>CM056816.1:16911716-25966716 GCA_029852735.1 Persea americana
AGTTTATGGAGACTCCTTTGATAATTGTTTGCATAACCTTACACTTGTTCTTCAAAGATGAATAGAAACTAACCTTGTGTT
This sequence comes from Persea americana, assembly GCA_029852735.1. Taxonomy (NCBI): domain Eukaryota; kingdom Viridiplantae; phylum Streptophyta; class Magnoliopsida; order Laurales; family Lauraceae; genus Persea; species Persea americana. The sequence goes on from CM056816.1 coordinate 16,911,798, forward strand.
GAACTCTGAAAAATGCCATTTTATGGTTGAACAAGGTATAGTTTTGCGTCATGTTGTTTCATCTAAGGGAATTGAGGTAGATAAAGCAAAAATTGACATCATTCAATCTTTACCTTATCCCACTAGTGTGCGGGAAGTTCGTTCTTTTCTTGGACATGCAGGTTTTTACCGAAGATTCATCGAAGACTTCTCCAAAATGGCATTACCTCTGTGCAAGTTGTTACAAAAAGATGTGGTTTTTGTGTTTGATGAAGAATGTAAAAAGGCGTTTGATAAGCTAACAGAACTGTTGACTTCTTCCCCAGTTATCCAACCCCCTAACTGGAACTTTCCTTTTTAGATAATGTGCGACGCAAGTGATTATGCAGTTGGCGTTGTTTTGGGTCAAAGAATTGGAAAAGCGTCTCATGCCATTTATTATGCTTCAAGGACTTTGAATGATGCTCAGAGAAATTATTCTACTACTGAAAAAGAACTCTTATCTGTTGCTTTTGCTTTAGAAAAGTTTAGATCTTATTTGCTTGGTACTAAAGTCATTGTTTACTCTGATCATGCAGCTCTTCGTTATTTGATGATGAAGAAAGAGGCAAAACCAAGATTAATAAGATGGATACTGCTATTGAGTGGATTTGATTTGGAGATCAAAGACAAAAGAAGGACAGAAAATCATGTCGCAGATCATTTGAGTCAGTTAGCACATGTGGAAGATGAACTTCGTCTGTAGGAAACTTTCCCTAACGAGCAATTGTTCTCCGCGAGTACGACATTACCCTGGTATGCAAATATTGTAAATTATTTGGTTACTGACATGTTACCTCCTGATTCGTCAAAGGCTCAAAGAGATAAGATCAAGAGTGATGCCAAATACTATGTGTGGAATGACCCATACGTATGGAAGCATTGTGCAGATCAAGTGATAAGAAGGTGCATCCCTGAAAATAAAATTATTTCTATTCGTATGCTTGTGGAGGTCACTTTGGAGCTCAGAGGACGGCTAGAAAAGTGTTAGAATGTGGTTTCTATTGGCCATTTTTATTCAGAGATTCATACTTTTTCTATAAGTCATGTGCTCAGTGCCAAAAGATAGGTAACATATCCCAAAGGAATGAGATGCCACAAAACCCCATACTATTTTGTGAAATTTTTTATGTTTGGGGCATCGATTTCATGGGACCGTTCCCAGTATCTTTTGGTTATGTTTACATCTTGCTTACTGTTGATTATGTCTCGAAATGGGTGGAAGCTAAAGCCACCAAGACTGATGATTCTAAAGTTGTTGCAGATTTTATTAAGTCTAACATATTCTCCCGGTTTGGAATTCCAAGAGCACTAATAAGTGATCGAGGCGCTCACTTTTGCAATCGCACTGTGGAGACTTTGCTGAGAAAGTATAATGTGGCTTATAAGGTGTCAACTGCCTATCATCCACAAACTAGTGGACAAGCGGAAGTGTCAAATCGAGAGATCAAGTCCATCCTTGAAAAGATGGTTCATCCAAGTAGAAAAGATTGGAGTTTGCGCTTGGATGATGCCTTGTGGGCGCATAGGACTGCATATAAGACGCCCATTGGTATGTCACCTTATCGGTTAGTTTTTGGGAAACCATGCCACCTTCCAGTTGAATTGGAACACAAGGCGTATTGGGCTATCAAGAATTTCAACATGAAGATAGATGAAAGTGGAGAACATAGAAAGTTGCAACTACAAGAGTTAGAGAAAATTCGCAATGATGCCTTTGAGAGTGCAAGGATTTACAAGGAAAAGACGAAGGCTTTTCATGACAAGATGATCTCTAGGAAGGGGTTTAGAGTTGGTCAAAAAGTCTTTCTATACCAATAACAGCTTCGTCTGTTTCCAGGTAAGTTGCGTTCTTGTTGGATTGGGCCTTTTTTTGTTACTAATGTTTTTCCACATGGTGCAGTTGAAATTCAAAGTTTAGCCACTTCCAAAGTGTTCAAGGTGAATGGCCATAGACTTAAGCCTTTCTATGAAGGTTTACAAGTAGAGGAGGTGGATAAATTGGACCTTGAAGTACCAATTTATGCTGATTGAAGACGGAAGCATAGAGTCGAGCTAACGACAAAAAAACAAAAGCGCTGCTTGGGAGGCAACCCGAGGGGAGTTCGTTCCTTTTCCCTTTATTTTTGCATTTACATTTTGGTTATTTTTTACTTTTCTTTGCATTTTATTTTACATTGGGGACAATGTAAGTTTTAAGTGTGGGGGAAGGAATTTAGGTTGTGTTTAATTTATTTTGAATAAAAAAATTTATTTTCAAAAGAATAAAAAAAAAAGGGGGAGAGAGCATTTTGTTTTTGTGGTTTTTGATGAGCAAGATTCAATTAAGCTTGGAAAATTCATGACATGATTGATTTATGATCAATTAGTTAGTTATTTTCCTTGAGGATGGTAATGACTAAATTTGGTAGACATGGTAATGACTAAATTTGGTAGACAAAAAGCCGGTGAGATTTTGAACCTTTAGACTGACACATCCATATCAGTCTCATTATTTTCCTTCATGAGAGATATTCTTCAATGGATTTGTTTCTCTAGAACTTGCCTTGATTCTCTTTGAGGTCACATAGACACAAGCATGCATGAACATGATTAAGGCCATCTTTATTATAAGCTACTTAAGCCAAATAGCCTACCTTGTAATTAATTTTTCCCTTTGTTGAACCCCCTTTGAGATTTATTTTTCTTCCGTTTATTGTGAACCCATGTTACATGATTTAAACCCGAAAAACAATGCCTTTACCCAACCCGTAGAACTAGTGGAGCATTGTTCATCATTATGATATGTATGGGTGTGCAAGAAATAAGTGTGGGGTGTCAGGATATGTGGTATGGCTATGACTGGTGAAATGGAACATGTTTTCATTCTCAATCCGTGAGTTCAATTGTAGATATTTTTATTGTTCTTCAAAAAAAAAAAAAAAATAGAGAGAGAGAGTTTATGAAGTGATGGAGGAAATTGCTACAAACTATCCATGTTCATAAAGCCTCCTAAAGTTCCAAGAAGGGGTATGTCCCGGCAACGGCGCCAAAATTTAGTCGTGCTGTCGCAGACACCCAAAAATAATAAAACCTTTACTCCTAAAAATATATGTAGTAGTGCAAGTAAGGATCGTTCCCACAGAGAGTGTTTAGCCAAATTTCATGCTATGTGATTAAAGATGAAGGGTTTTTTTTCTATTCTGAAAGAAAAAATAAATAAAAGCAAACAAAGAGCAACAAAGTAACAAATTCAATTAAATGAGCAAGCATTGGTCAAAGTTAACATCCACCATCGGAAATTCAGAACTGATCATTGATGCAAAAATAAATCAACTAACACTTTGAATATTCATCGTTGAAATTAAATTCCTACCTCCTTAATTAGTTAATTACCATGCATCATCTGATATTAAGTTAGCTACTAAGTCATGCTCTGAGAACTGGATGTGGTGGAACCTTGAGGGTATTGAGTCATTGTCTGTCCAATTATCAAAGCAGAGATTGAAAGATCTCCCATTTCCAACAGGCCTCTACTGTCACCATGAAGAAGAGAACATTAAGATCTGAGCCTTTTGCCAAATGGCAGAGCCACTTTTGGGGTTGCTGGGGTGCCAAATGGAGTTACCTCTACAGTATCTGGCATTGAACCATTTGGCCTAAATAGAGACTTCAGTGATAGTAGACCAAGCTAACTTAAGCAAGCAGGCATTGTTTAGCTCTTTTAGCCTCCTTAGACCCAAGCCTCCCTTTGATTTAGGGAGGCAGGTCGTCTCCTAATTTAAAAAATTACTTCTGGATTTGATTGGATCTGCTAACCACAGGAAATTTCTCATCAGCCTCTCTATTTGGTGGCAAGTTCTACTTGGAAGAGGGATGACTAGAGCAATGTGTAGAGGAATAGAACTGAGAACATGCTTAGCTAGAGTGAGTCTGCCTGCAAATGAGAGACTTCCAACCAGCTAGCCTTCTTCTGATTGGATTAATGATTTTAGTGAAATAAGGTTGGTGCGCATTACCTAGGAAGAGAAGAACTCCAAGGTAGATAATTGGCAATGAAGGTTAATGGATTTGAAGAAGCTCTGTGGCCATATGAACTCTTCTAGTATTGCAGTTGACTAATAATAGCTGGCTTTTCTGAAGGTTAATGACCTTGCCTGAAGAGTCTTGATAAGATCTAAGGATTGCAGAGAGCCTCCTCAAGTCTTTCTTTTTAGCTTTGAGGAAGAATAAAATGTCATCGGCGTAAAGGAGATGGCTGGGGGTGGAAGTAACAGGAGAGATGAGAGTGATTGCCCCTTCTTTCCTTAGCAATTCCACTGAAGGCTAAGAATCTCCATAGCTAGAATGAATAAATAGGGAGACAAGAGGCAGCCCTGACGCAAGCCACAGGATGAACTGAAGAAACCACAGGGACTTTTGTTGACAAGAACAGAGCCTCTGCTGCTGCATACAAGTTCTCTTATGAGATTGATCCATTTAGAAAAGAAATTGAAGAAACAAAGGCCTCTGAAGAGAAAGTTCCACTGCAATTTATGAAACGCCTTAGAGATGTCCAACTTCATGCAAACAGATCCTCCTTTGGTCTTAGATTCGACCTTCTGGAAGAGGTCATGGGCCAGTGCAACATGGTGATGGATTAATCTACCTTTAACGAAAGCTCATTGGTGGTTTGAGATTAGAAGGGGGAGGATACCTGGCAGTCTGGTGGCCAAGATTTTGGCGATAATTTTGTATGTGAAATTTAGGAGACTAATGGGCCAGAAGTCTGAGAAGCTGACTGGGGATTGGATTTTTAGTAGGAGAGTTAGGAAATAAGCATTTGTAGCCCTGAGAAGTCTACCAGAAGTGAAAAATGAGTTACAGCCTGGATCACATCAAGGCCTACTATGTGCCAGCAATTGGTAAAGAACACCCCTGAGAAGCCATCTGGACCTGGGGAGCTGTTTCTTTTCAACCCGAAAACTGCCTCTTGGATCTCAGCAGGGGAGGGAACCACCAGGGATTGGTTTTGCTCAACATTGATAGAAGGGCCTAGCTGATCAAAGAGTGCTTCTTCTGGAATGGAACTGGGAGTTTCTAGAAGATGCATGAAATGGAGATAGGCCTGGTCTCTGATTTCTTCTTCATCCTCTAGGAGAGTGCCATCCACGGTAATCTTGTCAATACGATTGCAAATACTTCTAGACTTGGTTGATTGGTGAAAGAATCTTGTGTTTCTATCTCCATCTTGGACCCATCTGAGTCTGGCCTTTTATTTATAGTGAGTGGATTTTGCATTGAGCCAATTATGGAGGGTTGATTTACTTGAGTTTAGATCAAGAAGAAGCTGATCACTGGGATTAGAATCATAAGCCAGTTGGGCCTGGATGACAGCTTTCTTAGCATCTTCTATGTTCCTTTTCAACTACCCAAAGATTTCAAAGTTTCAAGCCTTGAGGTTGCCTTTGAGGATTTTGAGCTTTTGAGCTAGGATGTATTAAGGGTTGCCACTTACAGGGATGGACCAGCTCTGCTCTACCACAGTTATGAAGGAGTTATGGGTTAGCCACATCTCTTCAAATTTGAAAGGGATATTATTTAGGGAGGATCTGATTCTATGAGAAAGAATAAGCCGACTGTGATCAGAAGACAGCCTAGGAAGGTGGGTAAAAAGGGGATCCTCAAATCAATCTAGTCAGGTTGAATTGGAAAAGGCTCTATCCAGTCAAGCTGCTACATAGGCTTGCCCTTGCTGATTGTTGGCCTAAGTAAAGTTATTCCCTCTAAAACTTAGGTCTTTAAGGCCAGAGGAAAGGACCATGTCATTGAAATACTTTGCTGGAGGGAAGGAGGAAGGGCGGATGCTAAGTTTCTCTGAAGCCAAGAGGTTGGAGTTGAAATTTCCAATCACACACCAGAGGAGAGGAGTTTGGGTGGAGTTTGTGTTAGGTTGTATGGTTCAATAACAGTAATAAATCTGGTAAACAGGGCCCCTGCATTGTCCAAGTAATGCTGTGATTAGTGTAAATGCCAATCACATGATAACAGAAATACACAAAACAGTTTCTGTGAATAATTTCTGATGATCTCAATGAGAGATTTCATCTTCTTATATGGAGTATTCTGTCTCTAAATACAGTAAGTTTGACAATTACAATCCCTTTGATAGGGTAATTACAATTAATGATTGTATAATCAAATCTCCTAATGAGGAATGTTACAATTGTACATGATTGCATCTTTTGACCACATGTGAAATATGATAATTAGTAAGTGGGTCTGGGCTTAAGTGATTGACATTGACTTGGCCCATGTAGGTCCATATGAAGCTACTTTAACACCCCCCCTCAAATTGATGTCGGAGAATCAACAAGAATCAATTTGTCATCCAAGAATTGATGTTGAGGTCGTGGGAGCCCTTTGGTAAAAATATCAGCAATCTGAAGTGCGGAAGAGACGAATGGAAGGGTGATAACATTACGTAGATACTCATCTTGAATAAAATGACAATCGACCTCGATGTGCTTGGTCCTTTAGTGAAAGATTGGATTTTCAGTAATCCAAATAGCACTTGTATTATCTGCATGAAGATGAGTAGGACACTGTTGAGAAAAACCTAGATCTTTAAGTAAACCACATAACCATAGGATTTCTGAACAAGTAGCGGATATGGCCTGATATTCAGCTTCGGTAGAGGATTTAGAAACTTTTTCTTGTTTCTTCTAATCCCAGAAGATCAAGCATTGCCAAGAAACATACACCATCCTATCGTCAATTGACGAGTGTCCTAGCATCTAGCCTAATCGGCGTCAGAGTAAGCAGTTAATTCTAGTGAAGTTCCAGGGGCAACTAACTGGCGGTAGAAGGTCGGATTAGGAAGAAGATCACCACTATCTTGAGTCAGTTTCAAATTCACTTCAAGTGGGGTATCAACTGGAGTAGAGTGTGAGAGGCCAGCCATATCAATCAGGTCAAGAGTATATTTGTGTTGATCCAAAACCAACCCTTTCTCAGATTGATGAACTTCAAGACTTAAGAAATAGGTGAGAGGGCCCAAGTCTTTCATGTGGAAAGATTGGTGAAGAGAATTTTGAAGTTCATTTATCATCGCACCATCCATTCCGGTTTTGATGATGTCATCTACATAAACGAGAAGCACAGTGATGCCAGTAGATGTACAATGAAGAAACATAGAAGGATCGTATTGACTTTAGCATAATTTCAATTTGAGTAATTCATCACGAAATTTTTCAAACCACGCCCGAGGAGCTTGTTTGAGGCCATACAGAGAGCATCGCAAACGAGCAAGAAGACCATTGCACGAAACTGAATAACCTTGAGGAAGCCTCATATACACTTCTTCTTTCAGATTGCCATGCAGAAATGCATTCTTTACATCGAGCTGAAATAGAGGCCAGGATTGAGAAGCGGCAATGGCAAGAATAGTGTGAACTGTGGTCATTTTAGCCACCGGGGTAGAAGTCACGTTATAGTCAATGCCATATTCCCGACAATTTCCGAGTGCCACATGCCGGGCTTTATATCTATCCAAGGATCCATCGGACTTCATTTTTACAGAGAAGACCCATTTGCACCCAATCGGCTTAACTGTTGTTGGACATGGGACTACATCCCATGTGTGATTTTCCTGAAGAGCATCTAATTCATCTTACATTGCCCTTTGCCAACATTCATGGTTCATAGCCTGAGAGTAAGATTTAGGAATAGAAACAGAAGATAAAGTTGCAAGCAAAAAGGTATGAGAAAAACCATAGCGATCAGGAGGACAGGAGATACGGTTAGAATGGCGAAGCGGAGGCACTGGGTCTGGATCAGGTATTGGATCGGGTGGCTCTGGTGATGGAGGCAGTGCGGCAATATTTGTTCGTCTCCTTTGGACATACATAACATTTGGTTTAAATCTTTGTGAAGACAAAGAAGTTTGAGAAGATGGTTATGAAGAAAAGGCGGGTAAAGTAGATAGAGTGACAGAAGGCAATGGATCAACATGATGATGAAAAAAATATAGGTTTTTGAAAAACACAACACAGTGAGAAACCCGAATGCGTTTGTCCGTTGGATCATAGCATAGAAATCCCTTTTGATGAGAAGCATATCCTAAAAAAGCACATTTAGCTGATTGAACTGACAATTTTGTGTGCTCAGACGAAGGCAGATGGACAAAGCAAACACAATCGAAGGTGTGTAGGTTCATGAATGAAGGTTGTTTTTTAAAAAGACGAAAATATGGAGATTCATGTTGCAGTTTGGTAGATGGGAGGCGATTGATGAGATGAACTGCAGTGGTTGATGCTTCAGACCAAAAACAAGGTGGGACGAAGGATTCAAGTAAAAGACAATGAACCACATCAAGTGTTGAATTTTTCACTTCATTAATCAAACCAGATTTAAATAAAGAGAGCAACACCTTAGAGTCCGGATGACCCAATCTATTGTGCCACAATTGCACATTATTTGAATGCAAACAAGAGAAAGCAAACTCAGATTTATTCCTTTCTTGTGTAGATAGTTCTAGAGGGAATAGACGTCCGCACTTAGGTCCCTTCGCGATCACCTTCCCTGACTCCTGATCTTGTACCACACAGCCAGAAGAAGAAAAAGATACGTTACAATTGTTGTCAACAAGTTGACCAACAAAATGTAAATTAGTAGACAGACCAGGTGAAAGGAAAACATGTTGTAAAGGTAAAGGATGAGGTACATCACCGATGGCGGTGATAGGAAGGTTCTCACCATCAGTGGTGTGAACTTGAAGGTTACCATCATAAGGATGAACATTTGAAAGATTAGAAGGAGAGAAAGTCATATGGTTTGAAGCTCCAGAATCAAAGTACCATATGGAATTCGAGATTTATGTTTACTAGAGATGTCCAAAGTGGAGAAGGCATGAATGATCATTTGTTGGATCATTTATGGAGTCACAGGAGGAACACTGGTAGAAGAAGATGGTTGTGTAGGCATGGATGAAGACTGGGCTGAAGCAACCGATGTTGTATCTGATGATGAAGCTGGGACATGGTAAGCACGACGAGTGTTGGGCCTTTTCCTGTAGTTCAAGATGAAGTGTCCTGAAGCCTTGCAATAATTGCAAATTTTCTTTTTACAGTGGGAAGCATAGTGACCATACTCTTTGCATCGATAACATTGTATTTTGTTCATATCCCGAGTCATTGTTGAAGATAGGGCCTGTGTGGGCCACAAGTTGGCTGATATGATGATTGATGTTCATCTCGTGGAATCTGTGCTGAAGGTTTCCATCTGACTGCATATGCCACCTCAAGTGCACCATTAGAAGTCTGCTTGGTAAGGTGAGTTTGGGTCACTTGTCGTTGTTCTTCCCTAAGAACTTCATTTAGACTAGTCTCCAAAGAAGGAGTTGGTTGTCTACTCATCAAATTTGAACGAATAGTATCAAATTCCGGACGGAGTTTCATTAGAAATTGGTCACGTTGATTGATCTTATGAAATTTCTGAAGTCCAGTTAAATTGTCCCCTGTTACAAATGCGCATGCAATATCTGTGAACTCCATCCATAAGGCACGGAACCCTGAGTAAAAATCTTGGATAGATTGATTCCCTTGGTAGTACTATGCAATCTCATGTTCTAACTGGAAGCGCCTCGCAGGATTTTCTTGATGATAAATTTTGTTAAGGTAATCCCACATGTCTTTTGTTGTTTTGTAGGGTTTGAGATGCATAAAAAATTGGGGATCTACCGATGCCAAGATCCAACTCATTATTTGAGCCTCATTGGTTTCCCATTCTTCCATCTTGTCCGCTCCAGTGGGTTTGGATTTGGACCCACTGATGTGACCCCATAGTTTCTTACCTTTATGGTATAATTCCAACTGAAAAGCCCAAGAGTTATAATTCTCTCCAGTGAATTGAATTAGATTCATATCTGATTTTCCCATTGCTTTGGTAAATGTAGCAAAGAAATCACAATGTGGGGTCCACAAATGGATCAAAAGACTAATCAGTAGTCAGGAAACTATCAACAGCAGCAAGAGGAACCAACTGATATAGATAAACAACAATAATGAGAGACCAATCTACTATGTTACATCAAATAGAGAACAGCAGTAGCACAATGGTTGAGATAATGGCCAGAAAAAAAATAACCCAGGTGACCTTGGGTTTTGGAGCAGATTGTTCATAGCAGCAAACCTAAGTGTCCAATGAGCAAGCAGACACTGTAGATTCAAGATGGAACAACTAACGCACAAACAGAAACAAACCTTTCTAAAAAATGGGCCAGATCCATAATTTTGTACGGCTGTGATAAAAAATAATTGCCAAAACTGAAAATTCACGAGAAATTACAGAAATCCTACCTCTGTAATGCCAACAACTCCCAAAAAATCACTGAAAACTTCAAAATATTCAGGCGACCACGATAGTGGTGCTATTTAGAAGTGGTTATGATGATTTGAGGTGGGCCATGTATGATTAGAGCATGATCAGACCTTCATTTGGCTGGATTCTTGGAGCAGATGTGAAGAAAAGAAACTCCAAAGGCTTCCAATGCATGAAAGATGAAAGAAAACTTCACCCAGAAACTCTGTAGAGAGTTTTGTTAACTCAGAAATATCACCCTCTTTCGAGAATGGTAGGATCAAATAGTTTGAAGCTCTGATACCATGTAAATGCCAATCACATGATAACAGAAATACACAAAATAGTTTCTGTGAATAATTTCTAATGATCTCAATGAGAGATTTCATCTTCTTATATAGAGTATTTTGTCTCTAAATACAGAAGTTTGACAATTACAATCCCTTTGATAGGATAATTACAATTAATGATTATATAATCAAATCTCCTAATGAGGAATGTTACAACTGTACATGATTGCATCTTTTGACCACATGTGAAATATTATAATTAGTAAGTGGTTCTGGGCTTAAGTGATTGACATTGACTTGGCCCTTGTAGGTCCATATGAAGCTACTTTAACTATTAGAAGTAGGCCTATTATTGTAGGTCTACTGTGATTAGAAGTAGTATTTGGGTGCAATAAGGTTTTGGGGCTGATATTATAAATAGAAACCGAGAGTCTCTATGATGTACACCTCTTCTGATTGCATAGTAAATTCTTCCATCTTCCCCGTTAACGTAGGCCAAAATCCGAACCATGTAAATCTCTATGTTCTCTTGTGTGTGCTTGATCTCTTCTTGTAGGCCCTAGATCACAACAAACTACTCCATCTTACATGCAACATTGTTGCCCATCAAGATACTACCACCGTTGATTTCTCTATAAGTGGTAAATCAGTCCCTATTGGAACACATGTTGTAGGAACAACCCGAATTAAGAATCCATTCATCCTTAGAACGAATACCATTTTCAATCATAGAAAGTGCATTGTTGGAAAGCATCGAAAGGTCAGCTTCAAGACCTGTATTCATCACACAAAAGGTATCCTTGATTATGTTTATTCGGATGTATGGGGGCATTCTAAGGTTAACTCCAAGGGCAGGTCCTGGTTCATGCTGACTTTTATTGATGATTATTTAAGGAAAGTCTAGGTTTATACTCTGAAGACAAAGGATCAGACCTTCGTTACATTCAAATGATGAAAGGAAATGGTTGAAAAATAGACTGGCAGAAAGGTAAAGAAATTGAGGACAGGTAATGGCAAGGAGTATAGATCGACAGAGTTTGAGAACTATGGCACGGATCATAGCATAGTTCGGAATTACACCACTACAGAAACTCCACAGTAGAATGAAGTTGCAAGGAGGATGAACAAAATGGTCTTAGATAGAGCTCGTTACATGTTGTCTACTGCAGGACTGTCCGAGGACTTTTGGGCTGAGGCAGTAAATGATGCAGGCTACTTGATAAATAGGTTTCCACAAACAACGATTGGTTGCAAAACACTGAAAGAAATGTGGTCAGGTAATCTAGCTGATTACTCTAACTTGAGGATCTTCGGTTACCCAGTTATGCTCGCGTGAAAACGGATAAGTTAGAACCAAGGGCTATGAAATGCATCTTGGTGGGATATACTTTTGGGGTGAAAGGATACAGATAGTGGTGTACCGATCAAGATTCACCTAGATTTATCATTAGTAGGGATGTTATATTTTATGAGGATGCTTTACTTGATGCGAGAAAGCAAATGGAGGAGACAAAAGTAGGTAGCAGCAGTGACACCGTACAGCTGGAGTCCGACATCCTAGTGAGAAAGGAGAGTGCATCCGGCTCGTCCTGGGATACAGGGGATAGTCAGACTGTGCAGCAGATGCAACGGATAGAGCAGTAGATGCCGCAGACGGCTAGACCGCAAAGAGAAAGGAAACTGGCGGTTAGATACGGTTTCGAGGATACAACGACGTACGCGTCGACATCAAACAGTGGCCGTGATGATATGGTTGCGTACGCGTTGATGACTGAGTCTTTTGAATTAAAGGAAGGGCTAGAAAGTAGTCAATAGGTAGAAACTATGATTGAAGAGATGGAGTCTCTTGATGAGGAAGATCAGGCCATCAGATGCAAGTGGTTCTACGAGGAAAAGGAAAGAGCATCCAGTGCAGGTAAAGTACAGTTTTAGGTTCCTAATCATGTATGCAGTTTAAAGAAATCATTGTACGGGTCGAAGCAAGCTTCTGGACAATGGTACAAGAGATTTGGTGCATTCATGAAGGAATGGGTTAAATTCATGTTCAAGCATTGCTTGGACTTGATCGATGTGCTCAGTACCTGAGTGCCCTAAGGGGCAAGTGGAGACGGTGAGACGTGTTTAGTGCATGAGGATCGGCTTCATTATTCGCAAAGGTGGAGATTTGTTAGATTGTATGGCTCAATAGAAGTAATAAATCTGGTAAACCGGGCCCCTGCATTGTCCAAGTAATGCTGTGATTACAAGTAGCCTATTATTGTAGGTCTACTGTGACTAGAAGTAGTGTTTGGGTGTAACAGGGTTTTGGAGCTGATATTATAAATAGAAACTGAGGGTCTCTATGATGTACACCTCTTTTGACTGCATAGTAAATTATCCCGTCTTCCCCTTGGACGTAGGCCAAAAGCCAAACCACGTAAATCTTTGTGTTCTCTTGTATGCACTTGATCTCTTCTTGTAGGCCTTAGATCACAACAGTTTTGTGAGATAGTCCCAAAGGTTTCTTCTTAATCTATAGTCTGTGGAACCATAGACTCCAGTAACCATTCCTAAGGAAGAAGTTTGGAGATCTACGAATTCGATTGTTATATGCTGGTTTGAGTGGTCCAAAAGGGAAAAAGTGAAATTTTGATTTGGTTTATAAAGACACCATAGGGAGTTGTTTTGATTGGTGAAGGAGGAGATGAAGCCAAGAGATTGGAAGTTTATGGTTATGGAAGAATTCAAATTGGTTTTTGGGTCAGCAAGATAGATAAGGTCTGGTCCGGCAAATGGGTGGCTATAAGGTGATGCAACATCATTTTTGTAAGGGTATTGGCAATACCTCTATAGTTCCAGAAGAGGATGTTACTCATTGGACAATATTGGGTGAGGGAGGGCCATTGTTACTCCTAGTTTTGGGACCTAGGGATGAAATTCCACCATTTTTAGTTTTCCGTTTTCCTTTGACTTTGAAGAGAGATAGATCTACCACCAATGTGGGGACCTGAGTAACGTTTGGATCTCTAACGGAGTGTGGTACAGAATTTGGAGAGAGGATACTAGGGTCTGCCATGGAATGTTGCATATTCCCTGTTTTTGGAGAGAAGGGGGAGGAGGGGGTTGACTCTGAGGCCTATGGGTCCAAAGTAGTGGAGATAGGCTTGTGTTGTGCTGCTATTAGATTTTTGGAGTTGGAGGTTTAAGAAGTAGGGTATGCTAAACTACAATGTTCCAAAATGGAGAATGGGTTTGAATTGTCAACTGTGGGAGCTGAAATTTTCCTCAGGATATCATATATTATATTTGAGGGGAAGGACATTATTGGATTTTCAATGTTAGGATCTGTAATTGGGTTTGGATATGGGCCAAGGAAATTTGAAGCATTGCTAGGAGGGGAGAGGTTGGATTGGAGACTGGTATCAACTGAGACAGAAACCTCTGAGGATGCGAGGACTGGAGGGCCTGTGTTTCCTAAGACTAGATTGGTATGTTGAGGTTTCTTGGCTTTTCTCATAACTGGGGAGGGAGCAGCATTCAACTAATATTCGGTTGTGTAGCTGAAGGAGGGGTCGACAGAGCTGGCTTGTTGGAGAAAGGGCATTTGGCTGAGAGATGGCCTATAGAAAAACAATCAGAACAGAGGACATTTTCGTAGAGAACTTCTACTTCCACTGTGGCATCACCTTCCAGTTCCACTATGAGGAAATTTGGTCCTAGCTTTGTCGCATCTAAATTAACCAAAACTCTGGCATAAGATAGCATCCTCTGAGCAGCAGTTGTTTCATATAGAAGAAGCGCTTTGCCAATCGAGCCTGCTATGGAGAGGAGAATATCAATGCTCCAGCAATGATAGGGGATCCCTTTGGCGAATCCAGACTGGATTTACCGCCGGCCAAGAGCTTTCATCTTCCCCGGGAGACCAAGGACGGAGAAGGAGCTTTCTTTTTTCCCATGAAAATGGGACTTTAGCTAACCAATACATCTCTATGTCCATAATATTGAATCTAAATAGGAAATGCCCTTGCTCTGTGCACGAGATGAAGCAGGGCCAGGATAATCTCCATGAGCTATGGACCCATTGCTCCAGAGCTTTTAGGGAGGGGCATCTGCTAATAAATTTTCCAATTGCAAAGAAGTAGAAGGAGTCCTTGCTGGTTTTGATCATTTGTTGGGGGATCCTCGATTTTAATTTCCCGTCCTTCCATGCAGGAGGAGGAAGAGCTGGAGAGGGAGAGATGGCCATAGGGAGAAGAAGCTGGCATATGATTTCTAGGGTGGTCGCTTGTGTGGAGCTGGGAGATCTTCATAGGACTGACCAGGAGGATGGGTGAGGAGGCTTTCTAGGTGTTTATGCAGTAATTGAAGCTATGAAGAAGTTGAAGCAGTACCTGGAGGCTCAGTAGATGGAGATCTCAAGAGTTGAAGCTTGGTAGGATTCCCTGGCAATGATGAACCTGGAAACTCAGGTGCTGTAGTTTCTTTTACCAATGTCCTGTGGGTCTTTCTTTATGGAATCCAGAGCTTTGGTGGTAGGCACAGTTCCAGGAGGCTTAGAAACCTGATTAGGGTTAGGTAGCAAAGGAGGTTTTGATCCAGAGGGGAAACAGTGCTGAATTAATGTTAGTCAGGGGGGGGGGGGGGGGGTGGGGAACGAGTGTGTGATTCGGTTGATGCCAAAATTTGAGCTAGGGCTCCGGATTGAGAAGGAGGGGGATTAGGGCCTTCAGGTTGTGAGGTTGGGGGGAAGGATTAAGGATTTAGGGAGGGTCAGGAGGGACGGGAAGGACCTCCATGGCTCAAGTATGCATACTATGATTATGAAACAAACCCACCTAATTAACCATTCAATCTAACTAAAAGAAAGTTAGTTAACACTTCTATTGTTAGGCCCCGACCCGGACTAATCATAATTAAAGCTAATTAATCCAAATTAGTGTCACTTAAGCATGATTAATTGTGCTAATTGTAGTTAATGAACAAAATGAGATGGGTTAATCTCAAAAGATTGGATTAAGCTTAATGAAGTGAATTGGAATGGGATTGAGTTGATTAAAATGAGTCTAAACTCAACTAAGGTAAACTAAGGACCTTTTTGTAAATACGGGTTTTCACGTATTTCATCAAATAGGAAATTCTTGATACCAACACGTGTATTTCGAAGAGTACGTTAATTTTCATAATAGACTCGAATGCATCCGACTTGAAATTGGTCAAATGAGCCTTGATTTGACTCTAAATGTAAATAGACTTAATGGTAAGGGGTTTTGGTGTGAAGACACCCTATTTTAGAATGAAATGAATCATTCATTCACTCATCTCCATCTCAAGCCAAACCCTAGGCTCTTCTCCTCTTTCCTTCTATTTTCTTCATCAAGGTTGGATTTAGAGTGATTCAAGTGAAGAAGAGAGCCGCTTCATCTTCTTCCTCAAGTCAATCTTTCATTGTTAAGGAGCTAGAACTTGAGACAGGTCTCAAGAATTCTTCCCTTTGGATCACAAGTAAGTGGTTAGTTGCTTTTAAAGGAATTTCAAGTTCCATTAGATGATTGAAGTGGGTTTCTAGCTTGGTTAGCTCATAGGAAGCTAAATGGGTTGTTTTGTGAATTACGTTTTGAGAGAAAGAGGTTTGGCCTCAAATTAAGCCGAGCAAAGAAGGGTTTTTGGTCAAAGAAGCTTCCAAGGAGGCAAGTATAAGCATTACTTGTGAATGATGTTAGTTATTGTAGAAGATTCATAGTATTCCATTGATTGTAGCTTTTGTACATTTCTATTGAATGTTGAATGGATTTGTTGTTTATGGATTGATGGAGTGGATTAGAAATGTTATTAATGTGTGAATGGTGTGAATGAGGAGTGGACAGGAGGTCCAAGTCTATTACAGGTTGTTGTGGAAATGAATGGAGAAGGGGGAAGAAGAAGAGAGAGAGTTGCAAAATTTCGGAGTGAAATTCTGAAGCATTTGCTCGAGCGAACTTGAGTTCACTCGAGCGAACCGCTCTCTGGATGAATGCGCTCAAACGGATATGAATCTGCTCGAGCGACCACTTTTCTGTTTGAGTTCGCTCGAGCGACCACTTCTCTGTCTAAGTCCGCTCTAGTGAACCTGATGCTAGACAGGGTATTGTTAGAGGCCGAAAATTTGGTTTTGGGTTTTGTAGGAAACATGGATGCTTTTTGGGGCACATAAGTGTCCTTTGAATTAGTTCAATGCTAATCATGGACTGATTGGGATTGTTGATAATTAAGAACAATACAAGAAGAATACTTGATAGATTCATTGATCGAATAGTCAATTGATTATGGACTAAACCTCCATAGGTGGTAATTACGGGGACCCCAATGCACATATAATATATAAATGTGATGTTCATCGAGAATAACACTTATATGGGATAACCAACGGTTACACCTAAATGGTTGGTTGGAACTGAAATAGAAATGAGGAGAATTGTGTAGTTAGTAATTCTCTCATTGTATGGTATTCTGTATCATTGCATTCCAATCTCTTAAGATTGATGTTATTGTTTATTTCTTTTCCATTGTTAAGAATGGAATCACTGTATAGAATTGAATCCAGAAATGGATTGATTAATGAAATGTATTGACTCTTGAGTCTGACACTACCTAGCTAATGTATCAAACTCTAAATGAATTAATAAATGATTATTTTCATGAGGCCGAGATCATGAATAGTGCGCCCTTCTGCCCTGAGCCAAATGACTATTCCTACTGCAGTAGATGTATTTGGGGCGTTCCGGAGCTCCGTGGTGATGCTAGTGTCCCTGGCTCGGACACTAGTAAGTCCCACAAATTCCGATCGTATCTATGGGTACTGATTGATGCCTTCCGTTTGGAAGATGAATCCTTCCTTTGAGGGAAGATGATAAATGAAATGAAATAAAATGAAAGGAATTGAAAGGAATGCTATGGTAGTTGCCATCTTGTTCATGTCTATTATATGATTTATTGTGCTCAACCATTGTCATTGTAGGAATTATCTAGACTTGTCTAGAATTAAGATTTAATTGCTAAACTGATTATATGAGTTTAGTATATGTACTAACATATGCTATTACAAGTTCTGTTTATACATTGTTAAACTGTCGTGTTCATTAGTATTATTGATAGCATTACAGGCCCGATTACCCATGCCGGTCCGACGGCACCAGCGGCAGCGGAGGAGACCGATGCGGTTCCTCCAGGAGGATTAATAGAATGGAACGGTCGGAATACCATTTGAGATGGGTATTCGAGTGTGCGAATGAACTAAGGATGTTTTGAGGCAATTCTTTTTAAGAATTCTTTTTGGAAATAGTTGAAATTCATTTTGGAATGTAATATTTTGAAAACTTGAATAGTCATCAATGTGCATAATATTTGAGTATGCAGGAATTGATGAAAGAAAGCAAAAGTAATGATACATGCATAAAGAACTTTATTTTGGTATACATGTAAATCTGGAATTATTTTGTCAATGTGTTTTTCCGCAATTTGTACAATTGACAGATATGATTGAATGTTATCCTTTTGTGGATTATATTTTAACTTAGGTTAATTCAGAGTTCACGGGAGTAAGTATGGTCGCGGCCCTGAATTATCGTAACTCAGGCCCAGGTCGTGACATCTATAACTTTAGAATAAAAAACTCCAAACAAATCCTAACCTAATCAAGAAGAAGCTCTTACCTATTGATGGAGAAGTGATGGAATTCCATAAAAAAATGAATCAATGGAGAGCTTGAACCTTAAGGAGGATGATGATGAAGAGAATTTGGGAAGAGGAAGACTTCAAAGGTCATATGCCTCAGAATTTCCCAAGGAAAATGAAGAAAAAGGAAAGGAAATGAAAGATGAAGTTTGCCGGAATGAAATGAGTAAAGTGGAATCGATGGTGATCAACATGGACTTATGGAAAAATTGCATTTAAACCCAACTTTCATGAATATTTCTATTTAAGTCAAAAATCTGATTTGGGTCCCATTTGATGATGATCTAAGGTTCAGATTGAATGAGATAGAAGACAAATATGAATGAAATTAAAACATCTACCCAATGACACCAAACTCTCAAAAATTTAAAATACGAAAAACTCCGTCTAACTCTTCTAATTTGCACACTAACCCCCTACTATGGTCTAACGAACTCATATCTCAATGAAATTCCGCACACACGTTTCTAATTTTAATTCAGACTTATTTGGCTCTTAAACAAACTTAATTAACTAAGAATGCAATTAACTAGGCTAATTACACACTTGGAGTTTCAAGACTTTACATTTCCTACCTCTTAAAGAACCTTTGGTCCTCCAAAGGCCTAATCTAAATATACCTCTGCTAAAAGATGTGGGTAATCCTTCCTGTAGAACAAGGGTGAGTCCGATATCGTTCCCATGAGGAGAGAAATCTAATTACCAACGTGTGATCTCCTATATTATCTAAGCAATCGAAAATATAAATGATGATTCACTAAATCAAATTGAATTAAGATGACTAGCAGATTATAAAATTCCTAGGGTTCTGGTTCATCAATGAATTACCTCTATAATCTGAACCTATTGACTTAATTCTCTCCTATTTCATACAAAGGTTGAATTTCCTAATGTATGTGATGATCTATTTCAAGACTCAACACGTTAGCCACATTAAACCCATGTCTACTTTCGTGATCATAGCAATCAATGCAACTTCATTAACGAATTATGGAATTCTGGTAGTAACCTCACTGGCATTGTTTACTTTCGTAATTAACAACCAATGATTAGTGAATCCATGAACTAATATCAAACTTCCACTTTCGCTACTTCACTTGATACCTTATGCAACTAATGGCCAGTTAGATTGCAAGCATGAAAAACGAATTCACTAAATTGCATTCAACAGGAAATATTCAAATCAACATTGGTTCAAATCATATTGGAAAATCCATGACTAGATCCAACCCCTAGGGCAGAAAACTTAGCAATGCAACATAATATTTAGCACAAAAGAATGAATCAGTAAAGAAGAACTCATTGGACTGTAAGATTAATCCTGTTGATTTGCTTCTTCTCCGCTTAATCCTCCTTCTCTTCTCTTCTCTTCCTCCTCCTTTTTAAAAACAAACTCCTCCTAAAACCGTCTTTCCACAATAATTTTCGTTCTGCATGCCCCCTGTCCTTTCTGCTCCAGATTGGTCTCCTAATTTGTAGGAATTTGCTTCCTATTTTGTTAAGAAATCTTCCAGCCTGTTCAACCACGATTCTGACCATCAAAACGACCTTATCTTGAGCTGTTGTCTTCATAAGAATTGTAGGGCCGTATTTTATCTTTCCAACGCAACTGGCGTTGCATCAATTGGACTCCTATAGCCCAAGATATGAACTCTGAACCGAGCAGGCACTGTCGGCTGGAAAACTTCTGGACAGATTCTGACTTATGCATGTTAGCGCCGTTTCGACTTCCAAATCTTCCGAACTGGGCTTTGGACTCTTCATAAAAGTTTTAGCCCTCTCTGTTAGATTTCCGAAGAGTCCAAGATCACCGAATTTTGATTTCGGTAACCCAAGTTATAGCCAAAATACCACAGGAGCGCAATTCTGACTGGAATCAAACTTTGACTTCGGGAAAACAAAATTTTTGCTCAATTGGTTGCTCTGCCAATTCTCCATCCAAATTATCACCTAAAATCCTGGAAAAAAATAAAAAGACCAATGATTAAATAAACTCAAAAGAAGACAAAAAATCCCTAAGTAATCTAGCAAAATATCTATATATATAGACCAAAATCATACTCTAACATAAGACTAATTATTAGGAAAAAGATGCAAACAAATTGCCACATCGGTAATCCTTCTTCGCTTGATCTCGCAGCTCCCAAGTGGCTTCACGTTCACTATGATGCTCCCATTGCACTTTGACCTAATTGATTGTCTTCTTTCTAAGCACTTGCTCTTTAGTATCTACAATCCTCACTGGTTGCTCTACATAGGTAGCATCTTCTTGAATATCCAAAGGTTGATATGGTAGCACATGAGAAGGTCTAGCAATGTACTTCCTTAACATTGAAACAGGAATACATTACGAATCCTAGAAAGTTGTCCTAGTAACCTTAAACTATAAGCCACTTCTCCAACACAAGGAGTAATCTCAACTGGACCAATGTATATGCATGCTAACTCCCCTTTCTGTCCAAGTCTCACCGTGCCTCTAACTGGTGAACCTAGAGACACACGAAATCTTTTTTCTGAAATTGAAGATCTCTCCCGCGAAGATCGGCATAGCTCTTCTGATGACTTCGGGAAACTTTCAATCTGTCATGAATCAGTTTCACCTTTTCACTACTATCTTTGATAATAGATGGTCCATGAAAACGTCTGACACCAATCTCCTCCCACCAAATTGGAGTTCTACACTTATGTCCATAAAGTGCAATTGTTGGTGTGCCAAAGTATATAGAACCACTTAGGCGCCCACACAAGTGCACCCAAGTCTACTGTCTGGTCCTAGACACGAATTCCAATTGCATTTTGAGTTTCGGACTAAAATTGAAGTAAAAACAATCCAGAACCTAAAACAACAATAAAACAGAAACTTACATCAATCAAAACTCTTTTGAATTCCGAAATAAAGTCAAAATCGCCGTCAGTTGCCGAATAGTACAAAACTAGCTACTACGGTTGCACCCAAGTCATCCAAAGTCACTTAAGCGCCCCTGAGAGTGCGCCCAACCTCCATGTTGACTCCACTTCATTGATTTCGACATCATTTTGAATTCCAGACTAAAACCTGAAACTCCAGAACCTTCAACAACTTAAACAGAAACCTAAAATTACCCCTAATCCACTCCATAGTCAATTTACAACTTGAATTAAACCGAACCAACGCAAACCACGCTTAATAAGTCACTTAGGCGTTGAAACCATCAAATTTAGCTTATTTACACCCTATGATTAGATCAGATTTCATCATTAGGTAGGATAGAGCACTAGGCTACGTCCCATCACATTTCTCGATCCGTTAGGGGACCATGAAAGCTGATGTGGACGGTCTAGGACCTTGGGTTGGGGTTAATCCGATGATCAGTAATAAAGCATTAATCACGTAAATACAAGTAAATTCCCTAGTTAGGCCCTTCTAGCTCCCATATCAAAAATCCATAAAAACTATAAAACCAACAAAGTAAACCCAAAAAGAATTTCCTTTTATTTCTTCCTCCACGTCAGGAGCCGAATGTTTAACCAAACTTAATGATAAAAGGGAATGAAGAACTTATTTCTAAAATTAAATTATTGAGAATGATGAGATGAAATGCTTGATTTCACACACACTTTGAAACAATCACACCATCGGCAACTTCTAAACAACTTCGGCCCATCGGCCATCCACTTTATCACTTGTGTATCGCACACAAAAACACAGAAATCACAAATTGTAATATCATTTGCACCATCATTTTGATTTGAAAAATCAGCCTTTAAACACAATTTTGCCAAGGGATTTGAAGAGGGAACTAGGGAAAGGGGCTGATCATCTTCTTAAATATTTGGCACAACCCCCCAGTCTCATTTTGCTTTACTTCAGTATTTTATTTTATTTTTTACGTGGATTCCCTATGATTAAGTTTTGTGAGGATTAAACCTTATTTGGACCTTAACTCATGACCCTAAATTGACCCAATGTCAAAAAGACCAAAATCAATGTGACATGATAACCATCATGTGTTGTTGGCAGCTCATTAGACGAGAGGAAGAACCCACCTTATTTATTTTCTCCCCATCTTTCTTCGACTTTCGTTGAAGAATAGTATTAACGGCAATACCATAGCTGTCGATCTTGATCCGTCGATTTTGAGGGTAGACAGAATCCTCATTTTCAATTTATAAATTAAAATAGCATATATATAGATGAATTGAGATTTCTCAGTCCATGTCCTTTTGGGGGTCGAAATTCACATCCGACACTTGGAGTCATGCCCTCGAGCAACGTGGCTCTTTGGATTTTGTGCACTCGAGCTTGATATTGTGCGCTCGTGCACACTCTCAACTGCGCGGTTTTCATGTGTTTTGAGCTCTATTCCCTCCTACAACGAGGGTATTTCGAACCGTTTTCTTCCTAACTCCATACATGGGTCCAAAACCTGCAATTAAAGCCTCCAACTCTCTCCAAAACCATTACAAACAATATTTTCCTCAAATCAAAACCCTAAATCAATTTATTATCAAACCCCTTTACAAATCTAAAAAGCAAATTGAATCAAATGAAGAAAATGAGCTGTAACTTGGGTAATCTAGCATGAAATCCATACAAGAATAAAAAATGAAGAGATTCATGCAAATTTTATAAGTGTTTACTTGCCTTGGGTGCTTGTAGGGGCGGACCCAGGTACTGCACCTTCGTGATTTGAGATAGATAATCTTATAAGGTTTGATTTTATTATTTAACGCCTTCACTTGACCATATGCCATACCACCCAAACTAAAATCCTAGGTCCACCATTGAATGCTTGACTAACCAATTTCTACCAATTCCAAGCCTTAGCCACTTGCTATCAAGCTTCTAAAGCAAAACCCCCAAATCCATAGCTCCCAAAACAAAACCCTACACATAAAACAAATGGAATGGTGATTGAAATGGCTTGTCTCACTAGATCTAGGTTTCTAAAAATGATTTTCAACCAATGGAGAAGAAGTTTGAGAGTGATAGCTTACCCAAGAGGATGAAATGGTGAAAAGAAGGTATGGAGAAGATGGGTGCTTAAAAGAAATGGGTTCTTGCTTGAAGAAGATGAAGTAAAAGGCTCTCAATTTCTCTATTAGGTGTTTGTTAGCAAGAAAATCGAAGGAAATGATGAGGATATGATGAGGAGATGAAACCCTAGGTGCCTCTTGCTAATCGAAATAAGAATGAAGTGAAGAGATATGGTTTAGGGTTTTAGCTAGGGTTTTTTTGTTATTTGCAGAGTAGTCCAAAATCTAATAAGGATTTACAATCTAAGGATTTTGGATCCTAAATGGGTGTAAATGGGCTCAAATGAGTTGGGTCAAAACACAAAAATTGAAGAGTGACTCATGACCTATGAAATGGACCAAAAATCCTTAGAAAATAGAAAGCATACACACAGAACTCAATAAATCCAAAATACTCAAAAGTCATAATATATGCTTCCTAGTTAATGGTCAAACTCCTTTCTAATCTACCTAATCAAGCCCAAATACATTCAAAATATCCATTAGGTATCTAATTAGGGTTAATTAAATACTAAATACAATTAGGGTAAGATTGAGATATTACATCCACTTCCTCTCTTGTTATAGTTTGTGGAGGAATCTTTAGCCACTTAAAACAGTCTCTGATGTTTTGTCGCCTGACTACTATAAAAACAAGTGATTTGACATATTCGTTCCCCTTAAACCCTATTCTCCCAATTTCATGACTGAAAGTCTATTAATGTCACCAGTGTCGTTTGACTCTAATCCCTTTTTTTTTTTTTTTTTTACTTTTTTGACCTAGATCCCATGAAATCATGGGATTCTAAAGTAAAAACCCTTAATATCATGGGATCTAGGCCTAGAAAAGAGGACGGTCTAGATTTTTTAAGGGACATTCGGCGACGGGTCCCTAAACACTTCACTTTATTTCCTTAGATCCACAATCTTTTCTCATAGTATGATATGTCCTTTTTTCAAATTTGAACACCTAAAATGTCTAATTTACCCTTTCTTCAAAATCTTATCCCAGGATTAGTGGGATATGCCACTAATAACGGTCAACTACTATTTAATTGGCAAAATTAATGAAATCCTATAAATGAGATTTTCAAATAAATTCTAAATTTTTTTTCAAAAAATACAAATAAATTCAAATTAACACAAATAAATTTAAAAAAACATAATAATTTCAAAAAACACAATAAATTTCAAAAGAACGAAAAAAAAATTAAAAAGATGCAAATAAATTTCAAAAGGTGAAAACCAATTTCAAAAGATCCAAATAAATTACAAAAAATGTAAATAAATTTCAAAAGACGCAAATAAATTTCAAAAGACGTAAATAAAATTAAAAAACACAACTAAATTAAAAAAAATGCAAATACAATTTCCAAAACTAAGATAAACCAATTTTTCGAATTTCAGAAAAATTTGCCAAAAAATCAAGTACTTTTGAAAAAACTCAGTTAAATTTATTTTTAAAAATACAAATAAATTTTCCAAAAACACAGAAAGATTATTTAAAAAACCTCGTTAAAAATTTTAAAATGGAGATAAATTTGTCAGAAACTCATCTATATTTTTCAAAAACTTAAATCAATTTGCCAAAAACTTTGATATATTTTTTCAGAACTCAGATAAATTTGTTTCAAAACTCAAATAAATGGCCAAAAACTCAGATAGATTTGACCAGAGCTCAGATAAATTTGCGTAAAAATCAGATAAATTTGACAAAAACTCAGATAAATTTGATAGAAACTAAGATAAATTTGACAAAAACTTAGATAAATTCTCTTCCTGGTTGATTCCGGCTTGACTCCTAACCAACCTAGAACCAACCTCTTGTACCCTGATATACCCTGGAACCCGGTCAACCTGACCCGATCCGACCTCAACCTGAAACCTGACCCAAACAGGGTCCTTCCTCTCTCCAATTCTGGTTCTTTAACGGGGGAGACGAGACCCCTTGGCCCTCTCCTTCTCCGATCGAGCAAGGCTGGTGATGGGAAGCATCACGGCAGCACAGGAGTAGATTTTCAAATGCTCAAAGCCTAATTATCCAAGTACCGACAACCAAACCCAAGAAAGGACTGCACTTGTATAAAAGCAAACATCTTACATTGACTACCAGAAACTTCTTTTCATCCCTTTTCTTACTCTCATCTCTTTCTGACAGAATTCAAAAACACCCAAACGGTAAAATTCAATCTCTCTTGTTCTTCTACTTGTTTTCACCCAAACATCAAAAGAGAAAACATACAAAGAGAGAGAAAGAACGTGATACTGTTATTTCCATCTCTTTTTTTATCCTCTTCCAACTCCACCTATTTGCCTGGACTGCTCGTTCTATCCCGACGTCAACTACCCTGACCGAATGGAGATCCGGCCGGGCAACGTACTACGCGGAGGATAATCAGCCAGACTCGGTAGGGGGAGCTAGCGGGTATGGGGATCTGGAGCGGGGTGGGTACGGGAAGGCGACAGCGGGTCTAAGCGTGGATGATGTGAAGTGGTGCATCCGAGGGAGATTCGTGATCGTGACGGCGACGAACTTCTGCCCGCCCAATTACGGCGCTTGGATGATCGTGTATTCGTGCCTTTTTTGCAAGTGCAGTCAAGTCCAGTAGCCCAGAAGTCTTCCTTCTTTTCTCATCTTCTGTTCTTCAACAAGAACGCAGGGACAATTACGGTTCCCATTGAACTTTGTCCTAGAGATGAGGGAGAATAAAAGATTTAAAATTTTAAAATTTAAAATTTCTTCCCTAAACAGTTGAGAGGGCAAATCAGTGATGAAAATATTGTCTAGCTGAGAGGGCAAATCAGTCATGAAAAATATTGTCTGGTGATCTCTCGCTAAAATATGTCCAGTTGTGCAGACTAGAGGCCTTAGAGAAAAAGTTGTTGGACTGGAAGCCTTACAAGATCGTGTTAAGGGACCTTTCACTAATTTACTCATTTTTTAATGTACGACTTTTTAGATTTCGACCAAAGTCAAACAACTCTAGTAACATTAATAGATTTTCAGTCATGAAATTAGAGAAGCAGGGCTTAAGGGGGATTAATATGTCAAACCCCCTAAAAACAATAACAACAATTGGAGCCATTCTTGTTCTGTCGCTTGACTACACAATCTAAAGAGTGAAACAAAGAATCATGACAATTTTCATAGAAAGCATATGTGAACGGAAGTAGTTTAGTTAGCTTGTTGAACAATTTCGCCACTTATTTGAAAAAGTTGAAATATTCAATTAACCACACAAAAATTCATTAGGTCACAATCTGAACAAGAAAAATGATCGGGAGAGGATGACATGATGTATGAAATCCAAGTAAAACAAGAACGAATGCTTGAAAATTAGATCAAGTATTCAGGTCTCAATCAACTTCATACTGTATGTCACGCCCCTGAAAGTGAAACCGGGGTTATGCATGAGATTATGGTCAATTAAAAATTTTCCAACATTAATCAAATACAACGTGGCCCCAATCATGTCCCATAGGATCGAAGTTCGCGGTGAGGTATAAATATTGCCTCGATAAAACACAGCGGAACATCATAATAAACAAATGGTATAATATAACATTTTAGAGTATGCACATCTTCATTTTCTATAGTTTAAGTTTAACAAATGATAACAAAAGTATATTAATTAATGGCTTCTATCAAAACCTAAGTCAAAAAAGAATAAATATGAACTAACCAAAGTATGAAGGCACTTGTGTGCTGGTCACAACGAGAATACCGTCGACACACAACTCGTACTCACCATCAGGCTAAACTGCCTGAAGCGGTGCCTCTACTTTCCCAAAGGTAAACATACATGGTACCTATGCTCTAAGTACAGTATCAGACATGACGGTTGATAGGCAGATATAAATATAAAACATTAATAGATATACAGAACGAATCAGAGTAAACAATAGACAAGATCATAAGAATGCAAAGCACTGGAATTAATAACACACTAACATAAACATCTATCAAGATAGGCGGTCCACATGGGCTAATAATTGGGATCATATCCCAATCAATCAGAGTGTCCAAAGTGTTCAAAGTGATACCCCATTGGTATCTGGTCTTGAGTCAGAGGCACCGCTTAACTCATACCCTTGGTGTCCATTACACTGATCCGATCTGCAGACGGTCCTCTCTTGGCTCATACGGCTCGGTCCCCGTAGGCTCTGGCCTAATCTTGCCTCAAGGTTCTAAATTCAGAGTCCTTCCACAGGTGGTGCCCCAACCGTGTTGAACGTTAACAGCTGAATGGTGCCCGACAAACAGAATCACAAACAGACATCAGTGTGGGACTAGGCTTTCTTGCGCGAATAAGATTCATCAAACAATAGAGAAACTACTTTACTTCTAATCATATTAGACTTCCAACAGATTTCAGACTTTAATAGTAGTTCTCTTCAAGCTTTATAATTAAAGCCGCATAGTCTCAACACTTCATACAGATTTCAGAACAAAACGGAACATCAAAGGGGATCCTAAGTCTATCATCTAAGTTCTTCATGTGATTCCAATACAAAGCAAAGTGAACGAAGCTAAAGAACATGGACATTACATTTAGATAGGACTAGACAGTACGATTCGGAATCAGAAGCGATAAATAATTTAAACCTAAGTCAAATTTTAAACCCGAAGCTAGAGGTGGCAATCGGGTCGGGTTGTGCTAAACGGGTCGAACCCGTTTATTAAACTGGCTAGACAAGCTTAATACGCATCCGACCCGTTTATTAAACGGGTTGGAAACCCCTGACCCGCACCCACCACGGGTCAACCCGACCCGACCCACTTTAACCCGCATAACCATTGTGGGTTATACAGATTAGGTCGACCCGCTTAATCCACATCCATCTAGTGAATCAATCGACTTAACCATGGTTTCCTGCCTAACCAAAACTAACTTTTAAGCTCAAATTTGATGTAATCTCATTTCAACAATCATTTGATGCGCATTACCTTGCTTTCCATTAATAAAAAGGGTGAAGTTAAAATGGTTAAGGTCAATTCTTTGAGTATAACATATATTTTAAATAATGAAAATAAAAATGGAATTACAAAACTATTAGAAATAAAATAGCTTTTTTTTCATAAAAATAAAAAATATCATATAAAAATAAAACGATACTACAGAATTGAGTGATAATTGTGAGGAAGAAGGCAATGAATGTGGAACGATGGAAGTGAAAGAACTGTGAGGAAGAACCCTAGGGTTAAGTTAATGCCCACCCACGTACATTCTTAAATAAATTTTGGTTATCTTAAATACAAGAATTAATGCAGGTTATGCGGGTCAAGCGGGTCAACCCTAACCCAACCAGCTTAATTGCGGGTCATGAATACTGGACCCGTGACCGAACCGCCTATCAAACGGGTCGGGTTAAGCGGGTAATTCTCGAGTTGGGTAGGTATGGTGGGTTGGGTCATATTTTGCCACCTCTGCCGGAAGCGTTATACAAACTACTCAGTCAACAAAAGGAATAAGGATCGCGATACCCGAACAAACAGTCTTTGTGCATAGATATAAAGGAGGGTATCTCGTTGTCCTGTACCGTTCAAGATTGAGTTAGGTTGGATCCCAATACAACCGGAATAACCGTGAAGAACTTTGGCTCAAAACATCCTCACATATAGTCGAATCTGTCCAAAAAAGGGTAGCTAAAGTTCTACCTAAGTCCATGCAAAATATGGTGAAAAGAACCCCTTCAAAAAGGGATTAACAGTTATCCCAGTCGACCTGGCCCTTGGCTGGTCGACCCCATACACAGCGAGCCCGGTCGACCGAGCCCTTAGCCGATCGACATCCTCCCTGTGTGCCCGGCCGACCGAGCCCTTAGTCGATAGTTGTAAGCAGAAAAGGAGAACAGTGATTTGGTCAGGTTCCGGGGAACCTGACCCTATGTGGCCACGCGCCCCATGGCCGGACAAGGAGGTCAGAACCGCAGGATTGGAGGGAGCGGCGAAGGTCTGCGATGGATTCGATGAGGAAGGAGGTGTGGTTAGGGCCAGTGCAGTCGAAGCCGGAGATGAACTTGCTGAAGTTGCAGGGGTCGAAGCAGAAGAGGGGGAGGAGGCAGAGGGAGTCGTCTTCAAGAGGGAGAGGAGAGAAGAGGAGGGTATTTTGGTTATTTTTGAAAATATGGGTGGGTTCAGCAAAATACGTGGGTGCAATAGAATTTCCCAAAACAGAGAAAGGAAGAGAGGAATAGAGAAGGAAAAATGGGGAAAAAAAAGAGAGATGGAGTGAAATGGGTGCGGGATTCAATCACATGGAATAAGGAGATGGGAGAGGGAGAAATGGTGTAATGGGTGGAGGGGGTTTCTCACGTTGGCAGGGAGGAGTGAGATAGAGAGAAAGAAAGAAGGTAAGAGAGCGAAAGATATGGGTGGGGTTTAGTCCATGATGGCAACAAGGAGGAAGAAACAAGGAATGAAAAAGAGAAAAACAAAGAAAGGGAGATGGGGGAAGATAGAGAGATGGACAGGTGAGTTTGGTGGTGGCCGGCGGTGCCACAGGTGGGTCTGGCGGCGACGGTGATGGCATCGGGACGGTGGGGGCATTGAGTGAGGTGAAGGAGAGATGAGTGAAATGAGATGAGAAAGAGTGGAGAAAGAGGGGAGATGCTCGGTAATGGTGGAGGTGGTCGTCGGCGGTGATGGTGGCGATGAGGCAGCAAGCCGTGAGGGAGGTGAGGTGAGAGAGAGAGAGAGAGAGAGAGAGAGAGAGAGAAGTGAGGGAGGCTGCTGTGTTGTGGAGTGAATGGGAAGAGAGGTGATTTCTGTGACCTAAAAGAAGAAAGGGAAAATAGAGATGGGTTGCACGTGGGTTAAGGTGGAGAGGGGTGGGGAAATGGGAAATGGGATTTGACTTTTAGAAAATGGTATATGGGCTTGAGTGGGTTTGGGTCAGGTCCAGTTTTGGGTTGGGTTCGAGGGTCCGGATCTGGATGCAACAGAAGGATAAAGTCTGGGAAATTAGGTAATCTACCCGATGGTGCCAAAATCTCAAAAAGCGGAAAATACTAAAAAGCCTTCAGAACTTTCCGAAAATAACAACACACACCCTTACTATACCCAAACGGGATCGGATCTCAACCCAACTTTGGACGCGCGACCCTAATGATTAATCGGACTTGTTTGGCTTATAAACGAGCTTAATTAACTAAAAGCACACTTAACTAGACTAATTACAACCTTGGAATTCCGAGATGTTACATTGTACGAAAGAGAGCTTCTCCGAAAAATATAATCGATAGCGATCATTTTTTATTACATTGATAGCAATCATTTAATTATTGCAATTTGGGACTGCATCAAAGCCTCCATATCATGATGTTGTTGGGCAGTGCATTTTGGAAAATAAAACCTACCTAATTCCAAACAGAAGCGCATTCAATGATATAATAGCAAATTGAGTATTATCGGGGGTTGTTTTAAGCAGGGGATAGGAGAGCAATATTGTTAAGGATATATTTTTATTTTTATTTTTATTTTTATGCTTTAAGCTGTTAGCACCTTGGACATTTGACTATTTCAAATCGGTTAACAAACTAATCATCCTAATTCAAGAGTAGCAGTTTCTTAGCAGACCCACCAACCCAATCCGAACTTAAACCAGTAATTCAGTTTTCAGACTTGCCATTTTTATCATCACGTTGGGTTCAGGTTGAAGCTTTTGACCTGATCAATAAATTGCTAGGGTTCCAATTCCATACTTGCTATTTTACCCACCAACCTTGCCTAAACCCAACCCATACGCAGACCAACATAAGCGTTACAAAAGGGCTTGGGTTGACCCTCTGAATTTTACCTTAGCAGGTCGAGCTGATAAATGCTATTAAAATGCTCTACCAAACCTGTGCAGCCTAACCGGATCTCTCCACCCCCTAACAACTCATTGTGCTGACCAAGTGAGTGGCCAGGAACACTTCCAGCTGGACAAAGATTTTGTCTACATAACTCGGCTTAAGCAAAATACAAGGTGCCAAAACATCAAAACAGCACCTGATTATGATGACTTGAGTTAAATACTGATCAAGATGTCAAACCAAATCATAGCCAAGCCTCCAGCTTTTATGTGTGTGTGTGTGTGTGAGAGAGAGAGAGAGAGAGAGAGAGAGAGAGAGAGGAGAGAGAGAGAGAGAGAGAGAGAGAGGAGTAGCTATGCCATCTTAACTGTAAAATTGAGGCTGAAGTGATGGAACAAATAGGAACTCCAACTTTTATTTATAGGATAAGTACATGAGAAACAAGTAATTTAGTTTTCATATGGGCATCCCCTTTCATACTAGTACACACAGATACACATTATAAAATTAAATAAACACTCCCAATTTTGAATCATATGTTCATCATAAGCTCTAACCAATCTGAGGAACCCTTGTTACAATGCCAGTACTCTCATCAACCCAAACCCAAACCCTATCACAACGAAAATCTGCGGTGATGATCGTTCCTTCCTTCACGATTTGTGCTGTAACCAATGAATTTTCTTCCTCGATCGTTCTTTTGGCCACCTCCCCAGCCACACCCAAGAGTTCCGGCCACACGCTTTTGCCTAAAAGAGACCGTCAACACACAAATTAGCTTAAATTAGCTAAGATTGTATAGAAGTTTAACATAGTTTAATTAGCAGGATTAAGTTATCTTATAGCTCTATCTCGCTAGAGCTCTAAAGTTATTCCAGCAATGCAAGTCACAGTTGTATAAAAGCTTTTTTAACAAAAAGCATAGAAAGTTTAAAAAAAAAAAAAAAAAAGTGTCAGGTTTTCCATGCAACAGTACAATTTATGTTTGGTGTAGCCAAAAGCAGAAAAACGTAATTAGCTTTTTCACGTGTCTGACCGAGGGGGTCAGTGGCGCAAGCTTCAGCATGTTTTTTTTTTTTTTTTCCTTTCTTTTTTTCAAATGTCTGACTTATCTTACACTAACTCTCCTTTCTTTGAACTTAAAAAATATGTCGAAGACTTGCATTATGAGACAAGGGAATACTTACCCATGCATTCAGATGCCATCTTCTCTTCTCTTTTGCCTTGTGATGTCAATGGTTATGAAAGAACAGAGGCCGGTATTTATTCTTTATAGAGCTATGCCTTGGGACGTGGCTTTGCGTATGTAGACTAGCTATCCGTTATAGTTCATGTTTGAATTTTGAAGTTCGGTGGTGGCAGAGAAGTTTGACCTGTGAAGGAGCCACCTATGTGGGTTTACCACTTCCATGCTTATCTTTTGTTAGGATAATTGTCAATACAAGCAAGCTGTTCCATTTTGCTTTTCTCTTTTATTTCTTGATGTGGAAGAATAATACTAATTAATATAATCTTATACACGTTATATTAGCTAGTATAGAATACCTCCAGCAACAAGCCCACCTATAATTAACCCAAACATTCGGATGCAACTAGGCCCAAGTATATTACATATTCAAATTTGACATATTAGTACAAAATATCTGGTTGGTATGGACTGAAGTGGATGCCTCTACCTATGGTTTGGGCCGAAGTACATGCCTTTACTTATGTTTCGAGTCCTAGGTTCAAATCTTTGATTTGAATTCTGGTATACGTACAGGCCTTTGTAACCTGGGCCCAAGTTGAGGTTTAGGTTTACGTGTAGGTGTCTATTAGTTTCGTCTCAAGAACTAATAACTTGACACGGGGCATGTTGATAGGAACAATTGACTAGAGGAAATACAAAGGGTGTTTGTAAAGTTTGTTAATTAGTCCTGTACAAAGTTTAATTACATCATCATCTTTAGCTACAGGTAATTGATCTAAATGGCTTTATAACAAATAATATAAATACTACAGCAGTGCGTGACTCGGAATTTCGTTTAGAGTTGATTGCTGGCAACGTTATATGAAACCAATTTTTTTGAATGATTTCAAATACACAACTCTTTTGTTTTCTAGAACCTTTAGGCCCAATTAATATTTTCATGTGTTACATGATTATTAGGTCAAGACTAAGAAATCTTACACGACAAGTTATACATACTTTTCCCCAGCCACAAGAGGCAAGCTTTCTAGTTAATTGTATGGTATGGTTTGATCAGTTTTCAGTCCTAGGTGGGCCACATAATGACATCTTGAGGTGTGAGAAGGGTGCAATGCAAGTGCGATTAGATGGGCCAAATAATTCAGTCCTAGTTATAGTTATAAGGCCCAAGCAACTCAACCATACCAAAAATCAGATTAATTAAGGTTACTTAGTTTACTTAGTTCGGTTCGATTTCTCAGCCCGACCCAAGTTACGAACAAGCACCAACCTTCATTTGCAGTTCTTCATCTCTTCTTTCTCGATCTAGTTTTCTTTTGGAATTTCAATTTTCAGTTATTTGTAGGCACTGCTCCAAAAATGGGAAGCACCTCACATTCCGTTAACAGCTTAAATTTTACATTCTGGGTTTTGTTTTTGTTGGGTATTGTGATATGCAGAGATTTGATAAAGGAGCTTCTTCTATTGATGGGAGTTGCAGCTTCTAGTTTTCCATTGATGGGGCTACTCCCCAGTTCCTGGCTACTTGCCTTTCAGCTGATTTGTAGCTTTTACAGAAACGCCTTTAACTATACCTTATCGTTTCAGAACCAACCATTCACTCAAGTCCTCAACTTCTTCGGTTGCTTAGAATACATGTGATAACTTTTTAAATTTTTATGGTTATTTTGATTTCTTATAATTTTTTGCACCTCTTCTTTTTTCTTGAGGTTATTTTGTTTAACTTACCTCTAGAGATGACTTTTCTCTTCCCCTTGTTTGAAAATTTCCCCACATACAATTACACCATTTTAAGACTAAAATACCCATAGTATAGGGTTTGAAATTTTGGTCAACGAAAACATTCAAACATGTAGGGCACATTTGTGTAGAGGCAACTTCCATGGAAAGATAAAATTGCTACATCAGCAAATTCTATGGTTTTTAAATACATTAGAAAAGGTTTTCTGAAGAAGTTAGAAATTCATGTTTGATGCAAAAAGGTTTTTCCTCGGTGAATTAGTGCTAATGTTATTTGGTGCAGCTGTGGATTTCTTTGGTGAAACTATTGTTTAGTGAAAACTACTGGGTGGGTGGGTTGGTATATGTGTGGGGTGCGTGAGTGGATGGGTGGGGTTGGGAGGGGAGGGGGAAGAAAGCGGATGGCTGGGTAGAGTGGAGTGTGACTGAGGAAATGGGAGGTCTGTTTTAGGTGGAAATGCGCCCCCCCCCCCCCCCCGGCTCGGGATCTAACATGCATTCTCATATATTATTTGGAATCTTGCGGATTGTTTGGGTCTAAAAACAATTTTTACGAATTCAATTTCATGAAAACTAAAAATCTCGAATTATATTTTCAAGATAAAAATTCATGGTAAAGTAAGTTTCTTTGATTTTCAAAGAATTCTATTCATGTAAACAAACATTTTATAAGTTTCCAAGATAAGAGCTTTCATGGTAAAATGAGCTCCTTTGGATTTGTAGGAATTCAATTTCATGTTAACAAATAGATCCTATCATTCATGGAATAATGGGTTCTTTTGAACTTTTAGAAATTCAAATCCATACTAATTATTGATCCGCCCAATGTTATTTTAATGATAACGAATTCATTTCTTTAGATCCTTGAGAGTTCAATTCCATGCAAATAAACAAGCCCTGCAACATGTTCAGGCTAAAAAAAAGTAGTGGTAAAGTCGTTCTGTTTAATTTCTAAGAATTATTTTCATGCAATCAAATTGACCCTATACAAAACTAGCGGCTAAAATTTCTCGAGTCTTCCATTCTCACCATCTATCAATTAATGTGAGTTTTGGTGTTAGGACCCAAAAAATGTACATTTTGAAACCATTGAAAAATGAACATCTTTTATATAAAAAAAGAAATAAAGAATAATTAATTTACCTTATTTGAGGCCCACCTTTCATTGTTTAAAGCGGGATCATATGAACAACCGCTCCCAATGTGTTCATTGTATTAAATTTACTTCAATATCTAATGGTGGATTGTATTCACAAAGGTGGACCACACAAGTCGTAATGACCAAAGGTTTGACAAATGAAGAAGAAAAGAGAAATTATAAAAAGAGTACGGGTGCACAAAAAACCCGCTAAACCGCTAAATCGATCCGGACCATTTTCGGATTGGTTTTGTAGTAGACCGGTTCGATCACGGTTTGGATTTCCTTCAAACCGTTCAGTTCGGTTTGAAGGTGCAGTTAAATCGCTCGAACAGAACTGAAACGAACCAATTACTTGAAGAATACTCGAACCCTCACTCCATTACTTGAAGTCCAATGTCTCTCACCAATTGAACTGTTATTTTTTTGTGAAAAAAAATTATAAAAAATAAAAAATAAAAAAACCCGTAACCGAACCGAACCGAACCAGTTCCTTTAAGTTCGGTTTGGTTTAAGCATATGGGTGGTTCGGTTTAGGAAAATAGAAAACTGATGGATTCAGTTTGGTTGATGGTTTCCCTTTTAATCCGATCTAAACCGGCCATGTGCACCCCCTAACCAAGAGGAAAGAAAGTAAAAATCAAGTTACTGAGGTGCCTCAAGAAAAGAAGTTTGGACAGTTTTGTCATTTCCCCTAGCATAGAGAAGGTCTAGGGAAAAAGAACTTCTAAACACACACCACATTTTTCTTTTGACACTCACCATTTAAAATGTTTATTACTAGTATACCCTTGTGAGAAATCCCCAAACTACCCTTGTCTCCCTCTCTCCCTCTCCCTGTGTCTCTCTCTCCCTCTCTCGACCACCACCATGACCACCGTCAGCTCCTCCAAAATCCTCCTCCAACCCACCTCCTTCCTTGATGATGCTATCTCCCAATCCGACCTCCGCCACTGCCTCCTCTTTACTGTCGGCCGCAAGACCTCCTCTGATCAAATCACCCTTAGAACCCTAACCCTTGCCTCAGAAACCCTAGATACTGCCATCTCCACCACCATCCAAGCCATCCGCTCCTCTTCACTCCGCCTAACCGAGCAGCTCCTCCCTCCTCACTCCGCCTCATTGAGCGGCTCCTTCCTTTTTCCATGTCCTTGTCTCTATCCCTTTTTCTCTCTCCCTCTCCTTGTCTCTCTCTTTCTCATTCCCTCTCTCCCTCTGGTGGTGATGTTGGAGGGCGCGGTGGTGGCTGGGCTGGGGTTAGTTTAGGTATTAAGGGGGTGTGCAATGAAAATTTTATAACTCCCAAACTTCAATGGTGAGTGTAGAGAGAGAGTGTGTGCAAAGAAAAATGTGGTGTGCATAGAAGATCTCCAAGGGAAAATTAGACCTTTTGGGAAGGAAGAGGGAAAATCCATCTCTAATGGTAAGCTAGAGAGAAAAACCTCTTATCAATTAACTCAAGGATAGTTGCAATCAATTAATTTCTTATCTCCGGGCCCTTTTTCTCTCCCAAAATGGAAGTTTCCACGGTATATCCTCCATAGAAAAGCCTAACTTTACAACTACTTGGATTTGGGCATCTTGGCTAACCATTGGATTCAAATAGGGGTTAGTCCCACTGTAGTATTTACGTTTAAAGATATGATGTGTACAATCTTTTGGTGGGGCCAACATCTCTTTGATTAAAATTTAGGGAAAATTCAATTAAGAAGAGGCCATTTATTTCAAGCAGTATGGTTTTCACATATCGATAGTTAACATTTATATATATATATATAAATGTATATATAGGGAGATACTCCTATGAGAGATATCTCTCACCTTATATGAGATGTAGGAGTGGAGGCCCTCACATTTAAGTTGTTGGCATTTGATATGGACGTGAGGGCTCCCACCCAATCTCTCATTTAAGATGAGAGATATTTCTCATATGAGTATCTCCTGTATATATATATCCAATGCCAACAACTTAAATGCGAGGGCCCCTATCTTCACATCCATATCCAATGCCAACAACTTAAATGTGAGGACCCCATCCTTATCTCTCATATAAGGTGAGAGATATCTCTCATAGCAGCATCTCTCATATATATATATATGTATATATATGTGTATATATATATGCTCTCCTAAGCTGAAACAGTTTGAAAAATCATCTCCATCGTAAACTGCCTCAAATCATCAACTCCAAAATCAAGATAAATCCAATCAGAATTCGATTTTTCAGTTCGATCAAGCCAAAAACATAGACAGTCAACTTTGATTTGTGAGACCGGTAGTGTTTCATCTTAGAATAATATAAGTTGTAGCTTATGTTTGCCCTGCTATTTTATATACATATATATTGCTTAAGGTAAACTGTATTAAAAGAATAAAGGAAGATGGGCTAAAGCCCCCAATACAAGGGCCGAGCCCCACGAGAAGGGACAAGATTACAAGAAAAGACTAGCAACTACTTCTATATAGTGGGATACATTCTAGAAAGTGCAACTGGGGGTGACATGAGCTTGAGAGCTTGATTCGGGAGAGTGCTGAAAGTTTCCAGTAGACGATTTGAAAAGAACCTTTTAGCTCTAAGATACGAAGGCTTAGAGTTATTGAAGTTAAGCATGCACGCATCATTAACATCTTTCACTCTTCTTATGCCCAGCCCACTTTGGGGAGGCAAACCTTATCCCAAGGAACATAATTACTTCTTCATTTGGCTTCATCCGCTGACCAAAGAAAGCTTCGCATTAGAGCATTATTTTTTCTATAAGAAAACAAATTTTCTTTGGAATAAGAATGGAGAGAGAGATATGGATAGGAATAGTAGACAAAACATGCTTGACAAATATCAATCTTCCTACAAAGGAAAGGGTCTTCATTTTCCATCCAGTTAGTTTGGCACGCAAGCGGTCCATTAGCTTAGAGAAGTGCCCATTTTTGGAGCTACCAAAGAATAAAGGAATTCCAAGGTAGCTTAAGTTGATGGAAGCTTCAGGGATTCCAAGATGGGTGGTTATCATACGGTGTCTCTGCGCACTGCACTTACCCATGAACATATGACTTTTTTTGGAGGTTGAAACATTGGCCCGAAAGATCTTGATGTCTAGCAAGATGGCCTTTTGATCATGGTTTAAAATCTTGAACTGGTATCGGCCCTAACCGAATCAATACGGAGATGTGTATCGGTAATGATCACAGATCCATAAAACATCACCATATAATATCGGTCAATAGCGGCCCATATATTGAAAATATCGGCCAATACGATATGCACAACAGTCTTCTTCCTAAAAAAAAAAAAAAAATCTTGTTCTACCCTAAGAAGAGCTAAAGGGGAAAAAGAAACAAAAAAGAAACAGAGAAAGAAGGAGGTCCGGTGCCTGACTGCCTATTGCTGCCACCTCCACCACCACCTGCCGCGGTCTCTGCTACCTTCTGCTGCACCAGCCACCACCCCTTCCCCTTCTTCTTCTATTTCTATCTTTCCCCGTTCCTCTTCCTCTTCTCTTCCTCCTCCTCTCCTTTACCGTTTCCCTTATTTCTCTCCCCTTTCCCCTCTCTATGGTCCGTCCGTGCATATGAAACCTTTGGAAGTGGAAGGGTTTGGTCTTTCTGGAAGGGAAGACTCGAATCTCTATGCCCTTTTTCCACTTGTGTTTTATTCCTTTGGTTTATTCATGTTGCACACACGTGGGGCCCTCCTTAGGCCACACCAGTTTAAAAATGTTGCCATTATCTTCGGTGGATCCCAGATAAGTTTCATTTTAATTGGGTACTGGCCCACTTTCTAATTTGTCAAAAGTTTAAACTCAATCAAATCTTATCAATCTAACAGTGGACCAATTTCCAATTGGAATGAAATGGGGCTAAGACCCATACAAGACAAGGCTAGACCATTTGAGAGGTTTAGATTTTTAGTTTATGGGCCTCATTCTATATACTTTTATTTTTTTTTCTTTTTCAATTCTAACGCTATAATGCATTCTACTTGTGAAAAGCACTAACCACTAAATAAGTGGCCCCATATTTGAATAGGCCCTCAATAAATTTCCGTGTAATTTGACTTAGACCTACTATTAAATTAATCTTTTACATGCTAATAAATATTAAGAAAAACAATCAATTGTTTTTAAATAGACAACTCGATAGTTGCTTAAGTCCTATAAAATGAAAATTTATGTAGACTCTATTGGAGGAGACATTTATTTTGATCTTTACTCTGAGTGGTTTGGATTTATATGAATGCCACATTGATGGATTTATAAGTTATAAAGCATAAAAACTACTAAAAAGTTAGTACAATTAAAAGTAAAACACTAAACAATGATCATACAGGATGTTTTAACATAGGAGGACCAATATTTTGCTACATAGTTGTTACTAATGAAAAAAATATTGTTTTCAAGCATTTTACAATATTCTGAGGTTTTTGGAAGTTTTTTCAAATTTTGTTAGGGTAGAAAAAAATCTCACACCACGATGACCCTGATGGACTATGAATCGCGACCGATACCGATACCGTATCGATTTTTGGGGTCGGAAAAAATCTCACACCACGACGACAGTGATGGACCGTGAACTGCAACTGATACCGATACCGAATCAATTTTTGGGGTCGGCCGATACCACGATTTTAAACCATGCTATTGATGGAGCCAAGGCTCCCTTTGAAGGCCTTGACAAGTAATAGAATGTCATCTTCATAACTTGACAAGTAATAGAATGTCATCTTCATAAAACAAGTGGCAAGGAGTTGAACGAACCTAGGAGATCAGTTGGATAAGACCCTACTTTTTCAGTGCCTCCAATCTTAAACTACAAATTTCTTCCGCTAAGATAAAAAGATACGAAGATAAAGGGTCACCCCGACGTAAGCCACAAGAAGAGTTAAAGAACCCACAGGAACTTCTGTTGATAAGCATAGAGCCTTTAGCAGTGGAAATGAGTTCTCTATTCATACTTATTCAAGAGGGGGAGAATTTGAAAAAAATGAAGAGCCTTGGAACGGAAGCTCCACAAGAGTTTATCAAAGGCCTCTGAAATGTCCAACTTGATGCAATTAGATCCCCTGCTGACTTTGGAGTTTAGCTTTTGGAAGAGATCATGGGCTATTGTAGAGCGGTCATTAATGGATCTACCCCACAAAGGCAGCTTGGTGGTTAGAAATAATGTTGGGCATAATTGAAGCCAGTCTTTTGGCCAGCATCTTTGAGATTATTCTATAGGTGAAGTTTAGCAAACTACTTAGCCAGTAGTAAAAGAATGTTTTTGGGGAGCTGGAATTGGGGATGATAGCAAGGAAGTAAGAGTTTGAAGCTCTAAGGAGATGACCTTTAATGAAAAAATGGGCAGTCGCTGCCACAACATCCTTCTCAATAATGTTCCAAGCTGAAGTAAATAAAACCCCCGAAAACCCATCTAGCCCTGGTGACCTACTTTTCTTAAGAGAGAAAAATGCTTCTTTAATCTCAAAGGGAGATGAGACTGTTGCAAAAAAGACATTTTGCCCCTCCAAAACAGAAGGCCCCTCCAAATTGAAGAACTCCTCATCTTGACCTTCAAGAAGGGCGCCTTTATATAGGTTAGAGTAGAACTCTACAACATGTTCTCTAATTTGCTCTAGGTCTTCAAGTAGAGACCCCTCTGTCGTGATAAAGTCAATGCGGTTAAATCATCCCCTCGTCTTGGCCGACAGATGAAAGAACCTAGTATTCCTGTCTCCACTTTGCTACCAGTTGACTCTAGCTTTTTTGCTTCCAATGAGTGGATTCTACATTAAACTAGTTGTGGAGGTTGGCTTCTACTAAGTTTTGAGTTGGCCAGTTCAAACCTAAGAAGATCGAGTCTCAAATGGATAGCTCTCCCAAGAAGATTGGGAATGAAGAGGAAATTAGTTCAAAACGATAAAGGAGATAAAAAATAAAGAAAGAAAAACCTCAAGGGATGTTGGACTTCTAACAAGGGGGCCCACATCCCCTTGGACGTCCCACATGAGTCTCTCTCTCATCTCCACAAAATTTGGACTTTAGGAAATGCTATCTCTTTTCTGCATGAGAGATCTCCGATAGGACCCAAATAGGGAAGATCTGCACAATAGAAAGCTAAGACGAGTAGAAGAATAATTCAAATTTCAAAACATTCCAAAGATAAAAGATTGCTTGGAGTGCAAGTCAAGTCGGAAGAGTCCAAGATAGAAACAAATTGTGAACCAAAATCTATATAAGAATGTCATCCCCCATGGGACATCCAAACCTTCTTCTCCCTTAGGTGAGGCATCCACCGCTTTCTTCCACTCTCTCTCTCCCTCCTCTCTCCCATCTTCCTCTCTTCCTTCTCTTCTAGATCTAGGATTCTAGTTCTAGTTCTCCACCTTGTATTTTTTTTTTTTTTTTTTTTGTTTAAAGGTAGTCTTGGTCCTAGTCCAAGCAAGATTTAGTTTTAGGAGAAGATTGTATTGAAGAACATATTAATGAAATATCAGTTTCTCTTTGGTGCAATGGCTGGCTAAGCTTGTGATTGAGGCTATGGTTTAAGCTAAGTATCTCTTTATTTTTAGTTAAGTTATTCTCTTCTTGTTCATGTTACTGATTTACTGATTGATAGACTTGTCTTCATACCAATAGGTACCTTCCATGCATAGTTCTCAAAACCACAATATGTTTTTGATCATTCATGCTTACATTTGATAGGCTATGCTTAGGACTGTGACTTCTTTGATGGGTTATACTTATGTTTGATGAGTCATGCTTAAATAATTTTAATAATTTTATGAAGGGAATGAGGTCTTGGGATTTGAATATTTTTAATTGATTTCTCTAAATTAGAGAAGAAAGG
Organism: Persea americana; assembly: GCA_029852735.1. Lineage (NCBI taxonomy): Eukaryota > Viridiplantae > Streptophyta > Magnoliopsida > Laurales > Lauraceae > Persea > Persea americana. The sequence continues at coordinate 16,953,793 of CM056816.1, forward strand.
GACTTCTAACGTTAAATCATCCAGATCTTAATGCATTGATTTGGTCTTGATCTGAAGCAAAGAATTTGACAAGTGGAGTTTTTCTTAATTAAAAAGAATTTTGATAACATAGTGGATTCCTATGCCTTGATCATTATCATTGAGATTGGTAGTTTTATCTTTTTATTTGCTTGCTTTTATTTCTAATTTTATGCTCTTCACAATTTCTAGTTTATCATCTTCAACATCAGTTTTTCTTCATTCAATGTTTTTCTTAATTCGCTCTATGTGGGATCGACCCGTATTTACCACTTTCTCAAAAGGGGCAGCCATGCACTTGCGGCTTATTATTTTGTTCACAACACCTAGGTCTTTGAGGCCTACATTTAGCACCATTTCACTAAGTTCTCTCACTGACGTTGGAGAAGGAGGTCTGAAGCTTCATTTTTCATGAGCCGAGAGGATTGCGTTAAAACCTCCAATTAGACACCAAGGAGTGGGAGAAGAAGATCTTTGGACTTGGAGCTCCCATAATTGTCTTCTAATCCTGTAGTTAGTAGACCCATAGTTTCCTGTGATGGTGCTTATAGAGTTTTGAGGAAGTGTCAAGGCAATTAATTGAGATATGTTGAGAAGAGAAGTCAATTATAGGTATTTTGTACTTAGACCTACTCCTAAAGAGGCACCAAAGAGAGCTAGGATCAGATAAAGGTAAGTTTGAGAGGAAGGAGTCAAATCCCAAGTGGTTTAGGGAGGTAGAGTAGAAGGAGTGGAATTTAGTCATGGGCTCTGCAAGAAAGATGATGTCAGGGTGGTGTAGGTGGACCAAGTGGTGCAACATTCTCTAACTAGGGGCATTTCCTACGCCTCTACAATTCCAATACAAAATCCTGATAATTTATGAGAGGGTAGTGGGTTCGATCGTATGGTTTTTGGACCTACACTAGCAGGAAGGCCTTTATTTCTAGATTTCCTTTTCTGCTTCTTGGGATAACTACGAAAATCAACAAACAGAGAGGTCTCATGCTCTGTCCTATCCTGAGAAGTGCTAGCGTCAACCTCTGTAGCAATAAACACTGGAGGGTCTATGTGAGAAGTAGCTAGTTCCTGTAGAGATTATTGACTTGCAAGCTTATCTTAGCTTTTGCATTATGATGTATAAATAGAGTTTACAAGAGATTGTTACAGAGAGATATCTCAGCTACATTTGAATTCAAAAGATTCAAAGGATTGGGAAGATTTAAACTTGTACACAGCCAGATAAGTAAGTCAACCTTATCCCTTAGATTGGACTGAGTTAGGACTGTTAACATGCCCCCGCAAGTTGAGCGGCCATTTCACGACGTGAAGCTTGGTCATCAAAGTTTGAAACCTTGTCATATTGAGCCCCTTAGTAAAAATGTCTGCGAATTGATCAATTGTTCCTATAAATCGAACTTGAATATCACCACGGATGACTTTTCTCAAATGAAATGATAATCCACCTCCACATGTTTTGTCCGTGCATGATATACGGGACTTGAGGCAAGTGCAAGAGAACTTATGTTATCAAAATAGATGAGAGGTGGAATTTTAAGAAAGATTCCGAGGTCTTTCATCACCATTCGAAGCCAAAATAATTCTGCAGCAGTAAGTGCCAGTGAATGATACTCAGACTCAGTACTTGAGCATGACACGGTGGGTTACTTCTTTGCATTCCAAGATATTAAAATTGGATCCCAAAAAGATGGCATATCCAGATGTAGAGCGCCAATCATCAGGGTCCCCTACCCAATCCGCATCAGAGTATGCAGTAAATTGAAGTGGGCCTTGGCGGAAGTGAAGTCCATGTGTAATTGTACCCTTGAGAAAACGGAGGATTCTCTTAACTGCCATCCAACGTGTGGTCCTCGGGTTATGCATAAATTGACACACTTGATTGACAGCGAAGGCAATATCTGGTCTTGTCAATGTAACATATATACTAAAGTGCACCAACAATACTACGGTACTCTTGTGGATTGGTTATGCAATCACTGTCAGTTTTGGAAAGCTTCAACCCAGGTTGAGTCGGGGACTTGATGGGCTTCGCATCATGCATCTGTGTTTTATGGAGTAAATCCAAAATGTATTTTGTTTGTGTTAAATATAGACCAGAGGACACCCGGCATGCCTCGATACCAAGAAAATAGTGAAGCGGACCCAAATCTTTCATAGCGAATAGACTACCTAGGTCCCTTAGCAATTTTTGCAAAGTTGTAGCATGATTGCTAGTAATGACAATGTCATCAACATAAATTAGTAGAATTATGAATTCACCACCAAAATGTCGCACAAAGAGAGAGGTGTCTGCATTGGAGCCTATGAACCCAAGACTCCATAAGTAATTTGTGAGCCTAAGAAACCAGGCCCGAGGGGCCTGTTTTAGCCCATAAATGGATTTATGTAGTTTGCACACATGGGTCAGTCTAGTAGGATCTACAAACCCTTGGGGTTGTTCCATATACACCTCTTCGGAGAGAACCCCATGGAGAAATGCATTGTGAACGTCTAGTTGACGAATGGGCCAACCAAATTGGATAACAATTGATAATACCAGCCATACTTGGTATGGTTTACAACTGGATTGAACGGTTCACCATAATCAACCCCGGGTTGTTGATGAAAACCTTTAGCGACAAGGCGGGCTTTATACCTTTCAATGGTACCATCGGACCGTTGTTTGAGTTTATACACCCATTTACACCCAACAACATTAGTACCAGGTTTAATACGAACTAAACTCCATGTCCCTTGGCGTTGCAATGCATCATATTCAAGTGCCATCGCTGCTCGCCAATCAACAGATTTTACAGCCTGAGAATAATAGGTGGGTTCAGATGGGGCCAAAGCAGCCTGTAAGGCAGTAGGTAATGGATACTTAGTCACCATCACTGTTGTTGGTTTATAGATGGCATCCATTGATCGAGTCCGCATAGAATGATTGCGTGGCGGTACTAGATCCATTGAAGCAGTAGGTAGATCACTTGATAAGTGTGTCTGAGTAGGCAAATTTTGATTAATGCGGTCACAAAGGTGTTGTGTCAAGTGACTACCACCACTAGATGGAAATCGGCGACGAATTAATGGTGGAACATGGTGACATTTGATGGCCATATTCTATTGGTGACTGAGGTGAATGAGGTGTAATGAGTATATCAATTGGTAGACTAGAGTCTGATCTTGGAGCCTCGGAGCCACATGGATACTGGTCAATGATTCCTGATGCATGTGTAGTGGATTTATTAGAATTATCAAGCTGTGGGCTTATGTGACTAGTACCATGTTCATGGAGACATGGGCCCACAGAAAACTCATGCACACCGTGATCAAGGAATTGTGGGGAACACCTGGCATGTGGAGTGGCCGCTGTGTCACGCATTGGAGAGGGCATATGTGCAGATTCCACATGTAATCTGGGAGGCCGGGTAGCATGTGAACCAGTAGGTGGCACTCTTGGAGCAACAATGTTCATGCCAGGAACCCTAGTGGGAACAGAACTGTCTGTCGCAGTGGATACAGGCATCTGAAGATGGCCTAAAATAACTTGCTCACTAGATGATACTGAAGGTGTGGCTCCATGTGACTGGGTAGAATTCTTGGCATGGTAAGGTGTTGTGCTTGTGAGCACCACTCAAGCCACACGGATAACACACAATCCACACAAGAGAAAAGATCACTCAAGGTTTAACGTGGTTCGGCTTGAGCCTACATCCACGGGAGAAGACGGCAAGAGTATCACTAAGAGGAAAGATTACAATGGAGTTTTTTTCACACACAACCCCAATCCCAGGTATACCCACAGACACTCTCTCTACCAAGCTGCTAGCTTCTTCCTCTCTTTCTGCCTTGTGCAATCCGATACAGGATACTTCTACTTATAGCCTCAAGAGTATTGGAAGCCTTACCTTTGGCCATGCTTTACACCATGCCTCATTATGCTTTGCACCATACCTATGTCAGCTTGTCAAGTCAAATTGGCTCCTGTAGAGCCATCATGCTGACAAATCTCCACCTTGGCGAATATAGGAGTCGATCCTCATAGCATAGAATATGTCTCACCATCTCCATCTGCCCCTTAGGGCACTCAGGTACTGATAACTCCGATCAAGTCCAAGCAATGCTTGAACTTGACTGCTGGAATAGTCTTGGTCATCATGTCTGCTGGATCTTCTGCCGTAGCAATCTTAATCATTGCAATGGCACCCTCGGAGATGACATCTCAAATGAAGTGTGACATGACATCAATGTGTTTGGTTTTTTCATGATACTTAGGATTGTGTGTCAGATCGATCGCACTCTGACAGTCATAAAACACAGTTGTCAACTTCTGCTCCAATCCAAGATCACCAACCAAACCTGTCAGCCAAATAGCTTCTTTCACTGTTTCTGTAGCTGCCATGTATTCTGCTTCAATTGTAGACAAGACAGCTTTAGATTGCATTGCTGCCTTCCAACTAATGGCACCGCTAGCAAAAGTGAAGACATAACCTGTCAAGGATCTTCTTCTGTCTAAATCTCCAGCAAAATCTGAATCAACATATCCAATAACACTTCCAGAAGTGTTTTTGTTTCTATCATACACTATCCCAACATTAGTAGTACCTTTCAAGTAACGGAGTATCCATTTCACTGCCTGCCAATGGACCTTCCCAAGGTTATTCATGTATCTGCTAACTACACTAACCGCATGTGAAATGTCTGGCCTCGTACAAACCATGGTATACATGATACTCCCAACTACACTAGCATAAGGAACACGTGACATGTGCTCCACCTCTTCCTCAGTTTGTGGTGATAAAGCAGCGGAAAGTTTAAAATGGGCTGCCAGTGGAGTCTTCACAAGTTTCGAGCTTTGCATACCAAAGCGCTCCAGAACCTTCTCGAGGTACCCTTTTTGTGACAAAAACAATTTGCCTACTTTCTGGTCCCTTCGAATCTCCATCCCAAGAATTTTCTTCGCAGCACCTAAGTCTTTCATTTCAAATTCACCACTGAGCCGAGCTTTCAGCCTGTTGATCTCAAACATGTCCTTAGCAGCAATTAACATGTCATCAACATATAGCAACAAATAAATAAAAGAGTCATTTGGAAGCTTCTTATGGTAGACACAATTGTCATACCCACTTCTGCAATAACCGTTTCCAACCATAAAGGTATCAAAACGCTTATACCACTGTCTAGGCGACTGTTTTAGGCCATATAATGATTTCTTTAGTAAGCAAACATGATCCTCCTTACCTTGGATTTCAAACCCCTCTGGTTGATGCATATAAATTTGTTCTTCTAGCTCGCCATGTAAGAATGCAGTCTTGACATCAAGCTGCTCCAGCTCTAAGTCCAATAGAGCAACCATAGCAAGTAGCACCCGGATAGAGCTATGTTTCACCACAGGAGAGAATACTTCATTGAAGTCAACACCCTCCCTCTGAGTATAGCTTTTTGCAACTAGTCGTGCTTTGAACCTAGCATCCCCTGGAGTTCCTTCCTTTTTCTTGAAGACCCATTTGCAACCAACAATCTTCTGGCCCTTCGGCAGTTTCACCAGCTCCCAACTATGATTCTTGTGAAGAGACTCAACCTCCTCACTCATGGCAACGGCCCATTTTGCTTATTCTTTTCTAGTGACGGCATCCCGATATGTAACCGGCTCTGACTCAATACTTTCTGCTGTATTAAGAGCGTAGGCAACAATATCTTCATAGCCATATCTTTGAGGTTGCTTAATCTGCCTCTTCTCTCTGTCCCTAGTGAACATGTATTCTTGCGGAATTTCATTCTCCGCATTTGAGCCTGTATCCTGCCGATCTGGGACATTTTCTTGCAAATTCTCTTGCAAGTTTTCTGAAGCTTCCTTCTCAAGCTCCACCTGTTTACTAACACCGTTTTGCTCCTTCACCTGTTTGCTGACACCATTGTCATTTCCAGCATCAATGCACTCCTTCAGTTTCAACATAGCAGACTCATCAAAGGTCACGTCTCTGCTAATAATGCATTTGGGTGATTTTCCATCTAGGCACCAAAGCCTATATCCCTTCACCCCATGTGCATACCCTAGAAATATGCACTTTCTTGCCCTTGGTTCAAGCTTATCATCATTCACATGAGCATAAGCAGGACAACCAAATATTCGCAAATTGGTGTAATCAGCAGGAGATCCAAACCATACATCTTCAAGAGTTTTACACTGGATAGTTGTTGATGGAGACCAGTTGATCAGATAACAAGCTGTGTTAACAGCTTCGGCCCAGAACTTCCTAGGTAACCCTGCATTAGAGAGCATGTAGCGGGTCCTTTCTAGGATAGTCATGTTCATCCGTTCTGCAACTCCATTCTATTGTGGTGTATTTCTGACTGTGCGATGTCGCACAATACCTTCATTCTTGCAGAACTCATTAAAAGCACCTCCACAGAATTCCAAGCCATTGTCAATCCTCAAGCGCTTGATCTGTTTACCTGTCTGCTTCTCGATTATAGTCTTCCATTGCTTGAACTGTGCAAAGACTTCATCCTTGTGCTTTAAGATATATACCCAAACCTTCCGAGAATAATCATCAATGAAGGTCAACATATATCTACCACCTCCCAGAGATGGAACATGAGAGGGACCCCAAAGGTCAGAATGGATATAATCCAAAGTGCCCTTGGTTCGATGAACTGTTGTGCTGAACTTGACTCTGCATTGCTTTCCGAAGACACAATGCTCACAGAAGTCCAGCTTTCCTGTTTTCTGACGACGGAGTAAACCTTGTTTACTCAGCTCATCCATGCCTCTCTCGCTCATATGCCATAACTTGGTAGTTTCAAAATCTAAATCTGAGAATGACACAGCAACAGCACCTGTAACTGTGCTACCTTGAAGAAAATAGAGGTCATTCTGCTTCTGTCCCTTCATCACTATAAGAGCACCCTTTGAGATTCTCATAACTCTACCTCCAGCTTTGTAGGTACAGCTATTGGAGTCAAGCTTACCCAAGGAAATCAGATTTTTCTTCAACTCTGGAATGTGCCTAACATCTGACAAAGTTCTTACAATACCATCGTACATCTTAATTCAGATTGATCATATCCCAACAACCTTACAAGCTGCATTGTTCCCCATTAGAACTTTACCACCATCTATAGACTGATAAGTGGCAAACCAGTCCCTATTAGGACACATATGGTAGGAACAACCCGAATCAAGGATCCACTCATCACCTGAGCTACCAACGGTAATAGAGAGAACATTTGCACCATCAGAACTATCTTCTGCAACACCGGTTACATTTTCAGAATCATATGCTTTCTCCTTTCCTTTACACTCTGGACAATATTTTTTAAAGTGCCCTTCCTTATGACATTGGAAGCACTTTAATTTTCTAGTTTTTGACTTTGACTTTGACCTAGAGCGGCCTCTTCTGTTCTACCATTTCTTCTCTGTTCTGCCACGTACTACCAAACCCTCACCAGAACTATTATTGTTTTCTGTTGCAACCTTTTTCTTTAACTCCTTAGAGCTCAAGGCTGACTCAACATCCTCCTTGGACAGAGTTTCTCTGCCATACATCATGGTATCAACAAAGTTCTCATACGAGGGTGGTAATGAGCATAACAACATAATGGCTTGGTCCTCACATCATCAATTTTAACATCTATATTTTCAAGATCCATAATAGCTTTTGTGAAAGAATCAAGGTGGTTTGAAACAGACGTACCCTCCTGCATTTGTAAGGTGAACAACCGCTTCTTCAGATACAAGCGATTTGTGAGAGACTTTGTGATGTACAAGTTCTCCAACTTCTGCCATATTCCAGCAACAGTTCTTTCTTGAGCAACCTTTCATAGTACACCATCACTCAAAAATAGCAAAAATCTGACCTTACACCTTTTCCAACAACTCATCCTTCTCTTCTTCTGACAATTTTTCAGGCAGATTATTATTTCCCTTCAAAGCTTTATGTAAACCATTCTGAACCAGCAAAGCATGCATCTTCAAACGCCATAGACTGAAGTCATTATTTCCATTGAATTTTTCAATTTCAAATTTTGCAGCCATTCCATGAATCTTTCACTGTACTTGTGTAGATCTGGTCACCACGAACACGCTGGATGAAACGGATTTGAAATCCGACTTTGGACGGCTAAGATATCACAAAAATAAATTTATGTCCTCCATTTAGTCAATCTCCTTCGTTGACCGTTGGACAACCAATCTTCTTCCACAAACGCGTAGATCTGCTCGCAACGAGTCTGTTGGTTCAAACGGATCTCCGATCAAACTCCGGATCGTCAAGATATCGCGTAGACAAATTTCAGCCTTTGATTTGGTCAAATCAAGCTTTGACCAGTGATGACATCAGCACCTTTATGCTTGCTGCTGGGCTTCCCTCGTGGACCAGGTTGACCTGACCCGAAACTGGCGTGGCCTACAAACAAGACTGTGAGGGATCACCAATTTATGTGGTGCTTCAGGGACATAAATTCCCTTGGTACCTCGGACTACCAATTCAAAGGTTTCTTAAACAGAACATAAAATGGGTTCTTCTTCGTCTTGTTCTGTTTCTGGTAGAACAGAGAGAGGGGACAGAGCGGAAAAACAGCAGATGGGTTCTTCTCCTTCGGCACGGCATGGCACAGCAGCATGGGGTTTCGGCGACGGCAGTAGCCTCCTTCTACGGTGACGGGCAAGGCTGCAGTGGCAACGACAATGCAACAGAAACCCGGATTTTTGTCTCTTCTCCGGTTTGCAATCTGCGATGGCCCACCAGCGATCAGAACCGATCTCTTTTCTGCAACACGAGATCTGGACTCTTTTGGTCGCCTTCTCTGGTCTTCTGCTCGGCGAAGATGACAGAGCCAGAACCTCCACTCCGGTTGTACAGCAGCAAGCCGAACCAAAAATCTGGCTCGGTTTCTACCAGTGGCCCACCTTGTGATCGCCTGATCTTCTGCAAGATTCGTGGCCCTCTCAAAATCCGATTCAACGGATCTCCTCAAATCACTCGAAGCTCTAATACCAGTTTGTTGTGCTTGTGAGCACCACTCAAGCCACACGGATAACACACAATCCACACGAGAGAAAAGATCACTCAAGGTTTAACGTGGTTCTGCTTGAGCCTACATCCACGGGACAAGACGGCAAGAGTATCACTAAGAGGAAATATTACAATAGAGTTTTTTTCACACACAACCCCAATCCCAGGTACACTCACAGACACTCTCTCTACCAAGCTGCTAGCTTCTTCCTCTCTTTCTGCATTGTGCAATCCAATACAAGATGCTTCTACTTATAGCCTCAAGAGTATAGGAAGACTTACCTTTGGCCATGCTTTGCACCATGCCTCATTATGCTTTGCACCATACCTATATCAGCTTGTCAAGTCAAATCGACTCCTGTAGAGCCATCATGCTGACATAAGGGGATAGACAGTCTCATCAAAAACAACATGACGGGACATGTAAATTCGCTGGGCAGCAGGATCATAACACTTGTATCCCTTTTGATTACGTCCATAGCCAATGAATACACAAGGAATTGTGTGAAAGGAAAGTTTACCTATTGTATGTGGACCGATAAAGGGAAAGCACGCACATCCAAAGGACCGTAAGATTTTATAGTCCGGTGTTATGTGAAATAGCTTTTCATAAGGGGAAAGGCCTTGGAGGACATGTGTAAGCATGCGATTAACAAGAAAAATAGCGGTGTCAAACGCCACATCCCAGTATGACAAAGGGACTCCATTTTGTTCCGGTGTATGAGGACATGAAATCCGGTGAGAAATGCCATGTTGACTTAAGAGATTTTTAAATCTACGACTAGTGTACTCCCCACCACCATCAGATTCGAGACATTTTATTTTGCGATCAAACATGTTTTCTACAAGGGCTTTAAAATGTAAGAATATTTCAAATACCCGTGATTTAAAGTGAATAGGGAACATCCAACAGTACCTACTGTAATCATCAATAAAAATGACATAAAAGCGACATCCACTAATGGAAGATGCAGGGGCATAACCCCAGACATCGATGTGCACCAGCTCTAAAGGGAAATTAGAAACAGAAGTAAAAGACTGGAATGGTAACCTTGAACTCTTTCCTAGTTGACAAGCAGTGCACACAATAGGAGACTAGACGTGCCGCAAAGAGGAAGAGAAGACGCGATCGCTTTGAAAACTTGTGAAGAAGTGTGTCCCAATCGATGATGCCAAAGGAGAATAGAAGCGCGAATGCAACTGAAAGCAGATGGTGAAGTTGGCAAGCTATTTGGACGAACCAAAGGAAGATGAAGTGGGTAAAGTCCATTACTGATCCGACCTTGGTAGAGGATCTTCCCTGACTTGTTTGCCTTGACATAAAAACCAGAGGAAGTGAATATAAAGGAACAATCATTATCTTTGGTAAATTGTGAAACTGATAAGAGGTTGTGAGAAACATGAGGCACAAGCAATATATTTTGGAGAGAGAGATGAGTACCATAAGATAGACAAGGAGAGGAACCAACATGAGAGATAGGAAGCCCCTTACCATTACCAACAACAAGATTATTTGTACCCACATAGTCGGTGTGAATAGGCATATTACCCAGATCAGGCATCAAATGGTTCATAGCACCTGTGTCAGTAAACCACGTGGATGCGCCTTGCTTTGACGCCACCATAGCTTGTAGTTTTTCTGGCGGTTGGCGTCCTTGAAAGAATAGGTCCAACCGATGAAAGCAATCGAGAGCTGAGTGCCCTACCCGATTGCAAATCTGGCAAGATGGAGAGCTTGTAGGTTTGCCACTAGGAGAGTTATTGGCGGCATTGGAAGAGCTACCCCGTGCATTTTGGCGGCCCCGACCCCGACCACTAGAGTTAGAGCGGCCGCAAAAGCCAGAATGTCCTTGAGATGTAGTGGTTGTATAGAATGCAGTAGCTGGTTGTTCAATTGTGAGAGTGGAGTGATGTAACTCCAACCGCAACTCAAAAGTTAGTAGTTGACCAAATAGTTCTTCAAATGTAATTGGTGTATCTCGATTTGCGATCGAAGTATGAATAGAGTCATATTCAGGGCCCAACCCATTCTTGGTTACAAAGTTCATACTCAAAAACCGGTTGGGAAATGGCCTCAAAAGCATCCGCAATGCCCTTCATCTTGTCAAGATAGTCGGCCACGGATAGACCTCCCTTTTTGAGATTCTGAAATTGTTGCTTTAGTTGCAACACTCGGGATCGAGACTGGATTAGATGTAACTTCTCCAAATGTTGCCAAACCTCTCGGGCAGATTGAAGCCCAACAACCCTCTAAAGAATTTGGGGTCTGAGAGTAGCATTGATCCATAATAAGACAAGTGAATCTTGTTCGACCCACAGATCATATGCGTGGTTAATGTTTGACGTGATCATGTTATCTTTTTACCACGGAGAAATTGTTAAGGGCACAAGGCAGAACCATCCACGATTTTAGTAATTTATTTGTATGAAGAATCGGCAGAAACTGACTCTTCCATAAGAGATAGTTGTCTCTGTCCAGTTTGATAGAAATAAGACTTGCAGTGTTTGATATTGAAATAGTACCTGACGAAGAACCCAAGCCAGCCATTGGAATAAAATATTCGGAGAGAGATGTAGCAATATGAGAAGATGGTATCCAGGTGGCAGATTGCATAGACAATCAAATTACTGATACGATGAAGCAGTGTGGGTAAGCAGAAGGTGTCTCAAAAGAGCGACTCCAACTGTCGCTACTGAACCAAAAGAGAGGTACTGCAAACAAAGGCCAAATGTACCAGTTAGAAAACTGGCGACTTGGCAGAGAAATTCAGCAGTGCAAAAATGTCACAGAGAAAGGATCGAAGGGCTCTGATACCACGTAAAGATTATTGACTTGCAAGCTTATCTTAGCCTTTGCATTATGATGTATAAATAGAGTTTACAAGAGATTGAAGAGATTGTTACAGAGAGATATCTCAGTTACATTTGAATTCAAAAGGTTCATATCTGATAAGGATTGGGAAGATTTAAACTTGTACACAGCCAGATAAGCAAGTCAATCTTATCCCTTAGATTGGACTGAGTCGGGTCTATTAACAGTTCCTTCCTTCGAAAGGGTCAGGTCAAGAGCGTTGGTTACCTAGAGAGATTCTTCAATGTGGGCTGCCTCTTTCGATTGATGAGGAATGGAGCGAGACAAAGAGATTCTTGGGTACGCAAAGTTGAAATGTTCCAACCTGTCGCAGATATTGGAGGTATCCACCTGAGGAGCAGGGATTCTCCCTACAACATCCAACATGATGTAAGTTGAGAATGAAAGGAAGGCCTCTGGTTTACCCAAAGTACTTGCACATGTTTGACGAGCAGCTTCCTCCTCTACAGTGTCTTTTCCTATGACCGTAGCATGTATTCCAGCAGTAGCAGCCTCCACGATCGGGATCTGCTGAGCAGCATCAATTACAATAGAATTAACAGCAACAGCCTTGTGCAACGTGAATCTAAAGGGAGAGATCTACTACCGACTTCTGGAATTGGGCCTGTGTAATATCTGATATGGTTTGTAATACAAATTAAACCTATGGATCTTGATTTATGCATTAACAATGGATAATCTAAAAGAATAAAAACGTATCTTGCACAATGATCTTGATGATGAACGGATCTCCTTTCTTCAAGTAGGGTTTTCTCCTATCTCCCTTATCACCCACTCCCCACTCTATTATGCGTGAAGTTGATGGGTACTTTTCAGATCTCGTAGGTTAAAAGAGAGGACCAGATAACCATATATATAGATAAATCCTAGAGAGATTTCTTCCCATCAAAGAAAATCTAATAAAAGTAAGTTCCCTTAATTCCTATTTGACTGGACATATTAAAATTGAATCCAAGATATACTTAATAAAAACAAAAACTGAAAAGGGGAAAGTAACATAAATTAGTGGGCTCAAACTGTGGGTCCCAACAGTGTAGCACATGTGGTCACGAGGACCCCTCATGTTCAACAACCTGAACTTGAAAACCAGCAAGAGATGAACAAATGGCAGCAACTATCGAAGCAGAGACTATGTGGAAAGCATCTATTACCCCAGCAGATTTTGCAACACTACTTGAGCCATTACCGGATGAAGCCAAAGCTTTAGAGTTAGGAGCAGGAGTCTTTATAGTGATGACAGTAAGGCTGGGAGGCTTACCAAGGATACCTTCTCCTCGTTGGACTTCTTGGGGGATTTCTACTACAGCTAAGGCTTGAGGAGTGGACCTACATTTTCCATCTGGATGTCCCTATGAGAAGCACTTAGAACAGGGCACATTTTCATAGGAAATGGATACCAGAACCTTTGCCTCTCCTTCTAGATCAACCAAGATCTCCTGAGCTTTTGTTTTAGAGAGATCTAGGTTGATCAGAATTCTTGCATAAGTTTGTATTCTCTGGAATGCAGTTGTTTCATCTAGTTTGAGGGGAAAGCCAACTGAGCTAGCAATAGGGAGGAGGATACTGCTACTCCAGCAATGGTAGGGGATTCCTTGGAGTCTAATCTAGACTGTGGGGAGGGATGGCCATTCAAAAGAGTCTTGGCCAGGAGACCACAATAAAATATGTAGCATCTTGTTTGCCACTGAAAATGGGGATTGAGAAAGTAGGAGATCCCTGTCTTCTTTAGATCCAAATCTGAAGAGGAAAAAAAAAAAAAAAAGCCCTGTTAGAGAGATGAGGCTAGGTTCTGATAGGTTCCAATAGGTACTTGAAGACTGTGAAAGCCATTCTACAGAGGGTCTTTTGCCAATAAATAGCCCAATAGCTGAGTTGGAGAACGAATTCCTGCTAGGTTCAACCATATTAGAAGGGATCTTCATGGCCAATTTCCCTTCTTTCAAGGTAGAGGAAGGGTATGCTGAAGGGTGAATGGGTTGAGAAGCTGGGAAAAGGTCTAACCAGGTTCTTCCTAGATGAGGAGTGTGGGGCTTTGGAATCTCGTTGGGGTTAAGATTCAGTGCTTTAAGAATCTCCCCTATTTGGTCAGGAGAGAACGAACACAAGGGGAGCACGGTAGCTGAAGGGTGAACAGGAGGGGGATCAGGAGGGAGAGGGCGGTTTGTGGATGAAGCGGAGTGGGGAAGTGGAAGAAAGTTTGATAAAGCCAAGTCAAGGGGTTTATGGATGGAGAGAGCCAGAGAGGATAGCCGAGGAGGACAAGGGAAGGGTAGTTGTAGCAAAGGATTTTTCACTCACAGTCATTGTAGCATAGATGGATTTTGCAGGGCCGCTTCAAGACAGCTAGGTGGCAAAGTCCACTGTTCACCTTTATATAACATTGGTCGGTGGGGCTACCATTGGTGTGCTATCAACCAACCATGCCTACCGCATGCATCGCACCCCATCAAACCATCGCAAGTAATCAATTAATTGGTTTCCAACTATTGATGTATCTTTATCATTGATATTATAAGCCATTAAACAATGACAAGTAACCAATCAGCAAATTTTCATTACTTATGGGTAGTTTGGTTTACAAGCGATCAATCCAATAAAAAGAATTTCTTTAATTACTGTAAGATGCAACTCTTAGTCATTAAACAAAGTATAACTAGAAAAAAGACTTTGGGCTCGCCACTATTAGTCGACTATTGCTTGCCTCCCTTGGAATATGATCTTGGCTCCGCCATTGGCCTCAATGAAAAATCTCTACCTTAGCTTTGAATATTTATTTTAATATGTACGTCTAAATTTATATTCTTTCAAATTCTCTTCTCCAACTCTTTACAGGAACAACTGGTAAAACCACCACCCTATAAAACCCAACCTATAATTAAAGTGGTATTTGATGATTAATAATACTCTACTAGCCTATCTCCATTCTGCACAACCTGCATTGTGTATTACGTACTAAACAATTGGTTGGTTCTACAATTACTCCTGATACTTAATAAGTTTTTTTAAGTTTCTCATTTTATTTTCTCTATTCTCAAATCCAGTAGACTTGCACACCATATATTCTATCTTTTGATTTCTTTTAACTTTCAACTTATTTTAACAAACCTTCTTCAAAGTGCTAACTTATCATTTGCTCCTTATTTGCTTTAAGATGTCCTAAATTTTCGTTTGCCACAAACAAGCAAGTCCTTGAAAAGGATAAAAAATTCTACTAAAACAATATTGTGTATAATTTTGGCTGTGACCCATCAAAATGATCAGAAAAGAAAATAAAATAATTCAAACACAAGGAGACTTACATACACACGTGATCAGCATCTATCTCTCCAAAAAATAGTTAACTGTGTGTAATATGCAATGATGAGCAGTAAGTGTTCAACATCATGTTTGGATCATTTAGGTGACTACCATATTCTCATCATTAGAGGACTAATTATGATCATTTAAGTGGCTACATCTAAGATGATATATGCAATAGCTACTTAATTTTTCTCAAAAATATATGCAATAGCTACTAAATTCCTTTTCACCATCACCCAAGCCTGTTGGAAATTTTCTAAAACCGAATAATTTAAAAAATAAATTCCAAGAGACATTTAAATGTGTCTTTTCAAAATCAAGTGTTTTGTGCCCTTTGGATGAGATATGTCTTTTGGGCCCATTTGAGTGGATGTGACCCAATTTCAAAGGTTGCTTTCAAACATTATAAATTAAGGTGATTTTAAGTTTTGCAAAGGATTCAATATGAATAGTAGATTAAAATTAGGATAATGTATTATTTTCAGAAGCATATTGTCTAAGAGTATTTTATTCTCTTTTATTTTTCCTTTCATTTTAAGGGCAACTCCATATTTCTAATTCCAGTGTGCAGACTTCGAATCAGAATTGGGTATTATTTCATGGGGACAGAATCTCATTAAAACCATCTACATGTGGGAAATTTGTGTCTTTAAGAAAGTATCTCAATTGGTGTGTCTTGCCCATTTTTATTGCTTTCTTAAATTAATTTCTCACATTCACAATCATTCACTTTTATACACTAATTATTTATATTAATTGTTTATTTGACTTTATGATTTCACATTCTTCATAAGTGATTTCCCCAACAGTTTAAAGACAACAATCTTCCATATCACAAAGAAAGTTGCAATGACGAGTCAGTGTAATTTTTCATCTTCAAATGAAAGATGCAATTGTTGGTAAGAAAATTTCATATGTTTATATCACATCCAAGGTACGTGTCTATCATTCAAGTGTTTGATTTTGATGCAGTAATTATTTACACGAAGAAATTTTTATTTGCTGGTTGCTTATACCAATACCTCTACATTAATGATGAGAATTTTCATGCATTCTCATACATTTCACCAACTATTCAAATGCTGAATTTTGTGCATTTGTTTGCTATTTAGATGCTGGAAATCTATGCATTTTTCTCACTAACTACATGAAAAACTTTTGTGTGTTTAATCAACTATGACTTACTGGGTACTTGGGTTATCCAAATGCTTGAATAGTTCATATACATCCAAACTGAGTCACATGTAGTCAGTTTTCAAAGATCCAAGCAGCCCTTTGTATTGGACGATGAGCACTGCCTATAATACTATTGGCTGTGGAATAAGTTGTCTTGCCATGGATTGCCATGTGGTCCTCATCTATCAGTTTAATTGCATTATCAACATTCAATCAAAAGCTTGCATTTTGGAGGGTTAGATTGTGTTTTGTTCTAATGTCCATTCTGCAGTCAAATCTTTAGCAACTAAAATTTTCTGATCAGGGGATAGGTGCTTGCTGTCTGTAAACTATGACCGGAGCCTCGAATCAACGGTCCATGTGCATGTAGGGAGCAGGAACGTTGGTAATGGTCATCTCCAGAGGCACAAACCTGATTGCCATAAGGATGTATATTTAGTCGGAGCCGGAGTATTCACTACCGTTCTCCTAGCAATCCATATAGTGGACTTCCACGCTTTTATTTGACTCACTTGAAGAACAGTAGAAGGGCTACAAACAGAAGAAAGACGAAAACATCAAGGTCACGAAAACATCAAGGTCCTTTGCTAGAAGTATTTTGGGTCATTATCCCCGGTTTCCATTTATGATAAATATGCAAATACTGCATATTTAGCAGAGAATCTTATCTCTGCTGAAAGCAATTGTGGAGAACACACTGGGAATGTGCATTTTGAAGAACCTTCACTAGGCATCGCAACTCGAACAAGAGCTTTACCAGTCCCTTCAGCATTCTCTGTAAGAATCTAGGCAAGAACGGAATGGAGAAGAAGGTGACGTTTGATGGTGCTACAGTTATTCCAACTGTCTTTGTTTTAGTTATGGTAAATTGCTCACGACAATTATTTGGTGCTATCCCATCAATTATAACACATTTATTTAAGTAAGTTCTTACATCTAATTTGTTTAATCTAACCTATGGGTCTGAGATCTTGCCTAAGCCTACGAGTTAAGATTATCTATTTGAGACTGAAATTGTATTGTTTTCTTAGTATAACTTGCATATGGAGTTTATTTTATATCGACCCATGTTTTTGCATTTGGTGGTTATTTGACTTGCTTCATTGGTGAGATCAAGTACTTTTGAGTTAATGTTACATACTCTGAGACTAATCCATTGGGCTTAGCCATTTGAAAAAATATATATTAATTAGAGATTATATGTTGGATTATATGATGTATTTTGCATCATCAATTATATGTACTTATTTACAGATTATATGTACTAATATGATTAATTATCAATCGGAGAATGAAATAACGATCTTTTTCTTGTGTTAGTATTTTTAAATGATACAGAGTAGGTAATCTATAATTGGATGACATTTTTTGGATTGAGGATAGTGCATCATCAATATCATCCATCAGATCAGATCACAGATGCGGACATGATATCGTCGATCTGATCACAGAATCATGGATATTGTATCATCATCCATTTGATCTGAGTTTAGATGATGGATATGAATGGAAAACGAAAAATGTGACAACCAATCGAGATACTTCTTTCATCAACAAATGTCAATGACGAACACATGTAAAATTGAGATAAATGAAGTACAAGATTGTGGTGAATACCCCTATTACTTCTCAATGTGATATTATATCACTGAGAGTGAATCTAAACCTTAAGGGAGAAGGGTTCACCGACATAGATAGTTCTGACCGTAGCCTACTTTTAACTTCTAAGTTAGAGTTCAAAGGAAATTTGGTCAGATGTACTGTCCACCAGAGGGTACATTGAGATATTCCTTTCAGTGCACCTTTATTTTAGAAATAGTTGGGGAAATTGATGTGTTCCAAATTCTCCCATCTCTGAGGTTCGTGCACCGTTCAGCTTTCGCCTATGTTAGGCTGGACTTTATAGTCCTTAACAGACTCATTGCTTAGTGCGGAGTGAGCGAAAGCACTCCTAATGGGCTTGCTTTTGCGAATGTGGAGGTCATTGGCCACCTCCCATGAGTCTTGTCGGGAAGGCTCTAAAACATTCGCTAAGACCTGAAGTAACTCATGGCCTATGAAATAGCACGGCGTGGAGAATATGGATGCCCGACCATATTGTATAATATGAATATGTATCGTGAACTTCACTTAGGTCACTTACTCACACACTAAAGTTTTATGATACATATTCTACCTTTAGGTTCAAGGGTCATCCACCTGCGAGGGATGCATTATACAGTTTTTAGTTATTTTCTTACTGTTATTATTATTACTAATTATATTTTTTCTTAAAAAGGGTGTTCTTAGAAAATAGTGGGGGATTGTTGGATATTTTCTAAAACCGAATAATTTAAAAAATAAATTCCAAGAGACATTTAAATGTGTCTTTTCAAAATCAAGTGTTTTGTGCCATTTGGATGAGATATGTCTTTTGAGCCCATTTGAGTGAATGTGACCTAGTTTCAAAGGTTGCTTTCAAACATTATAAATTAAGTGATTTGAAGTTTTTCAAAGGATTCAATATGAATAGAAGATTAAAATGAGCATAATGCAATATTTTCAGAAGCATATTGTCTAAAAGTATTTTATTCTCTTTTATTTTTACTTTGATTTTAAGGGCAACTCCATATTTCTTATTTTAGGGTGCAGACTTCGAATCAGAGTTGGGCATTGTATCATGGGGATAGAATCTTATCAAAACCACCTGCACATGGAAAATTGTTGTCTTTAAAAAAGCATCTTAGTTGTGTGCCTTGCCCATTTTATTGCTTTCTTAGATTAATTTCTCACATTCACAATCATTCTCTTTTATACACTAATTATTTATACTAATTATTTATTTAATTTTATGATTTCACGTTCTTCGTAAGTAATTTACCCACCAAAGCCATCAACCAACCCTATTCCTCATCGCTGAGACTTGTTTGTGCATCTTCAGCCGTGGAAGTGCATCTTCAAGTTGTGCATCTCTTCTGCCTTGTCGTCTTCATCATCGACTTCGCAAACGGGTTCTTTAAGATTAGCTAGATCTAATATTTAGATATCTACAATCGTGTGCCTTCCGATTATATGTCTCGGGTTCTCACTTGTCTGTCTTCCATACGTAACAACCTATGAACCGACCCCAGATGCCCTCTTCTTTTTGGCTTCTTCCAGTACCTTTCAGACTCCATTTGTTTTCTTCTCCCTTTACATTTTTCCCATTTGCTTTTCTTTTTCTGTTTTCTTTCCCCACTGTCAAATTTTTTGTTATTCTTCCCCCTTTCTCTGTTTCCCTTTTCTCTTTGCTTTTATATTTTTTTTGTCCTCCTTCATCCTAACCCTTTTCTCTTTGCTTTTATATTTTTTTTGTCCTCCTTCATCCTAACCCTTTTCTCTTTGCTTTTATATTTTTTTTGTCCTCCTTTATCCCAAACACCAGTGCAACTGACTCCTTTTCTTCAATACTGTTGCAACAGTGTTCATTGCCCATCATTTTTCTCCTTGGCGATCCCTCTGCTCACACGGTGCAGACGTATATCAATTATCAACCAACCTACCTAAGATATGGCAATTGAAGATTATTTTGCCCCTTTCTATTCTCCACTTTCAGTTTTTTAGTTAAAATGTTGTAATTTTAGCGTTGCCGTTTAAGATCCACTTTTGGAAGAGATACATTAATTTGATTTATTTAATTTTTTTTTTTTTTTTTGTAAGAAGAGATACTTTAATTAAAATCAAGCTTCACTATTTCGCTATACCTTGTTTATTAAAGTGGACAAGATTCTTTGAATAAATTCCATTTTTTTCGAGAAATGGAATTATTGTCACTACAAAAAATGTGACTTTTAGTGTAGAAAATCTACTTTTTAGTAGCCACTACAAGTCATTTTTAGTTGCAAAATTTTTTTTCCACATGTAAAAGTGTCGTAATCGCCTCATTGGGTACCGTCTAATCTATTTCGACACTTATGCAGCGGAATTTTCTGCGGCCAAAAGCAGGGTTTCTGCCAAAAGCAGGGTTTTTTGCCACCATAAGTTACATTCACGTAACATGAAACCATTGATGTATTTTGTTTAATGTTAGTTGAATGTTCTCGTAGTATTTTATTTTTGGTTTGTATAGGATGTCAGCGAGCAAGATTTTTTATGTATTCCATTTTAATGGAGAGTGTAAATGGACTATGACTAATCTGATCTACAAGGGCGGTGAACAAAAGATGATGTAAGTTAGAAACTTAACAAATTATCGGTCATTGGTCAAAGTGGCAAAGTGGGTGTCGGACATGATTTTCGGACCCGAAAAAGGGCGGAAACACTATATTATAAGAAGCAATACTTGAAAGTATCAGCCAATTCCAAGAATTCCTAACTAACCCTCGGATTAAAAATGTGATCGTCAGTCATGGTAAATGGGCATGACTCCATTTGATAACCTCCATGCAAGAGATCCTGGGTTACCACTCATCACAGCGCCTCCGGCAATGCGTAACGGTCTCATCTTTATGACTTTGGGTCGTCTGGTGGGTCAGTTCATCTTAAAGAAAGGTAGAGATGAGAAAAAAGATTAAGTTCCATTCATTTGGAGGAGGAGAAAAATTAATAAAACTAGTGAAATGAAGGAAATATCACAATTTAGAATTTTTGGTTTTGACCTTGGCCCTCTACCTGAATACCTTTATATAGGTCCAATTGATCTTAAATTTTTAGGAAGTTAATAGAACCAAAGGGGGGAGCTCCTATGATTTTTTCATGAATTTTGACCAAACATATCCCCTTGGGATTATGCCCACAAAACCAGCCAAACTTATTGGGTTTTCTGCATAATAGATTTTGGCATCTGAATTTTAATAAATTATAAGAAATCCAAAACCTTTTCTAACCAAAATATACCAAAATATCACTAATGTGAGTAAACACAGAAAAACCAGGGAGGTCCAAATCCATGGAGAGATATTTATTTTGCTATATTTAAATCTGGGTCTAAATTCCAAGGGGACTAGTCTAGCAGATTTTTCAGTCCAACCCACATTCAAGTCAGGAATTTAAAAAAACTCATTTCAAGTTCAAATCCCGTCAAACTGGAACCATCTAAAAGTCAACACATAAATCTATTAATTTAAAAGTATTTCAAAAAAGTCTTCCAAAAACCCCTCTATTGCTGGACTGCAAAGTCAATGTACAATTTACTGCAATTCTGCACTGGAACCTTTTTTTTTTTTTTTTTTTTTGTTAAATGGCAATTGTATTAGAGAGAAAGAGGAAGACAAAGGCTAAAAGCCCCAAAAAGATAGCCAAGAAAGGCCACTGTACAAGGAAAAAACAGAAGCAGACAAAATGAGCTACCAAATAAAAGAAAAGGAAAGAAAAATTACACAACTAGTTTTCGAGCCGCTGTCTTAGAGAGGAATAGACAGGAAGTTGCAAATCGCCTGAAGAGACCAGCCAGAGAAAGGTTAGTCTATTCGCCTGAGAGAGAATGAAAGAAGCTCTTTCAGGTAGGTTCTGACCTTCATCTGAGAAGCTCTAGAGTTCTTGAAAGTAACATCATTCCTGCACTTCCAAATGACATGAGATGATAAGAAGTGGTGAAGAGGATAGAAGAAGCTCCTTTCCTTGCCAGCTTGTCACTGTGGAAAGAGAGGTCTTGCCAAATCTTGAAAGGGTGAATAGGGGGAACATAACTGATACCAGCTGTAGAAATATTGAAAGGGTGAATAGGGGGAACATAACTGATACCAGCTGTAGAAAGAATCCATTGCCAAAGAGTGGAGGCAAAGGGGCAAAGGAAGAGAAGATGGAGGGCTGTCTCCGGGTTGTTGTTGCATAGGCAGCACCTGGGGGCAAGGTTAAAACCGATGGACTGTGCCCAATCTTGAGTTGGTGTCCTACCATGCATCAGTCTCCAGGCAAAGCAAGAGACTCTTGGTTGCAGGAGAGAATTCCAAACTAAGGAAGCCCACTGAAGTGGCACACTGCTGGACCTAGTGAGCTGACAAGCTTCCTTGAAGGAGAGGGCTTTGCCTGGGTGGGATTTTCACTCTAATATGTCAACAGAGTCCAGCTGGAGGTGGATTTTCTGGAAAGCTCTCCACAAAAACTCAGCAACATTCAAAGGAATATGAGAAGGGATAATCCAATTATTTCCTTCCCAGAAGGTACTCAGCTTCTTGTTAATAGGGAAAGGAAGCCATACACCCAACATCAGCCCACTATCATACCAAACATCTACCTGCTTCCCATTCCTAATAATCCATTGGCTGCCAGAATGAATGTGGTGAGCCAAGTTCCTGATTTTTTGCCAAATACAAGAGCCTGATTTTGGAGTAATGGGACTCCAAATAGCAAACTTTGGAAAGTACCTACAGGTCATCCAATCAGCCCAGAGAGAGGAAGAGGAAGCCGCAATCCAACCCAATTTAATGAAGAAGGCTTCATTCTGCTGATGGATAGGCCTGCTCCCCAGGCCCCCTTCCTTGGTGGGAAGACATACCACATCCCAGCGGATCTGACTTCTTCTGGATCTAGATTGCTCCCCAGACCAAAGAAAGTTTCTCAAAAGGTGCTCCATATAGCTAGATACTGACTTAGGCAGGGGAAAGACCATCGCTATGTGAGTAGCCAGACTGCCCAGCACATGCCTCAGCAGAGTTCTATGGCCAGCGATCGAGAGAAGCTTGGATTTGCAGCCTGAGAGCTTGGAGATGAACCTATCCAACAAAGAGATTGAAATGCTGTCTTTTGGGGGTGCCTACTATGAGGGGGGGCTCTGAGGTAAATTAAAGACAGAGGATTCTCTTGGAGATTTGTTATGTCCATAATCAGCCTTTTTTCCCTCATACTACACTTGCCAATAAAGAGTTTACTTTTCACCAAGTAGATGTACTGGCCAGAGCTAACTTTGGACAAGGGGCAGAGATATCTGGTGGCAATCAATCTATGGATGTTGATGTTCTGATCGTGTGTGCGGAAACATGCGATCAACAAGCAAACAAATCCAACCACACAAAGGAGAACAAAGATTTACGTGGTAAGGTGATTTCACACCTACGTCCATGGACAAAAGCTCGTCTTCTTCTTCTGTACTATTCAGAGTTTTTTTTCCCCTCTATAGGGTTACAATCAAAATGGATAATATGTAGTTTTAGACAAAATACCAAATTACCCCTCAACCCTAATACAAATGGATTGGGCCTAAAAAACGAGCCAAAAACCCAAACCCATAAACCTAACAAATCTCCACCTTGGCGAGATTTGCAGGTCACAATATTTTCCACCTTGGCATGCAATCACACACCTCCAAATGCGCCCGTAGGCGCCATACACCCGAAGGTGCTCAAACTCACAGGATGTTAATCAAGTCCAAGCAATGCTTAAACTTGACCCCAGTCACCACCTTAGTCAACATATCTGCGTTTTCCAAATGCCTCTTATCTTCTTTGTAGGTGGTAGGAACAGATTCTTCAACCATAGGAAGTGCATATGCCACCATATCAGTGAACCGTTGACGTTTTCGAATATTCCTTTTTGATCTACTGGCTGCAATAAAATCTGCTTGTTCTTGTGGAGGCTCCTGGGCTGGAGTCTCCTCCTTATCTGTATCATCATCTTCTAACTCAACTAGGATGACATCAACTGGAGTCTCCTCCTCATTTGTATAATCACCATCTGACTTAACTGGGACGACATCAAACTCCACCTGCTTCGATTTACCACTGGCCTTGCTCCCATCCTGAGAGGCGCCATTTTGCTTGTTCTGTTTCCACACAGCAGCTTCATCAAAAGTCACATCCCTGCTCAGAACAAGTTTCTTTGAATTTGGACACCATAGCCGGTATCCTTTCACACCACTGCTGAAACCCAAGAATATAGCTTTCTTGGCCTTGGATCCAACTTACTCTCTGTGACAAGGTAATAAGCAGGACAACCAAATATATGCAACTTATCATAGTCAGCAGCGGGTTTTCCAGACCATACCTCAATAGGTGTTTTTCCATCAATCGCAGCAGACGGTAACCTGTTGGTGAGATGACATGCATAAGCAACTGCCTCACCCCAAAACGCTTTGCCTAATCAAGAATTAGACAACATACACCGAACTTTCTCCAATATAGTGCGGTTCATGCGTTCTGCTACCCCATTCTGTTGTGGTGTTCCACTAACTGTGAAATGCCTCACGATCCCCTCATCCTGACATACTTGCAAGAACGGATCAGACTTGTACTCTCCACCGTTATCTGACCTGAGCCTTTTGATCTTTCTGTCAGTCTGTGTTTCAATCATTTTCTTCCACTTCAAGAACACATTCAAGACTTCATCCTTGTGCTTCATGGTGTACACCCATACTCTCCTGGAGAAGTCATCAACGAATGTAACAAAGTAGTGCATACCTCCCAAAGATGCCACCTTGGTAGGACCCCATACATCCGAATGAACATAGTCTAGTGTGCCTTGAGTGCGATGGATCGCAGTACCAAACTTCACTTTTGTCTGCTTGCCAAAAACACAATGTTCACAAAATCCCAACTTGCAGGTCTTTGCACCTTGCAACAAGCCTTGCTTCACCAAACCCTGCAATGCTCTCTCCCCAGCATGCCCTAGACGCATGTGCCATAATCTGGTAGTGTCTATAACAGTATCTTTCGAGCTATCAGATACTGTTGCTGCTCCACCTACAACTGTACTCCCTTGTAAGAAATACAGCTTACTTCTTCGGACACCCTTCATCAACACAAGTGCACCATAAACAACTTTTAGATTCCACCTTTCATGGTAATCTTGAAGTCTTTGGAGTCTAAAGCACCTAATGAGATGAGATTCTTTTTCAAATCCGGTACATACCGAACATCTGTCAAAACTCTAACTGCTCCATCGTACATTTTCAAACAGATTTTTCCTATCCCTTTCGTTTTGCAGGCACTATCATTGCCCATCAAAATTGTTCCACCATCCAACTCTTGAAAGCTAGAAAACCATTCCCTGTTGGGACACATATGATAGGTACAACCCGAGTCTAAAATCCACTTGTCAGAATGGCATACCAATGAAGAAACAGTCAAACTAAATTCAGAATCACCATCCCCATTGTGTCCAATGTTTGTAACAAATTTATCTTTGTCCTTATTTTTCAACTTCGGACAATCCTTCTTCCAATGCCCTTTTTTGTGACAAAAGGCACATTCATCTTTTACAGGTGGTTTTGATTTTCCTCTCGATTTAAAGCGAGATTTACTACCAGATTTTCGATCATCTGATCTGCCTCTTACTGTCAATGCATTAGACGATGAATCCTTCTTCCGATATTCATTATTCATCAAAGCAGTAGAAACAACATCGTATTTAACCTCAGTCTTCCCGTTGATCAAAGTGTGAGTAAAATAATCATAACTATCGGGAAGTGAATTCAGAAGAAGTAATGCCTTATCCTCATCATCAATTTTCACATCGATGTTCATTAAATCAACAATAATCTTATTAAAATCATCGAGATGTTCAATCATAGAAATACCTTGACGATACTCGAAGAGGAAAAGTTTCTTCTTCAGATAGATCCGATTCTCCAAGCTCTTGGTCATATACTTTTCCTCCAATTTCTGCCACAACTCTTTTGCAAAAGTTTCTCTCATCACTGAATATTTCTGATCCTTCGCGAGACATAATCTGAGGGTACTACATGCCTGACGATTGATCTTCTGCCATTCCTTATCTTCCATATCTGAGGGTTTATCCTCCAGCGCAATTTCCAACTCTTGTTGGCTTAGAACATCTCGAACTTCACATTGCCACATACCAAAGTTATTGGTACCATCAAACTTCTCGACTTCAAATTTTGCATTCGAGATGGTGGTCTTTGCCGATGATGAGCTTGCCAATTTTTTTTGTCTGCCAAACTTTCAATCCACTTCATTCAGATCGTAGACCTCGTCGATACTAATCCAACAAAAAAAATGGAGCTCAATTCTGAGTCCGGATGGCTCTGGAAATCACAAATCAATTCTGGTCGTCCAATTGGTCAAATTCTGCCTTAACTGTACTGCTTGCTGACGTCAGCGTGCTGTAGAGAACTGCTACTGGGCTTCTATGCTGGGTGGGTCAGACCTGATCTGGAACCAACCCAAAACTGGCCCAGAGATCTGGGTTCCTTCTTCTCCCTCTCGGTCTATTACAGTTCTGTAACAGAACCAATCCAATTGGATCCTCTAGGGCTTCTTCCTCCCCAGCAACCGGAGACTTTCTGCAACGATGACGATCCTCCTCCGGTCAAGTTCCGGCGAAGATGGCGACGAGCGGCGGCGGCTTCAAATCACAAAAAACGGCCTGAAATCGACCCAAAGCAGGCCGTCTTCTTCTTCAAATCTGTTCTGCACGCAGAACAGCAACTGGCAGCGCCATTGCTTCTCTCCGACGAGAGTGGCGTGACGACTGCTGGTATAGTCTGATCTCAAGTCTCCGTTTTCGGCAGTGAACGGTGTGTGGCGTATTCTCCGGTCTGCACGCCAATGTTCAGGGCTACAACCCAGATCCTATTCTTGTAGGGAACACTCAGAAGAAACTATAACACACAAGCTTGAATGAAAAGTCCTTAATTCATTGATAACAAACTGCAGGCTTATAAAGCCTTTTACAAAGAGATAAAATCAAAATAACAGACCACGTTTGCAACACCCTAAAACATGGTAACAGACTAAGAGGAATTCGTCAAAAACACAAACAACTAGTCCGTAAAGAATAGGACTTATTAACAGACTGATTAACTAAAAGATCGGAATAATAAACTGTTAACCTCTAACAGTCTATCATTCCCTCCCTTAAACTGTATGCAGAATGCATTCAGTTTATATTAGGAACTTCACACACGCCCAGCAAACTACGAAGCTTAAAAAACACCTCCAACCTGAGCGGCTTCGTCATAATGTCAGCTACCTGGTCTTGAGTATTACAATGACTCAAATCAACCACACCATCTTTTACCAATTCTTGAAGAAAATGAAACCTGATGTCAATGTGCTTGCTTCTGCCGTGAAAAACAGGATTCTTGGAGAGTTTTATAGTTGAACTATTATCACACAGAATTGTAGTGCATTTCTCCTGCACATAACCAAGCTACTCTAAAACTCTTCTTAACCAAACACACTGACAAGCGCATAAGGCAGCAACGATGTACTCGGCTTCAGTGGTGGATAAGCTAACCACAGGCTGCTTTTTGAATGACCATGACACCGCTCTAGAACTAAACATGAATACATACCCCGAAGTACTCTTGCGATCATCTACATCTCCAGCAAAATCACTATCTGAATAGGCTGTGAGTTGCTTACAGCCTCTTTTCTTGTAGAAAATCCCTAGATCAGTCGTTCCCTTCAAATATCTAAGTAATCTTTTCGCTGCAAACTAGTGTTGCTCTGTAGGACACGACATGAACCTGCTGATAAGACTCACACCATACATCAAATCAGGTCTGGTTGCAGTTAAATACATAAGACTGCCAACCACCTGCTTAAACACACTTGCATCAACCTTAGCTCCCTTCTCATCCTTCGACAATTTGCAACCTGGAACTATGGGGTTCTTCACCAAGTTGCTTCTGGCCATGCCAAATCTTTCTAAAACGTCATGAGCATACTTTCTTTGACACACATAAATCCCATCAGAATTTTGTAGTACTTCAACCCCCAGAAAATATCTCATCTTTCCCAAGTCAGATATATCAAATTATAACATCATCAACTTTTTAAACTCTTCACACATGCTCGTCATTCCCAGTAAAAATTAAATCATCAACATAAAGACTAACAATTAAGAGCTTACCTCCTTCCTTCGACTTTGTGAATGGGGTGTGTTCACAATGACACTATTTGAAGCCTTCGTTAGCAAAATAGGCCTCAATTTTGATGTACCAAGCTCGTGGAGCTTGTTTGAGGCCATACAACGCCTTATTCAGCTTATAAACCTTGTGTTCCTCACCCTTCTTCTCATATCCCTGAGGCTGTTGGACAAACACTTCCTCACTAAGCTCACCATGCAGAAATGCGGTCTTCACATCAAGCTGAAAAATACTCCAACCTTCTTGAACTGCTAGGGCAACGACCAAACGTATGGTATCTAGTCTTGCAACTGGAGCATAAACTTCTGTGTAATCAATCCCATATTGTTGTGCATATCCCTTTGCCACAAGTCTAGCCTTGCACTTGTCTATCTCACCACTTTCATTGAGTTTTGTTTTAAAAACCCATTTACTCCAATGGTCTTCACTCCTTTAGGTAGGATAGTCAAATCCCATGTTTTATTACATTCAATAGCCTCAATCTCTGCATTCATGGCATCTCTCCATTTCTTGCTCTTCACAGCTTCCTCGAAAGTAATGGGATTAGCTTCTGTGAGAATCATCATGGCACTCAAGTCTTCTTCTTCCGACAAACCCTCTCCGGTTTCATAATCTTGCATCCAAAGTGGAACTCGTCTTGCCCTCCCTTCAACTAGACCCGAGAAATTCTCATCATGTGACTCACTGGAAGGTGAGCTAGTGCCACTTGAACCAACTCCATTTGTGCCATTTGAGCCAGCTTCTTCATTCTCGTTCACTTCTACTCCAAGTTCCCCTTCATTCTCAGCTTCATCATCTTCTTCTTCACTATCACCCCACTCTAACACATCCGAAGCCATTTCCTCCCTGCTCATGTCCCAATTCCAGCCCTTGTTCTCCTAAAAAACAACATCCCTACTAACAATTATCTTCTTAGAGACCGGATCAAACAATCTATAAGCTTTCAACTCATCGCTCACTCCCAATAAAACACACTAAATGCTTTTGTCATCCAACTTGATTCTTTTTTGATCTGGTACGTGCACATGAGCCAAGCACCCAAAAGCTCTGAAATACTCTACTCTAGGCTTCATACCACTCCATGCTTCCTCTGGAGTTCTATTTTGCACAGCTAAAGTAGGGCACCTGTTGAGGACATGCACACACCATCTCACAGCTTCTGGCCAGAAAGCCTTTGGAACCCGCTTCTCAGTGAGCATGCAACACACCAAATTCATCACAGTCCTATTCTTCCTCTCAGCAACTCCGTTTTGTTGAGGAGTATAGGCTGTGGTTAATTGCCTGGTTATGCCACTTGCCTTACAAAACTCCCCAAACTCATTTGAGGTGAACTCACCACCTCTGTCAGTCCTCAAACATTTAAGGTAGGCACCTGTTTCTTTTTCAACGTAAGCCTTATAACTTCTAAACATGGTAAAAGCCTCTGATTTTTCATGCAAGAAGTAAATTCAAGTCTTACGACTAAAGTCATCGATAAAACTCAAGAAATACCTCTTGTTGCTGTTTGATGCAGGCTTTATAGGGCCACATATATCGGCATGTACCAGTTCCAGCTTTTGTGATGCCCTCCATAGACTCTTTTTTTTAATAGATTCCCTGTGCTGCTTTCCAACCAAACACGCTGTGCATAACTTTGGAGGAGTTTTAAGAGAAGGCAAACCACTGACCATCCTTTTGTATTGAAGGGTTCTCAACCCTTTGAAGCTCAAGTGTCCGAATCTGCAGTGCCATAAATAACTCTCATTCTCTATCACAGCTTGAAAACAAGTACTAGCTTGAGGCATCATCGCTTCGAGCACAACAAACATCCTGTTCGCGCTCATCTCTGACTGAATAATTAGACCCTTACTAGGATGAAAAACTTTGCACTCCCCATGTTGAATCAGAATTGCCACACCTTTTCCTTGAAGCTGCCCCATACTTAACAGGTTATTTTTTCAACTCAGGAATGTAATAGACCTCAGAAATTACCTGAGTGATTCCATTCACTTGCATTCGAACGTTTCCTTTCCCCACAACTGCCATCCTTGAGTTGTCGCCTAGTTTCACAATTTGCCTGAATTGAACATCCAAATCCGAGAACCATTCTTTATTCCCACTCATATGATTACTACATCCTGAATCGAGGAACCAGACCTCTTCTCTCTTAGCATGGTTAAGCTCTACATAGGACATTAATAGCGGCTCTTCTCCTTCATCTAGTTCTGCGTAGTTGGCTCCCTTCTCCCAACTGGGACACTCATACTAAAAGTGTCCTAATTTGTGACACTGAAAGCACTCGATAGTGGCCTTGTTGAAAGGTTGTCTGCCACGACCTCTTCCTCTTCCTCTGAACACTCCTCGACCTCTTCCTCTGCTAGTGTTGTCTTCATGAGTGACCTTGAGAGCCTGCTCCTCTCCTCGATGACCATTCATTCTTTGTTCATGGACCAGCAAACTGCTCTGCAGCTCGTCAATGGTCAGTGTGTTCAAATCATTGGATTCTTCAATGGAGCAAACCACATAATCAAAATTTGAAGTCATGGACCTCAAAACTTTCTCATTGATGATGGTTTGGCTCATTGTCTCACCGTGAGCCTTCATTTTGTTGGCTATAGTGAGAGTACGAGCAAAGAAATTATCAACAGTCTCGCCCTCCTTCATATGGAGAGTCTCAAAGTCCCTCCGAAGTGCTTGCAACTGTGCCCTCTTCACCTTGGTAGAGCCTTGGTATTTCTGTTTCATGAAGTACCAAATACTCTTTGATGTGTCTCTGTCGAGTATAGTCTCCATGATATTTCGATCTATAGCTTGAAAAAGGTAATTCTTTACCTTTAAGTCCTTCAGCTTCTGCCCCTCGATCAATTTGCATTGTGCTTCTATTGCCACCACCGTAGATGGCTCAGCCCCTTGTGTCACCACCACCGAAATCCCATTCTTTATGAGATCCCAATATTCCTTGGAACGGAGAAAGTTCTCCATCAACATCGCCCAATGATCGTAATGTCCGTCAAATTTGGGAATGGCCGGCTGCACAAAACCACTGCCATTGCTCTCCGCCATTCTGTTTGACTCCCTTACTCTGAAAGAAAACTGCGGTTTCTTTCCACACACTCACAATCAGGCCCCCTGTGATGGTGCTCTGATACCAATTGTACGGAACACTCAGAAGAAACTATAACACACAAGCTTGAATGAAAAGTCCTTAATTCATTGATAACAAACTGCAGGCTTATAAAGCCTTTTACAAAGAGATAAAATCACAATAACAGCCCACGTTTGCAACACCCTAAAACGTGGTAACAGACTAAGAGGAATTCGTCAAAAACACAAACAACTAGTCCCTAAAGAATAGGACTTATTAACAGATTGATAAACTAAAAGATCAGAATAATAAACTATTAACCTCTAACAGTCTATCAATTCTCAGATCGTGGGACCTTCTCCAATCAACAGTCCTCAATTCCAAATCTTGCCATCGATCGTGTACCACAACAATGCTCTGATACCAATTTGTTGTGATCGTGTGTGTGGAAACGTGCGATCAACAAGCAAACAAATCAAGCCACACAAAGGAGAACAAAGATTTACGTGGTTCGGTGATTTCACACCTACGTCTACGGACAAAAGCTCGTCTTCTTCTTCTGTACTATTCAGAGTTTTTTTTTCCCCTCTATAGGGTTACAATCAAAAGGGATAATATGTAGTTTTAGACAAAATACCAAATCACCCTCAACCCTAATACAAATGGATTGGGCCTAAAAAACGAGCCAAAAACCCAAACTCATAAACCTAATAGTTAAGACTGAGGATTTCTTCCACAAGGATGAAGAGGTAGTGGGAGAAAGGGTCCCCTTGCCTTAGCCCACATTTGGATTCAAAGAAACCATGAGGAGTTCTGTTGATGAGCACGGAGACCTTGGAGGTACAAACACATTCTTTAGCTGGACCTATCCACTTCTCCAAGAAGCCAAAGAAAGCAAGAGAGTTGAAGAGAAAGTTCTAGTTAAGCTTATCGAAAGCTTTTGAAACATCCAGTTGCATGCACAGAGAGCCTCCACTGAGCTTTGAATGCAGTCTTTGGAAGAGTTCATGAGCCAAGGAAATGTGTTGGTGTATGAATCTCCCTTTAACAAAAGCTGCATGGTACGAAGAAATGAGGGAAGGGATGATCTGTGATAATCTAGAAGCCAAAATTTTTGCCAAAATTTTGTAAGAGAAATTGAGAAGGCTAATAAGCCTAAAGTCAGAGAAGGAACTTGGGGATTGGATTTTGGGAATCAGGGTTAGAAAGTATGTATTAGAAACTTTATAGAGCTTGCCTGAGGAGAAAAAGTGACACACTGCTGTTACCACTGAATAGCCTGTAATGCTCCAAGTTGCAGTGAAGAAGGCGCCTGAAAAACCATCCGGACCAGGGGAGCTGTCTTTTTTCTGAGCAAAAACTGCAGTTTTGATCTGTTGTACATCAGGAATTATGGACAGATTAAAGTTCTTGTCTGTTGAAACTTTTATACTATTAATGTCAAAGAGGGAATCTGCAGGAGCTGGAGTGGTAGAATGGGCTCCAGCTGGCCTATTTGATTGAGCCATAGAAGAGAGATGATCCACAGCCAGATTTTGAATTTCCTTGGGATCAACAACCCAGTTACCTTCAAAGAGGATCTTGTCAATACGATTTACAGCACCTCTGGATTTTGTATAGGCATGGAAGAAGGCAGCGTTACTGTCATCTTCATTAAGCCAACGGATTCTAGATTTTTGCCTCCTGTGGGATTCTTTGGTTTGAAGCCAATTGTGGAGGGACTTTGCGTCAGAGAGATCTTGGAACAGAGAATCAGATGGACCAGCATCAAGAAGATCTTGACAAAGCTGAATATTTTTTCCTACAGCTTGCACTTTGAGGTTGATGTCACCAAACACATTCCTATTCCAAGCCTTGAGAACCTGTTTCATGTTTTTTAGGTTTTGAGCTAAAATGAATTGGGAGCTACCAGTGATACCTGAATTCCAGTTGTCTTCAACAATTTTTAGAAAATCTGGATGTTGGATCCACATAGCATCAAACTTGAAAGGAGTATTTACATGGAGTAGGTGCAGATTATGAGAGAGCAGCAAAGGACAATGGTCTGAGGATAGCTTAGGCAATTGAGAGAGCAGGGGGTCAGTAGCTGAAGAGTGCCATTGGTGGTTGCACAGGGCTCTATCAAGCCTAGCTACGATGTAGCCTGCCCCCCTTCGATTGTTAGACCAAGTAAACTTGTTGCCTGAGAAGCCCATATCTTGCAGACCAGAGGATAGGATCAACTACTGGAATCTAGAATGAGGCGGGAAGGTCTCAAACTTAGATTTTTCAGAGGCCGATATAATGGAGTTGAAATCTCCCAGAGCACACCGAGGATGAAGGGTGGCAGCCTGAGTAGACATGTAACCCCAAAGCTCTCTTCTCTGGACGTAGTTTGTAGAGGCATAGATTCCAGTGAAGGCATTTGCTGCCATTAGCCGGGTTGAGGAAGGAGATGGTCAGAAACTGGGTGGAGAATTCAGATAGGGAGAATTGAGGCTAGAATTGGATTTGAAAAGACACAAAATGAAGGCAGAGGAAAGAGAATTATTGGAGAGGAAGCCATCGAAGCCAATCTGGGAGACTGGGACAGCAAGACAAAGGGAGGAGATATGGTTTTTGCTTCGGAGAGGAATATGATGTCAGGGGGTTTGGAGGAAATCAAGTGAAGGAGGGCTCTAAGGGTAGGGCATTTAGCTATTCCCCTGCAATTCCAATAAAGGACTTTTAACATTATGAATAGTCTAAGGGGGAGGGGATTCCATTTGAGCTCCTGGTTTTGGGACCGGAGGAAGAGGGAACATGCTTGTGTCTACTTTTGGGTTTCTTTTTCCTGGAGTAGTGGGATAGGTCTATCTCCAAGGAGATACCAGCTGGATGGTTAACTGGGACTAGAGAAAGGTCTGGAGGATCAGGAGTAATCTCCTCATCAGGTAATTATGATAGGTTGGATGGAAGAAGGCTGGAGAAAGATGTAGCAAAGGTCGGTTCCAGGAAGGAGCATTGTACTTTTTGATGATTTTGAGTATTCTCATTCTAGTCCCATATTTCTTGTGGTGTTTCTAGAC
Organism: Persea americana; assembly: GCA_029852735.1. Classification (NCBI taxonomy): domain Eukaryota; kingdom Viridiplantae; phylum Streptophyta; class Magnoliopsida; order Laurales; family Lauraceae; genus Persea; species Persea americana. The sequence continues at coordinate 16,988,051 of CM056816.1, forward strand.
ATATATGCATGGTCCAGAAAAATTATGAAAGGTTTCAAATGCCTTTTGATTATCAAATAAATTCATGAAATAGAATGTGTAAAATTTAAAAATCATTTCTCAAATAGTTTTTCCTTTGAGACCAATTTTAGTCTGAAAGTTTCAATAAATTGTACAAAATCCGGATTGCAATGATTCTTGATGTTCCAAAAGGCTAATTCACATGTTCAATCATGAGAAATACTACCAGATCACCTTCCAGATACTTATAGCCTTTTGAGAAATGCCTGCAAATGTTCGGGTGCATACAAAATGGACAGTTTTAATGAAACAGGCATAACCTCATGCACCATGCTCATTTTGAGGCATTGTAAGTGGTGTTGGAAAGCTAACCCAGAAGTGGCGTGAACATGGTAGTTTAATAGGAAATTAATCAAGTCTAATATCTTGAACATAGAGCAAATTCTTGAAATGGTAGCTACAATCATCTATGTAATAATCTTTGAGTTGTTTGTTTATAGGATATATGAGAACAAGTAGGGGAAACAAAAGGATTAGGCTTACTGTAGATCCCATGATACCATGGATTAATGGGTAAGACCAAAAAAGGAGAAAAGGGACCAGAATCAAACGACTATCGTGACATTTTTAAAAATGTTATCATTAACTCGTGGAAAATAGGATCAAGGGGACGTAATCTACAAAAATCCCCAAAATTAGAAACCAAGACTTCTTAGTTTGAGTAATTTTACTTTTCTCTCCTCCTAAATAAATCTTTTCATAGAATTTTAAGACTGATATATGAATTAAATATTTCCTTATTTTGGGTATTTGGGCCTCCCTACTAGTAGAATATTGTTAAGCCTTTTTTTTTTTCCCTTTAAGCTGTTTGCACCTTGGACATTTGACTATTTCAAATCGGTTGAAAAGCTAAGCATCCTAATTCAAGAGCGGCATTTTCTTAGCAGACCCACCATCCCAATCTTTACTTAAACCAGTAATTCTGTTTTTAGAGTTGCCGTTTTTATTATCACATTGGATTCAGGTTTAAACTTTTGACCTGATCAAAAAATGGCAAGCGTTCCAATTCTGTACTTACTATTCTACCCACCAACCTTGCCTAAACCCAACTCATACAGAGACCTCTTCAGCGGTTCTGCAATTTTCTGTCAGCCCATTTTTAGCCAGAGCTCTGGTTATTTGATTCTTGTTTTCTATTTCTCTTTCTTTGTTGTATAGTGGCCTATGTAGGCTCTTCTCTTAAGGGGCTTTTTGCCTTTCCTTCCTCCTTCCTCCTTCCTCTTCTAATACAATTTGTCTTTAGCGAAAAAAAAAACCTCATACACAGACCAACTTAAGTGTTACAAAATGGCTTGGGTTGATCCTTTTAACTTTACCTTTGTGGGTTAAGTTGATAAAGCTGGGGGCTGAATTCCAATCCCCCCCACCCGAAAAGGGCCCAAAGGGCTCTTAGGCCCAGCCCCCACTTAAAAATACCCCAAGACCCCAGTACACCCGACCCCTTTTCACTTTAACCTAAACTGTAAAAACCCTTTTCATCTCCTTCCCTCCCTCTCAAAAATCCCCATCTCAGGCTATTGGATTCCGGCGTCGGCACACCATTGCGGTGACATCGTCCCTCCCTCTGGCAAGGCAAGTATTCATCTCGCTTTTTCTCTCTCTCTCTCTCTCTCTCTCTCAACCTATATCACTTTGTCTCTCTCATTAGGTAAAAGAAGAGAATGAAAGGGTGTTTGTTCTCATGGAAAACAATGTTTGTTTTTCCTTCAAAGGTCATAAACATTTCCGGCGTATTTATGAGTTTTCATCCTTTTAAAGATGATAGACTTCTGTTCCAATTTTGAAATGGAATGTGCCATGCGTAATCTGTTTACAACATAATACTCCAATCACCAATGGGGTTATTCTGTTTGAAGTTGATGCCATGATTAGGGTTCTTTTTAATGCTTTTCTATTACGATTTGATCATTCACTGTTTGTATGAAAACTATGATTTATTTTGGTTCAGATAATTGTTTTCACTATTGGTTTGGGTTTCTTATAGTCATAGGAAGCTTCTGATTTAAAATCAGGGTAATGCATTCTCTGCAACTTAAAATGCGCTATTGCAATTTGGTAAAAGGTTGCGATTCACGCAATTTCCCCCCTAACAAAGGGAAAGATTGTGGAGATATTAAAATATGAGCTTGTCAGAGTTGGGTAGATTTGTATTATAAATGAAACCCAACAATAAGATTTGATTGGATCTCTCTCTCAAATTTTGCTAGAATGCCGGGTATTTTTTTGCACATATTTGTCCAGTACTTCTGCCAATAGTTGATGAGTACAAGTTGGGATATTGTCTATCTCAAGCCAGGACCCACATATTTGTCCAGTACTTCTGCCAATAGTTGATGAGTACAAGTTGGGATATTGTCTATCTCAAGCCAGGACCCCCCCCCCCCCCCCCCAAAGTCAAAAGTCCGCCACTGTATACAGCCTAACCGGGCCTCACCGCAACCTAATAATAACTCGACCAAGTGAATGGCCAGGAAGCACCCTTCCAGCACGACAAAGATTTTGTCAACATAACTCAACGTAAGCAAAATACAAGGTGCCAAAACATTAAAACAGCACGTGATTAAGACGACTTGAGTTAAATATTGAGGAAGATGTCAAACCAAATCCAGCTAATGATTATAAAAGCCTCATTGTTTTGTGTGTGTGTGTGGTGGGGGGGTGGGGGGAGCTATGCAATCTTAACTGTAAAATTGAAGCTGAAGTGGTAGAACAAATAGAACTATAACTTTTATTTATAGGAAAAGTACATGAGAAACAAGTTATTTAGGTTTTATATGGGCATCCCCTTTCTTACTAGTACACACAGATACACATTGTAAAATTACATAAACACTCCCAGTTTTGAACCATATGTTCATCATAAGCTCTAACCAATCCGAGGCACCCTTGTTACAATACCAGTTTCATCAACCCAAACCCAAACCCTATCACAACGAAAATCCGGGGTGATGATTGTTCCTTCCTCCACGATTTGTGCTGTAACCAATGAATTTTCTTCCTCGATCGTTCTTTTGGCCACCTCCCCAGCCACACCCAACAGTTCCGGCCACACGCTTTTGCCTAAAAGAGACCATCAACACACGCATTAGCTTACATCAACTATGATTATATAGAAGATAAACCTAGTTTAATTAGCAGGATCAAGTAACTTATAGCTCCATCTCATTCCAGCAATGCAAGTCACATTTGTGTACATGCTTTTCTGTTAAAAAGGAGTAGTAAAAAAAAAAAAGGGTTTTTTCGTGCAACAGTAAGAATCTTAATTAAGATTAGCATTACGTGGAAGACTAGCATTATGCGACAGGGGATGATCAAATGTAATATGTGGAAGACTAGCATTATGAGACAAAGGATGCTTACCCACGCATTCAGATTCAGATGCCATCTTTTCTTCTCTTTTGCCTTGTGATCTCAATGGTTATGAAAGAACAGAGATGGGTCTTTATAGAGCTATGCCTTGGGACCGTGGCTTTTCGTATGTAGACTAGCTATCCGTTATAGTTCATGTTTGAATTTTGTAGTTAGCTGGTGGCAGAGAAGTTTGACTTGTGGCAGAGAAGTTTGACTTGTGAAGGAGCCACCTATGTGCGTTTACCACTTCCGTGCTTATCCTGCGTTAGGATAATTGTCAATACAAGCAAGCTGTTCCATTTTGTTGTTCTCTTTTACTTCTTGGTGTGGAAGAATATTACTAATTACCATTATCTTACACGTTACATTATCGATCTACTGTAGCTTACATCTAGTAACAAGTCCACCTATAATTAATCCAAACATTTGGATGCACCTAGGACCAAGTATATTACATTTTCAAATTTGATATATTCGTACAAAAATATTTGGATGGTTTGGGCTGAAGTGCATGCCTCTACCTATGGTTTGGGCCGAAGTTCATGCCTTTATTTATGGTTCGAGTCCTAGGTTCAAATCTTTTATTTGAATTCTGGTATGCTTACAGGACTTGTAACCTCGGCCCAAGTTGAGGTTTAGGTTTACATGTCGGGAGAAATGCCCACAGCCAGGGGCGAATCCACCTACTGGGAAGGTCGTACGGCCGCCCCAGGCAGATTTGAAAAAACTCATAAAGGTTATAGGCCATTCGGGCCATGTCCTCTTTAAAACTTGATTTCTAACCAACTAATTTGGCAACCGATCCTGACATGTCCGTGACGATAATGGAAGGTTGAATAATTTCGATGGAATAAAACAGTGGAAGAAAAACCTCCAAAAACCATTTTCTTCCCTTTCCATCATAACACTTTAGAAAAAAAAAAGAAGCATACAACAAGATGGAAGAAAAATAGAAAAAGAAATCAGGTGGGGAAGAGGAGTTCAAAGGAAGAAGATTACCAGATCTGATTTTTATGCAGTTACGTAGAATAGAAGATGACAATCGACCGTTGGGAGAACCGGAGTTCTATCGGAATGCCACAATGTCTTTACCTCAAATGCCACTAACCTCAAAATGAGTCTGGTGCATGAGGTTATGCCTGTTCATTAAAACTGTCCATTTTTTATGCACCCAAACATTTGCAGGCATTTCTCAAAAGGCTGTAAGTATCTAGAAGGTGATCTGGTAGTATTTCTCATGATTGAACATGTGAATTAGCCTTTTGGAACATCAAGAATCATTGCAATCCGGATTTTGTACAATTTATTGAAACTTTCAGACTAAAACTAGTCCCAAAGGAAAAACTATTTGAGAAATGATTTTTAAATTTTACACATTCTGCTTCATGAATTTATTTGATAATCAAAAGGCATTTGAAACCTTTCATAATTTTTCTAGACCATGGCATATATGTCTAGAAACACCACAGGAAATATGGGACTAGAATGAGAATACTCAAAATCATCAAAAAGTACAGTGCTCCTTCCTGGAACCGACCTATGCTACATCTTTCTCTGGCCTTCTTCCATCCAACCTATCTTAATTACCTGATGAGGAGATTACTCCTGATCCTCCGGACGGTCTTCTAACTGGGACCTGTTCCAGCTCCGATCGATCGGATGGTCCAATCCGATTTATATGCAATTTCACTTCGGTTCTTCGGACTTGGCTTCATTCTCCTGCATCTTTTAACCGGTCCAACTAAAATAAAGAAAAATACTATTCATGGACCCAAGTTTTGTCCAGCCCAACGAATTTGCCAACACTCAAATCCGAACAATCTCCTCATGGACCCAAGTTTTGTCCAGCCCAACGAATTTGCCAACACTCAAATCCTAACAATCTCCTCATTTTGCAATTCATGGACAAAACTTCCTAATACAAACACGCTATCCGAAAATAAAAAAAAATCTTCATGATCTTCAATGTGTATAATCTTGTATCAATTCATGGACAAAACTTCCTACTACAAACACGCTATCCGAAAATAAAAAAAAATCTTCACGGTCTTCAATGTGTATAATCTTGTATCCTACAGAACCTATCACAAACCATTCTTGAGAAAAGATCATGAAATTAAATGCTAATATAACGCTCTCACTTTCATTATCTCTCCCCCCTTTCATAAATTGACAAAGGGAAGAACACTCAACAAAAGAGATAATAAATGCACTGACCAACGTTTGAATTTTCCTACTCCCCCTTTTTGTTAAAAAGCAAGCAATCATGTGAACAAAGGTGCTCCCCCTTAATCCGAGATTTCATGTTCAAGTTCTTTCTTTTGGATGATTCGGAATTCACGAGGGTCAATGAGACTGATCATAATTTCAAAAATAAGCCATAATCACCATATTGAAAAACTAGGAAGAGGAAATGCAAAATTTGAAGCACAATTGTATCCCATTATAGGTGTCTCGATACAAGACAAAGATTAATATGGTAAAGGATTTATTATTACTATTATTATTATTATTAACCATCCGATTCCATGGACTGTTTGGCGCACCACTACAATCAAACCACATAATTTCTTTAATGTCCCACACATGGCATACATGTACGTGAACAATGAGATAGGTGTGGACTATGCAGTGTTATCAATAAAAGCCTCTGGCCTCAAAATTTACCTAAAACATTTTAAATTATTATGCCCATCTTCAATTCTTCTATTTTAATATTCTAAATAATTCTGTAATTTAAAAGACATGGCAACAACTAACTTATAGCATGTTTCTTTTTTTCTTACTAAAACCTAAATGAAAAATAAAAATGGGTGGAAATTTATAATTTTTTATTTGGTTTGTAGCTTTTGTAAATTTATTTCAATTTTTTCTTTTTTATGTATAAGTTTGATGCATCAAATATCAATATGATGGATAAATAAAAATTTTTTCTTAAAGAATTTGGTTTGTTTCTCCTTTTTCTTTTATATCTTAAAATATTTTCAGAAAAAAATTAAATTTTAATAATATATATATTTTTGGGCCCAGGCTTAGCAGGGGCCTTTGTAGTCAAATCTCTCCTTAAAATTTGGGGACCGACTAGCCTTACTTTTTGAAAGCAAACGAAGGGCAAAAGTAACCTAAAAAACTTCCTAAATTCTTTCCTTTTATGAAAGAAAAAAAGATGTTTTACCCGTAGCTTACCTTTAGATGACTTTCTGTAAACCTTAAAAAAAATACTCTAATTTTTCGTAGGCCTTCTCTATGCTTTGAGAAATGATAAAACCACCCAAACCTTCTTTTCTAGAGCCACCTCCATTCCTTGCTTTTAACTTTTTCTCCCTTCTGGTATAATTTCTATTTTCTTCTTCATTTACCAAACCTTTGGTCATTGCGACCTGTGTGTCCCACCTTTGTATGTACAATCACCATTATATATTGAAGTAAATTTGATACAAAGAACATATTGAGAGTGGTTGTTCATTTGATCAGCTTAGAATAATAAAAGATCAGCTTAGAATATGATAAATTGATTATTTTTTACTTCTTATTTTACAAAAATTGCCCTTTTTCCCATGGTCCGAAATTGTGCATTTTTTGGGTCGTAATTAACACCAAAAATCACATTGATTGATAGATGGTGGGGATTGAGGACTGATGAAATTTTAGCTACTGGTCCTGCATATGGCCGATTTGATTGCATGGAAATAATTCTTAGGAATCATAATGAACCACTTTACCATTAATTCCTTATCCTGTACATATAGCAGGACTTGTTTATTTGCATTGCATTGAATTCTCGAGGATTTAAAGAAACGAATTTATTATCATTAAAATAAGATTGGGCTAATCTATTAGTATGAATTTGAATTTTGTAAAAATTCAAAAGAACCCGTTATGCTAGAAAGATAAGACCTATTTATTCACATGAAACTGAATTCTTACAAATCCAAAGGAGCTCTTTTACCATGGAAGTTCTTATCATGAAAACTTATAACATTTTTGTTTGCATGATCAATTGAAATTTTAGAAAATCAGAGAAACTGACTTTACCATGAATCCCTTATCTTCAAAATATAATTGGAGATCTTTTATTTTCATGAAATTGAATTCCTAAAAAATGCTACTAAAATTAAATATTCCATTAAGATCCCAAAGAATATAACAATTTAAGGGAATTTTACCAGAAAAGTGTGCTTAAATGTGTATTACCCCATTTTAAACACAAATACACGTATTTTCCCATTTTGGTGTTCGTACAGCCCATTTGGACGGTTTTACCCCCTCTCTTTGTTGACGACATCGTCCGATTCACCCTTATTATACTTGTTAAGAACCTTCGTTTCCCACTCCCACCTCTAGTCTTTTTCTCTCTTTCTCCCTCTCGCTGCCTCTCCCTCTCTACATGTCTTCTTCGGTCCCTCCTCTCTCCTTTCGTCTCACCTCCTTCTCTCCTTCCCTTTCGCTTCCTCTCTCCTTCCATTGGCTCTGTGCTCTCTCGTTCCCTCTTCCTCTCTGTCTTCGCCCCAATCAGTGATTCCATCCGAACCATCTCACACCGGCAGCCAGTGATGCCCTCTCGTCGCCAAAGTTCATGGAGAAAATCTTGTATATGAAAGAGGGTTTCTAGCCAAGAGAGGTGAGAACTTGCATAATATCCATTTTTTGTTGTTGTAAGTGCATGGCAATGCCCTTGATTTCCTTTTGAAGTTTTGTGTGTAGATTGCCCTGCATTCAATGCTTTATTTGTTTGAATGTATTTCTAAGAAGGGATTTATGGCCATTTGAAATAAAAAAACTGGAGCTTTCGTAATGCTTGGCTTCTCCATCATATAGTTGTTCTTTACTATTTGGATCTTGTTTGATTTACTTGTTTGGATATAGGCCTCGATTTCATCATCTTGACAGTTTTTGGCCTGTATCAACTTCCCATGTTATGTTCCTTAAATGTGATTGTACCGGTTTTGCAATGCAGCTATGCCTTAATTCTATGCGATAGTAATTTATTTTTTAAGACATATAGTAACCTTTTCTGCTAAAATACGTGATGGTAATTTTGGATTGCGCTGCTGTTCACTATTTAAACATTGATCAAGATATGGCTGCTATTTGAAACCGATCTTTATACTTATTTTCTTTTTGGTTATGCTCTTTCTTGGAATGAGATTATGCATGAGAATGAGTATTTATGATTTGAGGGAATGATTAAGATAGAAGAGTATAGTCTGTATTGTTTTTTAGATGTTAAAATGTTAGTGAATTCTTACAATCTCTTTAAGATTATGTGATTTCTTCATTACTTACTTGACAAAGGTAGCAACGACCGTAAGAAAATGCATTTAAATGGTTATGGATTTTTGCCTTGTGGTTTACTTGGAGATTTGTATATCCTTTAAATTTGGACAGGAAGACTTCGAATGTGTAGATTTCTATCTTCAATGAATGACAAGGGGAAAGAAGCTAATAGTTTTATTGAGCGATCGAGCTTTAGAAATTAGATAGCTGAAACTGTAGTCTTTAAGGTCCCCACCCCCCACCGCCGGATCGAGCTCTAGAGATTTGATAGCTGAATCACTAGTCTATAAGCCCCCCACTCCCCATCTTCTTCTATCCCTTATAACGTCCTTCCACAATCCAGCTATTTCCTTTTCCCCACCTTCAAACCCATTGTCATCTAGGCTTCTTTTTTCCAGCAAGTAATCACTTTGCTCACGTACAAGTAATCTCCATGATCACTTACACATAATCTAGCAATTTGACTCCTAGTACATTATCATGTGTAGGACAAAAGAGAAATGATACTACTCATGTTTCTATCTATTTTCTGGGTTTGGTACGCGAATTACTAATGGCCATTTTTAAAATAGTTGATAATACGAGATTCCAAGCCTTTTTTTACTAACATACATGCTACATAAAGACGTTCAGAGTGCAAGATCAAATGAAATTTATATCACTCACATAAATAATGGTAATGATGCTATTTTCATATAAATGATGCTGAGATCAAAATATGGGTGAAGTCTGTAAGTCTTTTCCATTCCTTATTCACGTCATTATATATTCATTATCGTGTTGTTGTAGGCTGCCAAAAATTGGATGAGAAGCTATAAATTACCGAAACGATATCGTTATCAGAAAATTCTCAATATTCAACATTGAGTGAAGTCGTGAGTCATTCTCATGTTTTATGCATCTCAATATAATTGGCGCAATTTATTGTTGTTGGATACCAAAATTGGGTGAAGAAACTTAAAACTATAGTGACGATATCATCATCGAAGAACAATTTCGTATTTTCTCAATAATCAAAATACATTCTCCATCGTGGGTCTTCCTGATTGTTTATGCATCTCAATAGAAAGTATTCCTGATTGTTTATGCATCTCAATAGAAAGTAACCATACTTCTGTTGTTGGACACCAAACTTGGATGAAGAAAAGTAACCATACTTCTGTTGTTCCACATATGAGGAAGGCTTAGCAGTAGCAGGCCTCATGGTCATTGATGGCCTTGGAGATGGAACTTATCTGGTAGTAGTATGTGGAAGAAGAGCAGCTACCTGCTACCAATATGTTACTTTAGAACTTGCAAATCAATTGGTATGCCTTGGCACATATTCGTGTTGGTTCTTTTACTTGATTTACTTATTTGGATATGGGCCTCGATGTCATAATCTTGATAGTTTTAGGCAGGCACCAATTTTCCAATGTTCTGTCTCCTTAATACGATTGTATCGGGTTTGTAATACATCATTGCCTTTCTATGCGATAGTAATTTTTTCCTAAGATATATAGTAACTTTTTTGCTAAAATAGGTGATAGGAATTTTGCATTGCATTGCTGTTCATTATTTTGAATCTGATAAATATATGGTTGCTATTTGAAACCGATTTTTATACTTGTTTTCTTTTTTGTTATGCTCTTTCTTGGAATCAGATTATGTATGAGAATAAATTCTTGTTATTTGATGGAATGTTTAAGACAGATGAGTTTAGTTTGTATTTTTTTCGCTGTTAAAATGACAGTGAATTCCTACAATCTCTAGTAATTAAGTGATTTATTCATTACTTACTTGACATAGACAGCAGGGACCATAACAAACGGCATTCAAATGGGTTATGGATTTTAGCCTTGTGGTTTAATATATAAGTGTTATCCTACTATTAACATGAACCCTAAAATCGTGAACATCATGATAATCACATGTAGGATTTAATCTTAAATAAATTAAAGAGTACCTCCAGACATCCTGATGTAGAGAGCTTTCCGATCCTGCTGTCTGGTACTGTTGCTGATTGATGTTGAGATCTGTCGAATAAGAGGCTAGATGAATGATTTCGGTTTCTCTCTCCTTGCCTATAAATCCTAATGTGTTGAGTTTCATGAGAGAGTATTTGTGATGGACAAAATGCTTTATTTTATAGGTGGAAAGAGGACCGAATTTCCAATTAGGGTTTCCTTAGATTTAATCTCAACCGTCCATCTAGGTAGAGAATATTATGGAATACATCTTATTAAGAAACCGTTTTGAGTAATTAATAGCATATATCCTATGAAAATGGAATTCCTATAACGACCACATTTCGGGAAAGGTAAGGACGTGTGGTCCAAGTAATGGACCTAAAGGTAATTTTCTTACAATAAGTTCATGTTGTTCATGTTGTTCCCTTTTTTGTGATGTCTCATTTCCATTTTATTGACATCCCACTTGCTGGCCCTTAATACTTTGGGTCTTATAGGTACATCGGTGGTTAAGATGCCAAAACTTGATACCAAATTATGGGACTTTAGGTCAATTGTGGCACTTTAGTTCATTTCCTTTTGCCCACCTTATTCCCTATCGTCATGAAGGCCATTTTTCCCTCAAATTAATCACTTTGGTCATCTACAACATTTACGCAGAATCTACCAATTTCATGTCTAGTACATTATCATTTGCATAACTGTATAGAAAATGAACTACTCATGTTTGAATATCATGTGAATATTCCAAGGTTTTGGACTAATGTACGAGCTACAGAAAAATGGCAAGAGTGCAGGATCGTACGAAATGGCTTATACATACCTATAAATAATGATCGATGATCCTATTGTCCTATGAATGATGTTGAAAAGAATAACTTTGTGAACTCTGTATGTCTTTCTCATTGTTTATGCAGCGCATCATAGAGTCATTATCGTTTTCTTGTAGGGTGCAAAAAATTCTTGAATAACCTATAAATTACTGAAACGATACCGTTATCAGAAATTTGTTTTAAAACAAAACTTAATTAAATCGTGCGTCCTTCTCAATTTTTAAGTATCTCAATATAAAGTTACCATAGTTTTGTTGATGTACACCAAAACTGGATGAATAAGATAAATTTATGGCTACGATATCGTTATCAAAGAACAAATTCCTTTTCATTGCGATTAAAAAAAAGTGATTCCTTCACAATGTTTGTGCATCTCAATATACACTGAACATGAATTTGTGATTGGACACCAAAATTGGTTGAAGAAAATAAAATTTCTGGTAACGATATTATTATCAAAGAACAATTTCCATTTTGGCCAAGACATCAAATTGCGTGAAATCATTAGTCCTTATCTCCTTTTATCATCTCAATAAAAAGTCATTGAAGTTCTGCTGTTGGACACGAAAATTTGATGAAGAAAATCAAATTTAAATGTAACGATATCGTTATCAAAGGATTTGTTCTTCATTTGAACTCTTCTAAATGCGCTCTAGCATTTCATGATTGCTTGTATTTTTATAACTTCATAATGCTAAATGTTTGCGTTCTTAAACATTTAGCATTGTTTAACAATTTCTCTAAAGTCGAGCATTGGTAATTTGTTTTAAGGGACGAAATTTTGCCCATATCATTGTCTACGCATCTCATTCTAGAGTCGCTTTGATGTGGCTTTTGGGAGTAAATTATATTGATGCCCAATCTAATGTGTGAGATTCAGTTTAAATTTCATCCTCGTCATACACCTTGCATGTGTTTATCAATTTTCTACAAATAGCTAGTATTTTCACCGTCTCGACTATGTGCCTGTTGCAGGATGCCTGATTGTACAATACTAGTGATATTCCACTCCGGTGGAGAAATTGTTTAAGATAATGGAATTCCAATTTATAGTGGAGGTTGCCCAAAGATGGCCTTTCTGAAAATTGACACAACGTATTCAGAATTGGTTAAAAAATATGCAATCTCTCAAGTTCGAACAAGCTTAGACATATCCCAATCGTTCAATACCTTTATCAGAATGGGAAAGTATGCACTTTGGTTCGCATAACAAATGATGAAGATGTAGATATATGTTCAGAGCATCTGCGGGGGATGCCAGTGCAATTTACTTGTACATCCAGACTTATGCGGTTAATGAAAAAGATCATCAAGGAATTGAACAAAGGTACGCTGTGATTGTACTTCTTATTTTTAGGTACAATTTCTTAATACTGATTGAAAAGCTCTAAATATCTACCTCTATATAGAGTGGGCTTTAGAAAAGGTATTCCGCCTGGGCAGTCCGCCTTCAATTCTTGGTAAAAGGTCAGCGCTGAATGTTGGGATATAGCTATATTAGCACAAAGACTCGATAATTATTTGCTTAACCATCCACTCCTTCCTTTTATCCCGTAGGAATGCAGTCGAAGAGGTTCTAACCGACCATCGAAAATCTAACACCAACATTTATATCAATGATGATGCGTTTTTCAATAACACACCACCATCTCTTAAGTATGGTGCTTTCTATTCTATTATCCTTGTTGTTCCATAAGTAGTGTAGTTGCCATATTTTTCCCATACCTCTCTTCGTGATAATCTTTATCTTCTAAGTTTAGTAATAGTGTGGAACGTCATCCCTCTAAAGCATCTCTTGAATGTTTATATCCCCATTATAATTGATTTTTATAATGGGGATATGGAAAAAAAAATATGCCAATACTTTCTTCCGAATGCAGTATTTGTAATTAGCATGCTCACTTATCATGCAGTGTTAACCCAACGAGGAAAGGATCCGATTTGGCTCCAAAACCTACCGCGGTTGTTAGAGAATTGTTCAATCAACAGTCGTATACATCTATAGACCTTGGAGCTGATTGTGATTTACCCTTTCCAGAGGGAGGCTACAGTTGCAGAGAAGAAGAAAATCCGAAAGTAGAAAAGGATGTTGGGTTGGGGATTGACAACCACAGTCTTGTTTCTCCGCATGTGGATAATGAAGGATGTAACGAAGGAGGCTACGCTTGCATAGGAGAAGAACTTCCATTTGCTACATCGGATGTTGGGTTAGGGATTGACAGTGACAATCTTGATTCTCTGCATCTAGATACATAAAGTTTTAAAAAAGGTCCAACAGGTTGTGGACTAGGATTTCCCAGGCAGACTGAATATCTTCTGGAAAAAATACAAACTCGAGACTTCGCTGTCACATTCCTAGACATACCATCAAATGACTCAGAAGGTCACAATCTATTTACAATTGCCACTGAGGGTGTTCCCAATTAGGGAGCCACAAATTTGCGCAAGGAAAAAGAATTTATTGACACCATGCTTGGAGCGGATGATTTACTTTCCATGCCACCCCGGGAAGATTCGTCACATGAGATGTGGAAGGGCAGGGTGTTTAATAGTCGTGATGCATTCAAAAGCACATTGGCCAAATTTGCATATAAGAACTTTTGCTTGAAACCAATAAGGACCAATAGATTTGAAGCAACAGCAAGGTGTAGCAATTCTACATGGCCATGGCGCATCCACGCTTCTATTGTAGAGGTTGGTCCCTAATTTCAAGTTAGGACATACAACCCAGAACATAACTGTACATGACCACTTAATGGACCAAACTATCCTTAGGCAACATCAGGTTTAATTGCGGAGTTTATCAGAGAAAGACTTAGAGTTCATCAAGATTACAGGCCAAAGGAAATTATATTGGACTTTCAGAGGGAATTTAGAGTCCAAATATCTTACCGGAAGGCTCGCATGGCAAAGGAAATAGCTATGAAACAAATTCACAGTTCAATGTTATGTGGAGCCCCATTGTAGTAAAAGATTGATTTTGCTAAAAATATAATTAGTATGTTATTTAACCAACTTTTGGAACAATGACTGTTTAAGTGAATCATGGACCTACATTTGTAAACACGGGCTGATATACTATGGAATGGTTTGGATCTTTGCAAGGTGGATTACACATATATGGATTTGATTCAATCTTTTTTTTTTTTTTGAAAGGAATTGATTCAATCTTACTTGACCGCAAGTTGTAGTGAAACTTACATAATCTTTCTCCATTTACACAAATCATACTTAAATGTGTCTTCTACCATTTTCTTTTTTTCCCATATATGTTGTATCATGTATGACGAGTTGTGGTAAGAGATAGTCTGTGTTGGGTCAAATGCACATTAGATTGGAGTCCTCCCAAGCCCCCAGGAAATAAAAAACAACAACAACAACAATAATAACAACAACAAGAATAATACCAACAAGAATATATTGTAGGAGATGCTTTTAACATTCTAAATGTAATTGAGATTGCAGGGAGCACACAATTTTCTTCTTTAAATGGATCAACCTCTATTTTTTTCTATTTTTTTATAGAGTGAATTTTTGCATACAATGTTGTAGATGTGCTTCTTTCTTTTCCCTATATATTATAAGGGAATGTTTAAAAATGGAAAGGAGACAAAGTTTGTATGACCCTCAACTGGATGCATTCCAGCCCCATGAGAAGAGAAAATTAAAAGCGTAGGGCATTGATTAGAGGTTGGCAAAATATTATTCTGATAATTTCATCCGGACCCTTAATCTTAGATCCTCGTATTTTCTTTTTCTTTTTTTTTTTCTTTTTTCACTAACAAACAGAAACAAAGACAACAACAAAAAACCAGCAGAGGTCATCCAGTTTTAATAATCTTGTACATGCATCTTTTATTTTTGTTCAATCTTGTGTAAGGAGGATTATATGATGGGTTGGATGAGGATTTGCATCAAGGTGGGTTGTGCATCAATTTATAATGGTAAGTGAGAAGTGGGACCCACTATAAAGTATAGCTGTTGTTTTTACTTCATGAGAGTTGTCAACTTTGCAGAGGGATTTTCTGCTGGGGCTTATTTAACTGAGTGAAATCACAGTGGCACTCAGCATGCTTTTATTTAAGTCAAAGATCTGACCCACATGTTTTGGAGTCATTATGGACCCATGCCTCCCACTAATAGAGTCATAAATGGCATCCAAACAAGCAAGCATAACATAATCAAGGAATAAGGAATGGGACCATTCCAATACCTAATTACTACAAAGCTACTTGAAATAATGTTCTACATAGGTCTTTTATGATCATTGACTCAAGATCTGTACTTTCCCCTAATTTTGTTGTTGTGGGGAGTTCATTATTTGTGATCCAGACCATTACAAAAATTTTAAGAAATGGAAGATTTAAGGTGTTGAGATTTTTTAATTATGGCCCATCAACACTCAAGCTCCACATATCAAGAGACTTACAACAGTGACCCCCCATAAATGCAAAACCCAACACTTGAGGGTGCTATTCAAGGATATCATATAACTCCTCTTAATTCCATTAGATTTTAGAAATGTAACTTAGTATATACGTTAAGTTTCAGTGCTCCTTCCCCTGCTGCTGTGACTTTATTAGGCTAGTGAATTTGAATATGAATGTAGTGTTGTTTCTCTTTTCTTCCTTTTCCTTCTTGAAAGGCAATGAGATAAAACCCAAGATTAATGATCTTAGAAGTTACAACTCAAAGAAATGTAAGGAAGCGATGATGCTACAAGACCACATCCCAAAACAAGAAAATCATCATCAATAGAGCAATTGGGGGATCAGACACAACTGATTCAACTAGATGGTTAGCATGGCATAATATTTAGTAGTGCACTGGTGAGAGTCTGCTGGGTTGAAACTGTATTACAATTTTTACAGAATGAGGTCTTTGAAAACTCAAGAACTGTAATATGGGCAAGAGACTGTATTGAGTTTTGAGTTTTCTCTTTATGATAATGCACAAGTTCATGAACACACTTCTTCCATTCAACTGCGGATAATTACAACCTATATATCTCTCTCTTAAATACAATTCCAGACATATAAACCTAAATATAAATACAAATATGTGCAATCATGGATATTTAAGAACCAAATTTGCTATCAAAATATAAATACAAATTTTTTCTATCCAGACATATAAATCAGTTTCATTTAAGACAAAGATTTAGGTTTTCTACATGGCTGCTACTTCACAATTCCAACAGTTATAGCTACTGAAAATGAAAAAGAAAACAAGAAAATAGAGAAGGTGGAAGAGATAAGAGCCAAAAAAATAACCTTTTAACTTGCGTAGTTTTTGTTGGAATCTCAAATGGACGATGGTCGATGGAGTTGTTCGGAGTTCCACCGGAGGATCTGGCTGGAATCTCGTAGAGGGAGATGGAGGGCAGGAGCCGAGACGTTGGGAGGGGGAAAGAGAGAGCAGGGAGCGAAGAGGGAGAGGAAGGGTAGGAGCCGAGATGCAGGGAGAGGGAAAGAGAGAGGAGGAAGCGGAGAGGGAGAGGGATAGGGAAAGAGAGCAGGGAGCGGAGGAGAAAGAGGGAAAAAGGTGGGAAAGCAAAAAGGGAAGAGAGGAGAACGATTTCATTCGATTAGGGAAAGAAATTGGGGGAAAGAAGATGACGATTTCGTTCGGCAGCTTGAGGGTAAACTTGTCCAAAGCCCTTGTACGAACACTACAGTTGTCATTTTATTGTATTCTAGGCTAAAATGGGCGTATACATGTTTATGGGCATTTATTTGGTAAAATTTCCAAAATTTTTAAAACAGTTGTTACTTGTATTCTATGCAACGGAAGAAGTTAAGGAGGGGCAAACAAAAACCCCAATCCCAACCCCCCACCTCAACCCATCAATGGAAAACTCAAAACTACAACTCCCGTCAATAGAAGAAGCTTCTTTATCATTTGAGGCCACATAACCTCTAACAACATCAAATCTCTGCATATCACAATACCCAACAAAAACACAACCCAGAATGAAAAATTAAAGCTGTGAACGGAATGTGAGGTGCTTCCGATTTTTGAATGAGTGCGAAAAGATAACTGAAATTTGAAACTCCAAAAGAAAAATAGAGAAAGGAGAGACGGGAGGAGAAGATCAAGGTCCATGTTTGTTTGTAACTTGGGTCGGGCTGAAATTGGACCAAACGAACTAACCTTAACCCATTTTTGGTCGGATTGAGTTACTTAGGCCTTATAACTATAACTCGGATTCGATTATTTGACCCCATCTAATCCCACTTGCATAGCACCCTTATCAAACCTTAATATGTAAACTAGAAAGCTTGCCTCTTTTGGCTGGGGAAAAGTATGTAACTTATGTTTATCATGCAAGAGTTCTTAGTCTAGACCTATTAATCATGCAACACATGACAACAGTAATTGGGCACAATGGTTCTAGAAAACAAAAGAGTTGTGTATTTGAAATCAGTCAAAAACCAATCGGCTTCACCAAACATTGCCAGCAATCAAATCTAGACGAAATTACCGGTCATGCACTACTTTAGTATTTATATTATTTGTTGTAAAGACTTTTAGATCAATTACCTATAGCTAAAGATGATGATGTAATTAAACTTTGTATGGGACTGATTAACAAACTTTACAAACACCCTTTTTATTTCCTCTAGTCAATTGTTCCTATCAACATGACACTTGTCATGTCATTAGAAATTGAGATGAAACTAATAGAGACCTACATCTAACATAATTTTCTCTTTTGGGAGTCCGCAGGGGCTATATGCACTAAACTGCATCCCCACCTTTAAACTTTGTATGCAACAGCTTCTTTCCATTTCTTTTTTTACCTTTTTTTCTTTTCTTGTTCGGATTTTGATATGGGTTATGTGGGATTAACTCTGAACCATCAATATATGCAAACGAGGAGCAGATGTTTGGTATTGGGGTTTAGCCGAGAAGCCAAGATAAAAAGAGAATGATGGAGGGAGAATGAGAGAGCACGAGGGAGAAGAGAGGACAACAAAAGAAAGAAAACTAATGGTATTTAAAATGCACAAATCTACACTAAAACCATGAGCATAAGATGACCTAGGATGATGATGATAATGTAGTGGTGGGAGGGTATGAGTTTTAGTTGAAATGACGACTCCCCCGCAGGAGATGGAGGTGCAAAGAGTTAAGTCTTTCATTTTTCTGCTGGTCCTATAGTAGTTAGTGGTTGAGATTTTACTCCACCTCGGAAAGGCAAACACCATAATAGTAATTTGTTGGGGAGTTGTCCTTTCAACTTTTCCTTCCATTATTCTTAGGCCTGTTTCTTTATAAGAATTTCTGACAGAAATTCAGACTGCCTAGAAGTTCTAGAATTCCAGTCAGAAATTCCATATTCATTTTTGGGAATTTCCAGCATTTGAGGTAAGTGGCATTTTAAACGGCATTTGAGGTAAGTGGTAGTTTAATAGGAAATTGTGGCATTTGAGGTAAAGACATTGTGGCATTCCAACATGGTAGTTTAATAGGAAATTAATCAAGTCTAATATCTTGAACATAGAGCAAATTCTTGAAATGGTAGCTACAATCATCTATGTAATAGTCTTTGAGTTGTTTGTTTATAGGATATATGAGAACAAGTGGGGGAAACAAAAGGATTAGGTTTACTGTATATCCCATGATACCATGGGTTAATGGGTAAGACCAAAAAAGGATCAGGAGTAATCTCCTCATCAGGTAATTAAGATAGGTTGGATGGAAGAAGGCCAGAGAAAGATGTAGCATAGGTCGGTTCCAGGAAGGAGCACTGTACTTTTTGATGATTTTGAGTATTCTCATTCTAGTCCCATATTTCTTGTGGTGTTTCTAGACATATATGCCATGGTCTAGAAAAATTATGAAAGGTTTCAAATGCCTTTTGATTATCAAATAAATTCATGAAGCAGAATGTGTAAAATTTAAAAATCATTTCTCAAATAGTTTTTCCTTTGGGACTAGTTTTAGTCTGAAAGTTTCAATAAATTGTACAAAATCCGGATTGCAATGATTCTTGATGTTCCAAAAGGCTAATTCACATGTTCAATCATGAGAAATACTACCAGATCACCTTCTAGATACTTACAGCCTTTTGAGAAATGCCTGCTAATGTTTGGGTGCATACAAAATGGACAGTTTTAGTGAACAGGCATAACCTCATGCACCAGACTCATTTTGAGGTAAGTGGCATTTGAGGTAAAGACATTGTGGCATTCCGATAGAACTCCGGTTCTCCCAACGGTCGATTGTCATCTTCTATTCTACGTAACTGCATAAAAATCAGATCTGGTAATCTTCTTCCTTTGAACTCCTCTTCCCCACCTGATTTCTTTTTTTATTTTTCTTCCATCTTGTTGTATGCTTCTTTTTTTTTTCTAAAGTGTTATGATGGAAAGGGAAGAAAATGGTTTTTGGAGGTTTTTCTTCCACTGTTTTATTCCATCGAAATTATTCAACCTTCCATTATCGTCACGGACATGTCAGGATCGGTTGCCAAATTAGTTGGTTAGAAATCAAGTTTTAAAGAGGACATGGCTCGAATGGCCTATAACCTTTATGAGTTTTTTCAAATCTGCCTGGGGCGGCTGTACGACCTTCCCAGTAGGTGGGTTCGCCCCTGGCTGTGGGCATTTCTCCCGACATGTAAACCTAAACCTCAACTTGGGCCGAGGTTACAAGTCCTGTAAGCATACCAGAATTCAAATAAAAGATTTGAACCTAGGACTCGAACCATAAATAAAGGCATGAACTTCGGCCCAAACCATAGGTAGAGGCATGCACTTCAGCCCAAACCATCCAAATATTTTTGTACGAATATGTCAAATTTGAAAATGTAATATACTTGGTCCTAGGTGCATCCAAATGTTTGGATTAATTATAGGTGGACTTGTTACTAGATGTAAGCTACAGTAGATCGATAATGTAACGTGTAAGATAATGGTAATTAGTAATATTCTTCCACACCAAGAAGTAAAAGAGAACAACAAAATGGAACAGCTTGCTTGTATTGACAATTATCCTAACGCAGGATAAGCACGGAAGTGGTAAACGCACATAGGTGGCTCCTTCACAAGTCAAACTTCTCTGCCACAAGTCAAACTTCTCTGCCACCAGCTAACTACAAAATTCAAACATGAACTATAACGGATAGCTAGTCTACATACGAAAAGCCACGGTCCCAAGGCATAGCTCTATAAATACCCATCTCTGTTCTTTCATAACCATTGAGATCACAAGGCAAAAGAGAAGAAAAGATGGCATCTGAATCTGAATGCGTGGGTAAGCATCCTTTGTCTCATAATGCTAGTCTTCCACATATTACATTTGATCATCCCCTGTCGCATAATGCTAGTCTTCCACGTAATGCTAATCTTAATTAAGATTCTTACTGTTGCACGAAAAAACCCTTTTTTTTTTTTACTACTCCTTTTTAACAGAAAAGCATGTACACAAATGTGACTTGCATTGCTGGAATGAGATGGAGCTATAAGTTACTTGATCCTGCTAATTAAACTAGGTTTATCTTCTATATAATCATAGTTGATGTAAGCTAATGCGTGTGTTGATGGTCTCTTTTAGGCAAAAGCGTGTGGCCGGAACTGTTGGGTGTGGCTGGGGAGGTGGCCAAAAGAACGATCGAGGAAGAAAATTCATTGGTTACAGCACAAATCGTGGAGGAAGGAACAATCATCACCCCGGATTTTCGTTGTGATAGGGTTTGGGTTTGGGTTGATGAAACTGGTATTGTAACAAGGGTGCCTCGGATTGGTTAGAGCTTATGATGAAAATATGGTTCAAAACTGGGAGTGTTTATGTAATTTTACAATGTGTATCTGTGTGTACTAGTATGAAAGGGGATGCCCATATAAAAACTAAATAACTTGTTTCTCATGTACTTTTCCTATAAATAAAAGTTATAGTTCTATTTGTTCCACCACTTCAGCTTCAATTTTACAGTTAAGATTGCATAGCTTCCACACACACACGCACAAAACAATGAGGCTTTTATAATCATTAGCTGGATTTGGTTTGACATCTTCATCAATATTTAACTCAAGTCATCATAATCACGTGCTGTTTTGATGTTTTGGCACCTTGTATTTTGCTTAAGCTGAGTTATGTTGACAAAATCTGTGTCCTGCTGGAAGGGTGCTTCCTGGCCATTCACTTGGTCAGCACAATGAGTTATTATTAGGTTGTGGTGAGGTCCGGTTAGGCTGTATAGATTTGATTGAGCACTCTAAAATAGCATTGATCAACTTAACCCACAAAGGTAAAGTTAAAAGAATCAACCCAAGCCCTTTTGTAATACTTAAGTTGGTCTGTGTATGCGTGTTTTTTTTTTTTTTTTTTGGGTTTTGCTTAAGACATTGTATTAGAAGAGGAAGGAGAAACGAAAGGCAAAAAGCCCCCCAAGAGAAGAGCCTACAGAGGCCACCATACAACAAAGAAAGAGAAACAGAAAACAAGAACCAAATAACCAGAGCTCTGGCTAAAAATGGGCTGACAGAAAATTGCAGAACCGCTGAAGAGGTCTGTGTATGAGTTGGGTTTAGGCAAGGTTGGTCGGTAGAATAGCAAGTACAGAATTGTAATCCTTGCCATTTTTTGATCAGCTCAAAAGTTTCAACCTGAATCCAAGGTGATAATAAATACGGCAACTCTAAAAACAGAATTACTGGTTTAAGTTAAGATTGGGTTGGTGGGTCTGCTAAGAAACTGCCGCTTTTGAATTAGGATGCTTAGCTTTTCAACCCATTTGAAATAGTCAAATGTCCAAGGTGCGAACAACTTAAAGAGAGAAAAAAAAAAATAAAAGGTTAGTAGGGAGGCCCGAATGCCCAAAATAAGGAAATGTTTAATTCATATATCAGTCTTAAAATTCTATGAAAAGATTTATTTAGGAGGAGAGAAAAGTAAAATTACTCAAACTAAGAAGTCTTGGTTTCTAATTTTGGGGATTTTTGTAGATGGCCCGAATGCCCAAAATAAGGAAATGTTTAATTTATATATCAGTCTTAAAATTCTATGAAAAGATTTATTTAGGAGGAGAGAAAAGTAAAATTACTCAAACTAAGAAGTCTTGGTTTCTAATTTTGGGGATTTTTGTAGATTACGTCCCCTTGATCCCATTTTCCACAAGTTAATGATAACATTTTTAAAAATTTCACGATAGTCGTTTGACTCTGGTCCCTTTTCTCCTTTTTTGGTCTTACCCATTAACCCATGGTATCATGGGATCTACAGTAAACCTAATCCTTTTGTTTCCCCTACTTGTTCTCATATATCCTGTAAACAAACAACTCAAAGACTATTACATAGATGATTGTAGCTACCATTTCAAGAATTTGCTCGGTTCAAGATATTAGACTTGATTAATTTCCTATTAAACTACCATGTTGGAATGCCACAATGTCTTTACCTCAAATGCCACAATTTCCTATTAAACTACCACTTACCTCAAATGCCGTTTAAAATGCCACTTACCTCAAATGCTGGAAATTCCCAAAAATGAATATGGAATTTCTGACTGGAATTCTAGAACTTCCAGGCAGTCTGAATTTCTGTCAGAAATTCTTATAAAGAAACAGGCCTAAGAATAATGGAAGGAAAAGTTGAAAGGACAGTCAACTCCCCAACAAATTACTATTATGGTGTTTGCCTTTCCGAGGTGGAGTAAAATCTCAACCACTAACTACTATAGGACCAGCAGAAAAATGAAAGACTTAACTCTTTGCACCTCCATCTCCTGCGGAGGAGTCGTCGTTTCAACTAAAACTCATACCCTCCCACCACTACATTATCATCATCATCCTAGGTCATCTTATGCTCATGGTTTTAGTGTAGATCTGTGCATTTTAAATACCATGAGTTTTCTTTCTTTTGTTGTCCTCTCTTCTCCCTCATGCTCTCTCATTCTCCCTCCATCATTCTCTTTTTATCTTGGCTTCTCGGCTAAACCCCAATACCAAACATCTGCTCCTCGTTTGCATATATTGATGGTTCAGAGTTAATCCCATATAACCCATATCAAAATCCGAACAAGAAAAGAAAAAAGGTAAAAAAGAAATTGGAAGAAGCTGTTGCCTACAAAGTTTAAAGGTGGGTATGCAGTTTCGTGCATATAGCCCCTACGAACTCCCAAAAGAGAACATTATGTTAGATGTAGGTCTTGTTAGACCCCGACCAGAACTAATCGTAATTAAGGCTAATTAATCCAAATTAGTGTTACTTAAGCATGATTAATTGTGCTAATTGTGGTTAATTTACAAAATGACATGGGTTAATCTCAAATGATTGAATTAAGCTTAATGAAGTGAATTTGAATGGGATTGAGTTGATTAAAATGAGTTTAAACTCAAACAAGGTAAACTAAGAACCTTTTTGCAAATATGGGTTTTTACGTATTTCGTCAAATGCGGAAATTCTTGATACCAACGTGTGTATCTCGAAGAGTACGTCAACTTTCATAATGCACTTGATTCCATTTGACCTAAGATTGATCAAATGGGCCTTCATTTGACCCAAAATGTAAATAAAAGAAGTGGAAGAGGGTTTAAGTGGAAAAGTCCACTTATATAAGCTAAGAGATGAGTCATTCCCCATTTTTGCAAACCCTAGGCACTCTTTCTTCCTTTCTCTTCCATTTTCTTCATCAAGTGTGAAGATTGAGAAGATTTTCAAGTGTTGAAGAGAAGACCTCATCTTCCCCATCAAGCTTCCTCCATTGTTGAAGAGCTTGGGATTTCTTTGGGAAAGATTTGTGTCAAACTAAGCCAAAGAAAGAGGGCTTTTGTCGAAGAAGCTTCAATAGAGGCAAGTATAAGCATTTACTTGTGATTAGTGTTGATTATTGTAGAAGATTCATAGTATTCCATTGATTTGTAGCTTTTGTGCATTTTCATTGAATGTTTAAATGGATTTGTTGTTATGGATTGATGGAATGAGTAGAATGAGATGATTATTGTGTGTATTAGGTGATGAATGAGGAGTGGACAGGAGGTCCAAATCTATTGCAGGTTGTTGTGGTAATGGAATGGTGAAGGGAGAGAAGAAGAGAGAGAGTTATAGAATTTCGGAGTGAAATTCTGAAGTATTCGCTTGAGCGAACTCTTGTTCGCTTGAGCGACCCGCTTTCTGGATGAATGCGCTCGAGCGGATATGAATCTGCTCAAGCGACCACTTCTCTGTCTGGGTCCGCTCGAGCGAACTTGAGTCCGCTCGAGCGAATCTGATACTGGACATGGTATTGATTGAGGGTAAAAATTTGGCCAATCGATCGGACCTAACGGTCTGATCAGTTGGTTTTAGATTTTGTAGGAAACATGGATGCTTTTGGGCACATAAGTGTCCTTTGAATTAGTTTCAAGGCTAATCATTGAGTAATTGAGATTATTGATAAGTAAGAACAATACAAGAAGAATACTTTGATAGATTCATTTATCAAATAGTTAATTGATTATAGACTAAACCTCCATAGGTAATAATTAAGGGGACTCCAATGTACATATAACACATAAATGTGATGTCCATCGAGAATAACACGTATATTGGATAACCAACGGTTACACCTAAATGGTTGGTTGGAACTGAAATAGAAATGAGTAGAATTATGTAATTAGTCATTCTCTCATTGTATTGTATTTTGCATCGTATCCATGTGTTCCAATCTCATAAGAATGATGTTACTGTTTATTTCCTTTCCATTGTTAAGAATGGAATCACTGTATAGAATTGAATTCATAAATTGATTGATTGATGAAATGTATTGACTCTTGAGTCTGGCACTACCTAGCTATTGTATTAAGTTCCAATGAATTAATAAATGAACAAATGATTCTTTTCATGAGGCCGGGGTCATGAATGGTACGCCCTTCCGCCCTGAGCCAAATGACTATTCCTACTGTAGTAGATGGATTTTGGGCATTCCGGAGCTCCGTGGTGATGCTAGTGTCCCTAGCCCAGACACTGGTAAGTCCCACAAATTTCGATCGTATCTATGGGTACTGATTGATGCCTTCAATTTGGAATATGAATCCTTCCTTTGAGGGAAGATGGTAGATGAAATGAAATGAATTGAAATGAAGGCTAGGGTAGTTTCCATCTTGTACATACCTATTGATTGATTTTATTGTGCTCAACCACTGTCATTGTAGGAATCATCTAGACTTGTCTAGAATTGGAATTGCTTACTAAACAAATTGAATGGGTTTAGTATGTGTACTAACATGTCCTATCACAAGTTCTGTTTATAAAATGTTGAACCGTCATATTCATTAGTGTTATTGATAGCATTACAGGCACGATTGCCCATGCCAGCCCAGTGGCGGCCCCAGCGGCAGTGGAGGAGACCGTTGCGGTTCCTCCAGGAGGATTGATAGAATAGAACGGGCGGGATAACCTTTGAACGGTTATCCGTATGCGTAGTGGGTTGGAGATTCTTTTGAGGATTCCTTTTGGAATAGTTGAAATTTATTTTGAAATGTAATATTTTGAGAACCTGAGTGGTCATCAATATGCATAGTATTTGAATATGCAGTGATTGATGAAAGAGAGCAAAGAAATGATACATGTATAAAGAACTTTATTTTTGTATACATGTAAAATCTTAAATTGGTCTTGTCAATGTATATTTCCGCAATTTATACAATTAATAGGTATGAATGAATGTTATCCCTTGTGGATTCTGTTTTAACTTCGGTTAATTTATACTTTACGGGAGTAAGTATGGATTGCGGCCCTAGATTATCGTAACTCGGGCCCGGGTCGTGACAGGTCTCTATTAGTTTCATCTCAATTTCTAATAACATGACACGTGCCATGTTGATAGGAACAATTGACTAGAGGAAATACAAAGGGTGTTTGTAAAGTTTGTCAATTAGTCCCATACAAAGTTTAATTACATCATCATCTTTAGCTATAGGTAATTGATCTAAAAGTCTTTACAACAAGTAATATAAATACTAAAGCAGTGCATGACTGGTAATTTTTTCTAGATTTGATTGCAGGCAATGTTTGGTGAAGCCGATCGGTTTTTGACTGATTTCAAATACACAACTCTTTTGTTTTCTAGAACCAATGTGCCCAATTAATGTTGTCATGTGTTGCATGATTAATAGGTCAAGACTAAGAACTCTTACATGATAACATAAGTTACATACTTTTACCCAGCCACAAGAGGCAAGCTTTCTAGTTTACATATTAATGTTTGATAAGGGTGCTATGCAAGTGGGAATAGATGGGGTCAAATAATCCAATCCGAGTTATAGTTATAAGGCCTAAGTAACTCAATCCGACCAAAAATCGGGTTAAGGTTAGTTTGGTCCAATTTCAGCCCGACACAAGTTACAAACAAACATGCACCTTCATCTTCTTCTCTCGTCTCTCCTTTCTCTAGTTTTCTTTTGGAGTTTCAAATTTCAGTTATCTTTTCGCACTCATTCAAAAATGGGAAGCACCTCAAATTCCGTTCACAGCTTTAATTTTACATTCTGGGTTGTGTTTTTGTATGCAGAGATTTGATGTTGTTAGAGGTTATGTGGCCTCAAATGATAAAGAAGTTTCTTCTATTGACGGGAGTTGTAGTTTTGAGTTTTCCATTGATGGGTTGGGGTGGGGGGTGGGGGGTCGGGGGTGGGATTATTGTTTGCCCCTCCTTAACTTCTTCCGTTGCATAGAATACAAGTAACAACTGTTTTAAATCTTTATATTCTTTGGGATCTTAAAGGAATATTTAGTTTTAGTAGCATTTTTTAGGAATTCAATTTCATGAAAATAAAAGATCTCCAATTATATTTTGAAGAAAAGGGATTCATGGTAAAGTGAGTTTCTCTGATTTTCTAAAATTTCAATTGATCATGCAAACAAAAATGTTACAAGTTTTCATGATAAGAACTTCCATGGTAAAATGAGCTCCTTTGGATTTGTAAGAATTCAGTTTCATGCGAATAAATAGGTCTTATCTTTCTAGCATAACGGGTTCTTCTGAATTTTTAGAAATTCAAATTCATACTAATAGTTAGCCCAATCTTATTTTAACGATAATCAAGTCATTTCTTTAAATCCTTGAGAATTCAATGCAATGCAAATAAACAAGTTCTGCTATATGTACAGGATAAGGAATTAATGGTAAAGTGGTTCATTATGATTCCAAAGAATTATTTCCATGCAATTAAATCGGCCATTTGCAGGACTAGTAGCTAAAATTTCATGAGTCCTCCATCCTCACCATCTATCAATCAATGTGATTTTTGGTGTTACGACCCAAAAAATGCATAGTTTCGGACCATGGGAAAAAGAGCAATTTTTATAAAATAAGAATTAAAAAATAATAAATTTATCATATTCTAAGCTGATCTTTTATTAATCAATCTGATCAAATGAACAACCACTCTCAGTATGTTCATTGTATCAAATTTACTTCAATATGTAACAGTGATTGTACATACAAAGGTGGGACACAAAGGTCGCAATGACCAAAGGTTTGGTAAATGAAGAAGAAAATACAAATGATGCCAAAAGGGAGAAAAAGTTAAAAGCAAGGAATGGAGGTGCCTCTAGAGAAGAAGGTTTGGGTGGTTTTATCATTTCTCAAAGCATAGAGAAGGTCTACGAAAAATTATAGTATTTCTTGTTAAGGTTGACGGAAAGTCATCTAAAGGTAAGCTACGGGTAAAACCTCTTTTTTTCTTTCATAGAAGGAAAGAATTTAAGAAGTTTTTTAGATTACTTTTGCCGTTTGTTTGCTTTCAAAAAGTAAGCTAGTCGGTCCCCAAATTTTAAGGAGAGATTTGACTACAAAGGCCCGTGCTAAGCCTGTGCCCAAAAAGAAAAATATATTATTTAAATTTAATTTTTTTCTGAAAATATTTTAAGATATAAAAGAAAAAGGAGAAACAAACCAAATTCTTTAAGAAAAAAAATTATTTATCCATCATCATTGATATCCAATGCTTCTGAAAATTATTTCTTGTTAAGGTTGACGGAAAGTCATCTAAAGGTAAGCTACGGGTAAAACCTCTTTTTTTCTTTCATAGAAGGAAAGAATTTAAGAAGTTTTTTAGATTACTTTTGCCGTTTGTTTGCTTTCAAAAAGTAAGCTAGTCGGTCCCCAAATTTTAAGGAGAGATTTGACTACAAAGGCCCGTGCTAAGCCTGTGCCCAAAAAGAAAAATATATTATTAAAATTTAATTTTTTTCTGAAAATATTTTAAGATATAAAAGAAAAAGGAGAAACAAACCAAATTCTTTAAGAAAAAAAATTATTTATCCATCATCATTGATATCCAATGCATCAACAATACATAAAAAAGAAAAAATTGAAATAAACTTACAAAAGCTACGAACCAAATAAAAAATTATAAATTTCCACCCATTTTTATTCTTCATTTAGGTTTTAGTAAGAAAAAAAGAAACATGATATAAGTCAGTTGTTGTCATGTCTTTTAAATTACATAATTATTAAGAATATTAAAATAGCAAAATTGAAGATATGCATAATAATTTAAAATGTTTTAGGTAAATTTTGAGGCCAGAGGCTTTATTGATAACACTGCATAGTCCACACCTATCTCATTGTTCACGTACATGTATGCCATGTGTGGGACATTAAAGAAGTTATGTGGTTTGATTGCAGTGGTGCGCCAAACATATCCATGGAATCGGATGGTTAATAATAATAATAATAAATCCTTTACTATATTAATCTTTGTCTTGTATCGAGACACCTATAATAGGATACAATTGTGCTTCAAATTTTGCATTTCCTCTTCCTAGTTTTTCAATCTGGTGATTATGGCTTATTTTTGAAATTATGATCAGTCTCATTGACCCTCATGAATTCCGAATCATCCAAAAGAAAGAACCTGAACATGAAATCTCGGATTAAGGGGGAGCACCTTTGTTCACATGATTGCTTGTTTTTTAACAAAAAGGGGGAGTAGGAAAATTCAAACATTGGTCATTGCATTTATTATCTCTTTTGTTGAGTGTTCTTTCCTTTGTCAATTTATGAAAGGGGGGAGAGATAATCAAAGTGAGAGTGTTATATTTGCATTTAATTTCATGATTATTTAACTTGATCTTTTATCAAGAATGGTTTGTGACAGGTTCTGCAAGATACAAGATTATACACATTGAAGACCATGAGGATTTTTTTTTTAATTTTTGGATAGCATGTTTGTATTTGGAAGTTTTGTCCATGAATTGCAAATGAGGAGATTGTTAGGATTTGAGTGTTGGCAAATTCATTGGGCTGGACAAAACATGGGTCCATGAATCATATTTTTCTTTATTTTAGTTGGATTGGTTCAAAGATGCAAGAGAACGAAGCCAAGTCCGAAGAACCGAAGCAAAATTGCATATAAATTGGATCGGACCATCCGATCGATCGGAGCTGGAACAAGTCCCAGTTAGAAGACCGCCCGATCGATCGGTCCTCGGAGACCTCCCAGTTATTTGGATGTCCGATCGATTGGATGGCGGCGAATTTCAAATCCGAGTTATTTCCAATTGTTGCAAAAATTCCAAATACTTCTCCTATTGGAACCCTAACTCTTCTACACGAACCAAGTGTTATTTAAAGACACATTCTCTCAAACCTAGAGTCGTCCCTTATACCTCTCTCATTGTTCTAAGCCCTAGAATATCCCCAGAGAGATTTCTCCCTCCAAAGATCCTTCACGTGACTTATGTGCTGAAGCTTTCTTCTTCTGGAATCCCATCCTCTACTTTCCAGGTAGATTCGTCTTGTGCAAAGGCGTGGAGATTTAAGTGTTGGAAAAGGTGAACAGCATGGTCGTCAGCAAGATCAACTATGGTCCTTAGGTTGTGTTCAACTGGAAAGGGTAGTGAGTATATCATGTAACCTTTGATTTTCATAGTGCTTGATCCTTTTGGACCGATGTTAGATCCCCTTTTTTTTTCCCTGTTTAGGGTTTTACACGTAAAAATCTCTTGTTTAACTCTTTAGATAGTTCGTGGTTGATTGGTTGATAACTTAGTTTATTGTTTTATTATTTCCACATAAAAACCTGTGTTGGGACCGTATTTAACCCTAGGGTTGGATCTAGATTATCCCTCTTGGTTTTTCATAAAGTCATTTATTGCAAAGCTCAACAAAGACAGGATTCAATTTAATAATTGCTACACACCAAAGGATATTATGAATGACTTTCACATGGAGTTTGGGGTGTTGGTCAGCTACTAGGAGGTCTATTTAGGAAAAGAGATTGTAATGAGAAAAATACGAGTTCATTCAAGGAGTCTTTCCGCACTATTCCCCATTATTGTATGGAATTAGAAATGATGAATCCTGGAAAAGGAACCGGTTTGTTGAAGGACCGAAAAGACTCATTTAGAATATTACTTTTTACATTTGGAGTATGAATCCAGTCTTTCCGTTCGTCCTTGATGTCAATGATAGTCGTAGATGGGGCACACCTTCAGGGTAAGTATATGGGTGTTATATAGATAGTGTGTAAGGCCAAAATTGCGTCAGAGCCAAAGAGGGCTCTCGCTAGAGCGAAAGTGATGCTCCCTATAGCAAGAGTGGCGCAGAATGCCCAGTTGGATCAAGACTCTAAGCAGAAGTTTGAGACAAGTTGATATTCTTAGTGGATTATTATTAGGAGTCTTTTTTTTTTTTTTTTTGTTTTTTTGCTAAAGGCAAATTGTATTAGAAAGGGGCAGGGGAAAATTACATAAGGCTAGACAGCCCAAGAAAGGGAAGCCAAACAGCCACTGCACAAGCTATAGAGGAACAGAAAATTAAGAGACTGAGCCCCCTAAAAGCAAATGGTTAGGGGAGTGCAGACAAAAAATTTCAGAATTCTTGTAGAGGTCTACCAGAAAAAGGTTTTACTATTCTGAGAGAAGCTCGGTCAGGTAGTTTTTAACATTCGTCTGAGAGACTCTAGAGTTTCTGTAAACATAACCATTCCTACATTTCCAGAGAACAAAAGTGGTGGAGAAGAAGATAAAGGCAGCACCTTTGCAGACCAAATTGTCACTATTGTAGGTGAGGCCATACCAAATCTTTGGGAGAGACATAGAACCAGCCAAGGGGGCATCAGCTGCATGAAGGATCCAACTCTAGATTGAAGACACAAAAGAGCACTTGAAGAGATGATGAGGAGTAGTTTCTAGCTCTGCTTTGCAAAGACAGCAACGAGAGGCAAGGCTGAAACCAGCGGCTTGAGCCCAAGATTGGGTTGGAGTCTTACCATGTAACAGCCTCCAAGCAAAGAAGGAAACTCTAGGTTATAGGAAGGGGTTCCGGATAAGGGGAGCCCATGTTGCCCATTCCTCATATTCTCTGTTGAGATCTAAGGCCTATGAGAAAGAGATCAAGCACACACAAGAACACGGAGATTTACGTGGTTCGGCTTTTGGCCTACGTCCACGGGGAAGACGGGAGAATTCACTATGCAATCAGAAGAAGGTGTTTGTACATCATAGAGACCCTTAGTCTCTATTTATAATATCAGCCCAATACCCAGTTACACCCAAACACTACTTCTAATGACAGTAGACCTATGATAATAGACCTACTTCTAATTACAGTACAAGATGGGCAATACAGGGGCCCGGTTTATTTATTATTTATTCAATTGAGCCAAACAAATAACAAATCTCCACCTTGGCGAACATTGAGGCTGATCCTCATGCACTTAACACGTCTCACCGTCTTCACCTGCCCCTTAGGGCACTCAGGTACTGAGCACACCGATCAAGTCCAAGCAATGCTTGAACTTGAAATTAAACCATTCATTCATGAGTGCACCAAATCGCTTGTACCATTGTCCAGAAGCTTGCTTCGACCCATACAATGATTTCTTCAAACTGCATACATGATCAGGAACCTTAAACTGCACTCTACCTGCACTGGAAGCTCCTTTATCTTCCTCGTAGAACTGCTTGCATCCGATGGCCTGATTTTCCTCATCAAGAGAGTCCATCTCTTTAGTTATAGTTGCTGCCTGTTGACTACTTTCCAGCCCTTCCATTAATTCAAGAGACTCAGTCGTCAATGCGTATGCAACCATATCATCACGGCCACTATCTGATGTCGACGCGTACGTCGTCATATCCTCGAAACCGAATCTAACCGGCGGTTTCCTTTCTCTCTGCAGTCTACCCGTCTGCGGCATCTGCGGCTCTGTCTGCTACAGCTGCTGCACAGTCTGACGATCCCCTGTATCCCGGGAGGAGTCAGATGTACTCTCCTTCCTCACTAGGATGTCGGACTCCACCTGAACGGTGTCACTGCTGCTACCGACTTCTGTCCTCTCCACCTGCTTTCTCGATTCGAGTAAAGCATCCTCATGAAATGTAACATCCCTGCTGATGATAAATCTGGGTGAATCTTGAGCAGTACACCACAACCTGTATCCTTTCACCCCAGAAGCATATCCCACCAAGATGCACTTAACAGCCCTTGGTTCTAACTTATCGGCTTTCACGCAAGCATAAGCCGGACAACCCAAGATCCTCAAGTTAGAATAATCAGCTGGAGTACCTGACCACATTTCTTCCGGTGTTTTGCAACCAATCTTTGTGTGTGGAGACCTATTTATCAAGTAGCCTACAGCATTTACTGCCTCAGCCCAAAAGTCCTTGGACAATCCTGCAGTGAACGACATACAACGAGCTCTTTCCAAGATCGTTCTATTCATCCTCTTTGCAACTCCATTCTGCTGCGGATTTTCTGTAGTGGTGTAATGCCGAACTATGCTATGATCCGTGCAATAGTTCTCAAACTCTGTCGATCTGTACTCCTTGCCATTACTTGTCTTCAACTTCTTCACCTTTCTGCCACTCTGTTTCTCAACCATTTCTTTCCATCGCTTGAATGTAACAAAGGTCTGATCCTTCGTCTTCAGAGTATAAACCCAAACTTTCCTTGAATAATCATCAATAAAAGTCAGCATAAACCGGGACCCGCCCTTGGAGTAAACCTTAGAAGGCCCCCATACATCTGAATGAACATAATCAAGGATACCTTTCGTGCAATGAATACTTGTCTTGAAACTGACCTTTCGATGCTTCCCGAAGATGCATCTCTCACAGAAATCCAACTTGCCTGTCTTTGTGCCACATAGCAAATTCCGATTGCTCAGTATTGTCAATCCCTTCTCACTCATGTGACCCAGGCACAAGTGCCATAAGCGTGTTGAGACAGATTCATGGTCATCTGAGGAAGACACTGCAGCTCCACCTGTAACTGTATTTCCGGACAAAACATATAAATTTCCAACTCTATTGCCTCTCATAAGAACCAGAGCACCCTTCACAACTTTCATGACTCCACCTTCAGCTGAGAACTTACAACCATCGGAGTCTAAGGCACCAAGAGGAATGAGATTCTTTTTCAGATCAAGAACATGCCGAACTTCTGCCAACGTTCTGACGATTCCATCATACATCTTGATTTTAACTGTTCCACTTCCAACCATCTTACATGCAACATTGTTGCCCATCAAGACACTACCACCATTGATTTCTCTATAAGTGGTAAACCAGTCCCTATTGGGACACATATGGTAAGAACAACCCGAATCAAGAATCCATGCATCCTTAGGACGAATACCATTTTCAATCACAGAAAGTGCATTGTCGGAAACATAATCTGATCTTCCATCTGCAACACTGACTGAATCATCATCAGATGACGAATCTTCTATTTCTTTCCCTTTCCTCTGCCTTTCAGGACAACTTTTTTTTATGTGCCCTTTCTTATGGCAATAATAACATTGAATGTTTTTCCTGTTGGACCTATGTTTGCCTTTATTACTGGAGTCTTTTATTCTTCCTCGTACTACCAAACCCTCACCCGAACTATCATTGTCAGCTGCA
Source organism: Persea americana (assembly GCA_029852735.1). Classification (NCBI taxonomy): domain Eukaryota; kingdom Viridiplantae; phylum Streptophyta; class Magnoliopsida; order Laurales; family Lauraceae; genus Persea; species Persea americana. The sequence goes on from CM056816.1 coordinate 17,022,357, forward strand.
ACCTTTTTCTTCAACTCTTTCGAGTTCAAGGCTGCCTCTACATCCTCTTTGGAGAGAGTATCTCTACCATACATCACGGTATCAACAAAATGCTCATATGAGGGTGGTAACGAGCACAACAACATAATAGCTTGGTCCTTATCATCAATTTCAACATTGATATTTTCCAAATCCATAATAGCTTTTGTGAAAGAATCAATGTGAGTTGAAACAGACATACCTTCTTGCATTTGTAACGTGAACAACCGCTTCTTCAAATACAAGCGATTCGTGAGAGATTTCGTGATGTACAAGTTCTCCAACTTTTGCCATATGCCAGCAGCAGTTTTTTCCTGAACAACCTTTCGCAGTACACCAACACTCAAGAACAGCATAATCTGACCATACGCCTTTTCCAGCAACTCATCCTTCTCTTCATCTGACAATTTTTCAGATAGAGCATTCTTTCCCCTCAAAGCTTTATGCAACCCGTTCTAGACCAACAAAGCATGCATCTTCAGACGCCAAAGACCGAAGTCATTATTACCGTCGAATTTTTCAATGTCGAATTTAGCAGCCATTCCGCAAATCTTTCGCTGGAACTGTGTAGATCTGGTCACCACGAGCACACTGGAAGAAACGGATCTGAAATCCGACTCTGGACGGCTAAGATATCGTAGAAATAAGTTTCTGTGCTCCAATTAGTCAATCTTCTTTGTTGACTTCTGAATAGCCAATCTTCTTCCACAACAGCATAGATCTGCTCGCAACGAGTCCGTATGTTCAAACAGATCTCCGATTGGACTCCGGATCGTCAAGATATCGCGAAAACAACTTCAGCCTTTGATTCGGTCAAACTGTCTTTGACAGTACGAATCTGCTGACGTCAGCGCCTATTGCTTTGCTTCTGGGCTTCTTCTGCACAGGTCAGGTCAACCTGGACTTGACCCGACCTGAACTGACGAACGGGCTTCTGAAACAGGTCAGGCTAGACCCGACCTGGACCCGACCCGACCTGCAGAACCAACCCAAAGGGATCTTCTTCCTCCTCTGTTTCAAGTTCTGTTTCAGACACAGAACTTCTTCAATCTTCAATCTACTTCCACGGCAACGGCGCAGGGGGCGCTGCTTCTTCAGCGGTGGCGACGACACGCAGTGGCGGCGGTGGTGAGGACTCCGGCAGTGTTTCTACACGGCGAGGTGGGGCCCAGCCGAAAGCAAGAAACAACCCAATCCAAATCGCTGTTTGCAGCGATCTGATTTCTGCAACGATCGTTTGAAGCAACACCGTTCCTCCTTCGTTTCTGGCGACAGTTCCCCGTGCAAGAACACGGGATCGAAGGCAATCCGGTAATCTTCTTCACCGGTTCTGTAACCGGGAGCAGCCTTCCTCTTCTGCAGCGACGGCGCAGTCCCTGCGCAGGTGATCTTCTACCGATCCAGCAACCTGAAGACAAGCCCAGCAGAATGATCAAACGATCAAACAATCTCTTTTTCTTCTCTGTGCACGGTCGCTGATCCGATCTAATCTCTTCTCTCTATGATCTGTGTAGCCCACCGAGATCACACGATCTCCCTCGCACGATCCAGGAAACACTATATCAATGTTGAGATCTAATCCGTCGATCACGCAGCCACAACTCCAGCCCTCTGAGACCCGATCCGTCGAATCTCTTCCAATCACGCGCAACACTCTAATACCAGTTTGTTGTGATCTAGGGCCTATGAGAAAGAGATCAAGCACACACAAGAACACGGAGATTTACGTTGTTCGGCTTTTGGCCTACGTCCACGTGGAAGATGGGCGAATTCACTATGCAATCAGAAGAAGGTGTTTGTACATCATAGAGACCCTTAGTCTCTATTTATAATATCAGCCCAATACCCAGTTACACCCAAACACTACTTCTAATGACAGTAGACCTATGATAATAGACCTACTTCTAATTACAGTACAAGATGGGCAATACAGGGGCCCGGTTTATTTATTATTTATTCAATTGAGCCAAACAAATAACATTCTCTTCTAGTTTTGGTCAACTACCAAGCCTTCTGGAAGGAAACGCCTTTGTCAGGGTGAGATTTCCAAACAAAATGATCTACTGAGTGCTCATCTAGGGAGATATTGAGGATTGTAATACTCAAGGAATTCGCCGCTGCTATAGGGATGTCTATAGGAATCACCCAGTTGCAACCATCCCAGTGGGAAGAGGGGTGCTGGTTAACTGGAAAGGAGAACAAGTTGAAGAGGGAAGCCAAAGTTTCATCCTTAGCCCAGCTATCAAACTAGAGGTCTGCTGACTTGCTATCCCCTATGATCCACTTGTTGCCAGGTGAATTTGATGGGCAAAGCTCCTGATTCAGAGCCAATACAAGACCTAGATTTGGGTGTGGTTGGACTCCATATAGCAGACTCCTTGACGTACCTGTTAGCCATCTAGTTAGCCCAAAGGGAGTTGGTGGAAGCTACTGTCCAAGCCAATTTGGTGAATGACGCTTCATTTTGCTCGTGGATTCGCCTTATGCCCAGGCCACCTTCCTTGGTAGGGAGACAAACCACATCCCATCTGATATGGTACCTTTACAGTTTTATAGGGCCTGCCGCGAGAGAAAGTTACGCATAAATCTTTCCATGAGGGAGGAAACTGACTTAGGAAGGGGAAAGATCAAGGCAATGTGAGTGGCCAAGCTTCTCAAGATGTGCCTAACCAGAACTCTATGCCCTACAAAAGAGAGAAGTCTTGATTCCCACCTTGAGAGCTTAGATCGAAACTTGTCCAGCAAAGAGGTGAAATGATGCTTTTTGTGGGTGCCAATCATTAGAGGAGCTCCAAGATAGTAGGAGTGAAGAGGTTTTTCTTGGAGGTCTGTGATGACCAGAATCTGCCTTTTAAGTCTACCACTGCACTTGCCAATGAACAACTTACTTTTCCCTAGGTTAATGGATTTGCCAGAGTTGAGTTAGTATTCTTCTATAGTCTTCTTCAAGGCAAGCAAGCTACTTTTTTGCCTTTGAGAAACAGCAGGATGTCATCAGCATAGAGTAAGTGGCAGGGGATCTTTGGAACTTTGGATAAGGGGAAGATGAGATTTTGCTGGCAAGATTTTGGATGTTAAGGCTGAGTATTTCTTCCGCTATGATGAATAGGTAAGGGGAGAGAGGCTCCCCTTGCCTAAGGCCACAGTTTGACTCAAAAAACCCAAAGGGAGTCCTATTGATGAGGACTAATCATTTTGTTGTGCAAACACATTCTCTGATAAGGCTGGTCCAAGCTTCAAAGAAGCCAAAGAAATGGAGGGAATTGAAGAGGAAGGGCCAACTTATCTTATCAAAAGCCTTGGAGATGTCCAATTACATACAGAGGGAGCCTCCTCTTAATTTGGAGTTGATTTTTCGGAAGAGCTCATGGGCTAAGGCTATATGTTGATGGATTGATCTAGCCTTGACAAAGGCAGCCTGGTTTGGGGAAATTAGGGGGTTGAGGACCTTGGCTAGTCTAGAGGCCAGGATTTTTGAAATGATCTTGTAAGAGAAATTTAGGAGACTGATTGGCCTGAAATTAGTAAATGAACTGGGAGATTGTTTTTTTAGGATCAGGGCGATGAAGTATGTGTTCGCAGCTCTATATAACTTGCCTGATTTGAAAAAGTGCTGCTCTGCTTTACCACAGTAGGACCAGTGATGTTCTAGGTTGCAGTGAAGAAATGGCCTGAGAATCCGTCCAGACTTGGGGAGTTATCTCTCTTGAGATCAAAGACTTTTCTGCGAATCTCTTCTGCATTCGGGGTGTTTGTGAGGTGAGAGTTCTGTTCAGGAGTGATTTTGTTGCTGTCAATGCCAAAGAAGAAGTCTGAAGGGTCGGGGTGAATAGAGCTAGCCATAGAAGAGAAATGGTGGACTGCCAGGCTTTGAATCTGGGTCTGATCCTCCTCCCAAAATGCCTTTAGAGAGGATCCTATCTATCCGGTTGACTGCACCACGGGATTTAGCATAAGCATGGAAAAAAACAAAGTTTCTATCACCTTCTTTAAGCCACCTGATTCTAGACTTCTGGCGCCAGTGAGTTTCTTTTAGTTGAATGCAATTATGAAGGTTTTCCTTGGCCACTACAAGAGATTGGTGGGGAGAATCAGACGGGCCATTGTCAAGGATCTCTTGGATCTCAAGGACTTTCAACTTTGCATATTGTACCTTAATCCTAATGTCCCCAAAAACATATTCATTCCCGCCTTTGAGAACCCGCTTCAAGGATTTCAGATTCTGGGCAAGAACATATTGAGGGTTGCCAGCTTGCTGTGTTCCAATTCTCTGCCACAAGACTTAGGAAGTCTAGGTGATGGAACCACATTGCCTCAAACTTGAAGGGAGCACTAATAGAGGAGGGCCTCTAATTGTTGGAGAGAAAGAAGGGGCAATGATCTAAGGAGTATTTTGGCAGGTGGGTGAGCGTTGGATCACTAGAAGCAAAGTGCCATATGTGGTTGTAGAGAGCTCTGTCTAGTCTAGTACCTACGTAGCCAGCTCCTTTGCGATTGTTGGACCAGGTGTATTTGTTACTAGTATAGCCCATATCTTGCAAGCATGAAGAAATGACCAATTACTGGAAGTCTGGGATCAGGCATGAAGGCCTGAGACTGAGTTTTTCTTGAAGCAAAGGTTATAGAGTTGTAGTCGCCTATAGCACACCAAGGAAGATTGGCTGTAGCCTGAACCATAATGTAGTCCCATAGGTCCCTCCTCACAATGTAATTGGTGGAGGCATATAAACCTGTGAGGAGGCATCTGGATGCATTTGATGGGTTTATAAAAGAGATAAATAGGAATTGGGAGGAGAAATCAAAGAGAGTGATATCCAAGGTAGAATTGGATTTGGACATGCACCAAATGGAGGCTGTTGATTGGTTGTTATTGGAGAAAAACCCATCATATCCCAAAGAGGACTGCAAGAAAGAGGGAAGGGAAGTAGTCATTGGTTTAGAAAAGAAGATAACATTTGGGGATTTTGAGGACGCCAAGTGATGAAGGGCTCTCATGGTTGGTGGATTTGCAATTCCCCTACATTTTCAAAATAGGACTTTGATCATTTAATACTAGGTAAAGGGGAAGGCATACCATCAAAGCTCCTAGTTTTTGGTCGAGAGGTGGTGGGAGCATTCTTGGATCTAGACTTGGTTTTCTTTTTCTTAGAGAAGGGAGTGAGGTCCATTTCTAAGGAGATACCTACAGATTGGGGGTTACAGAGGTCCGAGATTGACTAGGGTGGTTAGGAGGTTCCTCTCCATCAGAGTGGATGTTCTGAGTGGGAAGGAGGCTAGTGAGTGGGGTTGTAGAAGTTGGTTCTATGAAGGTACAGTTTTCCAAGACAAAGAAAGGATTTGAGGTGTCAATGGTTGGGGCTAGGATTTTTCCTAGAATTCCCAACATCATATCTTGGGGAAGAGCTTCTAGTCTAGAATTTTAGGTTTTGTTGCAGGGGGGAGGTTGATGATCCTGGTTCAGATGGGTTTGGGTCTGACAAAGAGGAGATTGAGGCCTTATTTGTGACTGGGGTGATTGAAACATTGGCTGAGGTTGCTATAATAGCTAAAGGAGCTGTGATGGCAAGTTTTGAAGGGAGCAGAGAATTAGGAGGGATGCCATCAAAGCTAAGGGAATTTGAAATTTGGGGAGGTGGGATAGCCAAGTGAATAGAGTGATTGATGGATACTGGTTTTGGGTGGACTGTTGTGGGGAGAGCTAGGGAAACAGAGGAGGCTAGAGGTGGCTTTGGATGTTTCCCTAAGACGCCTTCACTGTTTTGGGTTGGAGATAGGGTGGAGCTTGAGGGAGAAGGAGTAAAACCATATCTATAGTGGCTCTCTGAGTGGCCAGGGGGTAGACAATTAGCGCAAGGGAGGTTTTCAAAAGAGATGGATAGAAGAGCCCCTGATTCCCCTTCTAATTCTACCTTAATCTCAATTGGCTTAGGTTTCGAAACGTCTAGATTGACCAGGACTCGAGCATAGGTTAGAATCTTTTGGGAAGCTATAATGTCATCCATTTTGAGAGGGTAACCAATCGAGCTAGCGAAAGATAGAATGATGTTGCTACTCCAGCAATGGTGGGGAATGCCATAGATTCTTATCCAGATAGGGTGTAAGGAAGGCTAGACGGAAAGATCCTTGCCAGGGGACCAAGTTAGGAGGTGTAGTTTTTGTTTTGCAGAAAGTAGGGAGATTTGGAGATGGCAAGGTCCTTATCTTCCTTGGAGCTGAATCTAAAGAAAAAGTGGCCCTTATCTATTAAAAAGAGAAGGCAGGGCTTAGAGAAGTTCCAGTTAGAGTTGGCTTGAAGAGTTAGCCATTCTACAGTGGGTCTTTTGCCAAAAAATCTCCCTTTGGCAGCATTGGAGAACGAGTTTCTACCGGGTTCAATCATGGAGGACGGAATTTTCATTACTAGCTTGCCCTCTATGAGGAAAAAGGGGGATTGTCTAAGGGAGAAGTTGGTTTGGAATATGGGAAGAGATCAAGCCAATTCTTGCTGGTTGCAGCATGAAAGGGTTGACTCGCCTGGTCATGGGAGAGGGATTGTGAGCTGAAGATTTGAGCCAGTTGCTCTGCTGTGAGGTTGCTAGTGGAGTGGGAAGAGAGAGAACAGGATCAGGGGGTCTCAAAGGAGGGAGGAAGTCTGACCTGGCAATATTGGTTGGGTTAGGAGGTGGAAGGGAGACTAAGATTGGGGTGTCTGACCTGGAGGAAGCTTGCCTCTGACAGATTGGATCAAGCTAGCTAAGTGATTCTATAGGAGTTCCAGCTAGGAACAATCCCAGACCGAAGATGGAGAATCAAAAATGGGGGTGAGGGAAAAGTGTACCAGATCTAGAGGTCTGAGTACCTAAGAGGGCGCCTCCAGCAAGGTTGGTGTAGAAGCTGACTGATTCTGATTTACTACTGAGGGAGGGTTAAATTACTATACAGTGGCCGGCTGTAAGGTGGGGGAGCTGGTAAGTGGGGGGAAGTTAGATGACTGTAGTGGAAAGGGCACTACGAAGGAAGCAGTGGGAATTTGAGGTGCCTGTAGTGGAAAGGGAGCAGCTACGAAGGAAGCTGTGGGAATTTGAGGTGGAGATGAGGAAGGAGGAGGAAAAGAACTAGGGATTCAGTCATGACTTCTTAAAATGTTTGGTGAAAGGACGTGAAGGTACATAGCAATGGAATCACTTCAGGTTTTAGAGCAGAATGAAATGGAATTCATGTAGCTGATTATTAGGAGTCTTAAGCATGAATTTAGGGCTATATATTGGGTGTTTCTCTCAACCCAAAGGGACATAGATCATCTCTCAAGTTTTGAATTAGATATCTAATTGAGAGAAATCTTCTCTAGAGATTTATTAAAGAGTTGTGCTGCCAAGTTCTCTAGAGAGTCAGTTTATTCGGCATCCCTTGTAGAAGATCATCTTCTTGCATAAAAGATTTGAGGAGTCAAGCGCATGATTAAGTCTATTGCAATCAACGATTTGAAGTCGTTGAAGTGTGAACCGACACAAAATAACTTTAGTCCTTAGGTAGGGGATATCTGGGGAGGAAATCTAAGTTTCTTGTAATTGCGAGATTCATAGTGCTTGATTGTTGATCCAGTTTGGACCTGTGGTTTTCCACCCGGTTAGGGTTTTCCACACTAAATCTAGTGTCCTTATGGTGTGTACTTGGGATTTTATTTCCGCTGCATAGTTTCTTTTATTAGCACACTTTTGGGCTATTTTGTTGAGTTGACAAACCCAGAGATCTCGTATCTGAAACTTTCAATTGGTATCAGAGAAGGTTGGTAACAAGATTATTATCAAGTTTAAGGCTGCTCAAGAAGAAAATCATGCATTGAAGAATGAATTAGAGCAAGCACTTGAAAAGGTTCATCTCTTGGCAAATCAAAAGAATTGCATAGTTGAGAATTTGACTACTAAGGGTAAAAAATTCAAGAATGTGGAACAAGAGATTAAGACTTTGAAAATAGAGTTACAAAAGATGAATTATGAAAATAAAGATTTGTAAGGAATACTGAAGATCACTCTGTCTGAGCTAGAAGCGAAACAAGCTTCGCTAAATAAGATGAACACTGGTTCGAGGACTCTTACAAATATCTTGTGCAATCAGATGTCTCCGTTTTACAGAAGTGGTCTCAGTTATGATCATGGTGCTTCCATTTAAAATACTAAAGGTAAAATAATTTTTGTTTCAAGTGTTGCACATACTACTCCACATACTGTACTTTCAAATAATGTGCTGAGTAGTACAAAGAAAAAGAATGTGGCATGCGCTGCACGTACATCCACGTGTCACCATTGTGGAAATAAAGGACACATTCATTCCTATTGCGAGAAGCTGAATAGTCTACCAAAAACCAAGCAATGGCAGAAAAAGATTTCCACCCAAGACGACTCCAATTTGTGTTAGATGGTCTTATTTTCCTTTGGAAGTTGCTAACCTTGTCTTGAAGGCTCAAACTACATAAGTGTGGGTGACTAATTATAAAAGGTCATGATCAAGGAGGTAAAGCCCCCACCCCCAGTGCTACTACGAAGATTCTATTGAGGGGGAGTTAAAGTTGAGGGGGACCTGCTAGATCCAGATTGACAGAAGCTGCATGATATTTGTTTGCCAATTTCTGGACAAATATAGGATTGAGTAAGAATGAAGCCAGGGGGAGCTCTACAAGCTAAGGCAATTCAAGATCTAGAAGTTCAAGAAAAGGCAATTCAAGATCTACAGTGCTGATTTTTTTTTTAATTCAATATATTTTGGGTTTTTCTTTTCAGTAGATCATATTATATTGTTCTAGGGAGTTTTGTCCAAGAATTTCCAAAAGGGAGAGATTGTAAGGCCAAAATCACGTCTGAGCCAGAAAAGGCTCTCGCTAAAGCGAGAGTGAAGCCCGCTATAGTGAGAATGGTGCAGAATGCCTAGTTGGATCAGGACTCTAAGCAGAAGTTTGAGACAAACTGATATTCTTAGTGGATTATAATTAGGAGTATTAAGTACGGATTTGGGGCTATATATTGGGTGTCTCTCTCAATCTAAAGGGACATAGATCATCTCTCAAGTTCTGAATTAGAGATCTAATTAAAAGAAATCTTCTTTAGAGATTTCTTAAAGAGTTGTGCTGCCAAGTTCTCTAGAGAGCCAGTTTCTTTTGCATCCCTTGTAGAAGATCATCTTCTTGCATAGAAGATTTAAGGAGTCAAGCTCAGGATTGAGTCTGTTACAATCAACGGTTTGAAGTTGTTGAAGAGTGAAGCGATACAAGATAACTTCAATCCTTAAGTAGGGGATATCTGGGGAGGAAATTTGAGTTTCTGGTAACTGCGAGATTCATAGTGCTTGATTGTTGATCCAGTTCAGATCCATGGTTTCTCACCCGGTTAGGGTTTTCCACTCTAAATCTGGTGTCCTTGTGGTGTTTACTTGTGATTTTATTTCCACTACATAGTTATTTTATTAGCACACTTTTGGGCTGTTTGTTGAGTTGACAAAGTTAGAGATCTCATACCCAAAACTTTCATAGTCATTATTTTTAATGGTAACCATTAGCTATTCCCAATTACCTTTGACATAGTTGAGTCCAAGTGACGAGATAGTTGGGCATGGTTCTTTACAAATCTTCACCTTACTCTAGGTGAATGGTAAAAGGGTCTTATTCCTTCCGTAGAAGAAGTAATCACAAGTGCCCACCACTATTTATTATTGTCATCATATTTCTAAGAATGTGTAATCAAAGATTTTTAAGGATGAAGCCATTGTTATGAGGTTATGGTGTGCTACTAAAACTTATAGGCCATGTAAATATGAGTTGCATATTGATACTATAAGGATTGTAAACCAACAGGCTTACAGCTATCTTCATGCAATCAGGATGCAACACTAGTCCAATTCTTTCATGGAGAGGTGGCGATAAGATATGTTGAGTCAAAACATTGCAGAATGCTTAATCAAGCTAGTGCAGCACATTATATTGCTTCTGATAACAAAAGACAATTCGATGCAATTCATGAGGAATTAATGGGTTTCTTCTAACTTCATAGGATTAAGTCTCAACGAATGAAGACACACCTAACTCTTTATATAGAAAAGAATCTAGACCGAATCAACAGAAGGATCCCAACATTAGAGTTTTCGATAAGTCGGTCAAGACAAATTTCAGGTTCACTCTTGGGAGTTTACTTATTTTTTTCACCTAAATCAAAAGACTTGTACATGTCAGAAGTGGGAAATAATTAGAATTCCAAGCGAGCATGCATTGTCACTTGTTACCCATCAAAACAAGAGACATAGATCCATACGACTTCTGTGAGCATTGGTACTCATCTAATACATATCAGCGAGTTATAATGATGTTGTACATCCAACTCATAGTATTTGACAATGGGAACACATTAGACATGATGTGGTGAAACATCCCATTACAACTTGACAATCTAGATGGCCAACAAAAAATAAGATTCGTATAAAAGACCATAATCGACAAAGAAGACAAGTAATATGCTTTATTCGTGAAGAAGGCGGGCAGAACCGACAAAAGTGCCATAATCCACCCTACAAAGGTGATGAAGATTGTGAACTGTGGTTCATCGATATCAGAGATGTTATCCTTTTGTATGTTTTTTTATTGTTGGTTGTAATGGGATGCATTTTTCGGTGGATGGCGGAACCATATTTTTTGAGTTAGTTTACATTTTAATGAACTGCATTTTGATGTTATATGAGTTTTTTGGTGAATGGTGGAACCATATTTTTGTGTAATGGACCGCAATTATGGTCGGTCCATTTGATCCTTTAATAAATAAACTAAGACAATGAGTGGCCATACACACATATTTATATATAAGTGGAAAACTGGAAATGCACATATTTATGATTCAACCAAAATTGGAAAAAAAATTAGCTCATTTATTTTTTTTTTCCCATGTTGGCATGGGATAAATCAACATGAATCTTAGAATTTTGAATAACTCATAAAACTAATAAACAATGACTACTTTTATGTTCTCCCATATTTTTACTATTAACACCATTAGTTTATTATTCTATTTGTTTCCTTCTTTTTTTTTATCTCTTATGAAAGAAGAGATAAAAAGAACAAATTATTGCACATCTTGAATTTGCTCATTAAGTAGTCTCCAATTGTCCAGTCTTCACATTAAAAGGCCAAAGATTTGGGTGGGGGGGGGGGGGGGGGGGTTGGGTTTCAATAAACAAACCAAAGATGAGTTAAGAATGACAACTTCATATTTTTTTGGTTCCATGATTTGGGTTATAAAGAATGATACTAACATAAAACCCAATGTGATGCACAGGTTAATCTCGTGGGAATGCAAAGCAAAATTCGTTTGAGGGAATTATTTTATCTTTTGGAAATTAAAATAAAATGAAATAAACAAACCCATGTGTTGAGTGTTAATATTCATTCAATAGTCTTTGCTCTTGGGTACTTATATATTTTAGACTCATGACATATGAATAAGATCCAACCTCCACTTCTTTCCCAAGATTTAGTTTTATTGAAAATTATTTTAAATAAAATAACAAAATAGAACATAAAAGAGATAAGAATGGAATCCTAATAAATTTTGTCTTTCTAAACAAACCCATAGAAAATCGAAACAATTTTCAAAATAAGGTGATACAACACAGCCAAAACAAGAATTGGACCTGATTGATACACCATGGTTTGAAAATTGAGCAAGATAGGAAGAAAATCACCAGTAGTGATACATGACCTATTATGTGTTCATGTGATACCCCACCCTATCAACAGTTACTTGATGTTTTCGGTGATTAGTCTCAATAGTTGCTTATTCCAAAATTACTCATGCATGTACCAATCATTTCTCAAATGTGAAGAAATAGAATTTGAAATCATTTCTCAACTTTGAAGAAACAGAATTTGTATCTAACTTACCTTTTTAGTGGCTTTTATACTTACTAAAATGAGAGATCATTGTTGGCATGCAAAAATTCATTCATCAACATATCACAATTTCCTAAGGCATAAATACTCCTTTTTTATGAAAAATGATATTTTATAACTGTTGGAGTCTGACCGGCCATAGTGAAGACGTTCCAGCGGCTACTGTCTACAAAGCTCTTCAGCCGCTACAGTCTTCCACCCACCAGCCGCTCAATGCAACAATGCAGCCACTAATCTTTGCTTGAATGATGGCCGTTGGACGCTACAAGGTTCCACGCATTGGCCGCTGAGCTTCCTCTTTCCCGGCTACTTGTCACCCATGATCTTTGGTCAGCTACTTCTTTGGATGGCTGCGAAACCTACAAAGGAGGGACAGTTACACTTCCCCTTAATGGCAGTTTCAAAACCATCTCCACTCTCCCATGATTTCCGACAGTTATGGCTCTCCAAAGGTTACAAATTGAAGACTTAGGGAGGGCAGCAAGGGATCCCCGATCATTTTCAGAACTTTCTCATTCTTCTATTCACAAGGTGGGAGTTAGGCAGCAAAGAGCACTCCACTCTGGATTTAGGTGATAGCTTCTAAAAATCAGTCTTTGTTCCTCTCTCTATGGAGGAAGGACAAAGATTGCATCTGCTGTTTTAAAGCATGCTTCTTTGCTAATCCTTCTTTCTAAATAGTAGTGATGAATTACAAAGACTGACAAAGGAAGCTACTGTGCTAACTTCACCAATTAATCTCCAACAAACTCCTAAAAGCAGCAGACTTTTCATCTCTTCTTTCAATTCAAATTTCCCTTGTATTTGATCTCCTAAGCCTGATGAGGGGGTTGTATAAAAAGTTGTAAACAATCTGCACTCAGAAGGTGAAGTAGAAAGAACCCATATAAATAAAAGTGGAGATGACTCCCTGCACGATCAAATACACATGCTAGTCATTTTCACATCTTTCTGTAATGTTCAATAGATGAATGAAAGCTTCTTCAGCAGACTTTTATTTTCTTCTTTTAGGCGAAACAGAAGATTAGCGCCGTATGTGGGAATTACATATCATCAGTTATGCTTTGTTGGTAAAAAATTCTTAGGAAAAGTTTGAAGAGAACTCCTCAGCCACTGCTATTCTATAAAAAATAGAGAGAGAAAGATCAGATCGGAGGAATGCTGATAGAGACGGAATAGAGAAGATGCACGACGCCCAGTGGCCAGTGCAAAAAGGATACGGTGGCTAACACAAATGACTAGCGGCCATAAAATATGATGTTAACCGGTTGGCCACAACCTGTTGCGCGGGTCCTACGGCTGTTGAAATGAATATTACATTCTAAACGGCTAAATGTCTTTAATATTAGCACTTCCTAAAGTGGCGATAGCGATTGACAAAGTCTCGAGACCAGTGGATTGTACACTTAAGACATTAAACACTTGGCGGTCATGATGTGTAAAGTGGCGCGGCTAGCTTAGAGTGCTTAACACTCAGCGGCTAACGCTAGCAACCTTCATCAGCTAATACCAGCGGCCTTCATCGGCCTGTCCAAGGGAAAAGTAGCCGCTGGATTACATACATTTTTTTTCTGGGACGTTCTATTATGAAATTCTAAGCATTTGTGCTGACCGAATACTCATCATGCAGAGCCCAGAATTCTCATAAACATTATAGAACGGAGAATTGAAAATGGTGACAGAAATTAAAATATGTCACAAAATAATATGGCCAATGGACTTCTTTCTTTTATAAAGTTGTCTCGATTTATAAGTCCACATTGATTAGTCTATTTTAACGTGTACAAAGTCAGTTTCCTTTGGTCGGTAGCAAGCATTTACTGCCTTGCTTAGGGCCTACGAAACTTGACGAGATCCCAGTTAATTAGTTCATTGGTGTATGTCAGTCAAAGGCCAAATACATCACCATGAATATGGTTGGATCATAAATCATTTTCTCACCCATTTTGGGATTATGTTTATTATACCAAAGTGCTACCCGTTTATCGGTAGCATGTACATAAAAACATTAAAATAGAAAATGAAATAGATTGATATAGAATTAAGCAAATAAATATTCTCTCCTATCACTCATTCATTATTGGTCTTTTATTCTTTTGCAAATCAAACATGAATTATCTTGTTATCACCTTTGATGGAAGTAAGGAATGCCTGTACAGGTGTCCATCCAAAAAAATAAGATCTCCATGGGCCAAAAAAGAGCCCGAACTAAAAATGAACTCCCAATTTGAGTGTCTGTTTTTTAACAGATAACCCCTACATCCCCTACCACCAGAACTCCTCCAGTTGTGGTAAAGCCCTTCGAAAAGGCTGTGTCACAAAAGCCATGGGTTTCAAAGTATGCCCGAAATTCTTTTGGTGTTCATCTCAAAGAACGTCGAAACTCAAAGGAGACTGCTCCAACTCGCCTTTGCGTCACTAAGGAAGTGCAGGGAGCAAGGAGGGTACAAACAATTGGCGATACTCTCACCCTAGGATGGCAAATGGCCAAGTCAAAACCTACAAAGGTAAAGACTTGCGCCAAGTGCTTGAAAGGAAGAAATTGTAGCAAAAGGAAGCAATTCCTTGCTGCACAACATGGTCTCCGAAGCCATGAAAATTTGAGAAGAAAGCTCGTCAGGATATAGCCCTAGCATCACTTGAAGAGAACACCTTCTTTGCTCTTACTCAGAAATAGGGGAGGAGGTATAGAAGACGACGCCTCGCTTTGGTCATAGTAGAGGCTACATCTTGTCCTTCAAAGTCACATGCAAAGCGCTCGAAGAAGAAACAACAACACTTCTCTATCAATAATGCTGCAGAACTTGCACAGTTCAATGACCTTCTGAAAAAGGAGAGAAATGAAGTAAACATACTGATACTACTGGTCCACCAACCGAAAGAAATGGGCCACACCATTAATCACTCCATACCCATGGTGGTGAGGAGGAGTGATCAAACATTGGCCACCAGTCTAGCCAATCAAATTAAAAGGAAGGCTCTAGCTCGTAGCCAGAATCAAAATAAATAAATAAATAAAAGATCATTCAGAAATGGGTGATTAAAGAAAATGACTCTGATACTATTATGGTTTGCATGACCCGGACTAGACAAGGCAGGCGTTCTGCCAGAATCACTGCCCAAAGTTCAAATCCAGTGGACGGCGAAGAATCAGACAATGTCTTCGAGGGACATGAAACTCTGGTTACAGATGAGGAAGCACCTCTAATGAATAAAAACATAGGAGGCATGGCTTCCCCATACTTTGGGCCATCGATGATGAAGCTTCATTGACCAATCGGAGTCTCAAGAGCAGCTTCTTAACCCATACTAGACCAAGCAAATACTCCGTCTTCATGGTTGGGGATACTAGTGCTCCAGTGAATGCTGAAGACGAGAATCCGGTTGAAAATATGCAAGATTTGGATAAACAGCAAAATGATAGAATTAACCAAATTGCTACTCAGCTGGAGCAACCTATGACTTACAAAGATGTGGCAGATATACTGACTAAAACTAGGGATGAGGGAAGACTCGGGAAAAAGGGAATCATGCCAAAATATTTACCTGAAATGGATTTGGTTCCCCATCCTCCTAAGTACAAACCTCCGACCTTCCAGTCTTACATGGGCAAAAGTTCTACTTTTCAACACATAGTCCACTTTAAGTCCCTATCCAGAGGTAACTGATCTGCAAAAGTAAACAAAAAATTGATAAATCACAAACAAAGCAAAAGGCTACTAAAGAAGATCCTAGGCAAAGTAAAGAACTCTTGAAAGGGTTCCGTTACCTTGAACCTCATTAAATTGAACAGGAGGCTCTAAAATCGTCTCTCCACTATTGACATCAATTGGACGTTCTTCTGTCGAAGCTGCCTCTTTATTTATAAAGGGATCTATGGTTTCTGCTTGCAATGGTGTATCACCAAGTTCAGTGGACAGAAGCTGGATCGTTTCATCTCCCTCCTACATTGTCAAGCGTGCTTCAGAAGTTTCTTCCAGTTGTAACTGCAAATTTGCCAGATCATTTAGTCCATTTGCTTCCAACCCTTCCTGTACAACGGGTGGATGTTCTACTATTTGTATGT
Organism: Persea americana; assembly: GCA_029852735.1. NCBI lineage: Eukaryota > Viridiplantae > Streptophyta > Magnoliopsida > Laurales > Lauraceae > Persea > Persea americana. The sequence goes on from CM056816.1 coordinate 17,038,346, forward strand.
CTTTAATACTCCCCGCTATCCCTGTATGTACAAGGGGAGCAAGTAGGATTCCTCTCGAGCGGGCACTTCTTCAATGCGCTCCAGAAAGACAAGAGCCGGGGAAAACACTGCGAAACTAAGTGTCCCCTCCACTTCCATCTGTACAATGTGAGGAGGTGAAGGAGGAAGAATATATTTATCTACAAAGGCCTCCGCCTACGGCTATACATTGGCTGGAGAAATGGACCCAACTAATCTAACCTCACTCTGTACACTAGCTGGATTATAAGAATGAACAAAAGGAGAATTTATAGAAGGTATAGGAGGAATTTCAATCGCAACCCCAGTTTGTCCTTGCTACAATTCTTCTTGCATAGGAGGTAGTGGGGCCTCCGGAATTTTGGGTTCACCAACAAAATCGATTTGTCTCTTACAAACTGGAGCCAGTGCCACAACCGTTCTACCCTCATCCCCGAATGAATAATTTTCCACCAAGGTGACAACATCTGCAACCGGAGACGAAGGAGTTGGAATAGGGGAAGGTGGGACATCTTGAGAGCCTGAAGGCTTATCTTCGGCACCTCCTCTGCGTGAAGCACACCTTCTACTCTTCTTAGAAGTCAGGCTGATAACTAGAGGTACTCGGGAAGCCAAGGCTTTTCGTTTTCTCTTCTCACCTTTACCCTCAGAAGTGGTAGCTCCTTTATCAACTGCCTCAAGAGACTTGACGGTGCCTAAAATGGGTGGTTGGGGTTGAACAGGTCTCTTCCGACTGGCCATGGTAGACTTATTCTCAACTCTATACTTATAACCATTGTAAGGAGCACAATAGTCAATACCATCATCATGAAGGTCAATCTTCCACTCATGAGCACCATGGACATAGGCGTCCAAATGATCACGGTCGATGGAACCATCAGTGTTTGACTCCGGGATAACCCCCACTTCAAACAACCTATTCCTGTAAGCGGATCGAATAGAGGTTCGACTAATGGAATATAACTCGACAAAATCGGAAGTGTAGACCGGAACTTCATACTATGGCAATTGAAAGGAAGTGCCAGTGTTAAAGGTAGAGAAGAAAAGCCAAGCATTCAGTGCATCTTGAAGAGTGGCACTTTCAATTATCCCTTTAATTCGGCTTGGATGTCCCAACGTCCCTTGTGAATAGCCGAATTGCCTGTTGAATCGTGTCTAGGATCCAAACCCTAGATGGGGGGGTTAATAGGGTGAGCCACAACTTAGTGACCAATTTTAACTTCTTTAATTTAACTTAGTCACAAGTGGTGATTAAGTAACTAAATTTGGAAGCTTACAAAAAGAATCACCACAAAGCATACACCATCACACAATGATTTATAGTGGTTCGGCCACATCCACTTCCGGCTTGTGATCCTACACCCCACCGGATTTCCACTATCTATGCTTTTAATAGGCTAAGCAATAACCTTTACAAAATGCTTTTCAAAGCTAAGCAATAACCTTACAACATGCTTTCCAAGGCTAAGTAATAACCTCTTGGGTTTTATGGTTCACCCCTAACCATACACTTATGCTTTTCTAAGGCTAAGCAATAACCTCTTCACTATGCTTTTCTTAAGCTAAGAAATAACCTTAACAAGAGATGATTTCTCAAATAAGTGTCTACACAAAAACTTTAAGAGATACAATTAAAGCTCAATACATTGGCCTCTAACATAGGCTTCTATGAAATTGAAAATCAAACTCACACAACACTATGAAATGCAAAGATGAATGCTCATGGTGTTAGTGTGAAAACTTCAATCAAGTTTAAACATTAAGCCCAATGAATATATGCTCAAAGCATTTAAAAACTTTAAGGCACACAAAAGGGTTTGATTGAAGTGAAATGCAACTCACATGTATAAATACTAACTTGTTGATGATATGAAAATCAAAGGCTCACAAGTTATATGAAACTATTTAAGACTAAACATGTGATGCATGTATAATGTTGTTTTCAAAAACCAACTAGGTTAACCATTGTTCTTATGTGATTGAAAACAACATATGCAGATTCAACCAAGTAAATGATTCATGCTATAAAGGAAATCAAAGATTTTAGCAAAGCATAATTTATGAAATTTAAAACAAACTTGGTTTGAATCAAGGTGAAGAATCCGATACAACTAAGATTAAAGATTAAATGTAAGTAATGGATTCAACACATCATAGTTATCATGCTAAAATAGATTTTTCAAATATTTAAACAAAGCATGAAAACATATGATAAGGAAAACTAATGATTAACTCATGATTTCAAGCTTTAGCCTCCTTTAATGACCCTCTAGCCTTCCTTAGCTCATTCCCCTTTTCTTGGCCTCAAAACATCTCAAGGAGAGCCTCTTGGTTCCTCAAATTTGGCTTAGGAATGAGTTGCTTATATAGAAAAAAATGGTCCAACGGCTAGCTAGTCGGTTAACCAAGTTCAAGTTCGATTAACCGAACTCACAACGGTCAAAAAAAGGCTAGTTTTGACCATTCTAGAACGCGAACCGAAGTGGGTTCGGTCAGGGTTCGGTTAACCGACATCTTAAGTTCGGTTAACCAACATCCAGTTTGGTTGACCGAAATCACAGTAGCAAAATTGCTATAGCAAAACATTGTAGCAAAAGTATTGTAGCACAAACACTATAGTAAAAGTACTGTAACACCAAGAAAAAGTTTTGCCTTCTAAAAAGATTAAGTAAAAACCTACTCTAAAGTAATTTTCTAGAGGGAGTTCTGGGCCAAGGAAATCATGCTTAGACTCATGTTTTAATCAATCTAAAAGTGTTTTCCAAAACATGAACCTATTAAAGCCTAAGATGATTTAAAACTCTAGGTCCAAAGTCTTGCTTGATTCGAAAATCTTCTTTTCCAAAACTTAATGCATCCAAGCTTAAAATCTAAAACATGCATGTAACATAAGCTCTAAAAGATTTTAAAACAATGCATGTGAAAATCAAGATTTCAAGTTTTTCAAATCCAATGCTCATGTGAAATTTCGAATGATGCTAAAATGATAATGCATCCATCAAATTGCAAAACACAAAATCCCTAACAGAATCGTGCCGAGATGTAAGGTTGAATATCAATCAACCCCTCTCTACAAAAGACCAAATCTAAAGGCCGGATAGAGACAAGCCATTCATTTTCCCCGGTGGTCAATGGTAGGATCCGGGTATGAGAATTCTCCATGTCAACAGGAAACTGGCTGCTGACGGGACCCATACACTCAAACCCTGTACGATCACCTATCTTTTGCAAATATCATAGTTCCTGTGATTGGCCACGACTCTCCTAGCGGCAGCAAGAGAAAGGCCCATGTCACTCCCATTTGTGACAGTCCTGTAAAAAGGCAAATCTCCTGCTTCCCCAAATGGTGTAAGCCTTGACAGTGGTACACGAACCATGCATAAAGGAGATGCTCCCCATAGTATTGATTATACGGCTTGGCAAAGCTCATGAGGAAACCGATCATCTTCAATCTCGTGCACAAGTAGCTAACCAGAGCCATAGCCAGAGCTAAAGCGTACCTCACTCTAAAAGCAATCTTGCAAGCAGGGTAAATGCAGTCAGTGCGGACCTCTTTGCCTACGATGGGGAAGATGACTTCGGATAACCAGACAGCTAAGTACATAACCACAAGGCGCCTCCTTGGCATACTCTCATAACAGGTCTTCTCTAAATAAGAGGAAAATTCAGGACAATCCACATAAGAAGTGGTGTACTTAGGCTTCTTCCTTCTAGGGCTAGCTGAAAAAGGATCAACAGTTACCACCTTCTTTTTAAAAGTCTATGGGCTTTCCAAGAAAGTAATCTTTTTACCCGACCCCTTTGGCAGCATGTTCTTTATCTAAGTCCCTGTCTTAAACTTGTGGCGAATATCAAAAGACATTTCTGCCAGAGCGAAAACTTACTGAAATACAGCACTGAATTCCTCGATCTCTCTCTAGAATGGAGTTAAGGGGATTAAATTCCTCATAGAATTCCCCGATTATTAAGAGACCAAAGACGTTGCGCATCTCAATTAAAGAAAACCCTAATTCTGTGTTAGGGGTGATAAAGGTGTTCGTGGAAGGACAAAATAATTCCACTATTGCCCTGCAAGGTTCATTGGCTTTAGATTAATGTACCCACCGAGATGTCACCCTCACAGCATCAAGTACCCTTGCATCCACAAGGACGTCAGTGCATTGTTCTAAAACTTCTCAGGTCCATAATTCCTAATCACGGGAAGGGGTGAACCATCCTCTTGGGTTATGCTTCTTACAAACCCAGATGCTGCCACCTCCCATCAAAACCCCCAAGCCAATGGTTCTGAGCTGTGGCACATTGCATCCAGCAAAAAGAACCATTCTGCATGGAGCCAGCATGTTAAACTTAATTATGGCAAACTCCTTAAAGCCAGGTTCATCATGTTGAAAGATGTCAGTCCTAAAAGTACATTCTCCAGTTCCCCAAGCAATCTTACCATCATCCCTAGCTAGCATGGTCGGTTCGAGGCTCAAAGCAGAGGAACCTCTCTTGTAGGTGTGCTTTGTGGGAACCGTGACAGTCTCCCCAGTAGAATGGACAAAAGAAAAGGTGATGTGCTCAGTATAGTGATGCTCTTCACAATCACTGCTGCCACCAAAGACATAATCAGGCTTTCTCAAGGATCCCTGAGTCCATCACTCAAAATGGCATTTATCAAGATATCCTGATATAACTGTTCAGTCCTAGGGGAAGTCAATAGCCTGGTTCTGAATCTCTCCATCTCAACCCCAACAATATTATCCATGTTGCGAGAGATATTCTCCATCCTGGCATGACGCTCTCGCATTATGCTGAGAGGAGAAGGAGGAGCTTGCGCAGTTTCAGCAATTGGAATGTGCGAAGTCTCAACAGCAAGCTACTTGCCCTTAGCAATGGCGGCAGCACAGTAACAGATGAAGAGGAAGCAGCATTCTTATATGTTAAAAGGAAGAAAAAAAAAGATGTTAAGCCTCAAGAATCTGCATAAATTTTGCCAGCATCTCCCCTTATCTTAAAGGAGGGCAAAAAACCCTAAAATAAAGGAATATACTTGATTCTCAACCTCGGCGGGGCAACAAAGTGTGCGCTCAAAGGTTTTCAAATCAAGGTCTCTGATTCAACAGGGTAACTGAATGCTCACTAAAACCATAAGGAGACGTGCATGAGAATGGATGAATGCAACAGGGATGTACACTTAGCAAAAAATCATCATTACAGTGGCCAATGATGTACAATTAATAGCTAGCGGCTATGGTCCTGCCATTTCAATGCTTAGCGGTTAATTCCTGGATGGCTAGCGACTAGAGTTCTACCTTTTAGCGCTGAACAGCTACAAAACTTGGATATTTCAACAATCGAAACTCAGCGGCTAAAACAAAATTTCCTACGCTTGATGGCCACTCTTCTTCAGCACTCAACGGTTAAAGCTGAGTCCTTTGACGGTCAACTACAAAACCCTAAATCTTCAGTAGCTAAAACTTCCCACTTGGCGGCCTAAATCAAACCCTGCTATGTCCAAACCATAGGAACTCCAGCAGCCCGCAGCTAATGATTAAATTCTAAAATTCCCAGCGGCCATCACCACACCGATTGACACTTAAACTATTACTATTTTGTTATCTCAATGCTCAGCTGCCAAAGTTCAAAGTTTTACACCTGGAGGCTAAAATCAAGCTCAGCGATCGACAGCTGGTCACCAAGTCCCAAAGTTTGCAGTGGCCAAAGTCCTAATCTACCAAAGCTCAACGGCCACATCCCTGCTGCTTCACAACCCTATGGCCACTGTCTCGTCGTTTAGACACCAGCTGTGTAAGAAATACATTAGATAAGCCAGTTCTACCTTTTGGGGAAAACCCTAAAATTCCATACCCAAAGGGAGAGGAGATACTGTCTACTCACTCCTCACATGCCAAATCCAGAACCCGCGTTAAATCTTCATGCAACAGTATGGCAAAGTAGGGAAACAAAAACGGGGGGGGGGGGGGGGGGGGGGGTGGGACAGAGAAGGGAGACAAAGGAAAAAGAAAAATTCTCCACTTCGGTCCCATTATCATCAAAATCCGAAAACAGATTTCACTGTCCCTAAACCAAAATCAAAGAACATCTCCAAATTCACTTTCAATGTGAAACACTTTGTGAGGATCCTCGATTGGAATTATGGATGTTCAAATAGGGCATCAAAACGAAGACAGTAGTACACAGTAAAAGAAAGGAGATGACAAAGCAAGTTTTACGTAGAAGAAAGGCTTACTAGCCATTGTCTTGAAAAATAAAAGGGGCTTCAACAGGAAAGATACTTGAAGAAGATGAAGAGACCGGAAGGAAGCTCTGGATCGCGAGTGGCTCTGAAAAATTCTAAAAGCTCTAGAAATCAAAACGGCAAGGGGAAGAAGAAAAGGAAATGATTGCCTTTTATGAACTGACTGACACCTCGAATTCCGTAAAAGTGCTGGATGCGAAGTTAAATGCTCGGCGGACACTCCAGAAACAGAACGACGCCGACGGCCATCCCGGAACCACCTCAACGGCTGGTGAACGCACAAGAAAAGAACAGGAACTAGCCAGTCAATGCACAATTTGAGGAGGCGCTGGTTGGATTTCTAACTGCTTTTCGAAATTCGTGAAGCCGCTAAAATTCAAAAGTGACATCATCATAACAGTCCATTTGAACATATCTTCAAATAGACTGGTCATATGCCCAATTTGGAGTCAATTTGCCTACCCAACCATCTAATTTAATCAGAAACACAATCAATGCCACAAGTCTTAAACCCTTTTCATTTGTTCCTGACAAAATCATCAAAGAGTAAATTCTTCAAAAAGTTGTTCTATAGCTCCGGGATTCTTCCTTGAGCTCTTTCCCATAATCCCCGTAGAAATGCAAATACTTGATATCTATGAAAAGTAGGGCATAAAAAGCTCTTAAAACGAATCTCTACACCTTTTCCATCAAAAGTACAATTTTTTGAAATTTCCGAGGCACAATGATGATCATAACATATTTCAATCATTGTACCTCGAGAGGGGCATTTATTGGCATGCAAAAATTCATTCATCAACATATCACAATTTCCTAAGGCAAAAATACTAATTTTTATGAAAAGATGATGTTTTATGACCGCTGGAGTCTGACCGGCCATAGTGAAGACGTTCCAGCGGCTACTGTCTGCAAAGCTCTCAGGCCGTTGCAGTCTTCAACGCACCAACCGCTCAATGCAGCCACTGATCTTCACCTAAATGATGGCCACTGGACGCTGTAAGGTTCCAAGCATTGGCCACCGAGCTTCCTCTTTCCCGGCTGCATGTCACCGCTGATCTCTGGTCAGTTACTTCTTCTGATGGCCGCGAGACTTGCAAAGGAGGAACGGTTACACTTCCCCTTAATGGCAGTTTCAAAACCATCTCCACTCCCCCATGATTTCCGACAGTTATGGCTCTCCAAAGGTTATAAAATGAAGACTTGCGGAGGGCAGCAAGGGACCCCCGATCCAGCGCAAGGAAGGACCAGAAACTCTGTCAGTTTCAAGGCTCTCTCATTCTTCCATTCGCAAGGTGAGAGTTAGGCAGCAAAGAGCACTCCTCTTTGGATTTAGGCGATAGCTTATGAAAATCATCTTTGTTCCTCTCACCATGGAGGAAAGATAAAGATTGCCTCTGCTTTTTTGAAGCAAGCTTCTTTGCTGGAAGCTACGTTGTAGACTTCTCCAATTTCGTCTCCAACAGACTCCTAAAAGTAGCAGACTTCTGATCTCTTCTTTCAATTCAAATTTCCCTTGTATTTGATCTCCTAAGCATGATAAGGGGGTTGTATAAAAAGTTGTAAACAATCTGCACCAGAAGGTGAAGCAAAAAGAACCCATATAAATAAAAGTGGAGATGACTCTCCATGCACGATCAAGTACACGTGCTAGTCATTTTCACATCTTTCTGTAATGTTCAAAGGATGAATAAAAGCTTCTTTAACAGACTTTCATTTTCCTTTTTTGGGTGAAACAATCATAAGCAGGACCAAATATTTGAGATACAAAGAGGGCAGTGAAGATTAGAGAGGGAGAGAAAGAAAGATTAGATAGAAAGGAGAGAGACATGTGAGGAGGTTAGATGGAGAGAAAGGAGAGACACATCCGTTCAATGAGTCGTTACAAGATGAGGTAGTTTTTTTTTAATTCAAAATTAAGATGCATTAATTGGGTCCCACTTCCATATGCTGATGTGGCTAATGTTGGATTGATTTTAAACTCAAAAGAACTTAGACATGTATCTGATCAGCTGCTCCAACCGTTTTGTACCTTTGAAGAGAAAGAATAAGAAACTTGCTTTTAAAGAATGAGGAGGTTTAAATCATTCACTCTATACTTTCTATTGTAGGTTGCTCTCATTATTATGAAGCTTCAAGCTTCTATAACTCCATCTCTATCAATCACAATGATAATACAAAAATCATTATCATCATCACCATTGGATAAATTAAATAGGTCTAATGAAAAATAAATCAAAATGCAATAATGAACATAACTACATAAACCATTATCATGATCATCACCATTGGATCCTCATAATATCTATCTCATGTCGGCTTTATGCGTTCTACTTTCCATTAAATCCTTTCAACGCCAGGTTCACCCCTCAATCTAACCTTTTTTTTTTTTTTTAACTTCAAGAATTCTTCTCCAATAAGATAGAGGTTGGGCATGCCTCTCCATTCCAAATTGCTTGTGAGATGTAGGCATCTTACTTGTATAAAAAGGGGTCATCAGGAAATAGAAAATCCTCATCCAACTACAAAGAATATAAAATTTAAAAAAAAAAACCCAACATTAATCATCAAATTAAAAAAAAATAGAGAACCATTAAAATTACCAATTTTAACATAAAAATTGAAAGGGGAACAAAAAAGGGAAGAATCCCCTTCAGTTGTGATAACCGAGGTAGGTAGGCAAGATATATGTCCATACCAAGTTAGCAAGGGACCACGATAGGCAGGGAGCCAATACACAATACTGTGGAAGAAAAGGAGGTTTTCTACAGTTGTGTCTGGGAGAAACAAGTAAAGAAAAAAAGAAAAAGAAAGAGGGGTACTAGGGAATAGAGATGGGAGGAGAAGAGAAAAAAAATATATGGTAGTGGAGCAATGGGGCAAAGAAAGAAGAAAAAAAAAAACAAAGAGAAAGAATACAGAGGGATAGGAAAACAATTGGAATCAAATAAAGGGAGGCAAAAAAAGGATGCAATGGGGCATAGAAGAAGAGAAGAGAAAATGAGAGAAGATGATGTGGAGGCAAGGAAGAGAAGAAGAGAAAATAGGAGTTCTATATGTAGATAATGACACTAGCATGGGTTGTAGTCAACTTGTGGTGATGAAAATCGGCTATGGAGATGGAGATTGGCTTTGCACCCCAGGTCTCCATTTCTTTCTTTTCTTTTTGTAGGATCTTACACCCCATTGAAGTACCACTTATCCCAAAACCAATTGGTGATAGAAAATGGCACAACAATAGTTTTATGGTGAGGGTGAAGGCTCGACCACAATTATGACCACTCAGGAGCAATGGTGGACGTTGACCTCAACAATCCCTCCCTCAACGGCACACCCGCCGCGACTCCTGCTGTGAACTCGCAACCCAACCTACCAGGCTCTGATATCACTTGTAGGATTTTATACCCCATTGAAGTACCACTTATCCCAAAACCAATTGGTGATAGGAAACGACACAATAATAGTTTTATGGTGAGGGTGAGGGTGAGGGCTCGACCACAATTATGACCGCTCAAGAGCGAGGGTGGATGTTGGCCACTACACTTTTCTTTTTCCGTTCCTACGATGAGAGTTTTAGGGATTTGATGACATTAGAGAAAGAGTGCTGAAAGAGTCAAAGAAAATCAAAATTTGCTTGGGAGGTTCTTCTTATATATTAGTAATATTCTAGGTCCTCAATGGTGCCTCCTAGTTTTAAGGGGTTTTTATTTTGATAAATGCCCACTTTTATATAAATAAGAGCATGTTAATCTTTAATAAAAAGTACATAGTGTCGCGACCCCGGACCGAGATCCGGGCCCGCGAATGGGTGTAGATGGTGATAAACATACATACATTTAACAATGGACATTTGGATATACACTCACTTAATTTCCTACAACTTTCCGCGGTGAGGATTTCACACACTCACAAAACATTTACATTGGTGCGGAAGCGTGTAGCAAATCAAATTCTTAATCCATTCCATAATGCAAGATTGATAAATACATATGAATGACATGATGTCAGAGTGAGCAATGATCTCATTGGCATTCCCAAAATATAAAGTTAGAAGTTTAAACAATGGATCAGTTAAATTAACATTCCCCAAAAATAATGGCCAACAAAGGCCAGTACAACCAAAAGTGTAATATCAAATGTCACTCTAAAAACTCTTCAAAATGTTACGCAGCTCAAAGCTAAACCAAATGTATAAATGACATTGTCAGCTTGCCACTCCACTAATCGTTGCGGTTCACCGACCGCCTCCTCTGGCTCCTCCTCGAAGGCAATAACGGGGACTGGACATGAGTACCACAAAAATAGGTCAGACACGACGGTCTGGCGGGTGGGTGAATAGATATCACAATAAGAGAAATCGAAAGATAAATTGAAAAGACATTGAAATCTGTCCAAACATTTATTTTCATAAAACAAGATATATCATTTGTCAAAATGCATATATAAGATAAAACATGCAGGATATCAAAGAACATGGAACTAGCAAGATGGCAACCACACTAAAGCTAAATCCTCTCTATCACTAATGTGATAAGAGCACATTCAGTGTGCTGGGCTCGAACACGTGAAGTGATGAGAACCAACAATATATACTTATACATATAAATAAACAAGACCACGGCCGTGGAACCGAGTAACGAGCAGGACAGGATCCAAGTTGTAACTGGCAGGAGCACGAGGCGGAAGCCCAAGTCAGTTGATCAGAAGGACGTCCAAGCTTAGTGGTGCCGACTCATAAGTTACATGAGAAATCAAAACATGTACAAAACTATATCGGTGTAAAAACACTCAGGCAGGCGGGGTATGGTGCTCATAGGCAAACATTTCACATCATTATCTTTTCATGCATGTACGGGGCTAGCAAGACATGTCAGGTGCATAAATCCATAGTTTGAGACAAAACTAATGATATTAAGTGAAATTGGGTTAGGACAAGTATAGACCGAGTAAAACGATACGATAAATCCTTATTCAATTACGAACTATGTATTGGGGCTTCAGTATTCACGCAATATGTATAAGGATCTTATATGTCTATTATTGCTCTTGATATGGTACTCGAATGATGGTAGACATCCCAAGTTTCCTTATACAGTTTGGTAAATCCACAGTTCCCAATACATTTCTGAAGTGGGGTTCCTTTCCAAGTCGGTCTCCTTATGTCATCCCCTAGGTCTTTCCAAGGTGGTAGGGCATCAAAACAACTCATCCAAACCTTAAAATACCATATCTGAAAACAATAGAAAAGACCCAGGAATTCTATACAGTTCGCTCGAGCGGACAGGGAGTTCGCTCGAGCAAACTAGTTCAAGTCAGGAGGGCGAAGGAGGAAGGAGGCTCGAGCGACCAAGGTTCTGTGAGGGGTTCGCTTGAGCGAGGTTGAGTTCGCTCGAGCGAACTATTCCGAGTCAAGAAAGGTCGAGCGAAGCAGGAGGGAGGCTCGAGCAACCAAGGTTCTGTGAGGGAACCTCACTCGAGCGAACCACTCCGGATCAGGAAGGCTCGAGCAAAGCATGTGGTTAGCTCAAGCGATTGAAGTTCTGTGAAGGGTTCGCTCGAGCGATGTTGAGTTCGCTCTAGCGAACTGCTCCAGAAACTTGCAGAACCTGCAGTCCAAGTCCCTTTCTTCTTTCATTTCTCAACACTAATCAAGCCAACACTTAACACACACTTATGGTCCTCTTTCCACCTACTTCAACCACATTCAAGTCCTCCAACAACCGTCCACTAAAAACCAAAATCACATCCATTCTCCTTTCAAATCTCATTCAATGCACAACCACCAATAATGAGAGTCTATACATATCAAAATACAACTTAAATGTACAAAATTTAAGAGAACATTTAAAAGAGAAAGAAGCTCATGATCATGTACATTTCTAACAATCAATTTGGAGTATAATACACATGCAAGATATGAATAGTGAAAGAAAATCTATAATTCTATTAAAACATGAAATCATTCAAAAAAAACTCATTCATCCACTTGTCTTGGCTCCAAATAGCTAATGAGCTCCTAATCATCACTCTCAAGCTCAAAATCAAAGATCTACACAAAAACCCCCAAAATGACACCCATCACAAACCCTAGAATGTCAAAATTAAGAGATAGAAAGAGAGAGCTTCCAATAATGGAGATGGAGCTTCTCTATGGCTATAAGAACACATATCTAAGAGATGGAAAGAAAAACTTACTTGGAAGGTTCTTAAATGGGAGAAGGTATTTCAAAATGAACTCTAGAGGAGGTGGATTTCTCCAAAAATTGCATCAATGGAAGGCTCTCAAGATGAGGAAGAAGATTGTAGCCTCCATTTTTCCTTTAGCAAGGGTTTGATGAGAGCTTGGAGATGAAGAAGCAAAAAGGGCAAGAAAACCCTAGGGCTGGAACTTTCTTCTCTTCTAATAAAAATTGCAAGGAAAGGGGAAAAGTAAAGGAGGCTCCTCTTTTATAGAAAGTGGGGATGGGTCCCACTACTAAAGAATCTTGTAGGGCTTAGAACATCGACTTCCGGGCCTCGGATGGATTTGACAAAGAAGGAAGAATTGTTCGCCAAAATCTCTCGTTTTCAAAAAGTATATATTTCAAGGGTTTCAGAGACAATGAAAATAGTGTCCAGATTTTTTTGCAAAAAGACTGTTTTACCCCTATCATTAGCAAAGCAGGGTCTAGAGGTCTCGAACGGAAACGGGGCAAACACGAAAGTTGTTGGGAATAATAAAATAGATCAAACAGAGCAAAAATACAGATTTTTTCGAATATCAAATAAATCTCAAAATCACACAAAACATGATAAAGGAACCCCCAAAAGGTCCCACTAAATCAAAAGAGTTCTCAAAATAATCCAAAGCTATTTAAAAGTTATTCTAATCCCAACTTAACTAAAACTCACTAATCACACTTATAACTAAAGCACGTCTTAATTAGCACTAATCAGAAGCTCTCAGGGCAGGGTCTCACACATAAAAAAACACTCGACATTCCCCGAATATAGTTTAACCTACAATGAAGGGGTTTTCAATTCAAACACTTCAACCATGATCATCTTGACAAAAATCAAATAATGGCAAAACCTTTACATATTGGTTGATATACTAGTTTTCAACTAATATTTCAAATTGTTCCCACCCTTTTTGACAAAAAAAAAAGATAATTAAAAATGAAGAATGGTGAATTTCTATTTTTAGTGGCTTTTAAATTATTTAGATGTAAATAAAATTATAAAAATGACATTTGTTGCTATGCATATGTTTCATAAACCGAATGGAGCATATAAAGCCTAAACAGCCTAAACCATTCCCCCACCCCCTGTCACGGACCCGATTGGGTTTTATACCAATCTGAATGGACTTGACTATTTGTATTGAGTATAAGAGTTTCTTTCGATTCGATTCTGATCTTTTATGGTTCATATATCAATTTTATAATTTCATCACAAAAATGGTTCTTCTTGAACGGGGAAGAATTGTTACAATGAATAGTCCTGGAAGATCCGAAATCAATAGCTGATTCAGGAGCAACATTCACATCTATTTGAGAAGTTTGTAATCGAGTTTGAGATCCTCCAAGGGAGGGAGGGCCCTTTATCGATTGTAACTATGAAATCAATCTTAGAGTTAAGAGGGTTGGTGTAGCCAATTTAAAACTGTTAAACTTATGGGCTACAGATAAGGGGTTAGGGTCATGGATTTACTTGATATTTCACACCAGGATTGTCCCACTTGGATCGTTCAATCCCCACCTCCATATGATATGTCTCACATGGTGCTCTTAGGGGAGACATGCAAAAGAGCACTGTTTTGTTAGAACATAATATGAAAGATTTTTCATGTTTGGATAAATGCATAACATAATATCAACAAGTTTAAATATTGTAAGATTTCATTATCACATAACAAAATAGTACCATATTATTATATTGTATCACTTATGGTGTTTGACAATTTTCACAAAACCCAATATATACCTTTAAAGTGTTTGGCAATCTCACAAGATGATATATCGATTAAGAAATGGAAAGAAAGTAATCAATTGAACTAATGTAAGACCCACTAATTAGTAATCACATGTGTTAATAATCATTATAGGACTCATCTATTGTTAAATAATCTCAGGATTAAATGTTAAAACCATGAAATCCAAGCAATGTTGTTTAATTGTTAAGGTCGGTCCACCAAACGTCGGTAACGATAGTATGATATATCTAATGGTGATTATCACAAATGGCCCTATCTAGATTTTTTTTTTTTTTTTTGAAACATTATCCGATGTCAAATATCATTGATGAATCAATCTATGAGAAATCATTGTGAGACCCATTTGATGTTGGTAGCCATAGTAACACTAGGCGAGCTACTAAATAGTGAGACCGTTTAATAATAGCAAGCTGATAATTGCAATTACACAATTCAATCTTGGTAATCAGTATGAGACCCACCTAATTTTGTAGTCACGATGCAAGCCCCAAGTGTGGCATTTGTAGTTAATAATTAACAAAGGCCTATGTAACCATGATATGGCTATAAGATCCAACAATTAACTGTGGTGCCAATCATATTGGGGGTCATAGTTGCGCTACTATAAGAATCATTGATGTTAAAACTTATAGTGGGGCCACTATAATTAATGGTTGCGCACGAACTTTTCAATGGTTTTTACTAAAACTCTTCATTCATATTTAGGAAATATTTTTCAACAAAAATTATTTTATATAATATATCCTTCTTAGGTGTTTATAATCACTTATTTCTTCTAAAAAATAACCAAATAAGTATGAATAAATGAATTGAATGGGCAAACATAAGAAAACCCTATGACCAAATGAAAGTTACTTAATAAACCGCCAAACCTATATGCCCAAGGCATAGGGATAGAATAGTAAATAAAATTAGGGCTAAAGAGAAACCCTTTCCCATAATGACGCAAAAGCCCTTCTATTTCTTCTCATCCCCGTATCTATTCCTCTTCTTCAGAGACAAAACCCTCTTCTGCCCTTTTGCCCCTGCAACTCCTTCTCTTCCTTTCGTTGCCCTTCTCTTCCCTAATCTTTTCCGAAAATTCCATCCAAATCCCTTCTCTCTCCTCTGCCCCTAAACCCTCCCAAAAACCCTCTCTTTTTCCCTCCAAATCTCGATCTGCAAACCCTAGAACCCAGATCTCTTCCCAATTCGATCCCCTTTCCATGGATTTCTCGGATTTGGATTCCTAGAACTGTTTTCTGTGTGGTTAATTCGGGAAAGTTTAGATCTTTCCTGTTTCGATCTGATTTGGATATTTGGGTTTTCTTGGGGAGCGGCTGGGAAGATCGTCTTTTGATTTTTCTTCTCCAGGTATTTGGTTGTTTCTTATCCGAATTACTTGATTTTGGATTCTATTTTGGAGTATTCATATTAATTCCGCAGTGTTTTTTTCTTAATTTGAAGGACTTTGTCTGTTTGAATGCAAGTACTGATAATATTGGGAAAATTGCGTGTTGGGTTCTGTTAAATATTGCGATATTAGGGGAATTGCTTCATGCAAAATGAATGTGAATGCTCTGATGTTGCAATTTTGTTGGGATGCAGTTCATAAGCCTCTGGGTATTGATTTTTTTGTTCTTTTTTAGAAAAATTGTTTCTGGGTCTGATTTGTTATTCGCAGGAGAAGTCAAAAATCCATGTTTTGTTGGGTAATTCAAAGGAGTTTCCGGTGCATCGTTCTCTCTGATTCACGCGTGCAAGAAGCAAAGGAAAGGGAAATTGGGAAGGAAAACAAACTTTTATAGGTAATTGTCTCTGCATTTTTTTTTTTCCCCAATTCAGGGCGTTTGGAAACTCTAGAATTAAGAGATAGTGTTAGAGTTGATTTATGTTAGGGGTTTGGTAATATTTGGAGTTTTAGACTCTGGTTGAAGTAGAAGTACAGGCAAAGCCTCTACACAGAAAAAAAAAAAAATAGTTTTCATATAACGAGACATAGTTAGAGATTATTCATTTGAAAAGTAGTTATCACATAACGACTGATTTTATTCATTTAAAGCATAAAGTGACTGAATGGGTGAATTACTTTAATTTTGGACAAAAATACCCGTGAAACATTAAATAATGGTTTTTCCCTTAAATGCCTTTTTGTATGTTTTTTCTCCACTCTAAACCCCTAATCTAGTAATCCCCACGATGAGCACGGCTTTCTTTCTCTCTCCTGGTTTGACTGTCAGCTTTATCTCTCACCTGGTTTGACTGTAATCTCCCCCCCCGGCGCCCCCCCCCCCACAACATCTGGCTCCTATGGAGTGTGTGTGTGTGTATATTTGTCCGGTACCTCTCTCACTCGGCACTCTCTTGAAGCCCCTTCTTCTCGTAAGAAATTATTATATCACAACAACAATATTTCTGAAAACTTAAAATAATATTAAATAATATAAATTCTTATAAAATAAAATTGTCAGTTTTACGTCAGTTTTGTTGTATCTCAATAATTATAATTTAAGAATGTTTCTGAGTTTTGATGAATAGCAAGAAAACATGCACATCGCATTTCAAACTTTGGTATCTCTTAAGTTACATTACACTTTGCGGTGTATTTGGATAAACTAGAATTTTTTCCATTGTCTAGTATATATAGTTGATTAAATATAATTTTGGGATTTTTGCGAAAAAAATAATTGTAAACTTTTAGAAAAGGGATCGTGAAGAAATTTTAGAAATCATCGCAAAGTGCTTTGTATGGGATTTTTTTTACAAAAATGCCCTTAATTGTGATATTGAGGGTTCTCTCCTTTCTTTCAAAACCCACTACATTAACTCATTGATCATTTGAGTGAGACGCTTAAAGGATCCGAACTTCAATGACAAGAGAATAGGGATTTGCTTCCAAGGTCAGATATATATATTTTTTGTCTTCTTCTTCATCTACCTTGATCTCAGCTGTTTTGATCTTTTACTAGGTTTTTGTGCTGTTATTATTATTAGTTTTCTTCTTCTTTTTTTTTTTAACATACACTGGAAAGTATAGAATCTTTACTTTTACTGCTCATTGGATGTGAAACACAACTGATTTGAAGTGTTTCTGCTGCTTTCCAAAGTGAAGAATTAGGTGAAGAGGTGGGTTTTTCTGCTGCATTCCATGGGTTCCAAAGTGGTTTTTGTGATCCATGAATGATGGTAGTAGGTTTTCAAAGAAAGCGAGTTGCAGGTTTTCAAATAAAAGATACACATCTTGTGATCTCACGACTACACTTGTGATATCATGACTAAAAGCATTTTCGTAAAAAGAAAATAAAAAAAAAAAAAAAAAAAAAAAAAAAAAAACACAACACCCTATGCAAAGCACTTTTCCTATGATTTCTAATATTTCTTAAATGCCCCTTTTTTTAGAGTTTAAACCTTACTTTTTTGTAAAAATCCCTATAATTTTCTATAGTCATGATATTGATTTTTTTATCATTTTGTCCTAAGGTAAAATTCATAATATATAATCTTAGAAACCAAAAATATCAATGGAGGACATAAAATGGAAGAAACTGAAAAAACATGGAAGGGATTTTTTTTTATGTTATATATCATATATAATTTACTCCTAGTGCATTATACTTTTATGATAAAATGGAGTGTAATTCATGCTGCAAAGCAATGTTCCATCGTGGATAATTATGAGGGAGGTAACTATAGACCGCAATTTTCTTAAGTTATGGTACTCGGCTAGTTTTTGTTCTGACTATGCAATAGATCTTTTGGATACTTGGATTTTGTTTTCCAACATGATCCTTGATACTGTGGATGAGAGATTTTCATACCAATCCCTTTTAAGCTCTATTTTGATGTTCCCCATTTCCATTTAGTACAGTAGGCCCACTTTTCACAATTCCAAACCATTCAGATTCACGTACCCTCTGAATTGGGACTCACCCAATTGTGGCAAGCATTTTTTTAGATAAAATTCTATTTTTGAAATGACAAAAAAACCCTCTAATAAGCTTTTATATTTTTACTTGTTTTTTTTTTTGTTTATGAAGCATGCAACTGCTAAATAAGAACCCTTTTTTTTTAGAATTTTATTAAACGAACTAAATGTAAGTTAGAGCTTAAAAAATTAGAAATTATATTTGTTCTAGACCTAATCTAACTCTCTTATCAGATTCGACTGGAGTTTCCAAACTAACCCTTAGTTGTTGCAAGATTTATGCAAATGAAGGATTTTTAGTAACAGTAAATGTGTGGTGGTGAACCAGGTTTGCTTGAATACAAGTAGGAGGGCGCTGACTTGTCCTTGGCTTGGAATTAACCATTTTGGTGTCATCCCGCGTCCTTTTCGTATTGAAATCAGAATTCCATAATCATTCATTTCCTTCATGGCTAACCACGATTTGGTCCTTGGACAAGACCACCGGTTGGCACTTGGGCATACCCACGACTTGGTCCTTGGGCATCGGCACAATTTTGTTCTTGGGCCAACCCATGATCATGAACTCGGTATTGGGCATTCTCATGACCACAAGCTGGCCCTAGGGCATCCCCATGATCATGACTACAATCACAATAAAGAATCAGTCCTTGCTCAAAGCCATGACTCGGAACCCGATCATGACCACGACCATGATTTGGGCCTTACAACTCATAACCATGGGCTAGATATGGATGAAAGCCATGAAATAGATATTGAGGATAACCATGATCTGGCTGTTGATCAGAACCTAGAGCTAGCCATGGACCAGAACCAGGAGCTGGCCATCCAATCCGGGCAGGATATCACTTCCCAAGCCCTAGTCACTCCTGTCCTTCAGAATCGTGCACTCGTCGCAAACCCAAACTATGAATTGGCTGTTGGACAGGAGTTTCCAGATGTCAAGAGCTGCCGGAGGGCATTGAGGGATGCAGCTATAGCTCTTCATTTTGAGATTCAGACTGTGAAGTCTGACAGGACCCGTTTCACTGCCAAGTGTGCAAGTGAGGGATGCTCATGGCGCATACATGCTGCGAAGCTTCCGGGGGTTCCAACTTTCTCAATCAGGACCATCCATGAGCCACATACTTGTGGAGGAATCACCCATCTTGGTCATCAGCAAGCCTCAGTCCAGTGGGTTGCAAACTCTGTTGAGGAACGGCTGCGGGAAAACCCAAATTACAAACCGAAGGAGATACTGGAAGAGATCCATCGGATTCATGGGATCACCTTGTCCTACAAGCAAGCCTGGCGGGGGAAGGAGCGGATCATGGCTGCTGTTCGTGGGTCCTTTGAAGAAGGGTACCGTCTTCTACCACAATACTGTGATCAAGTCAAACGAACAAATCCGGGAAGTATTGCATCAGTTTACTGCAATCCAACAGATAGCTGCTTCCAACGCCTTTTTGTCTCATTCCATGCATCCATCTATGGTTTTGTAAATGCATGCCGGCCACTTATTGGGCTAGATCGGACACTTCTTAAAAGTAAGTATCTTGGGACCTTGCTTTTTGCCACTGGTTTTGATGGAGATGGGGCTTTGTTTCCTTTGGCATTCGGGGTTGTTGATGAGGAAAGTGATGATAATTGGATGTGGTTTTTGTCTGAGCTGCATAACTTGCTTGAGGTTAATACTGAAAACATGCCAAGGCTCACCATATTGTCTGATAGGCAGAAAGGTGTTGTTGATGGAGTAGAAGCAAACTTCCCAACAGCATTTCATGGGTTTTGCATGCGTCACCTTAGTGAAAGTTTCCGGAAAGAGTTCAACAATACAATGCTTGTTAACCTGCTCTGGGAAGCTGCCCATGCACTTACAGTTATTGAGTTTGAAGCCAAGATTCTTGAGATTGAGGAAATTTCACGAGAAGCTGCTTATTGGATCCGTCGCGTCCCACCTCGTCTCTGGGCTACAGCATATTTTGAGGGAACACGGTTTGGGCATCTGACTGCAAATATAGTCGAGTCTTTGAACTGTTGGATTCTTGAAGCTTCAGGACTTCCAATTGTTCAGATGATGGAGTGCATCCGTCGTCAGCTTATGACATGGTTTAATGAACGCAGGGAGATGAGTATGCAATGGTCGACAATACTTGTGCCCAATGCTGAGAGACGTGTGTCTGAAGCACTTGAATGCGCCCGTAGCTTTCAGGTGCTTCGTGCAAATGAAGCAGAGTTTGAAGTTATTTCTCATGAAGGAACTAATATTGTTGACATTAGAAACCGCTGCTGCCTATGTCGTGGTTGGCAGCTTTATGGGTTACCTTGTGCACATGCTGTTGCAGCACTCCTCTCTTGCCGTCAGAATGTCCATCGGTTCACTGAGAGTTGTTTCACAGTTGCAACTTACCGCAAGACTTACTCACAGACTATACATCCTGTTCCAGATAAAAGTCTTTGGAAAGAGTTATCTGAGGGAACACAGAATGGAGGAAATCTTGACATGCTCATCAATCCACCCAAATCTCTTCGACCTCCAGGACGACCAAGAAAAAAACGTGTTCGTGCAGAGGATCGAGGCCGAGTAAAGCGTGTGGTGCATTGTAGCCGTTGCAATCAGACTGGACACTTTAGAACAACTTGTGCAGCTCCTATATAAATCTTCTCTGTTGAAGGTGGCCGGCCCCTCATGGTATAATCATCATTCTTGTGAAAAGAGTAGGTTCGTTTAATGTAAGTAACCTTCTACTAGCTATTCATGCGAATGAAGGCTATTTTTCTGCTTTATGATTCAATCCTAAGTTTAGGTTTAGTATCTGTTTGTTTGGTAAACTTCTGTTAGCAACATCATGTTCAGTCTGGAGTCCATTGTCAATAGTTGCAATTGCCAAAAGCCGACAACATTATGATGGCTATAAACTTTTCTTCCTTCAAATTTTACTTCAATGATTTCATGTCATGATTTTGTTAATCACTTGATTCGGTTCTCATTTCATAAATTGCACTGTTTTCAGTAAATACATGGATTTTTAGTAATCACTTCTCATTTCATATTTTGCACTTTTTGGCCATGTTTCTTTTATCTTCTCTCTGTTGTTCATTGGCATAAATATTTTCATTCTTGCTTCAAGATGGTTGTCTTTGGAGGCATTATTGTTGGGACTCTTTAGCATGTATCTAACCATGATAAGCCATGCATGTTCTTTCAATAAATGATAGCATATTATTGCATCAAATGTGGGTTCAATGAGTTCTGCTCTGCTTTATCCTAAATCATGTTAGGAGAGGTATTCAATGAGATGTTTCCAATCCAATTGGTCTTAGTGCTGGGTTCAAAACTTTGTTAAGAGTTTTCTTCAAAAAATCAAGGGTTTGCCTGGTATGAACTTCTGTTAGAAGTTTTGGCAAAAATGTATTTTTTGACATCCAATTGTGTGGATATTTACTGTCAATAAATCAAGGGTTAGCCTCCTATGAACCACTGCTAGAAGTTTGTCCAAAGATGTATTTTTAAAATGGGTTATCTGCATAGAACTCCTTTTAAGCTATTTATAAAAATAAAATAAAAACTGACAGATCAATGTTATCTTAAAATCCCATGTGCTTTCTTAACATGTTCATATACCCTATTTTCCTGTCAATTATCAAACCCTTTTATGATGAGTTTGAACCCAGAACCTGACATGCTTTCTTCTTTTAAAGACCTGTTTCCCATGGTGCCATGAGATTGTTAAACTGCCGTCGTCTGGGCTTTTCAGTTCAACTTTGACAGTCGTGGATCAATTTTGACTGATTATGAATGAAATCAACAACTTGAGTTGAGCCCTTGATCCTAATATGGTCTCGGTACAAGGATGATGCTTCCACATGCTACAAGAGTGGGAAATTGTAGTCTTGTAGATTGATTAAAGTGCTGGCAGGAGCCCAGTACCAGTGAGTTGATTGGTGCTTTCATAATGGGAGAGGCTTGGCTTGGAGGAATTGGGTCTGTGCCTAAGCGACTGAGGAGGTGAATTTAAATAGAAGGTTTGTTCATACCTGGGGCTGCGTTTAAGTTTTAACCCAGCTGTTGGAACTTGGAATTCTTGCTGAGGATGTCTTCAATTTTATTCTGATCCTTGAGTTTTCTCTTCGGTAACCCAGAGGATGGTTTTGATTAAAATTCTACCCCACCACCTTGATTCTGCTCGGGGCAAGCTGTAAGGAGAGGAATAGCCTGAATTGTTTCAGGCGAGCACTGCTGAAAGTCCACCAAGAATTGGGTGAAGTTGAGTGGGTTGGATCAGTCTTTGTTTCAATTTTTGGAATGGGCCAATCCGAACCTGATTTTGACCTGACCTGACCTGATTCAATTTTGATTCTGGATGGACCAATCCGAACCTGACTTGATCCAAGTGGAGCACCATCAAGGGTTTTTATTTTTTATTTTTTTATTTTTGTTCAGCGATAATCCTGCTGGTTTTTACTACCATATTCAAGCTCAGATAAGTAAGGATTACATTAGGTAGATTGTCAGCCAACTTAAATTTTTTACTGAACTCAAACATGAATTTTGACCCAACATAGTTTAGCATCCTGACATAGTGGGGATAAGGCTTTGATGATGATAAGGATGATGATGATGACTTCCCCCGTCCAAAACCAACCTAAACTCAAATTGGGTTTTGATTGTCAAGCTTAGCCCAACCTGGACCTGAAAATGCCTGACCCTAGTTAGGTTGGTGGCTGGGTCTAAGCCAGTGGTTTTTTTGGGTTGTGCCCAGCACAAACTGAAACTTATATTTCACAAGAGACCGTGGGATGGTTGACATGGAAATAATCTGTGATGGGTTGATCAGCTTTTTCTTAATGAAGATGTAAACAAGCCAAGCTGGTTTGCTAGCTATTCGATTTGGTTCAGTTCAATTGTATTATGAGCCAAGCTCGACCTAGGCCAAGCCTAGCTCGGCTCAAACTCGAGCTTAGAGTTTTTTTAGTGTCTCTAATTACATTATATATTCTTTTCCAGGTGAGTACCGTAAACACATGGATGGTGAAGTATGGCTTGGGGGCCCCAATTGAGTTCGTGCCAATAATAATATCAACCCCATCTGAACATCCTAACCTTGATCAATGCCCCTCTAGTCTAATGGTTTTAAAATGGATCACTTTTTTTTTTTTTTTATCGACTCAATAGTAAGTTAGAGTGTGATTAGTGTCAAATTAAGGCTTGTGGTAAAATGCCAGATAGCATATGTAATGGGGGTAAGTTGATCACAAGCAAGTCAAGTAGCCTAGAAAAATTATGCAAACCACATTATTCTTCTCATGTGCCGATAGCTCTCAGTTGAATATTTGCGCTTGTGTGCATGCATGCAAAAAAGGAAATTTTCGGGCGTGGGGAAACCCATTTCTTCTTATGTTATTTTTAGCTATTATGTTTGGGTTAAAATTCATGTTTTTAATAATTTTACTTATATGTTAATCTTTTAGGCATCCTGCTCCATGCAAAAAAAACCCTGTTATTTTGCTGTAGACGTCCCCACGTGAATATGCACCACTATTCACTTATTCAAAAGATGAGAACTATTCTCATAGGAACAAAAGAGAAGTTTCTTATGTGCGTGCGGTCTGACCACCTTTTGAGGCCACCAGACCACAGGCTAGCCCACTTGAAATGTAGCAAGCCCAAACTTGTCGTTAATTCAATCGATTACCCACCGTTGGATTGAAATCAAAATGAAATTATTTTTTTTAGAACCAGTAAACCTGAGGACCATAGATCAAGAGGTTATATGATCTAATAGAATTGATAAGCTTACACCTATTGAGATATTCCCATGCCCTTCCCCCTATTATTGGCATGGCCCTTGTTGGGTCCTTCCTGCAGTACGCAACAGTACACACATTAGATTTTCAGCTGTTGGATACACACAAGCATGCGCTACTAAGTGATTGGGTATTTTCAGTGGGGACGGCTAGTTGCATCAAGAAAGGCATAGCAGAAGATAGATTCGGACATAATGAGGGAAATATTTGACATCATCCTAGCCATTGGATTTAAGTCCCTTCAAGTTTTATGGCATACACAGAGCAAATTTGTTGTGATAAAGTTCAAACTACATAAATCTCATTCCCTCCATGTTATTTTTATATTTACTCCGATTGGTCTCTCGGACACTCACTAGAAGCCTCTGATTATTGTTCTTAACTGGTTCTTTCTGTGAAGCATTATCTCTTTTTTTTTCTTTCCTTTTTTTTCCCTTTTAGAAATAATCTTAGATGTGTTATGAAAGCTAACAACTTTACATATTTCTCTTTTGTAATCTTGCTTTTTAAGAATCACATTATATATATTAAAACAAACGGGGAGGAGGGCTGTGAGGGGTGTCACGTCATCACCCACATGAGTTCTCCTTGCAAATAAATATAGAGAAAAAACATAAAGTGCTTTAAGGCGCCATGCCAACACATGCCACAATTTTTTCTCAAAAAACTCTCTTTATCCATATCCTTTATGGTAAATTAGCCTAAAGTCCCTTAGATTAGTCTTTTAAGGCATCCAGTACACAACATTACTGTTTAAGGCATAAAGCCCCTTGCGCATGGGATTAATTCGGGCGGTGGTTCCTTAGCATGACATGTCAGAATTTTTTATGATTGATTTGCCTTCTAACCATTTGAATAGTTGTCATGCAATCCAGTCCTGGTTTATAGCTTTAACTCGTCATCTTTCTCTAATTACTGATGAATTTAAATGTAGTAAATGAGTTTTGGATCAATTTTCAAATTTTGAATTGGAGGGAATGATGATTGATGGAATTTCGCCTAGAATTTCTCAGTTTCTAAAACATGTCCTTTGTAGTTCGTGAGCATCCTTTTTCTTATTCTTCTTCTTCTCACGTTGCTACAGAGCATAGTTCTTCTTATATTCTGAATATTTGTTTGTAGATCTCATTCACAACAAACTCAGATTTCATCATTTCAATGAAATTCTTGAGGTAAGGATGAATCTTTTTATCCGAGTTTTAGTTTAAATACAACTTTTAATTTTGCTTTATGGAATGTTTTCTTCTTATATTCTCAGTATATCTTTTCAGATCTGAATAAAACCGAACTCGGATTTTATCATTTCAATCAATTTCTTAAGGCAATGATGAATGTTTTGATCTATTTTAGTTTAAGAAGATCTTTTAATCTTGTTTTATGAAATGAATTCTTCTTATATTCTCAGTATTTCGTTGTAGATCTGATTGAAATCAGAGTCAGATAAATTCATGTTAATGTTGGATAAATTCTTGTCCAACTCATATAAATCCATTTTAAAAGTTAGATAAATTCGCTCCAAACTCTGATGAATTCATAACAATTAGAGATAAATTAACACCAAATTCAGATAAATTGATGTGAAAGTGAGATAAATTCACTTCAAATCCAGTTTAATTGATTTTATAAACAGATAAAATCATGTCAAAATTAGCTAAATTCATATGCGTTAGATAAATTTGTATCAAATAACTTCATATGAAACACAGATAAAATGACACGAAACTTATATAAACTAATGTGAAAGTAAGACAGTATTTCAGATACAAATGTTGATGTGTTTTGATTTTATCTTTATTTTTTGTATGCAGTGTTTAAAATGGCAAAACCGATTATGCTTCCTTGCAAGTTTGTTATGTTCACTAATGTTGTTCTTTTCACTGGTTGTATGAGAATGGATGATTTGTTTAACCGAATTTGTAGCAAGTGGAAGACTTTGTTGCCCAGCACTGTCTGTTTCACATATGCATTGCCTGGGCACCCGAAGTGTATGCTTGACAATGACAGAGACTTGTTGAGCTTGTCTATGTTGGCAGTTTCATTGGGATTGAGTCGAGTCGATGTCTTTGTATTAGAATTATCCGAATATGATAATGAGGACAGTGAGGACAATGTGGATGAATATTTTGAAGACGGAATGGCAGTTGTGAAGTATGAGACTATAGATGTAGAAACAGATTTGCTTCCACAGTTTTGTTCATACAAGGAGAAATTTCTTCTTTCTTCGAATTGGGTGAATGGTATCAGTCATGTTGGACAGAGGTTTGAGGCTGGGGCTTCTGAATTTAGGAATGTGCTGCAAATATTAGACTGAGGTGGGGCTTGAGTTTGTATATGTCAAGAACGACAAAGTAAGGATCACAGCTGAGTGCTCTCATCGTAAATCCCAAGATTGCAAGTGGTGTGTTCATGCATCGCTTGAGAAGTCTGGTGGGTTTTTTTGTATAAGGTCATTTTATAATGAATATACTTGTGGAGCAGCAGTTCGTACATCCAAAAGTAGCCGGATTAGCTCTGAAATTGTTACTGATTTAATGGTAGATCATATTCGAGAGAAGCCACTGACCAGACCGATTGATGTTGTACATCATTTCAATGCAAATTATGGGCTAACCATTATATATCATCATGCATGGTGGGGGGTTGAAAGGGCCAGGAATAAGTTGTATGATACATCACTTTCCTTTTATCATCTTCGTTAGTACATTAATGTTGCTAAGGAGACAAATCCAGGCAGTCTGTTTGTATTAGATTAAGCGTTTGTTTGTTTCATTCAATGCTTCAATTCGTGGATTCAATTATGTTCGACCATTGTTGTTTCTAGATGGGACATTTTTGAAAGGAATGTACAAGGGAAATTTGTTGGCAGCAAGAGAGAAGGATGGTAATCAAGGTAAAGTGTCACCTAGTAGATTTTGATATTTTTTAATAATGTTGATATTAACTAATTTTATTTCAGTGCTTACTTAACCTAGCTGCTTAATTGATAATAACTGATTTCCTCAATGTGGTAGGTTTGTTTCCTCTCGCTTTTGCGGTTGTAGACTCGGAGACTGAGGATAATTGGAAATGGTTCCTGTAGAATTTGAGGAAAGTAGTTGCATATGACCGCTCTATTACATTTGTTTCTGATAGGAATCCTGGTCTCGTGGAGGGTGTTGCACATGTATTTCCCTTTGCTCATCACGCTTTTTGCCTCCAATATTTGAAAGCAAATTTGAGAGATAAGTTCTTAGGAGGGTGCACAAATGAATTTAAAGAAAGGATGGTCATGTTGCTACGTGAATGTGCCCATACGCCCACTGTACCTATATTCTATGCGAAGCTACAGGCATTAAGGCCTGAAGGTGGTTCGAACGGGGACAGATTTCTCTCCGAACTTTCTCATAATAGGTGGAGCAATGCTTATTTTAAGGGCAATCGGTATGGTGAGATGTGTTCAAATGCTTCAGAGTCTTTCAACTCCTGCATTAGAGAAGCGCGTCACCTGCCCATTACAAAGATGGTTGACATGATAAGGGTTCAGATAATGGAACAGATTGCCAATAGGAGGGAAATGTCTAGCTTATGGAAGGAAGTCATTTGTCCAGACATGGATAAGAGGTTGGAGGCTTCTATCAAGCTTGGTAGGCCGTGGAGCATTCGGCGGTCAAGCGACACTGTTTTTATGTTCATTCGTACTCGTTGGTCACTGTTGAAATTTACAATCGTATATGTTCTTGCTATCCGTAGCAAATTAATGGCTTCCCGTGTGCCCACGCATGTGCTGCTATTCAAAAGAGTGGAAAGGGTCTAAACCTTTTTGTGGATCAGTATTTTCACATAAAGAGATACAGTCATGCATACTCTGAATCTATAATTCCCATCCCAACTGTAGACAAGCCAGAGACAACATTTGCAGAAGCTGTGATTAAGCCCCCTGTGATAAGGCGTCAACCTGGAAGGCCAAAAAAGAAGATGATCTTGTCAAGAGGTGAGATCACAAGGCAGATTAAATGCAGACGATGTGGGCAGATTGGGAGTCATAATAAAAAGTCCTCCAAGGAGCCTATTGATTAATTTTGAATTTCTTCCTCATTGACATCAAGTTGAATTTGTCATCTTTTGTAATTTGGTGATGATAATGTTTGACTGTCAACTTGTATAGAGAACGATTGGTATTTTGTTTAGTGAATAAAATTACAAAGTATCAGTGTTGCTTCTAATTATTGATGTTATCTTTCTTTTTAGTAATAAATTTTATATGAATTTACCTGAGTTTCTTTTAAAAGACAGAGAAATTTCTCATTATGTTTCTTTCAAAAGACAGATAAATTTACCTAACTTTCTTTCAAAAGTCAGAGAAATTTCACTGCGTTTCTTTCAAAAGTCAGATAAATTTACCTAACTTTCTTTCAAAAGTCAGAGAAATTTCACTGCGTTTCTTCCAAAAGACAGATAAATTTACCTAGCTTTCTTTTAAAAGTTAGAGAAATTCTATGACTTCTAGATATTGTTGTGGCCTTTTCTATTTGTTTATAATGTATGATTTCTGAATTCGTAACGAACATAAAGCAATGACAACATGGAAGAAAATTACTTGCATTTTGTAATTGATAAGCATATTTACATTTACAAAAATATTTCCAACATCTTTACATTTATATGCAAAAACCAAAATCCATGATGATTGTCAGTCTTCCTTTAATGATGCTTCCAACATCTTACAGTTATCCATGCTAACAAAAAAATTTTAAAAAAAATCTATGATGATTGTCAGCCTTCCTTTAACGATGCGAACTTTTTGGCTTCAAAGTCTTCTTTTGTCCAACTACGGGGTTCGTCATGCAAGAACTTGACTGCTAATTCTGCACTAAAACTGTTGACAACTCTTTGTACCAAGTGATTGTGAACTGTTTTGCAACGAGCGATTTGAGTCATGATGTAACACACGATGATGCCACAATTAAGCCTGCAATGCGACATGGTATTGTCAGTTATTCATATTGTTTGGTTGTGTATGGTTTTATTTGTATAATTTGGGTTCCTATTACAATACTTACGATCATTGTTTTTGTTGTGGTGCTCCTTCCATGCTAAGCAATGGCTCGTTAGGCTGTGTTTCCTCAATGTTGACGAAGTTGTAATTTTCTACATACTATTTCTGTGATCACATCATTTTCATTAGCCACATATGTTTTGACTTGTGTCAACCATGATTTTAAAGAAAGTTATAGTGAATGACATGTACCAGTAATTCAGCATCCTTGAAGTAGTGATCAATTGCATTTTTCTCCCTTGGCCTCATGGAGTTGTAGTACATCCACTGGCCTTGTTTTCTTTCAAGTAGTAACAGAGTCCAATGGAATGGTGTTGCATCTTTGTTCTTTCCATTAGAGTTCATTGAAAAGTGGACAAATCTATGATTCTGCATTTTATATGGAGACATTTGATGATTGAGAATGGTGTCTCTCATATTTTTGTTTTCAGCAGTGAGCATTGTCTGCACAAATAAAGAATTTGAGAGTATTAATGTCATTTAATGAATTCCATTGCAGACAAATGCAAAAAAGTTATTTGTGTTACCCAACAAATGCTAGTGATGAAATATGATTTTTCGTCCTCCTCTAGTCCCTCCTTTCCCAGATTTTTTAGAACATTGTCAAGGTCTATTTGCTTCTTGCACAGCATCTGTGTATAACTATCAATTACCTGATGGATTATAGATACATAATGTTATGTACGTTTTAAAAAGCATATTATTATATAATAAGAATAATATTATTTAAATATTCAATAAATATACGATATTACTGTATTAGTTTTCTTACGCTGCTTGATATATCAGCGCCAGATAGGATTGCAATAATGTCCTCATATAAAATATTTGCTTTCACTTTCTCCTCCCCAAACCATTGCGCTGCATTTGTAAATGTGCAATGTTATTAGTTTGTTTATAATGTTATTGACAACTTTCCAGGGTAATACATGATGTCAACTTACTTATATCCTTCTGTATCATATATGAGCTTTAATTTCTTCTTGTCAACTTTAGTGAACAGCTTGGTGATTGAGTTATTGGGAAGCTTAAATGGTTTCTTCTCTGATTTAGTGGTAGCTTTGTGTTGCATTTGCTCAATGATGTTAACAAAGTCGTCTGACTGAGCAACCATTTTATCTTTTGCTACCTTCTTTTGCTTCTTAGGCTTGTCTTGTTCTTGCTCTTCAACATTTCTTGTTGCTCTTTCGCATCACTTCTTTACTCTTTTGATCATGGATGATTGTTCCAGCACCTTTTTAACATACAGTATCTCTTCATATTTATTGCTCCATTGAAATATTCATATAGAATTGAATGAGGCTCAGATATAATCATACCATAGTCAAATAAATTGTTATCAAACACACCCAAAACTTCATACAAAACTCAGATAAAGTCATTACCAAACTCAGATAAATTAAAATATAAGCCAGACAAATTCATATAAATCTCAGATAAATTTATATCAAAATTAAATAAAATCTTATCAGACCTATGTAAAATTATTTAAGGCTCAAATAAATTCATTTGAAAAGTCAAATATACCTTTTAAGTTTTACTTTTGATTGTTGGTTGATGAGGCTGCTTCTCCATCATTTGTTTTGCTGTTGGATCATATATTTTTCCATACTCTTTTTAGCCAATTTTATCTGTGTGCCTGCATGAAGTAGTGTAGCTTCTTTTAACTTGCTTTCTAAATCAAAATTTGATGTCTCGGTTACTGCAACTTTATATTTCAATGTTTTCAGTTCCTCTTGTGCGTGTACAACTCTTGAAGAATTTCGCTCCGAGTGCTGCAGTTGCTTTAGCTGTTCATTAAGGGAGTTGACCATGAAAGATGAATTTTCCAGCTTGCTTTTGAGCTCTTTGTTCTCTGTTTGTAGCTCATCTTTTTCACTTGTGACCTTTTCCGTAATTGAAACCGCACCATCTCTTTGTTTGGTTAAGTTGTTTACCCTTCTTTCCAATTCCATCCTTTCATTTTGTAGATTACTATTTTCTTCTTTTGCTCTCTTCAATTCAAATATGATTTTGTCAAGTAGAGCTTGGTAGTCTTCTTTCTCTTTGTTTAGCTGATGAATGAGTGAAATCGCCCTTTCTTTTTCTTCAATAATTTGTCTGATTTCTTTGTTTTCCATTGTTAGAGATGGCTGACTTTGTTGAGACGTTTTCTTAATATTGCCTCCGTCAAATTCAGCTACCTTTGTTAGTTGTGTTTCAGTCAATGACTCACTTGTGCTTCCAATTAAATCGCTTAGAACACTCTCTACAACTGTATTTGTTTGTTCTATTGTTTGTTCATAGTTTTTCCACTCTGAATGAAATGTGAGAAATTCAATTCTTTCATTAGTCCTGTTTCTTCTGGCCCTTCAATTTCTCTTTGTTCTTCTAATTCAGAAATCAACAACATTTCCGATGTATGGGGCAGTTGAAATTGGCTGGGGTTATGTTCTTTTGATGTTGATTCCTCAATAACTTTATTATTGTATACATCATCATCATGGTCAACATTATATTGCACAGGTCCTTCTTCTTCTCCTACTTCAACCATTTCTTTGTTATTTGTTTCAGCTTCCTCCTTAGTTGTTTGATTATCATGATCATTGCTCCTATGGACATATGTCAAGAACCATTTCTCTTCGTGCAATGTCCTCTCCAATTTACCAACGATGACCTGAAGTGGGAAACACTGTTAATTTATAACAACAAGGCATATAAAATTCAGATAAATTTATCCATACTATATGTTACATAGTATTACTTGTTCAGATAAATTAAGACAACTTACCAATATATTAATTAAGATCAAGAATGTTCAATTCAGATAATATTACATGTTTATTATGTAATGTATTCAGCAGATTTTGCTGCAGTGCGTTGTTTAAGCCCTTGAGATCCCACTTCACCAATCTAAGGAATTCACTAGATTTGATTGGCTCCAACGACGACGTGTGTTCGCATAACCAATACTGTTCAAAATGAGACACAATAACATAGTCAAATGTAATTTATGAATTTATTGGTAAGTGTTAAATTTATAGATGTAATCATCTTACCAATAGTGCAACTAGACAGCCAATTACTTTATCTGAACCTTCATTTCTACTATGAACTAATTGCATGAGAAACTTTGTTATCTCTTCTGTCCATACATAACTTTTCATTTCAACGTAATTCTCAACATAACTAACGTGTGGCCATCCTATTGAGTTGCCATGTGTTGAAAAAAACAATGTCACAAGGATGTAAAGGCATATCAACCTTAACACTTCGGCCACATCAATTTTGGTTGCTCCATTGAGTGCAATATCCAACTATTTCTTTATTTTTGGAGCTGATACTCTTGTAATGTTTAAGAATCTTCTTGCTATGAATGCCGATTCTTTCTTCTTAGCATATTTCAAATCTAAGGTCTTTGATCCATGCGGTATTCCAAATATTAAAGAGATGTCTTCTGTTGTGAACGACATATACTGGTTTCCAATTTTGAATTTTCCTTCTGCGCTGTTGTATGTGTCTAGAATTTGCATGATGTGTTTATCATATTTTCTGCATCTCCTCTGTAACATTGTTGTTCAATATGGAATTTATAAGAAACCAGAAAGGTGTCTTCTTCAGCTCAGCTTTATGTGTAGTGGTTATTCTTTTTTAGATGTTGTCAAATAGTTTGACTATTGATAGCAAATTTAATCTAAAGTGCCAGTGTTGCTTTGCCCGTTGCTTCTTTTTTGTGTTCTCCCTATTTTGGGTGCTTTCAACTCTCGGGATACATATACAACTCAGATAAAATGATATCAAACTCATCCCAGTCCAAATGCAAGGTTAGATAGAGCCATAACAAAGTCAAATAAAATCATAAACAAATTCATTTAAATTTACAGCAGACACAGATAATTTTATACCAGATTCAAATAAACCAAACCAAATCTATTCAAACCAAACCTCATCTAGTCAAATAAATTTATATCAAATGCAGAAAAATTCATATCGATGGTACATAACTTTTTGGTGGAGTGGTTATAATTTCGAGCACAGATAAATTCATATAAACTCACATCAAAGTTTAAAAAAACTTCACATCACACGAAGATTAATATAAATGGATAGCAAGCACAGATAAATTTACCTCACACTCAGATTAATTCACAGCAAACATAGATTACTTCAAAGAAAACACGGATAAATTCATACAATACAGAGATAAGTTTAATTTGAAGTCGAATAACTTCATACCAAAGTCAGGTAACTTATACAAAAACTCAGATAAATTAACAGCAAACTCAGAAAAACTCATTTAAAACAAGGTTGAAAACAGTTCAAATTCAAATAAATTCATGCGAAATCCATTTAATCCCATACCAAACTCATAGTATTTTATAAGAATCTCATATACATTCAGAAGAAAATCAGATAAAATCGTGTCACGGTCATATAATTTCACTTCATACCCTGTTTAATTGATAGCAATTGCAGTTTATTACAAATCAAACTCAGATAAAATCATGTAATATACAGATAAACTCAGGACAACTTGAGAAAAAGCTTAGATAAATTCACAGCAAACTAAGATAAATACATTTCAAAGTCAGATAAATTGATTTTAAAACTTAGAAAACCCTTTCTGTTTTTCGATTTACCTTTCTCTTGCTTTGGTTGCATTTTCCTTAGCATTTTTCCTTTTGTCGTGGCAATCGCATACTTTGTTCTAGCCATTTTCTACATAGAGTTGATCATAAAGAATGCAATCTGAAAAGAACGAAATCAAAGACCCTTTTAAGTTTTTAGGTTTTTTCAGATGTAAATATCTTGTAGATTCTCGTTTTAGGAATCAAAGACGTATTTCTTCTAACCTTAAAGTGAAGATGATTCTGATGATCGCGGTCTTCGATCATTTGATTTTGCTTCGTTTTGCAGTTTCCTCCTTCTCTTTCAGACGATTCTGATTTTTGCTTTTTGTTGCAAATCGAATGTCTCTTTGTATGGTTTTAAAGCAGTTTCGAGCATAGCGCCTTTGTTGACGTATTAAGGGGCATTTCTGTCTTTTTGTCTATCTCAGTTTTAAATGAGGACTGCCGCCATTACGAGAATTTTTTATGGACCCTAGGCTATAAAACACTAAGTCGAGGGACCCACCGCCAAACGCCCCATCCTTTATCTCCTAAAGTCTCTCAATTAATATCCCCTAAAATATTTCTATTTTGCTACAGTTATTCTCTCTCTCAACACCATTTATCTTCCATCTTCTCAAGATTGTCATCTTTTTATTTTAATATTTGGGGTGTAGCCATTTACACCCTCACCCACATGATTTCTCCTTGCAAATAAATATGGAGAAAAGGCATAAAGTGCTTTAAGGTGCCATGTCATCACATGTCACAATTTTTTCTCAAAAAAATCTCTTTATCCATATCCTTTATCTCCTAAAGTCTCTCAATCAATATCCCCTAAAATCTCTCTATTTTGCTACAGTTATTCGCTCTCTCAAGACCATCTATCTTCCATCTTCTCAAGATTATCATCTTTTTATTTTAATATTTGGGGACCACCTTTCAACAATGCCAATTTCTCTCTCCATGCTGTTGGAGAAACATAATGATGTTAGAATTTGGTAGATTATCCTTATCCATTTTCTTTAGGATAAGGTTAGTTCAATATTTAATTATAAATGTAGTCATTTCATTTAGTGAAACCTACGGTGAAATCATGTGGGAAATAAGTGATTCTCGAAATTCTTTATGGTATCAGAGATGATGTTGGAGAAAACATAATGTTGTTAGGATTTAGTAGATTATCCTTATCCTTGGGATAAGGTTATCTTCTTTAGGATAAGGTTGGTTAAATATTTGATTATAAATGTAGGTTTCATTAAGGATAAGGTTGGTTCAATAATTTATTATAAATGTAGCCATTTCATTTAATGAAACCTACAGTGAAATTATGGGAAAGAAGTAATTCTCAAAAGTCTTTATATGCAATAGGAGTGGGAGAGGAAGATGCTAGCATTCCATTTAGAGAAAGAATCAACTAGCGAGAGATAAAGAGATTGTCATCGGCTCTCTACATGTGACCTGAGTGCACCAACAAGCCCATGTAATTGGACCAATCAGCATCTCTCATGTCTTCTTTTTATTTTCCTATTGATTTTCTTTTTACAACTTTCAAAATGGATTCCTATATCCATATTCTCCTATTCTTG
Organism: Persea americana; assembly: GCA_029852735.1. Taxonomy (NCBI): domain Eukaryota; kingdom Viridiplantae; phylum Streptophyta; class Magnoliopsida; order Laurales; family Lauraceae; genus Persea; species Persea americana. Next base: position 17,073,481 of record CM056816.1, read on the forward strand.
AGCTTTGTACAAATTTTTAGTCTTTGTCCATGAAATGAAACTTCTTTCTCCATGAATTTTATTACTTTATGCTATGTTTGGACCTTTATTTTACTTATTTAATTCTTTAGACCTTTGGTTTTTGAAGTTCTATTTTAATTGTGATTGTGTTATGAATTATATATTAATATTCATTTAAACAGTTAAAGTATTTCTAAATAAAAATATATTTATTTTCTTACCAACGCGGTCATTTTGCACTAGTGGTGAATAATATCCGGAATTGGGCAAAATTAGGTAAGTGGCAACTCCAGAGGAGTTGGTGTGTTTGTACGGATTAAGATTTATCAAATATGCTCCCCAATTATGAAAGCCAAAAAGGGCACAGTAAAAATTGGTTAATTCCTTTTAAAACAATGATCTTCATCATTATTATAGTCTAATGAGAATGATTTGAGGTTTCCATTGAATAGAGAAATTGAGTTGTTTTGTTTTAGACTCCAACCAAGTTGACTAATAAGATAATCGTGTGTTGAAAGAAATGACAAAATAAAAAAAAGTGTTTACATTTAACATGTACGAGAGGCAATGGGCCAGAACCATTTACTTGTTGCACTTATAATTGAAGGCCGGCCTGCACTGCTCATTTAGTGAACAGGTCTTGGAGGGTCCTCTATAAAAAAGTTTGTTAAATCCTTAAGCCAAATAAGGAGTAATTATCTTCTTTGAAAGGATCACCTCTCTCTCTCTCTCTCTCTCTCTCTCTCTCATTTTTGAGCTTTGCATGTTTAGCAAAGTGCTATGTCAACTAGAAAAAAAAAAAGTTGTCAACTAAGGTACCCTTTGACAAGGGGTTTTGCTATTGGTTGGCAACCCGGCATGTCATCCTATTGCCTAATGTTCAATCTTTAAGTATGACACATTTTTTAACTGTGTAAGCTTCATCTTCCAACTTGTATTAGGCTAGGGAATAACAATAATAATAATAAATAAGATAATGTTTGGCGAGTTAACTTTTTAGGCATATTCAATTTAAAAACTAGTTAAAATAGATCATTGAAACCCTCGGTCTCAGTCTCAGGGTGTCAATGTCTCAAGTTTTATGAGCACACATTTTCTTGTGACTCAATCCAGCAGTTAGGGCGGCTTGGATTGGTAAGCCTCATTGTACAGTATTAATATTTTCTTCGCAAGAGTAGTCAAGCGTATCAATAGAAGGTAAGGGCCTTTTTTGTTTGCATGGTATTGAATGTCTAGTTAGAAGGCTCTTGCATAGTACATGCCGATCACAAAGCATTCCAAAAGTAAGTCTAGCTCTACTTCTGCTATTCTGCTAGCTCTTACCTTATGTTCACATCTTCGTCAATCTCTCCACCTTTGTAATTATCAAATCAAAGTATAAAATTAAATTTCATTGTAGTTTTTTTTTTTGCTTCAATTCTCACAGCATTTTAAATCTATGCACATCCCGGCCAAAGTTGCCCTTCACATCAAACTACAAAAGAAAAATTCTTCTTTGGAAAAGTGTCACTCCTTATGCCTTAAATAATAAGTAGGCTGATCAGGTTGACCCACCGCATCTGATGAATGATGGTGATCTTGCACAAGTGAGGTTGGTTGGTAGTGGAAGTTATTTGTTTAGTTAGCTTAATCATCAAGTATCTTTCTACTTAAGCTAACATGAGTTTAAGACAAACATAAACAACACTCTTTCTCTCCTTGGAGTATTGCCAGAGCCCAGACAGCCATCCACCCCCACATTCCCTGCTTTTTCAACTTTGATGAAACCCATGTTTGTCTCACTCCGCACCTCAACATCTTCTTCACTGGCCCCGCCTTCACTTCTACTTTCCTTTCTTCCCTGAAACATGCTATCTTCTCTAGTTGGAGAGACTTCAGATTTTGGAGGAGGCTTGTTTGGATGCTTTTGGATTGCTCTTTTTCTTGTACTTGTAGGGACATCTCCTTCATTTATGGCCCAATATTATTCGCCATGCCAGGAACCCTAGGGAGAATTGAATGCATGATTAATCGACACGTTTTGCTGTGGTTTTTTTTATGTCATTTATGTAGAAACTTGGAACAAAAGAAATGAAGATATCTTATGTGCATTGACATTTTGGAGAAAGAGATTTTCTTTTTTAAGAAAATGTGCAAATCCAGTATTTGGCAGAGGAAGTTTTTGTGAATAACTGCTTGTCAAGAAGTGCAACCAAAATTCACAAACTTAATTTTTTAAGAATTTGAGTGAGAAGGAATTGTGAGTGAGCGATCTATGGATTATGATGCGCACGCTCTATCTCTCTCGGACCTATTTTGGATGTATGGTGAATTGAAGTAAAGTGAGGTAAAGCATCAAATCAAGAGAGAATAAAATATATGGGGTTACAATGGTCTTTTATTTTTAGTTGTTTGATAGTGAATTTTTTTTACTTTTTGTAAAAAAAATAAGAGATTTTTTTGTCATTTAGTGGAAAAATGATGTTGCTTTTTTACTTTTTTTTAGAAAAGAAAAAGTGAATTTTTGGATTTATTTACTTTTAAATGACCCCATTGTCTTTTCTTATCTGGATAATGAAGGCTTTACTTCACTTTAACTTTACTAGTAAATTGGCAAACACGCACATGAGTATCTTTTTGGTTGCTCTCTCTCACTAGATCAAACAAAAGAGATTATTACAGAATTATTGTCACACAATCCTATGCAAGCCCCAGCTACATATATATATATAAAGATATATATATATATATATATGTGTGTGTGTGTGTCCATTTAGCTGACATGGAAGAAGATTTGGACTCGTACTAAGAAGATTTGGACTCGTACTATCTTATCAATCCATCATCATGTCTTTGCTAAGCCCAATTTCTTGGATGCAAGGATTTTTAGGGTTTTTTCCTTATACGGTCACCATTAGTTATGAAAATCCACACTTGGTGATGAAAGTTGAAGAAATTCCCTAAACATCCTCCATACCATTACTTTTATGTGATATCACAAAATTTTATTTGAATTATGTGATATTGTATAAAATTACCTTGTTAAAAAGCCTAACGGGCACCTTTGTCCCTGTATTTTATGTGATATTGCATAATTCAATTGAATGTTTGTGGTAACGCTAAAAAATATTGCGATATGCAAAAAAATAGTAGTATGGAAAAGGTCTGATAAATTTTCTCAAGTTTTGTCACCAAACATAAATTTTCATTGCTAATGAAGAGTATCATATGGGAAAAAATCCTTTTTTTCATTAAAGTTTTTTGTCTTTTTGGGTATCAAAACGTACCAGCCAAAGGTCATTGGGCCCTTGAGAGATCAGCCCTAGGCACATGTCTTAAAGAAGACCACATTTTAAACACACAAAAATGATGGCTTACTACTTTAGCAATGGAGAGTAACCAAGAGGGTGTACATGGGAAGGCAGATAACTCAAGTGGAAAAGAAGGTGGCACAAGTAAAAACATGTGACGTACACAGGGTTCAAATTCCATGCCACTAGATAAAAACCGATGCTCCTTACCACCACTTGAGTAATGAGCCATTCTTATTGGGCTATTCCTTTATTCTCATAGATTGCAAGGTTTTGATCCATAGATTGTGGTTCGTACATGGTTATAACAAATTAACGCATGATCAATGATAGCGTGTGTATGCTTAATTGGTTAGCAATTCAGGTGTTACCTAGCTACCTACCTTGAGATTAATCCCTAGATATACCAACACCCTTCCCATATTTGTTGGCTCCTCTTCCCACATGTGTGGTTTAGAAAAAACATCCCTTCCACAAATTCAAAATCGTTGATCAATTCCAAATCTGTTACGATGGAATTATCTTGATGTCCCATAACTAGTCAACGGCATAACCTTTATTAATGGTTTGGTTATCTTAAAAAAGGTGGGACCCATCATCGGAGAGAGACTGACCACCTCGATTAGACATACATTAGTTTATCAACAGATCAGAATTCTCTACAGGACCACAGCCACGTACATCCCACCTTTTGTAAGTTGACACATTCCCTCACATGAAAACACTACATGAACCCTTCATCCTTATCTTATATGATGATGTGTCCATGACGATGGCCCATCATATCAATGACTTGGATCAATTTACAATGCACCCACGCAGCAAGTCGGGTCGCAATCGGATTCCCCCCATCTAAAAAATAAAGAAATTTCTCATTGGTGGGCCACACTCTTGCTGCCTCAACCGACAGATTTAAAAGCCAGATGAAACTAAGGTTGCATGCAGACACACGTGGCACTTATCAACATATGATACCGATCGCATGGCCCACTCAAATCAGGTGTCAAATATTCCGCCGAGGCTGTTTGAAATTCGAAGAGGTTGGGTCGTTGTCCTGCGGAGGTTGGGACGATTATGACGGCTGGTGTCATCATGGCAGTCCACACATCACATGCCATGTTATTAATCAGGTGTGGGGCTCACCACTCCTCCCTTGCTGCCTACGGTTATTGGTTGGAGGTGGGTCCCACACGGCCACACCACTGCATGACAAATTAAGCCCCTGCTTCTACTCCACTCACGCCAACCCCACGGAATCGTTGTGTTCTCATTAAATTTATTTACTAGGCGCGGTTTCGTTTCAACCTTTCCGTTATTTTGGAGTGGAGGGAGCCGTTGTGGTCTGTCTGAAAGGCCCCTGCATGTTCTTTATATTTCCAAAAATGACACCTTGTGGTCCATGTCATGGTTAGGGCAAATCCTCTACATGTAATGGTTGAGATTGTTTATTTACAGCTCGGTTTTGTGTCATTTCTGTGTTTTTCTTATCTCATATTTAATGATGGTCATGAATTGAGGCAGTCCGCACTTAGGTTTGCAAGTTAAAAGTTGCTGGCTATTTCTGATGAGGTGATCAGTTATCTGCAAATTAAGGATCTTGTATCATTTTCCTTCTGGCTGAAGATTTTCGTATCCTATGAGGGTCACACATGACAATTATAAAAAATGAGAATCTCATATGACCTAATTCCTCCAGGGTTTATAATTATCGAATATGGATTTTTCTAGACATTATGAAAAAGCAAAAGTCATCCCCCCCCCCCCCCCCCCCACAATCTAATTTTCAAATTTGTCCTTATTAAGATATTGCAAGAGAACCTAGCTCTTAAACTTAATGTTGTAATGAACTAGGCATTCTTATATCATGCTGCTCAAATTTTATTTTTACCCCAACTACAGGTACAGGGACCCAAGAGAAAGCCCACATACGCATGGGAAGGTAGCTCATATAAGTGGGAAGGAGGCTCACACAAGCAGGAAGAAAGCACACACGAATGGGAAAGGAGCCCTTACAAGTGGGAAGAAGTGAGGTACCTGGGGTTCAAACCCCGGAGAGCCAAGTAAAAATTGGTGCTCCTTACCACTCAGATAAGGAGTCGTTCTCATATCATGCTGCTCATTTTGCATAAGAATGTCGAGTAATCAAGTTCTGTTAAAATGCCAATCAGTCGATGCCTCAGTTCTTAGGCATGTCCCTCTCCCCAAGAACAACCAAGGGTATGTCCCCAATTGTAACTCTTTTGATTAGGGACTTGGTTAGTTTATGTACGGGCTATCCAATTTCTCTATTTCCATTTTATCCAACTTGTCCTATTGAAAGAGATAATTTTTTTAATATGTGATTATTTATTTTGCGGTGCGGGGAGATACTGTGCTGAGCACAGGTTATTATACTAGTATATAATTATCAAAGAAGAAAATCAGTTCTGCTAATATCAATGACCCATCTTCATCCCAAAAACCTTCTGAGCAGCAAGACCCAGTCTCTGAATTTGGAATGACATGAATCCTCTATTTGGGCCTGATTTGAGATCAATTTCCGAAACCCATTCTGGTACTCAAGCTAATCCCTAGATCAAAGGCTACATCAGGGCCTTAACACCTAAGTTCAATTTATGAGGAGAAAAAACAAAAAGAAAAAGAATTTTCAGGTCTGCTTGGTCTAATGAAATCTGTAGCTTCATCTGACATTCGATGCCCATTGATATTTTTAATTATGCAGCAACTGATGGCTAACCATAGTTTAGTTAGGCTCTAAACTTATTGACTAATAAGGGCGTTTCCAATATGAGTGGAGTATTGGATAACATAGGTGTCGTGTTGGAACTCTGTCTTTGAGTTCTTATTAATATATGAAAAAAGACAAGTATTGAAATAGGCTTTTCACAATCTCAACTAATGCCGTGGATACCTTAACAAATGACATAATGTATACGCCACGGGATAAGAATATTTTATCAAATGCTTTGACATAATGCATGTGCTATTATTATATATGAAAGGGACTAATTTCAATTGAAGTCGCCTCAATTGATTTTGACCATTCCATCCAATGTTGACCACATTGATTTAGGTTTTTCAATAAAATTAAATGTGAGGGTACCTTTCCCCTCCCTCCTATCTTAACTCTCCTTAATATATCCTATAATATGCTCCTTAATCAATTAATCAAATATATCCTTAAATAGTGGGGTGGTTTCTAATCCTTATCTCCTCAAACCTTATTACTAATTAATATCCCTAAACTATCTCTCTTCCTATCCTATTCTTGCATATTTCATATACAAAATGCATGTTAGAAAAATAGCAAATGTTGATATTTGATCAGTTTTAGATGTTGGAGCTCATCATTACTAAGAACAGAAATAGTGAAAGTTTGAAATGTTTAGATTTCATTTGGTTTTTTAAAGGTTGGGTTTGATGTTTGTTCCATGTTAGATGTTGGATTTTCATACTGTCTTAGATGAATGTTTGTTCTCTCTTAAATTTATATATAGATGAAATCTTGTTGCAATATAATATAATTATCTGTATTTTTTTATATAGATTAAATGTATTTGTAGATGAAACAAAATCTTTTTAATAAAAAAAAAAACCTTGTAAATAGGGGAAAATACTCTAGCATTCTAATTTTTAGTGAAATGTGAAAGTTTTCTATTCTTAAAGTCTATTTAAACCAAAAATTGAGTTTAAGAAGAATAATGCATGTCTTAATCAGCAGGAGCCTACATGGGACAATTCATATATCATTTGAGATTTTTAACAAATTCTTCTTCTTTGATTATGGTTCATTCCATCTCTAAGGCTTTCTCTGCAGTGCAGGCCCCAATATATGCGGTCTTTCAGGTCTGAACTGAATGCTAATGTTCGGATGTACAGTATTGAATAGTGTGAATTTGTTCGGTACTATACATCCAAACATTAGCATTCGGTTCGGAACTGTACATCGGAACAATCATGATTCCTATAAGAAAAAATCGTGCGATGATTAAACTTAGCCCAAATGCGTGAAAAAAACCACTAACATTATTTGTAAAAGCTTACATTGAATGCGAATTGATCCCTCATAACAAGTTTTCATGAAAAAACGGTAATCTACGGTGGATGAAAGGTAAAGAAGAAATGGGGAAGAAGAATGAAATGGTAATGGTGAAGAGAAACATTTACCTTTGGAAGATGAGATCGTGTAGAGGACTGGAAACACAGTGGGAATGCCGAAGAGACTGAGATGCCGAAGATGTAGAAAGGTCCGGTTGTTTGATTTGTGTGTAGGAAGAAAGGGAAAAGGATGTGTGTGGGAAGAAATAGGAAAATGGAAGGATGGGGTTATTTGGGGATTTTTTGTATGTGTGGAAAGAAGTAAAAAACAATTTAAATTATAATGATGTGTGTAAAGAGAATTTGTGTGGGAAGAGGAAAATTATGTGTGACACTAGGAGCTCCCTAAATAAAAATAACATCTATTTAATTTAAATTTATTTTCTTTGTGATATATTATAAATAAAATTCCAAGTTTAAATATTCTTTTACTTTTTCGCCCGGGCTTAGCACAGGCCTTTGTTGCTAGTAAGAATTAAGACTACGACCTTTAATTTGAAGAAGCAATAAAAAGTGTCGGTAGGATCGTATTGGGTGTGATTTCTGTCGAAATGCAGCCGCAAATGCCATGTATAAGTTTGAACCACAGTTCAAAAAAATTGAACTTTATATCATGGTCTTGCCTTATCTAAGCCGTTGACAGACAGTACACACACAACCCACCAAAACACATAGACAAATAATAATAAAAAAGGACTAAGTCTAAATTTTACCCTCATTGGAATTTTGTAGGCCCCAAATTGATTTTGCAAAATTTGAACTCTTGGCATTTTCTAACAGCAAAGGATTGGATGATTTTGAGTTCCTTTGCTTGTTTGGATAATTCACCTACTTGCCAAGTGAATTCAAGTGGGATCACTTTAAGAGAAAAATAAAATAAGAGGGGTCTTACAAAAAGTATAAAATCTCAAAAATCACGTCTTCTTTTTCTTAAAAAGTCACAAAGTCAATCTTTCATTCTACAAAAGATAAAAAAAGACCTCTTCTTTTTATCCATAAAAGTTAAAGAATTCCTTAACATGCCACAAAATGACAAGATTTTAAGAACGTCTCTTTTGATATTATGTACTTTTTGAAAATGCCCATCTTATTTTCTTGTCTCTTAAAATGTCCCTTCACTTGAATTCACTCTACAAGTGAATTACCCAAACAGGCGCTATGGAATTATAGTACAATCATATTTTTTTTCGGATAAGAGATACCTTTTATGGACTTGTGTGAGAAGTAACACATGGAACATCTCTTAACAAATCTAATCCCCCATTCCCTTGGCCCCAAAAAAGTTAGCGATCACCCTAATTTAGCACTAATTTGAATAATAATTACCATTTGATTAAATAAAAGTGGTTTATTAAGTTATATATTTTTCATTAAATTCAATCCATGAAATATATCTCTTAGAAAAATATCACCTTGAATTAAATGCATATAATATATACTTCTCATGTTGTACTTCAACACAATTTTCAGAGTTTTGTGGCCAAATTTGTAACTTCGTTTTGAAAATATAAACATAATTGTATTGAAAAGACTTGTAATGTGTTTTTAGTTTTTACCATATCAATATTGACTATTAATTGTCAAGACCTTGAGTAGAAAGATGATTATGGATCAAAATGGGAGAAAGATAGAGTGCAAAATATATTTACAATTAAGTGTCAAAAAAATATGATTCAAGAGAATAAAACTTAACTAACACCAATGAGATGAAATATTGATGTTGATGAAGAACTTCAATTTACTTTCTCATCCTTTGTTAAAAAAAAAAAAAAAAAAACCGAAATGAAACGAAAAGAATGAAGTACACAATGAAGAGGATCGAGTGAACTTTGATACACCAAATATTATGAGGCACTCGTCATATTGCATATGGAGGTAGCATATATAGTGATATCGAATTCTGATAAGGAGCTACCGAGGTTTGAGAGATATGATCATCCCACGTAAATGTGTAATTTCTTTAAATTGATAGAGAATTAGAATCAATGAGATAATGCTTAGTAAACAATTTTGTACCTAGTTGAAACAAAATTGCTGAGAAGATTGTTACATACCTATAGTAGAATCTCAATCTCTCGTAGCTATGTCTTTTTTTTCTTTTGTTTTTTCTTTTTTTTTGCCCTCATACAAAGAACTTAAATGGAAGCACACCTACCCGCCCACACACTCAAATCCCTGACCTGCTAAGCTATGAGCTTATGAATGCATTGAGACAGATGAAGGTCTCAATGAAGTCCTTTTGCAATGGGTCACTCAAGGTTAGCACGTTGGACATTTCTCTCTCTTTTTTTTAAAATGGTAACAAGAAATTCATTAAAAGGACAGCAATACAAAGAGCAAAGAAGAGTAAGAAAATATAGAAGAGATGTACTCCTACCTACACCTCAATCACATAACAAAAGCCTTCCAAGGAGTATTCTTTTTCAACCTCATGTTTAGCAAGGGAGTCTGCCATATATATAGCTGGTCAATCTATACTCATTATGGTTCAAAATCGTGGTATCGGTCGAAACAAAAAACCAATATGATATCGGTATCGGTCACGATTATCGGTTCGTCGCGGTGTGAAACTGTTTTTATCCAAAAAAATTCGTAAAAATATCCAAAACATCTAGAAGATGAGAAAATGCTGAAAAATAAAAAAATTTCCATTAGTAACAACAATAAACCAAAATATCGGTCACCTTAAGACATGAATCTCGTTTGCACTGTTGACTCGTTGTCTTATTATGGTGAAATCCCCAAAAAATGATATATTATAAATAAATATTAAAAAATCCTAAAATAAAAGAATTAAAAAGAAAATCCAAAATCATGTGTATGAATAGATCTATACATCATCTACACACTATTAATAAATCGTTAGTATTTAGTATCATAAATACTCCAACAATTATTTAAAAAAAATAGAATATTTAAAAAAAATTCCATACCCAAAATCTTATATATGATTAGATCTAGTTTGAAAGTCTATAAATCTAAGAGAAGAACACAACCCAAACCCAAAATTGACATCCCAATGATCTTTTCATTCATTTCAATGTTTTATATAAAAAAAATTAAAAAAACACTTGATTTTCTCTTACCAGATAAAATGATTTGTTGAAGCTCTAAAGATATGAGGGGAAAGGAAGAAGATGAGGGAATGAGGAAAAAGAAAAGAAAATTAGGATTTATTCTACTCGCCCGATATTTTTTAAATACCGGCTGATACAACGGCTAAACCAAAAATTTTAAAATATAGGCTGAGATTGTCCAAAATTCTTGGGGTATTTAATTTGGTGCCTGATACCGATTCCGGTATCGTACCAAAATATCAGACCGAGCTCACGTAGAAAGACAACATTAAAGTGAGAACATAAGGCACTCATTTTATTGAAAAGAAATTGAGACTTTCAAGAATTTGGCTTTTGGTTAGACATTTATGAAACTGCATTTGAAGAGTTACTCTCCACGAACAGAAGCTCTTCCGTGTTTTTTGAGTTTTTCCAAACATGCTTAGACATCAACAACAACAGTAATGTGATATAGATTGTTAGTCTATCTACAAGGAAACAACAAAAGAAGTTTAGTCGACAAAAATTAGCAAACCAGTGATTAAAGGTGCTATGAACGGGACAATGTGCTATGAGCAAGATAAAGGCATGTTCGACACAATGAGAAGCTCACGGATATGACAACAAAGGATAAACTAGATACTTATATACCTGATACCATCAGTTGGGTGAAAGAAACGGAAAAGAACGAGTACCACTACTGATGACTCGAATGTGAAATGACATTCCCACGTGCATTCTAGCTAGACTAAGGACATGCTTGCAAACTGTTTATTTTATAAAAATAGAGTTGATTCAATTATATATCTTATAAAAACATAAGTAATTAATTTATATTCATTTATAAGTACACTGTTTTGTTTTTCAGTGAGAGGCCAAAAGATCTGAAAATTAATTTACGTCAATTTTGTTAAATTGTCTAAATCACCCAAACTTTTATTTAATTTTAAATAAAATAGACATACAAAGTAGACTTGTCAAACAACACATAAGTGGATACCCAGTAAAGAACATGAATAAAAATTCGTCCAAATTCTACTTATCTGAAGAACAAATGTTGCCAAAAATATTTTTCATAAATTTCTCAAATGGTCTCTCCTTCACAAACATCTCAAATTCTAGCGTTTAGAGAACTTTTAATTACCAATTAATCACTTCACAATAGAAATTTTCACTTGTCAATTTTAGAATTTTTTTTACATTAAATGTGAATTTATTTTTTATTATTACTAAAGAAAAATTCTGAGCTCCCTCCACCCATTCTTTGCATAAGAAATGATTTCAATCAGATAAGCCTTCTATAAAGTAGTAGTTTGGGTCTTCCACGCCATAGTGGAGCTCATATATCTATTAAAGTCTTGAGCTACCCAAATTAAACACCCTCTACTATATGTCGGATCTCCAAATTTCACCCTACTAGGAGTTGGTCCCATGTTAAGATTTACCATTTGGTAAAACAAAATATTATTAATGGATGCGATAAGATTGTGTTAATAATGTTTAGAACCGAACAATCATTTACAAGGTGGGACCAGTACTTACTGAGATAAATTTTGGGAATACACCATGTTGGAAAATTGTATGGCCTGATTGTCATGGGCCCAAGTCAAATCACGCCTGGTGGTGTGCCGTGGATGAGCTTCCAACAAGTCTTGATCTAGTTGAGTCATATAAGGACCAAGCTCTTGGTGGTAGAGTTTGCATCAAGTTCAGACTCTGTTTATTAGACTTCCCAAGTTAGTCAGGAGATGTCGGATTTCAAGAAACGTAGAGCCTGAATAGAGCAGTGACTCTTAGGAATTGCTCTATATAAAGGAGATTGGTCGTCCAGTAGATTTAAGAGCATTCGCAGCAAGTTCGCATGTCTGCCTCACATTGGAACGTACCAAAGTTCTCAGCGAGCTTGGTTCCAACACTCATTTACGACTAGCAAGTTCCTTCACACTATTTACTTAGAGGGTATTTATTTTAAGCTGCTCGGACTATCATTAAGTGGGGGCCATTATAAAGTCTTACTCCTCCTTAAACTCATGATTTCTCTAAGTCAAAGCCTCAAGGATCCGAAATTATGATGGTCAAAAATTCAGACCAAATTGGTGTTTTAAAGAGGGGGCAAAAAAGAGGCAAGTGGGTTAAAGATATAATTAAGGATAAGAGACCATTAATTGTGGGTGACTATCCTTTGTCAAAAGGGTTAGGAGCACAAATCAGTAAGTCGGACCATGTAATCATTGATGTCGACGCCTTTTCTTCCTCCCACAGCCTGTATGAGAGATGAAACGACAGATCGTATGGCGACACTTCCCACCATTACCCCTCCCGTCAAAACGTGTATCAAGCGTCCTCTCACTGATTGGACCAAGGAACAAAATTTCTACCTCAATTTGCAAGACAGCCTTCTTCTTTAATCTTTACATTATAACAAAGGATTTTCCAAATTGTCCATATTCAATTGCGTGTGATTTTGTCCTTGAATAGCTCCACAAATTGTTTCTTGTCAAAGAAAAGACTACCCCAACAATCTATTTCTTATTTTATCCTTCTTTTTATTTGCTCTTTTTTTCTTCATTTTAAAAGTATGTAATGATACTCCTATTGTGTTCTTCATAGATATAAATGACTGGAGACATTTGTGACCAAGTTGTTTGATTGATAGCAAGTGAGGAATCAATAAAATATTCTTAGATTTGAGAGGATTCCTCACTACCCCCAAAAGAAATTTGAAGGCTTAAGATTTCACATCAAAATTGGTAGTAGGTGCTCTTTTCTTTGATTTTTTTCTCCCATGATTTTATAAGTATGTAATAATACTACTATTGAGTTTGTCACAGATATAAATGACCGATGAGATGCCTAAAATTGAGGCGTTCATAATTAAAATCTTTAAAATAACTTAATAGATCTTTATTTCCTATTTATAAAGATTGTGGATTTGTTTATGCAACAAAAGTTAAGAGAAAGAGAGAGGAATCCTGCTTTCTACCTATTCCATTTTAGTAATTGAAATCCTTTCCAAAAAAGAGAACTATGTTTTTTTTTTCTTTCTTTACGACAAGAAAATTGTATTACACCCAAATAATAAAATAGAGAACTACACAAAAATCAAAATAACCCTCTCTATATGAAATCCTTTCATTACTCAAATGCACCCTTAGGTCATGTTTGGAAATTACCAAATTTACAATATATTTATATATATATTTGCATTCCACAAAATCACGAAAAACACATATTTGGAAATTTTAAATCCCCAAGGATTTAGACTAATGGAACCCCTTAATTTCGAGGATTTTTCGATTTGAAAGGCCGAAGAGCCACTCCACATCCAATATGCATGTCAAGATCTGATCAATGGGCCATCTATTGGATGATTGGGTCCAACCCTATTTGATTTTCAAATTTCCAGTCTTGGTTTTGATCTTCTTTAGTAAAAGAGTAATCAGCGTTAGTTTGAAAATGAGATGCCATTGGTCAAAAAGATAGAACCATAAGTCCTTGTTGAAGCAGTCGGTGCAAGTCAGTTGCTTTTCTGTAACTGACAGATAACACGACGATGTTGGGTAGCTATAGATTGAGAAATATTGGAAGTTAATGGACACATGGACCACCTGTTGCTGTGGTGCGTGTTCTTGCACCTTATAATCTGTGGGCCACCTATTAGAAAGTGCCATATGATCGACCACCTAACACGTTTTTTATTTTCCTTCTTTCTTCCGTATTCATTTGATGCTACCAGATGTTTACTATAAACGACCTGTTATCTCTCATTTATTTCTTCAGTGGTGGGTGGCAGTGAGTGGCACAATTTTAGGAGGAAATAGTACAATGGTTAAGTTCATCTTAGGTGGGCCTAATTGGGTCCAGAGATATATTAATATGTTATATTAAATTGGGCGAGTTTTCTCCTATGAACCTGACCCTGATGAGGGCCCGTTTGGCATTTTACTTTTAAAATAAAGTGGAGTGAAGTGAAATAAAAAGAGAGTATAAAAAATATAAATGAGTTATGATGGTATTTTGTTTTTAGTTGTTTGAGATGAAATATTTTTGACTTTTTGTATATGGAAATAGAGTTTTTTTCTCTTTCTAGTCAATAAAGGTAATTGCTTTTTTACTTTTTTTAAAAAAAGAAGAAGTGGGTTTTGAATTAAAGTGCTTTTAATTTGATGCTTAACTTTACTTTACTTGACAAGTAAAATTACCGGAGGCGCCAATCAATTTTTATTTTGGTGTGCTTATGATTCCACTAAAGTTTTCACATAAGAACAGCTCCTTACCCTAGTGATAAAGAGAGTCGTTAGTTTTCATTTGACCGTCCCGGGTTTGAACCATGAATATTTCACATTCCTCCATGTGTGGGCTTACTTCCCCACGTATGTGGGCTTTTGTTTCCGTGTGTGAGGGCTCACCTGTGAGACCCAACTCCCTTAGCTGGGGTAAAAAAATTAGAGTTTCTATCTCCCCTGTTTGAACTTTGATCCAACCGGCGTCGATGACGAAGCCCCACATTAATAGGAGCTTAGGCAAAATCTTATTTAAGTGAAGTAGTGCACCATTTGATTGACTATGTGGAAAACATGTTATATGTATAATTTTAGTATAATCAAATGACAATAGCTCTATATTTCAAGGACCCAAGATTTATTGCTATATTCCAATGCAGTCCACTTGTTTTACTCAGCAAGTTTTTCAAATCTCAATAGGTCTATGGTGGTGCACTGGTGCCTTATCATCGTTCCAATAGTGGGCGGGCAAAAACTATAGCAATATATACTGATTTATTATCATGAAAGCAATAGTGATCAGTGTCCAGATCAATCCAAATGCATCATCATACAAGGTTTTGCCTATTTAAAACAAAATGGGGCATCGATGAAGAGTTGTACGTTCATGATTTAGATTTTAGTTGTTAGACTGAGAATTGGACCATAACTCTTAGGTAAATAAGCACATGAATGGCTTAAAAAAAATCAAATGTGTCGTCAACTCATAGCAAAAAACTGCATAACTATTGTATGGAATAAGAGGTGGTAAAACGTATTACGCTCTACATGTACTATCCAAATCCCTGACCAACACAACCAAGAATCGAGTTTAGTTATTTTCATGGAGAGAGTTGTGCCTCACGCACATCTCTGTTGGTGGATTGACCTAATGATAATCTAATTATATAGGGCTTGTTTGTCTATACAAATCTTGAGAGTTTATGTGTGAGAATTTTGGAATTATGAGAATTCTGTAAGACAGAAGTTACCATTTACAAAGCTAGTTTTGTGAGTTTTCACCGTTCAACATAAAGATTTAAAAATTTTCAAGGGACAGCCATCGAATTGTTTTTACAAATTCCCAACAAGGAAAACTCTCGTCAACGACAAGGGGTTGCCTAGTTGGTTGGCAACGTTGTATGTCAGACAACCTCTCATATGTAAAAACTGTCCAGAAATCGATCTCTAAATATGTGGGCTCTTTTGATTTAATTCCCCAAAGCTATGCAGTACAAAAAAAAAATGTCAAAAATACCTCTAAACAAACCGCCCATAGAGTTTTGGGTTTTATACACGAGACACTCTTAATCTAAATGCCCCTATAACTAATCTTAATTTGTGAAGGTGGACCAAAATGTGGCAGCATAAAAAAAAAGGCATAGAAAAAATAAACTATAAATCCAAATTATGTTTTGAGTGTATCTAATCTTTTTTTTTTTTTTTTTGTAACGTAAATACTCACACACCCACACACACTCACACAAATCCCTCACTATCAATGCTACAACCATGAATTCATCCTTAGTTGTTTTTATGGAGGAGAGGTGCCCCACTAATTAAGCTACCAGTGGTTGTCTCTATTCGGTAATAAATCTAACAAGGATTAAACCCCAACTTATACACACCTCACGATAACCCAATCCATGTCACCCTAACATGGAATACAAAAACTATTCTTGGAAAAATTGAATTTTGTTCTAAAAAGACAGTTCTCCAGCTACGGTGGTTGAAAGTTTATGTAGTCAACTCTCAACATACTAAATAATTCTTACAAAAAAAAAAAACATACTAAATAATTGACAATCTCCATGGGACTTGTGTCTGGACTTTTGGTACTCTTTCCAATTCAATGGCTAAAAAACCGACTGAGTGAATGTCTAGATTCAACAGTGCAAGTGACCTACCATACTTTAACGAAAAACCTGCAAAAACCCCTTAAAGTTGATCATTGATAAAACCTCGCATATACAACACCATCCACCCATACTATGTATCAGGAAAGGCTCCAAACAGTTCGAAATGAGGACCCCTAGTTCATTTCTAGACTTCATAGCTACTCAAAACAATTTAGGTGGGGGTCCCCTGTTGTTCAAAAACAACACAAAATAAAAAAAAAACACGATAGGCATTTTGGGCTCTATAAAAAAAAAAAAATGAAAATCTGTCTTGTCTTTACTATATTCACTGTCCAATGAAAAAGAGAGGAAAATCCTAAGCATGCGAAGGGTGTTTTTGTCATTTCGTTATCATTTGAGGGAAATCCGACAAATTGCTGAAAAGCAGGTAAGGTTTCTGTAGTTTGGCCAAAAAGCCCTTCCTGTAATGGAACTCGCAACCATGACCAGACAAAATATTCGTGTGTTTTTTGAAAAAACAAACAAAGACGAGGCCCGCGTAGGGTATTCAAAATGCGGACATTGTTACTTGTTAGTACTCTGCAAGTGCACGGTAGGACCAAATGCTTGCACACTGCTAAAATTTCATATTTATAACTTTACATGCAGTCCCGAATCAAAGTAAAATTTGAGTTGAAGTCGTTTTGGTTGGGTCAACTATGGTTGGATTTTGAGATCCACTTCTATTTTGGATAGGTCTGAGCTTGGCTTTGGAAATCTAAATTCAGTTTTTAAGGGATCTAACTTAGCTATATATGTGGGTCAATTTGTTTACATGTGTGGAGAATTAAAAATAAAGGAAGGGTTAAATAATGAATAAAGTAAAAATATAGGAAGTTGAAGTAAATTTCTTTTCTTTTCTTTTTTTTTATTTCACAAAGCTTACTTCTCTAGATAAATTATTTCTTTTGGTTGTAGCAATAAAAAATAAAAAAAAGCTACAGGAGGAATAAAATGGCTAGTGTTATTGCATTTGAACTTTATCTATCCCCTCCACTATTTCCATCTAATAATAATGAGGTAGAAAAAATTATATTAGTACTTCACTTCTCGCCTCATTTTTCTCATCCAAACAGTAGTAAAGTAAAAAAAAATATATCATATAACATAACTTACTTATATTTCCCCATTGCTACTCTTTTGCTAGACAAATTTGTGTGTATGCTATATAGTTGAATTTCTCACTAACATAAGCAAGGGTAGTACATGATTTTAAATTTTTTATTATTTGCAAAGCAAAAGTTCTCCAATTAAAAGTATTTACCAAAAAATTCGTACAAGTTTCATGTGAAATTCTTGTAGGAGAATATCACCCATACTATATAATGTATATTGTATGGTTATTGCTTTTGTCGCGTACCCTTAACATCATACGACAAAAAATGCCCCCACTTTAAGTATAATAATATTTAGTGATTGCATTACCTTTGCTAATTAATTATGAAGAATCTAACTCAACCAAGGTATCTAATTTATCAATTCAAATAAATTATACTATAACATGCATCATATATACATTTATCATAAATAAAACTTTCTCCTATACTATAGGGAAGAGTACTCCTCGTGAAATTGCACCAGCTCCCCTATAATGACCGACACTGATTTGAATGGATTGAAGAGTCATGAGTGCAATAGAAAATCATCGTATATTATAAATTTATCTTCCTATTTGCCATCATTGGACAACACACGACAAATAATGTTGGATTATTATTTTCTTAGAAAAATGCCCTTGTAATTGAATTAACCTTCAGTCAAATTTTGTTTAGAATATCTAACTCCATGTCCTCATTTTGTTTAATAACTTCACCCCCATATCAGAATTTCTTACAGTGGTGATCATATCTACCACTATTATACACAACTAAAAAATCAATAATTTCGAGCCATTATATTGTTAAAAAGAAGATCCAAATCAAGAATGTATTAAATCTCTAACCATACTAAGTAAGAAGCAGCCATGTTGCGTATGTACATGGAAATTCATACTCCACCAGACCATCAACATTAATCTCATTCGAATCATGCCGTCAAGTGACGGCGTTAATCACGGTCAGCTATAAGTACTATAGAAATCTATGACTTGGATAGATAGAAAAGCGCGGAAGAAAATCCAGTAACCAGAAGAAGAAGAGAGAGAGAAGAGGAGGAGAGAGAAAGGGGCGGTTTTTCTTCTTGCTGAAGGGAAAGAACCCTAGAATTCTTATCGATCGGTAAACAAAGACCGGAAGAAATCCCTAAATCTTCATGTATTCTCGTTGATTTTTAGCTGTTGATCGTGCTGATCTATCTGCATTTTGGTTGAATGAGTTGGAGATTTCTCGTTTCTCTTGATTTCAGTGCCGTTTTGTACTTTTCCTTTTGGTGAATCGAGTTGTATGTGATGGGATTTCATGTTCTGTTGAAGTTTTTTCTTCGATCTTTCTGTTTGTCGTGAGTAGATTAGTGTTTCCGTGCTTCCAGTTGCATTTGCTCAGTTTGAGATTTCTGTGTTTTTTTTTGGGTAATCGACGAGAGATTTAGGGCATATTTTTAATGTGCGCGGCAGTTTTGTTTTGCAGTGATTTCATTTTCTGTGGAAAATGTAAGGTGGATTCCAGATTGCTGTATTGTTTGGCGCTGCAAACATTTTCCGTTGAAATGTGTTTTTGCCCTTTCTGCAAGGGTCTTGAGTATAGATCTGCTTTCCGGCAAACTTAGCGGAAAACGTTTTCACTGTGGAAAATGAAAACTGCGGAAAATGTTAACGTGGAGTGATGGAAAAATCATTCTCCGTGGGAAATTATTTTCTGCGGAAACGTACTCTTCCCGATTTGGTTTTCCTTTCGTATTCTTTGTAAGTAAAGAGGAGAAAGTTGGGATTTTTACGGTTTGAAATCTTGTTTGATTTTATTTCTCTACAATTTGATTCTATGTGAGTGTGTTTCTCTTTCTTTTTTCTTTTTCCATTTCTCTGTTCTTTGGTTTTGTTTTGTTGTGTTTTGATTTGTCAACTAGAAAGCTGTCTGTTTGTATTATGTGTTTTTCCCCTTGTACTTGATGCATTTTATTGGTGCTATGAATCTGTTGGGAAGCTACATGTTTGTCTCTTCTCAATTTCTCCTTTTTCTCTTTATCTTGAAGATCAAACAGGGAAAGGAGGGATTTTTGTCATGGCTTCTTTGTTAAGGTGTGTTTATGTTATAGTTGAAATCCATTTGATTTCTCTTTAAAAAAAAAATTATTCTCTCTTTTTGTTGGAACTTTTTTTTTTATTTTTATTCCAACCAGCATGTCAAATTACTTCCCTCATTTTCCTTGTTTTTAGTTCATAGTTTCTCTCTTTTTTCTTTTCTTTCTTTCTTCTTGAGAGTCGTCAAGAAAAAGTACTGGTTCTTATTTTGTAAATCTGTATTTTGTGTAGTGTTATTTTCGCTTGATTTGTGATTCCTTGCTCTGTATTACTGATTTTCTGCAAAATAGAAAGAAGGCGTTTCCTGCTTCTTCTACATTATGTTTGATTTTTATATATTTTTTTTATAAAAAATTTATTGCCTTGCATTTGGTTGTCTCCTTGGAGATGAAGAATCTTTTCTTGTGTCTCCAATTTAGCTGGATGATTCTGACACGGGCAAACAAACTTTGCTGCTTGCATCAATTCTTTGGTGTTTCAATTATCAATTTACTCCTGATCTAATATTGAGTTGAGTGTGTTTATGTAGGGATGTAAATGGGTCTCCGATTACCTGGAGGCTTCGACCCGTTAAAAACCGGGTCTGGGTCCTTATTTAGGCCCGATAAGTAAATGGGTCCGGGTCCGGTTCCACTTTGCCTCGGACCCGCGGACAGAGACCCGACATATTACCTCAATTTTCAAAATTTTCTCCTAAAAACCATATTTTTTCAATATCATTTTCTACCTAGACTTGTACCCGTTTCATATATGGTTGTGGTTCCTGTTCTGGAGCCAAGAAACCGGTTCCGAAAAGGTTCAGTGTCTGGATCTGTGCCACCTTCTCCTTAATGGTTCTGGTTTTGGGTCCACCATTGACCCAGATTGGAACCGACCCGTTTACAACCCTAGTTTGATATCTATGATCTTCTTTTCCACATGAATCAGTTGTGACCTGAAATGATTGAAAAATGGGATTTCTTCTGAGAAGGCAGTAAAACTGAAGTTTATGTTTTGCTGTTTTTGCACTATTGAATTGCAAAACAAAGATCTGATTCATGTTTATCCGGGAATCATTTCTGATCCCAATTGGGCATTGCATACTTGTTTTTTTTTTTTTTTTTTTCTATTGAGTTCATTATTTAGTTTCTCTTCCATTTTTGATATGTAGCAAGGTATTCCAATTATATCTCCTCTAGTTGAATTAGTTAATGAGCAACCCCTCGATAATGCTTGTAGGTTTTAAATTGTTAATAGTATGCTCATCTGTAGTTTATTGGAAACTCCAGTTTCAACAAAGTGTATCTGCCTGAGTTATATGTATTCATGTTTTCCACATTGCATACTGTTCGCATAACTTGTTTGACATCCCTCCATTCTTTTCTCTAAAATTTAGCTTGCCGTTTTCAGTCTAGATAACTTAACTGAACATTATTGTCTGTTTTGATAAGATGTAATTATGACACTGTAGCCTTACAAGAATCATTGGGGTCTCTCTGATATTTGTGTGGCTATATAATATCTTAATCTTTAGAACACCGATGTTTATTCTGTCAGTGTTTTGTGAAGCCTTAACTAACGGAGGTTTGATCTCTTTCACTGAATCCATTTGGCAAGAAGGCAACTTCTATTGAATGTGATTTGCATTGTAATTTTTAATTTCTTTCTTTTAGTTTATGACCATGGTGGCTCATTACAGTCTGGTTGGGAGGTTCTTTTAATGTTTCTTTGTTTAGGAAGCCTTGTAAAATATTATGTATGCTTAGTAATGAAGGTACTGCCCATTTGATTAAAGGGATTATTTATAACTTTTATTCTTTTGGCAGGTAATGTAGAATTATTGTATATGAGAGTAACTGAATAAGAGAATTTTTAAAGCCAGAGACAACAACTAAGAAAAGTGATATGAGAATTAGAACCTCCAACCACACTGAAATTAAGCCATATTCCACCAAGAAATTCTCCCAGTGAATCCTGGCTATCATCAGAGGACTTTTTTCTTCCTCCTGATTTGATGGAAGTATGTATTTCTGGGGGCTGCTGAAGTTGTAATTTCATGCAATGTATAGAATAAGTGCCATGGTCACTAGATCATGAGATGGTCCCTAGATCATGAGACTGTATTTACTAAATCACCTTAATTCACGCTGACCAAGAAAATAGAGATAAAGTAATTGAAGGTGTTCTTTGATCACCAACATCTTGGTTCTATTTGAGTCTTTCAACCCACTTGGCCCAATGGCACAGCATCTCCTTGCCCTTGATTGGCCCAGCACCTAGGTTGCTTTTAGAACAGCAGTTGATACTTACCTATGAAACCATATTGATGGATAAATATAATTTGTTTATCCTCCTGAACTCAATTCTGGAACATATATAGGGACAGCCCAACCTATTTAGACGTTAAATGATGATATTTTATACCATTCCTTTACCGAGAGGCCCTTGTCAACGAGAGTGATTTTGTTGTTTCCAACACAGCATGCCTAGGTGGCCCCATGCCTTCCAAATGTTTTTGGTTGTGTTCTTTCTTTCCTCATTAGCCAAGGGTCACATTTTTCATAAAATTTGTCTCAGTTTATTCGAAAGGGCCTGAATTAAATGAATATGAAGCAAAGCTTTGTTGTGTGTCAACTTCAAGAAATAAGCAATACAATCAGATAATATTGGTAGTGAGATAAAATGAATGAAAACATATGTTTGGTGAAATTGGATGGTATCTTTATGACAGCGAGTGTGCTTTTGAAGTTCTTAATATGGACAATTTGATTTTTGGATCCAGGTAGCATAGTTATCAGAATCCTATGATTTGTAATTCGAATCTTAAGGAAAATGATTCGTATCTATGCAACGAATCCCATTTATAGATGAATTTTAGGATTCATGTGTGAATCTTACGATATGATATTTGTTTCATCGAATCTTACGATTCAAGCAATTCGGCTGAGCGAGAATGGATACAACCAATAAGTTAATTTTAACAATTTTAAGCTTTCTTTCTTTCTTTTAGCATTTTTACTTTTAGAATGTTATTTAGTAGTTAACGAAACCTCTTAGGAATTTTTCAGCTTTTAGGAGCTTTTAGAGATAAATAAAGAACATGCATTTTATTAAAGCGTTTGACTTACGTATGGTGCTTGTCTATATTTGTTTTTTTTGTTCTTCATGAACACTTTCTTAACTTCAAGAGATATTTTACCGTACAACATTTTTTAAACTATCTATCGTTGAGATGATCACCCTTTATTCAATCGGCCTTGTCCACCCTCCCGGTATATTTCATTTCCTTATTTAAATGCCCAATCTCAATTATGAAGAGAGTTGAAAGATTGCAAAGAGAATTTCTCTTGCAAGGAAGGAATTCAAATAGGAAGTTCCACTTGATAAATTGGGCGTCCGTTTGCAAACCAAAAAAATTTGGAGGTTTGGGTATTAGACCCCTAAAAACTGTCAACCAAGCTCTTCTAGGAAAATGGCTTTGGAGAATTGCAGATGATTCGGAGAGTCTGTGGAAACAAATCATCCTAGCTAAGTATGGCCACTTGAGATTGGGTTGGGACATCAAAGCCTCAAGTTGCCCTCGTTCTGGACTGTGGAGAGGTATATCCGCTGTGAAGGAGCCCTTCTTAGAAAATATAAGATTCAGAGTTGGATTTGGGGCAAGGATCTTCTTCTGGCTCGACACTTGGGTGGGAGAGCAACCCTTAGCCTCCAAATTACCTGAGCTTTTTAATTGTGCGATGGATAGGCAAGCCAAGCCAAGATGCAAAACTATTTGGAGAGAAATCGTAACTGAGTGGTTTGGGCCCCCACCTTTAGACACAATTTATCTGAATCAGGGGAAAGACAGTTTTGTGACCTTATGAATATTTCAAGTCTTATCTTTGTTCCCAAGGAGGGACGAGATAGTAGATTAGTAGAATATGGGCGATTTCTAAAGATGGCACTTTCTCTCTCTTCAGTTTTCTCAGCTCTCGTAGGCAATCAGAATCCTTCTAGCACTTTGCATTTTCGATGGAAGATAAAAGCTCCTCCTAGAGTGATTGCTTTTGGGTGGTTGCCTCTTTGTGATAGAATTCTAACCATGGACAATCTGTGGCGCAGGAGAATAATCATAATCAATGCTTGCCTCATGTGTTTAGCTGATGAGGAAATGGTGGATCATCACCTTCTAGGGTGTAAAACTGCTTATAGTCTTTGGATCTCAGTTCTTGGTTGGTTTGGTCTCAACTGGCTCTTTCCAAAAACCATTTTAGACCACTTCAATGCTTGGAAATTGACATCAGGCGCAACTCTAGGCAAACATTTATGGAGGACCTCCTTCCTTGCATCCCTATGGGTTATGTGGAGAGAGATAGAGAGGAACTTTAGATGTTTTGATGGAAAGTCCTCTAATCTGGAGTCTTCTAGATCACATCAGATTCGAAACTGCTGCCTGGGTTTCTACCAGTCCTCAATTTAGGGGCAATCCAACTGATATGATTGTGCAATACTGGAGAGCTTGAGCCTTTCCCTTAGCTGATGTTTAGTCTGTTCTTTCTGTTTTGTGTTTTTGAAAAAGCTTGCCAGTATAGGTTTCTTGTACTGTTTTGCCTTTTTAATGAATTTTTGTTCATTTAAAAAAAAAAAAAAAAAAAAGATTAATGGTTTGGATTTTATTTTTTGCTTTAATATTTTGATTTAAAGATAACAAAAAATAAATATATATTGATACCTTAAACTTATTTAACTATTTACAGGCCATTTATTATATATTAATATGTCATGATGGTTTTGATATGATTGTATGATGGACTTATTTGTCATTGTATTTATACAGCTATAAATTGGGAATTGAATGTTTTGAATAACTACTCTTTTCTCTTTTCTTTTACATTTTAAATTATTTTTCATTTTATTGGAAAATAAAAAATCTTACGATTCTCTATACAATTCACGATTCAATTCGATTCATGGGTACGAACAATTTGTAATACGATTCTGAGTTTTAAAACCATGCCAGTTAACTTTTTAGATTTGAATGCTATGTATTGCGGGATGACAATTTAAGAAAAATAAGAAGATAAAGCTTTGATGGATGTCTCCTATAATGGAAGTTGTGTTGAATACAATACTACCTTTTTTGTAGTCACGAGGTCACACATCTTAGATCCTTCTCTTTGTTTCTCTTTTACAAAATTGATCGCAAAAGAGCTGTTTGGTTTGGATGTTTATGGTTGTTTTTCCTTCCCTTCTCCTTTTATTTTTCTCTTGGGTTCTAAGACAACAGTGGTTTGGACATGACTTTGATACTTGGTCTTCATTTCTTGTAGTCGAATGGGGCAGGAAGTTGCAGATGCTTGTATGGACCAGCAGCTTGATTTTGTTGTGATTTACTCGAATGGCGATGCCCATGATTCAGCTGCTGAAGTTGCTTCTGGACAATGCGACCTCACAAAGTTAGATGTACTCATAAAAGAGGATCCAGATGCTCGAGTTTTGGTTGAGAAAGCTGAATTAAAGGAATATGAAGTGAAGGAATGCACTATAGACAACTCTGCTGATAATGTCTGCCAAGATGAAAATCTTGAAAAGGGGCAAGATATGCCATGTGCTAAAAATGAGGATAAGACAGTGAACTTGGAAGCTGAGAAGATGAACAATCGCCAGAAGCTAACCTCTCCTGTGAAACCAGTTGCAAGATCTCCCAATGGAGGAAATGTCCGGTCCAACTGCACTGTTCCACAACCATTTGCTCTGGCAACTGATAAACGTGCATCATGTGGTACCCGGCCTGTTGGGTCTGAATCTCCTGCAGGTGGCATTAATAAACCTGCTAATGCAATTCTGCAATCCTCAAATTTGAAGAAGGGCCAGGTAAGAAATTTCATTATTTTTGTGTCACATGTATTCAATTTTCATAATGCTCTCTTATGAGAATTTACGAGTCCTTGGAATGATGCATTTGTGGTTTTACAAAGTGTCCTTTACATAATGCTGTACACCATAACGTTTCATGCTTGCATTGATAATGGTTTCAGGCTTTCAGCTGAAGCTCCATTTTCAGTCCATTGTATCACATTCTAAGTTATTCTGTCTAATTTTCCCTAGAAATGATTAAAAATGAAGATTTTCATAAGATATGAAGCATTTATGCCATTGTGCTGTGCTTTGATTCGGTAGTTATAAGGGAAAAAAAAAAAAAAAAAAAAAACATGTGGCAAATTCTATCATATGAAACTGAATGTATTTTGTCTTTCTGATGTTGTCCTTTCTTACTATAAAATTGAAATATGTTCCGTTAATGCTTCGATAATCATTTTTATTTCCATAAAGTAAGACCCAAAGCGTTTCTATTTTTTGCTATTTTAGTTACCATAATTGAACTGTTCTATGCATGTTTTTGTTATTATTTTCAACAGTTACGATGATGTGCAGCTAATATGAGCTCTCATTAGGAGTGTTTTTTTTTTTTTCTTTTTAAATATGTTTGTGTGATGATGATCAAATGCAGGCAAATTCACCTCTCTTGGCACGGAAGCCGCTGCAACCTGATAATGCAAAGCATCCAGATGAAGATGATGTTTGTTCCGTGGCTTCTTCGTATCCTATGATGACCGTCACTGGCTGAAACTCAATTTATTGTTCCTTTCTGCTTTATATTCAGGAAATCTGGTGCCATAGCTTAATTCTTCTTAACTAAAATAGAACTGCAGCATCCATAAGAACATTAAAAATGCGGACAACTGTGGCTTCTGCTCCTACTTTTAGATGCAGTGAGCGTGCTGAAAAGCGGAAGGAGGTATATTTTCAATCAGAAAAAATGTTATGAAGTTTGATGATGTAATTTTCAGATTAAAGCTTCATATGCGTTTTTCCTTTTTTCTTCTTCTTTGCTCTGTAGTTCTACTCGAAGCTAGAAGAGAAACACCAAGCTTTGGAGGCAGAGAGAAACCAGTGTGAAGCGAGGACCAAGGTACGTTACTTGTGTTAACATATTTAAGTCATATGATGCAGTACCAAGTCATTATTGTTGTCCTTTTCTTTGTTTGCTAATGAACATTTGAAGGATCATGGAGTCGTACACCTCAGCAAATGTACAGTTTCTTCTTTGAAGTATGCAAATGTACAGTTTGGTTAAGATGCTCTGTTTAACACCTTCATTTCCATGATGATGTACAGTTTGGTTGAGATGCTCTGTTTAACACCTTCAGTTGATCTACCATTGATGAGGCATGATGTAAAATCTTCTAGACTGATTAATCTCAAGTCTGAACCCTTTGAATTTATGACTTAGAAATCTGTAGCTCTAGAAAGAAGACAATAGTTCAGAATGAAGAGAAATGGCATATGGATGGCTACTGTGTTATTTTATCAGCAATCCTCATTTAGCTATATATTTGCTGAGGAAAGGACATTATGATCCCTTTGAGCTTTTTGATGCATAAGGGGAACATATCTGGTTTAGGTGTTTTTGCAATATTTTGTGCCCTTGACTTTAATTTAACAGGCTTGTTTTTGCAGGAAGAGCGAGAGGCAGCTTTAAAGCAGCTTAGGAAGAGCTTGGCATTTAAAGCAACACCAATGCCAAGCTTTTACCATGAGGGACCACCTCCTAAGGTTGAACTCAAGAAGGTATCCTATTGACTTCCCTCAACTTGTATTTGAAATTTGATAAAAGTGATTTTGAGTTCATTGATAGCATAGGTGTCGTCAATTCTTTTCTGTTTCGCCACTTCCCGTCAGAATATTTGGAAAAGGGCTTAGTGTAGAGCGGAATGCACCCCATAAAAGGTTTGAGTCCAGTCACGGTCTATTTTTGTCATTCCTGTCCATTCCGTTCCCAATTTAGATCCCAATTCTGCCCGACTCTAGCCCATATTACATACTTCTATTCATATGCAATGAAAAGTAGAAAAGGGTCAATTGTAAAGTCTAGTTTAATTTAAGTGATGTAATTATGCATTTTTAGTACTCTTTTATTTTTCATGTTTCAATTGTGTCCTTTTTAGAACGGAATTGACAACTATGCTTGATAGTTCCCAAACTTGTTGGAAATGAGATAGAAAATCAACTATATGGGTTTTGTTTGCATCTCTTCATTTTTATAGGGCAAAAGCCAAATTTTCAGTTGTATCTGTTTCCTATAAAAAAAAATATATTTTTGAGGTTTTCTGTAGATTTGCATGGCCATATTTATGGAGAGGGTGTGAAACAAACTGTAGGTTTGGTGGTCATGCTTGGTGTGTCAAGCCAATGACTAAAGTCTGTTACAAAATGCATATTTCGAGAAACACTAGCAGTCTTTGTAAGATCAAGTGATGCTGTATAAGACCTAAAAAACACACAAAAGGAAAAGTCTTGACTTCCCAAAATTGGCTGCTTAAAGTGTTCTACAATTGAAATTCTGTTTTATCTTTGGGAAGACACAATGGGGAAACATCAATACACTTTTGAGTAATGACAATCCATAGTTCCATACACAAGTACCCAGCCTCATTAGATGTGGATAACCTCAAATCAAATTAAATAGGTGATTTATCTTCCTGTTAATCTTTTTTTTGGATCTTTATATTTTATCATATTAGCCATCTATTTGATGCCAACTAATTAAACAGCAGGAAAAATTCGTTCAATATGATTTTTGAGTCATACTTGCCCACTCCTGGTGTGTGTGCATGTGGGTTATTGGATGATACTTTAGCAGATGCTGTCTGCACAGTTTCTTCTGGTGAAAATCAGAAAAAAAAATTATATTAACTTCACAAAATTTCTCTTCTCAAATGTTACACTGTTAAGAAATTGTTTCGTTGGTTCCTTTCTGATATGAATTATCATTTTTAATGCAAGAACTTAGAAAAATAGCCTTGCTGTTTTCTTATTTTTTTCTCTGGTAAACTGCATGATCTGTTCTCTCTTTCAAATGCAGCCACCTCCGACCCGGGCAAAATCGCCAAAGCTTGGTAGGAGGAAGAGCTGCAGCGATGCAATTAATCCATCTCAAGGAGACAACAATAGAGTTCCTTGTGGTCGTTTGAACCGGCACAGTCTTGGTAGTTACAAAGAAGATAATGGCAAAGACCGGAGCAACTTAAGAAATGGAAATGCCACTGGCAAAGATAAAGATGTGAGTGAAAGCCCCAAATCTGCTACTAATGGCAAAATGACAGGGCAGAGAAATGTGGATATTGCGGTGCATTCGTGACACTGACTGGATGTTTGAAATGGAAAAGAGGTGAGTTGCATTGGTTCACTTGTGCTCAGAAATTGCTCTAATTGCTTTGTCCTGTTTGCAAGAATTTGTTGCACTGGTTTGCGTGATGTATGGTGTAAATTTTGTAATTTATATATCTGAAAAGTGACATACTTAGGGACATCGAGACTCCCCTTTGTTTGGATGCTATTCAAACACGTGTTTTCTCTTTTTTAAAATGAGAGTCTGGGATTATGTGGTTTGTTGGGTTATTCCAGTAGACACCACTACACCTTTTTGTGGCATGAGCTTTTAGTTTGGAAATCTGGATCTTGAACCATGAACCCCATAAATGCACAAAGTTCTCGGCATCCCTCATCCTTGATATGTTAACCATATTTATTCTTTAAACAGGGCAACTCAATCCGTAAAGGTATTTTTTATTGGTTTGAGTGAACCTGGCTCCCTGTCTATTGGTTGCATATGATGAGTGGTTTTTGTGAGTCTATACATGGATTTATAAACTGCCAAAAATTTGCTTATTTCGCTGACGGCCGCCTTCTCAAGCATGTTATTTGTGAAGTTCTCCACTGAGGCCTTAGCCAGGACTGGGCTTGTCTCACTCGTCTGACTGCGGAAGCCATTACAATGATAAGAAGTGAGTACCTGAAACGAGAAAGTGAAGTTTCTTCTCTCTCTCTCTCTCTCTCTCTCTCTCTGTAGACCGGAAAGTTTGCAATCATCTTTGTGTGATTTTTACAGCTTCTTTGTACGACTGAAATTTATTCCAGCTCTAGATTCTCTGGCTGGAATACATTAGATCGAGGTTTTTGTACCCAAAAACCCTCAAATAAATCAAGGTTGATGTCCAGAAACTTTAAGATCTTATATGCAATGGATCCTAACCAAGATCTGAATTTCACGTGAAACCAAAAACTGGTTCTTTGCCTACATTTTCTCAATTCAGAGATAATGAGGAATCAAATGCCGGTGACAGTGGATATTGTGATAGGGCAGATGGTGCCTCCAAAATCTTAAATCAAGCCAGCCCTTGATTAACATTTTTAAGATATTCAAGTTGCTATATTAATTGTACACCGATCATTGATGCTCGTGTTCAGAAGCATTATTTGTTTTGTTGATGAAGGGAACCCATTGGATGGTGCTGACCGGCCCATCATAAAAATAGGTGACAGAGAAAAAAGAAATTATAGCAGCTTAAAGAGATGCCCTAGTATAAGGTAACAGACATGAAAGTGCTGGGAGAGCAGAAGAGAACCCTGAAAAGAAATCCAGCAAACGCTTTTCATTTGATGAAATTAAATGCACAGAGAAGAAAGAAACCCCCTTGTAGAAAACAAGTAGTTCATCCATTTATTTTACTACCATACACGATAAAGAAAGACTAGTATTCTAGCGAAAGTGACATTGACCAAAATCCCTGTTGGGTCGTCATGGGGACATGCATGAGTGTCCATATCACAAATTTTGCCTTTCAGAAGTGATCCTTCCAAACATGGGTGGATCATCTGTTATTAATGGCCTCTTGATGGTTTACT
This sequence comes from Persea americana, assembly GCA_029852735.1. NCBI lineage: Eukaryota > Viridiplantae > Streptophyta > Magnoliopsida > Laurales > Lauraceae > Persea > Persea americana. The sequence goes on from CM056816.1 coordinate 17,103,970, forward strand.
TTGTTGATGCAATTTTCCCATTGCCTGCCACACAGAACATTAAGACAAATGGGCAAGCAAAATGATTTATTGGCCAATATTTAAAGCCATGATTTCCATCAGTAATATGTGACTAGAAAGAAAGTTTTTATCATGAAATCCTTGTTCATCATTGTTGATATCACCTTTTTATTTGTAAAATCGTCTTAAGTAGAATCATATTACTGATTTTAGTTAAGAGGGAGAGGGGACGGAGTTGAGTGGGGAGGAAAGAGGAGGGAGAGGGAGGTGGGTGGAGGTGGGCGGCCGAGGAGAGAGAGAGAGGAAAGAAAGGGAGGGTATTTTTGGGTTTTTTCATAGGGATCCCAAGGGTGGATGTGAAGGGAGCAAGTTTGGATGTGCATATACCAACTCTTGTTTTAAATTCAAATTCTTCTAAGAGAAACCCTCCTAAAATCTATAAATTACTTCTAGGGCATCTAACCAACCAACTAACTATAAAAAGTTCATCCAACACCATAACAATTCTAGAAATCTAAAAGAGAGTCTAATTCCTATAAAATGGGCCTAGTTCCTAGGAAAAATACTAATCTACCCTTAATTAATATTTACTTAGGCTAGTAAAGGGGTAGGGCCTCACAGGTGGGACCATTGGCAATACCCTTTGATAACTCACTATGGGGGTGTGGGGGATGTTTTGAGCCGACATTCCCCCACAGTTTTTCTAGACGACTTTGGGGTACAAGCTTACCCCGGTCATGGATGAGACAGGTCACTGGGATACTCATTATGGGATTATACATTGAGAAGATTTGCTAGGGTATCGTGGACCCCACCTCCTCTAATGACCAAGTGGCGAAGTATTGTACATCGGGAACAACCATATACCTTGGTTTGGATAGTTATTCCTCCATGACTTTGAAATGTATCTTCGGGTATCAATGTATACATGTTGCGAACATCTTCCTTAGCACTTTGTGGTTTTAGTTGGGATCACTTATATAATTTAGATGATTGGACTTAGGATTCCTTTTTTGTAATCTGCTCTTTTGTTGGGATTTGACTAATGTGTTGAGGTTAGGTGGCTTTGATCGTAAAGGCTTTAAGAGGACTACTTAAGTGTATTTGATGAATTGTACATTTGACTGGAATGAATGAATGACGAAAGATAGTCTCTCTTTCGTTTCGACGAATCTTGTTTGCACGAGAGAAGCCTAGCCCCTCACTGATGTTTGTTTGGGACTCTTATGTTAGGCACCGCTCAACTGTAATGTCTAACATAGCTAGGGCACCACTGTGATAGGACCTTTTTCTGAATGACCATAGATCGATAATTTGGATGGTTATACATCATCAGATACCAATGATGATGGGGATTTAATGTTTGTTACCCTGGTATCACTTTCCGGATGGGCTTTTCTCCTGTGTGTTCACTTTTCCATAACTTGGTACGAGTACGGAGGGCATCGATACAAACTCATGGTGATTAGCTTATGTGGATTGCTTTTTTGTTATGATGTTGTTGTTAGGTCTTTCATAATGATTCATTATGCACTGAAATGCTGATAATAGTGTTATTTGTAACTCTGACTACTACTGAATATCTATTGTTGTTATATATTTTTATATATATATATATATGCGTGCGCGCTCCTGCCGACCTTATGGTATGATGATACTATTCTTGGTGCATAGGTACTGAGTCCACCAATCTCGAGGAGGAGACAGAGGAAGTTTAGGTGGATCAGCCTGATGACCTTTACGTGTGGTGTGCGGACGACACAGTGCAGCCGTACTAACCCCACACCCGAGAACCTTCACACTTATATGGATAGTTCTTCTTTAGTTCTTTTGGTTCATTTTATCAGCCTAGGTTTTTTTAGTGTCCATTGGTGTATAAAAGTACTTTTGTATAACTGTTAAACTTCTAACTTTAGTTATGTTAATAATGCTTTGTTCTTAAATATCTTTTATCGATTCCATTTGTTACACTATGAAGCTTCTGCAACATTTTGTGTGAACTGAGAAAATATCTATATCTCACCGCGGACTTCTATCCTTACGGGACTATGATTGGGGACCACGTGTACTTATGGAACAAATTTCAATTGGCCCCATAATCCCGTTTTATGGAATGAGGGTGTGACAGCTATTCTTTATAAAAACTCTTCAATAGCCGATTAAGAGGATTTTGGGAAAACATCATGGCCCACATGCCAACACCCCCCACTTCGCTAAAAAGAGAGCCATAACTATGTCATATGGTTTTCACCTACTTTAGTATCTCTTTAACAAATGACAACATGGGATGAACACTCCAGTCTTTAATTTAGTGAATTTTTATACTGTTCTCACTATGTTGTGATTTTCTTTTATTTATATACAATTTGTAATTGAGAAACTTTCATCATGATGTTTTTCATGCCTCCATGGATGTATCATCACTCATGAGTTTCATAAGAACTAATTTGTAATCCTTTTAAAATAAAGATCATTGTTCTATTATGATGTGATTTTCTTGACTACTGAAAAAATATCAGATTTTTCAGTGTTGAGGAGCCTTCATCATTATCATGAGGTTTTTTCATGCTTTTTGCATACTTGACCTCATGATCCTCGATCTTGTTATGATGTTTTTCATGCCGATTACAGGTTTTACATTCATGACTTTGATTTTTGTCATGATGTTTTTTATGCTTTGTGTGCATTTTTACATTCATGACTAGAATCAAGTGTGGAAATTTCATTGACTCGGGCATTCTTAAGTCTCATCAAGCTTATATATTCTCTAAAAATAATTCCACATTTATTTTCATGACTCTCTTTCTAGGTCCAGGTCCATGTTAGTCAATTCAATTCCTAAATGAAGTTTCAGATGCCAAAGGAAGCGTATTTCATGCTTCTGAAATTGCGGGCATTTGGGTGACGTTTAAGTGTTGAATCGAAATCAAAATCAATACCCTCGACCCTAGTTTGGTGGCCCCATGAGTCAAGGTTAAGCCAAACCCTTGACTCATGTTTGGCACATCAATGAAAGTCCACTTGGATGGTCAATGGGCCCCACATAAGATCACAACATCAAGTTACACAAATCTGGAAAATCACTGTCCGTAGTGCATACAGTTGACATCCTCCAAGGGTGGTCGACTGGGTACACTAGAAGAGTGATGGTTCTGACTCCCAGGTCGACATCCTGCCTAGTATATTCGGTCGATATCATCAGCGCCTAGTCGACCAGGTACACATGGACTTCTGGACATAAACTTGGAAGGTAGAATTGGATTTTTGGATTCCTAAAGTGCGTCCGGTCGACATCCTACAAGGATGGTCAACCGGATACACATGATTTGCTAGGACCTGACCTGCCTCCTAGGGAACTCTACGCAGTGTGCCGGTCGACATTCTGGCCATGGTGGTCGACCGGGTACACTGATTTTATAGGACTGAGAGGCATTTCAACTCTCAATTAGATCTCTGAATTTCCTGTGTATCCGGTCGACATCCTCCAAGGGTGGTCGACCGGGTACACAAGAAATTCAAATTCAAGAGTTTCTGTGACTTTTCCATTTCAATCCAATTCCATCAAACCAACTCAAATAGTCCCCAAACATCATCAAAACCATCCATAATCACAAAAATCTATTCAATCATCACAAATCCATCATCAATTGGGCCATTGATCTTTCAAATGTGAAAACCCATCCATCAAAGGCCAAAATCCAAGAAAACAAGGCTTAAAGAGATAGATCTAACAATCTAACACTTCTATGAATTGAATTTGTAGAATCAAACAAAGAAAATATGCATTTTATGCTAAATTATATTGTACTTGCCTCTTCTCCAAATTGCAAGAGAAAAAAAAGAGATGAAAATAGAGAAATCCAAGCTCCAAATCAAAGATCCAAGCTCCTTTGGCTTCCAATCTCTCAAACAACCCCAAAACTCAGATCTACGGAATGTACAGCTCCTAACCTAGATCCACAAGAGAATTCCATAAGGAAGGGAAAACCCTAGAGAGAGAGATAATATCATGGCAATTAATTAAAGGGAAGGAAATTACCTTGTCTTGTAGAGTATGGAGAGATCTAAGGAGAGAAGTGAGGGAAGTATATATATATATATATATATATATAAAGATTTGTATTGGAAAGGAAAGGTCCAAAGTGCCTCTCCTTGGTTAGTTATAAATTGGGATAAGTACATGGGCATTTAGGGGTTTTTAGGCATACTTTACAAATTCTCATGCAGAAACCCCTCATATGAACTTTAATTACTAGCAAGGGCCTCTAACTAACTAACAAACCTATAAAAGTCTAATAGACACCCTATAGGTTTTAGAAAATACAAAAAAGGAACTAATTGCTATAAAATAGGCTAAAATCCTAGGAAAATAGCAATCTACAATAACTAATCCCTATTAAGTAGTATAATTACATAGCATAAACTATAATTTACACAAATTAAACATAAGTGAGGGTCCACAAGGGGTGGGGGCTCACAAGGTACCGGTCAGCGAGGTACATAAAGACATTGCCGATTATCTTCAAGGTGGCTTGAGTTTTACGGAATCCAGGCAAAGGTGGGGATTGTTGGGCTTATGTCTTGTATTCCGATTAGACCAGATTGGTTCATTGGGTTGGCCGATGACCAGCTTCAGGGTCAAAGGTATTTTGGCCATTGTACTGGGGCTTTCATGGAGGCCAAAAAAGCACAGATTATATATTGATATAGTCGGTAAACCTATACTGAGTGAGAGAGTGAGAGAGGTGGGAGCTGTCTCTCCCATGGTTCTATCCATGGAAGGGGGCAGATATGAGAGCAAGATTAAGACACATGGGTAGAGAGTACGCTAAGTGGTTAAGGGTTTGGGATCTTTGTAACGAGTTGCCCAATTTCCTGCATAGCGAAATCGAGCGGAAAGCTTATAGCCTTGTGGACGTAGGTAATTGCCGAACCACGTAAATCTCTTGTGTGCTTGTGGTTGATTGATTGTGCGTGTTTGCCTTAATTAATTCCCCAACACACTGGCCCAAATGCCAACATTATATACACTAATTTTGTTATTGCATACTCTTATGCAGAAGAAATAGGAATTCGATTAGAACATTAGAATTTGTTTTCTATTTGAAGCTTAATCTATTGATCATTATACCATTGCTTTATTCGATTAGTGTGGGATTGATTTAATGTGCTCTAACAGTTAACTCTGCAACAGAGAATAATTATATAAGGCTTCAATGTATCGTGTGGTTAAGGTTGAATTAAATCTATGCATTTGTAGTCTACTTTGTGAATATCCAAATGGCTTAGACATTGTGCCACTTTATATATATATATATATATATATAGTAAGGTCGATGACACACTGCTACAAACCAGCATTTTTTTTTTTGTGTGTGCATTCACATAGGAATTGAATGGATAGGTGGTTAAAAAAGAAGATCGATGGTGGATTTTCGAAATTAATATATGAGCATCAAATAACAACTTCTTTTTATTCTATTTTTGCAAAAGAAAATTTTATTTGATGTTCATCCTTGGAAACACACCTTTAGTCTTCATTTTTAATCACCCATGTTGTATTTAGCTCTTTTGTATTCTAATGCAAACAAATAAGTACTAAAAAATATTAAAAAATATGTGGTTAAGTGGCACAATGATTATGTATTCTTAATAAAATATCAAGTTCTTTACATGATGGTGCCCACATAACATCAAGGGGGTTTTACCAAAATAAACCTCAAATATCCTTATACCTCCAAAAGCATCCTTAAATACATGCAATACCGAAAAGCATCTCATACAACATGCTCTAATTTTTTCTAGACCAAATTGCCCCTCCAACCCCTTTCTTGCAACATTGAGACTTGATTTGATAAATTAAAATATTTCGAGGCTAGTTCAACCATTTTCCCGTGACATCGAGACTTGATTTTGTGACATAGAGACTTTATTTGGCAGGGCATATTAAAGTATTTCGAGGCTAATTCAACCTGTTTCTTGCGATATTGAAGCTTGGTTTCATGACATCAAGACTTAATTTGGTACATTGCAATATTTCTAGGCTTGTTTTTTGTTTCAGTTCTCAAACTCCCTAGTTGATTTTTCCTTTTCCTCATAAGCCCTTAGATCTCTCGATCTTGGAATTATAGACTTTTGAACAGCAGATCTAAGGGCTAATGAGAAAAGGAAAATATCAAGTAGCGAGTTCGAGAATTGAAAAACAAAAAAAAACTAGCTTAGAAATACTTTCACTGCAACAAAAATCATTTTTCGTGATGCAAATATTTATCTCAAAAAATCCGAGAATCGTCGCCCAATATATCCTGTGAGAAACCATTTTTGTCGCGCGTCGGTGAATATTTTTGCTGACAATCACAACTAATCATTGCCAAATATCAATATTCTGCGACAACACATTATTGTCACCAAATGAAGTTTTCTGCGACAACACATTATTGTCGCCAAATATCAATTTTTTTTGTGACAACACGTTATGTTGGCAAAAAGGATATTTTTTGTCCCCAAATATCTATAATTCATTGCAAAAAAAATGGATAAAAAATGGTGAAAAGGAATTTGGCGACAAAATGGAGTCGTTGCTGAATTATATCTTTTAACGACAAAACTATATTGTCGCTAAATAGTGTATGAATTCCAATAAGTTATAATAAGCGATGAATTAGTTTTGTCGCGCATAGTTTGTATACATTAGGCGACCACTTTAATTCGTCGCCCAATATTTAACCTTGCCACAAATTCTCTTAGGCGATAAATTATATACGTCGGGGATAATATCAAAAGATATATTTATTCTTATTAGGCGACAAATAAAATTCGTCGCTAAAAATAATATATTTATTTTATAAATTACTGCCTGCCACCTCAAAAACCTCCTTTACGCTGAATATAATAGAACCTGCTCATTTAACTAAAATAAAATGTATAATATAACCTTCCTATTCAACAAAAATAAAATGTATAATAAAACATGCCCATTCAACTCCAACAAAATGTACAATAAAATCTGCTCATTCAACTCAAATAAAATGTACAATAAAGTCTGCTCATTTAACTAAAAAAAAAAAAATGTACAAAACCTACTTCAACATATTAGGAAACATATAACTATTAGATCCAACCCACAAGTTTAGCCACGTCATCGTTACTAATTCAAGTAAAAATGTAGCATCCAAAATAGTGTAAGTACAATATTCTTATGAAAAACAAAAAGATGTTCAAGCAATTGGCCTCTATTACATTGATCTCAAGTCCCAACCAGTGGTACAAAAAATAAAAAAAAAATAAAAAAAATTAGGAATTAAACATGGGAATCAAAACAAACTCATATGCAACCATGCTCATCAATCCATAAAACAAGAATGAACATAATATTCTTGTTTAAGAGTAGAGATTTATCAGTTCATTTCTTAAAATATGGGAGAAGTTTTAATTCTAATTGCTTGAGGAAGATTGATAACATAATAATGATATATTGAGTCTCCTACTCTGGTGGTTTGAATGTTGTTCATATCTATCCCATATATCATAGGCAAACTTATTTCTTATATACATGCTTTCTTACACACTGTTACTGGCTGGAGCCCATCTTGTACAGGAGCAGGACCATTGAGTTCATTATACATGTCCTGTGTGATCATCAGTATTTGAAAACCAGAAATTTCACTAGGCTTTCTTTTTATTGCAACTAAATTACCTCTCTCGCGAAGGTATTGAGATACAAAATTTTCATGTACTGAGAAACAAGGAATAAATTCATTGAACTTTTTAGAACCTTGAAAAAAAAAGTACTGCAGACAACTATGTTTTCTTGTATAAATAGTACCAAATTGTAACAGACTAAAATCTGTTTCAATTGTTAACAGTATAGATCTAAGTAAGCAAAGAATTATTTTTTTTTGAAAAATCAATACAAGGAGAAAACAAGATCTAATCACATGAATAAATGAAAAAACTGAGATGTAGTATAAGCAACGTCTTTCTTGATGCACAAGAGAGCTCTCAGTGAATATAGGATTCTAATAAAAGTTTCAAGTTGTGGATCTGAGAATGATCATTGTGTCTATGATACCTGGATGTGGATGTAGATACAGAGAATGAGGATATGATTGCATTTCTACAGATCTAGAACATGAAAATGGAGTTTACAAATGACGAACACTAATTCAGTTTGACTACTTTTAAATATGTACTGGTACCTGACATATGCATGTACCATGTATCCTAAGTGCTCATCACAACGTGGATAATGGAAGTCATTGTGGACAAAGTGGAGATCATATCTTTTGGTTTTCATCAGATGAGAAAATTCTTCCTGATTTGTTATTCAGTTATTCTACTGAGAAGGAAATAATCACAGAGAAGGCTACCTCCAGAAATATTTGGGTGGGTGCCTGAGATTTCTCAAAGTGCCTCAATTTGAAGAAAAGTCCCTTTGTCTATCCCCAGGTCAGATTGCCATTGTGACTTCTCAGTATGGTTTTGGTAGAAAACAAATGACCACAACAAAAAACAATCTCTATCATGGGACTTCCCCTAATCCATCTGAAATCTAGGCACCTTTTCCTGAAGACTCTGCATTCTTATGAAGGTCTGATTCTTTTTTTAACTTTACCTTCAAAGTTTAGGGTTCGCAAGATCTCTAGATTGGTCCACTTAATAAATTAGCCCAAAACTGTGCAAAAATAATAAATATACAGTGGAAATAAAATCACAAGCACACACCACAAAAACACTAGATTTTTGCGTGGAAAACCCTAACTGGGGTAAAAACCATGGATCCGAACTGAATCAAATCAAACACTATGAATCTCGTAATTATAATAAACTTAGATTTCCTCTCCAAATATCCCTTACCTGATAAGAAACTCATATTTCCTCCCCAGATATCCCCTACCTAAGGACTGAAGTTGCCTTGTGTCACTTCATGCTTCAACGACTTCACACCATTGATTGCAACAGACTCAATCCCGTGCTTGACTCCTCAGATCTTCTCGTAAGAAGATAATCTTCTACAAAGGATGTAGAAGAACTTGACTCTCTAGAGTACTTGGCAGTACAACTCTTCAAAAATCTCTAGGGAAAATTTTTCTCAATTAAATCACCAATTCAGAACTTAAAAGATGATCTGTGTCCCTTTGGGTTGTGAGAAACACCCAATCTATAGCCCCAAATTCGTGCTTAAGACTCCTAATAATAATCCAATTAGGAAAGAAGTCCTTCTCAAATTTCATTCAAGAATTCAGATCAAACTGCACTTGCTGGGCCACCCTCGCTATAGCGGGGTGCGTCTCTACCTCAGGACTATTAGCCACTCTCGCTATAGCGAGGTGTCATTCTGCCTATTTGCATATTATGGCTCTGATAGCCTTTTGACTTTACATACCTGATTTCAAAAACCACGAGCACACTATTATATTGGTATACTTGTCATGAAAATGAGCATATAAAAATGGAATGAAAAACTCCCAAAATAAACTGCCCCATGCCCCGAAACTGCCGTGCAAAAAATATACAGAAGATCATCAAAGGCATTATACTTGACTAACAGAAGATCATCAAACCCCATGGGGTAGCTCAGTTGGCCTAGAACCACGGTTTGCACCTGGAAGTTGTGGGTTCGAAACTGCACTACCACACTGGGGCTACAGGAGAGTTTACCCGACTTCTCTCTGGGCCCGAAGGGATTTATCCAGCCCAAAGGGTTGGGAACCCTTCGATAGCAAAAAAAAAAAAAAATGTCAACAGTTTGGTTGTTGCTGTGAAATCCATAAGAATCAGAACGTAGGGAAATAGAGAAATCTAAAAGAAGTTCAAGGCTAGAAAGAATCTATATAAGCCAAAGAAGTCTTCAGGCACAACCCCATTAAAGAGCCATAAAAACATAAAGAGATATTTCAAAATTACAACCTACAGTTAGTTTTCTTCTCCCTGAAATCAAACTACACAACGTCATAATAAACAGACAACAGGGCTTCAAAGCTATAAGATCACTTTTCCTGGAGAAGATAATATAATCCATAAACAAGAACAAGACAATGATGAAACGACCAAGGCTCAGAGTGGGAAGAAGCCACAAATGCATGCCCCAAAACGAACAAAAATACTATGTGCTTAGGAATGCTAATATATCTCAAAATCCAAGCAAAGCACTGCTATGACACGTGGATACTTCAAAGTCTGACAAAATAAACATATTGTGCCGTATTTGCTACCACATTTTGTGTGTGTTAAATCAGCACATGGTGTATCTATAACAAGATTTTCAAGCATCCATGTTTCTCGGCATCATATTTTTACTGAAATTTATAGAAACTTGGCTCAGAAGTCTAGGCCACCTTCTCCAGCTCGGGTAATAAGACACTCAAAGGAGTCAATTATATATATATAAATGATGAAGGGCAGTTGTCTATGGTAAGAAAAAAAAAAAAAAAAAAAAAAAAACCTCGAACTCACTGCAACGTTTTAATAGTGTTTGATATCTATCCTGAGAATCATTGACCTCCTTCAAGAGCTGCTCTTGTTCAGCAAACAAGCATTTTCACGCCCTTTTGAAGCTACAAGTTCTTGTTCAACAAAACATAACTGATCCTTAAACTTCCTTTTCTCTGCTTCTGTTAAAACAAATACAACCGAATAAATATAGAATTACAATTTATTGATGCAAAAAATTGTAGAATCACAACAAACAAGTATTATTTCAGTTTTATTAGAAAAGAGGAGGCATTTTCTAGGCAAAACATTTTCCATCAAATCCCATAAATGATAGTGCTAACATCCCACCAGAAAAAACCAACTTGTATATCTAACATGGTCATCACTAAGTGAGAATAAAATGGAGCGAAAACTTGTGCATAATAATGGCGTAGTTTGCTAATTCATATTGATAAAATGCGAAACTATGTTGACAAAATGAGATTAGTTTTATTGACAACATGGATTGAACCTGCCAAAAAATTACATGAATTGAAGTTGCAGCCTTGTGGTTGCAACAAAGGAGCACCTTCCTCCTACTGTTTTTGTACGTCCATGGGGACCAGATTCAAAATCTTAAGAGGCACTCTATGCTGGTTTGATATCAGATCAATGCTGAAGATAAATTACCCTAATTGTGGTATGATGCTTGTTAAAGAAGTAAAGAGCCAAGGATAAGATTTAGAGTCTGCATTGGATATGAGTGCAGTTTTGGGGTTATCTTTGGCATGAGATCAGTCGCTTTGTATAAGGTATTATGGTGTCATGATCTATGCTCCTTGGATGAGGAATGAGTTAAGGATAAATTACATGTTATTGGTGGAAGACAAGTGCGGTCTCCCACCACCTTAAATGATATCGAGACGGCATCACATACTGTGTTAACTGAAGTTATTGAAAAGGAATTTTATCTTAACTTCGGGCTCTTATGCTTGGGTTTGGTCATTGAATCTTACAAGCATGTGTTCTATCCACTATTTCCACAATTCTCATATTGGTGAGAATTGTAAGGAGGTAGGTTAGGTTATACCATTTTCGAAGATTCAAGGTTTCCCCCTAAATTGTTGGTCATTCCATTGCGTGGCCAACTGGCTGCTCTTTAGCAGATGATTATCATTGACAGGCTTAGGAATCATGAACAGGCAGTGGTGGATAATTGCAGATGTGAACCACTTGATGTTACATTGCTCCTTCACTAGGAAACTTTGGGACGTACAATTACCTCCTTTTGGTGTGTAGTAAACTATGCACAGGTGCTTTTGCATTGGCAGTCCCAATATTACTCGAGGTGTGATAGTATATGCAGGGGGGACAATCTCTTATAGCCACTCCATCATCCATATGGCTGGAGTGATTTTTTAATAATAATAATAATAATAATAATAATAATAACAGCAGCAACAACGACGACGACATGATGACGACGGCGACAATGATAATAACAACTAATTCTAAGAAAAATGTCAGGCATTAAGACAACTAATTTTTCCCATTCTTAAAGGGATTTTATAGATGGTTGTCTGAAGGCAGGGACATTCATATTCTAATGAAGCCGATATTTAAATGATGGCTGTGGGTTTAAGAGAGCTTTACAAATTGAATGCTAAGGATGATATTATTGACGACGATTCTAAGAAAGATATTCAATTGGCATCATATCTCAATGCTCGCACTTTTTAGGATGGCTGATTAGTGATCAAATCAAGGAAATTAGTGAAGATCAATTTTCAAAGATTGTCGCGACCCCGGATAGGGTTAGCGCACCTAACCCGGGATCTGCGAGCTAATTGGTGAGTATATAGTAATGACCACTACATTAATCAAAAGATACACACACTCTTTTAATTTCCCATAGGTTTTCGTGGTGAGCATCTCATACATACTCACAAATCATTTACATTGGTGCGAAAGCGCGTAGCAAATCAAATTCGTAATCCATTTTACATTTCAAAACTGATAACACATATATGACTAACATGATGTCAGAGTGAGCAATGATCCTATGACATTCCCAAAATATAAAATTAAAGGTTTATACAAAAAAGAATCAAAATGTAACAATCTCTTTCTTTCCAAAATATATCATATCTCAAGTCTCGACCAAATGTCTAGATGATATTGTCAGCTTGCCACTCTACTAATCGTTGTGGCTCACCGGCCGCCTCCTCTAGCTCCTTCTCAAAGACAATGAGGTTTGGACCAAAGTACCAAAAGAGTGGGTCAGACACGACGGTCTAGCAGGTGGGTGAATAGATATAACAATAAGGAATTTCAAAGCAAATTTTAGAAACACATTGAAAATCTATCAAAGCTATAATTTCCATAAAAACAAGATGCATTATTTGTCTGAAGCAATATGCAATATAAAACATGTAGGGTAACAAACAACTGGAATTGACAAGATGACAACCACACGTAAGCTAAATCCTCCATCACTAATGTGATGAGAGTACACTAAAGGTGTTGGTCTCGGGCACGCAAGGTGGCAAGAAGCAACTATATACATACATATATATATTGAGCAAAACCACGGCCGCGGAACCGGGTGACAGAATAGAACATAATTCAGACTGCAAATGACAGAAGTTAAAGAGGGATCCCAAGTTGGTGGATCAAACCGACAAGGTCGTCTAAGCTTAATGGTGCCGACTTATAGGTCAAAATGAAATCAGAGCATATACATATCTAAAGAGGTGTTTGACACCCAAAACAAACTGAATAGAATGTTTGTAGGCACATTTATCACAATAGTGTCTTATCAAAATGCTTAAAGCTAACCAATTATTCAGACCACAAATTTCAGTATTTAAAAGCATCATTTGTATTAACACACGAAAACTGTCTGAAACATATAAAATTCAGTGAAAACTTAAAACAATAGATCTTTTCATAATTTCGGACAAGCATTGAGGCTATAGGATTTAAACGTGTAACGGCATCTCGTATGTCTGTTTTTGCTCATGACTTGGTACTTCAGAAGATTTGAGACATTCCAAGTTCCCTATACCAATTGATAGGTCCAACATCCTCAATAAATCTCCAGAAATGGTGTTTCTTTCTCCATCAATCTCCGTACATCACTTCCTAGGTCTCCCACTGAAGTGGGGCCTCCAACAGGCCCTTTTCCATATCCCAAACCATCATTTCCCAGCTCCAAACATAACTCCAGGCATGACAGTTAGTCCACTCGAGTGGGGGAAAGTCCACTCTAGCAGGCAAGGTTCTGGGAGGGTCTGCTCGAGTGGACATGGGTTTGCTCGAGCGGATGACTCTCTAGGAGAATTGGCTCGAGCGAACAATCGCGTTGGCTTGAACCAACAAGGTTCTGGATAGGTCCGCTCAAGCGACCAAGTGTCTGCTCAAGCGGACATATCCGAGTCAGGATGGCTCGAACGAAACAATGGTTAGCTCGAGCCACCAAGCTTCTAGAAGGGTCCGCTCGAGCGGACAACTTCAGAAACTGCCCGTTTTGTGTTTTTTTGGGCTTTCTTCACTTCTCTTCCAATCTCCCTTAGAGCTACATCTGAACACCATATTAATAACATTTCCACCTACTTAAACCACCATCATAACTTCCAACAACCATCCATTAAAACCATTAAGAATAATTCAAATCCCACTTCATTTAATACAAGAGTATTCACCATTAATGAAGATCCATCATTTGACAAAATACACACTTTAATGCATAATACATTAAGGAAGCAATTAAGAAAGGAAAAGCTCATAAATATGCACATTTCTGAAGTCAACGTAAATCATAGAACATAAGTAAGCCATCAATGAAAATCCATATTTTTCACAAAAATAAGAAATCATTTAAACATCCCATTCATCCACTTGCCTTGGTTCCACAAACAGCAAATCAAGCTCTAATCACACTCCCAAGCTCAAAATCAACAATCTACACAAAAACCCCAAAAATACACTCATTACAAACCCTAACAAGTCAAAACCAAGAAATAGTATGAGGGAATTTCCAATAATGGAGGTGAAGCTCCTCTAGAACTAGAAGAATAATAATCTAGAAGATTAGGAGGAGAGCTTACTTGGAAGTGCTTCAAAATACAAAAGCTAGCTCAAAAAGACTCTTGGAATGTTGGTTTCCCCTACAAATGGCATCCATGAAGAGCTTTCAAGATGAAGAAGAAGATGATGAGCTCCATTCTCTTTCTAGCAATAATTTGATATGGATTTGGAGATGAAGAAGCAAGAAGAAGAGGAAATAAACCCTAGAGCTGGAGCTTTCTCTCTTTCACAATAAAGTAGCTAGAAGAAGAACAAGTGAAGAAGAAGAGCTCCTCTTTTATAGAAAACAAGGTGGGTCCCATAACTTAAGGAACTTATTGGGCTAAAAACATTGATTTCCGGGCCTCGGATGAGTTCAACGAAGAAGGAAGAAATGTTTGTCGAAATTTCTAGTTTCCAAAAAGTATATATTTCGCAGGTTTCAGAGACATTGAAAATAGTGTCCAGATTTTATGTAAAAAGATTGTTTTGCCCCTAACATTGGAAAAGTAGTGTTTCGGGGTCTCGGACGGAAATGGAATAAACATGAAAGTTATAGGGAATGACAAAACAAATCAAACGGGGTTAAAACATGAAAATTTCAGAATATCAGATAATTTCCCTAAGTCACACAAAAACATTACAAAGGAACCCCCACTACAATAATGTGCACCTTTAGCGACGTTTTTTAGCGACGTTTTTCTAAATTCGTCGGTAAAAGTGTCTTCCACCGACGTAAAAAAATTCATTGGGGAAAGACTAGACTTTTACCAACGTTTTCTGTAAAACGTCGGTAAAAGTCTGCTTTTTTGCGACGTTTTTACCAAAACGTCGGTAAAAGTATAGTTTTTGGCGACGTTTTTCAAAAAACGTCGGTAAAAGTCTAGTCTTTTTACCGACGTTTATTTAAAAACGTCGGTGAAGATCATTCCTAAAATTAATTTATTTTGTAATGGAAGTAAAAATGAGATTTATTACCAACGAATTTAAAAACGTCGGTAAAAGTAGACTTTTACCGACGTTTATTTAACAAACGTCGGTAAAGATCATTCCTAAAATTAATTTATTTTGTAATGGAAGTAAAAATGAAATTTATTACCGACGAATTTAAAAACGTCGGTAACGATCATTCCTAAAATTAATTTATTTTGTAATGGAAGTAAAAATGAAATTTATTACCGACGAATTTAAAAACGTCAGTAAAAGTAGACTTTTACCGACGTTTATTTAACAAACGTCGGTAAAGATCATTCCTAAAATTAATTTATTTTGTAACGGAAGTAAAAATGAAATTTATTACCGACGTTTTTAAATTCGTCGGTAAAAGTAGACTTTTGCCGACGTTTATTAAGAAAAAGTTTGTAAAGATCAATCGTAAAATTAATTTATTCTGTACCTGAACTAAAAATTCTGTGAAATGCTGAAAGGTTTTTGAACTACAGCAGATTTGAGTTTCATTTTTACTATTGGCAAATGATAAGCAATAGGGATAACCTCCTAATTACCTATGAATTTGTAACTGGAATATATCTCCTCTTTTTCTGCAAAAACTATAACATTTAACAGAGAATTACTGCAACTTCATTCCAAATCTTAAAGATAGCACCCAAAACAAGACCTACTAAGACTAAAGAGAGCACCCAAAACAACACCAAGGAGAGCTCGTCAAAACTAGCCATCTTCTTTTCAATGAAAGCACATCAGAACTCTGCACCTTCACAGGCCCCAAGAGGACAAGAAAAGAGATTGAACCCTTCCCTGCCACCCCGCCGACTAAGCCCCTGCAGAAATTTAGTCTCTGCAGAAATTTAGTCTTACACTTTTACATGTAACTGATACCTACCATAATGTATAAGTTTTATTGTCATTGTATCTTATTGCTTATCTAATATTTGTTTCTTTTACTAAA
This sequence comes from Persea americana, assembly GCA_029852735.1. Lineage (NCBI taxonomy): Eukaryota > Viridiplantae > Streptophyta > Magnoliopsida > Laurales > Lauraceae > Persea > Persea americana. The sequence continues at coordinate 17,120,360 of CM056816.1, forward strand.
CTCAACTTCAATGTCAGCATGTATGATCAACATGGGTCAAACACCCAGCTGAAAAAAGCATTTATTGTATGAATAATAAGGCTGAGTCATGGCTTTTCAGACTTGTATATAGATATAGATATTAAATCACAGTTTGGAGTCTGGTTCATTACCATGAAAACAGAGTTGCCACCCATCCCTTCTATATTTTCCCTATTACCTTTCCTATCTCTTCTCTTTCCCTTCATCTGAATCACTTCTAATTTTATTTTATTTTTTTCTGTTTGGGCTTGGGTGACTCCATTCATAGGGTGACTCAACTCGGGCCAATTTTCAGAACACGGAGCTGATCACAGACAATAGGTTTGACTCCTACCACACAATGAAGACTGAAATAAGAGAAAATGTGGAAAAACATATGCTTTATTGTTTGTTGTTACCCTTTAGGTTTGAATGTTGAAATCATTTGTGGCTTAGGAATTAGGGTGTAATTTATTATTCATTTTGATTTCAAGTTTTCTATTTGTTTATAATGTGATAGTTTGGTTTTTGTTGATATTATTTATTATGTCCTAGTTAAGGTCAAGAATTTGTAATACCTGGCACAAATTCTTTTCTAACTTTTTATTTAAATGTATCACTTTTGTGATTTACTGATATTTGTTATCTGTTGTCAATCAACTGTACTACCACCTGAAGGTAAATGTCCAAAATTACTGCATAGTACGAAACTGTAAAGTTACTCATGGGTCTTGTTGTACACAAGTAATGTTAGAAACAGAGATCTGAGGCCAATAAATTTTTTTGTTCTGGGGGCATATATATATATCATGCGATAGATCTTCAATGATCTCAATCATAAATGCTGGCCCCATTACTTTCAAATCCAAGACCCAAGTTTATTGCTCTAAACCTTGGGTCCTTCTCTTATATTCCTCCAAAGACTTTTAATTTCAGTCTGTGATGTATTTTTTCTATGGACTTGATTTAATGGAATCTCTCTGTTTTAGGGAAGAATTGCACTGTTTTCATAATTGATTTCAGTGGCTTCATTTATATATAGGTTCACTAAAAGTTGTGCATATGACATTCTTAATCATACGTTAATCTTGCTATTTTTTATTTTTTTGCAGATTGAATGAAAATTGAAAAACAAATTTTGTTATAAAAAAGTCCATGTAGCTAGGATGCAGCCAACATGAAGGCCAAGTATGTAGAGTAACACATTGCTTCTAATTCTTTAACCGTAAGTCCTATTTGCTTCTGTTAGTTCCGCCAAGTTACGTTACCCTCGAGTGAAGTGCTCGTGCTGGATGCCCCAATTTTTTTGGGTGCCGTTTCTCATTCCGGACCCCCGGCGGACCATTTTAGTGCCTAAGTGTCGGAAAATCCTTTTTAATTTTTATTTTACATTGGTAAAACTATCAGAGACTATGGAGACGAATTATATGACGTCGGTAAAATGAACACTTAGGCTCCAAAACGGCCCGCCGGGGGTCCGGAACGGGAACCGGCCACCGGAAAATTTCGAAACCGGCATGGCCACTTCGCTCAAGATGAGAGTAACCTGTAGGAACTGACGGCTCGCAAATAGGACTCACGGTTAGGGAGTTTGGGGTGAAAAGGGACGCTTTTCCGACACTTAGGCTCCCAAACGGCCCGCCGGGGGTCCGGAACGGGAACCGGCCACCGGAAAATTTTGAAACTGGCACGGCCACTTCGCTTGAGATGAGAGTAACCTGTAGGAACTGACGGCTCGCAAATAGGACTCACGGTTAGGGAGTTTGGAGTGAAAAGGGACGCTTTTCCGACACTTAGGCTAAAAAACGGACCGCCGGGGGTCCGGAACGGGAACCGGGTACCGGAAAATTTTGAAACCGGCACGGCCACTTCGCTCGAGATGAGAGTAACCTGTAGGAATTGACGGCTCACAAATAGGACTCACGGTTAGGGAGTTTGGGGCGAAAATGGACGCTTTTCCGACACTTAGGCTCCAAAACGGCCTGCCGGGGGTTCGGAACGGGAACCAGAGACCGGAAAATTCCGAAACCGGCACGAACACTTCGCTCGAGATGAGAGTAACTTATAGGAACTGACGGCTCGCAAATAGGACTCACGGTTAGGGAGTTTGGGCCGAAAAGGGACGCTTTTCCGACACTTAGGTTCCCAAACGACCCGCCGGGGGTCCGGAAAGGGAACCGGAGAACAGAAAATTTTGAAACTGGCACGGACACTTCGCTCAAGATGAGAGTAACTTATAGGAACTGACGGCTCGCAAATAGGACTCACGGTTAGGGAGTTTGGGGCGAAAATGGACTCTTTTTCGACACTTAGGCTCCAAAATGGCCCGCCAGGGGTCCGGAACGAGAACCGGAGACCGGAAAATTCCGAAATCGACACGGCCACTTTGCTTGAGATGAGAGTAACCTGTAGGAACTGACGGCTCACAAATAGGACTCACGGTTAGGGAGTTTGGGGCGAAAAGGGACGCTTTTCCGACACTTAGGCTCCCAAAAGGCCCGCCGGGGGTCCGGAACGGGAACCGGCCACCGGAAAATTTCGAAACTGGCACGGCCAATTCGCTCGAGATGAGAGTAACCTGTAGGAACTGACGGCTCGCAAATGGGACTCACGGTTAGGGAGTTAGGGGCGAAAAGGGACGCTTTTCCGACACTTAGGCTCCCAAACGGCCCGCCGGGGGTCCGGAACGGGAACCAGAGACCGGAAAATTCTGAAACCGGCACGGACACTTCGCTCGAGATGAGAGTAACTTATAGGAACTAACGGCTCGCAAATAGGACTCACGGTTAGGGAGTTTGGGCCGAAAAGGGACGCTTTTCCGACACTTAGGTTCCCAAACGACCCGCCGGGGGTCCGGAACGGGAACCGGAGAACAGAAAATTTCGAAACCGGCACGGACACTTCGCTCAAGATGAGAGTAACTTATAGGAACTGACGGCTCGCAAATAGGACTCACGGTTAGGGAGTTTGGGGCGAAAATGGACTCTTTTTGGACACTTAGGCTCCAAAACGGCCCGCCAGGGGTCCGGAACGAGAACCGGAGACCGAAAATTTCGAAATCGACACGGCCACTTTGCTCGAGATGAGAGTAACCTGTAGGAACTGACGGCTCACAAATAGGACTCACGGTTAGGGAGTTTGGGGCGAAAAGGGACGCTTTTCCGACACTTAGGCTCCCAAACGGCCCGCCGGGGGTCCGGAACGGGAACCGGCCACCGGAAAATTTCGAAACTGGCACGGCTACTTCGCTCGAGATGAGAGTAACCTGTAGGAACTGACGGCTCGCAAATGGGACTCACGGTTAGGGAGTTAGGGGCGAAAAAGGATGCTTTTCCGACACTTAGGCTCCCAAACGGCCCGCCGGGGGTCCGGAACGGGAACCGGCCACCGGAAAATTTTGAAACTGGCACGGCCACTTCGCTCGAGATGAGAGTAACCTGTAGGAACTGACGGCTCGCAAATATGACTCACGGTTAAGGAGTTTAGGGCGAAAAAGGGACTCTTTTCCGACACTTAGGCTCCAAAACGGCTCTCCAGGGGTCCGGAACGGGAACCGGCCACCGGAAAATTTCGAAACCAGCACGGCCACTTCGCTCGAGATGAGAGTAACCTGTAGGAACTGACGGCTTGCAAATAGGACTCACGGTAAGGGAGTTTGGGGCGAAAATGGACGCTTTTCCGACACTTAGGCTCCAAAACGGCCCGCCGGGGGTCCGGAACGCGAACCGGCCACCGGAAAATTCCGAAACTGGCACGGTCACTTCGCTCGAGATGATAGTAACCTATAGGAACTGACGGCTCGCAAATAAGACTCACGGTTAGGGAGTTTGGGGCGAAAAGGGACGCTTTTCTGACACTTAGGCTCCCAAACGGCCCGCCGGGGGTTCGGAACGGGAACCGGGGACCAGAAAATTCCGAAACCGGCATGGCCACTTCGCTCGAGATGAGAGTAACCTGTAGGAACTGACGGCTCGCAAATAGGACTCACTGTTAGGGAGTTTGGAGCGAAAATCGACATGGGTAGAGTAAAAAGATTGTAATTTATAGTTTATATATATACATGTATATCTTTCTTTTATAATTTAATTGATTGAAAATATTCTAATGTTGTTTTTGTCATTGCAGATTGATGGACGTTTTGGGATCAGTTGCAGACTTTGCAGGTGTTTTATTCTTTCTAGTTTATTTGTATTTGTATATTGGACATTTTTATGGGACTGTTTCATTGTTGATTAATGAGATTAATGGATTGATGAAAAATGGCGATGGTTGTTTGAGTAATATTTGTTTGTAAGCATTTTTAGTATTGAATATAGGTATATGAAGAGGTTTATATTTTGATACAGGTGTATAAACAGGTTTACAGGAAATTTTTATTGAAAAAAGGAATAATATTTTAAAAAAATAAAATGACTTTCACCGACGTTTTTTTCGTCGGTAAAAGTCTTTTTTATTTTTTAATTTTTACTTTTACCGACGCATATTAAACGTCGGTGAAAGTATAATTAATTTTTTATTTTCTTTTTTCATTTTAGCGACGAAACAGAAACGTCGGCAAACGTCTTTTTAGATTTTTTATTTTACTTTTTTCATTTTACCAACAAAACCTAAACGTCGGGGAACGTCTATTTATTGTTTTTATTTTCTATTTTAATTTTTACCGACGATAAATAAACGTCGGTGAAAGTCTCATTAATTTTTTGAATTTTCTTTTTTCATTTTTAGTGACGAAATAAAAACGTCGGTAACAATTGTATTAATTTTTGTTATTTTCTTTTTTCATTTTACCGATGAAAAGAAAACGTAGGTGAAATGTTTTTAAATTTATTTTGTTTTCTTTTTTAATTTTACCGACGAACACAAAACATTGGTAAATAAATTTTGATTTTTTATTTAGTTTTCTTTAATATTTTGCCGACGAAACAAAAACGTCGGAAAATATATTTTATTTTTTATTTCGTTTTCTTTAATATCTTACCGACGAAAATTAAACGTCGGTAAAGATATTTTATTTTTTATTTAGTTTTCTTTAATACTTTACCAACGAAAATAAAACGTCGGTAAATATATTTTATTTTTTATTTAGTTTTCTTTAATCGTTTACCGACGATATAAAAACGTCGGTAAATATATTTTATTTTTTATTTATTTTTCTTTAATATTTTACCGACGACAAGAAAACGTCGGTAAATATTTTTTATTTTTTATTTAGTTTTCTTTAATCTTTTGCCGACGGATAAAAACGTCGGTAAAATGTATATAAAGCGTCGGTAAAAATTAATTTTGGCCGACGGAATTATTTTTCGTCGGTAAAATGTTTCGTTGCCGTATTTTGGCCGACGTCTGGTTGACGAAATTATTTTCGTCGGTGAATACCTTCACCGACGTTTTTATGATCTTTGGCGACGAAAAATTTCGTCGCTAAAAGTGTAAACTGTTGTAGTGCCCCAAAGGGTTCCACTAATAAAAAAGGTTTCCAAAATATTCCAAAGCTATATAAAAGCTATTCTAATCTCAAACTTAAACAAAATCTCCTAATCTCACTTAGAATTAGAACACGACTTAATTTGTACTAATCGACATCTCTCGGGGCGGGGTCTTACAAATATCAGTTTACTTTAAAACACATGTTTTAGGAAGCTAATGGGTGGCAGATGAATTGGCCATAAAGAGTACATCATGTACGTCTCTTTTATATGATATTTGGATTTTTTCCCCCTCCTCACTGTCCCTTAATACATTTAACCGAGAGAGAGAGAGAGAGAGCTGATTAATTAGCATATTGGAGTATCTCAAATATGAGTTGGAACTGAAAGAAATATTGGTTGCTCAGAGAACAAGCCTGGCTAATTGATACAATTTAAAGACGATACTAACAATAAAGAAGTCATCATGGCATAAACTAGTGTGAAAAGTGAGGGCCATCTATTAGGTGGAGGGCTGATAGGCCCACTGTGAAGAGGCACCAGCCGAGAAGCAAGTGGACCATATTTGTTTAGCATAGTTTCTTCATAATCATCCATTTCTTTTATACACTTATGGGGCATGGACCACTTTATGGATGTAGCAGGCTGATTTAAAAAAAAAAATGCCGAGGCATGGTCACGGCAGGTGGTGCAAAGCTCAAACATGCGTTCTAACAACTTCTCCTCTGTTGCTATCAAACAAAGATCACTCACATTTCTTGAAGAGTGCACAAAAACCTTACTTGGCATAAATGAATCTAGACGGTCAAATGCAAGCATTTCATTACTCACAAGATTAAAGCACCGCTAACAATTGGAAGTGTTAAAAACTCACCTGTCTTGGACAGTTCATCAATCAACGTCTCCAATTTCGACTGAAAATTGCATACCTGCTCCTCTCCAGTATCATATGCATCCAAAAACTCCGATTTCACCTAATAATAATGCAACAATTTACATCCAAAAATCTGCCGAATTGGATAAACGCATATAGCTGTCTAATGCCATTAAAGGGCACATGTGTGTGGCCGCTTTTCCGCAGAAAAAAGCATAGAAAGTGAAAATGCTTTTCCTAGAGTTTAAAATTCCATGTTTGGTGCAACCACTTTTCCTAGAGGAAAACCAGGAAAATAGACTAGTTTTTTAAAAAGTTTTTGATGGAATTCGTTTTCCGGCTGTGCCGCACAAACATGCCCAAAAAGTTTAGTTGCTTTCCCTGTACCTTAATAGCATCACACATCTTAAAGACTATCAAACACAAATAAGTTCTGAAATCCAAATGCGAACCCTAACAGTAGCAGCATAAACCATTAAACAACTTAGTAAGCAATCAATATCAATACTCAATGAAACACAAAACTAAACAAGAAAAAATGCAAAATCTCCAACTAATTTAACTTACAATGACCTAAAAAAAAGTCCCCACGTTCTAAAAATACAAACTTTCCAAGTAATCTAACTTACAAATTCTAACTTCCAATGAATTCAAACAAAACGGTGGAAAAAACACGAATCTTGATGATATTAGAATGGAATTTGGGGAAAAGAGAGATTAACATTTTCCATCAAATCCCATAAATAATAGTGCTAACATCCCACTAGAAAAAATCAGAGATTTACACATAAACAAAACCAGAGATTTTCAAAGAAAGAAGGGAAAACCTCTGCAGGTGAAAAGAAGAAGAAGAAATCCTTTGATTTTGAGATCTAAAGAAGAAGAAGAAATCAAATCAATTGAAAAGAAGTTGATTACCTCTTGGATTTTGAGATCTGAAGAAGAAGAAGAAATCCTCTGCAGTGAAAACTTGCTGAGAGAAATGAAAAGGAGAGAGAAAAGGGGAGGAGTTTGGCGTGGGGAGGAAGAGGAAGATGACGAGGAGAGGGAGGGGAGGAAGAAAAGGAAAGAAAGAAGAAAAGGGAAAGAAGAAAAAGAAGGAGAGGGTGCGCTGGCGTGCAGGGGAGGTGCTGAGGGATGCGATGGTGATGCAGGGAGGAGGGAGAGAGGCTCTTACCTGTGAATGGAATGAGTTCTGCGCTTGGAGGGAGAATATGGAGAGACGATGGGGCTCTGCGCTGCTGTGGTGGTGGTGCTGTTTGCTCATGGAGGAAGAGGGGGCAACGGTCCGCGGGCGTGAGAGAGATGAAGAGCAGAGAGACTGGAGAAGGGGGCTTCCTTTGAGATGGGTCTGCGCAGGGGGTTGCGAGATGGAGAGAGAGAGAGAGGGCTGAGATCGAGAGGGAGAGGAGGTGATGGACGAGATGGGTCTGCACCTTGGTTTCGGTGTGAGTGAGGTGGACGAGGTCTGCATGCGAGGGTGTTGTTCCCTTCAGATGGAGATGAAGGAGAAAGAAGGAAATAGAAAGTGAGGGTTCATTTTGTCGCCCAATAGCTCTAAAAAATGAACCGCGGAGAGTCTTCACGCGCCTTGAATTTTATGCATTCCACGACGAAGTAATTTCATCGTGGATTATTTTTAAGGGATTCTGCTACGATATGTTTTTGTCACTAAAATTCTTTAATAAAATATGGTGCAAATGATTTATCGACGAAAAAAACTCGTCGCCAAATAAATAGTTTCATCGAAAAAACTTTACCTCTTCATGGCGCCAACTCCATTTTTTGGCGCCAAACTTTTCGCGGCAATATTTAGCGACAATTGAAAATTATGGTCGCTAAATAATTTGTGTTTTCGTTTTAGGCGATGAGATGAATTTTTCGTCGCGAAAAATGAAATTTAGTGACAAATTTTCAAAACGTCGCGGAATATTTGCAGCCAAAAATGATTTTTGTTGTAGTGTTTAATGCTCCAAATTAAGTCTCGATGTCACAGGAAAGGGGTTGAACTAGCATTGAAATACTTTAATGTGCCAAATCAAGTCTTGATGTCGCGAAATCAAGTCTTAATGTCGCATGAAAGGGGTTGGACTAATCTTGAAATACTTTAATGTGTTATGCCAAGTCAAGTCTCGATGTTGCGAGAAAGGTGTTGAACTAGCCTCGAAATACTTCAATGTACCCTGCCAAATCAAGTCTCGGTGTCATGAAATCAACTCTCGATGTCGCGAAATCAAGCCTTGATATCGTGGGAAAGGGGCTAAACTAGCCTCTGACACCTTTACAAGACCAAGCAAAAGATGAATGGGATTGATGGAAAACTTGGATGATCCCTTTGATCGATCCCATGCTCCATTTATAATCTCTTCTTGGCCTTAATCAAAGCAATTACAAGCTGTTACAATCTGATTACAGGGAAAGATTATATTACACTGCAATAACATAGGACGAGAATATTTTATATTGATCTAGTCAACCAAAGTATCTCATGTGATGGGTAAGTGTATAGATGTATCAGGCCTATCATAAATGGGTCATGTGGGTCGGCTGGTGTTAATAGCCCCCCTCAAATTGATGCTGGTCAAATATTAGCAATTTGAGAACAAGGAACTCATGACGGGGCCTAGGTAACTCTTTTGTGAAGATGTCTGCATGTTGGAGATTATTGAAAACATGTGGAAGACTGATGACCTAGCGATCATATTCATCTCGAATAAAGTGACAATCCACATCAATATGTTTTGTACACTCATGAAAAACTGGATTCTCAGTAGGATGGATGGAACTGGTTTTGTCCACATGAAGAGGTGTAGATGAGGCCTGAGGAAAACCAAGATCTGGAAGTAAACCACGAAGCTATATAATCTCAGAAAAAGCAGAGGATATGGCACGATATTCAAATTCAATGGAGGATCTTGACATCTTTTCTTGCTTTTTGCATTTCGAAGAGATGAGTAATTCGCCCAAATAAACACACTAGCCTATAGTAGACCTAGAGTATTCAGGTATCCTGTCCATTTGGCATTAGAATAAGCATTAAGTGTTAGTGGTGTACCAACTTGAAAAAAAATAATCCTCATTTTAGAGAACTAAGAATGTACCGAATGATCTTTTTGACAACAACCAAATGGTGATGTCATAGTGCTGTCATGAATCGACTAACAATATTCACTGGATATGAGATGTTTAGCCTAGTGATTTTCAAGTAGACAAGACTACCAACTAAGCATTTGTAATTGGCGGGATCGGATAGGAGATCCCCATCATCTTTCCATAGCTTCACATTGACTTCTAATGGAGTGTCCACAAGTTGGGCGCCTTGTAGGCCAGCAAGGTCAATGAGATAAGTAAATGCTTATGTTGATGGAGAAAAAGTCCTTTCCTAGACCGGTGTACCTCAAGTCCTAAGAAATATGTTAATGGACCCAAATCTTTTATATGGAATGCAGAATGAAGTGATGATTGAAGTGAGTAAGTCATATTACTATGAGTACCCGTGATGATGATATCATCCACGTAAACTAAAAGTAAGTTGGTAGCTTGACTAGTAATATTCATGAACAGTGGAGGGTCATAGGGACTTTGAGTAAATTTGAGATGGAGCAGAGTATAATGAAACTTCTCATACCAAGATCCAGGTGCTTGCTTAAATCTAAATAAGGAACGCTGGAGCCGTGCTACTTCATTTTTAGAAGTAGATTCATAACCTTGAGGAAGACACATGTAAACCTCCTCTTTTAGATCTCCATGGAGGAAGGCATTCTTCACATCTATTTGATCAAATGGCCAAGAGCGTGATGCAGCAATAGCAAGAATGGTACACACTATTGTCATCTTAGTGACCGGAGCAAATGTTTCTTCATAGTCAATACCATACTCTTAACGGTTGCCTAGGGCTACTAGGCAAGCCTTAGAATGAGCCAATGTACCATCCAAATTGAGTTTGACTGAGTAGACCCACTTGCATCCAATGGGTTTGACTGATGGATCGGAGGACATTGAACAATGTCCCATGTAAGATTTTCTTTAAGTGCCTCAAGTTCTTCCTGCATACCCTGATGCCAACACTCATGTTGCACTCCTTGAGAAAAAATGGTTAGTTATTTGACCATAAGAAATAGTAGTGAGTACGAATGTATAGGTGAAACCAAGGCGATTATGTTGGTGTGAGATACGAGAAGATCGGCGAAGAGGGACATGATGGCTGATGTTTGGCGCAGGAGCTGGTTTAAGTACAGGGGAAGCAGATGTGTCAGAAGGCTTCGGCACAGTTGTATTTTCCCATCTACATCTCTCATACACAAGAGTAGGGATAGTATTTTCTATAGTTAAAATGGAAGTGTCACCAAAGCTAGGAAGAAATGAAATCACCGGAGATGGATTATGATCTTGATGATGTTGAAAGAAATATTGGTTTTCAAAAAACACAATATTGCGAGAAATCCTGATAGGGTATACCTTGGGGTCATAATATAAAAACCCTTTTTGATCATGTGCATATATCCTAAGAAGGTACACATGGAGGACTGAGCAGATAATTTTGATCATTAAGCTAGAGGTAAAATAGCAAAATATACACACCCAAAAATATAGATATGCGAATTAGTAGGATGCTTCTGGAATAAATGAAAATAAGGTGTGGCATTTTGAATACAAGGAGACTGTAATCTATTCATAACATGAACAGCTATTGAAAGAGCTTCTGGCCAAAATCTTGCAGGAACAAAAGGCTCTAAGAGAAATGAATGAATAATGTCCAAGAGATGTCTGTTCTTCCTTTCGGATACCCCATTCTATTAGGGGGGGGGGGGGGGGGGGGGGGGGTATAAGGACATGTTTTTTGAGAAACTATGCCCATGTATTGTAGAAAATTCTAAAAATCTTTAGAAACATATTCCCCAACAGAATAAATGTGAAGTGTTTTAATGGTAGTAGAAAAGTAATTCTCAACATAAGCTAAGAAAATTCAAAAGGTTGTAAGTACCCTAGATTTGGAATGTAAGAAATAAACCCATGTAAAATGATTATAATCATCAATAAATGTAACCAAATACTTAAAATGGGAATGTGATGTCACATGTGCTATACCCTAGACATCACTATGTACCAGATCAAGACATTTCAACGAAAAAGATGTGCTAATGGGAAAAGGAAGGGTTTTGCTCTTGCCCATTTTACAACTAGAACAAGTAAAAGAAACATCTTTAAGGAAACATTTATTGTCAAGTAGTAATCCAAAATTAAATAATGACAACAAAGTTCTACAATTGGGATGGCCTAATCTATTGTGCCATAGTTGGCATTTATTTGAATGAGAATATGAAAACAAGGTAGAAGCAACCAAATTCCTATCTTCTGTAGACAGTTATAATGGAAAAAGACGTCCATGCTTGGGCCCCTTCACTATCACTGTCCCCTACGCTTGATCTTGCTCAATACAACTGGAGCAAGAAAAAGAGACAAAATAATTATGGTTAACAAGCTGTTCAACATATAGTGAATTGGTAGATAACTGTGGAGAAAGAAACACATGACTCAAAGGTAAAGGGTGCGAGATTTCTCCGATGGAGATAATGGGTATACTGCCACCATTTGCTGTATTGATTTGAATATTTCCATCATATGACTTTAGTTGAGATAACTGATGGGAATAGTTTGTTATATAGTTAGAAGCCCCCGGATCCAGATATTTTTTACCTGAGAGACCAAGGGCAGAGAATCATTTGTTGGGCCATTTCAGAGGTAAGAGAGGAATCAAATTCTGGAAGTTCTTAGCGATCTCTGGTGGGCCAGAGATGATCGGGTGCCAGAAATGGGTCTGACGACCTGAAATTTCTTCACAGGATCTAATATGGGGGCCCCACAGATCGATCAATGGTGTAATCCGATCACTTTTGTTATGAGGGAACCCTTTTCCATTTCCAATGAACTAAGTCTCACCCAAATCGGATGAGAATCCAAGAAACTAGACGATTGAGATAAAAATTTGTGAAGAAAATTTGAAAATCTACAAAACCAGTTAGAAAACCTACTTTGAGGCAGCCAAAAAATCTGAGAAAATCACCAGAATGCCTAAAATAACTAGTCAACCATCACAGATAGAGTTATGAAAGTTGTCTTGATCATCACAGGTGGGCCACTGATGAACTGGGTTGATTGATAGTGTTTTCTTTCTCTCAGATGGCTGAAGATTTCTAGAAATAGAGATCAAATTCTGTATTGATCTCTATTGAGTGGATGAGATACAGGGCTCTTCTTTCTTTTTTGGATCGTTGGCTTATAGTGAGAAATAGCAAAAGATGCAGAAGATGCTGCTTGGATAGATCTCAACCTCCCATGAACAGAACCATACGCATAAAGGAAGTATGCTTAAGTCCCAGCAATAGCAGAGTTGTGTCACAAGCTCTGATACCATGACACCTTGATGAATGGAATTGATGGAAAACTTGGATGATCCCTTTGATCGATCCCATGCTCCATTTATAATCTCTTCTCAGCCTTAATCTAGGCAATTACAAGCTGTTATAATCTGGTTATATGGAAAGATTATATTACACTGCTATAACATAGGAAGAGAATATTTTACATTGATCTAGTCAACCAAAGTATCCCATGTGATGGGATAGGATATAGATGTATTAGGCCTATCATACGTGGGTCATGTGGGTCAGCTATTGTTAACAGCCTCGAAATACTTCATTGTGCCAAATCAAGTCTCGATGTCGTGAAATCAAGTCTCAATATTGCGAGAAAGGGGTTGGAGGGGCGCTTTGGTCCGAAAAAAATCAGAGTATGAGATGCTTTTGGGCATTACATATATTTAAGGATGCTTTTGGAGGTACAGTGATATTTGAGGATGCTTTTGGTGAAAACCCCTAACATCAACCCAAACAATCAATTTGTTCTTCCTCTTTGAGTTGATGAAATAACCCAATTATGAAGTAAATACGAGTACTATTGATCGTTGATTTGAAACACACAAAAAATGAGTATAAGTTGTACTTTTTCATAGGTCAAGGGAAGCCTCACTTCTTATGGAACTTTTAGGTTTCCAAAATGTAGGTCGCAATTTCATACATCAAACTAATTAGTACTTTAGTAAGTTTTTTAGGAATGTTTACAAAAACATTATTCATAAATCCTAATTACACAAATTTATTAAGAAAAACCCTAAAACAACCAATTAGTGTGTTGTATGCCGCCAAAAGACCAATTTTCCCAAGAACGATATCTTTAGGGCATTTAAAAAAAATATTTATTAGAGTCTTCCACCCCAAACAATATCGTTAGTGTTCATTGCTAAAAGCTTTTTCCCTTTTCTTCTCCATACGATATCGGTTTCCATATCTTCATTTCCTTCTTAGGAAAAAGAAACTCATCGTCTTCTCTTGCCTTTCCTCTTTTTCTCTCTGCGACTCAAAACCTCTCTCTTCCCCATTTTTGCTTTCCATTTCTTTTCCAAAATTTAAAATCTCTGAATGCATAGCAAATACATTATCGCGTTCAAGGTCATATTCAAGTAGCGGTCGGCACTATCTCCACCATCAATTGCTAAGAGATCCAAATTCACAATGGCAAAGAACTTACGACTGGAGTCATAGGTAACACCTACGAGGCATATGGAGTTGGTTATTATATGCATATTGGTATTTCTAACGGAAGAGGTTCATTCGTTCTTCTGTCTCTTGTCCAGAGCAGGGACTATGTCCGAAGTCTCTCTCTTTGCCACAGACACTGAACTTGAAACTGTGAAGGAAGGGATAGAACATAAATCAAGGACGAAGAGGGGGGAAAATTACACATGGGTTTTTTTGGAATGAGGCTGAACGATATCATTCTAGGGAAGAAGAATAGGAAAAATCTAAAAGAGATTTTTTAATGAGCCTTAATGATATCATTGCAAGGCAAATTGGTCTTTTGGCTAGGTAGGACACCTTAATTAGATATTATAGTCTCGTTCTTAATCAATTTGTGTAATTGGGGCCGAGGACTAATTTTTTCGTAAAAATCCCTTTTTCAACTAATGTTTAATATCCACCTATTTGAAGAAGAGCTAAGTCATTCTTTAGGAATACATGGTAGTTCCAAACCTTGAGTGATTTGGATTATGGAAGGTGGATACCACATGTATATATTTCCTATGACTTTTTTCAACCTTATGTAATCACTCGACTGTTGGAATTTAAATTCATTTGATCCGCATGATCACTGAATAATGAGAAACTTCGTCACTTGGTTATGCGTGCAATAAAGAAAGAACCTTAAACATTTTCTATTTTGGAATTTAAGAAAATAAAAGCCCTTTTCTCTTGTTTTTCAATCACTACCATTTAAGGAGAATAAGGACTCATGTCTCTTGCTGGAAGAAACATATGTGGGAAAGTCTATCAAATGAAAAAACCATGGGTAACTCTCAACACTCGAAATATTTGCCAAGACGGCCATCATTGATACTTCATAGAAAAATAAGAACTGATTGAGAGTTGTAAATCCTAGAGATCAAAGCTACGGATTCAAGAGGTATAGTTTTATTGAATTAGATTATTAGTTTACTTGTATTATTCAAATTAGATTTCTGTAATAATGATCTTGTGGTTTGAGAAAGATTTAACAATTCAAATAATTAAGAGCCAATGAGCTTATTTGAGTTTAATTTGAGCAATCAATTAGATTGGATTTCGTCCTTCATTCTTTTTTTGTTTCTTTGAGTTTACCCCTCTGGTTATCGGAAAAGAACTCAAAAACCTAATTTCGTCCTTCATTCTTTTTTTGTTTCTTTGAGTTTACCCCTCTGGTTATTGGAAAAAAACCCAAAAACCTAATTTAGAACTCATATTTGAATGCTCTATGTAGAATTATCTGCTTAAATTTGTTGAAGCAATTTTTTTTCTTTTTGTAATTTTTGGGCAATTTTTGGTTTTGTTTGGTCTTGGTTGGATTCTTTAAGCATATTTTAGATCTTTATAGAATGAGATAGTCAGAATTGACGTTCGCGTGATTGTTGAATGTTCAGGTTGACTAGTAGTCAAAATTGAATGGGTGGAATTTATTTATGTGTTACAGACGTACTCGAACTCAGATTTTTTATTTGTTTTTGCCTGCAAGTTCGTTTCAAGAAGATCTTTGTGATGAATAGTTCAAGATTCTATTTTTTCATAATTAATTAACTTTACTTTAACTCATTAAAATTGAATTTATGTACTTAATCAACTTGATTATTATGATTGGAGTTAATATCAATTGTTTATATGAATGTTTATCTGAATCTATTCCATGTATAAGTAGAATCAATGGTTGGATTGGATTAATTCTTTGCGATGATGAATCAATTAAAGATATTAATAGCCCACTTAAAGTTATTTTTGGACCATTAATCATATGAAAGGACACCCATTAAATTAAGAAATATGACAAAAAAAAAATCAAATAAGTGAGTCGGTTATGAATTGGAATGATCATGGTCCCAAATTAAAGTATTTGTGGGCCATTAAACCATCGATAACTTAGTGAATTTACAACAAAATCCAAATTACTTGATAACTATAAAGGGACTTAATGGATCACATGGTATTCTCACATTTTTCAATTTTGAATCCGCATTTTTTGATTGACTTGGATATCACCAAAGTGGCCTGATTTTGATAAAATGTTCTTTCGTAAGACTAAATCGAAGATATCACCAATCAAATTATGTGACAATAATAATGCTAAATAGCAATTTGATTTGGAGATTGAGGATCGGCTCAAAACTTCAATTGTCTTTTGATCACTTGAAATCGGAAAAGGCCGTGTTTAATAAATGTTTATTAGGTAAGTTTGTTCTATACTCAAAGGTATAATCAACTAATTCAAGATATTTTATCAACACGACCTTGTTAAATTATATAAGAGTCATACTTCACATATTGCTTTTCGACCCAAAGGCAAAATCGCATTGATGTACCCATTACTCTCCAAGTTAGTTTAGCATTTAATTAATTTGATTTTATATTATTGTTTAATTCCAATGTAATAGGTGTATATTTATTTTACAACCTCCAAATCTATGTCTTTACATTCATATTTAGGGTCTATTCCCATCTTGGATGGATCGAACTTTATCGATCGGTTAGACATATTAATGTTGACCTTTACCTTTATAGACTTAGACTTGGCTCTTGCGGAGCATATGGCTTTAAAGTTTACGGACACTAGTTTAGCCACTAATAAGGTAAATTAAAAAAAAAGGATAATATATAACAAATTGCATTAACATTATTTCAAACTCTATTTTTGAATGTTTTAAGGAGGTTAGCTGCAATGAAAGGCAGTTCATAGGATCTCCTAAATTCTATAAGAAATCGATTTGAGATATAATGGTACTTGGTGCAAAGGATCTTCAATGTTATATTAAAAAGCTCTCGGCGTATTTTTAATGAACCGTTTTACAAGTCTGACATATGATGGGACTATGGGGAGTAAGAGAGCACATTCAAACCATGACCGATCTTGCTGCAAAATGGAGGGACGGTGACATGGGCGTATAAAATAGATATTATATACAATTCATCTTTGATTCTCTTCCTCCCTCTTTTAGTGCATTCAAATTGACATACAATCAGAACTTAACTTTGTTCGTTTATAAATGAATTGATCGCAAGATGCAATAAGAAGAATGGAGGCTTAAGGCTAAAGGGAAAATTACGGTCAATATTGTCTCCCAAAATAAATTTAAAGAAAAAAAGGTTAGAGCTAGCTAAAGTTCCAAAGGAAGGTGAGAGCCAGGAAAGAAGTTAAGGTCCACCAAATATATGCTTACATGTATGAGATCTGACTATTTGGAGATTATTGGATATTCAAGTTTAAACTTTGCTAGATATCTCAAGAATAGGAATTCAACTTCATGATACATCTTCCTATTATCTTGGGGACGGTCTCACGGAGAAGTACGAAGAAAATGCCACTCAATCCTTCCACATTCGATACAAAGTATATGACATGTTTTGAAGTCACGAGTCACATAATGTATTTGAACAATCTCATCTCATGACCTATCATCACGTAGCACATTTCCAAGCCTTTGAAGATTTATTGCGACAGCGATGTAGTGAGGCGTTTTATCCAAAATGACAAGTGTTCCATTAAATCTATGTATTTACAAGTCAAATATATTGTATTGAAAGAGAAAATACGAGATTATTTAGTGTCAATAGTTGGGTCTTCAATGGACCTCATGATTGTAGTTCTGTTAGCAAGGGCATTACCTCCGAAAACCTATAAGGAACATACATTAAATATGGGCTTGTATGAGTAATTGCCTTGTTTGAATTTATATTTTTTTTATGTTGACGCTATGTAAGTTAATGTAGGTTGATCATTAAAGTTGCAATAAAACGATTTTATATTTCCCATTTTATATTTATTTGTCGTATGTGATTAAAGTGGATAAAGTGAGAATGTTAGGCCATGCCATTAATATACCCGATAAAATAGGATTGCCATGTTACGATCCTATTTTAGACCTTTCTAAATACTTGATTAGGTGAAAACCATGATGTTATGATTATGGAAGGAAATATATCAATCAAGCTATGTGACCGCCAGGATTCTTATTGGTAGACTTGCCTAACCACAGATTAAAGAATGGCATCAAAGTTGAATGATAACTGTTTTTTTAAATTGGTGTACCAGTCAAGTAGTACGTTTTCAAAAATCTTCAAATTCAAGTCCTTCAAAAAATTTAATTCTTAATTTAAAAATTGATGGATTTACATGTATGGACCAAGTCGGAGAATGTTTGAGTTCCAACATTCTCCCACTTGATCCATTAGAATAATTGGAAAAAAAGAGTTTCAAGAAACATTTCCTGATCATACAAGTGGGACTCTTAAATAGTATATGATTAAAACTATATAAATTTTCAATTATGAATAAAACTCAAGCTCTATTTAGGCATTCGAAACTTCTATATATATATATATATATATCTCAATCCCTCATTTAATGTGAAAGATATTTCTCATAGGAGCATCTCACATATAAATATATATATATATATATATGTGAATCTAATTATCCGTGAACTTGGATCCTCGGTTGGAACATACGAGGACTTTGCTCTAGAAATGAATTTCCCCCACATCCAAAAATATGTTCCATACTCTCTTTATTCGAAATCGGAGACTTTAGATTCTCGGATATTGGAATACCTATTTGCAACCCTAGTAAAGGGTATCTTGAAAACTGCAACTTCGCCCACTGTATTTTAGTTCATGAAACTGTTTATGATAGACCTTGCATTCAATTCAATTTGGCCAAATGCATGCATCTTAGGAGCCTCAAAACAATATAAAGCAATAGTTGCTCTCCATCGAGTTCACCCACAACCATTACCACTATTTTTATCAGCCCTCTCTCCTTCCCCTAATACTCATCCCTCGCATTCATCAAAGCCATACTTCTCTGCAAATCATCCCTTGCAACCATGGCCACTTCCGTCATGGATCTTGTCTTTTTCCATGCCATGGAAATAAATCTCTATAATCGGTTGGTGCGCACCATGGGAGCTGACAAAGAGATGACCAAGCAAGTCATTGCTTTATGGCTTTGGATGGAATCCATTGGATATCCCGAACTAGTCCGCCACATCTATACTTACAATGACAATGCTCTAAAACGAGTTGTTGCAGAGGGAGAGGCATGTGTGGAGGCTCTTCATCCAGACATGGATCCAGCTGAGAATAACGATATCCCAATCACTGCTAGCCTCGCTGAAGAACCCATCAACCTTAGGTTTTTTAGATATAATAGGGATGCGGTGATTCAAGGGATCGCGCATGTATCAAATACAGTTTGTGATTATATCTTTGATGAAAATGTAATGAGGATTGTGGAGAGGGATGCTAACGAGTCCACAAATAATGAGGTCTTTATACCCGGGTTACCAAGGTCTGCCAGGGAGGGAACTAGTAGGCAAACAATGGAACCAGGGTTTGGTGACCTCATGCCTCTGGATGCATCTTATCAAGCCTTGTCTTCACTGTGGGTTCCTGTTGAGAAGGGCTTAGGCATGGCTCCACCTTTATGGTCCTCCCTAAATCCCTTTGCTAAACCATGGGCTCCATTCACCGCAGAAGAGAGATTAAGAGAAGGGGACTTTGGACAGGAACCTGAGGATCATAGATCCATGTTCTTGACGTTTTCCAGAGGGTACCCTCTAACCAAGGAGGATGTAGTCGAGTTTTTTACATCGTAAGTTTCTTCTCTCTCTCATCTCTGGATTTAAAAAAGACGGTCACAATATAATATTGTTGAAGTTTAATTGGTTAAAAATCTCACCCCTGTTTTCTGTTACAATTTTCAGAAAAAGGCTTTTGGAAAAATATATGATTTTTCTCCATATGAGAAAATGTAAAAAAATGGAATTTATCTGGATTTTCTTCTAATAAACACAGTTCAAAAATGGGTTTTTTCCTCATTCATTCCAAATGTGTGTGGATTTTGGTTTCATTGTTTTAGATAATGGATTTTCAATTATTCACGAGAATGACTTTGATTGGATCACTCTTACTATCTAACCAACAGGAAGAAAATTGATTGGCTAGATAAATCGCAACGCTGAAGGTTCAATTGTCAATCCAGACCATCAATAATAATATTTATGATTTAGGGTTTAAGGCTATGGTAAATTCTAGAAAAGAATTTTAAACATCCTATTTTTTTTGGTATCCCAGCTGTAGGGGGTTGGGACCCCACCTTGGGAGAGGGTAGTAGACCTCGGGTGTGGTGGTGGAGTCCTCGGGGTGAGGAAAGTAGACCTTGGGAGATATATCAAAGCCCTTTGGTGAGGGAAGGTGGCATGCCAGGGGAGAATTACTGCCACTTACCAATGAGGCAAAGCATCTTAAACTTGTCATTTCAGCCATTCATGTGGAGTCCTCATTGCTAATCCCACCTCCATGGTGTGTTGTACTTGATTGTGATGGGAAAGGAGGAGGGAAAAATTACTTATGGGGAGGAAGAAAGAAAGATTTTTAGGAGGGTACTCATGTCATTTTGAGAAAATTATGGGAAAAAGAATTGTGGGTGTGGGGGCTAACGTCGGAGAGAACCTATTTGAAAGAACGTTGGAAAACTCTTTTTTTTTTTTTTTTTTTAATAACTAAAACATGGGATAAATTTTTGAAAATTGACTAAAAGTTTTGCACTTTTTTTACAGTTTCCCTAATTTGTACATCTTAATCTTAAACCTTACCTTTTAAAGAAACCTTCTATCTAGTCACATTTTTTTCAGGTAATTGCAGAACATTAAGATTAAGTTCAAAATATTGGTAAGAAACCTTCTATCTAGTCACATTTGACTAAGTGAAATCATGGTTTTAAATATTGGACTTTAAATATATATGTTGCTTGCTTATTTGTATCCTCTTCTTCTTCTTTATTGGCTAGGCGATGGGGAAATTGCCTCGACAAAGTAACCATTGAGAAGCCATTGACAACAGATCCACCCATGTTTGGGAGGATAGTCTTCAACACAGCATCAATCATTCCTGTAATCTTGGGCGGCCAGCAGAAAGCAAAATTCGTAGTGAAAGGAAAGCACTTATGGGTGCGTATGTATGTACCCAAGAAGATCTGATGGGTCTATTTGATGTAATTTTGGTATGATATGGACCATCACTCTTTATTGTATATTTTGGAATGAAGACTGGAGAGTGTTGGTGGAGATTAGCCATTTTGGAGAAATCAGATACATTAGATATTGCAGCGTTCACTTTAAGGTCATCAAAGTCTAAAATAGAAACTTCCCTTAATTTTCATGGCCTTTTCTTCTTTTAATACTTCCCTTGATTTTCATGGACCTCTTTTTTATTTTTATTTTGGGTAAACATCTCTTTTTCATAGCCTTAAAATGGACAGCTGAAAATGTTCAGAGAATCTGAATTTTTATGGTCCACCCGTCCTTGGGGGCTATTAACTCATGGTTCTATCTAAAACTGCAATGCACCTTTGGATTTCTTCCCAATAAAAGCTAACTACATTCAGGTAATTGCTGAACAACTTTTGCTAAGAAGTTAATTAGTGCTTATCTCTAACTTTTTGTTTACTACAATGGAGACTCAAATTTATGTACTCTTTACATATATATATATATATATAGTTATATTTTCAACTCAGCTACGGCAGAGGCGCTTCTCTAAATCTAATTTTGCCCCATTAGCTCTTATCTTCGTTCTAAAATATTTTTGTCCCATTGGTGAAATCAATGCATCGTTGTAGAAATTTAAGTTTTAAATAAGTGATGGCCATGGCCAAAATCACGATATAATGGTTAATGTAATGTCTCAAACCATTTTAGCGGTTTATTGTGGTCACTTTTACATTTTGAATTGTCTAAAAGACATTATTAAAAAAAAAAAAAAAAAGGCTGAACGTTTAAACACCTTCAATAAACATGCAAGCGTTTTCAGTCTATTACTAGCGAAAGACACCCGTGCTGAGCACGGGCAATATAATTCATAATATAAGTGATACACAAAATTCTTAAAATTTTATTAGAAATACAAAATATATTATTTTCATATTTTGGTAGTGAGACGGTGAAGTTTGAAGCGGGTATGTGTTTTTGGACATTGACCCAAGCATTATCCAAAAAAGAGAGATCCTCAACACCATGATGTCAACGGTCAAAAAACCTTTAATTGCTAGCTATACTGCTTGCAGTTTCATGGATGGATTTTTTAGTTGTGAAAGTTCTCGTAATCCTTTTTGTAGCCTTTGAAACGGTTTAGACATTAAAAAAAATGGCAAAGGTTTGATTACGGTACCTCTGTGCAAAATGTAGTATAAGAAGACAAATTGCAAAATGAAATCTACTCTTGCTCTAGAAGCTGGATAAAGAGCACTACACGAGTATAAAATATAGAGAAAATATCTATGCCCAACACAAAGGGAGCCTACAAACCAGGAACAGAAAAACAAAAAGAAACCACCAGCCCACGAAATAAAAAAAAGGCATGCAGCCCAGCAAAAAAAACCCAATAAGGAGAGATCTCCATTATTATTAGCATCTACCTGTCGGAATATACATACTACCTTGACTGATAGGTAAATGGTTAGGCCCTTAAGAAAAAACGGTTTTGATAAATACACCATGGGCAACATACTAAAGGTCATAGGATATTATGAATACCTTTGGACAGTGGATCAAATAATTCCTTCTTTAAGCAACCTCAAGGATTGAGAAAATGCACACATGGAGCATGTGTCCAAACTCCAAAGTAATGCAGTAAAATACGAGAGAGGCTGAAAAGGTGTTCTTAGCTGGCAATGTTTAATCTTCAAGACTGGGAATTAGAACAACCCATTCCTCCTAAATCTCACGCAAAGAGGGGGGGGAAACGTTAAAGTAGAACACCTTTTCCCTCTCTTCATTTATCAACAGACAGAAAAAGGAAACATACAGAGTTGACAGCTTCCCATGTGATGTATCTGAAACTGAAAATGGGAAATCTGTATACATACAGAGTTGAAAGCTGAAATTTCAACATAGGTGTTCTGCAATTTCATGGCAAGAGTGGTGAAAGCTGCAAATGTATAGATTTCTATAGAAGATATTAGGAACATGGGAAGTCTCAACCATGTTAAAAGGGAAATCTATTTGTTATTGTGTATACAGAATTACAGATTTCTACACAGATTTCTAAAGAATCAAACATGGGAACAGCACGTTGTACACACAACATATGAAACATGTTTCCATATGGCAACATGGAAAAAGCAAGGTGAAAATGGGAAATCTGTTTGGACATGGCATTTCTGCTTCTTCATACAGACCCAGAGTCAAATCTTCATATGATTAATACTAAAGGCCATAGGATATTATGAATACTCTGGGACAGTGGATCAAATAATCCCTTCTTCAAGCAACCCTTAGGACTGAGAAACTGCACACAACCAACATGTGTCTAAAGTAATGCAGTAAAATATGAGACATGCTGAAAAAGTGTCCTTAGCTGGCGCTATTTAATCTTCAAGACTGGGAATTAGAGCAATTAAAATATGTATACAATAATATGAATTATGAGCAATTGGGTAGAAGACCTGTATTAAGCAGAAGGTATCAAATCAGAACCATATTTTTAAATGTTAAGCATCACTGATAATCTGAATTGCCAGTTCAGTGTTCAATGTGAATAATTATAAGAATTAAAAAAAAAAAAAAAAAGTCCATCTCTTGGAAAATTCGAATGATAGTTAGTCTTGAATCTGGGTTGTTCCTCACTAAAGAATTTCAATGCGAAAGATGTATGCCTCATTTGTGCATCATCCACTTATTTTTTCTTCAAGCTTTTTCAAATTAAAAAAGAAAATTAAGTAGATTTCTGATCACTGCGGCATTTTGTCAATCACCACATGCACATAAAGCTGACTAAAAAGGACCAATATAAAAAGAAAAAAAATAGAAGAACACCATGACATTCACTGCACATATGGGCATATATCAATATCCGCATTGATCACCCAGTGGGCCCGAACATAGATAGATGATAAACAAAACAACAAACCCATTGATTAATCCCATCCATTAGAGCAGTGGGCTGACCCCAAAAGACCAAAATAAATAAATAAATAAAACCCAGAAGAACACCATAACATTCCCTGCAGATATGGCCATATATCAATATCCACCTGGATTATCCAGTGCGCCTGAACACAGATAGGTGATAAACAGAGCTCCAAAGCCATCAAATAATAGAACAGAGCAAGAACACATCTAAAGAAACAGAGATTGAAATACAGAGTATTAATCAACAAAAAGAAAAATAGAAAATAAACGACTGATTAGAAGATATTGGCAGTGAGAGAAAGACTTGAAAAAAAAAAAAAAAAAACACAGAAGTGTGGAAAATCTACATACTTGAGAAGAAAAAAAAATCGGAAGAACATGAATTAAGAAAAAAAAATCAAATACCTAATATCCGGCCAAAAGTCAGAGCAACTCTTGTTTGAGAGTTGAGACTACTTGAAAGACCTCCAAAAAATTTGAGTGACTGTTGTGGGGAGGGCTTCGGACGGAAAAAAGCTATTGAGAGTAGAAGATAGAAAGAATGGAAAACGGTGCACTGATCTTTGGAGAGATGGATGGAGAGGGTTGCATCTTATCCATGATTTGAAACCATTACTCAAATGCAAAGAATGAAGAGGATGAGAGTTGTGATAAGGGAAAAAAGAGGAGAAAGTAACGTACCTGTGGAAGAGGAAACGGAGAGAGGAGTTACGGTTTTAGGGCGCATTTGAAAGTGCTTTCCACACATAGAATTAATATTAAATGCGCCATTAATCAGTAGGGTTAAATGGGCCATTAGTTAGAAAGGGCTGGAGGTCAAAAATTATAAGATGGTCAAAATCAATCTCAAATTGGCAAGGAATTGGCAATTGGGATTCACTTCGCTTCATATATATATATATATAATTGATGTGTATAAAAAATATAAAGATACACGATACCTTTCTACAACATTTTTTTTTGTATTTTATTATATTTTGTTTAAGGTTGTTTAAGGTTGAGCCCTTATTGTTAATTCCTATTGATCAGTGATCAATGGGGCCCAGCCGCCCAAGAAACCTTGAAGTTGGATCGTTTAATTACAATATATAAGGGGAGCCCCTCAGGTGAACACGTAGGGCTCCTAACAAGTGGTGGGGCCCATTTTACGAATTATCCAAGTGGACCATCCCACCCCCGTTCCCTTCCCTCCTGAAAGTCATGGGTGCTGGGGTTTGGTACCTATTCAAGTGAACTAGACCATTGGATCAAGTGTACACTCATTTTGGGCGGTGAAAACTTATTGGCTGTAGATCAAGTAGGGCCCAACGTGATCTGCTCCCCCATCACCATACAGTGGTCATTTTGGGGGAATCTTTCGGACCCCTGTCCCCACAACCCTAGGTGCTCACCTTATGGCGAGTGTTGGTGCTCAGTCGAGTGGCTTCCATATATAAGAGTTTAAAATTTGTGTATTAAATCAGTTTGCAAAGGTTGAAATATACATCCTATTGGAGTGATATTCCAAGTTAGATTAATCAACAAATCTAATGCACAAATAATTACGACAATTCTTTGCTAGTTGGTTAGGTCTACGCATAGATTGGGCCATCTTAGATCATGCCGAAGTCTAGCCCTGAATGGAATGGTCTTCTTGGTGACTGATGAGTGCCTAAAATATACATTTTAGGCCCCTCAATATGGACTTTGTTATACTTTGTAAAGAGAATAATTAGCTTAATTATATTATTTTCATGTTCACAGGTGATTTAGGTGCATTGGAAAGAAATTGGTGTGAAATGGAAGAAAAGGGCGAAAAATCAGAAAATCCAGAAAATAACCTGAAGGTTCTACCTCGGGGCGTCTGGACGCCCACTTCCTGGCGTCTGAACGCCCAGATTGGATGAAGACCGCCTTGTTCCGCATTTTGACAAGATTTTTTGACCCAAAACCTATAAGTATGGTTCTAAACTCGTTTTGAAGGACATTCACATCTTGGGAGAAGATCGGGAGCAAGGTTTTGGAGCTTTGGAAGAGCGTCAATGGGGTTTCATCAGAGGTTCTTCACCAATCGTCGTCCATGAGTAACTAAACTTTTATCTTAGGGTTGCGATGAAGCCCTAATCTTGTATTTATTGTAATGTATAGGCTTTAGGGTTTTCTGTAAATGCTTTTTGGTTATATGACATGTTGGATTTTTTTCCTTTAATGCAATATCTATTTTCTTTGGTATTTTTATCTTGTAGATTTGAATGCTAGTCATATAATGGTGCTTGAATAAATGTGATGTTAAATCTCAAATAGTCTATGCCTTAGAGATAGGTTATGCCCTAATCTACACCCACATCCTTTATTTGTTGACTTTGTTTAGGTTTGTAACCAGAATGAGTCTGTTTAGCGTTGAGAGAGAACCCCTAGGTCTATACTTGCTATGGTGCGAGGTTAGAGTGGATTTATACCCTGAGATCGTTTCTTCGATTGAATCGAAACTTTTTATTTCTCAATTTGTTAATTTAGCAATCAAAATCCTTGTCTTTTATTTAATGTAGGAATCAAACCAACACTTCGTTTTCTAATAGGATTAGTTTAGAAATCAATACTTTGTTTTCAATTAGGATTAGAATATGAATTAAGGAACCAACACAACTTAGTCTTTTTGTCCAAGTGGATACGATACTCGGTTAATATCTTTGCTTTCCCAAGTAGAGATAGTAGCGGGGATAATTTATATTTGCAAACCTTGTTTTAGGACGGATCAAATTTTGGCGCCGTTGCCGGGACAATTAGCACGGTTGTTTGCTTTTCTTAATTCTAATCTTAGATTCTCCTCTTCTTCAATTTTTATTTTACTTTTTCAAATTTACTCACATTGTTTACTTTCCGTACTGCAGGGTATCAATTCTAACACAGAACCCTAGAGTGTGTGCAGGATCTGGGAGGATTCTTTAAGGTTAAAGTTTAATCAATCAAAGCTCTCCTTCACCTTTTTGCGCTGTAAGTCCTAAAGCTTCTGATTCTTTTGATATAATTGCAGTAAGTTTTGTGTGTGCATGCTTGGTCGTTGCTCTTGCAATCCAGACTTGGTTTCGTTAAACCAAAATTTATAGCGAGTCCTTAGAGAAATTAGATCATCTAAACACTTAACTAATTCTTCACACACAAATTCACAAATGTCTGAGGAAAGAAGAGAAGAGGAGGTTCCACCTGGTACACCACCTCTTCCTCTCAAGGCTTTGAAGGAGCACTATACTCCTTCGGAATAAGCGTCACCATCGTATATTCAGCTGCCTATTGTACAGGTAGCTCAATATGAAATCAAGCCCAGCACAATCAATCTTATCCCTTCCTTCTATGGCTTGAACAATGAGGACCCGTACAATCACATTGATGATTTCCTGGTTATTTGCTCTACTGTGAGAATAAACATTTTCAGTAGTGAAGCCCTTAAGATGTTCCTTTTTCCGTTCTCGCTAAAGGACAAAGCTAAATATTGGCTGAGTACTTTACCTACAAACTCTATCACCACTTGGGCCCAACTACAAAAAAAAAAAAATTGGATAAATATTTCTCTGTAAGGAAAACCAATCAGTACAGGAGATCTATCACATCCTTTGCTCAAATTGATGGCGAGCAATTTCATAAGGCATGGGATAGATTCAAGGATCTCTTAAGGAAGTGTCCTCATCACCAAATTGCCAAGTGGCAATTGGTGCAATTCTTTTATGATGGATTATCCCCTGAATGGGGAAACATGGTAGTCCCCGCAAGTGGGAGATCAATTATGTTGAAAAATGAGGATGAGGCATGGGAGCTTTTTGAGAATACGAGTGAAACTTTCCAATACCATGCCTTCACTACTAGATTAGAGAGGCCGGTAGCCCCTAATTCTCAAAAAGCTAGAGGAATGTTTGAAATCCAGGCCCCTAATGAACTTACCACTCAAGTGGCCACCTTGACCCAAAAGTTAGATCAGTTGATATCTAGGGGTCAACCTCTCCAATCTTTACCCTCCTAGCCCCTGCTCATCAAGATGCATGTGTTTTGTGCAACAGCCCCGCTCATTTTGTGAGTGATTGTCCTGCAGCATCCCAATTTCCTGAATTTGTGCAAGAGCAGGTGAACGTTGCACATGGATTCTCCAAACTGGGTAATGATCCATTTTCAAATACTTTCAACCCGGAATGGCGAAATCACCCCAATTTTTCATGGAAGTCACCCGGTCAAGGCACTCCAGCAACCGGGAAATAGGCTAATCTTCCTTTCAATCCGGCGGCCTATCGTTCCCAACAATCTTACCAATATCCTAACCCTCATCCGCCTCAAAGAAATCCATCATTTAAGGAGACAGTACTGCAAGAGCTAAAGGAGCTCAAAGCAAGTAATTAGTTGGTCCACTCCCATTCTCAGTCCATAGCCAAGCTAGAGGCCCAGATGAGCCAAATAGCTACTGCGCTAAATAGAAGAGAGGAGGGCCATTTACCTAGCCAACCCATTGTCAACCCTAAGAATACCTTTGAAGTGGGTAGTAGCTCCCAAGCTCATGAAACTTACCATGAACAAGCTAAAGTAGTTGTCACGTTGAGGGATGGGCGTGAGGTTGAGACTAGGCTAGAGGAGCCTAAGAAAGATGTTAGAGACTCTGACCCAAGCCCTAAGGGCTCTAGGGTGGAAAAGAGTTCCAAGGAAAAGGAGGTCAGCCCTCCTCCTTCTTCATCTATTCCTGCTGTGGCACCCCCATAGGTGCCCAAAGCCCCTTTTCCAACTTGTCTTGGCACACTTTCTCCCTTTGGTAAAAAGGGAGCAACAATGGATGAAATGATAGAGGGTTTCAAACAAGTTAAAATAAACCTTCCTCTGCTGGATGCTATCAACCAAGTGCCTTCATATGCGAAATTTTTGAAAGACTTGTGCACTCAGATGTGAAAATCCGAATCTGATGTGTCCAAAAAGGTCCTGCTGACCGAGCAAGTGAGTTCAATAATTCAGCATGACACTCCTCCGAAGCTAAAAGATCCCAGCACTCCCACCATTACTTGTACGATTGGGAACCACGTCATTGATCACGCTTTGTTAGATCTTGGAGCTGGTGTTTATCTCTTGCCTTACTCAGTATGAACAAATTGGGCTGGGGGAATTAAAGCCCACCACGGTCACTTTGCAACTTGCTGATAGATCAGTTAGGGTGCCCCGAGGTATAATTGAGGATGCCCTTGTTAAAGTCGATAAATTTCTATTTCCTGCAGATTTCATTGTCCTTGACATCGAACCGATGCAAAACATGCAGAAACAAACTCCTGTCATTCTTGGCCGACCCTTTTTTACCACAGCCAATGCAACAATTAATTGTTGTACCGGAGTTATGAATGTTTCTTTTGGTAATATGAAAGTACGACTAAACGCTTTTAATACATCCCATCAACCTCCCGAGAAGGACGACTGCTTCGCAGTCGATGTTATTGATGAACTAGTGGAAGAAGCCCTCCCCTATATTTTAACTGAGGACCCTTTGGAGGCTTGCTTATTACATTTCAATCTTGATGCGTACGATGTCGACCATTCCATTACTGCAGTCAATACTCTTTTGGATGAGGTAGCAATGATGGACTTTCCACCATGGAGGGCGAAGTTCGAACACTTACCCCCACTTTCTAAAATACCTGCCCCGCCTTCGATTGAGGTGCCCCCTAAGCTTGAGTTGAAATCACTTCCAAGTACACTCAAGTATGTTTTTCTTTGACCCAAGGAGACCTTGACAGTCATCATCACTTCTGATCTATCTGATGATTAGGAAGGTCAGCTCTTAGATGTGCTAAAGGAGCACAAGAGTGCAATCGGCTGGTTCGTTGCCGATTTGAAAGGCATTGACCCCTCCATCTGCATGCATTGGATTCATTTTGAAGATGACGTAAAACCGTCACGTGAAATGCAGTGTCGTTTAAATCCTAACATGAAAGAAGTGGTAATGAAAGAAGTACTGAAACTTCTTGATGTGGGCACTATATGCCCAATTTCTGACAGTAAGTGGGTGAACCCTACTTAGGTGGTGCCAAAGAAGTTTGGCATCACGGTTGTGGAGAATGAGAAAGGAAAGATCATCCCCATATGCACCACTACTGGGTGGCGCGTATGCATTGATTATCGAAAGCTGAACTCCATGACCCGAAAGGATCATTTCCCCTACTATTCATTGACCAAATCTTAGAGCGATTGGATGGCTAAAGCTTTTACTATTTCCTGGACGGTTATTCGGGATATAACCAAGTGGCTGTCTACCCGGATGATCAAGAGAAAACAACTTTCACATATCCTTTTGATACGTTCGCCTACCGGCGGATGCCATTTAGATTTTGTAATGCACCTGCAACCTTCCAATGGTGTATGATGTCCATATTGTCCAACATGGTAGAGAAATTTTTGGAAGTATTTATGGATGATTTCTCTATTTTCGGGCCTTCATTCGATGAATGTCTCCATAATTTAGCAAAGGTGCTGAAACATTGTACGGAGACGAACTTGGTCTTGAGTTGGGAGAAAAGTCATTTTATGGTGCGTGAGGGCATAGTTTTGGGGCATATCATTTCCAAGAAAGGAATTGAGATGGATAAGGCCAAAGTTGATCTTATTTCCAACTTCCACCTCCCTCTTCGGTATGACAAGTCAGATCTTTCTTAGGGCATGCAAGTTTCTACCGCCAATTCATTAAAGACTTTAGTAAGATTTCTCGACCCTTGTGCGCGCTGCTTGCCAAGGAGGCCCCTTTTGTCTTTAACAAGGCATGCATGCAAGATTTTGAGAAGCTTCGTGAAGCTCTTTCCACAGCCCCTATTATTCAGTCACCCGATTGGACCCATCCATTTGAGATTATGTGCGATGCTTCAGACTATGCTGTTGGTGCAATCTTGGGCCAACGGGTGAACAAGGTCCCGCATGTCATCTAGTATGCTAGCAAAACCCTTTCCGAAGCCCAACTGAATTACACTACAACGGAGAAGGAATTGTTAGCAGTTGTGTTTGCTTTGGATAAATTCCGATCCTATTTGTTAGGATCAAAGGCGGTAGTGTTCACTGACCATGCGGCGTTGCAGTACTTACTGTCGAAAAAGGACATGAAGCCAAGATTGATTAGGTGGATTCTATTACACCAAGAATTCAACTTTGAGATTCAAGAAAAAAAAGGTTCCGAAAACCATGTAGCTGACCACCTATCCCGGATTTTGGTAGAAGGTACGAATGACATCTTACCCTTGCATGACTCATTTCCCGATGACCAATTTTTTACGGTGTCACGAACTCAACCCCCCTAGTATGCTCACATTGTGAATTATCTAGCAGTAGGGGAGATTCTTTCAAATTGGTCCAAGCAGGATAAATATCGTTTCTTCTCCTAGGTGAAACTGTATTTTTGGGAGGATCCCGAACTTTTCACGTTCTACCCCGACCAAGTCATCAGGCGATGTGTGCCAACGAGTGAATACCAAAGTATACTCAGATTCTGTCACTCTCTCGAGTGTGGAGGGCATTTCAGTGGGAAGAAAACTGTTACAAAGGTTTTACAGAGTGGCTTCTATTGGCCCACCCTTTTTCAAGATGCCCATCTGTTTTGTAAGACTTGTTTGCACTGTCAACAGACAAGGAAAATGTCTAGGAGGAATATGATGCCCCTACAATCGATTTTGATCGTAGAAATCTTTGACGTTTGGGGCATTGATTTCATGGGACATTTTCCGCCGTCCTTTGGCTTTGAATACATTATTGTGGCGGTTGATTATGTGTCCAAATGGGTGGAAGCGACAGCCACTAAGACTAATGACCACAAAGTTGTGATTTAATTCCTAGAAACCAACATTTTTAGTCGCTTTAGCTGTCTGCGGGCAATTATAAGTGATGTGGGCACCCACTTTGTTAATAAACATTTTGAGGCACTGGTAAGGAAATACTCGATCACACACAAGGTAGCTACACCTTATCATCCTCAACCAGTGGCCAGGTCGAAGTTTCCAATAGGGAGGTGAAGCGTATTCTGGAGAAAACGGTAAGGCCCGACCGCAAAGATTGGTCTCTGCGGTTGAACGATACTTTATGGGCATACCGAACTGCATATAAGACTCCTATTGGGATGTCCCCCTACCGGTTAGTGTTTGACAAGGCCTTCCAGTTGCCTATTGAACTCGAGCACCGAGCCACGTGGGCCATCAAGCAATTCAATTTTGATATGGCCACTGCAGGTTCCGCTCGGAAACTCCAACTCAATGAGTTAAAAGAAGTTCGGAACAAAGCATACATAAATTCCAAGATTTACAAGGCTCAGACTAAAGCTTTTCATGACAAACATATCTTACGTAAGTCATTTGAGTTGAATAAAAAAGTATGGCTTTTCAATTCTAAGTTGTGACCTTTTCCGGGTAAATTGCTGTCTAGATGGGATGGACCATTTATAGTAATTGAGGTTTTTGACCATGGAGCGGTCGAAATTAGGAACCCAAACACTGGGGGTTTTCTTAAGGTCAATGGTCAACGATTGAAACCCTATGTAGAGGGTATTACCACAGGAGAAGTAGTGAAGTCCATCACTCTGATGGATCCGTCTTATCTAGTGGACTGAAGGTCATTGACGTTCGACTGACGACGTAAAACTAAGTTCTTGCGGGAGGAAACCCGAGTGTAGTTAGTGTCGTACGGTAGGTTTAGTCGATTTTGAGTTCATGTTAAGTCGTCTTTGTCGCCGGGTAGGTATCCTTAGGTATTAATCTTTGAAAGAGAGTAAAAAAAAAAAAAAAAATCAGGTGTCCATGTGGGCGTCTGGACGCCCACACTAGTTTTCTCAGGCGCAGCTTCTGTTGCCGGGCGTCCGGACGCCAGAGGCGTTTTTAAATTAGGAGACATTCTGTCTCCGGGCGTCCGGACGCCCGGAGGCCAACAAAAAATAATAATAAATGCGTTGCCTACAACCCCTTCTTGTCATTACCTCTACTCTCTCTTCTCTCTCTCTCCAAGCACTCTTTCTTCCTCTCTTCCACCCACGGTCAACCTTTCTTCCCCCATACATCACCATCACCATCACCCTTCCTTTCCCATATTCTCCACCATCATTTTCTTCCTCTCTTTTCCCTCTTCCATTTTTCCCCCATCTTCCCTCAAACAAGTGCCACCGGAGTCTATATTCTCGCCGGAAAAATCCAAGCTTTCTGGTTAGATCTACCGGCGCTCGGCCCTCTCCAATCTTTTCAAGCACTTGGGTTCTCTTACCCATGCGTTCCTCTATGCGCTGGTTGTGTCCGCTTCTCTCCAGTCATCTTCTCCGTTGACTTCACCGGAGCTCCGGCGAACAATTTGTGGGTAATTCTTTAATTTAAAAAAAAATAGTTTCTTGTTCTTTTCTCTCTATTCCCTTTTGCAATTGTTATAAGTTGTTGGTAGGCTTGTTTTCCTTTGTTCATTTAGTTTACTGTTGTTACAAAAAAAAAAAAAAAAAAAATGTTTCAAAGAGGGAGAAGCAAATCAAAGGCCCATGCGGATGACGGTTCTTCTAATCCACAACCCCATAAACGGACTGCCTCCACCCCGCAGCATGACCAACCAGAAGCGGAATGGGCCCATGGACAATTGGATAGACAAACCGTCTTTGACTTGCAATTCTTTAAAACCGACCAAACCACATGTTGGGCGGTTCAACAGCTACGGCTACATCAATTGACGGCTTTATGTGTCCCTAATGGGGCATTATGGTGATATATTGTCTTCTCGTATTGATGGGCATATTTTTTCTGTAACTGAGAACGATATTGTACAAGCTGTCACCCCAATGCGGGGGGCTTCCCTCATTTTCCAGCCACCCCCACTATGGCCAGTATCACTAATGAGATGTGTGGGGGTCGTTTTAGCAAGGATAACTATACGAGTACTCGTCGTAGTTACCTACTACAGAGGATGTGGCTCATTGATCAAGTGCTGCGTGCAAATGCATTTCCCACGCATCACAAAGATGAGAGGAAGGGGGACTTCCTCGAGACTTTGTACGCTATTCACTTTGGATATGCGGTATCTCTACCCCATATGATTTTTTAAGAGATGTGCAAAGTTAATAAGCTCCTTAAGGAGTCCAAAAAAGATCCGGAAAAGAAGAAGCCTTTGCCCTTTCCTCATTTGCTCACCATGTCGTTCCTCAATCGGGCTGGCCCAACGGTTGCCCCCCTTCCCATTCCCTCTGATGAGGACTTTATCCCGTGCTCTGACTTGTATGGTGAGGTGCGTTGGACGTAGAGCGTCACATCAATTCTTCGCAATTTGCAGCACGCTCACCCTGTTATGATGCCGGGAGTAACCGCGCCGGTGGTTGATCCACAAGTGCATCCTCAAGCCCCTCCTATTGCCCCCCCCCCCCTTCCTGCGGGGCCTGCTGACCCATTCTCCATGTCTTATGCCCAATACGAGGCTATCATACAAGGTCAGCAGGCTCTCCAGTTCCGTCAGTTGGCTTTTGAGTCCCACTTTGAAGACTTTGCCACTAGTACCACCGACTCTTTCTTCGAAATGCGGTCACTATTGAGAGGCCTGAGTGGACTTTCCCCTGCCCCATAGAGATACTCACATGGACCAGGGCAGTGGGAGGACTTCCCATGACGGGAGTGGGGAGGCAGATTGATGCTGTTGTCTTTTAGGTGGTCATTTGTTTTCTTTTGTCTTTGTGGATTGCCACTAACATTTTGCAGGTTCTTCCATGCAAGTTTGGGGGTCTACCTAACTGTACTTTTCTGTGTACTTTCTGTTTCATGGCACCAAGGTGATATCCCTCCTTTGACTTTTCTTTTCATGTCCTTTCTATTTCTTTTATGCTGATTCACATTGTGGACAATGTTCGGTTCAGTTGGGGGGTGGAGTATTAACCTTTGGATTAGTCTTGTTAGTTTTTGTTTAGTTCTCGTCCTCGAGTTTTAGGTTTCTTTCTTCAAATTATAAAAAAAAAAAAAACAAGAAGAAAGAGAGAGTTGTTGCTATTTTTGTTAGTTTTTCGGGGGATTTCTAAAAAGATTTTTATGAAACGAAGATACCTTGATTTTTGAAACTTTTTGTGAGGAAAAAGAGAAAGGGTTCACTATCTTGTTTTAAGTAAGAGTTTTTGAGAAATTGTTGAATGATTGATCCATCACTTAGCACTTATTTTATAGAATTCTTTTGAAATGTGAAGCTATGAGTTTCATACTTGTGAGAACCACAGAATAATCATGATGGAAAGCCGACTCTCGATCATACAGTGTCCTAGTTCAACTAAGTAGATTTATCCACAAATTGGTGAATTAATTCGGGCATATGGAAACGGCTGCCTATTGTTGGGGACTGAAGTTATAAAAAACGTTTTGTGACTAGTTTGGGTTCGTAGCCTTTTTGACCCGAGTCACTAAGCCCATAGGAGTATTGCCATACCTAGTGCCTTAAATACATCCGTTTTGGGAGTCATTAGCTGAATCCTCGTTACATGGATTGATTAGAAAGCTTAAGGGACCTAGGCATTGCACAGTCACATAAGTTATAAAAAAAAATCATCAAAATAATATTGTTACAGCCTTCGAAAAATAATAGTGCGAAAGCCACTATAAATGCCTTGAGAGAAATCATGTTATCTTTCACTGAGGTTAGGTCGCCCAGAATCCGAGAAGAAAAAAAAAAGAGGTGTTTTCACAGGAATTCGTAGTTGATCGTTTTATGCTTTCATACTTCTATATATAGACAATTTTCATCGTGCAGGATCAATTTTTTCAGCATGATCTTGAAAATTTCTGACCAACAGATAGGATTTGTGAACCAACTTTGTGATGTGTGTTGAAAACCCCATGATCAAGAATATCCGGTGCTCGTAGATATCATTTCTGGAAATACCCCCTGTTATTATTTTGGTTTTAGGAGTTTTGTGGGTAGATTCACTGCAAACTCTCATGAGACTATAACTCGTCCTCTAGGGGGAACTTAGAGGTTTAAAGGCTTGCTGCACATGCTACGTGCAGCCGTGCTCCCTATGAAAGTGGACTTAGTTAGTCTGTCATTTTGTTTTAGCTCTGCTCGAGGTCTAGCAAAGTGTAAGTTGGGGGTGTGATGAGTGCCTCAAATATACATTTTAGGCCCCTCAATATGGACTTTGTTATACTTTGTGAAGAGAATAATTAGCTTAATTATGTTATTTTCATGTTCACAGGTGATTTAAGTGCATTGGAAAGAAATTGGCGCAAAATGGAAGAAAAGGGCAAAAAATCAGAGAATCCAGAAAATAACCCAGAGGTTCTGCCTCCGGGCGTCCAGATGCCAGGTAGACCGAATGAAGATCGCCTTGTTCCTCATTTTGACGAGATTTTTTGACCCAAAACCTATAAATATGGTTCCAAACTCGTTTTGAAGGACATTCACATCTTGGGAGAAGATCGGGAACAAGGTTTTGGAGCTTTGGAAGAGCGTCAATGGGGATTTCATCAGAGATTCTTCACCAATTGTCGTCTATGAGTAACTAAACTTCTAATTTTAGGGTTGCGATGAAGCCTTAATCCTGTATTTATGGTGATGTATTGGCTTTAGGGTTTTCTGTAAATGCCTTTTGGTTATATTACATATTGGATTTTGTTCCTTTAATGCAATATCTATTTTCTTTGGTATTTTAATCTTGTAGATTTGAATGCTAGTCATATAACGATGCTTGAATGAATGTGATATTAGATCTCAAATAGTCTATGTCTTAGAGATAGGTTATGCCATGATCTACATCCATATTCTTTATTTGTTGACTATGTTTAGGTTTGTAACCAGAACAAGTCTGTTTAGCGTTGAGAGAGAACCCCTAGGTCTATACTTGCCATGATGCGAGGTTAAAGTGGATTCGTACCCTGAGATCTTTTCTCCGATTGAATCGAAACTTTTTGTTTCTCAATTTGTTAATTTAGCAATCAAAACCCTTGTCTTTTATTTGGTTAATTTAGGAATCAAACCAACACTTCATTTTCTAATAGGATTAGTTTATAAATCAACACTTTGTTTTCAATTAGGATTAGAATAGGAATTAAGGAACCAACACAACTTAGCCTTTTTGTCCCAGTGGATACGATACTCGGTTAATATATTTGCTTTCCCAAGTAGAGATAGTAGCAAGGATAATTTATATTTGCAAACCCTATTTTAGGACGGATCAGTGACCTTTTTTTCTAGCCCAATGGGAAATTAGCTATGCCCTGGCCTAGATATGCTTAAAACATGATGCCAGGGGCTTAACTTAAGCGCAATCTACACTTGTTTGCAAGATTTTAAGACTTGCAGACAAGTGTAGCATGCGCCTAACTCCCATGCATATAGGTTAAGATTTGGGCCTGATTGTAACTAAATGCCCTGATTGTAACTAAATGGGATGAGCGTGGGCAAGCTTTAGACTAGCCAATTCAGTTTACAACCCCTCATGTTATTTGGCTTTGGGAGTTGATTCGTAATTTTTTCACAGGAATGCCAACTCAAAGATGATAAGGTTTGATAAAAAGGGATGAATTCAGGAGTTATAGGGATGTCTTTGTCGATGGAACTCCATTCTCACCATAACACTAAGGATTGATTCGCGGGCAAGTAAGTTTAGATAGTCCCCCTTCATCACTAGGTCAAGTAAAGCAGAGAGGTCAAAAGGGCTAAGCGACCGCCAAATCTTCGTTTTATCTCTATGGTTGCATGATAAGAAACATGTAGAAGATGTCAAGGGTTCGAATATTCATAGCTACCGAACATTTTCGCCTCTAAGCAAACTGCATATTGTGCCTACATGGTTCGGCTCATTAGTCAACCTGGATGAATTCCTATTAGTGCCGTAGGATAGAATGAAAGGTCAATTTATGGATAAGGACCATGCAAAAAATCAGCCCCATCTGATTTTCCTAGCCCTTGATATAATATATAGCCTTAAAGTTTAAAGGTGTTTTAACTATAAATTCTTTTTATTTTAGATTCAATCCAACTGTGAGTAAAGGTTTGATGAGCATAAAATTGGGTATGATGCTGGATCATGGGATTTAAGAGTGTGAAAGGAGGTGCAATGACCAAGAGTTGGCCCAAATAGCTCGCTCACAAATTAAATCCTCCTAGTAGATACCCCTTTATTCATCAAAAGATCTTCTACTTTAAGCAGAGCTAGGGATAAAATGTTTTTGCTACTGAAAGTGCAAGCTAGAACAAACCAAAGTCTTGAGGGTGGGGGGGTTTGAATAGGACTAATTAAAAAAATAATTTAATCAAACAAATTAGTCCAATAAAATAAAACCACACACTCACTTAAATTGCACAAGAATGTATAACTTTGAGAGAGGGCAATTAACTGAACAAGTGTTTAATGCTATATAAATCATGATATGTGCTAAACAGTACTCAATGATACGCCAAATTATTCAAAGTAATCTAGCACATGTGAATTGTATACAAAATCAATAAAAATGTGACTATGTAGCACATGTATCTCAAAGCATAAATGTAAGACAATGAGGCACAATAGAGATCGAGACTATCTAGCACATGTATCTCAAAGCATAAATGTAAGACAATGAGGCACACTAGAGATCGAGGAACATAACGATTTATAGTGGTTCGGTCCTTGACCTACATCCATTCCCAAGCAAACCACACACAATGGTCCCATGGCTTCCACAATTAGAGGTTTTCAAAAGGTTCACCTCAAAAATCTTTACAATAATGTTTTTTAATATGGTGGTTTGATCACTAAGGTCTATCCACCAATACTAGTTTTTTTATACGGTGGTCCAATCACAAAGGTCTACTTCTCTATTCCATTTTTTTTTTATAGTGGTTCAATCACATAGGTCTAATTCACTTTACAATGATGTAAAAGTAAAACAAAACAAAACAAAAGCACTTGCCTCTTTGTTAACGAATCTAACATGATGCACATTCTATAAAGCGTGAACCTTGACTCCAAGCTTTGACTCCTTGTTTAACTCCTTGGTGTTATAGATACTCCAATTGTACACAACCAAGAGAGAAATGAGGTCTAAATCTAGGGTGACTAAGGTATACCTATAAGGTTAGTCTAATCCCTAGAAAAGGATCTTTCCACAAAACACGCTTTGATGAGCTTTGAGTTCTCAAGGTTATGCCTATAAGGATCTTAGACTATGTGGAAGATGGTCTTGAAGGAGAAAGGAGTTTTTGCTTATAGGGAGCAGTCAAACTTCAAAATTATAAATCCAGAATCCACTAATCACTCTCATGATCTTTGAATGTTCTTACATCAAACTATTAAATCTGAAGAGAGTGTGTGAAAAGGGATTTTGAGGCCTCTTAAGATGTTTAATTAAGGGTTAGTTTGTGGTTAAGGAGGGCTCTCAAAATCATA
Organism: Persea americana; assembly: GCA_029852735.1. Taxonomy (NCBI): domain Eukaryota; kingdom Viridiplantae; phylum Streptophyta; class Magnoliopsida; order Laurales; family Lauraceae; genus Persea; species Persea americana. The sequence continues at coordinate 17,159,548 of CM056816.1, forward strand.
TTCATTACCGCCATTAAAATTAGCTCAGTTATATATAGCAGTGCTCATAATAGCTAGTCTATGGTTAGTTGTGATCAATGAATTGTTAGATGTAAATCCCAATGGCTAGTTTGACTTCATAGTCAAAACTTCTCGTTGTTCTATGGCTGGCCTTACATCTCGCAGTAATACAAAATGGCCCAAAACATCATTTTGGAAAAACTCGTTGATGCATACTTACGGGGAGCTTCTTACTTTCTTATAGCTTGCCGTAGCTCTATTACAACTCGTTGTAAGGCACCAGAATTGAGCTACTGCACTACTCAATTCAGTCGTTTTAACCCTATTGATTTAACTATTTGGTTTAAGGGTATTAAGGGCCTTTTCTTGGTGTGCCTAATGTCTCATATACTTGAATAGATTGTACAAATTGGCATACACCTTGATGTAGCTCTGGCCTTCCAAAACTTGAGATTTTAGGCTGAACTTGATCTCCCTTATTGATGCTTACAGAGGTAAGTTCTTGGACTTAGACAAGAAATTGACAATCCAGAAAAGTGGAAATATGGCTACGACACTAACAACTATTAGGTGACAAGAAATTGACAATCCAGAAAAGTGGAAATATGGCTACAACACTAACAGCTATTAGGTGAAACAAGGAGATTAAAGCAAGTTAAAGACCAAAATCAAACCTTGATCATAATATTAAGCTTTTGCATTTTAGATTTTTTTTCTTTGATGCACCCTTATTTTATTTAAAAAACAAAAGGGGAAACCTATATAAAACTTACATGATATTGGCCATTTCAGGAGTGGAGCTGCTTTTCTGTACATAAAAATCTGTTTTAGATGTGGGGATGCACTCCCATGCCTAACTTTTGAAATTGCTTTTTGATCTTTCAATTTCTAGAAGGCATAGCTTTTGATCCACAGTCAGGGTTTTTGCGTGCCGTATACTATTGAAAAAATCATTCTTAGAACAAAATAGAAAACAAAATTGTCTAGATCAAAGTTGTATTCACACAATAAAAGGCTTCGGAAGATTACTGTCTTATTTTTAGGCATGGAGATCTTCTTTCAATCTTCAAAAAGTTGATTTCTATATTTTAGTCATGGTGGACCCTGGTAGGAGCCTAAAACTTTTCCTTCAATTGTTTCAAGCACGTGGATTCACCTGGGCACTTGAAATCCGTTTTCAAGTTGGGGTATTCTACTCATGCCTTATTTTGGTTTTTGGGAAATTTCTTTTCGGACTACTTTTTTCTTCGCTATTTGGCCTTTTTTTCTTCGTTTAATGTCCTAAACATGTTTTTCTTCAATATCTTGATTTACTGGAAATATTTTCCATGATTCTTCAGTTTCCATATTTTTTCACAAATTTTCTACATAATCCACTTTTCACACCTTTTTGGGAAGACTTCTTTCTTTCACATGGAGAATCTTTCTTATTTTCTTCTTAGTAGAAAGAAATGGTCATCTACATTTGCTAGCAAGGAGTATCTATTAAAATTCTTTAGCGAAACATTCATAACAAAATCTGAAGGCTTTCGTAGAGGCATCATTAATACTTTTCAATACTCCCCATCTGGTGGAGCTCACTCCTCAATACTCCCCCTCAAGTGGAACCAGATCTATGTACTTTTGGCGATACACCCTTTTTTTCAACACCGAGCCATTCCTCCTAAGATTCAAACACACGACTAGTTAACTCTAATACCATATCAAATTTTCTTACCTAACTATTCATACCAAAGCATTGAGGCATTAGTATAGGCAGGTTAAATACTTTTCAGTACTCCCCCTCGGGGGCCTCAGTTGGAGCCCACTCCTCATAGTATGCTACAACTCCAGCTTTACAATTTGTATTTTAAGCCATGAAACTAGATATCACAATCCTTGCATTTGATTATGGAGAAATGTGTATGTCTCATAAACCTCTAACCGTATAAAATATTACTTTCTCCATTAAGTCAACTATCAACCAAAGACACCGTGGTGCCTATTAATCCTCTCTCCTCGTTTGCAAGTCATCTATTGTATTAACCAAAGCCACTCTTTCTCTACCACTCACCCCCCTTAGCCATGACCACTTTCATAATGCATTTCGTCCATTTTTATGCAATGAAAGTGAACCTCCATTATCAATTAATGGACACTATGGGTGCTGACTTTGAAGTGACAAGCAAGTCTTTGCTCTATAACTTTGGATGAGTGTTAGTCTAGCATCTCCAATTGGTTGCCGCAACTATATTATATTGGGATTTGATTAAAGTGAGAATTGTTCTCATGGAGTAACTGTGAAAACTTTTTGTGGGTCTCATTTTGGGATGGGACCGGTGGGGATTGAAAGATCTATATGGAACCACCTCGAACATCAAGTTTGGCCCCAATCCCATATGCATGCTCCTGGCCCCTTCATCAATGGCCGACAAGCCCAGTCCATTCGTATGGGTATGTAGTCGATCCAACGATCCAATTCATTCGCATTGGTGCAAAACCCTAGGGCATGTGAATCAAGGTTGTCCTTGTCCATTGCATGGTCTAGATTGGGTGATAGGTGGGCCCTGCCCATAGTTCTTACAGTTTGAACTATGAGAACAGTTGTCACCTGATTATTTTCATATTATATTATATACACATATATATAGAACAACCCCAACACCCCCCCCCCCCCCCACCCCACCCCACCCCGCGCCCAACTGTGTATGGTGACGGAGGCTCGAATTATCATCACAACCACTTGATCAATAGTCTGTAAGTTTTCTCCATCCAAAACAAGCACACAGTCAATCCGAACATCTAGTTCATTTGGATGAGTGGCAAACTCGGAATATGTGACTGTCAGAGGGTGTCACGCCCTAATTCTGGATCCCGAGTTTATCACCAAGGTTCCCTGATTTGGCGTGCAACTTCCAGAATTTATTAAGAATTCCAGGATCTTAGGTCCGTGGTGAGGTCCGATTAAAAACTTTTTAAGCAATATTAATAAGAACATTTAAATAAGTGTGGAAGCATAAGAGAATAGCGAAAGCAATATATCAATGTCCAGTGGTACCAACATGCATGTGTCAAATAAAGGGGCATAAGTCCATCTAATTGTCAAAATAGAAATATAAGGTGTTTATACAAATCAACATCCTCAAAATCCTCACATAAAATGACACTCAAAATTCCAAAAGAAAAACACAACCCACTGATTAGGCTCTCCATCATCGGGCACCGCCACAAGGTCACTTGGACCCCACCCGTACTCATCGGCTAAAGGCCTCCTGAGGAACACCTCATCTTCCGAGACAATGAGGATGGTAAAGATACCTAAAAACCAAATAATAGGTCAAGTCCAAAAGGACTTGACAACACAATATACCAATAACATAGTATGGATGCCTCAAAAGGGAATAGTGACAGTAATAAGATCAATGAAGTAACAAAGGTAACAATGTTAGGCAAATCATACAATAACAATCACAATATCGATTAATATAAAGGAACATGCTAAACAATCCACTAACCAATATGGCACGTCCACACAGGCTAGTATTGTGGGAAATTATGACGCTGCCCTCCCGTACTACGTTCGAATTGCTGCGGGGAAATGCACAGGATCATAGCCCAGTAGTATTGATATTACCAGTTCTGCCGGTCATATATTAGTATCGTACAGTGTCGTGTGATACCCCCAGTGATGGACGTCCACCTTACCAACTCATCATAATGGCCTTACATATAAAATAGCTCCTTCCAAGAGTGATTGGTTCCAAGGCTAAGCCTATATCAACACCCAAGTGGATGTTTATGCCGACTCTGAGGAACCACATAATTAGGTTGGTGTCTTGGCTAGGCTACCGTTGTGTGAGCAAAGTCCATAAGTCCATACAAGGTCCAATATTATAGTCCACTCCACATCATAATCCATACATGTCATAGAGTCCATCATTATATCCATAATCCATCATCATGTAATTCATGTACAATCCAACGCGTAATTCATCCATAGGGGTACCTAATCCTTGTATATCATCCATCTACTCCATGGTCTATCATCATCCATCCGTTGGGCCACAGAATAGCTCGTCTAGCCACAAACACAGGTCAAATGCCCTTCGTATATAATTAAGGCCACCTCTAGGTCAACCCTAGGTTAAGGTCCTCATTTCCATTTATTAATCAAGTCTCAACATTAATATGGACAACCATAACAATAGAGCAAGAGCATAATAACAGACATCATTCGTAATAGTCAATAAGCGTGAATGAACAAAGGATCCAACCTAGGTTAAAGCCACAACTTCAGGTGTAGAGTCCCACTTTTTCCCACTCAGAGCCTAATGGAGCCTCAGATGCTGAGAATAGTGTATTTTGTGCTCTAAAGTTAATTAGCAACTGAGTCCGCCATTAAATACCATGTAGGGTCCCGTATTACAACCATAAACCCTACTTTAGGTGGCCACATGGGTCAAGGTTAAGCGCAATCCTTGGCTTTTGTCCAGTCCACTCATCTCTGTCCAAATGGAAGGTCAATGGGGCCCATGTAAGATCAAATCATAAAAGAAACAGAATCTGGAATGCTCTGTACACTGATTATGAGGTCGACATCATGCATGGCTGATCGACTGGATACACGGGAAAGTCAGGAATTGACTGTTAGGTCTGCTCTTAGTTGTCAACAGACCAGGTCAACCATTTGGATCCTCTGGTCGACCTAGTACACAGGGTGACATAAACCCCACAATCAGACCTCAAGTTTTGAATTTTGTAGTGTGGCCAGTTGACCTGGTAAAGAGGCCGATCGACCATCTATACTGAGCTTCCTGGGAGCTAGCTCGTCAGGTGGTCTCAGTTATGCAGTGTACTCAGTCAATCGGGTACATGGCTGGTCAACCGACTACACCGTGGTCACATTACATAACCAACATACCAGCTTTCCGTTATTTTGAAGTCTGTAGTGTCTCCAGTCGATTGGGTACACGCAGATTCCTGAATTTTTGAATTTTCGAGATTTCTTAGATTCATCCAATTTCCATGCATAAACCCTCAAACTCGTGCCAAATCAACACAAATCGAACTCTATACATAAAAACCACATCATCTATAATAAATCCATCATCAATGGGCCATCGATCTTCCAAATGGGAGACCCATCATCAATGGGCCATCCATCTTTCAAATGGGAGACCCCATCATCAATAGGCCATCGATCTTCCAAATGTGAGACCTCATCTATCAATGGCCAACAATCCATAAACAACAGATGTACAAATCGAGACACCTATAGAATAGAAATTGATAGGATTCAAAGGTAGAAGACATGCGTTCAATGCTAAAATGTATATTGCTCTTGCCTTTAGTATCCAACAAGGGTCTCCTAGTTTGATATTCAAGATCCAAGCCAAACACTCCTAGATCCAAGCTCTATGGTCTCCAATCAACTCAACAACCCCTCAAATCACATATGTATCTAGATTTAGACCTCCTACACCCAATTCCCATAGAGAAAACTCGTAAGGAAAGAGAATTCCGAGAGAATAAGCTAGATTTACAAGGAAATTGAGCTAGGGAACCCCTTGATATGTAGAGAATGAGGAGATCTAGAGGAGGAGATGAATCTTTCAGCTTGAACAGGGCGGGGGCTTAAAGGATCTCTTGATCTTTATTGGAGAAAACCCTAGATCTAGGAGATTCTCTTGCTATAAGGAGGGAGAAAAAGAATACATGGAGGGAAATTGAAATAAGAAGAGAGGGAAGTGAGAAATAGGAGGGAAAATGAGAGAGAGAGCGTTATGGGATGTTTGGGAGGGATGATTTTATATTTATAGGGATTGGGTAGGGCAAGATGACTAAAATGCCCTTCTTGGTTAGTGTAATTAATGGATAGGGCCGTAGTTATTTAGGGTATTTTGAGTTTAATTGAAAAGTGTCCAGGAGAATACCCACCTAATCTTAGAAATTGCACCTAAGGGCTTCTAACAAACTAACTCTAGAGAGTCCATCTAACCCCCTAACAATCCTATAATTCTAAAAAATACTCTAAATCCTATAAACTAGGCCTAATTCATAGGAAAAGACTAAATTATCCTTGCTAACCCCTACTAATTAACATAAATAGCTATAATTAGATATGATTAGCATATAATTAGGTTAGTAAAGGGGCGGAGCTTGAGAAGGGGAGTACCTATTTTTATGCTCCACTCGGATGGATCACCAAGTGGGCCCCACTACATATTTAAACATGCGGTTTTCACCTTATTGTGAGAACCGGTGCTCACATAAGGTTTTTCCATATATATATATACAAATATAAAAATATATATAGGGCAACGCTAGAAAAAAATGCCCCCCACCCAATGGGGCCCACTATGGTTCATCACAACCATGAAAAGCCGTTGGATGGAAAGATCTAGTTGAGACCTATCTACGTACAATGGTTCAACTCCATTAGATCATACTAACCCCTTGATCTATGGCCCTAAATTTTAATGGTTTAGAAGCATCATTTTCTTAGAATTTTTAATCCAACAGCAAGTAAAAGTTGGATGAGTGTCAAGTTTGGGCATATGCCAATTCATGGGGAGGTAGTATGTGTTAAAAGACTAGATTGGCTCAAGATGGGCTCCAAGCCTTGAAAAATGGGGTAACAAGATGGGGCATTTTAAATGGGGAGTTTTTGAGAATATATTTATATATAAATTGCCCTATGCGGAGCTCATAAGCTCAGGCTTTTAAATGTATTTTTTTGGGGGGGGCGTGGGGGGGCACCTAAAGATGGGACTAAGGGCATCAAAACATCTCCCCTCCCCCAACCCTTGTGTAGTGGTGGAGGCTCGGATGATGATCTTAATCACTTGATTAATGGCCCTCAAGTTTTCATTGTCTAAAATGAGTGCACAATCGATCCAACAATCCGGTTCATTTGAATTGGCGTTGAACCTTGAAACCGATGACTGTATGGGGTACTTGTTTTATGTGTTAAAAGACTAGATTGGCTCAAGATGGGCTCCAAGCCTTGAAAAATGGGGTAAAAAAATGGGGCATTTTAAATGGGGAGTTTTTGAGAATATATTTATATATAAATTGCCCTATGCGGAGCTCATAAGCTCAGGCTTTTAAATGTATTTTTTTGGGGGGGGGCGTGGGGGGGGCACCTAAAGATGGGACTAAGGGCATCAAAACATCTCCCCTCCCCCAACCCTTGTACAGTGGTGGAGGCTCGGATGATGATCTTAATCACTTGATTAATGGCCCTCAAGTTTTCATTGTCTAAAATGAGTGCACAATCGATCCAACAATCCAGTTCATTTGAATTGGCGTTGAACCTTGAAACCGATGACTGTATGGGGTACTTGTTTTATGGTCCACTCAGATGGACCAAAAAGTGGGCCCCACTAGGTGTTACGCATGTTGAGCTCATGAGCTCGGTGGAGGATTTCACATATATAACCCCTCACTTCAACTCACGCTATTATGGGGCCCACCCGGGGATGGGACCAGGGGGACTAAAAGATCTCTCACCCCACCCCCACAACCCCTTTTGTGCATGGTAACGAAGGCTCGAATCGTTGTCTTAGCCACTTGATCAATGGCCCACAAGTTTACATCCTCCAAAATAAGTGTACAATCCAATGGTTCAATCCATATGGATGGGTGTCAAACCCTGGGACCCATGACTATCAAATGGGTCCTTGTTCTATGGTCCACTCGGGTGGGTTATAAGGTGGGCCCCACTAGGTTTTTGCATACTATGATTGAGGATAAAGTTAGTGCATGAGCTAAGGTGAGGATTCTCAAGATATATATTATATTCTGCTAAGACGTACCTCTCACGGACTTGCATGAGAGGTAACATTTTTTTCTACCGCATGGAATAGCCCATGACATATCCAACCCCTAACACTCACTAACCTCTAATGAATTATCATTGATCTTAATTTGGCACTAATTTAAATAATAATCATCGTCGGACTAAATTTCATTATAAATGTAACTTAAGAAGCTATCAGTGTTACCTAATTAGAATGAGTACTCATTCTGGGGAGGTTAGTGAGTGTGAGGGGCTAGATTTTCCATTGGGTGTCCATGAAGTGGTAAAAAGGCTACCCATGCAAGTTTGTGAGAGATACGTCCTAACACAACATTAGCATATATATGTGGGTAATTTCCTAAATGTTCCTTTTTCTATCCCACTTTTTTTGTCATGGGGCGCACCTTGAGTCAATTTAATCTTTTCACACACACTACCTTGCCTCCTCCCCAAACCGCATGAATAGTTACAAGTCCAAATTTGAAACTCATCCAACTTTTCCTCACCATTAAATTGAAATCATAAGAAAATGATGCCTTTAAAACTATTAAATTTTAGGGCCATGAAGTCAAAATTTTGCATATATAGATCATTCCAACCAATGGACTTCCATAATCATCATGCATCCATGTTGGCCCAATTAGGGGGGCTTTTTTATAAAAAAAAATAAATACTTGGGCATTTTTCTTACCTTATATATATGGGTATTATTCCTACTCATCCATCGGCTTCTGGGACCCACGTGGTGCCCCACAAATCATGGGACATTAAGGGATAGAAAGACCCACTTACGATGGACCTAATTGTTAGGGAATAGAGCAATCACGCACGATCAATCAACTACAAGTACACAAGAGATTTACGTGGTTCGATAATTTCCTACATCCACGGGGCTATGAGGATTTCATTATGTAGGAAATTGGACAATTCATCACAAGGATTCCAAACCCTCTAACAACTAGCCTACTCTCTCCCGATACGTCTCAATCTCACTCTCATATCTGCCCCTTCCGTGGTTGGGAACCACGGGAGAGAGAGCTCTCACCTCTCTCATTCCCTCTCAGAGTCTAAGGCTACCGATTACATCAATATATAATCTCTATTTTCTTAGCCCCCAAGAAAGCCCCAGTACAATGACCAAAATACCCGACCTCGAACATGGTCATTGGCTAAACCAATGAACCAGTCCGATTAAACCAGAACACAAGACATAAACCCAATAGTGCTCACGGTTATGAGTCTTAGGTAGGGTTTGTGTGGTTGTTTGAATATTTTCCCAACAAATGCCCAAATTAATGAAGAAACACAACATTCTCCTAAGATAATAATTTTATAGAACAATATTAATTTGTAACTATCCATGCCAATGCCTGTTCATATGGTATATGCGATTGAGATGAGGATAAACCCATTGGATAGTGTTCTCTACCCATAGTAAAATAAAAGGCTAAAGAGAGCCAGAAAACCGTTTCAATTGTGCAAGAAAGTGAAATCAGGAAAGTGTTGAGAGAGCTCATGAAAACCCTGTAAACAAATAAAGCACCCACTTATTCATACAAAGATGGAAATCAAATTGCAAACAGAACAAGAAAACCATGAAGTAGCAATGTATCCTTTCTTTTTACAATATGTATTCAGGTTTAACCGGATTGGTTCATTGGTTTAGCCAACGACCAGGTTCAGGGTCAGGGGTATTTTGGTCATTGTAGCGGGGCTTTCTTGGGGCATTGTAGCGGAGCTTTCTTGGGAGCCAAGAAATTAGAGATTATAGATTGATGTAATTGGTAACCCTAGGCTCTGAGAGGGAGTGAAAGAGGTAAGAGCTCTCTCTTTCATGGTTCTCCAACCACGGAAGGAGCGGATGTGAGAATAAGATTGAGACATATGGGGAGATAGAAGGCCAACTATTAAAGGATTTGGAATCCTTGTAATGAGTTTTCCAATTTCCTGCATAGTGATATCTTCATAGCCTCGTAGATATAGACTATTGCCGACCAAGTAAATCTCTAGTGTGCTTGTGGTTGATTTATCGTTCGCGATTGCACTTATTAAGTCTCTAGTGTAAATAGCTTTCCTCGGATTATGGGACACATTACTTCAGATCAATACCTTTCCGTAAACCGTAGCCCTCTAGTTGACCTACTTCTAAGTGGACCTCATTTTAAATTATTCAAAAAAAATAAAAAATAAAAAAGGGACCGGTCCAAACCGGATTTTCGCAACCCCACATTGCAGCCATGATAGGTGAGAAAATCTCTCTCTCGTTCTCTCCAACTTTCAATTCATCCACTGTACTGAAATTATCGTATCGTCGACGAAACGATATTTAGATTGAAAACACAAAATCACGGGAAATCGAGCGAATAAATCTGGAGCCGGCGCCACACGCAAAAACCCCCTGCAGCAACCACTGTAGGCAGCGTGTGCAGCACGCACATGCCTTTTCGGGGTGAAGCTCTCTTCATCACGCGCTCGCACCGACGAGAAATCTCCGTACGGAGAAAGCACGCGAATCTTCCTGAGGCCCCGGTCAACACAGACTGCAGTGGGGCCCCCACCCCTGCCCGGCCCTGCCTTCATCACGAGGGAATCTCTCGATTCCTGCCGACCATCCACGTGGCCTCCCACCGGCCGTCTCATGCGTCATGTGGGGCTCTCCTTATCTCTGACGTGGCCCTATTGACCCCCCGCCACGTCCGCACTCAACGCTGTCTTCCTTCTGCATCCTAACGACCCATTTCCCGATGCTTGAGATGTTAACGGAGTCCCAGTAACGGCGTTTTGATGGAGTTTGCCTCTTGCGAAATGACTGGAGTGCCCTATTGCCAGAAGGACTCTCGAAAGCGACCCGGTTGATAGAGACCGGCTGCGGCAGTGGGAACGGCGGAAGCTTTGGGTTACTAAAACGGGGATTTGATTTGATGACTCGTGTGGCCGAGTGAAAAATATAAAATTGAAATTAAATCTATTGCCAATTGTGCAAGAAGAATGGAACATCTCTTAGCCGGCATCTATTTTTTTTTTATTGGGATTTTTATTAGAAAATTATTTTTTTCCTAGCCTGGTAGCTTGATTGGTAAAGTGAGGTAAGGTGAACAACTGGATAACAAAAAAAAATAAAAATAAAAAAGAGTCAAATCAAAACGTGACGACGTTTTGTCATTTAGTAGGGTGTGAGGTTTTCTTTTTTACTTTTCTTTATTAATAAATATGAATTTTGCGGTTTAATGATTTGGGGAAGTAACTTTTTAAATTATTTTAAAAGGTAAGGTGCTTTTTGAATTATGGCACCTTCTAATTTTATTCTCTTTTTTACTGTCTCTTGAAATGATCATTCGCCTCAGTTTATTAATATAGTGAATTTACCAAACAAGTGATATTTTCCTGCGGTCTTTTTCTTTAATGCAATGCAAATTGACTCTATGCGAGGATTTTCTATTTTTGTGGAGTGTTTTTACACACGAAATAAGCAACGCAAGTCCAACCTCCCTCCTAAAATTTGAATTTCCTCAACATTATATAAACAAATCTTAAATGTCCACGAAATGAAGGAGTGCCCAAAAACAACATAGTGACGGCAAAAGGTCTTACTGGCACTTCTTTTTTTCCACAAATTTGTCGTGTTTTACAATATTACAAAACATTGGATTATACCAAGATAATATAGACTCTCCATTTCTTATGAAATTAGCCTATTGGGTTATTTCATGGTTTTATAGAATGTCAGATTATTTTTGTGGAACGAAAGATTTATGCCGTTGTTATAAGTGTTTCAAGACTTTAGTCATTTTCTTAAATATAAGGAGTTTTAATGTAAAAGGGCCCTTTGTTTAATTCTATCAAACTTTATAAGGTGTGTATATATATTAATCAATTTTTAGTTCAAAATTAAGAATTATGATCATTTGATGGAGTTGATATTCCACGGCCATCTGTCCACGGTTCAATTCCCCATCTCATCCCTTGGATTCATGTGGCTTCTAAGGGGTGGGCATTTTAAAGTGGGGAATAGGGTTATCTAGATACATATACCACTCGACAATCCGTGATCTAGGTCACCGTCTCAAAATAACGAGTCCAAGTCATGATATTAGAGATTGGATTCACATGGGTCAAAATGTTGATCCTTTCAGATTGTGAATCAATGTTTTATAATCAAATATTCTAGGCACGAGAAGATCATGGGCTGAAGTTCGGGATTATATGGTATAAACACCTTGAAATGTTCACTCTATCACCTTACCTCACCTTTCCCCGAAGTAAACAAAATTGCATCTCCATCAGTAGTCACAAACAATAATTCTAATCCAATATATAATTAATAGCCTAACTTATCTGGTACGTGGGGAGGTACGAACTTCACGTGTCCAAAAAATTAGTGGGTTTCCAAAGAGAGACCTGACACCCTCGCCGGAGAAAGGTTTAAAAAAAAAAAAAAAAAAAAACAGAAGATGAAAACCACAAAGCATTAATACCGAAGAAGCCCAAGTAAATCGTTCCCAAGTTTTAAAACTATCTTTTTGTCCATCAATTACATCATAAGATCTATGATTTCTCTAGATTGGGAGACACTATGACAGCAGTTTCAATAGTCCAGATTATGTGTATCATAGTGAGCTTCTACAATCTATATTGGGCCCACAGTTACATAACTCTTGGTGTTGATGCTGTATCAAACTGTATTCATTTATTAGTGGATAACCTGAATGCAGGGGAGATACCAGTTACTTCACTGAAGGCCTAGAAAGTACGTTGAATTCGGCCGATGCCCGAATCGTTCAACCTTCAATTTTGGTACCGTGTGGGGCCACCTATGAAGTAGGTTGGCCTGGATTTTTACAGATGAAGATTTAAGATGTGGGCCACCTTGAGATGGATAGCAATTATGCACATGATTGCAAGAGTCATTTCCTAAGTGGGCAATTATTATTTAGATCCAGGGTGGCTAATTTGGTTAGCAACCCCGTCATTCACACACCTGCCCAAGGTTTTATCCCTGGACATGCAGCCCACTTCTCATGTGAGTGGATTCTCATGGGTCCCAGCTCCCTCGACCAGGCTAGCGAAGAAAAGAAAGAAAAAAAGAATGGCATTATTAGTAACACTAGAGGTAGTTGTACTAATTGAAATTTAAATCGTAAAGATATCAAGGCATTAAGGGCCAGTGTGACAATTACTATTAAAGTAGAAGTAATATAAATCATGAAATTAAGAGAAAATTAAATATAAGAGGGTTATGATGGTATTTTATCTTTAGTATATTTGTAGGAGATTTTTGACTTTCTTGTGCAAAAAGTAAAAGATTTTTTGTCTTTTAGTAGAGAAAGGAGGTTATTTTTTTACTTTAAAAAAGAAAAAAAAAAAGAAGGTGGGAATTCTAAAAATGTATAATTTTGATGTGATCCCTTATCTAAAAAAGAGATGCTTTACTTGACTTTTACTTTAGCTCATTTGGCAATTTACTATTAAAGTAAAAGTAATGTAAGGCATCAAATCAAGACAGAATAAAATATAAGGAGGTTGTGATGGTATTTTGTCTTTAATGGATTGGTAAGAGATATTTTATACTTTTTTTTTTTTTTGTAAAAAGTGAGTTTTTTTGTATTTTACTGTAGAAAGGTGGTTTCTTTTTTTACCCTTTTTTTTTTAAGAAAGAAATCTTGAAGATGTGTATTTTTTATGTGATCCCTTGTCGAAAAAATGGAGGCTTTACATTAGTTTTACTAACTTAGTATGTACTGCTTTTTTGATGAAAAAGAAAAAGGAAAAGAAAAAAATATGAAAAGTGAAAAACCTTTTTTCGGCTACAGTAAAAAAAACTAAGTTTACCTTAATTCCATAGAAAATTAGTTCCCATGGGATGTAAGGACTCAGTTTCCAGAGATGGTGGAATACCTTATCCATGAATTCGGGTTTCCACAGTACACAAAACTACCTTTGGATTGAAGGTGGAAAAAAATTGAATGTTATCTTTCAAGAAAAAAAAAAAGGATTGAAAGTTGAGAAGTGTTGGGGATTTTTCACAAATACTAAATTCCAAATGGCATCAAAATCAGAAATGAGAAAGAGTTCAAAATTGTGGTTATAGCACGGGTGACTGCTAACTTGCTTTCATGTATAAAGGGGGAGAGGATTAAGAAGGCTTTGGAATCATAGGTTGGCCCCACTTTAGTTTTTTGATAATTTCTTAGGTGTTACACCCCATCCCGAATTACTTGAGATTAAAGCTAATTAATCGTATTTAACTAAGTTAATTGTGATTAGTAGTCAAATTAAGTTGAATTAGCTTCAAATTGTTTAATTGAGCTTAATGAAGTGGATTTGGATTGAAACTAAGTCATTTGAGTTAATTTGGAACTCAAGTGACGAGAACAAGGACTTTTCTGTAAATATGGATTTTCACTTATTTCGTCGAATACGGTAACTCTTGATGCCATCGCATGTATCTTAAAGAGTACATCGATTTTTATAATAGACTCAACTTCATTAGACTTGAAATGAATTAAGTGAGTCTTTATTTTGACTCAAAATGTGATAAGTTGTAAGAAAAGGGTTTTATGTGTAAAATATAGTTTAAAAAGGGTTTAAATAACCCCATTCAGCATTCACTCGATCATTCCAGCAACAGTGAACTCAAACCTAGACTCTTTTATTCTTCTACTTCCATTTTCCTCGTCAGTTATCAAGGTTTAGAGCTACAAAAGGTTTTTGAAGAAGATTTGTGCTAACTTCATCTTCTTCATCTCTATCATCAAGTTATTCTTCACTTCTTAGAGTGACAGTTGAGGGAAATCTGGATTTTTCCTTTTCTCCTAGTTACAAGTAAGTGTTACAGGTTCTTTATAGAACTTTTAGGTGTTGTTGTGTGAATAAGGCTGTTATTTAACACTAATAGCTTATAGAATCCTGTTTTGGAATTGTTCTTGGTGTTAGGTTAGAAAGAGGGTTTGAATTAGTTTCATCTCAATTTGTGCTAATAGAGAGAGGGATCTTTGTGGATTGACTACAAACATAGGCAAGTATACTCAGTTTCTGAGATTTAAGATGTTATAGAAGTTGTTAGAGCTCAAGGAGCTAAAATTCAAAATTTCGCTTCAGAAATTCTGAAGCACTAGGCACAGTTCGACTAGCCCAACAGATGACCGAAAGGTGACTGAATTCACCTGGGTTAGTTTCGCAGAAATTACAAGCTACTGGAAAGCTAACCGTGAGGTGACTGAATATGGTCGGCTAGCCGAATTCTGGAATTTGGCTAGTTGAATAGGTAGCCGAACTTAGGAAACATTTGTGAGTTTCTGGATTTGCGACCGTAGGTAACCGAATTTAAATTCGGTTAGCCGAAAAAAGGGTTTCAGTCAACCGAATAGATGACCGAACTAGTCACCAAATTAATTTAGAAAATTTCTCAAAAATGGTAAGGTTCTAGAAAGCTAACCGTAGGTAGCCGAATTGTGATTCGACTAACCGTCTTCAAGGATTCAGTTAACTGACAGGTAACCGAACAGGTAACCGAAATTGGAGAATTTCAGATTTTGAATTCTAATTTTCTACATAAAAGTCTATTAAATTAGAGTGTTTGTTTCAAGGCTATTAATGATGTTTATACCTCAATAGGTGATAATTAAAGGGACTCCGATGTACAAATTAAACAAAATGTGATGTCCATTAAGAATAGCACGTACATTAGATAACCAATGGTTGCACCTGAATGGTTGGTTGGAACTGAAAAAGAAATGAGTAGAATTGTGAATTGTCATAATTCTCTAATTGAGTTGCATTTGTATCATTAGTCTCAAGTCTAAAATGATTTGTATTACTGTATATTCCTCTCAATTGTTTTGAATGGAATTATTGAATTGAATTGAATCCAAAACGGATTAAATGTTGACTTGAGACGTATTAAATTGTATTGACTCTTGAATCTGGCACTACATAGTGATTCCATTAAAGCTCATTAAAGAACTGAAATAAATGATTGATTATTCCTACTGTAGTAGATGAATTTGGGGGCATTCCGGAGCTCCATGGTGATATCAGTTGTCCCTGGCTCGGGCACTGGTAGATCCCACAACAACAATAAATGAATAAATTATTCCTTCCTTTTTGGAAGATGGTAAAGTGAATGATTTCTTCCTTTTGGAAGATGTGAAAAGAAATGAAATGCTATTGTAGTGGCCAATTAGTTATGTTCTTTATTTGACTATAATTGCTCAAGTTGTCTAGAAATTGATATTGAATGTAAAAAATGTTTAACTGATAGATTAATATAGCATGTACTGTTATAGATCTGTGTATACATTACTGAATGGTTGTATTCACTAGTGTTATTGATGGCATTACAGGCCCAGTTGCCCATGCCGGTCCTACAAAAGCCGCAACGCCAGCGAAGGAGGCCCCTCTGATTCCTTCGGAAGGATTAGTGGAATGGAACTACAAAGAAATCATCTGATATTGATATCTGAGTGCAATAAAGAAATAGGAACTTTGGAAAGTAGAATTTTGGAAATGTTTAATAGATGTCATCATGCATTGTATTTTAAATATGCAGTTCGATGACTTGAATAGGATGAATGAGAATTTTGTTTATGTATAAAAAACTATTTACATTCGTAAAGGTGTACATTTGTTTATAATATCATCAATATAAGTTTTTCCGCAATATGTGTTGACAGATGTGAATTGAAAGATCTCACTTGCATGAAATGTATCTATCTCTTGTGGATTTTGTTTTAACTTCGGTTAATTCAAAGTTTGCTGGAGTAAGTGCTGTCGCCACTTAGAAATTATCTCGGATGTAATCAAACTTTGGAACTGGGTCGTGACACTAAGCCGAGTTCAGATCCGCATATGGCATCTATGTTAGTTCTGAACCGGATCTGCATTCATCCTATACCCAAAACAAATCTTGATACACCAAGGTTCTGCCCTGAAGCTAACACGTCTAGACCCCTAACTATAAGGCAAGAACGCCCTCTAGTGATACTGTTAACCATAACCCCATAGCTGTGTCAATGTGTTGAAATCATTATATAAGCATATATATAGTGCTAAAACAATGACAATATGGCATATGACTTGGATGGTGAACATTGATGGTTATTTTTGTCAAATTCAATTTCGTTAAGAATGTCCAGTGTTAATCGGCATCTTTGAAAAGATCCATCATTATTTTCGGGATTTTGAAAGATATACACTGAATCACAGGGCCCCACAATCGACTACACAATTTTTATCTTATTTTTTTCTGTAAAACCCCAAAATGACAACGATGATGACGACATAGCACAATGGACATGCATGAATGTAGATAATTCACCGGCACAGTAAAAATGATGATGATGATGATGACGACCACAATAAAATTACATGATGAACATCTATGAATGTGGATAATTCGCGTCGCCGCCGTATCCAGCTTAAGCAATTCTTTTTAATGGAAGATTAAATCAACCCCCCGATTAAGAGGCCCGTTCGCCGGCTATATATTATTATTGTATTACTACTAATATTCTCTTGTTTTGTTTTGCTCTCTACTTAAAAAGGTTGAAACTTGAAACAGATAAACCAAAGCTATGAACGACTGTAGAGTATAGATTAATAACATGGTCTAATCAAGTTGGGCCCATTCTTATAACTATCACAACATATTAATTAAGTAATCAAAAGTGAAGGAATTTCAATGTCACATGATGATGTTAGGAATTTGTTATTTATGGAGGTGGTTGGAAATCTTTCTCGGAAAAAAGATAGCATAGGGACGACTACTGGTCGTCTTTCACACGTGACGCATGCGAGCACACCAACGCGCCACGGTCAAATAGCCACACATGAGAAACAGCCAATTGATTTACAAGGAGCAGCAGTCATTTGGAATGAGTCTGCTACTGAACTTTTTTTTTTTTTAGCTTATTTGAATTTGAAGATTTGATTGGATTTCATAAAACATGGTCCTGTTTGGCAAACCTGACCCAATAAAAATTATTACTTTTTCAAATAAAATTATTTGAAATAGACATTTTTACGACTAGACTGATGGAAATAAATCCTTCAAATGTGTCCTTTGGAAGAATACATAAATGCTCAAGTACAACCCAACATTTGGTTTTATTCAAAGATCCCTCTAAACAAAACTAGCACTAAGTGGCTAAGCCTCACTAACCTGAAGGTCTATTGACTATATTTATTTCTACTAGAAGATATAGTATGTAAATTATGTAACATCGTATCCTTGTATGTTCCACCTTGAGGATCTGAATCCAAATTGATTACATTCACTTACTAAAATTATATATATATATATATATATATATATATTTAGATTTTAAGGGCATAAATAGCTTGAATTATATTCATATTTGAGAGTCTATTTAGCTTTAATAATATATTTTAAAACAATCTCCATTATTTATTTAAGAAATTCTGTTGAAGCTCTTTTATCCAATTACACTAATGCACTTAAATCTTATTTCATAAATTTGATTCAAAATGGGATCCATCTTTTTTAAACTAATATTGGTTTTGGATATAACAAATATGATTCAATTTTTGTTGGTAAAGCAACAATTATGGTCGAAATGGATCCAAATTCAGAAGTATCAAGGTGGTCTCAGTTCAGAGCTACCATAGTTTTGCCCTAAATCCACCCCATTTGCATCCTTAATCTACACCCATCAAACAAGACAGTTAACATGGGTTCCACTCAAAAAAATCTAAAATGCACAAAATAAATGCATCCCCCCACCCCTCTTTTAGTTTGTAGCCAAATTTTGCTTTAACATGAATTGGGCCTATTGTTTGATCGATCACTATACAATATTTAAATCATTTATAATATTTAATTTGCTTTTTTCATATGCGATTAATACCATAGATAAATCTAATGGATAAACTTCAAAGATGAAGCATTTCATCTTGAGCTATTTAAATTTCTCATAAATGGACCCAATTGAGCAAACCTTGATACATTTCCAAGCCCCCTTTAGAAAATGTGGTGTAGCTGTGGGGAAAGCTTGTACCTCAAGTCCATTGACAGTGGCCAGTACAATTACAAACCCACGCTCCAAACCATTACTTGTGTTTCTTAAAAACAAACGGGAGATGGAAAAAGGCAGGCGAGTGGTTTAGATGCCTTTTGCCAGCAGCAGGAGCACGAGGACCCTACGCATT
This sequence comes from Persea americana, assembly GCA_029852735.1. Lineage (NCBI taxonomy): Eukaryota > Viridiplantae > Streptophyta > Magnoliopsida > Laurales > Lauraceae > Persea > Persea americana. The sequence goes on from CM056816.1 coordinate 17,178,494, forward strand.
TCATGGGGAAGTCACATCGTTTTCACCCAATGGGAATCCCCCCATCAATGTCCTGCGGACTACCGACACCGCCCCAGAGAAACAAGTCACCGCAACGCAAACCCCATTACACTCACGAGAAATTGAGGAAGACCAAAGGCCGTCTTCGTGCTCCGCAACATGTACGCATCCATGCCTCGCATGCACTACACAATTGATGCCTATACTCATTTATGTTTTAAAACGATGGGTGCCACCCCAAATTGTGGATCTCTTATGCGTTCACATTTCTAATTTTAAGACTCTTAAAGATAATATAAATTTATCCTCTTATTTTAGAAGTTAATTGAAATTCATGCTATATTGGTACATGGTTTGACCATATATTTATTTTTAGAAAAAAAAAAAGAAAAGAGGAAACTTTATGAGTTATATGCATTTGAAATGTGAGAAATATAGTAATCGGTCAACTTTAATTAAAGTGAAATTTAGACATTGCTAAATAGGGGCCATGTTTTTTAAGAGGTACGTCTCATGCTTCTAATTCTAAATCCTTAAAAATAAATTCCTATAGTTGGTTTAGAAACTAATTGAGTCTCATCCTATCCTATTGGGACAATATTTGACCAAATAAATGATTTCAAAAAGCTAAAATAAATAAAGATTGACAATCATATGAGTTGCATGCATCTGAAAAGTGATAAATATGGTAATTGGTCCACTCTAATTAAATTGAGATTTGGCCAACGTTACAAAAAGATTTCTTTATTAAGAGGTGCCCTCATGTTGCATGTGGGAGCAACCTTTTTGTCAATACATTGAACCCTCATGACCATCTAATCATATGTCATACTCAATAACCCTCCATGAATCAATCAAGATCCACCTAAATTTCATAAAATATGTAATGTAAAAAAAAACTGTCGAGCTTTAAGGCTCCTAAATCAATGATTTTGATGATCTAATTGAGATTATTTTCACCAAAATTATATTCACAATGATATCTTTCCATCATAGTAACCTCCCATGATTAGCATAAATCTAAGTGGGTGCCACAACAAAATTAAAGTTTTACCTTTCACGAATAAGGGTGTTCATGGGCTCGCATAAGGCATACCAAGGCCCGACACAACTAAAGAAACACAAGCTCATATCCAACCTAAGCCATACATGGGCCATGAATCTCAGGATTGAGCCCACTTATTTATTAAATTGAGCTGAACCGAACTAGGCATTCACAAGTTGCTTAGGCTTTCTAGTAATATTTTGGACAGATTTATCACTAAATTACAAGCAAGCCAAGCCAAGGGGGACTTTGATTGAGCTTTTAATTGCTTGATCCAAGCCCGACCCAAATATTAAACGGGGCCTAAATTTTATCTCCAAGCTTTACCCAAAGCGGGTTGGGCTCAGATCTGGCTTAGGGTAATCCAACCCATGAGCACCCTACTTACAGATTACGTGAGAGATACCTTCCAGCAGAACATGATACTACATATTTAATGTGATCGTCTTGTAGTGAAAGGTAGGTCTTATTAAGTGATTTCCTTAGACGTCCTTTCATGCTATAATGTAGTAGATATCAAACTCGTGCATACAATGACAAACCATTAAATTGTGAACCCAAAATGTTTAGACAATTAAATTATGGGTCTTATTTCAATCACATGCTTTATAAAATAGGAGTTGAAAAAGAAAGGACTGTGGACGGCCAATAACCTCATAAGTATTTCAAAATTCCTTTTTCCCTTTATACGTTCCCTTTTAAAATTTCCCTTTTTGTATAGTGCTCACTTCAAGAATTTTATTTCTTTTTACCACTCATAAATATACATTTAGTTAGGCATACATGTCTTTACGCACTTTCTAAAGTAGGGATCAACAAAAACCTACTTATTGTTAACGGTTTTGAAGAGGTAAAGCAAAATCCTCAAAAAAAATAACTTCAATGCTTTTTTCAATTATCTTAATCATACAGTTGCCCAATAAGTATGAACGTAATATCCCATCTGTTAAAAAGATTTTACTTGTACTTTTACTTTCTCCGCTGCAAAATATTTTTTGAATAAAATATTGATAAATCGATTACTTTATTAGTAGTAAATTTCTCATCTCACTTCAAATCAACTGTATCTCATGAAAATAAATACAATTTTACTTAAATGAAAAGCATACATTTAATTCGATACATCTAACGGAAACGACCGTTATCTTTTCCACCTATTTAACATTTAACTTAAATTACTTTCTCAATGAACTACTCAAACATGCTTGCAACCAGGAAATTGGAAGTTTGACTCATGTCATGATTCAAAGGAAGAGACAAAAGAAAATAACAGTAAAATTAAAAATGATGGTCTGGCCCACTTGATTGATATCTTCTGTGTAAAATGCACACAGCCGTCACCCCCAAGGACTTCACTTTTGGACAGTCCAGCGGAGCACACTACTCATCCAATCCCCAATCCCCTTGAATAAAATAAAATAAAATAAAAAACAATATAAAAATTCCTGTCGGGCAAAACGAAGACCACCTATTCATCTATAAATAGCCCACTTTCCTCCCCCTCACCATGTTTCCCCATCCCCCCCTCTTCCTCTTTCTTCCTCTCTGCTACCGCTTCCGTACAAGGCCGTACGCTTCTCTGACCGGCTAATGGCGGTTGAAATGCTTCAGCTACGCAAGGAAGGCTTCTCCACGGTCGAAAAGGAGCCCGTCACGGTGGCGCAGCCAGTAAAGGAGGCGCACTTTAGAGGCGTGCGCAAGCGTCCGTGGGGCCGCTTCGCCGCCGAGATCCGCGATCCGTGGAAGAAGACCCGAAAATGGCTCGGCACCTTCGACACGGCGGAGGAGGCGGCCAGAGCCTACGACGAGGCGGCGCGGAACCTCCGCGGCCCCAAGGCGAAGACGAACTTCTCCGACGGCCAGATCGCAGCCTCCGGGACCTTCCAGAAGCATCTCCACCACTGGCGCACCGCCGCGTTCGCGTCCGATGGCCGGGATCTGTTCCCGCGCTCCGTGCCGGCGGATTTTGCGGGTTTTCCGTTCGATCCGCTGGCGCCGGAGGGGAAGAAGGTGAAGGTGGAGGAGGAGGAGAAGAAGAACAAGAAGCAGCCTTTGGAGTTTGATCTGAATCTTCCTCCTCCGATGTCTTGATCGGACGGTCGAGATTTGATGATCGAGTGTTTTGGACGATTTCTTTTTTCGGATCGTTTCGGCCGGCGAAAATATCGGCTCGGGTTTTGGGGTTTTCCGTCCTTTTGTTTCCGTTTTTGCCCTTTCCGGTTTCCAGTAGTTGTATCTCTCTTTACTCTTTCCCATGTACAGTTTCCATTTCATCCATTTACATCATGATGACATTTTAATTCAAGGAGACGAGTCGACTTGCCTTGCGTTTCAAGCTTTCTTAACTGAAGAGCTTATTTTCATATCAATGGAGGGCAGTTTTGTCATTTTAGTGAGAATAGTGAGATTCCATGGCCCGTTTTGATGATGGCCGTAGCTCAAATCCATCCGCTCATTTGTTTTAAATCAACCATCAGGTATGATGGGCCAGGGATCTCATATTATGATGGGGCCCACAGTTTGAAAACATTATTGATACCAGGGGTCGTGAGGTAACTTGTGAGCTCATTATTAGGATGGGTGAAGTGTGAACACGTGACATGAACGCGGCGCGATAATGGGTTGAAGGAAGGTTGACTCACTAATAATTATTGGTGTGTAGTGAGTGACTCTGCCAGCGGCGTCCTTCGAGTGTATTTTTTATTTATTGTTGGGAGGGTCCTTGAATGAGTAGGGATCAGATTAAGGAGGAATCTATGCTAAAAGAGGGCTGCTTAAAACATGGATTTTGATGTAATCCTTAAATGAGAAGTTAAATTGGATGTTCGTAGTCGTAGAACACTGCCAAATTAAAGTGGCATGCGGCATGTAAATCCAAACCTTCCACTTGCTGCCCCACCCAATTATGTTGGTTTTCAGCAATGTACAGTGATGATTTTCTACGCAAGCATACAACAGCCAGTTCATTTTACTTTTGTTTTTTTATTTAAAAAATCAAAAGCGGCATCAAATATGAAACTTCAAGTACTTTGAAAATTCATCCTCTTCTTATACCTTTTTGGGTGGAAAAAACAGCAACACAAACATTCTCAAGTTAATAGAAAAAAAAAAGCTAATTTTTATTTTGAAAAACTGTCCAAGTACATCCAGCCATGCTCACATAACCTCATCCAATAAGTATAGATTGCACATTTCAAGATCCAGATAAAGAGGTAATTCCAAAAGAAAATGAGGAAGGATGCCACTATTTTTAAAATTTTTTTTTTTTCACAACATCTAAACATCAATGGTTTAACATTTCTACCCATTGATCCTAAAGGCCCCATTTTAGGTCTTAATTATGATAGTCAATGAAACTAAGGATATGTTTTTTCGTTAGAACTGGCATTCAATAGTTACATCGAACGGCGAAAGATTTGGAATCTCAAAATTCTCTAAACCATTCAAAAACTTGTGCAAATATTAGGAGAAGAGACGTAACCTCAAACTCCAATTAGAAATCCTAACAAAAAAACCATGTCATAAATTTTTTTTAGCCATACACAAGCCATCTCCTCAAAGCTCTTTTACCTCTAATTAATTAATTAATTACCTTGTAAGTTCCCTTTCTCTAGATAAAACAAGAGAGGAAGAAGGGAAAAAAAAAGTGGATAGGGTAGTTTAGACCAAATCAAACTATCCACGGCTGTTTCGCTCAGCGGACGACACGTAAAAGGAGAGAGAAAGGGAAAAGCTGCACCAAAAGCGGCCGCCGAAGGAAACAAATGAATGCATTGTGGGGGCAACAAATGTTGAGGGAAACGTGGCAGCAGTCTAGCGCCCAGTTCCGGACGCTCTGCCGCCGGGTTTCCTCCCACCGAGCCTCACGTTACAGCCCTTCTTTTGACGGCGTCAGACAGACCCCATCTTGCTCTTTAACTGCACACGTGTCGCTAACGGCGCACTAACGGCGCAAGGCTCGAGGAAGTCGCTCGTACACGCGTCATCCAACCGTCGTCCTCGCTAGTGCCAACGGCTGTCGGCGCAAATGACCTTTCTATCCTCGTTGCTGCCGACTCACACTGTAGCACACTAATAAGGTAAGCCTCAGGACCACTGGACTTTCCTGTGGCTCTCGAGTCTTAATTCGCTGAGTTTGTAACAATGGTTGCAGACTCGTAGTGGTGGGAATGGCCCGGTCGGCTTACATGCAAATGTATAGGCTCAATCCAAATCCCAGCCATTTGTTGGTTGGGTCAAATCTCAACCTAAATCCAATCTAAAAGTTAAAAAGGTTAATTTGAATATTTGACTAATAAGTTCGGTTTGAAATAATTTTACCTGTCATAGTGCAATAAGTTTGATTCTGTCTATTTCGAGTTTATTGATTAATACGTTGCAATTGAATTGGGTTTGTGAATAATAGTTTGGATTTGAATTGGGCTGGGAATTGCAGGTCATGCTGCAATAAGGTAGATCTTGTTGGGTTCATGTCTGTTGACGGGTTGAACTGAGATGAGAACCCATTTATATTAATGTTATAAACACACACACTTTCGTTCATTAGTGAGTAAATAAATCAAAAACTAGGACGAACCATTAGTGACAGTAGAACTCTGATTTGGCCCAAAATTGTGAACCCATTCTTGCATTGGGGATTTTCTTTTTCGGGAGCCCCCCACACAAGTGCCTTTGATTTTTGGGTCTGGGCTTTTGGTTGGGAATTCTGCATCGTCCTTGCATGAGAATCCTGAAAGTGAATATTTCACTAGTTGCCTTCAATCAATATGGCGAGCCCCAAAAAAAAAAAAAAAAAAAAAAACAAGAATAATAAATAAATCACCCAACTCAACTTACCTCTTTATCATGGGCTTATCTAGTTTGAGCCTCGCTTGAAAATCAAGCAAGTCAAACTCCAACCTTTTTAGGTTTACGCTCGCAATGGATGTCAAGTTTGAGCTTGTGCCATGTTCTTAAGTATTAGGGCCTTTTGTGTATTGCAATTTGATGGATGAATTATCACTTTCACTTTCACTTTCATATGATCGCACACTCTTGCATTGATTTGAAAGTCTTGCAATCTAGAAATTAGTCATGCATATTCATTTGATTTTCAAAATCATTACTCTGCATGTTTTCGAACTTGGATGCACATCCAAGAATTGGTTTGATTCATGCATGCCGATGTGCTTTTGAGTAAAGTCTAATTAGGCATTTTAGGATCATGGATTGTATGCATAACTTGGATTTTTAGAATCATGAGACCTAGCATGAATTCACTTGGCCTCGTGTTCCCAAAAAGAAAAGTCAGAATTTTCAAATATTGGAGGGAACCTTTGCCAGGCCAATGTACCCAGTCGACCAGGTCCCAGAGGATGTCGACCGGCTCAACTAGCCGTTTTCTTACCGTTGGAGATCCAATCGACCTCGGTCTTAGGATGTCGATTGGGTAAACTAACCATTGGGAAATTCTGTTATATACTCCTACTCATTCCACACAATGTAGAGCGACTTTGGTTGAACCTTTAGAACTGTTTTGAGGTCCAAGCAAGGGGAATGAGTTGAGAAGGCTAGAAGAGCGATGGAAAGCCAAAAAGCTTCAGTCACATAGGTATATCCCTCCAAGTTAAGCTTTGGTTTACATGATTTTGAAATCCATGCTTGTTCATATCTTTGAAACTTTATTTCAGCATGATGTCTAGTATTGATTGAGTTATTTTGCAAACATTGATCACATAGGAAGAATACTTTGTTTTTGCAAACATCTAAGTCACAATCACATGTGTTTTGTTTTTGAAATCTCATGTGCAACTTGTATATTCTGATTGGTATATAATGTCAAGTTGTTCATCATGATTCACATGTGATTAGATCATTACTTCAATCATAATCTTTGTGATTAAACTTTTAAATCCATCAAGCATTCATTTAGGAGCATTACTTCAAAAATTGATTGAAGTTACCATTCATATTGAAAATCTCGCATTAACACAGGCAGAGGTCCCAACCAACATATCTCTAGTAAGTTTCAATCAATCAGTGATTAAATTAATGATTAATCCTAAATTCGATTAAAAATAATCAATCCATACAATAAGAAGGATACGTGATTTATACGTGGAAAACCCTACTCGAGAAAAAACTATGGGCCTTATCGTCTAGGCCAACAGACAACCAAGCACTATATCAAAGAAAGTTACAAGAAAGCAACTCACAACCATTCCCAGTCGAAGCTCAACTTAAGGACTGCGTTGTCTTGCCAACTGCTCGCTGTACACCTTCACTGTGCTTGAAACGAATACCCCGAAGTCGTCTTCAAGGTGTCTCTACTTCAGAAGAGTAGAACGGAGAAAAAATCCAAAGCTTTGATCTTCAGCACTGCCAATAGTCACCTTAGGGGATGGTGGATCTCTCAAAGTCCTCTCTAGGATTTTATATGCCAGAGAGGTACAGTTAAATAGAGAGATAAAGGTTATTTATAATCCTTAATTTGTTCCTCAAGAGATATAGTTTGATTAGGAAGCAGTAAGATATCTTGAGAGGAATGAGGAAATAAATCCAGGCAGTTTCTAACTTCACTCCCAGGTCCGCTCGAGCGACCAGGGAGTCCGCTCGAGTGGACAAGCCTCTGTCTTCGAGCTTTGAAATTCAGACCATGGCTCGAGCGAGGAAGGAATGGGTCGAGTGAAGTAGCCTCTGTGATGGGTTCCCTCGAGCGATCAAGAACTTCGCTCGAGCGAAGTGTATTCTGTCTTTTGGAAGGAGAGTTGGCTCGAGCGATGGACAGAAGGGCTTGAGCGAACATAGTTCTGTGAGGGGTTCGCTCAAGTAGATAGAAGATCGCTTAGCGAACACAGTCAGTTCCAATGTGATTAAACTTCTTCGCATGAAGATCTTGGGCAGTCCATTCTAATTAAAAGTACATCATAAAGAGTCTTGGTTTTGTCCATTAACGAATGAATTAGCCAACCTTAAAACCCTTACTGTTAGATTGTGTGGTCTCAATCCAGTAGATGATGTAATAAATCGACTCATATCAATATAATCATGTTTTTTTTTTCATGAGATGAATGGTGCTTTATTAATTGTTTGCACACAACCGATACGAATGACATAAAATGTTCATGAGATGAACCGAAGCCCACAAGTATATTAGATGTAATACATGAATGTGGATGAGATCCACATACGGGAGACATGTATCACAAATCCTATACTTAAAATAACCTCACAACCAGTGATGAGATTGGGCATCTCATCTGATAAGGTTGCAGTATTATGATCATTATGAGATAGTGTTATTTGTCTCGATTATCGGAGTGTAAGACTTTACATCATTGTACTTGTACATTAGATGTCTTGAAGGACCATGAGAAACACCTTATGAAACACTGTCTTTACTTTAAGGTCTCCTCTCATAATTCCTTAGCAATAAGCTCTCAATCCTGAGACATTAATGAACTCAAGTTTCTATCTATTCATTTGCTTTGAGTCACCAATGAGTGAGGCCAACTATAGGTCAACCCCTCGGTGTCTTGGGTACGTGGTAGTATGACTGTGGGAACATTTAATGGTCAAGATGGAATCTATCTTTATTATCCCCTTGTGCCAATTAATGGTTTTATCATTAGTAAGTGCGCACCCATCACAATTAAGAGTTAATTGGATGGTATTGATGATCACAGTGACTAATTGGATCTCAAGGATAATAAGATGTTGATCTAAATTGGTGGGACATGTTTAGTCCAATTGATCCATGGATATTGATAGAGGGGCCTATTTGTGGTGATAGGGAAGTTTAAGGTATTCTTGTAATTTATTCTTAATACTGGAGTTCAATTGCATTTATATTGTGGAGTTATTTGTAATTAACTGTGGGCCCGGATTGCACATGAGATGTGGGGTCGCGGTGTCCCAGTTGGAGCCAGCTTTCTACGGAATCTCTAGTGGTCCCCATGCTAGTCCAAGATTAGATCATTACTAATTCTACTTAAACTCAAAAGGAAATGAATTAGAAAGTTACTATTTCTATTTGAAGTGAGACTTCTAATAGTGGTAATAGTAAGAAGAGAATGTTACTAATTATTATGGAAGTTGGACTTCTAATTTTAATTAGTAAGTGAGATTGCCGAGGGCTATATATAGGGGAGATAGAGGGCTGGACGTCCACCACCTTAGATTCACGCCCAGCCCCCTATTGTGCAAGAGTCGCACTCCTCTCCTCTCTTCTCTCTTCCGCGTTTTTCCACTAGAAGTTCTAGTTGGTTTTTCTTTTGGAGATCCCACCTGTAACGCCCCAATTCCAAATACCAAAGATAACGCTAAGGTATCCGAAGTTGGTGCGCTACTTCCAGAAAAATCCGAAAACTTTCAAGATCATAGTCCGCAGTGAGGTCAAATTTTTAAAACTTTTTAAACAATGACGTAATCAACAGTTGTAATGCGGAAGCGTAAGAAAAGATAGCGGAAGCAATAGTATCATGTAAATGTGTCAAATATAACAATGCGGAAGTCTGATAAAAATCTCAAAGTGTAATTATCAAGTTTATACATAACTGCCTATCTACCCAAATCTCACTACAAAAATATTCTAAAAAATCCAAAATAACTGCACTCAATCCCCCTATGCAGGCGCTTCGTCTTTCCGCTCGACCACTTGGTCGGCCGGCCCCCACCCGTAGTCTCCAACTACAGGCACCTCGTAGAACTCGTCGTCCGCGGGATCATGGTCGGAACCTAAGCACCAAAGATGGGTCAGATCCAAGGATCTGGCAATGCACCATATACAGATAATACAGGATGTATACAACAAAAGGGAATAGAGACAAGTATGTAATCATAAGAGTAACAAAGATACATGATCTAGGCAATTGAGCAGTAATAGCAGTTTAGAATCAGAAATGTAAACTAATCTTATCTAACCAGATAACAAGTGGCACATTCACACAAGCTAAATACACCGCGGGATATTATGCCGCGACCCTCTCATACTGTAAACATCCCATACTGTAAACAGTTTGCGGTGGGGAAAATGGTAATAACCATGCAAGGGGTAACAGCCCTAATAATAATAACATACAATATAAAACACCGATCACACCCCTTTATCGCTCCAATCACATTCCTTTATTAGATTAACCCGGACCCGACATCACACCGTCCATCTAATCACAGCTCATCATGATAGCTTTAAGTAACCAATATAGCCTCTACCAGCGATGATCAGTCCACTGGCTGAGCTTAGAACAACTGAGTGAATGTTTAGTGCTAACTCAGGAAACAAGTACAGGTCTGTGTCTGTTTAGGCTTGTCTTGCGTGAGCAAGATCCTAACCAAGTCTCTAAGATGTTAAGGTACAACAACATGGAACACAGTCCAATATCCAAGTCTAAGTCCAACATCATTGGATCCACTCCAAGGCTCACAACCGTGGCCTGAGGCAACACAAGTACCATACCATGTCCATTCCACAAGTAATTAACCCAGGCTCATACACAATGAGCCATCAAACCATTTAACCTAACATCTTCATGCTATGGTTTCACATCCCCAACCTAAGGCCGTATGAGAGCCCGACTAGCCACAGACACGGGTCATTTAACTCCAAACACAACATAGGGTCACCACTAAGTAATCATAGGTTCAGGTTCTCCAATTTCCATTAATTAACATGTTTAAGACAACAATAAGGATAAGAGAGAAGAACAACGCATGAAATCCTCAAAAACAGGGAATCAAGTGGAAATAGGCAAAGGTCCAATCCTAGGTAGTGGTCCACTCTTGGTTCAGGCCTCATCATGTGATTGGATCCCTAACTATAGCCTCAGGTGTCAAAAATGATAAATCTGGTGCTCCTGAAGTTGTGGACACCATGGACTACAATTAAGGGTCCAATAATTGACGATTCGAATCCCAAAACCTCAATTGGTGGACCCCACGAGTCAAGGTTGAGCCATGCCATTGATTCATGTGTGACACACTTGATGAAAGCCTATTTGTATGGTCAATGGACCCCACAAATGATCAGACATCAAAGTCACAGAAAACTGGAAAGCTCACTGTTCACAGTTTGCCCGGTCGACATCATACCCTCGGATGTCGACCAGGTGAACTGGATGTTGACCTCCCAGGTCAACATCCGGCAGTGGCCCCTGTCGACATCATGGTCGTGATGTCGACCGGGTCTACTGGGACCTGGAGTCAAGCAGTTGGGGGGTTTCACAAGGTCCTCTGTGTATCCGGTCGACATCATAGCCATGATGTCGACCGGGTACACTGGACTCTGTCTGATTGAGAAATTACAGGTCTCTGTTATTTCTTGCAGGTTCCTGTGTGCCCAGTTGACTGAGACATGGTCCGGTCGACCGGGTACACTGTCTGTTCAAATTTTAGAAGAAAATAACTAGGATTTGGATTTCTGTCTTTTCAATGTGCCCAGTCGACCAAGACAGGGTCCGGTCAACCGGGTACACGTAGAGAGCCGCAATTCTAGAATTCTGGATTTTCTCCTTCTCAATCCATTTCTCATCCAATTCATTCCAAATCACTTCCATACATCACATACACACAGATAAACAACAAAACACTCCTATCATCTCCATCCACCATCCAACCGGGCCATTGATCTTCCAAATGGATGAACCCATCCATCAAATGGCCATTTTTCCATAAAAACAAGCTCAAAAGAATATCTAAACAAGCATAATCATCTAATTGAATTGAGATTACAGAAACAAGGAAAGAAAGCATGCATCTAGTGAAATTGCATAGGGTACTTACCTCAATTCAGACTTGGTGATAGAGTAGAGAGAGAGATAAGAGAATTCCAAGCTTCTACTAGTGTTGATTGAGCAATTGGGGTGGTCTCTAGCCTCCTTGTGCTGGGATTTGGGGAATTAGGGTTCCTTAGGGAGAGGTAGGGAAGATGAGAGTGAATTAGGATTTCTTAGGCTAGGTTTTGCAATAGTAAGGCTTATATAGATTAGGGTTTAAGCTAATTACCAAAAGGGCAATTTGGTTGTAAATGAAAAAGAAATGGGGCCATGGGTATTTAGGTCATTAGGTGGGATTCTAGAATGTTCTAAGCCCTTAATAACCCTCCTATTAGTCCTAATAATAGCCAAGTCCTAATTAAATCAAAACCTATTAAAATTAACAACAAGCACCTATTATCCATTTAGGAATATATGCAAGCTAATTCTAAAACTTAGGAATTATTAGCTATCTATTCCACTAATTCCTATTAATTAGCATATTAAAGTAGAAAATACCATATTAATAATTATTTTATTCAAACCGAGGGCCCACAAGGGGTGGGGCCTCACACCACCTATCTTCTTGAGAATAAAGATCTGATTCGGGTCATGGCATGGAAGGCTACGAGGTTTAGGAGATCCTAATTTGCTTCGAGAAAAAGATTAATTTCTCCATTAGAGCACTACCAAGCTCCTAAGGTGAACATCTACTTCCTTGTATGTTGTAGAATTTCGTGGTTGCTTGTTAGGTGCTGTTTCTATCTTCTAGATAAAGCTTTCTACTGTACATGATAAAGAGAAAGAGGCCATGGATCCTGGATTGGGTTTTTGAAGCCTTATGGATACTTGATCCTTGCTTCAAGTGGGTCAAAAGTTTTGTACACCTATCCACGAGGCCCACCTACTTCTAACACTTACACATGCACATTGAACACTCACCTTAGCTATTTGTAAGTGTATGATTGAGTTGTATTTTGACTTTCATATCAGCCTATGTTACAGGCATTGTAATGAGCTAAACTTGTATCTCCTTGAGTGTATTTTAGACACAATTGAGAGATAAAATCTTTAGGCTTGCAAAGGTTGATGCTTAACTTAGAAAAGCATTTAGGGAAGGTTATTGCTTAGTCTAAGAAAAGCATATAAGAAAGGTTATTGCTTAGCCTTGAAAAGCATAAAAGAGTGGTTGTAAGATTGGTGGTGAGCCTAAACCTCAAATTGAGTTAGTGAATTGCCATTGGGGTGTAGGAACACAAGCCGGAGTGGAGATAGGCATTTGGCCGAACCACTATACATGATTGTGTTGTGGTGATTCCTGTGGTGTTTATTTTCTTAGTTAATTGCTTCCACATATTTATTTTATTCATCACAAATGCCTAATTTTTAAAAGAAGATAAAACTTTGATTAATTGGTAAAATTTGTTTGGCTCACCCTATTCATGCCAACCCCACCCCCCACCCCCTTTAGGATTCGGATCCCAGACTTTCATTAAGAACATATGATAACTATAAGAATTGACAAATAAGACTCCTATAGTCTTTTCTGTTCAAATACTACTAATTTCTTGTGGGATTTCTTTAGAGGATCCAACCAGAAAAATACCCTAAGATTCGTTATAAGGCAAAAACACCCTCAACGTCTTATAAAGACCATAGTGGTCCCAAAGGCCTTTTTTGGTTTTTTTTTTTTTTTTTAAGTTTTTACCCATCTACAATCACAATGGGATCAGCATATCCCTGCTCCTTTTACCTTAAAAGATCCCAGAACCCTTCCCCCCATTTTTTTCTCTCTTCCACGAGAAAACATTGTCCTGGGCTCTGTTTCTAAATTTTGAATTTTTACTCCGATGCAGTGGACTTATCGAAGAAGAGAAGAAGCCATAGAACTTTGCAAAAGGCTAATCGGAAAAGAACAGGGGATTCGTTCTTGGTTTCAAAGTTGCAGGTGGTTCTCTATTACAGACCGGCCTGATCTGTGGTAAGCCATCACAGATCGGATTTGTAGTTGCAAATCAGACTCGAAGAAGGTTGCAGAGGTTTCACGTTGTAGTCAATTGAATTGCCCTTTCCCCCATTTCGTTATTCTCTCTGAGCCAGGATATCTCTTTTTGTTCTTCTCACATCTAAAGGGTGATAGGTCATTTTTTTTCTTTTTTTCTTTTTGTTTTTTTGCAAGGTCTCTCTGTATCTATCTATTCTTTAAGTGTTTTCTATTTTTTTTGTTTGTTTGTTTGTTTTCATTTGTCTTTTACGTACTATTAATATGATGATGAATGCATGAAAAGACCTCCAAATGCTTCAAGACCACCAGCGTTATCATTATTCTTGTTTCTAGTTTTTTTTTTTTTTTTATCCTTTTGTTTGTAATGTGTATTACAAGAAATTGAATAGAATTTAATCATCTATTGGGGTTTTGATTTTCCATCTTTATGGATTTTTTTTTATTGTTGAAGATACTAGTCATGAATACATATTAGGGTGAAGAAAATTGGAAACTTGGAGGGAATTAGTGAGTGAAATTTGTAGAATTTCTTCTTGTGAATTGGGAAGGAAACAGGTGGAGATAATTTTTCCAAAATTCCCCAAGAGATTAGTAGTGGGTGAATCTCTCATGGGATTTGTGAGTGCTGAGATTTGTGAAATGGGTTTTGTTTGGATGAGAAGAAACTATTTTTTTGCACCTGTTTTGTTCAAATTGAAAGGAGCCTTGTAGTTTTTCTTGCTTGGGTTGTTTCAAATTCAGTACTTTCTACAGACGAAGCTCACACTTTTGTTCAATTTATATTCAACAGAGTGATTGTTGGCTTGAGAATGGATGGATAGAAAGTAAATAAATCCAATTATCCATTATCTATTGCTATATTCCCCAACTTGCTGGAACTGCTTTCAGGGGACTTGTTTTATTATCATGCACTATGTAACTGTTGTTTCATACATGCAGATGGAAGAAAAAAGACCCAAAGGAATTGAAAACATCATTCTATATGAATAACAGAATCACATATCTGAAGGGATCTCGCACGAAGTGGCATAGCATGAACGTTTATCTCATTATATTGAAAAGTGAGTCGATATAGTAATTGTCCTTATTCACTATCTTTCTCTTTTATATGATTGATATTAATAGGAACTGGGCGGCTATAGATGTATCACTTCTAACCAAGAAAGTCAATATGGAAACTAAATAAGACGTAATAGGGTTATGTGAGGAGGACAGTTTGCATCATCTTGCGGAGATAGATGAGATGAGAATAGACCATGCATTAATAATGGGTCTTATAGAAAGGTGGAGATCAGAGAAAAATACATTTCAGTTTCCTTCCGGAGAGGACACAATTACCTTAAAAGATGTGGCGTACATAGATATATATATATGGTTTGCCCATCAATGGTGAACCAATCTTTGGATGGACTCACCCCAATGTGAAGGTGGTGAGTTTATGTGAAGATCTCCTTGAAATGTCACCCCATCCAGAGGTGAACACACAAGGGCTATGTATAAAATTAAAGTGAATCAAGGATAATTTCTTGCCTTCGGAGAAGAAGACAATTGTCAAAAGAAGTTAAGATTTGCAACAGAAAGGCTATCTTGTTTCATTTGATAGCTGGACAATTTTTTATGAACGGATCAGGCTCTAGAGGACAAGCTTACATACTCGAACTATTTAGAGAGTTCAAGCCATATGCTTGGGGCCCGACATATCTTGCTAATCTGTACAGAATGCTGGCAAGGGCTGTAAAGTGGATAGATGATAGAAATGAGGGTGGAGAAGATGTAGTTGGGGTTGATGGGAAGGATAAGAATTAAAAAAGACTTCCATCGACCACTTCAAAACCCTAACTTGACCATTGCAGCTTTTACAAGTATAATTCAATCACTCTTAACCTTGTGCAATTTAGTATCTTATTTAAAACTACTCATACTGATTATTTACATAACGTGCATGTTAGATATGGGCCTACTCCGGCATTTCTATTGGTCGGTATCCTACCCCAAAGGATAGTTGGAAGAGAGATATTAAATTTCCTTTGTGCAAAGCATGGGAGACTTGATTGGATGAATATAAAGCTTTGACTACTGTAAAATATGTCCGTCATCAATTAGACAATATGAAATCATATTTGGTAATTGATCGATCATGAATGAACATGTTTATTTGTTGATGTGAAAACATCAAGTACTAAAACTTCATTTGATCTATTAGTTTTCATGTTTACTTGTTGCAATTTGCTTGCATGCCATATGCTACTTATGGGAAGAAATTTACTCAGAATGTATTAGACGTTGATCGGCAATTGTTTATGTCAAATACAATCTTGATTCATTATTGGATCATGGAATACCATAACTCTAATCGTGTCATAAAACAATTTGGGCTGAGTCAAGTAGTACCTCCACCTTTTCAGATGCCTCTCCTAAGTGTGGAAAAGGTTGAAAGGATGTATTGGGACTATACTCATATCTCTCCTAAAGTATTATCTATGTGGAACGCAAAAGTAGACGTGATCTTACAAGGACAGAAGGATACATCCCCAGCTCATACAGATGAATATTTCAAGTGGTATATCCCCAACACTGGCATGCGTATAGGCCACCATAGGCAAGAACCCAATTCAAAAGATGACAAGAAAGAAAAATCGAATGTTCCTCAACAAAATGCTTCACCATTGTAAGGAGCATGATCATCAAATGATCATGTATATCCCTAATCCTTTCTAGTATTCATTTTTTATATTATGTGCCTATAAAGTCAATTTCCCCTAAATGTACAATGAGTTTGTGTAGGTGGACATGTTTGGAAAATTTGCTGGTAAGCTGCATAATAAGATACAAACTTTCAAGGCTACTTTTGCGACTACCTTGGAAAACTTTAGCATGGAAAAAAGCAGTAGCTCTTAGTCGGACTCAGACATGGAGCGTGTATATCAAATTTGTAAGTATGCGTTTTTTTTTAGTGCATTTGAATATTTCACCACTCTTTGAGAAAACTTTGTATGTATTATAGGATTGTACGCCAAAACGAATCTGAAAGGCTATCCATAAAGAGCTCAGCTCTCGAAAATCGCTTTCCCTAAAGACTCTAATGATAGTTGAGACCCAGCCACGATCATCATCACCTACTCCACATTTTTCCTCCCCCGAACTTCCTCCAATTAGGGATGTGTTTTTCCCTAAATGCCCCATCCCGGATCAGTCAGAACTCTTAGAAATCGTCTCCACACCTACATACACAGGGATATCTCAGGCAATAATTCTTTCAACACCAAAAAGGGCTATAGGGTCTTTGGTGTGGAGAATTAAGCAGTTGCCGCATGCGAGGAAAATTCCTAAGAAATTTGATATCTATTCTCATACAATTCATCACACCGAGTACCATTTTATTAGTCAAGACAGTGAGTTACTCAATGGAGTTAAGGATTACTATAAATTAAGGTGAGCTTCCATCTCCTTATTATCACGTTATAGTGTTATATTTATGAGTTATGACAATGGCATTTGTGTATTACTATATGAAGATGGAATTTGATGTGATTTGCATGCTTGTAGATAGTAAAGTGTTGCATGATGCCCTGAAAAATAGCAAATGGCTGGACACAAATATTATCTACTATTGGTTGCCTGTTTAAGAGACATGTGTGACACTTCATATCTTGCTGATCCAAACATTTGTGTACCATTTTATTAGTCAAGACAGTGAGTTACTCAATGGAGTTAAGGATTACTATAAATTAAGGTGAGCTTCCATCTCCTTATTATCACGTTATAGTGTTATATTTATGAGTTATGACAATGGCATTTGTTTATTACTATATGAAGCTGGAATTTGATGTGATTTGCATGCTTGTAGATAGTAAAGTGTTGCATGATGCCCTGAAAAATAGCAAATGGCTGGACACAAATATTATCTACTATTGGTTGCCTGTTTAAGAGACATGTGTGACACTTCATATCTTGCTGATCCAAACATTTGTGTAAGTTAATTATATATGATAGCTATTTCTGAATTACGAATGAGTCAATTTTTTTTATAACATATCTTACTGAATCATAAAGAGTAGGTGCAGAAAAGGACACCGTCAAACAAAAACCCTTGCATTTGGTCTGAATGGTACAAATGTGATGGATATGAAGGAAACTAAAACATTAGTCTTTTTGCTGCATCACATTGATTACTTCGGTTTGCTGGTCAGTTACCCAGATGAGGCAAAATGAGGATTTGACAGTAGCTCAACAAGTGATCATTATTTTCTAACTACTCACAAGGCATTTGTAAGTATGTGTTATACTATCTTTATACAAATTATTCTCTAACTACTTGCAAATCAACCTTCTATTTTGATACTCACCATGTTGATTGGCTCGCCCAAAAATTTGCTACGTATGGTTGGAATGACCCTTTCGTCTGGACTTTGAAAGAAAAGATAGACATCGCCTACCAAAACAATAGGAACAACTGTGGGGTCTTCGCATGTGCTTTCGCTGAACATTGCATTCTCCGAAAACCAATCAATTTCACTCAAGCTGACATTCCATTTTATCGGAGCAAAATAGTTGTGGAGATGTTCAAAAGGACCTAGGTGCTAAACTCCCACGGATTGGGTTTAAGTGCTTGTGACTAAGAAATTGGCCTTGATCATGTAGAAATTGTGTAATTCACTAGTTCTTTTTTTTTTTTTTGTGGTCAGTTTGCATGTATATTCAGCACCTACAGTAGGATATGCTTTTGGAGAATTAGATGTACATTAGGTTTCTAGTCGGAGACGATTGTATTTGTGTAGATAGTTGTAAATTCAATACCTAGACTATTTTGGTAGAATATTAAATGTGATTGGTAGGAAAATTGCTGGTAAATGTACGTATCTACTTTTGTTGCAGGTTCCACATGTCCTCTTGAGTTGTAGAGATTCATTTCTCTTCTAAACTGAACAAGGATATCCATGTCATGTGTAGATAAGGTTCTTGTTGACGATTGTGAACGTGAATGTGTAAATAGTTGATAGGTCAGTAGAATGTCTTGCTCATAATATGTAATGTGATTGTTAGGGAACTTGTTGAATGATGAATGTGAATATGCATGTCCACCTTTGATATAGGTTTTTTTATATCTTCATGGGCTGTAGAGATGCATTTCTCTTATAAACTAAACAGGGGTAACCACGCATGCATTTCGCCAATGTTCTCCTGAATTTGTCACAATCTGAGAACTTCCGCCCTATTCACATCTCCCGTGCAGAGTTTTAATACGTTTCAATCAAGAACTCTTCAGGAACCATGTCCTCAATATTAACATCCACCACTTTGTATGAAGTCTCCAGATTATTATTCTGGGTAGCTTGATTTTGTTCTTGGTTGGAAACAATTGTTGTATTTCTATCCACTTGTACGTGTTCACATCTATCAGACGCCATCTCATGTTCAAAAGTTGGATCATACATTATCTCATCAATGACATGATAAGCTCATTTACTTTGATCAATGACAACATGATTGGGTGCTCTCGCAAACTCGATATCATTATCTTCATCACCATGTCAAAAGGAGAGATTCCCGACTCTTAAGCTTCGCTAGACCCGACTCCCCTTATCCATCACAGCATACTGATGGCCACTTAAATTAGGCGACGGCCAATGCCCGTTTTTATCTTATAACTCAAGTAAAAGGAAAAAAAAAAACCTCGCAAATCTCATTCCCGACCCCTCTAAACCCAAACTATCTCTCTCATAGGCGATTGTTGCTCTCCAGACCTTACGGCTCTCTCCTAGTCATCACTTTCCTCCTTTAACGTTGACCTCCGTCATCTCATTGGCGACTGGTAGTAGCTGTCCTCTCTTTTCATCTCTCTAGCATCTCCTCAGGTAGGTTTTTTTTTTTTTTTTTTTTTGCCACTTCTTTTTTCTTTTGGGTATTTGGGTTTTCACTGTCTAAGCATCTATGTATTTGGGTTTTGTAAGTTTGGAGCTTTTGAGTGTTTCAGCATGTAGTTGGGTTTTCATTTTTGTAGTACTTGGATTTATTTTTGTATTGTTTGGGTTTCATATATGGACTGTTTGGATATTTGGGTTTTCATTTTTGTAGTATTTGGATTTTCATGGCATAAGCATTTCAGTGTTTTTGTTTTATTTTGGATTTTGATTTTTTGAGCATTTGGGTATTTGGTTTTTCATGAATGGAGTGGTGGGGTGTCTGGGCTTTCTTATATGGAGTGGTTGGGTGTTAGGGTTTTCATTATTTAGGAGACTTGTGTATTTGGGGTTTCATTTTTTGAGCATTTGGGTGTTCGGGTTTACACGTTGACGGCATTTGAGTGCATGATTCTCATGATTGGAAGTGGCAGTGCACTAGTTGATTGGCATTGGGAAGTTCATGCTCACATTATTTCTTGTTATTCTTGTTTTGGTAGGGAAGAAGAATAAGAAGAAGCATGATGGAGAGCAGATGATATATAGCATTACAAAGACAGCATTTCTACTGTTGGTTTCTGCTCTCATGCGTTCATAAGATTCTCCTAAACCCATTAAATGCATTTTCTTTATTTTTTTTAATCTTTTAAGATCCTGCTCAGCCCAGATCGATAATTTTTCAAACAACCGCACTCTAGAAATAAGATGACTTTTGGAAGGACTTCGCTAAAAAGCTATAAATGGAGAGCACAAGAAAACTTGGGTTAAAGAATCGCCAATAACCCACCTCGATTTTTTTAATTTTTTTTTGTTAACATGGGAACCCATCGACCCCCCCTTCGGTTGATCATTGGTAAAAGATATCACATTTAGTTGTTTCATTAACTCGACAATGCTCTTGTCTAGCACATTTGGTTTTAAACATTCATAATCATTTCATCCTTTGATTTTGTTTCTTAATTCTGAAGCATGCATAGTAAGTTAAAGAATATAACTGGGACATGCTACATCAATTTTTCCTATCTTTATTGGCAAGGCAATTGAGCTACAATAGCACATGACTACAAGCAATTAGGCTACTACTGGTATCCATCTAAGAACTGACATATTTGTATTTGTAGGCTGTAGGCGGTAAAAACGACACCTACTTAGATTGAGATGAGATCGGGGTAAACTTCTTAGGACGGGAAATGCTGAACGCCAAGAACCTGAAAGGGAAGGAGAAAGGCTAGAGTCAGAGCCCCTGGCTGCCGTGAGCCGAAGGCACTCCGATGCCTGAGTTAGTTCTGAGAAAACCAAACAGGAGGAGGAAGAAGAGAATGAGACAGTGTGGAGGTTTGTGAGTTGTGTATTGCGTGTTCGCATACCTTCATGGGGCTGATCCCATGTGTATATATAGCCGTTCATTCTCTCTGTGAGTGGAGGTAGGTGAGGTGAGGTCCCATCGATCCCTATCCTGGCAGGCAGCAATAGGTAGAGTGGGCGACATCCCATCCTTACTTTCCACGCCTTCAGCCAGTTGACGTACAGGGTTGATAAAGCGAACCTCTTATCGCCATAAATGAGCGATCCTATCGTCATAAATGAATGCCCATATCTGTCAGAGCGCGCCGTATTTCCAGGAGGAAGGTGGTGGCCTACTGACTATAGCGTCCCGGTCCGAGACCGAGGACGGCTAGGCCGTGGTGCGCTTCTGCACTGGGTTGGCATTTATGCGCTGGCACTCTTGACCGAGCTGCCGAGGACCGCGGTACCGCGCTGGCACTCTTGACCGAGCTGCCGAGCTGACGGGATATGACTCAGAAGCCAAGGTGATCAGCGGGTCTTGCCGTGATCCTCACTTAATTTCGTCATTACGGTGTTTTTCCCACACAATAGCCCCCTAGCTTTTGACTTCCGAGAGCCATCCAGCTCGAGGAGGTCGGAAGCTTAATGACCGTACAACTGGCTCCTCTACCGAGCTCAAGTGCGGGTTAGTCATATGAGGGTAGTACCGGGACGAGGGAGCTTCGGACCAGGAGGGTCCCCTTGGGCCTGGATGTTACCGCTATCGTGCGGTCCCCCTCGAGATGTCCCTTCGCCTGTCCTGGACATTCAATAGCCCTTGGGTATCGCGCCAGTGGTGACACGTGTCGCTTCCTTTGGCTGTCTCGTAATTACTTCGAGGAGACGTTAGGGCTGCGAGATGGGACGTTAGGGCTGACTGAGGAGACGCCTCTTAAAGGCTCTTCTCGAAAGACGAAACGGCGCCCCTAGGTCCTATAAATTAGGGCGCCTCGCTCGTCTTCACTTTCCTCTGCTTTCTTCAAATCTCTGCTGTGCTTCTGCAAGAGAACTTCTCCGACGCCTGCGAACTTTCGACGATCCTGCTTGCGCAGTCTTCTTCCGTAGGGCTTCTTTCTGTTCTCCTCGCCTTTTTCTTTTAGGTAGATCCTTGTCTGAGTTGAGAATGGGGGTCTATAGACACTTGTTAGGAGATTCAGGGTCTATAGATCATTTTAGGGCTTTATACAAGGTCCCCTCCAATGTGGAGGTCAGACCGGATGTCCCTGACGACGGCCTCACCTATCGTGATGGCTGGATGCCGTTCTGGCTGGTTTCTGTAGTAGAAGGGGGGATCCGCTTCCCCCTGCACCCACTGGTCCGGGACTGCCTCTGGGAGTGGAGGTTGTGCCCATGCCAACTGCTTCCCAACGGGTACAAAATCATAATGGGGGTAGTGCGGCTCAACCAGATCCTGGGAATTGGCCTCGGTGTCCCGGACATTGAGGACACGTATAACCTCTGCAAATCCGCAGAGGGGGAAACTTACTATCTCCGGCTGAGGGTCCGCCGGACTGCGTTCGTGACCGCGCTAGAAGACTCCAACAGGTACGCGGGTGAAGACCGAGTACTTGTCAGAGGAAGATGGGAGTTCGGTGAAACAGAGCCTGCTACCTCAGTCCGGGTCCCTCGAAAAATAGGGATTCCTCCAAGTAAAGGCCGAAGTTCTTTCGGTTTGCAGTTCTTTTCTTTCTTCCTGTGTCTGGCTTTTGACGCGATTTCGTTTATGCAGATTTTCGTGAAAAGAGGGAGCTCGCGAGGAGGAACCGGTGGAAAGTGAACAGCGCCTGGCACGAGCGAGTGAGGAACTACCGCGGCCACAACTGTCATGCTGCGTGGTCTCTCCTGGGGTACGTGCCCCACTACAGGTCCTTCAACACCTCGAGAAAGGTGTCGGGAATAGACTCCGTGCTGAGCGGGGAAGGCACAAGTCAGAGAACAGAGACGACCGTGGTACCAAGCTCGGCGGTGGTGACCGTTGCGATTCCTGCCGGTCGTCTGGTCGAGTCGGCAGAACGTGCTCCAGCAGTCTCCGCCGCGGAGCCCGCCGAAACTTCGAGAGCCAAGCCCCTGTCTTCCCGAACGAGGCTAGTAGCGTCCAGTTCGGAGGAAGAGGAAGAGGAAGAGATGTTGCGCCAGCGAGGGCGACGCTATGCTGCGGAAGACCTGTCCGCGGCAGCTTTCGGTGACATCGGAAGCGGGGTCCAGGATCCTCCTCAGCCAGTGGCTGCGACGCCACCGGGATTCCCGGGCGGCTTTCCTGCCCCAGACGCCGGGACGGTTGGTTCTGCCGTGATTGCGGCTGCTCGGCCTGACGAGGCAGAGGTCGTCATAGCTTCGCCTCCAGCCGTGATTGCAGACGACCCACCCTCGGATCGTGCCGTAGGGGCTGGAGGTCGGGCTCGCTCCGCCGAGGTCGTTGAGAGCGGACGACCCGAGAAGAGGGCAAGGGTCGAGGCGTCGCCTGGCCCCTCTTCGCCCCCGCTTGCTGGTGGGAGGATCATGCCTCCTCCTTTGGCTCCGTGGAGGCCAACCGTCGAGGAGGTTCTGGGGAGGCCGCTGGCCGAAACGGACCGCGCGACCGATCCCTAAGTGGTCGCAGCGCTAGGGCGAGCCTGCGCCCTCCCTCAAGACATGGCCAGGTGGGCCGAGATGGACAACGAGTCCCTCCTGCTCTCCTCGATGCGATCCGTGGTGTCGGTAAGTGCAGTGTTTCTCCTTTAGCTTTTAGTCGTGTGTCGTTTTACTGACTTTGGGTTCTCATCTTGCAGCTGCTGCAGAAATGCCAGGTGGGCATCGAGAGGCTCGACGCAGCCGAAGCGCGGGCAGCGGAGTGGGTAGTTGAAAGGGACGAGCTGCGGGCGTCCGTGGCATCCAAGGACGCGACGCTGGCAGAGGTGGTGGCCAAGAACGCCGGCCTCGTCGTTGATTTCGAAGAGTCAAAGGTTGAGGTCCAGCGCCTCAAAGATGAGCTGGAGGACGAGAAGGTCCAGAACCAGCACCTTTCTTCCGAGCTCGACGATCTCTGGGTTGCGACAAAGCTACTGGAGGACGACTTGGAGAGTGCGAAGGGGACAAACAGGAGACTCCTCTCCCAGCGGAACCAGGCGCAAGGTTCCTTGGAGATGGCGCTGAGGGGGAAGGCGGCCGAGATTGAGTCTGCCTTGGGGAAGCAAGAGGCCAGGCTCAAGGACGAGTTCCTCGCTGAGCACAACTCCATCATGGGGGAGGAGGTCGGCAAGCTGTCTACTGACTACAAGGCTCAGCTGCCAGGGATCTGGGACTGAGCCTGGGAGCTTGGGTGGAAGGCAGCCTTGCGCAAGGCTGGGATCGCTGAGGATAGCCCTTTGTTCCTAAATCCTCCAAGTTTTTCCTGCTCAGACTCTCCCGGGGTGCCTCAAGAAGCTCCGGCCGCCGGCGCTGATGCCGAGGGTAACCAGTGGCTGCGGTCGTCGAGGCCCCTCTGGAAGCTGTCGCCCCCGAGGCTAATGCTACTGAAGCGGACGCGGCCGTTCCTGAAGCTACCACGACCGCTCCTGAGGCCAGCACGGTTGTGGCCGAGGTCCCTCCAGAGATTGACTGTAATGTGGAGGCTGCAGCCCTCTGAGGCTTTTTTGTAATTTTTGTAATTCTTTCTTTTATCGCATCTCCATTGTAATTCTTTTATCTTGTAATCAGGAGCTTTGATTAATAAAAACCTTGAAACTTTGCTTGCATTCTGGCTCTCTCCTTGTTTCTGATGAAATGTGTGGTCGACCCTATGTCGCAATGTTTTTGTCTGAGTTGTTGGTCCGGATAGCCGAACTCTTGGCCATCCTTGGGATTGAGACATCCGCCAACGACCGAGACCCGGTGCATGAACCGTGGTCCCGGTCTGCTGTATATCCATAATCTCCCCCCCAGCTTTCGACCTGTTGGCTCCTTGGAGCAGGTCGGAAGCTGAGTAGCTTTGTCAGGCCGGGAGTGATCTTTTTTGAGTACCCGTGATGCGTTACCGAGACGGAGGAGTCTCGGTTTAGGTAGGGTTCTTCACCTTCTGCTGAGGTGGAGTGCCTCATGAGGCTCTTTCGCTGACGTGGAGCGCCTCATTAAGTTCTCTTCGTTAGTCGAGGAAGTTGCCCTTTCGTCTGTCGAGGCATTTATTTTCTCGTCTGTCGCGGCATTTATTTTCTCATCTGTCGCGGCATTTAATAGTCCTCTGGAAATGCGGCGCCGTTGCCACGTGTCGCCTCTCCGAAGGGCGGGCAATCAAATCTGCAGGACACCCGGGCTGCCCGAGACGACGTTAGGGCTACTCGAGGTAGGGCTGCATTGAAGGCTTCTCTCGAAATCTGTAACGGCGTCTCCATCCCTTATAAATTAGGGCACCTTCTCCGTCTTCCCTCTTTTCGACCTTCAGAATCCCTGCTGCAATCTGCTGAAGAACAGTACAATCCCTGTTGCCTGCGACCACTCTGTTCGCACAGTCTTTCATTGTAGGACTTCTCCCCTCTCTGTCTTCTTCCTTTCTAGTGGGTAGTCCTCCGTCTAGGGTAGAGAATGGGTGTGCACAGGCACTGGCTAGGGGACCCACTGTCCATAAGCCTATTTAGGGAGGCATACCAGGTCCCTGCGACCGTAGAGGTTAGTTCAGACGGCCCTGACGACGGTTTCACATACAGCGACGGCCGGATGCCGTTCTGGCTGGTGTCCGTCGTGGAGGGAGGAGTCCGGTTCCCCCTCCACCCACTCCTCAGGGACTGTCTCCGGGAGTGGGGGTTGAGCCCCTGCCAGCTGCTTCCCAACGGGTACAAGATCATCATGGGAGCAGTGCGGCTCAACGAGATATTGTCCATCAACCTCGGTGTCTCGAACATCGAGGAGGCGTATGACCTCTGCAAATCCGCAGAGGGGCATACGTACTACCTCCGGCTAAGGCTCCACCAGACTGCCTTCGTGACCGCGCTGGAAGACTCGTACAAGTACGCGGGGGAGGACCGTGTCTTTGTTCGTGGGGCATGGGAGTTCGGCGAGACGGAACCCAGCACCACAGCCCGGATTCCACGCAGAATAGGAGTCCCCCCAAGTAAAAACCGAGGCCCCTGGATTTTGTATTTTAATCATCTTCTTGCTTTTGCTGACATTGTTCTGTTCCTGCAGGTTTTCGACAGAGGAGGGAGCTTGCCAGGAGGAACCGGTGGAAGGTGAACAGTGATTGGCACGAGAAGGTGCGGAAGTACCGCGGCCATCACTGCCGAGCCGCGTACTCGCTGCTGGGGTACAAGCCGCACTACAAGTCGTTCATCGTCCCGAGGCGCGTGACTGGGATCGACTCCGTGCTTCACGGGGAAAGCACCGAGCCGGAAACCGTACAGGCTGAGGTCTCTCTCTCGGAGACGGTAACTGTCGCGATTCCCAGCGGCACCCCGTTAGAATCGGGCGGACAGTCTCCTGTCCGTGAACCAGCAGCGGCCAAGAGAGCCGACACCGGGCGCAAGCGGCAGAGGCAGAAGTTTGTCGTCTCCAGCGAGTCCCGGAGCACATCCAGCTCGGAAGAGTCCGAGGTCGAGATGTTGCGCGGCCGTCGCCAGCGCTTCGTCGCGGAAGACCTTGCCGCCGCCGCATTTGGAGACATGGGCGAGACCTCGGGCCCCTCCCGAGGTGCCGACGTCGCCCCAAGTAAGTCGGCGGCGGCTGCTGCAGAGGTTCTCGCTCCCGAGACCGAGACGGTTCCGGAAGCCACCGACGGTGCTCAATCAGGAACACCTGCAGCAGCCGAGGTCGGCGCGAGCCCTCCGGCAATCATCGTTGAAGAATCGCACTCCGACCTAGGCAGAGGGGATACTGCCGAGGTCGTCGAGGCGTGCAGGCCGGAGAAGAGGCCCAGGGTCGAAGCCCCATCTGCCCCGGAACCTGCCATGTCGGTCGGGGGGTCCGCCGCTCCCTCCGATTTTATCCCCTGGAGACCGGACATCGAGGGGGTGCTGGGGAGGCAACTAGCCGAGTCGGACCGAGCAGTCAGCCCCGAAGTGGTTGCCGCTCTGGGACGAGCGTGCGCCCTTCCCCAGGACATGGCAAGGTGGGCGCAGATGGATAACGAATCCCTGCTGCTGTCCTCAATGCGGTCACTGGTAGCGGTATGTACACTGTGACTCATGTTCTTTCTTTTTCTGCTGTATTTCATTTCGTGACAATTCTGTTCTTACTGTAGCTCTTGCAAAAGTGCCAAACTGGCATGGGAAGGCTGGACGCAGCCGAAGCCAGGGCGGCAGATTGGGCAACCGAAAAGGAGGAGCTGCTAAAGTCCCTGGCGGCAAGGGATGCGACCCTGGAGGCGGAGGCGAAGAAAAAGGAAGATCTTCTTGCCGAGCTCGACGCAGCGCGGGCCTTGGCCGAGCACCTCAGAGAGGAAGCAAAGGAGGCGGTGGATCAAAACGTCCAACTGTCCTGGAAGCTAGACGAGGTCCGGCTTGCGTCGTCGCAGAGGGAGGAAGACATGCAGATGCTGCGGGGGACCAACAGTAGGCTCATCTCCGAGAGGAAACTGGCTGAAAGAAAGCTAGAGATGGCTCTGGAGGGGAAGGAGGCCGAGCTCACGCGGGCTCTCAAAGGGTAAGAAGCCAAACTCAAGGAAGAGTACCTTGCCGAGCACGAGTCCGTGATGAACGAGGAGGTCAGCAAACTGACAGCTGACTACAAGGCCCAACTGCCAGGAATCCGAGACAAGGCGTGGATACTTGGGTGGAAGGCGGCCTTAAGGAGGGCTGGTGTCCCTACGGACAGCCCTATCTTTCAGAATTCCCCCAGGTTTCCTCGCTCGGATTCGGAGTTGCGAGCCGTCTCGGGAATCGCCCCCGTTCCTTCAGCCTCGGAGGTCCCTCCAGCTCCAGCCGTTGCCGAGACTGCCTTAGCCGTTCCCAGCGAGAGCGCTGCCGGGACTGATTGTAATGAGGGAGCAGCAGCTCCCTGAACTATGTACCCCTTTTTTTGTACTCAAGCATTTTTTGTACATTGTACTCAAGCAGATCTTTTCGTAATAAAACTGCATTTTTTACATATTCTGTGCGTCACCTGTCTTGTTTGTGGTGGAATGAGTATTGACACAAGCAGTTTGCCGAGTAGTTTGATAGGTACTAAGCGAGGGCGGTTGGTCTTCTGAACAGAGGAGCGGAGCCGCGAGGGTGGTACTGATACCGGACCCTGATGTGCATCTGGCTGTGCCGTCCGAGCTGGTGAAGGCACCGAGCTCAGGACGGTTGGCCCTCTGAACAGAGGCGCCGAGCCGCGAGGGTGGTACTGTTACCGAACCCTGATATGCTTATGGCTGTGCCGCCAGAGCTGGTGAAGGCACCGAGCTCAGGACGGTTGGCCCTCTGAACATAGGCGCCGAGCCGCGAGGGTGGTACTGTTACCGGACCCTGATATGCATCTGGCTGTGCCGCCCGAGCTGGTGAAGGCACCGAGCTCAGGACGGTTGGCCCTCTGAACAGAGGAGCCGAGCCGCGAGGGTGGTACAGTTACCGGACCCTGATATGCTTATGGCTGTGCCGCCCGAGCTGATGAAGGCACCGAGCTCAGGACGGTTGGCCCTCTGAACAGAGGCGCCGAGCCGCGAGGGTGGTACTGTTACCGGACCCTGATATGCATCTGGCTGTGCTGCCCGAGCTGGTGAAGGCACCGAGCTCAGGACGGTTGGCCCTCTGAACAGAGGAGCTGAGCCGCGAGGGTGGTACAGTTACCGGACCCTGATATGCATCTGGCTGTGCCGCCCGAGCTGGTGAAGGCACCGAGCTCAGGACGGTTGGCCCTGCGCCGAGCCGCGAGGGTGGTACTGTTACCGGACCCTGATATGTGTGTCGAAGCTGGCGATGGCGCCGAGCTGACAGTTGATATCCCGAATAGAGGGGTTGAACCTCCGTGAACGTTGAGGCAATGCAAAGACTCTTTCCAGAAAAGTTGCCTTTTATTGATATTTGATTTCTTGAATACATTTTTCAGAAGTAGAATTTTTTGAGATGCGTCGCGTTCCATGGTCGCGGGAGCGGCTTCCCTTCCATATCTTCGAGTCGGTAGGCAGATCTCCCGGCTGTAGAAGTTATTCTGAACGGTCCCTGCCAGTTGGGCGCCAGCTTGCCTTCGTTGGGATCTCGGTCGCCAGGAAGTGTTTTCTTCAAGACCAATTCTCCTATCGTGAATCTTCTCTCTTTGACCTTCGGGTTGTATCCCCTGGCCAACTGCTGTTGGTAGGCGGCCAGGCGGATAGCTGCCGCCTCTCTTCGTTCTTCAGTCAAGTCCAATTCTCGTGCTACGTTTAGATCATTCAGACCCTGGTCACAGAGTTCCGACCTCAAGGTCGGGAGGCCGACCTCAAGGGGAATAACTGCTTCCATGCCGTAGGCAAGGGAGAACGGGGTAGCCGAGGTGGAACGCCTTGGGGTAGTTCGGTAGGCCCATAGAACGCTTGGCAGCTCCTCTGCCCATCGACCTTTGGCTCGGTCGAGTCTCTTTTTAATTCCGTCGAGGAGCACTTTGTTTGAGATCTCGGCCTGACCGTTGCTCTGAGGGTACGCCAGGGTGGAATAGATGTTGCGAATGCCGTACTCCTGGCAGAAACTCTTGAAAAGGTTGGAATCGAACTGCGTACCATTGTCGGAAATGAGAGTGCGGGGAATTCCAAATCTGGTGATGATGTTCTTCCACACAAAGTTCTTCGTGTCTAATTCGGTGATGGAGGACAAAGGTTCTGCTTCGACCCATTTCGTAAAGTAGTCCGTGGCCACAATCAACCATCTTTTGTTCCCTGGAGTTCGGTGGAGTGGTCCGACGATGTCCAGGCCCCACTGGGCGAAAGGCCATGGACTGGAGAGGGGACTCAGGTCCTGGGCTGGCTGGTGGAGAGAGTGAGAGAACTTCTGGCACTTCTCGCATTTTCTGGCATAGAGCTGGGCGTCCTTTTGCATGTACGGCCACCAGTAACCCTGGCTGATAGCCCGGTAAGCAAGAGACCGACCTCCTATATGGCTGCCGCAGATTCCTTCGTGAATCTCATAGAGGAAATCGTTGACCTTGTTGGGGTGAACACACTGGAGGTAGGGCCCCGTGAATGATTTTCTGTAGAGCTTGCTGTCTGGGGAGAGTCAGAACCGGGTCGCCTTCAATCTGACCTTCCGAGCTTCAGTCCTGTCCTCGGGTAGCTGGTTGTCTTTCAGGTATGCGATGATTGGGTCCATCCAGCTCGGGCCGAGATCAAGGCACACGAGCTGCCGGGGTCGCTGGAGGTCGATGCTGGGCTCCCGCAGTGTTTCCACTTCAATAGTTCTCTTTTCACCGGCTTCCACAGCCGAGGCGAGGCTGGCGAGGGCGTCTGCATGGGAGTTGGATTCTCTGCCGATCTGCCGGACCTCGGCCCTTTCGAATTGGGAGAGGAGTCCCCTGGCGTGGGCAAGGTAGGCAGCCATCATGTCATCCCGAGCTTGGTAGTCTCCGCTGAGCTGGCTTGTCACCAGCTGAGAATCGCTGAAAACCACAACGGACCGGGCCTCCAGGATTTTGGCACTGTTAAGTCCGGAGATGAGTGCTTCATATTCGGCCTCGTTATTAGATGCCTTGAAACCAAGTGTCACAGCTTGTTCGATGACGAGGCCTTCGGGAGACTGGAGAACTACGCCGGCGCCAGCTCTCTTGGATGTCGAGGATCCGTCCACAAAGACTTTCCAGGATGAGTCTAGGAGCTCTCTGCAGGACTGTTCCTGCTCCGTCTCGGTGGCAACCTCTGTACCCCTATCACCCCCCAGTTCGGTGTCGAGCGCGGTCGGTGCCGAACTCTGAGGAGTAAATTCCACAATGAAGTCTGCCAGGACTTGAGCTTTGATGGCCGTTCTGGGTTGATAGCTGATGTCATATTGCCCCAGTTCGACAGCCCATTTGGAGATCCGTCCGGAGAAATCTGCCTTCCGGAGGAGAGCCTTCAGTGGGTATTCTGTTACGACCACTATTGTGAAGGTTTGGAAGTAGTGGGAGAGCTTTCGAGAGGCGCTAACTAGTGCCAAGGCGAGCTTTTCGAGCTGCAAATACCGGGTCTCGGCGTCCAGCAGGGTTTTGCTCGTGTAATAGATAAGCCTTTGCTGGCCGTTGTCTTTTCTGATGAGTACCGAGCTCACTGCATGGTCCGAGACCGACAGGTACAAGAACAGTGCTTCTCCAAAAGTTGGGGTTGACAGCAGCGGTGGAGAGGAAAGGTATTGTTTTCGCTGTTGCAGCGCCTGAGTACAGTCCGACGTCCACTGGAACTTGGACCCCTTTCGCAGGAGTTGGAAGAAAGGTCTGCACTTGTCCGAAGCGCGGCTGATAAATCGTTTCAGGGCGGCAGCCATTCCGGTCAGCCGCTGAACTTGTTTTGCCGAGGTCGGACACTGGAGCTCTTGGATCGCCGTGATCTGGTCAGGGTTCGCTTCGATCCCCCTTCTTGTGACCAGGCTTCCTAGGAACTTGCTGGAACCGACACCAAAGGCGCATTTGGATGCATTCAGCTTCAACTGGTACTGGTGTAGGATGCCAAAAATTTGGCGGAGGTCGGTCAGGTGGTCCTGCGACCTCTTGGATTTGACGACCATGTCATCGATGTAGACCTCCACCGTCTTCCCGAGCTGGGCCTGGAACATCTTCGTCACCAACCGCTGGTAGGTCGCTCCCGCATTCTTCAGCCCGAAGGGCATCACCTTGTAACAATAGGTGCCCCGGGGAGTGATGAAAGCTGTCT
The DNA here is from genome assembly GCA_029852735.1 of Persea americana. Taxonomy (NCBI): domain Eukaryota; kingdom Viridiplantae; phylum Streptophyta; class Magnoliopsida; order Laurales; family Lauraceae; genus Persea; species Persea americana. The sequence goes on from CM056816.1 coordinate 17,210,235, forward strand.
TCTCCTGGTCCCTCGGTAGGCATCCAGGAAGCTCATCCGGTCGTGTCCGGCAGTGGCGTCGATGAGCTGGTCGATTTTCGGAAGAGGGAAGCTGTCCTTCGGACAGGCTTTATTGAGGTCGGTGAAGTCCACGCAGACCCTCCATTTTCCCGTCTTCTTTTTGACCACCACGGTGTTGGCTAACCACTGCGGATAGTGGACCTCTCTTATTGCGCCTGCCTCGAGGAGTTTCTGAACTTCGTCCACCACGGCCTCATTCTGCAGGACCCCAGTCCGGCGCGGTTTTTGAAGCACGGGCTTATGGTTGGGATCCACCTTCAGTTCGTGGCAGATGACTGCGGGGTCAATGCCAGGCATCTCATAGGGTGTCCAGGCAAAGACCGCCTTATTTTCCTCGAGGAGGTTGAGCAGCTCTGTCTTCTCGGTCTCGGGGAGCTGGCTTCCCACGAGAAAGAATCTGTCGGTGTCAGCGGGATCAATATTGACCTTGGTGAGGTCCTCGATGCTTTTCTGCCCCGGAGCCCTGCCGACGTCCCCGAGCTCGGCCTCTCTTTCCAGCTCGGTAACATTGACTTGGGAGGGTCCAGCCTCGTCAGACAGCACGGCCAGTAGGCATTGCCTGGCCATGTGCTGGTCGCCTCTAACGGTGATCACCTCTGTTCGGCCCGACTGGTTTTCCAAAGGAAATTTGAGCTTCTGATGCCGGGTGGAGGGCACTGCCTCCATGCTATGCAGCCACGTCCTCCCCATTATGACATTGTACGGGGAAGGAACATCGACCACTAGGAAATCGACCTGCCTGCAAGCGCCACCTACTTGGACTCTAAGGGAGATCTTCCCCTTGGGATAGACAGGTTTGGAGCTGAAGCCGACCAGAGGGGTGCGGGCTGCCTGGAGGTCCTCGTCTTTTAGTCCTAACTTCTTGAAGCAATCGTAGTAGAGGACTTCGGATGAGCTGCCAGGGTCGACGAGGGCTCTCTGAACCAAGAAGTTTTGTAGCTTCAAGGTGAGCACCAGAGCGTCGTTGTGCGGTAGCTCGACGTCTTCCAGGTCTTTGTCAGAAAACCATATTCTGACACCCTCTGTTTTGGCCTTCTTCGTGGCCTGCTCTGGTGCCGCGGTCAGCACCTGTTTTTGGTGGGAGGCGCGCCTAGCCTCGGCGCGCGCCTGGGAGCTCTTCTTAGGTGGGGCGGCGAGGTGAATGGCATGGATGACTCCTTCTGGCTCGCTGTCCTGGTTGTCAGCGTCCCGCCGCAGAGGTCGGTCATCACCTCGGCCCTCCTGCTTGATGTACTCCCGTAGGTGCCCCTCCTTCACCAGGTTTTCCAGGTGGAACTTGTAGCTCTTACACTCGTCGGTCCTATGCCCATTCTGCTTGTGGTAGGCACAGAACCTACTCTGGTCCCGGGAGGAGGGGTCGGTCGCCATTGGGCGCGGCCATTTGAAGAAAAGCTGCGCTTTTATTTTGTTGAGGAGCCTATAGATTGGCTCCTTGAAGATGGTGTTTACAGCCACGTGGGAGGTCGGCTCGTGGCCAGACCTTCTGCCGCTCCCTGATGTTGCTGCCGAGGCAGAGGGAGTTCGGCGGTGCTCCGAGGACCGGGCCTTGCGCCGATCCGGGGATGGGTCTCTGCGACGATCCTCCCTCCTGGAGGACCTGCTGTCTGCCTTGGCCGGTTGGCTCTTCTTAGTGAGGCCGAAGTTCTCCCGACCTCGCACCTCGTCTTCTTCCGCCAGGATGAACCGATTGGCTCGGGTCATCAGCTCCTTCATGGTGGTTACAGGGTACATGACCAGCTGGGCCCGAAGCGGGATGCCTGGCTGCAGAGCCAGCTGGAAAGACCTCACTGCTAGCTCCTCAGAAGCGCACTCGATCTGGCTGTAGACAGTCCAGAACCGGCGAGCGAACTGGGTGACGTTCTCGTCCTCCTGCATCCGGAGAGCCATCAGGTCGGCATCGGTCTTCGGGATGACGCGATGCGCCTGGAATTTTCCCAGGAAGGAGGTCCGGAGCTGCCGCCAACTAGAGATGGAATCCTCTAGAAGCGAGCAAAACCACCGGAGGGGTAGATCCGCCAAGCTGGAGGAGAACACTCGACAGTTGAGGGAATCGTCATCCCCCCAGACCGACATCCTCTGGACGTAATGTCGGAGGTGAGCAGCAGGGTCCGAGGTCCCGTCATACAGGGTGAACCTCGGGACGCTGAACTTCTCGGGGAGTGTGTATTTTCTTATCTCCCTAGAGAAAGGAGACGCGCCAGTGTCCTCAGCTTCAAAGGCGGTATACTGGTCTCGGTCGATACCAGCAGTCTCCATATTCAGGCGGATCGTTTGCTTCACCTGCTGGTCGATCCACTGCTTCAGCTCCTGATCTTCCGAGACCTGGCGTTGCTTCTTCGGCCCTTCGTGCATGTGGCTGCTGCTGGAGCCTTCTTCTCTTTGGTCCCGGTCACGCCTCATACTGTTGAGGACGTGCCTCAGGTCTTGTTCGCGGCCCGGACGCCTGGGCGGCGGGCTCTGATCCTTTTTGCCTTCGAGCTGTTGCTCGAGCCGTTGGATAAGCTCACGCTGTTCTTGGATGAGGTGGTTTTGTGCTCTGATGTCCTCCAGGCGGGGGTCTTCGTTTCGATCAAGGCTGGCCTGATGCTGGGACTGTGATCCAGCCCGGGCTGACTTCTGGTGTGGCTTGGTGACTGACTTGTCGCCTTGCACGGGCCGCTGATGGCTATGGCGGGGCTGCTCTGGAGGTGGGACGTCGCGAAGGGAGAGCATGGTCACTCCCCTAGACTGCGACAGTGTCTGGACCGTGGGAGACTTTCTGCCAGACCTCCTTTGCTGAGGGGGTGGAGGTGGAAGATTCTGCGCTAGTGTAGGCTGTATGGACAATGCCTTGCCCTTGGAGGGTCCTTCGCCGTTTCTGGTCTTCGGAGGCATGATGTTTACAAGCTTTTTGTTCAGATTCCCACAGACGGCGCCAAACTGTAGGCGGTAAAAACGACACCTACTTAGATTGAGATGAGATCGGGGTAAACTTCTTATGACGGGAAATGCTGAACGCCAAGAACCTGAAAGGGAAGGAGAAAGGCTAGAGTCAGAGCCCCTGGCTGCCGTGAGCCGAAGGCACTCCGATGCCTGAGTTAATTCTGAGAAAACCAAACAGGAGGAGGAAGAAGAGAATGAGACAGTGTGGAGGTTTGTGAGTTGTGTATTGCGTGTTCGCATACCTTCATGGGGCTGATCCCATGTGTATATATAGCCGTTCATTCTCTCTATGAGTGGAGGTAGGTGAGGTGAGGTCCCATCGATCCCTATCCTGGCAGGCAGCAATAGGTAGAGTGGGCGACATCCCATCCTTACTTTCCACGCCTTCAGCCAGTTGACGTACAGGGTTGATAAAGCGAACCTCTTATCGCCATAAATGAGCGATCCTATCGTCATAAATGAATGCCCATATCTGTCAGAGCGCGCCGTATTTCCAGGAGGAAGGTGGTGGCCTACTGACTATAGCGTCCCGGTCCGAGACCGAGGACGGCTAGGCCGTGGTGCGCTTCTGCACTGGGTTGGCATTTACGCGCTGGCACTCTTGACCGAGCTGCCGAGGACCGCGGTACCGCGCTGGCACTCTTGACCGAGCTGCCGAGCTGACGGGATATGACTCAGAAGCCGAGGTGATCAGCGGGTCTTGCCGTGATCCTCACTTAATTTCGTCATTACGGTGTTTTTCCCACACATAGGCCATTGACAAGCTTCCTCTTATTCCCTCCATCGTGGAATTCATCATAATATTGTTTTCTTGGGTGAGTAGTACTGTTACACACAATGGAGTGGTAAGTTTCAGTAAATGGAATATATATGATCACACTACCTTATGCTTTTACTTTCACTTTTTTTTATTTCCTCTCAGTCTTTTCGAGTGGTTTATTTATCATCATTTCCTATTCAAACCTCATAAGTTAGAGCTTCATTGATATATCTTATGTTAGTTCTCATTTAAGTGGGTGTGGGTTAATTATTTCTGAGATGAGAACTCTGTTTTTGGGACCTCCTCTGCCATCTTTTCCATACATTTATAGTAAATCTATCGTCACAACTCATTATAGAAAAAGTCGTTTATTTGAAGGGATTTTGCCCATACCCGCCTAGTGAGGGAAGTTAAGATATTTGCTTGCATAGTGCAGTTTTTATGGACTAAAATGCCCTTGACAGTGTGGTATAGTGCATGAAAAATAGCCTATTTGCTACCTTTTCATATCACACACAGTCATCGAATATTGGAGATCTAACAAATTGATTTCTCCTTCATTTTTCTGTTTTCCTATTTTATTTGATAAACTCCAATGTTGGTGTATATGACACTATTATGTTTTATGTATTTGTTTCATTTAGATTGGAAAACTCATTCGAAGACATGTGGGACTAAGTATAAGTGCGACCACAGAACCCTTTTCTTGATGTGCGCTTCATCATTTAGTTTTGGATGATTGATCTCATGGTTCTCAAATAAATTTCAACATACCTAGTTAGTTATTGTGGTCAAAGGAAACTGCCTTGTGTAAGTAAACTCCTAAGTGTAATAACCCGGTAAACTTTCTTTTGTAAATACCGATTGTGGATAATTGTAGACTATGGATTTAATTATGTGACAATCATCTAGTCTTTGTAAAGAATGTCAATTATTTTTGTCATCAGGTGGAGCCTAGACCTAAAGTTCTAAGGTTGATGGATGAGGCCAAGGCCGCAATAAGTTAACAACTTAAATATTTTTTCCTTTTGGTATTCAATTCTCTCTCTGTCTCTCTAAGCATACATTGCATGTGCTTCTTTTTCTTTTTCTTTTTGTGTAGGGAATTAAACTTGTTGTTTGCTCTTGTAAAGTCAAAAGCTAATGTCAGGCTGTTAGGACTTAAAAAAAAGGAAAAACGAGCCAATATGTAGTCTCGCTATAGCGAGAATGGAAAATTGGGCTGAGGCAGAATGGCACCTCTCTATAACGAGGATGAAGCCCGCTATAGCGAGGGTGGCGCAGCCAGTGCAGTTTGATCCAGACTCTTGAACGAAATTTGAGATGGACTACTATTCTAAAGTGGATTATGATTAGAAGACTCAAGCACGGATTTGAGGCTATAAATTGGGTGTTTCTCACAACTCAAGGGGACACAGATCATCTCTCAAGTTCTGAATTGGTGATTTAATTGAGAGAAATTTTCTCTAGAGATTTTTAAAGAATTGTGCTACCAAGTACTCTAGAGAGTCAAGTTCTTCTACATCCTTTGTAGAAGATTATCTTCTTGTGAGAAGATCTGAGGAGTCAAGCGCGGTAATGAATCTGTTGCAATCAACGGTATGAAGTCGTTGAAGCGTGAAGCAACACAAGGTAATTTCAGTTCTTAGGTAGGGGATATCTGGGGAGGAAATCTGAGTTTCTTGTAATTGTGATATTCATAGTGCTTGATTAGATCCAATTCGGATCCGTGGTTTTTCACTCGATTATGGTTTTCCACGTAAAAATCTAGTGTCCTTGTGGTGTGTGCTTGTAATTTTATTTCCGCTGCATATTTTCTGCTTTTACACACTTTTTAGATTGATTTATTGAGCGAACCAATCTAGAGATCTCGCACCCTAAACTCTCAGCTCTACTGCAATTGATAGTTCCGATATACTTTTTCCAGAAAACCTTATAGGATTTGTAACTGCTTTTAAATTATCTGTTTAATGGACTACATCTTTACTTGTCCACTCCTGTGAAATAAGGTTGACTTCTTCCTTTCTTTCCATATTATTGATGTTGGTTACAGGAACGCTTCCATTGTCTTAATTGTTTCCTTATAGGTGAGTTCAATAAATGTATTTTAACTCCTTTTCCTTGCATGTATTTTAATATCATATTGTCGGATTTTTTTGGGGGATCTATTGTTAAAGTGTCTAGTTATTGCCCTTTCGGTATATGTTTCTATTGTGAATCCTAAATGCTTAGTTTTTTTTATCAATGGAGTTTCTAATTGGTCTAAGAGTTGAACGCTTTCAACGTAGAACATTTCTGTGATTATTTTACTTTTTGAAGGAATGAGTTACGAAAGGGGCTTTCTGCAATCCATATTGTAATATTAATTTCCCTTGTTCTTTAGTAAACTTTTAGTGGTTAGATTGGACTTCAAAAACCTCTCTCTATCCAACTTAGAGTGCACGTAATCCACTGTATATGTTTGATTGATCTATGTGCTGAATTGGGAGAGGTTTATCATAAGAGTAGTGTTTGATTTTCGTTAATTGGTGTATTGTTGTGTTGGTGATGGTGTTTTTTAATGTGCGGGTGGTGTTGGTGATTGCTAGAGCAAACTGATTGATGATATGTTGATATGGTGATTTGCAATGCGACCCAACTTTTATGGCCCACCTAAGTTGTTTCTGGATTTTTATGGATTTTGGTTTTGTATGCTTCTATTGTAATTCCGTTTATGATCTTCATGTGATAATGTTCTCTGTTTTTTCTTTTTTTAGCCTTAATTCATTTTGTAATGATAGTGCTTTCATTTACCAAAAGTCACTCTTTAGAAAATTAATAATAATAATATTTTTTTTATTTTTAAAAATTATAAAATGACTGCGCGAAGAAAGTCGTCTTTTTATTTTAAATAGTTTATTTTTTTAAATAAAACAATAAATGATAGTCCAGAACTGTCGGTTATTAGCTATCGTTTTTAAAGAATTTCCCGATGGACAACGGCTGTTGTTTTTCAAAAACGACTCCAAAATCCTCGACGGTCTAATCCGACAGTTCTTACTAAAAACGACGGTCATTCAGTGATTTTTGACATACTGGAGGTTGATAGTCGAGAATTCTAGAACAAGAGTTGCATGTAGTATATCTTTCTCTATGTGATTTTCTTTTGACGCAAGAGAACTATCGTGGCTTGGACCGTGCAAAGGCATACGTTGCAACCTTTCAATTCATAACAAATGAAATTGTAAGAAATTGTATTAGGAACTTGACTTACATTAAAAAAAATGGAAGGAAATCACTTACATAGGTTTTTCTTATCCGTTCCCAGCTGCTGCCCGGATCTGTTATTTTACTAACATATAAATACAGACCATTTGTATTGTTTACCGATGCTCTAAACATTACATTAATATCCCCATCTTCTTCTAGGGTAATCAATGACAATGCAAATCCATTATAATAAAGGTACTGTAAAACTAGTACGTCACTGAGTGCTTCTCACTTAGATACTTCAAGTGCAACGTTGAGCAAATAACTGTAACTTATGTCGGTGGGTAGCTATCTCGTCTTTTTTTTTCCACCGTTGTACATCAGACAGTTAATATCAAAATCAAACTCTCCATCATAGTGGAAGATGACCAAAATTTCATTGTTTGACATCTTAACATTAAAAAAAAAATTACTTGAACTAAGTTTAATGCCAATAACAAATATAAACAATGACATTAATTCCAATGGCAGAAATGTTAAATTATGGAATCCATCCATTATTTTCAAAGAATATTAAATAAATTGTATTAATATATAAAAAAATGGACAAAGGGATGTGACTATCTAATTTTAGATTACTTTGGAAGCAAATCTTCAGCACTCCATGATGTGGTTGGTCGAAGTGGTATTGGCAATGGCCATTGAGAATTATATTTAACGAATATGACTTACACTTGTGAGCCTTTACCCATTTGTATCTCTCATTTGAGGAATTATGAACAAATGTCCATTCCTTTTTTAGCTAATGACCATGTGTATGTAACTAGTAGAATCCCAAAATTATTTTCAATCTTTAACTATTTCAGTGTTAGCCAATGCCCATGCCCATCCCCATATCCAACCATTTCTATATAAGCAAATGCTGATACCATTTTCTATCATCTTCTATTACAGCCAAAGCCAATGCCCATTTGTATCACTAAAATAGGTTTTTTTTCATCATAAGAAAGTTAATGTGGACTACGCACCTCTTTAATGGAGTAAATACTAATTATCAATCAAGGAGATGGAAGCTTTAATAAGTAGTTCCAAGCATCAACTTTTTGGGAAATAGAAATACATGTGGAGATTATTCTTGTAGGTTTAATCAATTGTAAAGAAAGTAAATCTAGACTCCCAACCTCTTTAATGGAGCTCAAACCTTCCTAATTAATAGAGTAAAGAGCATGATTCTCTCAAAAAATAAGGGGGAGTGGAAGAGGGGTTGTAGAGAGACTCGTCCGGATCCCAAAAAGGGCAAATGGAAAAAAGGGAGTTCGACATTCTTTATGTCGTAATGAAACTACGATATCCCCGCTCAGCGCCAAAAGCAAAAAAAAAAAAAAAAAAAGAAAAGGAAAAAAGAAAAAACTGGCGGGAAGACCAAAATGGTCCATATAAGACGTTGGAGTTTTTGGCTTTTGACAAGTCTAAGAGGATTTTTTCGGTAAAATCTTCATTTCTTTAAGGTCTTACCCATAACCAGTAATATCACGGGTCATGCTATCATGCGTCATGTATCTATGGTATGGTGGGTAAATAAAAGATATTGGTCAACGTTTGTCTGTTAAACAAATGGAGAATGCCCTTTCTCAGCTTTTCTTCCAACCTTAGATTTAAATACTCACCTTCGCTCTTTGTGATACCCATCTCCCCATCTAAGGACCTAATCACTAGATTTCAGTGTCATATGGCCCCATAGATGGCGTAATTCCTATTGGAAATATATTACAGAAATAATTGTTAATAAATTAATTAAAAATAATATAATTTAGATGAATGAAAGAAGGGACCCAAACAACTGGCAGCCAATGCACATCACAAAAACGTTTTCTTTGCATAGATTTCGCCCCTATAATTGTGCAGTAGACTTGTAGATGTTTTCCCCAGGATATGACGGCTTATTAATCATATAATCTTTACCAATCATGCACTCAAACGAATTGGATAAAGGACTCAAACCTCAGTGGATCATTATTTCATACTTGCTTGAAACAGTAAAACAGAAAGAGAAAGGATGACAAAGAGCAGAACAGAACAGTTGCGTTATATGTATTATGTGTTAAACTCTTATCTGCAACTTCTCTTTTATAGAGGAGTCTTGATGCTAACGTTACTTATTATACCTATAGCCATTTATAGCTGCTAGTGCTAACGGTAGTGTACCACTAATGCGGATGGTCACATTTCAAGCCCCATAACTCCATAATGGCTAGTCTCATAAATCAACAACGGTTATGCCTTATAACTCCACAATGGCTAGAAGGAAACAAACTGTGTTAGATAGAAGGTAGTGGGCTGACCTATAAGAGTCCACAACTTAAATACAAAGAAGACAAATTACATATCCTATAATGATCAACAAAAACCACCAACAATTCCATCCTAAATTGGTAGGATTCTAGCCTTTCAAGAATTCGGAAAACTTGTTCTCACCATTGGTTGTGTCAAGAGATCAGTGGAAGAGTTGAGAGCCAGTAAGTAATCAAAGGCGATATAACCCATGACTGCTACCACCCCCTCCATTTCCCTCTTCATCTCTCACACTAAAAGGGCAACAATCTAGAAATCCAAAACCCAACCCTAAATAGACTCATTTAGTTCATTCCTCGATATTTCTTCTTCATTCCCAAGATGGTACATACAAACTTGGTGCATAAAAGGATTGGAGCGAAAATGGAAATGAGAACAAGAAATAAGGGAAAATTCAAAATTCTTAAAATCATAACACGCCTAATAAGAGATTTAAATTATTGAGTTCAAGATAGTTGTAGGATCGTTTTAGTTTCTAGAGAATTTTACCAAAAAATTAACTTTAAGTGACCACTACACCAAATAGGGAACTTTGGCCAGTAGTGCACCAAACAGGGAATCCGTACAGGAAAAGTAACTTTTTTCACAATTTTTTTTTTTTTTTGTGATCACATTCGACCTTCATTTGTATGTGATTCGACCCTTGCTATAACAAGTGACGGTCGCTATCGACCCTGGGCAAGCATAACCTCTTCATCTTCTTCCTTCTTCCTCAAGTGTTCGAGTTTTTTATTAAAGGAAGAGAGAAGTGGAAGATCTAATGGAGCCAATCGACTTGAGCCCTATAGTGGACTCACACAAAGGGATCTATACAAGGACCTCCTATAAAAAAACATACTAAACAACACTTCCACTTGAAGGTGAATAAGGTGTCATGGCCTTTGGTATTGCACCACTGATTTTACATTCACTGAGAATAAATCTAACAAATACACAAAGGGATGAATTAAAGAAAAGAATTTTTCATTCACAAAGGAAAATGACCAGAGATTCATAGCAAAACCAAGGCCATGACATGTTGCCGTTTGAAACAATAAAAAGAACATTACAGAGATAAAAATAGGTTCCGTTCTACTTCTACCAAACGTTGTTATAAATAAAAGGAGTTGTTCCTATAAGAAAATAAAATAAAAGGAGCTGCCATTGTAGGAAATGGCTGCATAGGTACCTGTTTTTGATCTACACCCTTCTTCCATTTGTAAAGAGCAGCTATCGCTTGCATTTTTTTAACTACAAATATGGTCTTTATTTCTGAACTTGAAATCATGTCTAAGCTATCAGATAGATCCATGTGAAAGCATGTCTGCCATAATCAAGATATCATGTTTAATTGTCACGACCCGGGCCCGAGATTAGGGTTACCACGGCCAAACCCCGAGTCGTGATTACCATACTTACTCCTGTAAACCTCGCATCACCGAAGCCAATACGAGATTCACAAGGGATCTTACATATACCTGTCAAATGTATATTTTTGCGGAAATATATACATACATTGACATCCAACTTTAACATGTACAAGTCATTTTCAGAAAGTAAAGTTTACTTACACATCTCATTTCCTATTTAAATCAACCATGCATCTTCAAATACAATGCATGTGATCACTATTTACATCAAAATGAATCTATTCAAAATGTTCACAAAACTTGCTAAACCGGTCGCCTCCGATTTACATCCATTCATTCAATCCTCCTGGAGGAACCGGATTGGTCTCCTCCGTTGGCGGCGCGGTCTTTGAACCACTGGAACGGGCAACTTGGCCTGTAATGTCATCAATAACACTGTGAACACGACGGTTCAACAATGTACACACAATTCTATGATAATCATATGTGTAGCATTTTGGTTTCAATGTATAACAATTCCATTCAAGTCAATTCAATTCAATTCAATTCAATGCATATAGTTCTTCCCTGAAGGAAGCATTCAATTCATGTAGTTCTCCCCTGAAGGGAGTATTCAATTCATTATATACACTTTATCAAGTGTCTTTTCGTTGTCCTCTAGCATAGGCGGAAGGCACACCATTCACAACCCAGCCTTTCAATGACTCATTTCATTTCAATATTACTCACTATATTAAGTGGCTTTTTAAATGTGTGGGATTTACCAGTGTCTTGATCAGAGATCACCGGCATCACCATGGAGCTCCGGAACGCTCCATCTACTGCAGCAGACTTAATCTTTCATACATTACAGTGTTTGTTCACTTCAGTTCTTTTCTTTTCATTTTATTACATTTCATTTCATAATTCAACACATTATTCAATGGTAGCTCAACAAGGAGCATAACCGTAGTAGACGAGAGAGGACAAGCCAACTCAAGTCAGAAACAAGTAAATTTCCTAAAACAACATTCGGGTGAAACGTTCATTATGCAAATAGGTGTTATTTGAGATGACATCACTTTTTAATGAGATTTACATTCACATAAGTTTAGCTAACACCCATGAAGGTTTAGGAAAATATCAGAAATCAATTATGATATCCCCTCAAATTCGGTCACCTCGTCGATTGCCTAGCGGTTAGCCGCATTATGGATTTCGGCTGACCGAATCATATTCGGTTAGCTTTCCAGAATTCCATAAATTACAGTGCACTTTGCTCAATTCGGTCACCTGTTTGGTCACCTACTCGGCTGACCGAAATTCAAATTTTGGTTAGCCGAATTTCTCGCGGTCAGCTTATGGTTCGTTTTCCAGAAGCTCAACTTCTGATGGAAAAACCCTGACAAGATTTTCGGTTACCTTGCGGTCAACCCTCGGCTAGCCGAACTCACAATTTCGGCTGGCCGACATATGTCGGTCAGCTCTCGGTCAGGTGTCGGTCAGCCTGGCGGCTGATCGAATTGTGCCCAGAAGTTCAGAAAATTCTGAACCGAATTTTCCGTAACTGAACTCCTTGAGTTCTAACAAGTCGATTAACATCTGAAATCAATATAATTGAGTATACTTGCCTTGTTTGGAAACTAATCAGCAAGAATTCCCTTGTCTAGCTTGAATCCAAGATGAATTCCTCAAGCCAATCCTTCTTTTGAACCTAAAACCCAAAATAAATCCACAAAATAGAATTCTTATGAATTCTTTGGGCCAAAACCATTTTAGCTCAATAAATAAAACCTGGAAGTGCTGAATTCAACTCAAACACTTACTTGTAGCCTCTTTGGTGGAAATCTTGAGATCTTCTCAAGCTTAAACTCCAAGAAAGTAAGAAAAGAGATGAAGAAGATGATGGTGAAGATGGAGTCCCTCTTCACACACTTGTCAAGCCTCCAATTCGCCACTCAATGAAGAGAAATTGGAAGAAAGAAGAAGAAGAGAAAGAGAAGAAGGGAGAGAGCTGTGCTAGGATGATGAATGAACTCAAATGAGTTCATCATTATCTTATAAGCCCACTTTTTGCATTGAACCCCCCTCCTATTTCTCTAATTACGATCCAAGTCAAATGAAAGGTCATTTGAACCAATTCACGCCGAATGGAATCACTATAAGTACGAAAGTTAACGTACTCCTCGAGATATACGTGCGAGTATCAAGAGTTTCCGTATTCGACGAAATACGCGTAAGTTCGTATTTACGGAAAAGTCCTTACATTACTCGATTTGGCCTAAAACCATTTCAATTCATTCATACTATTCACTACTCTTTTCCTTAAGCTCAATTTGCCCATTTGAGCCAAATTCTACATCAATTCAGCCATTAATCAACATTAACCAATAAAACATATTGAATTAGTATTAATCCCAATTAATTAGAGTTAATCTTAATGAACTCGGGACAAGGTGTTACATTAATCGAAAACATACCTATCACTTTACAGGAGTTCCTTGTATAGATCCCTTTGTGTGAGTCCACTCTGGGTCTTAGGTCGATTGGCTCCATCATCCTCTCTTCCTTCAATTGAAAACTCAAACACTTGAGGAAGAAGGAAGAAGATAAAGAAGTTATGCCTGCACAGGATTGACGGCGACCTTCACTTATTATAGCGAGGGTTGAATTCGACCCTCAACAAAGAAACTGAAGGTCGAACTCGACCACACAAAAAAAATGGTGAAAAAGTTACTTTTTCTGTACAGATTCCCTGTCTGGTACACTAGTGGCTAAAGTTCCATGTTTGGTGCGGTGGCCACTTAAAGTTACTTTTTTGGTAAAATCCTCTAGGTTCTTTCTCTTTGCTATTCTATTGCGCTTTCTTTGTCTCTCTCAAACTCTGGGTTTATTTAGAACGAAAAGTAAAGCAAAAAAAAAAAAAAAAACACTAAGGAACTTTCTTCTCTACTTTGAAAGTTTTGTGACTCCTAATTTTAGGGTTGCCAAGAAAGCAAACCCATGATATCGTAGACCTCTATATCACAGGCGAGGGGTAAGACCGTAAAGAATTGCGATCAAACAATGATGGAGGCATGATTTTCTCTTTGGGGGGGGGGGGGGGGGGGGGCGGGGCGCGCAAAAGTTTCTCTTAGTGAGGAATTAGAAATTTATTACACTAAATCTCAAAACTGTTATTACATTATAATGGGTACAAAAGCTATGGACTAGTTATTACATTATATTCCAAAAATATTTAAAAAGGATAAATTTAGATTGCTCTTTATATCCAAAAATGATATTAATGTGTGCGAAAGACTAGAGAAGAATTGTAAATAGCAAAATTTTAGCATCTTTATACATGAGCACATGATTTTAATTCAAATTAAATTCAATAATTGTCTAGATCGTAATATGGTGTTGATGTTCATAAAATTAAAATCTTGATCTTTGACCCATTGTTTAGAACCAAATCTTTTCTAAAACTTTAATAAAACCATTAATCTTGATGGGACCTTTGGCATGTAATTAGTATAAAAAAAAAACTTTTAAACAACTTTATTTATAGCAACCTGAAATCTCTTACTTAGGAATTAATTTAGATTTAATTTAATCCAAGTTTTGAAGTAAAATATTAAAAAATCAAAATTTGATAATAAGTTAAACGAGCTATGGTGAATATGAGTTTCAAACTTTGAGAGGATTAGGACTCTAGGCTCAATAATGGGCAAGAAAAAGAAAGAATAGAGGGAGAAAAATCACAGCATGATCCATACCTTAGTGGTGATTTGATGAGTTATTTTTTATGAATAAAATACCAAAGTCTTCTTATGTGTTTTAAAAGTCTCATTCTTTACTAGGAGGGAAAAAAGATTGTTAAGGGGCAGACATGAGATAAAGGAGGAGGGGCAAAAGGACATGATCAAAATATACCTATCCATATCTTAATTTCTCCTGATTTAAAGGGAATGAATAAGTTGGGATGGGGAAATTGACCCCTCTCAACACTATGTAGCTCCATCCCAACGATCAAAGGGCCGTGTTGACATTTTTATGTAGTTTGTCAATCGCTCATGGAAATCAAGTTTATGAGGTACTAAAAACCCCTTTGTTGGGATCTTGACTCCACACATGTGATGAACAACTTATCCAAGGATTTGGACCGGGATAGATTGGAATGTAGAAACAAGATTCTTTTGGCCCGCCCCAACATAGTTGTAACAAGGCTAAGATGACGATGATGATGATGATGTGTGACGAACAATCATTCAATCATACACAGATTGATCCCACCGACTTGCTTTAAGGCATTGTTGATCTGTCGTTACTATTATTTTTATGAGGTCTACTTAGGATGTAATTGAACTTTTATATGTACATATGTGTAGGTATGGATGACCAGCAGTGCATGAGTCACATACATGGACGTATGGAGCTCAATAATGTAGAACAAGTCGCAGAAGCATTCCTGGAACAAGAAGATCGAAAGAAGTCAAGCCGAAAGGTTAAATCTATAGTGTTGACTTCCAACGGCCATAACTTTTGAATTATTTCATTTGTCTTCTTCCATTTGTGTGTTAATTAAAAGACTTGTCTTCTACATTTTTATTTAGGACGGTCATAATGTCAGACTTAGATGGCTTTACCATTCGTTTTTCATAATATTTCAAGATTAAATTAATAAGAAAGTGTCGATATTCACATTAGTTTCTGCAACTTGATATGATTTCCCTTCTGAATGCCGTAGTGGATGCTTGATATCTATTGAATGGAAGCAGAGGCAGATACATAATATCAATTTGCATATTTGATGTGTATAGAATCATTGAAGTCTTCATTCTTTTCACACTCGGAAGATGAATTAGATTATTAGATGGGACTGTCAATAGTAAATAATTTAAACTATTGGTTCATTACAGTAGGAAATGGCAAATGTCCCCATCTTTTAAACTTTTTATTTATTTATTTGAGTGGTATGGAATTGCCTCGTATTATCTTGAAGGTATCATGGTTTAAATTAAAAGAATATATATATATATATGCACCCTTAGTGGCCCTCAATCATCAAGGGCATAGCCATTTGAATGTGTAAGTCATCCAAAATGACAGAAATTCTTTCTAACCAATAATTTAGGTTGGTTTCAGTGTTTCCTTCTCTTCATGCGCTTGAGCTAACTAGCAGCTTGCCTCAGAGGACTATTATTTTCAAGACCATGGCCACCATCTTAAGAAGCACATGGGTATGTGAAGGACTAGAGTCTAAAGAGGTGTTGAGGACAATGGATGAAGATGGGCAAGAAAATTTAAGAGTTCAGAACATTCTAATGTTCAAATGTGCTCTTACCATGGATAGGGAATGCCCCAAAAATGTATTGGAACATTCTGACGCGTAAACTAACAGCTGTTCTCAAACCAATTAAGGGGTGTCAATGCCTTCCAGTTTTGTAGAAATTGGAGCAGAGCACTCCCCACTCTTTTATGGGTAACATCAGATCAGTATGTTTTTCACCCATTTATCTTCCAGCCTGGAATCAGGCGAAGGCCCAGCCTGCATGCCTAATCCTGACCCAACCTCAAACCCACCACATTCTCAATCGGGCCCGGATTTGGATACCACCTCTCCTGATCTGTTTAGAAAATCTGTAAGGCTGAATCCCAACCGTGTCACATTTAGTATCTGGAGTCTGGACCATAGATTTAGGCCCAGACCGATCCTCAGGCCTCATCACTGGCATATATATGAGGCCTACATATTGTAGTGATACATTCATTAAATCTGTTCCTCTCTTGAATTTTTGTGGCATTTGGATTATTCAACAAGAGAAAACCTGATGTTAATAAATTTGATCTTTTTCCTCATTGCATTTAGATTGGAGATCTGGCTTCCACTCATTCTTATATATGATCTATTTCATGCCAAAACTAGCTTATGATATCTATTACTCCATTTCAAGCAGAATTTAATGACTCAATTTTGGGAGTTTTCATACATGTCCCATTTTTATTTTTACTTGCAACAATATCAGAGCTTCATGCAATTAGGTTATCAAGCACCACCTATACACAATGATATTGTAACATGTACCCTTATGTCAAGCCCTTAAACAATCGCCACGCCACGGCTCAATATCTACATGAACTGTGTTAGTCATTGTTGCACTCATTCAATGGTCTCTTACAAAATAATGGCTAAAAGAATCTAATCAAATGAGAACAAAGTTCTCAACTTTTAAAAAAGCAGAACTTGGACCAATCAGATGGCTACGATCGCTCTTCCAATCCTAATTTTGTAGAGCTTCTGGCAAGCAACAAATGGATGTAAGATCCACCCCTGGATGTCAGAAATTAGGAGCAGCAGCAGCTGAGTTTATCTCAAATGAAAGAATCAAAAGCCAGGTGGGAGAACTCAGGACCTCAAGACCCAAATTCGCACATCTCACGAAAACTTGACTTGGGGGAGTCAACATGATCACTCAGTAGTGTCATTTTCCCAACAGTCTACTGAGCTGCTTTAGTTCCAATCCATTCATATCATATCACATGCCCAAACCCAGATGTACATCGTCAGATTATTAATGCATGGAAAAACAGAGTTTAAACTGATTCATGAATTTAAAGTGACAAGGAGTGATATTTGAATCAGTATCTGTTCATGGACAAGTGCCGGCATGGATGGATTGGATCAAACAAATGTGGACTTCACATAAGTCAGCAACAGGTAACAAGGCAGAAAGCACATATGGTCATCAACCCAGATGTACATCGTCAGATTATTAATGCATGGAAAAACAGAGTTCAAACTGATTCATGAATTTAAAGTGATAAGGAGTGATATTTGAATCAGTAACTGTTCGTGGACAGGTGCGGGCATAGATGGATTGGATCAAACAAAGGCGGACTTCACATAAGTCAGCGACAGGTAACAAGGCAGAAAGCCCATATGGTCATCAACATAAGATCATTTCATATGAAAACACCAAAGGAATACTAAAACCATAATAGAAAGCCAATCCAGTCAAACAAAGACCATGCTTTCATCAATGAGCTGGACCAACAGAAACCATATATTCCATTGGAGACATCCTTCACTATTTCTATCCAACTTGTTCAATTCTAATTCAAAAGAAAGGAATAAACAACAAAGCAAAAGTTGATAATAGTGAGGCGCACATGCTTCCAGATATTAGTGGAGTTGGAAAAAAAGAAAAAGTCAAAGAACAGAACAGAGAACTCACGGGAGAAAATAAAAGAATATTGTTTGAAACAATAAGGACAAATATAGAAGACCAAAATAGTATCTGTAACATTTTTGGAGAATTATAATTTCAAGGGCAAGGGAAAGAGAAGCCAGTAAAGACCTTGAACATAGGAAGAAAACAGACAAATAGATTGCAGCATACTGAAAAAAAAAATAAGAGGCTGCAAATTAGGTTGAGTGGAGAACTATAACTTACAAAACTGACCCAAAATAGATGAACTGTATAATTTTCTACAAAACTGACCCATAGTATAATTTTCTACTATGGATTTGCAAACCAGTAATGAAAAAATGATGTCACATGATATGGTTGAACTGTGTTGAGTCTTGACCAATATACACACTCAAGGTCACTCTGACAGCTTCGTTTCAGCAAGGGTGATACCGAGATAAATAGTTCATTGCACTCCTCAAGGCTCATTTGGCTGCACAATATATCCGAAGAAAATTTCTCTTTAGAACAGAATGTACCTCCGTTCACTTGTCCAGTGCACCCCTCCCTTGCACAAGCATGGAAAATGACATTTTTCAAGCACAACATGCTTTCCTTGGAGCCTGTCATAAACTCTATGCTCAGTTTACAGTTAGATGAAGGTTCATGCAGTTGGATGGACCTGTAAGCGGCACTGATTTTGTTCTTTGTATAACCAACCACAAGTATGGAGTCACATGTAATTAGATTTAAAGGTAAACTTAGTGCAAGGCAACCAAGTTACAACGGTCCAAAAGGGACCTCGCGAATAGTTTTTTTAAGGTGAAGCGTGGTTGCAATCATTTCCCACCAAATGGGGGACATTTTTATGGCTAATGGCCCTGAAAACATCATTTCAGACTCTGTTGCAACTCGTGACTAATCTGAGTATCTTAGCAAGGTTAAAAATAAAGAGATGGACATGTTTGCATGAGGGGCACAGGTGAGCACTGACGCCTGCTGCAAGGCCTCACGTCAGCACAAACATACAAGAAAGTATCATAGGCAACTGGTATTCGAGCACAGATTATTAAAAGGAGAATGGTTTGGTTTTTTATGCCCCCTGGTGTACCTTCTTCCATGACTGACCAAAAAAATCCTACAGCCATGAGTGGACCCCACCTTGTGTTAATAATTATGATATGATAGGATTGATTAAATCTTTCTAAATTTCCAGCCACCACCTGAGAAGTTCAAACCCAAATATTTTTATTTTTTATTAATAATAAAAGGAGCAAACTTATCTCGAAAATTGAAAAATTGCCCAAAGAAGAACTATGATAAAATGAAACGAGTCCAGAAGTCTGGCAGGCTAAGGAATTGTATATTCAATTAAACCTCTTCTTCTATTTTCTATGCCATTTTTATAACTTAAACCAGTCTCAAGTTATCTACAGTTATACTATAAGGTGAAGACTATCCAAAATAAACATTGAACCAAGATGCAGAAGCATTTCTATCTCAAGGCTATTCTAAGCTATTAAATTTAAAATAAAAAAAAACAAAAAAAAAAAAAAAACAAAAAAAAAAACAAAAACAAAAACAAAAAGTTCTGAAAGAACAATAACAACAATGATGCCGTGAAAGAGTTCTTAGTTCTTACACTTCATGACCTTTCTTTCATAGAGCTTCTATGTGATTGTCGAGCAATCACATCTCCCACCAAGTAAGCTACAAGACCCAGTAAGCCGTCTATTGCCAGCAACCACTCCATCCACTGCATTCTCAAGCTCCAACCATATGTATTATGTACAGGAGCTATGCAAATGATCACAAACCAGTTGCTCATAAAAAGCAGCAGCCCTTGAACCATTTCCGTTCTTCATATGCTAAGTCTATGCATGGGCTGGCTGGGACATTAACCGAGAATGATTGTGCTCACCTTCATAAGTGACAATGAGCATTGAAGGATCCTCCAAGCACCTCTCAACATGCTTCCTCGCTGGACAGCCTCTCATGCTGCTGCATTTATAGTATCCCCTGCATAACATCAAAATTATATTTCTTAGAATAGGACTCCGAATAAGAAAAGTTACTGTTTATGCAAATATATGAACCCACAGAGATGAAGCAAGATTTTTTGAAGTTCAAAAGCACCAACATTTATCCATTTAAATTGACAAACTATTAAACTCAATTTTAATAGCATAGGAAACAATTGGAAGAATTCCAGATCACAAACAGTTCGAACTTTGAACATCCTGGCAGAATACATGATTATTTATTTACATTTGTATTGAAACAAAGCGTAAAATTAGAAATCTCTTTATGAAACTTTTCCAACACATCTGACCCCACAAATGAACGAAAGCAATCATTTTGAGGACAAGAAATGAGGTGAGATTCACTAACCAGAGGGAGAAACAAGGATGAAAATAGCGGTAGCGGATGGCGTAGCGGCCTGCCACCAAAACGCTACGTAGCGGGCGATACGTAGCGTAGCGGCGCTACGTAGCGGCGCGATTTGGAAAAATCGTCAAAAAAATATGAAAAAATTCTAGAAAATCTAGAATATTGGAAAATGAGAGAAAATGTATTTTTTTTTTGCAAAAGTAAATAAGGTAAGGGGGCGTAGCGGTCCTCTCACTATATGAGGTCCTGTATCGCTGTATAAATAGAAAATAATAGTAATGATCATTTTTTTCACATGTGTTCATGTTGCTTGGTTATGCTAACTTAGAAACTAATGAAAGGCTCAGAAAAGAAAAAACTATATTATGAAATCAAGACTTAAGAGTACCTAGAGAAAAAAATACATCTACCAAAGGGGGTGTCTAATAGGATGTACTTAGAGAAAAAACTCTCTGTATCGACTGTAATTCGGCGAGATCATGTGCTTTTTGGTGTTCTTTTAAACATAAAAGGGTAGAAGAGTCGTGTAGAAATGTGATTTGAAGAGAAGAAGAAAAGAAATAAGTCTTATTATGCATTTTAAAAAAAATTGAAAAGTAGGAATTTTTCTCACCCCGTAGCGGCCCCGTAGCGGTCGTAACGGCCCGTAGCGGACTTGTAGCGGCCGTAGCGGCCCCGTAGCGGACGTAACGGCCGCTACGGGTGCGGCGGCCGATAAATCGGCCGTAGCGTAGCGGTGGCGGCAGCTACGGCCGATATAGCGGCCGCTACGCTACGTAGCGGCCGCTATTTTCATCCTTGGGGAGAAATCTAGATGAGTAGTTCAGAGAATTAGGAAGCATCTAAATAGTGATGAGGAGATCACAGAGTAATCAATGGAGGAGGTGCTGTAAAGGAAGGTGGAGAGTCCAATTTAGACCCAGAAGAGGACCAGTATAGGCTGGTGTTATAGGCCGGTGTTTAATGGATCTCTCTCACAAGGGAATCACAGTGTGGGTTTGGAAGAGGTGGTGGGAAGGGGGACGGGAGGATAACAAAGGGCATGTTGTAGCAGCTTAGTCAGCCCAAATCAACTGTACCAACCCCGAATCAGTAGAATTTATTTCCTCAACTCATGGTTTTAAAATGTGTTGTCGCTTGCAGGTCCAGAAGGAGAAATCGCACCAAATTTCTAAGGCCCCAACTTTTTAAGGAGTTTGGAAGCAGAGAGCACAGTGAACCAGGCGTGCAGCTCCTCAGAATGATTTCAACATGGAATGCTAGGGAGGACAACAAACTGGATAACCTTGGGGAAAAAAAAAACCCAGCAACCAAGAGTGGTGGTTCCAGAAGAAGGATGACAGCCTGCTTTCAAGAAGAAATGCGATCAGTGTAATCAAAGTAGGGCTATCCTCTGCAAGCAAATGATCATATTTCGTCACAGATTTTTTTCTGAAATCCCAGACACCCAGTACAGATGTAGCCATGGAGGTGGTGGGGATTATCTAGTTCTGTTGGTAGGGTTTCTAATAGTTCTGACATGGGTTGAATTATGCATTATTTTGTCATAGTTTAGTAGTTTAGGTTCTTGTTTCTGTTGTTTGATGTTCATTGTTTGTTTTGCTGTTTAACAAAAATCAAGCTTCGATCCAAAAACTGCAACAACAAATGCTGAAAATTATATGTACAGTCAAAAACAGTGTCACAGACCCTGAGGACTCACAATACAAACTTGTTTTCAGGTTTTGACCCCAAAATACGAGGGCTGTGCGGTTTGACAGGATTGAAGCCCTCCTCATGGTCAAAGCAACAACAGTGTTTGGTATGGATTTAAAACTAGGCCAAGTCCAAGCCAACTTGGCCAAGTCATCAGACTCAGCACTTAACAAATCAATTGGAATCAGCTGACTTCTATGTGTATCAGCTGAGTCTTGGTCTGACTTGGCAGAGTCATCACTCATCAAACTCGGCACCAAATGAATCGAGTGGAATCGGCCGGCTTCTATGTGTATTGGCCAAGTCTTCGTGTGACTCGGCTAAGTCATCAAAGGCTCACTGGTCACCAAGTCATTGGCCAAAACTGAGTTGCAAAACTATGATGTTTGGGGCCCACCACAGACATCTTGGTTTGCCATGACTTGTACTCAAAGTAAAAAAACCACACCAAAAATGCCTAACAATAGCCTCAGATGGAAGAGATTTGAGTTTACCTTTCCAAGTTTGGCTCCCTATCATTGGCATCAGTCAGGGTGGTGGTTCTTATTCCATGTTGCCAAATGGGCCCACAATGGACTTGTATGGACATGTCAAGTCATTTTTTTCCATATGTTCTAATAAAGGAAAAAATCATTGATATTTATTATCTATCTAGAGATGAACTTCGATTGAAATTTACTCAATAACCACGGCATTTCTTAACCTTAAAATTGGAGGTCAACTCAGCAATCATAAACTCCATACAATACAGCCGATTTGCAACCATCACATAATGCAACAGTTTGAGAGGATAAACATGGGAAACATCTTACAGTTAATTAATAATTTAAACACTTCAAATGTTGCCAAAATCAAAAGAAAGGATCTTTACTCTCGTAATTGAATTTTTTTTTCGGAATGTTGCTCAAATAATTGATTTCCTTCAAGACCAGATGAATTTCCTCAACATTATGGGATATTTAAGCCAACAACAAAATATTGGAAGCCAAAGTCAGATATGCAATTGGGAAGTGCAATGCACTAACTAGATGAAATAGGGAAGTTTGACAGAAAATCCTCAGCACGCCCCAAAACGTAAGTAGGTAAGAGAAGTTGAGAATATTCACACACAAAAGAAAAAGTATCAGAAGTTGAGACCAAAGCAAATCAAACACAAACGCAGACCTCAACACAGAAATACAATCATCACACGAGTGTCAACTAAAGGGCATGCCATGAGCTGGGCGGAGCAGGTCAGTGTTACTCATGGTGGTAATAACAAAAATAAGAAAAAAAAATGTACGTCAAGTAAATAGATCACAAAGCTCATTTATATCGCCAACGATCTGGAAAACAGATATATTTTCAAACAGGGTATGGATTCTACCTTGGGTGCGGAGAACCCTTGATCGGTTTCTGCCCATACTTCCTCCATGAATACTCATCAGGAGGGATATCAGCAAGCTTGTTACTAATCGCAGGCACCCTGATTGATCTTTTAACCCTCAGTTTCCTTCAACACCAAAACCAACAATTTCAATTCAGTTAGAAACTTAAAACCCAGCAAAAAGAAAATGCAACAAGTGAAAACAAAACCAATGCAATTTTAGTGATCAAGGCTAACCTCCTTTTTGAGCAGTGGCATCTCCCACTGGACCCACATTTCACACTTCCATCTTCGCCTCTACCAGAACACCTCCTTTTGGGAGGCTGAAGAGGGTTTCGATCAGATGACTGCGAGGCTCCAATGAGATGGAAGGAGCTGCCATCTAAGCTAGGGACACTAACACTGCCATCCATACTCAGAGATGACAAGAAAGATCTGTTGGATGAAACAGTAGGTGTGCAACTAGAGCTATCAAATTTGAGATTTATACCACTGTTGCTCCTCCTAAACATCATATCTGCTTGAAATTTCATCTGCTGTTGGAGATTAAACCTTTGCTGCTGTTGGAGGAAATGCAAGTGGCTGGCTGGCGTTTGTGTAGGATGTTGGAGGTGAGAATTTTTACCAACAGAAGAATCCATTTCCAGAGTTGAGTTTTCTAAGAAGGCATTTTGTGACAGCCGCATAGAATTTCTAGCGCTTGAATCCATTTCTGGTGTAGGATTCTCCATGAAATTTCTTTGGAGAAGCCGAAGAGACTTCCCTGAAGTGTCTATTCTGGACATTGGGGTCTCCAAGAACATCTTTGAGGGGGAAGGGGATTGGAATTTATTTACTATCCTAGCCCTCCCATGACCCAAACTTGTATTCAGAAGGCTAACTACTTTCTTAAACTTATACACTGCTTCTCCTGTTTCTACCATCAGATTTCCAAACTGCAACTCATCTTTGGACTGAGACAACAGGTTCAGTACCCTATGGCAGCACTCCACAGCTCCTTTATTTGCCTCTTCTACTTCCTCCATGACTTACTTCCACAACAGAAAACACAAGAAACCCCAACAAAAACAAAACCCCTAAAACCCCAGAAGCCAGGACATAACAAAACCCCTGAAAATCTACTCCAATAATACAGATCTCCAAAAACCAATCAAAGAAGTGAAGAAAATGAAAACCCAGAAAACACAGATGGGGATGTTTTGAAAATTGAGTACAGAAGGCTGAATAACCTGTATTGTATGGGAACCATGGAATTGGGCACCACAAAGAGAAACCCACATAGGATTTTCACTAAAACTATCAAAACAGATTACAGAAATGGAAAACAACAGACCTTCAGTTCAGAAAAGTAAAACCCTCACCTCACACTCAACACCCAGAAAACCATTAAAAAAAAAAAGGCTCTAAACCTACTCCCCACAACACAGATCTCCAGAAACACACACAGAAATGAAGAAGATGAAGAACCCATGAAAACCCATCTGGGTTTTCATTCTGCTCCTCAAAGTTGGCCTCATCTGGTGATTTTACAAGAGGGTGGCCTCACAGATAGTTGAGCTGGAGAAAATGCATGGAATTCGATTAAAACAAGAAAACCCCGGATAGGATATTGAAGAGCACATCACTATAAGATTACAACCATGAGAAAAAAAACAGATTAAAAAAAAAAAATACAGACCTTGGGCTTGGGCTGTCAAACCCTAGATTCTGCCATGGCTGGGGAGATTGACACACAGGTGTGAAAGAAGAGAATTTCCAGACCAAAAGAGAGAGAAAATCCTCCCCCTTCTTTGCCAATAATCTATGCAACAAACAATATAATAGTTCCAAAGAAAAAAAAAGAAGAGAGAGAAAGAGAGAGAGAGAGAGAGAGAGGGGCGCATTTTAATAACGTGCGCACTAGAGAGAGAAGCAAAGGGCCTGCTGTCAGTTGCAGCAGATACGAAGGTGGGGCCCAATTATGACCTCCTTTTCTTTTCTTTTTTTTTTTTTTTGCTTTTCTTTTTTGAACTTTGGCTTCCCTTGGCTGCTGCTTTCGTTGGGGTGGGGCCCACAGATGTGATGGAAGGCATCCGAAGTAGCCGTTGCTGGGATTGGCGAATGAGGGGATGACACGTGTACGGCTGTGGTGGGAAGGTGTCCCTCATTGGGATAGGAAGGGGTTTTGACCGGGCAGCTTTTGGTGGGAATGGTGGATGATTTTGGTTCATGGAAGTGGTCCTGCCTTGTTGGGGGTCAGTGGCGGAGGGGGAAGTGGGCCCCACTTGGTCATTGTATCGTTGACTTGGGAGGACCCTGCTCTGTCCTGTCTACACTCTGTCTTGATTTATTTAGACTTTTTTTCCTCTTTTGAAGGAATGGAGAGGACCTGAGTTAGGCTGGGTTAAAGACTTGGCCCGGGCCTATGGGAAAGGGAATTGGTGTTGGACTTGCTGCTGTTGGGTTGGGACTTTGGGGTGAGTTTACATATTTCAACTTTGGAGCACAAAGTAGGTTGGATATTGGTCAAGGTGGGTGTCAGTGTGGGAACAAATTTGCCTCGACCTGCACACTGCACAAACCTTTTTCATTGCCATCCCTGATTGGCTGTCAATTTTCTCACCTATGCTACAGATTTTGTAATGGTATATGTTGCTTGCAGGCTGTAGCTAAAGGTAGGACGTTTTTGGTTTTCCTCTGGTGGACTCCTCACTTCAAGGAAGGGCGCACACAATTCAAATATCTTACCAACAAAGCACGGACGCACGCACTTTCCAAATCTCATACCAACAAAAAGCAACAAGCAAAGTTTAATCCTCGTTTGTGAAGGAAGATGCCCTACCATCGATCCACCGCTGGAGTGGGTTAGGGCATTGATATATGAGTCTATCTCCATTAATCTATCTATATATTATAAAGCTGCTGATTTTGACCGGTTCAATTTTAATATTGACTCCTTCAGTTCTAGTTTGATGCCCTCAATTAATTTTGACTTTGTGGGGAACGTTTGTGTACACCCATGGAAAATTGGTTTTGCAAAAAAATAATAATAATTTTTCCAAACATCCCCCATAGGTGAGGCTTTTCAAAGAATCGTTTGTGCAATGTCCTTTACCATGTAATTAGTGGGAGTCCCGTGTCTTTCTCATTTGCATTTGTGAACTAGAGGGGATCCGGAATTCCTATTTATTGGAAATTTATACTAAAAACATACTTTTATGTATTTGTCTTTGACTGGTTAATTTATCAGTATGTTTTGTCTTTTCATTTAACTAAGATTTTATATGGGTAAATGATTGCATTATTTATTATTATACATGTGTGTCTTTTATTATATAAAGTAGATAAGTTAGTGTGAAGAGTTCTACTTATATACGGAGGATTTATTTGTCAGTTCCTATAGAATATAAGTTGTTGTTAACAATCTATATGGATTTGGACACACCATCGATACAATTGTAGCATGATGTTTCAACAAGCTTGTATTGGCTGTGGGAAATGGTATAGTTTCGACTAATTATGTTAGTACGCTTTGTGTGTATTGAGTAGGACCGCTTTTGGGTTTATTGTCTTTATGCTGACTATATAAGATGATCAACATCCAAATGGTTATTATGAGTGCTTGTACTCTTAATCCTGACATAAATAATAGATACATACATTTAGTGTTTGACATTTTGATTTTCGAAGGCGTAAGATCTTTTATGAGTCAATAATCTCAGTAAATTAGATGACTACACTATGTATATGGTGCATATTAGTTTATTGACGGAATCTACGTCCCGTAATAGGGATTGATGATATCCTCTTGATGAAGCTCTTAAGTTTTGATTATGTCAAATCATGTAGGTGGACTTTGTGTTTGACATATCAAATAAGTTAAGTATAAGGTCTCAAGGAATTATAAAAATATCGATTAAATATAGATGACAGTAATTATTTAATCGATGGATATCTTAAATCTTAACGTGTGGAGATTAATAAGCATTTAAAAACAAGAAGCTCAAAATATTATTTTGAGAATAAGGACTGGAGTGCAATTATAGTTCTCTAGTGGAGTGAAATGTAATTTGTGGAACTAGGATTCTAATTTGGGTCGAATTAGGGTTTCCTGCTTCCGTAAGGAGCCTATCCTTATTTACTTCTTAAGGTTCCTATTGTAGCGTATAAATATGTGCTATTGCTCTAGGTCATAGAACAAGAAAGATCTCATTTTAGAGAGCAGAGAAAATCCGCAGAAGAGGCCCACTCCTTGGTGCGAGTTCAAGCATAGCGGAATACAGTAGAAGATCTTGAGATTCTCGGGCTGCTGCAAAACCGAGATCAAATCAGAAAGACCGAAATCAAATCAGAGAGATCTTGCAGTTATGATCTTTGAATCTTCATTTGTAATAGTTTCCGCAGTAATCTATATGCAATATTCAGGGTTCCTGGCTGCAACGATTTTCTAACACTATTTTTCCCAATAAAAAATGGGTTATACTTGCTCTTCCGCAGCTAATGCACAAACAACTCCTTTTGCTTTTTCCACTTTTCCTTGTGAAAAATTGGGTGCACTAAACATGAAATTAACTGTAGTGCAGAAAACTTTTTCTACTTTTCATATGCACAAATGTGATCTATATAAAACCATGGATGTAAATAGGTCAATTCCTGGCCGAACCTATGGTGGACCCGGAACTGGAACCGTTAATGAGAAGGTGGAAACGAAACCGTTTTAGAGTCGGTTTCTCGGTTCTAGAATCGTTAATGAGAAAATGAAATCAGAACTAGAACCATATATGGGACAGGTTGGGTTCTAGGTCCAAGTCAAGGTAGAGAATGATATGGGAATAAAATCTAGTTTTTAGGAGAGATTTTAAAATTTTGAGGTAATATGTTAGGTCCCTTAAATAATCTGGTGTCCCACCAATTATCTATACTGTCTACTTGTCCAGAAGAGCTTTTAGGTTAAAAACCCAACACAAAAACTCCATTTAACTATTTTTTCACAGTTGTTTTGAAGTATTGCAGAATACATGCGATCTAATACAATCGCATCCGTATATTATGAGTTCCTCACATAAGGATTCAAATTTAGTGTATTCGGAGATGAATCATATTGGTGTGTCCACATTTGGATATGTTTGAATAGATCCACCTCCAATTTGGGTTCTACAAGTTCTATTTGTTGTATCGAGATTCATCATCAACTTATAAGCCAAAGATCCAGATCCAAACCTAAAACGAATTAATAAATGGGGCTCATGTAAGTTTACTCAGATTACCCATCCTCAAAATAGATATTTCTCTGCTTATAGTGGGGCCTAGCAATTTCATTCAATCTTTTGAGACTCGCATAGGAACAATATAATCATAGCTTTGTATATTTTAAACCATGTACGTTTTTTATAGGGTACTAGCAAAACATGCCTACGCTTAGCGCGGGCAACACAATTCATACAATAAAAAATATCTATAAATTTTAAAAAATTATAAAAGTATTAAAAATATGATACATTCCGTTCAAATTATATTGAAGTGAAAAAAGACATAATATATATATTATACATTATTTTTAGAGGATTTTACCAGAAAAACCACTTAATGCGTACGTGTGATCCAATCATACACTTTCAATATTGGTGCACCAATTAGAGTAATTGGGCCAAAAAATTCTTCCTTTTTACCAATTTGGCAGGTGGTCGGTGCCGACCTTAATTTACACTACCTAAGGTCGGTGCCAACCCTATTGTTATAAAAAGTTAGAACTCTGTGCTGAAAAAATGAAAAACCTGCGTCGGCACCGACCTTATTTTTAACTAGTAAGGTCGGTACCGACCCTGTATCAAAATTAGGGCAAGAAAAGTTACAAGTTTTTGCCAAAAAATCTAATAACCTGCGTCAATACCGACCCTGCAGTAAATTCAAAAAGGGCAGTTACGAACTTTTAGCAAGTGACTTGCATGGGATCGCAATCCTATGCAAACTTATTACGTAAAAAACATCCACACATCAACTTCCTAGCTGAGAATAAACATACACACATTCTTCCAATCAAGGATAATTTCAGCACATAACATACCCCATACAAAGACTATCATTGCCATTTAATAAACTTTCCATAAACATTGTTCACATACAACCCCAAAACATCATATCAACTGTTATATATATCATATACATACCATTTTTCTAAAGAGAAAAAGGAAAGAACCAAAATGATTCATAACATATTCTTTGAATCAAATTTCATGAAGTTCATTGTTAAACTGGTGGATTTTTGCAGCTCCCATGATTGTGGCCCCTCTATCTACAGTTTGAACAAGTTATCACCATTCGCTAGTGATGTCAATCTTCTAATCAGATCATGTTCTTCTTTGGTTGACCCGGCTGCTTGCTGGCTAATGGTGGGAGGACTCTCTCGGTCAAGCGATGTTCCCATTGCTTTTTATCACGGGTGGCATGAATAACATCATTATACGTCATCTGATACGTGCTTGTGAGGTGCCAATGCTCGCAGTAATGTCATATGGATTCATATTCAGCGCTTTTATAGTAGCAACAACATGGCAACATAGGATCCCAATGCCGTCTCATTTGCGACATTAGCATGACTTGAGTTCAAGATATATTACATCGACGTACTCTATAGATTGCACTTGAAATTCATTCGCGGCCCCTACCCTTACGAGTAGCCTGCATGATTCTTCCATCCCGTTGCCAAGGTACTTTTCTACGTACGGAGTTAGTCATGAAGTAATGGTTTGTACTTGAGCTGATCGTCTTTGCAAGAATCCCATCATTTTTGCACGTATCTCTTCCACTTGCTTCGCAATTTGGAGCACTCAGGTGTCTTTGAGAAGACTATTTGTGTACTCTGCGGTGTTGTCGAAAAATATGCCATATCTACGTCCATGAGCAAATGTCGTTCCCTATAATTGACGCCCAATTGCATTATTTGACGTCTGTAGACGAGCGTGCATATAATTACATCCATGCGATCGGGCGTTAATTCTAGGCAATGGCATTTGCTTTGGGAAAAATGGTATGTATGTAACATACATAACAGTCGATGTGATGTTTTGGGGTTGTATTTGTATATGAACAATATTTTTATGGAAAGTGCATTAAATGGCAAAGATAGTTTTTGTATGGGGTATGTTTATGTGTTGAAATTATCCTTGATTTGAAGAATGTGTATATGTTTATTTTCAGCTAGGAAGATGATGTGCGGATGTTTTTTACGTAATAAGTTTGCATGGAATCGGAATGCCATGCAAATCACTTGCTAAAAGTTTGTAAGTGCCCCTTTTGAACTTACTACAGGGTTGGTATTGATGTAGGTTATTAGATTTTTTGGCAAAAACTTGTAACTTTCTTGTCCTAATTTTGATACAAGGTCGGTACCGACCTTACTAGTTAAAAATAAGGTCGTTGCCGACGCAGGTTTTCTATTTTTTGAGCACAGAGTTGTAGCTTTTCATGATAATAGAGTTGGCACCGACCACCTGCCAAATTGATAAAAAAGAAGGATTTTTCAGCCCAATTGCTCTAATTGGTGCACCAACATCTAAAGTGTTTGATTGGATCACACATGCACATTAAGTGTTTTTTCGTGTAAAATCCTCTTATTTTTATCATACGATTAAGATATGAGTCTTATTGTTTACAATAACAAATTTATAATCTTATTATTTTAAGTTGCGAAGAATATTAAGAAAAATGAATTTTAGAAAAAAAAAACTACAATTCAACTTTTATGAACATTAGTGTATACTTAGTAAGATGGAATTAAAAAAAATGGTAAATTCAATGCCTATCATAATAGGTGTGCTAAGCCGAGACCTAAATTGTAAACTCATAATATTTTTGCTTCCCCACATTATGAAGGCTTTGATATTTTTTATCACTTTGTGTCAAACAATCGCAGGCCCATCCTCAAAAAAGAGGTAGAAGACTAAACCCATAAAATCTGATAAAATCGCCCCATCTGTCATACTTGTGTTTTTTTTTTTAATTTTTATTATATGAAATAGAATAACACAATTGGTAGAAGGTATTGCATATTATTTTAAATTTTATGTGTTCGACTCCCACCTTATACAATATAAAATTTTGGGGTTGGTTTAAACCCGATCCAACCTCACATAACTCCATATAAGATCAAGCAATCAATTCCCAAACTAAAAATGAAGTATATTGAAATTTAAGAATCTCTTGAAATATTAATAAAAATATAAATCTAAAAAAGTATTATCTAGGATTATTCGAATTTTTCCTATAAATCAAAATACATATATAAAAGAGTAGTAAACTTAATAACATGACAACCCCTTGAATTTAAAGGCACTGACATGCGATTGGAAGTTCACATTAGAGTCCACCTACTAAATAACTAAGTTACTGAAATTTGAGGCCCTTCCATTTCATGGGATGTTGCAAAATCTTAATCCAATATGAGCAAACCCCAGGATAAAGCCCAGCACATAATCCATATATATATATATATATTTTTTTTTTTTTTTCTCTTCGGATAACAACATAATTTTTTTAATATTCATTCTCATTGTTCCTGTCTTTTTTTTTTTTTTTTTTTTTTTTTGCTATTATCTTATCCATTTTGGAAACCCATCTTTATGTATTTCCATTTACTGTTTTTTTTAATCTTTTTAAATTAAGAAAAAATCGAATAGTAAGAGAATCCTCCAATATGAAGAGCTCCCCTTTTTATTCTCACTATCAATGCCTTTAAATGAATCATTTTGGGAGTTATATTTAAATCTAATAAAAAATTATTTCAATCAATAGTTGTCATATTGATAAAATGCATATCTTATAATTGAAAAACTAAATATCTTACTTGTAGCCTCATTTGCATTTTCAGTTATCATCTTTCATATAGCCTCCTCTCAATTTAGGTATCTCAAATGAGGATGAAATTTTCCTTTTATATATTTCAAGGAACAAATTGGAACAACAAAAATATATCTTAAAAAAACTCAGCTGCACAAGAAGGAAGGTAGAGAAAGAAACTTGTATTGAGCCTAGGACCAAAAATAAAAATAATAAAATTTATTAGTAGTAATCTAGAAATGTATAGCGATGAGATGATAAGAGTTGGCCACTTATTCCTACGATTAGGAGCCAAATCTCATATACATAAAGCAACATCTTATATAGGATTCAAAGCATCAAATAAAAAGACTAAAAGAAACAAAATTCTTACTACCAAAGAAAATTTAAGAAAGAAATAAATAAAGCCACCTTCATTAATCCTAAAACACGCAAATCTGCATACGTCGAGTATCTTTACCGTTAATTCACACTTATAATTACTGCAAGACTTAACAGGCTTGACAATATTTTTTGCAAATCTACTAACACCATTGAATAAAAAGGCCAAAAGAAACAAAAAGTCTTGCTACCAAAGAAAATTAAGTAAATAAATAAATAAACTCACATTTATTTTAAAGTATGTAGATTTGCATACCTCGAATATCTTCACCCTCGGTTCACACTTGTAATTCTTGCGAGACTCATCTTGGGTTCAACACTGTTTTTGCAAATATACTACCATTTCAAAACTCATCAATTGTAATAGGAATGTAATTTTTAAAAATTAATAGAAATAAAAAAGGTAATCATTTATAATGGATCATGAAATCTCACATGGAATTATGAAATTCACATGAAAAATGGTCATGCCATGTACAACGTAGAGAACTTTGCTTCATTCACAACATCTGCCTCCCAATGCATACTGAACAATAAAAGAATTTTAAAATATTTAAAAAACAAAGAAGCCCACTTTAGATTGTAAAAAGAAAAAAAAAACTAACAATAATACATCAATTATGCTAAAACAAAAGTAGAGACATTGAATAGAAGATAAAAAGGGGAAAACAATAGTAAGAGAGATAAATATCATTATAAAGACGACTCAAGTATTCAACATAAACCAAAAGAGAAAAGTTAGAACATACAAAAAATACAAAAAAAAAAAAAAAAAAAAAAAAAAAAAAAAAACTCCTTAAAGTTGTATCACATACTGACTTGGTTCGAATGAGGTTATTCTCTCTTTGGTTGCGCAACATGTTCAATGCCTCAAGTATTCTATTCGAGCGATTGAGATTCTTATTAGGTAGGCCACTACAAAGACTCTTATAATTACGAGAGCTTCATTTTCTTGTCAAATACATCCCTTCGAATTAACTGACAAAACAATCCAACATGTGCATCCCAAGATCCAGTTACGTCTTGAGATGGCACGAAATTGGATTTAGGAAGATTTGGAGAGTTTGAATCCTCTAAGGCTCCCGTCTCCTACAAGGATCTTTTTCAAAACTCAAATCTAATTGCAACCTCTAATCTTTCTATCCCCACAACCCAAAAAAGAGATTGGACTCTCTCAAAATTGAAAGAACAAGATCCGTTAAAAATCAAGTGATCAATTAGAATAAAAAAGAAAGAAATTTAAAATCCCTAAAAACTATGTCTTGGTGAGAACTAATAGAGATTTAGGCATCAGAGCTTAGAGCTTGAGGATAAAAGATTAGGAGTTTGGTTTGTTAAGGAATGTGAGTAGATCCCTAAAACCTCTCTCTAAGTTAAAATCGGATCAAAATTAAAACCGAAATTGTAGTTCCAATTTCTCAATCAATTGGGAAATCGAGCATCAATTTCAAAGCCAAATCCTCACCTTTCACATATAATAATTGTAGACGATTTCTGGTCCAAATCATTGGCCAGAAACATACAAGGATTTGAATCCGAATACAAAAACTTTCAAACCCTACTTGGGTCCATATCGGTATTTGAATTCCTCCCAAACCCTAAAATTGGTTCTATATATGTTTTTGTTTAAATCGGAGATCAAATATTGCGATAATCTGGCACCTACTAATAGCTTAGTTTGAAAGGTGTACTGAAAGCTAAAAAATTGTCATTTTTTTTTTTTTTTTGCTATATAAGAAATTACCAATTGTTATATACTATTGCAAATGGTTTTCAATTTAGTCTAGACCACTAGCTTTCAATTTTGACTCTTACCAGAGCTCACATCAATCCATTATTGTATATTATAGTAAAAAGGTTTTCAGTTCAATTTTAACAAATACAGATCTATCAAGTTAGGTCAAGAAAAAAAAAAAAACATTGTCTAAAAATGTGATGAGCTTACTAAATTATTCTCATGATTTGAAAAAATCAAAATTCATTTTTAAATAATTTCCATCCCTTCTACGAAGCACCTGAAAGGCCTCTCATTTAAAATTAACCACCTATATGTTTTTCTATTAGAGCCCGAGCTTAGCATGAAGCTGATTTGATCATCTAACTAGTAGGGCTACAATTTTCTCATTTTTTTTTCCTTTTATATTAGGAACTGGAAAGAGATATCAGCTTCATGAAAGATCCTTACAATAAACAATACAATAGGAAAGCAACTCCGTGCAAATAGGGTTGTCAAAGGGGTAGGCCAGGCCTAGGTTGAGCCAAAGCCGTCAGAACTCTTAGTGGGACTGCAATATTGAAGACCTTACCCTACCCTCATGCACCAGGGCCGAAAGAAATTATTTTTTATATTATTATATATAATAATTTTTCTATACTATCTATGATGCTAGCTCTCCTTTATTCAAGCTAAGAACCCGTGCAATACAAAAGCCAATCTTTTTGTCTCATTTCTAAAAGAATGCATGAAATAAGTTACTTTATCCTCATATAAAAATATTATTTAGGATTAAATGAAATAAGCTAATTTGATAGTATTGTGACATGAAATTAGGATATGGATGATACTATTAAAGACCTTAGCATACTAGCGTGCCGTAGTTACATAGCTTAAGTAATGTGATCTATTTCGTTTGTTCTGAGGATATTAGTAAGATTATTGCCATTGAAGTTCAGCTAGTTATAGTCCTTTTTACTAGTTCATATACTATATATTCTTTTATAAAGTAATAATATGGACCATCAAAACCCATTTGACAGGTCTCATCTGATTCAATTAGATTTATTTATTACAAAAGGCATTAGAGTTTTTTTTTTTTTAAATAAATTATTTAGTAGGTGGTTCAAAAGGACATTAGGCTACTTTTGAATTAGTATTAACCCTAATTTGTAATTCTTTGCAACTTTTATAACAAAACAATTAAATTTTGACTACCTAAGATGAATTACAGATGATTTGATGCTTTTGAACATGGGTCAAAGTCACAAACTTTATCTCCATATCTAGGGTCTGCTTGAATGACACAATAATCATGGAAGTAAGGGGATAGAAAGAAATTAGAATTGATCAGTGGCTAGTGGCTAAAGCTTAACCCCACTCAATGATGATGTTGATGGCCATCCATCTAAACTCTCAAACACCAATAGTTTACATTAATGGTGAAAATTAGTCTAATCAATGACAATTTGAATTTACATTTCATTGAAGAATTTGGGCAAATATAGAATCAAACATAGGTGACAATATTAGGATCCATGGGGATATCCATAAAAATAAAAAAAAAACCTAAGATTCGGTTAATATTTTTTTGTTAGTTTCTTTTGACAAAATATTAAGGCTCTATCATTAATTGCTAATTAGAGGGGTTCTTTATATTTTTGGGTAAAAATCTATCTATATATCTATTATATTATATATTATTTGTTTTATATATTAATAGATAGAGGGTTGAGCCGGGCCCTCTCAAGCCGGCTAAGTTAAGTCCTAGCTTAGCCCTCAAGATTGCAGGCTTTTCAAAATTGGGCCCTACCATATCCTCTGGCTTTAGGACAAAAAGAAAAGCCCTCACTTTATGGGCTTTTGAAGGCTGAGCCGGGATTCGGATTGACAACCAAATATACAATATAGACATCCAAATCTAAAAATATATTTGTCACCATTTGCACGTCTCTTAACATGACAAAACACCACATGAAGGAAGAAGACAAATATTTGATTTTGTTGAAAATCCATTATCTAAACAGGGATCCAACTGCATTACAACTCATATTTTGGGTTCTCTTTCCTGCCTACTTGCATGATCAATGTTTCGATACAAATTGAGTATGGATGAAAATTGCTTTCATTGATTATCCTGAGCATCTATTGAGGAGCCACCAAAATCCAATCTAACCATTAATTTGGCATTTTTTATCTATGTTATACGATCTTGAGATTTTGGTCATATTTAATTCACAGTTTATCAATCCTATCTCGCCATCTAGCTACAAGCCTAGAGGAAGCTTGTTAAAATCATTGTTGACTCAGCACGCGCACTGGAGGAGATGAGCCGGCAACGCTATCTAGATGGATTATATTGCTTTCCTTATTTAATTAGATATGCTTATTTGACTAGGATCGTATATTTGTATTTCCTATTTATTAGTAAGTTTACATTTACTTTTCTATATATTGATTGATGTAACTGAGTTTAGTAGATGCAATTTACGAGTAATTTCATTTTCATCCTGTGTTCCCTCTTTCCTCTCCTCCTTTCTCCATCAACACGGCTCACCGGTCACCTAATCTTTTCCTTTCGAAGAAAATCATTGTGACTTTTGTTTTCAACCAAACAATGGTTCCGCAAGGGAGCACATATCTTTCCTCAAGATTAGTCTAATTTTGATAAGGGTTTTGATATTTGTCTCATAAAATGGGATGAGGTGCAAGTCAGGCATTGATGTTTGGTCATAATTTCAAAAATCGAAAGCCGAAGATTGAGGCAATCTTGTCTTGTACCAATGGAGACAGGATGTTCCCCTTTAGGACCGTCATTGCTTTGATACAGACAATGATGCACAATACATGACCAAATATGTATGCTCTTATCAGGATAAATGGACTTCTGCGAATGAAGAGATCTTCTCCATGAAATAGTAAAGGAATAAAAACATCACTCCATCAGCAACATGCGTACAAATTACAATTCTAATCGAAGAAAAGCTCGTAGTGAGCTTCTTTCCACCTGAAAGAGAACTGATGCACATGCAACCACTGATGAGTTTGGATCACTTAAAAGATATTCTCTTTTCCTTCTTTTTTTTTTTTTGTGTGTGTGTGTGCAAATTTTAGAAAACTTTCTGCTTTTCTTTTCTTTTCATTTTTTTTTTCTTTTTTCTCTTGTAAAATGATGGTTATAACTTTGCTTGAGATGACAAATTTTGATTCAAAACCAAAAGTTATTTATTTATTTATTTTAGTGCTTGGCATCAGTTGATCCAAAAATCAACCGAAATTTGGATTCTTTGAGATTGAGACTCATATTTTCGGAGACCATCAATAAAAGTCTATATTGAAATCCAAATGTTCAAAATCATTGCCCCACTTTTTTCTTTTATGATGAAGATTCTTTTTATTAGAATTATGACCACTATTACATTGATCAGGTGTAAAACACATAATCTGAATAAGAAAGAAAAAGGTCAGACCAATTTGTTGATTGCGAGTTTAACTTTGATCCTGGTAAAATTTTTCTTGGTGATAGAATAATGTAGGAAAGTGATTTTAAGCGGTTTCGACTTCAGTGATGAGTTTTCTGATGTATTCTTAATGATTGACTCAGAAAATCTTTTGAGTTCTACCCAGAATTGGGACTCCATAGAATCTAGTTCATGTGCATCAAACAAGTGCTTAAGCAATCTCCAATATTAGTCTATATTTTGGACATGCGCAGTTTGTTGTTCTTTCTCTCTTTCTTTTATCCTTGGTAAAAACATGTACAGTTTTATAAAATATAAGTGTGTCCAGTTTCTTCTTTAAGCTATTACACAGAACCATGTAATAAATCAAAGGAACGCCGCCATTCACGATGAATTTCATCCACTGCAAGGACATATCCTCAAAACTCAGGTTAAAATGAGTGGGTCCCACTACATGATTCATTATATGACGGAAATGTGATGGGTACTGACATGGAATCACTACTTATATGGTGTTACTCACATTTTTTATCATGTGGTCAAAAGTGCAGTGAAACCCACTTATTTTGAATTACATTTTGAATAGTTCGGATCATCAGGGACGGACCCAGGCACAACAGTGCGGGTGTGGTCGCACCCGTTAAACCAGTGTGCCTCAAAAGATCCAATAAAAAATATGGGTCCACCCTCAAAACTTTAATGAAAATCCTCAAGTTACTCCCAAAATCAAATTACCTATTAAGGTACGAAGCCCTCAAATGAAAATTCTCAGTCCGCACGGATCATCTCTGTATAGGTCCTATCATGAAGTTCCAGGACAATTCCATGTAATACCTACTAGAGAATTTCAATCTCCCTTCCTAGAATGGACCTGTCTTGTTCTGATGGTACAACACCTACAAACAGGGAATCTAGGACTATTTGTGCTAAGAACTCAAAACACCTCAAAATCAAAGTTTACCTTCTGGCTTTGGAACTCTTTCAATTTCTACAAAGCATTTGAATCCTACATTTCATGGGTATTTTAGTCATTTTACTGTAGCTAATTTTTTAAAAAAAATCTTCTCCATAAAACATAGAATTTAGGAATTCAGGGTGATGAAGTCTGATGAACATTTCAAATTCACAAGCCTTCCAATAAAAAAATCAACAAATAATGGTTAAAAAAAGAAGAAGAACTTGATGAGTTAGGAATTTAAAAACCCTCAAAATTCCTTTCAGAGTCCCTTTACTGGAATTTCTCAGATGTCAAACTCTCTCCAAACCACCTTGTAGTAGAATGGTAAGACATTCCCATTGTGGGGGAGAGCTGGGGATCAACTTCATGATGAGGACCAGTTTGCTTGATGTTACTTCCACTAAAGAAAAAAGAGTCAATTCTGTCAACCATTTGATATTCTAGTATTTGAAACATTTCATTGGATATTTTAGTCATTTTGTTAACTGGTAATTGTGGACTAATTATTGTGATCTATAGGAGATGAAACACATAAACCAAACTAGTAATAAAATAATCATTATTTCTTTAATCAGAAGCATGAGTATTAACTAAACAAGTCAAACTACAAATTCAATTCATTAAACTCGACCTCTCCACACCCACATCATATAATATCCTTTGTTTTTTACTTAGGTCTTATTAAATTCTTTCAAGATGTTAAAACAAGTAAATGAGTCCAAACAGATGATTTTGCAGCAGCATTTTGTACCTCCTGGGCTTGGTCCTGCTAGTTAAGGCCTAATTCGGGCCTGAGCCGGGCTTGGGCCTACAATTTAGAAGCCAGGTTAGGCTTGGATGTTCCTTACCCTACCCCAGCCGGGCTCATTAACACCCCTAACCCTATGGAACACATCACGGGAGAGAAAGAAATTGACATAAGCTTTCTTTGTAGACGTAAGCGGTTTTGCTAAATTATGTAAATCTTTGTGTCTTCATCTTTTTCATGGATTGATTGCTTGATATTGTGTAGATTTTGTGTGTGCATGTTTGTTCGTCAATTGTAGGTTTGTCAGTTCCGTTGCATCACTTTCCATAACATTATCATGATCTTAGTTTGCATCGCTTACGAGATCTAGTAACCTAATTTTACTTTGATGGATATTTGATAGTTTCATAATTAGTCCTTTTTACCTTTGCCACGTGCTTGTATTTAAAAAACAATAGAGAAACTTATGTGGTTTTATATGGCTGTCTCAACTAGGGGTGTAAAAAACAAGAAAAGAAAAACCGTCGAATCGACCGAACGTAACCAATGGTTAATAGCCGTGTTTTACAGTTTCAATTACAGTTATTAAAATTGAAAAACCGTGTTTTACCGTTCAATTTCGGTTTTCAGTTTTGACTCACGGTTATTAACCAAATCGAACTGTAAAATACGATTTGGTTAACCGTTTTCCCAAACCACATGGTTTACCAAATCATTACAGCTCACTTTAAAAGAAAAAGTAGAAGGGAGTATTGTGTAATTTATAACTTACATAACCCCTTTTAACTTTTGAGCCTTAATCTTTGGAACAAAAAATGAAGTAGAAAAAAGTAAAAGATCAACAATGTGTTTGCTGGAAAAATGCACTTTATTATTTCATTTTTCTATGTGAACATTTTAATGTTACTTTAGTATTTTGGAATTATGTAATTTTTTATCTAGGATATTTGGTTTTGACTTTTGAGCATGTATTTTACATTCTAATAAAAAAAAAGTAATTTAATTGACAATTAATCGTAACCGAACTGTTTAATACGATTAGCCGTGGTTCTGTTTTTTAACGAATTTTTTAAGGTACAGTTATGGTTTTAAAAACTGAAAATCGTAAAATACGGTTCGGTTAATAGTTTTCCCAAAATACAAGGTTAACCGAACCGTTGCACCCCTAGCCTTAACTTTGCTTGTTGCCTTTTTTAATGATGCTCGGCTCCACACTTGATAATTCTAATGGCTGGACCAAAGTAAAACCTCTAAGATTGTTTACTTGTTGAAAATCACTCCCATCTTTAACAATTACGAGTGAAGGGTAACGTTAGTAACAATATTAGTTCATATTAAAATGTAATGTTTTTTTATTCATCTTTGAAATTCTTTCTTGAATTTGTTTTTTATTCATCTTTGAAATTCTTTCTTGAATTTTAGGTCTAATTTGTATGGTTGTATTTGACTTTGATCAAATCAAAAAGGGCAAATGCTTAATCCTTTAAAAAGGGCTGGCTGGGGAAATGCTTAATCCTTTAAAAAGGTCTGGCTAATAAATATTTTCATATGATTATGTAGAAAAAACATAAATTGAAAAGAATTAGAAAAAGAAAAGACTGTTTATCTCAACACCAGGGTTTTAATTTGGTCCTACTCAAAACTACAATTAATTACCAATACCCGAAGGCAATTTCTTACATATATTCAAACGAGAAGAAAAATCCTATTGAATGGGATATCCAAAAAGAATAAGAAAGACCCGTAAATATACATTGTTAATTCCTTTCACAAGTGCAAACATTAGATGCCTAACTGAGAAAATGCATTCTTCTAACTCCTAAACATAATGTCCAATCATATACAACATCTTGTGGAGTATTGTCAAAAACATCCAAAAATATTCAAATACATCTAAAACCATTGTCACACTAATTTTGTCCCGTTAAGATGGTAATTTTGACAAACAAGGTAATTAAGGATGCAAATGGATTTATTCTAGGCTAGAATCATACTAGACCCAAAACCATTTTTTTAAATGCTATTCTAGTTCCTTTTTTGTTTCAAAACTTGTTTTCTTGATTTTAGACCCTGCTTCCTTTAAGAGGGCCAAGTCCCGCTCCAACTTCTTTCTTAATTTTTATTTTTTTTATTGTTTAAAATAGAGAAATTATTCAACCCGAAAATTCAAAAGGAGATATCATTCAACTCAATAATAATGCATCAAATCCACTTTTGAATAAATTCGAACTTCTTCAAAACTAACATGAAGTTTTTGACATTAGCCTATCCAAAGTCAATAACCATTTACTAAAAACGTAAAAATGCACATCCTTGAGCCGGGTCTTTGGTGTACGGAATCAGAACGGTATGAATCCATAATTAGACTTGTTTAATAATCGAGATCTAAATTAGGTTTTAAAAACATACCCCATTTATAAGTTGATACTTAAAACAGGTTCCAAATCAAATTTTTAACAAGTCAAAACCCTCTTTCAACTCAATTCCCTCACTCACCCTCTCTAGATATAAAATAAATAGGATTTTACTGAAAAACTCCCATTACGTGGGTATTACAAGAAATAATGCCTTTTAGCTTGGGTAACACAAATGAGTACTTAAGAGGAGTGACGCTAGCGTTGCCTTATTAGCGTCACTCTCCAAAATTACGAGAGGAATACTTTTGTGTCGTGTGAGTTAAAAAGTACTATTTCATAGGAAGCAGGTAATGAGAATTTTCCAGAAAAATCCACTAAAAAAAATCTACTAAGAAAAAGAGCCCTCAGTTCCCCACGGTCCCACCCTTTCCCTTCTCTGTGCGTCTCTCTGGCCCCCTCTCTTTCCGTGTTCTCTGTCTCTGGGTGATTTAAATCCTAACCTCGGCATCGATGATGTGGTGAGCAGAGAATGAGGTTTTAATTTTTGATTTGGATTTTTGTTTGGGTACTGAGTGGGAGATTGATGTACAAATTTCAGATTTAAGTTTTCATTTTGGTGATGGTTTGGAGATTGAGGCATTAGTTTAAGGTATTGATTTCGGGTTTTGAGTTTGTTTGGTTGCTACTTCATACA
Organism: Persea americana; assembly: GCA_029852735.1. Taxonomy (NCBI): domain Eukaryota; kingdom Viridiplantae; phylum Streptophyta; class Magnoliopsida; order Laurales; family Lauraceae; genus Persea; species Persea americana. The sequence goes on from CM056816.1 coordinate 17,252,597, forward strand.
ATTCTCTGAGCCTCTGCAAATACCCCATCTCTATTCTGGTATGTCTTCTCATCTTTGTGTTGTTTGATTGATTGCAATTTGTTGGTTTATGCTGTATGTAATATGGAATTTAAGTATGCATATCAAGTGTATGTCATAATGCTTGGAGAAGCTTTGTAAGATCCTTCACTGCTTCTTCTTCTCCTCTGTGCCAGATCTGAAAGACCCAGAAAGGACATCAAAGGAAGTCTTTCTGTCAACTGCATTTTAGGGTTTGACTTGGGGGGTTCTTATATGGGATTGGATTAGCAACTGAGAACAATAACACGGTCAAGAAAGGAAGGAACAGATGAAAAGTAAAACCAATATCTTCTATGATTGACAGTGTGCCATGAGTTCAAACGTTTGGTCCTACTAAAAAATTTGGTTTGGTTGAGACTGTCCGAGGTGGGCCCCACCAGCAAAATGCATCAGTTGCTTTGCATGGTAATGTGTAGGCCATCAATTTTCCACTCAAGCTGATGATTGTTACAGATGAAAAGGGTATTAGAGTGGCCGAAAGGAGCTTGATTTTGAATCTCAAGCAGGAGGAAAGCACTCTAACCTTTTACCATGTGTACTTTTGTTCACATAAATAAGTACTAGTTCACCTATGTACAGCTGATGCAGTGGAAATTGAAGAGAGGACATGGTTTAAGTTGAAGTGGGACTATCTAATCTGTATATCGGGCTAGCCCTAAATTCCAGGCCTACTATAAATGGACTGGGCTTGGGCTTACGTATGTGGCCACACCCATGTCTCAAGAAGGTGATATCCATGCTCCTCAGATTGCTGAACTACTACAGAAAGTGTTAAAAAAAAAAAACAAACCTACAACTCTCCATCTGGAATGCTTAGAAAAGAACATGAGGGTGACCCCCACACTTCTCAGAAAAGCAACCTTCACTTTTTTTGTTCTCATCCCCAATAGTAGAAAAAATCCTAAATTCCATGGGCACACATTTGCAAGATAAAATATTTCCCTTTAAAGCTCAATATCCATTGGCTGGGCTTATTCAGATTTTCCTCGAAGAAATTTCCTCCTCTTCCTAACAGATAACTGAAAGAATTCCCTTCTGCTGTTGATGTTGTCTTTTTCCCAGAAAAAAGTACCCATTAACACAAGGGACCTCTTCTGTTCCTACTCCTACTTGACTTCATAGAATACTGACCCAAACAGATATAGCATCAATTTCGGACAAGCAAATGTGTTAGTCTTTGTTTTTTATGTACATGTTAGAATTATTGCATCCTGTCTCATGGATGGCCGGCTGCTGGTAAGGCTACCACCTGTTTAATAAGTTCTGCAGCGTCAGATATTGCTGCTAACGAGTATTAGTTTATAGTGACTTTGGTTGCAAACCTTACTCTATTTACCTGTAATCATGCAAATTTTTTTCTTAAGGTTGTATGAACAAGACATCTTCTTTCCATAGCCTTTCTATTTGTTCTGGTGTTTGTGAACTTCATAATCTGTTTGTCACAAGATGTAAATAGTTTTAACAGTCCCCCCGCCCTCCCACCCCCCGCTCCCGCTCCCACCACCCCCCCCGCCCACTTGGATTTTAACTAAATCAGTTGGATTCTTGGTGCAGCCTATTGAAAGTTTAGGTTTATTCAAGTCCTAGCTTGGTCCATTGATAGCTCCTAACTATAATAAATGGTGTTTATATTCATGATTTTACAACTTGTTATGTAGAAATGGACAATGAAATTCCCACGCAAAGTACACAGAGTGGAAGTTCATCGAAATCGGAATGGGATTATTTGGTTTGGACTTTTGGACAAGATGTCTTCTTCATAGATGCTATGGTAAGAGCAATGCAAGCTTGGAGGGGGATTCCAGCTAGGTTTAATAATGAGGGTTGGAATGAAATAAAAAGAGTTATGCAAGGGAAATTTGGAAGGGTGTTTATTAAGGAGCAATTAAGGAATCGATCGTCTTAAGTTGCTAACCAATACGCCTATAATGCCTAGGCATTATAGGTGCAGCAAAGTAACTACTTAACACCGCCCCCGCCCCATCTCTCAGGTGGGACACTGCCTGGACTTGAAGCACGTGCCCGCACAAGATGCCGCATGATACCTTTTTGCCCTGCACATATGCATCTGCACACATGCGATCAATTAAGAAACAATACTTGTTTACGAAGAAGATCTAAGGACAAAGTGGTTTTGGATGAGACGGTGCACTTAAGAGGGGCAACGTTGATGATTGTTTTTGGAGTAATATGTCAATATTAGTTTGCATGAATTGTTAAGGATTTACCAATAGTTGTTTCCTAACATGTGATCTGCAAACATACATTGCAGACGATCATACATGCTTTCGGATATCGATGGAAAACTGGAAAAGCCTCCTTGACTGCGAGAAGTCAGCTTTGGTGTTTGGTGACACCATAGCTGATAGATGAGATACGATCCTATCAAATGAGCCACATGGCCTACACCCCCCTCCTGTTGCAACTGAACCTATTAATCCCATCTACTCACATATGTATTTGATTGCAAACAAACAGGCACTTTCGGGTTTTTCAATGGGTTTGATTGGGGTTATGATTATGATTTTAATTGGAAATTTTGTTAGGATTTGATTAGGGGGTTTGGTTAGGGATTTGAGTATTAATTGGTAGTCTGATTAGAGTTTTGGTTGGGTAGAATTTATTTGAATTCTGATTTAATTAAAAGTACTTAGGGTCTTGATTATGATAATCGGGTGTGATGAACTTGTTGATTTACAGGTAGGACACGGTTGAAGGGGTGGTTTCAACAGAATTCCTATCGGGTTTTTTCATAAAAAAAAAAGACATACATATCAGCTATATTGGTGAATAAAGTAAATTTGTTTCCTAAATAAAGTATTACCTTTTTCCATTCATTGTGATTTTGCAGCTGCTAGTTTTGAGTTAATTCATTCTGATATATGGGGAATAGCTCTTGTAATATATCGTTGTGGCTACTAATATTTTGTGACATTTCTTGATGATTATAATTGATGTACATGTGTTTATTTTTTACGTGTAAAATGACATTATTCATGCCTTCGAACAATTTCCTGCCTTAATTTGAACCCAATTTACCACTACCATTAAAATTTTACAATGGGGTGAATATAGTTCTTATGAACTCCTGAATTTTTTTATGAGAAAAAGGAATTCTTTCACAAAAGTGATATCCCCACACACTTCAATTGAATGCAGTAGCAAAATAAATAAATAAATAAATAAAATAATAAAAAAAATAAAAAAAATGTCGTCTTAGAAGTTGTTCTAACTCTACTTCTTGAGTCATTTGTTCTATCTATATTTCTGTCCAACGCAGTCAGTATTCCATTCCATGTTATAAGTTGTTAACAGTCACCCATCTTTTCAAATCAAACTCCTTATTTCAAATTATACCAGAAACATCATCTGCAGGATGTTCTCCATACATTTGGGTGTGCATGCTTTGGTCATCTCCCATCCCATGAAAGGACTAAACTGACAACCCAACATGTTCGTTGTGTTTTCTGAGGATATGCAACTGGACAAAAAGATTTTCTATGTGATGATCCATCTATTAAATGGTTTTGCATTTCTCATAATGTTGAGTTATTTTATTTTTTTATTTTTTATTTTTGTCAGCATCACACTTTGGGTGCATTTGTGCAATGTTCTGAGAGAGAGAGAGAGAGAGAGAGAGAGCTCTCTTATCCCCATCACGAGGTTCTCAGAGAAGTGATCTTTATGCGTCCTCTGTGAAGGCAATATACTGATAGTAATCTTGTTTGTCGGCGTTAGAAGTCTCTTGTTGCATGCCCAAGGGGGCCCACCATTCTTGCAACACTTTGAAAATTCAGATTTGAGAAGATTTTTGTGGGGCCCAATGCTAGAGATTTCAAACAACAAGGAGAGATCTTAATTTAGAAAGAGCTTGCTCACCAAGAAATCAAGGAAGGAAACAAGTTTGAAAAAAATCCAAGATTCTCTCTCGAAGTTTCAAAAAATTATTGTAGACTTGGAGAGCAAGCAAAGGAACTTTCCAAATTCAATTTCTTGTAGGCTAAGACAAGGGGAGAAAAAACTATAAGAGAGGCCAAGATCTTAGTCCGCAGTGAGGTCCAATTTAAAACTTTTCAAACGTTTAATGTGAGATATTAAGCGGAAGCAGTGTGACATAAAATCAGGAGAAGCAAATAATCAACATCCATCAAATGGTGTCATCCTACACATCAAGCAAGTATAAGGTGCAAGTCAACTACAAGTTCCATATGAGTATAATAGTTTTTACACAACCAAGAACATTGACTCAACATCAATTGTCCAATTAAGATCGCACTCTTTCCTTCGGACGATCGGCTAGATTGCCGGTTCCTCATCTGTAGTCCTCTGCAACCTGCGCCTCAAGGAACTACTCACCCTTTGGGACTATGGGGTCGGTGATACTACCTACAACACCGAGGTTATACAAAACAAGATTCAAAGGACTTGGCAGTACAATATACAAATAGCATAGTATGAACGTATCAAAAGGAATAAAGACAATGATAATGATATGTAGAGTAACAAGGAATAGAAATGTTAGGCAGATCATGCAATAATAACATGTCCATCATGAATCAATATAAGGGAAGTAAACTATAATCCAACCATCTAATCACATCTAATTAATGTGGCACATCCACATAGGCTATTACTGCGGGAAATTATAAAGCTGTCCTCCCGTACTGCATATGAGTTGCGGCGGGGATGCACGGGATCATAGCTAGGCCAAAACAAAATTACCGGAGTCTGCTGGCCAAAGTTTGAAGTGTCAAAGTGTACCCAGTGGCGTATGTCCACCTCAAAGAATTCCCTCATGATGGCAAAGCAATATTAGCTTCTACCAAGGGTGATCAGTCCAAAGCTAAGTTCTTCAATCGAGTGGATGTTTGTGCCAATCAAATGGATGTTTGTTCCAACTCAAGAAACCATACAAAAAGGGCCGGTGTCTAGCTAGGCCTCCCTTTTGTGAACAAGGTTTCTTAATCCAAACAAAGTCCGGTATCAAAGTCTAATCCATCCCATCAAATCATCCAAATAGCCCATCCATCAAACCATCAAAGTACCAATCCATCAAAGCCTAACCCATACAATCCATTCAAGGGTAATCTAATCCATACAACAAACGAACTACTCCATGGTTCAAAGGTTATGCCAATTAGAAGACTATCGGATAGCTCATCTAGCCACATACACGGTATATGTTCTCCAATCACATTCAAGGTATCCTCTAGGTAAACTCTAGGTCATGGTCCTCATCTTAATCATAAAAGGTATACATCACATTCCAACCATAACATAAAGGAAATAAGGGATATAAGAGCAAGGTATATAAATTCAGTGATGAACAATCACGGAAGAAATATAAGTAGCCAATCTAGGTCAAGGCCCCTCCTTCAGGTATGATATCAACCTTCCCCAACATAGTGGTTAAATGGGGTTTTAGATGTCCAATATTCATTACTTGGTGCTCTGAAGGTGATTGACACCCAAAACATCTATTAATCATTGTATCGGTCCCAATTATACCTTCCATACCCTACTTTGTGGTAGCTAGAGAGAGAATGTTAAGCTCACCCATCCTCGCACCTCAAGGTCTCCAATTACAAGCCCTTAAACAAGTTAAATTGCTTAAACAGGGTTAAAAGATGCAAATTATGCACTTCTGCAAATCCCAAACTTACGGTCAGCCTAGCCTTGGCTAGCCGTAAGAGAGGGTGGCGGTTAGCCGTGAGATAGCTGTCGTGTAATTTTGGTGAAATTCCCACATACTGGAATCGTAACCATAACAAGGTCTCTTTTGTACAGCGGTTAGCTCGTACTTAGTCGAACCTTCTCGCGGTTAGCCTCCTAGTCACCGCGGTTCAAATTTCCATAAAATCCACGTACTGTCTTTGTGACTGAAAATACACTATGATGCAGTGATTTGGTTGATAGATCAATCTCTCGAAGGATTGATCGAGTCCAAGAGGATTCCAGCCACTAGGGCACCAATGAAATCATAAAACAACCAAAACTCACGCGAGCAACCTTAGAGAAATCTGTTATTAATTAAGGCATACCTATTACAATAGAGGACTTCTCTATTTATAATGTATTAAAACTACTAAAACAGTAAACTATAATGAAAATAGAAGCTACTAATTCTCATCAAAATAAGCAACAATTCCTAATTAATCCTAAGATAAATTTAGAAGTATTTCCACAGTAGCATTCTAAGCCAATTTGGGCCTGTGGGCTGCACCCAAAGGGCCCATCATGTGGGCCTAGGTCCTCTTTTGGACTTCTGTACTGCGTTACTATGGTTAGATTCACGGCTAGCTGTGAGATCTCCAGGGTTAACTGTAAGGTCACCGAACCAAGGATGAAAATAGCGGCAGCGGCCCCCGCCAAAACACTACGTAGCGGTGTGATTTGAAAAAATCGTCAAAAAAAAAAAAAAAATGATTTTTTTTTTAGGAAATCTAGAATATTAGAAAATGAGAGAAAATGTGCTCTTTTTTTTTTTTTTTTGCAAAAGTAACTAAGGGAAGGGGGCGTAGCGGTCGTCTCATTGTATGAGGTCCTATAGTGCTGTATAAATAGAAAATAATAGTAATGATCATTTTTTTCACATGTATTTATGTATTCATAGTTGCTTAGTTATGCTAACTTAGAAACTAATGAAAGGCTCATAAAAAAAAAAAAAATTTGTCATGAAGTCAAGTCTTAAGACTTAAGAGTAACTAGAGAAAAGAATACCTCTCCCAAAGGGGGTGTCTAATAGGATGTACCTAGAGAAGAAACCTTGAGAAGAACTCTCCATATCCACTGTAATTTGGCGAGATCATGTGCTTTTTGGTGTTCTTTTAAACATACAAGGGTACAAGAGTTGCATAAAAATGCTATTTAGAGAGAAAAAGAAACGAAATAACCATTATTATATATTTTGAAATTTTTTGAAAAGTAGGAAATTTTTACACTCCGTAGCTGCCCCGTAGCGCCCGCTACGGATGTGAACGGCGTTGACCGCTATGCTCAATATAGCCCGCTGTTTTGATCCATGCACTGAACTTCATTTCCTGAAAAACACCAACATACTAGAAATGTAACCGCGGAGCTGGTGGCTAGCCTTCTGGAGTCCCACTGTTAGCCATAAATAACCCACAGCTAGCCGTGAAGCTTCAGAAATCAAACTCCAATGTTTCGGAATCCCTCCAATTCCAATACAACCAAAATCTCCTCAAATTCCATTCAAACCACAAAGAAACATTCTCCATCACATACCACATCTTAATTCAACATCAAACCACATATATATTAGGCCTTTCATCATCAAATTGGTGGTCCAAGCATATAAAGGTCTAAAACAAGAAAAGAGCTTAGAATTTGGGGAAATCTACATCATCCATCAATTCAAGTGAGATCAAACACAGGAATCAAAGGTAAGTCATGATGCATGCTATGTTACTTGTATATTGTACTTGCTTTGGCCTCCAATCTAGGGTTTCCAACCCAATCTCTCAAGATCCAAGCCCTCTAAGCCTCTAAAACCCAAGAACACCTCTAAAACTCTAAAATAGCAAGATCAACACCTCCTACAGCCCAATCCCAAGGAGAACCATGAATTATAGTGAGAATTTACAAAGAGAAACCCTAGGAAGCTATAGACATGGTGATGGATTTTGAAACTTACCTTGATAGGAAGAAGATGATGAGATCTATCAAGAGAGATGGTGAATCCAAGTAGATGAAGGCTGGAACTCTTGAGAATTCTCCGGTTTGGTGAAGCTTGGCCCTAATCTTGCAAGAAGAAATCCTAGCTGGAGTTTCACTTCTCTCACTCACAAGAAGCATGAGATATCAAAGGGTTAAGACTTGTACATGGACATGTCATTCTAGAGTTAATATAGATGTCTACGTTGCTTATATCTTCGTTGTATCATACTGAGATAACTAGTGTGAAAAGTACAAATCTGAATAGGTTCATATATACCATCATTACCATGCCATAACCACCACCATACTGAAATCTTACTCTTAATTTTTGGTTGAAGCAACTGGCTGATGGTTATGATCTTCTGAAGGACCTGTTTGTTTGCAATTGAACACACTTGGATTCATACCATAAGTGGGTAAAAATGAAGATCAAAGGTTAATTTTGAATAATGAGAATAAAATAACATTTACTTTGAGATAAATAGAATCAAAAGAAGATGGGAAATGAATGCTCAGCCATTTCCCTAGTAATTCAATACATAGGAAAGTGAAGGTGCTATCTACATCATTATTTTCATCATCAACGCCCTGTCCCAACTATGTTAAGGTGGGCTACATGAATTTTGTTTCTCCATTCCAATCTAACCTGAGCTAAAACCTAAGATAGATTGCACTTCTTAAGACCCAACTGTACTATTACCATCCTTGTACTATCAACCTGCATAGAAAAGCTTTTCTTCACATGAAATCCTCTCTACATCTTCACCTTAAATCCTTCACCCTTCACCTCTTTAATAAACCTTTCCTATGTATTTTTAATGCAAATGGACGGGCTCTAAACCTTATTGTTTATTCATAGCATGGTTTTTAATGACAATAAATATTGTTTATTATACTCCATTAATTTTTTTTTTTGCATTTTGTCTTTAATATTGATTGATGTGCTGCATTAAAAAAAATTGCATTTTGACTTGAATTATTTGCAGGTCCACATGACCGAGTGAGCAGGCCCTATTTCACTCGCTCCTTATTAATGAGGTTCTAGTATACACCAAAAGTGAGCCTCTCAAGTATAAAAAAATCATGAATTCTCCACCTCCAAACTCAAAAAATCTTGAAGGCATTTTCGACTCTTCTGTTAACCTGGAAGAAACCCATTTCAACGAGGGTTTCAGAGATGGATTCAATGATGGGTTGGCCCCAGGAAAGCAGGAGGGAAGGGAGGTGGGTTTGAAATTAGGATTTGAAATCGGAGAGGAGTTAGGATTTTATCGGGGCTGCATTGACATGTGGAATGCTGCTATCCTCATGGATTCCCACGGAAGATTCTCTTCTAGAGTTCAGAAGAACATCAAACGGATGGAGGAATTGATCGAAAAGTATCCGATTTTGGATCCAGAGAATGAGAATGTTCAAGAAATGATGGATGGATTGAGGCTGAAATTCCGTGCAATCTCGGCGTCTCTGTCCATGAAGTTGGAATATGATGGATACCCCAAATCATCTGAAGTCAATCGTATTGAGTTTTAAAGGGCTATGACCTTTTTTCTGCTGTAAATTATCTTGAATTTTGTTGTTTAGCTTTGATTATATAACAAATTCTTTGTATGCATGTGTATTTGGGTTTCTGTAAGATTTGGTGTTTTGGCTTTGATCATCAATTTTTTGGCTGAAGGTGCTAAACATATAGGCTAACATCAAATCAGCTGCCTCTTGTTTTGAAGTTCAGAAAGAACTTTTCTTTCGTAAAGATGAGAGGAGATTCTAGAAATTCATGCAGATGGGCTGCTTACAGCTGAAAAGTAGATCCATTGACAATTTTTCCATTTCTTTATAACCATTCGATGACTATATTTCCATTTTAATGAAATTTCTCCCTGAGAATTTTGTAGGTTTTAGAACTATTTAAATAGTGTGTGTGGCCTTTCCATCCATGAATGCATTGCAGAACTTTTAAACCAAACCTTAATAATCAGGGTACACTCAACTTTCACTTTAATTAGAGTGAATAGGTTACATATGGTTGAACTAAATTATTGTGGACTGGTTGATGATCTTTTTTTTTTCAAAGGATACTGGTTGATGATCTTCAACAAATCTCCTTAGATAAGGTCTTCGACCTGGAGTATAGTGTATGTATGCACCTTTAGCCTATTCAGAAGTGCATCAGCCATGCAGGAGTACACTTCCCAAACTTTTTAGTGGAGTATAAGCTGGCAGAAATTTGGAAATCCTAAATACTAGTTAGACCTTATCCCCTGAACTCTCCAAGTGCTCTACATGGTGCAGGGAATGCCAGACCAGCTACATTGAAGCAGCTAAAATACTGAATGAAATGCTCCGAACTCTATAATTTTGAATGATTCTTGAGATAGACATTTGGAAATTCTAGTTGTAGAGTTTCTTTCTAGAATTTGAGAGCATTTGAAATTCTCCTGACAAGAATTCGTCAAACAAATTATTCATTTATAGAAGAGCAAGATTTGTCAGAGAGGAGACTGATAATATCTTCAAGTAGGCAGATTTTAACTAGATTTTACTTTAATTTGATGTAGTTGTGTCTTTGATGTTATGGGTTGAGTTGGACAAAATTGGAGTTGCTTTGGGTTGTTGGGCCATGACCTTTTGTTCATGGGTTTCAATCTCAACTGAAAAAGAAAAGGCCTTTAGCCTGGCCCTGGCCCTGGTCCTGACAAGTTATTTTGAAGATGAGAGGGATCTTTCTTAAGCTTCAGTATGAGTATAATGAATTGCATTCCTTGGATGGAGAAATCCAATCTATACCCATGGCCCAGCCTAGTACTATTTTTTTTCCCTTGTATTAAAACAAGAACATGCTTTCCTCATCGAAGGTCAACCTAATTAAATCCATCCAGGACAAAAGTCATCTAAGCACTATACAAAATTAGCAACATAGGCATCTAACGAGCCCCATCTATTTCTTACTTCCAAATGCCTTCTTGTAGCTCCTCCTACTGGAAGAGTTGAGACTGTCTAGATTAACTAAATTCATTGGGACTGCAAGTGGAAAACAAATAAATTCGATTGATGCTTCTATTTGTGAGCTGTAGTCAAAGATTCCTTCCAAAATCAATATTAAAGAATGGTACATTAATTTCTTTTGGGCATACCAAGACTGTCAAGGAACTTTTGAAATCACATTCTGCTTTTAGCTACTTGTCCTCGATGACAAAGGACTCACAAAAAAACAAGTAGTTTTGTCTTGGGTGGAAGATGTTGTCTTATTTTATTGTTTTCCTTTGGCAAATATCCCCCTATTAGAGCTAAACCACAATGGGGCATGGCAAGGCACCCCTTATCGTTGTTAAGACAAATCAGGTGGTGTCTACTTTCAGGGAAGAAAAGCCTTACCAATCACTTATTTTGCCGCCAAATATATACAGATACTTCAAAATGGACAAAGTGTCTTACTGTATGCCATTGCCCTGCTGTGTCACAATAGAGTTCTGTTTTCTTTTCGTATCCTTGCCATATCAGGGCATCATAGCCACCTACTTGGACTTTGATAATTTCCTTGTATGTATTTCTCCCATCATTATCAGATTCGGCTCTGGGCTTCCACCGTACCTACTAATTTTGACTTTCCTACCAACGGTTTGTGTTCTCATTTGTCATCTTTCAAGTAACAAGGCGGAGTTTACATTAGAACTGAGACTTTTGTTCTCTTCCTTAGTTCCTTTCTCTCAAGAGACTTTTGCAATTCTCTGAGCAATCAACTTCTGTGTCCCTCTCCAATGAAAAGCCGAAGTCCTTCTCATCTATGACTCTTTCTTCTAGTATTTTACTCTTTTACCAGCAGTTGGTGTTGATGGAATTGCAGTGGCAAAGGAAGAAGAAGTAGAAGACAGAAAGAACATAGGAGATAAGATGGAATCTGACTCTACAGGCCCAGGAGAGAAATCTGGGGTTGAAGACATTGAAGAATTCAAGTCCTCTAACAGAGGAAAGGGGACATGGAAGCACGCAGCTTTCCATGTTGCAACGACGATTGCCACCCCGGCTGCCTATGCCCCGTTACCGTTTGCTCTCGCATCTCTTGGATGGCCCATTGGTAATCCTCCTAAGCACTGTTGCTACTTTTTTAAGTCTTCTGATTATATGAGCTTCGTTGTTTAGTCTCTCAAAGTTGTGGATTTGAAGATAAGATCCAGTTCTGTAATTTGATTGCCCATACCACAGATATCTCAGATAGAATAAATTCAGATCCACAAATGAGAAAAAAAAAAAAAATCTTTTGGTTTTATTGGCTAGAATATCTTAGTCATGGTGTTTTAATGCAACCAGGGTCCTTCCGTTGGCAGTCTCAATATCATTTGTGTCTCTTGTTTTTAATTGGATAGTGGATAGAGTTTCATGTGGTTTAACGACAAAAGGGTATGGGCTCATTTGGGTCTCTGTAAGCTGAGTGAAGATAGCTCAATTAAACTTGGTTTACATGTTTGATTTGACAAGAACTAAAGGTATTTAGATCTGAAGATAAACTGGTTGTAGTGCGACCAAATGCCTAGGATTAAAACACCACCTATAGTCCTTGTGGCATGGCAATAATAATTCGATAGATGATAGTTTTACAATACATATACGCTGAAGTGTTAAGAAGCTGAACACCCAAGTGCAAGAAACCAATAAGCACACAATCATGCTTCTTCCTCCGGTACTCTGTAATTACAAATTTGATTGTAGGTAACAAATGACCCTTCTCGTAGCATCAAATGGGCCCTCATAGGACTATGGAAATTGGTTCTCTTGATTCTCCTTGGTCTTTTGATTTTCTAAATTGAGGTAGTCATGTGCTTGATCTTGCTTACCACAAACTTCTTAGCACTTTCTGGCCACTCTATAGTTCTAGGTTCCCAGGTAAACCTTTGAATTTGTTTGTCTGTTTTTTTCTTCCTTGCATGCCACTTTTAAGGTTAAAATACATATATAATCTTATGCCCCTTGTGGACTAGATGGAGACAGAGTATCTGATTTTTTAAAAGGCTTGCAGTGGATAACTTTCAATGCAACAAATATAATAAATTAATCAGCTTTTATTGTCATTATTTCTAAAGCATAGTAATAATTAATCTCAAATAAGGCCTCCGAACTGGAAATTACTTATTTTGAACAATTCACAGTTCAATTCACAAACCATTAGCAAGCGATTCTCATAAAGTTCACTATTCTGAGTACCATATATCCATCAAAGGAGCTTACACAAAAGTCCAAGCTCCTCAAAAGCACTGCACCCCTATGTATTTACACTTGTCGATGTCTAACTCCAACTGGAGTTGGCCCTACTTTAAGATTGATCACAAGTAAAACATGGATTACACTTTGGTTTTTATTTCAACCACATGTTTTACACATGATTAGTCTGATGGTGGGCCCAGCTAAGTTAAATTTGGCCCAGAGTAAATGTAAAGAAGAATAATTATTTTGAGTGGTTTGGATTTTATTGGGCTCAAGTGATGGACTTATTAGCTTGGATGCACTATGAACTAGTACATCAAGTGTATTGAGCTCAAACTCTGATTTGGATGAATTGAAAAGAAATCAATTGAACCTTGTTCATCAAATTTTCTGAGAAAGCTAAGTCTCGGATGAGAATTAATTGAACTGCGAGACGGGTAACTATGCTTCTGCAGAATTCATTCTTCTACAAAATGAAAATGTTCCAAGTCACACTGCAAAGAAAGGATAAAACCTTAGTCACTGAAGCTCAACTTCTATGCGCTTTTCAGCATATGCTGGAGGTTAAAACCTTTCTGACAAGAACATGAAATCCTTAGTCTTACTATGCATGTGTTAGTTTAATTGATGGAAGAAACTTATGTAAATGGAGAAATATAAACCATCCTTGATCAACACTTCTGATTCAAATGTCTGCCCTTTTCTCTGTTTTCTTAATCAATACTTCTTCTAAAGTTTTAGAACTATATCATAACTGATTCAATATATTTGTTTGCATTCAGGTGTGTTCATTTTGGTGAGTGGAACATTAACTACTTGGTACTCTAGTCTTCTAATTGCATCTTTGTGGGAGTGGAATGGAGAAAAGCACACTACTTATCGGGAACTGGGGAAGAGTATCTTTGGTTGGTAAACCACTCTCCCTGCTTCACTAAATAAAGAACTTTTTTTTCTTTAAGGTACTGGTTTCAATGTTTGTTCTGCTTCTATCCATGTATATATAATTTATTGACTCATTTTTGGTTTTTGAAGGATCATGGGGCTACTGGTCAATAACATTTTTTCAACAGGTGGCTTCTATAGGCAACAACATCGCCATTCATATTGCAGCTGGAACTAGCCTCAAGGTCAGTCTTATTGAACTGTGGCGGAACTTTCCTTTTAATGGTTCGTGTTTGGCCGTGACCAATCAAAACCATTAAACATCAGAAATTCTGGTCGTTTTCTTCTCTCAGGCAGTTTACAAGTACTATCATAGAGATGGTACCATGACATTGCAGAAGTTCATTATCTTTTTTGGGGCATTTGAGCTTCTTCTATCACAACTCCCGGATATCCACTCATTGCGGTGGGTGAATGCACTGTGCACTGGTAGCACCATTGGCTTCGCTGGCACAACAATTGGTGTGGCTATCTATAATGGTAAAATTTGTAATGTCCTCTTTTATTCAATTGATTATTCAGTTGGTTCATATTCAGCTAAAACAGTGTCATAACCAAATAGAACTCCACTAGAAAATGCTTATATATTTCACACTCAAACATGTGAAAACTTATTTTGGATTTTACCTTGTAAATGGCTTTCTCTTTGAGCTAGAAGTAAGTTAGATTCTGTTTCTCCTTTCTATGGATGGGTTTCTTTCTTCTCTAAATCTGGTTCATATTAAATAAGATCAGCCCTAGAATACAATTAGCAAAATCAATGATAATTTGTATTGACAATATGTCCTACATTACTATTAACAAAGAATTAACACATTAACATCAAGAGCATGCCAATGGCAAGTTGATTCTATTTTACAAAAAATGCAAATGGCAAGAACATTTATTTTGCTGAATTAGAGTGTCAAACAGTTCTTAGCTTAGGAACAGCCCGGCTAGTGGGACCTGCCTGAAAGCATTACAATCATGGGCTTAAGGGGTTTGAATGGTCTCCCCATGATCTCTTATTTGCAAAAACATGAGAACCATTCAATCAATAGAGGTTCTGTTTTAAGGTCTTCAAAATCCAAATCCTATCCATCAAATAAAGTCGGATGGGTCCCCAATTTTGCATAACCATTTGGAGGCCCTACACTTCTCAGGTGAGGTGAAACTTTGGATCTGTGCTAAAATGTGGTTGTAGTGAGTTTGAATGGTTTATATTGATCACAGGAGGGAAGCAGGTGAAGCCTCCACAGGCCATACAATTCCTAAGCTAGAACCTCTAGCCATTCCTGAAGATTTAAAGATGCGTATCTAATATTTTACGGACATTAAAGGTTATAAGGGTTCTGAAACCACATTTTTTTTCTCTTATAATGAATGCTGCTTAGACATATAGCACTTGCATGATTTTGAAGAGGAAACACCTTCAAATTAGATGCAGTTATCTTCTATTCAAATAAAAATGTAAAATGAGGAGCTCATTTTCTTTAAGAGTTCTACAACTTTCAAATATTTTCATTTTCTATTCCTTGTAGGAACAAAGATTGATCGAAAGTCCATTAGCTACAGGTTAGAAGGAACATCCTCTTTCAAGATATTCAAAGCCTTCAATGCTCTTGGAACAATTGCCTTTTCATTTGGAGATGCAATGCTTCCAGAAATACAGGTAGTACATTTCTGTATTTCAGATGTTTCTTTTTTACTTCTTTTCATTCAATGTCTTAGAATTCTTCACATACAACTTCATTTCCTAACATCTCTAACAAACCTGTCCTAAAGACGTTTTTCATTTCAAATGGAAATGAAATAGATGTATCTGTTGTGTGCAGTCTCGCGTCTTATGTGATTCAACTACATCCGAAAATTAATTTGAAGTAAACATTTCGATTGTGCAAACTGGGTAACTTGAATAGTGGATTAACATATGATTCTTTTAACAGAGTACTGTAAGGGAACCTGCAAAGAAGAACATGTACAAAGGTATATCAACTGCGTATGGAATTATTGTATTGAGCTACTGGCAATTGGCTTTCAGCGGTTACTGGGCATTCGGATCAGAAGTTCAACCATACATTTTATCATCACTCATGATTCCAGAATGGACAATAGTAATGGCAAATATATTTGCTGTGATTCAAATATCAGGATGCTTTCAGGTACTCTTTTCTTTTTATTAATTGCAGGCTGTTCGACTGATGCTGTGTATGCTGAATCCATGCTCTTCTAAGATATACTGCAGGCCAACATACGCTTATGTGGAAGAAAGACTTCTATCCAGCAGGCACAGTCACTGTCACACACGCAATCTTCTTGTGCGGCTAGTTCTAACATCATGTTACATCGTTCTTATTACTGTTGTCGCCGCAGCAATGCCCTTCTTTGGTGACTTTGTTTCTATTTGTGGAGCTGTTGGGTTCACTCCACTGGATTTCGTCTTTCCAGCTTTAGCATTTCTGAAAGCTGGAAAGTTGCCAAAGAAAACAGGTCTACGAGTCTCAGTTCAGATCATTAACATTGGCATTGCCATATGCTTTTCTGTTGTTGCTGTACTGGGCTGCATTGGTGCAATTAGGTTCATCATAAAAGATGTTAAGACATATAGGTTCTTTTATGATATGTAAAGCCATACCATATATAATGTTATGTAAAGCCATACCATATATTAATGTTCTAAAATTACTGTGAGATGATTTATACTCGTATTCAAAGTGTCAGGTGTTATAGTAGAATGTAAAACAATGATTGCTGATTTGCAGTGGCCTCTTATAGCCTTATTATTCCATCAATGAGGGTTCCACTTAAAAAAACGATACTATAATAATGCAATGACGAGCAAATTAGTTTTGTAAAGTACGAAGTTTATCTCTTTCATATTCTTGTTGTTGGATCCTTATTAGTTATGAAGTCAGTTTATATTCAATAAAATCCACCTTTAATTGTTGGTAGAAAAAATGATAACAAAAGGAGTAGCATATATTATAACATACAGAAAAAACTATAGGGGACATATTATCAAGTGAGGAATTGATAGAAGTAGATTTGGAATCAGATTCACTTTTCTACTTGGATTCTTATATCAACCAAGGAGATAAATTGTCAGCTACATGAAGGAACTTATCTTGAATCTCTTTAAACTAAAACTCAAATGTGAACAAAAACCAAGAAATTGCTTGTGCAATGTGCATGCAAGGGGCCCAACTTAGCCCATATGGAACTGGGTCCCACTGAAAAGTCTCTTATTGCATCTCTGTAGGATCTTACACCTCATTGAGCTACTACTTATCCTAAAACCAATTCGAGCGAGAGTGGATGTTGACCTCAACGATCCCTCCCTCAACAGCACACCCGACCTACCAGGTTTTGATACCACTTATAGGGTCTTACACCCCATTGAGCTACCACTGATCCCAAAACCAATTGGTGATAGGAAACGGCACAACAATAGTTTTACGGTGAAGGAGAGGCTCGACCACAATTATGACCGCTTAGGAGCGAGGGTGGATGTTGACCTCAACAATCTCTCTCCAAGAGGCCCAGCATGGATGGGTTTTCCAAGTACAAAGTATCTGGGGAAGAGACACAGTGCTTGTCCATCTTTTTCTTGTAGAGCACTGTCCATTCTCTCCTCCAGTGACGCTTATATCTCATCAGAACATAAAAATTCCTTCCTACTCCACAAGACAAAGTAGTTAAAGAAACGCTGTTAAAAAAGGAACCTCTAGGAAAGCCATATGATCAGATAAGTGAGCATAATCATTACATAGAAAGTTTCACTGGAAAGCAACAATTTTATATTGTATCATTCAATCAGTTTTATAGGTCTAGAACTTGTCAACTCAAATTCTCAGTGAGCCAGCTTGACTCTGTTGAAAATAAAACAAGAGGTTTGGATTCATTTAAGCACTAACAGAATATAAGCCTTTCTAAACAAAGGAAACTACTTAATTTGTTAATACTGTCAAGACACAGGTCAAGCCCAACCTAATGGGTCAGGTCAACCCAATGTGTCAAGAATAATCCAATTGTAGATTTGTTGTAATCTAATGTGTATTATTGACCGATGGTTGGTTTGGTATGCATTGTTATGTTGTTCATTAATAGTTCAAGCTTTTGATGTAACTGGTTATTAACAAATACAACTCAGTGTAGAGAACAAAGGTTTATAACTTAAGTCAGATCAATGTGAGTACCAAGACAAGGCGGTGGAGGAGTATAAGTTCCATACAGTGGCAACCAACAAAATTTGTATAAATTACTGTTCTACTTTCTGCCATTCTCTCACTGGTTGTAAGTTGTATACCATGCTTTGGGGGCAATCTTTGCAATGGAACATCTACCCCCAATTTCACCACTGCAAGGCCTACCTTGATGTTGCCTACGGATGCAAATGATAGAATGACTTCCTAATCAATGATGTAAAATTGAGCCGAACCGGCTAGTCCGACCCAGTTGAGCTGAACTGTGTCACATATGGTTTGGTTCCACCATATTGAATGGCCAATATCCAAGAAAAAAGTTAGAAAGTATTGGATAGTGTCCATCTGGGGGCAATGTTTTGGTTATCCTCACTGTTGATCCAGTGGTGCACAGCATGGATGGAGATGTCTCAAAATATCCTAGATATGAGGAATGCACCCTTTGCTTGAACCAGCAGCAGATGGTTGAGATGAGAACTAAATGATTGTAAAAACAATTATCACCAAAAAGCAAAATATCATTGCCTTTAAAATCATTAAGAATAAGGCTTGTGTGAAAAGTCTTGCTTATGACTTGATATGGTGTCACTTTAGTTTGACACTCGGTCAACTTTGCTATTGGATGAAAACATAAATGATCAATTGATGAGTTAGAAGGGTTGGGATGATTACACGGGGCTTATCTCTCTCTCTCTCTCTCTCTCTCTCTCTTTTTCAGGATGAGATTTTTCTGTCTCCCATCCCCATGATTTTGATTCATCTAAGTGGGCCTCACAACCGAGTTTGCAGCCAAGTTTGGTCCCCTCTGGATGCATAAGAATGAGAAAGGATGAATGGGCTGGATTAGAGGTGTGCAGTGTGCTCAATCCTAACCCTTGATCTTGAGTAGTGGGAGTTTGATGACTATGTCTCCTTTAGTTTTTGTGATGAAATCTAGTGGCAATCACCACCTGTATGGCTGCATCAACTAGGGATGCTTGTGGGCCGGGCTAAGGCGTATCCAGGCCCAGCCCAACTTTAAAAACACTTCCCAGGCCCGCCCCAAGCTTGACATAGGCCATAAAAGTTAGGCCCGAGCTTGCCCATTTAATCAATCGAGCCGGGCTGAACCGGGCTTTTCATCACTTTTGTGGGAATTATGGTACCAATTAAATTAAATTACATGCAGTTCTTATACGGGCCGGGCAAGGGCTTGGCTATAGGCTTTTTATCAATTAATACAAGCTCAACCCATTTATTAATTGGGCCCTCATTACATATCCAAGCTTGGCCCAAAGCGGGTTAGGCCAGGGATCGGGATTGGGCTGGCCTAACCCATGAGCACTCCTTAGGTGTATAGCTCATCTGACATTGAATTCCCATGTATTCTATGCAAATAAATAAGCCCTAAAGATTATTTCTATACATACGGTTTATTAACACAAGAACTCCTCATTGCTATATAAAGGACTTTGATTTTTCTCGCATTCACTTTTTTTTCCATTTAAAGTGGTTCTTTTTTGCAGTAAAATTTGAAAATAACCAAAATGATCTTCTTCAAGTAAAAAAAAAAAAATAAAAAAAATATATCTATAAGTTTGGAATTGTTTTTTTCATTTCCTTGCAAGAGAGAGAAATACTACATTCTAATTCCTCGGATGGAAAATCAAGATCCTCCCTGATGGCAAAATGTAGTTCTTTCTTTTCTTTTTTTTTTTTTATCAATAAAGTGAAAAAATAAGGAAAACTTCCCTCTCTACACTTATAAGTTTTAAGCATGTCTTCTTGACCTCATTCATCTTCCCTTGATGGCCATTCATCTAGGTGGGTCCCTCAGGAGAGTAATTTATTTTTCTTAAAAACAAATCTGACCTTCCCTTGATTGCCCTTAATCTCAGTGGACCCCACATGAACTGGGGCAGCCTTTTGTTTCGGAAAAAAAAGAAAAGAAAAAGAAAAAAACAGAAAAACCCTACCAGCCCCCACCAACTGTTATCAGCCCGCCTCCCTTTGTCCCTCCGTTTTCTCTCCATTTTATTTTTATCCTCTCTCTCCCTCCTCCCCTCCTCTTGAGCGGCGTCTTCCTTCATCAATCCATTTCCAGAGGTTAGTATGTCTCTCTCTCTCTCTCTCTCTCTCTCTCTCTCTCTCTCTCTAATCTCATCTCTTTATCCCCATTTCTTGAACCCTAATATCTCAGACCTAACACTAGCCCTAACCCTATCCTCAAAGTCTCATTCTAATCCTAACCCTATTATCTTCACAGATGTTAGTGAACTCTTTCAAAAAAACAAAAAAAAAAAAAAAAAAAAGCCCAGATAATGTAGGATTTGATGTGTTTATAGTTACTAAACCCCCCAATTTTGAAGAAAGACACTTGGGATTTTATACTCAACAGGACTGAGTTTGATGATGCTAAATCCCTAATATCAGAGACAAAAAAGAAGGATTCTTGAGGCGAACTTAGCGCCAGATTTATCTGCCTGAGATTAATATAACCCCCCAATTTCAAAAAACGCAAGTTGATGTGTATTACTAGCAGTTCCCACTCTATTGGAAAGAAACCCAGAAGTTATCTTCAAGTCATTGATACTTCTTTTTAATGTATAAATTTTCCTACTTTCTAGTATAGTGAATTTGGAATCCAAGTTGGGTCTGGGTATCTAGCGCTGTTACCTGGTTCATTGTTTGATCAATTTGAATTTGAGTTTGGGTTACATTTGTCTGTTCGAGTTAGACGAGTTTAATGAATTAATTCAAACAATGGTTTGATACAGTTCACTGTGGTTTGCGTAATCAATAGATCCCTTTTCATACATGGACGTTTTTTTTTTTTTTTTTTCAAAGCTATAATGCTCTTAATTCATCTGGTAGGCTGTATAATGAAGTTTTAATAGGGACTCACTGTTGAAGAGTATTTCCAATCAAATGTTCCATCTATTACATGTATGTATGCCAATAGTCTTGTCCACTGGATGATTATTTGTTTTAAGAGTCAGAGACCTTTGATTCTTGGGGTAGCAATCTATGCAGGGAGGCTCAAACTATGTACAAGTATTGCATGCCCTTGCTCGTAATAAGGGGGATCCTAAAAAGTTGATGCACCATCTACTACCAAAGCACACTTTCTAGCCATCTATCACAAATGTCCCACTTGATGGGCTGTCATAGACTGATCTAATGTTTTTGGTCTCACAATTTATATTCAGTGATCCCACATTTACACTGATCAGCTATGGCATACTTTTCCCATCTGGCTGTAATGAATAGAAGAAGCTCAGATAGGGTCACACGGTTAAATCCATTTATTCAGTGTTGCTGACATGTAGGTTTCCTTTGTAGCAGTCCTTTGTGGAAAGGATAAATGAAGGCTGAGATGGATATATAATGTAGAAAGAAACAAGTCAAAAGTTCAAAACCCATTCCATTATAAGAAAGTACATTTCATCCTACCATCATGAGATAATAACGATCCTCAAGACCTTAGTTTTCTGATCTGGTGAGTGTACCAGGAATTCAACAAAGTCAACTTGGCCTGATCACTAACCGGGTGAAAAACCCAGCTGGGGCAAGTTCTGCCCTTAACTGGGAATTCATTTGAATTGGTTGGTCGAGTTGAGACATTGGCAACCCGGCCCATCAAAACCCTACCTTTTTTTCCTATGTGAAAACACCAGAACAGCTAAATTCCACTTTATGACCTTCGGCACTTTTGTGGGACATAATGCAATGCATGATCCATTCACCGTCTTTGAGACCCACTGTTTCCTCTGTAGAAACGTTTTGGGGTCCCAAAGCCACTGAATTATGCAAAAACTGAGATAGATGAGTCTTATGTGAAAATGATATATAAATGATGTTTGCAAACAAACGTTGTTATATATCAAATGAATGTAAATTTTACAAATGGAAAATACATAATGTAAATTTGATTTGCATATCCCATGCATAAAAACACTAATGACCCGAAAGTTGCACCAGTATGGTGTTTGCGAAAAAAATGTTGGGTGTTTGCAAACAAACGTTGTAATTTGTTCAACATATGTAAATTTTACAAATGCAAAACTTACATTTGTAAATTTGATTTCCATATCCCATGCGTAAAAAAAAAACAAAAACAAGTGACCCGAAATTTGCATGAGTATGGTGCGTGTTTTGTTATCCGATTGTGATGCGACATGTCTGATTTGGCAAATCCCTATGTATAGGATTTGTGAATTTGGCGTAATCTTTAAATAAAATTAAACAGATCATAATTTAAAATAAAATAATAGTGTAAAATTATGCACGATTTTTTCTTTAAATAATCAAGTAATAAATCTCTTAATGATTTTATTAGATTTCAAAGGTTGAAAACATGAAATGCTTTATTAAATAACTAAAAAATAATGTTTAAATTAGAGATAGAAGAAATTGACATAGTGTCGTGTTCCAGCTGTGTCAGACACTGGTATATTGCTCACTTCAAAGAATCCATGCGGTATAGCTTGTGTTAGTAAAAAGAGTGTGGAAAAATGCACAGATTTTTGTAGTTTTTTAAAGGGCTTTAAAAGAATTCCCTTTTTATTGTTGCTTTTTTTTTTCAGATAAAGAAGCATGTTTATCCGAAATTGTGTTTCCTCATACTATTAGAAAGAGGGTGGGAAAGGGGCTATTTTGGTAGGTTCTTTTAGGTTTTAACAGAATTTTATTTTTGCTATCTTTTTTTTCCCTCTCTTTTTTATGGTTTAATGATTACTCTCTTGAGTCAATTTGCCCTGTTTGATTTCTATCCATTGATTTTCTCATCCATAGATGGGTGATTTTATTAAATTTTTTTATTTTTACATTGATTCTTCTTTGTTGATTTATCAATCATTGGATTATTCTTTATAATTTTGTTGTTCTCTTTTTATCTTAAATAGATATATTACACCAACTGAAACTTTGTGGTTTCCTTATTCTTTCTAGGTGGGTTATTAGGAGACAGATTGATGGCAACACAGGTGACCCGTGAATGGACAGGAATTCAGCAGTTCCCACCAGCTACACAGTCAAAATTGCTTGAATTGTTGGGGAAATTAAAGCAAGAGGTTTGGTTCTTTTGTTTTTATTAGGTTTCATTGGTTGCTAATTACTCTGTTCTGTATCAGTGGAATTTTGTTAGATCCCACTGAATAGCTTTTGTTGATAGGTTACAATAGAGGTCATGAGTAAGTGAGAAAGTACATCAAAAAAGTAGTCTATTAAGATTATGGAGGCTGGCAGAGACAATAAAATCAAGTTTAAAGAATTTCCGATCATAAGCTCAGATCAAGTAACCCCTGCTCTTGCCCCAACAATAGCTTTTGTTGAAACAATTTTTTTTATATAAACCCCTAAGATTTCTAATATTTGTAAATATGCATTTGTGGTTTCAGTATTTGGAATACCTCCCTGCTCTCATTTTAATATATGTCATGTACTGGAATATGTGAAGTTGACAATAATGAAGAAACAGGTGAGGTTGAAGGCCGAATATTTATAAAAATGCCAACTTTGCCTTTGCATCCACCAAGCAGTCTAGCACTATGAACAAATACATTGCACATAAATCCTAACCTTTATCTAGAAACCTTCATGGTCGTAGTTGCTGTAACTGTAAGGATAGTGAAATGGAGGCATACAAGATACTTGTATGCCTTGTACTAGGCTGATATAGGTCACTGTGGCAAATGTTATCTAAAATTATGTATAGTTCACAATGCAAAGCATCTATCTAATTCAATCTTCTTGAGTTGTGCTCAGTAGATGAAGACCAAACAATGACTGAGGAAATCTTACCTAAACATAGTGCTCTAACCAATTTGTCCAGCGAATCACAGAGAAAAAAAATCTTACCTAGTCGAAACCGGGTTCTTTCTCTCCCCAAATCTAGTATAATCCCAATCACTCCATACCTTATCTCCAAATTCTAATTCCAAATCCTAATCCTTAAACCCTAAGCCCTAAATACTCAAATCCTAAATGGAAACCCTAAGCCCTAAATACCCAAATTCCTTTGATTCCTAAGCCCTAATTCCCAAAGACTCTAAATCCATAAACCCTTCCAAATTAGAAGCATTGAAGCCCAAATACCTAAATTGCTAACTCGATAAAGCATTGAAATCCGAATTGCTTAATTTTTAATATATGTTTCTGCACAATTTTCAGCTTAGTGGAGCATTTGTTTGCGTTTTATTTGATTTTGATTTGTTGTTTGTTTTTTCAGTCTTTTTTTTTTTCTCTCTTTTCCATATAGCGCTAATGTGTGACTCTTTGGAGCTTTAGCATTTTTCTTGTAAAGGGTAGTAGATAGTAACAAAATTATGGAGAAAATTGAGGATGGAGAGGAACTATTTTGAGATAGCATTTTACTTATTTTTTCTTCTTTTTTGAAAATTTTTTCTTGGACCATAATATAATGTCTAATCTCCAGTAACTGTTGTGCATCTAGTTGAGTTCCGCATGAGTTGTACATTTTCCAAAGAAAAACATGTAGATGCTATCACTACATAGAACCAAGTTCTTTATTAAGAAATATAATCCATGCAGTACAGTAGCTAAAAACCCACTGGTTTCAGTCTAGGTAATGAAATTTTTTCATTTAAAAACCAATTGTAGAAAGAAAAGGCATCCGAAAAGCACCCTTGTGGATTGTCTGCCTGGGTGAGCTCTTTGGATGTTGAAGCTTTAGTATTTTTCTTGTAAAGGAAAGTAAATAGCAACAAAATTATAGAAATTGAGTTTTAACTACTTATTTCGTCTTCCTTATTCTCTTTTGCTACTGTTTCATGTGAAAAAAAAAAAAGTTTAGCAAAAGTTTAGCCCCACCCAAACAAAAATCCTGGGCCCGCCACTGATCAAGCTTATGGGTAAAGGATGCATTCATTGAAATGCATGTACCATTAATATCTATTACAGTTGATGCTAACCTCCATGGCAGTTTTGTGTTGCTTTGTAGCTATGGCAATGCATTATCCTAGTTTGCCACAACAAGTCTGGGTCCGTAGTAGTGATTTTGAAAATAAGTGGTGAAATTTCTGCACTAATAGAGTCTCCTTTCTTGCATGTTTCATCGACAAATAGATCATGTTCATCCTATTTTCAAAATGTTTCTGAGGTTTACCCAATATCCATGTCTCTGTTTTGTTTTACTATTATTGTTCTTCTTAGCTCCTTTTAATAAAATTTAGTTTCCATTCATGTATATTTATATAGTTTTACTGTTTGAGGATTTATTAGATCTGGATCAGTATGTGTAACTCAATCTTGTGTCTGAAAATACTTTAGATTGTTTAAAGTGTTAAAATGTTGATATTTTGATACATCTCTTTGTAGAATGTGAGCACTTTAACTATCCTTGTTATGGGAAAAGGAGGTGTGGGGAAATCTTCGACAGTGAACTCCATCTTAGGGGAGCGTGTGGCTGCCGTCAGTGCTTTCCAGGTCTGTAATTACCATATTATTAGTTATGATAATGGTCTTGATCAGAGCTTGCAACATTATTGGTAGATGCTCATTTCCACTGTTGGTTTCAGTCATGTAACTAATCTCAATATATATTATATATTTACATTTTGAGATGGGTTTGGAGTCAGCTCCGGGTTGACATCTCTAGGTAGACCTTGATGAATGTGGATTCTTTTTTGAATGGAGAATGTGGATTCTTTTCAGTGGATGTATTCAAATTGCTAGCCATGAATGTGATGGGTTCTGGATGGGGATGGGGAGATACTGTTATATCGCCTGTCTCACAAGTTCCTACCAAGTGGTGATTGGCTGAAATATAAATACTCCATTTATCTTAAGCAGCAATAACATAGACCATCACATGAAAATTGGTTAGGTATGTGATTTTTTCATGTTTCTGTCCTCTTATCTTATTGCTTCATTTCACATGCAGACCGAAGGATTGAGACCCATAATTTGTTCACGATCACGGGCTGGTTTTACTCTTAACATCATTGACACTCCTGGGCTTGTGGAGGGAGGATATATCAATGAACATGCTCTTGAGATTATAAAGCGGTTGGTATTAGAATGACATATCCCTTACAATTTCTAAGAATTTCTTATTATTAGATTGGCCCACCATGCTTCCGGTGTCATATCTAGAGGCTTTGTGGTGCTTCCTTTAGTCACTTAATTATTTCCTTATAGCATTTTCATCTCTTAGTTTGTCAAGATGTTATGTTGAAGTTTGTGTTTTGCTTGAATGACAGGTTCCTATTGAACAGGACGATCGACGTCCTCCTATATGTTGACCGGTTAGATGCATATAGAGTGGATAATTTGGATAGGCAGGTTATTAAAGCTATCACTGATAGTTTTGGCAAAGGAATATGGCATAGAGCTATTATCGTTCTCACGCATGCTCAACTCTCTCCACCAGATGGGTTAAATTATGATGAATTTTTCACAAGAAGGTCAGAAGCACTTCTAAAAGTTGTTCGTTTAGGTGCTCGGATTAAAAAACAAGAACTCCAGGTATCATGTTTCTCATCTGAAAGATGCCAATTCAAATTGTATTCAATTGTGCATGTTTTATATATTGTCTATGGAGTGTGGACTTGTTATTCTTGTTGGTGTCTGAACTCTAAAATCTTTGTAGTTTCTTTCAACGACCAACCTTTTGTTGGGAGAAGGCCAAATATCTGATGGAGTCTGATAAGACTTAGTTACATTTCAGAGTCTTCATTTAATTTAAATTTTGTATAATTGGATTGATCCCAAGGATCCTGGATGGGTTGTAAAACCCTAAAATATCCTAGCATTTGATATCAGAGCGGTCCTGGTTTCAATCCAATGATTGATTAAAGTTTCCTTCATCGATTGATTAAAGTTTCCTTCATCTGTCAATGGATTTTAACTTTAGGATTTTTTGGATCTTCCAAAGGTTTAAACCCACTGACCTAAAATCCTTAAGGGCCCGTTTGGTAATTTTACTGTAAAATAAAGATGAAGTAAAGCATCAAATCAAGAGAGAATAAAATATAAATGAGTTATGATGGTATTTTGTTTTTAGTTATTTGGTATGAAATCTTTTTGACTTTTTGTATAGAAAAGTGGAGGCTTTTTGCTTCTATGTTCTCTGTGATTGACTCTGCTAAAATTTCTAAAGATTAAGTACTTATTGATCTGGATAGTTTTTTCCTGCACTTTGGTGTTAAGTTTTGTCAACTGATTCAATTCAACCATTTAAGATCATCTTGATGAACTTAAGATTCTGCATCAGTAAGTGTACAAACGAATAGTCTGGTATGATGTGTAGGTTATAGCTGAGTATTTCCTTAAATGATGTGTAGGTTATGGCTGAGTATTTCCTTAAATGCCTACTTTTTGCATAATTTGGAAAATTGATATGGAGACAGTCTCTGTTGGTGTGCCTGTCAAATCAGTGGCATAAATCACAAAATTGTAGGGCCCATCACATGTTTTTGGACAGTTTTGATTTCATAATATATCTTGGTGCCTGCGGTTTTCTGATGTAACTCCTACATGTTTAGGATCCTGCGATGCCGATTGCTTTGGTCGAGAACAGTGGAAGATGCAACGTGAATGAAAGCAGTGAAAAGGTACTACCTTTTGATTTCTGCGTATACCTTATATACTGAAACAGCCCTATGAGATTTTTGTGAATTTGTTCGTTGAAATCACAGGTTCTTCCTAACGGCACTGTGTGGATCCCACACCTAGTGAAGATGATTACAGAAGTCATCTCAACTGGTAGCAAAGCAATTGTGGTGGACAAGAAGTTGATTGAAGGGCCCAACCCAAATGATAGAGGAAAGTTCTTCATTCCTCTCATTTTGGCCTTTCAGGTTAGCTATTCTAAGTCATAATTTATACTAATACATCATATAAATAAGGTCATTGTCTTGGCAAATTTATTCTGCATTTTTGGGTATACCAGAATCTTGTGAATTCATCAATGTTATACTACAGTGTTGCAAGCAAACTATTGCAGTGTTGGGTCTCACAGCCTCACTTTTCAAATGGAGCTTCTCTCTTTTTCTGAACATCATCGTGTCTCTTATTTTGCTTCTCACTGGCTTTTTCATTCTTTGAGACATAAAAGTCCTGCAAAGATGAAAAACTCAAAATGTAAAATCTGACATGGAGTATGCCATTCTATCCAAAAACAATGAAGCATACGATGCTCAGCCGACTCAGGAGCTAAGTTTCAAGACAAATTCTCTGTTCAACAATCCACATCATTCACTTCGTGCACTGCACCATGGCCTGCTGTAACTCTTTATCTCTCTAAGAATTTTACTTCTCCAGCTACCTTGCTCCCAGAGTAATGTTTGAATTGTCCAATTGGATGACTGAGATTTTTGACAAAGAGTCCCCCTCTGACATCCATCTCTAGCGGGCTTACATATAATGGTTGGTACCATTGTGGGGCAAGGTGAGCCCACTATGGAATGTTGACCAGATCTGAACTTTTAATGAGGGTGAACCACTATTATCTCTAAAATACCCCACAGTATTTAATTTTACAAATTTATTGGCCTCTCCTTTTGGACGAAGAGGAAACAAGTTCTGTTTTCTTGTATGCCTATAGCTTATTTTAGCCAAAAGGCCGAGAAAGGTAAGCGTGCCCAGCTTATGGTGACTGGCCTAGATCTATTAAAAAAGGGGGAAAAAGAGAAAAACTCGATTTACCATGTGGGATCTGCAGCTGTTCACTTGACGTCACTTGACGTTTTTACTGTGTTCCCTGTTGCTAACTTCAATTCACTAATTTTTGGAACTGTGCAGTACTTTTTCGTTGTGAAAAACATTCAGCAAAAGATAAAGGAGGACATTGCAATGGAGACTCCACCTGATTGGGAGCTTCGTGATATGGGCTTATAGCTTAACCTTGATTTCTGATTCCAGTAACTGTTGGATTGCAAAATTATTTTCATTCTGTTTTTCCCCTCTTTTCCAACCAATAGCACTAATGCGGCAAATGAACTTTGGCTTTGAGCACGAATGTTTGTATCTTGATCCATAGTGATAGTTGCAGTTACTTGTTTTCTTCAGTTGCAGTAATCAATTGTTGCAGGATCCCTGTCTGTTTTGTAATGGGCAGGTAAATTGTGTTGCGGATTTCATCAAAATGGTTATTTATAGCTCACTGAAACATCCAGGTGGAAAGGTTGCCACTATCAATTTTATTTCAATCAACGAACTTGGTAAAGTAATTATGTATGGTGGTATAAAACTGTTTTTTTTTCCTCCATTTCTCAATTCACGTGTACAGTAAATGAGCTTTGAGCTTTGTTTCAGGAATTCAGGGTCTATGATGACCTGAACGTGTTCCCTTTATTAATGGGGTTGCAAATGTTAAGATGAACCTGGCCTTGAAGTTTAATAGGTCAACTCGCTCCCTTAATTAACAGTTGGTGGGGTTGGGTTAGGTTGGCCGGTCATCCGCAAGAGTACACTCAGCCTAAATACACTATTTATTAGTCTGTTAAAAATGTTAGTCGATCCCAATCTGAATCAAAATTGTTTGTAATAGATATTCTTGGCGAGTGCTCTTTTTTGGCTATTTATTATTTCTGTGGAAGAACATTGCCAATGGCGGCGGTACAGATGGTGGTCTCAAAATTGTTTTCTTTAGTACCCCAGAAACAGTGGCTGGGATCCAATTTCTTTTTTTTATTATATAGAGCCCGGGGTACACGGGAGAAGGAAGCCCATAAAGTGGGAAGAAAGCCCAGCACACCTGAGAAAGAAGCCCATCGAAGTGGGAAGAAAGCCCGGCACAACTGGGAAGGAAGCCCATCGAAGTGAAAAGAAAACTCACATATACACACGCGGGAATATATAGTGGGGTGGTCTCTTAGACGCATTTTTGTTAAAAACATTGCAAATAGTAGAGCTTTCTTCATATCATATGTAGAGCTGCCTGTGTAGATGCTGCAAAGCAGTTTAAGTTTTGCCAATTTCTAAACCTACAAAAGCTGGGGCCCAATCAGATGATGGGCTGTGTGGGAGGTGCCCTGGGTTATAAAAAAAAAAATGTGTATGATGTTTTGTCGTCCTCCACTCAACTTCCTTAGTTCCGTCGATCTTTGGTCTTTTGCTTTTGTTCTCTTGTTCTCATAATGACGTTTTCTGTTTTGGATCTTTCTTCAATGATTTAGATCAGAGTGTAGAGCTGTAAGGGCCCATTTGACATTTTGCTGGTTTAGTAAAAGTCAAGTAAAGCCTCTATTTTTCGGACAAGGGGTCACATCAAAGTACATTTTTTTGAAACTTTCTCCTTTTCGAATTTTTTTTTTTAAAAGCAACATTCTTTTTCCATTAAAAGATAAAAAAAACTCCACTCTTTTATATAAAAAGTCAAAAAGATTTCATATCAAACAACTAAAAATAAAATACCACTATAACTCACTTATATTTTATTATCTCTTGATTTTATGCATTACTTCATCTTTATTTTATGGAAAAATTACCAAACCGGCCCTAAAGGAAGATGAATTTAATAGAGATTTGATGTAATAGCATAAAACTTAATCCAAACCTTCGGATGACATGAGCGAGTATTGGAGAGCTTGTTCCCACAGTAATTTTGAAGCGCACTTGCAGATATATAACGACTACACCTATATTTTAATGAAGGAAGAAGATCCAAAATTAGAAACCCCGTAGGGGCCAAATCAGGGCCAAATCTTACTCAAATAGGAGTTAGGGAGACCGTCAAATTGATCAGTGTAAAATAATATATCTCTTTAAAAACGAAACCTATTGTCAACTTTTATAACTTACCCATTGACATTAATAGACAAACCTGCATCCTCTCTCTCTTCCCATACCAGGAAGCTATGTGTTGATTTTCTTTAATAACAGAACTTGATTTACGAGGCCCAATCAATGTGCCAAATATAAGAGGGCTTTGTAAGGATTTTGAGAATGAACAATCTAAGAATTTAGGTAATTCAGTTTCTTAAGCAGTCCGAGCTCACATTCACAACTCTTTCTCTAACAATATGCAACATCAATGGATATGGTTGTATTTAGATAGGTAATTCTCAAATACCTGATGTATCCGGTATGGCAAGTGGGCCCACAAACTCTTTTTTTATTTTTAAAGATAAGTTAGTTATCTATTCTCATTAATCAAATATACAGAAAAGGAGTACTTAGAAACTAGTTACCCCCAATGGGGCCTAACCCATTAATATACCTAAAACAAGAGCCTACAAGCCAGGCAAAACTTTTTACCTTCATACAATTGATTCAGTTCAATATCTGTAAAGTGAGTATAAGAGGTTGAACCACTCTTTTTTTTTTGTTCTTTTTTTGAGCAACCGCCAGAAAGGACAGGATAGAGCTAAGAGAAACCGTGACTTTGGATTATTAAGAGTATGATGTCCTTGCAAGAAATCTTTTGTGTCCAATCTGAATCAGCAGGAGATCTAACCATTTTCATAAAGAATGGATCCAACTCAAGAGAAAATTGATCCACAAAAGTGGGGCATTAATTCTACAATCACTCCAACAGCATGAAAGACATTATTACCATGCTCTAAAGAAACACCTTGAAATGGAAACCAGTATTAGCCCAACAATCCATGGTGGTGCTTTGGCAATTGATAGACGCCAAAAACTTGGCAAAGGACTTAACCGCAATGGGAACTCTTGCAGCCCTATAAGGGGGAAGATCCCATTTAGATTCAATGATTTCTGGAAGCTGAAGTCCCAAAAAATAAAACAAAAATGCAATCCTGCTACGGATTTGAGAATGAATTCTCCTATCCACAATAGCCATAGGCAAGAACTTATTTTGGGAAATTCTAGCATTTCTTTCTTGCAATACATTCCATATAAAAGCCGGAAAAAGTTATGGCAATCGTGGGTTACAATGTATTGGATTTATTATTTTATGGATATGTTTACTTTTAAAGTTTCAATGTTATGGATTAGGTTTTTTTATGGATATATTCAATTTTAAAGTTCACATGTTATTGACTGATTTTTTTTATGTTTATATTTAATAGTGGTTTGTTGTTATTTACTATCTTTTATAAGGAATGCATTTTGTCTTTCATTATGATGTTATAAAATAATAATGTGAAGGATAAAATAATTTATGCATTTTTTCTTCTGATATGCAACAAATATATCCTTTTTAAAATAGAAGAGAATCCATGGAGGATCAGAGGAGAATATTATTTTTGCATTTAGCAATGACAGCGGTCCTCCTTTTATTACTATGGTACTTTCACTCTAAACAGGAGAAAACTAAAAAGAGAAAACGAGTTCATGTTGTCTGGGTACGAATTCGTTCACAAGGAGATCATCCATGGTCATGCCTGATATTCATATGATTTACTCCAAATGAGGCCTGATGTATTTATCGAATTATGTAGATTCAGACACATGAGGAGACAGTAAATGCGTGTGGCGTGCTGCATAACTTTATTATGATGAAAAGGCTCAGTAAAGATAAATTTTATCGGTGTCATCGTCAAGAATCGTTAAATCATGAAAACGACGACGTGTAGCTGATGATGACGATGTATCAGAAAGTCAATATGCCTATCGCCTTCAAGAAGCAATTGCGGAAGAGATGTCGATTGCTACTACAAATAGGCGATGTTGAGAAATATAAGTATATTACTTTTTATTGCAGAAGTCCCGTTTTGGCAAATGTTTCAGGCTAAGTATCTTAATAAACAATCGTTCTTTAGCTCGATTTATGGGATAGATTAGATTATCTTTTTTTTTTCTAGTGTTTATCTCTCTTTAGGTTTTTTTGGTTTGTTTTAATAAATGGTTGATTGATCTTCTGTGTTTCATGGTTTAAAAATAAATATATTTCTCATAAAAATATCAATGTGATCTTTTATTATGTTTAATATGATATTGGTCAAATATCAATATTTAAAATTTTAAGATTAAATTTTATACATTAATGCATGTAGTCAAAACAAACGTTCTAAATTGAATCACATGTGTAAAAGGTGTAAAAATGTTGTTTGTAAATGTAGTAAAATGAATCACTTGTGTAACGGTCACATATATAACATTTACATATGAAAATGAAAAACTTCAATCCCATGCGTAAAAGACAAACAACCCCTTAGTAGAAAATAACAAAGGAGTCTAGCCCATTTTTTAGAGTATCCAAAATTTTCAACTAAATTGATGACTACTTTTTTTTTTATTTTTTATAACATGACTGCAAAATTTAAAAGCCTGAACTCATTTGCAAAGGTCTTGCTGAATAAAGTGGAGAGGAAAAACCCCACAAACTTTTAAATTAAATCAAATTATGACTGCAAAATTTAAAAGCAGTTCTTAGAGTTCTTGCTAAACAAAGTGAAGAGGGGAAAAACCCCACAAACATCCCAATTGACGAACACACACACACACTTACATCAGGAAATGGTATTACACAATTTCCATAGGTAACGAGGAATGCAACAACTCCCCACCAATGGATAAGTAAGTTATAAAAACATACCAAATTTAATCCTCCTCCAAATTGATAGAGTCCTTGAACTTCCCATATAAAATCTTCTTCAATTCGACCATCTGTGCAAGCACCGAGTCCTTTTCTTCTTCTAACTTCTCCAGAGATCTACTGTTCTCTTCTTTCATCTCTTCCAGTCTGCTCTCCACTTCCTCCCGTGGCACATGAGTGAAAACTTCCCCTATTTGGAATCTTACCACATCCTCATCTGACAGAATCAGTTCATTGCTTGCATCCTCCAAATTGTCATTGGTCTCCTGCAGAAAAGGAACACGTTAAGCCATCTACAAGAAGAACAACAAATGGATACCAGAGTGAAAGGCATGTCGGTTTATTCGCATTAAAAAGCAAACAAATAAAAGGAAAAATAAAGATTGGAAATAAATCTGGCAGGATATATATTTTATTGATTTTTCTGGATACAGTAGAATAAAGATAATCCAGACCATGATTCTAACACGAAACACATTTCCGTTGTCTAATGCAACCAAAAACATATTAAAGAAAAGGCACAAAGAGATAGTTAGAAAGCTTGACAGAAAAGGAAAGAAAAGGAAGAAAGGGATGACGCCTGCTAAAAAAAGTTGTTGCTTCTGCTTCAATATTGTTGTCTCTGGACCATGTTTACAGTGCCACCAATAAAGGCCTTGGTAGAGGAGGTTTTGCTTTGATTTCAGCTTTGAAACTCTGACCTTGTCGTTGGCTTTGAAGCTCCGTCTTTGACTTTCTGCTTTTGGACTTTCATAATTCATACCTTCTGTTTGCAGTTTTGTCAGCAGTTTGGGGTCATGCCGAGGACACAATTTGTCCCTGTACTGTCATGCCCAGGATGTGACTATTTTTTTCCTAGTTCGCTACCCATGGGGGAGGTTAGAAACTTCCTTGTCAAGGACTTGTTGGGAAAGTCCCACATCCCACATCTCCTAAGTAATGGGTTTGATAGGGCTTCGTATACCTATTTGGGCTTTCCACCTATTAGCTTAAGCTTTTCGGTTGGTACTTGGTATCAGACAGGTTCTGATCCCGTCGTTCTTGTGTAGCCCACATGACAGGCTCGTCCATGTAATCTGTTGGGCCTGCAGGGGGAGTGTTGGGAAAGTCTCACGTCCCACATCGGCCAAGTAATGGGATTGATAGGGCTTTATCTACCTATTTGGGCCTACCACCTATCAGCTTAAGCTTTTGGGATAGTACATGGTATATCTTACAGGACTCCATGTGACAAACCTACCGAGTCCATCCAATGAACTTGTAAACATTTTAGCACTTTAATATCATGCCAAAAATGAGCTCTCACGGCCTGGGGCCCATTGGTTAAGCTCTTACCAGGGATGCATTTTGGCCCGATAGCGTCATGCTTGGATATATATATATATATTTCTTTTGGTCCCGACCACTACCCAAAGGGTTTCTCTGCAAACTACAAGCATTGTTGTAGTCGAGTTCTACACCAGAGGATCATTGAACTGATTTTTGAGCTATTATTACAGCATTGGGAGCATCTTTATAACTTCAGTATTGAGAGCATCGACAAGTACCACCAATCCACTGGGGATACTTGTCACTGGATCCATGTAACTATGTAAGGATTCCATGACCTTTTTGAGCCCTTCCCAAAAGGGTCATGGGGTCAACAAAAGCAGTGCCAGAATTTGCCAATTTGCAGTGTTGGCTTTCAATCCTACAGCAGAGTGTTTTTGGCAGATCGATAACAAATTGTTAAGTTCTGTTAAGCTTTTCGCGTGTACCCATGGATAGATCACAGTTGCAAGAACATATCGGATTCATATTATGTGGATTTTGTGAAACTGGAGTGACAAAGGGCATATTGTTTTGGTTGAATTATGTGAGTGTCCTGAAACTGGAAAAAGAAAGGGCATAACATTTTATGTTTCTTTGTGTCGTGCGGCTGGGTGTTGACTTTTGTTAGATTATAGCTGCAGGGAGCTTATTTATTCCATGTGTGTGTATTGAAATGCAACGTGCACATTTCATTAGTATTTTAAGAAACAAGTGCATTTATTTATTTTGGGAAGTCTACAGTTTTACACAATAATATGATAAGTACATAATTATAAAATGTAGTTCATGTTAGATTTGTGCCCATTTGGGCATTAAGTGTTGGAGATCCCCTGATAACTAAATTACTTAAATCACATTTCTCGTAGGTCAGCGACTTTCAGGTATCTTTCATCCAGCCGACCCTTTTCAGACTTAAATCACATTTCTCGTAGGTCAGCGACTTTCAGGTATCTTTCATCAAGCTGACCCTTTTCGGATCCGATATGCTTTCGCTGATGATAGGAGCACATACTTATCTTCTTCAAGGATGATAATTCTTTAGTAACTTTCCATTCATGTGCATCGCTTGATTGTTGCCATCAAGGTCACTCAGATTATTAGCACGAACAAATAGACGACATCGACTGTGTATGGAACATTCCATTTCCCATAAAATCCACCTATTGATTAGTTGGTCATGACCATGGGAGGGAAGTGGGGAAGTGACACAAAAGGGGAGAAAAAAGGGATAAGGGCTACCACAAAACTGTTGCTTCTGCTTCAACATTGCTGTGGGTATGATGGTATCGCACTGTCATGAAGTTCTCTAGGAAGAAGATGGATTCACCAGGAGAGTGAAATATTGGAGATCTGGATCTCCCCTGAATACTTCTGACTGGATTTCTATAAGCTCCACATCACTCAAATCACATAACTGCCAGATTAGCTTCATCCCCAGAGGCAATGGATGTGGGAAGATGACACTCTGGGACAGAGGCACTGTCAAGGTTCTCCCCTTGATCGCCATCATTCATGGTTTTAAGCATAAGTTGGCCCATGTATGACTTTTTCATGTGCTTAAACAGAACGATTTGAAGCCTAGACCTCCCATCACAAAGAGGGTGTCTCGGTTCCTCATCAAATCAATTACAGACAATAGAGGGCCATTTGAAGATGATTAAAACATGTTTTTGCCAGAGATGTAAGTCCTATGAGATGACAACTAGGATGTGAAACTATAATCCTTCGGCCCTGAACTTCTACGAGGGAACTCAGTTTAGTGATTAAGATAGTTGATCTATTGGCATCACCCCACACACGTGAATGCAGGCCTACAGATTGTGTGGGCGCCTAAGGCAACCTAAAGAGTCATGCAGATATTTGAAAATGAGCTTTGGGTAATAAGAGCATCGATTTCAGCGTGATTACTTCATGTTCAAAGGGAAGCTAATGAAGTGGCAGATACATTAGCCAAAAAAAAAGAGTGGAGAGGGAGACATCATATACTGGCCCTTTCTTTCTACTAGTGTTTCTCTGGTTCATTTGGTCGCCTTCCCCATATAAGTATATCGATTATGTACTATCTCTGGCAATAGCTTTTGTCTTTCTTGTGACTCTTTGTTTTTAACTTATTTCAACGATATCACCAGGTTCCTGGTGAAAAATAAATAATAGCAATATAATCAAGGTTTTAAAAATCAGACTCAAACGAGTCAGACCCTAAAGCCCAGCAACCTTCAAAGATATAGAAAAATACGATAAAAACTTCTAAAACATTGAAACAAATAAATTCCTATAAGCATAGAATTTTATCACCCATCACGTTGTACTAAGCATTGATCAAAATAGTGGCCACTCAGTGGCGTGGTGGTCTTGAATTCAATTTATCATTGCTCTCATCCATAGTGGCCGCTACGGCCCGCTACGGAGTGAGATGAGAACTACTTTCCATAATTTTTTAAAACACATAATAACGCTTCTTTCTTTTCTTCTTCTCTCTAAATAACATTACTACGTAACTCTTCCATCCTTCTATATTTAAAAGAACACAAAACAAAAAAACACAATATCTCACTTAATTAAAGCCGGTACATAGAGTTCGTCTCAAGGTATATCGTGGCAAACATCCCCTTTTGATATTTGTAGAGGCATTCTTTTATCAACTCTTTGCTTGTTTTGATGAAAGTGAATTTGTTATTTGGTTTGACCATTAAACTCTTTTGTTATGTATAGTTGTGCTAAATTGCTTATTTGGATCATGAATTTACAAATGCACAATAGTTTTAGCTAACCAACATGAACAAATTTGAAAAAATAGATCAATACTATTATTTTATAATCATTCAACAATCTAGACCTATGTGCTGAAGGGATCGCTACACACCTCTATCTTAGTTATTATAGGAAAAAGGCATCAAATTCTAACATTTTCCAATATTCTAGATTTTCTTGGATATTTTTGTTCGAAATTTTTTTACCACTTTTTTTTATTAACACTGCTACGTCACTATGTATCACCGCTACTACTATGTAGCATTTTGGCCACCAGCCGCTATGCTTTTCACAACTGCAATTTTGATCCATGGAAGTTAGTATGAATAAATTTAAACATAAACACGTGATGCCATTCGTTTGAATGCTTAACTCTTCCACAAAAGTGGATTTAATCTTCTAAATTCAGTGTAAACTATGATGCACAGATACTTCAAAATGGGCATGTATCGTGTCATGTCGTATTGTATCCGATACTTCATTTTTTATGTGTAAAATCCATATCCTTGCCGTGTCTATGGTGTGTCCTTGCCATATCCATGCCGTATCAGTGCATCATAGAGTGTAAAAGATCCTCAAAAGCCTTCCAAAGCATTTTCAATCAAGAAAATTGAGAAAAAAGATGTGAATAATGCCCGTGTGACAGGATGTGTTCATAAAGAGTTTTTCTTTCCTTTTTTTTTTATTTGAGTGTGGGTGTGTGGGTTTCTTTGTGCATGTGTGTCGCTGGGTGGGTTGGTTGGGGCGGGGTGGGGTGGGGATGGGGAGAACACAGCTGGTTTTTAAAACCACAAGTATAACCAAAGAAAAGGGAAAAAGAAGTAAACTTGACATGGCGGAAGAGACATAAAAACGTTTGTCTACCTTCATGCAATGAACATAGATTTAGGCATCCAAAACGATATATTTAGTAATGAGAAAGATGCGTAGAAAATAAACAAGAACTTCTACAATGGGATCCACAACAAGCATGAAGACAGTAGCCCCTCAGCCCAACATAGATGTTAGTGAACAGATTTCCTCAAAGACAAGAGCAGCCCTTGCTGAATACTACTATTCTGTCCCATTACCTTCAAACATGGTCTTCAAACAATCATTAGCACTACTATCTTCATGGATTGCTCTTCAAAAGTCCTCTCACATTTAATCATTTTGTCTACCTGAAGTCCTTGGCTACTCGTGGATCAACAGCCTATGTTTTGCACTACTCTTACACACTCTTGGGATTTTATATTGGGTGGAGTATTGATCCTGATGTGATTCTGAAGGAAAAAAAAAAAAATTCTAGATATCTATTGTTCGGTAAATTACCTAGACCTCTAAGAGCATCATATATTAAATTATCTGTTGACCACTCCCTCTTCTAAGTAGAAAACTGTTTAGAACAATGAATGCATATAATATTTATTTCTTTTAATCAATGAAAAAATCCCACAAGAAAGCAATTAAACATGATCCCTCCAATCTCCTTTACTAAAAAAAAGTTTACTAAATTAAAGCAGTCAAATTAATACTAATGTCCTTCATGTACTTTTAAAAAATGGCTGAATAAGAGTAACATTTAGATGACCCTAATATAGTTGGAGCAAGGTTGATGACGATGATGATGATGATGCGATATGATACATATGTGTTGCCTATTTCAAAGTAACCGACACCTTAGTCTCATATTTCTATTCTGCATGGGCTTTTTTCATTTTATTTTAAAAAAATATATCAAGAAACAATTATTTCCAATAAAAAAAAGTCTAGCAGCTTATGGAATCTTTTTTTTTTTTTTTTGAAAAACTTGACTGTATTAAAGACAAAAGGGATAATTACAGTAAAAGAGAACTACACTGAAAACAAAACAAAAAAAAAAAAAAAAAGGGAAAAAAAAAGGGTGGGTAGGGGTGGGTGGGGCGGTGGCGGGGAAGGCAAGAACAAAAGGAGCAGGACCAAAGGCCCAAAAGAAGCGGGCGGCAGCCCCAAAAAAGGATGAAACAGATTAACAAATAGAAATGATCAAAGAAGGCTTATGGACTCCTTCTTTAGCCAATCTGTCTGCTTCCGCATTTGCTGAACGTCTAATATGGGAAAAGGAAATGTTCAACGCCGTAGACATCTGAGCCATCTCTTCACTTAAATCTGCCAGGTACCAAGGAGCAGTAGAAGGGTTAAGAGTCCACTGAATGACACAAGCTGAGTCTCCCTCAACCAGTAATCTTTGAGGATTCATGCGAGAAGCTTCACGCAGGTCAACGTTCAAGGCCAATAGTTCAGCCTTATTGATGGAGAAGACCCCCACTGGACCCGAATAGGAGAGGAAGATTCCATCTTTATCTCTAATAACACCCCCAACACCCGCCTTTCCCGGGTTGCCCAAGGCACTCCCATCAAAATTGAGCTTCAACACACCCGGAGGGGGTGGCCACCATCAAATAAATTGCAGCTTGTCAAGACTTCCTTCTTGCATGGAGATCTCAAGGAAATTAACATATATGGAGTCATTACTGGGAGCGGCTTAGGCTGTGAGGCCCGCCTAGAAGCATGCAAATCATGGGGGGTCTAGGGGTTTGAAAGGTCTCCCTAAGACCTACCTTCATGCAGAAAAGGGGAACCATCTAATCGTAAGAGGCACTATTCTGAGGGCCTCAAAGTTCATCAAAAGCTCAATGGGAGTCAAGATTTTGCATGACCAATTGGAAGTTGGGGTGGGAGTTGTGTGTAGGGGGTGAATTGTTCAGAAAAAGAGGAGAGAGGGGTGTTGGGGAGCAAGAAAGCCCCACAGGCCAGCCTATTCCTTGCTTGGGGTTGGCATGTCCATCTCTAATAATCTCTCGTACACATGTCCCCAAATCTCCCACTTCGAATCCAAATCTTGTGACAAACTTAAAAGGGACTCAAACAAGCACCAGGGCATGATTTGATAAGTTCCATACCTAATAATTCTCTTTGTTAGGTGTAAACAAGGTATATACAAGTCACAAAGATCTCCAGCACCAAATGTCAAATACATTCTTACCCTGAAGATCCAGTTGCAGACTCTATCAACATCTTGTCGTCTGCTCATCTATCCCACAATGAACAACCAGATATTTTTCTTATGATACTCACTAAATCAGCCAGATTATTTCTAATCACTACATCTTCATATACCCACAATACTAAGGAAAAATATGTTATCCAAGCAGCATTACTAGGGATAATCTGTTTTCCCCCCCACAGCCTTCTATGATCACTCCCCCAAACTAAACTCAGTATAGTAATAACTTTTACTTGCATACTCAAGCAAGGAAAGTGTAACTATTATTTATACTCAAAGTAAATAGATACAACTCATTAAGGTCAAGATTTACAACCCCAGAGAAGATTACAAGTTAAAAAAAAAAAAAAAAAAACTTGAAATGGGTTGGACAGTCTACTAATACAAATCAATAAATTCAAAAGATGGGCATTTTTTCTTATGATACCCAGAAGATTGAATCCATGAAATCACAGAAGAAAAACCCATGAAAATCAGTTGGGCAGTTGTAATACAAGTGTAGAGATAGATGAGTAGTATGAATACCTTGGCAATCTTAATCTCGTCTTCGAGTTCATGGAATCTGTTGTTCAATCTTCCAAACTTGTTGATGTTCTGCTGATCCTCCCACGTCACCTCAGTCTCAGATCCTCCGCCCTTCAATTAAATCCATGAACAAGGGTTTTTTCAGGAATTGCAGTGAAATTAAAGAACAAATGAGAGAGAGAGAGAGGGGAAAGAGAATATGCATCTATCTTCTGTTTCATTTGAAGGGTTTTGGTTAGGGTTTCGTTTTGGAAGATTTCTCACCTGCTGCATTCTTTTGTTTTTCTTCTGAAATCTCGAAACGAGAGCAGGAATTGAATTCTCAGAAGGATCGGGTCGAGGGGAGGGGTTTTGACGAACGAGGGTTTTTCACGGTTGAGCTAAAGCGCAGGTTCGAACCTCTGCCTCACATATGAAATGAGGATGCACAGGGCGCATTAAAGTACATGGTAATTCAATACATAGGAATTGTTTTTGAAAATTTTAAGGAGATTGTAAAACTATTTCCCATCTTTTAAAAGCTTATATGAAAATTTGAATATCTCAAAAGATTGTAAAAAAAAAAATCCTTATTTTTTTCAATAAAATCCTCCAAATAAATGTTTTTTTTAAATGATAAAAATGCCCTCACTATGGCATTTTGTCCTTTTATTCTCTCCTTTTTTTTCTCCCCAAAACACACTATCATAGAAGGGGTGACTTTGTCAATATAATCTTTGCAATAAATGGAAAACTCTTCCATATTGATTACTTACTTTCAAACCATTCAACTATAGGTGTCCTTCGATGGGCTTTCTTCTTAGGTGTGTCCGGCTTTCTTTCCACTTCGGTGGGCTTCCTCTCCGAGTGTGCCGGGCTCTATATAATAATAATAATAATAAAAAGTTCCCAGCCACTGTAGCTGGGGTACCAAAAAAAAAAAAAAAAAAAACCCTGTAGGTGTCATTAGAGCAGTGGAAAGTTTCTCATAATAGAAAGGGAGACATTATATATGAAGAAGATAGATTTTCAACCCAACATCCAAATAGGGGAGGGGATCTTGGAGGAGGAAGGAGAAAGAACAAATGTAGTGTGTTTTGGGGAGGAAAGGTGGAGAAGAAAGTAACAAAAACATGTCATTATGGCAGGGCATTTTTGTTGTTTTTCAGAATGTTTTTATGGAGAGGTTTGGATTGAACGAAATGTGAAAAACTCTTATACTCTTTTGAAGTATTCAAAGCTTCATATACTCTGTTGAAAATGGGCGAAAAGTTTTATAATTTCTTGAAATGTTACTTTTTTTTTTAAGCGGTTAAAACTAAGGATTAAAGGTGAATTTAATAAAAAATGAGCATCAATTAACTTTTCTTTTTGCGAAAATAGACTCAAGGAATATGGAGAATGAATACCTATTTGTTAGTCTTCATTATAACCGCTTCAAAAAACTCAGTGTATGGAAAGCCTATGCATTTAATTGCAAGCAAACAAGCTCGTGATCTGGCATTTGCTTCCAAGGCATAATGGTCATTATGTTTGTTTGTGCTAGGTGTGAAAATGGTGTAATAAGACCATTTACACAACAAAATCTTCATACCCACAAAAAGGGGTACTAAAGGTTTGGGCCACGTTCTAGCCTTGGGATTTAGTATTCGGGCTGGGCCTAGATATGAGTTTTTGGCACGTTTAATAAATGGGTTGGGCACTGGGGTATATATTGAGATGTTCCACTAGGGGCAAGAGCTTGCGCCATAAATGGGTCATCGATTCTCAGATTACCCGAAGGTTCCGACCCTTTAATAATCGAGTTTAGGTCTTTATTTAGGTTCCGATAAGTAAATGGGTCCGGGTTCGGGTCCATTTTTTAGACCCGTGATCTAAATGGGTCCAGGTCCAGTTCCACCTTAGTTCCGACTCATGGACCCGGGACCTGGCACATTGCATCAAGTTTAAGAGAAATTCTCCTAAAAGTTAGTTAATTTTTTTTTTCATTTACGTAGTTTTTTCTAAATAATTCTCAACCGGACTCGGACTCGGACTCGGACCCATCTCATTATCGGGTCCGGTTCCAATTGCGGTTCCATATTCTCATTAACAATTTTGGTTCCAGATCCAAGAAACTGTTTCGAACCGGGTCCGGTTCCATCGTGTCATAAACGGGTTCGAATCCGGACTAGAACCGACCCGGTTACAACCCTAATTGGTAGATGTTCCTACCAAATGCTGATTGGCTGAAAAATAAACACTCCATGTATCTTAAGCAACAATAACGTAGACCATCACATGAAAATTGTTTAGATATATGATTTTTTCATATTTCGGTCCATTTACATTGTTTCTTTCATTTCACAGGCAGTCAAAAGGATTGAGATCCGTAATTTGTTCATGATCACGGGCTGGTTTCACTCTGAATATCATTGACACTCTCCTAGGCTTGTGGAGGGATGTTACGTCCCCCAAAATAAGAATTGGGGAAAAACGTGAAAAATAAATCAAATGCAATTTTCCTGTGTTTAATATAACACAAGCTTCCAAAAGTGGACCCACATAAAATTTCAAATTGTGGTGACTCAAAATAAATGTCATTAAATGCAACGGAAGCTTTATTTAATTGGTATGCAAGGTTCATAAATGAAACCCAACACAAAAATTAAATAATTTACAAAAGAAGTTTAATCAATATGAGAAAGTTCATCTAAAGATTTCTAGATGACATTCTCTCTCATGCTGGCTCAGACGGCTCCAAAGCCATCTCCGGCATCCTACTCGGGCTCATCAGTTGGCTCAAACGTTTGAAACGTTTGATCCTCCTCCGTCTCCTCAGTAAAGTAGGGCTCGATACCTATGCACCAAATATTATAAAGTAAATAGCAATAATATGATCATAATTCGAAATTAAATACGATATCAAGTTGAATATAGACAAGTAAGGTCATATAAAAGCAATGACAATAATAAAAGAAAGGAAGAACGTATAACATAAATCTGAACAATACAAAGGGAGCAATATAAAAATCACACGGTGACAAGTGTCCCCATTGTAGGTGGTTAGCCCTAAATAAATCGGGAAAGCCCATCCATAACGTCGGTGGTCATAAACCGATCAAATATCAGGATAAGATGTCCATATTAAAAAAGGATTATAAGTGATCCGGTCACATCGGTGATCAACCGTCTATATATCAATCTGCAGTCATCCATAAAATGACCCACATATTCACATAAACATATATACATAATAGACGATTCATAATTGCTCCGACACAAGAATCCTAAGTCAAAACGAAGTGTTGTCCATTCCACATTCCATATCATATCATATTTAAATCATATACATAAGTTGCCAAGCCACCTCATGGTCCATAAACACATAATAGGGTATGCATATAAAGGAATACATAACCTAAACCAATATATGCATGTGAATTCGAAGGTTAGGACATAATCACAATCCAATCATAAGGTTAGATGTATATTCATATACCCGTCAACATACTGCCATAACCACTAGTGAGTGAGGGACATTCATCTCTCTAAATTCATGGTGCATAGACCCAATGAAGGGTTACCAATAGAGATGTATTGAACCTCTCTCGCTAGAGTTTACGAAAGTTATACCGAGTATTTGAATTCTACGTCAATAAGACACCGTACACCCAAAAACGGTTCTTATGTAAGGTCTAAGTAGATAATTAAGGTTATTAAATCCACATGAAGTCCCATACACAATACCATAATTTCCAAGAACGATATATAGCCAAATTAGTGAAAAAGAATAATAAATTGCCCAAGTGCACTGAACGTTCGAACGTTCCAGACCAGAGTTCGAACATTCATAAGGCACACTCGAATGTTTGATGCCTTTGGCCTTTGGCCCAGACGC
Source organism: Persea americana (assembly GCA_029852735.1). Classification (NCBI taxonomy): domain Eukaryota; kingdom Viridiplantae; phylum Streptophyta; class Magnoliopsida; order Laurales; family Lauraceae; genus Persea; species Persea americana. The sequence goes on from CM056816.1 coordinate 17,297,569, forward strand.
ACTTGAACTCGAAAGTTCAATGGCAATGTTCGAACGTTTGACGTTCAGTTCGTTGGCCGAGTTCGTACAGTCACCGAAATTTGGTTTTTCCCACTTTTTCTTCCTTTTTCCTCCTTGTACCACAAGAGAGTTCCAATCCAACCCAAAAGTCCATACAAATCATATTTTAATTAAAAAAAGGTAATAGATTCCACATTTCCATTCCTAAATCGCCAAATAACCAAATATCCATTTAAAAATCCCTAATCTATCATTATCATTTAGAAAGGGCATTTAAACAAACCTATATGCATAATAACAGGAATCAAAGATCCAAAATATATTCAATAACAAATCATGATAATGTACTTTCCTTTTACCGGGGTTGAAAAAGAATGCGACAGATCCTAACCAATACTCAATTCGAGATTACCACGGCGCTCGATCACAATCCTAACATCAATCTTACTAAAGAGAAGGGAAAAAAAATACCCAAGTGATCAGATCTATGGTAATTCTATCCAGAACCTAGCATTGGAAAGAATAAAAAGATAACTTAAGAGTATAAATCTACTCTTAATGGTTTGAGGAGAAGGTTACCTAAGATAAGAAAGTTGAACCAAGAATGATGGTATCCTTTGATCTTGATTCTAATGGTTGGCTCCTGAAGCTGGAATGGCTTGGGAAGTTGAAAGAGGAAGAAGAAGAAGAATAACCAGGAGGAGTTGCAGAGATAGGTGGGGAGGGTTAAGTTGTGCAGTTATTTAAAATAGGGATTATGTTAAAAGAGAATATTCTCTGGGCATAAGTTATTGGGTTAAACTGCGGTTCAGGTCATCTACCCATTAGCCATACTCACCGATCCGAGCATGTAATCGATCATGTGGCCCACTTAATCCTACCCACTTAAATAACTAAAATACATTTAATTAAAATAATAGTAATATTCTAATTAAAATATAATAAAATATTATAAGCGGGACTGGGATCTTACAAGGGAGGACAAATCAATGAACATGCTCTTGAGATTATAAAGCGGTTGGTATATAACCCTTTTGATTTCTAGGAAGTTCTTATTTCTAGATTGGCCCTTCATCCTTCTAGTGTCATATTCTAGAGGGTTTTGTGGAGCTCCCTTTAGTCTCTTAGTTATTTTCTTTTATCATTTTCGTCTCTTACTTAGTCGAGACATTATTTAGAAGTTTGTGTTGTGCTTGAATGACAGGTTCTATTGAACAGGACGATTGATGTCCTCCTATATGTTGACTGGTTAGATGCATATAGAGAGGGTAATTTGGATAGGTAGGTTATTAAAGCTATCACCGATAGCTTTGGCAAAGGAATATGGCATAGTGCTATTATCTTTGTTACACATGCCCAACTCTCTCTGCCAGATGGGTTAAATTATGATGAGTTTTTCACAAGAATGTCAGAAGCAGTTCTAAAAGTTCGTTTAGGTGCTCGGTTAAAAAAAAAAGGAACTCCAAGTATCATGTTTCTCATGTGAATAATGCCAATTCACATTGTTTTCAAGTGTGCATCCTTTTCAAATCGTGTTTGGTGAATGTACTTGTTATTCATGATGGTGTCTGAACTCTAAAATCCGTGTAGTTTCTGGCTTCTCCTCTTAAATGATTGTAAAGTTCGTTTTGACATAGGTCTTAAATAAGTTAGGGGAGAAATTAGCCATCCCCAAATGTTTTTATGGTCTTCTCAATGATAACTAGGTTTTTTCTTGGCTAGGGATGACTAGGTTTAATATACCTGAAGAATCACCTAGTAACTTTTACTATGAGCGTTTGAGGTGGGAATAACATTCCACATCTTTAATTTCAATTGCGCTCATGCTCTATTTTCTTAGAAGTCCTGCAAAGATGAAAAACTCAAAACAGTAAAACCTGAAATGGAGAATTACCATTCTATCGAAAATAGTGAAGCGTACAATGCATAGCCAACATAGGAGCTACATTTCAAGAAAACATTCTCTGCTCAACAATCCACAAAGAAAACATTCTCTGCTCAACAATCCACAACGCTCATTTGGTGGACCACACCAATAACTTTTGTAGTTTTATTTTCTGAAAATCTTACTCATCTAGTTATGACCGATTTTTTTATTTTATTTATTTTATTTTATTTTATGATGTGAGTATCTTTGAGTCCTTTGACGCAACGGGACTAATATCCGAGGTGGTACCTGCTAAACCCACACAAATATACACCGAGTAAATTTGGGGTGGTTTTGAACACGAAATGGGAAGCAAACCTGCGCTTATGCCACTCCAACTCTCAGGTGGTTGTCCAGTTATGACCTTATTGTCTAGAAATGATTGGCTGCCGTCAAGTAATGGTAAATTGTCCAATTGAATGACGGAAATTCTGGACGCAAGAGGCTCTCTAAGATCCATCGCCAGCGGGCCTTATATAATGGTTGGTACCATTGCGGCGCAAGGTGAGCTCGCTATGGAATGTTGACCAGATCCGAACTTTCAATGAGAGTATCTCTAAAATACTCCACTCTATTTAATTTTACACATTTATTAGCCTCTCATTTTGGACCACAAGAAAAAGAAGTTATATTTTCTTGTGCCCAGCTTATGATGACTGACCTGGACCTACTAAAATGGGGGAAAGAAGAAAAACTCAATTTACTTACTGTGTGGGACCCAAAGCTGTTCACTTGATTCACTTACTGTGTGATGTGCACTTGTTCCTGTTGCTAAATTCAATTCACTGATTTTTGGAACTGTGTGGACTGTGCAGTACTTTTTCGTTGTAAAAAAGATTCAGCAAAAGATAAAAGGAGGACATTGCAATGGAGAATCAACCTGATTGGGCGCTTCGTGATATGGGATTAGCTCTGTCGGTTGGATTGCAATATTATTTTTCATTCTGTTTTCCCCCTTCTTTCCAACCCATAGCACTAATGCAGCAAATGAACTTTGGCTTTGAGTATGAATGTTTGTATCTTGCACCATACTGATAGTTTACGTTAGTTGTTTTTTCAGTATGTTTTTTTTTTTTTTTTTTTCCAGTTGTGGTATCTGCTTTTCCCTTTCTTTCCGATTGATAGCACTAATGCAGCAAATGAACTTCGGCTTTGAGCATGAAAGTATGTATGTATGGTGCATACTGTTACTTTCAGTTACTTGTTTTTTCAGTTGCAGGAATATGTTGCTCCAACCGCCTGGTTTGTAATGAGCAGGTAAATTGAGGGCCCATCTTCATGTGTCATCTGTAATGTTCTCATGTTGCAAATTTCATCAAAATGGGAGGGTCCATCATATGTATGGCTCACTGAAAAACCCAGGTGATGCTTGTCTCCACTAACTACTAATGAGTTTCACTCATGGCGTTGTGGACTTCCTAGGTTGATGAGAATTTAGCTGTTTTCTCTTTGTTTAGTTGAATTTCAGGATGATGACCATTTGGGTTAATTTTCCGATCTTCTGAGCTGCTGCTTCCATAGATCTTAATCTGGTTCATTTATATTATAAGAAAGGTTACCATTATCGAAGGGTGCTATTTCAATTGACTAACGTGGTAAAGTAATTATGACTCATTGCATTCGGTATATGGTGTCATAAAAATGTTTTTTTTTTTTGTTTAACCTTCATTTGAATTCGTGTGGACAGTTAATGAGCTTTTCTTCAGGAATTCCGTTGCCCTTTCTTGGTTGCGCAAGACTTTTGGTCTTGGCCTTCATGATAGGTGCCAATGGGTTGAGTTGAGCAACATGGTTAGCATGTACTGGCTCAACCTGAACCTGGCCCCTCTATTAATTGGGTTTTAGATGCTAGCATGAAACCTTGAATATAAATAGGTCAGCTCACCCGTAATTAACAGTTCCTTGTTGGGTTGGTGGATTACAGTAGAGTTTGTGGGGTGGGGTTAGGTTGGCAGATCAAATGCAAGAGTAAATTCATTTTGAATGCACCCTGGGTCAGTTAAAAATGTCGGTCGATGCCAATCTGAATCAAAATCATTTATAACACGGGTAGCATGATTCATAATATTAAATATTGAACAAATATATTATAAAATCTAAACTATATTGTGGTGCAGGAAAATCATTATTAAGACATGTATTGGCAATATTAAATATATTCTGTATTCTAAAGGACTGCCACAACGGTAATAATTGGAACCTATGAGTTGATTTAGTGAAGATTTATATTTTTCTCTAACTTGATTGATGCATCATATGGATTAGTACACTTCTTCATGCATTTTTGTAACATACTAATCTCATATGTAAGATTAAACCCTCAAATTCCATGACAAAAAACAATTGAAATGTATCAGGTGCAGAGTCTAAGTGATACATCTACTTACCAAAAAAAGCAATTTACATATAAAAACTGAACATCTGAAATGAAATTTCTACAAACAATATCTAAACATCTGAAATGAAATGACCATAAATCCCATCTGAATATCTGAGATCCAAACATAATATTCATATGCATCAAACATTCAGTGTCCACAAGTCCTTACATTTGACATGAAAATATAAGACAATTACAACATCTAATATCCAACCTTCAGTTTCCAAAACTTCAGCAATCTTGTACTTCATTCTGCAACGTTCAAAACTTCAGCATATAACAAAGTGCAGCAACATCCTTGAACCTAGTATCATTCAATAGTATTAAGTAGCCTTTGGTAGAGTCATTCCCAGCAAAAAGTATCATAAAGGAAAATCATAAAATTACAATCTTCCATAAAACACAAGTAGAAAGGCCTGAAAATTAGAATAACACCTACAATTTCAAAGAAACCATCCTTTGGTGGTGTTGTGGAAATCACATAATCCCGGGAAACATTTGGGGTTTTTCACTTGATATATAATCATAGGAGCACTCGTACTTCCACGTCTCCTCAACACACCATAGTTCTGTCACCATACAATAGAATAAGTGGGTGCGGAAACAACCCTGGGTTGCTGTCACAACCCAGGCCCGAGGTCCGCTAATCCTGAGCCGTGATCCCATACTTACTCGCGTAAACTCTGAATTAACCGAAGTTAAAACAGAATCCACAAGGGTTAACATTCATTCATACCTGTCAATTATATTATTTGTGGAAACACACATTCATTTATATCAACTTACATTGTACAGAAATATTCAAAAGTAAAGGTTGTTTATACATATACAACGTCAACCACTGCATATTCAAATACAACGTAGGGTGACAACTATTCAAAACATTAAACACCAAATCCTTTTAAAAAAGAATCCCTAAAAGAATCTCACAAAATGTTCTTAATCCATTTCGCACTCAGATACCCATATCAAATGGTATCCTGACCGTTCCATTCAATCAATCCTCCTGGAGGAACCGGTGCGGTCTACTCCGCTGCCGCTGGGGTTTCTGCCGGACCGGCATTGGCAATTGGGCCTGTAATGCCATCAATAACACTAATGAACATGATTGTTCAACAATGTATAAATAGATCTTATGATAGCACGTGTCAGTACATATACTAATTTCATTCAATCTATTTAGTAACAATTCCATATTCAAAATCCATTCTAGACAAGTCTAGATAATGCATATAGTGACAATACGATTAGAGACAATCAATAGACATGTACAAATTGGCAACTACCATAGTACTCATACCGTTTCAATTCAATTCATTGCATTTCATTTACCATCTTCCCTCAAAGGAAGGATTCATCATCCAAATGGAAAGCATCAATCATCATCTTCCCTCAAAGGAAGGATTCATCTTCCCAATGGAAGGCATCAATCAGTACCCATAGATACGATTAGAATTGTGGGACTTACCAGTATCTGAGTCAGGGACAACTGGCATTACCACGGAGCTCCAGAACGCCCCCATATCTATCTATTGCAGTAGGAATAGTCATTTATTAATTCATTTAACTCATTTAAAACTTTAATACAATAGCTAAGTAGTGCCAAACTCGAGAGTCAATACATTTCAATATGCAATCTATTTCTGTATTCAATTCAATTCAGTAATTCCATTCTTAACAAATGATAGGAATAACAATAACATCAATCTCATTAGATTGGAACACAATGATACGGAATACAATACAATGATAGAATAGCTAACTATTCTAATTCGACTAATTTCTATCTCAGTTCTAAACAACCATTCAGGTGTAACAATTGGTTATCCAATGCACGTGTTATTTTTAATGGACATCACATATATATATATATATAATGTGTGCATTAGAATCCCCGCAATTATCACATATGGAGGTTTAGTCCGTAATCAATTAAACACTTTAACCCACCATTAAACTAAGGGTTTAATCTTCAAAAATTCTCTTTCTATTATTTACAATTCTCACCAATCTCTAATTACATTATAATTAGTCACAAAACTAATTTAGATGACACTTATGTACCCAAAAGGCATCCATGTTTCCAACAAAACCCAAAACCAACTGCCAAAATTTCGCCTCAGTTAATGCCCTGTCAAATCGATTGGATAGAAAAACTGTCCTAGCTATTTCCCTGTCCGATCGATCGGACATTCAGTGTCGATCCATCGGACAGGTCCAGAACCTAGTTCTAGAACCTGCAACTGGTTCATTTCCTTCCCATCTTCATTCCTTTCAATTCTCCACCTGCACATAAGTTAGGACCTCCTGTCCACTCCTCAATTCCCATCTCATTCATACTTTAAACACATTCAATCCATCGATAAATAAATTCTAAAACTCAATGGAAAATGCACAAAAACCCAATTCAATGGAATTTCCATGACCTTTTACAATAACTAGCATCAATTACTAGTAAATGTTTATACTTGCCTCTCTTGAAGCTTAGTAACAAAAACCCCTTTTACTTGACTTGATTTGAGATCAACTTTCCCCCAAACTCAAACCCTAATCCATGAAAACATGCCAAATGGCTTCCTATGAGCTAACCAAGCTAAAAATCATGAAATCCTATAAAAACACCAACTACTTACTTGTAGTCTAAAAGAAGATATCTTGAGTTCTCTCTCATGCTCCAAACACTTCAACAATGGAGGATGACTTGAGGAAGAAGATGAAGTCTCCTATCAAGATCACTTGAAAACCTTCCAATCTTCCCACACACTCAATGGAGAAAATGAAAGAGAGAAGAAGAGAAAGTGGTCTAGGGTTTTGAAAATGAAGGAATGAACTCATTGAAGTTCATCCCAAGCCTTATAACAAGATTTTTGCACTTAAGCCCCCACCTATCTCTCTACTTACAATCTAAGTCAAATGAGGGGTCACTTGACCAACCTCGAGTCAAATGAAATTACGTAGATTATGAAAGTCAATGTACTCTTCGAGATACACGCGTTGGTATCAAGAATTTCCGTATTCGACGAAATACGCGAAAATTCATATTTACAAAAAAGTCCTTGCTCTACCTTGTTTGGGTCTAAACTCAAGTCAGTTAGCTTAATCTCACTCAATTTAAACTCATTAAGTACAATTCAATCATTTGAGACTAATTTCTCTCTCTTTGGTCATTAACCATTATCAACTCAATTAACCATGCTTAATTTGCACTAATCTCGATTAATTAGCCTTAATCACGATTAGTTCGGGTCAGGGTGTAACACTTGCGTAATATTTTTTACTAATTTTTATGAGAGAGCATGGCCAAAAAAGTTTTTATGAACGGTAAATTTTATTTTTTTATTCTATTTATTTTCATAGAATCACTCAAGTGGAATAAACTTAATTATAATTAAAACTCATTCCATTACAGGAGTAAAAGGACCTCAAGAAAACTTCAATATCGGTTTGAAGAGGCCTAGAGCAGTACATGAAAACTACTTCGTGGACATAAAAATATTAGATAACTATCAAACTAATATTTATAGAATAGCTGTCAAACTAAGATCTTTTGAAATTTTGTGGGAGCCCATTTCAATTAAAAGGGTGTCAAGAAGAAGGATTTAATGAAAATCCAAAAAAAATAAAATTAGTAGCTATTCTTTCTATTATCAAAATCCAAGATTAAAATCCTAGTGGAATAAATGGAAAATCAAGATCATTTGAAATTGTGTGGGATCCTATTTCAAAAGGGTGTTAAGTAGAAGAGAATTTAACTAAAAAATCCATAAAATTTAAAATTTGTTGTTTTTCTATTACCAAAATCCAAGTAGAATAAGGCAAAAATCAAGGCATTCTAGCTTATAATGCAATCCCACTAACTTGGAATCTATTGATACATGGATAGAAATCAATGACATCCCCACTTTAAATCGTTGTTGTCTAAAACTCGAGTGGAATGAAATCTTTGTTGATACATACGTGCCTAAAGAGTTCATATAAATGAACTCGAATGTGTGGGTGGTTTGAAGAGCAAGACCAGGATCCATATTGATGGTCCAAAATTGTATCCAAGTCTTAGGGCCAATGGACTCTTATTAGGCCCATACATATTATATTTTACCATATCACATACCGCATGGAAGAAAAAAAAATAGTATGCAGAACGATTAGCATAGCTGAAACTTGAAAAAGGTCATAATCATGGAGAACCTAACTGTGCTTGGAGCGAGATTTTACCTAGTACTGTTCCTAGCTTGGCTTGGACTTCCAAACAGCTTGTTATGTTTTTAGGACTAAAAATGGATCTTCATCATTTACCTGACGGTCTGGTAAGGACCAGCCTTGAAAATAAGGCACTTTGATTTAACATTTTAAGCAAATATGCATTTCAATATATCATAATTATATGAACTGGTTGAAAGGGAATGCAATGCAGCACTTGACAAAGTTCAAAAAAAGGAGAAAAAAAAAAAAAAAAAAGAGAAAGAAAACTAAAATAACCTTGAAAGACTAAGCAAAAAAAGTATTTAAGTAAAGCAGAGCATATGACTAAAATATCATATAAACTTGAGAATATGAATAGAAGCTGTATAGTGTGGTCATTCTGAAACCTAACTAGATGTAAAGACAATCATGTCAACTTGAAACATCCTATAGGCGCCAAACAACACAATCTTTACATCAAATTATTTTATCATAGTGAATAAAGTTGTAGTTTCTAAGTTGAGACGCAAGGACAAAATCACTTTTAGACAATATTACATTCAACACATAAGATGCTTTTAGCTTCTTGTATAAATAATAGTAGAAAGTAAAAGGCAATGTAAAGGACCTCTGAGCAAACTTTTCAGCTTTGTTAGGAGCATCTACAAATGTTGTATCACTCTCTACCCATTCCCTGAATCAAAAGCAGAGTAAACATGAGCACTTTTAGAATATCTTGATAGAATGGGTGGTCATTCATAACACCGGCCAGCAGTTCCTTCTGTGATTTCCAATATGACAATTCAAAAAAAAAAAAAAAAAAAAAAAAACAATTGCAGAAAGCACATGACTACACCAATAGTCAATATGGCAAGTCAGAAGCTTTTAAAAAAAATTAAAAGAATATCAGAAATGCCTACCACTCAGAAATTTCCACAGAGAGTATCAACTCAAATAACAATAAGAACAAAATTCATGAATTCTCAAATTAAGAAGCAAAGTAATCAGATTTCTGATCACTTTGGCATTTTGTCAAACACCATATGCACATAGAGCTAACAAAAAAAAAGAGCAACATAAACTGGGAAAAATAGAAGAAGACCATAACATTCATTGCTTATACGACCATATATCAATATGGTCCACATTGATCATCCAGTGAGCCAAAACACAAATAGGCACACAACCCTTTCACAGACTGCAAATGGAGTCTTTCGCAACATACCCTCATTCATTGTGGGTCTCACCAAAGGATATTTCTCATTTTGTGTATAGAGCGGCTGGTTGAAACTAATTTTTATACACTCACTCCACCATGTCAACCGGCACTGTTTCTAATCACATAAAACAGCGGCTGAATCCATGAAAAATGAATCGCCGAAAGAGAAGCACCAAAAGGTCCCCGCTCTTAGAAAGTGAATGGATTTCCTCTTTTTTTTTTTGGGGGGGATTTTAGTAAATGGAGAAGTGGGTTATGGTTGTATCAATGAGAAATGAATTGGGTTTGTCTTGAATCCATGAAAAATGAACTGGGCTATGATTGTATATGTGAAACCTTAACTGGGGTGTTATTGTTTCCATGTGAAATGAAGAACCCTTTTTTCATAAACAAATAACAAAGTAAGTCTGAGTAACTCTTGTTTGTACCTTGTGTATTGGTGAAGAATATAGAAATGAGGGAAATGGTATAGTGACCTTTGGAGAGATCGATGGAGAGAGTTGCTGAGAGAGATGTGATAAGTCATGCATCTTATTCGTGATTTCCATCCGTTACTAAAATGCAAGATTTTTGCACATTAGAGGAATGAAGGGGATGAGAGTTATGATAAGGAAATAAAGTGGAGAAGAGGAACGTTCTTGGGGAAGAGGAAACGAAGAAGAGATGAAATAGTAACGTTCTTGAGGAAGAGGAGAGGAAGAGAGCAGTTACGGTTATCGGTTGCATTTGAACTAGTGCTCTCAATTATGTGAAATTAAGATTAAATGGGCCATTAATAAGTAAGATTAAATGGGCCATTAGTTAGTAGGGCTGGTAAAAAATGATAAGATGGTCAAAATCAAATCCCAAATTGACACAGAATTGGCAATTGGAATTCAGTTGGCGTCATATAATAATATCTAATTAGAAATCACATAAAATATAAGAGGGAATTTTACAACATAATTTTTGGAAATTCAAAAATTTGTGACATTAATAACTGCATAAAATAAATACAAAGTTACTTATCTCCTTTTCTCGGTCCTTCATTGTCATTCATGAATTATGAAAGAATTGATGAAAGATACGAGGGAACTAAAATGAAAGATATGAGGGATGTCATAGACAGGGAGAGATAAGGAGGGCTCACCTGTACTCGTTTTCCCCCCTTTTATTAATACTTAGAAATCACATTAAGTATAACAGGAAATTTTACAACATAATTTTTGGAAATTCAAAAACTTGTGGTATTAAAAACTGCATAAGATTAATACAAAGTTACTTACCTCCCTTTCCTTAGTCGCCCCTCGGTAGTCTTGAGCTCCACTTGGTACTTGTGTATGAAAGTTTTGATTAAGCCTTTCATAGGCCCCTTTTGTGGAATTAAAATTCAAGAGTCGAGGGATGTGCTGAAACTTTACCCATTCATCTCCTCGAATCTTCCTTACGAGTTCCCCTGAGACCTCTTTTAGGTAGAGACCCTAAAGATTAGTGAGGCACAGAGTACCCTCTACATTCTTCAAGTTAGGGCAAAAACGGAAGCCCAGGGATTGAATGCAACTCATTGATTCCTCTTTAAATTTTATTTGATTCAGTTGAGTGAGTTGTTCTATGTACAACGCCTTGAGTTGCAAGAAGTGTCTGCGACGGAAGCATAAATCTTTCCCAACATATGCCTTTTCAAGATAAAGTGTCCTGAGATTAGGCAATGCTTGTAGTGAAGATAATGGATATTCGTTCAATTGAGACCAACGTAAACCCACTTTAGTGAGGTTTTGAAGGGAAACAATCCAAAGAGGTAACCTCTCCAAACGCCCACATAATATGAGAGTCTCAAGATGAGTTGGAGGAGAAGACAATGGTTCCATATTAAGAAGCTCTTCTTCGCTTGTAGCCATTACTCTCAAGAATCGAAGGCCTTCCATCTTTTGTAACGAGGCACATAGCTCTACTCCATGGACTCTTTCCACTTTTGCAATTGTCAACTTTCTTAGCTGGGTCAAGTTTCCAATTTTTTTAACTATTTCATTGTTTGCACCAATCCATTCTGAAGTTTGTAAGCACTTTAAATTACATATTCCATCAGGAGCTTGTACAAATTTGTGAAAGTTAAAACTGCCAGGCAATAAAGATGGATCATGACGATATGTATAGATATGTCGTAGTTTCTTCAATTTTTCTACTCCTTTGGGCATGATATATATTTTTGACTTCCTAATATCCAGCGTCTGCAAATTTTGGAGCCTTCCTATGGATTATGGGAGCTCTTCAACATTCGTATTCCTCATACTCAAATAGCGTAAATTAAATAACTCCACTAATTCATCTGGCAAACTCTCTATAGGGAAATTTTCTAGATCTAACACCCTTAATAATTTAAAGCTTGACAAGATGCCACGTAAAGAAAGAGACGGGATTTCTATTTTGAATAGCATCAAAGAGCGAAGTTGATAATTACTCAGCCCAATGTTTACAACACTATGGCGCATTGATAAGTAATGGGCTTTTTTGTTCAGAGTCTCCTCTTTTCCATCATTTATGTAGCAAAAATTCTCTTCATGGCCAATTGATACAGCTTACTCTCTCAGAACTGTTGGAAATTTATACTAAAAGCATACTTTTATGTATCTGTCTTCGACTAATTAGTATATTTTGTCTTTTCATCTAAATGAGATTTTGTGTGGGCAAATGGTTGCATTATTTATGATTATGCATGTGTGTCTTTTATTCTATAATGTAGACAAGTTGGTGTATAGAGTTCTACTTCTATACAGAGGACTTATTTGTCGGTTCTTATAGAATATAAGTTTTTGTTCAGAGTCTAGATGGACTTGGACACATCATCGATACGATTGTAGCATGATGTTTCAGCAGGGTTGTCTTGGCTGCGGGAAATGGTATAGTTTTAACTTATCATGCTAGTATGCTATGTGTGTATTAAACATGACCGCTTTTGGGTTTATTATCTTTATACTGACTATATAAGATGATTAACATCCAAATGGTTGTTATGAGTGCTTGTACTCTTAATCCTGACATAAATAATAGACACATATATTTAGTGTTTGCCATTTTGATTTACAAAGGAGTGAGATCTTTTATGGGTCAATAGTCTCAGTAAATTGGATGACTACACTACTTGTGTGGTGCATATTAGTTTATTGACGGAATCCACGTCCCATAATTGGGATTGATGATATCCCCTTGATGAAGCTTTTAAGTTTTGATTATGTCAAACCCTGCAGGTGGACTTTCTGTCCGACATATCAAATAAGTTAAGTGTAAGGTCTCAAGGAATTATCAAGATATCGATTAAATATAGATGTCAGTAATTATTTAATCGATGGATATCTGAAATCTTAACGTGGGAGATTAATAAGCATTTAATGACATGAAGCTCGAAATATTAATTTTGAGAATAAGGACAGGAATGAAATTATAATTCTCTAATAAACTGAATTGTAATTTATGGAACTAGGATTCTAATTTGGGTTGAATTAGGGTTTCCTGCTTCCATAAGGAGCCTATCCTTATTTACTTCTTAAGGTCCCTACTGTAGCCTATAAATATGCGCCATTGCTCTCTAGGTCAATGAGAAGAAAAATCTCATTCTAGAGAGCAGAGAGAATTCGCAGAAGAGGCCCACTCCCTGGTGTGAATTCGAGCATATAGGAATACAGTAGAAGATCTTGAGATTTTCGGGCTGCTGCAAGACCGAGATCATATCAGAAAGACCAAGATCAATTCAGAGAGATCTCGCGGGTATGGTCTTTGATCATATTCGTTTAAAGTAATTTCCGGATTGATCTGTACGCAGAATCAAGGGTTCCTGGAGAAAACTCTTCTCTAACAATGGTATCAGAGCCAATCATGATACTGCATATGGATTGAAGAAAACATAGTAAGATTATAGGTTACTGCAAAAGAGATGGTTTGCCTTTGCTGTCTGTAACCTCTATTTTGCAACGAACTATCTAACCTCTGTTTTGCAGCGATTGATCTGGCTATCATAGTCACCATGTGTGTATGTTATGTGAATGGATCCCACGAATCAGATTCGTGGTTACTGTTTTACGTATTTTACAGGTTTTATGGTGATGTAATTATATTGAGGTAGCGTGTGAACTTCGTTTGTAAGGAGGCTTAGGGTACAATGTAATTTTTCATGGAGATGTAATTATATTGACATAGCGTGTGAACTCCGTTCGTAAGGAGGCTTAGGGTTCAATGTAATTTTTCATTGAGATGTAATTATATTGAGATAGCATGTGAAGTCCGTTCGTAAGGACGCATAGGGTTCAATGTAATTTTTCATGGAGATGTAATTATATTGAGATAGCATGTGAACTCTGTTCGTAAGGAGGCTTAGGGTTCAATGTAATTTTTCATGGATATGTAATTATATTGACATAGCGCGTGAACTCTGTTCGTAAGGAGGCTTAGGGTTCAATGTAATTTTTCATGGAGATGTATTCATATTGAGATAGCATGTGAACTCCGTTCGAAAGGAGGCTTAGGGTTCAATGTAATTTTTCATGGAAATGTAATTATATTGAGATAGCGTGTGAACTCCGTTCGTCAGGAGGCTTATGGTTCAATGTAATTTTTCATGGAGATGTAATTATATTGAGATAGCACGTGAACTCCGTTCGTAAGGAGGCTTAGGGTTCAATGTAATTTTTCATGGAGATGTAATTATATTGACATAGCGTGTGAACTCCGTTCGTAAGGAGGCTTAGGGTTCAATGTAATTTTTCATGGAGATGTAATTATATTGAGATAGTGTGTGAACTCCGTTGTAAGAAGGCTTAGGGCTCAATGTAATTTTTCATGGAGATGTAATTATATTAAGATAGCATGTGAACTCCATTCGTAAGGAGGCTTAGGGTTTAATGTAATTTTTCATGGAGATGTAATTATGTTGAGATAGCGTATGAACTCCGTTCGTAAGGAGGCTTAGGGTTCAATGTAATTTTTCATTGAGATGTAATTATATTGAGATAGCGTGTGAACTCCGTTTCGGAAGGAGGCTTAGGGTTGAATGTAATTTTTCATGGAGATGTAATTATATTGAGATAGTGTGTAAACTCCATTCGTAAGGAGGCTTAGGGTTGAATGTAATTTTTCATGAAAATGTAATTATATTGAGAGAGCGTGTGAACTCCGTTCGTAAGGAGGCTTAGGGTTCAATGTAATTTTTTCTAAGCCTCAATGTAATTTTTCATGGAGATGTAATTATAATGAGATAGCGTGTGAACTCCGTTCGTCAAGAGGCTTAGGGTTCAATGTACTTTTTCATGGAGATGTATTTATATTGAGATAGCGTGTGAACTCTGTTCGTAATGAGGCTTAGGGTTCAATGTAATTTCTCATGGAGATGTAATTATATTGAGATAGCGTGTGAACTCTGTTCGTAAGGAGGCTTAGGGTTCAATATAATTTTTCATGGGGATGTAATTATATTGACATAGCGTGTGAACTCCGTTCGTAAGGAGACTTATGGTTCAATGTAATTTTTCTTGGAGATGTAATTATATTGAGATAGCGTGTGAACTCCATTCGTAAGGAGGCTTAGGGTTCAATATAATTTTTCATGGAGATGTAATTATAATGAGATAGCGTGTGAACTCCGTTCGTAAGGAGGCTTAGGGTTCAATATAATTTTTCGTGGAGATGTAATTATATTGAGATAGCATGTGAACTCCGTTCGTAAGAAGGCCTAGGGATCATTGTAATTTTCCATGGAGATATAATTATAATGAGATAGCGTGTGAACTCCGTTGGTAAAGAGGCCTAGGGTTCAATGTAATTTTTCATGGAGATGTTATTATATTGAGATAGCGTGTGAACTCCGTTGCAAGGAGGCTTAGGGCTCAATGTAATTTTTCATGGAGATGTAATTATTTTGAGATAGCATGTGAACTCAGTTCGTAAGGAGGCTTAGGGTTCCATGTAATTTTTCATGGAGATGTAACTGTATTGAGATAGCATGTGAACTCTGTTCGTAAGGAGGCTTAGGGTTCAATGTAATTTTTCATGGAGATGTAATTATATTGAGATAGTATGTGAACTCCGTTCGTATGGAGGCTTAGGGTTCAATGTAATTTTTCATGGAGATGTAATTATATCGACACAACGTGTGAACTCCATTCGTAAGGAGGCTTAGGGTTCAATGTAATTTTTCTTGGAGATGTAATTATATTGAGATAGCATGTGAACTCCGTTCGTAAGGAGGCTTAGGGTTCAATGTAATTTTTTATGGGGATGTAATTATATTGAGATAGCATGTGAACTCTGTTTGTACGGAGGCTTAGGGTTCAATGTAATTTTTCATGGAGATGTAATTATATTGAGATAGCATGTGAACTCCGTTCGTAAGGAGGCTTAGGGTTCAATGTAATTTTTCATGGAGATGTAATTATATTGATATAGCGTGTAAACTCCGTTCGTAAGGAGGCTTAGGGTTCAATGTAATTTTTCATGGAGATGTAATTAGATTGAGATAGCATGTGAACTCCGTTCGTAAGGAGGCTTAGGGTTCAATGTAATTTTTCATGGAGATGTAATTATATCGACACAGCTTGTGAACTCCGTTCGTAAGGAGGCTTAGGGTCCATTGTAATTTTTCTTAGAGATGTAATTATATTGAGATAGCATGTCAACTCTGTTAGTAAGGTGGCTTAGGGTTCAATGTAATTTTTCATAGAGATGTAATTATATTGAGATAGCGTGTGAACTCCGTTCGCAAGGAGGCCTAGGGTTCAATATAATTTTTCATGGAGATGTAATTATAATGAGATAGCAAGTGAACTCCGTTCATAAGGAGGCTTAGGGTTCAATGTAAGAAAAAAGGGTTTTTGGGCGAAATGCCCAATTTGGTGCATGGTTCGCTATAGTGTTCGTTTCGGTCCCTTAGCCGCATAAAGTGTTTTTTGGGGTAAAATCCTCTTTGTTTTAATAATGTGGGTATCCTTGACGTCTTTGACCCAATAAGACTAATCCCCTAGGTGGCGCCTACAAAACCCACACAAATGCACACTAGGCAACACAACGTGGAGAGCAAACCCACACCTTATGCCACTTCAACTCCCAAGTAGGTGTCCAGTTATGACCTTGTTGTCCATAAACGATTGGCTGCCATCAAGTAATGGTAATTTGCCCAATTGGATGATCAAGATTTTTTATGCCGGAGGCTCTCTACGATCCATCTCCAATGGGCTTACATAATGGTCGATACCATTGTGGCGAAAGGTGAGCCCCCTATGGAGTGTTGACCAAATCTAAACTCTCAATGAGGGTGAAGCACTATTATCTCTAAAATACTGTACACTATGTAATTTTACACATTTATTAGCCTCTCATTTTGGACTAAAAGAAAAACAAGTTCTATTCTCTTATGTTCCCACCTTATGACGACTGACCTAGACCTCCTAAAATAGGGGAAGGAAAAGAAAAGCTTGATTTACCTTTTGTGTGGGATCTGTAGCTGTTCACTTGATTCACTTATTGTGTGATGTGCACTTATTGCCGTTGTTAACTTCAATTCATTGATTTTTGGAACTATTTGGGAACTGTGCACTACTTTTTTGTTGTGAAAAAGACTTAGCAAAAGAAAAAGGGCCTAGAATTCCTAACCGTAATTAAGGATGTTGGGGTTTTTTTTGGACATGATGTGACATCTTATCTTCTAGTATTTACAAATACCTTGTTTCTTCCGAAGCATTTTAGAATTCCAGTCCCTTAAAATGTCTCATATGAACTTAAGGAATTCAAAAATTCCAGCCCCTTTGCATTTTGGTGAAATTTCTGGATGCCCTATCGGTGTTACGAAATTTGGGTTATTTCATCCGAATTTTCCGAATAATTTCGGTTCGGTCACTCCACTAAACCGAATACCCCCTCCATAAAATTCCGTTATATATTTCAGAGCGATTCAACCGAGTTTCCAAAATTCAAATCGAATTGAGGAATTCGAACAAACTGGGTGAAATCCCAAAATTCATTCGAACAGATTAAAGAGACTTAAAATTAGAAAAAAATAAAATCATATGGGGTTAAACATAATTCTTTTGTTAGAGTGACTTAAAATATATATATATATATATATAACAAAACCTGAGGGAGGTAAACATAATTTGTTTTTAGCTCAAAAGTAAAAAAAAAAAAACTCAAAGCCCTAACGCAAATGTGAAAGCCCTTTCGTTTTCCCTCTTTCAGTGGAAAAAAAAAAGAAATGAAGGAAAAAATAAAAGGCAGGAGGAGGAGGAGGGAGACAAAAAGAGGCAGCAGCCGGGCCACCTGCTGCTACTGCTACACAGCTTGTCTGACCAAAGAAAAAAATTTGAAAGAAACAGAAAAGAAAGAACAAAAATAAGGGGAGGAAGAAGAAGAATAAGAAACACCTACTCTTATTAGGGCACTGCTGCTATGGTTGCTCACCATGAGTGCCCAACCCAGCTACCGCTGCTTTTGCTCTACCCAGTTGCTATGCCACTGCTCGATCCAGTTGCTGCTGCTGCTCAGGTACTTCTTTTTCTTCCTCCACTTCCCTTTTTTTCTTGGGAAAATTAGCCAAAAGTCCCTCAGCACGGTCTTATAAGGCCTCCAATCCAACAACTTTTCCTCTAAGGCCTATAGTCTATATAGCTGGACATATTTTGGTAAGAAGTTCTTAGATATGCTACATCAGACATTTTCATGATCACTGATTTGCCCTTTCAACTGTTGAAGCATAAAATTTTGAATTTTAAAATTTTAAATCTTTAATTCCCTCTCATTCATAGGGCAAGGTTCTCCCTCATTCGTTTCGTTGAGAGGTTGGGATGAGGCGAATCTAGCATGGATCCATCTTCCTGGAGGGACATAGATCAACGGTGGGCCACCGCGATCTGCTCTTGTTGTAGGTTCTGTTGAAAAACCTTAATCAAAGAGTTCTGCTTGCCTGAACTGGAGACGACGAAGGGAGAAGGAGACCTGTTGAAGAACATAGAGGATCCAGAATTGCTGCCTATTTCGGTTACTGTTTGTGCCTTGGTTCGGTATAGAAGGAAGAGGGCTCTACTACTCCTCACCACTGCCGAAGGAGGTTGGGACGGCATATCGCCATCCCTCTCCGTCTGGTGCTGCCACCTTGGTTCGAATTCCAGGGTTTTGCCGTCGCTGGAGAAGAAGACCGAAGCAGAGGTCGGTCGATGTTGCCTCGCCACAGGCGGAGACGATAAAGAATTTGGTCTGGGGCGACTCTCAGATGTTGGTTCTTGTTGACGAGAAACAAAGACATCTCTGCTTTGTATTCTGAAGATAGTGAAAAGACTTGGTCGAGAAGTCTCAGAAATTTCACTTGTAGAGAACGTGATTCTCTGGTCATAGAAGCAAGGCGTCATTGCCGGATCTGCAACTTGCCATTGCTAGAGAAGGTCGTCGATGTGGTTGTTGCCGCCATTGTAGTTTTCCGATCGTTGTCGAACGCGGTCGACGGTGCTGCACCATTGCCAAAGAAGGAATGTAGTAGGGCTGTTTTATTGTTTTTAGCAAATCTATTTGAGCTTTTATGAAATTTATCTTAGTTTTTATGGAATTTATCTGAGTTTTTGTCAAATTTATTTAAGTTTTTATCAAATTTATCTGAATTCTTTTTAAATTTATCTGAGTTTTTTGAAAATCTATTTGATTTTTTGGCAAATGTATTTGCATTTTTTTGAAGTCTATTTGTTTTTTTGAATTTTATTTGCATCTTTTGAAATTTATTTGCATTCTTTTAAACTTATTTTCATTTTTTGAGATTTATTTGCATTCTTTTGAGATTTATTTGCATTTTTTAAAATTTATTTGCATTTTTTCTAATTTATTTTTGTTTTTTTAAATGTTATTTTAAAATCTCATTAATGGGATTTTCATTAATCGTGGGCAATTAAATGGTAGATGACCATTATTAATGGCATATCCCACTAATCACGGGATATGATTTATCTTTAAATAAATAAGAATTTTTAAAGAAAGGGTAACTTGGACATTTAGGTCTTCAAATTTGGTAAAAGGACCTACCATACTATGAAAAAATATTATGAATCTAAGGCCAAAAAGTTAAATGTTTAGGGACCTGTCGCTTTATTCCCCTTTTTTCTTTCCCCTTCTCTGGACACTTCGACAGTAGACAACTGCTTTTCTTCTGCTTGATTTCGACAGCTTCTCAACTGATTTTCCCCCTCCTCTTTTGGGCTAGATTTAATGCTAGTCTAGGCTAGGTTTGGCTGGGCTGGGTTTGCTGCTGGTCTGAGTTGGGCCGTTGCTGAGTTTTTTTTTTTCCTATTTGCTGTCATCCACTGTTGGGCTGGGCTTTTTTTTTTTTCATCTCCCCGTTGTTGCCTTTCTTCTCTCCTTGTTGTTGCAGCATTTCCTGCAATTTTTTTTTCCATTTTTCAATTTTGATTATTTCTCATTTATGCATACCCATACACATGCAATGTTGGATTTATTTTGTGTTGACATTGGGTTTAAGCTGGCCAAAATTGAAATGGATGGTATATCATAATTTAGAATTGTGGTATTTATTTGTCAATTATCATGAATGAGGTTGGAAAAGTGGTATACTTGCATCATCAGAGGATTCAATTTCTATATTTATATCATTACATGCCATATTATGAGTAGATTTAGTAGAATAAACTAAATGTATCAAATCATATTTTTAAAATTTTAAGATTAATTATATATTTTTTCTTTACGTATATATATATATATTTTTAATTTTTATAATTTTTCCGAAACATAAATCCAAAACGTTTCACTGAAATCCCGAATCGGCCGAAATATTTCAGTTTGAAGGCCAAACCGAAATGGCGTCCAAAACGAATTTCACAACATTGTGCCCTATACAAGGGAGCATCCATGAATTCCACGTTGTCTGGGAATTCATAAATTCTCCAGATAGGAGTTCATTGAATTCTAGCAAAGAAACAGGACCAAAGGACACTGCAATGGAAAGTCCTTTCTGATACCTATGCATTAGCTTTGTTGGTTGGACTGCATTATTATTTTTCATTCTGTTTTCGCCCTTCTTTCCAACCCATAGCACTAACGTGGCAAATGACCTTTGGCTTTGAGTATGGATATTAATATGCTGCACCATACTGTTACTTTAAGTAACTTTTCTTTTTCCAGTTTCAGGAATCTATTGCTCCAACTGCCTGGTTTGTAATGGGCAGGTAAATTAAGGGTCCCATCTTTGTGTGTCATCTGCAATGTTCTCATGTTGCAGGTTTCATCAAAATGGGAGGGTCCATCATATTTATGCCACCCAGGTGGTGCTTGTCTCTAACGAGTGCCATTCGTGGTGTTGTGGACTCCTAGGTTGAT
Source organism: Persea americana (assembly GCA_029852735.1). NCBI lineage: Eukaryota > Viridiplantae > Streptophyta > Magnoliopsida > Laurales > Lauraceae > Persea > Persea americana. The sequence goes on from CM056816.1 coordinate 17,318,611, forward strand.
GAGAATTTGTCTGTGTTCTCTTTGTTTAGCTGAATTTCAGGATGATGTCCGTTTGGTTTTATTTTCTACTCTTCCAAGCTATTGCTTCCATAGATCTTAATCTGGATAATGATTCATTTTTATTATATGAAAGGTTACCATTATCAAAGGGTGTTATTTCAATTAACTAACGTGGTAAAGTAATTATGACTCATTACATTGGGTATATGGTGGTATAAAACTGTTTTCTTACCTTCATTTGAATTCGCGTACATTGTAAATGATAGGTGCCAATGAGTCGGGTTGAGCAACATGGGTAGCACGTAGAGGCTCAACCTGAACCTGGCCCCTCTATTAATTGGGTTTTGGATGGTAGCATGAAACCTTGAACTTACATAGGTCAGCTCACACCTGTGATTAATAGTTCCTTATTGGGTTGGTGGATCACGTAGAGTAAGTGGGGGTGGGTTAGGTTGGCAGGTCAAATGCAAGAGCAAATTCAGCCTGAATGCAACCCATTTCTTGGTTAGTTGAAAATATCAGTCGATGCCAATCTGAATCAAAATCATTTATTGTGGAAAACATTGCAAATGGCAGAAATGGGAATGCTAAGAATGATGGTAATCATATTCATGCCTCTCTCTTCCTTTTGTTATTGCTATGGTGGAATAATTGTAATGACTGCATTTTTTGTGTTTCTACGTTTAAATAAGGCAATTTGTTTGTTAGAGTATTGTTAGTGGTTTTTCAGAGTAACGGTCCATTTCTCCATGTCATAAGACATGCAGACCTGCCTGTGTTGATGCATTCTCCATATCATGTGTAAAGCAGTGTAGGTTTTTCCGATTTCTCAACCAACAATGGCTGGAGCCCAATACGTTGATGACCGCATCGACATGGTAAGGATTAACTTTAGAGGCAGAAGTAGAAGACTACAAATATAAATCCACTGGAAAGGAATAACTTTGTGGCAACTCTTTCACCGAAGAATATTGATGTGCATGGTGGGTGCACCCCACTCTTAAGACTACCCTAGACATTGCAAGCTTGCTTGTTGCTAGTATATATATATATATATATATATATATATGCAAGAATCAAGCTTATAAAACGTGGGGAAAGAAAATAAAGAAAAGAAAATTGTTAATGTTTCGATGCATGGATACTAGACGTTGATGGGGGTTAGGGGAACTATGAATAGTTTGATCTGAGAGACTTTCTCTGAGGGCTTCATAGTTTTCTAAATCCCAACTGATCGGTGGCATACAAAACTCAAGATGTGTGAAATTCCATGGAGGCTTTTTTTGGTGCATCCTTTTGAAAGCAACTTCTTAATGGAGGTTTTAATTGCATTACAGACTACATTAAACGCAAGGAGTAGGAATTTCCTTGATGAAATCATCTGTGCTGGACCTGGGGTCAAGGGTTTTCATGAGTCAAACCTTTCATATGGGACGAAAAACTGAACTGTACCAGACTATCATGGAACCGTTGGGCCTGACCTAAACTTGTCTTGGCCGGTATGTTTCACATCTTCATCAAATTTGTTTAAATCATAAATTTTTTAAATTGTCCAAATCTAGGTCTAGGCCTAGATTGAGTCCCTTGCTCCAATATGAAAATATGTGGCGCCAACACCCAATATGATATTTGGGCTGCTAATGAATGGGATAATAGTCTCAACCCTACCATCTCAATAACACCTGGTGAGCATCCGTACATGACCCGCTCTCTAAAGAACTAGAAATTGAAACCATCTTGGCAAAATCAAAATCCTCCGACACTGGCAATCTTAAATAATGAATTGAGGGCATACAAAGGGGTTGCACCCAACTTCTCTGATTCTAGAGGCTAGAGAAACCAAGCAAAAAATGTCAACAAAGGAAAATTGTTAACGCTTCCAAACCGGATTATCGGAAAGATTTTCATATCAGGGTGGTGCGAGTCATAGCCCATGGGGATTATATAGTAGAATATTTATTTCCTCAGGATCCATGAGTGGGGATACCAAAATTTCTTCACTTTAAGCCATATTTAGCGGAAGCTTATATCATGTTGCACCATCCTGAGCCCTAGGATTCTGTGCCACTACACTAATATATTTCATACATATCCGTTATTTCATGTCACTAATAACAGACTGTATGTATTTATCGGCATAAACCAAAAGAGTAGAGCATATATAACAAGAAAACAAGATAGTTCATTCCCCTAATGTGATAAAGTTGAATATGAAAAAGTGCATTAATTACAACTCCAAATAAAAGGCCAATGAAGGCCAGTCCAAATATAACAAGTTCCAACACAATTACTCCTAAAATGATCACGTGTCTCAGCTGCTGCCTCCTATGCTTGCATCACATTGTCTGCACTCCACTCTTTCAAGCCCTGCTAAGTCTCTCTGCCCTGCGAAGTCTCTCTGACCGTCGCAACTTCATGCTCACCGGCAGTGGAGTCGTTACCTACAATGCCAACAATCACATTGTCAAGCTGTGAAATTAATAGTCTTAGAAAGTAGACAATCCACGGCTACATATCCATATAAGTCAATCATAAAACCATGTAAGATGAGCCTAGCAGTTCATATCATGCGCGTATATGGGCTATAACAAAACATAAAGAATAGATGTATGAACAAATGCGAATATAAATCGTACAGTAGTAATAATAACCAATGCAAATGAGTATCATGATATACAAGTGCAATACAAACTAAGTGTGCCCATGATGCAAAAGCAGTGATGAAACTTGAATAATGAAAAGAGGGTTGTGCGTATGCATGAGCATGACACGCGTAAACCATGCATTAGGGATGTAACTCCGAATACCCAAGCCCATGTGTGGGCCCGTTCCTGCATAGGTAGGATATGCCACTCTACCCACTTGCCTTTCTTCAGTGGAGCCACGGACGTTACTGCCATACATTGGGAACATGATACTTGCATGAGCTGATAAACACAAATACATATAACATGAAACGCTGCATAACATAGGGGCATGAGTGTGTAAAATATGAAATGCAGAATAAACATATGTATATGCCACGCGGGATATGCAACAATGTATGAGCATTAGGATGTGTACACTTGGATGGGTCTAAGGTAATCCAATTCCATCATACCTCAGCCACCCTAAAATTGGGCAGCATTTTGGTACATTGGAGCTGGGCCCAAAATGGGTGGAAAGAAGTTTGATTGGACCCGATCAACTTAGCAGGGTGCATTGCATTTAATGCGAGCCACACCAGCCAATTGATCATCCCTTGGGTCCTGCCAAGTCCATAGGTAGAAGTAGGACATTTGAATGCGTGTTAAGCCACAAGATTGTCTCAATAGGAATATTTTGGATCATCGATATGATTCTAGATTAGCTAGGGATAGGGGTTTCGCCCATGGGTCAATATTCCCAAGAATTGTTGTTCAGACCGTTAGTAATACCCATCTATCCTCCAACGAAACCATAACCACTTGGGGATGGAAATTTCCTTCCAACAGAGGTCGCTTAAGTCTACTTATATCAACAATGCGGAATACATAATAACTAATGCATGAAAATACACTCTACCAATCATTATAACATGGCTATCATTCACAAGTAGGTACAAGGTGATTCATCTCTATATAGCCATCGGATCCTAGTTATCCGGAGTATATCATTATCTTGGCGATTTGATGGTGGTTGACAACAAGGGTCCCATGCTTGCATACTCATGTCATAATATTGTACCCACACATACATCCGGACAACAATAAATGTAGTTAACTCAATATCATTTACCCTTGGTCATACTAAACTTTACAGGTGAATCCGGGGGTTTATGTCCATATCTTAACTTAATTCTAGCACCCACTGGTGATAAACCACAGCGGTACGCAGGTCAAGCTCTACACTAAGCTCACTGAGGGTGCAGGGGGCGATGCTCCTGACCCAAAAATAGCTTTTGAATTCCTTCTGAAGCCTATGATAGTTACTCAAAAGATTGAGATTTCGGTCCATACGGGCAGGGGAGTAGGGCCTACAAGGCCCACAATATAGGAGTCCAAGGTGAAGTACAAAAATATAGGAAAAAGGGTTCTGCAAATCAGTCGGTTTGTCACACCGAACCACTGAGTGCTTCTGTTAGTCGGCGGTTAAGCAGACCGAATTGTCGACGAGTCACTTTGGTCGCTCCACACCGCCAAGTCCTCCTGAGTGAACACTCGAACGACTCTGCAATTTGAAATTCGCAGAGTTTCCTTCTTTGCCACATTCCCAAGGGCCCTAAACATGTTTGTAAAGCTAGGAAAATATATTTCCAGGTTTTCCCCTTTGCTTTCCGTAGTTTAATATGCAATTAACATAGAAAATACCATAACATGTATAATACCCAAAAATAGAATTACCAAACATGCTTGGAATTGAAATCATGGATTGTCACTTGCATCAGTCCTTCAAAATCATCGAGAATAACCTTTGAAAATCATTTTACAGTTGAGATGCACGTTTCCCCCAAAATCCCCAAGATCCGAGCCCAATATCCTACAAAAATTGGAAAGTGAGGGAATAGGTGGCCGATGATCAGGCATGTCGAGATCCAAGGTGAAAATGGGGTCCTTAACTCGAATCTAGAAAATGGGGGAGAGATCTTACCTCTAGGTGCCCTAACGAAGAAGAAAAACTTTCCAGTGGGGGTCGTCGAGCACGGGGTGGGGGTGGGTGGCGGTGTCTGTGGAGTGGTATGTTTGTGACTATAGAAAGATAGGGAGGTATTTCCATGGGTTCAATTTGCGATTTGATGTAGAAAAAAGGAAAATTTCAACTTTCACAAAAATGACGGTTATGTCCGTAATCAAATATAAAATTGTGAAACTAAAGGTTACCAAGCATTGAATTCCTATGAGTTGAACATGAAGGTTACTCATTATAATCTAAGTTATCTAATGATCTGGAATGTAACCTATTTTTAAAACTACCCAAAATACCCCTATAACTGCCCGGATGATAATTCTACCCCTTTCAAAGCCATAACTTAGCCTAATCGTAACTAAACTGGCGCAAAACTATCCTAACACTAAAACCAACTTAACTAAAACCTAAGAAAAAAATTAATTAATACTAATTACTTTTAATCAGGACCGAAATCTTATAAAAATAATGCTTACGATATGAATATGATTTCCCATATGCCAAACCAAAGAAATCGCCATACAAATTGCCTAATGACCAGTTGAATGAGAGCTTGCACTTCAAATAGGTGGGACTGCAGGTGGAGACCAAGCAATCAAATGATCTAGAGGAAGCATGTGCAATCTAATATAAGCATGTTGTAGTGACCTTGGTTAGTGGATTTTTTTCCTCAAAAGGCGAGCATTGTTCAACTTCCTTAGTTCCATTGATCTTTTGCTTGTTTTTTTTCGTTTTCTGGTTCTCAGAATGTCATGCACTGGGTCTCTCTTCGATGATCTAGATTAGAGTGCAGGGCTGTAAAGGAAGATGAATTTAATAGATCTATTCTAATAGCATAAAATTTGGTCCAAACCTTCAGATGATGCAAGCAAATATTGGAGAGGCTGTCCCCTACTATGTTGGAAGTGCACTTGTAGATATAGAACAAACGAAGGAAGATGAGCCAAAATTAGAATCCCGGTAGTTAGGGGCCAGATTTCACTCAAATAGCTGATAGGGAGACTGTGAAATCAATCATTTTAAAACAATGAATCTATAGAAAAAGAAATATATTGTCTACTTTTATAACATATGCCTATAACATTATGAGAAGAAACTGGATCCTCTACCACTTCCCATGCAGGAAACTTTGTATTTATTTTTAATATAGAATTTAATTTAAGAGGCCTAATCAACATGCCAAAGATAAGAAGGCTTTGCAAGGATTTTGAGGACAAACCATCTTATAAGAATTCAGGTCAATTGGATGTTTTCAGCCGTCCGATTTCACTTTCACAACTCTTTCTCTGACAATATGAAACATCAACGGATATGATTTTATGTAGATAGGTAATTCTCAAATACTTGATGTACGTGGTCTGGCCAATGGACCCACAAACTTTGCCATGTACTTATTTTAAAAGGCAATAGAGAGCTTTTCCTTGCAAAACTTTTAGAAGATACCAATGTACAAGGCAATGTCTCTAAATTAAAGAATTAATGTTTTCAGTATCTTTGATACATAACTAATCTAAAAACCTGACTTTATTGCAAATGTGATCGAGAGAAGTCTTTGACAAAGAGAATCCGAGCTCTGTACTTCTACATTTGGGATTATTTAAACCCAAGGAGTCCTAAATCAAGATATTATGATATTTATCTATAGGATGAGGCTAAACCATGATGCTACTACATCAAAATAAATTGCAATTCTCCACCTAAATCCATGAGTCATTCTACTTTCAATAAAATTCAATCTGCTTGCAAATTCTCATTCACCATGTATTAAATTTAGATCGAATTTCTAGTGAATTCATGGGATCATAGATCATATGTTTTTGTATGATGAAGTCCTTTGGGATCAACGAAAAAAGAAAATTTATGGAGCTAATTACAAGTCGATAAATTGATCGATTCAATGGCGGGCCTCAAACATATTTGAGAGAAATTGTAATATGCATCAACATAAAGAGAGCTATGGTAAAATGGTGCATTTAATCAAAGGGGCCCCCAATTTACTCCAAATTCAAGCCAAATCAATTGAAAGCGTGTGAGAGTAGATTGGAACGAGTTTGAATTTTAGACAGGTTCTAGTAATATCACAATGGAGCTCACTATAAGAATTAACGCATCTTTTTACACTTGATGAGCTTCCTTCTTTTCCTTTAAAAAAGAAAGAAGGGGAAAAAAGTGGGCACATAGAGAGGGAGAGAGAAGCAGGGCTGACCTGTACTCATTTCCCCTCCATTTGTTAATACTTAGAAATCACATTAACTATAAAAGGAAATTTTACAACATAATTTTTAGAAATTCAAAAATTTGTGATATTAAAAACTGCATAAGATAAATACAAAAGTTACTTACCTCCCTTTCCTCGGTCCTTCCATGGTAGCCTTGAACTCCACTTGGTACTTGTGTATGAAAGATTTGATGAAGCCTTTCATAGACCCCTTTTGTGGAATTAAAATTACGGAGTCGAGGGATGTGCTGAAAGTTTACCCATTCATCTCCTTGAATCTTCCCTTTGAGTGCCCCTGAGACTTCTTTTAGGAAGAGATGCTGAAGACTAGTGAGGTACTGAATACCCTCTACATTCTTCAAGTTAGGGCACCAAAAAAAATGTAGGGTCTGAATGCAACTCATTGATTCCTTTTCAAATTTTACTTGATTCAGTTCACTGTAACCTCCTATGCACAACACCTTGAGTTGCAAGAAGTGTCCGCTACGGAAGCACAATTCTTTCCCAACATATGCCTTTTCAAGAATAAGTGTCATGAGATTGGGCAATGCTTGCAGTGACGACAAAGGATCTTCATTCAATTTAGACGAACGTAAAGCCACTGTAGTGAGGTTTTGAAGGGAAGCAATCCAGAGAGGTACCCTCTCCAAACGCCCATATAATGCGAGAATTTCAAGATGAGTGGGAGGAGAAGACAATGCTTCCATATTTAGAAACTCTTCTTCGCTTGCAGTCGCTACAGCCAAGAATCGAAGGCGTTCCATCTTTTGCAACGAGGCACATAGCTCCACTCCATGGTCTCTTCCCACCTTTGTAATCAACAACTTTCTTAGCTGGGTCAAGTTTCCAATTTTTTTTACCATTTCATTGTTTGCACCAATCACTTCTAAAGTTTGTAAGCACTTTAAATTGCATATTCCATCGGGAGCTTGCGCAAAATTGTGAACGTCAAAATTGCTAGGGAAACACAGTTAGATCATTACGACATGTATAGATATGTCGTAGTTTCTTCAATTTTTCTACTCCTTTGGGCAGGATATTTATTTTTGACTTGCTAGTATCCAATGACTGCAGATTTTGGAGCCTTCCTATGGATTCTGGAAGCTCTTCAACATTTGTATTCCTCAAACTCAAATAGCGTAAATTGAATAACTCCACTAATTCATCTGGCATACTCTCTATAGGGGAATCTTCTATATCTAACACCCTTAATAGTTTGAAGCTTGATAAGATGCCACGTAAAGAAAGAGATGTAATTTCTATTTTGAATAGCATCAAAGAGCGAAGATGACAATTACTTGGCCTGATGTTTACAACCCTATTGCCGATTGACAAGTAACGGGCTTTTTTGTTCAGAGCCTCCTCTTTTCCATCACTTATGTAGCAAAAATTCTCTTCGTGGCCAATTGATATAGCTAACTCCCGCAGAACATCATGCATTCGCAGCTTTTTCTCAATCGTAGGAAGCTTTTCTACATGTTGTAGCATGCCCCTACGTACAAGATCCTTGATATAGTCTGCCGCCACCTCCTCTAATGTTTGCCCTCTCCTCTCTTGTATAAATCCTTGGGCAACCCATAACCTAATTACTCTTTCTTGTGTAATTAGGCAATCTTCAGGAAAAATGCTACAATATAAGAAACAGTACTTGAGGTTGTATGGCAAATCGTTAAAGCTGAGCAAAAGTATGTTCCTCAACCCTCCCAAATCTTTATTGTTGCCCAGCTGCCAGCTAAGATTATCTGCCACCAAACGCCATTCCAAGCTCGAGTTTTCTTTCATTGACATGAGTCCCCCGATGTTCACAATTGCTAGAGGTAGCCCCTCACATTTTTTTACCAAGCTTTCTGCATATGACTTTAGATGCGGAGGACAGCTTTTGTTTGAAAATGCTTTGCTACAAAAGAGAACGAAAGCATCGTCATAGCCCAGATGCCTAAGGTGGAGAACATTTTCAACTCCGAAAGATGATGCGAAATCATCCATCCGTGTTGTGATGATGACTCTGCTTCCGCATCCATTGTCTGGCAATGCAAGTTGTATGTGTTGCCATACAATTGCTTTCCATACATCATCTAAAACAATCACGTACCTTTTCTTCTGTAAGTAGCTGATGAGCAGCTCACTAATTTCGATGTAATCCATCTCATCAACACCATTTGGAATAGGTTCGTTGGTAGATTTGCATAGGCCCTTCATCAAGTTTCGTAGCAGCTCGTCAACTTTATAAGTCTGGGAAACTGTGATCCATGCACGGCAATCAAAGTGCTTCTCCACCTCTGGGCTGTCGTATACTTTTGTAACGATAGTGGTCTTGCCAAGGCCACCCATTCCCACCACGGACAGCACCACACGTTTTGGCACTTGATCTGATTCTATCAGCCGTTTGATTAGGAACTTCTTGTCTTCCTCGATCCCCACAATTTCAACATCTGGGATCAAGCGCGCGTGCTGTCTTAAACGTTGCCGGTTTTCACCACCACTACTACCATCATCATCATTTGTGTTTGATGTTGATCCTCTTTCTCTGAGGTCATAACGTTTGTATCGCTTTGAAATTTCCTGAATCTCAAACTTGACTGCTTTCAGCTCAGAGGCAATCTGGCGCTTGTAACGGAGAAGCTGTGCTTTGAGCATGACACTTTCTAGTAGTCCCTCACCTGTGTCTTGCTCGGCAATATGGTACATGTACTTGTCAATGATATCCTCCACCTTGTAGGCAACTTCTCTTACTTGCCCCTCAAATGTTCTCATTCCATCTCCATCGTTGCTGATTTTCCTTCTTTTTCTTCTATCTGCATCCTTCGAGAAGGAGCCCATGCTCTCCAGCTCCAGTTGGATTTCTTCTATTTGCAGTCCTTCAAAAAGGGATGGTGCTTCTTCTTTCAATCTTTGAATCGCCAAACCCCCACCAATCTCCGCCAATTTTTCAACCACGAACCTCACAGCACTAGCCATATTTGTTTTGCTCTTACTTTTTCTCTCACTATACAATGCAGTCTTTTATTAAGGCCACCGACGCCAGGCTATGGTGCAGCGGCTGTTATCTACTTATCTCCAATTAGAGTGCTCCACGTTAGGCCTTTATAAGACGTGTGTGACTTGATCTTTAAGACAATACCATGGAATTACTGGTTGTGCTGGATTCCATGGTTTAGTCATTAATCGCGAATGCTTTTCTTTGTGCCGCAAAAGAAATAAATGAAATGCTTTTGTGGACTTCTTTTCATCATCCATCATATCAGGAGATCATGGGCCACCGTGACAACTGGATGCATGAACTACTGTGTCACGGGCACAGCTCATGGTTTCCAATCGGAACCATTTCCATCTAAGGAAGGTGAAATCTTGACAAATGGTATAAAGAAAAAAGGGCTTGGACATGTTGATGGACGCAACCATCGACTTGTTGAGGGCTAAGGAAATCTCTGGGCCGTTTCTCTGAGCCTGGTTTCATTCATGTGTGTTGTGTAATGGATATGGAGTCTGTCTCCTACTGTTCATACTTTAAGTCAGCATACAATCTATGGGTAATAAAAGATTGCATTTGAGCCCCATCGATTGTGTAAGAGCTGGCTTCCAAGGTGGCTCCATGACTGGTGCCCCTAAAATTGAGATAGATGGAGGTTCTTATTTCTCTAAAAAGGTGTTAAAGAGTTATATATTAGGGCTCAATTAGAAACTTCTTTTTTTGTAAACATAATTTTATTTGTCAAAACAAGAACAAAACAATAATTAAGCCATGGGCAGACAATGCCTCACCCAATTAGGAACAATACCATCCCAATAAAAACTGTTACCAAGCTGATAACTCTGCTTGGCCAAAAAATGATATGCTACATTAGAAGTCCAAAAAATATAAAAGAACTTAATAAAAGAAAAATAATTGTACTGAAGTTTAATGTCCAAATTAAATAATGGAATTGGTGGTCGATCCACTTGTCTGCTGATGTTATCCACCGGGCTAGAGGTGAAATGCGTACCAACTTCATCTAGTAGCCCTACGTAGATCGGTATAAGGGTGGATGGTCAAGATGTTACATGTAGCTAATCCTACATGGATGGATGAATTGATCAAATCTAGTGGGTTTGAGGTACGTAGGCATCATGGGTAAGATAGGTGGTTACATATGTTTTATTAGATAGTCGATCTTGCATCTAGTGGTTCCTGTTTTTTATAAGATTAGTGATCTCACTTTGTAAACAGAGCTGTCCTCAGCTTTGATACTCTCCACATGATATTGTTTGCTTTCATTACATGCCTAACTGTTTTTTTTTTTTTTTTTTTTTTTTTGCTTTTGCTTTTGCTTTTGCTTTTTAGGCCTCAACCCACCAAAAGGCATCATGTAGAGTTAAGGACCACGTCACACATATGAATCCAAGATCTGGATGAGCCGTTTCCGATGTGGCACTTGTACACCACTACATACGCAGTCCTTAAGAGTTTTTCCCGCCCTCTCTATCTAGGTAGATGCTCGCCGGACTCAAAACCCTTCTAAGGGGGGCCATAGGCGTGACATAAATTATACACCCCATCGCTTTATAAATTTATTTTTGGTAATGCAATATCGTCACTCTTCTCTATATAATTACCCCATCGCTTCATAAATTTGTTGATCAAGAGATACAAAACCTTCATGCGTTGCCTGAATAATATTTTTGAAAAAAAAAATTGCTGACTTGCAAAATTCTTTATAATGGGGGTTGTTTTTTATCCACTATTCTGGGCTCTTTCCATTTTTCCCCCCACTTCCTTTGTGCAGGTTATTGCATTAACTGACATAGCTCTCCAAGCTCCTACTCATATCTTGATTATCTCCAAAGTGAAGGATGGATTAACTGGGCTCCCTAAATTTTCCCTGGATGCCTTTTTTTTTTTTTTTTTTAATTCCTTTACTCTTTAGAGAGATAGGGTAAGAGAGAATTTATCAAAAGTTGTTCTGCTATTAAATCCATAGCAGTAATTCTGGAAAGTGTTTGTGAAAGGATATTTCCGATTATAAATGAAGATTATAATGATATTTGGAAAAAACAAATTGACTGTAAAATGGTAATTTGAAAACGGAGAGACTTTCATCGAACAAGACTGTTAATTATAAAACAGTATCTCCCTGTTTCTTCGAAATTGGGGATCCAAACTCTAATTCTTAAATATCATTTCCAACTCTTTTTTATAAGTCCCGACCCGGACGGCAGGGACGCTCCACCGGAGCCCACCCCCTTTTATTATTATTATTATCAGATCTAAACCATTGAATTGAATGGATCCCCTAGTGAACAACAAAATTGAACACAGAACTTCAAAGTGTGAAAGTTTTTGTGTTGGATTCCATGGTTTATTCCATCATCAATCATGGAATGCTTTTCCTTGTGCCGCCCAATCACAATGATAAATGGGATGCTTTTGTTGACTTGCATTCATCATCCCTCTATATTAGAGACTAAAGTTGCTAGCATGGCCCACATGGACTACTGTGTCATCAAATCGATCCAACACGGCATTGACCTGGACGATCCAAGGGCATAAAACAAAGTTGAAAATAAAAATTAAATGATAATTCGGCTGTGCAACTTGGCTTATAAAATCCTTGTAAAAATTTTGTTGACTTTTTTGTCATCATCCATCAAAATCAATGGAGAAAAAAAGTTGCTAGCATGGCCCACCGTGACAACCGGATGCATGAACCCATTTCCAAGTCGTTCAGGTCAATGCCCATTGGGTCTCTTCTCATGATCAATCAAACAGATCCAAGGGGCATAGAGAGAATGTAAATGAGCATTTTATTTCAATTTCAATGGAGGGGTAACTGGGGTGCTTCAAAAAATATAAGAAAAAAAGTTCCCAATTAATAGCTTTAAATGAACGGATGTACTTAATTAAAACCTTACTAAAAAACTTAGTGATTAATTTGAAAAGTCTTAAAACTTGTGTCTGTTTTTTTTAAATAAGGCAAAAACTTATAAGACCTTACTTGAAATTATCCCTTTCTCAATCCTGCCAACTTTCCCATGGCTGGGGTCGCCCATTTTGGCTAGGTACCAAAATAAAATAAAATATTGCCGTCAAACAATGTACTGTACCATACCAAACAATGGCCATCTCACCAAGGACTCCCCAGAAAGGTTCAAAACCAACTGCAGGTAACCACTGCTGATTTTTTTTTAAACCGGAAAAGATGCATCTTGACTTGTTCATCCTATCACAATTGAGTTTCACCCTTGTTCTAAACCTCCCCAAAATCTACTCAGAATATAAACTTTCCCTGCCGTCCAGAGGACTGTGAAAAGGAAATTTTTCTGTGCCAACTCATTCACCAAAGATTTTCATAGTTGTCCAAACCCTAACTTTTGATCAATCCAAGGGCCTACAAAACTCAGACTAGTGCAAATTTTGGAGTTAGGGGTTAAGATTGATCATGAAAGGGCCAGATTGGCTCCACAAGACTGCATACATTCTAGATGAGGCTTAACAGCCGAAATACCTTCAGTCAAATATACATGTACTTGTGAAATTGTCTACATCCAGAAATACAGAAAAACCACGTACTGATGGCAACACGATCTTATAAGCTATAAACCAACCATAATCGCCATCGCCATCCATAATGTCACCAACCCACCCACACACTTTTCAACTAAATCAATTGATGATGGCAAAATTTAAAAGCCTGAACAGGTTTTCAAAGATCCTGCCTAACAAAGTAGTTGGCCGTCCAGAATCACACGTCCCTCGGGCTCAGGGCCAAAGGGGGCTTGGCTAGGCGGGAGATACCCTTGGTTATTAAAAAAAAAATAGTGAAGAGTGGATAAAACCCCACAAACATCCCAATCGACACACTTACAGCAGGGAGCGGTATTACATAGATTCCGTAGGTGGGGAATGCAACACTGCCACACCAATGGATAAATAAGTAAATACAAACATACCAAATTTAATCCTCCTCCAAATTGATGGAGTCCTTGAACTTCCCATACAAAATCTTCTTCAATTCGGCCATCTGTGCAACTACGGAGTCCTTCTCTTCTTCTAACTTCTCCAGAGATTTAGTTGTCTCTTCTTTCATCGTTTCCAGTCTGTTCTCCACTTCCTCCCGTGGCACGTGAGTGAAAACTTCCCCTATTTGGAATCTCACCACATCCTCATCTGACAAAATCAGTTCATTGCTTGCATCCTCCAAATTGTCATTGGTCTCCTGCAGAAAACAAACCTGTTAAGCCATCTACAAGAAGAACAAATTGATGTCGGGGTGGAAGGCTTCTTTCTAGGTGAATATTGGCAATTGATTATCTTCCCTTCTTGTTGGGATGTCTGTCTGTTCACAGTAAAAGGAAAACAAATAAAAAAAAAGACTGGAAATAATTGACAGAGAATATTTTTCATTGATTTTGCTGGATACAAGGGCACAAAGACATTCCAGACGACAATTCTAACACCAAAAGCATTTCCAGCATCTAATGCTACAAAAATTAGATTAAAGAAAAGGCAGAAAGATATTCACAGAAAGTTTAAAGGCCTTTTGTATCAGGTTTTGCTTTAAGTTCAGCTTTGAAACTTGACATTGTCTTGAGCTTTGAAGCTCCGTCTTTGAAGTTCTGCTTTGGAGATTTCACATACGTAGTCTCAAACTTTCCGCAGTTTGGTGTCATGCCAAGGACACAATTTGTCCATTTAGCATCATGCCCAGGATGTGACTTTTTTTTCCCAGTTCGCTACCCATGGGGGATGTTAGAAACTTCCTTGTCAATAACTCCATGTGACAAACCTGTGGAGTCCATGTAATGAACTTGTAGACATTTTAGCACTGCAATATCATGCAAAAGATGAGTTTTCACAGCCCAAGGCCGGCAGGTTAAGGTCTTACTGATGATGCATTTTGGCCCATTGGCATCATGCTCAGATTTTCTTTTCTTGATCCTGGCTTACTACCCAAAGGGTTTCTCTGTAAACTGCAAGCACTGTTGTCATCAAGCTCTACCCGAGAGGATTGTTGAACTGGTTTTTGAACTATTATTAGAGTGTAAGGAACATCTTTTAACTTCATTATTGAGAAAACATCGACCAGTTCCTATGATTCACAGGGGATCATTGTCACTGGATCCATTTAGGGATTGACCCTTTTCAACCTACCCAAAGGGTCATGGGGTAGTCAATAATAGTGCCAGAATTTTCTGATTTGCAGTGTTGGATTTGAATCCTACAGCAGAGTGTTTGGCAGATTGATAACAAATTGTTTTTAAGTTCTTTCAAGTTTTTTGTGTGCACCCATGAATAGATCACAGTTGCTGATGCATTGCATCATGTGTGGGACCCAAGTGATGCAAATCCAATTTAATTTTTTATGTTATTATTGAGTTGTAATTACGATTAGATTTCCAAATTTATTAGGATTTGAGTTAAATTTTCCTTTTCAAAATAGGAAATAAATTTGGAAATGTAATCCCAATTACAACTCAATATTAAAATAAGAAATTAAATTGGATTTGTATGGCTTGGGTCCCACGCGTGATGCCTGCATCAGTTCCAAGAACGTGTCAGATTTGTAATATGTGGGCAAGTGAATAAATTCCGACGGGGGCCCATTGTTTATCTTATATTTTAAAATCTATTATTAGGGCTGAAATCCCAAGCTATGGATCTATTACAACCACATCATGGATCAAACCTGAATGGGCCCCTATTGAAATAGGATACACAAAAATAATGAGAAGGGCTTGTGAAGCAAGTTCATAACTGAATGTATAGTTGAGATTTGATACACATGGACTGCTAGAAAGATAATGGTGTACTAAAATCAATTGGGCTCCTAGCAATAGAAATATAAGGGGCAGATTTGGAAATATAATACGCCATAAATGACACTGTAAGGCCCCATGAAAATCTTGGTCGTATGTTCTCAAGAGAGAGTCATTATGGGGCCTTACATTTTGGGGAGAAAGAAAAGAGTTGGCAGTTGATAAGTTTGTTTGTTTTTTTTGGAATTTCAAAAGATGTCGGCTGCTATTATCATTCCTTTTTTTGGGCCTTATTTTTTGAGGCCTAAAGCAATGGCTTTGTTGGCCTTGTGGTAAAGCCGATCCTGATTATAGCTGCAGGGAGCTTATTTATTTCATGTGTGTTTATTGAAATGCGACATGCACATTTCATTACTATTTTGGAGAACTGCATTTATTTATTTTAGGAAGTCTACAGTTCTACATGATAATATTATAAGGTACATAATTATAAAAGGTGGTTTTGTGTTAGATTGTACTCATTCAGGCATAAGCCTTGGAGATCACCAGATAACTAAATTGCCTAAACACATTTCTCGTAGGTAAGCAACATTTAGGTATCTTTTATCAAGCTAACCCTTTCCAGACCCAAATATGCTTTCGCTGGAGATAGGAGCGTATACTTATCTTCTTCAAGGGTAATAATCCTTGAGTAGCTTTCCATTAATGGGCATCGCTTGTTTGTTGCCATCAACATCACTCAGATTATAAGCACCAAACAAAAACACAACATCAACCGTGTACGAAACTTTCCATTTTTCATTAAATATCCTTATTGATTAACCGGTCATGACTATGAGAGGGAAGAGTGAAACAAAAGGGGAGCAAAAGGGATGATGGCAACTGCAAAACTGCTGCGACTGCTTTAACACTGCTGCAAGTATGATGGTATCACACTGTCGTGAAGTTCTTGGGCTTTTGGAAAAAGATGGATTTAGCATGAGATGTCCCCAAAATACTTTGGATTCGATTTTGATAAACTCCACGTCACTCATAACGCATAACTGCAGCGAAAGTGGAGCAACTTGGGGAAGAGGAAGGATAGCCAACCGGCTAAACTACAAGCCAAAAGGCTTAAGGTAGGATGTCTGTGACAGATCTAGAACTTTAAGATGAAGAGAAGAACCCAAGGTCCAGTAGAGTAGAACGAAAATTTTCAAACCAAGCTCTGGGAGCTTGTTTGAGGCCATACAACGAGCGACGAAGCGCCACCTCATTTCTAGATGGAGACTCGTATCCTTGAGGAAGACGCATGTAGACTTCCTCTTTAAGATCCCCGTGGAGGAATACATTCTTCACATCCATCTGATACAGGGGACATGAGCGTGATGCTGCAATAGCAAGAATAGTACGCACAGTTGTCATCTTGGCGACTAGAGTGAATGTTTCATCATAGTCAATACCATACTCCTGACGGTTGCCAAGTGCCACTAACCGAGCCTTATAACGTGCCAGTGTACCATCAGGATGTAGCTTAATAGAGTAAGCCCACTTATAGCCAATGGGTTTGATGGACGGAGGACATTGAACAACATCCCATGTGTGATTTACTTAGAGTGCGTCAAGTTCTTCTTGCATGGCCTGCCGCCAACACTCATGTTGCACTGTTTGGGAAAAATGATTAAGTATATGAATAGAAGACAAGATAGCAAGTAAGGATGTATGGGTAAAGCCAAACCAATAACGTGGGCGGGAAGGCCGAGATGATTGACGAAGAGGAACGGTCTGGGATAAGTTTAGAGCAGGAGCCGGATCAAGTGCAGAGGAAGCTGATAAATCCGGAAGCTCAGGTGCAACCGTGTGTTCCTATCTACGCCTTTCATACACAAAAATAGGCTTGATATTTTCCGTAGGTGGATAAGGAGGATCACCAAAGTCAGGAACAAGTGAAAACACAGGAGACGGAGCACGATCTAGATGATGATGGAAAAAATATTGGTTTTCAAAAAATACAACATTACAAGAAATTCGGATACATTTTACCTTCGAATCATAACATAGAAATCCTTTTTGGTCATTCGCATAACCTAAAAAAACATACTTCGAAGATTGAGCCGATAGTTTTGTTCGTTCGAGCGGGGGAAGAAGAACAAAACATACACACCCAAAAACATGGAGATGAGAATAAATAGGATGCTTATGAAATAAACGAAAATAAGGTGTTTCATGATTCATGCGCGGTGAGGGTAGCCGATTTATAACATGAACTGTTGTGGACAGAGCTTCAAGCCAAAATTTTGGTGGAACAGATGATTCTAAGAGGAGTGACCGAACAATGTCCAAAAGATGTATGTTTTTCCTCCCAAACACCATTTTGTTGGGGTGTATAAGGACATGATTTTTGAGAAATGATCCCTTTGTTTTGCAAAGAGGTCTAAAACTCATTAGAAACATATTCACCACCTGAATTTGTGCGAAGTGTTTTAATGGATGTGGAGAAGTGATTTTCCACATAGGCTAAGAAAATTTTAAATGTAGCAAACACCTCAAATTTTGAATGCAAGAAGTAGATCCATGTAAAGCGACTATAGTCATTAATGAATGTAACAAAATATTTAAAATGAGAATGGGATATGCTAGGTGCTATACCCCATACATCACTATGCAAAAGATCAAAACATTTCAATGATAAAGAAGTATTGATGGGAAAAGGAAGAGTCTTGCTCTTGCACATTTTACAACTAGAACAATTAAAAGAAACATCCTTAATAGAAATTTTATTATCATGTAGCAACCCAGATTTAAACAAATATAACAAAGTACGAGAATGAGGATGGCCTTATCTATTGTACCATAATTGGCTCTTATTTGAATTAGAACCAGAAAACAAGGCGGAGGCAACCAAATTCCTATCCTGTGTAAATAGTTTTACCGGAAAAAGACGGCCACACTTAGGCCCCTTCACTATCACCTTCCCCGATGCTTGATCCTGTACAACACAACCAGAACAAGAAAAAGAGACAGAACAATGATTATCAACTAGTTGTCCAACAGATAATAAATTTGTAGATAACTGAGGAGAAAGAAAAACATGACTCAAGGGCAAGGGATGTGAGATCTCACCGATGGCAGTAATGGGTATACTACCACCATCTGCTGTATTGATTCGAAGACTTCCATCATAAGGCTTTAATTGAGATAGATTTTCAGAAGAGTGGGTCATATGATTAAAAGCCCCCGAATCCATATACCAGGTGAGTTTGACTGTTTGGATTTACCTGAGAGGCCAACTGCAGAAAAAGCGTTTACAATCATCTGTTGAACTATATTAGGGGTGAGAGAGGATGAAGAAGCAGGCGGAGCAGGCATCAACGTATTGGCAGCAGGACTCAATGCAGAAGGAGACGCACCCAGAGTTGCCAAATTGGCTTTCTGAGAGGAGGTCTGAGCACAGCGCCGACATTCAGGAAGAACATGGCCCTTGCGTTTGCAGTAAGAGCAGTATTTTTCATTGCATTGAGTGGCAACATGTCCATATTTCTGACAATTGTAACACTGCACTTTGGTCATATCTTTGTTCTGCTGGTGGGAACGTGCAACATAGGCCGCAGTTAGTGGACCGGTGGAAACTACTTGTTGAAAAGTAGCCTAGGTTGTTAGACGTTGTTCCTCACAAAGAAGCTCGCCAAAGCAAGAATCAACAGATGGGGAGGGCACTCTACTCATCAGATTTGAACGAATTTATTCAAATTCAGGTCTAAGTTTCATCAAGAATTGATCCCTCTGACTAGTGGAATGAATGTTTTGAACCACCGCAATCGAGGCATTAGGGAGGCTAGAGTAAATATTCTCAATATAGTCCGTCCATAAGCAAATAAAATGAGAGTAATATTCTTGAACGGACAATGTTCCCTGAGTAAACTGAGAAAGCTCATGTTCCAGGTGGAACCGCCGTGTAGAGTTATCCTGTTGATATACCTGTTTGAGGTAGTCCCACATGCCTTTTGTTGTTTTGTAAGGTCTGAGATTCAGGATGTATTGGGGATCCACAGACCCCAGAAGCCAAGTCATGATTTGTGCATCTTTGGTGTCCCATTTTGAGACTGCATTTACATCCTCTAATGGTTTGGGATCGGTCCCACCTATATGACCCCATAATTCTTTTCCTTTAAGGTATATATGAAATTGGAAGGCCCAGGATGTATAATTGGTCCCGTTAAACTTAATCAGTGAATGTTCACTTTTGTCCATGATTATCACTGTAGGAGTTGGCTCAAGTTACAGCAAAATCTCAAGCCAAAAGCCAGATCTGTAGAGTGATTTCTTTCTCAAATCAGGAATTGATTCAGGATATCTCCAAGCAGAAAAAAATGGATCTCTAGTGGTCTGGGAATGATCTAAACCCAGAACCTAGGTCTGTCAACCTGTTTCTATCAAAAAACAGGTCAGACGACCTTGTTTTTGTGCTCTAAGAGAGGAGGTGGGGCCCAGTAGATGATCTGATGATCAATCAAATTTGTTGGATATCCAGAACTCCTATTTTCTGTCAAGGCAAGCCAAGAGTCACTCCAAACAGTTATAGATCCATGATGTTGTGTGCATTTGATGAAAACTTATGCACCAAAACAAGAAACCGCTAAATCGATCAGAAATCCTACCTATGATGAGCCAAAAATTCTGAAAAAAATGTCCAAGAAATCCAGGATGAGTGGTCAACCAAGATGGTATGGTCTGTTGATGCCGCTGTGTTGATCTGAGGTGGGCCCCTGATGAGTTGCTGCAAACGGCTGACGACATTGGTTCCCAGAGCCCAAAATAATACTTAGAGTTCTCTGCTGAGTCAATACAAAGGTCTACAAGTCTCTGATTAACTTTCGATCAAGATAGAATGATGTCTTTGATGAACCTGGGCTGATCGGAGGTGGGCCACCAGTGATCAGATGTCAAGATGTTGATGAAGCACTATGCTAATATGCACGAACAGTCACAAGCAAAGTGCTATGACTGTTCTATTACCAAGATTCGACAACAAGGTTAAAGGAAGACCTATCTCTGATACCATGACAGATCAAGAACTTTAAGATGAAGAGAAGAAGCTTTAGAATTAGATGATCCATTCGATCAGTCCTTGCTTTACTAATAGAATATTGGCCTTAATCAAGGCAAATTACAATCTCTGTATGAGGAAAGATTATAAAGAATATGTGATACAATCTTGTGTACATGGAAAGAGAATAAAAATAGATTGGTTAGTCAACTAATCCCTAAAATCCCACGTGATGTATGAGAATGGGCCTGTGGGCCTATTGTACATGGGTCTTCGGTCAGCTATTGTTAACAGTTTGGGTATCACACCACCAAAGACAAGCCAAACACACGACTGAGAGAACTCAACTTTCATTCAAATTTCTGTAATCTATCCCAAAGAGAAGGGATTACATCCTTTATATAATAGTTTAGTAATAAAGCCATAAAAATTTAGAAACTCCCTAATTCTGCTAAATCATATCAATTATAATAAATCTACTAAACTTGGAAAATCATCTAGAAGGTCTAAAACTAGAATCTGTCATTTGAGGATTCTGTCACTGCTAGGCCTTGTGGGCTTTGGGCCTTTTGGAATAAACTTTCAAGTGGGGCCCAGTAGTCTGGCCTGCATCAACTCTTCCCGGCTTGGAGAAACTCGACTCCGGCGAGTTGTTAGCTTGGTACTTCTCATACAAATCCATATTGAGTCTCTCAAAGTCCACGGCGGTGATCCAAGTAGCTTCAGAGAATGGTTTACCTTTCCACTTGACCAAAAACTTGTGAAATCCGCCGATCTTTGTTGAAACCAGTTGGTCATCATAGACATCTTCAATTTCTTTCTGACGAGCTGGAACCATGGGAAGCCGGATAGCTTGCTCCTGAAACGATTCGTCCTGATAATGCTCGTGATAAATTGTAAGATTTTCGACATTGAACGTAGAGCTGATATTCATGTCTGGCGGAAGATTGAGCACATAAGCATTTGAGCTGATTTTCTTCAAAATCTTAAAAAGACCTGCACTTCTCGGATGGAGCTTCTTGTAAGCATGGATGAAAATAGCGATGTAGTGGCCACTATATCTGCCATAGCGGCCGCCACCGCCACGCTTGCACCCGTGGCGGATGTAGCTACGGCCACTACAAGGCCGCTACGGGGTGAGAAAAATTCCTATTTTTCAAATTTTTTTAAAATATATAATAAGACTTATTTCTTTTCTTCTTCTTTCCAAATAACATTTCTAC
Organism: Persea americana; assembly: GCA_029852735.1. Lineage (NCBI taxonomy): Eukaryota > Viridiplantae > Streptophyta > Magnoliopsida > Laurales > Lauraceae > Persea > Persea americana. Next base: position 17,340,455 of record CM056816.1, read on the forward strand.
ACAACTATTCTACCTTTTATGTTTAAAAGAACACCAAAAAGCACATGATCTCGCCGAATTACAGTCGATACAGAGAGTTCTTCTCAATGATTCTTCTCTAAGTACATCCTATTAGACACCCCCTTTGGTAAATGTATTTTTTTCTCTAGGTACTCTTAAGTCTTGACTTCATAACATAGTTTTTTCTTTTATGAGCCTTGCATTAGTTTCTAAGTTAGCATAACTAAGCAACATGAACACATGTGAAAAAAATGATCATTACTATTATTTTATATTTATACAGCGATACAGGACCTTATACAATGAGGGGACGGCTACGCCCCCTTACCTTAGTTACTTTTGCAAAAAAATACATTTTCTCTCATTTTCCAATATTCTAGATTTTCTAGAATCTTTTCATATTTTTTTGACGATTTTTCCAAATCGCACCGCTACGTAGCGTTTTGACGGGAGGCCGCTACGCCCGCCACTACCACTATTTTCATCCTTACTTGTAAGTGCCCGTGGGGAACCGTTCTGGCTTAATTCGAACCATGACCATGTCTCCTTCATTAAATTCAACATGCCGCCTTCGAGTGTCTACGTGCTGTTTGTAAGTCTCATTACTTTTGGCAATCTGCTGACGGACCTCATCAAGAGCGTCCTTCATGTGCCAAGCAAATTGTTCAACTTCTTGGCTAGGCCTGGTTTCAGCTGGTAAAGGACCCAAGTCAATCGGAAGACGCGGCTTAACTCCTGTGACAACTTCAAATGGTGATCTTCCAGTGGATCTGTTGACGAAATTATTGCAGGCAAACTCCACCATGGGCAAAATAAGATCCCATGAAGCAATGTGTTCTCTGACGAGACAGCTAAGAAGGTTTCCCAAGCTTCGATTGACGACCTCAGTCTGACCATTAGTTTGAGGATGCTAGGCACTGGAATACTGGAGCTTTGTGTTCATCATATGCCATAAATTTCTCCAAAAGAAGCTCATGGAATTAGTATCTTTGTCGGACACTATAGTCTTCGGAAGAGCATGAAGACGAACAATCTCTTTGAAGAAAAGAGTGGCAACCTTCCTTGTATCTATTGTGTTAGCACATGGTATAAAGTGTGCCATTTTGGAAAACCTGTCCACCACAACAAAAATAGAATCTACCCTTCTTGCAGTCTTGGTATGCCCAAGATAAAATCTATGCTTAGATCTTGTTAAGGCTCATGTGGAATAGGAAGGGGCTGACACAATCCAGTGTTGTTATTTTGTCCCTTTGCAAGCTGGCACACCCTGCATAGTTCGCACGAGGCCAAAAGAAACTGTCTTCCACAAGTGCCAAAGTCTTATCTCGCCCTAGATGTTCATTGCATCCACCCCCGTGTAACTCTCAGAGGACATACTCGCGAATAGAAGTAGCTGGCAAACAAAACTGATTTCCGCGAAAAAAATAGCCGTCATGTACAGAAAATTTGGGATGTTCAGAACACCCACCATTAAGATCTTTATAAATGCATCAAAAGTCATGATCATCAGGATATTCTCTGCGAATATCTTCAAAGCCCAGCACACCTGAGAAAGAAGCCCATCGAAGTGGGAAGAAAGCCCGGCACAACTGGGAAGGAAGCCCATTGAAGTGAAAAGAAAGCTTACATATACACACGCGGGAATATATAGTGGGGTGGTCTCTTAGACACATTTTTGTTAAAAACATTGCAAATAGTAGAGCTTTCTTCATATCATATGTAGAGCTGCCTGTGTAGATGCTGCAAAGCAGTTTAAGTTTTGCCAATTTCTAAACCTACAAAAGCTGGGTTAGATGATGGGCTGTGTGGGAGGTGCCCTGGGTTATAAAAAAAAAAATGTGTATGATGTTTTGTCGTCCTCCACTCAACTTCCTTAGTTCCGTCGATCTTTGGTCTTTTGCTTTTGTTCTCTTGTTCTCATAATGCCGTTTTCTGTTTTGGATCTTTCTTCAATGATTTAGATCAGAGTGTAGAGCTGTAAGGGCCCATTTGACATTTTGCTGGTTTAGTAAAAGTCAAGTAAAGCCTCTATTTTTCGGACAAGGGGTCACATCAAAGTACATTTTTTCGAAACTTTCTCCTTTTCGAATTTTTTTTTTAAAAGCAACATTCTTTCTCCACTAAAAGATAAAAAAAACTCCACTCTTTTAAATAAAAAGTCAAAAAGATTTCATATCAAATAACTAGAAATAAAATACCACTATAACTCATATTTTATTATCTCTTGATTTTATGCATTACTTCATCTTTATTTTATGGAAAAATTACCAAACGGGCCCTAAAGGAAGATGAATTTAATAGAGATCTGATGTAATAGCATAAAACTTAATCCAAACCTTCGGATGACATGAGCGAGTATTGGAGAGCTTGTTCCCACAGTAATTTTGAAGCGCACTTGCAGATATATAACGACTACACCTATATTTTAATGAAGGAAGAAGATCCAAAATTAGAAACCCTGTAGGGGCTAAATCTCACTCAAATAGGAGTTAGGGAGACCATCAAATTGATCAATGTAAAATAATCTCTCTCTTTAAAAACGAAACCTATTGTCAACTTTTATAACTTACCCATTGACATTAATAGACAAACCTGCATCCTCTCTCTCTCTTCCCATACCAGGAAGCTATGTGTTGATTTTCTTTAATAACAGAACTTGATTTATGAGGCCCAATCAATGTGCCAAATATAAGAGGGCTTTGTACGGATTTTGAGAATGAACAATCTAAGAATTTAGGTAATTGAGTTTCTTAAGCTGTCCGAGCTCACATTCACGACTCTTTCTCTAACAATATGCAACATCAATGGATATGGTTGTATTTAGATAGGTAATTCTCAAATACCTGATGTATCCGATATGGCAAGTGGACCCACAAACTCTTTTTTTTTATTTTTAAAGATTAGTTAGTTATCTATTCTCATTACTCAAATATACAGAAAAGGAGTACTTAGAAACTAGTTACCCCCAATGGGGCTTAACCCATTAATATACCTAAAACAAGAGCCTACAAGCCAGGCAAAACTTTTTACCTTCATACAATTGATTCAGTTCAAAATCTGTAAAGTGAGTACAAGAAGTTGAACCACTCTTTTTTTTTTGTTCTTTTTTTGAGCAACCGCCAGAAAGGACAGGATAGAGCTAAGAGAAACCGTGACTTTGGATTATTAAGAGTATGATGTCCTTGCAAGAAATCTTTTGTGTCCAATCTGAATCAGCAGGAGATCTAACCATTTTCATAAAGAATGGATCCAACTCAAGAGAAAATTGATCCACAAAAGTGGGGAATTAATTCTACAATCACTCCAACAGCATGAAAGACATTATTACCATGCTCTAAAGAAACACCTTGAAATGGAAACCAGTATTAGTCCAACAATCCATGGTGGTGCTTTGGCAATTGATAGACGCCAAAAACTTGGCAAAGGACTTAACCGCAATGGGAACTCTTGCAGCCCTATAAGGGGGAAGATCCCATTTAGATTCAATGATTTCTGGAAGCTGAAGTCCCAAAAAATAAAACAAAAATGCAATCCTGCTACGGATTTGAGAATGAATTCTCCTATCCACAATAGCCATAGGCAAGAACTTATTTTGGGAAATTCTAGCATTTCTTTCTTGCAATACATTCCATATAAAAGCCGGAAAAAGTTATGGCAATCGTGGGTTACAATGTATTGGATTTATTATTTTATGGATATGTTTACTTTTAAAGTTTCAATGTTATGGATTAGGTTTTTTTATGGATATATTCACTTTTAAAGTTCACATGTTATTGACTGATTTTTTTTATGTTTATATTTAATAGTGGTTTGTTGTTATTTACTATCTTTTATAAGGAATGCATTTTGTCTTTCATTATGATGTTATAAAATAATAATGTGAAGGATAAAATAATTTATGCATTTTTTCTTCTGATATGCAACAAATATATCCTTTTTAAAATAGAAGAGAATCCATGGAGAATCAGAGGAGAATATTATTTTTGCATTTAGCAATGACAGCGGTCCTCCTTTTATTACTATGGTACTTTCACTCTAAACAGGAGAAAACTAAAAAGAGAAAACGAGTTCATGTTGTCTGGGTACGAATTCGTTCACAAGGAGATCATCCATGGTCATGCCCGATATTCATATGATTTACTCCAAATGAGGCCTGATGTATTTATCGAATTATGTAGATTCAGACACATGAGGAGATAGTAAATGCGTGTGGCGTGCTGCATAACTTTATTATGATGAAAAAGCTCAGTAAAGATAAATTTTATCGGTGTCATCGTCAAGAATTGTTAAATCATGAAAACGACGACGTGTAGCTGATGTTGACGATGTATCAGAAAGTCAATATGCCAATCGCCTTCGAGATGCAATTGCGGAAGAGATGTCCATTGCTACTACAAATAGGCGATGTTGAGAAATATAAGTATATTACTTTTTATTGCAGAAGTCTCGTTTTTGGCAAATGTTTCAGGCTAAGTATCTTAATAAACAATCATTTTTTAGCCCGATTTATGGGATAGATTAGATTATCTTTCTTTTTTTTTCTAGTGTTTATCTCTCTTTAGGTTTTTTTGGTTTGTTTTAATAAATGGTTGATTGATCTTCTGTGTTTCATGGTTTAAAAATAAATATATTTCTCATAAAAATATCAATGTGATCTTTTATTATATTTAATATGATATTGGTCAAATATCAATATTTAAAAATTTAAATATCAATATTTAAAAATTTAAGATTAAATTTTATACATTAACGCATGTAGTCAAAACAAACGTTCTAAATTGAATCACATGTGTAAAAGGTGTAAAAATGTTGTTTGTAAATGTAGTAAAATGAATCACTTGTGTAACGGTCACATATATAACATTTACATATGAAAATGAAAATTTTCAATCCCATGCGTAAAAGACAAAAAACCCCTTAGTAGAAAATAACAAAGGAGTCTAGCCCATTTTTTAGAGTATCCAAAATTTTCAACTAAATTGATGACTACTTTTTTTTTTTTTTTTTTTATAACATGACTGCAAAATTTAAAAGCCTGAACTCGTTTGCAAAGGTCTTGCTGAATAAAGTGGAGAGGAAAAACCCCACAAATTTTTAAATTAAATCAAATTATGACTGCAAAATTTAAAAGCAGTTCTTAGAGTTCTTGCTAAACAAAGTGAAGAGGGGTAAAACCCCACAAACATCCCAATTGACGAACACACACTTACATCAGGAAATGGTATTACACAATTTCCATAGGTAACGAGGAATGCAACAACTCCCCACCAATGGATAAGTAAGTTATAAAAACATACCAAATTTAATCCTCCTCCAAATTGATAGAGTCCTTGAATTTCCCATATAAAATCTTCTTCAATTCGACCATCTGTGCAAGTACCGAGTCCTTTTCTTCTTCTAACTTCTCCAGAGATCTACTGTTCTCTTCTTTCATCTCTTCCAATCTGCTCTCCACTTCCTCCCGTGGCACATGAGTGAAAACTTCCCCTATTTGGAATCTTACCACATCGTCATCTGACAGAATCAGTTCATTGCTTGCATCCTCCAAATTGTCATTGGTCTCCTGCAGAAAAGGAACACGTTAAGCCATCTACAAGAAGAAGAACAAATGGATACCAGAGTGAAAGGCATGTCAGTTTATTCGCATTAAAAAGCAAACAAATAAAAGGAAAAATAAAGATTGGAAATAAATCTGGCAGGATATATATTTTATTGATTTTTCTGGATACAGTAGAATAAAGATAATCCAGACCATGATTCTAACACGAAACACATTTCCGTTGTCTAATGCAACCAAAAACATATTAAAGAAAAGGCACAAAGAGATAGTTAGAAAGCTTGACAGAAAAGGAAAGAAAAGAAAGAAAGGGATGACGCCTGCTAAAAAAAGTTGTTGCTTCTTCTTCAATATTGTTGTCTCTGGACCATGTTTACAGTGCCACCAATAAAGGCCTTGGTAGAGGAGGTTTTGCTTTGATTTCAGCTTTGAAACTCTGACCTTGTCGTTGGCTTTGAAGCTCCGTCTTTGACTTTCTGCTTTTGGAGATTTGACTTTCATAATTCATACCTTCTGTTGCAGTTTTGTCAGCAGTTTGGGGTCATGCCGAGGACACAATTTGTCCATGTAGTGTCATGCCCAGGATGTGACTATTTTTTTCCTAGTTCGCTACCAATGGGGGAGGTTAGAAACTTCCTTGTCAAGGACTTGTTGGGAAAGTCCCACATCCCACATCTCCTAAGTAATGGGTTTGATAGGGCTTCATATACCTATTTGGGCTTTCCACCTATTAGCTTAAGCTTTTCGGTTGGTACTTGGTATCAGACAGGTTCTGATCCCGTAGTTCTTGTGTAGCCCACATGACAGGCTCGTCCATGTGATCTGCTGGGCCTGCAGGGGGAGTGTTGGGAAAGTCTCACGTCCCACATCGGCCAAGTAATGGGATTGATAGGGCTTTATCTACCTATTTGGGCCTACCACCTATCAGCTTAAGCTTTTGGGATGGTACATGGTATATCTTACAGGACTCCATGTGACAAACCTACCGAGTCCATCCAATGAACTTGTAAACATTTTAGCACTTTAATATCATGCCAAAAATGAGCTCTCATGGCCTGGGGCCCATTGGTTAAGCTCTTACCAGGGATGCATTTTGGCCCGATAGCGTCATGCTTGGATATATATATATATATATATTTCTTTTGGTCCCGACCACTACCCAAAGGGTTTCTCTGCAAACTACAAGCATTGTTGTAGTCGAGTTCTACACCAGAGGATCACTGAACTGATTTTTGAGCTATTATTACAGCATTGGGAGCATCTTTATAACTTCAGTATTGAGAGCATTGACAAGTACCACCAATCCACTGGGGATCCTTGTCACTGGATCCATGTAACTATGTAAGGATTCCATGACCTTTTTGAGCCCTTCCCAAAGGGTCATGGGGTCAACAAAAGCAGTGCCAGAATTTGCCAATTTGCAGTGTTGGCTTTCAATCCTACAGCAGAGTGTTTTTGGCAGATCGATAACAAATTGTTAAGTTCTGTTAAGCTTTTCGCGTGTACCCATGGATAGATCACAGTTGCAAGAACATATCGGATTCATATTATGTGGATTTTGTGAAACTGGAGTGACAAAGGGCATATTGTTTTGGTTGAATTATGTGAGTGTCCTGAAACTGGAAAAAGAAAGGGCATAACATTTTATGTTTCTCTATGTCGTGCGGCTGGGTGTTGACTTTTGTTAGATTATAGCTGCAGGGAGCTTATTTATTCCATGTGTGTGTATTGAAATGCAACGTGCACATTTCATTAGTATTTTAAGAAACAAGTGCATTTATTTATTTTGGGAAGTCTACAGTTTTACACAATAATATGATAAGTACATAATTATAAAATGTAGTTCATGTTAGATTTGTGCCCATTTGGGCATTAAGTGTTGGAGATCCCCTGATAACTAAATTACTTAAATCACATTTCTCGTAGGTCAGCGACTTTCAGGTATCTTTCATCAAGCTGACCCTTTTCGGACTTAAATCACATTTCTCGTAGGTCAGCGACTTTCAGGTATCTTTCATCAAGCTGACCCTTTTCGGATCCGATATGCTTTCGCTGAAGATAGGAGCACATACTTATCTTCTTCAAGGATGATAATTCTTTAGTAACTTTCCATTCATGGGCATCGCTTGATTGTTGCCATCAAGGTCACTCAGATTATTAGCACGAACAAATAGACGACATCGACTGTGTATGGAACATTCCATTTCCCATAAAATCCACCTATTGATTAGTTGGTCATGACCATGGGAGGGAAGTGGGGAAGTGACACGAAAGGGGAGAAAAAAGGGATAAGGGCTACCACAAAACTGTTGCTTCTGCTTCATCATTGCTGTGGGTATGATGGTATCGCACTGTCATGAAGTTCTCTAGGAAGAAGATGGATTCACCAGGAGAGTGAAATATTGGAGATCTGGATCTCCCCTGAATACTTCTGACTGGATTTCTATAAGTTCCACATCACTCAAATCACATAACTGCCAGATTAGCTTCATCCCCAGAGGAAATGGATGTGGGAAGATGACACTCTGGGACAGAGGCACTGTCAAGGTTCTCCCCTTGATCGCCATCATTCATGGTTTTAGGCATAAGTTGGCCCATGTATGACTTTTTCATGTGCTTAAACAGAACGATTTGAAGCCTAGAACTCCCATCACAAAGAGGGTGTCTCGGTTCCTCATCAAATCAATTACAGACAATAGAGGGCCATTTGAAGATGATTAAAACATGTTTTTGCCAGAGATGTAAGTCCTATGAGATGACAACTAGGATGTGAAACTATAATCCTTCGGCCCTGAACTTCTACGAGGGAACTCAGTTTAGTGATTAAGATAGTTGATCTATTGGCATCACCCCACACACGTGAATGCAGGCCTACAGATTGTGTGGGCGCCTAAGGCAACCTAAAGAGTCATGCAGATATTTTAAAATGAGCTTTGGGTAATAAGAGCATCGATTTCAGCGTGATTACTTCATGTTCAAAGGGAAGCTAATGAAGTGGCAGATACATTAGCCAAAAAAAAAGAGTGGAGAGGGAGACATCATATACTGGCCCTTTCTTTCTACTAGTGTTTCTCTGGTTCATTTGGTCGCCTTCCCCATATAAGTATATCGATTATGTACTATCTCCGGCAATAGCTTTTGTCTTTCTTGTGACTCTTTGTTTTTTAACTTATTTCAACGATATCACCAGGTTCCTGGTGAAAAATAAATAATAGCAATATAATCAAGGTTTTAAAAATCAGACTCAAACAAGTCAGACCCTAAAGCCCAGCAACCTTCAAAGATATAGAAAAATACGATAAAAACTTCTAAAACATTGAAACAAATAAATTCCTATAAGCATAGAATTTTATCACCCATCACGTTGTAGTAAGCATTGATCAAAATAGTGGCCACTCAGTGGCGTGGTGGTCTTGAATTCAATTTATCATTGCTCTCATCCATAGTGGCCGCTACGGCCCGCTACGGAGTGAGATGAGAACTACTTTCCATAATTTTTTAAAACACATAATAACGCTTCTTTCTTTTCTTCTTCTCTCTAAATAACATTACTACGTAACTCTTCTATCCTTCTATATTTAAAAGAACACAAAACAAAAAAACACAATATCTCGCTTAATTAAAGCCGGTACATAGAGTTCGTCTCAAGGTATATCGTGGCAAACATCCCCTTTTGATATTTGTAGAGGCATTCTTTTCTCAACTCTTTGCTTGTTTTGATGAAAGTTAATTTGTTATTTGGTTTGACCATTAAACTCTTTTGTTATGTATAGTTGTGCTAAATTGCTTATTTGGATCATGAATTTATAAATGCACAATAGTTTTAGCTAACCAACATGAACAAATTTGAAAAAATAGATCAATACTATTATTTTATAATCATTCAACAATCTAGACCTATGTGCTGAAGGGATCGCTACACACCTCTATCTTAGTTATTATAGGAAAAAGGCATCAAATTCTAACATTTTCCAATATTCTAGATTTTCTTGGATATTTTTGTTCGAAATTTTTTTACCACTTTTTTTTATTAACACTGCTACGTCACTATGTATCACTGCTACTACTACGTAGCATTTTGGCCACCAGCCGCTATGCTTTTCACAACTGCAATTTTGATCCATGGAAGTTAGTATGAATAAATTTAAACATAAACACGTGATGCCATTCGTTTGAATGCTTAACTCTTCCACAAAAGTGGATTTAATCTTCTAAATTCAGTGTAAACTATGATGCACAGATACTTCAAAATGGGCATGTATCGTGTCATGTCGTATCGTATCCGATACTTCATTTTTTATGTGTAAAATCCATATCCCTGCCGTGTCTATGGTGTGTCCTTGCCATATCCATGCCGTATCAGTGCATCATAAAGTGTAAAAGATCCTCAAAAGCCTTCCAAAGCATTTTCAATCAAGAAAATTTAGAAAAAAGATGTGAATAATGCCCTTGTGACAGGATGTGTTCATAAAGAGTTTTTCTTTCCTTTTTTTTTATTTGAGTGTGGGTGTGTGGGTTTCTTTGTGCATGTGTGTCGCTGGGTGGGTTGGTTGGGGCGGGGTGGGGTGGGGATGGGGAGAACACAACTGGTTTTTAAAACCACAAGTATAACCAAAGAAAAGGGAAAAAGAAGTAAACTTGACATGGCGGAAGAGACAAAAAAACGTTTGTCTACCTTCATGCAATGAACATAGATTTAGGCATCCAAAACGATATATTTAGTAATGAGAAAGATGCGTAGAAAATAAACAAGAACTTCGACAATGGGATCCACAACAAGCATGAAGACAGTAGCCCCTCAGCCCAACATAGATGTTAGTGATCAGATTTCCTCAAAGACAAGAGCAGCCCTTGCTGAATACTACTATTCTGTCCCATTACTTTCAAACATGGTCTTCAAACAATCATTAGCACTACTATCTTCATGGATTGCTCTTCAAAAGTCCTCGTACATTTAATCATTTTGTCTACCTGAAGCTCTTGGCTACTCGTGGATCAACAGCATATGTTTTGCACTACTCTTACACACTCTTGGGATTTTATATTGGGTGGAGTATTGATCCTGATGTGATTCTGAAGGAAAAAAAATAAAAAATTCTAGATATCTATTGTTCGGTAAATTACCTAGACCTCTAAGAGCATCATATATTAAATAATCTGTTGACCACTCCCTCTTCTAAGTAGAAAACTGTTTAGAACAATGAATGCATATAATATTTATTTCTTTTACTCAATGAAAAAATCCCACAAGAAAGCAATTAAACATGATCCCTCCAATCTCCTTTATTAAAAAATAGTTTACTAAATTAAAGCAGTCAAATTAATACTAATGTCCTTCATGTACTTTTCAAAAATGGCTGAATAAGAGTAACATTTAGATGACCCTAATATAGTTGGAGCAAGGTTGATGACGATGATGATGATGATGCGATATGATACATATGTGTTGCCTATTTCAAAGTAACCGACACCTTAGTCTCATATTTCTATTCTGCATGGGCTTTTTTCATTTTATTTTAAAAAAATATATCAAGAGACAATTATTTCCAATAAAAAAAAAAGTCTAGCAGCTTATGGAATCTTTTTTTTTTTTTTTTTGAAAAAGTTGACTCTATTAAAGACAAAAGGGATAATTACAGTAAAAGAGAACTACACTGAAAACAAAACAAAAAAAAAAAAAAAGGGAAAAAAAAAGGGTGGGTAGGGGTGGGTGGGGGTGGGGCGGTGGCGGGGAAGGCAAGAACAAAAGGAGCAGGACCAAAGGCCCAAAAGAAGCGGGCGGCAGCCCCAAAAAAGGACGAAACAGATTAACAAATAGAAACGATCAAAGAAGGCTTATGGACTCCTTTAGCCAATCTGTCTGCTTCCGCATTTGCTGAACGTCTAATATGGGAAGAAATGTTCAACGCCGTAGACATCTGAGCCATCTCTTCACTTAAATCTGCCAGGTACCAAGGAGCAGTAGAAGGGTTAAGAGTCCACTGAATGACGCAAGCTGAGTCTCCCTCAACCAGTAATCTTTGAGGATTCATGCGAGAAGCTTCACGCAGGTCAACGTTCAAGGCCAATAGTTCAGCCTTATAGATGGAGAAGACCCCCACTGGACCCGAATAGGAGAGGAAGATTCCATCTTTATCTCTAATAACACCCCCAACACCCGCCTTTCCCGGGTTGCCCAAGGCACTCCCATCAAAATTGAGCTTCAACACACCCGGAGGGGGCGGCCACCATCAAATAAATTGCAGCTTGTCAAGACTTCCTTCTTGCATGGAGATCTCAAGGAAATTAACATATATGGAGTCATTACTGGGAGCGGCTTAGGCTGTGAGGCCCGCCTAGAAGCATGCAAATCATGGGGGGTCTAGGGGTTTGAAAGGTCTCCCTAAGACCTACCTTCATGCAGAAAAGGGGAACCATCTAATCGTAAGAGGCACTATTCCGAGGGCCTCAAAGTTCATCAAAAGCTCAATGGGAGTCAAGATTTTGCATGACCAATTGGACGTTGGGGTGGGAGGTGTGTGTAGGGGGTGAATTGTTCAGAAAAAGAGGAGAGAGGGGTGTTTGGGAGCAAGAAAGCCCCACAGGCCAGCCTATTCCTTGCTTGGGGTTGGCATGTCCATCTCTAATAATCTCTCGTACACATGTCCCCAAATCTCCCACTTCGAATCCAAATCTTGTGACAAACTTAAAAGGGACTCAAACAAGCACCAGGGCATGATTTGATAAGTTCCATGCCTAATAATTCTCTTTGTTAGGTGTAAACAAGGTACATACAAGTCACAAAGATCTCCAGCACCAAATGTCAAATACATTCTTACCCTGAAGATCCAGTTGCAGACTCTATCAACATCTTGTCGTCTGCTCATCTATCCCACAATGAACAACCAGATATTTTTCTTATGATACTCACTAAATCAGCCAGATTATTTCTAATCACTACATCTTCATATACCCACAATACTAAGGAAAAATATGTTATCCAAGCAGCATTACTAGGGATAATCTGTTTTCCCCCCACAGCCTTCTATGATCACTCCCCCAAACTAAACTCAGTATAGTAATAACTTTTACTTGCATACTCAAGCAAGGAAAGTGTAACTATTATTTATACTCAATAAATAGATACAACTCATTAAGGTCAAGATTTACAACCCCAGAGAAAAAATTACAAGTTAAAAAATAATGATAATAAAAATAAAAATAAAAACTTGAAATGGGTTGGATAGTCTACTAATACAAATCAATAAATTCAAAAGATGGGCGTTTTTTCTTATGATACCCAGAAGATTGAATCCATGAAATCACAGAAGAAAAACCCATGAAAATCAGTTGGGCAGTTGTAATACAAGTGTAGAGATAGATGAGTAGTATGAATACCTTGGCAATCTTAATCTCGTCTTCGAGTTCATGGAATCTGTTGTTCAATCTTCCAAACTTGTTGATGTTCTGCTGATCCTCCCACGTCACCTCAGTCTCAGATCCTCCGCCCTTCAATTAAATCCATGAACAAGGGTTTTTTCAGGAATTGCAGTGAAATTAAAGAACAAATGAGAGAGAGAAAGAGGGGAAAGGGAATATGCATCTATCTTCTGTTTCATTTGAAGGGTTTTGGTTAGGGTTTCGTTTTGGAAGATTTCTCACCTGCTGCATTCTTTTGTTTTTATTCTGAAATCTCGAAACGAGAGCAGGAATTGAATTCTCAGAAGAATCGGGTCGAGGGGAGGGGTTTTGACGAACGAGGGTTTTTTCACGGTTGAGCTAAAGCGCAGGTTCGAACCTCTGCCTCACATATGAAATGAGGATGCACAGGGCGCATTAAAGTACATGGTAATTCAATACATAGGAATTGTTTTTGAAAATTTTAAGGAGATTGTAAAACTATTTCCCATCTTTTAAAAGCTTATATGAAAATTTGAATATCTCAAAAGATTGTAAAAAAAAAAATCCTTATTTTTTTCAATAAAATCCTCCAAATAAATGTTTTTTTTTAAATGATAAAAATGCCCTCACTATGGCATTTTGTCCTTTTATTCTCTCTGTTTTTTTTCTCCCCAAAACACACTATCATAGAAGGGGTGACTTTGTCAATATAATCTTTGCAATAAATGGAAAACTCTTCCATATTGATTACTTACTTTCAAACCATTCAACTATAGGTGTCCTTCGATGGGCTTTCTTCTTAGGTGTGTCGGGCTTTCTTTCCACTTCGGTGGGCTTCCTCTCCGAGTGTGCCGGGCTCTATATAATAATAAAAAAAAAAAAAGTTCCCATCCACTGTAGCTGGGGTACAAAAAAAAAAAACCCTATAGGTGTCATTAGAGCAGTGGAAAGTTTCTCATAATAGAAAGGGAGACATTATATATGAAGAAGATAGATTTTCAACCCAACATCCAAATAGGGGAGGGGATCTTGGAGGAGGTAGGAGAAAGAACAAATGTAGTGTGTTTTTTGGGGAGGAAAGGTGGAGAAGAAAGTAACAAAAACATGTCATTATGGCAGGGCATTTTTGTTGTTTTTCAGAATGTTTTTATGGAGAGGTCTGGATTGAACGAAATGTGAAAAACTCTTATACTCTTTTGAAGTATTCAAATCTGCATATACTCTGTTGAAAATGGGCGAAAAGTTTTATAATTTCTTGAAATGTTACCTTTTTTTTTTTTAAGCGGTTAAAACTAAGGATTAAAGGTGAATTTTATAAGAAAGGTTACCATTATCGAAGGGTGCTGTTTCAATTGACTAACGTGGTAAAGTAATTATGACTCATTGCATTCGGTATATGGTGTCGTAAAAATGTTTTTTTTTTATTTTTAACCTTCATTTGAATTCGTGTGGACAGTTAATGAGCTTTTCTTCAGGAATTCCGTTGCCCTTTCTTGGTTGCGCAAGACTTTTGGTCTTGGCCTTCATGATAGGTGCCAATGGGTTGAGTTGAGCAACATGGTTAGCATGTACTGGCTCAACCTGAACCTGGCCCCTCTATTAATTGGGTTTTAGATGCTAGCATGAAACCTTGAATAAAAATAGGTCAGCTCACCCGTAATTAACAGTTCCTTGTTGGGTTGGTGGATTACAGTAGAGTTTGTGGGGTGGGGTGGGGTGGGGTTGGCAGATCAAATGCAAGAGTAAATTCATTTTGAATGCACCCTGGGTCAGTTAAAAATGTCGGTCGATGCCAATCTGAATCAAAATCATTTATAACACGGGCAGCATGATTCATAATATTAAATATTGAACAAATATATTATAAAATCTAAACTATATTGTGGTGCAGGAAAATCATTATTAAGACATGTATTGGCAATATTAAATATATTCTGTATTCTAAAGGACTGCCACAACGGTAATAATTGGAACCTATGAGTTGATTTAGTGAAGATTTATATTTTTCTCTAACTTGATTGATGCACCATATGGATTAGTACACTTCTTCATGCATTGTTGTAACATACTAATCTCATATGTAAGATTAAACCCTCAAATTCCATGACAAAAAACAATTGAAATGTATCAGGTGCAGAGTCTAAGTGATACATCTACTTACCAAAAAAAGCAATTTACATATAAAAACTGAACATCTGAAATGAAATTTCTACAAACAATATCTAAACATCTGAAATGAAATGACCATAAATCCCTTCTGAATATCTGAGATCCAAACATAATATTCATATGCATCAAACATTCAGTGTCCACAAGTCCTTACATTTGACATGAAAATATAAGACAATTACAACATCTAATATCCAACCTTCAATTTCCAAAACTTCAGCAATCTTGTACTTCATTCTAAAACGTTCAAAACTTCAGCATATAACAAAGTGCAGCAACATCCTTGAACCTAGTATCATTCAATAGTATTAAGTAGCCTTTGGTAGAGTCATTCCCTGCAAAAAGTATCATAAAGGAAAATCATAAAATTACAATCTTCCATAAAACACAAGTAGAAAGGCCTGAAAATTAGAATAACACCTACAAATTCAAAGAAACCATCCTTTGGTGGTGTTGTGGAAATCACATAATCCCTGGAAACATTTGGGGTTTTTCACTTGATATATAATCATAGGAGCACTCGTACTTCCATGTCTCCTCAACACACCATAGTTCTGTCACCATACAATAGAATAAGTGGGTGCGGAAACAACCCTGGGTTGCTGTCACAACCTAAGCCTGAGATCCGCTAATCCCGAGCCGTGATCCCATACTTACTCCCGTAAACTCTGAATTAACCGAAGTTAAAACAGAATCCACAAGGGTTAACATTCATTCATACCTGTCAATTCTATCATTTGTGGAAACACACATTCATTTATATCAACTTACATTGTACATAAATATTCAAAAGTATATACAATGTCAACCACTGCATATTCAAATACAACGCAGGGTGACAACTATTCAAAACATTAAACACCCAATCCTTTTCAAAAAGAATCCCTAAAAGAATCTCACAAAATGTTCTTAATCCATTTCGCACTCGGATACCCATATCAAATGGTATCCTGACCGTTCCATTCGATCAATCCTCCTGGAGGAACCGGAGCGGTCTCCTCCGCTACCGCTGGGGTCTCTGCCGGATCGGCATTGGCAATCGGGCCTGTAATGCCATTAATAACACTAATGAACATGATGGTTCAACAATGTATAAATAGATCTTATGATAGCACATGTGAGTACATATACTAATTTCATTCAATCTATTTAGTAACAATTCCATATTCAAAATCCATTCTAGACAAGTCTAGATAATGCATACAGTGACAATACGATTAGAGACAATCAATAGACATGTACAAATTGGCAACTACCATAGCACTCATACCGTTTCAATTCAATTCATTGCATTTCATTTACCATCTTCCCTCAAAGGAAGGATTCATCATCCAAATGGAAAGCATCAATCACCATCTTCCCTCAAAGGAAGGATTCATCTTCCTAATGGAAGGCATCAATTAGTACCCATAGATACTGTTATTTGTTTGGCTCAATTGAATAAATAATAAATAAACTGGGCCCCTGTATTGCCCATGTTCTACTGTGATTAGAAGTAGGTCTATTATCATAGGTCTACTGTGATTAGAAGTAGTGTTTGGGTGTAACTGGGTATTGGGCTGATATTATAAATAGAGGCTTAGGGTCTCTATGATGTACGACCTTCTTCTGATTGCATAGTGAATTCTCCCATCTTCCCCGTAGACGTAGGCCAAAAGCCGAACCACGTAAATCTCCGTGTTCTTGTGTGTGATTGATCTCTTTCCATAGGCCCTAGATCACAACAAACTGGTATCAGAGCTAATTGGCGTGATCGGAAGAAATCCAACGGATCGGATTTGAGAGGGTCGATCTAGAAGTGGGCCACGGAAGATCATTGAAGAAAAAGGAGAGAAAAGAGAATAGATCAGACGATCCGGGCTGTTTCGCTTCTGGTAGGATTGATCGGAGAAGAAGGTCGGACGTCGCCGGAGTTGTTGCTCACCGGAAACGGAGGAGCACCGCCGCTGCTGTCGCCACTGCTGCACCGCCGATCAGACGCAAACCGGAGATAGAAAAGAGAAAAGAAACTGTTTGCGTTTTTTCCGGCTGGGCCCCACCACGCCGTGTAGAACCGTCGCTGGACTCCTCGCCGCTGCGTGTCGCCGCCGTCGCCGGAGAAGGGGGTTGCCGCTGCTGCCCCGCCGTGCAGTGGTCGCAAGAGGCGTCACTGGTTCTGGTTCTGGACCAGAACCTGACGAAGAAGACAACCCATTTAAATTGGGTCTGTTCCTGGGTTGGGTCCAGTCCAGGTCGGCCCGACCTGTTTGCCAAAGCCCATCTGCCAGGATAGATCTAGGTCGGGTCAAGTCCAAGTTGACCTGACCCGTGGAGAAGAAGCCCAGAAGCAAAGCCCGCAGGGAATCGCTGACGTCAGCAGATCGTACGGTCAAAGGCTGTTTGACCAAATCGAAGGCTGAAAATTGTTTTCGCGATATCTTGACGATCCGGAGTCTGATCTGAGATCCGTTTGAACCTACGGACTCGTTGCGAGCAGATCTACGCTGTTGTGGAAGAAGATTGGCTGTTCAACGGTCAACAAAGAAGATTGACTGATCGGAGCGCAGAAACTTATTTCTGCGATATCTTAGCCGTCCAAAGTCGGATTTCAGATCCGTTTCTTCCAGCGTGCTCGTGGTGACCAGATCTACACAGTTCCAGTGAAAGATTTGCGGAATGGCTGCTAAATTTGATATTGAAAAATTCGACGGTAATAATGACTTCGGTCTTTGGCGTCTGAAGATGCATGCTTTGTTGGTCCAGAATGGGTTGCATAAAGCTTTGAGGGGAAAGAATGCTCTATCTGAAAAATTGTCAGATGAAGAGAAGGATGAGTTGCTGGAAAAGGCATATGGTCAGATTCTGCTGTTTTTGAACGATGGTGTACTACGAAAGGTTGTTCAGGAGAAAACTGCTGCCGGCATATGGCAAAAGTTGGAGAACTTGTACATCACAAAATCTCTCACGAATCGCTTGTATCTGAAGAAGCGGTTGTTCACGTTACAAATGCAGGAAGGTACGTCTGTTTCAACTCACCTTGATTCTTTCACAAAAGCTATTATGGATATGGAAAATATTAATGTTGAAATTGATGATGAGGACCAAGCTATTATGTTGTTGTGCTCGTTACCACCCTCATATGAGCATTTTGTTGATACCATGATGTATGGTAAAGATACTCTATCCAAAAAGGATGTAGAGGCAGCTTTGAATTCGAAAGAGTTGAAGAAAAAGGTTGCAGCTGACAATGATAGTTCGGGTGAGGGTTTGGTAGTACGAGGAAGAACAAAAGACTCCAGTAATAAAAGCAAACATAGATCCAACAGGAAAAACATTGAATGTTATTATTGCCATAAGAAAGGGCACATCAGAAAAAACTGTCCCGAAAGGCAGAGGAAAGGGAAAGAAATAGAAGATTCATCATCTGATGATAATTCAGTCAGTATTGCAGATGGAAGATCAGATTATGATTCCGACAATGCACTTTCTGTGATTGAAAATGGTATTCGTTCTAAGGATGAATGGATTCTTGATTCTGGTTGTTCTTACCATATGTGTCCCAATAGGGACTGGTTTACCACTTATAGAGAAATCAACGGTGGTAGTGTCTTGATGGGCAACAATGTTGCATGTAAAACGGTTGGAATTGGAACAGTTAAAATCAAGATGAATGATGGAATCGTCAGAACGTTGGCAGAAGTTCGGCATGTTCCTGATCTGAAAAAGAATCTTGTTTCTCTTGGTGCCTTAGACTCCGATGGTTGTAAGTTCTCAGCTGAAAGTGGAGTCATGAAGGTTGTAAAGGGTGCTCTGGTTCTTATGAGAGGCAATAGAGTTGGAAACTTATATGTTTTGTCTGGAAATACAGTTACAGGTGGAGCTGCAGTGTCTTCCTCAGATGACCATGAATCTGTCTCAACACGCTTATGGCACTTGCGCCTGGGTCACATGAGTGAGAAGGGATTGACAATACTGAGCAATCGGAATTTGCTATGTGGCACAAAGACAAGCAAGTTGGATTTCTGTGAGAGATGCGTCTTCGGGAAGCATCAAAAGGTTAGTTTCAAGACAAGTATTCATCGCACGAAAGGTACCCTTGATTATGTTCATTCAGATGTATGGGGGCCTTCTAAGGTTTATTCCAAGGGCGGGTCCCGGTTTATGCTGACTTTTATTGATGATTATTCAAGGAAAGTTTGGGTTTATACTCTGAAGACGAAGGATCAGACCTTTGTTACATTCAAGCGATGGAAAGAAATGGTTGAGAAACAGACTGGCAGAAAGGTGAAGAAGTTGAAGACAGGTAATGGCAAGGAGTACAGATCGACAGAGTTTGAGAACTATTGCACGGATCATAGCATAGTTCGGCATTACACCACTACAGAAACTCCGCAGCAGAATGGAGTTGCAAAGAGGATGAACAGAACGATCTTGGAAAGAGCTCGTTGTATGTTGATTACTGCAGGATTGTCCAAGGACTTTTGGGCTGAGGCAGTAAATGCTGCAGGCTACTTGATAAATAGGTCTCCACACACAAAGATTGGTTGCAAAACACCAGAAGAAATGTGGTCAGGTAATCCAGCTGATTATTCTAACTTGAGGATCTTCGGTTGTCCGGCTTATGTGAAAACCGATAAGTTAGAACCAAGGGCTGTTAAGTGCATCTTGGTGGGATATGCTTCTGGGGTGAAAGGATACAGGTTGTGGTGTACTGATCAAGATTCACCCAGATTTATCATCAGCAGGGATGTTACATTTCATGAGGATGCTTTACTCGAATCGAGAAAGCAGGTGGAGAGGACAGAAGTCGGTAGCAGCAGTGACACCATTTAGGTGGAGTCCGACATCCTAGTGAAGAAGGAGAGTGCATCCGACTCCTCCCGGGATACAGGGGATCGTCAGACTGTGCAGCAGATGCAGCAGATAGAGCCGCAGATGCTACAGACGGGTAGACCGCAGAGAGAAAGGAAACCGCCGGTTAGATACGGTTTCGAGGATATGACGACGTACGCGTCGACATCAGACAGTGGCCGTGATGATATGGTTGCATACGCTTTGACTACTGAGTCTCTTGAATTAATGGAAGGGCTGGAAAGTAGTCAACAGGCAGCAACTATGACTGAAGAGATGGAGTCTCTTGATGAGGAAAATCAGGCCATCGGATGCAAGCGGTTCTACGAGGAAGATGAAGGAGCTTCCAGTGCAGGTAGAGTGCAGTTTAAGGTTCCTGATCATGTATGCAGTTTGAAGAAATCATTGTACGGGTCGAAGCAAGCTTCTGGACAATTGTACAAGCGATTTGGTGCACTCATGAAGGAATGGTTTAAATTCAAGTTCAAGCATTGCTTGGACTTGATCGGTGTGCTCAGTACCTGAGTGCCCTAAGGGGCAGGTGGAGACGGTGAGACATGTTAAGTGCATGAGGATCAGCTTCAATGTTCGCCAAGGTGGAGATTTGTTATTTGTTTGGCTCAATTGAATAAATAATAAATAAACTGGGCCCCTGTATTGCCCATGTTCTACTGTGATTAGAAGTAGGTCTATTATCATAGGTTTACTGTGATTAGAAGTAGTGTTTGGGTGTAACTGGGTATTGGGCTGATATTATAAATAGAGGCTTAGGGTCTCTATGATGTACGACCTTCTTCTGATTGCATAGTGAATTCTCCCGTCTTCCCCGTGGACGTAGGCCAAAAGCCGAACCACGTAAATCTCCGTGTTCTTGTGTGTGATTGATCTCTTTCCATAGGCCCTAGATCACAACAGATACGATTAGAATTGTGGGACTTACCAGTATCTGAGTCGGGGACAACTGGCATCACCACGGAGCTCCAGAACGCCCCCATATCTATCTATTGCAGTAGGAATAATCATTTATTGATTCATTTAACTCATTTAAAACTTTAATACAATAGCTAAGTAGTGCAAAACTCGAGAGTCAATACATTTCAATATGCAATCTATTTCTGTATTCAATTCAATTCAGTAATTCCATTCTTAACAAATGAAAGGAATAACAATAACATCAATCTCATTAGATTGGAACACAATGATACGGAACACAATACAATGATAGAATAGCTAACTATTCTAATTCGACTAATTTCTATCTCAGTTCTAAACAACCATTCAAGTGTAACAATTGGTTATCCAATGCACGTGTTATTCTTAATGGACATCACATTTATATATATATATAATATGTGCATTAGAATCCCCGCAATTATCACATATAGATGTTTAGTCCGTAATCAATTAAACACTTTAACCCACCATTAAACTAAGGGTTTAATCTTCAAAAATTCTCTTTCTATTATTCACAATTCTCACCAATCTCTAATTACATTATAATTAGTCACAAAACTAATTTAGATGACACTTATGTACCCAAAAGGCATCCATGTTTCCAACAAAACCCAAAACCAATTGCCAAAATTTCGCCTCAGTTAATGCCCTGTCAAATCGATTGGATAGAAAAACTGTCCCAGCTATTTCCCTTTCCAATCGATCAGACATTCAGTGTCGATCGATCGGACAGGTCCGGGACCCAGTTCTAGAACCTGCAACTGGTTCATTTCCTTCCCATCTTCATTCCTTTCAATTCTCCACCTGCACATAAGTTAGGACCTCCTGTCCACTCCTCAATTCCCATCTCATTCATACATTAAACACATTCAATCCATTGATAAATAAATTCTAAAACTCAATGGAAAATGCACAAAAACCCAATTCAATGGAATTTCCATGACCTTTTACAATAACTAGCATCAATTACTAGTAAATGTTTATACTTGCCTCTCTTAAAGCTTAGTAACAAAAACCCCTTTTACTTGACTTGATTTGAGATCAACTTTCCCCCAAACTCAAACCCTAATCCATGAAAACATGCCAAATGGCTTCCTATGAGCTAACCAAGCTAAAAATCATGCAAAACCGCTCAATGGAACTTCAAAATCCTATAAAAACACCAACTACTTACTTGTAGTCCAAAAGAAGAAATCTTGAGTTCTCTCTCATGCTCCAAACACTTCAACAATGGAGGATGACTTGAGGAAGAAGATGAAGTCTCCTATCAAGATCACTTGAAAACCTTCCAATCTTCCCACACACTCAATGGAGAAAATGAAAGAGAGAAGAAGAGAAAGTGGTCTAGGGTTTTGAAAATGAAGGAATGAACTCATTGAAGTTCATCCCAAGCCTTATAACAAGATTTTTGCACTTAAGCTCCCACCCATCTCTCTACTTACAATCTAAGTCAAATGAGGGGTCACTTGACCAACCTCGAGTCAAATGAAATTACGTAGATTATGAAAGTCAATGTACTCTTCGAGATACACGCGTTGGTATCAAGAATTTCCGTATTCGACGAAATACGCGAAAATTCATATTTACAAAAAAGTCCTTGCTCTACCTTGTTTGGGTCTAAACTCAAGTCAGTTAGCTTAATCTCACTCAATTTAAACTCATTAAGTACAATTCAATCATTTGAGACTAATTTGTCTCTCTTTGGTCATTAACCATTATTAACTCAATTAACCATGCTTAATTTGCACTAATCTCGATTAATTAGCCTTAATCACGATTAGTTCGGGTCAGGGTGTAACACTTGCGTAATATTTTTTACTAATTTTTATGAGAGAGCATGGCCAAAAAAGTTTTTATGAACGGTAAATTTTATTTTTTTATTCTATTTATTTTCATAGAATCACTCAAGTGGAATAAACTTAATTATAATTAAAACTCATTCCACTACAGGAGTAAAAGGACCTCAAGAAAACTTCAATATCGGTTTGAAGAGGCCTAGAGCAGTACATGAAAACTACTTCGTGAACATAAAAATATTAGATAACTATCAAACTAATATTTATAGAATAGCTATCAAACTAAGATCTTTTGAAATTTTGTGGGAGCCCATTTCAATTAAAAGGGTGTCAAGAAGAAGGATTTAATGAAAATCCAAAAAAAAATAAAATTAGTAGCTATTCTTTCTATTATCAAAATACAAGATTAAAATCCTAGTGGAATAAATGGAAAAACAAGATCATTTGAAATTGTGTGGGATCCTACTATTTCAAAAGGGTGTTAAGTAGAAGAGAATTTAAATAAAAAATCCATAAAATTTAAAATTTGTTGTTTTTCTATTACCAAAACCCAAGTAGAATAAGGCGAAAATCAAGGCATTCTAGCTTATAATGCAATCCCACTAACTTGGAATCTATTGATACATGGATAGAAATCAATGACATCCCCACTTTAAATCGTTGCTGTCTAAAACTCGAGTGGAATGAAATCTTTGTTGATACATACGTGCCTAAAGAGTTCATATAAATGAACTCGAATGTGTGGGTGGTTTGAAGAGCAAGACCAGGATCCATATTGATGGTCCAAAATTGTATCCAAGTCTTAGGGCCAATGGACTCTTATTAGGCCCATACATATTATATTTTACCATATCACATACCGCATGGAAGAAAAAAAAATAGTATGCAGAACGATTAGCATAGCTGAAACTTGAAAAGGGTCATAATGATGGAGAACCTAACTGTGCTTGGAGCGAGATTTTACCTAGTACTGTTCCTAGCTTGGCTTGGACTTCCAAACAGCTTGTTATGTTTTTAGGACTAAAAATGGATCTTCATCATTTACCTGACGGTCTGGCAAGGACCAGCCTTGAAAATAAGGCACTTTGATTTAACATTTTAAGCAAATATTCATGTCAATATATCATAATTATATGAACTGGTTGAAAGGGAATGCAATGCAGCACTTGACAAAGTTCAAAAAAAGAAGAAAAAAAAAAAAAGAGAAAGAAAACTAAAATAACCTTGAAAAACTAAGCAAAAAAAGTATTTAAGTAAAGCAGAGCATATGACTAAAATATCATATAAACTTGAGAATATGAATAGAAGCTGTATAGTGTGGTCATTCTGAAAGCTAACTAGATGTAAAGACAATCATGTCAACTTGAAACATCCTATAGGCGCCAAACAACGCAATCTTTACATCAAATTATTTTATCATAGTGAATAAAGTTGTAGTTTCTAAGTTGAGACGCAAGGACAAAATCACTTTTAGACAATATTACATTCAACACATAAGATGCTTTTAGCTTGTTGTATAAATAACAGTAGAAAGTAAAAGGCAATGTAAAGGACCTCTGAGCAAACTTTTCAGCTTTGTTAGGAGCATCCACAAATGTTGTATCACTCTCTACCCATTCCCTGAATCAAAAGCAGAGTAAGCCTGAGCACTTTTAGAATATCTTGATAGAATGGGTGGTCATTCATAACACCATCCAGCAGTTCCTTCTGTGATTTCCAATATGACAATTCAAAAAAAAAAAAAAAAAAAAAACAAAACAGTTGCAGAAAGCACATGACTACACCAATAGTCAATATGGCAAGTCAGAAGCTTTTAAAAAAAATTAAAAGAATATCAGAAATGCCTACCACTCAGAAATCTCCACAGAGAGTATCAACTCAAGTAACAATAAGAACGAAATTCATGAATTCTCAAATTAAGAAGCAAAGTAATCAAATTTCTGATCACTTTGGCATTTTGTCAAACACCATATGCACATAGAGAAGCTGTATAGTGTGGTCATTCTGAAAGCTAACTAGATGTAAAGACAATCATGTCAACTTGAAACATCCTATAGGCGCCAAACAACGCAATCTTTACATCAAATTATTTTATCATAGTGAATAAAGTTGTAGTTTCTAAGTTGAGACGCAAGGAAAAAATCACTTCTAGACAATATTACATTCAACACATAAGATGCTTTTAGCTTGTTGTATAAATAACAGTAGAAAGTAAAAGGCAATGTAAAGGACCTCTGAGCAAACTTTTCAGCTTTGTTAGGAGCATCCACAAATGTTGTATCGCTCTCTACCCATTCACTGAATCAAAAGCAGAGTAAGCCTGAGCACTTTTAGAATATCTTGATAGAATGGGTGGTCATTCATAACACCGTCCAGCAGTTCCTTCTGTGATTTCCAATATGACAATTCAAAAAAAAAAAAAAAAAAAAAAAACAAAACAATTGCAGAAAGCACATGACTACACCAATAGTCAATATGGCAAGTCAGAAGCTTTTAAAAAAAATTAAAAGAATATCATAAATGCCTACCACTCAGAAATCTCCACAGAGAGTATCAACTCAAGTAACAATAAGAACGAAATTCATGAATTCTCAAATTAAGAAGCAAAGTAATCAGATTTCTGATCACTTTGGCATTTTGTCAAACACCATATGCACATAGAGCTAACAAAAAAAAAAGAGCAACATAAACTGGGAAAAATAGAAGAAGACCATAACATTCATTGCTTATACGACCATATATCAATATGGTCCACATTGATCATCCAGTGAGCCAAAACACAAATAGGCACACAACCCTTTCACAGACTGCAAATGGAGTCTTTCGCAACATACCCTCATTCATTGTGGGTCTCACCAAAGGATATTTCTCATTTTGTGTATAGAGCGGCTGGTTGAAACTAATTTTTATACACTCACTCCACCATGTCAACCGGCACTGTTTCTAATCACATAAAACAGCGGCTGAATCCATGAAAAATGAATCGCCGAAAGAGAAGCACCAAAAGGTCCCCGCTCTTAGAAAGTGAATGGATTTCCTCTTTTTTTTTTGGGGGGGGATTTTAGTAAATGGAGAAGTGGGTTATGGTTGTATCAATGAGAAATGAATTGGGTTTGTCTTGAATCCATGAAAAATGAACTGGGCTATGATTGTATATGTGAAACCTTAACTGGGGTGTTATTGTTTCCATGTGAAATGAAGAACCCTTTTTTCATAAACAAATAACAAAGTAAGTCTGAGTAACTCTTGTTTGTACCTTGTGTATTGGTGAAGAATATAGAAATGAGGGAAATGGTATAGTGACCTTTGGAGAGATCGATGGAGAGAGTTGCTGAGAGAGATGTGATAAGTCATGCATCTTATTCGTGATTTCCATCCGTTACTAAAATGCAAGATTTTTGCACATTAGAGGAATGAAGGGGATGAGAGTTATGATAAGGAAATAAAGTGGAGAAGAGGAACGTTCTTGGGGAAGAGGAAACGAAGAAGAGATGAAATAGTAACGTTCTTGAGGAAGAGGAGAGGAAGAGAGCAGTTACGGTTATCGGTTGCATTTGAACTAGTGCTCTCAATTATGTGAAATTAAGATTAAATGGGCCATTAATAAGTAAGATTAAATGGGCCATTAGTTAGTAGGGCTGGTAAAAAATGATAAGATGGTCAAAATCAAATCCCAAATTGACACAGAATTGGCAATTGGAATTCAGTTGGCGTCATATAATAATATCTAATTAGAAATCACATAAAATATAAGAGGGAATTTTACAACATAATTTTTGGAAATTCAAAAATTTGTGACATTAATAACTGCATAAAATAAATACAAAGTTACTTATCTCCTTTTCTCGGTCCTTCATTGTCATTCATGAATTATGAAAGAATTGATGAAAGATACGAGGGAACTAAAATGAAAGATATGAGGGATGTCATAGACAGGGAGAGATAAGGAGGGCTCACCTGTACTCGTTTTCCCCCCTTTTATTAATACTTAGAAATCACATTAAGTATAACAGGAAATTTTACAACATAATTTTTGGAAATTCAAAAACTTGTGATATTAAAAACTGCATAAGATTAATACAAAGTTACTTACCTCCCTTTCCTTAGTCGCCCCTTGGTAGTCTTGAGCTCCACTTGGTACTTGTGTATGAAAGTTTTGATTAAGCCTTTCATAGGCCCCTTTTGTGGAATTAAAATTCAAGAGTCGAGGGATGTGCCAAAACTTTACCCATTCATCTCCTTGAATCTTCCTTACGAGTTCCCCTGAGACCTCTTCTAGGTAGAGACCCTGAAGATTAGTGAGGTACAGAGTACCCTCTACATTCTTTAAGTTAGGGCAAAAACGGAAGCCCAGGGATTGAATGCAACTCATTGATTCCTCTTTAAATTTTATTTGATTCAGTTGAGTGAGTTGTTCTATGTACAACGCCTTGAGTTGCAAGAAGTGTCTGCGATTGAAGCATAAATCTTTCCCAACATATGCCTTTTCAAGATAAAGTGTCCTGAGATTGGGCAATGCTTGTAGTGAAGATAATGGATCTTCATTCAATTGAGACCAACGTAAACCCACTTTAGTGAGGTTTTGAAGGGAAACAACCCAAAGAGGTAACCTCTCCAAACGCCCACATAATATGAGAGTCTCAAGATGAGTTGGAGGAGAAGACAATGGTTCCATATTAAGAAGCTCTTCTTCGCTTGTAGCCATTACTCTCAAGAATCGAAGGCCTTCCATCTTTTGTAATGAGGCACACAGCTCTACTCCATGGTCTCTTTCCACTTTTGCAATTGTCAACTTTCTTAGCTGGGTCAAGTTTCCAATTTTTTTAACTATTTCATTGTTTGCACCAATCCATTCTAAAGTTTGTAAGCACTTTAAATTACATATTCCATCGGGAGCTTGTACAAATTTGTGAAAGTTAAAACTGCCAGGCAATAAAGATGGATCATGACGATATGTATAGATATGTCGTAGTTTCTTCAATTTTTCTACTCCTTTGGGCATGATATATATTTTTGACTTCCTAATATCCAGCGTCTGCAAATTTTGGAGCCTTCCTATGGATTCTGGGAGCTCTTCAACATTCATATTCCTCATACTCAAATAGCGTAAATTAAATAACTCCACTAATTCATCTGGCAAACTCTCTATAGGGAAATCTTCTAGATCTAACACCCTTAATAATTTAAAGCTTGACAAGATGCCACGTAAAGAAAGAGACGGGATTTCTATTTTGAACAGCATCAATGAGCGAAGTTGACAATTACTCAGCCCAATGTTTACAACACTATGGCGCATTGATAAGCAATGGGCTTTTTTGTTCAGAGTCTCCTCTTTTCCATCATTTATGTAGCAAAAATTCTCTTCATGGCCAATTGATACAGCTTACTCTCTCAGAACTGTTGGAAATTTATACTAAAAGCATACTTTTATGTATTTGTCTTCAACTAATTAGTATATTTTGTCTTTTCATCTAAATGAGTTTTTGTGTGGGCAAATGGTTGCATTATTTATGATTATGCATGTGTGTCTTTTATTCTATAATGTAGACAGGTTGGTGTATAGAGTTCTACTTATATACGGAGGACTTATCTGTCGGTTCTTATAGAATATAAGTTTTTGTTCAGATCTAGATGGACTTGGACAAACCATCGATACGATTGTAGCATGATGTTTCAGCAGGGTTGTCATGGCTGCGGGAAATGGTATAGTTTTAACTTATCATGCTAGTACGCTATGTGTGCATTAAACATGGCCGCTTTTGGGTTTATTATCTTTATACTGACTATATAAGATGATTAACATCCAAATGGTTGTTATGAGTGCTTGTACTCTTAATCCTGACATAAATAATAGACACATACATTTAGTGTTTGCCATTTTGATTTACAAAGGAGTGAGATCTTTTATGGGTCAATAGTCTCAGTAAATTGGATGACTACACTACTTGTGTGGTGCATATTAGTTTATTGACGGAATCCACGTCCCATAATTGGGATTGATGATATCCCCTTGATGAAGCTTTTAAGTTTTGATTATGTCAAACCCTGCAGGTGGACTTTCTGTCCTACATATCAAATAAGTTAAGTGTAAGGTCTCAAGGAATTATCAAGATATCGATTAAATATAGATGTCAGTAATTATTTAATCGATGGATATCTGAAATCTTAACGTGGGAGATTAATAAGCATTTAATGGCATGAAGCTCGAAATATTAATTTTGAGAATAAGGACAGGAATGAAATTATAATTCTCTAATAAACTGAATTGTAATTTATGGAACTAGGATTCTAATTTGGGTTGAATTAGGGTTTTCTGCTTCCATAAGGAACCTATCCTTATTTACTTCTTAAGGTCCCTACTGTAGCCTATAAATATGCGCTATTGCTCTCTAGGTCAATGAGAAGAAAAATCTCATTCTAGAGAGCAGAGAGAATTCGCAGAAGAGGCCTACTCCCTGGTGCGAATTCGAGCATATAGGAATACAGTAGAAGATCTTGAGATTTTCGGGCTGCTGCAAGACCGAGATCATATCAGAAAGACCAAGATCAATTCAGAGAGATCTCGCAGGTATGGTCTTTGATCGTATTCGTTTAAAGTAATTTCCGGATTGATCTGTACGCAGAATCAAGGGTTCCTGGAGAAAACTCTTCTCTAACAATGGTATCAGAGCCAATCATGATACTGCATATGGATTGAAGAAAACATAGTAAGATTATAGGTTGCTGCAAAAGAGATGGTTTGCCTTTGCTGTCTGTAACCTCTGTTTTGCAACGAACTATCTAACCTCTGTTTTGCAGCGATTGATCTGGCTATCATAGTCACCATGTGTGTATGTTATGTGAATGGATCCCACGAATCAGATTCGTGGTTACTGTTTTACATATTTTACAGGTTTTATGGTGATGTAATTATATTGAGGTAGCGTGTGAACTCCGTTCGTAAGGAGGCTTAGGGTACAATGTAATTTTTCATGGAGATGTAATTATATTGACATAGCGTGTGAACTCCGTTCGTAAGGAGGCTTAGGGTTCAATGTAATTTTTCATTGAGATGTAATTATATTGAGATAGCATGTGAAGTCCGTTCGTAAGGAGGCATAGGGTTCAATGTAATTTTTCATGGAGATGTAATTATATTGAGATAGCATGTGAACTCTGTTCGTAAGGAGGCTTAGGGTTCAATGTAATTTTTCACGGATATGTAATTATATTGACATAGCGCGTGAACTCTGTTCGTAAGGAGGCTTAGGGTTCAATGTAATTTTTCATGGAGATGTATTCATATTGAGATAGCATGTGAACTCCGTTCAAAAGGAGGCTTAGGGTTCGATGTAATTTTTCATGGAAATGTAATTATATTGAGATAGCGTGTGAACTCCGTTCGTCAGGAGGCTTAGGGTTCACTGTAATTTTTCATGGAGATGTAATTATATTGAGATAGCTCGTGAACTCTGTTCGTAAGGAGGCTTATGGTTCAATGTAATTTTTCATGGAGATGTAATTATATTGACATAGCGTGTGAACTCCGTTCGTAAGGAGGCTTAGGGTTCAATGTAATTTTTCATGGATATGTAATTATATTGACATAGCGCGTGAACTCTGTTCGTAAGGAGGCTTAGGGTTCAATGTAATTTTTCATGGAGATGTATTCATATTGAGATAGCATGTGAACTCCGTTCGTAAGGAGGCTTAGGGTTTAATGTAATTTTTCATGGAGATGTAATTATATTGAGATAGCATATGAACTCCGTTCGTAAGGAGGCTTAGGGTTCAATGTAATTTTTCATTGAGATGTAATTATATTGAGATAGCGTGTGAACTCCGTTTCGGAAGGAGGCTTAGGGTTGAATGTAATTCTTAATGGAGATGTAATTATATTGAGATAGTGTGTAAACTCCATTCGTAAGGAGGCTTAGGGTTGAATGTAATTTTTCATGAAGATGTAATTATATTGAGAGAGCGTG
The DNA here is from genome assembly GCA_029852735.1 of Persea americana. Classification (NCBI taxonomy): domain Eukaryota; kingdom Viridiplantae; phylum Streptophyta; class Magnoliopsida; order Laurales; family Lauraceae; genus Persea; species Persea americana. The sequence continues at coordinate 17,371,105 of CM056816.1, forward strand.
TGAACTCCGTTCGTAAGGAGGCTTAGGGTTCAATGTAATTTTTTCTAAGCCTCAATGTAATTTTTCATGGAGATGTAATTATAATGAGATAGCATGTGAACTCCGTTCGTCAAGAGGCTTAGGGTTCAATGTACTTTTTCATGGAGATGTATTTATATTGAGATAGCATGTGAACTCTGTTCGTAATGAGGCTTAGGGTTCAATGTAATTTTTCATGGAGATGTAATTATATTGAGATAGCGTGTGAACTCTGTTCGTAAGGAGGCTTAGGGTTCAATATAATTTTTCATGGAGATGTAATTATATTGACATAGCGTGTGAACTCCGTTCGTAAGGAGGCTTAGGGTTCAATGTAATTTTTCTTGGAGATGTAATTATATTGAGATAGCGTGTGAACTCCGTTCGTAAGGAGGCTTAGGGTTCAATATAATTTTTCGTGGAGATGTAATTATATTGAGATAGCATGTGAACTCTGTTCGTAAGGTGGCTTAGGGTTCAATGTAATTTTTCATAGAGATGTAATTATTTTGAGATAGCGTGTGAACTCCACTCGTAAGGAGGCCTAGGGTTCAATATAATTTTTCATGGAGATGTAATTATAATGAGATAGCAAGTGAACTCCGTTCGTAAGGAGGCTTAGGGTTCAATGTAAGAAAAAAGGGTTTTTGGGCGAAATGCCCAATTTGGTGCATGGTTCGCTATAGTGTTCGTTTTGGTCCCTTAGCCGCATAAAGTGTTTTTTGGGGTAAAATCCTCTTTGTTTTAATAATGTGGGTATCCTTGACGTCTTTGACCCAATAAGACTAATCCCCTAGGTCGCGCCTACAAAACCCACACAAATGCACACTAGGCAACACAACGTGGAGAGCAAACCCACACCTTATGCCACTTCAACTCCCAAGTAGGTGTCCAGTTATGACCTTGTTGTCCATAAACGATTGGCTGCCATCAAGTAATGGTAATTTGCCCAATTGGATGATCAAGATTTTTTACGCAGGAGGCTCTCTATGATCCATCTCCAATGGGCTTACATAATGGTCGATACCATTGTGGCAAAAGGTGAGCCCCTATGGAGTGTTGACCAAATCTAAACTCTCAACGAGGGTGAAGCACTATTATCTCTAAAATACTGTACACTATGTAATTTTACACATTTATTAGCCTCTCATTTTGGACTAAAAGAAAAACGAGTTCTATTCTCTTATGTTCCCACCTTATGACGACTGACCTAGACCTCCTAAAATAGGGGAAAGAAAAGAAAAGCTTGATTTACCTTTTGTGTGGGATCTGTAGCTGTTCACTTGATTCACTTATTGTGTGATGTGCACTTATTGCTGTTGTTAACTTCAATTCATTGATTTTTGGAACTATTTGGGAACTGTGCACTACTTTTTTGTTGTGAAAAAAACTTAGCAAAAGAAAAAGGGCCTAGAATTCCTAACCGTAATTAAGGATGTTGGGGTTTTTTTTGGACATGATGTGACATCTTATCTTCTAGTATTTACAAATACCTTGTTTCTTTCGAAGCATTTTAGAATTCCAGTCCCTTGAAATGTCTCATATGAACTTAAGGAATTCAAAAATTCCAGCCCCTTTGCATTTTGGTGAAATTTCTGCATGCCCTATAGGTGTTACGAAATTTGGGTTATTTCATCCGAATTTTCCGAATAATTTCGGTTCGGTCACTCCACTAAACCGAATACCCCCTCCATAAAATTCCGTTATATATTTCAGAGCGATTCAACCGAGTTTCCAAAATTCAAATCGAATTGAGGGAATTTGAACAAACTGGGTGAAATCCCAAAATTCATCCGAACAGATTAAAGAGACTTAAAATTAGAAAAAAATAAAATCATATGGGGTTAAACATAATTCTTTTGTTAGAGTGACTTAAAATATATATATATATATAACAAAACCTGAGGGAGGTAAACATAATTTGTTTTTAGCTCAAAAGTAAAAAAAAAAAAACTCAAAGCCCTAACGCAAATGTGAAAGCCCTTTCGTTTTCCCTCTTTCAGTGGAAAAAAAAAAAAGAAATGAAGGAAAAAATAAAAGGCAGGAGGAGGAGGAGGGAGACAAAAAGAGGCAGCAGCCGGGCCACCTGCTGCTACTGCTACACAGCTTGTCTGACCAAAGAAAAAAATCTGAAAGAAACAGAAAAGAAAGAACAAAAATAAGGGGAGGAAGAAGAAGAATAAGAAACACCTACTCTTATTAGGGCACTGCTGCTATGGTTGCTCACCATGAGTGCCCAACCCAGCTACCGCTGCTTCTGCTCTACCCAGTTGCTATGCCACTGCTCGATCCAGTTGCTGCTGCTGCTCAGGTACTTCTTTTTCTTCCTCCACTTTCCTTTTTTTCTTGGGAAAATTAGCCAAAAGTCCCTCAGCATGGTCTTATAAGGCCTCCAATCCAACAACTTTTCCTCTAAGGCCTATAGTCTATATAGCTGGACATATTTTGGCAAGAAGTTCTTAGATACGCTACATCAGACATTTTCATGATCACTGATTTGCCCTTTCAACTATTGAAGCATAAAATTTTGAATTTTAAAATTTTAAATCTTTAATTCCCTCTCATTCATATGGCAAGGTTCTCCCTCATTCGTTTCGTTGAGAGGTTGGGATGAGGCGAATCTAGCATGGATCCATCTTCCCGGAGGGACACAGATCAATGGTGGGCCACTGCGATCTGCTCTTGTTGTAGGTTCTGTTGAAAAACCTTAATCAAAGAGTTCTGCTTGCCTGAACTGGAGACGACGAAGGGAGAAGAAGACCTGTTGAAGAACAAAGAGGATCTAGAATTGCTACCTGTTTTGGTTACTGTTTGTGCCTTGGTTCGGTATAGAAGGAAGAGGGCTCTACTACTCCTCACCACTGCCGAAGGAGGTTGGGACGGCATATCGCCATCCCTCTCCGTCGGGTGCTGCCACCTTGGTTCAAATTCCAGGGTTTTGCCATCGCTGGAGAAGAAGACCGAAGCAGAGGTCGGTCGATGTTGCCTCGCCACAGGCGGAGACGATAAAGAATTTGGTCTGGGGCGACTCTCGGATGTTGGTTCTTGTTGACGAGAAACAAAGACATCTTTGCTTTGTATTCTGAAGATAGTGAAAAGACTTGGTCGAAAAGTCTCAGAAATTTCAGTTGTAGAGAACGTGATTCTCTGGTCAGAGGTCGGTCGATGTTGCCTCGCCACAGGCGGAGACGATAAAGAATTTGGTCTGGGGCGACTCTCGGATGTTGGTTCTTGTTGACGAGAAACAAAGACATCTTTGCTTTGTATTCTGAAGATAGTGAAAAGACTTGGTCGAAAAGTCTCAGAAATTTCAGTTGTAGAGAACGTGATTCTCTGGTCATAGAAGCAAGGCGTCATTGCTGGATCTGCAACTTGCCATTGCTAGAGAAGGTCGTCGATGTGGTTGTTGCCGCCATTGTAGTTTTTCGATCGTTGCCGAACGCAGTCGACGGTGCTGCGCCATTGCCAAAGAAGGAATGTAGTAGGGCTGTTTTATTGTTTTTAGCAAATCTATTTGAGCTTTTATGAAATTTATCTTAGTTTTTATGGAATTTATCTAGGTTTTTGTCAAATTTATTTAAGTTTTTATCAAATTTATCTGAGTTTTTTGAAAATCTATTTGATTTTTTGGCAAATGTATTTGCATTTTTTTGAAGTCTATTTGTTTTTTTGAATTTTATTTGCATCTTTTGAAATTTATTTGCATTCTTTTAAACTTATTTTCATTTTTTGAGATTTATTTGCATTCTTTTGAGATTTATTTGCATTTTTTAAAATTTATTTGCATTTTTTCTAATTTATTTTTGTTTTTTTAAATGTTATTTTAAAATCTCATTAATGGGATTTTCATTAATCGTGGGCAATTAAATGGTAGATGACCATTATTAATGGTATATCCCACTAATCACGGGATATGATTTATCTTTAAATAAATAAGAATTTTTAAAGAAAGGGTAACTTGGACATTTAGGTCTTCAAATTTGGTAAAAGGACGTACCATACTATGAATCTAAGGCCAAAAAGTTAAATGTTTAGGACCTGTCGCTTTATTCCCCTTTTTTCTTTCCCCTTCTCTGGACACTTCGACAGTAGACAACTGCTTTTCTTCTGCTTGATTTCGACAGCTTCTCAACTGATTTTCCCCCTCCTCTTTTGGGCTAGATTTAATGCTGGTCTAGGCTAGGTTTGGCTGGGCTGGGTTGCTGCTGGTCTGAGTTGGGCCGTTGCTGAGTTTTTTTTTTCCTATTTGCTGTCATCCACTGTTGGGCTGGGCTTTTTTTTTTCATCTCCCCGTTGCTGCCTTTCTTCTCTCCTTGTTGTTGCAGCATTTCCTGCAATTTTTTTTCCATTTTTCAATTTTGATTATTTCTCATTTATGCATACCCATACACATGCAATGTTGGATTTATTTTGTGTTGACATTGGGTTTAAGCTGGCCAAAATTGAAATGGATGGTATATCATAATTTAGAATTGTGGTATTTATTTGTCAATTATCATGAATGAGGTTGGAAAAGTGGTATACTTGCATCATCAGAGGATTCAATTTCTATATTTATATCATTACATGCCATATTATGAGTAGATTTAGTAGAATAAACTAAATGTATCAAATCATATTTGTAAAATTTTAAGATTAATTATATATTTTTTCTATACGTATATATATATTTTTAATTTTTATAACTTTTCCGAAACATAAATCCAAAACGTTTCACTGAAATCCCGAATCGGCCGAAATATTTCAGTTTGGAGGCCAAACCGCAATGGCGTCCAAAACGAATTTCACAACATTGTGCCCTATACAAGGGAGCATCCATGAATTCCACATTGTCTGGGAATTCATAAATTCTCCAGATAGGAGTTCCTTGAATTCTAGCAAAGAAACATGACCAAAGGACACTGCAATGGAAAGTCCTTTCTGATACCTATGCATTAGCTTTGTTGGTTGGATTGCATTATTATTTTTCATTCTGTTTTCGCCCTTCTTTCCAACCCATAGCACTAACGTGGCAAATGACCTTTGGCTTTGAGTATGGATATTAATATGCTGCACCATACCGTTACTTTAAGTAACTTTTCTTTTTCCAGTTTCAGGAATCTGTTGCTCCAACTGCCTGGTTTGTAATGGGCAGGTAAATTAAGGGTCCCATCTTTATGTGTCATCTGCAATGTTCTCATGTTGCAGGTTTCATCAAAATGGGAGGGTCCATCATATTTATGCCACCCAGGTGGTGCTTGTCTCTAACGAGTGCCATTCGTGGTGTTGTGGACTCCTAGGTTGATGAGAATTTGTCTGTGTTCTCTTTGTTTAGCTGAATTTCAGGATGATGTCCGTTTGGTTTTATTTTCTACTCTTCCAAGCTATTGCTTCCATAGATCTTAATCTGGATAATGATTCATTTTTATTATATGAAAGGTTACCATTATCAAAGGGTGTTATTTCAATTAACTAACATGGTAAAGTAATTATGACTCATTACATTGGGTATATGGTGGTATAAAACTATTTTCTTACCTTCATTTGAATTCGCGTACATTGTAAATGATAGGCGCCAATGAGTCGGGTTGAGCAACATGGGTAGCACGTAGAGGCTCAACCTGAACCTGGCCCCTCTATTAATTGGGTTTTGGATGGTAACATGAAACCTTGACCTTACATAGGTCAGCTCACACTCGTGATTAATAGTTCCTTATTGGGTTGGTGGATCACGTAGAGTAAGTGGGGGTGGGTTAGGTTGGCAAGTCAAATGCAAGAGCAAATTCAGCCTGAATGCAACCCATTTCTTGGTTAGTTGAAAATATCAGTCGATGCCAATCTGAATCAAAATCATTTATTGTGGAAAACATTGCAAATGGCAGAAATGGGAATGCTAAGAATGATGGTAATCATATTCATGCCTCTCTCTTCCTTTTGTTATTGCTGTGGTGGAATAATTGTAATGACTGCATTTTTTGTGTTTCTACGTTTAAATAAGGCAATTTGTTTGTTAGAGTATTGTTAGTGGTTTTTCAGAGTAACGGTCCATTTCTCCATGTCATAAGACATGCAGACCTGCCTGTGTTGATGCATTCTCCATATCATGTGTAAAGCAGTGTAGGTTTTTCCCATTTCTCAACCAACAATGGCTGGAGTCCAATACGTTGATGACCGCATCGAAATGGTAAGGATTAACTTTAGAGGCAGAAGCAGAAGACTACAAATATAAATCCACTGGAAAGGAATAACTTTGTGGCAACTCTTTCACCGAAGAATATTGATGTGCATGGTGGGTGCACCCCACTCTTAAGACTACCCTAGACATTGCAAGCTTGCTTGTTGCTAGTATATATATATATGCAAGAATCAAGCTTATAAAACGTGGGGAAAGAAAATAAAGAAAAGAAAATTGTTAACGTTTCGATGCATGGACACTAGACGTTGATGGGGGTTAGGGGAACTATGAATAGTTTGATCTGAGAGACTTTCTCTGAGGGCTTCATAGTTTTCTAAATCCCAACTGATCGGTGGCTTACAAAACTCAAGATGTGTGAAATTCCACGGAGGCAGTGTGTGTGGGGTTTAGATTGATCATAAAGTAGTCAAGCAGGCTTTTTTTTGGTGCATCCTTTTGAAAGCAACTTCTTAATGGAGGTTTTAATTGCATTACAGACTACATTAAACACAAGGAGTAGGAATTTCCTTGATGAAATCATCTGTGCTGGACCTGGGGTCAAGGGTTTTCATGAGTCAAACCTTTCATATGGGACGAAAAACTGAACTGTACCAGACTATCATGGAACCGTTGGGCCTGACCTAAACTTCTCTTGGCCGGTATGTTTCACATCTTCATCAAATTTGTTTAAATCATAAATTTTTTAAATTGTCCAAATCTGGGTCTAGGCCTAGATTGAGTCCCTTGCTCCAATATGAAAATATGTGGCGCCAACACCCAATATGATATTTGGGCTGCTAATGAATGGGAGAATAGTCTCAACCCTACCATCTCAATAACACCTGGTGAGCATCCGTACATGACCCGCTCTCTAAAGAACTAGAAATTGAAACCATCTTGGCAAAATCAAAATCCTCCGACACTGGCAATCTTAAATAATGAATTGAGGGCATACAAAGGGGTTGCACCCAACTTCTCTGATTCTAGAGGCTAGAGAAACCAAGCAAAAACAGTCAACAAAGGAAAATTCTTAACACTTCCAAACCGGATTATCGGAAAGATTCCCATATCAGGGTGGTGCGAGTCATAGCCCATGGGGATTATATATAGTAGAATATTTATTTCCTCAGGATCCATGAGTGGGGATACCAAAATTTCTTGCGGAAGCTTATATCATGTTGCGCCATCCTGAGCCCTAGGATTCTGTGCCACTACACTAATGTATTCCATACATATCTGTGATCTCATGTCACTAATAACAGACTCTATGTATTTGTCGGCATAAACCAAAAGAGTAGAGCATCATATATAACAAGAAAACAAGATAGTTCATTCCCCTAATGTGATAAAGTTGGATATGAAAAAGTCCATTAATTACAACTCCAAATAAAAGGCCAATGAAGGCCAGTCCAAATATAACCTGTTCCAACACAATTACTCCTAAAATGATCACGTGTCTCAGCTGCCGGCTCCTATGCTTGCATCACATTGTCTGCACTCCACTCTTTCAAGCCCTGCTAAGTCTCTCTGCCTTGCGAAGTCTCTCTGACCGTCGCAACTTCATGCTCACTGGCAGTGGAGTCGTTACCTACAATGCCAACAATCGCATTGTCAAGCTATGAAATTAATAGTCTTAGAAAGTAGACAATCCACGGCTACATATCCATATAAGTCAATCATAAAACCATGTAAGATGAGCCTAGCAGTTCATATCATGCGCGTATATGGGCTATAACAAAACATAAAGAATAGATGTATGAACAAATGCGAATATAAATCGTACAGTAGTAATAATAACCAATGCAAATGAGTATCAAGACATACAAGTGCAATACAAACTAAGTGTGCCCATGATGCAAAAGCAGTAACGAAACTTGAATAATGAAAAGAGGGTTGTGCGTATGCATGAGCATGACACGCGTAAACCATGCATTAGGGATGTAACTCCGAATACCCAAGCCCATGTGTGGGCCCCTTCCTGCATAGGTAGGCTATACCACTCTACCCACTTGCCTTTCTTCAGTGGAGCCACGGACGTTACTGCCATACATTCGGAACATGATACTTGCATGAGCTGATAAACACAAATACATATAACATGAAACGTTGCATAACATAGGGGCATGAGTGTGTAAAATATGAAATGCAGAATAAACATATGTATATGCCATGCGGGATATGCAACAATGTATGAGCATTAGGATGTGTACACTTGGATGGGTCTAAGGTAATCCAATTCCATCATACCTCAGCCACCCTAAAATCGGGCAGCATTTTGGTACACTAGAGCTGGGCCCAAAATGAGTGGAAAGAAGTTTGATTGGACCCGATCAACTTAGCAAGGTGCATTGCATTTAATGCCAGCCACACCAGCCAATTGATCATCCCTCGGGTCCTGCCAAGTCCATAGGTAGAAGTAGGACATTTGAATGCGTGTTAAGCCACAAGATTGTCTCAATAGGAATATTTTGGATCATCGATATGATTCTAGATTAGCTAGGGATAGGGGTTTCGCCCATGGGTCAGTATTCCCAAGAATTGTTGTTCAGACCGTTACTAATACCCATCTATCCTCCAACGAAACCATAACCACTTGGGGATGGAAATTTCCTTCCAACAGAGGTCGCTTAAGTCTACTTATATCAACGATGCGGAATACATAATAACTAACGCATGAAAACACACTCTACCAATCATTATAACATGGCTATCATTCACAAGTAGGTACAAGGTGATTCATCTCTATATAGTCATCGGATCCTAGTTATCCGGAGTATATCATTATCTTGGCGATCTGATGGTGGTTGACAGCAAGGGTCCCACGCTTGCATACTCATGTCATAATATTGCACCCACACATACATCCGGACAACAATAAATGTAGTTAACTCAATATCATTTACCCTTGGTCATACTAAACTTTACAGGTGAATCCGGGGGTTTATGTCCATATCTTAACTTAATTTTAGCACCCACTGGTGATAAACCACAGCGGTACGCAAGGTCAAGCTCCGCACTAAGCTCACTGAGGGTGCAGGGGGCGATGCTCCTGACCCAAAAATAGCTTTTGAATTCCTTCTGAAGCCTATGATAGTTACTCAAAAGATTGAGATTTCGGTCCATACGGGCAGCGGAGTAGGGCCTACAAGGCCCACAATATAGGAGTCCAAGGTGAAGTACAAAAATATAGGAAAAAGGGTTCTGCAGATCAGTCGGTTTGTCACACCGAACCACTGAGTGCTTCTGTCAGTCGGCGGTTAAGCAGACCGAATTGTCGACGAGTCACTTTGGTCGCTCCACACAGCCAAGTCCTCCTGAGTGAACACTCGAACGACTCTGGCAATTTGAAATTCGCAGAGTTTCCTTCTTTGCCACATTCCCAAGGGCCATAAACATGTTTGTAAAGCTAGGAAAATATATTTCCAGGTTTTCCCCTCTGCTTTCCGTAGTTTAATATGCAATTAACATAGAAAATACCATAACATGTATAATACCCAAAAATAGAATTACCAAACATGCTTGGAATTGAAATCATGGATTGTCACTTGCATCAGTCCTTCAAAATCATCGAGAATAACCTTTGAAAATCATTTTACAGTTGAGATGCACGTTTCCCCCAAAATCCCCAAGATCCGAGTCCAATATCCTACAAAAATTGGAAAGTGAGGGAATAGGTGGCCGATGATCAGGCATGTCGAGATCCAAGGTGAAAATGGGGTCCTTAACTCGAATCTAGAAAATGGGGGAGAGATCTTACCTCTAGGTGCCCTAACGAAGAAGAAAAACTTTCCAGTGGGGGTCACCGAGCACGGGGTGGGGGTGGGTGGTGGTGTGTGTGGAGTGGTATGGTCGTGACTATAGAAAGATGGGGAGGAATTTCCATGGGTTCAATTTGCGATTTGATGCAGAAAAAAGGAAAATTTTAACTTTCACAAAAATGACGGTTATGTCCGTAATCAAATATAAAATTATGAAACTAAAGGTTACCAAGCATTGAATTCCTATGAGTTGAACATGAAGGTTACTCATTATAATCTAAGTTATCTAATGATCTGGAATGTAACCTATTTTTTAAAATACCCAAAATACCCCTATAACTGCCCGAATGATAATTCTACCCCTTTCAAAGCCATAACTTAGCCTAATTGTAACTAAACTGGCGCAAAACTATCCTAACACTAAAACCAACTTAACTAAAACCTAAGAAAAAAATTAATTAATACTAATTACTTTTAATCAGGACTGAAATCTTACAAAAATAATGCTTACGATATGAATATGATTTCCCATATGCCAAATCAAAGAAATCGCCATACAAATCGCCTAATGACCAGTTGAATGAGAGCTTGCACTTCAAATAGGTGGGACTGTAGTTGTTTGACTGCCGGAGGAGACCAAGCAATCAAATGATCTAGAGGAAGCATGTGCAGTTTAATATAAGCATGTTGTAGTGACCTTGGTTAGTAGTTTTTTTCCTCCAAAGGCAAGCATTGTTCAACTTCCTTAGTTCCATTGATCTTTTGCTTGTTTTTTTTCGTTTTCTGGTTCTCAGAATGTCATGCACTGGGTCTCTCTTCGATGATCTAGATTAGAGTGTAGGGCTGTAAAGGAAGATAAATTTAATAGAGATCTATTCTATTAGCATAAAATTTGGTCCAAACCTTCAGATGATGCAAGCAAATATTGGAGAGACTGTCCCCTACTATGTTGGAAGTGCACTTGTAGATATAGAACAAACGAAGGAAGATGAGCCAAAATTAGAATCCCGGTAGTTAGGGGCCAAATTTCACTCAAATAGCTGATAGGGAGACCGTGAAATCAATCATTTTAAAACAATGAATCTATAGAAAAAGAAATATATTGTCTACTTTTATAACATATGCCTATAACATTATGAGAAGAAACTGGATCCTCTACCGTTTCCCATGCAGGAGACTTTGTATTTATTTTTAATATAGAATTTAATTTACGAGGCCTAATCAACATGCCAAAGATAAGAAGGCTTTGCAAGGATCTTGAGGACAAACCATCTTATAAGAATCAGGTCAATTGGATGTTTTCAGCCGTCCGATTTCACTTTCACAACTCTTTCTCCGACAATATGCAACATCAACATATATGATTTTATGTAGATAGGTAATTCTCAAATACTTGATGTACGTGGTCTGGCCAATGGACCCACAAACTTTGCCATGTACTTATTTTGAAAGGCAATAGAGAGTTTTTCCTTGCAAAACTTTTAGAAGATACCAATGTACAAGGCAATGTCTCTAAATTAAAGAATTAATGTTTTCAGTATCTTTGATACATAACTAATCTAAAAACCTGACTTTATTGCAAATGTGATCGAGAGAAGTCTTCGACAAAGAGAATCCGAGCTCTGTACTTCTACATTTGGGATTATTTAAACCCAAGGAGTCCTAAATCAAGATATTATAATATTTATCTATAGGATGAGGCTAAACCATGATGCTACTACATCAAAATAAATTGTAATTCTCCACCTACATCCATGAGTTATTCTACCTTCTATAAAATTCAAACTGCTTGCAATTTCTCATTCACCTTGTATGAAGTTTAGATCAAATTTTTAGTGGATTCAAGGGATCATAGATCATATGTTTTTGTGTGATGAAGTCCTTGTGGGGTCAAGGAAAAAGGAAAAATTGATGGAGCTAATTACAAGTTGATAAATTGATCAATTCAATGGCATGCCTCAAACATAACTAAGAGAAATTGTACTATGTATCAACATAAAGAGAATTTCAATAAAATGGTGCATTTAATCTAAGGGGCCCCCAATTGACTCCAAATTCAAGCCAAATCAATTAAAAGTGTGAGAGTAGATTGGAACGGGTTTGAATTTTAGACATAGGTTCTAGTAATATCACAATGGAGTTCACTATAAGAATTAATGCATCTTGTTACACTTGATGAGCTTCCTTCTTTTCCTTTAAAAAAGAAAATAAAGGGAAAAAAGTGCGCACATAGAGAGGGAGAGAGAAGCAGGGCTGACCTGTACTCGTTTTCTCCCCTTTTGTTAATACTTAGAAATCACATTAAATATAAGAGGAAATTTTACAACATAATTTTTAGAAATTCAAAAACTTGTGATATTAAAAACTGCATCAGATAAATACGAAGTTACTTACCTCCCTTTCCTCGGTCCTTCCTTGGTAGTCTTGAACTCCACTTGGCACTTGTGTATGAAAGATTTGATGAAGCCTTTCATAGGCCCCTTTTGTGGAATTAAAATTAAAGAGTTGAGGGATGTGCTGAAAGTTTACCCATTCCTCTCCTCGAATCTTCCCTTCGAGTTCCCCTGAGACCTCTTTTAGCTCAAGATGCTGAAGACTAGTGAGGTACTGAATACCCCCTATGTTCTTCAAGTTTGGGCAATAAAACACACTTAGGGACTGAATGCAACTCATTGATTCCTCTTCAAATTTTATTTGATTTAGTTGAGTGTCATGTTCTATGAGCAACACCCTGAGTTGCAAGAAGTATCTGTGATGGAAGCACAATTCTTTCCCAACATATGCCTTTGAAAGATAAAGTTCCATGAGATTGGACAATGCTTGCAGTGAAGACAAGGGATCTTCATTCAATTGAGACCAATATAAAGCCAATCTAGTGAGGTTTTGAAGGGAAGCAATCCAAAGAGGCAACCTCTCCAAACGCGCCTGTAATACGAGAGTTTCAAGATGAGTTGGAGGAAAAGACAGTGCTTCCATATTAAGAATCTCTTCTTCACTTGCAGCTATTACATTCAAGAATCGAAGGCCTTCCATCTTTTGTAACGAGGCACATAGCTCTACTCCATGCTCTCTTCCCACCTTTGCAATTGTCAACTTTCTTAGCTGGGTCAAGTTTCCAATTTTTTTAACTATTTCATTGTTTGCACCAATCCGTTCTAAAGTTTGTAAGCACTTTAAATTGCATATTCCATCGGGAGCTTGCGCAAATTTGTGAAAGTCAAAATTGTTACGAAACAAAGATAGATCACGACGATATGTATAGATATGCCGTAGTTGCTTCAATTTTTCTACTCCTTTGGGCAGGATATTTATTTTTGACTTCCTAATATCCAATGTTTGCAGATTTTGGAGCCTTCCTATGGATTCTGGAAGCTCTTCAACATTCGTATTCCTCAAACTCAAATAGCGTAAATTGAATAACTCAACTAATTCATCTGCCATACTCTCTATAGGGGAATCTTCTAGATCTAACACCCTTAATAGTTTGAAGCTTGATAAGATGCCAAGTAAAGAAAGAGGCGTAATTTCTATTTTGAACAGCGTCAAAGAGCGAAGATGACAATTACTCGACCCAATGTTTACAACCCCATTGCCCATTGACAAGTAACGGGCTTTTTTGTTCGGAGTCTCCTCTTTTCCATCACTTACGTAGCAAAAAGTCTCTTCATGGCCAATTGATATAGCCAACTCTCGCAGAACATCGTGCATTCGTACCTTTTTTTTTAATGTTAAAGAACCACTTTCTTGATATTGTAGCATGCTCCTACATACAAGATCCTTGATATAGACTGCCGCCACCTCCTCTAGTGTTAGCCCTCTCCTCTCTTGTATAAAACCTTGAGCAACCCATAACCTAATTAGTCTTTTTTGTGTAATTAGGCAATCTTCAGGAAAGAGGCTACAATATAAGAAACAGTACTTGAGGTTGTACGGCAAATCGCTAAAGCTGAGCAAGAGTATGCTCTTCAACCCTCCCAAATCTTTATTGTTGCCCAGCTGCCAGCTAAGACTAGCTTGCACCAAACTCCATTCTAAGCTCGAGTTTTCTTTCATTGACATGAGCCCCCCAATGGTCACAATTGCTAGGGGTAGCCCCTCACATTTTTTTACTAAGCTTTCTGCATATGACTTTAGATGCGGAGGACAGCTTTTGTTTGAAAATGCTTTGCTACAAAAGAGGACGAAAGCATCGTCATTGCCCAGATGCCTAAGGCGGAGAACATTTTCAACTCCGAAAGATGATGCAAAATCATCCATCCGTGTTGTGATGATGACTCTGCTTCCACATCCATTGTCTGGCAATGCAAGTTGTATGTGTTGCCATACAATTGCTTTCCATACATCATCTAAAACAATCACGTACCTTTTCTTCTGCAAGTAGCTGATGAGCGTGTCACTAATTTCGATGTAATCCATTTCAGCAACACCATTTGGAATAGGCTCCTTGGTAGATTTGCATAGCTCCTTCATCAAGTTTCGTAGCAGCTCGTCAACTATGTTAGTCTGGGAAACTGTGATCCACGCATGGCAGTCAAAGTGGTTCTCCACTTCTGGGCTCCTGTATACTTTTGTAACGAGAGTGGTCTTGCCAAGGCCACCCATTCCCACCACGGACAGCACCACACGTTCTGGCACTTGATCTGATTCTGTCAGCCGTTCGATTAGGAACTTCTTGTGTTCCTCGATCCCCACAATTTCAACGTCTGGGATCAAGCGCGCGTGCTGTCTTAAACATTGCCAATTTTCACCACCACCACCACCATCATCATTTGTGTTTGATGTTGATCCTCTTTCTGTAAGGTCATAACGTTTGTATCGCTTTGAAATTTCCTGAATCTCAGACTTGACTGCTTGCAGCTCAGAGGCAATCTGGCGCTTGTAAGGGAGAAGCTGTGCTTTGAGAATGACACTTTCTAGTAGTCCTTCACCTGTGTCTTGATCAGCAATATGGTACATGTACTTGTCAATGATATCCTCCACCTTGTAGGCGACTTCTCTTACTTGCCCCTCAAATGTTCTCATTCCATCTCCATCGTTGCTGATTTTTCTTCTTTTTCTTCTATCTGCATCCTTCAAGAAGGAGCCCATGCTCTCCAGCTCCAGTTGGATTTCTTCTATTTGCAGTCCTTCAAAAAGGGATGGTGCTTCTTCTTTCAATCTTTCAATCGCCAAACCCCCACCAATCTCCGCCAATTTTTCAACCACGAACCTCACAGCACTAGCCATATTTGTCTTGCTCTTACTTTTTCTCTCACAATACAATGCAGTCTTTTATTAAGGCCACCGACGCCAGGCTATGGTGCAGCGGCTGTTATCTACTTATCTCCAATTAGAGTGCTCCACGTTAGGCCTTTATAAGACGTGTGTGACTTGATTTTTAAGACAATACCATGGAATTACTGGTTGTGCTGGATTCCATGGTATATTCGGTCATTAATCGCAGAGCAGAGAGCTGAGAGCAGAGAGGGAGAGCTGAGAGCAGAGAGCGCAGCTGAGAGCAGAGAGGGAGAGCTGAGAGGCGAGAGGAGAGATCTGAGAGCTAAGAGCTGAGAGATCTGAGAGCAGAGACGCGAGACGAGATCTGAGAGCAAGATCTGAGAGCTGAGAGATCTGAGAGCAGAGAGTGAGAGAGCAGAGAGGCGAGAGCTGAGAGCAGAGAGGGAGAGCTGAGAGCCGAGAGTGCAGCTGAGAGAAGATAGGGAGAGCTGATAGTAGAGAGGCGAGGGCTGAGAGTAGAGATCGGAGATCGCAGTTCGCAGAGAGCGCGAGGAGGCAGAGAGAAGACTGAAGACACGATGAGCTGATGTTAGGGTTTGTTGCTGTGGAATTGTTTTTGTAAGAACAGATGGGAGGCCGAAATTTACGAGAATGCCCCTCTGAGTAGCCCTTTGTTGCTGTTAGTGAGGGCCAATTTAGGTAATATAAAAAAATTATTAAAATTAATTTGCGGCGGGGCGGGGCGGGGCGGGTCGGGCCGGGCCGGGCCGGGCTTGGCTTCAACGGGCTGTGTATCTTCTGCAGAGTCCCAAATTCCATTTTAGCCTGGCTTCTACTATTGGTGACCTAGTCTAACCCACTGAACTCAAAATTTGTTTAAAATCCTATATTTTCGAACTTGAACAAGCCGCGACGGGCCTGGCAGACCTTCAACCTGTGTCAACGCCTCCCATTAACAGGCGTGAGTGTTCGTGAATGCTTTTCTTTGTGCCACAAAAGAAATAAAGTTGCTGAGTGCACACGGCGGACCAACCGCAGTAAACGGAATGCTTTTGTGGACTTCTTTTCATCATATCAAGAGATCATGGGCCGCCGGGACAACTGGATGCATGAACTACCGTGTCACGGGCACAGCTCATGGTTTCCAATTGGAACTGTAGGCGGTAAAAACGACACCTATTTAGATTGAGATGAACTTTTTAGATTAAAGAAGGCCGAATGCCAAGAACCTGAAAAGGGAAGGAAAAAGGCTTGGGTCAGAGCCCCTAGTTGCTGTGAGCCGAAAGCGCTCCGATGCCTGAGTTAGTTCTGATAAAACTAAGCAGCAGGAGGAGGAAGAGAATGAGAGATAGACTGTGGTGTATTGCCAGTTGCATATCGCGTACCTCCATGGGGCTAATCCCATGTGTATGTGAAGGAGATTTTTCGTACATTCTCTGTGAGTGGGGGTAGGTGGTGTAAGGTCCCATCGGCCTTACCCTAACATTCGACGGTAGGTAAAAGGGGCCCATCACATCAATAACTTTCCATGCTTTTGGTCAGTTGATGTGAAGGGATGATAAAGCCGACTTCTTATCGCCATAAATGAGCGCTCCTATCTGTCAGGGCTCGCCCGTGCTTTTTGGCAGGTGTGATGGCCCACTCTTTGCCTTCGTACTTTTATCGGGACTAGGAATGGCCTGGCTGAGCTGGCACACATGCCGAGCTGCCGAGCTGATAGGCTGCCGAGCTGGATCATTGAGCTGGCACTCCTAGCCGAGCTGAGTCGTTGAGCTGGCACTTCTAGCCGAGCTACAGGGTGGAGGCCTCTTGAGCTGGCGCTCCTCATCGAGCCGCAGAACTGTCGGGCTATGCTTACCGAGACCGAGGTGAACGTCGGTGGATTACCGTGGTCCTCGCTTAATCTCGTCATTACAGTATTTTACCCACACATAACCATTTCCATCTAATCGAGGAAGGTGCCCACTTGACAAATCCACCGGCGCCAGGCTAGGGTGCAGCGGCTGTTTTATACTCATCTCCAATTTGAGTGCTCCACGTTAGGCCTTTATAAGACGTGTGTGAGTTGATTTTTAAGACAATACCACTGAATTATTTATTGGTTGTGCTGGATTCCATGGTTTAGTCATTAATCGTGAATGCTTTTCTTTGTGCCACAAAAGAAATAAAGTTGCTGAGTGCACATGGCGGACCAACCGCAATAAATGGAATGCTTTTGTGGACTTCTTTTCATCATCCATCATATCAAGAGATCATGGGCCACCGTGACAACTGGATGCATGAACTACCGTGTCACGGGCACAGCTCATGATTTCCAATTGGAACCATTTCCATCTAACGAAGGTGAAATCTTGACAAATCGTATTAAAAAATAAAAGGGTTTGGACATGTTGATGGACGCAACCATCGACTTGTTGAGGGCTAAGGAAATCTCTGGGCCGTTTCTCTGAGCCTGGTTTCATTCATGTGTCTTGTGTAATGGATATGGAGTCTGCATCCTACTGTTCATACTTAAAGTCAGTATACAATCTATGGGTAATAAAAGATGGGAAATGATCGGATGCAAAGTGTTCTCACAAGGGCTATGCGAAGTCGAATCTGGACCTTCCAATTGCGAGGCAGATCCAACGGTCAGAGTCACTGACATAAAAGCATTCCAGAAGGGCAAAAGCCCTCCAAATCCCTCAGTCACTCCCGCTCTTGTCCAACGAAAAAAAGAGGAAAGACGACCGAGCTCTTCTCCTTCAACCCCGACGCCTGGCTCCGGTTCTAGCTCCTCTGCGCAGGTCTTTTTCGATGAAAAAGGGCAAAAGCATATCATTTATCTCTTCTTCTTCTTCTCCTGCCTCTCCTCTGATCGTCCTCTATGCCTCTGCCCTCCTCAAATCCACTCCATCTTCTCTTCCCCTCCATCTGCTCCACCACGGCCTAGATCCTCCCCACCTCAGATCTTCTCAAATGGACGCAGAATAGGGACCTCATCTTGACGCAGAAGACCCAGCTCGAACCCAATGTTTAAGGGTCCTCCCTGGCGTCCAACCATTATGTCCCCCAAATAGACGCAGAAGACCCAGCTCTCCAACTGCTCCTCCAGGTCTAGACCCCCTCGCAGCAGCCATCCCCATCTCAGTTTAATGGCACATGGCCATCAGGGACGTCCATCCCCGTCGATGTCACAACCCTCTCGCAGCAATCATTCCCATGCGAGGCTTCCATCCCAAGCGAGCTGTTGCAGGTTTCCCTCTCTCCCTGTCCATGTGATTTGGTGCTTTTTTGTTCATGTCATGTGAATTTTTCCCTATGACGCGCTGCCTAGCTTATGGTTGAAGGTGTACTGTTTTTCAACTCGCCTGATTCTGACCTCCTCTTCTGATGATTTCTCAGGCCCTTTAAAATATGGAACATTATCATTACATGAATGCATGCTCTGTGATTTAGAAATCTCATTTTTTTTTTCATCATCCATCTTTATTTAAAGTTCTTGTTTTTGGCGATTCTATTTTTTTTTAAGCTTCATCGTATTCCCAAAAAACCTCTCCTCAGATGTCCATTGATTTCTTTGTTATTATCAATTGATCTCATGAAAAGAAGAGAGGGCAAATGCAAACGCACTTTGTCCCAAAATCCTAAATGTTTTGTAGCAATTTCTTCGTTTGCAAGATGAAAATTTTATGATTTCCAATTTACTCATCCGTCACTCAATGAATGATATGGGGATCTCAGTGACACATGGTTGGAATACATTACTCTTATTTTTATATTTTCAGCAAGAAACAGTTGCTAAGATACTGTTTCTTTCTTTTCCATTTATGTGGTTGTTGGATCAAATTGATTAATGACATGTGGTCATGGGTGATTACCGGTGGGTGAAAAGGATACATAATCCGTAGAGTTAGTAGTGGTTTTAGTGTGTTGGAGCCATAGAGGGTAGGGTGTGTATACTCCAAAGAACCTGACCAGCTTGCCTAGTGGTTGGTTTTGCTTGATTTGTATTAGAATCTAACTTTGGTTTAAGCTTGGGGTTTGGGTACTAGGTTTTATCTGTTTGCTGATGTGTATGAGTGTTTTGGTATAATATTGCTGTAAAGTAGTATATATATATATATTTTATTAGGCTTCTCTTATAGATTAGAGGACATTGTTGTTGGCAATGTTTGGAACATAATTGTTGATTTAAAAAGCCAAAGCATCGTTCTTATTACTTTTATTTTGTTTTGTTTTGCATGTATTTTTGTGGCGTGGTTCTATTGTTGTCCTTAAACCATCTAAAAGAACAAAGCAGGTATGTCTTTACCAATTAAGACATTTATACCACAGGTTAAGGATGAGAAAATATCCAAAGTTGGATTTCTTTTTGATAAAATAGAGGAGGCTTACGACGCTTATAACATTTATGCGAAATTGGCGGGTTTTAGTATTAGACGAAGCTCTGAAACAAGGGTGAACAATAGCGTTGTGAGGAAAAAATTTGTTTGCTCCAAAGAAGGTTCTAGGATTGAAAAATCAGGCAATGTCTCTATACAGTAGAGATGGAACTCAGAAACGCGGGAAAATTGTGGGGCACACCTTCAAATTAAAAAAACAAAGGAGGGGCAATGGGTGGTGTTTAAAATTATCGTCGAACATACTCGTTTATTAAGTACCCCTAGAAAGACTCATATGCTAAGATCACACCGTATAGTCAGCACTCCCAAGAAAAAATTGATCTATACTTATGGGGCTGCTAATTTGCGGCCAAGGGATCAAATGACACTTCTAGAGCTATAGGCAGGTGAGAGGGCTACAGGCGGGTGGGAGGGATAAAGTTGGTTTTACAAAGACAGATTTTCGAAATTAAATTAGAAATAAAAGATGAAGATGGTTAAATGTTCTTTGAATACTTTAAACAAATGAAAGAGAGAGACCTAAGATGTTATTTTGCTATTGAGAAAGATGATGATGATCACATTAAACATGTGTTTTGGGTTGATTACTATTTTCAAAAGTCATATTCAGAATTTGGGGATGATGTTTTTAACTGAAAATTAGCAGAATTTAAGTTCATCATATGAACTTAGAAATCCCCAAATTTCAGAAAAAAAGAACCTCGGGAAGTGGCCTAAAAAGTGTCCTAAACAGGGGTACCCAGCAAGTTTAGTGCAGGTTTTCTTAATCGACTTGAAAAAGTACGACGGTTGAAGACATCGCAAACGTGCTTGTTTTTAACTTAAAATTAGTAGAATTTAAGTTCATCATATAGACTTGGAAATCCCCAAATTAAAAAAAAAAAAAAAGAACCTCAAGAAATAGCTTAAAAAGTGTCCTAAACAGGAGTACTCAGTGAGGTTCATTGAGTCCATTGTAGTGTTCATTGTCTAAAAGGTGGTGTTCATTCATATTGTAGTGTAACATGTATATAGAAAAAATAGCACCCAATATGACTTACAATGTCACAAATCAAGAGACAACAATAAACATGAGAGGATAACCATATATACGCTTGGGCTAACATCCATTGGATTAAATTTTGTCAACATATACAACATCCATTCAACACTTCCTTCCTCCAATTCTTAAAGACATATTTTAACATAATATTTTCAACATGAAAATTACACTCATAAGACAACACAAAAACATCACTAGACAAATTCCTTTATTTAATTTCTTCCTTTCTTCGGATGCATGTTTTATCTTTTCAACCGCTGCCCATAAAATCTCATTCTGCCTATCCATCATCTTTTTCACATCTTCGATCATTGCTGCTAGATTCTTTTCATTGTCAATTTCATCTTTCCATTTGAAGCTTCCGCAACCATGTTCATGCTGAAAAAAAAAAAAAAAAAACCACAACACAAATTATCTCTAAGACAACACAAATTATCAGTACATCATAGCATTATTGCTAAATAAACGCATATAAAACACTTACTTTCCAGTTAGGACATCTCCAAAACTTTCTATTTGAATTAGACATTTTATGAGAAGTCAAACAAATCATATCACCACATGAGCACTTTGGCACCCATTGATTGGAAATAGAATTTGACAATGACATGGCCATGCTTGTTTGCAGTAAGTTGAACTCGGGAGAAATTTACTACATAAAAATAATCAAGATTCAGACAAGTAATTAAAAAAATTTCTATGATTAAAAAAAATCATATGGAAATTATCACCAGATTTTTTATTTGGGATTGTAAAATAACACTTAATCAAGGTTTTTGAAAGAAATAAAAGAAAATGCTTGTACTGTCTTCATCAGTGCACATTCAATCCAATTCATCCAGCGCAAGAACTGTCTATCTAGTTGATTCACCATCCACTGAGCAGGCCACCATTCGAAAATTGTAGCTTCACATCAACTACACATTTTAGCCTACAAATTCAAAGCAAGTATGGACTGCTCGCCATTATTTACTTTGAGCTTTCATTCATTTGCTACCAATCAGCATTATCTATGGATGGGTGTACGAACTTAATATGGGTGATCATCTTCCCACTTCATCAACTCATACCCACGGTTCTGAAACCAAAGAGTTAAAAAGATCACAACAACAGAGAAAGAGATGATTTACCTTTCCAACCAGAAAATGAGTTGGAGAGGATCCGAGCTCGCCCGATCTGAGTCCGGACTTGCAGCAGAGCAGTGGAAGAAGACAACCGTCTAAAAGAACCAAACAAGCTTTTCCCTCTTTTTTCGTCGAAGAAGAAATGAAAAGGGGAAGAGTCCGGTCGAAGCTGAGGCGTCGAGGATGACAGAGGAGATGGGGGAGATCACTTGTACTTGTTGAAGAAGAAACGAGAAGAGGAATAGAGGTTCGCCCGGTCGTTCATCAATGGCGAGCTCGCACCCTAGGTTTTCGTCGATTGAAAAGGAGCAGAGGTCGATTGAAGCGTCGAAGATGAAATGAGAAGGGCAAGAAGATGACCGTCAGGAAGAGGTTTATCCCCTTTTTCGTTGAGGGGTTTTGGAGGGCCTAGGAGCGGGAACGATTGAGGGATTTGGAGATGCTTTTGCCCTTTTTGTCGAAGAAGATCTGTGCAGAGGAGCCGGGGCTGGAGCTAGGCATCGGGGTTGAAGGAGAAGAGCCCGATCGTGTTTCCTTTTTTTTTTTTCGTTAAGCAGGAGCGAGAGCGATTGAGGGATTTGGAGGGCTTTTGCCCTTTTGGAATGCTTTTATGTCAATGACTCCGACCGCTAGATTTGCCTCGCAGTTGAACGGTCCAAATTCGAATTCGCATAGCCCTTGTGAGAACACTTCGCATCCGATCATTTCCCATAAAAGATTGCATTTGAGCCCCATCGATTGTGTAAGAGATGGCTTCCAAGTTGGCTCCATGACTGGTGCCCCTAAATTGAGATAGAAGGAGGTACTTAATTCTCTAAAAGGTGTTAAAGAGTTATATGTTAGGGCTCAGTTAGAAATTTTTTTTCTTTTGTAAGCATAATTTTATTTGTCAAAACGAGAACAAAACTATAACTAAGCCATGGGCAGACAATGCCCCACCCAATTAGGAACAATACCATCCCTGTAAAAACTGTTACCAAGCTGATAACTGCTTGGCCAAAAAATGATATGCTACATTAGAAGTCCAAAAAATATAAAAGAACTTAATAAAAGAAAAATAATTGTACTGAAGTTTAATGTCCAAAATAATGGAATTAGAGCTTCCTTTATCTAATAAGAATGAGAGGAAAGCACAAAACATAAGAAAAATCAGAAAATGAGCATACCTGTTATTGAAGATTAATTTCATAAACTAGATTTAAGAAAGATCTATGAGAAATGGTAACAGGGAACCCAAGAAATGGAGATATGGGTAAAGGAGAGGAGTGTTTCAGGAAGAATAAGAAGAAGAAAATTCATAGATTTAGATACAGCTGAGTTGGCGATATCATCAACTTGGGTAATTTCGTCAAAAATAGGTACGACCAACTAAATCATAGTTTTGTTATTATTCTTTATAAAATGAATTAATCACACTATAAACTTAATCATTTGATAAAAGCCCCTTAAAAATGAATGCTTTTGTTGACTAGTATTCATCAATATCAATAGAGACTAAAGTTGCTATCATGGCGCACATCCATCTGTGTTAGTAAAGACTCAAGCTGCTAGCATGGCCCACATCCATCTGTATTAATAAAAGAGACACGCTGCTAGCATGGCCCACATGGACTACTGTTTCCAGCACATGGTTTCCAACTGGATGCATTCCCCGGTCGTTCAGGTCAATGACTTGTTGTTCATCATCCATCAAATTCAATGGAGAATAAAAGTTGCTAGCATGACCCATTTCCAAGTCGTTCAGGTCAATGCCCATTGGATCTCTTCTCATGATCAATCAAACAGATCCAAGGGGCATTGACTTGAGCGACCCAAGGAGGGGTATAAAAAAATTAAATTAAAAATAAGAATTAAATGACAATTTGCCTGTGCAACGTGGCTTATAAAATCCAAATAAAAATTTTGGTCTTCTATTTGTGCCCACTTCTATATAGATTCATCTTAGAAGCCCAATGTGGGGGAATTCATGCCTACAACGTGGTGCTATCGAACAAAAAGTTATAACCAGGGCAATGATTCATTTGATATCCACATCCAACTCGTCCCCTACTGGATCCATAGTGGCAGCAAAGCTTGATTTTGAGAAGGCCTATGATATATGATGGCCATTTTTCAAGGAAAAATTTAAATAAGCCCTTAAATTTTTATTTTATTTCGAAAAAAGATAAAGTTTAAAACTTTTCAAATCAGTATCCAAGTTTTCCGGTAAGTTTTGAATCTAGGACATCTGGTCATTGAAAGACATTTTCTAACAATTTTTTTCTCAATTATTTTAAAATACTAAAATTATTTTTCACTTAAAGCCATGACATGGTTCCGGCAACCAATACATGCAGTCAATGGCCATGGGGACACTAGTTGTCCTTAATCACTGTGAGGGCGTTAATGAAGAGCTTGATTTCAATAGAGGGTAACTAGGGCGTTTTAAAAAAACTGAGGAAAAAAGTTGCCGATGAACGGACAACATTAATTTAAGACTTGAGGATTTCACTGGAAAAATCCCATTAAATTCACTGTAGAGAAAAAATGACTTAAAAGATATAAAATGACAGTAGCAGTCCCAAGGGACCTTTTCGATTCTTTTTTTCTTTCTTTTTGTTTCGCCGAGCGGGGATATCTCCATTCATTTTTTCTTCTTCTTCACAGTTATGCGGCAATATCCCTGCTCTCTCGCATATACATGTGGAGATATCCCCGCTCGTTTATTATAATTATTATTATTATTCTTCCTCTTCCTCCTTCCACCAACTCCTGCCACCTCTACCAACTAATTTCTTACCCCTTATATCCAACTTAATTTATAGTCTAAGATCTAGCTTGGTGCTCAAAATCTCAGGGGTTCTTTTCTTTTCTGCTTTTCATACAAGGAAGTCTTAATAAAGAATCCTTCCAACACTCCTAACCTTTGATGATATGCGTGTTTCAGGCTTCCAACTGAGCCCTATATAACCTCGGGCAGGCCATTCCATGCTTGAATATGGTGAGATCAATAATGAGGGGACTATCAAATAAATTGACACCAAAGTGAATTTGACTTTCTTTCAAGGTGGACAATTTGAAAAGAGGGTTATTTACGTGCTAAAATTTATACACGTGAACAATTTACATATATGAATGAATTTAAATAAATACATATACAAAGTGTTACACATGTGCAATGTGAAATGGTGAAAACAAACAACCACAATGAACTAAGGTTTCGAATCTACTATCACGACTTGCAAAATGACAGTACTTTCTTTTTTATTTCTTCTTTTTGGACATGAATGTCGTTGATGCCACTTATTCTAAAAATATCCTCACATTGGTTAGCACCACGTAGACTGTGATGCTAATGTAAAAAAAAGAATAATAACCTTTTCTTTTCTTTCCCTCCTTGGTCGAATCATGGCCGTCAAGAGTATCGTAAGGGCCAGGTAGGGCGGCCTTGCCGAGGGCTTGGCCCATCTACATCCCTGTTATTCCTGATCGAATACTCATGGCCCACCAAGCTGAACGGATGTCATGCGTTCAATCAAAGTACCCCACACACGTTTGGACCAACTTCATGTGCGCGTGGTTTGAAAGTTGTAGTGTTGCCGAATCTTCTCAACCAAACATTTGCCCTTTTATGAAGGGAGGAACACTAGTGGGGAGATGGTCAATGGAGAATGATGAAATGAGTGGTTTCACTAGTCAAGATGTTGATGTCGTTGAGAGAATCGCCCTCCGTTGGAAAATTCAGCCACCCAATTGTTGGCTTTATGGGTTTTGGCATGTTTTATATTCCCAAATCATTTAGATTGGGGTTGAGGGGTAATTTGGTTTTAGCATGGGATAAACACAAATGAAAATGACCCAAGAGAGAGAGAAAGAAAAAAAATTCAAATTAAAAGGCAACTCTTCGACAATATGGCCTTTGTTTTCTAATTTTGACCGGCCAATCTAAGCCCGCTTGCTTTAAATTAAAATCACTCAAATAAAAATGGAGGATTGTCATATTTATAGAAATATAATCTGAGAATTATATAATTATCATTTATTTTTTATTTTTTATTACATATTGAAATCATTTTTTTTTTTTTTGCCCTTTTCCCAAAAGTGAAACCTACTCGAGGAATTGACCCACGGTATGTTGGCCTTGTCGATCCAGACCAAGTAGGTTTAGGGTCGTCAGTATTTTGATAATTGTACCGGGAGTTTCTTATTAACTAAAATAAGATTTTCTTGGGGTATAAAAAAGAGATTATGTGTTTATATATATATATATATATATATATAGGGGATAGTCCTGTGCATTCTTCCCTCACCATATGGTGAGTGACAAACTCAATGGGGCCCACCTAGAGACCCACAGATAATGGGACTTGTGGGGGATAGAAAGAGACATCTTGGATGAGACCATATATCAAATTTGGGGTCAATCATGCCTCTAACCATTTCATTTGTGGCCTACAAATTTCATGGCTTTATATTAAAGGAAAAAAAATTTAATCCTCGATCCAACGATCCAATCCATTTGGATAGGAGATAATTCAATGGGTCTAGTGTACTTAAAGGGGTTCGGTGTGGATGGCTCGGATGTGTTATAAAGTCAACCCTACTATGTTGTCCCTCACCGTAACATGGTGAGGGATGGATGCACATGAATATTTTCCTACACACACACATATAGGGGCCAGCTCTCCTGAAACAGTGCTGGTCCCACAAATAAAAATTGATTATCATTGTTTTTTGTATGATGATCGTCTCCAAAATCGTAATAAATCTAATCAGAGCTTGATTTTTCAATTCCATATTGCAAAGAAAAAAGAAAAAAAAAAGATATAATCTACTTTGATTTGTGGGACCAGCATCATTCCAGCTTAGGATAAGCTAAGCTGCAGCTTAGGAGAGCCCTACTTATATATAAATATATATATATATATATATATGAAATGGCTTTTCTAAGCTGCAGTTGAGAGGATGGTCAGCTACAGCGTGCGAGTTGCTCGTGTGGTTTGGGCGGAATAGAGAAAAGCAAACCAAATGAAAAAAATGAAAACATGGGCTCGTGCTTCTCATTTTCCCCCTTTCATCTTCGGCACCTTTCATTTCCCCTTTCTTCTTCGTGCAATTTTTCATCTCTCCCGATCTCATCGAGTTCAATCTCTCTCACTAATGTTGGACGTCTACAGACCCAATCGAGGTTCTCTCCCAATCTCGTCGAGCGCTCTCTCTCGCTAATAACTCTCCCTCTCTCGTCGATCTCTCTCTCGCGTCGTCTCTCCCGCTGGAACTCTGCCAACGTGATTTCTTTCTCTGACCATCGCTCCCTCCGGGACGTCTCTCTCGCTGCAGCTGTGTCTGCCGGGCATCGTCTCCCCCGCTATAGTCTCCCTAAAGTCATCTCTCTGTCGGCTGCTCTACAACTGTCCAAGCCCCTCCCTCGGCAACTCTTCCACATAAAACAGAGTAAGAAAACAACCCTAATGAAAGTTTAGGGTGCGAGATCTCTAGATTGGTCCACTCAATAAATCAATCCAAAAGTGTGCAAAAACAGAAAATATGCAGCGGAAATAAAGTTACAAGCACACACCACAAGGACATCGGATTTTTACGTGGAAAACCCTAACTGGGTGAAAAACCATGGATCCGTACTGAGTCTAATTAAACACTATAAATCTCGCAATTACAAGAAACTCATATTTCCTCCCCAGATATCCCCTACCTAAAGACTGAGTTTACCCTGTGTCGCTTCACGCTTCACTAACTTCACACCGTTAATTGCAATAGACTTAATCCCGCGTTTGACTCCTCAGATCTTCTCGCAAGAAGATAATCTTCTACAAAGGATGCAGAAGAACCTGGCTCTCTAGAGTACTTGGCAGCACAACTCTTTAAAAATCTCTAGAGAAATTTTTTCTCAATTAAATCACCAATTCAGAACTTGAGGGAAGATCTGTGTCCCTTTGGGTTGTGAGAAACACCCAATATATAGCCTTAAATCCATGCTTTAGTCTTCTAATCATAATCCACTTCTGAATAGTAGTCCATCTCAAATTTGGTTCAAGAGTCCGGATCAAACTGCACTTGCTGCGCTACCCTCGATATAGTGAGGTGCCATTCTGCCTCGTGCCTAGTTTTCCATTCTTGCTATAGCTCATTCTGCCAACTTCTTTTTTTTTTTATTTATCTTGCAACTCCTTTTGTTGACTATACAATCTCCCCCTTTTGGTAATTCTTGGACAAATGTTCCTAAAACAATACAATATAATCTACCCAAAAGAAAAACCCAAAATACATTGAATTTTAAAACAAAAAATCAGCACGGTAGATCTTGAATGGCCTTTGCTTGAACTTTTCAGATCTTGAACTGCCTTGGCTTGTAAAGCTCCCCCTGGCTTCATTCTTCCCCCCTTTATTTGTCCATAATTGACAAACAAATATCATCTTGCAGCTTCTGTCAATCTGGATGCAGTAGCTCCCCCTCAATTTCAACTTCCCCTGAATGCATCTTCGTAGCAGCATTGGGGGTGGTAGCTGAACCTCCTTGATCAGGGCTTTTTATATGTAGCCGCCCACACTTGTGTAGTTTGTACATTCAACACAGTGTGAGCAAACTCCTTTGGCAAATCAGACTTTTTAACCCAAATTGGAGTTGTCTTGGGTAGAGAAAAATTCTTCCGACATTGATTGGTATTAGGTAGACTTTGCAACTTCTTGCAATGGGACAAATGTGTCACTTCTTTCCACAATGGTGACAAGTGGATGTGAATGTAGCGCTTGACACATTCTTTTTCTTGAAACTACTCAACACGTTAGTAATATGTGCAGCATGTGGAGTAGTATGTGCAACACTTGAAACAAAAACTGCTTTACCTTTAGTATTTGAAGTGGATGCACCATGATAATAACCGAGACTGCTTCTGTCAAAATGAGACTTCTAATTGCACAAGATGTTCATAAGAGTCTTTGAACCAATGTTCATCTTGTTTAGAAATGCCTATTTAACTTCTAACTCAGACAAAGTGATCTTCAGTCTTTTTTGCAGATCTTCTTTTTCAGAATTCACCTTCTGTAACTCTTTTTGTAGAGTCTCAATCTCTTGTTCAGCCTTTTTTAATTTCTGACCCTCAGTAGTCAAAATTTCAGTTATACAGTTTTTATGACTTTCCAAGAGATGAACCTGTTTAAGCGCTTGCTCTAATTTAATCTTCAATGTAGAATTTTCTTTTTGAGCAGCCTCAAACTTGATGGTAATCTTGTTGCCATACTTTGTCATCCTGACGGAATCAGCATATGTAATATGTTACAACTCTTCATAATCTTTCTCTTAATCTGACATTTCATCATCATTATCTTCATAGTAGCATTGTCAGATAGAGACTTAGCCATGAAAGCCACAAACTTCCCATTCACATTTTCTGAAGAATTAGCCTCAGTATCTTTTTCTTCTTTAGAAGATTCTTCATCCCAAGTTCTGTTGAGAGTCTTTTGCTTTGTACCATTTTTCTTATGGAAGCGGATCCCCTGTTTGGTCCAAACAGGGAAAACCTGTTTGGACCAATGGGGGAGTGCCACATGGGGGAGAAAAAAAAATTTATTCAATGGGGGAGATGGGATGTAGATGATTGGACATCTTCTCCCCTATGTGGCACTCTCCCATTGGTCCAAACAGGTTTTCCCTGTTTGGACCAAACAGGGGATCTGCTTCTTTTTCTTATTGGCACACTCATTAGCATAGTGACCATGGCCTTGGCACTCAAAAAACTTTGTTCCTTTTGCAGAATCCTTCTTCTCAGATTTAGAACTCTTCCACTTGGCTTATTTTGACTTCATGTACTTTTTGAAGTAATTTAACAATTCAGCCATATCGTCTTCAGCCTCAAATTCAGAATCAGACCCAATTTTCTTCTTAGATTTCTTTCTTAATTCTGAGTTGGCTTTCAAAGCAATGCCTTTCTCTTTTGATTTTCCTTTATCCAGACGGTTTGCTTCAAAGGTCTGAAGATTTCCAACCAGCTAGTTCACCTTGAGGGTTTCCATATTCTTATTTTATTTAATAACATCAACTTTAGAATCAAACCTCGAAGGTACAGACCTCAGAATTTTCTTGACAATCTTGTTTTCTTGTATTTTCTCACCCAAAATGAAAACATAATTGACAATATCATTTAGTTTTGCATAAAATTGATCAAAGGTCTCATCTTCTTCCATTACGATGGTTTCAAATTCTTTAGTCAGCTTTTACAATTTAGAATGCTTCACCGTGTCTGTATCCTCATGCACTGTCTGTAAGACTTCCCATGCTTTTTTTGCAATTTTACAAGTGAAAATCCTACGAAACTCTTCAGCAGACACTCCATTGTATATACCATTCATGGCCTTGTTATTACAATTGGAAGCATGCTTATCATCCTTAGACCATTAGGCTTTAGGTTTATGAATAGTTTTCCCATCAGCCACGATTGTTGGTTTGGAGTAGCCCTCCTTAACAATAACTCAAACATCATCATCAGTGGACTTAAGGAACCCAATCATCATTTGCTTCCAATAGGCTTAATTAGAACTATCTAGCAAATGGGGCTTTGTAATTGATGTCCCTTCTTGATTGAGTACCATTCTAGAAATCTCTTTAGGATCAAACACAACAATTTAGTGCAACCCGCTCTGAAACCAATTGAGAGTTTAGGGTGCGAGATCTCTAAATTGGTCCACTTAATAAATCAATCCAAAAAGTGTGCCAAAACAGAAAATATGCAGCGGAAATAAAATCACAAGCACACACCACAAGGACACCAGATTTTTACGTGGAAAACCCTAACCAGGTAAAAAGCCACGGATCCAAACTGGATCTAATCAAATATTATGAATATTTCAATTACAAGAAACTCAGATTTCTTCCCCAGATATGCCCTACCTAAAGACTGAGTTTATCTTGTGTCGCTTCACGCTTCAACGACTTCACACCGTCGATTGCAACAGACTCAATTCCGCGCTTGACTCCTCAGATCTTCTCGCAAGAAGATAATCTTCTACAAACGATGCAGAAGAACCTAGCTCTCTAAAGTACTTGGTAGCACAACTCTTTAAAAATCTCTAGAGAAAATTTCTCTCAATTAAATCATCAATTCAGAACTTAAGAGATGATCTGTGTCCCTTTGGGTTGTGAAACGCACCCAATATATAGCCTCAAATTCGTGCTTAAGTCTTCTAATCATAATTCACTTCAAAATAGTAGTCCATCTCAAATTTCGTTCAAGAGTCCGGATAAAACTGCACTTGCTGCGCCACCCTCGCTATAGCAAGCTTCATCCTCGCTATAGCGAGGTGCCATTTTGCCTCTTGCCCGGTTTTCCATTCTCACAATAGCGAAAAGGAGTCTTGCTATAGCGAGAGCACATTCTGCCAACTTCTTTTTTTTTATTTCTCTTGCAGCCCCTTTTGTTGACTTTACACCTAAGAGATTAGCCATCACATTTCATTGATTTGTAGCTCACCGTCTGCTTAATTTAAGCCCACTGATTTCTAAGCCAGGGCTATTTAGCGGCCCAATCCTCCAAAATACTATTTGCAAATGCCAACATGCACCTTTTCTACGAGTTGAAAAATGATCACTGCCACAGTTCCATTAATGGACGTTGCAAATAGTTGAAAAATACTATTTACTACATGGAACTCTTATGCTGCCTAGAAATGGATAGGGGCCAAACAGATTTATTAGTGTGTTATTCTGCTTCTTCTTTTTTATCGATTATTTCATTAACATTAAAATTACCTAACTGGCTCTTTCTTAATCTGGTTTATTACCTGTCTCCTTCATTTTATAAGGATATACTAGACCCATGCTGTAGCTATACACATGGAAGATGTTTCAGAGCCCTGGTATCAGGCAACTATGATGGAATCTCCCCCGCAAATTGATTTCATATCATGTGACTCAATGTCTCCTTTCAATTAAAATAGCACATTCTTATCAGTTCAAGTCCAGCTGTGCAATAGGCCATGATTTCATCTGAATTAGGCCTTCTCCATGGTTGCCAATTTAATGCATAATGGTCTGTGGCAGAGCACTGAAAGCCAGATTGCCCCATTGCACTAATAATTAAAACAATCAAAACTCATGCCCATTGCACTAAAAATCCCAAGTGTTAACACTAACATTAACACATTCATCAATAATGCCTTACATCTGTTAAATGTGGGCGATTTGTTTCCCAAATGTGATTTGGCAATCAGCCAAACTAACACATGTCAGAAGCTTGCCACAGTTCAACCCCAAATTGAAATTTCTTATAGAACGTGTTTCCTTCAAAAGATGTAAGACATCTATTGGGCTAGATAAAATGTAATTTTTTTTTTGCAAGAGTTAGTTTGATTATTAGTGTTTTTATGAGCTATGTAAGCTCTCCATTCTCAAAATGGTGGGTCATCATCTGTTTATGGATTTGCCAAGCAATGACTACATCAGATGGTATTTGACATGTGAACTGTTTAGATAAAGCACCATAGAGTGATACCTCATCACATCATTTTTTTTTTAGAAATTAATGAAATGCTTGTGCTTGTGTTATATCAGTCATACTGCTGCCCAGTAGAAAAATTGATGAATGAGTTTGAGAAAACTGGGTAGCTTGATGAATAGTTTGATGAATAGTAGAAATTTTATTGTTCCTCTATTGCAGCTCAATAGATGATGAAACTTGATGCTTCTGTTTGTTTTATGATGATGAATCTTGACGCTTCTATAATTTGTTTTATTTTTCCTCAAGAGTTTCTGATGTCTGTTGCAGCTCAATTATTTCAATGCAGAGAAGTTGCCATCGTGAAGACTACCATCATGACTATATGCCGAGAAGGAAGGAACCCATCAAGACTGACATCAAGGAAGGAAGACATCATGACTGATTTGAAAGAGGGAAACACAGTCAAGCCTACCTTTTGTTCGTGTTGTTTAACTCTGTTTGAGATTGATCAAGACTTGTTGTCACAGAAATTATGTGCTTTTGAGTGTTTATGCACAGACATTAATTATTTTGTGGGTTCTTATGAATATGTAAGTAGGTGCACAATTTGAGTGTTTATGCACAGACATTAAATATGTAAGTAGGTTTTGGAATGTTTTATTTTTGGATATTGGATTTTAATGTGAATGTTGCTTTAGTATTGAATGGAGATCAATGGAAAGTTGATTTCATTATTTTTGTAATGTGATTATTTTTTTTCTTCTTTTTTGTGAAGAGGTGTTTTCTTTTAATGGAAGACGGTTAGTGTCTGTGGTAAGCCTACACTCAGAGGTGGTTAGTGACTGATGGAGTTTTCTTTTTCCAATTGTTTGATAGTGGTTCATGTTTTTTATGAGAATGTTTGATATGTTTTGTGCAAATTCAGCTGTATGGGCTTCAAACATGAATTTTCTAATGTGGCCAAGAACCCTCGTCAAGTTTTAACAGTTATTTCTTATGTGGGCAAGAACCCTCGACAAAAATGATGATGGGGCATCTCCAGGTGTCCTCATCTCAGTCCATGTTGAGATGGCTTGAGGAGAGTATTTCCATGTTGGGATTTGTTGGATACAGCCAGCTGTACATATACCATATGCCCCTAGGACCATTTCCAAGATGCTAGCTCACACATAATATGACCATGAATGACCCCACCCAAATGACACTAATCCCTTAATTTACCTGTTCAACCTTTGGATGAGGATCTTTTCCTAGTGTTAAGATCACAATGAAGATAGAAATAATTTTAGAAGCCCGATGGCATAAATCCACTTGATTTGCTAAAACTATGGCATAATTTTGAATCCACTATGTTGGAAAAGTGCGCGAGTGCAAAACCAGGCAAAGGCAATTATTTCCTACCAAAATAATATAGATTTAAAGTTCATAATATGGACTTTGAAACCCCAAAATTTAAGCAAAAAAATCCCTCAGGAAGTGCGCTAACCAGTGCCCTAAACAGGGGTACTCAGTAAGGTTTCAGCAGATCTAAACCCACTGTGTTGGAAAAGTACGCAAGTGCAAAACCAGCCAAATGCTATTTTTTCCGACCGAAACTTAGTATAATTGAAGTTCATAGTACAGTCTTTCAAAGCCCAAAATTTCAGAAAAAAATTCTTGGGAAGTGGGCTAACCAACCCTCTAAACAGGTGTACTCGGCAAGGTTTCAAGGTTTCAGCAGATTTGAATTCACTGTGTTGGAAAAGTGCGCTAGTATAAAACCAGCCAAACGTGATTCTTTCTGTCCGAAACTTAGCAGATTTGTAGTTCATACTATGGTCTTTGAAAGAGCAAAATTTCAGACAAAAACTTCCTCGGGAAGTGCACTAACCAGTGCCCTAAATAGGGATACTCAGCAAGGTTTCAAGGGTTCAGCAGATTTGAACCCACTATATTGGAAAAGTGAGCGAGTCCAAAACCAGCCAACCAGCCAAACACTATTGTTTCTGACCAAAACTTAGCATATTTGAAGTTCATATTATGGTCTTTGAAAGAGTAAAATTTCAGACAAAAAATCCATCAAGAAGTGGGCTAACCAGTGCCCTAAATAAGGGTACTCAGCAAGGTTCCAAGATTTCAGCAGATTTGAACCCACTCTGTTGGAAAAGTGCTCGAGTGCAAAACCAGCCAAACGCTATTGTTTTCGACCAAAACTTAGTAGATTTGAATTTCATAATATGGTCTTTGAAAGCCCAAAATTTCAAACAAAAAATCCCTCGGGAAGTGAGTTAACCAGTGCTCTAAACAGGAGTATTCAACAAGATTTCAGCAAATTCGACTCGACTGTGTCGAAAAAGTGCATGAGTTGAAAACGAGACAAACGTGACTTTTTCCTACCGAAAAATTGCATATTTGAAGTTCATAATAAGGACTTCAAAAACCCCAAAATTTTAGACAAAAACTCCCCTGGGAAGTGGGTTAACCAGTGCCCTAAAAAATGGTACTCAGCAAGGTTTCAACACATTTGACCCGACTGTGTTGGAAAAGTGCGCAAGTTGAAAACCAGGGACACGTGATTGTTTCCTACCGAAAAATAGAAGATTTGAAGTTCATAATAAGGACTTCAAAAACCCAAAATTTCAGCAAAAAACTCCCTCGAGAAGTAGGTTAACTAGTGCCCTAAACAAGGGTACTCATATTGGATATTTTGGGTCCTCTAATGGGATTTTTTGGTTTTTTCGAATTGGGTGTTTGCCAATTGTGTGGTCTCTGTACATTGAGTGGCTAGCCCCATTTATCCATCCATTCAAAGTCTAGAATAAGTTGAGGGCTTGGAGAGGTGAAGTGGGCCCCACCGATTTGTCGCCTGTTTCAAGTAGCAGTTGACTGAGGTTTTTTCTTCAATTTTTTTGATCTGTTATAGTTTCTGGGTGGTTTGAGTGATAGAATGGGTAGATGAGGAGGGACTGAGATTAACAGCATACATTACAAAGGAGTTTGTGGTTTCTACAGTTGATGGGATCAAATCTTGACTCCCACAACAGAGAAATCTCACCACTCTCACAGACACAATCCAAGATCACTTGGACGATACAGAACAGTGCCTAATCTCTAATACCATGAAACCCCCCAAGAATTTTTATGAACAAAACCTTTATGTGAAAAATTACTTCAAATCTGGATTCTGGCTTTACAGGTCTACCATGTATAACTTCATAATTTGTATTTTTTTTGGATGTGCACTCAGTAAACCAAAGATCAACAACACTAATAGGGTCCATTTTATTCTGGAGGCAGATTTGTCGGGACCTGCTTATACTAATTAAATTTTCTAGCCTTTGATCAACATCATCTAAATAGATGGTCTAAAAGGGTAACAGAATAATCCACTAGTAACAAGTAGAGAAAGTTAAACTATATGATGCAAAATCTATTCATCAATGTCTGTGCATGAACACTCAAATGCACAAAATGATGTGCACCTACTTACATATTCATAAGAACCCACAGAATAATTAATGTCCGTGCATAAACACTCAAAAGCACATAATGTCTGTGACAACAAGTCTTGATCAATCTCAAACAGAGTTAAACTATACAAACAAAAGGTGGGCATGACTGTGCTTCCTTCTTTGAATCAGTCATGATGTCTTATGACCGTAGCCTCAAGTGCAAGGCCGCTATTGTAGCAATAACCGGTGAAACCGGATCGATCCATGAAGAGTTATTTATCGCAAAACCCGTTCTAATAAAAAACTAGTTCTAGTCTAAAAAACCTATACAAATCAAATTTTCTAATTGAATTAAAAATTAATTACAAATCTAAAAAGTTAATTACAACCAAAGAAAATTAAAATCCTAATCTAGAAACCTAATTTAACCACTGCATCACCATAAGAATTATTAGCCCAACCAATTGCAATAATTGTTAAGATTTATAAAATAAAATAAAATAAAATAAAATCAGAGAATAAAAAGATTGGATTTTAATTCTCAAACTTTGCAATAATTACTTTGCTTGATGCCATCAAGAAAAATCAAAACCACTGAATCAAGTGCGCATTGTCACGATGCACAAAAATTCGATATTGACCCATTGGTGAAGACCAAGACCCCATAAACTTGATTTATTAATGAAAGACACATTACAAGAAACTAACCATTACAAAGTTCTTTTAATAAAAATAAAGTGTATTCAGCTTACCATAGATACATGAAACACTAAACGGAGAAGAGAGACTCGCGGTCTCGAAACGACGATCCAACCGGCTCTCGTTTCGTGATCTGAAATCCAAGCAAGGAAAGATGATGAATGGCTGGTCTGATGGTGGAATGACGATAACAACGGCAGCGGCGTGATTGCATAAAAATCCAAGTGGTAGTGTGCCTTAGGGAAGGCCTTGGATGAAATATTGACGGAAGAAGGAGAGATGAAGAAAAATTAACGGAAAACGGGAGATGGATGTTGCTAGTCGTCCAAGGTGTGAGGGGGACATGGAATTCACGTCCAACCCTTTGTGGCTCTTTTTATGTTGGCTTGATGGCTTGTCTTGCAAGGTTTTGATTTGGGTAAGGATTAGTATTGTGGGGTCCAAGTTGGATTAGGATTAGGAGGGTTGAGATTGAACAATCTTGGGATCTTCTTGTTGATTGGCTTGCCACCAAAAATCCTCTCAATTTAAACTTCTCTTTGTAACTTGCTCTCTTAAAAAGGGTCCCACTTACTTGGCTAAGAAACAATTCAAATATGAAATTTCAAATTTGAAATAAATCTTGGATGCTTGTGGTCCCCCATCATGGACATGCAATGCTTGTAAATGGAGAGGCTTGGACGTGTGATGCTTCTTGGATAATTCTTGGGTTGCAAACTTCAAATCTTGAGGCGTATCTTTTGGGAGATAAATTTAACAATTTAGTGCTAAAATCTTGCACTCTTTCAATTTGTTTCCAACTTGGATTGCTTAGCAAGATTTCCAATCTTTTGAACTATTCATGGCTGGAAAAACCTCTTAGCACGGCCCACCTTAAAAATCTCTTCAAATTTGAATTTAATTTCATCCCAAACATGACATAGGAGTGAGCCATACTTGGAAGAATGCAATCTTGAACTATCCCATGCTTGAACGTCCAATATCCTTTGCTTTGAAATTGAAACTTTTGAGTTTCAAAAAATCTTGAACCAAATCTGAAATTCAGATTTGTATCTCAAATTGGAACACATGATGGGCCCCACATGAGTGTGTAAGCCTTGGTTTCCTTGCCTTGGACGTCCTCACCTTGGAGGGATTTTTGCAACTTTTTTCTTCTTTGTTTGGCTTGATTTGAATGTTCAAACAAGGGTAGTGTGGACCCCATGCAGAGCTTCAATACCTTGGTTTTTCTTCTTTAATTCTTCAATTGATTCATCTCTTCCACGGGTCCCAAGAAATTGATTTTTCCTACAAAAATTCAAATAGTATAATCAATGATCAAAGAATTATTTATTTATGTAGGAAAAGAATATTGTAAGATGCGGGCCCCAATTCACACTGAATAGATGCATAATATTTCACCATTTTGTCAAGTTTTCTTTAATTAAATTAAAGGTGCAAAGAAAATTCATCATGTCATGTGTGAATAAAAAATTATAAGAAATTCGTGACTTCCAATGTTAAAAATAGAGAAATTCATGATTTTATGTAAAAATGTAATTTTTGGATGAATTTTGACATGAATTTAGAATTTGATGCTCACACACATAAAAACATGATTTTTTCTTAAAATGGTCAATGATTTGATGATTAAGTCCTTAATTACTATAAAATGATGAGGAAATCATGCATTTTTAAGGACTTATCATCTTCCTTCCTTGATGTCAGTCTTGATGGCTTCCTTCCTTCTCGGCATATAGTCATGATGGTAGTTTCCACGATGGGAACTTCTCTGCATTGAAATAATTGAGCTGCAATATACATAAAAAACTCTTGAGGAAAAATAAAACAAATTACAGAAGCGTCAAGTTTCATCATCATAAAACAAACAGAAGCATCAAGTTTCATCATCTATTGGGCTGCAATAGAGGAACAATAAAATTTCTACTATTCATCAAACTATTCATCAAGCTACCCAGTTTTCTCAAACTCATTCATCAATTTTTCTACTGGGCAACAGTATGACTGATAAAACACAAACACAAGCATTTCATTAATTTCTAAAAAAAAAAATTGAGGTGATGAGGTATCACTCTGTGGTGCTTTATCTAAACAGTTCACATGTCAAATACCATCTGGTGTAGTCATTGCTTGGCAAATCCATAAAAAGATGATGACCCACCATTTTGAGGATGGAGAACTTACATAGCTCATAAAAACACTAATAATCAAACTAACTCATGCATCAAAAGAAATTACATTTTATCTAGCCCAATAAATGTCTTAACATCTTTTGAAGGAAACACGTTCTATAAGAAATTTCAATTTGGGGTTGAACTGTGGCAATCTTCTGACATGTATTAGTTTGGCTGATTGCCAAATCACATTTGGGAAACAAATCGCCCACATTTAACAGATGTAAGGTATTATTCATGAATGTGTTAATGTTAATGTTAACACTTGGGATTTTTAGTGCAATGGGCATGAGTTTTGATTGTTTTAATTATTAGTGCAATGGGGCAATCTAGCTTTTAGAGCTCTGCCACAAACCATTAGCACAAAATCTATGCATTAAAGTGGCAACCATGGAGAAGACCTAATTAAGATGAAATCATGGCCCATTGCACAGCTGGACTTGAACTGATAAGAATATGCTATTTTAATTGAAAGGAGACATTGAGTCATATGATATGAAATCAATTTGTGGGGGAGATTCAATCACAGTAGCTTGATACCAGGGCTTTGAAACATCTTCCATGCGTAGAGCTACAGCATGGGTCTGGTATATCCTTATAAAATGAAGGAGACAGGTAATAAACCAGATTAAGAAAGAGCCAGTTAGGTAATTTTAACGTTATTGAAATAATCAATAAAAAAGAAGAAGCAAAATAACACACTAATAAATCTGTTTGGCCCCTATCCATTTCTAGGCAGCATAAGAATTCCATGTAGTAAATAGTATTTTTCAACTATTTTCAACGTCCTTTAATGGAACTGTAGCAGTGATCATTTTTCAACTCCTAGAAAAGGTGCGTGTTGGTGTTTGCAAATAGTATTTTGGAGGATTGGGCCGCTAAATGGCCCTGGCTTAGAAATCTTTTTGCTCAAATTAAGCAGACAGTGAGCTATGAATCGATGAAATGTGATGGTTAATCTCTTAGGGCTGTTTTCTTACTCTGTTTTATGTGGAAGAGTTGCTAAGGGAGGGACTTGGACCGTTGTAGAGCAGCCGACAGAGAGATGACGTGAGGGAGACTGCAGCGGGAGACACGACGCCCGGCAGACACAGCTGCAGGGAGAGAGAGACGTCCCAAAGCGAGCAATGTTCGAAGAGAGAGATCATGTTGGCAGAGCTCCAGCGGGAGAGATGACGCGAGAGAGAGATCGACGAGAGAGAGAGAGAGAGAGAGAGAGAGAGAGAGAGAGAGATAGAGCTCAACAAAATCGGGAGAGAGCCTCGATTGGGTCTGCAGATGTCCAGCGGTAGCGAGAGAGATCGAGCTCAACGAGATCGGGAGTGATGAAAAATCGCATGAAGAAGAAAAGGGGAAATGAAAGGCGCCGAAAATGAAAGGGGGAAATCAGAAGCGGGGGCCCTTGTTTTCGTTTTTTCATTTCGTTTGCTTTTCTTTGTTCTGCTCAAACCACATGAGCAACT
Organism: Persea americana; assembly: GCA_029852735.1. Taxonomy (NCBI): domain Eukaryota; kingdom Viridiplantae; phylum Streptophyta; class Magnoliopsida; order Laurales; family Lauraceae; genus Persea; species Persea americana. Next base: position 17,410,997 of record CM056816.1, read on the forward strand.
CGCACGCCGCAGTTGGCCATCCCGTCAGTTGCAGCTTAAGAGAGCAAATCCCATATAAAATCGGTAGACATGTGCAATTTAGAAGGGTCAAGTGTTTGGTCTATTTGGATGGACCAAAGGTGGGCCCCACAAGCATGAGCTTACTAGATTTTATCCTAAGCTTGAGCTTAGGAGAGCCTTGCTCTATAAATATATATATATATATATATATAATATAGGAAGTAATCTATGCAAAGTGAAGTACCCAAGGAAAATCGCGTTTCTTTCCTGCGAATGCAGGCGAGTTTATTGAACCTCATATTCTCTGCATGTGGAAAATTCAAATAAGGCCTTCAAATTTTTATTTTATTTTATATTGAAAAAGGACACTAGTTTCAGAAATCTTCAAATTAGTACCCAAGTTTTTTAGTAAGCTTTTAATCAAGGACATATGGTCGTTTAAAGGCATTTTCTGGCCCTTTTTTTCCTCGATTAGTTTAAAATACTCAAATCATTCTTCACTTGAAGCCATGATATGATTCCGATAGCTACTACATGCCGTCGGTTTCCATGGGGACGCTGGTTGTCCTTGATCACCATGTGGGCACCGGTGAAGAAAATAAGTAGAATATAGAGGATGTAAATGAGAGTTTTATTTCAATGGAGGTTAACTGGGGTGTTTTAAAAAAATTGAGGAAAAAATTAGCTGAATAGTAGCTTTAAATGAACGGATGTACTTAATTAAAACCTTTCTAAAACACTCAGTGACTAATATGAAAAGTCTTAAAACTTGTGTCCTTTTTCGAAATAAAGAAAAAACTTATGACCTTAGTTGAAATTATGCCTTTTTTTCAATCCTGCCAACTTCAACTTGGTTTCTCACTAGAAGGATTTTGCTCCATCTATGTCAATACGGTCATATATGAAGTAAAATTTAAGCATTTGTCACCCAATAATTCAACGCTACCAGGGGCATATGGCAACAGCATGACCCTCTTATTGCCAAATTTGCTCCGTGTGGGCCTTCTACAATATGTAATGGTAATATCATTTTCATTCAGAATAATCAAAGAAACAAAACACACACTGTTAAAAATCATAAATCAATTTAGAATTGAAGCTAGACAACATGTTAATAGAGCTGAATGCCAACTCTCATTTTCAAACCCACACTTCACCTACTTTGAAGCAAGCAACTTCCTCGAATCTAAGTATTCCCAGGGAGCTTCAGTCATTTGATCATATGGGATGCACTATTCATTTGAGCCGCCCCTCTCACCAGATCTGGCAAGCCATCATATAGTGGGTTCAAAATAGAATGTCCCATTGGCTAGGTTAACATTACTGTTAGTAGGATTTGATCACTGGGTTCCTCTTCCTATGAAAATAAGCTTTTTTACTCACGGTAGGCTTCTTTCCCATGGCTGGGGTTGCACCCCTTGGCTAGGTACCAAAATAAAATAAAATATTGTCGTCAAACAATATACTGCACCATACCAAACAATGGCCATCTCACCAAGGACTTCCCAGAGAGGTTCAACACCGACTACAAGTAACTACTGCTGAATTTTTTAAAATGGAAAAGATGCATCTTATTGGGTTCATCCTATCACGATTCAGTTTCTTCCTTGTTCTAATCCACCCCAAAATCTACTCAGAATATAATCTTTCCCTGCTGTCAAGAGGACTGTGAAGAGGAAAATTTTTTGTGCCAACTCATTCACCAAAGATTTTCATAGTTGTCCAAACCCTAACTGTCGATCAATCCGAGGGCCTACAAAAACTCAGACTAGTGCAAATTTTGGTAAAAGATAATTTACGGGGTGGTGGGTGATAGGGTTTTAGATTGATCATAGAAGGACCAGATTGGTTCCAACAGACTCCATACATTCTAGATGAGTCTTGACAACAGAAATACTTTCAATCAAATATACATGTATTTGTGAAATTGTCTACATCTAGAAATACATAAAAACCATGAACTATCTTTAAGCGACAAACTATCCATAATCATCATCGTCATCCCCATCCATAATGTGCACCAATATTCGGATGGCATATATTGTGGTACATACCCACCTCTTTCTAGTTTGGGAAAATATCGTAGGAGTCTGACCCATTTGTGGGAGGATCCAAACTTTTCAACTAAATCAACTGATGATGACCGCAAAATTTAAAAGCTTGAACTGGTTTTCAAAGGTCTTGCTGAGCAAAGTGACAAGGGGAAAATCCCCCACAAACTTTTCAACTAAATCACGAGACTGCAAAATTTAAAAGCCTGAACTGGTTTTCAAAGATATTGCCTAACAAAGTGAAGAGGGGATAAACCCCACAAACATCCCAATCAACACACTTATAGCAGGAGGCAACATTACACATATTCCGTAGGTGGGGAATGCAACACTGCCACACCAATAGACAAATAAAGTAATAAAAACATACCAAGTTTAATCCTCCTCCAAATTGCCATTGGTCTCCTGCAGAAAAGGAACCTGTTAAGCCATCTACATGAGGAACAAATTGATGCGAGTGGAAGGCTTATTTTATAGGTGAATATAGGCAATTGATTAACTTCCCTTTTTGTTGGCATGTCTGTCTATTCGTTGTAAAAGGAAAACAAATAAAAAAACGATTGGAAATAATTCAGGGAGACAATATATTTCATTGATTTTGTTGGATACCGTAGCACAAAGACAATCCAGACGACCATTCTAAAACAAAAAACATTTCCAGTGTCCAATGCAACAAAAATCAGATTAAAGAAAAGGTAGAAAGGAGTTCTATAGAAAGGCAAGAACGGGAGAAAATAGATTATGGCTGCAACAAAACAATTGAGAGCTCGGTTGTGCTCTAATGGAGAAGTTGATCACTTGGCTTGATGAAGAACTCTTTCACAAGAACAAGAAGGATCTCCAATACCTTGTAGTCTTCCACGCTATGACCGTCCATTAGATTACTTCTCTAGGAGAAAGGTGGTATCTCCAAAAGAAGCAAACCCTAGAATCTCTAGAAGCGAACCGGAGGAGAAAAGAGGAGAAAGGTTCTTGGGCGTGGAATCCTTGTATGGGACGTCCAGCCCCTCCTCTCCTTATATAGCTTATGACCACCTCCTCATTTAATTATAATTAGAAGTCTCACTTCTATTACAATTCGTTTCCTTCTCTTCCTTCCTTTTAGAGTCCAAACAGGATTAGAAACAATCTTTTATTAGGGCTAACGTGGGGACCACCAGGGATTTCGTATAAGCTGGCTCCAACTGTGATATCTGGATCCCACATCTCATGTACAATCCAAACCTACAGTTAATTGCAAATAACTTCACTAAATAAATGCAATTGAACTCTAGTCTTAGGAATAAATTATAAGAAGACCATAATCTTCCCTACAACTACAAGTAGGCCCCTCCATCAATTATATCTATGGATCAATTGGATTAAACATGTCCAACCAATTTAGATTTATATTTTATTATCCTTGTGACCCAATTAATCACAGTGATCATCAGTACCATCTAATTAACTCTTAATTGAGATGGGTGTGTGTACTTATCAATGATAAATCCATTAATTGGCCTAAGGGGCTTTATCTATTAGAAGATAGATTCCATCTTGAAAATTATATGTTCCCATAGTCCCATTACCATGTACCCAAGATGTAATGCCCCAATTCGAAATACCGAAGTTACTGCTAAGGTACCCGAATTTGGCGCGCTACTTCTTGGAAAATCCGAGAACTTCCATGATCATAGTCCGCAGTGAGGTCAAATTTTTAAAAAAATTTTATCAATAAAATAATCAACAGTTATATTGCGGAAGCATAAGAAAAGATAGCGGAAGCAATAACTATCATATAAAATGAATCAGATGGAACAGAACTGAAGTCTAACAAAATCTCAAAGTATAGTTATCAGAAGTTTATACAAAACTAACTACCTCCCTGCTCACTACAATAAACTCTCAAAAACCCAAAATAAGTATGCACTCAGACACCCGGTGCATGCACTCCGTCATCCGACTCGACCACCTGGTCAACCAGTCCCCAACTGTATTAGCCGACTACTGGCGCCTCATGGATCGCGTCACCCGCGGGGTCAATGTCAAGACCTAAGCACCAAAGATGAGTCAGATATAAGGATCTGGTAAGGCACCATATACAGATAACACGGGATGTATGCAACAAAAGAGAATAGAGACGAGCGTATAAACATAAGAGTAACAAGGAAACATAAATTAGGCAATTGAGCAGTAAATAACAGTTTATAATCAGAAATATAAGTAATCTAATCTAATCAGATAACAACGTAGCACATTCACACAAGCTGGATATACCGTGGGATATTATGCCGCAGCCCTCCCATACTGTAAACAGTCGCGGCGGGGAAAAGTAAAGTAAACATGCAAGGGATAATAACCCTGATAATAACAATATATATAACATTGATCACGGCCCTTTATCGCACCAATCACACTTATCAGATTAGACCGAACCCGGTATCACACCGTCCGTCTAGCCATAACTCATCATGATAGCTCTATTCATAACCAATATAGCTCCTACCAGTAATGATCAGTCAACAGGCTGAGCTTAAATCAACTGGGTGAATGTTTAGTGCCAACCCAGGGAACAAATACAGGTCTGTGTCTGTTTAGGCTTATCTCGTGCAAGCGAGGTCCTAACCAAGTCTCTAAGAGGTTCAAGTATAATATTATGGAACACAGTCCAATATCCAAATTCAAGTCCAAGTCCAATCACCATTGGATCCACACTAGGCCCACAACCATGGCCTTAGTCTATAACAATGTAAATAACCAATCCATACCCATACACAAGACTTCATCATAACCAACATCTTCATTCTAGGGTACCACACACCCAATCTTAGGGCGGATGAGGGCCCGTCTAGCCACAAACACGGGTCGTTTATCTCCAATTACATCATTGAGTCACCACTAAATAGTCTTAGGTTTAGGTCCTCCAATTTTTCTTCAATTAACATGTTTATAAAAATAATAAAGATAGAAGGGAAGAACAATACATAAAATCCTCCAAACAATAGAATCAGGTGGAATAAACAAGAGTCCTACTTAGGTAATGGTCCACTCTCAGGTTTAGGGCCACATCAGATAATTAGATCCCTAACTGTAGTCTCAGATGCCATAAGATGATATATTTGGTGCTCTAGAAGTTCGGGCATCCTTGACTACATCTAATGTTCAAATTACCGATAATTCAAATCCCTAAAACCTATTTGGTGGTCCCCACGAATCAAGGTTGAGCCACACCATTGACTCATGCTTGACACATCAATGAAAGTCTATTTGGATAGTCAATAGCCCCACAATTGATCAAACATCAGAATGTACAGAAGTCTAGAATTTCACCTTTCACAGTGAATCCGGTCGACATCATCCCTAGGGATGTCGATCGGGTACATTGGATGTTGACCCCCAGGTTGGCATCCTGGCATTGTTCCCGGTCGACATCATGGCCATGATGTCGACCGGGTACACTAGATTATGGAGTCAAACATCTGGGGGTGCATTGATCTGGTCTCATAATTTCTAGTGTGTCCGGTTGACATCGTGGCTTGGATGTCGACCGGGTACACGGGGTTTCTGAAATAGAGAAGAAATCCAGCTCTCAATTATTCCCTGAGCATATCTGTGTATCCGGTCGACCCGAAACAGGGCCCGGTCGACCGGGTACACTGCATTGAGAGATTTACAGGAAATTTTAATTGAGACTTAGACTCCTCAATTTTTAATGTAGCGGGTCGACATCATCCTCAGGGATGTCGACCGGGTACACGCTCTGATGTAAAATTCCAGATTTATGGAATTCTCCTTTTTCAATCCGAATTCCAACCAAAACACTTCTAATCATTTCCCATCATCATAGAAACATTACCAAACAAGAAAAACACTCCAATGCACATCCCACCATCCATCCATGGGCCATTGATCTTCCAAATGAGAGATCCCATCCATCAATGGCCATAAATCCATAAACAAAGCTCAATTAGTAGGTCTAAACATACATACATACATAATTGAATGAAATTGTAGAATCAAAGGAAGGAAGCATGCATTCTAAGTTATCCAACATAGGGTACTTGCCTTAGACTAGTAGGAATGGGAAATTGAGTATAAGAGAAATCCAAGAAGCCAATATAGGGTTGATGAAGCAATTGGGGGTAACCTCCTACTCCTTGTTGCTGGGATTTGGGGAATTAGGGTCTCATAGGAAGAGAGATAGAGAAGATGAGAGTGAAATGAGAGATAAATGAGAGTGAATTAGGTTTAGGGTTCATTTCATTGCGCAATAGTGGTGTATTTATAGGTTAAGGTTTAGGACAATTACCAAAAGGGTATTTTAGTTTAAATGGGGGAGAGGATAGGGCCATGGGCAAATGGGTCTTTAGGTAGGGATTCCATAAGCTTCCTTAACTCATAACACCCATCCTATTAAGACTAATTACTAGTTAAGGCCCAATCCAACTAAAATCTTAATTAAATTGTAAAGAGCACCCTATATCCATAAGGAATTAAATAAAAGTCTAATCCTAAGACTTAGCAAACATTTAACAAACTATTCTACTAAATCCTATTAATTAGTATAATAAGGTAACTAATATTATATTAATAATTATTCAAATCAAATTGAGGGCCCACAAGGGGTGGGGCCTCACACAAGATACCAAGGTGTTGACCTATAATTGGCTTCACTCATTGGTGACTCAAAGTAAATGAGTAATAGAAACTTGAGTTCATTAATCTCTCATTATTAAGGGCTTATTGCTAGGGAATTATGAGAGTAGTTTTTAAATCAAAGACAGATTTGCATAAGGTGCATCTCATGGTCCTTTAGTACATATAATGTACCAGTACGATAATCTAGAGTTTTACACTCTGATGATTGGGACAAATCACACTATCTCATAATAATCATAATGCTGCGACCTTGTCAGATGAGATGCCCAATCTCATCACCAGTTGTGAACTAATTCAAGTATAGGATTTGTGATGTATGTCTCATGTATGTGGATCTCATCCACTCATATGGATCTCATCTAATATACTTGTGGGCTCCGGTTCATCTTATGGACCATTATGTCATATCGTATTGGTTATGTGCAAACGAGGAATAAAATATCATTCATCTCATGAAATGAAAGCATGATTATATTAATAAATAAATTTATTTACATCATCCACTTGATTGAGACCATATAATCTAACAGTTTATAGTGCCACCAATAAAGGCCTTTTGTAGAGGTTTTCTTTCGACTTCAGCTTTGAAACTCTGACATTGTCTCTAGCTTTGAAGCTCCGTCTTTGACTTTCTGCTTTTGGAGATTTCACTTACGTACCTTCTAACTATCGGCAGTTTGTAGTCATGCCAAGGAACACAATTTAATGTCTTGCCTAGGGTAACTATTTTTTTCCCAGTTCGCTACCCACGGGGGATGTTAAAAACTTCCTTGTCAAGAACTCCATGTGACGAACCTGTGGAGTCCATGTAATGAACTCGTAAACATTTTAGCACTTCAATGTCATACCAAAGAAGTGTTTCCATAGCCCGGGGCCGGTAGGTTAATGTCTTACCGATGATGCATGTTAGCCCATTGGCACCATGCTTGGATTTTCTTTTTTCTGTCCTAGCTCACCAGCCAAAGAGTTTCTCTCTAAACTGCAAGCACTGTTGTCGTCAAGTTCTACCTCAGAGGATTGTTGAACTGGAGTGACAATGGGCATATCATTTTCATTGTATTATGTGAGTGCCCAAAAACTAGAATAAGAAACGGCATAACACTTTTTGTTTGTTTGTGCTTTGCAGCTGGGTGTTGACTTTTGTTCAATTATAGTTGCAGGGAGCTTATTTATTCCATGTGTGTTTATTGAAATGTGACATGCACATTTCATTACTATTTTGGAGAAGTGCATTTATTTATTTTAGGAAGTCTACAGTTCTACATGATAATATTATAAGATATATACTTATAAAAGGTTGTGTATGTTAGATTGTACTCATTCGGGCATAAGCGTTGGAGATCACGTGATAACTAAATTGCCTAAACACATTTCTCATAGGTCAGCGACTTTCAGGTATCTTTTATCAAGCTGACCCTTTCCAGATCCAGATATGCTTTTGCTGAAGACAGGGTGCATACTTATCTTTTTCGAGAGTAATAATCCTTTAGTCGCTTTCCATTAATGAGCATCGCTTGTTTGTTGCCATCAACATCACTCAGATTATAAGCACCAAACAAAAAGACGACATCGACTGTGAAACTTTTCGTTTTTCATCAATTCTCCTTATTGATTGGTTGGTCATGACTATAGGAGGAAAGGGAGGAAACGACACAAAAGGGGAGAAAAAGGGATGATGGCTACAGCAAAATTGCTACTTCTGCTTCAACACTGCAGCAAGTATGATGGTATCACACTATCGTGGAAGTTCTAGGGCTTCGGGAAAAAGATGGATTCAGCATGAGATGTCCCCAAAATACTTCGGATTAGATTTTGCTAAGCTCCACGTCACACGTAATGCATGAGTACCTCGAAAGCTTCAACCCCAAAGGAAATGGATGTGGGAAGATGGCACTGGGGGCTTGACAGAAGCATTGTGAAGGTTCTCCCCTTGAGCAAAATGTGGAACAAAGAAGAGAATGCGGGGTGGGTGGAATAGAGATGGAGAGATAAAGAATTGCCTTGCACCAAACTCCAAACCAAGAGGCAAAGAGAACTCGGAGAGAATTGGATGAACTTGAGGAAGAACTTATTAATAATCGACCATATATGTCTATGCCAAGAGACTTAACATTCTATAGGAAAATAAGTAACGTAGATCTAACCTTGACCATGAGGCCATGCGTCTATCTTGTGTCAAATAATTTGGAATTGAAAAGAGATTGTGGGGTGGGGCAGGATATAGATGGAGAGATGGGGGGATAAGTCAGCCTTTCACTTGAAAATTGGCCTCATGTCAAACTCCAATATAAGAGGCAAAGAGATCTTGGAGAGAACTCGAGAAGAACTTGGGGAAGATCTCAAAATTTGACTTTCACTAATAATCGACCATGTCTGTCTATGCCAAGAGGCTTTATATTCTATAAGAAATGAAAAAAACATAGATCTAATTTGGACCACCCAAACACATTGACGGTCATGATTAAAACATCTAACTTAGAAGACAAATCATTTCAAAAACACAACTCTAATAAAATAACTCTAAATAAGACTTGAATTGAATGGGTTGAGGCCAAATGGTTGGTCAACCCATGAGGCCATGGGTCTGTCTTCCATCAAATAATGTGGAATGGAAAAGAGATTGTGTGGCGGGCATGATATAGATAGAGAGATGGGGGATAAGTCAGGCTTTCACTTGAAAATTGGCCTCCCGCCAAACTCCAATCCAAGAGGCAAAGAGATCTGGAGAGAACTCAAGAAGAACTTGTGGAAGATTTCAAAACTTGACTTGCATTAATAATCACCCATATCTGTCTCTGCCAAGAGGTTTTATATTCTATAGGGAAAGAAATAACGTAGATCTAATTTGGACCATCCAAACACATTGATGGCCATGATTAAAACATCTACTTGAAAAGACAAATCATTTAAAAATACAACTCTAATAAAATAACTCCAAATAAGACTTGTATTGAATGGGTAGAGGCCAAATGGTTGGTCAACCCATGAGGCCATGGGTCTGTCTTCCATCAAATAATGTGGAATGGAAAAGAGATTGTGTGGCAGGCATGATATAGATGGAGAGATGGGGGATAAGTCAGGCTTTCACTTGAAAATTAGCCTCACGCCAAACTCCAATCAAAGAGGCAAAGAGACCTCGGATAGAACTCGAGAAGGACTTGGGGAAGATCTCAAAACTTGACTTTCATTAATAATCGACCATGTCTCTCTATGCCAAGAGGCTTTATATTCTATAGGAAAAGAAATAACGTAGATCTAATATGGACCATCCAAACACATTGACGGCCATGATTAAAAAATCTAATTTAAAAGAAAAGTCATTATAAATCACACAACTCTAATAAAATAACTCTAAAGAAGACTTGAATTGAATGGGCTGAGGCCAAATTGTTTGTCACCCATGGGGCGATGGGTTTGTCTTGCACCAGAGCACCATCAGTCATGGTTTTGGGCCTAAATTGGCTCGCTACATGGCTTCTTTATGTGCTTAAACTGTCAAGATAGGACATTATTAGAATCAGCAGGACATGAATGCTAGACCTCTCTTAACAAAGAGGGCGTCTCAATACCTCATCAAATTAATTATAGACAATAGAGGGCTATTTGAAGATATCAAAACATGCTTTTGTCAAAGCTCTAAGTCCTATGGGATGTACAACTATGATGTGAAACTATAAAATCCTTGGGTCTTGAACTTTTATGCGGGTATAGGGAACTCAGATAATTTATTTATGTGCAGCACCCAATAGATATGATCAACAATGATTTGAATGTGGGGGCCTGCAGATTGTGTGGTCCTCTAAAGCAACTTTAAGAGTCATACATATATTTTAAACGAGCTTTGGGTAATCAAAGCATCAATTTCAGTGGAATTCCTTCATGTCCACATGGAAGTTAATGAAGTGGCATATTCATTAGCCAAAAGAGAGTGGAGAGGGAGACATCATATACTGGCCCTTTCTTTCTACTAGTGTTTCTCTAGCTCATTTTGTTGCCTTTCCCCATTTTATGTATATTGATTATGTACGATCTCTCGCAATAGCTTTTGTCTTTTGTGTGACTGTTTTTTTTTTTCTTTTTTTCTTTTTTCCTTATTTCAATGATATCGTTATGTTACTACTAAAAAAATATATTGTCAGTATAACCAAGGCTTCAAAAATCAGAATGAAATGAGTCACACCCTAAAGTGCATCAACCTTCAAAGATATAGAAAAATATTATTAAAAAATCTAAAAAATTGAAAAAATTAATTTAAACATAAATATGTGATGTCATTTGTTTTTCACTCAATCAAAATTTTCAGATTACCAATGCAGCTGATCTTTGAATGCTTAACTCTAACACAAAAGTGGGTTTAATCTTCTAAATTCAGTGTAAAAGATTCTCAAAACCCTTCCAATTCCAAGAAATTTTCCAACAAGAAAATAAAGAAGAATGATGTGAATAATGCCTATTTGACAGGAAATGTTCAGAAAGAGTTTTTGTGTGCGCGCGTTCGCATGGGGGTGTGTGGGTTGGTGTGGGTGTTGGGACTGATTTTTAAAACCATGAGTATTATGAAAGAAAACGGAAAAAGAAGTAAACTTGATAAGTTGGAAGAGACGTCAAAATGTTTAGTTTATCTACCTTCATGCAGTGAACATAGATTTAGGCATCCAAAACAATAAATGAGTAATGAGAAATATGAGTAGAAAAGAAATGAGACAACTTTGATAATGGGATCCACTAAAAGCATGAACACAGTAGCTCCTCCACGTGCCAAAGACATTTGTGAACAGATTTCCTCAAAGACAAGAGTTGCTTTCGCTTCAAACAAGGCCCTCAAGCAATCATTAGTACTACCATCTTCATGGATTGCTCTTCAAAAGTCTTTTTGCATTTAATCATTTCTTCGACCTGAAGCTCTTGCCTACTCATACATTGACAACATTTGTTTTGCACTACTCTTACAAATACTCTTGGGATTTCCTATTGGGTGGAATATTGCCCCTGATGTGCTTCTAAGAAAAATCTAGATATCTATTGCATGGTAAATTACCGAGACCTTAAACAGCATCATATTATGAATTGTCTATCAACCTCTCGCACTTCTAAGTAGAAAAATATTTAGGACAAATAGTGCATATCATGTTTATTTCTTTAAATCAATGAACAAAACCCACAAGAAAGCAATAAAAAACAATCACTCCAATCTCCTTTAGTAAGAAATAGTATGACAACTGTTATCTCCTAATACAGATCAATAAATTCAAAAGATGGGCATTTTTCTTATGATACCCAAGAGATTGAATCCATGAAATCCCATAAGAAACACCCATGAAAATCTGTTGGCAGTTGTAATACAAGTGTAGAGATCTATCAGTAGTATGAATACCTTGGCAATCTTAATATCGTCTTCGAGTTCATGGAATCTGTTGTTCAATCTTCCACGCTTGTTGATGGTCTTCAAACCTTGAACAGTAGGTATCATAATGTAGCAGTCTATCAGGAATATAAAGTCGGCAAGTTATTACCCATTGTTCCTTGTTGGTTATGCATCTGGTATAACAAATAGAATACCTGGTAAGCATTTTGTGGAGAGATTTTTAACTTGATCGATGACTGCCTACCATGCTGTTCTTTCTTATTTGGTTGTTATGGTGTTTGGGATCATGTGCTTGTCTGTTATTGTGGAATCCAGATATGTTGTTGTAATCTTGCAACATTTTTATCAATTTGCTTCTTTGTTTTCTGTGATCAACTCTATTTCTAATGATTAAGTACTTAATGGCGATCTGGATAGGTTTTTCCTGCACTCTTGTGCAAGTTTTGTTTAGTGATCCAAGAATTTAATATCATTTGTATCAACTTGAGATTTCGCATTGGTAAGAGTACAAATGAAATAATCTGGTATGATGCATAGGTTGTAGTTGAATCTTTCCTTAAATGCATACCTTTTGCATTATTTGGATAATTGATCCGGAGAAAATCTGTGTCAGCAGTGAGCCTATCAAATTAGTTGCATAAATCACAAAAATTGTAGGCCATCATGTATGTTTTGGACAGTTTTGACATCATAAAATATCTTGGTGCCAATGTCTCTCTGATATAACTTAATTCTCAACCTTCGTGTTTAGGGTCCTACAATGCCAATTGCTTTGGTCGAGAATAGTGGGAGATTCAATGTGAATGAAAGCGGTCAAAAGTAATACCTTTTGATTTCTGCCTACTATATTGACTGAAATAGTCCTATGAGATTGTTGTGAATTTGGTTGATGTTTAAATCACAGGTTCTTCCTAACGGCACTGCTTGGATTCCACATCTAGTGAAAATGATTACATAAGTCATTTCAAATGGTAGCAAAGCAATTGCGGTGGGCAGAAAGTCCATTGAAGGGCCTAACTCAAATGATAAAGGAAAGTTCTTCATACCTCTCATTTTGGCCTTTTAGGTAAGCTGTTCTAAGTCATTATTTATACTAATACATAATTTATATAAGGTTTTTGTCTTGGCAAATTGAGTCTGCTTTTTCGGGTACGTCAGAATATTGTGAACTCATCAGCATTATATTAGAGTGCTGCAAACTATTATAGTGTTGGATAAAACGGTCTCAATTTTCAAATGTAACTTCTCTCACATCAACGTAATCACTTATTTAGCTTCTCATAGACTTGTCCATTCTTTAAACCTTATAAAATTGCTCTATTTTCTCGGAAGTCCTGCAAAGATGAAAAACTCAAAACAGTAAAATCCGAAACGGAGTATACCATTCTATCGGCATACAATGCTTAGCCAACATCGGAGCTACATTTCAAGAAAAGCATTCTCTTTTCAACAATCCACAACGTTCATTTGGTGGACCACACCAAGGTCTGCTGTAGCTTTTTTTTTCTGAAAGTTTTACTCATCTAGTTATGACCATTTTTTTTTATGATGTGGGTATCCTTAAGTCCTTTGACCCAACAAGGCTAATGCCTCAGGTGGTGCCAGCTAAACCCACACAAATACACTGGACAAATTTGAACTGGTTTTGAGCATGAAGTGGGGAGCAAACCTGCGCCTTATGCCGCTCCAACTCCTGGCTGGGTGTCCAGTTTTGACCTTATTGTCCAGATATGATTGGCTGCCGTCAAGTAATGGTAAATTGTCCAATTGGATGGCGGAAATTCTTCACGCAAGAGGCTCTCTAAGATCCATCTCCAGCGGGCTTTACATTACCGTTGTGGTGCAGGGTGAGCTCGCTATGGAATGTTGACCAGATCTGAACTTTCAATGAGGGTGAAGCACTAGTATCTCTAAAATACTCCACACTATTTAATTTTACACATTTATTAGCCTCTCATTTTGGACCACAAGAAAAAAAAAAGTTCTATTTTCTTGTGTGCCCAGCTTATGATGAATGAGCTGGACCTACTAAAATGGGGGAAAGAAGAAAAACTGTATTTACTTACTGTGTGGGATCCGAAGCTGTTCACTTGATTCACTTACTGTGTGATGTGCACTTGTTCCTGTTGCTAACTTCAATTCACTGATTTTTGGAACTGTGTCGACTGTGCAGCACTTTTCGTTGTGAAAAAGATTCAGCAATGGAGAGTCCACCTGATTGGGAGCTTCGTGATATGGGCTTAGCTCTGTCGGTTGGATTGCAATATTATTTTTCATTCTGTTTTCCAACCCATAGTACGAATGCGGCAAATGAACTTTGGCTTTGAGTATGAATGTTTGTAACTTGCACCATACTGATAGTTTACGTTAGTTGTTTTTTCGGTTATGGTCTCTGGATTTTTATTTGTTTATTTATTTATTCCAGTTGTGGTCTCTGTTTTTCCCTTTGTTTCCTACTGATAGCACTAATGCAGCAAATGAACGTTGGCTTTGAGTATGAAAGTATGTATGTATGGTGCATACGGTTACTTTCAGTTACTTATTTTTTCAGTTGCAGGAATATGTTGCTCCAACCGCCTGGTTTGTAGTGAGAAGGTAAACTGAGGGCCCATCTTCATGTGTCATCTATAATGTTCTCATGTTCCAGATTTCATCAAAATGGGAGGGTCCATCATATGTATGGCTCACTGAAAAACCCAGGTGATGCTTGCTTGTCTCCACGAACTACTAATGAGTGTCTTATACCAAAAAAAAAAAAAAGTACTAATGAGTGTCACTCATGGCATTGGGGACTTCCTAGGTTGATGAGAATTTAGCTGTTTTCTCTTTTGTTTAGTTCAATTTCAGGATGATGACCATTTGGGTTAATTTTCTGATGTCCTGAGCTGCTGCTTCCATAGATCCTAATCTAGTTCATTTATATTATATGAAAGGTTACCATTATTGAAGGGTGTTATTTCAATTGACTAATGTGGTAAAGTAATTTGACTCATTGCATTCGGTATATGGTGTCATAAAACTGTTTTTTTTTTTTTTTAACCTTCATTTGAATTCGTGTGTGCAGTTAATGAGCTTTGCTTCAGGAATTCTGGGTCCATAATGAAATGAGTGGACATTCTCTCTGTTGCCCTTTCTTGGTTGCGCACAACTTTTGGTCTTGGCCTTCATGATAGGTGCCAATGGGTTGAGTTGAGCAACGTGGGCAGCATGTACTGGCTCAACCTGAGCCTGGCCCCTCTACTAATTGGGTTTTAGATGCTAGCATGAAACCTTTTAGTTAAATAGGTCAGCTCACCCGTGATTAACAGTTCCTTGTTGGGTTCGTGGATTACAGTAGAATGAGTGGGGTGGGGTTAGGTTGGCAAATCAAATGCAAGAGTAAATTCATCCTGAATGCACCCCTGGTCAGTTAAAAATGTCAGTCGATGCCAATCTGAATCAAAATCATTTATAACTAGCGAAAAGCCCCCTTGCTAAACAAGGGCAGCATGATTCATAATATTAAATATTAAACAAATATATTATAAAATCTAAACTTTATTTTGGTGCAGGAAAATCCTTATTAAGACATGTATTGGCAATATTAAATACATTCTGAATTCTAAAGGACTGGCACATCAGTGATAATTGGAACCTATGGGTTGATTTAGTGAAGATTTATATTTTTTGTCTTACTTGATTGATGCATCATATGGATTAGTAAACTTCTTTATACATTTTTGTAACATACGACTAATCTCATATGTAAGATTAAACCCTCAAATTCCATGATAAAAAACAATTGAAATGTATCAGGTGCAAAGTCCATAAGTGATACCAAAAAAAGAAATTTACTATAAAAACTGAACATCTGAAATGAAATTTCTACAAACAATATCTAAACATCTGAAATGAAATGACCATAAATTCTATCTGAATTTATCTGAGATCCAAACATAATATTCATATGCATCAAACATTCAGTGTCCACAAGTCCTTACATTTGACATGAAAATATAAGACAATTACAAAACATCTAATATCCAACCTTCAATTTCCAAAACTTCAGCAATCTTGTACTTCATTTTGCAACGTTCAAAACTTCAGCATATAATTAACAAAGTGCAGCAACATCCTTGAACGTAGTATCATTCAATAGTAATCCGTAGCCTTTGGTAGAGTCATTCCCTGCAAAAAGTATCATAAAGGAAAATCGTAAAATTACAATCTTCCATAAAACACAAGTAAAAAGTGCTGAAAATTAGAATAACACCTACAAATTCAAAGAAACCATCCTTTGGTGGTGTTGTGGAAATCTGTCACGACTCGGGCCCGAAATTAGGATTACTTCTGACAAACCCCGAGTCGCGATCACATACTTACTCTCTTAAACTCCGAATTAACCGAAGTTAAAACGGAAGCCACAAGGGATAAACATTCACAATACATGTCAAATACACAAATTGCGGAAATATATAGATATTTGACAATATCAATTTAAACAGTACGAGTTCTTTACACAAATGTAAAGTCCAATGGACGCATCTCATCTTACTATCAAAGTCAACCATTGCATATTCAAAATACAATGCAGGTTACTACTATTCATATTACAAAATAAATATTCGAGTGAGTCTCAAAATGTTTCCAAAATATTATAATTGATTCGCCCTCTGATTTATGTCCACTCAATCAATCCTCCTGGAGGAATCTGATTGGCTTCCTCCGCAGGCGGCGCGCCCTCTGCAGTACCAACACGGGTAACTGGGCCTGTAATGTCATCAATAACACTATGAACACGACAGTTCAACAATGTATACACAAATCTATGATAGTGCATATTAATAAACCTGTTTATCAATTCTATAATCAACAATCCTAGACAATTCAAATCGGTGACAGTATCTATACATTGGAGTCAAGTAATAATGCTCATTAAAATTGACAACTACAATAGTACATATTTCATTTAGTTCTTCACTCAAAGGAAGCATTCAGTTATCCGATTAACGGATTTAGTCAATATTCATTCAATAATTTCTGTGAGTACACTTAATTATTCAACATGTGTGGGATCTACTAGTGTCTTGATCAGAGAACACTAGCATCACCACGGAGCTCCGGAACACCCCATTCCATCTATTGTAGTAGGATTGTTCATTAATTCATTTCAGTAATTCATTTCAGCTCTATTCATTTCAGCTCTATAACGAGCTTAAGAAACTACTATGTAGTGCCAGACTCGGAAACCAATCATATCAGTAAAGTCTATTCAGTTTTATAGACTAAACATTCAGGTGAAACGTTTGTTATCTAATGTATGTGTTATTCTTGATGAACATCACTTTCAGTGTAACTTATACATTAGTATAACCTTAGCTAACATCCATGAAGGTTTAAAAAAAGAAAAGAAAGAAACACCATTAACACTAGCCTTAATACTAATGTAGAGGACACTTATGTACTTAAGAATCATCCATGTTTCTTACAAATCCAAAACCAACTGGACTCAATCTGAGTCTCCTGATCGATCGGACCATTAGATTGGCCAAAATTTCGTCTCAGAAAATGTCCCGTCCGATCGATCGGATAGAAAAACTGTCCCAGTTAACTCTCTACCCAATCGGTCGGCCTTCAGGTCTGATCGATCGGAACTCCTCCGAAAACACAATTTCATTTCAGAAACTGGTTTTTCCTTCCTCTTTTCTTGCCCCAATTCATTCAAAACATGCACACAATTTGGACCTCCTGTCCACTCCTCAATTTCCATTCCATTCATACATCAAACTCTCCATTCATCTATTCACCAATCCACAAAAAAAAAAAAAGAAAAAAAAAAGAAAAAAAAAATCCAATGGGAAATGCATAAATTCCAAATCAATGGAATTTCTATGAAATTCTACAATAATTAACATCAATCATAAGTATTTGTTTATACTTGCCTTGCTTGGAGATTAACTAGCAAAAACCCTTGTTTAGCTTGATCCTTGAGATGAAATCTCCTCAATTCCAAGCTCCAAGAACTCCAAAATGGAAGACAAGTGAGCAAGAAGATGAAGAAGATGAAGCTCTCACCTAATCCACTTGTAAACCCTCACTCTAAGTGATTAATGAAGAGGAATGGAAGAAAGAAGAAGAGAGAGAGGCTAGGGTTTGGAATGAACTCAATGAGTTCATCGTTTCTCTTATAAAAGTGAACATTTTGCACTCAAGCCCTCCATCATTCTTCTAACTACAATTTGAGTCAAATGAAAGGTCATTTGATCCAATTCGCATCGAACGCAACCATGCCTATTACGAAAGTTAACATATTCCATGAGATACACGTGTTGGTGTCAAGGGTGACCATATTCGACGAAATACGTGGAAATTCGTATTTACAAAAAAATCCTTGTACCACATGGTCTAAGCTTAAAAATCCATTCAAATCATTCAATAACACTTATTATCATTTCATTAAGCTCAAATTAACCATTTGAGACAAATTCAATTCAATTTGGTCATTAACCATTACTAGCTCAATTAACATGATTAATTAGCATTAATTTCAATTAATTAGAGTTAATCTTGATTAACTCGGGATGGGGCGTAACAAAATCACATAATCTCTGGAAACATTTGGGGTCTTTCACTTGATATATAATCATAGTAGCACTCGTACTTCTGCGTTTCCTCAACACACCATAGTTACTGTTGCCATACAATAGAATAAGTGGGTGCGGACACAACCCTGGGTTGCATAATATTTCTTACTAATTTTTATGAGAGAGCATGGCCAAAAAAGTTTTAATGAATGGTAAATTTTATATGTTTATTCTATTTATTTTCATGGAATCACTAAAGTGGAATAAACTTAATTATAATTAAAACTCATTCCATTACAAAAGTAAAAGGACCTCAAGAAAAATTCATTAATATCGGTTTGAAGAGGCCTAGAGCAGTACATGAAAACTACTTTGTGGACATAAAATATTAGATAACTCGCAAACTAATATTTATAGAATAGCTATCAAACTAAGATCTTTTGAAAATTTTTGGGAGCCCATTTCAATTAAAAGGGTGTCAAGAAGAAGCATTTAATGGAAATCCAAAAAAATTAAAATTAGTAGTCTTTCTATTATCAAAATCCAAGATTAAAATCCTAGTGGAATAAACGGAAAATCAAGATCATTTGAAATTGTGTGGGATCCCATTTCAAAAGGGTGTTAAGTAGAAGAGACTTTAACTAAAAAAACCCATAAAAATTAAAATTTGTTGTTTTTCTGTTACCAAGATCCAAGATCAAAATCCAAGTAGAATAATTCGAAAATCAAGGCTTTCTAGCTTATAATGCAATCCACTAACTTGGAATCTATTGATACATGGACAGAAATCAATGCCATCCCCACTTTAAATCGTTGTTGTCTAAAACTCGAATGGAAAGAAATCTTTGTTGATACATATGTGCCTAAAGAGTCCATATAAATGAACTCGAATGTGTGGGTGGTTTGAAGAGAAAGACCAGGATCATATTGATGATCCAAAATTATATCCAAGTCTTTGGGCCAATGGACTCTTATTAGGCCCATACGTATTATATTTTACTGTATCACATACCACGTGGAAGAAAAAGAAAATAGTATGCAGAATGATTAGCCTAGTTGAAACTTGAAAGGGTCATAATGATGCAGAGCCTAACTGTGCTTGGAGCGAGATTTTACCTAGCACTATTCCCAGCTTCGCTTGGACTTCCAAACAGCCTTTTATGTTTTTAGGACTAAAAATGGATCTTCATCATTTACCTGATAGTCCGGCAAGGACCAGCATTGAAAATAAGGCACTTTGATTTAACATTTTAAGCAAATATTCATGTCGAGATAGCATAATTATTTGAACTGGTTGAAAGGGAATGCAATGAAGCACTTGACAAAGTTCAAAACAGGGAGGAAAAAAAAAAGAAAGAAAGAAAACTAAAATAACCTTGAAAAACTAAGCAAAAACAGTATTTAAGTAAGGGGAGTGCTCTCCTGAGCTGCAGCCCCCCTTACCCTCAGCTGTGGAACGTGTGGACCGTTGAGGCGTGTCGGTTTTGATACATCTTATGTGTGATTTCAACGGCCCGCCCAATTTTCGTTTCCCCCTTCTAGTCTTATACCTACCTCTCTTCTCCCTCGCCACTCCTCTGTCTCTCGCCTCCTGTCTCTCGCCTCTCTCTTTTTCTCTCAGCGAAGCTCTACTTCTTCTCCTGATCTCGCTGCGCCTCTCTTCCATCGACGAATCTCCCTCGCTGCGCTCTCTCCCAATCGCCGAACTGCTGCGTGTCTCTCCTCGCTTCAGCCCCAGATGATCTCTCCCTCTCTCGCTTCCCAGCTGATCTCTCTCTCTCTGCAGCGCTCATCTCTCTCTCTTGCTGCTGCGGCTGCGCTCATCTCTCTCTCTCGCTGCTGCTGAAATCCGCTCAAGTGCAGGCGAAAATCCGCTCAAAGATGCGAGGTGCACGTTCGTGACGTAAGGACTTAACCAGTGGGCGCCCATTTTTCACTCTTCCCTCTCGTAACCAAATCGAAACAGGGAAAATACCCAAATCGAAACAGGGGAAATATAGACGCTATTTGCATGCTCGGTCTCGCCTCCTTGAAGCCAGAATCCTCCCTCTCGTCGAGACTTCCCCCTCCCCACCTCTCCAAACCCTACTCTCCCGCTGCCTCGTCCCTCCGTTGGTCTCGCCTCTAGAAGTTGGAATTCTTCCCGACGTCGCTTGCTGCAACGATCCCTCTCGTGCGATGGAAGCCGGATCCCAGCCGTCTCTTCTCTCTTCCCTCCGACGGAAGCCGGATTCGAGCCACATTGAAGCCGGTTGTTGAGGAACGTCGCCAGCTGCCTTGGGTGAATCCGGTGCAGAAGAAAGACCCAGTTTTTGGTTTTTCCAGTTCAGTTTGTTTGAGTTTTGGGTGAATGCAATTTTTAATGGTTCACCGGATCTGTTTGGCTTGCGACTTAGATGCGATTTTCTCTGCAGTTTTCCCATTTATCATGTGGATTCAGACACTTTGATATTTCATGGGTGTCGAAATCATGAGAGTGAAGTTTTAGATTTAGATATAGATGGGACACCAAACTGTCAAGTTGTTATACTTTGTCATGTGAGGTCCCAATCATGGAATAAGGAGCAAGGTTGCTCCAGTAGGCAACTAGATGTAAAACTTTCCCAAACTTTTAGAGTTACAAGTTACAAATAAACCACATGCCGGCGTTCCTTAGAAAAATTGGATTAATTAAGTACAGTTCCTTTGAGCAGCTTCTTAACTTTTAATGGTTTTAATCTATTTATCTTACGATTTTAAGGGCCAGGTTTGTCCGTTCAATTGTTCTGATCCAGGTTATTATTTTCCCTGTGTTTCATTGTTTTATTAGTCTTAAGCCTAAGAAAGGGTAAGATTGGTTTAAACAAGTCTCAACTATATCTGACCATCCAAAAGGAAGATATCTAAGAAGGCATATCATGTGGCAGAATTGATATGCCAGGGTAACTTTGCATAGAAAACCAAATTATCAATTAGATGCGTAAAACAGATAACACTCTTCCCCAGCCGATGATGCCATAGAAGTGTACTGATTAAAAACAAAAAACAACAGTCAGGATTCATATTTAGGCATCTTCAAAGAACAAAATGATCAGAGCTTTGAATAGCTATAATGCTTCTTGCCTATAGTAATCAGGATTTGGTTCCAATGTTGTCAACGTTGAAGGCCATAAGTTGCCACCAATTGGACTTTGTCTACAATAAGCCTTGATACCATCTTTGATGCCATTTCAAATTAATCCAGGTTACCCACCTACCTTATGTTATACATGTATCACATATTAGAGAACCCCTTACTTTCTATTGTGTCTTGGAGATCTCTGAAAGTCCCTCAGCTATGTAATCTAAGTGATGGGTGTCCAAGATAATCCAAAGAAAGGGAAAGGCTAAATCAAATCTTGAGTCTACTTGCAGAAGAGCAAAACTTTGTACAAAGGTTAAGTCATGAGATGAGATTATTTGTCATTTAAATGGTAACACCGTAACAGTAGCTTTAGTCCCAAGTTTCTTCTTAAGCTTTTATCTTTCTTTTGTTGTGTAAGATGTGGTCAAGGACAATGGAGCTAGGTGCTACATCCTGTGGTGGTCTCCTTAAACTACATCCATCTATTTTTTTTTTTTCTTTTTACATGTATGAACATAAGCCATATATCTTTACTTATAAACATGGAAACATGAGTGATATCTGCATTGGGATGGATTGTCATTGTAGTGTAAGGATTGGATGGAATTTTTTTAGTGATATCTGCATTAACATGGACACATGAGTGATATCCATCTATATTTGTGAGAAATTCTAATTTGTTAACTTCTGTATTTTGTGGCTTCCCCAGGTTGTGAAGGTAAGATGTCAACAGACTGTGCAGGCTTCGGAGCATTCAAGCATTGGACAGAAAAGTTTTAGGAATTTTTTTTTTTTTTTGTGTGTTCTGTGAAAGTTTTGATCTTTTCTATGATCCAAATTGTTGACACATGTTAATTGGTCACTATAAAATTGTTGATGATTCAACTTTTGAGTGGTTTATGTATAACTGTTGAACATATTGATTTGTCACTCGACTGCCTATTAGATCGATTCACAGATGATGGTTGCCTGCATTTCTCATGGATGTTTAAAACTTTTTAGTGGTTTTGATCAAGGCGATTCATGTTATCTGATTCCTACAGTTGTCATTATTCCTACAGTTTCATTCAAGAAAGTTCAGGTATCTGATTTGTAAATGAAAGATTGATTCACGTTACCTGCAGTTACATTACATCATCTGAAATTTGGTAGGTTTTAGCAGATTTGAACCCATTGAGTTGGAAAAGTGCACAAGTTGAAAATGAGGCAAACTCGATTAATTCCTACCCAAAAATCGCAGAATTGAAGTCCATCATATGAACTTCGAAACCCCCAAATTTCGTCCAAAAACTCCATCGGGAAGTGGGTGAAACACTGCCCCAAACACTGGTACTCAACAAGGTTTCAGCAGATTTTCCCCACAGGATAGGAAAAGTGCGCCAGTTGAAAACGAGGCAAACGGTATAGATTCCTACCCCAAAATTGAAGATTTGAAGTCTATCATATGGACTTCGAAACCCCCAAGTTTCGTCCAAAAAATCCCTCGGGAAGTGGGCTAACCAGTGCTCCAAAAAGGGGTACTCAGCAAGGTTTCAACAGATTTCCCGATAACGTAGGAAAAGTGCTGGAGTTGAAAACAAGGCAAGCACGATTAATTCCTACGCCAAAATTGCAGATTTTAAGTCCATCATATGGACTTCGAAACCCCCAAATTTCGTCAAAAAACTCCATCGGGAAGTGGGTTAAACACTGCCCCAAACAAGGGTACTCAGCAAGGTTTTAGCAGATTTTCCCCACAGGATAGGAAAAGTGTGCTAGTTGAAAATGAGGCAAACATGATTGATTCCTACCCCCAAAGTTGCAGATTTGAAGTCTATCATATGGACTTCGAAACCGCCAAATTTCGTCCGAAAATTCCCTCGGGAAGTGGGCTAATCACTGCCCCAAACAGGGGTACTCAGCAAGATTTAAGCAGATTTCCAGACAAGGTAGGAAAAGTGCTCGAGCTGAAAACGAGGCAAACGCGATTAATTCCTACCCAAAAATTGCAGATTTGAAGTTAATCATATGGATTTCGAAACCCCCAAATTTCGTCCAAAAAATCCATCGGGAAGTGGGTTAAACACTGCCCCAAACAAGGGTACTCAGCAATGTTTCAGCAGATTTTCCCCACAGGATAGGAAAAGTGCGATAGTTGAAAACGAGGCAAATGCGATAGATTCCAACCCCAAAATTGCAGATTTAAAGTCTATCATATGGACTTCGAAACCGCCAAATTTCGTCCGAAAACTCCCTTGGGAAGTGGGCTAACCACTGCCTCAAACAGGTACTCAGCAAGATTTAAGCAGATTTCCCGACAAGGTAGGAAAAGTGCTAGAGCTGAAAACGAGGCAAACACGATTAATTCCTACCCAAAAATTGCAGATTTGAAGTCCATCATATGGACTTCGAAACCCCCAAATTTCGTCCAAAAACTCCATCGGGAAGTGGGTTAAACACTGCCCCAAACAAGGGTACTCAGCAATGTTTCAGCAGATTTTCCCCACAGGATAGGAAAAGTGCGATAGTTGAAAATGAGGCAAACAAGATAGATTCCAACCCCAAAATTGCAGATTTAAAGTCTATCATATGGACTTCGAAACCGCCAAATTTCGTCCGAAAACTCCCTCGGGAAGTGGGCAAATCACTGCCCCAAACAGGGGTACTCAGCAAGATTTAAGCAGATTTCCAGACAAGGTAGGAAAAGTGCTCGAGCTGAAAACGAGGCAAACGCGATTAATTCCTACCCAAAAATTGCAGATTTGAAGTTAATCATATGGATTTCGAAACCCCCAAATTTCGTCCAAAAACTCCATCGGGAAGTGGGTTAAACACTGCCCCAAACAAGGGTACTCAGCAATGTTTCAGCAGATTTTCCCCACAGGATAGGAAAAGTGCGATAGTTGAAAACGAGGCAAACGCGATAGATTCCAACCCCAAAATTGCAGATTTAAAGTCTATCATATGGACTTCGAAACCGCCAAATTTCATCCGAAAACTCCCTTGGGAAGTGGGCTAAACACTGCCCCAAACAGGTACTCAGCAAGATTTAAAAAGATTTCCCGACAAGGTAGGAAAAGTGCTCGAGCTGAAAATGAGGCAAACACGATTAATTCCTACCCAAAAATTGCAGATTTGAAGTCCATCATATGGACTTCGAAACCCCCAAATTTCGTCCAAAAACTCCATTGGGAAGTGGGTTAAACACTGCCCCAAACACTGGTACTCAGCAAGGTTTCAGCAGATTTTCCCCACAGGATAGGAAAAGTGCAGATAGTTATAAAACACCACTTTGATTTCTGAGAGGATTTTTGAATTTATGCAGATAAGGTGCAGAGAAGGTTCCATCAACAAGTGTATGCAAGTGAGGTTTGCAAGGAATGGTGTATGACATAATGAGTGGGGTGTTCTTGTAGTTCTTTGATGAGGTTTGCAAGGAATGATGTATGACAGTTTATGAAGTTTGAGCCCTTTGTTTCTAGACTTTGAATTGGATGGATAACCATTTTGTTCTGGGGTTAGCCTTTTTGAATGGATGGAAGTTGTCTAGTAATGTTTTCTGTTGTTTTATGAGTGTAAATTATTTCTTGAGGATGATGTGTTGCAAATTATGGAATGCATCGAATTTGTCTAGTATATGCAATCGCGTTTGGATTGTGTATTATTTCTTGAGTGGTTTCATGGAATGGATGGATTGTGTTTGTGAGAATGGTGAGATTTCTTGTTGTGAGATTTCTCCGTTGTGTATTATTTCTTGTGTAGTATTTCTCTGCTGTGGGAGTCCTAGTATATGCAACTGGATGGATAACCTTAGAGTTATGGGGATAGCCATTGCATGCACAGAGAGACTGTACAATTGGGGCTAGCCATTGCATACACCCAATTCGGCTAAAAAAATCCAATTTGAGGACCCAAAAAATCAAATCTGAGTACCCTGTTTAGGCAATTGGTTGGCCCACTTCTAGAGGGAGTTTTTGGACGAAACTTGGGGGTTTCGAAGTCCATATGATGAACTTCAAATCTGCAATTTTTGGATTGGAATCATTCGCGTTTGCCTCATTTTCAACTAGCGCACTTTTCCTATCCTGTGGGGAAAATCTGCTAAAACCTTGCTGAGTACCAGTGTTTGGGGCAGTGTTTAACCCACTTCCCGATGGAGTTTTTTGACGAAATTTGGGGGTTTCAAAGTCCATATGATGGACTTAAAATCTGCAATTTTGGCGTAGGAATTAATCGTGCTTGCCTCGTTTTCAACTCGAGCACTTTTCCTACGTTATCGGGAAATCTGTTGAAACCTTGCTGAGTACCCCTTTTTGGAGCACTGGTTAGCCCACTTCCCGAGGGATTTTTTGGACGAAACTTGGGGGTTTCGAAGTCCATATGTTGGACTTTAATTCTGCTAATTTTCAGTTAGAAACGAGGACTTTCGCAATGTTTTCAACTGTCGCACTTTTTCAAGTCGGTGGACAAAATATGCACAGACGTTGCTGAATACCCTTGTTTAGGGAATTTTTTAGCCCACTTCCCGCGGTTCATTTTTTCTGAAATTTGGGGGTTTCGAAGTCCATATGATGACATTAAATTCTGCTAATTTTCAGTTAGAAACGAGCACTTTTGCAATGTTTTCAGCGGTCGCACTTTTTCAAGTCGGTGGACAAAATCTGCACAGATGTTGCTGAGTACCCCTGTTTAGGGAATTTTTTAGCCCACTTCCTGCGATTCATTTTTTCTGAAATTTGGGGATTTCCAAGTCCATATGATGAAATTAAATTCTGCTAATTTTCAGTTAGAAAGGAGCACTTTTGCAATGTTTTCAACTGTCGGACTTTTTCAAGTCGGTGGACAAAATCTGCACAGACGTTGCTGAGTACCCCTGTTTAGGGAATTTTTTAGCCCACTTCCCGAGGGAGCTTTTGGACGAAATTTGGGGGTTTGAAAGTCCATATACTGAACTTTAAATCTGCAATTTCCCGATCGAAAACAATCGCGTTTGCCTCATTTTCAACTCGCTCACTTTTCCAAAGCAGTCGATAAAATCTGCTGAAAACCTTGCTGAGTACCCCTGTTTGGGGCACTGGTTAACCCACTTCCCGAGGGATTTTTTGGATGAAATTTGGGGGTTTGAAAGTCCATATACTGAACTTTAAATCTGCAATTTCCCGATCGAAAACAATCGCGTTTGCCTCATTTTCAACTCGCTCACTTTTCCAACGCAGTCGATAAAATCTGCTGAAACCTTGCTGAGCACCCCTGTTTGGGGCACTGGTTAACCCACTTTCCGAGGGATTTTTTGGATAAAATTTGGGGGTTTGAAAGTTCATATACTGAACTTTAAATCTGCAATTTCCTGATCGAAAACAATCGCGTTTGCCTCATTTTCAACTCGCTCACTTTTCCAACGCAGTCGATATTTCTGCTGAAAACCTTGCTGAGTACCCCTGTTTGGGGCACTGGTTAACCCACTTTCCGAGGGATTTTTTGGATGAAATTTGGGGGTTTGAAAGTCCATATACTGAACTTTAAATCTGCAATTTCCCGATCGAAAACAATCGTGTTTGCCTCATTTTCAACTCGCTCACTTTTCCAACGCAGTCGATAAAATCTGCTGAAAACCTTGCTGAGTAGCCCTGTTTGGGGCACTGGTTAACCCACTTCCCGAGGGAGTTTTTGGATGAAATTTGGGGGTTTGAAAGTCCATATACTGAACTTTAAATCTGCAATTTTCCGATTGAAAACAATCGTGTTTGCCTCGTTTTCAACTCGCTCACTTTTCCAACGCAGTCGATAAAATCTGCTGAAAACCTTGCTGAGTAGCCCTGTTTGGGGCACTGGTTAACCCACTTCCCGAGGGAGTTTTTGGATGAAATTTGGGGGTTTGAAAGTTCATATACTGAACTTTAAATCTGCAATTTCCCGATCGAAAACAATCGCGTTTGCCTCTTTTTCAACTCGCTCACTTCTCCAACTTAGTCGGTAAAATCTGCTGAAACCTTGCTGAGTACCTCTGTTTGGGGCACTGGTTAACCCACTTCCCGAGGGAGTTTTTTGATGAAATTTGGGGCTCTCAGAGTCCATATCATGAACTCAAAATCTGCAATTTTTTAGTCCAAAAAATTTGCGTTTGGCAGGTGCAACAGCCGCGCACTTTTCCAACCCAGAGGGTTGAATCTGCTAAATCCAATCTGAGCACCCCTGTTTAGGTCGCCGGTTGACGCACTTCCCGCGGGAGTTTTTTGATGAAATTTGGGGCTCTCGGAGTCCATACCATTAACTCAAAATCTTCAATTTTTAGGTCCAAAAAATTATCGTTTGGCACGTGCAACAGCGGCGCAATTTTCCTGTCCTAATGCTGCATTTAATAGCACTTGGTGCAATTTTCTGACTGATCTCTTTTCATTTCTTGTGTCTGGCCATATGAAAATTGAAATTTGATTAATATGGATATGGTGTTCCACATTAATGGAACATTTCATCAAAAGGTTGAGAACATGATCCTTTTAAATTTGACAATTTTTTGTCGCTTAATATACATATTGCAAATCTATTTAGAACGAGGCAGAATGTTCTCATACAGCTCATGGCCCACTTTGGATGAGGCTACACACAGACATACAAGGACACTAAACAACATTCAAAATATAACATTCTCCTAGAAGTTGAATGTTCTCATACAACATTCTTCTAAACTGCCCATCTGCTATAAAACTTGTTCTTGCTTGAAAACATCCTCCCACAAGTCATAAGCTATTCCTCAAGTTGCAAAGTTTGATCCTCATGCATATGCAACAAATACTAGAAACACCATCAATATAAACCTGCAATAATTTGAGTATTGCTTCAGCGCGTCTACACTTTCTCTCAAAAGTTTAATGTCATGTTTAATCTCCTGCTTCATCTCTTCAAGTGACGTTCTCCTTTCATCTTCTTGCCCATCAATTTGCACACGTCCAATACTTTGCCCCGGTGCATATTCAGTTGCGACCTCATCCATCCAAATCAGCAGACAGCTCCACTACCCCTAGGCTTGAACTTAGATGTCCACCTGTTTTTGAAACTGAATAGACTATATCTGCTCTAAGCTCTGCTGCTAACTGATCAAGATCCTGATAAAGTTCAAAAAGAAAACCACATAGAACACAGAACAACCCCATTAATCATTCATGAACAAAACAATTTCCGTTAACAAAAGTACACTCGACCTTTCATAATCTACAACTTTGATTCCTCCAATCAAGACACAAGCAAGCATCATGCCATGAACATGCATCATCACCTGTGACTAAACCAGATCCCTTAATCTATCCAACAGTCATGTCATTAATCTGGCAAAAAAAAAAAAAAAAACTCTCTCATCATAATTAATCTCTCCTTTATAAACAGGAAAAACCAACCAGCATTACCAAATCCATGAATCAAGTATGCTCAAAAGTAAAAAAAAAAAAAAAAAACTTCACTAATCTATGCAAAAAAGGGACATCCATCAAAACCCACGTTACAAACCTCTCTAACCAACATCCACAACATCAAAATAAGAATTACCAAGTCCATGAACATGCTTACCCTTGTAGAAAGATTCTTCATATGAATTGGGTAATTGATTGTATCCAACAAGGGAGTTGCGGGCTTCTCTCCTGAGAAGTCAATCTTCCAACTATTTGTTTCCTTCCTTCTCGCAACCTTCCCTTCATCACCCGAACCACCTGCTCTCACAGAGTACTGAAAAAAAAAAAAAAAAAAAGAAAACCAAAACCCATATCAGCACTAACCAAGACAAGATCCAAGAGCACTCCATTAGAATTGAAGATCAGTAAAAAGAACGAATTTTTACAACCCAGGTTCATTCAAAAGAGTAGATAATAAAAACCCGGATGGAGAAACAGAGAGAGAAAAAAAAAAAAAAAAAAATTGCTGTGGCGTTTCATTCACAAACCTGTCTTCTGCAGTTGGGTGATGAGAACGGAGATGGCAAGACAGGATAAACACTTGGAAGTCTTGATGCAAGAGACCCAAAGACTTCCATGGCTGATCAAATTAAGAGCTTCTTTGCTAATGAAACTCGGAACTTCTTTTCTGTAGTCTCCGCTCTGCGGTCGACATGAGCTTCTCAATGTCCTCTTTGGGCCTTGGAGTCAAAAACTCGAATGAAAATATGAAGTCGCGAGAGACAGATCGAGCTGAGAGGGAGAGCAGCACGCTGCAGACACGAGGGAGAGAGAGATCGCAGCAGCGATGGCGGAAGAGGGAGAGAGGGTTTGCCGCAGCGAGATGGGAGAGAGCAGCAGCGAGAGAGAGAGAGAGATCGCAGCGAGAGAAAGAGGGCAGCAGCGAGATGGGAGAGATGAGGAGAGATACAGCAGAGAGGAAGAGAGAGCAGCAGAGAGGGGGAGAGAGAGAGAGAGAGAGAGAGAGAGAGAGAGATCGGTGCAGAGAGGTCGCGCAACAGGGCAGCGAGGGAGCGAGATGAGTCTCGCAGCAGGGCAGCGAGGGAGAGAGATCGGGCGAGAGAGGTCGCGCAGCAGGCCAGCGAGGGAGAGAGATCAGGCTAGAGAGATGAGCAAAGCAGGGCAGCGAGAGCTGAGAGCGAGGCGAGAGAGAGAGAGAGCTGAGAGCGAGGCGAGAGACAGAGAGAACTTCGCTGAGAGTTTTGAGAGAGACAGGGGCGGGTAGGTCTAAGAAGGGGGAAATTGAAAAATTAGCGGGCACAGCGAAAAACTCACCATTTTATGTTTCGCCCAGACGTTGCATTCCGCCACACGATCCCAGCTGAAAATAAGCTCAACTGCAGTGCAGGAGAGCAGGCCCCTTTAAGTAAAGCAGAGCATATGACTAAAATATCATATAAGCTTAAGAATATGAATAGAAGCTGTAGAGTGTGGTCATTCTGAAACCTAACCAGATGTAAAGACAATCATGTCAACTTGAAACATCCTCTAGGCGCCAAACAACGCAATCTTTACATCAAATTATTTTATCATAGTGAATAAAGTAGTAGTTTCTAAGTTGAGAAGCAAGGACAGAAATCACTTTAAGACAATATTACATTCAACGCATAAGATGCTTTTAGCTTGTTGTACAAATAATAGTAGAAAGTAAAAGGCAATATGAGGGACCTCTGAGCAAATTTTTCAGCTTTGTTAGGAGCATCCACAAATGTTGTATCACTCTCCACCCATTCCCTGAATCAAAAGCAGAGTAAACATGAGCTTTTAGAATATCTTGACAGAATGGGTGGTCATTCATAACAACACCCTCCAGCAGTTCCTTTTGTGATTTTCAATATGACAATTCAATAAAAAAAAAATTGCAGAAAGCACATGACTACACCAATAGTCAATATGGTAGGTCAGAAGTTTTTAAAAAAATTAAAAGAATATCAGAAATGCCTACCACTCAGAAATTTCCACATAGAGTATCAACTCAATTAACAATAAGAACGAAATTCATGAATTCTCAAATTAAGAAGCAAAGTAATTAGATTTCTGATACTTTGGCATTTTGTCATACACCATATGCACATAGAGCTAACAAAAAATAAAATAAAAAATAGCAACATAAACCGGGAAAAATAGAAGAAAACCATAACATTCATTGCATATCAATATGATCCACATTGATCATCCAGTGAGCCTAAACACAAATAGGCACACAACTCATTCACAGACTACAAATGGAGTCTTTGGCAACATACCCTCATTCATAGCTGGCTTCATATAATATATATAATTAGAAACCACATAAAATGTAAGAGGGAATTTTACAACATAATTTTTGGAAATTCAGAAATTCATGACATTAGGAACTGCATAAAATAAATAAAGTAACTTACCTCCTTTTCTTCGGTCCTTCGGTGTTAGTCATGAATTATGAAGGAATTGATAAAAGATACGAAGAACTAAAATGAAAGATACGAGGGATGTGCTCAAAGTTTGCATCTTCATCCCCTCAAATCCTTCCAAAGAGTTCCCTTGAGACTTTTTGTAGGAAGAGATGCCGAAGACCAGTGTGATACTGAATGCCGTCTATGTTCTTCAAGTTAGGGCAATTATACAAACTGATGTATTGAATGCGTCTCATTGATTCCTCTTCAATTTTTATTTGATTTAGTTGAGTGAGTTGCTGTTCGGTCAGATCTGACGGTTGTGGGTGTATGGGGGTTTTAGGGCTTTATGTATTTCTTTTGGGTGGTGAAAGCATTGTTCTCTGAGTGAGAAATAAAGAAAAACTTTGAGAGAAAGTGTGAGGGAGAATCTGAAAGGGTTTGTACTCTTGCATACATAAGAAAAGGGTTGTTCTTCTTGTGGTGTGATCTCCAAGAATATTGAACTGGCTTGAATCTCCTGTGGACGTATCCCACATCTAGTGAACCATGTAAATCTCATGTGTCTGTGTGTGATTAATTGAGTGCTCTTGCAGGTCGTGTGATTGTTCGATCCCCAATTATTGTGCACGTGTACGGAAGCATGAAACATGCGATCGAATAAGCACGCCACATGAGAGAGAGAGAGAGAGACGAGGATTTTATGTGGTTTGAAAAAACCGCCTACGTCCACGACAAGAGAATAATGGCTCACATATTGACTCTCTTCAGAGTTTAGGGTTATAGATTACATCATATATATAATCTCAACTTTTTTCGCCCCTAAGAAAGCCTTAGTACAATGACCAAAATACCTTTGACCCTAAGCCCGGTCTTGGGCTAACATACGGGACCCTCCAATAAACCCGAAATACAAGACATAAACCTAACAATCTCCACATTGGCTTGGATTTCGTAGAACTTGAGCCACCGACAAATAACCGACAATGTCTTTCCATACCTCATTGACAGCTATGTCCCTGCACCGATGGTGCAACCTTCATTCTTGAACACTTTGACATGTTGAACTGGCACATGAATTTTGAGCAAAGTTCATATTCTAGTCAGATTACTCCACCTCGAACTCCGGCGTTCCATCGATGCAAGGACATACCTGTCAGTGACATTGAGGTACAGGAAGACATTGTTGGTTATTTTTAGGGGCTCGAGTTCTATGGAATTCCATTTAAGGTGGAGACTGTTGGGTTTGTGTCCTGTATTATGGGTTTACCGGAGTGGTCCATTGGGTTAGTGAATGGCCGGATTCAGGGTCAAAGGTGTTCTAGTCATTGTACTGGATCTTTCTTAGGGGCTAAAAAAGCGGAAATTATATATATGATGTAATCTGTAACCCTAGACTCTAAAGAGAGTTAAGATGTGAGTCACTGCTCTCTTGTCGTGGACGTAGGTGGTTTTGCCGAACCACGTAAAATCCTTATCTCTCTCTTGTATGACATGATTGATCGATAGTAGGTTTTGCGCTTCCACACGCACACGCACAACGTTAATGTTATCAACATTAATGTTATCAATATCTTTGATAGAAAACTAATGTAAAAACCTCATTTTCGTTGCAAATGTAATCGAGAGAGAAGTCCTCTACAAAGAGAATCTGAGGTCTAAACTTCTATATTTGGGATTATTTAAACCCAAGGGCTCTTAAATTAAGATATTATCCTATTTATCTATAGGATGGAGCTAAAAAATGCATGATGCTACTACATCAAAATAAATTGCGATTCTCCACCTACATCCATGAGTTATTCTACCTTCTATAAAATTCAAACTGCTTGCAAATTCTCATTCACCTTGTATGAAGTTTAGATCAAATTTTTAGTGGATTCAAGGGATCATAGATCATATGTTTTTGTATGATGAAGTCCTTGGGGGTCAAGGAAAAAGGAAAAATTGATGGAGCTAATTACAAGTTGATAAATTGATCAATTCAATGGCATGCCTCAAACATAACTAAGAGAAATTGTAATATGTATCAACATAAAGAGAATTACAATAAAATGGTGCATTTAATCTAAGGGGCCCCCAATTGACTCCAAATTCAAGCCAAATCAATTAAAAGTGTGAGAGTAGATTGGAACGGGTTTGAATTTTAGACATAGGTTCTAGTAATATCACAATGGAGCTCACTATAAGAATTAATGCATCTTTTGACACTTGATGAGCTTCCTTCTTTTCCTTTAAAAAAGAAAATAAAGGGAAAAAAGTGCGCACATAGAGAGGGAGAGAGAAGCAGGGCTGACCTGTACTCGTTTTCTCCCCTTTTGTTAAAACTTAGAAATCACATTAAATATAAGAGGAAATTTTACAACATAATTTTTAGAAATTCAAAATTTTGTGATATTAAAACAGCATCAGATAAATGCGAAGTTACTTACCTCCCTTTCCTCGGTCCTTCCTTGGTAGTCTTGCACTCCACTTGGCACTTGTGTATGAAAGATTTGATGAAGCCTTTCATAGGCCCCTTTTGTGGAATTAAAATTAAAGAGTTGAGGGATGTGCTGAAAGTTTACCCATTCCTCTCCTCGAATCTTCCCTTCGAGTTCCCCTGAGACCTCTTTTAGCCCGACATGCTGAAGACTAGTGAGGTACTGAATACCCTCTATGTTCTTCAAGTTAGGGCAATAAAACACACTTAGGGACTGAATGCAACTCATCGATTCCTCTTCAAATTTTATTTGATTCAGTTGAGTGTCATGTTCTATGAGCAACACCCTGAGTTGCAAGAAGTATCTGTGATGGAAGCACAATTCTTTCCCAACATATGCCTTTGAAAGATAAAGTTCCATGAGATTGGACAATGCTTGCAGTGAAGACAAAGGATCTTCATTCAATTGAGACCAATATAAAGCCAATTTAGTGAGGTTTTGAAGGGAAGCAATCCAAAGAGGCAACCTCTCCAAACGCGCTTGTAATCCGAGAGTTTCAAGATGAGTTGGAGGAAAAGACAGTGCTTCCATATTAAGAATCTCTTCTTCACTTGCAGCTATTACATTCAAGAATCGAAGGCCTTCCATCTTTTGTAACGAGGCACATAGCTCTACTCCATGCTCTCTTCCCACCTTTGCAATTGTCAACTTTCTTAGCTGGGTCAAGTTTCCAATTTTTTTAACTATTTCATTGTTTGCACCAATCCGTTCTAAAGTTTGTAAGCACTTTAAATTGCATATTCCATCGGGAGCTTGCGCAAATTTGTGAAAGTCAAAATTGTTACGAAACAAAGATAGATCATGACGATATGTATAGATATGCCGCAGTTGCTTCAATTTTTCTACTCCTTTGGGCAGGATATTTATTTTTGACTTCCTAATATCCAATGTTTGCAGATTTTGGAGCCTTCCTATGAATTCTGGAAGCTCTTCAACATTCGTATTCCTCAAACTCAAATAGCGTAAATTGAATAACTCAACTAATTCATCTGCCATACTCTCTATAGGGGAATCTTCTAGATCTAACACCCTTAATAGTTTGAAGCTTGATAAG
Source organism: Persea americana (assembly GCA_029852735.1). Lineage (NCBI taxonomy): Eukaryota > Viridiplantae > Streptophyta > Magnoliopsida > Laurales > Lauraceae > Persea > Persea americana. The sequence goes on from CM056816.1 coordinate 17,446,050, forward strand.
ATGCCAAGTAAAGAAAGAGACGTAATTTCTATTTTGAACAGCGTCAAAGAGCGAAGATGACAATTACTCGGCCCAATGTTTACAACCCCATTGCCCATTGACAAGTAACGGGCTTTTTTGTTCAGAGTCTCCTCTTTTCCATCACTTACGTAGCAAAAATTCTCTTCGTGGCCAATTGATATAGCCAACTCTCGCAGAACATCGTGCATTCGTACCTTTTTTTTCAATGTAAAAGAACCACTTTCTTCATATTGTAGCATGCTCCTACATACAAGATCCTTGATATAGACTGCCGCCACCTCCTCTAGTGTTAGCCCTCTCCTCTCTTGTATAAAACCTTGAGCAACCCATAACCTAATTAGTCTTTTTTGTGTAATTAGGCAATCTTCAGGAAAGAGGCTACAATATAAGAAACAGTACTTGAGGTTGTACGGCAAATCGTTAAAGCTGAGCAAGAGTATGCTCTTCAACCCTCCCAAATCTTTATTGTTGCCCAGCTGCCAGCTAAGACTAGCTTGCACCAAACTCCATTCTAAGCTCGAGTTTTCTTTCATTGACATGAGCCCCCCAATGGTCACAATTGCTAGAGGTAGCCCCTCACATTTTTTTACTAAGCTTTCTGCATATGACTTTAGATGCGGAGGACAGCTTTTGTTTGAAAATGCTTTGCTACAAAAGAGGACAAAAGCATCGTCATTGCCCAGATGCCTAAGGCGGAGAACATTTTCAACTCCGAAAGATGATGCAAAATCATCCATCCGTGTTGTGATGATGACTCTGCTTCCACATCCATTGTCTGGCAATGCGAGTTGTATGTGTTTCCATACAATTGATTCCCATACATCATCTAAAACAATCACGTACCTTTTCTTCCGCAAGTAGCTGATGAGCATCTCACTAATTTCGATGTAATCCATTTCAGCAACACCATTTGGAATAGGCTCCTTGGTAGATTTGCATAGCTCCTTCATCAAGTTTCGTAGGAGCTCGTCAACTTTGTAAGTTTGGGAAACCGTGATCCACGCATGGCAATCAAAGTGGTTCTTCACCTTTGGGTGGCTGTAAACTTTTGTAACAAGAGTGGTCTTGCCAAGGCCACCCATTCCCACCACGGACAGCACCACACGTTCTGGCACTTGATCTGATTCTGTCAGCCGTTTGATTAGGAACTTCTTGTGTTCCTCGATACCCACAATTTCAACTTCTGGGATCAAGCGCGCTTGCTGTCTTAAACATTGCCAATTTTCACCACCACCATCATCATCATCATTTGTGTTTGATGTTGATCCTCTTTCTCTGAGGTCATAACGTTTGTATCGCTTTGAAATTTCCTGAATCTCAGACTTGACTGCTTTCAGCTCAGAGGCAATCTGGCGCTTGTGACGGAGAAGCTGTGCTTTGAGCATGACACTTTCTAGTAGTCCCTCACCTGTGTCTTGCTCGGCAATATGGTACATGTACTTGTCAATGATATCCTCCACCTTGTGGGCGACTTCTCTTACTTGCCCCTCAAATGTACTCATTACATCTCCATCGTTGCTGATTTTCCTTCTTTTTCTTCTATCTGCATCCTTCAAGAAGGAGCCCATGCTCTCCAGCTCCAGTTGGATTTCTTCTATTTGCAGTCCTTCAAAAAGGGATGGTGCTTCTTCTTTCAATCTTTCAATCGCCAAACCCCCACCAATCTCCGCCAATTTTTCAACCACGAACCTCACAGCACTAGCCATATTTGTCTTGCTCTTACTTTTTCTCTCACAATACAATGCAGTCTTTTATTAAGGCCACCGACGCCAGGCTATGGTGCAGCGGCTGTTATCTACTTATCTCCAATTAGACTGCTCCACGTTAGGCCTTTATAAGACGTGTGTGACTTGATTTTTAAGACAATACCATGGAATTACTGGTTGTGCTGGATTCCATGGTATATTCGGTCATTAATCGCAGAGAAGAGAGCTGAGAGCAGAGAGGGAGAGCTGAGAGCAGAGAGCGCAGCTGAGAGCAGAGAGGGAGAGCTGAGAGGCGAGAGGAGAGATCTGAGAGCTAAGAGCTGAGAGATCTGAGAGCAGAGAGGCGAGAGGCGAGACGAGATCTGAGAGCAAGATCTGAGAGCAGAGAGGCGAGAGCTGAGAGCAGAGAGGGAGAACTGAGAGCCGAGAGTGCAGCAGAGAGGAGAGGGAGAGCTGAGAGTAGAGAGGCGAGGGCTGAGAGTAGAGATCGGAGATCGCAGTTCGCAGAGAGCGCAAGGAGGCAGAGAGATGACTGAAGACACGATGAGCTGATGTTAGGGTTTGTTGCTGTGGAATTGTTTTTGTAAAAACAGATGGGAGGCCGAAATTTACGAGAATGCCCCTCTGAGTAGCCCTTTGTTGCTGATGGTGAGGGCCGATTTAGGTAATATAAAAAAATTATTAAAATTAATTTATGGCGGGCCGGGCTGGGCCGGGCTTGAACGGGCTGTGTATCTTCTGCGGAGTCCCAAATTCCATTTTAGCCTGGCTTCTACTATTGGTGACCAAGTCTAACCCACTGGACTCAAAATTTTTTAAAAAACCTATATTTTCGAACTTAAACAGGCCAGGACGGGCCGGGCAGACCTTCAACCTGTGTCAACGCCTCCCATTAACTGGCGTGAGTGTTCATGAATGCTTTTCTTTGCGCCACAAAAGAAATAAAGCTGCTGAGTGCACATGGTGGACCAACCGCAATAAATGGAATGCTTTTGTGGACTTCTTTTCATCCTATCAAGAGATCATGGGCCGCCGTGACAACTGGATGCATGAACTACCGTGTCACGGGCACAGCTCATGGTTTCCAATTGGAACCTGTAAGCGGTAAAAACGACACCTATTTAGATTGAGATGAACTTCTTAGATCAGGGAAGACCGAATGCCAAGAACCTGAAAACGGAAGAAAAAAGGCTTGGGTCAGAGCCCCTGGCTGCCGTGAGCCGAAGGCGCTCCGATGCCTGAGTTAGTTTTGAGAAAACTAAGCAACAGGAGGAGGAAGAGAATGAGAGAGAGACTGTGGTGTATTGCCAGTTGCATATCGCATACCTCCATGGTGCTGATCCCAAGTGTATATGAAAGAGATTCTTCGTACATTCTCTGTGAGTGGGGGTAGGTGGTGTAAGGTCCCATCAGCCTTACCCTGACATTCGGCGGTAGGAAAAAAGGGCTCATCCCATCAATAACTTTCCATGCTTTTAGTCAGTTGATGTGAAGGGATGATAAAGCCGACTTCTTATCGCCATAAATGAGCGCCCCTATCTGTCAAGGCTCGCCCGTGCTTTTTGGTAGGTGTGATGGCCCACTCTTTGTGTTCGTACTTTTACCGGGACCAAGAATGGCCTGGCTGAGCTGGCACACATGCTGAGCTGCCGAGCTGACCCTGCCAAGCTGCCGAGCTGATAGGCTGCCGAGCTAGATCATTGAGCTGGCACTCCTAGCCGAGCTGGGTCGCTGAGCTGGCACTCCTAGCCGAGCTGTAGGGTGGAGGCCTCTTGAGCCGGCGCTTCTCATCGAGCCGCCGAACTGCCGGGCTATACTTACCGAGACCAAGGTAAAGGTCGGTGGATTACCGTGGTCCCCGCTTACCGAACCCCCTCGCAGCAGCCATCCCCATCTCATTTTAATGGCACATGGCCATCAGGGACGACCATCCCCGTCGATGTCACAACCCTCTCGCAGCAATCATTCCCATGCGAGGCGTCCATCCCAAGCGAGCTGTTGCAGGTTTCCCTCTCTCCCCGTCCATGTGATTTGGCGCTTTTTTGTTGATGTCATGTGAATTTTTTCCTATGACACGTTGCCTGGCTTATGGTCGAAGGTGTACTGTTTTTCAACTTGCATGATTCTGACCTCCTCTTCTGATGATTTCTCAGGCCCTTTAAAATATGGAACATTATCATTACATAAATGCATGCTCTGTGATTTAGAAATCTCATTATTTTTTTTCATCATCCATCTTTATTTAAAGTTCTTGTTTTTGGCGATTCTGTTTTTTTTTAAGCTTCATCGTATTCCCAAAAAACCTCTCCTCAAATGTCCATTGATTTCTTTGTTATTATTAATTGATCTCATGAAAAGAAGAGAGGGCAAATGCAAACGCACTCTGTCCCAAAATCCTAAATGTTTCGTAGCAATTTCTTCGTTTGCAAGATGAAAATTTTATGATTTCCAATTTCCTCATCCGTCACTCAGTGAATGATATGGGGATCTCAGTGACACATAGTTGGAATACATTACTCTTATTTTTATATTTGCAGCAAGAAACAGTTGCTAAGATACTGTTTCTTTCTTTTCCATTTATGTGGTTGTTGGATCAAATTGATTGATGACATGTGGTCATGGGTGATTACTAGTGGGTGAAAAAGATACATAATCCACAGAGTTAGTAGTGGTTTTAGCGTGTTGGAGCCATAGAGGGTAGGGTGTGTATACTCCAAAGAACCTTACCAGCTTGCCTAGTGGTTGGTTTTGCCTGATTTGTATTAGAATCTGACACTGGTTTAAGCTTGGGGTTTGGGTACTAGGTTTTATCTGTTTGCTGATGTGTATGAGTGTTTTGGTATAATATTGCTATAAAGTAGTATATATATATATTTTTTATTAGGCTTCTCTTATAGATTAGAGGACATTGTTGTTGGCAATGTTTGGAACATAATTGTTGATTTAAAAAGCCAAAGCATCGTTCTTATTACTTTTATTTTGTTTCGTTTTGCATGTATTTTTGTGGTGTGGTTCTATTGTTGTCCTTAAACCATCTAAAATAACAAAGCAGGTCTGTCTTTACCAATTAAGACATTTATACCACAGGTTCAGGATGAGAAAATACCCAAAGTTGGATTTATTTTTGATAAAATAGAGGAGGCTTACGACGCTTATAACAGTGATGCGAAATTGGCGGGTTTTAGTATTAGACGAAGATCTGAAACAAGGGTGAACAATAGCATTGTGAGGAAAAAATTTGTTTGCTCCAAAGAAGGTTCTAGGACTAAAAAATTAGGCGATGTCTCTATATAGTAGAGACAGAACTCAAAAACGCGAGAAAATTGTGGGGCACACCTTCAAATTAAAAAAACAAAGGAGGGGCAATGGGTGGTGTTTAAAATTATCGTGGAACATACTCATTTATTAAGTACCCCTAGAAAGACTCATATGCTAAGATCACACCGTATAGTCAGCGCTCCCAAGGAAAAATTGATCTATACTTATGGGGCTACTAATTTGCGGCTAAGGGATCAAATGGCACTTCTAGAGCTACAGGCAGGTGGGAGGGTGTAACACCCTGTCCCGAGTTAATTAAGATAACTCTAATTAATCGGGATTAACGCTAATTCAACATGTCTTATGGAATTAATGTTGTTTAATGGCTAGAATTTGGCTCAAGTGGTCAAATTGAACTTAATGAGATGAATAGTAAAGGTTATGGGTGACTTGAAATGGTTTTAGGCTAAACCATGCAATGTAAGGACTTTTTCGTAAATACGAAATTACACGTATTTTGTCGAATACGGAAACTCTTGATACTCACACGTATATCTTGAGGAGTACGTTAACTTCCGTAAATGCATTGTTTTCATTCGACGTGAATTGGTTCCTATGACCATTCATGTGACTTGAATTGTAATTAGAGGGAATGGGAGGGGGTTTAATGCAAAAATGGGATTATAAGATAATGATGAACTCAATTGAGTTCACTCATCATCCCAGCAGCCGTTCTCTCTTCTTCTCTTTCTTTCTCTTCTTCTTTTTTCTTCCACGTTTTCTTCCTTAAGTGTGTGATTGAGAGAATTGTCAAGGGCTTGTGAAGAGGGCTCCATCTTCACCATCCTATTCTCCATCTTCTTTCTTATTTTGTTTGGAGTTTAAACTTGAGAAGAGCTCAAGATTTCCATCAAGAAGCTACAAGTAAGTGTTGAGTTGACTTCAGCGCTTTCATGGTTTCCTTATTGCGTTATGACTCAAAGAATTCACAAGAATTCTGTGTTGTGGATTGATTTTGGGTTTTAGGTTCGTAAGGAGCTTTGATTTGAGGAATTCAGCTTGGATTCAATTAAACAAGGGAATTCTTGCTAAGAAGTTCCAAACAAGGCAAGTATACTCAATTGTATTGATTTCACTTATTAAGTGATTTGTTAGAACTCAAGAAGTTCAGTTATAGAAAATTCGGTTTAGAATTTTCTGATCTTCTGGGCGCAATTCGGTCAGCCGCCAGGCTGACCGACACCTGACCGTAAGCTAACCGAAGAAATTCGGCTAACCGAACTTGTGAGTTCGGCTAGCCGACTGGTGACCGCAAGGTGACCGAAAATCTTGTCAGGATTTGCCATCAGAAGTTTCGCTTCTGGAAAACGAACCGTGAGCTGACCGCAGAAATTCGGCTAACCGAAATTTGAATTTCGGCCAGCCGCGTGGGTGACCGAACAGGTGACCGAATTGGGCAAAGTGTCCTGTACAATTGAGAAATTCTGGAAGCTGACCGAATGTGGTTCGGTCAGCCGAAAACCCTAATGCGGCTAACCGCCAGGTAACCGACTAGGTGACCGAAATTGAGGGAGTATCAGAAGTGATTTCTGATAATTTCCTAAACCTTCATGGGTGTTAGCTAAACTTATGTGAATGTACATTTCACTAAAAAGTGATGTCATCCACAATAACACCTACATTGCATAATGAACGTTTCACCCGAATGTTGTTTTAGGAAATTTACTTGTTTATGACTTGAGTTGGCTTGTCCTCTCTCGTCTATTATTGTTATGCTCCTTGTTGATCTATCATTGAATAATGTATTGAATTAATACACTGAAATGCAATAAAATGAAATGAAAAGAACTGAAATGAACAAACATTGTAATGTATGAAAGATTAAGTCTGCTGCAGTAGATGGAGCGTTCCGGAGCTCCGTGGTGATGCCGGTGATCTCTGATCAAGACACTGGTAAATCCCACACATTTGATAAGCCACCTAATAAAGTGCGTAACCATTTGAAAAGCCACTTAATAAAGTGAGCACTAATGAAATGAAATGAGTCCTTGAAAGGCTGGGTTGTGAATGGTGCGCCTTCCGCCTATGCTATAGGACAACGAAAAGACACTTGATAAGTGTATACATGAATTGACTGCTCTCTTTAGGGGAGAACTACATCAATTGAATGCTTCCTTCAGGGAAGAACTATATAAATGGAATTGAATTGAATTAAAGTGAACTTGAATTGATTTGAATATTATTGTTATCTATATTGATTGGAATCAAATTGCTAACATATGAGTATCATAGAATTGTGTATACATTGTTGAACCGTCGTGTTCACAGTGTTATTGATGACATGGCAGGCCCAGTTGGCCATTCCAGTGGTATAGAGACCGCGCCGCCAGCGGAGGAGACCAGTTCGGTTCCCCCAGGAGGGTTGAACGAATGGATATAAATCGGAGGCGACCGGTTTAGCAAATTTTGGGAACATTTTGAATAGATTCATTTTGTTGTAAATAGTGATCACATGCATTGTATTTGAATATGCATGGGTGATTTAAATAGGAAATGAAATGTATAAGTAAACTTTACTTTCTGTAAAGCATTTGTACATATTAAAGTTGAATGTCAATGTATGTATATATTCCGCACATATTGTACATTTGCCAGGTATATGTAAGATCCCTTGTGAATCTCGTATTGACTTCGGTGATGCGAGGTTTACGGGAGTAAGTATGGCATCACGACTCGGGGTTTGGCCGTGGTAACCCTAATCTCGGGCCCGGGTCGTGACATACTTATTGTATGGTATCAGAGCTAAGTTAACTAAGTTGAAGGACTTAGCTATTATAGGAACGAAGTGAGGAACGTTACGTTTCCTGCCACGTTACGTTTCGTGCCAAATCCATTCTTGGATTTGTGATTTAGATGCTTTCCCTTTATGTGATATATGTGATGGAAGTGTTGAGATCTATGTATCTTACCTTCCGTATTGTTTACAGCATGGCTGCATCTGGATCGAATCAAGAAAGCGATGACTTTATTGAGGTTGTCACACCGTCTCCTGTATCCGAGATGGACACAAGGATGACTGCCATCCTAGAGCAATTGGTGAGAAGTAATGAACAAATGGCTAAAAGTCATGAAGCACAGATGGGTATGCAAGCCCAGATGACTTCTTTGTTGCAAGTGCAGAGTCAATTACAGGCTCAGATGCAAGCAGCACCAATAGTGCCACCAGTACAACCACCTACGCAGGTTGGAACACAAGTGGTAATTCAATCCAAGGAAAAAGACCCTAATGTCCTGTATGAGCAATTCAGGAAAAGAGGAGCTACTGAGTTCCGGGGTACTGAAGATGTGCTGAAAGCTGATGAGTGGCTGGAACACATTGAGGATGTGTTTGGCACAGTCACGTGCACGCAGAAACAAAAGGTTGCTCTCATTTCTTCCATGCTACGGGAAGTAGCAAAGACTTGGTGGAAAAGTGTGAGTGGGGCAATCACTAACTTGCCAGAAGCAGTAATATGGGAGACTTTCAAACAGCAATTTCAAAGGAAGTTCGTTCCAGAACATGTGAGGCAGAAGAAAGAAGCAGAATTTCTGCAATTGAAGCAAGGTCAAATGACTGTATCTGTGTATGTCCATACCTTTCTGCAGTTGTCTAAGTATGCTACTGATTTGGTAGATACGGAAGACAAGAAGGTGAAGAGGTTTCTCAATGGCCTAAATGCCACATATAAGAAGATGGTATTGGCAAATAGGCCTACTACCTTCGATGATGCCGTTGATAGAGCCTACACAGCAGAAGAAGTCCACAGAGAGGAAATGGCTGAGAATGAAAGTACCAAGAGGAGTAGTGGTGAAAAATCTACAGGCTCCTGGTTTAAAAAGGGAGGACGATTCAAGGACAAAAATAAGAAGCAGAAATTTACTGCTAGGACTGAGAATAAGCCAGTTTGTGAGACATGTGGAAAGGCTCACAAGACTGAGTTGTGTTGGAGAACTACTGGAGCATGCCTTGTTTGTGGTTCTTTGGAACACAAAATGGCACAATGTCCAAAGGCAAGGAGAGATGACAGAGCTCCTAATCAGCAGACTGCTCAAGGACAAGCAGCACTCCCTGCTCCTCCACAACGATTAGCTTTGCCAGCACCTCCTAGGCAACAGCAACAACAAGGCCAGCAGCGTCAATGGCAGAGGCAACAGCCTGGACAGCAACAGCAGAGGCCACAGATAGCTGGAAGGGCTTATGCTCTTAACCGAGAGCAAGCTGATGTTGCAACCAATGTGGTTGAAGGTAAAATTCTTATAGGTGATAAACCTGCGGTTGCATTATTTGATCCCGGTTCCACGCATTCATTTGTAGCACCTGTATTTGTGTGTAATATGCGAGACCGGATCATGCAATTGCCATATGATTTTACAGTATCTACTCCTTTAGGGAGAAGGGTAGTATGTGAATTGTATGTTCCCCAATGTGATGTGAAAATCGGGGAAGTGGCAATGCCAGCTGATCTGGTTATACTAGCCATGAATGATTTTGATGTGATCTTTGGCATGGATTGGCTTGCGAAGTACAGAGCTTGTTTAGACTGTTTCCGCAAAATCATCACCTTCAGAGTTGATGAGGCCAATGCCAGTGTACTTTTTGAAGGCACTTTAAAGAGATTTGACACAAGGCTTATTTCAGCACTTAAGGCTGAACGAATGATGCATAATGGTTGTGAAGGCTACATTGCATTCATTTCTGAACAGAAGCCCGAACAGAAATTAGAAAACATCCCGGCAGTCTGTGAATTTCCAGACGTATTTCCCGATGAAGTGCCAGGTCTACCTCCAGCAAGGGAAGTGGACTTCACTATTGAACTTGTGCCCGATACTGCACCGATATCCAGGGCACCGTATCGAATGGCACCATCAGAGTTGTATGAATTGAAGAAACAGATACAGGAATTGCTAGACAAAGGTTTTATTAGACCTAGTGTCTCACCATGGGGAGCACCTGTACTGTTTGTGAAGAAGAAAGATGGCACCTTCCGAATGTGTATTGATTATAGGCAGATCAATCAAGTGACAATTAAAAATAAATATCCACTGCCTAGAATTGATGAGTTGTTTGATCAACTCCAAGGTGCAGCTTACTTTTCTAAGATTGATCTTCGATCTGGATATCACCAGATACGAGTTAAGGATCAAGATGTACAGAAGACTGCATTCAGGACTCGTTATGGACACTATGAATTTTTAGTGATGCCTTTTGGTCTAACCAATGCACCTGCAGTTTTTATGGCTCTAATGAACAGAGTGTTTGCTTCTTACCTAGACCAGTTTGTTGTGATCTTTATTGATGACATCCTGGTATACTCGAGGTCAGAGAGAGAGCATTCACATCATCTGAGGACAGCTTTGCAGACACTGAGAGAGAATCAGTTGTATGCAAAGTTCTCGAAGTGCGACTTTTGGTTGCAGCAGGTTGCATTTTTGGGTCACGTCATTACCAGAGATGGATTAGCTGTTGATTCGGCTAAGGTTGACGCGGTTAGCAATTGGCAGAGTCCGAAGAATGTGCCAGAGGTTCGGAGTTTCTTAGGGTTGGCGGGCTACTATAGAAGGTTCGTAAAGGACTTCTCCAAGATAGCAGCTCCGTTGACGAAACTGACTCGGAAGGATGTTCCTTTTCAATGGAATGATGTATGCGAGTGCAGTTTCCAAACTCTAAAGCAGAAGTTGATAACGGCCCCAATCTTGGCTTTACCTGAAGGGAGAGGAGGGTTTGAGATTTACTCAGATGCCTCAGGCATTGGATTGGGATGTGTGTTGATGCAACGAGGTAGGGTAATTGCCTACGGTTCGCGTCAATTAAAAGAGCATGAGAAGAACTATGCGACACATGATTTAGAGCTCGCGGCTGTTGTATTCGCATTGAAGCAATGGAGACATTATCTGTATGGAGAGACGTTTGAAGTCCATTGCGATCACAGAAGTCTCCAATACTTGTTCACTCAGAAAGATATCAATCTGAGGCAACGCCGTTGGTTAGAGCTTATCAAGGATTATGATTTTCCATTCACATATGTACCTGAAAAGGGTAACGTGGTAGCTGATGCTTTGAGTCGCAAATCTGCTGACTTGGCATCATTGGTGGGTGAATGGATTATGATTGAAGAATTCAGGGATTGGGATGTATCCATTGAATTCGTGGACAATCAAGTCATGATTGCAGCGATGTCAGTGTTCGAACCGCTACTCATTCAGCAAATTAAAGATAGGCAGTTCGACGACCCGGAATTAGTAAGAATTCGGGATAACATTGCAGCAAGGCCAGATTTCGTGTTGGTAACAGGAGTTCTCTATTTCAGAGACAGACTATGTGTGCCAGCACAGGAAGATTTGAAGCAAGCAGTCATGTTTGAAGCTCATCACACTAGATATTCTGTGCATCCAGGAAGTACGAAGATGTATAGAAATCTTAAGGGCAGATTCTGGTGGAATAACATGAAACGGGAGATAGCCAGTTATGTATCTTCCTGCTTAACTTGCCAGCGTGTGAAGTTTGAGCACAAGAAGCCACCAGGCTTGCTTCATCCATTGTATATCCCTAAATGGAAGTGGGAACATCTCACGATGGACTTTGTGTCCGGATTACCAAGGACGCGGAGACAACATGATGCCATTTGGGTTATTGTGGATCGTCTTACGAAGTTCGCGCATTTCCTTCCATTTAGAAAGGATATGGGATTCAGCGAAATGTCCAAATTGTTTGTCAAGGAGATTGTTAGACTGCATGGAGTACCGGTCTCGATCATTTCTGATCGAGATAGTCGCTTTGTCTCCACATTTTGGCAAACCTATCAGAATGCCATGGGTACGAGACTGCGGTTTAGTACTGCATATCATCCACAGACAGATGGGCAGTCAGAGAGAACAATCCAAACTCTTGAAGATTTGCTTCGGGCTAGTGTTGCAGATTTTGGGAGTGATTGGGATGATCACCTAGCTTTGTGCGAATTTGCGTACAACAATAGCTATCACTCCAGCATTGAAATGGTACCCTTTGAAGCATTATATGGTAGAAGATGTATGGCTCCAGTTAGTTGGGAAGAAGTTGGAACTCGAAGTTTCCACGGTCCTACGATCATTGCTGAAACAGCAGATAAAGTGCAGAAAGTGCAAGAAAGGTTGAAAGTTGCTAGATCAAGGCAGAAAAGCTATGCTAACAATCGTCGGCGTGATCTGGAATTCGCCGTTGGTGATTTAGTCTTTTTGAAGACTTCTCCAATGAAGGGCACCGTCAGATTTGGACAAAAAGGTAAGCTTTCTCCGAGATTTATCAGACCCTTTAAGATCCAAAGTAGAATTGGGAATGTAGCTTATCGTCTAGATCTTCCAGCAGAACTCTCTGGTATCCATAATGTTTTTCATGTGTCAATGCTTCGGAAGTATGTGTCAGATCCTTCACATGTGATTCGTCATGAAGAGATCCAAGTGTTGCCAGACACTGCATACGTTGAGAAGCCAATTCAGATAATTGATACCAAGGAGGTGGTTCTGCGTACCAAGACTATCAAATGGGTCAAAGTGCTTTGGGCACATCATGGACCAAACGAAGCTACCTGAGAGCTTGAAGAGCAAATGGCTCGAAAGTATCCAGAGTTATTCGTTCAGGTAATTTTCGTTTTAAATTGTTTAATTGCTTTGATTTGTATTGCATTCGGAGGACCGAATGGTTCTAAAAGTTTAGGGGAATGTAACACCCTGTCCCGAGTTAATTAAGATAACTCTAATTAATCGGGATTAACGCTAATTCAACATGTCTTATGGAATTAATGTTGTTTAATGGCTAGAATTTGGCTCAAGTGGTCAAATTGAACTTAATGAGATGAATAGTAAAGGTTATGGGTGACTTGAAATGGTTTTAGGCTAAACCATGCAATGTAAGGACTTTTTCGTAAATACGAAATTATACGTATTTTGTCGAATACGGAAACTCTTGATACTCACACGTATATCTTGAGGAGTACGTTAACTTCCGTAAATGCATTGTTTTCATTCGACGTGAATTGGTTCCTATGACCATTCATGTGACTTGAATTGTAATTAGAGGGAATGGGAGGGGGTTTAATGCAAAAATGGGATTATAAGATAATAATGAACTCAATTGAGTTCATTCATCATCCCAGCAGCCGTTCTCTCTTCTTCTCTTTCTTTCTCTTCTTCTTCTTTCTTCCACGTTTTCTTCCTTAAGTGTGTGATTGAGAGAATTGTCAAGGGCTTGTGAAGAGGGCTCCATCTTCACCATCCTATTCTCCATCTTCTTTCTTATTTTGTTTGGAGTTTAAACTTGAGAAGAGCTCAAGATTTCCATCAAGAAGCTACAAGTAAGTTGAAAACTAGGGAAACGTGATTGTTTCCAACTGGAAAATGGCAGATTTGAAGTTCATAATGAGGACTTCCAAAACCCAAAACTTCAGCCAAAATCTCCCTCGGGAAGTGGGTTAACTAGTGCCCTAAACAAGGGTACTCATATTGGATATTTTGGGTCCTCTAATGGAAGTTTTTGGTTTTTTCGAATTGGGTGTTTGCCAATTGTGCGGTCTCTGTACATTGAGTGGCTAGCCCCATTTATCCATCCATTCAAAGTCTAGAATAAGTTGAGGGCTTGGAGAGGTGAAGTGGCCCCACCGATTTGTCGCCTGTTTCAAGTAGCAGTTGACTGAGGTTTTTTTTTTTTTTTTTTTTTTGATCTGTTACAGTTTCTGGGTGGTTTGAGTGCTAGAATGGGTAGATGAGGAGGGAATGAGATTAACAGCAGACCTTACAAAGGAGTTTGTGGTTTCTACAGTTGATGGGATCAAATCTTGACTCCCACAATAGAGTAATCTCACCACTCTCACAGACACTATCCAAGATCACTTGGATGATACAGAACAGTGCCTAATCTCTAATACCATGAAACCCCTCAAGAATTTTTATGCACAAAACCTTTATGTAAAAAATCACTTCAAATCTGGATTCTGGCTTTACAATTCTGCCATGTATAACTTCATAATTTGTATTTTTTTTGGATGTGCACTCAGTAAACCAAAGATCAACAACACTGGTAGGGTCCATTTTATTCTGGAGGCAGATTTGCTGGGACCTGCTTATACTCATTAAATTTTCTAGCCTTTGATCAACATCATCTAAATAGATGGTCTAAAAGGGTAACAGAATAATCCACTAGTAACAAGTAGAGAAAGTTAAACTAAATGATGCAAAATCTATTCATCAATGTCTGTGCATGAACACTCAAATGCACAAAATGATGTCCACCTACTTACATATTCTTAAGAACCCACAGAATAATTAATGTCCATGCATAAACACTCAAAAGCACATAATGTCTGTGACAACAAGTCTTGATCAATCTCAAACAGAGTTAAACTATACAAACAAAAGGTGGGTATGACTGTGCTTCCTTCTTTGAAATCAGTCATGATGTCTTATGATCGTAGCCTCAAGTGCAAGGCAGCGATTGTAGCAATAACCGGTGAAACCGGATCGATCCACGAAGAGTTATTTATCGCAAAACCTGTCCTAATAAAAAACTAGTTCTAGTCTAAAAACCTATACAAATCAAATTTCCTAATTGAATTAAAAATTAATTACAAATCTAAAAAGTTAATTACAACCAAAGAAAATTAAAATCCTAATCTAGAAACCTAATCTAACCATTGTATCACCATAAGAATTATTAGCCCAACCAATTGCAATAATTGTTAAGATTTATAAAATAAAAATAAAATAAAATAAAATCAGAGAATAAAAAGATTGGATTTTAATTCTCAAACTTTTCAATAATTACTTTGCTTGATGCCATCAAGAAAAATCAAAACCACCGAATCAAGTGCGCACTGTCACTATGCACAAAAATTCGATATTGACCCATTGGTGAAGACCAAGACCCCATAAACTTGATTTATTAATGAAAGACACATTACAAGAAACTAACCATTACAAAGTTCTTTTAATAAAAATAAAGTGTATCCAGCTTACCATAGATACATGAAACACTAAACGGAGAAGAGGGACTCTGGTCTCGAAACGGCGATCTAACCGGCTCTCGTTTCGTGATCTGAAATCCAAGCAAGGAAAGATGTTGAATGGCTAGTCCGATGGTGGAATGACGGTAACAACCGCAGCGGTGTGACAGCGTAAAAATCCAAGTGGTAGTGTGCCTTAAGGAAGGCCTTGGATGAAATATTGACGGAAGAAGGAGAGATGAAGAAAAATTAATGGAAAAAGGGAGATGGATGTTGCTGGTCGTCCAAGGCGTGAGGGGGACATGGAATTCACGTCCAACCCTTTGTGGCTCTTTTTATGTTGGCTTGATGGCTTGTCTTGCAAGGTTTTGATTTGGGTAAGGATTAGTATTATGGGGTCCAAGTTGGATTAGGATTAGGAGGGCTGAGATTGAACAATCTTGGGATCTTCTTGTTGATTGGCTTGCCACCAAAAGTCCTCTCAATTTAAACTTCTCTTTGTAACTTGCTCTCTTAAAAAAGGTCCCACTTACTTGGCTAAGAAACAATTCAAATATGAAATTTCAGATTTGAAATAAATCTTGGATGCTTGTGGTCCCCCATCATGGACATGCAATGCTTGTAAATGGAGAGGCTTGGACGTGTGATGCTTCTTGGATAATTCTTTGGTTGCAAACTTTAAATCTTGAGGCGTATCTTTTAGGAGATAAATTTAACAATTTAGTGCTAAAATCTTGCACTCTTTCAATTTGTTTCCAACTGGGATTGCTTAGCAAGATTTCCAATCTTTTGAACTGTTCATAGCTGGAAAAACCTCTTAGCATGGCCCACCTTAAAAATCTCTTCAAATCTGAATTTAACTTCATCCCAAACATGACATAGGAGTGAGCCATACTTGGAAGAATGCAATCTTGAACTATCCCATGCTTGAACGTCCAATGTCCCTTGCTTTGAAATTGAAACTTTTGAGTTTCAAAAAATCTTGAACCAAATCTGAAATTCAGATTTGTATCTCAAATTGGAACACATGATGGGCCCCACATGAGTGTGCAAACCTTGAATTTTCTTGCCTTGGATGTCCTCACCTTCGAGGGATTTTCGCAATTTTTTTCTTCTTTGTTTGGCTTGATTTGAATCTTCAAACAAGGGTAGTGTGGACCCCATGCAAAGCGTCAATACCTTGGTTTTCCTTCTTTAATTCTTCAATTGATTCATCTCTTCCGCGGGTCCCAAGAAATTGATTTTTCCTACAAAAATACAAATAGTATAATCAATGATCAAAGAATTATTTATTTATGTAGGAAAAGAATATTGCAACATGCGGACCCCAATTCACGCTGAATAGATGCATAATATTTCACTATTTTGTCAAGTTTTCTTTAATTAAATTAAAGGTGCAAAGAAAATTCATCATGTCATGTGTGAATAAAAAATTATGAGAAATTCGTGACTTCCAATGCCAAAAATAGATAAATTCATGATTTTATGTGAAAATGCAATTTTTGGATGAATTTTGACATGAATTTAGAATTTGATGCTCACAAACATAAAAACATGATTTTTTCTTAAAATGGTCCATGACTTGATGATTAAGTCCTTAATTACTTTAAAATGATGAGGAAATTATGCATTTTTAAGGACTTATCATCTTCCTTCCTTGATGTCAATCTTGATGGCTTCCTTCCTTCTCGGCATATAGTCATGATGGTAGTCTTCACGATGGCAACTTCTCTGCATTGAAATAATTGAGCTGCAATAGACATAAAAAACTCTTGAGGAAAAATAAAACAAATTACAGAAGCGTCAAGTTTCATCATCATAAAACAAACAGAAGCATCAAGTTTCATCATCTATTGGGCTGCAATAGAGGAACAATAAAATTTCTACTATTCATCAAACTATTCATCAAGCTACCCAGTTTTCTCAAACTCATTCATCAATTTTTCTACTAGGCAACAGTATGACTGATATAACACAAACACAAGCATTTCATTAATTTCTAAAAAAAAAAAAAAAAATGAGGTGATGAGGTATCACTTTGTGGTGCTTTATCTAAACAGTTCACATGTCAAATACCATCTGGTGTAGTCATTGCTTGGCAAATCCATAAAAAGATGATGACCCACCATTTTGAGGATGGAGAACTTACATAGCTCATAAAAACACTAATAATCAAACTAACTCATGCATCAAAAGAAATTACATTATATCTAGCCCAACAACCGTCTTAACATCTTTTGAAGGAAACACGTTCTATAAGAAATTTCAATTTGGGGTTGAACTGTGGCAATCTTCTGACATGTGTTAGTTTGGCTGATTGCCAAATCACATTTGGGAAACAAATCGCCCACATTTCACAGATGTAAGGTATTATTCATGAATGTGTTAATGTTAATGTTAACACTTGGGATTTTTAGTGCAATGGGCATGAGTTTTGATTGTTTTAATTATTAGTGCGATGAGGCAATCTAGCTTTCAGCTCTCTGCCATAGACCATTAGCTCAAAATCTATGCATTAAAGTGGAAACCATGGAGAAGGCCTAATTCAAATGAAATCATGGCCCATTGCACAGCTGGACTTGAACTGACAAGAATATGCTATTTTAATTGAAAGGAGACATTGAGTCATATGATATAAAATCAATTTGTGGGGGAGATTCAATCACAGTAGTTTGATACCGGGGCTCTGAAACATCTTCCATGCGTATAGCTACAGCATGGGTATGGTATATCCTTATAAAATGAAGGAGACAGGTAATAAACCAGATTAAGAAAGAGCCAGTTAGGTAATTTTAATGTTATTGAAATAATCAATAAAAAAGAAGAAGCAGAATAACACACTAATAAATCTGTTTGGCCCCTATCCATTTCTAGGCAGCATAAGAATTCCATGTAGTAAATAGTATTTTTCAACTATTTGCAACATCCATTAATGGAACTGTGGCAGTGATCATTTTTCAACTCCTAGAAAAGGTGGGTGTTGGTGTTTGCAAATAGTATTTTGGAGGATTGGGCCGCTAAATACCCTGGCTTAGAAATCTTTGGGCTCAAATTAAGCAGACGATGAGCTATGAATCGATGAAATGTGATGGTTAATCTCTTAGGGTTGTTTTGTTACTCTGTTTTATGTGGAAGAGTTGCTGAGGGAGGGACTTGGACCATTGTAGAGCAACCAACAGAGAGATGACGTGAGGGAGACTGCAGCGGGAGACACGACGCCCGGCAGACACAGCTGCAGCGAGAGAGAGACGTCCCGAAGCGAGCAATGTTCGGAGAGAGAGATCACGTTGGCAGAGCTCCAGCGGGAGAGACGACGCGAGAGAGAGATAGACGAGAGAGGGAGAGCTATTTACGAGAGAGAGAGAGAGAGAGAGAGAGAGAGAGAGAGAGAGAGAGAGCTCAACAAAATCGATAAAGAACCTCGATTTGGTCTGCAGACATCCAGCGGTAGCGAGAGAGATCGAGCTCAACGAGATCAGGAGAGATGAAAAATCGCATGAAGAAGAAAGGGGGAAACGAAAGGCGCCGAAAATGAAAGGGGGAAATCAGAAGCGGGGGCCCTTGTTTTCGTTTTTTTCATTTTGTTTGCTTTTCTCTGCTCCGCCCAAACCACACGAGCAACTCGCACGCCGCAGCTGGCCATCCTCTCAGCTGCAGCTTAGGAGAGCAAATCCCATATAAAATTGGTAGACATGTGCAATTTAAAAGGGTCAAGTGTTTGGACCCCACAAGCATGAGCTTACTAGATTTTATCCTAAATTGGAGATTAGGAGAGCCTTGCTCTATATATATATATATATATATAATATAGGAAGTAATCTATGCAAAGTGAAGTACCCAAGGAAAATCGCGTTTCTTTCCTGCTGATGTAGGCGAGTTTATTGAACCTCGTAAAATTCTATGCGTGTGGAAAATTCGAATAAGGCCTTCAAAATTTTATTTTATTTTATGTTGATAAAGGACACTAGTTTCAGAAATCTTTAAATTAATACCCAAGTTTTTTAGTAAGCTTTTAATCAAGGACATCCGGCCGTTTAAAGGCATTTTCTGGTCCTTTTTTCCTCGATTAGTTTAAAATACTCAAATCATTCTTCACTTGAAGCCATGACATGATTCCGATAGCTACTACATGCCGTCGGTTTCCATGGGGACGCTGGTTGTCCTTGATCACCATGTGGGCACCGGTGAAGAAAATAAGTAGAATTTAGAGGATGTAAATGAGAGTTTTATTTCAATGGAGGTTAACTGGGGTGTTTTAAAAAAATTGAGGAAAAAATTAGCTGAATAGTAGCTTTAAATGAACGGATGTACTTAATTTAAACCTTTCTAAAATACTCAGTGACTAATTTGAAAAGTCTTAAAACTTGTGTCCTTTTTCGAAATAAAGAAAAAACTTATGACCTTATTTGAAATTATGCCTTTTTTCCAATCCTGCCAACTTCAACTTGGTTTCTTACTAGAAGGATTTTGCTCCATCTATGTCAATACTATCATATATGAAGTAAAATTTAAGCATTTGTCACCCAATAATTCAGTGCTACCAGGGGCATATGGCAACAGCATGACCCTCTTATTGCCAAATTTGCTCCGTGTGGGCCTTCTACAATATGTAGTGGTAATATCATTTTCATTCAGAATAATCAAAGAAACAAAACACACACTGCTAAAAATCATAAATCAATTTAGAATTGAAGCTAGACAACATGTCAATAGAGCTGAATGCCAACTCTCATTTTCAACCCCACACTTCAACTACTTTGAAGCAAGCAACTTCCTCGAATCTAAGTATTCCGAGGGAGCTTCAGTCATTTGATCATATGGGATGCACTATTCATATGAGCCGCCCCTCTCACCAGATCTGGCAAGCCATCATATAGTGGGTTCAAAATAGAATGTCTCATTGGCTAGGTCAACATTACTGTTAGCAGGATTTGATAATTGGGTTCCTCTTCCTATGAAAACAAGCTTTCTTACCCATGGTAGGCTTCTTTCCCATGGCCGGGGTCACACCCCTTGGCTAGGTACCAAAATAAAATAAAATATTGTCATCAAACAATATACTGCACCATACCAAACAATGGCCATCTCCCCAAGGACTTCCCAGAGAGGTTCAACACCAACCACAAGTAACTACTGCTGAATTTTTTAAAATGGAAACGACGCATCTTATTGGGTTCATCCTATCACGATTCAGTTTCTTCCTTGTTCTAATTCACCCCAAAATCTACTCAGAATATAATATTTCCCTGCTGTCAAGAGGACTGTGAAAAGGAAAATTTTTTGTGCCGACTCATTCACCAAAGATTTTCATAGTTGTCCAAACCCCCACCGTGATCCACGCATGGCAATCAAAGTGGTTCTTCACCTTTGGGTGGCTGTAAACTTTTGTAACAAGAGTGGTCTTGCCAAGGCCACCCATTCCCACCACGGACAGCACCACACGTTCTGGCACTTGATCTGATTCTGTCAGCCGTTTGATTAGGAACTTCTTGTGTTCCTCGATACCCACAATTTCAACTTCTGGGATCAAGCGCACTTGCTGTCTTAAACATTGCCAATTTTCACCACCACCATCATCATCATCATTTGTGTTTGATGTTGATCCTCTTTCTCTAAGGTCATAACGTTTGTATCGCTTTGAAATTTCCTGAATCTCAGACTTGACTGCTTTCAGCTCAGAGGCAATCTGGCGCTTGTGACGGAGAAGCTGTGCTTTGAGCATGACACTTTCTAGTAGTCCCTCACCTGTGTCTTGCTCGGTAATATGGTACATGTACTTGTCAATGATATTGTGACGCCCCGGAGTCCCACATCGACTATAGAGAGGAAAGTGAATGGGTTTATATGTAGAGCCTACACCCTTACCTTGCATGAGGCCTTTTGATGGGTTCTGGCCCATCAAAAACAAAACCGTGAGGCCCGTGGGCCAGGGACATGCAGCCTTAAGGGGGGTGGATTGTGACGCCCCGGAGTCCCACACCCTTACCTTGCATGAGGCCTTTTGATGGGTTCTGGCCCATCAAAAACAAAACCGTGAGGCCCGTGGGCCAAAGCGGACAATATCATGCATGCGTGTAGGGTGGGGCGTTACAGATGGTATCAAAGCCGACTCTCGACCAGTTCGAGTGTGGGTCCCCTGCCGTGGTCTGGTGTAAGTGGGCGGGCCAAGAGGGCTGGCAGGCTACAGGGACACGTGCAGCCTTAAGGGGGGTGGATTGTGACGCCCCGGTGTCCCACATCGACTATAGAGAGGAAAGTGAATGGGTTTATATGTAGAGCCTACACCCTTACCTTGCATGAGGCCTTTTGATGGGTTCTGGCCCATCAAAAACAAAACCGTGAGGCCCGTGGGCCAGGGACGTGCAGCCTTAAGGGGGGTGGATTGTGACGCCCCGGAGTCCCACATCGACTATAGAGAGGAAAGTGAATGGGTTTATATGTAGAGCCTACACCCTTACCTTGCATGAGGCCTTTTGATGGGTTCTGGCCCATCAAAAACAAAACCGTGAGGCCCGTGGGCCAAAGCGGACAATATCATGCATGCGTGTAGGGTGGGGCGTTACAGATATCCTCCACCTTGTGGGCGACTTCTCTTACTTGCCCCTCAAATGTACTCATTACATCTCCATCGTTGCTGATTTTCCTTCTTTTTCTTCTATCTGCATCCTTCAAGAAGGAGCCCATGCTCTCCAGCTCCAGTTGGATTTCTTCTATTTGCAGTCCTTCAAAAAGGGATGGTGCTTCTTCTTTCAATCTTTCAATCGCCAAACCCCCACCAATCTCCGCCAATTTTCAACCACGAACCTCACAGCACTAGCCATATTTGTCTTGCTCTCAGTTTTCTATGGTGCAGCGGCTGTTATCTACTAATCTTCAATTAGAGTGCTAGCTCCACGGTTGACTTCCCAAACTACCCGTCATATTGTTGCTGCCCCTTTAAAACACGTCTCTCTTGCTTGGGCTTACCATCCCCACAATATCCACTATACCCCAAAAAAAATTACTGACAAAAGATTAACAAAGGGGCTTGACCATATGTAGATTATTTAAATAGGTGATGGTGGCTCATCAAAGGGGCTTGACCATTTCTCCCCAAGACTTGATTTCTACTTAAATTTCAAAGCTTTTATTGGTAATTAGTTATTTACTAACATTTATAATTTGTGCCCATTATATTCTAATAAGTTTATGTTATTTTTGAGAGAGTTCTACAAAGATTAGACTTTAGTATTTTATTGCATATTTAATTTTTCAATTATTATAGACCAATTCTCATTCATTTTTCCCAAACTGTCTTTCATTAATCAGTTATAGACAATTGCACGCACACACAAAACTTAATTTGTGCGGGTTATTGTATTGACTGACATAGCTCTCCAAGCTCCTACCCATATCTGGATTATCTCCAAAGTGAAGGATAGTTTCCTCCCTTGATGCCCTTTTTTTTTGTTTCTTTTTGTTTTTCCTTTACTCTTAGAGAGATCGATACAGTAAAAGAGAATTTATCAAAAGTTGTTCTGCTATTAAATCCATAACAGTAATTCTGGAAAGTGTTTCAAAGGATATTTCCGATGATAAATGAAAGATTATAATGATATTTGGAAAAAGAAAGTGATTGTAAAATAGTAATTTGGAAAATGGAGAGACTTTCATGGAACAACGCTATTAATTCTAAAATAGTATCTCCCTATTTCTACGAAACTGAGGATCCAGACTCTAATTCTTAACGTTTCGAACTCTTTTTTATAAGTCCCGACCTGGTCGGCAGGGCCGCTGCACCGGAGCCCACCCCCTTTTATTATTATTATCAGATCTAAACCATTGAATTGAATGGATCCCCTAGTGAACAACAAAATTGAAAACAGAAATTAAAAGTGCGAAAGTTTTTGTGTTAGATTCCATGGTTTATTCGATCATCAATCATGGAATGCTTTTCTTTGTGCCGCCTACTCACAATAATAAATGGGATGCTTTTGTTGGCTTGTATTCATCATCCATCTGTATTAGAGACTAAAGTTGCTATCATGGCCCACATGGACTACTGTGTCCAGCTCATGGTATCATCATCCATCAAATCGATCCAACACGGCATTGACCTGGACGATCCAAGGGCATAAAACAAAGTTAAAAATAAAAATTAAATGATAATTCGGCTGTGCAACTTGGCTTATAAAATCCTTGTAAAAATTTTGTTGATTTCTTTGTCATCATCCATCAAAATCAATGGATAAAAAAAGTTGCTAGCATGGCCCACCGTGACAACTGGATGCATGAACCCATTTCCAAGTCGTTCAGGTCAATGCCCATTGGGTCTCTTCTCATAATCAATCAAACAGATCCAGGGGGCATATAGAGGATGTACATGAGCGTTTTATTTCAATTTCAATGGAGGGGTAACTGGGGTGCTTCAAAAAATATAAGAAAAAGAGTTCCCAAATAATAGCTTTAAATGAACGGATGTACTTAATTAAAACCTTTCTAAAAAATTCAGTGATTAATTTGAAAAGTCTTAAAACTTGTGTCTGTTATTTGAAATAAGGCAAAAACTTATAAGACCTTACTTGAAATTATCCCTTTTTCCAATCCTGCCAACTTTCCCATGGCTGGGGTCGCCCCACTTTGCGTAGGTACCAAAATAAAATAAAAAATTGCCGGCAAACAATATACTGCACCATACCAAACATCTCACCAACGACTTCCCAGAAAGGTTCAACACCAACTGCAGATAACCACTGCTGAATTTTTTTTTAACCGGAAAAGATACATCTTGGGTAGTTCATCCTATCACAATTCAGTTTCATCCTTGTTCTAAACCTTCCCAAAATCTACTCAGAATATAAACTTTCCCTGCCGTTAAGAGGACTGTGAAAAAGGAAATTTTTCTGTGTCAACTCATTCACCAAAGATTTTCATAGTTGTCCAAACCCTAATTGTTAATCAATCCAAGGGCCTACAAAACTCAGGCTAGTGCAAATTTTGGTAAAAGATAGTTTACGGGGTGGTGGGTGTTAGGGGATTAGATTGATCATAGAAGGGCCAGATTGGCTCCACAAGACTGCATAGATTCTAGATGAGGCTTAACAGCCGAAATTAAATACCTTCAATCAAATATACATGTACTTGTGAAATTGTCTACATCCAGAAATACAGAAAAACCATGTACTAATGGCAACATGATCTTTTAAGCTATAAACCACCCATAATCGCCATCGCCATCGCCATCGCCATCGCCATCGCCACCCACACCCACACCCACACCCACACCCACACCCACACTTTTCAACTAAATCAATTGATGATTGCAAAATTTAAAAGCCTGAACTGGTTTTCAAAGATCTTGCCTAACCGAGTTCTCGGCTATCCAGAATCAAGTGCCCCTTAGGCTCAGGGCAAAAAGTTGTTGGGCTCGGTTGGGCGGGAGATACCCTTGGTTATTAAAAAAAACGAAGAGTGGATAAACCCCACAAACATCCCAATCAACACAGTTACAGCAGGGAGCGGTATTACACAGATTCCGTATGTGGGGAATGCAACACTGCCACACCAATGGATAAATAAGTAATACAAACATACCGAATTTAATCCTCCTCCAAATTGATGGAGTCCTTGAACTTCCCATACAAAATCTTCTTCAATTCGGCCATCTGTGCAAGTATGGAGTCCTTCTCTTCTTCTAACTTCTACAGAGATTTAGTTGTCTCTTCTTTCATCCTTTCCAGTCTGTTCTCCGCTTCTTCCCGTGGCACGTGAGTGAAAACTTCTCCTATTTGGAATCTCACCACATCCTCATCTGACAAAATCAGTTCATTGCTTGCATCCACAGTTCATTGCTTGCATCCTCCAAATTGTGATCGGTCTCCTGCAGAAAACGAACCTGTTAAGCCATCTACAAGAAGAACAAATTGATGTCGGAGTGGAAGGCTTCTTTCTAGGTGAATATTGGCAAATTGATTATCTTCCCTTCTTGTTGGCATGTCTGTCTATTCGCAGTAAAAGGAAAACAAATAAAAAAAAGACCTGAAATAATTCAGAGAGAAAACATATTTCATTGATTTTGCGGGATAAAGTGGCACAAAGACAATCCAGACGACAATTCTAACACCAAAAGCATTTCCAGCATCTAATGCTACAAAAATTAGATTAAAGAAAAGGCAGAAAGAAATTCACAGAAAGTTTAAAGGCCTTTTGTATAGATTTTGCTTTGAGTTCAGCTTTGAAACTCTGACATTGTCTTTAGCTTTGAAGCTCCGTCTTTGATATTCTGCTTTTGGAAATTTTGCATACGTACCTTCAAACTTTCTGCAGTTTGGGGTCATGCCAAGGACACAATTTGTCCATTTAGCATCATGCCCAGGATGTGACTATTTTGTTCCCAGTTCGCTACCCGTGGGGGATGTTAAGGAACTTCCTTGTCAATAACTCCATGTGACAAACCTGTGGAGTCCATGTAATGAACTCATAAACATTTTAGCACTTCAATGTCATGCAAAAGATGCGTTTTCACAGCCCGGGGCTGGCAGGTTAAGGTCTTACGGATGATGCATTTTGGCCCATTGGCATCATGCTCAGATTTTATTTTTTTGTCCTGGCTTACTACCCAAAGGGTTTCTCTGTAAACTGCAAGCACTGTTGTCGTCAAGTTCTACCCCAGAGGATTGTTGAACTGGTTTTTGAACTATTATTAGTGTAAGGAACATCTTTTAACTTCATTATTGAGACCATCGACCAGTTCTGGTTCACAGGGGATAATCGTCACTGGATCCATTCAGGGATTGACCCTTTTCAGCCTACCCAAAGGGTCATGGGGTAGTCAAAAGTAGTGCCAGAATTTTCTGATTTGCAGTGTTGGCTTTGAATCCTGCAGCAGAGTGTTTGGCAGATTGATAACAAATTGTTTTTAAGTTCTTTTAAGCTTTTTGTGTGTACCCATGAATAGATCACAGTTGCTGATGCATTGTATCACATGTGGGACCCAAGTGATGCAAATCCAATTTAATTTCTTATTTTATTATTGAGTTGTAAACTCAAATCCTAATAAATTTGGAAATGTAATCCCTATTACAACTCAATAAAAAAATAAGAAATTAAATTGGATTTGCATTGCTTGGGTCCCACGCGTGATGCCTGCATCAGTTCCAAG
Organism: Persea americana; assembly: GCA_029852735.1. Taxonomy (NCBI): domain Eukaryota; kingdom Viridiplantae; phylum Streptophyta; class Magnoliopsida; order Laurales; family Lauraceae; genus Persea; species Persea americana. The sequence goes on from CM056816.1 coordinate 17,472,185, forward strand.
AACGGGTCAGATTTGTAATATGTGGATTTCATGAAATTGGAGTGACCAAGGGCATATCGTTTTCATTGTATTATGTGAGTGCCCTGAAACTGGAATAAGAAACAGCATAGCAGTTTTTGTTCCTTTGTGCTGCTGGGTGTTGACTTTTGTTTGGTTATAGCTGCCGGGAGCTTATTTATTCCATGTGTTTATTGAAATGCGATATGCACATTTCATTACTATTTTGGAGAACTGCATTTATTTATTTTAGTCTACAGTTCTACATGATAATATTATAAGGTACGTACTTATAAAAGGTAGTTTATGTTAGATTGTACTCATTCAGGCATAAGCGTTGGAGATCACCTGATAAGTAAATTGCCTAAACACATTTCTCGTAGGTCAGCGACTTTTAGGTATCTTTTATCAAGCTGACCCTTTCCAGATCCAGATATGCTTTCGCTGAAGATAGGAGCGTATACTTATCTTCTTCAAGGGTAATAATCCTTGAGTAGCTTTCCATTAATGGGCATCGCTTGCTTGTTGCCATCAACATCACTCAGATTATAAGCACCAAACAAATACACAACATCAACCATGTACGAAACTTTCCATTTTTCATCAAATATCCTTATTGATTGGTTGGTCATGACTAAGAGAGGGAAGGGAAGATATGACACAAAAGGGAAGAAAAAGGGATGATGGCAACTGCAAAACTGCTGCTTCTGCTTCTGCTTCTGCTTCTGCTTCCACACTGCTGCAAGTACGATGGTATCACACTGTCGTGAAGTTCTTGGGCTTTGGGAAAAAGATGGATTCAACATGAGATGTCCCCAAAATACTTTGGATTGGATTTTGATAAGCTCCACGTCACTCGCGATGCATGACTGCAGCGAAAGCTTCATCCCCAAAGGAAATGGATGTGGGAAGATGGCACTGGGGGCTTGACAGAAGCATTGTCAAGGTTCTCCCCTTTAGTGTAATGTGGAATAGAAAAGAGATTGCGGGGTGGGTAGGATGGAGATGGAGAGATAAGGGGGATAGGTCAGGCATTCACTTGAAGATTGGCCTCGCACCAAACTCCAAACCAAGAGGCAAAGAGATCCTGGAGAGAACTCGAATAACTTGGGGAAGATCTCAAAACTTGACTTTCATTAATAATCGACCATGTCTGTCTATGCCAAGAGGCTTTGTATTCTATAGGAAAAGAAATAACGTAGATCTAATCTAGACCATCCAAACACATTGATGGCAAGGATTAAAACATCTAACTTAAAGACAAATCATTTAAAAAACACAACTCTAATAAAATAACTCTAAATAAGACTTCATTTGAATGGGCTGAGGCCAAATGGTTGGGCAACCCATGAGGCCATGGGTCTGTCTTCCATCAAATAATGTGGAATGGAAAAGAGATTGTGGGGTGGGGCAGGCAAAATATAGATGGAGAGATGGGGGGATAAGTTAGGCTTTCACTTGAAAATTGGCCCTCACGCCAAACTTCAATCCAAGAGGCAAAGATATCTTGGAGAGAACTCGAGAAGGACTTGGGGAAGATCTCAAAACTTGACTTTCGTTAATAATCGACCATGTTTGTCTATGCCAAGAGGCTTTATACTATATAGGAAAAGAAATAACGTAGATCTAATCTGGACCATCCCAACACATTGATGTACAAGATCAACACATCTAACTTAAAAGAGATAAGTCATTTAAAAACACAACTCTAATAATATAACTCTAAGTAAGACTTAAATTGAATGGGCTGGGCCCAGATGGTTGGTCGCCCATGGGGCCATGGGTCTGTCCTGCATCAAAGCAGCATCAGTCATGGTTTTGGCCCTAAATGGCTCTACATATGACATTTTTATGTGCTTAAACAGTCCAGGTAGGACATATTATTATAATCAGCAGGACTCAAAGGCTAGACCTCCCATCACAGACAGGGTGTCTCAATACCTCATCAAATTAATTATAGACAATAGAAGGCCATTTGAAGATTACTAAAACGTGCTTTTGGCAAAGCTCTAAGGGTGTGTTTGGTTGGGCTTGGTAATATAGCTTTTTGGGCCTTTTTCTTTAGAAAAGTCCAAAAGTCTTGATAAGTATGTTTGGTTATTACATTTTTAAATGGGCCTTTTAAAAGTAAAAGTCAAAAATTGACTTTATGATGAAGCAGATAGGCGCCCACTTCACGTTGGAAAGTAGCTTTTTTATTTTTGCGGGCCATGAAGCGGAAGGATTGACGGAAAGAAAGGATTTACGAAATGGAATGGGTATCCTCATTTGTTTCCCTTTCCCCTCTCCTTATCCTCTCTTCTCTTTCTGCCAGGTATGAGATTTACATTCTCTATTCCTTCATACAATGGAGGAAAAAGGACATTCTATCCATCGTGCAGTGCACAACTTGCTCCCATTCTATTTCTCTCTATCTACCTCTTGTTCTCTCTTATTCTCTCTTGATTTCTTTCTCTGAAATCTTACCTAGGTTGAATCTGGATATTCAGGAAATAACTTGAGATTCTCATTTGAAATCCAGATTAGATTCTTAATGGATTTGTATTCATAACCCTTACTAATCAGTTAGTGCTTGATATATCTGGGATCCATTAGCCTATTTTGATTTTGGCTATTTATCTTATTATCTGGACATCATTTGTTAAGATGAAATATTCGTAGAAGAAGAAAAAAAGCTAAGAACAAAGGCTTCAACAGCAGAGAAATCTCATGGCTTGCTCTTTGTTGAAGGTCAATCCAGTCGCTGCAGTGACTGATACCATATCCTTCTCAATCTCTGTTGCAAGGTGACGGTACTCAGTTTCGTTAAAATCTAGTGCAGTAGTGAGTAAGAAGTGGGGTTGTGAAGGCAGGGGAAGAGGTGAAGAAAGTGGGTGTAGATTCTAATTCATAGGTACTGGATCCTGTTACGGGTTACTATGGACCCATTAATGGTGCCACTGATGTGGATGTTGCTGAGTTTTAATTGGTACCATAATATTCTTACTCAAAAATATGTCCAAGTTATAGGTTCTCGATCTCTAGTGAAATGCATTTCATGCAATCTGGCACTTCGGAGTTTTCCTCTTAATTTCTCCACATGCAAATGACCACTTAGAGGAATACCATGTTTTCAATTAAATATACGTTTTTTATAACTTAATTCTGGTTTTTTAAAAGGATGAAAACAGATAGAACCAATGTGGTTGGGGTTGTTCATCTTGTCTAGAATTCAAGGAAATTCTTATTTTTGTATCTTCTTCTCATGTTGACCAGCAGTTTTCTTTTATTTTTACTTTTTATTATCTTGTAGTTTTGGATTCCATTTATTTAATTATTATATGCTAAATGATACTTTTGCATATCTAACCAAACATCCTTATATGCTTTTAATATTAAAAATCAAGTGTAAAAGTTGAGATAACCAAACAACATTTTATTTTAAAAAGTTGCTTTGAAAAAGAAGATTTTCATAAGTTACTTCTAAAAAGTACGCTCGATTTTTAACAAGCCGAACCAAACACACCCTAAGTCCTATGGGATGTACAACTATGCTATGAAACTATAAAATCCTTAAGTCCTAACTTCTACGCGGAAATAGGGAACTCAGATAATTGATTTATTTGTATCACCCCATAGCTAGTAAGCACAAACACCTCTCTGGGGCCGGCGAGTCGGACATGTCCTGCTTATTTTTTTATATTTTATTTTTCAAACATGCTAGGGATACGCTAGAACACGCTAGCTGTTTTAGTTAGAGAAAAGTATTAAAATTAAAATAAAGAAAAGAGAAGGGGACCGTTTGTAAAAAAATCTCGGGAAATTGATGATCCTCCCTTTTCTTTGTATGGATTTTATGGAACTATGGATATTTCATGTTTAATGATTATGAATTATGTTTCAGTTTTGTATTGCTATTGATAATTTGATACGTTTGTTGGTTGGTACACTGGTACTTGAATTTTTATTTATTTGATTGCTAAATTGATTACAACGTTAAAATGATATTATCTCTTAGTATATGATTAGATATATTATTATTATTAATAATAAATATTAACGTGTCCTCGACTTGTCCGTGTCCTACTTTTTTGAAAAATGCTATGTCATCGTGTCCGTGTCGTGTCGTGTCCGTGCTTCTTAGCCCCATAGACATGATTGACAATGATTTGAATGTGGGGCCCTACAAATTGTGTGGTCCTCTAAGGCAACCTTAAGAGTCATACAAATATTCTAAATGAGCTTTGGGTAATCAAACAACCAATTTCAGTGGAATTCGTTCACATTCACGTGGAAGTTAATGAAGTGAATGATTCATAAGCCAAAAAAGGGTGGAGAGGGAGACATCATGTACTGGCCCTTTCTTTCTACCAGCGTTTCTCTAGTTCATTTTGTTTGCTTTCCCCATTTATGTATATTGATTATGTACAATCTCTGGCAATAGCTTTCATCTTTTGTGTGACTATTTTTTCCCCCTTATTTCAATGATATTGCCATATCGTTATGTTACTGCTAAAAAATTAATGTCAGTATAACCAAAGCTTTCAAAATCAGAATCAAATGAGTCACACTCTAAAGCGCAGCAACCTTCAAAGATATAGAAAAATATTATAAAAAATCTTAAAAAATTGAAAAAATTAATTTAAACATAAATATGTGGTGTCATTTGTTTTTCACTCAATCAGATTACCCATGCATCTGAGCTTTGAATGCTTAACTCTAACACAAAAGTGGATTTTATCTTCTAAATTCAGTGTAAAAGATTTTAAAAAAACCTTTCAATTCCAAAGCATTTTCCAACAAGAAAATAGAGAAAAATGATTTGAATAATGCCTATTTGACGGGAAATGTTCAAAAAGAGTTTTTGTGTGCACGCGCACAAGGGTAGGTGTGTGGGCAGGCGGGTGGGTGTGGGTGTGGGGGCTGATTTTTAAGACCATGAGTATGACGAAAGAAAAGGGAAAAAGAAGTAAACTTGACATGGTGGAAGAGATGTCAAAATGTTTAGTTTATCTACCTTCATGCAGTGGACATAGATTTAGGCATCCGAAACAATAAATGAGTAATGAGAAAAGAAATGAGACAACTTTGATAATGGGATCCACTAGAAGCATGAACAGAGTAGCTCCTCTGCCTGCCAAAGACGTTTGTGAACAGATTTCCTCAAAGGCCAGAGTTGCTCTCGCTTCAAACAAGGTCCTCAATCAATCATTAGTACTACCATCTTCATGGATTGCTCTTTAAAAGTCTTCTCGCATTTAATCATTTCTTCGACCTGAAGCTCTGGCCTACTTATACAACGACAACATATGTTTTGCACTACTCTTACACCTACTCATGGTATTTTCCATTGGGTGGAATATTGCCCCTGATGTGTGATAAGTGCTTAATTGTTTGCAATCTAAGCCCTAATATTTGATTTATCTTATGCTAGTCATAGTTATTTTATTTGATTTTTACATAGTTTTGTTAATTTTTATGTAAAGGTCAAAAAGGAGCAAAAAGAGAAGATTTCATAGAGAAGTAGGTGTGAATCCCAAAGTGATCTTGTGCGCTTGCGAGTTTTAATTGTGTGCATACTAGTAGCCTATTTCTAGGTTGCTTAGTGCATACCAATGTGTTGCTAAGAAAAATCTAGATATCTATTGTACGGTCAATTACCTAGACCTTTAAGAGCATCATATTATAAATTTTCTGTCAACCTCTCCCACTTCTAAGTAGAAAACTGTTTAGGACAATTAATGCATATCATATTTATTTCTTTAAATCAATGAACAAAACCCACAAGAAAGCAATTAAAAATTATCACTCCAATCTCCTTTAGTAAGAAATAGTTTACTAATTTAAAGCAGTCAAATTAATACTAATGTCCTTCATGTACTTTTAAAAAATGGCTGAATTTGTGTAACATTTAGATGAACCTAAACAGAAGACAAGGGAAAAGAGGTGGAAAATGAGTTCCACAAAATGAGCTTGTCACCACATGACCTTGAGAGAGAATGACTCTGCTTCAAGCATCATTGGCTTCTTCTAGTTTGAAAATGTTGTATGGGAGGAAAAAGGTGGGAAAAAAATATATTATTATCACTCTGTCTATGATGCTCAAGTCTAGTACGGATATGGATTTTGCATGCAAAATTCAATTATCAGATGCGACGCGATACAATGTGTTGCCTATTTCAAAGTAACTGATATCTTAGTCTTGTAACTCTATGTTGCATGGATTTTTTGTTTAATGCTTAGAAAAAGAAGTTGCGAAGAGACAATAGATACCAGTAAAAAAAGAAAGAAATCTAGCAGCTTATGGAATCTTCTTACCATCAAAATAGATGCATGGAGATCTGAACGAAATCTACATACGTGGAGTCATTACAGGGAACGGCCTAGACTGTGGAGCTCGCCTGGAGCATGCAAATGATTTATTTATTTATTTTTATTTTTTTGGTGTGGGGTGGGGGGGCGGGGCGGGGGTGGGGGGGCGGGGGTCTCCAGAAGACCTACCTCTATGACAAGTCAAAATTTTGCATGACCAATTGGGGGTGGGAGTGGGCTGGTGAATGAAGGGTTGAGTTGCTGTTGTTGTTGTTGTGTGTGTGTGAGAGAGAGAGAGGGTGTTGGGGAGGAAGAGGCACCATCGCTAGTCTGTATCTTGTTTGGGGATGACCTGGCCATATCTGATAATTTCTCGTATTCAAGACCCAAAATTTGTGTCAAACTTAGGCCCTGTTTTTTTAGTAGAATTTCTGCCAGGATTTCACTATGTCCAAGAATTCCTGGACATGATGTGACAGGCTGTCACTTGGAATTTATGAATTCCATGTTTCTTTACTAACATTTCTGGATTCTAACCACATAAAAGGTCTCTTTTGACATTTGGGAATACAGGAATTCCACTCCCTTTGCATTTTGGTGGAATTTCTGGATGTTCAAGCCCAAAGGAGCATCCAGAAATTCCACTTTGTCTGGGAATTCAGGAATTCCCCAGACAGGAATTCCTGGAATTCCAGCGAAGAAATAGGCCTAGGTCTCAAACAAGAACCAGTGCATGATTTGATAAGTTCTACATCCAACAATTCTCTTTGTTGGATTTAAAGAAAGTATGTATAACTATGGTTTTTCTCCATAAACCATCACAAAGATCTATCATCGTGCTTGTTTATGTAGACAACATTCTTAGATTTCAATATCAGTCAAGTATTCTAAAAATCGTCATTTTTCATGAAAGACCTTTCCACTATCATATTTTCTTGGTTTGAAGAGAAGCACATTTCTTTCTTACTTTATTTTTTCATACTGGGAGGCATAGTTCTTTGAGCAGAAATATATTCAAGATGCCATTGCTCTCATTTAGCTCAGTAATAAATCCAATTGAACTGCATGTCAAATACATTCTGACAGTGAAGGTCCAGTTTCAGAGTTTGATAAACATCTTGTAGTCCGCTCGTCTATTGCACAATGACCCAATGAGATTATTATTATTTTTTAATGATGCCCACTAAGTAAACCAGATTATATACAATTCCCACATCTTCATATAAACGCAATACTTAGGAAAATATGTTATCTAAGGGCCCGTTTGGTAACTCTAACAATAAGCATTTTTTTAAGTCATTTAGAGCTTATTAACAATTGAGAGTGTCTGATAAAACTCTAATCACATTTCAAACTTAGAATTTATTTTGAGCAAAATGTGTAGTTTTAACCTGTTAAATATAAGCTACTCAGAGGAGCTTATTTTTCTGAGTTTTTTCCCCTAAAAGCGGAAAAAGCATACAGTCACGGTAATGGTAATTACGGGTAAGATGGACTCAAATGTCCTATGAGAAATTTCATATTTACCGAAATACCCTCAGCGATATTTCCTGCTGGTTTCCTTCACTCGAAGATATTCTCTACCCTCACTCTTGCCATCAAGCTCTTCAAGCTACTAATCACTCCTTCCTCCCCCTTAATTGTTTGATGTCATAATCATAAGCTGCGGATGTGTGGCCCACTTAGCATGTTGTCTAATGGTCGTAGATACGTTGTAGCCCACCTGACGCAGTTGTAGATCGCTCTCTCATCTCTTTCTCAAGCTGAGAAAGGAATGAAGTGGAGGAGGGAGCAATTTAGATGCTTTCTCCGCCTTTAGGGGAAAAAACTCAGAATAATAAGCTGCTTGTAGTGGCTTATATTTAATAGATTAAAACCAATTTTTCATAAAAATAAGTTCTAAATATGAAATGTGATTAGAGTTTTATAAGACACTCTCAATTCTTAATAAACTCTAAATGATTTAAAAAGTGCTTAATTTTAGAGTTACCAAACGGGCCCTTTTTTATAATTAGCTTTTATTAATTTGATTAGCGTTAGCAATCGGGCCCTAATCTGTTTTTCCCCAAACTCTATATCATCACTTCCCAAAACTAAACTCAGTATTGGAATAACTTTCTCTTGCATACTCAAATAAAGAGTTAACTCTTATTTATACTCAATGTAATCAGATACAACTCATTAAGGGAAAGATTTACAACTCTAGATAAGATTACAAGTTAAAAAAAAAAAAAAACCTTGAAATGGGTAGGATAGTATGACAACGGTCATCTCCTAATACAGATCAATAAACTCAAAAGATGGGCATTTTTTCTTATGATATCCAGAAGAAATCAACCAACAGAATCCAGGAAATCACAGAAGAAACGCCCCTGAAAATCTGTTGGCAGTTGTAATAAAAGTGTAGATATGAGTAGTATGAATACCTAGGCGATCTTAATCTCGTCTTCGAGAATCTGTTGTTCAATCTTCCGAACTTCTTGTTGTTCTGCTGATCCTCCCACGTCACCTCAGTCTCAGATAATCCGCCCTTCAATCAAATCCATGAACAAGGGTTTTTCAAAGTGAAATTGAAGAACGAATGAGAGAAGAGAGAAAGAGGGAAATAAAGGGAAAATGCATTGTTCTTTCTGTTTCATTTGAAGGGTTTTGGTTAGGGTTTCGTTTAGGAAGATTTCTCACCTGCTGCATTTTTTTGGTTTTTCTTCTGAAATCTCGAAGCGAGAGCAGGAATTGAATTCTCAGAAGGATCGGCTCGAGGCGAGGGGTTTTTGACGAACGAGGGTTTTTGACGGTTGAGCTAAAGCGCAGGTTCGAGCCTCTCCCGCACGGATGAAATGAGGATGCACAGGGAGCGTTAAAATGCAGAGCAATTCAATACATAGGATTTGTTTTTCGAAATTTTAAGAGAGTATAAAACTTTTTTCCCAATTTTAAAAAAATAAATAGTATATGAAAATCTGAATATTTCAAAAGAGTGTAAAAAGTTTTTGTTATTTCTTTCAATCAAGACCTCTTCGTAGATTTTTTTTTAATAAATAATAAAAATGCCTGCATCTCAGCTTTTTTTCTGTTTTTTTTTTTCCTCTATGTTCTTTTCTCTCCAAAACTTACTACCATAGAAGGGGTGACTTTGTTAATATAATCTTCACAATATATGGAAAATTCTTCTATATTGACAACTTACTTTCAAATCGTTCAACAATAGGGATCCTTAGGAACCGCTCCTTACCCAAGTGGTAAGGAGTGTCAATTATTGCCTAGCTGCCGAGGTTCGAACCCCGAGTACATCACCTCTTCTTGCTTGTATAGGCTCATTTTCCACTTGAATGAGCTACCTTCCCTTGTATATATAAGCTCTCTCTTGGGTCCTAGCCTCCTTGGTTGGGGTACCAAAAAATTAATAGGGCTCCTAAGAGTAGTGGAAAGTTCCTCGGCACAGAAAGGGAGGCATTACATAAGAAGAAAATAGATTTTCAAGAATCTTGGAGGAGGAAGGAGAAAGAAGTGTGTTTTGGAGAGGAAAGAGGGAAAAGAAAAGACAAAAACTTGTCATTAGGGCATTTTTATTGTTTTACATAATGTTTTTATGGAGAGGACCGGATTGAACGAAATGTGCAAAACTTTTATGCTCTTTTGAAGTATTCAAATCTTCATAAACTCTTTTGAAAATGGGTGAAAAGTTTATACTTCCTTGAAAAGTTACCTTTTTAAAGCAGTTAAAAATAAGGATTAAAGGTGAATTTCATAAAAATGAGCATCAATTAACTTTTCCTTTTACAAAAATAGACTTAAGGAACATGAAGAATGAAAACCTACTTGTTAGTCTTCATTTTAACCACTTGAAAAAATTCAGTGCATTGAAAGCCTATGCATTTTAATGCAAACAAATAAGCTTGTGATCTAGCATATGCTTCCAATGCATAATGATCATTATGTTTGTTTATGCTAGGTGTGGAAATGGTGTGTAATAAGGCCATTTCCACACCAAAATCTTCATACCCAAAGAAAGGCTTTCTAAAGGTTTGGGCCAGACTGACCGAGGCCCAACCTGGTTTGGGCCGGGTTCCAGCTCTGGGATTTAGTATTCGGGCCGGGCCTAGATTTGAGTTTTGGCAAGTTTAATAGATGGGTTGGGCGGGTATATATTGAGATGTTCCACGATATATGAAAGAATTAATCAGATATATGATTCTTTCATATTTCGGTCCGTTTACCTTGTTTCTTCATTTCACATGTAGTCAAAAGGATTGAGACCCGTAATTTGTTCGTGTTCAGGGGCTGGTTTCACTCCGACCATCATTCACAATCCTAGGCTTGTGGAGGGAGGACATATCAATGAACATGCTCTTGAGATTATAAAGCGGTTTGTATATAACCCTTTTGATTTCTGAGAAGTTCTTATTATTAGATTGGCCCTTCATACTTCATATTCTAGAGGTTTTTGTGGAGCTTCCTTTAGTCTCTTAATTATTTTCTTTTATGTTCAAGTTTGTGTTGTGCTTGATTGATGGTTAGATGCATATAGAGTGGATAATTTGGATAGGCAGGTTATTAAAGCTATTACCGATACCTTTGGCAGTGTGAATCCTCTTTGGGGAACTTCTCTGATCTAGGTTCAACAGGGGCTAGGTCATTTAAATAAAATGTCTCCTCTTTTGGGCTAACTTAGAATCTGTGGATGGACGTTGCATTTTTCAGCGGCAACGTGGTTGCCGAAATGATGCGTCTGGTCGCGTTTTAAGTATCTGCTGGCAATCTTCTTTGGAAGAAGAAAACAAATGAGGAGGGTCCTACTACCTGACTTGGACTTGGGTTATTCTCTTCTTCTTCTAATCCCAAATCCCTTTCAAAACCCCAAATCCACACTCGTCAAAATTCAAAACCGCAGCCATCAAAGCCCCACCCATCAAAACCCCAAATCCTGATAAATTCCTTTTCCCCATTTCCCCTCCTCTTTTTCTCTCTTTTCAATCTCTTCTCTTTTGCTCTCAAGCTAAGCTAAATAAAAGAGAAAAAAAGACCATTTATGGCCCGACCTGACTTTACCCGAGCTTGGCCGAGTCGGGGGTCGAGTCTGGGTCTTCAAACCCTGAACAGTACATATATCATAATGTAGCAGTCTATCAGGACTATAAAGTTGGCAAGTTATTACCCTTTGTTCCTTATTGGATATGCATCTGGTATAGCAGATGGAATACCTAGTAAGCATTTTGTGGAGAGATTTTTAATTTGATCAATGACTGCATCTGGTAAAACTTAATTCTCAACCTTCATGTTTAGGATCCTGCAATGTCAATTGCTTTGGTCGAGAATAGGGGGAGATGCGATGTGAATGAAAGCGGTGAAAAGGTACTACCTTTTGATTTCTTCCTACTATATTGACTGAAATTGTCCTATGAGATTATTGTGAATTTGGTTGATGTTTAAATCACAGGTTCTTCCTAATGGCACTGCTTGGATCCCACATCTAGTGAAAATGATTACAGAAGTGATCTCAAATGGCAGCAAAGAAATTGTGGTGGACAAGAAGTTGATTGAAGGGCCTAACCCAAATGATGAAAGTTCTTCATAACTCTCATTTTGGCCTGTCAGGTAAACTATTCTAAGTTATAATTTATACTCATACATCATTTATATAAGGTATTTTCCTTGGCAAATTTAGGCTGCTTTTTTGGGTATGTCAGAATATTGTGAATTCATCAGTTTTATATTACAGAGTTGCAAACTATTGGGAGGGAGATCTTTCCAAAAAATTCAAAAAGTTGCACATGATAAAAGATTCCATGGGTTGGGACCTCCAAGGCATGTGTGGGCCCCCTTGGACATCCCACATGGCCTTAGATCCCTCTTTCTTTTCTTCTTTGAGTCTTTCTCCAATTTTGCAAGCAACTTTGACTTGGTCAACCTCTGATCATGCAACTTAATTTCCATATTTGGTCTTCTTTCTTGATTTTAGAATTCCAACTTTATAAAGTGAGTAATCTTTCCAAATCTGAATGTCACTCCCTTTTCTTGAATTTCCAATTTTTCTAGCTTCTCCATGACGCCAAGATATGTTGGTCCACTATGAGGGGTGTCCCACCTTTGATCTCTCTCAAATTTCACTAATGTGGGTCCCATTCTTGACTTTTCCTACACAGATAAAAATTAAACAATTTCAATAATAATTAAGTGTAAGAAATGTGAATGACCTATGCATGGGACCCTACATGCCCTACGATGCACCCAAATGACAAACTTTCCAAAAATAGTACATGGTGCCAAAAATAGCATGTATGCATTGATGAAGCCAAAAAGCTAATCTTGGGTGATGAATGAGATGAAAAAACCCTAATTTCACAAATGTCATGCAATGTATGAATCTTGACCTATTTTCACCGTGTTTCAAAAAATAACCCCAAATGCATGACATCATGAAATTGAGTGTAATTCTATGCAACTAAACCTAATTAAGTCCACAAATGCTCATGAGATGATGACCTAATGACCTAATTTTATGGACTAATCAGGCGGGGGCAGTAATAGGATGGGTGACCTCCTAGGAAGTCTTCGCGTGTGGACGTGGGCCAAAGCGGACAATTTCATGTTGAGTTGGGCGGGACTGTGACAGTTGGTATCAGAGTCGAGGACAACTCTATTCCTAGTGGGGGAGATTGTAATGCCCCATGAGTGTGACCCACCTGAAGAAGCGCGATTAGAAGGGTCCGCATATGGACAGGGTTTGCAATGTGAGGAGTACATGAGTCCCACACTGGAAATGAGCTGTCTAAATTCTTGGGCTTATAAGTCAAACTCAGTCTTAACTCAATATGAGGCCTTTTAAAGCAGTGCGGCCCCAGAAACCGTAAAAACTATGGAGTTAAGTATGCTCGGGTGGGAGCAGTACTAGGATGGGTAACCTCTTGGGAAGTCCTCGCGCGTGCGCATGGGCCAAAGTGGATAATTTTATGTTGAGTTGGGCGAGGTTGTGACAGATGCCTGTCGGGTGTTCAAGGAAATGCCTGTTTGGGATTTGGGTTCGTGGAATGCCATGATTTCTAACTATTGTCAAAGTGGGCATGCGGCAGAGACATTGAGTTTGTTTGAAGACATGAGGCTGTATGGGGTGAGGATGGACTATGTTACTGTCTCCAATGTTCTTCCCATTTGCACACCTTTGAATGATCTTTCCTTGGGGAAGTTGATCCATTGTATGTGATAAAGAATGGGTCAGATTTTGATATATTTGTCTCAAATGCTTTGATCAATATGTATGTGAAAATTGGCTGCATTAAAGATGCACAGCGGTCCTTTGATGGAATGAAGACAAGAGATTTGGTGTCATGGAGCTTGTTCGGACCCTAAGTGTACGGTACGATTGTAGTAATAATCTGGTAAATCCAGGTCGATCTACTGAGAGCAATGTTTTTTTGTGAAACCTTCCAACTTTGACCTATCCTAAATAAACACTAAATCTGGCCTAAATGGAAACTAATTAAATTACATCAACTTTACTAAAACAACTGGATGTTAAAAAAACTAAATACAATAATTTCCAAAAAATAAAAACACTAATCTAAATAAAGAAACCTAATCTAGATATTACTAATTAAACTAAAACCTGCAAAAAAAAATACACACATCAACCAACCAATTTAATATATCAAAAAAAAAATCCTAAATGAAATCCTAATTACCAAAATCAATTTTTATGCAAATATGAATGATCTATATTGTCCTAAATGCTTACAATGCAATTTTATACAAGTTTCTAAAAATCTAATGCATGCTGTCAAAAATTCCAAGTCTGGAAACCCTTGCACAGGCCCAATTTCATTGGACTGTACGACTCGTCTAAAATGATATAAACCTAAATCTAATGGCTGGAGTCAAGACTCTGATGATTCATGAACACAACAAAAAAAGAAGAATCGAAAAAAGACTTAAAACGAAAAAGATATGATCACCTAAAGATGCCTACTTGAACTGTTTTGTGCTGGAAATCTATTTGCAGGCTGTTCAACTACCCCTGTTTGGGCCTTTGGTTGACACGGTTCCCGAGGTTATTTTTGGCTGAAATTCTGAGGTTTCAAAGTCCTATTATCATACTTTAAATCTGCTATTTTTCGGACCAAAATATTCACGTTTACCTGGTTTTTAAATTGCGCACTTTTGCAACACAGTTGGATCAATTCTGCTAAAACTGTGCAGAATTTTTCACTATTCACATACCAGGTCCGAATTCAGGCTTTCTTATCAGTTGATAATATTGTGATTTTAGCAACAAAACCTTTTCTAATGCAATTTATAGATATGATGCATGCAAAAAGACACTTTCCAACCATATGTTATGCAAATAACAAGAATAGAAAGTTTCAACTAAACATAGAAAGATGCAAGTTGTAATATCTAAATCTAGAATTTGTAAACAAAAATAATCAGAATATTAACTTAAATAATAAAAAAGGGGGTGGAAAATAAAAAGTGGAAAAATACTACCAAATATCTAAAAACTAGACAATCCTACAAGTATTGACAATGCAATGATGATGTCCTCTCTTCTCAAAGTAGGAAAAAAATTATGCAAGTGATTATTTTGATGTCTCTAGACTTTTAATCAGTTTATTTTATTTTCAAAATCCTAGATCTAATCATGTGAAATATTGTCTCCAATCAAAACAGATAAAAGAACTAGAAATAGAAAGTTAAACCACTTACATAAACACGCAGAATCAATCCAAGTAGAGTCTTTATTCCATGATCTTGAAGTACAAAAAATTAAGATTCTCCTCTCTTCATCATTCTCTCAACATGATCTCCCAACCTATGTCTAAAGAATTAGAAGGGAGAAGAAGAAAAAAAGGGACTTAGAGAGAAAGGGAGGATGGGAATGGAATGGAAAGAGAGCCTCCAAGCTATTACACAAGGTGTTGCACGTCCAGCACCTCTTCATGGACTCCTTTAATTGTGTGTGATGCCTCCTCTTTTGCTAAGAATCTCCTCTCTTTTAGGGACTTCTTTCCAAATGTGTAGAGATTTCTTGCTTAGGCCTCAAGCTAGGCTTCACACTTGGAAAGAATTTGACTTTGTAAGGATTTGTTGCTAATTAAAATTTCTTGGAGAACAATCACTTCCTTGTAGAGTTCTAAAATATCTCTCAAAAATTGTAAGTGGTGTGGATGAAAGAAGCTTTCCAAATATTGAAATTTCTTGCAATTCCCGCCTACAACTGTAGCAGACAACTTCCTGATGTCATATCTCCCTCAATATAGCTTTGATTTACATAATCTTGGGCTCTACGGATATCTACTCGAAAAGAGCTTTCCAACGGTATCTAGATTGCCCCAATCAGACACTAGGTTTGAGAAGTATACCCATTTTAATTTGTTGCCCCTGAAAAATCCGGGAATAATTTTGCACAAATGGAAGCTTCTATGTTGGTATGCGATAGGGCGTGTGGGACCCATGTTGGATGTCCAAGGCATGCTTATTTGACTCTCCTTTGACCTCTCTTCTCAAATTTCATCAACGTGGGTCCCCATGTTGAGTTCTCCTACAAATTGAAAGAAATAAATTTAACATTAATTACGTGTAAGAAAATAAACATGAATCATGTATGGGACCCTACATGCCTAATGATGCACCCAAATGACTAACTTTCCAAAAAAAATAGCACATGGTGCCAAAATAGCAAGATATGCATTGATGAAACCAAAAACTTAATGAGAAAAACTTAATTTCACAAAAAAATCATGCAATTCAATGAATTTTGACCATTTCCCAAACATATCCCCAAATATATGTAATCATGAAATTAAGTGCAGTTTTATGCAATTAAACATAATTAAGTCCACAAATGCTAATGAAATGATGACCTAATGACCTAATTTTGTGGACTTATCAGAGCTCAATAGTATTTGCATTTGAGCAAGCTGGTGAGCCGAGTACTGTGCTCTACCATTTCGGTGAGATGAGAAAAACAGTTTTAGAAAGGGTCGACGTTGACCCTCACTAGTTTTAGCGAAAAAATGGTAATAAAAAAGGGCTTTTGGGTGAAATGCTCTATTTGGTGCATGGTTCGCCTTAGTGTTTGTTTCGGTCCTTTTGCCACAAAGTGTTTTTTGGGGTAAAATCCTCTTTGTTTTAATAATGTGGGTATCCTTGAGGTCTTTGACCCAACAAGATTAATCCCCCAGGTGGCGCCTACAAAACCCACACAAATGCACACTAGGCAACACGACGTGGAGAGCAAACCCGCACCTTATGCCACTCCAACTCTCAAGTGGGTGTCTGTTTATGACCTTGTTGTCCATAAACGATTGGCTACCATCAAGTAATGGTAAATTGCCCAAATTGGATGATTGAGATTTTTGACGCAAGAGGCTCTCTACGATCCATCTCCAATGGGCTTACATAATGGTCGATACCATTGTGGCGAAAGGTGAGCCCCCTATGGAGTGTTGACTTGATCTAAACTCTCAATGAGAGTGAAGCACTATTATCTCTAAAATACTGTACACTATGTAATTTTACACATTTATTAGCCTCTCATTTTGGACTAAAAGAAAAGCAAGTTCTATTTTCTTGTGTTCCCACCTTATGACGACTGACCTAGACCTCCTAAAATAGAGGAAAGAAAAGAAAAGCTTGATTTACCTTTGTGTGGGATCTATAGCTGTTCACTTGATTCACTTATTGTATGATGTGCACTTATTCCTGTTTTAACTTCAATTCATTGATTTTTGGAACTATTTGGGAACCGTGCACTACTTTTTTGTTGTGAAAAAGACTTAGCAAAAGATAAAGGGCCTAGAATTCCTGACAGTAATTAAGGATGTTGGGGGTTTTTTGGATAAGAAGTGACATCTTGTCTTCCAATATTTACAAATACCCTGTTTCTTTCCAAGCATTTCAGAATTCCAGTCACTTGAAATGTCTCAAATAGACTTTAGGAATTCAGAAATTCCAGCCTCTTTGCATATTGGTGAAATTTTTGGATGCCCTATCAGTGTTACGAAATTTGGGTTATTTCATCCGAATTTTCCAAATAATTTTGGTTCGGTCACTCCACTAAACCGAATACCCCTTCCATAAAATTCCGTTCTAGATTTCGGAGCTATTCAGTCGAATTTCCAAAATTCAAACTGAATTGAGGGAATTCGGATGAATTGAGTGAAATTCCAAAAGTCATCCGAACATATTGAAGAGACTTAAAATTAGAAAGAAATAAAATCATAGGGGGTTAAACATAATTCTTTTGGTAGAGTGACTTAAAAATATATATATATATATAACCCTAGGGTGGTAAACATAATTTGTTTTTAGCTCAAAAGTAAAATAAAAAAAAAAAAAAAAAAAACCGTAACCCAAATGTGAAAGCCCTTTCGTTTGGCCTCTTTCACTGGAAAAAAAAAAAAGAAATGAAGGAAAAAAAAAAAAGGCAAGAGGAGGAGGAGGGAGACAAAAAGAGGCAGTAGCCGGGCCTCCTGCTCCATAGCTTGTCTGACAAAAGAAAAGAAAGAACAAAAACAAGGGGAGGAAGAAGAAGAATAAGAAACACCTATTCTTATTGGGGCACTGCTGCTGTGGTTGCTAACCATGAGTGCCTAACCCAGCTACCGCTGCTTCTACTCTACCCAGTTCCTATGCCACTGCTCGATCCAATTGTTGCTACTGCTGCTCAGGTACTTCTTTTTCTTCTTCTTCCACTTCCCCTTTTTTCTTGGGAAAATTAGCCAAAAGTCCCTCAACACGGTCTTATAAGGCCTCCAGTCCAACAACTTTTCCTCTAAGGCCTATAGTCTACATAGCTGGACATATTTTGGCAAGAAGTCCTTAAATACGCCACATCAAACATTTTCATGACACTACAACAGTTTACAGATTCAGCGACGAATTTTTTCGTCGCCAAAGGTCCAAAAACCGTCGGTGAAGGTCTTTACCGACGAAAACAATTTTGTTGGCTAGACGTCGGCCAAAGTACGTCAACAAAATATTTTACAGACGAAAAAAAATTCCGTCGGCAAAAAAGCGTTTTTACCGACGATTATATAAATTTTGCCGATGTTTTTTTTTCGTCGGCAAAATAATAAAGAAAAATAAATAAAAAATAAAAATATATTTACCAACATTTTTTTTTCGTCGATAAAATAAAAAAAAATAAAAAAACTTTCACCGATGTTTTATTTTCGTCTGTAATATGAAAAAAGAAAATTAAAAAAATTAAAAAGACTTTCACCGACATTGTATTTTCGTCGATAAAATGAAAAAAGAAAATAAAAAAATGAATACATTTTTACCGACGTTTTTATTTCGTCGGTAAAATGAAAAAAGAAAATTAAAAAAAATTAAGGAGACTTTCACCTACGTTTATGTGTCGTCGGTAAAAGTAAAATTGAAAAAAAAAATTAAATAGGCGTTCACCGACGTTTTTTTTTTGTCGGTAAAATGAAAAAAGAAAATTAAAATACTAAAAAGACTTTCACCGACGTTTCTGTTTTGTCGCTAAAAGGAAAAAAAATAAAAAAATTAATAATACGTTCACCGATGTTTTATTTTCGTCAGTAAAAGTAAACAAGAAAATAAAAATATATATAAAACTTTCACCGACGGTTTATTTTCGTCGGTAAAAGTAAAATTAAAAATTAAAAAAAAAAATTTCACCGTCGAAAAAAAACGTCGGTGAAAGTCTTTTTAATTTTTTAATGTTTTATTAGTTTTTTCAATAAAAATTCCCTGTAAACCTGTTTATACACTTGTATCAAAAAATTAACCCGTTTGTATACCTATATTCAATATTAAAAATTCATACAAACAAATGTTGCTCAAACAACCATTGCCATTTTTCATCAAATCATTGATCTCATTAATCAAATATTTCATTAATCAATAATGAGACAGTCCCTTAAAAATGTCCAATATACAAATACAAATAAACTAAAAAGAATAAAACACCCGCAAAGAATGCAACTGATCCCAAAACGTCCATCAATCTGCAATGACAAAAACAACATTAGAATATTTTCAATAAATTAAATTATAAAAGAAAGATATACATGTATATATATATAAATTATAAATTAGAATCTTTTTACTCTACCCTTGTCTTTACTTATCAAACATTGATCAACACCTTTGACAAGTGGGGCTCACAAGTGGGTTGGATACACCCTAGAAATTACAAGACTGGAGAATCCAAACATTTAAATTAATTGTCATACTGTTGCCTATTATATAATATATAACTGAGTCTGTGGGGTTGGTCTGGGTCTGAACTTTGCCCAGAACCAGTCATAGTTTGAAAATCAATTTTAACAGGTGGATTCGATTCAACATGACAGATTTTTGAGTTGGGTAACTCAAATGAATGAGTACTCGGTCAAATCACTCAAGTTACTTGACTCAATGACTGAGTTGAGTCGAGCTTTCAAACAGGGATCATATATTTGGGAAGCTGTGGATATGAGACATATATGAAGCCCTGGATCTGAGTCCAGATTGGAATCCAATGCAAAGACCCAATAACTTCTGGACCCAAATATTAAATGAGAATCCTAACCAACTCCAATGTTGTAACAATATATTAGAGTAGCATTATTATTATAAGATACTCATTTACTATGTCTATGAGAAAGATTATTCTAGTCCAACGACTCAGACTGCCAACTAGAGGCTGTCACTACCAGCCAAGCCAGGCCAAGTTTTTTTCATCATTTTAGAAAACAACCATGTTTTCGTCCGTTTTCGCTCCTAACTCCCTAACCGAGAGTCTTATTTGCAAGCCGTCAGTTCCTACAGATTACTCTACCCTCAAGCGAAGTGCCCGTGCCGGTTTCGGATTTTTCCGGTCGCCGGTTCCCGATCCGAACCCCCGGCGGGCCGTTTTCGAGCCTAAGTGTCGGAAAAGCGTCTGTCTTCGCTCCTAACTCTCTAACCGGGAGTCCTATTTGCGAGCCATCAGTTCCTACAAATTAATCTACCCTCAAGCGAAGTGCCTGTGGCGGTTTTGGATTTTTCCGGTCGCCGGTTCCCGTTCCGGACCCCTGGCGTGCCGTTTTCAAGCCTAAGTGTCGGAAAAGCGTCCCTTTTCGCTCCTAACTCCCTAACCGGGAGTCTTATTTGCAAGCTGTCAGTTCCTATAGGTTACTCTATCCTCGAGCGAAGTGGCCGTGCCAGTTTCGGATTTTTCCGGTAGCCGGTTCCCGTTCCGGACCCCCGGGGGGCCTTTTTCGAGCCTAAGTGTCGGAAAAGCGTCCATTTTCGCTCCAAACTCCCTAACCGGGAGTCCTATTTGCGAGCCGTCAGTTCCTACATGTTACTCTACCCTCGGGCGAAGTGCCCGTGCCGGTTTCGGATTTTTCCGGTCGCCGGTTCTCGTTCCGGACCCCCGACGGGCCGTTTTCGAGCCTAAGTGTCAGAAAAGCGTTCGTCTTCGCACCTAACTCCCTAGCCGGTAATACAATTAGGGGTTTACGAAATGCTCTAAATTAAGTCTTATAGATGAAGTGCCCATGTGACAAATGCCTGATTCTGTGTTTTTTTTAAAAGCTATTCATGGGAAACCATGTGGGGTAAAATTGAACGGGTCCAAAGGAGAGGTTGCTGTAACTTCTTCCGCAAGTTGTCTAGAATAAAATGGAATATATATAAGAACGGTCCACTATCTACATTCAATTTCTATTGACATAAGAAGACAGCTATGACATCTTCCTCGTATGTTAACCACGCATTGAAAGTTCACAACTGATATCTACAACTACAAATTGTTGCATACAGTTCTACCTTTGCAGAATTGTCCCAGCTATAGCTCATCTGCTTAGAGACAGGGTAAGTGTGTGCGAGCGTGAGTTCAAGTATCCCATTCTAGAGGGAAAAAATCCTCACGAAACTAAACATGGAAGGTCACTGAGCTTAGTAACTCGGCAAGTATGCCCAAGTACTTGGTCAAGCTCAGCTAATTATGTTCATTCCACTCACCTGACACAGCTATTATGGGGCAAGGTCATGATAACAAATGTCTCCTATTGGTGGAACGAATGGAACTCCACAATACTATCCACCTATTGAAAAGTTGAGCTGCCCGGAATGAATGTCCATTGTTGAGTATTGAGAAGTATTAACGCTGACTCTACTAACATCATGAGGCTGTAGTATGAATGCTTAGCTAAGGAAACTTAATATCCATATCATCATCAGATCTTATGCCAATAGGATTTTACCCCTACCGGGACATTGATCATGTGAATAAAATGTAGTTAATGCATAATGTATATTAATTATATTCTTAATCATATACTCAATTTTACTGTGGGATCAACTGCTATAAGTTTGGGAATGTATGTTACACATGGCAAGGGCAATCATTCTGAGCCGCTAGGATTTTCACCAGGTGGGGGAGTTTCACTCCTTACACTAATCCCAGAAGCAAGAGGGAGACTATGATCAACCGACAACAAAAGCTTGTGGGTCAAATTCACTGCATTAAAAGAAGACCAAAAGATGAATTTGATTAAACACATGCTGCTATGAATGACGCATGCATACATGACGTAGAAAAGGTTACAGTTTTCAGGTGAGGAATGTGGCTGAATTCAAGTGGGTAGATTGACTGAGTTCAGGTGAGGAATGTGGCTGAATTTAGGTGGGCAGAAGGGCTGATTTCAGCTGAAATAATGGCTGAGTTCAGGTGGGGAAAAATGTCTGATTTCAGGTGAGAAGTTCAGCTGATTTCAGGTGAGAAAGGTGCCCGGTTTAAGGTGAAAAGTTCAGCCGGTTCAGGTGGGTGCTGGTTCGGCTAGTGCAGGTGGGTGCAGGTTCAGGTGATGCAGAGGGGTGCTGTAAATGCAAGTGCAGAAGGGTGGCAGCTGGGAGATGGAGATGAAGAAGTGGCCGCAGTAGAGGAAGAGTTGGCCGGCAGGACTGAGTGCAGGGGAGAGTGCAAGTGGCTGTTAGCCGCTGGGTGCTTGCAAGTGGGATGGCCGGCAGCAGTAGTGGCCGCTTGGAAAGAGGGCAACAATGGCCGCTGAATATGGGTTTAGGTGGACTGGCCGCGAGGTCAGTAGGTTGTGCAGGTTGTAGGGAGAATGGCCGCTAGTCTGGGGATGGCCGGTGGTCTGGAAATGGCCGCGGATTTGAAGAAGATCGCAGTGGCCGGGATCTGAGGGTGGGCTGCTAGCGGTTGCAGGCCGTGCCGACAGCTTGCAAAGATAAGGAAGAAGTAGAAGGGGAGAAAGAAGGTAGCTGCTATGGCCGTTGGCTGGGACTGGTGGCAATGGCCGCTGGAGGGGATAGCTGCCATAGCCGCTGGCTGGAAGTGGAGTGGACGCTAAGCAGGGAGGAAGAAGATGGCCGGTGACAGGAAAAGTGAAGTTTGGGTCGGCTGGCTGTGTGCATGCTGAAACAATAATCTCAAACTTGAATCTCTCCCTTTGGATCCTATCCTTCAACTCAGCAGCATGCTCGAGATTCTGTCATTCCATGTTGAAGATAAAAGAGGAGGATTAATAAAATACCGCTGGAGAAAAAAGTTAGAACCAAAGTGAGAGTTCAAGGTGGGTTCTTCCATCGCTACTTAAAGGGACTAGGCCTATAAATGCCAATGCTTAGACCACCAAAGAAACACAACTAGCATCTTTTTCCTTCGTGATCAACAAACACGATAAGATTGATTGGAAATGAGAGTATCCGTTGTCCCCATATGGAGCAATATTAGTTGACAGTAGATGATGCACGTTAATATTATGAAGATGATTAGGGCCCAAGAACTATTACCTTTAAACAATCATAACAGGAATAAATGAAATGAGCACACAGATATGAACAAGCAGAAAGAAGAATCTTGACACAAATCTAAATGCAATTGATACCTTTCTCAAACTTTTGGATCTCACAGAGACCCAACAGAAGGGGAAAAGGCTTTGTGAATTCTTTTTTTTTTTTTTTTTTAATCTACCATAGGGTTGAGATCATGTATATTGTTATGAGCTTTGAAATAGATTTTCCTACCATCATTTTTTTTAAAGGAATCAAATGTCAAGCAGTTGAAAGACAAGGATAAGAAGTGTGTGGGTAAAACACCGTAATGACAAACTCGAACAAAGATCACGGCTAAACTCGCCGAACTCCTCAGCCTCTGTGGTAGAAGAGAGTCAGCTCGGCAGCTCGGTTAATACCTTGGCACCTCGGCAGCTCGGTCAATAGCTTCGTAGCCCAGCATCACAGTTCGGCAGCTCGGCATAATGCCAGCTCGGTACAGGACGCGCCGCGGCCAGGCCATCCTTGGTCCCAGGCCACAGTACTAGTCAGCATGGGCCGCCACCTTCCTACTGGAAATACGGCGCGCCCTGACAGATATGAGCAGTCATTTATGGCGATAGGATCGCTCATTTATGACAATAAGAGGCGTGCTTTATCATCCATGTACGCCAACTGGCTGAAGGCGTGGAAAGTGAGGGAGGGGTGTTGTCCATTTCACCTACTGCTACCAGTCAGGGTAAGGATCGATGGGACCTCACCTCACCTACCCCCACTCACAGAGAGAATGAACGAGGAACACTCGCCTATATATGCATGGGATCAGTCCCATAAGAGGTACGCAATACGCAACACACAACCCTCAATACTACTACACACGCTCTCATTCCTCTCTTCCTCCTCCTGTTTAGTTTTCTCAGAGCTAACTCAGGCATCGGAGTGCCTTCGGCTCACGGCAGCCAGGGCCTCTGACCCTAGTCTTTCTCCTTCCTTTTCAGGTTCTTGGAGTTCAGCATTCCCCGTCTTAACAAGTTTAACCCCGATCTCATCTCGATCTAAGTAAGTGTCGTTTTTACCGCCTACAAGAAGCATTGGAAAGAGTTGGAAAAGATCATTCAACAGTCCATATACAAAAGTATGACTGCCCATCTCTGACATTGTGTTATTGCCAGTTCTGCTTGGTGACCTACTATATCAACAGTTCCAATCATACATGTATGGTGGCCAGTGGGTAATGCACTCAATGCAACTTCTATAAAGGGCAAACTGCTATAGCGTCTCATGAACAAAACCAACACACACATGAAAAGGAAATCTATCACCGGATAAACCACATCCATCACATCCCCCCCACCCCCCCCCCCCCCCACACCACAAGACCTTGTTTTTTATAACTTTTCCTCAACAATACAGCTAGGAGTTTACGAATAAAAAACACAAAGGCAATACATAACATTACCCATTACATGAAAAAAAAAATCATTAAAACAATGGCTATGAAGAACCCAACACGTGAATCATTCAAAGGACTCAATTGCCAAAAA
Source organism: Persea americana (assembly GCA_029852735.1). NCBI lineage: Eukaryota > Viridiplantae > Streptophyta > Magnoliopsida > Laurales > Lauraceae > Persea > Persea americana. Next base: position 17,496,751 of record CM056816.1, read on the forward strand.
AAATCCAGAAACCAAGAGATGCAAGAAATCTCATCATTGATTCTGCAGAAGCATGCCCCTTATTTCATTTAAAACAATGGCTGTGAAGCAAACATTTTCCCCATGCAACTACAGTTATGCAGAAAAACACCATTTGTCTAAATGTGCTTCTAGAAACAAAAACCAAAGAGAGACTCAAACCATTGCCTAAAGAAACAGGCGTTATTTTCCACCTTCCACTCCAGTAATTCCAATATTTAGAAAAGAGAACAACCAAATCTGAATGATATAAAAAAAAAATTCCTATCAATACAAAGTCAAATCTTGCAGTCACACAAGGATCTGACATATTTAAGAGGATATTTTCAAAAAACAATCCCCAGGAGGCAGAATACTTTTTAAAAGGACACCAAAACAGGGCCCAAGTCTTCTTTGTTTCTTTCAATTGAGTCCTTTCCGGCAAAATACCCTAGCCCCCATGAAGAAATCAGATCTCATCTCTCAATGGATAGAACAAAATCCAAAACCTAACAAAAAGACTCTAAAACATTACCCAAACTCAATCACCTTCTTCTCCTCACCTAACAAGAATTAGACTTCATTTCTCATCTTCTAATCCAACAATTCCTAACATTCCAAAATCATAATGACCAGATCTGATCAAAACCAAACAAATCCCCACATATTAGATCTCAACCAACCAAACAAACAAACAAGCCCACCCCAAAAACAGAATAACCAGATCTGATCTTCCCCCCAATTACACAAACATCTCCTAAAAAAACAAAGCATTGAAAAGGTGATTGGAATTCCAAAACATCACAAATCAGATCCAAACACAACAACATAGAAAGTGCAGTTAGCTTGGAAGTAATTGAGAAACCAGTGAAGAGAGAGTAAGAAGATCTTGAGCCTGAAATATAAATCTGGAAAACCGATGAAATTCGTATATACACAAAGCTCTTTGCTTTCGGATATCATTACCTAGTGTTAATGCTTTATATCCTACTTGTGAGTTTTGGGAAAAAACGATAGTAGAACACTTAATGTTATTTTGTAACTTTGACGGGGTGGTTTGTTAATAATGCCCCCATGAGTAGTAACCTCAGCAACCTTAATTTACTTTAATAATGGTGGAATGACTAGGGGTTCATGCCCGTCTGGTTTCACAGGCAACGGAGCCCATTTGCCCGGTTTGGGCGCTCAGAGGCTATTTTCCCAAGTTTTAAGTTCACGTTTAAGATAAAACCTACGTTTCAACTTTACGAGCAATCCAAGAGTCCAATTCTCGAGCCGTCAGTTCTGGTTATAACTTTTTAAGTTTCTACATTTATAAGTTTCTAACTTTTTAACGTTCCGGACCCCCAGCGGGCTGTTTTCGAGCCTAAGTGTCGGGAAAGAGTCCCTTTTAGCTCCTAACTCCTTAACTGGGAGTCCTATTTGCGAGCCGTCAGTTTCTACAGGTTACTCTACCCTCGAGCAAAGTGCCCGTGCCAGTTTCGGATTTTTCCGGTCGCCGGTTCCCGTTCCGGACTCCCCGCGGGCCGTTTTCAAACCTAAGTGTCGGAAAAGCGTCCGTCTTTGCACCTAACTCCCTAACCGAGAGTCCTATTTGCGTGCCGTTAGTTCATATAGGTTACTTTCATCTTAAGCGAAGTGCCCGTGTTGGTTTCGAATTTTTTCGGTTGCCAGTTCCCATACCGGACCCCCGGCAGGCCGTTTTCGAGCCTAAGTGTCGAAAAAGCGTCTGTCTTTGCTCCTAACTCCCTAACCGGGAGTCCTATTTGCGAGCCGTCAGTTCCTATAGGTTACTCTCTCCTCAAGCGAAGTGCCCGTGCCGGTTTCGGACCCCCGGCGGGCCGTTTTCCGAGGTATTCAAAATGCTACATTTGGAGTTTTTATAATTTTCAAATAGTTATTATGTTAAAATTTCAAGAGAGTAATCTACTAACCAAAGAGTCGCATCATGATCTCCAGTAGCTGTGCCATCACCAGCAAAAGTGGTCCCTCTCGTGATGTCGAAATAGCCGGAAGGATCTATCCCTACCGCAGCTGCCAACTGCTGAACGAAGGCCTCAAGTGCATGTGTTCTCCTGTCCTGCTCAGCTTGCCTCTTATCCTGCTCAGCTAGCTGCTCCCTTAGGGTGATCACCTTAGGATTCGGCGCCCGAGACTGTGTGGAAGATGAAGAGGTCCTCGCGGATATCCCATACCCTTTTACATATCCCCACCTCTTCCCAAGCACATCAGCAGCAATCTGCTCCTCAGTCATCAGAGTTGTGACAGAGGGTTGCGACTGCTCCTCAGCCCACTGCACCAAGGCCTCCTGCCATTTAAATCAATAAGTGATTTAGAATGCTTTTATGGAATTATTGATCATATTTGATTTATAATTAAACGTACATGTCTCTGCTGAGCCACCTCATTTACCCACTCATTACTCTTTTGTCTGTAGTGGGTGTCGTGGAAGAACTGAGTAATAGGTGGCGCTTGACATTCTGGACATTTATCCAATTGAGCATTCTCCTTCCAATACAACACACAATTGTGTTTGCAGGCATCTATGTTTTTGTAACCCATGCCCAAGTCACGTAATAATTTCTTTGCCTCGTAAACTGATTCCGGCACCACATGACCTTCGGGTAAGAAGTCCTTAAAAATCTGAAGAACCTTGTCGAACGACTTATTGCTACACCCACTTTCTACCTTCACATGCAATATCTTGATGACAAACGATAACAGAGTATCTGAGCTTTTGCATCCTGGGTACAAGCCACGCTGAGAAGCCTTCAACAAGTTTTCAAAATCCTACACATCATCCCTCTCTTGAGTATCTTCCTCCAAGTAAGTTCCCTTATGATGGTCCTCTATCAACTCATCGTATTCATCTTGATTCTCTTCCAATTCATCCTCGCTCTCATCCAAATCATCAGGTTGAACTATAGGTTCCCCGTGATATATCCACTGTAGGTATGAGACCATCATTCCTTGAATGTGCAAATGACTTCTCACGGTTACATAGTCATGCTTCCGATGGTTACAGCAATCATTACACGGGCAATTAATCAACATTGCCCCACCTGAATTCGCTTTTGCAAAATCAATAAATGAGTTCACCCCAGCTATGTACTCCACACTAAATCGGTTTTGATAATGTAATATCCAACTCCTGTCCATATCTGACCTAATCACAAGTAATCAGAAATTAGGTATAGAATCTGCTCACTAATATTGAATAGATTGAATGTGTTTATGAGGTCCAACTCATTGGGCCTACTTCAATTATATTTTCCAATGAAGATAAATATGTTATTTATCTTAGAAGTTTTCAATTCATAACAAGATCAATAAGCCAAATGTCATTTTAAATATGTCTGGTTTAATTGAAAAAAGGCAACCCATCACATTGTGAAAGGTACATGGACAAAGTTGTCTTATAAATTTATATGTGCAAAGTTGTCTATGAATATTCATAATATGAACTTTTCCAAATTGTTTAAAGCACTCGGGAACATCTATTTAAACCACTTTTAAGTGATCTAAGCATGAAAGTAGACTTCCCAAACAACACCTTCTTAGCAAGTTCATCATAACTCTATTCTTCCAATTAGTTCAAATAATTCAGAAATGATTGTGAAACAGGATACACCACAAATTAAGTGCATTGTACCATCAGTATAGTTTTTAGTTTGGCGTCCACTTAATTTGCTCATTTCATTCTGTTGAAGTAAATCTCTTTTGAATTTAATGGAGGCATACCCAAGTATCACATTCATCACAGTGATACCCATAGTGGGGTTGGATTTGAAATAGTATAATACGATGGTGATTATATTAGATGAGTGCATTAATTGTGTTATATACATATCAATGGGACATTAATTTGAGCACAAATCCATTTTCGATCATCCAATCCCTTTCTACCTTTCACCATTTAATCTAAGAGAATTACCAAATAGAGCAGTAGGCCTTCATTATCCAATGGTTCACATGATCTGCTTTTGTCCATGTGAAATTATCACGTACGTGTTTCTGCATTTCTTGACCTCTAACTGAAAATACCAGAGCAGAGAATTGAAAATTCCAAAGAAGATAAATATGTTATTTTCCAATGAAGATAAATATGTTATTTATCTTGATTGATCCAAATGTCATTTTAAAATCCTTATTCATTTTTCTGAAGAAGGACTCTACTCACTTTCTACTCATCAAGACCAACCTTCTCAATGTATATCCTTCAAATACCAATTCTAAAAGTGCAATACAAAATCTGTAACCTACAGATGTATTTGGCTCTACCCAAATTAATCAACATTGCAGAAGGAGCGGGGGGAAGAAAAACCTACAACAGAAGAAGAGTCAAGATGGCCAAAAGCAATAAGAAGTTGAATTGGGTAAGAAGAAAAAATGAAGAACAACCAACAATTAAGCAGCGATTGAAGGAAAAGTTAGGATTCTGAGGGATTTGAGCAATAAAATTCGATCTAGGTTACATACAAACAGCTCCTTGAGACCAACATCAATGAATCAAAAGTATTTACCACATAAAAATAAAAAGCAACAGGGAATCCCATATGAAGTAAAAAAAAAAAAATCGTGGGGAGAAGATGAGCAGTTGTACCTGGAATGAGATGAGCAGCAGGGTAGCAGGGTAGAAGAGCTTATAGGAAGTAGCAAGGAGAAGACGAGTAGCCCAACAGCGAAGCTAGACAAGAACGATTTCTTCTCTTATTCTTCTTCGTTTTCTTCTCCTCTTTTTCTTCTTTCCTTTGAATCGATTTAGGGTTTTCTTCCTCGTAGAGGCAGCAACGGAAGAGAGGGTCTCGAGCAACGGTCGGTTTCGGGCAGAGAGAGAAAGCAGAGAGAGCGAGAGAGAGAGAGAGAGAGAGAAAGAGCAGAGAGAGCGAGCGAGAGAGATATATAGCAGAGAGAGTGAGAGAGCAGAGAGAGCGAGAATGAGAAAGGAGCAGGAGAGAGATTAAAAAGGGGTTTTGGTGGCACGAGAGAGAAGAGCAGGGGAGAGAGTGAAAAGAGGGGTTTTGGTGGCGGGAGGGGGGAAAAATGGTGGGAATTTTGCCGACGATTTTTTTTTTCGTCGCAAAAAATATAATTTTCGTCGGTAAACAATAATTTGAATTTTTAAAAAAAAAAAGTAAAAAAGTCTACCAACCTTTATCGATGTTTTATATTAAACGTCAATGATAAAATTTCCAACGCTAATTTTCGTCGGTAAAAAAAAAATCGCCAGTAAAGGACTCTGATTTTTAATTTTCCTAAAAAAAAATTTGAACATTACCGACATTTTACAAAAAATGTCGCTAAATGTTCATTTTACCGACGTCATATAATTCGTCGATAGTAGTCTCTGATAGTTTGGCTTAAAACAGATTGAATTCGCTTCTAGCATGTTTGGTTGAAGCCTTTATTGTGTCCATTCAAATGGCATTAAGGCAAATAATGTCTGTTTCATGAAGTCATGAAGTCAAAAAAATTGGCAGATTCCAATCAAACAAACTCGTCTGAAGCAGATAGATGCTTGTCACTATAGTGATATAGACGTCCTCATTGGATAGTCCGGTTTTTCCTTTTTTTTAATTTATGGGACCCGAAATCATGATCCGGACCGTTAGATATGTGCAGCAGGTCAAACACGGCCACGTTACAGAATTTCAGCCGTTGATCTATCTCGGGTCTCGAGATATTTGCAAAAAAATGTGAGCCCTCGATCTAATATTTTGGACATTGTGCGCCCCATAAAAACGGTCCCAGGACCAAAAATGTGCATCTAAATCCAAGTGGATCTTGAGATATTTATAAAAACATTTTTTACCGTTGATGTACCATGATTATTGACTGAGTTTTGAAATTGTACAAGGGCAGTGTGGTTTTTCCCTTTTTTTTGTAAATTCAGCCACCAAAAATCATGATCCAAACCATTGGATATATTCAGAAGATCACGCACGATTATGGGTCCAAATTTTAGCCGTATGATCATCATAGATTTTGAGATACTTACAAAACACCATGAACATTTATATCTACCTTTTTTAAAACCATGGGCCCCAAATGCAAGATCCAAACCATTAATTCTCTTTGTAAGGTTAAACACAACTACGACGTCAAATTTCAATACTTGAGCGGGCTACAAGGGGTGCAAAATCACACAACGTATTAGCAATTCCATCTTTAAGGACCCCTTTTAGGTCAAACACCACATTTTGGCAAAAACTTTAAATTATATCATCAATCTTTAATTATTGGATTTCAACAATTTTGTAATATAAAATCTCTCACTTTTACTATAAACCAAGTTTGGATTTACTACTTTTTTATATCACAAGTGTTTCTAAGCAAATTGTACCACTAATCAAGTAGAGCTCATATTGCTAGTCTCATTACCACACTTCATGTAAATGGAAAGAGTGAAACTCTGCAGCAAGGCTCACCTATTTAAAACTTAAGCCTCTCAAAACAAATGCCTTTGCGTAGTGTAACTTTATGTACCTAGAGGTCCTAGACCCATGGTTAATTCATAAGACGAATAAAACTAATTGTAAAGAGGTTAGCCAAAGGTGAGATTTGAAAAGGTTGCAGAATAGGTGCCCTCATGGTTTTTATAATACAAATAAATATGAATAGTGAAGAAAGAAAAGAAAAAACAAAAAAAGGAGAACCGATTTAAGTTTTTAAAGAATGGCAGTGTGAAAAGATAACCTTGATAGTTTTGGTGCCTCAGGTAACTGTTTGATTGGAGAAAGAACAATTTGTGGATTGTGGATGGTTGGATATGTGGTGCTGCTCTAGATAAAGCACTGCAGAAAATAGGTCCAACTGACTGCCAGTAAGTAGATAACTTTCGGCTTTGCTCCCTTGTACTGAATGAATAACAGGCTTGTTGGAGATTAGAAATGTGGAGACCTTCAAATGAAAACTTCTATTGGCAGATAGTAGGAGGTGTCTTTCCCTTACCCTCTGTCATGTGAAAAAAATTCCTACAATCTAATTTGGTTGGTAGGGTGAGGTTGAAGGACAGGCACCTATTTCTTACGATGGGATATTTTTTTAATAATCCTAACCTACCCTTCTGAGATAAAGGTTGGTAATATAATAATACGAATGGTCCTTTGTGCTCGACCATCAGTCAGTACAGTGATGAAACATGATAATGTTTACAATACAACAGAGGATTAAATTGGATCTTGCAAAGTTGGTACCACCTTTCTTGTGGATCCAGGTACATTTCATTATTTCTCATAAAATAATGATAGAAGTCCCAGACTCAATTTGGTTATTTCACGTCTTAGAAGATGTAATTAGACCCAAGGTGCCTGTAGCCTTTTGATGAAATGTAGTTGATGGCATTCCAGAAATATCCATAGCTTTAACAACATTGCCGATAATTTAAAATATACCCGCATTATCTGGTTGTGATACTAAAGTTGGTAGCAAGAGGGTAACATAACAAATAAAAAAAAAAATTTGATGTTTTTTGTTGTCAGTAAAATGAAAAAGAAAAATAAAAACACTTTTCCCAACGTTTTTTTTTTCATCGGTAAAATACAATTAAAAAAGTTTTCGGAAAAAGTTAGTTTTTACCGACGTTTTTGGAAAAAAACGTTGGCCAAAGTTGTTTTCACTGACATTTTTTAAAACGTCGATAAAAGATATATTATTTTTTTATTTAAAAAAATGTAAAAAGGGCTCATTTTACCAACGTAATTGAAAATGTTTGGAATGATCGATATTTGAAAAAACGTCGGCCAAAGTTATTTTCGCCGACATTTTTTAAAACGTCGGTAAAAGATATATTATTATTTTATTTAAAAAAAGTAAAAAATTCTCATTTTGCCGACGTAATTAGAAACATTGGTAATAATCTATATTTACCAACGTGTTTTGAAAAAACATCGGCCAAAGTTATTTTCACCGACGTTTTGTAAAACGTCGGTAAAATATATATTATTTTTTAATTTAGAAAAAGTAAAGAGTGCTTCTTTTGCCGACGAAATCACAAAATGTCGGTAAAGAGTAATCTTTGCCAATGTTTTTCAAAAAAAGGTCGGCAAAACTGTGTCTTTCAGTGACGTTTTGATTAAAACGTCGGTAAAAGTTATACTTTTAGCGACGAAATTATATACGTCGGTAAAGATTACTCTTTACCGATGAATTTTTAAAAATGTCGCTAAAAGTGCAACTTGTTGTGGTGTAACTGATTTGCCCTTTCAACTGTTGAAGCATAAAATTTTGAATTTAAAATTTTTCAATTTTAAAATTTTAAATCTTTAATTCCCTCTCATTCATAGGGCAAGGTTCTCCCTCATTTGTTCCGTTGAGAGGTAGGGATGAGGCGAATCTAGCATGGATCCATCTTCCCAGAGGGACACAGGTCAATGGTGGGCCACTGCGATCTGCTCTTGTTGTAGGTTCTGTTGCAAAACCTCAATCAAAGAGTTTTGCTTGCCTGAACTGGAGACGAACAAGGGAGAAGGAGACCCTGTTGAAGAGCATAGAGGATCCAAGATTGCTGTCTGTTTCGATTGCTATTTGTGCCTTGGTTCGTTCTAAAAGGAAGAGGGCTCTGCTACTCCTCACCATTGCCGAAGGGCGCTGGGACGGCATATCGCCATCCCTCTCCGTCGGGTGCTGCCACCTAGATTCGAATTCCAGGGTTTTGCCATCACTGGGGAAGAAGACCGAAGTAGAGGTCAGTCGATGTTGCCTTGCCACAGGCGGAGACGGTAAAGAATTTGGTATGGGGCGACTCTTGGATGTTGGTTCTTGTTAACTAGAAACAAAGACATCTCTGCTTTGTATTTTGAAGATGGAGAAAAGACTTGGTTAAAAAGTCTCAGAAATCTCTCTTGTAGAGAACGTTATTCTCTGGTCATAGAAGCAAGGCGTTGTTGCCGGATCTGCGACTTGCCGTTGCTGGAGAAGGTCATCGATGTGATTGTTGCCGCCACTGCAGTTTTTCGATCGTTGCCGAACGCAGTCGATAGTGCTGAGCCATTGCCAGAGAAGGAATGTAGCAGGGTTGTTTTATCGTTTTTGGCAAATCTATTTGAGCTTTTATGAAATTTATCTTAGTTTTTGTGAAATTTATTTGAGTTTTTGTCAAATTTATCTAAGTTTTTATCAAATTTATCTGAATTCTTTTAAAATTTATCTTAGGTTTTTAAAAATCTATCTAATTCTTTTGGCAAATGTATTTGCATTTTTTGAAATCTATTTTTTTTAATTTTATTTGCATCTTTTGAAATTTATTTGCATTCTTTTAAACTTATTTGCATTTTTTGAAATTTATTTGCATTCTTTTGAGATTTATTTGCGTTTTTTAAAATTTATTTGCATTTTTTGAAATTTATTTGTGTTTTTTTAAATGTTATTTTAAAATCTCATTAATGGGATTTTCATTAAATGTGGCCAATTAAATGGTAGTTGACCATTATTAATGGCATATCCCACTAATCACGGGATATGATTTATCTTTAAATAATTAAGAACTTTTAAAGAAAGGGTAACTTGGACATTTTAGGTCTTCAAATTTGGTAAAAGGGCCTACCACACTATGAAAAAAGATTATGAATCTAAGGCCAAAAAGTTAAATGTTTAAAGACCTGTCGCCTTATGCCCCTTTTTTCTTTACTCTTCTCTGGACACTTCGACAGTAGACAACTGCTTTTCTTCTGCTTGATTTTGACAGCTTCTTAACTGATTCCTCCCCCCCCCCCCCCCCCCCCTTTGGGCTAGATTTAATGCTGGTCTAGGCTGGGCTTGGCTGGGCTGGGTTTGCTGCTGGTCTGGTCCTGGCTGGGTTTGCTGCTAGTCTGAGCTGGGCCGCTGCTAAGTTTTTTTTCCTATCAGCTATCATCCACTATTTGGCTGGGCTTTTTTTTTCATCTCCCCATTGCTGCCTTTCTTCTCTCCTTGTTGTTGCAGCATTTCCTGCAATTTTTTTTTTTTTCATTTTCCAATTTTGGTTATTTCTCATTTATTCAAACCCATACAAATGCAATGTTGGATTTATTTGGTGTTGACATTGGGTTTAAGCTAGCTGAAATCGAAATGGATGGTATATCATAATTTAGAATTGTGGTATTTATTTGTCAATTATCATGAATGAGGTTTGAAAAGTGGTATACTTGCATCATCAGAGGATTCAATTTCTATACGTATATCATTACATGCCATAGTATGAGTAGATTTAGTAGGATAAACTAAATGTATCAAATCATATTTTTTAAATTTTAAGATTAATTATATATTTTTTCTATACGTATATATATATTTCTAATTTTTATAATTTTTCCAAAACATAAATCTGAAACATTTCACTGAAATCCCGAATCGGCCGAAATATTTCAGTTTGGATGCCAAACCAAAACGGCGTCCAAAACGAATTTCACAACATTGTGCCCTATACAAGGGAGCAACCATGAATTCCACCTTGTCTAGGAATTCATAAATTCTCCAAATAGGAGTTCCTTGAATTCTAGCAAAAAAATAGGCCCAAAGGACGCTGATACCTATGAATTAGCTTTGTTGGTCGGATTGCATTATTATTTTTCATTCTGTTTTCGCCCTTCTTTCCAACCCATAGCACTAACGTGGCAAATGACCTTTGGCTTTGAGTATGGATGTTAATATGTTGCACCATACTGTTACTTTAAGTTACTTTTCTTTTTCCAGTTTCAGGAATCTGTTGCTCCAACTGCCTGGTTTGTAATGGGCAGGTAAATTAAGGGTCCCATCTTTATGTGTCATCTGCAATGTTCTCATGTTGCAGGTTTCATCAAAATGGGAGGGTCCATCATATTTATGCCTCACTGAGCCACCCAGGTGGTGCTTGTCTCTACTAACTACTAATAAGTGCCATTCGTGGTGTTGTGGACTTCTAGGTTGATGAGAATTTGTTTGTGTTCTCTTTGTTTAGCCGAATTTCAGGATGATGTCCGTTTGATTTTATTTTCTACTCTTCCAAGCTATTGCCTCCATAGATCTTAATCTGGATAATGATTCATTTTTATTATATGAAAGGTTACCATTATCGAAGGGTGTTATGTCAATTAACTAACGTGGTAAAGTAATTATGACTCATTGCATTGGGTATATGGTGGTATAAAACTGTTTTCTTACCTTCATTTGAATTCGTGTACATTGTAAATGATAGGTGCCAATGAGTCGGGTTGAGCAACATGGTAGCACGTAGAGGCTCAACCTGAACCTGGCCCCTCTATTAACTGGGTTTTAGATGGTAGCATGAAACCTTGAACTTACATAGGTCAGCTCACACCCGTGATTAATAGTTCCTTATTGGGTTGGTGGATCACGTAGAGTAAGTAGGGGTGGGCTAGGTTCGCAGGTCAAATGCAAGAGCAAATTCAGCCTGAATGCACCCCATTCCTTGGTTAGTTAAAAAAAATCAGTCGATGCCAATCTGAATCAAAATCATTTATAATAGATCTTCTTGGCAAGTATTCACTAGCTATTGTATCTGTGGAAACCATTGCCAATGATGGTATGGATAGTAATATCCTTAACACATTTGTGGAAAACATTGTAAATGGCAGAAATGGGAATGCTAAGAATGATGGTAATCATATTCATGCCTTTCTCTTCCTTTTGTTAATGTTGTGATGGAATAATTGTAATGACTGCATTTTTTGTGTTTCTATGTTTAAATAAGGCAATTTGTTTGTTAGAGTATTGTTAGTGGTTTTTCAGAGTAACGGTCCATTTCTGCATGTCATATGACATGCAGACCTGCCTGTCTTGATGCCTTCTCCATATCATGTGTAAAGCAGTGTAGGTTTTTCCCATTTCTCAACCAACAATGGCTGGAGCCCAATACGTTGATGACCGCATCGACATGGTAAGGATTAACTTTAGAGGGCAGAAGCAGAAGACTACAAATATGAATCCACTGGAAAGGAATAACTTTGTGGCAACTCTTTCACCGAAGATTGATGTGTATGGTGGGTGCACCCCACTCTTAAGACTACCCTAGACATTGCAAGCTTGCTTGTTGCTAGTATATATATATATATATATATATATATATATATATGCAAGAATCAAGCTTCGAAAACGTGGGGAAAGAAAATAAAGAAAAGAAAATTTTTAACGTTTCGATGCATGGATACTAGAAGTTGATGGGGGTTAGGGGAACTATGAATTGTTTGATCCTGAAAGACTTTCTCTGAGGGCTTCATAGTTTTCCAAATACCAGCTGATCGGTGGCTTACAAAACCCAAGATGTGTGAAATTCCGCGGAGGCAGTGTGTGTGGGGTTTAGATTGATCATAAAGTAGCCAAGCAGGCTTTTTTTGGCGCATCCTTTTGAAAGCAACTTCTTAATGGAGGTCTTAATTGCATTACAGGCTACATTAAACTCAAGGAGTAGGAATTTCCTTGATGAAATAATCCGTGCTGGACCTGGGGTCTAGGGTTTTCATGAGTCAAACCTTTCATATGGGACGAAAAACAGAACTGTACCAAACTATCATGGAACCGTTGGGCCTGACCTAAACTTGTCTTGGCTGGTATGTTTCACATCTTCCTCAAATTTGTTTAAATCATAAACTTATTGACCAAGTCTGGGTCTAGGCCTAGATTGAGTCCCTTGCTCCAATATGAAAATATGTGGCACCAACACCCAATATGATATTTGGGCTGCTAATGAATGGGAGAATGGTCTCAACCCTACCATCTCAATAATACCTGGTGAGCATCAGTACATGACCCGCTCTAAGTAGAAATTGAAACCATCTAGGCAAAATCCTCCGACACTGGCAATCTTAAATAATGAACTGAGGGCATACAAAGGGGTTGCACCCAACTTCTCTGATTCTAGAGGCTAGAGAAACCAAGCAAAAAGATGTCAACAAAGGAAAATTCTTAACGCTTCCAAACCGGATTATCGGAAAGATTCCCATATCAGGGTGGTGCGAGTCATAGCCCATGTGGATTATATATAGTAGAATATTTATTTCCTCAGGATCCATGAGTGGGGATACCAAAATTTCTTCACTTTAAGCCATATTTAGCAGAAGCTTATATCATGTTGCACCATCCTGAGCCCTAGGATTCTGTGCCACTACACTAATGTATTCCATACATATCCGTGATCTCATGTCACTAATAATAGACTGTATGTATTTATCGGCATAAACCAAAAGAGTAGAGCATATATAACAAGAAAACAAGATAGTTCATTCCCCTAATGTGATAAAGTTGGATATGAAAAAGTGCATTAATTACAACTCCAAATAAAAGGCCAATGAAGGCCAGTCCAAATATAACGAGTTCCAACACAATTACTCCTAAAATGATCACGTGTCTCAGCTGCCGGCTCCTATGCTTGCATCACATTGTTTGCGCTCCACTCTTTCAAGCCCTGCGAAGTCTCTCTGACCGTCGCAACTTCATGCGCACCGGCACTGGAGTCGTTACCTACAATGCCAACAGCCGCATTGTCAAGCTATGAAATTAATAGTCTTAGAAAGTAGACAATCCATGGCTACATATCCATATAAGCAAGTCAATCATAAAATCATGTAAGATGAGCCTAGCAATTCATATCATGCGCATATAGGGGCTATAACAAAACATAGAGAATAGATGTATGAACATATGCGAATATAAATCGTACGGTAGTAATATAACCAATGCAAATGAGTATCATGACATACAAGTGCAACACAAAGTAAAAATGTGCCCATAATGCAAAAGCAGTAACGGAACTTGAATAATGAAAAGTGGGTTGTGCATATGCATGAGCATGACAAGCGTGAACCATGCATTAGGGATGTAACTCCGAATACCCAAGCCCATGTGTGGGCCCGTTCCTGCATAGGTAGGCTATGCCACTCTACCCACTTGACTTTCTTCAGTGGAGCTACGAACGTTACTGCCATACACTTGGAACATGATACTTGCATGAGCTGATAAACACACATACATATAACATGAAACGTTGCATAACATAGGGGCATGAGTGTAAAATATGAAACACAGAATGAACATGTGTATATGCCATGCTGTATATGCAACAATGTATAAATATGTGAGTATTAGGATGCGTACACTTGGATGGGTCTAAGGTAATCCAATCCCATCATACCTCAGCCACCCTAAAATCGGGCAGCATTTTGGTACACTGGAGCTGGGCCCAAAATGGGTGGAAAGAAGTTTGATTGGACCCGATCAGCTTGGTAGGGTGCATTGCATTTAATGCCAGCCACACCAGCCAACTGATCATCTCTCAGGTCCTGCCAAGTCCATAGGTGGAAGTAGGACATTTGAATGCGTGTTAAGCCACAAGATTGACTCAATAGGAATATTTTGGATCGTCGATATGATTCTAGATTAGCTAGGGATAGGGGTTTCGCACATGGGTCAATATTCCCAAGAATGGTTGGTCGGACCGTTAGTAATACCCATCTATCCTCCAACGAAACCATAACCACTTGGGAATAGAAATTTCCTTCCAACAGAGGTCGCTTAGGTCTATTTATATCAACGATGCGGAATGCATAATAACTAATGCATGAAAATACACTCTACCAATCATAATAACATAGCTATCATTCACATGTAGGTACAAGGTGATTCATCTCTATATAGCCATGGGATCTTAGTTATCCGTAGTATATCATTATCTTGGCGATCTAATGGTGGTTGACAACTAGGGTCCTATGCTTGCATACCCATGTCATAGTATTACACCCACACATATATCCGAATAACAGTAAATGTAGTTAACTCAATGTCATTTACCCTTGGTCATACTAAACTTTACAGGTGAATCCGGGGGTTTATGTTCATATATTAACTTAATTCTAGCACCCACTGGTGATAAACCACAGTGCTACGCGGGTCAAGCTCCGCACTAAGCTCACTGATGGTGCGGGGGGAAATGCCCCTGACCCAAAAATGGCTTTTGAATTTCCTTCCGGAGCCTATGTAAGTTACTGAAAAGACTAGGATTTGGTCAATATGGGTCGAGGAGTAGGGCCTACAAGGCCACAATATAGGAGTCCAAGGTGAAGTACAAAAACATAGGAAAAAGGGTTCCGTAGGTCTATTGATATTTCATACCGAACCACTAAGTGCTTCTATGAGTCAGCGGTTCAGCAGACCGAATTGTTTACCAGTCACTTTGGTTGCTCTACACCGCTAAGTCCTCCTAAGTGAACACTTGAACGACTCTATCAATTCAGATTTTGCAAGGTTTCCTTCTTTGCCACATTCCCAAGGGTCCTAAACATGTTTGTAAAAGCTAGGAAAATATATTTCCAGGTTTTCCCCTTTGGTTTCCATAGTTTAATATGCAATTAACATAGAAACTACCATAAGATGTATTATACCCAACAATAGAATTACCAAACATGCTTGGAATTGAAATCCTAGATTGTCAGTTGCATCAGTCCTTCAAAATCATCGAGAATAACCACTGAAAATCGTTCTACAGCTGAGATGCACGTTTTCCCCAAAATCCGAGTCCAATATCCTACAAAAATTGGAAAGTGAGGGAATAGGTGGCCGATGATCAGGTATGTCGAGATCTAGGGTGAAAATGGGGTCCTTAACTCGAATCTAGAAAATGGGGGAGAGATCTTACCTCTAGGTGCCCTAACAAAGAAGAAAACTTTTCCAGTGGGGGTCGCCGAGAACGAGGGTGGGGAGTGGTGCAATTTGTTATTTGATGCAGAAATGGAGATGGACTGGAGTGGATGGATGCTGGTTTGTCCGATTTGGGAGGAAACAAAATGGAGGAGGAGGAGGAGACGATGGCTGCCTTTCTATACACATTTAGGAATTTCAAAATGACATCTATGTCCTTGAAATCAATAAAAATGAGTGGGTTTTGAGTGTCGAATGGGTCTTGGCCAAGAAGCAAAAGTTTCTCCAAATTAAATCTCTTCCCAACGAGTTCAAGAATTACGGTTCCAAGGGGAAATTTAACTTTTACAAAAATGGCCATTATGTCCGTAATCAAATATAAAATTGTGAGACGAAAGGTTATCAGGCATTGAATTCCTATGAGTTGAACATGAAGGTTACACAGAATAATCTTAAGTTATCTAATGATCTGGAATGTGACCTATTTTTTAAAATACCCAGAATACCCCCCTAACTGCCCGAATGATTATGCTACCCCTTTCTAAGCCGGAACTTAGCCTAATCGTAACTAAACTGGCGCAAAACTATGCTAACACTAAAACCAACTTAACTAGAACCTAAGAAAAACTTAATTAACACTAATTACTTTTAATTAGAACCGAAGTCTTACAAAAATAATGCTTACGATATGAATATGATTTCCCATATGCCAAAGCAAAGAAATCGCCATACAAATCGCCTAATGACCAGTTGAATGAGAGCTTGCACTTCAAATAGGTGGGACTGTAGTTGTTTGAATGTAGGTGGAGACCAAGGAACCAAATGATCTAGAGGAAGCATGTGCAGTCTAAGATAAGCATGTTGTAGTGACCTTGGTTAGTAGTTTTTTTCCTCCAAAGGCAAGCATTGTTCTACTTCCTTAGTTCCATTGATCTTTTGCTTGTTTTTTTTTTCGTTTTCTGGTTCTCAGAATGTCATGCACTGGATCTCTCTTCGATGATCTAGATTAGAGTGTAGGGCTATAAAGGAAGATGAATTTAATAAAGATCTATTCTAATAGCATAAAATTTGGTCCAAACCTTCAGATGATGCAAGCAAATATTGGAGAGACTGTCCCCTACTATGTTGGAAGTGCACTTGTAGATATAGAACAAACGAAGGAAGATGAGCCAAAATTAGAATCCCGGTAGTTAGGGGCCAAATTTCACTCAAATAGCTGATAGGGAGACTGTGAAATCAATCATTTTAAAACAATGAATCTATAGAAAAAGAAATATATTGTCTACTTTTATAACATATGCCTATAACATTATGAGAAGAAACTGGATCCTCTACCATTTCCCATGCAGGAAACTTTGTATTTATTTTTAATGTAGAATTTAATTTACGAGGCCTAATCAACATGCCAAAGATAAGAAGGCGTTGCAAGGATTTTGAGGACAAACCATCTTATAAGAATTCAAGTCAATTGAATGTTTTTAGCCGTCCGATTTCACTTTCACAACTCTTTCTCTGACAATATCCAACATCAACGGATATGATTTTATGTAGATAGGTAATCCTCAAATACTTGATGTACGTGGTCTGGCCAATGGACCCACAAACTTTGCCATGTACTTATTTTAAAAGGCAATAGAGAGCTTTTCCTTGCAAAACTTTTAGAAGATACCAATGTACAAGGCAATGTCTCTAAATTAAAGAATTAATGTTTTCAGTATCTTTGATACATAACTAATCTAAAAACCTGACTTTATTGCAAATGTGATCGAGAGAAGTCTTTGACAAAGAGAATCCGAGCTCTGTACTTCCACATTTGGGATTATTTAAACCCAAGGAGTCCTAAATCAAGATATTATAATATTTATCTATAGAATGAGGCTAAACCATGACGCTACTACATCAAAATAAATTGCAATTCTCCACCTAAATCCATGAGTCATTCTACTTTCAATAAAATTCAATCTGCTTGCAAATTCTCATTCACCATGTATTAAATTTAGATCGAATTTCTAGTGAATTCATGGGATCATAGATCATATGTTTTTGTATGATGAAGTCCTTTGGGATCAACGAAAAAAGAAAAATTGATGGAGCTAATTACAAGTCGATAAATTGATCGATTCAATGGTTGGCCTCAAACATATTTGAGAGAAATTGTAATATGCATCAACATAAAGAGAGCTATGGTAAAATGGTGCATTTAATCAAAGGGGCCCCCAATTTACTCCAAATTCAAGCCAAATCAATTGAAAGCGTGTGAGAGTAGATTGGAACGAGTTTGAATTTTAGACAGGTTCTAGTAATATCACAATGGAGCTCACTATAAGAATTAACGCATCTTTTTACACTTGATGAGCTTCCTTCTTTTCCTTTAAAAAAGAAAGAAGGGGAAAAAAGTGGGCACATAGAGAGGGAGAGAGAAGCAGGGCTAACCTGTACTCATTTCCCCTCCATTTGTTAATACTTAGAAATCACATTAACTATAAAAGGAAATTTTACAACATAATTTTTAGAAATTCAAGAATTTGTGATATTAAAAACTGCATAAGATAAATACAAAAGTTACTTACCTCCCTTTCCTCGGTCCTTCCATGGTAGCCTTGAACTCCACTTGGTACTTGTGTATGAAAGATTTGATGAAGCCTTTCATAGTCCCCTTTTGTGGAATTAAAATTAAGGAGTCGAGGGATGTGCTGAAAGTTTACCCATTCATCTCCTTGAATCTTCCCTTTGAGTTCCCCTGAGACCTCTTTTAGGAAGAGATGCTGAAGACTAGTGAGGTACTGAATACCCTCTACATTCTTCAAGTTAGGGCACCAAAAAAAATGTAGGGTCTGAATGCAACTCATTGATTCCTCTTCAAATTTTATTTGATTCAGTTTACCGTAACCTGCTATGACCAACACCTTGAGTTGCAAGAAGTGTCCGCGACGGAAGCACAATTCTTTCCCAACATATGCCTTTTCAAGAATAAGTGTCATGAGATTGGGCAATGCTTGCAGTGACGACAAAGGATCTTCATTCAATTTAGACGAACGTAAAGCCACTATAGTGAGGTTTTGAAGGGAAGCAATCCAGGGAGGTAACCTCTCCAAACGCCCATGTAATGCGAGAATTTCAAGATGAGTGGGAGGAGAAGACAATGCTTCCATATTTAGAAACTCTTCTTTGCTTGTAGTCACTACAGCCAAGAATCGAAGGCGTTCCATCTTTTGCAACGAGGCACATAGCTCCACTCCATGGTCTCTTCCCACCTTTGTAATCAACAACTTTCTTAGCTGGGTCAAGTTTCCAATTTTTTTTACTATTTCAGTGTTTGCACCAATCACTTCTAAAGTTTGTAAGCACTTTAAATTGCATATTCCATCGGGAGCTTGCGCAAAATTGTGAAAGTCAAAATTGCTAGGAAACACAGTTAGATCATTACGACATGTATAGATATGTCGTAGTTTCTTCAATTTTTCTACTCCTTTGGGCAGGATATTTATTTTTGACTTGCTAGTATCCAATGACTGCAGATTTTGGAGCCTTCCTATGGATTCTGGAAGCTCTTCAACATTTGTATTCCTCAAACTCAAATAGCGTAAATTGAATAACTCCACTAATTCATCTGGCATACTCTCTATAGGGGAATCTTCTAGATCTAACACCCTTAATAGTTTGAAGCTTGATAAGATGCCACGTAAAGAAAGAGATGTAATTTCTATTTTGAATAGCATCAAAGAGCGAAGATGACAATTACTCAGCCCAATGTTTACAACCCTATTGCCCATTGACAAGTAACGGGCTTTTTTGCTCAGAGCCTCCTCTTTTCCATCACTTATGTAGCAAAAACTCTCTTCGTGGCCAATTGATATAGCTAACTCTCGCAGAACATCATGCATTCGTAGCTTTTTCTTAAACAGAGGATCCTTTTCTACATGTTGTAGCATGCCCCTACATACAAGATCCTTGATATAGTCTGCCGCCACCTCCTCTAATGTTTGCCCTCTCCTCTCTTGTATGAATCCCTGGGCAACCCATAACCTAATTACTCTTTCTTGTGTAATTAGGCAATCTTCAGGAAAAATGCTACAATATAAGAAACAGTACTTGAGGTTGTATGGCAAATCGTTAAAGCTGAGCAAAAGTATGTTCCTCAACCCTCCCAAATCTTTATTGTTGCCCAGCTGCCAGCTAAGATTAGCTTCCACCAAACTCCATTCCAAGCTCGAGTTTTCTTTCATTGACATGAGCCCCCCAATGTTCACAATTGCTAGAGGTAGCCCCTCACATTTTTTTACTAAGCTTTCTGCATATGACATTAGATGCGGAGGACAGCTTTCGTTTGAAAATGCTTTGCTACAAAAGAGAACGAAAGCATCGTCATAGCCCAGATGCCTAAGGTGGAGAACATTTTCAACTCCGAAAGATGATGCGAAATCATCCATCCGTGTTGTGACGATGACTCTGCTTCCACATCCATTGTTTGGCAATGCAAGTTGTATGTGTTGCCATACAATTGCTTTCCATACATCATCTAAAACAATCACGTACCTTTTCTTCTGTAAGTAGCTGATGAGCATCTCACTAATTTCGATGTAATCCATCTCATCAACGCCATTTGGAATAGGCTCGTTGGTAGATTTGCATAGGCCCTTCATCAAGTTTCGTAGGAGCTCGTCAACTTTATAAGTCTGGGAAACTGTGATCCATGCACGGCAATCAAAGTGGTTCTCCACTTCTGGGCTGTTGTACACTTTTGTGACGAGAGTGGTCTTGCCAAGGCCACCCATTCCCACCACGGACAGCACCACACGTTTTGGCACTTGATCTGATTCTATCAGCCGTTTGATTAGGAACTTCTTGTCTTCCTCGATCCCCACAATTTCAACATCTGGGATCAAGCGCGCGTGCTGTCTAAAACGTTGCCGGTTTTCACCACCACCACCATCATCATCATTTGTGTTTGATGTTGATCCTCTTTCTCTGAGGTCATAACGTTTGTATCGCTTTGAAATTTCCTGAATCTCAAACTTGACTGCTTTCAGCTCAGAGGCAATCTGGCGCTTGTAACGGAGAAGCTGTGCTTTGAGCATGACACTTTCTAGTAGTCCCTCACCTGTGTCTTGCTCGGCAATATGGTACATGTACTTGTCAATGATATCCTCCACCTTGTGGGCGACTTCTCTTACTTGCCCCTCAAATGTTCTCATTCCATCTCCATCGTTGCTGATTTTTCTTCTTTTTCTTCTATCTGCATCCTTCAAGAAGGAGCCCATGCTCTCCAGCTCCAGTTGGATTTCTTCTATTTGCAGTCCTTCAAAAAGGGATGGTGCTTCTTCTTTCAATCTTTCAATCGCCAAACCCCCACCAATCCCCGCCAATTTCTCAACCACGAACCTCACAGCACTAGCCATATTTGTCTTGCTCTTACTTTTTCTCTCACAATACAATGCAGTCTTTTATTAAGGCCACCGACGCCACGTTAGAGTGCTCCACGTTAGGCCTTTATAAGACGTGTGTGACTTGATTTTTAAGCCAATACCATGGAATTATTGGTTGTGCTGGATTCCATGGTATATTCGGTCATTAATCGCAGAGAGAGCGCAGAGCAGAGAGCTGAGAGCAGAGGGGGAGAGCTGAGAGCGCAGCAGAGAGCAGAGAGGGAGAGCTGAGAGGCGAGAGGGAGAGATCTGAGAGCTGAGAGCTGAGAGATCTGAGAGCAGAGAGGCGAGACGAGATCTGAGAGCTGAGAGATCTGAGAGAGCAGAGAGGCAAGAGCTGAGAGCAGAGAGGGAGAGCTGAGAGCGGAGAGTGCAGCTGAGAGTAGAGAGGTGAGAGCTGAGAGGAGAGCCTGGAGATCGGAGATCGCAGTTCGCAGAGAGCGCAAGGAGGTAGAGAGAAGACTGAAGCCAATACCATGGAATTATTGGTTGTGCTGGATTCCATGGTTTAGTCATTAATCGTGAATCCTTTTCTCTGTGCCGCAAAAGAAATAAAGTTGCTTGGTGCACATGGCGGACCAACCGCAATAAATGGAATGCTTTTGTGGACTTCTTTTCACCATCCATCATATCAGGAGATCATGGGCCACCGTGACAACTGGATGCATGAACTACCGTGTCACGGGCACAGCTCATGATTTCCAATTGGAACCACTTCCATCAAAGGAAGGTGAAATCTTGACAAATGGTATTAAAAAAAAAGGGGTTTGGACATGTTGATGGACGCAACCATCGACTTGTTGAGGGCTGAGGAAATCTCTGGGCCGTTTCTCTGAGCCTGGTTTCATTCATGTGTGTTGTGTAATGGATATGGAGTCTGTATCCTACTCTTCATACTTTAAGTCAGTATACAATCAATGGGTAATAAAAGATTGCATTTGAGCCCCATCGATTGTGTAAGAGCTGGCTTCCAAGGTGGCTCCATGACTGGTGCCCCTAAATTGAGATAGATGGAGGTTCTTATTTCTCTAAAGAGGTGTTAAAGAGTTATATATTAGGGCTCAATTAGAAACTTCTTTTTTTGTAAACATAATTTTATTTGTCAAAACAAGAACAAAACAATAATTAAGCCATGGGCAGACAATGCCTCACCCAATTAGGAACAATACCATCCCAATAAAAACTGTTACCAAGCTGATAACTCTGCTTGGCCAAAAAATGATGTGCTACATTAGAAGTCCAAAAAATATAAAAGAACTTAATAAAAGAAAAATAATTGTACTGAAGTTTAATGTCCAAATTAAATAATGGAATTGGTGGTCAATCCACTTGTCTGCTGATGTTATCCACCGGGCTAGAGGTGAAATGCGTACCAACTTCATCTAGTAGCCCTACGTAGATCGGTATAAGGGTGGATGGTCAAGATGTTACATGTAGCTAATCCTACATGGATGGATGAATTGATCAAATCTAGTGGGTTTGAGGTACGTAGGCATCATGGGTAAAATAGGTGGTTACATATGTTTTATTAGATAGTCGATCTTGCATCTAGTGGTTCCTGTTTTTTATGAGATTGGTGATCTCACCTTGTAAACAGAGCTGTCCTCAGCTTTGATACTCTCCACATGATATTGTTTGCTTTCATTACATGCCTAACTGTTTTTTTTTTTTTTTTCTTTTTTTTTTTTTTTTGCTTTTGCTTTTGCTTTTGCTTTTGCTTTTTAGGCCTCAACCCACCAAAAGGCATCATGTAGAGTTAAGGACCACGTCACACATATGAATCCAAGATCTGGATGAGCCGTTTCCGATGTGGCACTTGTACACCACTACATACGCAGTCCTTAAGAGTTTTCCCCGCCCTCTCTATCTAGGCAGATGCTCGCCGGACTCAAAACCCTTCTAAGAGGGGCCATAGGCGTGACATAAATTATACACCCTATCGCTTTATAAATTTATTTTTGGTAATGCAATATCGTCACTCTTCTCTATATATTACCCCATCACTTCATAAATTTGTTGATCAAGAGATACAAAACCTTCATGCGTTGCCTGAATAATATTTTTGAAAAAAAAAATTGCTGACTTGCAAAATTCTTTATAATGGGGGTTGTTTTTTATCCACTATTCTGGGCTCTTTCCATTTTTCCCCCCACTTCCTTTGTGCAGGTTATTGCATTAACTGACATAGCTCTCCAAGCTCCTACTCATATCTTGATTATCTCCAAAGTGAAGGATGGATTAACTGGGCTCCCTAAATTTTCCCTGGATGCCTTTTTTTTTTTTTTTTTTAATTCCTTTACTCTTTAGAGAGATAGAGTAAGAGAGAATTTATCAAAAGTTGTTCTGCTATTAAATCCATAGCGGTAATTCTGGAAAGTGTTTGTGAAAGGATATTTCCGATTATAAATGAAGATTATAATGATATTTGGAAAAAAAAATGATTGTAAAATGGTAATTTGAAAATGGAGAAACTTTCATCGAACAAGACTGTTAATTATAAAACAGTATCTCCCTGTTTCTTCTTCGTAAGTGGGGATCCAAACTCTAATTCTTAAATATCATTTCCAACTCTTTTTTATAAGTCCCGACCCGGACGGCAGGGACGCTCCACCGGAGCCCACCCCCTTTTATTATTATTATTATCAGATCTAAACCATTGAATTGAATGGATCCCCTAGTGAACAACAAAATTGAACACAGAACTGCAAAGTGTGAAAGTTTTTGTGTTGGATTCCATGGTTTATTCCATCATCAATCATGGAATGCTTTTCCTTGTGCCGCCCAATCACAATGATAAATGGGATGCTTTTGTTGACTTCCATTCATCATCCCTCTATATTAGAGACCAAAGTTGCTAGCATGGCCCACATAGACTACTGTGTCATCAAATCGATCCAACACGGCATTGACCTGGACGATCCAAGGGCACAAAACAAAGTTGAAAATAAAAATTAAATAATAATTCGGCTGTGCAACTTGGCTTATAAAATCCTTGTAAAAATTTTGTTGACTTTTTTGTCATCATCCATCAAAATCAGTGGAGAAAAAAAGTTGCTAGCATGGCCCACCATGACAACCGGATGCATGAACCCATTTCCAAGTCGTTCAGGTCAATGCCCATTGGGTCTCTTCTCATGATCAATCAAACAGATCCAAGGGGCATATAGAGGATGTAAATGAGCATTTTATTTCAATTTCAATGGAGGGGTAACTGGGGTGCTTCAAAAAATATAAGAAAAAAAGTTCCCAATTAATAGCTTTAAATGAAAGGATGTACTTAATTAAAACCTTACTAAAAAACTTAGTGATTAATTTGAAAAGTCTTAAAACTTGTGTCTGTTTTTTGAAATAAGGCAAAAACTTATAATACCTTACTTGAAATTATCCCTTTCTCCAATCCTGCCAACTTTCCCATGGCTGGGGTCGCCCCCTTTGGCTAGGTACCAAAATAAAATAAAATATTGCCGTCAAACAATGTACTGTACCATACCAAACAATGGCCATCTCACCAAGGACTGCCCAGAAAGGTTCAAAACCAACTGCAGGTAACCACTGCTGATTTTTTTTTAAACCGGAAAAGATGCATCTTGACTTGTTCATCCTATCACAATTGAGTTTCACCCTTGTTCTAAACCTCCCCAAAATCTACTCAGAATATAAACTTTCCCTGCCGTCCAGAGGACTGTGAAAAGGAAATTTTTCTGTGCCAACTCATTCACCAAAGATTTTCATAGTTGTCCAAACCCTAACTTTTGATCAATCCAAGGGCCTACAAAACTCAGACTAGTGCAAATTTTGGAGTTAGGGGTTAAGATTGATCATGAAAGGGCCAGATTGGCTCCACAAGACTGCATACATTCTAGATGAGGCTTAACAGCCGAAATACCTTCAGTCAAATATACATGTACTTGTGAAATTGTCTACATCCAGAAATACAGAAAAACCACGTACTGATGGCAACACGATCTTTTAAGCTATAAACCAACCATAATCGCCATCGCCATCCATAATGTCACCAACCCACCCACACACTTTTCAACTAAATCAATTGATGATGGCAAAATTTAAAAGCCTGAACAGGTTTTCAAAGATCTTGCCTAACAAAGTAGTTGGCCGTCCAGAATCACACGTCCCTCGGGCTCAGGGCCAAAGGGGGCCGGGCTAGGCGGGAGATACCCTTGGTTATTAAAAAAAAAAAAAAAAAAATAGTGAAGAGTGGATAAAACCCCACAAACATCCCAATCAACACACTTACAGCAGGGAGCGATATTACATAGATTCCGTAGGTGGGGAATGCAACACTGCCACACCAACGGATAAATAAGTAATACAAACATACCAAATTTAATCCTCCTCCAAATTGATGGAGTCCTTGAACTTCCCATACAAAATCTTCTTCAATTCGGCCATCTGTGCAAGTACGGAGTCCTTTTCTTCTTTTAACTTCTCCAGAGATTTAGTTGTCTCTTCTTTCATCATTTCCAGTCTGTTCTCCACTTCCTCCCGTGGCACATGAGTGAAAACTTCCCCTATTTGGAATCTCACCACATCCTCATCTGACAAAATCAGTTCATTGCTTGCATCCTCCAAATTGTCATTGGTCTCCTGCAGAAAACAAACCTGTTAAGCCATCTACAAGAAGAACAAATTGATGTTGGTGTGGAACTCTTCTTTCTAGGTGAATATTGGCAATTGATTATCTTCCCTTCTTGTTGGGATGTCTGTCTATTCGCAGTAAAAGGAAAACAAATAAAAAAAAAAAGACTGGAAATAATTGACAGAGAATATATTTCATTGATTTTGCTGGATACAATGGCACAAAGACATTCCAGACGACAATTCTAAAACCAAAAGCATTTCCAGCATCTAATGCTACAAAAATTACATTAAAGAAAAGGCAGAAAGATATTCACAGAAAGTTTAAAGGCCTTTTGTATCAGGTTTTGCTTTAAGTTCAGCTTTGAAACTTGACATTGTCTTGAGCTTTGAAGCTCCGTCTTTGATGTTCTGCTTTGGAGATTTCACATACATACTGTCAAACTTTCCGCAGTTTGGGGTCATGCCATGGACACAATTTGTCCATTTAGCATCATGCCCAGGATGTGACTATTTTTTTTCCCAGTTCGCTACCCATGGGGGATGTTAGAAACTTCCTTATCAATAACTCCATGTGACAAACCTGCGGAGTCCATGTAATGAACTTGTAGACATTTTAGCACTGCAATATCATGCAAAAGATGAGTTTTCACAGCCCGGGGCCGGCGGGTTAAGGTCTTACTGACGATGCATTTTGGCCCATTGGCATCATGCTCAGATTTTCTTTTTTTGGTCCTGGCTTACTACCCAAAGGGTTTCTCTGTAAACTGAAACCACTGTTGTCATCAAGTACTACCCCAGAGGATTGTTGAACTGGTTTTTGAACTATTATTAGAGTGTAAGGAACATCTTTTAACTTCATTATTGAGAACATCGACCAGTTCTTATGATTCACAGGGGATCATTGTCACTGGATCCATTTAGGGATTGACCCTTTTCAACCTACCCAAAGGGTCATGGGGTAGTCAAAAGTAGCGCCAGAATTTTCTGATTTGCAGTGTTGGATTTGAATCCTACAGCAGAGTGTTTGGCAGATTGATAACAAATTGTTTTTAAGTTCTTTTAAGTTTTTTGTGTGCACCCATGAATAGAGCACAGTTGCTGATGCATTGCATCGTGTGGGACCCAAGTGATGCAAATCCAATTTAATTTTTTATGTTATTATTGAGCTGTAATTTCGATTAGATTTCCAAATTTATTAGGATTTGAGTTAAATTTTCCTTTTCAAAATAGGAAATAAATTTGGAAATGTAACCCCAATTACAACTCAATATTAAAATAAGAAATTAAATTGGATTTTTATCGCTTGGGTCCCACACGTGATGCCTGCATCAGTTCCAAGAACGTGTCAGATTTGTAATAGGTGGATTTCGTGAAACTGGAGTGACAAAGGGCATATCATTTTCATTGGTATTATGTGAGTGCCCTGAAACTGGAAAAAGAAACAGCATAACACTTTTTGTTCCTTTGTGCTGCTGGGTGTTGACTTTCGTTCGATTATAGCCAAGGCCGGCTCGAGACAATTTGAGGCCTAAAGCGACAACCCTAAATGAGCCATTTTCTATGTTTTATTATTATTATAAATATTTTATTTAAAATTTATTTTTCTTGTTTTTTTGTGATGCAAAATTACTAATCAAGTTTTTATATTTAAGTTTTGCTAACCTATCTTAAGTCCACGTCCAAAACCCACATGGAAATCTTAGGTCACAAAATCCAACTACCTATTTGGCTCCAACACCCCCACCCACGCCAACAAACAAAAATCTTGAGTCTAGCACTGGTGGGGCTCGACGCAATTTCACTTGCGCACGGTGCGCATATGCACCATGAATCAAGACCATCCAAGATGGACTTCAGAGGTGTGCCCCACATATTGGATGTTCCAAATGCAAAGTGCTCATATGCATTGTGGGCAAGTGAATAAATTCCGGCGGGGGCCCATTGTTTATCTTAAATTTTAAGATCTATTATTAGGGCTGAAATCCCAAGCGATGGATCTATTACAACCACATCATGGATTAAACCTGAATGGGCCCCTATTGAAATAGGATACACAAAAATACTGAGAAGGGCTTGTGAAGCAAGTTCATAACTGAATGTATAGTTGAGATTTGATACACATGGACTGCTAGAAAGATAATGGTGAGCTAAAATCAATTGGGCTCCTAGCAATAGAAATATAAGGGGCAGATTTGGAAATATAATACGCCATAAATGACACTGTAAGGCCCCATGAAAATCTTAATCGTATGTTCTCAAGAGAGAGTCATTATGGGGCCTTACATTTTGGGGAGAAAGAAAAGAGTTGGCAGTTGATAAGTTTGTTTGTCTTTTTTGGAATTTCAAAAGATGTCGGCTGCTATTATCGGACCTTTTTTTGGGCCTTATTTTTTGAGGCCTAAAGCAATGGCTTTGTTGGCCTTGTGGTAAAGCTGATCCTGATTATAGTTGCAGGGAGCTTATTTATTTCATGTGTGTTTATTGAAATGCGACATACACATTTTGTTACTATTTTGGAGAACTGCATTTATTTATTTTAGGAAGTCTACAATTCTACATGATAATATTATAAGGTAAATACTTATAAAAGGTGGTTTATGTTAGATTGTACTCATTCATGCATAAGCCTTGGAGATCACCTGATAACTAAATTGCCTAAACACATTTCTCGTAGGTAAGCGACTTTTAGGTATCTTTTATCAAGCTAACCCTTTCCAGACCCAGATATGCTTTCGCTGGAGATAGGAGCATATACTTATGTTCTTCAAGGGTAATAATCCTTAAGTAGCTTTCCATTAATGGGCATCGATTGTTCGTTGCCATCAACGTCACTCAGATTATAAGCACCAAACAAAAACACAACATCAACCGTGCACGAAACTTTCCATTTTTCATTAAATATCCTTATTGATTAACCGGTCATGACTATGAGAGGGAAGAGTGAAACAAAAGGGGAGCAAAAGGGATGATGGCAACTGCAAAACTGTTGCGTCTGCTTCAACACTGATGCAAGTATGATGGTATCACACTGTCGTAAAGTTCTTGGGCTTTTGGAAAAAGATGGATTCAGCATGAGATGTCCCCAAAATACTTTGGATTCGATTTTGATAAGCTCCACGTCACTCATAACGCATGACTGCAGCGAAAGTGGAGCAACTTGGGGAAGAGGAAGGATAGCCAACCGGCTAAACTACAAGCCAAAAGGCTTAAGGTAGGATGTCTGTGACAGATCTAGAGCTTTAAGATGAAGAGAAGAACCCAAGGTCCAGTAGAGTAGAACGAAAATTTTCAAACCAAGCTCTGGGTGCTTGTTTGAGGCCATACAACGAGCGACGGAGCCGCGCCACCTCATTTCTAGACGGAGACTCGTGGAGGAATACATTCTTCACATCCATCTAATACAGGGGCCATGAGCGTGATGCTGCAATAGCAAGAATAGTACGCACAGTTGTCATCTTGGCGACCGGAGTGAATGTTTCATCATAGTCAATACCATACTCCTGACGGTTGCCAAGTGCCACTAACCGAGCCTTATAGCGTGCCAGTGTACCATCAGGATGTAGCTTGATAGAGTAAACCCACTTACAGCCAATGAGTTTGATGGACGGAGGACATTGAACAACATCCCATGTGTGATTTACTTGGAGTGCGTCAAGTTCTTCTTACATGGCCTGCCGCCAACACTTATGTTGCACTGCTTGGGAAAAATGATTAGGTATATAAACAGAAGACAAGGTAGCAAGTAAGGATGTATGGGTAAAGCCAAACCGATCAGGGGGGCGGGAAAGCCGAGATGATTGACGAAGAGGAACGGTCTAGGATAAGTCTAGAGCAGGAGCCGGATCAAGTGCCGAGGAAGCTAATAAATCCGGAAGCTCAGGTGCAACCATGTGTTCCCGTCTACGCCTTTCATACACAAAAATAGGCTTGATTTTTCCATAGGTGGATCAGGAGGATCACCAAAGTCAGGAACAAGTGAAAACACAGGAGACGGAGCACGATCTAGATGATGATGGAAAAAATATTGGTTTTCAAAAAACACAACATTACAAGAAATTCGGATACGTTTTACCCTCGGATCATAACAGAGAAATCCTTTTTGGTCATTCGCATAACCTAAAAAAACACACTTCAAAGATTGAGCCGATAGTTTTGTTCGTTCGACCGGGGGAAGAAGAACAAAACATACACACCCAAAAACATGGAGATGAGAATAAATAGGATGCTTATGAAATAAACAAAAATAAGGTGTTTCATGATTTATGCACGGTGAGGGTAGCCGATTTATAACATGAACTGTTGTGGACAGAGCTTCGGGCCAAATTTTTGGTGGAACAGATGATTCTAAGAGGAGAGACCGAACAATGTCCAAAAGATGTATGTTTTTCCTCTCAGACACCATTTTGTTAGGGTGTATAAGGACATGATTTTTGAGAAATGATCCCTTTGTTTTGCAAAAAGGTTTGAAACTCATTAGAAACATATTCACCACCTGAATTTGTGCGAAGTGTTTTAAAGGATGTGGAGAAGTGATTTTCCACATAGGCTAAGAATAGCAAACACCTCAGATTTTGAAGGCAAGAAGTAGATCCATGTAAAGCGACTATAGTCATCAATGAATGTAACAAAATATATAAAATGAGAATGGGATATGACAGGTGCTATACCCCATACATCACCATGCACAAGATCAAAACATTTCAATGATAAAGAAGTACTGATCGGAAAAGGAAGAGTCTTGCTCTTGCTCATTTTACAACTAGAATAATTAAAAGAAACATCATTAATAGAAATTTTATTATCATGTAGCAACCCAGATTTAAACAAAGATAACAAAGTACGAGAATGAGGCTGGCCTAATCTATTGTGCCATAATTGGCTCTTATTTGAACTAGAACCAAAAAACAAGGCGGAGGCAACCAAATTCCTATCATGTGTAGATAGTTTTAGCGGAAAAAGACGGCCACACTTAGGCCCCTTCACTATCACCTTCCCCGATGCTTGATCCTATACAACACAACCAGAACGAGAAAAGGAGACAAAATAATGATTATCAACTAGTTGTCCAACAGATAATAAATTTGTAGATAACTGAGGAGAAAGAAAAACATGACTCAAGGGCAAGGGATGTGAGATCTCACCGATTGCAATAATGGGTATACTGCCACCATCTGCTGTATTGATTCGGAGACTTCCATCATAAGGCTTTAATTGAGATAGATTTTCAGAAGAGTGGGTCATATGATTAAAAGCCCCCGAATCCATATACCAGGTGAGTTTGATTGTTTGGATTTACCTGAGAGGCCAAGTGCAGAAAAAGCGTTTACAATCATCTGTTGAACTATTTCAAGGGTGAGAGAGGATGAAGAAGCAGGCGGAGCATGCATCATTGTATTGGCAGTAGGACTCAATGCAAAAGGAGACGTATCTAGAGTTGCCAGATTGGCTTTCTGAGAGGAGGTATGAGCACGGCGCCGACATTTAGGAAGAACATGGCCCTTGCGTTTGCAGTAAGAGCAGTATTTTTTATTGCATTGAGTGGCAACATGTCCATATTTCTGACAATTATAACACTGCACTTTGGTCATATCTTTGTTCTGCTGGTGGGAACGTGCAACATAAGCCGCAGTTAGTGGACCGGTGGAAACTACTTGTTGAAAAGTAGCCTAGGTTGTTAGACGTTCCTCACGAAGAAGCTCGCCAAAGCAAGAATCAATAGATGGGGAGGGCACTCTGCTCATCAGATTTGAACGTATTTATTCAAATTCAAGTCTAAGTTTCATCAAGAATCGATCCCTCTGACTAGTGGAATGAATGTTTTGAACCACCGCAATCGAGGCATCAGGGAGGCTAGAGTAAATACTCTCAATATAGTCCGTCCATAAGCGAACAAAATGAGAGTAATATTCTTGAACGGACAGTGTTCCCGAGTAAACTGAGAAAGCTCATGTTCCAGGTGGAACCATCGTGCAGAGTTATCCTGTTGATATACCTGTTTGAGGTAGTCCCACATGCCTTTTGCTGTTTTGTAAGGTCTGAGATTCAGGATGTATTGGGGATCCACAGACCCCAAGAGCCAAGTCATGATTTGTGCATCTTTGGTGTCCCATTTTGAGACTGCATTTACATCCTCTAATGGTTTGGGATCAGTCCCATCTATATGACCCCATAATTCTTTTCCTTTAAGGTATATATGAAATTGGAAGGCCCAGGATGTATAATTGATCCTATTAAATTTAATCAGTGAATGTTCACTTTTGTCCATGATTATCACTGTAGGAGTTGGCTCAAGTTACAGCAAAATCTCAAACCAGATCTATAAAGTGATTTCTTTCTCAAATCAGGAATCGATTCAAGATATCTCCAAGCAGAAAAAAAAAATGGATCTCTAGTGGTCTGGGAATGATCTAAACCCAGGACCTAGGTCTGTCGACCTGTTTCTACCAAAAAACAGGTCAGACGACCTTGTTTTTATGCTCTAAGAGAGGAGGTGGGGCCCAGTAGATGATCTGATGATCAATCAAATCTGTTGGATATCCAGAACTCCTATTTTTCGTCAAGGCAAGCCAAGATTCACTCCAAGCAGTCACAGATCCATGATGTTGTGTGCATTTGATGAAAACTTATGCACTAAAACAAGAAACCGCTAAATCGATCAGAAATCCTACCTCTAATGAGCCAAAAATTCTGAAAAAAAATGTCCAAGAAATCCAGGATGAGTGGTCAACCAAGATGGTATGGTCTGTTGATGCTGCTATGTTGATCTAAGGTGGTCCCCTGATGAGTTGCTCCAAACGGCTTACGAGATTGGTTCCCAGAACCCAAAATAATACTCAGAGTTCTCTGCTGAGTCAATACAGAGGTCCACAAGTCTCTAATTAACTTTCGATCAAGATAGAATGATGTCTTTGATGAACCTGGGCTGATCGGAGGTGGGCCACCAGTGATCAGACGTCAAGATGTTGATGAAGCACTATGCTAACATGCACGAACAATCACAAGCAAAGTGCTATGACTGTTATATTACCAAGATTTGACAACAAGGTTGAAGGAAGACCTATCTCTGATACCATGACAGATCTAGAACTTTAAGATGAAGAGAAGAAGCTTTGGAATTGGATGATCCATTCGATCAGTCCTTGCTTTACTTATAGAATATTGGCCTTAATCAAAGCAAATTACAATCTCTATACGAGGAAAGAATATAAAGAATATGTGATACAATCTTGTGTACATGGAAAGAGAATAAAAATAGATAGGTTAGTCAACTAATCCCTAAAATCCCACGTGATGTATGAGAATGGACCTGTGGGCCTATTGTACATGGGTCTTGGGTCAGCTATTGTTAACAGTCTGGGTATCACACCACCAAAGATGAGCCAAACACACGACTGAGAGAACTCAACTTTCATTCAAATTTCTGTAATCTATCCCAAAGAGAAGGGATTACATCCTTTATATAATAGTTTAGTAATTAAGCCATAAAAATTTAGAAACTCCCTAATTCTGCTAAATCATATCAATTATAATAAATCTACTAAACTTGGAAAATCATCTAGAAGGTCTAAAACTAGAATCTGTCATTTGAGAATTCTGTCACTGCTAGGCCTTGTGGGCTTTGGGCCTTTTGGAATGAACTTTCAAGTGGGGCCCAGTAGTCTGGCCTGCATCAGCTCTTCCCAGCTTGGAGAAACTCGACTCCGGCGAGTTGTTAGCTTGGTACTTCTCGTACAAATCCAGATTGAGTCTCTCAAACTCCGTGGGGGTGATCCAAGTAGCTTCAGAGAATGGTTTACCTTTCCACTTGACCAAAAACTTGTGATATCCGCCGGTCTTTGTTGAAACCAGTTGGTCATCATAGACATCTTCAATTTCTTTCTGACGAGCTGGAACCATGGGAAGCCGGATAGCTTGCTCCTGAAACGATTCATCCTGATAATGCCCGTGATAAATTGTAAGATTTTCGACATTGAACGTAGAGCTGATATTCATGTCTGGCGGAATATCAAGCACATAAGCATTTGAGCTGATTTTCTTCAGAATCTTAAACGGACCTGCACTTCTGGGATGGAGCTTCTTGTAAGCATGGATGAA
Organism: Persea americana; assembly: GCA_029852735.1. Lineage (NCBI taxonomy): Eukaryota > Viridiplantae > Streptophyta > Magnoliopsida > Laurales > Lauraceae > Persea > Persea americana. The sequence continues at coordinate 17,530,473 of CM056816.1, forward strand.
AATAGCAACGTAGCGGCCGCTATATCGGCCACCACCGCCACACTCGCACTCATAGCAGACATAGCTACGGCTGCTACAAGGCCGCTACGACCGCTACGGGGCCACTACGAGGTGAGAAAAAATCCTACTTTTCAATTTTTTTTTAAAATGCATAATAAGACTTATTTCTTTTCTTCTTCTCTCCAAATAACATTTCTACACAACTCTTCTACCCTTTTATGTTTAAAAGAATACCAAAAAGCACATGATCTCACCGAATTACAGTCGATACAGAGAGTTCTTCTCAATTATTCTTCTCTAAGTACATCCTATTAGGCACCCCCTTTGGTAAATGTATTTTTTTCTCTAGGTACTGTTAAGTCTTGACGTCATGACATAGTTTTTTCTTTTATGAGCCTTTCATTAGTTTCTAAGTTAGCATAACTAAGCAACATGAACACATGTGAAAAAAATGATCACTACTATTATTTTATATTTATACAGCAATACAGGAACTCATACAGTGAGGGGACCGCTACGCCCCCTTACCTTAGTTACTTTTGCAAAAAAAATACATTTTCTCTCATTTTCCAATATTCTAGATTTTCTAGAATCTTTTCATATTTTTTTGACGATTTTTCCAAATCGCACAGCTACGTAGCGCCTGTTACGCTACGTAGCGTTTTGGCAGGAGGCCGCTACGCCCGTCACTACCACTATTTTCATCCTTGCTTGTAAGTGCCTGTGGGGAACCGTTCTGGCTTAATTCGAACCATGACCATGTCCCCTTCATTAAATTCAACATGCCGCCTTCGAGCGTCTGCGTGCTGTTTGTAAGTCTGATTACTTTTGGCAATCTGTTGATAGACCTCATCAAGAACGTCCTTGATGTGCCAAGCAAATTGTTCAGCTTCTTGGCTAGGCCTGGCTTCAGCTGGTAAAGGACCCAGGTCAATCGGAAGACACAACTTAACTCCTGTGACAACTTCAAATGGTGATCTTCCAGTGGATCTGTTGACGGAATTATTGTAGGCAAACTCCACCATGGGCAAAATAAGATCCCATGAAGCAATGTGTTCTCCGACGAGACAGCGAAGAAGATTTCCCACGCTTCGATTGACGACCTCAATCTGCCCATTAGTTTGAGGATGCTAGGCACTGGATTACTGGAGCTTTGTCTTCATCATATGCCATAAATTTTTCCAAAAGAAGCTCATGGTATTTGTATCTTTGTTGGACACTATAGTCTTCGGAAGAGCATGAAGACGAACAATCTCTTTGAAGAAAAGAGTGGCAACCTTCCTTGCATCTATTGTGTTAGCACATGGAATAAAGTGTGCCATTTTGGAAAACCTGTCCACCACAACAAAAATAGAATCTACCCTTCTTGCAGTCTTGGTAAGCCCAAGACAAAATCTATGCTTAGATCTTGCTAATGCTCATGTAGAATAGGAAGGGGCTGATACAATCCAGTGTTGTTCTTTTGTCCCTTTGCAAGCTAGCATACCCTGCATAGTTCGCAAGTTCAGGCAACATCGGTCTTTAGGCGGGGCCAAAATAAACTGTCTTCCACAATTGCCAAAGTCTTATCTCGCCCTAGATGTCCACTGCATCCACCCCCGTGTAACTCTCAGAGGACATACTCGCGAATAGTAGCTGGGAAATAAAACTGATTTCCGCGAAAAAAATAGCCGTCATGTATAGAAAATTTGGGATGTTCAGAAAACTCACCATTAAGATCTTTATAAATGCATCAAAAGTCATGATCATCAGGATATTCTCTGCGAATATCTTCAAAGCCTGGAACTATGATGGAAATTGTCGTATGCGGGTGAGAACAATGACTTAAGGCATCTGTGACCTTGTTTTCCGTTCCTGACTTATAACGCAACACAAATGTGAATTCCTGCAGATATGCGCTCCATTTGACACGATTGGCGTCATCTTCTTTTGTGAGTTCAGATGCTGCAAGGCTTCATGATCTAAATACAAAACAAATTATTTCCCGATCAAATAATGACGCCAATGATGAAGAGCTTAAACAACTACATGTATTCCAAGTCATATGGCGAATACTTTTTGCGAGAGTCATTCAATTTTTCGCTAAAGCAAGCAACTGGGTGACCTTCTTGACTTAAGACTCCGCCAACACCAACTTGTGAAGCATCACAACCAACTTCGAAGACCTTGTCAAAGTCTGGAAGTTTCAAAACAGGTACCTCTGTCATTATTTGCCTGATCTGTTCAAATGCATGAATGCTTCCTTGGTCCAATTGAAGCCACCTTTCTTCATGCAATCAATTATAGGAGTCATAAAGGTGCTGAGGCTGCGAATAAATCTCCAATAAAAGGTGGCCAATCCATGGAAACTCCGTGCTTCATTGATAGTTTTGGGAATGGGCCAATCTATGATTGCTTTGATCTTCTCTGGATTAGCATCTACTCCTTGGGCCGATACAACAAATCCCAAGAATATAACTTTGGAACTCAAGAATGTACACTTCTTCAAATTAATGTAAAACTTCTCTTTGCGAAGTGCACGCATCACATACCTGAGGTGATCAAGATGTGCATCATTGGACTTGCTAAAGATCAATATATTGTCGAAATACACAACAAATTTGCCGAGGAAATGTCGTAGAAACTCTCATAAAAGTGCTGGAAGCATTGGATAATCCGAACGGCATGACTAACCATTCGTACAATCCATCTTTAATCTTGAAGGTTGTCTTCCATTCATCTCCTGGGTTGAATACGGATTTCATGATATCCGCTTCTAAAATCTATTTTAGAGAAGATGAAAGATCCGGCCATCATATCAAGCATGTCATCCAAACGGGGTATTGGAAACATGTACTTAATCGTAATCTTGTTGACTGCTCGGTTGTCGACACACATTCTCCAAGAACCATCTTTCTTGGGTGTCAAGAGGGCTAGTACCGCGCAAGGACTCATGCTTTCGCGACTGTAACCCTTCTGGAGGAGCTCTTCAACTCGCTTTCTCAATTCTGTATGTTCGGTAGGGCTCATGCGATAAGTAGGTAAATTTGGAAGTGATGACCCCGGGACCAGATAATAGCATGCTGGACGTTCCTCATAGGCGGTAGCTCTTTTGGAAGGTCTGCTGGAATCAAGTCTTTAAAATCATGCAACAAAGACTTGATTTCTGGTAGTGTAGAAACTGCTCTCTTATCTGCTGCCTGTTTGGATTCATTTGGGATGAGGGCATAGACAATCCCTTGTTTTTTGCGTAATCTTTAAAATTTTGCATTGAAAGGATGTGCGAACTTGGCTATGATGCAATTTGTTTTGTCGGAACTTATGGTGATTGCTTTGTCCGGGCAGTAGGAGGCTTAAGTGAAAGAAGAGTAACCTTGCGACTCTTATACTTAAAAGTATGGGTGTTTGCTTCTCCATCACTTTGGACTTTGTTATAAAAAAGTCAAGGTCTTCCCAACAGAATATGAGAACATTCATGGGGATAATATCACACGAAATAGAATCTTCATAATCACCAATTCGAAATGTTACCTGGGACCGCTTGGTTACTGAAATTGCTAAATCATTCACCCAAGAAACCTTGTAAGGCTTCAAGTGTTTTTCTGTTGGAATCTTTAACTTGTCAATTACTTCCTAGGATACCACATTCATCTCGCTTCATCTATGATGAGATTGCACAATCTGTTGCAACATTTTGCCATAAAGCAAAATATGGTAGTCCGCCTCCAATCTTCAGCTTCCTCTTCAGTAGTAATGAAGAGACAACGAATAAATAATGTCCGTCCTTCTGTTTCATCTTGATAGAAGGAATGTTTGTCTTGTTTGGGCGAAGGTGCCTGCTCTTCATATGGTGTTTCAACTTCAATTTCTTCATCAACGGGCTCCGAGTCATACGTATCTTCTTCATTATCTGTGTAATGAAGATTCTTTGAAACTAGGCATTAGAAGCATAGTGTCCTTTGCCCCTGCATCGAAAGCAATCGATGTCCTGCTTTTGTCACAAAGACTTGACAACATTCTTCCGTTTGTTTGCAAAATTTGCTGGAGGTCTTGCTTGATTCTAAGGAGGTGCTTTCCTGTTGGAATTTTGTGGAGGAGGTTGTCGGGTTGAGTTTTGTGCTGGCGTCACCCGCTGATAAGTCGTATTGGAATTCCTCCTTTGAAGAGGCTCTCCGAAACGCCTCAAATATGGATGTCGCAACTGATCTTCGACGCGGAGTGCCAAGTGATGAACTTTTCAATGCTATAAAAGGTGAGTAGTCAATTCCCTTTGGATCACTTGATGCGGTCCTTTCTTGTATCTGGTGATAGCTTGTCGATCAGTTCCAAACACTTTGCATCGCACCACGAGATCATGGAACCTTTCTGTGAAATCATCTACAGTGGAGGTTCCTTGTCTACAGCCAACTAGTTGATCATAGAGGGAATCAATATAGTCAACCGGTGGATACTTGTCCTCAAGCTTTTGTTTCATCTCCTCCCGTGCTGACAAGACGTCTTCCATAATTAACATTCATGTCATCAATACTCCGCCACCAAACGCGTATTGCACCCTTCATCTTCATCTTGACAAACGGAACACACTTGTCTTCCTCCATGTTGTACTACTTAAAATAATGTTCAAGAGCTGTAAACCAGTCGGTGAAGACTTTCACATCCATGCACCCAAAGAAATCAGGAACATGGACACGTACCTTCTTGGTGAAGTCATCTCATCGACCATGATGGTCAACATAATCAGTTTCTTCCATTATGCACTTGATAATTGCCGACAAGTTTCCTACGGTTCACCATTGACAAAATTTTCCACATCTACATGGCGGTTGTTCCTCTTTGTGCATTGCTGCCATCATTGCTGTTGGAAGGTCCTGGGTTGTCATTGTTCCGGTTGCCCGGAGGAGGCATATCCTGAAGATGTTGTTCAACCTTGTCCATTATATCCATTAATTCCATGATGTAGGTATCACATTGATGATCTGTGAATTTGCCTCTGAATGTAGCTCCGGTGCGGGTAGACATAATGCTTTGCTCGGTTTTTTTTTTTGTTTTTTTCTGCTAGTTGTTGGGTCGAACTCGTGTCGAACTCAAGCCCAGGAGATGAGCTCGAACTTGGATCAGGAAATGGATTGACTGTTGAGTGGAGGCCATGTATGGTTTGCCTTGGGGTTAGCGCCCGCAGAGAGGAAAAGGGTTCTTGTGAGCCCTTTCCATTGCTTCTTCGAGTTAGAACGGGGAGGGCGAAAGGTTTGAGGGAAAGCGCAGAGGCTTAATGGCAATGAAGGTGGAGATGAGGGCACGACAAGGTGGCGGCGACGGCAAAGTGAAGGAAACCTTTTGCTGCTACTAGCCGACGAAGCCAAGGAGGAGGGGCGAAGGTGCTGGACACCGCGGTGGTCTGGCTGTTACCTGCTAGAGGTGACACTGCTGCTCAAGTGGTGGCGACAAAGCAGGTATGCCCTCTTTTTTTGTGCTGTGCAACTTCTCTGCTCTCTCTATTGTTTGGGTTTTTTTTGTTTTTGTTTTTTTGTTCTCTCTGGGTATGGGGATGGAAGCGAAGGGTGGGCTTCGGCTGGGTCTTGCGTGGTTGGGTCGTGTGATTTGGGGATGTGGCTGGCTGGGGTCTAGGGATTTGGGGATTTGTGGATTGGGAATGATTTGGGCTTTTAGGGTTTGGAATTGAAGGCATCGATTAGGGATTTTGGATGGATGGAATTGGTGTAGGATTTGAGCTGGTGAGGCCTTGGTTGGGTTCAGTGGAGGCTGGGTAGGGCTGGCAGGGATTGTGTGAAGGGATGGGAAGGGTTGGATGGATCAGTAAGGCTTGTGTAGGGTAGGGAGCAGGTGTGGGGTGGACCTGGTTCGATGGGGTTCCGCTGATAGCGTGGGCTATGATGATGGGTGGTGGGGATGATGATGACAATGGACGATGATGGTGATAATGGATTAAAAGTAAACAAATTACCTCAGATCGACAATCCGAGATGGATCTCATCTCTAATACCAATTGGAGCTAGGGAAGAGGAAGGATAGCCAACCAGCTAAACTACAAGCCAAAAAGCTTAAGGTAGAATGTCTAGGTCTCACACCAAAGACAAGAGAGAAACACATGATTGAGAGAACTCAACTTTCATTCAAATTTCTGTAATCTATCCCAAAGAGCAAGGATTACATCCTTCATATAATAGAGTCTCAACACAAATTTAGTAATCAAGCCATAAAACTAGCTTTCGCTTGAGGATTCTGTCACTGTTAGGGCTTGTGGGCTTTGGGCCTTCTGGAATAAACTTTCAAGCAAGGGGCCCAGTAGTCTAGCCTGCATCAGAAAGCTTCATATCCCCAGAGGAAATGGATGTGGGAAGATGGCACTAGGGGCTTGACAGAAGCATTGTCAAGGTTCTCCCCTTTAGCGTAATGTGGAATATAAAAGAGATTGCGGGGTGGGTACGATAGAGATGGAGAGATAAGGGGCATAGGTCGGGCTTTCACTTCAAGATTCACCTCGCACCAAACTCGAAACCAAGAGGCAAAGAGATCTCGGAGAGGAACTCGAAGAACTTGGGGAAGATATCACAACTTGACTTTCATTAATAATCGAACATGTCTGGCTATACTAAGAGGCTTTATATTCTTTAGGAAAAGAAATAACGTAGATCTAATCTGAACCATCCAAACACATTGATGGTCAAGATTAAAACATCTAACTGAAAAGACAAATCATTTAAAAAACACAACTCTAATAAAATAACTCTAAATAAGACTTGAATTGAATGGGCTGAGGCCAAATGGTTGGTTAACCCATAGGGCATGGGTCTGTCTTCCATCAAAAAATGTGGACTAGAAAAGAGATTGTGGGGCGGGTAGGATATAGATGGAGAGATGGGGGGATAAGTCAAGCTTTCACTTGAAAATTGGCCTCACGCCAAACTCCAATTCAAGAGGCAAAGAGATCTTGGTGAGAACTCGAGAAGAACTTGGGGAAGATCTCAAAACTTGAGTCTCATTAATAATTGACCATGTCTGTCCATGCCAAGAGATTTTATATTATATACGAAAAGAAATAGTGTAGATCTAATCTGGACCATCCAAACACATTTTTGTACAAGATTAACACATCTAACTTAAAAGAGATGTCATTTAAAAAACACAACTCTAATAATACAACTCCAAGTAAGACTTAAATTGAATGGGCTGGGCCCAAATTGTTGGTCGCCCATGGAGCCATGGGTCTGTCCTGCATCAAAGCACCATCAGTCATGGTTTTTTGGCCCTAAATTGGCTCACTACATATGACTTTTTTATGTGTTTAAACAGTCCAGGAAGGACATTATTATAATCAGCAGGACTTGAAGGCTAAACCTCCAATCACAAAGATGGTGTCTCAATACCTCATCAAATTAATTATAGACAATGGAGGGCCATTTGAAGATTATCAAAATGTGCTTTTGCCAAAGCTCTAAGTCCTATGGGATGTACAACTACGATGTGAAACTATAAAATCTTTAGGTCCTGAACTTTTACGCGAGAATAGGGAACTAAGATAATTGATTTATTTGCATCGCCCCATAGACATGATCAATGATTTGAATGTGGGGTCCTACAGATTGTGTGGTCCTCTAAGGCAACCTTAAGAGTCATACAGATATTTTAAATGAGCTTTGGTAATCAAAGCATCAACTTCAGTGGAATTCCTTCATGTTCACATGGAAGTTAATGGAGTGGCAGATTCACTAGCCAAAAAAAAGTGGAGAGGGTGACATCATATACCGGCCCTTTCTTTCTACTAGTGTTTCTCTAGTTCATTTTGTTGCCTTTACCCATTTATGTATATTGATTATGTACAATCTCAAGCAATAGCCTATGGCTTTTGTGTGACTGTTTTTTTTTTTTCCTTATTTCAATGATATCGTTATGTTACTGCTAAAAAAAAATAATGTCAGTATAACCAAGGCTTTAAAAATCAGAATCAATTGAGTCACACCCTAAAGCGCAGCAACCTTCAAAGATATAGAAACATATTATAAAAAAATCTAAAAAATTGAAAAAAAATAATTTAAACATAATTATGCGATGTCATTTGTTTTTCACTCAATCAGATTACCAATGCATCTGATCTTTGAATGCTTAACTCTAACACAAAAGTGGATTTAATCTTCTAAATTCAGTGTAAAAGATTCTAAAAACCCCTCCAATTCCAAAGCATTTTCAACAAGATAATAGAGAAAAATGATGTAAATAATGCCTATTTGACAGGAAATGATCAGAAAGAGTTTTTGTGTGAGCGTGTGCGGGGGTGGGTGGGTGGGTGTGGGTGTGGGGGCTGATTTTTAAAACCATTAGTATGACGAAAGAAAAGGGAAAAGAAGTAGACTTGACATGGTGGAAGAGACGTCAAAATATCTTGTTTATCTACCTTCATGTAGTGAACATAGATTTAGGCATCCGAAACAATAAATGAGTAATGAGAAAGATGGGAAGAAAAGAAATGAGACAACTTTGATAATGGGATCCACAAGAAGAAAAGAAATGAGACAACTTTGATAATGGGATCCACAAGAAGCATGAACACAATAGCTCCACCTGCCAAAGACATTTGTAAACAGATTTCCTCAAAGACCAGAGTTGCTTTCACTTCAAACAAAGTTCTCAATCAATCATTAGTACTACCATCTTCATGGATTGCTCTTCAAAAGTCTTCTCGCATTTAATCATTTCTTCAACCTAAAGCTCTTGCCTACTGATACACCAACAACACATGTTTTGCACTACTCTTACACATACTCTTGGGATTTTCCATTGGGTGGAATACTGCCCCTGATGCGCTTCTACGAAAAATCTAGATATCTATTGTACAGTAAATTACCTAGACCTTTAAGAGCATCATCTTATAAATTTTCTGTCAACCTCTCCCACTTATAAGTAGAAAACTCTAGGACAATTAACGCATATCATATTAATTTCTTTAAATCAATGAACAAAACCCACAAGAAAGCAATTAAAAACTATCACTCCAATCTCCTTTAGTAAGAAATAGTTTACTAATTTAAAGCAGTCAAATTAATACTAATATCCTTCATGTACTTTAAAAAAAAAGCTGAATTTGCGTAACATTTAGATGAACCTAAACGGAGGACAAAGGAAAAGAGGCGGAAAATGAGTTCCACAAAATGAACTTGTCGCCAAAAGACCTTGAGAGAGAATGACTCTGCTTCAAGCATCATTGGCGACTTCTAGTTTGAAAATGTTTTATGGGAGAAAAAAGGTGGAAAAAAAATATATTATTATCACTCTGTCTATGATGCTCTAGTCTAGTATGGATATGGATTTTACATGCAAAGTTCAATTATCAGATGCAATGCGATACAGATGTGTTGCCTATTTCAAAGTAACTGATATCTGAGTCTTGTAACTCTATATGTTGCATGGATTTATTTTTTTTAATTCTTAGAAAAAGTATTTGTGAAGAGACAATAGATACCAGTAAAAAAAGAAAAAATCTAGCATATGGAATGTTCTTACCATCAAATAGATGCATGGAGATCTCAACGAAATCTACATTTATGGAGTCATTACTGGGAATGGCCAGGACTGTGGAGCTCACCTGGAGCATGCAAATGATGGGGGGCCGAGGGTTTGAAAGGTCTCCCTAAGACCTACCTCTATGCAGAAATGGGGAACCAACCATGTAATCGTAAGAGCTACTACTCCCAAGGGCCTCAAAGTTAACGAAACTCTAGCTTTAGATAAAGCTAGATGGGAGTCAAAATTTTGCGTGACCAAATTGGGGGTCGGAGTGGGCTGGGGTGGGTGGGTGGGTGTGAGGGATGGGGGGGGGGGGGGGGGGGGGGGGGGGGGGGGGTTGTAGAGGGGAGGAACCATAGGCCAGTCTGTTGCTTGCTTGGGCATGACCTGACCATATCTGATAATTTCTCATTCATGACCCAAAATTTGTGTGAAACTTAAGGTCTCAAACAGGAACCAGTGCATGATTTGATTAGTTCTAAATCCAACAATTCTCTTTGTTGGATTTAATGAAAGTACGTATAAGTGTGGTTTTTCTCCAGAAACCATCACAAAGATTTATCATCGTGCTTGTTTATGCAGACAACATTCTTAGATTTCAATATCAGTCAAGTATTCTAAAAATCCTCATTTTTCATGAAAGACCTTACCACTGTCATATTTTTTTGGTTTAAAGAGAAGCAATTTATTTCTTACTTTATTTTTTCATACCGACAGGCATAGTTCTTTCAGCAGAAATATGTTCAAGATGCCATTGCTCTCAGTCAGCTCAGTAATAAATCCAATCGAACTGCATGTCAAATACATTCTGACAGTGAATGTCCAGTTTCAGACTTTGATAAACATCTTGTAGTCCGCTCATCTATCGCAAAATGACCCAACCAGATTATTATTATTTTTAATAATGCCCACTAAGTAAACCAGATTATATCCAATCCCCACATCTTCATATACACGCAATACTGAGGAAAATATGTTATCTAAGGGCAACTCTAAAAATAAGCATTTTTTAAAATCATTTAGAGCTTATTAACAATTGAGAGTGTCTGATAAAACTCTAATCACATTTCAAACTTAGAATTTATTTTGAGCGAAACGTGTGGTTTTAACCTGTTAAATATAAGCTGCTCATAGCAACTTATGTTTCTGAGTTTTTTTCCCTAAAGATGGAGAAAGTGTCCCGTGATGGTAATTACGGGTTAGATGGACTAAAATGCCCTATGAAAAATTTCATGCTTACTGAAATACCCTCAGCCATATTTCCTACTGGTTTCCTTCGCTCGATGCTATTCCCTACCCTCACTCTTGCCATCAAGCTCTTAATCCCCATCCCCCCCAACCCCCCTCTTAATTATTTGACGTCTGTATCATAAGCTGCTGATGTGTGGCCCACTTGGCATGTTGTCTGATGGCCGTAGATGCGATGTAGCCCGCCTGACGCAGTTGTAGATCGCTTTCTCAAAATACATCTCTCTTTCTCAAGCTGAGAAAGGAATGAAGAGGATTGGATGCGAAAAAAACTTTAAAAAAACAAGCTGCTCTTAGCGGCTTATATTTCAAAGATTAAAACCAATTTTTCATAAAAATAGGTTTTAAATTTGAAATGTAATTAGAGCTTTATAAGACACTCTCAATTCTTAATAAACTCTAAATGATTAAAAAAGTGCTTAATTTTAGAGTTACCAAACGGGCTCTTTTTTATAATTAGCTTTTATTAATTTGATTAGAGTTAGCAATCGGGCCCTAATCTGTTTTTCCCCAAACTCTATATCATCACTCCCCCAAACTAAACTCGGTATTGGAATAACTTTCTCTTGCACACTGTTAAACTCAGTATTGGAATAGCTTTCTCTTGCACACTGTTACAAAGAAAGTGTGAACTATTATGTATACTCAATGTAATCAGATACAACTCATTAAGAAAGATTTACAACCTTGATAAGATTACAAGTTAAGTTAAAAAAAAAAAAAAAAAAAAAAAAAAAAAAAAAAAAACCCTGAAATGGGTAGTATAGTATGATAACAGTTATCTCAGATCAATAAATTCAAAAGATGGGCATTTTTCCTTATGATACCCAGAAGAAATCAACCAACAGAATCCATGAAATCACAGAAGAAACACCCATGAAAGTCAGTTGGCAGTTGTAATACAAGTGTAGAGATAGATGAGTAGTATGAACACCTTGGCGCTCTTAATCTCGTCTTCGAGTTCATGGAATCTGTTGTTCAATCGTCCAAACTTGTTGATGTTCTGCTGATCCTCCCATGTCACCTCAGTCTCAGATCCTCCGCCCTTCAATCAAATCCATGAACAAGGATTTTTCAGGAGTTGCAGTGAAATTAAAGAACAAATGTGTGTGTGTGTGTGTGTGTGTGTGTGTGAGAGAGAGAGAGAGAGAGAGAGAGAGGGAAAATGCATTGTTCTTCTGTTTCCTTGAAAGGTTTTGGTTAGGATTTCGTTTTGGAAGATTTCTCACCTGCTGCATATTTTTGTTTGTCTTCTGAAATCTCGAAACGAGAGCAGGAATTGAATTCTCAGAAGTATCGGGTCGAGGGGAAGGGTTTGGACGAACGAGGGCTCGAGCCTCTCCCGCACGGTTGAAATGAGGATGGAAAGGGCGCATTAAAATGCATAGTAATTCAATACATAGGATTTTTTTTTTTTTTTTTTTTGGAAATTATAAGAGAGAATAAAACTTTTTCCCCATTTAAAAAAAGTATATGAAAAATCTGAATATTTCAAAAGAGCGTAAAAAGCTTTTCTTATTTCTTTCAATCAAGTCCTCTCCATATATTCTTTTAAAATGATAAAAATGCCCTCATCTCGGCTTTTTGTTTTTTTATTTTTTCTCTTTTTTTTCTCCCCAAAACTCAGTACCTTTCTCTCTAAAACTCACTACCATAGAAGGGTGACTTCGCTGATATAATCTTTGCAATAAATGGAAAACTCCTTTGTTGATAACTTACTTTCAAATCATTCAACAAGCAGGGGACCTTAGAGCAATGGAAAGTTTCTCGAAACAAAAGCGAGACACTATATGCGAAGAAGATAGGTTTTCAACCCAACATCCAAATAGGAGAGTGGATCTTGGAGGAGGAAGGAGAAAGAACAAAGCTAGTGTCTTTTGGGGAGGAAAGACAAAAATATGTCATTAGGGCATTTTTACTGTTTTTCAAAATGTTTTTATGGAAGACTGGATTGAAAGAGACGCCAAAAACTTTTATACTGGACTCAAGGAAGATGGAGAATGAATACCTATTTGTTAGCCTATGCATTTTAATGCAAACAAATAAGCTCATGATCCAATATATACTTCCAATGCATAATGGTCATTATGTTTGTTTGTGCTAGCCTGCTAGGTGTGAAAATGATGTGTTTTACCAAAAGGAAAAAAAAAAGGTCATTTACAACGAGTAGTTGATTTAAAAGGGTTGGATCAGTCCCTTTACACTTGGTTTTGCTGCCTCCTTGTTCAATCTTACATTTACTAGTATCTGTTATGAACCAACGTAGTATGAGCTTTGGATCAGTCCTTGACGCCTGGTTTTGCTGCCTCCTTGTTTAATCTTACATTTACCAATAATCGCTGTACGTCCGGCCCATTACTTGTTGCACTCTGACAAGTGATACAAAACATGGATGCCTAACAATGAATCCACCTGGATCCCAAACAAGATTATCTTCCAAAATTGGGGCCAAAATTTCTGGTTTAGGCTGCCACCTATTCTTTGCAATGAATGGGGTTGAATCTAGCAAAGAATTATCCTTTTCAACATGGCCATTGATATCAAAATCACGACCACAATGTGTAAGGCAGGCCTCCAATGGATCCTCACAATCTATCTATAAAGCAACATTCTCCACCAACTCAAGTAAGTAGCTAACCTCACCAAATCCATCACCCTCATCTTGAGGTCGCTTACTGGCACTGAAGATATTTATTTGAATTGTCACAATGCCAAATGAATTTGCATAATTTCATTTCTACAATTAATTAAAGCATTTGATGTGCTAGGAATAGTTGTCCCCAAAATGATTGGGATTTTTGCAACAGTTCATGTCGATGGGTTCGTGTCCACAACGACAAAGTCCACAAGGAACACGAATCCTCTTATTTTGATCTGGACATCCTCCACTACCCCTTTTGGGTATATAATTGATGAATCAGTTAATTGGAGGGTCACATGAGTTTTCTTCAATTCCCACAAACCTAGTTCTTCATATATGGAATACTGAAGAAGGTTCATACTCGCACCCAAATCTAGTAAAGCGTGCTCAATATGATGGTCCTTTATCTGACATGATATGGTAGGACACTCTGGTCTTTCTATTTGATCAGGGTTGGACATGAAATGACAAAGCTCACTTGCTGGGCTAAGAAAGCTTTCTTGGGTACATTGGTGGTTCTCTTGAAGATGAAAAAATCTTTCAAGAACTTGGCATAGGCAAGAATTTGTTGGATCGCATCTAACAGTGGGATGTTTATCCTAACTTCTTTGAAAACCTCAAGCATTTTGTCCAATTGGGCATTTGATTTGGCAGGATGTAGCCTTTATGGGTACAAAGCTTTGGGAATGTAAGAGTACAAAGCTTTAGGAATGTAAATCCTAGGAGGTGGAGCACTAGGTGATGGTTCTCCTATGGTAGTGCTGGGCTCCGCAATTGGTTCCTTTTCTTTTGGTTCCCTGAATTCCCATTTGTCTCCCAATCCTCAATTTCATTGGGCATAAATTCTACTTTGTTGTCAACCTGACGACCGGACCTAAGTATGGCTATGAATTTGACTTGCTCATGGCTCTTCCCTTTCAAATTGAGTTTCAATTGCGTTCTTTGGGATTTGTCCCACAGGGTTGGCTTTGGGTTGACTGGCAAATGCTCCCCTTGTCCCTGGCACTCAATGAATTAGCTAGTTCGCTAACCGTATATTCAAACTTTGCAATTGACTATGTGTTGGCATTCTAGCTATGAATAGTGCTTTGTTGAAATTGGAGGGTATTCTGCGCTAACATTTTGATGGTTTCTTCAAGAGAATCTACCTGCTGATTTTGTGGATTGGGGTTGAAGTTTGGCATGGGTTTTTGAAATCCTAGAGGTGGCACGACCAGAGATGGGCCGCCTTGGTGTGGACCCTTTGGCCAAGAAAAGTCTGGGTTGTCTTTCCAACCCAGATTGTAGGTGTTAAAAAAAAGGTCATACCGATGCCTATTGTCAAATCTAGTGTTCTGATACACTGCACTCACTTCTTCAATGGTATCCCCCTTACCCAAAGTTGGTGACTCAGTGGCTCCACCTATGGCTTGGATGTATTTCAATGACTCCACTGTGTCTAGAGTAGGCCTTGAGACTCCCTAGTTCAACTCTAAAGCCTCTAACCGTTCATCACCGTGGCCAACTTAGCTTCTGCCTCAAGTTTTTATTCAATTTTATGTATGCAACTTCTTTCTGTAATGGTTTGTTTCTTGAGGTCTTTTTTTTTTTTTAAGGGCCCACTAAAGTGTGTGTTTAGTGACTTCTTACAAATAGGTCCATGCTTGGTCCACTGTTTTCTGAGTGAATGGACCATTGCAAAAAGACTCCACCATGATTTTGGTCGGGGAATCCATCCCTTCATATAAGATTTGAACCAAGCGAGTTTTATCAAAACCATGGTTAGGGCATTGGAGCAAAAGATCTTTGAAACGTTCTAGATAATTGTACATGGTCACCCGCTCCAACCGATGAAAACTATTAAAGGCCTGCGTAATTGGGGGGGGGGGGGGGGGGGGGCGGGGGGGTGTGTTGTAGGGGACACTAAAGCAACCCATGTAGTAATTTACCCTGCTTGTAAGGCATAATGACATGCTAACCTTTTCTATCAATGAAAATGGAAATAACCTAAGCTTTAGGGAATCTTTGGTCATCTGATTATACTTCATGGTTCTACATATGTCCTCAAATCGCCTAACATGTTGGTATGGGTTTTCTTGGTCCATACCACAAAAAACTGAGAGCATCTTGATCAAGCCAAATTTGAGCTCGAAAGTATAGGATTGGCAGCAGGTAAGGTGATATATGATGGTTGGGTGGTTCGGGTAGGGTACATATAGTCCCTAAGGGTAACAGCTTGGGGTTCCTCCACCATGATTTGAAAGTTTTCCTAAAACATGGAAGATGGTCCCACAAATGTTAAGGGTGGTTCTGGATCTAATCGAGTTAAAAGCCCTTTTTCACATACCCAAAGCTTTTACGATCGATTTTTCTTTGGTTGCATATGATGGGTCCTACCCTAATAAAACCCGAAACCAGTATCAGGCACAAGCAATCAAGCAAAAACTAAGGCACTCAAAAAATCTAATAGGTTCACCCCAACCGCTAGACAGCTCCTAACTGGCTTGAAGAGTACACATAGGCCTCCAATCCAGTCTTATGAAGCCAAATTGACCAGGAGAGCCCCCAAGTTGAATAGTGGGGTTATAATGCACTTGGCACGGTCTAGCTTAAAATCAAACTTCTAGAGCAAAGACTGCCACCCTTAGAGGGACAGAGTTTACCTAGACATCGACTTGACTAAAGAGTGCAACTCGTGCAACCTTTGGTGGTTTTTGTCCTAATGAGCTCGAGTTCCTAGGGTCACGTTCCTACTTGATTTTAATTAAGAATTGGTGCCTATGTGAGTTATGGTTAAGCCTAGTGGGGGACAATCTGGTGATGAAATCCGGTTTCTATCTTGTTAGGGTCAAATGCCCTTAACTAAGTGTGTGTTCCAATTAATTTATGTGTCAATCAAGCAATCACACTTTGCATAAATTTATATCAACCAAGCCTCACTTGCAAGTAAAAGAGATTCGTCGGGTAATGATAGAAGATCTTACAGTGGCCCACGCAATCTTATCTTGTTTTGAGTTTTTGCAAGCAATTTTTAAAATTTGAAATTATGAGATTATCTTCTTTGCTTAAAGCAAATGCAGCAATTTCCTTCATTTAGGAGTCCTCAAAACCTGAAATGGCACCTAATAGAAAAGAAATAAAGTTAGATCTAATCAAAATTACTAAAACAGCTAAAAATTCTCTAACAAAATTCCTAAATTGAAAATCAAACCTAATCTAATTTTTAAACCCTAACCTAATGCAATTTTGAATGGATAATGTAGCCCTAAAGTGTCTAATGCAGTCCTAAGAAAGATGAAAACTATGTTGCAGAATTCTAAGAAATATTCCAAGTGTTGGGAAACTATTGCACATGCCCAATTTTCCAGATCTTTATGACTTGCTTAAAATGATCTAAACCTAAAAGCAATGGTTGGATGTCCATTTCCTATGATGCAAGACTCCAAAAAAAAAAAAAAGAGATAAAAAAGAGCTAGAAACGAAGAAGTTATGCCATCTCAAAGTTGGCTACTTGAACCAGTTACGCTGCTGATTGCTGAATCAGTCTTGTTAACTAGCCATGTTTGTGGAATTAGAAACATGACCTTCCGAAATCATTTTAGCCAAAAATCTTGTGGTTTTAAAGACAAGTTACCCAACTTTAATCCTACAAATTTTCAAGTTAAAAGGAGTTCTCTTCACTGGTTTTCAAATTGCAAACTTTTGGGACAAAACCAGGCCAAATCTGATTAAAAAATAGTACAGAAACTCATTTTCAATGTTACCACTTGTAACCAGTCCAAAATTTTTATCCGTATCAGACTTTGAAACATAACTATCTGGGAACCATAAACATGAATAATCACAAATACTAACCCTAATGCATGATATGAATGCATCCAACCACAAAAAGACACTAAAACTACCTAAAATTTCTAATTAGAAGATTTTCTTGGATTGGCTCCTCGACAATGGCGTCAAAAACTTAATGTGATCAATAATATCCCGCAAGTGTACGGCTACCTTTTTTCGAGACAGTGGAAAATACTGGTTGAACCCATAGGAAGCAAATCAAGTAGAACTTTTCAATCAAGAAAGCTAATGTAGATAATGACCAATAATTATGAAGAACGTAAAATTAAGAATTAAAGCAAACAAATAGTAAGATAAAACTACCAATAGTGATAAATCTGATCAAGGCTTAGTAATCCACTAAGTAATCTAAAATCCCTTTTTGATTGAAAACACTTAACTTGTTCGATACTTTGCTTCAGATCAAGACCAAATCAATACATCAAGATTTGGATTATTTAACATTAAAAGTTAGTTTCTCTCTTTCAGAGAGACTTATATTTTTTTCTACAAAATAATTCAAAAGGAGAAGACCTCCTTCCCTTAATAAAAGTACTACAAATATCTTAGCATCATCCATCAAAGAAAACACAGTCCTAAGCATGGCCTATCAAAGGTAAGCATGAATGATCAACGACATATTTCAATGTTAAGAACTAAGCATGGAACGCACCGACTAGTATAAAGACAACCATATTAATCAGTAAATCAATTACATGAACAAGCAAAGCATAACTCAATTAAAAGGAGAACAAAAAACCTAGCTTCAATTCACAGCCTTAATCATAACCTTAGCTAGCCATTGCACCGAAGAAAAACTGATCGTTCATTAATATATTCTTCAATACAAACTTCTCCTAAGACTAAGTCTTCCTTTGACAAGGCCCAAGACTTTGACAAGGCCCAAGACTACCTTAAAAAAAATAATAATAAAATACAAAGTGGAGAACTAGAACTAGAACCCTAGATTTAAAAGAAAGGGAAGAGAGGACGAGGGGAGAGAGAAGAGAGGGGAAGCGGGACGTCCAGCCCTAGGAGAGAGGCATGGTATATCCCATAGGGGTGTAACTCCTTTTATAGTTTTTTCTTCTCTTCTTTGTTGATAAATGTTTCCCACTTGAACTCCTTAGCTTGGCTTGAACTCCTTAGCTTGGCTTGAACTATAAGCAACCCTCTTATCCCTTGCAACTATTTGAATTTGAGTTTATCTCTTACCAAGGATAGAGTACTATTGTGCAACTTAATGTATGATGGGTCCCTTTCCATCTGTACAATTGTAATCCCGATTAGAAATTTTAGTACTAACTTTCAAAGGTTATATCTCCCTCATTTCAGCTTTGATTGATGTAATCTTGAGATCCACAGATATCTACTTGAAAAGAGCTTTCCAATGGTTAGTAGATTATGCTGATCCTACACTCGGTTTGCGAGCTATGACCATTACAAGTTGTAGCCCCTGAGAAACTGGGAATAATTGTGTACACAGGGAAGCTTCATGTGTGTGGACATCCAAGGCATGTGAGCCCCATCTTGGACGTCCAAAGAGCTTTGAAGATCTTTCTTTCTTGGTTCTTAATTATCTTCCCAAATTTGAATACTTTCGTTCTTGGTTTAGAACTCCATCTCTTTAGGTTTGAATTTTTTTCAAATCTTCTTGGGAGAGCTTTCCATGTGGAACTCTATCTCTTTCCTCATTTAGAAATCTCATGCTTGAGTTTGAAATTTTGGTGGGACGCGGGGTGATACAAACTATTAACTTAACAAATTCATAAAATTGATGATTTTTTACTGATTTTAACTCAAATTCCAATTTGATGCTCATATGTATGAAATCATGAAATTCTAATGCAATTGGCCCTAATTAAGTACACAAATGTTCATGAAATGATGACTTTAAGACTCAAATTTTGTGGACTTATCATTCACCATCAACTTTATATGCATAACTAAATGAGGGATTTGTTTCTTCCAATTATTTGAAAACTTCTATCATCATTTTAATATCGTACTCCTCATTCTCATGCCTAATGTCTCACTCAAAATCTCTATTATCTCTCTCACTACAACCAATATTTTGGCCACCTGATCATGGTTGTACTCCCAGTAAAGATATTATTAATATGATTGGAACATTAATCTCTTTTTTCTTCTTCTTCTTCTTCTTGCTTAAGAGGACGTGATTACTAAAAGAAGAAAGGAAAATAACAACAGAAAAGAATGAAAAAAGATAACAAGCAGGAAAAACAAAGCAAAAACCCACACCACCACTAATAATCAGATCTCCCCAAAAAACCCTAGAAAAAGCCCGGGACCTCAACCACCACCTAATAGCTAAAGAGTTGATGAAGCACAAGTTCATCGTGATCGAGCAATCTACTGAGGCCAAAGCTAACGACCTCTTCTTCCACCCTTGGAGTCTTGTTCTTGGAAGTAATTGAATCTTTTTCTTGCAAATACAAATGATTGGTAGATGGAGGAAGGATAGAGTCAAATGTGGTAAATCTTGGGTAGTCCATCTTAGCTAGTTGATCTGCTATTTTATTTTGAGACTTCATGCAAAGACTAATCTCCCAACCTTCCATAGCCTTCAGCCCTTCTATCAGGGCCGACCAAAGTTGCATAAATTCCCATGACAAGTTCTTAGCTTTTTTAAGACTTTCAACGAGGATGAGACAACTGCCTTCAATGATAACTCTTATGTAACCATTCTTGATGCAGAGAAACACCCCTTGGTGCAGAGCTTTCAATTCCGCTTCTAAAAGACAGGTAATACCAACTAAGAAAGAGTAAGCAATCATCATTTCTCCTCTATGGTCCTTAACAATTCCACTTGCTCTCGCAGCCTCAATGAGAGGGTTTACGACACCATAAGAACTTAATTTCACAAATTAACTTTCTGGTGGAGGGCTCCAATTTTCTCGAGGAAATCTTGCATATAGTGCTGAAAGGGGAATAGCATGAGAAACATTCAATTCATAAATTGTGATTTTAGTCCCCTCAAGAACTGAGCATGGGTGAATCAACAATGCTAGAAAATGTAGTTGTTCCTCATTTTCTAGAGGTACCGGCAAATAGTTACACCTACCCTTCCAATACTATTATTAGATCTTAGCCAAAATCAATCACTTACAGAGTTAGCCTGATAAGGATAAGGGATGTTTGCGGGAAGTCTTTTCCAATTTTCCACCATAAAAGAGCATTTGGTAAAAAGGTAATCAATAGTTTCAATGTTGGTTCTATAATAAAGACAATTGGATCAACATAATTAAGTATTTATGCAGCCTACATCTGATCGGTAATTTAACAAATAAGACACACCACATGAAAGACTTAAGTATAGAGGGAACTTTCAATTTTCAAATAATTTTCCATGGAAGATAGGGGCCAATTTGGGCATTTTTAACGGATTTGAATATACATATATAGGAGAGATGCTCCTATGAGAGTTACTCTCACTGTACCATGAGAGTAAAGGCGGGAGCCCTCACATCCATATCCAATGCCGACAGCCATAATACGAGTGCCCCCACTCTTTACTCTCATAGGGTCGTGAGAGTAACTCTCACAAGAGCATCTCCCTTTTGGGTCATCAACGTCATCTATGTTTTCTTCTTTGTTGGACCATTATCTCTCATTCAACTATTATGGAGTTATTTTCCATTCTTGTTTATAAAACCTTTATTTTGCTGTTAGCAATTCAATCCTTGTGCTTATATGACTTGTATTCTATAGTTTAATCCTTGTGATATAGGATAAGATGTGTGTCCTTAAAAGAAGATAGGATATTTTTCTTTGAAGTAAACCCCCTATCTGAATTTATTTTCCAATTATGCACCTCATTTCTGTTTAATATTTAACAAGAATATCTAAAGCTTAAGAGAATTCCAAGAGTAGCATCAAATGTACTTAAATGGCTCCCATGTGATCATTCAATCAAATGTCTTGATCTTTAGATGAACCCAAACCCTGCCAATCGGTGATTACAACATTTTACATGAAATTAGTATTGTTGAAATAATTTACTACATCCTTAAATTGGTGATGACTAAAATTCTATAACCCTATTTTAGTACGAATATTTTTTTTCTAGTTTTATAATTGTTCTAACCGATGCATATAATTAGTTTCTTATTACTTTTATTGGTTACCAAAAGTTGGACAGCTTTTTGATAACATAGATGAGGCTTACAATGCTTATCACATTTATGCGAAATTGACGGGTTTTAACATCAAACGAAGCTCAGAGACAAGGGTGAATAATGAAGTTGCGAGGAAAAGGTTTGTATCCTCTAAAGAAGGTTCTAGGAAAGAAAAATTAGGTGATGTATCTATAAAGTAGAGACGGAACTTAGATACGTTGGAAAATTGTGGGGCATACCTTCACATTAAAAAAAAAAACAAAGGAGGGGCAATGTGTGGTATTTAAAATTATTGTGGAACATACTCATTTATTAAATAACCATAGAAAGACTCATATGCTATGGCCACACCGTATAGTTAGCGCTCCTAAAAAAAAATGATCTATAATTATGGGACTACTAATTTACGGCCAAGGGGTCAAAAAGCACTATTAGAGCTGTAGGTGGGTGGTAGAGATAAAGTTGGTTTTACTGATACAAATTTTTGAAATCAAATTAGAAACAAAAGATCAAGATGGTAAAATGTTCTTTGAATACTTTAGACAAATGAAAGAGAGCGATCCAAGATGTTATTTTTCTATTGAGAAAGATGATGATGATCACATTAAACATGTGTTTTGGGCTAATTACTATTTTTAGAAGTCATGAGGAATTTGGGGATATTTTTTCATTTGATACAACATACAATACAAACAGATATGGTCTCATGTTTTGTGCGTTCGCCGGAATTAATCACTATGATCAATCAATGTTATTTGGATGTTGCCTAATATCAAATGATACTTTTGATACATTCATGTGGGTTTTCAAAAAAAATGGCTAGAAGCAATGCCTGGGGGCCTACCAAAGGCAATCTTAATGGACTAAGATTCTGCAATGACAAAAGCAATCCCGTCCATTCCCCCCACTCACCAAACCCGCGCCCCCCCCCCCCCCCCCCCCCAACACACACACACACGCCACCATTACTATTTGTGGCACATTATGCAAAATTTACAAAAGAATTTAGGTGGAATTATGATTCAAAATCCATACCTCGGCTTAAGATCTAGGTCAAATTGAAAATCTTAGGGGGAAGAAGCCTATCATCGAAGATGACCGGAGAAGAGTGGGAATTGCGATTCGAGAGTTGCTTTTTCCCCCTTTTTCTTTGAATAAGAAAGGAGAAAAGGAAGATGAAGCATATTTGAGGCGTCGAAGATGACCGGAGGAGAGGGGGAAGAGTGTGGGGAAGAGCGATTCGAGCACTGTGTACGTTTTCCCCCTTTTTCATCGAAAAGGAAACGAGAATAGGAAGATGGAGCGTCTGGAAAGGACTTTCCCTCTTTTCCCTCCTTTCTCATCAGTGAAACAAAGGAAAAGGGAAAGGACCTGCTTTTGGAGGGTTTTTTTCCCCTTTGGGGAGCCCTATATATCAATCGCAACTCGAGATCTGACGGTCCAGATAACACTTCTCATAGATCGGGTAAGAATTGTTCTCACCCAATCATTTCAATATATATATATATATATATACACATATATGAGAAATTCTTAAAAACACCCCTATCTCAAAAGGAGAGTTTCTGCCCCTATCTAATAGCAAATGATTTGTTACTATTTTAAGAGATCCACCTTTGTAAAAGAATATTTAGGAGAGAGAATCGAATATGTGTATCAATGATAACACGTGTCACACTTTTATTTGCTAAAAGAGGGGCGTTTTTGTAGCATATATATATATATATATATATTTTTTGATATGCTCTTATGAGAGCATCTCTTACCTTAATATGAGAGATAAGGTGCAGTCCTCACATCCATATGCAATGGCAACAACTTAAATGTGGCATTTATAGGAGCATCTCCCATATAAGTAAATGTTACACATTTGTAACATTTATACATGCTAATGTTTGTTTGCCACTTATTTCCGTATAGGAATGATTCATATGTGTAAATTAGGGGTATGTAAATGACTCTTTTTTATTTTATTTTTTTTGAAATTCTTACATCTCAAATCCTACTAAATTGATTTGTATACAAGTGACGTATATTCAATACACGTTACTTTTAGGCGCCAAAGTGGTGTAGAGCATGTCCGCCTTCCTCATGGACAAGTTTGCAGCCTCTCTCTTCTTTTTTTTTTTCCCACTTTTTATCTTTGCATTCAAATTGGCCCTTTTTGATTCCACAGAATTACAACCTATGTATTCAAACGAGCGCAAGGCATTAGATGCATGAGAATCCTTTGTCAAGTAGGCATGTTTAATTGCATGAATTGAAATAAATAGGAATTTCTTATCAAATGGTCGTTAGAATACATAAAAATTCATTGATAGAATGAGCCTATTTGTTTGCACCGAATTGTAGTATATAGGAAGTAACTGATTAAAAAAGACCTGTTTATTTACATGGAATTGGAATGCATGGTAAGCAATTAATTCAAATGGACTTGTTTGTTTGCATGGAATTGGATTGTATTTTTTAATATACATAGGATTGAAATACAAAGGAAATTATTGTCAAATGAGCTTGTTTGTTTGCATGGAATTGGATTGTATTTTTTAATATACATAGAACTGAAATACAAAGGAAATTATTGTCAAATGAGCTTGTTTGTTTCATGAAATTAGAATATATAAGAATTCAGTCTTAGAATGAGCCTATTTATTTCTATGTAATTGGGATCCAAAGAAAATAATTGGTTCAAATGGGCATGTTTATTCGTATGGAATTTAAATAGACACCAAGTGATTTATCCAAATTGGCCTTTTTGTTTGCATGAAAGTGGAAAACATGTGAAGTATTTGATTCAAATGGGCCCTGGCATGGAATTTAAACACATAGGAATTCATTGTCAAATGGGTTTATTTGTTTACATTGAATTGAATCTATATAAGGGAAATATTCAAGTGAGAACTAGGTCTCACCTATTATATGAGAACTTTTTTGCGGGGCCCAACTAGCAACTCATCCAAGCCTAGCAACCAAAAGGGGACCCCCTGATAGCCACTAATCCCAAGGATTGGCACACATCCGAATGAACTGAACTGTTGGATCAAGGGTTGAATATTTTTTTAAATATAAAGCCAGTAAACGTGTGGGCCACGGATGAAGGGGTTAGGGGCATGGATTTGGAGCCAAACTTAGTAGTTGAGGTGTTCTTACATAGATCTTTCCATCCCCCTAGGTCCCATCCCCAAATGGGGCCCACAATTGGGCCCCATAAAAAAGTTCTCACATAATATGTGAGAACAGTTCCCACATAATATGTGAAAACAGGGCATATACACTAATACTTACATATTTATATCTTAATATATAATATTAATAGACAAAGGGCCGGGCCAAATCAGGCTTGGTCTTGCCAAACTAGCCTTCAAAGTTGCAAACTTCTCAAAATCAGCCCCTACTCTAACCTCAGCCTTTAGGACAAGAAAAAAGCCATGTGACTTTTGGCAAGCTGGACCTCCTCGTCAAATGGTCAAAATGACAAGCTTAATCACAACCCACTCATATTACTATTACATGCCTCCAGCCTTTATATCCCATTTTATATAGGGAGGCGGTCCAGTGAGGACCGTTCTAACTGTTTACGGTGCGAACCGCCTATTGGGGCCCAATGTGAGACCCCATTGGTCATGGGACAAGGGGGACAGAAAGATTCAAGTGGGGTCAACTTGCATATCAAATTTGAAATCAATCTAATACTTCTAACCCCTTCATTCATGGTCCACAAGTTTAATAGCTTTATATCAACGAAGAAAAATTGACCCTCAATCCAATGGTGTAGTTCATCTGAATCCATGCAAATTCATGGGACTCAGTACCTACAAAAGGGTTATATATGAAAATATTCATGTGCATCCATTATGGTGAGGGACGACATAGTAGGGTTGACTTTATAATACATCCGAACCATCCACACACATTGGACCCCCTCAAGTACACCAGATCCATTAAATTTTCACCTATCCAAATGGATTAGACTATTGGATCAAGGGTCAATTTTTTTCCTTTAATATAAAGTCGTTAAGGTGCAGTAAGATATACTGTATGTTTTCCTATGGGGCCCCAGCACAAGTGCAGTAAGATTTCCAATCCTTGCCGTCCATAGATAGATGTCCCTACTTGAATGGCGGGGGCTCTTGCACAAGTGCATTCATTGTGTGATTTCCAATTCCGGTCATCCTGTGATAGAGTTCCCACAAAAGTGCAATGTCTGATTTTCAATCTGTATCGTCCAAGGATAGAGGCCCTTGCTTGAATCTCAGGCTCCCCGTGCAGGTGCATGTGTACAATTTTCAGACCCTGCTGTCCAAGGATAAAGTCCATGTGCCAATTCACGGGGAGAAAGTGCAGGGGGCTTTGTTTAATGATAACTGAATGGTACATAGTGAAATTTACACAGTTTTTTCCCCTTACCGAAACTCATGTTGGATTGAATTCCATAAAAAACTTAACCTCAGAAACCATAGCATAAGGTTTGTGGACTATAAGCACTCATTGACTCGCTTGTTCCCAAGCTCAATTAGATTTACAGTATCAAGAAGATAATACTATGATTGCTTATCTTATTCTATAGTATTGGATCACACCACCCCAGAAAAAAAAAATCATTAACTACACACCTCAGTCCAATCACAACAAATCCCCTAAACAAAACAATATGAAATCTTTCTTCTATTAATAAAGAGAGATTCTATTATGATATAAAAATATTGCAACAGAAGCACTACTAAAGCCAAATGCACCCGCACTGTTAGTAAAATATACTTTTACCATAACCCCCATTGCAATTGGTCGTTCAAGGGAGTAAATTATACCATTGAACAATATTTTTATTTGCTATTAAATAAAATTAACCACTACGATGAATTGAAATAAAATGTAATTTCTCCCCAAGTTTTTAATTCATAATCTAACAAAATAATGCTCAATTTTTATTTTTTTAGAATCAAACGGATCCTAAACATGATGATGATGATGATAGCAATTTCTGAGACGATGCTAAAGCACTCTCCTCATTTGCAGGGTTGAAGATCATGACAGGATTTCTTTATAAGCTAAATGACCCACTGCCAACCAGTGTGCCAGATTGCCAGAAAATAAATAATCCACATCTCATCCCTGAAGAGTTCAAGAAGGTTAATGGAACCCATGAAGATGCCAAGTGCAATATAGCTGAAAATTTATCTGTCCCCAAAAATGGAAGGGCAATTTTTGTCACATTAGGTTTCTCAAAGTTATGTCACCTTAGCCACAAATTAGCAAAGCTTGTCCAGTGGTCTAAATGTACTTGATGATAGATTGATAAATAAGGCACCTTTCAATAAAAAAAAAGTGCAGGGACAAACAAGCTAAGGGTTTGAGTTGACCTCATTCCTATCTATGCCCAGTTTGTTGGTAAATTGTGGCCCTACTGGGATCTCATCAGCTGTCCATTTCATCAAATTTCTTCACCATTATCACCCCCACTTGAAACTGACACAATATGAAGGCTACAGATCTTGGTACTAGATATAAAAAATAACATGACTATACTCCTGTAATCTTCATTTGATGATACTGGAGCAATCCCTGAAGAAAACAGGTCCAACTTATCCTTCTCCCAGAGGAACACTAGAATTAACGTCAACTGTTTTGACAATCATTATTTGATGATGAATCAGTAAAAAAGCCGCCCAATTTACTCTCAGTGTAGCTCCTATTGGTACAAACATGCGAGGAAACCAAAGACAAAGAAACATAAACACATACAGACTGCATAAGCATTCAAATGCATGACAGGAAGAGGTGAATCTCGTCATTGATGCAGCATCAACTTTAAGATACGGGATCACACACATAACAAGAGTAGTGCGGATAGATTACTGGGAGAAGAATGCCAGTGTTACGAGGTGGGAAGCTTACGAGCGTAAGAAAGTACCATTACAAAATCCTTGGCTGAGATGCCCACAGAAGCTGCCACCCTTTTTGATGATGCCTCTCGTAACCACATTCCTACCAAGTTATGCAACGCCAAGGTCGGGACAACTGGCTTGCCCTTACAAGTGATCTCCACCTATCAAGCAATTAACATATCGATCAAATGCCTAGAACCCATAATGTGATGAAACTATTCATGCACCGCATGCAGTACCTTAGTTTCATTATTCATGTCTGTACAAAAGCAAATACTTGCACCTGTGTCTCACTGAAACATGTATGTACTCTGAGGGATAGTGTGCATGCATGAAACATTTATCTACTTGCATATTAATAAAGAAAACAGGGCTCTGACGCGGCAAGGCTCATGGAAATATAGAATTACGCTCCATAGATCAAAACAATGATTCAAAATCAACCGGTGATTTCCTTCATTTGTGTTCTAAGTAGGAAGAATTTCCCACATCATTGCAAAGCTAGTAGAGAGATTTTTTATGGAAGAATTTTTTTTACCTATATACATAAAAAAAGACTCGAATTCAAGTGTATAGAGAAGAGTATTTCTGTGACATTATGCAGTTGCATCATACTATACTGGTACTGGAATGCAGGGCTCAAATCTGGAAGCAAGTGAATATAAATAGTAAAACAAATTTTAGGGGACTTCAGTTTCTCCATCCAATTTTTCTCTTGACCAGTTATTTGATAATTCATTTGTCCCTTGGAATGTAGCAATTAAGGGCAATCACCCAATGGTGTCTAGACTCTGGCCCATCCATCTGTTTTACTCTATATTAGTCAAATAATTAGGCTTATCTAACCACGATGATTCTTGATAGCATAAGGAACCAAAGGTGGAAACTAGTTAATGGATGGCCTACAGATGATTGGACTACTTCTGTAGCAATTGATACAGAGACCATTTTGTATCAAATGATCAGATGATTAGAAGCTATGATGCCCGGATACGGACACAGGAACGAGTGTCTGATACGTCAACTTCAAAATTTTAGGATACGGATACGGGTATGGCATTTTTAGAAATATATAAATATAAATATTTAATTGGGAGTTTATTTTAAATGAAATATAGATATATATATATATGATTTGCTGGAGCTGTCAATCTAGAGAAAAAGATCTTTAAAGAATAAAAGAGATTTTTATTTTGCTGCAGTTTTTTTTTATTATTATTATTATAGCTGGGCTGAGCTTGACTCAATCTGAAGCCCACAAGATGGTCCTGCCTCACTTGAAATTGGAGTGGGGAATACATGCGCCTTGCCTCACTTTTAAATAAGAGTGGGAGACACACTTTGAAATGGTAGTGAGAGAAACTTGAAATAAGAGTGGAGTGGGGAACAGACACACGTGACGAAGGAAAAATAAAAATAAAAAAAGGCGCTTTGTCACTTTTCTCTCAGACCTTGATGATAAGAAAGATGAGGGGAGGCGATGATGATGGTGGAGGCGACGATGATGCTGTGGTGACGACGATGATGGTGGAGACGACGATGATGCTGTGGCGACGTCGGTGCAAGTATGCCCTTTTTTTTTCCTGTTTCTCTTCTCTTCTCTCTCTTGCTGTGTTTTTTTTTTTTTCCTTCTCTAGGTTTGGGTGTTGGAGGCCAAGGGGGTGGATTTCCACTATTTTTGATTTTTTTTATTATAAAATACGAGACAGCCGTATCCCGATTTTTTTGCACCGTATCCCTAGCGCATCTTGTAATATCCCGTATCCGTATCCGTATCCGTATCCGTATCCGTGTTTGCACAGGTACCATGGGTGAGTTGCCGTATCCGGGTATCATAGATTAGAAGCATGCAACAAAATAAGTTTTGAATATCAAACAGATTGATTGATGATGAACCCCAATTATATTATTGGACTTATCGTAATTGAACAAGGCCACTCATTTTGATCTCCGTCAATCGAATGAATAAGATTGTTTTCTTGCGTGCATGCTTCGTTCATCACATGGTTTTTTTTTTTCCTAATAAGTACTAATCCAAACATGATGAAAAGAGCAGCATTTTGATATCATTGACCATCTCATTCCCTCAAAGCACTCCCTGCCTCCCATTCCAGAAGGTCAGATTGTCAGTAAAATTTCTGTCCAAACTAAGCATCAAATGATAGGGAATGATAGAGGCCTTCCATTTACTATTGTTAGCCTTTCCATCTCTGGACTTGACTATCGCCCTCTAGCCCCTAATATCAACCAAGGAGTCCTGAGGTCAGTAACCACTATAAGATTCTAAATTCTAATGCTTTCCCGAGGGTTCATTTAATCATAAATAAATAAATAAATACCGACATCAAAGTTAAGAGAAACACTGCAGGCCAGTAATGCATATGAGATAGCTTGGGAGGGACCAGATGAGGCTCGCATTTAAAAAAGGGGGTCTCATGTGTTTGTTGAATATAAAAGAGGGTCTTGTTTGTGTGGTCTATTTTCCAAAACCCATTCATTTAAGCATTTGGATTTTATTTATTTTAGTCAGATATCTCTAATTTGTCAGGATATGTTGGGGCGGTTAGGCTAATAAGAGTCTTATCATTGGATATGACAAGGTTAGGATAATAAGTCATAACTGAAGTCTTCCCAATGCTGACCCCAAGCTAGCATATAAAACCTCCCATAGCACAGATGAAATCCCTTCAACTATACCTCAATCTAGTCCTTGAAAATCCCTAAAACAGGTGGCCACAAACCATTAAATCCAACCTATTTAGTCCCAGATGACAGTCTCCAAACTTGTTGCACACAACTACCTAAACAAGTAAATAGAGAAATAAACATATTTCATGACTTTAATTTAAATAGCTAATTAGAAAATAAAAAATCAACAATTAAGGTGAATCAATTTTTGGAAAATGAAATTGGGAACTCACCTCAGCTTCACTTGTAAGATCAAGCTTCTTTACAAGGTACTTTTGGATGAAAGATACGGGTAGATTACCATCTCTATGACAAGAAAAAGGAGGAAAAAAAAAAAAAAAGATGTGTTGATAGATACATAAAGACAATAAACTTAAGAAAAATGTCGAGAAATAATAACCAAATCATCTTTCATCTGCTAAAAATACAAAAATGAAAGCATTTTATTGATAAACTCGCAAAAATTTTAGAACTGCCGTTGGCCGACAATAATGCTAAATTGAAATATTTCTATAATCAAGTCATTTATGTTTCATCCTGGCCACATCAGCATAGTATACTACAATTGTAGAGATAATGAAATGACTTGCCTTTCCATCATCTCTACAACAATTACCAGAAAATACCAGTAATTAGAAATAAACCCGAGACAAGAAGATGCATATCCATAGTTGTCAACTTTGTTTCGGACCCTGCTTTGGTTTGGCCCTAAACTGAAATATTTTGGGCAGTTCGAAATTCAATGATATGTTCAAACTTTCATTTAAAAAAGAAAGAAAGAAATATATATATATATATATATAGAAAAATAAAAAAATGTGTAAAAATATATGAAATATTAAAAATTTAAAACCATATAAATTATATCTATTCTATTTTTTCTAATAAATAAATGATGCAATATGTTATTTCTACATGCCAAGTGACTAATTTATAAGCTATGTGTACGTGACAATGTGAAATTAAACATGCATTCTTAAATTTCAACCCATAATATGAAATACAATTATTTTATAGTTTGCATATAGTTGGAGGCTTGGCATATATTATACTCTTTAATTACAAAAAATAAAATTGCACAGGTGTGGACCGAAATAGCCAAAATGCCAAGTAGACCAAAATCATTTGAAATACAGGGCAAATTTTAAATGTGCAGTTTGGTTCAGCCAGTGCTTCAAACTGAAATTATTCGGTCCTTTTAGCCAAACCAAGCTGAAATTGACACACTCACAACTCAACTGAAACAACATTGCTACAATTATGCCCAACAACCTTCAAAAACAAAAAGTGCTAAGGGAAAAAATCACATTACCATAAAGCAAGTGCAGAAATATATTATTAAAGCAATGAAACATAATATAAAAATATAACCATGGCTCTGTTTATACCTATTCTTTAGATTGTGTATCTTCTTTATCGGAAAAAAAGCATTTTTGGTCTCGTATTCATGGTTCTTCAGAAAAAAATCATCTATGTATCTTTTGTTTATCATAGTTCAGTGTAAAGATATACATCTGAACACACAATTACCATATGTAAATGCTGCAGTCAATAAACGTAATCACCTTATCTTCTTGTTTTTTTCTTTATCTTCTTTTTTTTTTTTTTTGAATGGTACCTTATCCATAGTTAATAAAATCATGTCTGGTGATCAACCATTAAAAGATGAGAGGAATAGGAAAGCAGCTCGAGCTGGGCAACTCCAAGCCCGCATGCCTTGGCCCACATGAAAATGAAACAAGCTGGCTTATTCGAGTTAGGCTTAAGCTCGGACCAGGATTTTGAACCCCAAGTGGAATTCGGGTCAGGCCTAGGGAGTTAGGACTCACAACCGTAGGCCCATACACCCGATATATATGTGCTAATTTATAAATAAAGTGCTTGGTGCAATGGAGATTTTAGACCATTGGATCAAAGATAATTCTCACCCAACAGCTACACTGGAAACACAATCTCTTGGGACTCAAATCTTGAGTCTCAAAAACCTTTAAAAACTCCAAGTCCCAAAACATCTCCCCCTTAGCTAATAAATCCTCTTAACTACAGTACCTCTCATTGCCAATAGCCTGGGATTCATCAAATTTAAAAGAATCTCATTATCACTGTTCATGCATGACATACTGCTTGCCGGTCAAAATGAGCCATTTCTCACTTAAAAAATTATTCTTTTAATACAATTTCATATAAAAAAAAGCTGCCACCAACGCTATAAAATGAAAATGGAGAAAGCTGCCACCAAGTTACTTAAACACTCAACCAAATCTCTTGGTTACTCCAAGGTCTAGTTGCCTGCCATGAAGTTACTTGAAAAACATTCAACCAACTTTTATGATTGCTCAGTTGATCGGGCATTTAAAGAAGACGCAAGATAGTGGCATCTTCCATGTTGTTTCACCTTGGTGTAGATCCTTGGATGCAACAGAATGGCACATGGGCCCCATGTGTCAAATCATACAATATGAAAGTTTTTTTTTTTTTTTTGGGTGGGTGTGGTGTAGGGAGGTCTGAAAGAGGAATTTGAAGATAAGAGAAAAAGGACAAATTATTAGAAATGTCTTTTTTTTTTTAATAATAATAACTTGTATTAATCAAAGACTTAACAGTACAGAAGAGGTATACTGAGAAGCTAAGAAAAATACCAAAATAACAAAGACCCAAAAAAAGGCAGAGGTCTAAGCACCAAGCCTAACAAAAAGGCCCTATACAAAAGGTAGAAAAAAGGCACCCAAAAATCAAGATATCACCTCCCTCCATTTGAGAAGGATAAGGTCTAAAGGTACTAGAAAGTTGGAAGATCAAAATAGGAACTTCATGGAATTAGAGGGGTAGGGACACCATGTATAAGGAAATGAAACAGACAAAAATAAGAGGCCATCCTGTCCCAAATGGAGGGAAGCTTGCAACTTCTATCTGTACTTCGAGTCTCTAACTACAATACAACCAGGATCAAAGTTAAAAGAAAAGAAAAGATACGAAGTGAAGAAGGGGGATGAGAAGCCTTTTTTCTCTCTCCTTATCCCACATGGCATTTATAAGCAGAACCCATTTGGGCCTTGAATGGTCCCTATGTTGGTCAGCCAAAATGTGATTGTGGGTTCACATTAGGTAATTATAAATGAAGTAGGGGTAGGTATTCCCACTAACATGGGAAAATGCAATACCAGATACACTATATACATACATTAACCTTTTGATGGTCATGCTAAGTACCTTGGAGATGTGGTGGGCGCCACGGACTTAAATATAAGTACAATATACTATTTCACATGACTATGTTGCCTATCTCAAAGTACACAATATCATATCCTCCCCTTGTGAAGCAAAGGGCGAGGGAATGTACTCTACAAATTAAAAGAAAATCTCGTCATGTGTGCCCATTGGAAGGGAAGGATGGGTGATAGTAAATTGGATATCCATCTTTGAAGGCTGCAATCATCATTGAACGTATGAAAAAGTATGAAGAGGTCAGATGTGAGTTGCCAACCATGGTTGGCAGCAATGCGACAACTGCATGGGTGGACAGGGAGACTAAAAAGATTGAAACAAGAAGATGGTTCAAGAACAAGGTTGGTTCAATCACCATCTTTGTTCGGTAGCACGACTTGTGTGTTAGCGAGGAAACATCCATGGCTTCATTTATTATTTGTACAATGTGAGTCTACTCACATTTGGGGCGGCCAACATTGGGGCACATTCAATACCCATGCGGGTTCTCCTCATAGATAACAATGTTGATACGACAGCTGGATCAATACAATCAAATACAGTTGGGTCGGACTGGACAAACTGAATCCAAATCATCCTGATATTGATGTACCTAATAATGAGGAATGGTGGGGAGATGCGGGGCGGGCAAGGTAGAAGGATAGAGAGATAGAGAGATAGGGAGATAGATCAGGCAAACCTGAAAAATTGGTCTTTCACCAAACTCCAATCCAGGAGGCTAAGAGATCTCGATAACTCGAAAAAAACTTGGAAAGGAATCCCAGAAGCTTCACTTTTCATTATCAGAATCTTGTCTAACCCTCAAAAGAGGCATTACAATGCTTTAAATAGTTGAAAACTAAACCTAAACCTAATCAAGACCATCCAAACACATTGATGGCCGGGATTAAAACATCAAACCAAAATAACTTAGAACATGATTAAAACTCTTAAATAATACAAAAATTATCATAAAATGAATGGTCTAGTCCCAAAGTCTTGATTGAGATAGATGGGCTGGGCCCATTGGCTGGTCGACCCATGGGGGCCATGGGGTCTGTCCTACATCACCTAAACTACCAATAATATTGCAGCCCAAAATGGCTTTCATCAATTGAATTTAATTAATTGTTCTAATGGTAGATGGAAAGTCCACAGCAGCTTATCCAATGGAAACTTAAAACTACCACACGTTCAGTCTAACCCACATGTTGCTGTATGTAGCACCTTGTAGAAATAAGAGCCTAAAGTAAATCAAACAAAGATGCCTGGATACATAATGGATAAGGCAGGGAGTCCAAGAATATAGGAAGTTCATGGATTTTACTCAAAAAATGTGCTGCCAGGTTCAATACGAAACTGATAGATTACATATTTTTAAGTATCTAGTTATCATAGCTGATATTCAAATTTTTTGTTTAGTGTCAATCTTTCTTAATCTTCCCTGACATATAAAAGTAGATTCTTCTTTTTCTTTTTCTTTTTTTTTTTCCTTTCTGAAATGGTGCATAATAACAATTCTTAAAACAAAAGTAACTCACTTTATCCTTAAGTAACTGGCTGAAATTTGCGGCAAGCATCCATCTCCTTCCCTGAAAAAATAAAAGAAATGTAAGTATCACAAAACTAAAAGGATAGTCACGGAGATTTGAGTGGGAGAAAGACAGAATAAGAGATTCCTCAACATAAGGAAAAAAAATAAAAAGAAAAACAAAACTGCTTTTGAAATAATTGTGATAAGTTCAAGCAACTCCACAAAAAAGCTTATATAATCATGGTTCTGCTAAAAGGTACTTCTCACGGCCTTTCTGTCCCTTGTGAGACACTTCTACCAAAAAACAAAAGTTCCTTGTGGGACCCACTTGCATGCATGCTAGTCATGGGACGGTAGTGTGATGAAAAGGTCTCATTGTGGATACGATTGTGGGTAAAAATGATCTCATTATGTCCCTTGATTTAGGGGCCTTAAAGTCTAATGATTCCTTAAGTTATATATTTTATGAAGTTTAATCTAACAGTGAATATTATTTAGGGGGCCCCCTGTATTAAGCACCATCATCCAAAACCCCAATTATGCCAAACAACACCTACCTGGTATGGTGACGGAGACTCGAACATTATACTAACCACTTAATCAAGGGCTGAAAAGTTTTCATCATCCAAAACTAGTGCAAGTCGATCGGTGGTCCAATCCATTCGGATGGGTGTCAAACAAGGAATTGGTGACTATCAAGGTGGGTCCCTATTTTATGGTCCACTTAGATGGATCATAAGCTGGGCCCCACTAAGTGTTTTGGGACGTGGTACTCACCTTATCGGTAAGGGGTTATTGACCCTATAGATATATGTTTCTTTATTTTTCTAGAAAAAACATATTTTTGTAAATTGCATACTTGAAATAGCTACATACTGGTCATCAGAAGCCACTAAAGACAACCAAATCGGGCCGATTCTTCTCTCACGTTTTAAACCTGCAGCATCAAGCAGTGCTTGAGCTGAGTTGTTCAGTCCCTTGGAAGCAGCTCCCCTTTTCCGTCTAGTTCCATGAAATCTTCTAGGTTTTATTGACTCTGACGATGCAGTAGTGATGCCTTTCTTGCCATCTGACTTGTTAGCATTCTCCCGAACCTTTGTTTTATGTGCATTCACTTCACCATCATGGTCATGAATTTGCTCTGTTTTTGCAATAGAGCCCCCTTGTATTGTGAACTTAAAACCTTTTGTTCTATTTGCAGCTTCAACCAGGCAATTTAAGGGCTTCCACATATCATCTTTCCCCAGCCATGGCTCAGCACCGTTACTTGTATCTTTATTAGATTGGTTGTTAGATGGCTCTGCACTCGTTGAATTCTGCATGGATAAAAACAGTTATTCAATAAAAGGATATCTTTTTGTCAGAGGTATCTATGCATAACTAATATGAGAAGGGGTAGCAAAGGGCCAGATCAGGATTGGTTGGGATGAGCCAAAGCCATATTGTTCTGATATTGGATGCATATTTAGGTCCAGGCCGAGAAAATGTTGATCCTTTTGGGCCTGGGCCTGGGCATGTATGAAAGAACCATAATTGGGCCAGTCAATAGGGGTGCACATGTGCCAGGTTGGGCCTGCCCAAGCCCGGACCGAGCCTGGCCCGAATTGAGCTGGATTTAGGACCACTTTTTGGGCCGAGGGCTGCCCCTAGGTTTTTAGCCTGATTACCATATTTCTAGGGCTACCCCTAAATATGCTTAAAGGCCCGACCTGGCCTGACAATTTGATGCAAAGGAGTGGGTGTAGTTTGAAAAATGGGCTGAGCCCGGCACTGAACTGCGGGCTCAGACTGGGTCTGGACCTAAATATTAGGCCCACTAATTAAATGATCTACACTTGGATAAATTTTGGTCAAACCGACCCAGCCCATGAACAAACCAACCAGTCAGGGCTCAGGTTTGGGCCAAGTCTCAGTAACAAAATAAGGCCATGTTGCACCGATAAATCTGGTTGATCTAAAACCATGCCCAGGCACATCTCATCACAGTAAAAGTAGTATAGCCATGGAGGACTAGGCCAGAAAGCCAATGGGATAATCAACCAGATGTTGGCATAAGTTTTCAGCACAGAATTGAACTACAAACCACTGATTACCCCTTACCTGTCTCCTGTTTTGTACAATCTTGTTCAGAGTTTCACGTGAGCTTGAACTCTCAGGATAATCTTCAGTAGTATCTTCCTCCTTTTTAATTGAGTCTTCAAGAGGGAAACTTGGCCCCCGTAGAGCCCTTCTGGCAACAGCTTTAGTTCGCCTTCCTGTCAAGCCTGTATGGCTTGATACTCGAGGAGTGTTGACCACTAGTGAAGAAAGAGATCTTTCTTTTCTTCTGACAGGCAATGAGATAGAAGGCACAATTTCAGGAGCCTTAACTTTTCTCGTTTTGAAAGGAAATATCTTTGCCCTAACATCTTGTAAATTATGATCTGGCCTGCAGGTAAGTTCATAAAAATCATGTACTTTAGTATAAAGATTTTAACCAAATCCCCATTGAAAAGAGATAATGTTATCATGCAATGCTCACTTGAAAGTATTAACTTTTCTACTCACCCCTAAATGGTACAAGTGAGTCCTATTTTGAAGTATGAGATCCAGTGGTTGCCTCATATGGCCAATTATTCTAACATCTGATGAAAATTGAAAATTACAACCAGCAGTGAAATGGGCCCAATCTGACAGTTGGGATTATGACATGGAGGATGTTCTAACTAAGCATTTATAATGCGCTGTCGGGCCTAAGATATGGGCAATTTGGATTAGTAAAATCCAGCCCCGCATGTACTGTTTTTTGGGTCGAGCAAGTGCTCAACTGATCATATCGAATACATCATTACATATAAAAGGAAACATCAGACTACTGAAATATGAATTTTAACACACTTCACTACCGGCTGAGAATTTAGACAGATAAGTTTGGACTGCTCATGAATGGGGGGGTTACATTCCACTAATAGGACCTTTATACAACTTGCCTGAACAATAAAAGTCTAAGCCTCTTGTGGGGCCCAATTTTGGTGAGATAAAAATCATCCCTTGTCGACTTACTTTGATGCATGCTAATCTTGGGAGGATGGTGTGATGGGAAGGTCTCATTATGGATATGATTTTGGGCAAAAATCAATCTCAACAATCAGATCATCACAACCACTGATTTAAGGCCCTTAACGTTTAGCAGTTTCCTTGAGTGATATATATATATATATATATGAAATTAAACCCAACAGTGAGTATAATTCACATTACTATTAAATTAGGGTGACTGCCAATTCACAAAAAGTTCATGAGAGGGTTGGATTTATCATTGGCGGTCTCATGTTATACACACACACACACACAGACAGAGAGAGAGGGGGGAATTTACTTGAAAAATCACCTTAGATGTCCACTAACCAAAAAAGGCCCCAGTAGTATATATGATATGAAAGTGGTTGTTTTTTTTAATTAAAGTTTTCATTGAGTGACGACGTTGTCGCTTGTTTAAACCTTACAAAACCCCAAAAACCCTATTATCCCTTTCTTCCTCCCCATCACCAGAGTGAATGTGTCTCCTCCTCACCACCGGTACAAATGCATCTTCTCCTATTGTTTTCCAGGTCTTTTTAAGATTTTTACGTTTTTCATTTGATATTCATTTTTCATTTGTTGATTTGAGTCTCGCTTTTTCAATTTGTTGATTTGGGCTTTCTCTCTTGGTTGGGTCGTGCAGTGGAAAAGTGTGATTTTGTGCAATTTGTTGATGCTCTCGATGGTTGGGTTGTGTTTGGGCAATCTAGGTCGAATGAGGCAGAGCGAGGCATGTCCTCCTGCATGAAGGCCTATCATCCTTTTGAGCAGCTCCTAATTCAAATCACAGGAGAGTCAAGGGAGACGACAAATCATTACCTGAAATCACCCCCCCGGAAGCTGAGTAAAGCTTGTGTAGCTCTTCCTCTCGAGATTTTCCTTCGTTTAGATTGGCCATGTTGACCAGGGGAACTTGCAGAGAAGGGTTGCAGTACTCGCAACCACCCACCCCCCCCCCCCCCTTCGGGAGGCTGAGTAAAGCTTGTGTAATTCTTCCTCTCGAGATTTTCCTTCATTTAGATTGGCCATGTTGACCAGGGGAACTTGCAGAGAAGGGCTGCAGCAATCGGAGAATGGATCGCCTGCCACTTCGCGTACGTAGCACTGTGGGACTACATCCAACGACTCTCATGCGAGCTCTTGTACACATGGGATCTACTTACTAGCCTTGACGCTGGATAGAAGAGCCATGGCGGTCCGATAATGGAAAGAAGAGGAGTCCGTGTTTGACTTTTTCAAGGCAAATCTCCTCCCTTCCCTTCTTTTTAAATGTAAAAATACAAGGGTTGGTGGGACATTTTTTCTAGAAAGAAATTATTTGGAGTCTGGTAAGACTACCTTAAACTATCAGCAGATGGTAGTTTTGGATTCGAATCCCTCATCCCAAATATTCTAATTCCGCAGTTTTTCTTGAGTCACAGTCAAAGTAGAGGACATTGTCAATGAATCTTGATTGGAGGAAGTAATTAACAATCACGATGGTAGGAAACTTAAGCGCCAATGATCCTGAAACCACAAGCTTTTGCATTTTCATTCTAAATATACCTGCCACTACATTTTCTCACAAGAAAACATGTATCCAACAACCAGTAAGCACTACTTTAAATGCCAGTCCTTGGTTAAAAAAGTCACCATTAATCTCGCCTACCAATTCTTTTTAAAATAACTAAAGCAGGCATCCAATCTAATTAATTTTTATAATTGTGCTTGCAATGAAGCATGCAGAGGATGTATGTTGGTTTCTTTGGATCATGTAGTGCATGTGCACATCATAGTGAATCTAATATTTTCTTTTTCTAAACTAAGATCAGCGTCGACGTCATCGCTCCGCAAAATCTTGAAATGCTTAGTCCCATTGAAATGAGCAACGACGTTGACGCTCATTGTAAAAGCGTAAAAAAAGTGAAAAGTTTGGCGGGAAGACCGGTTTTGTTTCATAAAAACTACTGGGGCCTTTTTTGGTTAGTGGCCATCTAAGGTGCTCTTTTGGGTAAATTCCTCATATGTATGTATGTATGTATATATATATATATATATGTATGTACACACACACACATGTATATTTATGTACATGTGTCTATATATATATGTGGTGTATACATATGTGTTGTATACATACATACATACATATATATATATATATATGTATATGTATGTATGTATATATATATATAGGAAATATTCATGTGCATCTGTCCCTCACTATGTTGCGGTGAGCGCAAGGCTGAATTTATGATCCATCCGAACCATCCACACACATGGGACCCCCTAAATAACACCAGATCCCTCGAGTTTACACCATAATATCATGATGAATAGATGCACCTGAATATTTTCCATATATATATATATATATGGGAGATGCTCCTATGAGAGTTACTCTCACGGCATTAGACATGGATGTGAGGGCCCCCACCCTTACTCTCACAGTACCATGAGAGTAACTCTAATAGGAGCATCTCCCTTATATATATATATATATATATATATAAAACAATGGCTATCAGGCACAACCGGTGTGCACAATGTGCACTGGTGCTGGAAAGTGGAGAAAATACTCAACCCCCCCCCCCCCCCCCCCCCAATGGGTCTCACCAAGTCACGCAATGGATGACTGGGCATTTTCAAAAGTCAAAATGCCCCTTTGTGCAACAAATTAGAGAAGAGGCGGATTTAACATTGCACTTCATGTGGAGTTGTCATAATGACGTTGGTTTCCTATATTTTCTCCATCTTTAAATGACTTGGCCAACTTTCCTATAAGCAAGTGACCACTACTTGTATTCCCAATTTCTTCTCCTTACAAGGACCTGTCCATTTTCAATTAAATAGGCCAAGACTCCATGGGTGGGGCACTCTCATATGATTTTAAGTGACAATTAGCCGTAAGTGGGTTCAACTCTTATTTGAGTGAAATTTGATAGCCATGGAAGTGGGCCCATGAAAGAGCATCAAGCCATTCTCGTGAATCCAACATGAACTAGAAACCAAGATTAGTCGAATAAGAGAATCTTAGTTGGCATTTTAAATTCAAACGTTTGTTATATATGTTTACACACAGCTGGAATGTCTTGAAACTTGCGTATCTTTCAATAAGCCTTATGAGTTGGCTTACCTTCATTGGATGCAAAGAGGGGGCAAAAACCCCCCACTTTCTTGATGGGCATGGCATTCTCTAAAATTCCTCTATACGTGTGTGAACGTGAGCACGTGTGTATGCATATGTATGGCCATAATCTTCTAGAGGGACCCCCACCTGGGATCTTGGTAACAGCCCATCAAATTGCTAGCGGTTAAACTTGTGGAGTGGGGAGAGGATTTTCAGATCCAATGTATCTATCATGATAGGGATATGGGCCCCTGATGTAAAATGGACCAAGCCCAAGTCAATTGGCCCAACCCATTGACCCATAGGTCAAGCCGGTCCACTAGGTTCAGCCCACAGGCCCAATATTGAGCGAGAGCTACTGCAGATTTCTCTTTCTATCCTATTTCTATTTTATATACCTATTTAGATTAAGATTGCTAATATATGCGTTTCCTCCTATATTTAGATTCCTTTAATTATTAGGAAAGTCTTACTGTCCAAGCAACAGAGAGGAACGATCCCACTCTATAAAAATAGATGGATAACCTGATTGGAATCTATGCTTATTATCATTAAATCATTGAGTTCTGAGTTTTCTCTTCAATTGACCTATTGCCTGAATCCATCTTTGGACTCAATCAATCCTTCGGGTGGTTTATCTATTTTTCGATCATGGATTCAGGCTTGCCAGGCCCCCAAAATCAATGGTCAGAAAACCTTAATTCAGATCCAATGGTGAGATCAATCCATAACAGGGTTAAATTTGGTCCAGTGGCCACTAGAAGGAGGATCTTTCATGGGGGAGAGGGAAAGGTTCACGAGGGGCCAAAACTAGGGAAACACTCATCTTTCCGAGATTTCAATCCATAAGAGGGTCAAATTTCGTCCAGTGGCCACTAGGAGGAGGATCTTTCATGGGGGAGAGGGGAAGGATCACGAAGGGCCAAAACAAGGGAAACACTCATCTTACCAAGATTTCTGCCAATCTTCAGTCTTCCACACTAATTCTTATGATTGTAATGGATTTTACTGAAAAATGCCTAGAAATTTTGAGAAATCCAAGATTTTCCATCCACTCCAAACAAAAGTCTCAATCTCATCACCACTGTATGCCACAGTTCTTCTTGATCAATGCACAAACTAATACAATTATACCACAGTATTGCCTGCAAAAGTACAGCAGTTAGAATTAGATATTCATTGCCAACATGGAGGAATCATAGACTTAGCGGATTATGGTGTCCTGATACCCGCTCCATTATAAATAAGCCCATGGTTCAGGGCTCCAGAATATGTCTCATGGTACCATCATGTACAGCGGGATCCATAGTGATTGAGGGATGCCCAAAGAAACTTCAGATTTCAAGCTTTACAGTGATCTGAATATCTGATCCTCGGCCTGTCTAATAGACTGTTGTTTATTTTATTGTCAACCATCTATATGCAAGCAGCAGATCAAAGAATTGGAGTATTTTAATGTGGAAGATTTATGGGGCATTATCAATACATGTTGGGAGCCAATCCGTCAGATCAAACTTACATAACCTAACCTTTGGCCATTGTGTGGAGTGTTGCATCAAGAAACTCTAACACAACACATACTGATCATTCCACTACCTAATGATAGAGTTAGAAAGCACAACACATAATAAGCCAGAAGAAAAGGCAAAATAACAAAATTCTAGCAGATGAATAATCCATAGGATTATATAAAAGTTCACCTGAGCTTCTCCAGTGGAGCACAGCCAAGATCAGTATTGCATATGGGACAGCTATCCATTTCATCATCATTGAGTTTCTCATATATGCACTTCCTGCAAACTGGTTTCTCATACATTGACACGAATCAAGAAAGTTAATATGGAAATCTAAATCCTGATCAGTCTGTTGAGTCAAGCAAATGCAACATACTGTATATCAACTTTGTCCTGTAAAGAACAATGACATCGACTATTGCCCAGATTCCCAGTGATTTTGTCAGCTTTAGGATAAAGACGAAGAAATTTGTTTATTGGTAACAGGTATCGATATTAAAAAGAAGGGAAAAGCACAAGCAAATTACAAAAACCAAAATACAAATGCTAAAAGAGAGTATAAGATCATTACACAAAACAACTTAAATGAAACGAAAACATTAGTATTCAGTATTCACCTAATCACCCCATCCTTGGTCGACTTGACTACCTTAATAATATCTGTCAATACGTGCCAGAAAACCACACTCAAAGAGGAAGCCAAGGATTTTACTTCATTAAAATAAAACTGGAACTTCCATGTACTCCCGACCACACAAGACACTGAATCGCTTTCAATAATCACATAATCCTAAAGCTGAACCACATACTACCATAGAGCCTCTCATATAGCCAAGACTTCAGCTTCATTTGAATCATTGATTCCATCAAATTTTGCAAAAAAATAACAAAGTTTGACCTTTCTAATTGCAATGAATTCTGCCTTTGCCAGCTGAACCTGGCTTACCTTTAGCTGCCCCATTAAACTGAATTTAAAGAACAAACATGCCTCCCAATTATCAAGGATGCCAGCTAAATACAAATTGTGAAATTTTGATCTACATCCCATTTACAACTAAAGAGAGATAGGTGAATGCGACAACTTTAAGTAACTAATTAAGAAACTGAAAGGAAAAAAGAAGAGGTTTTTCCTTTTTTAATGGTAAGGAAACAATAAGAGGTTGCAAACCAGAAAGTATATTATAGACAATATATATGATCATTGTTCTTACAAAACGACTATATAATTATATGGATGATTTTCTCCTGCGCACCTGCACAATGCACACTTTTCATCGGCATCACTTGTCACGTGGGATCCAGTGAAATTCAAGGGTTGCGGGGGGCAGGGGGGGTGGGGTGTCTCGCCTTTGGTGATGGTCTGGATGCGTGCTCCAGCAGGAGAAAATTTTCGATAATTATATATATGTATGCGTGTGAGTGTATGACAGTTATCGAAATCTTCAGGCCAGATATGACATGAACACAACAGGGTGCACCATTGATGGCTAGAATATGGATGTAAACATAATGAAATAATCATACATGTACAATAAGGATATATTGCCTACTTTTAGAAATCTGGGTGACATGGAATGACATATGTCAGAATTAAGGTCCTTCGCAGCACCATAGAGAGAATGTTGCTACTTTGATTGACTACAAAATACAAATGAAGGCCAAACACACCTTGTTACATGGGGCCAGGTTCCATGCGTGACACTGTGATGCTTGATCAAGTGCAAAAGCAGCGTCTCGTGCTAACTGCTAATGCTCATGGAGTTTGTGAACTAAGGACTTCTTTGATGCTTAGCCTGAAGAGGAATTGGCAGCTTCACCAGTCTTTACTGCCGGTAGTGGAAGGTGAGGAAGAGCAATTTAGACTTTGGTTTGTTGGTTTTTATTTAATTAGGTTTTTTATACTATTTTTGGTATTTTTTACTTATGAGAAAGTTGGAGGTGAGGTTATATATAAGGACTTTGTTATGTTACTATGGGATTATATATATGGAGTTGGAGTTGGGGTTTTCGCTGGTCCTTCCTTATGGGTTCAGGGTTTTGTTATTAGGTCCAGGACAGTGATCTTCTTCCTTAACCCTTTTGCCCTTTCGGCTATGCCAGTTCCCCTACCAACTCATCATCATCATCAAAGCCTTGTCCCAACTATGTTGGGGTCGGCTATATGAATTTTGTCTCTCCATTCCAATTTATCATGAGCCAAATCCTCAGATAGATAGTGCCTTCTTAAGATCCAACATCACTACTTTAATCTACGTTGTCTTCGGACAACCCCTTTCCCTTGGAGGACCATCAACCTGCATAGATTTTTTTTTTTCACCAGTACCGTTGTTGGCTGGTGTTCGACATGTCCAAACCATATCAAATGAGTTTCTTTTATTTTATCATCTATTAATGCTACCCCTAAATGCTTCCGAAAGCGCTCA
The DNA here is from genome assembly GCA_029852735.1 of Persea americana. Classification (NCBI taxonomy): domain Eukaryota; kingdom Viridiplantae; phylum Streptophyta; class Magnoliopsida; order Laurales; family Lauraceae; genus Persea; species Persea americana. The sequence goes on from CM056816.1 coordinate 17,575,226, forward strand.
TTTTTTATTCTATCTTTCCTAGTTTTACCACACATCCACCTCAACATTCTCATTTCTGCCTTTTTTTTTTTTAATGGTAACATTCTCATTTCTGCTACACTCATTTTGTGCATGTATTGCTTCATGTTTGGTCAACATTCTGCTCAATAGATCATAGCTGGTCTAATTGTTGTTTTGTGAGATTTTCCATTCAATCTTGTTGGCATGTGCCGGCCACAAAGCATAAAATGTTAGTATCTCAGGATTTATGTTGGGGTCGTGACCATATTTTATGTTGGTTGTCAACCTACCTAATGCAACCCTCCTTCTTTATCCATGCTTGGGACCATTCAAACTCAAATGGACTAAAAAAAACCCTAAAATAAGAAAAAATTAAAAAATTATTATAAATATTAAGTTTTGTATGAAAATTGCATTTTAACCTTCGAAATGACCTCATTTCACCTTAAATTACCCAGATATCATAGAGCATGTCCATAGTATTGAAATGAGTACTACCAAGATCATAAGTTATGGCGAGAATTAAACATCTAGTGGCCATTTGGAAAGAAAGGTACTTGAGGTGCTTTGAAGGAAGGTCTTCAGATGTGAGCATTCTAGTGGAGAGAGTTAAACATTCAGTGGCTACTTGGGTATCCTTTTCTCCTCTTTTCAAAGGCATATCCATCAATTCCATTATTCATAATTGGAAGGAAGTGGTCTTTTCCCACCCTACCCAAAATAGAGTTCTACCAAGATGGTGTCCTCCCTCTCCAGGTGCTCTTACGCTAAATTTTGATGTAGTGCCTGTGGAAACCCCGGACCCGCAGATTTAGGGGGTGTCATTTGAGATTCGGAAGGGACCATTCTTCTCTCTTACTCAAGTCCGGTGGGTTTCGGTTCCATCAACAAAGCAGAATAATTGGCAATTAGAATTGGTATCCGTGAAGCATCAAAAGTCACTCCTCAACAGCTACTTATTGAAGGAGACTCATATTGCATAATTCAATGGGCAAGTCAATCTTTAATCCTCCTTGGAACCTTATTCATATAATTGAAGAGGTGTTTTCACCACTTTAAAAGATCGGCCAACTAGGAAGCGGGTAAATTCACCAAAGAGGAGTTCTCAAAACTGACTTGACTGTTTTCATGTAATTGCTTGTGTTTTAGTTCTTGGGAGGGTGTTCTAGGTTTTGGGTGCCCGTCTTTTTGGGATTCCATGTCTCTTTTTGATCTCCCCTTTGTAGCGGCTTTTTTTGAGTCAGTAGATTTCTCTTATACTGTACAGGTGTTTGAGCAATACAATACATCGTCATCATTTTGATAAAAAAAAAAAAAAAAAGATCATAAGTTATGGCCGTTTGAAGTGGACATTATCCCTCTTGATTGATTTCTTACAATCTTTATGCTCCAGAAATTGTTCAGCCACTTGTTCTATATCAATCCCCTCTACTTCAGAAGAACTCACCTTTGATCTGATTTTTGGATAAAACTGGTTCCTCTGAGGCATGATACTAGGACAAATCAGCAACATTGAATGTGGAACAAATGGCATGTCCTTAGAAAGTTAAAACAAACACATGAGTTGCCATTTATCTTCTTGAGTATTTGATAAGGACCAAACTTCTTGTTCTTCACTTTGTTGTATGTACCCGCTAGAAAACGTTCTTTCCTCAAGCAGACCACCACTGAGTCTCCCTCTTGAAACAAATTCAACCTCTTCTGCTTGTCCGCATCTACCGTTTATTTTACGTTAGACTCTTCAAGCTAGTTCTGGACATCTGCATACATAGCATTGATTCCATCAACCATGTTTTCTACTGCAATGCTCATACCCGGGAGCTTGAGCAAACCCACAAGTCTAATGCATGACGCTCAACCATAGAAAATCACAAAAGGGAACTTTTCGGTTGACCTATTCACCATATTTTTTAAGGCAAATTCGGCCTGAGCAAGTCAGAAGTCCCACTGTTTGGGCTTATCGCCAGAAACACCAGATGATGTTTCTTGTTGTTATGTTTGTGCCCGCTATTAGTGCGTTTATTTGTGGGTGGCACACAATGATGTACTGCAAAGACATGTTGAATCTCCTTCATAATGTCCTCAAAAAGTAGCTAGGAAACTTGGCGTCATGATCTATAGTGAAAATCTTTGGCACACCACGCTAGTTGAAACCCCCCCAGAAAAAATAGATTAGGTACATTGGAAGCATCCATTGTCTTCTTGCACGGGATGAAGTGGGCGATCTTTGAGAACTTGTTGACACCACAAATACAGAATGCATACCTTCTTGAGTTTGATGAAGACCAACACAAAATCCATAGACAGATCTACCCATGGAGCTTCTAGCACTCAAAGAAGTCTAGACTGTAAAGTAAAGACCAATATTTTAGAACTGGCCTTCGGCTGCTTGACAAATAGGACAGTTCTGCACAAACTTTCCCACATCCTTCTTCAACTAAGGCCAACGGTATCTCTCCTCCGTGAGAGAAATACATTTTCATGTCCCAAGTGTCCGCCTAAACCACGACCATGCTTTTCTTTGATAATTGTTCTCTCAATAAGCACCTCATTATGCATAATAGATTCTCATGGAATAAGAAACCATCTTGTATATGCAAATCTCCACCTAATTATCCCATCTAACACCTGGCCGAATTGTCCTTAAAGTCTTCATATTCAGCGTATAGCTCCTCAGGTATTTAAAGCCCTCAATTAAATTAGTGATAGTAACTAACTAAGCAGATCTCCTTCTCAATGCTCCTGCAGAAAAGAAATCCATTTAACATGCATCCGATTCACATTAGTCTGACTGCTAATGAATTTCAAAGTTGTGATCTATGTAGAGAAAAAATTCCCTCTAAATTAGATAGTACTTCCAATGTTGCAAATCCTGGACAATCGCATACGACTCCAATTTATACATCGTCCACTTCTTGTAGGCCTCACTCAACTTCTCATTGTAGAAGGCAACTAACTTTCCCTTTAGTTAAAGCATAGCTCAAACTCCAACATATGAGACATCACTCTCCACTTCTAATAATTCTCAAAGTTTGGTGATGCTAAGACAGGAGCATAATCCAACCTCTCTTTGATAGGTGCGAAACTTTTCACAGCTCCTTCGGACCAGCAAAACTTCCCCTATTTCCATGCACTCAGTATAGGTGCTACAATGATGCTAAAGTTTATAATAAATATCCTATAAAAAAGTTGTCAATCCATGAAAGCTCCTCACTTCAGTTACTGTCTTCGGGGTCAGCCACTCCCTAGTAGTTTTCACCTTTTCCTCATCTACCTTAATGCGCGAAGCAGTCACAACATAATCCAAAAATATAAGGCCCTTACTCATAAAGCTTCACTACTTAAGATTTACATTAAGTTTATTCTGCCTCACTGTAAGTACCTCTCTCAGGCGAGGAACATGCTCCATCTTGCTACTGCTATAAATCAATAAATCATTTGAAAACACCACAATAAAACCAACCAATGAAAGGCTTGATCACTTAATTCATCAATCTCATTAAGGTACTCAGGGCATTTGTAAGCCCAAATGGGATTACTAACCACTCATATAACACATCTTTGGTCTTAAATGCTATAACCCATTCATCTCTTCAGATCTAATCCTCATCTAGTGATACCCACTCCTCAATTTGATTATAAAGAACTCCTTGGACCCTTTTCTATCATGTCCATCATGTCATCTAACCATGGTATATGGATGGATACTTCACTGTAATTCTGTTTATGGCCATATTGTCATACACGAGCTCCCATCCTACGTTTGCATCAGAAGGGTTGGTACAGCGCAAGGCCTCATACTCACTCTAATCAAACCCTTCTAAATCAACTCTTCTCCCTTCGAGTTGTTTCTCCCTTCTCGTTGATCAAGGGTGATTATTCTGCCTTTTTTTACCCAAAAAAAAAAAGAAGTAAACATTATCCTTACATTTGAAGATAGCATCTTTATTGTATTGCCAAGGCCTTCCCAGCAATAGATGACAGACATCTATGCCAGCCACATCACACATAAGCTCATCCTTGTAATATTTACCAACTGAAAAAGGAATTCTAGATTGTTCGATTACCATTTCTTTGCGGTAATCATTGAACCAATCAAACTTATACGCCGGTGCAGGGTGCTTCTATCCATGATCATAAAACAAATCCACTAGTTAGCTGTGCATCTGGTCTTGAATATGTTGTGGCACTAAGATTGACCTTCTGCTTGGTCATATATCAACTTTATCACCATGAGAAAAACCCCTTCATCTTCATACGGCATCTCTTCTTCCTTCTCCAACTGGAAGGTATCTTCTTCTTCGTCTCCATGAGAGAGACCCCATTAGTTTGGTCGATGCCTTGCTTCTCCGCATCTACAACATTTGATTGGTCGGAGTGCGAGCATAAGGACTTTCTCACTGATCACGTTCCCCCAGCCTGTTTGCTTGGCAAGCTCCCTGAATCTTGATTTGTGCTAACAAGACCCTCACCTAAGCCTTCCCAGGGTTCTGTATTCTAGATCATGTTGGTTCTACGGAAATATGGCTCTTATTGGCTGTTTATATCCACGCAAGCCTCTCCAACTGGGTTTCAATTTGGGTCACCATTTGGACAACGTCAACTGAAGTCCAAATTGGTTGCAACAAAAACTGATCCTGGATAGCCGAACATAATCCTCACCTAAATATGGCCACTTACTGCTACTCGAATTTTGCCAAGTCGTTCCATAAGGAAAAACTCTTCAACGTATTCCCTCATAGTTCAACTGATTTGTCTGCAATTTTGGTCTCGTTAGAACAATACTTGGTCGTATTTGGATGTGAGAAACCTCTCATGCATCAATAGTTCAATTGTCTACTATGTTCGAATATGTGCTTTGCCTTGCCACAGCTTTGAGAATTGCAATTGCTCCCAGTAAGCCGACAATACAAGTTGACCTTCTTCTCCTCAGGGATCTCCAGGTCATCTAAGAATCTCTCAACTTCTACATGCCAGTCAAGGAAACCCTCAATATGGAGTTGTCCGTTGAAGTGCAGGAGATCCACCTTCATCCTATAGCATTTGAAGTCCATATCTCATCAAGCGTTGCCTTGTTCTCCAAGACTAATCTCTCTAAGTACCTTATGAATGGATTCATCTAGTGGCAAAGCCAGGATTTTATTGCCGGGGGGCAACCGATAGATCGATAATATTTTATATTTATTGATTTACTATTAATTATTTAAAATCATAACTGATTTACTATTAATTATTTAAAGTTAAAATCTTTTTATATTAACAATCCCAACATTTTTTTAGACATAATTTCTCAAAATTTGGTGACTATTGAGGGTAATTAAAATACAGAAAGAATAAAGCTTACTATAATAAATCCAAACTGCTCAAAATAATTGTTTTCTCGTTTTTGCATTGAGAGTTGTTGTATCTCACTCTAATCAAAGTACAACCCATGTCGGATTGATTACATGTTTATCATTCCACTCACTATTGATTAATGAAAATCCATTGGTTGGTTGCATGTGATCGTTTGATGGGCCACAATGCTCGTAGTAGGCATGGATGGTTGAGAGGACATCATTTTCAAACATTCACCAAACCATGGAAAGATAGCTCCAAAGGCTACGATAATGTAAACTTCAAAAGAGTTTGTATCCTTAGATTGTCCCCCTCACGCTTCCCATGAGGGATGTTGAACTTCATAATGGGGCCCACCTATGAAATATCGAATCGCTCAAAATGAACTCCCTTGTCTTAAGTGGAATCTCCCCAAATTTTGCTTATATACAAGGTAGTCCCACAAAGCATATATGATTAAAAATGCCATATAATCAAATCTCATAGTGGGACTAATCCTATTGGCATAAAATTAGGGGTCAGCCCACTAAAAGGGCGAACCTTCAATTCTAGTGGTTCGGATCTCAAATAAGTGGGCCCCAAGGTAGAGTTCCACACTACCCCCCTCTCTTCCCGTTTCTCTCTCTCTTTGCCACTGGACTTCTCAGCAATGGTTGGCCGCCATGTGTGTGACCACAACCCAAACGATCATAGCCCTCTTCATTGGTGTGAGCCATGTCGTTATTTTAAACCTAAATGCGGTTCATTGCATCCACAAACCATGCTATCATCGCATGCATCTCTTGCAATTATTGCTGGTTCTTGCATTGGAAAGTCTTGAATGCTACTATAGTCATGGCTTGATTTCTACAAGCACCATTTACGGAATGACTAACTAATCTGTCATTGACTATTGAACTAGGGAAAAACTTGCTATAATACCAACTAGAATGGCAGAAACGTGAAAGGATTAAGGAAGAAGATCATCGTCCTCGGCCTAATAATAAAACCCTAAAGCCAAAACGAACTAGGGAAAACCTCAAAGAAACTGAACTTCGCATTCTTCTCATAGTGAATACCAATGTCATATATATAACCCCAAAACCCCAAACTTTCCCAAAATAGTAAAAATTACCAAAAAAAAAAAAAAAAAAAAAAGAAAACCACTAATTACTAAAAGACTCGAACCAAACTCTAAATTAATTTCAGGATCTTCCAAGAAAAGTCAGACTACGATGGACTCAAAGACAAAAGCACCTAAAATAAGCAGAATATACAATTACTATAAAGAATAAGTTTTGCACCAAAACTGCATTTTGATCTTTGAGACAGCCCCATTTCATCTTAGAAACGACAACCACCAATCAGCAGTTGTATATGTCGTAGAGCGCATCAATAGCTTCAAAACAAATACTCATGCTTCGTGAGAAGATACCCAAATCAAAAGTTACGAGCATTTGAAATTGACATTATCCTTCCAGATTTCTCATGACCTTCAAATTCCAAAAATTATTCCACCAATTGTTCTACATCAAGAGGATAGAAAGTTATTAATACAAAGGGCTTCTTTGTTATTTGAAGAAACCCGGAAAGGGGGGATTACTGTAATATATAGATGCTTAGCTTGAAAGGAGTATAGAAAGATTTTAGTACTAGGGGCCACTTCAGGGATTGTGTCAGAGAATACATGAATTGCTTCTCTCACTATCCTTTCTTTGTTCTTCTTCTGCATTTTACTTTTTTCTTCTTCTAGATCAAATAAAACCTTCAACAATTTCTTCTTCTAAGTCAGAAAAAACACCCAACAAATCCATTACTACTGAACTTTAGCAATGGATCAGGTAAACCTTAACTAGTGGACCACTCTTGAGGTGGGAGGGTGGTGTGGTGCCCCTTTCTTAGGTTGTGGACAAATCATGTGGAGCCTATCATCACCAGTGACAATATAGTCTATTAGGAAAGAAAAATATAACAGAATATTCAGTGGTAAAGATGAAGGATCTGGATTGGATGGTTTGAGGCTTTGAGAAATATTACCAAGCTTAAGGTTGGCAAATGGACAGTGATGATAAAGGAATTCGAGAATATTCCATTAGTGATGGAGTTATCATCAATTGCAATGCTTCCATTCTAATGTTATAACTTATAAGTGGGCATTGTAAAGGCTATCATATCCTAGCAGCCTTCCCCTCCGGGTACTCTTTTATTCAATGTCCACGGAATGGCTTTAGGAAAGCCAAGTCCGGCCGGCACTATTAGTGTCCTTTGGAAGGGGCAAGTTGGGAGGAGCTTGACTCAAGATTCCAACAAAACTGAGGTTTGGGCAATTTGAGTTGCTCGGAGATGCCTTGAGACCATCATCCAGTTATAGGGGCGTAAAGATTCAAAGTAGTAGTACATCAAAAAAAGAAAAAAAAGTTGTCCACAGTTCATAACAGCCAATCCCTATGAAGACAATCTATAAGATGGACAATCAATTAGTGGATCCAGATTGATCAATGGATATGAATGATTTATTTAATAGTACTTGACGCAAATTAGATCCTTCCTTCCCAAACAAAGCATTGACAAAACTTAAATGCTTGCGGGAGACTGAGCTCACATTATACCCATATAGAAGTTTGTTCTTCTAATATTTTATTTTCCCCTGATTTAGAAGTTAACAACAAGAACAGAGGAAAAACAGACTCGAAGTGCAAATCTGCACAGCCCTTGAGCAAAGGCAACTAACTGAATCAAGAGTAATGGAGTACCAAAATTCAGCAACTAGTCAAATAAAAATTCACCATCCTTCCAAAGACCAGACAAAAATGCAAAAGAAAAGGAATTTTATTCATAAACCAACACCCTTTCTGCTGTCATACAGAGCAAGTATAAATGTGACATCTTGCTGCATATCCTAATAACTTGAATTCATAACATTGTACTGGAACAAAAAACTAGTTCAGAGTGAAGTCAAATCAAACAGCAAATTCTTTCTTAAAGACAAATGCTCAGAAGTATAAATATAAATAAACCTCAAATCTACAAAACCTGCAAAAAAAATAGCAACATAACACGAGGTCATTGACTGCATCCCTAGCATATACACTTCAACTCACTAAAAATAGAAAGACCCAGATCATAAAAACGCAAAATAAAACATCGACAGCACTGAATACCTTCTTGATAAAAAAGAATCGAAATCAACAGAATGTGAGAGACCCAGCTCACAAAATCAAAATAAACGTCAAGCCCAGATCACAGAACTGATAAATACAAACCAAAATATGCAGCAAAACAGCAGGTCATTGAATTCCTCCTTAGCATATACACGTCAAGTCACTAACAATAGAAAGACACATATCATAAAAACGCAAAACACAAACCAAAACAGCAAAAGAATCCTTCTTGCCAAACAAGCATCGAAATCAGCAGAATATGAAAGACCCAGATTACAAATCGAAATACAAATCAAACCCATATCATACAACTGAAAAATAAGATCCCAGCCATCATCAAAACCACTGGAAACTCACACGTATGAAGGCATTCGGATATGGTGGTGGCATCCTTCAACAACTTGTTGCAGAGAGGGCATGTCATGCATGCCTTGAGAGCCTCCCTCCTCACCCTCACCACCTGGGTCATCGACGCCTTCGTCATCCTCCACCCCCCAGCACTCCTCAGCGCAGGTTAGCACGCCTGCATGCCCGGCGGCGCATGTTAGCAAGGCACCGGCGGGTGAGCGGATCCCGCCCAACTGATCCAAATGCTGCGACTTGCGAACATGGGTCTATCCGAAACTTGCATTTACTACGAGAAAACGTGAGGAAGAGGGAAATTTAGCAGAGATTCAAATAAAGCTTGGATTTTTCTCTCATGATACCTTTGATATAAGGAAAAGGATCAGATTTAGGCGTGATTGAGCAGATGGGGGCGGATTATTGGGAAGAATTGACGTGGGTTTTGTTGGATTCTGAAAGGGGGGGTGTTGGATGATCTGTTCGAGGATTGGCGCGGGCAGATTCAACGAAAGAGCACCCACCGAGGTGTTCTCTTTTTTTTTTTTTTTTTTGGTTTTTCGGTCTTCCTTTCTCTTTTTGTGAAAACTATAACACGAGTAGGAACGACAGTAATAACAACGTGATAGCTAAGGTGTGTGAGGCTGGTAAGTAAACAAACCTTAACCTAATAAACTGCGCCCACACAGAGACACACACAAATGCACGCGACTGACAACATGAGCTTTTAATGAGCGGTAGAAAGAACATGTTTTTGCCAGTGGCGCCAGTTGGATGATATTTCTCAGTCTGCTTAAAGAATGACAAGTGAACTGTATGTTAGCAGTGACTTATCTATTTAATCTCTATGTACGTTTTGTAATTTTCGCACTGTCTTTTAATATGTGAACAGTTCTGGGAATAAGTTTTTAAATTTTAACAGCTGAGAAGCAAAAGTCAGATCTTAATACGACCGTAAAATTAAATTTTCTAGATCAAGTTAGGAGAAAGTTTAGACTTGGCCATTTGTTGTTTTAATCTAAGTAAAATTCTTAGAAGTACTAGGTTTATATATCTATAAGTCTGTTAGAGAGGAAGGCAGTATCAAGGGTGAATATATATACATAAACATGACCATAAAAAAAAATCTCCCCTAAATGAAAAATGAACTAAGAGGAAATGGAAAATGAATAAGCAGCCATCCCATTAGTATTTCCACAGTTTAATCAAGGAATGTAAGGCCTCATAGGCATCTCCACATTATATCGTGCACCTCTCAACTCTAGAATACTCTTCAATTTCATGAAAATGGATGAGCTTATGGTATATGTGCTTGAACTTGGCCTGATCCGATCTTGGAGATGTGGCCTAATCTTCTGCTCGGGTTAAAGGACTAAAGGAAATCAATTAAGGTTTTTAATCCTACAAGGGTATTGAATATGTAGAATTTTTTTTTTTTTTTTTGCTTTTGTACTTCTTTTTTTTTTTTCTTTTTTTCAAGGTAATTTAGCTCTATTAGAATACTTGTTTTTAAGTTGAATATTGACTAGACTTTGTATTAAAGGTTTCTAGATTCTCGAATAAGAAAACTCAAAACAAGTGAGGGCCATATGCGATTGAATGGAACCATTTAAATTAGACATACCTTTTACAAGAGGGTGTGATCAGCGTATCTTTTTACTACACTTCATCGTGTCGTTTGATTAATCCAGCATCATCATCATCATAATAATAATAATCGTATTTATCAATGTGAGCAAGATCAACTGATTTAGTACAACAGAGTGAACATCTATGGTGACATGAATGCATGATAATCAAAGAAGGCAAGGGGATGAATAGGTTAGAACATGGATTAGTATTATTGGGATGATCTATTAGAAAAATGTTCCTAATCTTCAATTTTAGGTTCTTAAAGTTCGAGGGCTATTTCTGATGGTGAATTTCGAACATTGTTAAACTAAGGGCCTCTGTATTTCAACTAATTGGATTTTTAGGAATCCACTTGGGAAAGTGGCTAAACTTAATAGAAATAAATATGAGCATCCAAAAACGACAGTTAAATAATCTCAAGAAAAATGAATAAAGGGGAGATGAGAAAAATGAATATCCAGTGCAAACTCAAGTGCTTAAACAGTTACCTACACCGATAAAAGAATTAAAATCCAGGTTACTAGAGACTTGATCGACAATTATAGTCCACTGATTTTGTTGAGCCCACTTTGTCTACCTATACGCATGATCGATGACTGCGTTATGGCTACAAGTAAAGCACCAACAAAAGAAGAAGCAAGGCATTGGTGGAGCTGAGCTATATATACTTTCCAGCAGTTTTATCAAATGAAGGGTTGAATCTTTGGGAGACATTTCAAATCCAAAATATCAATCAATGGTCTGAATCAGCAGACCAGTGGGCCTCAATCATATAATCTGAAGGCAACAAGATTAATGTTAGAAACCCAATATGATCAACTAGAGGAGTTCCCTTATCTTCAACAATATATATGGCACTACACCCAACAACAGAGGGAAGCGGATAGACTTGGACATAATGTAGATGGGGTCCTATTTGTAGCATTTGTTACTTAATGCTAGAAGCCTAGATCTCATCCTGGCTGTATAAAATATATAAACTCATTCTTTCTACAAACATGACCAAACAAAAGGAATCAAAGGTCATTAATGTCAGCACTTAAGAAGGAATTGATTCTTTCTCACTGATAGATAATTGCAATAACATTACAGGGCATCAGATCAATGTTAGTCACTCAGCCCATAAGACTCGACCAGATTTCTGAGGACTTGGATCATTGGATGGGAACTTGGAAAGCTCGACCCAGTAAAATATTGATAAAGCTCAAGGCAATGTTTCTTCAGATTCTGTTTTAGTCTTAATATATTTACAAGATCCAACCTAGAGTTGGCCTCGAGTTTACTCGGATAGAGTTTTGAGTAACCTTAGCAAATGTTCTAAGATGGCAAGACTAAGTAAAGTCATTGACCAAAGCTTAAATGCCTCATTTGCATTTGAGTTCTTTTAGAAATGCTTTATGAGCGATAAAGAGAGGGTCCTTTGATTGGTGTGCCAAGAAATACCAGCAGGGCTGTTAATGGGCGGGTTTGTGCTAACCTACCGGGGCCTGGTCTGGGTCCAACACAGACAGTAGACCCTGGTTCTGTGGTTCAAGACCTCTAGATAAGAAATATAGGAGGCCCAAACCGACTTGTTAAAAGTCCTGAAACTGAGTGAGGCCAGAATGGAATCAAGGCCTGAATCTAGTAAAGGCCCTTTTTTGGTTCAAAGATCTTTATTATACCATTCAATTAAGGGACATGAGTGAGTGAGTGCTTGAGTTTGAATCCCCCATCTAGCAAATAACAATAACAATAACAACAACAACAACAACATAATAATCAACGGCAGAGGGAGGGGGTCGAGAGGGCGCCCTTCCCTCCTCTCCCCCCAAAATTTTCTTCCTCTGCTTACATGAAAGATGAGCGTTTTATATATATATATTTATATATATGAGTGCTACTCTCCTACACTGTAGTTGAGCATATTATCAGCTGGGATCGTGTGTGCGGAACGCAGCGTATGGGTGGAACATAAAATGCAATCAGGGTGAGTTTTTCGCTGGGCCTGCTCATTTTTCATTTTCCTCCTTCTTAGACCTACCCACCCTGTCTCTCGCCTCTCTCTCTCAACGAAGCTCTCTCTTTCTCGCCGGTCTCTCTCTCTCTATCTCTCTCTCTCTTTCTTGCTACTCTCTCTCTCTCTCTCTCTCACAGCTCTTAATCTCTGCTCTCGCTCTCAGCTTGATCTCTCCTTCTCAGCGTCGCTCGTCGAGATCTCTGGAAGCTCGCCAGCAGCACTCTTCTCTCGCCGATCGAGCTCTCTTGCCTCTACACTCCCTCTATCGTCGAAGTCTGTCTCTCGCTACTACCAGCTTCTCGCTCGTTGTCTCTCCCGATTTCGAGGTGCTTTCATCTCTCCTGATCTCATCAAGCTCTTCTACCCTTGCCGCTGCTCTCCCTCTCTCTCTCTCTCTCGCCTCGCTCTCTCGCTGTTGCCCTCTCTCTTGCTACGATCTCTCTCTCTCTCTCTCGCTGCTGCTCTCTCCCATCTCGCTGCTGCGATCTCTCTCTCCCTTTCCCGTCCCTCTCTACGCTCTTCCTCTTTGTCTAAATCGCTCCCTGCCCTCTATCTTTATCCTCTCTTTGCCAATCAATCTAAGGAGAAAATACAACAGGATTGTCTTCTCTTTTCCTTATCTTTTTCTATAGTGAGGCACCTGTGTATGAGGAGATCTTTTTTCCATTTAAATGCATTACACGTTAAATTGAAATGTTAATGGGGTATTGGAGTTCTTTCTCAATTTTTATATGAATCGTTCCCCTTTCTTTTTAATACATACCTGGATTTGGGATTTTCTCCATTTGCCTAGAAACCAGTTATCTCTGTCTCTTTCTCACTTGAAAACTTGCTATGTTTTGTGTGATTCTACATTTTCTTTTGCAATTTTGGCTTTAGGTTTTCTTTTTATTTTTTATGATCTGGGCTTCCTTTGTTTTTCTGTCTTGTTTTCATTCATTTTGGAGATCTGGATTTGAGTTTTAATGGGGTTTGCTCTGACATTCTGCACATCTCAATCTGTGTCTCGTAATTTTCTTTTTCTATGCTATGCAGAGTGAAAGTCTTCCTCCACCTCTGAGAGCTCAAAGAGGACTTCGACTCATGTAGGTTACTTGGAGAGTGCGCCTTAGAGCATTTTGAGTGGAGTCCAACTTAGAAGACACTGTAGATGATAAATGATTAATTGATGATTATTTTTTTAAATCTTGGGTCAGTAGCCATTATTGGCTGACTTAATGTATTCAACAAAGTCGAACTTGGAAGACACTATGGATGATGAATGATGAATTGATGAACTTTTTAAATCTTAGTCATTACCCATTATTGGCTAACTTACGGTTGTATTCAATGCTCTTTTGTTAATAAACTTGTTAATAAAAGTTTATTGTGGGCTTCATTTGATGTGTTGTGGATGACTATGGGTTGCTTCAATATGCAAAGAAAGGGTTCAAACCTGAAATATGGGAAAAAAACTCAAATCTATAAATGAAGAATGGAAGAAGACTTTAGTGCTTGAAGATGGCATATTGGCATTGATTGATAAAAATGCTTTTGTTTAATGCACGACTTGGATGTTTGATGAATAAATTATAGTTGATGTTGAATGTGAATATGATAGGCAAAACCAGGTTTGTTTCTAAATGTGAATGGTTGTGTTTATGTTCACAGATTTAACAGGCACCTACTGGGATCAAAAGAAGATAACCAATCACTGCAATAACCAGTCACAAAATCTATAAAATTAACAAAATATCAGAACATCTCCATAAACTCCATCACAACAAATCTTGTCCAATATGTTTCTCTTCTTCTGGCTTTGTGGACTCCTGTAAATAGAAAATAAGAATTAAATAAACCAAAAAAGAATGGCCTATTGAAAAGAGATTAGCCAAAAAAAAAAATTATAGCAAAGATCTCAGTGAGATCATTCTTTTTTTCAGAGAAACACCATCAAAAAGAGCTTTTTACGAAAGAGGGAAGATAATCTAAGAATCGGTTACTGGGGCACTTTTTCAACCAGGTTAAGAAAATCTGTACAAACCTTGCTGAGTACCCCTGTTTAGGACACTTTTTAGTGCACTTCCTCAGGGTTTTTTTTTTTTTTTTGGATGAAATTTGGGGATTTCGAAGTCCATATTATGAACTTAAAATATACTATTTTTCAGTTAATTACAATCATGTTTGCGATGTTTTCAACTCAGGCACTTTTTCAACCGGGATAAGAAAATCTGCACAAACCTTGCTGAGTACCTATGTTTGGGGAACTGGTTAACCCACTTCCCAAGGGAGGTTTTGAACGAAATTTGGGGGTTTCAAAGTCCATATGATGAACTTCAAATCTATAATTTTTGGGTAGGAATCAATCGCATTTGCTGTGTTTTCAACTCACGGACTTTTCCTATCCTGTCGGCCATAGCTGGTGAAACCTTGCTGAATTTCCTTGTTTGGGGCAGTGGTTAATCCACTTTCTGAGGGAGTTTTTGGATGAAATTTGGGGGTTCGAAGTCCATATGATGAACTTCAAATCTGCAATTTTTTTGTATGAATTAATCGCGTTTGCCGCGTTTTCAACTTGCGCACTTTTCCTATCCTATCGGCCAAATCTGCTGAAACATATTGGACAACATTGTGGGATTTAATATCGGAGGGAGGGAGTATAGAAATGCCCAGACAAGGTCCTTGTTGCCATTGTGGGACATGTGAGCCATTGTTTGTTGGAGGAAAACTTCCTTTTTTTTAATATGTGTGCACTTGGAGGTTTTATGTTGTTCCAATTAGCATTATTTTGTGTTCAATTTGATTTTCAATTTGATTTTAGAATACTATGATTGTTATCTTACCATGTTGCTGGTTCAGTTTGGTCAATGGATTTTATTTGATATATTGAGACTAAATTGGATTGCAGTGTGGGTTTTTTAAAACTTGGGTTTTGCTGTTTTCTGCACTAAATTTGGCCTCTAAATTTCCACACTAGCTGAAACAAATGCAATTTGTGCACTATCTAAAACTAGAAAAAAAGTATTTCTACAATTTCTGCACTAGCTGAAACAAACCCAATTTTTGCAACAAAAGTCTCTCTGTGCATTACAATTTCTGCAACATGACTAAACAACATTCCTAGACAAATTCCATCCATTACATCCATTCCATAATTTTCAACAAGGGAAACACTCAAGAAATAATTTACACTCATACGACAATAGA
This sequence comes from Persea americana, assembly GCA_029852735.1. Lineage (NCBI taxonomy): Eukaryota > Viridiplantae > Streptophyta > Magnoliopsida > Laurales > Lauraceae > Persea > Persea americana. The sequence goes on from CM056816.1 coordinate 17,590,862, forward strand.
AAACATGACTAGACAACTTCCATCCATTCATAAACTTCCACACAACATTAACAAATTTCATAACCTTGCTAAAACAAACACAATTTCTGCACTATCTAAAACTAGAAAAAAAGTGTTTCTACAATTTCTGCACTAGTTGAAACATGCCCAATTTCTGCAACAAAAGTCTCTCTGTGACTTACAATCTTGCAACAAAATTTTTGCAACATGACTAGACAACATTCCTAGACAAATTCCATCCATACCATCCATTCCATAATTTTCAACAAGGGAAACACGCAAGAAATAATTTACACTCATACGACAACAGAAAACATCACTAGACAACTTCCATTCATTCATAAACTTCCACACAACACTAACAAATTTCAGAACCTTGCTGAAACAAACGCAATTTCTGCACTATCAAAAACTAGAAAAAAAGTGTTTCTACAATTTCTGCACTAGCTTAAACAAATCCAATTTCTACAACAAAAGTCTCTCTGTGCATTACAATCTCTGGAACAAAACTTCTGTAACATGACTAGACAACATTCCTAGACAACTTCCATCCATTCATAAACTTCCACACAACATTAACAAATTTCAGAACCTTGCTGAAACAAACCCATTTTTATACTATCTCAAATTGAAACATATGCCTTTCATTCATATTGTTCAGCCACATAATGGTGTGCACCTACTTACATAAGTCTTGATCAATCTCACACATATTAAAATACATGAACAAAAGGTGGGCTTCAATGTGATTCTTCGTCAAACCTCACCAGAATAGTAACCTGCAGCAACGAGAGAGGGAGAGATGAGGAGAGATGCAGCAGAGAGGGAGAGATTGCAGCAGAGAAGGGGAGAGAGAGATCGCAATAGAGAGGTCGCGCAGTAGCGAGATCGAGCTGGGAGAGAGCAACAGGCGAGAGCGAGATGGGAGAGAGCAGCAGCGAGAGACAGAGATCGCAGCAGAGAGGGAGAGAACAAGATCGAGATGGGAGAGAGCAATAGCGAAAGAGAGACGTGCGCAACAGCAGCGAGAGAGAGAGAGAGAGAGAGAGAGAGAGAGAGAGAGATGAGCGCAGTAGCAGCGAGAGAGAGATGAGTGCAGTAGGAGCGACAGAGAGAGAGATCAATGCAGCAGCAAGGCAGCGAGGGAGAGAGATCAGGCGGGAGAGAGGAGCACAGCAGCATGGAGTTCTCGATTAGGTCTGGCGGGAAGAAGGGGGAAATGAAAAGAGGGAAATGGGAAAGCGCGGGGCCAACAAATTTCAATCCATGTAACCGTTCCGCCCACACGTGCGACTTGCACAACGCAGCTGATACTATGCTCAATTGCAGTGTAGGAGAGCAGCTCCCTATATATATATTGCTCTTGCCCTTCCTCATCTCTCCTTTTTCTTTGTAAGCGAAGAGGAATTTTTTTATCTCAGGTAAATGTGAGTGGAGTGAAACTCCATGGTGAGGCCCACCTAGTTTAATGCCCCTAAATTTTAACCCAATAGGATCTCGTCCCACCTTAAGATTTGAATATATTCATGTTATAAATCATATGCTGTATCTAATAGTAAGATTAGCTAGTAAATTTTGGGGGACATCCCACTAAAAGGAAGGGAGCTGATTCTGAGAAGTTTAGATTTCTGTACATGGGCCTTAGGATGAAGTTCCGTTCCCTTCTCTCATGCCTAAGTAAGGCAATCCAAAGTCCTCTTTCACTCAACAGAAGTTTTAATCTCCTAAAATGGTACTCCTTCCTCTAACTCCAGTGTCGTCATCTTTTTCTTTTTCCTCTTCATGTGGAGTTCCAAATCCAAATCCTTACTCCTTAAGAATCTGCAAAGGCTACTGAGCGGGGCTCTCTTTTGCAAAATGAAAATGACCCCAAAATTCAGATCCTGCTCCTAAGGCCCCACTTAAGTAAAAAATGAAACACCCCGCTTAAGAAAAATCTAAATCCCACAAAACAAATATCAGCTTGTATGAAAATTTAACTTTAATACCATCAAGTCCACTGCCAGATATATCTATTTGAAACATTTGGATTTTTTTATTAATTTATTCGAGTATTTTAAAAGTATCGGTCTAATGGTAAAGTAAGCCATTGAGTGAGATTTGATGAGGACTATATGTATAAGAGGAAGAGCATATTTTCATTGATTTTTGGTTTTTCATATGTGGACCCCATGAGTTGGCTCTCCAGATACTTGTGACTTGTGAGGATCTTTTGTGATTATTTGTTTTCTCCTCTTTTTTGTTCCTGTATCTGCTGTACAGAAACATTTGGGGGCCTTGAAATCATCAATGGGCCACGGAAGAAATGCATGCTTTTCTATGAAAATGTTTTATACAATCTGGGTAGATTGTCAAATTCTTTTTTTCTTCATCATTTTCAATGGAAAATGAAGTGTTGCAGATTTTATATTATTGGTCGACCATCGCTTCCCCCCAAGGAAAATCTTAGCTCCGCAACTGATCACGAGACGATGACGTAGAAATTAGGTTATTCATATTTCTGTAAATACATAAAATTCATGTAAAATTAGAGTCCAATGGGCCAGAGTCCAAAAACCAAGTATGGCCCGGTAAGTAATCTGGACCCTAAACTTAGGCACGGACTCAGCTGACTTGACCCACTGTTCAGTCGCCATCCTCAATTATCAGACTTGGGCTGGGGCCAATTCAGTCTGCACCTAGGTCCATTGGGGTAAGGAGTTGAGCAGTTGGCATCTAACAAAAGTCGTTTTGGGCAAATTACTGTTTTCTCATACTACCTCAGGACGAAGCTCAGCTGGGTGCACAAATATATATGGCAGTCCTCACGTTGTTTTTTTATTTTATTTTTATTTTAGGAAAGTATCGGAAATTTACCTTAGATATCTATTTCTCCGTGACAATAAAAACCTTCAGACATTTTTCACTTTTGTTTGAGGGACGATATCATGGTTCATTTCACTTAATAAAGAAGGAGTTGCGGCTCAAACAAAAGTGAAGATTGCCCAGAAGGCCTTTAATGTTACAAAGGAACTATAAGGGCCTTTTTGGTGCACCGAACATTTGAGGTGGTTTTTCCGGTAAATTCTTTTATTTTCTTGAATTAATAGAATTCTTTAGTATATTTTAGATGCAGTTTTTCTTCAAACTTGCATAGTAATAATGACTTCATTTGGATTTTTTAGAATTTAAATCAAAAGTTGTATTGAAAATTCATTGCATTAAATGCATATTATCCACAATTATCATTGTACACCTCCCAATTTCCATCCCCTGCTTGTTTGTAGGCATCCATCTAGGTGGTTCCCAGCTAAATTTGGGTTTCAGATTTTTTAAAAGACTACGTCAAGGTCTTTAACACCCATTTTGGTTCCCAAGCTATAACTCAGCTGGTTAAGGAACGTGTGTAAGTTGCATGGTTTGATATCCTACAAGATTCTACTGACATGTGTGGGATGATATAGGCATAGACATAACTAATATTGTGCAACATTTCTTCAAGAATAAGTTTCCTCTCGATAAACTTAATAGAACTTTTCTTATCCTCATTTCTGATAAGAATCTGGCTAAATATATTAGGGCACGTTTGTGTAATCCATTTCCATGGAAAAGGAAGTAGTTTTCTGCAGGAAATCCCTTTTTTCATGCATTTGGTGCGGCAGTTTTCCACAGAATTACTTTTTTGCTTAGTCGGCATTTTCCTTCCTAACCCTAGAAATGGACTTCCTATGGGGGGGGGGGGGGGGGGGGGGGGGGGGGAGCATGGGAAGTGCATTTCCTCGAAAAACTCACCCCTTTTATAAGCTTCATTTCCGACCTTTCCATCCCTTTCCTCTCCTATTCATAAAAAATGATCTGGCGATAAACTTCATCCCTTGAACCACTTCTTCTTCATCTTCTCCGATCACCCAATATCACCGGAACCTCTCTCTGTCTCTCTTCCTCATCGTGAAATGGGTTGCACAAGTCTAGCGAAAAAAACAGAAAGCTCTTCCTTGGCATCTTAGCTCATCTCTATCTCCCTTTCCCGTTCTCAACCATTCCATCCCAGATGATGTGTTCCACTTTGCTATTGTTGTGGTCCTCTTTGCTATTGTTGTGTTAATCTCTGCTATTGTTGTTTTCATTTTTGCTATTGTTTTGTGGATCTATGCTATTGTTGTATTCCTCTCTACTGCACCAAACATGAAAACCACCATTTCAATGGAGAAAACACTTATGCACCAAACAAAGATTTATGACAGCCACAAAAAACTTTTCTATGGAATTTATTTACCACAGATTTTGCTGATGTGGCAATTTCCCCATTCCATGGAAATTAAATGTACACAAACATGCCCTTAATGACTTCAAACCTATAAGTCCATGTAATTAATGTTAAATATAAAATTATATCCAAAGTTATTGCCAATAGAATTAGGAAAATACTTTTAAATATTATAGGACGGCTTCAAAGTGCCTTTCAAAAGGGAAGACTAATTGCAGATAATTATATAGTTGCTCATGAATTGATCTACTCTTTAAAAAAAAAAGAAGAAAAATAAACGGATGGGCATAAAACTTGACATGGCTAAAGCTTATTGTAGAATAGAATGAGAGTTTATTGTAGAAACCCTTAAAGCTTTTGGTTTTCATAAAGACCTTATCTAAATTGTAAAGAATTGTGTATCCTCTGTCCTTCTAAACTCTTTTGAATCGGTCTCCATTTGGAAAAAAAAAAAAACCCCTCTAGAGGCCTTAGACAAGGAGACCCACTGTGCCCCTTCTTGTTTATTTTAGGAGCAGATGTCTTATCTTGCATGCTCCTTAGGGCCAAAGATGAGGATATTATTCAGGGAGTTCAAATAGCTAGAGGAGCATCTAATACATCACTTCTATTTTTCTCATATGATAACTTTTTCTTTTTCAGAGCAAACTTAAAAGAGGCCAGAGAAGTAAAAAAATAATGCTTGAGGATTATTGTGGGTTTTAAGTCAATCAACCAATTTCTATAAATTAGCTATTTACTTCAAGCGCGGAGCATACCTTAAGAAGTATAGAGCCATTGCCACGTCTCTTGGCATACGTCTGGTGGATGAGGAAGAGAAGTACCTAGGCAATCCTTAATAATAAACATAAATAGTAAAATAGAGACCTCAATTTTGAATCGCTTAATAAGATTAATGGTGGAATTAGTTCATTGTAAGAGCCACTCTTACTCCAAGTAGGGAGAAATGGGATCATTAAATCAGTTAAAGTTGGCAAAAGCCAACCCGACTTGTCAATTCAACCCAACCCACCCTGCATGTGACCCGTATGGCTCAACCCCCATAATATACGAGTCAGTCATGGGTCAAGTTTTCCTGACCCGCATTTAAACAAGTCAGGTTAGGGCATAACTCGTTTTTCTTTTTCTTACAACTAAAACTTATACTCAATTCTATGGAGTGTATCTTTATATTTTGTTATGATGTTTTTCCTATTTTTTATTAAAACTTTATTTATATTTTATTAGTTTTGCTAAATTTTTTATATATATTTAAAAATATATACTATAACTAATTCCTTCTCTTTCCTTTTTCTGAAGTAGGCCCTTTGTTAGCTTGCTTAAAAATATTTTTGTGTGCCCTTCTATCTAATTAGGAGGATTGTGGATATGAAAAAAAATATAATGAATATAATTTAATAAAATAAAATAATAAAGCAATGGTTGAGTTCATGCTAGTTTCTACACTATTTTCTCATTTAAGCTGGTGCAAACTAGAGAATAATGGCCGGTTATGGCATCATGATCCAAGCTTCAGCATAAATTCTCAGCCCAATAACTGTTGAGCCTTGGTTTGGATTTAAATTCTATATGAAGAAAACTAAAGTTAGGTTTATCATAACCTAGACAGAGTTCCATATTACCTATCATGATAGTTTTTAAATTGCACCAATAGGATTTAGGAAGTTAAGGATTGTTCATTTAAATCTTATCTAATTTTTATAAACTAACTTATCGATTTGGGTCTAATTTAGACTTTAGGTATGGTTAGAGCCTTAGAAGACTTTTGTTAACAATTTAGGTTTGAATGCTGGTAGTCTGGGTCAGCGTGACCACCAGCAACTTGCAATTGTTATGTGGGTTAATGTGGGCCGGGTCAGGCTAACCTACAATGGGTGCGGATTAGGACTTCCTAACCAGTTTAATAAATGGGCCCGACCTGTTTAGCCTAACCCAACCCATTTGCCACCTCTAAAAATAGTTGCCTCGGCAATCCTTGTTGTCAATATTTATGTGTAGCTTCAGACTCCCTAATAAAACTAGATCCTATAGATAAATTGTTTAGAAAATTCTCTTGAGGAGAAAACAAGGAAAAAAGGAAACTCCATACTTAGGTGGAGTGAAATATGCAAACCCATTGATGAAGGAGCGTTAGGCACTAGTGAGATGAGAAGTAATAATCTAGGCTTACTTGCTAGATGCCTAAATTAGGATAAGCTTCTTTGTTCAAATATTCTAAAAGGAAAATTTTGCCCTCATAAGCCCATTTGGGAAGCCAATTACCGAAGGTTAATTCTTGGTTCTGGAAGAACTTTGTTGACAAGGTTAACTTTATTAAGGAAAAGGTAGATTGGAATTTTGGAAGTGGTGAAAATATTTTGGTGCGGGATTGTCAGTGGACTCTATTTGGAGATGAACACAGGAAACCCCTATCTAATATGGTTAGACTAAATATCAAAATTAAAGACCTTTGGAACTAGGATAAGAAACGAAATCAAACTAGCTGTTACTAAAAATATTTTTGACAACCCAAATGATGTGGAAGAAATTTGCAAGATCTACATCCCCTTGGCAAAGCCATGATGATAAGAGAACCTTGCCTTTCTAGAAAAGTGGTCAACAAAATACAAGATCTGTCTGTTAGGAAATTATTATCAAGAGGGGTGAGAGGAATATCTCTCCCCCTCTCTATATTGCAAAGCCTTCTGGCAAATCCCTCTTCCGCAAAGAATTCTACTCTTCGGATGGAAACGCCTCAAGAATGTTATTGTGAAAAGAAAGTTTAGTAACAAAAAAATTAACATGATAGACGCTACTTGTCCCATCTAAGAGAGCGCAAAGGAATTGGTTAGTCATGCTCTTTTCCAATGAGAACATGCAAGAGTATGTTGGTTTGGTTCTCATCTCAGCATTTGAACCTAGAATTTGCATTCTTTGAATATGGTAGATTGGTGGCTACATTTTTATGAGCATGACAAGCCGATTTCTATACTTAGTAATGAATATTCTAAAGGATGGTTGTATGTGGTTGGGAAGCGATTTGAAAAGCAAGGAATGACTTCTTATACAAAGGGAGCCCCCTAAATCTCACCAATATTATTTGATCCATTGGGAAATTCCTAGAGGAGGATGTGTCCTCCTTTAAATGTGCTAACCAAAAGAAGAGGAACAAGGTTGTGGTTCCCCTAACCCCTCAAACGAGAATGACGTGTCTTTATATTGAGTTTTAAAATGAATATTATGTGTGCAAATGCTCTTCAAGGAGGACCAAAGAAAGGTTCTCTCTTCCAAGGAGGCCGAAGTAAGGTAGGGCCTGTGTATTTTTGGATGCAAGGAGGTGGTACAGGCAAATTAATGGAGCCTATGATTGGACTATTAATTGAATCAGTTTGGATATTAATTCCCTCGTTACTACTTTCGTGCATGTCAATTTTGTTTGTTCCTTGGAAGTTGAATGTTGTTACTCAATTCCATACTAAAATGAGCTACTCCTTGAATAGGAACTTTATTCGGGATAGGGTCTTATGATGTGGGATATGCTCTTGTTGGTTGTGGGGTTTGATGTTTTCATTTTTCTTTTGTAGTTGTTGTTCTCTGTTGTTGTTTGGTGTTTTCTGATGCTTTTTTTTTTTTTAATGAAATTACCCTTCTACAAAAAAAAAAAAAGAAAAAAAAAAGAGGTTATGTAGGAAAAAAAAAAGCCACCCACCTTCTCCTCGGGATATTGTATTGTTGCCACACATGCGAACATCTTCACCTGTCAGTAACATTGGAAAACCAGTGCCTTTTGAACATTTGTGGTCTAAACCACAATTCAGAAACCCCAGAGACAGGCTGAGTCAATTTGGAGGTTCAACCAAGTCTTGAGGACTTGAGAAGTAAAAACCAGTCTAGATTGGTATAAAATATGAAACAATTATATTCTCATTATAGTTTATTGTGATTTTGGATCATTCTTGGCCGAGCCAACCAAGTTAACATGAGTCTGGCCAAAACTTGTTGATGCTTAGTTTCTCCTTGAGTCGGTTATTGATGTAGATCCAGCCCAATTGGCTTGATTAATAGTCGTCCAAGAGGCGGATCCAGAGATTAAACAACATCCTAATGCTCCAAAATCACCTAAACAACTAGAATGAATACTAGAAAAAGAGAAAAATCAACACCAACACGCATTTTGCCCAGCCCATTTGATTGGGTTTCTTAGTACTTAGGTTGGGGCTGGATCTAAAATTTGAGAATGTTTGGATCGGGCTTAGATTAAGTGATAGAAAAGTCCAAAGCCTAATCCAGCCTAGCCCAAACAAGATTGGTCCAAAACTCGGTGCTTACAACATCGTGCCTGTAGCTTTGCATTTGTAGAATGTAGTTTAGTACTTTTAGTTTAGTGAAGCCCAGATTGGCCGGCCCTGCAAAACTGACTTAATGGGCAAGCTCGGGCCAGACATGTTTGAGGTGGGCCGAGCTTTGACCAAGCACTTGTGACCCATATGTTTTGAAAGTGGGGTGGGGCATGGATATGCCTCAGCTCATGACCCTTACCCTGCCATGAACACCGACAAGAATTACACATTCAATTGCATTCACGGACTGTTGGAGAAATTTCAATTAAAAGAAAATGCAGCCAAGAATGCTTGACAGATCGCCTACATTTTATATATATTAAAGCAATATAATTTGTTTTGTCATGTAGGCGTCATGTAGGGAGCTCTCCTTTTCCTTTCGAAAAAATACATTTGAGAAAAATACAAAAATTACAGCATTTGAAGTGGGCCACTCCCAAGATCTATTCATCATGTGCCCTAAATCTCTAGTTTTTCTTATCATTAATTTATGCATCCCTAGCCCCTAAGATCTCTCCATTTATTTACCAAGGACAGTTCCTATCACTGATCATCCCTATCCTCTAAAATCTCTCTATTATATAATTACCCCCACCGAAGATTCCACCACATTGTACTAAGGAGCTTTTAAATGGGAATGATATGAGCCTACCCAGTTTCCAGAACAACAAACTTGACTCAAGTTATAAGACCTGAACTTAGAATCGGACTCCTAAATTCAAAGAGAACTGGATTTATTGTACCTGGCTAAAGTAGTCCTGAGCCAAAATAGAGAATTCTGTTAGGTAGCTGACAACCAATTTAATATATTTGGAACTTATTGTAGAATGGTGAAATAGTATTTGCATAGCTAACCACAAATTGTGGAAAAGGTTTTATTGTGAAACATACCTAACTCTTTAGAAATCCAAACTTTTTATTCACCCAATCTTAACATGTGCATGCATAGAAATGCTTTCTTTCTCTCTCATTGCGTGAATATAAAGCATTTGGAATATGAATCCGAGAAGTTATGGGCAGACGAGAAACAAGATTTCTATAGCTAATCCCAATTTGTTGAGACGAGCTTTATTGAGTTGAGTTACTCATTCAAACTCTTCTAAATTTAATGTTACATGCACAACCACATGCGAATGCTCCTCTCTCTCTCTCTCTCTCTCTCTCTCTCTCTCTCTCTCTCTCTCTCTCGGACGCGCCAGCACACATGCACAATTTACGTGCATGCACATGAAGGTTGGCCCTTTTGTGTCATATTTGGATTTTAGAAGATATTATTTCAACAACATAATTCTATTGTCCCAAGAAAACATATTGCCATAATCAATAAGTGAGCAATTTAGTTGGACATTGTGAAGCCTGTGGTAGATTTCTGACCAAGGGATAGAGAATAGAATGTGGAAAGATAATTGGGATTGGATTTGGAGTAGGAATGTCTCAATGATTTTTTTTTTCTTTTTGAATTTCTTTTTTTTTTTTCTTTTTGGGTGATGCGACGGGGGAGGGGAGTATAAAAAGGAGGAACTTCATTGAGGTATTCATTTCTATGAAGTAGATAAATTTTGTCTAGACAGGTTGAGGCTTATGCATTGAGGTGAGATTTATGAAGAAGACATGCATAATTATCAAATCTTACTCACTTGTATATATATAATTATATGTGTATGGCACTCCAAAGGTGAATGCTTATGTTTTGATTTGATCCTTTTTATTTATTTATTTATTTTACTTTGAGAATTGAAGCACATTTCTGCAAGTATTCGTCACAAAATTGTGACAAGTTTTCTTATGATTTTCCTTATTGGTTTCAATTAACACATTTTTGGTTGTTAAGTAGCCACAAAAAAGGAACAAAAAGTTACTTGTCAATTAATTAACAGAGAACTTCATTCCTTGAGGTGGACTTTATTTTTTGTATCTTGTTACTAAAAGGTTCGTTTGGATCCAACAACATCTTTTTGGCTATAACAGTGGAATTGCTATAGTAATGATCAATTGTTTGCAATTTTGGGCTCATGATGAATAAAAAGTTATACAACCTACTGCACCGTAATCCCTTCAGTTTCTTTTTTTTGTTCTTCATTTTTATGGATTCGATTCAAATTAATAAATTCATTTATTTGTGAATTTTAAGCCTTTCGGACAAGAAGAGAAAAAGCTTCACGTTGACCTATCACTTTTAAAAAGCTATTGATATATAATTTGGATATATTACAAATCATTTTATAGTTCTAAATATATATAGAAGAAGCTATCGATGTACAATTTGGATATAATACAAATCGTTTTAAAGCTCTAATTAAAATTTAGTCCACCCACTAGCGTGGCTCCAATTTTGTTAATAATCCAATATGTTAAAGAGTTTATTCAGTTAGGTTAAATTTTAGATATCTCAAAGGCTTGACTTGTAGGCCTCAAAGCTGTAAATCAAATTTCAACATTTTTTGCCCATTTGGCAATTTGAACAAGTTTGCGCTCCTATAAAATTTATGCTTAAATTACTTACAGCTAATGAGGAGGTGAGAATTGCCCATAATTGACTTTAAAACAAGTTTCAACATATGCGATCATGATACTCCGTTTTTACTTGTATTGGCTCTCTTTTTTTTTTCACAGTAGATGATAAGAAATTCATCTATGAATAACATCAGATATAGATAACATAAAAATACCTATTTAGAAGACAAGTAGATCACATATGCAGTATAAGTAGCCAAGCTTTACATAACTAACACATCCTTTAATGAAGTAGCTGAAAAATTAAATATCTATTAGACCTTAACATAACTTTATTGTTTTTGCTTGTGAAGACAACATTTATGCATGCTTCCTCCAGGGACAAGCAATGCACCTTGACGCCCCCTATTACATCACAAACTTTCTACAGCATAGCTTAGATATCATGGAGCAGAGGAACTATCACCACTTGCACCTCTCAGAGTCCTGCAATTGGTTTGACAATATCACTTCATCAGCACAAAAAAGAATAAATACTTATCCATGATTCAGGATGTTAGCAATATTGAATAGCACACTTGGCACGGATGGAAAGTGGAAAGATAACAATGTTCATGGCCTTGAACCTTTAAACCTCATTAAGGGCCTATCTAGTTACCACCTCCAAATGGTCATTTGGTGGGGTTGATTTTCTAAGTAATTAAAGGCCCACTTGGTTTTGGATATATGCCTTAATAAAATTAAGCTAGATACCATAAAAAAAAAATTATGCTAGAGATGCTCTTAGTAACTTTCAAAATCACAAACATAAAAATAATGTAAAATTGATACTTTCATGTTTCAAGTCCCTCTATGATTTGTGAGAAATCGAAGTCTGATCTCCTTGAGTGTTGTTAGAGCATCCTTTATGTTCATCCTCTCCTGGGGCGATCCTGGAGAGCAATTTAGAGCCAATTCCATAATGGATGACACACACTGGACCTTTACATTAAAATGTTCTTCCCCTGGCCTTAGCAAGTTGGCATCTATAACCTCAATTATTGCATTGGGTAGTAACTCATTTACCCAATCCTTCAGGCTCATATCTCCAGCAAATATTTCATCAGTGGGCTTCTTTCTTGTAAATGTTTCCATCAACATAATACCATAACTGAAAACATCGCACTTTGTGGATACCAATCCTTCCGATCCATACTCTACATAGAACATTGAAATTCTTTAGAAAAATTAACATATGTATGAGAAAAGCAATACATGACAGAAACTTGAAAAAACAGTTATATCTGAACAAAAATTAAAAGCTAGAAGCTTCACCTGGAGCAATATACCCAAAAGTTGCAAGAGTCTTGGTTTGTGCAATACTTTGCCCCTCATCTAAGAACCTTGCTATACCAAAATCACTCACATGTGCAACCATGTTTTTATCTAAAAGGACATTGCTGGGTTTCAAATCACAATGAACCAATGGCGTTGAATAACCATGGTGGAGATAGTCCAATGCACATGCCACATCTATCATTATGTCTAATCTTTGCAAGATATCTAAGAAATAGTTGTGAGAATACAACCACTTTTCAAGGCTCCCATTAGGCATGTATTCAAGTACTAAGGCTCTGAAATCAAGGTTAGAGCAACTGCTGATGACTTTGGTAAGATTTCTGTGACGAATGTTCCGCAATATCTCACATTCTGTGTCAAAGCTTTTGAATGCACCTTCTGTTTGAAAATTGAAAACTTTTACAGCCACAATCATCCCATTTGTTAGTATCCCTTTGTAAACTGAACCAAAACCCCCCATACCAAGCAAGTTGCTTTCATTAAACCCATCAGTTGCTCGCAGAAGTTCATGGTATGTAATTCTTTCGTGTGTAATTGTAGATAAGAAATTGGTTTCATGAATTGGAACTTTGTTTCTCCTTCGGTATCTTATGAATATGAATCCCAAGGTGAAGGCGAGCAATAGCAATGCAATTGGCAACAAAATATATAGGACTAGAAGCACTCTTTTCATCTTTGATCTGTGAAGAGAACTAGTATCACATTGTGGGACTCGGAAGTGAGAAGCACCGCACAATGCTTCATTGGACACAAATGATAGATATGTGAAGTTTACGAAAGGTCCTCCAGTTGGAATTTCTCCTCTTAAGTTATTGAAAGATACATTGAAATATAAAAGATGGGAGAGTGTCTCTAACGACTTGGGAAGCACACCGGAGAGGTTGTTTTGGGATAGATCCAAGAATTCCAAGCTTACTAAGCTCTTAAAAGACTCGGGAATAAGTCCTTGTAGCCTATTATGTGCTAGAGAAAGGTTAATTAAATTTTGCAAACCTCCAATTGTGCTGGGGATATGGCCTGAGAATTGATTTTTTGATAGATCTATTTGCGTTGCAACCTTGAAATTTCCAATTTCTGGGGGTATATTTCCACTTAAAGAATTTGAGGATAAGTTGAACTCCAGAAGATCTTTGAGGCTCCACAGGCTTGCAGGCAGTCCAAAAGTTAATTTGTTGGTATCCAAGTAGAGATATCTTATAGAAGTATTGTTCCCCAAGCATGCTGGAATCGGACCAGAAAGCTCATTTTTGCTAAAACGTAACGAACCAAGTCGAGGTAAATGGCAAAGATCATTTGGAATTGATCCCTCTATTCTGTTGCTTGCAAGATCCAATATTTGGAGCTTCCATAACCCGTTGATTGTTGTTGGAATAAACCCACTCAAGTCATTGGCATATAGTTGTAAGAATGCCAAATTGCTTAAATTACCAATTTCATTAGGAATGTTTCCCTTAACTCCACAATAACTTGCAACAATACCTTCCAGTGAAGTGGACAAATTCCCGATGTAAGTTGGAAGGATGCCATTCAGAGGGTTATCATCTATCCACAATGTTTTTAAATTTCTACAGCTTGTCAAAGAAGAGGGGAAGCTCAATTCTACAGATGAAGAAGATTCACTGATCAAATTGTTTGATGATAGGCGTAGATCTTCGAGGAGTCCTAAATTACCAAGTGCATTAGGAATTGAACCGGTGAACATATTATGGGTAACATCCACACGAATGAGATTAGAAGCATTCTCAATAGAGTTGGGGATCAATCCACTAAGGTTATTTACTCCAAGATAAAGATATTCAAGATTGGATAGGCCTATCATTGATGGAAGATTGCTTGAAAGGTGATTGGCCGCAAATGAAATGGCTTGCAGTGTTGAGATATTGAAGATTGTTGCTGGAATGGGACCTCTTAAGCTATTCCATTCTAATACTAATGTCTCCAAATTGTGAAGATTACCAATCTCTGATGGTATTTGACCTGCCACAATGTAGAACACACATACATAAAAGTAAGTTTTTTTACGCATGCCCTCCCTTTTCCAAAAAAAAAAAAAAAAGAGTAACAGAAAGTACGAAAATTTTGAAGAGATTAATTTAGATTTTGATTGTCAAAAGAAATTTGTCTCATAAAAAAAAAGAAAATGAAAAGAATAATTTCTCTCAATTCAACCAATCCATTATGAGTCATTCCTTCAGCCAATGGAGATTTAATTCTGGCAACCCAACACCCCTAGCTTTTACTGTTCACAACTCTGTTTGTTTGTTAGAAAATTCTTATAAAAGATTGTTTTAAATTTTCAGAATTTGAAAACTTTTCATTCTTTGTATTGAGGAGAATGTTAAATTCTTGAAAGATACTTTCCGTATATATGGAAAAATTATGAAAAAGTAGCATAGTTACCTTACGAAAAAGTAGAAAAAAGAAACAAAAGCTATTATGAAAAAATTATTTGCAAAAACTAAATGAAAATATTTAATGCAACAAAAGCTATTATTTGCCTTGTGAAATTTGCCAACATCTTATGAAATTTTCCAAAAAAAAAAAAAAAGCAGAGATAACAATGTACTTGTCAAGTTGATTTTATGAAGATAAAGCCATGATAAAGAAGTAATATTAATTAAAGGTAGGAGGTCGTATGATACCAGTGAGGCCGGCCCTTTGTATGATTAATATCTCCAAAGTGCGAAGATTACCCAGCTCTTGTGGAATTTCACCTACAAAAAGAATACAAAATCACTCAAAACATTTTTATGTCTTCTTCTATAAATAATGGATTTATGTATAGAGTAACAATAACAATTAAAAAAAGTTGAATTCTAAATGGGCATGCACAAAGTTAAGATGAAGATTTTGGTCTTGAAGCGCAAGGCAGGTGTGAGGCCCCACCCCTGGTGGCCCTCAGTTTGAATTTAATAATAGTTAATAAGGTAGTTTATACTTTAATATGCTATTTAATAGGAAATTAGTAGTATAGTTCTAGTAATTCCTAAGTTTTAGATATAGCTTTTATTTAATTTGTATTAGATTTGGATTAGATTAGGATTTGGCTTTCATTAGCACTAATAGGAGGGCATGAGAGTTAGAATATTCTAGAACCCTACCTAATTACCCAAATGCCAATGGCCCCATGTTATTTTCATTTAGAACCAAAATGGCCTTTACGTAATTAGCCTAAAACCCTAAGTTATAAAACTTAAGCTATTGCTAACATTACCCAAAACCCTAATTGCCTCTCATCTCTCATCTAGCCTATCTTCTTCTTCAAGAAAACCCTAATTTCCCCCAAATCCCAGCACAAGGAGGCTAGCGACTCTCCCATTTTGCAATCAACACTCTATTGGATCTTCTCTCTCTTTTCAATTTCCATTTCTTCTTCACTAAGGCAAGTACCTTATGCAATTTCATTAGATGCATGTTTCTCATTTTGTTTCAGTAATCTCAGTTCTGTTAGATGTTATTACATGTTTAGATCTTCTATTGAGCTTGTTTTCATGGAAAAATGGCCATTGATGGATGGGTTTCTCTATTTGGAAGATCAATGGCCTGGATGGATTGATGGTGGATGGTGATAATTGAAGTGTTTTTATGTTTATTCTTGTTTATGTGATGTATGGAGGAGATTTGAAATGATTTGGATGAAAATTAGATTGAAATGGAGAAGATACCAGAAATCTGGATTTTCAGCTTTCTACGTGTACCCGGTCGACCAGACCATGCCTTAGTCGACCGGGCACACTAAAATGCCAGAAAAACAGATCTCAGTTAATTTATGCTGAAATGCGCACAGACAGTGTACCCGGTCGACCGGACCCTGTCTCGGTCGACCGGGCACATAGGAATCTGCAGAGAATAACTGGAACATGTATTTTCATTCAGAACAGAAAATGCAGTGTACCAGGTCGACATCACGGCCATGATGTCGACCGGATACACTGGAATTCCTACAGAACCCCCCAGGTGCTTGACACCAGGTCGCAGTGGACCCGGTCGACATCACGGCCATGATGTCGACCGGGGACACTGCAGGATGTCGACCTGGGAGGTCAACATCCAGTTCACCGGGTCGACATCCCAGGGTGTGATGTCGACCGGGCAAACTGTAAACAATGAAATTTCCAGACTTCAACACTTGTGATGTTTGATCACATGTGGGGCCCATTGACCATCCAAATGACTCTCCATCAAGTGTGCCACACACGAATCAATGGCATGGCTCAACCTTGATTCGTGGGGTCCACCAATTGTGGATTTAGGATTCGAATTATCATTGACTCGAACCTTAACTGTAGCCCATGGTGTCTACAACTTCAGAAGCACCAGGTTTACCATTTTGGACACCTGAGGCTACAGTTGGGGATCCAATCATGTGATGAGGCCTGAACCAAGAGTAGACCACTACCTAAGACTGACCCTTTGCTTATTTTCACTTGATTCCCTATTTCTAAGGTTTTCATTAGTTATTCTTTTCTCTTATCCTTGCTGTTGTCTTAACCTTATTAATTAATGTAAACTGGAGGACCTGAACCTAGGATTTCTTAGAGGTGACCCTATGTGATGTTTGGAGATAAAATGACTCGTGTCTGTGTCTAGGTGGGCCCTCATACGGCCTAAGATTGGGAATATGGAACCCTAGATTGGAGAGGTTAGCCTTAATGGTTGGTTAACTCATTGTATATGAGCATAGGATGAATGTTTATGGAATAGACATAGTATGGTACTTGTGTTACCTCAGGCCATGGTTGTGAGCCTTGGAGTGGATCCAATATTGTTGGACTTGGACTTGTTGTTAGACTGTGTTCCATGTTGTACCTTAACCTCTTAGAGACCTGAGTAGGACCTTGCTCACGCAAGATTAGCCTAGACAGACACAGACCCGTACTTAGTTCCCTAGTCAGCACTGAACATTCACTCAGTTGTTTTAAGCTCAGCTAGATGACTGATCATCTCTGGTAGGAGCTATGTTCTAGTTACTTAGAGCTATCATAATGAGCTGTGATTAGACGGACGGTGTGATACCGCATTCGGGTTAATCTGATAAAGGGGTGTGATCGGTGAGATAAAGGGGTGTGATCAGTGTTATGTATATTGTATGTTATATTTATCAGGGCTGTTATCCCTTGCATGGTTATTACCCTTTCCCCACCGCAAACTGTTTATGGTATGGGATGTTTACAGTACGGGAGGGCCGCGGCATAATATCCCGTGGTGTATTTAGCTTGTGTGAATGTGCCCCTTTGTTGTCCGTTTAGATTAGTGTACTTTACATTTATGATTCTAAATTGTTATTACTGCTCAACTGCCTAGATTATGTACCTTGTTTACTCACATGATTATGTACCTATCGGTACTCTCTTTGTGTATACATCTTATGTTATCTGCATATGGTGCCTTGCTAGATCTTTAAATCTGACCCATCTTTGGTGCTTAGGTCCAGACTATAATCCCGCGGGTGACGCGATCATCGAGGCGCCCGTAGTTGGGGACTACGGATGGGGACCGGCTGACCAAATGGTCGAGCCGGAGGATAGAGAGCCTGCACAGGAGGGTTGAGTGCAGATTGTTATTTTTAGAGTTTGAGAGTATTTGTAATGAGATGGGTAGTTAGCATGGTTTTGCATAAACACTTTGATATTCACACCTTGAGATTATTATCAAGCTTCCGTACTTTTACATTTTATTTGTATACATGATACATTTGCTTCCGCTATCTCGTGTTACGCTTCCGCATATAACTGTTGATTATGATGTTTAAAAAGTTTTAAAATTTTGACCTCACTGTGGACTACGATCTTGGAAGTTCTCGGTTTTCCCAGGAAGTAGCGCGCCAACTTCGGGTACTTTAGCGTTATCTTCGATATTTGGAATTGGGGCATTACAACAGGCTATAATTTAATGCCGTACATATTCATTATACACACATGTTAGATTGTATGTCCTCAATCCAGTAGATGATGTGAATGAATTCTTTTATTACCTTAATTAAGTTATTATTTCATTCTTTATCCATGTGATGAATGTATTTTACTATATGATTACATATAACCAATACAAAATGACATCATAGTTCAGGAGTTGAACTGGAGCCCACAAGTATATTAAATGTTATCCATGTGTGTGGATGAAATTTAAATACATGTTACATGTATCACAACTCTTATGCTTGAAGTATTTTCACAACCAGTGATGGGACTGGGCATCTCATCTGAAAAGGTTGTAGCACAGCAATTATTATGAGATAGTGTGATTTTTCTCAATCATCAAAATGTAAAATTATGGATTGTTTGTGCTATTATAATGTACTGGAAAGACCATGAGTAGCATCTTATACAAATCTGTCTTTGATCAATGACCGCTCTCGTAATTTCCATGCAATATGCTCTCAATCCTAAGAGATTACTAGACTCAAGTTTTTACAACACATTTACTTTGAGTTACCAATGAGTAAGACCAACTGTAAGTCAACACCTTGATATCTTGGGTACGTTGCAGTGGGTCTGTGAGGACATAATTCTCAAGATGGAATATATCCTCTAAGAGATAAATATCCCCTTGTGCCAATTAATGGATTTTATCATTCGTAAGTACGTACCAATCTCAACGAAGAGTTAATTGGATGATATTGATGATTACCATGATTAATTGGATTACAAGAATAATAAGATATGAATCTAATTTGGTTGGAAAGATTAATTCCAATAGATACATGGATATAATTGATGGAGGGGCCTACTTATAGTAATTGAGAAAATTAGGGTCTTCTTATAAATATTCCTAAAATTGGAGTGCAATTGTATTTATTTAGTGCAGTTATTTGCAATTAATTATGGGTTTGGAGTTCACATGAGATGTGGGGTCCAGATCTTCAGTTGGAGACAATTTCTAAGCAATCCCTAGTGGTCCCAATGCTAGCTCTAAAAAAAGAAGGTTACTAATCCAATTGGAACTCTTAAAGGAATGAGGAGTGTGACATATACTAATCATAGAAGCTAGACTTTTAATTTTGGTTTAAGAAGAGGTGCTCCATAAACTATAAATAAGAAGAGAGGGTTAGAGATCTCGACACACAATATTATAAGCTCCCCTCTCTCCTTTCTCCTCTTCTTTCCTTTGGTTTCCTTTTAGAGAGCCTAGGGTTTCTTCTTCTTAGAGATCCCACCATTCTCTTTGGGAAGTTCTCTACAAAAGGATCATAGCGTGGAAGAACACATGGCAAAGGAGATATAATCTGTGAAAAGGGTTTTCGTAGAGAATCAAGTTTTATAGCTCTCAATTTGAGTGCCACCAAGCTCCAAATGTATAGATCTACACCCTATTTATTTTAGTAGATCTTTTATGCTTGTTTGTTTCTCAATCTGTCTTCTTGATAAATCTTTGTTCTTAATACATGGGATTAGGGTTTTTGATCTTGGGATTGGATTCTTGGCTTTTTTAGTGTTTGATCCCTGCGTTTAGTGGAACAAAAGTTTTTGAAATCCATCTAGAAGGCCCACCTACTTCCAACAACACTATAAATATATATATATATATATTTATCTTATCTTTACATTTTTTAATCTTCATATTGATATTTTCAGTAATTATTTCCTAACCCACTAGCTACTAATTTCTAATTGAGAGAATTTCAAAGGAAATGACAAAGCTCAAGGTTGTGGAGGCCCATTTCACTTCGGAATCCTGAGAGGAAAATAACCGAAACAATTAAAAGAAAGAGAGAGAAGTGAAAGAATAGCTCATCCAATCTTTATGCTATGTGGGGAAACATCAAAAGCTACAGCAAAGATATTGATAACATTAATCAGACCACTAGCTACTAATTTCTAATTGAGAAAATTCAAATGAAATGACAAAGCTCAAGGTTGTGTGGGCCTATTTCACTTCAAAATCCTAAGAGGAAACTAATCAAAACAATTAAAAGAAAGAGAGAAAAGTGAAAGAGTAGCTCATATTCCAATCTTTTTGCTAAGTAGGTGTTACACCTCGTCCCGAGTTAATCAAGATTAACTCCAATTAATGGAGATTAACGCTAACTAATCGTGTTTAGTTAAGCTAATTGTGGTTAATGACCATAATGAGATAATTTAGTCTCAAATGAGTGAGTTAGACTTAATGAATTGGATTCGAATGGAATTGATTTGGTTAGGTTGAGAGTTGTCTCAAACAAGGAAGAACGAGGACTTTTTCGTAAATATGAATTTCCGCGTATTTTGTCGAATACGGTAACTCTTGATACCAACGCTTGTATCTGAAAGAGTACATTAACTTTCGTCATAGGCTTGAGTCCGTTTGATTTAAAGTGAATCAAATGAGCTTTCATTTGACTTGAAGTGTAAATAGAGGAATAGAATAAGGGCTTAGTGCAAAAAGGGACTTAAATATGATTGAGATGAACTTCAATGAGTTCATTCAACTCAAATTAGCTTAAGTGTTGAGCAAACCCTAGACCTCTTTCCTCTTCTTCTTCCTCTCTTTTGCTCCATTTAGTGTGGAGACTGGAAGCTTTGCAAGTGGTTTAAAGAGGATGGGAGCTACTTCATCTTCTTCATCTTTCCTTTGATTTACTTGGAGCTAGAGCTTGACAGGAAGCTCTTTGCTTGGAGCTAGAGCTTGGAAGGAAGCTCAAAATCTCTTTTCATAAAGCTACAAGTAAGTGCTTTGGTTGTTTACAGAACTTCCAAATTCTATTGAGTATTTGTAGTAGATTTTAGCACAAATAGCTCATAGAAGCTCTATTTGTGAATTGGTTTTGATTTTAGGTGGAAAGAGGGTTTCAATTTGGGAGATTTCACCTTAAAACCAAGCTAACAAAGGGCTTTTTGTCAATTGATCTCAAACTAAAGCAAGTATATGCATTTCTTATGATTTAAGACGCTAAGAATGAAGTAGGAACTCATGGAGTTCAAAACAAAGATTTCAGTTCAAAATTTTCTGAACAGCTGGACTCTATTCGGCCAGTCGAACAGGTGACCAAAAGGTGACCGAACGTGCTGATAGGGAATTTTCAGAAAATGTAAGGTTCTGGAAAGCTAACCGAGTGTTGACTGAATTTATTCAGCAAGCCGAGCTACCAAACAAGTGACTGAACATGTTGACAGGGAGTTTTCAGGAAATGTAAGGTTCTGTAAAGTTGATTGAGTGCTAACCGAATTTATTCAACTAGACCAAATTTATTTGTCTTGCCGAGCTTTGCAGCTTGGCCAGTCAAAAAGGTGGCCGAACTCACAGGAATTCTTATGCTGAAAAATTTGAATTTTCAGCATTTGAGCCTATTGAATCAGAGATCCTTTATGGCTATTAATTGGATAATTTTGAGACTAATTAGTTTTGATTTGTGACAAATCCAAGTCCCGAGTTGACCGGAATGAATAGTGAATTGACTGAGAATTGTACATAAACCTTCATACATGTTAGCTAAGGATATCATAATGTACAAATTACAAATGGAGTGATGTTCATCGAGAATAACACGTACCTTAAATAACGAACGTTTCACCTAAATGATTGGTTTGGAATAATAGAAATGTAAATTGTTATCATCCATATTGTTAATCTCAAGTCTGAGGTAGATTTTTTCATTACTATTCCTTTCAAGTGTTTTGAATGGAATTATGAAATTGATTTTATTGACTCTTGAGTTTGGCACTACATAGCTCTTTTATTAAAGCTCAAGGAAGAGCTAAAATGAATTAATGAGTGAATTAATAATTATTCCTATTGCACTAGATGGATTGGGGTGTTCCGGAGCTCTGTGGTGATACTGGTTGTCCCTGGTGCGGGCATTGGTAGATCCCACATTATTCAATGAATGACAATGAATATGAATAAACGATTCCTTCCTTTGGGAAGATGGTAAATTAAATGGTGCCTTCCGTAAGGACGATGTTAAATGAAATCAAAATGAAATATAATGAATGCTATTGTAGTTGTCAATTTGTAAATGTTTATTACTTGACTTGAAATGTATATGTATTTGTCATCAAATGAATTGTCTAGAATTGTTTAGTTAATAAGTGAACATGTTTAACTTTTATTAGCTTGTACTATCATAGATATGTGTATGCATTGTTGGACCGTCGTGTTCACTCGTGTTATTGAAGACATTACAAGCCTGATTTCTAACGCCGGTACCGCAATGGCCCCAGTGGCAGCGAAGGAAGCTGTCACGGCTCCGCTAAGAGGATTGATAGAATGGAATGGACAGGATACCATTTGACATGAATATCCGAGTGCGAAAATGAATTGGAAATTCTTTTTAGAAATTATTTTGAATTAACGTTTTGAGAACTTGAATCGTTGTCTTCCTGCATTGTATTTAAATATGCAGTTGTTGACAACAGTAAATAGGTGATAGAATTGTACATGTATAAATACATTTACTTTTGTATAGGACTGTACAGTTGTAAATTGATATGGTGAATGTATATTTCCGCAAAATTGTGTATTTGACAGGTGGGAAGAATGTTTATCCCTTGTGGATTCCGTTTTAACTTCGGTTAATTCGAAGTTTACGGGAGTAAGCATGCGCCGAGACTCGGGATTAGCTTGGAGATAATCGGATCTTGGTCTCGGGTTGTGACAATTGGGAAACATCAAAAGCTACAACAAAGATATTGATAACAATTATACCAAAAAAATAATAATAATGATGATGATAACAATAATAATGATAAAAGGAAGAATAAAGAATTATTATGAAAATTAAAAGCATGATTCTATCCTAGCTCGCAAAAGCAAGTAATTATAAACATAATTATAAGACTCAAATAACGCAATCAATAGTCCCAAAAATTTATACCAAGTAAACGAGGTTCTTCATAATACAAACTTATATTTAACAAGGTTTTTTTTTTTTTTTTAAATCTTGTCTACTTGGTACTTGTTGTAATTTCCAAAAGTTTGTGCTTGTGTACGGCCAGACAAAAAAAAAACACAGATAGATATAGTAATTGGATCACAAGGCCAAAATCATACCTTTCAAGATATTATCCCCCAAATATAACTCCCTTAGGGTAGTTAAGTTTCCAATCTCTCTTGGTATTTCTCCACTGAAATTGTTATATGACAAACTCAAAACTTGAAGTTGTGAGCATTCAAATAAGCTTGACGGAATTTGGCCAGAGAAGTCGTTATTTGACAGATAAAGGTATTAGAGTCTTGGAAGATAATGGCACATATCCATTGGAAGATTACCAGTTAGGCTATTATATGCGAAAAGAATACTTTGCAGCGAGGAAATGTTGAAGATTGTTGGTGGTATGAAGCCTGAAAGCTGGTTGATTCCCATGTATAAATACTTCAGGTTACCAAGACCACCAATCTCTTGTGGAATCTTTCCTTGCAAAAAATTGGTACGCAAATCCAAACCCTCCAGCTTGGTTATATTTGAAATGGAAGGTGGGATAGCACCAGTAAAAAGGTTGTTAGCAAGGCTCAAGGTTTGAAGTTGAGGTAAGACACCCAACCATGATGGAATCCCTCCGCTAAAGTTGTTGAAGCGAAAACTAATGAATTTCAATCGATGCAAATGAGCTAACTCTTCGGGCACATCGCCATAGAAACTATTGCTGCTAATGTCAAGCGAAACAAGAAACGAGAGATTACCCAATTGTGAAGGAATGATGCCTCTAAGACCCATCCCCGAAATATTCAAAGCTGTGACTCTTTGGTGGTGAGTGCCACAAGTGACTCCAATCCAGTTGCAAATGGAGGTGGCGGTGGTCCAGTTGTTTGCCAAGACGTCTTGAGGATCGACAATGATATGGGCTTTCAAGGCAAGAAGAGCGGTTTGATCAGTGGTGATGTTGAATACAATACTACTCTGAGCTAAGCAACTGATAATACAGTGCATTGACAACAACACTGCTACGCCTGCAAAGATGAGGAAGCAGCTTCTCTCCATGACTCTGTGTGTGTGATTTGGAAGATGGACAATCTGTGTGACAAACAAGGATAAGCTAGGCCTGTGAATAATGGAATCACAGCATGGTAAGGTAAATTATTATAAAGAAAATACTGAGGGACCTTATACACTCGCTGGGCCGATTCAGTGAAGTCTTCTCTTATGTTCTTTCTTCTAATTGTCAGTTTGACTAAATAAAAATAGGTTTGGATACTGCACCGAAAACCGGAATTTGGAATGGTTTAGGAATGGTTTAACGGATTAGGAACGGATTCCTAATCCGTTAAACCGTTCCAAAAATAGGAAATTGGAACGGTTTGGAAACGGTTTAACAGATTAGGAACGGGAGAATTAGGAATGGTAATCCGTTCCAATTTTCCGTTTTTGGTGTAGTGCGACCACTAAAGTTTGATTAGTTTTTTTTTAATCGTTCAAAACTTGTTAACAATTGAGTATGCATGCTAATCATATGTTCAAAAATTGTTTAATCATTTTAATTTTTGATATAGCTGTTTGGCCCAGTAGTACAAATAAAGTTGTACGTCTTGAGATATATATCATATATATTTTAATGTCTTAATAGTAAAGTATTAAAGAAATTAAAAAAAATAGAGCGAAATTTAATAGAGCGGGGCCGAACTTGAGGAGAAATTAACGCTTAATTGGTTCGACTAAAAATCCTATCATAAAACATAAAGTTAACGCTGTGTGACTGGAATTAGGGTATTGGATATAGAGATTTATTCTAATTTCAATTCAAATGCCTCAATTCTACATGTCCAAATACAGAGCAAGTTTATTTATTTATTTATGTTTTTGGTACATTGACGGGGAGGATGAATCAAACCCATGACATCTTAGTGAGATTCATGGGTCCTAACCATCTGAGGTAAGCCCAGTTGTATTCAATTGAATTGCATTAGAGAAGAAGTACTTGATACTGACATCCATTTACAAGTCTTCTCAGTGGTAGGTAGACTAGGACTATTGTAACAAAACTACGTCATTCAATTGTTTTGTGCCAATGGTCCAAGTCCACCACTGCATTTTTGTGCCACTAGTCCAAGTGTACCTACCACTAAGAAGACTTGTGTAAATGGACGGCAATATCACTATCACCTAAATCACAGTAGATTTCACATTAGTCCATATGTGAGAATTTTTCTAACATGGCTCCCATATATATATATATATATATATATATTAAAGCAATCGGAGAGGAGGGCGGTGAGGGGCGCCACATCATCGCCCATATGAGTTCTCTTTTCAGAAAAACCACTTAAAAAATAGAGAGGGAGGCTTTGCCTTTCATATGGGGCCTTGCTTGGTGCCTTTCTCAATCTCCAAAATCTCTCCCCCTCCAAGCAATGATACGTTTACTTCCTAAAATCTCTCCCTCTAATACTTCCCTAAAATCTCTCATCCTCATAATATCTCTCCCTCTAAGTCTACCCTAAAATCTCTCAACCCCCTAATATTCCTCATCAATTACGATTTCTTCTAATCACATTCAAATTTTGTTCTTCTAATCTCTCATTCTAATACTTCCTAAAATCTCTCATCCTCTTAATTTCTCTCCCTCTAATACTCCCCTAAAATCGCTCATTATATATATAATTAAATTGAAACAATTGATTTGGTAACTTTAAGATTTGAAATTCAAAGAACAAGGGATTAAAAGGCTGACTCCTCGAATCTCTCTCTAATTTTAATTCATCCTAAAAGAATTTAAATCAATCCCCCTCATCGTGGTCCCTTTTTAAAGGAATTTGGTTCTTAAAAGTTCCATCCACATTAACATTCATTCCTAAAAAAATCTTCTCCTTCTCTCTTAGCTAATCTTATCTTTTAGATTACATCCACCCAACTTAAATTATCTCATTCAAATTTCTCTTCCTTCCTACTTAAAGAAAAGTCTTCCTTACCCTAAAAGAATTTAAATCAATCCCCCTCATTGTGGTCCCTTTTTAACGGAATTTGGCTTTTAAAAGTTCCATCCACATTTACACTCATTCCTAAAAAAAATATTCTCCTTCTCTCTTAGCTAATGTTATCTTTTAGAATTACATCTACCCACCTTAAATTATCTCATTCAAATTTCTCTTCCTTCATACTAAAAGAAAAGTCTTCCTTACCCTAAAAGAATTTAAATCAATCCCCCTCATCGTGGTCCCTTTTTAACGGAATTTGGTTCTTAAAAGTTTCGTCCACATTAACGTTCATTCCTAAAAAAAAATCTTCTCCTTCTCTCTTAGCTAGTCTTATCTTTTAGATTACATCCACCCACCTTAAATTATCTTATTCAAATTTCTCTTCCTTTCTACTAAAAGAAAAGTCTTCCTTACCCTAAAAGAATTTAAATCAATCCCCCTCATCGTGGTCCCTTTTTAACGGAATTTGGTTCTTAAAAGTTCCATCCACATTAACGTTCATTCCTAAAAAAAAAATCTTCTCCTTCTCTCTTAGCTAGTCTTATCTTTTAGATTACATCCACCCACCTTAAATTATCTCATTCAAATTTCTCTTCCTTTCTACTAAAAGAAAAGTCTTCCTTATCCTAAAAGAATTTAAATCAATCCCCCTCATCGTGGTCCCTTTTTAACTGAATTTGGTCATTAAAAGTTCCATCCACATTAACATTCATTCTTAAAAAAAATCTTCTCCTTCTCTCTTAGCTAATCTTATCTTTTAGATTACATCCACCCACCTTAAATTATCTCATTCAAATTTCTCTTCCTTCCTACTGAAAGAAATGTCTTCCTTTCAAAGATGTTTGCCTATCCCAAAATAGTAGTAAAAGTAGTTTACATAGCTTTTCTGTATAGTCCACTTTGATCAATCTAATCCCTTTTTCCAATTGAGTTGGTACATGATCTAATTTAACACTCTTCTATCCAGAAGCCGGTTGTTGTCATTTTCAAAGAATAGGGCGACAAAATAGTCAGGAATCTTAAAAACGTATGAGCATTTTTTTTTTTTAATTCCATGGGTGTTGATTTTAGAACTCATGTCATGGATTATTGACATTTTTTATGTTTTATACTAATTGAAGCTTTTTTTTCCTATAAAAGGTTGATAAACCTTTATTTTGTTCCCTGCAAGAAGCAAACAACAATACAAATTACACAAGTAGAGATAGATGTTTGCATCATTTTTTAATTATAATCATGTCAAAAGTGTTAGAATGGCAGGTCATGCTCTGGCAATCGTCTGAAACATTGAATAAGTAGAGAAAGGTATGAGTTTGATCATAATATTAATTGTTGCTGGGATTGGCGACTGATGCATATGGGACCCGTACACTAGGATTTGGGGAGGATCACAAGCAACTTGAAATCGAGATGAAAAAAAATAGCGCAATTTTTATATTTGTTGATTGGATGGAGAGTATGGATGGGCATGTGATTGGGTTCAATATTGGCTATTGCTGGTTATAACTATCATCGATTTGAAAGCTGGTAGTTGGTGCGAGAAGGGCATGTGCCATTTTCAATTTTGCTGTCCAGGCAAGGTCTGAAGATTGAGACTTCTACAAAGATGGTAATGTAGTAAAAGATCTTCATTTTTTATCTTCTTTTTATCTCTTTCTAAATATCTCTCTCTCTCTCTCTCCCTGACTGTATGTTTCTCAACTAATATGGTTGTCTAAGGTGAATGAATGAATACCGAGTGATAAATGATATCAGGTAAAGAAGGCCTTATCTTTACAAATATGGTGTTTCTCAAATCAGGTGTGCTTTACAATTTTGTATTTTCTATTTTTTTTATGTATGTAATTGTTGAATATATATCATAAAAGTGCATTTATATTTGTTGTATATGAATTTCATAGTTGTTGTCCAAACATGATGAATTCTAGTATCTTCTATTGTCTTTACATTTTTGTATAATTTTTCATTAACATAAGCGGACTTTTTCTATTTTTCTAACTTACGTCTAACCCTGAAACAAGTGGATGAAGGAAACATTAATCGTTAAAATTTCTTTTTCTTCTCAACTTTGTTTAATTGATCATCTTTCAAATGACTTGGAAAAATAACTACCTTATTTCTTATTCAATTCTTTATTTGAAACTAAATTCATTAGTTATTCTTTTGCGTTAACTTAATTGAGTTCAAAGATCCTTTTATATTACATTATTATGATATTTATATGCAGATGTAATTGCGCCCCCATGTCTCTGTAGCTCTCATGTTTTTTTTATTAAATAATAAGATACTTTTAAAATGTTGGTTCTTATTATAGGGCCCGGGCTAAGCACAAGCCTTTGTTGCTAGTTAAATAATAAATCACAATGACCGTCTCATCGTGTGTGATGATCACACATGACAATTTCTCTGACACTCAATCCAATATATATATATATATATATATTTGAAGCTGATTAATTCCAATTGAGAAATCAGCCAGTTGATTTTGACCATCTAATTTATTTTGACTATTTGATAACTTCTCAATAATTCCATTCATTTTAGTAACTCCACCCACCAATTGCTATTGACTTTTTACCATTAAGATTTGTAACTCCAACAACTTCCTTCCATTACTCTTTAACTCCTCCCATCACCTTTCAACTTCTATCACGAGATCTTGTGCTGCAACTTCTACAAGTGCATCATTGGCAACAAGGACAACCATGACCAATGGTCTAAAAGCCCAGATGCTCCCTGTAAGAAATTTTCCAACCTTCTGGCGAGGTGGCTCCTTCAAATGGTGATGGCTGTTGTCATGGTGATTCAGCAAACATTGTTCAATTTGAATGATTTTTTTATGATATTTGTTTTCTTCTAAGTTTGGGCACTACATTTTTCTTTTTATATGTATGTGGATGGAGTTTAAGGGTTTGAGATTTGTGTAGATGTGATGCAGTGTACAGTTATTTATAGAACAAAAAATGGAGAGAAAGTAATCAATCGACCCAAGATTATATACGGAAGAAAATTAACATGGAGAGAAAGTAATCAATCGACCCAATGTAGGACCCACTAATTAGTATGCAGGTGTTAATAATCATAGTAGAGCTCATCTATTGTTAAAAGATCACATGAATAAATGTTAAAACCATGAGACCCAAACAATGTTGTTCGATTAAGATGGGTCTACCAAAAATTGGTAACCATAGTGTAATACATCTAATAGTGATTATATCACCTATTTGTTTTTTTTTTTTTTTTTTGTTTTTTTTTTTTTTTTTGTCAAATATTATCTAATGTCAAACATCATTGATGAATCTATCTATGAAAAATCATTGTGGGACCCATTTGATGTTGGTAGTCATATTAGCATAATGGGAGCTATCAAATAGTGGAACCTACTCAATGATGGCAAACTAAAAATTACAATCACACCATTTAATCTTGATAATTAGCATGAGAACCAGGTAATGGTGGTAGTATAGGACATACCTAATGTTGGTTATCATGATAAAAAGCCTCCTAGTGTGCCTCTTCTTTGGTAGCTCTCAATCTTCATTTATAATTCTTATATTTTCTCCTCACATAACTCCTTAAGTTTCTCTCACCATACCTATCATTTAAATCTTTCCAATTTTACTGCTGCAAATAGCGGCCTACTAATACCAAGTTAAGAGGCGTCCTTTTTATCCCTAATCATTTAAAAAACAGAATCTCATTGAATAAGTGGGCCGCACATAGGGGTCACTCCACTCACGTGAAGCTCTACCAAAGGCCATAGGCATTTTTATGAGTCCTGATTTAACTATGGCTTTAACTTATAGAAAATTGTAACTTGTCAGGCTGCTAGGTGTGGATCACTTTTGAAAACTCTAGACCTAAAAATTTAAAATAAAAAAAACCATCAGACTGGCTGGGTTCTTCTCTTCTCTTTTTTTTTTTTTTTCAGCGGGGCCCAATTGACAGTAGAGGCTCTTGTTCTTAGAAATTGCCATGCCATTTTGTTAGATAGATTGCCATCTGAGGAGCCTTTCCAAAGTAGAGTGTCGTTTGAATTTGTCTCTGGGATGAGGAGTTGAGACACCTGGATATGATGTTTAAAATGGCTTGGGGAAGTTTGCTTGGGATGTTCCAACTATTACCGTTGAGCATTAAAGAAAGCCTAACGTCAAGTGGGAAATGATAGTTTGCAATGATGATGTTTTCCCACCATTCATCATGCCATATGTTCATCAGGTTCCCATTTCCAAGTTGCCATCTACTCCCAATATTGATGAAAGGGGACAACTGCCTTATCTTTTTCCAAATACAGGAGCTAGCAATGGGATTTTGGCAGCTCCAAATTGAATTTGATTTGAAATATCTACGTCTGAACTAGGAAGCCCAAAGGGAGGATGAAGTAGCAGATTGCCATCCGAGTTTTAGAAAACTTGCTTTATTCATTTCAGCAACTTTCCTGACCCCAAGTCCTCCTTTAGCCTTTGGAAGACAGACTAGTGCCCATCTAACATAATTTTTCCTCTTTGGAGACTCATCACCTGACCAAAGGAAGTTTCTCATCAACTTCTCAATTTGAACACAGATAGAGCTTGTGAGAGGTAGCACCATTGCCGTGTGAGTTGATAGGCTAGCCAAGACATGGTTGACGAGAACAAGGCGACCTGCAAAAGAGAGGGCTTTGGCTTTCCATCCAGTTAGCTTTGCATGAAACTTGTCTAGGAGAGCTGCAAAGTGGCGATTTTTTGGGCTACCATAGAAAAGAGGCACGCCCAAGTAAGTTTTTGGGTTTCTAGCAACTGGAATATTTAGCACTAAGGTTATCATCCCCCTTTTCCTGTGGTTACATTTCCCTATATGCGTCTGACTTTTATACATTTTGAAAACCTGACCTGCAATGTTTTGGTATCTGACCAGCAAGTTCTTGATGGCCAGAAGGCTTGAGATTCTTGCTGTAGTAAATAAGAGGATATCATTTGCATAAAACAAATGACAGGGAGTATTGGTAACTGTAGAGACAGACTAGATGGTACCCATCGAAAGGAGTTTCTATAAGTGCAAGCTCCAGAGTTCCTCTGCCAAAATAAAGAGAAGGAGATAGAGGGCCTCCTTGTCTGAGGCCACAAGAAGAAGCAAAAAAAGCCTTGAGGGATTCTGCTGACAAGCACCAAACCACGACTAGAGCATATGCATTCCTTGATAAGGGCGATGAAGGAGTCATCAAATGTGAAGAATTTTAGGGTGTTAAAGAGAAAATCCCAATTCAATTTATCAAAGGCCTTGGTGATGTCTAACTTCAAGCATATTGACCCATCTTTGATTTTTAAATTCAGCTTTTGACACAATTCATGGCCCATAGCAATATGATGGTGGATGGACCTACCTTTAATGAAGCTCGCTTCAATGGAGGAAATAAGAGGGGAGGATTTTAGATAGTCTATTGGCTAGGATTTAGAGAGAGTTTTGTAAATGAAGTTGAGGAGACTAACTGGCCTAAAGTCAGAAAAGGTGGAGGGAGATGAGATTTTGGGAATGAGAGAAATGAAATAGGCATTGAAGGGTCTGTAAAGTTAAACAAACTTGAAAAAATGTTGGATTGCTTGGGTGACAGAGTTACCTGTGATCTCCCAAGTGGCTTAGAAAAAAGCGCAGGTAAAATCATCGGGGCCTGGAGGGCTGCTTCGCTTTAGAGAGAAGACTGCCTCTTTGATCTCTTTAGTGTCCGGGGTTTTTTTTAGAGATTGGTTTTGGTCACTGCTCACAGATGGGCCTTCAATGTTGAAGAAATCAGGATCTGGTCTGCAAGGGTGAGGCTGGAACAGACTATAGAAGAAGTCAACAACATAAGAGTTGATGAGATTTAGGTCCTATGTGACGTTTCCATTAACAGAGATTTTGTCAATGCGCTTATAGGAGCTTCTGACCTATACAGAGATGTGAAAAAACTGAGTGTTCCTATCCCCATGGTTCAACCAATTTAGCCTGGATTTTTGGCGCCAATGGTTCTCTTCAGATTTTAGCCACATATGCAAAGCAACCTTGGCTGAATTTAGATTAGAGAGGACATCTACATTTGGATCCTCGTCATAGGCAGCTTGTAATTGTTGGACAAGCTGTTCAGCTGAAGCAATCCACTGATAGAGGTTACCAAAAACCTCTCTATTCCACCTTTTGAGGTTTTGTTTGAGAATCTTGAGTTCGTGAGCCAGCACAGATTGGGGATTGCTTTTAGAAGGAGTGTCCCAAGTGGATTTGACTACTTCCATGAAATTTGGATAATGCAACCACATTTCCTCGAATTTGAAAGGGGCAGCTTGGTGAGGGAGAGACTTCCTTTGAGAAAGGAGGAGTGTCCCAAGTGGACCATCCAGATTCATTGAATAATAATAAATAAATCTCTAATTTTTTTTTTATACTTTGTAATCAACCAGGTATTTGCCAAGGGGATCACTTGGATTTAATTTGGTATATCTCACTAATATCATTGGATTTACATAAACGCTTGCACAATTGTCAAGCAAAATCTTTTAAAATCCAAAATCTTTGCTAAAATTTAGGCTAAAATCTTTTAAATCTTTGCTTTCCTTGATTTACTCATATCAAGCGACAAAAGAGGGGTACAAGGACTAATTGAAGTTGGATTGCTAAAATAGGTTGTAGATAATAAATTATAAAAAAAAATAATGGAGCTTATCCCTCCTTCTATATTTTCCTAATTTTTCTTTGAACCCAAACTCTTATCTATCATAAACTCACCAATTAATAACTTCCCCTAAAATCTCTCTTTTGAATCCAGACCTCGGCACTTGTCTCACCCAAGAAACTTGAAATTTCTCATCATGGCCTTCTTGAACTAGAATAGATGACACAAATGGCTGTCCAAAAAGCCAGGTGTCTGGGAGGCTTAGGTGGGTTTTCAAGCAACTGATTTATGGGAGAACTCAGGTGCAGGCCAGCAGTAAGGCTAAAAGTTATACACTAGAACTCTGAAACGTTGTTTCCTAGTATTTTTAAGATTGAGAATATGGGTGTTTTTCTTATATACATGTGTGTTTTTGTTTATCACTTGCATACAATCACCAAGTTTTGGTTTGTTTTTATGTGTGCTTTCTTTGAAGGGATTTGATAAGATGTTGATAGAGGGTCCATGCATGAAGACGGTGGATTGGTCATTTTTGGCAAAGGAGATATTGTTGTGGGTTCAAAGGTTTGTCTCCTCATTTGTTTTGAGTGAATTTTCAAAAAAATACTCCTTTGGGGTTGTGTTTTAGAGATTATTTTATGCATGTATCACTTTATAGAGGAATGATCATATGCATCCTTCCCTCACCATGGTGTGAGGGGCAGTGACATGGCAGTCTATGGAGCTTTGGATGAGTATCTGGATCCAATGGCTGGAAATGGTTATTTAAAAGGCTGGAAAAAGCAGATTTTTCCAAAACCCTCCACTCACTTTCGTTTCCCTCAAACGCAAGACCCATCTTAGTTTCTCTTCCCTCCGAAGGACATGAGCTCTTCTCATGACGCCGACTGCCCTTCTTTAATAAACCTGTCGCCGGAAAATCAGAGATCGACCGGCTCATGGATCCTACCCTATAGTTGCTGCGGGGAATTCTAAATTCTTCATGCACTTCTTTTAAAATGAACCAAAAGTCTAATACCCTTTTGAAAATTTCCTAAATTAAAAAAAAAAAAAAAAAAAAGACATACACATCGAGGACACCATAAAACTCAAAACAAAAACAAAAAAGCTGTGATGAAACTACAAATCTCATACAGGAATTCACTAAAGTATTTTCTTATGCGTTTTTAATGCATGGCTGAATGACTACAAAGACGTGATTACAAACTAGAATTCAATCGAGATGAGTATTTCTCCGGTATGAACTCTGTAAGTCGAAAGAGAAGAAAATGAACTGATACAATTGTGATATGTCACACCCAATTCATTATTGATAGTATGTTCCTGGCATCAAGAACTAAACGCCCACTCCTTGAAGGAAACATTTTATCCAGTCTTCAATCTGAAAAATTAAACATCAGCAGGATGATGGAGTTCTACTGCCCATTAGAGGAACTTGGAGCAAGCAAGAAATGGAAAACAAGGATTGTAGGCCTGTTGGTCTTCATGTTGCAGCAGAGACAGCACCTGCCTTTCCACCATTTCAATTATTCGATACATGTAGTTGCATGTTGCTGTTACTTTCCCTACAATCGAACCGAAAATGGTGCTTAACTGTTTTCTTCTGCAACCCTCTTCCACCTGATTCCCAGATTTGTCTTCCAAGTAAATGCAGTCCCGCCCCTGCTTTAATGTGCAACAAACAGGCTGGTAGAGTAATATGACACAATTTAAAGACGCGATGAGTGACAATTCTCTATAACCTTGACACATGATATCAGTATCGCCTTATTTTGCTCCATTTAATAATCGGACAGTGGAATCAATGTTTGCCTCCATTCCGACTGTAAAGGCATTTTAGTCATCAAGATCCAATGAGACCTTTGTAGCGTGCGTAAGACATAATCAATATGAAAAGGAAGACACAAAGCAATCCTGTGACCGACACCACCTGTTCAACAAATGGAGACATTCTGGTTACAGATGGAAGAACCAAGCATTTAGTCCCATTAATAAGACAATAAATTAAGTATACCCATTTAAACATGTATCCATGGTTGTGATTCCATCCATATGGGATGTTCATGCCGAATATTCCACAAACCATAGAATAAATGGAGAGGCATATAGTTCCAGAATTTAGGAAGAGCTCTAGCTGTGAAGAAGAGAAAAAGATGAGATGATCTCTAACACTTATGTTTCAAACAACTATAATAAGCTATTAGGAGATGGATGAAGCAGTAAATTTGATCTTCTGTTAATAGAAACCTCACCTGAATCAGTTGATTCCGATGATTGTCAAGCTGCAGCCAGGCATTCAAAGAAAGGATTCGAAAAGAAAAAAAAAAAAAAAAACGTACACAGCATATGAAAAATAAGCAATAACATTTCACCACAATACTTATCTTCAGTGAATTAATTCAAGAAGAGTTCAAAAGAAACTCATCGAGCACCACTAAGTTACCTGAATATTTATGTAATCCTCCGTGTCATCAATATATTCACGCAGCTGACAGAAAAGAATTCAGTTGATATTTCAGATATTTAGATAACATGAAAAATTAAAAAAATAGGGATTTTATGCAAAAAAAAATAAAGAAACCCATTTATTGCTACTTGATGACAAGGATTTGGGATTTTGCCAAAATATGATAACTGTTTAATATTGGTTTTTTTTTTTTTTTTTTTTTCACTCAGTCGTCCATAGATCGCGATATTGTGACTTGTGAAATCCAATCCCCAACCCTTCATTTTCCCCACCTTTCTGTTTTACATTTGATGAAAACCCTAATTTTGAATGTTTAATTCGAGATCGCTCTCTACAAGTTACCGTCTTCCGTTTTATTGTTATTTTTTTTTATTGTCGGAGATACTGTTTGTGATTCCTTGATTCATTTGTTTGGAGTGGTTAGATGTTTGAAAACCTTTACAGGCCTTGGAATTTTTTTTTCCTGGATGTTGACGCCTATATGGTATTTTGGAAGCTGTGGTCTTTGCTATTTTGGGTATTGAATTTACGAGCATAGGAAGATTTCGAATGACTGCATTGGTGGCTGTTTCCTTCATTTCTTCAATCTCTCGATTTTTTTTTGTTTATTTCCTTTGTTGGAATGCAGTAGCTTATTGGAATGTCTATAATGCTGTTTGCTTTTACTCATCTTGGTGATGGATGAGACAAAAAAGACAAAACCATCTGACTTCTGCAGCATCTTTTGTTGAAGGGGGCATACAAGTTGCTTGGAACATCTGCCTTGAAGCATTCTTCCACAGTGATCCGATGATGGTTTTAAAAAAAAGTTTACTTCCGAGGGCATTTGCACTGAAACTAACGTGGTTCTTCTCTCATCTGGGCTTTTCTTCAAAAGGGTTCCATGTTCAATGAGAGAGAGAGAGAGAGAGAGAGATGGGTTTAATGGAAGAGAGACGGAAGGGTTTTAGCCATGATCTGAAGATGGAGAGCTCGCATAACTTTGATTAAATCAGTGCTTTCTAGCATTCATATTTATTTTCTTTCTTGTTTCAAATGTCCTATGAATGTTGTGCAGAGGATTGACAAAATTCAACGAGGCTCCCTTTGGAATGATTCTATTGACAGAAGGAAGTATCATCTAGTGAAGTGGGAGACTGTTTGTAATCCTTTAGCGCAAGGTGGTTTGGGTATTCGTTCGATTGAGAAGGTTAATAAAGCCTTATTAGGGAAATGGTTGTGGAGGATGAGGGGTTCAGGTAACAATTTGTGGAAAAGGATCCTCACATGCAAGTATAGGTTGGATAGTGACGGTTGGTGTGTGCCTGGTCAAACTTATAATGTTTCTAGTATTTGGAAGTCTATTCTTTCTATTAAGAAAGAGTTTGATAAGTGGATTCGTTACAGGGTTCATGATGGTAGACGGGTGAGGTTTTGGCATGATGAATGGTGTGGGCAATCCAATTTGCAGTCAGTTTCAGATTATTTTTGTTCAATGGAGAAGGGAGCTGTTTGGGACTTTTCTTTTAGAAGAAATTTGACAGATATTGAAATTGCTGATGTTGTTTGATTACTTGCTTGTCTTGATAAGTACTATTTGTCAAGTGGCAAAACTGATTTAGGCCTTGGAAACCAGATGTTAGAGGTCTTTTTTCAGTTAAATCTTTTTACAAGGTTTGTCTGCATTGGATGTTAGAATGGAAGGTTGGTACAACTTTTGGGTTTCCAATGTCTCACCTAGAGTTTTCGCTTTTTGTTAGGTCGCTAAGCAACAAAAAATTCTAAATATTGATAATCTGCGAAAAAGGAATCATGTTATAATTAACAGTTGTCCTTTATGTTTGAGAGATGAAGAATCAGTGCATCATTTGATGATCTATTGTCCGTTTGCTTATAGAGTTTGGATTGTTCTTATTAATCTGTTTGATGTGAATTGGGTCATGCCAAAGACGGTTGAAGATCTTTTTCTTCAATGGCGTTTAGGTATGCAATTTGTTCGTGGAAAGCTTTTATGGAAGGCAGTTCTTTATGCTACTTGTTGGACGCTTTGGAGGGAAAGGAATAGTAAAGTCTTCTGCAATCAAAGTAAATCAGTAATGGAACTTACTCAATCTATTATTTGGACGGTGTCTGAATGGGTTAGTTGCAAAAAGTTCTTTGGTTGAGTCCCTCTGCTGGTGTCCTGAAGCTGAATTTTGATGGCAATTATTTTCATGATATCCGGAAAGGCGGAATCGGTGGAGTAATTCGAGACTATGAGGGCAAGGTGATTAGAAACTATTCTGGGCCTGTGGATTGTATGAATGCTAATGCAGCTGAAATCTATGCTATGTTGATTTATTGTCGTGAGTTGCTCAGCTTGGGTGGTTACAACGCAATTATTGAAGGTGATTCTTATTCAGCTATTCAGTGGAGTTCTAGAAAGGCTTCTCATCCTTGGAGATTGACAGATTTGGTGGAGGAAGTGCAGGATATTGCCAAACAGCTTGGAGCCTCATTTCACCATATTCATAGGGAGGCAAATGTCATGGCAGATGCTCTTGCTAAAGAGGGAGTGAACGCTCTTCTTTTTTGTTTGATGCCCAGTGTTTTCTTTTTCATCGCTTTCTCTTGAAGTTTGCGTTTGGCTAAGTTTCATTGGCTTCTTTGCTTGTATTCTTTGTTATTTTTGTGGAAATAAAACTTACTGTTATAAAAAAAAAATCGTAAAAAAATTTTGCTGACAATTATTACTTTCCGGAAATTTTGAAGTTCCTATAATTAAATAGTGATAAATGAATTTCTCTATAAATTTTTTTTTGTAAAAGTCCCTAAAAATTAATGTTGAAAGTTTTCATTGTTCAAAGAGTATAGAATCAGAGGCATAGACTTGTAATTTTCACTTTAGTTGCTTCCTGCGACTCGGTATGCATAAAAAAAAATCATAAAACTATTAAGAGGGAATTCTTCTAGATGATATGGTGTTAACATCACAAAAGTGGATCGATCACACAAACACAGCTTTCATCATGGAGAGCTCTAAGGTAATGCTCAAATATTTTGGAAAGAGATTTTTTGACAATGCTTGAAGATTTGAATTTTGACGCGGAACGGAGTACCAAGTGCGGGGCAGGCTGAGGATAGATAGGGATTCCACTCGAAATTTCTCAGGCTTTGCGCCATTCCCTTAAAAGAGAGATGCATAGATTGCAAAGAGCAAAACTCAAAGTTATTTTCTTTCATTCATCAAATCTCCATAAGCCAAGAGGCTTTACAATGTTTAAATAAGAAAAAACTTATCCCTAAAACAAATATGGACCATCCAATATTTCAATGGCCAGCATCAAAATATCAAACTAAACACAACTTAATTCATAAATAAATTCTAAATAGACTAGGGATAGGTGGACGGGGCCCAAAGGCGGGTCGACCAATGGTGACCATAGGTCTGTCTAGCATCAACTCTCCCCGACTTGGAGAGAACTCGACCACGAGTTCTATAGATGTCCTCCATGATCAAAAATCCAATGTATGAACTTCTGATTTGATGACTTGGACATCGGAAATGATTTCTTTGAACTAGAAATAGATAAAATGCTTGGATGTTGCTAATGGATTGATCTTTATTGGATGCTCCCTTGAATGATTGGATGTAGAATCTATATCACTAGATCACAATCATTCACTTCTACTTGCGGATCTCCAAAAATAAAGTCAATTTGGGAAACCTCAATGACTAGATTTGCCTGCGAATACATTGGACCAATTGATTTAACCTCTTCTGGCTCATTTGACTCTGATTTCATTTGTACTATTGCAGTCTGTTCTTCTCGTACGTCTGACATATCCTCATTTAGACTGTTGCCTTCATCAAATTTTTCTTAACTACAGTCAGCTTTAGTCATTGTTGCATCCAATGTTGTCCCTGCATCTTCTTTCTCTTGTCCTTACCTTTCTGCATTTTCATTGACATTGCCAGTAGCATTGGTAGACGTCTGCACTTTTTTGGTGCTTGAAGCACACATCAGGCCTTGTTGCTTACCTACCTCATGTTCAG
Organism: Persea americana; assembly: GCA_029852735.1. NCBI lineage: Eukaryota > Viridiplantae > Streptophyta > Magnoliopsida > Laurales > Lauraceae > Persea > Persea americana. The sequence goes on from CM056816.1 coordinate 17,630,150, forward strand.
TAACTTGCCTATTCTGATTTATAGTGGAATCCATGATTTTTTGTACACACTTCTATGTTAGGACATTCAAAACCAAAGTGTCCAAATCCTTGACACTTGTAACACTGCCATTGGTCCCGCAAATTACTCTTACTGCTAATTACTCTTTGGCCTCTGTTACTTCTAACAATAGATGGAATGTTCAAATAACCATTGGATTGCTAACTCCAAAGACTAGATTTTGCTACTGAAGCACCCGGTCAAAAATTAGAACCACAGAAGTTATCACGCCTAACAGTTTGCGGTGTCAAATACCTCTGTGAATGTTGCACCACTTGATAAGCTTGTTCTAAGGTGTGCACTCCATGCTCTATCAATTTGCTTCTAAGCTCGGGACGAAGACCCACCTTAAATCTTGAAAAAGTAACCAAAGGATCTTCTCTTACATTGCCACACATCCTGTATTCTTCAAATGTATCAATATAATCGGCGACATGCATGTTTCCTAGTGGAAGAGACTGCCACCGGTCCATCCCTCACCATAATATGGTGAGGGACAACATAGTTGGGCTGACTTTATGATACATCCAAACCATCCACACACACACACACACACACACACACACACACACACACACACACACACACACACACACATATAAAACAAAGATTCATGTCTCCTAAACTACTATGCAACAAGATGTCACCCCAGCTACTATGAATCACTCTGAAATGAAGTATAAAAGAAGAACGAGCTCGGCAATTCAACAAGTAATTAGCAATGTTATTATGATTTCAAATCGATTAAGAAAAAAAAGCACACCATTTAAAGCAAATCGTAGGACCCTGTTTGATATAAAAAATGCTAGAGAATTACATGTACAAAATACAGCGTTTCAAAACTAATTCCAATAATAGAAATTCAAAATATTGGAATTAAAACAACTTCAAAACAAAGTCCAGAGTTCTAAATTCAATGCCTTTTAAGTTTAAAAAAGAAAAAATAATAAAATTTCCGTCCATATTATGATTAGTCAAAATGTTCAAACTGATGAAAATAACAAGACACACATATAGGCGTCCATGCTTACATATAGCTAATAGAGGTACTTAATAATGAGTGATTATCTCAAACTAACAATCGGTTCTAGGCTCGCAATATGATCAATAAAGATCCAGACATTCAGATAATCACTTGGCCAATAGTGGGTCTTATTTTAGGGTTTCACCCAAGGAACTTCACTCTTTATCTCGCAGGCAATGGTATTCTTTCCAAATATTCAGATAAAATTATAGAATAAAGAAACCTATATGTGTGTGTGTGTGTGTGTGTGTGTGTGTGTTTGAATCTGTATGTATGTATATGTATATATATAATCTATTTTCAAATTACACCAAATTAAAAATCATATATCAAATCAGATCAAATATTATTAAATCAATTGTACAAATCTCAGCCATTTAGAAATCCATATGAAAACCTAATCAGAGAAAATCTACTATTATCAAATTAAAGGATAAAGATCACATATTCATTCAACGAGGTTCAAATTGAGTTTATAAGACGAATCAGATATTTAAATCGGACCAACCCTTCCAATTAACAATTCAAACCAAGTAAATCAGCCTGCATGCACTGTAAAACCGTGTTTACTAACTCGTCTAAACATCAACCCAAATCGAATTCTAATGCTTTGAAAGACAAGAATACAGAACTCTAATTATCCAACCAACCGCTTACTAGTTTGCAAATCAACAAGTTTGCAAATCATTAACTCTCAAACGCTCTTTTCCTTCTTCATCTCCTCTCTTTCATTCTCCCTTCCTTGTTTTCTCTCTTTCTGCAACTAGGGCAATCTTATGTATAGAATTCATAACTTGGTGAGTGTTCGGTTAGGTAAGTTTTGGGTTTACAACCCTTTTTTACCTTTCTGCCCTCAATAACTACCTCATTTCCATTAAATATCATTGAAGTAAATGTCATATTTTAATTTACTAAAGATATTTCCATTAAATGTTGACATGGATGTATCGTAAAACTAGGAAAGATAGAATTAGAAATGAGTGCTTTCAGGAGCATTTAAGGGTAACGTCAATAGGCAATAAATAAAGAGACCTGTTTGAGATGGTTTAGACAATGTCCAATGTAGGCCAGCAACAACGCCGTTGACGAAAAGTTTTTATATACTGGTTGATAGCACACCAAGGAGAAAGAAAGGGATGAAGAGGACATGGATGGAACTAGTGAGGATAGATTTGAAGAAGTATAACATATCCAAGGATTTGGATTAGAGTACATCGGAATGGAGAAACAAAATTCATGCATCTGACCCCACATAGTTGGGACAAGGCTTTGATGACGATAATTTAATGTAAATAAGGCTAATTTAGATAGGCACACCTTCAGCAAAAACATGAATAATCTGATGTGTATGTAACTTTTTAGCTTCTATAAATATGCCATACCATCATAAACTAAATGGAAATCATGCACTCGTTTAGCTCAAATCATAATCTACATCATGGATTAATAAGCTCATTCAATATACAAATATAGTAGAAAAAATTTGAGAAGAGGAGAAAACACAGAACCATACTCATAATTCATGCACTAAAACAATATATCAAACAAGCAGCTATACTTGCAAGTCTAAATACACACCCTAAACCATGTTGATATTAAGGATATCAAATAAGTAAAATGAAATTTAAGGATATTCAAACATGTTGATATTATTTTCTACATGTATCCAAACGCACCCTAAACCATGAGTACATAATGACGTATGGTATCTCATTTTCAAAGAAACACTCACCATAAACAAAAGAAACATACCATTAATGGTTACCATAAATCAGAAACACATACCGTTGTCAATTTGTTCAATGTACCATCAATTTGCATAAAGTATGCCTGCAAAGTTGAACAAAATATCATCCTAGGCTTTGATCTTTAATCAAATACAGTTTGCAAGAAAGATCGGTACGAAAACCTCAAGTAACATTTCAAGCTCCTCAACATCATTTTCATTGCCATGAACCGTTGCAGCACTTGCTCTGCTTGCTCTTGATATCTTTGACCCTATAGTCGGAGAAGCAGGTAACCAATTGGGTACACCAGAGCCACTAACAGGTGAAGAAGCACCGGCCAATTTTCTTGACAAGTAGAGGTCCGCCATATCATCATCATCATCTAAAAGTTGCTCAAGTTCATCCCTTACCTAGAAAGAAAGTATTTGCTCAGAATACGAAGGGCTTGACAAAGAATAAAAAATCAGGTGAGGGTTTTCAAAATCCACAATGATGAAGAGTTGCCAACTTGCAGCGAATTATCTACAACTTGATAAGGTAATTACTATATCAGGGTGGTCGAAAGCAATACATACTTTATGTCATCAGCTCATGAAATAAATATCTCTAGAATTAACATTAACCAAAGAGAATTAATAGTTACAAGCATCAGTTAAAATTATAAGATGACCTTGAGCAAGAACTGCATTTTTTCAAAGTAAAATTCACAAAACATCTCCACACAGACATTCTGATTGACGACATTCATAACATCTATATTCAATTTTATGTTTGAATAACGAACCAGATGGTGTTTAGGGCTTCTTCTCTGAGTGAAATATATAAACCGTGTAAGGGCCAAGCAACCAGTATTTTTTGTTGGATATTGAACTCAACATGCAGAACATTGATATGTTGGATCACTCATTGCATGCATGACTTGGTTGTAAGATTCCTAGTGATTGTCATCACTGTTGGGAACTGGTTTTCCGGATTTCCCTTCACCAGTTGTTGTTGGATTTCCTGTCATAAGGTTTTTCTAGATCGATGAAAACCAAATGCAGATTTTTCCTCCTTGCTCAATATTTTTCCATTAATTGCCTAAGTGAGAAAATAGCTTCCATAGTTGACCTCCTTGTCATGAAACCAAATTAATTTTCAGATATGTTGGTCTATAGTCCAAGTTTTTGCTCCATTACTCTCTCCCATAGCTTCATAGTATGACTCATAAATTTAATCCCACAATAGTTGGCATAGTTTTGTATCTCCCTTGTTCTTATATATAGGTACTACAACACTTCTTCTCCATTCATCCAGCATTTTCTTTATCATTAATATCTTATTGAAGAACCCAGTTAACTGAATTTCCCCAATTTCTCCTAAGCATTTCGAAACCTATATCAAGATGTCATCTATGCCTGAAGCCTTTCCCATCTTCATTTGTGTCAATACTTTCTTCACTTCCACCACCCTAATTCTACGGAAAAAAGTATGTTCTGCTAATGAAGTATCTTCTCGTGTTCTTATATCTCATATATAGTCTTCATTTTAAAGTTTGCTAAAATACTTCATCCACCTTCCTTTGATAGGACAACCATTTAATTAGGAGTTTTCTTAGATTTGGACTATTAAGCAAGTTTCTAATTTTCAAGAGATTGTAGAAAACGAATTAGAAAGTTTGGTTGGCATGGGAATTCCAACCTAAGAAGGAATGTCCCATCCCATCCTATATAAGCATGTAAAACCTCATTAGGGAAGAAAGACTTTGATTATTGAAAATCTATCTGAGTGGTTTACATTATGGTTGTGAGTTTTTCTCTGGTTTGTGAATGCTCGTGTGTTGAATTCCTTGGGGCCCGTTTGGCACTTTACTAGATTAGTAAAAGTCAAGTAAAGCCTTCATTTTTCAGACAACGGGTCACATCCATAGCACTTTAATTCAAAATCCCCTCCATCTTTTTCAAAAAAGGTCAAAAAGCAACCTCTTTTCTCCACTAAAAGACAAAAAAGCTCCACTTTTCTATACAAAAAGTATAAAAAATTTCATACCAAACAACTAAACACAAAATACCATCATAACCCCATTATATTTTATTCTCTATTGATTTGATGCTTTACTACACTTTATTTTACATGTAGAATTACCAAACGGGCCCTTGGGGATTCAGCAAAGCCTCTTTGGAGCTTGGTCTTACAAATGAATTCTTCATAGATTTGGCCAAAACCCTTTGTGGAAATTTGGTCCGCTTTCACTCACAGATCCGAAGTTGTGCCATGCAGGGGCTACATAAACTTGTCTAGTAAACGGAAAGAGAAGTTGAAAAGGTGTAATACTAATGAAGACATCTAACCAAGAGATATTCGCTCTTGTAGAGCCCATAATGTTATTCAACAAAAGGATGAACTAATGATATATAGCCATCTTACGCGAGATAAAGGAAGAAATATCTAATATACCCTGATACTTCAAAATAGGTAATGTCTTAGTACTATATTGTGTCCAAATACTTCATTCTTATACGCAAACTCCTCATATCTATTGTATGTTAACCGTTATAACGAAATGGTTGTTTCAAAATTTCAAGCTTATCATGTCTAAATGCTGCTAAGGTGCATCTCCTTACATGTATGTATACTTATTGCAGCCTCATTCCTCATGGAGAATCCATCGTGAGATTGACAATTTTCACCATAGTAGTGCTTCGTCTTTATTTGCTAGTAAGATTGACAATTTTCGCCATAGTCGTGCTTAGTCTCTATGAAAGATCCTGAACCCCTAAATTTTTTTCTTGGCGTTGAAATTCATCGTACACCTACAGCACTGTATCTTTCGCAATCCAAGTATATTTACGATTCCCTTTGCTAGACCAAAATAGATAGTGCCAAGCAAAGCTTTGTCAATCTAGGAACTCTAATTGTATTATATTAGAAAGTTAGCTATAACTTAGGAAGTTGTTTTGTATAAGGATGCTATAACTTAGGAAGTTTTTTTGTATAAGGATACTAATAATAGGGAAATCAATCCCTATATAATGAGAAGGTTACAACCCAAAAGAATATACGTTTTTCCTCCAATAATCTTATTTTTCTCCATGCATCCATAATTGACAAGCTCCTCGGTCAATTTTGGGCCTCTTGCTCCACACTGTCAAAATTTGATGGCAAACCATCACTTATCTGGACTGACTATCAAAGTGTTGTTGGTGCTCTTCAATACATCAAATTGACATGACCCAATATAGCATTTGCTATCAATCAAGTTTGCTAATTTATTCATTCACTATGACCTCCCAATGGACCGAGATCAAATCCATTCTATGATTCCTTCAAGGAACCACACAGTGTGACCTAAGTTTCAAACATGGGGCCCCTTTTTATCGGCTTTCTCAAACGCCGTCTAGGCAGGAGATCCTGATAATTGGCTCTCTAGCACTGACTATGGTGTGTCTCTTGGTCCATGTCTCTGTTGACAAGTATATATTGACAAGTATATATATTTGATGGATCTTCATGGAGAATACATCGTGAGATTGAAAATTTCCACCATAAACATGCTTAGTCTTCATCATATACATCACAAGTCTTTGTTGCATCTATCCCATACCTGGCCGTCATAGCAAATCACTAAAGAATAAAATGGCTTGAAAGCTTTTTATTTTTAGCCATTTTAAAAATGGCTTGAAAGTTAGCCAATCTGATACATCCTATGGAAGAGCCCTTTAACCAGTGGCAAATGTAAGTCATTAGCCATTTATAGTAGTTGATTAAGGTTTTAATATCAAATGCTGATGGTAAGTAAATATACATGGATCCTCAAGAAATAAAATTCTTTGGAAATTAAGCTCTATATGCTACCTGTTGAACGTCTGGTTGGAGAGGAATCATAGAGTTTTCAGATATAATTCTTCTTTTGTTGAAAGGTTGTGGAGTCCATTGTCTGGACAGTGTCTTGATGGGTGAGCAAGCAAAAGGAATTTCTTAGTGTTTTGCTGGAAGATCTTAATCAATCTTAGGCAGCAGTTTTTAACGGGGGCTGGCCTGCTTAAGCGGTGCATATGTTATCGTGGAGTTGTCCCCCAGTTGGTATTCTCAAATTGAATTTTGATGGTAGTTACTTGTGTAGAGCTCAGAGTAGATGTTTTGAAGGTTTTATTGGGGTTTGGAATGGAAATGTTAGGAACTTTTATGGGCATGTGGATTCCTTGAATGCCAATGAAGCTGGAGTGTTTAATCTTCTATTTGGGTGTCATGAGTTGCTTAGGATGGAAGGTTTCAATCATATTCTTGACGGTGGTTCTATTTCTGCTATGCAATGGGTTCTGTGAAGGCTTTTCATCCTTGGAGGCTAGCTGATTGGGCAGATGAAGTGCACGATATTTCAAGACAAATGGAGGCCTCTTTAAATTATATTCGTACAAAGGCAAATGATATGGCTGATGGTCTTGTAAGGGAAGGAGTTTTTCGTTCTTCTATATCTTTTTATGTATAGGTTTGGTTAAGTCTTGCTTGTGGTTGTTTGTTGTGTTTGCTTGGTTAGCCTTTCTTGTGTCCCTTGGTTTTGCATGTTCTTTTGGTGAATTAAAATTTTTATTGTATAAACAAATAAATTATTTGGTAGCATTATGGTAAGGAAGAATCAGTTGTTAGTATTTATGCAAAGGATTGATGGGAAAGAGGAAGAGAGTTCAATAGAAGAGGCAGATAGAGCCAACAGGAAATTCCTTCAAGAGCAGTTTCGTTGATTGATCTTTAAGGATGAGATCAAATGAAAGCAACGGTCTAGAATTAAGTGGTTGAGAGCAAGAGACAGAAATATGAAGTTCTTCCATGCCATTGCTACTGCCCGTCACCGTGTTAATCGAATAAATGTTATTGAGGCTAAAGAAAGGATATGGGACAAAAGGCAGGATACAGAAAGGGAAGTTGTAGAAAATTTCCAGCATTTATATACTGGTGATGGCCGATGTAGGCCTTGGATAGATGGAGTTTCATTGAGGCAGCTGTCTAGGGCTTCTTCTCTTGAGTTCCAGTTTAAGAAAGAAGAGATCAGGGAAGCAGTGTTCGGTTTAGGTGGTGATCGTGCTCTGGCGACGGATGGATTCCCAATTGTATTTTACCAACATTTTTGGGATATCTTAGAAGATGATATATTAGTCTTCGTCAATGAATTCCATGCTAATGTTGCTGTACTAGGAGAATTGGGTGCTTCTTTTATAGCTTTGATTCCTAAGAAGGATGGAACTGTTTCAATTAAAGATTATAGGTCGATCAGTCTGATTGGAAGCTTCTATAAGATATTAGCTAAAGTACTTGCCAATCGCCTTCAGAAAGTATTTCTTGAAATAATTTCGGAATTCCAAGGCGCTTTTGTGGAAGGTCGCCAAATCCCTGATAGCATTCTTATTGCCCACGAGTGAATAGACTCGAGAAGTCGGCAGCTGCGTCCAGGTTTACTTTGCAAGCTAGATTTAGAAAAAACTTATGAAATGGTGGATTGCGATTTTCTCCAATACATGATGAGAAGAATGTGATTTGGTGCAAAATGGAGGAAGTGGATTCATAGCTGTATTTCCTCAGCTCATTTTTCTATTTTGGTGAATGGTTCGCCGAAAGGTTATATCAAAAGTTCAAGAGGCCTTTAGTAAGGAGATCCTCTATCTCCTATGCTCTTTGTTATAGTGGCGGAATCTTTGCATGCTTTAATGGAGAAAGTAAAGCATAACAATCTAATCAAAGGTTTTGCAGTGGAGAATGCCACAATTGAGGCAACACATTTATATTTTGTAGATGATAACATTATGTTTTGCGATGCTTCTTTGGATCAGTTGCAAAATCTTTAGTGTATTTTGAAATGGTTTCAGTTCCTTTCAAGGTTGAAGATTAATTATGGTAAGTGTGAATTGATTGGCATTCGAACGGAAGAAAGTCATGTTGCTTTTTTGGCACTTGTTTTTGGGTGCAAAGTTGGTAAGCTTCCCGCTAAGTACTTGGGGATTACTTTTATGTTTGGGACTACCAAAGAAACATCTTTGGGATTCGATTGTAGAGCGGATTGAAAAGAAATTAAGTTCTTGGAAGGGTAGATAATTTGTATTGAAAAAAGCTTTATAGTATACAAGAACTATACTGAGAAGTAGCTGGGAAAAATCCCCAAAAAATAGCCACCACCCAAAAAGAAGGAGAGCATTACAAGGAGGCAAAAGGCCTCAAAGCAAAAGAGAGAAGAACAAAACAAGAACCCGATCAGCCAGCTATAACTTTCCTCCAGTTAAACATAATAGCATTGGTGGCTAAGCCCCAGAAATCTGGAAGAAAGGAGACCCAAGAGGCAACACAAAATTTCATTTTGAGGATTAAGTCTTCTTGGGACGGAGTGGACCCTTCAAAGCATCTCTTGTTTCTCTCTTTCCAAATTGTCCAAATACAAGCCAAAAGGGAAAGGCACCACATGGTCTTCCCTCTGGATGTATTGATCGGACTTATCCACTCTTTAAACAAATCAGGTAAGAACTCCAAAAGAACCCAACAGCAATTGAAGTCCTTAAGGATCGAAGACCAAAGTGCTTTAGTCATTGGAAGGGTAGATATTTGTTTATGGGCGGTCGTGTTACCCTAATTAAATCAGTTAAATCCAATATTCCAATCTACTTTCTTTCATGCTTCCATTGTCCTAAAACAATTTCACGAAGGATAGAAAGAATACAACAGGATTTCCTATGGAATGCCTCTATTGAGAAGAAAAGGTACCATTTGGTCCAATGGGATAACGCGTGTAAACCAACATCTCAAGGTGGTTTGGTATTCGTTCTATTGAAAAAGTCAATAAAGCTTTATTGGGTAAGTGGCTTTGGAGGGTGATAGTACCACGACACGGCTTGTGGCAGCAAATTATTATTGGTAAATAAAAGGTGGGTAATGGTGGCTGGTGTGTTCCATTCCAAGCGAATAGGATTTCTGATTTATGGCAAGTCCATTTTACTTGTTCAGGTGGAGTTTGCTTAATGGATTCGGTATAGGATCCATGGTCTTCGGGTCAAATTTTGGCAAGATGAATGGTGTGGACAAGTAGTGTTGTCTAATCAATTCCCAAATCTTTTTTTGTTGGATCGTAGACAACAAGGTTTTGTTGCTGACAGTTTTTCTACGGAGGCTGGACGGACTGTTTGGGATTTCTCTTTCAGAAGGAATCTTACAGATATCGAGATCTCTGACCTGGCTACCTTGTTGGGTATGCTCAATAAGATTTCTTTGTCAATGGATAGATCTGATGTAAGAATATGGAAACCAGGTGCTAAAGGGAAGTTTTCAGTTAAGTCTTTTTATAATGTTTTGAATGACAGAATTGGACCAATGGCAGGTTGGAATTCTTTTTGGGACCCTTCAGTTCTACCTAGGTGTTAACTTTTTGTTGGTGGCAAAGAAGCATAAAATATTGACGATAGATAAGTTGAGGAAAAGAAATCTTGTTATAGTTAATGGATGTCCTATATGCTTACAACAAGAGGAAACTGTGCATCATCTGTTAATTCATTGCAAGTTTGCTTGTAAAGTTTGGTCTTTTGTGCTTAATTGTTTTGATATGAAATGGGTTATGTCGGGGACTGTCGTAGATCTTTTCCTACAATGGAGTTTTGGAAGTAAGGATCGAAGGGGTAGAATTTTATGGAAACTAGTTTTATATGCTACAATGTGGAAGATTTGGTTGGAAAGAAATAGAAGAGTATTCAGAAATGTTAGTAAATCAGTCTAGGAGATCACTCAACCCATTGTTTGGAATGTATCGGAGTGGGCTTCTATCAGAAAAGAGTTTAAAGAAATCTCGGTGACAGATCTTAATCGATCTTGGGCTGCAATTTTTAATGGGCATCGTCGTACTAAAGTGGTGCACATAATTGAATGGCTAAGTCCTCTTGGAACATTCAAGTTGAATTTCGACGGCAGTTTTTCAAGGAGTATGAATCAAGGAGGTCTTGTAGGTGTGATAAGAGATTGGAATGGTAATGTCATTAGAAACTTTCTTGGGCCTATGGGTTCTACGGATGCTAATTAGCCTGAAGTGTATGCTCTACTTATTGGGTGCCTTGAGTTGGAAAGGATAGGCAGGGCTCATCCTATTATTGAAGGAGATTCTTTTTCGACTATTCAATGGGCTTCTGGGAAGGCTGTTTATCCATGGCGGATAGCGGATTGGGTGGAGGAGGTGTAGGATATTTCTAACAAAATGGGTGCTTCTTTTTGTCACATTTTACAGGAGGCTAACTAAATGGCGGATGGTGTGGCAAGGGAAGGAGTTTCTCGACCTTTTATTATGTTTGATGTATAGTTTTTATTAATTTTTGTTTTTGTTGTCTTTGGTCTTTTGTTCTGTTGTTTTTGCTGGTGGAATAAAATTTAACGGTTATAAAAAAAATCAAGTAATAGAATACGCATTAAACAAAATGAGAATAAAACATAGACTTGGTGATGATTAGAAAATTCAGTAATGCATGCTACAATTTTACTTACTACCAATAAAGAATAATTTCCACATATATGAATTACATAGAAGTTAACAGTAAGTGAGCCCTGTGACAAAGGAAGAACCATACCTTCTGAACCCGAGCAGTCAACCCAGTCATTGCACTCTTCAACTTACGAACACGATCCAAGTTGCGACTACTGATCTGCATATATTATGGAAGTTGCTGGAAAACATATTTGGCACGACAAAAATAGGAAATTGTGCACACAATAAACAAACAAAAATAGAACCAATTTCAGGAATTAAATACTACACTGTTCTAGAAGGATATATATATATATATATATTGCTTTGTGGCTATGATGCACGGATACTTCAAAATGGGCAACGTATCGTATCCGATACTTCACTTTTTATGTGTAAAATCCGTATCCCTGCCGTGTCTATGGCGTGTCCTTGCCGTATCCATGCCGTATCTGTGCATCATAACTTTGTGGTGCTCGATGAACTCACGATCCACGCACACTCCACATGTTCCTAACTAGCTGACTAGCAGCTCGGAATTAGGGACAGATGATTTTCCAATAGGACATCACTAGAAGTGGTAGCAACTTAGTTTCTGTCATAATTTCATGAAAATTGGTCATTTTGAATTTTACAAACATGGAGTGAATAAACAAGTTCTACCAAACCAAAATGAAGAAGGTCAAGTGGTCAACATTATATCAACAAAGAAGACTCTAGAGTCCAAACAACACAAGAATGGATCAAAGTAACAGTATTGTTTCAGATATTACAATATGAGCCAGATCCTCTCCCGCAGTCTCTAGGTGGACTTCAGACTAGCAACAAAAAATAAGACACGTATAACGACTGTGGGTCCCACTCTAAAAATGGTTATATGGATTAGGATTTTGGCACCTACTAAAAATGGAATATGCTGGACATTGCTGGCTGTCCAATTTGGGGACATGAAATGGACAGTCAAGGGTTTAGAGGAGGCAAACACTAACCCGACCCATATCCGACCTACATTTGACCCGTATAACCTGGCCCGTATTTAAAACGGATTGGCCACAGGTCAAATAAACTTAACCCGCATCAGAATGGGTCGGGTTAGGGTTGACACGCATAACCTGTCTGAACCATTTATATTTTCTTCTTTCTTCCTCCTTATCTTTAAACTGATCAGCAAGAAAGGAAATCTTCGACTACTGCTATTCTTTCTTCCCAAATCCCTTTAAAGCCCCTCTAGGACCTTTATAACAAGCAAGCTCAGCTCCTTGGCATCCTCTTCATTTCTCTTGCCAGCAAAACACACACGAACCATTATGTGCATACGATAGATAGTTTGATATACTTCTTCCATTCTGCTCATGAAGTTTCTCGTTCAAAGATGTTCTTTGGTCCATGTCAATAGACACCTTGCCTGTAAACGTTACTCAACCTTCTACAGAAACTGTAGGTTTGCATCTCATCTCTTGTAGTACATACCCATTCAAACATCCCTCCAAACAGCAGAAACTTGTTGGCAAAGAAAATGCCAGAACAGTCATAGATGGAAGCAGGTGTCTATCATCCTTCAATGGCACATGTGCAGGAGGAAATGCATGAGGCTAATGTACTCGAGTGCTATCGATCAAAGGAAGAGAAAAAAGCATGTGAACTGCTGGTTAATGGCCCCTACACTCTTGTGTTTGAGTAAGGATCCTCAAGGCTTATTGTCACTTGATGGCTGGGTGAGTCAATTAAAAATCTAAGGTGAGGCCCACGTTTTGTAAATCAAAATGGATCAACATGAACGCACTACCTTTCTATTGGATGTAGCTAAATTTTAAATTAATGGGTTGGTTCCACCCTGATTGAGAAATATTATGTAAAACACATGAATCTCGTATATTTTATTATGTGTTTTGTGTATGCTCAATCTTACAATGTGATTAAGGAGCAAAACTTGGCCACAAACACACAAGAAAATAGAGATCATTTTGAACGGTTTAGATTTTTGACAGGCGGGTCCCCACTCTCGTTTTTTTAGAAGAAATCATCTCTTAAAAGCTTCAAACAATCTGCAATATCCTGTGTGGCCAATCCTTCTCATTTTATAAAACGAGATAGCACATGCTTACCTAGTACCTAGTACCTACGAGGCAACTGTGACTAAGTTTCAGAGATGACACATCTCATGTGTACGACAGTAGGCATTGAAGGGACACTCCTTGCTTACTTGGAGTTGTGACTATAACGATGGAGATTTCATTTTGAATTAAAATATCGAGATATACATCCTTTAGCAATCTGCTGCCTCTTTCATTTTCTCCTTACCGATTTCTCTTAACATATTTGCCAGTTCTTCTCCTTTGAAACTCCAGTTGTTCTTCTTTTGCTTCTTCTCTCTTCTTCTTTCTTCCTCTTACTTTCCCCTCCCCCTCTTATGTACCCATTTGCCTCCCCTAAATTTATACCCTGATTGAACCTTCTGTAGTATATGTTTTGCTTATTATTATGTAGTTCTCATACCCAAAAATAAAAAATAAAAAAGAAACAAAAAGAAAAGGGAAAAAAAGAGCCAGGATTCAGGTGAAACAGATTAGTTCGGGCCGACCTGACCCAACCTGCACCAAAACACAGGTTAGACAGGTCAACCCGACCCACCTCACTATGGGTGAGGGTTGGGAGATCACGGCCCGTTTTCAAGATGGGATGGGTACGGGCTGTGGTCCAAAAACCCGAACCCGCTGCTGATCCAAACCAAAATGGACCGACCCGGCCTGTTTGCCACCCCTATCTATGGATTAGAATTTATGCAACAATTAAAAATGGAATCTGCTGGACATTGCTGGCTGTCCAATTTAAGGAAAACAGGAAAAACATCATGCAAGCATCTCTATAAAACAGAACATATCATCCTCCAAAAGTTTCCAAAAAGACCACTATTTTCTGTATTGGTGAAGTGGTAAAGACAGCTCCCTTTGAAGGCATGGGAGCAGGTACAGACCCTTGGTTTTCATGCTCCCTTAGGAAACCACTAGAGAAGCGCATCAAAAGAAGAGAGAGAACAGTAAATGCTTTACCTTCAAGGTCAGCTCATCTAAAGCTGGGTAAGCAGCAGTCTCCAATTCTGTGGTGCGTGCATCAAGAAAACTGCAGATAGCTTCCAAAGCAACCTCCAGGGCCCTAAATTCAAAAGGAGACTCTAGAATGCAACAGTCAGCACCATGATGAAATAAAAAAACCACATAAATGAAAAACAAAAGAACTGATATAATAAAGAAAAGATATACTAGAAAACAGTGGTATGTTAATCTTCCTTTTTTCTGGATAAATAAAAGTAACTCTTTAAATGATTTTTAGAGATGGATAAAGGAGACTATTTTCAAATAAGATATACCATCTTCTTCACCAAGTTCAACATCATTCTGCCCACTTGATTGCTCCTTTCCATCTCCTTGTGCCTGACGAAAGATATTTGCAGGTGGCAAACGTCTACAGAGTTCCTCGACAATGGGAATAACCATTTCATCGGTGGGATCTCGAAGTAACACCTGCTCTTTAAACCATAAATTGTAAATTTTTTAACCAAGATGACTTTTCCTTATAAATAAATAAAGATGTTTTCAAGTTCAGTAAAACACCAGGGTTTGTTTGCATGGAAGTGAAATCCAAGGAATTATAAGAAATGTATTCCCACCAAACTGTCTATATTGAATAAACAATGTAGAAAACCACAAATGGCCATTACATAATTCCCCTTCGGTGGAAAGTGAATGCCCGGCCAATACCCTAGTAAATCAAATCCTAGGAAAGTCAGGGCCCTATCTATATTTCTACCTTACATCCCTCACCTCTTTATTACTACTTCCTTATTATGACCCATTTTACCAGGAATCAAGAATGAAAATAGTGGTAGCGGTGGGCGTAGAGGCCTGCCGCCAAAATGCTACGTAACGGGCGCTACGTAGCGGCGTAGCGGTGCGATTTAGAAAAATCGTCAAAAAAATATGAAAAAATTGTAGAAAATCTAGAATATTGGAAAATGAGAGAAAATGTAATTTTTTTGCAAAAGTAACTAAGATAAGGGGGCATAGCGGTCCCTTCATTGTATGAGCTCCAGTATCGCTGTATAAATAGAAAATAATAATAATGATCATTTTTTTCACATGTGTTCATGTTGCTTAGTTATGCTAACTTAGAAACTAATGAAATGCTCATAAAAGAAAAAACTATGTCAAGACTTAAGGCTTAAGAATACCTAGAGGAAAAAATACGGCTACCATAGGGGGTGTCTTATAGGATGTACTTAGAGAAGAATCCTTGAGAAGAACTCTTTGTATCGACTGCAATTTGGCGAGATCATATGCTTTTTGGTGTTCTTTTAAACATAAAAGGGTAGAAGAGTTGTGTAGAAATGTTATTTGGAGAGAAGAAGAAAAGAAATAAGTCTTATTATGCATTTAAAAAAAATTTAGAAAGTAGGAATTTTTCTCACCCCGTAGCGGTCCCGTAGCGGCTGTAGCGGCCATAGCAACCGCTATGGGTGCGACGGCCGATAAATCGGCCATAACGTGGCGGTGGCCACCGCTACGGCCGATATTTACATCCATGCCAAGAATACCTAGGAATTCAATCCGGTGCAAACAAACGTACCCTAAATGTGACCTATGTGAAATGCAAGCTCATCTCAAAGTTTTGCCTTTCAAAAATAAAAAAAAAATAATTAAGAATAAGAGAGAACCAGATAAGGAGAAATGGCAAGGAACTAGATGACTGTGTAGCAAAGAAGACTCAGAATAACTGAAGAAGCTTAGAGGGGAACACTACTATCTTCATCAACTTGCTGGCTGGAATGTCATGAACAAGGGTTCTTTTTTCTATTTCCATTTTTTTTTCCTATCAGATAAAAAAGATAGTGAATGTGATGTCTACACTCTCGCTAAGGGGAGGTAAAGGGACATATCAACATGGCTGTGTGTTTGTGTCTCAAATTGGAAGGTGACAGTGCTTGGAAAGCCCTCAATGGCAGTCTCCTGGGGTAGAGAAGAACAATGGCTAGGCAAGCAACGCTTGGTTACAGTAGGGAAGGAAATCACGGCAACAAAGGAGCAGTAAATGGCCTAAAAAAACAGTGATGTGGATTCATCAAGATGAGGGACAAAACTAGGTGCAAGAGTGTCACAGCCCGAGCCCGAGATAATAATTAAAATTGAGTTAATCCCGAGTCGCGACAATACTTATTCCCGTAAACTCGGAATTAACCAAAGTTAAAACGAAATCTACAAGGGATATCATACATTCACAATTATGCGGAAATATAACATCTAATTACATCATTCACAAATATACATTGTTCTCTATACAAAAAAGTTTCTCATTCCCAGTTATTCTTTTAAAAGCATCCCTTTGCATATTTTAATTACAATGTAGGGATGATAACATGAAACATTTCAAAAATAATTCATTTCCAAGTTTTTCATTTCCGTTTCTCTCTCAAATATCGTAATCATACGATATCGCGTATGTCCCATTCGACTAGTCCTCCTGGAGGAATCGGAGCGGTCTCCTTCGCTGGCATTGCGGCCTTGGTAGGACCGGCACAGACAGCTGGGCCAAGAATGCCATCAATAACACTATGAATATGACGATTCAACAATGTATAAACAGATATATGATAACATATGCCAATCTACACATTTAATCTGCATAAACTGAACATCATATAATTGCAAACACAATTTCAGAATCAATGAGTCATTTACAAATTTTGGCAAACTACAGTAGCATTTCATATCACATCTTCCTAAAAGGGAAGGAATCACATCTTCTACACGGAAGAAATCGTCTTCCATAAAGGAAGGAAATATGGTATTTATTGTGGGATTTATCAATGCCTGGGCCAGGGACTACTGACATCACCACAAAGCTCCGGAACACTCCCAAATCATCTACTGCAGTAGGAACAGCCCATAATGAGCAATAATCAAATAGTTATGTAGTGCCAGACTCAAGAGTAAATACAATCAACACATTTACTCTGTTCAAATTCAATTCAACGGATTCAATTTAACAATTAACCCAATTAGGATTTAATTCAATATACAATGTCATTTAAGACAATCCAAGGAATAACCTTAACAATTTGAATCATTTCATTTCAATTCCAAGCAACCATTCAGGTGTAATCTTCGGTTATTTAATGTATGTGTTATTCTTGATGGACACTACAATTTATTAAAGTTGTACATTAAAGTCCCCTTAATCAACACCCATGGAGACATAAACATTATTACTATCCTTGATTTAATCAATAGGCTCTTTTTCCTTAAAATCAAAAATTAAAACTGAAATTTCTTAATTTTTGGTTAACTGTTCAGTCACCTTTCGGTTCACCGAACTTTGGAAATCGGCTGGTCGAATTCTACTCTGCTATCTACGGTTAGCTTTCCAAAATTTCACATCTCATGGAAAAATCCCATTCTCCAAGTTCGGCTAACTCTTGATTCATCTCGGTTCCAAATCCAGAGATGCACATTTCCTTTAAAATTCTAACCCACTTGGTTGACCATGCGGTCAACCAAACCTAGTTACTCGATTAACCTGTCACAAATCATGGAATCTCCTAGCTAGGAAAGGTAATTCACCCTCTAATTGGGTTGAACGGTTGAAATGACCTTAGGTATTTGCATCAGATTCGCTTGAACGGACCCATATTCGCTCGAGCGGAGGTCATCAAGAGAGGGGTTCGCTCGAGCGGACTCTTGTTCGCTCGAGTGGACACTTCAGAATTCCATATCCGGAAATTCTAAACTACTCCTCCCATTACAACTTCACAACCTGCAAGAAAAGTCTGAAACCTCCTATTCCCTCCTCATACATCATCCATACACAAGAAATAACACTTCTATTCCAATTAATACCACTCAACCAAATCAATCAACCCATTCACCACTCAATTTAATAAATAGGGCTGAACCATAACTATAACCAAAATCAAATGAAATCTATATAGAATAGCAGCTAATCATAATAACTGTTTATACTTGCCTGTAATTCAAGTTTGACACAAAACCCCTCTTTCTTTCCAAGCTCTATTTGGTACAAAACCACCCAATTCCAAACCCTAACATCATAAAAACAACCATAACGAATTCAACATGTGTTTGAGATGAAAACGGGTTTTTAAAGAACCTAATCAAAACTGAGATTTTTCTCAACTTTAACTCCAAGAAAACCAAGCAAGGAGATGAGGAAGATGGAGTACACAAATCCTTTTCGAAATTCACTAGCAAAAATCCCTTTCCAAGTACTTAATAGAGAAGAACGAAGAAGGAAGAAAAGAACTTAGGCTCTAGCTTTCAGCTGGTTCTGGAAACAGTATGATCAAATGAAACAAGTTGTAGGTGCTTCCCCAACCTTATAACAAAACTTCACATAAGCCCCATTTTACATACTTATTTTTATTTTGAGTCAATTAATGACTCATTTGATTTGAGGTCAAATGAATTCAAGTGTATTATGAAAATTAACGTACTCATCAAGATACACACAATGGTACCAAGTTTCACCGTGTTCGACGAAATACACAAAAATCCGTATTTACGGAAAAGTCGTTAATCTCATTAATTTGAGTCTAAATTCAACTCAATCAATTTAATCTCTTCCAAATCCATCACATTAAGTTCAACTTAATCACTTGAGACAAATTTCACTCAATTTAATCACTAATCACAATTAGATCTATTAAACACACTTAATTCGCATTAACCTTGATTAATTAGAGTTAAATTGATAAACTCGGGACGCGGTGTAACAAAGAGTCTCAAAAGAAGAGAGAAGAGAGGCAGAAAGGACAGTGTGGAAGATAAGGTCATAAATTGTACCATTAGTTTCTAGGGGAAGTGTCTAATAGGATGAAAATGTCCGCAAGGATAGAAGAAAATAAGAATGGTATAAGAATCTGGGACTCAAGGGAGAAGGGAAGATTTGAAACACGGGGAGTTCATAACCTAGGTGGAGTTTCATTCAGTTAGTAAAGCTGTTTGTGATTTTTGAAGAGAGAGAGAGAGAGAGAGAGAGAGAGAGAGAGAGAGAGAGAGAGAGGAGGAGGAGGAGGAGGAGGAGGAGGAGGAGGAGGAGGAGGAGCCACACTAGATGGAGAAGCTCTTCTGCATGGAGCCTTGGAGCCCTACTGATGCAGATGGCCCAATACAGATAAAAAACCATTCAAATGAAAAGGCCTTGCCGTTGGCTTACGATCAGGCACTGGGGTATGGACACATGTGAGATCAATTGATTTCAGAAAAGAACCCAAACAGTTCAAGGAATTGTCAATCAGGGGTTGTTTCAATTCATGAGAACCCATTTGAAGAAAAGACAAGGGAGACAAAGGCAGAGCACGTGCTTCCTCCTTGGGGCATGATTTCATGGGCCATACCAGGTCGAAATCACCCAGGACCTGAACCAAAAGGGTCGCCCAAGACCCCTCTTCAATTTAGTTGAGATGGGCTCATCAGAAGGCCATGTGGGGCCTGTAATTAGTTTCGTGGAATTGGTCTGGAACAACTATGCTTTAGAAAATTTCTTATTTCTTGAAAACTTTCTTCAATTTAGATGCTAATTTCTTGCCATTAGAGTCTCTTTGGATGGAAGGAAGTGATCAGGAGCAAGATATTTGGTTTGATTCCTTGTAATGGAGGATTATTGGGGATTTATGCATGTCTACTGTGTCATTCCCATGCACAGTCAACAGCAGCAGTCAGCAGTCTCTTTGTTTTTACTCTTCTCCTTTTAAGCAATTTGAGGTATTATTAGCCATAATTAGAAAGTATGATTACATGGATCATTGATTTAGGGTTTAAGCCTTATTTAATAATGTATGAGTCAATTGATGGGGAGTTAGTAGTCGACATACCCAAGATAGAATAACGGTGTGTTACTTTTCTGAATCATCTCTGTGCATTGCCTTACATCTGCCTTTTACATTCTTGGTGCTCTTGGTGTGATGATGAAGATCCAAATAGTGTGATTCGATGTCTGACAGTGTAACAGTCCAGTTACATGTTTTACTGCAGTCCTTCGGAACAGCCAGTATACTGTTCTTGGATCCTTTTGATCCCGTGACTGCATCACCTACGTTCAATGGATTAGAAAGGATGGTTTAGATGAATGCTCCAGAACTCCCTTGCAAGCATCATCAAGAAATGTATTTGATTCAACTGGAGGATCTGGCTGATGTGTTGCTCAAAGACCAGAAGGGTAAGAAAACACTGCTTTTTCAGAAGGTAAGCAAACTCTATTAAACCATCTAAAGGGGGCACAACACAAAATAAATAAAATAAATAAAATAAAGGAAATGACAAAACTAGGTCCTCAAAATGAGAAAAATGAAAAGTGAACCCCAATCTCCCAAGAAGTAGAGGAGCCCAGTACTGCCAGGATGTTGCAGGTAGCAAGCAACACAACTACAAGTATAAGGTCTACAGAAGTATAACATCTACTTGTTCTGCAGGCATGGACATTCCTACACCAAGTAAAAGCACAAGAGTGGAAAGAACGATCCCTCAAGAGGAAGGAACCCATAGGATGGCTTAGCCACTAAGCTGGCGCAACCCCAAATCCACGATTGAAAATTAGACCAATCTCCAAGCGATTGATTGAATCCAAAGATGGATTCCAGCAGTAGGGCACACTCAAAGTCATGAAACACTCGATAACTGAAGAGAAACTCAGAATTCTTTACTTAATTGATACTAGCATAAGCAATTACAAAGGGGATGCAACTATATATAGATGAGTAGGATTGTTTCTTAGCACATAAGACTTACTAAATAAAATAGGAAACTTGTAATCCTAATCAAACAATGAATAAAAATTAGAAATAATCTCTAACTAGAAATAGGGATAAATTTAGTTTCCTGTAGTAGCTCTGAGTCACAATTGGGCCTATGGGCTGAACCCAATGGACCGGGTTAACCCCTAGGTCAATGTGTGGGCCCAATTTCTTTCTTGGGCTTGGTCCATACTGCATCAACTCTCCTTGACTTGGAAAGACTCGACTCTAGAGAGTTAATAGCTTGATGATATTTATAGAGATCCGGATTCAGGCGCTGAAAGTCAGTAGCAACAATCCTTATAGCATCGGAGATCGGGTGGTTCTGCCAATGGACAAGGAACTTCTAGAATCCTCCTTGACGAGTAGAAACAATCGGACCATCGAGAACATCAATGATTTTATCTGTCGGTGGAGGAGCAGCTGGTAAGGCAATGGCTTGTTCTTCAGGGTATTCATCATTAACATGCCCATGGTAGAGTGTGAGATCTGCAACATTGAAGGTGGGACTAATGCCAAGATCTGATGGTAATTCCAACGTATAAACATTGGAGCTAAGCCTTTTCAACCCTTTGAATGGACCCACATTACGTGGATGTAACTTCTTATTAGCTCATGGTAGTAATCATTTTGGATTGATACGTACCATAACCATATCTCCTTTAGAAAACTCAAGGAAACGATGACATTTGTCCGCATGATCCTTGTAGCTATCATTGCTAGTGTTGATTTGGTGTTGAACTTCGTCATGTAATTGTTGCATGTGTTTGATGAAATTATCCGCTTTACCACTAGGCTGCGCTTCAAGAGGTAATGGGACTAGAACAACAGGCAAGCGTGGACAAACACCTGTGACTGCTTCAAATGGTGAGATGCTTGTGGAGCGATTGACTAAATTGTTATAAGCAGATTCAGCCATGGGTAGAATTTGATCCCATGTTGTGATATAATCGCTAACAAGACATCGTACTGTCCAAGGCTTCAATTAACTACCTCTGTTTGGCAATCAGTTTGCAAATGGTAAGCAGTAAAAAAGTGAAGTTTTGTCTTTGCTGTCATCTACAAAGTCTTCCAAAAGTAACTCATGAACTTGGTGTCACGATCTAAGAAGATTGTCTTGGGAAGTCCATGAAGACGAACTTCTTTGAAGAACAATTGAGCTATCTTGTAAGCATCCACTGTGTTAGCACACGGAATAAAATATGCCATTTTCCGACGTTAGGCCTATATTGTATTGGAGCGAAATTGCTCATGAAAAATGGGGCAACTTTTTGTGGCGCAATAATGATTTCAAGGCCCCTAATATCATTTTTGTAGTAGAAATAAGGGGGAAAACGATGAGTCACAAAAGAGTTCTACAATAGTAGGCCCACTTAAAACATTTAAATCATTGATAAAACGGCCTCCCCATGCAGTATATAATCCCCATCAAACTTTACTCAACTGACCCACTTTCAAATTAATATCTCATATAAAATAATATAAGCAATTCAAATATCTTATATAAATTAATTTGAAATAGGGCCCAAATTGTATTGAGTCAAAATATTAATAGAAAATAGAGTATTTCTTTTTGTAAAGTTTAGTTTTTCACTAAGGGTCCCACTCAAGAGATCAACTCTAGAGGATCCACATTTTGACTCTATTTTCGTTTTTTTTAAGTGGACCCTGCTCAAAGAGTCTAATAAAACTCTACTTGAATTAAGTCTGTATGTAAGCAGCCTGCCTTAAAATGCAAGGAGAATAACAAACAAAACTACCTGGCCGAAAGAAAAGGGGAGGGAATAATCTAGTTCCTTTTATATCTCTCGAAGAAAGGAAAAGACAAGAATAGCCATATTATTTGGTAAAATTTTCTCTTCTTTGAAAGAGCAAGATGACATTTGAGGGGCAAAAAGGCATAAAATTAAAATGCCCACTATAATCCCTAAAGTTTCTCTTCTCTGTACAAAGTAGGGGTGCACAAAAAATCCGTCGATATGTAAATCCGATCTGATCCGCTGATTTTAATCCAATCTGAAGGTAAACGGATTGGTGATGGATTGAAAATTTTGTAATCCGTTAGCAACGGATCGGTGGCGGATTTCACCCTCAATCTGCGGATTCAATCCGATCCGTTGACATTAAATGTAAATAAAAAAAATACATAAGGGGTCTAAATATAAAAAAAAAAAAAAATGTAAGGGGGCAAAATGTAATTCCCTATGAACCTTTATCTCCAAAACCCTACCCCCATTCGTGGCTTCATCTCCCAAACCCATGTTCTTGCACTATTTTGTTGATTAGATCTCTTTTGGTTGTAATATAGATAAAAACAACTCTTTTTATTGATCAATTGGTAATTTGTATTTGTGATTTGTATTTTTTTGTGGATTGTTAGCTTGTATGCTGAATTTTTTTACAACATGTTTGATGTATTTTTTTTTAACATTAGATTGAACGGATTGAACGGATTAATCCGATCCGATCCGGTCCTCCACGGATCAAATCGGATCGGATTTTAACTGCCACGGATTGGTGACG
This sequence comes from Persea americana, assembly GCA_029852735.1. Taxonomy (NCBI): domain Eukaryota; kingdom Viridiplantae; phylum Streptophyta; class Magnoliopsida; order Laurales; family Lauraceae; genus Persea; species Persea americana. Next base: position 17,653,729 of record CM056816.1, read on the forward strand.
GATTCCAAATCCATCAATCCGTAGGTGACGAATTGGTGATGGATATGGCCCAATAAGGACCAATCCAATCCGTGTACACCCCTAGTACAAAGTGGAGAGAAAATTGAGGAGGGGCACCCCCTCCCTCCGCCATCGTTGATATCTTCCCATGGGGCATTAGGAATTGGCAATGGCTAATATAACTTGCATTCCTTTTTTTACCTTTAGCCAATTGATAGGTGCGACATCTTTCACAAATGTTGATAACATTAAGCTTCATGCGCGGCCAATAATAGAGATCATTCACAAGAGCAAAGGCCTTGTCATGTCCCAAGTGACCACTATAGCCTCCTGAATGTAATTCACAAACATGTTCTCAAATAGAAGTTGCAGGTAGGCAAAGTTGGATACCCCTGAACAGGAAGTCATCACGTATGCTATAATATATGTGCTTGTCCAGGTCACCATTAAGAAGATATGAATTGATAGTACCGAAATAATGGTCGTATGCATACTCCAGCTTGATCAGCTCAAAACCTAGTACAATGACTGCCATAGTGGCGAGGAGATGTTTTCGACGACTTAATGCATCAGCCACAGTATTGAAAGGGGGATGAGAATTGAAATTCATGCCATAAACCATACAAAGGATTACTGGTGTTTTCCAATATTAATGATTTTTCTAGGTTTTTTAAGGGAAAGGGGGATGAGAATTGAAATTCATGCCAAAATAACCCACAGCAACCACAAACTGCTACATATCATCATCATAATAATGGTATCTGTTTTTCATGTCCACCACACCTGCGACCAGTTGTCATGGACAGGGACTGCCACATAACAGGCTCTTGGATCATGGGTAAGATCCAACCATGGCCAGCTTGTGGTCCAATAAAAGCCTTATTGTGCAAGGGGAAGACCCAATTGGACCCCCTAACCATGTCTACCTACTTGGTTTCAAGTGCTGCAGTTCATCACATACCTACTGCTCTAACTAAACAAGCGAGCGTAGACAACTTCAACAGTTTAATTATGTAAAAAATAATGTAAGGCTCATTTGGAAACTCTAATTTGATCTAAGAAGAGCTAGTTAGATTAGGTAAAGAACACTAGCTCAAAGTTCGAAGTTCTAATTTACTTTTAGTTCGGTTCGTAAAATTCTAAGGAAATGCTCTTATTTCACAGCAGCATGTCAGGTGAACATACAAATAAGACCTTATTAGAGGGGCTTTTTTGTTAATTTCAAAAATATAATTTTAGCCAGAGAAAAGATTTACCTATCTGGTGCTTCCTCTAGTGATTATAACACAAAAGGAGGCAATGGCCTAATGGGTAGCAAACAGACCAAAATGGTAAATAGAGAATGACCTAATCAAAGAATAGAAGTGAGATTTTAAAGAAAGCGTGAGAGATCATTATTCTCTGTAATGTAGAGTTTTCCCGTATTATGTTTTCAAGCACCAGAAAGTTTTCCAAATATTGAAACCCTTATCATTTGAAGAAGGATATTCCTCGAAGATTTTTTCTTTTCTTTTCTTTTTCTTTTTTTCTTTTTTCAATTTGTTTGGAAAAAGGGGTTTGGAGAAAGAGCTGAAAGGACCTGACAAATACGGAAAAAAAAAAAAAACACATGCCTACTTTTTATAATTCACCAAATCCTAATTGAGATGATTGGAGAAAGTTATATATACATAGAATATTCAAACCTATTTTATCATATGTATTTTTATTGAAAACTTATGTAAATCAACCCTTTCCTCTTCTTAGCACTTCAAACAAGGTCTCGTTAAAAAACTAACCGGGAAACCAAGTTTTTGTTTAGAGGTCTTTCCTCTAAATATAATTAAATTAGAACTCCATTCAGAGGTGACCCAAATACTCTAAAATATAAATAACCTCTAAAGCTTTAAGTAAGCTCTCAATTTTAGAGTTACCAAACAGGCCTCAAGTTTTCTAGTTTATAGAGAGTATTATTCTTTACAAGTAAATAGTTTCTAAAAATGAAAATTGGGACTCTTGGAAAGTTTCTAATTACGTCGATGAGGATTTTAGAAATATCCATTGGGATTTTTAGCAAGTCATGCCGATATGTACTTGTAGTGTCTTCTCTATTTATACATTGACTATAAAATTTGAGATTTCCTCTTCCATGGTTAGACGGTCATGATTTTGCTATGTTGAAGCTTAAATGTAGAAGGTTGGCCCGTTGGTCAATTAGGAGTCTTAGAAAGTTGCTAATTGTGTTGATTAGGATTTATAGAAATCTCCAATGGGATTCTTAGCAACTCGCACCAATATGTACTTGTTGTGTCTCCTCTACTCATACATTGATTAATAAAATTTGAGATTTTCTCTTCCATGGTTAGACATGTGATACTATGCTAGACCAATGATGTTGAATCCATACTCATGATTTTGCTAAGTTAAAGCATTGGCTTCAAAACTTTGACCCATTGGTCAATCTCCCCCTGGATCCATCAACTGTTTTTAATCATATCTGATATCAATTTCTAATAGCTTTTGTAGTGGTTAGTGGCCTTCTTATTTTAAGCTCTCAACCCCGTATCATCGAGAAATTCAATTTCCTAACCCCAAATGACACACCATTCAGCTTTATAACTGCTTCCACAGTAAAACAGATAAAACTACATATATCCATTCCAAACTATCTCAACACTGAAATGTGTGCCGTGAGTCTCCCCACCTTGCTAAAAGGTCTGTGCTTTTTATAGTAACTCAACACAATACTAAAAAACTGAAATTACTCATCTCCATCAACAAGCCATTTGTTTGCATTCAGAACTTAAAATCACAGGTGGGCTGCACATTGGCAGAACGGATGGACATCCATTCCTCTACAAAGGGAATAGTGTAGAAAAAGGAAATCATTCAAGTGAGATACACCCCTTCTGCCTTTCTGTTTTCAACCAACTTCCTTCACAGTAGAAAGGTCACTAGCAGTATCCTTCCTGACATCATTTCCAGTTTCCAAGCCACCTCAAACTCAACCAGGATAATATATATATATATACACCCCTAGGGCCCTGTTTGAACCCACAGAATTCAGTTGCCCAGCACCAAGCAACTGATTCACTTGTAACTCCATTCACCTGTAATTAGTAATAGTAAAATAACAAAATTAACTGTCACTTAAAGGCAACTCAGGTTATCCAATGGCAGCGCGAATTATAGGACAACAATCCAACAAACCCAAAATAAAAACCACACTTGCAAATACCATACAAGATAAAAAGCAACAGTAAATTATAGAACAACAAAAGGCAACAAAAACCCAATTGTTTAAGACTGCATACCTCCTCCGCAGTAATGATTGCCTTGATATGCTGATTAAAAGAACCAAAACAACAAACCCCAAAAAACATCAAAACCAAATCATCAACCAACAAAATTAAAAAAAACAAACCCCATCCAAATCAAAATTTAGAAAATTTTTCACCTCCAAATTGAGAACGATTGCTCTTTCACGCCCTAGAATCGTGGAGGGGTACGAAAGAAGAGGATCAAGAATTCGGAGATCTCGCGCATGGATCTCAACCCGGTGCATGATAGCATACTTGTCCACATCCAAAATCGTGCCCTCGCCTGTGCAATCAAGCATAACCCAGCTCCTAGAAACGACCGTCTTCTTCTTCAGAGATGCTTGAGGATCTGCTGGGACTATGTATCCATCCCGGGCCATCTCGGCGGTCTAAAACAACAACAAAATGAAATCAGCTTCAGATCTTTAGAGTAAAATCCCAAATGCAGATGATTGGATACAATGATATGAGATTAGGATCATTACATCCGAAATTCACATCAGCAGAAATCCAAGCTGGGATTCATGAAACCCTAAGAAGAAGAAGAAGAAGGAAAAAGGGGTGTTTTTCGAAATTAGGGTTTGGATTCGGCCATGGAAGAGCTGTTGGAGGAGGATCTCAGTGAGACAGTTACATGCTTAAATCATGGCGGGGAAAAGAGAATATAAAAAATCGGGGCAGGTACAAGCTGGCTCGGCTCGGCTCGGCTCGAGCCGATGTTTAAGGAATTGGATTGGTAGTTGTAAGATGAGTTGTTGTTGTTGGATTGGCATCGGCTTGGCTAAAGTGGAGGTCGGCTTGATGGACGGTAGTTTTTTTTTTTTTTTTTTGTTTTCTGGAGAAGTCTACTGAGGCCCGGGGGAGTGTATCGTCAGTTCGCCTGATGTGGTTGTCTTATTCTATTCTTCTGAAATGGGGTTGTTAAAAATTCCCACTTGCAAAAGGTTTGACTAAGGATGGCTAATTTTTCTTTTTTTTCTTCTCTCTTTTGAGAATCCTCGTCGGGGGAGAAACTTTTTTTTAGGTGGGGAGGGGGTGGGTCCGCTTTTATTTTTAACCGTCGTACGTGCACAAGTGTTGGCGCGATGGATGGGGGGTGGGGGTGGGGCGCTTTTATTTTTAACCGTCGTACGTGCACAAGCATTGACGCGATGGGGGGCGGGGGGGCGGGTGCGGGGCGCTTTTATTTTTAACCGTCGTACGTGCACAAGCATTGCCGCAAGAAGGGAAAGGAAAAGGGGACGGATTTCCATTACCGCTCACATTGGGAAATGATGATATCTTTTCAAGGAAAAAAAAAATTTTATGAGTGTTAGAAAAGAGAGAGCGACTGAAGAGTAAATTAGAGAGCTTTTATATTATCTCATTACTGTATACAAATGCAAAGGGGAGAGGCCTATTTATAGGCAAATTAACATTATAAGAGAGGAACCCTGATTCTAACTCTAACTCATCTTTAGTGGACATCCATCGAAGATCAATATCTTATAACATCCCTCCTTTGATGACCACAGTTCAAAGACAGTTGCCTCATTAAAAACATTACTAAGGAAAACCCAGTAGAAAAAAACCAAAGCGAAGGAAAAAATAGTATAACATTCTTCAAGATCTTTGAATTGGTGTTGGGCGTGCATAATGCTGCCTCATTAAAACCTTAACTAGGAAAACACAGTGAGATAAAACTTAGAAAAAGAAAAAGAATACAATGCATAAATATTCTGTATAGCATACTTCAGGATGCCCCCTAATTATAGCAATCATTCATATAGTTTGATGATGAACTCTGCATATGTCAATCTCATATACAAACTTCTGGAATACTGATTTTAGTAAAGATTTGGTAAACAGGTCAGTCAGGTTGTTACTCAAACAAACTTGCTTGACTTCAATTTCATTGTTCTTCTGAAGTTCATGAGTGAAGAAGATCTTTGTGTTATATGCTTAGTCTTATCTCCTTTAATGAAACATTCTCAAATCTGTCTTATGCATGCTTCATTATCTTCATAGATAATATTCAAGATACCTGCAAAAGATGGTAATTGACAAAAACTACGAACATGCTAAATTAAAGATCTTAGTCATACACATTCTCTACTGGCTTCATAAAGGGCTAAAATTTCAGCATGGTTGGAGGAAGTAGCGACCAAAGTCTGTTTAGTAGAACTCCAAGAAAAGGCGGCATTACCATTAAGAAACACGTAACCTATCTATGATTGATCCTTATGTATCAGAAAGATAACATATCCTACAAAACTGGAATCTTTACAATAATAAGAATAAAATATTCCTAAATCAGTTGTTCCACGCAAATATCGTAGAATGTGTTTAATACCAATCCAGTGCCTTTGAGTTGGTGCAGAGCTATACCCGGGAAGTAGATTAACATAAAATGCAATCTCCAGTCTAGGGCATTATGCCAAGTACATCAGGACTCCAATAGCTCTTAAGTATGGTACTTCGGGATCCAATACCTTTTCATTTTTCTCGATAGGACGGTATGGATCTTTCTTTATATCAAGAGACCAGAAGACCATGAGGGTGCTTAATGGATGTGCCTTGTCCATACCAAATCACTTTAAAACCTTTTCGGTATAATTAGATTGATGGACCAACATTCCATTAGAACTTCTCTCAATTTGCAATCTGAGACAGAATCTCGTTTTTCCAAGGTCTTTCATTTCAAATTCTTTCTTTAAATAATCAGCAATTTCTTCAAGCTCTTCTTGAGTCCCTGACAAATTTATATCATCTACATAAAATGCTAATATTGCAAATCCCTTCAAGAATTTCTTTATAAATAGACACGAGCAAATGGGATTGTTTTCATACCCCCTTTTAGACAAATATTCACTAAGACGATTGTACCACATTCTTCCGGATTGCTTCAGGCCGTACAATGATCGCCTTAATTGGATTGAGTACGTACTCCTTGGCTTTGCTTTAGGCAAAAGAAATCTTTTCAGGATTTTCATGTGAATTTCTGTATCTAAGTCCCAATACAAGTAAGCAGTTACAACATCCATGAGTCTCATTTCTAGACTTTGAGAAACTATTAAACTTATCAGATATTTAAATGGTGTTGTATCCATAACAAGGGAGTATGTTTCCTCATAATCAATCCTAGGTCTCTGTAGGAAACCTTGTACCATTAGTCGTGCCTTATGTCTGGTCATTTCATTCATTTTTTCTTACAAACACCCATTTGTAACTTATAGGGTTAACATCTTTTGGGGCTTGTACTATAGGTCCAAACACATCACATTTGTTGAGAGACTCTAACTCTGCTTTGATGGCACTTTCCCATTTTGCACAATCCTTTCTTTGTCGATATTCATTTATAGAACGCAGTTCTGTGTTCCAATCATCATCATCATTTTCCTTTGATATTTGTGTAGCTACCGCATATGCAAATGCGTCATCGATGATAATCTCATTTCTATTCTATCTCTCTCTTGAATCATTGTAAAGTATACAGATCTCTTCATTATCTGGTACAGGTGCCTCTTCAGGGGCTTCCAAAGTCTTACCAGGGACTTCCATTATTCTAAAGAGAACGGATTTTACCATAACCTCTTCAAAAGTGTTATGTACCTCTTCGGGAGAAACCTCTTCAGGAGTATTACGTGCCTCTTTGAGAGGATATGATGATGAGTGCCCATTTCTCCTTTTTCACGGAGCTGAGTCCTTTGAACATATAGTTTTGTCACGCTTCTGGCATATCGCAGATTCTTTTGCTGTTGTATTTCGACTTCGTCCTACATGGACATTAATCCTGGTAAGTGCATTCATAGGTGGCACACGTGACTTCATTACCTTTGCTGCATCGTTAAATGCATTAGGTAATCTGTTTGCAATTTCTTGTAAGTGCACAATTCTCCATACTTCATTTTCACATTGTGAAGTTCATGAATCCAAATGAGACAAAGTAGAAGTATTCCATGTTAATTCTCGTCGTTCTTCAGAAACGGGTTGTTATATAAGAATAATATGTTCTTCAGGAACTATTTTATCTCCCCCTAACGACGGGAATATTGTCTCATCGAATTGACAATCGGGAAAACGAGCATTGAAGACATCTCCTGTCATTGGTTCTAGATATTGAATAATCAAGGGAGAGTCATAACCTACATAGATTCTCAATCTACATTGTGGTCTCATCTTAGTATGTTTAGGATGTGGTATTGAGACTTGAATTGCACAACCAAACTTGCGCAAGTGAGAAATATTGGGTTGATGTCCTGATATAAATTGTATAGGAAAATGTTGATGATAGGCCATGGGTCGAAGTTGAATTAACATTGATGCATGCAACACATCATGTCCCTAAGCACTAACTGGTAATCTGAACTGCATCAACAGAGTCCTAGAAATGAATTGGATGCGCTTAATCATGGATTCAGCTAAGCCATTCTGGGTGTGGACATGGGGGACAAAATGTTTGACTACAATTCCTGAAGATAAACAAAAATCATCAAAAATATGTGATGTAAATTCGCATACATTGTCAAGTCTTATAGACTTAATGGGATAATTAGGGAAGTGAGTCCTCAGTTTGATTATTTGAGTTCATAGGCGGTCAAAGGCCACATTCCTTGTTGAAAGTAGGCAAACATCCGACCAACGGGTAGAGGCATCAATCAAACTATAAAATATTTAAAAGGTCCACTAGGGGGATTTATGGGTCCACAAATGTCACATTGTATCCTTTGTAGAAAGGATGTGGATTCGTATGAAACCTTAGTAAAAAAAGGTCGGTGATCAATTTTCCTGGTGAACATGGGGTAGATAAGTACTCGCTAGGTATGGTCAATTGATGGTTCTCTAAGGAATGCCCAAGAGAGTTATTTATGATTTTTCTCAACACAGTAGCCCCAGGATTACCTAACCTATCATGCCAAAGCTGTGAAGTCTTAGGATCACTAAGCTCCGGCTTGACTTAGTTGTTTTGCTCGCAACCGAATGTAATTCAACATTGGAGATTGTCGTGTAATATAACCCTGAGGAGAGTGCACTTAGTTTTTTTAAGTATTTGTTTCTAGCTTCCAATACTAGTAACGATGCATAAGTATTCCTTGTTACATTCACTTACAGTCTCAATGTGGTACCCATTCATTCTTATGTCTTTGAACTAATCAAGTTTCTTTAGGAACTTCTTGAGAACAATGCATCTTTAATGAATAAATAGGTACCATTGGGTAACATCATATGAGCTCTTTCGGAGCATTCAATTATTTGCACAGGTTTAGCTATGGTGGATACCTTTCGTGGAATGAACATCAATTCTGAGAAAAATTTCTGATTTTTCAAAATGGTGTGCATTGTGGCACTATCTATCAAATAGAGATTATCCTCAATTCCATGATCCATACATTAAATAAAAATAATAAAACAACATAACTATGCAATCACATGATTAAAAATGAAATAATTAAAACATTCACCATAAATCAAGACAATAATGAAGTCTCCCATCAAAATGGAAAAGTCTAAGAAATATGCATTTCAAATTAACTTAAAAAAAATTTAAGTTTTTGAAGTTGAAAGGATTATGGGTCTTCTAGACCATGCCAGGGGGTGCTCCCAAATGATTGTTAAATGCCTCATTATCCAGGTATTGGTTGTCCTCATCCTCAAAGAAGTCACGAGTCTCCAAGTTTGTAAAGTCAATTGGATGCCTCTCTGGTGTCATTATATTCCAATTTCAGCCTTCCAGATCATTTGTCTATGCTAAATGAACAGAGGCCTTGTGTGCTTTGTATTATTCCACCACTTCCTTTGGTGCACGACAAGTGCGTGACCGATGCCCACTTCTTCCACATCTGTGACACATGTTATCAAGACGGTGTAAAGGATTAGCCGGTGGATTCTGGTTATTCTTATGCTGAGGGGCAGACCACTTCTGGTGATTTTTGAATTTTGGTGGAGGACCCATTAGATGAACCTGGAGCAAACAAGAGATGGAAAACAAGGATTGTAGGCCTGTTGGTCCTCATGTTGCAGTAGAGACAGCACCTGCCTTTCCACCATTTCAATTATTCGATACACGTAGTTGCATGTTGTTGTTACTTTCCCTACAATCGAACCGAAAATGGTGTTTAGTTTCCTTTTGCAACCCTCTTCCACCTGATTCTTAGGTTCGTCTTCTAAGTAAATGCGGTCCCGCCCCCTCTTTAATGTGTAATAGACAGGCTGGTGCAGTAATATGACACAATTTAAAGACACGATGAATGACAATTCTCTATAACCCTGATACAGGATATCAGTATCACTTATCTTTCTCCATTTCATAATCGGACAGTGGAATCAATGTTTGCCTCCATTCCAACTATAAAGGCATTTTAGTCATCAAGATCCAATGAGACCTTTGTAGCGTGCGTAAGACATAATTAATATGAAAAGGAAGACACAAAACAATCCTGTGACGGACAACACCTGTTCAACAAAGGGAGACATTTTGGTTACAAATAGAAGAACCACGCATTTAGTCCCATTAATAAGAAAATAAATTACCATTAATAACAAAATAAATTAAGTATACCCATTTAAACATGTATCCATGGTTCTGATTCCATCCATATGGGATGTTCATGCCGAATAATCCACAAACCAAAGAAAAAACGGTGAGGCATAGAGTTCCACAATTTAGGAAGAGCTCTAGCTGTGAAGAAGATAAAAAGATGAGATGATCTCTAACACTTATGCTTCAAACAACTATAATAAGCTGTAACGAGATGGATGAAATAGTAAATTTGATCCTCTGTTAATAGAAACCTCACCTGAATCAGTTGATTCCGATGATTGTCAAGCTGCAACCAGGCATTCAAAGAAAGATTAGAAAAGAAAAGAAAAATGTACACAGCATATGAAAAACAAGCAATAACATTTCACTATAATACTTATCTTCAGTGAATTAATTCAAGATGAGCTCAAAAGTAACTCATCGAGCACCACTAAGTCACCTGAATATTAATGTAATCCTCCGTGTCATGAATATATTCACGCAACTGAAAGAAAAGAATTCAGTTGATATTTTAGATATTTAGATAACATGAAAAATAAAAATAAAAATAGGGATTTTTACACAAAAAAAAAAGAAGAAGAAAGGAAACCCATTTATTGCCACTTGATGACAGGGATTTGAGATTTTGCCAAAAAGTGATAATTGTTAAATATTGGGTTTTTTTTACTAAGTTGCCCATAGATCGCGATATTGCGACTTGTGAAATCCAATCTCCAACCCATCATTTTCCCCACCTTTCTGTTTTACATTTGATGAAAACCCTGATTTTTAATGTTTGATTTGAGATCACTCTCAACAAGTTACCGTCTTCCGTTTTATTGCTATTTTTTTTGCTGTCGGAGATACTATTTGTGATTCCTTGATTCATTCGTTTGGAGTGGTGTAGATGTCTAAAAACCTTTACGGGCCTTGGATTTTTTTTTCTTGGGTGTTGTCGCCTATATGGTATTTTGGAAGTTGTGGTCTTTGCTGCTTTGGGTATTGAATTTACAAGGATAGGAAGATTTCAAATGACTGCATTGGTGGCTATTTCGTTCATTTCTTTAAGCTCTCAATTTTTTTTCTTTATTTCCTTTGTTGGAATGCGGTAGCTTATTGGAATGTCTATAATGTTGTTTGCTTTTACTCATCTTGGTGATGGATGAGACCAAAAACACAAAACCAGCTGACTTCTGCAGCAACTTTTGTTGAAGGGGGCATACAAGATGCTTGGAACGTCTGCCTTGAATCATTCTGCCACAGTGATCCGATGATTGTTTAAAAAAAAAAATTAACTTCTAAGGGCATTTGCACTAAAACTTATAGGGTTCTTCTCTCATCTGGCCTTTTCTTCAAAAGGGTTCCATGTTCAATGAAAGAGAGAGAGGGATGGGTTTAATGGAAGAGAGACAGAAGGGTTTCAGCCATGATCTGAAGATGGAGAGCTCGCATAACTTTGATTAAATCGGTGCTTTCTAGCATTCCGATTTATTTTCTTTCTTGTTTCAAATGTCCTATGAATGTTATGCAAAGCATTGAAAAAAATTCAACAGGACTTCCTTTGGAATGATTCTACTGAGAGAAGGAAGTATCATCTAGAGAAGTGGGAGATTGTTTGTAATCCTTTAGCTCAAGGTGGTTTGGGTATTTGTTTAATTGAGAAGGTTAATAAAGCCTTATTGGGGAAATGGTTGTGGAGAATTGGGGGGGGCGGGGGGGTGGTGGGTGGGTTCAAGTAACAGTTTGCAGAAAAGAATCGTCTCTTGCAAGTATAGGTTGGATAATGACGGTTGGTGTGTGCCCGGTCAAACTTACAATGTTTCTGGTATTTGGAAGTTTGTTCTTTCTGTTAAGAAAGAGTTTGATTAGTGGATTCGTTACAGGGTTCATGATGGCAGTCGGGTGAGGTTTTGGCATGATGAATGGTGTGGGCAATCCAATTTGCATAGTTAGTTTCCTTCTTTGTACTATTTGGATTTGAGGCAGCATGCTTTAGTTTCAGATTATTTTTGTTCAACGGAGAAGGGAGTAGTTTGGGACTTTTCTTTTCGAAGAAATTTGACAAATATCGAAATTGTTGATGTTGTTCGATTACTTGTTTGTCTTGATAAGTATTATTTGTCAAGTGGCAAAACTGATGTTAGGCTTTGGAAACCAGATGTTAGAGGTCTTTTTTTAGTTATAATTAACGGTTCTCCTTCATGTTTGAGAAATGAAGAATCAGTACATCATTTGATGATCTATTGTCCTTTTTCTTATAGAATTTGGATTGTTATTATTAATCCGTTTGATGTGAATTGGGTCATGCCAAAGACAGATCTTTTTGTTCAATGGCGTTTATGTACCAAATTTTTTTGTTGAAAGCTTTTATGGAAGGCAATTCTTTATGCTACTTGTTGGAAGCTTTGGAGGGAAATGAATAATAGAGTCTTCCGCAACCAAAGTAAATTAGTAATGGAGCTTACTCAATCTATTATTTGGATCGTGTCTGAATGGGTTAGTAAGCATCAGGAGTTTGTTGGTGTCTCTCTTGATGATCTCAATAGATCTTGGGATCCTTTCCTTAAGGGACGTTGGCATGATAAAGTAGTGCAAAAAGTTCTTTGGTTGAGTCCCTCTGCTGGTGTCCTTAAGCTGAATTTTTATTGTAGTTATTTTCATGATATCCGAAAAGGCGGAATCGGTGGAGTAATTCCAGACTGCGAGGGCAAGGTGATTAGAAACTATTCTGGGCCTGTGGACCATGGTTTTAAAAATCGTCCGAGTCTGAGTCGATGGACTCGGTAACGGTATCGAAGGAGGGACTCGCCTAAGTCTCAATGGACTTGGTCGAGTCCAATCACTGACGGGCTTGGGGTTTTAAATAGGCCTTCTAAACCTTAAAAAAGTCCATTTCACTTGTTTCAATTTGCTGGAGATAGGAGAAAACACCCTCCAAAGCTCTTTTCTATCAACTAACATCCTCAAATCCATCCATTTTGAAAGATCTAGCCTTCCAAAGAATCCAACCACTATTCACATCAAAGAGGGTCTTTTTATTTGTCAACTTTAAGGTATGTTTTCTTGAATCTACATGCATATATGGTCTAGAGAAGATACTAAGAAGAATACATTGCTTGAAGATTGTTTGGAGGATCATTATTTGCTCTAGATAAGAATTCTTGTTTAGGTCGTTTTTTTTAAACTAAAAAATTGGAATTTGTTTTCATTATTTACTTATGTTTTTGGTATGAAATTATTATTTTGGGTGTGTATAATATGGATCTATGGTTCTAACACTAGATCTATGCATGTATGTGCAATAATAATATTTTCCTTACTTTTTCTTAAAATAATTATTCATAATATGTTTTCTTTTTACAAGTATGGGTTGTTTGTAAATGATATTCCAACTCTTGTTTGGTTAAAAAAATGTGATTTTCTTGATTATGATGTAATTTAAAAAAACAATCTAAATTCTTTTTCATTATTAATTTATGTTTTTTTTATGAGACTATTATTTTGGGTGTGTATCTAACATGGATCTATGGTTCTAACTCTAGATCTATGTTTGTATAGGCAATAATAATATTTTCCTTACTTTTCCTTGTAAAAATAATTATTAATAATATGGTTTTTTCTTTTTACATTATTAAATTATGTAGAATAAATGATAACATGTGTGGGTTATTTGTAGATGATATTTCAACTATTGTTTGGTTAAAATAATGTGATTTTCTTGATTATGAGAATGCCTTTTTATTAAAATATTAAAAAATAAGAATAGTTTCATTATTTATTTATGTTTATGGTAAATGGTATTGGTAAGAGACTATTATTTTGCTTGTGTACTATAACGCTGTAACATGGATCTATGGTTCTAACTTCTAAGTTCTAACTTCTTTCTAAGTTCTAACTCTAGATCTATGCTTGTATGTGTGCAATAATAATATTTTCTTTAATTTTTTCTATTTAAAAGTATTTAATAATATGTTCTTTTTATTTCTACATTCTTAAATTATAAACTTTTGATTGTGTAGAATTTTGAATTCTTGACTGTGCAGATTACTATCACTTAGATTAGAGCACAATGGCCCCAAAAAAGAAAGTGAAAGAAGTTGACCCCGGATGGGAACATGAGGAGATGGTTGCAGGAGACTGTCATAAGGTTAAATGCAAATGAAGTCATAAGACTCTCAGTGGTTGAATCCATAGATTTAAATAACCTAGCAGGTATACAAGGGGAAGCTAAAGCGTGTGCAAATTTTCCCTCTAAAGTGAGGAAACAAATGAGAGATATTTTACAAGGAAAGAAGAATGAGAAAGAAAAGAAGATGAGATGGTTGCAAATATGCAGAGGATTGACACTTCTGAGGATGATTATGATGGTGGTAGTGATGATGAGGAGAGGGAGTTAAGGAGGGCTATGAGAGCGAGCCGTGAACAGTTTGTTTCTTAGCAGGCTCGTATGGATGAGACACGGGCTGGGGCCGGTACTTCAAGAGCTCCTCCTGACCCTTATCAAGACGCAGCGAGGAGAGGGACATTGAATTCATTCTTACATGATACCTTGTGTATGGTTAAAAATTGGCACAGATATGTTGTTGCAATTGTGACAGATAATGCGGCTAACTTTAAGGCCGCGACAAAGAAATTGCGTGAAAATCATAAGAGTATTATTTGGGTGCCGTGCGTGGCACATTGTTTTGGTCTCATTCTAGAGGACATTGGCAAATTAGATGATGTCTGTGATACTATTGATGAAGGAAAGATGGTGACATCTTTGATCTATAACTATCAGTTCATGACCGATCTCCTAAGAAAAATGAATGAGGGTCATGAGATTTTGAGGCCGGGTAACACACCCTTTGCTACATACTTCGTGGCCCTTGAGAGTCTTTGTCGTGTCAAGGCTAACATAATGCAGATGTGGTCGAGTAAAGCATATGTGAATTCAGATTTTTTACGTCAACCTTTGGCATGTCGTGTACAATAGATTGTCCTTAAAGAGGATTTCTGGAACATGGCAGAATGAATTACTAACTTACTCGAGCCTCTTGTCTTAGTTTTGAAACTAGTGGATGGTGATACGAAGCCCACAATGGGCTTTGTGTATATTGCCATCGATAGAACAAAGGTCCAAAGGAAAGTATGGGACATATTATAAGAAGCTTTGGAAAATCATTGACAATCGATGGGACAACCAAATGCATCAAGACATACATGCGGCAAGTAAATTTTGACTATTATGGTTATTAAAAATACTAATTAGTTACTAGTAAGTTACTGTTTATTCTGACATCCAATAGTCAATACTTATTACTTAATGACGTCATGGCATGCAACGTACTACTTGAACCCAAGCTGCTTCTCTAGCAAACACTTTTCCAAGCATGAAAAAGTTTTTCGTAGCTTGAATAAAATGTTAAAAACCTTGATAAATGACCCGTAACATCAAGTTACAATTCTTAACCAGGTAATATATCATAGACCATGACATTATTATTCACAGATTTTGTGGACTAAGTGCTAACTTCTAAATTTTAACTTTTATAGTTAAGAAATTCTAAATGTGGTCATAACCGTGAGCCAGAGTTGACACATTCTACTTCGGAACGTGTTACGAAGACTAGAGATAGATCAACATCAACTGGTTCAAGTGGCCCAGTCTCTAAATCAAAACAACATATTAAAAACCCAACTTTCCAATACAGTCGAAAGTCGAATGATAAGAGCACCCATGCAAAGACAAGTCAAAGCCAAAGGTTGGCCACTCATGAAGAAGAAGAAGAACAACAACAACAACAACACAAAACATCATCTTCTAGCAAGAGCGGCTCTGGAGAAGGAGGTGAACATGGCCAGAACAAGGAGGCATACGAAGGTAATGATGGTGGTGGTGGTGGAGATGACAACATTAATGCATATGACCCGTTACATGGAGGTCCAAGTGAGCCTGCTAGTGGGTCACATGGCTGGGGCAGCGGTGAAGAAAATGAGCCATCAGATGAATATCCTCACCAGCATCAAATGGGATCAAGCCCTTAGATCACAAGTTCTGATAGTTCATACAGGTATGGGCAACAATATTGGCACTGACACCATGATCATTCGTCTAAGTATGAGCAGCCGCAGTAGTTTGGTGGATACGATGGTCCTTCACATAAGTATGGGTAACAACAGTATAGAGTATTTATGGTACCCGTACCCCTACAAGTGCAACCACCGCCATATGCATATCCTCAACTGCAAGTTAGGGCTCCACAATCGAACTATGGAGAAGGTCCTATAACTCCAAGAGCGGTGCAAGGGTTCTTTCGTTTTGACATTCTCAATACTATCGTCAAAATCAAAATGACAAAGAAGATGAAGATCTAGAACCCGCAAGGCATTCAACATGGAATTAGTATTTAAATTTTAAGAAGAAATAGCTAAGGTGTGGTTTTACATTTTTATATGCTAGAAGCTTAGTTACATATTTGATCTTACCCGCTGACTTGATAATTGAGAATGGATATTGAAAGTTGGAAACATGTATATTGTATTTTCTACTTTTTAGTTTTAAATTTTAATTGCAATTAAATTATAAAAGGGCTTGTCTTACTCTTAAGTCTTAACTCTTAATGTCTTATTAATTATTATTGATTTATTCTTAAAAAATTATAAAATCTATCGTTAACAACTTAACGTACAAGAATGAAGAGAGTTAAACTATATACAATTATACATGGATAGATGGAGGGAATAAAACAAATAAAAAGGAGAAAATCATGTATTTCCCTCTTTTTTTTTTCTTTTCAGGGGGCATGACCCATTCGGCCGAGTCGGTCGAGTCGACTCGGACTTGGTCTAGGCCGAGTTAGGTCCCAAGTCCGTGTTTTAAAACCATGTTGTAGACTCTATGAATGCTAATGCAGCTAAAGTCTATGCTATGTTGATTGGTTGTCATGAGATGCTTTGCTTGGGTGGTTACAACGCAATTATTGAACGTGATTCTTATTCAGCTATTCAGTGGGGTTCTCGAAAGGCTTCTCATCCTTGGAGATTGACAGATTTGGTGGAGGAAGTGCATGATATTGCTAAACAGATTGGAGCCTCATTTCATCATGTTCATAGGGAGGCAAATGTTATGGCAGATGCTCTTGCTAAAGAGGGAGTGTTACGCTCCTCTATTTTGTTTGATGCGTAGCATTTTCTTTTTCATCGTTTTCTCTTTAAGTTTGCATTTTGGCTAAGTTTCGTTGGCTTCTTTGCTTGTATTCTTTGTTGTTTTTTGTGGAAATAAAATTTACTATTATCAAAAAAAAAAATATTCCTAAAAAAATTGTGCTAACAAATATTACTTTTTGGAAAATTTTGAACTTCCTATCATTAAATAGTGATAAATGAATTTCTCTATAATTTTTTTGTAAAAGTCCCTAAAAAATAATGTTGAAAGTCTTCATTGTTCAAAGAATATAGAATCAGAGGCATAGACTTGTCATTTTCACTTTAGTTGCTTCCTGCGACTCGATATGCATAAAAAAAAAATCATAAAAATGTTGAGACTTAAGAGGAAATTTTTCCTGATAATATGGTGTTAACATCACAACAAGTGGATCGATCGCACAAACACAACTTTCATCATGGTGAGCTCTAAGGTAATGCTCGAAGATTTTCGAAATAGATTTTTCGACAATGCTTGAAGATTTCAATTTTGATGCGGAGCGGAGTACCAAGTGCGGGGCAGGCTGGGGATAGATAAGGATTCCACCCGAAATTTCTTAGGCTTCGCGCCATTCCCTTACAAGAGAGATGCATAGATTGCAAAGAGTAAAACTCAAAGTTGTTTTCGTTCATTCATCGAATCTCCATAAGCCAAGAGGCTTTACAATGTTTAAATAAGAAAAAACTTATCCCTAAAACAAATATGGACCATCCAATATTTCAATGGCCAGGACCAAAATATCAAACTAAACATAACTTAATTCATAAATAAACTCTAAGTAGACTAGGGATAGGTAGGCAGGGCCGAAAGGTGGGTCAACCAATGTGGACCACTGGTCTATCCTGCATCAACTCTCCCCGACTTGGAGAGAACTCGACCACGAGTTCAATAGAAGTCCTCCAGGATCAAAAACCAACATATGAACTTCTGATTTGATGAATTGGACATCGGAAATGATTTCTTTAAACTAGAAATAAATAAAATGCTTGGATGTTGCCGATGGATTGATCTTGATTGGATGCTCCCTCGAATGATTGGATGTAGAATCTGTATCACTAGATGACAATCATTCACTTTTACTTGCGGATCTCCAAAAATAAAGTAAATTTGGGAAATCTCAATGACTGGATTTGCTTGCGAATACATTGGACCAATTGATTTAACCTCTTCTGGCTCATTTGACTCTGATTTCATTGACTCTTGTTCTACCACAATTTGTTCTTCTCGTACGTCTGACATATCCCGATCTAGACTGTTCACTTGCCTTAGTGAAATTTTTCTTGACTACAATCAGCTTTAGTCATTGTTGCATCCGATGTTGTCCCTACATCTTCTTTCTCTTGTATCCGATGTTGTCCCTACATCATTTTTCTTTGCTTGTATTCTTTGTTGTTTTTTGTGGAAATAAAATTTACTATTATCAAAAAAAAAAATATTCCTAAAAAAATTGTGCTAACAAATATTACTTTTTGGAAAATTTTGAAGTTCCTATCATTAAATAGTGATAAATGAATTTCTCTATAATTTTTTTGTAAAAGTCCCTAAAAAATAATGTTGAAAGTCTTCATTGTTCAAAGAATATAGAATCAGAGGCATAGACTTGTCATTTTCACTTTAGTTGCTTCCTGCGACTCGATATGCATAAAAAAAAAATCATAAAAATGCTGAGACTTAAGAGGAAATTTTTCCTGATAATATGGTGTTAACATCACAACAAGTGGATCGATCGCACAAACACAACTTTCATCATGGTGAGCTCTAAGGTAATGCTCGAAGATTTTCGAAATAGATTTTTCGACAATGCTTGAAGATTTCAATTTTGATGCGGAGCGGAGTACCAAGTGCGGGGCAGGCTGGGGATAGATAAGGATTCCACCCGAAATTTCTTAGGCTTCGCGCCATTCCCTTACAAGAGAGATGCATAGATTGCAAAGAGTAAAACTCAAAGTTGTTTTCGTTCATTCATCGAATCTCCATAAGCCAAGAGGCTTTACAATGTTTAAATAAGAAAAAACTTATCCCTAAAACAAATATGGACCATCCGATATTTCAATGGCCAGGACCAAAATATCAAACTAAACATAACTTAATTCATAAATAAACTCTAAGTAGACTAGGGATAGGTAGGCAGGGCCGAAAGGTGGGTCAACCAATGTGGACCACTGGTCTATCCTGCATCAACTCTCCCCGACTTGGAGAGAACTCGACCACGAGTTCAATAGAAGTCCTCCAGGATCAAAAACCAACATATGAACTTCTGATTTGATGAATTGGACATCGGAAATGATTTCTTTAAACTAGAAATAAATAAAATGCTTGGATGTTGCCGATGGATTGATATTGATTGGATGCTCCCTCGAATGATTGGATGTAGAATCTGTATCACTAGATGACAATCATTCACTTTTACTTGCGGATCTCCAAAAATAAAGTAAATTTGGGAAATCTCAATGACTGGATTTGCTTGCGAATACATTGGACCAATTGATTTAACCTCTTCTGGCTCATTTGACTCTGATTTCATTGACTCTTGTTCTACCACAATTTGTTCTTCTCGTACGTCTGACATATCCCGATCTAGACTGTTCACTTGCCTTAGTGAAATTTTTCTTGACTACAATCAGCTTTAGTCATTGTTGCATCCGATGTTGTCCCTACATCTTCTTTCTCTTGTATCCGATGTTGTCCCTACATCATTTTTCTTTGCTTGTATTCTTTGTTGCTTTTTGTGGAAATAAAATTTACTATTATCAAAAAAAAAAATATTCCTAAAAAAATTGTGCTAACAAATATTACTTTTTGGAAAATTTTGAACTTCCTATCATTAAATAGTGATAAATGAATTTCTCTATAATTTTTTTGTAAAAGTCCCTAAAAAATAATGTTGAAAGTCTTCATTGTTCAAAGAATATAGAATCAGAGGCATAGACTTGTCATTTTCACTTTAGTTGCTTCCTGCGACTCGATATGCATAAAAAAAAAATCATAAAAATGTTGAGACTTAAGAGGAAATTTTTCCTGATAATATGGTGTTAACATCACAACAAGTGGATCGATCGCACAAACACAACTTTCATCATGGTGAGCTCTAAGGTAATGCTCGAAGATTTTCGAAATAGATTTTTCGACAATGCTTGAAGATTTCAATTTTGATGCGGAGCGGAGTACCAAGTGCGGGGCAGGCTGGGGATAGATAAGGATTCCACCCGAAATTTCTTAGGCTTCGCGCCATTCCCTTACAAGAGAGATGCATAGATTGCAAAGAGTAAAACTCAAAGTTGTTTTCGTTCATTCATCGAATCTCCATAAGCCAAGAGGCTTTACAATGTTTAAATAAGAAAAAACTTATCCCTAAAACAAATATGGACCATCCGATATTTCAATGGCCAGGACCAAAATATCAAACTAAACATAACTTAATTCATAAATAAACTCTAAGTAGACTAGGGATAGGTAGGCAGGGCCGAAAGGTGGGTCAACCAATGTGGACCACTGGTCTATCCTGCATCAACTCTCCCCGACTTGGAGAGAACTCGACCACGAGTTCAATAGAAGTCCTCCAGGATCAAAAACCAACATATGAACTTCTGATTTGATGAATTGGACATCGGAAATGATTTCTTTAAACTAGAAATAAATAAAATGCTTGGATGCTGCCGATGGATTGATATTGATTGGATGCTCCCTCGAATGATTGGATGTAGAATCTGTATCACTAGATGACAATCATTCACTTTTACTTGCGGATCTCCAAAAATAAAGTAAATTTGGGAAATCTCAATGACTGGATTTGCTTGCGAATACATTGGACCAATTGATTTAACCTCTTCTGGCTCATTTGACTCTGATTTCATTGACTCTTGTTCTACCACAATTTGTTCTTCTCGTACGTCTGACATATCCCGATCTAGACTGTTCACTTGCCTTAGTGAAATTTTTCTTGACTACAATCAGCTTTAGTCATTGTTGCATCCGATGTTGTCCCTACATCTTCTTTCTCTTGTATCCGATGTTGTCCCTACATCATTTTTCTTTGCTTGTATTCTTTGTTGTTTTTTGTGGAAATAAAATTTACTATTATCAAAAAAAAAAATATTCCTAAAAAAATTGTGCTAACAAATATTACTTTTTGGAAAATTTTGAAGTTCCTATCATTAAATAGTGATAAATGAATTTCTCTATAATTTTTTTGTAAAAGTCCCTAAAAAATAATGTTGAAAGTCTTCATTGTTCAAAGAATATAGAATCAGAGGCATAGACTTGTCATTTTCACTTTAGTTGCTTCCTGCGACTCGATATGCATAAAAAAAAAATCATAAAAATGTTGAGACTTAAGAGGAAATTTTTCCTGATAATATGGTGTTAACATCACAACAAGTGGATCGATCGCACAAACACAACTTTCATCATGGTGAGCTCTAAGGTAATGCTCGAAGATTTTCGAAATAGATTTTTCGACAATGCTTGAAGATTTCAATTTTGATGCGGAGCGGAGTACCAAGTGCGGGGCAGGCTGGGGATAGATAAGGATTCCACCCGAAATTTCTTAGGCTTCGTGCCATTCCCTTACAAGAGAGATGCATAGATTGCAAAGAGTAAAACTCAAAGTTGTTTTCGTTCATTCATCGAATCTCCATAAGCCAAGAGGCTTTACAATGTTTAAATAAGAAAAAACTTATCCCTAAAACAAATATGGACCATCCAATATTTCAATGGCCAGGACCAAAATATCAAACTAAACATAACTTAATTCATAAATAAACTCTAAGTAGACTAGGGATAGGTAGGCAGGGCCGAAAGGTGGGTCAACCAATGTGGACCACTGGTCTATCCTGCATCAACTCTCCCCGACTTGGAGAGAACTCGACCACGAGTTCAATAGAAGTCCTCCAGGATCAAAAACCAACATATGAACTTCTGATTTGATGAATTGGACATCGGAAATGATTTCTTTAAACTAGAAATAAATAAAATGCTTGGATGTTGCCGATGGATTGATATTGATTGGATGCTCCCTCGAATGATTGGATGTAGAATCTGTATCACTAGATGACAATCATTCACTTTTACTTGCGGATCTCCAAAAATAAAGTAAATTTGGGAAATCTCAATGACTGGATTTGCTTGCGAATACATTGGACCAATTGATTTAACCTCTTCTGGCTCATTTGACTCTGATTTCATTGACTCTTGTTCTACCACAATTTGTTCTTCTCGTACGTCTGACATATCCCGATCTAGACTGTTCACTTGCCTTAGTGAAATTTTTCTTGACTACAATCAGCTTTAGTCATTGTTGCATCCGATGTTGTCCCTACATCTTCTTTCTCTTGTATCCGATGTTGTCCCTACATCATTTTTCTTTGCTTGTATTCTTTGTTGTTTTTTGTGGAAATAAAATTTACTATTATCAAAAAAAAAAATATTCCTAAAAAAATTGTGCTAACAAATATTACTTTTTGGAAAATTTTGAAGTTCCTATCATTAAATAGTGATAAATGAATTTCTCTATAATTTTTTTGTAAAAGTCCCTAAAAAATAATGTTGAAAGTCTTCATTGTTCAAAGAATATAGAATCAGAGGCATAGACTTGTCATTTTCACTTTAGTTGCTTCCTGCGACTCGATATGCATAAAAAAAAATCATAAAAATGCTGAGACTTAAGAGGAAATTTTTCCTGATAATATGGTGTTAACATCACAACAAGTGGATCGATCGCACAAACACAACTTTCATCATGGTGAGCTCTAAGGTAATGCTCGAAGATTTTCGAAATAGATTTTTCGACAATGCTTGAAGATTTCAATTTTGATGCGGAGCGGAGTACCAAGTGCGGGGCAGGCTGGGGATAGATAAGGATTCCACCCGAAATTTCTTAGGCTTCGCGCCATTCCCTTACAAGAGAGATGCATAGATTGCAAAGAGTAAAACTCAAAGTTGTTTTCGTTCATTCATCGAATCTCCATAAGCCAAGAGGCTTTACAATGTTTAAATAAGAAAAAACTTATCCCTAAAACAAATATGGACCATCCGATATTTCAATGGCCAGGACCAAAATATCAAACTAAACATAACTTAATTCATAAATAAACTCTAAGTAGACTAGGGATAGGTAGGCAGGGCCGAAAGGTGGGTCAACCAATGTGGACCACTGGTCTATCCTGCATCAACTCTCCCCGACTTGGAGAGAACTCGACCACGAGTTCAATAGAAGTCCTCCAGGATCAAAAACCAACATATGAACTTCTGATTTGATGAATTGGACATCGGAAATGATTTCTTTAAACTAGAAATAAATAAAATGCTTGGATGTTGCCGATGGATTGATATTGATTGGATGCTCCCTCGAATGATTGGATGTAGAATCTGTATCACTAGATGACAATCATTCACTTTTACTTGCGGATCTCCAAAAATAAAGTAAATTTGGGAAATCTCAATGACTGGATTTGCTTGCGAATACATTGGACCAATTGATTTAACCTCTTCTGGCTCATTTGACTCTGATTTCATTGACTCTTGTTCTACCACAATTTGTTCTTCTCGTACGTCTGACATATCCCGATCTAGACTGTTCACTTGCCTTAGTGAAATTTTTCTTGACTACAATCAGCTTTAGTCATTGTTGCATCCGATGTTGTCCCTACATCTTCTTTCTCTTGTATCCGATGTTGTCCCTACATCATTTTTCTTTGCTTGTATTCTTTGTTGTTTTTTGTGGAAATAAAATTTACTATTATCAAAAAAAAAAATATTCCTAAAAAAATTGTGCTAACAAATATTACTTTTTGGAAAATTTTGAAGTTCCTATCATTAAATAGTGATAAATGAATTTCTCTATAATTTTTTTGTAAAAGTCCCTAAAAAATAATGTTGAAAGTCTTCATTGTTCAAAGAATATAGAATCAGAGGCATAGACTTGTCATTTTCACTTTAGTTGCTTCCTGCGACTCGATATGCATAAAAAAAAAATCATAAAAATGTTGAGACTTAAGAGGAAATTTTTCCTGATAATATGGTGTTAACATCACAACAAGTGGATCGATCGCACAAACACAACTTTTATCATGGTGAGCTCTAAGGTAATGCTCGAAGATTTTCGAAATAGATTTTTCGACAATGCTTGAAGATTTCAATTTTGATGCGGAGCGGAGTACCAAGTGCGGGGCAGGCTGGGGATAGATAAGGATTCCACCCGAAATTTCTTAGGCTTCGCGCCATTCCCTTACAAGAGAGATGCATAGATTGCAAAGAGTAAAACTCAAAGTTGTTTTCGTTCATTCATCGAATCTCCATAAGCCAAGAGGCTTTACAATGTTTAAATAAGAAAAAACTTATCCCTAAAACAAATATGGACCATCCGATATTTCAATGGCCAGGACCAAAATATCAAACTAAACATAACTTAATTCATAAATAAACTCTAAGTAGACTAGGGATAGGTAGGCAGGGCCGAAAGGTGGGTCAACCAATGTGGACCACTGGTCTATCCTGCATCAACTCTCCCCGACTTGGAGAGAACTCGACCACGAGTTCAATAGAAGTCCTCCAGGATCAAAAACCAACATATGAACTTCTGATTTGATGAATTGGACATCGGAAATGATTTCTTTAAACTAGAAATAAATAAAATGCTTGGATGTTGCCGATGGATTGATCTTGATTGGATGCTCCCTCGAATGATTGGATGTAGAATCTGTATCACTAGATGACAATCATTCACTTTTACTTGCGGATCTCCAAAAATAAAGTAAATTTGGGAAATCTCAATGACTGGATTTGCTTGCGAATACATTGGACCAATTGATTTAACCTCTTCTGGCTCATTTGACTCTGATTTCATTGACTCTTGTTCTACCACAATTTGTTCTTCTCGTACGTCTGACATATCCCGATCTAGACTGTTCACTTGCCTTAGTGAAATTTTTCTTGACTACAATCAGCTTTAGTCATTGTTGCATCCGATGTTGTCCCTACATCTTCTTTCTCTTGTATCCGATGTTGTCCCTACATCATTTTTCTTTGCTTGTATTCTTTGTTGCTTTTTGTGGAAATAAAATTTACTATTATCAAAAAAAAAAATATTCCTAAAAAAATTGTGCTAACAAATATTACTTTTTGGAAAATTTTGAAGTTCCTATCATTAAATAGTGATAAATGAATTTCTCTATAATTTTTTTGTAAAAGTCCCTAAAAAATAATGTTGAAAGTCTTCATTGTTCAAAGAATATAGAATCAGAGGCATAGACTTGTCATTTTCACTTTAGTTGCTTCCTGCGACTCGATATGCATAAAAAAAAAATCATAAAAATGTTGAGACTTAAGAGGAAATTTTTCCTGATAATATGGTGTTAACATCACAACAAGTGGATCGATCGCACAAACACAACTTTCATCATGGTGAGCTCTAAGGTAATGCTCGAAGATTTTCGAAATAGATTTTTCGACAATGCTTGAAGATTTCAATTTTGATGCGGAGCGGAGTACCAAGTGCGGGGCAGGCTGGGGATAGATAAGGATTCCACCCGAAATTTCTTAGGCTTCGTGCCATTCCCTTACAAGAGAGATGCATAGATTGCAAAGAGTAAAACTCAAAGTTGTTTTCGTTCATTCATCGAATCTCCATAAGCCAAGAGGCTTTACAATGTTTAAATAAGAAAAAACTTATCCCTAAAACAAATATGGACCATCCAATATTTCAATGGCCAGGACCAAAATATCAAACTAAACATAACTTAATTCATAAATAAACTCTAAGTAGACTAGGGATAGGTAGGCAGGGCCGAAAGGTGGGTCAACCAATGTGGACCACTGGTCTATCCTGCATCAACTCTCCCCGACTTGGAGAGAACTCGACCACGAGTTCAATAGAAGTCCTCCAGGATCAAAAACCAACATATGAACTTCTGATTTGATGAATTGGACATCGGAAATGATTTCTTTAAACTAGAAATAAATAAAATGCTTGGATGTTGCCGATGGATTGATATTGATTGGATGCTCCCTCGAATGATTGGATGTAGAATCTGTATCACTAGATGACAATCATTCACTTTTACTTGCGGATCTCCAAAAATAAAGTAAATTTGGGAAATCTCAATGACTGGATTTGCTTGCGAATACATTGGACCAATTGATTTAACCTCTTCTGGCTCATTTGACTCTGATTTCATTGACTCTTGTTCTACCACAATTTGTTCTTCTCGTACGTCTGACATATCCCGATCTAGACTGTTCACTTGCCTTAGTGAAATTTTTCTTGACTACAATCAGCTTTAGTCATTGTTGCATCCGATGTTGTCCCTACATCTTCTTTCTCTTGTATCCGATGTTGTCCCTACATCATTTTTCTTTGCTTGTATTCTTTGTTGTTTTTTGTGGAAATAAAATTTACTATTATAAAAAAAAAAATATTCCTAAAAAAATTGTGCTAACAAATATTACTTTTTGGAAAATTTTGAAGTTCCTATCATTAAATAGTGATAAATGAATTTCTCTATAATTTTTTTGTAAAAGTCCCTAAAAAATAATGTTGAAAGTCTTCATTGTTCAAAGAATATAGAATCAGAGGCATAGACTTGTCATTTTCACTTTAGTTGCTTCCTGCGACTCGATATGCATAAAAAAAAAATCATAAAAATGCTGAGACTTAAGAGGAAATTTTTCCTGATAATATGGTGTTAACATCACAACAAGTGGATCGATCGCACAAACACAACTTTCATCATGGTGAGCTCTAAGGTAATGCTCGAAGATTTTCGAAATAGATTTTTCGACAATGCTTGAAGATTTCAATTTTGATGCGGAGCGGAGTACCAAGTGCGGGGCAGGCTGGGGATAGATAAGGATTCCACCCGAAATTTCTTAGGCTTCGCGCCATTCCCTTACAAGAGAGATGCATAGATTGCAAAGAGTAAAACTCAAAGTTGTTTTCGTTCATTCATCGAATCTCCATAAGCCAAGAGGCTTTACAATGTTTAAATAAGAAAAAACTTATCCCTAAAACAAATATGGACCATCCGATATTTCAATGGCCAGGACCAAAATATCAAACTAAACATAACTTAATTCATAAATAAACTCTAAGTAGACTAGGGATAGGTAGGCAGGGCCGAAAGGTGGGTCAACCAATGTGGACCACTGGTCTATCCTGCATCAACTCTCCCCGACTTGGAGAGAACTCGACCACGAGTTCAATAGAAGTCCTCCAGGATCAAAAACCAACATATGAACTTCTGATTTGATGAATTGGACATCGGAAATGATTTCTTTAAACTAGAAATAAATAAAATGCTTGGATGTTGCCGATGGATTGATATTGATTGGATGCTCCCTCGAATGATTGGATGTAGAATCTGTATCACTAGATGACAATCATTCACTTTTACTTGCGGATCTCCAAAAATAAAGTAAATTTGGGAAATCTCAATGACTGGATTTGCTTGCGAATACATTGGACCAATTGATTTAACCTCTTCTGGCTCATTTGACTCTGATTTCATTGACTCTTGTTCTACCACAATTTGTTCTTCTCGTACGTCTGACATATCCCGATCTAGACTGTTCACTTGCCTTAGTGAAATTTTTCTTGACTACAATCAGCTTTAGTCATTGTTGCATCCGATGTTGTCCCTACATCTTCTTTCTCTTGTATCCGATGTTGTCCCTACATCATTTTTCTTTGCTTGTATTCTTTGTTGTTTTTTGTGGAAATAAAATTTACTATTATCAAAAAAAAAAATATTCCTAAAAAAATTGTGCTAACAAATATTACTTTTTGGAAAATTTTGAAGTTCCTATCATTAAATAGTGATAAATGAATTTCTCTATAATTTTTTTGTAAAAGTCCCTAAAAAATAATGTTGAAAGTCTTCATTGTTCAAAGAATATAGAATCAGAGGCATAGACTTGTCATTTTCACTTTAGTTGCTTCCTGCGACTCGATATGCATAAAAAAAAAATCATAAAAATGTTGAGACTTAAGAGGAAATTTTTCCTGATAATATGGTGTTAACATCACAACAAGTGGATCGATCGCACAAACACAACTTTCATCATGGTGAGCTCTAAGGTAATGCTCGAAGATTTTCGAAATAGATTTTTCGACAATGCTTGAAGATTTCAATTTTGATGCGGAGCGGAGTACCAAGTGCGGGGCAGGCTGGGGATAGATAAGGATTCCACCCGAAATTTCTTAGGCTTCGCGCCATTCCCTTACAAGAGAGATGCATAGATTGCAAAGAGTAAAACTCAAAGTTGTTTTCGTTCATTCATCGAATCTCCATAAGCCAAGAGGCTTTACAATGTTTAAATAAGAAAAAACTTATCCCTAAAACAAATATGGACCATCCGATATTTCAATGGCCAGGACCAAAATATCAAACTAAACATAACTTAATTCATAAATAAACTCTAAGTAGACTAGGGATAGGTAGGCAGGGCCGAAAGGTGGGTCAACCAATGTGGACCACTGGTCTATCCTGCATCAACTCTCCCCGACTTGGAGAGAACTCGACCACGAGTTCAATAGAAGTCCTCCAAGATCAAAAACCAACATATGAACTTCTGATTTGATGAATTGGACATCGGAAATGATTTCTTTAAACTAGAAATAAATAAAATGCTTGGATGTTGCCGATGGATTGATCTTGATTGGATGCTCCCTCGAATGATTGGATGTAGAATCTGTATCACTAGATGACAATCATTCACTTTTACTTGCGGATCTCCAAAAATAAAGTAAATTTGGGAAATCTCAATGACTGGATTTGCTTGCGAATACATTGGACCAATTGATTTAACCTCTTCTGGCTCATTTGACTCTGATTTCATTGACTCTTGTTCTACCACAATTTGTTCTTCTCGTACGTCTGACATATCCCGATCTAGACTGTTCACTTGCCTTAGTGAAATTTTTCTTGACTACAATCAGCTTTAGTCATTGTTGCATCCGATGTTGTCCCTACATCTTCTTTCTCTTGTATCCGATGTTGTCCCTACATCATTTTTCTTTGCTTGTATTCTTTGTTGCTTTTTGTGGAAATAAAATTTACTATTATCAAAAAAAAAAATATTCCTAAAAAAATTGTGCTAACAAATATTACTTTTTGGAAAATTTTGAACTTCCTATCATTAAATAGTGATAAATGAATTTCTCTATAATTTTTTTGTAAAAGTCCCTAAAAAATAATGTTGAAAGTCTTCATTGTTCAAAGAATATAGAATCAGAGGCATAGACTTGTCATTTTCACTTTAGTTGCTTCCTGCGACTCGATATGCATAAAAAAAAAATCATAAAAATGTTGAGACTTAAGAGGAAATTTTTCCTGATAATATGGTGTTAACATCACAACAAGTGGATCGATCGCACAAACACAACTTTCATCATGGTGAGCTCTAAGGTAATGCTCGAAGATTTTCGAAATAGATTTTTCGACAATGCTTGAAGATTTCAATTTTGATGCGGAGCGGAGTACCAAGTGCGGGGCAGGCTGGGGATAGATAAGGATTCCACCCGAAATTTCTTAGGCTTCGCGCCATTCCCTTACAAGAGAGATGCATAGATTGCAAAGAGTAAAACTCAAAGTTGTTTTCGTTCATTCATCGAATCTCCATAAGCCAAGAGGCTTTACAATGTTTAAATAAGAAAAAACTTATCCCTAAAACAAATATGGACCATCCGATATTTCAATGGCCAGGACCAAAATATCAAACTAAACATAACTTAATTCATAAATAAACTCTAAGTAGACTAGGGATAGGTAGGCAGGGCCGAAAGGTGGGTCAACCAATGTGGACCACTGGTCTATCCTGCATCAACTCTCCCCGACTTGGAGAGAACTCGACCACGAGTTCAATAGAAGTCCTCCAGGATCAAAAACCAACATATGAACTTCTGATTTGATGAATTGGACATCGGAAATGATTTCTTTAAACTAGAAATAAATAAAATGCTTGGATGCTGCCGATGGATTGATATTGATTGGATGCTCCCTCGAATGATTGGATGTAGAATCTGTATCACTAGATGACAATCATTCACTTTTACTTGCGGATCTCCAAAAATAAAGTAAATTTGGGAAATCTCAATGACTGGATTTGCTTGCGAATACATTGGACCAATTGATTTAACCTCTTCTGGCTCATTTGACTCTGATTTCATTGACTCTTGTTCTACCACAATTTGTTCTTCTCGTACGTCTGACATATCCCGATCTAGACTGTTCACTTGCCTTAGTGAAATTTTTCTTGACTACAATCAGCTTTAGTCATTGTTGCATCCGATGTTGTCCCTACATCTTCTTTCTCTTGTATCCGATGTTGTCCCTACATCATTTTTCTTTGCTTGTATTCTTTGTTGTTTTTTGTGGAAATAAAATTTACTATTATCAAAAAAAAAATATTCCTAAAAAAATTGTGCTAACAAATATTACTTTTTGGAAAATTTTGAAGTTCCTATCATTAAATAGTGATAAATGAATTTCTCTATAATTTTTTTGTAAAAGTCCCTAAAAAATAATGTTGAAAGTCTTCATTGTTCAAAGAATATAGAATCAGAGGCATAGACTTGTCATTTTCACTTTAGTTGCTTCCTGCGACTCGATATGCATAAAAAAAAAATCATAAAAATGTTGAGACTTAAGAGGAAATTTTTCCTGATAATATGGTGTTAACATCACAACAAGTGGATCGATCGCACAAACACAACTTTCATCATGGTGAGCTCTAAGGTAATGCTCGAAGATTTTCGAAATAGATTTTTCGACAATGCTTGAAGATTTCAATTTTGATGCGGAGCGGAGTACCAAGTGCGGGGCAGGCTGGGGATAGATAAGGATTCCACCCGAAATTTCTTAGGCTTCGCGCCATTCCCTTACAAGAGAGATGCATAGATTGCAAAGAGTAAAACTCAAAGTTGTTTTCGTTCATTCATCGAATCTCCATAAGCCAAGAGGCTTTACAATGTTTAAATAAGAAAAAACTTATCCCTAAAACAAATATGGACCATCCGATATTTCAATGGCCAGGACCAAAATATCAAACTAAACATAACTTAATTCATAAATAAACTCTAAGTAGACTAGGGATAGGTAGGCAGGGCCGAAAGGTGGGTCAACCAATGTGGACCACTGGTCTATCCTGCATCAACTCTCCCCGACTTGGAGAGAACTCGACCACGAGTTCAATAGAAGTCCTCCAGGATCAAAAACCAACATATGAACTTCTGATTTGATGAATTGGACATCGGAAATGATTTCTTTAAACTAGAAATAAATAAAATGCTTGGATGTTGCCGATGGATTGATCTTGATTGGATGCTCCCTCGAATGATTGGATGTAGAATCTGTATCACTAGATGACAATCATTCACTTTTACTTGCGGATCTCCAAAAATAAAGTAAATTTGGGAAATCTCAATGACTGGATTTGCTTGCGAATACATTGGACCAATTGATTTAACCTCTTCTGGCTCATTTGACTCTGATTTCATTGACTCTTGTTCTACCACAATTTGTTCTTCTCGTACGTCTGACATATCCCGATCTAGACTGTTCACTTGCCTTAGTGAAATTTTTCTTGACTACAATCAGCTTTAGTCATTGTTGCATCCGATGTTGTCCCTACATCTTCTTTCTCTTGTATCCGATGTTGTCCCTACATCATTTTTCTTTGCTTGTATTCTTTGTTGCTTTTTGTGGAAATAAAATTTACTATTATCAAAAAAAAAAATATTCCTAAAAAAATTGTGCTAACAAATATTACTTCTTGGAAAATTTTGAACTTCCTATCATTAAATAGTGATAAATGAATTTCTCTATAATTTTTTTGTAAAAGTCCCTAAAAAATAATGTTGAAAGTCTTCATTGTTCAAAGAATATAGAATCAAAGGCATAGACTTGTCATTTTCACTTTAGTTGCTTCCTGCGACTCGATATGCATAAAAAAAAATCATAAAAATGTTGAGACTTAAGAGGAAATTTTTCCTGATAATATGGTGTTAACATCACAACAAGTGGATCGATCGCACAAACACAACTTTCATCATGGTGAGCTCTAAGGTAATGCTCGAAGATTTTCGAAATAGATTTTTCGACAATGCTTGAAGATTTCAATTTTGATGCGGAGCGGAGTACCAAGTGCGGGGCAGGCTGGGGATAGATAAGGATTCCACCCGAAATTTCTTAGGCTTCGCGCCATTCCCTTACAAGAGAGATGCATAGATTGCAAAGAGTAAAACTCAAAGTTGTTTTCGTTCATTCATCGAATCTCCATAAGCCAAGAGGCTTTACAATGTTTAAATAAGAAAAAACTTATCCCTAAAACAAATATGGACCATCCGATATTTCAATGGCCAGGACCAAAATATCAAACTAAACATAACTTAATTCATAAATAAACTCTAAGTAGACTAGGGATAGGTAGGCAGGGCCGAAAGGTGGGTCAACCAATGTGGACCACTGGTCTATCCTGCATCAACTCTCCCCGACTTGGAGAGAACTCGACCACGAGTTCAATAGAAGTCCTCCAGGATCAAAAACCAACATATGAACTTCTGATTTGATGAATTGGACATCGGAAATGATTTCTTTAAACTAGAAATAAATAAAATGCTTGGATGTTGCCGATGGATTGATCTTGATTGGATGCTCCCTCGAATGATTGGATGTAGAATCTGTATCACTAGATGACAATCATTCACTTTTACTTGCGGATCTCCAAAAATAAAGTAAATTTGGGAAATCTCAATGACTGGATTTGCTTGCGAATACATTGGACCAATTGATTTAACCTCTTCTGGCTCATTTGACTCTGATTTCATTGACTCTTGTTCTACCACAATTTGTTCTTCTCGTACGTCTGACATATCCCGATCTAGACTGTTCACTTGCCTTAGTGAAATTTTTCTTGACGACAATCAGCTTTAGTCATTGTTGCATCCGATGTTGTCCCTACATCTTCTTTCTCTTGTCCTTGCCTTTCTGCATTTTCATTGACATTACCTCTTGCATTTGTAGACGTTTGCACTTCTTTGGTGCTTGAAGCGCACATCAGGCCTTGTTGCTTACCTTCCTCATGTTCAGTAACTTGGCTATTCTAATTTATAGTGGAATCCATGATTTTTGATACACACACTTCTTTGTTAGGACATTCAAAACCAAAGTGTCCAAATCCTTGACACTTGTAACACTGCCATTGGCCCCGCAAATTACTCTTACTACTAATTACTCTTTGGCCTTTGTTACTTCTAACAAGAGATGGAATGGTAGAATAACCATTGGATTACTGACTCCAAAGATTAGATTTTTCTACCGAAGCACCTGATCGAAAATTAGAACCACAGAAGTTATCACGCCTAACAGTTTGTGGTGTCAAATACCGCTCTGAATGTTGCACCGCTTGATAAGCTTGTTCTAAGGTGTGCACTCCATGCTCTATCAATTTGCTTCTAAGCTCTGGACGAAGACACGTCTTAAATCTTGAAAAAGTAACCATAGGATCTTCTCTTACATTGCAACACATCATGTATTAATGCTCCCCAGACCTGTGGCAATCGCTTCCACCTGCAAAATTATCACATGTGGGATGTCTGCATCATGAAGCCCATGGGAAAATTAATCCCATGCATTAATGCCCCCCAGGCCTTGATGTATTAAAGGGAGGAATAATTTTCACGCAGGACGTTCCATGGGACATCCATCGGGAAAAATTGCCCCTTAGCGCGCACACACACAACACACCCCAAATTTAAACACGCCAAAAGGCCTGAACACTAGGCTCCATACGCACCATGGGTCCCAATGCCCTAATCCATACGTGCTAAATGATTGGCCCGCGTGCGTGCGTGTGTGTTTTGGAAACAAGATTTTAAAAGATTTTTTTATATTTTATGCTACATTAGGACATAATCTACTCACCAAAAATCACCTATTTAGCTAACTTAGAATGCATTATATAATATGACACTTTCTTGTAAAAACCATTATATTAAATTATTCAAGATTTTGGTGTAGAAAATTATCTCACATTTTTTTTTTAAATGGTGGCAATATTAATTGCTCAATAAAACTTTATAGTATAAGAAAGCAACACTAAAACAAAAGGCCCCAGTAGCCTTGGCCGACTATTTTTATTTTAAACTGGGACTCGCCCGACTTGGCCCGACTCAGCCATGTCCCATGTGACTCACCTGACTCGACTCGGATTCAGCCCTGAGCGAGTCGGGTGCCGAGTCCCATTTTTTTTTCCTTGGCTGGAGCCGAATAGGAGAGGAGGATAAATTCTTCCTCATTGTGGATAACACCCTCAAAACCTACCACCCCCGGGTTTCCCAAGGCACTCCCATCAAAATTGAGCCTCAACTCACATGGAGGGGGCAAACGCCATCTAGGAGAGATGCACGGATTGTGAGGATAGGAAGAAGCCACTTTCTTCCAGTTTTAAAAAAAAATGGAGTTTGCCTAGATTCCCTTGAATTGAGGCAGAGCGGAGGTTCAGTATGCCACTAGAACCTTGACTTTCTCTATCAGCAATAACTCATCAGAGGCATTTCCTTCAAAACATCTCTTGTTCCTTTCTCTCCATAAAGACCAAAACAACAAGCAAGAGAGAAAGTCTCCACATTATCCCACCTCTCTTGGAACCTACCACTAGTCTCCAAGACTCAAATAAAGCAAGGAGAGAATGAGGAAGAGGACCACTGTAGCGAAACATCCAAAGATCGCCTTCCAAATGCTTCATGCCAGACTACAATTGAGCAACAAATGGTCAATTGACTCCTCACCAGCAAGGCATATTGGGCATGCATTAATAACTACCACCCGTCGGCACCTTAAGTTGTCCATGGTCAGAATACCACCAAGAAGTGTAGACCATCCAAAGGCGATAACCCTCAGAGGGGCTTTCATTCTCCACCAGCTATGGCCCAATTTAGGTGAGTCGCCACTGCATCTATAGTCATAGATACAAAGAAAGAGGCCACCGAGAACAAATCGTCTATTGCAGCCATCCGTATCTTTCTATATTTTCCATTTGCAGGAATGAAAATATTGGCAATACAATTCAAAAAAGACCGGAATCGGCCTTCCTCCACTTCATTCAAGTTCCATCTAAAAATAGGCCCCCAAACTACATAGTCATTTCACCTCTCCAAATAATCTATTGCTTTGGTTGGTTGATCACTTGCACAATTGAGTAATTCTAGAAAGGAGATTGCTAGAGGCACGTTCCCCATCCTAAGGTCAATCTAGAAGAGAATTTTGTCGCCTTCACTAACTTGAAGTCTCACTTGCTTCATATACATCTCCTTGGGAGAAAGGATCCCTTTCCAAAGATCAGAGAAGCAAGGAGAAGTCATACACTAACCAACCATCCCTAGAAATCTCATATTTAGAGAAGAGGACCTGCTTCCATAAACCTTGAGAGTCGTCCCTAGTCCTCCATAGCCATTTGCCTACAAGGTCCAAGTTCATCTCCTTTAACGGTCTCATGCCTAGACCACCACCGTGCTTCGGCTTACACACTTAAGACCGCTTTATCAGGTGGAGCTTCTTTCTTTTCCTCATTCCCATGCCATAAGAAGTCCCGTTGTAATTTCTCAATGCGCTTAATGAACTCCATCGGACATTTATATAAAGACATAAATATAATGTAAGATTTGCCAAGTTGCTTTGATTAGTGTAATTTTTATGGTCGTTCATATAATAAAGTTCAAATATGATTTAAAAGTATTTAGCCCAATATCTCTGTGAGTTCATGGGCAACCACATATCATAGTGACCCCACTATGATTTCCAACATAGATGGTCATTTACCGTTGATTACCAACAACAATATGGGGCCCACTATGATTCCCAACATTATATAGGTCCCACTGTGATTAGAACAGTAGTGGATTCTATCATGAACACCAGTATTTGGTAGGCCCTATCATGACTCCCAACATTAGAAAGCCCCCAGTTTTTTTACTAATACTAGGTGGGTCCCACAACTATCACATTTTGTGGGTTCCATCAGGATTGTCAATGTGAGGAACATTTTGTGGGTTCGATCAGGTTCCATAGTAATTACGAATATTAAATGTGAACATAATTGCCAATTTAGCATTATTAAATGATCCCATTGTGAGAATCAAAATTTGATAGGTCGCACCAAGGACCAACAATAGATGCCTCCCTTAGTAATTGTCATAATTATATAGGTCATATGATTACTAATATCAAACGGTCCCACAATAATTTTAATATTGATGTATCCCTCAATAATGCCCATCATCAGATAAGCCTTATCAAAATAATCACCATTTGGCGAAATCTCAGCCACTAAAGTTTGGTGGGCCCCGCCATGAAACATCAAATGGATCTCATGGTTTTCAATATTAGATGGTACACCGATCTTCTAATAATAGAATAATAGATTGCTACACTATGATAACCAACAATGGACGGGCCCCATCAAACTTTATCATCAATAAATGGGTCCCAATATTTTTTTAGTATCAGATGATTTCCATTTTAACAACCACCATTTGATGACTCCATAGTGATTATTAATTAATAGGTCCCACAATGGGTCGATCATTTCTACTTATCTCTTCTTGTTTTAGGCATAACAGCTAATGAGATTTTTGTAAATTGCCAAACACTATTGTTCATGTTCTGTTGAAATTTGCAAAAAATTGCCAAACATTACATTAGCATAATATTACAATAAAGCAATATTTCATTATGTAAAATGAAATCTAAGGATATTCAAACATGTTGATATTATTTTCTACATGCATCCAAACGCCCCCTAAACCATGAGTATATAATGACGATGGTATCTCATTTTCAATGAAACACTCACCATAAACAAAAGAAACATACCATTAATGGTTACCATAAATCAGAAACACATACCGTTGTCAATTTGTTCAATGTACCATCAATTTGCATAAAGTATGCCTGCAAAGTTAAACAAAATATCATCTTAGGCATTGGTCTTTGATCAAATACAGTTTGCAAGAAAGATCAGTACAAAAACCTCAAGTAACATTTCAAGCTCCTCAACATCATTTTCATTGCCATGAACCGTTGCAGCACTTGCTTTGCTAGCTTTTGATATCTTTGACCCTATAGTCGGAGAAGCAGGTAACCAATTGGGTACACCAGAGCCACTAACAGTTGAAGAAGCCCAAGCCCATTTTCTTGATAAATAGAGGTCCGCCATATCATCATCATCATCTAAAAGTTGCTCAAGTTCATCCCTTACCTAGAAAGAAAGTATTTGCTCAGAATACAAAGGGCTTGACAAAGGAAAAGAAAATCAGGTGAGGGTTTCCAAAATCCACAATGATGAAGAGTTGCCAACTTGCAGCTTGCCGCGAATCATCCACAACTTGATAAGGCCTTGCTCGTGTGTTGAATACATTAGGGCCCGTTTGGCACTTTATTAGATTAGTAAAAGTCAAGTAAAGCCTCTATTTTTCAGACAAGGGGTCACATCAATAGCACTTTAATTCAAAATTCCCTCCATCTTTTTCAAAAAAAGTCAAAAAGCAACCTCTTTTCTCCACTAAAAGACAAAAAAATATCCACCTTTCTGTACAAAAAATCAAAAAAATTCCATACCAAACAACTAAACACAAAATACCATCATAACCCCATTATATTCTATTCTCTCTTGATTTGATGCTTTATAACACTTTATTTTGCATGTAAAATTACCAAACGGGCCCTTGGGGATTCAGCAAAGCCTCTTTGGAGCTTTTGGTCCTACAAATGAATTCTTCATAGATTTGGCCAAAACCCTCCGTGGAAATTTGGTCCGCTTTCACTCACAGATCCGAAGTTGTGCCATGCAAGGGCTACAAAAACTTGTCTAGTAAACGGAAACAGAAGTTGAAAAGGTGTAATACTAATGAAGACATCTAACCAAGAGATATTCGCTCTTGTAGAGCCCATAATGTTATTCAACAAAAGGATGAACTAATGATATATAGCCATCTTACGCTAGATAAAGGAAGAAATATCTAATATACCCTAATACTTCAAAATTGGTAATGTCTTAGTACTATATTGTATCCGATACTTCATTCTTATATGCAAACTCCTCATATCTATTGTATGTTAACCATTCTAACGAAATGGTTATTTAAAGATTTCGAGCTTATCCAAACAAGGTGCAATCAGGTAACTAACTCCCTCTTAAAATAGAAATCATGTGTAAATGCATGCTAAGGTGCATCACTTTACATGTATGTATACTTATTGCACCCTCATTGCTGTACGAGAATCCATCATGAGATTTACAATTTTCACCATAGTAGTGCTTCGTCTTTATTTGCTAGTAAGATTGTCAATTTCACCATAGCCGTGTTTAGTCTTCATTTTCTATGAAAGATCTTGAGCCCCTAAATTTTTTTCTTGGGGTTGAAATTCATCGTATGCCTACGGATCTGCATCTTTCCCAATCCAAGTATTTTTATAATCTCCTTCGCTAGACCAAAATAGATAGAGCCAAGCAAAGCTCCTCGGTCAATTCCGGGCCTCATGCTCCACACTGTCAAAATTTGATGGCAAACCATCGCTTATCCGGACTGAGTATCAAAGTGTTTTTGGTGCTCTTCAGTACATCAAATTGACATGACCCAATATAGCATTTGCTATCAATCAAGTTTGCTAATTTATGCATTCGCTATGACCTCCCAATGGACCGAGATCAAATCCATTCTATGATTCCTTCAAGGTACCACACGGTGTGTCCTCAGTTTCAAACATGGGGCCCCTTTTTTATTGGCTTTCTTAAATGCCGTCTAGGCAGGAGATCCTGATGATTGGCCCTCTAACACTGACTATGGTGTGTCTCTTGGTCCATGTCTCTGTTGACAAGTATATATTGACAAGTATATATATTTGATGGATCTTCATGGAGAATACATCGTGAGATTGAAAATTTCCACCATAAACATGCTTAGTCTTTATCATATACATCACGTCTTTGTTGCATCTATCCCATATCTGGCCGTCATAGAAAATCAGTAAAGAATAAAATAGCTTGAAAGCCTTTTTTTTAAGCCATTTTTAAAATGGCTTGAAAGTTAGCCAATCTGATACATCCTATGGAAGAGCCCTTTAACCATTGGCAAATGTAAGTCATTAGCCATTTATAGTAGTTGATAAAGGTTTTAATATCCAATGCTGATGGTAAGTAAATATACATGGATCATCAAGAAATAAATTCTTTGGAAATTAGCTCTTTATGCTACCTGTTGAAGCTTTGGTTGAGAGGAATCATAGAATTTTCAGATATAATTCTTCTTTTGTTGAGAGGTTGTGGAGTCCATTGTCTGGACAGTGTCTCGATGGGTGAGCAAGCAAAAGGAATTTCTTAGTGTTTTGCTGGAAGATCTTAATCAATCTTAGGCAGCAGTTTTTAATGGGGGCTGGCCTGCTTAAGCGGTGCATCAGTTATCGTGGAGTCGTCCCCCAGTTGGTATTCTTAAATTGAATTTTGATGGTAGTTACTTGTGTAGAGCTCAGAGTAGATGTTTTGAAGGTTTTATTGGGGTTTGGAATGGAAATGTTGTTAGGAACTTTTCTGGGCATGTGGATTCTTTGAATTCCAATGAGGCTGGAGTGTTTAATCTTCTAATTGGGTGTCATGAGTTGATTAGGATGGAAGGTTTCAGTCATATTCTTGAAGGTGGTTCTGTTTCTACTATGCAATGGGGTTCTGTGAAGGTGGTTCTGTTTCTGCTATGCAATGGGGTTCTGTGAAGGTGGTTCTGTTTATGCTATGCAATGGGGTCCTTGGAGGCTAGCTGATTAGGTGGATGAAGTGCACGATATTTCAAGACAAATGGAGGCCTCTTTTAATCATATTCGTACAGAGGCAAATGATATGGCTGATGGTCTTGTAAGGGAAGGAGTTTTTCGTTCTTCTATATCTTTTTATGTATAGTTTAAGGTTAAGTCTTGCTTGTGGTTGGTTGTTGTGTTTGCTTGGTTAGCCTTTTTTGAGTCCCTATTTTGGTTTTGCATGTTCTTTTGGTGAATTAAAATTTTTATTGTATAAAAAAATAAAATATTTGGTAGCATTATGGTAAGGAAGAATCAGCTGTCAATATATATACAAAGGATAGATGGGAAAGAGGAAGAGGGTCCAATAGAAGAGGCAGACAGAGCCAACAGGAAATTCCTTCAAGAGCAATTTCGTAGATTGATCTTTCAGGAGAAGATCAAATGGAAGCAACGGTCTAGAATTAAGTGGTTGAGAGCAGGAAACGGAAATATGAAATTCTTCCATGCCATTGCTACTGCCAGTCACCGTGTTAATCGAATAAATGTTATCGAGGCTAAAGAAAGGATATGGGACAAAAGGCAGGATATAGAAAGGGAAGTTGTAGAATTTTTCCAGCATTTATATACTGATGAGCGCCGATGTAGGCCTCAGATAGATGGAGTTTCATTGAGGCAGCTGTCAATTTCCAGTGCTGCTTCTCTTGAGTTCCAGTTTAAGAAAGAAGAGATCAGGGATGCAGTGTTCAGTTTAGGTGGTGATTGTGCTCCGGGGCCGGATGGATTCCCAATTGTATTTTACCAACATTTTTGGGATATCTTAGAAGATGATATATTAGTCTTTGTCAATGAATTCCATGCTAATGGAGCTATACTAGGAGGATTGGGTGCTTCTTTTATACCTTTGATTCCTAAGAAGGATGGAGCTGTTTCAATTAAAGATTATAGGCCGATCAGTCTGATTGGAAGCCTCTATAAGATATTAGCTAAAGTACTTGCCAATCACCTTCGGAAAGTACTTCTTTAAATAATTTCAGAATTCCAAGGCGCTTTTGTAGAAGGTCGCCAAATCCTTGATATCATTCTTATTACCCATGAGTGTATAGACTCGAGAAGTCGACAGCAACGTCTGGGTTTACTTTGCAAGCTAGATTTAGAAAAAGCTTATGAAATGGTGGATTGCGATTTTCTCCAATACATGCTGACAAGAATGGGATTTGGTGCGAAATGGAGGAAGTGGATTCATAGCTGTATTTCCTTAGCTCATTTTTCTATTTTGGTGAATGGTTCACTGAAAGGTTATTTTAAAATTTGAGAGGCCTTCGGCAAGGAGATCCTCTATCTCCTATGCTCTTTGTTATAGTAGCGGAATCTTTGCATGCTTTAATGGTGAAAGTCGAGTATAACAATCCAATCAAAGGGTTTGCAATGGAGAATGCCAAAATTGAGGTACCACATTTATAGTTTGTAGATGATACGATTATTTTCTGTGATGCTTCTTTCGATCAGTTGCAAAATCTTTTGTGTATTTTGAAATGGTTTGAGTTCCTTTCGGGGCTGAAGATTAATTATGGTAAGTGTGAATTGATTGGAATTCGAACGGAAGAAAGTCACGTTGCTTTTTTGGCACATGTTTTTGGGTGTAAAGTTGGTAAGCTTCCTGTTGAGTATTTGGGGATACCATTATGCTTGGGACTACCAAAGAAACATCTTTGGGATCCGGTTGTAGAGCGGATTGAAAAGAAATTAAGTTCTTAGAAGGGTAGATATTTGTCTATGGGCGGTCGTGTTACTCTAATTAAATCAGTTCTATCCAATATTCCAATCTATTTTCTTTCTTGCTTCCATTGTCCTAAAACAATTTTACGAAGGATAGAAAGAATACAGCGGGATTTCTTATGGAATGACTCTGTTGAGAAGAAAAGGTAGCATTTGGTCCAATGGGATAACGCGAGTAAACCAATATCTCAAGGTGGTTTGGTATTCGTTTTATTAAAAAAGTCCATAAAGCAATATTGGGTAAGTGGCTTTGGAGGGTGGGAGAACCACGACAGTGCTTGTGGCAGCAAATTATTATTGGTAAATAAAAGGTGGGCAACAGTGGCTGTTGTGTTCCGTTGCAAGCTAACAGGATTTCTGGTTTATGGGAGTCCATTTTACTTGTTCAGGTGTTGTTTGCTCAATGGATTCAGTATAGGATCCATGATGGTCTTCGGGTCAAATTTTGGCATGATGAATGGTGTGGACAAGTGTTGTTGTCTAATCAATTCCCAAATCTTTTTTAGTTGGATCGTAGACAACAAGGTTTTGTTGCTGACAATTTTTCTATGGAGGCTGAACGGGCTGTTTGGGATTTCTCTTTCAGAAGGAATCTTACAGATATCGAGATCTCTGAATTTGCAACCTTGTTGGGTATGCTCAATAAGATTTATTTTGTCAATGGATAGATCTGATCCAAGAATATGGAAACCAGATGCTAAAGGGAAGTTTTCAGTTAAGTCCTTTTATAATGTTTTGAATGACAGAATTGGACCAACGGCAGGTTGGAATTCTTTTTGGGACCCTTCAGTTCTACCTAGAGTGTTAACTTTTTGTTGGTGGCAAAGAAGCATTAAATATTGACAATAGAAAAGTTGAGAAAAAGAAATCATGTTATAGTTAATGGATGTCCTTTATGCTTACAACAAGAGGAAACTGTGCATCATCTGTTAATTCATTGCAAGTTTGCTCGTAAAATTTGGTCTTTTGTGCTTAATTGTTTTGATATGAAGGTTATGTCAGGGACTGTCAAAGATCTTTTCCTACAATGGCGTCTTGGAAGTAAGGGTCGAAGGGGTAAAATTTTATGGAAACTAGTTTTATATGCTACAGTGTGGAAGATTTGGTTGGAAAGAAATAGAAGGGTATTCAGAAATGTTAGTACATCAGTCTAGGAGATCACTCAATCCATTGTTTGGAATGTATCGGAGTGGGCTTCTATCAGAAAAGAGTTCAAAGAAATCTCGGTGACAGATCTTAGTCGATCTTGGGCTGCAGTTTTTAATGGGCATTGTCGTACTAAAGTGGTGCACATAATTGAATGGCTAAGTCCTCTTGGAACATTCAAGTTGAATTTCGACAGCAGTTTTTCAAGGAGTATGAATCAAGAAGGTATTGGAGGTGTGATAAGAGATTGGAATGGTAATGTTATTAGAAACTTTTCTGGACCTGTGGGGTTCTACGGATGCTAATGAAGCTGAAGTGTATTCTCTACTTATTGGGTGCCGTGAGTTGCAAAGGATAGGCGGGGCTCATTGTATTATTGAAGGAGATTCTTTTTCGACTATTCAGTGGGCTTCTGGGAAGCCTGTTTGATAGCGGATTGGGTGGAGGAGGTGTAGGATATTTCTAACAAAATGGGTGCTTCTTTTCGTCACATTTTACAGGAGGCTAACTCAATGGCGGATGGTTTGGCAAGGGAAGGAGTTTCTCTACCTTTTATTATGTTTAATGTATAGTTTTTCTTCATTTTTGTTTTTGTTGTCTTTGGTCTTTTGTTCTGTTGTTTTTTCCGGTGGAATAAAATTTAACAGTTATAAAAAAAATCAGGTAATAGAATACGCATTAAAGAAAATGAGAATAAAACATAGATTCTTGGTGATGATTAGAAAATTCAGTAATGCAAGCTACAATTTTACTTCATACCAATAAAGAATAATTTCCTCATATATGAATTACATAGAAGTTCACAGGAAGTGAGCCATGTGAAAAAGGAAGAACCATACCTTTTGAACCCGAGCAGTCAACCTAGTCATTGCACTCTTCAACTTACGTACACAATCCAAGTTGCGACTACTAATCTGCATATATTATGGCAGTTGCTGGAAAACAAATTTGGCATGACAAAAATAGGAAATTGTGCACACAATACACAAACAAAAATAGAACCAATTTCAGGAATTAAATACTACACTGTTCTAGAAGGATATATATATATATATATTTTGCTTTGTGGCACGATGAACTAACGATCCACGCACACTACACATGTTCCTAACTAGCTTACCAGCAGCTCAGAATTAGGGACAGCTGATTTACCAATAGGACATCACTAGAAGTGGTAGCAACTTAGTTTCTGTCATAATTTCATGAAAATTGGTCATTTTGAATTTTAAAAACATGGAGTGAATAAACAAGTTCTACCAAACCAAAATGAAGAAGGTCAAGTGGTCAACATTTTATTAACAAAGAAGACTCTAGAGTCCAAACAACACAAGAATGGGTCAAAGTAATAGTATTGTTTCAGATATTACAATATGAGCCAGATCCTCTCCAGCAGTCTCTAGGTGGACTTCAGACTAGCAACAAAAAATAAGACACATATCACGACTGTGGGTCCCACTCTAAATATGGTTATATGGATTAGGATTTTGGCACCTACTAAAAATGGAATCTGAAGGACATTGCTAGCTGTCCAATTTGAAGACAAGAAATGGACAGTCAGGGGTTTAGAGGAGGCAAACACTAACCCGACCCATATCCGACCTACATTTGACCTGTATAACCCGGCCCGTATTTAAAACGGACCGGCCATGGGTCAAATAAACTTAACCCGCATCAGAATGGGTCGGGTTAGGGTTGACATGCATAACCTGTCTGAACCATTTATATTTTCTTCTTTCTTCCTCCTTATCTTTAACCTGATCAGCAAGAAAGGAAATCTTCGACTTCTACTATTCTTTCTTCCCAAATCC
The DNA here is from genome assembly GCA_029852735.1 of Persea americana. Lineage (NCBI taxonomy): Eukaryota > Viridiplantae > Streptophyta > Magnoliopsida > Laurales > Lauraceae > Persea > Persea americana. The sequence goes on from CM056816.1 coordinate 17,698,224, forward strand.
CTTTAAAGCCTCTCTAGGACCTTTGTAACAAGCAAGCTCAGCTCCTTGGCCTCCTCTTCATTTCTCTTGCCAGCAAAACACACACGAACCATTATGTGCATACGATAGATAGTTTGATATACTTATTCCATTCTGCTCATGAAGTTTCTCGTTCAAAGATGTTCTTTGATCCATGTCAATAGACACCTTGCCTGTAAACGTTACTCAACCTTCTACAGAAACTGTACGTTTGCATCTCATCTCTCGCAGTACATACTCATTCAAACATCCCTCCAAACAGCAGAAACTTGTTGGCAAAGAAAATGCCAGAACAGTCATAGATGGAAGCAGGTGTCTATCATCCTTCAGGGGCACATATGCAGGAGGAAATGCATGAGGCTAACGTACTCAAGTGCTATCGATCAAAGGAAGTGAAAAAAGCATGTGAACCGCTGTTAATGGCCCCTACACTCGTGTTTGAGTAAGGATCCTTAAGGCTTATTGTCACTTGATGGCTGGGTGAGTCAATTGAAAATCTAAGGTGAGGCCCACGTTTTGTAAATCAAAATGGATCAACATGAAGGCACTACCTTTCAATTGGATGTAGCTAAATTTTAAATTAATGGGTTGGTCCCACCCTGATTGAGAAATATTATGTAAAACACATGAATCTCTTATATTTTCTTATGTGCTTTGTGCATGCTCAATCTTACAATGTGATTAAGAAGCAAAACTTGGCCACAAACACACAAGAAAATAGAGATCATTTTGAACGGTTTAGATTTTTGACAGGCAGGGTCCCACTCTCGTTTTTTTAGAAGAAATCATCTCTTAAAAGCTTCAAACAATCTGCAATATCCTGTGTGGCTAATCCTTCTCATTCTATAAAACGAGATAGCACATGCTTACCTAGTACCTAGTACCTACGAGGCAGCTGTGGCTAAGTTTCAAAGATGACACATCTCATGTTTACGGCAGTAGGCATTGAAAGGACACTCCTTGCTTACTTGGAGTTGTGACTTTAACGGTGGTGATTTCATTTTGAATTAAAATATCGAGATATATATCCTCTAGCAATCTGCTGCCTCTTTCATTTTCTCCTTACCGATTTCTCTTAACATATTTGCCAGTTCTTCTCCTTTGAAATTCCAGTTGTTCTTCTTTTGCTTCTTCTCTCTTCTTTCTTCCTCCTACTTTCCCCTCCCCCTCTTATGTACCCATTTGCCTCCCCTAAATTTATACCCTGCTTGAACCTTTTGTAGTGTATGTTTTGCTTATTATTATGTAGTTCTCAGACCCAAAAATAAAAAATAAAAAAGACACAAAAAGAAAAGGGAAAAAAAGAGCCAGGATGCAGGTGAAACAGATTAGTTCGGGTCGACCTGACCCAACCTGCACCAAAACACGGGTTAGACAGGTCAACCCGACCCACCTCACTATGGGTGTCGGTTAGATCACGGCCCGTTTTCAAGACGGGATGGCTACAGGCTGTGGTCCAAAAACCTGAACCTGCTGCTGACCCAACCCAAAATGGCCCAACCCGGCCTGTTTGCCACCCCTATTTATGGATTAGAATTTATGCAACAATTAAAAATGAATCTGCCGGATATTGCTGGCCGTCCAATTTGAGGAAATGAAATGGACAGTTATGGATTAGGATTTAGGCAACAATTAAAAATGGAACCTGGACATTGCTGGCTGTCCAATTTGAGGCCAATAAATGGACAGTCAATAGATAAACAAGTTTCTATATCAACCATACATTTTTTGGCCTTAGATCTAATGGGCTATAAACACCCGACAGATCCAATTTTTCGTGGATTGATACACGAACCCCTTTTGTGTCTGGTGGGGTCAATGGGCTCCACAAACCACGGTCCTTTCTTTTGTGTCAGTACAAAGTCTATCCAATGACCACTAAAGGGAAACCTGACTCCTATCCTCAGGTTAGCATTTATTTAGTTCAGCATGTAAATATCCAGGCCTGTACATTTTTCATAACATCCAGCATTCTGGCATCGAGGACAGGTGCAATAGTGTGACAGATCACAGATGTAGGAAAGGGTAATAATTGGTCAAAGAAGAGTTACTGCAGACATTAGCCATCCATCATAGTGTGTGGGTGGTGCTTTAGGCTAAATATCCAATTATTTAATGCATCATCATCATATCATTCTAAGGTCCGCTTAATATTCAATGCATGACTAATGAACCTTTTATTTTATTTTTAGCCCAGAGATTATTCCCAGACCTCATAAACAGGAAAAACATCAAGCAAGGCACCTTTATAAAACAGAAAATATCATCCTCCAAAAGTTTCCAAAAAGACCACTATTTTCTGTATCGGTGAAGCGGCAGAGACAGCTCCCCTTGAAGGCAGGGGCGCAGGTACAGACCCTTGGCATGTTTTTTTCGTGCTCCATTAGGAAACCACTAGAGAAGCGCATCAAAAGAAGAGAGAAAGAACAGTAAATGCTTTACCTTCGAGGTCAGCTCATCTAAAGCTGGGTAAGCAGCAGTCTCCAATTCTGTGGTGCGTGCATCAAGAAAACTGCAGATGGCTTCCAAAGCAACCTCTAGGGCCCTAAATTCAAAGGGAGACTCTAGAATGCAACAGTCAGCACCATGTTGAAATAAAGCGACCACATAAATGAAAAACAAAAGAACTGATATAATAAACAAAAGATATACTAGCAAACAGTGGTATGTTAATCTTCCTTTTTTCTGGATAAATAAAAGCAACTCTTTAAATGATTTTTATAGATGGATAAAGGAGACTATTTTCAAATAAGATATACCATCTTCTTCACCAAGTTCAACATCATTCTGCCCACTTGATTGCTCCTTCCCATCTCCTTGTGCCTGACGAAAGATATTTGCAGGTGGCAAACGTCTATGGAGTTCCTCAACAATAGGAATAACCATTTCATCAGAGGGATCTCCAAGCAACACCTGCTCTTTAAACCATAAATTGTAATTTTTAACCAAGATGGCTTTTCCTTATAAATTGGTAAAATGAATACAATAAATAAATAAAGACATTTTCAAGTTCAGTAAAACACCAGGGTTTGTTTGCATGGAAGTGAAATCCTAGGAATTCTAAGAAATGTATTCCTACCAAACTGTCTATATTGAATAAACAATGTAGAAAACCACAAATGACCATTACATAATTTCCCCTTCGGTGGAAAGTGAAGGCCCGGCCAATACCCTAGTAAATCAAATCCTAGGAAAGTCGGGGTCCTATCTATATTCCTACCTTACACCCCTGACCTCTTTATTACTACTTAGGGCCCATTTGGAGTTTTTACTGTAAAATAAAGATAAAGTAAAGCATCAAATCAAGAGAGAATAAAATACAAGTGGGTTATGATGGTATTTTATTTTTAGTTGTTTGGTATGGAATCTTTTTTACTTTTTGTGTAGAAAAGTGGAGTTTTTTTGTCTTTTAGTGGAGAAAAGAGGTTGCTTTTTTACTTTATTTTTAAAAAAGGAGGAAATTTTGAAAAATTGTACTTTTGATGCGACCACTTTGTCTAAAAAATGAAGGCTTTACTTGACTTTTACTAAACTAGTAAAGTGCCAAAAGGGCCCTTAGGACCCATTTTACCAGGAATACCTAGGAATTCAATCCAATGCAAACAAATGTACATAAATGTGAGCTATATGAAATAGAAGCTCATCTCAAAGTTTTGCCTTTCAAAAAGAAGAAAAATAAACAGGAATAAGAGAGAACCAGATAAGGAGAAATGGCAAGGAACTAGATGACTGGGCAGCAAAGAAGACTCAGAATAACTGAAAGCTTAGAGGGGAACACTGCTATCTTCATCAACTTGCTGGCTGGAATGTCATGAACAAGGGTTCTTTTTTCTATTTCCATTTTTTTTTTCCTATCAGATCAAAAAGATAGTGAATGTCAGGGACATATCGACATGGCTCTGTGTTTGTGTCTCAAATTGGAAGGTGACAGTGCTTGTAAAGCCCTCAATGGCAGCCTCCTGGGGTAGAGAAGAACAAAGGCTAGGCACACAACGTTTGGTTATAGAAGGGAAGGAAATTATGGCAACAAAGGAGCAGTAAATGGCCTAAAAAAACAGTGATATGGATTCATCAAGATGAGGGACAAAACTGGCTGCAAGAGTCTCAAAAGAAGAGAGGAGAGGCAGAATGGGCAGTGTGGAAGATAAGGCCACAAATCGTAGCATTAGTTTCTAGGAGAAGTGTCTAATAGGATGATAATGTCTGCAAAGACAGAAGAAAATAAGAATGGTATAAGAATCCGGGACTCAAGGGAGAAGGAGGATTTGAAACAAGGGGAGTTCATAACCTAGGTGGAGTTTCATTCTGTTAGTAAAGCTGTTTGTGTTTTTTAGAAAGAGAGAGAGAGAGGAGGAGGAGTAGGAGGAGCACTAGATGGAGAGGCTCTTCTGCATGGAGCCTTGGAGCCCTACTGATGCAGATGGCCCAGTACAAATTGAAAACCATTCAAATGAAAAGGCCTTGGTGTTCATGGAGGCTTACGGCCGGGCACTGGGGTATGGACCCATGTGAGATCGATTGATTTCAGAAAAGAACCCAGACAGTTCAAGGAAGTGTCAATCAGGGGTTTTTTCAATTCATGAGAACCCATTTGAAGAAAAGACAAGGGAGACAAAGGCAGCATGTGCTTCCTCTTTGGGGCATGATTTCCTGGGCCATACCAGGTCCAAATCACCCAGGACCTGAACCAAAAGGATCACCCAAGACCCCTCTTCAATTTAGTTGAGATGGGCTCATCAGAAGGCCATGTGGGGCCTGTAATTAGTTTTGTGGAATTGTTCTGGAACTACTTGCTTTAGAAAATTTCTTAGTTCTTGCAAAATTTCTTCAATTTAGATGCTAATTTCTTGCCATTAGAGTCTCTTTGGATGGAGGGAATTGATTAGGAGCAAGAGATTTGGTTTGATTGCTTGTAATGGAGGATTATTGGGGATTTATGCATGTCTACTGTGTCATTCCCTTGCACAGTCAACAGCAGCAGTCAGCAGTCTCTTTTTTTTTTACGCTTTTCTTTTTAAGCAATTTGAGGTATTATTAGCCAAAGTTAGAAAGTATGATTACATGGATCATTGATTTAGGGTTTAAGCCTTATTTAATAATGTATGAGTCAATTGATGGGGAGTTAGTAGTCGACATACCCAAGACAGAATAACGGTGTGTTATTTTTCTGAATTTTATGCATCTCCGTGCATTGCCTTACATCTGCCTTTTACACTCTTGGTGTTCTTGGAGTGATGATGAAGATCCAAATAGTGTGATTCGATGTCCAACAGTGTAACAGTCCAGTTACATGTTTTACTACAGTCCTTCGGAACAGCCAGTATACTGTTCTCGGATCCTTTTGTTCCCTTGACTGCATTGTTAACACCAATTGACACAAAGCCCACCAGGCCCATTCAATGTAACAAACCAACCCATCACATGGGATAATTTAGGATAGACTCAAATCACTGTAAACTGATTCTCTTTCCATATACATAGATTGTAACAGCTTTACTTTCTAGATAGATAGATTGTATTAGGTTTGAATTGCCTTGATTAAGGCGGAATCATATTATAAAAGGGAGGAAGGATCGTCCATTGAAGGGATCCAAGTATTCCACAAATATCCATTGTCTATTCACGTTCGTGACATGGTATCAGAGCCTGCGACTTGGTCTGCTGCTGCATCTTCTTCTTCTTCTTCTTCATGCTTCTTCATTTCCATCTTAGCCACACAATAGAGATCACCACAGCAACTGATCTCTATTTCTAGCAAATTCTCAGCCAACCAGGAGCAAGGAAAAGCATTTTCGTCAGCCGTATTCACTTCAACAAATTAGTGGCCCACCTACGATGATCAAGACACCTTCACCAACTCTATATGTGACGGTCAACTGCTTATTCTAGACATTCTGGAGATTTTTTCAGAATTTTTGGCTGCCTCGAGGTAGGTTTTTTGTCTATTTTTCTGGATTTCCGAAATCTTGCACCAGTTTTCATCTCCACCATCTAGTTTCTTGGATTCTCATCCGATTTGGGTGAGATTTGGTTTAGTGGACACGTAAAAGGCTTCTCCTTCTTCCCATGTGATCTGATCCCATCATTGATCAATTTGTGGGCCACCAGACCAGATCCTGTGCAGAATTTCAGGTCGCCTGGGCCATTTCTGGCTTCTGATCACCTCTGGCCCACCATAGATCCATCAGGCACCTCCAGATATCACTGCCTCAGGGTCGTCTGATACTTCTGGGTGACAACGTGAGAAAGGAATATAGAAAATTATGCTGAATGACCTCCCCTAGAGGGACGATTGTATTTCATATATATAGGGGCTGAATCCCCTAATTACAGCAATTAGTAATAACTAATCAAATCAAGATCCTAAAGATTAGCAACTAAATATGTACAGATCTTTGACCAAGTTACAAAGACTGGGCCTATGATACAAAGAATGGGCCTAATGGGCCTGCAAGCTTGGGCCAACATTAACACCCCCCCTCAAATTGATGCCGAGGAATCAACAAGCATCAATTTGTCAGTCAAGAATTGATGACGCGGTCGAGGAAGTGCTTTGGTAAAAATATCAGCAGTCTGGAGGCTTGAGGAGATGAACGGAAGGGAGATAACATTGCGTAGATATTCATCCCTGATAAAATGACAAGCCACTTCAATGTGTTTAGTTCGCTCATGAAATACTGGATTCTCAGTAATCCGAATGGCACTGGTGTTATCCGCATGTAATGGTGTGGGAGATTTCTGGGAGAAGCCAAGTTCCTCAAGAAGACCACGAAGCCATATAATTTCGGAGCAGGCGGCAGACATAGCCCGGTACTCTGCCTCAGTGGATGATTTTGAAACTTTGTCCTGTTTCTTCACTTTCCATGAAATAAGAGCATCACCTAGGAACATGCACCAGCCCGTAGTGGACCGGCGAGTATCTGGACAACCTGCCCAATCAGCATCAGAATAGGCAGACAAATGCATTGTAGAGCCAACAGGAAAAAACAACCCTCTGCGAGAAGTGCCAAGAAGATAACGAATAATACGTCGAACAGCAGCTAAATGAAGATGATGAGGCTTGGTCATATACTGACTCATCAAGTTGACTGCATAACTGATGTCAGGCCGAGTAGTAGTCAAATATATAAGACTACCAACAAGTTGACGATAATATGTTGGATCAGAAAGAAGATCACCACTGTCACTATGGAGTTTAAGATTCAGTTCAAGAGGAGTATCCACTGGTGTGGATTTAGACAAACCCGCCAATTCAATTAAATCCATAGTATATTTATGTTGATGTAAAATCAACCCCTTCTCAGAGTGATGAACTTCCAATCCCAAAAAATATTGCAGAGGGCCCAGATCCTTCAGATGAAAGGATTGATGTAGAGAAAATTGTAGATCTTGAATCGTGGCTGTATCTGTGCCAGTGATGATTATATCGTCTACATAGACGAGAAGAATGGTGATTCCTTTTGATGTGTGATGTAAAAACAAAGATGGATCATAAGGACTCTGCTGAAACTGTAGTTTGAGTAAAGCATCTTTGAATTTGTCGAACCATGCACGTGGTGCTTGTTTTAGCCCATATAATGATCGTTTCAGAAGAGCAACGTGATCTGCGGATGGTTTCGGGAAACCTTGAGGCAATCCCATATAAACTTCCTCTTTAAGATCACCATGAAGAAAGGCGTTTTTCACATCAAATTGAAAAAGAGGCCAGGATTGAGATGCAGCTATGGCAAGGATAGTGCGAACAGTGGTCATCTTTGCAACAGGCGCAAAAGTTTCTGCGTAGTCAATGCCATATTTTCACAGCAGCAGTGTAAAGGAACCAGCAGATTTGATCAAGTAGATGCAGTAACACAATTAACAGCAAATTAACAGAAACAGCAGTGCACAGAATAGCCCAAGTCAATACAGTAACCCAGCAACAAGCATAAAAAATCCCAAATCGTCCCAAGTGAACAGTGGACAAATCTGATGATTGGAATAGTGTAACAGCAGATATATGAAGCTAATAGGCAGCAAGATATCAAGAGAAATTATCCAGCAGCAATCCAGCAGCAGAAAACAGTTACAGAGAGCAAACAGTGCACAAAAAAATCAACAGTGCACAAAACGTCTTTGACGTCAGTGGGAGAAAGCCCACGTGGGCCCAACCAGATGATCAAAGATCAGATCACAGAGGAGGGATGAAAGGGTAAGCTATTTTCGCAACTTTTGGTAGTGGTCTCAGCCAGAACAGATCTAAACCCAAAATATTGGACGGATGAGATGGAAACAAGTGGACAAAACCAAATATCCACAAAAAATAGTAGAAGACCTACCTCTGATGATCCATAAATCATGAAAAATCCTTCATAAATAAGTAGAGAGCCAAACGACCAAGATGGGCTGATTCCGCAGATATGGTGATGATCATCACTGGTGGGCCACGGCTATTCTGAGTTGATCAGGGATGATCACAGACGATCACGTTGAAGAAAACACTTTCTGAAAGGCTTCCAGATCTTGGAAGATGACCAGGAGGATCCAAAGATCATTGGATCTTGAAGAAGAAATACTGGCTAGTAGTTGACAAGCTCTGATACCATGACAACGTGAGAAAGGAATATAGAAAATTATGCTGAATGGCCTCCCCTAGAGGGACGATTGTATTTCATATATATAGGGGCTGAATCCCCTAATTACAGCAATTAGTAATAACTAATCAAATCAAGATCCTAAAGATTAGCAACTAAATATGTACAGATCTTTGACCAAGTTACAAAGACTGGGCCTATGATACAAAGAATGGGCCTAATGGGCCTGCAAGCTTGGGCCAACATTAACACTGGGGTTTATAGAGTTGTTTTCAATTTTTTTTTATTGAGGAACAGATCTGTGTTTTTACAATCTGCTTACAATTTCTAAGAATTTCACTCAGCACCCTCCTCTCTATCAAAAGAGGCCTGCTGATCTAGTCATTTTGAGTTACAATACTGACTTGAGACAGATACTAGAGTGTTCATCATGGACAAAAGTGAAATTTCCTTGATTAAATTCAATGGGACAAATTATTCATCATGGGCTTTTCAATTTCAAATATACCTTAAGGGAAAAGAGTTATGGGGACATGTTGATGGGACTGATCCTAAACCTTTAGAGGATGTAAAGGCAGTGTCCAAATGGGAAACCAAGGATGCCCAAATCATGACTTGGCTTCTGGGGTCAGTGGATCCACAATACATTCTGAATCTCCGGCCCTATAAAACAACAAAAGGAATGTGGGACTATCTCAGACAGGTTTATCAACAGGATAACTCCGCCAGACGTTTCCACTTAGAACATGAGCTATCTCAATTTAATCAAAGGGACAATGCCCATTCAAGAATATTACTGTCATTTTATTAGCTTATGGATGGACTATACTAAGATCATTTACTCAAGTCTACTTGATGCCTAGATTGCGGTGGTTCAAAGCATTCATTCCACTAGTCAAAGTGATCAATTCTTGATGAAACTGAAACCTGAGTTTGAACAAGTACGTTCAAATCTGATGTGCAGGGTGCCTCCCCCATCTATTGATTCTTGCTTAGGAGAGCTTCTTCGCAAGGAGCAACGTCTTACTACCCAGGCTACTCTTCAACAAGCAATTTCTCCAGGACCACTGACTGCTGCCTATCTTGCCCGTCCCAAACAGCAAAAAAGAGACATGACCAAAGTACAGTGTTATTGTTGTCAGAAGTATGGACATGTCGCCACTCAGTGCAATCAAAAATTTTGCTCTTACTACAAACGCAAAGGCCATGTTCTTCCGGAATGTCGGCGTCGTGCTCAAATTTCCTCTCAGAAGGCTAATCTGGCAACCTTGGATGTGTCTTCTTCTGCATTGAGTCCTGCTACCACTTCAGTGATGCCTGCTTAGCCTCCTCCTTAATCCTTTCTTACCTCCGAAATGGTTCAACAAATGATAGTAAATGCCTTTTCTGCTCTTGGTCTCTCAAGTAAACCAAAACATTCAAACTCTACCTAGTATCTGGATTCGGGGGCTTCTAATCATATGACCCACTCTTCTGATAATTTATCTCAATTAAAGCCTTATGATGGAAATCTTCGAATCCATACAGCAGATGGTGGAAGTATACCCATTACTGTCATCGGTGAGATCTCATATCCCTTACCGTTGAGTCATGTTTTTCATTCTCCTCGGTTATCTACAAATTTATTATCTGTTGGACAACTCGTTGATAACCATTGTTCTGTCTCTTTTTCACGTTCTGGTTGTTTTATACAGGATCAAGCATCGGGGAAGGTGATAGCGAAGGGATCTAAGCGTGGCCGTCTTTTTCCGCTACAACTCTTTATACAAGATAGGAATTTGGTTGCCTCTGCCTTGTTTTATGCTTCTAGTTCAAATAAGAGCCAATTATGGCACAATAGATTAGGCCATCCTCATTCTCGTACTTTGTTGTCTTTGTTTCAATCTGGTTTGCTTCATGATAATAAAATTTCTCTTAAAGATGTTTCTTTTGATTGTTCTAGCTGTAAAATGAGCAAGAGTAAGACTCTTCCTTTTCCCATCAGTACCTCATTATCATTGAAATGCTTTGATCTTGTTCATAGTGATGTATGGGGTATCGCACATGTCATATCCCATTCTCATTTTAAGTATTTTGTTACATTTATTGATGATTATAGTCGCTTTACATGGATTTATTTCTTGCATTAAAAATCTGAGGTGTTTGTTACTTTTAAAATTTTCTTAGCTTATGTGGAAAATCACTTCTCCACATCCATTAAAACACTTCGCACAGATTCTGTTAAACAGGCCAAAGCCCATAACAGGATCCAGTCCAACACATATCACACGTGGGTTGACTTAGTCAATATATCATTCAGCCATACGTATTCTATTAAGGTTTTGGTTTCCTAACTTTGAATAGAAATTGATTGTAATTAGTTAGTTTCTTAACTTGGAGCCTTGATTAAGGCATTGTAATATCTATATATTGACATACGATCTCTAAAGGAAGCAGAGGCAATAATACAGAGTATTTTCAATCTTTCAAAGTTCTGTGATCATAATTTTGTCATGGTATCAGAGCAGAGTTCTAGTCTTCAGTCTTAGAAATCATTCAAGGAGTTAATCAGAGAGAAACCTCTCTCTCTCATGAAGAAAAACAGATAGCAAATTTGTTTTTAAGGGATCGTCATCCATTCAAGATCTGCGATAGGCTCAGAGCTACTGTGGCCCACCTGCGATCATCACAGCACCATCAAGGATTATTCTAGCTAAGGTCATCTAGGTCTTCTAAGAATTTTGGTGATTTTTTCAGAATTTTTCGACACTGTCAGGTAAGCTTTTTGATCATTCTCGTGATTTTTCAATAACTTACACAAGTTTTGATCAAGACCGTACAAAAGTTTGGATTTTCAGTAGAATAAGTTCAATCTTGTTCCAGTAGGTGCGAAAATTGTGTATTTTCATATATCAGGAACCTGATCAGGGTCCAGTACCATTTGTGGGGCCCACATAAGGGATCTAGGGCCTCAATCCAAGGACGTTAGGGGTTGTTTTCTTGTTTTTTAATGTTCTGTCCAGCACCATCTCTTCTCTGATTGGTTTGATTGGTTGGATCTTGTCTCCTGGACTAACGAACAGTATTTCATACAAACTGTTGCTGGATTTGCTCACTTTTCTTTCACAATATACAATTGAGATGGAAAAATCTGAGGTCACTTTGATCAAATTTACGGGAAAGTATTACCCTGCCTAGTCTTTCCAATTTCAAATATACCTAGAAGCTAAGGAATTGTGGGGATTTGTTTCTGGCACTGACCCTAAACCCACTGAGGATGAGAAGAAGATCTCCTCTTGGCATACTAAAGATGCCAAAATCAAATCATGGATTCTGGGATCCGTCGAGCCTCATCTAATAATGAATCTCAAGCCTTACTCAACCTCTAAAGCCATGTGGGGCTATTTGAAGAAAGTATACCATCAAGATAACTCTGCGCGTCAATTTCATCTTGAATGTGTGATTGCTGAGTATGCACAAGGGACCTTGTCGGTACAAGACTACTATTCAGGATTCCGTACACTGTGGTCGAAATACGATAGTATTAAGTACGCGGGTGTGGCTGACAATGTTTTGACAGTGATCCAAGACCTTCAGGCCTCTAGTCAGCGAGATCAGTTTTTGATAAAACTGCGGAATGAATATGAGAGCGTCTAATCTGCCCTGATGAATCAGACGCCCTTACCTTCATTGGATGTCTGCTTGAATGAACTCTTCAGCGAAGAACAGCGCCTTACGACCTCAGTTCATATTATTCAACAAAAGACTGAGACCTATTCAGTCGCGTTCTTGGCAAATAAGGCTGCTCAGCCTCCGCCTCGTGACTTGAGCAAAACCCAATGCTACAGTTGTCAAAAATTTGGGCATCTTGCATCTCAATGCAAACAGAAGGTCTGCAGTTACTGTAAAAAGTCGGGACATATCATCTCTGAATGTCGTCGCCGCCCACCACGTTCATCGACACAGTATCATACTCCACAGTATCAGACTTCAGCGTCTCAGACTCCACATGCTTATGTTGCTTCCTCGGTTATGCCTGCTCCTACATTTGCACCCTCACAGCCTGGGCCCTCATCATCTCTCACTCCTGAATTGGTTTAACAAATGATTGTCAATGCCCTCTCTGCCTTTGGTCTCTCAGGTCACTCCCCTTCATATTCTACTTGGTTCCTTGATTCCGGGGCATCCCACACCCCTCTCTCCAATGCGACAAGATACAATGGCAATCGTCAAATACAAACTGCTGATGGCGGCCATGTTCCCATTACTGCTCTCGGAGACATCCCTGGTCCCATCCCATTGAAAAATGTTTACCTTTGTCCCAATTTAACTTCAAACCTATTGTTAGTCGGGCAACTTGTTGAAAATAATTGTAATATCTCTTTTTCTTCTTCTGGTTGTGTTGTGCAGGACCAGATGTCAGGGAAGGAGATTGCGAGGGGGCCTAAGTGTGGACGCTTGTTTCCGCTGGATCTTTCTACATTTTCTTGGAATAAATTTGACAATAGTGTGTTTTGTTTTTCTACTAGAGATACCTGCCAATTGTGGCATAATAGACTTGGACATCCTAATTCCAAAGTTTTGTCCCTTATGTTAAACTCTGGTTTATTAAATAAATCTATTGGCCTTTCTTCTTGTGTGCCTTTTGAGTGTGCTACTTGTACAATGGGAAAGAGTAAAACTCTTCCGTTTCCTAATTCCACTTGCACAGCACTCAGTGTTTTGATTTGGTTCATAGCGATGTATGGGGAATTGCTCCAACCCTTTCTCACACTCACTATAAATACTTTGTGACTTTTATTGATGATTTCAGTCGATTCACATGAGTTTATTTTCTGCATTCCAAATCTGATGTTTTTATTGTTTTCTAAAAAAAAATTGTGTATGTTGAGACTCAATTCTCCACCTGCATTAAAATCTTGTGATCTGATTCGGGCGGGGAGTATGTGTCCTCTGATTTTCAACAATTTTTGCAAAACAAAGGCATTCTTTCTCAAAGGACTTGTCCTTATACTCCACAGCAAAATGGAGTCGCTAAAAGGAAGAATCGACATCTCCTTGATGTCACTCGTTCCCTTCTTCTTGAATTATCGGTTCCTACTTGTTTTGGGTTGAGGCACTGGCTACTGCAGCTCATCTTATCAATCGGATGCCATCACCCTCTATTGAAAATCAAAGCCCATATTACCAATTGTACAAGACATCTCCATCCTACGATGATCTTCATGTTTTTGGCTCGGTTTGCTTTGTGCATTTGCCTCCTTCTGAAAGAACCAAACTAACAGCTCAATCAACTCAGTGTGTTTTTTTAGGTTATGCTCCCTTTCAGAAAGGGTTCCTTTGCTATGATCCTCACATTCGACGCATCTGTACCTCTCGGAATGTCCGTTTTTTTTTAACAGTAGTTTTTTCAAAAATATATTGATCCTTCTGACTCCAACTCCTTGGTGTCTTTACCTGGTTTTTCTGACGACACGTCAGTTGTTCGATTTAATCCTAATTTTGTGCATCACAGACGGAATAAGGAAGCACCTACTGTGAATCCACCCCCCCCCCCCCCCCCCCCCCCATCTTCCTCTAGCATCTAGTTCGCCTCGGGCAATTGGTCCCTCTGACCATCCTTCATTGCACCGCTCCACTCGCATTTCAGTACCACCAAACCGCTATGGGTTCTCACATACTTCCTTAATGGCCACTTTGACTTCCTCTTCCATTCCCCAATCCTACTCTCAGGCTGTGTAGCACCAATGTTGGAACCAGGCTATGCAAGAGGAACTGGAGGCTTTAGAGCAAAATCATACGTGGGATATTGTCCAGTCTCCTGCGAATGTCAAACCTATTGGCTGTAAGTGGATTTTTTCTCTCAAATTAAAATCCGATGGCACATTGGATCGCTATAAGGCACACCTTGTCGCTCTTAGAAATCGGCAGGAATATGGCATCGATTATGATGAAACTTTTGCTCCCATCACCAAAATGACCACCGTCCGCATCATTCTTGTTGTTGCAGCATCTCAGTCTTGGCCTCTATATCAAATGGATGTCAAAAATGCATTTCTTCATGGCGATCTCAAAGAAGACGTTTATATGCGTCTGCCTCAGGGGTACTCATCCGAGAAGGGTATGGTTGCTAAGCTCCGTCGCTCCCTCTATGGTCTGAAGCAAGCTCCTCGCGCATGGTTTGAGAAATTTCAAGATGCTTTTCTCCGCTTGGATTTTCATCTTAGCCGGTATGATCCTTCTATGTTCTTACATCATGCTCCGTCCGGGATTACTGTGCTACTGGTCTACGTTGATGACAATGTCATTACTGGTCCCAATGCACATATGATTCAGGACCTCCAAGCTTCTCTTAATAAAACATTTCACATGAAGGATCTCGGCCCCTTAAACTATTTTCCTGGTGGTCTTGAAGTTCATCAATCGACTAAAGGTATTGTTCTCAATCAGCACAACTACACGGTTGACCTCATTGACTTGGCTAGCCTTACTGCTTCAGCTCCAGTAGATACGCTAGTCAAACTGAATGTCAAACTCAGTAAAGAGGAGGGTGACCTTCTTCCAGATCCTACCACATATCGCCAGTTAGTTGGTAGCTTGATCTACCTCACGATCACTCGTCCTGATATCTCCTATGTAGTCAACCTAATGAGTCAGTTCATGACTGCTCCTCGTCATCTTCACATGGCTACTGTTTGCCGCATCATTCGATACCTTATTCACACACCAACTCACCGGTTGTTTTTTTCCATCCAACAATCATCTATCTCTCAAAGCTTATTCAGATGCTGATTGGGCTGGTTGTCCAGATACTCACAGATCGACGACAAGATGGTGCATGTTTTTGAATGATAGTCTGATTTCCTGGAAATGCAAGAAGCATGAAAAAGTTTCCAAATCCTCTACTGAGGCTGATACCGTGCCATGTCTGCGGCATGCTCCGAAATTCTTTGGATCCGAGGTCTTCTCTCTGACATTGGTTTTCCAGCAGAAGGAGCTACCCCTCTCTATGTAAATAATACAAGCGCAATTCGGATTACTGAAAATCCGATTTTTCATGAACACACTAAATACATCGAGGTTGATTGTCACTTCATACGAGATGAGATTAAACGTGATGTCATCAGCCTTCCGCATGTCTCCACTGATCTTCAAATTGCTAATATTCTCACCAAAGGTCTTCCACGACCTCGCCATCAGTTCTTGGTTAGCAAATTGATGTTTGTTGATTCTCCCACATCAATTTGAAGGGGGATATTAAACAGGCCAAGGCCCATAACAGGATCCAGTACAACACATATCACACGTGGGTTGATTTAGTCAATATATCATTCAGCTGTACATATTCTATTAAGGTTTTGGTTTCCTAACTTAGAATATAAATTGATTGTAATTAGTTAGTTTCTTAACTTGAAGCCTTGATTAAGGCATTGTAATATCTATATATTGACATACAATCTCCAAAGGAAGCAGAGGCAATAATACAGAGTATTTTCAATCTTTCAAAGTTCTGTGATCATAGTTTTGTTAGATTCTAGTGGTGAATATGCTTCTAATTAATTTCATAATTTTTTGCAAAACAAAGGGATAATTTCTCAAAAATTATGTCCTTATACACCCTAACAAAATGGTGTGTCTAAGAGGAAAAACAGACACCTTTTGGACATTGTTCGGTCACTCCTCTTAGAATCATTTGTTCCACCAAAATTTTGGCCCGAAGCTCTGTCCACGGCAGTTCATGTTATAAATAGACTACCCTCCCCTCGTCTAAAGAATGAAACACCTTATTTTCATTTGTTTCATAAGCATCCTACTTATTCTCATCTCCATACTTTTGGGTGTGTATGTTTTGTTCTTTTTCCCCCAGTTGAACGAACAAAATTATCTACTCAATCCTCTAAGTGCGCTTTCGTAGGCTATGTGACTGACCAAAAAGGATTTTTCTGTTATGATCCTAAGGTGAAACGCATCAGGACCTCTCGTAATGTCATGTTTTTTGAAAATCAGTATTCTTTTTAACATCATTTAGATCGTGATAACCATGCTGTGCCTTCACTTCTTCCTGACTTTTGTGATAATCATGTTCCTTCTACGGAAACTATCAAGCCTTTACTTGTGTATGAAAGGCGTCGGCGGGAAAATACGCTTGCGCCTGAGCCTCCTAATTTGTCAGCTTCCTCGGCACTTGACCCAACTCCTGCTCCAGACATCTCCCAATCAATTCCTCTTCGTTGATCATCTAGGATTTCCCGCCCCACTGATCGGTTTGGCTTTACCCATACATCCTTACTTGCTACTTTGTCTTCTGTTCACATTCCTAATCATTTTTCCCAAGCAGTGCAACATGAGCGTTGGCGGCAGGCCATGCAGGAAGAACTTGACGCAGTCAAAGTGAATCACTCATGGGATGTTGTTCAATGTCCTCCGTCCATCTAAACTATTGGATGTAACTGGGTTTACTCTATCAAGTTACATTATGATGGTACTTTGGCACGTTATAAGGCTAGGTTAGTGGCACTTGGCAACCATCAGGAATATGGTATTGACTATGATGAGACATTTGCTCCGGTCACGAAGATGACAACGGTGCGTACTATTATTGTTATTGCAGCATCACGTTCACGGCCCTCTTTTAACAGATGGATGTGAAGAATGCATTCCTTCACGGAGATCTTAAAAAGGAAGTGTACATGCATCTTCCTCAAGGATATGATTCTACTTCTAAAAACAAGGTGGCGCGGCTCCGTCACTCACTGTATGGACTCAAACAAGCACCCAGAGCTTGGTTTGAGAAATTTCGTTCTACTCTGCTTCATCTTGGATTTGCTCAGAGTCTCTATGATCTTTCATTGCTCCTGAATAAAATTGCTCAAGCTACCACCATACTTCTTGTATATGTGGATGATATCATCATCACAGGCACTCACAGTAAAATGATCCATAGTCTTCAAGTTGCATTCCATATGAAAGACCTGGGTCCATGAACATATTTCTTATGTCTTGAGGTACAACAGTCTAGGAATGGACTGTTTTTACATCAACATAAGTATGCTACTAATCTCATTGATCTTGCTGGCCAAGGATGAAACGCCTATGGACACTCCATTACAAGTCAATAAGAAACTCTGGAAAGATGATGGGGACCTCCTCTCCGACCCCACCTCCTACCGACGCTTAGTTAGGAGTCTGGTCTACTTGACCATCACTCGACCCGACATCTCATATGCTGTGAATGTTGTTAGTCAATTCATGGCAGCACCGCGGCATCACCATCCGGTTGTTGCCAAAAGGATCATTCGGTACATTCTTGGTTCTCCGACGCGAGGCTTGGTTTTTCCAATTGACACAACAATTACACTAAATGCTTATTCTGATGCCGACTGGGCCAGATGCCCGGATACTCGCCGATCCACCACAGGCTGGTGTATGTATTTGGGTGAATCGCTCATTTCTTGGAAATGCAAAAAGCAAGAGAGGGTCTCCAGATCTTCCACTGAATCCAAATATCGTGCCATGTCCTCTACCTGTTCTGAGATCCTTTGGCTTCGTGGCTTACTTGCAAATCTTGGTTTTCCTCAGACTTCAGCTACCCCACTTCATGCGGACAATACTAGTTCCATCCATATCACTAAGAATCTCGTCTTTCATGAACGTACAAAACATATCGAGGTGGATTGTCATTTTATTCGAGATGAATATGATCACAAGGTCACTAGTCTTCCACATGTTTCCAGTGAACTACAACTTGCAGACATCTTCACCAAAGGACTGCCTAGGCCACGCCATGAGTTCTTGATTCGCAAATTGCTGCTGTTTGACCATCATCAATTTGAGGGGGGGTGTTAACACCAATTGACACAAAGCCCACCAGGCCCATTCAATGTAACAAACCAACCCATCATGTGGGATAATTTAGGATAGACTCAAATCACTGTAAACTGATTCTCTTTCCATATATATAGATTGTAACAGCTTTACTTTCTAGATAGATAGATTGTATTAGGCTTGAATTGCCTTGATTAAGGCGGAATAATATTATAAAAGGGAGGAAGGATCGTCCATTGAAGGGATCCAAGTATTCCACAAATATCCATTGTCTATTCACGTTCGTGACATGCATCACCTAAGTTCAATGAATTAGAAAGGATGGTTTAGATGAATGCTCCAGAGCTCCCTTGCAAGCATCATCAAGAAATGTATTTGATTCAACTAGAGGATCTGGCTAATGTGTTGCTCAAAGACCAGAAGGGTAAGAAAACACTGCTTTATCAGAAGGTAAGCAAACTCTATTAAACCATCTAAAGGGGGCACAAAACAAAATAAAAAAATAAAGGAAATGGCAAGGTCCTCAAAATGAGAAAAATAAAAAGTGAACCCCAATCTCCCAAGTAGAGGAGCCCAATACTGCCAGGATGTTGCAGGTAGCAAGCAATACAACTACAAGTATAAGGTCTATAGAAGTATAACATCTACTTGTTCTGCATGCATAAACATTCCTACACCAAGAAAAAGCACAAGAGTGGAAAGAACGATCCCTCAAGAGGAAGGAACCCACAGGAAAGCTTAGCCACTAAGCTGGTGCAACCCCAAATCCACGATAAAAAATTAGACCAATCTCCAAGAGATTGACCGAATCCAAAGATGGATTCCATCACTAGGGCACACTCAAAGTCATGAAACACTCGATAACTGAAGAGAAACTCATAATTCTTTAATTAATTGATACTAGCATAAGCAACTACAGAGGGGATTCAACTATATATAGATGAGTAGGATTGTTTCTTAGCAAATAAGACTTACTAAATAAAATAGGAAACTTGTAATCCTAATCAAACAATGAATAAAAATTAGAAATAGTCTCTAACTAGGGATAAATTTAGTTTCCCATAGTAGCTCTCAGTCACAATTGGGCCTATGGGCTGAACCCAATGGACTGGGTTAACCCCTGGGTGTGGGCCCAATTTCTTTCTTGGGCCCGGTCCGTACTGCATCAACTCTCCTTGACTTGGAAAGACTTGACTCTAGAGAGTTAATAGCTTGATGATATTTATAGAGATCCAGATTCAGGCGCTGAAAGTCAGTAGCAGCAATCCATGTAGCATCGGAGATCGGGTGGTTCTGCCAATGGACAAGGAACTTCTAGAATCCTCCTTGATGAGTAGAAACAATTGGATCATCAAGAACAGCAATGATTTTATCTATCGGTAGAGGAGCAGCTGGTAAGGCAATGGCTTGTTCTTCAGGGTATTCATCATTGACATGCCCATGGTAGAGTGTGAGGTCTGCAACATTGAAGGTGGGACTAATGCCAAGATCTGATGGTAAACGTATAAACATTGGAGCTAAGCCTTTTCAACACTTTGAATGGACCCACATTGGGTGGATGTAACTTCTTATTAGCTCATGGTGGTAATCATTTTGGATTGATACGTACTATAACCATATCTCCTTTAGAAAACTCAACGAAACGATGACATTTGTCTGCATGGTCCTTGTAGCTATCATTGCTAGTATTGATATGGTGTCGAACTTCATCATGTAATTGTTGCATGTGTTCGATGAAATTATCCGCTTCACCACTAGGTCGCGCTTCAAGAGGTAATGGGACTAGATCAATAGGCAAGCGTGGACGAACACCCTTGACTGCTTCAAATGGTGAGATGCTTGTGGAGCGATTGACTGAATTGTTATAAGCAGATTCAACCATGGGTAGAATTTGATCCCATGTTGTGATATAATGGCGAACAAGACATTGTACGGTCCAAGGCTTCAATTAACTACCTTTGTCTGGCAATCAGTTTGCAAATGGTAAGTAGTAGAAAAGTAAAGTTTTGTCTTTGCTGTCATCCACTAAGTCTTCCAAAAGTAACTCATGAACGTGGTGTCACGATCTAAAACTCTACTTGCATTAAGTCTGTATGTGAGAAGCCTGCCTTAAAATGTAAGGAGAATGACAAACAAAACTATCTGGCCAAAAGAAAAGGGGATGGGATAATCTAGTTCCTTTTATATCTCTCAAAGAAAGGAAAAGACTAGAATAGCCATATTGTTTGGTAAAATTATCTCTTCTTTGAAAGAGCAAAAGAACATTTAAGGGAAAAAAAGGCATAAAATTAAAATGCCCACTATAATCCCTGAAGTTTCTCTTCTTTGTACAAAGTGGAGAGAAAATTGAGGAGGGGCACCCCTTCCCTCCGCCACCGTTGATATCTTCCCATGGGGCATTAGGAATTGGCAATGGCTGATATAACCAGCATTCTTTTTTTTTTTTTTTTACCTTTAGCCAATTGATAGGTGCTGCATCTTTCACAAATGTTGATACCATTAAGCTTCATGCGCGGCCAATAATAGAGATCATTCACAAGAGCAAAGACCTTGTCATGTCCCAAGTGACCACTACAGCCTCTTGAATGTAATTCACGAACATGTTCTCGAATAGAAGTTGCAGGTAGGCAAAGTTGGTTACCTCTGAAAAGGAAGTCAACACGTATGCTATAATATATGTGCTTGTCCAGGTTACCATTAAGAAGATATGAATTGATAGTACCGAAATCTTTGTTGTATGCATACTCCTGCTTGATCTGCTCAAAACCGAGTACAATGACTGCCATAGTGGTGAGGAGATGTTTTCGACAACTTAATGCATCAGCTTCAGTATTGAAAGGGGGATGAGAATTGAAATTCATGCCATAAACCATACAAAGGATTACTAGTGTTTTCCAATATTAATGATTTTTCTAGGTTTTTTAAGGGAAAGGGGGATGAGATTTGAAATTCATGCCAAAATAACCCACAACAACCACAAACTGCTACATATCATCATCATAATAATGGTATCTGATTTTCATGTCAACCATAACGCCACCTGCGACCATTTATGATGGAGAGGGACTGCCACATAACGGGCTCTTGGATCATGGGTCAGATCCAACCATGGCCAGCTTGTGGTCCAATAAAAGCCCTATTGTGCAAGGGGAAGACCCAATTGGACCCCCTAACCATGTCTACCTACTTGGTTTCAAGTGCTGCAGTTTATCACATACCTAATGCTCTAACTAAACAAGCGAGCCTAGACAACTTAAACAGTTTAATTATGTAAAAATTAATGTAAGGCTCATTTGGAAACTCTAATTTGATCTAAGAAGAGCTAGTTAGATTAGGTATAGAACACTAGCTCAAAGTTTGAAGTTCTAATTTACTTTTAGTTCGATTGGTAAAATTCTAAGGAAATGCTCTTATTTCACAGCAGCATGTTAGGTGAACATACAAATAAGACCTTATTAGAGGGGCATTTTTTGTTAATTTCAAAAATATAACTTTAAACAGAGAAAAGATTTACCTATCTGGTGCTTTCTCTAGTGATTATAACACAAAAGGAGGCAATGGCCTAATGGGTAGCAAAAAGACCAAAATAGTAAATAGAGAATGACCTAATCAAAGAATAGAAGTGAGATTTTAAAGAAAGCGTGAGAGATCATTATTCTCTGTAATGTAGAGTTTTCCCGTATTATGTTTTCAAGCACCAGAAAGTTTTCCAAATATTGAAACCCTTATCATTTGGAAGAAGGATATTCCTCAAAGATTTTTTTCTTTTCTTTTCTTTTTCTTCTTTTTTTTTTCAATTTGTTTGGGAAAAGGGGTTTGGAGAAAGAGCTGAAAGGACCTGACAAATAAGGAAAAAAAAACACATGCCTACTTTTTATAATTCACCAAATCCTAATTGAGATGATAGAAGAAAGTTATACATACATAGAATGTTCAAACCTATTTTATCATAGGTATTTTTATTGAAAACTAATGTAAATCAACCCTTTCCTCTTCTTAGCACTTCAAACAGGTAAGGTCTCATTAAAAAACTAACCGAGAAATTACTTTTTTGTTTAGAGGTTTTTCCTCTAAATATAATTTAATTGGAACTCCATTCAGAGGTGACCCAAATACTCTAAAATATAAATAACCTCTAAAGCTGTAAGTAAGCTCTTAATTTTAGAGTTACCAAACAGGCCTCAAGTGTTCTAGTTTATAGAGAGTATTATTCTTTACAAGTAAATAGTTTCTAATAAAGAAAATTGGGACTCTTGGAAAGTTTCTAATTACGTCGATGAGGATTTTAGAAATATCCATTGGGATTTTTAGCAAGTCATGCCGATATGTACTTGTAGTGTCTTCTCTATTTATACATTGACTGTAAAATTTGAGATTTCCTCTTCCATGGTTAGACGGTCATGATTTTGCTATGTTGAAGCTTCAATGTAGAAGGTTGGCCCGTTGGTCAATCAATTAGGAGTCTTAAAAAGTTGCTAATTGTGTTGATTAGGATTTTTAGAAGTCTCCAATGCGATTCTTAGCAACTCGCACCAATATGTACTTGTTGTGTCTTCTCTACTCATACATTGATTAATAAAATTTGAGATTTTCTCTTCCATGGTTAGACATGTGATACTATGCCAGACCAATGATGTTGAATCCGTACTCATGATTTTGCTAAGTTAAAGCATTGGCTTCAAAACTTTGACCCATTGGTCAATCTCCCCCTGGATCCATCAACTATTTTTAATCATATCTGATATCAATTTCTAATAGCTTTTGTAGTGGCCTTCTTATTTTAAGCTCTCAACCCCGTATCATCGAGAAATTCAATTTCCTAACCCCAAATGACACACCATTCAGCTTTATAACTGCTTCCACAGTAAAACAGATAAAACTACATATATCCATTCCAAACTATCTCAACACTGAAATGTGTGCCGTGAGTCTCCCCACCTTGCTAAAAGGTCTCTGCTTTTTATAGTAACTCAACACAATACTAAAAAACTGAAATTACTCATCTCCATCAACAAGCCATTTGTTTGCATTCAGAACTTAAAATCACAGGTGGGCTGAACATTGGCAGAATCGATGGACATCCATTCCTCTACACATAGGGAATAGTGTAGAAAAAATAAATCATATAAGTGAGATACAACCCTTCTGCCTTACTGTTTTCAACCAACTTCCCATCATAGTAGAAAGGTCACTAGCAGTATCCTTCCTGACATCATTTCCAGTTTCCAACCCACCTCAAACTCACAGCAGGATAATAAAAAATATATACCCCTAGGGCCCTGTTTGAACCCACAGAATTCAGTTGCCCAGCAACTGATTCACTTGTAACTCCATTCACCTGTAATTAGTAATAGCAAAATAACAAAATTAACTGTCACTTAAAGGCAACTCAGGTTATCCAATGGCAGCGCGAATTATAGGACAACAATCCAACAAACCCAAAATAAAAACCACACTTGCAATACCATACAAGATAAAAAGCAACAGTAAATTATAGAACAACAAAAAGCAACAAAAACCCAATTGTTTAAGACTGCATACCTCCTCCGCAGTAATGATTGCCTTGATATGCTGATTAAAAGAACCAAAACAACAAACCCCAAAAAACATCAAAACCAAATCATCAACCAACAAAATTTAAAAAAACAAACCCCATCCAAATCAAAATTTAGAAAAATTTTCACCTCCAAATTGAGAACGATTGCTCTTTCACGCCCTAGAATCGTGGAGGGGTACGAAAGAAGAGGATCAAGAATTCGGAGATCTCGCGCATGGATCTCAACCCGGTGCATGATAGCATACTTGTCCACATCCAAAATCGTGCCCTCCCCAGTGCAATCAAGCATAACCCAGCTCCTAGAAACGACCGTCTTATTCTTCAGAGATGCTTGAGGATCTGCTGGGACTATGTATCCATCCCGGGCCATCTCGGCGGTCTAAAACAACAACAAAATGAAATCAGCTTCAGATCTTTAGAGTAAAATCCCAAATGCAGATGATTGGATACAATGATATGAGATTAGGATCATTACATCCGAAATTCACATCAGCAGAAATCCAAGCTGGGATTCATAAAACCCTAAGAAGAAGAAGAAGGGAAAAGGGGTGTTTTTTCAAATTAGGGTTTGGATTCGGCCATGGAAGAGCTGTTGGAGGAGGATCTCAGTGCGACAGTTACATGGTTAAATCATGGCGGGGGAAATGAGTATTTAAAATCGGGGAAGGTACAAGCTCGGCTCGGCTCGGCTCGGCTCGAGCCGATTTTTAAGGAATTGGATCCGTAGTTGTAAGAGGAGTTGTTGTTGGATTGGCATCGGCTTGGCTAAGGTGGAGGTCTACAGAAGTGGAGGGGGTTGTTCGTCAGTTCGTCTGGTGTGATTGTCTTATTATATTCTTCTGAAATGGGTTGTGTTCAAAATTCCCGCTTGCAAAAGGTTTGACAAAGGATTTTTTTTTTTTCTCTTTTGAGAATCCTCGTTGGGGGAGAAACATTGGGGGGTGTGGTGGGGTGGGGACTGTTTTTTTTTCTTTTGACCTTCTGAGAATTCTTGTTGGTGGAGAAACATTGTGGGGAGAAACATGTAATAGTCAACCATGGGTGTGGTGTGGTGTGTTTTTTTTTCTTTTAACCTTCTGAGAATTCTTGCTGGTGGAGAAACATTGTGGGGAGAAACATGTAATAGTCAACCATGGGTGTGGTGTGGTGTGTTTGTGCACAAGCATTCCCAGTACAGCTCACATTGGATAAAAAAAATTTCTATGAGGACTATGTGTTGCTCTAAATTACTAAAAGAGGAATTGAACAGAAAATGGCGACAGTTTTTTTCACTATCATAGACTCTTCTCATTAAATAAGCCCACCATAAGAGTCGAGATGAAAAATTGCAAATGGATATCCAATTATCCAAAGGCTGCGACCCCAAAAAATGTGGGTTTAGAACCTATTATAGGTTATGATTAATAAACAATATCGGACCTATAATCCGATTTAAGTTTCAATGTTAAAAGGATATGTCTCTTGATCCATGCAAGTTTCAACCCATGGACCCAAGACCCATTTCTTAACAGCTTCGTAGATGCGGCCTTACCAACACAATTGTAGACTAGGAATCCAAATATAATATAGAAAAGGGAAAGAGAGTAGTTTTGAGAGTAGTAAAATTGGTGGGCCCTTGCAAGTGATGGGCAACGAGAATAAGGATGGTAATGGCCCTCCTCTTTCTATTTTTGGACTCAATGAGAATCTACAATCATATTCATGTTTAAAGTATAGGTAATTTCTTTAAAATTGTTTTTTAGCCCAAACTTAACAAATGATTCGTACATTTCTTGGCTCAAAGAGTTTGGATGTGTATTTTTAATACTATGATCTTAACTTTGTATGGGTTAATGTTAAAAACTTCATGTAATAACGTATATAATGGTTTGAAAAATATTGGGATTCATCAACCTTGGAAGGTAAACTTGATGGATTGTTACTAGGCTGAATGATATCCCTTTTTTATTTTCAGGTTAAATGATATCCTAATTTAAGGTAAAACAAAATAAAATAAAAGATGGAATTGGTTCCAAATCCAATTCCGAAATCGGATCTGGGTCCTCTTTTTCGAATTTCGTCTGGAACTGAAAATAGGTTTTGAGACGGAACCAAAACTATCATTTACAAAAATGATTCTGAATCTGAGTCCAGTATGGTTCCAGCCTAGAACCGACATGTTGATCCCTATCTAAAATTGATTTTTTTAAGACATTGATATTCAAAAGTCTATATGTCAAATAGAAATTTCCAAATGCTCCACAGTCATAATCTAACAACAGCATATGAAGTTCTCAAAACTTGCAGAGTATCATTAGAAATGCCTCCAAATAAATGGGCATTGACTAAGGGCATGTTTGTACAGCCGCGTGTCTGGAAAAGCAAGGAAAAGTAGGCCGGTTTTTTTGCATTGTAAACTTTCACATTTTGTGTGGTCACATTTCACTGAAGGAAAAAAAAAAGAAAAGAAAAAGTGAGTTAGATATTTTGTGATTCCACAGAAAAATATTTATGATGGGGGAATAGAAAAAAAATATGTTTTCCACGGAAGAGGAAATCGGCAAAACCGATTTTCCCCAAATGCTACTCAATGACACAACAATGCCCTAAATCATTCTTAGAATTCTTGAAAAAGCATGAACTATTGCCTTTGTACATATTTCATTTCTTGTATTTAACATATAGTTCATGGTATTACGGTTTAAAAGTACTCATGCTAGTAATGAACGATGATGGCATGTTTATAAATCAATATAAAGAAAGATTCTCAACATTAATATATATAGCTGCTAGTGTTTCTTTTTTTTTTTTTCATTATGAAATCACGAAGGGCTTTCAATAATGTGAAACAGTCAAACATTCGCTAGCCGTGGAAAAAGGATGGCATGCTTAGAATATTGTAGTTTGCAAGATGTACTAATTCAGTTATTGTGTATTAAAGCTATCGGTTTCATTGTGGAATTCAGCTTTAACTCTGCAATTGATTTCAATTTCAACACTCAATTTTGAATTAAGTCTAACTTGATTGTGACCTAAGGAAGATATTTTATGAATTTTAGATAAAGTTTTTACTTTTCTTTTTTGGTCTAGACTCTTGATGTTATTATCCCAACAACACTCTTCCAAATCACTATCCATGATCTCAAATAACTGTCCATGATCCCACAATGAGTCTCTTTATTGAAGTCCCAATCACATTTTGGGCCCTAGTTGAAAATGTTAGAGAGACATTTCCTGTTAAATCTTGTCCCACCAACTAATATTGTCATCTCCATCACTCTTTTGTTTTTGTTTGTCTAGTCTCTATGTCTCAGATACACTCCTAAAATCTATCTTAATAGTGGAAAAGGAACCTAAATTTGGTTGCTGCTAGAAATCTTGGATTTGCTAGAAAAAGTTTTGTTTGCACATCTCTTTCTAAACCATCAAGATTCTTCTCACATATTGATCACGAACATCTATATGCTGCATCTCCTTCTTCCTCTACAATGGTGTGGATTAACCTCTTTTCATCTATGATGACAAAAGCCTTTTTATTGCTTTCCCTTTTTTCTTAAATCCATTAAACACAGTTATGGGAAATAAAGAAACTAAAGAACAATTTATAAGTTATAAAATTCACATCTCTACTGTTTTCTAGAATGGAAGAACACTTATCTTCTTATCATATCCAAGCCCTTGTTGGGATCATCAGAACTAGATATGCCATGTACTCAGTTTCCACCTTATTAGTAACTGCAAAGAACAAAACAACTCACAAGTTAACTGCTAGGATCACAAATTGGTCATTATTCTTGACCATCAATCAAGTGGGACAATGGTTTCTCCATAATAGCTTTGATTAGACAATCCTATCCATTCTACATCAATCAAAATGGACAATGTAGATTACTTGCAACAGCCTTTCAAAAAAAGATTAACTAAAACAAACCTTCTACTAGTTTTTTTATCATCAATAGTGTTTGTCCACATTGAGGTGCAAGTTGCTTAGAGAAGTAGCATTGGATTGCAAGATTTAGAAAAATTTTAACTAAGATGTTTATTTTGTTTTTAAATAAGGATATTCTAATCACTATAAACAAAAAGAGAGAGGGTAGCGAAGACATTATTTCACTTCAACTATGTCAATAGGTTACATTTGATGGGTTAAATTAACTTCATAATAAAAAAAAACTGAAATTCAACTAAATGTCAGCAAGTGTTGATCTTCAAATAGTATCTTTATACTAATATTGTGCAAGCTCATTACATCAATGCAAATAGCTCATTATACTAATATTTTGGTCTCTCTTTCAGCTGATGAAAATGCCCCACATTTCTAAATCTAGACAACATAAAGACAAATACAAAGCATATATTGGAATCGAACTAATATTTAGTTTAATACAATCATATTTCTTATAGATATGTATATTCTCATTCATGTTTTTTTTTTTTTTATAAATGTTCAATCCAATAACGAATTAGAATTATGTAAAAGCTGATACAAATGATAATAATAGAGTTTGGAAAGTTTCTATAGAGATGGAGATACGTAATATAAGTTGATAAATAAGACTAAGGTAGGTTCTCTATATATATATAAATATATATATATATATATATATTACAAGCTATAGGTTCTCCAATTTTATTTCTCTGTCTTTCTCTTTTCATGCAACTTGTAACGACCCAGATCCATTGCTCACATGATATTGTTCGTTGTGGCCCATTGGATTCTAACCACATAAAAGGCCTCAATCCTTGTCGGACCCAACACGCTTCTACAGAGGAGCTACATGAGTGACATACTCCCCCACGAAAAACAGAGCCGTCCTCAGCTCTGATATCATTTGTAATGATTCCAGCCCGTTGTCCACATGATATTGTTCGCTTTAACTCATGGGATTCCAACCCAATCTTGCATCACGGTTTTAAAAGGCCTTAAAACCATGTTACACACTTATATACTCAAGATTAGGACTAACATGTTTCCGATGTGAGACTTATGTACCACTGTATACTCGGACCCAACGACCTTCTACATGGGAGCCACAGACATGAGAACACAACTTGCCCCCTACAATCAGTAGGCAAATCCGATATATATATTTTTTTAATGAGATTTCTACTTTTTTTCCAAATCGGCCATATGAGGAATAGGGGAATAAAGCATCCAGATTATTATTCTGACTTTATTACTAAAATTACAAGTTACCAAGTAAGTAAAGGATTGGTCCTTTACCGATGAATTGTTTGAAACAACTTCAAGACCATGTTTAAAGGCATCCATTTACATGCCATTCATTGTTACATCATCATCATTATTATTATATTATTATTTATTTATTTATTTATGGGACATTTACCAAAAAAATCTCTAAATAAGGTAACCATAGCTGAGGACTCCAAATATTTATAATATCAGCCGAGAACCTCCCGCCCAAATCCCATTATTATATTTCCTTTTTGACCCTGAGTTTGTTGATGTCAAGTCCCATTATTATATTTTCTTTTTTACCCTGAGTTTGCTGATGTTAAAAATAAAAAAAATAAAAAAACGGCCCCCGCCCTCGCCCCTGAACTCTCCTCCCCCAACTTCTGTGTACTATTCTTTTTTGTCAACTTTTAGACTTTTATAATATAAAATATAATAATCAACGGAGGACACCTAACAATGGATCTCTCATCAATTGGACATTTTTCTCTGTATAGCAAATAGAAATACATTATTAAGGTTTGACAAAAGCATATATAGGTACCTAAGCTTCGTATCCATTTTTTTCAAATCTCTATTTAAGACATGACGTATTATAGATTTTGTGTTATATCTCGTGTTCATAGAGTTTTTTCAATATGCATTGGGTAGCTTGCCATTTTTACCAATTTGTAGATTTTGTTGATGAGTCTTAGAATAAGACCTTGTTCTGATATGTATTTCTGCATTTGCTATGTGATACATAGAGACATGCATGTGTGTGTGTGTGTGTTTTTATAAACTCTTAGGTATTTATAATTTTTTCTTAAATTCTCTATAAAACTCTAGGGCTCTAAAACGGGAAATGTATTTTTTTTATATAAAAATCTATTTTTCTATTCTTCATATCTTTTTTCTATAATTTTTTAGATAAAAACCTATTTTTATTTTGTGTCTTTTTCTATATATAATTTTCAATTAAAAGGGTTGGACTTGTTTTCTCTTTGGTATGATATTTATCCTATATTTTATGTACTTTCTTTTTCTCATTTGTTATCATAACAACATTATCTAACTTATTTTGTTTAAATATTTATGCTTTGTTCGTTTGTTTATTTATTTATTTTATTCATTATCACCTTTCAATAATTCAACATTTTGTGATGTTTTAGTTTCTGATTTTCAATATTCAAATTGGAAAAATGTTTGCGGTATAGTATTTCACTTGGATTTTCTTTCTAAAAAGCTTATTCATTTATTTATTTATTTATTATTTTTAGATGAAAATATTGTTTTGGTATTCATAGGTTTCTATTTTAGCACTACACCAAAAACGGAAAATTGGAACGGATTTCCGTTCCTGATTCGCCCGTTCCTAATCTGTTAAACCGTTCCAAAACCGTTCCAATTTCCTATTTTTGGAACGGATTAACGGATTAGGAACGGAAAACAGGAAATTGGAACGCATTACCGTTCCTAATCCGTCCGTTCCTAATCCGTTAAACCGTTCCAAAAGCGTTCCAAATTTCCGTTTTTGGTGTAGTGTAGTACCTATTATTTGTAAGGAAAATCTTAAATTTCCTTTTATAGGATCTTCATATTCTATTTTTCACAATTTTTTACAGCATTTTAACACTAGCAAAACACGATCACTAATCTGTCCAAACCTTGAGTCCAATAAATATTTCAACAATTTCATTTCATAATATCAATCAGTATCTTTTAGCCCCTAATTTTTTCTCCAAATTCCTATATTCCAAATGTTTTGTATATTTCCTTCCTAAAAGGAATAGCAAGTCTTGTCCATTATATAGACCCTATCTAACTAACGACTATAAACTCTAAATAAATATTTCCACCTAATTCAGAGTAGAGCCTAAGCATAAAACCAATAAATAATATTTTGAATAAAATATAAATGGCGAATTGAATATCATAAATAATCTAATGAATAAAAAATTCACTACAACTAAGGAGAGTACTCCAAACACATTAGAATGATAGAGATCCTCAAATTTATCAAACCCACCTACCTAACCATTAAATTAAATAAATCTATCATGTTATACATTAAAAAAAAAAAAAACTCTTAAAAAGAAATAATGAAACCATGCTCTAACAAACAAGATCATCTATTGTGGTGTACATGCAGAACTACAATGACTTATTGTGATGGTTCTTCTAAAGAAAAGTCTCACACATACACATACAAAGATGATGCATACACTCACCTTTTATTGTACCAAAAATGTGTACAGTACAATTAAATGGAGAAAAATACAATTTGGAGAAATATAAAAGCTTGTGGATAAAATTTATATTGAATATATATTTTATAGAGATACAAGAGCATTTCCAACTAAAATGATGAACAACACATCCAAAATGTAAACATATGTAAAAAAAAATCAATTTAAAAACATGTCATAATAAGTCCAACGCCCTTTTCAAACTGAAACAATCAAACCCAAATACATGAAATGTCATACAAAAATAAAAATATATAGAACACATCTAATATATAAGATATGTAAAAGTAATAGAACTGCGCACACCGTAGCTAGAATCGTGTGATGAGCCAAAACACATCCATAAGATAAAGATGTTGAAAAAACGAAGTTAGTTGAATAGCATACCATAATAAGGTCAATAGGCAAAAATGGAAAAAAAAGGGGCTTCACAATATACCAGTTGTCAACGAAAATGCTTTTCAAAAAATTGTGATTATGCCAAGTGATTGTGCACTATTCCAAGTAACTATTTTATGTCGTTATTACAACTCCCTGTGCATAATATAAGCATCTGGAGGGCGCTCAAGTGGCGTCATGAGAAAATATAATGACAATTTTGTAATATGTCATGAGAATATATATAATGGCAATTATATATTCTCATGACATCTGGAGGACCTTATGTAAGAGGAATTCTCATGACGCAATTTTATATTAAAATATTTTCTCGTGGCGTCATGAGGAAATATGTCATGAGAATTCCTTTTATGAAAGGACAAACATTTTAATATATATAAATTGTGTTTTTCAATTATCCTATGCAATAAGATATTTGAGCTTCAGATGACATTAGAAGGAGATAATATAAGATGATATAAGAGAAAAGAAATGAATAAGATTTTAAAGATGATGTGTGTTGATTGTTGACAGATCTACTGATTTTGATTTTAAGTTAGAGGGAGATTAATTAGAATAAGATTTAAAAGATGATGTGTTTTGATTTTAGTAAGAAATTTCTCATTGTTAGATTGACCGAATTTGATAGTGCCCATCCCACTCATTGAAAGTTGAATGGATCAAAATGAAGGAGGCAGCCCACATATAGATTATTAGATTGATCATATACTTGAACTTCTCCTTTGCACCCTGAATTTTTGATATATATATATATATATATATTTATTTATATGTATTACTCTTCCTCAAAGAAATTTCGTGAGAGAGAGAGAGAGGTGCAATCACATTACTAAATTATTGTATTTTGCCTAAAACTAAAGAAAAGAAATCACCTTAAAACCCCATACTATAACCAAATCAGATACGATTTCATAATCAGAAAAAAATTGAGCATTTAGAACTATGAAGTTATGACCCTAGAAATAATCAAGCAACAATAAGGGAAAAAACTAAAAGCATTGTAGTGTAAAAAAAAAAGAAGAAATAGATTGATACATGATGGTAACTGTTGTCGATCAAAACTGGAGTTGGATTCATGTCAACACGAAGAGATGATAGTAGTTTTTTGTTGGAAATGTCAGCTGGGCAGTATTTGAAAGTGAGAAAAAACTAAGAAAACAAATATGAAGTGGGCAAGACACACCAATAAAGATGCTATCTTAAAGACAGCAATTTCCCACATGCAGGTGGATTGAGTGAAATTCTGTCCCCGGGATACAATGCCCCACTCTATCTCAAGGTCTGCACACCAAAGATAGAAATATGGAATTGCCCTTTAAAAAATCAGAAATAAAACAAAGTAAAGAAAGCTCTTGGCTGATTTCTTTGAATATCAGTTTCTGGTTTTGATTTTCTACTTCTCCATAACTCAAGTTGGGCCTCAATATATAGACTTTAACACAACCCAATCACTTGGGTCACACCCATTCAAATGCACAGGTCACAACTATTCAAATGGGTCCAAAGGACATGACTATTGAAGCCAACTGTCCAAAACTACCCAGCAGTCATATTCCAAATTTGAATCTTTGAAAACATAAAGAGTCTTTTAGGGGTTGGTAGGTCACCTCATGGACCCCTTTGGCCATATCCCAAACGTACTACACATCATCTCCTCCCTTTTCTTTTCTTACTTTCATATTGCATATTTTATTGTTTGAGACGACTGATGCCAAAGGAATCCATAAGATTTAGAAAATATCCAACAATCCCCCACTATTTTCTAAAACTTATAATTTTATGAAAATATAATATATAAATACATATTTTTATGAAAAATAAAATAATAAAATAAAAAACTGTATAATGCATCCCTCGCAGGTGGATGACCCTTGAACCAGGAGGTAGAATATGTATCGGGAAGTTTGTGACTAAGTGACCTAAGTGGAGCTCACGATACATATTCACATTATACAATATGGTCGGGCATCCATATTCTACACGCCGCGCTATTTCATAGGCCATGCGCTAGTCCTGGTCTTAGCGGATGCTCTAGAGCCTTGCCGACAAGACCCATAGGAGGCGGCCATGATCTCCACATCTGCAAAGGCAAACTCATCAAGAGTGCTTTCGCTCACTCCGCACAAAGCCATGAGTCTGTTAAGAACTAAAGAGTCCAACCTAACATAGGCGAAAGGTAGATAGTGCACGAACCTCAGAGATGGGCAAATTTGGAACACAGCAAGTCCCCCCACTAGTTCCAAATAAACTAAATGTGCATTGCGAGGTATATCTCAATATACTCTCTAGTGGACAGTACATTTGACCAAATTTCCTTTGAACTCTAACTTAGAAGTTAAGAGTAGGCTACAGGCAGGACCATCCCTCTATGCCGGTAATAAACCCATCTCCCTCGAGGTTTTCCATATTCGTTCACCAGAAAGAGGTTTAGTCAAAGGGTCTGCGAGCATGACTTGTGTGGGAGGATATTCCAACACTAGTTTTCCTTTCTTGAGTAAACGACGAATATGATTATACTTCATAGCAATATGTTTAGATTTACCTGTGCACCTTTTGTTCTTAGCAGTAAACATAGCTGACTTATTATCACAGTACATTGTGAGTGGTTTGATCGGCTTCTCAATAAAAGGTAGAGGTCTTAAAAGACATCTCATCCATACTGCTTCCCTACCTGAAAGTGACATAGCCACATACTCGGATTCCATAGACGAGAATGCTATGCAAGTTTGCTTGCGAGATGACCAAGCAACAACTCCTCCACCTAAGGTAAACAACCAACCACTAGTGGACTTGGAGTCCAATTTGTTAGTAGCCCAATCTGCATCACTATAGCATTTTAATATAGGTGAGGTTCCATTATAATGTAATCCATAATCAATAGTATGTTTTAAATACCGGAGAGTTCTGCTAATTTCTCGCCAATGAGTATGATTTGGATTACTAGTGAACCTACTAAGTAGGCCTACAGCATATGCTATAACAGGCCTTGTACAATTCATTAAAAACATTAGACTACCAATGATACTAGCATATTTTGACTAAGCAATAGGAGAGCCATAATGATGAATTAGTTTAATATTTGGACTTATAGGGGTAGGACTTGGTCTACAATTTGAAAAGTTGAACTTATGCAAAATTTGATCAACATAATGAGATTGACTTAAAATTACAGAACTATCTTTCCTTATTACTTTAATACCCAAAATTGTAGCAACACAACCCATGTCTTTAATCTCAAAAGTTTGTGCAAGAAACCTTTTTTTTTTTTTTCATCAATTTGCTCAATAGTAGAACTGAAAATTAAAAGATCATCAACATAAAGAGTTAAGACAACACTATCAAAACCAACTCCTTGAATAAAAAAATACAAGGTTCCACTGTATTTCTTTTAAAACCATTTTTTTTAATTTCTTTCTTAAACTTTTTATACCACTGTCTAGGGGCTTGTTTAAGCCCATACAGTGATTCATTTAATTTACAAACTTTGTGTTCATAACCTTCTTCTATATAACCTTCTGGTTGATCAATATCAATTTCTTCATCAAGATCACCATTTAAGAATGTTGTTTTAACATCCATTTGATGTATTTGAAAATTATAAATCGAAGCTAAAGCCATTAAAATTCTAATGGATGTTAATTTAGTAACAGGAGAAAAAGTCTCAAAATAATCAATTTCTTCCTTTTGTTTATAACCCTTGGCTACTAATCTAGCTTTGTATTTATCGATCAATGCTACCATCAGGTTTAAACTTTTTCTTTAAAATCGATCTACAACCTAAGGTGTTAGCATTAGGGGGAAGATCAGTTAATATCCAAGTATTTTTACTTTCAATGGACTTAATTTCATCATCCATAGCTAATTTCCAATTATGCGAATCAGATAAGGACAAAGCAGTTTTATAATCTTTAGGGTCTTCTAAGAGAAAAGTAATCATATCAGGTCCAAAGTCTTTTACAAACCTTTTTCTTTTACTTCTACGACGTTCAGGTTCAAAATTAATTGTATCATTGAGTGGTATTAAATCATTATTATAAGGGAGAACATCTTCTAACTCTAATTGTAAGTCCTTTTCTAATTCTAAGAAATTAGAGTCTTTAATAGTCAAATGTTCAAAAAATTCAACAGAGGTACTTTCTAAAATAGAATTAGTTTTTTGATTCAAAAATCTATAGGCTTTAGAGTTAGGAGGATAGCCTAAGAAAATAGACCTTACACCTTTGGTGCCACATTTTGGCCTTCTTTGAGATAGATCTATTACATAAGCAATACATCCCCACACTTTCAAGTAATTAATATTTGGTCTTCTACCTTTAAGAAGTTCATAGGGTGTTTTATCATATCCCTTATGTAATATTCTATTTCCTATATGACATGCAGTAAAAAGGGCTTCTCCCCAAAAACTCAAAGGTAAATTAGAATTAATCAACATAGCACTAACCATTTCCATTAAAGTCCGATTTTTACGTTCTGCAACTCCATTTTGATGGGGGCTATAGGGGGTAGTAACTTGATGAATAATACCTTCATTTTCACAAAAAATCTTAAATTCATTTGAGAGGTATTCACCTCCTCTATCTGTCCTAAAAACTTTTATTTTTCTCTCTAATTGATTTTCAATTTCAGCTTTGAAAATCTTGAATTTGTCTAAGGCCTCATCTTTAGTTTTAATTAAATATACATAGGTATATTTAGAGTAGTCATCAATAAAAGTAACAAAATACCTTTTACCACCTCTAGATCCACATTTCTATTATCACATATATCACTATGTATTAAATCTAATAAATCATTGGTCTTTTCTACTGATTTAAAAGAATGTTTACATAATTTGGCTTGAGCACAACATTCACATTGATAAGATAAAGTAGATATATCAGCATTAGGAATTAATGCACTAGACATCATTCTATTTAATATCTTTTTACCAACATGTCCTATCTTAAAATGCCATTTATCATCATGCACAGTCACATAAGAAGAAGCATTAATATTATTCATGACAGATAATAAATACATTTTATCTTTGGCATATCCCTTGCCTACAAAGGTTCCGCTATCAGTGATAATTACTTTATCACTATCAAATACAACACAAAAACCATGATGATTAATAAGAAATACAGAAATCAGGCTCTTTCTTAATCCAGGTACATGAAGAACATTCTTGAGGGTGAGAGTCTTGCCAGAGGAAAGTAGGATTTCAACAATGCCAGTTCCAACAATGGGACTTGTAGCCGAATTTCCCATGTAAAGCTTGTTTGTAGTTTCCATGGTCTTATATGTCTTGAATGCTTCCCGGTGAGGGGTGACGTAACAGGTTGAACCCGAGTCAATCCACCAACCATTATCATTATTAACCATAAAGACCTCAGAAATTACAGCAACAAATTCATCTTCAACATGATTTGATTCTTTCTCTTGACCTTTTTTATATCGACACTGCCTGGCAATATGCCCCATTTTTCTACACACATAACATGGGCCTGAGCCTTTATTTTTCTTAGAGTCTTCTCTCCCTCTTTGTTTGTTCTTGGACCTAAAATTTGAATGATTCTGATTTCTATTTCTCTTGTTATTTTTGCTCTTATTTCCAGAACGATGAGAATTATTTTTCTTCGCTTTGTCCTTTTCTTTTGGTTCCTTCTCCTTTTGTTCAATCATATGAACCTTGTCTTGCAGGGATTTAATTTTGCCAATTGCTCCATCTTCAATTTTGTCCCTTTTTCTTGCTTCATCCTCAATTTGCAAATTTTGAAGTAAATCCTCAATGGTTTTAATGGTCCGGTCTCTTTTCAACAGTTTTCAGTAATCTTTCCAAGAAGGTGGAAGTTTACAAATAATTGTAGAAACTTGAAAAAACTCAGTCATAGGTTCTCCAATTTCAGTAGTCTCTTGAGCAATTTGAAGCATTTCATGAACTTGCTCAAGTATTGGTTTCTCATCAATCATTTTATAGTCCACAAATTTATTAATTAAATAACAATGGTTTCCCGCATCTTCAGTGACATACCTTGCATGTAGGGCAGTCTATAATTCTAATGCGGTAGAATAATTGCAAAAAAGATTAAAGAGGGTGTTTGACATCGCACCAAGAATCAAACTCCGACAAAAGCAATCCTCATACCATCGCAATTGATCTTTTGTGTAGCCATCATATCCAGAAGATGAACTGATCGTTGCATTATCCGATGGTGTGCCTTCTGGATATGGGATTTAGAGCACATAGGCAACTCGTTGGATCACCAACTGCATGTAGACTTTCATCTGCCATCGCTTGAAAATTGACCCATTCAATGTATCCAATTTCTCAATATCATTTGACACAGGTTTATTGAATGGGGCAGCCATATTGTAGACTAAAATTAGAAAGATTGTTGTCTTTAAATGTTGGAAATGTCAGCTGGGCAATATTTGAAAGTGAGAAAAAACTAAGAAAACAAATATGAAGTGGGCAAGGCACACTAATAAAGATGCTATCTTAAAGACAGCAATTTCCCACATGCAGGTGGATTGAGTGAAATTCTGTCCCCGGGATACAATGCCCCACTCTATCTCAAGGTCTGCACACCAAAGATAGAAATATGGAATTGCCCTTTAAAAAATCAGAAATAAAACAAAGTAAAGAAAGCTCTTGGTTGATTTCTTTTAATATCAGTTTCTGGTTTTGATTTTCTACTTCTCCATAACTCATGTTGGGCCTCAATATATAGACTTTAACACAACCCAATCACTTGGGTCACACCCATTCAAATGCACAGGTCACAACTATTCAAATGGGTCCAAAGGACATGATTATTGAAGCCAACTGTCCAAAACTACCCAACAGTCATATTCCAAATTTGAATCTTTGAAAACATAAAGAGTCTTTTAGGGGTTGGTAGGTCACCCCATGCACCCCTATATTCCAAACGTACTACACATCATCTCCTCCCTTTGTTTTTCTTACTTTCATATTGCATATTTTATTGTTTGAGACGACTGATACAGGAATCCATAAGATTTAGAAAATATTCAACAGTTTTCCCTTATTATTTTTTAAGAAGTAAAGATATAGTAGTTGAACTTGCTCATTTGCACAATGAAAATTTAAATGGACATGAATTTGTGAGACTCTTCTACCATAACAGAATAAATGGGGCAATGAAGGTGGGCCACATGGGTTATCATCATCAGATGACCATTTCTGCAGGAGCTCTAGATTCTCCAAACATTCTCTAATCTTATTCAATGGATTATGCAAACCAACCTCAATTAATTAAACAATCCTACCCAACTTCAAACTCTCCATCAAAATATAAAATGCGGAAGACACCCTACTCAAGTCTTCGGACCTAATTCCATTCTAGTGCATATAAACATCAAGAGAAGCAAAACTCAAATCAGGAAAACATCGAAAAAAAAAGAAAAGGGAAAGCAATTATAGACAAAAGAATCACAAAGATTATCATAGAACTTCCAGATGCGGCAAATGGGTTAGGCTGGCAAGGCCTATCTAGGGGTTTAAGGCCAACTGTATCCGACTTGTTTTCAAAATAGGTAGAGTAACTCCACGTCTCCAACCCACACCCATTGTGGGACAACCCAACCCGACCTGCATAACCCACATTTGATGGAGGCAACCCATTTAATATAACTCCAACCCAACCCGCTTCAAAGAAATCCCATTAAAGAAAGGTACAAAAATGGGAAAAACTCTTGATTTACATGTTCCATGTGATCTAGAGTGAAATAGAAAGCCCTCCCTCCTCTTCTCCCTTGTCTTGCAACATGTACCAAAAAAACCCGTATTGAGTTGAGAACATTTACGTGGACCTAACTATGTCCAAGAAAGATGATTTTACCAAAAAATAACTTTATGTGGCAAGTGCACTGAACAGGGAACTTTAGCCCAACTCACACCAAACAGAGAATCCGTATAGAAAACCAACTTTTTTTACCATTTTTTTTTTTTTTGGGGTCAATGTCGATCTTCATTTTCTGTATTGTGGGTCGATGGTGACCCTCGCTATGACAAGTGAGGGTCACCATCGACTCTAAGTAGGCATGTTTTCTCATCTTTTTCCTTCTTCCTCTCTTCCCCAAATCAAATTCAATGAAGAAGAAATTCACATGTCTGCCCCATGGATTACATGAAGAGGAGATGGAGCTTGGCTTAGCCAAATTATCACAAACATTGATGGTTTGTTGTAAACTTGTAATCAAAGCAATCCTTTGATGTTTTGAAGCAATGTCAAGATTGGAGGTGAATTTGAGTAAAAGGTTCATTCTTAGGACTAGTTTGGGTTATGCTCAGGTTCTCTCAGTTGCTAAATATTTGATATGGTGTTCGCTCCTCCCCTTCAATATACTCAGTTGCTAATTCAGGATCCATTAATTACCAATTTGTAAAAGAAGCTCCCTAGTTGTAAAAGGTTATGCTCTTCATTAAGGGGTAGGGTGACTTTGATTAAGGCTTGTTTGGTCAAGTTACATGTTTACTATTAGTCTTTATCCAAAAAGGTTTGAGCCGATTATTACAAGTTCTCGTGGGAAGAAGTGGGAGATGAGAAATAAAAAGGATGCATCTTTGGAAGGTGGAGGAGGTTGCGAAACAGGAAAGATAGAAATCATGAAGTTGCTAGGTATGTATCACCATGTTTAGTGCTGGTGGAGGTTCGGGGATGAGGGGGACAGGCGAAACCAAAAAATTATTATTAGGGTGCATGCATGCAAAAAGCCATAAAATCTCCCTAGATCCCTAACATTGTGATGATTTGGCTTGGCCAAGCTCCATCTTCTCTTCATGTAATCTTGGTGGCAGACATGTGAGTTTCTTCGTCATTAGATTGGATATGGGGAAGAGAGGAAGAAGGAAGAAAATGAGGAAACATGTTTGCTCACAAGGGTCACTGTCGACCCTCAATACATAAAATGAAGGTTGACATCGACTACAAAAAAAATGATAAAAACAAGGTTGGTTTTCTGTACCGATTCCTTATTTGGTGTGAGTTAGGCTAAAGTTCCATGTTAGGTGCATTGGCCATATAAAGTTATTTTTTTTATAAAGTCCTCTATAAGAAAACATGTATTACTTTTGAAGAGAATTATTCTCCATATAGGAGCCTAGGAGGTATACGTGAGTGAAGAGCATTGCCTTTAATGCAGTGGGCCCCACCTTGCATTAAAGGTGGGGATTTAGTTTAGCTCCTACATACTCGTCTAGACTTTCGAGGAGAAAATCGGGTTGTTTTTTAGTTCCCTCTTTTTCACAAGACTTTTTACCCTCGAAGGTGTTCTGTTGTCCTTTGTCATTCTTGCCTTGATCTATTTTCTCATGTTGATTCCCAATTTGTCTTTTGAATTTTTCAAAGCAATTAAATGCTTGATACTTGGGAGATTGAGTAAACATATCAAAAACAGGGAGTACTCATCAATCATCAATGAAAGTAATCAATTGGCATGTAGCTTACCTATTCAAAATATGGGCTCGTCTATGATGCAGCGTCACTGCACCATAGTAAAATGCAGCTCCTACTACTCTCCAATGAGGGTATGCCACCTCATTGTTGGAGAAACGAAAACCAAGATGCTTTCTTTATCTCTTTCTGCACATCTCTTCACACAATTGTTTTATTTTGTTTCCCCAAAACTACTTTTATCAATTTCCAAACCAATCACTTTTCAACATTACCCTTTATAACCTCTCAACCCACTCTACTAAATCCATCCCACGATCTGCAGGATAAATCTCATTATGTTTAAAGTGGGGCCAACTATCTATCTATATCTCTATTAGAATGTGGTATCACTGCACTTAACCACAAGCGTTGAAACAACAAATCATTGATTTTTAAGAATCGTTAAAACAGGTGTCAAACACTTAGCAATATCCTCTCTACCCATTCTAGTCTCTCTTCATTATCCCCTCTCTCAACTATTCACTTTGTAACTGATCTGTCCAACTGAATGGAACTGCTCCCTCACTCCGATCTACATCACCAAAAACACAGAATATGAAAAAAAAATTGCAAAGGAGGAGAAGGAGAAAGATAGACCGGAGAAGAAAAGATAAAGATAACTCACTATTACAAATTAATGATTACATTACACGTCATGTCAATATCTCTTTCACTACTTCATTTTCCTTTCACTTCTCTCGATTTTGTCTCATGATCTGTAGATTTGATGAATTTCTTCTAAGAGTGATGGTTTGAGTCACCTACACACGATCATATTAATCCAGCACAGGAGCTCTCCATCTCATACCAATTCCATGAATGACCATGCATCATCGTTGAATCTCGTGGAAAAAAATTAAAATTGCTCTCCCGACACAGTGAGCAACTAGCTACATCTTCTCTCTTGGAATTGACTGAAAACAACACAATGATAGAGAGAGTTGTAGATTTGCAATCAAAATTAATATCAAACATAGTTAAACAAAAGAGATGTGCAAAGGAACGAAAATCCAAACAACCCAATATTTCCTAACCAGATGAAGGGATCATCATCATCATCTGATTAAAACAAAATCAATAAGGGCAATTGCAGAAAAATAAACAAATATATAGGGAATGAATCCACTGAAACAGACAACATATTTCAAGAACAAAAATCAATGATAGAAAAAATTTATAAGGAATCCGCATAAAACAAGACAGAAAGAAACAAAATATGAGAAGTTCAAGAGGAGATAAAGAACAAATTAATCAATCAAACACAATTAACGAACGACGCTTCTCTCCCACTACCCTCTATTTTTCCGTTTAGTTCGATTACTGTGAAGAATTTGGCCAGTGACATTTCCTCTTTTGGACAAAAAATTCAGGCATGAAGAAACCACATTTATACCCCAGCGTAATGTTCGAGTGATATAACATGAAATACACTCTAACATTTAAGAGGCCTTGCCCTCTCACCTCTCACATCTATCGTCTCTCTCCATTACCCTTTTTGAAACTACTCTCTAACTAACTTTGGAACTGCTATCTCTAGAATATGAAAAAAAAAAAAATACTAATCAATGGATTAGTATCTCGCTCACAACTTACTTTTTCTTCCATTTCTCTGGATTCGATTTCACCCATTTTCTACACATTCAAACCATTGCTAAACTTCTTCTCTCTATTCTAAACTCTAAAATCAGAGTCTGTTGTTTCTCTCTGACTTTGGCAATCGCTGCATCAAAATGAGAGATCAGTGTCTCTTCTCACTCTAACTTTGGCAATGGCTACACCAAAAAGAGGATTCCTCATCATGCCGCCAAAGAAATACGAGACGTAAGCCTCGCCAAATTCTGTAATTCTTCTTTTACCATTCTGTCATTTCGTCTCTCTTCTTCTTCTGCTAATTATTTTGAAGATTGCATTGCCTGAATTTGGAAAAAATGGAGATGATAAGGCTAAGATTACCAAATGTTGCCCTATCCCTACATTGATAGAGAGAAACCTCCAAACCATGCTTCCATAAATTTTTTTTTTTTTTAAGTCAATAAAAATAAAATCAAAAGCTCCTTGGTTTCTCATCCATCCAACCCAAAACAGTGACAAGAAAATCAATTTCCATGAATTGCCCAGATCCCTTATTATCAACCCAAACTAAAGCATCTCCTTTCAATAGATCTGGACGCTTTCGATGATCAAGTCCGGCAGCTGGTCTATCACAATGTGGGTTCCACTTTAACAAATAGTG
Source organism: Persea americana (assembly GCA_029852735.1). Taxonomy (NCBI): domain Eukaryota; kingdom Viridiplantae; phylum Streptophyta; class Magnoliopsida; order Laurales; family Lauraceae; genus Persea; species Persea americana. The sequence goes on from CM056816.1 coordinate 17,741,649, forward strand.
TTCTAATTAGTTGGAAGAGAAGGGACCCACATAGCGTGAGATGATCAAAGCCATTGAAAGGGGGGCCATCCATAATAAATGATTGGATAAGAAGAGCTTTGTAAGCATAAGATAAGATCACGTGTGGAAAAGGACAAAGATGTGACTCACTATGCAAAAAATCGATGATCATCCTAATCACAAAAGATATTGTTTTGGAAGTTTTCAATTTTTATGATTAGTATTATTTGGAAATTCATAGTTGGCTAAGGCTAATCCTTTTATAGCCAATGTAATGAGTGTGTAAAATGGACTAGCAAATTTTATACGATTGTCAAATGTGGACTTAAACATTCTTGGTGGGGTATCAATGGGGCCCTCCTATGAGGGCATCTAAACTGGCCCGTAATGAGGCTGCAAAATGAGGCTTTCTGCTTTCCTTTAAAAGTCCAAGGGTCAGACTTGGACAAAATTATTAAAGGCCTACCCAATTTGAGGGTCGGGCTTGAACAATATAAGGCCCATTCCGGCCCGACCCTCTTATTTTTGTTATTTATATACATTTAATTATCAGGTGCAAATACAAATAGATATTGTATAATTCAAAATAGTTTTAGGATATGAGAATTTCTGATATGTTTTCATTTTTTAATATGATGTACCCACTTATGAGTATTGTTATAAGGTTCATACTAAGTCTTGGATGCAAGCTCTATACCTACTTGGGGCCGCAAAGTGGCCTATAATTGAACTTTTCAGTCCAAACTTTGGGCAAATAAGTGATTAGGGCTCATTTACAACGTTCATTGTAAGATATGATCAGATAAGTTTGGATTGATGATTGAAATTTACACTTAAAATTTAGGCTACCGAAGCCATTATAGGTCAAAATTATATTTTTGTTTGGACATATGGCTCAATGGATACTATGATCAATGCATGATATTGTTCTCAAAACACATTATCATCAACAATTGCCCAAATATAGATCCCGCCTACCAAACTGTTTTCATCACGGAATTTTGTGGATTTCTTTCCAATTTCCTACAAGTTTGGACTGCCGATTGTAGTTTTCATCACTCACAAATAGATCTGATCTGATTTGTGATTGGTCAACATCGTGAGGCCCACATATAGATCTGCCTGGGGCATTGCGCAGGGACCGTGGCAGTGAGACGAGGTCTGCTTGGGGCACGGCTGGTGTGCGAGTTGAGGAGAGAAGAGGGAAACAGAGGGTAGGGATCGTAGTGGTGATGGTGAGGAACGAGAAAGTGATGGAGTGCAGGAGGTGGGTGTATGTACTGTGAGGGAGAGAAAAAGGTATGAGAGGAGAAGAGAAAGAAAAGAAAAGAAGGGAGGAAGAGGAGAAAGAGAAAGCGAGAAGGAAGAACAGAGAGAGGAGAGAGGAAGAGGGAGAAGAAGTCAGGGAAGAGAGAGAGAGAAACAAGGGAGGGGGTGCAACACAGTGAGCAGGGGGAGAAGGAGAAAGATGGAAGAACGAGGACGAGGGAGAGGAGGAAGGGAGGGTTGAGGAGAGGAGAAGGAGAGAGGAAGAGAAGCGAGGAAGAAGGGAAGGAGAGGTAAAGAAGGAAGAGGCACGGGCACTGGCGCAGGTGGGCACTACGAGGCCAGGGGCTGCTGCGGAGGGGGAAGAGGAAGGGGAGGAAGAAGAGGAGGGGGGTGAGGCAGCTGCGCAGGGGGCGCGCGGGCCAAGGAGGAAGGAGGGAAGCAGTGGGAGAGAACAGAGGAAGGAGAGGGGGAGGAATGAGAGCAGAGGGAGAAGAGGAGGGAGAGGAGGAAAAAGGTGGGGGCGCACAGGTGCAAGGTGGAGGAGACGGGTGCGTAGGCCAAGGGAGGAAGGAGGAAGGAGGAGGGAAGAAGAAGAGGAAGAAGAGAAAGGGAAGAAAGGAAGAAGAGGGAGAGGCGGCGGGGCAGCGCAAGCGGGGCGCAGGGGGAGGGAGAAAAGGGAGGAGAGGATGAAGAAGAACATGGAAGAAAAGAGAGGGAGAAGACTAGGTGGTGCAGGGGGGAAGAGAAGAAGAAAAACAAAGGAGAGGAAGAAGAAGAAGAGGGCAGAGAAGAGAGGAAAGTGGGAACAAGAGGAGAGGAGGAAGAGGAAGGAGGAGAGGGTAGCGTGTGTAGGTACAGGAGGAGGGAGACGGGAAGAGAGGGAGCATAGGAGAAACAAGGAAGAAAAGGAAGGAAGAAGAGAGTGGGGGGCACAAGCAGGGAGGAGGAAAGAGGGGAGTAGAGAGAGAGCAAGGAGGAGAGGAGGGAGAAGAATGAGGAGAGCAGAGGGGGAAGAAGAAGAAGAAGAAGAGAGGAGAGAAGAGAGGCAGGGGAAGGGAAGAAGAAGAAATGGAAGGAAAGAAAGAGGAGGGAGGAGCGGAGGAAGATGAGGAAGGGAATATGAGGTGGTGGCGCAGGGGAAGGGGAAGGAGAGAAGAGAGACAGGGGAAAGGAAGAAAAAGAAAATGAAGGAAAGAAAGAAGGCAGGGGCGCAGGTGGCAGGGTGGAAAGGAAGAGAAGGGAAAGGAGAAAGGAGAAGAAGAAGAGCAAGGGAGAAAGAAAGAGCAGGGTGTCACGTCCCCCAAAATAAGAATCGGGGGAAAACGTGAAAAATAAATCAAATTCGAATCTCCTGTGTTTAATACAACACAAGCTTCCAACAGTGGACTCACATAAAATTCCAAACTGTGGTGAGTAAGAATAAATTTCATTAAATGCAAAGGAAGCTTTATTCAATTGGTATTCAAAATTCATAAATAAGATCCAACACGAAAATCAAATAAACATTAATAGTTAAAGTTGCAAAATGACTAAAACAATTACTAATGAAATGCTTATCATTAAAGAAAGTTCATCTAAAGAATTGCTAAGATGACGTTCACTCTCATGCAGGCTCAGACGGCTCCAAAACCGTCTCCGGCATCCCACTCAGGTTCATCAGTTGGCTCAAACGTTTGAAACATTTGATTCTCCTCCGTCTCCTTGGTATAGTAGGGCTCGGTACCTATGCACCAAATATTACAAAGTAAATAGCAAAAGCATGATCATAATTCGAAATCAAATGCAATATCAAGTTGAGTAAAGACAAGTGAGATCATATGAACAACGATAAAGATAATGACAAGAAAGAACGTATAACATAACCCCAAAAGACACCAAATGGAGGAATATATAATTCACACGGAGACAAGTGTCCCCGTTTTGGGTTGTCAACCCTACATAATCGGGAGAGCCCGTCCACAACGTCGGTGGTCATAAACCGATCAAAATCAGGATAACCTGTTCACATTCAAAGCGGATTATAAGTGATCCGGACACATCGGTGATCAACTATCCACATACGATCTGCAGTCATTCATAAATGACCCACATAAACGGAAACATATAAGCATAATAGACCTGAATAATAAAGCTCCGACACAAGAGTCCTAAGTCAAAATGAAGTGCTGGCCATTCCATAATACATATCATAATCAAATCCACATGCGTAATTTGCCAAGCAACTTCATAGTCCATAACACATAACAGGGAATACATCTAAAGGAATACATAACCTAAACCAACATATGCATGTGATTACAAAGGTTAAGACATAATACGAATCGATCCTAACGTTAGACATATATTCATATACCCGTCAACACACAATAATAACGCTAGTAAGCTAAGAATGTTACATCTCTCGAAATTCATGCTGCATAGATCCAATGAAAAATTTCCAATAGAGATGTATTGCCCCTTTCTTGCTAGAGTTCATTAAAATCATAACAGGTATTTGAATCCTACGTCCATAAGATACCGTATGCCCAAAGATGGTTCTTATATCAAGTCCAGGTAGATAATTTAAGGTTATTAAATCCATACGAAGTCCCATACATGATACCATGTATTCCCAAACGATACAGAGCCGAAATAGTGCAAAGGAATCATAAATTGCCCAAGTGCATTGAACGTTCGAACGTACGAACCCAATGTTCGAACGTTCAACACTGCGGGTTTTTTGCTGAGGAGCAAGGAGTCAAACGTTCGAACGTTCATGAGGCACGTTCGAATGTTTGATGCCGCTGCCCTTTGCCGCAAATGAGTCTGGACTCGCACGTTCGAACGTTCGACGTCCAGAACATTGGTCGAGTTCATGCAGTCACAGAAATTGGGGTTTTTCCCTTTTTCATCCATTTTTCCTCCCTTTTCCAAAAGAGAAATCAAATCATCCAAACCCACACGAATCACATTCATTAGAAAAAGAATGAAACCCACATTCCATTACCCAAATCACCAATTATCCCAAATATCCATATAGAATTCCTAATCTATCATTATCATTTGAAAAGGGCAAATAAACAAACCTATATGCATTAGATAGGAATCAAAGATCAAATGAAGCATTCAATAACAAATTATAATAATGTACTTGCCTCAGATTCGAAGTTGAAGAAAAATGCAATAGGTTTCCTAACCAATACCCAATCCGAGATTACCACGGCTCTCGATCACAATCCTAACACCAATATGACATAAGAGATGGGATAGAAATATCCAAGTGATCAGATCTATGGTAATCCTATCCAAAACCTAACATCGGAAAAAATAAGAAGATAACCTACGAATATAGATCTACTCCTAATTATTTGAGGGGATGGTTACCTGAGATGAGAAGATTGAACCAAGAATGCTGGTATCTTCTGATTTTGATTTCGATTGCTGGATCCTAAAGCTAGTATGGCTTGAGAAGTTGAAAGAGGAAGAAGACGAAGAAGTTACGGGAAGAGTTACAGAGATTAGTGGGGAGAGATAAGAAGTGATTTCGTTAAAAGAGGGATTAGGTTAAAAGGGTACTCTTGGGCTTAAGTTATTGGGTCAAACTACGGGTCAGGTTATCTACCCACTAACCCAACTTACCGATCCACACATTTAATCTAACGTGTGCCCCACTTAATCCTACCCACTTAAATAACTAAAATACATTTAATTAAAATAATAGTAATATCTAATTAAAATATAATAAAATATTATAGGTGGGACCAAGATCTTACACAGGGGAGGATGGAGATGGGCTCTGCAGGGCAGGGGAAGAGGAGGAAGAGGGCAAGAGAGGGAGGAGAAGAGAGAAGGGAAAGGAGGAAGGAGAAGAAGAAGAGGAAGGGAGAAAGAGAGAGGCAGGGGAGGATGGAGATGGGCTCTGCAGGGCAGGGGAAGAGGAAGAAGAGGGAGGGAGAGGGAGGGAGGAAGGGGAAAAAGGGAGGTGTGCTGACGCAGGTGTCGAGGGAGGAGGAAAAGAGGAAAGAGGAGGAGAGAGAGAAAGAGAGAGAGAGAGAGAGAGAAGAAAAGAAAGGAGGAGGGAGCAGGTGGGTACAGTGGAGATGTAGTAAAGGGGAGTACCTGGCGAAGAAAGAGGGGTGGCAAGGAGGAGAAAGAATGTGCTGCAGGGAAGGCAATGGCTCGCGCGTGGGTGCAGGTGATGATGGTGCTGCATAGAGCCAAAGGCGCTGGGTGCAGGGGTGCGATGGTGGCTGCGGGGGAGAGAGAGACGATGGTGTTAGGGAGATAGAAGACGGAGATGGAGAGGCTCGGGCGATGATGAAGAGGAGAGGAAGAGAGTTCTGAAAGAGAATGGAGATAAATAGGAAGAGAGACGAGGGCGATGAAGATTTGCCCTGCGTGAGGAGTCTGAAGAGAGAGGGAGAGATAGAGAGGAAGAGAGAGATCTTGGGGGAGGGGAGAGTCTAGATCTTGTGGACTTTCCTCTTCCATGCAGATGATGGGCCTCGCGGACCAGGTCGGGTCTAGGTTTAGGTCAGGTTGGGGTCATGGGTCGGGTGAGTTCGGGCTTGGATTGGATTTTGATTGGGTTTCACCTGGATTGGGTCCAAAAGGAAACGGCTCGGGCCCAGAAGGTGGGGTCCGATGGATATTGGTCGGGCTAATATTACTGGGGCCCGGGTTTCGCAGACTTCGATCCGCTTGTCGGATTTCGACGTTCTACACATCGGCGGAAAGCTCTCGACAAATAAGTCATGGCGAGCCAACTCCTGGGGCAATCAAAGGTCTAGAAATGATAGGTGATTTTTCAAGTGGGCACCCATGGGTGTGGGACTCACTGCTATGATTTTTTAACCGACAGTTGGATTTCAGGCGTTGGATTTCGGAGTTCTATATATGGACGGAAAGCTATCAGCGAGCAAAACGCGACGAGCCAACTCCCAGGGCAATCAGAGGTCTAAAATGATAGGTGACCTTTCAGGCGGGCACCCCCGGGGGTATGGGACCTTCCGTTATCATTTCAAAATTCTGATTTTCACCCCGACAGCTAGGGGCGTACACGGATCGGATTGGTACGGATTTAGCCAAATCCGTCACCAATCCATTGCCTATGGATTGACGGATTTGTAATCCTTGACCAATCCGTTACTTTTGAAATCCGATTCAATCCGATCCGTGGAGGAGCGGATCAAATCGGATTAATCCGTTCAATCCGTTATTGTACGGATCGGATCGGATTAATCCATTCAATCCATTACTGTACATTACATGAAAAAAGAAAGAAGAAAAACTCTATAAATTTTGAAGCCACTGAATTAAAGGGACATAAGTTGAGAGCTCTATGCCTATTCTATTCATAAGGATAGTGACTCCTTACATTTTTTTTATTTTATATATATATATTTTTAATTTATATTTAATGACAACGGATCGGATCAGATTGAATCCGTAGATTAAAGGTGAAATCCGCCACCAATCCATTGCTAACGGATTACATAATTTCCAATCCGTCACCAATACGTCGGCCTTCGGATCGGATCAAAATCCGCGAATCGGATCGGATCGGATCGACGGATTGACGGATTTTTTATACACCCCTACCGACAGCTAACTCGGGCCTTAACTACTCTGATTGGTACCTTGCACACTTTAGCCAACAACAACTCTATTTTATCACTCATCTACCTATTTGTTTATTTATCTCTCCTACTAGATGGGGGTACTTTGATGATCTGTGCAGGGTGTAATTGGTGTTAAGGAAACTCAGGCTCAATGTATTTTTCAAGGATAGATGCATCCTAACTACTTCCAATTTTAACTGGTAATTTTTAATTCAGAACCTAATCAGAATATCATTAAATAGTGTGGCCTGAACTACCCCTCATAGGGTGCCAAAATGGGTTGCCTACAGTTTCGACCTTAGATTCTTGCCGATTCCCCATAATAATATACGATTGTCCATCACTTGGACTCCAGCCCGAAAGAAAGCCCTACAAACAATTACAAACATGAACAGTGGTTGTTGAATATATCCACAAGTGTTGGAAGGTACATATATAAGGTTTGTTTCACAAGTTACAAGAGAGATGTTAGAAATATTACCCTTCTTTTTTAGTCAGTTCGTGCGCTTTGAACAATCATTCTTAAGATGTCCTTTCCTGTTGCAAAAGAAACATTTCAGATCCCTAACTTTTTCTTGCCTTTTCATTTCATTGTCTCTCTCTTTACTTAGTCATCTTTCTTATTTTTACCCTTAAGGTTTTTCTGAGATTTGTGAGACATGATTAACAACCAAAGTCCCTTCCTTTCTCATCCTCCTCTCCTCTTGATCGCACGTGGCAATTATTTCATTCATAGACCACTTCTCTTTCTGTTGATTATATGTTATAATGAAGGGGTCAAATAAAGATGAAAGTGAAATTAGGACTATTTGGCTCAAAATCTTATCTGACACGGTTATTTCAGCCTCATTTAAGTTTTTCGGCTAGGTTAACCATTTCTACAATAAGTTCTCTCACACATTTGGACCCATCATTCCTTAAGTTAACAAGTCGACTCCACATAGATGCTCCCAATGATTTCTCAAACACCTTAAATTGTTGTTCCAAAGCATCCATGCAACTCTTTGCATCTTCATAATATGTTCGAGTTGCGTTAAACTGCTTGGCAATCATCATCTCTATCAACTACAGGCATAAATCATTAGATCTGTCTCACTTCTCAAATTCTACTTGTTCAGCAGCATAGGAAGCATCTGTAGGCTTGGGTGGTTAGGCTTCTTCATAGCAAAATCTATATTTAAAAGGCTTAGGACAAATGTCCATGAATCTTTCCAATAAAAAACGTTGGAACCAGTCAGAGTAGGATTTAAGAGGGCAAAGATAGATTATTGACACCTGAAATAAACACATTCTCACATTTAAGCATAAATACTTTGAATTTAGATCGCACAGTTATAAATTTAGCTTAATTTAGACATAGATGGGTCGAAAATTAAACGAGACTAATTTAGTAACCATGCACTCAACTACTTTGGGTCAAAGAGCAACACATACTTGGTTACTTTGGATGAACCGATCATCACAATAAAGCCATCCCACTATGTAGTGTCAAAAGACAGGGTGACACCTTTGGGCAAGGCAACCATAGTCTAATTAGTGAGCACATGTAAAGACACCTTATCCAGGTCTCCAAATGATTGAAAGACGATCGTACCTTTGGGTCGATCATCAATCTCCTAAATGGATCCCGCAACTCTGATGTTAGTATTCATTCTACAATTAACTGTAGTAATGACTTTAACTCAATTCATAAATTTACAATTCATCGTGACTAGGCCACTTTGGCGGCTACACAGCCAAACAAATTGTAGATTTTAACTTGATAAATATAGTAACACCAGGTGTGATCTACATTATCACCATTATGATATTTAAGTGTGTTGTATATAATATCCTTAAGTTGATCATTGTTTATGACCCATCACATTATAATCTGTATTAGTTACTTTAATTGGACTTCATTACAATTCAAACGCCTTGATTTGACATCAATTGATATATGCAACCTAATTAGATCACACAATTATCAAACATACATTCATATGCTGCGCCATATGGCCAAATTGAATTTTCATGTTATTCAATGAAACATGATCTAGACTTACATGATCATCAAGCTAATCTTAAATCCATCAATTGGTTCTTATTATTAGGGCATAAACATAAATATTAATTAACATATGATTACTAAAAGGATCACAATTCGAAAGAAATTAAATTGATGAGCAGAAGGGCCCGCATATGTTAATTAAGCTTCATAAAACATTCCCTAAAATCTGAACCATTGAATGGCCATAATAACCCAATCATAAGGTAGATCTATCCATCAAGAGCACACAGGAGAAAACCGATCGAAGATTTGAGTTCGGATGTGTCTGTGATTGTCGAAATGCTATTTAAATGATTGATCTAGACAATCAAGATTAACTGCTGAAAATACCATGGGGGCAGCAACTCTTATAACCCAAATCAGGCCTTTGATGGTTTGGATTGGTTGGGTAATGACCTATGCCTCATACCTTATTAAAACTCTAATACAAATAAATTATGCACATTCATGACAAACGGGCACGGGCCTTATATAGGCCAGGTCAGTCAATGGGTCAGGCCCAACCTAAATGAATTGAGCCCACTCCAAACCAATAGAATTTTAGTCCCATCAATAGAATCAGAAAATGCAATAATCAAAATCATGCCGAGAGACACAAAAGAAAGAAAAAGAAAAAATTATGCCTTGTATTTAAACAAACGGGTTACATCTTTAAATGGGTCAAATTGATCCATGGGCCAAACTTGCACTCATCGTGTACAACCCAAACTAAAGGCGGAATGGATTTCTATTCTCTCTCTTATATGCCAACTTTATAATATATGCACTTTGATGAGATGGGTCCTACGGCTGACACAGAAACACGTGATGACACGTGTGCAAAAAAGTTGCATGCCAAATAAATACATTAAATAATTAAATTGTCATTAGTGGAAGAGGGGGCAGGGCAGAAAGCAAAACAGAAACACGTGATGACGCGTCTCATGACCGAATGGCAGGAGTGTTACTGAATTGTTTTTTTTACGGTTTTTAGTTTTTACAAACCGTAATCATACTATAAAAAATTATTAAGAATTGCTGCGGTTAATCGTGTTAGACGGTTCGATTACAGTTAATAAAATCTACATTTACCCTTTAACTCTGTCTGCAGAACAACACTATCATTTTTCACATGCCAAATAAAACAACACTACCATTTTGCACGAAAATAAACACAATTAAAAATTTAAAATGATACTGCAAAACATTTATCATGCAATACAATTCTAGGAAACATGAGATAAGCATAATCCTACACACAAAATTATTGTATTATTAGAGGAGAGAATGAGAAATGAGGCTTAATTTAAGTCATTTTATTTCATTTAGGCCATTTAGTTTTTTTTATTAGTGTAACGATTCAGTTAACTATGTCTTTTGGGAAAACAGTTAACTGAATTAAATTTCACGGCTCGGTTCAGTTAATAACTGTGAGTCGAGACTGGGAACCAAAAACCCAAGTTGTAAAATACGATTTTTCAATTTTAATAACCGTAATCGTAACCAAACCGTGGAACACGGTAATTAGCCGTCGATTCAATTCCGTTCGGTCGGTTAGACGGTTTTCCTCCTCTCTTTTTTCTTTACACACTTACCATGTGCATTTAAAAGGAACATGGGCTTTACAATAACCCAAAATCGAACTATGGGCCGAGCCCAACCTACAAGACCCAAAAGCCATGACAGGTCTCCAACTTGGAGTGCACAACAAATGCTCACGTGGTCTTTTTTTGACGGTCCCAAAGATGTGATCATCTGTAAACGCACACAAAAAAACATGCCCTGATAGAAAACTCACAGATTTTGCAAAATTGATTGAATAAGTGCCATTGATCCCATCTTGGGATTCTTCACTTGAGACACATAAAGGCGGTTCGCGGTTTGGGTCATGATAGAGATTGATCAAATTAAAAGAAAAAAAAAATATATATATATATATATATATATACTAAAGCAATAAGGGAGGTGGGCTATGGAGGTGCCACCTCAGCAACCCAATAATTATCCTTTCAAATAAATTTGGAGAAAAAACATAGAGTCCTTTAAGATAACATGTCATCACATGCCACAATTTTTTCTTCAAAAAAGTCTCTTTATCCATATCCTCTATCACCTAAAGTCTCTTGATCAATATCCACTAAAATCTCTTTATTTTGCTACAAATATTCTCTCTCTTTCAACACCATCTATCTTCTATCTTCTCAAGATTGTAATCTTTTTATTTTAATATTTGGGGCTCACCTTTCAACAATTCACACTGATAATTTTTTTATTAAAAATATCATTTTCTTTTAGTTTCCAAATAAAGCTCTACTCTATTCAAAGATTGTCACATATGAATAAAAATAAGACCCGACCTTCTAGTAGACCACCTCATGGATGGGCTTGTGATAAAAATATTTTGAGATTGGAGTTTTTTTGGTTGAATCTTATAGGCATCCTTTTCTGATTTGATTATATAGACATATGACCTTAGATTTAGCGCACCATAAATTACACTTCCGTGGGCCCACATGGACTCATTATTAAGAGATATATACGTTGATATAAGGTGACCCGATTATTATTGGGATCAAATAACACTAGCATGTAGTTTTTAAGTCTCATATAAAGTCTCATAATTTATTGCTTTTAAAGTTAAGATGTTTATATATATTTTTTAAATCTAGAGCTAAAAAACGGTTTGATCAGTTCTAAAATGGTATTGGTGCTACTTCAAAAGGGTAGAAAAGAAATTTGTGTGGAGGGATTGAAATGACCATTGGCTTATGTGAAAATAAAAAAAATGGTGCATTTGTGCAACGAGAAGATTGCACATTTTTATGATTTTCTTTGTTAATAATATTATGTTGTTTGGTGCGATGTATTTTTCTTGTATAGAAGAAAAAAAAAAATCTTTCCTTAATAAATAAGACTTATTTTTCATGAGGAAATAAAAATATTCATAAAATATAATCCTCTTATTGCAAAAACAAGTTCAAATGGGGTGGCTTTGTTTTTTGGGGCTTTGAAATTATCAATTTGTAACAAAAATTTGAATGCATTTCTTATTACTAATATTATATATATTAATAAAATTCGCTTTTATATATCTTCTTTAGTAATTATTGATGTTATTATTATTTTAATATTGTTGTTGAATGGATTTTTTAACTTTATCTTTGTAATAGTTTATTGTTGATATTGACCAATTATATTTGTGATTGAAGATGCGTTGACTGTTTTTATATAAATATGTATGAATATATTCTTATATATTTATAATTAATTTTGATATCTCGTAAATTCAAAATGTAATATCTTACTTTAAGCACGGGATGTTATTAATATTAGTTTCTTAACGCAGAAACAACCAAAAAAATCACTGCGGGTCCCATCATTTCAATCGGTCAATCCTCACACTAATTATATCATAGGCTTTAATTAAATCATAGGCTTTTCGAATCTGCCGAGGTAAATCCCCATGCTCGCGGTCACCGCATGTAGATCCAATCAGCAATCAGAGGTTCCCAATTCGTGATGCCCTAGCAGTACTGATAAAAAAAAGGGAATCCTTCAAGTGGTTTCTGGATTTAGTATATGCACAGAAAACAAGAACACAATTTCAAAGAATGGTGCAAGAACGAGCTCCACTGAACCCATCTGAGGATGACAGATTTGAATGATCTCAACCTAAGACATGATTAGTTCAAGATCGATCATATATTATATATGCATAAATCAAAGGTGTTAATCATGTGAATAAATTAATTGGTCATTCAAATCTGAAATTCTAAAGCCTGTCCTTTGATACTACATGTTAGTTTTAATCGAATCACAGGATCATTTTTAGCGAATAAAATCTGAAATAACACAATATAAAATGCCTACCTGAATTCATTGGCGCCGAGTGAAGCGTTTCGCGCGTTTACTTGTTGGGGATTTCAAACACTCTTCAGCTATTCTTCCACCGTGATTCTCGATGGGAGAATCTCTTTAATTGCCTAGCGGAGAGATGTAGCTCCTAAAAACTCTTATATAGTTATATTCCAACATAATTCCCTTCCATCATTGGAATCCTACTTTAATCAAGGCTCTATCAAGTCCCTCTTCTTTTTTGCAATATAAGTAAGTCCTAATTTTCAGTGTACTTCTATAATTCAAAGATCTTATAAAAGAGACTTAATCTAAATGATTTCCTTGACATATGTGCATCTTACATAAATGGCCCCCATAATATTGCACATGTGGTCATGGGGCCACGTTCAGAAATTCCAACAGAAATTGCTCACGGAATTAGAGAGTGGGTTCTTCCTATTGAAAATATTAATCATTCAAATGATTATCCTCCTCTTTTAAGAGATTAAGCTAATTTTACTTAAATATGAGTTGACCCCACTATAAGATTGAACTTATATAAAAGTATGACTAAAATATAAAAAACTATTCATGTATTTTACACACTAGGGCGCACTTCATAAATGGAGTATGATCTGTTTCAGTCCAAAAAAAAAAAAAAAAAGTTAGAATCACATAACCCAAACTTTTAAAGAATATTGAAAAGGCACTTCCAAGGAAAATACATATAAGAAAATTTTGCTTTTATACTTATTTATTTTGCTAAAAGGCAAAAAAATGTCATGTATTAAAATATAAATAGAGCCGAGAAAAAATGAAAAGAGCAAAAGAATTATAAGAGATTGGTTAGTGGAGCAAAGTCTCCAAAAAAAAAAAAAAAAAAAAAATCAGCAATGGGTCCTGACATGGTTTCTTGACATCACTAGCAAGAGACAATAGAGAGATGTTCAGTTGAGCATGTCTTGGCCCGGTGAATAGGGACAGGACTTTCCCTGAACATAAGCTCTTTCCTGCATCTCCAAATAACTCAGATCAAATGGAAGAAAACCAGAGCCACCCATTGTCTTCCTATGCTCCTTCTGCCCACAGATAAAGCCTACCAAAGGGAAGAAGTAGAAAGAGGCAGAGACATCGTAGAGTTCACTGCCGAGAGAAGCCTTGTCCATTATCCTTAGTTTTGTTGCAAATAGACAAGTGAAAAACCTTTTACACTTTGATTTGATATAAAATATGAAGATTAATCTCTCTTATGATGAATGCAAATCAGCTTGTGACTCAGCCTAACCTCATATTTATTTTTAATCAAATCCAAGCGAAGTTATATTCAAATGCAAACTTGATTTTTATTTTTATCACTTAAATTAAAATAGGTTTTGGCATTGGACACAAATCTAATATTCTCTATCCAAGTCCCTTAGTTACGTTCGTTTGTATCAATTAAACAAGGCCATTTCCATTTTTTTTTTTCCTTTTTCCATTTTTTCTCTGCAACTTTTATTTAGGTTGATGACGGCTCTAAAACGAGCCTTATACTCAAACTAGGTTTTTAATTAGAGTCAAGTCTGATTTTTGTTCAGTTATATGACCTGAATTAAAATGGGTTAAGATATTGGATACAAATATAATTTTATCAACTTTTCTAGTCTCACTTATTTAGAATCGGCGAATGATTATTCTTCTTTCTACATGTGATTCCTGATTTACTAGATACTAATAAGGGGTCTGATTTTTGTAAGCATGTACTTGTCGATATATATATTTGATACATGCATTAGCTTTTATAGATAAATGATCATTTATCAATCTTAAATAAATGGAATTAATAAAATTAATAAAATCAAGTTTGTGCCCAATACTAGACACAATTTGATTTGTTTTATGTAATTTGAACAAAAAAAATATTTTGTGTTTTAATTCGAGTTATATGATTTGTATAAAAATCAAGTTTGCATTTGAATATAATTATGCAATTTGAGTAAAATTCAGATTTGAATATGAGGTTCGATTGATCCTAGAGTGCAACCACATTTGTGCATTTATAGAAAATGAAAATGAACACATTTACACAAAATCTCCATGTCTTAATTATGCATGTGAGTGCATCCACATGCGACCATGCATAAATGTTACGCATGTGCAACATTTACATATCTAAATGAGTGCAAACAGATAACCCCAAAGGATGAGCACACAAAACTTGTTACATCACTCTACTTGAATTCATTGGGCTTAATTACAGGGCTTAATTAGAGCATAACATAATATGATGGTCCATAATATTGTTGACCGTCTTACTAATGGCATCGTAATATGATGGTCCATATTCTTCTGTGCACGCCACCCAGACCATCATGAAAGGCAGGATCCCTCTAAATTTCACCAGGTCCATGTGAAGAACAACATCAATACACAGTGGACAAATAGTGCATAAGAAAATCATCATTGTCTATCGGGGTTGTTTGTTTGCACTCATTCACCTATATAAATGCTACTTAAACTTTGTTTGTGGTTCAGCGCGCGTGCGTAAATAAGGTTATTTTCACATGAAAATTTTCAATTACACACCTGTTAAGAATGCACCAGGAATGAATTCGGATCCTCGGACTTTGAGAAATCCTTAGTTAACTCAGTGGAACTCCACCATGGGCTCAACCTACTGAAAATCCGAGCAAAAAGGCCCTCACAAAATTGGGCCGACTTGTTCATAAGTAGTCAGGTGGCCCACAAAATTGGATATACGACCCACAAGAATTTTGTGGACAGTTATTACAAATATACTGAGATCTAATTCAGCCCATCTCAACAAATATTTGAAATCAAATTTTATAAATTTTGAAGTAGTTAGTTGGTGGTAACCTCTCATTGAAATTCTCTG
The DNA here is from genome assembly GCA_029852735.1 of Persea americana. Lineage (NCBI taxonomy): Eukaryota > Viridiplantae > Streptophyta > Magnoliopsida > Laurales > Lauraceae > Persea > Persea americana. Next base: position 17,757,259 of record CM056816.1, read on the forward strand.
ACATTTCTTGTGGGCATTTCACGTGGGGAGTATCTTTTCGTTTCAAAGGTTTTATTAGGTGCTGACAATTGCATCCATACACTCGGATCTGGGTCAGACCTGATCCTAAAAAATTGGGTTTGGATACTTATTTTGAACCCTTCAATTTTTTAAGTGAACTGAATGGGACACAGTAATATTTAGGTCTGAGTCTAGGTCCATGTAGTTCCAAACCCACAGACCCTGATGCGAAATAGACGTCTAGTATATGTTTCTTTATATGTATATAGAATCAGAAATTTCCTGATGAGACCTTTTGCATGATTCTTTTTTGCAGTCCATCCAATGCCTTCAAGTCTGGATTTGACACTGATTCAACCATTAATCATCATTAGATGAAGATTTAGAATTGTGATGGCTTTTTTGAGGATCATATATTAAAGGGTGGAATGATCCAACACAGTTGATATTTTGCAGCCCATTAGGCCTCTCTCATCATCGTAGATCATAACCCATTTTGCATAGCATTATGCAGGAACAGTTCTCACCAAAATAAAATTTTACGGTAGGGTTGTCTGTTTCATATAATTGCATTCCTATGAATGAATTTGTATAAATCATTAAAAACAAAGAATGAAAGATGAATATCTAAAAGTACCATCAAATAACCTACTCTTTATTGAAATAGAAGAATTAAGGAAAATGAGATATGAATACCTAGCCAGTACACTAGTAATTCAAATCCTAAGAAAGTCATAGTCCCATCTACATCGCTACATTATGTCTTTATCGATCCCTCTTTGATAATCTTAGGGTGGAGCTCATTTAACTATAAATTTTATGTATACATTTGTGTATTTTATGGAAACAAATGCGCCCATAGCGTACATAGCGTACTAGGGAAAACCTTTGATGAGCACTGGCGCTCCTAAACACGTGGCTTGGCCCATGTTATGATCCATCTGAGTGGATTATAAAATAGAGAGCCCATGAAGGCCATGAGTTCTAGCGTTGGTACCTATATTCTGAATGGACTGGACCATTGTATTGACTGTGCACTTGTTTTTTTACGGTGAAAATTTATTCACTGCCGATTAAGTAGTTAGGATGATGATTTTACCCTCCGTCATCATACATAGGGCCACCTTTTCTTATAGGAGGGAGCGGCAATCCCTAGGTGGGGCCCACAAGAGCCGGTGCTTAGCATAAGGTGATCACCAGTACTCAGCGGGGGGGTCCTAGCGTTTAACATGTTTTATGTATTCAAATATATCGCATACAATACATCCAGATTTTTGTGATTTAATACATCATTTTTCACTTAAAAAAAAGAAAGAATTTAAACTAATATTCTTCGAATCCCAAAAGCCAACAAAAAAAAACCCTCTTTTCTAATGGCATTTGGTAGGCAGCGAAAATAACACTTTTTGGCGATCGATTATCACAAAGTCACAATGTTGTACCAACAAGCGATAAACAACTGAAATACTGTGGTTCAATGTATCAATGTTGGGGATTTTCAAGGCGCATCAACGACATTTGGAACATTGCCAAGTCCTTTGAATGTATTAAGTTCTCTTTTATTCCTAGAGAATTTAATAGGGTAACCTATTCAATAACTTAGTTTAGCTCCATGGCAAGTATGATTGTTTTTGGGACGGTTCTTTTCCACCTTGCTCCTATCCGGTATGTATGGGATGTAATTGTTTTGTTGTTCTCTTTAATGGAATTCGGCTTTACCAAAAAAAAAAAAAAAAACACAACTGAAATACTGTGCATTTTGCCGTTAAATCCCAACAGTTAGACAGGCATTGTCATAAATAGATTTTGCTAGCAACTAGCATTATCAACATCTTTTCCTTATCAACGGTCATCATTGTCAACGTCGCTAGTGTTACCAACTTACCATGACTCATGAAAGGCCTTTTTTTCATTTTTTTTTAAGCAGCATGTGATTGGGACTGCAGTTTAGAGTGATTTGCTCCGGAAGCTCCTCTCGCCTTCTTGCTTTGGTCTACAGTAACAAATGCAAAGGCGGAGAGTCAAAGGAGTGAGAACTACGGTTACAAATATAAGCAATTTAATATATATATATATATATATTTATATATGAGGATTTTATGGGTAAAAGCCACATAGGACCCTATAACATTGATGAAGTCCCAGTAGCACAGTATAGATGGGAGGGGTCCTCTTGGTGCGTTTTTATCTCATTTTTTTGTCATTTAGCTATATAGTTGATATCGACTATTCTGTCCGTCAAATTTTCTTCAACATGTAATTATCTTATTTGCTGAATACAACATAATTATCGATTTCACCTAATTAAGAAGAGGTGGAGCATGAATACCCAATTATCACCTAATTAATCAAATGCTAGAAAAGGCAGGTTATAATCTTCATCTATGATCTCTACCCTCTATCATTCTTCCTTCACCTCTTTAATGATTCTTTTTTGAAATCTATTTAGCTTGAATACCTAGGAATTGAATTACATGCAAACATATTTAGGTCCATAGTGGTTTTTGAGGATTTTTTTATGGGAAATACACTAAACTTCTTTGTCAATGAAATAAAAAAACATAAATATATATATATATATTATTTGATGATTATTTATAAGTTTCCGTCTGTTTTTTTTCTTTAGATTTACAAGAATTCTGGATTCACGGAGCCTCGTATACCACGCCATGTCCCTAACATATGGAGCACTTTTAGAAATACATTTGTCATAAATGCCAAGAATTCAATTTCATGTAAACAAATGGGCCTTAGAATTCCTATAAATTTAATTGCACAGAGACATCGGGTTCTATAAGAAAAGTCCAAGTATGAAAGCATAGCCAAGATTTTCCTAAGACAATAATTATTTTTTTATTATCTTGTAAACTCATATTGTGTCAAAAGGCCACCAGTCTCAGGCCCAACTTAAAGCAACATATCAGGGGATGTCCCATGCAGAGATTCACAAATGAGTCCACATAAGTGTCCCACATGTCATAAAAAAAAAAAAAAGGACTCTAGCCTTTAGTTTTAATTATTGAAAATTTAAAGATTTTATAGAAAAACTTTTAAATTCGAAGCGGATTGATAGAGGCCCAAACACTTCATAACAAGGCAAAGGGCTCCTATTTCAACAATATATCATGGAGTAACTCAACATTTTGTGATATCAAGAAAACCTAACAAGCAATTTTCACAAAAAAAAAAAAATCCCATAAAATCATAGAATAACCAAATATTCTATAACATTGTGGAACAGGGAAAAGTTGGTGAAAGCCTCCTCCGGTCATCACAATTATTTTTCTCAACTTTAATGAGAGATTTTTACCATATAAATCTCAAAAAGTAATAAAAGAGCCAGGTTAATTAAGAATTATGATAAATGCCAATTTATGAGGGTGTGTGAATAAATTAGTTTAATTAAACATGGGCCCAATCATAACCACTCAAAAGGAGGTGCTTTCAAGTTAGGTTAGCTGCATAAATTCCGCTCATATAAATAAATATTCATCATCCATTCATTTTCAATGAAACATCAACATCTCGATCATCCTAACATTTGAAAAATCTCTCGTTATCAGCTCCCATTGAGAAACTGAGGACAGGGAGGCACACAGACACAATCACAAAGTGACAAACAAACACCACCTCTTTCGAAACTCGGATTTTTTTTAAAAATCGGCAAGAGTCAAGCAACCCCAAAAGAAGAGAGAGAAAGAGACGGTTTTTTTATTTCTTCCAAATGCGATCTCTTCTGCAGAGAAGAGGCTGAGAAGGAAGAATACCTGTAAAGATCGATTCTTGGATGAAGATGGTTGCAAGAGGCGAGAGGATTCTCATCATCTTGTTGCTCTCTCTTACCGTCTTCACTCCTGTTCTCTTTCTCTCGCGGAGGATCGCAAATTCCACATCTTCTATTGGTGATTCAATTTATTTATTTATTTTTAATTTCTTTGTCTGCCTCTGATTTCTACATGGGTTTCTCTGCTTGATTCGTGATTTTGATTTTTTGTTTCGCAGCGGATAAGGAATTCGTTGAGGACCTCAACGGCATGGTAAGGTTTTCATTTTTTTTTTTATGAGATGCTGTTGTTGTTGTTCTTGTTTGTTTGATTTGATTGGTTTTTTGGGTTGATTATGGTTTTTTAGGAGATATTGATGGTGGGTTTTGTTTTTTAATGCAGAAACACACACAGGATGCTGTGAAACTAGAGGCAGTTGGACAGGTTTTTTTTTTTTTTTGTTTGTGGGTTTTTTTTAATGTTGGAAAATGTTATCATTCGAACTTCGTATTTCCATTTGTCTCTACCGCGATCGATGATATGGGGGATTATTTTTTATTTTAATTTTGATTTTTATCTTAGATGTGAAGGAAGTAAGAGAGAAAACTTTAAATAATGTGTAATGTGGTAATTTGTTTATGTAAAGATATATTTAACACTTATTTGATATAAAGATAAAAATAAACAAAGATGGATTGGTGGTCTGGTATTCTAGTGCGAAATGAATGAGAATGATGACCGCTGAACCACTATGCACTAGGTGAAGTAAGATAGGACTGTGTTATTTTGGATTAAGATTGAATGACATGGAAATACTCTGACTGATGTGATATTCACTGTTGAATACTTGAATTAGGTTCAATTGCTAAATATCTTGGGCCATTTTTTTAATGGCAACAGGAACTAGGTTATATTAATAGAAGCAGTACAAAGCTTACAAGTTAAATATGCTCTATCGAATTACAAAACAATATACTGATATACTCTTTCCATCTTCTGGCCTACCAACCTATACATACATGATACATGAACTGCTCTAATGAGTTATAATTGAGTCCAAATCAACTCCTTGTCTCGCCATCGTATTTGCCTCTTGGTTATTCTCTATACATGTCCAGGATACCACATTCGTATGTGCACAAATCCCATATCTTCCTTGTGGTGTTAGCCATCTGCATGGCTCTCCCCCTTTCTTCTAGCCAATTGAATTGCATTTTTCGATTCTCTAGGTGGCATAGTAACCTTGATAAAAGTTTGCTTGTCTGATCTTCTGGTGTACTATATGTCTCTTTTCTTGGTGCCTGTAGCAGTCAGAGAGAGGTTGGATCATTTTAGAAAGGAATTTTTATGGGAAGGCAGTGGTGACATGAAAAAATTACAACTTATGCAGTGGGAAAATGTGATCAAATCCAAAGCAGTGGGAGGTTTGGGGCTAGGTAAATTGGATTCTAAAAAAATGGTCCCTGTTGGCTAAGAGGTGGTAGGGGTTTGGGGTAGAGTGGGAGGCTCTGTGGGCGTCTAGCAGGGAGGAGTTCAATAGCCTTAGGGTTGACAGCATTACACATACTTGGGAGGCCTCTCTTCACTGCGTGTTCTAGAAAGAAAGCATTCCTGTGTCTTGGTCCCCTCCTTCCAACACTTAGAGATGAGAAATTGGTTGCGTTTGGTTATTATGGGATTCTCTTGGTTGTTTAACTTTAACCAAGCGTGCTTAACTACTTATCCCTGAGTACATGTTGAAATCTCTTGTTGGTTCTCACACACCATGGTAAATTCACCTTTCAATATGCATCATGCAGCTCTCCCCCAAAAGTCCTCTTTCCGAACTTTTGTTAGGTTGGGTAGGCATTGGTCATTGTTAGGTTGGTCAAACTTGGAAAAAAAATGACTTGAGGCAGAGAACTCCGCTGACGGTATCCACCTTCAAATCTTAACATATTGATTCTCTCTACATAAGTACATATAGATACACTGTATTTGTGACTCAGATGACCAAACTGAGTCTCATACAAGTTCTTCTCAAGAGGAATACTCCACTCAATATTTTCCTCGGACACACTCATATAACATTAACTAATTAAAACTCCCATGTGAAGAGTGACTTTATATGATTATCTATACTTGATGAATGATGATAGCGAACTCATCCCCTTCCCACACATCATTCCCAAATCTTATTGGACTCCCTTTTTCCCACCAGATAACTAACAATCCTTGAAAAGAATATTTCAACCTTAGAATTAAACAGCCCTACCTTGAGAAACCATTTCACACCTTTAATCCCTTTGACTGGGGAACTCTAGCTGGCTTCCACTCCCTTTGACTCTTATTCTTCTTCCTTACCCTAAACCTCCCTACCTCTTTGATTTTGACATCTCCCAATTAACTATATGAACTTACCTTTTCTTTATTTCCTTCCTGTGAAAGTCTTTGTATTTGCTTTTGAAATTGAAATTCTGGATAGTGACAAACAGTAAATTGGGAGATTTACCATTGTTGCTTAAGTAAGGGTTATTCGTTACCTCAATTAGAGATCTCCTTTTCCATGCATGTTGCTACTTACCTTCCAATCCTCTGGACTACCATATTGCACATTGCTGCTGATCTTGGATTTGCTTTTAATGGAATCCAAAATATTTCTTGAGAGCTACTTTGCATTAGTATTATTTAGTGAAGCAAGATCTACCACTTTTATACTTCTATCCCCACTCTTACCATGATGTTCTTTCTTAAGGTTATTTTCTGGCTTGAAACTGTTTCAAAGCATCTGAGCATTCCTTTCACATTTTCTACCTCTAGCATAGAAGCGTCACAGACACTTCTTCCACAAATTGAAGAGGAATGATATGTGTCCCTATTTTGTCTATTTCTAATCCTTTTTACATGCTTTTCACTATAAGCCCTTTCCGTTTCCATAGCCTTCCGCCATGATTGTGAACAAGAAAGGTGAAAGCAGCTCTCCTTGTCTAGTACCCATTTTGGCTTTGAAAGGAGAACCCTTCACTGACAGTGAAAAGGAAACTATACACAAGTATTCTTTTATCTGTCCCTCCACTTTTGTACAGAACCCATTCTATGAAGCATGTAGCACTAAAGTCCCATTCAACAAGATCTTAAGCCTTTTTTCCATATTTACTACAAATTTGGTCCCTTCCTTCTTAACTTACTCCCAATAATGAATTGCCTCATTTGCTATCAGCACCCCATCCAAAGTCTGTGTACCTTTGACAAATGACCCTGGAGTTAAGCTAATATATGATGCATATCTACATGAATCCTATTAGATAGGATCTTCGCCAATAATTTGTAATTGCACCCCACTAAACTGTCTGTACTCCTTGAGTTCAATTCGGTTTTCTCCTTCCATATCGAGGCTATAAATGTAGAATTCAACCTCTTGTTAAGTTCTCCTTTATCATTTCCAGAGTACCCCTTCAAGGATTCCCAGCTTGCCTTTGTAAAGGAAAAACTAAAGCCATTGAGACCCAGATATTTATCTTGCTCAATGTTTTAAAAACTTCATATGAAGGTCTCTCTCCAACCAATCTGCTTTGTCTACTGTAATTGCCTAATCAATGCCATCTAAAGTTGCATGTACATATTCTTCCTCCACGAATAGTCTTAAGAAATGCTTCTTTATACCCTCCTTTATTTCAATAGGATGCATTTTTCTTCTAATGGGAATATTATTATTGGCAGTGAATCTCTCTCTCCTTGCATTAGCCATGCTGTGGAGGAATTTTATGTTCATCCTTCTTCTTTAAGCCATTTAATCTACAACTTCTGCCTCCACAAGCTTTCTTCATTTCTTGTACTTATCCCTAATTCCTTTTTTAACGAGCCTCGCTAATTCTCTCTCTTTTTTTTAGCAAACCTCTCTACTCGTGAATTTACCGTCAGCATATCTTCACATTTCCTTTAAGCTTTCATGCTCTTCTTTGTAACATTTAGGTTCTCTTTTAGCTTTTAAGACTTTTTTTACAAGTTTGAAGCCTATCTACCTTTCCACGTTGGAATTGGTACCACCAGTTGTGTGATATCAAGCATGACTAATGCTTGATCCAAAATTTTCTTGGGTATCATAATTATACTTGACCCCCGTTGTAATGCTCCTTCCAATCTATAGAGATGAGAAATTGGTTGTGTTTGGTCATCATGGGTTTCTCTTGGTTGTTTAACCAAGCATACTTAATTACTCATCTTTGAGTACATGTTGAAATCTCTTCTTGGTTCTCACACACCATGGTAAATTTACCTTTCAATATGCATTATGCGGCTCTCCCCAGAAAGTTCTCTTTCTGAACTTTTGTTATGAAACCATCTTCTTCACATACGTTGATATAGAGAACTACAATATGCTTGGTTCAATCATCACCTCTTCTTCATTGCACATGATATCAAGTTCTTTGGACACCCCTTGTGCAGAGCCGTCTCCATATGCATCCGCACCCTATCGAGCCATAGCTCTCTTACAATTCTTTGGTTCACCTCATTTAATTCTGAAAATTCACCCACAAAGCAACACTCAACTCCTAATTAAAGCACAACATTACAATAAATTAACAAAGAAGAATGAGAAAACCCCTCTTTTGCCAGAAGATCTGCCTCTGAATTAGCAGTCCTACATGGGTGGAGGAAATATCCATGTCCTTGGCTAAGTCAAGGACCTTGTCCACTACGCCCACAAATGCCAAGGTTCTTTGCACACACCTGAAGCCCACCTTATGAGTTAAGTCAAGTCTCCTACTGCCAAAACATGACACAAATCTAGATGAGAGGCTGCATGTAGACTGATCTGCAACACATCCATCTCTGCCCTATTGATAGAGGAGTAACCTACACAACCCAAAAAGGGTTAAGAATAGAGCCCAAACTTATCTCGAAGAAGATCAACACCCTTTGCTGGCTCCAGATTGCCATCCACACTCCCATCAAAACTCCAAATCACATAATAATAGGAAACCTAATCATCATCTAACACTAGCCTAATGTAACTCATATCTAATATAATCTCATCTAAGATAATGCATCCTTTCCATAACCAACCTTTTCTCTAATATTCTTTATATTCCTTTGCAATCAAATGGTCCTTTAAAGAAAGGATTGTGTGATTGGTTACATAATTATATTTTCCTTTGATCTCGATTGATGTCTCGCCAAAACGTCTATTGTGCTTTGCTAGTTATTGAAAGTCCGGGATCCGAACCCTAGAGGGATGACGGATTTTTTTTTTTGGCGGGGGGTTGAATAGGGTGAGCTCAAAACTTAGACCAATTTTAAATTTCTATATCCAATTATGCTTTGGTGAAGGTCAATTAATTTGAATACATGTGATGTCTCTAAGAAGTACATAAACATATGATCTAAACATCAAGCATATAATCAATAACCATACATACCATTCACAAGTGATCATCCACCATAAGACAAGAAATTTATAGTGCTTCAGCAAAACATGCCTACAATTTGAGATTTAGGCTCACCTCTTACCTTACGATCACTTATGCTTTTTCAAAAGCTTAGCACTAACCTTTACTGCCACTTATGCTTTTCAAGGCTTAGTAATAACCTTTACAACATGATATATTTTTTTTCTCTCAATTCTATGCCTAAGAATGCACTAAGAGAGATGCATTTAAGTACATATTAATGCCTCTTAACATAGGCTGATATAAAAATGAAATTTTAATTCAAAGCATATGCATAGTGAGTACAAAGATCTATGAATGGTCCATATACTTGGAACCCTCTATCTCTTTTTGAAATTGAATGTTCATAAATGATGCAAAGGTGAAAACCATGAATGAGAGATAGAGAAATTAAATGATGCACACATGTTTAAAATGATGAACAAACTAGTTTTTGAAAATGCAGCCTCAGTCTAGCAAGTTTGTTCAAAACATGAAATTAATAACATGTGTAAATCTAGTCAAATGTTGAAATCATATTACCATGCATGTTTAAAATCTAAGCATGTTGTGCAAACAACATTTGAACAAGTTAAACAACCATTTAATCATGCCATTAAATGAACCAAAGATTTAAAACGTAGCATGAATTAATTTTGAGACAAAGGGAGCAAACCCATTTGAAGAATCATAGGTTGAAATCCATAGATTTGCCCTCCTAGCCTTCCTCTAGCCTAGCCTAGATGCCCCAGCTTCCTTGGTCCTCAAAAGTCTCAAAAGTGTTGCTACAAATCCCAAGGAAGGGCTCAAATTTATAGAAAAATAGGTTCTAATGGCTAGTTCACGGTTAGCCGTGACATCTCCACGGCTAGCCGGAGCTCCAACGGTCATATAGAAACGGCTAGTTTTTGTACGGAGGTTTTTTGAAAAATACTCTATGGTTAGCCATAAATGTTTTACAGTTAGCCATAAGATGTTCTACGTTTAGCCGCGACCTAACCGTGAGGTCACCGAAATGCAGAAATTTAAGGTTTTGTGCATTCTGGAAATGTGATCGTGAGGTGACCGAACTCCATGGCGGTTAACCGCCATTTCCTAGTATTTTTTTTATTTGAAAATGATTTTCTAAGCGGGAATTTTGGCCATGGAAAACTAGACTTGAATTGTGACTAACATGTTTGAAGTAGAGTTTAAAATGTGATACAAAACTTGTTTATGCATGAACTTCAAAAATTCATTTTTTAAAACATTTGAAACTAAATTGAAAAGTTTAAATCATGCATAAAACTCAAGTCTTAACAACATGATGCCAAACATGAAAACTTAACAAAAATACATGAAGATTCCAAGATTAAAAAGTATGAGTGTATGAGAGATCAAGCTATGATGAAATTGAATGCATCCAATCAAATTGCAATAAATGAAAACCCTAACAGTTATCACCGTCTGTCTATAGAGTACATGACTGTCGCATTCTGCTCTTTTTGTGTCTGTTGGAACCAATGGTCCACTGAATCTAATATATCATGATTCTTCGATAAGCATATTCATGAGGCTTTACAAAAAAAACATGAAATTGAGGGGCTTGATGAATATGTAAATGTGTGCAAAGAGAAACTTCTTGAACCGTTGGGTTGTCTTGATCGTCCTTCTAATGCGTAGATCTCATCATCACCAGACGTAGGCGAAAAGGATTGATGGCCGGAGTCTGCATATGTTCAAAATCTCGAAAACAATATTGACTGTCAATTATGATCCAATAGTCAATGTTTACTCCTTTTTTTTTTTCTTTTGCTAATGTGATTGTTGAGTTGTCGCTAAGGTGATAACAATGATGGTGACCTCTTGGGGGAGTGCTCAAGTTAGTGGTCCTGTAGAGCGTCTAAACACTTTCAAGATGACTTTTTTTCCCCCTCTGTTAACACAATGGGTGGAAAAGGAGATAAAGGACAACGTCCTTTTCTTCTTCCTTCTCTTTTGTGTGTGTGCTTTCTCCCCTCTCTTCTCTTCAATGTAGGTAGGTGGTTAACCCCACATCATGCTTTCTCTTAATGAAATGAGAAGCAAAAGGAGTTTCGAGTCCTAGGATGCCATAGAGGCCAAAATTCTTGGGTTCGTAGGCTGCGGATTAGCAATGAGTGAGATCTCACGGTTAGAGGTGTGACAAAGGAATAAGTAAGGGCCTGATGGTGGGGATTGAAGGGTGTTGGGGTTCATTGTCAGAGGAGAGGAGGTGGTGAATGGGTTATAGATGGAGAAGAAGAAGGTTTTCGAGAGAGGTTAAATGGGTTAGAGATGGAGGGCGCTGATTGGACTGATATGGGAGAGGGCTTGGTGGAGATGTGATAAGCAGAAGCACAGAGGACCATGGTCAAACAAATTGCAGCCGATCCTTGGCTCTGATACCATATAAGATTAGGGACTATATCTTGGCGAATTCATTGATGTAATTTTATTAATTAAGAATAGCCATGGCTGTTTATATGATTACAATCCAAGATACTGACTCAAAACAGGAACTGTAATCTGACTCAAAACTAGGAAACCTAATCGCATTCCTAATAGCATACCAAATCACATAATAATAGGAAACCTAATCATGATATAACACTAGCGTAAAATAACCCAAATTTAAAATAGGTCTAATCTAAGATGTGCTCATCCTTTCCATATCGAACCTTCTATAATATTCTCTAATATTCTCAACATGTCTAAATGCTAGCTTACTTCTCTTGGTTCCTTGCACTTGCAGCACTTCAATTCTTCTTGCTGTATGGGTCAAAATATCAGACATCGGTACCCACAAAAAATGTATCATGATAAACTAAAGATACTATATATCATTTTCAGATTGGAAATATCTGTTATTTATTTTCCCATTATCCTTTAGCTTTAGAGATTTGGGTTTGCATTTTCTGAAATTGTCTATGTTTTTTGTAATTCAGGAAGTAGAGGAGTTCTTGAAAGAGCCAGATTTTTTTGTTTATGAAGACAGGGATCATAATTCTACAGTTACTGGGAAGTCTTTTGATAATAATTTGGTCAAAAGTGCTGGTGATGCTGATGGGAAATTGAAAAGAAATGGTTGGTATTTTTTATGTTGGATTTTTTTGTTATTTGTCTATAATATATTTGAATGATGCACTCAATCCCTTTTTCCCTCTATTTTTTCGTTCTTGTATTTGAATTTTGGAGGCTCAGAAACTGTAGGTTCAGAAATTGTTGGTGTTAATGGTGCAAAGAATAAGCAAAATCCTACAGCAGTTCCTTTTGCAGCAAAGGTATGGTCTTAGGGAACCAGGTTTTATTTATTTATTATCTTTTACTGTCTTATGCAACTGGAATTTCAGTTTTATCTATATAACTGCTAAAAGCAATTATGTCACCAAAGGTTGTATGTGTTCCTCAATTATGACAATTATAATGGTCCTTCCAAGTTCCTACCCATTACAAACTTTCAAGGACCTTATGCCATATACATGCTTTAAAGGAACAAATTCCTTAACAAATTCTTGCTCAAGTTAAATATGCCTTCAATCAAGAAATGGCTGCCCGACCATCCATGGGAATATGAAATATTATGTAAGATTGAAAAGCAGGTCATTACCTCTTTGTGGCCTTCATCAATCCTAAGACAGAGACATGTGGGCCCACTTTTCAACATGTCAAAATGCTAGCTTGCTTATCTTGGTTCCGTGCGCTTGCAGCACTTCAATTCTTCTCACTGTATAGGTCAAAATATCGGATGATGCTAGCCACAATGAATATATCATGATAAAATGAAAACACTATATATCATTTTGAAATTGGTAGTGTTTGCTTATTTTTCCTTGTAAGATTTGATATCTTAAAAATTTTAAAATATTTACACATATTTCATCTATCTCACACACACACACACACACACACACACATGATGTTGTTTCTTCATGTGATTGTATCATAGTCTTATTTTGTCTGCTATAGGTGAAAATGGATAAATTGCGAATAATTACTTTCTTGTCCTTTTTTAATATTTTATTATTTATTCACAATGATTCACGTTTTGATTTGATCCCTTCAACAATTCACGATAAGATTTCAGTTTTCAGAACAATGGTCCACAGACACAATATTTCTTTCAAATTATTTATTTGGCATGTAAAAATAATATATTCCAGTGTTGATATAGTAGACTCAATTAAATAAATAGTGTATATATATATTAATTTCACTTTTTCATATTCTTCTAATTATATATGTTTTTTTTTTTTTAAGATTTTACTGAATTGGAACTCCAAAATGAAGAACACTAGACCTGCCTCAACATTTCAGTCCGGGGTCAAACCGAAATAGGGTGCAAAATGAAATTGACAACTATGAACTATGTAAGTGGAGAATCAAAAGAAGAAGTGGTGGGCTGGAGTGGGAATTGAAAAGAAAAGTGATTTGTTTGCATGTGGCGTAATTTCTTGGCTATAGATGTGGGTATCATTGGATGTAAAAACATATCAGGTCATTTCATCTGCTTGATGGGCCCGGTTTTTCTAATATCTTCTTTGTAAAAGTCTAGTTAATTGTCCCAAACATAACCACACAGAGTGCTTGCTAACTTGCCCCTCAGACTATGATAGTACTGTTAGTAATATGTAACCATAGTATCCAATTTCAATTTTCGGGCTACAATTACTATACCATATACTTGTCATGGGATGTATCAAACATTTGATCATTATTATACGATGGATTGAGATTGGAGATTGCATAAAAAAACCATTAATCATATCTTGAAAAGTTCTAACATTGGTGAAAGGAAGAATGATGAGAGAGAGATCTCGGGTTCATTTATTACACAAGGGGCTAATGTCCTAGAAATATATTCTATCTGTCTCTTAATAGAGTTTCTTTTGTTACTTGGACGTTGATAATAGAAACTTAAAGAAGTAAAATACACTGACGCACCCATGTCCATGCATCAAAATATTTATGACTAATAGCATCATTATTGCCATTATCGAAGCCTTATCTGATAGTTTTAGATTAGCTGTGTGTTATACTTTCCACTCAACTCAATTAAAGCCATGTTCTCAGTAACTCCACAATGGAGAATGTCCTTTTTCCACTACCTCATTCCAAGTTATTTGGGCCTCCCCTTTCCCCTAGTTCTTTGAAGTCTTCACACTTTCATACTTAGTACAGATGTTTCCAATCTTTTGTATGTGTATAAAGTATATCATGCAGAATACCTTTATTTCCTCTTTTAGTGGGGCCACCAGTTTCCTCTTACGTACTCATTCCTGGTATGTTCTTGTAACTCTGTCATCATCGCCATGATTGAAGCCTTGTCCCAACTATGTTGCGGTCAGCTCTGTAAATTCTGTTTCGCCGTGCAAGTCTATCTTGGACCAAATCCTCACATATTCAAATCTATCCTGTGGCCTTCCCTTAAGCCCTGGAGCCATCAACTTGTATAGAGACTTTTCCTCAGTGTCCCAGAATTTATAATGCAAATGTAACGAAAGCTTTACTCCTGCTTTTAACTTGACGCAACTACCCTCCTTTATCAGGCTTAGGAATGGTTAACTAGTTATCCTTATAATTGTTAAGAGTTAGAAAGGAGGATTATTTGTAATTGAATTAGTTGAAATTTTCTGACATTCATTGGAAAAACCCTAGATATCTTGGCATTGGGGATTTTAACTTGGTATCAGAGCGTCCCAGGAGGAAGGAGACCGATCATTGAAGAAGTCTACTGGCGAGGATTGAAGAAAAAATGGAAGACTTAAAGGGATTCGAAGCTTTTGAATCCTTGATTGAGTTTATCATTCATTAACTCGGTTCGACAACCCTGAAAATTCAGGTCAGTTAACCATTCATAGAAAAAAAATAAAAAAATCAAGGGCATATTTTTTGCGATTCTTTATTTAGTAAATAGGGATCCAGTGTTTCTTAGAATCAAATCTGAGTGTTAACCTGATTTGATTGAAGAAAAATTGAAGACTTAAAAAGGATTTTTGAAACTGCTGAATCCTTGATCGAGTTCAGCATTCATTATCTGGGTTCGACAACCTTGAAAAATAAGGTCAGGAAAAGTAAGCAACAAGTAGTTATTGCAAAATCAAGTTCGGACGCTAAGTATTGGGCTATGGCCCATGGATGGTATGAGACTATGAGTTGTTATAGCTGAGGATACTATTAGAAGAATGGTTTCAAGCAAAGGAAGAGCTATGCTTCTGCATTGGCTTGGTGATTTAACAGTTAAACTAGCCAATAATCTAGTATATTATGAGAACACAAAACATGTGGGAGTCGACCGTCGCGTCATCTGTGAAAAAGTCGAAGGAAAAGACCTGATGCTGGCATATAAAAGGACAGTTGATCAAATTGCAGATTTTCTCTGGAAATAGTTAAATGACTTTTTGTCAAAGCTGCTTATAACTCATAGTGAACATATATGCACCAGCTTGAAGGGGGAGTGTTAAGAGTTAGAAAGTAGGGTTTATTTATTAGTTCAAGGGGTTCTTATGTTATTAATAGGAATTTTTTGTAACTTTCCAAAATCGAGATATTAATAATAGAGATGGTAGTCCCACCTGATGGTCACTCTCCTCCTTCCTGTCTAATGCTTCAGTCTCTGCCAATATGTTTAGTTTTTGGATCCTCACCTCCCCAAAATTCTCCTTAGCCCACTCCTTTATTTTATTTTTGAGCAACTTCAATTTAATAGCCAACCAATAGCCCGCCCAGCCCTCCACCTTACTCTCCTCCCACCACCCCTGAATCAGATTCGGAAATTGCTTTTCCTCTATCCACATTAGTTCGAAACGAAAGGGAGATGGTCCCCATCTGTCACAGTCCAAGTCAATCAGGATAGGTCAATGATCAAACGCATGCTTTGGTAAAGCAAGCTGGATAACCTCTGGATAACCTTCCAGCCAATCCGTGGAGGCCAAAAATCTGTCTAGTCTGGACATGGCAGGTTGACTCTGATTGTTGGACCAGGTAAAAGATGCACCACTAAGCTGTACGTCCACCAAGGAATGGGAATTAATCCAGTCCGAGAAACGTCTCATATCAGATGTGATTTTACTTCCACCTAACTTCTCACTTAGGAACCTTATGATGTTCCAATCCCCACCAATGCACCAAGCTCCATTCCATCTCCCCCTAATCATGTCCATTTTCTGCCAGAATTCTTCTCTACTGACTGCTATTTGGACCATAAACTGATGTGAGGAGCCATTTTTGTGCTGTCCTCTACCAAGACTGAAATGGAGAAGATATCCTTCTAATTTTTTACCACCGACATTGAGCGCGTGTCCCACAGCGACAGTTGTCCTCCAGTTGCTCCCACTGCATCTACAGCCACCCAATTAACATATCTCCATCCCCAGAGCTCTCTCACAAGCCTATTAGACACTTCTTTTAATTTAGATTCCTGTAACATGAGTATCTGAACCTTTTGACTTGTCACCATCTCTTTCACCACCAGCCTTCGAGACGCTCCCCCCAGCCCACGGACATTCCATGAAAGAACCTTCATTTAGGACTAGAAGAGGCCCCCTGATCTTTCCTTCCATACTTGCTAAGACCAAGGATGAAAATAGCGGTAGCGGCGGGCGTAGCGGCCTGCCGCCAAAACGCTACGTAGCGTAGCGGCGCTACGTAGCGGCGTAGCGGTGCGATTTGGAAAAATCGTCAAAAAAATATGAAAAAATTCTAGAAAATCTAGAATATTGGAAAATGAGAGAAAATGTATTTTTTTTTGCAAAAGTAACTAAGGTAAGGGGGCGTAGCGGTCCCCTTACTATATGAGGTCCTGTATCGCTGTATAAATAGAAAATAATAGTAATGATCATTTTTTTCACATGTGTTCATGTTGCTTGATTATGCTAACTTAGAAACTAATGAAAGGCTCAGAAAAGAAAAAACTATATCATGAAATCAAGACTTAAGAGTACCTAGAGAAAAAAATACATCTACCAAAGGGGTGTCTAATAGGATGTACTTAGAGAAGAACTCTCTGTATCGACTGTAATTCGGCGAGATCATGTGCTTTTTGGTGTTCTTTTAAACATAAAAGGGTAGAAGAGTTGTGTAGAAATGTTATTTGAAGAGAAGAAGAAAAGAAATAATTCTTATTATGTATTTTAAAAAAAATTAAAAAGTAGGAATTTTTCTCACCCCGTAGCGGCCCCGTAGCGGTCGTAGCGGCCCGTAGCGGGCCTGTAGCGGCCCCGTAGCGGACGTAGCGGCTACTACGAGTGCGGCGGCCGATAAATCGGCCGTAGCGTAGCGGTGGCAGCCGCTACGGCCGATATAGCGGCCGCTACGCTACGTAGCGGCCGCTATTTTCATCTATGGCTAAGACCCTTCCCCTCTACTTCTTTTACCTTGGCCCTGTCATAATTAATTGAGTAACTTAGGCCGTTTAATTCTCTCACCCCCCTTCTCTTTGACTTTCTGTTCCTTTTCTCGTCCATATTTTGTTTTCCCTTCTCTGGGCAAACTCCACCAGTGGACTCCATCCTCCTCTTGACCCCTCCACTGTCATACCAATTGTCTTGGCGCAGTGGATTACCTTACGAGGCGTCCATTGCATCTCCCCATTCTCAGATCCCTCAGTGGAGCTGACACTACCAGAGCAATCCCCCTTCCCCATAACCCTCACTGGAAGGTACACACCTGGGCCTATTTCATCATCTGCCCCTCTTTCTAGAGTTGAGTTAAGTACCCGTTCCTCTTCCTGGGCATTGTTGGCTGATGGCATCCTGGGATTCTTCCCTTGAGGTGGAGCAGAGTTGGTATGCTTGTTTGCAGGATGTAGCAGACGGTCACTTCGGCACTTCTGGATGGAGATCCAGCCTTTTGAGACCATCAGATGGGTTTGGCCATGCCTCCAATGTTGCTTCCTTTCGTTTTTGCTACAGGAGTTTATAGACGAGCGTCCATCTTCCTTTCACTTTCTTCCCCTTGGTTGCCTTCTCTCGGCTCTACCTCTGTTCCGCAGACATTATTCGACTGCACAGCCCTCCCACCTGAGCAAACCCCCGCCAAGGAACACCTAACGACCTCTGGCATGGCCGACAAACTCTCTCCCATTCTCCTTCTGTCATCGCCAGCGAGAGGGCAGCCCTTGCTGCTAGTCAACTCTGTTTCCAATGCCATCTCCTTTCCCGATGCAAGGGTGTATGGCCTTCGAAGAGGATGGGGGATGTCGCTCTCCTCTTCAGGGGTGCCATTTGATTCGTCTTCTGGTTCCCCTTCTAGGAGGATGGGGGATGCCGCTCTCCTCTTCGGGGGTGCGATTAGACTCGTCTTCTGTTTGCCCTTCCTCCTCACTTCAGCAGTAAAATGTCCCGATTTGTGCCTTAGCCCTATCTTATAACCATCAGTTGTGTCGGATCTACCCAGCCCAATACAGCCAGATCCATTCTTCTTAAGTGTAAGTCGACCCATTAGCCCAGACTGATCCATGACACCCATTAGCCCAAACTAACCCACATTGGCCTGCAGCCCAGTCATTTTCCCAGAGAAGGCGGCCGATTTGAATTTTGAATTTTGGGTATTGACGTCATCATCTTCCTCCATCGTCATCAGGTAGTTCCTGCAATTGCGACCTTTATCTTCTTCTCCCTCGTTCTCTTTCCATTCCCCTCCCCTTCCTCTGAGTGCCAAGCATCTTCCTCTGCATTCTCCACTGTCGCCATGAAGCTTAGATCCTCCACCCAGACAGGCAGTGACAATGGCAGAGTAACAGAGCTGTTTAGCAGGACCTTTACTCTGCCTGCCTTGAGGTCCTTCTTCTGGGTTCTTTCATCCACCTCTACTGTCCTGCCCAGACATTCCCCTATGAGCCTGAAAATTTCTGCATGCCACGCCTGGAGAGGCAATCCTTTAACCCAGTTGGGATTTGGTGGGAAGCCCAGAAATTCCATCCATCT
The DNA here is from genome assembly GCA_029852735.1 of Persea americana. NCBI lineage: Eukaryota > Viridiplantae > Streptophyta > Magnoliopsida > Laurales > Lauraceae > Persea > Persea americana. The sequence goes on from CM056816.1 coordinate 17,776,354, forward strand.
TTCCAGCAGAGAAAAAGGTGATGAACAGTCCCTATGTGCTGCTTTACAGAGGACGTCTTCAACTTTCCTTGATGGGGAAAATTGCATCCAGACCATCTGATCATCCAACATCTGCATTTTACACGGCATCTGTCCCCAGCAGATCTGCAGCCAGATTTCTACCTGCTCTAAGCCCTCTGATTTTGATTTCAAGAACCCCAGTAGACTCTTATAGAGAAATTTTTTCTGCTCCTTGACCACCCAAGGTGCTACCCTGACTCCTCTTCCTGTGCCTTCTTCCACTATCCATCCTGCTGCTACTGACTGCAGTTTTTTCTTTCTTGCCTTCTGCAGCTAAAGTACTCCCCAGGTCTGGGAATCCTCCTCTGAGTCTCTCCTGACAGGAAAAATGGCTTAGGGTAGTCTCTCCAGCTCCCTTTTGGCTTCTCTTGTACCCTTTTCTCACTTCTGTTGGAGCAGAATTGAGCCAAATTGGCCTGGATCTTCCTTCCACCCCAAGATCTGCCTTCTGCTAGTTCAACAGCCTTCTCTTCTTCTCTTAGGGTAGCAAATCTGACAAATGCAAAACCCCTATGGTTGCTGTTCCTCTTTTCTTTAGGGATGAACACATCTAGAATTTTCCCTGCTCTCCAGAATATAGCTTCTAACTCAGCTTTGGAGATCTGCTGGGGGAGATTTGAAATGAAGATTGAGAAGGACTCCTCCCTGATCTTCCTAATCTGCGCTGGGAGTGGATCCTTGAATTTCTTTAAGTCCTCTTGCCTTACTTCCATCTTTAGTTGGCTGGTTTTAGAAGAAACCTACTATCAAAATAATAAAATTAGAAACCTACTATCAAATAATTAGGAAAATAAAGGAAATCAAAATATTCCTAAACTATCTTGGGCGGGTCCCACAACGCAACATGCTTGGAATGCTCCATCCGCACCGCGTGCATATGATCCAGACTTAGTGTGTATTTTATGGGAACTGCTCCTGTAAATACTTACGGTGAGAACTTTCAGCGAGCCTACCGTATGATTTACCCGAACGGTTCACACACATGAGACCCCCTTTGATAGTCATTGGACCCAAGGATTTGCACCCAACAAATGGATTAGACCATTGGGTCGATGGTCATTTTTTTTTATTTAATATCAAGCTATTAAACTTTGTGCAAAGAAACCAAAGGTTAGGTTGTCTCCACTTTGGACTTTGGACCCTCTCATAGGGGGACCCGCACTGGGTAATGACCTTTATGACTTTATAAATCTTTTAAACTTGTGGGCCATGGATCTTGCAAAATGTAAGAATTAATATGTTGTGCGCTTTGATATACATTGCTATGCATACTCTATTAGTTTGAGCTTTCATAATTAGTGGTTGTCAACATGGTATCAAAGTGGGAAGTCGAGTATTCGAGTCCTGGGGTTGTGTCGTGCCTTGGTGATGCGGATCAATTTCCATAAATTGACAAGGATAAAGAAAACCAATGATTGCATTCTTATGATCGAACCTACAGGATGCGTACACAATTGTAGGTGGGCCAAAGGATCAATTTGGCCTCAATCTGTACCCAAATATTTAAGAAAATCAGTTGTCAGGGGCTGTTTAAATATAACAATAAATATGAGGGCCTGTTTTGCAATATGCCGAGAATTCGTTACAGAAACAGATCATTTACGTTGCTGGACTTAGGGCTGCAGGTTTATGGGTCAAATCCAGCCTAACTCATGAGAGGCATGCACCACGAGGGTCGCCTGGGAGTTGTCTCTCAGATTGTGGGGGTCTTGAGCGGGCCATGTGGGGTCCACAGCCAATCTACTCCAAAGTATCTTTGACTACCAGATCTGATTTGAGCGCTGATTTTCTTTATTTTTTTTAGATTTGATTCCTTCTTTTGTTTAGAAATTGTATCTAGAGACTTCTATTACTGTTGAGACTCTAATTAGTAGGGTTTTGTAGGTTTTTATGAGTGTTTTAAGTCTTATAAATAGATGTTATTTTCGTCATTACTGTAGTAGCTACAGTACAGATTTTCAATAAAGCATTGTTTAGGCTTTATTTTACCTCTCTCTTGTATCATGTGGATGTTAGGGGATCGAGAAGGCTCTTTATGGTCTGATTTTGGGTTTTTGCAGCAGCGTTCCTTCCCCATGAATTTCTCTATTTCTGTTTTCTTACTGTATTTAGGTGTGGTGTAAAATTTCTGGATTTGATTTATTTGGGCCCTAGACAGTCCGATTGCATCAAATCGGGACTGCGTCACTTGGTGCCCTATATTCTCCCATGGATGGTGTTGTGTGTATATTCCCGTATGGAGCCCGCGCTTGCAGGGGGCGTTGTGCCTTACTGCCATTTGATATGCATTGTTACATCTGTCTCTATCAGCTTAAGCTTTTAGAGTAAGTGGCTGTTGACATAGTGGAGGTATCAAAATGACAATTATTTATGTTTTCCCTGTTTCCCTCCTTATGTGAAGTGTCTAGATGTTCCCATCTGTCCAAAATGGATGCCAGTGTTGTAGGGAGAATGAAATATATAGAAACGACCACTTCTGTGAATGGAGAAACTTCTTTGGACATTGACATCTGTGTAGTGATTTATTTTGGTATTTGAAGCAGGGCGCATCCCATCAAGTTGGTAGAACACAACGAAGTGAACCTTCTCGTTCTCAGAAAGCAACAGATGAGAAAGTGAGAGTGATAAAAGATCAACTGCTCACAGCAAAGTCATACTTGAATTTTGCTCCACCTAACAGCAACTCCCACTTAGTCAAGGAGCTGAGACTGCGTACAAGAGACTTAGAACGTGCATTTGGTGATGCTAGAAAGGATTCAGATCTGTCTAGGAGGTAAACCAATAAATTTAGTGTTACCATCTATCTTGCATTCTTAACTGTTTCTGGAAGAAACTTGATGAAAAAAATCTTGTTTATATATAATTAATGACCACTTCAAAATCATTGCAATAAGAACACAATAGGAAACAGTTTATCCAATGATTTGCATACGACATGCTATACTACTACTGATTCCGACAAGAAAATTTTTGCAGAGCTTTGCAGAGGATGAGAAATATGGAGATTGTGTTATCCAAAGCTAGCAGGGTTTATTCTGACTGCTCTGAAATGGCAATGAAGCTTCGTGCCATGACTTACAACTCTGAGGAGGAGGTTTTGTCAGAGAGGAAGGAGGCCACTTATCTTACCCAGCTTGCTGCAAGAACATTGCCCAAAGGGCTTCATTGCTTGTCCATGCAGCTCACTGCCGACTATTTCTCTCTGCAGCCAGAGGAGCGGGAACTTCCCAATAAACAAAGGTTGCAGCAGAAAAATCTCTACCATTATGCTCTCTTCTCTAACAATGTCCTTGCATGTGCAGTAGTTGTCAACTCAACAATTTCCACATCTAGGGTGAGAGCCACCCCCTCTTTATTTTGCAGTGCGTGAACATTTGTTGCTTAATTGAAACTGTTGCTTTGTAGAAATGCATTCTGGTACCTGCATGCATGTGAAGATTGGTTTAAGTAGCTCATGCGACATGCACGTTTTGGTAAACCATTCATGTCCTACATTAGTATGTCAATATTAGTAGTTTGACTGAAACGGGTCCTCCTCTTTAATACAATAAAAAAAGAGGTCCTTTTTTACATGTGCATCCCACTTTCATGCGAGTCAAAATAGTTCCTACCATATGCAAAGCATGTTAGAATGCCAGACGCACAAGCATGGACGTGCGAAGTATTTCATATATGCATGCAAACATCATGGTGCATTCTACTGAGTAAATGCTTTGCATTGTGTATACACTTCTACGGAAACATGGTGAAATAGGAAACTCTTATGTGTACTGTTCTTAGTGGGGGAACAAAACCCTTAATAGTGGCACTATGATGCACAGATATGGATATGTGGATCAGGGATGAGACTGCACTTATGGAAATCCAGGAGAGGATACAAATACAGCTTTTTTTATCAATAACATGAAGTTCTGTATTTTATATTAAGATTTTTTTACACTATTAATTTTCTTTTGTAGAACATTTCTTAACTAATAAAATCATTAGTTACTCGGAAGATATTCACCTATGAGCGGACTGCATATGACTGCATATGCACAATATGCTGTCTGTCTTGTGGGCCACTTGGATGCTTTTCCTATCATTGGGGATACGATGGATGGAAAGGTCTGTTTATGGATGAGAGTGATGCAAAAAATCAGCCCCATCCAATCATTCTAGCCTTTGATTCAACTGTCTTAAAATTCAATGGTCTTTTAACCATTGGCTAGAATGATTGGTCTCTTAAAAAATTCAATGGTCTTTTAACCATAGGCTAGAATGATTGATCTCTTAAAATTCAATGGTCTCTTAAAAAAGAGTTGCACTTATCAAAGGTTGGCCCAAGTGGGCCCCATAAAGCTGGACTGCACATGCAGTCTACTTGTAGGAGAAAATTCTCCTTATTTACTTTCCTTTGACACATCTTACCATGAAAAGTGCAAAAACAGTTAAGACTATATGAAATCATGGACTCAGTACCATACTATGATGCTGAGATGCGGCATCTATATGGTAGGGACAACACCATGGATATAGCAGGGACATAGATCTTGCACATAAAAGGTGAAGTATTGGACTGGATATGTTACAACACAATATGTTGCCTGGTTTGAAGTATTCAGGTATCATAGGTACCATAGGATATGAAAAACTTGTACCCTAGAGGTATCTGTTCATTATTGAGTACCAGTATTGGTATTTTATCTGTCCAACATGTGTACAAAAGCTTTGTATATTTATCAAGATATAATAGCAGTAGCATTTATTTTCCAGGAACCAGAAAAGATTGTGTTTCATGTAGTGACTGATTCGCTCAATCACCCAGCAATAACTATGTGGTTCTTGCTAAACCCGCTTGGTCATGCAACAATTCAAGTTGAGAGAATGGATGATTTTAAATTTCTTCCTTCTAGTTACTTCTCAATGTTAAAGCAACCAAACCCCCGGGATCCAAGATTCTCTTCAGCTTTGAACCACCTGCGTTTTTATCTGCCGGAGATCTTTCCCGATCTGAATAAGATTGTGCTTCTTGACCATGATGTGGTAGTGCAAAGGGATCTACAGGGATTGTGGCATGCTGATATGAAGGGTAAAGTGAATGGAGCTGTTGAAACATGTGGGAATAGTGATTCATCTGTACGAATGGATACGTTCATCAACTTCTCAAATCCAACCATAGCAAGGAGGTTTGATGTGAATGCATGTACATGGGCCTTTGGAATGAACGTGTTTAATCTACGAGAGTGGAGGCGGCGAAATTTGACATCCGTCTACCATAAATGGGTGCAACAGGTAAGGATTGTTTTGCATTTACTTATATATCCATGTGTGTATTTGGACCTGAATGGTCTAATTTGGTACTCTCCAATGCATCTTTACTTTATCTATATGGTTATTAATCTGTATGCACATTATGTAAAACATTAAAATTGTACTACCGTCCCTCTAAACTGTCTCTTTATCATAGAAACTGTTGGATGGACATATCTGCTAAAGGGAGTTCATTACTTTTGTCATTAAAAAATGGTCAAGGCAAGATCATAACTTGCACATCCCTTTTGAATTTTATCCCTGCTGTTCTGCTAGGTGACCATTCAGATCATATGGAGAACTGTGCTAGTGTGAAAGGTTTGCAAGGTGCTAAGGCCTCGTCAGTGAAGATTGACAGCATTTACTGTACAAGGGCTGGTGGATAGAAAGGGTCTAAGATGCCTAAGCCCACCTCCATCACTTCATTCAGATGATCCAAACTGTCTAAGAGTATGTGAAAGGACAGTTGCCTTGTTGGACTGTTTTTACCTGTAGGTGTTTGGATCAATTTTGTTCGAACCATAGATTTTCGTATCTCTCGATGGACATTTAGGAACAGTAGTGGGCCTTTTCTATTAAATGGTCTATCCAATTTGTGAATTGGCCCAGTTCATTCCGAAGGCCTTCTTTACCATATTACACATGGACAGAGGGGGTTTTGGGTGAGGGCACATGCCCCCACTTAATTTTCCCTTTCATTTCTTATAAACAAGCGAAAATATAGGAGTGTGTTTAGGCATTTTTATTTTATGCCCTTTTGCCCCTCCTTAACTTTCTATGCTCTTTGAGAATTTTAGGGAGCAACAAGGGTATTCTTGTCTTAAATAGGGTATTATTGACATTTCCTGTTTCTAAAAGATAGGATCTTATAGTTATCTCTATCTGCAATGTCATCATCTTCATCTCATCCATTGCCAATGTCCCATCCCACATCCAACCATGTTTAGAGAGTATTTAATGAAGGTCTTGAGTGGAGCCCACTTAAAAAAATTAAACGGGCTCAGAATGTGGGTCCTTTTGGGTCGATGCTCTTCAGTGGAGCATATTTTGGAAAAACATAAACCCCATAAAATAAATGCTCTAATTCTCTATGAAAAATATAACTCAATATGATCTCGGCCCAAGTCAAATTGACCTATATTAAAATATTTAACTTGTTTATTAGAGTTTTATGGGATATATTTTTTTTTAATTTAACGATCTTAAGTTGGGTTATTTGACGAAATCTGATAATCTCTATACACTATATTAGGAGATTGTTCTTAACAATTTAGATGTTTTATAAGTGGGCCTATTGTTGTGGGACTCTTCTATCATGTTTTTTTTTCTTCTCTTTTTACCATCTCTGCAATGTAGATGGCATCCAAGGACATTGAAATCATCATATCTCTTGATATAACAACCTTAAAGTCTAATACTATTTTAATAATAATTAATTTTTTTAATTATGAGATCCAATCCATTAGTGGGTAAAGGATCGATGAGCATCAGAACTTGGCATGGTGCCAAATCAAGGTGGAGATATAAGTATGAAAGGAGCTAAATTGATCAAAGGTTGGTTCAAGTAGGCCCCATAGAGTTGGACTTTACATGTGATCAACCCATAATAGGAATTTTTTCTTTAAGTGAATTTTATGTAGATAATAACGGAAGGTGTCATTTCTTGACCGGTTTAGAGTTTTCATAAGTGGGCCTACTAATATTATTGGTCAATCGACTTTGCCCCCACTAGAAGAAAATCCTAGCTCCGTCCTTGTTATTACAAATCTTGTGTTGGAATTTTGAGCTTCTGGTTCATTGAATCTTTAAAATATGTGTTTTGGTGTTTCACAAGGCAGGAAAGTCACAGCGGTCTAATGAAATTGGTTTTAGAGATTGATCACATTTCCTTCGGCACCAAATTTTTGGTGTTGATCCTACTTTTGCATGTTGTTTCAAAATATGCACTTGCTTTCAGTTCCTTTTTTTTTTTTTTTTCTTTACACTTGTTTACACCAATAATCTTTTGATTGGCCATGCTTTTTGTTGGAATACCTCAACTTTGAAACGAAGGTTATTTTATTTTATTTTAAATGAAAGTCCACTCGTCATAGACCATAATTAAATTAGTCATCATTACCACTAAAGCCTTATCCCATCTACCTTAAGGAAATTCATATTATATCTAATTTGACTAATGATGAGCACATTGGCTATATCTTTAAAATGTCATATCTAACTTTATTCTAAGAACATCTTTTTAAAACATTAAGTATATTTTTTGCATATATGAATATATGGACTGAATATGTAAATATATTTGTCTATTTATATATTTATGTATTATTCATGCATGTGCATAGCCTTGTATGGGGGGCAGGCTGGAGAGGAGCCATATGTGAAAAAGATCTTTACAGTGAGTTCATAAGTTCACTGCATTTTCCATTGTTTTTTTGTATGCATGAACTAATAACAAGAAACATTGCTGCAGGGGAAGAGGAGGCAATTATGGAAGGCTGGGAGTTTTCCATTGGGTCTGATCACATTTTATAACCTTACTGTGGGTATTGACAAGCGATGGCATGTAGTTGGCCTAGGTCATAACCCAGATGTGGGCCGGGGAGAGATTGAGAGGGCAGCAGTCATCCATTATGATGGAAGCATGAAGCCATGGCTGGAAACTGGGATTGCGAAGTACAGGGGATACTGGACCAAGTTTGTTAAGTATGATCATCCTTACTTGCAACAGTGCAACGTCCATCCATAGTAACAATCAGGGTAATTGCCCCCTTGCTGCAGCTATTCTTTCACCTTGAGTTGCAGATGTTCACATCTCTTGAACCTCTTCAATATTCTTCCATTCTATTTCTTTTGTAATTTCTTGTTTTCCATTCAATTTTTCCCTCTTACCGGCCATAATCTTTTTGAGATGAATTACTGATAAAAAGAAATCTCGTAGAGATGAGCAAATTTTATTAGTAGATGTAGAGGAATAAGTCACTGGGGGGTATTAGTTGTAGTACCGGCAAGTGAGCTATCTGTACAAAGATATTCACATGCATCTTTTAGTTTCTAACATGAAACACTTGATCAAGTTACTGATTCACTTATACTAGCTTTAGAGAAGCCTATGATTTTATTATTTTATTAGTTTCTATATTTTATTTTTTGTTATTGAAAGATTAGTTTTCACACACTCACCAAAGTCCCTAACCATCAGTGCTACAGCTAAGGATTGATCCGTAGTTGTTTTTGTGGAAGGGAGGTGCCTCATGAAGCTACCAGTGGATTGGCTAGAGAAGCCTATGATCTGAGTGATAGTTTGATACTGCATCAGAGTAATGATATAATACACATGTACACCACCACATCACTAAACGTGCACCTAAATCCAACCTCTGGCTCTACTATCTATGGGCGTTAGCCCAAAAATCACAGTGAACTGATTTCGAAAACTGAGACTCATAGTCAGGTCCAAAACTGAAACAGCAAAAAACTGGTATGAACTGGTGATCTGACTGGTTTGACCAATGAGTATTGAATGTTGAAAAAGCTTCTTGAAACTTGAAAGTAATCTTTCATCCCATTTGCATCGTTTTGACATCACTTTTGAAAAACATGCACATGACTGATAATCCTAGCCTTCCTATGGGTGGGTTGTCAAATGGACAGTTGAAAGTGTAGAACATTCTAACAGTTAAAATTTATCTAAGAAATGCCCAATTGATTCAATTTTATGATTATCTAATCAAAATATGATTTTGAGGAGATGCCTTAACCATTTGGACACACTGCATTGAAGTGATTGGTGTACATTCATATGGATTGTTATGTGCCTGATCATGGATGTTGTTTCTCATATAATGCCTCTTGTAACCAGAGTTTTAAATGCAGACCCTGTAATGGTTGGCCTTGCCTGGATCAATTTTGTGATGACTAAAAAAAAGGTACCATGGTCACTGTTCTGTATTCTCATTCATTCACATTATGCGTTGGTTAAATAGGGTTGGCAATGAGTCAGGTTGGGTTGGCTTGCATTCCCAACCCCAATCAAACTGATTGATTGATCGGGTTGGAAATGCCAAGCTGAACCCAACACAAAAGTAATGGGTCTACCTGAACTATGAATTACCAGGTTGGGTCGGCGGATTGGACTGTATGGACCAAATCTGAACCAATTCATTCATACATCTGGTTAGAAAGTGACAATCCAAACACTAAAAATTAGTGTCTGTCGTGGGGATGGATCGCTGGTCAGAAATCTCACCAGTCTTTTTTTCTTTTCTGTACCAAGTATTATCATAATATACAGAATAATGTTCTACACAGTGCAGGTTGGTATTTTGCAAATAGGGGCCAGGCTTATGTGACCCATTGACATAAAGTAGGGGCCATTTTACGACTTTCTAGCAAAAAAAAAAAAACATTTGATTTTATGACCTCAAAGTTAATGCAATTTTAACTGTTACCATCTAAAAAAAAAAAGTTGAGACAATAACCCAATGACCAAGAGCCTCTTTAATTTTTGTATTCCCCAATGATCAATGCCTGACTGGTATGGTTGTGAAGGGGCAAGAGATTAACTATCTAATTGTATGCAAGATTATTTCCTTTTTTTTTTTTTTTTTGTTTCTTTTTCTTGATTTGGATTGGTAACATAACTTGAACTTACAGCCTCAAGGTTTGAATAGTTAGCCCCTTCTAATATGATACCTGCAATGAGGGTTTCAAAGCTAGAAAGTTTGATTTAGCTTGCAAAGCTACTTACCTGAGCTTTAGTCAAGTCAAAGGAAAGAAAAATCAATATGAATAAGTAAATATGGAAGATAGAAATATATTTTAACAAATTTTCTTGAATTCTGAATGAATCTCGACTTGTCTTGTTGAATCAACCGAGTCTTGACCAAACCAATTGAACCTTGACAAGGGTGCTATATGAAACTCACTTTTACCAAGGTTGGAAAACTTCCCAAGTTGATTTTTGACTCTCTCAAGCCATCTCATTGTGATGAAAGACTGAGTTAAATACATGAGAGATGAGTTACCACTTTTTAATAAGTTGATTGCATTTTGAGTCATTTTATAGGTATACTTGGTTTTAAATGATTAATGTCTATTTTTAAGTAATTATGCACAAGGTTTGGGTGTAAGTAATTTAAAAAAAAAATTAAATAATTATGCACTAGGTTTGGGAGTTAGCAATTTAAAAATAATGTGTGGAATGTACTAGGAAATGTATGTTTGATCTTTTCCATTCAATATTTGGACTAACAAACTACGGGATATGCAATATTTTTCTTTTTTTTTTCCTTATTATAGTATTTTCTTGAATATATAAATTTATTAATTTGAGTTGACTATAATGAATGTATGCAAATAAATGTATATTTACATTTTATAAGTATTTAGTCATTTTTTAATATATTTGAAATATTAAAATTAAAAAAAAAAGACACTATTGAGTCTTTGTGTTGACTCTATTTGAGTGTATTTTTTCATACTGGACAAGTTGAGTCGAGCCACAAGTTTTCCAACTTTGATTTCTCCCACAGCGAGAAAAGAAAGATAATAAAAAAAAGAAAAAGAAGCTACGTTCCGTGCATTCATTTCGCACTTTCACATAAATGACATACGTACGAGTCTAGATCTAGTGAGATTAAACCCCACTGTGACCCTGAGTGTACCATTCATGGTCTACCACGTCACCGCATGTAGCCTACCCTGCATCCGTGCAGGGCTGCCTGTGGTGACATGGCGGACCCTGAGTGGTCTACTCACGGTCACCGTGCGTATACCCATATTCGAAAAAAAAATGTTCAAAAATAAAGTAAAGTTATTTTATGCATTCCATTTTAGTGACTGTGGTCTTCACCGAGTCAACCTGGGTTTGGCCAAACTTGATCTTATGAGTTATGACTGAGGATCTGAATTGACTCAGTGGAGTCAGGCCAAGTCTATCCTATTGCCATCAACTTGGCTCACATGGTGGATCATAAGGGTTAGACAAGGCAGAATCTGATTCTGGCCCAACAGGGCCAGCCCAAAACTTGGCCCTAAATCGGCTCGTTGGACCTATCAAACACCGGTCCAAATCAATGTTAGGAGGTCCAAGCCGGACCCACATCCAATGGGAGCTCCGCTTGGTTAGTTCACACTTCACATCCTTCTAGAACAAAGGCTTTCTGTGGAGAACTTAGTATATCTAGAAAGGGCAACTGATGGATTTTTAGCTACGTGGAGGAAGCTGGTTGGTCATGTGAGGATGAGGATTTGAAGGCCTGCTATCCCTCTATCCATGTTTGTGTGGTGCATGACCATAGCCTTTGTAATCATCTGTTTTAAGTCCATGAAAAAAGCTACAACTGGTCCTTGCAACAACACCACATCAGTTATTCATACCCCTTCCCTTTCTATCTCCTCCTCTCTGCATATTGGAAAAAAATGGCCACCATCACTGCAAGTGCACCCACTTCATCCATAGCAGGTTCAACCCCTGTGCTTAAGAAGGCAGTGGGGGTCTCTTCAGCACCTGCTCTAGGTAATTTACTTATCACATCTCAACCGTTTAGATTGATTTTGATGGAACAGATTCTCTAAAGTGATATACAGACATATCACATGATACATAGATCACTACCCTGACATAAATACATACAACACCCAAGTGCTAGCATGTATATTATTTGTGACTCGGGGGATTGGGAATTCAATTCGAATCACCTTGTTATATCTATCGGGTCTAATCATAAATAAACTAGGATTAGATTGTGGAAGGCTTGACAGTGGATTCAATTTAAAGGGAAGATGTGGGGGAGCCCATGTATCTGGGATCCAGAGAATTAAGCTAACTCTATCAGATCTTAGTGTGAATTCTAAGATTTTGATGTTCCTTTGTAGATGTCCACATTTGAAAGTAAAAGGAATTCAATAGAGATTTTTCAAAAGTGGCCCAAATGTGTTTACTAAAATTTATTTACAATGGATTTAGGCTTGCCTGCAATTGCAAGGAAGGGAAGAGTCAGTTGTTCTTCAGATGAGAAGCCTTCAACATGCAACACAAGCAAGAATGTGGGCATGGGAGCATCACTCACGGCGGCCGTGTGTGCGGTGACCGCATCGAGCCCGGCGTTGGCCTTAGTGGATGAGAGGATGAGCACAGAAGGAACAGGGCTGAGTTTGGGCGTGAGCAACAACGTTCTTGGGTGGATCCTTTTGGGTGTGTTTGGTCTCATCTGGGCTCTCTACTTTATTTACACTTCCACCCTTGAAGAGGATGAGGAGTCAGGGCTGTCCCTTTAAATGTCAAGATCCTCACCCCACTTTCACTTGTGTAAAATGCACTGGTAGAAAAGGAAAAAGAGTTGGCCCCTTTGTATGTCCTCTTGAGAACCTTCCAAGCTGTGGTTGTTATTAAGTATCCTTTCCTTTTTGCTCCCCCTAGAGGTAGAATTATTTTCTTTATTTCATGAACATTTGGGCTCCAAGTAGAAATCACAAACATGACATCTAATATCAGTAAACTCTAATTGAAGATTGTAGTTTGAAAAGTTGCAGTGACTTTTATTCACAATAAGGGGGTGCTTTTGTTTGCAAGAAGTTCTGATGCAAGTTCTCTATGCTGGGAGTTTTTGACTGCAATGTCAGTCTCTTTCTATTGAGTTTTTGGTTTGACTAGTGGAATTTAAAAAATCCAGCCTTCTGAAAATTTTAATTATCCAAATTTCAGCATCCTGGATGCTGGGTATTGGGGAGGATTTTAGAAACTTGCTGAACTACAGCATATTGAGAATTTATTTTTCTTTCCAAAAAGAATTCTCTGAATTCCAGCAAACAAACACCCCTTAGAAGAGGAAGAGTGGTCAACGGATCACACAAAATTTCCGAGGGCCCAGCCAAATGAAGGGCGTGCATGGCCTGGATTTGAGCGGCGTTTTTAGGCAACAAGATGGATCCAGACCTAATTTTCTGTCCAAATAGTTAAAAAGGGCCAGACCTGTGCATTTTATCGTCAGATGTAGACAAGGGTCATACATATTTCGCAATAAGATGGGCCAGGGCCTGGATTTCCTGCCCATGGGCTGGATCCAGGCATGGATATTAGACCAAATAAAATTAAATGGGCCAGACTTTGACTCATTCAGCCCATTGAGCTCTCTGACCTTTTGCTATTAGGGCATGTTTGTACATTTTCCAACCTGGTTTGGTGGGAATGCAGGGGAGGGTGGAATGTATATGACAAGTAAAACAGTGTTCTGCGTACAAAAAAAAAAAAAAATGAGAGTAAAACAGTGCTATAGCAGTTGTTAAATCATGAATGAAGTGGGTAGTCAGTTTTGATCATATCATGCATAGATCTCCACCTTGCTTCCTTGTGATAATTAAAAGAAGACCACCTACATATCTCCACCATTTGACCCCACCCCTCTTCCACTTCAAAAAAACTCTAACGTGACACGAGCTTGGTTCGGATGTCCCAAAATGTGTATAATGTAGCAAGTCGATCATTTCTCACCCAAATATTTTGGATGCTCATTTCAGATCTAGACAGTTGGCCAGTACCGCGGCTCAAGAAGCAGAGGTCCTGAGTCCGAAACGCTCCCTTTGGGGCCACCCTAGGGATTTATTCCTGCATTTAACCAGCAAAGGTGGGAGGGGGAATGCACGTGCCCGGGGATTAGTCGGGTGCTCTAAGAGGCTCGGACACCTCATCAGACAAAAAAAAGAAAAAAAAAATCCTAGACAGAAATGCATGCGTAATAAACCGCTTATAGCAGTTCTCTTTTTGCACTGCACCAAAACTCCCTGAAATTAGCTAAGATCAACAGGCCTTCAGTTCATCCAAGTCAGACCCATGCTTCATTCATCAGGCCTGTTGATCTGATGAGACACCCAGAGTTGTTAACTATGCTCCATAAATTACCCCTTGACCTTTAGGATCTCCTAGCTCTTCCTAACGGGAGGTATAAGGGTCGTTGCTGCAATACATATTGCTGCCCCCTTACCTGTGTGTTCTAGATTTTGACGATATAACACGCAGATAAGTCCAATCAGCGCGGTTGTTCTGTGCAATCCATCCTATTTCCTAAGCCGCCCTAGCCCATCTATGTGAAGTACGTGCACCTCATCTAATTGTTACTCACAGTTGAATTGAAGTTTGAAAAATGATGCCTTATAAAACTAATAAACATTAAGGTGAAAGGGTTAGGATGATCTAATACAGTTGATATTTTGCATCTCGCACCCTCTTAAGGCTGGAATGGCCCCAGGTCAGGTGAGCCCCATAGATTGAGTTCACATGGTTACTATGTTGATGGTTCTCACCAGAATGGAGCTCGGATATGAGGTGACCAATGATTTAACAATCCATGCCGATGATCCCCTGGCCTACAACCGTGGATGACAAGTCCATGAAATCCTCCAGATTTGAATATCCGACTTTCCAAGCACTGGCTGGAAATATACAGAATCTGTATGTTTGGAGAATTTAGGGGGCATTATCTATGAACAGCGGCCGATAATACGGTCAATTGCCGAGCCATTGGTACCCCTTGTAGGCATGTACAGAAAAGAGTTGCTGCAGCAAGGGGGCTAATAACACCATGTTTGAGGGCGAAATACCTCCCCAACAATGAGATTTCGTGGTGGGTACCATCAACCAACAGTCCAGATCAATCATAAGGAACATGAGAAGCGGTATCTAATGAGACAGTCAAGTCTACAGATTTCCAGTAGAATGCAAGTTGAAACAAAAAAAAAAAAAAAAAGGATGCTATAGTTAAAAGATAATTATAAAACAGAAAGAACATATAACATCAATAGGTGGATACTGGAGCAACTGAGAGTGGGTTCTAGTGTGGATCTTTATGGGCCTGTTTGTTTGCAAGATTTCTGATAATTCCTGTTGGTGGGATATCTGAATTCCCCCCAAATACTGTCCATGAACTGGGTTCACAAAGTATTTTGGGAGTTGGGATTTGGAAAAATCTCTAAGCCAAAAGTGCCAATTCACAGAACTGAATTTTTGGAAACTAACAAATTAAACAAGGAGTTACAAATGCAGGGAGACAAATTTCCAAAAGCTAGAATTGTCTGAACAAATTCTTACAAAACAAACGCCCCATATGCTACAAAATTTCAACATATGGAAGTGGATGCTTTAAACCAGATGCATCTATACAGCGGTTCCATATGAGACTTCAAGGTCCCATGCTGTGAAATCTTTGCTGATCTGACAAAATAAGGATAAACCATATCTGCTTTTGACTATTGATTTACTGATTCATTATCGGAAGAAATATGTCTGACTACGTTCCTGAGACTGCATGAAGCTCTAAATTACTCCCACCAAGACACAGGACCCAATCCGTCTTCAAAAATACTTGCCTGCCAATAGCAATGCACACAATGTTAAGTTAAAAGTATATGAACAGATTTGGGAAAAAATCCATTTCCTTTCATATCCAATCTACAAAATAAAATAAAAAATACAAAATCCTCCAAACTTTCGTTGCATGACTAAATTAGAATGATGAATCATATATTCAGGAAGCAAATCTCTGGTTGAAATGGGTTGAAACAATGAGAATAATCCCTCATCTCAGCCGCCAAAATTTTCCCCAAACCCACATTATTAGAGAGAAATATTAGAATTTTCTGGGAAACCTTAGAAGCCAAGGTAGCAACTAGCATGACAAACTATAACCGACTCTCTAGATTTCTTTTCTTGACAAGGCATATATTGCTTCTGTTTTTACTACCGAAATCAAGGAAAAGCAAATTTTACAGAATGGGCAAAGCATACATGATATATATGGTCATGCTTGATGATCCTTCATTAACAAGAGTCATCCTGTCTAACAAGTCTGTCATTCATATGAAATGCCAATCTCCATTGACCTGGATTTTGCACTGTCGCGTTCAGTGGCGTCGATGAACAGAAGATCCCCCTTCTGTGGCATCAAATCTCCACATTGAACAGATAGATGTCACGTGGGGCAGACCCAGGTACAAGGATCCGGGGGCTGAAGGCCCACCCATACCTGAAAAAAAGCTCAAAACTTAAAAAAGAAAAAGAAAAGAAAAAAAGACTACATATTCTGAGAATTAATATATATATATATATTTTACATTTGCCCTGCCCCCAATATTTCTTTTACATAGAGCTCCACAAGTTGAATTTCCTGGGTCCGCCCTTGGATTTCATGACACTATATGGCAACCATAGACAGGCATTATCATTGATCTTTTTCAGGATCCGACATGGCCCAATCTTTCAATGATTTAGCACCATCATCATCAAAGCCTTGTTCCAACTATCTTTCGGTTGGCTACTCTCCAATCAATCCTAAGCCAAATCTTTTCTTCTTTATAAATGCCCCATATAAGGTCACCACTCTCGAAGATCAAGGGACGCATACTCTTTTTTGTTGATTCTTCATACTTGGAATTGCTTTCGACGATCTTCTTCATGAGTTGTTTTCATCTTCTTGGCTAACTCATCTGTTCATCATTGACTGGTCCTGACTTCTTGATCAACACAATTTTCCATGACATCGTTTGTGCCACATCTGTACACTCTTAGATGTGCTCTACTCCATAGATTGACTCTGTGAGCTGTTGTATGCAAACTCAATATTGGGTAGCAAGAGGTCACATTGCCAAGCTTTTGTCCCCACCAAGCTCCGCAATGGGTTGTGTAGCATCCCTTATGAAAGTGGTTTATAAAGGACTTCATAGCACTTTCGCATTATCTTTCGAAAGGTGAATGCGTTCTTCTGAACATGGTGCATGACACCGAGGTGATATTGCCCAGGTCTCCCCAGTAGTGCCAAATACGTCCATAGTGACTACATCGTATCACACATTATTTTTACACTTGGTCTCAAATGTGGGGAAAGACACAAAGGCATCATTCTGAAACCATTACCTCATGCCCTCTTCTGAGGTCTGAACCGTGATAACCTCCTATGACTGGGAATGTGATGTTTTTCAACTAGAAGCTAAAGCTTGTAGATGACTCTCTGTGAGACCACATTCTCACAACTCCTGTTATCTATACTAATTCAACAAAACCTGCCTTCAATCGCATATGTCTGTTGGGAAGTCCCACATCCCACATCGCCTAAGTCTTGAGTTGGACATGGCTTCATATACCTGTTTGGGCCTTCCACCTAACAGCTTAAGCTTTTGGGTTGGTATATGGTTTCTTACATAGTATCAGAGCCGGTTTTGATCCCGTCGTTCTTGTGTAGCCCACGTGGCGCCGTCCATGAAATCTGTTAAGCATGCATGTGAGGGGGAGTGTTGGGAAGTCCCACATCCCACATTGCCTAAGTCTTGAGTTGGACATGGCTTCACATACCTGTTTGGGCCTTCCACCTAGCTTTTTGGTTGGTATATGGTTTCTTACAATGTCATGTGGGAAATGTTAATTTCCCAGTCAATCTTCTTCTTCCATAATCTTTGGCGCCAATAAGCTCTAGCAAATCACAAGAGTACTACCTGTATAGGGAACATCATTACCTTCCACAAATATGACCTGTTCCATTGTATTTGAAGCATCGCAACACAACCTTTTCTTGTCTTAGTCATGTGTTTCAACCACTCTTTGGCGACTCAATGTGGATCTAGCCATTGTTGATCAAGTCTAGTCATCTTAATTTCCTTGTCTGGCACATTGGGAGCTTATTTCCTCATGGAGTAGCAACATATTTGATTACACTTAGTCCTACCTTGATTATAGTTCAATCACCACAATATGCTAAAGATGAAAGGACCATGGGTCTTTAGATTGGAAGCCACAGGCTGTTAATTAGGCAAGCAACTAGCTGCTCCTTGCTCTCCATCACAATGTTCCATGTCATCAAATAATGAAATTCTTCAGTATATTCATCAACACTCTTTATCTTCTTGCAATATAGATGGGAGGTGTCGAAATAGGATTGTATATAGTTTTAAGGATATATGTTAGTAACCAGAAACACCAAAAGCTCGGGCTGTTAGTGAATGACAAAACAATCCATATCAGAGGGTCCTGACGGCCCCTCTCATGTGTGGGGGTTTGCACGTAGACAGAGACATGCTAGAAGACCACACATGAACAGAAAAATGTCCCCAAAGATTTGAACACACGACGCCCAGCTTTGATACCATGTTAAAAACCAGAAATACACAAAGCTCAAGCTGTTTGTGAACGGCATAACAATTTATATCACCTCCCGCCCCCTAAATGGGAAGTTGTTCGATTTCAAACCCCAACAGGCAGACGGAACAGACAAATGGAGTTAACATGCCTCCAAGGGGAGGGATCTCGAACTAGTGACCTCTAGCTCTGATACCATGTCAATAATCAGAAACACCAAAAGCTTGAGCTATTAGTCAACTCCAGAACAATGCATATCTCAGGGTCTTGACAAAATAAGCCCTCATTTGCTTTTTCAACTTTTTCCAAGAAGTGATGCATCTACATCTTTTTTTTTATAGCGCAGGGTATCTCTCGCCCAGCCCAACCCAGGAGCCTTTAGCCCTTAGCCCGAGGGACACTCAATTTTGGATGGCCAAGAACTAATCCCTAGGGGCACATGCAAACCTTCCTATCCACATACACCAGATAAAACTATGGGAGGTGGCCAATGAAGGTAGGTGTCCGCTTCCTGAGGTACAAAGTCCTTGGCCAATTGAGCTACCACTCATTGGTTCAACCATGCTAGAGTAAGCCCCCATTTGTTGGCTCCTAGTTTCACCCTTTTCTCACCAAACGACTCCTATTAAAAGACCTGCTCAACAACACTCCATCAGCCCAAGAATTATCTTGGATTCATGATGCCACTGTGGTATTCAGGGGATCTTTAGTTTGATCTCTTATTCCTTATTCCAATCATCAAGATTGCCCCAATGATCTCTTCCATGACAACCTCTCACCGGAGATCGATAAAAAAACTCATTATAAAATTCTCCCTTAAGAGTCATCACCAACAATAACAATCCTGCGGTTCAAGCCTCACAAAAGTGTTGGGTCATTCCTTCCTACTAGCCTTTAAAGTTCATGGATATTTTGTCTTTAGATTTCAGGCATCAGGTTGTGGATCATTGTCATCCACACATCTGCTGCCACCTCTAATGTGTCTAGGAAGGGTTATCAAGATAAGCACCTGTTTTGTCTTTAACAGCAAGATCTAGAGGCTTTGAAGTTTGAACCAGTTGACACAATCTAAGACTGCCTGAGTCAACAAGATATGGTATTTTAACAACCCAAGATTTTCCAACCATTAAAGACACAAAAAATGAGAATGTTGACGTGGATGAGTGTGGCAAAGAAGAGAACGTTGATGTGGATGTATCATAAAACTAGGAATGAGAGAATTGAAATGAGCACTTTTGGAAGCATTTAGGGGCAACATCAATAGGTGATAAAATAAGAAAAACTCGTTTGAGATGATTTGAATATGTCCATTGTAGGCCAGCAACGGTGCCGGTGATAAGTTTTTCGATGCAAATTGATGGCCCATGAAGGAGAAGGAGAAGGAGAAGGGGGAGACCGAAGAGGATGTGGATGGAAATAGTAACAATAGATCTGAAGAAGTACAATCTACCCAAGGATTTGGCTCAAGAATCAGAATAGATTGGAATGGAGAAGCATAATTCATGCAGCCCAACCCAAACATTTTTGGGACAAGACTTAGATGATGATGATGACGACAACGACGACGATAAAGACACAGAGAACCAAGCAATACTCACCAGTAAATAGCCACAAAAGTCTTGATTTTCTAGTCCCAAACTCAACAAAAAGGATCTCCAATGGAGGAAACCCTAAGTAGGAAGAATAAATAAAGCGAATTTGCACAAAACATCCAATATTGTTCTGGTCATCCAACCCTAGTTATGTTTCTATTTGTTCAAATTAGAAGTCTTGAAACAATTTGTGGCCACTGGATCTACCAATGGATGCTCTAAACTTGTTCATTATAACTTAGAAGGCAAATATACCATTAATTGAGTTCGCGTTAAGTCCCAAAGCATGGAACAACTCCATGTCATGCACATGAAACTAGCACCCAAGCATGGATCACTTCCACCACTTCCACCCATGGTCAACAGTTGATCTTGCTCCTCGCTTTCTTTAAATCAATCAAGCTAATTTAAAAAGTCTTCAGCCAGGGGAACCAAACAAACAGGCTTAATATCATCTAGATATTCATCACACTGCCCTACCAAACCAAGCCACCTTGCTTCAGTGAGTCTCATGCTACTCCCCAAATTTTCCTATCATTCTGGCCTCAGCCAAGCTTTTGTCTTTTGCTGACCAAAAATCTCCCCTTGACAACTAGAGGTTTCCTTCCTCCTTATGTCGGTTTCTTTATTTTTCCCCTTCTTACCCCTTATCAATTTATCTTTTTATTTCTGCTAATTCTCTGTATAAAAATAAGGCCCATAGGGTCTCTGATTAAACCATAGAACAAGATGATGGTTCTCTTGGATTTGTGGAGATTGGCTGATGGTGACTTTGCCTCTAAATGGGTTACTACCAGAAACAAAAATTCAAGAGGGATTAATTTTGATGATTATAGCCCATTTGGTGGAAAAATCCTTGATGATCATAGATATGCCAACAGTAGAGGTAAATGAAATTTTATTGGAGCCTTGAGGAGTCAAGCAATTGCATGAACATGTATGCATCTACAACTATAAAGACCATGCTTCTATTTTTCCAGTCCATTTTTAGACCATGCCGAAATTATTTGTCCATTAAATTATATCTCATTTTGAATAAAATGTGACATGGTATTTAGTCTTTTTTAAAGATCTTGAGATGATTTGCTTGTGCATGATCTTTTTCACCATATACCCATCTTGTCTAAGATTATGCATGCTCTTTTCTTCTTAAACCCATCTTGTCTAAGATTCTGTAGTCCAAACATTTTTGTATCAAACTATTCAACTCCCTGCTAAATATTTATATTGAAAAGTATTACATATCTAATGTATTGGTCCTACTTGGCTAGGCCCTGCTAACAAAGTGGTCTTGTTGTTTGAGCGAGGCCCCAGATCCAACTTTTTGTTAGCTGCATGGATCCACAATGCAACTCCAATTTACAAGGCACCTGTAGCTGTCACAAGAACCCTCTGACCTGCTAAAAGAGGGTCTTCTCCAGTCCATGTCTAGAGTTGCAAGAGGGTATCCAATTGTCTAAGTATATCCCAAAGGTGTAGCTCAGCTGGTAAGGGACATGGGTTTGTGAGTGCATAAGTTCCAAGTCCCATTGTAGAAAAATAATAATAATAATAATAATAATAATAATAATAATAATAATAATCACTAAATAAAAATCTAAGTATCTGATGTCTGTAAGGAACCTATTTTTGGATTTGGGAGAAATTAGGACACAAATCCAGATCTATGTAAGTTCTGACCCAGCGATCCAGCTCCAGGGCGATTAAATTCACATATTAAAAATATACACAGGTTTTAAGAGCCCACATAGCTTGAGTTATATTTACATTTGAGAGTTTCTTAGCTTTAATCATATATCATTTAATAGCCATGCATGTATATTTAAAATTTTGTTTTGAAGCTCATTGGGAATATAGTTCATTAACCAAACTTTCTTATGATTGCTAATTTGTTATAATCACCCAAACGGGATAATAACATAAACTAAATAGTTATAAAATAAATAGTTAAATGATGATGCATAGAAAAATCAACTTCATTAGCTGGCGGGATCCGCCTACAGGTGTGAACGTCTTGGGTTACTTGAGGGTTGGTCATGTTGGACCAAAACCTGATAATATTCAGATTTGTCTAGTCCAGATTCATGGTTCAAAGCTAAAAATATATATATGAACCATAAAATACTATTATTGTTAATATTAAAAAGAACTTGTCACACTTTCATTATGTGAAAAGTAGAACTCACACAGCTAACACCAAATGGATAATTGAACGAGGCCTTGATGATTCCTCTTAACATTATCCACCAATTCGGAGTATATTAAGATCACGATTGAATCTAACCAAAAAATTTGTGGCTGCAACAATGAGAAGCATGCAACTAGACTCACCATCATCATCATTATTTTTGGAATCAGTTTGGTACATTGCATCTTCAGGTTTAGACTTTGACCCTACTCATCGGATCTAAAAGGGGCCTAATACCCAGTATCCTTCCTGAGTTGGGTTGAGTCAAGTCTCTAGTCCAACTTAATCCAATAAATATGGTTGAACACTATTAAAAGAAAAAAAAAAAAAACATTGCTCGTGGTCGATCAGTAAGTATACATCTTGTTAATATGCTCCAAGCCAATCAATAAAGCATGGCATGTGAAATGGATAAAGGCCCATTTACTTGGACTACTAGAGGATTTTCGTTAAACACATTCGATCCAATATTAACTAAACCTTGACAACAAGGTTCACGTTGATCGCTGCTGAGAGGGGAACAAGAATCCATTGTGTTCACAAATGTCAAAGTATTGCAAAACTTACAGTAATCTCCATAGGTGCAAATGGCTCCGCATCATTTTTAGGCTCATTTGGGATGGGGGGATATTTAATACTCAGTACACGGAAACGAATCTGCAAGTAGAATTGATGCAAATTAGTATCAACAACTTATATCAACATCATCTCCTCACATCAATTCTTGACAATACACAGTAGGTAGAGTATTACTTTAAAATGTAGACCTAGTCGGTTTTACCGATTTTATGGTGGGTTACCTGCTCGAAGTCAACCCTCTACGTATCAATTCAAAAGCGAGACAATCAAATGGAACAACAGAAGGCAAACAATGTATTGACATAATTTTCGTATAGTGTTTGTTCGGAGAATGGGACAACTGAATAAGTGGCCATCAAAGACGGTATCTTTAAGACGGTCAAATGAATGGATTGAAGCTGCTCAAGGGTCGACTAAGTGACCATCACACAATGGAAACCAAATAAAGGCACTTCGTTAAGCCATTCATACGTCATACGTGTTCCCAAATAAGGGACCAGCAAATCTGATCAGATGAATCAGATCCAATCAATGGTAATAAATGAATGAATAACACGCCATCAATACCTAATATGCAAAGTACAGACCGATTGGCTTGAATTTCTAGCTAGTATACAAGCATAACAAACAAACCTGCTGATTTAGATCCAAAAACATTTCATTTACACCTTCTTCTGAGGATCCGTAAAGCCAAATCCAAATGCCATTTTCCCTGTGCCCTCAGAACAATATTCAAGAATGACATTAGAATGTAAAAAAATGTGAATGGAAGTAACATACTCGGAAAGTTGAGGACCTTCAACAGATCTGATTGGTGGTAGTGGAAAAGATAAATGACAAATGCAGGGATTCTTACATCCTGTTTGGAGATGGTATAAGATGGACAGGCACATGAATGTCACTGAAAAAGCCAAGAGTCACTGCAGTGAAGAGTTAAACAACGGTGTGGTTTAATGTAATGATCAGTTAATAAGTACAGTACCAAATGTTTGAAATCAGTATGCATGTCAGAACAACCCCACTTCATTAATATTAATAAATAAAATCTAGTTGAAGATAACGAAACAAATCAAGTCTGACAATCTATTGCTCTGAGTAAGATAAATTGATGCAGCCCAGACCTCAACTCAAGACCTACAAAAGGAGGCCTAAAAATAGGCCCACAGCCATCCCATTGGGCACAATCCATAATGGGCCAGACCATTGGGCTAAACATATCAGGTCAGCCCATAGATGAACTGATCCATTGGGTCTTACCCATGGACAGCCAGGCCACCAGCCCTACTATATCTACTTTCTAAAGTATGTAACCTTATAATAAAGTTTCCTAGACCTAGATATCCAAAATCTAGGATAACTGATTGACATGTAATCGATCAAAGATAATCGATTGACATAAAAGAGGAAAGAAAATCCCATCAAGAATAAAGAGATTGGCATGTGATCAATTTCATGAAAGGGAAAGAAAATCCTATCTGGATACCTAATATGCAAGATTTTCATGCCCTTTTCTATAAATACCTTATAATCTCTCATTTCCAACTCAATGAAAGTCTCTCTTTTCATCTTGCTATTGTGAATGCAAAGTGTTTCCCCTCGAGGGAAGTGTGAGAACTCGGTTCGGGCAGCACCCTTAACCAGTGGCGGACCCAGGATTTTCGTTTGGGTGGGGTGGACAATGGCCAACTGAAAACGTCAATCATTCTTTTGCTAGATTTTTTTCACATTAACAATGAAAAAAGAGAAAAAGTATTGCATTTAAATAGATTAGCAATTTATCTTTTTTTGTTATATTTTTCCATATCTAATTTAAAGATAAAGTCAATTGCGTTAAAATAATAGCCAACTACCAATAATCTCCATTTATAGCATATAGGTTAAAGACATGATTTTAAACAAGTTCTTCTTTTCGTAAGGAATCCTATTTCTAACACCAAATTCATAAATAAGCCTTTTCAATTCCTCAAGAAACTAGAGAACCCCAAAAAATTTATAATCATTATATTGTGAAAATTGGTATCTTTTAGTCTCTATCCTTTCCTTAAGCTCCTAATGGTTCCTTAATCATATGAGACCACCTATATTTGCAAATAAACATTATTAGAATAATCACAAATATCATATTATAGTCCAAGAAAGAAATTCCAAAAAAGGAAATTTGGGGAATTAGGGCTTAGGGTTACGATTAGGATTTGGGGATGGAATTAGGATTTAGAGATTAAGAGTTTGGATTTAGCCCTAGTTACCCAAATCCGATTGATTCTAATCTAGGGTTCCATTAGGCTTCTTTGGAGATAAAGAGAAGTTGAGCTTTACTAGACACCTCTTTTCCTTACCTTTGTCTAAAGCAAATGGAGGTTCAACGTTACTATCTCTCTCATCTCTACAAAGACACTCACTACTCATACAAGCCAAGAGAGACAAACCAAGTGTAGCTATTCTTTCAACCCCTTCTCTCGTGTTGCCGCTGATTCCAAGCTCCACCATAGCTTCCCTCAACAACTTCTACAATGGCAGATTTGAAGACGACCCAGACGATAAGACCAATAAAAAGAGAGAGACGTCCTCTAAGTAAAATAAATCAAGATCACATAAAGGCAGAGAAGAGCAAACAAGACAGTCATAGAATGGAGACAAGCTAGTCTTACTCTCCCATAGAGATTGAAAGAAAATGGTTTTTTTTTGGGTTCCTTTCCTCTAGAGAAGAGAAGAAAAGGGTCCACGTGGGGCAGTTGCTTTAACTTCCGTGGGGCATGGGCCAAAGCCCAATTCAAATTTTTGGTGATTTTTGGATCTAACCTCGGGCGACCACCCCATGTCAAATGAACATGGGTCCGCCCCTACCCTTAACCATGAGGCGTAGCGTGTCAACCACGGGCTTCCAACGAAGAGTCTCCGCTAGTCCCGCATTGGAAATATCCAAGTCCTAAACCTGGGCTTATAAGTCAAACCTTGTGTCAACTCAATATGATGCGTTTTAAAGTCATGCGGCCCCGAATCACATAAGAACTCTGGAGTTAAGCATGCTCGTGCAGGAGCAATACCAGGATGAGTGACCTCCTGGGAAGTCTTCGAGCGTGCACGTGGGCCAAAGCGGACAATATCATGCTGAGTTGGGCAGGGGTGTGACAATTGGTATCAGAGATGAGGACAACTCTATTTCCGGTTGTGGGAGAGTGTGAGAACTCGGTCCGGGCGGCACCCTTAACCATGGGGCATAGCATGTCGACCACGGGCTTCCAACAGAGAGTCTCCGCTAGTCCCCCATCAGAAATATCCAAGTCCTGACCCTAGGCTTATAAGTCAAACCCTATGTTAACTCAACATGAAGCATTTTAAAGCCGTGTGGCCCCGGATCACATAAGAACTCCGTAGTTAAGCAGGCTCACGCAGTAGTAGTTCTGAGATGGGTGACCACCTAGGAAGTTCCTCCGCACGCACGCACGTGGGCCAAAGCGGACAATATTATGCTAAGTTGGGCGGGGCTGTAACAGGAAGACTCCTTGGGTTGCCACCAATGATGACTCTAAAGGCCAGGTATTCATGATGAATGAGTGAAGACTCCATCCATCAGTGGGTCCCATCATAAATACATAAAGTATATTGACATATGAACGGTAGCGAAAGGAATGATTGTGACTTCTAATGTGGTGACAGTGACACCAACATAAAGTTAGAGAGCATCTAGGGGCCATGAGGTTTCAGTTATGGATGACAACAATCTTGATGTATTTGCAGGGCTGGTATTACTCAAAGAAAGTTCTTTAGGTGCAGTCTACCAAATGGTAAAGGTTGCACGCCAGCAAAATCATGTGGATTAATGAGCTTTAAGACATTGTTGAAATTAAATAAGCCTACCAAGATTCGAACTATAAACCTCAAACTTACATATAAAGTCACATATCAGTGAGCTACAATTATATATATTTTCTTGTATCAAGTGCTTTTGTATAAGGCCTTGGGTTGGTCCAACTAAGGAAGGTATGGGAGTCTCGGGAATTTTGCCATGGTGATTTGATGGGCACATCAGATCCAAGCCCATCAAGACAAATCAGAGTAGTAGGAAGAAAACAGCACATATAGCTCCATTGTGGATGGATCAGCCTTTTATAGGCTTAATCAATTAAATCTATGGAGATCCACCTTTGGATCTGCCTCCAGAGGAAAAGCAACCGTTAGATCTGGTGCCGGGGTTACTAAACTGTCCTCTTTGTTGTGAGAACGAGGGGACTTAACTGTAATTAGATGAGTCTCAGGGGTGTCTCTATAATTTAGAAATACTTAGAGAGGTTTTTTGTAATATTTAAAAATATAGCAAATATATATTGGCATGGTCGCCCAAGGAGTAGCAGCCCAGCCGTATTCTTATTTTTCCCTAAATATGCTTCTATATCATCCTTTTAAGTTTCTTCGTATTTTACGTTTTTCGGGTCTTTAGGGAGATTGGGAGAAAACCCTAGATTACATCCAAGTTAGTATCAGAGCTGAGAATCTGGCCGGAGACTATCATATGAAAAGATCTGGTGGAGCAAATGTGGCAGTTTGAAACTGATTGAGATAACCCTAGAACACTGGTGCTTAGTCTCATCTGGGTTATGAACACGACCAGCAGTCCTAGCAGAACCTTTTCTCTCTTTGTTGCAGCCAGCAGTCTATATTGCAGTCGTCAGTCTTTGTTGCTGCTTTAGCAGAACCTTTTTCTCTCTTTGTTGCAGTCATCAGTCTATATTGCAGTCGTCAGTCTTTGCTGCTGCTTCTTGGAGTGACTCTAGGCCTGAAAACATCTCTCATTAATTAAATCTGAATATCTGCACCAGTTAATAGCAACAAAACATAGCAACTATTCAGCTAGGACATTGGAGAGTAGCTCTAACAGAACCTAGAAGGCCCTCAGTTTCATTGCTCTAACGAAGATTCAGTTGACAGGATCCAGCCTCCCTGCTATTCCTGATTAAGGTACTGTTTCGGATTTTTTAATATCTCTACTCCACTCAAGGACTGCTGGGTTCTTTTGATATTTGGGTGTGTTTAGCCATCCATAACTGCATTAAATACTTATTATGGAATCAAAACAAGAGGGAGAAAGCTCTATGTCATCCTCCCAAGAAGTGGCCAATATTATGAATCCAAATACAAGGATCACACCAACCGTGTTTAATGGAGATAACTACAAGGATTGGGCCTATTCTGCCAAGATAGGGATTGGAGGGGCCAAGAGGTTAGGCTACATTATTGGAAGTACAAAGGAGCCTTCAAAAACGGATCCAGAATACTCAGATTGGGAGTCTAAAAACATGTTTGTCATTAATTGGATTCTTACTTCAATGGAGAAGGATATAGCTGCAAGTTTCGAGTACTGTAACGCAGCAAAGGAAGTGTGGGAATCCATCGAGGCTGCCTATGCTCAGAAAAAGAACAGTGCTAGAATACTAGAATTAACAAAAGAAATTGCAGCTGCTAAACAGGGAGAACTTTCTATTGGAAACTACTATTCCAAATTTAGAGCTCTGTGGCATGAATTAGAGGTGTATCGGCCACTTGAACCATGTTGTGCGAAAAAACAAGCAAAGCAGTTAGAAGAGCAACACATATTTGAACTCTTGAGCGGGGTAAATCCAGAATATGAAACTGTGTGTGCACAGGTGACTAGTCAAGATCCATTACCACCAATTGGAACAGTATTTTCTCTCATTCAAGGAGAGGAGAATAGAAGAGTAATGTCGGTAAAAATTCCTTCAAATACATCTCTTGATCAGTCTGCCCTGAGTGGAAATGCTTCAATTGGTGGACGTGGAGATGGGGGGTGTCCATATAGGAGGTCGTGGAAGTGGTCATGGTAGACAATCCAATGTTGATCGGGATAGGCTCTATTGTAGACACTGAAAAAAATAGACACTCATGAAACATGCTGGGAAATTGTGGACAAGCCTCGAGATTTTCGCAATGCTACTGCGACTGCATTTCCTGCAGAATCAGCATAATGGAATGCCAATATTAATGATCAAGACAGAGTAGTGGCCAAAAATAAGTCACAAAACTTAAAAGACAAATTGATGAGTCTACGCCAAAGGCTCCAAACATTAGAGGGAGGGAATACATCATCCTCAGTTGGTATGGTCACTACTGATTTCTGTAATTCTATTGCCTTGGCTTCTTCCTCATCTACTCCTACTTGGGTAATTGATTCGGGTGCAACAGACCATGTGACAGGTATGCGGTCTATTTTTTACTCATATGTTCAGTCCTCTAATGGGAGAATTAGAATTGCTAATGGGACCTTTACACAAGTAGCTGGGGAAGGATCCATTGATGTTTTGCCTAACTTATCATTGGCATCTGTCCTCCATGTTCCACAATTTTCATTTAATAATCTTGTTTCCTTCAGATCTCTGACAAAAACTCATAATTGTTCTGTTGCCTTTTGCCCATCTCATTGTGTGTTTCAGGACCTGAGGACAAGGCAAAAGATTGATGGTGGCCATGAGAGCAATGGTCTATATATCTTAGAGCCTATTTGAAGGGAGTCAAGAGTATTCCAGTCAACAATAGAATAGGAGAAGGCTATATTGTGGCATCGACATCTTTGGCATGCACCTCCTCATTCTATTTTTGATATTGGAAACAATGTTAGAGAATTAAATTGTAAGACTTTTCAATTTGCAAAGAAAGGTAGAAACACTTATTCCGTCAGTATTAATAAGAAAAGTAGCATTTGTTTTGACTGAATGCATTTTGATGTGTGGTGTGCTCCTCTTACATCTGTGTACAGACATAAATATTTTGTGACATTTATTGATGATGCTACTAGATGCACATGGGTATACCTCATGATGTCAAAAAATGAAGTATTACCCATTTTTACAGATTTTTGTAAGATGGTTGAGAACAAATTTGGTAGGAAAATAAAAGTACTAAGGTCCCACAATGGTGGAGAATATATGTTGAAAGAGTTTAGGTCCTTTATGTCAGAAAGAGGAGTTGAATCTTAGACATCTTGTGCATATACACCTGAGCAAAATGGTATGGCTGAACGTAAGAATAGACATCTCTTGGAAGTAGCGAGGTCCCTTATGATAGAGATGAATGTGCCTAAAGTCTATTGGTCTGTTGTGTTGATTGAATCATTTCTAATGAATCGGATGCCATCGAAAGTTTTTGGAGGAAAGAGTCCATTGCAAACTCTAATCCCAGAAGTGCAACTATTTCCGATTCATCCAAAAGTATTTGAGTGTACCTATTTTGTTCACATCCCTAAGCAGCAACGTGATAAGTTGGATCCTAAGGCAATTAAGTGTATTTTTGTTGGGTATCAAGTACATAAAAAGGGTACAACTGCTATTCTACAGAAAAGAGGAAAGTATTTGTTAACATGGATGTGTGATTTCATAAAAGTATATCGTATTATCCTCCCAAGAATAAAGTGATCAGACAAGAAGCCATGAGGAAATTTCATGAGGAGATTTCTCCCCTCGCACAATCATTATCTCCACCATCTTATCACACTACTAATGCCGAAGAAGAATTTGTTAGTGAAAAAGGTGACCACGATGTTCAAGACCCACCAAATGAAATTGATGAAGAACAAGAGAATCAGACTCCAAGAAAAAATAATTCGACAGAAGCTCCAGAAAAACCAATGCAGGTTTACTCTAGAAAAAAGAAGAAAACTAGACCATTGCTTTCATCTAGCACATCACAGGCAGATGCCCTTGATCCAGGTACTGATCAAAACTCTCTATCAGGCAATCCAATGTCTGACCTTGATGTTCCTATTGCATTACGTAAAGGCACTCGTTCATGTGTCACTAGGCGTCCCATTCAAAATTTTGTATCATATTATTATCTGTCACCTGATTTTCATGCTTTCATTAGTAAGTTATCATCAGAACGCTGACCCACACGTATCTGGAGCATTATCTCACCCTAGGTGGAAAGAAGCCATGATTGATGAGCAAGCACTAAAAAGAATGGTACATGGGAGTTAATGGAGTTACCAAAAGGAAAGCAGACAGTAGGCTGCAAATGGGTATTCACACTAAAACATAATCCAGATGGCTCAATTCAGAGATATAAGGCAAGACTTGCGGCAAAAGGATTTACTCAAGCAAATGGGATTGACTACTTTGAGACTTTTTCTTCAGTGGCTAAGCTAAATTCTATCAGTGCAATACTGTCACTTGCAGCAAACTTTGATTGGCCATTGTATCAGATGGATGTAAAGAATGCGTTTCTTCATGGCGACTTAAAAGAAGTATATATGGATCCACCACCAAGTTTCATAGCAAAGGGACAGGAAGACAAAGTATGTCGACTCAAGAAATCTCTATATGGGCTAAAGCAATCTCCTATGGCATGGTTTGATAGGTTCGTCAAGCCAGTCACCAGGTTTGGATACAAAAGATGTCATGTTGATCATATTGTATTTGAAAAAAGGAAAAATTTGTCAGTGGTCATACTAGTTGAGTATATCGATGACATTGCAGTAACAGGAAATGATGGCGACGAGATTAACAGTTTGCAAGCATACTTGCGAAAATGGCATTGCATTTCACAACACAAGTATACCATGGATCTTCTTGAAGATACAGGAAAGTGGCATTGCATTTCACAACACAAGTATACCATGGATCTTCTTGAAGATACAGGAAAGTTAGGAGCTAAGCCAGCTGATACTCCGATTGAATAGAATCATGGGCTTCAATCTCACAGAGGAGAACCACTTCATGACAAAAAGGTCATATCAACGGTTAGTGGGAAGGTTGATTTATCTAACTACCACCAGGCCAGATATTTCTTATGCTGTAAATTTAGTATGTCAGTTTACGCATACTCCTAGGACAGGTGATTTGAATGCAGTCCAGAGAATTCTGAAATACCTAAAAGGATGACCCGGACAAGGTGTTTTATACAGATCACATGGGCACATTAGAGCAGAAGGATATACTGATGCTAATTGGGCTGGATCTAAGGCAGAAAGGAAATCAACTACAGGATATTGTACTATGATTGGTGGGAATTATAAAATCACATGGGCACAATAGAGCAGAAGCATATACTGATGCTAATTGGGCTGGGATCTAAGGCAGAAAGGAAATCAACTACAGGATATTGTACTATGATTGGTGGGAATCTTGTTTCTTGGAAAAGTAAGAAGCGAGTAGTCACTGCAAAATCAAGTGCAGAAGCGGAGTATCGGGCTGTGGCTCATGGATGTTGTAAGTTGCTATGGTTGAAGATTTTGTTAGGAGAAATGAGTTTCAAGCAAGGTGGGCCAATGGTTATATGTAGTGACAGAGATTCAGCAATTAAGCTAGCCAAGAATCCAATATGTCATGAAAGAACAAAACATGTGGAAGTTGATTGTCATTTCATAAGAGGAAAATTTCAAAGCGAAGATGTGGTATTGTCATATATAAATACGGATGAACAAATGGCCAACTTTCTAACAAAATCAGTTGTCAGGAAAATGATGTCTTGTTCAAGCTAGCTGGGCATAGTAAATAGAGAAGGGAAAGAGGAGAGAAGAGGGAGGGGGGAGATGTGACAAAGAGGGGACTTGATTGTAATTAGATGAATCTCAGGTGTCTTTATAATTTAAAAATACTTGAGAGGAGTTTTTTGTAGGGGCGTTTGGTCGGAGGTCCCTCAACCCATGACTTTATTGCAAACAGCCCACAATCTAAACTCATGTAGCCAAAGGTCCCTCTCACACTTTCTCATACCTGAAATGTCTAATTTACCCTTTCTTTAAATCATATCCCATGATTGGTGGGATATCCCATTAATAATGGTCAACTACCATTTAATTGGCTACGATTAATGGAATCTCATTAATAGGATTTTCAAATAAATTCTAAAAACAAACAAATAAATTTCAAAATAACGCAAATAAATTTCAAAAAACGTAATAAATTAAAAAAAAAGCAATAAATTTCAAAAGATCCAAATAAATTTCAAAAAATATAAATAAATTTCAAAAGATGCAAATAAATTTCAAAAGATCCAAATAAAATTAAAAAAATGTAAATAAATTTCAAAGACGCAATATAAATTTTAAAAGACGGAAATAAAAAGACATAAATAAATTTCAAAAGATCCAAATAAATTTCAAAATATATAAATAAATTTCAAAAGACGCAAATAAATTTCAAAAGATCCAAATAAAATTAAAAAAATGTAAATAGATTTCAAAAGACGCAAATAAATTTCAAAAGACGTAAATAAAATTCTTATTTACAAATAAATTAAAAAATATATATATATATATACTCCAAAAACTCAGATAGATTTTTTCAAAACTTAGCTAAATTTGCCAAAACTCAGCTAAATTTGTTCAAAACTCAGATAAATTTGTTCCAGAACTCGGATAAATTTGTGCAAAACTCAAATAAATTTGACAAAAACAAAAAACTCAAATAAATTTGACAAATCAATGGAGGGCAGAGGAGATCAGATCAGATCAGATCAGGTCCAACGGGTCGGGTTGGACCTGACCCGAACTAACCCAATTCTGGACTTGACTTAGCCCAGAACTCCTTCTCCTTCTCTCAACACGCTCTGTTTCTGCAACATAACCGTGGACATTGCAGCGCCTTGCTGCTTCTTCTACGGCGATAGGCAAACTCTGAC
The DNA here is from genome assembly GCA_029852735.1 of Persea americana. Classification (NCBI taxonomy): domain Eukaryota; kingdom Viridiplantae; phylum Streptophyta; class Magnoliopsida; order Laurales; family Lauraceae; genus Persea; species Persea americana. The sequence goes on from CM056816.1 coordinate 17,809,814, forward strand.
GGCCGTGGCCTGCGTCGTCCAACGATGACAGCGGCGTGCAGGCAGCCTTTTCCAGTGATCGGTTTGAACATAAATCTATTCTCTGCACGTTGTCTCTTCTGGCGATGGTTCCTGCGATGAGAACCGAACAAGACACGAACCTCCCTTTTTTTTTTCAAAAGTTAAAAGACCTTTTGTCTTTTCTTAAAACTTCTCCACTACTTGTTTCTATCAAACAAACAACATGCATTGTGGATCTTTAATGAGCATGAAACAGGAGTTTCCACCTCGTGACTCCGATGTCCACCAAGCCCTATTAACGAGGGATAACGGAAGATTTGAAATTTAAAATTTCAAAATTTTATGCCTAAAACGGTTGAAAGGGTAAATTAGTCACGAAATATGTGATCGTGTGGACGTAGGGACCTTTGGCTACAAAGTGTCTAGCTAAGTGGACCAAAGCCCTTAAACAAAATTTGCGTGGACCAGAGGCTGGATACATTCCACTTTTGGGACCTTTCGCTAATTATGTCTTTTTTGTAATATTGAGAAATATAGCAAATATATATTGGCATGGTCGACCAAGGAGGAGTAACCAAGCCATATTCTTATTTTCCCCTAACCATGCTTTTATTTCTTCCTTCTAAGTTTCTTCGTATTTTAGGTTTTTCGGGTCTCTAGGGAGAAAACCCTAGATTACATCCAGGTTTAACATTTAAGTCCCTTGTGGGTTGCAGACGGAAGACTGCACTACGGGATGCTCCACATGAGAAGTAATAATGAAGTTCTTAAATAGCAAATATGGGGCCCAAAAAATATTAAAAGAAGACTCAAGTTATGAATAAGGGCCCGAGAAACATTTAATGAATATTACCAAAGGAGGATCCACAACTTAAACCACACGTGGGAATACATGCAAAGCCTTGTGCAAGGCTTGCATACGACCCTTTTGGGGTTTTCTTTGTTTATTTTAGTTATTTTCTTTTCATCCTTATTGTTGGATATTTTTAAGATGAGTTGATCTTAGCCATTTGATGTTAGGGTTCATGTTTGCTCTTCTTTTAACGTATCTCTCTAAGAGGGAGGACAATTATTGCTTGATAATTAAATGAAAAAACCCCAGAATTCTTCTATAGATCCTCTCTATTGCAAGTTCGTCTTCATCCTCACTTGCGATGGGGAGTTTGGCATGAGGCCAAGGTTCTACACCATCATCTAAAGGTATTCCGTCACTTTCTTCCTTTTTTTGTTAAATCACAAATCAAATCAACCTTCAGCTTCAGAAATCAGCCATCAAAGATTAAAACCCAGCCATGGATTCATGAGCACGCATCCCAAGGCCTAAATCTCATCTTCCCATTACCTTTTCCCGTTTCCCCTGCCGGTCGATCCACTTCCCCATATTTCCACCACCTTTAGTAACCATTACCGATCTAGGCAGCCATTAGCCTCTCCACACTAGATCTAGCCCAAACCTCAAACTCAAACCTTAGATCAACCACAAATCCTTGCCAAATACCAGAACCAGATCTACACCAGCCACAAAACCCAACCTCAAACCGCTTCAGATCTGGCCGACCAACACTATGGACCAACCTACATAGGTCGGCCCGCATTGGTGCTCCAATTTTCCCAATTTTATGTCTTAATGCATTGTGGAAGCTCCCAATTTAATTAGTTTCAGATCTGAATTGTATTTTGAGACTATAAACAGTTGTGGCAATCAAGGATCAAAATAGAGGTTGTGGCAAGCATAACGGCCAGTGGCTAAAGCGCTACGGCGGGTGATACGTAGCGGTGTAGCGGCGTGAATTTTTTAAGTGGCCTAAAATTTTTGACTCGTGTGGCAGTCAATCTTGTGTTTTCTTTTAATGATTTGGAACGATTTAGGCGTAGAGAGTAGAGACAACTATAGGAAAAGGCTATTGAGGAGAAATAGGAAAACAATGGTTTAAATTAAAATTGTTTGGCTCTATTAGTTTTTAGACCATAGTGCCACTATTTTCAAAATAGCGTAGCAGACTCAACCACTATGGCCAATAATGCGGCTGCTACATGCTATTTTGAACAATGGTTGGAATTCGTTTTCTGAATCTGAAATTAAATTTTCCCCACTCGCATTCCAATTATATCAATTGCTAACCCTTTGAACCAAGGCCTTCGTGAAATCCTAAAAGGGCACGGCAAATCTACTTATGTCGGCGACTCCCTAGACAAGTTGGAAGTCCTAGCTTTCCATTGGTCCTTTCCTTACTTCTTTGAGGTTCCGATTGTAGGACTATGACACGACCTTGGATCAACTAGTGGTTGCTTTAATTGAATTTCCATATGATGGTGTGCTTGGCTTTAATTTTGTAGATTCATGGTCATTGTTAATTGCTCCTTTTGATCACAAATTTGCATCATATAGGCTAGATCCCTCAGTCCTACATCATGGTTGGTCAACAGGAATGGCTGGGAATTGTTGAGGCTGCAAGGACCAAGCTGGTTGAACAACAAGGAGCAAGAAAATATTTCTCACTTCAAATTGTTGATTCACAATTTAAAAAAATTTGACTTGCCTCCCTCAGTTGCCAAGCTGCTCCAATCTCTGCCCACCAGTCGAGTTCGAGGAAAGTTGTCAAGCTGTCTTTGATAGATCATGCTTATAGTATGTCTGATGCAACAAGCAGAGTTTTTAAATGGCAACTTGTAAATAGTTAGAGATGTAAAATAATTATAGCAATTGTCTACAATCAAACAGATCAAGTCCATTCATTGAATGGCTACGAACTTTGTCACTGACATGATCTATACATCATCACCATCAAAGCCATAACCCACTTAAGCTCTATCCACAATGGGGCCTATCAAATCAATTGTAAAGAAAAAAAAAGACTCCCTTTTTACAGGTTTTAGGTCCAAGAGTACCATGCAAATCCACCATTCAAAAAAAAGAAAAGAAAAGAAAAGAAAAAGAATACCACGCATATCCACGATATAAGGATCATATAATTCTTTTAAATCAAAGTAAACTCCATGCATTCTGCTATTTACCAAAACTTATATACTATAGAACACTAAATATAAAGTCATTTGAATTACGTACAACGTAAGCCAGCTGGCCCAGATTTTTCAATTTTCCCATCGAGAATCTCTCCCACAAATGGCCGAAACATAACTAATCTAAATATTACCTGAAAGAAGACCATGATACATATGAGTTAAATAGATAGACATGGAAAAAATTAATGATTGTAAAAAAGATTCCAATTATTTTTTATTTAAGAATATATTAAAGTCTGAAAGAACTTCCAAATATATGGAAAAAAATAAGTTCTCTAAATATAACTGTGTGAAGGGTACAATATGGAGTAGTTGGCTAGTTGGACACTGCAAACTCCAGGACTTTTCTTTTGATAGGGAGAGGTATTGGGGAATGTTGCAGTCTTTGACAGCCTGGGTATCGGTGCTTATATTATCCAAAGGCTGGCCCCTTTGAACTATAGTTGGGTTCTTGACTTGCAATCAAGCATAACACAGATTTTAGCATCCAAAAATCATAATGAAATAGTGAGAATAGATTAAATCCCGAATGGCATGCAATTAAATTTAAACTTTCTGGATCTATCCAATACAAATATTGAACAAACAAACCTGTCTGCAGCCACACCACAACTGAAAACCCACGAAAATTTCCTTGAAACCTTGGAAATGCAACAAGTTCTCCAGGCAGAATTAAGGGAAGTGCAATGATGGGGGACTAAGTACCAATTTGTGGTCCTCACCAACATGGCTACACTATATTGACATTGAACTTTGATGGAAAACAAATTACAGTAATTAGCCACTCCCTCAAACCTCCATATTGCCATCCTGGAATTGATTGAAAACTTAAAAAAGGAAGGAGAGAGAGAGAGAGAGAAAATTGATCCAGCGCTTGAAGAGCCCAAGCCCAGATTTGCAGTAGGGTCAGTCTAGAGTGCACTGTCAAAAGTGGATTTGACCAATCCAACAACCAGAATTGTTTATACAAAAATTTCAAAGCCACCCGGACTCTAGTTGTCGGTCTACATCACCTGCAAGTCGGTCGTTCCTGTGAAAGCATTATATTTTTGTTCCTCTTCCATCAAAACCAATATGAAAATTTTTGGAAACCCGAATGAAATTCAAAGAATCTTGTATGAGCATTAAATATGGAGATTGGCATTTTGACAATGAGTTATACTTTGAATAATTTCTTTATTTAAAGCAAAAGGACTTGACAGTGGATGAATATACCTGCCAATTTCGAGAGTTGCAAGACATAAGTGAACTAGAGGAGGACGAGATTTATGATTTCGTTGGTTATTTCAATGGATTGCAGCCGGATATATTGGAGTATATGAATCAGTATCATACTAGTCAAGAGGCATACTTAGAATCAAGGATGACATTAGCGGTAGCCGCAGGCGTAGCGGCCCGTCGCTGAAACGCTACATAGCGGCGCAATTTGAAAAAATCATTAAAAAAATCTGAATGAATTCCAGAAAATCCAGAATATTGGAAAATAATAGAATGTGTTTTTCTTGTAAAAATAACTAAGATAAGGGGGTGTAGCGATCCCCTCATTGCATGAGGTCTTGAATCGCTATATGAATAGAAAAAAATAGTAATGATCATTTTTTTTTCACATGTATTCATTTTGTTTAGTTATGCTGACTTAGAAACTAATAAAAAATTCATTTTGTTTAGTTATGCTGACTTAGAAACTAATAAAAAAACTATGTCATGAAGAAATACCATCAAAATAAACAATGTATTGAACTTGAAGTCAAGACTCGAGACTTAAGAGTTAGGACTTAGGAGTTCAATAGCTTCAATTTAGCAAAATCCCATCTGTTTTGGTGTTTTTTAAGCATAGAAGGTTAGAAGAGTTGTGTAAAAATGTTGTTTGGAGAGAAAAAGGAAAGAAATAAGACTTTCTATATATTTCGAAAAATCTTGGAAAGTAGCTGTCAGTCACACTCCCTAGCTGCCCCATAGCGGCCGCTACAGAAGAGAGCGGCGCTAAATTCAATTTAGCGCAGTGGTCTTGGCCGCTACGCCTGATATAGCATAGCAGTAGCTGCTATTTTGATCCATGCTTAGAAGCATTCCATGTTGAGTGTATGCTTAGACAGTCTCACATGCAACAAGCTAAGGTCCAAATACATGTGGAACCTATCCGCTAAAGTGAATCTTCTGGTGAACCGCCTATAATTGATACTAACCCGGAAAGAGGGCTATTAAATATCGACCCTATGTTAATTATGGATTATCACCAAGGAGAGTCAAAGAAGGAACAAAAGGGAAAAGAACCTGGAGAAGTTAATGCATGCATTCGCAGAATTGAAATTCATTGCATAGCACATCAAAGATAGCACTCCTATGCAAAATCAAAGCAACAATGATCTCACGAATAATTCGGAAGATGTATCATGCATAACTCCTACAGAGGATCATCTTTTGGAAGGAGTAGAAGATAAAGGTACCAAATTGATCTCTACAGATGATATTGATGAAGACAATGTTAATCACATTCCACAAAAGGTTGAGGAAGAACATGGACAAGCAGACATAGAAGAAGGTGATTTGGTTAGCAAGGAGACTAATCATCCGATGGATCCAAGTGTAATGTTAGTTTCAAAAAAGTCAACTAGATCATCATAAAACAATTACATTATTCAGAAGGCATCAAAAGAAGAACCCATCGTTGAAGTTCCCCACATTGACTTCATCTTTGGGGGATCAACGATGGATATTCAAAGAATATGATCTTGCGGTACAAAGACGGAAAGTGAAGTATCTAATCATCAGATACCACATTTGAGCTAATTGCAAACATCAGAATAAGCGACACCTATAGTTTACTTCTACATGGCAAAAAAGAACAAGTCAAGCTTCCATGTCATGTCAAGAGAATAAAGATCAAAAGAAAAATAAGAAGTTTGTGCGATTAATTTTCGATCTAGGTGGACATTTACCGAACCTAGATGTCGAGTTCTCTCCAAGATTGGGAGCAAGGATGAAAATAGCGGTGGCGGCGGGCGTAGCGGCCCGCCGCCAAACCGCTACGAAGCGGGCGATACGTAGCGTAGCGGGGATACGTAGCGGCGTAGCGGCGTGATTTGAAATACTCACCAAAAAAATCTGAAAAAATTCCAGAAAATCCAGAAAATTGTAAAATGAAAGAAAATGTGGTTCTTTTGCAAAAGTAAGTAAGAAAAGGGGGTGTAGCGGTGCTCTCAATATATAAGGTCCTGTATCGCTATATAAATAGAAAATAACAGTAATGATTAGTTTTTTCACATGTATTCATGTTCTTTAGTCATGCTAACTTAGAAAGTAATGAAAAGCTCATTAAAAAAAAAAAAAAAAAAAAAAAAAAAAAAAAAAACTAGAACATGAAATAAAGGCATAAGACTTAAGAGTTAGGTCATTAGTGAACATTGAACAATCAATAGTCAATACTTTAAACCTCAAGGTTAAAGGTTCAAATTCAATCAAGTGAATGAAGTGGTCAACACTCAACATTCAACACTAATTTAGAAATGAAGTGGTCAACACTCGTCCTCTTAGAAGATGACACATCCGATTAAGAGGAAGACTCCAAGGTCAACACATAAATCAATTACATCTCCTACAAAACAATGATGGAGACCGTGGGAACTTAAGAAGTTCCCTCTCGGGCCTCTCCCACTTAGTTATTTAACAATGAGGGTTCTTTTAAAACAGTTAAATTAAGACCAGTTTAAAATTTAGTAGTAATAGGTAACCATATCTATACTACTACACACATTCCAAATATAATAAAACATGCTTAATATCATATATTAACAAATAATGATAATAATAAACATCCAAGCACAACAAAGAAAGAAAACCAGTAAAAGAGGCCTAGCTATCATGGTCAAGTAGGATCCTTTTGTTTTCATGATTGCCACTTCTTTAAAACATGCATTTCGCAAAGGGGGTCCGGGGGTATCCCCCGGCGGGGATCGAGTTACCCGGGCAGCTTGCGGGGGCCCAGGGGGCAGCGCCCCCGGACCAGAATTTTTTTATGGAGTTCTTCCTTCAAAATCAAATTTCTGCTTTCAGAACCTGTGCCCCTCCTTAAAAGTTGTGATTCATAGTGAAAAAGTCGTGTGGGGGGGGGGGGGGGGTGTGGTGGTGGTTTGTTTAACACTGCCGATATATATCGGCCGCCACCCGCTATTTTAATCCATGAGTCCTAGATGATGAATCTTCTTTAGATTCCTTAGAATAGTTGAATCTCTTGATTTTGTAGCAACAAATCTTGACAAAATGGAGTTGGGACCACTAGGGGGACACACAAAGGGTTCACAGCAGTAAAAATGAAGAAAAAAGAGGAAGGAAGATGAAAAAAGTTGAAAAAGTAGAATGAAAAGTCGTCAGGGGGGTTTTATTACCCCCCAGCGCCACGTAGCGGCCGCTACGGGTGCGTTACCCGCTAAGTTCATTGTAGCGTGGCGGCAGCTGCCGCCACGGCCGATATTTTCATCCCTGATTGGGAGAACTACTGCAAGCCAAACCATATATCAGCTTTGATGAAAGAACCGTACGCTCTCTAATGCAACATGGATTACCACATCCGACTTGCATCACTTGAATCCAGAACTCTATGAGAACTACCAAGCTATTAACTAACCTGAGTCGAGTTTTTCTAAGCCATGGAGAGTTGATGCACTACCGACCAGGCCCAAGTCAACTGGGCCAACCCATTGATCAACCCGGTCCATTGGGTTCAGCCTGCAAGCCCAATTTGACCAAGATTTATTGTGGACTTCTATTCCTATTCCTATTTCTATTTTCTGTTGTTAATTGAGTAGGATTGCTAATTTCTAAGTTTTTTTTTTTAATTAGGTTTCTTTACTTAATTAGGAAAGTCTTAGTTGCTAATAAAGAGAATCGATCCTATATATAGAGGATACCTCAATTGTAATATTATGCTTATTATCAATCATTTATCTCTGAGTTTTATCTTCAGCCATGGTGTTTATCATTATCATGAGTGCGCCCTAGCGGCTGAATCTGTCTCTGGATTCGATCAATCTCATCTTTTCCAATTGAGGATCCGGGGCTTCGCCACCAATTCCCTCCATTTCCGTTTATTAGATCCCGCTTGTGGTAAAAGAAACTCGCTTCTATGATCACCTCCTACTACAAGTTCCTTGAAATATTGCATTGGGCTCTTCTTACTCGGATTTCTTTCATAAACATTTGCACCTTTGATTCCTCATATTTCCTATTAATCTTTTTTCAATTATTTCTACCACCGTTCATCTCATTCAACCCTTTTCTTTAAACCTCACAAAAGAAAAATCATAATTTTGACTGGTAATCCAATCCAAAGGAATGAAACATCAACAACTAGCCCAGTGGAATTCAAAGCTGCCGATGAATTCTTAAGAAAGAAATCATTTCCAGAATACTAGCAACAAATAAAGTCCAAGACCACAGCAGACATCCAAGAGAATCTCCTATGATTGAGAAGGAAAATAGATACCTATGAACTCGATCATCTCCTCACAAGTTGAGGATAAGAGTGGGTAACCAAAAACCTCCGATGCTAGTTCTCTGCAGCTCTAAGACCAATGGAGAAGGCAAGCCTTCATCCTAGGATGATCCATAAGAGTTCCAAAGATAAACACCAACTACATTTTCGACCTCCTTGGTGCGATAGAGGCAGGTGGCCCTTCCTAAGTCAAACCCCACAAAAATCAAAAGGTCAAAGCAAAACCAACGTCCCTCAATTGGTTTCTAAAAGAATTTCACCAGGAAAAAAAAAAGAACAAAAAAAAAAAACAAAAATGAAAAAAACCACCAAGGAGAAGTAACTTATTTGGGGTCCAGGTGAAAAAGTTATTCCTTGGTTCCTCGTGTAAATCTCCTAATTGACAGCATTGATCTCTTTGAGAAACAAATGGAACCATTCGTATCATTGCGAGAATAAGGGGTAAATAGGGAAACATAAGTGGGGAAATTTGTACTGGATTTCTGACTTGATGGTTTCTTGTTTAATTAATAAATCTTTTGCTATCCACACCCCAAAAATTTACAATCACCACGGACATCATTTTGCTACTAACGATCACCCTTACAAGATTACTACAAGCAACAACCTATATTTATTGGCTATTGCTAATAAACCAATTGTGCTAAAATGGTTCAAAGTATTGACCACAAAGGAGGGAAAAAAGTTCATGCATAGAAGCTAACACAATATGGATATGAAAATTAAGACATACTTTGTACGTAGGAGCACCTTCTCCAGGAACAATGAAGCCATCTTCCACCTTTAGGATATCATAAACTGAGATGCAAAGCCCTAGATTGGGGATAACCTAGAACCCAGGAAAACACTTGCTTAGTCATGTCGCAGCATAAAATTGTGAAACTAAAACAATCAAAATTTTAAGAGGGAAAAACCTTGTCCAAGAAGAGCCTCTCAAGCTCTCCTTTGAGTGCCTCGACCAGGGGAAGACTTAGGAGATGAGGTGGCAAAATCATTTTATGCTCGATTTTGCTAAGAGAAAACATGGGCCTACATCCAAAGGTCAAACCGAGAATCAAGCAAAGAGAAGTTGCTACAAATTATGCCATTTACAGAATAGTTAAGGTATTACAAGAGGCTTTAGGGCATTCTTTTAGGCTACTTAACCTGAAAGATTTTCTTTTATGATTTCCGCTTTTGAGAAAAATTTCTAAGTCATTTTCCCTCAGTTCTCATTTTTTTTCACATAGGTACAATTATGTGTTTCCCTCAACAAAAATCATGTTTTTATTCTCATTCATTGGATTCGAAAGAGTTTTCTATATTATGAATTGTCTTATTCAAATGATGTGATTTCCCAAACATATCCACAAAACAGGTAATGTTGGTGAGGGATCAGTATGAAGTGTGCACATATAAATCTGGGTGGTGGATTATAAAATCACCATCTGAGAGGGCAAACATGATATATGAATACATTTCACTCCTGCACTTCTCTTTTCCATTTTAGCAAATACATATCGTAACATGGTTGAAGCCTCCACCTATGGAGGTTTGTTCCAAAGTGCCTGGAGCAGATCACAGCTCGTCAAGTGGGGCCTGCCTGAGTTTATAATATTAGTTGTTAGATGAAGTGTCCCATTTAGCATTTTCTGCATGATCAATCAAAGGGAGAACAGAATTCAGATGAGAGCTAAACTTGATTGGCCAATACAGAGGAGAAGGTGGGCCTACAAATCATGTTATTCCGGATGATATCAACTATACAGGCAGAGAGGGTATCAGAAATTTTGTTGAGAAAATAGGTATCATGTAACAAATTTAGGGAAAATCATGTAGTATGTTCCAAATTTCATTCCAATCCAGTTATACCACATTGCAGGTTATCAAGAGTTTAGCCAAATAGATTCATGCAATCTATCATAAACGACTCAAAACTGCAAAGCTCTCATTTGGATCCTTCAACTTAATTCCCTTTGCTCAGATTACATGTACCTCTAATAGGATAAAACTTTGATTACTTAATTGGTTATGGTAATGAACATACTGTCACTTATCGGTAAGTCCAATTATCCAAATGCGTGTACTTCCATCATGTCAACTGAGTTTCCAGCTATAATGCCCAGATGCGGATATCGATACGGACACTGATATTGGGATTGGGGATACGACCAATGTTGAGAAATTCGTTTCGGACACTGTTTCAGTCTGGCCTCCAAACTGAATTATTTTGGCTGATTCGGAGTTTCGGAAAAATGTGATGAAAAATATAAAAAATATATAAATATACATATATATATATATGTAAAAATATACAAATATAAAAATATGAATTGTTATATTTAATTTATTCTACTAAAGCACCACATAATGAAATATTTTATCAACCTATAATAGTGTTAAGATCACACAGAGTCTATGGGCCCAGAAAGAATAAGCAATAAGGCGGTATGTTGAAAAGGCTCCACGGCATAGAAAGAAATATCCTGTACTGTATGCAATATAAACATAAAAAAAAAAGCCCCAAAGCTCCAGTACATGACAGCCCCTAAGTTGACCAAAGCAGAAAAAGCAAAAAACAGGATACAGCTGTTGGGCAAAGGCGCAAGTCATTGCACAGTGTACAAAAAAGCAGAAAAAGCTGTTGTAGATGTGCTCTGCAGAAATTTAAAAAAAAAAAAGGTCAAAAAGAAAGTTGTGGTAGAAAAGGAAAAAGGAGAAAGAAAGTTGTGGTAGCTGTACACTGCAGAAAAGAGGAACGAAAAAAATGAAAAGGTGCAGTAAAAGGAAGACGAAGAGTCGAAGACGAAGAGTCGAAGACGATGAAGAAGCCTAACTAGAGGGTGAAGAAGAACACTTGCCCTCCTCCGGAAACACCACCGAATCCTCTAGGTACCTTTTCCTTCTTCCTCTTCTTCTCCTTCTCCTTCTCCTTCTCCTTCTCCTTCTCCTTCTTCTTTCAGACGAATAGACAAAAAGGGGAAACGAGCTGGGGCTTTAGGGTTTTTGGATTTTAAGTTAGGGAATTTATAGTTAGCCCCATTTAGTTTCGTATTTTACATTTTAAAGGCCTTCTCAATGCTTCAGCCGAATAAAGTGGTTTCGTCCAATTTAAGACGAAATCATCCATTCGGATCGAAATCTCCGAAACGGAATGAATTTTCAAACGAATTTTTGTGGGGAGGGCATTCGGTTCGTTCTATTGGCTGAACCGAATTTATTCGAAGATTTCATCTGAACCGAAACGATTTTCTTAACTTCAGATACGACTCCTCACTTTTGAAAATATAGGATACGGATACTGACACGGATACGGGTTTCTTAAACTTTTTTTTTTAGATCACTTTTGAATCAAAGAAATTATCATTGTTTTCATCCCTTTCTAGTATTTTTTATGGTGAGAAGTAAAAATATTAAAAGAACTATATGAAATAAAGGGATTCGTAAGTAGTATATGTAAACTTGTTCTTTAGAAGTATTGGTGTAGTATCAAGTACCAATACAAGTGTCGTATCAGTCTGATACGGATACATTGGGCTTATATAAGTATCCCGGTATCATAGGTTACTAGCACAAAGATCCAAACATGCTCAGGACACACGCACCAAAAAAAGGACAGAAGGAAGAATGCATTACTTCCATTTTCTGATGTGCATAGATTCAATGTGGTGGAAATGCACAATATAAAAAAAGAAGCACGCATGATTCTCGAGTTCTGATGTATACAGATATGATCAAGGATCAAAATAGCAATTGCAGTGGGTGTAATAGCCGGTGGCCAAAACGCTATGTAGCAGGCGATACATAGCAGTTTTAATAAAAAAAAAGTTGTTAAACTTTTAAAAAAAAAATATTCAAAAAATTCAGAATTAGAAAATGTCAGAATTTGATGTATTTTTCCTATAATAACTAAGATTTGGGGTGTGGTAAGAATAGTGTTTAACTAATTTTTCCCCTGTTTTCATGTTGGTTGTCTTTACTACGTTAGAAACTCTTATGCAATTCTAAATTCATAATTCAAATAAGAAATTTAGTACAACTGTACATAACAAAGGGTATATAAATTATAAATAATGCTTAAATAAAGTTTAAAGTTCAAACCAAATAAAAAATAAACTTTCATAAAAATAAATAATGTATTTTTGTTGAGAGTAGAGAAAAGAATACCTCTACCAAAGGGAGTATCTGCCAGCACATACCTAGAGAAGAGCCCTTGTGAGGAACTCTCTGTATCGACTTCAGTTCTGCGAGATCTTGTGTTTTTCTATGTTCTTTTAAGCATAGAATGGTAGAAGAGATGCATAGAGATGTTGTTTGGAGAGAAGAAGAAAAGAAATAAGTCTTATTATGCATTTAAAAAACATATATAGTATGTAGCAGTCAGTCTCACACCGTAGCGGACTGTAGCAGCCATGTAGTGTGTGTAGAGGCCACTACGGTTGAGAGCGGTGCAAAATACAATTTAGCGAAGCGGCAATGCCCTATATAGCTGCCACCTGTTTTGATCCATGGATATGATGCAGTGGAAATGTGCATTGCACACGAACATATTCCACCGAGAACTGTCCAGACGTAAGAATAGCGCACTCTAACTTAGTTTTGGGTCACTCTGCCTACCTATGATAAACTTACCCTCCTCACACACTCTCTCTCAAACACAAACCCCCCCCCCCCCCCCCCCCCCCCCCCCCCCATGCTCAACATTACATTGAAATAATAATAAATAAGGAGGTTAGGATGATCTGATGGCACTGATATTTTGCACCTTCTTAGGTCTCATTGGGATCTTCCCCTTCCCTTCACCGTGATTGGCATGGCCCTTAGGTGAGCCCACAGACCGGATTGCACCATCCTTATGTGGGTATGTTTGGATAAATGAGTGGAGTGGAAGAGAAGTATGTTGAAGTTAAAATAGAGTACTTCACTTCACTCCATTTGGATGCTTATTTTGAAGTTAAGCTTTGGAGCAGAATCCACTTTTACTGAAGGAAATGGAAGTATTTAGAGTTGAAGTGAAATGGAGTACATGTGGCTCACAACATTACTTCATCTATCGGGCAGACTCATTCAAATAGGGTAGAGTTGAAATTTTAGACTATTAGGGCCCATTTAACTTCACTGTACTCTATTTTTTGCCTATCCAAATAGGCCCTAACGGTTCTTGTATGTGTGTATATATCAGATGAAATCATCAAGAGCACAGACCAACAAAACCAACTACCAAAGACAGTCAGCTTATCGAAAACAACTTTGACCATTTGATTCAAGGGATTGATCCCTGGGTTTGTTGGATAGATACTTGGGTAGTGTGAGTGTGTGGGCATGTGATTATGTACCAGAGAAGAAGAAAGAAAGAAAGAAAAGGGGAAAAAAAGGCAACCCACCTTATCCCGTCAATTTAAGGGCCTTTGCCATATTTGTAAATGTTGTTCACTTCGACTGTTCAGTCCCTACCTTGTGATTGTTTATTTATTTATTTTTGTGCATATGATGGGTTCTGCCTCTCGGAGAGCTCTGATCACCCTTAGACATAATCCAAGACGGTAGCCCCATTGTGTTCAACAGTACCACCAGCACCCAAACACGGGATGATAGGAGCCAGTTACACCATAGAATTGAGTTAGCAACTCATTCAAAGGGTTAGTACACACATTATTCAATCCAACATTGGGATTAAAGGGATTTAAAATATAGAAAAATTGGTTTCTAGGACTTCCCCTGTGACGGTGCCATTTCTCATCCCACATTGGTGAGGCTCAATGGAGTTTAACTTCTTGTATTAATAAGTTTATGTGTCGGTGTTTGTCAGCAAATCTAAGGATTCAAATATGGTGAGACTTACGAAAAATTCTTTCACATCATGGTTTAAAAAACAGGACTCCGGACCCGACTTGGGCATGGCCGAGTCCAAGTCGACTTGCCCAACTCGAGATCCATCCACTTCAAAACAAAGAAACTTGAAAAGAATAAGAAAAAAAATAAAATAAAACAGGAACCCTACTCCTAGACCAGCCCCAGCCGACTGAAAAAGGAAGAGAAAATAAAAGAAGAAGAAGACCCGCACCAGCAGCAAAGCAACATCAGCAAGAGGAAAGGAAAAAAAAAAAAGAAAGAAAGAAAAGAAGAGAGAGAAGACCAGATTACAGGCTACCAGTAGCAGAGCAACAGACAGCACCAGCACCAGCAGCACTGCAACAGTCCCATGCTCCCAGCAGTAACAGAGCACTGCACCAGGAGGCCAGCATCTCTCTCTCTCTCTCTCTCTCTCTCTCTCTCTCTCTCTCTCTCTCTCTCTCTCTCTCTCTCTCTCTCTCTAAAAACCAGAAACCCTTTCCCAACCTTTTTTTTTTCCATCGAAAGAGCCTTTCCCTCACTGTATAATACTCTATTGCCCCTTCCCTCTATTTAAACTGTCTTCACAAAAGCAACCTGTTTTTTTTCTCTTTTTTTATTTTTTTACTTGAGCCGAGTCTGAGTCATGTAGACTCAACTCGGTAAGTACCTCGGACTTGGCTGAGTTTTAAAACCATGTTTCACATACCTGTGCACCAAGCCAAAATGGGGCGGTCAAGTTGGGGCAAGTTGAGTAGAGGCGAATTGAGTCAGGCATGCATGGACTGTGCGTTTGCAGCTCACATATGTGGCACTTCCAAATAAAAGCCAAAAGTGGCCAGTCAAGTAGGGTTAAGTCTTGTGGAGCCAACTTGAGTCACACAAACATGGAGCGTGCACCTGCAGGTCACTCGTAGTTCTTGGCTCTTGTCACCTCCAAAGCCTAAATTAAATTCACATTTTCCTCATTTATCAAAAATCTGTAAAAAGTGGAGTCCAACTATATCACACTTGTGAGTCACATCATTGCTTCCTGTTGTAAGTAGCAAACAAGAGGTTGCCACATAGTTGTAGCCATCCAGTGTCTTCAGGAAGCCTTTTTGCCCTCTTTAAAAGAATCTTTGTCATGTTTTCTACTGTTCTCCCTTCCAAAGCGTCCTTTCTCTTTCTCCATCTTTTCTTCTACAATTATCGGCAGACCAGAAAGCTGCTCATTGTACCAATGGGGTTTGAATCGTATGTGCACTAGATCCAAACATTTATCATGAAAAGGAGAACTATTAGATCCTGAAGACTGAGGAGTTGCGTCCTAGTGCTTCAGGAGAACATCCATGTGGGGGATCTTTAAGACAAAGCTATCACTAATGTCACTCAACTCTATCTATCTACTGGAAATTATTCTTGTCCCAATTTTTGAATTTTGCTTTTACAATTTTAGAATTCTCGCCAACAATTTAAAGACAGATTTAAAAGATCTTGATTTATATATAATGGCCACCTTCAATAATCAACCAATAACCTAGATTTCTGTAGGAAAGATTCTCAAGATGTAGTAAATAGAAAATGCCATAGCCCTTTTGTTAAATCGCAGCTCCATTCATTTAAGCAATGCTGTAAAGAGTTTCACATAGCTCATTTCCTAGTGTTTATGCCTAATCTTCACATAAAAGCAGTAGTTTCTCCATGTTAATGACCCATGTAAATGAACCATCTGTACAATATAAAGGCCCAACCCAATGGTCTACTAAAGACTGAGTCAAAGGTTAAAACCGTGTTCAGCAAGTAGTTGTTATATTAGAATATTTCTTCATTGTATATTCTCTTGATTGAAGCCCAAAATTGAGCACTCTTGGATCCTTTTAAACTATGGTCGATCCTAAAAGAGGACCACCAATTCTAAACATTCCCTTCTCATATTCTATGATTTACTATTGTCATATGAGACAGACGTGATATCAGAGCCCACAATCTTTTTTTAATTTAATTATTTCATGTAACATTCACATCAAAGGTCTCTCTCCATCGATCTAGTTGAAATTCCTATCTCATCATCGACATCTGTCTCTCTGCGTATTGTTGTACAAGAAGAATAGCAGATTCCGAAGTCAGATCGTGAAGAACGACTATAATTAGTCGAGATCTACTGTGGCCCACTTGCAATCATCACAGCAAGGTCAAGAGTCACTAGTGTTAGTTTTATGGTCTCAATCCATTACGATTGATGAAATAAATTGATTAATTTCTTTATTTATCAATATATTTATGCTTTCCGTTCATGAGATGAATGGTGTTTTATTACTTATTTGCACATAACCAATACGAATGACATGATGGTTCATGAGATGAACCGGAGTCCATAAGTATACTAGATGCAATACATGTGTTTGGATGAGATCCACATACGGGAGACATGTATAGCAAATCTTATACTTGAATATCTTCACAACCAGTGATGATAACTGGACATCTCATCTGACAAGGTTGCAGTACTTTGATTACTATGAGATAGTGTAATTTGCCTCGATCATCAGAATACAAGATTCTGGATCATAGTGCTAGTACATTGGATGTATTGAAGGACCATGATAAGCACCTTATGAACACTGTCTTTACTTTAAGGTCTGCTCTCATAATTCCCTAGCAATAGGCTCTCAATCCTGAGACATTAATGAACTCAAGTTTCTATCCACTCATTTGCTTTAAGTCACCAATGAGTGAGGCCAATTATAGGTCAACACCTCGGTGATTTGGGTACGTGGTAGTAGGACTGTGGGAACATTCAATGGTCAAGATGGAATCTATCTTTAATATCCCCTTGTGCCAATTAATGGATTTATCATTGGTAAGTACGCACCCATTCCGATTAAAGGTTAATTGGAAAGGTACCTATGATCATTATAATTAATTAGGGCTTAAGGATAATAAGATATGGATCTAGTTTGGAAGACAGGTCCAATTGATCCATGGATATTGATGAAGGGGCCTACTTGTGGTGATAAGGAAGTTTAGGATTTTCATGTAATTTATTCCTAAGACTGGAGTTCAATTGCATTTATTTAGTGAAGTTATTTGCAATTAACTGTGGGCCCGGATTGCACATGAGATGTGGGGTCGCGGTGTCCTAGTTGGAGCCAGCTTTCTATGGAATCCCTAGTGGTCCCCACGCTAGCCCGAGATTGGATCATTACTAATTCTATTTGAACTCAAAAGGAAAGTTACTATTTCTATTTGAAGTGAAACTTGTAATAGTGGTAATAGTAGGAAGAGTAAGTTACTAATTATTATGGAAGTGAGACTTCTAATAATAAACGAAGAGGAGATTGCTTAAAGCTATATATAGAGGAACAATAGGGCTTGGATGTCCAATGCTATTCCATCTCTTGGAATTCACGCCCAAGCCCCATTCAAGTGCAAGAGCTGCATATCTTCTCTCTCCTTCTTCTAGTTTCTCTTCCGGTTTACCTTGAGTTTCTAGTTGGTCTTTCTCTTGGAGATCCCACCATCTTCCTTGAGAAAAGAGATCTGAGACGGGTCATAGCGTGGAAGATCAAAAGGTCTTGGAGATTCCTATTTGATACGTGAAAGAGTTTCATCATCAAAGAAAGTAACAACTTCTCCATTAGAGCACAACCAAGTTCCAAAGGTATAATCTACCTCCTTGTATGTTGTGGATTTCGTGGTTGCTTGTTTGCTACTATTTCTATCTTCTAGATAGAGCTTATTACTGTACATGGTGATGAGAAAGAGGCCATGGATCCTGGATTGGGTTTTTATTGCCTTCTAGACATTTGATCCCTAAATCAAGTGGGTCAAAAGTTTTTGAAACCTATCCTAGAGGCCCACCTATTTCCATAGCAAAAGGGTCGACTGATTAAGCTGGTTTTTTAAATCTTTTCAGAATTTTTGGCTCATCATAGGTAGGTCGTCTGATCAATTTTGTGGTTTCTCAGTTTTGAGCTATGATGCAGCAATACTTCAAACTAGGCAACATATTTTGTCGTATCGTATCCAATACTTCACTTTTTACATGTAAAATCCGTGTCCTTGCCATGTCTATAACGTGTCCCTGCCGTATCTGGGCATCATAGGTTTTGAGCACCAGTTTTCTTTGCGTGAATACTGTATCACAGATTTGCAACCAAATTGGATGGAACTTGCACGTTCGGAAATGGAAATTGGAATTTTTGATTGCTAACTGATCTGATCAATCATCAGATCAACATTTGGGCCCCAGTTGCGCAGTGGACTGTCTTCAGCAAAGGTCACCTGACCCGTTTTTTGCAAACTGTGATTCGATCACAGGTTTGACAAATATGCAATTCAAATCTGACTCTTTCAGATTTGTTTTACGTTTTTCTGCAGTGTGTTTGATGTGTTTGTGAAGAGCAAGATCCCGTTTTGCTATCCTACTTGAATACTGATTGGAATTTATACTACACGTTGCTGTTTGAGTAGTATTTTCTGATAACTGAAGAACTTTGGGAATCTGCTGTCATGGATAAAACTGAAATTAAACTGGTTCGTTTTACTCGAAAAAATTACCTGTCATGGGCTTTTCAATTCCAACTATATCTTAAAGGGAAAGAAATGTGGGGACATATCACTGGATCTGATCCAAAACCAACAGAGGATGAGAAACAAATTTTAGCTTGGAATACAAAGGATGTCAAAATCAAAACTTGGATCCTTGGAGCAGTGGAACCTCATTTTATCTTATATTTAAAACCTCACAAAACAGCAAAGGCTTTGTGGGACTATTTGAAGGTCTATCACAAAAGCAATTCTGCATGTCAATATCAATTAAAGTTTGAGGTTGCAAACTACACACAAGGAGCCTCTTCTATGGAAGATTGCTATGGATTTCAAATTTTATGGGCTGAATGTCATGAGATTAAGTATGCTTATGTTTCTGGTGCACTTCTCTCTGAAATACATTCACTTCAGGAAACTAGTCAACGAGACCAGTTTCTGATGAAATTACAACCAGAGTATGAAACTGTCAGATCCGGTCTCATGGGTAGGGTTCCTTCATCCTCTTTAGATGAATGTCTAAATGAATTATTGCATGAAGAACAAAGACAACTAACTAAAGTTGCCTTGACACAAGAAGCCGCTGCTGGTCCTCTTCCAGTTGCTTACACAACAGGTGGTTACCCTCAGCCACCTGGTAGATCAAAGGAGGTTGCCTATGTTGCAAAAGGTAAACCTTCAGGAAGGGATAGGAGCACGATACAGTACTACAGTGGCAAGAGCTTTGGACACACTGCCTCTCAAAGTAAGTGAAAATTCTGCAATTACTGCAAAGCAACTGGACATTATCAGCGAATGCAGAAAGAGGCCTGAAAACCGCACCCCCCATGCCTACCATGCCGTGGCTTATGCCGCTTCCTCATCAACACCCTCATAGCCAACTGCTCTAACTACTAGTCCTCCAGTCACTCCTGATCTAATCCAACAGATGATTCTAAATGCTTTTTCTGCACTGGGTATTTCAGGTACCTTCCATTTGGTTTCTTGATTCCGGTGCCTATAATCATATGATTTTTTCATCTGCTTAGTTTTCTAAAATTCGTCCATATACCCATAACATGCAAGGTCATACCACCGGTGGTGAAAAGCTTCCCATTACCTCATGCACTCTCACCCACTGTGAGGAATGTTTGGTGTCCTTAACCAGCTTATCTACATCCCAGGACTGTTATATCATATTTTAACAGCAGATTAACATGGAACGCTTCAGTCAAACATTCCACATTGTTATTTTCAGGGAACTGCTCTATTTACAGTGGCAATATTCCCTAAGCCCCACACAGAATACTAGTAAACTCAATAAAAAGCAGATACCATTCAAACTAATACGCCTACTTTGGCATACCTAGCATAGTCCTAAAACAAAAATCCTATTGTGATCATTCAATTTAAACAACCATTTTCCAGGATGTGCTTGTGCATACAGACGGTAAAGAATTGCTTCAATCACACCTCACCAAACACATTGATGAGAAGATATCCTAGCCAGCAAGTAATTACAACCCAACCCAATATGAATTGTACTACTTGAGAAAGATGGCCCCTGATTTGGCACATTCCTATGTTGATATCTCACTTTGCTTTTATGAAAAAGACAAATATACCTCAAATACTCTCACCACTTCCCACTTTCACAGTATTCTAATGAAAACAGTGATGCAGTTCTAGGCTTCTAGCATTACATAACAAAAACTAAATCCTAGTTGTCAATTTCAGTTTGTTTCGGCTGAACTCGCCGAACTATTTGTTTCAATAAATAGGCCAAAACCAAGGTTTAAAAAACCGGACTTGGGACCCGACTCGTTCAGGGCCGAGTCTGAGTCGACTCGCCGAGTCGCATGGGACTCGGCCGAGTCGGGCCGAGTCCTAAAATCAGAGGACTCGGCCGAGTCGCACGGCCGAGTCGCACTGTGACTCGGCCGAGTCCCTTGCGACTCGGCCGAGTCTCACGATTTGAGTCCGAGTCGACTCGGACTCAGCCGATTTTTTAAACCATGGCCAAAACAAACACCCTCTTAAAAAATTTCAGTTTTGACTGCAGCCTCAACCAGCAAAATCCTCAATCCAGTTTCAAATTCGGAGATTTCGGCCAAACAATTTGAAATTCCATATTTCGGCTGAAATTTGACACTGGCGATACTTTTCCTCTTAAATTTGACAAAGGTGAGATTTTCCTTTTTCTTTCTTTCTTTTTCTTCTTTCACCATAATAGTGATTGGGATTCATTTATACGCCATGTAGATATATAGCGTTTTTTTTTTTTTTCCTGTTTGAAACATAAGAGTCTATATTATTAAAAAAAATGGGAGGAAAACCCCTAAAATACCACAAGAAAGGTCTACCAAAACACCCTTGATCCCCATGCCAGTAAGGATGCCAGCTATACAAAAGTATAGGGCCTCCTGCAGCACACAAAGGACAAAGAGAGCTGACACACCTTGACAATCCAAAGCCCACAACATCACAACCAAGCCCACATCCCAGGCACCGAAATAAATTTTTTATTTTTAAACATAACATAGTTTATATGTTATTTTCACTTTTTAATATTTTTATAATTTTCTAAATTTATGCATAGATTTTCATTTGTCTTTTTTTTTTTAAACGTAATCCAGGATGAAATACCAACACACCAAAAGAGTCAAAGCATTTCAGTTAAGAGCCAAACAAAAAATGAGGTCCAAATGAAATTGACAGGTAGGGTTGAGTAAAAGACATGTAGCACATAAGTGGAGAGCACTAGTCCCAACATGCAAAAGATGAATTGGTGGATTACCTTTCTACATAAGATCATTCTCATTGAACATTGCTAGTCATCCAATAAAAAAACAATGGTTTCAAAGCCTTCACTATTCAATTTCAATTTTTATGCTTGGGTGACAAGCAATGCCCGATGAGGCTACTGTTGTAGTGATAGCTAATCCTTCTTTTTCTTTCTTTTTCTTTTTTCTTTTTTGAGAAGCAAATAGCTAATCTTATAAACCTATTTTTATGATGAGCCGATAGGCTACACCTCAATGCCACACAAGCTATAATCACTTTATCATGACGGTGATGGAAGCCTTTCGTTGTGCTAATGGAACTCTTCAGTTAAACCATCCTTTTTAATATGAGTTCTTCTTTTAGAAGAGGCATGTTAGTGTAAGATGAGGCTCACTTAACCCAAGAATTACAAGAGGAGGTTGTGGATTAGCCATCTACCAAAAATAGGGCATCATCACACGTTTTTAACCATCATATTCAAGACTTTGAAACCAATGTTAAAATAAAAATCAATTAACAACTACGAATCACAACCTTAGAGTGAATGACTAAAGACACCAGATGCAATTGGCTTATAATAGATGGCTAATCCACAATCACCCCTTGTATTTTATGGGGGCAGTGGGTCCCATCCCACCTTCCATTTATTTACTAACATGGAATGCTGCACAACTTGCCAAGTTACACAAAGGTTTCCCTTTTGGAAGAGGCACGGTAGCATTAGCAAGTTGACACAAAACCTAACCTCTCACATAAGGACATATATTGTAATTAGTGGAGCCCATAGGAATGAATGCACAAGGAGTGTGTGGACAAGGTGTCTACAAAAAAGGGGAATAATCAGACATTAAATGAAAAAGCTCAATAACTGATAGTTCATTAACAGCTATAAATCATTATTTTAGATCACATAACTAAAAATTGAATATGAGATTCATTTGTATTTTTAGTGGTTTGATCTATAACAATGATTATCAGTTGTTAACTATTTTTTTTCACTTAATTTCAAAGAATTGGATTTGATGGTTTAGAATGTGTGTAGATGCCCCTTTTTCTTTGTAGAAGACTAGTCCACGATCATCTTGCATTTCCTAGGTCAAGTAGGCCCCATAGATTACGACAGTGTGCATCTTGTGGAAAAAGAACATTAAGGGGTTCAATTGGCAATTTCGCATGTCAAAAAAAAAAAAATGGTCCAAATGTGCAAACGATTCACATATCAATCATTTGCATATGCAACTAAGTCACATGTGAAACACATTACATTGTTTGTCACTTACACACCTCTTTCACATGTGAATCTGAGTGCATCAAACAATTCACCATTTTTCAAAAATTTCTTAAAATACATGATGAATGAAGACAAGATTTGACCCTCTAGCCCTTTTAGGCATTCTAAAGAGGATCGATGACTCGAATCATGAAAATGGGGCCCACAAAAGTCAAAATCATAGATTTTAGGTTCTGGACCTTTTTGCAAATATCTAAAAATCCGTGGTGGATTTAGACCTAAAATTTCACCCCATGGTCGTTATGGGCATTTTAATGGGGATAAACGATTCAGATCATGATTTTGAGGCCCACATGAATAGAAACATTGAAAAAAAAAAACTCAATGGGTTCAAGAGATGTGAAAACCATGTGTAAAATCAATAGGTACACCAAAGATCCATGGTTTTTCACAAATTTCTCGATATCCATGAAGAATCAAGCAACCAAATTTGGTCCCGCAACCATTTTGGACCTTCTGAAAAGGATGAACGGTTTAGATGTGAAAATGAGTCCTACAAAAGTCCAAAACGGTACATACAACGGTCTGGACTTTTTTGCAGATATCTCAAAATCCATGATGAATCCACAACTAAATTTGGTTAAGAGCCGTTCTTGGCTGTTTAAAAACATCCATCATCATTCATCAGTTTGGATCTTGATTTAGGACATTGTTGTGAAAATCATAATCGTATCGCAAATCCTTCATACCATGAATCATATCGTGAATTGCATGATTTTCTTGAAAAAACTTCTAATAAAATAAAAAAATAATTAAATTTAAAAAAGAAAAAAAATAGTTATTCATAATCCATATATTTTTCCCATTCATAGCAGTATAAATACAATGACAAATAAGTCTATCATACAATAATATCAAGAACATCATGCCATATGTTAATATATAGGAAATGAAATGTGTGACTAGTTAAATAAGTTTAAGGTATCAATATTATATTTATTTTTTATTATCATTAAATCAAAATATAAAAGTAAAAATAAAATCAAAACCATCAATCTTACACCATAGGATATCTCTTTATGTTAAGAAAGTGTTCATGAAGGAAAAAAAAAACCAATAGAAAAAAAAAAAAAGGATATAGAGAAGTATGATATGTACGGTTGAACGCTTTAATCAAATGCGTGTTCTTTATTCATCTCTAAAACCTCCACAAAAGCCGTAAAAATTCTGAAGAGGTTTCATTTACTAAATAACCTTCTAAAAGTAAAAACACTAAAAGAAAGAAAGAACAGAATAAAGAAATAAGGTAAAAAATTATTAATATTAACTTATTGGTTGTAGCTATTCTCGCTCAGCCGAATTGCTTGAATCGTAAGATTCAATGAAACAAGTATCAAATCGTAAGATTCATACTTGAATCCTAAGATTCTTTTGTAAATGGGATTTGTTGCTTAAATATGAATCGTTTTCCTTAGGATTTAGGATATGATTGGGATTCAATTTATGAATCGTAGGATTCTGAGAACAATGACTTAGGGGCCCAACAAATTCAAAAAATTGAAAAAAAGCAGCCCAAACTTCTCGCTCGGGTTATTGTAGCAACACACAGTAGCAGTTAACCTGTGGTTCTGCTTCACAGGGTACGAGATGTGAAAATCTCAAGCGCAAAATGGACTCATTTTCACATCATTTTCACACTACCATGTACGCATGTGATGCGTAAATTGGTGCAACTAAGCGTGTGATGCGTAACGGTTACACATCAACCACCATTTACATATGTAAATGGGTGCAAGCAAACAACCCCTTAAAGTGCATAATCAACTAGCAAAACAGTCAAATCTCATTTTTATAGTGATAACAAGTTGTTCACAAGACAAGTGGAATGAAGGTCTGACCTAGTGGCCCACCATAAAAAAGAAGGTTTATTAAATTAGTTATCTATAAAATAAATAAAAAATCAGCCTTACCGAGTGTTACTAGCCACTTAATAAATGAAAGGAGAATGGATGGTAAATATGGAAGAAGTAAATGATTGAAATCAATACTTCTGATCAATGGCTAGCATTGCCCAATGAGCCCAATCTTTTATAAGAAGCTAATCCAACAAACCCTCTTTTGTATGGTCAGACCAATGGATCCCACCTAGATGACACGTCATACATGCAGCTACTCTTATGTATGATGAAGATTGTAGATCCTCTAATTTTTAGGAATTGCACAAAACATGGAAAATCATGAGTAGGGCCCACTTATTGAAAACTAAACTACTCAAAATAAATGTCCCCATCTCGTATTAGCTCTGGCCTAATTTCATTCAAATAAAAATGGGCCCACCATTAAATTGATCATGTGTCAAGCACATGAGTTTTAATAATATTTAATTCATATGTTTTATACATGATAAATTTGACAACAGCTGAATCCTACTAGAGTGAGATTTGGCGAGAGCCAATGCAAAAGGGTGACCTTTATTTTGTGTGGTTCAGATTTTAATAAGTGGCCCCCACTATTAGATGATGTGGACTGATGGTAAAAATACATCAAAATGTATTTTCGTTACCATTACATAACATAAACAATTTATGTGTGATCTATATATATATAGAGAGAGAGAGAGGTGATGGTATGAGAGAAGAAAGAGGGTTTATTGTCTTTCTTTGAAAATGATGATAAAAGGGTTTGGGTAAATCTCTATGGAGCAATGTCTTCCTATCAAAGGTGCTAAACCTGAACTATTAAAGGTTAAGATCTTCGAGGGGGCATCAAATAATCTCCTCTTTGGTAGGCAATGATTACCCATGTAAATCTAATCCTAATGAGTCGTTTGTTTCCATCATTTTACATATGTAAATGGCCCTCATAGGAAACCGTTTCACATGCATCATGTTTGTGTGAAAACACTTCAAGTGTGAAAATAATCTGTGAAAAGGATGTGAAAATAGTGCACAAAAAGTGGCTGGAATTTTCACACCTGTTGAGGTGTGAAACCGAATCAAACCACACAAAAAGAGGAGATGCTACAGTACCCAGCATGGTTTTTTTTTTTTTTTTTCAGGTTTATAGTAATACCTACATCATGATCTAAACCGATAATAATGTTTATAAGGTCAAAAACAGCTACGGTGCAAAATTTCAATCATTGGATCATCTCGGATTATGAGATATTTATGAGAAACTCAGATCCATTGGGTCCCATTTTCATGATCCAAAATGCCAATCCCCTTCAAAAGGCCCAAGATGGCTATGGGACCAAATTTCATGATAAAATTCCTCATGGATCTCAAGAAAATGGTGAAAAATGCAGGACCATTGGATCCATTATACTGTTTTTGCACTACGTTGAAGTGTGACTGAACTCGGTTTTTTCTTTCAAATTTTTTTTATTTGTGTGGGCCTCAAATTCATGATCTAAGCCGTTGATCCTCTTTAAAATGACCACAACAGCCACGGAACAAAATTTCATGTCTTAATTCATCACGAATTTTTAGATATTTGCAAAATGGTCTAAAACAAAATTCTATATTCTGAATTCAGTGGGGCCCATTTTCACGATCCGAACCATCCAAACTCTTTAGAACAACATTTCTTCCTTGGTGGTCAAGTCTCAAGCCTTTATTCATCATATATTTTAAGATATTTGTAAAAAATCATGAAAAAATGGTGAAATTTTTGTGAAAAATGGTGAACTGTTGGATCCACTCAGATTGACGTGTAGAGAAGTGTGAAAATGACAAACAATAGATTGTGTTTCACATGTGACTCATTTGCATACGAAAATGACTCACATGTGGACCATTTACACATGTGGACTATTTTCATATCCCATGTGAAAATGACAAACTTTCACATGACAAAAGACAAGAAAGTGATGGTTCCATCTATTTCTTCACCTGAAACCCTTCACTCCTACCTCTTTAACACTCATTCAGGAAAAAAAAAAAAAAAAACCCTTTTACTATGAGTTTCAAATGGAGTAGGCAAAAGTTCAAAATGTAACTGGAAAAGACCAAAATCTCCTCAGATCATGACGGTCACCGATTAAAGATGACAACTCAACTCCTTACGACAAGGATATCCAACAAACAATCTGTCTCAAATTGCCAATCATCCTTGAAATTCTGTCATCAAAGGATCTAGTCAGCAAGCCCATGGAAAGGCATATAGAAAGCCTCAAATCATAACATGCGAGGAAGAAGCCGCCTCAAGCCCGGAGGACAAACATTCCTCGAACAGTTTGCAGTGCATATCTGTGCACTACAGCTTCTGCATCATTTATTTTCACATCAACATTTTTCATGGGTAATTAAAATTCAAGAATTTACTTTTCCTATGGTTTGCAGTTTCGATAGTTCAGTGCAGCAAAACATTTTCCGCAATGGAATGTGTTTCTCCCCTTATGTAAAGGGAAAATTGGTTTTCTACCTCTTGGGTCCGAATCTTTTTTGGGCACAAATCTTCTTTCCACAAACTGCTGAAAATGCTTTCACCTTAGAAGAATGAATACCGCAGAAAATGTTAACACCAAACGGCATAAAATGATTCTCCGTTTCAAAATATTTTCAAATTTCCATAGAAAATACTCCGCACAGATTTACCCCAATAGAAACCCACAATCAGATGTTGGAGAAAACAGAATTGAAAATAATAATAATAATAATAATAAGAGCTACTACTGAACTGACGGACCCAGGATTTTTGTTTGGGTGGAGCTAACTTTGCTCGAATTTTTTTGTTACTTTTTTTTTAATTATGATAAAATTGCATTCTTTAGAAAATTTACATGCACCTTTGGAAGCATATGGTTATAAAAAAAAAAATGAAAATTGAGACTAAATAAAAGAATGCATGAACGCAACTGTGTTTTTACTGCACTTCCTAATCAAACAAAGCCCAGCATGCAAGGACTATTACCAAAAGCAGAAAGCCAAACATCCATGGACAGAAAGGATTGAAATTGGTCACAGTGGATCAATCAATGACTCCTAATCATGTTATCTACCAAGAATCTATACGAAACTAATTACACAATGCAAAATCACTCATCTCCAAAATCCATAACACAACATTAAGCCCCAAATAATCTAACCAGAAAACTAATTAAAAAGAAAAAAAAAAAAAACAAACTATATTCAAGCACCCCCACATCAAAACCAGAAATCCATAATCCATAACACAACATAAAGCCCCAAATAATCTACCCAGAAATTGGACTATTTGTGGGGTTTTCTTGTTCAAGCAATGAGCAAGAGACGATCATTGCCCCCACTGAAATGGACGGTTTGGATTCAAGTAACCCCAATCAAAACCCTTGGCTCGAGAAATAAATGGGAAGCGGAAATGGACTCAACTCAAATACCCATAAAAAGCACCACGAAATAAATTCAGGGATTGATGCAGAGATGACGATACAAAGTAACAAATGCAGATTCAGGATAAATGAGAGAAACAGTAGAAGAAGAAGAGAGAGTACCTAATGCCTGCAGCAGGAGATAGACAGCGAGCGAGAGAGAAAGAGATGGAAGGAAGATAGTATGCGTGCGTTGAAGGAATCGTATATCCCAAAGACGATGATGAGACCCTATTTGTTTGTCTTGAAAAAGTGCGGAATGAAGAAAGAAAGAAAGGTTTTATGGAGTGTCGGGGAGGGTTTATCGGAGCAGACGAGGGCTAGTGTGTCCAGTAGGGCTTATTTTTAAAGAATGCTGCTATCTGCACACTGAATACTGCTCTCCTCACACTGCAGCTCTATATACAATGATATTTAGGCTTTGTTTGGCATCTCTACTCTTTTTCTGATAGACCATTAAAAATAGAGCCAATAAAAAAAAAGCTATAAAAAAAAGAGGCTAAAACAGAAAAACGTGTTTGGTAAAGAACGGGTCTACTTCAAATAGACCGTTTGGTATGCCCTCTATTTACCTCTTTTTATAGGGGTTTGCCTCTTTTTAGAGGGGTATCTTCTGTCATTATGTAAAAAATTAACTTATACACATTTTCATTAAAATATGCCCTCTACACATACCATAACATCATAATCTCTTATCATTTGAAAACTACAACCATTTCCATCAAAATATGGCATGTAACTTGTAAACAATTTAAAAAGCATATAGCAAAAGCATAATATAAGCAAGTGCCAGGGTTTGATTTGATGATTTTGAAAATGCAACTAACAATGTGGCTGTAGAAGTGGAAAACAATGTGGCTATATTTTGTTGCCAGAAGATTGGAATTGGAAAAACCCGGATGAAACAGAACAATGTATTGATATCTGCTGCGTTTGTAGTAAATGCCATTACAAAATTCTAAGAGATTGTCTATGTGTTATAGTCAAGATTTGAGAAAACAGAAACCCATGTTTCTAATAGTTGGACAAAAGGTAAAGAGAACAGCACAGTAATTATATAGTCTAACATGTTAAAAGAAGATTATTTCAAAAAGAAGTGTTAGATTGAAATGTGTTTTGAGTTTTGGGCTGCATGCTGATTGTTGTTCTTTTATCTAAGCACTCAATTAGTCAAATCTGGTTGCATTATTTACACACTGTAAATTGTATTGTTAGAAATATCACCCAGTTCAGAACATATGAGTACTTGCTTGCAGCGAGTTTTAACCATGGCTTATAATTTGATCGATTGAGATTTGCTAGCGTATGTTTGCATGATCTATTTTGAGCTGTCTAGCAACTAACAATGTGGCTGTAGAAAATGCAACTAAAACAAGAACCACCCATTTCAAATTCAAACTCTTCCAAGTTCCCACTTCTCTCCAACCCAATCCCAACACTCCTTTCTTACCAAAAGCCCCAGGAAAAGAAAAAGAAAAAGAAAAAAAAACAGAAACCATTAGTATTTTTAACCAAGAAACCTAGAAACCAATTGCCACTTTCACAGAAAAAGGTGCAGTTTCAGGCTTCTATCCACATTCAATGTCCAACGCAAAATATGTATATAAATATATATATCGCATTGCCTATAAACAGTGAGTTCCATTGATGAACAACAAGATCACTGAATGCTGGCCCTACATGTAACAGAATGCTTGGCCGAGGCAAAAGCACAATGATAACATAGAAAATTATAAAATGGAAGCACCAAATCAGCAGCCTTATACAACTTAACTTATTTCCAATGGCAAGTTTGATGTCATGGGAAAAAGAAAAATTCTCCAAGTGAATTTTCAACCCAACTGTCACATAAATCATGCAAATGAAATACAAAACCAGCATCAACCATGTAAATGAAATACAATCCAGAAGCAATTAACATTGAATTTCACTAAAATCCCAGTTCAGTAATTAAAAAAAAAAATGAAGATTCTAAGTAAGTCTATAGGAATCATGCAAACACAGCCACCTCACTAGCATTTGTCAACAGGATCGCTATCAATCTTTCCAATGCGACGAAATCACAATGGACTGCAGGAAATGAAAACTCAACAGATCCAAAACCAAAACGTACTGCAATATGCAAGCCAAGCTGCAGCAATCACAGCTAATTTTCATGAAACAAAATCATCAGCACCGTTTAAAAAAAAAAAAAACAATCACCACCAGATCTTAACGCGATTCCACCAAACTATCAAAAGATATAGAAAAGACGAAAACTTAAACTTGCACCAATCTGGCCAAAATCGATACAATACGCCAAATTCCATACTACATTTCAAAGAGAGAATGAAATCGACATCATATTTGGACATTAGGAATCACCTCAAAATCGCAGCGAAGATCGGATGAAGAAGAAGAAGAATAGAGAAAGCTCTCCAATCTCTTAAAATCGCAGGAATCACCAGATTATACCCTAACAGATTATAGCAGAAACAATCCCCACTCAACATAGAACAATCATCATGAAACAAATCAAGAAATTAAAGAAAGAAAAAACCCACAACGCAGTGAGATTCACAAACCCATCTCCGAAAAGATTCGCCCTACCAACCCTTTCCATCATCATTCAAACACAAAAAAAAACACATCGATAGAGAAAGAGAGTAGAAAGAAACCAGAGAGTAGAGAGCAGTAGACACGTACCTTTCAGCCTTCTTCGTTCTCCCTTCGAGCCTTTTTCACTCTGATGCGTGGGTTCAAGTTGCAGACAGAACTTTCATTGCAGACAGGGACTTTCGCTGCAGAAAACGGAGATGTGGGTTCAAAGGACTTTCGTTGGCATTAAAATTCCGTCAAGGGCATTTTTGTCTAAAAATGGGTTCCGCCTCTTCTTCTTTAACCCTATGTTTGGGAAGGGGTTCCGCCTCTTCTTCTTTAACCCTTGAACCTCTTCTTCTTTAACCCTATGTTTGGGAAGGGGTTCCGCCTCTTCTTCTTTAACCCTTGAACCTCTTCTTCTTTAACTCTAAGTTTGGGAAGGGGTTCCGCCTCTTCTTCTTTAACCCTATGTTTGGGAAGGGGAGGGAAAATTAATTTTCCATCCTCTTGTTTGAATAATAAAAAAGGAGGGGAAAGAAAAGTGAAAAAGTAGGGTTTTATTTGTTTGTGAGGTAGAGAGAAAATTACCAATTTACCCTTACTTTGTGAAAAAGTGAAAAGATGATAAGGGCATTTTAGTAAAATCCCCTCCCCTCCCCTCTTTCCCTCGCACTTTCCCCATTTTTGAGGGGAAAATTTTAAGGTGGGCCCCACAAACATTTTACCCCCATTTTCCTTCCCCCCACTTTCCCTCCCTCCTTTCCAAACACCATCAACTTCCACTTTCCCTCCATTTTCCCCCTTTCCTTTCCCCTTACCAAACCAGACCCAAACCTTAAACCCAGCTAACATCCACCACAATTCAATCCAACCCCAAATCGAACCTAATCCACCATAACCCTGCAACAAAATTGTAAGCCCTAATCCAATCCTTCAAACCATGTCTAGAAACCAGAAATCGTAACCCATTATCAAGAGAAAGGGAAGGACGGAGGGAGAGTGAGAGAGGGAGATTACATGAGATGTCGAAAGGCAAAACACTTCATCCAGGTTGCAGAGCAAAAACGACTTTCAGTGAGAGGAGAGGAGAGGAGAGGAGTAGAATCGACTTTACTCATAGAAACAAAAGTGTTTAGGGTTGAAGTGAAATCGCATCCACGTGGGCCGACTAGACTACTTCATTTGTCGAGCCGGCCCGATCCAAACAACGTTGAGTTGAAATTTTAAACCGTTGGGCCTCATTTAACCTAACTTTATTCCATTACTTGCCTATCCAAATAGGCCCTAAGGGTATTTTTATCATTTTAATTTTTGTATGAAAAGTTGTCGATGGTGGAGAGAAACCACATGGAAGGACTTGACTAAAAGAAATGTAGAAGACTTTTTCTTATTGTTTTGAAATATTCATTTCTTTGTATACTTTTTTGAAAATGAGTCAGCAAATTTATACAAATTGAAAGTTTCCCTATACTAATTAGAGAACCTGGGCCCAAATTGAGTACCTAAGGCATGAGCCTGGCACAAATTGTAGTTGGTCTTCAAAATTCAGCCCTCAGTCATCTGAGTCTGCATATATATTGGACAAATTACACTTTCAAGCAGCAGGGGATGAGTGGGCTTGTGTTAATGCTCTGCATATTTGGGTTTCTTGCTTTATCTCCTAATTGTGGATTTCATATGAGAATTAGAAGTTCCAATTTTATCTTTTAGTTGTTCATTTCGTGACCTTAAATTTGAGACTAATTTTAGACTATGGCACCCCAGACAGTAAGGACACACCCTCATGGTGCCTTTTCCAGCTCATAATTTCTTACTAACATGATTTTTTTTTTTTTTGGGCTGTGATCATCAGTGAATTTTTCTGACTTCATGGATTCTACGTATCTAAGAAATCATATCTTCATCAACAACAATTCATGGATCTTCCTATTATAGTTTGCCCACAACTAATGCCAATATTTAGATTCATCAATGATCAAAATCATCCTCTTATCAGAGGAATGGCTTACAATGTCTCTTGAATAGCTATGCCTAGTTCCAAGTGGAGTTACCAATTATGTTCGAATGCAAACAAACAACGAAAATGTGCTTGAAGAATGAACAAGTGAAACTTGCAATGTAAATTATACCAAAATCAGCAAGAAGAATGTGTGATTTTTTCTCTTTTACTACTTAAATGATGTTTTCTCTCGGCACAAGGCTTTGAACACTAGTAAATTGAGAGTATGAGTAGTGACTTTTGTTATACTATTGACAATCCAAGAGAGAAGACACAAGCAAGGATCGATGAAGAATACGCCCGAATAATTATAAATAATGAGCAATTTAGAGAGCCTTCATCTCTTCTTTAGGAGTTCCCAAAGGAATCCTTTGGATGAACTTGAAATTTGGGAGTGTCAACTAAGAAGGCCCACTTCTATTTATGGACTTTAGGAGTGGCAATCTTGCAAACAACCAAATCATCTTTACTTAGAAAACAAATGCACCATTGAGTTGGGATTTTCTCTTAATTTTGACTAGTAGGCTTGTTAATCTTCTGAAGTTCTTCTTGTCTTCTATAAGGCTCCTGAAAATCTCTCAAATTCATTTTTTTCTTTGGATTTATCTCCTTTGATATTTAGAGTTAAACATATATAGAAACCAATGCACCTCGTTAATTTTCATATTCCGATTTTTATGGATCACTACCCCTTAATTATGTTTTTCATGAGTTAATGAGAATACTTTTTTAAATGTCAACCAAAGTCATTAAAAACTGATCCCTTTGTTTCTCTCTCGGTCTTACCCATTGAGCTATGATATCATCGGTCATGATAGGTATCTACCTTAAAACAAATCACCTCCCTTCTTTTTTTTTTTCCTTTTCTATTTCCTTTTTTCTCTTTTCCTTCCTATTCTCTTGTCTCGTTCCCTTGCGATTCCATTATCAACAGCTCTTGTGTCTATGAAACTTTCTACCGAGCCATCCTCTTTTTTCTACTGCCTCAAAAGAGAGCTATTAATGCAACAACCCAAGCTTCTCTTTCCACATCCCTTCTCTTTCCAAAATTACTCTCTACACACCCCTATTGTTCCCAAAATACCCAAACCCTTTCCACCCTCATTTTCTCTTTCCACATCCCTTCTTTCCCCCCCTCTCCCTCCCCTTCTCTTTGTCCCTCTCCCTCTCTCCCTCCCTCTCTCCCTCTCCTTCTCTCAATCCCTCCCCCCCTCTCTCCCTCTTTCTCTCTCCCTCGCCTTCTTATCTCTCTTTGTCTCCCTCTTTCTCCCTCCCTCTCCCCTCCTCGTCATCACCCTCCACTTGCTGCCCTCTCTTCCTATCCTTGTCCCTCTCCCCTCCAGTGGTGCTGTCGGAGGGGGAGGTGTTGGTTCGACTGGGGTCAGAGTGGGAGTGGGTGAGTGTAGAAAAAAGTTGGGGAAGGAAAGAGTTTTGATAGATGTCCTTTTAGGGAGTTTTACAGAGGGATATATTGGTCATGCAAAAGAAGGATGTGGAAGAAAAAGCTTGGAATGTGGCATTAGCAATTCTCGCCTCAAAAGGATCAATATGGTGGGCTGCCATGGCTGAAGAAATTAATGCACTACTATAACAAGGCACATGGACTTTAGTGCTAGCAAATTCTCATCAAAATATTATTAGGTGTAGATGGGTTCCTAAGGTAAAACTGAAATCTGATAGCTCGCTCGAAGGATGCAAAACTAGATTAGTTGTTAAAGGGCATCATCAGCAATATGGCATGGGTTATTTTTGAGACATTTAGCCCGGTCGTCAAACCTACCACAGGGAGAATTGCACTAGCCATTACAATCAAATTTAATTGGCCCATGCACCAAATGGATATTCAAAATGCTTTTTTCTATGGAATCCTTAATGAAGAAACTTATATGCTTCAGCCTCAAGGTTTTGTAGACCTTGAAAAGCCCACACATGTATGTTATAAACTCCACAGATCTATATTTGGGCTCAAGCAATATCCCAGGGCATGGTTCATGCGCCTACATGCAATTATTTAGTGGACCTAGGCTTCCAAGGCTCCAAAATGGACCTGTCACAATTTGTCCGGACTGCCAAGAATAATATTATATGCTGCTTATCTACATTGATGACAAGCTGGGAACAATTCAAGTGCAATCGCATCATTAATCAGTGAGCTTAAGTCTTCCGAATGAAATATTTGGGCAAATTACACTTTTTCCTTGGGATAGAAGCTCATCACACCGGTAATAAATTGTATTTGGTTCAAACCATACAAGGCTAAAATGGAGGCTGTAAAGCCACTCAGCTCACCTGTGGCTATTGGATCCAAACTCTCAAAGTACTCATGCGACCCAATGTCAGGGCCATCAATACAAGCATAGTGGGGGCCTCTTCAATATGGCACCTCAACTAGACCCAACATTGCATTTGCAGTAACTCAAGTCTGCCAATTTATTCACACACCCACAGTGGCCCATTGGATTGTTATCAAACGAATTTTAAGCTTGGCACTCTTGACCATAGGCTAGATTATAAATATGGACTTATTACACTCACTGCTTTCTCAGACGCACCTCGGGCCAATGACCCGGATGACCGCCGCTATACCAGCGTCTACGATGTTTATATTGAACACAATCTTATTTTTTAGAGTGTCAACAAGCACTCAACTCAAGAACCGCGCCTTACCCCACTGGTAAGGAGTTGGGTTCTTATTGGGTAGGTCAGGGGTTCAACCCCCACCTCCGCCCCCACCATATATTCCTGCATGTATTTATGAGGGCTTTCTTCCCACTTCAGTGAGCTTTTCTTTCCGGGTGTGTCAGGCTTTCTACCCACCTTGGTGGGCTTCCTTCCTGAGCGTACTGGGCTCTCTAAAAAAAAAAAAGGGGTCCCAGCCATTGAAGCTGGGGGTACTATAAAAAAAAAAAAAAAAAAAGCACTCAACTCTCTTTCAGTCCAACACAGAGGCTAAATATCGGTTGCTTGTACACACTGCAGCAAAATTATATTGACTCTGCTTCTAACTGCAAATCCCATCTTCAATGCTCGCACCAAACAAGTAGAAACTGACTACCATTTTGTTCGAGAAAAGGTAGTCAATTCGTGACTTAATGGTCCGATTCATTGCTTCCATTGATCAAATAGCCAATATCTTCACAAAAGGGTTGTCGATCGACCCTCCATTTCAATAGGTTGAAGTCCGAACTCAATGTTGATCCTCTACCATTGAGTTTGAGGTCCTACATTACGTAAGATACCAGCTGCTCTGAGATTATGGAACTACCAAGCTACCAAGTCTTACCTTATCCTTATCACTTGAAACCATCATATCTCTTCCATTTTTATCTTCATCATCATCCCTTTTCTCACACCCATATTCTTATAACAGTTTGTAACAATCAGAATATAGCAATCTATGCTGAATACCAATATTATCACAGTATTAAAACATTTTAATATATACATTTGAAGTTAAGATTTTTGCTACAAGAGGGCAATACAAGAAGTGGCATTGCATTTTAACCAGTTTAGATTTTACGTAAGTGCGCCCCATTAGTTTCATCATGAGTCCAGCTCAAAGGTTGGTGGTGGGCGCACATTTGGAGGGTGCATCATGCATGCCCACAACCCAGTGTTGCCCATCCTTTTGTAAACGATGATCTGAGCCCGCAGATAATGGGGTCAGGTTCGTTAATGGCATTATTTAGTGGTTTCTTTATGGTTTAGGTAGACATTAACTCACAGTGTGGTCCAAACTCCAAACCCTATTTTGATGAGAAAACAAATAGTCATTGCCACCTTTCCAGCCTGTGGTCCTATCCATTGAAAGATGAATTTGTTTCCCAAAGAATGCCCACCAATTTATCAAGTTGTAAAATTTTCTAAGCTATTCTGTTCAATGCTTCTATTGAATTAGAAGATTTTACTCGATGAGGCGTTGACAGGTGTGTTTGTGTAGTGGGGTTGGGTTGGGATGATTTTAGAAACATACCTATACCTACATGGTTTCACACACAACAACAATTAGGCTTCTTGTGTTCTAATGTATGTCTCACAGCCCAAAACCTAACAGTAGCAGAACTTTCATCACCCTAATTCCTTAAAACATTATCCAATCTCTAGCCTAACCTAAACATTATCCAGTACTGTACACACGTATGACCAACAAGCTGTTTACTTCCCTACAGAAAGAAACCCCTAATATACACTGTATTTGAAGTCCTTAACCGCTTGACACTTTACTAGATTAGTAAAAATAAAGTAAAGCCTTAAATTTTTAGACAATGGATCATATCAATAGCACTTTAATCCAAAATTTCCTTTATTTTAAAAAAAAAAAGTGAAAAAACAACCTCTTTTCTCAACTAAAAAATAAAAAAAAACTCAACTTTTTCAAAAATAAATAAATAAATAAATAAATTCTATACCAAACAACTAATACCAAAATACCGTTATAATCATTATATTTTATTCTATCTTGATTTAATATTTTACTATACTTTACTTTATATATAAAATGACCAGACAGGCACTAAAATAAGCTAAATATGTGTACCTAAATATGTCAGGGGCAACTTTGTTTTAACCTGTCTTCCACAACACGGCCCATTTGAGCTACAACCCCAATACAAGAACCTGAGTTTTCCATTGTTATTTATTGGTTTCTTTCTTGTGGACCTTTTGTGGGTATGCACACATGATACAATGCGCCTTCTCGGGCAGGCACAAAATCAGTCATGTGTACATGCTGTACCATGCATGTTGGATCATGTTGACGTAGCCAAACTCACGTGTGGTTCATATTTCATTGCCCAGACAAGCACGAACTAGCTGATATTACTGCCTAGATATTATTGGGTTGATGACTCCAGCTATACGTAAGGTACAGCTTTTGACGTGGGGTGTACTGGTTCGTGGAACGCCCAATTCGGCAATGCAGTGGAGTGGACCCTTGACGTGTCTCTCTTAGGACTCTATCAAACAGCCACATTGATCACTGTCATGGCCCACACAGGGACAAGTAGCACCAGTCAAGCACAGGGTTGGCAGGGCTGGGTTGATTAGGAAAATATCTTACAAACTGGAAATTACTGGGAGAGAGTTGGGGTCAAGTTGGCAGGTTGGGTTAGAAATTGCAGCTGCATGCCAGACATTAAGAAGAAGTACATGCATGTATCAGTTGAAATGATCTGATGCATCCTATACATGCATATAAAAAAACCCACCAAAATATTCAAACTAAGTCAAATGAATTCTATACATGCATATAAAAAAATGCATCGGATGCCACACAAAAATGGATTGAAAGCTAGATGATTGTGATCCATATCTTGTTGTTCTTGCTATCTGTGCTTTCTATTATATTATACAGGTCCCATGACTCTAGGCTTTGAACACAAGACTTGTATAATCTAACATTATTATCCTTTCTTTTAAACTACAACTCCAGATTCCCTATTTTTTTTAGCAAAGGTTTTATAATTCTAATGCTTAATTATTTATTGATATCATCGAAGCACCGGATAATTTTATAAAAAAAAAAAAAAAAAAAAGAAGAAGAGAGAGAACTGATTCACTGTATTTGGATACACCAAAAAATGAGGTGCATTTCCTGATCTCCACTGTGGAACCGTTGTACCCCATTCATACCCACATTGATTGAACTGAAATGTACTTAAATACTACCTTTTTTTAAAGCGATATCCACCACTGGATTTAACATCGTACGTAGTAAGCTTTAGATGGGTTAGTTAATTGCATAATCTAAATTGTTTTAATCCAGCAGAGATTTTCTATTCGGTGAGTTTGATTTTTGAGTAACGGAGATCTCGAGCCTGTTTGGTAATTTTATTTTTAAAATCAAGTGAAATGAAGTAAAGTAAAGAGAGAGAATAAAATATAAGTGGGTTATCATGGTATTTCATTTTTAATTGTTTGGTATGAAATCTTTTTGACTTTTTGTATAGAAAAGTGGATTTTTTTCTTGCCTTTTAGTGGATAAAGGCCGTTGTTTTTTTTTTTTTTTTTTTTTAAAAGATGAAGGAAATTTTGAATTAAAGTGCTTTTAATGTAACATCTTATTTGAAAAATAAAGGCTTTACTTGACTTTTACTATACCAGTAAAGTGTCAAATGAGGATACTACACAGTTTCTGTGATATAATCATTGACGTATCGAAGGTAACAGAGGCCACCAGTTGAGTTTATAATATTCTTCTCACATTTTTTAAACCTGATCAATAGAAAGATACACTGCTATACCGAGAAGTTTGACGGGAGATAGAAGTTCACATTTTACAGAGTAGCCCCAAAAAGGATTTTCCCGGTTATAGGATCGAGATTCATAGCATTATGTCTGATATAGAAAATCTCTCTCCATCAACGCGTCCAACATACGCTCGACAAAATGAATCCTACCTTTTCGGCCATAAATTTCGCTTGCCCAACTACATTTTCCCTTTTGAAGTCTTATGAGATTCGTATAGCATCTTCTCAGGAAATTATCTTATTGTGGAAATTTCGGAATATATGCAAGTTTGGAACTTCCTTGTATATAATGGGAAAATGTATAAAGAAGTAGATGACGATGTATAAAGAAACAGAGAAATCTCAAAGAGGATGGGCATATTTGGGTAACATCCTTGGAGAAGAATCCGTTCTGATTTTCCTTTGAATATTTGGGCAGAGAGAGGAAAGAGGCAAAGAAGCACCTAAGATATAATGAGTCTTCCTGAGTATTTCCCAAACCTGGAATGCAATGGATC
Organism: Persea americana; assembly: GCA_029852735.1. Lineage (NCBI taxonomy): Eukaryota > Viridiplantae > Streptophyta > Magnoliopsida > Laurales > Lauraceae > Persea > Persea americana. The sequence goes on from CM056816.1 coordinate 17,849,338, forward strand.
CTCCCCTTAGAAATCCTAGGGAGGATAGCATGATTATAGGGGAATGGAGGAATCCTCCTCTTTTTTTCCAAACCTAGAAATATATTTTGATTTTCTGCGGTTGTTGCTTTTCAGTAGTTTGGGGCAATAATTTACTTTTTGAGGAAAAAGTTATAACAAGCAATTCATTTTCTACGATCCAGCAAAAATAAATTGTCTATGGGAGGAGATAGAAAAGGCTTCTCTCTTTTGTGGGATAGTGAAAATTTGCCTAATCCACTTTTCCAAGAACACTACACAAATGTATCCTAAATTCAATAATAACAAAGAGTTAGAAGAAATGAACTCATTCGTATCTAGATTGCACATTAGTAATAGTTTACATCTGTGATGAACCTGTTTGAAATAGCATGGCTTAGGTCAAAATTCATAACCTAACCACTGCATGATCACCCCTTCCAGTGCACCCAAATGCAATCCCAAGCACACTCTAGAGGATTTTAGAATGTTCAAAGTGCAAAAACATAAGTATCCAGAGAGCCGAACGGGAGCGCTGAAATGCTAAGTTTTAAAATAATTATTTGTGCATAGAGCGCCTATATAACATAATACTTATAGGTTTATAAATAATTAACTAATAGGCACAAATATATTTTATCCAAACAGTCAAGTATAAAAAATGGGGGAAAAAATTAACTTTGCAATTTTATCATATAAAATAGATAATAATTAATAAGTCAAAAGAAGTTTATTCATTTAAAAGATAAATGTCAAACTTACAGAAAAAGAAAATGCATATAAACTAAAGATTTTGCACGGTTCACTTCATATTCGGTTGATTTGCGCTTCGAAGATAATTGAATCGCAGTCCGGGATTGAGATGGGGAGGGGATGTTTCGATTACTAAGGCAAACACAAATCCAAAACTTAGAACTTTGGGCACCATTCATTATTTAAAATAATACATATTTGATACATGATTAATAGATGCATCTATCACTCAATCCATGTAAACACAGGCTAACATGGGCCAATATGGTCTTTAACAGTAATACAGCTGTATATACTAAGTATCATGCATATTAATATATAGTCTGATACATCTATATTATTATTTTAATTTTTAATTAAAATAAAATCACATGAATATCACTTAACTAGTTATACAACTATAATAAAAATCCATAAATCGAGATCGATAAATTACAGACAAGTTGGTTATACCGACCTTGACAAACTCCGCCCACGAGCATGCCACGTGAAGCACGATGGGGTCCTCTACATGAGCTATGCTCACTGAACCCATTCAAACGTCCTCATTATCTTCCTTCCACCTTTCCCAAACCGCACATCTGGTCCATCTAGGCCCCACCCTCTTCAATATGGGCGGCCGAACTTTGCCCTTCCCTGTCCCTTGCTAAAGGGACAACCACATCTAAACTGTGCCTCATTTGACAGACAGCTCACCTGTCATCTTGTCCCCAAACTCATGCAATCAAATTTGACAAAGGAATCCACTGATTTTGTCCAAGCCCATTGTTTTTCCCTTCTATAGAAGACCCATTCCTTGTCAAAGTTTGTATCCACACCTCTACCATCCTTTTTAGGCACTCAGGCTGCAATCGGAAAATAGTTGATCCACACCGGAATTTCATTGGAGTTTTCAAGGGAGACTCGTTTGTTACACATTTTGAATGATTTAGAAGACCCCAGTTGGCCGATTGTGAATCCAACGATTAGATTTCACTGGTAAGTGCTTTTTAGCTTACAATCATCGTTGAAAAGTGAAGACAGCGGAGATCGTCGAAAAAAATGGATGTTGCTGTGAGATATGAGACTGACCTCAACATCAAAGCGACCGAGCTTAGGCTAGGATTGCCCGGGACATATTCATCTGAGGCACAGATGGTGCCGGCGACAAAGTGTAAAAAGCGAGTGCTTGCAGACATAGTTGATGAGCGTAGATCTAAGAGTAATTCTATGGAGGATGATGATGAAGAAGCCAAACCTGCCACCAAGTAAGTTTGAGCATAAGATTCATGTAAATACTATTAAGATCTATCAAAGTTTTTATGTTATTAAGATTGATGGGTGTATGAAATGGCAGGGCGCAGATTGTGGGGTGGCCGCCGATCCGATCTTACCGGAAAAACAGCTTCCAAGCAAGGAAGATGGATGTGGAAGGTGCTGGAATTTTTGTGAAGGTTAGCATGGATGGGGCTCCTTACTTGAGGAAGATAGATCTTAAGGCGTACAAAGGTTATGGAGAGCTCCTCAAGGCCTTAGGGGACATGTTCAAATGCTTTACCATTGGAGAATTGTCAGAGAAAGGGTACAGTGGTTCTGAGTATGTACCAACTTATAAAGATAAAGATGGGGATTGGATGTTGGTGGGAGATGTTCCATGGAAGTAAGTCTCTGTCTCTCTCTGCTCTCTCTCTCTCTCTCTAAGTTTGGAATATACGGTTGTGTTCTGGTATTTACTTGTGTTCTGCTTGGGACTTTGCAGTATGTTCATCTCCTCATGCAGGAGAATGAGAGTGATGAAAGGATCTGAAGCTAGGGGCTTAGGCTCTGGTTTATGAAATCTCACAAGCAATGAAGAAAAGAAAAGAGACACGACTACTGGTGAAAATGGAATTATTTCAGCTGGGTTCTCCAAGGTGGTGAAAAGGCATAGATTATATCTCTCAGTTGGACGATGGAGGGCTGATGTTCCAAAATGTTACGAAGTTTGGAAAAGAGGATCCATGCTTTGTTTGAAGCATTTGTAATGTTTTGGTCAGGCAATCACATTATCAAACCAAGAACTACAAACAGATACATTGCTTACAATGTAATTGTACAATAGAAATTAATTACACATTTGTAATGAGTTTAAAACCGGAACCTGCATCTTGTGTTGTACGATCCCGACCCTTTATAGTGGTTTTAGTATTAATTAATTGTATTTTAGTTAACTAAGTAAGATTAATCAATTTCCCCTCTCTCTCTCTTTCAACCTTAGGTAAGAAGATTTCCTTGTGTAAGCTGGGGTTTTTGCTCAATTGTTAGAAATGTGAATTTCTGCCTCTTTATTTTCTTTTATCTTGTCTTATTGTAGGATTTTGGGTTTGATTTGTTTTTTCCAAGTATTTGAGCTTTTGAGTGGGTTTTTCGAGCTAAGGTTTTCAATTGAGTGCCTTCTTTAACCAAAGCAAGTGCATATACATCGTTTCTTATTGATATGTATGTTATTATTCTTGAATAAAACATTTTATTGATGATTAGTTAGCCTTAAGCTTATTTGGTAATTTTTGGAAATGCCTTGTTAAATGTAGATTGTAATTGAATGAATATAGAATGAGCGTAGATCAGAGGTTGTTTAAGGTCTACTGGAGATCGGTTAGGCCCTACGTATATTATTGATATCAAGTGTACAGAAGAGGGATTGTTTTGCCCCTTTTGTTTATGCCAAAACAAGCTTCAATTACTTGTTTTTGGTATATTACAATCCATCATCCAATCCCATCAATAAATCACAATATCTCAAAGAAGAAAAATCTCAAAATAACAACTGTAGAAAAAATCAGATCTTATCACTTTCCCTCAAATAAGAAATCTTGTAGACTAATCTTCAATTGTGTGATTATTGAAATCAGTTATCTCAATCACATGAATCCTTTGATTCCTTAATCGCGGGGATATGTTGTAATCATATTGTGATCCTATCATTATATATTGAGTGGAAAACACCCAAAACATTGTGCGGGTGAGAAATTCATTTCAAAATATTTTAATATTCGCACAAAATACATTAAAGTTTATTACCACTTTGTCTAAAAAAAGGTTGCCCGCAAAGATCTAATGGTCAAATACATCTCTACATGTGATTAGCTGGCTAAAATTTTCACCAAGGGTCTCATTTCTTCCCACTTTAAAAAACTGAGAGATAAGCTAATCGCCCGTTCTCTTCCAATCAGCGTGAGGGGGCATATTAACAATCTATCATCCAAGCCAATCAATAAATCACACTATCTCAAAGAAGAAAAATCTCAAGATGGCAGCTGTAGAAAAAGCCAAATATTATCACTTTCTCTCAAATATGAAATCTTGTAGACTTACCCTCTATTGTGTGATTATTGAAATCAATTATCTGAATCACATGAATCCTTTGATTCCTTAATCACATGGAAATGTTGTAATCATATTGTGATCCTATCATTATATATTAAGTGGAAAACACTCAAAACATTGTGTGTGTATGTGAGAAATTCATTTCAAAACATTTTATCTAGGATCTTGTGGTTAACCGTGGGACTCCCACAGCTAATCGTGAGACCCCAGGGGTCGGTTTTGGGAAGACAACCTGGAACTTCAAGTATCGATTGACTGATAGGAATTGTTCTACGGCGAGGCTCATGAATAGCCGTGAGCTCACCGTGGTTAATCATGGTTACAAAGACGGAACTACGAAAAAATTTGATTGCTAGGCTATGGCTAGCCCACTACTAGCCGTGGAGAGCTCACGGCTAATCATGGGTACCCAATTTTCCTTTTTGAAGGGGAACTTTAACTTAGGTTTGTGGACTTAGTTTGGGGACCCTTGATATTACCTATTAAAGACAATTGTGAGACCATTAGTGGGGGATGTTTGAGCTAACATATCATTATTGATTGCCCAGGTACGTACAATTTACAAACTAAGTCAGATGTGGGGCGATGTGAGATGAGATGATGTCCTTTTACCATTGAATGCACCCAGGGTGAAACCACGAACTTTGTTAAGGGGGGCCCAAAGTGAAAAAAACTTTAAACAAAATTGCAAATTTTAGTCATAAAACACACAATAATCAAATTATTGAAGTTGTGCTCGACGTTCTTTCATATAGTTGAAATAATCAATTATTTTTTCAGTATTTGATTTTTCTGCAGCTTCCGCAATTAAATTCAATCAAATAAGATTGTAAGTGCACAGTTGTCTGCATGAGACAGTGGGAAATATAGGTCGATCCCACATAGAACCATACTAAGTTAAAAATTAAAAACCTGAACTTTTTAAACTAAATAGAAAATATAATGTGCAATAGATCAGAAACTTGAATTAAATAAAAACCATAGAAAATATCAATGATAAAGATTATTAGAGCATCCAAAATCCATTAAGGAGATAATCAATTAACTCATGCAATAAATCTACTCTTATGTCTCAAAAATAACTCAGATACAAAATAACTCAATGTTTCTGGTTCAGAGAATTCGCCTATAGAAAATACCGGTTTTAATTACAATCGAAGTCCAAGATCTCATTCAGCTCATAAAAGACTGAAAATCCCTGGGGTTGTTTGGGGGCTTTACTAATGGAGTTGAGTGAAGTAAAAATTATTTTGAAGAAAGAATAAAATATAAGTGAGTTATGATGGTATTTTATTTTTAGTTGTTTGTTGTGGAATATTTTTTACTTTTTGTATGGGGAAGTTGAGTGTTTTTTTTTTTTTTTGGGAGAAAGGAGATTGCGTTTTGACTTTTTTTTTTTTTAAATATGGTGGAAAATTTGAATTAAAGTGCTTTTAATGTGAGTTTTTTTTTTTTTTTTTTTTTTTTTAGAAATGGGGGCTTTACTTGACTTTTTTTTGGATTGGGCTTTACTTTACTTGATGTGATCGTTTTACTTCACCTATGAAGTTAAGTATATAGTATCAAAAGAAACAGATTTCTAAGCATAGTCTATCAAAACAAACATATATAAGAGATCAAAGATCAAATCAGTAAAAATCCAAAACAGAGGTTTGCCTTAGGCATGAAGACAGATCTGTTATTCTAATAAGATCTCATTAAAAGAGACCGAAAAGAGATCGAGCAATCACATGAATTAAAATGAAAATCTACTTAACTTCCATCTTTGTGCTCCAATCCAAAAGTCTAGCCTGCCATTGAAAGAACTTCAAGAGTATCTTCATTAAAATCATCAAGTCTTTACAATGATTCTCTCAGAAATTCTCTCTTCTATGCCTAAGTGTTTGAAACAAAGCTCTAGAAATACCTTAAGAAAATTTATAAAATATAAAATATGGGGGAAGAGAAGTGGAGAAGAGAGGGAGAGAGGGATGGCACATCCTTGGTTGGTGGAAAAAAAATGTCCCCAAGCCTCCCATGGTGGCCTCCTTTAATTTTTTTTGGCTCCACCTGGTTTACTGTATCCGACACCTTTTACAGTTTGAGATTGGTGTTATCTCAAGAGATGAGAGGGAGATCTTATCCTTCTTAACTTGAATGGAGATGAGGCGAGGTGGCAGCTTAGCTAATCCTCAGATGGGGTCCCACAGATGGATGTGCATCAATTATACTTTAATGGTGCAGATTTTATTTGCAATTATGTCTAAAAATATACATGCAACTTTATGGCCCCATAACTTTGTCAATTTAGCTCTTGTTTGCATAATCTTAGGCTTTGCATACATCAACTCTGAAAGAGCTTTCCAATTGTAGGTTGATTGTGCCAATCCGGCACTCGAATCGAGAGTTATGAGCGTTTAAAGATTTGCTGGTTTTAGAAAAACGGGATTGACTTGCAAATCTTGAATAGAGAAGGAATTTCTATCTGCACACATTATGAGTTTGAATCCAAGGAGAGGGGATCAAGTTGTGGCTCATTTAAAACTCCTTAGTTTTTATCTCCCATCAGAATTATCTTCTTTGAATAATCTAAGAGATTATTCAAATTATTTCAAATCAGCAGCTAATGTGGACCCTACCATGTGGGACATCTCTTCTACCATGTGGGACATCTCTTCTGCTTGAATAATGGGCTTCACAAGAGGTCTTTTACTTCAACTAGGACTCTTGGACTTGTGCAAGATGAGTGGAGCCCCCTCTAGTCGACCTTCACATGTGTGTGTGTGGAGTCCATTTGGTAAATTCTTCAATTTACTTCTTTTTCAGCTTCAATTCAATTATACGGGGCCTAAGATGACTATGTGTGCTTTAAAGTAAGTCATGTATTTGAGTTCTAGGACTCTTCAGTTCTGCGGGGCCGACAATTCTCATTTCCAGCGTAAACAAGCTCAACCAGTGAGGTGCTGAAGCGTCTTGATTGAACTGGGACTCCTCTGTGAAGAGTCCTCATCCAACTAAGATCCTTCAAAAGACTAGGAATTTGCATGAAAGTTTAGACAATGCAGGAAATGTGTATGAAATGCATGAATTCTCAATTTTGAGGGAAAAATGCATAAAAGGATGAATTTATGTAAAAAAAAAAAAAAATGGTGCATTTATCCTAATTAAGTTCATAATTATACTTGAAATGATACCAAAATGACTGGAATTTATGGACTTAATAATGGCTAAGAATGCATGTTCTGTTGTTGTTGTTGAAACTGAAAGAGTCAATATAAGGCATATCAATTGATATATATATATATATATAAGAGGATAGGTATCTGACTTTCATGTTTCTACAAATCCTTCACTATTTAGATATGGATGGTCAGGTACATCACCCTCATAATGGTATAGCTAAAACTTCAACTATATTTTTTCTTGATCGTTAAAATTTCAAGGAAAAAAAACTCAGCTATGATTCCACTAGTTTTTATCTCCTTAAAATAAATTCTTTTAATCAAGTTTTTCTGACATAGATAATAATAATCAAAACAAAAAAATACAACTGCATTTCTTTATATATGATGGATAAGCTCTGATTGAGCTAAAGATTTATGTAATAATAAAACGCAATATGAACCACAAATTGAAAACACAAAATGACATGTAGGGAAATTAGTACATCTATACAATGTAAAGAAATTATAAAAGAGATAGTGGGTTCATTGTTCTTCTTCTTTATTCATACTTCAAAGTCTTTGCAAGTGTGCAACTTACAACTCCTTTTAAGACTCAAACAAGAAGACGAGCTTTCTCCTCTTTCTCTTCTTCAATCTCCATTAAGCCTTCCTTATTTGTTATTTCCTTTTTTTTTCCTTTTCCTTTCCTTTCCTCATTTAAAGTTTTCCCCAAAGTCAGCAAATTTTTTTGTTTCCTTTTTCTAAGAGTCAAAACCACGTTAAAAAAAATCCTAAACGATGGAGGGGCCAAGCATTTATTTGAGGGGATTTTTTTTATTTTTGTGTGTGTGGGGGGGGGGGGGGGGGGGGGGCGGGGTCACCATGGTTTGTGATAAGGACACTGATGACTTCTTTACCCGTAGGACTAAAAAGCGATAAGTCGCACGAAAAGGATAATAATTGACCTAGGATTGGATTGTAATTCCTCCTTTGACTATTACATAATCGAAGATTTACTTGCATTCCACGGTATTTATGTCCACATGCCTCAAGAATGTTCTATAGCTTTGCATTTGTACTGTATGGATCTCATTGAGAATCTAGATGGACTTAGGACCCCCTTTGTGTTTCATCCTCTTTTTGACATTAACTGAGGTGTAGAGGCTAGGTGGCCTTGATCATAAAGGCTTTGGGAGAACTACAATATTGATTGATGTTTTGAACTTTGATTGATGGATTGAGAGTAGTTCTCTTTCATTTGATGAATCTTGTTCACGTAAGATAAGTTTGGCCTCTCACTAATTGCATTGATAGGATTTTTCGAGTCAGGCACCACTCAGTTGTTAACGTCCCCCAAGTGCGAGGCCATGATTGTAGTAATAACCTGTGAAACCGGGTCAATCCGCTGAGAGTTTTTTATCGCAAAACCTGTCCTATTAAAAAAGTAGTTCTAGCCTAAAAATAAAATTATACAAACCAATTGTCCTACTTAGATTAACAATTAATTACAAGTCTAAAAAATTAATTACAACCAAAGAAAATAAAATTCTAATATAGAAATATAATCTAACTATTGCATCCACCAAAAGATTTGTCAGTCTAACCAATTGCAATAATTGTTAAGATACATAAAAAAAAAAAATTAGAGAATAAAAAAATGGATTTTAATTCTAAAACGTTGAAATAAATACTTTGCTTGATACCATTAAGAAAAATCAAGACCACCGCACCAAGTGCGCAATGTCACCACGCACAAAAATTCGATGTTGACCCATTGGTGAAGACCAAGACCCCATAAACTTGATTTATTAATGAAAGACCCATTGCAAGCAAATAACCATTATAATTTTTTTTTAAATTAAAAAAAATTTTATCCAACCTTACCCTAGACACATGAAACACTAAACAGAGGAGAATTACTCGCGGTCTCGAACGGCGATCCAATCGGCTCTCGTTTTGTGATCAGAAATCCAAGCAAGGGCAGATGATGAAAGGCTGGTCCAATGGTGGAGTGACGATAGCAACGGCAACGACGTGATGGTGTAAAAATCTAAGTGGTGGTGTACCTTAGGGAAGGCCTTGGATGAAATATTGATGGAAGGATGAGAGATGGTGAAAATAATGGAAAAAGGGGAAGAGGGGTTGCTGGTCGTCCAAGCGGAATGGAGATATGGTATTTCACGTCCATCCCTTTTGTGGCTCTTTTTATGTATTTTTGATGATTTGGCTCGCAAGGTTTTGATTTGGGTAAGGATTAGTAGTGTGGGGCCCAAGTTGGATTAGAATTAGGAGGGTTTAGATTGGACAATCTTGGGATCTTCTTATTGATTGGCTTGCCACCAAAAGTCCTTCTTAATTTAAACTTATTTTTGTAGCTTGCTTTCTTGAAAAGGGTCCCACTTTGGAAAAGAAACAATTCAAATATGAAATTTCAGATTTGAAACACATCTTGAGATGCATGTGGTCCCCACCCACTTGGACGCGTGAATGCTTCTTAGGTAAAGGTGTTGGACGTGTGATACTTCTTGGGAAGAATCTTGGGTTGCAAACTTTGAAATTTTGGAATGGTATCTTGATTGAGATCCAACTTGTAGAGTGTTTAAGGAAACTTGGACTCTTTGGATTTATCTTCCAACTTAGATTGCTTGGCTAGAAAGAATCTTGAATTTTTTAAAACTTCTTCATGGCTTGAGAATCACTTAACATGAGCTCACTTTCTCCTTAAAAAGCATCTCAAATCTGAAATTAATTTCATTGCACACATGACATAAGAGTGGGCCCCACTTTGGAAATGTGCAATGCTTTTCCCATATCATGCATGGGATTTTTTTCTTCATTCTTTCCTTCCTCTCTTCTTTCTTATCTTGTTTTGAATCTTGGCCATCCATCTTGAGTTCTTTAATTGATTTATTTTTTCCGCGGGCTCCAAGAAATTGATTTTCCCTACAAAAATACAAATCGTATAATCAATGATCAAATAATTATTGATTTATGTAGGAAAAGAATATTGCAAGATGCGGGCCCCAATTCACACTGAATAAATGCATAATATTTCACCATTTTATTAATTTTTTTTAATAAAATCAATAGTGCAAAGAAAATTCATCATTTCATGTGTGAATAAAAAGTTATTAGAAATTCGTGACTTCCAATGCCAAAAATAGAGAAATTCATGATTTTATGTGAAAATGCAATTTTTGGATAAATTTTGACACGAATTCAGACTTTGATGCTAAAAAACATAAAATCATAATTTTTTTTTTACTAAAATGGTGCATGATTTGATGATTAAGTCCTTAATTACCTTAAAATGATGAGTAAATTATGTATTTTTAAAGACTTATCAATAACTTAGTATGAGTCGAGGGAGCACTGATAATTGATAAAGAATAGCAAAAAGAAGAAGTCAATCAACTGATTGATTGAGTCAGCGGATAACAGAGACCATTAGAGTAGCTGCAGCATAAGCAACAAAATCAAATATAATTATATATAGGCTGTATCATAGGCATCAAAACTAGGCTGCAACATAGGCGGCAAAATCTATCAAATATCATTGTAAAAATTGTAGGAAATTCAAGTCTAAACATACATCAGTGATACGGGCAAAGAAACATGAGTTCGCCCATTGCATACAATTCGTGTAACATTATTTCTGAGATTTATTCATGATATCAGAGCTGAATCATTGCGACCGGCTGTCTCATTGGTTGGATGGGTTGGCTGTATCCAATGAGTTATTGGCTTGAGGTCCATATTTCCTTCTTTATTTATATTATCTCGTGGCGATTAGTTAATGTGGATTGCCTATTTACTAGGATGTTGTGAATAGATTACTGTCTTAATTGATTAATTATTTATTTATATTCAAGCAATTATTCTTACACTTCTAATTTTGGAACTTACATGATCTTATTATCTTTACTTCGCTTTGATACTATATTTCTATTATTATTATTATGTATATAGCATATCTACTAACTAGTTGTATAAGATGATACTACTCTTGATGCATGGGTACCTTTGTCGAGGAAGAGGAGACAAAGTAGATTTAGGTGGATCAGCCTGATAAATTGTACGAGCGGTGTGTAGACGACATTGTTTGAGTTGTCGTGACTTGCACACGAGCGCCTCCAGATTTCATCTAGATAGTTCTTTTGCATTTCTTTTTGTTGGGCCTAAGTCTTATTAGAGGTCAAGTAAATTAAATATTTTTGTCATATGTTGATAGGCTTTAACTACAGCAATGAAATGATATGTTTGCTTTTAAAAGGTTCATTTTGCTATCATCTGTTTATTAATGAGACTTTCGCTATATTATCAGTGAACTAGGAGAATATTTATACCTCATAGCATACTTCGATCTTACGGGGCCTTAATTGGGGATCGCAATCTATGGTTTAATAAGAAAAACTTTAATCGACCTCTAATCTTAGGCATAATCCCATGTTTATCAAACGGGGCGTGGCGTATGCTTTTGTTCCTTCTATTTAGAGCACAGGAGGATTGAATGGACAATAAAAATAAATGCGGTTCAAATCTGTCTCTCTCTTTCATCACCATTCCGAGGGACCACAAGCTGGACTGCAATAGTCCCTGCTCTCATGAATTTGTGCGCGTGTAAATGGACTTGACCATTGGATCAACTGAAACTTCATTTTTAATACAAAACCATTGAATCTGTAGGCCACGTAACCAAGGAATCAGTATGATCTGATGCGCCTCGAACTTTGCAGAGAGGTAGAACCCATCAAGACCTTTCCATTCAACAATCCCATCACCAGGTGGGCCCTAAATGAAGGTACGCATGCGATCCTAATCGATATACAACAAATTTCAGGTGCGCTTCGTCACCAATTCAAGCCCTCCATGGTCTGTTCTGGGTTCGGTTGAGGCACATCTTGCTCAATTACGGGTCAAATGAGGATATGGCGTGGGTGGAATTCAAAAGGAGCCGCTCAGATTTTCTATTTATGTTTCTTTTTTTATTAGGGGTAGAGCCTGGGCCGTGAGGATGCTTGGTCAGACTTTGCCACCCATACGGCCATACCCACCACCACCAGTGACGCATCTTTTCACCATTCACACACACACACAATCTCTCTCGTTCTCTCTAAGCTAAGCGATGGTGATGGCGATGGCGATGGCGAGCTTTGGGAAGCGAAAGGCTCTTCTTCTCTCTAGAAACTTGTGCAAATCCAATCTTCTTCGCTCTTCGTTCTCGTCTTCTAGAACCTTCGCCTCTGGATCTGAAGAAAATGATGTAGTTGTGATCGGGGGTGGGCCAGGAGGTTACGTGGCGGCCATCAAGGCCGCACAGCTGGGCCTCAAGACCACCTGCATCGAGAAGAGAGGGGCCCTCGGCGGCACCTGCCTCAATGTTGGATGCATCCCTTCCAAGGTATCATTACATCTCATCTGATCTAGGGTTTTATGCTCGTTTCTGTTTTGATCGGGATAGGGAAGTTTAATGCGTTTGCTTGTCTGTAGAATGATGGATCCATCCATTATAAAGTGATTAGAATCTGTTGATTTGGCTATTATGAATGTGGACCGAATGCTATTGGCATCAGATAAAATTTAAGGTCAGACTCTAGTGTCCAACATCCGGCTGATGTGGAAGCAATATGTGCACCCCTCAAGTGAGTTCACTTGTGGGCTTTGTTAGCTACAAATTTGGGTAGAACTGTCCGTCCTGATTTGGTTTGAAAGTGACCGGTGTCATGTATGTGTCATCATATGATGCGTGCTTTAGGCTGCCCCTGAATAATTTTGCAGTTGATTTTGGCATCAGATTGGTGTACTAACATAGAATTCATGTCGCCACATCAACCTTAACATAGTTGGGACAATGCTATGATGATGATGATGATGGTCAGATTGGTATACTAGAATATGGGGTTTCATGATCTAGGGCACTGTTGAGGATTTTTGGATGCTTAAGTCAGGCATATTATATCTGCGTTTTTGAAGTTTTAGCATAAGGTCATCTGCAGTATGTGTTTATGGCAGGATGATTAAGTTTAATTACACTGCACTACACTGCATGGATTCTTTGGTATATGGGAGCTATTGAAATAGTGTTTGGCATGCGGCCTAAAAAAAACAGCGGATGTGAGGCACTGCAGTGGCATCATTAAAGGAGTTTGGACATGGTCTAAATTCCCGGCAGGAATTTGTCTTCGCTCAAGAACTAGGTTTCTCCCATTTTAGCAGTCATAAGTGGAGAAAAGTGGCCTCCACAATTCTCTTTTCAATCCAGTAGTTGAAACAAATCCCACTCTTGAACCTTAGGGGTTGTTTGTCTTTTATGCATGGGATAGGAAAATGGGTTTAAAAATCTAAATGTTGTGTATGCAAATGTTTCATATGTGAAAAAAATTACCTTGCTTGTCAAAATCACCATTTTTGCCTGAGTAAGTGAGTACATCCAATGGTTTAGATGTGTTTCGATATTGGACCCTTTTTTTTTTTTTTTTTCGAATTTCTCAAAATCTTTCGAGATTTAAGATATAAAATTAAATGTCTTGATTCTTATGATTAATATAAAAATATTGTATGCCTTATTTACACACCATTTTTGTCATGCCCCTAAATCGGATCTTCATGAATTTTTCTGAATTTCGGGGCTTGATTGGTGTGGGGTCTACACGGAATGACAAATTTGCCCCACACCGTGTGTTGTTACTCCCACCGGATATCATGTGTGAGGATTCAGACAAATTCCATCATGGTACATCATATTTCAGCGGAAGCATAAGAATCCAATGATACCAAGTAATCATAGCATATGAAAACATCCAATGATATAATATGGTGTTAGAGCATAATCGGTCCATCAAGTAAAGTAAAGTAGTGCGGAAGGGTAAAGTTCAACCATTATTACGTGTTTTGGACAATAACCAAGCCACTATACTAGAGCAACTAGAACTAGGAAAACAAGCTAAATTCCAAAGGCCTCAACAGGTGACGTCTCTCCCAAGGGCAGATGCCTACACAATGTTGTCTGGAGACCACTCCCCTAAGTCTGCCACTGTCCCCTCTTGTGTCGCAATCTCTGGACAAGAAATGTGAATATCTAGGCATGATTGTGTATATGATAGATTAACATCAATGAATCATGTAAGACAAATCCAAAATATATAAACTAGCAAAATGGCAATCCACACGAGCTCATCCTCCTAACTGCACGATACAAGCAAGAAGTTTGTGGCTAGAGCTAGATTAATTATATATATAATAATAATTGTGGCCAACGAGTATATAAGAGTATGGTACCAGAGTATAATCATTCCTAAACAAGGCTTAGCTACAACAAGCATAAACAAGGCTAAATCCACACAAGCCCGGTCTGACTAAGAATGGATTGAAGCTAAGTGGTACCGACACGTGGATCAAAAGTAACTCTAACTGGACACAATACAAGGTAGGCTACACAACCAGCTCATCTAGTAAGGCTAGTAAGGCAAGTACATCAAGGGGTGTAGCATTATACTTCCAAGTTCATTTAACTCTAGGTCATCAGGGTAACTAAGTACCTAGGGGACAACAAGTCCATAATAGAGCAAGGGACACTAGGTCCATTCTAGGTCCGAGGTACAAGTCCATCATGACAAGACATCACACATAAACAAGTACAACAACTAGAAGAACATGTACAAGCCATGCGAGAATAGAATACAATTAGATAATGTATCATGAGACAATACAAGACAAAGACGAGACATGATCCAGCCTAGGTTTTAGATTGCCCTTGGTCAATGCCGTCCAACCCAATGCGGCCTTAGGGTACCTGATGTCTAAACAGAATAATACCTTGGCGTCCTGAAGTTGGGTGACATCAAAGGCCCTAAACCTTCAATGGTGACATCGAAGGCCCTAATCAAGTTCAAGGCAATCTGTAGGTGAATGTCAGCTCAAACAGACACCACCTACGATTGTCTCATAATTAGTTTACAATAGGGTATGACATGGTTAAGGGTCCCAAATTGTTCCAAAGGTCTGAAAGCATGAATTCTGCACTTAAGGAAAACCCAGGCTTACAGTTAGCCGTGGTCTAGGTATGGCTCGCCATGAGTGTACTACAGCTAGCTGAGAGGTAACTGTAGAACAAAACCCTGAATTTGCATAGTTTTGGAAAAGTGGCTGTAGGTCATCCACGGTTAGCTAGGAATTAGCTTATGGTTAGCCTTACGACCAGGCATAGGTAGCCCTACAATTGAGTTGACCGTAGTACAAAATCCTGAAATTACGCAGTTCTAGGGAAGCAATCATGGGATCCTTCTTGTAACCTTACAGCTAGCCATAATGGGCTTATGGTTAGCTGTAAACCCACACTCTGCAAGTTGAAAGAGACGAATCTGAATTCAAAGGGGATTACATACCAATCACCAAAACTCAAGGCCTGGTCCATCGCATGCAACACCTAATTCTATCCAATTATTAATTAACCATTCAATTAACATGTAATTTACATCAAAACCAGCAAAGAGCTTGAAATAGGGTATTCTAGAGTAGATCCATCATCAAATCTAGGAAAACAAGCATGTATGTTATGAAATTATAGATGTTTGCTTGCATCAAGCTAGATCTTTATAGATGTTTGCTTGCATCAAGCTAGATCTAGGCAGAACTCTCCAAGATCTTCAAGTATCCCTCAAGATCTCAATCGAATCTCCAAGAAATCCCCAAATCTAACCCCCAACAAGAGACCTTACACCAAGAACAAGGAAATTGGGGATAAAAGGACTTGCATGGGAAGATCCTAGCAATTAGATCCCAGATCTAGGTAAAAGAAGGGGTTTGGGAAGGAAATTGACCACCAAATGAGATCAAATTGAGAGAGTTGAAGAGGGGAAGGAGATCTTGATGAAGAAGGTGATGATCAAGGGTCCTTGAAGCTTGGATTGGCCATCTCTATCTTGAATTTGATGCAGTCCCTAGTCTTTTTTAATGCAAGGAAGGAGAGAAAGAGAGAAGAGAGTGCTAGAGGGAAGAGTGCTTCGTTGTAGCAGAGAGAGGCAAATGAAATGACTTGGAGAGTTTGATTATATAGTTTAGTGAATTCTCAATATTTATAAAGAAGTGTCTGGCTCTAGTTCTTCAAGCAAATGGGCTTTTCAAGGAATTTGGGTCCAACAAACCATGAAGATTCTAAAATTACAATTTACAACTAACCCCTTCCACTCAACAAGTCTTACACAAGATCCTTCTAGGTCTTCAAGTAGGTCCAAACTGTAAGATATCATATACCAGCCCAAAAGCTTAAGCTGATAGGTGGAAGGCCCAAATATGTATATGAAGGCCTGTCAAACCCATTATATGGGCGATGTGGGACTTTCCCAACACTCCCCCTCACATGCAAGCCCAACAGATTTCATGGATGGGCCTGCCACGTGCGCTATACAAGAACGACAGAAACCAGCTTTGATACCATGTAAGATACCATGTACCAACCCAAAAGCTTAAGCTGATAGGTGGAAGGCCCAAACAGGTATATGAACACTTGTCAAACCCATTACTTGGGTGATGTGGGTTGTGGGACTTTCCCAATACAAACTCTCCCCAAAACCATCTAATCTCTATTCCAACCTGCTATGAAGCACGGATACGTTAAAATGGGGGGTGAATCCGTATCTCGGGCGTATTTGACACAGATACGCCCAGATACGCCATGGATTCATCTAGGATATGCCAAAAGCGTATCTGATTATTTTATTATATTTTGGAATTTCGGATGCGTGCAGGACACGCGAGGGACACGTGAGGATAAAAAGTGGTGGAGAGGAGAAATAGAGAAGTGAGGAAGAAAAGGAAAACAGAGAAGGGAAAATGTGGGAGAGGCGAAGCAGAGAAGTGAAAAACAAAGAGAGGAAAACGTATGTACCTTGCACCTTGCCATCTCCTCCACTCCTCCGACGAGATCATCACCGGCCAGCTCCGTTGAAACCCTAACCAGCGCCCGGAATCAGATTTCCCTCTCGTTTCGCATCCAGATCCTCGGCCGCTTCAAATCCCATTGCCAAAGTTGTGTGTGAGAGAGAGAAAGAGTAGAACAGCGAAAAGGGACTGAAGCATACCTGGTCTTCTTTCTCGTCGACGGAATCCGTAGGTCTCCAGCCAATCCGCTGCTCGCATCGTCGTCGCCCGGTGCCACTGGCAATGTCGCCAGCGTCTCGCCTTCTTTCCTCTTCAGAATCTTAGTGACTTCTCGCAGGAGAAGAACCCCTCTTTCGTCAAGCTACAAGGAAAAGGAAAAAAAAAAAAAAAAACCCTTTTCTCTTCGTTGCATCAAGCACTAGGCCTCAAGAGATTCCCACGTGGCCCACTTCTACTCAACAGAGCAGTAGGCCCATCTCCTGGATATTCTTAGTTCAGGCCCCTCTTCTGGGTCTTAGTTTGGGTCGAGCCCGACCCAACAAGCAGTAGCAAAAAAAAAAAAAAAAGAAAACGGAAAGAAAAGAAAAGAAAGGGGGGAGAATTGTCTGTTTATTTGTTTGTATTATATGCTTATGTTTTCTGTAGTAGTTGATGAAACTTGGATTTTGAACTTGGAAGTATTGAATGAAATGTTTAATGATGATTAAATCAATGAAAGTGCATATTTTATGGCTATTTGATTGAAATAATGTTAGATTTTTATTACGTAGTTATATAAAAAATATTAAATAAAAATAAAAAATTCAATGTATCCCCGATGCATCGTATCCTACTTTTTTGAGAAACGGCGTATCGGCGTATCAGCATATCCGTATTGTATCGTATCCATGTGCCGTATCCGTGTCCGTGCTTCATAGCCAACCTGTGTAGCACTAGTTAACTACCCGCTAATCCCAATTAATTAGCAATTAATGACACAATTAGGATACTGGGCCTTACAATTTTCACTTGTGATGTGTAAATGAATGCAAACAAAACTCATGATGCGTAATGTTTACACGTACATCATTTCCATATGTAAATGAGTGTGAACACGACCCTTAGGGCCCGTTTGGTAATTTTACCATAAAATAAAGATAAAGTAAAGCCTCAAATCAAGAGAATAAAATATAAGTGGTTTATGATGTTATTTTGTTTTTAGTTGTTTGGTATAGAATCTTTTTGACTTTTTGTATAGAAAAGTGGAGTTCTTTTGTATTTTAGTGGAGAAAGGAGTTTTTTTATTTATTTTTTTTTTTTATTTTTTACTTTTTTTTTAGAAAGAAAGAGGGAATTTTGAAAAAATGTACTTTTGATGTGACCCCTTGTCTGAAAAATGGAGGCTTTACTTGACTTTTACTAAACTAGTAAAGTGCCAAATGGGCTCTAGTGAAAATGGCCACTTCCTAGTCAAGGTGTGAGATGCATTATTGAATTTCTCATCCATTTCACAATGGTAATGTCTCATGTCCCGTTTCTGCAATGATAGTTAGAAGGGTACC
Source organism: Persea americana (assembly GCA_029852735.1). Lineage (NCBI taxonomy): Eukaryota > Viridiplantae > Streptophyta > Magnoliopsida > Laurales > Lauraceae > Persea > Persea americana. Next base: position 17,867,996 of record CM056816.1, read on the forward strand.
ATTCTTCATTCTTTCTTTCTTCTAATCTACCTAAGATCAGCACTTCATTTATGGGGCTCTACTAATTTGGAAATGGGTTTTGGAAGAAACAGGGGCGCCTCTCTGGGGTAGTTCCCTGTATAACACATTTTTCATGATTCCTTGCTAGCAATGCCATTTCAGGCATTCCCAGCCATTTAAAGTATCACTTTTACCAAAATATAAATAAAAATAAAGCATCACAGTTGTTTCTCTTTCTTTGCAACAATGTTACTCGAGGGTTGCTGCCTTTCTGGGCTCCTAATTGTGACAAAGTAGGGGGATCAGATGGAGTTATGGAGGTAATGTTTTGGTTAGTTGGCAATATGTTCTTTCAACTGATCTAGTTTCATTACCACTTACTGATGGTGATTGATGCTCGGGCAAGGATGGCTGATGATCTTTCCACTATGGGTCTCTTTCATTGCTTTATAATATGGTACTGGAGGTAACTACAGAACCAATATGTATCAGACCATCGTTGCATTTTGCATTGTGGCCACTATGTGTATTGCATGTATAGTCAATACATATAAAAAAAAAGTGTAATTGGATATTTCTTTGCTACTTGTATGGATTATCATCAATAGCGGGGGAGTCTCAGTCCAAAGTGGGGAGTTTTTTTCCTAGGGTTTTAGAGTTTTGATTAGTAAGAGAAAATGAGGCTGGGAACTAGATTGAGTCCTTTAGAGTTGGGTATCCACTTTTATATAGAGTCATGGTACATAAGGTAGTCTAAGTCAGTGTTAAATTTGCCTGAGTCAGTTGGGAATGAGTCAATAATGCTTTCTTATGTAGGAATAAGCTCAAATTTTAGAACTTGGAGCTCGGTCCTTGTTAGGGGAATCTCTCTCTCTCTCTCTCTCTCTCTCTCTCTCTCTCTCTCTCTCTCTCTCTCTCTCTCTCTCTCTCGGTTGGGTTTGATGGCACCAAGGGGGAATGCATTTTATCAGTTGGCAATAGCGGAAAAGATACTTACCAATGAGAATCTCAAAAGAAGAGGAATTCTTCCTCTTTTATTATGATGCTCTTTATGGGCAGTAGAAGAAGTACCGCTCAATTATTTTTGCTAGGGAGTTATGGATTTAAAAAAATGGATTCATAATGAATATCTTGGGTGTAGCCAAGTTGGAGGCTGATCTTCCCTTTATGGCAAGGGGCAAGATACTACACAAAATGTAGTAGGAGCAGTTTTTATGTCCATTTGGAAGGGGAGGAACAGTAGTCTTTAATTATAAAGAAATTCAAGTTGAAGAGATTTTGAATTCATGAAGGCAAGAATAGTGCATTATACGGTGGTTAGAAAAGAGTTTCATGAAAATGAGAGCATCAAAATTATTGATGAATTGGAGAACTTCAATCATTTTTCTTCTCCTTTTTTTTTTTTTCTTTTTTTTTTTTTTGTGTGTGTGGGTGGGTGGGTGGGTTGCGGGGTGGGGGTGGGGGGGGTGATTTTTAGATTTCCTAAGACTAGCTCTATGTTCATCACTTCTTGTACTGCAGCAAATGGACGGGACATTTTAACACTACACACCAAATTATCAATACATTATAGCTATTTATAACTTAACACATAGATTAATGTTAAGATCAGGAATTACAAACTGATAGGTTCAAACTTATCTTCATTATCATTACCTCAATCTTCTTTCTTTATTGGATAATTATGAAAACCCAATGGATGGAATGACTGAAACCATAAACAACTCCAGTGCCATTGTTGTACGGATCTCTCATGTAACATCAATTATGAATCTTGTACCGTACCGTTCACTAGCATACTAATATTGCCTGCAGGTCATTATTAATATGAGTAAACTTAGAGAAAACAAAAGAGTGCCTATATGTATGGTTTTCATTGAGTTACTCCTTGACCCAGTCCCGTACCAGTCTGTGTTTATCTCATACCGGCATTGTGTCATTCTCGTGTGCCTTTGTGCCAGTTTGACTCAACTGAGTTTGTGTCGGCCAAGCCGGGGCTTCTTTAGGATCTTGGTCCTAGACTTGTTCTAGTAATTATTGCTATTGAGTTGACCAGGCTCTGAATGAAATTTCAAAACATAGTATAGGGTCCCTGCAGAAGGCATCATGGACACGGCCTAGTTTGGGTTGGTACAAGTTTAATGTGGATGTGTGTTTAGAGAGAATCCCATGTAGCAACACACAAAGCAATGGCCCACAGGCCAAAGACTCAAAGGCCCAAGGCCCACATGCCCAAGGTCCCCAACTCCACATACTCTAATTAAATCAGTATAACTTTGATACCATGTTACCAAAGGATAGAATTTGGAGGAGAATGGTATGATCATTGTGAGCACATGTATGAATTATTTATGAGAGGAACTTACATAATAGGCATATGGGAATATGGAAACTGCATCTAAAATCCTATCTAATATTAAAGATTATAAGACTTAAATAACAAGATATGTTATCTTATCTTATCTTATCTTATCAAGGAGATATAAGGTTTTGTTACAGATATGCATTGTGCCTTTAGGCCTTGGCTTCTTGTGTCTCTATAGCTCGGTCCATCAGGAATTGGAGGAGACTTCCTCTTTTAGTTAGAGTTGACATTATGGAATCAAATGAGACTTGAGTTATTGGCCATTTCATCAAGCGCTTGAAATACTCATTGAGAGATGAAGGACACCTCATTTTTAATAGAGACTAAAAGAATGCATTTAGTTGGGCAAATAAAACGAAGGAGAACCAGGGAAATGGCATCTACGTAAGGGAGTTTTGGGGTCTTTGTCCATATATGATGGGCTTTTTCACGCATGTGAATAAAGAGACTAACCAAGTGGCAGATATTTTGGCTAAATAAGGGGTGGATTTGGATTCAGTTGTTATCTTCTAATATTTAATTGTTGATTTTTAGGGTTTCAATTTTGAGGGGCATCAATGTATTGATTGACGGACAGTATATCTCTCTTATAATGTCTTTGCTGTAATCCTTCTGATTCATTTTTTTTTAATGTAAGTTGTTTATTTATTTATTTTGCTGCTCAGGAAAGATAGAAAAAGACAGTAGATCCATCATCTATAGGTGTTTATTCTTTCTCAATAATAGGCTCAGGTCAATACATGAATGATGATGTCTCAAATCTGAGTGCTTTCATTTTATGCGACTTGCTGCTTTCACCTTTATCTATTGTTCAGTGGGGGTTGGAGTACTTTAAAGGCTTAAAACAGTCATATTGTGACTGTTTTCTATTTGTATTAACATATTCTTGTAGCTTTTCATGTTTTTTTTTTTTATAGAAGAAGGTATGCATGCGAGGCTTATGCCTATGCCCCACACATTGATGCTTGTGCCTTTCATTTTGGGCATCTTTTCTTTTTGCTGTATTATTATTATTATTATTATTATTATTCACAAGACTCTTCTGAATTATTCACAGGACTCTTCTGGACTCTTCTGAATTTTGTTTATCTTAATGGAACTCGCTCCATTGCTGATTAAAAAAATTTATGAAAGTTCTCAGCAATCTCCTTGTGTGATCTTGGGTTTGAACCTTCTCTGTTCACTGACATTTTTTCTGCTTGACCATAGTATAAAAGTTAAAATACAGAACCACAGACCAGAATCAGTCTGTGTGAGCTGTTGAAAGTTTCTTCTTTTCTATTCTTTTTTTGAATGGTCAAGATTTCTTGAGGTTGCAATGGCGAGCACCTTCCACTATGCCATAGGCTCCTCTGTTGAAAGCTTAAACATGCCAACTTCACAGGACTCTTATGAATTTTGTTTATCTTAATGAAACTCACTCCATTGCTGATTAAAAAAAAATCATGAAAGTTCTCAGCAGTCTTCTTGTGTGATCTTGGGTTTGAGCCTTCTGTTCACTGACATTTTTTCTGCTTGACCATAGTAAAAAAGTTATAAGACAGAACCACAGGCCAGAATCAGTCTGTGTGAGCTGTTGAAAGTTTCATTTTTTTTATTCTTTTTTCGAATGGTCAAGATTTCTTGAGGTTGCAATAGTGAGCACCTTCCACTGTGCCATAGGCTCCTCTTTTGAAAGCTTTTCTTCTGTTATAAGTAACGACATTTTATGTTTTCACCAAAGATACTTGGGCATTTTGTTCAAGAAAAGGAATAATTTAATGCTTCATACTTTTTCTATTTTTTAGAAAGATACTTGAGCATTGTTTCTTCTCCCATTTGCAGGCTCTTCTTCATTCTTCTCACATGTACCATGAGGCCATGCATGCATTCCCCAGCCATGGTGTCAAATTCTCCAAGGTGGAGGTTGATCTGCCTGCTATGATGGCCCAGAAGGACAAAGCTGTCTCCAATCTCACACGTGGCATTGAAGGGCTGTTCAAGAAAAACAAGGTTAATTACGTCAAAGGCTTTGGTAAGTTTGTCTCACCAACGGAAGTCATCGTTGACACTCCTGAAGGTGGAAACACTGTTGTCAAAGGCAAGAACATCATAATCGCCACTGGTTCTGATGTAAAATCTCTTCCTGGAATTACCATCGATGAGAAGAAGATTGTCTCATCGACTGGGGCTCTAGCTTTGTCAGAAATTCCCAAGAAACTCATCGTCATTGGTGCAGGCTACATCGGATTGGAGATGGGCTCAGTTTGGGCCCGACTTGGCTCAGAAGTGACTGTCGTTGAGTTTGCACCGGACATTGTCCCAAGCATGGACTCAGAGGTCCGCAAGCAATTCCAGCGCTCGCTTGAGAAGCAAAAGATGAAGTTCATGCTCAAGACTAAGGTGGTTGGTGTTGACACATCTGGAGGTGGTGTGAAGCTTACACTCGAGCCGGCAGCTGGTGGGGAACAGAGCACTCTTGAAGCTGATGTTGTTCTTGTCTCGGCAGGCCGTATTCCTTACACTGCAGGGCTTGGGCTTGATGCAATTGGTGTGCAGACTGACAAGGTTGGCCGGATAACAGTTAATGAACGATTTGCCACGAGCGTGCCAAGCATCTTTGCCATTGGAGATGTGATACCAGGGCCCATGCTCGCTCACAAGGCAGAAGAGGATGGAGTAGCATGTGTAGAGTTCATAGCAGGCAAAGAAGGCCATGTAGACTATGACATGGTCCCGGGAGTTGTATACACACACCCTGAGGTTGCATCTGTTGGGAAGACAGAGGACCAGGTGAAGGCAGCCGGGGTTGCCTACCGTGTCGGCAAATTCCCTTTCATGGCCAACAGCCGCGCCAAGGCAATTGATGATGCGGAAGGTGTGGTAAAGATTTTGGCGGACAAGGAAACCGATAAGATACTGGGGGTCCATATAATGGCCCCTAATGCAGGGGAGCTCATCCATGAAGCCGTCCTTGCCTTGCAATACGGGGCATCGAGTGAAGACATTGCCCGCACATGCCATGCCCATCCAACGATGAGTGAGGCTGTAAAGGAAGCTGCCATGGCTACTTACGATAAGCCCATTCACATCTAGAGAATACTTTCTGTCACTGCTTTCAATCTTGCTGATATTTTTTGGCATAATTTTGGCACAACTCTTATAAGAATCCTCTCTATTGCTTTTTTTTTTTTTTTTCCCTGTTATGTTTGTCTCTCGTGTAATCCGATTTGCAGTTTAGCCATGCCTTGCGTGTTCAGGGCATGTTTGATTTTTGTGTTTAATGCAACGGTATCAGACTGCATGCGCAGTCCATTTCTATGGGGCCCACTTGGACCCACATTCGATCAGTCCGGCCCACCGTCATACTCTCTTCATTCATGATGTGGCCATTTTACACTCATCGAACCATCACTCACCATTGAATTTGATCTAAAAAACAGTCTATGGCCCAAAAGCCATTAGAATCTAAGGTTGTTGTCCACTGGTTGAAGAAGAAATCAACTGGGAGTTGCACAATGGGTCTCCTCCGCATATGCAATAGCAGTATCTCAATTCACAGTGGCTGAACTCTCACCTTCTAAGTTTAAGAGGGAGGACAAGCAATATTTTTGTATGTCGAGAGGAGTATAGACACCGTTGCAAAATCTAATTGGAACCGGTAGCAAAAGCAGACATAGGCAGTGTACCAGTAGGAGACACAAACCACCACCCCCTGATCCCATTGCAGTGATTGTACATGTTTGTTTCATACAAACTAGTGTGAGAGGCCCATCACGGGCAAAAATACATATATATATATTTCAATATAAAAGTAATACAGAAAGAAAACATAAAAAAATATTGAAATATGAATAAAAAGAATTTTAGAAAAAGCACGATGAGGGAAGGAGGAAGGGAAAGATAAAGATTTGGATTGATTAGGCGGGCACATAATGATATAGTGCTAGCCTAGTGGCTAGGAATAGCAAAAGGTTAACACCACTAAGCTATACAAATTTAAGTTAAGATATTAATCTACTTAAAGTCAAACTTATGATAGATAACATACCGATTGTCAGCAAAATTATTGTATTTAAAAATATAACAAAAAAAAAAACTAAAACTATAATATAAAAAATAAATTAGTATATCTAACTACAAAATCTAATGTTATTTTATTTTTAATTTGAATATTTTTAGTAATGTTAAGTAAAAATTAATTTAAAATATTAATATGTTAATATCGATAATAATTTATATTACATCTTATATCATGTTTATTTAATGCTCTGTGGCTATGAATTATCGGTCGATTGCATGCTTGATCATATATGAGTGGACTTATATTGAGCAAGTGTATATTGCTCGATTCATATTATGCGGCCACGGATCATCACTTGATTGCATGTCGGATCATAAATAAGGGAATGTGCCAGGAATATATTGGACCATGATATTTAGTGAAATTGAACTAAAATTTAGGAATGGCTGACCCAACACGCTAATCCAACTATTTAATTGGTGATGAAGATATAAACCAAGGTTCATAACATATCTTTTTTTTCTTCTTAAGAGATTGAAATTAATGCGTGTGTTTAGATATTTACCTTGAAGATTTCTGAAAAAATTAAAGAGTAGATTCTTTCTTATGTAGCTTTGAGATTATCAGTGTATATTAAGATATTTTTACCTTGTATTATCAAACATTAATTTCATTTTCATGCATTTTAATTTGAAGGATTAGATGAGGACAAACTTCAAGTTGAGTGTTAAGAATATAATATTATCGGAAAAATGGCTATTCATTTGGCATTTCTTTTTACTTTCCATTTTGCATTCTAAAGTCATTGGTTATGGATATGGCGTTCACACTTGATGTAAAGATGTAGTGGGCCCTCCCATACCACCGTTCACATCGGTAGCTTGATCGTAGTCCCATAGGTTTTGCATCCTTAATTCAATTGTTCACATTCATACTGGGCCTTCAAACTTGATATAAAGATGTGGTGGGCCCTCCAATATCACTGTACATGTCAATAACTTGACGTTCGCCGCACATGTGATTGATACATGGCCAATTCTTATACGCAATGCATAAGTACCCTTTTCACACATTTTAGTTTAATTGCATATACACCATGTTAGTCATATTGTAAGTGGGGCCTACTGCTATGGGCTTTAGATAGAAATATTAAGGATGGTAGAGATTGATAAAAGATATCCTAAGATAAAGGGAAATTGGTGATTTGATTTTGAGAGATAACATGGATAGATATTGATTGGTCAAGTAAAATTTAAATTTTGATGGAGTTAAGATGGAGATAATTAAGGTTAGTTTTGGGGGAAATTTTGAATGGGTTATAAGTTATCTATAAGGACTATAAGGAGGGTAGGACACATGTCACCATGAAAGCCCAAGAGAAAGTGTCACGTGTCGGTCTCCCGCGAAGGGGCTGTTGCTTTAATATATATAACTAGCAATAAACGCCCGTGCTAAGCCTGGGCCAAAATGAAAATATATTAGAATTTAAGAATTCTTTTAAAATATTAAGATAAAATAAATCCAAACTAAAGAAATTTATTATCTTTGAATATTAGAATCTTTTAATATATAATGAAAATAAATATAAAATGAAGTAAACTTACATAACATGACGACCCCTTGAATTTAAAGGGATTGATCATTACACAAGTATGAATGTGTGTCTATATGGGACAGCTCTTCTAAGCTAAAACTTAAAATAAGGTAAGCTCAAGTGTGTGGTGGGGCCCACATGGGGGGTGGGATGGTGGGATTTCAAGGACTCCATAGGACCATTCTCTTTGTAAAAAAGTAGTCTCCACCGTCGTTTCTACCATCTCTATCTGGCATTAGAAGTTTAATGGTCAACAGTCCATTCAGATTGGTACACAGTCGATCCAATAGTCTAGTAAATCCAAATCTGACCAAAAGCTAGTGGACATGTGCGATTTAGGGGGGTCGAGTGTTTAATTCATTTAAATGGACAAAGAGTGAGCCCCACAAACGTATGGTTACAGAATTAAATGGATAGGTATGGTGCCTAGGCTAAAAAGATATAATGAAATATGTGATTTTTTTCTGAGGTATTATTGGAAAAGAATAGATTTTATAGAAATAAATAAATAATTTATATTTATTATATATAATATAATATATATTTAATATTTTATTTCTTTAATGTGGCATTTTATGCAATGAGTTTACCACCAAAACCAAACATACCCCATTACATATTGTGCAGGTCTGTGTGACCATAGCGTTCAATGGAAGGTCATGGAGCATGTTTGAAATTAATGACATGAAACCCACTATAAAGTGACGTATGTTTAGGATGTCAAATGATAAAATTAGTGTGACCCAATCATGACCTACCTCATTGCCATCCCTATATAAGACCATCCAAGCCATTCATGAAGCTTACCAAACTCTCAAAGAAACATAGAAGGATGACCATCCTCTTAATATCATTATAAATTTAGTATGAAGGAGTGCATTTGTTTTCCTCAATTGAGTTCTTTAATCATATGAACTCCAACTTCTTCCAAAATTTAGTCCGAAAGAATGCATTTCTTTTATGATAAAACCTAGCGATGCCTCAAAGAAGAAATTAACATGATCAATAATATGCATTTGCAAATGCATATTATTTTCTTTTTGGGCCTATTTGTTTTCCCATTGATCATCCAACTCCCTTAGTCCTCCTAGAATCAAGATTAATTTCTATGGATCAATGGCATGTGGTGGGCCACTTCAAGCATACTTCAAGCCTTTTTGAAGTAAAATCTCTCATGTGGGGCTTAGGGATTTCTTATAAGATTTCCATCAGTAAAAATACCAGAACTTCATGCATATCATTGGGTTATGAGTTTTTATGTGATTAATGGTATATGGTGGGCCACTTCAATTAGGCTTTATGCCTTTGTAAAGTAGCAATCTCACATGTGGGGTCTGTAGTGCAAGCCATGTAGCCAATTAGAAACCAAAAGGCGTGGAAAACTAATAGCAATTGCATACCAATAATTATGTGAGGCCCACCTTGTGGATCTCAATCACATAGATAAGAGGATTGGTTAGAAAAATTTTAGGACGGATTAAGATTAGAGAGTGATTTGAGGATTAAGATAAGAAGATAAAATAGAAAAGTTAGGAAAAGAGAGATTTTAGGGGAAATTAGAAGGATTTTAGAAATATGGGTTTATGAAACCATAATCTTAATTTAAATGGAGAGATTTAGGGAGGAGATTTGGGAGGTGTAGTGGCTCACATTAAACCTAAAGCTCTATGTGTTTTTATAAATATTTTTCTGAAAGGAGAACTCATGTTGGTGGTGATGTGGCACCCCTCACAGACCTCCTCCCCATTTGTTTTAATATATATATAATGTTTGAGTTAGTTTTACCATTTTTTATTATACCCAGCTTAGGTGGGCTGGATCCCAATGGCCCTTGGGTAAGGGAAGTAGGCCTCTGTGAAGTGAGGGAAGGTGGCATGCTCGAAATTCGAATCCTATGCAGCCATTTACATGTTATTAATGACGTGTTTACCTTGTATTCACAAATTCAGAGTTTGGTAACTTTTACAACTATTTCAAATGTCTCCACTCGTACCGTGGATCAAGCTGGCCCTTCAAGAATAGAAAATGCATGTAGGTTCTCCCCTCTATATTATTGAATTACAGTAGCTAATAGTTGTTAGCTATTTATTATGGAACATTTACTATGCATATGCAATCGGTTACCCATCCAGCCAATTAGATCTAGACATTTTGGTAGACATATGGTCAACCACAAATTGCAACATGATATGCAACTGATGTTTAGCCTTCTAATGGTCTTTGGGAGGACATGTTGATGCATTTCCCTTGTGTGGATAATGATGTAGAGAGCAAAGAGGTCAATGAAGGATATGAAGAGGATGCTAAACATGATGATGGTGTTTACTTGGATGATGACCTTGGAAAGTGATCAATTTGGATGTGCGAGATTCTTGACACGTGGCCGGAAATCTATATGCGTTTCGGTGATTGGGAAGCTTTGTGGATCTTTTCACCTCTGTCCTTACCTACGGGATGATGTAGAATGTTAGAATGCCAACCATAGCTCCCTGCTTATCTCCTTTTATTTCATTCTACAGTTTGCTATTCCTTTACATGTGTCTCCTACTTAGATGCAAGTCGATTGCTATGTCCCAGGTGCCCACCTAAGAGACCTGTTGGTGGGGCCCAATACATGCAAAAACATTCTACCAATTTTTCAGATGAATTTGCTTTGGTTGATGCAAACCAAATTCTCTGTCCAATCGTCTCTGTATTTCCAGTTTATAAGGTAGGTTTTTCATTTTCTATCTTGTAATGGAAGGTTGGTTGGATAGGATGAAATTCACTAATGCATGGACGAATGCCATGTACATCAAACATTCTTCAGTCCCATATGCATCGCATTCCTTACAAATGCCTCTGCAAGCAATCCTTTGATGAGAGCATTGGCCATCAATTCCTTTGAAGGCATATAGAAGACTCCAATCTCTTTTTTTTTCGACATTCTCTCTTATAAAGTGATACTTTATCTTAATATGTTATGATCGGTTGTTAAGGTTCCGCTCATTCACCATAGACATAGCTAACGTGTTGTATTTATTCATTAGGACAAGCTCTTTTTCTCCAATTGTTTCCAAATCACTTAGAAAGTATTTTAACCAGAGAGCCTCTTGGACTGTTGTACTGCAAGCTATATACTTAGCTTCAGTTGTTAACATATTTGTAGATATCTATTTCTTGCTATCCCAAGAAACTGCACCTCCTCCAAAGGTAAACACATACCTGGTTACTGACTTTCTCTGGTCCAAATTAGCGTCCCAATCAGCATCTGAGAAGTCGTGCAGTTCTAGGACTTCATCTTGATAACATAAGTGAAGCTTTATTGTTCCTTTGTTGAACCACAGAATCCTTTTCATTGCATACCAGTGCTGTAAGCTCGGACTACTAAGGAATCGGCTTACGAGACTCATGGCGAATGCAATATCTAGTATTGTGCACAACATCACATACATGATACTTTCCACAATTTGAGAGTAAGGCTTTGACCCCATCACGCTCTATTATGGGTCCTTGATTGCTATACAATTTCACACTGTTACAGATGGGAGAATCAATTGGTTTGCACATCATCATGTCAAACCTTTTCAACACAGTTTCAAAACAAGACACCTGTGATAAAATCAATAGCTTATTAGAACAATCACGAGTTATCTTTGTGCCATGGACATATTCTGCCCCACCCATTTCTTTCATTTTGAAGCCTAACTTTAACCACTGTTTGATTTCATTGACGACTGTCAATTTGCTACAAGTGACAAATATGTCATCCACATATAATGACAAATACAAATTACTACTCTCACTACATTTAATAAAGAAACATGTGTCTACATTATTGGGGACACAACGGATTTTACCTATAGCTTGGTGGGGTTTTCTATACCATTGTCTGGATTCCTATTTTAATTCATACAATGCCCTTTTCAATTTAAACACTTTGTCCTCGTGACCTTGCACCACAAACGCTCGGGTTATTTCATATATATATATATATATTCTAATTCACCGTTCAAGAATGTGGGTTTTACATCCATCTGGTGCAATTTTAGGCCACAACATGCTACCATTGCAGCTAAGATTCTTATGGATTGAAATTCTATGACTGGAGAAAATGTCTCATCGTAATCTATTCCTTCCACTTGTATGAATCTTTTAGCCATTAACCATGCCTTATATTTATTATATTTATCTAAGGATCCGTCCAAATTTGCTATAATCATCAATGAATGTAATGAAATATTCTCCCTTTGTTCTGTTTTGGACATTCAATAGTCCACAAATGTCGGAATGTATTATAGTTAAAGATTTTCGAACTCCTATTCCTTTTAGGAGCGATCTTTTTTATCATTTTTCCACTTATACATAGTTCATACGCGGGGTACTCAACTTTACCTAAGTCTGGTAACAGTCCAACCATATCCAATTTACTTATTCTATTTTTAATTATTTGCCATAACATAGTCAAACCATCAATGCACACACACGCGCAAAGAGAATAATCAGAACTAGGCTTTACTTCATTACTAGCAATGTCCAACAAATACAATTAATCAGTAAGTGAACAATTTACTAAAACTTGACTGCCATGCCAATCATCACTTTCTTGCCTTTGAATCTATCTTTGAATCCGTTCATAGCTAGCTGGCTTAGGGAGATAACGATCATCGTCATGGTTGGAGCGAAGAAAATATTGGAGAGATAAAGTGATTTTCCTATTGGTGAGGGAATTTGGACCTCCCCATAGCCCAACACCTCACAAAAGGCTTCATTTCCCATGTATATAGTTTGTTCTCACGATTTCGTCTCCTAGAATTCAATGAACTTAGCATTGGCCTTGTTATGTATCTGGTGGCTCTAGAGTCAACCCACTTGTTCTTATCACTAGTGTCCACCATAATGGACTGTGAGGCTCCACCCCTTGTGTACCCTCACTTTTGTTTGATTATGTTAAATATATTATATGTTAGCCAGTTATACTACTTAGTAGGGATTAGTAAGGGTAGTATAATATTTTGCCTCGTATTTTAGCCAATTTTCTAGGAATTAGCTCATTTTTGTATTGTATAGGTTCTATAGGGTGTTTTTTGAATTTTTAGGAGTTTGTTAGTTAGTTAGAGGCCTTTGCTAGTAAATAGGACTAATAGGAGGATTTTTCACATGAGAATATTTTAATTCCATCTAGAAAGGCCTAAATACCCATTACTTATCTCAGTTTTCAACTAACTAAGAAAAGGCACATTGGACCTTTCCTTTCCATCACAAAAGCTATAAATGAAACTCTCCCCCAGCCATTCCAATGAGCCATCTCCCTCTCATTTCCCTCATTTCCCTCTCTTTCTCTCTTCTCTCTCATTTTCCCTCCAAGAACTCCCTTCCTTTCTCTCCCTAAAAACCCTAGATCTAAGGTTCCTAGCTAGAAGAAGAGGAGGTGCTCTGCAAGTTACTGATATAATCTCTCCTAAGGACTTCTCTTATCTCCTAGATCTCCCCTTTCTTTACAATTCAAGGTACACATCTTTCCTTAGCTCAATGTCCATGTATTTTCCTTTCTCTCTCTAGAATTCCCACTCCTTATTGCAATTCTTTTGTGGATCTAGGATTAGGTGCTATAGATCTATCTAGGTCTGTATTTTGGGATTGATTGAGAGCTTGAAAGCCTTAGAAGCTTAGATTTATATCTTAGAGCTTGGATTCTTTTATTATAGCAATTTTCATTGCATTTGGAGTAGACGCAAGTACAATATACTTATTTAACATGAAATGAATGTCTCTTTTCATTTGATTCTTTAATTTCAGTTCAATTGGGTGTTTGATTGCTTATATATGCCTTTTGAGTATGTTTTCATGGATTTTTGGCCTTTGATGGATGAGATCTCTCATTTAGAAGACCAATGGCCCAATTGGTGATGGATTTGTGATGAATTAAGTGGTTTTGATGTTTGTATATGATTTCATGATGAATGGATGAGATTTGGTTGGGTTTTGTTGGAAATTGGATGAAATTGGAGAAGTTGCAGAAATTTGGAATTCATATTCTCGCATGTACTCGGTCGACCGGCCATTGAGGATGTCGACCAAATACACAAGAAAACTGAAGAAATAACTGGGAATTGAAATGTGTCTCTGACACTTCATTTCAATGTACCTGGTCAATCGCCCTAGCGAGGATGTCAACCAGATACACTACGCAAAATGCCTAGGAAGCAAGTCAAATTCCAGAGAATTCCAGTATACCCGGTCGACCAACCTCACTGGATGTCGACCGGATACACTAGGAAGGATGTTTACCGAAGGAGTCAAAATCCTAGCTCCCAGTGTACCTAGGTCGACTTGGTACACTACAGACTGAGATTTTCAGATTTGTTTGATTTCGCAATGTGATCTGCTGTGGGGCCCATTGACCATCCAAATAGACTTCTATTTATGTGTCAAGTATGAGTCAATGATTTGGCTCAACCTTGACTCATCGGGACTACTAAAGTAGGGTCTTATGTATTAATTGGATTTCAATTCGATCCTTAAACGTCGATGAAAATGCCCGTAACTTCAAGAGCACCAAAATACACTTCCTTGGCATCTGAAACTTCATTTAGGAATTGAATTGGCTGACATGGACTTGGACCTGAAAAGGTTACTTAGGTTAGACCTTTGCTAATTCCCATTGAATAGCTTGGTTTTGGGGACTTATTATACTTGATTCATTGTTGTTCACTTTTGTTGTTACTCATTGCTTATACATGTTAATTAAATGAAAATTGGAAGACTTGAACCTAAGACTTCCTAGTGGTGACCTGGAATTATGGAATGGTGATCAATAACCCGTGTCTGTGGCTAGGGGGGCCATCATATGGCCTAAGAATGGATAGATGTGATACCTTTGAATGAAGATGATTGCTATTATGGTTTAGTGACCCATTTGTGAATGGGAATGGACTAAACATAATGAGGTACTTAGACTGTTTTGGACTAAGACCACAACAAGGTGGGTCATGGCAATGAATTTGATGATAGACTTGGACTTGGACTGTATGTATGGATTGGACATGAACCTTACATGTAATATCCCAATTTTGAATACCGAAGTTACCGCCAAGGTACCCGAATTTAGCGCGCAACTTATCGGAAAATCCGAGAACTTCCAAGATCATAGTCCGCAGTGAGGTCAAACTTTTAAAACTTTTTGAACAATAAAATAATCAACAGTTATATTGCGGAAACATAAGAAAAGATAGTGGAAGCAATATGTATTATATAAAATGAACCAGATGGAACAGGGCTAAAGTCTAACAAAATCTCAAAGTATGAATAACTAGTTTAATTACATATTTGAATAATACCCTGCTCACTACAAAATCGCTCAAATCCAAAAAATAACTGTGCACTTAGACACCCGGTGCAGGCACTTCATCCTTCGGCTCGATCACCTGATCAGCCTGCCCCCAACTGTAGTCGCCGGCGACAGGCGCCTCATAGATCGCGTCACCCGCGAGGTCAATGTCGAAATCTAAGCACCAAAGATGAGTCAGATCCAAGGATCTGATAAGATACCATATACAGATAACACGAGATGTATGCAACAAAAGATAATAGAGACGATTTTTAATCATAAGAGTAACAAGGAAATATAAACTAGGCAATTGAGCAGAAATAACAATTTAGCATCAGAATGATTAAGTAATCTAATATAACAGATATCAATATGGCACATTCACACAAGCTGGATACCGCAGAATATTATGCCGCGGCCCTCCCATACTGTAAACAGTCGCAGCGGGGAAAAGTAAAGTAACCAAGCAAGGGATAACAACCCTGATAATAATAATATATAAATATCACACCGATCACGCCCCTTTATCACACCGATCACACCCCTTTATCACCGTTCGTCTATCCATAGCTCATCATGATAGTTTTATTCACAACCAATTTAGCTTCTACCAGTGATGATCAATCAACAGGTTGAGCTTAGATCAACTGAGTGAATGTCTAGTGCCGACCCAAGAAACAAATACAGGTCTGTGTCTGTCTAGGCTTATCTTGCACGAGCAAGATCTTAACCAAGTGTTTAAGAGGTTCAAGTACAATATTATGGGACACAGCCCAATATCCAAGTCCAAGTCCAAATCCAAGTCCAATCACCATTGGATCCACATTAGGCCCACAATCATGGCCTTAGTCTATAATAATGCAAGTAGCCAATCCATACTCATTCACAACTATACATCATGACCAACCTCTTCATTCTAAGGTACCATACACCCAACTTAGGCCGTATGAGGGCCCGCCTAGCCACAAACACAAGTCATTTATCACCGTTTACATCACCGGGTCACCACTACGTAGTCCTAGGTTCAGGTCCTTCAATTTCCCTTTAATTAACAGGCTTATAACAATAACAATGATATAAGAGAAGAACAATGTATAGAATCCTCCTAGCAATAGAATCAAGTGGAATGAGACAAGGGTCCACCCTAGGTAATGGTCCACTCTCAGGTTCAAGGCCACATTAGATAATTGGATCCCTAACTATAGTCTCAAATGCCAAAGGATGTTATATTTGGTGCTCCTAAACTTACGGACATCATTGACTACTTTTAAGGGTTGAATCACTGACAATTACAATTCCAAAAACCTATTTGGTGGTCCCCACGAGTCAAGATTGAGCCATACCATTGACTCGTGCTTGGCATATCAATGGAAGTCTATTTGGATGGTCAATGGGCCCCACAAACGATCACAATCTCAGAAAAACTAAAGGCTGGAAAATCACTGTATACAGTGTATCTAGTCGACCGAATACTGGGTCCGGTTGACCGGGTACACTGGGAAGTCAGGATGTTGACTCCCAGGTCGACCCAATGTTTAGTGTGCCTGGTCGACCTCCTGGCCTAGGCGGTCGGCCGCGCACACTGGGAACAATGGATAGTCACTTAGCAGGTAATATTTTAAACTGAATTCCCTCAATGTGTCCGGTCGACCTCCTCGCCTGGGCGGTCAATCGCACATACTGAGGTCCTGAGAAAAATAGATGTTGCAGCTCTCAGTTATTTCCTGCAGTCTCTGTGTACCCTATCGACCTAGCACAGGGCCCGGTCGACCGCATACACAGTCCTGTAGAAATTTAACTAAGGCTTGGTTTTTCACCAATTTTAGTGTGCCCGGTCAACCCGACTACAGGCCGGTCGACCAGGTACACGCGTCTGCAACAGAAAACCAGTTTTCTGGATATCTCCTCTTCAATCCAATTTCCATTCAAAACATCTCTAATCACTTCCATTCATCATAAAAACATCACTAAATAAGAAAAACACTCCAATATACATCCCACCATCCATCTTTGGGCCATTGATCTTCCAAATGAGAGATCTCATCAATCAAATGACCAAAAATCCATAAGACAAAGCTCAATGATAGGTCTAAACATGTATATATACATCAATTGAATTGAAATTGCATAATCAAAAGAAAGAAAACATGCATTTTAAGTTATCCATCATAGGGTACTTGCCTTGAATAAATAGAAATGGGAAAATTGAATATGAGAGAAAGATCCAATAGCTAATATAGGGTTGGAGCTGAAATTTGGGGATGATCTCCTACTCCTCTTGTTGCTGGAATTTAGGGAATTAGGGTTTCTTAGGGAGAAATAGAGAAGATGAGAGATGAGAGTGAAATGAGAGTGAATTAGAGCTATGTTTCATTTCATTGCAATAGTTAGTATATATAGGTTAGGGTTTAGTGGTTGGTTACTAAAAAGCCCTTAGGATTTAAATGGAATTAGGAATGAGGGTATGGGTAACTTAGTCATTTGGAGGAAATTTATGAAGCTTCCTAACTATAACACCCATCCTATTAAAGTTTAATTACTAGCTAAGGCCTAATCTAACTAAAACCTTAAGTAAATTATAAAGAATACCTTATATTTATAAAGAAATAAATAAAAGTCTAATCCTAACACTTAGGAACAATAATAAACTTCCCTACTAAATTCTATTAATTAGTATAATAAGATAGATAATATGTCACTAATAATTATTTAAATCAAATTGAGGGCCCACAAGGGGTGGGGCCTCACATTACACCTTGTATGGACAAGATAAGACCTTGCTCACGCAAGGCAAGCCTAGACAAACACAGACATTTACTTGTTTCCTTGAGTTGGCATTAACATTCACTCGGTTGTTATAAGCTTAGCCAATGGACTGATCATCTTTGGTAAGAGCTATACTTGTTAGGGATTGGAGCTATCATGATGAGCTATGGTTAGACGGCCGGTGGGATTCCAATTTCGGTTTATTGAGCGTGAGAGTGTTGATATTGTAATTATTATTGGCAGGGCTCGTCATCCCTTGCATGTTACTTTATTTCCCTGCATGTAGAGTTTTTTTTTCTAGGATTTGCACCTTGTTTTTTCCATTCCTGACATGGTGAAAATGACCTTCTTTTATAAGCTTTTGGTGGCCATAGGGGGAGTTTATGGGCTTTAAATGCATTAATTGTATTAATGCTCCATGATTGTAGGAGTTACACATTTTCATTTATGTTTTTTGTAACTTCTTTTGTTACTCATTTTTCTTGGATTTTGATTGGTTGTTGGAGAATAGTGGGGCTTTAATTGCATTTAAACTCCATGCCATGATGGGAGGAGTTACCTGGTTTAATGTCATGATTGTGTTGGCTAGTAATTCCCACACCATGATTTCTGATTGAGCCGTCCACAATAATGAGTGACCAACCACATTAATTTGTCATAAAATGGGTCATTAACCGCATTAAGTGCCCGCCAAAGTACTTGAAGAGTCACAGGCCATGCCGCATCTTTTGGAATTCTACCCGCGACGTAGGAAGCTTTGATCACTGGTGGATCTTTCATGCCGATTGCTATCGGATGATCATGTAGTTTTAGACATTAATTGCTACCAGTGGGCCATACCATCTGTCATATCAATTTCTCGATCAGTCGAGTAGAAAGTGTGCTTTCTTGGATGGCCGGTTGGTGATTTCGAAGCATCTGATGACGAACCCATAATTTTGAAAGTGAATCTATGATGTTGTCGAAGATTGATGGATTTCGTGCACCGAGAATTAGATTTTTAGAAAATCAGAAGGGCCAAATAGCTCAAAACTAAAAATGGGACCCAAAAATGGTTTTCTGGCAAAAATCTGGCGACCATGGGGCTTTTTGCCCCTCTTGTCGTTGTGTTTCGGTCGTCTTCTGGTTTTTTTCACTTTTTCCTCCTTTGACATTTTTCTTGGTATTTTTGTACATATTTTGGCATGATTTCTCGCAGAAAACTTGATGAGAAGCCGTGCAAATTGGAGGGCAAAGTTTCTGATTTCCCGGGATAGCTGAAGACTTTGTCGTGTAGAGGTGCCAATTTGCCGTCAGAAGCCAAAACTAGGTGAAACGATGTCGGAATACCGTGAAATTTTAGGTGAAGCTTTACAGGAAATAAATAAGACCAACCACAAGCTTTCGTTTGAATTTTGAAGTCATGTGGAGTCCTGTCGCCAGTAGACTTGATTTTGTCGCGAAGAAGACGCTGTGTTTTGATGTACGATCAAACGATATCCGATTTACTTGAAATTTGACAGGGAACTTCTTGGAATCATTTTAAAATGATCCATTAACTCCGATTTGGAAATCATGGTCTCGAGGGGCTTCGCCGCCGTGAGGTCTGATTTAACTTCCGAGAGGTCAAAGTCTGGTTAAATGTTATCAAAATGACCATAAACTTGACATGTAGCCCCTTGGAAGTATTTTGAGACCATCCATGTGCTTTGTTTGATGAGTGATGACCTTGGTGGTTTCCGCCACCAAGAAGCTTGGTTATGCTGTTTGATGGTTGATGTAGGGTCATTCATTGTCGGTTTGACTAGAAATTTGACATAGAGCCTGTTGGATCGATTGAAGATCTAATGTTCTTAATGTTGTCGCTTGTGGGAGTGCTAACTTTTGGTTTTTGGCCAAATGGTATCTGAATGGCTTGGATTTTGATGTAGAGACTTTTAATGGCATTTTGAGGCCAACTGTGTTTTTTTTTTTTTTTTTTGTGAATCAAGGTCTCCAGCTTCACCACCGCCAGGAGCTCTTGTCCAGCTGCTGGAAGAGTGAAGTTAGGCTAAATAATATCAAAATGGCTCGAAACTTCATGTGTACTCTTCTTATGGATGTTTTGAAGGATTTTGTAGTTTTTGGATGGTTCTGGCAATATTTGATGCTTGAAGTAGCATTGCATGTTATGATTGGATGTAGCTTCATGTGGCTTCTTGAAGTTTGAAAGGATATGAAGAAGCAAAGTGACATTTTTTGTGTCAACAAGCCGTAGTGAGGTGTTCAAACTGTATCACCAAATTAGATCCTCTTTAACATTGTTGAAATTTAATGCTGCGCATACCTCATTGAATTCTTCAAGGTGTAGGTATGCACTTTCTAAATCTAAGCCATGAAATTTGGGTAAGAGTTGAATGAGCCCTGGTTTGATTTCAAGATTTCCCACATTGGCAGGGACTACCATGCATGAAGATGTGGTTGTTCGTAGGGGTGTAATGGTTTGGTTAACTGTTTGTTTGGAAAAATCGTTAACCGAACCGTATTTTACGGTTTTCAATTTTTAAAAATCGTAACTGTAACCGTTCCCTAAAAACTGTTAAAAATCTGAACCGCGATTAACCAAATTAGACGGTTTGGTTACAGTTAATTATCACTTAAAAAGAATCTATCTTTGTCCCTTGACTCCGCATGCAGAACACCACTATCATTTTTCACATACCAAAAGTCTAAAATGATACTACAAAACATCTAGGCCCTTTTGTTTGTTCTTTATTAGTGTAATGGTTCGATTAATCTTGTGTTTTGGACAAACGATTAACTAAACCATATTTTACGGTTCAGTTCGGTTAATAATTATGAGTTGATACTGAAAACTGTAACTGAACTGTGAACCATGGTTTTTCAATTTTAATAACCGTAACCGAGCCGGGAACCACTGTTTTCTGATTTTAATAACTGTAACCGAACCATAAAACACGGTTATTAACTGTTGGTTTAATTCGGTTTGGTCGGTTGGATGTTTTTCCCTTTTTTTTCACACCCCTAATTGTTCGTGATGGTTGTAGGTAGTCACGAAGAGTTCTAACTGGTTGGTCAATCCCGGGTTCATCGTTGCCAGTCCCACTGCTTTGGTCGGCCACGTTTCTAGATGCTGTAGAACTAGGAGTTGTTAGGTTTTCAAAAAAGTTAATTATCCTCTTGATTGGGGATTCCTTTCTTTTTGGACACTTTGTTAGATCGCGTTTCCAAATGGGATTTGCGGTGATACAAGTTTTGAAATCAAGAGGAGAGGGTTGGCCACTTTTTTTTTTAGAAATTAACCTAATAAAAGAAACTACTAAAAAATCATATTACAAAAAAATCAAATAAAAAAACTAATCCTAATGAGGGTAGTTGAACATTCCATGTATGCCCCACTTAGTGACCTAAAAATTGAGCAACTAAGCTTAGCGGATAATAGATTAAACACATATACCTGAAGAGCATATGCCGAGCTCTACACTAGGTTGCAGGTTAATGCTAAAAATTAGAACACACCCACAAAATTAAAGAGTAATAACAAGAAAATTACCTCCAAATGCATTACTAAGTTTGGCTAATCCTAAGTAATAGAGCCAAGAACTTTCCACAACCTTGATATAGTAGTTATCCCAAACATGGTTTAAAATCACGGAATGAGCTGACCCTAAAAACCGATACCATCGCAATTTGCGGTCCATCATGGTGTGAATTTATTTTTCACCCTAAAAAAATTAGAAAAATAACCAAAAAATCATAATATTGTAAAATTCTAGAAAAAAATATTTTTTTTCCAGTAATAACAATTATAAAGCAAAATGTCAGTCCTTTTAAGTTATAATATCATGTATCACTGTTTATTATTTAAAAATTTATTGTATTAAGTTTAGTGTGCAATCTTTGGTCCCAACCATATAATTTATAAATCTATCAAAGTAGTTCATATATAAAATCCAAACCACTTATAACTACCAATTTGACTCCAATAATCCTTGGTCAGCTGTTGGATTGACCATTATACAAATCTAAGCTTGTCTTAGGATTTTACTCACATTTTTTGAAGTGATTAATTAGATAGTAGCTTTAATATAATTTGCCTAAAATTTGTTGAGGGCCCATTTAACAAGGGGCATATATTTTTTAATAGTTTTGTGGAGCACTATTTACATTTGAACTTTTCAATAAAATCACCTCCAATTATATGGGGTGTTTTAAAATTTTACTTCAATCCGAATTTCCTCCACTAAAATAGGTTTGTAGTGCATATTCACCCCATTTCCTGTTGATATAAATTTGGTTTGAATTGTATGCCACTCACCTATCTAGCAAAAAAAAAAAAAAAAAAAAAGCCCTAAAAAGGGACAGTAATGGACAAATGGTTTAGTTTTTTTTTTAAAAAAATGGGCCATATTAGAGTCCATATATTATATGGTGAAAGACTCACACCTCACAATCACAGTCAAAAACCCTAAAAAGGGAATCACTCCCATTTCCCTAAAATGAAAAAGATGATGGCGGAAGGGAAAGAAAAGAGGCGGAGAGGAGAAGAGGAGGGAAAAAGAGAAAATAAGAAAGAAGAAAAAACAAGAGGGAATGAGAAGAAAAGGAAGAAGCAAAAAGAACAGGGAATGAGAAGAAAAGGAAGAAGCAAAGAGACAGGGAGAAGTAGATGAGGGGGGCAGGCAATTAATGGGGGTTGTAGTAGCACATGGAAACAGTTGGTGGTTGATAGTGGTTGCAATAGCAACATGAGGAGGCTGGCCGCAGTTGTAGCAACATCTGGCGGCGAAGCTCTGGATTCTAGGCTTCACCCCTTTTTTCTCCCCTTTTCTTCTATAAATGTAAGTTACCCTTGATTCCTTTCCTTCTTTTTTTTTTTTTTTTTTTTTTACTTCAGATGGATCTACTCTTCCCCCTCATTTTTTTTAAAAGTTTAGGTCGTATATGCCATTATAACTGACATTTTGAGAGTATCTGTAATAACGACCAATATTTTTGCAATATGGATTTTGACGATAACAATCCGCTATCCTAGTAAAATATCGTTGCAGCTCGGACTAATACTTGTATGTATCGGTATCGACCAGTATTTTAAACCATGATCCCAAAGTGCAGGGTTGTCACGAAGTAATAATTCTAAGTGACTCCAAGATCGATTCACAAGGATGGTAGCACTTGTCATAATCTAATTAAAATCTAAAACTGACCTAAGCAAATCTATACAATTGAATGATGCCTCTTGAATTAAAAATTAATTATAACAATTACAACCCATTAAAAAATCCCTAATCTATAAATCCTAAATCAAACTGCTTAGATTGTTGAAATCAAAGAAAACAAGATCAAATAACCAATTGAAAATAATAAAAAAAAATTAAAGAAATTGGATTGACAAGAAAGATACGTTTTATAAAGATCCGAGATCCACTTTTTTCCTAATGATTGGAAGTATGAATAGCTCCAGATCTCCCCTCCAAAATAGGTTGCAGGCTATTCCAAAAAAGGAACAAAGATTATGTAGTTTAAAAAATTATTTCAGAAAGAATTATTAAAACATTCATTGGTTTTCATTAGTTCTTTTGCACATGCATGCCCACGGTGATTCTAAGAATGTCATATATCTGAAGGCAAAAACAAGGCATTGAAGTATTCCTTGAATAAGGTAAATATTGCCCAAATTATTTATCTACAATAAATTGCTAAATACATAAACTTTTAATCTTATCTACTCATAGAATCATTAAAAGTACTAGCAAACAATGCCCGTGCTAAGCACAAGCAAGAAACTAACGACATTTGTAAAACAAAACTATTAATATAAAGTCGATGGAGATATATTATTTCTTCTTATATACATATATAAAATTGCAACCAATCCTGATAGACATTGGTACCTATAAAACTGGTTCATTCACATGCATTTAAATTATTAGAGATATTTTGGACTATAATTCATTCAGTGACATAATGAATTAGAAGATATTCATTTTTGGAATAAGTAGTTATCAATTTATAAAACTCAAGCCTAAAAACAGTGTCAAGTACAAACACTGTATAATTCAATTTTGATACTTGATATGCAATACATATGTAGTTATGGAAAAAAATAGAATAAGAAACAAGATACGATAGATACCATGAAAATTTCATGGTAAAATTCTAGTTGAGATTCAAGTATGCAAGTAAATAATGTGATAAACACTAAATAGATAAAAATATGTATGAATATAATGGTTTCCTAGAATGAAATTGATTGCTCAATCTTGAAAAATATAAAGAGTTTATGCATGGCCAGAAAATCATAAAGCTATAGGATTAAAGAGAATTTGAAGAAAAGATCACAAGTACAATATATTATATTTTGTACAATGTTTGTGCATCTCCACATTTTTTTAAGCACAGATGCTCTGTATATAGAACAGAGATGCTTGAGCTACTTGTATAGTTATAATCTTAGCTGCAAAAATTTATAAAAGGGGCTGAGTCAGAAACTTAAGAAATGAAGCAGTTACAAAATGAGACAGTAAAGAGTCAAAAGAAGTTTCGTATTCTTTTACTTCTAAGAATGTTCCTATCAATGGCTGATATTAATAGGGCTGATAAATATTGGACAACAACTGTAGGATTGATATTAGTAGGAAGTCAAACTTGGAGAATGGTCAAAATTAAAATTGAAATTAGCTATAAAATTGGCAATCAAATCTAGTTTGCTTCATATATAAGAATAGAAAAGTCTCACCTTTCACATCATTAAAATGGAACTAGCCTTTCATAGCCTTCAACTTCAGCATCTTCAAAAGTTTTGTGTTATTGATCTTTGACTTTGAGGTGGATTTCCTTTTCTTTGCTTCTTTAACTTCTCCTCTCATCTCTTGCTTCTTGGATTTCTTCTTCATGAGGGCCCCTTCTAATTGAATTTCCTACAAAATAAAACACATAAATTAAAAAGAATATTTTTTACGTAGAAAACAATCCTATTATGTATGTGGCCTATTTTGACACATATGAATGCATGTGAATACACCATCTTGCTCAGATTTTCGTATACAACACAATTGTGTAAAGAAATTACGTATGCGTATGTGTAAAAATGAAGTTATTTAAGAGGATAAGAAGAGAATCCAAAAGGAATTATCTCATAAAACATGTAACTTTCCAAAATTAAACAAAATTTCACATGAAATCCAACATGAAAGCCATGATGCATGATTTTATGAAATTCAGATGATTTAGCTCTAAACAAATCCATAATCTATATGAAATGATGATAATGATATGCAATTTTATGAACTTATCACTTGATAATTAGTAAGCATGAGGAAATTGAAGAAGATGTTGAATATAAGATAAAAGCGGGATGGTTGAAGTGGAGTCTAACTTCTAGAGTGCTTTGTAACCGACGAATGCCAATAGCATTGTAGAAAGTCTTTTATAGGACAATAATTACACCGACTATAACCTATGGAGCAGAATGTTGGCAAATCAAAAAGCAACTTATGCACAAAATGAATATAGCAAAAATGAGAATAATGATGTGGATATATGACAAAACTAAGAAGGACAAAATTAGAGATGAGCAATTTTGAGAGCATTTAAGGGTAGCATCAACATGTGATAAAATTAGAAAAGCACATTTGAGATGGTTTGGGCATGTCCAATGTAAGATGTCAACTGTGTTGGTAATAAAAAGTTTAGTCATATAAGTTGATCGCTCAACAAGGGTGAACAAGTAGGCCGAAGAGGACGTGAATGGAGGTAGTAAAAATAGATATGAAGAAGTGTAACTTTTCTAAAGCTTTATAGCTTATGATTAATTGGAATGAAGAAACATAATTTATGGAGCTGGCCCAAACATAATTGGTATAAGGTTTTGATGATGATGACGACGATGACGACTGCTACTTCCATTTTAGCAACCACCATTTGAAGACTCCATAGTGATTATTAATCAATAGGTCCCACAATGACTCCATATAGTGACTTCTAATAGATTTTTTTTTTTTTTTGAAAAGTTATAGTAGACAATTTTCCTCATTGGAGTTTCATGTTTTTGTCGTGTTACATGATTTACTTCAATCATTCATCCACTCATCCTCATTCGATTTTATTTTCAATACTTTACTATATGTATAGGATCAAAATATTAAGGGAGAACATTTCCTCTAAGGGAAGGAAAACGTGAGATTTGTCATGGATTTCCGCAATGCAAAAAATCTCACTTGTACACACTATATAAGTCCTTAAAAACATTTTCACTTTTTGTCTAGTTCAATTTTTAATTCTCGCATTGTCATTCATAGGAACTAAACAAATAACTACTTATCTAAAATTATGTTTCAAGTCAACCGCAAGCTTGGGTACTCATAAACACTCTAAATCAAAAGCGTCAAATGACATTTTAGTGTACATGAGAATATCTTGATATCCAAATTACCATTTGGTTTACAAAGAAACTTAGCTATTACAGTAATCAAAACCAACCAATTAAGGGGAAAAAAAACCAACTAACACGACAAAAGTGAGACATTCGAAGGATTAGGCTTCAGCAACATCTTATGGTGAATCAAAGTAAAATTTCAGGATGTGTCCTTCAAAGGGATGAAACTCAATCTCAACGGTGGTCGCACATTGAATGCTACTATATACATTCCACTCGCCTACGAATCTAGCAACGTCTCTGAAGTCACTATCCCTGTGGATATGAGGCTTCCACCACGTGGCACCTCATTTTGGAAGTTCAGGCTATCAATATCACATGCTCCAACAGAAGATATCTTAACTGTCCATGAGATTGAGAAGCATGTCCCACCAATGCTAAAATGAGTGGTTTAGATCATCCTGCAAATGTAGTGTGTGGTTTAGATCATCCTGCAAATGTAGTGTGGGCCACACCACTGTATGAAAAGTTGCAAATAATTACCCGAGTTTGTTAAAAATTTCAAATAATCAACTTCTTTGTTTTTCTAAAGGAAGATTTAATGAAAAAAAACTTCTAAAATGGCCCGTACAAGAAAAAAGACCTCATAATTTTCACTGCATAAAAAAGGACCTCTTGCCTTTTAACCTCTTTTTTTCTTTACCTTATAGACCGAATGACGATATCGTCACTCATTTCAGTTGAGCAACAATATCCTCACTCGTGTCTTTTTTTCCCCTTTCCTCCCTCCTCTTTCTCCATTTCTCCCACTCCATTTCTCACTCAAGCTAGTGCCCACAACACCTTCATCAACCTCAACACCTCCATCTCAGTCAACTCATTCTTATTTTTACCTTCTCATACCATCCTTCTTCTTCTTAACTTTACACAGAACTTATCCAAATCAAAGCGGCTAAACTTGAAGACAAAGCTAAAAATCCACAAATATATATATATATATATATATCCCCTTTAATAGGAGATGATTGCTCACCCATCATGCCAACGATCAAAGTATTCCATTAGATGCAAGCGTGTGAGGCGCTCTGTGTTTGTGGAGCATCTTCTTTTTGTTATAGAAGGGTAGATAATTTACTTGGATGAAACATGAGATTTTCTGAAGAGTATGCCATTAAAATTAGATGCAAGCATGTGAGGCGCTCTTTTTGGAGAGAAATGTAGTGGGGGAGATGAAGAAAGAGGAGAGAAAACATAGAGGCAGAAGAAGCACAAGTGACGATATCGTTGCTCAATGTCGCTCAGTCTAAAAGGTAAAAAAGGAAGTTAAAATTGGCAGGAGAGCCTTTTTTGTGTAATAAAACTACGAGATCCCTTTTCATCCATGGGCCACTTAAGAGGTTTTTTCCCGTAAAATCCTCTTTTAGAGATAACCAGCTCTATTAATATGAAAAATCTTAGTCGACCATCTTAGCCGTTTGTCAATGTATATTGATTCCAATCTATTGCAAGATACAGTAAAAAGATAAAAGCTTCCTCTTACCATATTCATTTGAACCAAAATTTTTGCAATGAAAGAAAAGACCATGAAATATGACAAGCTTCCCAAGGCTAGTTTCATTTGGTTAAGATTCAGATTGTTACATTTATTTGATATATCTAAATCACGCAAGATCTTGCATACTTTTCAACTTCTTTGCAATAAAATACATCAAGTTTTATCATTCATAAAAACATTAGCATTTGATGCTAGTGAAGTTGGTTAATTGTGAACTTTAGGTTAACTAAAAGAGGCAGTTATTTGTAAGATTAAGAATTTATGTTAACATTTGTAATTTTTGAAAGGGACATATAATCATGCTAATATCTCATATTGCTTCTATTAATTTTTTTCTCTTATTTGCCTCATTAAAATCAAAACCTCATCCAGGGTAAGGTTTAATTTCTAAATAACCATTTCCCTTCTCTCTCCCTCTCTAAAAAAACCATAATCAATCCTCCAATCTGCACCAAAGAAAAAAGGAGAGAAAAAAACAAATAAACAAGAAAAGAAAGCATATTAGACCGTTGAAGTTGGTTGATTGAGAGTTTTACATTAGTAAGGTATAATGGACGGCTGGGTTTACATGGATGAAAATGGACTGGACCGTTAAATGAAGGAACAAATTCTTTTCTCTAACATAAAGTCATCAAACTAGTGGACCACGATTGAAGGAGCAGAGGTATGGAATTAACTCCAACTTTGATATCTGATTCCATCAAGATGGGTCTTTCCATACCCCGGGTCCCATGATCAATGGGGCCCCACATGGGCCACATCAAGCTACCTTTCACCCTTTACGTCCTATTTGCTTGTAAAAGAGTAAAGTGAACGAGGATTGAAATAAGTCTGAAACGGTTAGATTGTTTACACCATAAGCATTTATTTGCAGCAGCAACCAAACACATAAAGTAATTATGTCCGCCCAGCGGACTTAAATTTTTCTCCCACTATTACCGGAAGATACCAAAATAATAAAGTGGGGGTGGAGTAACTCATTTCCAAATCTCTCTTTCCGACCAAATGCAAATATAAAATCCTTTTATATCACAACAACCATTCAACCATTAAAAACGAATAAGATGTAATTCATCCACTCATTTATTTCAACTCGCCCCTCTTCTAACTTTATTCTAATGTCACCTCCACACCTAAGTGACCTAAGCAGGCCTCTTCTATTCCTCCCCTGATGCAAACAGAAACATGGTCCCTAATGCACATTAGCATCTCTCACTAGCTAGTACTAGTAAGTGACTGTTTGTAGCTTTAAAATGTCCAGGTGGGGTTACATATCAATATGTATAAATGTCCCCACCCACATCGCTTTTTCTTGACTTGTTGCCATCCCAGGTAGGGTTTTATTTCCGAATCGACTTTTTCTCTCGATCTCTCTCTCAAACGCCAACACCAGACAGGGAAAGACGCGGTAAGGAAGCGATTCGATTCGAGCGTCGAAGTCCCAAAAGCGGAAAAAAAAATCCCTTTTTAGATCGCTGCTACCTTCTCTTCCAAAACCCTAATTACTCCCATGACTCGAGCTCCGTAGCCAGAGATCCTGAAGAGACTGGACACACAGAGAGCGGGAAATGGCGGAATTAGGGCAGCAGACGGTGGAATTCTCGACGCTGGTCCGCCGTGCGGCGGAGGATTCGTTCCTATCGCTAAAGGAGCTCGTAGAGAAGTCGAAGTCGTCGGAGCAGTCCGATTCCGAGAAGAAGATCAGCCTCCTCAAATACATCGTAAAGACGCGGCAGCGCATGCTCCGCCTCCACGTCCTCGCCAAGTGGTGTCACCAGGTCTGCCTATACACCCCCTGTTTCCGATCTCTATTGATTTCTTTCAGCTGCGATTTGCGGGTTTAGGGTTTTTGGATTTGTTCTTGTGAATAGATTGCTGCAATTGAATCGAAAACTGGGGCTGGGTGATGAAAGATTGAATTTTGATGGGTGCGACTCTTCTGTCCTCGTATTTCTAGGGTTTTTGTCACGTTTCTGTAGTTAGATTACTGTAATTGAATGGAAAACTGAGGCTGGGTGATGAAAGTTTGAATTTTGATGGGTGCGTGCGCCTTGGTCCTTGTATTTCTAGGGTTTTGCCTTTTTACTGTAGCTAGATTGCTGTAATTGAATGGAGAAATGAGGTAGGTTGATGAAAGTTTAAATTTTGATTGGTGCGCCTTGGTCCTCGTATTTCTAGGGTTTGGCCTTGTTGCTGTTGTTAGATTGCTGGAATTTAATGGAGAAGTGAGGTTGGTTGATGAAAACTTGAATTTTGATGGGTGAGCACGGTTCCTGGTTTTTGTGTTGTTATTTGTTAAGCCCCTAGATTAGAAAGCTGCCCAAATACTCAGCAAACTTTTATCCCTAAGATGAGAAATCTATAAGAAATTGAAAAATGTATAAATGCTGGTCATTGACCATCCTTACAAGCCTCTCTCTTACCGGATATCATTTATTGCTTGATGCCTGACCCAATGCAAACAAGTTGTGTATCATTTATTCCAAAATCTCACCTTAAAGATCAATCGAACTCTACATACCTTTTTTTTTGTTTATTTAAAAAATGTTAAGCAGCAAAGTAATAACACTTTAATGAATAGAAAAAAGTTTCATATTGTCTCCTTGGCCAAGTAGGCTAGGTCCAAGACCAATTGTTGCCATTCCGAATTGAGCGGGCTGACGTTCCTGGGGAGGTAAACTCCAAGGTGGTCACCTTGCAAAGGAAGGCACTCTTTTCACCTTGTGTTTGCTTCAAAGTTGAGCCTCCTGTATTGGCCTTTATTTTATATTCTCATAGAACTATTCTTATTAACCAAGGAACAAAAAAATTCTGATACAAGAAGGCAAGCTTATAAGCATTTGGCGTTACACTATCAGCAGACTTTAAAAGGGCTTCATAACCTTTCAATAACTTTTTTCCATTCCCTCTCAAAAAGAAAGCGGAAATAGATAAAGAAGAAGAAAGCTCTCAACAATTCTAGCTGCATGAGTTCAGTCCAGTCATTTTTTTTTTTTTTTGCTGTTTTTCTTTAGGGAGCCGTGATGATCATGTGAGAAGCTAAGTGTTACTGGTTTAGATTTTCAGATTGCTTATTGTGCCTGAAATTCTGTTGATAACTGTAGCAGCCTGATTTATGCAGGTTCCATTGGTTCAGTATTGTCAGCAACTTGCAGCTACTCTTTCAAGCCATGACACATGTTTCACCCTAGCTGCTGATTCTCTGTTTTTCATGCATGACGAGCTGCAGCAAGCTCGGGCTCCTATCTACGATGTTCCCTCTGCTATTGATGTTCTCCTTACAGGAAATTATCAGCGATTACCAAAATGTATAGAAGATATGGGAAGTCAAAGCACACTTACTGAGGAAGAGCAAGTGCCTACGTTAAAGAAGCTGGATACACTTCTTCGCTCTAAACTTCTTGAAGTCTCACTTCCTAAAGAAATATCCAAAGTTACTGTGTCCGATGGCACTGCACTCCTCTGCGTTGATGGGGAATTTAAGGTTCTTCTTACCCTAGGTTACAGGGGACATCTATCAATGTGGAGGATTTTACATATGGAGTTGCTTGTTGGTGAGAGGAGTGGTCCTGTGAAACTCGAAGAGATGAGGAGACATGCTCTCGGAGATGATCTGGAGCGTAGAATGGCGGCATCTGATAACCCATTTGTGATTTTATATTCAATTCTTCACGAACTCTGTGTTGCCCTTATTATGGATACTGTCATGAGGCAAGTTCAAGCTCTACGTCAAGGCAGATGGAAAGATGCTATACGGTTTGAACTGATATCTGAGGGCACTACGGGACAGGGAGTGAATGCTGGTTCTATGCAGTTGAATCAAGATGGGGACTCCGATTCGGCTGGTCTAAAAATGCCTGCTCTGAAAATTATGTACTGGTTGGATTTTGACAAAAACACTGCAGGGTCTGATTCTACTTCTTCCCCATTTATCAAAATTGAGTCAGGACAAGATCTGCAGATAAAGTGCATCCATAGTGCATTTGTCGTAGATCCCCAAACTGGCAAGGAGGCTGAATTCTCACTAGATCAAAGTTGCATTGATGTTGAGAATTTGCTGCTAAGGGCGATTGCTTGCAATAAACACACACGTTTGCTTGAAATCCACAAGGAGCTTAGCAAAAATGCTCAGATTTGCCAGGCTGCAGGTGATGTCATTCTTAAGTGCCATGGAGATGAATCTGATTCTGACTCAAGGCAGGTTGGTATAAGAGATTCTCACAAATTAAAATTTTCAATATTGGTCATTTCTGTACAATTTTTTGCTCCAGTTTTTTAAATACTGTTGAAACCACAGGAACTGTTTGGTGAAGATGACGGGAAATTCCTTAATTCCAGCATTTACTTAACATTTATGTCCTGTTCGATGCTACACACTAATATTGTCATTGATTATGTTACTATCATTAAAAGAGGCTAAACAGTACAAGAGAAGTATACTGAAGCAAAACAACCACAAAAATAGGGAGATTAACTGCACCACTATGACTACATGTAGGCCATAGAAATCCCACTAACCAAAACAAGAGCCTAACCAAAACAAAATCTCAAAATACAGCAAGGGTAAAAGGATACCACACTAAGAAAAAGCACCTCCTTCCATTTGTGAAGAATAAAATCCAAGGGAACAGGAAGAACAAATAAAAAATGTTTATGATATTCATGACATGGCTGCAGACCTGGGGACATAGCCAATAGTCAACTTAAGTCTTTCCTGAAAATCAGTTTAAAAAGTCAGTACTGGTCTGGATGAACACATTGGTGGCTGAGTTTTGATTTTGATCGATTCATCTCAGTCATAGGGGACCGAAGGAAGCCTGCTTCACATGAAAATTATAATTGAAAACATACATTTCGTGACTAGAAATCAAAGACTGCTTTTCATGTTTTTGTCTTGTATCTTCCTTAATAAAATATCTTTACCAGAGCTTGATGGCCTACTGCATAGTCGTTTTGTCTCAACGTGAGGTCAGTTTGAGTTTGAGGGTGGCGACCCTTTTCATGTTAAAAAATATATTTATCCTTGAGTATGAGTATATAGGAACAAGAGTTCTTGCCTTTTTTTAAAAATTATGATCACGTATGTGTACAGAAGTTTTTATTCTGTATCCATCTATTGGAACTTTATTTTAAAACTTGGAAATCGCAGCTATAGAAAAGCATGCATATGTATGCGCATATTTGTAGTCCTCTTCAGTGACTTGTCATTATTAATAATACAATAGATTGGGGCGTTTTCAACTTGCATATTTGCGTCATTCTGTTCTTGTTTAGTGTTTAGGTCTAAGTTGGAACCTGTTCCATGCTTGCATCCTAGTGTCTGGTAATATATCTCTAAGTTGATTTAACTCTCCTTTTTAATAATTATTTGTGTTTATCTCCACAGGACAGTAAATCTAGCACTGGAGGTTATGGGGTTGATGAAGTGTTACTTGTGCGAGCCTATGGCTTATCATACATTACACTTAAAATAGATATCAGGTTTGGCTGATTAACCAATCAAAGTTACTAGTTTTCCTTTGCATGCTGCTGTGTTGTTCTTATTTCTTATCATTTTTTTGTGATGCATTGAGGTCCTAACTTAGCTATTTGATTGCATTGTTTGTGGTGTAGCTATATGAATGTCATCTCATATGTGGGGAAGCTACAGATGATTGTTTACAGAAAACTTATCACTGACCAGTGACCGTACTTGCAGTATGCACCCCTAAATTAGTTGCTCATAGATTTTAGCTAGGAAGTCTGAAAATATGTCCCAAATGCATATATCGATATATGCATTTGGTTGCCCCATCTTTCTGCTAGTTCCAATCATCATTTGTTGTCAAAATGATGAAGAAATTCAAGTAAGTTTTCTTAATTGGGTTAGAAATTAAAAAGAAAAAGAAAGGAAGAAAAGTTTGTGTACTTAAATATTTGATGTTCAGCTATTTGATAATTTGATAAGAACAATATGTACATTGGAAAATTTATTGTGATTGGAGCTCATATTGACCAACTCTAAGGATGACGCTCATTGTATGCTCGGTAATTCATGGGCCTTTCCAAAGTCATTTTTCCCCTTCACAAAGCACACAATTGTGACCCCTTTATAAATAGCGTGGACAATATATGATTTTACTATTTTTGTCTAATAGGTGATCCAAACTTGCATAGGCCTGGCTTGTAGATCATCATTGACTTGTGTTAAATGGATTTGGTTTGGTAGTTAATGATCATTTTCCAATTTTTCTTTTACTATAAAATACGGAATGGCAACAATATTACAAAATTTTGCAGCTTATTGAGTTTTGCATCCGACTAGCCAATAATCACACAACCTCAACAAAAAGTGGAAAATTGTGATTGATTATGAACACAGCACTGGTAGTGTGTAGGAAATTAGAAAGAGAGAAAGAGAAAAAAAGGAAAAAAGGAAGGGAGGGGGGGTGGGGGGGGGGGTGGTGGTTTACAATGTGTAATTAGTTTTAAGGGGAATACAGGATGGGGAGATTGAAGAGGATAACAAATATGGGAGGAGAGTTGGATGGTTGAACTAAAGACTTGCTTCTAGAGTGCTTTGTGATCGGTGCATACCAACAAGCGAACAAGATTGAAGGGAAAATTTTACAAGACAGAGATTAGAGCAATCGTTACCCATGGAACAGAATTTTGGCCAATTGAGAAACTAAACATGCAAAATATGTGTAGTAGAGATGAGAAGGTTGAGAGTAAAAATAAGAAAGAAAGAATAAAAAATGAGCACATTTGCGAGCATTTAGGGGTTGCATCAGTAGATGATAAATTGAGATACTCGTTATAATGGTGTTGGCTAGAAAAGTTTCTCTATGCAGGTAGATGGCCTCTAAGGAAAAGGGGTAGGCCAAAGAGGACATGGATGGGAGTAGTAAATCCTAAAGAAGTGCGACCTATTTGAGGATTTGGCTTAGGATAAGGTAGAATGGTGACACAAAATTCATGTAGTGGACCTCATCATAGCTGGACTTGTTCATGGTTGTGATCTTCTATATGAGACAATCAGAGGATGCTCAAAAGTTTTTGTTTTTAGATGTTAGATATGTTATTGGGGAATCCGTTTAATGTGTAAAGGAGAAGAGCTGCCTCACATTATATGCATCTACCCCTACACCAACTACAACTGGATCATATGCATCTACCGTTCCCCTTAACCCTATACAACCATATTGTACGCATCTCTACCAGATTCCCTTCATGCGCAGCTATCTGTTCCCCTAACCTAATACAACCAAATTATATCCACTACTCATTCCCCTACGCTGACCCTTTTCCCAATGCAACCATATTATATGCATAATACTATGATTATAACATATAGGGCATAGACAACTACAGGAACTACGCCTCTACCCAATACAACTGTATTGTATGTGTCTACACCTTCTCCAATTGGCGGAGGCCCGGATCCTCAATTGGAAAATAGACCAATTTCCCAAAGGGATTGATCGAATCTAGACATGGATTCAACCACTAGGGCACACTCAAGATAATGGTAAATACCATTATTGAAGAGAAAACTCAGATAAATTTGAAAAACTTTGATAGATAATAATAAGCATCAATTACAATGAGGAAGTCCACCCATATATATATATATGGAGTAGGATCAGCCTTCTGTAACTTGCACACCAAGACTTTCCTAAGCAACAAAGGAACTAAATCACTAAACTTGCCTAACAATCCAAATTAAATAAAACTCCTAAATTTAACTACGACTAAATAATTCAACTCTCTAAACAAGATTCCTAATTAAATGGATGTCCCATTGGGCCTATGAACTGGGCCCAATGGGTTGGTGACCCATGGTCTGTCTGGCATCACCTTTACCTGATACAACCATGTTATACACATAGTTCTATACGGTTATTGCAATATAGAATTCTACTTCGTGCTAGATAATGGAGAATTTTCTGAAAGGTTAACGGCAACAGGGAAACATTTTATTGAAGAAAAGAAGGGAAATCCAAGCTGGGTAAATGCCAGTATAAGAGAAGAGAAACACAATTGGAAAAATTGCTACATGTACTGATGTTCTCCTATAGATTTCTCTATCAACACCCAGTTTTACTTATCTATTCGTTTTCGATACTCCCTGTATCAGTTTTTTCCGTCTTCCCTCTAGCCACCTCATCCATTGTAGGTTTTAACAAACGTACTGGATGCAGTGACCTCAACTTGCATTCGTAATAATTTTTAACCGCTTTGAGATGGCAAAAAATCATCTATCCAAAACCCAATGAATACTTTTCTTATTAAATTCCCCCTTCCCAATCCACATCTTGATAGTGTCATTCAGATTTTCTATTGAAGCCCGTGCTCAAGCCTTCTACAAGCTGGAAAAAAGCCTTTTGGAGAGCCATTAACCAATATGGAGAAATAAGTGGAGCTCACACACTCCAAAATCCAGGCCCTCCATTTGGCTCCAAAACCCATCCTCCTCACCAAAAACAATAGAAATTCCCAATCCACCTTATCATAAGCTTTCTTCAAATCCAGTTTACAAATCAGACCAGGTGTCCTATCCTTGTGCCTCGCGTGAATACAGTCATTTGTGATAAGAACTTCATTAGGATTTGCCGCCCATGAACCAAGGCACCTTGGGCTGGAGAGATCAAACGTGGAAGCACTTTTTCAGTCTACTTGCAAGCACTTTCGGCAACACTTTATAAATAGAGCCAATTAAGCTAATCAGATGAAAGTCTTTGATGAATTCAGCTCACTCTTTCCTAGCACTCAGAGTAATAAAAGAAGCCCCAATATGTTTAAATTTTACCTCTCTCGTGGAACTCCCTCATAAATGCCATCACATCCATTTTGGTCTCCTCCCAAAATTGTTGAAAAAAAAGGCTATAAGGGGAAACCATCTGGACTGGGAGCTCCAGACCATTGAGTTCAAACACCGCTACCTTAACCTCCTCTTTGTCAAATATGCTTTCTAACCAATTGGCCGCTTCCTCCTTGATTAAAAAGAACTGAAAGTTATCTGGCAACGGGCGATCCCAACCATCTTAGCATAGAGGTCTTTATAAAAGCCCAAAATTTGATTTGTGATGTCTTCTTTACTTTCTAACCTTCTTTCCCCATCATATAGAATAGAAATTTTATTGACTCTATTTCCATGAGAGGCATGGCCATGAAAAAACTTGGTGTTCTTATCACCCTCCCTAATCGATTTGAACTTGGACCTTTGGCGCCACTTAAATCTCCTCCTCCCTGACTTTTAGAAGAAGCTTATTTTTTAGATCAAGACAGGAGGCTGCTTCTGCATTAGTTAACATGCCACTTTCTTGTTTGATGTCAAGATTCTGGATGTCGTGCAAAAGCTTTGCCATGTCTGCTTCTATGCTGCCAAACTTGGATTTGGCCCAGTCTTTGATACAAAGCTTGAGCTTTTTTAACTTCATTGCTAGTCTATAACCAGCCCATGAACTAAGATGTTTTTCTACCACTCACAAGTAAGACCAGGGAAATCCTTTTCCACAAGCCACACCTGCTGAAATCTGAAAGGTTTGGGATCTCAGGAATCTTTCCTTGTATCTAAAAGGACTGGGCAGTGATCAGACATCGGCTCGGGCAATTCAATTTGGACAACATCAGGATATCGCTCTGCCCAATCCGCGGAGACCAAGAACTTATCCAAGTGGGACATGACGGGGCGATTGGTGATTAGACCACATAAAATTGGCAGGTGGAGTGGTAAATCCAAGAGGCCATGAGAATTTATCTGATCAGCTACCCAGTCTTTCATCAGAAAATCTGATGACATTGAAGTCACCTCCAACACACCACAGGCCATTCTATCTTACTCTGATTTCATCCAGATCATTCCAGAACCTATCCCTCCTTTGATTGCCAGTAGGACCATATATTGAGGTGGCTAGATAGTCACTCCTATTATCTAAATCCTCTACCAGAGCTGAAGCAAAGAATTCTCCCACCCTTCTGGCCTTCAAGCTCACCCAATGAGAACCTCACAAGGGAAAATTCGCACCTGAAGAACCAGACTGTTCCAAAGAAGCCCATTTAATAACGTTGCCTCTCCAAATTTCCTTAACAACCCTGTCTGCATCAGAACTAATCTTTTATTGCTTGGACCAAAATCACCAAAGCTTTTGTCTGACAAATGACCTGTCTCACAATGGATTGACGATCACTGCTCCCCAAGCTTTTAACATTCCGTGATAGAATTATCATTGACGACCTTTGCTATTCACCTTCACAGACTGGGAATACTGGGCCAAGACTGAGATCTCCTCCATTCTGATTCTCCCACGATCATAATTGATAGAGCTTTGCAAACGCTGCAGTTCTCTAGACCCTTTTTTTTATTAGGTTTTTGCTTCTGGATAGCCTTGTTTTAATCTTCCCTGCTTCTTGCAAAATTTATTATTCTCCCACCCATTATTCTCATTTATGGCCATAGTTTCCAAAATCGTAATCATATCGCAAATCGTTCATACCCATGAATCGAATTGAATCACAAATTGTATCGTGAATCGTAGGATTTTTTATTTTTCTAATAAAAATGAAAAATAGTTAAAAATTAAAAGAAAAATAAAAAAGTAATTATTTATAACCATCCATGTTCCCATTTCTAGCAATATGAACATAATAACAAGTCTGTCATACAATCATATCAAGAACATCGTGACATATTATATATATGTATGTATGTATGAAATAAATGATGTGTATATAGTTAAATATGTTTAAAGTATCAATAGATATAAATTTTTTATTATCTTTAAATCAAAATATAAAAATAAAAATAAAATCCATACCATCAATCTTACATAGTTGGATATCTCTTGAAGCTAAGAAAGTGTTAGAAATACCAAAATAGATTAAAAAAAGAAGCAGATTTAGACAAGCACCATATGTACAGTTGAATGCTTTAGTTAAATGTATGTTCCTTATTCATCTTTAAAACCTTATAAAAGGTGCAAAAAATTCTTGGGAGGTATCGTGAACTACTAAATAACCTTTTAAAAATAAAAGTGCTAAAAGAAAAGAAAAAAAAATAAAGAAACAAAAATGGTAAAAGATTATTATTAACTTATTTGTTGTAGCTATTCTCGCTTAGCCGAATTGCATGAATTGTAAGATTCGATGAAACGGGTATTGAATCATAGGATTCACACCTGAGTCCTAAGATTCATTTGTAAATGGG
This sequence comes from Persea americana, assembly GCA_029852735.1. Lineage (NCBI taxonomy): Eukaryota > Viridiplantae > Streptophyta > Magnoliopsida > Laurales > Lauraceae > Persea > Persea americana. The sequence continues at coordinate 17,907,132 of CM056816.1, forward strand.
ATTCATTGTGCAGATACAAATCATTTTCCTTAAGATTCGGGATACGAATCGTAGGATTTTGATAACTATGCTTATGGCCACAGACTCTCTACATTCCAACATCTTGCTTCTCAGCCAATCGCTGGAACCCTCCCCATCAGAAATTGGAGAACTTTTCACAATCTCTAAGCTTTCTTCTTGCAATTCGCCATCTTCCTTTTCTTCTATTCTAGACTCTTTTGTAGGGTTAGACTCCTTTTTAGGTGTAGCTAAAGAAACCTATCAAAGCCTGAGTGTGATGACGAGTCTAAAGGCCTTCTAGAAGGAGATGGGCACATTCTCCTTTTAACATTCTTGACGATTGAGACCCACCCTTCTGGGCTTACATCATATCCGTGATGAAAATAACCTTCTGATTTTGCTGGACTTTTTGTCGGAGAATACAGATCTCCCAAAGGGCTACTTCTAGGGCACGGGCCACAAAACAGATGATCTCCAGCTGCTCCAGTCTCTTCCTGCTCAACTGTTGACCTAGATCTCACCAGAGCTGGAGGTGCAGACTGGAGCAGCCTATTTCCTGGAATCTCTCCCATTGCCGACGTCTCTCTGGTATCAGCAGTCCGTAGGTCGAAGTTCTTAGCAGTGGAGAAATCCAGTCTACCAGACTGAGCACAAGAGCGCTGTTGGTTCCGCCTGAATGAGCTTGTGTCGATCTCCTCTGCAGATCGAGTCACCTGAAGGTGGAGATCTTGTCTGTTGCTAGAGCTGAAAGCCTCTTCTCGATAGTTCTCTTGAAGAGGCAAAGAAGTATTTTACTTAAAGTAATCTGCCCTCTACTGTCCTCCAACCCATTGTCTTGGAATGGGCCAAATCCACAAACTGGATCCAAAATTAAGTTAGAGCCACGAACCAAGAACACTGGATCGAGGTCAGATTCTGATCCAGATCATTACTTTCCTGAGCGCCAAAATTCACTTTCAAATTGAATTTGAAATTCAAATTTCAATGCAATGTGATGTTATCCTCTTCTTCCTCCGATTCTGAGCAACCAGAAGAGTTGTCTCTCCAAGACTCATCTTCTTTACAATCAGCTCCTGGAAGCTTCACGGGCTTCACATTGTGCACTTTCCTGACCTTCCCCGCCTCCACAGATTCTGATTCTGATGAGTACCCAAAACTCTCAGAGAAATCTTCAAGCTCTACTTCAATAGGCATACACAGATCCTCCAACCAGAGGTTAACTCTAGTTGGGAAGCCATGGTAGATGTTTCTTCTGTCTTTGACCCTCCCAAAAAGGAGCATCTCCTGACTAGATGTTGCAGGGTCAACCTCCACAGTTGAACCCACACAATCCCCAAGGAGACGGAATCATAGTTGCAACTCATTTCCATTTCGTTCTGGCCAGAATGGCCAGAAAGTTTCGTTCCGGCTATTTTACTGAAACGAAACAGTGTAAAACTTATCGGTCTATATTTCGGTCCATTTCGGCCAAAATATGAAATTCCTGTCTGAAATTCCAGATTTCGGTTGAAATGGTTGAAATCTAGCTTTGGTTACTTAAAAAAAAAAAAAAACCTGCAGTCAAAGGGGATGACATTGTTGCAAACTTGCAGTGGTTAGAAGAAATAGAAGAAAAAGAGAGGTGTGGGGCGAGCTCTTCCTATCACCCTCTAAAGAAGGGATAATCAAGACGGCTGCTGGTGGGCCAAACTCCCCCTCCATCTTCTTCATCTTCTTGATTTCTCCTCTTCTCCATTTCCCCTTTTCTGCTGGTTCTCTGTTTCATCCGAACAGAGGGCTGCCTTTTTGCATTTGTGTGCATAAAAACCTGCACCCATTTAGCACGTGTAATGAGAGAGAGAGACGTGTGACATATGGTGTCCTTCCAACCATCATTTATCACATTATGTGGGGCTCCACAGTCCACATGCACTCTCGTGAGATAATCTTCAACTGGTCCAACCCATGTTTCCTATGGGGAATGAGGAAATTTGTATGCTCGATGGTCGCCCCTTAAAATCCCAAACTATTTAAATCAACTCTCCCATTCATACAGGGCGCCCAGCTAAATTTGTTTGTGAAATAACATTGTATTATTGATTTAAAATGACGTATTAAATTTATAATCGGTATGAAAATTTTAAATTTTAATATTTCTTATTTCTTATTTTTCTGATAAGTTTGAAAAATTTTGCCAAAATTCCGAAATACCGAAATATTTCATTTTGAAGGCTAGACCGAAAAGGGGACCAAAACGGAATTGACAACTATGGACGGAATACTTCTTGCCAGACATGGAGGGGGACTCCTTTGAATCTAAACCAGCAGATTTTTGGCAGACTTCCCATGACTTCCATCCATCTCTTAACTCTCAAGTGCGACATATGCGGACTGATCATCGTCTTTTGCACATTGAAGCACCTCCAGCGCTTCTTTTTCAGAGAGAAGTTCAATCCAGACCATAGAGAAACCAATCCAGTCGACACCTACTTCCATTTTCCCCAATAAACGCTTCATCCATGATACTGTTATCTCACCCCACTTCTCATTAGATTTCAGGAATCCCACGAGGCTATTGCTCATAGCCGTTTTACCTTAATGATACTGGGGGATACTCTAACCCCTCTCCGAAGTTTCTCCATCAAGATCGAGCCACCTCTGCCTGAATCTCCACAGAGCTGAGGAGAACCCAAGAACTGTAATGAGCTATTCCATACTTGGGCTCAAGATGTAGCCTCCTGCCGAGGACCCAGCTATACTTGGTCCATTGCCGAACCTTACACCACACCTTCCTGTTGTTTTAACCTGGGGATCTGCACTTAATCTTCCTACCTCTCCAAGATCTGCCTCGTGCTATCTGTATAACCCTCTCTGCAGTGCTTAAATTGAACCAAACCTAGCAAAAGCAAAGCTCCTCCTCTTTCCAGTTTGCTTATCAATAGGGATGAAGCAATCCAGAATCTTACCAGCTCTGTAAAACAATCCAGAATCCACAATCTTCAATCTCAGCTTTGGACATTATCACGAATGTTGGCCACAAAAGGAAAAAAAACAGATCCTTTTCTAAGAAGCACAATCCTCCAAGGAAGAGGAGGGCCGCTCACGCTTATCCCCATCTTCAAGCAGCGAGAGGAAAGAGGAGAGAGAGCCCGCTCACTGTTATCCCCATCTTCAAGCAGTGAGAGGAAAGAGGAGCGAGAGCTTTTTCAGTCTGTGATAAATTAACGGGTATTATGATGAGGCCAGAGGGAGGGAGCTGGTCTAGGAAAGTGTTATCATTTCAGAATTGAGGTCCATTGCCACCAGGTTTACTAAGAATCTAAGATCCTCTGCACCCTCGTCAAAATTGTTTAGTGCAAACAGGGAAGAGAACTGGACTGTTTATACATCAGCTGCAGCGTTGATGAACAAGATATAAGCAAAATGATCAGATCATCTGACTATTTAACCAATGGTTGCAAAAGTGCAGTAAGAGACAAAATAAGTGATATTTCACATTCAGTAAGGAGTTCTGTTAAGTTGGAATGCTACGATTGTCTGATCAAGACAGTTTTTGGAGGGGGGTATTTCATTCTAAAATTAGGCGGTGGATGGGTTATTTAATGCATGATGTCATGTCTGGTGCACCTACTGTAGTTGCAACGTTAATGTGCTCCTGGTGGCAGCAGATGTTGGCTTTACTAGTATTTGTAGATTATACACTAAACTCTTGTTGGTATGGACAATTTATTTTGATTATTTGCGTACTTCATAATTTGTTATCTTGTATTGCAGGAGTGGGCACTTCCTTCTCCAATCTTCTAGAAACATTCTTGCTTCTTCTGCTCTATTAGATTGTGAAGAAGCACTAAATCAGGGAAGCATGAATGCAGCTGATGTATTTGTAAGCTTGAGAAGGAAAAGTATCTTGCACTTGTTTGCATCAATTGGAAGGTTTTTAGGCTTTAAGGTAAGCACTTGTTTATGATGTTCAGCTGCTTTATATGCCCAGTTTAACCATGTCCACAGGATATGATACCGGTTTTTTATTTGATTTACTTGTACAATAAAAAGTTAGCATTCCTATATTACTAGGCCCCTGTTTGGCATCTCTATTTCCTGCATCTACTTGTCTAAATGTCTAAAGCGGACAGAGGTTAGGAAACTAAGAGCATTTGGCACAGATTTCTATTGTCTGCAAACTTTAGAGAAATAGAGGCTTTACCTCTTAAAATGAAGTGGCCCAATTCTGGGCATGTGAAAATGAGAGGATTTGGCTCTAATAAAAAAAAAGAGGCGCAAGTTATTTTTGAGACAAAACTACCATCAGACGGTGATCTATTGCCAATGAAAATCCTCTCCAACAAAAACCAAAAACCCTCGTTTGCTGGTAAGAGATCCCAGATCGATGAGAAGAAAGAGGAGAGGGAAGGAAACTCTGTGAAGACCCTTAAATGATGAAGGACTACCAGAGGGGACAGTGAAGAACATCTTGGATCAGGAGACCCTCTGTGCATGTTTGTGCGTTCATCCGCCGTTGCTTTCTATTTGGGTATCTCACTTTTTTTTTCTCCTTCACGGGTTTCTCTTCTTTTCTTATATGGGTTTCAGTTCTTATCCCTTCACCGTTTTAAGCACCAATTCAATCGTTAGTGCTCTGTACTCCCTCTCTCTCAACTCATTTTTCTTGGTTTTTCCATCTGGGTTCTCTTTCTTCTTCTTTTTTTTTATAGTTCTTATCTTCATCTGTTTTTCAGTTTTCCATCTGGGGTGTTCTTCGTTTCTCTTCCCTTTTATTTTGTTTTATTTTTTGTCTTTGTTTGACAATCGGGGTTTCCTTTCTTCTTCTTGTTTGTCCAATCTTTCTCCTTTTGTGTGTTCTTGATGTTATTTTCACCTAACCAAATGCTGGAAACAAGTGAGCTGGAGAATGATTGATGCAGATTGTGGAAACTTTCGATGGAAAAGAATAAAATCCTAAGAGCACTTGGGTATTGAAGACCATCTCCTGTTCTTTCTAAAATGAAGTGTTTCTATTATTTCAAGAGGAAATTTAGGACTAGTGAACAGAAATCTGCACCAGTTTCGGTGGAGGGGTCAAAATTGGATAACTCAGCTGCATTGCCTGTTCTGTCTAAAATGAAGTGACTTTGACAATTATGCTTGGAAATTGGGTCTTTTGTTTTCCCTGCATTGGTCCTGGAAGCAGATTTTCTCTATTCTATGCAGGCCTTTTTTCTGGTAGAAATTTGGTCTAGGCACTGATCTTGGGTTTGAGCTTTTTGTTGATTTTGTGATGGTTTTTGCATTATGATGAATTACGATGGTATCCTTATAACCACTTTCCATTTGAGAACGTCCAAATGCACCCTGAGAAAACATAAGACACTGAAATTGCCTGTAATCCAAAAGCACAAATGAAGTGTTAGATAACTTAAAATACAAGGTTTAGAGAATTTGTACTGCCCAATTCATCAAAATCACAAATTTGGCTTAATGAACAGATTGTCATCATTCTGTTGAACATATATTTTTTGGTGAGAATTGTGATCCAAACAGGAACATATATTGTATGTCCAACAGAATGGTGACAATATGTGTTCCTGTTTGGGTCATCAGATTGTCACCATTCTGTTAGGTTCTCTGGGCAACAAGGTGATTCGGAAACCTTGTATCACCTCACTATAGGCTATTGTATCTCTAATGAATCTTAAGGAAAATCTGGAAAATCTGAAAAATGTGCATAAGTTCATTTTTTACATAATGACAGAAGATACCCCTCTCAAAAGAGGCAAATAAAGGGCATACCAAACGGTCTATTTGAAGTAGACCCCGTTCATTACCAAACGCGTTTTTTTTTTGTTCTAGTCTCTTTTTTTTATAGCTCTTTTTTTAATGACTATTTTAAATGGTCTTTAAGAAATAGACTAGTGGTCCCAAACACGGCCTAGCTCTATCTTTTCATAAAGTTCTAGAGGTTTTCTAACTTTTCAACATAAAAATGTTTGGAAGGATTGTAAATGTTAATACTTCCATTAAATTTGAAATTGTTCTATAGAAGCAAAACACTGCTTCACATATAAATAATATAGTGACTTGCATGGCTTTTAGTTGAAGCATATTATTCTACTAATATGAAAGAAGAACCTGTGGCACAGTTGGCAGGCGCCATGGTCACAAGCCACACCCACATGGTCGCAGATACTAATCAATTTACCTTTTGAGAAAAAAATATAATTTAAATATGAATGCCATGTCATGATAGGTGTATCGTTATTAATTTGTTGTATTTCATGTAGTTCGGTGTCGCATGCGTTCTCATCGGGTCCCTGTCTGGATCTATATGTAGGCATAAAAAATGTGCATAGAGCAAGGTGATTGAGCTATCCTCCCTTACGACAAGCTTAAAAGATTAGATATGAAAATAAAAAGAAATATGAAAAAAATCAGAACAATAAATTGCCAAAGGAGCAAGGAAAAGAGGAAGGAAAATTATCCTCATGAAAGGCTGGAATCCAATGGAGAGTTAGAGACAGACAAAATCAGCTGTGTCAAGGAATCCCTCCTTGAATAGGCAATCTTATGTTATGAAATAAGACACTGTTAATTTCTTTTTTATTATCTTTTGGTGAGACCCCTATAGAATAGCGATGGCATTAATTTTTTGGATAGAGATGGTAAATCTTGCCAGCACAAACATATTTAAATATACTAAGAAATGAGAGACCTGTTTCAGATGGTTCAGACATGTCTGATGCAGGAGCAACAACACTGTCGAGGAAACTTTTTTCTATGCTGGTTGATGGTCCACAGAAAAGGGGTAGGCTAGAGGCCCAGAGAGTACATAGATGGATGTATTATGGATAGATATAAAGAGTGCAACCTTTCCAAGGATTTGGGTCATGGTAGATAGGAATGGAGAAACGGAATTCATGTTGCTGATCTTTTGATGATGGTGACGACGATGGCGATGACCAAGAAATATAAAAGATTTTCTTAAAATACATCAGATATAGTTTCTATTAAATTCTCAGAAAAATATCATGAGTGTATTGTGAGATCCGCTTTCTTTTTTGAAAATTTGAATTTCTTATGATTCAACCCCCTCCCCCTTCTCTCTCTCTCTCTCTCTCTCTCTCTCTCTCTCAAATATCAGTGATAATATGAAACTTGTGGTGACTTATGAACGTTATGAAGGAAGCGCCTGTTTAATTTTCGTGAAGTTTGGGATATCTGTCAAAATCGAAAAAGGCATTAAAATGAGGCCTAGAGAGTACATAAAGTTTTGGAAGATTTACTGGTCAGTTTGTCCATCCATTTGTCAGGGTGTTCAGAACTTCCTGGGTTTGAGGAGAGATTAACTGGCCATCCAAGGAATGATGCAAATTAGGTCCATCTTTAAACTATAATGCCGATTCAGCCTTTTTTTTTTTGCTTTGTAGATGTCAGTTGTCTTTGCAGAATATTACGGAATTATGGCATGCTATTGTTTCATTGTGCCCATGGCTTCCTTTTTTTGTTTTTGCTTGGCTCAGGGGCCAAGTTGGAGAGGAGTAAAGCCACCCACCAGGGATCGATACCTGGTGGGTGGGATGGGAGTGGGAGCCTTTATCACTAGGTCATCGCTAAGAACTCCATACCTTCTTTGTAGCAGTTGATTGTAGTTATGATTTTTTATTTTGCATGAAGCTATATATTTTTTTTATGTTTTAGTAAAACTTTATTAAAATTTGTCCATATTTTTTTGTGTATGTTCCATTTGTGTTAAGTAATTGGGAGTACTTGTTACATTATTTTGATTTCATTATCATTCATGGAGTTCTTGTGGTTGTGTATCTATGATGTGTTGGGCATATTTTAGTAATATAGCATTGACGTGTATGGCTTTTTCAGGTCTATGAACAAGGTTCGACTGCAGTGAAGATACCTAAGAGCATTGTGAATGGATCAGATCTGTTACTCATGGGGTTTCCACACTATGGCAGCTCTTATTATCTTCTGATTCAACTCGATAAGGATTTCAAGCCACTCTTTAAACTGCTGGAGACCCAACCAGATCCATGTGGAAGATCTCTTTCAGCTGGGGACTCCAATCAAGTAATACGCTTCAATAAAATTGACATTAGTCAGATGCAAATGGTTGAAGATGAGTTGAATCTGAGTCTGCTTGATTGGGAAAAGCTATTTTCTCCTTTACCAAATGGCGGGGATCCTAATCAAACTTCTGAAATCAGTCTTCTTCCTGAGTATGGGCAGGAATCTACTGCGCAAATGTCTGAATGTTCACAATCGAGTTTCTCGTCTGTTATTGATGAAGTGTTTGAATTTGAGAAAGGTGATTTGATGCCTTCTTTTCCCATCCAGAGCCAACCCCCATCATCCTTCAGTATGTCTTCTATGTCTCACCTTGGTTCTCTTCCAACCAGCCGTCAAATGATGAAAACTGGAATGGCCTCTCTTAAGTGGGATGGAGGTTTGCAACTTTCCCAGATAAGCAGTACCATAAAAGGTTCCTCTGTTGGGTCCCCTTTAAATAGTTCTTTGTATCCATCAAACAATACAAAAGGATTGATCCAACCATCCCATGCTAGTTCCTTGTCTTCTAGTCCTGTAAGGAGCCCATCCATTCAGAAATTAACAGCTTCAAAATCTGAGCAGGAGCTAACTTCTCTTAGATCTCCTTCTCATTCACTTGAGATTGGCCCTATGGATGAAGATCAGGTTAGACTGTTAAAAGGATCTCCAAAAGAGGCGCTTCCTATTGTTGCTGGGAGTCGGTCTGCTCAGCTGTTATCTCCTCTCCGAACAACTGGTGGCCGGGTCTCTTCAGCTAGCATTAAACCGAATGTACTTAAAAGTGCATCTAGTGGGACTCTGGTCAGTTCTGTGAGAAATGCTGGGTCTAGCCCATTGACTACATCTGCCATATGTAAGAACCATCCTTAGAAATTGTAAATTAGTTTAATTTGTACATCTGATCATTTGTTTCCAGTATTTTGGTTTTTCTTTAACAATTTATTACAAAATTTCTGCAGCTCACTCAGTATTTTTAATTGAATTGCCCTCTCTTTCCAGGCCAAACAACAGAATCTGGGAGTAATAATCATAGCTTAAGTTATGATGCTGTTCCTAAACATGATAAAAACACAAAGAAGCGATCTCTTTCCGAAGTGTTAAAGTTGATTCCATCACTTCAAGGAGTTGAATGTGGTACTGGGCCCCGAAAGAAAAGGAATATCTCTGATTCAGCTCAATATTATAATACCACTTCACAATCACATTTATCATTAGGGACTTGCAAAACTGATGGATATACCTATGGAAATATTCTAGCCGAAGCTAATCACGGGCGTGCACCTTCCTGTATATACATTACTTCTTTTCTTCATGTAGTCAGGCACTGTTCTCTCTGCATTAAGCATGCTCAACTAACCAGCCAGATGGATTCTCTTGACATTCCTTATGTTGAAGAAGTGGGTTTCCGCAATCCTTCCTCAAACTTATGGTTCAGACTGCCTTTTGCTCGAGATGATTCATGGAGACACATCTGCTTGAGACTTGGTAGACCTGGAAGTGTGTACTGGGATGTGAAAGTTAATGACCAGCATTTTAGGGAGTTGTGGGAACTTCAAAAGGGAAGTACGGGTACACCATGGGGTTCTGGTGTTCGTACTGCCAACACATCTGACGTGGATTCTCATATCCGATATGATCCAGAAGGAGTTGTTCTTAGTTACAGAACTGTTGAGGCTGACAGTATCCAGAAGCTAGTGGCAGATTTACGAAGACTTTCTAATGCACGCTCATTTGCTCTTGGAATGCGGAAGTTACTTGGTGTCAGAGCTGATGACAAGTTGGAAGATGGCAGTACAAGTTCTGGAGTAAAAGGTGTTGGTGAGGTTGCTGATAAGATGTCTGAACAGATAAGAAGGGCATTTAGGATTGAAGCTGTTGGTCTCATGAGTCTGTGGTTTAGCTTTGGTTCAATGCCTGGAATAGTTGCACGCTTTGTTGTTGAGTGGGAAGCAGGGAAGGAGGGCTGCACAATGCATGTTTCTCCAGATCAACTTTGGCCCCATACCAAGGTTTGCCCTAATCCCAATTGTAATGTTTCTAGCTGATCTACCACTAAACAAGAAAAAAGAAGTTTATTTACTGATCGAGACTGGGGGATTTTAACCCCATAGGGATACCCATTCTGCTTCTGTCAATTTCTATGCTTTACCTATATAACCTAGTTTCTTTTTTTTTTTTATTTTTTTATTTCCTCCTTATTTATTTATTTATTTTTTATTTTTTGTTGGAACTGTCTTGTGGTGTATCTAATGTTTCTCTATTTTCTGCAGTTTTTGGAGGACTTCATTAATGGAGCTGAGGTGGCATCTCTTTTGGACTGCATTCGCCTGACTGCAGGACCTTTGCTTGCTCTTGCTGGTGCAATACGCCCTGCACGATCTGGTCCTGTTTCTTCTGGTGTCCATGGGGTAGCACCAGGTCTCTCCACTGCCCCTAAGCAGAACAATTTCATTCCATCTCAGGGGTTGTTGCCAAACGGTTTGTCTTCAAATTCTAATCAACCTGCATCTGCTGCCCCCATTGGGAACCCTGCTGTAAGTACTGTAATGGGTCCACTTGCGAATCATAGTCTTCACAGCGCTGCCATGCTATCAGTTGCTGGGAGAGGTGGGCCTGGAATTGTTCCTAGCTCACTGTTGCCTATTGATGTTTCTGTCGTACTAAGGGGTCCCTATTGGATCCGCATCATTTATAGGAAGAACTTTTCAGTCGATATGCGCTGCTTTGCTGGAGATCAAGTCTGGTTACAGCCAGCAACACCAGCCAAGAGTGATCCTGACGGTGGGGGGTCGCTGCCATGCCCACAGTTCCGCCCCTTCATTATGGAGCATGTTGCTCAGGGATTGAGTGCCCTAGAACCTAACTTCACTGGTGCTGCACATGCGGTTGGGCTTATGAGTTCAAGCAATCCAAATATAGGCTCTGGTTCGCAACTTCCTGTAACCAACGCAAATCGGCCAACTGTTTCTGGCGGAGTTTCTAGGCCAACTTCAATGGTTGGAAACCAGGGAGGTAATTTGAGCCGAGTGAGTAGCCCTATGTTGGCATCTGCGAGCTTGGCTGCTGCCAGCTCAGGATTGCCTTTGCGCATATCAGCAGGTACAGGTGTTCCACTTCATGTTAGAGGAGAATTGAACACAGCCTTCATTGGGCTTGGTGATGATGGAGGCTATGGAGGTGGGTGGGTTCCCTTAGCTGCTCTTAAGAAGGTATTACGTGGTATTCTCAAGTATCTCGGAGTATTGTGGCTGTTTGCACAGTTACCTGGTCTTTTGAAAGAGATCCTTGGCTCAAATCTTACTAATAATGAAGGAGCACTCTTAAATTTGGACCAAGAACAACCAGCCTTGCGCTTCTATGTGGGGTAAGACTCGGGCCTACACTCCAATTTTCTTTTTGTCATTTTGGTGATTGGTGAACACTTCAATTCTTTTAATCAATAATTGGTTCATTCATCGACCATTTGCTTGCTGTTGTGCTGCACCATTCACATTATTTGGATACTAGTTCTGTCATAGTCAAGCTATGAGTCTGAAGACTCCCAATAATTTGCAGTATGGTATCACTTATGCAGAGTTCCATCACTAAAAGGCAGGGTCCCATTGCCTTACGCCAGTGGAGCCTGGACCATGTCTTTGCTAACTTTTCTCCGCTTCAGTTTTTTCTACTTGATTCTATTTTAAAGAGAGAGTTTCAAGTATTGCATTGCATCGTTGCATTTTTTAATTGTGAACTCTTTTTTAGGTTCTTTTTTTTCCATGTTATTTTTTATACTTCATTTCTGCCTTTATTTGTTGCGTTCTGATATTATTATCCTTCTTCATAGAATTCATTGAATTTATGTTTTATCATTGTAATGTTTCATGAGGCCACAGTTTTTTTCTGTCTGGTAAATTTTCTTTTCTTTTCTTGTAATGTTTCAAGAGTTGGCATTCACCTCTCCAAAAATTGGGATAATGGCCCGCCAAATGGACACTAATTTGGTTAAGGACTCTATAGTAATGGGAGTCTTGATCCACCTGGAACATCATGCACCAAAGTGGGCTCCAGCAATCATTCAAAGAATAATTTTAAATTGAAAAAAAAGTTTGATAAAATAGGTGCTTCTTAACATATTTCTTGATAGAGAGAAAAATCTATTTTAAATAATATGAAGCTAAATAACAATTGATAAAAAAACATAAAGATGAATTAATAAGATTTTTTTCTTTTGTACATATACTCATAAGGCCACAGTTTATCATAAATTTTTTAACACCTTATTCAAATTGGCACACTCCTTCTACCTTCACCTGTCTATGTGAGGCCCACAATAAGATCATGCAGTTCCATTTGACTCCTTATTTTGGCAGGTAGAGCAATTTAATTTCTTCATAAATATCATATGATCATTTTCCAAAAATAAGGATAACCGATTAGAAACAAAAATTTTCAATAACTTTATTTTTCTTTACAAGAAAAAACGTAGTTTATTTTTCTTTAAGATGTCGTGAACTTATCTATAAATCTAGACAGCCTATTGATAGGGATTGCATCAAACAATCAAGCATACCCAACGGGCAATGGACCCTTTTAGGTCAATCGGCATGACTTCAATGGCATTGAAAAAAAAAAAAAGGCCATTGGCTCCCATTCTTTCCTTCCAAACTTTAATCCTTTCACCAAGATTAAATTAAATATGGTAAGAGATGTAGTCAGGCCTCAGGAGAGAAGGATGATGAGTGTTTGCATAATAGGAGAGAATCATAGTTACTGAGAAGAGATGATCCTCCATGACCTTCAAATAAAGCATCGAAAAATCTGATTCGGGAGCCACTTCAACCCCCCCAACCACCACCACCACATATCAACTCGAGTGAGGTTGATTTGCTCTTTGGGCCCTTGAGTGGCCCCCTAAAAAAGCCTAAAACTGCATATCTCATCATCATCTTGCTAGATCCTCCCTCTTCGCATGCTTCCTTCACTTTACAGGGTTAGGGTTTTGTGTTTCTTTCTTTTGTTAACAAGGGGAAAGATGTATGTGGAAAAGTCTTAGGTGACCTCACAACAAGAAAAGATCTTAGCAGTTAATTTTTAGGGTGTTTGGTTACTGTGTTCCAGAATCAGTGGCAAACCTTGTAACTATTGAAGTTCTTGATGGATCGGGATTAGGGGACGAGACTTGGTTGCAGTGAAGGAGTGGGACTTTGGGATGGAATGGAAGGTGGTGCAGCCCAGTCACGATCAATCGAAGATCAACACCTCCGATGGTGTGATTGAATTCTTAGACTCAAGCCCTAAGGCAACTCAATGAAAACACTAAAATATAACTCACGAGAACACTGGAGAGTTTCTTATCATCAATAGCATGCCTTACAATCAAACATCCCTCTCTATTCATAATGCGGGAATGGTCTAATAAGGAAAATACAATTATTCAGTGATTGCTAAAATCTCTCTAAGTAAATGAAATCACTAAAATCTCTCTGATTAAATTAAATCACTAAAATAACTAAACTATTTGAGGGAAGTAAATCAATGGAAGGTTCCTTAGTGGGGCCTCTTCTTCTTGGACCGCACTGCATCAGAAGGCGATTCGACTCAGCTGGACAGAGTCCGAGTTGATTCAGTGTCAGCCAAGTGTTGGAACCTTGCTGCAAATCTTACTATATCATGTGGAAGAGAAAGGGAAGAAAAATGAGTTTGATCTGATAGAATGTGAAGACTTTTCATTCCTCTTACAGAAGATGTAGGATGTGTTTTACTGATGCAGTATTTCATGGTCAGACTAGCCAGGTTGCATTCCATGTTTATAACCAGAATACGTCTTCACATAATCATCTTGTAAAATCTTTTGTGTGTATTGCATTGCCAATGGGCTATCATATGATACATAGTCACATCAATTCAATGCTTTCCTTTATTTGTTCATTTTGATCGTTCTTTAATAAAAAAATTTAACTAGAGAGTTAATAGGCTATCTATCATGTGATGAGAACTTCATTTGATTTTTTTTTTTTTTTTTGGTTTCATCTCGTAACTTGTTTTATTGCATGAGTTGATTTGAATGTAATGTAATAGGCAATTGATAAAATGGTGGATAAAAGAAAATATCCATGTTTCTGATATGTTCAGTACTTTCCTTTATATCCCTCTATGAATTAATTGCAATAATTTCTCAATATGCTACTGTACAGGGGTTACGTTTTTGCTGTAAGCGTTCATAGAGTGCAACTGCTGCTGCAAGTCTTGAGTGTGAAGCGCTTCCACTCGCAGCAGCAGAGCCAACCCAATATTCCTCAGGAGGAACTAGCACCCACTGAAATATCCGAGATATGCGACTACTTCAGCCGGCGTGTTGCATCTGAACCCTATGATGCATCACGAGTTGCATCTTTCATTACCCTTCTCACGCTGCCAATTTCAGTCCTCCGAGAATTTTTGAAGCTGATTGCTTGGAAGAAAGGATTGTCACAGGTAGTACAAGGTGGAGAAATAGCCCCCTCACAGCGGCCCCGTATTGAGCTCTGCCTGGAGAACCATGCAGGGTATGCTGCTGATGAGAATTCTGAGAATTCCTCTACATCGAAAAGTAATATTCACTATGACCGTCCACGCAATTTGGTTGATTTTGGCCTCACCATAGTCCTTGATCCTGCCCACATTCCTAATATAAATGCTGCTGGTGGTGCCGCTTGGTTGCCTTATTGTGTTTCTGTTAGATTACAGTACACATTTGGTGAGAACACCCCCCATATTTCTCTTCTTGGAATGGAGGGCAGCCATGGAGGCCGAGCTTGTTGGTTGAGGGTTGAAGACTGGGAGAAATGCAAACAGAGGGTAGCTAGAGCAGTTGAATATGGGAGTGGGAACTCTGCAGGAGATACAGGTCAAGGGGGGAAATTACGAGTAGTTGCTGAGGCACTGCAGAGAACATTACAATTATCACTACAACAGCTGAGGGATGGTTCCACAAACCCTGTTGCCTCTTGAACAGTTTCATGGGCCTCCAAGAATGAAAGAACTACTACCATTGATTCTCTACAAGTTGTACAGAATGTATTAAGGTTGCTTATGCTCTGAATGGGTGTTTTGCTCGTGTTTGGAATAAGATGGTGGTGGAGCTTGCTGTTTCTTCAGTTCCATTGGATTCATAGAAACAGACAAATGTCTGGGATAATTGCATCTCTGAAAGACAACAGAACACAGTGATTGGAAGGTGGAGTTTGGCTGTCTCTGTGGGTGGACCAGTGCAGTGTCATGATTTGTAGAGTATGGAAGAGTGATCTGTCTTTTCCAATTTGTAAAATTAGTTTGGGGTGGAAGCTTTAGGTTGTACAGGACACTGATGTTACTGTGTATAATCTGTCTGCAGGAGAATAGTTGTAATGTTGTATAACCCCCCATCTCACTAATATTGCATTTGATCCCAATGGCCGATACGTCTCCTTTCTCTATTTTTGAAGGACGATTATCTGAACTCCCTATTCTAACCACCTGAGAAATTCAAGTGATAATGGGAGTGTGCGGGGTTTTTTTTTGGTTTTCTTCATTCTCTTATCCTCTGGTTTTGAGTATGACTATTGTTTTACTGGAGCATTTTGTAGGACATTGTGAAGCGTGCTGTGATAACTCTAATTAATAGATTGGCGTGCAATGCAGTGTGGTTATAAGTCTCCTGCTGTGGGTAATGATTTGATTGTTGGACTTGGAAATGTCATTGACTCCCTGACTCAGTCTAGTAGTAATTGGTGCCCTAGAAAAATGTAAAAGCCAAAATCTCATGCAAATTAAAGTAGTAAAGCTTTCACACTAGCAGAATTGGGATTGAATTGCCCATCTGTTTGCGTGAGGGGTGAAATGAAATACATTTGAGTGGTCATGTCAAGAGAGAAAAGTGGAAGCCGTCAAAATTGAAGGCATAAAATGGCAAAAAGCTACCCTTACCAGGGCCATTAGGGTCACGTTTGGCAACTGAATCTATAGGGAAAAGATTTTGATTTTTCTAAAGTTGTGGAAAATTCATATCTGTCAACCAACTATAAATTCATGAGGATTTGGGTGAATAGAAATAATCAGTTGTTAGGATTTTCAAATTCGACCACGCCCTATAAGAATTGAGAATCCTCATTTAAGTGGAAATCATCAACTATATAAATTCCCAGCGTGGAATCCTTATTCCAGTGGTAGTGAAGTGGTAGTGAAGAATCATCAGATCTATGGATTCCTCACCTGTTACTAAACCTGCTCTAAATGATAAAAGGAAGAGTAAGAATATATGGAAATGCTCATGTGAGAGACACTCTCACCAAGCTGGTGAGATGGGTGGGGGCCCTCATATAAATATCCACTTTCACCAACTTAAATGTAAGGATCCCAAATATTTATGTGAGGGCCCCCATTCATCTCTCACCAACTTGGTGAGAGTGTCTCTCACATGAGCATTTCCCATATATATATATAGATATATATATATTGCCTCTGACTTTGAAGGAACAGCTTCTTTCTCGCTCTAATTCCATTAAAAAGGACTTAAAAGTGGGATCACTAATACTCACTAGAATCCATACTACTTGAGACTGTTAGATGACCAGCAGAGGCCATTTCTAGTCCTAATCTAAAGGTCGTGTGGTGCCACTGTTGTCTCTTGACTATTATTTTACCGACTCTGTTACATAGAGGATGTTGCTTTTTAAATTTGGCAGATGACTAGTGGGTGCCATTAGGAAACGTATGTAACAACCTGCCTTACTAATTGGAGGAAACATGTAAATGGGAGAGATTTTAGGGGATATTAATGTAAATTTTAAACAATCTCCCTACTTAACAGGGAATTACCGTAAGAGGAGTCGGGATCCCCTATTTCAACAAAACATGGAAATACTGTTATGGCCTATCCCTGAGTGCCACCAATATAAAATCTCTAAGGGAACTTCCTTTTCTCTCCCTAATTAATGGGGCATAAATTTGGTTGAACTTGATTTTATGGTAAAGATTAAAGAGTGTGAAGGGAAGAAGGAACCTAGCAACAATATATAGGGCACGTTTTTTTAACCCATTTTTACAAAAAAAATCATTGATTTTCTGCGCAAAACTTATTTTTCTTATGTTTGGTGCAACATATTATTTACTTGATCAATCATTCAAGGGATTTTTACCAAATAATTGTTTGTAAACATGGATTAGCAAAATTCATTTATGAGTACATAAATAACATCGAGATTGTGGATCGTACAAGTAAATTTTACAAGTTTACCATTCCATCCATGCGGACGACATCGTCATTCGTTTTCTACACTCAACACAACAATGATCTGTCGTTCTCCCGCCCTTTGCCAAAGCGGTTACCCCTTTTGCCAAAGCTTTCCCGGAAGAATCCCCTTTGCAACTATCTTTTTCCTCTGCTCAGAAATCGAAGATCGGAGAACCCTTCTCCTTCATTTTTCTTTTCTTCCCAAAGGCCTATCCATTTTACGTAGACAACATCGTCATCTTCAAACCCCCCCATCGTTTTCTATCCCTGATTTCTTCCTTCCCCCATTCCCGCCAGAGGCTTTTTCTTCCTTCTTCCCCATTGTCATCAAGGCTTTTTTTCCTCTCCCGCCTTTTTGCTCTCTCTCTCTCTCTCTCTCTCTCTCTCCCTCCCCCTCTCTTGCTCCGTTGAATCAAAGATTCTGGCCAGATCCTCTCACATCGTTAGCCACCGCTGCTCATTCTCGGAGTTGCTAGAGAAAAGAGAGAATCTGAAATAGGGTTTCTCTAGCCAAGAAAAGTGAAGCCCTTTTTACTTGCATCTACTGCAAATACTATCCATTTTTTGTTGTTGTAATTGCATGGCAGTGCCTTTGATTTTCTTTTGAAGTTTAGTGTTTAGATTTCCCAACATTCGATTTATTGAGCATTCTATTTTAGTTTTTTTATTTTTTTGCCTCTTTATTTCCATTTTTTTTGTGCCTTTTCCATTTCATCGTCTAAAAGTTATGGATGGATGAAATCCAAGGTTTGTTAATACTTAAAAGTCATTCTTTGGATACTGCTGTTTTTGGGTCTTTACCTGTTTGGATTAGTTTCGGTGTATAGGTTAGATGATGGATGGGTGATTCACAGAAATGGGAGTGACGATGGGTTGGGTTGTAGAATATAGAAGAGAAGAAGTCCACGACAATTTGATTAGGTGGATCTAATAGAGTGATGGTGAGACAATGGAATGAGCCGGTGATAGAGATGAATGTTTCAAGGTGGGAAAGTGGAAATGGGTTATGGTAGACAGGTGGTGTGGGTTAAGTAGGGGTGGGTAGTTGAGTTGGATTAAATGGGTAAGTTGACTTGGAAATTCAATTTGATGTTACTTGTGCATTGGGTTGAAGGAAGATAGAATCCAAAGATAAATCCAAAAATGGAGAGGTGAAGGACGTTGTGAAAGTTGGCAGAGTGTAAGAGGCATAGAGATGGCACAGTGATGAATGAAAGGTGGTTGAATGTGTTGAGTTTTTTTGATGAAGATGATGATAAAATGCAGAAAAACAGAGAACATGAAGGAAAAGAAGGAAGTGACGAGAAACTGAAAATAGAACAAATCATGGAAAAACAAGTAAAGGAAAGGAGATAGAGGCGGGCAATGAAGACTTCTCTAAAGGCAATAAGAAATTGGTTTTCTTTTGTTTCAGGAGAGTAGAATGTGGGTCATTTCTTTGAAGTAGAAGATGGGTATAGTAGATGGGAAGAGATAAAGGTGGTCAAGATAATGAGAAGTTGCTTTCATGCTAGGAAGTTAATGAAAACAAATGGGTGTGCAATGATTTGCTCGTGGGCTTTGGTATGGTGAGTGATTTTCGGGCTTGGATATATTTTGGAGATTTTGAAACTTGTTTAAATGGAATGATTAGTGATGGTGAAAGTGAAGGATCGAGATGTTGATCAAGAAGAAGAGAAAAAGGTGGGTTGACAGAGATTTGAAAGGTTGAATGGGAGTTGAGTTCTAGTGGAAGCACCTATGATTGGTCTCATATGACCCTTTCTATTTTCAGGTTGACCCAATTAATAAACATATTGGGGTTAAGGTTGAGGATGGAGTCATTTCATGGATGAAGAACCAATAAATAATGGTATCGATCTCGTTATGACAACATACTCGAAAAGAAACTATAAATAATGGTAATGATACTGTTGTCATAAAATTGACGTTGAAAAAAAAATCTGGGTGAACTCCATAAGTTTTTCCCATTGTTTATGCACATCATTATATAGTCATTGTCATTCTAGTGTTGGAGACCAAAAATGGGTGGAAAACCTATAAATAATTGTAGCGATATCGTTATCATAAAATTCTGAAAACTATCTTTTGAGTGAAATCGTGAGTCTCTCATTGTTTTTGCATCTCAATATAAACTCACAATTATTTTCTTGTTGGAAATAAAAAATGGACGAATAGAATATAAATGATGGTAACAATATCGTTATCAAGAACCAATGTCGGGTATACAATTCAAGTTCGTATGAGTCAGAATTTAAGTTCTTAAAGATTTTTATCACTAAATTTTCCTTTTTCCAATCATGCTCTTTTAAACACACTCCACTCATATTGTGACACCCCAATTCCGAATACCGAAGATAACGCTAAGGTACCCAGAGTTGGTGCGCTACTTCCTGGAAAATTCGAGAACTTCCAAGATCGTAGTCCGCAGTGAGGTTAAAATTTTAAAACATTTTAAACAAGAACATAATCAACAGTTATATTGCGGAAGCGTATGAAAAGATAGTGGAAGCAATAGTATCATGTAAATTAATCATATGTAATAATGCGGAAGTCTATTATAAATCTCAAATGTAGTTATAAAAGTGTTTATACATATCATACTATATACCAATCTCACTACAAAAATCCTCTCAAAATCTAAAACAAGCTGCACTCAGTCCCCCTGTGCAGGCTCTCCATCCTCCGGCTCGACCACTTGGTCAGCTGGCCCCCACCTATAATCACCAACTACAGGCGCCTCGAAGAATGCATCGCCCTCGGGATTACGGTCGGGACCTAAGCACCAAAGATGGGTCAGATCCAAGGATCTGGCAAGGCACCATATGCAGATAACACAAGATGTATACAACAAAGAGAGTAATGACAGGTACGTAATCATAAGAGTAACAAAGTACATGATCTAGGCAGTTGAGCAGTAATAGCAGTTTAGAATCAGAAATGTAAAGTACACTAATCTAATCAAACAACAAATGGCACATTCACACAAGCTAGATACACCGCGAGATATTATGCCGCGGCCCTCTCATACTGTAAACGTCCCATACCATAAACAGTTTGCGGTGGGAAAATGATAATAACCATGCAAGGGATAACAGCCCTGATAATAATAACATATAATATATAGCACCGATCACACCCCTTTATCGCACCGATCACACCCCTTTATCAGATTAACCCGGACGCGGTATCACACCGTCCATTTAATCACAGCTCATCATGATAACTCTAAGTAACCAATATAGCCCCTACCAGAGATGATCAATCAATTGGCTGAGCTTAGAACAACTGAGTGAATGTTTAGTGCCGACTAGGGAAACAAGTATATGTCTGTGTCTATCTAGGCTTATCTTGTGTGAGCAAGATCCTAACTAAGTCTCTAAGAGGTTGAGGTAAAACAATATAGTCTCTAAGAGGTTGAGGTAAAACAATATGGAACACAGTCCAATATCCAAGTCTAAGTCCAACATCATTGGGTCCATACCGAGGCCCACAACCATGGCCTGAAGCAACACAAGTGCAACACCATGTACAATTCACAAGTAGACATCCCATGCTCATACACAACGAGCCCTCAAACCATTTAACCTAACATCTTCATTCTATGGTTTCACATACCCAACCTTAGGTTGTATGAGGGCTCGCCTAGCCACAAGCATGGGTCATTTATCTCCAAATACCACATAGGGTCACCACTAAGTAATCCTAGATTCAGGTCCTCCAATTTTCATTAATTAACAGGTTTAAGACAACAATAAGGATAAGAGAGAAGAACAACATATGAAAGCCACAAAACATGGAATCAAGTGGAAATAGACAAAGGACCAATCCTAGGTAGTGGTCCACTCTTGGTTTAGGCCTCATCATGTGATTGGATCCTTAACTGTAGTCTCATGTGTTAATGATAATAAATCTGGTGCTCCTGAAGTTGTGGACACCATGGACTATAATTAAGGGTCGAATCATTGACGATTCGAATCCCAAAACCTCAATTGGTGGACCCCATGAGTCGAGGCTGAGCCATGCCATTGATTCGTGAGTGGCACACTTGATGGAAGGCTATTTGGAAGGTCAATGGACCCCACAATGATCTAACATCAAAGTCACAGAAGTCTGGAAAATATCACTATTCGCAGCTTGCCCGGTCGACATCATACCCTGGGATGTCGACCGGGTGAACTGGGTGTCGACCTCTCAAGTCGACATCCTGCAGTGTCCCGGTCGACATCATGGCCGTGATGTCGACCGGGTCCACTGGGACCTAGTGTCAAGTAGCTGGTCTCGTAGGGTTCTCTGTGTATCCGATCGATATCATGGTCGTGATGTCGACTGGGTACACAGGACCCTGTAAGTCTAAGAAAATTCAGGTCTCAGTTATTTCCTGCAGGTTCATATGCTCCCGATCGATCAAGACAGGATCCGGTCGACCGGGTACACTGTCTGTGCACATTTTCAGGAAAAATAACTGGGACTTGGTTTCCTGACTTTTTAGTGTGCCCGGTTGACCGAGACAGGGTCCGGTTGACCGGGTACACGCAGATAGCTAAATTCCAGATTTCTGGGATTTTTCCCATTTCAGTCCAATTCTCATTCAATTCATCCCCAATCACCTCCATACATCACATAAACAAGAATAAACACAAAAGCACTCAAATAATCTCCATCCACCATCCAACCGGCCATTGATCTACTAAATGGTTAAATCCATTCATCAATTGGCCATTTTTCCATGAAAACAAGCTCAAAAGAAGATCTAATCATTCATAATCATCTAATAGAACTGAGATTATAGAAACAAGGAAAGAAAGCATGCATCTAGTGAAATTGCATAGGGTACTTGCCTCAATTCAGAATTTATGATAGTGTAGAGACAAAGAGAAGAGAATTCCAAGCTTCTACTAGTGTTGTTGCTGAAATTGGGGTGGTCTCTAGCCTCCTTGTCCTGGCATTTTGGGGAATTAGGGTTTTCTTGGGGAAGAAGATAGGTTTGATGAGAGATGAGTGGAAATTAGGGTTTTAGGCTAATGTTTGCAATAACTAGGCTTTTATAACTTAGGGTTTAGACTAATTACCAAAACGGCAATTTAGTTGTAAATGGAAATGGGATGGGGCCATGGGTAATTAGGTCTTTAGGTGAGTTTCTAGAATGTTCTAACCCTCAAAGCCTTCCCATTAATTCTAATGATAATCAAATCCTAATCTAATCAAAATCTACTAAAAATTAGATAAAAGCTACATTCTAAGACTTAGGAATATTATAAACTATACTACTAATTCCTAATAATTAGCATATTAACATAGAAACTAACATATTATTAATTATTTAATTCAAAATGAGGGCCCACAAGGGGTGGGGCCTCACACATATGCCTCTCAAACAGGTCATTCGGTCATGTGTGAACATTCTGGAAAGCACATTAAGGGCCCATTTTGTTGTGGGAATTGGAGAATTCATGTCTGGTGGAATTTGGAGAATTTGGAATGCTGGAATTCAAAGTGCTGCTAAATTCATCATGAATTCCAATTCTCTGTTTGATTCATTCAGGAATTCAAGGTTGAGAATTCAATCCACCTTGAATTCTTGAAATTCTTTGTTTGATAATTTACAAGGATTTCTAGAAAAAAAAAAGAACCACGTGACATAAATGCAAAATCAAGAATAAAATATATATTAATAGTGGAGCTCATTTCACTTCCATAAATCTTCTTCTTCTTTTAGTCTCAACCAGTTTTTTTACCTCATTACTAATTAACTAACACTCCAAATGCCTTCAACCAAACACCTAATCTGCAAACTAGCACTATTATATGATAGGCCAAATGGGTGATGAACATGAACATCCATTGGTAATCCTACTGAGCAGAAAAAAATGAAAAATAATCAATCAAAAGGTAGGCCCAATTCCAATTAGAGAAAAATATGGCTCAACGCCAATACATATTGTGATTTTATTATTATATCTCAATTTTTAAGTACAAATTGTGATTTTATATCAAGAGACAGTGGGATTCAACATTCAGTCTTGCAGGTAATAAATAGGTCATTTATAGAATACATGAACCCATGTTCGTGATTATAGTTTCTCTAAATTTACAGTACATGATATAAAAGGCTACAAAAATGTAGAAAAAGGGCTAAGATGCCACGTTTCAAGTCTCGAAGGTCTTAAGATGTGTAGGACTTCAATTTCTTGTATTTTTCAATTTCAATGTCAATTTTGGATTTTAGCCTTCAAGGTTGGCATTTCAACCGGACTTTTGGTCCAGCTAAGACCCTTTCATCATGTCTCTTAGGCCACTTTTATGTGTGAACCATGGTGAAGTCGGAGTTTGCATGACGAGACTTTGATATAGGGTTGTCTGGTCTCCATCTACATAAATAAATTAGGAAATTGAAGGAAAATAACAACATTAATGGAATTAAGATCGCCTCAGGGGGGAGTACCAGGAGGTCTTAACACCTTTGAGATCGTGAGAGGACGGAGTTACAACAATAGCAGAGCTTCTTCTCCTTGTAATGCCAATACCTTCCTCTTTCTTGAACTTTTCTTTCTCTAGGATTTCAATCTCTCTCTCTCTCTCTCGCCTTTTTAACTTGATTTCTAGACCATTTTCTTGGCTTGAGAGGGCCTATTTATAGGGTTGAAAGGCTTAGGGGTGGTTTTGGCCACGTTTCCCCATGATTTTCCCTACTGTCTCCATAAAATGACAAATGATGACACCTTCGAAATAGGCCCTTGGTTTTAAAGGGAAAAAAAAGAAGGAAGAATGAGGCCTTTGGTTGCACTAGTTCCGAGTGTGACTAATCACCAACTCAAAGGATTCACCAATATGCAAACCTTGAACATCCCTCTTCAAAAGAAGTAAAAAGATTTCTTTTGATCAAAACACATGTACCCATTGTTATATATTGGGTGAAAAAGACTCGAACCCTCACTCCGTTACTTGAGTCTAACGTCTCTTACCAATTGAGTTGTCATTTTTTTTGTGAAAAAAAAAAAAAAACGGTAACCGAACCGATTCCTTTCTGTTTTGTTCGGATTGAGCACATGGGTGGTTTGGTTCGTTTTGGAAAATAGAAAATCGATAGGTTCGATTTGGTTGATGGTTTCCTTCTAATCCTATCCGAAACACCCATGTGCATTCCTAGGCATGTATGCAACATTGAAGAAAAGACTTCCCACTTGCAAATGCAGTCCATTTTCTTAATACAAAACAAAAGATTTATGGCGCATTTGACCGTATAGGTTATATAATAACCTGTATTCTTCGGAATGGTGTTGACGAAGACTATATCCCAAATGTCGATATCGTACACGAAGCCCTATTTTTTTCCCCTGATTCTACCCCTTTTGTGTGATATCGTCAAATATATGCGATATTGCACAAAGTGAAAAGTCAATTTTAGGCCGTTCCCTCCCTCTTTCCCTCCATTCACATCTACTAAGGTAGGTCATTTTTCCTCATTTTTTTCTGTGACTGTCTCTATCGTTAGAAGAGGTTCTCAATAGGATTAAGCCATTGCTCTTTTATTTCTTCAAAAGCATTTGAAGGTTTCTCCATATTTTGTTCATAGAGTTTCTTTGGCTTAGTATGCTCCATTGATTTGCTTTACATCTTTGTGCTGTAATTTCTTGGAGCATTCAAATGATTCTTTGTACACACAATATTTGGTGGACATGTTTGGAATTTTTTGTTTACTCTGTCAAATGTTATGTTAAAAATGGCTGGGCATTGAGATACAAGAAAACTTATGGTCATGGAGATACTTTGGAACCTATTTTCAATTTTTTGTTTGTTTGGTTGTATTGGATGAACAAATGATATGAAATTTCCTAAAAACAGATTTGTTATCGTGGCTTTATAACAAGTCATACCAAGAGTTCTTTTTGGCTCATTGCACTTAAGGGAATGATAACTCGGTGTTTCTAGACCATGCAAAGAACAAGACTGGTACACTTGGCCACTTGGCCACAACAACTGTGACTTTATTCAATTTTCTCCACAACCCAAACTTTCTCTTGTCAAGTATGAAACCATGAATTTAGACCTCAGATAAAACAAGTAAAAAACCACAGCAAATCTGGGAGTCTAATTCAGTATTTTTTGTGCGATATCGCGCAGTCAGTTGGCCAGCTATTCAGAAAATGAAATTCCAGAAAGCTTCACTGTATTCTTGGTCACAACAGCTGGGACTTTAATAATTTTTTACATAGCCGAAACTTTATCTTATCGAGTATCAAAATGTGAAGACTTAAGATGAAACAACTAAAAAACCACAACTAATTTGGAAGTCAAATTCAGTGCTTTTTGTGTGATATCACACAGTCACTTGGCCAGCTACTTTCTCTTATTGAATAGGAAATATAGAGTAAGACCTAAATGAAACAACTAAAAAATACCCAGCAAATCTGGGAGTCTAATTCAGTGTTTTTTGTGTGATATTGCATAGTCTCTTGGCCGGCTACTCAAAAAATGAAATTCCAGAATGCCTTACTATATTTTTGGTCACAACAGCTAGGACTTTAATCGATTTCTCACAGAGATTTTTATATACTCCATTGAGGAGGAAACCATAGAATTAGACCTCGGATAAAGCAAATAAAAAACCACAGCTAATCTAGGAGTCTAATTCAGTGTTTTTTGTGCGATATCGCTTAGTAAGTACTTGGCCATCTACCCAAGTGATGAGATTCCAGAAAGCTTAACTGTATTCTTGGTCACAATAGCTAGGACTTTAATCGATTTTTTACGTGGCCCAAACTTTCTCTTTTCGATAAAAAAATATGGAGTTAGAGCTAAAGATGAAACAACTCAAAAACCACAGCTAATCTGGGAGTCTATTTCAGTTTTTTTTTTTGTTGTGCGATATTGCAATGTCACTTTGACGACGATGATGATAATGACTGACGTTGAAAAAGTTAAAAACTACAAAACACAAAAATGATGCAACCTCATTACTCATCTAATCATTAAAAAAAAAACCCACAGAGTTAATCCTTGAAAAACAATTGATAGAAAAACTTTGTTTGATGTCCTTTCTAGGTTTTTCAAATCTTGCACAGAGGAGAAAGGGCAATGAAGGATCTACACCTGATATGCATATTTAAACATGTATTGTTTACAAGTTAAATTGCTTTCGATGTTACCAATCACTTTAAGTGGCTTTTCATGACATGCCAGTTAGACCTTATCATTTTGCGGGAAGAAGCCCCAAAAGAACGATAAGAAAGTTCTACAAAACTATAAATCTTACGAACAATAGAATTAACATAATGGGAGAGATGGAACCGATCAAGATGGAGACGAACTCTCCTTGTGCGACATCGAGATATAATCGATCGAGAAGATGATAGATCACCAAAGGAAGATGGAGATTCGGTGTTTTCGCCAATACTGGTAGAAGGGATTCAAACAAGTTTTTGCAGGGTAAAAATTAGGGTTAGAGTTTTATCTTTTATCTTTTATTGGGGTGTAACTGGAACAAAATATGGAGCCACCGTGCAGTACCGCATTTGGGATAAATGTTCAGTCAATACCTGTACGGTAAAATTCCCAGAGACTTATATTCAACGCGTCTGTGCCTTAAAAAAACAAACGCGTCTGTCTGACTGCGGACTCCCTTCGATTCCTGGCTCCTTTTGTTTTTGGTATAAGCACGATTCCTGACTTAGAAGCCTCTCTTCCTCTTCCTTTTCTTCCCAAAACCCAAACCCTAACCCTAACCCTAACACCTAAAAGCCTGATCTATCTCCTTCTCTCGAATCCCAGAAGCAGAAGCCATGCTTCTCTCTCCCGGCAATTCTCCCCGCCACATCTCCTCCGAAAAAGCCCTAGTAACCGCTGCAGAAACCACCCAATCCTCCTCCTCAAACTCCCTCCCTTCAAATTCAAACCCTAGCAGAAAGCGTTCTCCAGACGTCCTCGATGAAGACACCTACATCGCAGCACTCGAGCGGATTGTCGAGCGCGACTTCTTCCCCGATCTCCCAAAGCTCCGCGATCGTCTCGACTGGCTCGAAGCGGTTCGCAGCGGCGATCCCGTCCAAATCCGTGATGCGCAGCTGAAGATCCTTGAGCGCCGCCGTGGTGGTGGAAGTGGTGGGAAAACCCCAATCTTTGCCTCCTCCACCTCCACCGACGGTAAGATCCGAGCCACCCCAGCCTCTAGTTTCTTTAATTCTCCCACCCCTGTAGATTTTGAGGGCAACCCATTACGCTCCAATCCTGAATTATCTACCGTGGAGGCGGAGGGGGATTCGGGTTTGCTTGGGGCCGACGACAAGCTGTCGCTCGACCAGTTCCTCCGACGTTACACGAGTGAGGACAATGAGAGCTTTTCGAGAATTATGGATAAGGTGAATAAGAAGAGGAAGGAGAGATTTGGGCATTTGATGGAAGGTGAGAAGGAAAATGATGTAGAAATCCTAGAGGGGGAGAAGAGGGACCGGATTACCGATGGATTTGGCACGTCCGACCAGCCCCTGAGCACATTAGAAGGGTGGAAGTACACTGCCAAGAATCTCCTGATGTATACGACTGGGGATGAGGCACGGCTGACTGAGGCGGAGCGGGCAGAGAGAATTAAGGGGCTAACGAAGGAAATTAACAGGTCAAACACCCGATTTCATGGGAAATCGGCAGATTCTAGGCCTAAGGAGGAGGATACTGTTGCAATTCTTTACGCCCCAGTTGCTGGTGCTACGCCCTCCATGGCATGGCCCTTTCCAGATCGTGAAGCGGAGCGGTTAAAGAAGTATGATTTGGAAGAATTGAGAAAGACCCCCAATCCATTTTATGTTGAATCTAACAAGAAATCGGAGGATGGGTACAGTTTCGTTAAGACGCCATCGCCTGCACCGGGTGTGGATGAGTCACCATTCATCACCTGGGGTGAGATTGAAGGAACACCACTGAGGCTGGAGCAGGAGGACACACCAGTTGGTATAGGGGGTAGTGGTGAAGGGGCGTATTTTAGAATCCCCTGCCCGCCGACTAGAGATGTGAAGGCCCACTCTTTGTCAAGGGAGGCTGCCCGTAGACTGAGGGAGAGGTCGAGGATGTTTCAGAAGCCACCGCTGCCTTCATCGGCGAGAGGGGGCAGCTTGAGCCCGAACGTACGTACTCTTTCTCCAGCTGCCCAGAAGTTTGTGAGGAATGCTATTGCAAAGTCGTCGAGCTCTGTGGATGAGAGCCTTCGTGCTAGCTATCGTGGTGTGAGCCCGGGCTTAGGGACTCCGAAAGCAGGGAGGAGCTTGTCGAGGTTTGGAAGAGATGAGAGCTTGGGGTCTAGATCTCCTTCGATAAGAGAGGGATCTAATCCACCTTGATGATGTACATTTCTTTCCGTCGGTACTATCTTTATGGATTTCCATACTAGAGCAGAATATATGTTGCTGTTGATTAAAGCTTGTTCTTGGGAAGTCTCTG
Source organism: Persea americana (assembly GCA_029852735.1). Classification (NCBI taxonomy): domain Eukaryota; kingdom Viridiplantae; phylum Streptophyta; class Magnoliopsida; order Laurales; family Lauraceae; genus Persea; species Persea americana. Next base: position 17,935,828 of record CM056816.1, read on the forward strand.
CTGATCGCTTGCTTATTATGTACCAATGCTATGTTCTATGAGCATATCGGTTCATATGATGTTTACCATCTCATTTTGTATAAGGTTCAGGAACTCAAGACACTGACTAAGCTTGACACATGGTTATGTTCTTTTTACAATATTGCTATGTTTGGTTGTGTGATGATAGGTGTTTGCACTGATGATTTAAACCTCATGACATTATCTTAAATTATATCAAGTATCCCATTACCTCTTGAATGTTTGAATTATGCCCCAGCTTATCTGCCTTGTATTTTATTTGTGTAGGGGATCCCCAAATGTTTTAGGCATTTGTTGTGGTTACTTTTGAATTGCATAACGCCTGGATACCCATCTGGAACTAGGGTTACAAGCCATTGTTTGCATTTATAATTTCTCCTTCTAACCTTTTAATTAGAACAAATGAACTAGGGCTAATTTTTACGCCCAAAACTCAACTCCCAAAACACTCCCCTGATTACTTGAATGAATGAAGGAGCAAGGTTAAAAGAGTTCAGTCATTCCATTTCTTCATTTTTGCGCTTAAACTTATTCTTAATGTTTACTATAAAAATAAAAAAAAATATTTATCTGTATAATTGCTGAGATGTGCAAAAGGGCTATCTGTGCCATTCTGCATGCTGAAACATTTTACGAAGTCTTGTTTCCTATAGCTGAAGACATCATGAAGTGATGGTATCATATTTTGTGTTTTTTTTTTTCCCCAGTTATTCTAGGCATTTTAGCCTTTTACCTTTTTTCTTGAATCTGATTCATTCAGATTCACTGATTTAGATCCAAAATTTCCAACTTCAATGCAAGTACTTCAATTATCATTTCCTTTTATTTTTAGTTGAAACTTGAAAGGGAAGGGAAAAAATATTCAGTCAGAGACTAGCATGATTATTTGATTTTTTTTATTGGCAACTATTGGTTCAATGAATGAAAAGAGGAGAACAAAAAGGCCTTGATAGCATAGTAGATAAAAATAGAAAACAAGAGAGAAATTAAAAATCACATCAAAGGGCCCATAGACAATCCTTCTCTACTGACTTCCATTTTAGCTAGTGAATTTGAAATCTTGTTAGGTCCTCCAATGTATGAGAAACTCAATTCCCATAGCCTTGCATTTATCTATTATCTAATTTAAAATAAAGTTTGACTTCCATGGCCCCTTCCAATTCTTTGTGCCAAACTCATTGCATTAGCCAAATTACTCTCCACAATCACCCATCACAACAATTTTTAATGATTCTTATTACTTCTCTTATAGACAGAATTTCCACTTCATTGGAGTCCCTGACCCCACCCAAACCAAGAAAAAAGTCACCAATATTATGACATTCTTCTCAAACAACACTCCCTCAATCCCTCCATCCATGTTAAATTTTAGACCTCCATTAGGGTAGGAGATTTTAATGCAAACTTCTTCCTTCCTCCCACCATCCTTCATGCAAGCTATGATGCCCAGATACGGCATGGATTCAGCAGGGAAATGCTGTGTACACGTCAAGGACACGGATTTTACACGTAAAAAGTGAAGTATTGGATACAATATGATACAATACGTTGCCCATTTTGAAGTGTCCGTGCATAATAGCATGCAAGCTTTCCAACCTGACAGCTCATTTATAGTTATGTCTGCAAGCTCTTTTCTTACCCATCTGCAAATCCAAGTTTCTCAGTCCATATTTCATTCTCCTTCCTTGATTACTTTGTGTTCAAATGGTGTTTCCATTTTCCCTTTTAACCACCCCCCACCCCCCACCCCCACCCCCACCCACACACACACGCGCACACACCAAAAAAAAGGAAAAAAAACCTTGTTTTAGGGTACCTTTTATTTACTAATTCTATCTTCCTACTTTTAATGCAAACATCTAAAACTACTTTCATACATTGTGAGAGGACTCCAATACATCACAAATCAAAATCCAGCTAGCAGTTTATAGCATCTTGCTTTTGAGATTCTTTCTGTCTTTTAAAGGGGCGATAAATTTCAGGGCCTATTTGCCCACACACACCCCTGATAATATAATCTAGCCGTCCATCAAATAACAAGATGCATAGTGGGGTCATAGAGATTTGAGTCCAAGTGTCCACTCACAAGCTCTTGATAGAAGGCTAGCATGGATAGTATGATGAAGTCGGTGGGCCACTATATCCACACTAGATCATTTCCTATCTTCTTTTGCCCCCATTTATGGATTTTAGAACCACAACCAATGAATGCATAAAAGAGTGGGAAAAAAAATAAAAGAAGATGAAGGAGAGTACCAAATGGAGGCTTGGGATTCTCAAAGGCCTGCAGACATCTGTTGTTGTAAGAAGAGCAGGGTTTTGACAACATGGTCGTGACAAAAGCAGCTGCTGAAACCCCATCTTCCCAAAACACCCTTTCTTTTCCTTTCCAAGCAGATTTTGATAATTGTGGGTTCTTTTCTTACCCATTTGCTCATCCTTGCTCCATATAGAATGAAAGGAGAATCGATTTTTGTATTATTATTATTTTTTTCGTTTGGTGTTGTTCTTGAGCCCCATCAACTGGTGTTGTTCTTGAGCCCCATCAACATGCCATTCATTTGTTTCTTTAATTTTTTTTCTTTTTTAGCTGCATGTGTTTGGATTCTGAAAAGTTTTTTTTTTTTTTTTTTTCCTTCTCTGTAGGGGATTTTGTATGATTGTGTTGAATTGCTAGATGCATGTTTGTTTGCATTTGAATACATAGGGTGATTGAAAATGAAGATCAAAGGTGAATTTCCAAAAATGGGCATAGAATAACTACTACTTTTTATTCTATTTCCTTAGAAATAAAATGTTATTTTGACATTTGATATTTTTGGAAATTCAACTTTAATCTTCATTTTTAAGCAGTGAATTGAGGAGGCTTTTATTGTCAGGACAAAGGGGTAGGGTATTGACACGGTGATGAGTGAATTGATTTAGGGTGGGGATGTAGAGGGGACTATTGTGACGAGTAGAGCTTTCTGGAAGTTACTGTCTATGGAAGATTTAGGATATATTCAATTTTTTTTATTGTAATCAGAAAAGAAATTTATTTTTAAATCACCATCATCACCATAATTGTAGCCTTGTCCCAACTATGTTGGAAAATTTAAATTTGTTTTTAAATGATTGCAAATAAATGAGTACAAATATATATAAAATGCTTTCAATAACACATTTTTGTAGATTTTTCTCGATTTCTTCTGATACGTCCTCAAAATCTCTCACAACATTTTTCAGTTTTGTTAATATTTTGAAAATATCATGATGTCATTGAAGAATTCAGAATCACATTCCAGGTAAATATTATAGTTGTATTTTTAAAGTATCTTAGATATTTGTGACAGCAGAGGGCACCGTCAATATATCTAGGATTTAAATTTGTAGGGGAAAGGGTGGGAAATAATTTCCTATTTAAAGGATATAATTTGATGGTCCTTTTGTACGTCTCTACCTTTGATCTGTACACTCTTTGCCTGTTTGACAGAAGCTCATTACTTAGAGAATCCTTGAATTCTATCAAAACAAATCTAGCAAAGTTGGTAATATTTTGTAACATTAAAAAAAAAAAAAAATTTATATTTTATTATTCATATCAGATGATCAAGTCAAATGGGTGTACTACAATGGTAGCATAGCCCTCATTTTGGGCCCTCGATTCAGCCTACATAGTTGACAAAATAAATGGTTATACCATTGTAGTACAAGAAGGGCATTCAATTGATATTCCATATTGCTCACATTTCACCTTCTTTTGATGATCACAATACACAATTCACAAACATCTCATGACAGCCTCCATTATAGATCAGCAGACCAATTTATCCCTTCTGTCTATGTTGCATTGCATTTATTCAACAGTTATGACCATCAAAAATCAAGTTCAAGTCCAAGTCATTTGCAAACCATGAAACGCCTTTTTCTATCTGAAGATAATCATACATTGATGTGTGTCACTGAACTGGGCCCCAAAACATGGGTTGCTGGACTTGATAATTTCTCTTTATTTATAACCAACTCAGTTATAAGAAGAGGAGATACGAAGGATGGATTCCATTGTGAACCCAGGGAAGGCGAATTGCATTGTTATTTTTGAGATGTATTTCTTCCAATTCAGATGGCCTCCATTGGGTTGGTGGTTCTTATTTATTTATTTTGGGATCCAGTTGAAAACATAGATGTCTAGGTATAATCTACAAAAAAGAGTAGTATGACATGCCTATCGGTTTGGTTTGGAAAATATAACAAGTAACAAGTGTTCAATGGATGCCATTATTGACATCCGACTTAAGTATATGACTAATAATTTGACATCTGTGTATGCCAGTTGCTACATGCTTAGTCTAGATGTGGAAATTGCCTATATGCTATTTGTTCCAGTAGGATGGAAAATGGTTTGACCAATGATCCATTAAGCAAAATGTACCTCTAGACTAAGCGATATGAAGATTATCTCTAGCTTGTGCCAACTTAGTAAACCTTTGTTATGTTTTGTAATTATAACTAACACACCAGTGCTGGCCATGATGGCTTTTCCTTAAAACATTTCCTAAAGTCCTTGAATGTTCGTAAAGAATTTGATGGTAATTTCTTTTAACTAGTAAGAGATAGATGGCTGACAGTAATTCCGAAGAGCTTTATTCCTGGGTTGGTGGGATAAGGATAAGATGATGGCAGCGGTGGCGATGATGGTGATGATGATATTATAGTAAGTCATTAACAGGTATATTAGATGGTTTGGAGATGTCTTAAGGTACCAGAATGTTGTACTCTATTCAATTAATATTTGGTGGTGTATTAGTCAGCACTAAGCAGGTTGTCACTAAAAGGGCGTCTTTGAGATGTCTCATAGAGTTGGTTGAAAGAATTAAGATGTAAATGTTTAATATATGACATTTGTGACCTATAAAAGAAAAGGGGGGACAAAGATATGGCGCAGTTACGAGGGCCATCTCTATCATTTAGAAATCTACATTGTAGACGACATTACTTCATAATTTGTTGGCTTTTTTTTTTTTTTTTTAATGGGCAAAGTTTTTTTTAACCTTTTTCCGTTCAGCCATCAGTGCAAGGTCAAAATTCATTTGCTTCCCTTGTTGGTTGTCTATTTTGATGACGTAGAATTATCAAATTTTCATCTTACATTTAGAGCTTACCATCAAGTTTAGTTTGGCTTGTCCTGTCAACTAGTATGTCTTGGTTTCTTTTGAAGTTAATAGGTAGAAGGATATGCCATGCATCCAGTTTCTGTGTCCTTATTTTCTATCTGATTCAATATATCATTTTGCTATAGGTGGATATGTTGTGGTGAATGAGAAGTTACCATACTATGGCATCCCTGATTTGACTGACTTCAAGGTACTTATTCTTTTCCCTTTTTAATGGTTATTCCATTCTCTCTCTCTCTCTCTCTCCTTTTATCTTAGTTTTGTATGTGGCTATGATTTGTTGACTTAATGATTGTCTCACTCTATATTATTGCACCATATGTATCACATGCAGCTGTGCACCTAATGTTGTTAACACGTGTCGACAAAAGAGGCTATTGGTCCCTCTCTCTCTCTTTTTTACTTTTGTTGTGTGTGTGGGTTTTTTTTTTGGGTGTGGGGTGGGGGGTGGGGGGTGTGGGGAGGGATTTTGTCTCTCCATTTTTCTTAGATACAGATGTGGGGTTTGGGGAGTGGGATTCTGATTCTGCACTTTCTAAGATCTAGTACATGAATAAGGCCATTTGTCCATGAGATGAAATCTCTATAATTTTTATCTAAGCATTCTTTAAAATTTTCTTTATTATTGAAATATTCATTATTTACATTCATTTGTAACAATTTTTCTTTACTGTTGAGAAGTAGGAAATGCATGAAGTAATGGACTTGGTAGGATACACAAGGCTTGTAACCTACAAGGTTTGCGGCAGTGTTGAGTATCTAGTATCAATATCGTATCCTTTGGATGTGGGTATGCTAGTCATATACAAATACCTAGGTATCTGGGTTTGTCAAGATGATCTATGACTTCTTGTGATTGTCTACATGAAGCACATTCTGGAGGTATCAATGGGATATATTTGTGGAGATGTCCCATGTGTTCAGCCCTCCCTAAGCATCCCCCATCCAAAAAATTTAATTTTGGGTGGGATTTCAAGGTTCCATATGCGGTTCCATGAGAGCCGAGGTCCAATGGGTGTAGGAGTAAGGTATTTGTGGGCTTTAATGGTACAGGATCCAGCTGGTTCTGAACCGCAAGACAATATTTCCTGGCCACCTAGAGGTAATTTCAAAATTTGTGAAACGGTATGAGGGTCCCAAAGTTAGTGAAGTTTAGAGACATCCTAGATCACTGTCCCGGTTGGGCTTATACAAGTAAGGTCCTTGACAGATGTGGGCATTTCTGAAAGGGGTATTGCTGGTTGCATTAATAATAGTTCATGAAAGAGTAGCAGTTTTTGGACCCATTGGTGCTGAAAGGCATCAATCTATGAACCATCTCCAAGAATCCAATGTGTGCTATCAACAATAATATGCTTATACTTGAGGAAAATTTTCCAGAAAGGCGAGTCACCTGATTTGCCCCAACGTTGCTGTAATGTGGATGTTCTCAAGTATTTTTGCCTGAGCATTCAAACCCATAGTGCCTCTGGGTGGTTTAAAAAATGCCATACCATATGGGCATGGAAAGCTTTAGATTGAACCTTTAGGTCAAGGATACCAAGTCCTCCATAGAGACGAGGTATGGTAATCTTATCCCAAGCAATGAGGGTTAAATAATGTCGGTCCATATCTTTACCTGCCCACTAGAAAGAAGAAGATAAAGATTGAAATTGAGTGTGACTTTGGATGTTAATTTTCTCTTGAGGCATCCAATAAAGTGGAATTGAAGCACAAACTGCTTGAATGAGTATTTTACGACTCGCGTGTGAGAGCAAAGGGCCTTTCCAAGATGCAATTTTGCTTTGGGTTCTTTTAAGAGCTGCAGCCCAAGACGACTGAGGGGATCCAGTAGAAGATATGCTTAATATTTTATTGAATGGGTAACTTCTTGTATACCCATAATGGATTTGGGCTGATTAATGAGAGTGAGGAGTGTTAATGGAAAAGAGGAGCTGGCTCTTGGAAGTATTTACTCTTTGACCTGCTTCTTGTTGGAATGCCGGAATTTCTCTCTTGATGTTCCTGAAGGTGAACACACATTTTTGGTTTATTATCCAGGGGAAATAAATTTCCGAAGAGGCATTTGGATATTACAATTTCCCAAATTTTATAGTGGCTCGGAAACAGCATTATATTTGAACATCTGATGATACCGGTCAGTGCCTCTTCAAAAAAATAAAATAAAATAATAATGACATTTTCATGTTGTACTCTGTTAGGTATTATGTAAATCTATTTGTCTATTCACCATGATACCGATTTATTTAATTTGAGGAATTATGTATTTATGCTGGTCCCTTTATGTATTTTCTCTGTATTGACTTGCCTTCATTTTGAATCTTGTCCCTAGCTTGCATCTTTTTTTTTTTTTTTTTTTGAATGATTCCTAGCTTCCATCTTTTACAGGAATTTATATTGAACTAGATGATGTTGACTTTACAGATTCATGTATGAGAGTGATATTTGTGATCCATTCTTGCAGACATCTATGCAGTATCTATAAGATGCTGATTTTTATCTCAATCCTTGTTTTTTGTGTGTGCAGCTGAAGCCGTATGTGGCACAGTGCCCTAGAGAAGCAACCACAGCTGAAGCTACTAGTCAAGCTAGTTGAGCATGATGATTCAAGCAAGGAACTTAGATATTTAGCATTGTGCAGCACATAAAGGTTCCTTTTTTTTTTTAATTTTAAGCATGAACTGAGCTGGCCAAGGCATTAGATCAGTTTAAACTGGGTCTGCTCACATTGCCCAGCCTTTTTCCTTTTGAAATATTAATATCGATATTGAGTGGTGTGCCTTATCTTTGCTTTACTCATTCTATAGTTCATCAAAGTATTATCTTTTTAAAGGCCGTGCCTTTTTATTTTTTTGGGTGTTGGAAGGAGGAGATAATGAGGGGGAAAAATGCCTTTGGTTTAACTCTGCAAATTTAACTTTGTCATTTTGACATTGAATTTCAATTTTGTTCTAAATTTTTCTGAGAATTTTTCCTTTTTGTTTAAATAGAGTTATGAGTAGAGAAGTAGAACTTACAAATGGAAAGTATGAGGATTTGATGTTTAGATGATAATGACAGCGAGTGAAAAAATAAAATGAAGGAGATGTTGGTAAGCTTTGGAGTATAGAAAGCAATGATACTACTGATGGTTCTATGGAGTTTGTTAATTAGGGGTTTGTTAATTAGGGGGATAGCAATGAAATCAACAACAATTGTAATACAATAATGGCAGTAATAATATTATTACTTGAATGAAAGATGGACATAGAAACACTAATCCTTGGGTTGATGACGCACCTACCGTCCGGGGCTTCTTAAGTTTGGCCTCTTATCCATATATTTTCATTATTTAAAAGCTAATTGGGAAGTTTGGGTGCAATTTAGGTTGGGCTAAACTCATATTTGACACAGGTGCTTTGTGAAACTGCAGAAATTGTCAGATCAGCAAAATTCATGATAAGTGGATGCTTGGTGCTGAAAACTCGAACAGCAAGAGTTTCTTCTTCAGTGATGAGATCTTGTTTTGAATTTTGGTGCAGCTGCAGATTCCTCAGTGAAGACCCCTAAGAGGACTTATTCAAGGTTTTAAAAGCCCAATAATCCTTTTCCTTGCCACCACTCGCACTACAGTTTGCTGGCATTGTTGGAATTGAATCTGTTTTGGGTGGGCTGGGGCAGTTATTTGGGTTGGTCCTCAACTTGAATGAGCCCCTAAAACCCCAACCAATCTGATCTAATCAGACCTCTTACGGTGCAATAATATCACTTTGGGACTGTACTCTGGTTGGTTCAAGCTCAGGTTGAGTGTGTTGGGTTCAGTTTTGCATCGGCTGTAGGTTAGACTTCAGCTAGGGTTTGGGCTCACAGAAAAAATATGATACAGGAGTTAAATTGGATGAAATGTATTGTAATGTCATTAAAGAAAAAATTGGCAAATAGATGTGACTTTAGCTCATTGGTGATGAACATTTCCGGTCTAGCTTAATGGTCAGACTGTAACGTTGTAATGCAGGAAGGAAAATTTTGTAAAAGAATAACCAGTTATTCTATGTAATGCAGTATAAAAGATCAACCAAAACATATTCCCACAATCCTCAAAGCAAACAGTTATTTTTTAAGCCCATCAAACATGCTTTTCTTGCATCCAACATAGTGGACATGAAATAATGTAGATACAAGGATTTTATTATGCTTAATTTTTAGTTCTTATTTACTTCATTTAATTGAATACATATGCATTGTTAGACTTATATTTTTTTTTAAATATTTAAAATTGAAGAAAAAAAATATGAATTTCCAAAAATGACAATCAAGTTAGGATGTATTAAGTTGATGGTAGGTCCCAAACTTATCACAGCTTCAAGGCTTTGTATAAGCGTCTGCTCCCAGTACCCACAGGACCGACCGACCCTCTCTTCCATGGCTTCTTATTTGGAGGATGCAAGTATGTAACTACTAAATTGCAAATATTCTGTTGGCACCTACTTCTTGACAAACTACTCCCCACAAGAGTTAGACTAGCAAAGTGGACAGCCATAATGTGACCCACTATGTCCAATCTGTAGACAGGGTGAAGAATCTATAGACCATCTTTTTTTAAACATGTTCCTTTACTAAAGAGGTTTGGAGCCTTCTCCATTATTCTGTCCAAAAACCAACCCTCAATGGCTCCATTTCAATCTAGTTTTGGCGTCATTCTTGCCTCCCCTGAAAATAGGATATTAAGCTTCACTCATGGTATATATATGGAATACTTGCAGCAATTATATTTTTCAGTACCATCTTGTCAACCCATTTCATTCTAATTCTAAAACAGTCACTGCTATTCTTAAATGGAATATTTCTCATAAATGGGCCCAAAAAAAAAAAGTGCACCAGCCGGGAATCGAACCCGGGTCTGTACCGTGGCAGGGTACTATTCTACCACTAGACCACTGGTGCCTTGCTGCTTTCGAAAGTTTAAAGTAAATACTACTAGAAATATTAGACAACCAAGCGCAATCCCTCTTGGAGCAACTTCTCTCTCACCAGTGATGAAAAATACAAGGGGCTGAACCCATAATCTGAGTCCGAAGGCTCAAGCAATATTACAAATGATATGGTGTATGTATGTGAGAATTTTCAAGAAAGTCTAATGTATAATCAGAGGCCCCCCCTCCCACGTAGGGGGTGGGCCGGGCCAGGGAATATCTGGTCTCCCGCCCTGACTTAAAAAGTATAATTCCAAGCCCGGCCAGTGCCCAGCCCACCTGAAGATGAGTAGCCTGAGCCCAGCCAGAGTTTACATTATGAATTTTTTTTTAGAAAAAAAAGGTCACTTTAACAATGACTGAGTTGAAGCTCAGGTGATTTTGTCGTGATCTTCCCTTTGAGATGTCATGGATTCGATTCCCATATTATGTTTCTGCTTATGCGCGTGGGGGCCAACAATGGGCCCTAGATAGGCCTTATTCAGATATCCAATGCCTGACCCATAGCCCCAACTCGATGCAGTCTTGAAGCTTGGACAAAACCGTTTTGTATAATAAGCACTCGAGCATAAACATTTACAAATTTTTTTGAAAAAAAGGGCCTCTGTGAGGAAAGTTGCCTGCCCTTGTTTGAAGCCATGACAGGCAAGTAAAGAAGTGGCAACTCTTGCCACTAGGGTAAGAGTCCTTCTTCAATATATCTGTCGATGCATGGAGTTTTTAACTTCTGTGTGGCTGCTCCCACAATTTGGCCATTGAAGATAGCTAATTTAACAAGTCATGACATGGGCCACTCCCCTGAAAGTGAATCTGACGGTTAGAACTTTCAGTTAGGAAGACCACATTTTAAAGTGTGGGTCAGGGAGATGTTAATGGCCCTCACGACCTAAAGACTTTTAACTTGAGAAAACCAGAGGCGGTCATGACAATAGGACCATCCTGATCACTTGTTTGACACACAAATTCACCTGTAAAAGCTGTATGAGGATAGATGGATGAAAATAGCTTTTCATGATTGAGGTTTGGGCAAAAGATCTTCCATTCAGACCCGAACTCTTGGATTTTAATGGCCCTCGAGTTCAAAATTTATATATGGCAGAGACTCAACATATCAGTACCTTTAAACTTAAGAAGTCTTCTTTTTTTCTTTTTTTTTTTTTTTCACTGAGAGGGCATGTGATAAGTGCTCACATAAGTCCAGTATAAGAAAAGTTCGAAAAGGAACATGGATTTGATGGCTTGCAAAGTCCCACATTGTCCCTTTCTTTTTTTCCCTGTGGACCTTCTTGGTTTTTTGGAGCAGAGTAGAACCCCTTCAATTATAAAACATTTTCTACATAAACAATCACAACTCGGACTTTTAAAATCCCATAAATTGCCAGCTTGGTCGATAGTTTTTCAAGAAAATGGTGCTGCACCAAGCTCGAATTGCCTTCTCAGAACAGAATTAGGATCATTTATGAATCCAAACTGAGCTCTTGTTTGTTATGGAAAATGTCAAAAGTAAAGCCAACTACGTGGAGCTCTTGTATGTGTTCTATCCACAGTGAGTATGAAAAGGACAGATCCTCGATGGAAATACAAGTATAAGCATGCCTTTGGCCCTGTTTGGATCCTCAAAACTCAGCGGCCATACACTAAAATCAGCTGCAACTCTTTTCACTTGCAAGCAATTTTCGTCACAGAAACTCAGGTTATCCAAATGCATCAGACCTCATTTACATGTAAAGCGATTTACCTGAACTTTATTCATGAAGGTCCCTTCCGGTTAACCTGAATTGTAATTCCAATGTGGTAACTTTTAATTGCAAACTACAAAATTTAGATTACAATGTGCTCGGACACAAAATGAGCAGACAGAAGACATTGTGATTTCAGCTATGTGCAGAGAAACGAAGCTTTTCAGAGGAGTTAAAAAGCCTGAATTGCATAACAATTTGTGGGAAATAGATGATTGACATCAAATGATACACCCTCATATGGTCATCGGATGAATCAATGAATCCAGCCAGTCAATTGATAGGACACTGAAGTCTTTTCCTAAACCATCCGCCAATGACATTTGTTGGCCATCCCACAAGGGCCAAGAGACCAGTAAGAACTTCCAACGTGCAGGACTTTCAGGGCTACACCTCATACAAAAGGTAGCTCACGAATCCGATGGACCACCTCCATCCATGACTTGTCTGTGTCATGATATTGTGGTGAAAGACATGAAGGGTCCCTCAATGAATTCAGTCACCAAAACGTGAAAGCCCAAAAAACACAAAAAAATCAAAACAAAACAAAGTCACCAAAACGTGAAAGCCCAAAAAAAAAAAAAAAAAAATCGAAACAAAACGAAACAAAATGGTCATGTGTTCTAGATCAAGATCAAATTCTCTCATCACTGATGGGAAATTAAGAAATTAACTTATTCCAAATGTTATTACTACAACACTGATACTCAAACAGACGAATATCTTTACATGGAGGACAGAGTTAAGAGGCATATAGACCTTGCAAACCTCACAAACTCTCTTTCGTGCTAGAGGCTTCGAGATCATTTTTATCAATGTCTTTCTTGACTTCACTCACCGATGTGGGTTTCTCCACAGGGACTTCACCTGCGCTTTCAGGCTCTTTTTTCAACTCCGTCTCAAACTCCTTTGCTGCCTGTAGATATCAAGTTTAACAATGATAATGGAATTAAGGCAAATTACCACCAAGAAAACTTAATACAACTCTTGCTACAAATGGGGAATTGGAGATCAGGTATTTGCAGTAATACACTTACGGATTTGATAAAATTTTTGGATCCTTTGGATTTATGGAATGAACAAAATCCAAATTAAGGTCAGAAAATATTATGTTCGGCTTGGATATGGGTTGTGGGTTCATTGGCCTTTATCTTTTAGGCTTCTGTTCTTTTGTGCTCTCCCCTTTGTGGGCTTCTCCCATCTTGTGTTTTGGGCCTGCTTTAGGTTAGCTCTTGTTCGGTTGTCCTCCAAATTCGGGACGATAAGTGCTTAGTGGGGGCAGTCGCCCCCATCGGACTTGGGTCCGCCTCCCAAACGCGCATGAAAATTCTATGTCCGCCTCCAAAACTCACATGAAAATCTTGGGTTTGCCCACAAAATCCAAAACTACCTGTTTGGATCCACCCCCCTCAAACAAAAATCCTGGGTCCCCCGTTGCCTAGACTCAAACCCAGATCTATCTTTGGGCCTTTTTGAAACACACACATACATGAATATTAATCAAATATATTATTACTCTATATTTTATCATGTTATATATAAAATCATCATATTATATCATATTATATGTATTTTATACCATGATATATTATACATTCGAGTAAAAAGGTATTTAGATATAGACTGGGTAGTTGGACCCAGACTCGGAAGGAAATGTTACTTGGACCCTCAATAAAACATAAAAAAGGATCGATACCCGGATTTCTCCGGTTAGGTCCTATAGGTAGATGGGTACTCGGGAGTCAATTGTGACGCAGGACCGTGAAAGCTAGCCTAATATGATGCACTTGAGATCAAATAACAATTAGCACTAATAATGCTAACTTCACCCAAAGATACGCTGGAATTTGATTAGTTAACAATAGCGAATAACCATGAAGTAAGAAAACAGTAGGGAAGGGCTCAATTACCTCAGACAACTCAAATAGGGGTTCAGCCAAGGGAAGGAAAGGGGTTTGGTGGTGTCGACCAAGGGGAAGTGGGTTCTTGGGGTTCAGCCAATGGGAATGCGGGTTTTGGGGTTTTGGTCAAGAGGGGAGTGGGGCCAATGTGGGAGAGGGCGGAGAGAGGGTCGGCCAATGTGGGAGATGCCAAGGGAATGTGTGGCTAGGTGTAGGGTTAGGGAGAGATCGGGCAATGTGGATTAGGGTTTTGGAGGCTTTAGGGCATTATTGAATGAGATTGAGAATTTAATGAAAAAGAAATCTATCACTAACCTCAACAAAGAAAATAGAATCAATAGAGAAATACTATGGATTTGCACCAAGTGGCCTCACACCAAATTTCCATTCACAAGGGAGATCTGGAAAGCACAGTTTGTATTCAAGAAGGCAAATCCACATCTATCAAAATGTAAGATGCCTAACATGAATTTCAAATCCATGGATCTTAGAATCCATTTCTCAAGTCCTCACAGCCAAACAAACCCTCAAAGTGGTTGGTTTTATGAGATATTGTCCGACCTTCAGTTGCTGACAGGCTTCAGCACCATAAACAAAATTTATAGCCTTACCATGATGCATGAAACACAAAGACAGATAATGATTATGATGACAATTTTTACTATCATTATGATTACTATTATTATGAAAATTGATCATGATAACACAATGTATTTTAATCTGTACGAATTCTAGAACCACATTAGGTGGGATACTAATTTTAATTATCATCAGCATCAATCACTGATATTGTTGGCCTAAGGGCGAAAATGGATGTGTACCACCTTATGTGTAAAAGCAAGTAAAATATCAGGACAAATATAGAAGACAAACACGTACCTAGACAACAACAATGACAAAAAAGAGGGAAGGCACTGTCCAAGAAGATATACTAACAGTAAACTTTAGGACCTCAAATATGAAACAGGAAGGAAAGTTACTTTAATACCTCAGAAAGAAAAACAGAAGGACAAGTGGAGGAGTTGAAACCTTATAGGGAGAAAATTAGAGATGCAAAGTTATCACGCTCATGGAAAAAAGTGGCACTGATCATCATCTCAGGGCCTTATCCTGTAATCCCATCTCTCTTGGGTTGGCTTCGCGAGCTCTACTACTACACTCACACCTTTTAGGCTTACATTCTAAGTATCCTACATCCTGACATGTTGATTTTAAGTTCTAACTACTTCCAAGTTTTTAATGCTCTCCTCGCTCCCCGGTACCATGTGCTTGCAACACCTCCATTCTTTGTACAGGGGAAGTTCTCAACTATGATTACTGGATACTTGTACATGCCCAGCATATCCATGTCAGACCGACACAACACTTGTATCGGTACTTGATACTACACCGGTACTTCTAGGGTATAAGTATAGCATATCCTACTTACCAAGTCCATTATTCCATATAGTTCATAAGGTTTTCTTAGATTTAAACACAAAAAAAAAGTGTAAGAAAGGAATGTCAATACTAATAATTTCATTACTTCGGAAATTGTTTTAAAGAAAAAATTATGACAGTTGTATCTGTGCCCGTCTCCCATGTCCATATTTGTATAATTGTATCCATACATCTAGGTATCACAGGCTCACAATCTTCTAAGCACATTGCTCAAAGCCTCAGATCATCATAGACAACATTGCTTTAATTTCTGATATATTGGAGCCACCCCTTTGATCTCGTCCTAGGCACTTGTTCCTAATTATGTCCCTTGTTACTCATTCATCACTACGTCATGCCATTCCTTTGTTGACAAACAATTAGATTCATATAATAGTCAGTCCTAACTACCATCTTACAATCCCTTCAATGAAAACCATACTAAACAATCACACAATATACTTCGCTAGCTTGTCTCCACTTTGCCCACCTTGCACTAATCCTATTCAAAATGTCCTCATCAAGTCCTCCATTTCAACATATAGTTGCTCCAGAGTATTGGAACCAAACACACAATGGCATATGATAGGAAAATGAGATTTGCACATGTAAGTGCTTTGTATGCAAATGTTACAAATGCAATTGTTACGCACTGGAAACATATTACCATATTTGTCAAAATCACCATTTTCATGAGTCAATGAGTACATCCAACAGTTTTGGATGTATTGGGATTATTTTGATGTTTTTTCACAAATTTGTCAAAATCCATGAAGAATTAAGATTTGAAACTAAACATCATGATATTTACCATTGATACAAGAATATTGAATAATACGGGTCATGAACTAGGGGGCCCACAGAAGTGGATAAAATTATACCTATATGTTGGAACTTTTTCACAAATTACTCAAAATCTATGAAGATTGAAAATAATCAACTTCAATTCTTTAGGGTTTACTAGTACAATAACAAAATGAACGGTTTGGATTACAAATATGGGGCACAGAGGAACGAATAAAATAAAGTTTTTTTATGGAGCCCGAAGAGAAAAATCACTGTGTGGAATGTGTACTGTAGAAATCAGGCCCAATTAGAAAGGGCTCAAGATAGTGGAGAACAGGTCCATCAGGCCCACCAATCTATTGCTCAAATCACTCACGTGGGATAGCTGTGTATAGTTGTAATCAAACCTGTATATTCTGTACATACCATACTTGTAGGCCATTAAATCTGTACACCTGTGTAATTAGATATGATTGATTCTAATTCCAGCCCTGATTTTAAAGGCTCACGACCAATATTCCTCACATCTTCATTACATCTCTTCTTCCTCAATCTAGTCTACTCCAGACATGGTTACATGCTATCCGAGCTAGGGTACCTTCATCAAGGGCTTACTTCCTTCCATTCAAGAAGTTGGGTTGCAGTCTCCTGCGGCAATTTTCATTTCAGCAGTCACGTGACATCAAATCAATCAACAGTGGGCCCCATCTCTGATAGTTGATCACACCAGCAAGCTACAGCATCTGGGTCAACTATTTATCCTTGGTTTTCTAAGAATTTTTCCAAGATTTATAATCATCATCAGGTCAGTCATTTACCCAGTTTTCTAGAACGGCAGTTTTTGTGGACAGTTTTCTTTCTGTCTCATCAAAACCTCATCCAACCATTGCATTGAAGTGGTTTTTCTTCTTATAGGATCGAAATTCCATCTAGACAACAATCTGGAAGGCTGATTGATTAGAACATAGATCTCTCTGTGAGAAAATCTGGTCATTCTAGCAAAGAATTTCTGGGCATCCAGACACAGTTTATTTCTGATTTGAAATCAGTTCATTCTACTTGAAGCCTTCTTTTACTACTTCTCATCAGAAATTACTCTTTGTACTAATCATGGAAAAAATGGACATAATCCCTGTTAAGTTGGATGGAACAAACTACATGAGTTGGTCTTTCCATCTCAAAAATTTTGTGGAAGGCCAGGGACTCCTTGGATACTTGGATGGCACGAATACAGCCCCTATAGCAGTAACATTCACTAGTTCTGCTGCTGATGCCAAAACTTTGGCAACTTGGAATCAAAACAATGCAAAAGTGGTCACTTGGATCCTAAATTATGTGGATTCGTCCATCTCTTTAGCACTTCAAGCCTATACAAAAGCCTCTGACATGTGGGTTTATCTCAAGAAACTACATCAACAAGCTAACAAGGCAAGAAGATTTCATTTGGACACTAAACTAGCCAAATACATTCAAAATGATAAGAAAGCTCATCAATATTATAGTGGGTTCCTTGTCCTATGGACTGAGAGAGACCAAATGCTGCTGCATTCAGTCTCCAGAGAGTTTCTTCCCCAAGCTATCAAAGTACAAGAAGAATTACATGTCAGTCAATTTCTTATGAATTTACGCCCAGAATTTGAACCTGTTTGTGCTGCTCTCATGAATCGAGAAAAATTCCCAGACTTAAATACTTGTGTTCGGTAGGTTCTTGGGAAAGAAATCAGGCTTAAATACACCCAGTCACTTACTAGTGAATCAAGGGTTTTCTTCACAAATCAAGAGGTTACACCAGTTGATGAGGCTGCTTTGCTTACTACTAGAGGCCCGAAACCTCAATGTCACGAACGCAAGAAATATGGACATATAGCCCGCAATTGTCGCCAAAAATGATTTTGCAACTATTGCAAGAGGAATGGTCGTGTCATCTCGGAATGTATGCAGCAACCTCAAAAGAAACCAGAACAACCCCCAAGTGTGGCCCCACTGCTCTTCAAGCTCAGAACATCACCCCGCACACTACTCCAGCCTCTGACAATGAGCAACCATGATGAATGCTCAGATTTGAGAACTAATAAATTCTTCAGTCACCTTCGCATTTGCATCTATGGGTATTAATGGTCTGTGTTTTTCTCACAATACTTTTCCTACATTTCACTATGCTTTTCTTACACCGCAAATTCATCTAGTTGGTTCATAGACTCAGGAGCATCCAACCATATGACATCTGTAGAACAAAGTCTACAAGGCACTCAAGCCTTATGTTGGGAATGACATTATAACCACAACTAATGGTCACCAATTGTCCATTTACGGCATAGGCTTCTTGCAATTTTCAAAATCATCTGATAAGTCCCTTGTCCTTAATAATGTTTACTTTGTTCCACAACTTTCTGCAAATTTGATTTCAGTTGGACAACTTGTTGATAGTGGCTACCTTGTTAACTTCTCTCCCACTGGCTGTGTGATTCAGGAACAGCAAACTGGGAAAGTGATCAGGGCATGGCAGGCTGTTTCTTCTGGACACCTAACATAGCTCCTTTTTTGCTTCCTCGGTTAATGCTTTAGATAATGTGTGGACCCTTTGGCATAGACGCCTTAGTCATTTAAATAATGATCAGTCAATTTCTTTGTTTAGACTTGGGTGCTTGAACAAATCAGTTAATAATAAAAAAATCTCTATTTTTGCAGATTCTAAATGTGAATCATGTTGTTTGAGTAAAAGTCATGTACTGCCCTTTCTAGTTCACTATTCACGTGCTACTAAGCCCTTTTGATGTGATTCATACAGATGTTTGGGGAATTGCTCCTCACTTGAGTCGGAATGGGTACGGATATTGTGTCAGCTTTATCAATGATCATTGCAGGTATACATGGATCTATTTTTTACGCTCTAAAGCTGATGTATGTTCAACCTTTATAAAATTTTATAATATGGTAACTACCCAATTCCAGACGCAAATTAAGGCACTTCGCTCTGACTTTGGTGGTGAATACACCTCTTCAGCTTTCTCAACCTTTCTATTTGAAAAGGGCATCCTTCACCAAAAATCTTATCCACACACACCACAACAAAATGGGCTAGCTGAAAGGAAAAATAGGCATATTCTTTAGATTATTTGTTCCTCACTTGTAGAAACACTAGCGCCTCCACAATATTGGCATGAAGCAATTCACACGGCAGTACATATAATAAAGCGCTTACCTTCATCTGTCCTCCACAAAATATCCCTGTATGAGTGTCTCTTTGGTAAACCACCATCCTATGGTCACTTAAGAGTTTTTTGTAGCCTTTTGCTTTATTCAACTTCCCTCCATTGAACGAAATAAGCTTTCTCCTAAAGCTGCAAAATGCATGTTTTTGGGATATAGCGATGACCATAAAGGATTCATGTCATGTGTTATGATCCAAAAGAAAAGCGACTTCGCA
The DNA here is from genome assembly GCA_029852735.1 of Persea americana. Taxonomy (NCBI): domain Eukaryota; kingdom Viridiplantae; phylum Streptophyta; class Magnoliopsida; order Laurales; family Lauraceae; genus Persea; species Persea americana. The sequence continues at coordinate 17,955,226 of CM056816.1, forward strand.
TATCCCGCAATGTTCTGTTCTTAAAACACATTCCCTTCTATTCACTTCGCCCGGACAAACATCCAGTGCAGGTCTCATACCTTCCACAATTCCTACAACATCGGCTCTTCATCCATCCATTACATAGGTCTTTGAACATCGTCCAAAAATTACACAGCCAGCTGCTCCTGCACCCGATCCACCCACATTGTTGGATCCTACATCCACAAGTACAAATGCTATCTCTTCTCCAAAGTTTCGACGTTCTAATCTTTCATGTGTGCCACCTGACAGATATGGTTTTCTTGCTCTTCTCACCTCTTTAGATCCTATTCCAGTTCCCACTTCCTATTTGTAAGCCTCAAAAGTACCATGCTGGAGCGATGCGATGAATGAAGAATTATTAGCTCTTGAATCCAATTCCACATGGGATCTTGCTCCAACTCCTCAGGATGCCTCGATCATTGGTAGTAAATGGGTCTACCATATCCAGGTCCATTCTGATGGGAGTTTGGATCGGTACAAAGCACGACTTGTTGCACAGGGTACAAGCAGGAATATGGAATTGGCTATGAGGAGGCTTTTGCACCAGTGGCTAAAATGACAACTGTACATTGTTTGTTAAGTGTTCCTCCGTCCGAAACTGGCTGCTTTGGTAGATGGATGTCAAGAATGCATTCTTACATGGAGATCTTCAAGAAACAGTCTACATGAGACCACCACCAGGATATGCCTGTCCTCCAAAACATGTCTGTAAACTGAAGAAATCATTGTATGGATTTAAACAGGCTCCCCGTGCATGGTTCAAAAAATCCCGGTCCGCCATTCTTCAGGCTCACTTTTACCAAAGTCCCAATGAGTGTTCATTAGACATACCTTCCATGGGTGTACTATTTTGTTGTTCTACGTCGATAACATGATTATCAATGGAAATGATGCGATTGGAATTTCTTAGCTCAAGACCTGTCTCATGAAGAACTTTAAAATGAAGGACCTTGGATCCTTAACTTACTTTCTTGGCGTCGAGACTTCTTAATCAAAGGAAGGTATCCGCGTGTATCAATCAAAATATGCTGCAAACTTAATTAAATCCACCCGTCTTGAAAATGCTAAATCCTTTGACACGCCTCTCGAGCTCAATGTCAAAATCACCAAAGATGATGGAAGCCCTCTCCAAGATCCAAGTATCTTTTGTCGTCTAGTAGGCAATCTACTTTACCTGACCATGACTAGGCCCGACATCTCCCACGCCGTACAGATAGTTAGTTAGTTCATCAATAACCCTCATAAGCCGCATTTTCTTTTGGTCCATCGCATCCTCTAGTAAATCAAAGGCACCCTCAATCGTGGTATGTTCTATCATTCACGAAATTCATTAATATTACAAGCATATGCTGATGCAGACTGGACTGGTTGTCCAAACACCCATCATTCAACGACGGGTTGGTGCATGTTTCTTGGCAACTCTTTCATCTCATGGAAGTGCAAGAAACAACCAACAATTTCTAAGTCATCTGCAGAAGCAGAATATCGTTCAATGTCATCAACAAGCGGAGAAATTGTGTGGCTTCGTTGATTACTTCAAGAATTTTGTGCATTTCCTTTGAGCCCTACTCCACTCTATGCAAACAACACCAGTGCCATCTGCATTGCAAAGAACACCATTTACTATGGGCGGACCAAGCACATAAAGATCGACTGTCACTTCATTCAGCAATAACTTGTCACAAATGTAATCTCTTTGCCTTATGTTTCCTCTCCTGAGCAGTTGGCAGATGTCTTCACAAAAGCACTTCCTCGAGATCAAGGATGTAAATAGCGGTAGCAGCCCGCCGCCAAAATGCTACGTAGCGGGGCGCTACGTAGCGTAGCGGCGCTACATAGCGGCGTAGCGGTGCGTTTCGAAAAAAAATGTCCAAAAATTCTGAAAAGATTTCAGAAAATCCAAAATATTGGAAAATGATAGAAAATGTATTTTTTTTTTTGCAAAAGTAACTAAGAAATGGGGGCGTAGCGGTACCCTCATTGTATGAGGTCTTGTATCGCTATATGAATAGAAAATAGTAGTAATAATCATTTTTTTCACATGTATTCATGTTTGTAATCAAACAGTGTCATCAAAATATTATCACCATCTTTGCTTAGAAAATCACATTTCTTAGTTGTATGAAATGTATATATATATAGTTTAAAATTTTCTGTAAAAGAAAATTTTGATCAGGGCCTATTAACTATTAAAGTGTAATTCGGTTAGGGTCCTACTTTCTATTTAAACGAAATTTGGCTGAGCCCTATTTCCTATTAGAGTAAAATTTTGCTAGAGCCTATCTTCAATTAGTGAAATTTTGCTAGAGCCTATCTTCAATTAGTGTGAAATTTGATTAGACTTTATTTTCAATTAGTGTGAAAGTTGGCCATGGCCGGATGGCCCTATTTCCAATTAGAGTGAAATTTGATTGGTCTTTATTTCTAATTAGATTGAAATTTGATTGAGCTCTATTTTCAAGTAGAGTGGAATTTGGTGAATGTCTTGATTTCAATTAAGTAATATTTGGCTAAGGCATGACTTTTTTATTTTTATATTTAGGCCCCATTGTGGAGCCTACCAATGGTTAAAGCCTAAAGGAATTAGGTGCTTCAGGTTTAATTTTTTCTTAAAGGGTTCATTTAAATTTTATTTATACATTTCAAAGTGCCCATAAGTGACCTCTAATGAAATAAAAGATAGGGTCCATTTAATTCTTATGTATGCCTTTCAAACTTGTCCATAAGTGCCCTCTAATGATTCAATAAAAGAGGGTTTGACACACACAAATCAAAAAATAAAAGAGGGGCTCCATATAATTTTTGTTTAGAACTTAAATATGGCCCATTAAGTGCCCCTTAATGAATTAAAATCAAGGCCAAAATTAAATAGGTTTAGAGGGTTGACACACACAAATCGAGAAATAAAAGAGGGGCTCCATTTAATTTTTGTTTAGAACTTCAATATAAGGCCCATTAAGTGCCCCCAAATGAATTTAATTTTTGTTTAGAACTTCAATGGGGCTCCATTTAATTTTTATCATTTTGGATGTCCACATTTAATTTTTTGAATGTTTTTTTTTAGTGAATGGATTCTACATTTAATTTTTTGAATGTATTATTTTTTGGTGGATGGGTTTTTAATGGCTTTTAAATGGCCCATGTAATTTTCATTTCATTTCATTTGTGCCCTTCATTACGTGGGCCCATCGTGGGCCCATGAATTACCTGACGATAGAAAAGAAGAGGGGCTTCATTAGGTGGGCCCATCGTGGGCCCATGAATTAAGTGATGATAGAAAAGAAGAGGCAGCCCGATAAGGGCATTTACTGCCCTAGCGTCATCTCAAATAGAAAGTGGGAAACGAAAGAGAGGAGGGAAAGAGAAGGAGGAGCCGCCGCCGATTCTGCTTGCTGCCGCTGCAACGATGCTGCTGCGATGCTACTGGGACGTCGCAACTCCGCTGCTACCGCCGCTGCATTGTTTCTACCGTCGCCGCTCCACTGCCGCCGCTGTGATGTTGCTGGTGCCTCCACGCATGAGGTATGTCTGCAACTCTTCTTCTTTGTTTTCTTTTTTTTTCTTTTTCCCTTTCTTCCTCTGTCTCCTTTCTTTCTTTTTTTTCATTTTCTGTTGTTTGTCAAATATGTGGTTCAGTGGAGCAAACAAGAGGGAGGGGAGTGGCTTTAACCCAGACCGCAATGTAGCGGCTGCTACGGCAATGTATTGGTCGTAGCAGCCGCTATGGACCGCTACGGATGCAATACCTAATATTTCCAATGTAGCGTGGCGGCCACTGCCGTCACGGCTGATATGTAGCGAAGCGGCCGATATTTTCATCCATGCTCGAGATCATCATGTCTATCTATGTTCCAAATTGTTGCTTTCTTCCAACCCATATCAATTTGAGGGGGAATGTGGCCCATCTAGAAAGGGCCCAAGATAGTGGAGAACAGTCCATCAGGCCCACCAATCTATTGCCCAAATCACTCACGTGGGATAGTTGTGTATAATTGTAGTCAAACCTGTGTATCAAGTACATACCATACTTGTAGGCCATTAAATCTGTACACCTGTGAAATTAGATATGATTGATTGTAATTCCAGCCCTGATTTGGGCCATTTTCTTCCTCTCTTAATCTGGTCTACTCCAGACATGGTTACATGTACTAGCACCTTTTGCCAGAGGTGTGTAAATGATTTTACCACCTTTTCAGGTGGGTTTCACATCTCATTTTGCATAAATGAGCGCAAAAAATGTGATGATGCATAACCATTAAGCATGAGGATCATTGATAAATGTAAATCACTGTAAAGGTTCTTCATCAGCCATCATCTTGACGGGGGATATTGGAGAATAAAGCCTGAGGATTCGGTCAACTCCTCAGAGCTCTCTCTCTCTCTCTCTCCCTCCCTCCCTCCCTCCCTCCTTATCTCCTTAGTCCTTAACCGTTACAGATCATCTCTTGTATCATTTCAGATCTCAGATCCTACAATTTCTCAAATCACACAAGACCAATCTCTTTGGCAGTATGTACAGAGAATCTGTGAGATTCTCTCTTGTAAACAAAACAATTATTATAAGAAGAAGAGGAACCCACAGTAGCCGAGTGTGGGAGAACTTCTCATGGATGGAGGCCTTACTACTAAACCACGTAAACCTTGTGTGCTTTCTATTTTACACGATAAACACATGCTTGATGGATCATCACCTACCTTTGATATGGTAAATGTTACGATGTTAGGAATTAGGATGTGGCTTGCTGTTGCAATTCGACATAACACTTTTTGTTTTTGGTCGTGCATCATTTTTCATTCTCTGATTCATAAGTTCTGTGGTGAACTTTTGCAATTCAACAAAACCCACAAGTATTTTTACAACAAATCCCACAGAAGTATCCAATCCCAATCTAATCAACCCAAAATCACCACCACCCAACCGAACCCAACTCATGGACAAATCCAATCAACAGAGGAGAGAGAGAGAACCTGTTGGAAGCCCTTGATAGCTTTCCCAATGCTCCGACCAATTTCCGGCAGTTTCTTGGGTCCGAAGAGCAGAGCTGCGACGCCGGCGATGACAACGAGCTCCGGCACGCCGAGTCCAAACAAGCAGCGGCAGTCCAGACCCGTTTGTGCTCTCTTTCTGGTCAAGACCATTGTGCTGCTCTTCTTCAACAGGAACTCTTTTCTGCCATTGTTGAAGAAAAGGGACTTGCAGGAAGATAAGGAGGCTCTATGGGGAGTTCTTGGAAGAGTGGGTAGAAGAAGACTAGAGGCTGAAATCTCCATCTTCTTCTGTGAATTGCTGAGATTTTGATTCACAGATACTGATTGTGTTTGTTTTGCATTCGAATGGGATGAAATGGGTGTTCGACCCGAGAAAGAATTGGATAAATGGATAGAGGCATGGTAGAGAGATTTGCTTGGAATGGTAGGGTGGCCCACCCTGCGAGTATTAAAACCTAGCTTGCGAGTACTAAAACCTAGCCATGTTTGACAAAAAAAAAACAACTCGAAATTTTATTTACCAAAAAAATAAAAAATAAAAGAGTAAATTAGCGAAAGGTCCCTACAGTGGAATGTATTCGGCCTCTAATCCACGCAAATTATGTTTAAGGGCTTGCGCGGGATCGGAAAAAATCTGACGGATCGGATTTCAAAGGATTGATCAGAGAAGATAACCGATGGGTCACTGTGACTTCACCCTGGATTCGGACTTTGTGCAGAAGATCGGACAACAAGAGGGGCTGCGGTATTCACATGCTGAAGCAGAGAAGAGATTGGTTCTAATCTCGGTGTGCCACACAAATTGCACAAAAGAGAAGGGATCATTTCCTGGTTCCGGATCGGTTTACAGGAGCAGATCTAATCGACGAATTCTTTGCAGGAGAAAAAGGTTCTTATTGTGACCGGCAGTTTGATCCGCCGCAGCCTGTGTGGTCGGAGAGGAAGAAGAGCTCAGACGCAGGCTAGAACTGGGTTCTGTTTCGATTGAAGAAGAAGACCAAAGACGAGAGGATTCCTGAGTCTGTCAGATTGCGCGTCGTCGAGGAAGAAGACTCCTGCCGTCGCCGTTTGAAGATTCCAGAGAAGCCCCGTCCGCTTTTGCCACGCCCTGCCGTTGCCGAAGGAGGAAGAGCTCTAGTTCTGGTTCTGATTCCAGAACCAAAACGTGAAGAAGACAATCCAGTTCTCTATTCCTTTTGTTCCAGGTCTAGGTCGAGTCAGGCTTACTCAGTCCACGCAAATTTATCTCTTTTGTCAAATTTATCTGAGTTTTTGTCAAATTTATCTGTCTTCTATCATATTTCTCTTTGTTTTTGGCAAGTCTATCTGAGTTTTTTTAAAGATTTATCTGAGTTTTTTAGCAAATTTATTTATGTTTTTTGAAATCTATTTGAGTTTTTAAATTTTATTTGGATCTTTTAAAATTTATTTGTGTCTTTTCAAATTTATTTGCGTTTTTTTTCCAATAAATTTAACTGAGTTTTGGCAAAAATACTTGAGTTTTTGGCAATTTTTTCAGAAATTTGGAAAATTGATTTACCTTAGTTTTGGCAAATGGGTTTGTGTTTTTGAATTTTATTTGCGTCTTTTGAAATTTATTTGCATTTTTTGAATTTTCTTTGGATCTTTTGAGATTTATTTGAGTCTTTTGAAATTTATTTACGTTTTCTAAGATTTATTTGGTCTTTTAAAACTTATTTGCATCTTTTTAAATTTATCTGCGTTCTTTTGAAATTTATTGCTTTTTTTTTAAAATTTATTTCATTTTTTGAAATTATTGCATTTTTTAAAATTTATTTGCCTTATTTTGAAATTTACTTGTGTGTTTTTAGGATTTATTTAAAAAAATCTCATTAATGGGATTCCATTAATCGTGGCCAATTAAATGGTAGTTGACCATTATTAATGTGATATTTCACCAATCATGGGATATGATTTAAACAAAGGGTAAATTAGACATTTCAGGTATGAGAAAGTGTGAGAGGGACCTTTGGCTATATGCATTTAAATTGTGGTCCATTTGCAGTAAAGTCATGAGTTGAGGGACCTCCGACCAAAGCCCCCAAAAAAAAAGTATTGGGGATTTTCAAAATAGCAATGAATCCTTTTATATTTGGCTCCTCATCTTTCTCACTAAATTCTCATTTCACGACATGACAAAAGTCCCACACTTTTTTATTTGACCCCGATTCTTTTTGTCTCTTAATTTTGACTATTTACCTCACTTTGCTTTATAAGTGAAGTTACCAAACATGAAAGTGAAGTGAGGTAAAGTCTTCATATAAGCCCCTATTTGGCATCTCTGTTTTTTGCCTCAATATCTCAAAATCTCTAAATTGAATAGAGATTTTGATAATAAAGGTGTTTGGTAGCGTTTGATAGCCTCTAAATGCTATAAAGAAGTAAAGCTAATGCCTCTATTTCTCACAACCCATCATTGGAGAGTAAAGGGAAAAAAATAGAGGCGGGAGAACAGTGTTTTGGGCTCATTCACGCCCACTCAGGTTTTTTTTTTTATTTACTTTTTTTCCAAAATCTAGGAGTGTAAATCAAGATCTAAACCGTTGAAAATTCTCACAATATCAAACACAACCATGAGACCAAATCTCAACTGTTGGATCATCAACAATCTCAAGGTATGTGCAAAAAAATATGAACCATTGGATTTAGTTTTCTAAAATCTGTGGCCCCAAGAGCAAGATTCAAACCGTTAGATCTCTTTGGAAGGATGAAAAAGGTTATGTAGTGAAACAAAAAGAAAGTGCAAAAAATCCACTAAAGTGACAAAAAAATCTTCTACAAAAAGTTAAAAACATTCCTTATCGATCCACTGAAAATAAAATCTCATTATATTGCGATCAGATTCCCTCATGTTTTATTCTCTCTTGATTCAAGGCTTCATCTCACTTCACTCTACAAATAAAGTTACCAAACCGATCAAACATCAGGTTGGAATAGAGGGAGCATGTTACACCACATTGTAGCGACTCGAAGTAAGCACCACCCATGCCTTTTCCGTCATCTTATCAATCAGACTGTGGGACCCACTCCTTTTAATAAGAAACTTGAAGATCTATCAGTGGAGGGAATGAGATTTTCCTTGAACAATCTGGATTATCCCATCCTTATGTGGGCCCCAAAATAGAGTTGCAGGAAAGTGTTAGAGCGTTCCGCATAATGGCTGCAAGAGAAGATTGGGAAAAAGGAGCAAAATAGAGAAAATGATTTCCCCACTTCCTCATCTCTTTTCAGAACCGGTGACTACTTTTCAAAAACTGAAAAAAGGGTCTCTCCAATAGGGCTTAAAGTTGTCTCCTCAAAATCACTTCCAATGCTCTCCACGCTCTCTTTAATTTATTCGCACTCAAGGAAAGAAGATGGCGGTGCCCTCTTACAGGTTCTCTCTACGTCCCCGGCATGCTCGATGATTCCGATCGAGTCCCTGTGGACGTTAGCACCGAATACTTAATCAAGAAAACAATGGTAGAAGGCAAAGACTATTGAAATTGATTTGCTGGCTCAGGCACAGCTTGGCCAGCCCCCACCTTAATCGTACCTTGTCCATGCCATTTGTGCCGGGCTTTCGTGTATGGGCCATGCCATTTGTATCATTTGTGCCGGGCTTTCTTGTCGTGCTGTATCTACTGCACACATAGCTCAAAAGAATAAAGATGCGATATGTGAATTAGTAAAGAAAAAGTAAACAACATTTCCATTGGGGGGCCCAGTTTTGCTAGGTTGTCCGACACCTTGTTTGTAGATCTGCGGACAATCTTCGCCCTCCATCTCGCGATATTTCCCAAGGTGTTAAGGATTCAATGCCATAGGTGCATTAGGCTCCATGGGAACCCAGTAGTGGAGTTTAGAAGATTCCAGATAATGAGAGAATCCCCTTCCACTATGACACCAGCGATGACATTGGCTACACATAACCGAGTGCCTCTTCGAAGGCTTGCATTTTAGCTTCTATGGCTGAATTTACTGTGATTGCACAAGCAAAGGCCTGAAGGAGCTTGCCACAATCATCGCAGATATATAATTCCTCCAATTCCCACCGTACCATTTATATTATTGAAGGAACCATCAATGTTTAGCTTGTGAGTTAGTGGAGGAGGCGCTGCCCAAGTCTTCGGAGGCAGGGGATTGGTTATCCTAGTGGTTATAAGGGTGCAGACCACATTCCATTCATGCATGGTGTGATAAATCTTCTCCACAATGGAGGGAGTGTGAAATGGTTGGGATTGAAAGAGGATTGCATTGCTAGTCTTCCAAATGTACCACCAGGTCCAAGTTACTTTTGTCATCTCCTCCTTTGGTTGTTGGCAGAACTAGTTGACAATGGGTTGCCTTGGGATTGTGAGTTGAAGCCTATGGTGAAGGAATTGCCAGACACCTCTAGTGGCTTGGCATGATGACAAGAGATGATTTCCCGATTACGGTTTAAGGTGGCATAGCACGCAGGTGGGGTTTATGTCTAGAAAGAATCTATGAAGGCATTCTGCTCGACACTTAAATGTGCAATGCTTAGTCGCAAGACCACGGTGCAGTCAAGTAGTAAAGGACTAAAGAGTCTGGATTATCGATCCCACGGAGAGAGGATGGAACAAGCGATGAATTCAATTTAAGTAGAATTGAACTAAGATATATTTAATATAGAAATTGAAGTGAACAATTAAAACTACTAAACTATGTGTGAAAAATGGAATTAAACTAATTAGAAGTTGAACAAAACTAAAAGAGCAACTAAATTACTCTAACTAACAATCTAAAATATAAAATTAATAAGATGAATGGTGGTGGAAATGGAAGATTTGATATGAAGATGTAGTATAAAATGTGTAGGATTTTAAAACAAGGATTTAAATTAGCAATAATAAAAAAAAGAGATTAGGCAATCCAAAATCTACTAAGTATGTAATTAATCCACTCAATGTATGTTCTAATTCAATTCCAAAATATACAATCCAATTAGCAATCTCTTGCATAATTGGATTAGATGATATAACAATGAAGATCATAGTAAAGAAAATCGAAAGCAAAGATCCTAGATCATAACCTAACTACCCTAATAATTAATTATCAAGATCAAGTTACAAAAGATTAAAGATAAGGGCTATAGAGCATGCTATGTGGGAGAGCTTAATTCAACTACAAAGCATCAAATAAGATTATCTAAGCATTAAGTGTAGAGATAGAGCATGAGAAATGAGAGATTAGCACAATTTGATCTAAAATCTACTAATCAATCAAAGCACAAGTAGGAAATTTAAACTAAAACATGCATATAATTGAACTAATCACATTACTTAACTTTAGAAGGAGAACTTAATCCAAGAGTTTTAGCCACTAAACATCAAGAAAGAGCACCAAATCTTCATTAATAATCTTCAATTACACACTCTCTTTAGATTAGTTACAAGTAAGCACCTAATTACAATCTAAAAGTGTAGAGAAAGTAAAAAAAATTGCAAAAAAGGAAAAAATGTCTTGCCAAAAGCTTTTTTTTTTTTTTTACAAATACATTCTAATTTATAGAAATATTGAGGACATTTGATTTGATGGGATTTGAACCCATAACCTATTTCATACCCACCCAAGCTGTAACCAATATACCATCCAATCATTTATGTTAGAAAATGACTTCATTTATTCTTAAAGTCTTCTCTTATTTTGAAATTCTTCAACTCTTCCTAAGATTTCTTCACTAAGATTTCTTCATGTAACTTCTTTTATTGAAATCATTTTTTGATGCCTTGGGACAGTAGCCGAAAGGTTGAGGTAGTCGCGAGGTCTACCTACACAAGAGAAATTACATAAAAATGCTCTATAAATAATCGGATTTATGTATGAAAACTTTTCCTCTTTGTGTCTTCCTTGTCTGAACTCGTCTGTCTACAAATGAGTAGCCAATTTCGGTCAGAATTCCAATCCAATGCAATGATGCAAAGAAACGAAGTCATTTTATGAGTTAAAATGAAGTTATAAGCGATGATAATCCAATAATCCATTAATGTTATAAAATGATAAAATCTTTGTATAAAGCAAATGATATGCATATGAGATGCTAATGAAACTCGGATTACTGAGGGAAAAGTTTTGCAATAATATTTAACACTCATCACACCTCCAAACCTACATTTTGCTAGTCCCAAGCAAAAACTATGAAGAAAAACTAAACTATACTCAAGAAAACAAGATAAAAATCCTAACTCACTTTCGCAGGAATCGCAACTGTACTTAGCTCGTGCAACAAGCCGTTAAACCCATAGGTTTCCCCTAGTGAACGAGTTTTGTCTCATGAGGCTTTTCAACAAATAAATCCCACAAGATTCTTTTAATTTTGGAAGGAAAATATTTTTGGTCTCCAATGGTCTTTAGCAAGCTAATAAGAATGAGTACTAAGTTAGGAATACTAACCAACTATATCAGTCAACACGTAAGTCCCATTGTGTGTGTATTTAGCCAATGATCATGCAATCTTCAGGTCCAAGCTCACATAACCTTAATCCCCTTCGGAATACATTTCGCCTTAACTATAGCTTTACAGGTCATACTCTCAACAAAGGAAGCACACATACTTTACCGACTAACTTTCAGTATGTGAGTATGAACAAGGCTAAGGACTTACATAATTGATGAAGAACGGAGCTTATGTATAGAAAGATTGATCTCATAGAACAAGATATAACCAATAGAAGGTGGTAATGCTCACTCAACTTCTCACTCATTCAACACCTAACCTTTCCTAGAATCCAATAGGTCTTTCATAAGTTGTAATTAGGTTAGGGTTAATAGGTAGGATAAGGGTTAAATGTGGCTAAGGGTTCTTGAGATGGAAATGGTTTTCAAGTCTTCATAGAAAGGTCTTCCACTGTCTTCACTTCTTCCCTTTGCTTTGTGTTCTTTATTCCACTCTATCTCTTTTTGGTGCTTGCTTTTCTTTGATTTCCCATATCTTCTTTTTCTTTGGTTCTTATTTATATATTTTTTCTTCTTTTCTCTTTGGTTTTAACTTTCAAATTCCTTTATTCCTTTGTCATCCCTTTGTAGAACATCTATCTTTGGGTAGCCTATGTGAAGTCTTCATCGCTAATGCTCAAATCCTTCCTTTCGTCATGTATCCTTACCCTTCTAAAAAATAATAAGTCAAAAATGCTATATATATGTGGGTGATGAGGCTTGGGACAATGAAGGAAGGTTTCTTGTAAAATAAGCTCAAGAGGGCTACTAAGGGTATAAAATGTAATAGGTGGATTCAAAATTTGGCCATTGGTTTCTTCTTTTTTTTAGAATGTCTATCATCTTCCCCTTAGTTTGGAAAAGTGTATCATAAGCTACAAGTCAAGGTTTCTTCGTATTTTGATGTCGCCTCTATGGTTAGAACAAGGAATAGCACTTATGAGATTGGAAGTGCTGGACTAAGAAGCTCTAGGAGTAGCTCTTCATTCTATTCAGGAATAGCGCAGAAGAGTCCTCACCTAAACGGATATAGATAGGCTCAATCGCTCAATGGGTTCTAGTCTTCACTAATGATTCTTCTAGGTCTCTTAGAAGTGATTTGCTATTCTCTTGACTACACTCATGTGGATAAATGTGTAAAAAAGTTCAAGGACTTGTACATATGACAACTCTTCAAGCTAAAACCCTTGGTCAATTTTTGAAAAAATTTCAGATTTTTAGTGATTTTGGAATTTTTCAGAATTTTTAGGGTTTTTGGTATAAATGGAAAGCAAGACAACTTAAGCACATGCAAACTGCAATCCATGAAATGCAGTGCTTCACCCCCACATCTATCCTAAACATTGTTCCCAATGTTTATGCAGAATATAAATAAAATAGGACAAGGAATGTAAATTGGAATTTCTCACTATGGGGTGCCGACACATGGGTCTATTGGGTTGCCTCCCAACAAGCGCTAAGTATAACATCTTCAGCCAAACACAACTATCATGGTATGAAGCCAATTTATCCAGGGTCCATAAGTAGGACATCTTCAGCAACATTCTCAGGATCCACAAAATCAAGATACTCTTTTAATCTATGCCCATTCACTTGAAAGGTGTTACCATCTCTAGGATTTAATAGTCTAACTGCACCGTGGGAATGGATTGAAGGTTCATGAGATGGTTTGGCACATTCTTCCAGATGAATCTGGTACATAACTATAGAGGGACTAATTCCTTTAATGTTCGAGATGATCCAACCTAAGGCACTCTGATGGTCTTTCAGTACATCCAGTAATTTCTTTTCCTGCTCTTCCTTAATGTCTGAGGCAATAATTACTGGGTTGCTAGAGGAGGGCCCGAGTAGGCATACTTTAAATTCTCGAGTAATGGTTTCAATTCTAACTTGGGTGGCTCAATAATAACTGATTTTTTTTCGACCTTAGATTCAGAGGTCGGCATAAATATCAGCTCAATTTTCTACTTCCATTGGCCAACATCTATCGGCTAGGCCGAATCCAATAATGTATTAACTTCGCATATGGACCCGTCGATGTCTATGTCGGCATTGAAGTGAGCAAGACATTCATCTAGCGGATATGCTAACATGACGATTGAACTATTTGGTTAAATAATGTGTCAATCATGTTCACCTCCTCAACATCATCTAGGTCCGATGTTTGGAGTCCGTTACGAAAAATATTTAACTCCAACTTCATGTTCCCGAAACTAAGTGTTACAACCCCATTCCTGCATCTAATTACTGCATCTGATGTTGCAAGGAACGATCGACCAAGAATGACAGGAATATGTTAGTCGGGGCTGCCATTGGTTCGGTATCTAGAACCACAAAATCAACTGAAAAATAAAAATCCTTAACTTTCACAATCACATCTTCAACCACACATTTTGGATACTTGACTGACCTATCAGCAAGACAAAGGGTAATATCAGTTTTCTTCAATCCTCCCAGACCCAACTGCATGTACACAGAGTACAGCAGTAAATTCACGCTTGCCCCAAGATCAAAGAGAAATCTATCAATGACGGAGTTTCCTATTTGAATGGTAATGATAGGGCAGCCAGGGTTTTTGTATTTGGGTGCAATGGTCTGCTGGATCAACCTTAATGCTTGGGCTGCCATCACAGTGGTTCTGGGTACTGAGGTTTACCACTTGACAGTGGTCAGGTCTTTTAAAAACTTGGAAAAGGAAGGGATTTGCTTTATGGCATCAAGGAGGGGTTTATCTAGACATTCTTGAAAACTTCTAAGATTCTCTCAAAGTGATCCTTCTTCCTAGTTTCCTTCAATCGGTGTGGGAATGGTGCTCTAGGTACCACTTCTAAAGATGATGGTTCAACTACAGTGGGCTTCTGAGTATGTTATCTCTATGGTTCTCCTCTTGGTATGGATTCTTCTATCTCTTTCTATTTTTCTCTTTCTGCATTCTCTTTTAGATTTTTCTTCAAATCCTCTTTCTCGGGTTTAACAACTTTCCTCGAACTCTCTGATTTTCCTAAAAAAATCCCCTCTCTTTGAGGCTCTTCAGTCATCTCAACTCTGTTGTCAATAGTCTTTTCTGATCTCAGTGTATGGATCGCATGCACATGTTCATTACTCTCTACTGAACACTGGCCTCTGCGCTGATTCGGATGTCCTTTCGGATTAGGAATGGTTTGGCTCAGGAATTGGCCATTTTCTCTCTCAGACAATTGTAAGGTGAGCTGATCAAATTGGGCCTCTAGTTTTGCAATGGACCGGTTCTGGGCCTGGTTAGTCTGCTCTTGGATTTGAATGAATTTGGTCAACAGGTTCTCCAGATGAGAGGATTGCTGAGGGGCTTGTGCTGGTGTAGAGTAGTTAGGCATTCGATCTGGAACTAGTGCCCTACATTAGTTTTGTGGTTGGAACTGATGTTGTCGATGAAATTGATTCTGCTGTATGGGCTGCTAAGGATGAGGAACCATGGGATGATTAGTTTTAGCAGGTTACTGAGATTGCTGCCTAGAATACTGCAACTGGAATCCAGGCCGACCTCCGTCGAACTGAATAGTTTCGGCTTGACGGTACGAAAAATTGGGGTAGAACCTATTGTTTGGGTTGTAAGTCTGACTGAAAGTGTTAACAGTTGGTTTCCGAAAGTTTCCATAGGAATTTAGCGCATTGGCTTGCTCGGCCTTGACAAATGGCAGACTAGGGCAACTCTTAACAGTGTGGTCACAACTATCGCATAGCACACAAACATGATGCGGTTCGCTCATACTTCTCAAGGTGGGCTCATGTTGCTGAGGGTGGGTTGGCATGACATCACAAACATAGATCTTATCTTTTTACTCAAATTTTCCACTCCCTGAATTAAACTGATCATCAAAATTTTCAACTCAGGGTCCTGTTTGATGTTGTACATTCTAGGCTTCTGGATCCCTGTCTTATCTCTATCAAAATCTTTCCTATTGCTGCTCCAATTTTGTGAATTTTCCGCAAGTTTGACAAGGAATTCGTATGCTTGATCGGCAATCTAATTTATGAATTCTCCATTGTGCATTGATTCAATCAAGATACGCTAGGGGTTCGTAAGACCTCTATAAAAGAAATGTATCAACTCTCCTTTGTCAATCCCGTGATGTGGGCATTTGATCAATAGTTCTTGGAATCTCTCCCAGGTTTTGGAAAATTCTTCCTCAAGTTGTTCCCTAAAGTTTCTGATGGCACTCCTAAACTGCTTAGTTTTGTTCACTGGAAAAAAATTTGGACATAAACTTTTCGGCAAGCCTAGGTGATAATGGAGTTTGGAGTCAAGGAATTCAGCCAGGCCGCTGCATGATCTTTTAGCGAGAGGGGAATCAACCTAAGCTTCACAGTTCACTATTCAAATTTTGATTCTTAAACATGTGGCTGATGGTCAGGAGTTTGCTCAAATGAATATATGGCTGCTCACACTCGGATCCATGGAATTTTGATAACATGTTGATGGTGGTAGGCCGGATCTCAAATTAGTTCGCATTATTTTCTGGCAAAACTATACAATTAGGTGAATTGGATGAAAATGGTGCAAATAGTTCATTAAAAGTTCTTTGCTGAAGGTTTTGGCCATCCATTGTGGGTACTATGGGTGAGGCGGGTAAAGCAAAGTAATCAATCCTCATTAATCGGCCTTGATCACGTATCCACACTCACATACAACTGCAACTAACTTGGCAATGCAATGGTCCGCTTAATGAAATGAATGCAACATAACAAAAAGTTTGAAAACTAAATAAAAAGCTAATCTAAAATAAGGTTATCTAAAAGAATTCTAGACGGCTCCTAATTGTGAAGAGGACACTTTGGCCTCCAATCCAGACCTATGAAACAGAAATTATGGCTAGTTAACCCCTAGGTAGATGGTGGGATCATGACGCGCTAGGCGAATGTTCCTTTTAAAAATTAACTCCTCAAACAATGAAGTTGTCTCCCTATTTGGCAAGATGGTGGCCAAGGGACAAGGTTTGCTTAGACACCAGAAAATCTGCCAAGGCACACAATTGGCACAACCTTGGTGGTCTTCCCTAGTGAGCTCGTAACCTAAGGTCACATTTCTACTCAATTTTATTATGCTTTATTGGTTCTAAACTAAGTGAGAATTAAGATGAAATCCTAAGTGCAAGGAAACGGTGCTCAAATCTGAATCCTTATCTTGTTTGGGTAATTTGCCCTTTATTAGTAGTGCACCTGTGAGGCCCCACCCCTTGTGGGCTCTCAATTTGATTTAAATAATTATTAATATGATATTACTTACTTTAATATGCTAATTAATAGGAATTAGTAGAATAGTTGATAATGTTCCTAAGTCCTAGAATTTAGCTTTTATAGAATTCTTTATAGATATTAGGTGATTATTGTAAATTTAGTAGGTTTTGATTAGATTAGGACTTAGCTAATATTATAATTAATAGGAGGGGCATTATGAGTTAGGAACCTTTTAGAATTTCCGCCTAAAGACCTAATTACTCATGGCCCTATCTATTCCCCATTTACAACTAAACTACCATTTTGGTAATTATTCAAAACCCTAATCTATATAAGCCCAACTATTGCAAACATAGCCTAAAACCCTAATTCACTCTCATCTTCTCTACCTCTCCCTAAGAAACCCTAATTCCCCAAATTTTAGCACAAGGAGAAGCTATAGATCACCCTAATTGCACTATCAATACTCTTAAGAGCTTGGAATTCTCATATCTTTCTCAACTCTATTTGCAATTTCGAATTGAGGCAAGTACCAAATGCTAATTTCCCTTGATGCATGCTTTTCTTCTCTTGATCCTGCAATTTCAATTCAATTAGATAGATATGCATGTTTAGATCTTTCGTTTTGAGCTTTGTTTATGGATGATGGTCATTTGATGGATGGGTTCTCCCATTTGGAAGATCAATGGTCCAGTTGGATGAGGGTTGGAAGTTATAGAAGTGTTTTGTTGTTTATTTGTGTCTATGTGATGAATGGAAGAGATTGAGGATGAATTGGATGAAAAATGGGTTGAGAAGGAAAATCCCATAATTCTGGAAATTTCACCTCAACGCGTGTACCCGGTCGACCGGCCTGTAGCTGGGTCGACCGGGCACACTGAAAATGATAAAAATCAAGTCCTAGTTATCTGTTCCTGGAATTTTACAGACAATGTACCCGGTCGATCGAATTCACACATTCCTGTAGGGATAACTGAGACCTGAGATTTCTCATACAGGTCAAAATCCTGTGTACCCGGTCGACATCAAGGCCATAATGTCAACTAGATACACAGCGAAACCTGAGGAACCCCCAGTTGTTTGGCTCCAGGTCCTAGTGGACCCGGTCGACATCGTGGCCACGATGTCGACCGGGGACACTACAAGATGTCGACCTGGGGGTCAACATCCAGTGTACCCGGTCGACATCTCAGGGGATGATGTTGACAGGGAACACTGTGAACAGTGAGTTTTTTAGATTTCATTTATGTTGATGATTGAACAATTGTGGGGTCGATTGACCATCCAAATAGGCTTCCATCAAGTGTGCCAAGCACGAATCAATGGCGTGGTTTAGCCTTGACTCGTGGGGTCCACCAAATGGGTTTTGGGATTTGAATCATCAATGATTCGGTCCTTAAATGTATTCAATGATGTCTATAACTTCAGGAGCACTAGATTTATTATCTTTTTGACATCAGAGACTATAGTTAGGGATCCAATTATATGATGAGGCCTTGAACTAAGAGTGGACCATTACGTAGGATTGGACCTTGTCTATTCCACTTGATTCTATGATTTGGAGGATTATATGTAATGTTCTTCTCTCTTATCTTTCTTAATGTTATGAACCTGTTAATTAATGGGAATTGGAGGACCTGAACATAGGATTACTTAGTGGTGACCTAAGGATGTAATTGGAGATGATTAACCCGTGTCTGTGGCTAGGCGAGCCCTCATATGACCTAAGGTTGGGTATGTGGAACCTTAGAATGGAGATGTTAGTTTTAATGGATTGTTGGCTTATTGTGTATGAGCATGGGATGATTACTTGCGAAATGAACATGGCATTGTACTTGTATTGCCTCAGGCCATGGTTGCGGGCCTCAGAGTAGATCCAATAATGTTGGACTTGGACTTGGATATTGGACTGTATTCCATGATATCATACTCTAACCTCTTAGAGACTTGGTTAGGACCTTGCTCACGCAAGATAAGCCTAGATAGACACGGACCTGTATTTGTTCCCTGGGTCGGCACTAAACATTCACTCAGTTGATCTAAGCTCAGCCAGTTGACTGATCATCACTGGTATGAGCTATATTGGTTACGATTAGAGCTATCATGATGAGCTGTGATTAGATGGACGGTGTGATACCGGGTCCGATCTGATCTGATAAAGGGGTGTGATTGGTGCAATAAAGGGGTGCGATCAGTGTTATATTTATGTATATTATAATCAGTAGGGCTATTATCCCTTGCATGGTTATCTTAACTTTTCTCCACCGCAGCTGTTTACAGTATGTGATGTTTACAGTATGGGAGGGCCACGGCATAATATCCCGCGGTATATCCAGCTTGTGTGAATGTGCCATTTGTTATCTGATTAGATTAGATTACTTTACATTTCTGATTCTAAACTGTTATTTACTGCTCAATTGCCTAGATCATGTACCTTTGTTACTCTTATGATTACATACATGTCTTTACTCTATTTTGTTGTATACATCCTGTGTTATCTGCATATAGTGCCTTGCAAAATCCTTGGATCTGACCTATCTTTAGTGCTTAGGTCCCGACCATGACCCCGCGGACGACGCGTACTATGAGGCGCCTGTAGTAGGTGACTACGGGTGGGGGTTGGCTGACCAAGTGGTCGAGTCGGATGATGGAGCGCCTGCACAAGGGAAATGAGTGCAGATCTTTTTGGGTTTTTGAGAGTCTCTTGTAGTGAGTGGGTAGATAGACAGTTTGTATAAACTCTTGATTATTATAGTTTGAGATTTGTTGGACTTCTACCAAGTTATATTTGACTCATTTACTTGATACTCATTGCTTCCGCTATTTTTACTCGTGCTTCCGCAATATAACTGTTAATCATATTATCATTGAAAAAGTTTTAAAATTTGACCTCACTACGGACTATGATCTTGGAAGTTTTCGGATTTTCCGGGAAGTAGCGCGCCAAATTCGAGTACCTTAGCTGTAATTTCGGTATTCGGAATTGGGGCTTTACAGCACCAAATTACAAGTGTATTTGAAACAATTATACTATAAAGCAATGAACAATCAACAAAGTAAACCCGCTTGCAAGGGATTCGCGGGGCTTAGGAAATGCATACCTCCCGATTTATTTCTGGGGACGAATCGGTTGTCATCTACTCACACCACGGACACCAATTTCCGTGTAAGAATGTGAGGGGCTGCAACGGTATAGTCCAACCATCCTCCTTCCCTAAAAGCAATTTATTGCAATTATACTAAACAACTAACTACTTAAAGCAAGTAAAGTGCGTAAAGTAAAGTAAATTGGTCACGGGCCGACCTGCAACCAAAATTACTACAATGCCTTTAATGAATAAAAAGCCTCACAGTCACTCGAATGATTACAACTTTGATAGCAAATACTTAATACAACTAATTAAGAAAGCAAGTAAATATCTAAACTAAACCTAAACTAGGAAGCAAGTAAATCTTTAAGTTCTTCAATGCACTTTTCCACTTTTCTTTGCTCCAAGTGAGGAATTCCTTACAAAACAAACATAAACAATGTGCAGAATCCGCAAGGAAAATAAAGGGAAAATAAAAGGTACACTAAGCTAAAATTGAGTTCAACTCAATAGAATTCAAAGCTTTCCGATGCCTCTCCTCGGAAACGGCGCCAAGAACTTGATCGATGATTGAAACAAGTGATGTGAAATGTAGATCTAACAATCTATAAGTGAAAATAACAAATCAAATAAAGATTAAAATTAACAATAACAGAAAAAAAGAGTAGGCAATCCAAAATCCACTAAGTATGTAATCAATCCAATCAATGCATGTTCTAATTCAACTCTCAAATCTACAATCCAATTAGCAATCTCTTGCCTAATTGGATTGGATAATATAATAATGAAGATCAAAGTAAAGAAAATCGAAAGCCAAGATCCTTAGATCATAATCTAACTACCCTAACAATTAATCATCAAAATTAAGTTATAAAAGATCAAAGATAAGGGCTCTAGAGCATGACAAAGCATCAATTGAGATTATTCAACTATCAAGTGTAGAGATAGAGCATGAGAAATGAGACAGATTAGCACAATTAGATCTAAAATATACTAATCAATCAATGCACAAATAGGGAATTTAAACTAAATCATGCATGTACTTGAACTAATCACATTACTTAGTTTCAAAATGAGAGCTTAATCCAATAGCTTTAGCCACTAAACATGAAGAAAGAGCTCTAAACCTTCATTAATGATCTTCAATTACACACACTCTCTCTAGATTAGTTACAAATAAGCTCCTAATTATGATCTAAAAGTGTAGAAAAAGTTTAAAAAATTGCAGAAAAAAAAATGTCTTGCCAAAAGCTTTTTTTTTCCTCTACAAATACATTCCAATTTATATAAATATTGAGGACATTTCATTGGCTCATTTCCTTTCACAAGGATTGTGCAACTTGAAAGCCTTTGATTGGCTCATTTGTTTTCACATGGATTGTTGCAATTTGATTTGGAGGCTTTTCATTAACTATTTTACTTTCACATAGGATTTGAACCCATAACCTATTTCATACCTACCTAAGCTCTAACCAATACACCAACCACTCATTTGTGTTAGAAAACGACTTCTTTTATTCTTAAAGTCTTCTCCTCTTATTTTTAAAATTTTCAACTCTTCCTAAGACTTTTTCACCAAGATTTCTTCATGTAACTTCTTTTATTGAAATCTTTTTTTGATGCCTTGGGACACTAGCCGGAAGGTTGGGGTAGTCACGGGGTCCACTTACACAAGAGAAATTACATAAAAATGCGCTATAAATAATCGGATTTATGCATGAAAACTTGTTGCTTCGTATCTTCTTGGTCTGAACTCATATGTTTGCAAATGAGTAGCTGATTTCGCTCAGAATTCAACGTCTAATGCAATGATGCAAAGAAACGACGTCATTTTACGAGTTAAAATGAAGTTATAAGCGATGATAATCAGATAATCCGTTAATGTTATAAAAGGATAAAATCTTCGTGTAAAGCAAATTTGATATGCATATGAGATGTTGATAAAACTTGGACTAATGAGAGGTAATATATGCAATATTTAACACTCATCACGTTCTTTAGTTGGTAGGCAATCCTGTAAGCACTTCCAAAGAAATATTTTTTGTTTGGAAGGGAGAGGGAGAGACTAGATCAGTTTCCAAGTTAGGTGAGCACTACACCAAAAACGGGAAATTGGAACGGATTTCCGTTCCTGATTCGCCCGTTCCTAATCTGTTAAACCGTTCCAAAACTGTTCCAATTTCCTATTTTTGGAACGGATTAACGGATTAGGAACGGAAAACAGGAAATTGGAACGCATTACCGTTCCTAATCCGTCCGTTCCTAATCCGTTAAACCGTTCCAAAAGCGTTCCAAATTTCCGTTTTTGGTGTAGTGGAGGCCCAATAATGGGTGTTCTCAAGTGACGGTAGAGTGCTTTGGTTAGGCATTCGCCAGCCTTTTCCGCCTTCCAGCAGGGTATATCCTTCCCGCCAAAGGGAATGCAACGGATCCTCTCCACTGTGTCGCTCGTCCACCACTGCCAGAGGAGATTAGTGGCCCAACAAGGTTGATTTGCCTGGCCCGTCGTGATGAGATCACGACAAGGAGAGAATTTGGAGGGTTCGGGTGAGCGGTTCTTTGGACAGCTCTTGGAATCCATTGGTCGGAAAGGGCGCCAATATTTTCCTCATTACCAACAAACCAATGCAGGTGGTCCAGAATGTCGTGACGAAGTTGAAGCATCCTTCTCTAGAGGGGGGAGTCCTTCGGAGTGGGGGTGCAGTTCTGAAAGGTGCAAAAGCAGAGGTATTTTTGGGTCAAGATAGAGGCCTAATAGGTAGTGGTTCGTGATGAAGTGCCACATCAGTTGAGTGATTTGAGCTCTTGATTGAGTTTGAAGGGCTCTGATAGCCAAACCCCACTCAGTGATGGACCGGGTGACGATCTCCCACGCAATAGGATGAATTCCATGTCTGTTTTGGGTGCCTAACCAAAGGAAGGCCGAATTTGTGCGGTTAATGCTTTGATCACCCATTCTAGGAACAGTGTTGTGTTCGAGCCAATAGAGAGGGATTGCATCGGTGATTGATTGGATAAGGATCCTCCTACCTGCCGAGGAAAGAAGAGTTCCACGCCAAGAAGAAATCCAATCCTGCATCCTCCTACCAAGTTCTCCATTGATATTTGTCCATTACAAGAGGGGTGCCTAGATAGTAAAAAAAGGCAACTGTCCTGGAAATCTGTAAGGTGTCCTTAGTGAGACAAATCAGAGCTAGAGGGGTGTTCCTAGAGAACAGAAGTTGCTTTTAGCCTTGAGAAAAGGTGCTTTTGCGGACAGTGGAATTAAACGGGGCAACATTATCATGGAAACAAGTTGAATGCCATTCGCCACCAAGTCTACTTTTCAAATATTTGATGGGGAAAAATCATTATTCCACAAGTCTTATGATACTAATTACCTAAGTTATTTTACACTTTTGTAACTCCGGAAGCCTTTTTCAAAAGCTGAAACGTGTATGTTAAAACTATGATAATTTATATTTCAAACCAAGGAGTTACAATATCGATCGGTACTTTGCATTGTCATGGAACTAATGCATTTGCAATGTATACTATTTTTACCATACCAAATTATTTCCTTTTTTTAGTCTTTGGTAAATGATCATAATGGTGAAGATTTTTGGAGCAATATTTGTTGTCTACTTTTATAGGATCAATTCCTTCGAAGCTTATCTAACTACACCAGCAATTAGCTTACTATTGTAATGCACCTGGCAAAGTTGTGAGGTTTAAATTTTTATATTTACATTCAACATATGCATGTTTACTCTTATCGTTGTATTGATGCACTAGCAACAATGCCCGTGCTTATAGCCCGGGCAAAAATATAAAAATAAAAATGTATTTAATTTTATTAATTATTTTAAGTTTAACCAATACAAAATAAAATAAAATAAAATAAATACACTATTTAGCAAAAAGACTAAACTAATTTATTTATGAAATTTAGATTGAAATCTTATTGTCATCTAACTTTGAAATTGCTATAAAATAATAATATATAAAGAAGAATGATGGCGATAATTGAAAGTTCTCAAGTCTACTATAAATCCCAAGATATAAGAAAAAATAAAATACTAGTATTACTTAAGGAAAACAAAAGCAATGGGGAAATTAAAAAATAAAATATTGTCTAGATAAACTAATTCAAATTTATGACAAGAGTTGTTGCATCCCTAGCATAAACTATGGAATATTTTAATTTCCAACAAATTAGAAAGCAAAAAAACACTCTCTGATTATAATAGAATGAAAATGAATTAATCTTTCCCTAAAATATCTTTACAAAGAACAAAACATAATAAAGAAAAAAGTATATAAAAAAAAAACAACAAGATAAAGCAACAAATCCATGTAACCCTCTAATATCCAAATGAGTAATAATAATACACAAAAATCAATAAAACAAAAAAATATATCATAAGAACTAGAAATTACTAAAACTACAATTAAGGATAAAAATAAATAGAAATACAGCGGAAGTAGCCGTACTATAAAAAAATAAAGCGGCAGCCAAAAATCTTATCGATATATGATAAACAAAAAAAAAAAAAAAACATATAATAAAAATCTTAGAAGAGACAAAAAAAAGTAAGATTGTTGATTTTAAGAAGTAATATACCTGAAAAAGGTGTCTTCCTTCTCTTTGATAAATGGGGTAAAAATATGTATACATTATACAAAATATAGGAAGACAGGAATACAAAGGAATTGATTAAAAATACAGAAGCTATTGTCAAGAATTCATCTTACACTTTCTCTTCCTCAATCTTTGTCATCTTCATGAATCTTTTCTTCTTATTCTTCACTCGATGCTATAGCTATTTTCTTTGTAGGCTTGCTACCTTGAAAATAGAAAAAAAGGACCAAAAATAAAAAAAGGAAAACCATATTATTCAATCAAAATATAGGAAAACACATCATGATTTATGGAAGTCACCACTCCATTCAGAAACCAAGTTCTTATAGTTCTTCCACATAATCAACCTAATGAACCACTTGACAAATCAAAGTCAGTAGTAACTTGCCTGGCAAATCCCACGGCTCATGCTTAAATCCAACCATTCACGCTTAGTTTGTCTTGCCGACGCCGAAATTGATGACGGAGAGGGTTGTTTCCGGGTATAGACTATAGATTCTATCCCATGAAAACAACAATCCAAAATCATTTAGAACTCTAGCTCGTTTGATTCGTGAGACATTCAATCCTATAGTGACCTTCTTTGTCACCGTGATTAATTGAATGCCATAAAACCGGATTTTTTCAAAGTTAATACCAAAAACTAATGATGAGGATATTGATTAGAGAGATTTTCGGATGCATTAAGATTAGAGAGTGATTTGAGGATTAAGATAGGAACAAGATAATTATGTGATGACATTTTAAATGAGAGACATTATAGGTGTGAAAGATTACATCTATAGCCAAAGTGATGTGGCACCTAAAAGGAGTTTATATTTTTTGTGTGTATTTTTTAAAAAGAACTCTTATGCTGATGATGTGGTGCCCTCTACAGCATTCCTCGCTATTGCTTTGATATATACTAGTAAGAAAGGCACGTGCTTAGCTCGCCCCAAAAACAAACATAAATAAAAAATTAATCTTTTATTAACTATAATTGGAAAGAAAATGAGATATACTAATTCTCAACAGGAGACACCCAAGAGGTTAATGCGTCTCATCTCACACAGCCTTCAAGGGGTCAAAAGGCATGAAGGTTATCACAAAAGAAAGTAGTATCACTTACCTGTCTAGCATAAAATAAAAATAGGCATATTAATTCTCAGTTTAAATATCTTATCATTTGAGTCTTCCAATATGATATGAGTATTCTAGTACCTGTGTTGCAAAGCATCTTCATGTGAGTGAAGGGAGTGGGCCCCACAACATGTGACCTAGTTACATAGCAACTCTTGATCCTCTGAGGCCCTTCAATTTGTAGAGATCCCCTTCATACCTAAAGAAAATGCATAAAAAAATAATTACTTGTCGTCCTCAGTCAGAGGAGTATCATTTTAGAATGGGACCAGCCAATGAGAATATTGCATAGATAACATATAGTTACTGTAAAGTGGTTTTATATTTAATTAGAATTTAAGAATTTGATTAAACTCATCATGTAATTCAGTTTCTCAAGATTATCTCAACCTTTAAACACGGTATGTGGATCATTCAAGTGGGGCCCACTGGTGTCCACTTATTCTAGATATAATATAGTTGTCCAAGATTCAAAATAATATGGAGTTTCGTCATACTTCTCGATATAATATTATGAGAAATCATTTTGAATCTTAGACAAGTATGGGGCAAGGGTTTTTATTAATAGGAGAGATTTTTGGATGTCATCTATTCCTGTCATTTTTTCTAAAAATACGAATAAACATTGATTGTAGATGGAAACACTCATTTTTTTGTATGGCATAAAAAATAGGGAGGATACTATATTATAGAAAGGGATTTTAAATGACAGTTTAAATGAGAGAGATTTTAGGAGAGAAAAATTGTGCTGCCACATGACATCTGTGGAGAGATTTAGGTAGATTTTGAAGGTGTAGTGGCCCACATTAAACCCAAAACTTTGTGTGTTTTTATAAGTATTTTTCTGAAAGGAGAACTCATGTGGGTGATGATGTGACACCCCTCACAGCCCTCCTCCCCGTTTGCTTTAATATATATAATTGGTTAGACATATTTTAGAAAAGATTAAGATTAGAGAGTGATTTGAGGATTAAGATAAGAAGATAAAATAGAAAAGTTAGGAAAAGAGAGATCTTAGGGGAAATTAGAAGGATTTTAGAAATGTAGGTTTATATGAAACCATAATCTTAATTTAAATGGAGAGATTTAGGGAGGAGATTTGGGAGGTATAGTGGCCTATATTAAACTCAAAGCTCTGTGTGTTTTTATAAGTATTTTTCTGAAATGAGAAATTATGGGTGCTGACGTGGCGTCCTCCAAATCCCACCTCCTCGTTTGCTTTAATATATATATATATATATAATATTTGGTTAGACAGATTTTAGGATGGATTAAGATTAGAGAGTGATTTGAGGATTAAGATAAGAAGATAAAATAGAAAAGTTAGGAAAAGAGAGATTTTCGGGGAAATTTGAAGGATTTTAAAAATATAGGTTTATATGAAACCATAATCTTAATTTAAATGGAGAGATTTATGGAGGAGATTTGGGAGGTATAGTGGCCCATATTAAATCCAAAGCTCTGTGTGTTTTTATAAGTATTTTTCTCCTCCATATCCCACCTCCCTGTTTGCTTTAATATATATAATTATAGTGCATGTATATGAAAGACAATGAAATACAATATGAATTGCTTGAATTGCTTTGTATCAATTATGTGATATGTATTACATTTATATACACAAGGCAGTCTATAAAGAATGGAAAGAAAGGCTGTATACATGTGCTGAGATCCTAAATAATAGGATTTGGGATCTTGGAGTATTAGAGAGGATCAACGAGATCCTTTATGAGTAGGAACCAACGATTGTTTCGTTTCATCTTCAGTTGTGCTAATAGTATATATGGAGTCATATTTCTTTCCTTTTTATTTGGATGACAGATCAACTTAAATCTAGGTGGAGAGCTTGAAGGACAGGAGCAACCAGACAAGAGAATCCACAACCAGGTAGCTAAGCATGCTTTGGAAGCTTATTTTGAATACAACTACGTTTTTATATGACTGCAATGGGTTCTTGAATTTTTTTATTAGGTTCTCAAATCCTTACTTAAATTTTATGTGTGTGTAGCATTCGCTATTAGAAACGCCTACTTTTCATGTTTTCCTTGATCAAATGGTAAAACTTGTAGTCTTTTTTTTCGTAGGCTTCATTTCTAGTTTTTTTTGGATAGTTTTTTTTTTTTTTTTTTCTGTTCTGATGGACTCTATATAAATAAATTGGGGGTAATAACTACTATATATCAAAAGACAAGGCAATGATAAAAAATATCATAAGTGGTAATCATTGGTGTGTATAAGATGCAAATATTTTGTGCTCTAAGAAGGTACGGTTTCCATTTAGTATGAAGTTTTATTACGAGACATAGAGCATAATTTTCTAAGAATATTTGATTTTTATGTTATTTAATTTAACTCTTAATAGTAATTCTTCTGATAATTTATTCATTTGGTGGATAGGAACTACGACCTTAAGAATGGTGTGCTTTGCTTATTACAACTTTAAGTAGTATATTCCTACCAAAAAAACTTTAAGTAGTATATAAGTAACAAATAATCAATAGAGAGTGAGTAAACTCAAAATTCGAACTCACCCCCATATCCTCCATGAATTCGAAAGACTCATAGACTAAACCTGCCCCTAATGGGGAAATATCAAAATGTAATGTACTAATAATGTTTTATATCTCTTATAAGGAAAATATTTTATTTTAAATTTATTCTATTTTATTTACATTTTTTTAGTATATGTTTATATTATAAAGCACATTCCCCGCACTTAATGCGAGTATGTTTTGCTAGTTCTAATAATAAATGCTTGCAGCCAAACATATCCAAAATGAGTATGACCTAAGAAGAAGGGACTGTAAAGTTATAGAAATTTAAGTGGTACAGAATAAGAAAATCACATTTTAGATATAAAAAGAAATGAGCAATAAGTAAGCATATGAATTATAAATATAAAAAAACCACATAGTAACAAAACGTGAAATATAACAAGAGAGGAAATTTTAAATAGGGCAAAACAAGGACAAATATAAACAAATATAAAGAAAGTAAAATCATAAATATAAGTAAATGATCATGGCCATTTTTTCTTTAACATGCAAATACAATTTTCTCTAGAATATCTATCTTTTGATAATTTGTAATTGCATCCTAAGTCCTAACTATGACATCTTATTGTTCCTAACCAGTAACCACAACTTCTTCATACAATCCAAGGGGTGCCTCCTTGTAAACATGGGCCATCCACTCATTGTTAACGTGAGCCAAGACTACATGACATCCGTGTAGAGGCATACCTACTATTTTGCATGTGCTTTTTCTAAGCCGACATTGCCAATCACTCCCATTTCACTTTACTAAGGCCCATGAGTTTCTAAGTAAGCTCTACAACTACGGATGTAAATGGTCCCTGATTCTCTAATTATCCAGAGGCTCCAATCCAATAATAATCGAATTTGCCTCCTTATTTAGATATCCTTGACTCTTTGATTATCCGGAGGTTCCAATCCAATAATAACCGAGTTTTCCTTCTTATTTAGGTCCTGACAAGTAAACTGGTTCAGGTCTGGGTCCTTTTCTTGGACTCGTGACCTAAACTGGCCCGAGTTCGGGTCAAACTTTTTTCCAGCCTATGGAGAGGACATATTAATATATATTTTTATAATTCGTCCTAAAAACTTATTTTTCTTCCAAATTATTCTCTTCCCAGACGAAGTCCGACATACAAAACTCCCATATACATATATGGAGCTGACTTTGATTTCATCTTCCCATAAATAGTTTCGGTTCCATATTCTCATTAACGGTTTCCATTTCCGGATGGTAACCTACCATTTACATCCCTATCTATAGCCAAGCTTCCACTTAAATTTGGTGTGGATGGAATTTAGTGTTTAGGTTTATATATATCATTAATATCAGCAGCATCACAAATAAAAAAGTAATGAATTGCTCACAAAAGTAATGGCCTTTTTAGGTGTCCGCCTTTCAATAGCTTCTATAACGCTTTCCTTCATTTAAAAATAAAAATAAGAAAAAGATAAAAAAAAAACATTATATTTAAGAAAACTATAGATTCGAACATATGACGTAGTTCCAATTTGACGCAATCGGGCTGCCAAAACCTAATAATCCAAACAAGAGCGCCCGAAGTTATGAGACAAATCCGAGCCCATTTACAAGTCCATGGACGTCTAAAACCCTGGAAGAAGTACTCAGAATAGCCTGTAAAACCCCTACCAAACATCCCAAAACCCTCATTTCATCTGCTCCAACACTGGCAGCGGCTGTTCGAGCCCTAATCTGCTGTCGCTGCTCTTCATCTTCATCTCTCTCTCTTTCTTCTTTGCCAAGCGCCTTTTCTCGTCTCCTTCTTCTCTCCATCTTGGTCTACGCTCGCCCCTTTCTCGGGTCCGCACACTTCACCCTTCCCATGAGGCCCGAGTCATCGCACCTCATCGACTCAACCCGGTTCGATTCGTGGTCTGACGATCGGGAGGCGACTCGGCCTACTCGCCCCTCAAGTCGGGGTCTAACTTCAGCGACCGTCCTCCGACGGAGATGGCGTCGCTCTTCCCCGGCTGCGACTACGAGCACTGGCTCATCGTCATGGACAAGCCCGGAGGCGAGGGCGCCACCAAGCAGCAAATTATTTGTTGCTAAGTTCAAACCCTAGCCAATGTCGTCGGAAGGTTAGGGTTTTAGTCTTCTGGATTTATTTTGTTATGTAATGGGTTGTTTGGATGTTGTTTTTCCTTCACATTCTCACAGATGAGAATGGAATTTCTAGGATTTGGGACTGCAAATGTTTTGTCTCATTTTGGGCGTTTTGGGGAGGTTGAGAGTTTGTTTCCTGCTATATATGGGATTGGGATGAATCCAAATTAATATCCTGACATTGGATCCAAACCCCAGTTGGGGTTACTGGATGTGGGGTTGGCTTTGTATGTGGAGAAGATGACAGATGAGAAAGGTGCATAGGGAAGGCACGCATTGAATAGACAATATCCAACAATGTTCATGATCTGAATAACTTGAGCCTTTTATATACGTGGCTTGATCGGAAGGCCATGGGACTAAAATGGATGAAATTGAGAACAGCAGCACATCTTGTTGTTGTTGGTGTTGTTGGTGGTTTTTTTTTTTTTTAATTACTGACCAGAGCCTTATTTTAGTGTATTTTTGTTGTTGTTGATTGGTTACATGCCTGGTTAATTGTTTTGTGATGGTTAATCAGTGAAGAGGAAGCAAAGAAGAAAATGTATAATGTATCATGCGAGAGATAACTTTGGTTTTGGATGCGAGATAGACGAGAAGACTTCGAATAAGCTTGAAGGTTTGTGGTGCGTTTTTATGCTTGTTGTACGTCGGTAATGGGTGATTGCATCTTTGTGCTTATTATCTGTGTCTTCTCTAACAGGTTTACCTGGTGTTCTGTTTGTGCTTCCTAACTTCTATGTTGATGCTGAGAACATGGATTATGGAGGTTTATATTCCATTGTACATTTCGTGTGGACTTTGTTTGCCCTTGTCAATTTTTCCCTTTTGCTCCCCACATGTACATTTTAACACTTATAAGGTAATCGACCTTCCTTGAGTACTTCTTAGAAAATGGACTGATGATTGATGCCTTTATTTTGAAAATTTTCCTTCCAAAATGGGAGCCTTTGAGGGCAACATCTTTTCTTGCCAATGGACTCACATAAAAGATTGCTGTAGAAGGGATCACATTTCAGTAATGAAATAACATACGTTTTGGTTGCTCCCTGATGCCTACTTTAATTTCTTTCAAACTATATTGGATGGTTTTTGGTGTTGGTATGTGCATGATTGGCACCAATGGTAGGCTTCGTTATTTAGTTGGTCATCTTGCTAAAAGCATGGTGTCTTGAATGTGGCAAAAGCGGAAAGATTAATGTGAAGATGTATGGTGCACCCTTCCATTTCTGCACACCATTTCCTTATCTGGCAGAAACATATAGTTCATTGCCTTTTGATGCTCTGTTCCTAATTTATATTGTTCTTGCGATAGGGGAGGTGTAGTGTGTCAGCATGAGTAGCATAGGCAGCCATGGGCAGCCACTTAGTTATTGTGCTAAAGTCAGGGTGTTTTTAATGTTAGTTAATCCTGGCAAAGAGGAAGAGTTTGCAAAACCATTGTCGTGATTTGGATGCTATTGGTCTTTGCATGAACTTTATCTCTCCAATTGACCTTGTTCGAAGTGGAGTTGCCAACCAGTTAGAGCCATGTGGTTTATTTTACATTCTTATTTTGTGTCCAAGTCTATAGCGAAAAGGAAGGATAGAGGGTGTTTGTACGTATATGGCAGCAACGTAGGTTTGTTTTAGTTATTGCATGGTTATCATAACATCATTGTGTTTGGAACGCAGTAGTCCATCTTGGCACAGCGGAAGAGCTTTCGTAGGCAATTTCTTGTTTTGAATGCTAATGGACTTACATGAACTTCCTTTCTCACGATTCTGATTTTCTTGTTCTATTAATGGAGTTGGCAGATTAGTAAGGAGGAAACATGTGGTTTACATTACATGTTAATTTTCTTTTCAATTTATTGTGGAATGTGAGAATGCGGGGTGCCATTGTGTGCACGGCAAGCAACATACGCCGGCATTGTGTGCATGGCAAGCAACACACGCCGGCATGAGTATTTACTTAGTTCATCGTCATTTCATCAAAGCCTTGTCCCGCCTATGTTGGGGTCGGCTATATGAATTTTATCTCTCTGTTCCGATTTATTTTGAGTGAAGTCCTTGTATAGGTTCCACGCTTGCACTTCTTCGGATGTGATGTTACTATTTCCATCCACCTTGAGTATTAACTTGTTATTCAGCTGTATTCATGGTGAGTCCATCTTGGCAAAACAGAAGAGCCTTTGTTCCTCACGATTCTGAACTTCTTGTTCTAGTAATGGAGTTTGCCATAGTTTTCAAAATTGGAATTGTATCGCAAATTGTTCATACCCATGAATTGAATCGAATTGCGAATCATATCGCGAATCGTTGGATTTTTTAGTTTTCTAATAAAAATAAAATAAATTAAAAATTAAAAGAAAAAAAGTAATTATTCGTAACCATTCATTTTCCCATTTATAGTAGTATAAAGTATAGAAATAATAACAAGTAAATCTATCATACAATCATATCAAGAACATGATGACATATATATATATATGAAATAAATGATGTGTAAATATTTAAATAAGTTGTTATAAAAAAAAATATTTAAATAAGTTCAAAGTATCAAATAAAAATAAAAATAAATAAAATCCAAAGCATCAATCATACATAGTAGGATATCTCTTAAAGTTAAGAAAGTTTCATTAAGAAAAAAAACCAAAATAGATTAAAAAAAGTAGAAGATATAGACAAGCATCATACGTCGAGTCGAATGCTTTAGTTAATTACATGTTATTTATTCATCTTCAAAACCTTATCTAAGCCGCAAAAAATTCTTACGAGGTTTCGTTAACTACTCAATAACCTTTTAAAAATACAAGCAATAAAAGAAAGAGAGAATAAAGAAAGAAAAAAGGGTAAAAGATTATTCATATTAACTTATTGGCTGTAGCCATTCTCGCTTAGCCGAATTATTTGAATCATACGAGTCGAGGAAACGAGTATCGAATCATAGGATTCACACTTGAATTCTAAGATTCATTTGTAAATGGGATTCATTATATAGATACGAATCGTTTTCCTTAAGATTCGGGATACGAATCTTAGGATTTTGATAACTATGGAGTTTGCAGATCAATGAGGAAACATGTAGCTTACATTACATGCTAACTTGTTTCAATTTATTGTGGATTGTGAGAATGTGGGGTGCCATTGTGTGCATGGCAATCAATGTAGGCAGGCATGAGCATTTACTTGGTTATTTGGCTAAATTCATGGTGTCTTGAATGCTTTTGTCCATCTTGGCAAAGCGGAATAGATTTTGTTTCTTGCTTTAAATGCTAATGGACTTAAATAAATTTTCTCTCTCAGTTCTGTACTTTTGGTTCTAATGGAGTTGCAGATCATTAAGGATTAAGGAGGAAACGTTGATTTTACCTTTAGATTATTTTTATATTATTTTGTAGTGAAATGTGAGAATGTAGGTTGCCAGCACCCCCATGACTTGCAACAAGGATAGACATGGTATTGCGTCATCAACGTACCATGTCACGCCACGCATCTATGGCTTACATATCACCTGCACCCTATTGGTGACACAAGATGGTGTGATTTCGTGTTATTGTGGAAAAAAGTGTTGATGCATTACTTAAATTTTTTTCGTACAATATTATTGCACTATTACTTTCACCATCTAGCTTCCCCATGGTCAGTGGAGAGATTCTCTTAATGTCTTGACACTAACGAGTCCTGACTAACAAAATGGTGGCTAGAGTCCTCCACTGATATGTAAACTTTATTTATTATATTGGGTTTATTCTGGATGTTTTTGAGTATCATTGACCAGCTTATAATGGATTAACAATCCATAATAATACTAAATTTAATCAATGTGGTTATATATTTGCTTAAATTTGACACTGCTATCTGTCTTTTAGAATCTGCATAGAATTTCATTTCACTTTTTTCTTTTCTTTGTTGTGCATGTCATAAGTTAGAAGTGTCTTGAGTAGTTCACATTTGTTAGTGCGAACCCCTCATTTATGGGGCGTTTGAAGTCAATTGCTGTATCAATTGATTGAAGAGAGTGTGACAGGATACTTAGTAGTTTCATTTTGCAGCTTTTGATGAGAAAATGCTTCGATTTGTATGCCTTGCATAAGTTTTTGGCATATCCATTTCCTTCCGTGCTAATAATTGTAATTGTCATCTCCAGCGGAACTTTTTGTAAATTGGGGAGATTGTTCAGAGATCTCCTGAGAGACACAGGAGGGATGAGCCAATGCCCCAGCGACCTCAAGACAGGCCCAGATACAATGACAGAACTCGATATGTGAGGCGCAGAGAGAACCAGCGGTGATGCTGATGATGAATAATCTATCTACTCGATTGCTTATAAGTTTTATAAGTTAACAAAGTGTTTCTATGATTTGGAGGAATGGCTGTGCTTGTCCTTGGTAGATAAAGGTTGAAATATTCATATCATGGATGCTAGTAATGGGACTCTTTTTTGTCTATACCTGATTTTCATGTTTGTTAATGATTGATTCCTTAGACACACCATATTACTCCAATATCTAGGCTGATTTTGGTGCCAGGCAGTATCATTCGTAAGTGGTGTGATTCAAATAACGGTGCAACCTCTGGTGGCAATTCGTTGTTCAGATTGGGTATAGAAATGTACAGTGTTATGTGGAGTGTTCTAGAATAATGAGAGCAAGTGTAGATTTAGGTGGATCGGTGTAATAGTTTCTAGAATTAATTTATCAAATATTGCACGTGGCTTAATATTGTATTGTATACGGCAAAAGTATAAATATCAGTTGATGTTCATTTACAACGCAGTAATGTAGATGAATCAAGAGAAGGTATTTGAATACTCTATTTATAATCAATAGAAGTTCTTTCAATTATCAAGCGATGTCTGTTCCTTCTGCTCCAATGTTATAGTTTAGAAGTAACTATTTGGTAAAATAAATTCAAGTGCCGAAGGGGCTTGTAACATAAGATGTATAAAAATAGAGGAAAGCATTTAAAAAGGAACATTTGGACCTTTCTGAACAGGAAGATGAGTGGATACCATCATTAATATATGGCTCACATAGCTCATTAATACATATCACTACAGGATTGATGGATTTTATAAATTTATATTTTTTTCCACTGTTTTTCTTTTCTTTTTTTTTTTTTTGGTTGTAACATAAAACCTTTGATATGTACATTGCTTTCTTTAATTTCAATAAAATAAGAGAAAGAAATGTTTTTAAATCTTCAAATATACATTACTGCTGGCCAAGAATTCTGTGCCTCAAGAAGCGGAGAGGTCTTGTGTTCAACACATACCTCCATTAGCCACATCCCATAGTTTACTCCGGTGCATGTGGACAGGAGGGTTTGCATGTGCTCCTACAAAAGCTAATATATTTAGCAGCAGTTACTATTACTTTTACTGACGGCCTCTGGCCCCCACTAAAAGTTTTGTTCTCATTTTTGCCACTCAAGAATTTTTTACTGCTGGTCGAAGCCGCCGCAAAATACACTCAATAGCGGTGACAGACGGCTGCCGCCAAAACCTTTACCGTCAAGAAGCGCTCAAAGTTATACTGACGGCCATTCTTCGTTTTACTAGCGGCCACCAGCCCCCGCTATAAGCAGTTTTTCTTGTAGTGTAGGATGGTTCTCATATCGCTACGAGTATCATTGTTATCTATATGTTCGATGCGTAGCACTTCGGGCTTACTGATGATGTTATTATTAGATCATAATACCTAGTACTTATTTATAGTATTAATATTTACAAATTTGTTGTATTAGATCATAGTATATGTTGGTGGAAGTAAGTGGGCCCCGTGGATAGGTTTACAAACCCTTTTGATTCACTTGATGCAGGGATCAAGTATCCGTGAGCTTCGAACCAAATCCAGGATCCAAAACCTCAAACTCATCATTCATGATCAGCAGAAAACTATTTCCATGAAAGAAAATAGTAGCACCATGCAACCACAATAAATCTACAACATACAAGGAAGTAGATTATATCTTATGAGCTCGGTTATGCTCTAATGGAGAAATTAATAATTTGCTTGATGAAGACTAACTCTTTCTTTCTTGCAAATTATAATCTCCAAGACCTCGTTGTCTTCCACGCTATGACCCATATCAGATCTCTATTTTAAAGGAGAATAGTGGGATCTCCAAAAGAAACTAACTAGAAACTCTTAAGGAAAACCGGAAGAGAAACTAGAAACTAGAAGAGGGAGGAGAGAGGGGCAAGCAACACGTTCACATAGGGTTGGGCATGAATTTCAATGGTGTGGACGTCCAACCCCCTCTCTCCTTTTATAGCTCCAAGCAACCTCCTCTTACTAATTAAAATTAGAAGTCTCACTTCCATAACAATTAATAACTTTCTAATTTCTTTCCTTTTGAGTTCAAGTAAAATTAGTAACTATCTAATAACTTGGGTTAGCGTAGGAACCATTAGAGATTCCATAGAAAGCTGGCTACAACTAGGACACCTTGACCCCACATCTCATGTGCAATTCAGGCCCACGGTTAATCGCAAATAACTCCATTAAATAAATGCAATTGCACTCCAGTCTCAGGAATAAATTACAAGAATACCATAAACTTCCCTATGACCACAAGTAGGCCCCTCCATCTATATCCATGGATCAATTGGATCAAATCTGTTCAACAAATTTAGATCCACATCTTATTATCCTTGAAACATAATTAATCACAGTGATCATCGGTACCATCCAATTAACTCTTAATTGAGATGGATGCTCACTTACCAATGATAAATCCATTAATTGGCACAAGGTGATAATGAGGATAGATTCTATCTTGATAACTATATGTTCTCACAGTCCTACTACCACGTACCCAAGACATTGAGGTGTTGACCTACAGTTAACCTCACTTATTCGTGACTCAAAGTAAATAAATAGATCAAAATTTGAGTTCATTAATATCTCAGGATTAAGAGTCTATTGCTAGGGAATTATGAGAACGAACCTTAAATTAAAGACAGAGTTCCAAAAGGCGCTTCTCATGGTCCTTTAATATGACCAATGTACCAGCATGATGATTCAGAGTCTTACACTCCGATGATTGAGACAAATCATACTATCTTATAGTAATCACAATGCTGCAACTTTGTTAGATAAGATGCACAATCTTATCATCGGTTGTGAAACAATTTAAGTATAGGATTTGTAACATATGTCTCCCGCATGTGGATCTCACCCACAAATATGTGTCACATCTAATATACTCGTAAGCTCCGGTTCATCTCATGAACCATCATGTCATTCGTATTGGTTATGTGCAAACAAGTAATAAAATACCATTCATCTCATAAAAAGAAAGCATGATTCTATTGAAATAAATCAATTCATTACATCATCTACTAGATTGAGACCACACAATCTAACAGTAACATGGTGATGATATTAATGACTTCATCGCATTTCGTATTGTGTGTTATAAATTACCGATCGATTGTCTATACTATGCTACGTTCCTTGTTATCAATGGATCATTATACACCTCGCACTACACTATCACACATTACACTTAGAATACCCCTTCTTATTATTGAAATACTAATTATGCAAGTATATCGTGGATCAGGTATGACTTTAACTATTATTCATTGTGACATGAGATGTGATCTATACATGCCTATTTGCTTGGCTTTATGAGCCTGATCCAATTCTTGGTGGTTGTATATGCGTATCCTTTTTCCCTTGCTTGTGTGTAGAATTGGCAGTTGTTCTGATGCTACAAGGTACTGAAGATATATGCAGTGGATGCATTGAGATGCCTTCACATTAGAGTTTGTCATTCCCTCTTGTTATCTCTTATTGGGCCATTATGGGCTAGGATTATAATAGCTTAATGAAAACATTGTTGTAATTCTTTTAAGTGGAATGAAGTCTTAGGACATTGCCCTTCTTTTCCTGCTCATATGAGATCTCCATTTGCACATTTATTAGATTTATGAGTTTATTATGGTATTTTCCTATTAACTTCTCGGGATTCAAGGAACCCAGATATTAGGGCGTGACACTGATATTGTGCTAAAGTCAAGGTAATTTTAATGTTAGTTAATCCTAGCAAAGAGGAAGAGCTTGCAAAACCATTGTCGTGATTTAGATGCTATTGGTCTTGCATGAACTTTATCTCTCAAATTGACGTTGTTCTAAGTGCAAAACCAGTAAGAGCCATGTGGTTAGTTTTACATTCTTATTTTGTATCAAGTCTATAGTGGAAAGGAAGGATAATGGGTGTTTGTGCATGCATGACAACAATGTAGGCTTGTTGATCGGCTCGCTTATTCATTCGCGAGACTACCGGGGTCAACGGATGTGAGAATCCGTGGGGTCCAATTCTTTCGTGACCGGAGACAAAGCGAACATCAACATTTTGATACGGATATGCCAAATCTTCTACTCTACTTGGAAATAACAAGTGGTGGTCCGTGGATCAACCTTCACAAGTAGAAAAGAAAATTAACTTTTTTCTAACTTTCATTGCACATGTGTTAAGAAAAGAGACATGATTTAAATTTTGATGCCATAAAAGGTGATTTTCATTTGTTTGCCGTGAAAGGCGATGTTTCAGTCGTGAAAGGCGATGTTTCAGTCGTGAAAGGCGATTTACAATTCTTATCAAAAGAAAAGACAAGAGTTGTGATTTTTTATGTCTCTTTAAAAAATACAAAATAAAATGAAAAGTAAGGAAGGAAAATATAACTTCACAGGAGATTGCGAGAACTCATTTAGATTGACGGTCGCAAGTCATGTTTGGACTTCACCGTCATCCTTCAGATGATAACAAATAATGCTTTTGATTCTCTTGGCTCAGCTTGAACCTCAGATTTTTAAAAGATTAATGATCAAAAGGACGTCCTATATTCAATAAAAATCTAAGTAGATGGGTTGACAAGTCACGTCTAAGCCATGGAGACTGAATGAGAGGGCCTTGGGGGAGGTGGCCCCCCAAAGGACTTTGGTCACTATGTAGTGGTGGTCGCTGCAGAACTTCTTCGATGTAGGAGAGATCGTCAATGGAGCGTCGTAGCTGCAACATTGCAGAGTTTTTTTTTTTTAGGGATTTGCACGTAGTTTTTTCCTTCCCTAGAATGGTGCAAATGGTCTCCTTTCGTAGGCTTTTGGTGGCCATGGGAGGATTTTATGGGCTTTAAATGCATTGATTGCATTACTGCTCTATGATGGAAGGAGTTACACATTTTCATTTATGCTTTTTGTAACTCCTTTTTCCTGAGTCTTAATTGGCGGTTGGAGGATAATGGGCATTTAATTGCATTTAAACTTCATGATGGGGGGGAGTTATATGGTTTAATGCCATAATTGTGTTTGACTTGTAACTCCCACTTCTTGGCTTTTGATTGGGCCGTCCACAATAATGAGTAATCAATCACATTAATTTGTCAAAAAATGGGTCATTAACCGCATTAAGTGGCTGCCAAAGTACTTGAAGAGTTGTGGCCCGTGCCGCGTCTTTTCGAATTCTACCCACGATGTAGGAAGCCTTGATCATCGGTGGGTTCTTCATGCTGATTGTTGTCGGATGATCATGTAATCTCAAACATCAATTATTATCAGTGGGCCGGTACCATATTTCTTGTCAATTTCTCGATCAGTCGGGTAGAAAGTGTGCTTTCTTGGTCGGCCAATTGACGATTTCGAAGTGTCTGATGACTAACCCATGATTTTGACAGCGAATCTGTGATGTTATAAAAGATTGATGGATTTCATGCGCCGAAAATTAGACTTTTGAAAAATCACAAAGGCTAAATAGTTCAAAAAGCGAAAAAGGACC
This sequence comes from Persea americana, assembly GCA_029852735.1. Classification (NCBI taxonomy): domain Eukaryota; kingdom Viridiplantae; phylum Streptophyta; class Magnoliopsida; order Laurales; family Lauraceae; genus Persea; species Persea americana. Next base: position 17,995,171 of record CM056816.1, read on the forward strand.
CAAAAATGGGTTTTTGAAGAAAATCCAGCGACTTAGATGTCTAGGGTTGCCGGCGACCATGCACCCATGGTCATCGGCAACCATGGGGCTTTTTGCCCCTTTTGGTTGCCCTTTTTTAGGTTTTTTCCGCTTTTTCCTTCTTTGACATTTTTCTTGGTATTTTTGTACAATTTTTGGCATAATTTTCCTGCACAAAACTTAATGAGAAGATGAAAAGATCAAATGCCAAAGTTTCTGATTTTCCGGGAAAGTCGAAGCCTTTGTTGCATAAAGTTGACGATTTGCCGTTGGAAACCAAAACTAGGTTAAACGAAGTCGGAATGACCTGAGACTTGAGGTGACGCCTCATGGGCAATAAATAAGACCAACCACAGGACGTCGTTTGAGTCTTGAAGCCGTGTGGAGTCTTATTGCCAGTAGACTTGATTTTGTTGCGATGAAGACGCTGCACTTTGATGTATGGTCAAACGATGTCTGATTGATCTGAAATTTGATAGGGAGCCTCTTGGAGTCATTTTAAGATGATCCATAAGCTCTGATTTGGAAATCATGATCCTGAGGGGCTTCTCCGCCGGGATGCCTGATTTAGCTTCCGAGAGGTCAAAGTTTGGTGAAATTTTGTTGAAATGACCTGAAACTTGACATTTAGTTCATTGGAAGTATTTTGAGACCATTTATGTGCTTTATTTGATGAGTGATGGCATCAGTGGTTTCCGCCGCCGAGAGGCTTAGTTTTGCTGTTTGAGGGTTGTTGTAGGGTCAAACTTTCTCTGTTTGACATGAAATTTAACATAAAGACTCTTGGAAGTATTTTAAGACCATCCATAGGTTCTAATTGAAGATTTGGTGTTTTCGACGTTGTCGCCGTCAAGAGAGCTAACTTTGCTACGAGTTTTTTCTTTTTGGGCCAAACGGTATCAAAACGGCCTGGAATTTGATGTAGAGCCTTTTAGTGGCATTTTAAGGCCAAGTGTGTGCTTTATGTTCTCAATGAATGTCTCCAACTTCACCGCCACCAGGAGCTCTTGTTCAGTTGTTGGAAGAGTGAAGTTAGGCCAAATAATGCCGAAATGACCTGAAACTTTATTTTTACTTTTTAACGGCTGTTTTGAAGGATCTTGAAGTTTCTGGATGATTTTGACAAAATTTGATACTTGAAGCAACATTGTCTTTTGTGGTCAGATGCAGCTTCATGTAACTTCTTGATATTTAAAAGGGTATGAAGAAGCAAAGTGATATTTTTTGTGTCAATACTTATATTAGTTATTACATGGTTATCATAACGTCATTGTATTTGGAACGCACTAGTCCATCTTGGCAAAGCAAAAGAATTTCATAGGAAACCTCTTGCTTTGAATGCTAATGGACTTACATGATCTTCCTTTCTCATGATTCTGATCTTCTTGTTCTATTAATGGAGTTTGTAGATCAGTAATGAGGAAACATGTGGCTTACAGTACATGTTAATTTGTTTCAATTTATCGTAGAATGAGAGAATGTGAGGTGCCATTGTGTGCATGGCAATCAACACAAGCCGGCATGAGTATTTACTTTGTACATCATCATTTTATTAAAGCCTTGTCCCACTTTGGGGTCAGCTATGTGAATTCTATCTCTCTGTTCTTATCTATTTTGAGTGAAGTCCTTGTATAGGTTGCAGGCTTACACGTCTTTAGATCTGATGTTACTATTTCCATCCACTTCGAGTATTAACTTGTTATTTACCTTTATTCATGGTGAGTCCATCTTGGCAAATTAGAAGAGCCTTCATAGGCAATTTCTTGTTTTGAATGCTAATGGACATACATGAACTTCCTCCCTCACAATTTTGAACTTCTTGTTCAATTAATGAAGTTTGCAGATTGATAAGGAGGAAACATGTAGTTTGCATTACATGTTTATTGGTTTCAATTTATTATGGAATGTGAGAATGCGGGGTGCCATTGTGTGCATGGCGATCAACATAGGCAGGCATGAATATTTACTTAGTTATTTGGCTAAATTCATGGTGTCTTGAATGCTTTAGTCCATCTTGGCCAAACGGAATAGATTTTGTTTCTTGTTTTGAATGTGAATGGACTTAAATGAATTTTATCTCTCACTTTTATACTTTTGGTTCTAATAGAGCTACGGATCATTAAGGACTAAGTAGGAAACATTCATTTTACCTTTAGATGATTTTTATGTTATTTTGTAGTGAGATGTGAGAATGTAGGGTGCAAGGACCCCCATGACTTGCAACAAGGATGGTCATGGTGGGTCATCAATATACCTTGTTGCCCTATGTATTTATGGCTTACACATCACTTGCACCCTATTGGTGATACAAGATGGTGCGATGTCATGGTATTGTAGAAAGAAGTGTTGATGCATTACTTATAACTTTTCATATCTAGTTTTTTTATGGTATTGTATTGGATACTATTTAAGATTACCTCTTATGAGTGGCAAGTGATGATATTATTGCACTATTACTTTCACTTTTCACCCTACAACTTCCATGTGCTTTGTGGAGTGGTTCTTCTTGATGTATTTACACTAACTAATACTCATGACTAACAAAATGGTGGCCAAAGTTCTCCATTGATAGGTTGCATGCTTGCACTTCTTCAAGTTTATTGTTACCATATCTATCAACTTGTGTATTAACTTATTATTTAACTTTATTCATGATAAGTCAATCTTGGCAAAGCGGAAGAGCCTTCATAGGCAAGACAAGGCATGTGATTAGATGGAGAGACTAGGTGACCGATTTGTTTTGGGCTCACTTTTAGGAGAAATATAAATGAGTTGGAGGAATCTCAATTACAAGCTATGATGATGCTTCTTGAGAATGTTTACATCTCGAGGAGTGGCAATGATAAAAGAACTTGGATGGCCTTTACGGATGGATCCTTTTTTCTTTCCCTTACTAAAGATAATGTTGCCGCTCCCTCCCATATGAATAAACTATGGAAGTTGAAAGCTTCTCCTAGACTCATTGCATTCAGTTGGTCATCTATTCTTGGGGACATATTAATGATGGATAACCTTAAACGACGCGGCATGGTAGTTATGAATGCATGTTCTATGTGCCTTGCAGAGGCGGAGTCATTTGATCACCTATTGCTAAATTGTAGAAGCGCGCAATTGTTATGGAAGTCAATTTTGGGTTGTTTCGAGTGCAGTTGAGTACCCTGGTATGCATAGGGGCCCGCCTTATTTTATTTCTCCCTTTTCTGCCACCTCTAGTTGTCCAAGCCGTATGCCATAGGCATGATCTTATCGCCATGCCCATTATAGATGTGTCATTGCACAATCACATTATTTGTCAATTATCCTATTCAAGGGTAGTAATTCGAATAGTAGATCTGCCGACCCGACCATATTTCAAGGTGGTTAACCTTTTTTCAACAAAATGAGAAAAAATGGTCCAACTTTTTCGTTATTGGGTTTGGAATTCAGTTTGAATTTTAGTCTATTGATTTAGTGTGTTAATTTGAGTCAAACTTCAAGTCTCTAACATGGTTGAGGCTGAGCCACTTTGGACTGGAGTATTAAGGAAAGGTCATTGAGAGAAATTGGCATGGCGTTGTATTAAGTAGACTTTTGTTCTTATTCTCTCTGATTCGCTCACTTTGATTTAGAGCCTTAATAATTGGAATCCCTATCACAAATAGACCAGTACACAAGAAGGGTAAAAGTTTGAAGTTTGACTTTTGTTCATGTGTATCGCTCTTTAGATTATTTATTAACTACTGGTCACGACACTCTCTACAAAAATTGGCCATTGAATATGGATGTACATTGTCCATCCTATTATATGCACTTGGTCTTCCTTTGGATGATTTCAATTTTCACACATCATAAGACATGGGATGAAGTTGGATCATACAATAGAGTGAATGAATGCATAAATCTATCATGCAATTAACAAGTAGGATACATAAATCGATGTAAGTCAAGAATTAATAAATTAGTAGATATCAATGATCTATTAGATGAAGGTTGGATTTCATATCTAAATATCACGTACATTCCTACAATATAGGAGATAAGGATGAGGGATATGTATTCTCCTCCCCTATCTCCTTTTATAACTATAGAAGGAAGATTATTTGAAAGTTCCTTAATTACCTCTCTTTCTATCCAATATAAAAGGAATGCTTCTTTTTACACAATTTTGAAAGCCTCCACAACGTAACTGGAAAAATATAAACTGGCTAATCTAAACTTGACTCAAACGAACTCATCTATATATGAAATGTTCAGGTTAATCCTTTTTAACTTTTAGCTTAAAATTAAGAGCTTTTTGTATATACCCCCTAAGGTTTGTAGGATTTGTATATAAGATCATGAGGTTTTAGTATTTGTAAATAGGCCCCTACCTTTTTCTTTTTAATGCCTTTCATGTCCCCAAAAATCAATTATAAGAATGGACAACCGCCATGAGACTTGCCTTGGATTTTTATATAAATGACAGCTTTTCTTTTGATTTTGTTAGCCCAATTGTTTGATTCTTGATGGACGGGAGTGGGATCTATAAGAGGTAGGGTAATGTTGAATCTTTCATTCTTGGTCAATTTGGAACAAGAGAAATAGAAGATGCTTTGAAGGTTTGTCTTCTAGTGATTCATAGCTGGTGGACAAAGTGAAATACTAATTAATGGCTCTTTGGTCCTCTGTTCTACCTGAATTTATGTCTTTCCCTTACCACTATCTTGTACAGGTGGAAGGAAGTGGCTTTCTCCTATCCTCATATGAATGTTCTAAATTTGCACTGGACGCCACCTTCAATAGATGCATTGAAGCTAAATTTTGATGGGAGAGGGCAATCTCGGTACGAAGGGTGTGGGAGGAGTGATCTGTAATCATGAAGGATATATTTTACTTCCATATTCAAGTCCAACTGGTTTTTGTTCTATCAATAAAGGGGAACTTTTGACATTGAAAATTGGTCTGCATGAAGCAAAGAATCTCAACCTTTCCCATCTCTCCATTGAAGGTGACTCCTTTTGTGCGATCCAATGGGTTGTAGAGAAATCAAAACCCCCATTGTACTTGTTAGACATTACTGAAGTGGTTGATATCTCTAAAAGTTTGGAGGTCTCCATCCACCATATAAATTAAAGTGCAAACAAGGTTGCAGATCGTCTAGCAAAAGAGGGAGTCTCTAGACATTCTCTTCTAATATCTTTCTGTAATTAAATTTTGTTTGGTGTTCTCGCCCTAATTTTCTTAGGCTTTTTTTTATTATTTTATTTTGTATACTTCTCTTATATTGTACATTTTTCGAGCAATGAAATAGTCATCATTTCAAAAAAAAATAAAAATAACGATAGATCACATAGTAATAGATCCTCTCAAAGTAGAGGAGGTAGCTACTTGCCGTTCTTTGGCAAATCTTGATGGATTCAATATTCCAACGATCCCTTTGGAGTTAGCATCATGGTTGGAAAAGTAGGCTGAGGGAGAGGATATATGGGCCTTGCTAGTTTCGGTTTTCCATCACTAGTAAACACATTTGTAAGGATTTACAGTAAACTTTTTAGGAATCCTTTAGGCCAGGCATCCTACACAAACAATTGGGCGTAACATCTATAACTTTGGTCCCGAATACACTAAACCAAGTGGAGCTCAAGTATTATAGAATATAGACTCTTTAGTCTAGTTAAATGTGTATAGAAGATCCTACCTAATGTGCTTGCATATTATCTGAAAGCAGTGTTGCAAAGGCCTGTTAACCTGCATCAAAGAGAGTTTATAGCTGATGGATGGGGTTCTCATTGATAATTACCATATTGAGTCAGGGAAGAAATTGAAGAAAGGAAAACTTGCCATCAAGGTTGATTTGGATAAAAAAAATGAAGGACTACTTGGTTGATTAGAAGTTTGTCAAATTACCCTAAGTTTAGAATGGGACTTGGACATAAACAATAACAATGTTTGTCAATCGGTGAGGGAGAGAATTCACCGTTCTTGGAAGCGTTCTCTTGTGGGAGGTTTTTTTGCAATGTAAATGGTGTGGCTAAAGGAAAGACGGGCCCAACGTAGATAGATGGTCTATTGAGAAATGTTTTGAGCAAGATTCATATTGCTTTTTTTAGGCTAGTTGGGATCAAAGACTCCAACTGAGCTAGAGAAAGATTGAGAATCTTTAATAATCTTTCAAAGAAGAGTTGTTGGGGAAAGTCAGTGGGATGGGTATCAGAGACATGGGTACCCTTTAAAAATTACATTTCAACATTATAGGATTGATGGTCTACTTGGATGGAGGAAATGAACAATAATAATTGCCTGATAAAAAGATGTTTTAATTGATCTTCAATTCAAGTTGAAAGCATTAGACTTGAGGATGAGTTCTGTGAAGGCGGGGAGAATGATCGTGATACAAATAGTTAAAGAGAACCAAAGTGGGGCCCTCAATCCAAACCTTAGACTTCACACATTTTGCATGACATAGGTATGGCTTCTGAACGCGTGCATAAATTCTCATAGTCGAAAATCAATGAGTCTTAGCTGGATTGTATTTCTAATTCTATGCCTGAGTGATAAAAAGAAGTCAAAGAGTCCCATATAATTTAGACTTCCTTCTGTTTTGATTTTAATTAGTTGCTCTCTCATGGTTAGAAGATGATTTAAGAGTTTGTAAAGAGGTGGTCCAATGTGACTAGAAGTAGGAAGTTGTGTCCTTGAGTAAAGGACAACATATTTTATATATACATAATGCAAGACCCTTTAGAATAAACCAATACGGTGAATAGAATTCGTATCTTTTTTCTATTGCTTAAGTAATCCTCTATCTAGTGTAGACTTGACAACCTCTAGTAATAAGGATTCTGTTGGTTCTCCATAATGAAGATTCCTAGGCTTGTTATACCCATGCAGTTGAAATCAAAGATTGCCCAACGCCTATGTTGCACCACAAGAGCCTATGCTTTGGCTTTGTATGTATCTATTTTAACACTGGACTCAGAAACCAAGTGAATATACTATCTTAATTGTTTCATAAATCATTAGGCTAGGACAATCATGAATAATACTGAGCTTGGACTTTGGAGGCATAACCATGAACCGGGGTTATGCTTTGATGGGCACACATTATAGATGATATCCCATTTTGTAGTGGTATCTCCAAACTTAATGTAGAGATGTTCCTTTTAGATAACATCTCGACGTAATAGATTGACAATTATGTATCACTCACTTTCCAAGTTGTCCACTAGGATCCTCTAAGAATTCTGAGTTTTCAAAATTTCCAACACCCCAACAACAATTTTACAGTGTGCAATCCCTGGATACCAAAAATCACTCCAAGCGCTAATTTGTATTTTCCTGGTAAGTTTTCACTATCTTAGGTACAATATAAACTATGAAATCATCCAAACATTAAACATAATTTTTGAAGGTTTAATCAAGAAACAACAATGTGACTTGTTTTGGCTGTTGGCAGAGCGCTCTTCTCTTGGTCTTTATACTGTTATGGTGTCCGTAGAGCAACAATAGTAGCAACAGCAACAAAAGCAACTTGGTCGATGGACAAGAACTCTTGGGAGACTACTCAAAGCTTTCGGGCATTGTAATCCTAAGCTTCGCCTCCACTCAGCTGAGGGCATGGCCTGTCATTGACTACCCTCTCTCCCCCCTCGATTTCAAGTTCAACCCTCTTGATGTTGTTTGGCTCGACACCACCAAAGTATACATCACCTTCTTCTCTTCTATGCTCTCTCTCTCTCTCTCTCTCTCTCTCTCAACTTAACATCTTGTGATTTGAATCTAACAAGTCTTATGGTTTGAAACTTTCCTCTCCTAGTCTTGGCCCCATATCTTTTATTCTTACCTAGCCATCCAGTGCCTTCTAAGAGCTCCCAGCACATCCAGTAAAAATTTTCAGAGAACTAAAAGATTAGGAATTAGAAGAGTTTCCCTTCTTGCTCTCTTGTGTGCCCCTAAGGGTTGTAAAGAATATTGAAGACCTTTGATCTTCATTCTTTTGGTTTGTCAAACTCTAGTGCCACTGTAACTTATTTTGAATTAAACATCAATAAAAGCAATGAGATTCTTTATTTTTGCATGCGAACAAACATGAACTATGTTTTACAACTGATGAAATCACTGTACATTTTTTACAGCTTCTTTCTTCTGTAAATTGTTGGCTTAAATGCATGTTCCTCGATCCTTATAATTAAACAAATCATCCTAAATGCAAACCATTACCCGACGGTGACCTTTTCTGCAATTACGGAACTAGACCTAGGTTATATAACAGGTAGAAGTAGAACTGCCTGTATAAAACTATGCCCTTCTCTGATGAATTATCAATATAAATAAATATTCTTTTTTCTCATGCTAGCTATAGATAGTCTATTGACTATGGCATTTTTGTTTGACCTTTAAATTCATGTTCAAGAAGTTTGCACCTGAAAATCGTAATTCGTTTATTAGTCTTTGAATGTCTAGAAATCTATTAGGGGAAATGTTGTATCTTTGTCTTAAGGGAAAAGAAAGAAAAGATAAAAGAAATACGGACACATCATATCTATTTTTTTAGATGTGTGCTATTGCATCATCATTTTTGCATATTTTTTTCTTATCTATCATTTTGGGTGTGGGGATTGGATTGAATGGTTCTAATCAGCTTTGCCTAAGTGGGTTTGTGAAGATCTGCTAATGATAATGATCAGGTAAGAAGCCTACACTTATGGGCCCGGTAATTCATGACTATGATTCAATCTTATCCAAAAAATATAGCTCTTTCTATTTGTGAAAAATTGTGTACACATCGCGCTTGGTTGGTCTCATTTTAAGGACCTTTGTTCATGAAAAGCCCAAAAGCTCCAAAAATCTGTTTGGTTAATGTGGTTTTAAAATGGCTTTTGAAAAAGCACAAATTGGAAAGGTCCTCTCTAGATAAGCGACTCCCTACTCACTGTGTAGTCGGAATGTGCTTTTTTCACTTATGCCGGAAGCAAATGGTAAAAAGGCAAGAACTGGATGAAAAATATGTAGTTTTTGGTGCTCACCATGTCATTCATCTCTCTCGTGATAAATACCTATCTTCCTATGGCAAAGCTCTCTTTTCTTACGAGCATACTCGATCGTTCCCAAGATGCTGTGTCGGTCGTTCCCACTCTTCTTCTTGGACTTCGGAGACAAGATATGATGATTTATGTCGCTATCTCAATTTGTTACTTTTTTAATCTCTTGATTCTTCTCATTCACAACCTATCCCTCTTTCCCATCTATCTCAAACCTAAATGCATTAAAAAAAAAAAAAAAAGAAGAAGAACATAGTGGGAATTCAAGGCTGCTCAGATTTGACGGGAAGACCTCCGAGTCCCTGAGCATTGGTTTCTATATCCCTATCAAATGCTTTTTCAAGACTAGTTTTGCTTGTATTTGGCTAGACTTGTGATGGCATCAAATCTGCCTTTTGATGGATATTGGATGGATCTTAGTATAATACTGATTATCCTATACTTATTTCTTTTAAAAGAAATATCTAATATTTTAAGAAGAACTTCAATTTATGCATATAATATTTTATTAAATAATATGAGAATTGATCATAAATGTGGCAGCATAGGTGGAGCAGGGATGCTTAATGTCCAGGCCAACCCGGGCTCGGCCGAGGCCCAACTTGTTTTGGTTGGGTTCTAGCCTGGGACTTAGTACTTGGGTGGGGCTGGGATCTATTTTTTTTCCTATTTAATATATGGGGCCGAGCTTGGATTTGGTGATAGGAAGTTTAAATCTTGGCCCGACTCATCCTGAATATGGAATACATATAGTTTAGCCATATATTTACCCTAACAAGTCATTAGAAAGCCCAAAAGAGTGATAAAAAGCCCGACTTAGCCTAATTGCGTAAGAGGGAAGGGACTTGGGCCTGACATGCATAAGCTTGGCCGAACTTGAGCTAGGCACTTTAGGGCCTGTGTTGATCTTAGGCCAGATATGTCTTAACAAAGTATAGCGCCAGTGGCGGGTATGTCTTAACTTAAAGGGGGGGGGGGGGGGGCGGGGGGGAGCGGAATGATTTACTTTAACTAAATCCTTTAAACTCTCCTTAAATTTTGGAGAAGGATTTACTTGTCTTTTAGAAGTTAGCCAAAATTTAAGGAGAGTTTAAAGGATTTAGTTAAAGTAAATCATTCCAACCGCCGCCCCCCCCCCCCCCCCCCCCCCCCCCCCCCCCAAATTAATGTAAATCTTCGTCAGTGACATTTATCACCTTGGCTTTTTTAGAAGTCTACAAGTAGTTGGATTTGAGCACTTAAACTATCCATTGGATTCAAATAGGAGTTGGTCCAATCATATTTGAGCATATATTTAAAATAATGTATACTCAATCTTATGGTCTACTATTGCAATAAAAGTTGGAAAAAGCCCATCTAAAAAGAGGTCGTTTATTCTAAACATCATGGACGTTACACAATGAATCTTCACTTTTTTATGGCATTAGTTATCAATGGTGTGCTCTCAATGCTCTCAACCATTCATGCCTCCCAGGGGCATTATGGCCCATCAAACAATCACAAGTAACCAATCAATGAGTTTTTATTACCACCATGTCTACCATATGCATCGTGACCCATTAAATGATTACAAGTAAACAATCAACATATTTTTATTGATTAATTATGGGTGGATTGGTTTACATGCAATTAATCCGATATAGGATCTACTTTGATCAAAGTGAAATACAATTTTCAGTCCTAAAGCAAAGAGTAAATGATCATTCTAAGTGATTTGGATTCATTACAGTGAACTCTTTAAAACTATTGAATTATTTTCAAATTGAGTGGTTTTTTTCTAAATATTAGTAAAAATACTATGTAAAGAATAAATATATTTATTTTAAAATTATAAGCGAAAAAATCACCAAATATAAGAATTGTTATTGATCCCTTATAGAAAAAAAAGCCTCGGCTCCGCCGTTCCTAGTCGACCATCACTTGCCCCTTCTCGTAGAAAATCTTGGCTCCACCACGGCTCACATGATTATGATTTATTGATCATTAGTATATTTAATTTAGACCCCCCAAGCTTAAACTTTACAAGTGCATATATAACCATTAAACTTTGAATGCCTTATGGCTGTGATCAACATATATTGATCCATTTCTAACCCATGACAAGACCATCTAGTCCCTCCCCCTTAGTGATTTACATGCATCTAAGTAGACCTAGCATAATTGCATCCAAATTTGCAACTCTAAATATTACCTGCAACAAATCATCCGAAAAAAGATCTTTCTCCTTTTTCAAAAGCAGGACGTAGGACAGGTTGTTGGACCCACTAGCTCCACCACAAGACGTTGGCCGTCCACAAAATAATCTTGGTGGGGGACATGGCTAGCAGTCCAATTGTCCCATCTAAAACCACAAAACCTAAAGTCAAAAAGTATTAGTAGCGGCTCTAGAAGCCATCAAATCATTTCCTATTTTTTTGTTTTTTTATTTTTTGTGCTTTTTGTTTGTTTGTTTCCTAACCTATCCAAGCTGGTATTAACCAAAAAAAAACAAAAAAAAAAAAAACACATCCAAGCCATTAGATTACCATTAGATTAACCTAGGGTCTGATCATCTGATGATGGGACTCGTGAAAGAGGTGTGTCTGGCATCCAAGAAGCATCATGCTAGTCCCATATATGGCACCTCGTGTGGGCCTCATGTGATCTAATCTCACAGAGTCCGAATCCTCTAAGAAATAGCCTAACAAAATGCACAAATGATTTATGTGGAACCCATTATTAAAATATGAATTACTTAAAATAATTACTTTAATATTGCATGCCCCTGTTTGGTACTCTATTCCAATCTCACGTGATTATTTCTCACACGATTTCACAGACAAATCATCTTAAAATGAAAGGCCACATTTTTTGCAGCAAAAAAATATAAATAAAAATAAAGAAAGGCTTTTAGGTCTCTGTTTTAAATGACTTAACTAGAACGTGAGTAAAATACCAAGCAAGGTAATAATCTTTAATTTTGATGTAACATGCCCAATTTTGAATTAGTGGATAAGCAGTCAATTTCTTCTCCTTTTATTATTATTTATGGAATTTTAAATTACGATCCAAACCGTTGAAATTGTTTTTAAGATAAAATCCAGTTATGAGACCAAATTTCAGCTGTTGGATCATCAATAATTTGAAGAATGTGTAAAAATTGAGAGCTATTTGATAGCATTTTCTGAATTATATGGGCCAAAACACAAGATCTAAATCATCAAATTTCTTTGGAATGCCAAACAAAATTATGAGATCAAATTTTGTTGAGACTTGAAAAAAAAAAAAAAGGGGCAGACATGCCAAACAAGCCGTTGAATCCAAGTGGCAAACAAACAGACGCAGAGTTTTCTTTTCTGCGGCTATTGTCCATCCAAATCACAGCAAAAAGAAAGAAATGAACAACTCACCCAATGACAATCGTGCGTGGTCACTTCCATATAAACAGGCAACCAAAAGGCAAAAAGTCTCTCTCATTTCTCCCCTCTCCACATCAGACTGGAAGGATAAAAAACACACCAAACCAAAACGAGAGAACCAGGCAAAAAACGAGCGAAATGGATAGGGTGTTTTCTGTGGAAGAAATCTCTGATCCCTTTTGGTCATCTTCCCATTCTTCATCATCTGCAGCTGAATCATCCAACAACAACAATAACAACAACAATAATAACAAGATGAATCGAAGCTCCTCCGAATGGGCTTTTCAGAGATTCCTTGAAGAAGTTTCAATCTCCCAAAACAACCCATCTCAATCTCTTTCTTCTACATCTTCTTCTCTCAACGAGACACGCATAGAGATCAAGGACCCTCCATTATCAGACCCTTCTCTCAACGATAACGGCCCTATCGATCCCGAGGAGTACCAACAGATCCTCAAGAAACGCCTCGATCTTGCTTGCGCCGCCGTCGCTCTCTCCCGGGTATTTCTTTGATTTTGCGTTTTGGGTTTCTTTTATTTTCCTTGTTTTTTACATCGTTTTTGGTTTTCTTATGAAGTTTTGCGTTTTGATTAATATTCTAGGATTTGGGTCCTGTGGGTATTCCTTAATTTTGGTTTCTGTGGGATTTCCGCTGTTGGGGGTGGTTGCAGTTTGATTGATAGTGCTGGATTTGGCCTTGAGACATGATCTTGGGCTGATGGTAGCTACCACCTCATTCCAGTTGTGTAGGACTCACACTCATTGCTTATGTTACATGTTTCTTTATGGCCTATGCATGCGCATTTGTCTAAATTGCGATTCAGTTGGAATAATATCCACTATTGGATTGATCATGTGGCAATGTGTAACCATGTTTTCTAAACATGATCAATACAATGGTGTCTGTTTTAGTGAAATTTGAGATTACATAAATAGAATGGTTTTTTGGGATATGAAGATATTTGATAATTGAAAGTGGGTGCTATGCTAGGTAAATCATGTAGATAGCTGCCTTCTGGACCATATGGATCATCTGTATCCAACGGTGAAGTGTTTGAACCAAGATTTCCAGATGGACGGGATGGCGTATTAGCTTATTGACCCATGATTTAAATGTGATTATTTGTCCTCGCAAAAGGGAAATATTGAATGAATAGATTGTAAATTATGGGATTTTGCTATATCCTTTTCTTCTAGGGAAGATAACAATTCCAGTGAGAATGGAATTCCCACAATGACTGCAAAATCCGCTGGTATCATTTTGAGTCTTTGCTTGGGAGTTGAATGTGTGGTAGAGGGTTTTAATGGTTAGATGAAAGAGTGCTGCATAGGAAGAATGCAGAAATGGTATTACAGTTTAGATAAGTAAAAGCGCACAGCAATAGATAACTGGCAGCTTAGAGTGCCACACAGGAAGTGTGAAAGATTGCCCTGCACAGTGTGGTGGTAGGGAGTTGGGATGCTGTCTCCCATAGAGAGTACCGGGGTTTGAGCCTTGCTCACCCTGTAGATAAACAGCTGTGGCAGCTTAACAAAAACAAAAGCAAAAACAAAAAAAGAAAAGAAAAGAATGTTGGCAACCATTTCTCAGTTAAAGCATTTGTACTTGTGACATGACATTGAATCCATACTAACCAAGTCGAGAAATCGATCCTAATCATGCAATTCACTTCCAAGCCAAAGACAGAAAATGGAACAGAAAAAATCCATGTAATAAAACAAAAAAGAGGAAAAAAAAAAATGAAACATGCCTTACATGATTGTGCATTTTTCTCTCATTAAAGGATAAATCTTCTCTGATCAGGCAGTATGTTCTTCTAACGCATGATGGTTGATAACTGAGGACATAATTACAACGTAGTGACATCCTTATAGATAACACTCCTATAAATTAAATGTGTTAGAAAATTAATTGTCTGATGACGATGATGACGATGATGATAAGGCAAGATTGATGTCATTTGATATTCTCACTCTCAAAATATTGTGGTAAATTTTCAACAGCCATGGAAAGGTTTTGTTTCTGTATTCTTTACTTCTGGATCTACTTTGAGTAGGCTTCTTAACATGATTAATAATCACGGTGCACTGATCAGAACTTTTTTCCAAATATCTTGATAGTATAATAACATGATGTATCATTTTCTCTCTCCAGGTCGATCTCTGACTATTTGCCAATTCTTTTAGAATCTTCCAGAATATTGAGATGGCCGAATCGTTCCTTTTTGGAGAGACGTGGCTACAAATTATGAAATTTAGATATTGATGAAGAAATAGTGGAATTCTAGGTTGACAATTTGGCATATTCTGGCTTTCTTTTTTCCCCTTTTATCTAAGAATTACAAATTCTCATCAAGCTCAAGCAATCTTGAGCTGGGGAGTAAGGATACCCATCTAAAGGTCGAGCTCGAACCTCCCTTGTTTGGGTTTGCCTAGCTCATTTACACCCTTGCATAAGTGTTACATCAGCGGAATTTTAAAAATTAAATATAATTAAATTACAATTGGAATTTGAAGTTACAATTTATATGAAATTCATGTAGGCTCTTAAAATAAAAACAAAAAAAAGTAACCAAATAAATATATATTTTTTGTACTTTCACATGTTTTTTGTATTATATATATTTCCCATTAACTAGGTGGATATTCTTGTGCATCCTTCCCTCACCATATGGTGAGAGACAAACTTAATGGGGCCCACTTAGGGACCCATTGATCATGGGACTTGTGGGGGTTGGGAAGAGATATCTTGGATGAGACCATATATCAAATTTGGGGTCAATCCCATGCCTCTAACCCCGTCATCTGTGGCCCACTAATTTAATGACTTTATATTAAAGGAAAAAATTTGACCTCAATCCAACAGTCCAATCCATTTGGATAGGTGAAAATTCAATAGGTCTAGTGTACTTAAAGGGGTGTATGGATAGTTTGGATGTGTTATAAAGGCAACCCTACTATGTTGTCCCTCACCATAACATGGTGAGGGATGGATGCACATGAATATTTCCCATTAACTATTATGAATGAACTTATTTGCAATAAAAGAACTTGTGAGTTTCCTGGTCATACGATGTCATTTTGTACTTAAAAAGTGTTGTGAAAATAAGTGTTAAGGTAAAAAGTTGCCATCATTTGGCTCATAGATTTATTTCTTTCTCGTGCATTTTGGATACACCCGTGTTAATTGTTTTGGGGGGCTTTGATATCTAGACCAATTTCCTGTTTTTTCATCAAGAATGTGGCCCTTAGTTAGTATTTTGTTTCGTTTAGATAATTGATATCGACTCGTATTATTTAAAAAAAGATACGAAGTCGGTTCATGTGATTGATTCAAGTTTACTTATTTTTAATAATTTTGTTATTGTTTTAATTTGGGTCTGGAAGATGATTGTTCACAAAGTTCTGTTTCCTCACTTTGAGTTAATACTGGACTCAATGACCAACTTCTATTTTCCTTTTGTTGTCCATTAATATGAGTGACTCACATTGGCTATTGCCATAGTTGGGGTATCTGGCCTGGTAATGGGAGAAGTTGCTAAACTATGTTATGGGTGATGGAGACTTACTAGGAGCTTGGATTGGAAATGTTATGTGTACAATGGGACTCTAGCTATGCTAAGATATGTTTCAATGTCCTTTACCTCTTCGTTTTACTGTGATGACTTGTGGCAGAATTTATGCCTTTTTGGTACACGGGCGCCCTAGACCAATAGGATTTTTTTTTCTTTTATGTAAAGACATTATGATACACCTGGATCAATTTTTTGCATCATATTACACAGAAAGACAACAGGTGGGCTCTTGGAAATCATGCTTTCAGCGTGGAAGTGCTATTTGTGAAATCTGTCTGATTTGCTGGATCTGCTGGTCACTAGGAATATGCACTTCACAGAAAAGTGCTGTTTCCTCATTCATTTCTTTTTTCCCGTGATAACAGTCATCAGGTGTAAAACCTCCAGAATTTTCTCCTTTAGCTAATAGTGGCTCACAGGCTTCAAGTACTTCACAGTTGGGATCTCAAACTCATGGTAAAGGTATTCCCATTTTGTTTTATATGTTCAGTTTCAGCCCATCTGTATTAAAGTGCCCATTGCTTGCTTTCTTTGTACTTACATATTACTTATTTTCTATTTCATAATTAAAATCCATTTAGCTATACAGATGCATGGATGTTTTATATGGAACTTGTAGAAGTCATATGTCAATATGTAGAACCAGTTGAAGCTGTGTTGCAATAGAACATTCTGCTCTTTCACAAATTATAGTGCTTGTTCCCTATGATGCCTAGATACGATATGGATACGACAGGGACACGCCATAGACATGGCAAGGACATGGATTTTACATGTAAAAAGTGTAGTATCGGATACGATACGACACGATACATTGCCCATTTTGAAGTATCCGTGCATCATAGCTTGTTCCATAAGCTGGAGATTGGAAGGAATACTCTGGGAGAAAGGAGACACATCAATAAGCTCTTTGTTACATATGAAGTATGCAGTAAATTGGAAATTAGGATTGCAATCATCCACAAACTAGTTTTCTCTCATCACCTTGGTATCTTGCAAACTATAAATATTGCTAGTAATTATTATAAACTAATACATTAAAGAATTATGGACTGAGATTTTGTTCTTGACAAATTGAAAGATTTTCTTAATGGCAGATAGGCTTGCACTGGAGCCTTTCACTCATCAGTTTTAGACTTTGTTAGCTGATGCAACCATGAAAGCATTTGCAACATAAATCTAGAGCAAAACACTCCATTAAAATTACACCTGTGTAGAAGAAATTTGCATGATGATGACATAGATGCCTTTTGTGGTCCTTATTATGGATTTGCTATTCCAGGTTTGTATTGTAGTATTAAATATACTCCTGCGGACTACCATACCTTGAGTAGGATCACATCATCTAATGTATAATAATCTGTTAGGATCTTTCGAATTACCCTACTTACAGGAATACTCATGACTGTAATTGATATACCGTTGCTGTAAATTTCTCATATGATGATTATTGAAAGGGATGGCCTCTCATTTAATAGCATTCGATTTTTCCACCAAAATCACTTACCTTTCCTGGTATTGTTATGGTATTAGCCCCATGATCTCTCATTCCCTTTGTCGGTTTGTTCATTGGAGCATGGATTTATTAGAATTCTAGATGTGTAAAGATCTAGGGTTTTGATAATGTATGCATATATATAGGAGAGAGAGAGAGAGAGAGAGAGAGAGAGAGAGAGAGAGAGAGAGAGATTAATCCTAACAAACTTAGGTTAGGTGATGACCCCTAGCTTGATAGTAGGATTCTGTGGGACCCACCTAGAGATCGTCTCTTGCTAAGATTCTTCTTTAAGCGGGGTTGTCTGGCCAGAAGAGAATTTTTGGGGATTCTTTTCTTCATTAGAGATATGCCATTTATGCATTTTTTCCTCAATCAGTTTTAGGACTGTTTTTAATCAACATCATCCAGAATCTTGGATTCTTGAAACTTTTTCTTGGAACTTTAACTGTAGGGACATTAGATTAGTGATTAGACTCTTGTTGATTGGATTCACAGGCCATCCAGATACTGTAGTCAAGGTTGTTCAACTGTTTTGGATATCTACTTCCGTTCCCATTGATTATAATACTTCATTAGGATCTCATTTTGACTGTTTGGTCTGGCATTGGATTATTGATATTTCATTTGGAAAGTGGATTTTGGAGAAAATTAGTTGATTTTGAGTATCATATATTGAATTTCAAATTTATCACTTTTCTGTATATTTATTTGGGCATGGCTGCAGTGGAGAGATCTAATCTTTTGCCAATTCGATTTTATGGTCAAAACTATTTTGCTTGGCAATTTCAGTTTTGTATATTTGTGAAGGGTAAAAAGATGTGACCGTGTTGATGGGCATCCCCAAAACCTGTGGACCCCCAAACTTGCCTAGCATGAAACTGAGCAATATCAGTTGGGTTTTTCTCAGTTGTCCCTATATTGTTCTTAATCTTCGCTTTCTACCAAATTCATGTGGGATTATCTGAAGAGAGACTATACATCATGAAAATTCTGCCTGGTTTTTCCAAATAGAATATGAATTGCAGAATATGCTTGAGAAATAAATCAATTTAAGGGTATTATTTTGGATTCACAAGTCATTGTACCAAATTTATGGATTTAGTATGTGCTATGTTTCCGGATGAAGTGATATCAGTCCTTCAAAAAGTACATGAGATCAGTCAACAGGACCAATTCCAAATGAAACTTCTTTGTGAATTTGAGTATGTTCGCTTGAATCTGATGAGTCAAAACCCATCTCCATCTCTAGACATGTGCCTTAGTGAGCTACTTACTACTTGAGGAACAACATGGTCTGACTAAGGCAAACTTGGAATAGCAGAAGGGTCGTAATGTCTTTGATGTTGCCTATGCATTTGAAGTCAAATCTCAAACCCCAGTTATTAGTAAAATTCGGAGTTACTGCTGTAAGGAATTTGGCCATATAGCAAATCAATGCAACTGGAAGTTTTGCAATTATTGTAGAAAGATGGGGCATCTTATTTTGTAGTGTTGAAAGCGATCACAAAATAAGAACAATTGAGTTTATCAGGCAGTAACGGATGCATCATCTTCAGACATTTTCTCCCCCTATGCCTTTGAGCCTGTGTAGCCTGCTACTACTTTCATCACTCACACTTTGGAATTAGTTCAACAAATGATACAATCAGCCTTCTCAGCACTTGGTCCTACTAGGTAGAACTCCGAACTCTTTTTTAGTCTAGTATCTTGATTCCAGTGCCTCCAATCACAGAACCTTCTCCTATGCAAATTTTACTCATCATCATCATCATCAAAGCCTCGTTCCGACTATATTGGGGTCGGCTATACGAATTTTGTTTCTCCATTCCGATTTATCTTGAGCTAGATCCTCAGATTTGCTCTTCTTCGTATCTATTTTTACCTCCATCCACGTCCTCTTTGGACTACCCCTTCCCCTTGGTGGGCCATCAACCTTCATAGCCAAACTTTTCCTTATTGGCGTTGTTGTTGGTCTATGTTGGACAGGTTCAAACTGTCTCAAATGGGTTTGTCTAATTTTATCTCCTATTGTTACTTCCCCTAAATGCTCTCGAAAGCACTCATTTCTAATTTTATCATTCCTAGTTTTACCACACATCCACCTCAATATTCTCATCTCTGCTACATCCATTTTGTGCATATATTGCTTCTTGATTGGCCAACATTCTCCTAAGCAAATCTTACTTATATTAAAAAAGTACAATGGACCTCTCCAAGTGTGCATTGGAAATGGAAAACATCTTCCTATCTAAATTATTGGTGACATTCCTCATCCATTATGTTGGCATCATTTGTATGGGTCAATAATTTGATAACAACTAAATCATTTTCTTGTGCTGACATTGTTGTGTAAGATCAAGAATCAAGGAAGAGGATTAGGCAGGGGCCTTACCGGTTGTTTGTCTTTTACAGATGCAAGTGTAAAATATGTATATGCATATGTTACATATGCAAATGATACACATGTGAAACACATTACCAGTTTTGTCACAATCACCATTTTCACATGAGTGAATGAGTACATCCAATGGTTCTAGGTGTATGTGTATTTGGTTTTTTCACAAATTTCTCAAAAACCCATGAAGAAATAGGATATGGAACTTACGTAGTACAAGAATATTGAATGGTTTGGATCATGAATTGGGGGCCCACATAAGTCCAGAAAATTAGATCTATAGGTTGGGATTTTTTCACAAATTATTCATAATCTTTGAGATCTAAGATGATTAGTTTGAAGGTTTTGGGGTTTATTACTTCAATGAACAAATTGAACGGTATGGATTTCAAATTTGGGCCCATAGGACAGAAAAATAAAGGCCTTTCATGGGCTCGTGTGAGAAATTTTTTTGTATACATACATACCATCGCCTTTTGCAATGAAGGGGTGTGTAACATTTTCACATTTGTTGAGGTGTGAAAATGGTGGTGTAAATGGCCTCATTTACACTCCTCATTTACGCACCACATGCATAAATCTGTGCAAACAAATATGACATGTGTAATGTTTTTTCATGTGAATCATTTGCGTATGTAAATAAGCACAAACAAACGACCCTTTAATATGGATGACTTTTTCCTACAAGCATACCAACACTACCTCGGAATAAACCCTTGTTTTCTTTATTTTGTGCTTCCTCATCTAATTATTTATGCCACTTGTGGCATAACTATTAGGACATCTAAATTAAAAAAATAATGTTTTTGTTGAACTTGGGTTTGCTGTTAAACAAATCATATTTTTTTGTTGCAAGAGGAAAGGCATTGTTGCTGAGTCTATTGCTGAAGGTTGGTCTTTGTGTGGAAAGGAAAAAGCAAGGCTCAATCATCTATTTCTTCCTTGTGATTCTTCCTCCCTTTTTTGGGTTGACTCTTTAGGAGATTAGGGCTTTTTTTTCCTTACATGAGAGAGAATGGTAAACTATCATATTCCTAAACTAGCCTAATCTATCAGCACAGGGGTCATCACTGGGGTCCTCCATGCACTGCTTGGTCTGCCTAAGTACGCTTCAGTCGTCCTCTGTGCTGCTCGAGTACCCCTCTACCTCGTCCTCTGCCTGAGTACACTCATGGTAGTACTCTGGCAGTGCCAAGGGTTGTTCCCTGGCACTGCAGGTGAGAAGCAATGCCTCTTTACAACTGAGGTATTTCATGCTCCTCAAGGAGCCATCTTGGTGCATGGCAATTTCTTTGGCTGGGTTATTTGAGGCTTAGAGAATGACTCCTTTAGGTGGTTGTCAGTGGTTAATTTGGAAAGTTGTTTCTTTTCCTATTCTTTGGTCAATTTCGAAGAAGAGTGACAAGATTTTCAAGGGTTTTAAATATCATCTTTGAAAGAATTGTTTTATGCTGTGGGTTTGATAATAGCGAAGTGGGTTGTCACAAGCAAGGAGTTTAAGGATCTAAATTTTGTTGATATTTTGTAAAAATAGGAATGTGTGCTTGAATTGAGGGTCTTGAGAGTGAAAGGGAATTGGATGGTTAGAGGTGCTATCTACTTTGGAAGGTACCATTAAAAAAAAAAAAATCTATTTTGGAAGGTCTTTGTTCTTAGTCTCATAACTTCCTGGATGAGCTTATTGTGAAAAGCGACTCATTGAAATGCCATTTATTGGATGAATTCTATAGAGAGCCGCCATTTTTTTATATTTTTTATAACATTTTCAAGAGATCAAGTCACTATCTTCTTCTCTTAGGGCCCGTTTGATAATTTTACTTGTCAAGTAAAGTAAAGTCAAGTAGAGTTAAGCATCAAATCAAAAGCACTTTAATTCAGAACTCCCACCTTTTTCACACAAAAAAAAAAAAAAAAAAAGCAACTACCGTTATTCACTAAAAGACAAAAAAACTCCATTTCCCCATACAAAAAGTCAATTCCCTCTTTTTATTTCACTTCACTCCACTTTATTTTAAAAGTAAAATGCCAAACGGGCCCTAGTGATTTTCAGCATGTGGGTAGGATAGCTAATGGGAAGGCGGATTGTTTGCCCTGGCAAGGGATGGACATGGTCTTCCCTTTTAGTGATGTGATTGGGTAGTGTTTTATTTTTTTTATTTTTTTTTATTTTTTTATTTTTTGGTATAATGCTCTTATACCTGTACACTTTTCTTTAGGTTGTTTGTTTTTGTATGCTTTGTTTTCTAAAATCTTTTCAGTTTTTTTAATAAAATTTACCTTGTTAGCCATAAAGAAAAAGGGAAAAAGAAATAAATGGACCAAACATCTTCTTAGCTTTGCTTTTTATGTTTTATCTTTTTTCAACAATCTCTTATTCTGGGTTTCTGCAAGATGTCATAGTTGGGTTTGATGCATGTTGATGATTTGTTTGTGATCTAATGTTGATTTCTCGTCTTTAGTTGCGGATCTGCTTCTTTTTTTGGTTTTTGGATCATCAAAGAGCTGTTTAGAACAGTGACTGCTCCTCGTAAGATTTTAGATCTGTCCTCCCCATTCCCCCCCACCCACCCACAACTTGTTTTCTGATGCAGGCCAGATCCATGATTGGCCAACCTGCTGGGCCCAAGCCCATAAAAAGAGAATCTTCAAATTGTGCAAGACTTTTCCTATTTTTAGTATTAGTTGAATTTTAGGGATAATTATGAGATTAATTAGAAAGTTTCTCTTATTTGATTTTTAGTGCTTATTTTAATTAGAGTTGTTTCCAAGAATAGGTTAGAGAATGAATTTATATAAAGGATTGTAATCCCTCTTTAGGGACAAGTTCATTGATTAATAAAATTCTCCCTTGAGTTTTCTCTTGGTAAATTGTCTGTGGTGTGAGACCAAGATGTTTTGGATCCCATGGGTCTCTATCCCTAAGCCTTTGGCTTGGAGATTAGCCCATTAGCTATTATCCTCCTTTTCCCCTGCGCTGCGTCAATTGGTATCAGAGCGACGATTCATCTCAGATTGCCGGTTGAGATTGCTGATCCGAGGTAAGCACGTATCCCATCTTTCTATTTTCTTTCCATCCATTATCATCCCCACCGATCATCATCATCATCCATTATTATCATCATCATCCTTAACCATCATCCGTCTTCTATCATCACATCCAAGCCCTTCCATTCACCCATCACAGCCAACAAAAAAAAAAAAAAAAAATCCAGGCCCTCTGTCGTAACCAGATTTCTCCATCCGCCATCTCAGCATCAAACCATTACAGGACTCCGCCTTTCACACATCAGCCGGAGAAGAAGACATCCCAGAACCCATATCACCACACCGAAGCCTTCCCAAAACCCCTGCCACTCCATTCATCCCCTTTCACGCATTCCCGAACCCATATCCTCCACTGTCAAAACCCTAAGGCCCCAAATACCCAAAATCCCAAAACCAGATCCAACCAACCTTCCCCTCCATCACAATCCCAGTCAACCCAACAACCTGTTCCCCTGCCTTCGCTGCCCCAACTGAACCCCAGACCCATCCCCAATCCACAATCGCCAGCACCATCCCTCGCCATCCTTCCTCTCCTCTTCCAAAACACAAAGGGGCAGAACCTCCTCTATTTTGTTGAATAGCAACTGAAAAAGGGTTCCAAAACCCCTTTTGTTTCTCCTTTCGTTGGTATCAATCTGGAGAACCAGCCCACGTGTTCTGCTAACGTGAAACAAACAGGCCACCTCTGGGCCTTAGTTTGGGTCGAGCCCGACCCAACAGCAAGTAGAAGCAAAAAAAAAAAAAAAGTAGTAAAAAAAAAAGGAGCCTGGCCCACAGGCCAGAAACTGCAGCTCACATGTCAAATCCAACAAGAACCACACTCTATCCATACCTTGCTTCCAAGCCAGATCCGGTGAGCCCATTCCAATCAACAGAAGAAGAAAAAAAAGACAGCCCAAGAAGGAATTTATTAAAATCAGGTGAAGCAGACATCAACAGCATAAAAAAGAAAAGTGGGCCCAGTCAGTAGTGATCTCAACTCGACCCATCTTGAGAGTTGAGCCTATTCCACCACTTCCTCCAGCACTACCACGCAACAAAGCGTCCATCACTGAGCAATTGATCATCAAGGTAACTTCTCCAACATGGTTTATAGAGAAGCTCCAGAAGTTCCAATTTTTTTTTTATGGAAATAGAGATCCATATGTTTTCTTGAATTGGATTAAAGTACTTGAAGAGTATTTTACATGGCGTCAATTAAAAGGTCATTCATTCAAAGATTATGCCAAAAGAAAGCTTCTAGGAGATGCCCAAGCATGGTGGAAAGAAGTAGAATGCTAGTTGTATCAATATCCACCGACGTGGAATGAAATGATCATCGAGGTAACTTCTCAAACATGGTTTATAGAGAAGCTCCAGAAGTTCCATTTTTTTTTTATGGAAATAGAGATCCATATGTTTTTTTGAATTGGATTAAAGTACTTGAAGAGTATTTTACATGTCGTCAATTAAAAGGTCATTCATGCAAAGATTATGCCAAAAGAAAGCTTCTAGGAGATGCCCAAGCATGGTGGAAAGAAGTGCAATGCCAGTTGTATCAATATCCACCGACATGGAATGAAATGAAATTACTACCGGAGGACAAGTACCTACATGCAAGAGATCCATTCTCCCAACCAGTGGAAGCCAATTTGAAGCCCATTGGCCATTTTGCGCAGTATCTTAGTTTGATACAAGGAAAATTGTCCGTTGAACAATATGCCAATGAATTTGAAAGGCTACACTATTTATGTGACTTGGGCATGACACTTGATTTCAATCAGTATCTCAAAGGTTTGCGTCCGAGCATATTGAAAAATATGAAGAAAAAATGCAACGATATGCACGAGGCATTTTGGGAAGTAATTCGTGTTGAACGCATGCTTAAACGGTCTCACTTGCGAAAAGCTAAGATGCAAGAAGAAAAGTCTCTGCAAACCACAAAAGTCCCTATGATGGAACTAGTCATGGAGATTATCAAAGCTGATGTTGAAAAACAAAGGCAAGAAACAAATGATTTCCTAACAAATTTAGATGAAATGATTGACAACTCCTCTACCGGATCCTACTTTAGGTACATTGGAAGACAAAGAAATTGATGATCAGGAAGTGCGAGCAACGAAGGAAGCAAAGGCAGACTTTGAAGAATTGAATGTAGTCAACCAGGAGCCTGATCAACTGGTGGATTTCATCATATGTTCAATTCCTGAAGAGCCAATTAAATCATCAAAAGAACAAGCTATTGTTTCGAAAGTTGAAAAAGAAGATCAAATCATTGAGGTTCCCCACATTGATTTCATCTTCTGGAATCGACTGTTGATATCAAGAGATTGTGAACAGATTGTACAAATTTAGAAATCAAAGCATCGATTTGTTCGAGCACTAGTCCATGCAAAGTCCTACCATCAAAAGAGGCAACATCTAAAATTTTCGTGGAGTAAACGCTTAAGTGAAGCTTACACACCATATGAAGATCCACAAGAGAATCGAAAGTTTGTGCATTTGATCTTCGACCCAGGCGGTCACCTACCGAACTCGAGGATGAGTTCCCTCCAAGATGGGGGGAATTGATGCAGGCCAAATCCATGATTGGCCAACCCATTGGGCCCAAGACCATAAAAAGAGAATCTTCAAATCATGCAAGACTCATCCTTTTTTTAGTATTGGCTGAATTTTAGGGATAATTATGAGATTAATTAGAAAGTTTCTCTTATTTGATTTAGTGCTTATTTTAATTAGAGTTGTTTCCAAGATTAGGTTAGAATATGAATTTATTTT
The DNA here is from genome assembly GCA_029852735.1 of Persea americana. Classification (NCBI taxonomy): domain Eukaryota; kingdom Viridiplantae; phylum Streptophyta; class Magnoliopsida; order Laurales; family Lauraceae; genus Persea; species Persea americana. The sequence continues at coordinate 18,020,856 of CM056816.1, forward strand.
AAGGATTGTAATCCCTCTTTAGGGACAAGTTCATTGATTAGTAAAATTCTCTCTTGAGTTTTCTCTTGGTGAATTGTCTGTGGTGTGAGACCAAGACGTTTTGGATCCCATGGGTCCCTATCCCTAAGCCTTTGGCTTGGAGACTTGCCCGTTAGCTATTACCCTCCTTCTCCCTTGCTCTGTGTCATTTTCCCTTCTTCTATCGGTTATGATTGTAGATCTGTCTACACAGCTTGGATCTATGTTAGTTTTGTATCAGAGTGACAAAGTGTACATTACCTTCTAGCATCAATTAAAATTCCTTCACATGGCGCGAAGAATAATCCATAATCCATTTGTTTTTTTTTTAAATGTTGAAATGAACTACTTACACATATGTTGTATTATACACAGGATCTCCTTATAGTTTACCTAGGACACAAGAAAAGGCTGTTGGTGGACCAATCGGCATTCCAACCTTACCTGTGATACAGAAAAGCTCAGGGATCCAAAACATACCGGCTACTAGTGGGTCGTCCAAAGAAGAACACTCGGAAGATGATGAGATTGAAGGGGAAACAGAAACAGCTGAGCATATGGATCCTGCAGATGCAAAACGGGCAAGGAGGTACTCATGCTTTCCTAGTGTTTTTTTGTCCTTTGTGTAATTCAGAACGTTGGGCGTATGTAACCAGGTTGTGCATGGATTTGCCCAAACCACAGCTGACCCACCCAAGGTTCACTCCTACTTAATGTAAATGGAGAATAGGAGAAAACCATGAGAACATGTGATTCTTCAAAATCACATATTGGCATATGCAACTGATTTCCTAAGTAAAACTTAAAACCTTTGTCAAGCTGGCAATGCTTTTAATCCAATGTCTTTAACACAACCCCAACCTGACTCTATAACCTATAGCCCTAACTGACAGACATTTAACCTGGATTACTACTGAGTCTTTCGCCAAAACTAACATCTTATATTTTTATACCAGAATTACAAAAAGACTAGGGGAAAAAAAGAAAAAAGAAAATAAGAGAAAAACCATTGGCAGAAAACATGTACAAAGAGATCAATTGCAAGGGAAAATTAGCAAAAATTAAAATGAAAGAGATAGAAATCTCTTATTCTCTTATATACACATTTTGTCTTTCTCTTCACAGCATAGCTCATATAGCATTTATTTACTCTCTCATAGGTTCCATCTCTTTAAAACACATGTCTGTACTGTAGAGACTGTAGCACAGAAGGAATGTAGCACTCCCATAGGATCAATCCCAGGGTCCAAAACACAGCCTGACTATCAGACCCATTATTCCCAGGGGAAGGCACAACAATTGATTGTCTAATAAGACTTGTTCTCAGACAATTAAGCAATTATTTATTTATTTATTTCGGATAATTTCTGAGACTCCTAGTTGTAGTTAAAAGTCTGATGTTTTAACAATATTTCATATGAAAGAACTCCAAACCTCCCCCGCCCCCCTCAATATCTCTTTCACTCTGTGTGCAAGGACCATCAATAACTGAGAAATAGTTCTTGCTTCCTTCTTCCATTATGATTAATGAAGGTATTCATTACCTTCCAGAAGTATTAATTGGCTGATCCATTGCAATGACACATTTCCACCATATTTTCAATGAACATTGCGGACAACTTATCCTGCTTATGAATTTACTCCTTCACCTTTGTTCCCAATAGCTGATCCACTCCTTCGCCTTTGAGTACCTGCAACCATTGTTGTTAGATTCCTATGATTTGTACCAAATCTGAATGAGAATTATTTATATTTATGCAACAAACCCCATTTACAGGTGAATCTTATAGATGCAATACTTTTTTCACCGAATCTTACAATTGAAGTGTTTGGCTGAGCTTGGATTAACCACAATAGTAATCTTTTCCTTTTTTCTTTCTTTCTTTTATTATAGCATTTTGTATATTTTAAAGGTTATGTAGTGGTTAACAAAACCTTTTAAGAATTTTTTTTTATTTTGGGAGGTTTATAAGATAAATAGGGAACAAGCATGTGACTAATGCGTTTGACTCTATGTATGGGGTCTTGACCTGTATTCATTTTTAAAATTTTCCGCTCTTACCCATCCATCAGAAGTTCCAGACCACCAAGCTTGAATAAGGTCCGGGAATCCTTTCTCTTCAAGCCACAAACTTAGACTGGAAAGGCTTTGAGCCTCAAGAATCCTTCCTCACATCCAGAATGATAAGACAATGGTTAGATGCTGGTTTTGGCAAAGCCACTAGAAACACATTTGGATATAGGTCTACCCAATCTTTGGAAATCAAAAACCTACCCAACCGAGACATGACAAGCGGAGTGTGATGGTTTTCCATTTGAAAGCGGCAGCATTTAGATGCAAATCCAATAAGGTGTATGAGTTGATTCAGTTAAAGAAATTGCTCCACGCTTGAGAGATTTGACATCCAACCAATTTATCTTCTGAAAGTCTGATGATATTGAAATCCACTCTAAGCAGCAAGCCCCATTCCATCTCATTCTCACAACATATAGCTTTCTCCAGAAAGGCACCTCTCATCTGATTGACAGTAAGGCAGTATACAGATGTAATCAGCCATTCACAGTGGACTTTAAGTCCTCCAGAACAATGGAAAAAGAAAATCAAACCCACCCAATGATCCTTTGATACCACACGGCAAGTATCCTACAAGTGAGCTTGTAAATATTTATCTTAAACCTTGATTCATGTCTTGATATCTTTATTTTGATATTTTTCATCTATCATCATCCAAGCCATATCCCATCTATTTGAGGTTGGCTTTGCGAGTTCTATTTCTTCCACTCAACCCTATTTAAAACCATTTTCTTAGCAAACTCTACAATCCATCATGTCTTTTCTCACTAAATTCAATGTCATCTATATCCTCAACTTGGGCTGTTTTTGTGGCTTTTGATTAATCTGTTTGAATGTAACTCAGGATGCTCTCAAATAGAGAATCTGCCAGACGCTCCAGAAGAAGGAAGCAAGCACATTTGAGTGAGCTTGAGCAACAGGTATGACCCCATCAGTCTGGTTTTTGTTTTTGTTTTTTTTTTTTTTTTTTTCTTCATTTATTGTTGAAATAAATTTGAACAAATAACTACATGTCAACTTGTAGGTTGCACAATTGAGATTCGAGAATTCTTCGTTACTTAAGCGGCTTACAGATGTAAGTCAAAAGCATAATGAAGCTGCTGTGGACAACAGAGTTCTAAAAGCAGATGTTGAAACATTAAGAGCCAAGGTTTGCCATTGTTATTTTCTGATTGAAGATAAAACCATCATTAAACTTACTTAAGTCTTGTAGTTAAATTCTATCGTATCTAAAGGAAGCATGAATGCAGAGGCTGTGCATACAAAAGATCTTTCTTAGTAGTCTAGAGACTGGTTGTCGATTCATTGTTCTGCAGCATTCGAGGTGTCTTTACCCATCACGAGGAAAGCTGAATTGATAAGCACTGAAATTCCACTTAATAGTCCAATTTTCATCATCTTGCAAAGAATGCTTGATACCAGCAATTTCACTGCTGCACACTGCACCTTCTTGGCCATGCCCCCAGCATTATATCATGCGCATACCTCCCAACCCTCTCCCACCTCTCTCTCTCTCTCCCTCTTTCTCATGCACACAAAAAAAAAAAGGAATTCAGCCATGCAGTTACTTCAACTTAGCAGAATTCATGGAGAATGTGAGGTGTCAATTGATGGATTCTTTCTTGCCCTTTGTCTTTTTTCCCTCTGAGATTGACAACGGTTTATTTGTGGATCTTGCTTTTTTGTATATTTTTTTCATTTTCTAATATTATTTTCATTCCAGTATGAAACTTGGAATCGCAAGCAGCGTGCTGAAACTATGCGGTTTTTGTTGAAAAATGATCAGTGCCCAAACATGGCTGAGACTGCAATCCAACTGTGAAGATATTGTGCTGCAGGCTCTTCTTGGCCCAAAACCTATGTGAGAAGGCCCTAGGGCCATATGCAGTGCTGTCACATTGTTTTAAATGTCCAGTTTTAACATGTCTAATTAGTCTATGTGTGTTATTATATATTGATGCAGCCATCAGCCATGGGCCTCTAGATCTACAAAAGGAGGCCCAAGAAAAAGCCCACAGTGAGCCAGTCCATGGTCAGCCAGCCCATTGGTCATGTTCCTTTTTTAGTACAGCTGCACTTACACCATAGAAATTCCAATGATAATACACCTGTGTTGATTTCTTTTCTCTTGGAAGCTTTACATTTTTATGGCTATTTTACAGGTGAAGATGGCTGAGGATACTGTTAAGAGAGTAACAGGAGTAAACACCTTGATTCAAACCATGTCTGACACATCATCCATCAGCATGCCATACTCCAGCAGTCCATCTGACGGAACAACTGATGCTGCAGTACCTGTACAAGAAAACCCAAATCAATTCTTTCTGGCTACTCACGAGCAGGGAATGACCACTGGTATCCCTGACATTGCTCATGTTCCTGTTGAAGACATGCACAATGGTGGAAGCAAGATGGGCCGAACGGCTTCCATGCAGCGGGTGGCTAGCTTGGAACACCTGCAGAAGCGGATTCGTGGGGGCGCGAATCCTTGTGAACCCCCAATGCAGTGGGATGGTGTGTGGAGCCCTGAAATCTCCCATGCAGAAGAGAACAGCAATACACAGAACCAAGTATAAATACTGAACTGCAGTGAGAATTGTGATTCATTGTTCCGATGTCATGTTATCCGTCTCCATTATTCTTATGGCATATAATATTGAGTACCTTGTAATTGGAGTCACCTAATGGTTGTTTTGACTCCCCAATGCCTTGACATTCATTATCTTGGGGCTTTTTGGGAGTCTGCTAATTTATTCTATGCAAGTGTCTGATATTCATTATGGCCAAGACCTGATCCTTGTCTTTATGTGCATCATCTTTCTATTTAAATTAACGACAGTGATCTTCCATGTGAGTTCTTTATCTAAATTGCTGAAGCAATTCTCTGTTTTTTTTTCCCCTTCTAAAGGATAGCAATGCTGCTTGATTCCCAGGTCTGGTTGGGAAGCGGCTGTCGTCTTTTCATATGAAATTTTCGTAATGTTTGGTGTCAGGTTAATTGAGAAAAAGGAAAGTGAAAGAGCAAAGTTATAATAAAGCAAACTATTACAGGCAAAATTGTCATATAATAAAAGTAGCACAAGTTGTAAAATAATATGAGTTTGGCAATGCTAGAAATAAAAATGGAAAATAAACTATCGATTGCTTTATAAATCAATGTCCGTTTCAAAAGTTATGATATTTATTAGGGATTTTAAACAAAAAGTTACATAGTTATTGTAAGATCCCGAATTAAGTGTGCTTAAGTGTAATTAATTGTATTTTAGTGTAATTAGTTTGATTTAGTGGTTAGACGAGAAAAAGGAAAAAAAAAGGGTTTTAGGGCCATCGGCCAAGAATTTCAAATCCTAGGATGATATTTCGGTTCACAACGATATCTTGAGATTATTAGCAGATATAGCCAATAATTTGGCGATAAATCACGAGGCCAGTAGCCTAGTCTGGTATCGACCAATATCAGTTCACATCGGCCGATTTGAGTCAATAGATTATATTGAGAGTATTAGAATTGTTTTTTCTCTTAACATAATTTTTTTGTGCGATTTGAGGAGTTTAGACCAAGTTATGCCTTTTTGGGGGCTATGGGCAATTTTGGAAATAGTTGGGGGTATTTGTAAATTCTAGAAATTAGTGTTTTCGGCTTCATTAGATAGTTCTTGCCATGCCGAACAAGTTTCGTGAAGGTCCGATCCCATCTGAGACCCCGAAGAACCTTAAAATTTTTATTTTTCATAAACTAGTCATGAGAGGCCCTTATTTGGAATTTTGAAAAATTTGCTAAAACCCTCTTTTATATCTAGAGTGGTGCTAATGCCACATCCCAGCTTGCTCTTTTTACATCCAATATTTTTAAGACAAGTATACCCATTTTTTAAATGACCAAATTGGAAATCACTAATAATTTCAGGGTCACTAATAATAGCCTCTATTATTATTCATCGTGAAAACATTGCAGCAATCAGAAATACAGACAATGCCACATACAATAGAAAGTCTAGACGAGGAAGATTGCAACATAGCTACGTGAGACAATTACTCGGTGGATGAGTGATTGCTATTGATTGATTATGTGAAATCAAAGGACAACTTAACAGATCATTTGACAAAAGGCCTTGCAAGAACAAAAAATAAAAAATAAAAAATAAAAAAAATAATGTGATGGGTCTTAAGCCAATAAATCATCAATAGTGGGAACCCAACCTAACGACTGAAGATCCCGAGAAATAGGTTCAATGGGAAAAACAAGTTATCTCGACGATGTGAAGTACTGACATATAGAGTATGTTACTCAGTATTCATCCTGATTGTGTGAAATTACTTGATGGTTGGTACATAACCTATAGCGAATGAGGTTGGATTTTAATCCTTAATGAGATCTATAGCCTTTATGATGGGGTGCATAGCTGCAGGAGCACTCTTGATAGACTCACCTATATGAGTGTGGAAGTAGGGCCGCTTCCTATGAGAATTTGGGCAGATTCTCTAGAGAACTCACAAAATCCGGGATTAAGCACATAGCTATAAAGTGCTGACCTAATGTCTCTAAGATCAAATATTGACATAATTCTAAACTGATATAAAAAGTTGAAGTTCAAGACTTTGTTCACTCCAGCTCCTAAAGGCTTGAAATTATGTCATGAAGGTGAGGTTCATGCTTTGTCACCTTACCAGTGAGATGCTCATTGAATATTTTAAAATAGAGGGGAGATTGTTGGATTTTTTGCGTGTTTCAAAAATTCAAAAGGTGTTTTGTCCTTTGTGCTTTTGCTTTATGTGGGTAGTGTAGACTATTAGAAAACATAGATATCCCACATTGCTAAAACTCAACTCTTAGATAAGGCTTTATATGTGATTTCACTCCTATAAACTTTAAAGACTTTTGAGCATTTTGCCATGGGCCCTATGCGCGCACACGAGTCAGGGTTGACCCAGGGTGGCTGGTCCAGAAAACGTTTAACCGGGCGTGCGTCTGCGACAAACTTCCTGTGTGCACGCAGCAACGTTTCAAAATTGAATTTTCAAATGTAGTTTTAATTGTTTTTAATGTTGCTTGACGTTGTGGTTTAATAACTAATTTAATAGCCCAACGGCAATTTTTTGTGATATAAAGTGGCTGGTCTAGGCTCAGAAAAAAATGCAACTATGTCTTCTCTTCCTTTCTTCCCTTTTCTGTTCTCGTGAGCATTCTGTGTTTCCTAGAGAATTGATTTGGACTAGGTGCGCGACTGAGCCTTGATCGTCTGTGAAGGCCGTTGTATCCCAAGGGCAATTCCTGTCGAGATCGTGTTCGCATCTGGGTTTATCCCGGAATAACGGAACTCATCTTAAAATTGTAAGAAATAAGGCTACAGAACTGATTTAAGAAAAAGAATTGAAACAACAATCCCAATCTAGAGAATGCTATATGGGTAAAAAGCGTCTCTAGACGTGCCTCAGCCACGAGCTACTGCCGCTGGTCTCTTTCGATTTCTGCCCATATAGAGATCAGTTTTGTTGTTTCGACTCTTTCTCTTAAATCAGTTATGAAGCCTTATTTCCAACAGCTGAAACCCTTTTTCCCTTTTCTCCTCTTCTTCTTCCTCCATTTCCCTACCATTTTGGCTTGCCAAAGGACGAATCCATGAGACTCTAGAAGCTCCCCAACATCACTGCTGCTGCCGCTGCCATTTTCCCCATCTCCAGCGACTGTAGGGACACACCAAAACGCTCGTCTAGCAACATTTTGCTGCCCCCGAGTCCTAATTTCGTGTAGGTGAGTTTCCTTGGCCATTTTCCTTTTAGAACCCATTTGGTAGATCATTGATGCATGCACTGTCAAATTCTTCCTCATTGTTTTACCCAGTTTTAATGTTAGGGTTCTAAGATTTGAGGGTTTTTTATGTGGAGAATGTTCTTGCTGTAATTGAAAGTGTGGGAGGTGAATTTGAGTCATTCTAAAGCTGAGACAAGTGAACAGTTTGAATTTCATTTCATACTTGTAAAGGATGTGCATGATAAAAGCCACATGGTTGCTTGATTGCCCCTCTTTTTTAGGCTTCTAGAGTGTGAGTTTCAGAGAGCCTTACAAGGATCCGCGACTGCCCATTTGTGGGGAACAAGGCCTGGGAATTTAGCTGGACCAATCAAGGAATGGGATAGTCAGCAGGTGGCAAACAGACCAACTACCGGCTGCATACAGTCAATTGCATTCTATCATGCGGTCTCAAAGTGGGAATCTTAGAAGTTAAGAGGTCCCACTTAGGCCCATTCTTTTTTGGCCTCCCTTTGAGGTCCCACTTGGGCCCAATCTTCTCCCTCACCTTTCCACATTGGAGCATTCTTTAGTTATTATTAGTATGGGATTTTAAGTCCAACCCCACTTACCCAACTACCGGAGTTCAGATCCCCAAGGAGATACTGTTTCATCCAATCCACATTTGCCAATTGTGTAAAATCTTATGCCAGCTAATGCACCCTCTCAATTGCTTTCTTGGAATGAAAAGAACAAGGAAAAGATTTTACATAGTTGGCCAATGTGGATTGTATGAAACATAATTCGGACTCCAAACTACCCAGAATGCATGTAGAAAACCATGCCTACACTCCTCACACGTAAATGTAGATCTCCAGGTGTCAATTACCTTTAGACATTCCAAGCACCATTTTGGGCACCCGGAAGTCTAGGATTGCATAGTGAGTAGTGACTAGTGGTATGGTCACCGATATATAGGAGCAACCGTGCATGTGGGTTTACCTTGGAACCATCTTTTTGTACATGAAATCACTTTTACCATGCATGAATTCTTCTTTTATTTTTATTTCCTCAAATTAGACACGCATCATGATTTAATGATGATTTTCTTCTTTTATGCTAATCATCATGATCTATGGGCCCATTTAATTTCACGCAAGTAAATCCCCACTCGGTAGTTGTCACACGAAGCGACATCAAATTATCAGCCTCTTAGTTTAGCTCGCATTCGTTGCAAGCTTTCCACCGTTAGATACGATAGGATCTTTAGTATGGTTGACTTGAAGGGTAAGGCCGCATGAATTTGCTAGCAACCGTACTGAGCCGATCGGATCCGCCGCTCTTTTCTCACCCATTTAGGGTCAATTTGATCATGCCGGAATGCTGCTCGTTTGGGGTTAGACCGATGCGACCAAGTTGGAGAGTCTAAATGACCCCTTGTTATTTTTCGTATCTTATATTGCCTGATTTAATCTCGTTGTGTTTTCCATGGAATAAATTGGCCAGAATTGCCCCCTTTGGCCTATTTGGATCACATATATTGCTTTCTAGTAATCAACACCTCTATCATCATGTTTTCCTCATAACCAACTTGTTTATCATGCTTTTTCCATGATGGTGCTGCTTCAAGTATTTGGGGTACAATTTACATTACCCATTCATAACATGGAGATTAAGGGCACGTTTGGTAAACGTAGAAGAATCCTCCATTTAGAGGATTCTCTTCATCTCCAAAGAAGGTCACAATTCTCAAGTAGGATTCCCAGAGAGAGTTCCATGTTTGGATGGAGGGATTATTCCTACAAATTGTAGAATGTATGATTCAATGGTTATAAATATGTTTTATAAAAATTTCCAAAATTTATGAAAAATGAAGACCTCAACTTTCACCTCAAAGTTGTTTGTGGTCATCTAGAAAATCTAAACGGTTGAGATTGTGCAAAGGGGGGCCACAAGAATAAGAATTAATATTTTAGTACCTGGACTTTTTTTTGCAAATATCTCAAGATATGGTAAGGATCAACGGTTGAAATTTGGTCAACTAGCCGTGTTTGACTTTGTAGAAATAACTACCGGTTTAGATCATGATTGTGGGGCCACAGGAACCAGAAGATCGAAAAAAACAGACTAGATTTAATCCCCTTTTTGGGCCCACAGCATGTCAGAAATTGCCATCAAACAGTTTGAACGCTTTTGCAAATATCTCAAGATCTAAGATGAATCACCAGTTGAAATTTTGTAAGATGGCCGTTTTGAATTGTTTAAACATTATTAATGGCTTGGGTCTTGATTGTAGGACCCAAAAGATACATTAAAAATGTAAAAACCGGCCTGCTGCACATTACCATCTTGAATCATTGTAGCTCTGCTTTTCCACTTATGAGTGGATTCTCTATGTCTGATGGGGGGTGTCTGATTTTGCAAATAATCTCATTAGAGGAAACTCATGTTATTCCTCTCAAAATCATCTCCCAACCAAACGTGGGAAATCCTCGAAAACACATATAATGGAGAGGATTCCTTAGCCATGCCCTTTGCCAAACGTGCCCTTACTGACCATGGCTTACCGAAACGACTCTTATTCTTGGAATCATGTGTCGGCTCCACTCAGCTTCCATCCCGCGTAGTTGTACAGGACTGTATTTGGGTTTGGTTCATGTTTTATCTTAACTCACGCCAGTGTTACCACCGTTTAGTACCGTTCATGCAAAGTTTTTATGATGCCCACCAGATTAGACTTATAAGGATGTTTAATGGTAGTCATGGTTGCTCATGTTATCATGCTCCCACAACGGTTTTTACCAATGGCTACTGTGATGGAGGAGAATTTAGGCATGCAGAATATATAACTCCCTGTGTAGTAGCTTACTTTGGAACTTTATACATCATGTTTGGTATTTTCTCATGCATAATCGCTTTAAAGTCAAATGTTCTTTATCTTCTCATATGATTAAATGTCTTTTATTTTAACAATTGATTTAACTGACATTTTCTTAATTTAATTATTACATGAAATGCAAATCATATTGCTTACTGCTGAGGCTAGCTATTTTGATAGTTCGACTCGCTTTGCTTGGCGTCTAGGTGATGTATCCTCTTCCAATCTCGAGGAGGCTGCAGTAGTTGAGGAGACCCCACAGGGCCTTCATTTGTTGTGGCCAGCACTGTAAATAAACTACTTATGGAGACTGTAAAAATTTTAACATGTTAAAGAGCATCTCCAACAACACCTTCAAATTCCACGTCGACACTCCAGCAGCCATGCCAAATGTAACTTGGCATTTAGCATGAAGGATGGGAATTCCAAAATTGACATATGAAAAAGGCACATGTCAAATAATATTTGATATATTTTATTCCAAAAGGGAACTCACAAGAATACAAAAATGCAAAAGTTTGTTTTTTCTTTTATGATGTGGGTCACGTAAGATAAGAATATAATAAAATAGTAATTTTGTATATGCGGTGGAGTTCCATACTTTAAAAGATGACAAATTCCAAACCTTCAAATTGCCACGTAATTTGGCATTTCCAAATTGACATATCTACTGGAGATGCTCTAAAATATCCTATTACGTTGATTGCTCTTTTATTCATTTGATATGTACTCATTTGATAACTGTCCTCCTGCACCTAATCATTCATTTAAATCATCCAAGGCGGCCGCCGGTCAATAGATTTTACAAGATCCGGGGGGGGGGGGGGGGGGGGGGGGGGGGGTGGTGGGTGGTGACAGTTATCCGCACTTATTGGTAATTAATGCTAAGGATCTGATTTTTTGCCAACCAGTGGTAAGAGTTAATGCTTTTTCTTTTTTTGTTGAAATTGCCCAGGTCGCAAAATGGCAACCTATGTAAAACGAACCCCCTTACCCCCTTAACACTTCGTGTTCCCCATCCTATGCAGTAGCGGTATTTTCAAAATACATTGGATTTATAAGTGGTTAAAAATGAAGAACAAATGTATATTTAAAAAAAAAAAAAAAAGACTTTTACCAAAAAAATTATAAATAACTTCTCTTATTTGCAATTAATGATATAGATTTATCATTTTATAAAATAATGATAATCAAGCTCTTGATTCTTTTGACGGATATGCCTAGCTCTCTTCCCTGGCTCCAACAACAGGAGAAGGTATAGAACAGGATGAGCCTAGATGGCTTTTAAGATCTTTTCCTTGTCATCCAATCCTGCATTATCGTGCTACTTTATAATTGTCAGAGTGGCAAAACACAAGAGAGGATGTTGATGACAAAGAAACTGAAATTTAAGTAACAAACAATCAAGATCCATTTGCAGAAGAGAAAGGGTGGGCGCAGTAGATGTAGGAAATTCTGCATAGCTTTTGAGAGGGGCTTATAAAAATTTGTTTTAGAGCAAGTTAATTCTGATGCTGCTCAAAAGCTTGTAGACTCTGCTACAAGTTCAATGTAGTAAGATTTAGTGCAATCCGTAGGACATTATTCTCTCCCTCTCACTTGATTTTCGTTTGTCTTAGCTTTTTTTTTTGGGTGCAGTTGATGAGACTATTCAAGAATCTTAGCATAAATCACCTTGCCCCATTTGGGTTTAATTTTATTTTTTTTTGTAAAAAAATGGAGTTAATGTTTCTTATGAAAAGAAGGGGAAAAGGAGTGTTAGCATATATAGGTAGAAGTTATGACATAGGTTGCAATATCATCAACTATGGGCATATGCTTAAAAAAAATCAATCACCTAAGTTTTAGTTTTAGGTATCATTATTTGACAATAAGTTAAGTCATTATCATTAATTGCTCATTAGAGGAAGTCTTTATAACTTTTTGGTAAAATCCCTTTTAAAAGTGAGCATCAAATAATATTATCTTTTATGAATATAGAAAGAAAAAGAAAGATAGAAAATGAATAACTAAGGGTGATGGCCGGTTATTCCTTTGTTCATGTTCCTCCCTCCCCAATCTCCATCTCCACCTATGCAGTGCAGGTTTGGTGCCTCTTGATTGCATGTCTGACACTTGAGATCATTCTGGGAGCCCATCGCAATAATCCATTTGGGACTCACCAATAAAAAGAAAGAGTGAAACTCATACAGTGGCATTATGAATACATATGATTTATGCCATTTATCTTTAAAAATGAAGACCAAACCTGAATCTTCAAAAACGAACAACAAATAACCTTCCCTTCTATGAAAATAGATTAAAAAAGATGGAAAAATGAATAACCAAGGGTGATGGCTGGTCATTCCTTTCTCATCTTTCTTTTATTCTATTTCAATAAAAGTAAAGATTATTTGAAGCTCATTTTTGGAAATTGACCTTTGGTTTTCATTTTTAACTAATTATGGCATAGATTCGATTTATTTAATTCTTATTCATTTTAATGCAAATGAATAGGCCCTTGAGCAAAACATTGTGTCAAGCTAGACATTAGAGCCCAATTTTTCTAAGAATTAGAAGGCAGGAGAGTGATTTAGTGAGGTCTGTAGGCCTAGATGCCCGAATTTTATGAGTTTTTTTTTGCCTGAAGAGATCCGGACTCTGGTTGCTAGTTTGCACTGCGTTTGTATTTGTTCACTGACAATTCAGTGAGCCCAGTTTTGAAATCGATCAGTGGCCCACCTTGTTTTAGCCCCAAGGATAATTTCATGCACTATCGCCTCACAATAGGATAATTTCATGCCTGACCCTGGGAATCTACCCGGGGCCAGCCCTATAACACTGATATGCCTCGTGCCTATGCCACTAGACTACTAGTGCATAGCCAAATTAAAGTCCCTATTATTAATTAGCAATGAATGGATTTCTTTATACCTTGTTTGGTAAAAATCTTAATTTTTTACTTTGAAGGAAGTTCCGTTATTTATTACTTTAAAAATTAGTTTTAAGTGAAATCAGCAACACAATTTGAGGCTGGAAGCAAAAATTCTAAATGAGGTTTTTTTTATTATTATTATTTTTAAATATTATTACAAATATTTTATTTAAAATCTATTTTTCTTGACTTTTGTGATGCAAATTTACTAATTCAGTCAGTTGTTTCTTTTCTTGAAATTTGAAAAGATTGCAGTTGCTATTATGGGTCCTTATGTTTTGGTATTAGGAATTAAGTTTCAAACCTTTTTAAAGTGGACACATAGAGGCAATATAAAAATATGGGGAGTGCTCTCCAGAGCTGCAGCCCATCTTAACATCCGTTGCAGGCATGTGGAGAGAGAGAGCGTGTGGGTTTTGACGAGTGACAAAGGCGCGGCAATATTTCAGTTTCCCCCCCTCATATTGGACTACAGCTCAACTCTGCCTTCTCTCTCCCCTGTTTCTCGCCTCTCTGTCTCTCGCCTCTCTCTCTCCCAGCGAACCTCTCGTCTACTCTCCTCTCTCTCGCTGCCCTGCTGCTGCGCTCCCTCTCTCTCACCTGATCTCTCCCTCTAGCCGCCCTGCTGCTGCTGCGCGCATCTCTGTCTCTCCTCGCCTGATCTCTCCCCCTCGACGAACTGCTGTGCTGGTCTCCTCTCCCCTCACCGAACTGCGCGCATCCCTCTCTCTCTCTCTCTCTCCTCGCCTATTCTCGCTGCTGCTGCTGCGCGCATCTCCCTCTCCCCAAACGCTGCAGTGCTGCTGCTACGCGCATCTCTCTCCCCAAACGCCTGATCTCGCTGCTCCTGCGCGCATCTCTCTTTCTCCTCCTCGCCTGATCTCTCCCCCTAGACGAACTGCTGCGTTGCTCTCCTCTCCCCTCGCCGAATCTCTCTTCCTCGCTCCCATCGCCGAACTGCGCCCGTCTCTCCCTCTCATCTCTCTCTCGCCTGATCTTTCTCTCCCCTTCGCCGAACTGCTGGAGATTGTTTTTGGGGCTGTCTAGGGTTTTTCTCTCTCAATGTATCTTCTTCATATCTGGTACGCATGGATCTGTTGCATTGTTGATAATTTTTTTTTGGGATGATTTCAGATTGGCTATTGAGTAGATATATTGAACATCAAATAATCCAAATTCTCCCTTGTAATCAAAAGGCACCATAAGTATGGAGAGAAAACCCTACTGGTCTGCTCAGTTGGATTGTTTTTTCTATGTTTGAGTAAATGACTCAATGGGTTTTGCATCAAGAGAGGGCAGTTGAGAAAACCTACCGGTCTGGTCAGTTGCATTGTTTTTTCAATGTTTGAGTGAATGACTCAATGGGTTTTGCATCAAGAGAGGGCAGTTGAGAAAACCTACTGGTCTGGTCAGTTGCATTGTTTTTTCAATGTTTGAGTGAATGACTCAATGGGTTTTGCATCAAGAGAGGGCAGTTGGATTGTGTTAATTCTGCAAAGGTGGAGCCTATATTCCCCTGATCCAAGCTATTGTGTTGATGAGTGGCATTATGGAAGGATAGTGCAATCTTGAAGAGACAGGTGGAATATTGTCATTGGTCTCCCGAAAATCACAACCAAGGAAATCTAACCCAATATCAAAGGGTGAAGACACAAACAGAGAAATCACATAGAAAATTTTCCTAGAAGAAGTCATCTGCCCGTGCATCCAAACTGGCCCCGGTTTCACCTAATTTAGAGTGACATACCATTGGACCGGTTTCACTTAATTTGGAGTGACATATTTCATTGAATTGTTGGTATGTGAAATAAATCGTTATTTTTTCCACACATAATTCTATCCATTGATTTATATGACTCCAATTGAAGTAGAAGCTTGGGCCTTTTATTATTATTTTTTTTCTGTTGCTAGATGGGCGAGTGGTACACAACCTATGTCTGGGTAGCTGTGTGGGATGAGACACCCTTGCCACTGGAGTGTCTTTGAGTTTCTCTAAACTTAGGCCAGTTTTATTAATTGGGGAGGCTTGTGAGATCAGTGGTTTGGGTTGAGCAAATGTTGACCCCATATAGGTTATGAACAAATTGTTGGCAAAGAACCCTTTAGTGCAAGGTAATAACCTTTTCGACATTTTAGGTGCTGGATACTTTCGTTGGAACATCCACAGATGGATATTATACTCTTTAAGAGTCTCCTCCAAGCATATAATGAGCAACTAGGGTTGTCAAGGGGTTGGCCCTAGTTTGATTTGATTCTGGCCTGAAATGTATGTCCTCTCTCATGCTAGTTGATTATTAACCAGCATGTGCATTCAGCTCTATCCTAAAAAGTAGAAATGAAAACCAGTCGGGTTCAAATTTATACAGCTCTATCCTTACATTTGTACATCATTTGTAAGAGTTCTTGAATTCCTTGATCATTGCAAATATGGCTCAATGGTCAGACTTTTGTTAAGTATCTTTTATGCTGTTTAGGGCCCTTTCATTGATAAACTTCTATTAAATATTATGCATTTCATGTCATGGTGTAGGCATGTTTTTAGAACTCTTTATTTGGGTCGGTTATTCATGACCAATTTTAATTATTTGTCATCCAGATTGCATATGGATATGACCTCCTCCTCATCATCATTTGTCCACTGTCCAGTTGTAGATGAAAACATGACACCAAGATTGGGCATGCATTTTGATGATTTAGATGAAGCATATAACTTTTACAATGCTTATGGAAAACTTGCTGGATTTAGTATAAGAAAAGAATCTAGTAATAGAGGTAAAGATGGGGAGGTTGTATGGAAGCGATTTGTCTGCTCAAAGGAGGGTAAAACAGATGAGAAACACTGGATTGGTAAGGAACTTGTTCAAAGACATCGAATGGAAACAACATTCGATTGTAAAGCTAAGTTGCAAGTGAAATTAGATAAGTCAGGTGGTTATGTGGTATCCATGTTTGTTCCTCAACACTCTCATGCCCCCGCTACCCGAATAAGAGATTTATGTTGAGGTCGCATCGTGAAGTGCCAGAATCAAAGAGACAACTTATAAATACATATGATGCTGCAAATGTGCAAAGCAAACAACAAATGCAAGTGTTTGCATCGCAGTCTGGGGGACTGGACAAAATTGGATTTACAGATACGGATGTCAGGAATCACCGTAGGGATGAAAAGGAAAAGAAAAGGGGGCTAGATGGACAATTGCTATTTCAACTTTTTGAGAACCGGAAAGAAATGGGAAATGGTTTCACATATACCATTAAGCGAGATGCAGGTAAAAAGATAACGCATGTGTTTTGGGCAAATGGCTCATTTCGTTCCGCTTACAGAGTGTTTGGTGATGTGGTGACATTTGATACAACCTACAAGACAAACTGTTATGAACTTATTTTTGCCGCATTTGTAGGTTGCAATCACCATGGGCAAACTACTTTATTTGGATGTGGGTTTCTACCAAATGAAAAAACGGAGACATTTGAGTGGTTGTTTAACACATGGCTTGAAGCCATGTCATATAGTCCACCAAAGGGTATTATAACAGATCAAGACTTGGCAATGACAAAAGCCATTAAAAATGTCATGCCAAACACTGTTCATCGGTATTGCCTGTGGCACATTTTGGATAAGTTGCCTACAAATTTGGGAGGGCTTCATATTCACAATGAGGATTTAATAGAGAAGATAAAAAAATGTGTTCATAACTCAAACACTCCTCATCAATTTGACAGTTTTTGGAATCAGATCATAACAGACAATAAGCTGATGGAGAATGATTGGTTGGCAGATATATTTAAGATTCGTCATATGTGGATTCCGGCATATTTAAAGGAAAATTTCTTTGGTGGCATGTCGACGACTCAAAGAAGTGAAAGCATGAATGCATCTGTGAAGCAGTAAGTAGAGTACAAGAATTCTTTAGTTGATTTCATATTGCGTTTTGATGCCGGGGTGGAACGTTTAAGGTATCTTGAAAAGAAAGAGGATTTTGAGAATAGCAACGGGAGGCCTAAAATCAAGACATGTTCACCAATGGAAAAGCAAATGGCCGAAGTATACACAAGGAACATATTTCATAAGTTTCAAGATGAGTTATGCACCACCATGTCAATTGCAGAAAATATTGTTTACGAGGATGATGTCACTTCTAAGTTCGTTGTGAAAAATTATTCCGATGAAAAGGAAATTGAAAGAGAGGTTTTATGGAAAAAAGACGAGAAGCATGCATATTGTTCTTGCAAGAAGTTTGAATTTGAAGGCATCCCTTGTTGTCATGTTTTGTCTATCTTGAGGAGAGGTTCCCTACTAATTTTGCCCGAGTTACATTTTGAAGCGATGGACGAAGGGTGTTACAAGAGATGCATTTGTAGACGTGGTGGAATCGGGTGGATCAGAAGGTGTTAACCCATGCTTGGCTAGACATAGTCACCTGTCATGTATGTTTGCAGGGCTTATTGACATAGCCAGTCAATCTAAAGAAGGTTTTGAATTTTTAATCAGTGGTCATACAGAATTGGAAATGAAATTGAGGTAGATGACGTTAAACAACCCATCAAATTCAAGCATTGATAAAGGCAAGGCAATTGTGGATAGTAATGTGGTTGAGTATAATGAGCCGGCGCATGTTGTGACGAAAGGACGTGCGAAGAGACTTAAATCGTCGAAGGAAAAGGCAACAAAAGGGCGCCTATGTAAGGGTTGCAACAAGCGCGGTGTATCACATGACAAGCGTAATTGTCCGGTGTTGTTGAACAGGTAAACAATTTAATGCGAGTTTTGTTGTTATCCCCCATGTTTCATATAAAACTATTACTTATAAAAAAAAAATCTCAGGTTAGTTGATGCTGATCCAAGCCAGTCACTGGCCTCTATTGATGGAAGTAGAGAAAGCTCTGATGAAGACATGCAATGACTTACAATGGTAATTATTTCTTAATTTAAGAGTTTTTGTGATGATGAAACTTGATGCTACATTTTCGAAAGCCTTTTCCCTCCATAACTGACCTCATGTTGCATGTCTATTGCAGCTCAATGACTATAATGCAAAGAAGGTGCCATCTTTTGCAGTGTTTAGCACATCGAGATTGCCATCATGAGTACTGTTATGCCCACCTTTTGTTTGGTATTTTGTGACTGATTGTGTATGTCATTAGTTTTGTTTTATATTAGATACTTTTGTTGTCATATTTAGGCCCTTCTGTTTCCAAAGTCAATAGTGATTTAACACGTTTAAGATAAGTTATTCAGATATGTTTCAGATTTTTAATCAGTTTGTTTCAGACATGTTTCAGTGTAAATTATTTCTTGAGTGTTTCCCTTATTGAAAATTATGGAATGGATGGAATGGATGGATTTTGAAAATTATGGAATGTATGGATGGGTTTGAGTATCATGTGACAGTTTGATTATGTCATTGTGTATGGTTTATCTTATGGGGCATGGTGATATAAGGGCAAGGAAGGATTCTTGGTTTTTCAAGAAAGTTGTGATAAATTATTTTTATTCATTTATGAGGAGAAACTGCAGGAGAGGGATTGCAACTTTGAGTGTGCCACGGTCGCATTTGATGCAGGTGGGTTTATATAGAAGTATGTCCATATTAGAGGTAAATCTGGAGACAAAGTGATGATTTAGTTGAGTAGTGGATCCCATGTATTTCTCTAACATCCTTAGATTTGGAAGAAGTGAAGGTTCAGTGGGTGTAATTTGGAAATCATGTCTTTCTATAATCTTGTAATAGAATGAATTATTTAAAGATTTGATGCTTCTGTAGTGTAAAATGATCATGTTAGGTGATCTGAAAATACCCTCTCAAAATTATTATTATTATAACAACCCTATGAAGAATGGTAAAACAAATACCTGTAAAATACAACAATTACTGGGCAAAGGTTGAAGGGATGATGGAGGATTTCTTCATCTACTAGATTTGGTAATCATCAAGTCAAAGTGGGGTCCAATGGGATCAACCATTTGAGTTGAGCTTGATATTTTACTATTTGAGTTGAGCTTGATATTTTACATTTGAGTTGGGCATGTCATGTATTTTGGGCGGCCTAATCAGACACATTGGATGATGGTACCTACCCAACCATAATCCATTCTAAATGACTGAATATAGTAATTCTGTTGAGGGAGAAATTAAGGACTCCAAATATGCTGAGATTTGTCTAAAAAGATCAGATAATCCAAAATACAAGTACCCACCAAACAGTTAATTATGCAATCTATGGAGGGGCCTTCCCAATCCCACCTTGAACTGACCATGATGGTTGGTGGGCCCCACTTAAATACAGGAAGTTCTGTTGAATCTGTTGAATCCAATCTGAGCACCCCTGTTTAGGTTGCCGGTTGACCCACTTCCCGCGGGAGTTTTTTGATGAAATTTGGGGCTCTCAGAGTCCATATCATGAACTCAAAATCTGAAATTTTTGGGTCCAAAAAATTCGCGTTTGGCAGGTGCAACAGCCGCGCACTTTTCCAACCCAGAGGGTTGAATCTGCTGAATCCAATCTGAGCACCCCTGTTTAGGTCGCCGGTTGACCCACTTCCCACTGGAGTTTTTTTATGAAATTTGGGGCTCTCGGAGTCCATATCATGAACTCAAAATCTACAATTTTTGGGTCCAAAAAATTCGCGTTTGGCAGGTGCAACAGCTGCGCACTTTTCCAACCCAGAGGGTTGAATCTGCTGAATCCAATCTGAGCACCCCTGTTTAGGTCGCCGGTTGACCCACTTCCCGCGGGAGTTTTTTTATGAAATTTGGGGCTCTCGGAGTCCATATCATGAACTCAAAATCTACAATTTTTGGGTCCAAAAAATTCGCGTTTGGCAGGTGCAACAGCCGCGCACTTTTCCAACCCAGAGGGTTGAATCTGCTGAATCCAATCTGAGCACCCCTGTTTAGGTCGCCGGTTGACCCACTTCCCGCGGGAGTTTTTTTATGAAATTTGGGGCTCTCGGAGTCCATATCATGAACTCAAAATCTACAATTTTTGGGTCCAAAAAATTCGCGTTTGGCAGGTGCAACAGCCGCGCACTTTTCCAACCCAGAGGGTTGAATCTGCTGAATCCAATCTGAGCACCCCTGTTTAGGTCGCCGGTTGACCCACTTCCCGTGGGAGTTTTTTTATGAAATTTGGGGCTCTCGGAGTCCATATCATGAACTCAAAATCTGCAATTTTTAGGTCCAAAAAATTCTCGTTTGGCACGTGCAACAGCGGCGCACTTTTCCTGTCCTAATGCTGCATTTAATAGCACTTGGTGCAAGTTAGAATTCTAATTCCACCCACCCAACAGAAATGTGAAAGAGTACAAGTTACTAGACATTTAGAATTTCTCATTGGCAAATTTCTTGTTGCTTCATATTTAATATTTGAACAAGTGCATATGGACATGTCATCAAAAAAAAAAAAAAAAACAGAGATAGCTAAGTTCGTGTTGCAAAGTTTGATCCCCATGCATATGCAACAAATAGTAGAAATATCATCAATATATAGCTACAATAATTTGGGTGCTGCTGCTGAAAATTCTGAGCTTCAACTCTTTTTTCAAATAATAGTAGTAACTTGATTGAAGTTCTACAACCAGGAGTATTTGGAGTATAACTCTGTCTGAATTAGACGAATTGAGAAGCAAATCGAATGAACCTACTCCATCAAATTTTCTTTATCATCATCATAATCATCATCATCATTATTATTCAGAAAACTCCATGGCTGGTAGGCAGGCCTATTTTTATCAGTTATAATGGGACTCCTTACGAGCATTGCTTCTATGTACTATTGACTGGGTTGGAGTATCCAGCTGACCTCTTGAAATTTGAAGTTTGTTCCGACTCTCTTTTTTTTTTTAGGTTTTGAGTCACTTCTTGAATTAGCTTGAGTTTATATGAGATTCTAAAGAACAAGAGATTTTGAGTAACTTCTTGGGTCAGCTTGAGTTTATATGAGATTCTAAAGAACAAGTGCCCCTTAATTCATTTTCTAAATATTCATGTTTCCAGTTGGAATGATGGCTTCTTCACTCAATTTCATTCTTAGTTTGGGTGGATGTGATCAACTCACTTTGTATGATTGCAAACTAGAAGGCTCCATTTATTAGATCCATCCATGATAATCATAAGTTATCATGGCATAACTAACAATACATTGATTCCACTTAGGTTTCGCCATGTTCTCAAATTGCCTCCGCAAGCTGTCTATGTATGTTTGAGATGGATCTCAACGCACTTGCCTTGTCACTTTCCGTGTTGAGTGGGCTATTACCCTGCATATCTCAAGACACTTCGCCTTCCACCCAAATTTTGTCAACTGGGTTCAAAAGGTGCCATAGTTTAAAACATAGCAAACGTGGTTGTACTGAGCTGAAAATTAGCATATTTTATGTCCATAATATGGACTTGGAGACCCCCGAATTGCAGCAGAAAAATCCTTCGGGAAGTGGGCTAAAAAATTCCCTAAACAGGGGTACTCAGCAACATCTGTGCGGATTTTGTCCACCGACTTGAAAAAGTGTGACAGTTGAAAACATCGCAAAAGTTCTCGTTTCTAACTGAAAATTAGCATAATTAAAGTCCATCATATGGACTTGGAAATCCCCAAATTTCAGAAAAAATGAACCGCGGGAAGTGGGCTAAAAAATTCCCTAAACAGGGGTACTCAGCAACGTCTGTGTGGATTTTGTCCACCGACTTGAAAAAGTGCGACCTTTGAAAACATCGCAGAAGTTCTCGTTTCTAGCTGAAAATTAGCATAATTAAAGTCCATCATATGGACTTGGAAATCCCCAAATTTCAGAAAAAATGAACCGCGGGAAGTGGGCTAAAAAATTCCCTAAACAGGGGTACTTAGCAACGTATGTGCGGATTTTGTCCACCGACTTGAAAAAGTGCGACAGTTGAAAACATTGCAAAAGTTCTCGTTTCTAACTGAAAATTAGCAGAATTAAAGTCCATCATATGGACTTGGAAATCCCCAAGTTTCGTCCAAAAATCGCTCGGGAAGTGGGCTAACCAGTGCTCCAAAAAGGGGTACTCAGCAAGGTTTCAGCAGATTTCCCGATAACGTAGGAAAAGTGCTCGAGTTGAAAACGAGGCAAACACGATTAATTCCTACGCAAAAATTGCAGATTTGAAGTCCATCATATGGACTTCGAAACCCCCAAATTTCGTCAAAAAACTCCATCGGGAAGTGGGTTAAACACTGCCCCAAACACGGGTACTCAGCAAGGTTTCAATAGATTTTCCCCACAGGATAGGAAAAGTGCACTAGTTGAAAACGAGCCAAACGCGAATGATTCCAACCCAAATTTCGCAGATTTGAAGTTCATCATATGGACTTCGAAACCCCCAAGTTTCGTCCAAAAACTCCCTCGAGAAGTGGGCCAACCAATTGCCTAAACAGGGTACTCAGATTTGATTTTTTGGGTCCTCAAATTGAATTTTTTTAGCCGAATTGGGTGTATGCAACCGAATTGTACAGTCTCTCTGTGCATGCAATGGCTAGCCCCATAACTCTAAGGTTATCCATCCAGCTGCATATACTAGGACTCCCACAGCAGAGAAATACTACACAAGAAATAATACACAACGGAGAAATCTCACAACGAGAAATCTCACCATTCTCACAAACACAATCCATTTGTGTTTGGACGAAATTTCAACTAGCGCACTTTTCCTATCCTGTGGGGAAAATCTATTGAAACCTTGCTGAGTACCCGTGTTTGGGGCAGTGTTTAACCCACTTCCCGATGGAGTTTTTTGACGAAATTTGGGGGTTTCGAAGTCCATATGATGGACTTCAAATCTGCAATTTTTGCGTAGGAATTAATCGTGTTTGCCTCGTTTTCAACTCGAGCACTTTTCCTACGTTATCGGGAAATCTGCTGAAACCTTGTTGAGTACCCCTTTTTGAAGCACTGGTTAGCCCACTTCCCGAGCGATTTTTTGGACGAAACTTGGGGATTTTCAAGTCCATATGATGGACTTTAATTCTGCTAATTTTCAGTTAGAAACGAGAACTTTTGCAATGTTTTCAACTGTCGCACTTTTTCAAGTCGGTGGACAAAATCCGCACATACGTTGCTGAGTACCCCTGTTTAGGGAATTTTTTAGCCCACTTCCCGCGGTTCATTTTTTCTGAAATTTGGGGATTTCCAAGTCCATATGATGGACTTTAATTATGCTAATTTTTAGCTAGAAACGAGAACTTTTGCGATGTTTTCAACTGTCGCACTCTTTCAAGTCGGTGGACAAAATCCACACAGACGTTGCTGAGTACCCCTGTTTAGGGAATTTTTTAGCCCACTTCCCGCGGTTCATTTTTTCTGAAATTTGGGGATTTCCAAGTCCATATGATGGACTTTAATTATGCTAATTTTCAATTAGAAACGAGAACTTTTGCGATGTTTTCAAAGGTCGCACTTTTTCAAGTCGGTGGACAAAATCCGCACAGACGTTGCTGAGTACCCCTGTTTAGGGAATTTTTTAGCCCACTTCCCGCGGTTCATTTTTTCTTAAATTTGGGGATTTCCAAGTCCATATGATGGACTTTAATTATGCTAATTTTCAGTTAGAAACGAGAACTTTTACAATGTTTTCAACTTTCGTACTTTTTCAAATCGGTGGACAAAATCCGCACAGACGTTGCTGAGTACCCCTGGTTAGGGAATTTTTTAGCCCACTTCCCGCAGTTCATTTTTTCTGAAATTTGGGGATTTCCAAGTCCATATGATGGACTTTAATTCTGCTAATTTTCAGTTAGAAACAAGCACTTTTGCGATGTTTTCAAAGGTCGCACTTTTTCAAGTCGGTGGACAAAATCCGCACAGACGTTGCTGAGTACCCCTGTTTAGGGAATTTTTTAGCTCACTTCCCGCGTTTCATTTTTTCTGAAATTTGGGGATTTCCAAGTCCATATGATGGACTTTAATTCTGCTAATTTTCATGTGTTATATGTGGTTATGAATTCATAACTGTGCAACTATGGTATGGTAGCTGTTAGCTGTTAGGAATGGCATAAGCTCAAATTTTAAGTAAGAGGAGTCACAACTAAAGAGCTACTGTAATGTAAATATATTTGTTTCTGGTGGATCAAGCATGGTTTGCAAACTCGGATGTGCTCTATCCATCTGCTTTACATGAGAACATGTCTTAAGGTGGTTCACGGCATGTTGAATACATGTCTTCAGACATTGCCTTTGTATAACTATATAAATTGCTGAAGGTGGTTCACAGCATGTTGAGACCATGTTTTCCACTTGTACACTTATATCAGTTGCTGAAGGTGGTTCACAGCATGTTGAGACCATGTTTTCCGCTTGTACACTTATATCAGTTGCTGAAGGTGGTTTACTGCATGTTCAGGTTCTGTTCCCCAGTGGATTTTGGCTTGCTCAAGCATATTATGCAATCTGTACATGGCACTCTTAAGTTTGATGTTGAATGCTATAGCCATATAGCTCCGAGAGCATGGAAAACAACCTAAATGTTGGGATGCACCTGATTTTTAAGTGAAAAATCTAAAATGGGCAATTAATGACCATATTAGAATAGGACCATAAATGTTTCTGAAAAAATGGCTTGCATCTCTTCCTAATTAATCCATACCTAAACCACCTCAGATTAAACAAAAAGGGTACATTTCATTTCTCTAATAAGATATGAACAAAGAGAGTAGCATCGCCAGCACCATTCATTTCATCATTTAAACCATTTCCACCATTTCAACACTCGAATTCATTCAATTAAAACTCCACAATTTCAACATTCAAACCCATTCAAGGAAAAAAAAAAAAAAAAGGGACTCCATCATTCATTCCAGCATCCTCTCCCATCCATCTATACCTTGTACTCTCTGCAAATGCTACTGCCCCCACCTGCAACAAACTCAACCCTTAACAAGTTGTAACTCATAGAAAATGATTGTAACCTCAGTTCAAATCCAACATACATCAATTCATTACAACTTCCAACCTGTACATGCATTTTCAACTTGTACCACCATTCCAAACCTGAAGGTCACAACAATAGAAGTGTAGACCAAAAAATCCACGTCCATTCCATGATTCAACTGAAACTAAATTCAGCACCTCGTACAAAATTCAAAATTATGTCAAAATTGCCAACTAAAAACCTATGTTAAATTACAAAACCAGTACATCCAGCTTCCATTCCATTCATGTACATTAAACCCAACTTCCTTTTCCATGTACAACTCCAACTTCTTGGGGATCATTCCACCATTTACACATTCAAACCCATTCAATGAAAATAAATGAAAAAAAAAAAGGGAGATTCGGGAAAAATAATCACCTGCACGCTTTAGTCAAGAGCAATAGTCTCAACAAAAAAAAAAAAAAAAAAAGGAGAGAAAGACAACATCAACGTAACCCATTTGCAACTCTGTGTTCGCACCCAAAACCCTCCGCCTTCAACTCCATCATCATCTTCTCAAACCTATCCAAAATGCTGCCCAACCAGAATACTGTTGACAAGAAAACACATCCTCAGATACAACATAATCACAATCCTACCCCATCCTTCATCATCTTCATCTTGCACCATCGTCACTAGAACTATACCAAGCCCACATCAATGTCTCTCAGAAGCAAAAAAAAAAAAAAACAGCCACTTCCTCAAATCGCCAGCCCCATCATCACCCATCAATGGTAAACGGCCGCCCCTGCCTTTTCTCCCCTGCCTGCAACCCCGGGCAACGAGAGTCCGGATCTTCTGATTTTAGATCCTCCATTCTCCGATTCAGCCAAGTGGGACCAACATCCCTCTACTAAATCGGAATCACAGAGAACCCATTCGCAGCAGCAGCAGCAAAGAGGGGGAGACTGAGATCGCAGCAGCAGAGAGGGGGAGAGAGAGATCGCAGCAGCAGAGTGGGGGAGAGAGAGAGGAAAGCAGCAGGGCAGCAAGGGAGAGAGATCAGGCGAGAGAGAGGAGAGCAGTAGAGAGATCAGCCGAGAGAGAGAGCTTTGCTGAGAGAGAGAGAGAGAGAGGCAAGAGACAGGAGAGACAAGCGAGGAGAGATGCCCGCAGCAGCAGCAGGGGGAAAATGAGAGGGAGAGGCAGAGGAGAGACATGCGCAGTTCGTCATTGGGAGAGATAGCAGCGAGGGATAATCTGACGAGGGAGATTCGTCAATAGGAGAGAAGCGCAGCGAGATCTGGCGAAGGAGAGCTTCGCTGTGAGAGAGAGAGAGAGAGAGAGAGACGGGAAGTTTGCTGGGTCTATAAGATGAGCAGCGGGGAAACGAAATATTGGTGGTCCGTTGAAATCTCACTCGTCAAAACCCACACGCTCTCTCTCTCCACATGCTTGCAGCTGATGTTAAGATGGGCTGCAGCTCAGGAGAGCAATCCCCTAAAAATATATATATATATATATATGAGAGGAATGTACATATACATCTTTTCCTCTCCATAGGGTGAGGAACACTTCCGTTTTTACGCATGAAGACAAGTGTACTTCATCCTATGTACTTAAAAAGTACATTTTTTACTTGAAAATGTCTAAAAAGAAGAGTGTCCCTCACCCTATGGTGGGGGAAAGATGCATATGAACATTCCCCTATATATATATTTATAGAGAGAGAGTAAGGGCTCCAAAGAGATGATATGGAGAACTGGTTAGGCAAAAGGAAATTATGAAGATCTTAATTGTATCTTCTCAACAGAAAGTTATCATGGGGCCTTATTTTAAGGAGAAATAAAAGGACGTCAATTGTTGTTTTGAAATTTGAAATGATGCCAGCTGCTATTATGGGGCCTTATGTTTTGCATTTTTGGGGCCTAAAGCAAAGGCTTTCCTTGCTTCATGGTAGAGCCGGCCTTGAGTCAAATGTACGAAAAAAATAGGCTTGCCAAACACCACCCAAATATATCTGATTTCAGACCTGGATCGCCCCCAACACCGTGATAAAATCAGAACCAACGAGTGGCAGCTCAATTGGCCAAAGACTCTGCGCCTCAAGAAGCGGAGAAATGTTTGACAAAATGGAAAGAGCACTGCCATTACTTTTAAAGGGCCGATCCTGAAGCGGTCCTCAACCTCGAGCATCAAATGGCATGACAAAGAATCCAAACCATGAATTCCAAACATCACCATATGTTTCAGAAATTAAGGATTAAATACACACCCATTACCACTGACACTCAAATATGAAAGATATCATAAAGTCACCACCAACATTACAATAAACATTCTAGATTTTTGTGAAGCCGATAAGAAATGAAATACTAATGATAAGCTCCAGTTGAGATATCCATCATGTCTTGGACCAAAGTAACAACTGCAAAAGCAACTCCTAAAACGTGTGCCGAGATCTCCACAACGCCCTCTTAACAATTTAAATTAACCACTGCATATTGAAATTGATGCAAGTATGAAAACGAATAAAGTATATCCCGTGCTATTGCCATGACAGGCACTGGCATTTCAAAGTGTCAAACAATCTTTGGGGGCAAAGTTGGAGCGGCCCATCCACAAATAGGTTTGCTCTGGAACATTTGCTAAAAACCATGAACGACAAGATGACCACCAGTCTTTCCGTGGATGACTTTCTCAGCAGGCGTGATTAGAAACTCGTTGGCATGATTAAAACAACTACAAATAAAAATTGTAATTAATACTCCCAAGGGTAAGCCTGTGTTTAGCGTTGACCTGAGGGTACATCACTGTTGAACTTTGTTACAAGCTTGAAGACCAGACTGGACTTTGGTTGAGAAGAAGTTTTCGAGCCTAGAAACAAAATAAAGTCAAGGTCAGGAAGGTTGAGAAGGCATTCGTGTGTATTTTTATACTCAGAATTAAATGTGGTGTTGAAACAACCACTTCACATACCAAGGGTGTATTTAGGAACATAGCATAAAATTACCTTTGACCTATGTAGACTTTCTTGAGCAAGGTATAACAGCTGGGAAATGATTGACCCAGCAAGCATAAAAGAAAGGTATGCACCTTGACTCAAATCTTATAGGCCGCAAAAATATCTCATATCAGAGGGACTATTCATCCCTTCAGACAGTGACTAGATGATATGAGGAGAATGCGAAAAAGGTCCAGAAGTAAAAAAGACAACAAAGAGAGGGTCTTGCATATTTTGTGCAACCCCATACATTAGATCCATCGCAACAAATGGTATGAATACCAAACCATGGGCCCTCATGTATGGATTGAAATTGGAGCCTCAACAGAACATTTCTGCTGAGGCATTAGACCATATAAGTATCTGTCATTGATAATACCATTCAGTAAACTGATTACCATCAGACAGTAATGACAAGAGACCCACTATTAGAAAGGGAGGCGCTAGAATCAAGGCCATAGTTCAAACAGGTGGAGGGGTCCACTCCTGAGCACCAAGTGAAACTCTAGTTTGTGCACCGTATCTTCCCTCAAAAAATAAATAAATTCATATCCCTAGTATGTAATATGAGGAATGGAATCGTTTATCTCACCTTGTCGCACATTTGTAATAGATGGTGTCTGGAGAGTTATAGGTACGAGCGTTTGCACACATTCTTTTGACATCTGCAACAAACATCTCAAATGTGACATAGTATTGCTCTGAATCCAACCTCTTTGACATCGTCTTCAGATCTGTGGAACAAAAATTAACACCATTTTGCGATGTTTACAGCAGATAGTAGACACTAGACAGAAAAAATTATAAACACCCTTCACATGTAAGAAACATGTCAATGAACTGAGAAAAATAGGTGGTGGAATGAACTCAGCTTACCCCACAATGCTGGGAAACAAGTTATAGCCCATGATGATGGGAAAAGGTTCTAGCAAATGAAGAAGACGGCTATGTACATGCATGCGTGTAAATCAAAACACAACCCCACCCCACCCCACCCCACCCCCCAACCAAACCCCCCAACCCATTTTAGCTACTGTTCCCCCCTATTTTAGCTACTGTTCTTTATTGCTTTCCAATAATTTTCTTTTGCTTTTGTACACCCCACATGTGAGTGTGGCTACTCTCTGTTCTTTTTATCGCTTTTGCAGTTTTTAGTTTATGTGTGTCCTGTAGATTACATCCATCATGATTTTAGACTTCAACACTTATAAAAATTATTTTATGTTAAGTCTTTTTAAAGAACCCTTTCTTATCATCTTTTTCATGTTTTCAAGTTATATTATTGCTGTAAGTTCCACTGCCACACTATTACAGAAGGCCACATAAAAGGTCAGTGAATGGCTTCAAGCTAGGGGCCTGTGAAGCAGAAATCTCACACCGGAATAATTTTCTGTGATGCCTCTTTAACTTAGTTGTCAATTTTGTTTCCTGGGCCATTATGATTTGTCTCTGGAATGAAACAAGCAAGTATTTTGGAGTTCTAAAAAATTTTAAGCAAAAACTAGAAAACTGATGAAGCTAAATTGAAATAAAGATTAAATATTTATATCATCTACATAACATGCAATGAAGTATGTTATCAGTACATGTCACAATTTATAGTAATGACAATGCAGTCAGCCTTAAATCTCCCTTTGTAGAAACGAAGAAAATGAAAAAGTAAACACAAACTAATAGCGTTCTTCACAACCACATGCAAATGCAAAAAATCTTGATGATTTTTCTCTCTCGAAATGATTAAAATTTTATTCAAGAAAGAAGTTACAAATTGAGAGCCTTGCATCATAAGTTTTTTTAGCATGCCTGAAACCCTTAATACTCCTTTGTTCTATTCCCTACCATAAGTTAGGAGGGTTAATTGGATTTGCACTTCTGGCAGGTAGATTTTGGTTGTTTCAGCCAAAACATCTAGATGGTGGAGGCCAGGCAGGTCCCTTCTTGTTCATGCCCACGTAATGGATTGGGTATGAGCATGGATGTGGTGCCATGTCCTATCTAGTTATATTTCAAGCACACGTCTGTTATTACGTGTTGGGAACACTTGGTTAAAATGATTGTGGAATATAGTTTTTATTTGTCTTTTATGGAGCCTTATTATAGAACCCAAGGAGTCTGTCTGATTAGAATTTCATAGTTCGAAGAGGAGAACCATAGGGATGGAAAACCAACTTCCTGAAAAGCCCGATGTCCACTCCCTTCTCCCTATAAATGTCATGTTCACTCTCTTCATGAAATTATCAATAAAATTCAAAATCTCTGTTGTTTTTGGAAATGTGCACTTGCATGCTCGATTTTGGCTGTTGAAAACCAGATCATCTTCAAGCTTTGGCTTGGGATTCAACATTTGGGAACAAATCCATATTAATCCTCCATTACTGAAATCTGATTGAAATGGACAAAATGTACTAAATCAATCAAACTTTTGTGAGGATCTCATTTCAGACTACTATCTGATATGATTCTCGGAATCAAAACAAATTGGCTAAATTGTTCTTTAGACCAACTCAATATTCAAATGGTGCTACAGTCTACCAAATTGGATGTAATTATAAGAAAACCCTAGTGCTTATGCACCTCATCTGTATCATTATGAGAATTATTCCCTTGGGATTAGAATCACTTAATTAGGGAAATCACCCGGGATTTAATTTCCATAATCTCTGTACACTTTCTATGCTTGAATATTTCATATGCTACAAAAAGACAAGATCCCTCACAACAAAGGCGGCCAAATTCCACACAATTAGTTCAATCACTTGAGCTTAGTTTTGATGCAAGGCAGGCCCATAACTCACGTGTGGCACCCCCAAATGATGCAAATCCAATTGAGTTTCTTGTTATTGAGTTGTAATTAGGATTAGCTTTCCAATTTCATTAGGGTTTCTTATTTTTATTTCCCAAGTTGGTTAATAGTTAGTTTCCTAGTTTCGTTAGGTGACTTAGCCCCTAAGTTTTCCTTGCTTATTTATATGGCATTGTAGAGATGGAAATCTTAGAGTTGATTAATATAATTTGTGGGTTTATATCCTTTTTTGAGGTGCATCCTCGTGTCTAAGTCTTTGCAGAGACCTCGCATTGTGCTTCGGCATTTCTCCATGCAAGCCCTAATCTTAGGGCCTGCAACAATTGGTATCAAAGTGAAGGATCCTATTCGGAATGACTCTGATCATGCATCCTATCCGAATCCTTGGCCAACATCCAGATCCATCATTCCTACCTAAATCGAAAACCGTAAACCCCAAATCCTAGTCAGCCAAAACCCATCTCAACCACTCCCTTTGTTGCACTCCATCGAACTGAAACCCGAGTCCTCCCTTGTCAAATTCCCCCCACCGAAAAAGTCCCAATCTTCGTTGATCTAAAAAAAGAAAAGACTAACCATATATCTAATCTCAACCATTAATAACAACCTATGGCTAAGATTTAAAAAAAAAAAAACACTTAAAATAAATATTCTTAATTGCAAAATGACCCAAAACATGAAATTAGAGATCCTAAGGGAAAAGATCCCCTAAATTCGGCCCACTAGGCTTGGTCGACCCATGGATATGGGCCTGTCCTAGTTAGCTTCTCCCCGTCTCGGAGAGAGCTTGACCTCGATTTCTGTAGATGTCCTCTAGGATCGAAAACCCAACGTGCATATCTTCAATGTTCCTATTGACCTTCATAATCTTCGCGTTGGCTCAAACTCGACAGTTTGTTATCCCAAGTAGACTTTAGGCTTTGCTTCGTTTGCCATCTAGATCCTGATTGGATGCACGCTTGAACGAATGGATGCTTCAATTTTTTTAAAAATATTTGGGGCAGCTGCACATAATCTTCTAATATCAATGGTCTATCCCCTAAGATGAAACGAATGTGGGGAACCTCAATGATTGGATCTTCCATCAAGCCAATGGAACAGTGTTATTGCCTACTGATGACATGCAAGGAGCATTTGTAACAACCGTTAGATCTAATAGATTATTTGGCTCATGTCTCATTAGATCTACGTCTTCATTTTCTGCTTTTCTTTGTTCTTCATTTGATGTTGCTTGCATCTTTTGATCAACAACACTGTGAGCAGAAAGAGACTCAGTTTCTTTGTCTTTCAGTTCATCTGAAGTCTCATCCGTATCAGGAGTTCAACATGTTGTTTCATCTGAATTTGCATTGACTTTCTTTTTTATTAATCTTGCTTCTCAATGTCAACTTTTATATTTTCTGTCACTGGTTCCACAATATATTCTTCTGTTATTTGCGGAGACTTTCCTTTTCGTGACTTAGACTTACTCATGCAAAGACCGTTCAAGCCTGTACTCAACACGGATGGCTTCCCTATGTGCTTCAAAAATGTCTTTGCAGGAATAAATATTCTCCAATATATCTGGTCTTAAACCTCCAATAAAATGATTAAAATCATGTGTCTCACTCTCCTTCAGTTCACATAAACATTGTAGCTTTGAGAATTGGAAGATATATTCGTCAACGGTCAAGTCTCCATGTTGCAAACTAAGGATTTGCTTAAAGTAGACTTCATTCTCCAAATACCATTCCCCATATGTATATCCATACAAAATTCTTTGAGGATTTGGCTCAAGATAGATCGGAATGGAGACTTCATTTAGCCGACCCCAACATAGTTGGGACAAGTCTTTGATGATGATGATGATGATTCATACAAAATTTTTTGAAGGTGATTGGAGAATCTACAGATTGGCATTTTCATATTGACTTGGATGCGATAATACCCTAGGAATGGATAGGGCCCATTTTCGTCCAACACAAATTTAATTTATGGGGCTTAATTTTTATTTAATTATTGTTTGTAATGTGGGCCCGGAGTGTGTTGGAAACATTATAATTATTTGAGAGTGGGACCCCAAATACATAGCAGTATTATTATTAATATTATAAGAGTGTCATGTTAGGCCCCCAAAGTTCCACATCTGGCACATGACCCATGCCCATAAAAGGTCAGGCTTGTTTCCCAAGGAGGGATTCCTAGGGTGTGCGATCCTATTAAGAATACAACCCCAATCGACCATGCTATAACCCTTTTTCCCCTTGTTCATCTTCTCATATCACATTGTTTCAATTGAGAGACAGGGATAGGAACCCTAATCGAGATCCTTGTGGGAACTTGTAGAGAATGAGGAGATCCACAAGGATATGAAGAAGATCAAATCAACCGCGTGGAGCATAGCGGATGACATATTCAAGACCTTACATCAAGCGTGCGACGATTAGGTACACAAGGTGAGTTGGTTTTCCAAATTGAAACCATGATTATTGAAGAAACTACATGAGAATGGAGATATCAGTCCTAGGATTTTAATGTATTGATCGTTGGATGCATCTACGACGGGGGATGATGTCAAAACTTGAAACCCTAGAGGATCTAGGCCAAACCCCATGGCCGAATCCACCTTAGGGTGAAACCACTATGGGGGTGAGCCATGGTGGACGAACCCCATTAGGGTTTGGTCCACCATGGCCGAACCGAACCAATAAGTGGGGCTAGACCATGATCGGCCACTTTGGTGAAAACCCTAAATTGGGGTTTCGATCTATAAGTAAGGATTTTGAATGATTTTGATGATCTCACCCATACACATGATGAATTAAGGTAGTTCCTTTATGTTTAATTACATGTATCAGATCCTATGTCATTCTATGCTTTGGTGAATGTTTCTCTTGAGATTAGGGCTTGATATTTCAATTCCTCTTCCTGAAAGCATGAGAGGATTGTGGAGTTCATAACTAATGATACATTCAGGTATAATGAGAAATTAAGGGAATCCTAAACATGTCATTACTATGAATAAAAAAGAAATACAACTATGCTACGTAAGAATATGGATTGAGGATGAAATTAAGAGAACTGCATCAGATACTCATGGAATAATGGTACAAGTATGCTGGTCAAATCCCGAAGTACGAACCAATTGGTTGGCTGAATTGATCGTAATGCCCGTACACGTGTGGCGTAGGGCTTGAAATGGAGACTGTGAAGAGGAAATTTCCTAAGAAAATAAACTTGTAATCTGATGAATATGAGGAGGATACCATATATCCCCATGAATGGTTTCCAAATCTAAAAACTAATTAATGCACATGATGTGTTTGCTGAAATGTCACAGCACCCTTTTGACTACATAGGTAAGGTTGATCATGACATACCTTTACTGATCACATGCTGCAATTCTAATGTTGTTTATGAGTCTGAAATCAGAAACTAATGGTGATATGAACAATCTTACATAAACGGGTACCAATTCCGTATCAGAGTGAGGCGTATATAAACCTGGCATTTGGTGGGACTGTTCACAATCACATAACCACGATGTGAGTAT
This sequence comes from Persea americana, assembly GCA_029852735.1. NCBI lineage: Eukaryota > Viridiplantae > Streptophyta > Magnoliopsida > Laurales > Lauraceae > Persea > Persea americana. The sequence continues at coordinate 18,055,677 of CM056816.1, forward strand.
TGCTTTATACACACCACAACACGGTAGAATTCATAACTGACAATAATAGTCCACCCAAATTGTGAATTCAAAGAAAGTTAAGATTGGAGAACCTATACCGCTATCCCGGTACGGGGTGACATCACTGTACTATGGTCGTTGTTGTTGAGTACTTATTTTCGATCAAGTGTTGGTCACTCCTATGGATTTTGATTGATGATGAACCCCATGTGGGTGTGGGAGTGATAAGGTGGGTGCAAGGGATCATGATGTTATTCCTCCATGGGAGCGCTTGATGTTATTCCTCCTTCATGAGAGCGCTTGATGTGTTCCTCCCTTGTGGGAACGCTTGTATACTATTTTTCCTCCCTTAGGGGAGCGCTTGATTCAACTGGTGCGATGATGCGGTTAGGGACTCAATTAATGGGCCAATTAAAAATGAATCACATGATGAGACGCTCTCATAAATGATGCACTCATTTACCCATTTACATCTCATGCATGTTTTTTTTTTTTTAATGATGACGATGTATTAACATCTCATGCATGTTATTGGAATACATATATATAGTTTAATTTTTGTTGTTCTTTATGGTTCGATTTAGAAATTCTGCTCACCGGTTGTATTGACAAGTGGTTCGCCCCACTTCAGGTAACAACGGCATAGGGAGCAGGAGGATTACGACTATTAGCATTAGATTTAAGCATGCGTGGCTGAAAGAGTGGACGTCATCTCTAATTTAGAAGAAGGAATTAGCCCATTTAGTTAATTATTTTATTGTATTGAATTTAGACATTGACTCTTTTTTTTTTTTTTTTTTTGAAAGGTAATTTAGACATTGACTTGTGTGGAGAATCTAACAACTATTGGACATATGATGTTCTTTGAGGATTTAATTTATTTAATTGAAACTTTAAGTGTTAAGATAATTGCCTAATTCCTTTCATTGTTATGGTTTTGACTTATAATTGTGATCATGTTGCATAAAAAGAGTAGTGACTTATGAATCTGAGGAGCTCCAGATTATGGGTCGTTACAGATGCAAGGACCTAAAAATTTAATGCTCTTCAAAATCAACTGACTTGCTGTGTAGAGCTGGGTTTCAAGAGTGTACAGGTGAAGGCAAATCGTCAATCATAATCCTGATGGTCCACATATCATAATGCAAAAATTGATGGTGGTGATCTAATTAAGGTAATGCCGCTAATTGCAAGTTGCAACTGAATATCGCATTGGACCTGTGGGGTATGGGCCCACATGTTGATGTCTGCTGAATCGATCAGCGACATCAATTTATTAATCATGATCTAAAGCCAAGGGAGCCATTACATTGCTTTATATAAGAAAATAGTAACCCTAGATCTAAAGTTGGCCATTAAAAACAATCTACAGCTAAGATTAAAACAAAACACTTAAATAAATATTCTTAATTACAAAATGACCCAAAACATGAAATTAAAAGTTCCTAAGGGCCAGTTTGGCAACTCTACTAATAGAGTCAAGTGAAGTAAAGTTGATTTTGAAGAAAGAATAAAATATAAGTGGGTTATGATGGTATTTTATTTTTAGTTGTTCGTTATGGAATCTTTTTGACTTTTTGTATGGGAAAGTAGAGTCTTTTTGTATTTTAGTGGATAAAGGTGGTTGTTTTTTTACTCTTTTTTTTTTTTAAAGATGGTGGGAGTTTTGAATTAAAGTGCTTTTGATGTGACATCTTGTCTGAAAAATGGAGGCTTTACTTGACTTTTGCTATATTAGTAAAATGCCAAACTAGTAAAGGAAAAGATCCCCTAAATTGGGCCCACTGGGCCTGGTTGACCATGGATATGGGCCTGTCCTGCTTCAAGACCTCAAAATCGCAAAGCATATCATGAGGCTACAAAATCATCTCCTTCAGAATCGGCTCCTTCCACAGTGTTCTCACTTTGCTCCTGCCTCTCCTGCTTCAACTCCTCTTACACCTAAATTGATTCAGCAGATGATCCAATCTGCCTTCTCTGCCCTAGGTCTTTCAGGTAAACCATCCATCCTTTCCTCTGACACCTTGATTGTGGAGCCTCAAATCGAATGACCTTGTCTCTTTTACAAATTTTAGTAACATTCAAGAGTACAACGGAGATTCGTAAATTCATACTGCAGATGGTCAAAGACTTCTCATCACTACCATTGGTTGAATTCAAATCCTTTGCCCATACAGGGTAGGTTTTTTCCTTTTTCTTTTGTTTTTTCTTTTTCATCGGTTGTCTAGTAATCAACCCTTGGTTACCAATGAGTGCAAAATGATTGCACTTTCTTATTTTCTCACTCTAGCAATCTTGTGCATTATCAAGAACCAGGAAAGTGATCCTGAAGGGGCCTAGATGTAGGCAGCTTTTCCCTTCTCACATATCAGCTCCACCATGGAATAAATCTTTGTTTTTCTTATGCAATGAATGGCATTTGTGGCATAGGCGTCTTGGACATCCTCATGCTAAAAAAAATGTTCTCTATGTTGAATTCTGGTTTGCTAAAGAATTAAATCTTCTAGGTTGGTTGGTGTTTTTTTTTTTGGTGGGGGGAGACATTTACTAAAAAAAAATTCACTAAATAAAGTAACTACAGTTGAGGACCCCAATTTCTTATAATATCAGCCAAGGACCTCCCACCCAAATCCCATATTTCCTTTTCCATTTTGCCCTTGGTTAGTTGACATCAACAAAAACCTAATTTCAGGAATCGCCCCGCTTCACCCAAATTGACAGAAGATGAGGGTTAGGATGAGAGGACTCCGGCAAACCGATCCATACAATTACCGACGACAATGTCAATGGTCTCGCCAAATATGCACTACCAGCACTCACTGTAGGCGATGACCTTGGTGTTGCCGCCGCTAACATAGAGCCGATGGCGCCGGTGAACTCATCTCGATGTGGGTGACACAGTGGTTGACGACAACAACGGGTTTCGCCAGAGCTGGGAGAGGATGCGGACGACGACAGCAGCGACCTAGAGGGGGACGCCCATGCCGGGGCCCTTGGTGTAGCAGAGGCAGTCGATGTTGGCGGGGGAGTTGGAGGTGGTGTCTAGGGCAAAGCAGATTAGGAGGAGGAAGTGGTGGAGGTGGTGATGGGCGGTCTCGCGGGGGAGGAAACCATGGGCGGGACGGGTGATGTAGGTGTGGCGAGGGTTGGAGAGGATGGTTCCATCTAGGGTTACTACTCCGACACCTATCTTGTTTGCAGAGCCTTCAAACCCTAGAGTAATCATTCGCTTCCCCATTTCCTTCCTTTTCTATTATATATCAAACTCCCTCTCAAGAAGAAAGAAAAGCTCTCTCGGAGAAGAAGAAGGATAAGGAGATAAAAATAGCAGTGCAAGGTTTTGGAAGAATGGAAAGGGTGGAAGAAGAAGAATACTGTATAACCTGAAACTTAGTCAATGACTATTCGTCGATTTCTACGAATAATTGGTTGATATCGACAAATTTTTAATTGATATCAACAAATACTGAATTTTCTGAATGACATGAAAGTTGTCTATCTGCATCTATTTGTTGATATCGTCTAATATTTTGAATAATTAGTTGATATCAACAAATATTGTGTTTTCTTGTTTCTCATCAGATTTGGCTCTTGGTCTCGTATGAACTTCATATACCCATCCATTTGCATTCATCATCCACCATTCACCAAAATGCAAACATATAAAAAACATGATTCCATCATTCTTCATTCAAATGCCGATTTGGGTGAATGGAGACGATTCCTAAAATTAGGTTTTTGTTGATATCAACTAACCAAGGTGATGGGGACATCATGCCTAATTCCCCCAATTCCTTCAAGGTCTACCAAAGGAGGAAGCGTAGGGTGGCGGATAAAGCTATGATGTGGATGGATGATGTGTATCATAACGTGGTACCACTACAATGATATCCGACGGTTGAATTTTGGCGGATCTACCATTTGAAGAAGAGAAGGCCCCATGTGTGCAATCACATAGAAGGTCCCACTTTGGGAAGTGCCACATGGGTTGAAACAAAAAGGCTTTAAAGTTTAGAGGGGCCCAAGTTGTTTAATAGAGTCTTAGTAAAATAAAGGGGGGCCCATGTTTTATTAAAAACATAAGTAATGAAGAGAGAGGGACCCCACCACTTAAGTCATAAGTGTTTGTCTTGGGATGCGTGCATAACCACTTATGCACGAATCCCAAGCCTCTTGCGCAAGTTTTTTTTCTTATTTTCTTTTGTTTCTTTTAATTATGATGATATCATCATCTCTTTAGGGTTTTCTTTTAAGACTGTCATTGTAATGGGGGCTGGTCATGTTATGCTATGCTTGGATATTGAATGAAAAAGAAATACTTCTTCTTCTACCTTGAATCTCTAGGGCTTACCTTCTCTTGAGAATTTCTGTAAGGCCTCCAGATCAGAGTTTGGTGAGAGTCTAATAAAGGTATCTTCTATCTCTTCCACTTTTCTGTTTCCAAGAGCTTATTGATCATTGCCAAAGACCTTCAGATTTCAGATCTGAACATCACCTTCAGAAACCTCTTTTTCCCTAGATCTGAAATTTATCAGATCTGAAATTTATTGAATCTGAGCCTTTTCCCTAGATCTGAAATTTATCAGATCTGAAATTTATTGGATCTGAACCTTTTCATAAATCTGAGCTGTAGTAGATCTGAACTTATTGCTATAAACCTTTCATCTAAACCATTGGATACATGTCATTGGCCCTAAGCAACTTGGAAGTTCTATCTTCCATTAAGATCCTACCATTTTCTTGCTAAAGGGAATTATTGCGGGATCTGTGAGATCACCTAAGATCTCAAATTTATTATTTACTTGATATTCAATGTTCTCTAATTTAATTGGCATGCTTATAACTTGATTTTAATTGCTAATTCAGATCTGATCTCATCATATTAGAGTAGACCTCATTTTGTCCTGCATCAATTTTGGTATCAAAGCTTAGGTTTGCTTAGGGAGTCATTTAGATTCATCATAAATCATTACTGCATTGCATTAGTAGTTTATTCACGTGTTGTCCATCTTGAATGCCCACACAGAGTGGCAAAGATATCCAACCTGAACATCTCAAAATGAACCCAGAACAGGTAGCTAAGATTGTCCAGGACATGTTGGGACCCATCATGACCCAACTGACCGCTCTCCGGCAAGAGTCCCAAACTCGAGAGGAAGCGCTCAATACTCGCCTTGCGAATATTGAGAGATCGCAACAAGGTGATAATGTACATTGCCGCGATCGTAATAGGAACCATGATAGGAACAAAGGACATGAGCGTGATGATGATACCGACTTCGAGTTTGAGGTTGGAAACAACCATAGGGCACACGGTAGAGGACGAAACCAGGAAGATTGGGTTTTGAAGAGTGTTAAGGTAGAGGCCCCATCTTTTAACGGTCGGATCGACCCGAGAGCCTATTCCGATTGGGAGTTTGACATGGATCACTACTTTGAGTGGTATGAAATGTCTGACGAGGGAAATGTCCGATTTGCCAAGATGAAATTGGTGAGTCAAGCACGGTTGTATTGGGTTGATGTTGAGCACGGTTTGCAGAACCGACGCGAAGCACCCATTGTGACTTGAGATGAAATGAAATTGCATTTACGGGTTAAGTACCTACCCCAATCCTATTAGGATAGACTTTTAGATCAAAGGTCTAATATTCGACAGGGTAGTATGTTTGTGACAGAATACATTAATAAGTTTGAAGAACTTAATCTAAGATGCAATGTTCAGGAAGACCTTCCAGGCTGAATCTCTAAATTCAGAACAGGTCTTCGTCAAGAGTTTCAAAGAAAGTTAATCACCGTTAAGACAGCTAGCCTAGAGGACATTTACGAGGTAGTGCTCAACCTTGAGGCTGCCATGAAAAGCAAACAGGCTAAGCGTAGTGATCACCGGGGAACGGACTCTAAGCCTTATCCTTCGAGCGGTAAACCGAATTTTGGGGGTCAACCACCTAGAAATCATGCCACTATACCGCCCGCCTTCAAGGATAATAAAGGCAAGGGAATCGTTAGTGATAACTCTAAATGAAGCAACTCCGTTACTTGCCACAATTGCAATGGTCGTGGGCACCTAGCCCGTGACTGCCCTTCCCGAAATCTCTGCATTGAAGATGTGGAGGATGAGAGTGACCCGACAGTAGATGCCTACATCCCGGATTTTGTACCTAGTGATGATGATTGTGGTGATCCGGAGGATCGGGGTATCTTTTCTTAGATTTGCTCCCTCTTATCATGAAGATCAAAATGCACAAAATAAAATGGAGGGTGAACTACCTCGTGTGATGGTAGTACGGTGTGCATTAACACTCCAAGAAAATGAGGACTGGTGTAGAACATCCATTTTTCACACCTACGTCAAATGCAATGATAAGAGCTGTAAGGTCATCATTGATAGTGGGAATTGTACCAATGTGGTTTCTGCCAACAATTTGTCCCGCTTAGGCTTGACCCCAGTACCCCATCCCAAGCCATACCGTGTGTCATGGGTAGATTCTACATCTATTCCCATCACTCAGTGTTGCCTAGTCCCAATACACATGTCCACTTATCAGGACCAATTGTGGTGCGATGTAGTCCCTATGGATGTGGGACATCTTATCTTAGTGAGGCCTTGGATCTATGATTTGGATGTCACCAACTTTGGACGCACCAACATCTGAGTCTTTAACTTCAAAGATAAGAAGGTGAAGTTGCATCCATTACCCCCTAAAGATAAGACCGGCAAGAAAGAGAGTGGAGAGAAGGCCAGCACTAGTGCTCCGAATTCCAAAACAAAGAGCTTGCATATCTTGAGTGCTAGTGAATTCCAGGCTGATCTAGAGGAAAGGACTGGCAAGGGTTCAGAGGAGGACCCCATTGTCTATGCCGTAGTGGCTACGGAAGTCTCCAAAGAGCCAACTACTAGCATCCCACATGAGTTGGAACCTGTCTTTCGGGAGTATCAGGATGTCTTTCCTGAAGAATTACCAAATGAACTCCCACCAATGCGTGACATCCAACACGCGATTGATCTTGTTCCGGGGGCAACATTGCCTAATCTACCACATTACCGGATGAACCCTTTGGAGCACGCAGAGCTGAAAAGGCAGATAGATGAACTCCTTGACAAGGGTTTCATTAGGGAGAGCCTAAGCCCTTGTGCCGTTCCTGCACTTTTTACTCCAAAGAAAGATGGAACTTGGAGAATGTGCGTGGACAGTCGAGCGATCAACAAGATCACTGTCAAGTATCGGTTCCTGATACCTAGATTAGATGATATGCTCGATGTGATGGCTGGTGCCACTATCTTTTCTAAGATAGATCTTAAAAGTGGCTACCACCAGATTCGCATTCGTCCTAGGGATGAATGGAAGACCGCCTTTAAGACAAAGGACGGATTGTATGAATGGCTAGTGATGCCATTCGGGTTGTCCAACGCACCAAGTACTTTCGTGCGCATCATGACACAAGTGTTGAGGCCATTCATGGGAAAATTCCTAGTTGTCTACTTCGATGATATTCTCATCTATAGTAACACAACGGAACAACACCTCAATCATTTGTGGCAAGTTTGTAGTACTTTGCGTAAGGAACAACTGTACGCAAACCTAAAGAAATGCACCTTCATGACAGATAGTGTGATTTTTTTGGGTTTCATTGTCTCTGCTGCAGGAATGTCTGCTGATCCTGAAAAGGTGAGGGCAATTGTTGAATGGAAAATTCCATCCAACATCCATGAGGTACGAAGCTTCCACGGGTTAGCTACGTTTTATCGTCGATTCATCCGGGGTTTAGGACCATCATGGCTCCAATTACCGATTGCATGAAAAGGGGAGAGTTCAATTGGAGCCAAGCTGCCACAAAAGCCTTTCAGGAAATCAAGGCCAAGATGACTAAAGCACCTGTCATGCGTTTGCCTGACTTTTCCAAGGTGTTTGAAGTGGCCTGTGACGCATCTGGTGTCGGAATTGGAGGAGTTTTAAGTCGAGAGGGACACCCAATTGCTTACTTTAGTGAGAAGCTGCATGAAGCAAAACGAAAAAAGTACTCGAACTATGAGCGAGAGTTTTATGCAATAGTTCAATCATTGAAACATTGGCGCCATTATTTGTTACCAATGGAATTTGTTTTGTGCTCAGATCATGAAGTATTGCGGTACTTAAATTCTCAATCTAAGTTGAAAGGGGAACATGCCAAATGGGTTGAACTATTACAGGAGTACACTTTCGTTTTAAAGCACTAGGCAGGAGTGGAAAACAAATCGGCAGATGCGTTAAGTCGCAGAGCTAATTTAATTCATTCTATGAATGTCGAAGTCACTGGGTTTGAGCTTTTGAAAGATGACTGTCCCTCCTGTCCAGATTTTGGGAATATGTTTGCTTCGCTTTCTGATAATCCTCTGCGGAGCATTGATCGGTTTACTTTGAAAGATGGCTGTCTTTCGAGGAAATCAGATTTGCATTCCCCGCACATCCATGAGAGAGTTTTTAATTTGGGAGCTCCACGCTGGTGGAGTTGGCGGTCACTTTGGTCGTGACAAGACCATTCTTCTTATCGAGGACCGTTTCTATTGGCCCGGTCTCAAGCGAGACGTCGCCAGTACCATTGAACGCTGTCGCACCTGCCAACTGGCCAAACAGCGTAAACAGAACACGGGGTTGTACACTCCATTGCCAGTGCCTCACGCACAGTGGCAAGACATTAGTATGGACTTTGTGCTTGGGCTTCCCAAGACAAATAAACAGCATGATTCCATACTGGTTGTCGTGGACCGCTTCTCTAAGATGGCCCACTTTGTTCCTTGCTCCAAGACATCAAATGCTTCGCATGTTGCGAAAATTTTCATGGAGCGCATTGTTAGCCTGCTTGGTGTCCCAAAAACCATCGTGTCTGACCGGGATGTTAAATTTACCAGTTACTTTTGGAAGACACTATGAAAACTCTTGGGAACAAAACTGCAATTCTCATCTGCGTACCATCCACAGACTGATGGTCAGACAGAGGTAGTCAACCGAAGTCTGGGGAATTTATTGAGATGTTTAGTTGGTGAGCATGTCAGGTCATGGGAGTCTGTCTTACCAGTAGCAGAGTTTGCATATAACAGTTCAGTTAATAGATCCATAGGCATGAGTCCTTTTGAAGCAGTAACTGAATACAAACCTAGGATGCCTGTAGATCTTATTCCCATGTCCTCCATTCATCTTCCGTCTAAGTCAGCCGATGCATTCATTCAACGCATTCATTCACTGCATAATGAGATCAGACAGCGAATTAACTTGCAAAATGATAGTAATAAAATCTCTGCTGATTCACATCGTCGGTTCATTGAATTTCAAGTGGGTGATGATGTCATGGTCTGCATAAGGCCAAAACGGTTCCCACAAGGAATTGCCAAGAAATTACAGGCCCGCAGTACTAGCCTGTTCAAAGTTTTGAAAAGGTTGGGTCCTAATGCATATCTTTTAGATCTTCCACCTGTGGGTATTAGTGCTACCTTCAATGTGGAGGACCTGGTTCCTTTTCGGGGTCCTCCCATGTGTCCAAACAGCCCCACTTCTACCCCTTCACCCAACCGTGTTGACCATCTTTTTGAACCCACTACTTTCCATAACCGTTTCCCACAACCAACCCCACCCCCACCACCTAAAGCTCAACGGATGGACATTGTGGAAGATATATTAGATGATCAGTTGGTCGCCACCAGACAGGGAGGCATGCAGAAATTCCTTGTCAGGTGGAAAGACAGATCACAGCTTGACAGCACATGGATCACACGTGATGAGTTGAAGCGTCTCAATCCGGACCTCCTGGAGCGATATGATAGTTTTATCTCACCGGATGTGAGATTTTCTCAGCTGAGGGGAATTGATGGGGACATCATGCCTAATTCCCCCAATTCCTTCAAGGTCTATCAAAGGAGGAAGCGTAGGGTGGCGGATAAAGCTATGATGTGGATGGATGATGCGTATCATAACGTTGCTCGCCAAGATGTCATAAATCCACCGTTGGATTACCACTATGATGATATCCGACGGTTGGATTTTGGCGGATCTACCATTTGAAGGAGAGAAGGCCCCATGTGTGTAATCACATAGAAGGCCCCACTTTGGGAAGTGCCACATGGGTTGAAACAAAAAGGCCTTAAAGTTTAGAGGGGCCCAAGTTGTTTAAAAGAGTCTTAGTAAAATGAAGGGGGCCCATGTTTTATTAAAAACTTAAGTAATGAAGAGAGAGGGGCCCACCACTTAAGTCACAAGTGTTTTAGTCTTGGGATGCGTGCATAACCCCTTATGCACGAATCCCAAGCCTCTTGGGCAAGTTTTTTTTTCTTATTTTCTTTTGTTTCTTTTAATTATGATGATGTCATCATCTCTTTAGGGTTTTCTTTTAAGACTGTCATTGTAATGGGGGCTGGTCATGTTATGCTATGCTTGGATATTGAATGAAAAAGAAAGACTTCTTCTTCTACCTTGAATCTCTAGGGCTTACCTTCTCTTGAGAATTTCTGTAAGGCCTCCGGATCGGAGTTTGGTGAGAGCCCAATAAAGGTATCTTCTATCTCTTCCACTTTTCTGTTTCCAAGAGCTTATTGATCATTGCCAAAGACCTTCAGATTTTAGATCTGAACATCACCTTCAGAAACCTCTTTTTCCCTAGATCTGAAATTTATCAGATCTGAAACTTTTCATAAATCTGAACTGTAGTAGATCTGAACTTATTGCTATAAACCTTTCACCTAAACCATTGGATACATGTCATTGGCCCTAAGCAACTTGGAAGTTCTATCTTCCATTAAGATCCTACCATTTTCTTGCTAAAGGGAATTATTGCGGGATCTGTGAGATCACCTAAGATCTCAGATTTATTATTTACTTGATATTCAATGTTCTCTAATTTAATTGGCATGCTTATAACTTGATTTTAATTGTTAATTCAGATCTGATCTCATCATATGAGAGTAGACCTCATATTGTCCTGCATCACAAGGGCAAAATGGAAAAAGAAAAATGGGATTTGGGTGGGAGGTCCTTGGCTGATATTATAAGAAATTGGGGTCCTCAACTGTAGTTACTTTCTTTAGTGAATTTTTTTTAGTAAATGTCCCCTTTTTCTTTTTTTGTTGCAAGATGTCGCTTGACTGTTCCAGTTGTAAAATTGGAAAAGGCCAGATGCTCCGTTTTCCCACACATGATGAGATAACAACGAATTGCTTTGATTTGGTTCACACCGATGTGTGTGGTATTGCATCCCCTATTTCACATTCACTACATAAGTACTCGGTTATCCTAAGTTTTTGATGTTTTTAGAAAGTTTCTAGCCTTAATTGGAACGTGCACAAATGTCATAGCAGGAGCAGGGTTGGTCAATGACCTCGCCCTCATCCTGTTAAATTATATGCCACACCTCCTTACTATAATCACATTCATACTTTTGGATGTGTCTATTTCGTCCATCTCCCAACTCACGAGAAAAAAAAAAAAAAAATTCTCCACTCAGATCTGTTAAATATGTTTTTTTTGGGTTATGCTACAGATCAAAATGGATTTCTCTGCTATAATCTCTTGGTTCTTCGGATCCGTATTAATTGCAATGTTGTTTTCTTTGAAAAGCAACACTTTTTTTCATCAACATCTTACACTCCCTCCTCCACAACCATATCTTTTCTTCCTGACATTTCAAAATGTAACTCTACGACAATATTTAAACCAGGAATTGCGTAAGGAGAAGTTCTCAGGAAGACACTCCAAATGGCCACCCTTCCACGAGCATGATGGGCACCTGATCCTGACCCCTTGCCACTTTGCAAGTCCACACGCCTGATCATTCTGGCATTCTCATTCCTCATTAATTTACTGTCCTTGGTTTCTATTCCTCAAGTCTTATTTGCAGGTTTTGAAGCATGGATGTTGGCGAAAGGGGATGAACTTGATGCTCTTTAACTAAAAATCACATATGGTATCTTATTCCTCGCCTATCCTTTGCAAAATCAATTGGATCTACTCTATCAAGCTCAAATCAGGCAATTCTCTGGATCTCTATAAGGCTCAACTTCTGACTCAAGGTGGCCAATAGGAATATGGAATCAATTATGAAGAAGGCTTTGCCATAGTCACCAAAAGGAAACACAATTCGCACCATTTTAGCCATTGTTGTGTCTAAGTCATGGCCTGTTTACCAAATGGACGTGAAATATGCTTTTTACATGGAAACCTTAAGGAAGAGGTCTACATGCGACTTCCTTCGCATATCAGGTACTTCTTCTCACAATGTCACTTGCGTCGCTCTATGTATAGAATTTAACAGGCTCCTAAGGCATGGTTTGAGAAGTTTCGTTAGACACTGCTTCATCTTCACTTTCAATAAAATCAATATGATTCATCCATGCTTCTTTAAGAAACTGCTTCAAGCATAACAGCTCTTCTCATCTATGTTCACGCTGTCATCATCAGGACTAATTCAATGACTACTCATCAAATAGAAGACTTCCTCCATGCCTCTTCTCATATGAAGGATCTTGGACCATTCACTTATTTCCTTGGCCTTGAGGTTCAAACTTTAACTAAGGTAACTTTTATAAATCAACATAAATACATCAAGGATCTTATTGCACTTGCCCGCTTGGAAGATTCTACTCCAAAGGACACCCTTATGGAGGTCATTTTTAAGTATAACAAAGATGATAAGAGTCTTCTCTTTTATCTAATGGTTTTTCGCCAGCTTGTTGAGAGCCTTGTTTACTTAACCATTACCCACTTGAATATATCTCATGATGTACATCTTGCGAGTCAAGTTATGACTAGCTTCTCTAGGTATCCCGACACTCGCTGGATGTATCTGAGAAGTGCATTGATGTCGTGGAAATGCAAGAAACAAGACCACACATCCAACTCATGAACAGAGGTTGAATATCAAGCTATGTCCTTAGCCCACTTGAAGATTCAATGGCTACAACGACTTCTTTCTGAGCTTGGATATGTACAAGAAAAGGCTACACCACTCCATGCTGACAACATCAGTGCTATTAGTATAGCAGCTAATCTTGTTTTCCATGAGCACACCATACACATCGAGGTTGATGATCACTGCATTTGTGAAGCCTTCTTCGTCGACATTATTTCCCTTCCCCACATCCCCTCCAAGTTTTAGATCATTGATATCTTCACCAAAGGGTTCTCATGTGCTCCGCATCAGTTTCATATATGCAAATTGCTGCTGGTGGACAGTGGACACTTCAAAATCAATTTGAGGGGGAGGGATGGAAGAGCGGGGGCAGTGGAGAAAGAGGGAAAGGAAAAGAGGAGAACGAGGAGAGGAGAGAGGGTACTAAAAGGATGCTATGGATGACCAAACTGGATACTATTTAAAGAAAATCATAGTGCTAGTATATCTCATCTGTATCATTACGTGAATTATTCTCTTAGGTTTAGAATAACTAAATTAAGGAAATAACCCCAACTAAGGAGATTTAATTGTTGATATGTGTACAGTTTTTGTCCTTGAACATTTCATATACTATATAAGGCAGGACTCCTCACAACGAAGGGGACCAAATTCCACACCATTATTTCAATCCCTAGAGTTTAGTTTACATTGTTACTCAAGAATCTCCCTGTAGTCTTTCACTATTTTATAATGGCCTCTGGTCAACAGATTAACCTAAGAAAGTGCTCCATGCAAGGATTTGTTGAGATGAAAATCTATACAACAAGTCTTCTATGCTGATTTGCTTCTAATAAATTTGCATTACCATTAAAAAAAAAAAAATCTACACAACAATTTACAAAGAAGCCTAAACAATATTGACATGGATTAAAATGGAGAGTGCAAGTAAAGATTAATGCCTTACCCATGGGGTCTTTGATGATGTCATAATAATCGGGCACATCATGCGCATCAACCGGGTCCCTAAACGGCCAAGCATCAACGTGCTCGTTCATCAGCTGTTCACATGAAAAAGCAAGCAGTAATTAAAAATAACACATCACTTAACTAATAAAAAGATACAGATGAATTGCTTCATGAGAGCCATCAAATGACCATATTGCTGCCTTTTCTTTTCTTTCTTTTAAGGGAGTTAATGATCATATTGTCAACTACACGACAATGGTAGAAGTCTCGGGTGCCATTAGTGATACATAGGTTCGAGACCTACGAGCAGCAAATTTGTGAAAAAATTGCCGAAGGCTAGGTTTGTCTCCAATTTGAACCCTCCTAGGACCCTACTTCGTCGAGACCCGCAATGGGTGATGACCTTTATTGTCAACTAGATGACAAATTCTGCAGGGCAATGGGCACAAGAGTATGCATCTTCCAGTATTGACACACATTGCTACAATAATTAGGCTAATTTTCTTATATAGCTCCTTCAGAATATCTAGATCATGTCAAATGTAGGCTGCTTTGCAGAATACTTCAGACATGTGCCTTGGAGGAAGGCTCCTTTTCCTAGTTGAGGCTCGGTTCTTAGGAAGCTTTGTTTTTTTTTTTTTTCACTATCTATGGTCTAATTGGAAAGAAAGGAATAAGAGGATTATCAAAGTTTGGGATCATATTCACATGATATTCTTGCAGCTGTGATTCTAACAATTAGCAAATGGCAGTTTTGCAGATGAACGTTGAGGATTTGAATCTCCATAATATTCCTATCAATGGGAGCATGCATCAAGTGCTGGTCCATTGAATCCAGAAAGTAAGTTTGTGATCCCTCACAAGAAGGATTTTTCAAATTTAATGTGGATAGGTCTAGACTTAGATTGATGCAAAACTTGAATTTGTAGCCCTCGAAGAGACTAACACTACGAATCCAAGATCATTAAATTCCGACTTCATTTGCCCAGTCTTAATTAGGTCACAAGGGACTGTTATGCGCAGAAATTCTGAAATTAACTTAGCCTGAAGCCCAAATTCATGATTACAAGATAGATTCATGAATAAACACCAATCTAAGCCTAATATGTGTTCTAGAAGGTATTGGGACTAGAAGAATCAATGAAACCAAGTATCCATATCAAGTTCGTGGAGAAAGCATGAGGTCCTAGTAAGGATATCTAGGAAATGTTGACAAACACGTACTCTAAAAGCTTGAGTTGATAGAGAATGACGTAACAATGTATATCACAATTCAGAACACCCCCCGCACGTGCGGGCTCCAAACGGAACATACACACAACGCCCTCCGTGGGAGAATACAAGAGCTCTGCACGGGAATCTGATACCATGTTGACAACCACTGACCCTTAATGCTTAAGCTGATAGAGAAAGGCATAACAATGTATTTCACAATTCACAACAGGAAACACATGGAGAATGGGATTTTTGGGCAAACTCACATGGAACAATTACAAGGCAGCAAGGTTCACGATCATTGATACTCACGTCATTAAGGAAACATGAAGAAGTCATAAAGGAATAGGTACCTAAACATAGCATATCATTCCATGCAGCAAAGCATCTAAACCAAACCTCAATGATGGTAGGTAAACCCCATGATAATGGGTTCATGGGACCCAACTGCATGACTTCCTATAAAGTATCACCTACCCCATGGCCATATTAATTTAGTAATGTTTTATCATGTAGGATCATAACTCACCACTGCTCTTTGGTTTTTGATGAAAATCTAATGGAATTAGAATCAAAGTGATGAACCCCACGTCAAACCCATATGAAAAAACATGTTCAGGTATAACATTAAGATTTCAGATTTAAACATGAAAGGTTCAATAGATTTGACGATTTAATTATATTAGAAACTAATAGAACATTCTAGGAAATCAATCTAAGGCCTCACAATCAAATTTCTTAATCTTAGGGTATGTTCCCGGTTGAGAGGAAAGCATGGCTAATCTCAAAAGTCGAGGGTACATATCCGAAAAGTCCAAGGAATGAGATTTAGAGCTGTCCCTCATGCCTTATTTATCAACAGGGCTTGAAACCCAAAAATAGGGAATTGTCAGATACCTTACCATCAAGAAACAGGGTAAGGGTGTACCCAACTACAAAAAACATGCTTGAGATACAAGAGACATACAACCAAGAACCAAGAAAGACAAGGGAAAAAAGGAATTATGAATACTATAATTGTACTTGGTTACTTGTTGGTTGATGAAATTAGGGTTCTAATGCATTGTAGATGATGAAGATTATGATGCCTTACAACCGTAGTCCCAAAAGCCATAGTCGATCCTCCTCTTCTCCTCTCCTCTTTCTCTCTCTAGTTGTGTGGTTGGGAACAACCGAGCGAGGACTGGATGTGCAGTCCCTCTAGTTTAAATAAGGTTTGGCCTCTTTTTTTTCTTAAGACAAGTCTCCTATTAACTTAAACAGTCCTATCAATTGGGCCCCTTCATTAACTAAGGCTAATAAAACTAGTCCTAACTGAACTGCTAACATGGGCTGGTTGTGGGAACCTAATATTAATTAGGTTTGGTTCCCTCTTCTAACCCCACTATACTAGTATAATTAGGGGTAGAACTCCCTTGGGCGTCTAATATGGGTTGAATGACCCACTATGGTGGGGCCATGGTGATTCCTATACCAAGTATTCAATGGTTCCAACAGGCCACACCTAACAACAGTTACAGCAGCACACACCTAATAATATTACACAACATATAAATTAAATAAGAGAATCTACTAATGGGTCCTACATATACAAATAAATCCAACTAAATCACATTAATTTTCTTAATTAATTCCTAATTAATTAACCTTAGGGTGGCACCACACATGAGGCGGGCCTTGGCGCAACGGTAAGGTTGTTCTATTGCGACCTGAGCATCACGGGTTCGAAATGCAAAAACAACCTCTCTACTTGCAGGAGTTAAGGCTGCGTACATCTGACCCTCTGCAAACCCTACAGTGGCAGGAGCCTCGTGCACTAGGCTGGGCTGGTGGCACCACACATCTATTAAAATTACACAAAATTTACAATTTTTCCCTTGTATTAGGCCGAAATTACAAATTTTCCCCTAGGCCAACCTGTAGGAAACCAAATCATGATCAAATGGAGGGGACACATTGGATAGGCTTATATCTAAAAGATGGCGTGTGTGTGTGTGTGTGTGTGTGTGTGTGTGGTGTGGGGGGCTGTTGTGGAATATGAATACCAACAAAAAAAAAAACCTTGGTTTCATCAGTTAATGGCATTATTACACTAATTGAGATATTCTTATATATGCAATATATATCACATAAAAATGCATGGAATGAATCTAATCTGCTCTAAAATTAAGAAAAACGTAGCAACTAAATATCAATAGAGTATTTCTGGGTTTGGGTCCTTACAAAGAGAGACCTTACCTTCAAAAGTGATCGCATGAAGCTATTCAATGCCTGTCGATAAGTGGCACTATCTGTAGATAGATTTGCCGTTCTAAATCTTGAATGGCCCCATTGATCAGGAGTCCAACCTGCCTCTTCTGTTGCTCAGAAGTATCATTTCATTCAGATAAGTATTTTAAATAGAACGTGAATATTAAAAAAATAAAAATTAAACCATGAACACCAAAGTCAACTTAAAAAATTGATTTCCACAAACAATAATAGATTATATTATAAGAGAATTGTTCTCTTCCCACAAGTATAATACAGCAAATGCATACATAAATATATACATGCATAAAATGTATTGTTAAAAACATGGGCAAAAATATGAAACAATTTATAATTGTTAAGGAAAAATCAGCTTGGGAAAAAGCTGAAATGTGTCACCATCGTAGTAGGCCCTAAAATCCATTATGACATGGCATTGTGTCGCGGTTCACTGTCCATCATGGTGCAAAATTTTATTTTATGCCAAAAAATCAAAAAATCCAAAAAATTATAAAATGCTAGAAAGCAATCCTTTTTTCTTCCATTAGTAAACACTTTAAAATAAATATCGGCCCGCCCTAAGTCATAACAGCCTATATCATTTTCTTATCTGAAACTTGTATAGTCTATTCTAAATTAAATAGATTTACAAGTATATATTAAAATAAGTTGAAATATCACAAATTTTACAATATGCATTGCAATCATAATTTTGGACTAACCATTAGTGTCGAGACTTAAAGTCAAGAAACTTGTAGTGGTACAGTACTCAATTACCATGAGAGTGAATCTCAACTTTCAAGTAACATTTACAACTACAACAAGATGAATTAATTATTGATAGCATTGGAGAAGGGACATGGGGGTATTGTGGTTGAGAAGGGAAGAAGACTTCATATGTGAATCCACTATAATCTTGCAAATCTACTGAGTTTTGGTGAAAAAAGAGGCTTGGGATGCTCTAGCATAGTCTCAGAAAGCTCCGCAGAGGGTTAGGGAAAGAACGAATATATATATATATATATAATCATCGTCAGCCGAAATTTTGCCTGACATTTTCAAAATATTGGCCATTATAACCATCATGACTGTTGCATTCAAAATAACGGCTGTTATGGACCAACTTTTTCAATTTTTTTTTTATACCATTACCGTTATACCTGTTATATTGAAAATAACGTAATGGCATAGGCCGTTACTGTTTCATAACAGCCATTATGAAACGGTAACAGCCGTTTTTTTTTTTTTTTTCTGACCAAGGTTGTTAAAAACAGAATCATCGATATTTAGCAAGATGGTGCATAACCAAACTACCCTCTAATGACAAAGGCATTAAAATATCAACATACATGGTAACTTAATATCAAAATGCATAATAGAATCACTAATAAATAGCAACATGGCCACAACCTATCCTCTAGACAGGGCGATTAAATGTGTAAGAGTTCAATAAAAATCACACCACAAAGATGACTGCAAACAAATGAACCAGTAATTTCTTTCAATATGATGGTCCAAAAAAGAAACTGAGGTAGGGGACTCAATAGGTTCTGTTTAAGCCAAATCAAGAAACAAATTCATGTCTAGGTTGATAAAGAGTCCTGCAAAAATCAGTTCAAATGAACCTGTAATTTCTTTCAATATGATGTTCCAAAACAGAAACTGAGGTAGGGGACTCAATAGGTTCTCTTTAAGCCAAATCAAGAAACAAATTCATGTCTAGGTGGATAAAGAGGCCTGCAAAAATCAGTTCAATTTTTTTGAAAATGATAAGAAAGTCTTCAGAATCAAAGGCCTTGAGCTATGTTCAGCTCCTTCCTACTTAGGAAACAGATAATTCTTTCCTGAATTTTCAAGGTTTCATCTATTGAGCATTTTCATGAAATAGGAGAAGCTTTGTCCACTTCCAAGATGTGAAGGCCACACAGAAACTTAGAGAGAACCTTGGATTTCACAAACATTGCTATTACACCTTTTTTCTTTTCCAAATAATGTTGCCCTGTTTCAATTAGGTGGCAATGACTTGAAGATTATGGAATGGTAATTGGATCTCACCATTGTCTGTGACACCTCTACTTATGTTCAATAAATTAAGATTCCTTATATTAGGGTAAATAATCTCTAGATGTTACTGGAAAAAAAAAATAATCTAGAGAGGTTAGAGGAATCTTCTAAGGGTTACAAAAGATAATGGACAATAAGGTACAATAGAAGAGTATGGGAGTGAAATGCTCTGCTTCCCAGTTTTGATGGATGATGGTTCTTTACACTCGCCCACAAATTTACATAAAGGGCATCGTAACAGCAATTTAATTAGAAAGAAACAGTGGTGACTGAAGAGACTTTACTCAGAAGTAAAAAATCATAACAAGAAAAACTCAAAGCACTCTCTGTTGAAGCATATCAAGTATCCTGATTGTGATACATATTTCATGGATAAATGACACCTTATAAATTCAAAACAAGATAAATGGTATCTAATAGATTTATGAAAGTGAATGGGGGAAAACCACACAACAAAGAAGAGCTAGTTACTTACTCAGGCCAGGAATATCCTCAACTTTGATGATTTTTCGAGGAATACCAGCGTCTTTCTGAGCAGAAAAGATGTTATCAGCATTAGCATGTAAGAGGGAACACTTCCACTCCATACTTTTAGATAGCAAAGATGAAAAAGAGTACCCTAATTTTTAAGATAATGGGTCCAAAACAGCTGATTCGATCTCAACTCCAAAACCTATTTCATATAAATATATATATAATGCAACCTGGATGTTTCCTAATTTGGCTTAGACCGCTATCAAGTGTTAGTTTTATGATCTCAATCCATTAAGATTGATGTAATAAATTGATTAAATTCTTTCTTTATTAATATATTCATCTTTTCCTTTCATGAGATGAATGGTGTTTTATTACTTAAATGCACATAAGCAATACAAATGACATACTGGCTCATGAGATGAACCGGAGTCCATAATTGTATTAGATAACACATGTGTATGGATGAGATCCACATACAGGAGACATGTGTCACAAATCTTATACTTAAATTGATTCACAACCAGTGATGAGATTAGGCATCTCATCTGACAAGGTTGCAGCATTATGATCACTACGAAATAGTATGATCTGTCTCGATCATAGGAATGTAAGATTCTAGATCATTATACTGGTACATTAGATGTAGTGAAGGACCGTGAGAAGCACCTCAAGGATACTGTCTTTTCTTTAAAGGTTTGCTCTCATAATTCCCTAACAATGGGCTCTCAACCCTGAGACATTGATGAACCCAAGTTTCTATCTATTCATTTGCTTTGAGTCACCAATGAGTGAGGCCATCTGTAGGTCAATACCTCGGTGTCTTGGGTACGTGATAGTAAGACTGTGGGAAGATTTAAT
Organism: Persea americana; assembly: GCA_029852735.1. NCBI lineage: Eukaryota > Viridiplantae > Streptophyta > Magnoliopsida > Laurales > Lauraceae > Persea > Persea americana. The sequence goes on from CM056816.1 coordinate 18,076,362, forward strand.
GGTCAAGATGGAATCTATCTTTTTCCCCTAATGCCAATTAATGGATCTATCATTGGTAAGTGTACACCCATCTCAATTAAGAGTTAATTGGATGGTACTAATGATTACTATAATTAATTGGGTCTCAAGGATATAAGATATGGATCTAAATTGGTGAGACAGTTTGACCAATTGATCCATGGATATTGATAGAGGGGCCTACTTGTAGTGATAGGGAAGTTTAGGGTCTTCATGTAATTTATTCCTAAGACTAGAGTTCAATTGCATTTATATAGTGGAGTTATTTGCAATAAACTGTGGGCCTGTATTGCACATGAGATGTGGGGTCGGGGTGTCCTAGTTGAAGCCAGCTTTCTATGGAATCCCTAGTGGTCCCCACGCTAGCCCAGGATTGGATCTTTACTAATTCTATTTGAACTCAAAAAGGAAAGCTACTATTTCCATTTGAAGTGAGACTTCTAATAGTGGCAATAGTAGAACAAAGGGTTACTAATTATTATGGAAGTTGGACTTCTAATAATATACAAAGAGAAGAGTTGAAAAACTATAAAAGGAAGAGGAGGGAGCCCCCTTGGACGTCCAAGACTTCATCCCTTGAAGTTCACGACCCTCTCCTCGAGTTTGCAAGAGTTGCATTCTTCTTCCTCCCCTCTCTCTCTTCTAGTTCCCTTCTAATTTCCTTAGTGATTCTAGTTAGTCTTTTTCTTGAAGATTTCACCATCTCTCTTGAGGAAACAAATCTGAAGCAGGTCATAGCGTGGAAGACGATTGGGCATTGGAGATTCTGATCTTAGAAGAGCTCTTCATCAAAGAGTTGAATTAAGTTCTCCATTAGAGCACAACCAAGCTCCATAGGTATTTTCTACTCCTTTTATGTTGTGGAATTTCGTAGTTGCATGTTTAGTGCTGTTTCTATCTTCTTGATATGTTCGTTTGCTGATCATGATGACTGAGATTGAGGACATGCATCCTGGATTGGTTTTTATTGAGTTTTTGAACAGGTTTTCACTACTTCTAGTTGGTGAAAAGTTTTTGAAACCTATCCAAGAGGTCCACCCACTTCTAACATCAAGCATATGTGCTACAACTGTCCACTGAATGTATACATTGACGAGTGGACTCCATTTTTAAACCGGTCCAAGTACCAGTCCACTCCAGCGAGTCACTTCGTAAGTGATGCGGTCAAGTCTTGTGTGTGTGTGCGCACGCGCACGTGTGTGTGTGTGCGTGTGGCAACTGTGATCATGCTGTAGTGGCAGTTGAGACTCTTCTCTCTGAGTTCAGATCCTTCGACGCTTTGACTTTAGAGAAATTTAGAGTTGGAGCGAAACTCCACAATGGAGCCCACATTTAAAAAGTCTAGGCCTCTAAAAATAATTGCCCCCAAGTGCATGGAATATCCGCGAATTTTACCTCAACGAGAGTTGGTCCCACAATAAGATATGACTGTTTGATTAAAAACACGATTATTACAGTCAAATATAATGGTGGTACCAACTAGCAAGAGTGCAGCTGTAGACAGATTATATAAAAAACAGGTGCTTTCAACAGTGACGAAGGTTGAGATTGAAAGTTAATCAGAATACTGGTTTGAAACCCGATGGATTCTAGAAACTCCATAAAACTGCTCTATCATTTTGTTGGAAGAAATGCACTACAAAATCCTGTCACCTATGCCTATCAAGGATCTTCCCCAATCTAATTTGATAATCAATATCTTTACACATACATACTAATCAAACAAGCAATATGATTTGTCTAAACAAACTAAGACTATAAAGATAAGAAAGGATCATATAGAACCTTTTGAAAGTCAATTCCAGGGTACACGATGTGACAATTAGAGAGTTCTCTTATTTTCTCATCAATTGCCTGCAATTACAGATGAAAATGAATGGTTTCTAATTAGATCAAACAATCAACACAAACTCAGGAATAAAATTCAGCATATCTGTAACTTAGAAGAGTTCTCAAATATATTCATTGACTTAAAAGAAGAATGAAATACAAGAAAGACAGGAACATGGAAAGAAGGAGAGGAGAAATAAGAGAGATTTGGAAGAAGGGAAATCATGCATCGGGACTTGGACCGTTAACCCTGATTACTTTTTCATTTTTTGTACTTTTGAATGGTCTTAATTATGCCACTAATAGAGTACATTGGGGTGCAACTCAGGCTGACCATGCTAGGTTTTAAACCTGCCTCAGCATGCCTGAATTGCGAGTAAGCTCGGCATCAGGCCTGAATCAGTATCCAAACTTGAGCTCAGGTGACATTATAAGTTATCAAATATAAGCATATACAAACTTTCTCCTTAGAGAGCCTTTTTGGGTGATAGTCATGGGCATCCACAAATGCACACCTATCCACATCACCCCCAACCCCAATTCCAATGACCCAATATGATGCTCATCTAGAATGGTTGATCATTGGATTTAACATCCATTTTTCTATTGTTGATTTGAAGGGGCCCATATCTCGATAATCTAAGATTCTTTCGATCTTGTACAAATAGCTCATCATCAGGTCCACACGACCCAGACTCACATAGTCAAAAGTCAACAGAATAAGTCACTCACATGGGTCTATTTATAGTTGCTAATATTGGGAGATTTGGTGTACTATATTTAGATAGCTAACTCATTGATTTCATTGTATCGATTCTACATATCCTTCACTAGCACACACAATAACCAGTGGTAAGCAGGGGCATGTTCACCACCAACTGCAAAATATATTCTACGATCCATTAAAAAAATTTAGATCACGCAAAATCATACTCAAACACTTACAATACTTTGGTTTAGACGAGAGCATAAGATTTTAAAAAGAGAAGATTATTAGTACTCGTTTCTCAATCCAAGAATACATAGAGTAGAAATGGGCTAGGAGAAGTGGGTAGAAAGAAAAGACGAGAATAAGATTTGGGATGGAAATGGAGTTATTGCAGAGAGTGCAAAGTGGGAAGAAGACTTGAGCGATTACAACTACATGCTGGAAGTGGGAGGAGAAAGTGAGTTGTAGAACATCGTTATAACTTCCGGTCAAAATCAGAAGTTATGGTCTAAAGTCAGAAGTTATGGTCAAAATTAACTTCAAAACCCTCAGCTTTAATATAGTATAATTGTAGCCTTGACCTTGATTGGGCAACTTACTAGGTTATATATACATGATCAACGCAAAGGGATGCATGATCTTCACTGCAACTTTTATCTTTTTATCATTCCTCTAGTTATATGGTATCAACTATCAAAGCCTATGCTGTCTGTAATCAATCAAAGGAGATTCTGCCAATTTTCTACTCCTGCTATCAGGAGTAGATTGACTGCTCTCTGTGTGATCTATAGTGATCTATAGAGACGGTTTACCTGCCTCTGTCTCCGAATCATTGAAGACAAATCAGTATATGGGAGCTTTGGGTCTATCTTGCATTCCATCAGAATTCCCCCATCATAATCCTTAATGTACCTAAAAAGAACCAGTATCTATCAGATCACAAAAATATAATAAAACAATAGTTGTGCTGAGAGATTGTATGCAAATTACACCATACCCTTGCCATCTATTTTTGTCCAAGTCAATCTCCATTGAAAAACCCTATCATCACCACATATGAACCACTATTAATCAGTTATTTAAAAGAAACAATGGCATAAAAACTCTTATTCATGTCAAGGACACAGAAAAAGGTCATCATATGTTTGGTTGTCATGCTTAAACTTTGTTCTTGCATTGGCATACAAGTCAACCAAGTTTTACCTGGATGGACTAAGAGATGCATTGACGTGCAGTAAAAACAAATGCAAAAGGAGAAAAAAGAAAAGAAAAAGGCAATAGCAAAGTTACCTGCTTTATAAAGTAACCGACAGCATTGTTATCAGCATAAGTTAGAAAATGAGTGAGCCCATCAACATCACGAGCATGCTGTTTTAAGTGATTCATCAGTCTTGTGCCATAGCCTTTAACTTGTTCATCAGCAGTTATAGCACAAAAGGCAATCTCTCCAAATCTTTGACTGCAGATATCCAAGGATTATAATTTTTTAAGTCTGTGTATTGATTCAAAGTAAACAAAGACACACATGAAATCAAATTACAAAATCAAACAGCAATCCCAAATGTTATTTGTTTATCAATATAGAAACTCTCCAAGATTAAAAATAAAAAATAAATCAAAGGGTTAAGGGGAAAACAGAATTTTCATACTCCAATTTACCATTATTGTTCTTTGGATATCGAGGAGAGGAAGCTTCTTAGTTTCTTATGCATGCACAGAGTGTTCCAAAATATTAGTATAGGCTTATGTTGATAGCTTATATACTAGGAGGAAGGTTTTTATACAATTTTTTATGCTCGTGGCAGTAGTTGTTCACAGTTATTTTGTTCTTTTTTTTTTTAATTCCATTTACCATTTCAACAGAAATTTTAATAACTGATCAAATGTTTGGTACCACAGTTATGGGAGATTTTCAAAGTTCCGACTGCCATGGGGAGATGAAATCAGGGGATGGATACATACAGTGATGAATGGACAGTGGCTCCAGGCCAAAGGGCAGATACAGATAAAATTAGTGAGCAGGAGCAGCTATGGACTAAGGTTTGATGGGAAGAAGAGAGGTATTATGAGTATAAATAAGCTCTGAGTTTATTTAATAGTACTAATATCTTTTTATTTCAGTTTTCCAAGTAAGAATGCACTTCGTTTTGGAGACAATTATCCAAATGAATGTCTGGGTTTTGATATGATGATGGCAACCACTAGATTTCAAAGGAAAGGCACACTACCAATGTATAAAGGAATGAACTCACAAACTTATAATATGAAGAAGCAATTGCTCTATTTTGTGAAAGAGAAAGTGGCCAATCACAAAAGCAGACGAAAATTGCTACTGCCTCATCATGGTTTAAAATCGCGGTATCGGTTGGAACAAAAAACCGATATGATATCGGTATCGGTCGCGGTTATCGGTCTGTCGCGGTCGTCGCGGTGTGAATTTTTCTTTTAATCCAAAAAAATTCACAAAAATATCCAAAAAATTCAAAATATTAGAAAATGCTAGAAAACAATATTTTTTTTCCATTAGTAACAACAATAAATCAAAATATCGGTCACCATAAGTTATGAGTCATGTCTGTATTGCAGTTCGTTGTCTTCTCTGGTATTTCATATAATGCAACTAATATTTTGGCTCATAGTCAATTTGTTAGTGTAAAATATAAGAAAACAAAGATAACATAACAATTATCTATACACTATTAATAAGCTATGAGTATTTACTATTTAGTAGCATAAATACTCCAACAATTTTTTTTTAAAAGTAGAAGATTTAAAAAGCACCATTTTTCTACGCCCAAAATCATATTTATAAGTAGATTTAGCATGAAAGTATGTAGATCTAAGTGAAGAACACATCACAAACCAAAAATTGACATGCAAATGATCTTTTCATTCATTTTTATGCTTTATCTAAAAAATAAAAAATAAAAAACACATAATAGTAAAAATAAAGGAGTTAAGTTGATTTTCTCTTACTAAATAAAATGATTTCTTCAAGAAATATTTTTAAAATTTGGAAAATATAAGAGAATGAGCTATGGAGAAATGGTTGCTCTAAGGAGATGAGGGGAGAGGAGAAGAAAATTGGAGAATAGGGAAAAAGTTGCAAAAAATTAGTGTTTTTGACTATTACTCCTCGCAGTCCATCTCGGCAGATATTTTGAAAATATCAGCCGAGATATCGGCGAGATATCGGTAAAACCGATATTTTGACCATATCGGCCGAGATGAACCGATATTTTGGGGATATTTTGACCATATCGGCCTGACTCGGTATCGCGGCAAAATATCGTCGCGGTATGGGCCGATATCGGTTCATATCGGCCGATATGAACCAGTATCGGCTGAGATTTTAAACCATGTTCCTCATACAAAAAGGAAACAGAAATGAACTTTCATTCTAACATCAAGGAGACTTCTCAAATTTATTAAATTACCACTTCTTAAAGGCCAAACAAATTTATCTAGATGACTTAGGGAATTTCTCCACTAAATCCTTTTTGAAGTTCTTGATTCTGTCGTCTCCAGTCCATCTTCCTTGCTTGCGAGGTGGTTGGATTTGGCTCCTCCTGGGGTTTAAACCTTATGTTGGTTGGCGATTGCAATTAAGATATCTACAATTGACAATCTTAGAAGGAAGAGCTTCAATTCAGAGTCTATAGTCTAAACTTGCAATATGAGTGGAAAAGATCCAGAGTACATCCATCTGTTTATTCACTGTGAGATTGGGGCATCAACTTGGAGAGATCTTTTGAGTAGATGAGGTCTTCTGTGGTGGTTTCCATTGATAAGGTCTTCTGTGGTGCCTTTAAATAAGTGATGTAGCGGGAGCATGGAGGGGGGATCCCTTTATGGCTGTACGTTGGTACTACAGTGACTTTTTTCTTTTACTATTATGTGAACCATTTGGAAAGAAAGAAATGAAAGTTTTTAATTGTACAGGGGCATATTTAGAGGACATTCCATCTGCTATGATTCTAAAAATTGTCAGATGGGCAGTGGTTCGGAAGGAGGTAGAGAATTGTGCTTGGAAACATTCTTCATAATTGGAGCAGGTAATGGAGTGTGGTCATGCGAGATGAGAAAGGTGGAAATACGGCGTCCTCCTTTAGACGGCTAACTCAAATTTAATGTGGATGGGTGAGGTGGGGTTAACCCAGGTCCAACAGGCATAGTGTTAGGACATTAGGATATTAGATTAAGATGATCATGAACAATCATGATAAGGTTGTAGGAGCTGTTCTTTACAACAAGGAGAGGTTTTGCTCGCCCTTCTCCAAGTAGGTGTAAATGATTCCAACAACGCTGAGGTTCTGACCAACGCTGAGGATTTATGTCCCTTCATTTCATAAAACACTAATTATGGAAAGTGGCTCTAAAATGCTATTTCTTGGACTACAAACCCTGCTTTGTAAGTTCCACTCTTTCCATCCATCCATATTTGAAGGCTATGTCCTCCTTTTCCACTCAACACTCTTAACACGCCACTTCTAACAAGTGTTTTCAGAAGCATCTGTGGCTTGCGCCCCACGGCATAGTAATCCCAAAATGCCTCTGAAGCTCAAGTCTGAGGCTCTTGGAAGCATTTGAAGCTCATGACACAAAGCTCGCCTGGTCCAAAGGCATTCCCAAAATGCCCCTAGCCTCAAGTCTGAGGAGTAGCTTGCATTTGGAACCCCTTACAAGATGCGATATTTTTAAGCATACACCCTAGATAAAGCATGCACTTCAATTGCACTCCGTACCAGGGGAATTACAACCTGTGTTGTCAATTCCGTTTCATTTCGGCCATTCAGCTGAAACAAAACAAGGCCTCAAAGTCTTCATCCTGAAAATCATTTCATTCCGGCAGAAAAACTGTATTTTGAATTAAAAGGTATGTTGCATCCGGTATTTCCGAAATGGAAAAAATGGCCAACACCATTTTTATTTTGAGGTTACAAAAAAAACAGAGGGAGTGTTGTGCAAAATAGTGTTGTTTATATGAAGCTGCTACCTTCTATTTTTGCCCCTTTTCCCAAAATCCAGATTGATTGCAACAACTCTGCCCTCTCGCCCCTTTTTCTCCAAATCAACTCTGCTGGAGCTGGACTGCTGGAGCCATTGCCGGAAATGGACCGCTCTCCTCTTCCCTTCTCTTCTCTGCTCGCTGTGATGCATCACTCCTCTCCTCTTCTCTCTCTCCCTCTCCCCTTTCTACTTTCCTCTCTTCATTTGGATGTCAATCCCTTGGGAACAGTTACAGAAAAGATTTTACGCTGATGAAAATACAGGAGATTAGATGGCCCACCAATGGATGATAACCACGTATATTTGGATGTGATATGGATGACGCTTTGTTGGTGAAATTGTCAGCTGGCAACAGGGAAGAGAGGGGTTGTAATGATGGTATCCTTGAAAAGAGGATAACCATCATCCTCTTTATTAAAAATGAGCATGACTTGTGGATTTCTATGGTGAGGTGTCAGAATAAAAATGGGGAAAGTAGATGGGTTGGGCAAAGGTAGTGCTATTGGCCTATTGGAATTTCTGTGTTTTTTTTTTTTTTTTTTTTTTTTTGGTAAAGTGGACTTTCTGTGCTTGGGTAGGAACTAGGAAGATATTCTCTATGGTGATTAAGCACATTACATTACTAATTAAATTAAAAAATTAAATGTATTAATTAATAAATTATTTTTATAATTTAACATTTATTTAATATTTTCCAATATATATTCCTATTTTCCGAAATGTTAGTCTGAAATATTTCGCCAAAATTCCGATATGCCAAAACATTCATTTTAAAGACCATACCGAAATGAGGAATTAAATGGAATTGCCAACTATGATTAGAACTTATTAACCATCTCGTTCTCCAGAAAAAGGGAGGAAGGAACAAGAGTTCCGGTTTTTTTTTTTTAATTAAAGACTCTCATAACTACAGATAACTTATGTCATCCATAGGCTTAAACCCCAAGCATTGAGGCCTGGCCTGGCACCTCACACTTTGGGGAATTGGAACACTCGCCCCACGTCTCAGCATTTCTGAGTTCTGAGCACTACATTCAGAGTCTTTAATGCTAGTGTTCTTCCTCTTCTCTTAGTTCCTTGTGCTTGCAGCACTTCAATGCTACCAAAAAATTGTTTAACACTTTCCAGTCTTCTATGTTCATTCGAATACCATCTCAAGTGACAACCTTAATGTTTCCCTCACAAAACTTTCACAAATAAAATCATAATACATGATGATCTACTATACCTGATGTACGGGCGGTAAGTTATGCCACCAACAACATGGTTATGCCTGATTACCATCATGGATTTGTGGCTTCTGCAATGATTTGAAGTTCAAATATGTAAACAATACCTATAACAGAACTCGAAAACAATCAATGAAGTAGATTACATCAAACTAAAGCAATCAAAAGCATCTAAGCATGTATAATCAATTTACAGTATGGTTGAATTTTTAATCAAAACACTAAATGCTTCATACTGGGGAAAAAAATGTAAGTGCCTTCTGTATGATTAGAAAGCAATTCATATCTGATAAGTAGTTGATTTTGCACTTGCAATAAAGTAATTAGGCTCACGATTTTAAAAGTTTTCAGCACATAGACTGCTAATTGCCCAGACCTACAGGAAGAAATCGGAATGCAGATTTCTCATGGCCTGCGGGGGTTGGTGTGTGAATAAGAGAAAAAGTAAACTTATGAGCCAAGCATCTAAAATTCTAAAGCAAAGCAGCACTGAAGTAGGCACAATAGCTAGAACTAAGCTCTGATAATTCAGTTTAATCCAAGCTGCAGTTTCTTCCAATGATAGGAACAGAACCCATACTTCATTGCAATCCAAGAAAGAACAACAAAGTCAAGCTGCAACTACCAGCAAATCCATCCTCCATATCAATGACAAACTAATATCAACTAGTGCACACAAATTCTATAAATAATTGTTAGCCAAATATTAGGATTTTACCAAGAACAGCAAGAAGTTGGATCGCGCACACACCAAAAACAGCATACAGCGGTCAAGCCCGCTACATGGAATTTCACCTCCAAATTCAAAGAGATGAAAGTCCAAAGTTGACTCTGTTATTCAATCTCAACTTTACAATATAGATGTTTCTTTGACACGGGTGCTCATGGGCTAAGCTACCCTAGGCCCAACCGCCCAAACCTTGGTCTAGCCCACTTGAGCCAGGTGTTGTCTTTATCTTTAAGTGCCCAGGTCCAGTCAAAGCCCAAGTCTACGCTCGTTCAACATTCAAGCTTGGCTTAGTTAAGTATATAAAACCCAGAGGTTCAGCCCCACCTAGCACAAACAATGGGTTTCATGTTAGGGTTTGCCTCCACTAGCCCTAGGACAAGCCCCGTAGCACCAACATATGCAAGACCTTTTTCTATGAAGACTCCTCTCCTCTTCTGTTTGAACCCTAGCCTCCGTAGCCAACCCCGATGGGCATTTGATGATTGTTACTCTTGAAATCTCTTTGCCGGCCGTCAAGCCTATGGGATTCAATTGGCCAATGCAGCTTCTCAAGAACCTCTTGAGCAACAAGATTCATTGCACTACCACTGTCAATAACCAAATTAACTGACCTGTTTTCAACTCCCAACCCATGTTTGGAATTTCTTAGTCCGACTCCACTCTTCGTCCTTATCATTTGTGGTGAGAAGTTGACCAATGACAAGTGTGGGATTATCCACTTCAGAAAATGTGTCTCCACAGCATGGGGTTTTGTTCTTTGCTAGTACTTTCTTTCTTCAGTCTTACCTTGTCCCATGCGAGACCGTTTAAGCATGTGCTCAACACAGAATGCTTTTATGTATGCTTCTTGACTGGTATTGCAGTAATTCATTTTTTTCCAATATGTCTGCTCGCTAGCCTCTGATATAAAGAACCAAATCATGTGCCTCGTTCTCCTCTAGTTCACATACATCTTGCAACTCCCAAAATTAGCAAGGTATATTCATCAACTATCAATTCTTCTTGCTTTAAATCAAAAAATTTCTCAAAATAGAACTCATTCTCAAAACACCAATCTCCATATTTGAACTAATACAAAATTCTTTGAATTTCATTCAAGTTTCCAAAAAATTTCGTATAGACTAGGTGCTCTCACAAGAATGACTAACATGCTATGTAGATCTTGTAGACTGGAGTACGCTGGTGAAGATGGATTGCTGATCAGAGACCGAATAACTTCAATATAAGCGAAAGTGGTAAGGACAGCCCAATCTGATGTAATCGACTCTTGTTGCTTTTTTACTTGAACCGGGTCGGATCTAGGTCCACTTAGACTGCAAATCTTTTATTTATATATAGGATCCTGGCCTAACACGAATTCTAGTCAATAGTGGGCTCAACGTGTCAAAGAGAGGGCACGTGTAATGAAACCCTCTTATCTCTCTGTGTCGATGCTTCCTCGGTAATTGTGCAGAAATAAGAATAAATGGGTTTCGTAAACACGAATGGGGTTCTTGCGCGCGAAGTGGAGACGATCAATCTCAATGATGGCAATGGCGACCTCAATGTTGGTAGGGGGTGCGATTGAGGTGGTGCCATGTGAGGGCGGTGCGCCCCCCCCCCCCCCCCCCCCCCCCCCCCGGTTTTTGTGTTGGGCTTTCTAACTGGGGTTATTGGTGATAGATGAAACGATGGTGCAGGACTCGGCTTGCAAATTTGATGCAGCGGGGGAGTTTGGAGAAATTTGGAGGTGGGTCATGTGGACAGTGATGGGTTCAGATTTGGCTGTGATGGGTTCAGTTAGGGAGATTTTGGGGTTCGGATTCTGCAGATTTTTGGCAAATGGGGTCCAGATTGATAGGGGATTGGAGATTTGGGGCTTCTAGGATTTCGGGTGAAATGGGAAATTGGGTGACGGGGTATCGGCTAGGAATAACTGAGGATGTTGAATTTGGGTTACGGGATTTAGGGTTTCTATGGATTCAGGTGGCCGGTGGAGAAAATTGGGGAAACTAGGGATTTAGGGTTTCGAATTGGTTGAGGGAATTGGGGACAATGAAGATGAAGTGTTTGGGATGAAGGGTACGAAAGTGGGTTTGGGTTTGTTAAAAGGGCATCGGTACTGGATTATGGAAAGGATTGATGACGAGAGAGATAAAATCCGGAAAAGACGATTGTTTCCCGGAGATCGCAAGACTTCAGCTCTAATGCCAAATTGATGCAACCCTCGATCCGTCAATGGAAAATAGATCAAAATTCCTCGAAGGTTTTGGATGAATCCGCTAAGGATTCAATGATAGGGACTAAGCTCCAAAGAGGCACGGCCAAATCCCCAACGGATTCAACTCAAAGAGTATTCTCAAGCCAAAAAAAAACCTCACAACCATAGGAAAACCATAACATCACAATCTTATTGAATAATTCTACCAAAAAAAAAATTTTCTTATTGAATAATCATGAAACTATTTCTCCTGAGGACGAACTACATATTTATAGGAAGGGTTAGACATCCCCTTTCTTAGTTTGCCTTTACTTTCCAAAATAATAAAGGAAACTATGTCATTAAACTTGCTTAATAATCCAAATCAAATAAAACTCTAAATTAAATATACCTAATTAAATGGTTTTTCCTATTGGGCCTTGGACTGGGCCCAGTAGGTTGTTTTGACCCATTGCCTGGCCTACATCAATTTATCTTATGAGGAAAAACTAGTGGCAATGTTGGACGCTAAAGAAAAGGCACTACGGAAAAGTACTGCCCAACTAGTCAGGGTGCTTTGCGAGAATCATAACCAGATGAAGGCTACATGGGAGACTGAGGAGGAAGTTGATGATTAGCACCCCTACCTGTTTGAGTCAGGTATGTGTCAAATTTGGAGGACCAAATCTTCGAGGTGGGTGGGGCGGGTGGGGGGGTGGGGGTGTGGGGTGTGGGTGGGTGGGTGTGGGGGGACCGAGACGTTTTTGGCTTATTTAATTGTGGGGGTGGTGGGGGTGAGACCCTAACCTTTTTGGCTTATTTAATTATGTATTTGCATGCCATGTTTCTAAACTTTTTTTTATTATAGATGATTCTTCCACTTAATTTGTGGAAAAAATGTATTTCCTTTTATTTTTTTCCTTATTTTTAAAGAAAAATCGATTTTTTTTTATTTTTGGGTTTGTTTTTTGTATAAGTTTAAGATTTTGCATGTGTCAAATAGATCTATGGTTCTAATCCTACATCTACGCATGTACACTCAAAAATGGTAATTTCTACAATTTTTGTATTTAAAATTATTATCTAAAATATGTAAAAATATTTTCCTTTATTTTTTTTCTTTTTCTCTTAGGATATTTAAATGTCAAAGTGTCTACCAATTAGATATATAGTTTTACGCTTAGATCTATGCATGTTCAATAGTAATTTTTAATTAAAAATATTATTTAAAATGTGTAAAAATAGTCTCTTTTTCTAATTTGGAATTTTCTTCCAATTTAGAAACATAAGTAATGTAGTGTGCAGAACAAAGGATCCTCACCTAGATCTATACATTGTCATGCAAAATATCAATCTTTTCACTTACTAATAAGCATGTAAATTAGTAATTTATTCTAATTTAATATTTTTTTTGTTTTTAATTATGATTCACGCGGATATTGATACAATTGATTATTTTAACTTATAACTACGTTACTATGTTTAACTGGTAAGTAGCCTTATTTATTATTTTATTTCTCTAATTGCGTAGGTTAAATTTCTTAGATCACAATGGCACCAAAAAAGGAGAAAGAAGTTGCCCTCGGATGGGAATATGGAGAGATGGTTGGTGGGGACCGTCATAAGGTCAAATGAAAATGGTGTCAAACAATCATGAGTACTGAAATGCATACATTTAAACAGCATCTTGCACATATGTCAGGAGATGCAAAAGGTTGCCCAACTGACCCCACCAAGGATTAAAATAGCGGTTGCGTCAAACGTAGCGGCTAGTGGCCAAAATGCTACGTAGCGGTGTAGCGGTGTGAATTTTTTAAGTTGTCAAAAGAATTCAAATATAGTGTAGCAGACAATCTTGTGTTTTTTTAGTGATTTGGAACCATGTAAGCGTAGAGACAACTTTAGGAAAGACCATTGAGGAGAAAATGTAGGAAAAATAATGTTTTAAATTAAAACATATTGGCTCTACTAGGTTTTACACCGTAGAAAATAGCAGAGCAGCCCCAACCGCTACAACCAATAATGCGGGCGCTATGCTATGTAGCAGCCGCTATTTTAAACCATAGTCCCAACCATAGCAAAGGAATGCAATGAGGGACATTGTACAAGGAAAGAAGTCATAAAAAGAAAAGAAAAATATGAAGAGAGGGTTGCTAGAATGGAGAGGGTTGATGATGATGGTGATAGGGAGTTGGAGGGGATTGAGAGCGAGCCGTAAAACTTATGACGCTGAGTAGGCTCATATGGATAAGCGACAGGATGGGGCCAGTTCTTCCATACCTCCAGGCCTTTCTAAGGACACGGCGAGGAGAGGGTCCTTGGATCCATTCTTACATAAGACCCAAAGCATGAAGCAACCCAAGATCGGGCTGGATGTCCAAATGCTCGTCGTTCAACAATAGGATTGTGTGTCTATCTTGGAGATGCACTCATCTCTTGGAAATGTAACAAACATGAAAGTAACAAAATCCTCTACTAAAGCGGAATATCACTCTATGCCACCGGCTTGATATGAGGCTGTATTGGATACGGAGATTTTTAGATGCACTTGGATTCCCTCAACAAATGCCACTCCCTTGCATGTTGATAACACAAGTGGCATTCAAATTGCCTACAATCCAGGTTTTAGGAAAGAATGAAGCATGTTGAAGCTGATTGTCATTTACATTAGTGAGACTTTTGATAACAAGATCATTACTCTTCCTCATGTGACTACTAATCTTCAAGTCGTCAATATCTTCACCAAAGCTTTTCGTCGTGTCAAACATCAATTTTTTTGTTAACAAATTAATGCAGGTTGATTCAACGTCGTCAATTTGAGGTGGGGTATTAACGTTTGATCTTGATCTGGGTCCTATATCCGATGGTGAGATCTAGGAAATAATTGGGTCCCACGTGTATATGATGTGCATATGTATATGATGTACTATATGATTTCGAGGAGGAAGAATCCCTACAATTTATGGATATCTATCAGATACCTTCTGTAATGAGAACTCTTAAGTATATAAAAGGAGGAACGATCCTCTTGATTGAGAAACTGAAATTTCCCCTCCTCTTTGGATTGATTGCAGCCATCCACATGTGAATAGTGCATTTCCCTTCCAGCATGACTTATCTTTTTTCTTTTTTTTGGTGGTGGGTTAGTTTTTTTTTTTTGTTTGTTGGGGGGGGGGGGGGGGGTGTGCGCGGGCTTGTTAAGATTACCAATCTGGTTGACAAAAAAGACCTAGGATTCATTGTTTCAAAACTCGGACTAGGGGGTGCAACCCAGCTGCCCTCAAGTCGAGCGGACTTGGCCAAGTAGCATCAAGTTGCACCCAAAATCCATGAAATTACCTAGGGTAAAACACATTTAAAAATCTAAAAAGTGAAAATGTATATATACATATGTATAATGGAATTTAAGGACTTGCTATATTTTGATTGTTTTTAATGGGTTTCAGCAATCATAAGTGGCCACATTGGAACTTGAGGTTCATCGTTTATCCATGATTAAGCATAGCCCTAACCTTCCTATGAGAGATTTAACAAAAGTTAGTTTTGATCTACAAAACTCACTGGAAAGCGTATTCTTGATAATAAATAAATCAATCAATAAATGAAAATAAAAAATTAAAACAAAAGAAACCGATACATATAAAAAAAACTTGGGTTATATATGTGTATCAAAGGGTGACCTAGATCACTTCTGATCGTGTTTGAGTTGAATTGAGCTAGTTGCCTGAGCCTCGGCCGATTTTTATAACCATTTCCAGGATTTTGTCACTTAAGGTATTAGGGAGTAAGATTTTAACAACTATATTGCCAAATATTGTCATAAAATTTGTAACGAATGTTAGATTAGTGGCTTTTCCTACCATCAAATAACTTCTTAGAGCAATATCTTAATATTAAATCTCAAAACCAATCAAATAAACATATTTACGCTGTTTCACCCTCGCATTTGCTTCAAGTATTCAAATTAAAATCAAGCATAAAACATAGATAATCTATTTATCAATAAGTTTTTTCTTCAATAAAATATTTTATATTCTTTATTTCTAAAATTTGTTACTCTTTTTAGAAAGCAATTACAAGAAATTATGGGACTCAGTTTAACTGGGCCACAATGAAATATCTTTGGCTATTTGACATGTTTAGGTCAACACCAAGTCCCACCCAAGAAGAGATTTCCCCCTTTCTCACCACACCTAATGCAAGTTCGTGGTTCTTTTTCGTGGTTCTTTTTGTGAATCTATGAGGGTGTTTAACTTTTAGTGGCACATGGAGTAATAAAATGCTCCTCTATAAATGTCAATTAAAGCAAATCTAAAGTAGGGGCAGGGAAGAGGTGAGCAGGCATGGAAGCAACGAGTTACATAGAACGTTCATGCAACTACTACATTGCTCTCAAATGAGCACCAAGATTTCAAGAGAAGAGTTGTGGACAAGTCAGTATTTATGATAGATTGACAAGATAGGGGCGCACTGCATTTGACGATCTAAGAGAGAGCAAATGTCCCATGGAAGGATTGCCACAATGGACTCAATGATCCCAGATATGATCGTGACAATGTGAGAGGTGACCCTTCTATAGGGAACCCTGGTGTTTTTAGTAGACATTTTGGCTAAGGTAAGAACAGTGCATTGCCAATTCTTAAAGCCTCATCCATGAAGGATGACAGCTGTCATAGTTTCTCCTCATCATCAATGATTTCAACTTTCCAAGAAAATGTGAGGATCTATGATTGTGAACCTCTAGTGAAAGCATACGTAAAAAAGTCAATATGTATTATTATAAAGTCTTGCCTGTCCATGACAAGACGAACTATGTACTCCTTTGGCATATTTGGTAATTGTCTAGCAAAGATATTCTTCAACCCAATCAACCTGAAGCATGCAAACACAAAATACGTAAATCAAAGCAAATCTAGTTACCAGATGGTGTTTCCTTACCAAAACTAAGACGGAAAATAAAATTCCCAAGTACCAAACGCACGATTATTAGGCCCTACAAAAGTAAACCAATACCAAACCATACGCTCATCAATTCCGTCATTCGGAAAGCAGACAAACTTTAATCTTCCTGCATCCTCCTACAAAGAACATGATATAGTTAACTCCTCAGTACAAAGCAAAAACAAACGAAAAGAAAACTCCTAGGGCTAAGTCCACTAAACCATAATAATTCAAAGAAAAACAAAAGCACTAAACCATTCAAAAGGTGTTTTTTATATATTTGTAACACATTTATATATAATAATTGCTTCAAGATGGTTGAGATGAACAAGGCAGACATGTCACAAATATCACGAATTAATATAACTTAGCACAAAAATATCAGGAAGATTTCATGAAAAAGCCCAATCAAGATGATATCACAATAAGGTTCCTTATTTTCCATAAATTTTCATATTGTATTTCTGTTAGATCGTAAATAATAAACCTGGGGACTGGGGTGATCTTAATTTCTATTTTAATTCCATAATAGTATGGGTGTAAGATTCCCACCAAAAATTAGTAATATTTAATTTGAAATAAATCAATTGGTGAATTAAATAATTAAACTAGGCCGATTAGGGGCAATCGACTCACATTCGACAATTAGGGCACAAATATAATTAGCACAATTTGGGAGCAATTAAGAACCCATTTGTAAATATGAGATATTATAAGGGGTTTTTCGGATATTTTGGAAAAAATAAATATTAGACTCGTTGGATAGAAGATAATTAATTATGAACCATTAATTAAGCATGTAGACCCATTTGAGTTGATGTAATAACTCAATAAAAGATTTAAAGGTTTAAGCCATATTTAGTTGAGAGAAACACACAGAGGGCAGCGTGATATCATCTGTATTAGGGACGACAGGGTTACGGCAAGGGCAAACAAATCAAATGAAGAGTAGCGATACAAATCAATGGTTTGGATGAAACCAAGATAGGACAGGTTGCCGAGATTGGAGAGTTTCATTACAACTCAACTAGGGACCTACACTCAACAAACATAAAACGGGTCACCCTTGTTTACACCTCATTGAAAGCACGAATCCCGAGGCCAAAAGCTTTTGGCAATTCCTTCTCTCTAGGTAATTCTCCCTCTTTCTCTCTAGTCTTTATCCTAAGGTTTCTTCCTATCTTCTTCTTTAGAATCACACGACCATTCCTAATATCTCTTACTTCTAAGGCTTACATTTTGTTTCTTGAATAATAACATTCAAAAAGAAAAGACTTTTGAAAAGGCTTCACAGTACAAGAGAGATATACTAAATGCGAAAGGAGAAAAGAGAAGGCAAGAAACAGAAAGACATGATCTACAAGCTGGATCTGCCTAAAAGACACTAATAGCAAAAGCACCTAAACAAACCCTTACAGAGCAGCTCTCATTTATGGGAGGGCCAGCTCCCTCCAATTCCTCATAATGAAGTCGAAAGGGATATCACTAAATAGAGGAAGGATAGACCACCCACGAAGCAATGGTACACTTGAGCCTATCCACAAGAGACTCGAAAGAAGATTGATTATTGTCCCTAATATCTCTTCCTTCTAAAGTTTGCAATTTGAAACCCTAAATCACTAGGAAATTAGGGAAAACGCAAGGAATCAAGCGATTGACTTAGGGCTTCGACTGTACAAAGCAGCTTTCATATATGGGAGGGCCAGCTCCCTCCAATTCCTCATAATGAAGTTGAAAGGGATATCCTAAATAGGGGGAAGGATAGACACCCACGAAGCAATGGTAAACTTGAGCCTATCCACAAGAGACTCAAACGAAGATTGATTATTGTCCCTAATATCTCTTATTTCTAAGGTTTGCAATTTGAAACCCTAAATCACAAGGAAATTAGGGAAAACGCAAGGAATCAAGGGATTGACTTAGGGCGTCAACTCTACACTTTGCTCTTTGTTGGATTCGATTAAAAAGGCAAGTAAATAAACCCTAGTTGCTATTCCTACATGATTTTGTTGTTTGACTCGGATTTATTCAAAAAGAAACCCTAATTAAGCCATAAATGGGTCAAATTTAGTGTATACATACAAAAGACCCTGGAAACCCTAGAATGCATGATGCCAAATTACTAAAATTTTCTGTTTCACTCCCAAGACACATCCAAATATCCCCTCTAGTCCCTAATTACGTATGGGACAACAATCCTACCAAAAACCAGGGTTTCCTATGTTCAATCTACATTTAAAAGAACTTCCCAAATTACATAAAACAAGTAAATATTCTAACACACTAAGATAAATGTAAAGGATTACAAGTAAACCAAGATCAAGTATGAATTGAATATTACGTTACAAATTATGTCAAGCCTGGGTCATTGATCGCCTTCCGCATGCAAGTACCTATGCCAATATAACCCTCTGATGTTATGGAATCTGAAACACCGCTAGATTGCCCTAAACACAATCGAACAATCACAAGAAGTATCCAATTAGGTTTAGGCCAATTACTAATTGACGCTTCAAATGGTATTTGGCGTCTACAAAATTCCATGACGTCCTTGGCACATCTGAGCGTGGCTTATTTTCCAGATCTCCTCTTTTTTTTTTCTAAAAGGCTTTTGTGATGCAGACTAAGCAGGATGTCCAAACACGCCCCAATCTACCATTGGATGGTGCATGTACCTTGGTAATGCCCTAGTATCCTAGAACTACAAAAGGCAGAAGCGAGTTTCAAAGTCACCGAGGATGAATAGCGGGCAATGTCATTTGCTTGTTGCAAAATTATTTGGCTTCATTGGGTTTTATCGAAATTGGGTTTTTCTTAAGCACATCTTACTCGGCTTCATGATGACAATAATGATGCTGTTAAAATCACAGACTCCAATTTTTCATGCATGGACCAAGCACATAGAAGCAGACTGTCATTTCATCCCGGGATGCTTTTGATGATCATACAATTACTCTCCAATATGTTTCTAAAGCACTTTAGATACCTGATATCTTGACCAAGGGTTTGCCAAAGCATCGTCATCAACTTCTCGTAAGTAAATTGTAGGTGGTCAATTCCAAAATTATTTTGGGGTGGGGAAAAGGAAGGGTTTAATAACTGGGCCAACTCCACCCGTATGATCCATCAATCCAACCCATGTGTTAAGGAGTCTGCAATTAGTTTGACAGGAAGAATATTTTGTTTTTCCCTTTGATATCAGATATTGATTGTAAATCACCCCAATGAATGGAGATTCATTGGTTGTAATATTTCCAAAGATACTATATTAATATCTACATATTTAGGAGGCCTCCAAAGGGATCAGCACTCACTCACATTCATTCATCTCGAGTTGCTCCAATTTTCCCGTGAATTTCTATTTTCCATCACATGTGTGGGTGTCATTGTTTGTGTACTAAAATGATCCTTTGCCAATCACGAACATTTGCCCGAGAGGTCACGTAAGTACAAAAGAAGGATTCTATGGTCCCTATTTCCCCTTGTCATTTCTTGGGAACTTTTTTTTTTTTTTTATCAGCAACTGCTTTATACCAAAGACCAAAGAACATTACAAAGAGCTAACAACAAAAGGAAAAAGATCTGTCCACCCCTTGCTTAGCCAAAGAATTAGCAAACGCATTTGCTGACCACCTAACGTGCTTAAGCTGAACATGAATATGTGACAATAAAGACTTGATCTCATTATGAAAAACTAAAACCTCCACGTAATCCACCAAAAAAATTTACTCATAGGACCGGGCTTACCCCTGGCCTAAATTCAAAATACCATTAGAAGGAGAAGACCACCTTAAAACCTTACTAACCTTGATTGCATCACTCACATAGTAGCCCCTGAATTATGAAAGATCCCATCCAGTATCCACTCTACGACTATTAAGTTTGCTCCTCGAAGAAACTCACTTAGCCAGTCTAGAAAATGCCAAGGGAACATTGAGAGCTCTAGCAACAGTAGCAAGTCTTCAATTTTGGCAACACGGGGATAATCATGAGGCAAATGTTGTGGCAAAATGTGGAGTGGATCTGATTCTCTTAAGTTAACACTAAATAGTTGTGAATTGTGATAGTTTTCTACAACATGAAAGGATTTCACAAAAAGGATATTGATGCGGGCATCGTGCTTACTCCACTAAAATTCTTCAAGAGGAAGTAAAAGGCTCAAAAGACACACACGCATGCCTCATTGTGGTTGGATGATCACCGTCAAGTGTTGGATAGCATTATAGCAATTCTAGCGAAGATCCACCGTTGGATAATGATCCGTCGTTGGATCTTAATTCTGGCAAAGATCCACCATTGGATCACGATTCTGGCAAGGATCCACCATTAGATCTTAACTCTGATAAAGATGAACGGTTTAATCCAATCCAATCTAACATTTGATCAAGATGATGAAGATCCTGTGTGGCAAAATCGGGAAGATCCCACATTGGGATGTGCTGCATCGGGGGGGAGGGACCAGCAAAGAAGATAATTGAAGACCAAGTGGACCCATCCAAGTGACCGTATGGTCACATTAGCCGTGCGGCTAGTGTTACGAAATTTGGTTCATTTTGGCCGAAATTTCCGAATAATTTCAGTTCGTTCGCTCTACCAAAACAAACATGACCCCTATAATTATTCGTCCCAGAATTCGTTCCAATTCATCCAATTCGGTCCGAATTTCATGATTTCCGCCAATTCGTCCAATTATTCGTCCCAACATAAAGGTTGCCTTTAAAATAGAAAAAAAATGAAAACTTAGGAGGCTAAACATAATTTTTTTATTTAAAAATAAAAGTAAAAATACTTTTTTGGCCTTTTGGCTTAGAGAGATTCATATGCTCCAATGCCAAACCCATCTATTAAAATTATAAATAACTATTTTTATTCCAATAAAAAACATTTTAATATGAATAATCTAGCCAAGTTTCACTCTAATATGAATAGAGCTCATCAAATATAAATTGACATATTGCAATGATTTAGTAGAATAAATTCAATATATCATATATTATTTTTACATTTTAATATATAATAATTTTTTCCAAAATATTTCACCAAAATTTCTGAATCAGCCGAAACATTTCATTTTGAGGCCAAACCGTAATGGCATCCAAACCAAAATTCACAACTATGCATGCAGCCCATCCAAGTTTACCTATTTCACTAGTTTGCGTTTAGTAAATTATGGGTTAATTGGTTTAAGTGGTGTTTTAAATATTTGAGTTAGATATTATGATCTTGACCATATGAAGCAGTATGGACCACGCCCAAGAAATCAACTAGGCCAACACAATGGGTTCAATCCATAGGCCCAATTAACTAAGAGCTAGTGTAGCATTCCCTTTTATCCTAATTCTATTTTCATTCCTTGTATAACCAAGGAACTATTTCTAATTTTATTGTATGGTTAGGGTTAGCTAGTATCCTATTTTATTTAGAAAGTCTTGCTTGCTAGGGGATCAATCCTACTCCTATATAAGGATGATCAAACCACATTGTAGTTCATGTTTATTTCAATTAATCAAGGATTTTTTAGTTTTCCCTTTAATTATGGTGTTTCCCATTGTCTTGAGTGTGCCTAGTAGACGAATCCATCTTTGGATCCAATTAATCCCATGGGAGATTGTTCTATTTTTCGATCAAGGATCCAGGATATCTATCCCTCCCTAACCCATTCCACCAACCCAAAAACCACCTGCGCATCTCAAAACTCATCTCACTGCACCCATAGACCCATCAACCCACCATCCACAACCCATCTCGAAACCATCATCCATTAACTGATCCCCACCCTAAACCCTTGCGACCTCTTTCCCTACCTACTGAAACCCCACAATCCCATCACTAAAACCACATGAAACCCCAGAATCCAAAATTCCCCCTCAATCATAGAAACCCACCTTCGTTTCCAACCCCAGACACAAAAAGAAAAAAGGAGTCAACCGTGACTCCTAACTCCAAACCAATCCTTCCCAAGACCCTTTCACCGAAAAGCCCTAACCAAACCAAAACCTCCATCCGTCAAACTCCATTCCATCCATGCCAAAACCCAATCTCTCCAATCCCTATTCCCAAGCAGAAAAGGAAAAAACGTGGGAAGGGATGCAGAGAGGAAAAACAAAGAGAAAAAAAATAAGGGAGATCAAGAAGGAGAATCTAAGAGCAAGGTACCAGCACCAGAGACCATCGCACCAATTGCATCGTCACAGACCACCTTCATCCTCTGTCAAGACCACTCCCCATCACCAGCATTGTCTTCACCAGAGGCCACCAAAGCCATTTTTGGAGCCTCATCGTCGCTGCCCTCTCTCTCTCTCTCTCCAGCGTCACCTAGCAGATAAGCCCTCTTTCTTCCTGTTTTACTTTTCCCTTTATAACTTTTTTGTAGAAATTAGATAGGAGGGGGGCTCTCATTTTTTTATTTTTTTTCTTCTACACACAAATCAAGACAGAGAATGGATATTTGTAGAGCCTCACACGTGTCCATCCTTGACACATGCAAGCCACCTATTGGGCTTGAGTACGGGTCCGACCTAAACCCAAACCTAGACCACCAGCAAAATAAAAAACAAAACAAAACTCATCACCCATGGTTACCCACCCTAGTCAAATTTTTCGCGGTAGACTCATCGATATTCAGAGCAACAACTACATATCATATTTACATGCATGGGAGCAACCCTTAAAACCATAGTTGGCGAACTAAGCAAGACCCTTATCAACCCTGACGGTGTGAATCTTCCAACTGTCATGTCCCACAAAATCAGGGACTTCAATTGGATACTAGTCTCGTGGATCAGTCCAAGAGTTCCTTCAACGTCTCTTTGATGAGAGGGACGTTAATGACATACCACTTGCCCCATGCTAAGATGACCTCAACAAGAAAGTCAAATTAGAGGTTGCTGAGTTTTTTGGCCAGTTTGATTCTAAAGCCTTCCTTGACTGGCTTATCTCGCTTGAGGATCACTTGGTACCACATAGAAGATACGCAACGTATAACTTTTGTCAAGATGAAACTCAAAGGATCTGCTAGAATTTGGTGGAAAAACATTAATGATCACAATGAAAATATGGGCCGCCCTCCTATCACCAGATGGGAAGTAACGAAAGAAAGATTGGAGGACAAATATCTGCCATCTGATTACCTTGACTTATTCCAAAGAGAGCTCATCAATCTTCAAAAAGGTTCCATGTCCATAGATGAATACGCTCATAAATTCCATAAGCTTTGTATCCAACGCAAATCTAATGAATCGGATCGCCTAATCCTCACCCGTTATCGGGAAAGATTGCGCCCAAACATAAACGGTGAGGTCGTAATGTTTGACTTTGCCAATATTGATGAAATCTCTCACAAGGCACGACTAGTTGAGCAAGAGTTGCGTCAAAAGACTAGACGACGTTTCAGTTCCCAAGACAGGGAGTCTATCTATATTCTATAGGAAGGGCCTAGCATCCAATTTCAACCAGACCCCACAAAAAGGGTTCCAACCACATCCATGCCAACCACAAAATCAAATTCAAAGGCAGCAACAAGCTCCGCCACAGGGTTAGCAGAATCCTCGACAAAATTAGAGATGGAAAGCAAACAAGAATACTCCTAGAGGACGTGGTAGAACAAATTGGTGAGATATAGTATGTTTATTCATGCAACAACGAGGTCATTATGCCAATGAATGTCCGCAAAAGAATCTGCATTGTAAAGGTGACCCAAATGATGATGAATACATAAAAATGGAGCAACCTGACATAGAACCACATTCTAAGTCAGAGCTACCACTTAAGTTTACAAATGCTAATGAGAGCCCATTGCTTATATCCTTCACCGGCGCTTTTTAGTCACAGATGGTACAAAGGAAGATAATAAGAATCAAGCTCCTATTTTTCAGACATGAGTAAGATTCAAAGGTAAAGGTTGGAACGTAATTATTGATGGTGGTAGTGCTATGAATATCATATCTAAAGAAGTTGAGAAACTTATGTTGCCAACAGAGAAGCACCCAAAACCTTATAGAGTTGCATGTGTAGATGATTATTCTATTCTTGTCAACCGACAATGCATTGTTCCTTTAAAGTTGGCTCATATGAAGACAATGTTAAATGTGATGTTATTCAGATGAATGTCGCTCACATCTTATTTGGTCAGCCTTGGCTCCGTCTTAAGATCATCATTGACAATGAGGATAACACATACACTTTTAAGTGGAATGGACGGCAAATTCAATTGCGACCCATGGGGACTCCACCTTCATCACCCCAAGTTACTCCTTCGGCATCTCCTCACATCCTCACCATGCGCAAATTTGAAGTTGAAAGTAAAGAACAAGTGACAAACTCAAAGGAGGACTCAAAGCCATCTATTTCCCAAGAGATAAAGTAGTAACTCAATGATTTCTCTGATTTAATTCTTGATGAACTTCCAACAACGCAAAACATACAGCATGCCATAGACTTACTTCCAGGAGCATCTCTCCCTAATCTTCATGCTTACTGGATAAGTCCATTAGAATATGCTAAACTAAAGAAACAGGTTGATGATCTTTTGCAGCAGGGATTTATCAGGAAAAGCCTTAGTCTATGTGCAGTACCCACTCTCCTTACTCTAAAGAAAAATGGAAGTAGGCAAATGTCTGTGGATAGTCGTGAAAGCAACAAAATCACTGTAAAGTATTGTTTCCCTATCCCTAGACTTAATGACATGCTTGATCTTATGAATAGTGCTTCTATATTTTCTAAGATTGATCTTCGTAGTGGCTAACAAAGCAAAATCAGACCAGGAGATGAATGAAAAACGAACTTCTAAACTAAAGATGGTCTTTATGAATGATTAGTTGTGCTTTTTGGTCTCACTAATGCTACTATGACATTCATGAGTGTGATGAATCAATTGCTTAACAGTTAAACCTTTTATTGGGAAGTCTGTCATCGTCTATTTCGATGATATTCTAATTTACAGCAAGTTAAGAAAGGACATCTTGATCACTTGAAGAACACCTTTCAACTCCTTAGACGGGAATGCTTTTATATTAATTTGAAGAAGTGAACTTTTATGAGCAACTTTGTGGTTTTCCTTGGCTTTATTGTATCTTCAAAGGGAAAGAGATGGATCCGTCCAAAGTTCAAGCTATTCTCAATTGGCCAATCCTACTATCACTGAAGTTTGGAGTTTCCACGGACTAGCCACATTCTATAAGTGGTTCATTCAAGATTTCAACAATATGATGGCTCCAATCACTGTATGTATGAAAAAGGGAGAATTTAAGCGAACACCTACAGCAACTCGAGCCTTTGAAAGAATTAAGTGCAAGATGATGGAAGCCCCAATATAGCGACTTCCAAATTAAAGTCTTTGAAGTTGCTTGTGATGCTTCCAGTGTTGGTATTGGAGGAGTTCTTAGCCAAGGAGGTCACCCGGTTGCATTTTTTAGTGAAAAGCTCTCCAATGCCAAGTGCAAATATTCATCATATGATCATGAATTCTACGTCGTTGTGAAAGCATTGTGACATTGGCGACATTATCTAGCTGGAAAAGACTGCCTTATATTCTAATCACGAAGCATTAAAACACCTTCAATCTCAATAGCACATTAGTGATCGTCAAGTTAAGTGGAGTACCTACCTTCGGGAGTTCACTTTCAATATCCACCAAAAAGCAGGCAAAGACAATGTGGTGGCTGATGCATTAAATCGTCGGAAACATATCATTGTCCCAGGTTCTGACCAAATCAAGCAGGAGTATGCATTAAATCTGCACTATCTATTCAGATCAGCTTAATAGTGGCCAGGAAAAGCACACATTACAACATACACGATGGTTTTTATTCAGAGGTACCAAGCTTTGCCTAACTGCCACTTCTATTCGAGAACATGTTGTTCGAGGATTACATTCAGGAGACTGGAGTGTTCACTTCGGAAGTGACAAGAACCTTGCTCTTGTGGATTATTGGCAGTGCATAAAGATTAATGTAATCAGCATTTGTGAAAGATGTAGTGCTTGTCAATTGGCAAAAGGAAACAAAAAGAACACAGAGTTATATCGGCTATTACCAATTTCTCATGCACAATGAGAAGACATTAGCATGGACGTTGTGTCAGTCCTGCCAAAGACAGCAAGAAAAGTTGATTCAATCTTCGTTGTGGTTAATCCTTTATCCAAAATAGCTCATTTTATTCCATTTACCAACAAATGCTTACAAAATTGCTCAATTGCTCTTCAAGGAAATTGTCAGTTTTCATGGCCTTCCCAAGACCATTGTTTCCGATCATGACACTAGGCTTATAAGTTATTTTTGGAAGACTTTGTGGATGACGGCAAGGACAAAGCTCAACTTTTCTAATGTTTATCAACCGCAAACTGATGGCCAAATGGAGGTAGTTAAATGAAGCCTTGGAGAGCTATTACGGTGTGTTGTTCATGACCATATCAAAACATGGGATCAAGTTCTACCCATGGTTGAATTAGCTTACAACAATTCAACCAGATCCTTTCGCAAGAGAAGTAAGCAAAAACATTCATTCATCATAATTAACCATCTATTGAGAAAGAGGTCTTTACAATGGTTTTATAATGAAAACCTAACCCTAAATTGGATCTCGACCGTCTAATTCATCCTACAGTGGCGCAACTCCAGATTCTCGATCAAAAAATAAACCAATCTCCTAAGGGATTGATTGACTCCAAAGACGGATTCAGCCACTAAGGCACACTAAAGACATTAGGAAACACCATAATTGAATAGAAAACTAAGAAATCTTTGATTAATTGAAATAAGCATGAACTACAATGAGGTTTGATCGTCCTTATATAGTAGTAGGATTGATTCCTTAGCAAGCAAGACTTTCTAAATAAAAATAAGAAACTAGCTAAGCCTAACCAGACAATAAAATAAAAAATAGTTCCATGATTAGACGAGGAATGAAAATAGAAATAGGATAAAAGAGAATGCCATAGTAGCTCTCAATCAATTGGGCATAAAGATTCGGATTCAAGCATTGGAAGTTGGTAGCATTAATCCATGTAGCATCTAAAATATGGTAATTCTGCCAAGTGCCAATAGACAAGGAACTTCTGGAATTCTCCTTGACCAGTTGAAACAAGTGGATCATTGAGAACATCAATGATTTTATCAACGGGTGGAGAAGTAGCTGGTAAGGCAATGGTTCGTTCTTCAAATTCTTCATCATTGTTATGCCCACGATAGAGTGTGAGATCTGCAACACTGAAGGTTGGGCTGACGCGGAGATCTTATGGTAACTCTAGAGTGTAGGCATTGGAGCTAAGCTCCTTCAAAAATTTGAATGGACTCGCCTTACGTGGATATAACTTCTTATTAGTGTCTGATGGTAACCGTTCCGGATGAATACGTACCATAACCATATCTCCTTCAAAAAAGCGCAATGAAACGACAACGCTTGTCCCACGTAAGACCTATCATTGCTAGCAGCGATATGGTGTTAAACTTCACCATGTACTTGTTGCATGTGTTTGATGAAATTATATGCTTTAACACTAGGTTGCACTTCAAAGGGTAATGGTACTAGATCAATGGGTAAACGTTGACGAACCCCTGTGACCGCTTCAAATGGAGAAACGACGGTGGATCACTGGGCTATGATTGCTTTTTGTAGTACATACCTAATATCAAACTGTGATAGAAGGATGGACCAGTTTGCCAGTCGAGCATTTAGAGAACCTGCTTTTGTGACAAGGACCTTTAAGAGATTGATCATCAAGATCAAGTAGACTATGTTGGAAAGAAGATAGTGACGTAGCTTTTGTACGGCGAACATCACTGCAATGCATTCTTTTTCGACTAGAGAATAGCGATGCTCTGCACCAACCAACATGCGGCTGGGGTAGTATAGAGCGGCTTATTTTCCTCCATCATTTTCTTGTACAAGTAGAGCTCCCAAAGAGTAATTGAGGGCTCTTGTAAGCAAGATGAATGGTCTTCTAGGTGTAGGAGCAACTAACACCGGAGGTTTGGTTATTTATGACTTAATATCTTGAAATACAGCTTCACATTCAGCATCCCAAACAAAGTCTACACCTTTTTTCATTAATCGAGAGAATGGATGGCACTTTCCCGAAAGTTTAGAGATTAACCATCAGATGTATGCCAATCTTCCTTTGAGTCCTTATAGTTCTCTTAAGGTTCTTAGCGAGGGCATTTCTAGAATAGCCTTAACTTTGATGGGGTCAAGTTCTATTCCACCTTTCCGAACTACGAATCCAAGGAACTTACCTGATGAGACACCGAAGAAGCACTTTAGAGGATTCATTCGCAGCTTATGTTTGCAAAGCCAGAGGAAGACTTCTTGAAGATCATTGAGATGAGATGGTCTTCTTTTCTTTTGCTCTTGATATGTGTGTAATTGAGAAATTGAATTTTTAGATTTGTGCACAATAATCCCCGCAGATTAGATGTTCAAACGGGCATTACACTACTAGCAATCAGATGTATAAATAGAGAGACTGATAACAGATTTTTATAGGGCCAAAGGACCCTGAAATCAGGTTCTGTCAGGTAGAGATCATTCCCAATAGTGCTCGGCTTGGGTTTGGATGGATCCAAATAAGGCTCAGTTAATGTTCTGGGGTGCTGGTAGTAGTTTGGCTGGGTACTGTATTGCCTGGAAGGTCTTGACAGGTGTATGGTATGATGTGTATGGCTGTTGAATTTCTTGACAGCCAGTGCTTGACTTTGTTCTCTGAAGTGATGCCAGGGCCCAGAGGAATTATGTGGGCTGTCGGCTACTATGGAGAACGGGTTTCGGTGATGGTGACTTGTGGAATATGGGAGAAAGGTGCTGAGCCAGTAGGATTTGATAAAAGGATGTACTGCTGGTGGGTTTTGGTATAAGTGGAGTTCAGATGGTCGGTCGGTTCTTGGAGGGTAGATAGGAATATGGGTTCGTGAGCAAATAGGGATATGGGTTTGTGAGCGGTCGGCTGAAGTATATGGAAGGAGGGATGGCTGGTGGCTATGGAGGAGTAGCTTGGGGCTTTTAGTTTTGATGCTTATTGGGTTGTATGGACAATGAGAAATTAGGATTTTGGGGATCGTTTTATGGTGGAGATGATGATGGGAGAAGAAAAACCCACAATAACTTAGAAATAGAAGAGGGAAGAAGGAGAAGATAACTGATTTGCAACCTCATGCCCCAAGGCCTCACGTTCGATGGCCTCTTACATTGCAACTCCCAATTTAGATTTGGGAGGTTCTCATTGTGGGATTGTGGCAAGGCCTAGAGTCATCTCTAATTCCCTAATTGAATTTTTATACAAGAGTGTGTAACCTGAATTTCAAATTTTATAATTTTAATTGTGATTATTAACTGCTTTCAATTCCACAATGTCGTATAGCTTAACCTTGCACTGTCCTCCATCAGATATGCTTTGTCCTTGTTTTTAAGATATTGCATGCCTCTTACATTATATCCATAGTTTGTAATTCTGATAAAAAAAAGTTAAAATAATAATAGATTGAATGAAGTCATACTGTACAATGGGTTCATGTGAAAAAAAAAAATCAAAAGGCATTAAGGTTGCAGCTATTCTAGATGATGAGCAAATTTTCCATAGCCTAAGCTGATTTCCTAGCTTATGCCCTTTTCAACACTTCCTTTTGCTTGAGTTTCATCCTGTGGTGGAATCAATAATTTAGTTCAATTGCTATTTTTCAGTTCTGAATAAACTTTGTGATGGAAAAATTCCTCTTTTATAATCATGCAGCCACATATATCATCATCATATTGTCATATTTGTATCCCAGCAATATGGGGCTGGTTATAGTCACATATTAGGAAAACAAAAGCTTAAGGGATAAAAAAAGAATACACACATAATTATAAAAAAAAAATTGCATTGTCGAGATTTGTAAGAAGAAGATTAATCATATAACCACCTTGAAATCTTCTTAAGTTTGGATAAAACAATACCCATCTGAGTTAAAGAATCACAAACCATGACCAAGTATCAGTTTCCAACCCAATCACAACCAAAACTGTATTCTTCAAGTAAATTTAGACATGTCTTCACAAGCGGTCCCACTAAATTAGTTGTTCAGTGTCAAGACACAACAAAAATTAAGATTATGACATTCACTTGTCCACTTACTTTCCATGGCCTAATTAGAGCTTGATATTTCACATGCCATCATACTTGCATTCCATAATTTCCATTTCAAACTGAATTCCAATTTCTCAAATTTGCCAAAAATCATAACAGATATGTAACCAAACAGGTTTCAGTATACCATAAAGCTATAAATTAACAATAAAAAGACCAAAAGAATCCCCTAAAAATAGAAATATATGTCTATATGAATAATTAAATGTACCTCTCTCTTCAAGCTCTCCTCTCTTGCACTGTAAGCCCCACTGGTCTGAATGTTCTCTGTAAATATACTTTTAACAGTATCTTCCTTCACCACAATCCCAGAAATCGAATTTACAGCTCCCGCCCCTGTGGGCCCCGAGCCGACCGATGGGGCAGGACCGCGCTCCTCCTTCCCAATGTCAGAAAGGCCAGAATTGTCAATCTTGCCGGAGGAATTCTCCGACTTGGGCGGCTTCAGGTTCCTCGAGTTGGCATTGTTCTCCAGGCGGGCGGTCGTGAAGACCCGCATGGAGTCGTTGTCCTCGTCTTCGTAGTCATCCTCCCCGACGTCCTCGGAGGGGTCGTCGTCCGAGTCGGAGTCGGCTCCACGGGCGCTGATGCTGTCGAGATCGTCGTTGGAGGTGAGGGCTCCGTCGCGGGTGTCGGAGAAGGAGAAGGGTAAGGAGGAGGCGGCAGGGGGGTGGTGGTCGTCGGCGGAGGGAGGGAGCTTGCGTTTGAGGACGGAGCTGGAGACGGAGGCGGAGGCGGAGTGGGAGGGAGAGGGGGATTGGGAGCTGCGAGAGCGGACGGGGGCTGTCGAATGGGTGGAGTGCCCTTCCATCTCCCTAGGGTTTTGGAATTGGGGCTCTTCTTTTTCTTCCTCCTTCTTCTAGGGCTTTTTTTTTGCGAAAATGTGGAAATTTCTTCTCCCTAGGGTTCTGGACCAGGCCAAGGTTTTGATTTCAGATTCCCCGATAATGGTGGCTGTCCGGTTCTATGGGCCCACTGAACCCACCTTTGATCAGGCATTTGGCCTGATTAAAAAAAAAAAGGAAATTTTTCAGAATAAGATTTAACTTTATCAAACTTTTCAAAAGAGGGCAAAATAAAATCAAGATTGAAATACTCATATCTCAAACTTGACTTGTCTAACGCTAAAAAATTAACTCGGTTAGAGTAGATGCGGAGACTCGGGAGTGTCATGTTTATTTTTACAAAAAGTAAAATATTTAAAAATAAATATGTCACTTATGAAATATAATTATACATTCACTTACATCCATTCATGATACTAAATTTAAATTGACAAATTTATATATGAAAGAAAAGTCTACAACAAGAAGAATAAAAAAAAAAACTATTGTATATTGCAAAATTTGTTAATCCAAATATAGAATGCAAAAGATCAAATGTAGGCTTCAAATTATATTCCAGTCATCATTTTTAATTTATTCGCTCCCAACCTTATGCAAAATTACTTAAAAATAAGCAATAATTGTTTAAAATTAAATCTACCAATCAAATGGCTAAGAATGCAAACAACTTATTATAAGGAGATGACTCGACTGAGTCTCCTCTGTATTTAACTCGGTCCTTCATCAAAACAGGACAACTTATGAGAGTAAAAAGTCAACTCGAAGAGTTTTCCAACCATTAATAAAATACACATTTCAAAATGGGCCTAAAATTTTCCATCTAGCGATTCCTCCCACGTCCAAACACTGTGATGCAGTATGAATGCATTAAGAACTTCAGGGTTATGTATCACAAATCAGAAATTTTAGGTCTTACAAGTGTTTTATTTTCTATGCAAAGGGCTTACGGGTTGGATATCAAAAATCTCGAAAGTGTTGATTTTGAACATTTCAGAATTTGGGGATTATGGGTTTGAAATAAAAAAATTTAAGGCCTATGGAATTGATTGCACAGGAATTCTTGGGTTTAGGGTTTTGAAATTTGGGGTTTTAAGGCTCCTAGGGGTTAGGAATTTGGAATGTGGCATTTGATTTCTTTGGTTCTTGTCTCTAAACCTTATTAATTGAGTTCATGGTTCTGGTAATTTCCTTATAACTCATCATGTGGTTAATATGAAAATCTTCTTCCTTTTTGTATGTTTATATGAAAGTTTTCTTCCATTCTATATGTTTATATGAAAATTTGACGAGGTAAATTTTTTTGCATTTGCAGTTATTGAAAGTACTTGCTATGCAGGGATTCAAGTTGTTGAATTGAACTCTACCGTGGTTGCTTACTGAAAGAAATTAAGAGTTCCAATCCATTTAATGTGTGAAAATAACCTTATTTGCACACCATTTTCACATGTCACTGATACATGTGATGCCACAGCATGAGCACAATATAGTTGAGATAAGGTTTGAGGATGATGACAACCATGATGATGTCTACATGAGGGCAAAAAAATGTGATGATGCAAAACCATTAGGCATGTAAATTATTTACATCTATAAATGAGTGTAACCAAATGACCACCCCTGAGTCATAGCCTCAAAGGTTTAGACATTAGACTAGTTTATTTATAGGCTTTTACGAGTTTGATGCAGTTGGTTTCAATGCAAGTAATATTTGTTAAAATCTAACTCACCATGCAAGCACATGGCATATGGATAGGCCCCGCTACTCCTAATAAAGAAGAGACGGGATGGTAGTGCAAACATTTTAGGGATTATTTGCCTTCTACACAGGGATAGGAAAATGAATTTTACATATGTAGATGTTGCATAAGCAAATATTACAACACATGTGAAACACATTACAATGTTTGACAAAATCACAATTTTCCCAAGATTAAATGAGTACATCCAATGGTTTTAGATGTGTTGGGATGTTTTCACAAATTTTTCAACATCCATGAAGATTTAAGAAATGAAACTAAAAGTTTTGGTGGTTATGATTAATGCATGAATATTGAATGGTTCAGATCATGAATTGGGGGTGGGGCGCACAAAGGTGTAAAAAATTAGATATATGATTGGGACTTTTCACAATTTACTCAAAATCTATGAATATTTATTATAATGATCTTCAAGGTCATTGATTTAACACTATCCAAGATAATATATAAAGTTCTTGATTTAACACTATCGAGGATTTCTCCTTAAGGTCACTTTTTTGCAACTAGCTTTCCATGGAAAAGGTAAAGACTACAAAAATGATTTTTTTCACACTGTAGTAAAATCCATGTTTGGTGTGCCAATTTTTCATAAGGAAAAGCGCAAAAATAAGCTAAATTTCCTATGATTCCACACAGAAAACTGAGGAAAAAGTCTGTTAAATTGGTTTTCCACAGATGAATATTAACATGACCTAAAGGCTAAATTGAGGTTAAGAAATCCAACACTCAAAGAAAAAAAGTAGAACAAGAAATAGAGGACAATTTGAATCAAATAAATTGCATGGAGGTATCCATAGGGTTGGACGAGTCCTTATATTTTTTATATTTACAAAAATGCCTCACTAAATTTAGTATTTAAAAAATAGTTTGTGAATCATCAAATTAAGAAATAGTCCATACAAACTTTTAACACTCCCCTTCAAGCCGGTGCATAGTATCTACTATGCTAGCCTAGAAAATGCCCTTGATAATTTTTCTCTCGTATTTGCCTTGGTGGGAAAATCTACCAACTATTCATTTGTATGGACATACTACAGTTTAGTTCTTCTCTTTCAATCTCCTTTTAAAATGACAACCAAGTCCAACATGCTTTGTACAATCATAGAAGACTAGAATTGTTGCAATTTCCTATGCTAATGTGATGTAAAGATTTAACACCGTGGGACCTCCATATATAAAGCCTAACTCATACCTTAAAATCATCAGCCATAACAACTCACATGCCTAAGCTCTATAGTTTGGTATTCAAGTTTAGAGTTAGATCTTGTTGTTATATTGTATGTCCTCAATCCAATGGATGATCTAAATACATTCTTTTATTATCTTTATTGATATATGTTTTTCATTCATGTGATGAATGACATTTGATTAATGGTTGCACATAATTAATACAAAATGACATGATTGTTCATGAGATGAACAAGAGCCCTTAAGTACACTAAATGTGATACGTGTGTGTGGATGAGATTCACATGCAGGAGACATAGATCACAACTCTAATACCTGAAGCTTTTCACAATCAGTTATGAGACTGAGCATCTCATCTGAAAAAGTTGTAGTACTGCAATTATCATAAGATAGTATAATTTGTCTCAACAATCAGAGTGCAGGACTATGGATTGTTGTTCTAGTGCATTGGATGTACTGAATGAACATGGCTACATGAGTAGCACCTTATAAAACATTGTTTCTAATTAAGGAAAGCTCTCATAATTCTCAAGCAATAGGCTCTCAATCCTAAGAGAGTAATGGACTCAAGTTTCTACTGTGCATTTACTTTAACTTCGCAATGAGTGGGGACATCTATAGGTCAATGCCTCAATATCTATGGTGGATGGTAATGGGACTGTGGGAACATATATTCTCAAGATGGAATCTATCATCTGGAAGAGAAATATCCCTTTGTGCTGATTAATGTAATTTATCATCGGTAAATGCACAGTCATTTTGGTTAAGAGTTAATCAGATGATATCGATGATCAGTGTGATTACTTGGGTGACAAGGATAATAAGAGGTGGATCCACTTTTGTTAGTTAGTTTAATTCCAATGGATCCATGGATTTAATTGATGGAGGGGCTTGCTTGCAGTAATTTGAAAGATTATGGTCTTCTTGTAAAGTCCATAGGACTGGAGTGCAATTACATTTGTATATTGGAGTTATTTGTAATTAACTATGAGTCGAGAACTTACATGAGATGTGGGGCGCGGATGCTTTAGTAAAAGTTAGGTCCAAGGAATCACTAGAAGTCCCCATGCTAGCCTTAAGAGAGAGAAAGTTATATTCAAACAATGACTCCTAAAAGAAAGAGGAGTAGTATACATAAGAGAAAGAGGAGTAAGACTCATAAGCAAACTTGGAAATAGAAGTTCCAAAAATTATAAACACACTAGGGTTGGACGTCCCATTGGGCATTGGACTTTTTTTTTTGCGGCTCTCTCATCTCTATTTTCTCCTCTGGTTTTCTCTACTTGAGTGCTTTGAGGAAGTCTTCTCAATTGAGATCCTACATTCTCTTTAAAAAGTTCTCTACAATTGGGTTAGGCGTGGAAGATCGTTTCTGCAAAAGGATTTTGCATAATCAAAGATTAAGAACTCGATTTGAGCACAACAAAGCTCTTGGGGTGTAGAGTTAAACCAAGTTATTTTTGTGGATCTAGTTTGAAGTTTTGTTCAAATCTATTTTCCGACATAGGTTCGGGATCTTAATACAATGGGATAAGGTTTTTTAGATCCTGTGATTGGATTCTTGGCCTTTTGGGTGTCCGATCCCTGCATTAAGAGGATTAAAGTTTTTGAAAACCCATCTGGAAGGCTCACTTACTTCCAACACTTTCTACCGTAAGCTGCTTCTTTCTTTCCAAGAATTGGATTTTTGCCTAGCATGATATAGTAATCTGTTGTTGTTCTTCAATATATATTTGATCTTGCCCAATCAGTATCCATGTATTCTTTAACAGCTCAATAACCATGTCTTGAAATACAAACACTATGTCAAAATTCACTTTAAATGATGGTTCTGGGCCGTCGTTAATCAAGAAGAACGATGGTCGTATCTTGGACAAGGTCGTCCTAAAAAATGCAATGAGTTTGTAAAATGACAGTTAATGGGCTGTCATAAAAGTATTGTAATAAACGATAGTGCGATAGCCACATACATCCTTCATATAAAACAAAGTCGTCTTTTGTTCTTCTTTTTTTTTTAAGAAAACACCAATGGTTGGTTGGTTGGTTGTAGTTGTATGAAGCGACGACTATATGGCCACTTTTTATGTACATGATGGCCCCTCAATTGTCATTTTGGTTTGGTCCAATAACGAATAGAAATTATAGCTCTATGTTCGTCGTTTTTGGGTTTTTTTGTAAATAAAGAAATTAAATAACAGAAGTCGTAATTTTTTCTACATAATCCGTATCATTTATACCATCATACATCACATTTACAAAAGCCCAATTCCATAAGCAAATGACAAAAAAGTGCAAATAAACGTCAGTACTATCCATCCATTGTCACTAGTACATCAATAAAATTTCTCAATAATTAAACAAATGGACTCTTAAAGATGGGCCAATCAATAACATTGTCAGGGTAATATCTTGAAATGTTCTCCCTCTGCTCATCAACGTCTTGATTTCCTCGATGATCTCATCTAGAATTTCATCTATAATGATATTATAACATTCTTCCTCTTCGGTTGAAAGACCAATCACTCTGCCCATAACCAATACATGTAGACTTTCGCGTAAGATGTAACAACGTATAGAATTGTGCATCTAGAGGTGGTGTCACACCTTACATGCAAACATTAGCAACGCAGAAAAGTTAATAATTTCTCAATATAAACACTTAAATAAGTTAAGGCATCTACTATTTATAAAAAAAATAAAGATTTTGACTTGAGAAGAACTATCGTAATCAATAGAAGATTGTATTTGTGTTCGACCCTAAGAAAGAGATGCAAGGACCTGCCTATGACTGCTCATATCTTTTATACGGAGTGGAATGATGAAGGACGATTTTGGACACACCCATACCCAAGTCTCATACACGGCCTTGATTATTGCAACCAATAATCTATGAAAAAAATAATATCAATACCTACTCACGACATAATATTTACATGATTTCTAAATATTTATGATAAATAGAAAACCTAAATAAGAGTATTAAGATAATTCACTTACCAATGTGAGCGGGTCATGGTCAAGGACTTTTTGCGCAATGGTGGGGCATGTAGATATCATCCTACTAAGTGAATGAAAATATAGTTTCATTTTGATGTATATGATAAGAAAACGGGCCATCATATTAATTGTCACATTCTTTTTATATGTTTTGGTCTTCTTACTTATCATTGAGAACTAGTCCAAATCATAAATCAAATACAAATCTTAATGCGCACTTGCATCTCATTTTGACTAGTTATTTCAACAAAAAAAAAAGATTATTTCACAAAAAGAAAACAAAAAGATCAAATGTTTTTATACTACTCCAATCCCTCTTCAAATCCACCATAAAAATAAAATAAACCACTGAACAAAAAAAATAAAAAATGCCAAGAGTTCAAATCAATACCTTTCTTTGTAACTGTGTCTCCAAATCACCACTAGCAAGTCAAAGCATCTAATCCTAGATAGCAATGCTTGAATCAGGCAAAAGGTGATCCTCCATGGCCTAATTCAAGCAAAGAGCACAAGAAACCTACCAAATGTAAGCAGAATATACAAATAAATCAAGCATCTTAAACAAAATCAATAAAAAATCCAATTCCAAGTTTTCAAATAAAAAACGCAGAAGCATTCAAGAATAAAGAACTAAAAATCTCTAGCAAGAACAGGCAGAGGCGGACCTTCCTCACGGCATTTTTACATGAAATCATGTGTCAGATTTCACAATTCTGATTGGGAATTGCGAAGAAAGCCGGTAAAAAAAAAAAAAACCCCTCCCTAACTGCAGTACTTCACACTCCTTGTGCTAGGGGGAAGAAACAGACGAGATGCAGCTTCTATATGTAGAAATTGAACCCTATAAACTCTACCATTAATGATCTCTCGGCAACTTTTATCTCACTGATCTTCTCACAAATTTATACACCTTGCATATCTCTCTGATCGAGATCGCTTCATGAAAGAGAAGATAACTCTCTTAAAAAAAAAAAAAAGAAAAAAGAAAAAGAGAGAGTCTAGATTTGGGAGTGTGAATAATACCATTGGCTCTGTAGCCGTCGTTGTACAAGATTACCCAATGGCCTGATGATCGTCTTTATTTTTACAACACAGACACAATCAATTATAATATATTAAAGAGAAGCATTTTGGCACTAATTTTGACCAGCAGTTGTAATTTGGGCTTTTCAGTTATACTATTAACACATCACGTCATCTCCCCACTTCTGATAATAACTTCCCACTTATGTAACTCCTTTCTTATCTCCCATCTCATATAGCCCCTCACTTCTATCTCATGCAACCACCTAAATCTTGTTTCTAATAGTTCATTCTCCTTCCTTCTTTATGCAACACCTCCCTTTCTACTAAACTTCTATTCATTTGTTCTCTTACTCCCTTTGCATCCTACTTCTTCTCTTTTTCTACTCTTGATCATGCTGTTTTCTTCTTTTCTTTTCTTTCCAAAAATTTGCTTTTGCGTATAATGCATATTTGCACATAATATGTTTGCTAGATTTCTTAAAGTTAGTTATTCTTGAAAGGTATGTATGATGTTTTCCTTTAATCATTGGTATAGACAAAAGAATTTTGTTCAATTCATTTCTCTTTTTATTTATGATATGTTCATGTTGATCATTAATTGCTTTTTTTTTTCTTTATATATGTTTTAAGAATGTATAGATGTTTAATTCGCAATTTTTAGACTTACGTGTGTTTAGCACTGGTTATTGTGCCAGTTAATAGGTAAACAAGTGCCATGTAACTGTCGAATATAAATGATGGCTCACACCTTTTTTGAATCGCAAATCTATATTTTTTAGATAGTGACTAAAGTCCATTATCCTGGTGACTTCTTTCAAGGAGTTAAGTTCATCTTATAGAAATTATAAGTTCTAGTGTACAAAGAAGTCGCTATCATGTGTCCCTTTATTATAAATCCAGTCATATCCATATGCTAGTAAATAAGAACTGTGAATCGATGCTTTAAAAGTTCAAGTGGGCATAATAGAAACTAATGGCCTATTTGGCATCATTCTTGTGATGAAAGTTCTCTTTATGATCATGGAATGCCATTTTATTTCATGATGTCTTGGAATGTAGGCTCTCTACGTACCATTATTATGAAGTTTTTGGGCCCTCTATCATTTTAAAAAAAAATATATTGGATTTTTCCATAGAAATCCCCAAGAAAGTATTCCTTACACGCTTAAAAATATGTATAGAAAATTAAAAAGAAGAATATTTTTTGACTTCTAGTGATGCTGAAATTCCAAAATATGAAGTAAAATGAAGAAAATGTAATACAACTTAAAATAGATTTCTATCGTTACTGACATATCTGAAAACTTAAAGAGAAATGATACGTTTGTGTAATGTTTGCAAAAGATAGATATCTTATAAGAATAAATTATGAAAATACACGAAAAGAAGACAAAATGATAAATACTAAATATAACTATAATGAAAAATAGAAAAAATAAAATAGAGCAAAAGAATCTTAACTCCACTCCACCAAGTCGATTAGTTTTTTAACTAGTAATCTCAATCATTGGGATCCAACCTAGTAGTATCGCAAAAGAGGGTGGCTCCATTGTGTTTAAAAAATAAATTTACCAATTAATTACAATTAATAAGTGCATCGATGAAGTCTTTCTCCACTTAATAGTTGATATTACTTTCTTTTAAAAACAGCTCAAGCCTGCACACGTAAGTGAAAGGGATGGAGCCACAGCATCAACAATTCATTTCTTTGAAAAGTGGACTTCAAATGTATAGATCTAACTGGTTAACCACGAAGTTTATTTCAATGACAATCACATAACCGGTGAATTATGGTAACATGAATTAGAATGGAGCTCAAAGTTTGAGTCCATCTGTTACACTCCGCCCCGAGTTAGTTAAGATTAACTCTAGTTAATCGAGATTCATGCAAATTAACTGTATTTAGTTGATCTAATTGTGATTAGTGATTCAATTGAGTGAGATTAGTCTCAAATGATTAAGTTGAACTTAATGGAATGGTTTTAGAAGAGATTAGTTCAATTGAGTTGAGTTTAGATCCCAATTAGTGAAATGGAGGACTTATCCGTAAATATAAATTTTTGCGTATTTTGTTGAATTCGGTGAAACTTGGTACCATCGTGTGTATTTCGAGTACGTTAACTTTCATCGACTTTATTTGACTTCAAATGAATTAATTGGGCTTTCATTTGACTTAAGATAAGAATAAGCATGAAAGGTGGGGTTTAAATGTAAAACCATGTTCTATAAGGTTCTAAATGAACCCAGAACTTCATTCCAACGGTTATTTCAGCTGAGAGCTCAGCCCTAGACTCAGTTTCCTTTCTTTCTTCTTCGTTCTTCTCTACCATGTGCTTGAAAGGAGATTTTTCAAGTAATTTTCGAAAAGGGATTATGTACTCCATCTTCCTCATCTCCTTACTTGGTTTTCTTGGAGTTAAAGTTTGAGAAAAATCTCAGATTTTCTTCATCATATAACAAGTTAATGGTAAAAGTAATTTCAGTTTTAATTAGGTTCTTTAAAAACTCGTTTTCATCTCAAACAACATATTGAATTCGTTGTGGTTGTTTTTATGATATCAGGGTTTGGGATTGGGTGGTTTTGTACCAAAAAGAGCTTGGAAAGAAAGAGGGGTTTTGTGTCAAACATGAATTAGAGTGGAAATTGAGAGAAACATCAACTTCTCTTCTTCTTGGAGAATCAAGTAAGTAAACCATCAGAATTAAAGAACTTTTGAGTTCTATTAAATGGTTTGGAATGATTTTTTTTTTTGTAAACCCATTCGCTTATAGGAATTCTGGTTTGGGGTTTGCTCATAGGTTAAAAAGGGGTTTTCAGTTTGGTGAGCTTCATCTCAAGCCAAGCGAAGAAAGGGATTTTTGTCTTAAATTCAAACCAAAGGCAAGTGTAAACAGTTTATTATGATTAGGTGCTAATGTATGTAAGTCGCTTTTGGTTTTGTTAAAGTTGTGGTTTAATCTATTTTTATTAGAAATGGAATTGATTTGGAATGTATGGAGTTGATTTGAATGATGTTTAAATGGAATAGAGGTGTTGTTTCTTGTGTATGAATGATGTATGAGGAGGGAACATGAGGTTCCATAATTTTATTTGCAGGTTGTGAAGTTGTAATGGGAGGAGAGTAGGTCAAAATTTCCGAATTTGGAATTCTGAAGTGTCCGCTCGAGCAAACAAGCGAACCCCTTTTTGGATGACACCCGCTCGAGCGAATATGGTCCGCTCGAGCGAACCTGATGCAAATGCCTAAGGTCGTTTTAACCCAATTAGATGGTGAATTACCTTTCCTAGCTAGGAGATTCCATGATTTGTGACAGGTTAATCGAGTAGCTAGGGTTGGTTGACCGCAAGTGGGTTAGAATTTTTAAAGGAAATGTGCATCTCTGGATTTGGAAACGAGATGAATCTAGAGTTAATCGAAGGGTTAACCGAATTTGGAAAATGGGATTTTTCCACGAGATGTTAGATTTTGGAAATCTAACCATAGATAGCAGAGTAGAATTCAACTAGCCGATGTCCAGTATTTGGTGAATCGAAAGGTGACCGAACAGTTAACCGAAAATTAAGAAATGTCAGATTTAATTTCTGATTTTAAGGGAATAATCTATTGATTAAATCAAGGCTCGTAAGAATGTTTATACCTCCATGGGTGTTCATTAAGGGGACTTTAATGTATCAATTTCATAAAATGTGGTGTCCATCAATAATAACACATACATTAAATAACAAAAGATTACACCCAAATGGTTGGTTAGAACTGAAATGAGATGATTCGAATTGTTAAGGTTATTCCTTGAATTGTCTTTATATTGAATTAAATCCTAATTGGGTTAATTGTTAAATTGAATCCATTGAATTGAATTTGAACAGACTAAATGTGTTAATTGTATTTACTCTTGATTATGACACTACATAGCTATTTGATTATTGCTCATTATGAGCTGTTCCTACTTCAATAGATGATTTAGGAATGTTTCGGAGCTCCGTGGTGATGTCAGTTGTCCCTGACTCGGTCACTGATAAATCCCACAATAAATATTATTTGTATTTACTTCCTTTATGGAAGATGATTCCTTCCTTGTGGAAGATGTGATTCCTTCTTTTTTAGGAAGATGTGATATGAAATGCTATTGTAGTTTGTAAATGACTCTTATTGATTTTGAATTGTATCTAAAATTATATGGTATTTAGTTATGCAGATTGTGTAATTTAGCATATGTAATCATATATCTATTTGTACTTTGCTGAATCGTCATATTCACAATGTTATTGATGGCATTATAGGCCTAGCTGCCCGTGCCGGTCTTGCCAAGGCCGCAGCACTAGGGGAGGCGACCGCTCCAGTTCCTCCAGGAGGACTAGTTGAATGGGACAAACGCGATATCGTATGATTACAATATGTGAGAGAGAAATGGAAATGAATTATTTTGAAATGCTTCATGTTATCATCCTTGCTTTGTAACTTAAATATGCAATTGGATGATCTTAAAAGAAAACTGGAAACGAGAAACTTTTGTGTATAGAGAACATTGTATATTTGTGAATGATGTAAGTAGATGTTATATTTCCGCAAAAATATGTATGCATTATCTCCTTTGTAGATTTTGTTTTAACTTTAGTTAATTCAGAGTTTAAGCGAGTAAGTATGGTCGCGACTCGGGATTAATTCAATTTGAATTATATAATCTCGGGCTCGGGCTGTGACACCATCCTTGAAATAAGTTAAAGGAATGAAAGTCTACAATGGGCCCACCAAATGAAAAGTCCAAGCCGCTCAAAATATCAAGCCCTCGCAATGTATGGGATATACCAAAATTTCACTCCAAAAGAAGTTGGTACCATATCAAGACATGATTAGTGAATATGATTAATAATGCAAAAGATCGTGTTAATGACATTTTGCATCCATGAGATAACCGCCCCACTGTATGAAAATCTCTATTTTCTTAAGAAAATGTGACTAATATGTGATTTATCACATTTTTTTTGAAAAGCACTTTAAGAGTGTACTAAATCATAGAGGAAGAACTGGACTGTCAGTTCAGATCAAAGTAATGTGGGCCTCATTCTATGGAAAGTTATATTTAATGAATAAAACATGATTACCATATTATCTAAATATCTAACACATATTTTGGAACTTTCCCAAACCAAACTTCGATATCATGGTCAAACATTGACCTAAATATCTTAGCACAGGTCACCATATCTTTTGAACGTACGGTTCTGATGATTACAAAGTGGATCTCATATATGTGGATTTGATTTGACCTTACTTGATCACTTGACCACATATGCCATCAAGCATAATACAACCAAATCTACTCATATTGATCCAACTTTAAAATATTCAAACCACTCTTAAGTTATGACATACCTTATTTAACTGTAAAAGGCTTTAACTATGCCAATGTTGATCATTGACTAATTGAATAAAATTGTGACTAAAGCATTAATTATTAATAATACATTATTAGATTCATCATTCCAAAATGAAGAACACCATTTCGTATTCCAAACCCAACCCAACCAAAAAAAAAAAAAAAAAAAAAGCCTTGGGCTTGTAAAAGGCATTTCTATAGGTGTGCAAATCTGGCAAAACATAGCAGGTATTGACCCCGCCCAAATTATACGTGGGGGAAGCGTGAGCCAGTGCCCGGATGAACCCAAATCATCAAAGACCTAGATCAATCCAAAATAAAAAATCCAAGCGTAGCCCAACCCAAAGAGGCAAAACTCACCGCTCAGGTTGTATCCATCCTAGGCCCATATTTTCTTAATTTGAGCCACTGATAGTATATATGTTCCTCTTCAAAGAGGAGAGGCGGAAGACTAGATTAAGATTCTGCAGACAACTATATCAATCTGAGGCTTCAAACTAATGATCAGGTACAAAACCAACCAATTTTTTTTATTTTATATTAAAAGGACATTATTCGATTTTAAAATCGGAGTCTGATTTCGCAATTGATTGCAAAATTGGAGTCCAATTTGGCATTTAATTGCGAAATTCAAGCTCAATTTCGATTTCAATTGCGAAATTGAAACTCCAATTTAGATTTCTATTTTGATTGG
Source organism: Persea americana (assembly GCA_029852735.1). NCBI lineage: Eukaryota > Viridiplantae > Streptophyta > Magnoliopsida > Laurales > Lauraceae > Persea > Persea americana. Next base: position 18,121,010 of record CM056816.1, read on the forward strand.
AGAGAAATTTTAAGATTTAAATCAAGAACCCACTTTTGTTAACCTTCTTTAGGTGAATTTAAAATTTTAATATATCTGTTATAGATAGGAGAGAAAGAGTCCGGACAAGAACTCCACCTTACTCAATTTAAAAGTTTAATACATCTATTATGATTAGAAAATTTTAAAGGTTTGTGATTTTAAAAGTGGATCCCAGATAGTGATTTATACAAATGGGCTCCACATACAACAAACTTTTTCTAAGTGGGCCTCATATTCTAAATCCTAAAGGTGGGGCCACATGTTGTAATTTCTAAATATGGCCCTCCATCTCAATTCCTAAAGATGGGTCAATGTTGGAAGTTTTAAAGTTGCCCCAATCATGTACGACAATTTATATATCTTTTTTTTATAGTATAATTTGGAGAATTTGTTTTTCTCTCAAGATTTCCTATTTTCTCTCTTTTTATGATGAGAAATAGTTATTTATTATGTAAATAGTAAAAAAAAAAGGAGATTACTTTAAGCTATAGAGGATTTTACCGGAAAAATCCTCAAAGACTTGTCAAAAGCCAAAAACACCATGAACATCTTATACAGTTGGGTCCTCCCGCCAGTTTTTTTTTTCTTTTAGCATTAAGCGGAGATATCGCAGTTCATTCTAAGTAAATGAGTTGGGATATCCCCATTCATCGTTCATTACAACTTAAAGACCGTCGAACTCTCTTTTCCCCTTTGCCCTTTTTTTGGGACGAATCTCTCTGCAACCCCTCTTCCACTTGACCTTGCTTTATGGGAGAATCCTATTCTTAAATCTTTAAGTAGAAAGGTTTGGGCTCCATTAAAGAGGTTGGTAGTTTAGATTTACCTTTTTTACATTTGATTAAACCTGTAAGCACAATCTCCACATGTGTTTTTGTTTTACGCAAAACGTTGATGTTTGGAAGTAATCATTAAAGCTTCCATCTCCTTCATGGATAACTAATATTTACTCCATTAAAGAGGTGGGTAGTCCACATTAACTTTCTTATGATAAAAAGACCATATTTCAGTAATACAAATGGCATTGGCTTTGGATGTAATAGAAGATGATAGAATTGGGCATCATTAGCATAGAAATGGTTGGATATGGTTATGGGCATGGGCATTGGCTAACATAGAAATGGTTAATCTTTGAAAATAGTTTTGTGATTTCATCAGTTACATACACATGGGCATTAGCTTAATAAGGAATGGACATTTGGTTATAATTCCTCAAATGAGAGATACAAAAGGATAAGGGCTCACATGTGTGTTATATTAGTTAAATATAATTCTCAATGGCCATTGCCAACACCACTTTGACCAACCATGAGTATCTATACTTATGAAACTCTATTTGGAATAACAATATCTTGCCTACAAATATCAAGTGAGCAGGGATATCCCCGTTCAGAATACTCTAGTGTGCGGGGATGTCCCTGCTTACATCACTAACACAGGCAGGGATATCCCTGTTCACATCACTAAATTAGGTGGGGATATCCTCGTCCCAACTGATACCACTTTGAGAGACAGTACCCACAGTATTCTAGTGGGGATATCCCCACTCACAACACTAATTAGGGTAGGGATATCCCCGTCCCAATTGAAACCACTCTGAGAGATAGCGCCTATAGTACTATAGTGGGTGGGGATATTCCCGCTCATAGCACTGGTCGAGCCAAATCCCTTGTACAAAGCAGAAGTCAAGTTCTCGATTTCTCCAAGCTCGGTTTCGGACATCTTCAAGCCTCAACGAGGATTTCGAGCATATCTCCACCATTGCCGCTTGCTCCGACCAACGTCAATCAAGAACAAAGAAAAACCATAATCAAGAAACATTTTTTTTTGTTCATCCACATCACGAAACAGAGTGCTTTTGGGGCAAGAATATATATATATATATAGAGAGAGAGAGAGATGGGAAAGAGAAAAAGAGAGATGGAATTGGTGCAAGACAAGGAAGAACGAATGGTGACATTCTTAAAGAGATGATAGGGTCTCTTCAAGAAAGCCCAAGAGCTGAGCAAATTGTCCGACTGCGAAATTGCCATCATTACATTCTTCGGTGCTAGAAAGGCCTTCTCCTTCAGATCTACTGACTTTGACGACATCATCAGCCGCTACCTCTCCATCACCTCCACCTCCCCAGTCAAAGGCCTTCAAGTTGAGTGCCAGCCCCCCAACCACCTTGAGCACCACGTGATGGAATTTTCCAATTAAGAATTCGAACAAGAAAATCTTTTCATCTCCTAGACCCACCGGATGGTTTCATTTTCCTCTTCAATCACCACTGCTGAATTGCTACAGCTTGTTCCGGAAAATCAAACATGGATGTTTGATGTAGTACTGGGATTGGAAGACTTGGATTCATCTTGAGGTTTTAATGGAGGTTCAGATGTGAATTAGAGAAGAAGATGGGAGAAGAACGGAAAAGGGAAAAAGGATTTTGAGACTTTTTAAAGCAAAAGGAGCATGGATATCCCCACTCAGAGAAGAAAAGAAAAATAAAACCCAACAAAGCCCCTGAGACCACTATAGTCTTTATAAAACATTGAGGGCGTTCTTGGCTTATAACGAGCCTTAGAGGATTTTTCCAATAAAATCCTCTAAGCTATATGATGTAATTTCACCAAAAAAAGTTTAGGTTTACCTTTTTCCTATGCCACCCATTTTCGAAAAAGATTCTATGACTACAATATAAAAAGTAAATTTATAAAAAAAATTATAACCAATTTAGAAGCTGAACTCATCATATTTATGGAAGATGTTCAAAAGTATGAGATTAAAAAAATTCAAAACAATATCAGCATAAATAAAAAAATAGATATGAAAATAAACAAAAATATAATCAAGTAGTTTTTCATATAGAAAATAATCTTTTCAACTTTTATTCAACTTTCGAAAATATGTTCTATCAATAAGCCGGATTCAAGCCACATTTGTATCCTTATTCAACTTTTAGTCTATCTATTTGGGAATTAAAGAAGTCCAAGTCCCTTTTATTTAAAGGCAATTAATATACTTTAACTTGGATCTAGGTTATATGATTGTAGCCGAAATGATTAAAGACTTTATGAAAATAATAACAAATTATTTTTAATTATATAAGTTTATACGATATTCCATTTTCTTAACATTTGCATAATATAATACATACATAAAAAGTAATAAGTAAAAGTAAAACCTTTGAAACGAAAGTGGTTAAAGAATTCTTACAGTCTTGGACATAGACTCAAGGACCCCTAGGTTGGCTTAACTTGATTTGGGTAATATGCTATACAGACTTTTAAAAAAATGAAATAAAATTAGGTAAAGGTGAGAGACTAATACATGAAAAATAAATAGGAGTGTTTAAATTAAACGGAAGAGCAAACCCTATTTATTAGCTAAATGAGTCATAGATGTTTGACAAGTGTTATGTATTCAGCTGATATTAAAAAAAGTTGTGACTTCAAATGTCACAAAGTTAAACTTCCACACAAAAAAGATGATTACAAGTAACATGAAAAAATGATAGTCTATAGATAGAGAGTTAATGATTGACAAGTGCCATTTATCAAATTTTTATAAAAAAAAACTTTATTATAGATATTACATATCTAAATCATCACAACAAAAGGATGATAGGAAGTGCTAACAAAGAAAAAAGTGATAATTTAAAGATAGGGAGATTGAATTGAATGTATTAAACATGCGTGCTCAACCTAAAGTTTACTCATTCATTAATTATGATAAAGATGTCAATCCAAATATTTTTTAAAGTTATAAAGGTTAACTCAACATTTAATTAATAGGTCGCATTCAAGTTGAATTGTTGGAAGATCAGGAAACGAGGTTAAGTAAAGTTGGGCCAGGAGGTCATATGTCATATATTGACTTTAATCCAATCCATTGATTAATTGGGTTAGAGAAATGTTAGTTCAGACCTAAAAAAATTGAACTCTAACTTTGAATTACCAAGTAGGTTCAAGTGTTTAGTTCACCGGTAGCTCAGTGGTGAGGCACATCCCTTCTATAAGAACAACTAAGGATCAATCCATGACTGTAGCGCCGATGGTGAGGGACTTGGTTGAGTGAGTGTTAGGTCAGTAGGTTGGGTCAAAATTGCTACTGCTATCAATATGGTCTAAAACTTTCTCCAATTAAAGGATTATAGCTATTTTACCAACTACCTCATGACAAAGTTCTTATTAATTATCATAACTTAAAAAAGTTTATAAAACAATCTTTAATTTCATTAGAAGGTAACTCGCACATGACCTAAGCCTAAAATGTTGCTATCAACCTAATATTATTTTATAGTTTTAAGTTTGTAATAACCTCAGAAGTTCTTTATTAGGTTTGGAGATTCAGCCTGGACCAATCCATTGCATATGATTCAATTGAGTTTAAAATTTAATATTTTGTTCAATTCGTTTATTACCATTGGATTGACCACTATATTTATGACCTTCAAATCAATAAATCTTTTGTAAGTTATTTACAAATGTGAATGTTGTGACCATATCTTTCTCAACCATTATTATATATATTATTTATTAAAGTTGTTACCGAATCAATTTCAAACTTGACCTCTAAATTTCAAATTTTGTAATACTAAATTTTTTTACGTGTTAAATCATTTATGGGTAATTTTAGTCATTCTTTGTTTTTAAATATTATTAGTATAATTGTCTCATTTAATTTATAATCTCGTTGATCAAAATGTACCTAAAAGAGATATTTTTCTTTCTTGATAAGAGAGAAAGTCAAGTCCATTTCACTTGACAATTCAAAATTTTGATAATATACTCTCTACAATTATATAACTTTTCCTTTAACCAAAATAATCTCAAGAATTGTGCACTTTATATTTTATTTTTCTCAATTAGTAAATGGGGCTTACTTTTAGGCTTATACTTAGTAAATCTCATTTTGTCACTCCAATTGAAATTAGACCCGTAAGATTGATCGTGCTTAAGATACTTGATTAGAAATAAAAGAAAAACCAAATTACTTGATATGCAGTTAAAATTTATATTAATCATAAACTTCTATATTTTTTATTACCTTCTATTTTTTAAAGTTTTAACATTGACACCAATAGAATTTTAATAATGTTCAATTCATAAAACTAATTATATCTTTAAAAGTTTGACCTTAATCAATGCTACTATGACAAATGTGCATACTAGCATACGTGGTCATGCTAGTAAAATCATAAAACCAAACAGTAATGCCACATCTTATTGGATTCAAATAGCAATTCATGCTTCCAAAAGAATAAATTATCTAATAGAACTTCCCTCGGAAGAAAACCTAAAGAGTCGAATCAAGAGGAGTAGAAGGAAAGAAAAACACAGATCCATTGCACATACACTAGGAAGAAACTGCCATTCCTTTTTACTTCCAAATTTCTTTCATCTGAAATGAAGCACCTAAATAAATATTACACTTAAATCCCAATTCTTATATATATGAAAGAGACTGATTTCAATTTGAAATGAGCCTCAATTGATTTTGACGACTTCAGATTTTGACTATCTTTAAAACAACCAAAACTATCATGTCATGTACCAATTCATTACCCTCAACTCGCCTATAACTCTTCCCATATTTCTCAAGCAGACTTTTTTTTTTTCATTCCTGTAACTCCTGCGAAATTAATTCCATTGCAACTCTTCCTCCTCTTCGCCTTCGACTGTTCATCATCCCCAAAGCCAAAATCATTACTAGGTGCCCACTTGGCATCTCCAACAATCACACATGTAAGGGCAACACAAAGGTACCAAATCCTGTCTCTTTCTCTCTCTCAGAACCTCTCATTTCCTAATCACTCTCAGGGTTTTCCTTATCTCTTTGAATCTCCCAGGAGCAGAAACCAAACCATCCATTATGTCCGCATTGCAGGTGGTACATTCCTAACCTCCTAATCAACTGATATGTCATGGTTTTGCTTTGATATTCATATTTAATTTTACCCTTAAGAAGTTGTTATTAATCATGTGTAGGAGTTGAAGTAGGTCTTTTTCTTTTTCTTTTTTCTATTTAATAATTGGATTAGTTTGAGGATCTAATCTTATTTAATTATACACATACAATGTCATATTGAAAATAGCAAAACATGTATGTGATTAACACATGCTATATAATTCATTAATATAAAAAATATGTTGGTTGAGAGGTAGAAATCGATTCCCATTTCTGCCACTTTGCAACAAGGCAGCAGGCCTCTAAGTTAAAGTCTGCTATACTCCTTTGATATAATTCATCAAGCAACCATTGGATGATCTGATTTATCCATAGAATACAGTGTTTTCTGTTAAATGATAGTAACTACTTATGGCTCCTCCAGGGAAGTGACAACTTTTCCTGTGTTTTAATTTTTGTTAACTGCATCATAAGCACATAAACAATAACGAAGAAGAATCATCCATCTTTGAAAATGAGAAATAGCCAACTGTACCTTGAAATAAATACCTTGTCTAAAATTTATACATTAAGGAGTGATATGAAGTTCTCTCTAATACATGAATTGTGACAATTTATTTTATGATGCTCTGTTGGTAAGTTTTGGCAAGTTTTTCTATTTCTTTCTTTTATTTGATAGTCTACAAAATGAAAGATGTTCCGAAGAAGAACCTCAATAGATAGCCAACCAATATAATTCTGCTTTTTTCTTAAACTTGAAAGTACACAAACAGAAAATATTGTCATTGTTATATATAAAGCTTTTCCTTTAAACATGAAGATGCACATAAAAATATAGTATTCAAAAACTGAAGCAAATATAACACTGAATCCCAGGCTCAATCCTACTCAACTGTAGTTTCTATGATCATTTCATCTTCATAATATTATAAGCAATTAAGCATGCAATTAACTGAGAATTAGAGGTAGTACACATTAAAGGTCCCTCATACTGGAAGGTACTGTTAATGAACAATGAAGGACTAGCGAAGCAATTGGACAAACTGTGTATTGTTAATTTTCTATATATGTTGTTGTTGTTCTTCTTCAACAGTAGAATCCAGATTTATTTTCTTTTAATTAAGATAGATGAGAAATTCATGGATTAGGTACAGGTTTCTATATTGAGATGTTTTGTCTTGTAATGGTAGGCCAATGGTTTTCCTTTACACTATGTTTCAAATATTTGGGACAAGGACTTATTTGGGAAGTGTCGGTTGTACCATAATATGTACTGTTACTTTACATACTTTTTTTAATATCCATCACTTTAAAGGAGAATATCATCAATTTACTTATCAAATGCATCGTATTGTGCAATTCTAATTCTCTCTATACAGATTTCACTATGCAAATGTTGTTGGTTGCTTCCTCTATGCTTAGCACGGGCACTTTCTGCTAGTCCTTCAAATGAAAGAGGCATAAGAAGCAGCAGCATCAACATTTCAGACATGTATTTTAGAGAGAACACGTAGGATTAATCAACCGAGGTTATTGGAACCTACTCATCTTCAAAATCAAGACCATCAAATTGCCAGATCATGCAACGAATGACTCTTGGGGGATCAATCTTCAGAGAAAGGAAATTTTGTAGGAAAAAAGGCCTAATAAGCCAACATAAAAAATGAAGGGTTTTAATTCTGCTCACGATTCAATAATTCTAACACCACCACCGCTAACAATAATAACAACAAGAATCAAGAAGTAAAGAAACACAAATTGCAAAGCCCTAATAATTGACATGAAACATCGGATCTATAACCAAGGAAAAAGAACACAATCACAAAAACAAACAATAACAGTACGGTTTAATAAAGTAACTCAAATGCAACCCATTTGATAATTTTTTTCAAATTAGCATTAAAATATTACATTTGTGGTTTCCAGACTGGATATGCAAAATTGGATGCACTTTACATTAATAAAACAAATGATTGCTAAAGTCTGTTGATCCCACTGTTTATCAAGGAAAATTTTGAGGAACTGTAACAAATAAAAAAAATACTCAAAACAATAAAAAAAATTACAGTAATCAGCCTCTTTGCTCTACTATGGGGTTCTCTGAAGGCCGATCTAACTCTACTTCCAATCCATCAAGCAACCAATCTGACTATTCAAAATCTCCCGCACAAAAAGAAGAGGAACTTGGTGTAGAAATCATTTCACCATATGCTTGCTCATTATTTAGAGAAGTCGAGTAACAAAAAGATGCTTCCATCGGGGGCACTCCTTTAGTAACCAAATTTGTTTGAAACATACCCGATTTCTTTGAATGTAAGTTAGTAACATTTTCCACTGGACATAATTCTGTCTCATAATCAGCCACTGTTTCCTCTAAATATGAGTCGGTAGCATATTTCTCTAGCCATAAACCTGCCATGTGATCAGCATTGATAAAAGGAAAACCACCCCCTGAAATTGTCTCTCCAGTAAAGTTACCCTGCAAAGCAGTTGTGTAGTGATGACTCATGGAAGTGGAAGCTATCTCATTCCAACAACCATCAAGTTCATCATCTCTAAGAACTGGTAGAAAAGTTGGATCTTTGATAGAATGAGAACAGCTAAGGTCATCAGCTGAAAATAGATCAGTGCCACAGTCGGGTGACACATGGTAAGAAGAATCTACCATAATTTTGTCGCCTGCACTAGAAGTTATCAATGAGTTCATATCATTCTCATGTTTGTGTTGGACTTCAGCTAGAGGAGGAGCATTATTACAATAATAACTTTTCTTGTACTCTCCGGAACCCAAATATGTAAAGGAAGCATCCTTATCAATTGAATGATCATCCTTGTGATTGGTCTTCTGAGAGATACCCGCCATGGTCTGCACTGGAATGTCTTTCAACATTGTAAGAGCTGAAGCACACTCCAGCAACTCATTGCCTATCGACCCTTCGCTATTAGTATGCTTAATATTTGATTTCTCTTGATGTATCACAGTATGAATTTTCTCTCGCTCAGTAAATTGTAGGCGATGATTTTGATCATATTTATCAATGATTTCATCTACCGAACTACTTCCAAAGGAGAATGGTCTTCCACCAATCGTGAACCCAATTACAGCCACTTCCACTCCAAAATCCAGAGCCAATTTTTTGGCCTTCTTAAACAGACCCTCTTTTCTCTTCGAAAGTGTGACAAATCTCCTTTGCTTGTCCTCAATTTTTTTCATTTCTATCTTCCTCTTGCCCATATTATTAAAGTGAAAATATAACCTGAAACATGAAGAAGAGAATTTAAAGAATTAAAGAATAGATCAAACAATAAATTGGATGGTATAAAAATAGTAACAACTCGCATCAATCTCAGCAAAACAGAATTTGTGCAAGTCTGAAGATGAATATGTTAAAAAAATGGCATGCAAGGGCACCCCGTCCAACAGTTGAGAGCATACAACATAAGGACTCATTTTGGAAAACCACAACATTGACACATTATAGAGCTCAGATCCTCCTGTTGCTCAAGCAGGCAGCTCCCTGAATATGAGGCTGATATTTAACAATTCACACCTCACATTGCATAAGTATATCACAAACGACTTCATTGGAAATATTACTATAGTTTTATAGTAAAAACACTTATCAATGTAGTCTATTCCTCTGCACATATCACCTTAGGTTCTCACAAACCTAATAAAATGCTTACACCATTCTACTCAGTTTGGAACTTAGTTATTGCCTAATACAAAAAAGAAGCCATAAACATGTCGACATGAGTCAAGTCAATGCATCAAGAACTGAACACATGATAAGAATATGCGGAATTAATTCTAAAAGATTGGCTAGGATAATGCAAAACTAATTTTCAAAAGATTTGGTAGATAAACATAAATTTTTGGGTAGGCTTTTTTAACTTAGCTACCAATATGATATCTTTTTCTATGTTTGATTTTTCTTAATTCTCACCATTCAATCTAATTATCTTGACACGGTCATATCAACTAATCTAGATTGTTACAATCCACTAAAACACAACGTGGCCATGTCAGACGTAAAGCGCCTACTGTTGGCTAGTCATCTTTCATTGTCATCAGTGATGCCTTATTCCATCTATTTCAAGCCTGCTTCCTTCCTGAGTTCCACTTTTTCTATTAATGGCTAGTTGTCTTTAATTAATACAAATATGAACAAAGAAAGCAAATTAGCTGAATCCTGAAAATCTGGATCATGGAACCTTTCCTTGGACAGAGATCAAATATCTTCTCACTGAAGTTGATATTTAAAAGCAAATGAGCAACCAACTCATATCATCCACATCAAAAGGATTCAGATGATTTTCTCTACTCTATTTTTTCAACAGATGGCAATAGATTGGGTTACAGTGTTACACAATTCACAGTTTGGGTTCATAAATCATATAGATTCCAAACTTTGCCCTCTTCTTTTTGGGCCTTCCCATTTAATGATATTGTACCCCGCCTGTTTTAAATCCAAAGTATCATATTAAATAATGTCAATAAAAGATGAAGTCTCTGATATTCCTGACCAAGTCTTGCCATCTTATTTTGACTATCCAGTGTCATCCAAGTCTTGTCCATATCTACTCTTTTTAATAGAAAAATCTAAACAAGATATTTATACAAATTAAAAGCATGCTTTCATCAAACCGATAGAAGAAAAAAAATCATAAACAAAGATTTCTATGGATGACTCAGATTGGCTATTGGGATTATTAATTTTATGGGTATTCCTATTATTCACTTCATCAAAATAGCATGTATTTTCTTTCATGGTAAAAGCCATCATCATCATCGTCACTATAATGATGAAAGCCTTGTCCCAACTATGTTGGGGTCAGCTATGTGAATTCTGCTTCACATAACTCAAGAAAACAAAAGTTAAATCTTAAAAAATACTCATTATAAAGTAAGTATGTGTTGGTTTAAAATACATATTATTTGTTTGATTGTTGTTCATTGAAGAGGAAATTCAGATATACCAAAATTTCTCTGTAAAGATGATTAGTTGCTATTTGCTTGTCTAATGTGATAAAGGTTTAGGACTCCAATCGCAGTGGATTACTAAAATAAGAAGGGAATTTAGGAAAGACCAGAATATTATGTAGTACAAATAAACCAAGTAAGTTCATAGAAGTTTATAAAAATGTAATGTAAGTCTTGTATTAAAAACTGATATTTTAGTGAGCAAGGATAACATTAAAAGTATATCAGAAATCCTTTTTCATACAGGTAGACAACATAATAAAATTATACAGGAATAAACAGAGGCCAACTACTCTATTAAAATATACCATAATATTTCACAATAAAAGGAGCATAAATATTGTCAATATACCAAGAAAACACACATATGCTCCAACAGATGCCAAATTAAATGCAAGGTATCTATCCCATAAAAGTAAACTAACATCACAAATAATCTATATCCGTATAACCAGAGCTGCTACTACTTTTTAATTATAATATTGGAATGGTTCTACAGTGCAAACAACCAATTAATCAGAATGAGATGAATTGGTATTTGGTAAGGCTACCAAACCCACACGAGAGCTAATTTCATGGACAACAAACATCTCAAAACATATTTTACTTCAACTAATACTTTAGATTGTACACACCATCTTTTCTAACTTCTTTACTTAGAGTAATATAAACAAACACATGGTAAGCACTCTTTACAAATATCAATACCCATATTAAAAATTAGAAGATTCTTTTTCTGGATTCTTTAACAGAGGAATATAAATAAACACATGGTAAGCACTCTTTACAAATAAAGAGAAATATTACAGTAACATAAAACAAATTAACAGATGATTCATAATACCTTAGAAAGGAAAAACAGTTTACAGTAACTGAATAGAAATTTTATAAATATAATTTCTTGTCTGTAATGCCAATGAGCCATTCTAGATTTCATTAGCATGAAGGGCCCTTTTCCTTCTTCTGTTGACCAAGACAATACCAAACAAAGAAATCAACCAAAGGCAAGATTTCATCGGATCCCATGTAATTCTATTCAACTAGTAAAAATACCAACAAACCCATAACTCAATTCCTGAAGAAACCAAAGATCCCATTCATTCCCAGATGAAAACTATAATGAAAAAAAGAAAAAGAAAAAAGAAACCTTGCAACTGGGTTTCCCTCAAAAGGATTAAAAAGTCATCTCGATACCATATGACTCGCATCTAATCATTGAAGAATCAGGAAACCAAGTTCTCACATTTCGTTCCAGAAGAAAAACAAGAACTCCAATCCGGCCAGATGGAAAAATCGATCTCTCAACCGAGTTTTGAAAATCTGGAGTCTGGGTTTCTAATAATTTAAGGTAAAAAGATCTCAACTTTATCAGAAACCGCAATCAATGTAATTCAAATTTCTAGTTAAAAAAGCACAAACATAGATTGTTTTCTATTCTCAACTAAAATAGATGAAGAAAAGCTGAGATATCGATTGAAACTGTACCTTTGGCAGGAGGCAGGGAAGGTGGGGGAAGAGGGAGGAGGCAGGGGACGTGACGGAAGAGGGAGGAGGCAGGGGAGGTGACGGAAGAGGGAGGAGGCAGGGCTTGGCTTGCTGTAGTTGCCAGAAGACGAATCGAAAGAAGCGTTTGCCTGCAGTTGCAAGATAGAAAGAGCTTTGGAAGAAAGAAACCGGCTGGCTATAGTTGCAAGAAGAATAAAATCTGAAGAAGGGTTTAGTCGTAGAAGGAGAATATGGGCATCATTCTTATATAATGCTGGAACTTTTAGCGGGCGATACTATGGCCCACCAAATATCAGATTTAGTTCACCCAATATATAATACTAGCCGCTAAATATATATCTTTAGTCTCAATAGGCCGCCGCAAAACATTAGACGCTAAAAACTAAAAAATCTAATTTCCACCAAAATTTTGCGTCATTAGAGTGGGATTTCTACAGGCAGACACTGCTACGGGAGCCGCTAAAAGTTAATTAAAATTGACTTTTAGCGAGGGTGGGTTGAGATTTTTAAATTAGGTTTTTAAGTGGTACTTACGGGCTCAAAATATAGGCCTTATGCGTTTTTTTCAAGTTGGGTGGGGCTTTCCTTATATATAAGTCTGACCTTCGATGAATAACCACCATACATTTATAAGGCATCGTCAATCTCATTTTGAATAGAGGTTATCTCATCGTACGATTGAACACACAAAAAAAGTTAATAAAACAACATTTTTCTAGCTATGGTTTTTTGTTTGGTCAATCTTACAGTGGTTTAAACTCAATTCTAAAAAAAAATTGGGATACCCCATATATAAATGTGTTTGATTATTTTGAACGACTCTGATTTTTCATATATGGGCACGAGTGGGACCCACCCAAAAAAGTTCACAGCATACTCCGATACAAGCTATTGTAGTTGCCCCCAGAATTAAAAAAAAAAAAAAAAAACATGAAAAAGTTAGAGAGTTGGGAATAAATAAAATAGATTAAAACGGTGTCCTATATTATTTTGGCAAAAAGGAATTTTACTAAATGGGGCTTTGCGGACGCAGACCTATGCATCGCCCAGAGGCAAAATAATTGTTAACGCATTAATGCATTACTAGTATAAAAACACGCATTGGCAAAACTATCATACTCTTTTGGGGGAAATCTTTGGAGCCAATGTATGTTTTCTACAACTTTTGCCAACGCGGTTTTACTTGTGTCGGTAAAAGTAGCAATTCTTTGTGACTTTTGCCAACGCAGTCCAAATATGCATCGAAAATAAGACTTTTACCAACGCCAATTTCTACTACATCGGCAAATAGTGTCGAAAAAGTTTTTCCACGGCTTTTGCCAACGCGGTCTTATTTGCGACGGTAAAAGTAGCAATTCTCTATGACTTTTGCCAACGCAAATTTTCACTGCCCCGGCAAATAGTGTTGGGAAATGTAAGTTCGTCAAAGATGGGGCTTTGCGGACGCAACTCCTGCGTTGGCAATGGTGTGAATAAAAACTCAGAGCTTTCCCAACGCACACCTGTGCATCGCCAGTAGGCAAGATAATTGTCAACGCATTATTGCGTCGCCATTAGAAAAACACGCGTTGGTAAAACTTTCCCTTTCTTTTCGAGGAAATTTTTGTTGGCGCCAATGTGGTTTCCACAGGTTTTGCCAACGCGGTCTTACTTGTGTTGGTAAAATTAGCAATTTTTGTGACTTTTGCCAACGCAGTCTAAATATGCGTTGGAAATAAGACTTTTGCCAACGCGAATTTTCACTGCGTCGGCAACTTGTGTCTGGAAAGGTGCATTTTGTTGTAGTGAAAAGAGATTTTTTTTTTTTGATTTTTTGCGGATAATGGATATTTTGGTCATTTCATAAAAGGGTACAAATGTAATTAGAAAAAAAAAATTCTTTGTGCGGAAGAGTAAAAATTTGTGTGCCAATAGAATGACCCTTAAAATATCTAAGTTCATTCATGAAATGGTTAGGCTTGGCATAGGGGTGGTAATGGGCTGGGCCAGCCTGAGCTAGATCCGGACCTAGCTCGCTTTGGGCCGGGCTTGGATATGTAATGAGGGCCCGATTAATAACTGGGCCGGGGCTTAGATTAAGTGATAGAAAGTCCATAGCCCGGCCTGACCCGACTCGTGTAAGAATGCATGTGATTTAATTTACTTAGTGCTCTAATTCCCACAAAAGTGATGAAAATCCTAGTTCGGCCCAGACCGATTGATTAAATAGGTTGGGTCGGGCCTAACTTTTATGGCCCGTGTTGGGATTGGGGCAGGGTTGCACTGGTTTCTAAAGTCAGGCTGGGCCTGGATATGCCTTAGCCCGGCCCATGAACACCCCTACTTTGGCATGTGTTCCAATAAAGCAAATGGATCGGTTCCTGGCCAGAACCATATTGGACCCGGACTAGTTACTAGTTTTCAAACAACAGTTTCGAGTCGAAAACCAACCTCAACTCATAACCTAATTTGTAAGTTCCAGGCCCGTTTCTTGTAAGTGGACCCAGATCCATTTCAGAATCGGGTCTGACTAGAGGATTGGGATGTAATACCAAAATTGGTTTTGACATTTTTTTTACATTTTTATTATTTCTTTCTTAAAATAAGGATATCATTCAACTTATAACAATGCATCAAGTCTATTATCTTTAAAATTAAATATAAAAATGCCAAACTAAAGTTGATTGTGAGCTACAGTTTGCAATATTAAAGGCTTTTATGCTGGGTACTGGGCCCACAGGTCGTAACTTGTATGAAACTGGCACCAGACCCATTTATCAATTGGAACCTAAATTGGGTTTCAGACCCAGACCCGTTTATGAATTGGAACCTAAAACAGGAAAATCGGATACCCATTTATAACCCTAGGTTCCAATTTCCAAGGCCCCATCGTTTCTAAGCTAGTAAGGATACGAGCAAATCTGAGTCCCCAATGTCTCCCTCATGCTTCTTGTGAGTGGAACGTGTGGAACTTCACCATAGGGCCCACATATTAACAATCTAGACGGTTCAAAATGAATGCTATACTTGTTAGTGATGTATCTATAATTTTACTCTAATATATGTTGGTCCCATCATAAGATTGAGCACATGATAGAGAATACATAGCTCCTCTCATGACCGTTCCAAGAAAATAGCATGTTGCATCACGAATGCATAGGGCCTGATCCCTTGTGGGCGTTCACATGTGCATATATTAACAACCTTTATATGACATGAAATGTGCCAGAAAAATTGCAAAGTCCAATAGAACAATGCCCGAGAAGGTCCAAGTGAGGAGTAGGAGCATTTACGCGTTAACTTTTTTAATTTTCTGTATTTTCTTTGTGAATTTTAATATGTCATATGTCTTGATAATCAGAGTTTTTTCATTAAATATGTAAAAGGAATTTACTTGAAAAAAAATTAATGTGGTCATTGGACCGAATCGAACAAATTATCTAAACATGCACCGAGTAGGGCAATTCGCCCCAAAACATTTTTTTTATGGTCGATATCGACCCTCATCTTAAGTGTTGAGGGTCGACATCGACCCTAGGCAGGCAGAAAGAAACAATTTTTCTCATCTCCTTCATTCTTCCTTTCTTCCCCAAATCCAATCCAATGATGGAAAAAAACAATTTTTGGGGTCTGTTTGCATTTGTGTTACTCTAGAATGAGGAAGAAAAGAAATGACAGTAATTAATATTAAACACTACCGAGCGTGATTCATTGATGTTCTATTGTAAATTCTCAGCCAATATGGCACGAAAAAGTCACGTATCTCATGTCCAAATAATTCGATCACATATCTCTAAAGGCCCCAAAAACTGATTGTGGCACATGGGTTCTTAGCTTGAGAGTTCATTTGAGGAAGCCGTTTGGGGTCTCTGTTCATCCAACCTTCAAGCAATCTTAAAACGTTTTTAGTGCTCCATGCATAAGTATAGGACGATTGGGTTGATCTTGTTGTATTGGGGTAGATGCCGGTACATGTTTTTGAATTTGAAAGAGGGTTGTTGGATTTTTCCAAAGACAGAGCATCACATAGTTCTTGCCTTGCCATGTGGATGGAGATTGATCTGTTTGACTTGTGACCTTCCACTCACCCTTTTGTTGCCGATACTGATCGAGCTGTGGACTAAACCCATTTTTGGATGATTGTGTGTTGTTGATTATGGTAATATTTGCTTGTTCTATTTCTGGATATAAGGATGAAGCAATTGTTTAATTAACAATGACGAGGTTTGCTATTTTAAATATTTGAGCTATTTTTAATGTACGGTGGGGGCTCCCAAATTAGTACATGCAATGATTTGTGGTTTTTTCAACGTCCTTATAGAGAGGCCAATGATCAGGAACACTAGCTTACAAAAGCAGGGATTTCCCGAATCAGTGCATGCTCCATATTCAATTTCCATCGAAGGTATCTTGATTTGCATAAATTTGTTGCAACGTAAAAAGGAGTTGTGGTCTGTGGACTAATGCACTAGAAATTGCAATACTGGTAAGAGTTACTTGTTCTACTTCCATGCATTCATGCACACACCAACACATCAAATAACTAGTAAGAGTTACTTGTCCTACCTCCATGCATTCATGCACACACCTACACATGAAATCTAGTTGCTACATATACATTTCTTTTGTTTCGTCTCTTCCATTTCTCGCTCACTCATTTTACTCTCATTTTGCAGAAGAAAACTGCTACTTCAAATCAATGTCAAACATCTAATCAATGCTCATATCCTATAAAACTTAGTTCTCAAATCAGTTTCGAATCTTTGAGACTCCCCACATAAAGCATCTCTCACACTCTCCTACCTCATCAACTCATGTGGGTTGACTCCAGAATATGCCATTTACACTTTAGGCAATGCACATGGATGATTACAAGCCATGTGAAGAATCGAATGCAGTCCAACAACGCAATTTTGAAAGCATATGGACTACCTGATTTACAGGTCACTGATATAGCCTTGCTTAGGCTGGCTGTTCTAGCGCAGAAGACGGATACGTTGATATAGCATTGTTTATCTTGTTTTCATCACTATACATGGATTTGATGCATTTAATTTTAATGGGTTATACTCTGATTAATGATATTGTAGTTTTACTTTCTGTTTTTCCTTTTCTTTTGCAGTGTCAAGATTTCAGTTATCTATATTAACATACCTTACTGCTATTTTATCAATTGGGGCTGATGGGTTTTAACTTTCAATGTTTGGTTGCAGTTGAATTGGTTCTTACTTGAATAATTCATGAAACAAAAGGTATTTTTTTTGCTTTTTTACTATAATATTTCACCTGCAACCATATCTTCTAGTGCTTGTCAAACGGTTGTACTCAGTGAACTTTGTGTTTATGCAGGTACTTAATCTCACTGATATGGTTATTGAGATTTTTCAAAAGAATTTAAAAAAATGAAAACATAAATATGAATCATGAAGGGGATGGATGCTTAAAGTTAAAACTATGATTGATTCTTCAAGCACACAAATTATCATCTTATTATTTTACAGTTGCATGCTACATATTGTTCATAGTGAAAATAGAGATTGAACCTTTTTGTTTGATACACGACACATCAACTTATGGCTTTATTGAAGCCTTGACTTGCTCTCGTTTGATATGAACCAAAACTCATTATCTGTAATGTTTTTTAGATTTACTTTTTAAATACTCATTTCCCTTCCTTGACTTGCTCATTTGATATGAACTTTTCACCAAATTCTATAGGTATTGCTTTTATGAGCATGCTTCGTTTTTTTTTTTTTTTTTCTCATAGTGTGCTCATAATTCTTGGCTTCAATAATTGTAAATTCGTTTCCATTGTTGTCCTATTACCATCTTGGTTTAATTAATTTCTAGGAAAAAGCTTGCTCGTAGACTTCTTTTTGACGAAAGTACCAGCGATGACCATGAGAGGAGTATTTTGACCAAGTCAAGGCAGCAATGTGGCAGACAGTTCATCTCCAAGATGGAGGGAATGGTTTGTTGATATGAATCATCTTTCATGAAGTGCATTTCTTCCATTTACAAATATAAACGGTTACAACTTATGCTTATGTTTGTTGTTTATATTGCTTATTATAGGTGACAGATTTGACATTAGCTAGGGAAAATCAAACAAACTTTGAGGAGTATCTTAACAGTAACCCTCATGCAAACCCTAGGATGGACTTGACTATCACTGTCCTGACCACTGGATTCTGGCCAAGTTATAAATCATTTGATCTCAACCTTCCTGCAGAGATGGTAAGGGAGTAGGTTTTTGGTCACCATGTGTCTAGAGTATAAATGAATACGTCGTAAATTAACTATGGGTGTTTGCATCTCAAGTTAAATGTGCTGAAGTTTCCAAGGAGTTCTATCAAACAAAAACCAAGCATAGAAAACTTACATGGATCTATTCACTTGGTACTTGTAACATCAATGGGAAGTTTGAACTGAAACCAATGGAGCTCATAGTGATGACATATCAGGTGACTTCGTCAAATCCTGTCAATTTCAGAAATGTGGTGACTTGGAACTTCAAACTTAGTTGAGTAGACTTTGCATGTAACTTGAGTCTAAGTGGGGTGGCAAGTGGTCAGGGCCGTGCCAAGCGTGGCCCCAGTATAGCCCGCTTTGAGTTGGATTGGAACATGATCAAAATTGTAGGAAGGATGTGGTTTTATGGTGAAAGTCACTTTTTTCCAAGCATATTTTTAATTTGATTTGTTGGACACGTGTGCTGGATCAAGAATCATATTAATGCCATTTTGTAGGATCTTACACCCCATTAAGCTACCACTTATCCCAAAACTAATTGGTGATAGGAAACAGCACAACAAAGATTTTATGGTGAGGGTGAGGGCTCGACCACAATTATGACCGCTCAGAAGCGAGGCTGGACTTTGATGACCTCAACACATGTGGTAGGTGTAAGATAATGGATGGGTATTGCTAATGATGAATGATGATACACCAAAATTGTATTGTCTCTCTTCCTCCTTTTGTAATACATAATATCATGATGAATGAATGAATGTTGGTGTGAATGTGATGATTATGATATTGGTGATAGTATGGTGTAGTTGAATTAAGGGTGGAGGTATTGACAAGTTGTTTGAGCTCGGCATCGGAGCCAGGAGAGCATATGGATAGAGTGCTTTCTGCATTATATGATCAAAGAACACTTTTCCTGGCCGGATCCACTTGGATGTTGGTTAGCCGCATGTGAGTCCATCTAATGTGGATAACTCAAATGCTTGGGGTGCTGAAGTTTTAGCCATTTGCTTTACTTTGTAGGGATGCAAGTCCACAATGGTTATCATGGTGTTGCTGGGCACTATCGTATTGTTTAGTTGCACCTTATACAAGTCATGATGCGCCGTTTGTTCAAGTATTTAGATATTGAATACTCTGATTATGAGTAAGATTTGTTATTGATCATGTATAGGAAAAAGGTTATTATACATAAAATTTATTTAATGTAATTTTTTTAAAAAAAAAAGTATTGCTTTTACCGGCAGCCACATGACCGCCACTAAAAGCAGTACATAAAAAATAATAATAATAAATAAATAAATAAAACACTTCTTTTGCGGCGGCCATATGACCGCCACTACAAAAGCTACTTATTTTAGCGGCAACCATTCTCGCTTTTACTGGCCGCTGGCCTTCATCACCCTTGTAACCTGGCAGTTGTAGCCGTTGCAAAAATACTCAATAGCGGCGGTTTTCGCCCACCGCTAAAACCTTTACCGACTCGACCTATGCCGTCAACAAGCACTAGCCACCATGACCGACGCTAAAGGTTATACCGCAGGCCAATCGCTGTTTTACCGGTGGCCACCAGCCCCCGCTAAAGCTTTTTTTCTTGTAATTCTATCAAGATTAGAGTTTCAAATCAAGAATATTCTAGAAGAATCCAGGTACAATTTGAATTAAGGAAGTTTTATCCAAGTGATATTTGTGATGAGTCGGCAAAAATGAGATAGAAACGAAGAAGGATTAGAAGATCAAGTCAAAGAAAGAAAGGAGATAAAAATCTCCCACTCAAGAAGAGCCAAGGATGTGGACGTCTAACCCTAGGGCCCACTGCCCTTGGACATCCACCTCATCCCCTCTCTATCTCCTCTTTCTCCTCCTCTGCTCATTCCACACCTCATCCCATCTTTCTCCTCCTCCACACCTTCTCCTCCTCTACGCAATTTTCTGTGGGACTCGCTGCTATAGTTGTGTTCAAGATAAAGAAAGAAGATCAAATCAACTCCAATTCAAATTACAATTGCTTTGCTTACAAGTCAAGCCAAGATAGAGTTTTGTTTTTAGAAGAGTCTCAAGCCAAAAAGGAGGAAAAGACTAAATAGAGCCCGAGGGGACACGTCTAAAGGCATGCTCCCCAGCCTAGGACGTCCAAACGCAACCCTCCCCCCCCCCCCCCCCCTTTTTTCTATTTTTCTTAAGGTAGCTTTGGGCCTTGTCCATGCAAAACTTAGGTTTAGGAGGAGCTAAAGTTGTACTTAAGAATGTTTTTAATGAAGATCTTTTTCTTACGTGCAATGGTCGATTAACGTAGCGATTGGGGCTCTAGATAAAGTTAAGCATGCGATAATTTCTCTCTGTGAATGTTTGTTGATATAGTTTTTTTTTACGTGCTTGAATGTTAGAATAGGCTTGTCTTTATACCAGCAGGTGCCTTTCTTTTTGTAGCTCGCAATGTTAAAATAAGCCTTTTTATCAACTTTTGATAGATTATGCTTGGAAATATGTTTTTTTTCATAGTCTGTGCTTAGGTTTGATAGGTGATTATTAGGTAATTTTAACATTTTTATAAAGGAGGTGTTGGGTGTTTTGATAAATTTTTTATAGAAAAACCATCTCTTTTGAGAAATATTGATTTGAAAGTTAGATTATCTGGATTTGGATGCATTGATTGGATCTACATTTGAAGTATAAAAACTGATCCAACATGTGTTTGCATGAAAAAAAGATGTTTTGGAATGCTTAATGGATTCTAGATGCTCTGATCTAATTATTACTATTGATTTTCTCTTTATTAATATCAACATCTCATATTCTAGCAACTTTAGTTTTATGCATTGTTAATGTGTGATGCCTTTAGATTTTTATTCGCTATCTGTGGGTTCGACCCGTACTTGCTGCTGTATATTTATAGACGCCATTCACTTGCAGTATGCCATAACTTTAAGAACAAGTTTTAGCACTAATATTTTGATAGATTTGGCCTGTTTTTTGTTCAAAAGTTTGCATTTTGAAAACCAATCAAATAGACTCCTTTTTACTCGAAATTTTGTTGAATTGAACTTTGATATATAGATTTTGAACC
This sequence comes from Persea americana, assembly GCA_029852735.1. Classification (NCBI taxonomy): domain Eukaryota; kingdom Viridiplantae; phylum Streptophyta; class Magnoliopsida; order Laurales; family Lauraceae; genus Persea; species Persea americana. The sequence continues at coordinate 18,142,708 of CM056816.1, forward strand.
CTCACAATTTCAAAAACAACAAAAAAAAAAAAAAAAAAAAACTTGCAGGAAGTCAGACTTTTAGTACCAGAAACATGGTCAGTCAGTTAGGCAAATTCTGGAATCAACAGTAAAACTGGTTTAATTGGCCAACTTTACAAGAGCATAACTTCTTTTTTTTTTTTTTTTCCCTTTTTTGTCTCTATTTTGTTTGATTTTTCCATATTAGGAGATTAAAATCCAACCATTGCTTTTAGGTTTTGATTAATCTAAGTGGGCCGTACAGATATGTAAACTTGGGCCTGTGCAACAGTTCCAACCCTAGGAAATTTTTCAGCACTTGACAACAAAGTGTCCATTCAACTTAGGACTACATTAGGAGTTTTAGGGTTTCATCTTTCACTCAAATTGCATTAGTTTAGGGTTTTGATATTTAGATTAGGTTGATTTTTCAATTTAGGGATTTTATTGACAATTGTTAGCTATTTTTAGTAGTTTGTTTAGATCTAACTTTTTAGTTGTTTTCTCTTAGGTAAAATTCCATGTTTGGAAGGACTCTAGAATGAAGGAAATTGAGGGAATTGCTTTTAAGAAAACAAGTTGCTCTTAGAATTGCCAAAAATAAAAATTGATTTCAGAATTGCAAAAAAAAAAAAAAAAAAAAAAAACCAAGTTAAAGATTAGTGTGGACCTGCTGTAAGAGTTTCTAAACTTTACCCACGAATCTTTTACTTGCAAGTGGTGCTTGGTTGACTTAAATTTTCGCAAAGTGTGATTGGTTGATTGACACACCAAGTAAATTGGACCCACACACTTAGTTAAGGATTGGATTTCATCACCAGGTCCTTGCTCAATTAGGTTTAATCACTTTTCGCATAGGTACCAAGCTTTAATTAAAATCAAGTAGGAACGAGACCATAAGAATTTGAGCTCATTAGGACGAAGACAATGAAAAGTTGCACCAGTTGCGTTCTTTGGTCAAGTTGATGTCTAGGTAAGTCCTGTCTCAACAAGAAAGGGTGGCAGTCTCTGTCCTAGGAGTTTGGTTTTAAGTGGAACCCTTGCCAAGTACCTCTCATCCTGGGAATTATCTGGTCGATTTGGCATTATAAGACCAGATTGGAGGCCTAGGTGTACTTTTCAAACCAATTAGGAGTTGTCTGGCAGTTGGAAACCTACTAGAAATATATGTGTGTCCTAGTCTTTGCTTGATTGCTTGCGCGATCGTATTAGCATAATAGGACCTTGCATATAAATTAGGTTAAACCATTACATGCGAGCTAGCCCTGAGAGAGAAAAATCGTGGGAATGTAAAAATAGAAGGTTGATTAGAATATAGCCCGTAGTAGCTGTACTAGTTTTTTCAGTACCCGAGTGAACCAGATTTTTTTAAAAGTTTTTTTAAGAGCGTATTAATTCATGGAGGGAGAATTGAACCGAGAGTTCTGATCCAAGTAATGGTGTCATCATTCTATGGAAAGTTCTATTTTATGAAGAAAATATGATTAGCATATTATCTGTCACATATTTTGGAACTTTCCCATACGAAACTTCGATATTACGGCCAAACATTGACATAAATATCTTAGCACAGGTCACCACTTTTTTTGAACTTACGGTCCATCAGTCCTATTACAGCCAAATCTACTCATGTTCACCCAACTTTTAAACATTCAAACTGCTTTAAGTTATGACATACATTATTTAACTGTAAAAAGGCTTTAGCTATGTCAATATTGATCATTCACTAATTAAATAAAATTGTGTTTCATCATTCCAAAATCAGGTATTGACCCAACCAAAATTATATAAGGGGCAAGCCCTAGCCAGTGCCCGGATGAACCCAAATCATCAAAGACCAGGATCCAGCCAAAATTCAAAATCCAAGCTTGAAATTCCAAATCATCAAAGACCTGAAGCAAGACAAATTTCAAAACCCAAGCTTGAAATGAAGCCCGAGTGGCCAAAGAGGAATAACTCACCACGCAGGTTGTATCCTGCCCATATTTAATCTGTGTCACTAATAGTATATATGTTCCTCTTAAAAGAAGTGAGACAGAAGACTACGTTATGATTTGAAGACAACTATATCAAGCACTAAGTCTTGAAACTAATGGTCAGCTACAAAACCAAGCAAAAAGCAATAAAATCATAAAACCAAACAGCCACATCTTATTGGATTCAAATAGCAATCCATGCTTCCAAAAGAAGAAATTATCTAATAGAACTTCCCTTGGAAGAAAAAATGAAGACTCAGGTCAAGAGGAATTGAAGGAAAGATAAACACAGATCCATTGCACATACACTACAAAAAAACTGCCACTCCTTTTCACTTCCAAATTTCCTTCATCTGAAATGAAACACCTAAATAAATATTACACTTAAATCTCAATCTTTCAAATCAAAGAGACATAAGAAGCAGCAGCAGTAACTGATAGCTAGCTGATTCTCCTTCAACATGTATTTTGAGAGAGAGCAGGATTAATCAACCGAGGTTATTGGAACCTACTCATCTTCAAAATCAAGACCATCAAATTGCCAGATCATGCAACGAATGATTCTTGGGGGATCAATCTTCAGAGAAAGGAAATTTTGTAGGAAAAAAGGCCTAATAAGCCAACATAAAAAATGAAGGGTTTTAATTCTGCTCACGATTCAATAATTCTAACACCACCACCGCTAACAATAATAACAACAAGAATCAAGAAGTAAAGAAACACAAATTGCAAAGCCCTAATAATTGACATGAAACATCGGATCTATAACCAAGGAAAAAGAACACAATCACAAAAACAAACAATAACAGTACGGTTTAATAAAGTAACTCAAATGCAACCCATTTGATAATTTTTTTCAAATTAGCATTAAAATATTACATTTGTGGTTTCCAGACTGGATATGCAAAATTGGATGCACTTTACATTAATAAAACAAATGATTGCTAAAGTCTGTTGATCCCACTGTTTATCAAGGAAAATTTTGAGGAACTGTAACAAATAAAAAAAATACTCAAAACAATAAAAAAAATTACAGTAATCAGCCTCTTTGCTCTACTATGGGGTTCTCTGAAGGCCGATCTAACTCTACTTCCAATCCATCAAGCAACCAATCTGACTATTCAAAATCTCCCGCACAAAAAGAAGAGGAACTTGGTGTAGAAATCATTTCACCATATGCTTGCTCATTATTTAGAGAAGTCGAGTAACAAAAAGATGCTTCCATCGGGGGCACTCCTTTAGTAACCAAATTTGTTTGAAACATACCCGATTTCTTTGAATGTAAGTTAGTAACATTTTCCACTGGACATAATTCTGTCTCATAATCAGCCACTGTTTCCTCTAAATATGAGTCGGTAGCATATTTCTCTAGCCATAAACCTGCCATGTGATCAGCATTGATAAAAGGAAAACCACCCCCTGAAATTGTCTCTCCAGTAAAGTTACCCTGCAAAGCAGTTGTGTAGTGATGACTCATGGAAGTGGAAGCTATCTCATTCCAACAACCATCAAGTTCATCATCTCTAAGAACTGGTAGAAAAGTTGGATCTTTGATAGAATGAGAACAGCTAAGGTCATCAGCTGAAAATAGATCAGTGCCACAGTCGGGTGACACATGGTAAGAAGAATCTACCATAATTTTGTCGCCTGCACTAGAAGTTATCAATGAGTTCATATCATTCTCATGTTTGTGTTGGACTTCAGCTAGAGGAGGAGCATTATTACAATAATAACTTTTCTTGTACTCTCCGGAACCCAAATATGTAAAGGAAGCATCCTTATCAATTGAATGATCATCCTTGTGATTGGTCTTCTGAGAGATACCCGCCATGGTCTGCACTGGAATGTCTTTCAACATTGTAAGAGCTGAAGCACACTCCAGCAACTCATTGCCTATCGACCCTTCGCTATTAGTATGCTTAATATTTGATTTCTCTTGATGTATCACAGTATGAATTTTCTCTTGCTCAGTAAATTGTAGGCGATGATTTTGATCATATTTATCAATGATTTCATCTACCGAACTACTTCCAAAGGAGAATGGTCTTCCACCAATCGTGAACCCAATTACAGCCACTTCCACTCCAAAATCCAGAGCCAATTTTTTGGCCTTCTTAAACAGACCCTCTTTTCTCTTCGAAAGTGTGACAAATCTCCTTTGCTTGTCCTCAATTTTTTTCATTTCTATCTTCCTCTTGCCCATATTATCAAAGTGAAAATATAACCTGAAACATGAAGAAGAGAATTTAAAGAATTAAAGAATAGATCAAACAATAAATTGGATGGTATAAAAATAGTAACAACTCGCATCAATCTCAGCAAAACAGAATTTGTGCAAGTCTGAAGATGAATATGTTAAAAAAATGGCATGCAAGGGCACCCCGTCCAACAGTTGAGAGCATACAACATAAGGACTCATTTTGGAAAACCACAACATTGACACATTATAGAGCTCAGATCCTCCTGTTGCTCAAGCAGGCAGCTCCCTGAATATGAGGCTGATATTTAACAATTCACACCTCACATTGCATAAGTATATCACAAACGACTTCATTGGAAATATTACTATAGTTTTATAGTAAAAACACTTATCAATGTAGTCTATTCCTCTGCACATATCACCTTAGGTTCTCACAAACCTAATAAAATGCTTACACCATTCTACTCAGTTTGGAACTTAGTTATTGCCTAATACAAAAAAGAAGCCATAAACATGTCGACATGAGTCAAGTCAATGCATCAAGAACTGAACACATGATAAGAATATGCGGAATTAATTCTAAAAAATTGGCTAGGATAATGCAAAACTAATTTTCAAAAGATTTGGTAGATAAACATAAATTTTTGGGTAGGCTTTTTTAACTTAGCTACCAATATGATATCTTTTTCTATGTTTGATTTTTCTTAATTCTCACCATTCAATCTAATTATCTTGACACGGTCATATCAACTAATCTAGATTGTTACAATCCACTAAAACACAACGTGGCCATGTCAGACGTAAAGCGCCTACTGTTGGCTAGTCATCTTTCATTGTCATCAGTGATGCCTTATTCCATCTATTTCAAGCCTGCTTCCTTCCTGAGTTCCACTTTTTCTATTAATGGCTAGTTGTCTTTAATTAATACAAATATGAACAAAGAAAGCAAATTAGCTGAATCCTGAAAATCTAGATCATGGAACCTTTCCTTGGACAGAGATCAAATATCTTCTCACTGAAGTTGATATTTAAAAGCAAATGAGCAACCAACTCATATCATCCACATCAAAAGGATTCAGATGATTTTCTCTACTCTATTTTTTCAACAGATGGCAATAGATTGGGTTACAGTGTTACACAATTCACAGTTTGGGTTCATAAATCATATAGATTCCAAACTTTGCCCTCTTCTTTTTGGGCCTTCCCATTTAATGATATTGTACCCCGCCTGTTTTAAATCCAAAGTATCATATTAAATAATGTCAATAAAAGATGAAGTCTCTGATATTCCTGACCAAGTCTTGCCATCTTATTTTGACTATCCAGTGTCATCCAAGTCTTGTCCATATCTACTCTTTTTAATAGAAAAATCTAAACAAGATATTTATACAAATTAAAAGCATGCTTTCATCAAACCGATAGAAGAAAAAAAATCATAAACAAAGATTTCTATGGATGACTCAGATTGGCTATTGGGATTATTAATTTTATGGGTATTCCTATTATTCACTTCATCAAAATAGCATGTATTTTCTTTCATGGTAAAAGCCATCATCATCATCGTCACTATAATGATGAAAGCCTTGTCCCAACTATGTTGGGGTCAGCTATGTGAATTCTGTTTCACATAACTCAAGAAAACAAAAGTTAAATCTTAAAAAATACTCATTATAAAGTAAGTATGTGTTGGTTTAAAATACATATTATTTGTTTGATTGTTGTTCATTGAAGAGGAAATTCAGATATACCAAAATTTCTCTGTAAAGATGATTAGTTGCTATTTGCTTGTCTAATGTGATAAAGGTTTAGGACTCCAATCGCAGTGGATTACTAAAATAAGAAGGGAATTTAGGAAAGACCAGAATATTATGTAGTACAAATAAATCAAGTAAGTTCATAGAAGTTTATAAAAATGTAATGTAAGTCTTGTATTAAAAACTGATATTTTAGTGAGCAAGGATAACATTAAAAGTATATCAGAAATCCTTTTTCATACAGGTAGACAACATAATAAAATTATACAGGAATAAACAGAGGCCAACTACTCTATTAAAATATACCATAATATTTCACAATAAAAGGAGCATAAATATTGTCAATATACCAAGAAAACACACATATGCTCCAACAGATGCCAAATTAAATGCAAGGTATCTATCCCATAAAAGTAAACTAACATCACAAATAATCTATATCCGTATAACCAGAGCTGCTACTACTTTTTAATTATAATATTGGAATGGTTCTACAGTGCAAACAACCAATTAATCAGAATGAGATGAATTGGTATTTGGTAAGGCTACCAAACCCACACGAGAGCTAATTTCATGGACAACAAACATCTCAAAACATATTTTACTTCAACTAATACTTTAGATTGTACACACCATCTTTTCTAACTTCTTTACTTAGAGTAATATAAACAAACACATGGTAAGCACTCTTTACAAATATCAATACCCATATTAAAAATTAGAAGATTCTTTTTCTGGATTCTTTAACAGAGGAATATAAATAAACACATGGTAAGCACTCTTTACAAATAAAGAGAAATATTACAGTAACATAAAACAAATTAACAGATGATTCATAATACCTTAGAAAGGAAAAACAGTTTACAGTAACTGAATAGAAATTTTATAAATATAATTTCTTGTCTGTAATGCCAATGAGCCATTCTAGATTTCATTAGCATGAAGGGCCCTTTTCCTTCTTCTGTTGACCAAGACAATACCAAACAAAGAAATCAACCAAAGGCAAGATTTCATCGGATCCCATGTAATTCTATTCAACTAGTAAAAATACCAACAAACCCATAACTCAATTCCTGAAGAAACCAAAGATCCCATTCATTCCCAGATGAAAACTATAATGAAAAAAAGAAAAAGAAAAAAGAAACCTTGCAACTGGGTTTCCCTCAAAAGGATTAAAAAGTCATCTCGATACCATATGACTCGCATCTAATCATTGAAGAATCAGGAAACCAAGTTCTCACATTTCGTTCCAGAAGAAAAACAAGAACTCCAATACGGCCAGATGGAAAAATCGATCTCTCAACCGAGTTTTGAAAATCTGGAGTCTGGGTTTCTAATAATTTAAGGTAAAAAGATCTCAACTTTATCAGAAACCGCAATCAATGTAATTCAAATTTCTAGTTAAAAAAGCACAAACATAGATTGTTTTCTATTCTCAACTAAAATAGATGAAGAAAAGCTGAGATATCGATTGAAACTGTACCTTTGGCAGGAGGCAGGGAAGGTGGGGGAAGAGGGAGGAGGCAGGGGACGTGACGGAAGAGGGAGGAGGCAGGGGAGGTGACGGAAGAGGGAGGAGGCAGGGCTTGGCTTGCTGTAGTTGCCAGAAGACGAATCGAAAGAAGCGTTTGCCTGCAGTTGCAAGATAGAAAGAGCTTTGGAAGAAGAAACCGGCTGGCTATAGTTGCAAGAAGAATAAAATCTGAAGAAGGGTTTAGTCGTAGAAGGAGAATATGGGCATCATTCTTATATAATGCTGGAACTTTTAGCGGGCGATACTATGGCCCACCAAATATCAGATTTAGTTCACCCAATATATAATACTAGCCGCTAAATATATATCTTTAGTCTCAATAGTCCGCCGCAAAACATTAGACGCTAAAAACTAAAAAATCTAATTTCCACCAAAATTTTGCGTCATTAGAGTGGGATTTCTACAGGCAGCCACTGCTACGGGAGCCGCTAAAAGTTAATTAAAATTGACTTTTAGCGAGGGTGGGTTGAGATTTTTAAATTACGTTTTTAAGTGGTACTTACGGGCTCAAAATATAGGCCTTATGCGTTTTTTTCAAGTTGGGTGGGGCTTTCCTTATATATAAGTCTGACATTCGATGAATAACCACCATACATTTATAAGGCATCGTCAATCTCATTTTGAATAGAGGTTATCTCATCGTACGATTGAACACACAAAAAAAGTTAATAAAACAACATTTTTCTAGCTATGGTTTTTTGTTTGGTCAATCTTACAGTGGTTTAAACTCAATTCTAAAAAAAAATTGGGATACCCCATATATAAATGTGTTTGATTATTTTGAACGACTCTGATTTTTCATATATGGGCACGAGTGGGACCCACCCAAAAAAGTTCACAGCATACTCCGATACAAGCTATTGTAGTTGCCCCCAGAATTAAAAAAAAAAAAAAATGAAAAAGTTAGAGAGTTGGGAATAAATAAAATAGATTAAAACGGTGTCCTATATTATTTTGGCAAAAAGGAATTTTACTAAATGGGGCTTTGCGGACGCAGACCTATGCATCGCCCAGAGGCAAAATAATTGTTAACGCATTAATGCATTACTAGTATAAAAACACGCATTGGCAAAACTATCATACTCTTTTGGGGGAAATCTTTGGAGCCAATGTATGTTTTCTACAACTTTTGCCAACGCGGTTTTACTTGTGTCGGTAAAAGTAGCAATTCTTTGTGACTTTTGCCAACGCAGTCCAAATATGCATCGAAAATAAGACTTTTACCAACGCCAATTTCTACTACATCGGCAAATAGTGTCGAAAAAGTTTTTCCACGGCTTTTGCCAACGCGGTCTTATTTGCGACGGTAAAAGTAGCAATTCTCTATGACTTTTGCCAACGCAAATTTTCACTGCCCCGGCAAATAGTGTTGGGAAATGTAAGTTCGTCAAAGATGGGGCTTTGCGGACGCAACTCCTGCGTTGGCAATGGTGTGAATAAAAACTCAGAGCTTTCCCAACGCACACCTGTGCATCGCCAGTAGGCAAGATAATTGTCAACGCATTATTGCGTCGCCATTAGAAAAACACGCGTTGGTAAAACTTTCCCTTTCTTTTCGAGGAAATTTTTGTTGGCGCCAATGTGGTTTCCACAGGTTTTGCCAACGCGGTCTTACTTGTGTTGGTAAAATTAGCAATTTTTGTGACTTTTGCCAACGCAGTCTAAATATGCGTTGGAAATAAGACTTTTGCCAACGCGAATTTTCACTGCGTCGGCAACTTGTGTCTGGAAAGGTGCATTTTGTTGTAGTGAAAAGAGATTTTTTTTTTTGATTTTTTGCGGATAATGGATATTTTGGTCATTTCATAAAAGGGTACAAATGTAATTAGAAAAAAAAAATTCTTTGTGCGGAAGAGTAAAAATTTGTGTGCCAATAGAATGACCCTTAAAATATCTAAGTTCATTCATGAAATGGTTAGGCTTGGCATAGGGGTGGTAATGGGCTGGGCCAGCCTGAGCTAGATCCGGACCTAGCTCGCTTTGGGCCGGGCTTGGATATGTAATGAGGGCCCGATTAATAACTGGGCCGGGGCTTAGATTAAGTGATAGAAAGTCCATAGCCCGGCCTGACCCGACTCGTGTAAGAATGCATGTGATTTAATTTACTTAGTGCTCTAATTCCCACAAAAGTGATGAAAATCCTAGTTCGGCCCAGACCGATTGATTAAATAGGTTGGGTCGGGCCTAACTTTTATGGCCCGTGTTGGGATTGGGGCAGGGTTGCACTGGTTTCTAAAGTCAGGCTGGGCCTGGATATGCCTTAGCCCGGCCCATGAACACCCCTACTTTGGCATGTGTTCCAATAAAGCAAATGGATCGGTTCCTGGCCAGAACCATATTGGACCCGGACTAGTTACTAGTTTTCAAACAACAGTTTCGAGTCCAAAACCAACCTCAACTCATAACCTAATTTGTAAGTTCCAGGCCCGTTTCTTGTAAGTGGACCCAGATCCATTTCAGAATCGGGTCTGACTAGAGGATTGGGATCTAATACCAAAATTGGTTTTGACATTTTTTGTACATTTTTATTATTTCTTTCTTAAAATAAGGATATCATTCAACTTATAACAATGCATCAAGTCTATTATCTTTAAAATTAAATATAAAAATGCCAAACTAAAGTTGATTGTGAGCTACAGTTTGCAATATTAAAGGCTTTTATGCTGGGTACTGGGCCCACAGGTCGTAACTTGTATGAAACTGGCACCAGACCCATTTATCAATTGGAACCTAAATTGGGTTTCAGACCCAGACCCGTTTATGAATTGGAATCTAAAACAGGAAAATCGGATACCCATTTATAACCCTAGGTTCCAATTTCCAAGGCCCCATCGTTTCTAAGCTAGTAAGGATACGAGCAAATCTGAGTCCCCAATGTCTCCCTCATGCTTCTTGTGAGTGGAACGTGTGGAACTTCACCATAGGGCCCACATATTAACAATCTAGACGGTTCAAAATGAATGCTATACTTGTTAGTGATGTATCTATAATTTTACTCTAATATATGTTGGTCCCATCATAAGATTGAGCACATGATAGAGAATACATAGCTCCTCTCATGACCGTTCCAAGAAAATAGCATGTTGCATCATGAATGCATAGGGCCTGATCCCTTGTGGGCGTTCACATGTGCATATATTAACAACCTTTATATGACATGAAATGTGCCAGAAAAATTGCAAAGTCCAATAGAACAATGCCCGAGAAGGTCCAAGTGAGGAGTAGGAGCATTTACGCGTTAACTTTTTTAATTTTCTGTATTTTCTTTGTGAATTTTAATGTCATATGTCTTGATAATCAGAGTTTTTTCATTAAATATGTAAAAGGAATTTACTTGAAAAAAAATTAATGTGGTCATTGGACCGAATCGAACAAATTATCTAAACATGCACCGAGTAGGGCAATTCGCCCCAAAACATTTTTTTTATGGTCGATATCGACCCTCATCTTAAGTGTTGAGGGTCGACATCGACCCTAGGCAGGCAGAAAGAAACAATTTTTCTCATCTCCTTCATTCTTCCTTTCTTCCCCAAATACAATCCAATGATGGAAAAAAACAATTTTTGGGGCCTGTTTGCATTTGTGTTACTCTAGAATGAGGAAGAAAAGAAATGACAGTAATTAATATTAAACACTACCGAGCGTGATTCATTGATGTTCTATTGTAAATTCTCAGCCAATATGGCACGAAAAAGTCACGTATCTCATGTCCAAATAATTCGATCACATATCTCTAAAGGCCCCAAAAACTGATTGTGGCACATGGGTTCTTAGCTTGAGAGTTCATTTGAGGAAGCCGTTTGGGGTCTCTGTTCATCCAACCTTCAAGCAATCTTAAAACGTTTTTAGTGCTCCATGCATAAGTATAGGACGATTGGGTTGATCTTGTTGTATTGGGGTAGATGCCGGTACATGTTTTTGAATTTGAAAGAGGGTTGTTGGATTTTTCCAAAGACAGAGCATCACATAGTTCTTGCCTTGCCATGTGGATGGAGATTGATCTGTTTGACTTGTGACCTTCTACTCACCCTTTTGTTGCCGATACTGATCGAGCTGTGGACTAAACCCATTTTTGGATGATTGTGTGTTGCTGATTATGGTAATATTTGCTTGTTCTATTTCTGGATATAAGGATGAAGCAATTGTTTAATTAACAATGACGAGGTTTGCTATTTTAAATATTTGAGCTATTTTTAATGTACGGTGGGGGCTCCCAAATTAGTACATGCAATGATTTGTGGTTTTTTCAACGTCCTTATAGAGAGGCCAATGATCAGGAACACTAGCTTACAAAAGCAGGGATTTCCCGAATCAGTGCATGCTCCATATTCAATTTCCATCGAAGGTATCTTGATTTGCATAAATTTGTTGCAACGTAAAAAGGAGTTGTGGTCTGTGGACTAATGCACTAGAAATTGCAATACTGGTAAGAGTTACTTGTTCTACTTCCATGCATTCATGCACACACCAACACATCAAATAACTAGTAAGAGTTACTTGTCCTACCTCCATGCATTCATGCACACACCTACACATGAAATCTAGTTGCTACATATACATTTCTTTTGTTTCGTCTCTTCCATTTCTCGCTCACTCATTTTACTCTCATTTTGCAGAAGAAAACTGCTACTTCAAATCAATGTCAAACATCTAATCAATGCTCATATCCTATAAAACTTAGTTCTCAAATCAGTTTCGAATCTTTGAGACTCCCCACATAAAGCATCTCTCACACTCTCCTACCTCATCAACTCATGTGGGTTGACTCCAGAATATGCCATTTACACTTTAGGCAATGCACATGGATGATTACAAGCCATGTGAAGAATCGAATGCAGTCCAACAACGCAATTTTGAAAGCATATGGACTACCTGATTTACAGGTCACTGATATAGCCTTGCTTAGGCTGGCTGTTCTAGCGCAGAAGACGGATACGTTGATATAGCATTGTTTATCTTGTTTTCATCACTATACATGGATTTGATGCATTTAATTTTAATGGGTTATACTCTGATTAATGATATTGTAGTTTTACTTTCTGTTTTTCCTTTTCTTTTGCAGTGTCTAGATTTCAGTTATCTATATTAACATACCTTACTGCTATTTTATCAATTGGGGCTGATGGGTTTTAACTTTCAATGTTTGGTTGCAGTTGAATTGGTTCTTACTTGAATAATTCATGAAACAAAAGGTATTTTTTTTGCTTTTTTACTATAATATTTCACCTGCAACCATATCTTCTAGTGCTTGTCAAACGGTTGTACTCAGTGAACTTTGTGTTTATGCAGGTACTTAATCTCACTGATATGGTTATTGAGATTTTTCAAAAGAATTTAAAAAAAAAGAAAACATAAATATGAATCATGAAGGGGATGGATGCTTAAAGTTAAAACTATGATTGATTCTTCAAGCACACAAATTATCATCTTATTATTTTACAGTTGCATGCTACATATTGTTCATAGTGAAAATAGAGATTGAACCTTTTTGTTTGATACACGACACATCAACTTATGGCTTTATTGAAGCCTTGACTTGCTCTCGTTTGATATGAACCAAAACTCATTATCTGTAATGTTTTTTAGATTGACTTTTTAAATACTCATTTCCCTTCCTTGACTTGCTCATTTGATATGAACTTTTCACCAAATTCTATAGGTATTGCTTTTATGAGCATGCTTCTTTTTCTTTCTTTTTTTCTCATAGTGTGCTCATAATTCTTGGCTTCAATAATTGTAAATTCGTTTCCATTGTTGTCCTATTACCATCTTGGTTTAATTAATTTCTAGGAAAAAGCTTGCTCGTAGACTTCTTTTTGATGAAAGTACCAGCGATGACCATGAGAGGAGTATTTTGACCAAGTCAAGGCAGCAATGTGGCAGACAGTTCATCTCCAAGATGGAGGGAATGGTTTGTTGATATGAATCATCTTTCATGAAGTGCATTTCTTCCATTTACAAATATAAACGGTTACAACTTATGCTTATGTTTGTTGTTTATATTGCTTATTATAGGTGACAGATTTGACATTAGCTAGGGAAAATCAAACAAACTTTGAGGAGTATCTTAACAGTAACCCTCATGCAAACCCTAGGATGGACTTGACTATCACTGTCCTGACCACTGGATTCTGGCCAAGTTATAAATCATTTGATCTCAACCTTCCTGCAGAGATGGTAAGGGAGTAGGTTTTTGGTCACCATGTGTCTAGAGTATAAATGAATACGTCGTAAATTAACTATGGGTGTTTGCATCTCAAGTTAAATGTGCTGAAGTTTCCAAGGAGTTCTATCAAACAAAAACCAAGCATAGAAAACTTACATGGATCTATTCACTTGGTACTTGTAACATCAATGGGAAGTTTGAACTGAAACCAATGGAGCTCATAGTGATGACATATCAGGTGACTTCGTCAAATCCTGTCAATTTCAGAAATGTGGTGACTTGGAACTTCAAACTTAGTTGAGTAGACTTTGCATGTAACTTGAGTCTAAGTGGGGTGGCAAGTGGTCAGGGCCGTGCCAAGCGTGGCCCCAGTATAGCCCGCTTTGAGTTGGATTGGAACATGATCAAAATTGTAGGAAGGATGTGGTTTTATGGTGAAAGTCACTTTTTTCCAAGCATATTTTTAATTTGATTTGTTGGACACGTGTGCTGGATCAAGAATCATATTAATGCCATTTTGTAGGATCTTACACCCCATTAAGCTACCACTTATCCCAAAACTAATTGGTGATAGGAAACAGCACAACAAAGATTTTATGGTGAGGGTGAGGGCTCGACCACAATTATGACCGCTCAGAAGCGAGGCTGGACTTTGATGACCTCAACACATGTGGTAGGTGTAAGATAATGGATGGTTATTGCTAATGATGAATGATGATACACCAAAATTGTATTGTCTCTCTTCCTCCTTTTGTAATACATAATATCATGATGAATGAATGAATGTTGGTGTGAATGTGATGATTATGATATTGGTGATAGTATGGTGTAGTTGAATTAAGGGTGGAGGTATTGACAAGTTGTTTGAGCTCGGCATCGGAGCCAGGAGAGCATATGGATAGAGTGCTTTCTGCATTATATGGTCAAAGAACACTTTTCCTGGCCGGATCCACTTGGATGTTGGTTAGCGGCATGTGAGTCCATCTAATGTGGATAACTCAAATGCTTGGGGTGCTGAAGTTTTAGCCATTTGCTTTACTTTGTAGGGATGCAAGTCCACAATGGTTATCATGGTGTTGCTGGGCACTATCGTATTGTTTAGTTGCACCTTATACAAGTCATGATGCGCCGTTTGTTCAAGTATTTAGATATTGAATACTCTGATTATGAGTAAGATTTGTTATTGATCATGTATAGGAAAACGGTTATTATACATAAAATTTATTTAATGTAATTTTTTTTTAAAAAAAGTATTGCTTTTACCGGCAGCCACATGACCGCCACTAAAAGCAGTACATAAAAAAAAATAATAATAAATAAATAAATAAAACACTTCTTTTGCGGCGGCCATATGACCGCCACTACAAAAGCTACTTATTTTAGCGGCAACCATTCTCGCTTTTACTGGCCGCTGGCCTTTCATCACCCTTGTAACCTGGCAGTTGTAGCCGTTGCAAAAATACTCAATAGCGGCGGTTTTCGCCCACCGCTAAAACCTTTACCGACTCGACCTATGCCGTCAACAAGCACTAGCCACCATGACCGACGCTAAAGGTTATACCGCAGGCCAATCGCTGTTTTACCGGTGGCCACCAGCCCCCGCTAAAGCTTTTTTTCGTGTAATTCTATCAAGAGTAGAGTTTCAAATCAAGAATATTCTAGAAGAATCCAGGTACAATTTGAATTAAGGAAGTTTTATCCAAGTGATATTTGTGATGAGTCGGCAAAAATGAGATAGAAACGAAGAAGGATTAGAAGATCAAGTCAAAGAAAGAAAGGAGATAAAAATCTCCCACTCATGAAGAGCCAAGGATGTGGACGTCTAACCCTAGGGCCCACTGCCCTTGGACATCCACCTCATCCCCTCTCTATCTCCTCTTTCTCCTCCTCTGCCCATTCCACACCTCATCCCATCTTTCTCCTCCTCCACACTTTCTCCTCCTCTACGCAATTTTCTGTGGGACTCGCTGCTATAGTTGTGTTCAAGATAAAGAAAGAAGATCAAATCAACTTCAATTCAAATTACAATTGCTTTGCTTACAAGTCAAGCCAAGATAGAGTTTTGTTTTTAGAAGAGTCTCAAGCCAAAAAGGAGGAAAAGACTAAATAGAGCCCGAGGGGACACGTCTAAAGGCATGCTCCCCAGCCTAGGACGTCCAAACGCAACCCTCCCCCCCGCCCCCTTTTTTCTATTTTTCTTAAGGTAGCTTTGGGCCTTGTCCATGCAAAACTTAGGTTTAGGAGGAGCTAAAGTTGTACTTAAGAATGTTTTTAATGAAGATCTTTTTCTTACGTGCAATGGTCGATTAACGTAGCGATTGGGGCTCTAGATAAAGTTAAGCATGCGATAATTTCTCTCTGTGAATGTTTGTTGATATAGTTTTTTTTTACGTGCTTGAATGTTAGAATAGGCTTGTCTTTATACCAGCAGGTGCCTTTCTTTTTGTAGCTCGCAATGTTAAAATAAGCCTTTTTATCAACTTTTGATAGATTATGCTTGGAAATATGTTTTTTTTCATAGTCTGTGCTTAGGTTTGATAGGTGATTATTAGGTAATTTTAACATTTTTATAAAGGAGGTGTTGGGTGTTTTGATAAATTTTTTATAGAAAAACCATCTCTTTTGAGAAATATTGATTTGAAAGTTAGATTATCTGGATTTGGATGCATTGATTGGATCTACATTTGAAGTATAAAAACTGATCCAACATGTGTTTGCATGAAAAAAAGATGTTTTGGAATGCTTAATGGATTCTAGATGCTCTGATCTAATTATTACTATTGATTTTCTCTTTATTAATATCAACATCTCATATTCTAGCAACTTTAGTTTTATGCATTGTTAATGTGTGATGCCTTTAGATTTTTATTCGCTATCTGTGGGTTCGACCCGTACTTGCTGCTGTATATTTATAGACGCCATTCACTTGCAGTATGCCATAACTTTAAGAACAAGTTTTAGCACTAATATTTTGATAGATTTGGCCTGTTTTTTGTTCAAAAGTTTGCATTTTGAAAACCAATCAAATAGACTCCTTTTTGCTCGAAATTTTGTTGAATTGAACTTTGATATATAGATTTTGAACCCTCACAATTTCAAAAACAACAAAAAAAAAAAACAAAAAAAAAAACTTGCAGGAAGTCAGACTTTTAGTACCAGAAACATGGTCAGTCAGTTAGGCAAATTCTGGAATCAACAGTAAAACTGGTTTAATTGGCCAACTTTACAAGAGCATAACTTCTTTTTTTTTTTTTTTTCCTTTTTCGTCTCTATTTTGTTTGATTTTTCCATATTAGGAGATTAAAATCCAACCATTGCTTTTAGGTTTTGATTAATCTAAGTGGGCCGTACAGATATGTAAACTTGGGCCTGTACAACAGTTCCAACCCTAGGAAATTTTTCAGCACTTGACAACAAAGTGTCCATTCAACTTAGGACTACATTAGGAGTTTTAGGGTTTCATCTTTCACTCAAATTGCATTAGTTTAGGGTTTTGATATTTAGATTAGGTTGATTTTTCAATTTAGGGATTTTATTGACAATTGTTAGCTATTTTTAGTAGTTTGTTTAGATCTAACTTTTTAGTTGTTTTCTCTTAGGTAAAATTCCATGTTTGGAAGGACACTAGAATGAAGGAAATTGAGGGAATTGCTTTTAAGAAAACAAGTTGCTCTTAGAATTGCCAAAAATAAAAATTGATTTCAGAATTGCAAAAAAAAAAAAAAAAAAAAAACCAAGTTAAAGATTAGTGTGGACCTGCTGTAAGAGTTTCTAAACTTTACCCACGAATCTTTTACTTGCAAGTGGTGCTTGGTTGACTTAAATTTTCGCAAAGTGTGATTGGTTGATTGACACACCAAGTAAATTGGACCCACACACTTAGTTAAGGATTGGATTTCATCACCAGGTCCTTGCTCAATTAGGTTTAATCACTTTTCGCATAGGTACCAAGCTTTAATTAAAATCAAGTAGGAACGAGACCATAAGAATTTGAGCTCATTAGGACGAAGACAATGAAAAGTTGCACCAGTTGCGTTCTTTGGTCAAGTTGATGTCTAGGTAAGTCCTGTCTCAACAAGAAAGGGTGGCAGTCTCTGTCCCAGGAGTTTGGTTTTAAGTCGGACCCTTGCCAAGTACCTCTCATCCTGGGAATTATCTGGTCGATTTGGCATTATAAGACCAGATTGGAGGCCTAGGTGTACTTTTCAAACCAATTAGGAGTTGTCTGGCAGTTGGAAACCTACTAGAAATATATGTGTGTCCTAGTCTTTGCTTGATTGCTTGCGCGATCGTATTAGCATAATAGGACCTTGCATATAAATTAGGTTAAACCATTACATGCGAGCTAGCCCTGAGAGAGAAAAATCGTGGGAATGTAAAAATAGAAGGTTGATTAGAATATAGCCCGTAGTAGCTGTACTAGTTTTTTCAGTACCCGAGTGAACCAGATTTTTTTAAAAGTTTTTTTAAGAGCGTATTAATTCATGGAGGGAGAATTGAACCGAGAGTTCTGATCCAAGTAATGGTGTCATCATTCTATGGAAAGTTCTATTTTATGAAGAAAATATGATTAGCATATTATCTGTCACATATTTTGGAACTTTCCCATACGAAACTTCGATATTACGGCCAAACATTGACATAAATATCTTAGCACAGGTCACCACTTTTTTTGAACTTACGGTCCATCAGTCCTATTACAGCCAAATCTACTCATGTTCACCCAACTTTTAAACATTCAAACTGCTTTAAGTTATGACATACATTATTTAACTGTAAAAAGGCTTTAGCTATGTCAATATTGATCATTCACTAATTAAATAAAATTGTGTTTCATCATTCCAAAATCAGGTATTGACCCAACCAAAATTATATAAGGGGCAAGCCCTAGCCAGTGCCCGGATGAACCCAAATCATCAAAGACCAGGATCCAGCCAAAATTCAAAATCCAAGCTTGAAATTCCAAATCATCAAAGACCTGAAGCAAGACAAATTTCAAAACCCAAGCTTGAAATGAAGCCCGAGTGGCCAAAGAGGAATAACTCACCACGCAGGTTGTATCCTGCCCATATTTAATCTGTGTCACTAATAGTATATATGTTCCTCTTAAAAGAAGTGAGACAGAAGACTACGTTATGATTTGAAGACAACTATATCAAGCACTAAGTCTTGAAACTAATGGTCAGCTACAAAACCAAGCAAAAAGCAATAAAATCATAAAACCAAACAGCCACATCTTATTGGATTCAAATAGCAATCCATGCTTCCAAAAGAAGAAATTATCTAATAGAACTTCCCTTGGAAGAAAAAATGAAGACTCAGGTCAAGAGGAATTGAAGGAAAGATAAACACAGATCCATTGCACATACACTACAAAAAAACTGCCACTCCTTTTCACTTCCAAATTTCCTTCATCTGAAATGAAACACCTAAATAAATATTACACTTAAATCTCAATCTTTCAAATCAAAGAGACATAAGAAGCAGCAGCAGTAACTGATAGCTAGCTGATTCTCCTTCAACATGTATTTTGAGAGAGAGCAGGATTAATCAACCGAGGTTATTGGAACCTACTCATCTTCAAAATCAAGACCATCAAATTGCCAGATCATGCAACGAATGACTCTTGGGGGATCAATCTTCAGAGAAAGGAAATTTTGTAGGAAAAAAGGCCTAATAAGCCAACATAAAAAATGAAGGGTTTTAATTCTGCTCACGATTCAATAATTCTAACACCACCACCGCTAACAATAATAACAACAAGAATCAAGAAGTAAAGAAACACAAATTGCAAAGCCCTAATAATTGACATGAAACATCGGATCTATAACCAAGGAAAAAGAACACAATCACAAAAACAAACAATAACAGTACGGTTTAATAAAGTAACTCAAATGCAACCCATTTGATAATTTTTTTCAAATTAGCATTAAAATATTACATTTGTGGTTTCCAGACTGGATATGCAAAATTGGATGCACTTTACATTAATAAAACAAATGATTGCTAAAGTCTGTTGATCCCACTGTTTATCAAGGAAAATTTTGAGGAACTGTAACAAATAAAAAAAATACTCAAAACAATAAAAAAAATTACAGTAATCAGCCTCTTTGCTCTACTATGGGGTTCTCTGAAGGCCGATCTAACTCTACTTCCAATCCATCAAGCAACCAATCTGACTATTCAAAATCTCCCGCACAAAAAGAAGAGGAACTTGGTGTAGAAATCATTTCACCATATGCTTGCTCATTATTTAGAGAAGTCGAGTAACAAAAAGATGCTTCCATCGGGGGCACTCCTTTAGTAACCAAATTTGTTTGAAACATACCCGATTTCTTTGAATGTAAGTTAGTAACATTTTCCACTGGACATAATTCTGTCTCATAATCAGCCACTGTTTCCTCTAAATATGAGTCGGTAGCATATTTCTCTAGCCATAAACCTGCCATGTGATCAGCATTGATAAAAGGAAAACCACCCCCTGAAATTGTCTCTCCAGTAAAGTTACCCTGCAAAGCAGTTGTGTAGTGATGACTCATGGAAGTGGAAGCTATCTCATTCCAACAACCATCAAGTTCATCATCTCTAAGAACTGGTAGAAAAGTTGGATCTTTGATAGAATGAGAACAGCTAAGGTCATCAGCTGAAAATAGATCAGTGCCACAGTCGGGTGACACATGGTAAGAAGAATCTACCATAATTTTGTCGCCTGCACTAGAAGTTATCAATGAGTTCATATCATTCTCATGTTTGTGTTGGACTTCAGCTAGAGGAGGAGCATTATTACAATAATAACTTTTCTTGTACTCTCCGGAACCCAAATATGTAAAGGAAGCATCCTTATCAATTGAATGATCATCCTTGTGATTGGTCTTCTGAGAGATACCCGCCATGGTCTGCACTGGAATGTCTTTCAACATTGTAAGAGCTGAAGCACACTCCAGCAACTCATTGCCTATCGACCCTTCGCTATTAGTATGCTTAATATTTGATTTCTCTTGATGTATCACAGTATGAATTTTCTCTTGCTCAGTAAATTGTAGGCGATGATTTTGATCATATTTATCAATGATTTCATCTACCGAACTACTTCCAAAGGAGAATGGTCTTCCACCAATCGTGAACCCAATTACAGCCACTTCCACTCCAAAATCCAGAGCCAATTTTTTGGCCTTCTTAAACAGACCCTCTTTTCTCTTCGAAAGTGTGACAAATCTCCTTTGCTTGTCCTCAATTTTTTTCATTTCTATCTTCCTCTTGCCCATATTATCAAAGTGAAAATATAACCTGAAACATGAAGAAGAGAATTTAAAGAATTAAAGAATAGATCAAACAATAAATTGGATGGTATAAAAATAGTAACAACTCGCATCAATCTCAGCAAAACAGAATTTGTGCAAGTCTGAAGATGAATATGTTAAAAAAATGGCATGCAAGGGCACCCCGTCCAACAGTTGAGAGCATACAACATAAGGACTCATTTTGGAAAACCACAACATTGACACATTATAGAGCTCAGATCCTCCTGTTGCTCAAGCAGGCAGCTCCCTGAATATGAGGCTGATATTTAACAATTCACACCTCACATTGCATAAGTATATCACAAACGACTTCATTGGAAATATTACTATAGTTTTATAGTAAAAACACTTATCAATGTAGTCTATTCCTCTGCACATATCACCTTAGGTTCTCACAAACCTAATAAAATGCTTACACCATTCTACTCAGTTTGGAACTTAGTTATTGCCCAATACAAAAAAGAAGCCATAAAGATGTCGACATGAGTCAAGTCAATGCATCAAGAACTGAACACATGATAAGAATATGCGGAATTAATTCTAAAAAATTGGCTAGGATAATGCAAAACTAATTTTCAAAAGATTTGGTAGATAAACATAAATTTTTGGGTAGGCTTTTTTAACTTAGCTACCAATATGATATCTTTTTCTATGTTTGATTTTTCTTAATTCTCACCATTCAATCTAATTATCTTGACACGGTCATATCAACTAATCTAGATTGTTACAATCCACTAAAACACAACGTGGCCATGTCAGACGTAAAGCGCCTACTGTTGGCTAGTCATCTTTCATTGTCATCAGTGATGCCTTATTCCATCTATTTCAAGCCTGCTTCCTTCCTGAGTTCCACTTTTTCTATTAATGGCTAGTTGTCTTTAATTAATACAAATATGAACAAAGAAAGCAAATTAGCTGAATCCTGAAAATCTAGATCATGGAACCTTTCCTTGGACAGAGATCAAATATCTTCTCACTGAAGTTGATATTTAAAAGCAAATGAGCAACCAACTCATATCATCCACATCAAAAGGATTCAGATGATTTTCTCTACTCTATTTTTTCAACAGATGGCAATAGATTGGGTTACAGTGTTACACAATTCACAGTTTGGGTTCATAAATCATATAGATTCCAAACTTTGCCCTCTTCTTTTTGGGCCTTCCCATTTAATGATATTGTACCCCGCCTGTTTTAAATCCAAAGTATCATATTAAATAATGTCAATAAAAGATGAAGTCTCTGATATTCCTGACCAAGTCTTGCCATCTTATTTTGACTATCCAGTGTCATCCAAGTCTTGTCCATATCTACTCTTTTTAATAGAAAAATCTAAACAAGATATTTATACAAATTAAAAGCATGCTTTCATCAAACCGATAGAAGAAAAAAAATCATAAACAAAGATTTCTATGGATGACTCAGATTGGCTATTGGGATTATTAATTTTATGGGTATTCCTATTATTCACTTCATCAAAATAGCATGTATTTTCTTTCATGGTAAAAGCCATCATCATCATCGTCACTATAATGATGAAAGCCTTGTCCCAACTATGTTGGGGTCAGCTATGTGAATTCTGTTTCACATAACTCAAGAAAACAAAAGTTAAATCTTAAAAAATACTCATTATAAAGTAAGTATGTGTTGGTTTAAAATACATATTATTTGTTTGATTGTTGTTCATTGAAGAGGAAATTCAGATATACCAAAATTTCTCTGTAAAGATGATTAGTTGCTATTTGCTTGTCTAATGTGATAAAGGTTTAGGACTCCAATCGCAGTGGATTACTAAAATAAGAAGGGAATTTAGGAAAGACCAGAATATTATGTAGTACAAATAAATCAAGTAAGTTCATAGAAGTTTATAAAAATGTAATGTAAGTCTTGTATTAAAAACTGATATTTTAGTGAGCAAGGATAACATTAAAAGTATATCAGAAATCCTTTTTCATACAGGTAGACAACATAATAAAATTATACAGGAATAAACAGAGGCCAACTACTCTATTAAAATATACCATAATATTTCACAATAAAAGGAGCATAAATATTGTCAATGTACCAAGAAAACACACATATGCTCCAACAGATGCCAAATTAAATGCAAGGTATCTATCCCATAAAAGTAAACTAACATCACAAATAATCTATATCCGTATAACCAGAGCTGCTACTACTTTTTAATTATAATATTGGAATGGTTCTACAGTGCAAACAACCAATTAATCAGAATGAGATGAATTGGTATTTGGTAAGGCTACCAAACCCACACGAGAGCTAATTTCATGGACAACAAACATCTCAAAACATATTTTACTTCAACTAATACTTTAGATTGTACACACCATCTTTTCTAACTTCTTTACTTAGAGTAATATAAACAAACACATGGTAAGCACTCTTTACAAATATCAATACCCATATTAAAAATTAGAAGATTCTTTTTCTGGATTCTTTAACAGAGGAATATAAATAAACACATGGTAAGCACTCTTTACAAATAAAGAGAAATATTACAGTAACATAAAACAAATTAACAGATGATTCATAATACCTTAGAAAGGAAAACCAGTTTACAGTAACTGAATAGAAATTTTATAAATATAATTTCTTGTCTGTAATGCCAATGAGCCATTCTAGATTTCATTAGCATGAAGGGCCCTTTTCCTTCTTCTGTTGACCAAGACAATACCAAACAAAGAAATCAACCAAAGGCAAGATTTCATCGGATCCCATGTAATTCTATTCAACTAGTAAAAATACCAACAAACCCATAACTCAATTCCTGAAGAAACCAAAGATCCCATTCATTCCCAGATGAAAACTATAATGAAAAAAAAAAAAAAAGAAAAAAGAAACCTTGCAACTGGGTTTCCCTCAAAAGGATTAAAAAGTCATCTCGATACCATATGACTCGCATCTAATCATTGAAGAATCAGGAAACCAAGTTCTCACATTTCGTTCCTGAAGAAAAACAAGAACTCCAATACGGCCAGATGGAAAAATCGATCTCTCAACCGAGTTTTGAAAATCTGGAGTCTGGGTTTCTAATAATTTAAGGTAAAAAGATCTCAACTTTATCAGAAACCGCAATCAATGTAATTCAAATTTCTAGTTAAAAAAGCACAAACATAGATTGTTTTCTATTCTCAACTAAAATAGATGAAGAAAAGCTGAGATATCGATTGAAACTGTACCTTTGGCAGGAGGCAGGGAAGGTGGGGGAAGAGGGAGGAGGCAGGGGACGTGACGGAAGAGGGAGGAGGCAGGGGAGGTGACGGAAGAGGGAGGAGGCAGGGCTTGGCTTGCTGTAGTTGCCAGAAGACGAATCGAAAGAAGCGTTTGCCTGCAGTTGCAAGATAGAAAGAGCTTTGGAAGAAGAAACCGGCTGGCTATAGTTGCAAGAAGAATAAAATCTGAAGAAGGGTTTAGTCGTAGAAGGAGAATATGGGCATCATTCTTATATAATGCTGGAACTTTTAGCGGGCGATACTATGGCCCACCAAATATCAGATTTAGTTCACCCAATATATAATACTAGCCGCTAAATATATATCTTTAGTCTCAATAGGCCGCCGCAAAACATTAGACGCTAAAAACTAAAAAATCTAATTTCCACCAAAATTTTGCGTCATTAGAGTGGGATTTCTACAGGCAGCCACTGCTACGGGAGCCGCTAAAAGTTAATTAAAATTGACTTTTAGCGAGGGTGGGTTGAGATTTTTAAATTAGGTTTTTAAGTGGTACTTACGGGCTCAAAATATAGGCCTTACGCGTTTTTTTCAAGTTGGGTGGGGCTTTCCTTATATATAAGTCTGACCTTCGATGAATAACCACCATACATTTATAAGGCATCGTCAATCTCATTTTGAATAGAGGTTATCTCATCGTACGATTGAACACACAAAAAAAGTTAATAAAACAACATTTTTCTAGCTATGGTTTTTTGTTTGGTCAATCTTACAGTGGTTTAAACTCAATTCTAAAAAAAAATTGGGATACCCCATATATAAATGTGTTTGATTAT
This sequence comes from Persea americana, assembly GCA_029852735.1. Taxonomy (NCBI): domain Eukaryota; kingdom Viridiplantae; phylum Streptophyta; class Magnoliopsida; order Laurales; family Lauraceae; genus Persea; species Persea americana. Next base: position 18,167,669 of record CM056816.1, read on the forward strand.
TTTGAACGACTCTGATTTTTCATATATGGGCACGAGTGGGACCCACCCAAAAAAGTTCACAGCATACTCCGATACAAGCTATTGTAGTTGCCCCCAGAATTAAAAAAAAAAAAAAAAAACATGAAAAAGTTAGAGAGTTGGGAATAAATAAAATAGATTAAAACGGTGTCCTATATTATTTTGGCAAAAAGGAATTTTACTACATGGGGCTTTGCGGACGCAGACCTATGCATCGCCCATAGGCAAAATAATTGTTAACGCATTAATGCATTACTAGTATAAAAACACGCATTGGCAAAACTATCATACTCTTTTGGGGGAAATCTTTGGAGCCAATGTATGTTTTCTACAACTTTTGCCAACGCGGTTTTACTTGTGTCGGTAAAAGTAGCAATTCTTTGTGACTTTTGCCAACGCAGTCCAAATATGCATCGAAAATAAGACTTTTACCAACGCCAATTTCTACTACATCGGCAAATAGTGTCGAAAAAGTTTTTCCACGGCTTTTGCCAACGCGGTCTTATTTGCGACGGTAAAAGTAGCAATTCTCTATGACTTTTGCCAACGCAAATTTTCACTGCCCCGGCAAATAGTGTTGGGAAATGTAAGTTCGTCAAAGATGGGGCTTTGCGGACGCAACTCCTGCGTTGGCAATGGTGTGAATAAAAACTCAGAGCTTTCCCAACGCACACCTGTGCATCGCCAGTAGGCAAGATAATTGTCAACGCATTATTGCGTCGCCATTAGAAAAACACGCGTTGGTAAAACTTTCCCTTTCTTTTCGAGGAAATTTTTGTTGGCGCCAATGTGGTTTCCACAGGTTTTGCCAACGCGGTCTTACTTGTGTTGGTAAAATTAGCAATTTTTGTGACTTTTGCCAACGCAGTCTAAATATATGTTGGAAATAAGACTTTTGCCAACGCGAATTTTCACTGCGTCGGCAACTTGTGTCTGGAAAGGTGCATTTTGTTGTAGTGAAAAGAGATTTTTTTTTTTTTTTATTTTTTGCGGATAATGGATATTTTGGTCATTTCATAAAAGGGTACAAATGTAATTAGAAAAAAAAAATTCTTTGTGCGGAAGAGTAAAAATTTGTGTGCCAATAGAATGACCCTTAAAATATCTAAGTTCATTCATGAAATGGTTAGGCTTGGCATAGGGGTGGTAATGGGCTGGGCCAGCCTGAGCTAGATCCGGACCTAGCTCGCTTTGGGTCGGGCTTGGATATGTAATGAGGGCCCGATTAATAACTGGGCCGGGGCTTAGATTAAGTGATAGAAAGTCCATAGCCCGGCCTGACCCGACTCGTGTAAGAATGCATGTGATTTAATTTACTTAGTGCTCTAATTCCCACAAAAGTGATGAAAATCCTAGTTCGGCCCAGACCGATTGATTAAATAGGTTGGGTCGGGCCTAACTTTTATGGCCCGTGTTGGGATTGGGGCAGGGTTGCACTGGTTTCTAAAGTCAGGCTGGGCCTGGATATGCCTTAGCCCGGCCCATGAACACCCCTACTTTGGCATGTGTTCCAATAAAGCAAATGGATCGGTTCCTGGCCAGAACCATATTGGACCCGGACTAGTTACTAGTTTTCAAACAACAGTTTCGAGTCCAAAACCAACCTCAACTCATAACCTAATTTGTAAGTTCCAGGCCCGTTTCTTGTAAGTGGACCCAGATCCATTTCAGAATCGGGTCTGACTAGAGGATTGGGATCTAATACCAAAATTGGTTTTGACATTTTTTGTACATTTTTATTATTTCTTTCTTAAAATAAGGATATCATTCAACTTATAACAATGCATCAAGTCTATTATCTTTAAAATTAAATATAAAAATGCCAAACTAAAGTTGATTGTGAGCTACAGTTTGCAATATTAAAGGCTTTTATGCTGGGTACTGGGCCCACAGGTCGTAACTTGTATGAAACTGGCACCAGACCCATTTATCAATTGGAACCTAAATTGGGTTTCAGACCCAGACCCGTTTATGAATTGGAACCTAAAACAGGAAAATCGGATACCCATTTATAACCCTAGGTTCCAATTTCCAAGGCCCCATCGTTTCTAAGCTAGTAAGGATACGAGCAAATCTGAGTCCCCAATGTCTCCCTCATGCTTCTTGTGAGTGGAACGTGTGGAACTTCACCATAGGGCCCACATATTAACAATCTAGACGGTTCAAAATGAATGCTATACTTGTTAGTGATGTATCTATAATTTTACTCTAATATATGTTGGTCCCATCATAAGATTGAGCACATGATAGAGAATACATAGCTCCTCTCATGACCGTTCCAAGAAAATAGCATGTTGCATCACGAATGCATAGGGCCTGATCCCTTGTGGGCGTTCACATGTGCATATATTAACAACCTTTATATGACATGAAATGTGCCAGAAAAATTGCAAAGTCCAATAGAACAATGCCCGAGAAGGTCCAAGTGAGGAGTAGGAGCATTTACGCGTTAACTTTTTTAATTTTCTGTATTTTCTTTGTGAATTTTAATATGTCATATGTCTTGATAATCAGAGTTTTTTCATTAAATATGTAAAAGGAATTTACTTGAAAAAAAATTAATGTGGTCATTGGACCGAATCGAACAAATTATCTAAACATGCACCGAGTAGGGCAATTCGCCCCAAAACATTTTTTTTATGGTCGATATCGACCCTCATCTTAAGTGTTGAGGGTCGACATCGACCCTAGGCAGGCAGAAAGAAACATTTTTTCTCATCTCCTTCATTCTTCCTTTCTTCCCCAAATCCAATCCAATGATGGAAAAAAACAATTTTTGGGGCCTGTTTGCATTTGTGTTACTCTAGAATGAGGAAGAAAAGAAATGACAGTAATTAATATTAAACACTACCGAGCGTGATTCATTGATGTTCTATTGTAAATTCTCAGCCAATATGGCACGAAAAAGTCACGTATCTCATGTCCAAATAATTCGATCACATATCTCTAAAGGCCCCAAAAACTGATTGTGGCACATGGGTTCTTAGCTTGAGAGTTCATTTGAGGAAGCCGTTTGGGGTCTCTGTTCATCCAACCTTCAAGCAATCTTAAAACGTTTTTAGTGCTCCATGCATAAGTATAGGACGATTGGGTTGATCTTGTTGTATTGGGGTAGATGCCGGTACATGTTTTTGAATTTGAAAGAGGGTTGTTGGATTTTTCCAAAGACAGAGCATCACATAGTTCTTGCCTTGCCATGTGGATGGAGATTGATCTGTTTGACTTGTGACCTTCTACTCACCCTTTTGTTGCCGATACTGATCGAGCTGTGGACTAAACCCATTTTTGGATGATTGTGTGTTGCTGATTATGGTAATATTTGCTTGTTCTATTTCTGGATATAAGGATGAAGCAATTGTTTAATTAACAATGACGAGGTTTGCTATTTTAAATATTTGAGCTATTTTTAATGTACGGTGGGGGCTCCCAAATTAGTACATGCAATGATTTGTGGTTTTTTCAACGTCCTTATAAAGAGGCCAATGATCAGGAACACTAGCTTACAAAAGCAGGGATTTCCCGAATCAGTGCATGCTCCATATTCAATTTCCATCGAAGGTATCTTGATTTGCATAAATTTGTTGCAACGTAAAAAGGAGTTGTGGTCTGTGGACTAATGCACTAGAAATTGCAATACTGGTAAGAGTTACTTGTTCTACTTCCATGCATTCATGCACACACCAACACATCAAATAACTAGTAAGAGTTACTTGTCCTACCTCCATGCATTCATGCACACACCTACACATGAAATCTAGTTGCTACATATACATTTCTTTTGTTTCGTCTCTTCCATTTCTCGCTCACTCATTTTACTCTCATTTTGCAGAAGAAAACTGCTACTTCAAATCAATGTCAAACATCTAATCAATGCTCATATCCTATAAAACTTAGTTCTCAAATCAGTTTCGAATCTTTGAGACTCCCCACATAAAGCATCTCTCACACTCTCCTACCTCATCAACTCATGTGGGTTGACTCCAGAATATGCCATTTACACTTTAGGCAATGCACATGGATGATTACAAGCCATGTGAAGAATCGAATGCAGTCCAACAACGCAATTTTGAAAGCATATGGACTACCTGATTTACAGGTCACTGATATAGCCTTGCTTAGGCTGGCTGTTCTAGCGCAGAAGACGGATACGTTGATATAGCATTGTTTATCTTGTTTTCATCACTATACATGGATTTGATGCATTTAATTTTAATGGGTTATACTCTGATTAATGATATTGTAGTTTTACTTTCTGTTTTTCCTTTTCTTTTGCAGTGTCTAGATTTCAGTTATCTATATTAACATACCTTACTGCTATTTTATCAATTGGGGCTGATGGGTTTTAACTTTCAATGTTTGGTTGCAGTTGAATTGGTTCTTACTTGAATAATTCATGAAACAAAAGGTATTTTTTTTGCTTTTTTACTATAATATTTCACCTGCAACCATATCTTCTAGTGCTTGTCAAACGGTTGTACTCAGTGAACTTTGTGTTTATGCAGGTACTTAATCTCACTGATATGGTTATTGAGATTTTTCAAAAGAATTTAAAAAAAAAGAAAACATAAATATGAATCATGAAGGGGATGGATGCTTAAAGTTAAAACTATGATTGATTCTTCAAGCACACAAATTATCATCTTATTATTTTACAGTTGCATGCTACATATTGTTCATAGTGAAAATAGAGATTGAACCTTTTTGTTTGATACACGACACATCAACTTATGGCTTTATTGAAGCCTTGACTTGCTCTCGTTTGATATGAACCAAAACTCATTATCTGTAATGTTTTTTAGATTGACTTTTTAAATACTCATTTCCCTTCCTTGACTTGCTCATTTGATATGAACTTTTCACCAAATTCTATAGGTATTGCTTTTATGAGCATGCTTCTTTTTCTTTCTTTTTTTCTCATAGTGTGCTCATAATTCTTGGCTTCAATAATTGTAAATTCGTTTCCATTGTTGTCCTATTACCATCTTGGTTTAATTAATTTCTAGGAAAAAGCTTGCTCGTAGACTTCTTTTTGATGAAAGTACCAGCGATGACCATGAGAGGAGTATTTTGACCAAGTCAAGGCAGCAATGTGGCAGACAGTTCATCTCCAAGATGGAGGGAATGGTTTGTTGATATGAATCATCTTTCATGAAGTGCATTTCTTCCATTTACAAATATAAACGGTTACAACTTATGCTTATGTTTGTTGTTTATATTGCTTATTATAGGTGACAGATTTGACATTAGCTAGGGAAAATCAAACAAACTTTGAGGAGTATCTTAACAGTAACCCTCATGCAAACCCTAGGATGGACTTGACTATCACTGTCCTGACCACTGGATTCTGGCCAAGTTATAAATCATTTGATCTCAACCTTCCTGCAGAGATGGTAAGGGAGTAGGTTTTTGGTCACCATGTGTCTAGAGTATAAATGAATACGTCGTAAATTAACTATGGGTGTTTGCATCTCAAGTTAAATGTGCTGAAGTTTCCAAGGAGTTCTATCAAACAAAAACCAAGCATAGAAAACTTACATGGATCTATTCACTTGGTACTTGTAACATCAATGGGAAGTTTGAACTGAAACCAATGGAGCTCATAGTGATGACATATCAGGTGACTTCGTCAAATCCTGTCAATTTCAGAAATGTGGTGACTTGGAACTTCAAACTTAGTTGAGTAGACTTTGCATGTAACTTGAGTCTAAGTGGGGTGGCAAGTGGTCAGGGCCGTGCCAAGCGTGGCCCCAGTATAGCCCGCTTTGAGTTGGATTGGAACATGATCAAAATTGTAGGAAGGATGTGGTTTTATGGTGAAAGTCACTTTTTTCCAAGCATATTTTTAATTTGATTTGTTGGACACGTGTGCTGGATCAAGAATCATATTAATGCCATTTTGTAGGATCTTACACCCCATTAAGCTACCACTTATCCCAAAACTAATTGGTGATAGGAAACAGCACAACAAAGATTTTACGGTGAGGGTGAGGGCTCGACCACAATTATGACCGCTCAGAAGCGAGGCTGGACTTTGATGACCTCAACACATGTGGTAGGTGTAAGATAATGGATGGGTATTGCTAATGATGAATGATGATACACCAAAATTGTATTGTCTCTCTTCCTCCTTTTGTAATACATAATATCATGATGAATGAATGAATGTTGGTGTGAATGTGATGATTATGATATTGGTGATAGTATGGTGTAGTTGAATTAAGGGTGGAGGTATTGACAAGTTGTTTGAGCTCGGCATCGGAGCCAGGAGAGCATATGGATAGAGTGCTTTCTGCATTATATGGTCAAAGAACACTTTTCCTGGCCGGATCCACTTGGATGTTGGTTAGCGGCATGTGAGTCCATCTAATGTGGATAACTCAAATGCTTGGGGTGCTGAAGTTTTAGCCATTTGCTTTACTTTGTAGGGATGCAAGTCCACAATGGTTATCATGGTGTTGCTGGGCACTACCGTATTGTTTAGTTGCACCTTATACAAGTCATGATGCGCCGTTTGTTCAAGTATTTAGATATTGAATACTCTGATTATGAGTAAGATTTGTTATTGATCATGTATAGGAAAAAGGTTATTATACATAAAATTTATTTAATGTAATTTTTTTTTAAAAAAAGTATTGCTTTTACCGGCAGCCACATGACCGCCACTAAAAGCAGTACATAAAAAATAATAATAATAAATAAATAAATAAATAAAACACTTCTTTTGCGGCGGCCATATGACCGCCACTACAAAAGCTACTTATTTTAGCGGCAACCATTCTCGCTTTTACTGGCCGCTGGCCTTTCATCACCCTTGTAACCTGGCAGTTGTAGCCGTTGCAAAAATACTCAATAGCGGCGGTTTTCGCCCACTGCTAAAACCTTTACCGACTCGACCTATGCCGTCAACAAGCACTAGCCACCATGACCGACGCTAAAGGTTATACCGCAGGCCAATCGCTGTTTTACCGGTGGCCACCAGCCCCCGCTAAAGCTTTTTTTCTTGTAATTCTATCAAGATTAGAGTTTCAAATCAAGAATATTCTAGAAGAATCCAGGTACAATTTGAATTAAGGAAGTTTTATCCAAGTGATATTTGTGATGAGTCGGCAAAAATGAGATAGAAACGAAGAAGGATTAGAAGATCAAGTCAAAGAAAGAAAGGAGATAAAAATCTCCCACTCAAGAAGAGCCAAGGATGTGGACGTCTAACCCTAGGGCCCACTGCCCTTGGACATCCACCTCATCCCCTCTCTATCTCCTCTTTCTCCTCCTCTGCTCATTCCACACCTCATCCCATCTTTCTCCTCCTCCACACTTTCTCCTCCTCTACGCAATTTTCTGTGGGACTCGCTGCTATAGTTGTGTTCAAGATAAAGAAAGAAGATCAAATCAACTCCAATTCAAATTACAATTGCTTTGCTTACAAGTCAAGCCAAGATAGAGTTTTGTTTTTAGAAGAGTCTCAAGCCAAAAAGGAGGAAAAGACTAAATAGAGCCCGAGGGGACACGTCTAAAGGCATGCTCCCCAGCCTAGGACGTCCAAACGCAACCCTCCTCCCCCCCCCCCCCCCCCTCCTCCCACGCCCCCCCCCCCCCCCCCCTCCCCTTTTTTCTATTTTTCTTAAGGTAGCTTTGGGCCTTGTCCATGCAAAACTTAGGTTTAGGAGGAGCTAAAGTTGTACTTAAGAATGTTTTTAATGAAGATCTTTTTCTTACGTGCAATGGTCGATTAACGTAGCGATTGGGGCTCTAGATAAAGTTAAGCATGCGATAATTTCTCTCTGTGAATGTTTGTTGATATAGTTTTTTTTTACGTGCTTGAATGTTAGAATAGGCTTGTCTTTAACTTTACTTTGATCGAAGCAGAGATCATTGTTAACTTAATCATTCGTAAAATGCGATTTACTTCAAAAACAAATTAAAACTAATTATGTGTATATAGATTCAGTGGGACTGAAGCCCATCAAAGTAAAGTTGGGTCTCAAAACATAAGCAGAAAAGCAGAAAAGACGAGAGAAGAAGATCTGAGCCTTTGCTCATTTCATTCATTCATGACCAACATCTTACATCAAAAGCTTCTCACTTATATATACACACTAAATCGGTTAAAGGAGAATCTAAAACAGTTACAAACTGGAATTTGTTAGCAATGTGAACAATAGAGAAGGCACGACTGAAACTGACTAACTGAACTAGCTTAACTGACTGTCTCATGCGTAGTTATAACAGCTTAGCTCTTAGAACTCAGAGGCAATTCACTGATTTTTTTTTTTTTTTTTTTTTTTTTTTTGACTGAGTGGTTTCACTATCTACTATGCTATCAGGGTCTACCATACTTAAGGGCAAGATTTGATTTATGGACCTTTGTGTACCAGTTATAAGAGGTAATTAATTAATTTCTGCTATGAAGTGGACAACTGTTTCTTACCGGATTTGGAATTTGGAAAGGCTTATTTATTCTGTGAAAAGAGGAAGCCTACACAGCAAATTTTACAAAAAACTTGTTCATGGTTTACTCTAGAAAAGGTGAAGTCCCACATCAGGTAATATGAGGAGACTAGCCAACTTGTGCTTTGCCAAGCCACAGCAGCTCCGGACCTATTCCAACTCTAGTTAGGTTCAAGCAGCATCCTTTTCATTCCATTATTCTTTTATATTTCTTTTATCTGAAGTGTTTACCTATTTATACATGAATGTTCTCATACTTGGGCAAACCTGAGCCCAGATTGCATTGACCTGTGCGTAACTATCTAGGATTTCCATATGAGCTTTGCCTAAGCCTACATATGCTTAAGGCCCTAGACATAACAATATATTTAAGACGTTGAAAATGGAACTGGCTGGGCCTGACAATCAGGTCAGTGTGTTGTATCAGGCTATTTTGCACAAGACAAATAAATGGGCTATGACTTCAGCCTAGCCCGAGCCGCCGCACAAACACCCCTATTTATATATATATAAATATATTTATTTATTTCTTTATTAAATATTAAATGAAATAATTCTTTTCCTAGCATGTTTTAGTATCTCCCATCCATTGCAAGGCGGGTTTGAGATCAACTAGAGTTGGCAATGAATCGGATTTAGAATGGTACCTGCCCCAATTCACACCTGCTTGAGTTATTTCAATATTTTTTTTTTTACAGAGAAAAGTATAAACAAAAAAAAAAAAAAAATTGAATGGCAACAAAAGATTTCATTAGCAGAGAAGCTTGTGTTTTTTCTACCCAAGGATGAGAGGTACATGGCAAGGGTACCACTTCGGGTACGCTCTTAGTACGCTCTTAAAAAAACTTTTAAAAAAATCTGGTTCACTTGGGTACTAAAAAAATTAGTACAGCTACTTCGGGCTATATTCTGATCAACCTTCTATTTTTACATTTTCACAATTTTTCTCTCTCAGGGCTAGCTCGCATGTAATGGTTTAACCTAATCTATATGCAAGGTCCTATTATGCTAATATGATCGCGCAAGCAATCAAGCAAAGACTAGGACACACATATATTTCTAGTAGGTTTCCAACTGCTAGACAACTCCTAATTGGTTTGAAAAGTACACCTAGGCCTCCAATCTGGTCTTATGATGCCAAATCGACCAGATAATTCCCAGGATGAGAGGTACTTGGCAAGGGTCCCACTTAAATAAATTACAAATGGAACCCTTTAAAAGCCCCAGCAGATACCTATTCAACCCAACACATTGTAGAACGAAGAATTCAAAAATCCAATAAGAAAAATATTCATTCAATTCAATCAAATGAGATGAGATTGGAAACAGGAAAAGATGAACAGAACCCATTAAAAGCCCCAACAGATACCCTATTCATATTCAACCCCACACATCGTGAGTGGAAACCATCAACACTTACCCAACCCAACTACTATTCTCAAAACCCAACCACACCCGATGCAATTAGAATTGTATGTAAACTTTCCCTTTCCTCCAAAATTGGAATTGCAGAAGATATCAATAAATCTATAGAGAGAAGAAAGAAAACCTAAATCACCAACCTAAAAAAACCTAAGCTCCCCCAGAATTCACGAAGAAATAGCTGGTACCTCAAATGTCCCAAATCTTGAAATCCCCTAATTCCCCAAAATCTCAAGTTGCAGACACTACTCACTCTAAAACTTCAAACTGGAGAAACCCAAACGCCAAAATCCCAAATAAAAGAGAATTCAAAGTTATAAGAGTCTTGAAATTGCACAAACCATAAACTCCAAGATTCCCAGAACTTAACACGATTTCATGAACTCAAGATGTCAACAGAGAGACAGACATGGAGCTACAGAAATAGATTTAGAAGATGAAAAAGAAACCAAATAAGAACTAGGGTTTATGCATGTACCTTACAAAATGAGAATGGAGTTGATGTTTTCTTGCAAGAGCTTCGTCAGAACTCAGAACGTTAGACTCGTAGATGATGCAGAGATTGTTTCTTTGGTCACTCACCATCTATATATATGAGATGGAGACCGCGCAGTTTGATTTTAAAAACTTTCGTTTAGACAAAACTGCCCTCCTTTTGACAGCTTGCATTAAAGATTAGGGAGGGCAACTCAGTAATTTCGGTTCTAAATATCATAAGACAGCTAGATGTATTTTCATTGTAAGTGGATCTAAACTAAAAAATAGAGTACATACTTTTTGTGAGGGGAACGTGTGGAACTCCACCATTGGGCCCACTTATTAATAATTTAAACCGTTCAAAATGAATGTTATCCTTGTTAGTGATGTATCTCATATTATACTCTAATATGGGTTTGTCGATCGTATGGGAAGACCAAGCACATGATAGATGGCATGATTGGCACAATCTTGTGCATTGTTAATTATTTGGATTAATCACGTTATACTATATAGGATTGGTAATGGTTTGGGATAGCATATAAGGCCTTTGATCCCGACCCTCTTCTAGTTGAGCTTGGAAATGTTCTTTTTAGGCCCGTGAACTAGGGACAATCCAAAAAAGTAAGCCCATTTGCATGATGGTTGCGCATGGGCTTTGACATGAAAGCCAATGGCTCGACTCAGCCCTAGCCCATTTATGACCTACCATATTTTTAACAAGAGGATTTGACATTTCAATGCCCCTTAAACACTCAATCCCCAATTTCATGACTAAAAGTCTCTAAATGTCACAAGAGTTGTTTGACTTTGGTACACCTTTTTTTTTGTACTTTGTTGCCCTGAATCCTATGATATTATGGGATTCAGTTAGCTTTTCAACTTTTAACATTTGGATCCCATGATATCATGGGTTTTTAAACTCCCATGATATCATGGGATCGAGGGCAACAAAGTAAAGATAGAAAAAAAAGTGTATCAGAGTCAAATGACTTTGGTGACATTTACAGAATTTTAGTCATAAAATTGGGAATTGAGTGTCAAATCCCCCTTCATCGAGGGGGGGGGGGGGGGGGGGTGTTGGGTTTCTCCAACGGGAATCGGGGGTTGGGTTTCTCCAACTGGAATTTTGCACTGATTGAACAATGGGAATCTTGCATTGTCTGAATACAAAAGATTCATACCAACTCTTATAGTATTAATCATGGAGCTTATCACGTTTAACATTATACATAATGATCTAAACCCATCACAACGAACTAAAGACTTATTGAGTTATTGGGATTATTCATATTTTCGTGTCAAAACTTAAACAGGTTATCCTATGTTTAAATGAATTTAATTTAAGCAATTACGTATAAATAATTTAATGTTTACTAATTGAAACAATTGGGCCTAGTCTTTGGCTTGAGGTCAACATTTTTCCTTATGACCGAACTTGGGCTTGACATATTGGCCTGTAGGCCTGGCCATGCCCAATTTCGAGGCCCTATTATAAATGAGGTGCACTTGGATAGACCTCAACCCAACCCTCTCAACCCAACCCTAGCCAGGCTCTTCGACAGCCCCATGTTCATATTTAACCGAATTTGAGATAAACCAAAACTTGACTGAAATAAAATATAAGTCGAGCGAGCTTAGTTTAGCTTAAGATTGACTCAGTTCAAAATTTATATACCTTAACAAACATGGGTCCGGCTTAAACTTAGGCTCATACTTCCATTGTACTTGTGTTTAAATTCAACTCAATTTTCACCTTAATGTGTTGTTCAAAAAATTAATATATGGAGATATATATATAAAAGAGCAAATCAATGAATATATATCATTAGAAACTAGCAAAACATGTCCATACTAAGCATAAGCAATATAATTCACAAATAGAGAAAATATAAAATTTAAGGATATAGAAGAAATGTAAAATATGATATGATTTGTATAAAGGGGAATGTTCATATGCATCTTTCCCTCACCATAGGGTGGGGGACACTTTCCTTTTTGCACAAGAAGACAAGGAAAATGTACTTGGAAGTGTCCCTCACCCTATGGTGAGGAAAAGATGCATATGAACTTTCCCCTTGTATAAATTATATTTAAATGGAAAAAATATAAAATTATTTTAAAATATGAAATCTTCCTATAAGGTGTTAGCTTTGGTAGTCTGTTGGTCGGGTTCAAGGTGGATATGGGTTACTGTATGAATTATATCGAAATAAATAAAATTACGATCAACGTAAACATGGAAAAGAATTGGCTTCATGGATCTAGGTGGGTATCGATTTTTGGACTTTTTTTGAAGCGACTTTAAGCTTTTGGTTTTGCTTGACTCAGGCCATCCCTTCTACCTATAACTTGGATATTACTTAGTAAATCTTTGAATGTGAATAGCCTGAGCTTAGAGGGTTGTTCTACGTACATAAAGAAACAATGCGATATAAATCAAAATTAATAAAATCATGACATACACATCGGCTCCTTATCGAATGATAATATGAACACAAAGCTAGTAGGTGTTCTCATTATTTTCTCTAGGGGTGTAAAAAAAAACCGTCTAACCGTCAAACCGAACTGAACCGAACCGAACCGCGGTTAATAACCGTGGTTCACGGTTCAGTTACGGTTACGGTTAATGAAACCCAGAAACCGCACGGTTCGGTTCAGTTACGGTTTTCCATATAAATTTACAGTTATTAACCGAACCGAACCGTAAAATACGGTTCGGTTAACCGTATGCGGTTAACCGTTCCATTTACAAATAAAAGAAAAAAATAAGGGGGGTAAATGAAAATTTTCTTACCTTATACATGAGATGAGATGCAAAACCAAACCCTAGCATTTTTCAAGCCTCTCACCCCCTCCCTCTCAACGAGAACCATTCCAGGGCCTCTGTCTCTCACCGCCTCTCTCCATCTCCCCTCCCCCATCTCCCTCCATCTATCCTCTCCAGATCTCTCTCACCGCCACAACGCACGCAGCAGCCCATTTATTTGGTGCAATGATTATATTGCTGCACATCGAATGGAAGTGGAGATTTAATTCTGAATGTTGGTTGGAATTGTGTTCCTGTTGTATGTATGTAAATGGAATGTATCAGCAGATGCTAGAATGGATATGATGCTGCACAGGTTGTTGTGAGTGAATTCCATTGTTCTCAGTTAGTTATTGGGCAAATGCCATTCTAAAACAAGGGGGGACCAAGATTAAGTTGGTTTCTTCTGTTTGCTTGAAAACCTCCACATCAAGTAGCTACTTCAAAGACTGCACAAGCGTTCACTGTTTTCTGTACAGTAACACCCTTGACCACATCAAGAGTCCTATTCATGAACATTTCAAAAAAAAATAATAATAGAGTGAAGTTGCTGCTTTGACTCCTCTATTTTCATTGTTCTCTTTACAACCCTACTGTTTCACATAACACTGGTCATCTATATGCCCATTTGAGCTTCAAGTTAACAGCAACCAGGCAATTCCAAGTTATCTGTGCAAGATCCATTCCAACAGCAACATTCCATTCTACCAAACAGGGTTGTTAGATTTTTCTACGGTTATTAACCGTAACCGAACCATCTAATGCGGTTAACCGCGGTTCGGTTTTCCACGGTTTTTATACACACGGTTACGGTTACGGTTTTTAAGATATAAAAACCGCGGTTACGGTTCGGTTAACGGTTTCCCCAAAATAACCGGTTAACCGAACCGTTACACCCCTAATTTTCTCAACGGTTGGTTTGAGATAAAGATTTCTCAATACTAATCACAACCACAAAACACAAAGATAATTGGACGAAGATAAAATCTTATTGATCACTATATCAAAATGCATTAGAAGATTCTACTTAAAATGGACAAGATCTACATACTATGTACATGCCCACTGCACCATTGTAGTAAGTATTCTAAATGCCCACTTCCCTATGTGTAAGTTTCTGAAAAACCGGCCTTAACACAGGCTGAGGTCCCAATAACTAGATCTCTATTAGATTCCCAGAAAAGGTGATTAATCTAATAATTTATCATAAACAAGGTTAAAAGCAATCAATCCACCAAATGATAAGGACACGCGATGTATACGTGGAAAAACCATGTTCGGGAAAAAACCAGGGGCCTTATCATCTAGGCCAACAAACAATCAAGCACTAAATAAAATTGAAAGTTACAAGAAAGCAACTCACAACCCTTTCCCAGTTGCAACTCAACCTAAGGACTGTGCTGTCTTACTGACTGCTCGCCGTACACCTTTACTGTGCTTGAAACAAACACCTCGAAGCCGCCTTCAAGATGTCTCTACTACAGAGGAGTAGAATGGAATGAGAACCAAAGCTTGATCTTTAGCACAGCAACTAGAAGCCTTGGGTGATGATGAATCTCTCAGAAATCTTCTCTAGGGTTTTGAATGGAAGAGAGGTGCTTTTGAATAGAGAGATAATGGCTATTTATAAGCCTTTGTTCGTGCCTCAGGAGGTATAGTTCGATTAGGGTTCAGCAACTCATCTTGAGAAAAAATAGGAATACAATTATGGGCAAGTTTCTAACTTCACGCTCAGATTCGCTCAAGTGGTCAGAGGGTCCACTCGAGCGGTCAAGCCTCTATTTGCAAAATTCAAATTTCAGAAAACACAACTCGAGCGGCCAGAGGAATGGATCAAATGACAAAGACTCTGTGAGGGTTCGCTCGAGTGGGTGAACATCCGCTCGAGCGGCCAGAGGAATGGATCGAACGACAAAGACTCTGTGAGGGTTCGCTCGAGTGGGTGAGCATCTGCTCGAGCGACCACAGCAAAATCTTTTTTAAAAGTCTTCTGTTCCTTGGAAAATTCTTGGACGTCTTGGGCAGTCCATTCAATGAAAAATACACTTTATAAAGCGATCCGGTTTTGTCCAATTCGCAATGAATTAGCCAATACTCGTAACTCCTTACAGTTTCCTATTTGGAAATGCTTCTAAATGATCACTACATGTTGTAACATCTAATTACTAAAGTGAAGTAATTGCCCACTACAAAGATGCAGTTATATGCATGGGAAAACAAAGCGTCACACACTGACTATGACCTTATATTATCCATTTTATTCTTGCATTACTCTCAACACACCCCCTTAATACATAAATCTTTTACTCCCAATAATTCTCTGAAATATGCAAACTTTGCAAACATCAGTGGCTTTATGAAAATGTCAGCTACTTGCTTATTGGTGTTGCATTATGTCATTTAAATGCTTCCCTTTGCCACCATATCCCGAATAAAATGGTATTGGGTCTCTATATATCTTGTACAACTATCTACATTCACCAGATTCTTTGTCATTGCGATTGTAGCCTGATTATCACAATTTATTGTTGTCACATTTTCTGCAACTTGTTGCATATCTTTCAAAACTCTTCCAATCCAAATAGCTTGGCAAACTGTTGTTGTAACCGCAATGTACTCCACTTCTGATGATGACATGGCTATGGACTATTGCTTCTTTGAACACCATGAAATTGCTCCCAATCCAAGAGACATAGCCCGAATTATTTTTGCGATATCATCAATAGAACCTGACTCCTCACAATAAATAAACCCACATAATTCAAAATTGTTAGTATTGCCTGTTTGGATGCACAAGAATATGCAAGATTCATATATTTTTAAGAAAGTTGTATTAGTCTTCAAAACTGGGTTGTTTGGGTAACTTAAGGAAGTAAAAGAATACTTCCTTTTCTATTAAAATATCCAAAGATTTCTCCCTACACCCCTATGGTGTAGGAAAGAATCTTGCAAGGATATATTATTTGATTTCACGGGTTGATATTCATGGCATTCCCTCTTTGTGAAACTCTACTAATGTGATACTTCACACCTCATTTTTCTTTTTTCTTCTTCTCTTTCCTCTACCTTCTATTTCCCTCTTCCTCCTATACCTCATGTCCTCCTCTTCCTCTTCTTTTCTTTTCCCCTCCTTCGATACCTACTCCCATGGAAGAAATGTATGTCTTCGTTTCATCTTTTATTTTCTTTATTTTGGAAAGCCTTTTATTTATTTTTTATTTTGATAACACTCCGTATGCATCTGGTGCCATGGTTACTTGATTCATTGCTATGGGTGTCGAATCATGAACCATTCGAATCGAACTATTTGTGATTTGATTCGTTGTAATTCAGAGATTTGAAAATGGGTAGTTCGTTGCAGTTTGACATGAGGAAGATGAGTATACTAAAAGGTCTTATCAAGCATGACAATTTACATATATTCAAGTGCAATGGTGCAATTTTTTTACTACATCCTGACTAGTGGATGGCCCAGAGTTTCCATCACAAAAATGAGGGCATCTAAGATTAACAATTAGTAAAAAAATCAGTCTAATCACATATTTTGAGCCATTTTGATAAAAAAAAATGAAAATGAACGGTTGAAAGAGAAGCATGAATGGTTGACAATCATTACCTTTAATTGAATGGCCAAAAATGTCAAATGAAGCCTATTTTTTAAAGATGGCTCATCCATCAAGCTTTCATTTGTATGGTGAGACCCTTAAGGTAATTTTCAGTGCGACTTGATCGCCAAATCTATGGTGACTTTGCTTTAGCATATATTATAATGTTCAACAACTGTCAAGTAACTCAGTTTAAAATTTATAACATTCTTCAAAAAACGCCAAACTGTGACAATGTTGCAATATTATAATATTGCACTATTATATTTTACAATATTTGATTTTGCTATTATTTAAATCTAAAAATATTATATTCTACGTGTATCCAAACGGACCCTTAATGTGGAAAATATCTTAGAATCTAGTCCTCTTTAGGCAACTTAACACTCTTTTGGCAGCACTACAATGAATCCTTCTTGGGCTTTGCATGAGCCCTACTAACAAACTTGTGGCTTGTATGATGTCTGGCTTCGTGTGTGTGAGATACAACAAGCGTCCAACCAAACCTCGATAAACATGAGAGTCAACCTTTTCTGCCCAGTCATTGATACTGAGGGCTTGTTTGGATGCACAACAAAAAAACAAAAGAAAATAATATTTTATAGAATATAATCTTTCATTTTCTATAGAACAAAATCTTGCGCATTTGGTAACCCAAGAAAAATATGAAGAAATGATTCTTTTCTTTCAGAAAGCTCAATATTTTCTCCTACAGCTCCTCCTATAGAAAACTTTCTACAAGATAAGAATCTTTTAAAATGACGATTACAAAGTGGTAGAGTAAAGTAAAGACTTTAGTTCACCATCTATCATGATGTGTTTGTTTACATATATGGTAAAGTAAATGTCAAAACACGGTAAAGGTGGGGTAAAGTAATAGTGGGATAAAGTATAGGGTGAAATAAAGTGGGAAGGAATGAATAAGTAGTTTTTTTTTTTTTACTTTATCACATTTTATTTTAGTTTTATATGGTAAATAAAAAGTGACTTGTTTACAGGTATAGTAAAGTCAAGTAAAGATTGATGTCATATCATGGTAAAAGGTGAGTAAAGTAAGGTCAAATGAAGTATGTGGTAAAGCAAAGTGGGAGAGAGAGTTACAATGTAGTTTTTTTTTATTGACTTTACTTTACAGTACTTTACCATGATTTTATGTGATAAAAAAAAGTAACTTACAGTTAAAACATGATAGTTGAACTTTACTTTATCACATTACTTTCTTGTTCAGACATGGTAAATTACATATAAATTAAAATATTAAAAAAAGATATTCTAATAATGTAATTTACTTTAATCGTAGCACCTTCCAAATAGCTCGATTTAAATTTTGTAAAATTCTTCAAAAGTTGCCAAATAGTAAAATTATTATACTATTATAATATTTTATTATTCTATTCTATACTATTTTATTCTGCAATAGTTAAATTTGTAAATATTTTATTAGGAAATTTTCAAATATGGCCTTAAGTTTTTGCCTTATGTAAAAAAAGGACATGAGTTCTGAAACTTTTCAAATTAGTCCCCAAGCTTTCTAGTAAATCTTCAATTAAAGACATCCGGCCATTTAAATGTATTTTATGTGACTTTTCCCTCAATATTTTGAAAATACCCAAATTACCCTTCATTTAAAGCTATGACATGGTTTCGACAGCTACTACATGCAGCCAATCGCTGTGGGAATACTGGGTGCCCTTGATCGCCGTGATGACACCAATGAGGGAAATGAGGAGAGTATAGAGGAAGTGAAGGAGAGTTTTATTACAATGAAAGGTAATTTGGTTATTTAAAAAAAAAGGAAAAATGTTACCCAAAAATAACTTTAAATAGATGGATGTCCTTAATTGAAAACTTCCTGAAAAACTTAGAAACTAATTTAAAAAGTTTTGAAACTTGTGTCCTTTTTTTAAATGAGGCCGAAACTTAAGGACTTTTTCTAAATTCTCCCAATTTTATTCTGTAAACATCCAAACAAGCCGTGAGAGTCTTTTAGTTATATCATTGGAGTTCTCACCGCATTGCAACTTGACATTCGGGATTTTTCAAGAAGATCAGTCACATGTTTTCTTTGTGAGAAAAAAATCCCTTCATCACACTGCTTCACCTCTAATTTAAGAAAATTATTCATCTTCCCAAAATCAATCATCTCAAATCCTTTAACCATACTTTCCTTGAACTCATTCATCAATGACGTACTATTTCCAGTATAAACCAAATCATCAACATAAAGACAAACAATGAGTACCTCATTTGTGCCTCTAAATCTGATCTATAAGGTTAGCTCACTTGCTATTTTTCGTAAAGTGCCCATTAATCCTATCATACCAAGCACTTGGTGCTCGTTTGAGGTCGTATAGAGCTTACCTTAGCCCGCGGACCTTTTTTTATTTATCAACAATTTCATAACCTTGCAGCTCATCGAAAAATCTATCTAGAAAAGCAAATTTGACATCAAATTGGAAAACGCCCTACTTAGGATGAGCAGTTGTGGTTACGACAATTCTAACCGTGTCAAATCAAGCAACAGGAGCATAAGTTTCTGAAAAATCTATACTATTTCGTTGCATGTAGCCCTTATCTACAATTTTTGCCTGGAATTTTTGTAGTGAGTCATCAGATTTAATTTTTTTTTTTTTATAAATCCATTTCAAACCAACAACTTCCTTCCCCTTGGGTAAATCAACGAGACCCACCCCAAGTCTGATTTTTTTCTCTAGTGCCATGATTTCATTATCCATGGCATCATACGATTTTTTATATTGCACAGATTCTTCAAATCTACTTGGTTGTACACCTTGGGTGAATTGACACCTTTCATATATTTCTGGCAACAATTTTATATTTCTTATTGGGGATTTTGAAGAAAACAAAGAACTTTGATGCAGGTGAACTTATAGGTGTCGAAGGGGTACTTGGGGTGGGTAAATTCGAATTGCACCATTTGCATTATTAGCCACCATTGGACTTTCTTCCTCTTCAAATAAAAATGGAATTTGATATGACTCATTCCATTTCCATGCATCTTGTTCATCAAATATCACATTACGACTAATGATAAGCATTTTTGTAAGAGAATTATATAATTGATACCCCTTGGATTCAACACTATAACCCACAAAAATGCATTTGAAGCTATTATCATTAAGTTTTTGCCTTTTTCTCTTCCTGTGCCGGAACAAGAGCAAAATACATTGAACCGAAATACCTTGAGGTGCTTTACCTATGGCTTCCAACCAGTCCAAGCTTTTGTAGGAGTTATATTTTCCAAAGATGATGTGGGACTTCGATTCAGTATGTAGGCTGCTTAATGTAACCCTTCAACCCAAAAATAACGAGGCAAGTCTTTTGCTTTTAAGTTTTAATGTGCTTCTTGCCATTTCAATAAGACTCCTATTCTTCTGCTTTGCCACCCCATTTTGTTAGGGCGTGTACCTTATAGCCAATTGCCTACGAATGCCATTTTCTCCACAAAAGGCATGCAAGATAAATTCACCCCCTTGAAGTTTTTGAAAAATAGCCACTTTATTTTTCAACATAATTCTTGGATTTCTTGAAAGCATAAAATGCATTAGATTTTTTTCTTCATAAAATACACTCATATAACCTAGTGTAGTCATAAACAAAAACAACAAAATATTTATCGTTGTTAAGTAAAAGAGTTTGCATTGGACCACACACATCCGCATGCACCGACTCAATAGGATTAGAGGCTCTCCATGAACTTCGCTATGGAAAATGCATCCCAATTATGTTTTATGAGTATGCAACTTTCACGGATTTTTGTCTATGTTCTTGATAGAAGGCAAACCTTTCACCATGTTTTGTTTAGACAAAAGCTCCAAATTCTTGAAAGTCAAATGCCCATATCTATGATGCCAAAGCCAACTTCCATCCAATAAGGATGTTTTCAATGCATCTTTCTCATCACCATTTAGTCTTAAGAGGAAAAAAAATATTTTTAGCCATAGGAATTTCAGCCAATAATTTTTTCTTAGTCTTATCCTCAATAGATAACTTTTCAAATCTTCAAAAATGAGAGAATACCCATTCAACATAAATTGTTACACAGTAAGCAAGCTTGTATTCAAATAAATTTTTTATTGAACCCAAATCACAGGAATTTACCTTCACAATACCTTTGCCATGCACTTCATGAATATTTTCATCTCCCATTTTCACCTTGCTCCCTATCATATGGTTACTGTAGTCACTATACATATATCAAACATGTTTAAAACATTCGCGAGATGAATAACATGCAAGAAATAAAAATTTTGTTTCATATTTCATATATAATTTTTCTTCAAAGAAATTTGTATGTTTTTCTTTGACAGGACAAAACCGTTGGGCACGTTTGGCAAGCATCCTCTCTGAGGATTCCTCTCATGTTTTCTGCGATTCCGTGGATTTCCATGTTTGGCAATGCAAAGAAAATTGCATGAAAGAATCCATGCATCCCTACTCCTATGTATAACCTAAGTCCGAGCTTCCCCTATCTGATTTCCGAAATCCACAAACGCACTGAAAGGCGGAGCTGCAGTGAATTTGCACAGTAATATAGGGCAGTCCATTTTTTTCAAAATCTAATCTTTTCTAGGCCCCACAAGTAACACATGAACTGGTAGTTTTGTTTAAAAGGTCCGAAACGGCTAGGATGTCAAACTTCAACCGTTGATTGTTTACGGAATTTGAGATATTTACAAAAAGTCCAGACCGTTGGATGGCAATTTCTGAAATTCTGTGGGGCCCATTTGCAAAATCCAAACCGTCCAATCTCTTTAAAATGACTAAAACGGCTCTAGGTCTAAATTTGGCAGCCTGATTCAATGTGGATTGTGAGAAACTGGCCAAAAACGTCCAAACTGTTGATTTCACACAAGGCCAAAAAGGGATAAAAACAGTGTGTTTTTTTCAATTTTTTGGTTCTTGTGGGGCCCATAATCATGATCTAAACCATTAACTATCTCTGGAAGGTAAAAAACGGCTAGTTGATCGAATTTCAGTCGTTGATCATGTCTGGATATTGAAATATTTGCAAAAATGTCCAGATTCTAAAATATTTTTTTAAAAATTTTGTGGGGCCCCTTTACACTATCCGAACTGTTCAAATACACTAGATGGCCCAAATTGACTTTGAGTAGAAATTTAAGGTCCTGATTCGCCATCGATCGTGAGTTATTTCAAAAAAGCTTACAACTATTGTATCACATATTCTACTAATGGTGGGGATCCTCTTTCAATGTCAAACCTAAATCTCTCTGCACAAATCCTATATGAGGATGGCTTGATTCCACTAGAACAGAGGAATCATCAGAAGCATAGAATCATCTCCCTACTATAGATGCTTACCAAACGTGCCCTAAATGTGACCGAATTCTTTTTAGTATTCTTAGGGTATGTCCAGGTAACATCCTTAGGGAGGAAACCTTTATTGTTTTCTTTGATTTCACGTTTGGGTGAAGATAGGGAAATCGAGAGAGGATTTTCCTAATCCTCCCAATCCCTCAAAAATACTGGGTAGGGATGATTCCTCGGTCTGCACCTCTTCCATCAGGCTTTCTCTCTCCTCATAAGTGAATAAAAGCGGCAACAAAACGGATGAACAATATTAATGGTGGTAGCTTTAGTGGTTACTTTTTTTGCTTTCAAAAACTAACTTATGGGTCTCACAATCACAATCCAAATCGTTGATCTTCTTTAAAAGGTCTAAAGCGGCTATTGGGTGCATTTTTAGCCCTTGATTCCTCATATATTTTGAAATATTTTCAAAAAAGTTCCGATGTTGGATCAACAATTTTGGATTTTTGAGGGGGCCTTTTGAAAATTCCGAACGGTTCAATCTCTTCAGAAAGCCTAAAATGGTTATATGGTCCAATTTGGCAGCCTGATTCTTCATGGATCTTCTAGGAGGAGTTTTTTTTGTACCCACATGCTTTGCTGAGCACACCCACTTTCTGAGCTCACCACACCAAGAAAAATAAAAAGACCATTTTTGTTGAGCCCACCCTCAATAATATACAAAACACTATCTTCTTTCATCTCCTCTCCTCTTCTCTTTTCCTTTTCTCTTCCCCTCCCACCCGCTGCAACTGAACCCTGACGGCCGCCCCATCACCGGCGACCATCTCTCTCTGCGGCAAGCTCCCCACTTTGCCCCACCATCACCAGCAACCATCTCTGTCTCTGGCAAGCTCCGATCCGATCCCTGCTGGGAGTGCAGACAGACATAGGGAACGACTTTATTATCATACAACCCACACTACTCCAATCTTCTTCGACAATTAGAGAGCAGAACCCTCTTGTTTTTGAGAAGATTGGGGGTTAACCTCTTTCTTCGAGTGTATCGCTCGTTTGTGGGGTGCACAGAGTTTCGGAGCTGTGCACATAACTGGGATTTACAGCCGTGCATTTGCAGTGAAGATGAATCTCATGGGTATTTTCATTATTTCACATATAAGTATTTTAGTAATAGTTTTTATTTTTATTTTTATTTTTATTTTTAAAGAGTGGGTGTACTCGGTCATTTCCACGGTGCAAATAGAATTTTTAATCTTCTAGACTGAGGATTCTCCTTTATTTACCAAACGTACCCTCAATATTTAGTCCTCGAGGTGACTTTCTGTTTTCATTTTTCTCATGTCACTGTTTCTTTGCGCGTTCCACTTCCACCCGCCCCTTTTCCTGTATGTTCCAGGGTAGCGACTGTTGCCGGTTGCCAAGCTTGCTCAGAATAATTGTGCTACTATTTCCCAACGTGAATCACTGTCCCCGGCCAACATGTTTTGAGGACAGAAATTTCATTTCACTTTATTCGTTTGGATTTGTTCTCTAGGGTTAGCGTTCTGCCTCCAATTTCTTCTACCCTACTCTATCGCCAACTCCAAGATTCTGCAGTCAGTCGTCAGAAACGTAATCTCTCTCTCTCTGATTTTATTTTATAAGAACATTGGAAGTAACTGATTTGGGTTTTGTTGCCAGTTGCTCAATTCAATACCAGATATAGTTTGACGGTGTACTGTTATGCTCGTTTGTTTGCTTTTTTTGTCTTTTTTTTTTTTATTATGATTCTGGAAACTCGAAACCCATTTTGGATTTGGGGTTGCGTTTGGATGTGCCCTAGATCGCGATTTGGTTGGTATTTTAGCATTATGGATTGTAACATATTCTCCAGAGAACCCATTTGGCGCTCCATCTCCCTTTCTTTTTAATTTAGGCTCACTTATGATGAGTCCAATCACTTCAGAAGTGCTTACCCTTTTGAATTTAGTAACTGTTGGATTTTAGCATATGTAATGTAGCTATTATTTTGATGAGCAATGCCCACCAAATGCACCTTGGAATATAGCCATATGTTCTGCCAAGATTGTTTATTTTGCTTGTGATGTGGGTTACATTGTAATACATCGATAGGCTAATGAAAGGTTTCATTCTTTTTAGAATGTTAGGGAGAGAAAAAACAAAGAGGTACTTCTGGTTTGGTCCATTGTAAATTTCCATCCAGTGCACTCATTTTGGCTAACACTGTCGTATTTTGTGCCTTCATAATCCCCGATAAACCTTTTTGTCAGTGTTTGTCTGATTCATGGGAGGCCTACATTAATACGTGGAAGTTTCGCTGATAGCACCTTTCGGATTTTGGAAGGTGTTTTAATAGTAGCTTACCATACATTGGGGTTTTATTTGGACCGAGTGCCAACTTAAAACTGAAAGCCACTGGCATTCTTTTTTTTTTTCTTTTTTTTCATTTATTACTAATGTTTTGGAACCTAGCTATCAAGGAGCAGCTCATAAGGTGATTTGACTAGCTTGATGTACATGTAGGGATCTTTTCTTTCTGACATGTGTAGGTTTCAAAGCGCCCGATATGATTTGAAGTTGTGTTTCAAAATTCTTCATTTGGTTCTATCGAGGTGTTTGGTGTGTGAACTTGACTCACCTATTTATGAGAGTTTATCTTATTATTAAGGAAAGCTCTTTAGAAAATTGTGGGATTTTGTGGAGGTTTTAAAGAGAAACAAAGTTTACTAGTGCAAATGGAGCATTTGACTATAGGTAGATGCATTTCATTGTATGTATTTCTTCATTTGTTTTTCTTTTAAAGGTTCTTTTCCCATAACTCACTTATTTAACTTTAGATGACACATTTTAATAATGTAAAATTATGATTTTGATTTTATTTTTTCTTTAGATTTAAATAGAACAATAACTACAACTGGTTTATTTTTCCTAAATTGAAAACTGATACAGATTAGGACAATTTTTTTATTTTTGTTAGTAAAATCATGGAGTGCCCTGAGTGCATTAGGTTATGAGCTTGGAAGTAACTATGAAACGAAGTACTGGTTTTGATGGGGATATTGTGAACAAGATTAGTGCAGAGTGGCAAAGAAGAGCCAAACTAGTAAGTTGTATTACGCTTTTATGTGCTCTTCGGGTGCCATGTAGACGAACTAAAAGAGCCCTTCTTGAGGAACTAAAGTGCACAGGGTACTAAGAGAAGCAAAATGTTAGGTTGTGGGGGTCACAATTTGTAACCGGAGAAGTAGGGAAGAGTGGGGTAGTAGGATGCATGAAAACGAAGATGATGATAACTTTTAGAGGAAATTATCGGAAAACTCATGTTAGATGACTTGTGCATCAAGAAGGCCCTCATAGCTTCTATGTAACAGAACCGACCCTCCCCCCAAAATTAAAATTTTTTTTTTTCCCTTTTTCAATGAGCGACAATATCATCGCTAATGCTCTATATAACCCCTTGAATATGTTTTTTCTTCAGCCTTTTTCCTCTGTGATTTGTTGGGTTGCTGCGTGTTTTTACTGAATTTTCTTCTTCAACATTGAATAACCTTCAATAAAAGTGGTTGAACTTTCTTAAAAAGGTAGGCATGACATAAATTACCCTTCTTTCAAAGCATATAGACTGTAGAGCCTGAGTTCCATGTCCCGTTTGGAGACATTTTCAATTCTTTTTGTCGTATACCCCAGATTTATTTCATTATCTTTGTTTTATGAATTATTTCATGAAAGTTAAAGCATCTACAAAATACATGGATTCATTTTCATTGTGCTATTGTCCTAAATCCTAAAGGAAATTATATGATACTAAGTTCTTTTTTGAGTATATCTTTTTCAAGGATTGGAAAAATGGGCTTTGGAAAACATAGACAAATATTAGTCAATACAAGCATTTCTTTGTTAACATTGTTGAAGAGTGTGCATCAACTCTATGTGCATTGTTTAAGAATAGATATTTACTATCATTGCTAATACCACCTAAATGAACTACTGTTTATTTGTATCAGTAGAATGTCTGATAACGAGGTTTTAATCATATTCCACTATGATGGAGAGTTTGTTTTTGATATTATACGTCCGGTGTACAACGGTGGAAGACAGAAGATGAGGTATTTACCTAGGAACATATCATATGGTTCGTTGCTGAATGAAGCACTTGAAGCATCTAAATGGGACACAAAGATTGAAAATCTAAGCATGAAATACCTTCATCACAATGGCCGTGTGTTTTCGTTGATTATTTTGGAAGATGATAATGATATTAGGGGAATGTTGAAGGCATCGGGAAATGATCAAAATGGGCTATATTTGTATGTCAACAAGAGTACGAACATTGCAAGCAATCAGGGTGAAGAACATTCTAGGTATGTGCTTATGTTGAAAATTTTATATTGTACAAGGGAGATTATAATTCCTTACTTTTTTTATTTTTTTATGAATATATTCAAGGGTGAAGGGGAAGGATATGCATGGAGGAAGTCAAGATAGTTCAAATAGGTCGAAGACAAGTTACAAACGGAAGAAAGGTCTACATCCCATGCTTGTGAGAAAACATCCTACTGCGAATCTTCATGAAGACAATGATATGCATTCCTCTTTTGCACACAATGTTCATTCAACTGATCGTACTCCAAGAGCTGATTATGACGTTGACAAGATAGATGCTGAGGCAGAAGCGCCAAATGATACTATCTGTGCTGATGTTGATTTCACACAAGTGTATGGAAATTCAGTTGGTGTCATGACCGGTAATGAACATGAAGTGACACCAATTAACAAAGTGGATCCTTCAAATGCTAAGTCAGATGTCAATTTTCAGGACACAATGGTACCTGAAGATTTGACAAGTGAAACCCGTACGAACTCAGCACGGGAGATGTGCATAGGGCGTCTGTTTCCTGATCGTGAAAATTTTAGAAGAGCTCTAGCGAAGTTTGCAATTTATAACAATTTTACTTTAAAACACTTGAAGACCAACATGACCAAAGTCACAGCACGTTGCAAAGAAGAGAGTTGTCCCTGGCGTATACATGCTTCTATTGTGGATTCAGGCCCAGAATTTAAAGTGCGGACGTATAACCCAATTCATTGTTGCTCAAAACCGATGATGGGAATGACACATCCTCAAGCGTCGGCGAAGCTTATTGAAGAGTTCATTGAGGACAAAGTTCGATTTAATAACCACTTGAAGCCTAAAGAGATCATGAACGAATACCAAAAGGAGTTTGGTACTCGTATTACTTACAGGAAGGCACATATAGCAAAAGAGATGGCACTGCGTAAAGTTCGAGGATCATATGAGGAGTCCTTTAAGATCCTTCCTCTTTATTGCATTGAATTACGCACGACCAATCCGGGCACAGTAACTAATATAGACACGACAGATGAAGGCAGGTTTAGAAGATTCTTCTGGGCTTTTGGTCCTTGCATCCGATCATTCTTATCATCAATGAGGCCCATGATTGCTGTTGATGGGTCACACCTTTGGGGCAAGTATCCGGGTGTGCTATTAGTAGCCGTCACCTATGATGGTAATCATAAGCTGTTTCCGATAGCGTTTGCCTTTGCCGAAGCCGAGTGTCGTGATAGTTGGGAGTGGTTCCTTACCAATCTATTTATGGTGTTGGGAAGTCCAACGAATTTGACCATTGTGTCCGACCACCAAAAAGGCCTCGTTCTAGCTTTAACCAACATTATCCCAAGCGCAAGGCACTGCTACTGTTGTCATCACATTGCTGAAAACATTAAATCAATTTTTAGTGACGTTGCTGCTGTTATGAAATTTTGGCGAGCTGCCAAAGCATATAGACCGTGTGAGTATGAGGCCTGCATGAATGAAATCCTTGTTGTAGACCAAGGGGCGTACAATTATATTAATGCAATTGGAAAGGAACATTGGTCAAATGCATATGTTGAAGGGCGGCGATATGAGATGCTAAATTCCAATGCTGCTGAATGTACAAATAGCCTTTTAAAAGACACTAGAGTGCTTCCTATTATAGAACAAGTTGAGGAGATCCGTGCCAACTTGATGGAGTTTTTTCAAAAACGGCATCTCGAGTCACAAAATATTACGACCCGATTGACTCCATATGCAGAGAAATTAATGAACCAAGAAGCAGAGGAGTCTCTTCAGTTGCATGTTCGTATTGCTGGTCCCGTAGAGTTTCAGGTACAGTCAGCAGAGTTTGTGGATGTAGTAGATCTTGAACGGAGGACTTGTACATGCCGCAAGTGGGAAATAATGGGAATCCCATGTTCACATTCATTGGCATCAATGAAAATGAGAAACTTGAATCCTTATGACTTCGTTGAGGATTGGTACTTAACAACTACTTATCGTACAACGTACAATGAAGTCTTACATGCCACTCGTGATAGCAGACAATGGGAACATACGTCCGATGAAAGGGTTTTACCTCCATGTGCTACCAAACAACCAGGGCGTCCAAAGAAAAATAGACTTCGTGTCGAAGGTAAGAACCGGCAACGTAGGGTTGTCACTTGCTCTAACTGCAAAGAGAGGGGGCATAACCGTCATAGTTGTCGCAATCCACCATCTGAACATTGTGCGTAGATCCACGTACTTCATCAGAAAGCTTATGGACTTGTTTATGTCATTCTGGTCATATATTGCAATGGAACATGCTTTTGAACTTCTTGTTGTCATCCTTGTCATATATTGTAATGGAGCATGCTTTTGGACAAGGCTCGTCATATATAGGATTGGAACTTGGAACATGCTTTTGGACTTGTTGTATACAGCCTGGAGTTACATTGTAATGGAACATGCTTTTGGACTTGATGTTGTCAGGGTCATCATTTATTATAATGGAACCTATATTTGGACTTGATGTTGTCATCCTTGTCATATATTGTAATGGAACATTCTTTTGGACAAGGTTATATCATCCTGGTCATATAGGGTTCGAACATGCTTTTGGAACAAAAATGAGATAGAATAGAAATGAAGCACAATTTCCTTTTGTGGATGGGTGACAATATTGTCACCCAACAGAAGTGAAATACACTGATAAGGAAGAAATGCCAATGTATCTGACTTTTGTTGGGTGACGATATCGTTGCTTGTTTGAACTTCATAAGATTCCTTTCATTTATTTCGGGTGACAACATCTCATTAAGTTTAACTTCATTCCATTCCTTTCATTTTTGTCGGGCGACGACATTGTTAATCATTTGAATTTGCTGAAAGTAATTTCATTTCTGTTGGGCGACGATATCGTCTCCCAACAGAAGTGACATTGGCATAGTACAGAAGGGTTTCAATTTATCTCTATTAGGAAATGATATTGTCTCTCATTCAATATTTATTATTGAGGTTCGTTTCTGTTGTGCGACGATATTATTGCACAATTGATCTTTTGCAGTATAATTCATTTTGCCATTGTCACTGATTTGTGCACCTGCACTACATGATCTCAGCATACAAGCCTTTATGTTGAAACATCAGTCATCTGAATTACCACTTGACTGTGTGTATACTCCACTGAACTGCAACCTGGATTACCAAACATAACATAATTTACACAACATCCTAAACAACTTGAATTACCATATAATCTCTAGAATATGTTCTCTGCCATCATGGCTACTCCACTTCAGTGCTACGTGAATTACGAAACGTAACATACTGAACAAAACATCCTGACCATACATTTATCGAACCATGTGGCCTGGAATATGTTCTCCACCATCAATGCACACTCCACTTCTCTGCCACTTCACTACAACTTGAATTACAAAACACTGTGTGTGCATACTGAATACAACACAATCAACATACATTTATCAAATTAGACATCCTGAAAATTTACATCTACACAACAAGAAGGTTCGACTGTTAATTGTTAAAGTACATTTCATTTGTTCAACAGAATTTCATCTCCACAGTATGGAGTTTATAAAAAAAAAAAAATGACAAAAAAAATAAAAAATCCAACAACCCCATCTACAAACATTCCCTGCAGCTTTAGAGCTCTTCAAGATCCAACTGGTAGGCATTTAACTCCCAACTCCTTTTGAATATTTCGACTACAATTTTGCTCCGATAGTATGCCATGTCTGCCTGCGTAAAATCTATTAACTGACAGAATATACATTATTCCACAAATGATGTCACGAATACACCACAGTCATTGCCATTCTCCTGCTGTTGGATGTTCGGTTAAACATTAAGAGTCCAGACATAGGGGTCTGCCCAACCATAACTGCAGCATTTAAGTGTCAGTCAGTCAACATGCAAAACACCAAACAAACATATAGAATGATATTCAACATTTCAAAATGTATTGCATGCAAACACCCTATATACTTAATTTTACCATTTAAAAAAAAAAAAAAACACACCCTATATATACTCACAAAACGGTTGCAATTCGCTAGAGCTGATGATCGCTGTGTGATCTGTTGTAAAATTCCCATTTCCTTTCGTTGGTGTATCCAATAAGGTGAAATGATTGACGTCATGAAGAACAAAGAGGAGTGTTTTACGATCTTTAGCATCCCACACTCTATATCCTCCAGGACCAAAAGCTTATACTGGTTTTGCATCTTCTGTGTAAGATTGTTGTTGTTGTTGTTATTGTTGCCACGAGCTCTGCATAATTTTGATAAAGAAGTATTGATAAATTGTACTTACACAAATACTGGGATCTGCCGCAAATGCACTTGGATACTTTTCCCACAAGACATCAAACAAATAATGTAAGATATTTGTCTCTAACCAAGTTTCCTCCTCCAGGGCATTGTTCGGCACCTTACTGGAAACCAATGTGCATACAATGTCCAGCTCTGCCTTCCTGTGAAATAAATTGGAATACCTTTTCATTGTATCGGATGAAGGATAGAGGAGCATATAGTATCAAACCAAAAAATATACGAGTCAAGGGGGAAAAAGGTTGAAAATAACTGCCAGGACCACTGTGGCGACAGCCGTGGAGAAAAGGAAGCAACCGGATCGCTAGAGAGGAGAAGGGTTAGGGAAGAAGAAAAGGGGGGAAAATCAGTTTCAGGTTTTAGTAATGTGCAGTGGAGCGACAATATCATTGCTCCACTGAACATTTATACAAAAAAATGAAAGTGGCCCCAGGGGACACTTCAGTCAAAGAAAAACCATTGGGGCCTTTTTTGTGTAGGGGACATGTAAGATGGTTTTTGGGGTAATTCCTCTAACTTTATTACATTAAATATGTGTATATCACATTAATGGTGTCAAGCATTCTGTTTACTCCCTACGGGGCATTCTTTCTCATTCTGATCCATAGCTGAATATCTGCTTAGCCCCTTGGCCCAGTTCTGAAGACGAGACAACTTTGTTAGTGCTCAGAATTATGGTTGTCAAAGAAGGCTAGAATAGATTCATGCTGGAATTGCATTGCATGGCCCTGTGTTCAGGCTTAACAAGGATAAAAGATAATGACTATGAAGAATTTTTCTCTGATTTTTTTATGCTGGACAATTTTCATTTTCTAAATGTCTTATCTTTAGGTCTTCAAGAAATGAGTTCCCTCATAATTCTCTGCCGTTTGTTTTGTGATTTTCACAAGATGACATGATTCCATCGTATAGAAATTACTGAATTTGCTTCGTGTTCAAATATTGCATATAGTGTTAGGGAGAAGGTCCTGTTTAGATCCATTATCACAATCTTGCATTTGAAGAAATCAGCTTGTCAAAATGTGATCCCGAAAATAAATTGTCTATAATAGTGTCTTAATTCAGTTTAAGGACTCCTTTTCTCTTGTCCAGCAGTCATATGTGGTGTATCCACCAGATTATCCTCAACCTCTGTCACCAGAGGAACTTAGGGAGAGGGCTCGAGTGATGCGTAAAAACAGAATGCGTTGATGGGGACATAATTGATAACTTAATTTATTTTCGTAGGCTTGTGGGTCCAACTCAATAAACTCAAAATGATAGCATCAAGGAGATCATGGAGATGCTGCTATGGTCAATTCATGTAATTTTTTATATAGCAACCTGTAAATGGTGTTGAACCATTATTTTATATTTCTTAATGGCTTTGTTACTTATGTGTAATTACTACTTGGCGTTTATACAATTAAATCTCATGCATTTTAATTTGTTAATTGAATTTGAAATTGATTGGCAGCATGCATGGCATAGATTTGCCATTGGATATCATTTGATAATCCTTGTTACCAAAAAAGAAAACTTGCATCAGAAGTGGAACATTTGATGATTGATTAAGAGTATTAATTTTTTACGTTTGTGCTAATTGCAAGTAGATGACTGTGGAATGTAACCCTTTTGAGGCCACTTAAAGTAGGGCAATTTTCTCCAAGTGTGATTTTGGGTGAGTGCCTTTAATTCTGGAAGATCCTGCTTGGCAGATGGCTGAGGTTGAGAATCCCACATTGTCTACTTCCGTGATGTCCTTCAGGTGAATATTCTTATACCTTAAAGTTGGTTGTCATCTTATTGAATTCACAATTTATTTGGATTGCTTGCATGTGAAATTAGTCGTTTTTGTACTTGAAATCCAGGAGCTTTCAGGTACCATGTATTGTCTATTGGATCTATTTACTATGGGGTGTGAGATGCAAATTTATTGGAGACATGCTGCTGTCATTTGCCCATGGACCTATATATCAGCAGGTTGACTGTTTACACAGGTCCTAGTGTAACTCCTTTGGTAACCCCCCATTTGGATCCTTGGAAATCAAGATACACTCTAACAGGTTACATGAAGTCTTGTTTAACAATCATTCATTGTTGCAAAAAACGAAATGTATGCTTTTGTGCCAGTCTTACCTTATCCAAGCCCAAGAACTGTAGGCTTATTAGTTACACTGTAATTAAGTTACATGGATCTAATGCATCTCTGTTTATCGAAAACTCTTTTATCTGGGGCATCAAAGGTCTTCCTAGGGTTTTCTATGTTGCAATTTATCTAGTTTAAGTTGGGGTGTGTGTGTATGTTCTTTCTGCTTAGTTTTAGGGCTGTCTAGCAAAATGGACATGTGCATTATTATAACCCTTTGAATAGAGGCTTACATTGGTTGGTGGCCTTCAAATTATCTGTTCAAAAGGATGAAGACAGTCCAGGGTAGAAAAAAAGATGGCCGTCAAAGGGTAAAGAGATCTGCGTGTTTTGCACTTTCTGATGATTTAACCTTGCCACTGTTATGTCTTTGGCCTGCTGAGTGCTGACCCTTTCTGCTCCCCTGATAAACAATGGTGTTTGTAGCTTCTCTGCCAAAGACGTTCCAAATTCACTACGTCAAAAAGGCCAAAATGCGACAGTGACATGTTGGTTTTACCGACTGCTTTGGCTCGACGTTTTTTTTTCCGACTGATAATTAAATTTCTGTACTGACTTCTTTGATTGCACTGTAATTTTTCCCCATTTTCTTTACCGCAAAGAATTTTCTTTGAGCTCCACAAGAGAACAAACACAACACTTGACCCACTATTAGTCCTGACACATGTCTCTTGCATTTGAGCATTGAAGGACGAAAGACCAAAACAAAAATTTAGTGTGGAGAAAAACCAATAACTTTTGCAGAAGAATGTCATGCTCAAGCTACAGCTCGTCTGAGCAAGGAAATTGGGTTTGATTCCCTTTCTTTTCTAATCTCTTGTATATGTTGGCAGCTGTGATCTGTGCTCTCACTCTCTTTTCTTCTCTGCCCATTTGTTTTTCTCTTGGCTGGATTTTTTTTTTTTTTGGAATTGTAAGTGAATCTATTCCAAAAGAATGACAGATACAAGGTACAATAAATGGGGAGAAAGCTCTGAATTGATTAGTCTTTGTTAATTTGTTTGGTGATCTATCTTAAAACAAGGGTCTCACTGGATCCCTTCCATCTTCAATGGGGAGTTTGAGTAAGCTGACAAACTTGTAAGTTTCAGCATATGATTTGTGATTGATACCTACTTCATGCCCTAGTACCAGTAGAAAATCTAGACCCGACTTATCTTGGTTTTCCATCTCAGGATCATGGTTGGCTGCAGGTTCTTTAGGACTATCGCAAGCCAAATTGGTTCCCTTAAGTGGCTGAGTCTTTTTGTAAGACTAACTATGAGAGAGTTAAGTATCTAAAACGGTGAGTTGTGTGACTCTTAAAAGCTGAATAAAGTGCTCAGCTTATGGTAGGTTTTCTTGTATTATGTGAAAGCCTTTTTTTCCTTCTCATCATGATATTTCTGCAATGTGTTCTTTTTTTTTTTTTTTTCCCTTCTTGTCATGCTATAGAACTCATCAATTTCCTTCTTGTCATGTTATTGAAGCAGCAGGTGGCCAACCCTTGGTTATGGTGGGGATGTCTCAAAGGAAGCATATGTTGAATCTATGATCAAAACTGGAACTATTCATCTTTCTATTTATCTTTCTCATTAATAGTCTGAAGGGAGATTTGTATTAATCGCTATTTGTGAATATGATATCATAAGATCATGATGTAACATAGAGAATTGATGCATTCGGAACAATTTATATATTGATAAACAATGCAAGTTTTGGGGATTTGCTACCTTTTTTCATAGGAGACTGGCCATGATGTTCTCTCTGTGTATTTTCTCAGGATGCTCAGTTTATTTTGTAATGACTGTTTTTCCATCTCCTAAAAGTCACTCTTCAGAAAAGTAATATTAACAATGATTCAAGCCGTCCTTTTTACATCGATTTACCGACTATCAAGGGCAGTCGTTACCAAAAAAAAAAAAAGCTGACTTAAAAATTTCTGACTGCCTGTTTGACGGTCCAGAGGAGTCGTATTTCACCTGCAGTCATTTTTAGGGATTCATGATATATTGTACCAGGCCACTGTTCAGACCTAAAATTATATCAATCATGTTCTACTTTCTATTAAACGTAAGAAACATATTGAAGCATCATCATTGAAGTCTAATCCCACCTATTGTGGGAAATGTTCACCTATGAGCAGGCTAAATATTAGCTTTTATGCGGTATGGATGGTGGGGCCGCTTAGATGTAAGTTTGCAAATGGGAGGGCAAATTGAAAGGTCCTCGCTTGATTAACCCATCCCTTGATTTAACGGCATGAAATTTTAATGGCATCTTGAGCGTGGAATTACTTGAGATTTAATCCAACTGTGAGTGAGTAAAGGTTTGGTAAGTGTAAAATCTGGTCTAGTGCCGGGTCATGGGCTGAATAGACCATCAAAGGGCTGCACTCAAGTAAGGTAGGTGGGCCCAAGTGGGCCCCACATTGCTCCACTGCACTTGTAGTTGCTGTTGCTTGTAGGAGAACGTTACTCCTGTTGAGATCAGTCTAACAAGTTAATGAGTTGAGTATTTCTGATCCTGTTTTGCTGAAATAAGGGGATACTTTTTCATCCTATCAAAATTTGCAAACCATATAAAACCTCATCTTTTCTTTCTTCATAAAAAAAAGGAAGCAATTGAGAGGGATGTATTAGCTGGCATAAGATTTTATACAATTTGCAAATTTTGATAGGATGTAATAGTACCTCCCTGTTTCAACGAAACAGGAGATCTAGATTCAATCACCTCCTTGATTGGGGTATTGACTGATACAAGGTCATGCTTTTAATGGACTACAGGGTCTTTACATTAGTAAAGTTGAAACAGGGGATCCAGATTCAATCACCCCCTTGATTGGGGTATTGACTGATCCAAGGTCATGCTTTTAATGGACTAACCGGTCTTTACATTGGTAAACTCTGTGCCATACAATGGGGGTACTAAATATAACTATAGTGAAAGAAACGTTTGCGAAAAGATAGAAATCTTATAAAAACATATGATTAAAATGCACAGAAGGAAGACAAAATAATAAATACTAAATATAACTATAATGAAAAATAGAAATAGAGAACTTAAGCAAATAAAACTTAAGTCAACTCCACCAGACTCATAATTTAGAGAATAAAACCTCTACCAGACTCCACCAAGTCAGAAAACAATTGGAGAATAAAATCAACTCAAAGATCTTGATCAGTTTTTTAACTAGTAATCTCAATCATTGGAACCCAACTTATTAGTACTACAAAAAGGGTGGCTCCATTGTGCTTAAAAAATAAGCTTACCAACTAATTATTATTAATTAGTGCATTGATGAAGTCTTTCTCCAACTTACTAGTTAATATTACTTTCTTTTAAAAAGAGCTCAAGCCTACTCACATAAGTGAAAAGGATGGAGCCACAACTACAACAATTCAGATCTTTGAAACGTGGACTTCAAATGAGTAGATCTAACTGGTTAACCGCAAAGTTTATTTCAATGAATATCCCATCAAAAGAACATAAATGGTGAATTATGGTAAGATGAATTAGTATGGAGCTCAAAGTTTGAGTCCATCCTTGAGGCTTTGACATAGAGAAATCTTAAGTTAGAAGGAATAAAAGTCCACAATGGGCCCACCAAATGAAAATCCAAGCACCTCAAAATATTAAGCCCTTGCAATGTATGAGATATACCGAAGTTTTACTCCAAAAGAAGTTGGTCTCACGTCAAGACAAAATTATTTTTTTATGATTAGTGAATATGATTAATAATGCAAAAGATGGTGTTAATGACATTTGACATCCATGCGATATCCGCCCCACTGTATGAATTTTTTTTATTTTCTTAAGAAAATGTGACTAATATGTGATTTATCACATTTTTTAAAAAGATTTTTAAGAGTGTACTAAATCATAGAGGGAGAACTGAACTGACACTTCAGATCAAAGTAATGTGGGCCTCATTCTATGGAAAGTTCAATTTAATGAATAAAATATGATTAACATATTATCTAACATATATTTTGGAATTTTCCCGGACCAAACTTTGATATTATGGTAGCATAGGTCACTTGACCTCACAAAGTTTTAATTCGGCTAACGATTGAATAATTCTAACAACACCACCACTTCCAATAATAACAACAAGAATCAAGAAGTAAAGCAACACAAATTGCAAAGCCCTAATAATTGACATTAAACATTAGATCTATATCCAATAAAAAAGAACACAATCACAAAAACAAACAACAACAGTAGTACTTATGCAACCCACTTGATAATTTTTTTCAAATTAGCATTAAAATATTACATTTGTGGTTTACTGATAGGATATGCAAAATTGGATGCAATTTACATTGATAAAACAAATGACTGCTAAATACTGTTGATCCCACTGTTTATCAAAGAAAATTTTGAGGAACTATAACAAATAAAAAAAAACTCAAAACAATAAAAAAAATTACAGTAATCAGCTTCTTTGCTCTACTATGGGGTTCTCTGAGTAGGCGGATCTAACTTTGCTTCCAATCCATTAAGCAACCAATCTGAATATTCAAAATCTCCTGCACAAAAAGAAGAGGAAATTGGTGTAGAAATCATTTCACCATATGCTTGCTGATTATTTAGAGTAGTCGAGTAACAAAAAGATGCTTCCATTGGGGGCACTCCGTTAGTAACCAAATTTGTTTGAAACATCCCAGATTTCTCTGGATGTAAGTAATATTTTCCACTGGAAATAATTCTTTCTCATAATCAGCCACTGTTTCCTCTAAAAATGAGTCAGCAACATATTTCTCTAGCCATAAATCAGCCATGTGATCAGCATTGATAAAAGGAAAACCACCCCCTTGAATTGTCTCTCCAGTAAAGTTACCCGGAAAAGCACTTGTGTAGTGATGACTCATTGAGGTGGAAGTTATCTCATTGCAACAATCATCATCAAGTTCATCATCTCTGAGAACTGGAAAAAAAGTTGCATCTTTGATAGAATGAGAACAGCTAAGGTCATCAGCTGAAAATAGATCAGTGCCACAGCTGGGTGACACATGGTAAGAAGAATCTACCAGAATTTTGTTGCCCGTACTAGAAGTTATCAATGAGTTCATATCATTCTCAGTTTTATATTGGACTTCAGCTAGAGGAGGAGCATTGTTACAATAATAACTTTTATTGTACTCTCCGAAACCTGAACATGCAAAGGAAGCATCCTTATCAATTGAATGATCATCCTCATGATTGGTCTTCTTGGAGATACCCTCCATGGTCTGCACTGGCATGTCTTTCAACATTGTAAGGGCTGAAGCATACTCCATCAACTCATTGCCTATCGACCCTTCGCTATTAGTATGCTTGATATTTGATTTCTCTTGATGTATCACAGTATGAATTTTCTCTTGTTCAGTAAATTGTAGGCGATGATTCTGATCATATTTATCAATGATTTCATCTACCGAACTACTTCCAAAGGAGAATGGTCTTCCACCAACCGTGAACCCAATTACAGCCACATCCACTCCAAAATCCAGTGCCAATTTTTTGGCCTTATTAAACAAACCCTCTTTTCTCTTTGAAAGCGTGACAAATCTCCTTTGCTTGTCCACAATTTGTTTCATTTCTATCTTTCTCTTACCCATATTATTACAGTGAAAATATAACCTGAAACATGAAGAATAGAATTAAAAGAAATAAAAAATAGATCAAACAATAAATTGAATGGTATAAAAATAGTAACAATTCGCATCAATCTCATCAAAAGAGAATTTGTGCAAGTCTGAAGATGAATATGTTAAAAAAATGGCATGCAAGGACACCCGTCCAACAGTTGAGAGCATCCAACATAAGGAATCATTTTGGAAGATGACTACATTGATACCACATGACTTTGCATATTGGAAGTATAATGACACGTTATAGAGCCCAGATCATCCTGTTGCTCAACCAAACAACTCCTCGAATGTGAGGCCGATATTTATCAATTCATGCCTTGTGTAACACACATTGCGCAAGTATATCGCAAACGAATTCAATGGAAATATTCCTATAGTTTTATAGTAAAAACACTTGTCAATGTAGTCTATTCCAGTGCATGTATCACCCTATTAAATAGATCATCCTGATGCTCAACCAGACAACTCCTCAAATATGAGGCTGATATTTATCAATTCATGCCTTGTGTAACACACATTGCACAAGTATATCACAAACGAATTCAATGGAAATATTCCTATAGTTTTATAGTAAAAACACCTGTCAATGTAGTCTATTCCACGGCATGTATCACCCTAGGTTCTCAGAAACCTATTAAAAAGTATATACCATTGTACTCTGTTTGGAACTTTGTTATTGCTTAATAGAAAATGAAGCCATAAGCATGTCGACATGAGTCAAGTCAATGCATCTAGAACTGAACAACATGATAAGAATATGCGGAACTAATTCTAAAAAATTGGCTAGGATAATGCAGAACTAATTTTCAAAAGATTTGGTAGATAAACATAAATTTTTGGGTAAGCATTTTTAACTCAGCTAGCGATGTAATATCTTTTTCTATATTTGATTTTGCTCAATTCTCACCATTCAATCAAATTATATTGACATGATTATATTAACTAATCTAGATTGTTTCCATCTATTTGGGGCCTGCTCGTGAGTTCCACTCTTTCTATTAATGGCTACTGGCTAGTCGTCTTTAATTAATAAAAACAAGAGCAAAGAAAGCAGATTAGCTAAGTCCTGAAAATCTAGATCATGGAACCTTTCCTTGGACAGAGATCAAATATCTTCTCACTGAAGTTCATTTTTTAAGCAAATGAGCAATCAACTCATATCATCCAAATCAAAAGGATTTAGATGATTTTCTCTTCTCAATTTTTTCAACAGATAGCAATAGATTGGGGGTTACACAATTCACTGTTCAGGCTCATAAATCATAGATTCCAAACTAAGCGCTCTTCTTTTTTGGGCCTTCCCATTTATTGATATTGTACCCCACCTGTTTTAAATCCAAAGCATCATATTAAACACTAGCCGCAATGATAATGCAAATCCTAAAACTTTACTTTGATCGAAGCAGCAATCATTGTTAAATATATCATTCATAAAATGTGATTTACTTCAAAAGCAAATTAAAACTAATATATGTTTATAGATTCAGTGGTACTCAAGCCCATCAAAGGGAAGTTGGGGTCTCAAAACATAAGCTGAAAAGACGAGAGAAGAAGATCTGAGCCTTAGCTCATTTCTTTCATTCATGACCAATATCTTTCATCAGAAGCTACTGATATATATATACACACACACACATAAACTGAATCAGTTAAAAGGAGAATCTAAAACAGTTACAAGCTGAAATTCGTTAGCAATGTGAACAACAGAGAAGTTATGACTAAAACTGACTAACTCAACTAGCTTAAGTGACGGTCACATGAGTAGATATAACAGCTCAGCTCAGCTCTTAGAACTCAGAGGCGATTCACTGAGTTTTTTTTGACTGAGTGGCATGACTATCTACTATGCTATTAGGGTCTACCACACTAAAGGGGCAAGATTTGATTTATGAGCTTTTGTCTTATAAGAGGTAACTAATTACTTTCTGCTATGCAGTGGAAAACCGTTTCTTACTGAGTTGGTATTTGGAAAGGCTTATTTATTTTGTGAAAAGAGGAAGCCCACACAACAAATATTACAAAAAACTTGTTGTTCATGGTTTACTTTAGAAAAGGTGAAGTCCCACATCAGGTAATTTGAGGGGACTAGCCACAGTAATTCTGGACTAATTCCAACTCCAGTTAGGTTCAAGCAGCATCATTTTCTTTCCTTCTTCTTTTCAATCTTTTTATTTTTTTTTATTATTATTTTTTATCTGAACTGTTTACCTATTTATACATAAATGTTCTCATAGTTGAACCAACCTAAGCCCAGATTGCATTGGCTTGGATTTCTACCTTATTCTAGGCGTCCACCATGCCCAACTTTCTAGGATTTCCAAATGAGCTGTGAGTGAGCCCATATATGCTTAAGGCCCTAGATAGAAGAATGTATTTAGGACGTTGAAAATGGACATGGCTTGGGCCTGACAAGGAGGCCAATGTACTGTATCAGGCTATCTTGCACAAGACAAATAAACGGGCTACCAACAGATACCTATTCAAAACCCAACACATTGTGAGTTGAAACCATCAACACTTACCCAACCCAACTACTTTTCTTAAAACCCAACCACACTCGACCCACAACCATAATTGGATGAAAACTTTCCTCCAAAATTGGAATTGCAAAATCCATAAATAAATCTAAAGAGAAGAAAGAAAACCTAAACCACCAACCCCAAAAACCCTAAACTCCCCCAGAACTCACCAAGAAATAACAGGAGCCTCAAATGTCCCAAATCTTGAAATTGCAGCACAAAAACAATCCAAGAAACCCCCTAATTCCCCAAAATCTCAAGTTGCAGACACTCACTCTAAAACTTCAAATTGGAGAAACCCAAATGCCAAGATTCCAAATATATGAAATCAGAGACAAAAAGAAATCTTGAAATTGCACAAACCATAAACCCCATGAATTCAAAAACTTAAGACGATTGCATGGACTCAAAATGTCATAGATGGCAACACAGAGAGAGAGAGAGAGAGAGAGACAGGGAGCTACAGAAATAGATTTAGAAGAAGAAACAAAAAAAATAAGAACTAGGGTTTATGCCTGTAACTTACAAAATGAGAATGGAGTTGATGCTTTCTTGCAAGAGCTTCGTCAGAACTCAGAACGTTAAGAGGAGATAATGCAGAGGTTGCTTCTTTCTTACATGAATGAAGGAGACGTTTTTGGTCACTAGTCACTACTCATAATCTATATATATAGAGACGGAGACCGCGCCGTTTGTTTTCAAAAGTTTTCGTTTGGACGAAACTGCCCTCGTTGAGACAGCTTGCATTAATGATTTGGGAGGGCAACTCAGTAGTTTCCGTTCTAAATATCATAAGACAGCTGAAATCTGGATGTAAGATTTGGGAGTAGGCCAGCCCTGAGACAATGGCCCCAGCCCGGCCCTCGAGAAGCCCTTAAAATGAGGGCTTCTGTATCTAAGCAAAAGCTCTACGGTTGGGCTTGGACAAGACGAATATTCGTAGGTCCTTAAACTTGATGGCTTGGCTAAGGTAGTACCTTGGCCCTGACCGTTCTACCTTTTCTTATATAATATATATTTATACTTATAAATATATACTAAAATGCACTTATCAGTTACTTAGTAGTAGTAAAAAAAAAGGGGGATATAAAGGTAATTTAATACCTACCTATCCATGCACATATACTTAGTTTATTTCATCTATATTTAATTATTTAAGTTATGTATTGTACTTAATACATAAGTAAGAAGTGTTGCACGGTTGCTTCTAATCCCTTTTAATTTATTGCTTCTTATTTAGGCTTTTTTATATTATTTTGATATAATGCAGTGGTTGAGACGGTAGGGATGCTGGCTTTGGACACACAACCGTGGGTAGAAAGCGTAAACTACCCATGTTTGCTGTGAACATATGGTGGTTTTGAATTAAAACTTGATGATAATAGCACCAAATGCATTTGTTTGGGCTATTGTGTTGAATTTATGAGGTATCGATTATATAATCCTCTGACGAAAAAAAGCTTATCATTAGCTGTAATGTGGTATTTGATGAGCAAGATGCATGGAAATGGAATGAGTCATATCAAATTCCATTTCTATTTGAAGAGGAAGAAAACCCAATAGTGGCTAATAATGCAAATGGTGCAATTCAAATTCACCCACACCAAATACCCCTTGCACACCTATGAGTTCACATTCATCAAGTTCTTCATGTTGTCTTCAAGATCCTCGCCAAGAAAGACAAAATTGTTGTGAAAAATATATGAAAGGTGTCAATTTACCCTAGGTGTACAACCAAGTAGATTTGAAGAAGCTGTGCAATATAAAGAATGGTATGATGCGAAAAAATCAAACTTGGGATCTCGTTGATTTACCTGAGGGGAAGGAAGCTATTGGTTTGAAACGGATTTACAAAAAAAAAGATTTAAATCTAATGATCCTATAAAAAAAATCCAAGGAAGAATTATAGCTAAGGGCTACATACAACGAGAGGGTATTGATTTTCCACAAACATATGCTCATGTTGCTCGATTTGACACAATTAGAACTGTCTTAACCACAACTGCTCATCATAAGTGGGGTGTTTTCCAATTTGATATCAGATTTTATTTTCTCAATATTTTTGTAGATGAGGAAGTGTATGTGCAGCAGCTACAAGGTTAAGAAATTGTTCGTGAAGAAAAGAAGGTCGACACGCTAAATAAAGCTCTATACGGCCTCAAACAAGCACCAAGAGCTTGTTGGGCACTTTACTCAAAATGAGTTTAAAAAATGTGCAAGTGAGCCAATCTTATATATCAAGTTTAGAGGCACAGATGAAGTAATCTTTATGTTTGATGATTTAATTTATACTGAAAATAGTGTCATTGATGGATGAGTTCAAGGAAAGTATGGTTAAAGAATTTAAGATGACTGATATTCGAAAGATGAATTATTTTCTTGAATTAGAAGTGAAGCAGTGTGATGAAGGGATTTTTATCTCAAGAGGCAAATATGTGACTGATCTTCTT
Source organism: Persea americana (assembly GCA_029852735.1). Lineage (NCBI taxonomy): Eukaryota > Viridiplantae > Streptophyta > Magnoliopsida > Laurales > Lauraceae > Persea > Persea americana. The sequence continues at coordinate 18,211,128 of CM056816.1, forward strand.
GAAAAATCCCGACTGTCAAATTGCAATGCGGTGAAAACTCCAATGATATAACTCAAAGATTCAGTATCAATGACAGGGTAGAAAAAGGTTGACTCTCATGTTTATCAAAGTGTTGGTTGGAAGCTTGTTGTATCTCACACACTAGGCCTGACATCATGCAAGCAACAAGTTTGTTATCATGGTTCATGCCAAGCCCAAGAAGGATTCACTTTGGTGCTTCCAAAAGAGTGTTAAGATACCTTAAGATCGAGGACTAGATCTTATGATATTTGTGTTAGAGATCGGAACACACGCACGATCTACGAGAAACAATCAGTCAATCACACAGTCAATCCACGAGACACGAATTTACGTGGTTCGGCAAGATTGCCTACATCCACGGGAGATTCATGCCGTTCACTATTATTGGAGATTCCCATAAGAGTACAAGCACTCTTTGCCTCTCTTGTTCTCTCTCAATTTCACCATAATAACAATGCTCTCACCACCCAGTATAAATGCATGAAACCCTAAACCTCTAGACACCCACAACCATCGGATCTGGCCTCATAACAGATGGTTCAGATTAAACCGACACATTACATATAAACCCCTGTAATTAAATAAAGTCTAAATCAGGCTTCACCAACCCATCAATTTGCTACATTAATACTAACAATTTTGAATTATATAGTCTTTCTATAGTGATTAGGCAGGTTCTATTGATGATCACAGAGGCAATTCAGCCTACGCCTTCACCCTTGGATCGTGAGCAATTTCATCGTGTTCAAAGAAACAACAGTCCATTGCCTTGTCATCATTAGAAGCGGAGTACACTTCGATTCCAATAGCAGATTGCCAAGCTATTTGGATTAGAAGAATTTTGAAAGGTATGCAGAAAGTTCATGAAAATGTGACAATAATTTATTGTGATAATCAATCTACAATCGCAATGACAAAGAATCCGGTGAATCATATATTGCCGCACAAAACGCATAGAGACCCGATATCATTTTATTCAGGATTTGGTGGCTAAAGGAGTCATTTAAATGGCATATTGCAACACCAATGAGCAAGTAGCTGACATTTTCATAAAACCACTGGTATTTGAAAAGTTAGCATATTTCAAAGAATTATTGGGAGCTGCGAAAGATTTTTGTATTAAGTGGGAGTGTTGAGAGTAATGCAAAAAAAAAAAAAAAAAAAAAAAAAAAAAAAAAAAAAAAAAAAAAAATGTATAATAAGTGGTCGTAAAATGGATAATAAGAGGTCATAGTTAGTGTGTAACCTGTTGTTTTCCCATGCAAGTAATTGCATCTTTATAGTGGGAAATTAGTTCACTTTAGTGATTGGATGTTACAATAGGTAGTGATCATTTAGAAGCATTTACAAATATGAAACTTACGTGCACATAAGGAAGTGGCCATTTACAATACTTACTACAATGGTGTAGTGGGAATTTACATAGTATGTGGATCTTGTCCATTTAAGAGGAATCTTGTAATGCATTTTGATATAGTGATCAATAAGGTCTTATCTTCATCCAACTATCTTTGTGGGGAGGTGCTCCTATGAGAGGCACTCTCACCAACTTGGTGAGAGATGGGTGGGGGCGCCCTCACATTTAAGTTGAGGGTCCTTGCATTTAAGTTGGTAAGAGTGAATATAGAAGTGAGGGCCCCCACCCATCTCTCATCAAGTTGTTGAGAGTGCCTCTCATAGGAGCACCTCTCATCTTTGTGTTACTTGCATGTGATTAGTTTTGAGAAATCCTTTTCTCAAACTAACTGTTGAGAAAAGAAGAACACTTAACTAGCTTTGTGTTCATCTTATCATTCGAGGAGTCAGTGTGTATTTAGTGATTTTATTGATTTTTATTTTTATTTCATTATTTCTTTATGCGCATAGAACAACCCTCTAACCTCAAGCAATTCACGTTCAAAGATTTACTAATTAGTAATATACAAGTTATAGGTAGAAGGGATGGGGCGAGTCAAGCAAATTAAACCAAAAGCTTAAAGCCGCTTTAGAAACGTCCAAAAACTCATACCCACCTCGATCCATGAAGCCAATTATTTTTCATGTTTATGTTGATCGTGATTTTTTTTCATCTCAATATAATTCATTAAGAATCCCATATCCACCTTGAACCCGATCAGCTGACTACCAAAACTCGCACCTCATAGGAAAATCTCATATTTTAAAACTCTTTTATAATTTTTTTTCATTTCAATATAATTTATACAAACCATATCATGTTTTACACCTCTTATATATTTTTGAATTTTTTATGTTTTTTATATTTGTGAATTATATTGCTTGTACTTAGTACGGGCATGTTTTGCTAGTTTCTAATGATATATATTCATTATTTGATCTTTTATATATCTCCATATATTAATTTATAGAACAACACAATTAGGTGAAAATTGAGTTGCATTTAAACACGAGTACATTAAAAGGTTGGGCAAATAAAGTTCAAGCAAGGCAGGTAACATTTAGTCTCCTAAGTGACGGCCGAGGATCGATACCTGACCGTCATCTTAGAACTTGCAAGTATTACTGCTTTAACACACTGTTCCAGTTGAGCAAAAGACGACGACGACAACAACAACAACAAAGCTAAGCTCAATTTAGCTCATTGAAAGCCCTAGGCATTTGGGTCTCAACCACCCAAAAAAATATACAATCTAGGCCTATTTCGTCCAAGCCTTGTACTTCATTGTTGCAAGAAATTTTGGACATGGAGTTGTCGAAGGGCCTGGGTTGGGTCAGGTTGAGGTCTGCCCAAGCGCAACTCGTTTATAATAGGACCTCGAAATTAGGCCTGGCAAGGCCTATGGGCCAATCTGTCATGCCCAAGCTCGGTCGTCAGGAAAAATGTCATCCTCAAGCCAGAGACTAGGCTCAATTGTTTAAATTAGTAAACATTAAATCATTTCTATGTAACGGTGTAAATTAAATTCATTTAACCACATAACATAAGTTATTTTAGTTTTCACCTAAAAATATGAATAATCCTATTAACTCAATATTTTGTTTTTGTGAGCTTGAAGTCATTAGTTTGTTGTGAATAGGTTTAGATCATTATGTATAATGCTAAACATGATAAACTCCATGATTAATACTATAAATGTTGTCTTTTCGATACTTAAGATTTATCTATGATTTTTTTTTATTCAAGATTATATATTGTGTTCAGTGCAAGATTCCTCAAACCCCCCACCCCCAACAAAGAAAAAAAAAAAAAACATATATGTAAAGAATATGGTAGGTCATAAATGGGCCAGGTCGAGCCATTGGCTTTCATGTCAAAGCCCATGCCCAACCATCATACCAAATGGGCAGTGGCGGACGGTCGGGAGGTTGCAGAGGGACAATACATAGGATTGGTTTAAAAAATACTAGTGTGAGAGGCCCGTATTGGAAAGAAGAAAAAATATTTACTTCAATATAAAAGGAATATATGTGCATATAAAAAAATATAAACAAAAAATACTGAAATATGAATAAAAAAACATTTGTAAAGGAAGCAAGATGAGGGATGGAGTAAAGGAAAGATAAAGATTTGAACTCATTAGGCGGGCCCATAATGATATAGTGCCCAAGCTATAATAATAATGACGACGACAATGACAACAACAACAATGAGAATAATAATAATAATAATTTGGCTCAAGATGAGCTTCATGGCCTAAAAAAGTAGGAGAGCAAAATGGGGGTTTTTTTTAAATGGAATTGCTTGAGAATTTCTCATATGTAAAAGCTTAACCAGTTGCATCTATTTATCAAACTTTAAAATGTTACCTATCATTATCATCATCCATGCATTGCCGAGTATTGGTTATAGCAAGTGAATAATAATAATCATAATAATATCCATGAATTCATCCCATCTTAAAACCACAAGCATAAGTATCCAGATCATATGGAAAATCTTGATCTTTAAAAAATCTCGAATGGATGTGATTAGATGGGTGTGCCACATGTCAATGCGACAACCACCATGTATCGCTCTCCCACGAGAAGGGCTGCTATTTTTATATAATAATAATAATCGGGAAGGAAGAACACCACTGGAATTGCACGCAACCAAACCCACGGCATTACTGCAAAATCCACATGTCATATGCATGGACTGTCTCTATTAGGTCCTTTTGATCCTAACATAAATGTTATCAGTTATCACCAACTGAAACTCCCGAGAAATGATCTCATGCTGTAGCGAGGGTCTGCTTGGTTGTGATATTGGAGGGTACTTCTGCACAAACTTGATATTATAAGAATCCACTTGTTCTATCAGGGTTTTGCCTTTCATGAATCTACTCTTTGAAAAATAATACAGTATTATATTGGGAGATGAAAGATCGAGATTCAATGAGAAATTAGAGGATCTTGATGTGATTATAGAGTTAATCTTTTACATGACATTGTTATGAGATTTCCAACTATTTAGGGATCCTAAGATGATTTGTCATCTTAAAATTTTGATTTTTGAAGATATTCGAATGGATTCCTTATTGATAAGGATTGGGTGTGTCACATGTCAGTTGTGATACCACATGGCGTATGTAAGAGCTCTGATGTGGCACCGTGAGGTTTGAGAGTGATGAAGTGGCACCCTCCAGATCAGGTCTTTTTATTGCTTTAATATATATAATGATGTTTTCTTACAATTTTGCCCCTTCTCATTTACTTTTTCTCTTTTATAGAAGGATAGAATTTGAAAAGCCTCCATCTTTAGTTTTTCTTTTGTTAGCTTCTATAAGACAAGTGAATCCTTCTCCAAAACTTACGGAGAGTTTTAAGGATTTAGTATCCCCTCCCCCCTTTCTCTCCAAATTTACGTAAATCTTTGTAAGAGATATTTATCCCCTAGACTTTTTTAGAAGCCTACAAGTAGTTGGATTTGAGCACCTAGCCATCCCTTAGATTCAAATAAGAGTTGGTCCCACCGAATTTGAGCAAATATTCAAAATAATGTTTACTCAATCTTATGGGTACTTGTTTACTTTTGTAGGAGGAGCTATTTCTTGGCGGTCTAAGTTGTAGAAGTCCACAACATTATCTACAACTGAAGCGGAATACATAGCTGCTAATGAAGTAAGGAAGGAGATGATTTGGTTGAAGAGTTTTCTTCAAGAACTTGGTTTGTAGCAAGGAGAGTACGTGTTTATTGTGATAGTCAGAGTACTATGGACCTTAGCAAGAATGCTACATACCATGCCGCACGAAGCATGTTGACGTGAGATACAATTGGATTCATGAGGTCATCAACAAGAATCTAATGAAGTTGGAGAAGATTCACACTGACAAGAATCCCGCAGACATGATGACAAAGATCGTGTCTAAGGAAAAGCTGAAGTTGTGTTTAGAGTTGGCGGGACTTAACTCCTAATAAGGGGATTCAGAGGTGTCTTTCCCATGTTATGGAGGAAGAGATTGTTAGCCTAGTGGGTCCAAACCAAGTGGGTTCGGGGTCATGGGTATTATGGTAATTGTACGGGGACTTTTTTTATTGACTGAGATAGGGTTTCTTGGGAGATAAGAAATAGAACATTATAAATTGATGTAATGTGTAATTCATGAGATAAACAAAGAGTGGAACCCAAAAGAAGGTCGAGTTTCTTTTCCCATGGACGTAGGTGAACTTGCCGAACCACGTAAAATCTCTATTGGATTTTCCCTTTCTTGTGTGGTTGATTAATCATTTGATTACGGTGATTCACACTTCCGCATACACGAGCACAACACCCAGAAGGCGAAAAAGCCCACCCAGCCAAAATGCTTTGCTATCTTCTAGCATGTTGTCCACAATGACTGAGATCAGATCTTCCCATCTCATAACTCAATTATCTCTACCCTTTATTCTGCCTCGAATAGTCATTTACTCAACTTCCATGGTCGACTTTAATAATTCTACTTAGAACCCCCTGAAAAAGAAATTTTCATCTTTCGGCCTTTATCAACAAGGATGAGTCAGTGAATCTCCTAGTGGGACTGTGCCTTTGTTATGCCCTCCAATCCTCAGAGAGGAAAAAGATTTTAATTCAAAACCACCATATGTTCACAGCAAACATGGGTAGTTTACGCTTTCTACCCACGGTTGTGTGTCCAAAGCCAGCATCCCTACCGTCTCAACCACTGCATTATATCAAAATAATATAAAAAAGCCTAAATAAGAAGCAATAAATTAAAAGGGATTAGAAGCAACCGTGCAACACTTCTTACTTATGTATTAAGTACAATACATAACTTAAATAATTAAATATAGATGAAATAAACTAAGTATATGTGCATGGATAGGTAGGTATTAAATTACCTTTATATCCCCCTTTTTTTTTACTACTACTAAGTAACTGATAAGTGCATTTTAGTATATATTTATAAGTATAAATATATATTATATAAGAAAAGGTAGAACGGTCAGGGCCAAGGTACTACCTTAGCCAAGCCATCAAGTTTAAGGACCTACGAATATTCGTCTTGTCCAAGCCCAACCGTAGAGCTTTTGCTTAGATACAGAAGCCCTCATTTTAAGGGCTTCTCGAGGGCCGGGCTGGGGCCATTGTCTCAGGGCTGGCCTACTCCCAAATCTTACATCCAGATTTCAGCTGTCTTATGATATTTAGAACGGAAACTACTGAGTTGCCCTCCCAAATCATTAATGCAAGCTGTCTCAACGAGGGCAGTTTCGTCCAAACGAAAACTTTTGAAAACAAACAGCGCGGTCTCTGTCTCTATATATATAGATTATGAGTAGTGACTAGTGACCAAAAACGTCTCCTTCATTCATGTAAGAAAGAAGCAACCTCTGCATTATCTCCTCTTAACGTTCTGAGTTCTGACGAAGCTCTTGCAAGAAAGCATCAACTCCATTCTCATTTTGTAAGTTACAGGCATAAACCCTAGTTCTTATTTTTTTTGTTTCTTCTTCTAAATCTATTTCTGTAGCTCCCTCTCTCTCTCTCTCTCTGTGTTGCCATCTATGACATTTTGAGTCCATGCAATCGTCTTAAGTTTTTGAATTCATGGGGTTTATGGTTTGTGCAATTTCAAGATTTCTTTTTGTCTCTGATTTCATATATTTGGAATCTTGGCATTTGGGTTTCTCCAATTTGAAGTTTTAGAGTGAGTGTCTGCAACTTGAGATTTTGGGGAATTAAGGGGTTTCTTGGATTGTTTTTGTGCTGCAATTTCAAGATTTGGGACATTTGAGGCTCCAGTTATTTCTTGGTGAGTTCTGGGGGAGTTTAGGGTTTTTGGGGTTGGTGGTTTAGGTTTTCTTTCTTTTCTCTTTAGATTTATTTATGGCTTCTGCAATTCCAATTTTGGAGGAAAGTTTTCATCCAATTATGGTTGTGGGTCAAGTGTGGTTGGGTTTTAAGAAAAGTAGTTGGGTTGGGTAAGTGTTGATGGTTTCAACTCACAATGTGTTGGGTTTTGAATAGGTATCTGTTGGTAGCCCGTTTATTTGTCTTGTGCAAGATAGCCTGATACAGTACATTGGCCTCCTTGTCAGGCCCAAGCCATGTCCATTTTCAACGTCCTAAATACATTCTTCTATCTAGGGCCTTAAGCATATATGGGCTCACGCACAGCTCATTTGGAAATCCTAGAAAGTTGGGCATGGTGGACGCCTAGAATAAGGTAGAAATCCAAGCCAATGCAATCTGGGCTTAGGTTGGCTCAACTATGAGAACATTTATGTATAAATAGGTAAACAGTTCAGATAAAAAATAATAAAAAAATAAAAATAAAAAGATTGAAAAGAAGAAGGAAAGAAAATGATGCTGCTTGAACCTAACTGGAGTTGGAATTAGTCCAGAATTACTGTGGCTAGTCCCCTCAAATTACCTGATGTGGGACTTCACCTTTTCTAAAGTAAACCATGAACAACAAGTTTTTTGTAATATTTGTTGTGTGGGCTTCCTCTTTTCACAAAATAAATAAGCCTTTCCAAATACCAACTCAGTAAGAAACGGTTTTCCACTGCATAGCAGAAAGTAATTAGTTACCTCTTATAAGACAAAAGCTCATAAATCAAATCTTGCCCCTTTAGTGTGGTAGACCCTAATAGCGTAGTAGATAGTCATGCCACTCAGTCAAAAAAAACTCAGTGAATCGCCTCTGAGTTCTAAGAGCTGAGCTGAGCTGTTATATCTACTCATGTGACCGTCACTTAAGCTAGTTGAGTTAGTCAGTTTTAGTCATAACTTCTCTGTTGTTCACATTGCTAACGAATTTCAGCTTGTAACTGTTTTAGATTCTCCTTTTAACTGATTCAGTTTATGTGTGTGTGTATATATATGTCAGTAGCTTCTGATGAAAGATATTGGTCATGAATGAATGAAATGAGCTAAGGCTCAGATCTTCTTCTCTCGTCTTTTCTGCTTATGTTTTGAGACCCCAACTTCACTTTGATGGGCTTGAGTCCCACTGAATCTATAAACATATATTAGTTTTAATTAAACTTTGAGTTATAGCCTCTCTTTCAGGCCCACTGGGCATCCAGTTAGTGAAGGTGGTGGAGTTGATAGCTTTGCCAATTGGTCTCAAAGAAGCATCCTGTCTTAATCTTCATTATCACTGCTGAGGGTAATCTGCCTGTGCCATCCACTGCACAAACAGTCAGAGCCTTTTCCATTGGAGATCGGCTGACATTCCGAAGAAGTGAGATGTTTGGCCGGGTCTCTTCGAATGACTATCATCCATGTGAAGCAGCATGCAAACAAGGAAGTTGATTTAAGCCAAGCAGGGAGTCGCATGCCAGCATTCCATTTTCAGAAATGGCTTTCTGACTGCGCCTTGTAAGGAATGTTCTCCACCCCCTGTATAGTTGCTCTTCCAACATGTAGGGCTTGCCTTTATTTTTGTTGGCCTCCACTGCTTCTTGCCAGTAAATGCCTCTTATGCTGTACATCTAATCTTCTACTAACGAAAATTAACATTCAAAAAGAAAAAGGATTCACATCTAAAACATTAGGTCTACCTGTAAATGGGATTTGTGTAATAGATACAAATCTTCTTTCCTAAGATTCGACACAAATGACAAAATTCAAGATCCAAATCGTATGATTTTAAGTTTTAACAACAATGGTACTAATGCTCAACTAATCAGAACATAACTGAGATTTTCTTTTTATCCCCTATTGACATAATTAAGATATGTCATTATTTGGTTTCTGTTGGCAACAACTGGTGTACATTAAGTGAAAGACAAGTAGAGTATTCAAAGATCAATCTGCAGCCTGTGACTATCATGAACAGGGATATCATCTATCCAAACTCCGTCACAAAGAAATACTTAACAATGGGAGAAAAGAACATGTCATTTATCCTTGTTTCCAATTTCCATAAATCTCCAACCAGGAAAGAGACCTAATGTAAGGATTGAATCAAGTTCACACCAACCACTTCAATAGAGCCAAATGAAATTTTTTGAAACACAACTTCAAATCATATCGGGTGCTTTGAAATCCACACGTGTCAAAAAGATAAGGTCCATATATGTACATCAAGCTAGTCAAATCACCTTATGACCTGCTCTTTGATAGCTAGGTGCGAAAACATTAGTAATAAATTTAACAAAAAAAAAAAAAAAAAGAATGCCAGTGGCTTTCAGTTCTTAGTTGGCACTCAGGCCAAATAAAACCCCAATGTATGGTAAGCTACTATTAAAACACCTTCCAAAATCCAAAAGGTGCTATCAGCGAAACTTCCACGTATTAATGTAGGCCTCCCATGAATCAGACAACCACTGACAAAAAAGTTTATCTGGGATTATGAAGGCACAAAATACGACAGTGTTAGCCAAAATGAGTGTACTTGATGGAAATTTACAATGGACCAAGCCATCATAACTTCAGACTCTCAAAACATCACAACTAAATAAACCTAAAATTTTTTCTACATAAACAAGCATCCAAATGATGAAGCAATAATCATCACATCATTGCTTGCACAAAATGAAAGAACCAAAACATTTGTCTAAAAGCATACACACTATAACCTACAGATTATGTAAAGACTAGAGAGGCGTGGAGTCATTCTTTGATTGTTTAGGTAATGTTTGTATAGTAGAAAAGGCTCATGAGTTCCACCATTTGGTGTGGCATCTATACATGGTAAAGACATTGTTTTGAACAAATTTTCTGCAATAAAGAAGAAATCCAAGTTCAAAGAGAGGTTGGAATCTGGAAGCAGGTCTCATCAAAAGATGGTAACTAGTACATAACTAATGTGGGACACACACACACACACACACACACACACACACACACACACACGCACGCAACTACTATTCTAAAAAGAATGAAACCCACATCACCAATGTAACCCACATCACAAGCAAAATAAACATTTTTGGCAGAACATATGGCTATATTCCAAGGTGCACTTGGTGGGCATTGCTCATCAAAAATTAATAGCTACAGTACATATGCTAAAATCCAGCAGCTACTAAATTCAAAAGGGTAAGCACTTCTGAAGTGATTGGATTCATCATAAGTGAGCCTAAATTAAAAAGAAAGGGAGATGGAGCGCCAAAGGGGTGCTCTGGAGAATATGTTAAAGTCCATAGCGATCTAGGGCACATCCAAACACAACCCCAAATCCCAAGTGAGTTTCTAGTTTCCAGAATCATAAAAAAAACAAACGAGCATAACAGTACACCATCAAACTATATCTGGTATTGAATTGCGCAATTGCCAACAAAACCCATATCAGTTACTTCCAATGTTCTTATAAAATAAAATCAGAGAGAGAGAGAGATTACGTTTCTCACGACTGACTGCAGAGTCTTGAAGTTGGCGACAGTGTAGGGCAGAAGAAGTTGGAGGCAGAACACAAGCCCTAGAGAACAAATCCAGACACCCAAAGAAAGGGTCTCATAAGGCAAAAATAATAGGTAAAATGAGAAAAACGAAAATATATAGTCACCTCCATTGGGAGGACTAAACATTGAGACTGCTAAAAATAAAGTAGGGTCACATCCAACGGTTGTAATAGACTATTAAAATAAATTCACAAATATTATAGCTAAGTTAGGAATAAAAATTTACTTTTTAATTATTTTAAGTTTTAAATTTTATTTATATAAAAAATCATAAATTTTATTTATAAATGTCGTGTAAGGCCTCGCCAAGGCCGTATCAAGCCTCGACCTAGGCATCCTGGCTCAGCACAACATGGTCCATCCTTTGAGTCGTGCGTGCCGGGCCTGCCCAGCCAGCGCAATCAATAGCCCGTGCTAGGCGGCCTGGCCCAATTTACACCACTAGTCACATCTAGAGGTTTTGATCTAGTCAAAGAAAAAAGAACTTGTTTCTTGGATACTATTCGTCTCATGAAAGTCTTAAACATGTTCGGTATGTGAATAGTGGCTACAATAACCATATGATAGGGAGCAAGGTGAAAATGGGAGACGGAAATATTAGTGAAGTGCATGGCAAAGGTATTGTGAAGGTAGTAAATTCATGTGGTTTGGGTTCAATAAAAAAATGTGCTGTATGTTTCTGATTTGGACACAAGCTTGCTTAGTGTGTAACAATTTATGTTGAATGAGTATTGTCTCATTTTTGAAGATTTGAAATGGTAGGTGTTTGAGGATAAGTCTAAGAAAAATTTATTGGCTGAAATTCCTATGGCTAGAAACAAAATTCTTCCTCTTAGTTAGACTTAATGGTGATGATAAACATGCATCCAAAGCATCCTTGTTGGATGGAAATTGGCTTTGACATTATAGATGTGGGCATTTGAGTTTCAAAATTATGGAGCTTTTGTCTAAACAAAACATGGTGAATGGTTTACCTCTATCAAGCATGTGGACAAAATTCTGTGAAAGTTGCATACTTTGAAAACATAATCGGGATGCATTTTCCAAAGCGAAGTTAATGGAGAGTCTCTAATCCTATTGAGTTGGTGCATGTGGATCTGCGTGGTCCAATGCAAACTCCTTCTACTTAACAACGATAAATATTGTTGTTTTTGTTGATGACTACACTAGTTATGGGTGTATTTTATCAATAAAAAATCTAATGCATTTTTTGTTTTCAAGAAATTCAAGAATTCTGTTGAAAAGCAAAGTGGCTATTTTTCAAAAACTCTACGCAATGAGGGGTGAATTTATCTTGCATGCCTTTTGTGGAGGAAATGGTATTCGTAGGCAATTGACTATGAGGTATATGTCCCAACGAAATAGGGGTGGCTGCTGGCTCGTTGGATGGATCAAAAGTCTCTTTCTCCAAAGAAGCTGAGACGAGGGCCATTCTCTCAGCCGTAATTAAAACAAAGGCAATGGGCATCTCAAAAGTCCATATTTTGACGGATGCTTTTGAAGTTGTGCGTACTGGGATTGGTCTATTGACCTCATTTAGCAAGACATCTTTGTAGAGGCCTTATCTTTTGAATGTCTTGAGGTTTCATATATCCCCAGATCCATTAATGTGGTCGCGCATAATTTTGTAAAAAACACTTATAGGGGTGACGGGGTTAGGATGTCTTCCTTTTCCTAGTTTGTAGTTATCTTTGGTGGGTCGTTTCTTGTCTTTGTTTTCCCAGTGTCCACTTGTTTCTTTGTTTGCTTTAATGAAAAAAAAAAAAAAAAAAACCCCTGTCATTGAAATGGAAAAAAGTGCGTTGAAAGCAAATGCATTGTCTCTTTATTTTTTGGCTGAAGCCTACATACCTAATCGGACTCTTGCCTCATCTTTGGAAAACATAACTCCTACTGAAGCTTGGACCGGTTGGAAGCCAAAGGTATTTAATTCAATGTCAATGTACGTATTTCATTCAATGTCTTTTGCTCATGCTCCAGCAGAAAAAGGGCAAAAACTTGATGATAATAGCACCAAATGCATTTGTATGGGCTATAGTGTTGAATTTATGAGGTATCGATTATATAATCCTCTTACGAAAAAAAGCTTATCATTAGCCGTAATGTGGTATTTGATGAGCAAGATGCATGGAAATGGAATGAGTCGTATCAAATTCCATTTCTATTTGAAGAGGAAGAAAACCCAATAGTGGCTAATAATGCAAATGGTGCAATTCAAATTCACCCACACCAAATACCCCTTGCACACCTATGAGTTCACATTCATCAAGTTCTTCGTGTTGTCTTCAAGATCCTCGCCAAGAAAGACAAAATTGTTGTGAAAAATATATGAAAGGTGTCAATTTACCCTAGGTGTACAACCAAGTAGATTTGAAGAAGCCGTGCAATATAAAGAATGGTATGATGCCATGGATGATGAAATTATGGCACTAGAGAAAAAAGCAAACTTGGGATCTTGTTGATTTACCTGAGGGGAAGGAAGCTATTGGTTTGAAATGGATTTATAAAAAAAAAGATTAAAATCTAATGATCCTATAAAAAAAATCCAAGGAAGAATTATAGCTAAGGGCTACATACAACGAGAGGGTATTGATTTTTCACAAACATATGCTCATGTTGCTCGATTTGACACAATTAGAACTTTCTTAACCACAACTGCTCATCATAAGTGGGGTGTTTTCCAATTTGATATCAGATTTTATTTTCTCAATATTTTTGCAGATGAGGAAGTGTATGTGCAGCAGCTACAAGGTTAAGAAATTGTTCATGAAGAAAAGAAGGTTGACACGCTAAAAAAAGCTCTATACGGCCTCAAACAAGCACCAAGAGCTTGTTGGGCACTTTACTCAAAATGAGTTTAAAAAATGTGCGAGTGAGCCAATCTTATATATCAAGTTTAGAGGCACAGATGAAGTACTCATTGTTTATCTTTATGTTTGATGATTTAATTTATACTGAAAATAGTGTGTCATTCATGGATGAGTTCAAGGAAAGTATGGTTAAAGAATTTAAGATGACTGATATTCGAAAGATGAATTATTTTCTTGAATTAGAAGTGAAGCAGTGTGATGAAGGGGTTTTTATCTCACAAGGAAAATTTGTGACTGATCTTCTTGAAAAATCCCGACTGTCAAATTGCAATGCGGTGAAAACTCCAATGATATAACTCAAAGATTCAGTATCAATGACAGGGTAGAAAAAGGTTGACTCTCATGTTTATCGGTAGTGTTGGTTGGAAGCTTGTTGTATCTCACACACTAGGCCTGACATCATGCAAGCAACAAGTTTGTTATCATGGTTCATGCCAAGCCCAAGAAGGATTCACTGTGGTGCTTCCAAAAGAGTGTTAAGATACCTTAAGATCGAGGACTAGATCTTATGATATTTGCTACATTAATATTAACAATTTTGAATTATATAGTCTTTCTATAGTGATTAGGCAGGTTCTATTGATGATCACAAAGGCAATTCAGCCTACGCCTTCACCCTTGGACCGTGAGCAATTTCATCGTGTTCAAAGAAACAACCGTCCATTGCCTTGTCATCATTAGAAGCGGAGTACACTTCGATTCCAAGAGAGGCTAAAACTCAAAGTTTAATTTGACTTCACCAGCTGAAGAGGGGATCAATTGCTGGACAACAACCAACTTATAACGTTAAGAAAAATAAACATTCTCATACCATGATATTTGTATGGAGTCCATGGAATACCGTGAAAAACCTCTAAGCAAGAGACCCATTGAGCAACATAAAGTCTTATCCTTGCTTTTAGGCTGTCTAAGTTTACTAACTTGCCTTCGAATCCTAAGGAAGTCTTCTCTTTCCACAACATTGAAATGACAGACATGAATGATGCATTCCACTCTTTCCTTCCTCTAGGAGTGCCAACGATAAACTCAAAAGCTTTGAAGAGGTGATTGAGAGATTTTGAAATGAATGATGCATTTCGTTGTACATCATTTTTTTTTCCTTCTAAAGTTTCTTTTCCCATAAATCACTCATTTAACTTTAGATGACACATTTTAATAATGTAAAGTTGATGATTTTTATTTTATTTTTTCTTTAGATATAAAGAGAACAAATAACCACAACTGGTTTATTTTTCAGTGGCCTTGACGGGGATATCGTGAACAAGATTTGTGCGGAGTGGCAAAGAAGAGCCAAACTAGTTAGTTGTATTATGCTTTCACTACAAGAAAAGTGATGTTTAGCGGCGGTTTTAGCAGCGGTTTGCATAAACTGCGGCTATATCCATCAGTCTCAACGATTTTTTTTTTCACAAACCCGCCTTTAATTACTTCATTTAGTGGGTCTCCTAACCCTAAAGATCTCGATGGGCCCCTTTTCGATTTCCTTTTTTCCCGTTCTTCTTTCAAACCTCAACGAGCCCCTCTTCCATTTCCTATTTCCTTTGCCAGATCCGTCAGAAGAAGATCTGATATAAGGAGATTTGACTGAAGAATTTAGCAGATTCGACTCTTCCTGCTCAACAGTTGAAGATTTTGGCGGCCAAAATCAAGGACTAGGTGAGATTGGGTTAGGGTTTTCGGCTTCAGATCTTTCATAGATTCCTCTAAGATTGGGTTAGGGTTTTGGTGTGGTGGGATTAGGTGAAGAACCAGGTGAGTAGATTTTCTTGTATAATCAGTTGAGCAGATCTAGTAATTCACTTTTCAGTACTTCGGGTTTTAATATTTGAGATATCGATCCGATTTTCATTTCTTATTTTTCGCAATGAAATGAGAAGTCTGGCTTCATAATTTGGTCATAGTTGCTTTTAGCGTTTAGGATCCTTTTAGTTTCAATGTTTAGTGTTTTTAGCTTAGAGTTATCAGATCTGAACTTCAGTTCTGATTATTTCACGGTGAAAATGAGAAATCCAGAAAACCCTATTGACTCTCACAGATCTAGCGATTTTCATCTACTAATGTTGATTTTAATCCCGTTTTTTCATCGATTCATGTTCTATGTCTCTATTTAATGGTTTTGATATGGTAGATGTAGAGATCTTGAGTTCTTTTTCTCTAGATTGAAAGCTAACATGTTTTGAGCTCGTTTGTTTTAGTGATTCCAGTTTTTTTTGCTGTTTCCATTGGTTTTCTGAAGAACAACGAGTTTGGTACATTCCTCCTTGGTATTGTTAGCTTTTGTAAAAACCCCATTCTCAAGATCATTTTGCAAGAACTCATGTTACTTGTAAAAAAAAAAAAAAAATTTAAGGTGGGAGGACGATTTGCAATTTGATCCTTCCAATCCTCCTCTTTTGGGTCCGATCCTCTGACTCGTGTAACTTGTAAAACAAAACAATTTTTAAGTTGGGACATGTGTAGCATCCATAACTAGAGGATAAGATACTGGTGCTGGCCCATAATATATGCCCACCTACAAGAATTGTAAAGAAAATGGCTAGGAATTGATTTCTCAATTGGAGTCCAATTTGATACTGGTGCTAGATGAATTTGCATATTGCCTTCTCACTATCCCCATAGATTAGATATCTCATTGTAATTATCCCTACAGATCTCTCTCTTTTTTTTTTAACTATTTAATTATTATACAGTCTCAATCTATATAAGCAACGCATGCCGATCACAGTGACTGAAACCATTCATTCCATAATCTCTAAGACTACTATGTATAGTTTCATTTAGAATGATAAATTCCATTTGCTCAAAATCATGTGTTATCTTCATAGATATTGACTTAATCCTCTGGGAGTTTTACCCAATATTTTAACCCATAGCTGCGATTTTTTTTTTTTTTTAACTCTTTTTAAGTGGTTGCACCAATGTCCCACTTGGGTTGGTAAGTTGATTTGACATAAAAGACTTGTCAGAGATATATCACCCATGGTGGCACTATTTCAGTCAAACTTTTCTAAGAAATTGTGTTAATGTTTTTATTAACTGTTATATATGGTGGCGAAAACAATAAATACACATTTGTTAGTTCAACAAAGTAAATGATTATACAGAGGGAAGGGCACATCATAGTTTGACAAAAAAAAAAAAAGCACAAACAATCCCTTTGAAATTCCCATTTACTGTGTAAAGTCAGTAAAGCTAACTTGCACTATGAAAATATCTTTTCATGGATAAGGTAGCATTATTTGCATCCATATTCCAGACTCTTTAACATGCTTCATTATAACTATGAGCTGCATATCGATGCCATGTCTGCATTTGTTTCTGACATCATAGTTTTAATGTTTTATGTTAACACATTAAATGTAGTAAGTTATATTTCTGATGCATACCAATTGCTGTAGTTATTGAGTGTGATTGCTTGACTCAATTTGTTGAATTTCAAAGTTGAATCTCATCTTCTAAACCCAATCTATTTTAGGTATTTTTTTTCTTTTTAGTTTAAGTTCTATGTTCTCAACAATAATTTTTTTTTTCAGTAGCTTCAAGCTCCATCCAGGCATGACGTAGTTTATTTTTTTAAGATCCAAGCTTCAAGATCCAAGTTTACTGGCCGTGGCAGCAGCAGTTGAATCAGGTAATACTTCTATGCTACCTTTGACCCTTATGGGATTAGGGTGCTCCACCATATAACTTGTTAACTTCTTTTACTCCTTTTTTCCCTGAATTAGAGGACTCATACACTATAATTTAGATAGTTTCCAAACTTGCAAGCAGCTTTGCTTCTTAGTTCAACATTTTAAATGCCCAAACAACTTCTATATAGATATTTTTGTGGAGCCAGTTTTCACAAAAAACATTAATTTTTTGGGCATCTTAGAACACAGTAGTTCGATTAATGGTCTAATATCCTTTTTTTTGTATTTTTCTCTCACCCCATATCAATACTATTGTAATAGCAGATCCGCTGAAGTGTGGGCTTTGTGGGCACCAATCTCTTTGCCATGTGCAGGCTTTGCGTTGAGGAGCATGATCTTATATGATTCAAAATGGGCAACCGAGGAATGCACAAAGGCATGGTCTTGACCTAATTTAAAGTGGAACAATTAACCTTTTGGTGGATTATGTTTCCTGTCAATTAAGACTTTGCTCAATCTGTATGGCGAATTGATCGCGCTACACTGTTTTTGTACTAATTGAATTTCAAAACATTTATCATTTGCTCCATGCTCTTAATTCATCTATATATATATCTTGGTTGTGATAGGAGAAGAATAGTGAAAAGATTGTAAATCCTTGTCAATGTAGGCATTGTGCAGTATGGACAAAGTGAGAAAGAGAGAGCAAGGGAGTAATGGTGGGTAGCATTAAGAACTAATTCATATGCTAAGGACATCACCATCATAAAGAGGATCGCAAACATGTATGTAGCCTGACCTTTTTTTTCCTTCTTGTTCTTAGAAGTCTGTCTTTTCTCTGTTTCAAGATTTTGAATAACTGCATCATTGATGGAATTCTTTTTTAACTTCTTCTCCCAAAGCTCAGAAATTCTCAATCTGGATGTTCTTGTAGATTCCGCTGGACAGATGCAGGTAAGTACTCACCAAAATATGTCACTTGAGGTTTTCTCATATTTATGATCTTTATTTATTTCTATGTTGTTGTATGGAGTTGCAAAACCATTCCAAAGATTGGGAATTATTTGGCTAACTTGAAAAGATTTATGTTACTTGAAGGAAGACTTCATGGCCATGAAAGGGTTGAAGCTTCCTCAAAAGCTCAAGAAGAGGTCTAGGTTAATCCAGAAAGGAATACATGTAGGTCTGCTGTTTAAGATGGAACTTGAATGAAAATCTACAGTATGATTTGGCTGGGCATTTCTATAAAGGAAGGCGCATTTTACAGTGATCCCCATCAACCATTTTGTGGGACAACAAAGGACGGGCAAAGGAAAAAATGTCTTGAAAAATCTTGTTTATATGGCTGGATATTACTAAGCTATAATTCTTCCATAATGGTTGGTCTTTTTCTGGTGGGTAAGGCTTTGCCTGCAATGCCCAACCTTTGCCTCCCCAACTGCAAGAATGGATTTGATTGATCACTTGAGGATGAACTCCAGTGCCATAAAGGAAAAGTGAATGTGGTGTTCTGGTTGTTTCTTTTCATTTTTTTTTTTTTTTATTTTGTTTGCTATTTCATTTGTAGGAACCATAATTTCTTGTAAATTTCTAGAAAAAATCTTGAGAATCTTGTTAAATTACATTTTCCATTGCAGTTGGTAAGCCTGGGTAGACGACTTTCCGAACTTTAGCAAGAGATACGAAGTCAGGAAGAAGAGTTTTAAGAAGGTTTTTTATTCTTTGGGTTTGATTTGAAAGGGCCAATGTAATTTTTTTCATATTTAATTGGTTATCCTTGCTATTTATTTTGTGTTTGTTGTTGGGCCATTTCATGTAGAGACCCAGAAGGTTTTAAGGCCTTTGGTAATATGGAAGCAAATAAGAATAAAAGATAGATGGCCATTATGTTTAGATTAGAAGAGTCTGTGGGCGAAAAGTGCCGGTCTTCTTTTTTACCCATTTTAATATTTTGTCTTGTCCTTGCAATGTATAAATATAAGAAATTGGTGAACTAGGCTCCTTATGTATTTGCATTTCAGAGTATTGATTTCTTTGGTTTTGTCACTGAGAATAGTTGATTGTGGGGAAGAGATGGGAAACTATGCTCATTTAGTCATCCATTAGGTTATCCGTATTGAATGTTAGATAACCGTTGAGTTCCATATCAGCAGTTGGACCCTATTCAACCCCAGTAATTTTTTTTTAAAAAAAAAGTATACAATTAGCGGCGGTTATAAAAATCCGCCGCTAAAAATCATATCAGCGGCTCTTTATATTTGCCGTCGCTATTTACTCTTTTAGCGGTGGTTTTAAATAACCGCTGCTAATACCAATAGTGACTCCTTTTTAGGTGGCGGATGTTGCGGCGGATTTTTTTGTGTAACTAACGACATTTAGCGGCTGATGTTTCGTCTTTAGCGGTGGAAAGCGACCGCCGCTAAAAGTGAATTTTACTGTAGTGTTTTATGTTGTCTTCGGGTGCCACCTAGACGAACTAAAAGAGCCCTTCTTGAGGAACTTAAGTGCACAGGGTACTAAGAGAAGGGAGATACAAAAAAAAAGGCTTGGCTATAATTTGTTAGAAGCAACATGTTAGGTTGTGGGGGTCACAGTTTGTACCCGGAGAAGTAGGGAAGAGTGGAGTAGTATGATGCATGAAAACAAAGATGATGGTAACTTTTAGAGGAAATTACCGGAAAAATCATGTTAGATGACCTGTGCACCAAAAAGGCCCTCATAGTTTCTAGGAGTGAAGTTATTGTCACTCACCTTTTCCGATGAGTGACGATATCATCTCTAAAGCTCTATATAACCCTTCGAATATGTTTTTTCTTCTACCTTTTTCCTCTGTGATTTGTTGCGTTGCTGCACGTTTTTACTGAATCTTCTTCTTCAACATTGGATAACCTTCAATAAAGGTGGTTGAACTTCATTAAAGAGGTAGGCGTAGCATACATTACCCTTCTTTGAAGGCATATAGACCATAGAGCCTGAGTTCCATGTCCTATTTGTAGACATTTTCAATTCTTTTTCTCATATACTCTAGCGTTGTTTCATTATCTTTGTTTTATAAATTATTTCATGAAAGTTAAAACATCCACATAACACATGGATTCATTTTCATTGCGCTATTGTCCTAAACCCTAGAGGAAATCATATGGTTTTAAGTTCTTTATTGAGCATCCAAAGAAGTATAAGCATGGGCATTGGAAAACATACACATATCGCAGTCAATACAAGCATTTCTATGTTGGCGTTGTTTGACAGTGTATTATTTACCATATAGCTTGAGGTCCATGTCTCATTTGGAGACACTTTCATATCTTTTCGTAATATACCCTAGATTTGTTTCATTATCTTTTTTTTATAAATTATTTCATGAAAGGTAAAGCATCCTCATAACATGTGGATTCATTATCAATGTTCTCTTGTCCTAAACCCTAAAGGAAATTATATGGTACTAAGTTCTTTGTTGAGTATATCTTTTTCAAGGATTGGAAAAATGGGCATTGCAAAACGTAGACAAATATTAGTCAATACAAGCATTTCTTTGTTAACATTGTTTCACAATGTGTATCAACTCTATGGTCATTGTTTAAGAATACATATTTACTATCGTTGCTAATAGCACCTAAATGATCTATTGTTTATTTGTACCAGTAGAATGTCTGATAACGAGGTTTTAATCATATTCCACTATGATGGAGAGTTTGTTTTTGATCTTATACGTCCGGTGTACAATGGTGGAAGACAGAAGATGAGGTATTTACCTAGGAACATATCATATGGTTTGTTGCTGAATGAAGCACTTAAAGCATCTAAATGGGACACAAAGAACGAAAATCTAAGCATGAAATACCTTCATCACAATGGCCGTGTGTTTTCGTTGATTATTTTGGAAGATGATAATGATATTAGGGGAATGTTGAAGGCATCAGGAAATGATCAAAAAGGGCTATATTTGTATGTCAACAAGAGTACGAACATTGCAAGCAATCAGGATGAAGAACATTCTAGGTATGTGCTTATGTTGAAAATTTTATATTGTACAAGGGAGATTATAATTCCTTACTTTCTTTATTTTTTTATGAATGTATTCAAGGGTGAAGAGGAAGGATATGCATGGAGGAAGTCAAGATAGTTCAAATAGGTCAAAGACAATTTACAAACGGAAGGAAGCTCTACATACCACGCCTGTGAGAAAACATCCTACTGCTAATCATTGTGAAGACAATGATATGCATTCCTCTTCTGCACACAATGTTCATTCAACTGATCGTACTCCAAGAGCTGATTATGACGTTGACAGGATAGATGTTGAGGCAGAAGCACCAAATGATACTATTTGTGCTGATGTTGATTTCACACAAGTGTATGGAAATTCAGCTGGTGTGATGACCGGTAATGAACATGTAGCGACACCAATTAACACAGTGGATAATTCAAATGCTATGTCAGATGTCAATTTTCAAGACACAATGGTTCCTGAGGATTCGACAAGTGAAACCCGTACGAACTCAGCACGGGAAATGTGGATAGGGCGTTTGTTTCCTGATCGTGAAAATTTCAGAAGTGCTTTAGCGAAGTTTGCAATTTATAACAATTTTACTCTAAAACACTTGAAGACCAACATGACCAAAGTCACAGCACGTTGCAAAGAAGAGAGTTGTCCCTGGCGTATACATGCTTCTATTGTGGATTCTGGTCCAGAATTTAAAGTGCGGACGTATAACCCAATGCATTGTTGCTCAAAACCAATGGTGGGAATGACACATCCTCAAGCGTCTGCGAAGCTTATTGAAGAGTTCATTGAGGAAAAAGTTAGATTCAATAATCACTTGAAGCCTAAAGAGATCATGAATGAATATCAGAAGGAGTTTGGTACTCGTATTACTTACAGGAAGGCATATATAGCAAAAGAGATGGCATTGCGTAAAGTTCAAGCATCATATGAGGTGTCATTTAACATCCTTCCTCTTTACTGCATTGAATTACGCATGACCAATCCAGGCACATTAACTAATATAGACAGGACAGATGAAGGTAGGTTTAGAAGATTCTTTTGGGCTTTTGGTCCTTGCATCCGGTCATTCTCATCATCAATGAGGCCAATGATTGCTGTTGATGGGTCACACCTTCGGGGCAAGTATTCGGGTGTGTTATTAGTAGCCGTCACCTATGATGCTAATCATGAGTTGTTTCCGATAGCGTTTGCCTTCGCCGAAGCTGAGTGTCCTGATAGTTGGGAGTGGTTTTTTGCTAATCTATTTATGGCGTTGGGAAGTCCAATGAATTTGACCATTGTGTCCGACTACCAAAAAGGCCTCGTTCCGGCTATAACCCACATTATCCCAAGTGCAAGGCACTGCTACTGTTGTCATCACATTGCCGAAAACATTAAATCAGTTTTTAGTGATTGTGCAATTGTTATGAAATTTTGGAGAGCTGCCAAAGCATATAGACCGTGTGAGTGTGAGGCCTGCATGAATGACATCCTTGTTGTTGACCAAGGGGCGTACAACTATATTAATGTAATTGGAAAGGAACATTGGACAAATGCATATGTTGAAGGGCGGCGATATGAGATGCTAAATTCCAATGCCGCTGAATGTACACATAGCCTTTTAAAAGACACTAGAGTGCTTCCTATTACAGAACAAGTGGAGGAGATCCGTGCCGAGGTGATGGAGTTATATCAAAAACGGCATCTTGAGTCACAAAATATTACGACCCAATTGACTCCATATGCCGAGAAATTAATGAACCAAGAAGCAGAAGAGTCTCGTCAGTTGCATGTTCGTGTTGCTGGTCCTGTAGAGTTTCGGGTACAGTCAGCAGAGTTTGTGGACGTCGTAGATCTTGAACGGAGGGTGTGTACATGCCGCAAGTGGGAAATAATGGGAATCCCTTGTTCACATTCATTGGCATCAATGAAAATGAGTAACTTGAATCCTTATGACTTTGTTGAGGATTGGTACTTAACAACTACTTATCGTAAAGCGTACAATGAAGTCTTACATGCCACTCGTGATAGCAGACAATGGGAACATACGTCGGATGAAAAGGTTTTACCTCCACATTCTACCAAATAAGCAGGGCATCCAAAGAAAAATAGAGTTCGTGTCGTAGACAAGAATTGGCAATGTAGAGCTTGTCACTTGCTCTAATTGCAAAGGGAGGGGCCATAACCGTCTTAGCTGTCGCAATCCACCATCTGAACATTGTGCGTAGATCCATGTCATTCTGGTCATATATTGCAATGGAACATTCTTTTGAACTTCTTGGTGTCATCCTTGTCATATATTGTAATCGAGCATGCTTTTGGACAAGGTTACATCTTCCTGGTCATATATAGGGTTGGAATGTGCTTTTGGACTTCTTGTGTACATCCTAGAGTTGCTTTGGAATGGAACATGCTTTTGGACTTGATGTTGTCAGCGTTGTCATATGTTCTAATGGAACGGTCTTGCGAAGTTGATGATGTCATCTTGGTCTTAATTTTTTACTGGATCATACATTTGGACTGGATGTTGTCTTCCTTGTCATATATTGTAATGGAACATAGTTTTGGACAAGGTTATATCTTCTTGGTCATATAGGGTTCGAACATGCTTTTGGAACAGAAATGAGACGGAATAGAATTGTAACACAATGTCCTTTTGTAGATGGGTGACGATATTGTGACGACGTCACCCAACAGAAGTAAAATACACTGATAAGGAAGAAATGCTAATGTATCTGACTTCTTTTGGGTAACGATATCATTGCTCATTTAAACTTCATCAGGTTCCTTTCATTTTTGTCGGGTGACGATATCGTCACTCCGTTTAACTTCATCAGGTTCCTTTCATTTTGGTCGGGCGATGACTTGTTACTCATTTGAATTTTCTGAAAGTAGGTTCATTTATGTTGGGCAACGATATAGTCCCCCGCCAGAAGTGAAAATATATTGGCATAATACAAAAGGGTTTCAATTCAGTTCTATTAGGGGATGATAGTGCTGCTCATTCAATATTTATTATTGAGGTTCATTTCTGTCGTGCGGCAATATTGTAGCACAATTGGTCTTTTGCAGTATAATTCATTTTGCCATTGTCACTGATTTGTGCACTTGCATTGCATTATCTCAGCATACAAGTCTTTACAGTGAAACACCAGTCATCTGAATTACCACTTGACCATGTGCATACTCCACTACACTGTTACCTGGATTTTACTAACTATAACATAATTTACACAACATCCTAAACAACCTGAATTACCATATAATCTTTAGAATATGTTCTCCACCATCAATGCATACTCGACTTCACTGCAGCCTGAATTACCAAACATAACATGCCGAACAAAACATTCTGAACATACATTTATCAAACCATGTAGCCCGGAATATGTTCTCCACCATCAATGCATACTCCACTTCTCTGCCAATTCACTGCAACCTGAATACAAAACATTGTGCATACTGAATACAACACAATCAAGATACATTTATCAAATTAGACATCCTCAAAATTTACACCTACACAACAAGAAGGTTTGACTGTTAATTGTTAAAGTACATTTCCTTTGTTCAACAGAATTACATCTCCACAGAATGATGTTTATAAAATAATAGACAAATAAATAAATAAAAATCCAATAACCCCATCTACAAACATTCCCTGCATCTTTAGAGCTCTTCAAGATCCAACTGGTAGGTGTTTAACTCCCAACTCCTTTTGAATATTTCGACTACAAATTTTCTCCGATAGTATGCCATGTCCGCTTGCGTAGAATTTATCAACTGACTTACTAGACAGTGTTCTGCAAATGCTGTCACGAATACACCAGTCATTATTGTCATTCTTCTATTGTGGGATGTTCGATAAAACATTAAGAGTCTAGACGTAAGGGTCTGCCCGACCATAACCATAGTATTTAAGTGTCAGTCAGTCAACCTGCAAAACACCAAACAAACGTATAGAATGATATGCAGCATTTCAGAATGTATTGCCTGCAAAGACCCTATATACTCACAAAACGGTTGCAATTCGCTAGGGAGTGACGATTGCTGTGTGAACTGTTGTAAAGTTCTCATTTCCTTTTGTCGGTGTATCCAATAAGGTGAAATGATTGATGTCATGAAGAATAAAGACGAGCATTTTACAATCTTTAGCCCCCCACACTCCTCTAGGACCAAGAGCTGCATCATCAGTGTAAGATTGTTGTTGTTGCCACCAGCTCTGAAAACATTTTATTTAGTATGTCAGAAACAAAGTTATACTGGCAAAGTTCACCAAAATACGTAATTTTGATAAAGAAGTATTGATAAATAATACTAACACAAATACTTGGATCTGCCAAAAATGCAGTTGGACTCTTTTCCCGCCAGACGTCGTACCAATAATATCAGATATTTGTGTATATCCAAGTTTCCTCCTCTAGGGCATGGTTCAACACCTTACTGGAAACCAATGTCCATACAATGTTCAGCTCTACCTTCCTGTGAAATAAATTGGAATACCTGTTTATTGTATTGGATCAAGGTTGACAAGAAGATAGAAGAGCATATAGTATCAAACCAAAAAAATATACGAGTCAAGACGGTGAACCTCTTGTTATAGTACTGTTTGAAACCTTTGAATAAGAATCTCTCTTGATCGGAGAGTGTATACTCTGATTGTGCCATTGCGTGTAAATATTCGTCGAACTTCTCTAGAATCTTCCTTGTACGGGGTAATTATTTTATCCTCCAAATCAAAGAATTAATGGATGCCCTAGCTGGTGAAACAATAATTGCCTGCGATGTTGATGGTTGTTGAGGCATTGATAGGATGTCAACCACTGTATGCTCATCGCTGGCACCCACTGGTGGAGTGGTATGTCTTTCTACAGAGGAAGGCAAATTTGGAGATTCAAAATGATGCAAATTTGGAGATTCAAAATGAGGCAGATTGGGATCTTGGTCTTCACAAGTTGTAGTTGGCTCAAAGCCTCGAATGACACTAACAGCATCATCTTTCATTAGTTTTGGTTCTTTTCCTTCTCTCTTTGCTGGGCTCTTAACTGCAGGTTTTTTTACTCTCTTCGGGCCTTTGTTCTGTATGAAAATTAAAAACACACAAGGATGGTTACAATATATGCCTATGAGAGTTCTTACTTCATCCGACTCTGAGCTGCTTAAGTACTCTGCATGAAAATCCTCAAATGCAGTGTTTATTGCAACTCTAAAATTGAAAATCTTCCTAATCCTTGATTTCCGGAATTTTTCCTTCAGTTTATTCTTCCGAATAGCCCAATCACATGACCTCTCCATATGAAGGAGTTCCTGAACCTGTACAACCATACATACATTCAGTCCACCAACATATAGATAATTGTAACACTAAATAGTAAATAGCGATGAGTCATTCTCTGGATTGCTTACATGTTATTGTGGGCAGCAAGACTCCTCATGCTTTGCTTGCAGCACCCTTTGGACTAAATAGGTACTCATCATCAGAGCGTTCTTTTTCAGCATCTTCACATCCGATGCTTTTGTCTGTGTCAAGTCCATACCAAATCATGTAATCGTCATCATGCACTCGTGAAGAAGACGTTTTGCCGGATAGTACTCTGGAATCTGACATCCCACAACACGTAATTGGGAACTCTTCCATTCTCACCATAACCATATATTATTCTTTCAACTCGTTCTTCCCTTGGAAAAGGTATGCTGAACGGGGGCGGCACCACTTGCTTGAGGCTGAATTGAGTCACTGCAAGGCCTGTGTTATGTCACTCAACAACCCAATAAAAACATAGGACTGTTGAGGATGAAAATAGGTCGTGGTTGACTTTTGGAACATTGTGCGCATATTTTTTTTCCACGCTTTGCATATGGTTGCCAGTTGGACTGCAATTAAAAAATTGAAATGTAAGTAATCTCTGTGCATATGTTCAATGAAATGTAGTTAATGGATACCGTGTATACGATGTACTTACACTGTCGATCAGCATATTGTTGATTTGCTTCCTTACATCTTTCAATTTCGTCACAGCCTTCGATTCTCTCGGCCTAACCTCCCAGGTCTTCATCAAAGGGAATTGGATGTCATGATTCCAATTTTCATTTGGTTTTGGGCAACGCCCAACTGAGATCCATGAATAAGCCCATATCTCCTTACAAATATCAATATCATAAGAGGCCTTTGCCAACACAAATGGGTTCATAGTAAATTAATCACCTGGAGACGTTCTAGAGGGCCGGTCAAGGTTCTAAACATCTTTCTCTCGGGCTTAGTTTTTTCTTACCACCATCCCCCTCTTCTTCTCTTTCCTCATCCCTCTCTCTTACCCACTTACAGCCTTTGCCAACATCCTAAACAAATTGACACAAGACAATCAGGGCCACATGCCTAAGCTTTGATTTCCCTGAATAGCTCAGGAAGATAAGCCTATCCTCTTGTGCCTCGAAGAGTTTGATGGAATTTGTCCCGACACCAGAGAAAATAGATAAGCCCGAGTGTTGTAAATCTCTTTCTCTTGAGCTCTTCTTCTTCTTCCTTATTGATGGTCCGAAATTCTCTTCCAACCATGAAGATCTAATATTGATGCCATTGACATCAGGTCCTGGTTGGGGGGCCCTTCCAAGCAAATCGAGACACACTTCCTGAGCGATAGAGTTTGGAAGTGTTCTTCCTGTCACGATTGGCCCATCGATAGGTATGCCATAAATGTAAGCCAGATCCTCTAATGTGACAATTGCTTTGCTTGATGGAAAGTGGAATGTATTTGTTTTTGGCCGCCATCTCTCCACCAAACCCGTAATGAGGGCATGAGCTATCATGATCTCCCCCATTTGTGCTAGTTGGTGCAGCCCCGATTGCCTAACATATTCCATCTGGGTTTCATTTAGATCCCATTTTGCTGTCTGGATTTGTTGGGCCACATATATAGGTAACCAGTACCTGTGAAATTGTAAGATATTACAGGTTTAAAGTGTATTAAATTTAAGCAAGTTAATACCCATATTATTACAATTGAAAGAGTGGTTTAAGATATACCATTCCATGTGAAATGACTTCTGAGATACGATTCCCTTGGTCATACAATAGCTTATTTTTAGTGCCTTTGGGCCTCCTTTCTATCATCTTTTCAAATGCTTAGCACCATCAACAATTTAAATTAAAGAATTATATTGAAAATATAACATATACAAATAAAAAGACATACAAATGTATATCATATAATAATGAGACATGTTATCACAATGCTCAAAACAATCATATGCGTCTGCATTATCATTTTTCTTAGTTCATTGTCTCATCATTCATCCCACATGGTCATCTGAGTGGTGACATGTCAAAACAATAATTTGCACACAGAAATCCATCCAATCAATGTACTTGGAGAAGACAAAAGATTACTAAGCAAAGATACACTGCATTCCATAACAAACCTAAGCTTTATACCGCATCACAACACTATAAGAGACAATAATAGTGAAGGAAGTTTGAAATATGAAGCATTTCATGCTCCTAAAAAGAGACGGAGAGCAGGTGTAGGATCTTACACCCCATTGAGCTATCGCTTATCCCAAAATCAATTGGTGATAGGAAAATGCACAATGGTTTTATGGTGAGGGCTCGGGCTCGACCACAATTATGACCGCTTAGGTGCGAGGGTGGACGTTGACCTCAACAATGAGAAGGAGAGCAAGCATAGGAAAAATATGCAAGATTTCAATTTGTGAACACCCGATTTGAACCCTATGAGAACAGGGGAAGGTGAACTATAATGAAAACACCTTATTAAATACAAAGTCCAAGTGGTGCGCATGATTTTGATATCGGAAAAAGGTTGGTTGAATGGAAAGGAGATGAAAAACAAGAGACAATCACAGGGTGGGGCAAAAACAAGAAGAAGAAGATTAAAAAAACCTCAATGTGCTTCAATCGGTCACTATGTGATGATTGACTGGAAGAAATAGGTTGAAAACGACCGCCGGGACCACCGTAGGGACAGCCAAGGAGAAGAGTAAGCAACGGGATCTCCAGAGAGGAGAAGGGTTAGGGAAGAAGAAAGGGGAGAAAATGGGTTTCGGGTTTTAGTAATGCATAACATTTATTTAAAAAAAAAAAGAAAAGGGGAAGTCCCAGGGGACCACTTCTGTCACCAAAAAAAAAGAAAAAAGAAAAAAAAAACTATTGGGGCCTTTTTTTGTGTAGGGGACATCTAAGATGATTTTCGGGTAAATTCCTCTAACTTTTATTACGTTAAATATGCGTATAGCTCATTAATGGTGTCAAGCATATTGTTTACGCCCTTCGGGCGTTCTTTCTCATTTTGATCCATAGCTAAATATCTGCCCCTTGGGCTAGTTCTGAAAAGGAGACAACTTTGTTAGTGCTCAGAATTATGGCTGTCAAGGAAGGCCAGATTCATGCTGGAATTGCAATGCATGGCCCCGTGTTCAGGCTTAACGAGGATAAAAGATAATTAAACATGACAATGTCAATTTTTTATGCTGGATGATTTTCATTTTCTAAATGTCTTATCATTAAGTATTCAAGAAATGTGTTGCCCCCTAATTTTCTGCCATTTGTTTGGTGATTTTCATAAGATGACATGATCCGATCATATAGAAAATACTGAATTTCCTTGGTGTTCAAATAATACATACGCTGCTAGGGAGAGGGTCCTGTTTAGATCCATTATCACAATCTTGCATTCGAAGAAATCAGCTTGTCAAAATGTGTTCCTGAAAATAAATTGCCTATAGTAGTGTGTCTTAATTCAGTTTAAGGACTCCTTTTTTCTCGTGCAGCAGTCATATGTGGGTATCCTCCAAATTATCCTCGACCTCCATCACCAGAGAAACTCAGTGAGACGGCTCGAGTGATGCGTAAAAACAACATGCGTTGATGGGGACATAATGAATAACTTAATTTATTTTTGTAGGCTTATGGGTCCAACTCAATACGATAGCATCAAGGAGATCATGGAGATGATGCTCTGGCCAATTCAAGTAGTTTTGTATACAGCAACCTGTAAATGGTGTAGAACATTATTTCATATTTCTTAATGGCTTTGTTACTTATGTACAAAGTAGTTGCTACGAAACCAGTAGCGTGAATGTATCAAGTATGCTAACATGTGTAATTACTCCTAGGAGTTTATACCATTAAATCTCATGCATTTTAATTTGTTAATTGAATTTGAAATTGATTAGCAGCATGCAGGGCATACATTTGCAGATTTGCCATTGGACATCATATGAAAATCCTTTTTACCAAAAAGAAAACTTCCATTAGAAGTGGAACATTTGATGATTGATTAGGAGTATTAATTTTTTACATTGGTGCTAACTGAAAGTAGATGATTGTGGAATGTAACCCTTTTGAGGCTGTGCTAAAGTTGGGCAATTTTCTCCTAGTGTGATTTTGTGTGAATGCCTTTAAATAAGGAAGATCCTACTTGGCAGATGGCTGGGATTGAGAATCCCACATTGTCCACTTCCGAGATGTCCTTCAGGTGAATATTCTTGTACCTTAAAGTTGGCTGTCATCTTATTGAATTCACAATTTATTTGGATTGCTTGCATCTGAAATTAGTGGTTTTTGTACTTAAAAACCAGGAGCTTTCAGGTGTCATGTATTGTCTATTGGATTTATTTATTGTGGGTGTACGAGATGCAAATTTATTGGAGACAAGTTGCTATCATTTGCCCATGGACCTAAATATCAGCAGGTTGACCATTTACACAGGTCCTGGTAGAACTCCTTTGGTAACCCCCCAATTTGGATCCTTGGAAATCTGGGTACACTCTAACAGGTTACATGAACTCTTGTTTAACAGTCATTCATTGTTGCAGAAAACAAAATATGTACTTTTGTGCAAGTCTTACTTATCCAAGCCAAGAACTGTATGCTTATTATTTACTATGTAATTAAGTTACACATATCTAATGCAGCTGTTTATCGAAAACTCTTATATCTGGGGGGCATCAAAGGTCTTCCTAGTTTCTATGTTGCAATTTCTGTAGTTTAAGTTGTCGTGTCTGTGTGTGTATGTTCTCTCTGCTTAGTTTTAGGGCTCTAGCAAAATGGACATGTGAATTATTGTTACCCTTTGAAGAGAGGCTTACATTGGTTGGTGGCCTTCAAATTATCTGTTGAAAAGGATGAAAACAGTCCAGGGTAGAAAAAAAGATGGCTGTCAAAGGTTAAAGAGATATGCGTGTTTTGCACTTTCTTAAGATTTAACCATGCCACTGTTATGTCTGTGGCCTGCTGACCCTTTCTGCTCCCTGATAAACAATGGTGTCCATAGCTTCTGACTTTCCAAATTGTGCCAGGCCACTGTTCAGACCTAAAATTTGATGCGTTCTGGATCTGTAATATCAATCCTTTTTTACTTTCTATCAAATAATTAGATTAAATGTATGAAATCTATTGGAGCATCATCATTGAAGTCTAATCCCACCTATTGGGGAAAAGTTCACGTAAATATAGCTTATATGAGCTGGTGGGTTCACTTAGATGCAAGTTTACAAATAGGAGGGCAGATTGAAGGGTCTCCTCTTTGACAAGGGGGATCCAAAAGAAAAACTAGCATCGCCAGATTATCCTAATCTTTGATTTAACAACCTTAAATTTTAATTGCATCTTAACCGTAGATTTACTTGATCCAACGGCGAGTAAAGGCTTAGTTAGTGAAAAATTGGGCCTGGTGCTAGATCATGGGATTGAAAGACTATCAAAGAGGCCGCTATGATGTAAGGTGGGCCCAAGTGGTCCCCACATTGTTGAACTGCACTTGCAGTTGTAATTGCTCGGAGAACATTACTCCCCTTTGGGATTAGCCTTAAAATCTGAAACCATGGCCTGATTGTCCTTCCAGATGTCTATTCAGTATTTCTGATTGGGGTATTGACTGATACAAGGTCATGCTTTTAATGGACTGAAGGGTCTTTACATTAGTAAATTGTGTGCCACACAAGGAGGGTACTAATCTACTAAGTGATGGTTGCTGTTTCAAGGGGTAGGTCTGGGGATTTGGGGTCTATGCATGAACGATGGATGGACTGAAAAATAGCTCATTGAATTGTAAATGATTCTAGATATTAATGCTTCAAACTCTAAGTGTGAAAAGGCACTACAAGTAAAACATATAGAGGCGGTCACTAAGGCCGCCGCATGGCGAGGGTACTGCGCGAGTGGGTAAAGGCTGGCCGCCGCTATTGGTTTTTGTTGCGGCGGCTATGGCCGCCGGTAAAAAAAATCATTCGGTTAGTAGGACGACAAAGAAAACTTTTACCGGTGCCCATTGGCCGCCGGTAATAGTAAACATGGCCGCCGCTAAAAATCAAACTTTTTTAGCGGTGGCCATTTAAGCGCCGCTAAAAGCAGTGTTTTTTGTTTATCTTGGGCACCGGTAATAGTAACAGTGGCAGCCGCTAAAAATGTAAAAAAAATTTAGCGGCGGTCGTGTCGGAGCTGGTAAATGCAGAATTTTTTTTCTTCAAATAGCAGCCCACACCACATGAAGCACAGAAACTATAATTACCTGCCAACATTTTCATGCTCTACCAATCCTTACTACAACTTAGATAATAAATACAAAAACAATAACAATAGCATTCACAAAGAAAATTATCAATGGCCAGCATCGTGATTTTGTCGTGAAAGACAATAAACATGTCCTCTAAAATAGAAAATGACATCTTACTAATTTTATTGATTACTAAGATCAACACGGTCCTTGGATGAACTAAGTTGAGAGATGATTCAAACAACTGCTCCCATCACCTATAAATAGAAAATGACATGTTACTATTCTTATTGTTGCTTCTAGGCTTCCAAGGCTATTACCATCAGACGAGAGGCTTTTTTGGGCTTTCTCCAAAATGGCCTGTAGATACTTCCCTTGAGCCTTAATTCTCATTTGTAGTTTCTTTTGCACCTGGACAAGCAAAGAGACTGTATAATTAATAATACAGAGGTTAAATATGTTAACAAAGGTATGATCTTTTATTTTATCCCCCCCTTTTTAAAAGGAATATCTGTAGAGGAAATGTGTTTTCTCATTTTTAAATGTATCAAGAAGACCTCGGATTTAAGCAGAGATCATGTAAATATAAATAAAGGTTTTGTATTATGGTTTGGAAGAAATCATATAATCAACAAAACATGTACAATCAACCAAGTTAGTACAGTATATTACAAAAGAAGAACAAATGTACTAAGCTATCAAGTTTAAAGTCAAATAAGCATAACAGGCTAACAGATTATCAAAATATTTTTCTACCAAGCAGATGTAGTGAATTTCATTAAAAAGAATGAATGCCAATGCAATACTACCTGATACAATTCCATAAGTTCCTCGAGACAATTGCTAAGGAGCACCTTCTTTATGCATGCTTTCCCTATCAGCAGTGTTAAAGGAAACTGTCCAACAGTTAAAATCTGAAACTACATAATCCAAAAGGAATCAATTTAAGAATCTGTCCCCATTTCTGTTTGGAACAAAATAGAATATCTCTCCCTCTCCCTCTCTATGTGTGAGTAGAGAGAGGACCTCAACATGTGTCATTTAAAATAGAGATCGTAAGGATTAAGCAAGAGATCCATAACTTCACAACATCAAAGTATGGCATATCCAGATAGTACAACACATCAACTGGAATGCAACAATCCATCAATATTTAAAACAGATAGCTCATAACTTCTCCATTTGTGTTCTCAATCATGACAAATTAATTCATCTGAATTCAACACCTCTTACTGGCTAAGCATGATAAATTCTACAAAGTAAAAAATATGGGTTTTGGGTCCAGCTCAAGACCTAAATGCCTCAATGAGTTGAGACTGAATTTGACTACTTGGTCCAGATTTGGATTCCAAGGTGAAGATTTAAACTAGTCCAACCTCATGATGGCTAAATCAGTATGATAAGCTCCATAATGCATGTGGGGCAAACCTGGATCTGGGTATAATGCTTATTTATTTACTTTTTGGACCAGCAGGAGTTAGAGTCTATCAACATGAATAATGGGTGAGAGGCATCTGAACGCTGATTCCTCAGGCTACGTATGGATCATGGGTTCAAGACCCAAGACTCCATGACCTAGGCAAGAATGCTTGTGGGAGGGGGGCAGTTTCCAGGTCTGGTGTTGGGTCCTGCAAACCTAGTAGGCTTTTCATCTGGTGATTGGGACCTGACATGAACCCGGACCCAACCCAAACATGATTGCATATAATGGGTTAAGTCCATAGGGCATATTTGATCCATCTACTGCCCAATTTGAAAAAAGGTTTCCTAATAAGGCTCATGTGGAAAAAAAACGAAAAAAAAAAAAAAAAACCCACCATAACAGATCATCCAAACAGGAAGATTTCAATAATGTGAAAAATGGAATTGGTTTCTTTTGATTGAGATAGATTCTTCAGCATCTGTCACGTCCCCAAAATGCAACCAAGGGATAACGTGAAAAATGAAAATAAACATTCAATTTCCTATGTTTAATGCAACACAAGCTCCCAAATATGGACCCACAAAATTTCGAAACATGGTGAGTCATAATAAAACATTTGCGGAAGCATTAAATCAATTGGTATTAATATTCAAAATCAACCCAACACATAACTCACTGAATATTTTAAGGTTAAAGTTTCCAAATAAACTAAACAACAACTAAATATATTATGGAATTAAATAAACTAAAAGAGTCTAAGATGTCGATATCTCATGCGCAGATTCAAACGGCATTGTAGCCATCTCCGGCTCTCCACTCGGGTTCGTCAACTGGCTCAAACGCTTGAAACGTTTGACCCTCCTCCGTCTCCCCGACAGGGTAAGGGTTGGTACCTATGCACCAATAAACAAGGTAAACAGCAAGTACGAAAGCATAACTTATAAATAAAACACAAGATCAATGAGAGTAATGACAGGTAAAGATCATAAGAGAATAACATTGTGACAATGATGAAAAGAACGTATCACCTATATCCAATTTACACAATAGAGCAATACAATAATCACACAGCAACAATGCTACTGCTTTGGGTGGTCAACCTTAATATAGCGGGAAAACCCGTTCGAAAGGCCGGCGGTCATAAACCGGTTCGTAATCAAAGGGCCGGATAAACCGGTTCGAATTCAATTCGGATATTACAGTGTCCGCACACATCGGTGATCAGCCGTCCAATTACAACTGCAGTCATTCAAATATGACCCAATCAATATACATATATATACATATCATAGTAGAATAAACCTAGTGACTTGTAATGCTCTGACACAAAAACCTAAGTCGAAGTGAAGGGATGGCTGCACAATAATCCACAATCAATACCAATGAATCATTCGAATAAACACCCACAATATCTCAATCAATTGCCAAACCACATCACGGTCCATATTCAATCAACATAGGGTATGCAGCTAATAGACCAATATCAATCTCAATCATGTATGCAAACTCGAAGGTCAAGGAATAATCACAAGCCAATCCTAAGGTCAAACATAAGGTCTCATACCCAACAACCACAAGAATCTCTAATAGATAAAGGATCAACACATCCCTTCTCAATCAATGGTTCATAGACCCAATTAAGGGTTTTCCAATAGAGATGGGTTGTGCTCGAATCCACTAGGATTTCTCCGAGGTTATACGAAGTACTAAACCCCATGTTAATAAGATACCGTGTGCCCATACGGTATTTACATAGGCCCAATGATTCAATTAATAAGCATATAATTTTAATACATTAAAAATCCATTTAAAATTAATTTGCAAATAATAATAAAAAGTAACAATCCTTAATTTAGAATTTTAGAAAACCTAAGGACCCATCCAAAAATATTGTCCTCATTCAAAATAAGTCAAAGGGTCTCACTTGAATTTATAAAATAACCAGGGCCCTTTTTCTCAAATCCTAAAAACTAATGGGGTAAGGTGATTGTTTTAGTAGAACTTTATATACTAAGACGAGGTCTTCTCTATTTCTTTCCTTTAATCCTTGAATTGGTCTAAAACTGCCCAACATTGACTTCCCGTTCTGTAAAAGGAGTCTCACCTTCTTTTCACTTTCTTTTATTTTAATTATTATCTCCAATTCATGAATAGTCCCTCCTCACAGAAACCGCTTCGTAAAAAAAAAAGAAAACAGATGAGTAATCACCCATGTATGTAAAGGATGTTGGATTAGTGGGCCCCACCACCCTACAAATTGCCAAACAAGAACACCTCCACATTCAACCCATGTTCTGTAACAAGAGAACTCCCTTTTATCAAATACACATACAAGACAAAACCGTCCCCTATACACAAACAAAACTGAGTTCTGGTGGGGAGGTTCACGCCTGCAAAACTATAGCATGTGGATAGTGGACCCCCACGGATCACAATTTCAAAATAACTCTGACCTCCATGGTCGCCCAGTCCTGAGCGGCTAGATCAATGGGCTAGATCTGTGATCAGATCTTCCGATGGGTCCCACATCATGATTAAATGCAAATAAAATATCTTCAAGGTGACTCACCCCCCAAAATTTAACATCAATAGATGTAGCCATATATGTGCAAAGTCTCAACACAAAAAGAGAAAATCAAACCTTAAGGGCATAAAATGGGTTTCTACATGCATCCACACGAAAATTAAGGAGGAATATAAGTATTAAATTTACAAATTATGGTTAGGTACTTGCCTGATATTCGCGGTTGAGGGAGACGGTGTAGAATTCCTATGCCAAAGCCCAAGTGATATCCCAGAGAAAAGTTGGAAGAGAGAATTGTGTGTGAGAATAGAAGAGTGTGGTGTTGTATAAATAGGGAATGAGAATATGAGTCGTAATCTAACTTAAATTTCTAAAAAGAATAGAGTTTGGAATTAGATAAGAGTTTGGGTTGGAAGAGAACAAGAGTTTTAGTTAGAGAAGAGCTCCACCTACTAAACTGGGGCCCGGTTAACTATGGGTCAAGACACCTACCCAACAAGCCTAACTCACCAAACCTAAGACTAACGTGGTCCCCACTTACACTAATTGCGTATTTAACTAATATACAACCAATTACATAATAATAATAAAAAAATAAAAAAATAATTTATATATATAAATAATCAAAACGTCACAGCATCAATAGTCTTATCATACCTATTAGGGGTCGGCTAATGTAGATTAAAAAATAAGAATAAAAATAAATAACTTTTCATGGTAATCAGAGTAAGACTTGATGACAGACCTCGCCTATGAGGATCACAGAAGAAAAAGAACTTATGTGCAGCTATACGACAGTACATTTGAATAAACGCCGCAGGCATATCACGAAGTTGTGCCAGATTAGGAATATGGCCACTTATATATGCCTCCATTTCCTATAAAGAAGAGAAGTAATTGTTGATATAGCTACAGAACAGGGGATGCTGTCAAACGAAATTTAAATAGAATAATGGTACCCGATTGTAGAAGATTGTAATAGGATTTGTCAGTGGAAGGCGAAGAGCAGCAACAGCAGCAGATCTGTGGCCGAGGCACTTCTGATGACGCTTTCTTTAGGACGAGTTCCGCCCCTTGGGATAAAATCCAGGTGCGAAGGTTCTCAGTAGAACTGCCCCCAGGATACAACGGCCTTCCTTGGTGAGGTCCGGTCGCACGGTCGGCCCGAACAGAGACTCCTTCACAGAATGCTCAGACAGAGGGAGGGAGAAAAACAGAGAGTTCTTTTTCTTGTTTTTGTTATTTTTGTAGTTATTTTCAATGA
This sequence comes from Persea americana, assembly GCA_029852735.1. Classification (NCBI taxonomy): domain Eukaryota; kingdom Viridiplantae; phylum Streptophyta; class Magnoliopsida; order Laurales; family Lauraceae; genus Persea; species Persea americana. The sequence goes on from CM056816.1 coordinate 18,249,155, forward strand.
CACAGATGGCCCTTATTTATATAGAAATTAGTATCCGTTGGGCCATTAATCTTCAACGTTAAAAACATTAAAAACCCTTAATCCTTCAACGCTAAAAAACCATTAAATCAAGAACGTCAAAGCCATTAAATCAATACAATTTATTCAACGTTTAAAAAAGTTGCAAAGGTTTAAAAACGTTTTTCTCAATAAAATAAAATAATGGCAAAAAGTTGGCATTAGTATACTGGGTCCCTGTAGGCCAGCCGGCCCGGATTTGCACCCCCCTGCGCGCGATATACACGCAGGATGCGCGTCGCGGACGCATGCCCGGTTAAACATTTTCCGGACCAGCAACCCCGGGTTAAGCCCGACTCGCGTGCGCGCATATGGCTGATGGCAAAAGTCTTTAAAAGTTCTTAGGAAGTATAGAAATGAAAACACTTATAAAGCCTCTTCAAAAGTTGAACTTTAGCAATGTGGGATGGCTTGTTTCCAATAGCCTACACTACCCATAAAGCAAAAGGAACAAAAGGACAAAACACTTTTACAAAAAAACACCTTTTGAATTTTTTAAACACCCATAAAAAACCCAACAATCTCCGCTCTGTTTCAAAATATTCAATGGGCATCTCTCTGGTAACGTGACTAAGATTGAACCTCACCGTCATGATATAATTTCAAACCTTTAGGAGCTGGAGTGAAAAAAAAAAATCTTGAACTTCAACTCTTTATATCGGTTCAGAATTATGTCAAGATTTGATCTTGGAGTCATAAGGTCAGTACTTTACGGCCATGTGCTAAATCCCGAATTTCGTGAGTGCTCTAGAGAATCTGCCCAAATTCTCATAGGAAGCGGCCCCACTTCCACACTCATATAGGTGAGTCTATCAAAAGTGCTCATGCAGCTGTGCACCCCACCATATAGGCTATAGATCTCATTAAGGATTAAATCCAACCTCATTCGCTACAGGTATTGTACCAACCATCAAGTAATCTCACAAAACAGGGATGGGTACAGAGTAAACACACTCTACATGTCAGTACTTCACATCATCTTGATAGCTTGTTTTTCCCATTGAACCTATTTCTCGGGATCTCCGGTCATTAGGTTGGGTTCCCGCTATTGATGATTTATGGGCTTAAGACCCATCCCTTTAGTTGTTTCTTTTATTTTCTCCCTTGCAAGGCCTTTTGTCAAAGGATCTGCCAAATTATCTTTTGATCTCACATAATCAATTGAAATTACTCCTCCACCGAGTAATTGTCTTACATAGCTATGTTGTAGTCGCACTTGTCTAGACTTTCCATTGTACGTGGCATTATTTGCAGTAATAATTGCTACAGTGTTATCACAATGAATAATAATAGGAGGAATTGGTTTAGTCCACAAAGGAATATCAAATAATAAATTTCTAATCCATTCAGATTCCATCGCAGCAGCTCCCAGAGCTAGGAACTCTGAATCCTTAGTGGAATGAGAAATTGCAGTTTGTTTCTTTGATTTCCAAGATACTGCAGCACCTCCCAAAGTGAAAATATATCCACTTGTAGACTTAGAATCATCTAAGTTTGAATTCCAGTCAGCATCGCTGTAACACTGAACTACAGCTGGATAACTAGAATAACATAATGCATAGTATATAGTATGCTTTAAATACTAAAGTACTCTAAATGCAGCATTCCAATGTTCAACACCAGGGTTATTGGTATATCTACTCAATTTACTAACTGCATAAGCTACATCAGGGCGAGTACAATTCATAGCATACATTAAGCTACCAATTACACTAGCATAATCAAGTTGAGATACACATTCACCATCATTTTTCACTAATTTAATACTTGGATCAAAAGGAGTAGACACTGGTTTACAATCAAAATGATCATATTTTCTCAATATTTTTTCAATGTAATGTGCTTGGGATAATTTAATTCCAAAATCATCTCTTATGATTTTAATTCCCAATATAACATTTGCTTCTCCCAAGTCTTTCATATCAAAGTTGTGTGAGAGAATACTTTTTGTGTCTTCTATGCTTTCCAAGTTAGATCAAAATATTAGCAAATCATCAACATATAAGCATATTATTATTGTTGAACAACCATCAGATTTATAATAAATAAATCTTTCAGCTTCATTTATTCTGAAGCCATTAGAAAGAATAACTTCATCAAATTTCATATGCCACTGTTTAGGTGCTTGTTTTAGCCCATATAAGGACTTTATTAATTTACACACCTTATGTTCTTGTCCTTTTATAACATAGCCTTCTGGTTGTTCCACATAAATTTCCTCTTCCAAATCTCCATTTAGAAAAGCAGTTTTCACATCCATCTGATGTATTTTTAAATTATGAACAGCAGCAATAGCAATCAAGATTCTAATAGAACTGATTCTAGACACAGGTGAATAAGTATCAAAGAAGTCTATTCCCTCTTTTTGTCTAAAGCCTTTGGCTACTAGTCTGGCTTTATATTTCTCTATTGACCCATCAGGCCTAAGTTTTTTTCTTAAGAACCCACTTGCACCCTAAAGGTTTAGTACCTAAAGGTAAGTTAGTTAATTCCTATGTATTATTAGCTAAAATGGATTCAATTTCATCATTTAATGCTTCCTTCCAAAAGGCAGCATCATGGGCATTCATAGCCTCCTAAAAAGTATATGGATCTTCCTCTACTAGATATGTTTCAAAGTCAGGACCAAAACTAGTAGCAGTCCTCATTCTCTTACTCCTTTTAGGTTGAGATTCTTCTTCTTCAGGAGTTCCAAAAACTCTTTTGGATGGAGAAGGTTGTGATGTAAACTTAGTCTTAAAAGGAAAAAGGTCTTCAAAGAAGTCTGCATCTCTAGACTCAACTAGGCTTAGGTCTTCTAATTTAATGAATCTGTAGGCAGCACTATCTTGTGCATAGCCAATGAAAACACACTCCCATGAGTGAGGTCCTAATTTAGGCCTTTTTGGATCTACTATCCTAACATGTGCTAAACACCCCCAAATCTTAAAATATTTAAGGCTAGGTTTTCTCCCTTCCCAAATCTCAAAGGGTGTTCTATTTGTTTTAGAATGTAAAACTCTATTTAAAATGTAACATGCAGTCAAAAAAGCTTCACCCCACAAGTTTTTAGGACTACCAGATGCTATTAACATAGAGTTAACCATTTCAATTAAAGTCTTATTTTTTCTTTCTGCTATACCATTTTGTTGGGGTGTATAAGGGGCAGTACAAGTTCTCTTAATTCCTTTAGATTCACAATAGTCTAAAAAATCTTTTGAGGTGTATTCACCACCTCTATCACTTCTGAATGTCACAACCTTTCTATTCAATTTATTCTCAACTTCAGTCACATATATCTTAAATTTAGATAGTGCTTCATCTTTAGTTCTTAGTAAGTATACATAAGTATATCTAGAACAGTCATCAATAAAAGTAATAAAATAGTATTTTCCACCTCTTGTCATAGTATTACTTAGATCACATATATTAGAATGAACCAACTGAAGTAATGTAGATTCCTTTTCTACATGCTTAAAAGGCTTACGAGTAATTTTTGATTGAGAACATATTACACATTTCTTATGTTCATCATTATATTTATCAATCAGCCCACCATTACTCATATTTTTCATAGTTCTGAAATTTATATGACCTAATCTACCATGCCATTCATCAACTGAAGCAACTATATAAGCAGAAGAAGATGCAATATTATAATTAACAATATTCAGTTTGAACATACCCTCACATGCATAACCCCTACCAACAAATACACCTTTCTTGGTGATTACAAACTGGTCGGATTCTATTACCTGTTTAAATCCGGCCTTATTCAGAAGATAACCAGACACAAGATTCTTTCTCAATTCTGGTGCATGGAACACGTTCAGCAAGGTCACTGTCTTCCCGGAAGTGAACTGAAGTTCAACCTTCCCTTTACCGATTACTTGAGTAGTAACGGTAGTTCCCAGAGCGAGTTTACAATCATTAGTGACCTTTTCATAGGTCTTGAACACACCTCTGTCAAAGGTGACATGGGTGGTTGCACCAGTGTCAATCCACCATCCTTCGCTCTTTCCTGTGCTGACTGCATTTACCTCAGAAATAACAGCAACAAATTGTTCATCTTCAGTAACATTAGCTTGAGGCTTAGTTGGCTGAGATTGTTGCGGACATTTCTTTCGGTGGCGACATTCTCTTGCAAAGTGTCCCGGTTTGCTACAAACGAAGCAACTGCCTTTAGCCTGTGGCTTGACAGTCCCTTGATTTTTGTTGAACCTTTTGTTCTGGTTTTGATACGGATTCTTCCTCTTAAAGGATGGGTTACTCTTTTTATTCCTGCGTAGAGGGTGATCAAATTTCCCTTTCTTTTCATTATCAACCTGGGGTTTAGATTCAGCTAAGTTTATTTTACCACCATTCTCAGCCAAATCTTTTTGATCACTAATACGGGCTTCTTCCTCAATTCTCAAGTAGCGCTGAAGGCGCTCTAAGGAATAATCCTTTCTTTTGTTTCGAAGGGTTTTTTGTATGTCCTTCCAAGTGGATGGTAATTTTTCAATAACGGTAGCCACTTGGAACTGTTCATCAATTCGGATCCCTTCCTTAACAATTTCATTAACAATGGTTTGTAAATCATGTACTTGAGGAAGAATAGGCTTATCATCTGTCATCTTAAAATTCAAATAGCGACCAACCGCATACTTCTTAGCCCCAGACTCCTCTGTTTTATATTTTCTATCAAGAGCTCTCCAGAGGTCTTTAGTAGATCGGGCTTCAGAATACATGTTGTAAATATTGTCTGCTACCAGGTTCAGAATATGGCTTTTGCACAAGTAATCGTGCTCTTTCCACTTCTTTCGTGCATAAGAGCCGCCTGGTCCTTCTTCACGTTCAGGACATGATTCGGTAAGGACATAAGCAATTTTCAAGGATGTCAACAGAAATAAAACTTTCTGCTGCCAACGTCGAAAATTAGATCCGTCAAAATTGTCCAACCGAACTAGGTCCTGATGCATGAATTTGACAGCGGAAGTAGCCATGGAAATTCGTCCTAAAATTGTTGATATAGCTATAGAACAGGGGATGCTGTCAAACGAAATTTAAATAGAATAATGGTACCCGATTGTAGAAGATTGTAATAGGGTTTGTCAACGGAAGGCGAAGAGCAGCAACGGCAGCAGATCTGTGGCCGAGGCACATCTGATGACGCTTTCTTTAGGACGAGTTCCGCCCCTTGGGATAAAATCCAGGTGCGAAGGTTCTCAGCAGAACTGCCCCCAGGATACAACGACCTTCCTTGGTCAGGTCCGGTCGCACGATCGGCCCGAACAGAGACTCCTTCACAGAATGCTCAGACAGAGGGGGGGAGAAAAACAGAGAGTTCTTTTTCTTGTTTTTGTTATTTTTGTAGTTATTTTCAATGACACAGATGGCCCTTATTTATATAGAAATTAGTATCCGTTGGGCCATTAATCTTCAACGTTAAAAACATTAAAAACCCTTAATCCTTCAACGCTAAAAAACCATTAAATCAAGAACGTTAAAGCCATTAAATCAATACGATTTATTCAACGTTTAAAAACGTTGCAAAGGTTTAAAAACGTTTTTCTCAATAAAATAAAATAATGGCAAAAAGTTGGCATTAGTATACTGGGTCCCTGTAGGCCAGCCGGCCCTGATTTGCACCCCCCCTGCGCGCAATATACACGCAGGATGCGCGTCGCGGACGCATGCCCGGTTAAACATTTTCCGGACCAGCAACCCCGGGTCAAGCCCGACTCGCGTGCGCGCATATGGCTGATGGCAAAAGTCTTTAAAAGTTCTTAGGAAGTATAGAAATGAAAACACTTATAAAGCCTCTTCAAAAGTTGAACTTTAGCAATGTGGGATGGCTTGTTTCCAATAGCCTACACTACCCATAAAGCAAAAGGAACAAAAGGACAAAACACTTTTACAAAAAACACCTTTTGAATTTTTTAAACACCCATAAAAAACCCAAGAGGAATATCAAGTTGCAAGTTGCTCCCACTAAATTAACATAAAATACATAGCCTCGATGGTATATCCTTGTATATACAATATGAAAATAGTTACTGGTAAGTAAGACTAATGTCTAATGCAAGTAACTTATATTCATCATGAAACAAAGATTTGGATATATTTCATACCTGAGACTGAAGGAAACCATCAAAATTCTCATCAAGCTCACTCATATCAATTCTTGCCTGAGTGAGTGAAACCTGCAAATTAGTGAAGGCATTAGTAGCCAAGATGTAGGGCTTGAAATTAATTTTTAAAAAATCATGAATACAATTATCAAAAATAAAAAAATTAGCAAATGAAAAATCATCCTACAAAAGTACGAGAAAACCTGAATTTTTACATTTTGACCTGAAGTTTCTGCGTGTTGAGAGAAAGAGATACCAACATTCCAGCACAGAAGAAAGAGGGGGAAAAACTAGGACCAAGTAACAGTCCAACCGTGAAAATCCTCAATGTAAAATTTAACTGTGGATACAGTTCAAATGACAGATAAATTGGATCTATGGTTTCTTCACATTTCCTCGTTCCTCAATATTCAGCTCCATACAACATATTTGGTCTAGTTGTCATTTTATAGAAAAACCCCCTTTACTTTAAACACTCATCAATTGCGTCATACTCTACTAGCTTGTTTCTGGTTAGTCCACATTTTATTGAGTGTGTATACTAATTATATTATATTAAAGCCAAGGGCTTTGGCGATAATTTTGACTACAACTGATTTTGACCGGAAGTTATTTTCCATGTTCTACAACTCACTCACTTTCTCCTCCCACTTCTAACATGTAATTGTTTTGCAACCACTCAAGTCTTCTTCCCACTTTTCCCTGTCGGCAACGACTTTTTTTCTATCCCAAATCTAGTTCTCCTCTTTTCTTGCTACTCCACTTTTTCTAGCCCATTTCTACCCTACGAACTTTTGGATTGAAGAAAGAGGTACTCTTTTATTCTATTTTTAAAACAGCTGCTCTTTCTAAACCAAATTGCTGTCATTAAGTATTTGAAGATGATTTTGCGTGGTCTAAATTTTTTTAATGGATCAAATATTATATTTGCAATTGCTGTGAATGTGTTCGTGCTTAGCGTGGGTTATTATGGTAATTAGAATTTACTGAAAGCGTCCACCTTGCTGCAGGTTCCTAATCAACTAAATCTATCACATTATGGTACTAGGTCTTCATAAATTTGACTAAAACTCCTCTACTCTCTAACCCACTAAACTTAGCCCCAATTTGGCATCTCTATTTCTAGGTTCTATTTGTCTAAATGTCTAAAGTAGGCATAGACTTGGGAAATAGGTGTGTTTGGCAGTCATTTCTATCCTCTGCCCACTTTAGAGAAGTAGAGACAAAGCCTGTTAAAACCATAGCCCCCTTTTGGGTGCAGTTGAAAAGTAAAGGATAAAAAAATAAAAGAGGTGGATGAACAATGCTCTCCATGTCCATAACGCCCACTCCAGTTTTTTAATTTTCTTTTTTTTAATCTGAGAGAGTAAATCAAGATCCAAACTATTGAAAATGCTCATAAGTTCAAATACGGCTATGGGACCAAATCTCAGCCGTCGAATCATCACCAATCTCGAGATATGTGCAAAAAAGTGAACCATTTGACATTATTTTATAGATTATGTGGGCCCTAAACACAAGATCCAAACCGTTAGATCTCTTTGAAAGGCTGAACATGGTATAGGGTCAATTTTTAGGGCTAGATACCCTGTGGATCTCAAGAAATTTGTGAACAAATATGGACTATTTATGTAACATGCTTAATTTTTTATTAGTCCATATGCAATCCTGTTTTTCTCTGCTTTTTTTTTTTAAATTATTCCCGGGATAGTAAATCACAATCCAAACTGTTGAAAATGTTCAGAAGGTCAAACATTGTTACGGATCTAAATTTCAGCCATTGGATCATCACAAATCTCGAGATATATGTAAAAAAGTGAATCATTTGATATTTTTTTTGGAATATATGGGCCCCAAATACAAGATCCAAATCGTTAGATTTCTTTGGAAGGCTAAACATGGCTATGGGGTCAAATTTCAAAGCTTGATACCTCGTGGATCTCGAGAAATTTGTGAAGGACTTTCAACCATTGATTTTTAAATGTCTATTTAAAATAGATCATTGCATTACCAAACATTTTTTTTTTTTTTTTATTCCGGCCTCAGTTTTTTATGTCTCTATTTTGAATGAACCTGTCAAAAAAAGAGTAGAGATGCCAAACAAGCCCTTACACTCCACATATTGAGTCATATATCTAATAATTTAACCCCTTTGACCTTGAACATTAAGTTTAAGCATATCACTCTTGCTTTCTTGTTTAACTAATCATCCTACCTTGTAAAGAAATTTTTTGATTGGGTTAGCCCTAATCCAATCTGCTTATATGCGGAATAACTTTTCCTAACCTTTGATAGACCCGTATATATTGCAGGTCATGTAAGGTGAGTTAGGTTAGATTTTACCGTACCCCAAATGACATGTATTTCTTCAGCACTTCAACCATTTAAAACGATAATCTTTGATTTTTTTTTCTTGATTACAAATATCTAAAAATTACTTGCTAATGTTCTCATTCTTTCCTTAACTGCTATGCGATGCATCATTCTAAGCATAAACATTTCCATGAGATAATTAGCTAGTTGGGAAACTTGCTATGGACCCCTTTAAGGTCCCAGAGATGAGTGTTAAAAAAAAACCCCATGCCCATCAAAGTGTGCCATGTTGATGTGGACCAACTTCCTAATCCAGAAAAGGATCTTTCAGTCTAACCTTGTCCCCCATCGATTGCCATTAAACAGGGGACAGGGGTTAGGCCTGCAACATTTTAAACTCCAGACATCCTTTACCCAGAAAAAAAAAACATTGAAAAATCTCACAACATGTTTTGCCAAGTTTTTGGACTATCTCCTTTTTGTTGAACTGGGGCCCACCTGAAGAAGATTCTGACTTCATCCATGTTTCCCATGCTCCATGATGGATTATTCTTCAACACCTGCTTCATCAATTCTTCAACACCTTAGAAGTTAATATTCCAGGTCCCCACTTGCTTTCACATTATCAGGAAGAGAGTTTCGTGAAGAGGTACATGCATCAGTACCCAATTTCTACGTATGTGGGGCCCACTAAACCCTAATGATCTGACATGTCAAACACTCAAACTGAGATATATATATATATATATATATATATTTTGGTAGGTTGGCCTACTACTGGTCAGGGGATTTAGTGGTGTTGGCACTTGTCAAACCTTATTCTAATATCGGTACTGCCATTAATCATTATAAACATATAAATAGAATATTACAAATGAATTATCTTCTCCTTCTGTGAGTAAGTTCGGTTTCTTTTTGTACTTACAAGAAATAGTTTGGCCTGCCATAGGACCTATGTTGGATTAAACAATTGGTTAAGACCGAGGTTGATTTTAGTATCAGACTCTTGGTAAAGACTCTTGGATCGGCATTTAACTCGGGGTGTGGCTTATGTGTAGAGGGATTCTAATAGGCGTAGACTTCCACACTAGCCATGACTCATTGGATGTCGTTAGTTAAAAGGGAGTTAAGAGCCCTCTCATTGTTCATCCGGGAGACAGAACATTGGAAGCAAGTTTATATCATCTACCTCAAAATGGAACACACATCATACTAAGATCTGTGTCAGCCAAGATGGCTTGACCCTCTGAGATACTCTGACATGGAGTGAATCTCAGCATAAGCTGGGAGACACATCATCTGCACACCTCATGGATAGCCATTGTGACTTGTCAAATTCCACCAACCCCACCCCCCCCCCCCCCCCCCCCAGCTTTTTTTTTTTATTCTCTCCTAGGTTGGCCTATTTTTCAGGAGTGATACTCTCAACCTTGAGACGCATGAATCGGTCCTTAGACATGTGCGTGCTGCTGAGTTGCCAACACCACTGAATCATGAGTGCGTTGTCGGTTGCCAAACTTTATTCTAATAGAAGTTGGGTCTGTATTGCTGGATTAATCATTATAAATGTATAAATATAATTTTACAAATGAATTATCTTCTCTTTCAATAAACTCGCTCAACAGCTCAAGTTATGCACAGACATTAAAGGGGCTCTCTCTCTCTATATATATATATAAATATATATATATATATATATATCTCATTTTATGTTTGCATCTATAAGAAAAAGTGTGGCCCACTTGCCATAGGTGATAGGACCTATGTCGGATTAAGCAATTGGCTAAAACCTAGTTGATATCAGGATTGGACTCCTGGTAAAGAGTCCTCGATCGACATCTAACTTAGACATGGCTTATCTCCCCGATAGTCAGTTGCTGAGGGATTCTAAGAAGGGTAGACTTCCACAATAGCCTCACTCATCGGGATCATGGTTCAAAATAGCAGCTGCTACTTAGCGTGGCCCCTGCATTATTGGCCGTAGCGATTGACACCGCTATGATATTTTGAAAATAGCGGTGCTACAGTGGAAAACCAAATATAGTCAATCTGTTTTAATTTAAAATATTATTTTTTATTTTCATTAGTCTTTCTTAAAGTTGTCTCTACTATTCTATGGTTCCAAATCATTACAAAAAGAAACACAAGATTGGCTACTACACCATATTTGAAAATTTTTGACCACTTAAAAAGTACACACCGCTACACCGCTATGTATCGTCGCAACAATAACGTATCGCCCGCTATGTAGTGTTTTGGCCACTAGCCGTTATGCCCACTGCAACCGCTATTTTAATCCTTGCTAGGGATTGCTTTAATCAATAGGAGTGAAAAGGCTTCTCATTGTTCATCCCCGAGATGGCAAACATTCGGAGCAAGTTTATATGATCTACTCTCATTGTTCATCCACGAGACACAACATACGGAGCAAGATTATACAATCTACCTCATACTGGAACGCGCAACAATGCTAAGATCCGTATTAGCCAAAGTGGCTTGACCCTTTTAGATACCTGACACGGAATCTCAGCATAAGCTGGGAGAACACCTGCACACACCTCATGGAGTGAAACCAGGGATTCAAACTCTGCGCGAGAAACTAGGCTGTCCCTTTATTCCCCTGTTCTTGTCTCTTACAAGTTAAAACACTCTCCTCCATTCCCCGTGCAGCAGCAAACTAATTAACTTTACGTTGGTTCTGAATTCTGATGTACATCAGCTCTGGTAGAGTCATTGCAAAACACAGAATTCTCGTCAATGTTGCTATGGAAGAAACTTTTGAAAAGTTTGGGACGTTCCTATTGGTGGAAGATTTTACATTGTAGGGGATGGACGACAAATTGTGTGTCAGATATGAAGTCCAATAAACATCAGCCATGAAAGCTTAGGAAAACTATCCGAGGGAGGAAAGATGCGGTACATATACCATACAACCTGAAACATAAGCCAGTCAAATTTGATAAGGCGGCACATGCTATTCAACGGATAGCAAACTCAATTATTTTACTTCAATCTCATCTTGAACCACAAATTTGGGGTCAGGTTGACATTTCCGACCTGGTTAATAAAATGAAAGTTTAGGTCCTCTGAGTCTCTTTAATTATTCCTAGTTAACCATTCGGGGTACATGACTATTAAAAACTGGAGCAGCATAGAATGAACACCCTGACTATATTGGGATGTATCCAAATTTCACTCAAACATGAGTTGACCACACTGTAAAATTGATCATACAATGAATAATGTGTATAGGATTTCTTGAAGTCAAAGATAAATACAGAGGACTAAAGAGAATCCAGACTCGGGGGGGTGTTTGTGCTATTGAACAAATATGAAAATCATTCTTTTTTTCACTCTATTGTTCTGCTGTTTGGTGCAATATGTTCTTTTAGATTTTACGAAAAAAGAAAATAAATTATTATTTTGACATGGTAGAGTGGATTTTGATTTCGTATGAGAATAGTGTAAACTAAGGACCCTTCTTTTCTTTAGAAACAAAAATATAAATAGTGAAATTCTCCTGTTACACGTACAAGTTGTGAATCCGGTCCCACCAATCACCATCCTCCAACCACTATATATTCTCAACCCCAAACGACGGGAACCCAAATCCATGAACCCGGACCCAAACCCACCTATTGTTGTATGGTTGGGCCACTCCCATGATTTGAAAATTTCCATGGAAACTTCCAACGAAGCTTCTTTGATGGATCCGCGTATTCTCACGTATGAAACCAGAAACGGATCTTTCCACACGCACTGTTCTCCTTCACATGAATATATCTTGACTTGGAGGTTGGAAGTCTTTTAGAAATGACTGATTTCTTTTCCAATTTGAGTGTAACTTGTCAAGAAAGGAAATATATCTATATATATATATATATATATATATATTATATTGAAGAGAGGACATGAAGAATAGTCTGGAAAGGAAAGGTCTATTTTTTATCATTGGAAGTTGTTTCTTTCTGTCATAGATTGAGCTCTTGTTAGAGGAAGATTTGGATTGATAATGTTCTTGCTCTCTTTTGGAGATCTTATGAATGTTTCTGATTCTTGGAGGTAATTCATTTTCTGGGGTTCTTCTATTTCATTCTCTAGCACTCTTGTTTCAAATTCTTCTCTTGCATTGGGCTTGTGATAATGGGTTCTGAGTTGGGATTTCGGCAGTGAGAATGAAATGAATGGGTGGGTTGTTTCTGTTTTTGGTAGTTTTTCTGATTTTAGATGGTCTTTGGAAAGTGTGGTGGGACATTGAAGTCAAACTCGTGGGGGAATGTAATTTGGTGGAGATGAGTCTTCTGTTTTGGGCTTTGTTGAATGAAGAAATGTCTTTTGGGTGATGGGTCTTCTTTACAAAGGTTTCTCTGTTAGAATTTTCGTTTGAACTACTGAACATTGTGTTTGTTTTCTTTGTTGGATTTTGAGTGCTCGAAGTACTTGTGGTTTGCTTTTGTTTGTGTTGGATTTTCTTCTTTAATTTGGAAAGTGTGCTTGGAACTTTTTTTTGTTAAAGGACTTTGAAGTCAAGTTCTTGCTTTTTGTTGGTTTTTTTACTTTTTTTGGGATTTTGAGGAGACGGGTCTTCTGGTTCTGCTTTTGGGGCTTTTAGTAAAGAATAAGGTTTCCTTTGATTGGTTTTCTTTACAGAGATTTTTAAATTTCAGTTTTTGTATTATTTTTTTTTTAAATTTCAGTTTTTGTTTTATTTAAACTATATATTTTTTTTGTGTTTAATTTTAAATTATATGTGCTTGTTGATGAATTTGTGAATAACTTAGGGCTGTTTGTTTGCATGGAATTGAACTGCTAAGAATTTTAAGAAATGCATTCTAAAGGTGGCTGAAGTTGAATAACCAAAGGAGAAGATCCGTATCTGGCTATCAAAGAATCTCCCCTTTAATGGAAAATGAATTAAAGGGAGATGGAAAATGAATACCTACCCATGGAAAGTCAGCATCCCATCAACCCCTCACCTCTTTAAGAATCCTTTGTTTGAAGCCAGGAATTTAATTCCATACAAAAAAACAGGCCCTTACGGTTTGGTCTCGGTTGGGTTGATAATATTGAAAACAGTTTTGGCATCTTCCATCTTTCCATTTGCAGGATTTTAATTTTTATTTGGATTGTATATCATCATGGACTGAAAAGCTAGCTAGAATTTCATTTTGTGTGAGAGGCCTTTTTGAATGCTTTCAAAGCCATAATTTCCCGCCTTTTCCAATCAATGATGGTAAACTTTAATAATTTCTAATTGAAACGTCCAAATTTCTTTTGGGTCTGTAGGTTTCTTTTTACACTTCCAGATGGAATGTGACCTTTTGGACTCTTAATTTCTTTTATGGCTTTGTACTTTAAGAATTGTTTTTTGTTGAATCACGCATTTGAATTATGTAGGTGCGAGAATCTCTCTTTCGCATGAGATGCATCTTGAAGGCCCAATGTTTAATTATGTGAACTGCTTGGAGGATTAAATAAACACATTGTATGAGAAACGCTTTGAGGTCTTGGATTTCTTCTTAGCCTTGTTATTTTCAGAGAACTTTCCCATATATGAAATGCACAAATGGTTTCTGATTTCAGATTCTCATTGGCAGAACTGAATTTTGGAAAATATGATGTCTGCCATATACTTCATTGTCACCTTTCAGTGTGATGAAGAGGCGGGTTTTCAAGCTGTGTTATTTAGATTGTGCCCAATAGAGGATTGTACTTAAAAGGGCACAAAATGGCATTAGTTGAACTCATACCGATCGGCACGTTTCTGGCTCTGCTGACGAAAGAGGTAGTGGAGACAGCTTTGGCTGCCAAAGATGTTCTCATAGAGAAGGAGAGCTTCAGGGTTCTGGCAAATTACCTTGATGACATTGAACCTGTTTTAAAGGAATTGCAAGTCCGCGGGCTGAAGGACACTCAAGCTGCAAGGAAGGCTTTGAAGTTCCTTAAGGACGATGTTAAGAATGCAAAGAATTTAATTGAGAAGTATAGAAACCGTGCTCCTTTTTACCTGCTGTTGCAGTGCCGACGCATAGTCAAAGAGGTTCAAGATGTTACACAGGATATTGGAAGATCTATGGCCTCCTTATCCCTTGCAAGTGCCGAAATTCTTTCTGATATATCTGAGAAAGTGAATAAATTGCATTATGATATGCAAAGGGCTGAGTTTGAAGCATCTCAGTCACAGCTTCGTACTCTTGAGAAGTTGTATCAGGGTGTTCAGGAGCAAAAGAGTGATCAGAATTTCGCCAATGACATGCTAGAAGAGATAGCAAGAGCGGTTGGTGTGCCCATTGAGCCATCCGAAATAAGCAAACAGCTCGCTAACTTTAGGAGGGAAAAAGAAGAAGCTGCTGAACGTAAAGAACAGATGGAAGTGCTCTTTTTGGAGCAGGTAATTAAACTTCTGTCTCGAGCAGATGCTGCAAATGATCTAGAAGAAATTAAGGCACAATATGAACGTAGGGTGCAGACTATCGAGAAATACAAACAGGATGAATACATCCCACCACTTAAAACTTTTTTATGTCCAATTGAGAGGACAACTGTGATGGTGGACCCTGTCAGTCTTTGCACAGGAACCACCTGTGAAAGAGCGGCGATTGGGGCTTGGTTCAATAATGGACAGAGAACTGACCCTGAGACAGGCCAGTTTCTTGATGATTTGACACTGAGATCCAATGTTTGCTTGAGACAGTCGATTGAGGAGTGGAGAGAACTCAACTACTGCCTTAAAATTAGGTCTGCCAAGGGAAAATTGATGTCGGGTGTGGACTCGAAAGCTGAAGAGGCTCTTGGCCAAATACAGGAGCTCATCAATGACAATTCCATTAACAAGGATTGGATTGCAATAGAAGGTATCATCGAAATTATTGTGTCTCTTCTTGGAAGCTTACACAACAAAGGCATGAGAAAAAGAATTTTGATTACTTTAAAGGCCGTGATTGATGAGCATGCTAGAAACAAGGTGAGTAGCTTCAATACCTGTACATTTTTCTCCACTTCTCTTTTTTTTTTTTTTTCCTGTTTGGACTTTGGGTATCTGCCTTTTTGTCAAGATAATCAATGTTATATTCTGACTATCAAACATTTAGAATTCTGTTTGACTGGAAGCATAATGTTGTAAATTTTGCTTGCATCAATTAGAGTTCCGGGTTACTTTTTTTAATTTGTATATTTGTGAAGAGCGGAGTACAAAATCATATGAGTTCTATGATTGCAGGTGACTGTAATCTTTGTCTTTTTAAGTTCTATTTTATGTTGAAAGCTGATAGTCTTTCTCTGTAGGCTAGTAGAGACTATAACTGTATTCATAAATACACCAATTCAGATTGATAGGAATAGGATAAGGCCAAATGATGGTGATGGCAAAGACAATGATTTGCTCTTTTTTTTTTTTTTTCTGAGTTATCCCTCATCTCCAAACACTGTTCGGCCATTTGCTATGGTGCAGCTTCGCATGGGAAATTAAAAACATATAGTCATACAGTGGTTCCCAATTTTGTCCATCTTCAAAACTCTTCAATGACTGAGACAGCTCCTAGAAGGCCGACAAGTATTGTTAGAACAGTCATTTTTGACCTAACCTCTCCCTTGTCGATTATGGGACAACATTTGTCATTTTTTTTCAACACAAGTTGGATAGAACCAAAAAGGACTAAATAAAAAACACCCACAATGTGAAAACATAACTAAAAAAATGTTTAGTTTGAAAAGGGACATCTTTTTTGATATGCAACATATAAAAAATGTTCAAGATATTTGAAAGGCAAGGACTGCTAAAGACTCTAAAAAATTATGGAGGATGGGTATAAATCACCTCATGAAAACTGGGGCCATCCCTCTGCTCCTGGAATCTAAATTGGAAGAATTTCTTAGCCTAGGGTCATCCATTTGAATTGAAGAGCTCAAATTCAATCGCTAAAAGGGCAATAATTGGGATGTATCATTACAAAAATCAAGAAAAATGCAAGAGAAATTGCTTTGAACCCTTGGTCAAGTATAAAGGAAGACCTTCCCCATGGGACATACATACAATTACTTATCTATTTTTTGTGAAAACGTAACATGCAAATTGGGAAATTGGGAGCGACTTTGGTTTTTTGATGAAACGTATTCTTACGTGTGATAGATCAATGCATGTGATGTCATGTTATATATTAAATGATTTCAAATTCTCAACCATTTCTGTTCTGTGAACCGGTGTAGTAGTGCTGGTGGTGTTTACCGTATAAGGCAGGCTTCCCTTTGCCATAAAAATGGCCATTTTCCCCTTGGTCTTATTCACATGTTGGGATGGTAATGGGTCGGATTTAGTATGAGTCAACTTAAATATGAACCCACTCGACACATGCCTGCCCTGTGTCTTACCCGACCTGTGACAGATTTATGGTTAGTTTTACCAAATTGGTTGTTTTTATTTTTTATTTATTTTAAAATTAAAAAATATGCATACACATTCCCTCAAAACTGCATCCCCACACTTTCTCTTTTTATGAATGTCCACTACCACTTGTCATGTGGAAGTTTTGTATATGAAACCTTATTGAGTAATATCTAGACCAGTCCCAAATGGCATAGAGCTGGTCAAGGGAAACCAAAACCCGAACCTGACTTAGGTAAAAAATCTAAAACCCCTATCTACCCCGAACCCGACAAACCCACTATCAAACCCTCGCTGAAAGAGCTGGTCGAGTCGAGTCACCCATTTACCTAACCCGTTGCCATCACTAAGCATATGTGTTAAAATATGTCAACTTGTTCATTTAAATTCTTGATAGGATTTTGTGGTCGGTGCCATTACTCATTTATAGTGACAAAAATTAGTAAACATATCCCAAGTAACGTGATTTCTATTCTTAGACGCCCCAAATGCTTCACTCAAAAAATACGTGAATCACTTGAAAGGTGCAATTTAGTTTATGGTCAGAAACCTTTATACTGTAAAAATCCGTTTTTGTTATTATTTTGTTTGAAATCATGACATTCAAATGTACAGGATAGAGTGGTCGAGTCTGGAGGAGTTGATCAGGTAGTTCATTGCCTAGGACGTGATCCAGTTATATCAAGGGCTGCCGTTGAGTTGCTCTTTGAATTGTTGCATGATGGTTCTGGGTGGAATTTGTCTGTGTCAAAGAAATTAACACAACAAAACAGTGCAATTCTTTTCCTTGTTATGCTTCTGAAAGGCCCAACAAAGGAATCAGCAGAGAAGGCAGAACAAATCTTGTTGAAACTGTGTCAGGAAGATGATGAAAATATTTCCCGTGCAGCTGCTGCCAATTGGTATAAACCACTGATTTCTCGGCTCTGTCAAGGTTAGACAGATTTTACTCAAGACTCAGGCCATGCATCTGATTTGTTTGTTCCAGTTCTCTGTGGTTTTTTTTTTTTTTTTTCCTGAATGTAGTTCAAATGGAACCATGAACTTCATCTTAATTTTCAATTATGTTCATCATGCCAACCCACGCTTCCCCTTCTCTGTTTCCCCTCTTCTTTTTTTTTTTAATTTATCACAAAATTAATCTTCTAAACATTTTCTTATAGAATTATGTCATCTTTGAGTAGAGAATATGCATGGTCTCCTTGGGCCTTGTGGTTGACCATGTGGGGCCTATCAGTGATCTAGAACATTGATCTGATGGGTCTAATATCTTTGAGTAGAGAATATGCATGGTCTCCTTGGGCCTTGTGGTTGACCATGTGGGGCCTATGATTCGGTGATCTAGAATATTGATTTGATGGGTCCTCAGTGATAGACCTCACCTCAGAGAATCTCAGACTGAAAGATCCTTGTGATCCGAAGTTCTCTATTTCTTGTTGGATCTGGACTGTAGATGTGTTTCTTAATTATCTGTTTGCAAGCCAATGTTTGAGGTTACCGTCATATAAGTTTTTCCGGAGCATTTTAATATGCAGTGAAGACCATGAGATCAATGGTATGGTTTACAAAACCATGATCCCTCTCATTCATATGATCAAGGATACTAAGCTGGTTCAAACTTCAAAACCATATAATTCTCCTTAAATTTAACTGGTAATTGCAGGAATTTCAGAGCCAGCGTTCCTGGCTCTCTCATCCCTTGGTTTTTGAAAGCTCTTTTGGTCTCTTTGATTTGGATTAAGATATTATAGAATATACGGTAAGTCAGTTGAGGTGTCCTGCTAAACTGCTGATGAATTGCATTCTGTTCAAGAAACTTATGACTGATGGGATCGCCCAATATGAACTCCGCCAATAATGAAAATGGGGGATCCTTTGATTAAATTCATAATGCGTGAAGTGCTTAAGATTAGAAGACTCTCAAAAAGAGAGAATCTGTAAAATATTGTACATGATTTTAAAATATGTGCATGCATAACCTGTTATACTTTTTTTTTTAATTTCATTCTACATCATGTTTACAAAACAATTAACCTGAAAAATGAAAATACTGTAAATGAAACTAATGTGAAAATTGATTCAAACTCGAATGAATATTTGCTAGTGCTGAGAAGCAAATAAGAAACTTCTATATTACTATTGATAATTTTTTAGTTTTTTCTTAGATATTACTTTCTTTGTAAATTTTATTTGTCACCGTGGTCATGTGGTTGTACTCAGTTTCATTTGGCATGTTTCAAAGCTACATAAAAATGTACAGTGGATAGCTGAGTTGTTTGAGTCAATATATTTCATGCATTACGGCCCATCTTCAGCAATCCAGTACATTCATCTGATGGGATCCACCCGACAGTTTTAAGAATCTGAGTGTTGGCCTGCAGATGGATGGTTAAAAAAGATAATTGTATCCATATTTAACTGCGCACCAGACAGATGATTGTGAATGTTAGATAATTTTGTTCGATTGCATATCCATCGCGTGTCTGACCAGACAGTTTTAAGAATATGATAATTGGCTCACAGATGGATGGTAAAAAAAAGAGATAATGTTTCCATATTTAACTGCACAAAACACCAGACAGATGGTTGTGCAGGTTAGACACAGAATAATTTTGTTCTAGTACAATTGCCTGACCTAAACAAACTGTTGATTTATCAAGGCTGTACACCGTTTCGCTCGGGGTCTGGAGACCATTATGTACAGTGTCATTCTAAGTTTTGCTTGGTTTGGAGGTGAAGTAATATTTTAGGGGTTTTGGAGAAAGCACCATGTGTGAGTGGTATGTGTAAATTCTTTTGTACAAAATTTATACATGCAAGTTTATGCTCATCAATGTATGCATTCGTTAAATGTGCTGGGTGTTTGTGCATGGCTGTTTCATGTGCATATGGTGGAGAACATCTGTTTTCATCCCTCTACAGTTTTCATTTGCTTCTTGGGTTGGTTTTCTTATTGATATGCTAATGAAAAGTGATCATGTGATTTACATCCTTTGGATTAACTCTTTATCCTTTTTTTATTTTTAGTTTTTTTGGACGACATGGGTATCCCTAAGGTCTTTGACCCAACCGGACTATTCCCCTGCGTAGATTAACTCTATAGTCAAGGCTACACATTTGATTCAATCATGTTAATAATGCCTTTCAGGACCTAAGTCATCAAGGATGTCCATGGCAGAAGTCCTTGTGAAAATGGAGTTGGTGGAACAGAATATAAAGCTCCTTGGTGAAGAAGGAGCAATCTCACCCTTGGTGGAGATGGCTTCAGGAACTCTTGAATCTAAGAAACAGGCCTTTGCTGCTTTGGCCAAGTTAGCAAGCTGCCATGAGAACAAGAAGCTAATAGCAGCCACCGGCATTGTTCCTTCCATTCTGGAACATATGTTCACTTCCCATATGCCCAGTCTTATTAGAGCCAGCTGCTCCAAAATCCTTGAAAGACTGTCTTCGGATGATGGTATTGAATTTCTTGTCGATGGGAATGGAAACCATCTCGAGTTAGAGCCAATCATTTCCAAGTTGTTAGCCCTTCAACAGAACCCAAGCTTGAGCAATGACATTCGTAGGCCTGCTTTACGTGCACTACTTGACATTTATAAGTCCGGTGCAGGACCTGTACAGAATGCAGTTGCAGTTGCCAATGGTGTTTCCATTATTCTTCCCTTACTAGAGGACCCTGACCATGAAATCCGAGAAGCTGTAGTTAATCTTCTCTTCCACTTCTCCCAACAGGAACCACAAGGAATTGCAGAATTCCTTCTTGTTGGGAGGAGGCTGGAAGCCTTTGTGGCAATTCTTGAGGACGAAAACCATCGTGATTTACAGATGGCGGCAGTGGGGTTATTATCTCATCTTCCAAAATCAGAAGTGGAGCTAACCAACAGATTGATCAAATTAGATGGGTTGCTGGCAATTTTTAATATCCTAAGATTAGGAACTGTGGAAGCAAAGGAAAATGCACTCAGTGTACTCTTCAGGTTCACAGATCCGGCGAATGTTGAGTTGCAAAGAATGGCAGTTGAATTGGGGGTGTACCCTCTGCTCATAACCTTTCTTAGGTCGGGATCGGTAACAGCTAAGGCAAGAGCGGCCGCCCTTATGGGTGACTTGTCTGTGAGCACTCCTAACCTTGTTGTTCCACCCAAGACTACTGGTTGTTGGTGTTTCAGGTCTTCTCATATGCCTGTTTGCGAGGTTCATGGTGGTGTATGCAATGTTACGACTACCTTTTGCCTTTATAAGGCGAATGCTCTGCCTGAGCTTGTGAGACTCTTGCAAGAGCATGCTTATGCAACTGCTTATGAGGTGCTTCAAGCATTGATGACGTTGATTCAAGAAGGCCCATCTTATAGAGGGGCGAATGTCTTGCATGATGCTGGTGCCATCTGTCCCATGTTGGAACTTCTGGACTGGGGGACACCTGCTTTGAAAGAAAAGGCTCTGGGTATCCTAGAGAAGGTATTTGCTGCCAAGGAATTGGCAGATTTTTATTGCTCAAGAGCTAGGATCCCTCTCGTCAGCCTGACCACTCAGAGCCAGGAGGGTGAACAGCTAGGAAGGCTGGCTGCTAGAGTCCTGGCTCGGCTTGAACGTTATTCAAGATCAATGCCTCTTGTTTGAGGGGTATAAAAATGAGTAGCCATCACCTGCATATAGCAAGAAATGAGACCATCCACACAACCGAAAAGTATTTGAACTGATTCCAGTTGCTGGTACATCCAAAACTCATCTTAATCGAAACATTTTCTTTCTTTAATTCTGAATGCTTAAACATAGTTGCAGGGATACAACATATATATCCAGCACTTTCAAATTTAAGTGTTTTAAGCTGTATCTCTTGGTTTCTGCACCCTTTTCCACGGTTTTAAATATATGGATGTAGCATGCATGCACTAGCATTGTGAATTGGTTGTGGTCAACATTGGAGATGATAGCTAGGAAATTATTCCAGTGAACACATTAGGTGGGCATGAATATAACCATTATTCTAATTTTTCATGCTTTTTGTGCACATCTGACACCCCTCATGAACGGGCCAGGAGATTTTTGGGGCAGGTCCACCATGTGTTCTGTTGGAGTCACAGGATATGGTAGCCTGGAACTGTTGTGTGGAATTTAGCTATGATGCCCCAGATATGGCAGGAAAATGCCGTGGACATGTCAAAGACACAGATTTTACACAAAAAGTGAAGTATCGGATACAATACAGCCCAATATGAATAAGTTTCCCTTTCTGAAGTATCCATCATAGGTAATTAGCAAGTCTTGATCTAATGATTTGGTTAGATGGAAACTTCTCATCATTCATTTTCTTGCATCCTTCTTATTTTCTCAATGACGGTTTGCTGTGTTCATAGTCACCTGTATAAGTACATGTCATTGCAAGAGAATACCATGTAGGTTTTATTAACTAATGTTAATAATGTTAGAAGGGCTGGGCCACTCTACCAAGTTTAATGATGGAAGGTACACAATATAACACATTGACTGAGACATTCAATTAGAGTACATGGGACTCTTTGTGCAGTTAGGACTCCTGCTTGCATAGATTCATATGATGACCTACGCCAGCAGGCTTTATCTGAGAACAATTCAGTTTGTTATTCTTTGATACTACTGAATTCCTTTATTTGCACATCTTTTAGAAATCTACCTATGTTTTTTATGTTTAACAAACAGTATCTGATCACGTTTATCTTAAAAATTTCCACTTATTTTATTCAGTAGATTTTTTCTTATGAAATTTTTCATGGGTTCTGGGGTGCAGGTGATTGAGGTTAGTGAGTGGCTCTTTCAAGTATAGCGTAGCACCAATGACAGCTCAACCAGAAACTCAAGTTGTATCTGATAGCAGCTATTCTCTCTGTTGATGCAGGTTTCATTCTTTTTGCACAGATGGAGGAATCTGTTCTGTGTTGTAAATTTTGGCATGTGCATGATTAACATATTACAGAGAAAAAAAAAAAAAAGAATGATTGTTTGAAACAGTGTGTTGCTCTAAATGTTTATTCTGTAACAGGTAGATTATATGTACTTGGATTGGGGAGCTACAAAAAATAACCCCAGTTGGATCACATTTTTCATAGATTTAAGAGTTTGGAAGTTTAATTTTAAGTTTAGATGATTCATGATTACAGCGAATCTCACTCAATAGAGTTAAATTTAGGTGCATGTCAATTCACAGGGAAGGAGAAGGTTTGATTCTAGGTTTGGTACCCGCCTGGGTGCTGGTTCTTTGGCACAATGTGGGGGTCCCAGCCCAACCCAGCCCAACCCCACCACGTTGTGCGTTCCAACTCCCAGATTTACCTGGTGCATGTGTTCTGGGTCGTGCTTGCACCGGGAGGATTAGTCTTGTTAGGCCAAATACCATGAAAATACCCTTGTCAAAAATAGAAATAGAAAGATTTTGGGATCGAGTTTTTTTATCGATGGCCTCTACAACCGATTACATAACTCAAAACTTGCACAACAGCTTGAACATTCATCCAACAGATCCACTGTCAGTGGCCCATTTCCCCAAAATCAACTGTACTGTCAAAATAAGTCCTCCAGCAAAACAATTAGAACCATCCGATGCATGCAATTGAGCCATGATCCATCCAGGGTGGGGTCAAGAATCCCCAAGTGTTCTCTCTTTGTTCTACTTGCACAAGTGACCACAAATGTAGGGGCAATACAGAACAGCTAGTAATATTGCATGTTACCTGCAGGCCACGCATAGGAAACGGGTGAAAATGTCATATCTTAAATCCCATTACACTTCAACCGTTTGGAGAATGAGCTGTGGACATACCCTTGGAGAGACAACTGCATTTTATTACCATAAATAAATAAAGGAGGATGTCACTAAGAATCACTCGTCACTTTAAAATGGCTATGGTACAATAAAAAAAAAAAAAAAAGCATTTGTATTGCTTGTGTTCTAAAAGTTTTTTATTTATTTTATTTATTTTATTTATTTACTTAGGGCACTTGTGTGTGAAGCTGCAAAAACCAACCACCATTGGAAATAATTTTTTGCGGAATTGTAGAAAAACTATTCAATTTCCCGCTACTCTTTCAGTGCCGTAGAAAACCGTTTCCACTTTTCACATTTTTTCTGTGAAAAAGTAGCTCCACAAACTTGCCATTCTAGAGAAAGGGTTACAATGCAGAGACCAAAAGTAAAAGCTTAGCAAATACCAGTTTCAAAGCAGAGACAAATAAGTGAGACCTTTGAAATGGTAATGGGGCTTGTTTATGCAGGATACAATGCCTTATGCAGATGCAGATTTCCTAGTTTTTTTTCTGAAAATGTTAGTTGTTGAGAAGGGAGAGCTTCTTGTCATTACACAGCGCATCTCTTTTGCATAGATTTACATTTTCCATCCCAGCCAAGAGAATGAAAATTCAATATGGCTAGGAAACAAAACTT
This sequence comes from Persea americana, assembly GCA_029852735.1. Taxonomy (NCBI): domain Eukaryota; kingdom Viridiplantae; phylum Streptophyta; class Magnoliopsida; order Laurales; family Lauraceae; genus Persea; species Persea americana. The sequence goes on from CM056816.1 coordinate 18,273,414, forward strand.
TTTCGTCGCACGATAAGGTTTCCAAAAACCATATTTATGGTCCCATGACGAATGATCTAGTTCACTCCAAAATAAAATCATCATCATGACTGAGACCTCATCCAATTAAATTGGAGTCAATTTTGGGAAGTCTACTCACTCAACCCCCACTCACACCCATGTTTTGAGGAAAAATTTCTTTTCTTCAAGGTCTTTAGTAGTTATGCTTAACTTAATAGCCTTTATATATATATATATATATATATGGGTCTTCTTATGCATCCATCCCTCACCGTTTTGGTGAGGGACACTTCCATAAATGGAAGATTTCAAGTACAAAAATCACTTATTTATATTTGTATATATATATATATATATATTTATATATGAGCAAGGCTCTCCTAAGCTCAAGCTTAAGGTAAAATTTTGTAAGCTCCATGTTTGTGGGGCCCATCTTTGGTTCATCCAAATGGACCAAACACATGACTCCCCTAAATTGCACATATCCGCCAACTTCCGATTAGATCCAAATTATCTAAACCGTTGGATCGACTATGTATCTATTCAAATGGACTGTGGACCATTAAACTTTTAGGCCCATATGGAGATGATAGAAATCACGGTTGGAGCTGATTTTTTTGCAGAGAAAAGTATCCCACGGAGTCCTTAAAATCCCCCCATCCCCATCCCCATGTGGGTCCCCAGGTGGGCCCCACCACATACTTGAGCTTACCTTATCCTAAGCTTGAGCTTAGGAGAGCTAGCCCCTTTATATATAAGGGGTCTTCTTATACATCTATCCCTCACCATTTTAATAAGAGACACTCCCTTTATAAGAACTTTCAAGTACAAGTGTACTACACCCTATGTATTGTCAAGTACATTTTGTACTTGAAAGTTTCCATAAAAGAAGTGCCCCTCACCAAAATGGTGAAAGATAGATGCATAAAAAGACCCCCTTAAATATATATATATATATATACACACACACACACACATACATATAGGTGGGTCTTAAAAAAGGTGCTTTCAACTTGAAAACTTCCCATAATTAAAGTGTCTCTCACTGGTGAGGAAAGTATGCATGAGAAGACCCCCATATAATATAATATAATAATATATATATATATATGGGAGCTGCTCTCCTCAGCTGCAGCTGAAATTTAATTTCAGCTGCAGCGTGTGATAGGCTCGTGTGGCAGTGGCAGTGGCAGGATCAACTCAATCACATGTTTAGAAATCAAGCCCAAACTCAGTCTTGATTAGAAATCTAGCTGAGCTGAGCTAGTCTTGACAATGCATAACAAGCTTAAGATCAACTCAATCACACGCTGCAGCTGAAATTAAATTTCAGCTGGAGCTGAGGAGAGCAGCTCCCTATATATATTATTATAAGAGCTTTGCTGGGTCTTACCCTATACAATTGTACTAAATTATAGCACAAAATTCCATGTGGCACTTGTCACTTGTCAGCCACCTGCAACCAAAGTTGATAATTCATTTTGCAGGCACCACACTGGACGGTTATAGATATCAAATCAGAGTCAAAAGTAATAAATGGCCAATTCAACATCCCGGAGGGTAAAAAAGAACGTAAACCAAATACAACTTGAAAAAAGGGGAAAAAATGAACATTAAGCAAAGAATAGAAAATGACAATAAACTGGATGCAGCTGATATAATTTGATCTCTTTTGAACTCCAAAATAGAAACAAATGCACTATTTCAAGTTTCAACAGTTAACAGCTTGCAAAACAAAACATATTACACGGACATCCATCATTACATCTTAGCCTTATTCCATAAATATGGAGTATGCTTGATGTGTTCTGCTCAAAAAAGAAGCGAAGAAGCTAGTCGACACAAAAAATCACGTCTTACTAGGATCTGTATACAAGAGTGATATATATATCATCTTAGCACATCTCAATTATTTGAGGACATTAATACATGACAGGAAACAGCTGCCTTCGAGTTCAGTTACAAAAATAATGAACAACAACGCCCAAACACGAAAAATGAACAGCTTGAAATTACAACCGAACGGCAATGTGCACGCCCAGTGCTACGATACTTCACCAACTATCTACTTCCAACTGTGGGTCAAAAAAGAATAAAAAATCCATCCATAATAGCCTTAACAAGTAGCCTATCCCAAGTAAATGGATGGTGAACAAGAATGAGCTTGTTGGGCAAAGGGAGTAGTACTACAGAGCAGCAGGTGATTCAGTCCTCAGTCTGACCTTGGTCGGTTCGAGCCGCCTCTGTGGCCATTGTAAAGAGGTAAGAAGGAACGAGACCCATGTTTCCTCCTCCCATAACACCGCCAATAGAGAGTCAATATCAACAACAGAACACCAACGGGAATGGCCCATCTGTCTCAAGCAAAAAGGAATACTATGAACATATACCATTGAAAATAATAACTTTTGAAGTTGATGCAGGCTAAACCCTTCTTATAGTGGTTTGATTTTATCATTATCATCATCAAAACCTTGTCCCAACCATATAGGGTTCAGCTACATGAATTTTGTTTCATCATTCTAGTCTATCCTGGGCCAAATCCTTGAATAGGTTTGCACTTAAGATTGTTAGTATCATATGATTTTGAATTCAAGGATGTACACAATATCCTCAGAGCTTGAGTGAGGACAATCGTTTAGAGGTCTGAACAACTAACTTGAAGGAATCTACTCTGCCCTAGTAACCCAGATTGGAAGATCGTAGAGGGAAGATATTTGGCCTTTCTTTCACATTGAATATGCTCACTGCTACATATGTTCAATTGTTCGTAGCTACATACTTTGAGGGTTGACAATTGAAGGGTTGGGGCTGAGGCAAGGCAATTTTTTTTTTTAAGTCTTATGTTTCACATACAAAAAGGAACGAATCCTTATGTAAGTGTATATCTGTGCATGCACATCAACCAACAGAATTCAGATAGTACCTGCTGATCAAAGGTATCCAATCAATTTACTCTCTCTCTCTCTCTCTCTCTCTCTCTCTCTCTCTCATGCATGTAACGTTTTGAACATAAATATATATCTGACTAAATACATAATAAGCAATCTTGTCCAATGATCTAGAGAGGAAAGGTGAGGAAGCAAGAGAGGACCTTTTACCTGTCCAAATCAAGGAGAGGGCTATAAACTATAGTTTCCCATGTTGCAACAATGAAGTGCCAGGTAGGATTGTAGTAAAGTGATTCTGCTGACCAGAACATCCTTGTATATGTTTCCAAGAAAATAAATAGTATCCATGCACCGATCTCAAGCAAAAGAAACTTAACAACGAATCTGCCTATTACAACCATAACAAGGGAGAATGCGACCAACCAATTGAAGAGCCTCTGATTGTAATCCTTTATGAACAAAGACCGGGACTTTCCCAGCATCTGCAGAAAAATGTAGTAAGATAAGCTCCAAATAATTGAAGCAAGTTTTTTAAAAGACAAGAAATTGTGATGGAAATAAGATTTTATAATCAAACAAAAAGGTCATAGACGTTAGAAAATATTTTAATACTAAAAAGGATGACCCGAAAAATGCCTTTTTGGCCTGAAGTCAGGATCTTTATAAAAAATTTCTAATTAAGCTAATTAGGATTTTTAGCAAATCACGGGTCCCTAATTATGAATTTCTTGTAAACTTAGAAATCAGCTAGAGTTTGGAGGAAATCTCATCTTCATTATGAGGATTGTACAAGCTTATATGCTTGAATGATTACAACTGATCAAGAGAAGAAAACTCATGGCTACAGCAAACAAGGGAAGAAAAAATCTATCATATATGTGTAAACTGGTCCTAAGGACTATTATTCTAATGTACATATCTTCCTATTTACAATACTCCATAGGGGCTTCTTAATCTATACACCTAAGCAATTTTTATCAACCCCCTCACGATGTAGGAAGTGCAGCGAGAGTGGACAAAGTTGGCAGGAGCGATTAACAGTGACTCTTGGTAAAGAAGTCTTCAATCGGTGCAAGAGTTGGAACAAAGGGGAGAGATGGTTCCCAGCTGAGAACGAATTTCAGTCACCATTTAAGAAAAAAAAAAGATATGGTTCCCAGCTGGCTGACAGTGAGAATGAATTTAATGTGCTTAGTGTGTTCATGAAATACCTCATTTTCGGCAACATGAACAGGACCTTCGCTGTCAAAATGGAGAGTAGTAAGATGGGGGATAGAGATACCAAGGTCCAAGAGCAACCAGCGTAGCTAGATGATTTCAGCAGTAGCATGAGCCATGGGACGGTACTCTGCTTCGCTGGACGATCAAGAAGCAACAGATTGAATTATGAACTTCCAAGCAACAAGAGTCTCGCCTAAGAAAATGGAATAGCCAGTGGTGGACTATCGATCAATGTCACCAGCCCAATTGGCATCGGTGTAGGCCCCTAAAACAGAACCAAGGTTGATGGATAGAACAATCCAATATGTATGTAGCAACGGACATAATGAAGGATGCAGAGGGCTACAACATAGTGAGCTGTGAGGGGAAGATACAAATTGATTGACAAGACACACAATATAAGTGATATCTGGTCGTGTGATGGTGAGATAAACCAAATAGCTGACAATTTCACTATAGCAAGTGGGATCTGGGAGAGGTTCACCATCAGCGGGCCGCAATTTTGCCTTTAGTTTCAAAAGAGCAGCCACATCCTTGAAATAAAAAAGAGAAGCACAATTAATAATGTTAGAAGAATACTTTTGCTAAGACAGAACAAGTCCGCAGGAACAATAAGAGATCTCAAGTCGCAAAAAATACCGACAAGTTCCAAGATCCATCATTCCAAACTACTGATTCAGATATTCTTTGGTGGTGCTGGTATAGCTTCATCGCCAGTAATAATCGTGTCGTCAATACACAACAGTAAGAGGACAAACGAGACCAGTAGACTTTTAGAAAGAGTCGACGTAACTACTTTGAGTGAAACTAAAGCAAAGAAGAATCATATTACTAAACTTGGTGGACCATGCTTGTGGAGCTTGCTTAAGGCCATACAATGCTTTGTGAAGCTTGCAAATGTGGCCAGATGTACGAGGAAGCCCTGGAGGCAGAGTCTACTTCTTCAAAATGATTGCCATGGCAACAAAGGCATTCTTGACATCCATTCGAGAAGGAATCTACCCATGAAGCAACAACAAGGAGTAGTCAGACAGTAGTCATCTTTACGACTGGGGCAAATGTTTCATCATAATTGATTTCATACTCTTGGGTCTAGTCATTTGGCTGATAGAGAAGGTTCAGAGACAGGTTAGGAATATGATAAGCATTGGTGAGAGAAATAGGGTGATGAGGTGAAGAGCCTACTTTTGATGCAGACAAAGATGAGGCATCGGCAGTAAAGAAATTAGAAGAGATAGGCACAGAATGACAATGCAGAAAACCAAAATCATCATATGTCATGTGATGAAGCTCTAGAATCCAATATCCAGGAGGCGGAAGACAAACTTGGAACAACAGACATTGTGGAGGTAGTTGTGCCACATGTACCTGTGTAGAAGTGGAATACTATGAAGAAAGTAACAGCAGCGGTGGAAGAAGGGATACCAAAGGGCTGGGCTGGGCCCGGGGTTGTCCTTACCCTACCCTCAATATATGCATGGCCTGGCCTTCACGGGCTTGCGTAGAGTCTGTACTACTTAGGCCCTTACCCTACCCTTAAGGGCCAAGGCAAGGCTCAGGGCCTAAAAACGATAAACCAATTTTTATTTCTTTTTTCTACATTGCCACCAAGCAATGAGTGTCAACCAAGCATTATCTTGTCCCACCTCTCTTGCGAAGGGACCACTATGAAAACATTTGGAGTATAGAGGTTGTCTCTAAAAACCTTTTTTTTTTTTTTTATCAGCAGAGTCTCATGCTTTTTGGTTACTTGGGTCCTAGAAGTGCAGTTTTATTTATTTTGTCAAAGGGAATGGGTCAAAGAATTTGTTTTATCTCACAACTTTCACAGGAATCTCCTCGTACCAAATCATTCCAATTTAAGAATTTTTCTGCCTTATATAATTTATACAAGAGGTCTTATCTTCGAGAAATTTAAATCATTTACATTCACCTACCTTTATGAACTGTCATTACTTTTCAATTTAATAATGATCTGACTATTAACTGTTGTCGAATTTCAGTCACAAAAACAAATGCACTTAAAAAACCATTATTAGTTTAGACTTTAGAGTTCAAAGAATTGGGAGTTATAATTATCTAATTAAAATGATATTTGTATCACACCATATCCTCAATGTTCCCTACACATAGAAACTACCTTTATGAATTGGTTGGCATCCAAGTCACTCTAGGAGTATAGCCCTTTTGCACTAGCAAGAATATATAAACATAATATAATAAGCATAAATAAGAATCAACAAAACTAGGAGAAAGGGATCAGAAGCAACCACCACAACAATTATTGCTTGTGCATTAAGTATAATACATAACTTAGATAATTAAATAAAAAGATAAAATGAACAAAGCATGTGGCGTGTATGACCTTTTAGTGCATTCTATAATGTGTATGCGGGTATGAAATTACCTTCATAGCCCCATTTTATTACTATTACGTGACTGTTACAAGGGCATTTTAATGCATATAAAACATACATATATATATAATAAAGAAAAATGAAGGGGTAGTTGGCCGATGAGGACATGGATGGAGGTAGTAAAAATAGATTTGAAGAAGTGCAACTTATGTGAGTATTTCGCGCATAATAGATTGGAATGGAGAAACAAATTTCTTGTAGCCAACCTCAACATAGTTGGGACAAGGCTTTGATGATGATGATGATAATAAATAATAAAGAAAAATAGGAGGACCAAGGCTAGGGCTGAGTTGGGCCTAGTACTGGCCAAGCCCAGCCTTGGGACTTTCTCTTAGAAGCAAAAGCCCTCATTTTAAGGGCTTTTTGAGGGCTGGGATGTGGCCCCTTGTTTAAGGCCAGATTGACAAGCCTAGGTGGAAGCTTTAGAACTAGTCGGAGTGACTGCAGGGGCAATAGGTTGAGTAGATTGCTTGTAAGAAGGTTGTCCGTTGAAAGGATGGCAAACCAGGCAATTTCATTTGCAATGACACAGCCTGTGACAGTTGTGGCATTCATTTGTGTGGAGATCTTGCAAAAAATAGCATCCCTTTTTTTCTAATTGAGAGGGACATTGTTGACCTCTAGACTGGGTCAAGAAGACAGTATTCGAAGTTGGAGCAGTCCTATGCAACGATTGAAGATGGGTCCCTTTAGCAATGAATTTAGATAGTGCTGCATCGAAGGCAGGTAATGGAGATCGATAAAGAATGTCATCTCCCAGAGGTTCAATTTTGGGAGAACTAGTCTATAATTTTTTGGGCATTCGAAGCAATTAAGCTCGTACAATTCTCTTAGGATGCGTTGGTGTAGTTGCTTTTCTATGAAAAAGCGTGGTAAGTGAAAACACTGCAGTAAAAAAAGTTCCACATTTGGTGCAGACGCTTTTTCCTGTGGAAAAGCAAAAAAATGAACTAAATTTTGCACGACTAAATGGAAAAAGTGTTTCCGATGAGGGGGGAAATTAGAATGGGTTTTCCACAAAATACGAAATAGGTTGTCTGGGGAATTGGTTTTCCATGGTGTCGCATAAACATGCGGTTGATGAATATGAGAGCTCTTCCAAATTACGTGGTTTTGGAGCCCTGTTACTCCCAGGTATTCCACTTTTTCGTCAACTTAAGTAAAAGCCCTCTTCATTGACTCGTTCTGACTGTCAACATTGCATCAACCTTCTGTCTACTTGATCATACCAGAGCTCCTATCAACAACTCAGATTTTGGCTAGAAAGATCTGCCCAATTTCAGCACCTCAGTACCGATGCTCTCTCTGTGTGGGGCGGTGGGGCCCACTCTGTCTAATAAGGCACCATCTGTTTAAGTGATTTTTTGGCAGTTGATATAAAATTAGGATTTTTGAAAGATTTTTTCATAAATTTTCTCGTATATCAAATTAGGATCTCTCACTCTCTCTCTCTCTCTGTCTCTCTCTCTCTCGGGGTAAGCTATGCATTTTTATCATTTCTAACCATTAGGATTCTCAGAATGTTGTTAATTATGCTGATTAAGACTTTTGTACAACGTTGATTAAGATTTTAGAAATCCCCATTGGGATTCTTAGCAATTCATGCATATGTATATTGGTCATGTGTTTGTTATTCACAATTCACACATTCATTAATAGATTTTCTGAATTTCTCTTCTGATGGTGGATATTTGATATTGTGGAAGACCAGTGGTCCTGAATCCATGGTCATGATTGTGCTATCCTGAGACTTTAGGTCCAAATGTTGACTCGTTGGTCAATCTCGCCCTCCTAAGTGCATTAAATGGCATTAAAGGGAAAATTCAAGTCAGTTTCACCAAGAACTTAGGTTTTCTTTCATCTGATTTCAAATTTTTCAATCTATTTTTCTTAACTCCATAAAAAACGTAATCTGGTCCCAAAAAACCCCATCACAACCTTCAACTTTCCATCCCAAAGCAACCATAAACCATACCCCTACAAAATCTCTAAGTTTTCCTCACTAATTCCCTTCAATTTGAAACCCATATCAAGCCCAAATTAAGCTCCAACGCCATAGGAATTTTGCCCCTAAACGTGCCACTAATCCAAAGCTCAATTAGATCAAATGCCAGCTGATTCGGCCTTATTGAAACACAATCCAACAAGCCCTAATTAACTCCCCATCAAAACCTACCCGGCCCCTGGCCCTCCAACCCTTCAAGTTCCTTCAATTACTGCCCTATTAACCCATGATCAACCCTAAATTCCAACACCAAAATGATTCAATCCCAATATCAACTCAAGAACCTTTGAATTCGTTACTGATTTGTGTAATTTACTGCCTCATCTAGCACAGATATTTACAGAATTCTTACAGCAACTAAACCCTCTGCTGACCTACCTCCAATTAGATATAAACCTACCATAGGAATTGGAAAGAAGTGTCATGCTCCTCTCCAGCAATCGTCAGTGCTAATCACAGATGCTGAGGGTTATTTTGTATCCCTTGTTATTTTATCTCGTTCTTTTTGTTGTTTTTTTGGGATGGGGCTTGGGTCCATTGTTTTTTGGTCTGGGCCTTGGTTTGCAGCCTTCTTTTGTCTCAGTATACCCCTCCTATACTGTATAGTTTTCTCCTTTTAATTGCAGTCACCTTTTCAAAAAAAAAAAAAAAAAACCCTAGCCTACCTGAACCATAAATCCTTTACACCAATCACTAACCCCTACCTTCCAAAACAATCCCAAGAAAGCCCCTTACCCCTTTCATGCATCACCGTAGCAGTTGGTCCCTGTTCACATACCCATAGCACCAGTCCATCTCATTTACCGTCACTTGGCAGTGCTGCAGCAGTTTCTTTTTAGTCATTCTTTCTCCTTCAAAATTTAGTCCTAATCACAACCAAGCTCTCTCTATCATTTTTATTTAATTGAGAATCTCCAGAAATTCCATTATTTTATAGTGATATGGACCACAAGTCTTCTTTGATGGGATGAGAGCGCTTGAAGAATATTTTAAAAGCGGGTGATTGTAAAGATTATGCCGGAATAGCACTCCAAGGCAGGCAATGCTCCAATCCAGTGGTATCATGTATAAAATCACTTGCCATTTTTACAAACATGGACATGAAGGAGATGCTAATTGACAAACACTTATACAATAAAAATCTCATAACCAGACATCGATTTAGAGCCCATTGGAGACACTCTTGTTTTTAAGACCAGGAGTTCCATCATAGGAATAAAGAGATGCCAATCACAGGCGCTAAGAGAAAATCGTTTGCATCAGGAGATTGAGATGCTAACACTATCTTCAACACGTGAGCCCGATTGTGCAATCATGTGTGCAACTTTATTATTGACGGAGTTGTGCAATGAACATAATTTAACGAGAAGCAGTTGGCAAGTTGAGCCTGCCCATGAAGATACCTTCTTGCCATTACAAATTTGCAAGAGAGAATGATCCCCTGATCCAAGGGATTAATAGAAGCCAAATAACTCTAAAGGTCAACTCCAAGGATGGTTCAGTATGGTTTGATGTCATCCTGATGAATTTCACATCTTACTTGGGACTGGGAGGCCCTGGATATGTAATCGCAAGGTCCATTGTGATGGCAAGATTAATGATCATTATTTTAGGTACAAGGAAAGTTACATTCGATGATTTGACAGAAGCCGAAACAGTAAGAAATCAACAAATATTTAGACCTTGACATTGGTAAAAATAAACTTTTGGGGCCTTCTGCAACCTAATAAAACAAATTTAGTTCAACCTGTGGTGTGCCGACATTCCCCCAGGGAATAACAGTGTCTAATGAACACAAATAAACTCTTAAGAGAAAGCTATATGCTGCTGTCTAAAGAGGTGATGAAAATCTTATAACCAATTAATCGGACAATAATGCTTTTCTTTCTTGAGACGTATTGTGTAAAAGGTTCACAAGATTCTTTTGCACATCACCAATGCATTGCCTAAGAGTCTGGGTATTCAGCTATTCTTTACACTGTGGGCCACGCAGTGGAGGCCAACCAATTAATGTTTCTGTGATCCCACCAACACATGGATGACAGACATGTGTACAGCACTAATGCATGCCTAAGATTTTGGCAGCCAATCATTCTCTGGACTATGGCCTGTGCATGCAGGGGGCAACCACATAATGGTTCCATGACCATCACCATATTTTGATAGTATTATTAGCATTATAGCATCACTCATTTGATAGCAAGATGTGCCAGAAACTCTCTTATCAAAAACCAAGACAGCTGAAATGAACAACGCTGAGAAATAAAATGTTATACAGCCTAACCTTTGTCATCCGAAGCTCATAGCTTGCTTTTGAAGGCCCAACACATTCTTCCTCAAAGCTTTGATTGCACTGGAGAAAACCAGCATTGAATTTAGCCATAGATGGAAGTCTCAGGACTTGGAGTTGGTCCATTTTATCCTCGCACCTTGAGTATAGTTCCTCACAGAGCTTTGAAGATTGATATTCGTTTGCAAGAAGAAAATTCTTGTAGACCTGGAAAAGGGAAAAAAAGAATATGAAGGAAATATTACCTGTCTACCTCCACAATCTGTTCTAGTAAGATCTTCTATTTCCACTGGGATACTTTTCCATTGTTGTAAAGAGATTCAGTTACTGGTCTTCTAATTACTTCATGTCGTTAATTTCACAGTTACCCTTTTGCTTTTCCTTACCGTAACATAAGAAAAGTAATTCTCTTAATAGGAAGTTTAAAAATAAGGAGATTGGTCAACAAATTTACAGTATCTCTAATCACACCCTAATCAATATTATCATATCAGTCGGCTGTGCGCATGCAAAAGCAGGAAGTGGAAGAGAGACCCAGCCTACTAGCAAGGTGGTGATTCTTTCTCAAAGGTTTCTAATCTATTACATTCTAAAGGACACAACTCAATTATCCTAAACCATAATGGTGGTTGCGACAGATTTGGGGTCAGCTTGGGAGAAAACATCCTTTTTTGGGTTGATACTTGGATTGGTCACAGGCCACTTGTCATTTGGTCCCTGGATCTTTCCGTTTTGCTCAGGAGCATGAAGCCACTGTTAAGGAATTACATGGAGAGGAGTGGTAGTCAAATTACATGGGACCCTATTTTCTGGAGGAATCTCACTGAGGTGGAGAGCCAATATCATGTCTTGTTTTCCCTACTTAATGAGGTCTACATTCTAATTGACAGTAGTGAAAAAAAAGAAGTGTTTGGATAAGGTCTAGTGACAGGGTCTTCTCAGTCGCTTCTTTCTTCTTAATGGTGTCGAGGGAGAGATTATGTCCTTCCTCTGTAGCAACCCTGTGGTCTATTAAGATCCCCATGAAAGTGTTAGCATTTGGTTGGCTGGCTGTCTTTGGCAGCATCCTTACCATGTGTCGGTTGACACAGAATTGGTGGATCATCATTTTTGCTGAGCTGGAAGGTCGCCCAAATCTTGTGGAGTTCAGTTTTGGGTTGGTTTGGTTGTAGTTGGGCTCTTCCGAATGAGTTTAGCCTTCCTTTTAAAGCTTGGAGCATGGCAGTGGATTCTTCTAGGGGCCACCTAATGTGGCGGATTTTGTTTTTTGCCGTCATCTGGGTTCTTTGGAAAGTGAGAAATTAGAGATGCTTTGAAAATAAGTCGTCACCTGAATTCCTGGAGAAGGTTAAGTATCTTATTTCCCTGCAGGTTTCAACACTTCCCAAATTTCAGGATTTCTCTATTGCTGCCATGATCTCAAGGAATTGGCCTGAAGTTGCCTGATCTCCTGCCTACAATAGTCGTGGTAGCCCCAAACGGTGTCCTCCGCCATTGGGTTGTTTCAAGCTTAATTTTGCAGGAGTGCTATGGGTAATCCAGGCAGTGCAGTTATGAGCGGGATTATTAGGGATGGTGAGAAGTTGACTATCCTCTCTTTTTCTGGTCTGATGGATGTTCACTCTGTAGATATGGCGGAAATGGAGGCTATGAACATGGGGCTTCAACAAGCTTGTTCATTTGAATCTTCAGGTTATCTTAGTGGAAGAGAAGGATTTGGCTAGAGCGGTGAATGAAACCTTCTTTCATGTGAAGAAGAGTGCACAAAACTTGGAAGTGGATCATATGGCTAAGGAATTTTTTTCCAGAGCACGTTGATAGATCAGGAGGCACTGCTACTACTTGACTTTTCTACTGTTCTCTGCTGTTTGTTTGGTGTTGCTTTCAGTGTGTTTCTCTTCTACTTATTAGCCTCTCTTAAAAGCTTCTAGAGCTTCATTTTTGTCAAGCATCACATATAAGCCATGATAAGGGCTGGACTCTCCATTCATTACTCAACTCTTTATAAAATTCTCCAAAAAGCCAACTATTCAAAGGTTTGGTCATGTGGACCCTTCGAATTTGTCTTTGGGCATTGTGAATCAACTGAATTTGGACTGCTAGCAAGTATTCCCCTGTTATCTCCTTTTTTTCTTCTTAATTCTATTCATTCGTGAATATAAGATCTGCACCCACACTCAGATATCAATTGCAATGAAAAATGGACAAAAGAAAAGCTTTATACTCGATTACATGGAAGACATGTACAGCCCCATAGAATTTAAATCACACAGAGTGACATTTGAGGTCGACACACCACCAACACAGCCATAACAACAAGAATAATGCGTACTTTGAGGTGTGGAGCGTAAGCCTCATGCATCCTCATAATTCGAAGCATATACCTCAGAATCAATAGCCTAAAGGGGTGCAACTCATGGTGAAAAGCTGCACGATGTACGGCTAAAACATCTTTAAAACATAACAATAGAATATTTTGCATAAGACAAACACCTTACAATAACCGACTTCCAAAACCAGACTTGACGGCACAATGTAGTAAACTTTTTCCAATTAAAAACTATTTTTATAGTCATTTTTTAAATGGTTCTTTCATTGTCTTATTGCTGGCTTCCAAAAGGCAAAAGCAGAAACATTTAGGCTTTGGTATTGATATATATTCAACATTTCAAGTATCACCACATTGGAAGGCACAACCTTGCATAGTTGCAGCATTCACCTTTCTCTCATATTAAGTACTTTGATTATCCCATAAAATATTCACTTTGACTATCACCTATCAAAAGGAGAGTAAAAGAAAGTTCAAACACCTGTGACTCAATCATTGATTAACAAATCATACCCTCAGTATTTCTTCATCCAATTTGGTGACAGACTGCTTTGCATGATGACGACCAAAATGCTGCTTGTCGAACACATTCATTGCTTCTTCTCTTGACTCATGATGTGCTTCCACCAGCATGGGCTCTGAGAGGGGTAGCCGCAATCGATCCATCCTTTCTCTGTATAACTTCAAGCAGCGTTCAAGTATTGCCTTGTTAAAAACCTCAACAAGGGAACCAGTAGAAGGAATCTCTCCTTTGTTCAAGGCCTCGAGAATCTGAGTCACCAAGCATCAAGTGTCGAAATCAAATGTGAAAATTGACATTATAAATAATGAAGCTGGCAGTAAGGACATGGCACTCCTATAAATTGGATTGAATATTAGCATTGTGAGCAAAGTGTAGAAATAAAGGTAACTATCAAAATCTAGAACCCAACAAGGGGAAAATGTTCCCAAACGAGCAGATCGCATGTGCAGTCCAGCTCTATGGGGCCCACTTGGCCACATTTGATCAGTGCAGCCCGTTCCAGACTCCTGTCATCACGTGATCTGGCACACGGCCCAACTTTACACTCATCAAACCATCACTCACCGTCGGACTGAATCTCAGGAAAAAATTCTATGGTTACAATAACTCAAGGGCTAGAATAATCTGATGAGGTGATTTTTTGGCTGGCACTTGTACATAAGGAGACCTATCCATCTGCCCTCACACACTAATATGCATGCATCTAAGTGTGCCCCATGCGCTGGACCACAAATGAACAATATGCGGCCTGTTTGTAGGAAAATATTTTCCCCTAACAGGGTGAGTGCTTGATTTGGTAAACCTGAAAGGATACTATTCATGCATTCTGTAATTTACTTAAAATTAATAAATAAATTAAAAAAAAAAAAAAAAACATTTCTTAACTAAGACTGATATAAAAAGCAATGCGTAACAAAAAATTAAATTGATACATGCACTCTTCTCATGAAACATGAACTCTTTTTTCTACTTTTGCTATGTAAATACAAACTTTTACTGCTTCATTTTTCATTTTTTCATAGAAGAAAACAATTGTATTCAATATTTCTCTGACAAGATATCCAGATATTACACAAAACAAAACAGATACATACAGACACTACTGTGTTGAAGCATGTTGGTATGTGATTCTTTGCTGTTTTCGAAGAATATGTAACGTATTACGTACAAGCTATGGCAAACAAATAAACATAACAAACAGAAGCCTTGAGAATTTAATTACATTAAGAAGAATGTATACCATGGTACTGAACATTTTTATGGGAATATGAGAATTAAAGAAAGCACACCTGCTCCATAAAAGATACAAACTCCTTTCCATTTAGAGATTTACCCTGCACGATTTTTGGGTGAGTGATGGAAGCTACAAGAAGTTTCAATCGTTCCCGCTTTTTCACATAAATTGGGTCAAGATCCCCATCCTTCATTTCACAGAGCTTTGTTCTCTGGAGGTGAGGCTGTTGCACAGATCAAAAAACTTTGTTATAAACACCCTATATCCTGGGAATATAAAGTGCAGACAGAAATACAGGACAAAGGATGAGAAAAGATTGATATGGCCATGTCTAAGCTATGTATGTAGACATAGACTTGAGAGCTATTCTTGTGATAGAAGGGGAGTGTTGGAGATTTTCATGTACCAATCTACAAATTATCATACAATTATTAAAAATGAAAAAAGTAAATTAATCTAGGATCTCATTTGTCTCAGATATCTTTTATTTGGGCACATTGGAAATGGGTTCTGACAGTTGAATTAGAAAACACATAGTATGAATGAATCCTTACCCAAAATGACATTTCAAAAGTTCAACTACCCATGTTCCTTATCAGTAGGGAATCAACAAGAACCCATTAACATTAAAAAATAAAAAATAAAAAATCAAATGATTAGAACAGCAAGTTTGACCATTTGCCCCCTTCATGTAGCCCATCAATTGGTCAGTCTAGATTGATCAACTCATAAATAAGCTCATAAGTGAGAGGATTGACAGTCAACACCATTTAGAAAATGATACTTGGAGCACACTGGATCAGGCTTTAACTGACGTCAAAAAACACTGAAAAGAAGTCTTCATCTATAACTGATTAATGATTTTTCTTTCCTTTTTTTTTTTTTAATATTAACTTTTATTAAAATGAGCTTAGAACTACAAGGGGAATATAGTGGAAAGCAAACGCCACGAAACACAAAAACAAAAACCCTATAACAGACAGCGAGAATGCCAAAAAAGAACGGGAAAAGACTAGTAGCAGAAAAGGTTCCCCAGAGCTAGATCCCTGAAAGACTAACAAAGGCAGAGCTGTTGAGGCTCAAAAGAAAGCAAGCTCCCAAACCCAAACGAGAACTTCAAGTGTCACAGATGGAGAAAGCGACCTCCAGCTGAGAAGAATAAGATCTATGGAGACTCCACAAAAAAAAAAAAAAAAGGAAGAATGAAGACCCAGGAGGCAACAAGAAATCTTAAGCTGTCAATGATAGCATCAGCATTATAAGATTCCCATCAAAGCATCTAGAATTTCTTTCCTTCCAAATTACCCATAAGACTGCCAGAAAGGAGGATCTCCACATAATTTTCCTGTTGGTTGAACCCACAAACAACTTCCAAGCCTCAAAAGATATCACAATGAGTCTGAGGGAGCATCCAACTACAATTGAATCACCCAAAGACCAGACACTCCAAGCCAACCTGGTGACTTTACAGTTAGAGGAGAAGGTGATCAACCATTTCCTCCACAACAAGGTACAAGGTCAAACATTAACAACGATCATCTTCCTCCTTCAAAGATTCACCATATGTGCGAATGCTTCCTAGATGTTCTAACCATCCAAAAGCAACCAGCCTTGGAGGGGCTTTAGATTTTCAAAGACTATGCAATGAGCTGACCACATGAGGACTGTCTAAAAGTGTCGAGAAGGCAGCCACCAGATAACATACCATCCTAGGAGGGAACCCACACCCTGCGTACACTCTGGGGGAAAAAACACGGCGAATAATGTTTAGAAGATGAAAGAGATGATTCTCCTGTGACTCCTGAAGACTCATTCTAAAGAATGGACCCCAATGAACTATATCACCATTTTTCACCATATAACTACTAACTTTAACCTTCCAGTCCCTATCACAGGAGAATAAATTTGGATACCAGGCTGCTAATGGTCTATCCCCAAGCCAAGTATCTAACCAAAAAAGAATCTTCTCACCTGAACCAACTGTGTAATTTATATAACTGCGAAAGCATCCTTCACAGACAGAAGACCCCTCCATAACCTCGAATGACCATAGGTAGGGCCCATAACATCCCACACATATCTTGAAACACTGTATCTTACCACAATAACCCAATACCAAAGACTGTCTTGTTCTTCACCTATCCTCCACAACTACTTCCCCATGAGTGCTTGGTTCATCTATTTTAAGGACTTGGAACTCAACCGCCCTCCCTTTTAGGGCAAACTAAGGTTCAATCAACTAGATGATATTTTTTCCTTCTCTTCATTGCCTTTCCATAGGAATTCTCATTGAAACCTTTCTTTCTAATTCACCACCGGCACAGGGCATCTGAACACCAACAAGGAGTAGACTGGAAGACTAGATAAAGCAGACTCCTAGAGATAAATATCTACCTTTCCAAGATGCTAGCTTCCTCTCAACTCTTTCCAACACTAGATTGCACACAGATTTAGAAGCACTGCCAAGGCATAAAGGCAATCCCAAATGCAAAGCAGGAAGGGAACCCGCGTTACACCCCAAAAATATCTGCTATAAGAGTGATATCCGGGTTTTCTGCTATTATCCCAATCATCTCTCACTTTTGAAGAAACCAACTTTGAGACCTGAAACAATATCAAAACACAATTGGATGGCTCTCACATTTGTGTAGCGTGCCCAGATCATAAGTCTGTGGACTACTGCCTTTTCATGTTCACTCCACCTTTCAAATACCTACCAAACCGCCAACTTTTCCGCTAACATCAATAAGACTTTCTTGCATATTCACATAAAATCTAGCCCAAGAAGTTGCTTCTCCTAGTGGAAAACTATCAGCACCAAACTATGGAAAATGATGTATGCAGAAACCCGGAACACTTAGGCACTCCTTTTTCCTCAGAAAAGCTTTACATAAATGTGCCCTTAGTTGGTAACCTTCTCTATTGATCAATGCCTAACACATAAGATTTCCAATGATACATGGATACTTCAAAATATGCAACATATTATATCATATCATATCCAATTCACTTTTTAGGTGTAAAATCCATCTCCCTGCCATATCCATGGCGTATTTGGGCATCATAGATTAGATTTCCCCCTAACAGCTTCCTTTTCCAATGTTCCTCTTCAGTTCACTACCGGTCATAAACCTAACCTTCTGATACTGGAAAATCCACTTCCATACTTGGGATGTCTCTTTTCAAGTCCTGACCTTTGTAACAGATAGGAATGGAAGATTCCACTGGGGATTTCATTGGAAGGCCAACTGGAGAAGATTAACTATCATCTCATCCAAAATTTTGAAGTAATATTCAATATTTCAACTGGCTTTGGCAAGTAATGCCTGAGATAATTTGGCACGGTAATGTTCTACAACATCAAACAAAATAGACTGAAAGCACATCATACAAAATGGTATCTTTCTAAGTTCTATAATGGATTATCTTCAATGAATATGTGTATAAATTTGAAGCAGCAAAGAAATGATGTTGAGAAAAAAGAAAGAAAGATTTGCACCTGTGGCAGGCTAAAGGCCGTGCTGTTATCACCCATAATTGCCAAGGATTCCCGAATCTGGTTTACCTTATAAATATGAAATGGAATTATAACTTCAAAACAAATAATTTATATTCAGAATAAAAAAAAATCTAAGGAAATGTGATACCTGTTCAATATTTTTGTCACCTGCAATCATAGTAGGCACCCACATTCAACACAATGGATTTGAGTAAACATTCAATGAATATTATTATGTACATGATCGTAAGGGCTGCTAGAACTAACCATCATAATTGGGGACCCTTTGAAGAGCTTCATCCACCATCTCTTGCACTGATTTTCCTTCTACAGACCACCAGAAACAAGTCAACTTAGTGACTAGATTTAGAAAAAGGAAAAGCACAGCAGATAAAACTAAATAAATTAAATAGACATAGAAACCAGATTTGAGCATTCATTCTGCATAGCAACAATGTAAAATAGGATATCTAAGATAGACCAAGCAAAAAAAATTTTCACATCAGTCAAGTAGAGCCATGAAAATGTATTGTCAATATACCAAGTCTGGGCCAACTAAAAACAAGGCTGTTCATTTTTTGTGCCAAAATTAAAGCGCAAAAATGTCTTCTTTATTTATCAGTCCTAAAATTAACTCTTGGGCTCAGGTGTAACAGTTATAAATGTGCTGGGTAACAATGATAAATTTTCTGGATAAAGGTCTTGCGATGAGTCCAAAGAGAAAATGTTAAAAAGAACAAAAGAAAGAAAGAAAAAAAAAAGCCTGCCTCAAGCCCAGTTATTTCCTGTTTTTTAAGGTAACGCCAGGCCTAACACAAATGCCTAAAATGTGGCCCAATTCAAACCTTCAGAAGCTAGAGATGAAACAAAAATGAGATGCCATCTATCAACCAAGGTAAAATGAACAAGATAGACACCAACAAATTGACTAGATTTACACTATTGAAGCCGTGAATACATCTTTCTTCACGTGTGTGCATTTATAAGCAGCCATATTCTTCAATCACAACTAAAAACTTACGCAAGAAATCACGTTGAATAAGCCACAAGAGTTTAGCAGGTTCAAATGCAACATCTTGACCCTGCAGTAACAATCAGCCAATCATAAGCATAGAAATGCCTTTTTTTTTTTTTATGAAAGAAAATTATACTTGAAAATTTTAAGTGACTTCGGTGAAGTACCTTGACTCTATTATCCAAGCGCAATGGAAGAAAAAAAAAGTAAAACAAGTTAGTAGCCATTAAAATAGAATAAGTTTTGGTAAAGATTGAAATTTTCTCAGGGTACTTTCGCATGTGCACAAAAAGCAGCAATCGTGATTGGATTTCATGTTATGTAGGATATGGTTTTTCTCTTTCCTACTCCACCACAGTAAGTCAATATCTGCAGAGTGTCAACAGCAACGCGTAGAGGAAAAGAAAAAAGGTATCCCACATGACATGGTCTCTGCTTTGTCACCCAAATAGAGGGAATACATAACTGTATGGTCCGCCCAAGTATGCAATCCACCGGCAACTGAAAGCACACCCCAAAAAAACACACTGAATTCCCCCTTCCCCTTTCTTCAGCAACAACGCTCAAGCAACAAGCACACACGAAAACAAACACACAGCAGTAATTACACGAACTGTGCAACAGTTGACAGTTACAAACCTTCCATAGAATTCTTCTGCAAGCTCCACAGCAAATGACAACCGAGATATATCAGCTTCACGTATCTAAACACAAAATGAACCAAATAAAACATGTGCTCGAGTCATAAGAATAACTCCTCCATAGAAGAAACTAAAGGAATATTTAAGTTAATATTCCGATGAACCCTGAAGCACAAACTAGTTTGGTCGATTTGCCAGAATACATGACTACATCCATTCTATTCAACAGAGTGTTTGTGATGGTACTGATTGAAAAGTTAAATTAGGGGAAATACAGCTTCTTCCCCCAAAATTTTCATCCTAAATAAAATCATTTCATCCTGAATAAAATCATTGCTCATTTTAATAATGATTTAGGGATACAAATAGCAATCCACCTAATGTGGTTTCCGATTTATGCACCACGCCAAAACAGTAGTAAAATGGAGTCAATGGACAAAAATATTCAAACTGCTTCAAGTTGCATGCACCCAAAACTTTTGTAAAGAACGAACCGTCTCAGGTAGATTGTAAATAAGCACAGAACTCAAAACTGTCGCCAGAGCAAAAATCCTGTCACAAATATAAGGCCAATAGGTAAATACAAACTTGGAAGAATCAAAGAGGATTGATCATAGAATGTTACCTGTCATCATATACATTTGATTTCCCAATACTTTCAAATCCTTCAGTATCCAGGTAAAGCACAGATGTTTTAACTCCATCAATAAGCAATTCTACCGGGGTACCCCAAACCCATATCCCTTTAACCAAAAAAGAAAAAAAAAAAGAATATAAGAAACATTCCCAAACATCAAAAAGATGATAGAAATCAATAAAACGAATTCAGTTACATTTGAAATGAATATTGGCAGTATTTCAAAATACCACGGCTTTTTAACTAGAAAAACATAAATGTAATAAGCCCAATAGAATTCAATTCTCATCAAGATTTAAGGATTTTGAAAAAAATCTTTCCAGATATTCCTAAAACATTTAGCTTTTTAACCTATTTATTTTGACAAGCTTTTTATATTTATATTGTGATACATACTGGTATAGTATTTGTACAATCTGCCCACCTTCGTTAGGGAAACCGCTGGATAGAAATCTTTACTTTGAATGGTCATGAGCTTGAATCTCACTGTTGGATTGATCATGAGATAAAGATGTGCATGCCTCATTCTCATGATCAATCTGCCACTAAATACCATTGTCTGAAGCATTATTCAGGGCCATTGCATGTCACTGGAGAGATTAACCCAACAATATGACTTCATGAAAAATGCACCATTGTAGCATTAGACATTATGCCCTAAAAGTCATTTATGATTAATAAAGAATTAATTTTATTTTATTTAAATATTCCTCCAGATTATTGTTTTCATACAATAAGGGTATATTGCCCAATTCCATTGAACATTAGATGATCGATGAGGTATGAGATACCATTAAGGTGCAGAGAAGCATTATAGGTTGATTAGGAGTCATGCAATTTGGCTAACTTGGGAAAACTAATCCACCAGTTTCTTATTCCTCAAAACGTCACAACTAAGGACTGACGCAGCACAAATAGGGGAAGAGTAGCCAAGGACCACTCTCTAAGTTGAAGCTTAAGGATAGGGATCCATAGGATTGAAATTGTCTTGGTCTCACACCACAGAGACACGACCAAGATAAAAACTCAACAAAGAAATTTTATTAATCAATCAACTTCTCCCTAAGGAGGGATTACAGTCCTTTATATAGAGTCCAGACACTAATTCTATTATGGAAAATTTCCAATAAAAATCAAATTCTAAATATAATAAAATCCTAAGATAAAAACTTTCTAAATAAATCAATATCAATCCCTAATTATTAGCTATTGCTTTATTCAAAATAGAGGGAAAAAGGAAAGGGATTTAGGAACGATCTGAAGTCGTTCTTGTTAATTTTGCTGGAAGTTTTGGGCCTGTGGGCTAGGCCGAATGGGCTGGCCGATCATGGATCTGGCCTGCATCATGGATGAAGCTGGACACTTCATTTATATGGCTGCCAGAGCTACTAGCATGTTCTCAAAAATATGAGATAGTCAATTCTCAGGCTTTTGTAGTAAAGATTATGCATCGGTACTTGGGTGCTTAATTGTACACTAACGGAATGCATGTGATACACTTCTGTTGAAATTTACTATCAAAGTAAAACGTCTTTCACACACAAGCATTATTTAGTTTATCCCCTAACCTGAGGAGCTTACCTATTGCTAAAGTAGTGATCCAATTGTTTTAATTACACTTTGGTGGGCCCAAAATTAAGAGAACTATGAAACAATGATAGTTGGATGGTCAGTGACTACTTGAGTAATGATAAGTATCCAACAAGGAATCCATGCTTATGTAAATAGGAGAATATTCAAGATTGGGATAAGAACAATTTATTGCTTGTAAGTAAAGCCCGCAAGTCATTTAATCAAATGTTTTCATGATAAATGTATTTTTTGATATATAAATTTATAATAAGTATGCATTAAGTTGATTTGATTTGATCAAATGATTTATGAGAATGAGTTCCTTAGAAAGCAATGACTGACTGCTTCTAGAGATCCCAATGACATTCTATGTAGCTATGGGTTAGACAGTAACTCAGTTCCCAAATGCCCATAAGGGATATTGTAGTTTGAAGGTAAGACTAATTGAATTGAAATGACCTGTGGAAAGGAGCCAATAGTGGCAAGTATTCTATTTGGGAGTTCAGTTGTAATATGGATATCTCACATCACTTACAACTCCGAAGCCCACTAAGACCGGGTCAACATCTTGGACTTCGAGTAGCCCAAATGGAATATCCCTAAGCAATCTGAGAATGCGCTTCTAATTCAGGGTTGCTATATATTTATTATTTTCATATCAAGCATAAGATGTTTCAATCATTGGCTGCATGAGATGCACTATGTGTATTAGTCCAATAAAGTTAATCCACAATAGGACCCATTTTTATACATGGCATGAGATGTTACATGAAATGTAGAATATTTATTTATCCCATGGACCCCACATCATTGGAATTAATTTCAGAGGCAATATTGTCCTATTTTATGGGTGTCCTTAGTGGTTGTCCTATTTATAGAAATTGTTGTATTTGTTAAGCAATAATATCTATGTTTCTAATTGTGGAGTACTTTTTTTTTTTTTTTGAATGATAGCTTTCATTGACTAAAGAAACCAGTACAAGAGGCTTATACTGACCCCAAAACAAACAGAAAACAAGGAAACAGCCAGACAAAATAACAAAATATCCAAAATCCAAAAGAAGAGCAAAAACACTTGGTTACACTTACACTGCAATCCCCAATTGCAGAGTACCTAATGACAAACATTCCTAAATTTTTTTTCCTTATTGGAGCAGCTAAGGGAGGAGAATAAATACGAAAGGAAAGGAGTATTGAAGAAATCCAGTAAGTTTCCATATAGGGTGGGGCGTCCAATCCTAATAGGATTGCATGCCCAAACCCTAGGAGGCTCCCTCTTCTTTTTTATACAAGTCTCTCTTAAGATGAGTGGTATACCAAAAGGCTAGAAAAAGAGTTTCTTCTAGTTGAGAGATCTAGCAAATCCAAAGGGGAGAAGCATTCTCAATTTCTAAAGATTAAGCAATCAAAGGAGAAGGATCGATCTAAAAGAAGGTAAGATCAGTTTATTGTTCTCTTATGTAAGATTATTTAGATTAATATGCTATGATCCCTGCGATGACTTTCATTTTTTTCTAGATTTTTTCAAAAGTTTAAAAATCTTTATTCCGCATCTTTTCTGAAAATCAGTTTTCATGTAGAATGTCAAATTTCTATTTTACATCTCTAAAAAATGTCCAATTCTCATAAAATATTCTTGTTATTTGAAAGGTACACCCATATATGTTTATCAGACCTTTTGAGATGCCAGTTTTGCATACGTTCAGTGCAATCCTATATGATTTGTCCACGAGTTTAAGCCAATCTACTATGGAAAGTAAAAGTATGGCAAAGTAAACCTGTTTTGTTTATCCTCTAAATTCAAGTTAATGTCTTATTCATCTGAATACAGAAAAAATTGAATAAATCAATCCAACCACAGGGAAGCTTCATTGCATGCTCCTTTAGGAGTAAAACTTCCATCCATCCAGATTCCAAAAAACTCTATCGTTTCTCATTCCACTCCATGTTTCATGAACAAGGGCAGTAATGAATACTATAGATCGCATTTCGAACAGACATGAATACAGCATCTATAGGATAACTTCTATCATGACAGTTATATAGGGCATTTATATGATATCTGTGATACCTCTTGCTTTGTACTACAAAACACCTACATTGTTCCATCAGGGTAGCCATATGCTGCAAACAAGTTGTGAATTGTGACACATGCAGATGTATGTAAAAACAAATGATCATTCCTATTTTCGTTTTTTTTTCTTATTTTGTTGATAATTTTATATTTTGGAAAAAAAAAAACTCCCAATAATTTTTCTTCAAAAAACTTCCTATGAAATTCCTTTTAAGGAATTGTTCATAATGACATCCGCAAAGCAGCTTCGGAACATTAAACTAAGTGACATCAAGAACTTTCAGAGACATCTATTAGTATTAACACCTTTTGTCTTCGTATCACGCATATGACCAACACCAAACCCTGCAAAAACAAAAGAACTTTCACAGTTTAGCAATTAGAAGAAAGCTACAATATCATATCCTCTAGCAATTTCCAGTGTAGAACAGGCCAAGGAGTAATAAAGGAGGTACCTTCATCACATGAAAGAGAGAGAAGTTGATTGAGGAGAAAAGATTTTCCTGAACGATAGGGACCAATTACCTGAACAGGAAACAAGTGAAAGTAATATGAAGATGGAATTTCTGACACCAGTTCGATGAACAAACAATAAGAACATCTGATCTTCTGTCTTTCGGTCTATTGCTTCTGGCCATAGATCTTGATCACGGCCCATATGTTATCTAGTATTTGGATGATTGGATCAGCTCATCTGATCATTTTTTATGCAAGAATCTGACATTGGTTTTGATTAGGCTTTTAATATATTTGACATATATGAATACTATCTTCTTTATTTGGGTCTTTTGTTTCTGGCCATAGATCTTGATCATGGGCCATATGTTCTCTAGCATCTAGATCAACTCATCTGATCGTTTGTGATTAGATAATTTGGCATTAGTTTATATTGTGATCTTAATTTTATATTAGTCTTCGGATTGGTTCTCACATGTGGCTGTTCAGCCATGGATCATTGATCGCTTGGCTTATATTGGATCCTTTCGGACCTGATCATCTTCTCTTTGGATAGGTGAATCCATTGCTCTTTTTTTTCTGGATCCATTGGATCATCTGTTTGTTGGCTATTTGTCAAATCTGGTAATTTTCTTTTGGATCAGATCTCCACGTCAAACTGTATCTAGGAGTCAAATCGTTTTGTTTGTTGAATCCAAGCATTTCCTTGGATGGAGTCATCCACTTGCCGACTTATTGTCGGATCTGATAATTTGCTTTTGGATTACAGTTCCTAATCCAATTATATGTTTCTGATACACCAAGAATCTGATCATATACGTCTGTAACTGTTGCGTCTCCATTTAAAAATAAAAAATAAAAAATTGTTGCATCTCTTGTTTTCTTTTCAGTAGTCACATTGTAACACCCCGCCCCTACATGATGTGGATTAATGCTAATTAATTGTGTGTAAGGTTGATTAATCATATTTAGCTGTTAGTTAGGCAGGTTTAGATAGTAGTTGATTAGTTGAGAGGTTAGACTAGAGATTGGGAAGATTTGAGGATCATTGAACCAATTTTAGTGCTTAGAAGCACCTAGTCGGAATTTTTAGAAAAGCTAAGGGGGGGCCCGAAATTTCAGAAGTAGGTTTTTTGGGCTCATTAGATAAAGAGTTTTATTCCAAAAAAATTTTGTGAAGGTCGGATATCATTTCAGTACACGGATCATTTACAAATTCCAAATGAAACCCCTATGTATTTTACGTAAGAGGGGCCTGTTTCTGAAATTTCACAAAATCCCACGTTATAAAAGAATCAACCCTCCTATCACATTTTCTTCTCCTCCCTCTGTTCCTTCTCAGCTGGTTCTCTTCTTTCTCTCCTCTTCCATTTTCTTTCTTCCATTGCTCACAGGAGACGAAGCCCTCCAGGATTTGAGCTCCCAATCGACCAAGCACAGCACTAGCATCATCTTCTCCATGGATTTCTCCTTCTCCTTGCTCCATCGAGGTCGTCCAGCCCCCATCTTCACCATCAGTCGTGTCTCTCTCTCTCTTCGTAAGTCTCTCCTTACATGCAAGCTATAATTCAACCTCACTTTTGGGTTTTGGCTTCTAGGTGCTAAGTTTGGGGGTTTTCGGTTGAAAAGAGGTTCGTTAGTGAGCTGGATTGATTTGGCTCTAGATTTGTGAGCTTGGAGACCAAAGACAAGTGGTTAATTTGAGTTACATTGCACTCATGCTACCATTTTGTTGATTCTTATGAATTTCTCCAAGTTATTGCTAGAAAACCAATTGTAAGCTCTTTCTTTTGTTATTTTGTAATTGAAATCTTAAGCACGTAAATTGCCACTTACTATAGGATTTAGACCTTAAATGAATCTTGTGCTAAGAACTCCTAAGAATATGGCAAAAATGGGGGAGAAAATCCCAGAAAAACATGAAGAATCAGGATTAGATCGGTGGTTGGCATCAGCACCACAGCTACTGGTCTGTCAGGCCAGTAGCCGAATGCCCCCTGCTAAGGACCTTTTGGCCCATCTATTCCTTCCCTCTTTAGGAAGGGTCTGGGTTTTGGGCAAGCACTTTATGGGCCATTGTATGCCCTTACTAATTGACCAATTAGTGACTTTAAACCTCCAGTACTTCGTTTATGAACAATAGACATTAGGATTGGACCTTTGACTTGGAAACCAAACTCACCTTATGGTTAAGCCTGAGACCAATGGGAAGTGATTGTTTGAGCTCACTTTCGCGCCCGGGATTGTCCGGAGACATGTAAAGCATTATACTAAGTCAAGGGTACGCAAACTTAGGGTTTAAAATGTCAAATCACCTTCCGAAGCACCAATGGTCTCGGAAACCCTGACATTAGTACCCTACGAGTGCATAGAGTCAGAATATTGTTGTGCTTTTATGTTAATGGCAATCTAAGACCTGGGATGCTATTCATAATGGTTCCTTGAATCTTACATATCTTGATATTGGTTTTAAACTGTTGTACTTATCTATTCACGTGTGTCGCGCATACACTTCTTATTGTGTGCAGTTCATATAGTTTGTAATGCATGTTGACTTGCCCAGCCTTAGTTTAGCTCTTTGACTTATGTGAGCCAGTTCTCAGCACTTAGCATGCATTAAATTGCCTGCTTCCTCCTTAGACTTGACAAGATCTATGGTATGGCCTACTTGGTTGGTATGCGCACACTCTCTGCATTGCTGCCTCTTGAGTTGACTAGATTCGACTTACTCTTTTCTCACCCATTTTGGGGCTAACCTTTTATACCAAAATGCTACCCAAACCAAGTTAGACTTGGGCATGATTAAGTTGGTTTATTTAGAGTTTTAGACTAAGCCCAGTACTGTACATCTATTATCTTGTTCAATCCTGAGATTTCTAGTACTATTGGTTGCTGGTTTCTCCGCTTTTGTCTATGTTCATTAGTTTTGGGATTTGCAAAAGACTGCTCTTTGGAAGTTGTTTTGAAGGATTTGTTTGGTATTTGGAGCAGTTTCCTTTTTGGACCTCAGCTTTGAGATAGAGCTTTGTTGGACCCTATAGTCCTTGGAATCTTGAGTCGGCACCACTCAACATCGATCCCTCACAGTTAGGCCCAGCTGAGTGTGGATTTAGATATAATTCACTGCAGTATAGTCTTTCTTTTAGGGGCGTACTGGAGCTCACCTTGGAACCCAATGTACCCCTTGTCAATTTGGCTCCCTTCCACGATCACGCTGTAACAACCGTGAAGTTTTGAGAATTTAGCAACGTGGTTTGCCAATTTGTTTTAGATATTTTGTATACTCTTGTTTTGAGATGATTCCTTACTATTATCACTATTCTTGCATAATCCTGCTTGGCTTACACCTTATTTGCTCTCTTTTAACCTTTTGTCATTTAAATTCGACATTGATGCAATATGTTAATGCAATTTATATTGTCTACTTGCTTAGACCCTCCTATCCTAATACTACAATTGGTGTTGTAGGTGACGACCCCATTGACCCTGAGCCAGAGATTGCGGCGTTCCAAAAGGAGTCGCAGGGTACAGTTGAATGGAGAGTGGATGATGTACTTTATAGCATGGTGCTGGTGCGGAGCGGACGCCACACATTTTGGTACATTCACAACATTTTGGGATAGTTTCATCTTTTTGTATCTTTTGGTCATGGCCCATGTTTTTTGTGGCCTAGGGGATTGGGATGTAATTAAATACTTTTGTAGATGTTTAACTTTAATATTCAATCCATCTTGGAAATATTGCATTTACTCTAAAATCTTGTCTCATTATACATTTAAACGTCCGTTAAATTGTTTGCACAAGCTTCCGCTGAATGTTTTGTACCTTTGAGGAATTTGACTTAGCCTCACATAGTGGAATGCTATAGAAACACACATAGGTAGGGGGCACTTTTTAATAGTTCACCTTTCCCGTTAGCCCGCACCCTGAGGCGCGGATTATCACGGTGGTCCAGTCTGGGGCGTGACACACATCGTTTATCTTCAACCTCATCGGCATCATCAATCTGCAACTATATCTTTGTCACTCCTCAAGTATTCATGGATATTCATCAGCAACTATTGAATTCATCAATTGATGGGCTCAAATGTTTGTAGTAACAAAGACTCAAGATACTCAGAGCATCAATATATTAAGATAATCTTGAATAATCACGATAAGGATCCAGTTAATCCCCATTTCATAATTAGAATAGATTAATTTGTTTTCCTATCGCTTTGGATTTTCCTCTCTTCAGATCACTGTGAGTGTAAGTGTAACCTATATATTGTTTTGTAGAATTCTCTGGTTCTTAACAATAAATATACAAATTTTAATATCTTAATATAAAAATCTAATCAAAGATGATTTGTATAAAATCCAACCCCACCCATCACAGGGTAGGTTTCATATCAAATATCATAAGCCCCTCACTGGTCAAGTCAAGAACGGGGCATGGCAGGTGTTAGTAAGGAATGTCTGTCCCTACGCACACACGCACATGCACGCACAACAGAAACCCACACCCACGCATGACAAATGCATGAATAGTTAAGAAACCAAGGCACACACTCCCCCACCACAAACACATTAATAGTTAAGAAACCGAGGCAACAAAAAAGAAGCCGGCTTCGGTAAGCATTTATCAACTTAAGCACTATGTCAGTCCCTGTAAGTTAGAAGCCTCGAATTCAGATCTACTTATTAACTGTATCATGGGGGATTAAGCACAATTTGATTGATTATAAAATTTGATAAACTAATTCTAAGATCCAAACTAGGTATCTTAAGGTACTAGATAGATGTGTTGTAGAGGAATTTAGTGAGAGTGTTGGAATCTCTGCCACTGTTTGCTACTTGATACAGTCACATTTACACTTCTTGACCAATTACCAGGTCCTGTCCTATGATGCACGGATACTTCAAAACTGGTAACGTATTGTATCATAGCATATCAAATACTTCACTTCCTAGGTTTAAAATCCGTGTCCCTGCCGTGTCTATGGTGTGTCCCTACCACATCCATGCCGTATTTGGGACTCACAGATCCTGTCAACCAGAAAAAAGGCCAACTGTGTTGGTGGGTAGGTAGTCGTAGGAAAAAATATGACTATGTTGGTGTATACACAATTCAAGGGATGGGGAATTGGTGATTCACCACAAACTTCAATTTTCCGTTCCCAATTAATTATATTTTAACTTCCTACAATTCTAATGATGGAATCAATATTTGTATTTATAATTTAAGTGAATCATATCAACTAGACCAAACTACGACAAGTCAAGCCAATTCGTGAGTCAACCAAGTGCATCACATTATTTGTCAAAAAAAAAAAACCGCAGACATAAGTGTAATTAATGGCCAGGCCAGGGGCTTTAGAACATAAAACTTTTGTAAACCCAGCAAAATCTAGCCAGAAGAAACCCAGACACAGCTAGTTGACAGGAGACTGAAAAAGGATTTGTCTTACAGCAACAGCCGCAATAGGGCTTGTTATTCTTTCTAAGACCTCCAGACCCTCTCTTGCAAGACGAAGTTTGGTATGACCTGAATCAGGTTCCACAATAGGAAACCTGTAAATAAAATACAAATAAGAACACTGTTGGATATACTAGAAAAAGTTAGCAAGCTCAAAGAATCTATAATTTTCCTGAGAAATTCATCCTCGAATAAAGTAAAGATAAAGAGGTTGCATGAGGAAAAGCTCCAAAAGGCATATCAAAAGCATTGATTCAAATTGTTAAATGATGATAACAAGAAAATTCAAAAAAGCTATTTCATAGTTCTATATAATGGACTGAAAACTAAACATTAACATGATTTTCTCATTCCTCCATTTTATTTTTTATAACATTTATTTGAAGAAAATATAGAATATGACTATCATGTAGCAGAGAAAACATACCATGCAAAAGAAGAGGAAGGGAAGCATCTTATATGCATTCTATGATGCCTAAAGCCCCAAACACAACATGGATATAGTAAAGACATGCAGTGGATACAGGAGGGACATCGATTTTATTAAAGTAATACAAGTAGTACGACCACTATAATTGGATGATTTGTAATTGATTTGTATAGTATCTATAGTGATTAGGATAATCCCCAATTGCGGGGATATGATTGTAATCACCCCAATTAAGGGATGTGATTATCATATGCTTATTGTATTTGGCTACAGAAGATACTAAAAAGATAAGGAACAGATCTCAATGAGACGTACCCAATTTCAGTGAAATCTATTTTCTGCTTTGATTCTCCTATTCTATTGCCATGGTATCAGAGCCCATGCACAATTAAAGGATCATGAGTTTTTCTTTCTTCTCTAACAGTGAGAAATCAATTGAAGAGACTCAGTAAATTATACAGATCTGAATATTTTTTTCAGCATCTTCATTCTGATAGTGTCATTTTGGTTATTAGCCTCAATCCATCCTCTCATAGGACAGATCTAGCAGATTGAAAGAGTTTGGTGACAAATGACACAGATTTTTTGCTGGACTAAGCTCAACAAACAATTTTTAGAGTCGCTCACCAAACAATTTTTAGAGATCATCTTTGATCTAGAAGATATTTTTGGAGATCTAGAAGGCATATATCTTCACCACAGAAGATTTCGTTGGGTTTTTTCAGACTTCTCAAACAGAACATTGATCAACTGTAGCATATTGTCGCTGCCAATTGGGGCCCACCTGGGTGATCACATCCACTCGAGGTATTACAAAAAGGTTCGCATGCTTCGTTATCATTATTCTGGAACTTTTTGGAAAACTTTTATCAACCAGAAGTATGGTTTTTTGCTATTTTTCACTATTGGCAGTTTACCATATAAAATTTCATCGCACATATTAAAAGTCCATTCAGATTCCAAATCAAGTGATTTCAGTGTGTGTGTGTTTTTTTTTTTTTTTCCCTTTTTGAAAGGTAAAATTCATTGAGGATTTTTCATTTGTGTTAGTAGGATAGCAGATTTTATATTTACATCTGTATATTCTGATCTGGATTTAATCAGGATAACAAACCTCTGTTAGCTCAAAATAGGTCGCCTGCCAGCTTTGTTTGCCCCCTTTTTTTTTGTCCTGTGAAAACTCTGGATGGAGGGCCCTTTTTTATAGATTTCCATGATGACTGAAAAATCTGAGCTATTACCCATTACATTTACAGACAGAACCATTTTTCATGGAACTCTCAATTCTGCATATTTGTAAGAGGGAAGGGACTATGGTGGTCCCCGGTATCCAATTATGGTATTCCCCAGTACTACTCGTACTACTTTAATGGATTGTACATACAAAACTTTACTTTAATGGATTGTACATCCAAAAATTTAAGTATCAGATATGGTAGTTTTGACATGACATCTTGCCACCAAGAGGCCTGTCAATGGGCCCGGGTTGGCCTGGAAAAAAGTTATTTTTGAATAGGCCTTGTCAATGCCGCACAAAGTAGTTCAAAATCCAGGACCATCCGGCCCGTTTTGACCACCCTAAGACAGACCATTCCAAGAAAATCTAGAATTCTAGAAGGATCTAGGTGTTGATGGTGTGGAATATTCTAGCAAATCTAGCATGACAGAAGTCACTACAAGAGTGTTCAAGACCCTAGATGTTTCTGGTGTGATAGCTTCCTCAAGTTATAGGCCCAACTTGTGGTGGCACCTAATTGATCATGGAGTTTTTGGCACTTGGGACGCCCATCATCTCAAATCCCGACTGTACAATAAATCCGAAATGCTCACACCATCAAATGCTTTGGTGAAAACCATCCATCTTGCAAGCCAACAATCAAACACCTATTCCATGGATTTCTTCTCTTGTTGATCAAGTATCCTAGAATTCCTGTCCTTCCAAGCCAATCATAGAGCCACCACCAGAACAAACTTCCACATAAGCTTCCCTTGAGGGTTGAAACAACCAGAGACCTCCAAAACTAAAATTAGAGTTCATCCAAGATGTCAAGTATTTGTTGTGGATGGATGTGATGCAACTTTCAATTCAAGAAATAAGACTTTAAAGATTTTTGGGGTTTTCATAG
The DNA here is from genome assembly GCA_029852735.1 of Persea americana. Taxonomy (NCBI): domain Eukaryota; kingdom Viridiplantae; phylum Streptophyta; class Magnoliopsida; order Laurales; family Lauraceae; genus Persea; species Persea americana. The sequence continues at coordinate 18,306,232 of CM056816.1, forward strand.
AGAAAACACTTAAGGTAGGATTTTAGGAAGTTGTTGTCTGCATCATCTGGTGTCATAGCATATTCATTTTCTATAGTGCATCTACAGTTGAAAATATAAACATGAAGGAGAAGATGCAATCCTTTGTGCATGATTTATCATTGATCAAAATGATTCAATATGTTACTAAACCATCCACCCTCAACCAGAATAAATCTGACCAGTCATCATGTATTCATGTGCTTGTAGCTGTCAATGGCCTATTTGACCTATCCTTGTCTGCATTGTCTGTTTTAGCAATTCTCCAGCTGCCTAACAAACTGTCACTTTTGTATGTTTCTAACAATCTACTCCATATCGTTAAAGTTTCATTACCTTTAAAAAAATTCAGTGCATATCAAAAATATAGAAACTTGGAAAAAGTTTTGAAAGTACCCAAAAAGTAGTTTCCTCAGTCCTCTTACAATTATTTTTGGAGATTTTATCTGATTCTAGTGCATTTTCAATTGACCGTCTGGTTGGAAGACGATTGATAGCAAATGATTTAAGCTCACAAGAAAAAGCTTCTTTTAACCATGGGATAAAGATAGCAATCACATGCAACCCATCAGTCTTTTATTGAAATAACCATGGACTTTTATTGCAATAGTAACCTTGGACTTTTATTGCAATAGTAACCATGGACTTTTATTGCAATAGTAAAAAAGTACAACAGTAACAGCAGCAAATAACTGCACTCGATCCCAAAGGAAATGTATCATCAACCGCTAAATTCTCCTCGTTAGTTCCACCCTTCACGAATATTCCAGAAGACATGCACTCCTCCAGATATGTGAGAATGAGACAGACACTCTAGAAGCCAGGTTGTAGATTCATTGAATATGAAGGTCAATCTCATCAGTCCTTGAAGCCTTAGACCTTCTAAATGCAAATGATTGGGTTTTTTTCTTTCTGTTTTTGGTATTCAGTCGAATAACATTATGGTTGTCTATTATTTATCCAAAAAAAAAAAAAAAAAAACCAATATGGTTGTCTATTAATCTCATATGCCAACTTAGGCCTTCCCTTCGAGCTAATGACTTAGCTTCTAGCTTCACAAACTCTTTCTTCGAACTCTCTGTTCTCCAATTAATGTCGGCTCATTGATACCTACTCAACAATAAGTCCACAAGGCTCAAACTCAATGCTCTTTCCATGAAGCTTTAACATTTAGGATCTAAAATTCCATCATTTTGTAACTTTTTAGTTCACTTCTATTAGTAGTTATTACAGTTAAAACAAAATTTGAATCTTACATTTTTTGTAATCACAAAGTTCAAACTGTACTCCTTTCCCATTTAGGTTAGAATAAGGATCTCTCAGATTCTATAGATATCTTTGATAGAACTACAGTTGTTGTCATATATGTTCAGATTAAGAAATGTAAGTATAGGTAGTTTTAGAAGCACACATGTCGTAAACTATTATAGAAGATCTCTGGTGTTCCCTAATCCCTACAAGAAACCCACACACTGCAATTTGCATAAACAGATCAGACAGCTCGTGATGCAACATACATAGTTACAATCGCATAAGATCCACTGCCAACCACCCATAACAGTGGGACTTTGATCCATGCTTGTAGTGTCATATAAACAAAGACCACATGATAACAGTAGGTTCAAAAATCCAGAAGTTTCACCCAAAGCTATCTGCAGGTCCATAACATACCAAAGTATAATTGTGGGAGCATGCTGGCAAGTACGACTGTTTGAATGGCATACAATGACATTTAACAAATAACAACTCATTTTTTGGTACTGCAGTTGAACAGACTGCCATTTTCCGATACAACATGTATCCCATATATGCAATTCACAACAAATCCATTTAGAAAAACCATCCTATGCTGCTGCCAGTACAATACATGAGGCAGCTCACAACTTGATTTAAACTTTTTGGGCCCACCTTCTCTTGATCCAAGTGGCTCAAATCAAATGCCTCTCTGAATTCTTCCACATATGAAATATGTATATTTGTGTATTCTCCGCATGATAAATCCAGCAGTGCATATTGCTCTGATTGACAGAATTTTGCGCCAATTTCCATCCCTGGGGAGTCATGAACTCATGATATAGGTGGGTTGTATCAATCGTAGGTAGTCCCCACATAGATAAATCAGATGATTAGCTCCCGTCACTACGGTAGTTACCGAAGTACAAGATCATATATATCTGTCATCCACTAATTCTCATCACAAAGCACATGAAATCAGAACCATCAAAACGAAACCCTACACACAATCAGCAATTTCATGGGTTGGTTCAAGATTCAAACTTTCACGCAAAAACAACCATAAAAATCAAAATCAAGAAAACCCATTTCGATCTACACATGTTTCACGATAACCCAATAAAAAAAGAACAAAAGTACAACCTTTAAGCTTCAGATCGAGATAAAAAAACAAATAAAAGCAATGACTTACGCCTGAGGGAAATCATCTGCGGATACAGACCCAGATGCGAGGAAGCAAACCAAGATCGAAGCAGTGACGATAACGGAAGAAGGTAACGAGAGCCCCATTTCCTCTCACAGTCATCAATGCCTATATCTCTCGAAGAAGAGGCGCTCACACGGTAGATTCGGTGTATGCGCGTGCAAAAGGAACATTGGGGTGCCGAGAAAACCATCTGGTTTTGGCGTCATGGGATCTTTCTAGGGATGAGAAGGTCTTGGGTGAATGCCAAGCATCTCCCACATGGTTTTGGACTGTTTTGCGAGAACCCAGAAAACCACTCTTTGCAGAGGAGACCGGATTTGATGAGAGCTGTGGAAAGAGTCTCTTGCGTCCTCTGGGGTCTGAACTCAGAGTGACGGATTTGCCCCTTTCTTCTATTTGAGATTTGATTGATGTCTCTGAGGAGAATTCTGAAATATGTGGACTGTAGAGTTCTTACATCGAGCAGTTGATTTCATTGAGGTGGGGCCCCTAGGTAGGCCACGTTTCAGAGATGAAAAGGGTTTGAGTGATGGGCCCCACTTTAAAGTTTCTTTTCAAAGGATTTTTGATGATTTTTTTCTCAGAGGATTTTGATGATTTATTAGCAAGGAAGATTTTACAAATCATTCCATGTATGGTGCAGGAGGCTGTTAGAAGTTAGAACAATGGTGTCAAGAATGGTTGTGCATGGAAGGGGTGCACCAATGATTTTTTTTTTTTTTTTGGGGGGTGGGGATGGTTTATGTCTCTCTCAATGAGTGAATGCTTGGACCGTGATTGAGTGAATGCTTGGCCCTGGTATCACGGTCAGCTATAAAAAAAAAATACTTGATACTCTTGTTTTTGAGTTTCAATTAGAATTATATAACAGAATTCTTTAAGAGGGATGAAATTGATAGTGATATAAAGAAATAAAATGTGTGTCTTTATCTAAGTCACCCTTCATCTAACATTTCTTATTTGACTTTTCAAGGGAGCACTTATGATTGATTCAATTTCTTCGCAAATGCCTAAACCACTCAATTTGACATGGATTTTAGTTTGTTAACAAGGTAAACATTAATTACAATAAAATGAGGAGAAATACTTTAGTCCTAACCTCTTAATGAGACCGACGAGTGTATTATATAATCCTAATCTCTTAATCTATGACCCATAAGTTTAATGGTTTTAGAATGCATAATTTTTTTGTGAAATTTTTAATCCAACGGTTTATCATGGTTCAAAGAGTTTCACATCTGGGCTTGTGGCAATTCAAAGGGGAATGTGTATTTGGTGACTTGATTTGTTCATATATAGATAGGCCAAGTGATCTAGATAATAGGGTGGACCAGACAAAAAACAAGTAGAAAGTTCTTATCTCAATATTTCTGTATGGTGTGATTTACCGATTCTTATATATTTTAAAATGGTTGACACAACAACATCTGGACTCCTGTGTCCTAATAAGACTATTGGATGATCTTGAGATTTTAAGATTCACTGCATCGCATCTCTCATTTTAATACCAATAAGTTTGTCCGGAAATCCCTCAATCTTTCTCCCTAACAAAAAATATCAATCCTATGTAGGTCTCCAGTTTGCAATCCAAATCCCTATGGATCAAACGGATACAATGGGCTTACATGACAGACCAACTTATCAAGCACTCGAAGTGATCACTCACATTCCTCACTAGCCGAGCTACAGCTTGAAAACTTTTGAAGGATTTTTTTCAAAAGGATAGATTATTGATCTAAGCAAAAGTAAACCTATATATATCCTAAGCTTTTCTATTTTTAAAAGTATTAATGGTTGATTTCTTCTTATTGAAATGGGGGCTTGGACCTAGTATAACCTGCATCATTCTTGAGGACTTTGATGTTTCTTTACAAGTTGAGCTACCAGTGAGGGACCAGTTCAAACCCTAGCTGATACATCTTCTCCTGCTTTTCAAAGTATGGGATAAGCGTGGGATATCCTTGCTTCTAACTAATCTTATACACACATCATAGGTAATATCTTAGCAATGTCCTGACTCAACCATGCGGCTGCCAAAGTTTTCAATAACTTGTGAACCACAATAGCAGGCTCTCCGTTTACCAACAGCCGTTGGATTCATCATCAACATTTTCTAAGGGTACACCTCAACTTCCCAAGAAAGATCTTGCAAGTTGTTGCTGTTTTCTTTTTCTTTTCTTTTTTTTTTTCATTTTTACCAAGTTGGGCACCTGGGCTACTTGTTAAGCAATATTTTAATATGAGTACTTAAAGATCAATTCCTAGACACATAAGGTGCAAATACTATTCATCAATGAGTAAAGCAATATGTAAGCGTTGATGCGATGTTAGATTCTCAATAAAATTTAAGTGAGTATTCCTATATAATAAAATAAAAAAATGAGCGCGTTGGCTCAAGATTTTTCAATTAAACAAAACATCATGTTGTTCTATTTAATGCTTGAATGAGAAAATTGACTGTCAATTATAAGAGATCAAATAAAAAGATTTTACCATTAAAAATGAGTAGAGTTTCGTACAAATCAACTGATCTAGCCCACCTTGATTTCTTTCTTGTGCATAAGCATCAACAGGAGATCCCTATTTACACAGAATTTCATGCGTCAAGAAGCTACACATTCTAAGAGGGCTGTGACTATTCTCTAGTTTCTATACAGTGAAAATGTGAATTTAAATCGTAGAATAATTTTATTAGTATTTAAGAGTATTAACCCTTTTCAAGGAAGAGAAAAGAAGTATTAAACGCTTTCTCCAAGGAGTTTGAACAATTGATATATATAATTTGACCTCTTCTTCAAAATATCTGAGATGAAATAGTTTTTTGTTAATCATGTAATAGTCAAATGGGCATAAATTATGAAATTTGATGGAGATATCAGACATTTATGAGTTTAGAAGACGCTATAGGCGTGGGATCCTTTAGGGCCTGTTTTTCACTTTACTAAAATAGTAAAAGTCAAGTAAAACCTTTATTCTTCATACAATAGGTCATATGAAAAGCACTTTAATTCAAAATTCCCTTTATCTTTTTGAGAAAAAGTCAAAAAGCAACCATCTTTACCCACTGAAATACAAGAACATCTCACTTTTCTGTACAAGATGTAAAAAAGATTCTATATACCGAGCAACTAAAAATAAAATGCAATCATAACCCACTTATATTTTATTTCCTTTTGATTTAATGCTTTACCTCACTTCATTTCACTTGATTTTAAAAGTAAAATTACCAAACGGGCCAAATAATGGTTGATATTTCAGTAATGCACTTATATATAAGTTTGTTTCAACTATGGATGCAAGCAGATATCCAATTATTCGAATGTCGCAACCCGTAAAATCGGGTTAGGATCTATTTTTTATTCCGATTCATATATGGGTTTGGGTCCAAAAACCAATTTAATTTTTTATTACTAAATGGGTCCGATTTTAGATCCATGCAGGATTTTGACCTCATGAACTCGAGCCTTAGCCTGTTTGCCGATTATATATTAAAGCAGCAAGTGATTTCATGGGGGAGCGACATGTGGCGCGTCTTCAAGCTTTTTGCACCTCTTGATTCCGGAATTGCCATTCCACTCAAATCTAATCAAACCTTTTCATGCATATTAGGTGGGCCAAAAATCCCTACAATCTCTCACGTTTTCTTTCCTTCTCCCTAAAATACCATAGTTTCAAAAATCCCTACAATCTCTCTCTCTCAAATCTAATATCCAAATATTGTTGCACCCTACATAATAGGATCAATTCTCTAATTTTCCTACATTATAGGATCTCCAATTCTCTAAGTTTCCTACATAATAGGATCTCCAAATAATGCTGCCTTCTTTTCTCTCACACGGTCTTCTAAACTTCTCTCGCACGGCTCTCCCCATCTTCGTTCTCAAATCAAGATCGATCGTATTTGGCCTAAGTTCCCTTCTATCATATTTGGCATAAGTTCCCTTCTATGCTCATCGGACTTAAGGAAGACGAAGGATCCAGTTTCATGCTCTTTGTCGCCAGTGAAGGTCTCTAGAGCCGAAGAAGGATTGTCGTCGCCGGTGCTTGCATCACCCAAAGCGGAAAAGAGGTTTGGTTCCTGTTGTAAAACCAAACAGGAAGACTGTCGATTTGCGTTCTCAACCTGGGCAAGCCTAGGTCAAATCAAGCTCAAGTTAGGCTGACCTAGTCCATTCTTCAGTAGCCCAAGCCCATCGCACCACATGTTTCCTTCTTCTATTATATAATGTATTCAAACATATATGATGTGATTGATTGATACTAGTGATAATGTTCATTGATTTCATGCGATTGATCATATGCCATTGGGTTTTTCCTAATAACTTTATTCGATGAATTGATGCCATTGATCACAAAGTCTAGATTTTTCTTCATAAATTGATTTGATGAATTGATCTCATTGGTCAAATGATTTAGACTTTTTTTTTTTATCAAGATCTGATTTGATTTAATTTAATGTGCTTCATTAATTGGATAGAATCAGATCTGGGTTCTCAACTTGGGCCAGCCTAGGTCAATTGGTCACATGATTTAGACTTTTTTTCATCAAGATCTGATTTGATTTATTTTAATGTGCTTGATTAATTGGATAGAATCAAATCTAGGTTCTCAACTTGAGCCAGCCTAGGTCGAATCAAGTTCAGGTCAGGCTGACCTAATCCATTGTTCAATAGCCCAAGCCCATTGCACCACATGTTTCCTTTTTCTATTATATTATGTATTCAAACATATATGATGTGTTTGATTGATAATAGTGATCATGTTCATTGATCTCATGCCATTAATCATATGCCATTGGGTTTTTTCTAATAAATTTATTTGATGAATTGATGCCATTGATCACAAAGTCTAGATTTTTCTTCATAAATTGATTTGATGAATTGATCCCATTGGCCACATGATTTATACTTTTTTTTTTCTATCAAGATCTGATTTGATTTATTTTCATGTGCGAATCAAATCTGGTTCTCAACCAGGGCCAGCCCAGGTCAATTGGTCACATGATTTATCCTTTTTTTTATCAAGATCTTATTTAATTGGATAGAATCAGATCTGAGTTCTCAACCTGGGCCAGTCTAGGTCAATTCAACTTCAGGTCGGTCAGGCTGACCTAATCCATTCTTCATTGGCCCAAGCCCATCGCACAACACGTTTCCTTCTTCTATTATATTATGTATTCAAACATATATGAAATACCATTATTAAGACATATTCAACACTGTTCTATGAAATACCATTAACATTTCCTAATTCATGTGAAAATTGAACATGCAGTATCAAACACGCAAGAAATTGGGACAAGTGAAGATGTTGGAGCAAATACTTTGGAAGCAATACAAAATTTAGTTATTCCATTGCAGATTGGAGTGTCAACATCAACCTCCTCTTCGGCTGCATCCCATGATATGTTACATAGCATAAACAGCTCTAGCATCATCGCCACTGATACCATAAAAAACATGGTGAGTTTAACTCGAACATGATTCGATGTTTTCCTTTTGACGATTGATTTAGATTTATATATAAGATTCTTTTAAAATATTTGCCTTTATAAAAAAATTTGTTCCTCCCTTATGCATTTGACCAACAATTACTTTCTATTTATTGGTGGACTCGGCTTTATCTACTTCCATCCTGGGGCTACCGGGGGTTGGCGAAGAAAAGCGAGCATCAACATTTTTGTATGGGTATGCCAGATTTTATATTATACTTAGAATTTAGAAGTGGTGGTCCGGAGATCCACCTTCACAAGCAGAAAAGGAAATTAACTTTTTTCTAGTTTCTCATTGCACATATATTTAAGAGAAGAGACAAGATTTTTTTTTTTTTGAATGCCGTGAGAGGCGATTTTCATTTATTTTGCCGTGAAAGGCGATTTATAAATCTCATCAAAATATAAAGACAAGAATTGTGATTTGTATGTCTCTTTAGAAAAATACAAAATACAACGAAAAGCAAGAAAAAGAATTCTAACTTCTCAAGAGATTGTGGGGACTCGTTCAATTTGATGGTCGCAAGTCATGTATGGACTTCGCAATCATCCTTCAGATGAGAACATAGGATGCGTTGATTCGCTTGACTTAGCTTGGACCTCAGATTTTTAAAGGATAAAGACCAAGAGAAAGTCCTATATTCAATAAAATGCTGAGTAGACGAGCTGAAAAGCCACATCTAGCCATGTGGATAGAAAGAGAGGACCTTAGGGGGTGGCCCCCCAAGGGACTTCGGTCACCTTGTGGTGTTTGTTGCAGAGTCTCTTCGACAAAGGAGAAGTTGTTGCAGCAAAAGTTAAAAGAAAACAAGGGCTTATCCAATGCACATAGTGTGCATGGAAGCTTCACTGCACACCTCACCCTATGGCCCACTTGGGGATGGGAAAGATACCGTAAAATATCTTAAAATAATGATTTAGGGGTTATGTATTTATATGACTACATTGGTCCCATGGCTCAACCTGAGGTCCAAGTATTTTCTATTTCAAGCCCACACTACCTTTGATGTTGGAGTTGTTACGCTCATAGTTTACTAACCCAATTGGGATTGGCCAAGTAAAAGTGATGAAACCAACCGAATTCACTCAAAGCAATGACATATTGGACGACTAGTCAAAGGAGGATTGTGCCCAGCTTGGGCAAAAAGAAAAAAAAAAGATATAAGCAAATTTAAATTTTTTTAAAGATATTATTGTGAAGAAAATATATATATATATATATAATGAACAACTATACTTTATTTGTCAATTTTTAAAGAATTTAAACATATTTATATAACAGGAGAAAACCCATCGCTCTCTAAGGGCACGTTTGGCCACAGTCCACACGAAGGAGTCCTCGCCGATGTTCCTTGAAATTAAGCAAAATCCATATCTAGAAACAAATCCCGTACAGAAAGAATACAAAACAAAAACAAAACAAAAAATGTCGTTTTAGCTGATTCCTCGAATCCAACCTCCTCAAGTTTGGTTTTGTGAATATTAGGAAGTGTAGAGAGGGAATACGTACAAAAGCGGATGAATAGTGAATGGTGCATTAATTTAAGGGTTATCAGTTTTTGCTGGGTAACCCAATCTTATGGGTCCCACAATATAGATCCAACCATTAATCATATTGAGAATGTCCAAAATGCCCATGTGGTAAATCTAAGCTGTTGTTTCTATATATATTTTGAGATATTTGTCAAAAAGGTCAATACCATTTGATTATGATTTCTGGACTTCTCTGGAGTATTGGTCACAAAATCCAAACTAGCGGGGAAACTCGTTCCACCAGCGTCAACGGCACATGAAGTTCCTCACACGATTAATGACAAGGGAAAAGATCATGCCTAGGCACTCCTTAGAATCAACTAAATCCCTTGCCTTTCCATCATATATATATGATAGGTCGCAAAAGATACATTCTAAGATGTCAAAACGATGAACAACGAACAAATTTGAGTATTCCCCACCATAACAACCCTCATTTCAAAAAGAACTAACAAACAGTATTTAGTTAGTGGCAATAATTGGATCGTCTTACTACTCAATATCTATTTAAAAACAGTTGTAAATTACACTGAGTTGAATTCCAGTTTGCTATTGGAGTATATAGTAGGCGAAGAGACTATGAAGTATGGATTTTCCAAAAGAAATCCAAAAACTCAAATGGGCTGGGTCTACATCTAAGTTTGTGCCCGGATTGGATTAAGTGATATAAAGCCTAAAGCATGCCAAACGGCTCAAATGAATATTGTTTAATTGTATTGTAGTGATTGATGATTTGCCAAGTAAATGATAGAAAGCCCAGCTTAGCCCAATTGACTAATTATATCGAGAAAAATTAAATTGATATTTAACTTCATAATTTGAAAAATAACCCTACTGATGAAAATTTAAATTGATATTTAACTTCACAACATGGGGCTTTTCTCTTCCATACCTGTTCCAAGTTACACCTCTCTTTTCTTCCAGTGAGGCTAAAGGGCCTATTTTATTAGCTAGTACTAACTACGAATGAGTGCACTAAATATAAGCCTGGCATCTTCCACAGATTACTCTCTTTTAAGAGACCACTCATGTTTTGTCCGACCTGTTCAATGGTCCCACTACCCTAAAATATCTTCAAATAATGAAGAGAAAATTTCAAATGGCATGGAGGATTAGTTGTCGTCTAAAGGCATATTATGCAGCTCGAACCGATATATCTAGTGTGGAGATTGGAAGACTTATAGGGTCTAAATCTGTACCGGCCGGGTTGTGGGTGTTGTGCTTCTTGTCTTGTTTATGGGCTCGTCTCTATATTTATTTATTTGGTTATGGTGGTATGACCCACTGATGAGTTATCAATCTCTCGGGATGGTGATCCATTCCCGTAAAAAAAAAAATTATTAGTAGTAAAGAACTTGCTTACTTAAAAAAATAAAAATAAATTAAATAAGGCCTTAAGTTTTTTCTTAATTCAAAAAAGGACATAAGTTTCAAGACTTTTCAAATTAGTCCCTAACTTTGGAAGTTACTATATGCATAGCCGGAGTTGCTCCCTGTACATCCATCCATTGGACCCTTGACGGACCCCTTTGAAAAAAGACAAAAACGCCCCTCCCTTTCTTCTCTTCCCTCTCCCTGCTCGTCCCTCTCCTGCTCGGCAACCCACCTTTGCCCACCTCTCTCATTCTCCCTCCCTGTCCCCCTCCCTCTCCTTCTCCCTCCTCTATCGCCGTCCAACTCCACTCCCTCTGCATCTTTCCCTATCCCTCCCTCTCTTTGCGCCCACCTCCGCCCCCCCTCTGTCTCCCTCTTTCTCTCACCCTCTCCTTCTCCCCAATCGTCGACGGACGACGATCGGGGAGAAGGAGTGGGTGAGATAAATAGAGAGAGAGAGAGAAGGCGGAGGTGGGCGCTGGGAGAGGGAGGCATACGGAGAAGGAGAGGGAGAGATGGAGAGGTGGTGGGTTGCCGAGCAGGGAGAGGGAGAGGGAATAAAAGAAAGGGAGGGGCGTTTTCGTCTTTTTTCAGAGGGGTCTATCAAGGGTCCTATGGATGAATGTGCAGGGAGCAACTCCGGATGTGCATATAGTAGCTCCCCTAAGTTTTTCAGTAAACTTTCACTTAAGTACATCCAGTCATTTAAATGTATTTTTTGGCGGTTTTTCCCTCAATTATTTTAAAATACCCAAATGGCGTTTCATTAAAAGACATGACATGGTTTCGGCATCCACAACATGTAGCCGATCGTGGTGGGGTCGTTGGTTGTTTTTGATCACCGTGAGAATGTCGGTGAAAGAAACGAGAAAAATATAAAGAAAGTGAATGAGAGTTTTATTTTAATTAATACTATTTTTAAAAGGGAAAATTTTGAAGAAAAATATCTTTAAAATGAAAGCTTCCTGAAAAACTTAGGACTAAATTGGAAAGTTATAAAACTTGTGTCTTTTGTTGAAATAAGGCAAGAACTTGAGGCCTTATTTGAGACTTTCCCAATAATCAAATAGGGGTTTTGCATTTACATGACTACATATTGGTCCCACGACCCAACCCCAGCTACTATTATTTAATTTTGCAAGCCAACTACCATTGATGTTGCTGCTGTTGTGCTGACAAGATCGATTGGACGCGTAGAAGTGAAGAAACAAGCCAAATTGACTCAACATGCGCGGTCATATATTGGACAATTAAATAGGTTGAGTTAAAACTATTTTTATTTTAGGGATTTGACCGTACAGGTTATTATTCTTCGGAATGGTGTTGACCAAGACTATATCGCAAATATGGGTATCGTACATGAAGACCTTTTTTTTTTTTTCTAACCCTTTTGTGCGATATCGCAAATATATGCGATATCGCACAAAGTGAAAAGTCAATTTCAGGCCGTTCCCTCCCTTTTTCCCTCCGTTCGCATCTCCTAAAGCAGGTCATTTTTCCTCATTTTTTTCTTGGATTGTTTCCATCGTTAGAGGAGGTTCTCAAAAGGATTAAGCCATTGCTCTTTTATTTCTTCAAAAGCATCTGAAGGTTTCTCCATATGCTGTTTACAGAGTTCTTTTGGCTTGATATGCTCCATTGAGTTGCTTTGCATCTTTGTGCTGTAATTTCTTGGAGCATTCAAATGAATTCTTTGTACCCACAATATTTGGTGGACATGTTTGAAACTTTTTGTTTACTCTGTCAAATGTTGTGTTAACAATGGCTGGGCATTGAGATACAAGAAAACTTATGGTCATGGGGATACTTTGGAATCTATTTTCAATTTTTGTTTGTTTGGTTGTATTGGATGAACAAATGATATGAAATGTCCTAAAAATGGATTTTTTATCATGGCTTTATAACAAATCATACCAAGAGTTCTTTTTGGCTCATTGCACTTTAGGGAATGACAACTCAATGTTTCTGGGCCATGCAAAGAACAAGATTGGTACAATTGGCCACAACGGCTGGGACTTTATTCAATTTTCTCCACAACCCAAACTTTCTCTTATCAAGTCTAATTCAGTGCTTTTTGTGTGATATCACACAATCACTTGGCCAGCTACTTTCTTTTATTGTGTAGGAAATATGGAGTAAGACCTAAATGAAACAACTCAAAAACACCTAGTAAATCTGGGAGTCTAATTCAGTGTTTTTTGTGTGATATCGCACAGTCACTTGGCCAACTACTCAAAAAATGAAATCCAAGAAAGCTTCACTGTATTCTTGGTCACAACAGCTAGGACTTTAATTGATTTCTTACACAGATTTTTGTATACTCTATTGAGGAGGAAACCAAGGAGTTAGACCTCGGATTAAACAAATAAAAAACCACAGCTAATCTAGGAGTCTAATTCAGTGTTTTTTGTGCGATATCGTATAGTAACTTGGCCATCTACCCAGGTGATGAGATTCAAGAAAGCTTAACTGTATTCTTAGTCACAATAGCTGGGACTTTAATCGATTTCTTACGTAGCCCAAACTTTCTCTTATCGATAAAAAAATATGGAGTAAGAGCTAAAGATGAAACAACTCAAAAACCACAGCTAATCTGGGAGTCTATTTCAGTTTTTTTTTGTGCGATATTGCAATGTCACTTTTATGACGATGATGATAATGACTAATGTTGGAAAAGTTAAAAACTACAAAACACAAAAATGATGCAACCTCATTACTCATCTAATCATAAAACAAAACCCACCAAGTTAATCCCTAAAAAACAATTGATAGAAAGACTTCATTTGATGTCATTTCTGGGTCTTTTAGATCATGCACGGAGGAGAAAAGGCAGTGAAGGATCTTACAAAGTTTCTTACAGGCATTATGACATACACTTGATATGCATATTTAAACTTGTATTGTTTACAAGTTGAATTGTTTTCGATGTTACCAATCACTTTAAGTGGCTTTCCATGAAATTCACCCTATCATTTTGCAGGAAGAAGCCCCCAAAAGAACTATAAGAAAGTTCTAAAAAACCACAAATCTTACAAACAACAGAACTAACAAAATGGGAGAGATGCAATCAATCAAGATGGAGACATTGTAAAGTACCACATTTGGGATAAATTTTCAGTCAATACCATTTTGAGGAATACAGGTATTTTATAACATGTACACTAAAACTCTTTTTATTTTTCTTTTATTGTTGTTAGTTTTTTTTTTTAAAATCAGTTTGTATGAGTTTAGGTTGAAACTTTGATTTACTCACTCAGTCCACTAACAACTTAGCCTGATTTGTCTTCGTCTGGCTGCGTTGCGTGGGTTGACATAACACATTTTATGCTTACATGTTAATCAAAGAAACAAAACCATATGTAACTATTCCATGAGTAAAATGGGAAAAGGTTAGAATATACTTTCAATAAAAAAATAGAAGTTTTGAAGTACAATTTATATGAAATATACTTTCTTTGGCAAGTTATCGCGGTTTTAGGCTTACCGATTTTTAATAAAGAGATAAGAGAATATGAGGGCATTATTGTCCTTTCATGTATATGAAACGGTGGAAGGGACCTTTGCTTCTACAAAATTAATTCGTGGACCATTTACAATAAAAACTAATATTGAGGGACCTTTGGCCAAATGCCCCTTATAGTAACTTAGGTGGTACCATCATTTAAGTGTATACAAGTTTCATGGACCCGGTTTAATCTTACTCCATTACATGGTCCCTGCCATCCTCTACCACACCCCACATAGGCCAGCACTGATTTTTTCATCATCATTTTCCATCTTGTCCACCCATTCTACCATCACCCAAACCCATCTCCTTTCATCCTCACATCCACGATCTCATCTCTTCTATTCCCAATCCTCATCATTTTCACCCATATATATTGTCACATCCTGGACCCAAGAATCCCCTGATTAGGGTGGTTCCCGAGGTGTGACACGCGTACTCCCGTTTAAGAAGGAGAAAATTCACGAAGGAGAAAATTCCACTCTTTACGTGTGAGGATACTCACTGACACCTGTTTAAGAATATTTATTTGCGGAAGCATGTATATCATCAATAAAAAAGCCATGAGCAGTCCATTAATCAATCCATTATATTACATTTGTCTTTAACAAGCTAATAATTTAAATCTCTTAAATGCAGTATTAAAATAAGTGCAAGATTAACTATCTAGTCTCAAGTCACAACTACCACTCTTGTACGCACTCTGGGGTCAAGCTAACCATTAATGTTACGGATCAAATCTCTAATCTGGAGAACTATTAATTATCTTCTTCGGTAACCTGTATCCCTGTGACACCAAGTGTAGCACCATGATTACGATGATTCAACAATGTATATGAGCAATTAAGACTAACACATGTTATTTCAAATTTAAATTATTGATAGAAGATTAACAGATGTCAATTAATCGTAAACTAGGCACATCGAGCAATAAGAATAATTCAAGCTTTATTGAATCAAAGATCAATTATATACTTTCATTCTAGTTGGCTACTACATGAGCTAATCCTTCATCTCTTTTAGAAAAAGGGAATTGTTGGGATGTCACCAGGGGCTCGGCCAAAGGTCCTCCTGGCTACCCAGGTTCTAGAGTTCCGGTGCTCTAGACTTTCTACTGCGCAGCGACGTTCAATTCTGAACCTAGATTCAACCTCGTCAAGTATCATCCGGTCGAAGCTCAGTGTGCGACTCATTTGATTCAATCAATAGGACTTGAGTAAGACTTATACACTCAATTCATTTCGAATCTTATTAACGGGATTTCTTTGATCGTGGTCAATTAAATGGTAATTGACCATTATTAATGGCATATTCCACAAATCATGGGATACGATTTATCTTTAAATAAATAAGAACTTTTAAAGAAATTGTAATTTGGACATTTCAAATCTTCAAATTTGAAATAAAAAGACATACCACACTATGAAAAAAGAAATTGTGGATCCAAGGCTATAAAGTGAAATGTTCATGGACCTATTGCCGAATGCCCCTACTTTTTTTAAGTATTCCTTCAATAAAACCACTCTAGTATAAATTGATAAGAATCAGTTTAATTTCAAAAAGGCAAGCTGGCCAATGGATTTCTAGTGCAAATTTAACCCATCTTATTTTTTCATCTACCCATAATGACCTACTATATTTGATTCCAAACAAATGTTCTTTGATAAAAAAGCTACATAAATCCGAAATTTAGGAAATATTCAATAAGCAACAGAAAGACTAATGTTAAAATTATTTGCGATATTTAAATAACTACCATTAAAACTTCAATTGGAGAAATCTCCCGGATGAAGTAACTCTTGAATTAATAATTCAAGATTAGTGCGAGAAGATCCTCCCTCTTCAATAGAATTTCCAGCACTCTCTTTCCAACTCAAGGCCTTCTTCCTCATCTCCTTTCCCTTCTCTCCCCCCATCATCTCCTTAATGAGAGCTTCAATCTCCTCTTGCTTGGCATTGTTATTGATCTCCATGCCCACACCCCAATTGTGGCAAGCATATCTGCAGTTGGTTTGTTGCTCTCCCAAGAAAGGCCAACACAGCATAGGCACACCAAACGATATGCTCTCCAGAGTAGAGTTCCAACCACAGTGTGTCAAGAAAGCAGCAATCGAAGGGTGGGCCAGAACTTGCTCTTGTGGGCACCAGCCAACTACCATTCCCCTCCCTTCAATCTCATCCATTAATTCTTGTGGCAGATTTGTGTGACCACCCATGACAAGATCAGGCCTAATGACCCACAGGAATGGGTATTTGCTATTCACGATGCCAAATGCAAATTCTAAAAATTGGTTCGCTGTTAAGGTTGTTAAGCTTCCAAAATTCACATATATTATTGAACCAGCTTCATGACTATCTAGCCATTTTAGACATTCTGTCTCTTCTTTCCACATGCTAGATCTTGCCGACTTCAATGCATTATTTGGTAGTAGATGACACTGCAAAGATAGAGGGCCTATTGTGTAGATGCGAGGGGATATTGATCTGATGCTGTGTGGGTAAAACACCGTAATGACGAAGTTAAGCAACGATCACGGCTGAACTCGCCGAGCTCCTCAGCCTCTGTGGTAGAAGATCGTCAGCTCGGCAGCTCGGTAGAACAGTCCAGCTTGCAAGATCATCACCGCGGTTCGGCAGCTCGGTATGAGTGCCAGCCCGGTACAATGGCGGGCCACGGCCAAGCTATCCTTGGTCCCAGGCCACAGCATCCCCAGCCACAGCACTAGAGTTAGAGTGGGCCGCCATTCTCCTCCTAGAGTCAGAATGGGCCGCCATCTACCTTCTGGAAATACGGCGCGCCCTGACAGATATGGGCGGTCATTTATGGCGATAGGATTGCTCATTTATGATGATAAGAGGTGTGCTTTATCATCCCTGTACGCCAGCCGGCTGAAGGCGTGGAAAGTGAAGTAGGGGTGTTGTCCGCTCCACCTACGACTGCCTGTCAGGGTATGGAGCGATGGGACCTCACCTCACCTACCCCCACTCACAGAGAGAATGAACGAGGAACACTCGCCTATATATGCATGGGATCAGCCCCATGAGAGGTACGCACTACGCAATACACAGCCCACTACTTTCAACATTAGACAAGCTCTCATTCCTCTCTTCCTCCTCCTGTTTAGTTTTCTCAGAACTAACTCAGGCATCGGAGTGCCTTCGGCTCACGGCAGCCAGGGCCTCTGACCCAAGTCTTTCTCCTTCCCTTTCAGGTTATTGGAGTTCAGCATTTCCCGTCCTAAGGAGTTTAACCTCAATCTCATCCTAATCTAAGTAGGTGTCGTTTTTACCGCCCACAGTTTGGCGCCGTCTGTGGGGATCTGAACAAAAAGCTTGTAAACACCATGCCTCCGAAAACCAGAAATGGTGAAGGACCTTCCAAGGGCAAGGCTGTGTCCACACAGCCTACGCTGGCGCAAAATCTTCCGCCTCCTCCCCCTCGGCAAAGGAGGTCTGGCGGGAGGTCTCCCACTGTCCAAACTCTGTCGCAGTCCAGGGAAGTGACCATGCCCTCCCTTCGCGACGTTCCACCTCCAGAGCAACCCCACCATAGCCATAGGCGGACGGTGCAGGGCGAAAAGTCGGTCACCAAGCCGCACGAGAAGTCGGCCCGGGCTAGGTCGCAGTCTCATCATCAGGCCAGCCTTGAGCACAACGAAGACCCCCGCCTGGCGGATATCAGAGCACAAAACCTCCTCATCCAGGAACAGCGTGAGCTTATCGAACGGCTCACGCAACGGCTCGAAGGCAAGAAGGATCGGAGCCCGCCGCCCAGGCGTCCGGGCCACGGACAAGACCTGAGGCACGTCCTCAACAATAAGAGGCGTGACCGAGACCAAAAAGAAGAAGGCTCCAGCAGCAGCCACATACATGAAGGGCCAAAGAAGCAATGCCAGGGGTTGGAGGACGATGAACTAAAAAAGTGGATCGACCAGCAGGTAAAGCAGACTGTCCGCCAGAATTTGGAAACTGCTGGTATCGACCGGGACCATTATGCCACCTTTGAAGCTGAAGATACTGGCGCTTCTCCTTTCTCTAGGGAGATAAGAAGATACACGCTTCCCGAGAAGTTCAGCGTCCCAAGGTTCACCCTATATGACGGGACCTCGGACCCCGCTGCCCACCTCCGACATTACATCCAAAGGATGTCGGTCTGGGGGGATGACGATTCCCTGAACTGTCGAGTGTTTTCCTCCAGTTTGGCGGATCTCCCCCTGCGATGGTTCTGCTCGCTTCCCGAAGAGTCCATCTCCAGTTGGCGACAGCTCCGAGCCTCCTTCCTGGGGAAATTCCAGGCGCATCGTGTCATCCCTAAGACCGATGCCGACCTGATGGCCCTCCGAATGCAGGAAAATGAGAACGTCACCCAGTTCGCCCGCCGATTCTGGACTGTTTACAGCCAGATCGAGAGCGCTTCTGAGGAGCTAGCGGTGAGGTCCTTCCAGCTGGCTCTGCAGCCGGGTATCCCACTTCGGGCGCAGCTGGTCATGTATCCCGTGACCACCATGAAGGAGCTGATGACCCGGGCCAACCGTTTCATCTTGGCGGAAGAAGACGAGGCGCGAGGTCGGGAGAACTTTGGCCTCACCAAGAAGAGCCAACCGGCCAGGGGAGACAGCAGGTCCTCCAGGAGGGAGGATCGTCGAAGGGACCCATCCCCGGAGCGGCGCAAAGCCCGGTCCTCGGAGCAGCGCCGAACCCCCTCCGCCTCGACATCGGGGTCACGGAGCAGCAGGAAATCCGGCCACGAGCCATCCTCATACGTGGCCGTGAACACCATCTTCAAGGAGCCGATCTATAGGCTCCTCAACAAAATAAAGGCGCAGCCGTTCTTCAAATGGCCGCGGCCAATGACGGCCGACCCCTCTTCCCGGGACCAGACAAGGTTCTGTGCCTACCACAAGCAGAACGGGCACAGGACCGACGAGTGCAAGAGCTTCAAGTTCCACCTAGAAGACCTCGTGAAGGAGGGGCACCTTCGGGAGTACATCAAGCAGGAGGGCCGAGGTGATGGCCGACCTCCGCGGCGGGAAGCTGTTAACCAGGACAGCGAGCCGGAAGGAGTCATTCACGTCATTCACCTCGCAGCCCCACCTAAGAAGAGCTCTCAGGCCCGCGCTGAGGCCCGGCGCGCCTCCCATGAGAAACAGGTGCTGACCGCGGCGCCAGAGCCGGCCGCGAAGAAGGCCAAAACAGAGGGGGTCAGAATATGGTTTTCTGACAAAGACCTGGAAGACGTTGAGCTACCGCACAACGGCGCTCTAGTTCTCACCTTGAAGCTACAAAACTTCTTGGTTCAGAGAGCCCTCGTCGACCCTGGCAGCTCGTCCGAGGTCCTCTACTACGACTGCTTCAAGAAGTTGGGACTGAAAGACGAGGACCTCCAGGCATGCCGCACCCCTCTGGTCGGCTTCAGTTCCAAACCTGTCTATCCCAAGGGCAGGATCTCCCTTAGAGTCCAAGTCGGTGGCGCCTGCAGACAGGTCGACTTCCTAGTGGTCGATGTCCCTTCCCCGTACAATGTAATAATGGGGAGGACATGGCTGCATAGCATGGAGGCGGTGCCCTCCACCCGGCATCAAAAACTCAAGTTCCCTTTGGAGAATCGATCGGGACGGACGGAAGTGATCACCGTCAAAGGCGACCAGCACATGGCCAGGCAATGCCTGCTGGCCGTGCTGTCCGACGAGGCCGGGCCGTCCCAAGTCAATGTAACCGAGCTGGATAGAGAGGCCGAGCTCGAGGACGTCGGCAGGGCTCCGGCGCAGAAGAGCATCGAGGACCTCACCAAGGTCAATATTGATCCCGCCGACCCCGACAGATTCTTTCTCGTGGGAAGTCAGCTCCCCGAGACCGAGAAGATAGAGTTGCTGAACCTCCTGGACGAGAATAAGGCGGTCTTTGCCTGGACACCGTATGAAATGCCCGGCATTGACCCCGCAGTCATCTGTCACGAACTGAAGGTAGATCCCAACCATAAGCCCGTGCTCCAAAAACCGCGCCGGACTGGGGTCCCGCAGACTGAGGCCGTGGCTGAGGAAGTTCAGAAACTCCTCGAGGCAGGTGCAATAAGAGAGGTCCACTATCCGCAGTGGCTAGCCAACACCGTGGTGGTCAAGAAGAAGACGGGCAAATGGAGGGTCTGCGTGGACTTCACCGACCTCAATAAGGCCTGTCCAAAGGACAGCTTCCCTCTTCCAAAAATCGACCAGCTCATTGACGCCACTGCCGGACACGACCGGATGAGCTTCCTGGACGCCTACCGGGGGTACCACCAGATCCCCATGTACGCGGCAGACCAGGAGAAGACAGCTTTCATCACTCCCCGGGGCACCTATTGTTACAAGGTGATGCCCTTCGGGTTGAAAAACGCGGGAGCGACCTACCAGCGGTTGGTCACGAAGATGTTCCAGGCCCAGCTCGGCAAAACGGTGGAGGTCTACATCGACGATATGGTCGTCAAGTCCAAGAGGTCGCAGGACCACCTGACCGACCTCCGCCAAATTTTCGACATCCTTCGCCAGTTCCAGTTGAAGCTGAATGCATCCAAGTGCGCCTTTGGGGTCGGTTCCGGCAAGTTTCTGGGAAGCCTGGTCACAAGAAGGGGGATCGAAGCGAACCCTGACCAGATCACCGCGATCCAGGACCTCCAGTGCCCGACCTCGGCGAAACAAGTTCAGCGGCTGACCGGAATGGCTGCCGCCCTGAACCGATTTATCAGCCGCGCCTCGGACAAGTGCAGACCCTTCTTCCAACTCTTGAGAAAGGGCTCCAAGTTCCAGTGGACGGCGGAATGTTCACAGGCGCTGCAACAGCTAAAACAGTATCTTTCTTCTCCACCGCTGCTGTCAACCCCGACTTCTGGAGAGGCACTGTTCTTGTACCTGTCGGTCTCGGACCATGCAGTGAGCTCGGTACTCATCAGAGAAGACAACGGCCAGCAAAGGCCCATCTATTACACGAGCAAGACCCTGCTAGACGCCGAGACCCGGTATTTGCAACTTGAAAAGCTCGCCTTGGCGCTCGTCAGCGCCTCTCGGAAGCTCTCCCACTATTTCCAAACCTTCACTATAGTGGTCGTGACCGAATACCCACTGAAGGCTCTTCTCCGGAAGGCAGATTTCTCCGGACGAATCTCCAAATGGGCTGTCGAACTGGGGCAATATGACATCGGCTATCAACCCAGAACGGCCATCAAAGCCCAAGTTCTCGCGGACTTCATTGTGGAATTTACCCCTCAGAGTTCGGCACCGACCACGCTCGACACCGAACTGGGGGACGATAGGGGTACGGAGGTTATCACTGAGATGAATAGCGGTACGGAGATTGTCACCGAGACGGAGCAAGAGCGTTCCTGGAAAGAACTACTAGACTCGTCGTGGAAAGTCTTTGTTGATGGATCCTCGACATCCAGGAGAGCTGGCGCTGGCGTGGTTCTCCAGTCTCCCGAGGGCCTCGTCATCGAGCAAGCTGTGACCCTCGGCTTCAAGGCATCTAACAACGAGGCCGAATATGAAGCCCTCATTGCCGGACTTAACAGTGCCAAGATCCTGGAGGCCCGGTCCGTTGTGATTTTCAGCGATTCTCAGCTAGTGACAAGCCAGCTCAGCGGAGACTACCAGGCCCGGGATGACCGGATGGCTGCCTACCTTGCCCACGCCAGGGGACTCCTCTCCCAGTTCGAAAGGGCCGTGGTCCGGCAGATCGGGAGAGAGTGCAACTCCCATGCAGACGCCCTCGCTAGCCTCGCCTCGGCTGTGGAAGCTGGCGAAAGGAGGACTATTGAAGTAGAAACGTTGCAGGAGCCCAGCATCAACCTCCAGCAACCTCGGCAACTCATGTGCCTGGACCTCGGCCCGAGCTGGATGGACCCCATCATCGCCTACCTGAAGGATGACCAGCTGCCGGAGGACAGGACTGAAGCCAGAAAGATCAGATTGAAGGCGTCCCGGTTCTGGCTGTCCCCAGACGGCAAGCTCTATAGAAAATCATTCACAGGGCCATACCTCCAGTGCGTGCACCCCAGCAGGGTCGACGACTTCCTCTACGAGATCCACGAAGGAGTCTGCGGCAGTCACATAGGAGGTCGGTCACTTGCATACCGGGCTATCAGCCAGGGTTACTGGTGGCCGTACATGCAGAAGGACGCCCAGCTTTACGCCAGGAAGTGCGAGAAGTGCCAGAAATTCTCCCATTCTCTCCACCAGCCAGCCCAGGACCTAAGTCCTCTCTCCAGTCCGTGGCCTTTCGCCCAGTGGGGCCTCGACATCGTCGGACCACTTCACCGAACTCCAGGGAACAAGAGATGGTTGATTGTGGCCACGGATTACTTCACGAAGTGGGTCGAAGCTGAGCCTTTGTCCTCCATCACCGAGCTGGACACAAAGAACTTCATGTGGAAGAATATCATCACGAGGTTCGGAATTCCCCGCACTCTCATTTCGGACAACGGGACGCAGTTCGACTCCAACCTCTTCAAGAGCTTCTGCCAGGAGTACGGCATTCGCAACATCTACTCTACCCCGGCGTACCCTCAGAGCAACGGCCAGGCCGAGATCTCAAACAAGGTGCTCCTCGACGGAATCAAAAAGAGACTCGACCGAGCCAAAGGTCGATGGGCGGAGGAGCTGCCAAGCGTCCTATGGGCCTACCGAACTACGCCGAGGCGTTCCACCTCGGCTACCCCGTTCTCCCTTGCTTACGGCATGGAAGCAGTCATTCCCCTTGAGGTCGGCCTCCCGACCTTGAGGTCCGAACTCTGTGACCAGGGTCTAAACGATCTGAATGTAGCACGGGAGCTGGACTTGGCTGAAGAACGAAGAGAGGCGGCAGCTATCCGCCTGACCGCCTATCAGCAGCAGTTGGCCAGGGGGTACAACCCGAAGGTCAGAGAGAGAAGGTTCGTGATAGGAGAGTTGGTCTTGAAGAAAACACTTCCAGGCGACCGAGATCCCAACGAAGGCAAGCTGGCGCCTAATTGGCAGGGACCGTTCAGAATAACTTCTACAGCGGGGAGATCTGCCTACCGACTCGAAGATATGGAAGGGAAGCCGCTCCCGCGACCATGGAACGCAGCACATCTAAAAAAATTCTATTTCTGAAAAATGTACTCAAGAAATCAGATATCAATAAAAGGCAACTTTTCTGGAATGAATGTTTGCATTGCTCCAAGGCTCGCAGCGGCTCGATCCCACTATTCGGAATGTCAACTGTCAGCTCGGCTCCATCGCCAGCTCCGACATCAGGGTCCGGTAACAGTACCACCCTCGCGGCTCGGTACCTCTGTTCAGAGGGCCAACCGTCCTGAGCTCGGTGCCTTCACCAGCTCTGGCGGCACAGCCATAAGCATTTCAGGGTCCGGTAAGAGTACCACCCTCGCGGCTCGGCACCTCTGCTTGGAGGGCCAACCGTCCTGAGCTCGGTGCCTTCACCAGCTCTGGCGGCACAGCCATAAGCATTTCAGGGTCCGGTAAGAGTACCACCCTCGCGGCTCGGCACCTCTGCTTGGAGGGCCAACCGTCCTGAGCTCGGTGCCTTCACCAGCTCTGGCGGCACAGCCATAAGCATTTCAGGGTCCGGTAAGAGTACCACCCTCGCGGCTCGGCACCTCTGCTCGGAGGGCCAACCGTCCTGAGCTCGGTGCCTTCACCAGCTCTGGCGGCGCAGCCATAAGCATTTCAGGGTCCGGTAAGAGTACCACCCTCGCGGCTCAGCACCTCTGCTTGGAGGGCCAACCGTCCTGAGCTCGGTGCCTTCACCAGCTCTGGCGGCACAGCCATAAGCATTTCAGGGTCCGGTAAGAGTACCACCCTCGCGGCTCGGTACCTCTGTTCGGAGGTCCAACCGTCCTGAGCTCGGTGCCTTCACCAGCTCTGGCGGCACAGCCAACGGAATCATGGTCCGGTTTCGGTACCCCCCCCACGGCTCGGATCCTCTCTCGCTTAGTACCTATCAATCTACTCGGCAAGTTACTTGCAACGATACGCTACAAGCAAAACAGACGACACAGAATACGCAAAGAATGTTGTTTTATTAAGATCAGCTTAAGTACAAGGTATGGCGAAACAAAAAAAAAAACAAAATTACATAATTCAGGGAGCTGCTGCTCCCTCATTACAGCCGGTCCCGGCAGCACTCTTGCCAGGTACGGCTGGGGCAGCTTCGGGGACCACCGGAGGAGCAGGGGCAACTGTTGCTGGAGGGACCTCCGAGGTTGAAGGAGCGGGGGCGATTCCCGAGACGGCTCGCAACTCCGAGTCCGAGCGAGGAAACCTGGGGGAATTCTGAAAGATGGGGCTGTCCGGAGGGACACCAACCCTCCGCAAGGCCGCCTTCCACCCAAGTGCCCACGCTTTCTCTCGGATTCCTGGCAGTTGAGCCTTGTAGTCAGCTGCCAGTTTGCTGACCTCCTCATTCATCACGGACTCGTGCTCGGCGACATACTCTTCCTTGAGTCTCGCTTCTTGATCTTTCAGAGCCCGCGCGAGCTCGGCCGCCTTCCCGTCCAGAGCCATCTCTAACTTTCTCTCAGCCAGCTTCCTCTCAGAGATGAGCCTACTGTTGGTCCCCCGCAGCATCTTCATGTCTTCCTCCCTCCGCGACGACGCAAGACGGACCTCGTCTAGCTTCCAGGACAGTTGGACGTTTTGATCCACCGCCTGTTTTGCTTCCTCCTTGAGGTGCTCGGCCAAGGCCCGCTCTGCGTCGAGCTCGGCAAGAAGATCTTCCTTCTTCCTCGCCTCCTCCTCCAGGGCCGCGTCCCTTGCCGCCAGGGACTTGAGCAACTCCTCCTTTTCGGTTGCCCAATCTGCTGCCCTGGCTTCGGCTGCATCCAGCCTCCCCATGCCAGTCTGGCACTTTTGCAAGACCTGCAGTGGAAACAGAAGTGTCACAAAATGAAACACAGCAGAAAAAGAGAGAATGTTTTGAGTCAAGCGTGTACATACCGTAACCAGAGACCGCATTGAGGACATCAGCAGGGACTTGTTGTCCACCTGCGCCCACCTTGCCATGTCCTGGGGAAGGGCGCACGCTCGTCCCAGAGCGACAACCACTTCGGGGCTGACCGCTCGGTCCGACTCGGCTAGTTCCCTCCCCAGCACCCCCTTGATGTCCGGTCTCCAGGGAATGAAGTCGGGAGGAGCGGCGGACCCCCCAACCGACACGGCAGGCTCGGGGGCGGACGGGGCTTCGACCCTGGGCCTCTTCTCCGGCCTGCGCTCCTCGACGACCTCGGCAGTATCCCCTCTGCCTAGGTCGGAGTGCGATTCTTCAGAAATGACCACCGGAGCGCTCGACCCGACCTCTGCTGCAGCAGGCATTCCCGATTGAGCATCGTCGGTAGCTTCCGGAACCGTCTCGGTCCCGGGCGCGGTTACCTCAGCAGCGTCCGCCGCCGACATACTTAGGGCGACGTCGGCACCTCGGCAGGGAACCGAACTTTCGCCCGTGCCTCCAAACGCAGCGGCGGAGAGGTCTTCCGCGACAAAGCGCTTGCGACGACCGCGCAACATCTCGACCTCGGACTCTTCCGAGCTGGATGTGCTCCGGGACTCGCTGGAGACAACAAATTTCTGCCTTAGCCGCCTGCGCCCGGTCTCGGCTCTCTTGGTCGCAGCTGCTCCACGGACAGGGGACTGTCCTCCCAACTCTACCGGAATGCCACTGGGGATTGCGACAGTAACGGTCTCCGGAGCAGGTGCCTGAGTCCGTTCGGTGCCCGGTACGGTGTCTTCCCCGTGAAGCACGGAGTCGATCCCGGTTACCCGCCTCGGAGCAAGGAAGGACTTGTAGTGCGGCGTGTACCCCAGCAGCGAATACGCAGCACGGCAGTGATGGCCGCGGTACTTCCGCACCTTCTCGTGCCAATCGCTGTTCACCCTCCACCGGTTCCTTCGGGCAAGCTCCCTCCTCTGCCGAAAACCTGCAGGAACAGGACAGTGTCAGCAAGGGAAAGAGATGATAAAAATACAAAATCCAGGGGCCTCGGTTTTTACTTGGGGGGACTCCTATTTTGCGCGGTATCCGGGCCGTGGTGCTGGGTTCCGCCTCGCCGAACTCCCACGCCCCGCGAACGAAGACACGGTCCTCCCCCGCGTATTTATACGAGTCTTCCAGCGCGGTCACGAAGGCGGTCCGGTGGAGCCTCAGCCGAAGATAGTACGTATGCCCCTCTGCGGATTTGCAGAGGTCATACGCCTCCTCGATGTCCGAGACACCGAGGTTGATGGACAAGATCTCGTTGAGCCGCACTGTTCCCATGATGATCTTGTATCCGTTGGGAAGCAGCTGGCAGGGGCTCAACCCCCACTCACGGAGACATTCCCTGAGGAGTGGGTGGAGGGGGAACCGGACTCCTCCCTCCACGACGGCCACCAGCCAGAACGGCATCCAACCGTCGCTGTATGTGAAACCGTCGTCGGGGCCGTCTGGTCTAATCTCTACAGTCGCAGGGACTTCATATTCCTTCCTAAACAGGCTTATGGACAGTGCGTCCCCTAGCCAATGCCTGTGCACACCCATTCTAGCCTAGAAAGAGGAATACCCACCAGAAGGGAAGAAGACAGAAGAAAGGAGTGCTACAGTGAAGCTCTGCGAGCAGAAGGGTCGCAGGCAACAGGAAAGTATTGTTCTTCAGTAGGTTGCAGCAGAAGTTCTGAGGATCGAAAAGAAGGAAGACGGAGAAGGAACCCTAATTTATAAAGGATGGAGGCGCCGTTTCAGATTTCGAGAGAAGCCTTCAATATGGCCCTACCTCGAGTAGCCCTAGAGTCGCCTCGGGCAGCCCAGTCGTCCTGCAGATTTGATTGCGCGCCCTCAACAAAGGCGACACGTGGCACGGTGCCGCATTCCCAGAGGACTATTCAATGCCTCGACAGGCGAAAGCGCAACCGCCTCGACTGACGGAAAAAAAACTTAATGCAGCACTCCACGTCAGCGCAAGAACTTAATGCAGCACTCCACGTCAGCGCAAGAACTTAATGCAGCACTCCACGTCAGCAAAAGGCGATGAGGAGACCCCATCGAACCGAAACCCCACCGATTCGGCAGTTCGGCACAACGGGCACTGTCAAAAGGTTAGGGGCAGTACCGGCCTGACTAAATCCACTCAGCTTCCGACCTGCTCCAAGGAGCCCACAGGCCAAAAGCTGGGGGGGAAATAATGGGTACGGAACAGCCGTCGGAGACCACGGTCATGCTTCGGGTCTCGGTCGTTGGCCGACGTCACAATCTAAAGAACAGCAAGGAGTTCGGCTATCCGGAACTACAACTCAAAACAGCAAAGCAAAGCATCATTCCATCAACCACAAACATTTCATCAAAAACAAGAAAGCATCAGAATGCGAGCGAAAATCAGAAATTTTTATTAATCACAGCTCCTGATTACAAGAACGGATGAAGATACAATCAAAGAAAGAAAAAATTACAAAAACCCTCAGAGGGCTGCAGCTTCCACATTGCAGTCAATCTCTGGAGGGACCTCGGCCTCGACCGCACTAGCCTCGGGAGCAGCTGGGGCAGCTTCAGGGACGACCACGGCAGCTTCAGGAGGGACCTCGACGACTGCTGCCACTTGGCAGTCTTCGGGATCAGCACTGGCAGCAGGAGCCTCTTGCGGCGCCTCGGGAGCGGCGGTCGCCTCCGGGCACGACTGCGAAGGAGGGTCGGAGGAGACTTGAGACACGGCTGCGAGTCCCGGGTCCGAACAGGAAAATCTTGGGGCATTCAGGAAAAGGGGACTATCCTCGGGGACCCCGGCTTTCTGCAAGGCCGCCTTCCACCCGAGTTCCCAGGCTCGGTCCCGGATCCCCGGCAGCTGAGCCTTATAGTTAGCAGACAGCTTGCCGACCTCCTCCTCCATGATGGAGTCATGCTCGGCGAGGAACTTCTGCTTGAGCCTGGCCTCCTGTTCGGCCAGGGCAGACTCGACCTCGGCCGCCTTCCCCCTCAGCGCCTTCTCCAGGGAACCTTGCGCCTGGTTCCGCTGGGAGAGGAGTCTCTTGTTTGTCCCCTTTATGCTCTTCAGTTCGTCCTCCAGCTGTTTCGCCGCAGCCCGGAGATCGTCGAGCTCGGAAGAAAGGTGCTGGTTCTGGACCTTCTCGTCCTCCAGCTCGTCTTTGAGGCGCTGGACCTCAACCTTTGACTCTTCGAAATCAACGACGAGGCCGGCGTTCTTGGCCGTCACCTCTGCCAGCGTCGCATCCTTGGACGCCAAGGACGCCCGCAGCTCGTCCCTTTCGACTACCCACTCAGCTGCCCGCGCCTCGGCCACGTCCAGCCTCTCAATGCCCACCTGGCACTTCTGCAACAGCTGCAAGACGGAAACCCGAAGTCAATAAAACGACAGGGACTAAAAGCTGAGGGAAAGACAATTGTACTTACCTGCACAACGGATTGCATCGAGGAAAGCAGGAGAGACTCGTTGTCCATCTCCGCCCACCTCGCCATGTCTTGAGGGAGGGCGCAGGCTCGCCCTAGCACTGCGACCACTTGGGGATTGGTCGCGCGGTCTGTTTCGGCCAGCGGCCTCCCCAGAGACCCCTCGATGGCCGGCCTCCACGGAGCCGGAGGAGGAGGCAGGATCGTACCACCAGCAGACGAAGTCGAAGGGCCAGGCGAGGCCTCGACCCTTGCCCTCTTCTCGGGTCGTCCGCCCTCGACAGCCTCGGCCGAACGAGCCCGACGTCCAGCCCCAGCGGCATGATCCGAGGGTGGGACGACTGTGGTCACGGCCGGAGGCGGAGTTGTGACGACCCCTGCCCCGTCAGGCCGAGCAGCCGCGACCACGGCAGGACTAACCACCTCGACATCCGGGGCAGGAATGCCACCTGGGGATGCCGGAGGCGCCGCGGCCACTGCCTGCGGAGGATCCCGGACCTCGCCTCCGATGTCTCCGAAGGCCACCGCGGACAGGTCCTCCGCGGCATAGCGTCGCCCGCGCTGGCGCAGCATTTCCTCTTCCTCTTCCTCCGAACTGGACGCTACTAGCCTCGTTCGGGAAGACGGGGGCTTGGCCCTCGAGGGTTTGGCGGACTCTGCGGCGGAGACTGCTGGAGCACGTTCTGCCAATTCAACCAGGCGACCGGCGGGAATTGCAACGGTCACTGCAGCCGAGCTCGGTACCACGGCCGCCTCTGTTCCTTGACTCGCACCTTCGCCGCTAAGGACGGAGTCTATCCCCGACACCTTTCTGGAGGTGTTGAAGGACCGATAGTGGGGCACGTACCCCAAAAGGCACCAGGCAGCACGGCAGTTGTGGCCGCGGTAGTTCCTCACCAGCTCGTGCCAGGCGCTGTTCACTTTCCAGCGATTCCTCCTCGCGAGCTCCCTCTTTTCACGAAAATCTGCACAGGCAAAACCGTGTCAGAAGCCAGATAAGGAGAAAGGAGAGAAGTGCAAACCGAAAGAACTTCGGCCTTTACTTGGAGGAATCCCTATTTTTCGAGGGACCCGGACCGTGGTAGCAGGCTCTACTTCGCCGAACTCCCATCCACCTCTGACAAGCATTTTGTCTTCGCCAGCATACCGATTGGAGTCCTCTAGCGCAGTTACGAACCCTGTCCGGCGGACCCGCAGCCGGAGGTAATAAGTATCCCCCTCTGCGGATTTGCAGAGGTCATAAGTGTCCTCAATATCTGGGACACCAAGGCCAATTCCCAGAATCTGGTTGAGCCGCACCACCCCCATTATGATTTTGTATACATTGGGGAGTAGCTGGCAAGGGCACAACCTCCACTCCCAAAGGCAGTCCCGGACCAGTGGGTGCAGGGGAAAGCGAACTCCCCCTTCCACAACGGATACCAACCAGAATGGCATCCAGCCGTCACGATAGGTGAGGCCGTCATCGGGGGTATCCGGTCTGACCTCCACATTGGAGGGGACCTTGTATAAATCCCTAAAATGGACTATGGAGTCTGAGTTTCCTAGCAGATGCCTATAGACTCCCATTCTCGACTCAGACAGACCTATCTAAAAAAGATGAAGAAAACAGAGAAGACTCGCACGAATAGGGATTGCGCAGTCGGGAACGACGAAGGTCTGCAGACGCTGGAGAAAGCTCCCTTGCAAAACGCAGTAGAAATCTGAAGAAAGCAGGGGAAGGTGAAGAAAGCAGAAGAAGGTGAAGACGAAGGGGGCGCCCTGATTTATAAGGCTTGGGGACGACGGTTCGACTTTCGAGGAAAGCCTTTAAGAGGCGTCTCCTCAATCAACCCTAACGTCCCATCTCGCAGCCCTAACGTCTCCTCGATGTAATGGCAAGACAGCTAAAGGGAGCGACACGTGTCACCACTAGCGCGATATCCGAAGACTATTTAATATCCAGGACAGGCGAAAAGACACCCCCAAGGGGCCCGCGTGGTGACAACGATCCCCAGACCCAATGGGGCCCTCTCGATCCGAAGCTCCCTCGTCCCGGTACTACCTTCATGACGATCACCCTCACTTGAGCTCGGTAGCAGAACCAGTTATACGGTCATCAAGCTTCTGACCCCTTCGAGCCAGGAGGCTCTCAGGAGTCAAAAGCTAGGGGGCAATTGTGTGGGTAAAACACCGTAATGACGAAGTTAAGCAACGATCACGGCTGAACTCGCCGAGCTCCTCAGCCTCTGTGGTAGAAGATCGTCAGCTCGGCAGCTCGGTAGAACAGTCCAGCTTGCAAGATCATCACCGCGGTTCGGCAGCTCGGTATGAGTGCCAGCCCGGTACAATGGCGGGCCACGGCCAAGCTATCCTTGGTCCCAGGCCACAGCATCCCCAGCCACAGCACTAGAGTTAGAGTGGGCCGCCATTCTCCTCCTAGAGTCAGAATGGGCCGCCATCTACCTTCTGGAAATACGGCGCGCCCTGACAGATATGGGCGGTCATTTATGGCGATAGGATTGCTCATTTATGATGATAAGAGGTGTGCTTTATCATCCCTGTACGCCAGCCGGCTGAAGGCGTGGAAAGTGAAGTAGGGGTGTTGTCCGCTCCACCTACGACTGCCTGTCAGGGTATGGAGCGATGGGACCTCACCTCACCTACCCCCACTCACAGAGAGAATGAACGAGGAACACTCGCCTATATATGCATGGGATCAGCCCCATGAGAGGTACGCACTACGCAATACACAGCCCACTACTTTCAACATTAGACAAGCTCTCATTCCTCTCTTCCTCCTCCTGTTTAGTTTTCTCAGAACTAACTCAGGCATCGGAGTGCCTTCGGCTCACGGCAGCCAGGGCCTCTGACCCAAGTCTTTCTCCTTCCCTTTCAGGTTATTGGAGTTCAGCATTTCCCGTCCTAAGGAGTTTAACCTCAATCTCATCCTAATCTAAGTAGGTGTCGTTTTTACCGCCTACAGATGCCATGAAGAACTTCATCTTCCAAATCTTCAAATGTATTGAAAATGATAGCTGACGCTGTCAAAGTATTTTGACATACATCTGCTATGAAGTTGAACATGAAGTCCTTGGGGTCCGTTGTTTGAAGATAACTTCCAAGATCTCTTAATCGAATGTCTCGCATGCCTGGTATCCAATCAATTATAGTGTCCAGATAGCCATTGCTAATGCAACTCTCATCTACATTCATACTTATATAAGGGCCAAAGTAAGAAGAATTTCAAAGATTACATTTGAATCACCTTAATTTCATTAATAATTACATGACCTATTTAATACAATACAATGAAATAAATAACAAAACAAAACTTCATAATATCAGTTAATTTATTTTAATCATAATAATGAAATATTATATCTGGGTGTAACTGAATCACACTGACAACAATATTAGTGATTATTCTAAAAGGTCTCAAATATAATTAACCACCACAAGCTTCCATGTGTGTATTCTCCATCATTGTGCTATTAATGTCGCATTGACAATACTTTAATATCTATTTCAATTATTTGAAGGCTAGCCATTACGATTGGGCTCGTTTGGGTAGTTCACTTGTAAAATGAATGGTCACTTTAAGATACAAATTTAAGAAAAAAGTATCCAAGAAGACCTTCACAAGAGCGTCCTTGCATGACCTAGTTACAAGTCATCTCACAGTAGAGTCTAGCAGATTACCATTCATTGAAAGTGACATGTGAAATAGTGCTAGCCATTTGGGCTACAAAGTAAAACTATTAGTAGGGGCCAGCTCTACATTCATTTTTAAGCAAGCAAGATTTTAACTTGAGAAGCTCTAATCTCTGTGTCTTCTCTTTTCTTGGCAAGAGTGTGCAAAGTCACAGTGGTCTGTTTTGGCGTACTCTATAATGAGTATATAGATGGTGGACCCTGGATTTTGACGCGGGAGAGGGGGGGGGGGGGGGGGCGGGGCGCGGCGGCGGCTGCCGGCAGGGGCAGCTAGCTTAAGATAGTCAATTGCTATTTTGTTGGTGTTTCTTAACATTAACTTTTGCAAATGAGAAAATATCTCGCATTTACTTGAGATTGGACAACGGAATTCAGGGTTTGCGGGAGCATTTTCAAAGTCAACTGCTACACGACTTTTCTTTAAGGTTGATGGTGCTTGATCATTTTTACTACTCTCTAGAGTTGGAGGCGCTAGATTAGCAACTAATTTTCTTTTAAAATAATTTTCCATATCTGATTCAAATTGATAAAGAGCATAACCAATCAAGACCTTGGTTAAAGCAATATGCAAACACATCAATTGTGTCCTATTTCTAAATGTTGCAATTTGTCACTCACCAAGTGGACCGAAACAAACTATTTTATCTAACTTTTAAGAGTTTTAACTTGGGTTTGGGTTGTTTTATCCCCAACTTGTTCTCATCAACTATTGGCAAAAGTGATGGACAAATATGTGCAAAAAAATACGTAGCATTCTAGCAAAATATGAGAGAGAGATCCAGTCAAATCTTATTGTTGGGTGTCATTCATAATACAAATCTACCCAACTCTGACAAACTCATAATACAATATCTCCACAATCTTTTCCTTTGTTAGGGGGAAATTCCATGAATCACAATCTTTTACCAAATTGTAAAAGAGCATTCTAAGTTGCAGAGAATGCATCACCCTGATTTTAAATTAGAAGCTTCCTATGACTACAAGAAACCCAAACCAACAGTGGAAACAATTATCTGAACCAAAATAATTCATAGTTTTCATACAAACAGCGAATGATCAAATCGTAATAGAAAAGCATTAAAAAGAACCCTAATCGTGGCATCAACTTCAAACAGAAGAACCCCATTGGTGATTGGAGTATTATGTTGTAAACAGATTACGCATGACACATTCCATTTCAAAATCGGAACAGAAGTCTATCATCTTTGAAAGGACAAAAACTCGCAAATATGCTGGAAATGTTTATGGCCTTTGAAGGAAAAACAAATATTGTTTTCCATGAGAACAAACACCCTTTCATTCTCTTTTTTTACCTAATGAGAGGGACAGAGAGATTTAGGTTGAGAGAGAGAGAGAGAGGGGAATAGAGAGAGGGAGAACGAGATGAGTGCCTGCCCTGCCGGAGGGAGGGACGACGTCACTGCAAGGGTGTGCTGACGTTGGAATCCAGTAGCCTGAGATGGGGATTTTTGAGAGGGAGGGAAGGAGATGAAAAGGGTTTTTACTGTTTAGGTTAAAGTGAAAAGGGATCGGGCGTACTGGGGTCTTAGGGTATTTTTAAGTGGGGGCTGGGCCTAGGAGTCCTAAGGGCCCTTTTGGGTTTCTTCCATTTTTATTTTTATTTTTTTGGGGGGGCGGGGAGAACTTCAGCACTCAGCCCAGTATATGTAGGTCCACCCCTGGTTGGAGAAGAGAGAAAAGAAATTTATATGGTCAAGCTTGTGGGAGTACTAACCATTCTCATGACCAACCCAAATGGCATGAGGGAAAAAACATAAGCCTGGATGAGGCCCAAATTTCTAGGACAAAGTCCAACCTTGGTGGTATAATAAATAAAAGATAAAGAAGCTATAATATTATACATACATATATATATATATATATAAAATTATAGAATTGTTAAGAAGAAAATTCAAGTGAGAACAGTCCACTTTCAAGCCCCTCGTACTCCATGATTTTGATGTTTCCAAGTAGCCCCCAATAGTCCAGCCCATTCCATGCTTAGGGATACCCCACATCCAGGCCAAGTTGAGTTTCCATGTTGTTTAGACAAACCGTGCTTGACCTTGGGTAAGCTTACTTGCATCTCCTAG
Organism: Persea americana; assembly: GCA_029852735.1. Lineage (NCBI taxonomy): Eukaryota > Viridiplantae > Streptophyta > Magnoliopsida > Laurales > Lauraceae > Persea > Persea americana. The sequence continues at coordinate 18,340,758 of CM056816.1, forward strand.
GGATGGTTTCATGGAGCTCTATACTGATGGCCTGAGGGGCCCACTTGGAGCCCAACAATCATAAAGATGGTGGGGGATCGGAAGATGTGGATATGATCTACCGATGTGTGAAATTATATGTCCATTAGGTCATCATAATCCCTCGATCCATGTCCCACAAGTTTAATAACATCATATTAAAAAGCATTTTTGACCCCTCGATCTTGAGATGTCAAATGGGTCGGGCTAGCACGGCACGACATGGCTCGACATAGCATTCAACCGCCCGTGGCACGGCACAACATGGTCAACGGCACGGCCCGCAGTCACGAGTCTTTCTAGGCCGAAGTCTCAGGCCCATTGGCACTACTACGGCACGGCCTACCAGAGGCACGACATGGCACGATACGGCCCGCCAGGCGGCAAGGCATGGGATTTTTAATATTTCTAGTGTAAATATAAAAATTATACTCTATTAATTTATTATTATTTTTATTATCCAAAAAATCTGTAAAGGTTATGAAGGTAATCCTATTGAAAAAACATTAAGTGGAAAAGACTCAAATGGTTCTCTTCTCAGTGGAGTAGGTCGGGTTTGACCGAATCACTTAAATATGTGTGCCATACTCTTCTTTGTGTGTATCTTTTAATTTTTTTAGTGTAAGACCTTTTTTTTTTAAGCCCAAAAAGGCATCCAAGGAGATGAACCCGCTTGGCATGAAAGGCAAGACGGCACGGCACAACCTAGCACGACTTAGGCACAACACCAACCGTGCCGTGCTGGGTCGAGCCCCCTGCATGGACAGGCCGCGATTTCGTCGTGCGGTGCTAATACGTCACACCATGGTTGACATCTCTATCTCGATCCAACAATTCAATCTATCTGGATTGGTGTAAATCTAGCATATATGGTGTACATTTGGGGTGAGGGTTTTGATGGTCCATTCGAATTAGTGCTCTCAAGTGGGCCCCACATGGCTATCCCATGGATGTCCCCATGTAGATGATCCTTAAGAGAGTAATTCTCATATATATATATATATAGATGGAAAATAATCATGCGCATCCATCCCTCACCATATTATGGTGAGGGACAACATACATCCGAACCATCTAGACACATGAGACCCGGCCCATGAATTACATTGTATCCATCAATTTTTCACCTATCCGAATGGATTAGACCATTGGATCGAGGGTCAAGGTTTTTTCATTAATATAAAGCCATTAAATTTGTGGGACACTGATGAAGGAGTTAGAGGCATAGAATTGACCCCAAACTTGATATATGGGCCCATCTAAGACGTTTAATTTCTTTCCATCCCCCCAAGTTCCATGATCAGTGAGGCCCTAGGTGGCCCTATTAAGTTTGTTCCATATATATGTATGCACACACCTATACGTGTGTGAGAAAACACACACACACACACACACACACACACACACACACACACACACACACACACACATTTATAGACACATATATGAGAAATGATCCTGTATAAGCCTTCAAGTTTCCCTCACTAATAGTATAAGGAAAGCCTCTAGCCATCGGATCGTTTGTACGATCCAATGGTGTTTTAAGCCACATATAAAAATTAGAAATCTTGCATTCCCTTCCCATTCTCATTAGAAAAATAAAAATGAGTCCAAGAGACAGAGAAGAGTCCTTCCGCACATCTTCGTCATCCCTGGGGTCGGATCTTCATTGTCGTCATCGGCAAGGGCTCTCCCCTCTCTCTCTCGTTCTCCCTCTCCCTCGTTATCTATCCCGATCCATCTCCCTCCCTCTCTGTCTCTCCGTCTCCCTCTCTGCAGGATCAAGGCCTCTTCTTTTCTTTTCTCTACGTTTTGCTAAACCCTTCTCTATCTCATTAATTACCAACAATTCTGATTCTTTTATATTTAATATAGAAACAAATTCCAGTTTTTCCCTTTTGCTCAAATCATTTATGTAAAAGGTTTTGTAGATCTTAAAAATGAATGCAGAGGCATTCTTCATCACCTTTGCATGACACTGCATGACAAGACAATCTCTGGTGATATCTTTTTCAAGTTTGCTGAGGGGTGCATTTGGATGTAATCTGTCATAAATAATTTAAGTATTTTATCAATGTGGGTCATTTGTTCTTTTGTGCATTTGGCGTGGTGTTGTGGCACAGAATTTGGAAAACATTGGCAAATTTTAGACAAGGCCGAGTTCTTTTCTTTCTTATTAATGTTTTATTTCCTCGTAGAAATTCGCCCTCCCATCCTCCCATTCCCTTTTTATTGTTTCCCATCTCCAAAAGCAAGTTCAATAGATACAAAGCAAAGGAAGTGAGAAGGAAAAGAGAAATAGAAACGAGTGAAGGAGAATAAGGGGGAGTGAAAAAAATAAACGAGGAGAAGAGGAAAAGGTCAGCCTTGACGGCGATGAAGATCCGACGCCGGGGATGACGAAGACGTGTGGAAGGACTCTTCTCTGTCTCTTGGGCTCTCGCTAATTGCCTGACGCGAATGGGAAGGGAAGGCGGGATTTCTAATTTTACACTTTATATATATATATATTTGGCTTAAAACACCCTTGGATTCTACATACGATCCGATGGTTGGAGGCTTCCCTTATACTATTTGTGAGGGAGGCTTGTACATGATCATTTCTCATATATATATATATATATAGACACACACACACACATAGGGGGCAGCTCTCATAAGCTCAAGCTTAAGATAAGGTAAGCTCAAGTGTGTAGTGGGGCCCACCTAGGAATGGGGATTGGGGGGATTAATTTCAAGGGCCCTCCTATCATCTCCATCTAGGCCCTAAAAGTTTAATGGTCAATAGTCCATTCGAATCGGTACACAGTTGATCCAACGGTTCAGTAAATCCAAATCTGACTGAAAGTTGGTGGACATGTACAATTCAAGTGGGTCGTGTGTTTGGTTCATTTGGATAGGTCAAGGGTGGGCCCCACAAGCATGTGCTTATGGGGTTTTATCCTAAGTTTGAGCTTAGGAGAGCCTTGCCCAAATATATATATATATATATACATATGTGTGTATATATATATACACACATATGTATATATATATGTATATGGGAGATGCTCCTATGAGAGATATCTCTCACCTTATATGAGAGGTAGGAGTGGGGGCCCTCACATTTAAGTTGTTGGCATTGGAGCTGGATGTGAGGCCCCCACCCTATTCTTCATATAAGGTGAGAGATATTTCTCATAGGAGCATCTTCCATACAGATATATGTATATATGGAGATGCTCCTATGAGAGATATCTCTCAGCTTATATTAGAGATAGAGGTGGGGGCCCTCACATTTAAGTTGATGGCATTGGATATGGATGTGAGGGCCCCCACTCAATCTCTCATTTAAGGTGAGAGATATCACTCATAGGAGCATCTCCCTATATATATAGGGGGCAGCTCTCATAAGCTCAAGCTTAGGATAATGTAAGCTCAAGTGTGTGGTGGGGCCTACCTGGGGATGAGGATTGAGGGGATTTCAAGGATCCTCCTCTCTCACAAAAAATCAGCCACAACCGCGGCTTTTATCATCTCCATCTAGGATCCAAAAGTTTTATGGTCAATAGTCCATTTGGATCGGTACACAGTTGATCCAACGGTCCAATAAATCCAGATCTAATTGAAAGTTTGATGGACATGTGCAATTCAAGCGGGTCGTTTGTTTGGCCCATTTGGATAGACTAAGGGTGGGCTCCCCCACAAGCATGAGCTTATGGGATTTTATCCTAAGTTTGAGCTTAAGAGATCCTTGCCCATAAATGTATAAACATATGTATATATATATATATATGGGAGGTACTCTTATGAGAAGCACTTTCACCAACTTGGTGAGAGATGGGTGGGGGCCAAATTGGTGAGAGTGCCTCTCATAGGAGCACCTCCCATACATATATACATATACATATATCTATAAACACACACATATATATGTGCTCCTAACCTGTAACTTAGCTTATCATAAGCTGAATTAGTGCTGATCCCACAAATCAAAGTGGATTATCTCTATTCTTGAAATTATTATCATCTCTAAAATTAAGATAAATCCAATCTGAAATGGATTCTCCAGTTCCATCATGCCAAAAATAAAGATAATCCACTTTGATTTGTGGGACTAACACTATTATAGCTTAGGATAACCTAAGTTGCAGTTTAGGAGAGCCCTGCTCATATATATATATATATATATCACTGATCACAAGACCTCTAACCACTTTGATCTGTGGGCCGCAAGTTTAATGACTTATAATATAGAAAAACGTTTTACCCTCAATCCAATGGTCCAGTCTGTTTGATTGGGTGCAAATCCATGGGCTTCGATGTAATTCAAGGGGGTCTTGTTTGTGTGGATGGTTCGAATTTGTGATAGGTGGGGCCCATCATAGTGTCTTTCGCTATATATATAGGTCAGCTCTCTTAAGCTGAAGCTTATCTTATCCTAAGCTAAAACAGTGTCGGTCCCACAAATTAAAGTCGATTATCGTTGTTGTTTTGCATGATAATCGTCTCCAAAATCAAGATAAATCCATTAAAAACTAGATTTTCCAGTTCCATCATATAAAAAACATATATAATCAACTTTGATTTATGAGAACAACATTATTCCAGCTTAGGATAAGCTAAGCTGTAGCTGAGGAGAGCCCTACTCATATATATATAAATATATATATATATATAGAGAGAGAGTAAAGATATTGTGAGGACAGTCCTCATAATCTTATGGTGAGGAGGACCACCTAGTGTTAACCGGTGAAAACAATTAAAAAGGAGCAAAAAGGGACGCACCTTATTGCTGGCTGTCACATACCCACACAAACAATTGCTTGCATCAATATTGAATGCTTAATAGGATACCCCCATTTTCCAATGTCATACGTTTGTTTTTAGTTGGTGGAGTGTCATAAGGAGTGGATTTGCTCCTACCTTGTGTTAAAAAACTGTCCTAAATTTATCCGGTGTGCATTTATGTGGATTCAGCAGGCGCCACAAGGTGAAACAGCCTTGATATAGTCTTATTGGGTCTAAGACCTCAAGGATACCCGCTTCAATAAAATAAAATAAAAAGAAATCAACCATACAGTTTCATACACAATAACATCCATTTAACAGTTCCGTACTGAGTTTAAGTTCTTTATTGTACACTTGGAGTTTTTGAGGACCGCCAAAAACTTCGTTGAGTCACCTTGGTGATGCTCTGGCCACATTTGATGGCCCTAGTCTGACACTATTCTTGGAATGCGGAACATCAAGCATACACTTTATTAATAGAGATTTATACAAAAATATCCCCTACATTTTTTTTTTAATCCCATGGCAGTCCCTATATTTTATATTTTTACTGAACCCTGTTTGACTAACCTTCAAACCATGTAAAAAGAAACGGCTTCCAATTCCACTCTCTTTCTTCTGGTTTTGATCAATTTACCCTCGAGAAAACTTTAGGGCCCGTTTGGCATTTTACCTTTAAAATAAAGTGGAGTAAAGTGAAATGAAAAGAAAGAATAAAATATAAGTGAGTTATGATGGTATTTTGTTTTTAGTTGCTTATGATGGAATATTTTTGACTTTTTGTATGGGAAATGGAGTTTTTTTTTTTTTTAGTAAATAATAGTAGTTGATTTTTTACTCTTTTTTTAAAAAAGGAAGAGTGAGTTTTGAATTGAAGTGATTTTGATTTGATACTTTAACTTTACTTTACTTGACTTGACTTTACAAGTAAAATTACCAAAAGGGGCCTAAGAGTTAGAGTTATCATTGAGTTAAAAGTCAAAAGACAATTTTGCCCTACTTAGGTCCAAGTCCAACCCAAAAATGATGAGACGAACGGCACATAAAAGGCATGAATAGACATTAATAGGGCTCCACGGTGGTAATAATAACATAAAAGAAGAGAAAAACCACACACAACAAAGACGACGACGAACATAAATAGGGCTCTGTGTGTGTTTCCGTGCATGTTTTTGTCATCAAAATTATACTACCTTTAAGGGGAACGAGTCCTCTTCTCATTAGCTCATGGTACTGAGTGAAAGCCATGAAACCGCAAGCAGCAGTCGGGCAGAAGATTACCTCAGGGATGCCCATTTCTTCAGATACCTTGAGAATAAAAGTCATGATTGGATCTGAAACAACACAAGTCACTCGATGCCCATCAGATGGGTGATGCAGCTTCATCAGCAGATCACGGAATGATGCAACACAATTCTCTTTCAAGGATTGGCAGAGGTGTTCTGCGTTTCTGTACTCTTGCACCTCCCCGACAGTACTGGGTGAGAAGCCATCTGATATGACTTCGAAGCGAAAGCCATCGAAAGAATCCAGCGTTGACAGACGCTTGTGGGTGTAGTCAGTGTGAACGAAGGTGATGAAGAAGCCTCTTGAATGCAGAAGCTTAGCTAATTGCAGCATGGGGTTTATGTGGCCCTGTGCAGGGAATGGAACGCACACAACATGGGGCTTCTTCTCTTCCATACCTCTTCCAAGTTACAACTCTCTTTTCCTCCACAGGGGCTACGGGTCCAATTTTATTACAGCAAGTAGCAACTACCAATGCATGCATTAAATATAAGCTTGGAATCTGATTTTCCACAGATTACCCTCCTGGGGCGGACTTGGGTATAGCTACGCTGCATGCAGCGTCTTTCTCCATCCAATGAGAGCCTGCCACGTCAATCTCAAGGGGTTGAATTTAAGACCGGCATGTTTCTACTACTACTCAAAACATGAGTACATAAATAAGCTTAATTTTTTCCAAGAATACCCTTACCAATTCCTTAACCAAACACTTTGAAATGACTACCATTTACAACTCCCAACTAATTATGATATGAAAGGTGGGACCCATTTATTATAATTCCTAAAATATAAGACCACATTTTAAATTCATTATATTATAATTTTTATTTTATTTTTTTTTGAAGATGTTATAATTTTTATTGGTGGGACATATATCCACATTAAAAAAGCGGCATGCCTTTTAATTTCTATAAGATGTGAGCCATATGTAATTCCAAAAAGATAGATTTCATGTTCCAGACTTCTAAATGCTCATCCCATATTATAATTTTAAAAAATGGACCACAATGAAAAATGGACCTCACATATGACATAATTCCTAAATGTGGCCCCCATGTTCTATTTCATAAAGGTAGGTCCAAATTTACTAATGGTGGGCCTATATCATAAAATCTAAACCGCTCAAAATCATCATTCTATTACATGATAAGAAAAAATAATTCATCTATTGAATAAAGATTATGCAACACATTTTACATGAATAATGAAGATATTAAACAAAAAAAAAAAAATATGTTACCCATTTTAAATGAATATTAAGCAATTAAATGATAAAAAAAAACTTACACAATGAGATGGACTGATCAAGCAATTAAATAATAAAAAAGTATGGAATGGTATCAAGCTTTATTCGGGGTTCAAGTATTTAATAGGAAAACTTACTTAAATGAATGAAATATCAACCATGAGCATATTTTTTTAAAAACATATTAAAATACAAAATATCAAAGGAATCTATTTTTATTTTAACACATGATTACAATGTACAATGATTTTTTTTCATGATGTGTGAGGTAAAACATCTCCATTGTATATGTGGCATAAGTTATTTGACGATTGATTTAGCGGATCTTATTTGATAAGCTCTAAAGAAAAGAAAAACTAAGCAAATGAATAATAGCAACCATCCAATCCAAGGGTTAAAAAATGGTGGATTATAAAACTTATTGATAAAATAACTTGTCCCAATTAAAACTCCAACTAGAACATCTCCAAGTGACATGGTTGCAACTATCAAAGAAGTAATCATCGATCATGCGTGAATGCAACTAAAGTGGGCCTCATAATGTGGTTTAAAATCACTATAAAAAGGTTGTGCTTGATCATTTCTTCCCATACTTTGTGTATATTTAAAATTTTCACTATTTCATGAGTAAATCTAATTATTTAAAGTAGCATGAAATAGTGAAATATCTTAGCTTTGACTGTTGATTTTTTTACTTTCGAAAGAACGTAAGTACTCCTGCTCACATTTTAAAAGAAGAAATAAACAATGAAATGATTAATAAACATGTTGCACATATTATTTTTTTCATTTTAATCATGTTTTTAAAACATGATCAATATGTTGGAATTGTAGATACTCTAGTTGGAGTTTACATTGGGACAAGTTTTTTTTTATTAACGTATTAAAATTTGTGCCTTTTTTAACCTTTTGATTGGATGACTGCTATTATCCATTCACTTATATTTCTCCCTTTCTCTATTGCTCATAAAACAAAATCTTTTATATCAATAGTCGGATGACTCATGCAACATATAAAATCGAGTTTCCTTAGTTCACACATCATGCAAGAAATCATTGGACAGTGTAATCATGTGTTAAAAGTGAAAATCGACTCTTCTTATTTTTCTCTTTTTAGTGTTATGTTTGAGAAAACATGCTCAATCTCATTGTCAAGGCACTCCAATTAACATTTTCATTCATACAAGTCAATTTGATTGAAGTCTAGCTCTGAATTCAATGTAGGCTATATATCCTAAATTTAAACTTCTTGGATGAAAAATATAGAGGCCTAAGCTTACACCTATTGAATATATACCTAAACCCAAATAAAACTTGACCCCATGCCATATTTCTTATTGTTTAATTGTTTGGTCTCTTTTACAATGTGTAATCTTTTTATCATTTAACTGCTTAATTGCTTCTTTTCAAATGAGTAAGATATATTTTTTTATTTAAGTGCTTTATTATTCTTTTAAGATGTGTAGAATATTATTTTATTATTTAACAACTTAATTATTGTTTTCTTATCATGTGTTGTAGAATGATGATTTTGAGTGATTTAGATGTTAAGATGCGCCTATAATTGATATTGACAAATTACATGGGACCTACTTTTAGGAAATAGAATGAGGCCCACTTTGAATACAAAAATTAAAAGGTATAGCCCCTTTTTTAATATGAATCTGGCTGCCACCATAAGGAATTATATCATGGGGACCTTTGGAAATTATACTTTGGCATTATCTTTTAGGAATTATAATAAATGGGACCCACCTTTTATATCATGAGTTGAGAGTATGCAACGGGTAGTATTGGAATTGACTTTAATAAGAAATTAGTAAGGGCATTTCTGGAAAGAAAAAGTATGCATGCGTTGAGTAAAAGTAGGAAAATGCTGTTCTTGGGATTCATCTTGCACATTGACGTGGCACACTTTAATTGGTAGAGGAAGGAGTTGCATGGTAGTAGCATGCACCGCCGCTGCATCCAAGCTCAACCCTACTCTCTTTTAAGAGCGACACATTTTTTGCCTGATCTTTTTCAATGGTCCCACTGCCCTAAAATATCTTCAAATAATGAAATAGGGGTTTTGTATTTACTACATTTTGGTCCCAGGATCCAACCCCAGGTACTAGTATTTAATTTTGCAGGCCCACTACCATTAAATGTTGCTGCTGTTGTGCTGATGATAGTTCACGGAAATGATCAATTGGACTGAGTAGAAGTGAATTCGAAACAAACCAAATTGACTCAACACGGTCAGATATTGTTCGATTAAATAGGTTGCGTTAAAAACTATTTTTATTTTTATTTTTATTTTGTTGTTGTTAGTTTTTGTTGAACTTATTAGTTAGTATGAGTTCAGGTTGAAACTTTGATCTACTTACTGAGTCCACTAAAGATTTAGCCTCTTTTGTCTACTTCTAGCTGCGTTGATTGGGTTGACATTATAACTGAAGGATTTAGATGTGTGAGACTTCAACACACGACTGGAGATCTATATCATTCTGGCGATTGGAAAGCTTCGCGGATCTCTTCGCCTCAGCTTTTACCTAAAGGATGATGTAGATCAAGTCTTTGGATTAGAGTGGGATACTAATTTCTCTGATGACTACAGCCATGCTTGATCTGATGTGGGACCTGTGGCATACATTCCACACGTTTTTTAACAATAACACATTTTATTCTTACATATTAATCAAGCAAACCATATGTAACTCTTGCATGAATAAAATTGGAAAAGGTTAGAAAATACTTTAAGCAAAAAATACAAGTTTAGAAGTACAATTTTTATGAAATTTGTGTAGATTTCTAAGAACAGAAATTTACTTTATTTCTCCTGCTTTTACATAATCTTATATTCTTGTTAATTTCATATATTTATATTATAAGAAAACGAGGGCTTATCCAGTGCACACGGTGTGCATGGATGCTCACTCTACGGCCCACCTTGGGCCCCAATTGGGGATGGGACAGCTACCGTAAAATCTCTTAAAATATTGATTTAGGAGTTTTTATTTAAATGATTGCATTGGTCCCACGACTCAACCCGAGGTCGAAGTCTTTTCGATTTCATGTACACTACCTTTGATGTTGGAGCTGTTATGCTGATCATAGTTTACTGACCCAATTGGGATGCCTTGATTATTCTTGATGGCATCTAGCAAAGTAACTGTTGTTGCAGGATCTTAGAACTAAAGTCCATTTTCTTCATTCTCTGATTTTTCTTTATTTTACTTCATTTCTTTTAATGTATCTTATCAATTATTGCAATTGGTTGGACTGACAAATCTTATGATGGATGCGGTAAAAGTGATGAAACCAACCAAATTCACTCGAAGCAGTGAAATATTGGACGACTAGTCAAAGGAGGACCATGCCCAGCTTGGGCCCAAAAAATAAAGATATAAGAAAATTTAAATTTTATTTAAGATATTATTACGAAGAAAATATAAATATATATTTATATAATAAACAGCTATACTTTATTTATCAGTTTTTAAAGAACATAAACATATTTATATAAAAGGAGAAAAACTATATTTCTCTAAGGGCACGTTTGGCAACGGTCTACGCAAAGGAATCCTCGTTGATGTTCTTTGAAATTGCGCAAAATCCATGTTTAGAAATAAATCCAGTATAGAAAGAATCAATAAAAAACACAAAAAAAAAAAAAAAAATTGTCATTTTAGCTGATTCCTGGAATCCAACCTCCTCAAGCTTGGTTTTGTGAATGATCGGAAGTGGAGGGACGGAATACGTACAAAATCGATTGAGTAGTGAATGGTGCATTAACTTAAGGGTTACCGGTTTTTCTGGGTAACCCAATCTCATGGGTCCCACAATATTGATCCAACCATTAATCATATTGAGAATGTCCAAAATGCCTATGTGGTAAATCTAAGCATTTGATTCCTCGTATATTTTGAGATATTTGTCAAAAAAAGGTCAATACAATTGGATCATGATTTCTGGACTTCTCTGCAGCATTGTTTGCAAAACCCAGACTACTTTTAGTCTCTTCAAAAGGCCCAATGGGGAAACTCGTTCCACCAGCCTCAGTGGCACATGAAACTCCTCACACGATTAATGATAAGGGAAAAGATCAAGCCTAGGCACTCCTTAGAATCAACTAAATCCCTTGCCTTTCCATCATATAGATATGATAGGTCGCAAAAGACATGTTCTAAGATGTCAAAACAATGAACAACGAACAAATTTAAGTATTCCCCACCATAACAACCCCTATTTCAAAAAGAACTTACAAATTAAGGGTGGTGCACAAAAAATCTGTCGATCCGTAAACCGAATCCGATCCGAAGGTAAACTGATTGGTGACGGATTAAAAATTTTGTAATCTGTTAGCAACGGATCGGTGACGGATTTCACCCTCAATCTGCGGATTCAATCCGATCCGATCCGTTGACATTAAATATAAATAAAAAAAATTTAAGAAGTCTAAATATAAGTCAAGATGTCTAAATATAAAATAAGAAAAAAAAAAAAAGAGATCAAATATGAAAAATTTTACAACATGTTTGATATCTTTCTTTTAACATTAGATTAAACGGATTAATCCGATTCAATTCGATCCTCCACGGATCGAATCGAATCGTTTTTAACAACCACGAATCGGAGACGGATTCCAAATCCATCAATCCGTAGGTAATGGATTGGTGAAAAATTTGGCCCATTCCGCACCAATTCGATCCGTGTACACCCCTATTACAAATTGTAGTTAGTACTACTCAATATCCATTTAAGAAAGTTGTAATCACACTATTTAAGTTGAATTCCAGTTTGCTATGGAGTATATAGTAGGCAAAAAGACCATGAGGTATGGACTTTCCTAAAGAAATCCAAAACTCAAATGGGCTGGGCGTACATCTAAGTTTGTGCCCGTATTGGATTAAGTGATATAAAGCCTAAGCATGCCAAACGGCCCAAATAAATACTGCTTGTAGTGTAGTGATTGAGTTGCCAAGTAAATGATAGAAAGCTCAGCTAAGCCCAATTGACTAATTTTATCGAGAAAAATTAAATTGATATTTAACTTCATAATTTAAAAAATTACCCTCCTTATGAAAAATTAAATTGATATTTAACTTCACAACATGGGGCTTTTCTCCTCCATACCTGCTCCAAGTTACACCCCTCTTTATTTCCAGAGAGGTCCAAGGGCCTATTTATTAGCTACTAGTACTAACTATGAATGAGTGCATTAAATATAAGCCTGGCATCTTCCACAGATATTACTCTCTTTTAAGAGACCACTCATGTTTTGTCTGATCTGTTCAATGGCCCCACTACCCTAAAATATCTTCAAATAATGGAGGGAAAATTTCAAGGGACAATTACCGTACGGACTGCCTTAAAATTGACAATTACCCCAGAACAATTGGAAAAAGTTTATTTACCGCATAATAGTCCGATCCGTAGGATATCGCAAGCTGCGATATTCTATGGAAGTAGGATATTCTACACTCAAAAGCGGAAAAATTTGAACAGTTAGTTTTTTTATTTTTTCCTTGACTGTGGGACCACCAAACCACAATCCAAACCGTTAAATAGTTGTATGAGTGTAAGAACTAATATTACACCAAATTTGAACCGTTGATCTATCATGGTTATTTAGAATTTGCAAAAAAAAATAAATATGGCTTATAATTTGTTCTTATAATTTGCGAAACAATGTGACTTTTTACAAATTTCTAGATAAGCGTGATAGATCAGCGGTTCAAATTTTAAGGACATTCGGTCATTTAAAAGTATTTTCTAGTGATTTTTCCCTCTATTATCTTAAAATGCCCAAACCGCCTTTCATTAAAAGACATGACATGGTTTCGGCAGCCACTACATGTAGCTGATCGTCGTGAGGTCGTTGGTTATCCTTGATCATCGTGAGGATGCCAGTGAAAGAAACAAGAGAAATATGGAGAAAGTAAATGAGAGTTTTATTTTAATGAAGAGTATTTTTAAAAGGGAATAATTTGAAGAAAAATATCTTTAAGAGGATCGATGCCTTAATTGAAAACTTCCTGAATAAACATAGGGCCTAAGTTGGAAGGTTTTAAAACTTGTGTCTTTTGTTGAAACAAGGCAAGAACTTGAGGCCTTATTTGGGACTTTCCCAATAATCAAATAGGGGTTTTACATTTACATGACTGCATATTGGTCCCACGACCCAACCCCAGCTACTATTATTTAATTTTGCAAGCCAACTACCATTGATGTTGATGTTGTTGTGCTGACAAGATCGATTGGACGAGTAGAAGTGAAGAAACAAACCAAATTGACTCAACACGCGCGGTCAGATATTGGGCGATTAGATAGGTTGAGTTAAAACTCTTTTTATTTTTCTTTTATTGTTGTTAGTTTTTGTTGAAATCAGTTTGTATGGCTTCAGGTTGAAACTTTGATTTACGCACTCAGTCCACTAATAACTTAGCCTGACTCGTCTTCGTCTAGCTGCGTTGCGTGGGTTGACGTAACACATTTTATTCTTACATATTAATCAAAGAAGCAAAACCTTATGTAACTATTCCATGAGTAAAATTGGAAAAGGTTAGAATATACTTTCAGTGACAAAAAAAATAAAAAAAAAGAAGGTTAGAAGTACAATTTATATGAAATTTATGTAGATTTCTAAGAACAAAATTGTAGTTTATTTCTCCTTTTACATAACTTTATATTCTTGTTAATCTCAGTTATTTATATTATAAGAAAACGAGGGCCTATCCAGTGCACATTGTGTGCATAGAAGCTTCCATGCACATCTCGCTCTAGGGCCTACTTGGGGCCCCACTTGGGGGATGGGACACCTACCCCAAAATATCTTAGTATAATGCTTTTGGGGTTTTGTATTTACATGACTACATTGGTCCATTCCATTCGGATCTATCAAAAGCTAGTGAGACCCGTGTAAATAAGGGGGGTGGATTTGGATGGTCCGCTTAGATGGATCAGTAAGTGGTTTGTATCGTAATACAGTAAGGGAAGCTTTTACAGAAGCATTAATCATAAACACACACACATGGTGGGGGTGGGGGGGTGTGGAGTAGACATCCAAACCCGCCGCGAACATGACTTGGGTTAGTGGATGAAAATTATAACCGACCCAAACCCTACTAACGTACTACTAAACCTGCCCCTAATATGAGCAAGTCATGGGTCCCATTTAAACCCGACCCACTGCAATTCCTAGTGTGGCATGACTTAATTATTAAATCTTTGTATAGCTATAATAATATAATATTTATTATACATAATGCATATTACTTTGGTAGTCAGATATTCAGGTATTGAGCTTACTGGACCTAAATCTAGACACAATTATCAATAGCTTCTAAAAAGAGAGTTCATACCCGGCTTTTTAGGCACAAAGTAAGGAAACGGATCCCCTCTTTGGACCAATTAGGAGGTGACACATGGGGGAGATAAGTTTTTTTTATTCATTGGAAGGGATGCATGTGACCTCCTCCTCCATGTGTCACCCCATGATTGGACCCAACATAGTCTCCCTGTTTGGATCCAGTTCCGCAAAGTAATGGGTAAATCTGAGGTCCATTGACATCCATAGTTCCTGCCCATTAGGCATTTATGTGATCAGGTCGGGCCCACATTGGATCAAACAAATACTCTGTGTACCTAGACCTAGGCCAGGACTCGACGTTTAGCGACCTATTTTGGACCCAGACCTGATTCAAACCCAAAGTATATCGCTATTTATGTATTTATATATTTACTATATGAGTAATGTTACTGTCATATATTATTAATTTTATAATGATCTAAATGATATATTTTTATATAGTGTATATATATGTTAAATACATTAGACATGCAGGTATGTGGGCCTAGATTTGATTGAACATTGATCCGGACCTGATTGTCAACTGAACTCAAAATGTGAATGTTGGACTTGTACACAATTACCGAATGGATCGGCCTAGCAAAAAAAGGGAAAAGGGGAAAAAAACCAAATTTAGGTCGGGTTGACATACTGGGTTCATTAGCTAAATAAATGATAAATTATTGGGTTCAAATTAGTTGCTCCGATTAGAGCATGCATCATTGGATTGATCACACGTGAAACATATAGTTATGTTTTTAAGTGGTGATAACACTTAATTGAGCAAAAATCCCATCGAGTTCTCACACATAAGGACCCGTTTGATATATTGGACACCTTACAGGTTGAATCAGATGGTAGCTGCCCTTAGCATTATATATACTAAAGCAGTAGGTGATTCTCTGGGAGAGAGACACGTGGCGCTATCCATATTAACACAAAACCCAATCTCTCGATCTGGGAGAGTGACATGTTGCGCTACCTCAAGCTTTTTGCACCGCTTGATTTTGAAATTGCCCTTCAATACTCTAAAATCTCTGAATGAGATCCCTATTACCAACAATAATTATCCTAAAATCTCTCCGTTCCATAAGATCCTTATTAACACAAAACCCAATCTCTCGATAAACCTTTATCCTCCCCAGCATGCAACGCCCATCTTCTCCCTCCTTCATCTTAGCCCACGTCCTTGCGCAGCAACCCAGACCCATTCCACCATCTCCATCTCCATCTTTCCATCTCATCACCCACATGTAGATCCCTTCGCGCCAGCCTCGTGCGGACCCATCTCCCTCACGCAGCAGCCCCTTTCTCGATCTCACCATCATCTCCATCATCTCCCCAGAATGCAACCTCAAGCTACTATCATGTTGCTTACAATTTTTTATTAGTCTGTATTTGACCTGAACTTGGCCCTGTTAGGTTGTTCTATTTAAAAAGTATGCAAATGGTTGCGTGCAGGGTGAGCGTGGGGGAAAGAAGAAGTTGGGGAAGAAGAGAAGATGATGTAGGCGCAGGTGCAGTGTGTGCGGTTGGTGCAGGTGAAAGTGCAGAGAAAGAGGAAAAGAAGAAGAAGGAGAAAGAGAGGGGAGGTGATGTAGGATGTTGCGTGCAGGGTGAGCGTGGGAGGAAGAAGAAGATGGGTAAGAAGATAAGATGATGCAGGCGCAGGTGCAGTGTGTGCTGTGGGTGTAGGTGGAAGTGCAGGGAAGGAGGAAAAGAATAAGAAGGAGAAAGATAGGGGAGGTGATGCAGGTCCATATGCCAAAATCGTGAGCAAAAAGGGTCTTCTTTTGATCTCTCCCTTTATCTTTCCAAATCCCACAATCTCTCTATTCCCAAAATCCATATGCCAATACAACCGTTTCTCTCCTCACCCATTGATACCTTTCTTCGATTAACAAAGCTACTATCAACACCGTTTTCTCCTTCTCGCACGGCAGCAGGTACTCTTTTTTTTGTATCCAAGACATGAGCCCACCTTGATGTGATTATGAGTAAAAGTATCTGCGTATGAGTAAAATAAATTTAATGATTTTACTCATAATCATAAAAGTACCTGCTGCTTCTAATTTGGATTTTACTCATAAAAGGGTACCCATTTTATTGGATGATATATCAATAAACATCCAATATCAAGTCGGAAGCATAATTTACAATCCCAGGCATTCCTGGGGTCAATAGCAGCCTCTTGGTCCTCTTCATCATCAGACCAGGACCCTTGTGGCTGTAATGGATTATATCAAATTACTGGTATGATGTGAGATTCAGGAACTCATTCTTCGTCCAAGAGGTATTCTCCTGTTTCAAGGGATTCTTCCCACTCGCCAGTGTCACTGGACTCGTATCCATTAATGGAGAATCCGATCACTAGATTGCAAGAGTATGATACCCCCTGCGTAGCTTCATTTTTGAGTTGTGGTGGCATGAAATCACCGAGAGTGAAATTTCTTGCAGCCTTTGAAGTCTTGGGAAGAGACTCTGTGTTGCCCCCAGTGAAGCGGTAGAGGAGGTCTCTATCATTTCATGGACTTCTTGTTTAGCAGAGCCTTTTCCTGCCGTTTATGCTTGTGAAGTTGTCTCCTGGCTTGCCTTTGTTGTTGAGCTGTCGACTTTGTTTTGACAACATCCCAGTTTTCATCTTCCAGGAGATCGGGATGTACCCATATGGGTTGTCCATCTGGTGTTGGATAAAGGACCAACTCTTGGGATGTTTGAATTCTTTTTATCACCTTGAAGGAAGTAGTGATCTTTTCCTTTGGTGACTTTGATGTTTGTCCATATGACACCATGTTGACGGAGGCGGACCCGTAGTTTTTGTCAAATGTGATGACTCCCTTTTTCCACATTTCATTGATCTTCTCTCTCACAACAAAGCATTGATTGAGAGGATGTGAGATCATCTGGTGGTACGGACAATACCGAGGATCATTGGTTTTGCTAAAATCTCCCGGTCTCTTGGGGTCAGGCAAGGTGAGTTTGCCGTTTGCTAAGAGAGCCCCGAAGATTTCTTTAATATCTTCATCGAACGGGTATTTCTTCTCTACTCGTTCTTTGAAGGCATCAGAGAGTTCATGTTTCTTACCTGAAGCTTTATTTTCAGGTTTCTTTGGTGGCTGAAGAGCTGACTTGGTTTGCACATTGAGAACTTCCTTTTTCTTTGGTTTTGAGGTTGTAATGGCGGTCGGCTCTTTCTTTGATGATTTCTAACTGTTGAAGTTTTTGATCACCGTTTCAGCCTGCATGGATGCTTCTAAGAGTTCTTCTAGGTTCTTTGATTTTTTGCCAATTATGATTATTGAGCGGATCCTTGCTCTTATGTTGTTACGGCAGATGTTGACCAACGATGCTTGTAGCAGTACGTCTGAGCATTTGTACACCATTGACTTCCACTTGTGAATGAAGTCGCATGTTGACTTATTCTCTCCTTGTTTTAGGCTGCAGAGCTGAGCCATAGTAACAGAATAATCCTCTCCTTTGAAGTGGGTTAGGAAGTGTGTCTCTAACATGGTCCAATTTTGGATGGAGTCCTCTGGCAGAGTAGAGTACCAATTAAAGGCCGTACCTTTTAGGGTACTTGCAAAGAGACTGATCTTGAGGGCATCTTGATCCGCAATAGCTCTCGTCAGGATCTTGAAGTGGATGACGTGCTGTCTGATTGAACCTTTCCCCATGTATGTTTGGAGAGTAGGTTGTTTAAACTTTGCCGGGAACGGAACCAAGTCCATCCATAAGGGATATGGTGGCTTGATTCCATGTTCCTTTAGTATATCCTCTTCTTTTGCTTTGGTGAGGATATCGTCAACGTCCTCGTTGGTAAGGGCGTGTGACTCATCACCTCCTCCGTTTGCTTCATCATTTGGAGGGACTTCATTATTTGGTGGACATTGGAAAGTGAGAAGGGGATTTTCCATTAGAGCCTCTATTCTCTGCTAACCTTGCTCTAGCTACTGGATGCGCACGGTCACGTCATCATGCAGCGGAGGTTGCTCAGAGTTTGTAGCCAGGACGTTCACCCTTCGAGAGTTGACTTAGTAGATGTATGATTCCTGCTGGTTGAATGCCATTTGACTCAGACAAAAAGTAAATGTATGATTGCCCGGGTTACATATGGCCACTAATACGTTCTATGTTGTAGAAAAGACAATCCGGCGCACAAAAAGTGCTCATAACCCACTCATAGTATTAATTTGGACTCGATTGAAAACATCGTGATTATTCATACATCTATCCTAGGATAAGCCTCACCTCATTATTCAGTTACACCACTATGCGCTTCAATACTTTTTAATAACTCTTTTTTTATTCAATTGATTTCATTATTATGATTAAAACAAATTAACTGATATTCTGAAGTTTTGTTTTGTTATTTATTTCGTTGTATTGTATTCAATAGGTCATGTAATTATTAATGAAATTAAGGTGATTCTAATGTAATCTTTGAAATTCTACTTACTTTGGCCCTTATATATGTATGAATGTAGATGAGAGTTGCATTAGAAATGGCTATCTAGACACTATAATTGATTGGATACCGGGCATGCGATACATTCGATTAAGAGATCTTGGAAGTTTTCTTCAAACAACGGACCCTAAGGACATCATGTTAAACTTCCTAGCAGATGAAAGTGAAACTACTTTGACAACGTCAGCTACCATTTCAATACATTTGAAGATTTGGAATATGAAGTTCTTCATGGCATCAGATCAATATCCCCTCTCATCTACACAATAGGCCCTCTATCTTTGCAGTGTCGTCTACTACCGAATAATGCATTCAAGTCAGCAAGATCTAGCATGTGGAAAGAAGAGACGGAATGTCTAAAATGGCTAGACAGTCATGAAGCTGGTTCAATAATATATGTGAATTTTGGGAGCTTAACAACATTAACAGCGAACCAATTTTTAGAATTTGCATTTGGCATCGTGAATACCAAATACCCATTCCTGTGGGTCATTAGGCCGAATCTTGTAATGGGTGGTCACACAAATCTGCCACAAGAATTAATGGATGAGATTGAAGGAAGGGGAATGGTAGTTGGCTGGTGCCCACAAGAGCAAGCTCTAGCCCACCCTTCGAGTGCTGCTTTCTTGACACATTGTGGTTGGAACTCTACTCTAGAGAGCATATCGTTTGGTGTGCCTATGCTGTGTTGGCCTTTCTTGGGAGAGCAACAAACCAACTATAGATATGCTTGCCACAACTGGTGTGTGGGCATGGAGATCAATAACAATGCCAGGCGAGAGGAGATTGAAGCTCTCATTAAGGAGTTGATGGGGGGAGAGAAGGGAAAGGAGATGAGGAAGAAGGCCTTCGATTGGAAAGAGAGTGCTGGAAATTCTATTGAATAAGGGAGGATCTTCTCACACTAATCTTGAATTATTAATTCAAGAGTTACTTCATCTGGGAGATTTTTCCAGCTGAAGTTTTAACGGTAGTTATTTAAATATTGCAAATAGTTTTAACATTAGTCTTTCTGTTGCTTATTGAATATTTCCTAAATTTCGGATTTATGTAGCTTTTATATCAAAGAACATTTGTTTGGAATCAAATATAGTACGTCATTATGGGTAGAAGAAAAAAAATAAGATGGGTTAATTTTGCACTAGAAATCCATTGGCCAGCTTGCCTTTTGGAATTAAATTGAATTCTTATCAATTCATACTAGAGGGGTTTTATTGAAGGAATACTAAAAAAAAGTAGGGGCATTCGGCAACCGGTTTCTGAACATTTCATTTTATGGCCTTAGATCCACAATCTTTTTTCATAGTGTGGCAAGTCTTTTTTTCAAATTTGAAGACTTGAAATGTCCAAGTTACAATTTCTTTAAAAGTTCTTATTTATTTAAAAATAAATCATATCTCATGATTTGTGGAATATGCCATTAATAATGGTCAATTACCATTTAATTGGCCACGACTAATGAAATCCCGTTAATAAGATTCAAAATGAATTGAGTGTATAAGTCTTACTCAAATCCTATTAATTGAATCAAATGAGTCGGCACTACTGAGCTTTGACCAGATGATACTCGACGGGGTTGAATCTAGGTTTAGAATTAAACGTCACTGCACGGTAGACAGTCTGGAGTATCGGAACTCCATAACCCGTGTAGCCAAGAGGACCTTTGGCCGAGCCCCTGGTGACATCCCAACGATTCCCTCTCTCTAAAAGAGAGCAAGGATTAGCTTATGTAGTAGCCAACTAGAATGAAAGTACATAATTGATCTTTGATCCGATAAAGCATGAATTATTCTTACTGCTCGATGTGCCTAGTTTACGATTAATTGACATCTGTTAATCTTCTGTCAATAATTCAAGTTTAAAATAACTAGTGTTAATCTTAATTGCTTATATACATTGTTGGATCATTGTATTCATGGTGCTACACTTGGTGTCACAGGGATACAGATTACCGAAGATGATAATTACCAGATTAGAGATTTGATCGGTAAGTTTAATGGTTAGCTTGACCCCAGAGTACATACAAGAGTGGTAATTGTGACTTAAAACTAGATAGTTAATCTTGCACTTAGTTTAGTACTGCATTTAAGAGACTTAGATTATTAGCTTGTTAAAGACAATTGTAATATAATTGATTGGTTAACGGACTGCTCATGGCTTTTTTATTGATAATATACATGCTTCCGCATATAAATGGTCCACGAATTAATTTCGTAGAGGCAAAGGTCCCTTACACCGTTTCATATACTTGAAAGGACAATAATGTCCTCATATTCTCTTATCTCTTTATTAAAAAACGGCAAGAGAGGGAGAGGGAAGGAGAGATGGTGTAGGATCTTACACCCCATTGAAGTACCACTTATCCCAAAACCAATTGGTGATAGAAAATGGTACAACAATAGTTTGATGGTAAGGGCGAGGGCTCGACCACAATTATGACCTCTCAGGAGAGATGGTGGACGTTGACCTCAACAATCATTCCCTCAATGGCACACCCGCCGCGATTGCTGTTGCAAACTCCAAAACGCATATCCTGTGACTCGAACACCCGACCTACCAGGCTCTGATACCACTTGTAGGATCTTACACCCCATTGAAGTACCACTTATCCTAAAATCAATTGGTGATAGGAAACGGTACAATAATAGTTTTATGGTGAGGGCGATGGCTCGACCACAATTATGACCGCTCAGGAGCGAGGGTGAACTTTGACCTCAACAGATGGAGAAGGAGAGGGAAGTGGGTGGAGGTGGGCCATCGAGGAAGGAGAGGGAGAGGGGAATAGAAGAAAGGGAGGGGCGTTTTCATCTTTGTTCAGAGGGGTCTATCAAGGGTCCTATGGATGGATGTGCATATAGCATCTACCCTAAGCTTTTCAGTAAACTTTCACTTAAGGACATTCGGTCATTTAAAGGTATTTTCTCATGATTTTTCCCTCTATTATCTTAAAATGCCCAAACCGCCTTTCATTAAAAGACATGACATGGTTTCGGCAGCCACTACATGTAGCTGATCGTCGCGAGGTCGTTGGTTATCCTTGATCATCGTGAGGATGCCAATGAAAAAAACAAGAGAAATATGGAGAAAGTAAATGAGAGTTTTATTTTAATGAAGAGTATTTTTAAAAGGAAAAAATTTGAAGAAAAATATCATTAAGAGGATCGATGTCCTTAATTGAAAACTTCCTAAAAAACATAGGGCCTAAGTTGGAAGGTTTTAAAACTTGTGTCTTTTGTTGAAATAAGGCAAGAACTTGAGGCCTTATTTTGGGACTTTCCCAATAATCAAATAGGGGTTTTGCATTTACATGACTGCATATTGGTCCCATGACCCAACCCAAGCCAACTACCATTGATGTTGCTGTTGTTTGTGCTGACAAGATCGATTGGACGAGTAGAAGTGAAGAAACAAACCAAATTGACTCAACACGCGCGGTCAGATATTGGGCGATTAAATAGGTTGAGTTAAAACTCTTTTTTTTTTTTCCTTTATTGTTGTTAGTTTTTGTTGAAATCAGTTTGTATGAGTTCAGAAGCATTACTCATAAACACACAGACATGGGACAGGGATGGATTAGACTTCCAAACCCGCCCCGAACCTGACTGGGTTCGTGTATGAAAATTATAATTGACCCGAACCCTACTAATGTACTACCAAACTCACCCCTAATATGAGCAAGTCATGAGTCCCATTTAAATCCGACCCACTGCAGCCCCTAGTGTTGCACGACTTAATTATTTAATCTTTGTATAGTTATAATAATTTAATATTTATTTTACATAATACATTATGCATATTACTTTGATAGCCAGATATTCAGGCATTGAGCTTACTAGACCTAAATCTAGACACAATTATCAATAGCTTCTAAAAACAGAGTTCGTACCCGGCTTTTTAGGCACAAAGTAACAGGTAAATATGAAGTCCATTGACATCCATAGTTCCTGCCCGTTGGGCATTACTAGGTATATGATCAGGTCGGGCCCACATTGGACCCAACAAATACTCTGTGTTCCTGGGCCTGGGCCAGGACTCGGACTCGACGTTTAGCTAACTGTTTTGGACCCAGACACGACTCAAACCCAAAGTATTTTTATATATTTACTATATGAGTAGTGTTACTATAACATATTTTTAATATTTATAATGATCTAAATGATATATTTTTTATATAGTTTATATATATGTTAAATACATTAGACATGCTGGTACTTGGGCCTAGATCAGATTGAACATTGATCCGGACCTGATTGTCAACTGAACTCAAAATGTGAATGTTGGACTTGTACACAATTACCAAATGGATCGGCCTAGCAAAAAAAAGGGTAAAAGGGGAAAAAATCAAATGGATTGAGGATCGATGCATGCCTGGGTTTCAATATTCTTCAAGAAAGACTACAAACAGATTGAAAATTTCCGAGGGCATCAGAAAACCATTAATTCATAGAAAGAAAGTTTGAAGGGTATAAAAAAAAATTCAAAATAATCTCCAACTTATGATAGTTTGAAAACTTTTATAACAAGTTTTAAATTTGGGACTGATTTGGGTCAGGTTGACATACTGGGTTCATTAGCTGAAGCTGAATAGATGATAAATTATTGGGTTCGAATTAGTTGCTCCGATTAGAGCATGCATATTTGGGTCAGGTTGACAAACTGGGTTCATTAGCTAAATAAATGATAAATTATTGGGTTCGAATTAGTTGCTCCGATTAGAGCATGCATCATTGGATTGATCACATGTGAAACATATACACTACAAGACAAAGGGGTATTAACGGCCGGCAAAAACCGTCGCTAAAAGTGAGGAGGCGGTCGCTAATAACCTTTAGCGACGGTTCACCGACGGCCAATAGAGCAACGCAATAAATTCGTCACAAAAGAGTAGTAGCGACCGCCACATTGCGGCCACAAATTTTTTTGCGACGGCTTAGTGACGATAAAGAAAATGGTGTGCCAAAACTTTTAGTGGCCGCAAACGCAGTCGCTAAAGCTAGCAAAGGCGGTTGCTAATATTTTTTTTAAATTTTTTAAAACCGTTTGCGACCGCCACTAAATCTAGAAAAAGGTGGTCGCTAATACTTTTTTTTTTTTTTAATACCTTTTGCAGCTGCCATAGCCTACATTTTTTTTTTCATTTTTATCTAATTTCCCAATTTTGTTCCTGCTTTGTATACCTGTACCTAAATATATATATACAACTACTACAATCAGTTAAAAATACTAATAACAAAATAAAGTCTTATATTAATGATATTCAAAACATTACAAAAGTTTCAACAAATTATATTCATTACAATTCCATAAAGAAAATAAATAAATAAACATGTTGTCTAAGCAGGGTGCCATGATCGATCCAATGCTCTCAAACCTAAAGACACAAAGGAAATAAATATTAATAGTTAATTATAAGAATTGACAATATATAGTAAATATAAACAAAATTAAGAATTAAAATTAAAATTTTGAAAGTTAAACATATGTTTCAACTTTACGAGCAATCTGGGAGTCGGATTCTCGAGCCGTCAGTTCCGACAAGTCACGAATGACTATGGGCTCGTGCCCGTCCTGTTTCGTGGGCACCGGAGCCCGTTTGCTCGGTTTGGGAGCTCGGAGGCTCATTTTCTAAGTTTTAAGTTCACGTTTAAAGTTAAACTTACATTTCAACTTTACGAGCAATCCGAGAGTCTATTTCTCGAGCCGTCAGTTTCGGCAAGTCATGAATGATTGGGGGCTCGTGCCCGTCCGGTTTCACGGGCAACGGAGCCCTTTGCTCAGTTTGGGTGCTTGGAGGCTATTTTTCTAAATTTTAAGTTCACGTTTAAGGTGAAACATACGTTTTAACTTTACGAGCAATCCGGGAGTCCAATTCTCAAGCCGTCAGTTCTGGCAAGTCACGAATGACTAGGGGCTCATGCCCGTCCGGCTTCATGGGCAATGGAGCCCGTTTACCCTGTTTGGGAGCTCGGATGCTATTTTTCTAAGTTTTAAGTTCACGTTTAAGGTGAAACCTACGTTTCAACTTTACGAGCAATCCGGGAGTCCAATTCTCGAGCCGTCAATTCCAGCAAGTCACCTATGAATGAAAATCAGACCCAACCTTCTGGCTTGTGATAAAAATGTTTTGAGGTTGGAGTTTTTTTGGATGAATTTTATAGCCATCTTTTTCTGATCTGATTATATAGACATATGACCCTAGGTTTGGCGTACCATAAATTACACTTCCGTGGAACCACATGGACTTATAATTAAAAGATATATACATTGATCCAAGGTGGGACAAATACTACTGGGATCAAATAACACTAGCCAATGGTTTTAAAGTCATATACTTTATTGCTTTTAAAGTTAAGTTGTTTATATATATATATATATTAAAATCTAGAGCTAAAAAACGGTTTGATCAGCTCTAAAATAGTATTGGTGCTACTTCGAAGCGGTAGAGAAGAAATTTGTGTGGAGGGATTGAAATGACCATTGGCGCGCCTATGTGAAAATAAAAAATGGTGCATTTGTGCAACGAGAGGATTACACATTTTTATGATTTTCTTTGTTAACAATATTATGTTGTTTGTTGTGCTGTATTTTCCTTGCATAGAAGAAAAAAATGAATCATTTTTCCTTAATAAAGAGGACTTTGATTTTTTTTCTTAATAAAGAGGACTTTGATTTTCTACGAAAATACAAAATTCCGTTTTCATGAGGAAATAAAATCTGCATAAATTAGAATCCTCTTGTTACAAAAACAAGTCCAAATGGGTGGCTTTGTTTTATTGGGCTTTGAAATTATCAATGGATAACAAAAAAATTGAATGCATTTCTTATTACTAATATTATATATATTAACAAAATTCGCTTTTCTATATCTTCTTTAGTAATTATTGTTGTTATTATTATTTTTATGTTGTTGTTGAATGGATTTTTAAGCTTTATCTTGTGATTGAAGATGTGTTGACTGTTTTTATATAAATATGCATGAATATATTCTTATATGTTTATAATTAATTTTGATATCTCATAAACTCAAAGTTTAATATCTTACTTTTTGCCTCGAGCTAAGCACGGGGAGTGGGGTGGCTTTGTTTTATTGGGCTTTGAAATTATCAATGGTAACAAAAAATTGAATGCATTTTTTATTATTAATATTATATATATTAACAAAAGTCGCTTTTCTATATCTTCTTTAGTAATTATTGCTGTTATTATTATTTTTATGCTGTTGTTGAATGAATTTTTTAGCTTTATCTTTACAATAGTTTATTGTTGATGTTGACCACTTATATTATCTTTATAATACTTTTTAGCCCAGGGCATTGTTGCTAGTAGTATTATATATATTAAAGCAATAGGGAAGAAGTTTGAAGAGGCCACGTCAGCAGGTAGGTAGCTCTTTTCGAAAAAAATACATAAGAAAAAATGAACGGCTTTGACATGGGCCCATCCCCAAACTGCTGGAAAGCTATCCATCTCATATTTTGAAATCCCCTAAAATTCCTCTCTCAAATCTATAATATCTCTTTATCTTTTTTAATTCGAATTTTAATTCCTAAAATTTCTCTTTAATGAAAGGAAACATTAACTCCAACAAAGTCATCCCTATTCTAATCCCAACGGTCTCTCTCTAATACATATGGTACTCTATTTGTGTCGTACGTCCTATGTTGGCCAGTGAAGGGTGATTTAGTTGATTGCTTTACAATTTGATTCAGTTGAAAAATGATAGGAAACATTATTTCTAAGAAAGGCATCCTATTCTCATACCAACAGTCTCTCTCTAATACCATCGATAGCTTGGTTGATTGGAATCATTATTCTGATTGGATTTCTTTGTTAAGCTTCTTTCTCCTCATAGTAACACAATTTGCAGTTTTGGCTCCTTTTGGTTCTGTTTGAGTCCTTAGAATTTGGATGCCTTGTACTCTTATTTGCTTAAAACTCAAATTACTTTTACTTGGTTATAGTAAGAGTAAATTAGCGAAAGGTCCCCGAAATGGAACATTTAAGGGCTTTGGTCCACACAAATTTTTTTAAGGGCTGTAGTCTACACAGCTAGACTTATCTCATCTAGAGGTCCCTATGTATGCCACATCACATGTTTTGTGACTGATTTACCCTTGTAACTGCGGCAATACGTCATGCATAAGTGGCTTAATATATGTCACGCAAATTAAGCCCTTAATTTAAGGGCCTTAACATGATATTTCATGATTGATTTGCCCTTCTAATGGATTTTATTTTCTAGTTTTAGATGAAGTTTCGAAATTCAAATGGGAGGGGATAGATCAAGTCTTGAAATTCAAATAGGAGGGAATGATGTTGCTACGTCTTCTGCTACAAACTCATGGCGATTTGTACATGGATGTCTCCTTGATGAATGTCTAGTAAATGGTTTTATCTAAAGTTTTTTTTTTTTTTGCTACAACGATTGAGCAACATGCTTATTACAATTATTCAAGTAATACTCCAAAAGAGGGGGAGAAACTGCATTTTATATGTTTTGACCCACTCAAATGACCATGCTATCTTTCCTCTGTTTTTTTTTTTTTCTCATCATTTGTTTCCCTTGGTTCCATTGATTCGTAGTTTAATAATGCCAAATATAATAAGAAAACTAACAGGATTTAGTGGAAATGTATTAGGGGGTATGCTGACTATGCAAATGTTAATTGGGATGAGCTTGGATTTTGTCTTATGCCAGCTGATTACATGTATATTATGAAATGTTCCCAAGATAACGAGTTCTCACGAGGGGAACTCAATCGTATTAAAAATAGGAGGAAGGTTTTTCTTGTGAAATTTTAGTTGGAGTCTTGAGTTTCTTTTTTTAGCGTGACTAGATTTGAAGGAAGGTGGAGAGTGGGGTTTGTTTTTTACGTGACTATGGATTTGATTCATCATTTCCTGATTTTTTTCTGAGTTTGGTATGAATTTATTTGAGTTTTGAGTGAATTTATCTGAGTTTGGTATAAATTTATTTGGGTTTTGCACAAATTTATCCGAGTTCTGGACAAATTTATCTAAGTTCTGGAATATATTTATTTGAGTTCTAAAATAATTTAATTGGATACAAGGCACAGGTGCTTCCAATTAAGGTCGTTCGTCTGGTGTGCCCCACTATGAATAGGGCATTTTGGGGGACATTGGCTTTGATTGGGCAATGTTAGCCATCTGATCGATGGCCGACGAATGGATGGTAGATCTTTATATTTAGTATCGTCAGTTTTGGGTGGGATGTTGGCCTGGTTAATTGGATTTGTTGAACGATGCCCATCCATGGTGGGATCCGCCCGATGAACTGTCTCCTTGATTCACTTTTCTCCTTCTCCTTACGACTAATGTTCAAAATCCCTAATTTCTCGCTTTCGTTCCTTCTTTGGCAAGTTACCGCGATTTTAAGCTTATCGATTTTTAATAAAGAGATAAGAGAATATGAGGGCATTATTGTCCTTTCAAGTATATGAAACGGTGGAAGGGACCTTTGCCTCTACGAAATTAGTTCGTGGACCGTTTACAATAAAAACTAATATTGAGGGACCTTTGGCCAAATGTCCCTTCAAGTAACTCAGGTGGTACCATCATTTAAGTGTATACAAGTTTCATAGACCCGGTTTAATCTCACTCCATTACATGGTCCCTACCATCCTCTACCACACCCCACATAGGTCAGCACTGATTTTTTCATCATCATTTTCCATCTTATCCACCACCATCACCCAAACCCATCTCCTTTCATCCTCACATCCACGATCTCATCTCTCCTATTCCCCATCCTCATCATTTTCGCCTATATATATTGTCACATCCCGGACCCGAGAATCCCCTGATTAGGGTGGTTCCCTAGGTGTGACATGCGTACTCCCGTGAAGTCGCACCTGTTCCGGATCAAGTCTGAATTCACGAAGGAGAAGACTCCACTCTTTACGTGTGAGGATTACTCATTGACACCTGTCAAAGAACATTTATTTGCGGAAGCATGTATATCATCAATAAAAAAGCTATGAGCAGTCCGTTAACCAATCCATTATATTACAATTGTCTTTAACAAGCTAATAATTTAAATCTCTTAAATGTAGTACTAAACTAAGTGCAAGATTAACTATTTAGTCTCAAGTCACAATTACCACTTTTGTACGTACTCTGGGGGTCAAGCTAACCATTAACCTTATCGATCAAATCTTTAATCTGCAGAACTATTAATTATCCTCTTTGATAACCTGTATCCCTATGACACTAAGTGTAGCACCATGAATACAATGATTCAACAATGTATATGAGCAATTAAGATTACATGTTTTTTCAAATTTGAATTATTGACAGAAGATTAACAGATGTCAATTAATCGTAAACTAGGCACATCGAGCAGTAAGAATAATTCATGCTTTATCGAATCAAAAATCAATTATATACTTTCATTCTAGTAGGCTACTACATATATAAGCTAATCCTTCCTTTCTTTTAGAGAGGGAATTGTTGGGGTGTCACCAGGGGCTCGGCCAAAGGTCCTCCTGGCTACTCGGGTTCTGGAGTTCCGATGCTCCAGACTGTCTACTGCGCAGCAACGTTCAATTCTAAACCTAGATTCAGCCCCGTCGAGTATCATCCAATCGAAGCTCAGTAGTGCTGACTCATTTGATTCAATCAATAGGACTTGATTAAGACTTATAGACTCAATTCATTTCGAATCTTATTAATGGGATTTCATTAATCGTGGCCAATTAAATGGTAATTGACCATTATTAATGGCAGATTCCGCAAATCATGGGATATGATTTATCTTTAAATAAATAAGAACTTTTAAAGAAATTGTAATTTGGACATTTCAGATCTTCAAATTTGAAAAAAAGACCTACCACACTATGAAAAAAGATTGTGGATCCAAGTCTATAAAGTAAAATGTTCAGGCAGAGACCTGTTGCCGAATGCCCCTACTTTTGTTTAGTATTCCTTCAATAAAACCCCTATAGAATAAATTGATAAGAATTCAATTTAATTCCAAAAGGCAAGCTGGCCAATGGATTTCTAGTCCAAAATTAACCCATCTTATTTTTTCTTCCACCCATAATGACCTATTATATTTGATTCCAAACAAATGTTCTTTGATATAAAAGCTACATAAATCCGGAATTTAGGAAATATTCAATAAGCAACAGAAAGACTAATGTTAAAATTATTTGCAATATTTAAATAACTACCATTAAAACTTCAATTGGAAAAATCTCCCAGATGAAGTAACTCTTGAATTAATAATTCAAGATTAGTGTGAGAAGATCCTCCCTCTTCAATAGAATTTCCAGCACTCTCTTTCCAACTCAAGGCCTTCTTCCTCATCTCCTTTCCCTTCTCTCCCCCCATCATCTCCTTAATGAGAGCTTCAATCTCCTCTCGCCTGGCATTGTTATTGATCTCCATGCCCACACCCCAATTGTGGCAAGCATATCTGCAGTTGGTTTGTTGCTCTCCTAAGAAAGGCCAACACAGCATAGGCACACCAAACGATATGCTCTCCAGAGTAGAGTTCCAACCACAGTGTGTCAAGAAAGCAGCAATCGAAGGGTGGGCCAGAACTTGCTCTTGTGGGCACCAGCCAACGACCATTCCCCTTCCTTCAATCTCATCCATTAATTCTTGTGGCAGATTTGTGTGACCACCCATGACAAGATTAGGCCTAATGACCCACAAGAATGGGTATTTGCTATTCACGATGCCAAATGCAAATTCTAAAAATTGGTTCGCTGTTAAGCTTGTTAAGCTCCCAAAATTCACATATATTATTGAACCAGCTTCATGACTATCTAGCCATTTTAGACATTCTGTCTCTTCTTTCCACATGCTAAATCTTGCCGACTTCAATGCATTATTTGGTAGTAGATGACACTGCAAAGATAGAGGGCCTATTGTGTAGATGCGAGGGGATATTGATCTGATGCCATGAAGAACTTCATCTTCCAAATCTTCAAATGTATTGAAAATGATAGCTGACGCTGTCAAAGTATTTTGACATACATCTGCTATGAAGTTGAACATGAAGTCCTTGGGGTCCGTTGTTTGAAGATAACTTCCAAGATCTCTTAATCGAATGTCTCGCATGCCTGGTATCCAATCAATTATAGTGTCTAGATAGCCATTGCTAATGCAACTCTCATCTACATTCATACATATATAAGGGCCAAAGTAAGAAGAATTTCAAAGATTACATTTGAATCACCTTAATTTGAATAATAATTACATGACCTATTTAATAGAATACAATGGAATAAACAACAAAACAAAACTTCGGAATATCAGTTAATTTAGTTTAATCATAATAATGAAATATTATATCTGGGTGTAACTGAATCACACTGACAACAATATTAGTGACTATTCTAAAAGGTCCCAAATATAATTAACCCCCACAAGCTTCCTTGTGTGTATTCTCCATCATTGTGCTATTAATGTTCGCATTGACAATACTTTAATATCTATTTAAATTATTTGAAGGATGGCCATTATGATTGGGCTTGTTTGGGTAGTTCACTTGTAAAATGAATGGTCACTTTGAGAGACAATTTTAAGAAAAAGTACCTAAGCAAACCTTCACAAGAGGGTCCTTGCATGCCCTAGTTACAAGTCATCTCATAGTAGAGTCTAGCAGATTACCATTCATTGTATGTGACATGTGAAATAGTGCTAGCCATTTGGGCTACAAAGTAAAACTATTAATAGGGGCCAGCTCTACATTCATTTTTAAGCAAGCAAGATTTTAACTTGAGAAGCTCTAACTTCTCTTTGTCTTCTCTTTTCTTGGCACGAGCGTGCAAAGTCACAGTGGTGTGTTTTGGCATACTCTATAATGAGTATATAGAGTTGGAGACACAGGCGGACCCAGGATTTTTGGGGGGGGGGGGTTGTTTAAGAAAGTCAATTGCTATTTTGTTGGTATTTCTTAACATTAACCTCTGCAAGCGAGAAAATGTCTTGCATTTACTTGAGATTGGACAACAAAATCTAGGGTTTGCGGGAAGATTTCAAAGTCAACTGCTACACGACTTTTCTTTAAGGTTGATGGTGCTTGATCATTTTTACCACTCTCTAGAGTTGGAGGCACTAGATCAGCAATTGATTTTCTTTTAAAATAATTTTCCATATCTAGTTCAAATTGATGAAGAGTATAACCAATCAAGACCTTGGTTAAAGCAATATGCAAACAAGTCAATTGTGTCCTATTTCTAGATGATGAAATTTGTCAATCTCACCAAGTGGACCAAAACAAACTATTTTATCTAACTTTTAAGAGTCTTAACATGGGTTTGGGTTGTTTTATCCCAACTTGTACTTATCAACTATTGGCAGAAGTGATGGACAAATATGTGAAAAAAAAATAGCATTCTAGCAAAATATGAGAGAGAGAGAGATCCAATCAAATCTTATTGTTGGGTTTCATTCATAATACAAATCCACCCAACTCTGAGAAGCTCAGAATACAATATGTCCACAATCTTTCCCTTTGGGGTGGGGGGTGTTGTGTAGTTAATTGCATGAATCGCAACCTTTTACCAAATTGTAAAAGTGCATTCTAAGTTGCAAAGAATGCATTACCCTGATTTTAAATCACAAGCTTCTATGACTACAAGAAACCCAAACCAATAGTGGAAACAATTATCTGAACCAAAATAAATCATAGTTTTCATACAAACAGCGAATGATCAAATCCTAATAGAAAAGCATTGAAAAGAACCCTAATGATGGCATCAACTTCAAACAGAAAAACCCCATTGGTGATTGGAGTATTATGTTGTAAACAGATTACGCATGGCACATTCCATTTCAAAATCGGAACAGAAGTCTATCATCTTTGAAGGGACAAAAACTCGAAAATATGTCGGAAATGTTTATGACCTTCGAAGGAAAAACAAACATTGTTTTCCATGAGAACAAACACCCTTTCATTCTCTTTTTTTACCTAATGAGAGAGACAAAGAGATATAGGTTGAGCGAGAGAAAGGAATAGAGAGAGGGAGAACGAGATGAGTACCTGCCCTGTCGGAGGGAGGGACGACGTCATTGAAATGGTGTGTTGACGCCGGAATCCAGTAGCCTGAGATGGGGATTTTTGAGAGCGAGGGAAGGAGCTGAAAAGGGTTTTTACAGTTTAGGTTAAAGTGTAAAGGGGTCAGGCGAATTGGGATTTTGTGGTATTTTTAAGTGGGGGCTGGGCCTAAGAGCCCTAAGGGCCCTTTTGGCTTTTTTACAGTTTTTTTTTTTTTTTTTTTGAGGGGTGGGGGTGTGTTTCAGCTTCCAGCCCAGCCCAATATATATAGGTTCATTCGCCCCTCATTAGAGAAGAGAGAAACAAAATTATATGGTCAAGCTTGTGGGAGTATTGACCATTCTCATGACCAACCCAAATGCCAGCCCATTCCATGCTTAGGGATACCCCACATCCAACCTGAATTGAGTTTCCATGTTGTCTAGACAAACTGTGCTTGACCTTAGGTAAGCCTACTTGCATCTCATAGGGATGGTTTCATGGAGCTCTATACTGACGGCCTAAGGGGCCCACTTGGAGCCCAACAATCATTGAGTTGGTGTGGGATCGAAAGATGTGGATATGACCTACCGATGTGTGAAATTATACGTCAATTAGGTCATCCTAATCCCTTGATCCATGTCCCACAAGTTTAATAACTTCATATTAAAAAGCATTTTTGATCCCTTAATCTTGAGAAGTCAACTAGGCCGGGCCAGCACGGCACGACATGGCCCAGCACAACAGTCAACAACAGTGGCACGGCATGGCACGACATGGTCAACGGCACGGCCCACAGTCACGATCCGTGCTAGGCTGAGGTCTTAGGCCCATTGGCACT
Source organism: Persea americana (assembly GCA_029852735.1). NCBI lineage: Eukaryota > Viridiplantae > Streptophyta > Magnoliopsida > Laurales > Lauraceae > Persea > Persea americana. The sequence goes on from CM056816.1 coordinate 18,374,726, forward strand.
ACTGCCGCATGGCCTGCCAGAGGCACGACAGGGCACAATACAGGCCGCTAGGCGGTAAGGCATGGGATATTTAATATTTTTAGAGTAAATATAAAAAATATGCTCTATTCATTTATTATTATTTTTATTATCCAAAAAAGATGTAAGGTTATGAAGGTAATCCTATTGAAAAACCGTTAAGTGGAAAAGACTCAAATGGTTCTTTTCTCAGTGGAGTAGGTTGGGTTTGACCAAATCACTTAAATCTGTGTGCCATACTCTTCTTTGTGTGTATCTTTTAATTTTTTTAGTGTAAGACCTTTGCTTTTTAAGCCTAAAAAGGCATCCAACGAGATGAACCCGCTTGGCACGAAAGGCATGACGGCACGGCACGACCTAGCACGACTCAGGCATAAAACCAACAGTGTTGTGCTGGGCCGAGCCCCCTGGCCAGCTATGCCGGCATGGCACGACACGGCCCATGGCATGGACAGGCCACGATTTCGTCGTGTGGTTACGTCACACCACGGTTGACATCTCTACCTCGATCCAACAATTCAATCTATCCAAATTGGTGTAAATCTAGCGTATATGGTGTACATTTGGGGTGAGGGTTTTGATGGTCCATTCGAATTAGTGCTCTCAAGTGGGCTCCACATGGCTATCCCATGGATGTCCCCATATAGATGATCCTTAAGAGAGTAATTATCATATAGATATATGGAAAATATTCATGTGCGTCCATCCCTCACCATATTATGGTGAGGGACAACATACATCTGAACCATCTAGACACATGAGACCCAGCCCATGAATTACATCGGTTCCATCAATTTTTCACATATCCGAATGGATTGGACCGTTGGATCGAGGGTCAAGGTTTTTTCATTAATATAAAGCCGTTAAATTTGTGGGACACGGATAAAGCAGTTAGAGGCATGGAATTGACCCAAAACATGATATATGGGCCCATCAAAGTGTTAGTTTTATAGTCTCAATCCATAAGATTGATGAAATAAATTGATTAATTTCTTTATTTATTAATATATTCATGCTTTCCTTTCATGAGATGAATGATGTTTTATTACATGTTTGCACATAACTAATACGAATGACATGCTGGTTCATGAGATGAACCGAAGTCCATAAGTATACTAGATGCAATACATGTATATGGATGAGATCCACATACGGGAGACATGTATAGCAAATCTTATACTTGAATATCTTCACAACCAATGATGATGATTGGACATCTCATCTGACAAAGTTGCAGTATTTTGATTACTATGAGATAGTATGATTTTGTTTCGATCATCAGAATGTAAGATTCTGGATCATAGTGCTGGTACATTGGAATATTGAAAGACCATGAGAAGCACCTTATGAACACTGTCTTTACTTTAAGGTCCGCTCTTATAATTCCCTAGCAATAGGCTCTCAGTCCTAAGACATTAATGAACTCAAGTTTCTATCTATTCATTTACTTTGAGTCACCAATGAGTGAGGCCAATTGTAGGTCAACACCACGGTGATTTGGGTACGTGGTAGTAGAGCTGTGGGAACATTCAATAGTCAAGATGAAATCTATCTTTAATATCCCCTTGTGCCAATTAATGGATTTATTATTGGTAAGTACGCACCCATTCCGATTAAGAGTTAATTGGAAAGGTACCTACGATCATTATAATTGAGGCTCAAGGATAATAAGATATGGATCTAAGTTTGGAAGGCATGTCCAATTGATCCGGGATATTGATGGAGGGGCATACTTGTGGACACAGGGAAGTTTAGGGTCTTCATGTAATTTATTCATAAGACTGGAGTTCAGTTGCATTTATATAGTGGAGTTATTTACAATTAACTATGGGCCCGGATTGCACATGAGATGTGGGGTCGCGGTATCCCAATTGGAGCCAGCTTTCTAAGGAATCCCTGTAGACACCAAAAATATCACTTTATCTCCTCAATATCAAAAGCTATATGGAGCCGCATCCTACTACAAACAAGCAAAGCTGCTTCAAGCATTAGATCTTGTCAGAATCAAACAAAAACTGCAAGATCTTTTAAAATAGCCAAAAGAAGGGCATACATGAAATTTCGGGCCATTTTGACACCATTTGGCCTAACTTCAATCCTCCAGCGGCTGAGTAGGAGCTCCCGCCGGCGACAGTGTTAAAGACATCAAGTCTTCAATCAGAGCCTATGGATGGTCTCAAAATACCTCCAAAAGGCTCCACGCCAAATTTCAAGTCAAACCGACACCGTTTGACCCTCCATCAACTCTCGAAATGCGAAATCAAGCCTCTCAGTGGCGGGAACCTCCGATGCCTCCACTCATCAAACGAAGCACTTGAGTAACTTCTACATGCTTCCAAAGGGCTGCACGTCAAATTTCAGGTCATTCCGACGATGTTTGACCTGGCTTTAACGTTCCGAAGCAAAATCAAGCCTACCGGCGGCGAAGCTCCCCGGGACCATGGCATCCAAATTGGAGCTAATAAATCATCTCAAAATGACTCCAATAGGCTCCCTAGGCCTGTCAATAGGACTCGTTGAGACAGGTAGAAAGCTCGGCCCGTCCCATCCCAAGCCCGAAAATATGGGACTTTTAAAAAAAATTTAGCCGAGTGGGTTGGGCTTGGTCAATAATAGCAGAAGCCCGACCAAAATAGGACTGGGACTGGGCAAAGGATGCCCAGCCCATTCAGGCCCGGCTCGGCCTGCTTTAAATAAATTTTGATAATTTTTTATATATTACCTAAATTGCCCCTCACTAACAGCATCAAACGGCTATTAAGAGGGGCATTCTCGTAAATTTTGGCCCCCCTCTGTTTTCACAAAGCAAGGAAAGAGGATACCCTAACATCACTATTCACAGCATCTGCTCATTGAACAGTTCTCGTCTCGCCTTCTTTGCCTCCTTGCGATCTCATCTCTGCGAAGTGCGAACAGCTCTCTCCTCTCTACTCTCTCGTCTCGCCTCTCTGCTCTCAGATCTCCCTCTGCTCTCTCGACTCGCCTCTCTGCTCTCAGAGCTTCGTTCTGCTCTCTCGTCTCGCCTCTCTGCTCTCTCGTCTCGCTCTCTGCGCTCTCGTCTCGCCTCTCTGCTCTCCGATCTCTCAGCTCTTAGCTCTCAGATCTCGTCTCGCCTCTCTGCTCTCAGATCTCACTCTCAGCTCTCAGATCTCAGATCTCACTCTCTGCTCTCAGATCTCTTAGCTCTCAGATCTGGCCTCTCAGCTCTCCGTCTCTGCTCTCTGCTCTACCTCTCTGCTCTCAGCTCCGCGCCTTCTCTGTTAGCGCCTCTCTGCTCTCAGATCTCACTCTTTGCTCTCAGATCTCGCCTCTCAGCTCTCTGCTCCACCTCTCTGCTCTCTGCTCTGCGCTCTCTCTGTTATTGCCTCTCTGTCCCACACCAAAGAAGCACCAAGGATCTGAACCATTGGTTAATCAGGTATGCAATATGCTCTCTAATCAGGTATAATGCCAATTTTCATGCTAATCGAAGATGAAGCTTTGCTGGAAAGTGGAAGCATCTATTTTAACCGTTTATCACCCATCTCAACATCATCTCCACAAGTTTCCACAAACCAACTGCCCATGTCAACACAGTGAGAGTTGGTAACCATATCCATATAAACCCAATCGAATGGATCAGTGCTTTGGCCATCATCCAATCCAACGGTTCCCAATACATGATCCATCCAATGTTCATGATCTTCATGATACTATGTCCCAACCGTTCAAGTAAAGCCATCAGAAGATCACCATCAATCTCTGGGCCATCTTCAATAGCAGGCTCCCATCCTTGAGATGGCACAGAAGCTATTATCTTCTTCTTCTGAGAATGAATTGAAGATACAAAGATAAAAAATAAAAAAAAACAAAGAAGAAGAGAGGAATGAGAAGAAAAGGTCCTAAATTGTTTCTGACCTTTTGGGTGGGATATATGTAGGCAAAAAAAATTCATGTCTCTCCAATTTTGTTCTGCGTATGTGACTGCATCATAAGAGTTTCAACTTTCAACAAATAATTTTTGAACTTAGTATTATAATTGGATTTTACAATAAAGACTGACATGAATTAATTTCTTTTTACTTGGCTAGATTTTGTCCTTTTTGGGTCAATTGCGTTGCTGTGACTGCTGCGCTTTCGGAATTGTAGGATACTAAGATACGTCTCTTGACTTTTCTTCTTTTAAATTTATTTACTTGTTTAGTTGTAGATACTCGAAACTGATTTACTTGTTTAGTTGTGGATAGTAGCTTATTGATAACTTGTTTAGTTGTGGATATTAGGGATTGATAACTGCTTTACTTGTTTAGCTGTGAATAGTTGTGGATATTAGGGATTGATACTTGTTTTTTGTTTGAATTGTTAAATATGTCTTTTGATACTCCTGATACACCTTCTAGTAGTATTGGTAGCATTCTTGTTCGTTCACATGTCCCTTTGTCCATTGATGATGAGATGGGTAGTGGTGGTAGTGAGCAAGTGCCTCCCATTCCCTCTCCCAATGCTGAGCCTAATGCAAAAAAGCTTAAATCAACGGTTTGGCAACACTTTGTAAAATCAGATTTGACTGTGAAAGTTAATGGGAAGGATGTCCTTAAAGTTAAAGCAGTGTGCAACTATTGCAAGAAATCTCTAATCAGTAGACCTGAGGATGGAACTTCACACCTGCATAGACACTGCAAATCGTGTGTTTGTAAACCAAGCACTGATAAGTAAAAAAAACAACCACTTTTAAGGACTGATGCTCAATCCAAAACCGGTGTTGACATTTTTAGATTTGATAAAAAAAAGAGTCGAGAAGCCCTTGCAAAAATGTTGTTATTACATGACCATCCTTTTAATGTTGTTAAACAACGAGGTTTTAAAGAGTTCTATACGACTCTACGACCTGAATTCAAGATTGTATTACGTAACACTGTGAAGGCAGATTGTAGGGAAATGTACAATGGAAAAAAGAATGAGATCTTTAAAGAATTCAAGGATCTCACTAGTAGGATTGCTCTCACAGCGGATATGTGGACATCCAATCAGCATTTAGGTTATATGGCTATTACAGCACATTATATTGACTCGATTGGGTTCTTAAATCGCATATAATTAACTTTCATAATGTTGATTCTCCCCACACTGGCCAAATGCTAGCTGACAATATTACTCTAAGTATACTTAATTGGAATATTGAGAATAAATTATCATGTTTGACATTAGATAATTGTTCTACAAATGATTGTATTGTAAGGACACTTAGAAATCAACTTTTAAAAACTAATGCTCTCGTCTTAAATGGTAAATTTTTTCATATGCGTTGTGCTGCACATATTCTTAACCTTATAGTGAAAGATGGACTTAAAAATATTGACCCACTTATTGAGAACATCAAGGAGGTAGTTAAATACATTAAGAATAGCTCGAATCGTATACATCAGTTTCGTGATATTGTAAGTGCGAAAGGGCTAAGTTCTACAAGGGGATTACCTCTTGATGTTCAAACTAGATGGAACTCCACATATCTTATGGTTTCTTCAGCACTGTATTTTAGAGATATTTGTTCTTATCTATCTTTAACAGATGACTTACACTATAAGACTTTGATTCCTTTGGATAAGGAATGGGACAAGGTTGCTACTCTTAATGATTTTTTGGAAAGGTTCTATGAAGCGACAAACAGGTTCTCTGCTAGAAAGTATCCAACCATTCATACCTTTTTACATGAAGTTTGTACAATACATAATGAGTTGGTACAAAAATTAGGTGATTTTGATTTTGTTTATGCAAGAATGGCTAAAGTGATGATGGAAAAATTTGATAAATATTGGAAGAATTATAATCAAATGTTTGAAATAGCCATATTGCTTGATCCCTCCTCTAAGACAGTGTGTTTTGAATGGGTTTTTAAGATATTATATGAAACAGTGGAATATAGAAATACTTGTATGATTGAAGCTCGTAATCTATTTAAAAAGTTGTATGAGGAGTATCGTGTGAGATTTGGTGCTAAAGAAAGTGATCAGATAGTAAATAAAAATGATGCAACTAGTAGGCAATTTCAAAGAAAGGCTGGTGATGATGAACATGAAAAGGCTCGCTCCCTTTTTTTAAAGTATCGAAATGAAATCTCCAATAAGGCAATTGTAGAAGAAAAAACAGAATTAGATTGTTATTTTGATGACAAGTCAGCAGAAGAAGATGACATGATAGATATATTACAAAGGTGGAAATTAAATTCAACTAAGTATCCTATTTTATCTTATATGGCTCGTGATATTTTAGCTATTCAGTTTCTACCGTTGCTTCAGAGTCAGCATTTAGCACCGGAGGGAGGGTACTTGACCCACATAGGACTTCTTTGAAACCAGATACAGTAGAAGCATTAGTTTGTGCCCAAGATTGGTTTAGTCATGACCCAACTAGGATTGATGATTTAGACAATGATGGGAATGCACTAACTGATGTTTTAGACATATTAAAAGAAAAATAATTTATATTGATTTCTTTTTTAACATTACTTGACCAATATAGGATACTCATTCTCATTCATTTTATTGATTTTCTGATTTTCTACTTTCACCGGAAAAAAAAAGAAGAGGTTTTAACTGTTCCTACATTACTTGACTCATATAGCCTATAGGATACTCATTCATTTCTATTGATTTTCTACTGTCACCGGAAAAAAAAAAGTTTTTAACTCCGCCATGTTGCTTGTAGTTGTTGCATTACATTGCCAGTCCCAAGCCCGGAAAAAAGGAGGAGGGTTTAAAGTCCGGTTCATACCGGGTGTCTGGTGACAGTAGGAATAATTAGAGAATGTTTTGCTTATGTTCAGGATCGGGCTAAGCCCAGGCCCAGCCAGGTCCCAGCCCGGGCCCATACGGGACAAGATTTTATGTAGGCCCGTTCAATTTAGGGACGGGATTGGGCAACACACAGCAGGCCCGTCCTATTTTCGGGACGGGATTAGACAACCCAAGCCCAGGCCCAGCCCGTCCCATTGACAGGCCTAAGGCTCCCTGTCAAATTTTAGGTCAATCGGACTTCGGATGATCGTACATCAAAGCTCGACATCTTCCGCACGGTGAAATCAAGTCTAGTATCAACAGGACCCCAAACAGCTTCAAAACTCAAATAAAATCCCATGGTTGGTCCTATGTAATGCTCAAGAAGCTTCATCTCAAATTTCAGGTCATTCCGACATCGTTTGACCTAGTTTCAATTCTTGGCGGAAAATCGGCTACGGAGTCTTCGGCTTTTCCAAAAATAGGAAACTTTGTGCTTTGATTTGCACAGCCTTTCGATAGGTTTTCTTCAGAGGAATTAAGCCAATAAATGAGGAGAAATGTCAAGAAAAATACAAGAGAAAACAAAAGCGAAAAAGCTCGAGAAACGGCGACCGGAAGGTGACCAGAAAATGGACCAAAGTCTAAGGTCGCCGGCGACCATGGCCCAAGGTCGCCGGCCCCATGGTCGCCAGCGACCATGGGTGCATGGTCTCCGGCGATCCTGGAAGTCCGGGTAGACGGATTTCCGCCGAAACGTCCGTTTTTTCAATTCTTTTCGTGTTTCGCGATGATTGGCCCCTGTGATTTTCTTAAAATCTGATTTTTGAGGCATGATATCCGTCAATCTTCGTCAACATCACGGATCCGCCACCGAAATCATTTGATCATCATTAGACACTCCGAAACCGCCAACCGGCCGACCAAGAAAGCACACTTTCTGCCCGACCGATTGTGAAATCGACTAGACAGATGTTGATGGCCGATTGGTATCAACCAATGTTTGAATTTGCATCGTCATCCGATATCAAATAACATGCGGATCCATCGATGATCATAGCAAAAAGAATTCCAAAAGACACGACGCGGCCCACAACTCTTCAAGTGACTTGGCGACCAATTAATGTTGTTAATTGACCTTTTTATGAAAACTTATTAGGGTCATTAACTCACTATTTTAGACGGCCCAATCAGAAGCCAAGAAATGGGAGTTACAAGTCCAATTAATCATGGTAATTAACCATGTAACTCCTATCATTATGGAGTTTAATCATGGTAATTAATCATGAAACCCCCATCATCATGGAGATTAAATGCTCATTATTCTCCATCGACCAATCAAAATCTAAGAAAAAGGAGTTATAAAATTATGAAATTAAATCTTGTAACTCCTCCCATCATGGAGCATTAATATCATTAATGCTCATAAACCTTCCTAATGGCCACTAAAAGCCTATAAATAGGCTGTCATTCTAAAAGGAAGGGGTCTTGAAAAATTGTCTAAAAACTATCCTGAAGAATTCTCTACAAAAAGAAGCTCTCTCACTCTGAAGAAACTCTACTGTAAATTCTACAAGGTGATCGAAGTCCCTTGGGGGGCCACCCCCCAAGATTTCCCCTCTTCTTCTATCCAACATGGCTTAGATGCGGCTTTTCAGCCCATCTACTTGGTTTTTTATTGGATATAGGACTTTCCCTTGGTCTTTGTCCTCTAAAAATCTGAGGTCCAAGCCAAGCCAGGTGAACTAAAGCATCAAGTGTTCTCATTTGAAGGACAATGGCGGAGTCCATACATGACTCGCGACCGTCGATCTGAACGAGTCCCCACAATCTCCTGAGAAGTCAGATCCCTCTTTCTTTCTTCTCTATTGTACTTTGTATTTTTAAAAAGACAAAAAAAATCACAATTCTTATCTTTCATCACTGATGAGATTTGTAAATTGCCTTTCACGGCAAAATCACATTCTACGGCACAAAACCGCCTTTCACGGCAAACTAAACAAAATCGCTTCTCACGGCATTTTAAAATCTTGTCTCTTTCTTTAAATATATGTGCAATGGAAAGTTAGAAAAAAAAGTTTGATTTCAGAAAAAAAAGTTTAATTTCCTTTCTACTTGTGAAGGTGAATCTCCGGATCACCATTTCAAATTCCAAGTAGAATTATAAAAATCTAGCATACCCGTATCTAGCATACCCGTACAAAAATGTTGATGCTTGCTCTTTTTTTTTTTCTTCGCCCCGCCGCACCCCGGCAGACCCTGGACGGAGGAAGGCAAGAAGAAAAAAGACGGGTCCATCAATCCTTAGTAGTCCCCACGCTAGCCCAAGTTATTGGAAAGATACTAATTCTATTAGAACTCTAAAAGGAAATAGAAAGTTACTATTTCTATTTGAAGTGAAACTTCTAGTAGTGGTAATAGTAAGTTACTAATTATCAATGGAAGTGAGACTTCTATTTTAATTAGAAAATGAGAAAATTACTAATTATAATGGAAGTGAGACTTCTATTTAAATTAGTAAGAAGAGAGTTACTAATTGTTAGAGAAGTGAGACTTCTATTTCAATTAGAAAGAGGAGGCGACTTTAAGCTACAAATATATGAGGAACAAGAGGTGGACGCCCCAATGCTATCACCAGCCTTGGGATTCACGCCCAAGGAGTTGCCAAGTTCAAGTGTTGGACGTCCACTACTTTTTGTGCAAGAGTTGCACATACACATCTCTCTTCTTCCCTCTTCTAGTTCTCTTCTAGTTTTCCTTAAGAGCTTTCTCTTGGAGATCCCACCCATCTTCTTGAGAAAAGAGAATCTGATACGGATCATAGCGTGGAAGACGATTGGATCTTGGAGATTCTGATTTGGTTTGTGAAAGAGTTTTATCATCAAAGAAAGACGCAACTTCTCCATTAGAGCACAACCGAGCTCCAAATGTATAATCTACTTCCTTGTATGTTGTGGATTTCGTGGCTGCTTGTTTGCTGCTATTTCTATCTTCTAGATAGAGTTTATTACTGTACATGGTGATAAGAAAGAGACCTTGGATCCTGGATTAGGTTTTGTAGCCTTCTGGATAGTTGATCCCTGAGTTAAGTGGGTCAAAAGTTTTGTAAACCTATCCTAAAGGCCCACCGACTTCCAACACAAAGATATTTAATTTCTTTCCATCCCGCCAACTTCCATGATCAGTGAGGCCCTAGGTGGCCCCATTAAGTTTGTCCCTCACCATATGGTGAGGGATGGCAGATGCACATGAATATCCCCATATATATGTATACACACACAGATATATATATATACACATATATGAGAAATGATCCGGCACAAGCCTCCCTTACTAATAGTATAAGGAAAGCCTCCAGCCTTCAGATCGTTTGTACAATCCAATGGTGTTTTAAGCCACATATATAAAGTGTAAAATTAGAAATCCCGCCTTCCCTTCCCATTCTCGTCAGGCAATTAACAAGAGTCCAAGAAACATAGAAGAGTCCTTCCGCACATCTTCTTCATCCCTAGCGCCGGATCTTCATCGTCGTCATCGGCAAGGGCTCTCCCCTCTCTCTCTCTCTGTCTCTCTCTCTCTCGTTCTCCCTCTCCCTCGCTATCTCTCCCGATCCATCTCCCTCCCTCTCCCTCCCTCTCTATCTCTCTCTCTCTCCCTTTCTGCATGATCAAGGCCTCTTCCTTTCTTTTCTCTACGTTTTGCTAAACCCTTCTCTATCTCATTAATTACCAACAATTTTGATTCTTTTATATTTAATACATAAACAAATTTTCCCATTTGCTCAAATAATTTATTTAGAAGGTTTTGTAGATCTTCAAAATGATGTAGAGGCATTCTTCATCGCCTTTGCATGACAGTTCAATCTCTGGTGATATCTTTTTCAAGTTTGTTGAGGGGTGCATTTGGATGTAATCTATCATAAATAATTTAAATATTTTATCAATGTGGGTCATTTGTTCTTTTGTGCATTTGGCGTGGTGTTGTGGCACAAAATTTGGAAAACATTGGAAAATTTTAGATAAGGGGGGGTGCTTTTCTTTCTTATTATTGTTTTATTTCCTTGTAGAAATTTGCACTCCCATCCTCCCATTGTCTTTCTCCCTTTTTGTCTTTTCCCATCTCCAAAAGCAAGTTCGATAGATACAGAGCAAAGGAAGTGAGAAGGAAAAGAGAAATAGAAAGGAGTGAAGGACAATAAGGGGGAGTAAAAAAAATAAAAGAGGAGGAGAGGAAAAGGTCAGCCTTGACGGCGACGAAGATCCGGCGCCTGGGATAACGAAGATGTGAGGAAGGACTCTTCTTTATCTCTTGGACTCTCGCTAATTGCCTAACGAGAATGGGAAAGGAAGGCGGGATTTCTAATTTTACACTTTATATATGTGGCTTAAAACACCATTGGATTATACGTACGATCCGATGGCTGGAGGCTTCCCCTATACTATTTGTGAGGGAAGCTTGTACAGGATCATCTCTCATATATATATATATATATATACATGGGAAATGCTCATATGAGAGACTCTCACCAAGTTGGTGAGAGATGGGTTGGGGCCCTCACATAAATATCAACTCTTACCAACTTAAATGCAAGGACCTCAAATATTTATGTGAGGGCCGCAACCCATCTCTCACCAACTTGGTGAGACTGTCTCTCACATGAGCATTTCCCTATATACATATACATATACACACATACAAGTATATATATATATATACACATATACGAAGAGGGGCAGCTCTCATAAGCTCAAGCTTAGGATAAAGTAAAAACTCAAGTGTGTGGTGGGGCCCACCTAAGGATAGGGATTGAGGGGATTTTAAGGACCCTCCTCTCTGCAACCAAACCGCGATTTCTATCATCTCCATCTAGGCCTCAAAAGTTTAATGGTCAATAGTCCATTCAGATTGGTACACAATTGATCCAACGGTTCAATAAATCCAGATCTGACTAAAAGTTGGTGGGCATGTGCAATTCAAGTGGGTCATTTGTTTAGTCCATTTGGATAGACCAAGGGTGGGCCCCATAAGCATGAGCTTATGAGATTTTATCCTTAGTTTGAGCTTAGGAGAGCCTTGCCCATATATGTATATACATATGTGTATAAATACATGTGTATATATGTATATTTACATATATTTGTATGGGAGATGCTCCTATGAGATGTCTCTCAGCTTATATGAGAGATAGGAGTGGGGAGTCCTCACATTGAAGTTGTTGGCATTGGATATGGATGTGAGGGCCCCCACTCAGTCTCTCATTTAAGGTGAGAGACATCTCTCATAGGAGCATCTTCCTATACACACACACATACACACACATATACATGTGCTCCTGACCTGCAACTTAGCTTATCTTAAGCTGAACAAGTGCTGGTCCCACAAATCAAAGTGGATTATCTCAGTTCTCGACATTATGATCGTTTCTAAGATCAAGATAAATCCAATATGAACTGGATTCTCCAGTTCAATTATGCCAAAAATAGAGATAATCTACTTTGATTTGTGGGACCAACATTGTTACAGTTTAGGATAACCTAAGTTGCAGCTTAGGAGATCCATGCTCATATATGTATATATATCATTGATCACAAGACCTCTAACCACTTTGATCTGCGGGCCGCAAGTTTAATATTGACTTATATTATAGAAAAAAACTTGACCCTCAATCCAACGGTCTAGTCCATTCGATCGGGTGCAAATCCATAGGCTTCAATGTAATTCAAGGGGGTCTCGTGTGTGTGGATGGTTCGAACTGGTGATAGGTGGGGCCCATCATAGTGTCTACTGCTACATATATATATGCTAGCTCTCCTAAGCTGAAGTTTAGCTTATCTTAAGCTGAAACAGTGCTGGTCCCACAAATCAAAGTCCATTGTCGTTGTTTTTTTGCATGATAATTGTCTCCAAAATCAAGATAAATCAAATTAAAGTTGGATTTTTCTAGTTTCATAATATAAAAAACAGATATAATCAACTTTGATTTGTGAGACTAGCACTATTTTAGCTTAGGAGAGCTTTGCTCATATATATATAGGGAGAGAGAGAGTAAAGATACTGTGAGGACAATCCTCGTAATCTTATGGTGAGGAGGACCACCTGGTGTTAACCGGCGAAAACAATTAAAAATGAGCAAAAAGGGATGCACTTTATTGCTGGCTGTCACATACCCACACAAACAATTGCCTACGTCAATATTGAATGCCTAATAGGATACCCCCATTTTCCAATGTCATACGTTTGTTTTTGGTTGGTGGAGTGCCATAAGGAGTGGGTTTGCTCCTGTCTTGTGTTAAAAAACTGTCCCAAATTTACCTGGTGTGCAGTTATGTAGGTTCAGCAAGCACCACGAGGTGGAATAGTCTTGTTGTAGTCTTGTTGGGTCCAAGATCTCAGGGATACCCGCTTCCATGAAAAAAAAAAAGAAACAACCATACAGTTTCATACATAATAACATCCATTTAATAGTTCCATACTGATTTTAAGTTCTTTATTGTATGCCTGGAGTTTTTGAGGACTACCAAAAACTGCATTGAGTCACCTTGGTGATGCTCTGGACACATTTGATAGCCCTAGTCTGACACTAATCTTGGAATGGGGAAAATCAAGCATACACTTTATTAATAGAGAATTATACAAAAAAAAAATCCCTTACAACTTTTTTTTAATCTCATAACAGCCCATAAATTTTATGTTTTTACTAAGAGCCTCTTTAATTAACCTTCAAACCATGCAAAAAGAAACGGCTTCCAATTCCACTCTCTTTCTTCTCGTTTTGACCAATTTACCCTCAAGAAAACTCAAGAGTTATCATTGAGTTAAAAGTAAAAAGACAATTTTGCCCTATGTAGGTCCAAGTCCAACCCAAAAATGACGAGACGAACGGCACATAAAAGGGATGAACAGACATTAATACGGCTTCACGGTGGTAATAATAACATAAAAAAAAAAAAAAACCACACAACAAAGACGACGACGAACATAAATAGGGCTCCGTGTGTGTTTCTGTGCCTGTTTTTGTTGTCAAAATTATACTACCTTTGAGGGGAACGAGTCCTCTTCTCATTAGCTCACGATACTGAGTGAAAGCCATGAAACCGGAAGCAGCAATCGGGCAGAAGATTACCTCAGGGATGCCCATTTCTTCAGGTACCTTAAAAGTCATGGTTGGATCTGAAACAACACAAGTCACGCGATGCCCATCAGATGGGTGATGGAGCTTCATCAGCAGATCACGGAATGATGCAACACAATTCTCTTTCACGGATTGGCAGAGTTGTTCTGCGTTTCTGTACTCCTGCACCTCCCCGACAGTACTGGGTGAGAAGCCATCTGATATGACTTCGAAGCGAAAGCCATCCAAAGAATCCAGCGTTGACAGACGCTTGTGGGTGTAGTCAGTGTGAACGAAGGTGATGAAGAAGCCTCTTGAATGCAGAAGCTTAGCTAATTGCAGCATGGGGTTTATGTGGCCCTGTGCAGGGAATGGAACGCACACAACATGGGGCTTCTTCTCTTCCATACCTCTTCCAAGTTACAACTCTCTTTTCCTCCACAGGGGCTACGGGTCCAATTTTATTACAGCAAGTAGTAACTACCAATGCATGCATTAAATATAAGCTTGGAATCTGATTTTCCACAGATTACTCTCTTTTAAGAGCCACACATTTTTTTGCCTGATCTTTTCAATGGTCCCACTGCCCTAAATACTTTCAAATAATGAAATAGGGGTTTTGTATTTACATGACCACATTTTGGTCCCACGACCCAACCCCAGGTACTAGTATTTCATTTTGCAGGCCCACTACCATTAAATGTTGCAGCTGTTGTGCTGATGATAGTTCACGGAAATGATCGATTGGACTTAGTAGAAGTGAATTCGAAACAAATCAAATTGACTCCTCAACACGGTCAGATATTGTTCGATTAAAGAGGTTGAGTTAAAACTATTTTTATTTTTATTTTGTTGTTGTTAGTTTTTGTTGAACTTATTAGTTAGTATGAGTTCAGGTTGAAACTTTGATCTACTCACTCAGTCCACTAATAATTTAGCATGTTTTGTCTTCTTCTAGCTGCGTTGATGTGATGATTGGGTTGACATTACTGAGGGATTTAGATGTGCAATACTTCAACACGTGACCGGAGATCTATAGCATTCCAGCGATTGGAAAGCTTCGTAGATCTCTTTGCCTCAGCTTTTACCTAAAGGATGATGTAGAATGCGAGGATACAGACCCTAGGGCTCCCATGTCACTTATAAAGGTCAGTCCAAAGAGTCACACTTCATGAAGACTTCTTCACCAAAAACCAACATCTATCCAAATTCTATTGGGAGGTACTTATCCAGAGAGTACATATCAAGTCTTTGGATTAGAGTGAGATACTAATTTCTTTGATGACTACAACCATGTTTGATCTGACGTGGGACCTGTGGCATACATGCCACATGATTTTTAACAAAAACACATTTTAATCTTACATATTAATCAAACAAACCATATGTAACTCTTGCATCAATAAAATTGGAAAAGGTTAGAAAATACTTTAAGTAAAAAAATAGAAGTTTAGAATTACAATTTTTTTGAAATTTGTGTAGATTTCTAAGAACAGAATTTTACTTTATTTCTCCTGCTTTTACATAATTTTATATTCTTGTTAATTTCATATATTTATATTTTAAGAAAACGAGGGCTTATCCAGTGCACACGTCCATGCACACCTCACACTACGGCCCACCTGGCCCCCAATTAGGGATGGGACAGCTACTGTAAAATCTCTTAAAATAATGATTTAGGGGTTATGTATTTATATGACTGCATTGGTCCCACGACTCTACCCGAGGTCGAAGTCTTTTCTATTTCATGCCCACACTACCTTTGATGTTGGAGCTGTTATGTTGATCATAGTTTACTGACCTAATTGGGATGTCTTGATTATTCTTGATGGCATCTAGCAAAGTAACTATTGCAGGATCTTAGAACTAAAATCCATTTTCTTTGTTCTTTGATTTTTCTTTATTTTATTCTATTTCTTTTAATACATCTTATCAATTATTGCAATTGGTTGGACTGACAAATCTTATGACGGATGCAGAAAAAGTGATGAAACCAACTGAATTCACTTAAAGTAGTGAAATATTGGACGACTGAGTCAAAGGAGGACCGTGCCCAGCTTGGGCCCAAAAAATAAAGATATAAGAAAATTTAAATTTTGTTTAAGATATTATTACGACGAAAAAAAAATATATGTATATAATGAACAACTGTACTTTATTATCAGTTTTTAAAGAATTTAAACATGTTTATATAAAAGGAGAAAAACTATATTTCTCTAAGGGCACATTTGGCAATGGTCCACGCAAAGGAATCCTCGCTGATGCTCTTTGAAATTGAGCAAAATCCATGTATAGAAATAAATCCAGTATAGAAAGAATCAGTAAAAAAAACAAAAAAAATGGTCGTTTTAGCTGATTTCTCGAATCCAACCTCCTCAGGTTTGGTTTTATGAATAATTGGAAGTGCAGAGACGAAAACGTACAAAAGCAGATGAGTAGTGAATGGTGCATTAACTTAAGGGTTACCGGTTTTTGCTGGGTAACCCAATCTTATGGGTCCAACAATATAGATCCAATCAGTAATCATATTGAGAATGTCCAAAATGACTATGTGGTAAATCTAAGGTGTTGATTCCTCGTATAGTTTGAGACATTTGTCAAAAAAGGTCAATACCATTGGATCATGATTTCTATACTTCTCTAGAGCATTGTTTGCAAAACCCAAACTACTTTTAGTCTCTTCAGAAGGCCCAGTGGGGAAACTCGTTCCACCAGCCTTAGCGGCACATGAAACTCCTCACATGATTAATGATAAGGGAAAAGATCAATCCTAGGCACTCCTTAGCAACTAAATCCCTTGCCTTTCCATCATATAGATATGATAGATCGCAAAAGATATAATCTAAGATGTCAAAATGATGAACAATGAACAAATTTGAGTATTTCCCACCATAACAACCCCTATTTCAAAAAGAACTTACAAATTAGGGGTGCACAAAAAATCTGTTGATCCGTAAAACCGAATCCGATCCGAAGGTAAACGGATTAGTGACAGATTAAAAATTTTGTAATCTGTTAGCAACGGATCAGTGACGGATTTCACCCTCAATCCACGGATTCATTCTGATCCTATCTGTTGACATTAAATATAAATAAAAAGAATTAAGGGGTCTAAATATAAGTCAAGATCTCTAAATATAAAATAAGAAAAAAATTTAAGAGATCAAATATGAAATTTTTTACAACATGTTTGATATCTTTTTTTTAACATTAGATTGAACGGATTAATCCAATCCATTCGGTCCTCCACGGATTGGATCGGATTGATTTTTAACAGCCACGGATTGGTGACGGATTCCAAATCCATCAATTCATAGGTAACGGATTGGTGAAGGATTTGGCCTAATCCACACCAATCCGATCCGTGTACACCCCTATTACAAATAGTAGTTAGTTAGTGGGGATAATTGGATCGTCTTACTACTCAATATCCATTTAAGAAAGTTGTAAATTACACTATTTAAGTCGAATTCCAATTTGTTATGGAGTATATAGTAGGCAAAAAGACTATGAAGTATAGATTTTCCTAAAGAAACCCAAAACTCAAATGTGCTAGGCGTACATCTAAGTTTGTGCCCGGATTGGATTAAGTGATATAAAGCCTAAGCATGCCAAACGACCCAAATCAATACTGCTTGTAGTGTAGTGATTGAGTCTCCAAGTAAATGATAGAAAGCCCAGCTAAGCCCAATTGACTAATTATATCGAGAAAAATTAAATTGATATTTAACTTCATAATTTGAAAAATAACCCTCCTCGTGAAAAATTAAATTGATATTTAACTTCCATACCTGCTCTAAGTCACACCTCTCTTTTTCTTCCAAAGAGGTTAAAGGGCCTATTTTATTAGCTACTAGTGGAGCCCTGCACGTGTAAGGCACGTGCAAGGTCAAACCACAACTTACACTCCTTACACTCTTTTGGATATTTTCTTTGATAGCCAATGCAATAATAACTCGAAACCATACTCAACACAATCAATTGGAAGAAGGGTGCAAATCTTAAGTAAAATAATCCAAATACTTTGTAAAAACTAAATAAATCTCCCCATTGTAAAACAAATTTGAACAAAGAGAATTATCACAGATCGGTTAATGGTAGGAAAATTAACACAATTACCTCATTGGTGGACCGGTTTGCCGATGACAATGTTGTCTATAGTAGGAAGCTTGAAGAGCACATGGAGCACTTACGAGTTGTCTTTCAGATATTACGCGACAACCAGCTTTATGTCAAGAAGGAGAAGTGCTCGTTTGCAGAAGTGCTCTTTTGCTCAACAAGAAGTCTTGTTCCTTGGACATCGGATCACTTGTTTCGGGACAAGTCCTATTACTTGTTTTTCTTTCTAGTTCAATTGGGGACTTTCTACTTTGTTTCTTTCTTCAAAGGCCAGCTTATTATGCCGCTGACTTACTTAACGTATATGCATTGCTATGTTTACTCATTTTCTTTCAAGACAAAGAGGATAGCGCGCTTCTTACTCCACCACTTCTAAGATAAGAGACTACTCTTCTACTTTGAAAGCACAACAACTAACAAGTTGGTTGGCTAAGAATAAGAAGCAAAAAGAAACTGACGTTTTAGATTTGCTTTAGCTACTGCTTTCTTTTATAACAGAGCTAGGAATAACGACCGGCATAGAAGTCTCTTGCACGCAAGGAGATGTTGTTGCTGGATGACTCGGTTCCGGGGTGCCATGATCCTTCTCTCTAGATCAACCGAGGGCACTGACTGACTACATCAATCATTGCTCAATGAGCTATTTATTGCCGCCAATAGCGGTTCGATTGCATGCAAGGTGGCACACCAGCACCAAGTTGAGCTAGCTTTTTAATGAGTCAGTATTTCATGACAATAGGAGCTCTTATTAGCCCTACTTAAACTGATTAAGTGACAGGCAATTTACTGTGACAAATTTATCTCCACCCACTGAATAAAATCGATGCAACCTAAGAAAAATATTAATGATCCAGAATCTCATTAAATTCTCTCATGAAATGAAGGCTCTTAGTGACAATTTACAAGGGCATTTAACAGTCATATCTTCAGGACAATTCACAAGGGCATTTAAATTAATGGTCATGGCCTTCTCTAGTTTGCTCATACAAAGCCAAGCATTAGATTTCAAGAGAATTTGGAGGAAAATTCCTGCTCAAAGCATCTTTTGAATACCATTCAAAAGTAGAATTTAATAACAACAACAACAACAACAATAATAATAATAATGACAATCATAATAATGATGACACTACTAGGAAAAGGGGTATTAGCGGCCGCCAAAAGCTGTCGCTAAAAGTGACAAGGCAGTCTCTAATAGCCTTTAGCGACGGCTTAGTGACCGCCAATAGACCGTCGCAAAAACTTCGTCGTAGAAGACTATTAGCAACCGCCCAACACTTTTAGCGACCGTGAGTAGAAAAATGTGCAAAACTTTTAGCGACTGCCAAACACCGTCGCTAAAAAGAAAAAAGACGGTCGATAATGCTCTATCTAAAAATTTTAAACCCTTCAACGACCGCCAAGAGTGGTCGCTAATGCACCTTTTGTGACCGCTACAGGAGGTTGCTAATGCTTTAGTGAAAGACTTTTAGCGACCGCTAGTGGCGGCCGCTAATGCTTATATTTTTTTTTTAACTTTCATTTAATTTTCCAATTTTGTACCTGCTTTTTATACCTGTACCTGAACATATTATATACAACTACTACAATCAATTAAAAATACTAATAACAGAATAAAATCTTATATTAATGATATTCAAAACATTACAAAAGTTTTAACAAATTATATTCATTACATTTCCAGCAAAAAAAAAAAAACATGTCTGAGCAAGGTGCCGTGATAGATCCGATGCTCTCAAACCTGAAGACAAAAAGGAAAATAAATATTAATAGTTAATTATAAGAATTGGCAATATATAGTAAATATAAACAAAATTAAGAATTAAAAATCAAATTTTAAAAGTTAAACCTACGTTTCAACTTTACGAGCAATCCGGGAGTCCAATTCTCGAGGTGTCAGCTTCGGCAAATCACGAATGACTAGGGGCTCGTGCCCGTCCGGTTTCACGAGCAACGTAGCCCGTTTGCCCGGTTTGGGCAATCGAAGGCCATTTTTCCAAGTTTTAAGGTCACGTTTAAGGCGAAACCTACATTTCAATTTTACGAGCAAGCCGGGAGTCCAATTCTCGAGCTATCAGCTCCAGCAAGTCACGAATGACGAGGGACTCAAGCCCGTCCGGTTTCACGGTCAATGAAGCCCGTTTGCACTCGGAGGCCATTTTTCCAAGTTTTTAAGGTCACGTTTAAGGCGAAACCTATGTTTCAACTTTACGAGCAAGCCGGGAGTCCAATGCTCGAGCCGTCAGCTCCGGCAAGTCACGAATGACTAGGGGCTCGTGCCCGTCCGGTTTCATGGTCAACGGAGCCCGTTTGCTCATTTGGGCGCTCGGAGGCCATTTTTCCAAGTTTTAAGGTCACGTTTAAGGCGAAACCTACGTTTCAACTTTACGAGCAAGCCGGGAGTCCAAGTCTCGAGCCGTCAGCTCCGACAAGTCACGAATGACTAGGGACTAGTGCCCGTCCGGTTTCACGGTCAACGGAGCCCGTTTGCCCGATTTGGGCGCTCGGAGGCCATTTTTCCAAGTTTTAAGGTCACCTTTCAGGCGAAACCTACGTTTCAACTTTACAAGCAATCCTGGAGTCCAATTCTCGAGCTGTCAGCTCCGGCAAGTCACAAATGACAAGGGGCTTATGGCCGTCTGGTTTCACGGTCAACGGTGCCCGTTTGCCCGGTTTGGGCTCTCGGAGGCCATTTTTCCAAGTTTTAATTTCACGTTTAAGGCGAAACCTACGTTTCAACTTTACAAGCAATCCGGGAGTCCAACTCTTGAGCCGTCAGCTCCGGCAAGTCACGAATGACTAGGGGCTCCAGCCCCTCCGGTTTCACGGTCAACGGAGCCCGTTTGCCCGGTTTACGCGCTCGGAGGCCATTTTTCCAAGTTTTAATTTCACGTTTAAGGCGAAACCTACGTTTCAACTTTAAGAGCAATCCGTGAGCCCAATTCTCGAGCCGTCAGCTCCAGCAAGTCACAAATGACTAGGGGCTCATGCCCGTCCGGTTTCACGGTCAACGGAGCCCGTTTGCCCGGTTTGGGCGCTCGGAGGCCATTTTTTCAAGTTTTAATTTCACGTTTAAGGCGAAACCTACATTTCAACTTTACGAGCAATCCGGGAGTCCAATTCTCGAGCCATCAGCTCTGGCAAGTCACGAATGACAAGGGGCTCGTGCCCGTCTGGTTTCACGGTCAACGGAGCCCGTTTGCCCAATTTGGGCGCTCGGAGGCCATTTTTCCAAGTTTTAATTTCACGTTTAAGGTGAAACCTACGTTTCAACTTTACAAGCAATCCGGGAGTCCAACTCTTGAGCCGTCAGCTCCGGCAAGTCACGAATGACTAGGGGCTCCAGCCCGTCCGGTTTCACGGTCAACGGAGCCCGTTTGCCCGGTTTACGCGCTCGGAGGCCATTTTTCCAAGTTTTAATTTCACGTTTAAGGCGAAACCTACGTTTCAACTTTAAGAGCAATCCGTGAGCCCAATTCTCGAGCCGTCAGCTCCGGCAAGTCACGAATGACTAGGGGCTCGTGCTCGTCCTGTTTCACGGTCAACGGAGCCCATTTGCCCGGTTTGGGCGCTTGGAGGCCATTTTTTCAAGTTTTAATTTCACGTTTAAGGTGAAACCTACATTTCAACTTTACGAGCAATCCGGGAGTCCAATTCTCGAGCCATCAGCTCTGGCAAGTCACGAATGACTAGGGGCTCATGCCCATCCGGTTTCACAGTCAACAGAGCCCGTTTGCCCGGTTTGGGCTCTCGGAGGCCATTTTTCCAAGTTTTAATTTCACGTTTAAGGCGAAACCTACGTTTCAACTTTACAAGCAATCCGGGAGTCCAATTCTCGAGCTGTCAGCTCCGGCGAGTCACGAATGACAAGGGGCTTGTTTCCGTTCGGTTTAACGGGTAACAGAGCCCATTTGCCTGGTTTAGGCGCTCGGAGGCCATTTTTTCAAGTTTTAATTTCACGATTAAGGCGAAACCTACGTTTCAACTTTATGAGCAATCCGGGAGTCCAATTCTCGAGCCGTCAGCTCCGGCAAGTCACGAATGACTAGGGGCTCATGCCCGTCCGGTTTCACTGTCAATGGAGCCCGTTTGCCCAGTTTGGCCGCACGGAGGCCATTTTTCCAAGTTTTAATTTCACATATAAGGCAAAACCGACTTTTCAACTTTACGAGCAATCCGGGAGTCCAATTCTCGAGCTGTCAGCTCCGACAAGTCATGAATGACAAGGGGCTCATGCCCGTCCGGTTTAATGGGCAATGGAGCCCATTTGCCCGGTTTGGGCTCTCGGAGGCCAGTTTTCCAAGTTTAAGGTAGGAATGGATGCTCTAAACCATTTGCATAGGAATGACAACTCTCCCCAAACCACCTGTAATTCATAATTCAGGTTGAAGGATGTTTTCTTTATCAAAGTTGTTACTTGACCTGTGCCAACATGACCCAGCCTATTTCAATCAAACTAACCTGCCGACCCTACGCGGAGCTCACCTGATAATTTATAGTTCATCTTTTGATTATGATGATGTTATAGTACTAGGCCCCAAGCTGTGGTCCAGAAGATCCTAGTCATCCACCATATAAGGTAAGTAGAGTTGTCAATGAGCCGGACTCTCCTAGTCTTTAGGCCTTTGATATCAGGTCAAAGAAAGCTATTTAATTAGTCTGTCACATATTCTTCCCCCATAAAAGGGTATCTAAAAGTAAAACTTCCAACTCAATGGTATCTCATTACCAGTGAAAAGTATAATAATCAATGGCTAAAAATGTGTTACAACTAACTAGGACTTACACTGCAAAAAGATGGGAATCCAGCTGGGTTTCAAAGTTCATCCTTTAAAAAAAAAAAAAAAAAAAAAAAAAAAAAAAAGAAAAAAAAACAGAGACAGAAAATATATAAGAGTTCATAGGCATATATAAGAGTTTGTTGCCTTGTTAATGATCACCAGCCCAACAGCATCTTTCTCACAGGCCTGAAAGTTGGGCACCAACCAATCCCATTTGTGACTTACCCCTTCTGCAAGTAAGTTGGACCTAGCTGGACATCTAATCATAAAAGACTCAGACCCAACACATTAAATATTGGATCAGAAAGTCATCCCATAAGCCTAAAAACACACCCAAGATCCAACCAGTGCAGGCTAGATCCTAGTTGTGCCCAAGATGACCAACGCCCTAACTGTTCTCATTTCTGGTTCAAGCTGACATCCATTTTGGTGATTGAGGGCTGTAGGGGTTAAGAAGTTCACATGCACATTTAAGAAGATCGCTAGGAAATGGGAGATATCTGGCTCACCCTCCCAAATAAAATAAGCCCCACAGATCATATGTGCACAGCTCACTCGATTTGATTTGGTTCCTGGCAACTAAGCACTTGAAATTCATTCAACAGTTTTATTCCCAACAATTTACCTTGGCCAGACACAGGTAGGATTTTAAGAGCATTAGCATCTTATCTCATTCCTAACTTTCCATCCAGTCAGTCCATATGTTAATCAAAATCCTCTGGGCCAATTGTAAAGAGGCCTCAATTGAAGATCAAAATGCTCTGTTTCTCCATGAAATAATTGAAGATCCAGGCACCGATGTTTGCAACAATTGATCAGTTACGCTGACTGCCTCCCCAAGGTTTCAACCATTTGCTGATCCATAGGATGGGAATACTAGTAACAAAAGAGAGAAACAGGATTGACCATGTCCTATCCACTGTGGGGCCTATCTCCTCAGTGATTCCTATCATGGATTAACCCTCACCGCACACACCCAAGAACCATGAATAGAACCAGTGTTTCTGGTGGTCATTCAGACCACTACACTAATTTAAATATCTAAGAAGAATCTCAATAGTACGCAAATTGCATGTTCAATGGATCGAGCTAGTGGTGCAGTCAGTAGTTTCTTCAAGCGCAATGTATGGATTTTACCAAAAAAAAAAAAAAAAGTGCAAAGTATGGGCAACTTCCCATACAGAAAACAACAAAAATGCAGACGGTAAACCCTATCCTTCAACTTGCATTGCCACCCAACATGGCCATTCCCTTATTTTTCCTCCCAGCATATCACAGTCTCTCCCTATAAATACCCCAACGCGGTTATAATCCTATCATCTCTCTACAACACTGAGGTTTCTCTCATTCATTGTCCCTAGAGTGTTAAGATGGGTTCCAAGGCCTTTGCAGCAACAGACCTTTTCCTCTCTCTCAACCTTCTCTTCTTAACCTTGGTCACATCCACCAAAGTCTGCCCACCTGTGACCCCTAAGCCCACTCCCAAGCCCCACCCAAATCCTCATCCAAAGCCCCACCCAAGTCCCCCAGCCTACCCTTCATGCCCCAGAGACACACTCAAGCTAGGTGTGTGTGCAGACGTGTTGGGGTTGGCGAATGTTGTTGTTGGCTCCCCACCAACTCTACAAGATTTCAACTTTACGAGCAATCCGGTAGTCCAATTCTCGAGCCGTCAGCTCCGGCAAGTCACGAATGACCAGAGGCTCGTGCCCGTCCGGTTTCACTGGCAACGGAGACCGCTTGCCCGATTTGGACGCTTAGAGGCCATTTTTCCAAGTTTTTAGTTCACGTTTAAGGCGAAACCTACGTTTCAACTTTACGAGCAATCTGGGAGTCCAATTCCTGAGCCGTCAGTTCCGGCAAGTCACGAATGAGCAGGGGCTCATGCCCGTCCGGTTTCACAGGCAATGGAGACCATTTGCCTGGTTTGGACGCTCGGAGGCCATTTTTCCAAGTTTTAAGTTCAAGTTTAAAGCGAAACCTACGTTTCAACTTTACGAGCAATCCAGTAGTCCAATTCATGTGCCATCAATTCCGGCAAGTCACGAATGACCAGGGGCTCTTGCCCGTCCGGTTTCACGGGCAACGGAGGCCGTTTGCCCGGTTTGGAGTTTTAAGTTCACGTTTAAGGCGAAACCTACGTTTCAACTTTACGAGCAATTCGAGAGTCCAATTCTCAAGCCGTCTGGTCTGGCAAGTCACGAATGACCAGGGGCTCGTGCCCGTATGGTTTCACGGACAACGGAGACCGTTTGCCCGGTTTGGGCGCTCGGAGGCACGTTAATATTATTCCGATGATTAGGGCCCATGAACTATTGCCTTTAAACAATCGTAACAGCAATAAATGAAATGAGCACACAGATATGAACAAGCAGAAATAAGGATCTTGACACAAATCTAAATGCAATTGATAGCTTTCTCAAACTTTTGGATCTCACGGAAAACCAACAGAAGGGGAAAAGGCTTTGTAAATCCTTTTTTTTTTTTTTTTTTAATCTACCATAGGGTTGAGATCATGTATATTGTCATGAGCTTTGAACTAGATTTTCCTGCCATCAATTTTTTTAAAGGAATCAAATGTCAAGCAGTTGAAAGACAAAAGGATAAGAAGCATTGGAAAGAGTTGGAAAGGATCATTCAAGAGTCCATAAACAAAAGTATGATTGCCCATTCCTTTGATCCCCTGGCATCACTTTAGATAACATAGACAAGCACCAGATTTCAAGAAATCCTAAGAGATTTCTTGGCCAACAAAGAGCCGTGTAGCCCTAAGAGATCCACTGTGGGGCCCATATATGAAATGTTTGGTACCATAGTCATGTGAGTATTAACTTACTCATGAATTAATCATTGCTTTCTTCTGCAAATCAAATACCAATTTGACCAAAGGGATATCTGTGCATGTTTCCAGCACCGGAGGAATATTCATCTAAGAAACCATTGAAATGGACCACCAATCATGAGTGATCTTATCATATAATTATCATTTCTACTTGAGAATAGCTTCAAGTCAGTGAATCAAACCATTAAATCCACAAAATAAAATGAAAGCTTCCCCTAAATCAATCACAATAGGAAAAGAGAGTAATCCCAAAATTCAACATATATCATGTCAAACATCTAGTATTGCCTGATCAGATCGGTGGTTAAGGTGAACCTCGAATCATGGATTCATTGAAGCCTAAGAATCAATGGCAACATCAATCTGTATATGGATGAATAGATCATCATCCGTCATAAATGCAGCCACTGACATATAGTAGAACCCAAGCCTGGTCGGTGTAAGGCAAAAACCAAGCAAAAACCATGGTATAAGCAAAGCGCTTTGCTTTCGGATACCATTACCTGGTGTTAATGCTTTATATCCTACTTATGAGTTTTGGGAAGAAACGATAGTAGAACACTTAATAATGATGCAATGAGTAGTGATTCTTCTTGACATCCTATCCATATCTTAGCAACCTTAATTTACTTTAATAATGGTGGAATGACTAGGGGATCGTGCCCATCCGGTTTCACGGGCAGCGGAGCCCATTTGCCCGGTTTGGGCGCTCAGAGGCTATTTTTCCAAGTTTTAAATTCACGTTTAAGGTGAAACCTACGTTTCAACTTCACGAGCAATCCGGGAGTCCAATTCTCGAACCGTCAGTTCCAGTTTTAACTTTCTAAGTTTCTACATTTATAAGTTTCTAACTTTTTAAGTTTCAAAATCTATAAATTTCTAACACAACTTAGAAAATTTATCTACATGTTGAAATCTTGAGTTAAAAAAACTATTTATACCTGGTTAGGATCAGTCGAGCATGACGGCCCTCTCCAACCGAGTCATGTCTCGCCCTATGGCTGCTGCCAGCGTCAGGTGCCTATACAGTTAAAAACATTTGAAAAAAAACATAAATATTGACACATCAATGACATAATTGACAATTTAAACATACAAAATGTTTTCTTACTAACCTGAGTAGTGGGTGGTGGGTCTGAAGCGATGGGACCGCGACTCTGTGATAGACGAGCCTCCAGCTCTGTCAACTCCGCTCTTAACTCAACCCTCATCTCTGCCCTCACCTCATTTGCCACCTCCTCTCTGATCGCTGCCTTCATGGACTGCAGGAACGCCTCGACCTCCTCATCTGTACGGAGACGTAAGCCCTGGGAGGAGCTAGCACCGGATGACTCTGGACGTGCGATGTGCGAGCGTGGAATACCCGTCCCATACGTGAGCGTGTATCCGTGCCCGTCCCGACCAACGACGGAGTGGAATATCTCATCCCTCTGTGATGGCAAATTGCGCTCCTCCTCGGGCAACGTCTTCAGGTGTGACTGAAACTGGGCCTGCGTACATTAATATATTATCATGCATAACAAGACATAATAATAGACAGATAATTTAAGCGGTTCAATATAAAAACTTACGAAGATAGCTGCAACCTCCGGGTGACAAGGATTTCGAGAACACATCCAGACGGACATCCTGTCGACCGGACCGCCCTCGGCACGCAACTGTTTGGTGGAGAGTTATATTATTAGTATAATATCATACAAAATGAAAAAAAAAAATATAATTTACATGTACGATCTAACTCTTTACCTCGTGGCGGACCTGGGTGATGTGTCAAGTCCCCAACTTGTGTGCGGGACCCTGCATTGCACAGTTCAGCGCGTTCGTAGCTACCTCTTTCTGTTTTCAATATTTATCAGTTAATTTTTCTTAGTTATGATAGTCACTAGTAAATTGTTAAAATAAAAATAAAAAAAATTACAAGTTTCTCACCTTTGCCTCCTCGCTCGTCCAATACCGGACGAGCTGAGTCCGTTGATCCGGGAGAACGCCCTTCGGAACTCGCTCAAGTACGTCGGGGGCATCCTGATGTGGCTTCCAGTGCTGCATCTTCATTTTATTTTTATGATCTTTCCACATCTTCCGGCACTTCGACATGCAAACTGGCCGGAAGAGCTCAGGACATGCCCTCAAATTGTCTTGAAAAGGACAAATAATTTTTCATTAAGTTATGGTTTAAATTGACAAATCCAAAGGAGAAATGTTAAATTATTACCTTAACCTGCTTCCACATACGATCTAATGTCTCCACCGAGAATGCATCCCAATCAAGTGTAGTCAAAGGGAATGCATATGGATCCCGAACCATATGTCCCAACTGGCTGATGAGCTGGCGAGCATGCGGACCCACCGGATGATATGTCTCATCAAACTCCATGTCAATGAGAGATCCGGAATTCCACGTCCGAATCCCTCTAGCAGGGCCTCTCCCCCTTTTGGAAGATGGGCCGGTGCTCATAGAATCTGTTCAAATTACAGATAATCTAATTCAATTGAAATAAAACAATTTGCTAGAATTAAAATGTTTTAATTACATAAACGTATACCGGTCTGTGAAGCAGAGGCAGTCGACGCCGAAGGCCCCACTGAGGTGGATGGGGATAGTCGATCAATCAGGGGCGGCGCGGTGACCATCGGTGAATGGGTCGATGGACTCTGTCCGGAGGGCAATGGCCTTGGCCCGGAGGTCGATGGACTCGAATGGGAGGTTGAGGCCCTACTCAGTGGGGCAATCGAATTAGGCTGGGCAGCACCCGGTGTAGGTCTAGGGTTCCCAGATAGCATACTGGCCTGGGCTTGGCGCAGCATGTCGTCCATCATCCGCGGACGATCTCTCCTCTTTCGCCCTGACATATCTGTTCAAATGTTTGTAATATAAATTAATTTAACAAGATAATTGAAATTAACATTTAAAAATTATTTACACTAAAATTTAACATTGGTGAATTAGTTAACAACCGTTCACTGTTCATGTCAGAAAGAGTTAATATAATGGTTAATCAGTAAACCCTACCTCTATACCTATACCCAATATTTTCTATTAAGGACAGAGGAAGAAGAAACCTGCCTAGATGGAGAAATTAGGTGCAGATGAGCAGCTGGTGCTTATACAATATTCACACCTCTACAGATTGAGATTGCCCCCACAAGATCACTCTTCCAAAGCTTTACACTTTCTATAAATAAAGAGAGAGGAAAAAAAAAAGTCTATCCCAATGGAGAAAATAGATGAAGATGAGCACTACTATTGTTTATACATTATTCAAAAAGAAAAACCTCAGTAGAATAGAATGGAACAGTGAGAAACAAACCACCCATAAAAAAAATCTTGAAAACTGAGATCTTTCTACTACAGAAAGAGGATAAAGGGGCCTACCGCCTACCCATATGGTGAAATTGGAAAACAGGTAAGATGAGATGAGCAACGTGCCGCGCGCTGCTGTTTTTCAAAGATGGGAATCCATGTGCATGGATTATTACTTATGAGTATAGTCTAACAAACAATAATTCAGCTCTTTTTGTATGTGGATTACAGAAAGGCAAAGGTAAAATAAGCAATAAACAAACGCAAGAAAGGCAGCTAACACCACCTATGCAAAATCACTAGATGATTTCTGCATTGCAAATGCGTACAATGAATCAATTGAAAGAGTACATATTGAAACAGTAAATCAATTGTCTCTACTCACTTGTTACAATTGCGACTTGAAAACTTGATATAGAGAAAAAATGCGATTAATAACTGAAAGGAACCCTTGGTAAACTTTATTCATTGCACAAAACAAATTCAACAGTAGACTTAGGCATTTTGTATAGTCACAAAGAAGAAAGGAGCTGGCAGAGATCAAAAGAAAATGAAAGTAGAAAGAAGCATTTTCATGTATTGAGAAGGGATGAAGAATTTGCCAATACCAAATGAACATTCATATCTTATACACAAAAAAAAAAAAAAAAAAAAAAAAAAGAAGAAAAGAAAAGAAAAGAAAAGAAAAAGAAAAGTCTGAATCTTGTCTGTATTTGATTGAGTTTCTCGCGACTTGGCAGTTGAGCCTGATCCATATTAGGCGAGTCCACAGTTTGATTCTCGACTCCTTGCCACAAGTTACATACGCTTTAGGTTTTCAAATACCTACCTATTTGTAAATGTGAATCACTTCTTTGGATATTTTGTTCCCAAATCAGGCTCAATGCTAATAATGATTTGCAATCAAGAAGGTGATTCCAATATTCACTTTCAACACAAAACACATTGGAATAGTTAGCCATTGCCTCTGCCAAAATGAAACTACCTGTGAATTGGAAAGTTGGAACTCATCCATGAAACACATTAAAGTTTGTTGAAAATGATTGCGCTCTCATAATACAGGGATAGTAATCAAGATGTTGCTCTTTTACATGATAGTTCACAGACTCAAGCTCATACGTGTGCATTGAAGACTGTTACATCTAGAGTGGAGATGAATTGGTAGCGGTGAAGAGCGGGTGGGACAAATATGGGATTAATCTCGTTCGTCCAAGCTCGAACATCACCATAAGGAGGGTGTCTGGCATAACCCCAACATGCTCTGGTGTTGGAATAGGAAGTGAGATGTCTGGAGGAATATCAAATATGATGGTGGAGGATTTGCACGTGTGGGATGCAGCAGCAGGGCTGCGAGTGAAGATAGATAGGGGAAGAGGAGGATACATAAGCAATAGTACCATAGCTAGCATGACAATGGAGAGGGTGAAGATACCCATCAGATTTAGTAGTGGCTCTAATGACCATCCTGATGAATGGTGGGACCCTAACGCCCTTCCAGTGGTGAGGGGCATTTTCATAGGTAATGTGACCGGCGTGGACATTCCATCCTCAAGTTACATAAGCTAACATTTCTTAAAGTAGAAAAGTGAGAACAAGAGGAAGGAGAAGCTTTGATTACAAAGACCTTTCACTCATTCCATCCTAGTGGGTGGAGAACAGCAATCATCATTCAAAACAACCGACACCAACCAAAAATCATTCCCAATTTCATTTTCAACTCAACCCCTATTCCGTAATCTCCTTCCACTTACTTTCAAAAATGTTAGCGTATGTAACTTGTGGGTGGTTTGCCACAAGCTCCCTCTGGCCTCATCAGATATATTTGTTAATATTCCATTACTGGAAAAAAATTCCCAATTTCCAACAGAAGACATTGTTGGGAGGCAATTTTTATGCTGTATAGAAACTACATGGAGAGAATCTGAAATGGAGAGAGGACTAGGAATGAGGAAAGAAGAGGGAAAAAAAGGAGGGCAGAGTCTTACCGTGGGGTCACCGGTGAATCAGATGAGGAGGGAGAGAGAGGGAGGGAGAGACAGAGAGAACAGGTGGCGGCTCCAGCGCAGGCGGGCTCCGGCGGTGGCGTCGAAGGTGCGGCGGGAAGAGTGCAGAGCGCGAGATAGAGATTTGGGCGGGACAGTGCAGATTGCGAGAGAGAGAAATAGAGAGAGAGAGAGAGGGAGGGAGAGAGGGAGAGGGAGGGAGAGAGAGAGAGAGGACTGGTGGCTGCTCTGGCGCAGGCGGCTCTGGCGGTGAAGTCGCTGGCGCGGCGGGACAGGGCAGAGCGCGCGGAAGGGCACAGCGGGACAGGGCATAGCGCGGGAGGGGAAAAATGAGGGAAGAAAAATGTGAAGAGGAAAAGTGGGTTTTGGGGGCTCTTAAAAAATTTTGGAACCTTTAGCGACGGCCATAGACTGCCGCCCCTTTTTTCCTTGCGCCAAAAGTATTTTTTCTAGTAGTGTGATAATAAGAAAGAAAACGACATATGATCAATGGTATGATTTTTTTATCCAACAACACTTAGTTTTTTTTTTTTTTTTTTTTTATTGACACATGACTTGAACCCACAATATCAAGGTTGCAATAGGGAGCACCTTCTACTGTGCCAGGCTTTTGCCCCTTACTTTTGAGAAAGAAATGGTACATTATAAGATATATTAAAAGCAAGAAAAAGAAATACTAGAATGAGGCTAGCTCCATATATTATTATTATATAAGTGGGGCCCACACAAGTTCTTCACTTTTATAATCGGCTCACGGATGTGTAGAGAAATAAACATGACAAGTTTTTCTCTTTGATAAGGGTAATAATAGATATAATAATAATACTAATAATAATATATAGATTATATTATTATTATATAAATGGGGCCCACACAAGTTCTTCTCTTTTATAATCTTATTATTATTTTATAAGTGGGGCCTACAGATGTGTAGAGAAATAAGCATGACAAGTTCTTCTTTTTTATAAGGGTAAATATATATATATAGATATGATAAAAATAATAATAATATTAATGTATATATTATATTATTATTATATAAGTGGGGCTCACACAAGCTCTTCTTTTTTATAATCTTATTATTATTATACGGGGGGGGGGGGGGGGGGGGCGTGGGCAAGTTCTTCTCTTTTAGAAGGGTAATAATATATATAGATTATATTATTATTATATAAGTGGGGCCCACACAAGTTCTTCTCTTATATAATCTTATTATTGTTATATAAGTGGGGCCCAAGTTCATCTCTTTTAGAAGGGTAATAATAATATATAGATTATATTAGTATTATATAAGTGGGGCCCACACAAGTTATGTCATTTTGTTCTCTTAGATTTTATATTATAAAAGTGGATAATATTAGTGAGGTCCACACAAGTTCTTCTCTTTTATAATCTTATTATTATTATATAAGGGGGGCCCAAGTTCTTGTCTTTTAGAAGGGTAATAATAATATATAGATTATATTATTATTATATAAGTGGGGTAGACACAAGTTTTGTCAAGTGGGGCCCGCACAAGTTCTTCTCTTTGATAATTTTATTATTATTATAGAGATATAAGTAGGGCCCAAGTTCTTCTCTTTTAGAAGCGTAATAATAATATATAGATTATATTATTATTATATGAGTGGGGCCCACACAAGTTATGTTATTTTATTCTTAAATGGGCCAGGTGTGTAGTGAAAGCAAAGTGCATTTTCTTCTCTTTTATAAGAGTAGAGATATGAGTGGGGCCCACACAAGTTATGTTATTTTGTTCTTCAGTGGGCTAGGTGTGTAGTGAAAGCAAATTGCATTTTCTTCTCTTTTATAAGAGTAGAGACTAGTACTAACTATGAATGAGTGCATTAAATATAAGCCTAGCATCATGGTTTAAAATCTCGGTTTTGATCGTGGTCTCGGCTGAGCCGAAAAACCGATATGATATTGGTATCGGTCGTGGATATCGGTCCATCGCGATTGTCGCGGTGTGAAAATTTTTTAATCCAAAAAAATCGCAAAAATATCCAAAAAATCCAAAATATTAGAAAATATTGGAAAACAATATTTTTTTTTCCATTAGTAACAACAATAAATCAAAATCTCGGTCACCTTAAGTTATGAGTCATGTCTGTATCGCAATTCGCTGTCTTCTCCAGTATTTCATATAATGCAACCATTATTGATGCTCATAATCAATTTATTAGTGTAAAATATAAGAAAATAAAGATAACATATCAATCATCATTTAATACTAACTCAGTCAATAAATAAGTTGTGAAATTCAAAACCATGAAGATAACATATTAAGATCTGAAACATGATAGTGACATAGATAAATCATAAAGCACTTGGGCATCAAAAGAACATATTTATGATGAAATTCCAAAAAAAATGATATATTATAATTCCAATATTAAAAAATCCGAAAATAAAAGAATTGAAAAAAAAAATCAAAATCATATGTATGAGTAGATCTAGTATGAAAGTATGTAGATCTAACTTCTAAGTGAATAATACAACCAAAGTGACAAACCCAATGATTTCTATGTGTCATCTAAAAATAAAAAATAAAAAACACATAATAAAATGCTTTAAGTTGATTTTCTCTTACCTTGAATAATATTTTCTTTAAGAAATAGATGTGGGATTTGGAAATATGCAAGAGGGATGCCAAATGGAGTATGGTTGCTGCTTTAAGGAGTAAGGAGATGAGAGGAGAGGAGAAAAAGATGAAGAAATGGGAAAAAGATGGAAAAATTAGGGTTTTTGGGGCTTTTAAATGATCTCGACCAACATTCCCAAAAAATATCGGCCGAGATCTCGGAAATACCGAGATGAACATCATCTCAGCCAATATGGTCTGAGAAATTGGGGATATTTTCCCTACGATATCGATACCGGTATCGCAGGGAAAATATCGGCCCAGTATGGGCCGATACCAGTTCATATCGGCCGATATGAACCGGTACCGGCCGATATTTTGATCCATGCCTGGCATCTTTCACAGATATTACTCTTTTTTAGGAGACCACTCATGTTTTGTCTGACCTGTTCAATGGAATCACTACCTTAAAATATCTTCATGAAATAATGAAGGGAAAATTTCAAATGCCCTGGAAGATTAGTCGT
The DNA here is from genome assembly GCA_029852735.1 of Persea americana. Lineage (NCBI taxonomy): Eukaryota > Viridiplantae > Streptophyta > Magnoliopsida > Laurales > Lauraceae > Persea > Persea americana. The sequence continues at coordinate 18,408,764 of CM056816.1, forward strand.
CGTGTAAAGGTATATTATGCAGCTCTAACCGATATATCTAGTGTGGAGATTGGAGGCCTATAGGGTCTAAACCATACCGAGTTGTGGGTGTTGTGCTTCTTGTTTCGTTTATGGGCTTGTCTCTATATTTATTTAATTTTTGGTTATGGGGTATGCCCCATTGACGGGTTATCAATCTCTCATGCAAGATGGTGATCCATTCTCGTAATATTTTATTTTATTAGTAATAAGGAACTTGCTTACATTAAAAACAAAAGAAATTTAAATAAGGCCTTAAGTTTTTGCCTTATTTCAAAAAAGAACATAAGTTTCAAGAGGTTTCAAATTAGTCCCTAAGTTTGGGAGTTGTTATATGCACAGCCGGAGTTGCTCCCTACACATTCGTCCACGACCCTTGATGGACCCCTCTGAAAAAAGAAGAAAATGACCCTCCCTTTCTTCTCTTCCCTCTCCTTGCTCAGCAACCCACCTCCCTCGTCCTCCCTTCCTCCCTCTCCTTTTCCATCCTCCCTCCCTCTCCTTCCTCTGTCGCTGCCCAACTCCACCCCCTCTCCATCTCTCCCTCTCCCAACGCCCACTTCCGCCCTCTCTCTCTTTAATTGTCGTCCGTCCTCTCCCTCCCTCATTCGGCCACTCAGGGCCGAAGTGCCGAACAAATGAGTATATTGTTTGGATACCTAGGGTCAAACAATATACTCATTTGTTCGGCCCTGACTGGCCGAACGGGAGAGGGATGAATGACAATTGGGGAGAAGGAGAGGGAGAGAGAAAGAGGGAGTGGGAGAGACAAGCAGAAGGAGAGGGAGAGGGGGAGAGAGAGAGAGAGCGGAGGTGGGTGCTAGGAGGGAGGGATGGGGAGAAGGAGAGGGAGAGATGGAGAGGGGATGGAGTTGGGCGACGACGGAGGAGGGAGAAGGAGAGGGAGGGAGGATGGAGAGGAAAGGGAGAGAGACAGGGAGGGAGAAGGAGAGCTAGAAGGAAGAATGGAGAGGGAGAGGGAGAAAGAGAGATGGTGTAGGATCTTACACCCCATTGAAGTACCACTTATCCCAAAACCAATTGGTGATAGAAAATGGTACAACAATAGTTTTATGGTGAGGGCAAGGGGTCAATCACAATTATGACCGCTTAGGAGCGAAGGTGGACGTTGACCTCAACAATCCTTCCTTCAACGGCACACCCGCCGTAACTTCTGCTGCGAACTCGCAAAACGCTTATCTTGTGACTCGAACACCCAACCCACCGGGCTTTGATACTACCTGTAAGATCTTACACCCCATTGAAGTAACACTTATTCCAAAATCAATTGGTGATAGGAAACGGTATAACAATAGTTTTATGGTGAGGGCGAGGGCTCAACCATAATTATGTTCGCTCAGGAGCGAGGGTGGACGTTGACCTCAACAGATGGAGAGGGAGAGGGAAGTGAGCGGAGGTGGCTTGTCGAGCAACGAGAGGGAGAGGGGAATAGAAGAAAGGGAGGGGCGTTTTCATCTTTGTTCAGAGGGGTCTATCAAGGGTCCTATGGATTAATATGCATATAGCAGCTACCCTAAGCTTTTTAATAAACTTTCACTTAAGGACATTCGGTCATTTAAAGGTATTTTCTCGTGATTTTTCCCTCTATTATCTTAAGATGCTCAAACCGCCTTTCATTAAAAGACATGACATGGTTTCGGCAGCCACTACATGTAGCCGATCGTCATGAGGTCGTTGGTTATCCTTGGTCACCGTGAGGATGCTGGTGAAAGAAATAAGAAAAATATGAAGAAAGTGAATGAGAGTTTTATTTTAATGAAGAGTATTTTTAAAAGGAAAAAATTTGAAGAAAAATATCTTTAAAAGGATAGATGTCCTTAATTGAAAACTTCCTGAAAAAACGTACGGCCTAAGTTGGAAAGTTTTAAAACTTGTGTCTTTTGTTAAAATAAGGCAAGAACTTGAGGCCTGATTTGGGACTTTCCCAATAATCAAATAGAGGTTTTGCATTTACATGACTACATATTGGTCCCACGACCCAACCCCAGCTACTATTATTTAATTTTGCAAGCCAACTACCATTGATGTCGCTGCCGTTGTGTTGACAAGATCGATTGGACGAGTAGAAGTGAAGAAACATACCAAATTGACTCAACACACGCGGTCAGATATTTGGCGATTAAATAGGTTGAGCTAAAACTCTTTTTATTTTTCTTTCATTGTTGTTAGTTTTTGTTGAAATCAGTTTATATGACTTCAGGTTGAAATTTTGATTTACTCACTCAGTCCACTAATAACTTAGCCTGACTCGTCTTCGTCTAGCTGCGTTGCGTGGGTTGACATAACACATTTTATTCTTACATATTAATCTAAGAAACAAAACCATATGTAACTATTCCATGAGTAAAATTGGAAAAAGGTTAGAATATACGTTCAGTAAAAAAAATTAGAAGTTTAGAAGTACAATTTATATGAAATTTATGTAGATTTCTAAGAGCAAAATTGTAGCTTATTTCTCCTTTTACATAACTTTATATTCTTGTTAATCTCAGTTATTTATATTATAAGAAAACGAGGGCCTATCCAGTGCACATTGTGTGCATGGAAGCTTCCATGCACATCTCGCTTTAGGGCCCACTTGGGGCCCCACTTGGGGGATGGGACACCTACCCCAAAATATCTTAGTATAATGCTTTTGGAGTTTTGTATTTACATGACTACATTGGTCCATTCTATTCAAATCTATCAAAAGCTGGTGAGACTCGTGTAAATAAGGGGGGTGGATTTGGATGGTCCACTTAGATGGACCAGTAAGTGGCTTGTATCGTAATACGGTAAGGGAAGCTTGTACAGAAGCATTACTCATAAACACACACACATAGGGGGGGGTGTGGAGTAGACATCCAAACCCGCCGTGAACCTAACTCAGGTTAGTGTATGAAAATTATAACCAACCCAAACCCTACTAATGTACTACCAAAACCACCCCTAATATGAGCAAGTCATGGGTTCCATTTAAACCCGACCCGCTGCAATCCATAGTGTGGCACGACTTAATTATTTAATCTTTGTATAGCTATAATAATATAATATTTATTACACATAATACATTATGCATATTGCTTTGATAGCCAGATCTTCAGGTATTGAGCTTACTGGACCTAAGTCTAGACGAATTATCAATAGCTTCTAAAAAGCGAGTTCGTACCCGTCTTTTTAGACACAAAGTAAGAAAACGGATCCCCTGTTTGGACCAATCAGGGGGTGACATGGGGGAGATAAGCTTTTTTTATTCATTGGAAGGGATGCATTTGACCTCCTCCTCCATGTGTCACCCCTTGATTGAACCAAACATGGTCTCCCTGTTTGGTCCAAATAGGGGATCCGGTTCCCCAAAGTAACGGTTAAATCTGAGGTCCATTGACATCCATAGTTCCTGCCCATTAGGCATTTATGTGATCAGGCCGGGCCCACATTGGATCCAACAAATACTTTGTGTAACTGGACCTGGGCCAGGACTCAATGTTTAGCGAATTGTTTTGGACCCAGACCTGATTCAAACCCAAAGTATATCGTTATTTATGTATTTATATATTTACTATATGAGTAATGTTATTATCATATATTATTAATTTTATAATGATCTAAATGATATATTTTTATATAGTGTATATATATGTTAAATACATTAGACATGCAGGTAAGTGGGCTTAGATCCGATTGAACATTGATCCGGACCTGATTGTCAACTGAACTCAAAATGTGAATGTTGAACTTGTACACAATTACCAAATGGATCGGCCTAGCAAAAAAAGGGGAAAAGGGAAAAAAAACAAAATTTAGGTCAGGTTGACATAATGGGTTCATTAGCTGAATAAATGATAAATTATTGGGTTTGAATTAGTTGCTTCGATTAGAGCATGCATCATTGGATTTACACATGTAAAGCATATAGTTATGTTTTTAAGTGGTGATAACACTCAATTGAGAAAAAATCCGGCCGAATTCTCACACATAAGGACTTGTTTGATATATGGGACACCTTACAGGTTGAATCAGATGGTAGTTGCCCTTAGCATTATATATATTAAAGCAGTAGGTGATTCTCTGGGAGAGCAACACGCGGCATGATCCCTATTAACACAAAACCCAATCTCTCGATCTGGGAGAGTGACACGTGGTGCAACATCAAGCTTTTTGCACCGCTTGATTCCGTAATTGCCCTTCCATACTCTAAAATCTCTCAATGAGATCCCTATTACCAACAATAATTATCCTAAAATCTCTCCGTTCCATAAGATCCATATTAACACAAAACCCAATCTCTCGATAAACGCTTATCCTCCCCAGCGTGCAACGGCCATCTTCTCCCTCCTTCATCTCAGCCCATGTCCTTGCGCAACAACCCAGACCCATTCCACCATCTCCATCTCCCTCTTTCCATCTCATCACCCACGCGCAGATCCATTTACCCCAGCCTCACACGGACCCATCTCCCTCACGCGGTAGCCCCTCTCTCGATCTCATCATCATCTCCATCATCTCCCCAGAATGCAACCTCAAGCTACTATCATGTTGCTTACAATTTTTTATTAGTCTATATTTGACCTGAACTTGGCCCTGTTAGGTTGTTCTATTTAAAAAGTATGCAAATGGTTGCGTGCAGGGTGAGTGTGGGGGAAAGAAGAAGATGGGGAAGAAAAGAAGATGATGCAAGCAAAGGTGCAGTGTGTGCGGTGGGTGCAGGTGCAGGGAAGGAGGAAAAGAAGAAGAAGGAGAAAGAGAGGGGAGGTGATGTAGGATGCTGCGTGCAGGGTGAGCGTGGGAGGAAGAAGAAGATGGGTAGGGAAGAAGGAAAAGAACAAGGAGAAAGATATGGAAGGTGATGCAAGTCGATATGCCAAAATCGTGAGCAAAAAGGGTCTTCTTTTGATCTCTCCCTTTATCTTTCCAAATCCCACCAATCTCTCTATTCCCAAAATCCATATGCCATTATAACCGTTTCTCTCCTCACCCATTGATACCTTTCTTCGATTAACAAAGCTACTATCAACACCGTTTTCTCCTTCTCGCACAGCAGTAGGTACTTTTTTTTTTGTATCCAAGACATGAGCCCACCTTGATGTGATTATGAGTAAAAGCATCTGGGTATGAGTAAAATAAATTTAATGATTTTACTCATAATCATAAAAGTACCTGCTGCTTCTAATTTGGATTTTACTCATAAAAGGGTACCCATTTTATTGGATGATATATCAATAAACATCCAATATCAAGTCGGAAGCATAATTTACAATCCAAGGCATTCCTGGGGTCAATAGCAGCCTCTTGGTCGTCTTCATCATCAGACCAGGACTCTTGTGACTATAATGGATTATATCAGATTACTGGTATGAGGTGAGATTCAGGAACTTATTCTTCGTCAGAGAGGTATTCTTCTGTTTCAAGGGATTCTTCTCACTCGTCAGTGTCGCTGGACTCGTATCCATTAATGGAGAATCCGATCACTGAATTGCAAGAGTATGATACCCCCTGCGTAGCTTCATTTTTGAGTTGTGGTGGCATGAAATCACTGAGAGTGAATTTTCTTGCTGCCTTTGAAGTCTTGGGAAGGGACTCTTCTGTTGCCCCTAGTGAAACGGTAGAGGAGGTCTCTGTCTTTTCATGGACTTCTTGTTTTAACAGAGCCTTCTCCTGCTGTTTAAGCTTGCGGAGTTATCTCCTGACTTGCCTTTGCTGTTGAGCTGTCGGCTTTGTTTTGACAACCTCCCAATTTTCATCTTCCAGGAGATTGGGATGTACCCAGATGGGTTGTCTCTCTGGTGTTGGATAAGGGACAAACTCTTAGGACATTTGAATTCTTTTAATCACCTTGAAGGAAGTAATGATCTTTTCCTTTGGTGACTTTGATGTTTGTCCATATGACACTATATTGACGGAGCCGGACTCGTAGTTTTTGTCAAAGGTGATAACTCCCTTTTTCCACATTTCATTGATCTGCTCTCTCACAACAAAGCATTGATTGAGAGGATGTGAGATAATTTGGTGGTACGGACAATACCCAGGATCGTTGATTTTGCCAAAATTTTTCGGTCTTTTGAGGTCAGGCAAGGTGAGTTTGCCGTTTGCTAAGAGAGCCCCGAAGATTTATTCAATATATTCATCGAACGGGTATTTCTTCTCTACTCGTTCTTTGAAGGCATCAGAGAATTCAGGTACCTGCAGCTTTGTTTTCAGGTTTTTTTGGTGATTGAGGAGTTGACTTGGTTTGCACATTAAGAACTTCCTTTTTCTTTGGTTTTGAGGTTGTAATAGCGGTCGGCTCTTTCTTTGATGATTTCTAGCTGTTGAGGTCTTTGATCACAGTTTCAACCTCCATGGATGCTTTTAGGAGTTCTCCTCGGTTATTTGATTTGTTACCAATGATCATAGAGCGGATCCTTGCTCTCATGTTGTTACGACAAACGTCGACCAGCGATGCTTGTAGCAATACGTCTGAGCATTTGTACGCCATTGCCTTCCACTTGTGAATGAAGTCGTATGTTGACTCATTCTCTCCTTGTTTTACGCTGCAGAGATGAGCTATAGTAACAGGATGATCCTCACCTTTGAAGTGGGTTAGGAAGTGTGTCTCTAGCATGGTCCAATTTTGAATGGAGTCCTCCGGCAAAGTGGAGTACCAATTAAAAGTCGTACCTTTTTAGGGTACTTGCAAAGAGACGGATCTTGATGGCATCTTAATTCGCAATAGCTCCCGCCAGGATCTTGAAGTAGATGACGTGCTGTTTGGCTGAACCTTTCCCTGTGTATGTTTGGAGAGTAGGTTATTTAAACTTTGCCGGGAACGAAACTGAGTCCATCCATAAGGGATATGGTGGCTTGATTCCATGTTCCTTTAGTGTATCATCTTCTTTTGCTTTGGCGAGGATATCGTCAACATCATTTTTGGTAAGGGCGCGTGACTCACCATCTCCTCTGTTTGCTTCATCATTTAGAGGGACTTCAGAATTAGGTTTGGGGGATCTGAAAAAGACCAATGTGACCTTGCAATTGGCTGATGCATCAATTCGATAATCCAAAGGGGTAGTCGAAGACGTTCTGATCAAAGTTAAAGACTTTGTGTTTTCTATCGATTTTGTTGTCTTGGATACCAAATACACATCTGAGGCTGAACCCACATGCACGATGATTCAATGGGTGTGCTCATAATCCGGGCCATATGTGGTGTAACAGACTGTATGATTTCCACATGTAGACATGCCATTGTTTTTTGCCGGGGCTTCATATTTTTAACATTTGCATCAGTAAACTTAACAATAATAACATGGCAAATGACTTAACTTAACCGGCCCAAATGATTAATACTAGAAGAATCCAATTAGGACTTAACAATAATAACATGGCAAATGACATGACTTAACCGGGTGCCGGTAAATCCGACTAAATTTAACCTGTTAAGGTCATTGTTCAACTGATTGAAGAATTCTTCTAGTAAAGGTTTATTAATGTAGACATATGGCTCAAATAAACAATGCCATTGGTTATTTGTGACTCATAACCAATCTCTATGGAATAGCAAAAAAGCAATGGCATGAACCCTTGGTATTATTATGCCCAATATATCAATGTAACAAAACAAAACCTCACCCCATTATGCGTTACTCTTTTCCAAATTTTCCAACCTATATCACTATAGTGAATGGGTGCTTACAATTATAAGGAGTGAAAGGATTTTTTCTCATCAAACACATTTCCAAAATCATAATCCATTCTGCGAAAATGTTCAAATTCTTCGCAAATTTTAGTTCAATTTGTTCACATTCATGTAACTATCGACCAATCCACGAATGAACCCATATAAACGATAAATGAAAGAAAACGAATAATTATAATAATTTTAAGATACCTTGGGAGAACTGCTAATAGTAGAACATGGGTAAAGGTTTATCTTGGGGGATTCCTCTCCTATGTGATGAGAAACCCTGAAGAAATCCAATTTGGGAGAGGGAGATAGAGCCCCGAAATTCCCTCGCAACAGAGTATTAATTCCAGATGGGTACTGAACAGAAGCAGAACCCATGCCTCCTAGCAAAAACCCAGCTTCTCAAAACCAGTCAATTGAATGAAAAATACCCGTTCAAAGACCAAAACTACAGAAAACCATAGACATATCCCACAGAATTTCAAAATCAAAGCCACCCATCAACAACAACAACAGCAACAGATACCCACTAAAGTACTGGAAGAAAAACAACCGACCACCAAAAGAAGACAATCTCTTGTAAACTAGGACAACGAAAAGAACAATGAAAACGATCAAACCCAATGAAATTCAGGAACAAAACCACCCAAAGACGCAATCTTTCTGCCCTTGAAATCGATGCAGAACAAAAAACACAAGGAACAAACCATTATTAGCTTAAAAACAATGCACAAAACAATAAAACGGGCGCAGTATAAAAACGAGGGATTCTATTTCATCATGCTCTGGAGGAGCACGACAATCTGTACACCTCACACAATCCAGACCGTCAAAATTCGGGACCCAAGTATGATGGACTGCAAATGGATGGTTCAAGGGTGGACAAGTCAGTGGTCCAGGTTTAATTGGTGCGGATGTGATTTGGAGGCTTGGATTGATCTCCATTTATGGTAAGGTACAATGGCTAATGGCCACGTGCGTGTGCACGGGTGGGCATGTGCTTATTAGCGTTCCTGTTTTGTTCATGATATATGATAAAAAAAAAGGAATGTAATTAGCTTTGGGCCAATGTAATTAGCTGCACTCATTTGTCTCGATAAACCATAGTTTTATGCCACTTGAAAGATCTATGGAGCATATTATAATTGTCAAGTAGATTTCCACATCATGGCACGGGTAGAAAGCGAAAGCTGCCACTAATGGATCTTAAACTGGGATTAGAGAAGGCATATAAGAAACTCTTAATTTGGATTTTATAAGATCTTTGCCTGCTCTCTTTGGTTTTGTAATCAAATAGCTCAGATCGCGATGCTTGTCTTAGCCGTCTGATTCCACCGTGTATTAGTGGTTCATTTTTATGCATTAAAGTTGTATTGTTAGAGATATAACATCTCCTATAGCCACATTAGCGGTACGTAGGGTCGTAAACGGGTCGGTTCCGGTCCGGGTCCATGGTGGACCCGAAACCGGAACCATTAAGGAGAAGGTAGAACCGATCCAAATCCGGAACTGATTTCTTGGCTTCGGAACCGGAACCGGAACCATATATGGGAAGGGTCTGGATCCGGGTCCGAATTTAGGTAGAGAATGCTATTAAAAAAAAAACATGATTTTTATGAGAGATTTTTGAAAATTGATGTAATATGTCGGGTCTCGGGTCCACGGGTCCTAACCATGGTGGAACCGGACCCAGACCCGGACCCATTTACTTTTCAGGGCCTAAAGAATAACCAATACCCAATTTTTAACGAGTCAGAATCTCTGGATAATCGGAGGATAGGGTGCCCATTTACATCCCTAGCGGTAAGAGTTATTGTTCACAATCTCAATCTATTTACAAGGAAAGTCCGTTTTCCAAGCTATATACATGTGTATGTATGTGTGGAGCTATGAATGAATAATCTTACTGTCCAATCTATCTAGGCTTATGTAAGACCCACCGTTTACATATTTCACCAAACTATGTCAAGAGTGAATAATTGGTTGAATTTAATGGATATCATGTGTTTACTGTCATTTAAAAGGACCCACTGTCATTGCACTATTTACATGATCATACAATGATTATGTTATTTAGATAACGTATAGTCTATATGGGAGCATAACGAACTAAATATATTATGCGAACATTTAAAAAAATACACAAGTTTTGATTGAGTTGGAAGAATTAGAAACTAATTTACAAATATTTGTTCACATATTATTGAAGTCCCATACATAGCTTTCTAATTAAGTATGAATATTAATTCATATTTTATGCAAATGGGTTTATCATTCACTCAAGCATGTGGTTTTTTTTTTTTTTTTGTTTTTTCTATTAATGTATACTCAATTTGAGTAATTTTAATTTTTCTTTCAATCTAAAGAGGATTTAATTTACGCATCGTGCAAATTTTCAAACTAGTTTCTATTTAAAGTGATTGGGCTAAGTGAGGATGATCATTTTTATGTGTGTGTATTCAGGGGCAAACCCAGGCACAAGCACATGGGTGCCGTCGCATCATTAAATTGTGGTGCACTTTAAAAAATCTAATAAGAATTGTGGGTCCACCCTCAAGATTCACATGAAGACCCATGGTTTGTCCCCCAAAACCAAACTACCTATTAAGGCCCGCACTCATCAAACGAAAATTTTGAGTCTGTCATTGTGTGTGTTTATATGTTCTTTACCATACCGCCCTCACATTCGGTATCCTCTCACGTCGTCGGTCATTACAATGCAACCCCTAAACCCTTTTTCAAGCACAATTCTGTCTCCCTATAAGAATGATGATTCTATCATTCTTCTTATTCCGTGATTCCAACCCTATTCTTCTTCTTATTACTCTTTTCATTTACTTAAATCTCCCAAATCTCAATCTATATCCCCATCTTTCAATAAGTATTTATTTTTCCTCATCCTATTCCTTCAATCTTTCTTCCTCCTCCTCAGCACGTTTGGTAACGAGAGGAGAATCCTCTATTCGGATGAATCCTTGGTGCCACGGATTTAGGCTTTCATCATAAAGGATTGATGAGAGAGAGGATTCACTGCACTCCACGTTTGGCTAATACGGAGGAATCCGAGATGATTCCTTCAAAACCATATTTGGTGAAAAAAGAGAAATCCGAGGCAAAAAAAAAAAATGAAAAACAAGTCTTAGTTATCTCCATCTCAAATTTATTACCACAACCTTTCATATCTTATATCCCAAATCACCATCTCCAATTTAACTCACCCCATATCTTGGAATATGACAAACATAAACTTCTCGAACATGGAAAAATATTTTTGAAAATTTTGACATAGTCTTCCCTTGACGGGAGGGCATTTCTATTTTTTTTTTTTCAACCTATTGGGTACCTGTTAATTAAATTCATATTCATATATATACTACAGACACGTTTGTGCACATGCCACTTGCATTTAATCCTTCCCAATAATTTTTTTTTCCAGTTCGTAGCCAGAACTCAAATTTCTTTAAGATTCATCAACACTAATCATCAGTGCAATGAAAAACTAACCAGGCATCGGCTCTATCCATTTCTCCAAGTAAATTCACTTGAAACTTCACTAACCTAAGCAGTTGATAGTAACCATGCAGTTTATAAGTATTTGGAGCAGTCTTAAATAATTTCTTAAATTTTTCCTTAAACCATTTTTGATTTATTTTATTTTATATCTGTTAATTTCAATTGTTCCTAAGACATCAGAACCATTCCAAAAAAACCTTATGAGAACCGAAGCCTTGTTTGAATTTAACAAATTTATTTTAAAAGAGGCACGTAATCAGCCATACACATTAATACACATTCATATTAAACATTCCCAACCCTGGAAATGAAGATTTGGAAATACCAAACGCATGCAGTTCTCACAAACTTATTATCCCTTGGAAACATGGGAATGGGCCGTTTGCATGGTGCCAAACAGTTTCTCTAGCCTTTTCCTTGGGATTATATAAGCTATGTTTTAAAGGTGTGCAAAACTTGAATCATACTCCTAGAAAGAGAACCCCACTTATAGACTAAATAGATCTTAAAACTGAGTAAACACAGATAAAGCCCCACTTCTCATCTCAGAATTAAGATCCAGAACTGAAACTCCGACTCTTTACTTGATGCTGAGTTTGGATTCAACATAATGATAAGTTCGGATCCAACATAAGACCCGTCATAATTCTTGGGACAGATCCATCCTAACATAAAACAGATTGAATTTGATTCAACGTAATGGTAAGTTTGCATCCCACATAAGATCTGTCATATATCTTGTGATAGGCCCACTCTAATATAAAACAGATTGAATCTAAAGACACCATGGTCCATGATTCCTCTCCGGACACAATCGATTTACATATCCAATGCAGCCCACTCTTGAAAAAGGTCCTGATTCAATGGATGCATCTAAACATCACCCAACAGCTAAAGGTTAAGAAAATGCAAAAAGATCAGACCATCCACTCAACTTTTTTAGGTTCTACAATCCACACTGTGACCCACCTGTTCAACATCATTGTGGACAAATTCATGTGCCCCATTGTTGCAAAGTGGGTGAACGGAATCCCTCAACAATCTCTAATTCAGCAATTGGTTGAGGTCGAGACTATCATTTGAATGAATACTCAAACTTCAGTTAGCTTTCTTATTCAGTGTATATGATGTGTGGTTGTTGTCTCTGTAAGATTCTTTGATATAGACTACTATCTAATGAATAAGGGATTGATCCTTAAGCATCTCTGAGAAAGGATGATCTTCTTTCAAAGCATTTGGAATGGGGAAAAGTTTGGGCAAAATTCCAGAATTTTAAGTGGAGTTTGATGGAGAGAAGCCCATTAATTTTAAGGGGAGTTTGATGGGGATCCCTGTTGCTGCACCTGCAGGCTCAAAGAGGGCAAGTATGGGCAATAGCTTTAAAAACTTGTTTTGATACGAGAGGGAAATTCAACTAGATCTAATGCATACTGAGCCATGCAAGTAGATCATTTTGGCTGATCTGAACTAGTACCTTTTCAAGCATGGCCAAGTACTTGAGGTGTGGCCGGATAAAACAGCCTTTATGCTCTAGAGATAAAGTTCCCTGTCACTTGTGCTACAGAACTTTCATTCATAAGGAATATAAAAGCTAATTGTACATAGGGCAAGATCTGGTGGCTGCAACCAAAACTTGAATCCGACTCAGGTTGAAGTCTAACAACCCAGATATACCAGCCCTGCACCAATAGATACACTACCAAACCGCCCCATGGGAGCAGGTCATGTGGAGTCCCATTTAAACTCGGCACATTGCCATCCCTATTGGCCCAATTCTGCTTCAATCTTCCATCATGTAACTTGTAAACCACAAACAAACAGTATCAGCTAGGCGAAAACCTAAATTTAGATCACATGTAAATCTAATTTACCTGTAATTGGTATACCAATCTATTCTCCATTCACCAAATCCAACTTCAGAAACTTCAAGAATTTGGGCAGGAATAATAGTACTAGAATGCACAAGTTTGGAAAAGCCTTTGTTCAGCTGGCCAAGAGATCAATTAGAATAATAAAAAAAGAAAAACGATAATGTAAATCCTTCAGCTTTAAGCTTTTACAATGTAGCTTTTGAGTGAAAGTGTACCAACAACAATAACCTCAAAATTAGCTTTGATGACGACAATGAAGATGAATGTTGCTAAACATATCTGGCCAACAATGGTCCAGCATCCACTGCAATTCAGTTGTTCCATATCCCACATCACAACAGCTCAATCCTCCAATGCGGACATCCAAATATCAAGACAGCCAGTAACCTGCACATCAACAACTCAAGTTAGAAACACAACTAAATTCTAGCAAAAATCTAACCCAAGTTCATCAAACTATGGCTAGGAACATCCAATAACTGCAATTTATCATCTTATAGCATCTGCAGGCTGCCATCATTTCAACAATCTATATCAAAGAAAGAATGTAATCAATGTATTTATTATAGAAAAAATAATAATGCAATATTATTCACAACTAAATTGCAAAATGCATCGAACAGTATGCAACTAAATGGACATTAGGGATATTGCAACCAGTTCAGTTATATCACCATGGCTGATCCAGACATTACCAGCAGATTCATTGCTCAAGATCAATGATCATGTCCACCAATTTGTTTCATTCAAGTTGTGTCGAAACCAAAGATAAGCCCGTGAACATGCGATGCAAATGATCATGAATGACCTCCTACACATGACCATAAAGAAACTACACCATTAAAAGCTCCATAGTCAATCACACACCAGCATCTCAAAAATTCACATAATTCAACAAAATAAGATTAAGTTGTTCTCATGATCCACATCCATCATTACAAATTCGAAAAGAAAACCAAAAATACCCATTCATTAGCTTCATGATAAATAAGCTAAACAGAATCATAAAAGCAAAGGGAATGATGGAGAAAAAAATAGATGCTAAAAACATCAAATCATAAAAGCCAAAATTTATGCCTTGTTAAGCATTCTCAGAGATATAAAAACAGGGGTAAATTGCATGTTGTGGCAGAAAATAAAAACAGGGTTTTGAAGGGGAACTGTTAAAGTCTATCCAGCGGAGATTACTATAGTTGCTTTTAATTGCTTCTTTGAGACTGTACAATGTGCAATAGTCTCATTGTTTGTTGAAAAAGATCCAAGTGCTTGGAGACTGAGACCTGATATTGAGCTTATCTCCATAGTATATTCAGTAAGTAAATGGGCGAACTCGACTATGCACTTCAATTGATAATGATAATTATATGCTAGTAGTAATATGCTTTCACTCAGTGGCTGGTTCTTAATAGGTGGTAGTATGATGATTATGCTGTAGGCAGTTTTTGGGAGTGTGGTCACTATCTGTACTCAAACATGGTGCGTAACCAAGAAGTGGCCCATTTTTGTGGCCATATTTTTTTTCCAACTTTAGACATCTCTTCTCAAACAGATCCATCAGTTCATAGGGCACAATGATTAATGTCCAAATGGTTCACTGTGTGGAGTTCTGTTGTTCTCTTCCCACAGAGGTTGGTAGATTCATTTCCTAAATTTAGGGACGGCAATCAATAAGCAAAACCCAAATGGAAGAATTAGTAATATAATTTCAGGTTTAGACTAGCTGAGAATTTGAATGTGCATGACAGTTCCACCTTATAGACATTCATAAATCACAAAAAACCCATAACATGTTCAGCAAGTTCAAAGCCAACTATGAAACAACTTGATTCTAACATGAACAGGCACTTACATAAAGTTGAGCCAACCTTAAAGAAATGAGAGCCTGCCAAAATGTTCTGCTGTATAGAAAACCATAATGTGTTAGCCAGCAATGGCATGTTGCTCAAATATTTCAAAACATTGCAGTTAGTGAAATGATGTGGTGAAACAAAAAATGAGAGTTGGACTATTGGTAAAGCTTAAACAGCTTCTTCAAATATGAAAGTAGCCCACCAATGCAATGTACCCCCTGCAAGTCTGACATCCCTTTTAGAAAATTGTATCTCTGCTTTTGAGAAAAACAGGAACCTTTTGCACACCAATGCAATGCCAAGAGAAAACAACGTGCTGAAAACGAAAAGTTCCCAGGCACTTCAATTTTCATATATGGTCCACTTGCTAGGCACTTCAATGAAAAGTATATGACAAGCACTATGTTCTAAATGACAGTACTCAAGCAAAGGAAGTTCTCATAGTGCTTTGTTGAGTATATGACAAGCACTATGTTCCTTGCTACACTATAACAACAAAGCACTATGTTATTTGAGTACATGACAAGCACTTAACAGGAAGTAGCTATTGAAATAATGAAAAGGTTTATTTTATTTCTAACAAAATACAGACTTAAATAGAAAATCTCAGCAAAAGGAAACCACCAAGATTTTCCTTTTTCTAGGATTTAGGCCTGGAAGTTTAAAGATGTTTAAATGGATTGAATGGGACTGATGGATTTGTTGACTGTCATATTTGGATTTGTATTAGCAGTGAAACATGAATTGGTTTGACAGGACAACAGCATGTGAACCAATAACAGCACGTGAACCAATCCAAAAAGATAGGGCAACAACATATATTTTTTATAGGATATATGTAAAATTGATACATGGTATAATTATAAAGAGGACTAGAACAAGAAAAATTCAATCTTTCTACAGGTTTTGGAGTCACTGAATAGTCTTAATATTATCGATTCTTAATATATAAATAGTATACACTGTCATATTGGTAACAATCCAATCGCAGAGGCACTAGGTATTACAAGATTCAAAATCAAACCTGCATTGTGTAGTTCAAAATTACCCACATCCAAATAAGAAAGAAGCTTGCAAAAGCCCAACCAGAGCAAGAGAATGAGAAAATCCAGTCTAATGGGGATGCATTTCATAAGATTCATATTTAGATAAAAGAAGATGAATTCATAAGCCAGAATCATAGTTCATTCACTACAGGATAATGAGCAAATGGCACTTTGCAATGGCCGTACACATAAAAAATTAACATGTAAAATGCAGAATCTCATAGAATTAGAAGGACAACTTAGTCCATTTATGAGTTTTCCCAAGGCGGCATTTTGCTATAGCCTAAACCCAAGCATGAGGAATGAGGTGAACTAATATGCTTTGGAACATCAATCAACTTCAACTTTTGAAACTACCAGGTCATTCATGGTTGGAGTGTATGGAAAATGAAAATGCAACCAATCCATTAACAATTGGATAGCTTTGTTCACATGACATAGTGCATAATTCATGTCATGATGGTTGGAGTGTCATATGGAAAATGAAAATGCAACCAATCCATTAACATAAAGTAGAGAGCTTACCTTTGGATGAAAATAAGTCTATATTTTTACAAAGTTAAGGGTTGAATTTACAAAATAATGAGGAGCAGCTCCAACCCACTTGCACTCATATCATGGAGACACAACCAAGGTGGAGCTGTACCACCCAAAAATGATGCCTACAGGCTGGGCCAACCATAAAACCCCAAAAAGGTACACAAAAGCAACCCAACATAAGCCAAAAACCCATATAAGCAAGCTAATGTGAAATTAAACTCTCCTTGGTCCCCTAGCTTCCCACATATCTTTAGATAGTTGTTCTCTAAAACCTGTCATAAATTGCTTGCCCGCATCACTAGGACCACCAACATTGTCATCTTCGATATTCAGATCTTCTTCATCAACCACATCATCCTCTTCCATAATTTCATTAAATACTATCCTAAACAAATCGTCCTCAAGATTCCATCGACGGATAAAGTTGTGTAAAGCACAGCATGCCACAACGATCTTGACTTGTGTCTTCATAGGATATCGTGGAGCAGTTTGCGGAAGGGCAAAACGTTGCTTCAACACCGCAAATGTTCTCTCCACTATATTGCGTAACTTTGCATGACACAGGTTGAATAGTTCATGTTCAGTCCTAGGCGCCTGCGTTGTAGACCATTTTTTTAAATGATACCGGACTCCGCGAAATGGGGCTAAAAACCCACGCTTGTTTGCAAAACCAGCATCTACTAGATAAAATTTTCCTAAAAAACAATAATAAGACATTCTTGTTATCGCATAAATAGGAAGATCTTTATACATTTAATAACAAAGGGCCTAGAGTTTACTACCTGCTGCAACACGCAACCTATTTTGGGCCCGTCTCCATACTGCATGTTGAAGAATCTTCGAGTATGAGGCTGATCCTTCCCATCCAGCGCATACATACTGGAAACTCATATCAAACGATACGACGGCCATAACGTTCTGTGATAATCCACCCTTTCTATTGCTATAACGGACTTGCTCTTCAAGTCTAACCCATGCGGGGATATGTGTACCGTCTATCGCTCCAACACAATCCTATAAATAAATACAATATGAATTAAAATATAGCATTTGGTTTTATATTTCTTGCCTCATAAAATGTTACCTTGAAAAATGGGTAGGACAAAGGATTATTTGCAATCTCGGGTGGACACTCCCCGTCGGATTGTTTAACATAATATGGCACGAGCTTTATGATTACATCCAATGTCTTGTTAAAGTATCTGCTGATTGTCTCCCCTGAATGTTGAAATAAGTTTTGCATTACACGGTTTCTCTGGCTGTAGCCAACGGTGAATAAAAATAACCCCAATTGCTCCTCCACCGTCACTATACGAGAGTCTCGTAAAAGGCCCCTATGTTTTAGCTCATTGGCCAAAAGCAAGAAACAACCACTACTCATTCTGAATATGTCAGGACATTTACGGGAGTGTCCAGTCAAGATCTCATTGAGATAAGTCTTTCCACTTTGTGTAGCTTCATGAACTTTACTTTTGGTGATATACTGGTAACGGTACCATAAAAGACATATTGATGTAACAATATAAGTTAACAAGAACACAAGATCTTCTTTATTCATGCTGCGGGTGAAGAAAAAAACACAAACAATTAATATAAGTTATAACATTTCACGAATCTTAAAGGAAGTCATTTTTGTCCACTAATCCTACAAATTACTAAAAGTGTTCATCACATTCCAACAAAATGAATAAAAGACATTCCTTGTCTAAACATCCCATGTCTTGATAAAAATAAACATGACATACCAACAAAACAAACATAATTGTGTCCGACCTCACAATCATAGCCACGACTTACAAGTCAAAGATAATAACCAAATCATCAAATTAAACATTGTTAAGGAAGTTAATTATAAATATCTTGCGGTAATCGTTATCTAAGGCCAAAAACTGTGATGCCATCTCTTCATTCCCTAGCTGTCGAAATGCGCGTAACTTTATCATCGGATCCAGATCAAGAGGTGGTATTGTTTCACACCTTCTTCATTCGTTCTTCCGATGTATTCCTTGACATTGTGTCTATTGCATCTGCCATGCGCCCGATGACTGCCACCATTGCATCCCCCGTGCCTAGGCGTCTTGTTGTTTGACGGGAGGATCCTACAGGGGTCATATTACGCCCCCTAGTTGTAGAGATGTGCTCATCTCCAGCCTCCTCATTGTGGGTAGTGGCATCATCATCAGCATTCAAGTCATCATCTAAGTCATTGTTATGTATGGATGGTGGTGACCGAGGAATATAATGTGTAACCAATTCCTCTCGACCATCATCAATTGAGTCGCCGAATATTTCGCAAAGGAAGTAGTAGTCAGGCATGCGTCTAGACCTATACATGCTAGCTCCAGGATGTGCCTACATTGCATGGATAATAGATCATAAGTCAAACTTGCATAACACAAAGAAAAAAAAAACCCACATATAACACAAAGAAAAAACCCCACATATATTGAATAAGAATCTCACCGCAATGTAATCGTCCCACACCCCATCTTCTGCTGTGACCTTTTTTCTTTCTTCATCCCATCCAAACCCACTTAAATATAACATAGCCTTCATCGCTATACCATTTTTTGAAGCTCTTCATCCTATTCTTCAACTTATCTTTACTGAATTGGGGCCCAAGTTTGGTTTGCATTTTCTTTGTAATCAAAGCCCATCCCTCCGAGGTAAACCCCCCGGGGATTACTTTGCCTACTTTGCGCATCTCAAGCATGATGTGGAGAAGCACATCATCATGTTCATTTGTCCATTTCATATTTCTTGTTGAAGCCGTGTTCGCAGCTTGAGGGCTAGTCGGTTCAGACATCCTACAATTGAAATGATTGATAAACATCCAAGGAATCATTTAAAACAGTACTAACCAGTAACAAGGGCATCTCCTGTACACCCATATCCATTCCACCCAACACATGCCATGCAGGCATTTAACTACTTTACTCCAAGAGTCATTTAACATAGAGGGTAAACAACCCACAACCAGCACAAACCACCGCCAGAATACATTGTTAGCCCCTTGGTTGTTAGTTAAGATCAAAGCTACAACTTAGTAGCCAACTGTAGGGACAAAAAAAAAAAAAAAAAAAAAAAAAAAAAGAAAAAAAACCTTAACAGCCAAAGAAAATGAAAACAGAGTACGTGACCTCACTCATCTAAAATATATCCTAACCTTGGTATCAATTACCCAATTTGAAGGACTTAAATCATCTAGGACTCACTCAGAGAGTTTCATCCCCCTTATTCAACATCATGGTTCTAGAATAATGCCTTCCACATGGTTCAGGTGACTCCTAAAGCTCTTGAAGCAGTCTGGACCACCAAAAGTTTAATAATTGCCAATTTGATGCAAGTATCCCTGTCTTTCACAACCACATCTGAGGCTAATAGGCATGCATTTAATTTGAACCATCATCTGACATTGATTCGTTTTTCCTTTTGGCTACTGTTGGCATTGGCAAGCTCATGGGCAAGAGAAAGTGATTTTTTATTCCTTTAAATGGTAAACAACCTCATGCTTGCAACAAGAACACCTTTCAATATTTGTGTGCTAAGGGCTCTTTGCAAGTGTAAAAAGATACTAGTGTTGTTTTTTTCTTTCTGTCTTTTTTTTTTTCCTTTTATGAAAAACATTTGTAAGTAGAAATGCTTGTGCCTTTTTTATTATTCTTATTTAAGGAAGTTTATATTGAGAAGATTTTGAAATGATTTTGAAGGAAATAGTTTGGTATAATTGGATGGAAAGATGTAATAATGTATTGTTTTATTTGAGGTTTTGAAATTCAAATTAATGGAGTAAATCATTGTATCAAAGTGTTTTCCATTGAGAAGAACTGTGCAACTAGCTGACTTCTTCATGTAGCAAGAGTTTGGCTACTGACTTGGTCATGTATTATGGATAGGAATGATTCATCAATGTACAATGCAACATAAGCTTCAACATGAGTTAAATCTTGAAATGTATGCTCAAAGCTCAAGTTCATGCCCAAAAGACCAAAGATTAATGCCAAATTTTAGAAGTACCCCATCAAATCACAATCCACGAAAAAGAAAACTCATATCAAACCAATATATGGGGTGTAATCTAAAACCCAAAGAAACTCCTCAAACACATCAGTGTCGCCTCTTCTCCTTTTGGAAATTAATGGCACAAGAGCACAATATTCCTTGTCAAGTTCTAAATGTAGAAGCATTAATACCTAAAATTACATTTTGTAAACTTCTAACCACAGGCTCAATAATTCCATCGATTTCATCACCTTGCAAAGAAACACCTCTGCCAGCAGATTCCCTATCATTTACCTCAAACACCTACCTTACACAAGGATATCTTTGTACATGATTACATAGTCAAATGAAGTGCATATTTTCTCATAAACTCCAAATCTTCCATTCCACCAAGAAAAAAGATAAGATGCAAGGAAAAAATGAAAAAAAAAAAAAAGGAGGAGAGAAAAAACCCTAACCTGAGTTGTCGTTGTTACTGTGAACGAAGTGACCTTAGATATTCACACAATGGAGTTTGATGTTGGGAAGAGGGCTAGAGATAAGAGGGTTGTGTTATGGAATGAAAACACAGGTCGTTGCCAAGAGAGGGGTTAGGAGAGGGAGAGCCCAATCGCAGGAGAGAGAGGAAAGAGTCTGATGTTGAGAGAGAGAGGAGAGGGTCTGATCACAACGACAAAGGGTGATTGCCTCCTATGGCATGGCAGTGATGACATCTAATCTAATTGCCTCCTGTCGCAAGCGTAAAAGGTGATGTCGAAGAGAGGGTTTCCATTGGGATGAAGCTCTCTCGAAGTTCTGCGCAGAAAATGGGTATAAATATTGCCCCTTTAAAATCGTTGATTTTCGACGTCAAATGGGGGGTGGTCGGACCGAGCATAACCACGTTTTAGTGGAAAGAGGACGTCCTCTCTCCTTAATCCCAGGTGTAGCCAAACGTGGGTTTTCCACGAAATGACAAAAAAGCACACAGGAATCCATAGAGAAGACTTTTACCAAACGTGCCCTAAATCTCCCATTCTCCTCTCTACTACAACCTTTCCTTTCATGAAAAAAAAACAAAAAAAGAAATAAAGAAAGAAAATTTACTTTCAATTTCACTTAATGGCTATATTGATTTAACCGCTTTATTACTTTTTTGAAATATGGTTCTGGCTTTTGCCTCTTATGGTTGGGCTGACTCTAATTAATAGCAGAATTTAGCTACATCCCTTTTTTTTTTCTTTTATAAGTAATCCTCTACATCTCATTTAGAGGACCCTAACATATGGATCCTATCTGCACGTGAATTCACACATGTGGCTCCTTTCCCTGCCATCTTCATCTTTAACTTCAAAAAAAAAAAATTTCTCTCTCAGAGATCCGTGATGAATTCATGGAGAAGGAGAGGCATGGAATGGAAGATTCGATCAATACAACAAGCTTCAAATCCCTTTTTCCACATCAGATTTATTGGGTACTTCTACTACTACTCTTCAAACCCTATCTCTCTCTTCTCAAATCCTAAAACCCTAAACCCTTCTTTCTCAAATTCTAACCCTGAAACCCTATCTCCCTCTTCTAACCGCAACCCTAATTTTTGTATCAACAGGAACCCTAATCATAGTTTCCCTATTTTGCTTCTTCATCTAGTTCGACCCTTTTCAATCTCTTGCAGTGTATTTGATGCAAGTTCTTACCCTAAATTCATGCATTCAGTCGCCCATCAGCTATCTTCTCCCCAATGCTCAAAAACCCTGCGGTTTAGTGGAAACCCTAGTTCCCGAAATCGGGGTTCTCATTTCTGGAAAAGAAGGCAACGACCCAACTTCGATTCTCAAATTCCTGTTGTGGGTTCAGATCAAATTGAAGAGATTATCGAGTTGATCAAAAGAGGGGACACTGATATGGAATTGAAGCTGAATCAGGTGCACCCGGACCTTTCTATTGCTTTTGTTAGTAAGATAATTGGTATTTTGAATGATCGTTGCGTTTCGGCTCTGCGATTTCTCGACTGGGTTCAGAAAGCCCAGACAGATTTAATCCCAGATTCTGAGATTTACAATCTGATTATAGATAATACTGGTCGAATGAAAGACTATGAATCAATGTTCATTGTATTAAGCAAGCTTTCGATGAAACGGCATTGCCTAACAGAGAAGGCATTTGGGTTTCTGACTGTTTGTAGTGCTGCTGGAGATGGGATCATGGATTCTGTTGAAAGAGTTGTAGAAACACTGAACAGAGTAAGAGGGTCCTGTCATAGTTCTGGAATATATGCATTGATTAAGACGCTTTGTGTTATGAATTCCTTCGATGGGGCGATGTTTGTGATGGAGGAGACTGCTAGGAAGACATCCTACTACAATGTACTTGTTGCGGCAAAGTGTCGAAATGGTGATTTTCAAGATGCACTGGATCTGTTTGATGAAATGAGGAGATTTGGATGTGATCCTAATACGAAGTCCTATAACTACTTGTTGGGTAGTCTCTGTAACAAAGGAAGGATTACTGAAGTTTGTGAGCTTATTGAAGCAATGGAAAGGTTGGGTTATCTTCCTGATTCTGTGACCTTTGAGATAGTCATAGTTCATGCTTGTAGGCTTGGGAGCATGGATTTTGCAATTGAGTTTCTCTACCACATGATGTCGGTAGGACTCACACCGCGATTAACAACGCATGCTGCCTTCATTAAGGGCTACTTTGGGTCCGGGCAGGTGGGCGATGCTCACAAGTATGTGGTTGATATGAGCAGCAAGGATAAGTACTCGGCCAATATGAATTACAGTTTGCTTGCTAGCCTTTTTCATAAATCAGGGAGGGTAGTTGAAGCACGAGATGTTCTTATTGAGATGATTGAGAAGGGGATGAAACCCAACTTTCCAGTTTATATGAGAGTGATGAAGGATCTCTTCAAACTGGGCAAGGGAGATTTGGTTGCAGATTTAAAGGCCAAATTTGCAAAGTTTCATTCAAATACAGGAAATGGTTGAGATTTATCTCAAGTTTGTAACAGCTTCCTCTTACATGACTAACGTTATTTCTAGTGTCAGATCCGGCAAGATGTGATGATGTGGAAAGAGCAAGATGACATGTTTGTACGTTATTGTTGTACATGAGCAGCAAATGGCTGCGAAGAGAGAAGGAATTGTTGAAGAAACTACACAAATGATTAAATGTTTCATATACATCATTTTGAGTTTGAGCGGAAACTTTAGTTTTTATACGAATTGGTGAAATCACTTGGACCACACATTTGGCATTTTGACGAGTTCAGGTGAGTTTGGCTTGGGAGAGTTTTGGCATGACAGATTTTTTTTTCTTTGTTTATAAAGAGATGACATGTTTGTATTGATGTTGATGAGCAGCAATTAACAACAAATAGAGAAGGAACTGTGGAAGAAACTGCACAAATTATCAAATGTTTCATACACATCATCATTTTGACTTTGAGATTACAGATTTTGTCTGTCTAAGTTTTAGGGCATGTTTGTGTAGAGGCAACTTCAATGGAAAGATGAAATTGCCACATCAGCAAATTCTATGGTTTTTAAAAACCTCAGAAAAGGTTTTCTAAGGAAGTTAGAAATTCATGTTTGGTGCAAAAAGTTTTTCCTTGATGAATTGGTACTAATGTTGTTTGGTGCAGCTACGGATTTCTTTAGTGAAAACTATTGTTTAGTGAAAACTACTAGGTGAGTGGGTCGGTATGTGCGTTGGGTGGGTAGGTGAGTGGGTCGGTATGTGCGTTGGGTGGGTGGGTGAGTGGGTGGGTGGGGTTGGGGTTGCTCCAATACATGCATTGTATACCATATTACAGCACATGGTAGTGTAGTATGCTAGACTCATGTATCTATATTCTGAGGGTCATATTTTTTGTTTTGATATGAATCCTTTAAACTTGTGGGCCACGGATCAAGCATTTAAAGGCAAGGATTGACCCCATTTTTTATACATGGGGCCTACTCAAATGGATCTTTTCATCCCCCTAGTCCTGTTATTAGCGAGGTCCCAAGTGGGCCCCATCCAGCTACCTCGTCATTATATATATTATAGCTTTTTTGTGGAATTGGTGATTCTGACGGATAGAGATGAAATCATGGGGATATTTGAAGAGTCCTCAATGAGATTTTTGAAGAGTCCAAGATTTGGTTCAGAGTTCACCCAAGTCAACACTGTCCCCACTAGAGGACTTGACCAATATGCAGTGGACTACCCAATTCCCGTAGGGCCGAATCGTGTTGTATACAAATACTTGCATCAGTGACAGTGAATCAACTCAACTTATCAGGCTTCTGCTTGGTGAATGTTTGAGATGAGTTGGACTCCACCAAATTTTAGAACGGGCTTGGTCTAACTTAAAAGCTATTGTAGTACTTGGAATGCATACCTGGTGTCTGTTTTATTAAGCTAAGCAGTGATTGGATTACATACTAATTGTATATTACTTGATCTGTTACATTTTTGGGGTTCTCCCTGAAAGGCTAGGTGTCAGTTTTTCAACTCTTACATGAATCAAAAGTTGATTTCTTCCTCATTCTAGAAATAAGTCGCCCTCACATCTCTGCTTCTCCACATCTCCCAGTCCACAGCACACAACTCCAAGCAGCCCCTCCTATTGACACTCACACACTTTCCAAGCACAGTTCTAATAGGAATATAGGATAGAAACTGACAGGAAATTTGGATTCCGGTTTTCTTTGTATAGGTTAAAAACATGCATATGCTCTTAGATCTTGAGATTTTCCTGGGAAGTTTTGCAGTTTGAAAACCTCTGATTGGTACTGTGTTTGAAATGATTCATTTGACGCATTGAACTGTTGTTCTTTGCTAGTTGAGTTATTTTTATCGTACTTCTGCTGTTAATTTTTTGAATAAGTAATAGAGCCTTTTACAATTAATCTTTATTTCGAGGAATTATAAAATTCCTTGTTTGCAGGTTCATCCTGAAGGTAAGTATGTTGTTGATATTGATAAGAACATTGATATAACAAAGATAACGCCTTTGACCAGAGTTGCTCTTTGCAACGACAGCTATGTGCTTCACTTGATATTGCCTAGCAAGGTCCATCCTTTGGTGAATCTTATGAAGGTTGAAAAGGTTCCTGATTCAACATACGACATGATTGGTGGTCTTGACCAGCAAATTAAAGAGATAAAACTAAAAGAGGTTTGTGGGCTTAAAAGAGCTTAGTTTTTAATTTTTCAGCATATCTTCATATTACATAATGTGTTTCATCTTTTTGGTTGGCATACTTCTTTGGTTTGTGTGTCGTTATCTTGTTTTAGCCTTTTGGGCATCAATTCTTTATGTAGTTGCTATTGAGCATCTAAATCTGTTCAGGTCATTGAGCTTCCAATTAAACATCCTGAATTGTTTGAGAGTCTTGGAATAGCTCAACCAAAGGTACTATTCAACTGCACACATTTTCATGTTTTCTATCCTCCTCTTTTCCCTTCGCTGGTCAGAAGCTTTATTATTCTTTTGCTTCATTGATCAGGGAGTCTTGCTTTATGGGCCTCCTGGCACTGGGAAAACAATGCTGGCAAGAGCTGTAGCTCATCACACCGATTGCACCTTTATCAGAGTTTCTGGTTCTGAGTTGGTTCAGAAATACATTGGAGAGGGCTCTCGGATGGTCCGAGAACTCTTTGTTATGGCCAGGATTGTTTTGATCTCTCTTCTTTTTGGAAGTTCTTTAGCTGTTTTAATTTTTGTTTTTGAGAAGAGCTTTTAGAAGGGATGTTAAAAGCATTGTAACTGTATAATATTGACTCTCTCTCTATATATATATATAGAGAGATGCTTCCTCACTGTATTATTGTGAGGGCAACATAGTGGGGCCCACCTTATGGTCCATCTGAACCATCCGCACTCCCCCCCCCAAATTACACTGGATCTCATGAGTTTGCACCTACCCGAATGGACTGGATTGGACCGTTGGATTATGTGTCATTTTTTTATTTGATATAAAGCCACTACGCTTGTTGGCCATGGATCAAGGGGTTAAAGACATGATATTTGCTTTAAACTTCATATCTAGGGCGGCCCACTTGGAATTTTTGATCCCTCTATTATCCCATGATCTTTCTGGCCCTAGGTGGTGCACACGGTACTCCAGTGAGCACGTTTCTCACAGGAGCAAAGCCCATCAGTCTATATGTATCAAACTATATATACATATAAATATTTAACTTGTGGCCTTAGTTTTTCTGGCTTGTAAAATATGATTTTAGTGGTAGGCATCACACAATTAAATAATTTATGTTTAGAATTTTCTTCCATATTGAGTCATTGTTTCTTACTTATTTACAGGGAACATGCCCCATCAATCATCTTCATGGATGAGACTGACAGTATAGGTTCTGCCTGTATGGAATCTGGGACTGGTAATGGCGACAGTGAAGTTCAACGTACTATGCTTGAGCTTCTCAATTAACTTGGTGGTTTTGAAGCATCCAACAAAATCAAAGTTTGTGTTCCAGTTTAGAAATTATTAGTAGTTTAGCATTTGCTATCATGTTTTAATGCCGTTACTTTTCTTTTTTCTTCTGCTTTTCCTTCAGGGTTTGATGGCTACCAATCGTATAGATATTCTGGAGCAGGCCCTCCTTAGGCCTGGTCGGATTGACAGGAAGATTGAGTTGCCAAATCCAAATGAGTAGGTAAAGTCTATCATACACTTCCTTTCATCATAAATGAACATAATTGAATACTCCATTGTGTAAATCTTCTCCTCTAACCTTCTCATCACACTAATGCATCCTTTAATTTAGTTTTCTTCCTTTTTTTTGGGATATGGATTAGTTTTTGTACTTACACTATCTTCATACTCATTTATCTAGTAAGCTTAGTCATTGTTACTAGATATGGAAAGACCATATTAAAACCAGTATTTTAGGTTCTTAATTAGTGATTCTGTACATGACATTTAAACTGGTCATGTTCAGGTTGGGTCCATGGTGGACCAGAATCAATTAAGTTCATCAGACTGGAGGCTGGCATTGCTACTGGATGGGTCTCATAAAGGAGGAACCAACCCAAACCTGAGTGCCAATCTGGTCCAAGAGTAGTGTTCTTACCCAACCTGAACAAGTTGGGTCCTTCTGGCAGAAAGGCCCATTGTTTTCTCTGGTTCATCATTTGGTTAAAAAGCACTTGGACCAAGCCCGACTGTGCATGCAGTACTGCTGAATTCCTTCAGCCATTCGGCTATCCGAGTCCTACTACTAAAATCAGGCCACATTCGGTGCCTATACCCACCCTTCAGGTAATGGGTGAAATAAGTGCCTATGGACATCCTTGATAGCAAACACAGGATCTGAGCGAGTCTTTTTGGAGGTCCTGTCTTATATGTAAGCACTTTGAAGATGAGACGAACTGGGAATCCCAACCATTAATGCGGAGTGCCTAGAAATTTCAAAATTTTTGTTAGAAAATCCTTGTTTCTTCAGCAGTACTTGGAGAATTTCTAAATTCTAGAACATCCAAATGCCCAATATCAAGCATTTCCAAATCCCAACCTAGCATCTAGGATTTTGGAATTCCTATGGTTTTTTGGTGGAACTCCTGCATCTTCAATTTTTACAGGTAGCCCCACATATCATATTGTCAAAAGGTGGGCTCACATTGGAATTTCAAAAGGTGGGCTCACATTGTGATGTTCAAAACTCCAGTATTTGGAATTCCCACACAGACATCCACCAGACATTGTGGATTGCCCTTGTGTGTGGGGTCAGTTACTAAGACATTGTGGAACCCCGTGGTGGAAAGGGTGGAGAGAAAGTTGTCTTCCTGAAAAGCCAATTACCGGTCCATAGGAGGTAGGGTCACCCTACCTTCAGTTATTAAAAGGATTACTCTGTCTAATCTCCCAGTTTATTTTTTCTCCCTTTTCAGATGCCTAGCTTCAGTTATTAAAAGAATAGAAAGGCTGCAGCGAGAATTCTTATGGCATGGAAATAGAAACCACATGAACCTTTATTTGGTGGATTGGGACTCTATTTGTAAATTGAAGGAAGAGGGGGGCCTAGGAATCAGGCGTCTTAGACAGATGAATCAAGTTCTCCTGGGCAAATGGCTATAGAGGACAAGAGAAGGAACGGATGGCCTATGGAGACGGGTTTTGGAAAAAAAATATGGCATTCCAAGAATTGGGTGGGATCTACAGGACCCCCCTAATAAGTTGTCTTAGACATTGCTGAGTACCCCTGTTTAGGAAATTTTTTAGCCCACTTCCCGAAGGATTTTTCGGCTGCAATTCGGGGATCTCCAAGGCCATATCATGGACATAAAATCTGCTAATTCTCAGTTTAGTACAACCACGTTTGCTATGTTTTAAACTATGGCACTTTTTTAACCCGGTTGACAAAATCTGGGTGGAAGGCGAAGTGTCTTGAGATATGCACGGTAATAGCCCACTCAACATGGAAAGTGACAAGGCAAGTGCCTTGAGATCCATCTCAAACATACATAGACAGCTTGCGGAGGCAATTTGAGAACATGGCGAAACCTAAGTGGAATCAATGTATTGTTAGTTATGCCATGATAACTTATGATTATCATGGATGGATCTAATAAATGGAGCTTTCTAGCTTGCAATCATACAAAGTGAGTTGATCACATCCACCCAAAATAAGAATGAAACTGAGTGAAGAAGCCATCATTCCAACTGGAAACATGAATATTGCAAATTTATTGGTCTACCTTAATTACAAATGGATTCTATAATGTAGATTCCACATCATATCTCAATCTAACAAAAACCAATTAAAATAGCATGATTTGCATGTATGATTTAGGATATTGCTGGCTTGATAATTCATAAAACCATCTACAAACATAAATCAAATGCATCAATTGGTCTGCTTGAATTCATTGGACAAAAAATTAAATTGTCTGCATACAATTACTTAAATCTAAAAGAAAAGAAAAACTTACACACTGTATAACATTATCTGAATCAAGACCAGAATCAATTGCTACATGACATCAAGGAAAAAGAAAAAAGAAAAGGAGAAAACAAAACCATCCTAATTGCAGTACACTTGTTGCAATTGCCACCCATTTCCTTTTGTCGCTTGATGATTCAACTCCTCACTCTCCTTTTCATTTTTCTCAAAGAAAATTAGAAAAATTAATAGTATCGAATCCAATAGCAAATGAGAACAACAAAGCCATGGGCAATGACCCAGGTTAAAAGAGATGCAACAGAGAAAAATCCATCCTAGTCGACAATATCTTCCAACCATCTCTTGAACTCCATCAAATTAAGAACTCGGTCTCAATGTTAGAACACAATACTCCATCTGAATCAAGCACCCATTCATATCCAAATCCTCCTTTCTCAACATGCTCCCCAAACTCATTATCTTTCAGACCCTGCAATTTCAAAGAGAAATGAAAACAGGTTACGGATCAAACAAAGGAGAAAAGCAATAAAAAAAAATGAAAACAGATTCAAGATTATAATTTAATCTCATAACATAAAGACCCACATCATTGATTTGAAAAAAAACATCAACCATACATGAGAGTTGTATTCAACACCCAAAAAAAGAAAAACCGATAATATACTAAAATTTTTAATGCAAAATCATGTCCCCCAAAAGAAGACAAAAACCCCAAATTAATCTCAGCAATACATATCAACACCAAAACCCATTCTTACTCTATTTTCTGCAGATCTGCAGCGACAAGAGAGGGAGAGATGAGGAGAGGAGCAGCTCGACATGAGGGAAAGCAGTAGCTAGAGAGAGAGAGCAGGATTGAGAGAGAGAGAGATCGACAAGAAAGGGAGCACAGCAGCAAGAGAGAGTGAGCAGCAGCAAGAGAAAGAGATTGACAAGAGAGAGAGAGAGATGAGCATCAGCGACAAGAGTGAGCAGTAGTGCATTTCTGCAGCGAAAGAGAGAGGGCAGCAGTGCAGATCTGCAGCGAGAGGGAGAGATCGTAGCAGCGATTAGGAGAGATCGCAGCAGAGAGGGAGCATTCGCAGCAGCGAGAGGGAGTTGCAGCGTAGCACAGAGGGAGAGATTGCAGCAGAGAGGAAGAGAAAGCAACACAGAGGGAGATCGCAGCAGAGAGGGAGATCGCAGCAACGAGACGATCTGAGATTCGAAGAGAGAGAGGGAGGGAGGGAGAGATGAAGCCTTTGGTCTGTGATGTAGCTGAAAAGGGGCAACGAAACGTGAAGGAGATAAAAGGGGGAAATGAAAATGAGAGGGGGAACTGCCTTCATTTCGTTTGTTTATGTTAACAAGTCCCGCCACTGCCCCACGAGCCCATCACACACTGCAGCTGAAATTAAGCTCTAGCTCAGGAGAGCAGCTCCCTTATAAGAATTATAATTTGGGTCCACCTTTTGTGATTGTGAACCATGTGACCCACCTGCAAGAATTACAAAGTGGGGTCACCTTCTTTGGGATTTTGAACATGGGGTCTACTATTAGGATAAGTGAGAGGATTTGAAATCTTTTTAAATGACCCATTTAAAATGTAAGAGATAAATAAGAACCAGTTGTGCCAGAAAGTTGTTTCTTAAAAAAAACGAAGATTTTTTGTTCCATCTTTCTTATGCCAGCGGGTTAATATCTTGGGATTCCTTCCTGTGAGACCAAAATTGAGAACAATAATTTACACTAACCAAATATGTTTTTTGTAGCCTCATCTCGTGGGAACATGAGAACATCCGAATGGCATGATACCAAACACACCCTTAGGTTCCCAGTTTATGAAAGGATGTACTGTATCTGTAAAACTGTAATAGAATCAACCCTAAATTTTGAAAGGTGGCACTTGCTTGACCAACTTGAGGGTCATATAATGAATAGGCTATCAATCAACTTTCCATGACTGGATGTTTCTAAGCCATAGATCTTTTGAGATCATCTCGGGCTGTCATCCAAGAAGGTTGATGTATCAGAAAATTATGAATTTCCCTTGACCTGGCCTCCAGAATGGATTGTTCAATTTGTTTTCAACTAGATGGATGGTTCAGAACACAGATTTGTTGCCAAATGTTAGTTCACACTGGATTACGAACCTTTATAACATGGTTTATTCATGCTTTTCGGTTAAGTTTTGTAGGCGGTTTGCACCGAGGCAGGGATGTTTGCTCTGAGGGAGAGGAAGGTTCACGTCATGCAGGAGGATTTTGAGATGGCAGTGGCAAAGGTCATGAAGAAGGAGACTGAGAAGAACTGTCCCCAAGGAAGCTGTGGAAGTAACATGCCTCATTCTGATAGAAATCGGATGATCTATAAATTGATCAGAAAATTGTCTCCTAGTTCTTCACTTGGATGAAGCCTTTTGTCATTTACGGTAACTCGATTTCTTATTTTCACAAAAAAACTTTATTTTAATGTCAGGCGAAGATAATTTACATGGATATTTGGATTGCGCTGTTTGCCTTGTACCAGAACTCTTTTTTTTCCCTCTCCCCTACATTGATAGCATGTCTTCAGTTATTGTGGAAAGATGTAACTTTCAATCATATCATGTGGGCATATGCAATGTGCTTGATCATTTTCTTAGAGCCAATTTGCCTAGTTGTTGTAGAGTATTTGGAATGAAGAGTTTTGATGCAGAGATGCATATGTGAGCACTTTCTTTGGATTTAATTTGGCGGTGTGATGGGTGTGCAACCATTTCCTATCAAATGGTCATCCTTAACTAGGAGCTCCTTTGATAGAAAGTGTTAGTTTTATGGCCTCAATCCATTAAGATTGATGTAATAAATTGATTAATTTCTTTATTTATCAATATATTCATGTTATCATTTCATGAGATGAATGGTGTTTATTACTTAAATGCACATAACCAATATGAATGACATGATGGTTCATAAGATGAACCGGAGTCCATAAGTATACTATATGCAATAGATGTGTATGGATGAGATTCACATACGGGAGACATGTATAGCAAATCTTATTCTTGAATATCTTCACAACCAGTGATGAGATTGAACATCTCATCTGACAAGGTTACAGTACTTTAATTACTATGAGATAGTGTGATTTGTCTCGATCATCAGAATGTAAGATTCTGGATCATAGTGCTGGTACATTAGATGTATTGAAGGACTATGAGAAGCACTTTATGAACACTGTATTTACTTTAAGGTCTGCTCTCATAATTCCCTAGCAATAGGCTCTCAATCCTAAGACATTAATGAACTCAAGTTTCTATCTATTCATTTGCTTTAAGTCACCAATGAGTGAAGCCAATTATAGGTCAACACCTCGGTGATTTGGGTACGTGGTAGTAGAGCTGTAGGAACATTCGATAGTCAAGATAGAATCTATCTTTAATATCCCCTTGTGCCAATTAATGGATTTATCATTGGTAAGTGCGCACCCATTCCAATTAAGAGTTAATTGGATCGGTACCAAATGATTATTATAATTAATTGGGGCTCAAGGATAATAAGATATGGATCTAAGTTTGGAAGACAGGTCCAATTGATCCATGGATATTGATGGAGGGGCCTACTTGTGAACATTAGGAAGTTTAGGGTCTTCATGTAATTTATTCCTAAGACTGGAGTTCAATTACATTTATTTAATGAAGTTATTTGCAATTAACTGTAGGCCTGGATTACACATGAGATGTGGGGTCGCGGTGTCCCAGTTGGAGCCAGCTTTCTATGGAATCCCTAGTGGTCCCCACGCTAGCCCAAGATTGGATCTTTACTAATTCTATTTGAACTCAAAAAGGAAAGCTATTATTTCTATTTAAAGTGAGACTTCTAATAGTGGTAATAGTATAACAAAGGGTTACTAAGTGTAATGGAAGTTGAACTTCTAATAATACACTAAGAAAGAAGGTTGAAAAGCTATAAAAGGAAGAGAAGGGAGCACCCTTGGACGTCCATCCACAATTCCCCCCCCCCCCCCCAAAGTGCAAGAGTTGCACTACTCTCTTCTTCTCTCTCTTCTAGTTCCCTTCTAGTTTCCTTAGTGATTTTAGAGAGACTTTCTCTTGGAGATTCCACCATCTCTCTTGAAGAAAGAGATCTGAAGCAGGTCATAGCGTGGAAGACGATTGGGCATTGGAGATTCTGATCTTAGAAGAACTCTTCATCAAAGAGTTGAATCAAGTTCTCCATTAGAGCACAACCAAGCTCCATAGGTATCTTCTACTCCTTGTATGTTGTGGAATTTCGTGGTTGCATGTTTAGTGCTGTTTCTTTCTCCTTCATAGGTTTGTTTGCTGATCATGATGGCTGCGTTTGAGGACATGCATCCTAGATTGGGTTTTTATGGCTTTTGGATAGGTGTTCATCACTTCTAGTTGGTGAAAAGTTTTTGAAACCTATCCAAGAGGTCCACCCACTTCCAACAGAAAGGCATTGTGAAAATCTAGAAATTGAAAAGCAATTATAAACAATGAGCATATTAAAAACTTTTTTTATAAACAGGGAGCGTAGCAACCTAATTTTATTCTTTAGAGTTATAAGACTAGTACTTCCAGAAGTGGTGAAAATTGAATAAACAAAAGTGAAGACAAAAAATGACCATCAAATACTTCCCATTGTAATTGATAATGAATCTATGGGAGATGGGAAATGAATACCCCAACCCTGATACCCTAGCGAAGGCAGGGGCCTATCTACATTTTTGCCTTAATCCTTCACCCCTCAACTCCTTAATCATCATTTTTTGGAGCCCATTTGACCCTGAATTCATAGTTCAATTTCCATGTAAGCAAAGCGTATGAGCCCTCCCATTTGGAAGGGTCGCCAAGGTGGAATAGGAAGGCAACATTTCCCATTAAAGAGGTGTATTAGGATGGTCTATAGCACGTCTCTGCCTTCAAGCCTTGAACACTCTTATCACCTCTGATGAAACCACATGGCATGGAAAATCATAGGAAGCTGATATGCATTGATTTCTTCGAGTTGTAAGAGAAATCCAAGCATCCTCGCAGAATTGTTAAGTCTCACAGTTCGTGCCAGAGGCCCTGTTTCAGTTGACGACACACAGTAGCTATAAAATAAGACCTGCAGTGGATAATTGTAAGAAAGTCTCTGATGTTCTTTTGGCAGAAAGAACATACCTAAGCAACTGTCGCTCTGTCAGACCATAATGAAAACGCAGTTTTTGTTTTTCTTCTGGACGAGTACGGTATTGAGATATTTTCCTGAAACGTGATTGGCTTCTAAGATCACTTCCGGATCTAGGTATGCATGTGATTCTAACAGTTCAAGACATACATAATTTTACTACGACTACAGGAGAAAATAAATATGGTTGATGTTGAATTCACATGCATTTAGGTATTATAGGATCGACCTTGAGTTCGGTGGAGGCTACATAACCTGAACTGTTAGAAGCACATGCAGAACAAACTAGCTAAAAGTCCGCCAGGTGCTACATCATAGGCACACTCGAAACGTAGATAATTGTAACCATATGCATATGAAATAATAGCAATGGAGTACCAATCCTCGGGCTCGATTTGTAAAGTCTCTCCTCCTTGGTATTGTTGTCTCCAGGAATGGTCGAAGCCACACCGAATCGAAAAAGGATGTTATCCAAACGCATCTCAAGTAGTTGCAGTAAAACCTGACTAGTTGATGCTTTGGCTTTTCCGGCAAAACGAACATATCTAAGCAATTGTCGCTCTGTCAGACCATAATGAAAACGCAATTTTTATTTTTCTTCTAGACGCGTACGATATTGAGATATTTTCTTGAAATGTGATTGGTTTCTAAGATCACTTCCGAATCTAGGTATGCATGTGATTCTAACAGTTCAGGCTATGTAGCCTCCACCAAACTCAAGGTGGATCCTATAATACCTATATGCATGTGAATTCACACGTGCGGCTCCTGCCCCTGCCATCTTCATCTTTTACTAAAACACACCAAAGAAACCTCTTTCAGAGATCCGTGATGAATTCATGGAGAAGGAGAGGCATGGAATGGAAGATTCGATCAATACAACAAGCTTCAAATCTCTCTTTCCACATCAGATTTATTGGGTACTTCTACTGCTACTCTTCAAAACCTATCTCTCTTTTCTCAAATCCTAAAACCCTAAACCCTTCTTTCTCAAATTCTAACCCTGAAACCCTATCTCCCTCTTCTAACCGCAACCCTAATTTTTGTATCAACAGGAACCCTAATCATAGTTTCCCTATTTTCCTTCTTCAT
Source organism: Persea americana (assembly GCA_029852735.1). NCBI lineage: Eukaryota > Viridiplantae > Streptophyta > Magnoliopsida > Laurales > Lauraceae > Persea > Persea americana. The sequence goes on from CM056816.1 coordinate 18,444,404, forward strand.
CTGTTTCGACCCTTTGCAATCTCTTGCGGTGTATTTGATTGATGCAAGTTCTTACCCTTAATGCATGCATTCAATCGCCCATCAGCTATCTTCTCCCCAATGCTCAAAAACCCTGCGGTTTAGTGGAAACCCTAGTTCCCGAAATCGGGGTTCTCATTCCTGGAACAAAAGGCAATGACCCAACTTCGATTCTCAAATTCCTGTTGTGGGTTCAGATCAAATTGAAGAAGTTATAGAGTTGATCAAAAGAGGGGACATTGATATGGAATTGAAGCTGAATCAGGTGCACCCGAACCTTTCTATTGCTTTGGTTTGTAAGATAATTGGTATTTTGAATGATCGTTGTGTTTCGGCTCTGCGATTTCTCGACTAGGTTCAGAAAACCCAGACATATTTACTCCCAGATTCTGAGATTTACAATTTGATTGTAGATAATACTGGTCGAATGGAAGACTATGAATCAATGTTCATTGTATTAAGCAAGCTTTCGATGAAACGACATTGCCTAACAGAAAAGGCATTTGGGTTTCTGACTGTTTGTAGTGCTGCTGGAGGTGGGATCATGGATTCTGTTGAAAGAGTTGTAGAAACACTGAACAGAGTAAGAGGGTCCTGTCATAGTTCTGGAATATATGCATTGATTAAGACGCTTTGTGTTATGAATTCCTTCGATGGGGTGATGTTTGTGATGGAGGAGACTGCTAGGAAGACATCCTACTACAATGTACTTGTTGCGGCAAAGTGTCGAAATGGTGATTTTCAAGATGCACTGCATCTGTTTGATGAAATGAGGAGATTTGGATGTGATCCTAATACCAAGCCATATAACTACTTGTTGGGTAGCCTCTGTAACAAAGGAAGGATTATTGAAGTTTGTGAGCTTATTGATGCAATGGAAAAGTTGTGTTACCTTTCTGATTCTGTGACCTTTGAGATAGTCATAGTTCATGCTTGTAGGCTTGGGAGCATGGATTTTGCAATTGAGTTTCTCTACCACAAGATGTCGGTAGGACTTGCACCGCGATTAACAACGCATGCTGCCTTCATTAAGGGCTACTTTTGGTCCGGGCAGGTGGGCTGATGCTCACAAGTATGTGGTTGATATGAGCAGCAAGGATAAGTACTCGGCCAATATGAATTACAGTTTGCTTGCTAGCCTTTTTCATAAATCAGGGAGGTTAGTTGAAGCGCGAGATGTTCTTATTGAGATGATTGAGAGGGGGATTAAACCCAACTTTCCAGTTTATATGAGAGTGATGAAGGATCCCTTCAAATTGGGCAAGGGAGATTTGGTTGGAGATTTAAAGGCCAAATTTGCATAGTTTCATTCAAATACAGGAAATGGTTGAGATTTATCTCAAGTTCTTAACAACTTCCTCGATGTGTTACATGACTTGCGTTATTTCTTGTGTCATATCCGGCAAGATGTGATGATGTTGATAGAGCGAGATGACATGTTTTTAGGTTATTGCTGTACATGAGCAGCATATGGCAGTGAAGAGAGAAGGAATTGTTGAAGAAACTTCACAAATGATCAAATGTTTCATATACATCACTTTGAGTTTGGGCGGAAACTTTAGTTTTTATATCAATTGGTGAAATCACTTGGACCACTCATTTGGCATTTTGATGAGTTCAGGTGAGTTTGGCTTTGGAGAGTTTTGGCATGACAGGGTTTTATTTCTATGTTTATAAAGAGATTACATGTTTGTATTGATGTTGATAAGCAGCAACTAACAACACAGAGAGAAGGAACTGTGGAAGAAACTGCACAAATTATCAAATGCTTCGTATACATCATCATTTTGACTTTGAGATTACAGATTTTGTCTGTCTAAGTTTTAGTTTTTATACCAAGTGGTGAAATCACTTGGATCACACATTTGGTGGTTGATGAATTAAGCCAGGTTTGGCGTCGGAGAGTTTTATTTATAGGTTTATTCAATTCCTTTTGTAGTCATGGTGGTGTTGGTGTATATGCATGAGAGAGGAAGAGGTGCACCGTATCCTCAGTGCGCGCGAGACACCAGATCCCACCTGGACACATGACAATCAGGGAATGAAACAGTATCCACTGTGGATAATGGTTGGGCAAAAAAGCAACCCAAATCATTCTCCATGACCATCAGATTATGGCCCTTTAAAAAAAAAGACAAAAGGTGTGCAAATTAATTATTATTAGTGGTGGTAGTGGTCGTGGTTTGACTCATTGAGTTTTGCTCCAGTACATACATTGTGTACCATATTACAGCACATGGTAGTGTAGTATGCTAGACTCGTGTATCTATATTCTGAACCGTCCACACACATAGAAGCCCCCTTAATTATATTGGATCCCATGGGTTTGCGCCCATCGAATTTTAATTCCTAAAATTTCTCTTTAATGAAAGGAAACATTATCTCCAACAAAGTCATCCTTATTCTAATCCCAACGGTCTCTCTCTAATACATATGGTACTCTATTCGTGTTGTATGTCCTATGTTGGCAAGTGATGGGTGATTTAGTTGATTGCTTTACAATTTGATTCAGTTGAAAAATGATAGGAAACATTATTTCTAAGAAAGGCATCCCTATTCTCATACCAACAGTCTCTCTCTAATACATACGGTACTCTTTTTCTATCCTATATATGTCCTATGTGAGCAGGTGATGGGTGATTTAGTTGATTGCTTCACAATTTGATTCAGTTGAAAACCATCGATAGCTTGGTTGATTGGAATCATTATTTTGATTGGATTTCTTTGTTAAGCTTCTTTCTCCTCATAGTAACACAATTTGCAGTTTTGGCTCCTTTTGGTTCTGTTTGAGTCCTTAGAATTTGGTTGCCTTGTTCTCTTGTTTGCTTAAAACTCAAACTACTTTTACTTCGTTATAGTAAGAGTAAATTAGCGAAAGGTTCTTGAAATGGAATGTTTAAAGGCTCTGGTCCACACAAATTTTATCAAGGGCTGTAGTCTACGCAGCTAGACATATCTCATCTAGACATCCCTATGGATGCCACATCACATATTTCGTGACTGATTTACCTCTGTTCCAAAAACCCTAACATTTGTGAATTTTTAGGGCATAGGGATAGGATTTCATCCAAAGAAACAAATACAAAAAGATGTATTGAAACGAACGAGAACGAAAGAAAGGAATTCATGAGGAAGGAGATTGGATGGAAATAGAAAAAGAGCAGAAGATGAAACCTTTCTTGGCCAGCAGTGTCCCAAATCTGGGCCTTGACAACTAGGCCTGTCAATGGGATGGGCTGGGCCTGGGCTTGGGTTGTCTAATCCCGTCCCGAAAATAGGACGGGCCTGCTGGGTGTTGCCCAATCCCGTCCCTAAATTAAACGGGCCTACATAAAATCCCGTCCTGTACGGGCCCGGGCTGGGACCGGGCTGGGCCTGGGCTTAGCCCGATCCTGAACATAAGCAAAACATTCTCTAATTATTTCTACCGTCACCAGACACCCGCTATGAATCGGACTCTAAACCCTCCTCCTTTTTTCCGGGCTTGGGACCTGCAATGTAATGCAACAACTACAAGCAACATGGCGGAGTTAAATTTTTTTTTTTTTTTCCGGTGACAATAGAAAATAAATAGAAATGAATGAGTATCCTATAGGCTATATGAGTCAAGAAATGTAGGAATGGTTAAAACCTCTTTTTTTTTTTTCCGGTGAAAGTAGAAAATCAGAAAATCAATAAAATGAATGAGAATGAGTATCCTATATGGGTCAAGTAATGTAAAAAAGAAATCAACATAAATTATTTTTCTTTTAATATGTCTAAAACATCAGTTAGTGCATTCCCATCATTGTCTAAATCATCAATCCTAGTTGGGTCACGATTAAACCAATCTTGGGCACAAACTAATGCTTTTACTGTATCTGGTTCCAAAGAAGTCCTATGTGGGTCAAGTACCCTCCCTCCGGTGCTAAATACCGACTCTGAAGCAACGGTAGAAACTTGAATAGCTAAAATATCACGAGCCATATGAGATAAAATAGGATACTTAGTTGAATTTAATTTCCACCATTGTAATCTATCTATCATGTCATCTTCTTCTACTAACTTGTCATCAAAATAACGATCTAATTCTGTTTTTTCTTCTACAACTGTCTTATTGGAGATTTCATTTCGATACTTTAAAAAAAGGGAACGAGCCTTTCCATGTTCATCATCACCAGCCTTTCTTTTAAATTGCCTACTAGTTGCATCATTTTTATTTACTATCTGATTACTTTCTTTAGCACCAAATCTCACACGATACTCCTTATATAACTTTTTAAATAGATTACGAGCTTCAATCATACGAGTATTTCTATATTTCACTGTTTCATATAATATCTTAAAAACCCATTTCAAACACTATCTTAGAGGAGGGATCAAGCAATATGGCTATTTCAAACATTTGATTATAATTCTTCCAATATTTATCAAATTTTTCCATCATCGCTTTAGCCATTTTTGCAGAAACAAAATCAAAATCACCTAATTTTTGTACCAACTCATTATGTATTGTATGAATGGTAAAAATGTATGAATGGTTGGATACTTTCTAGCAGAGAACCTATTTGTCGCTTCATAGAACCTTTCCAAAAAATTATTAAGAGTGGCAACCTTGTCCCATTCCTCGTCCGAAGGAATCAAAGTCTTATAGTGTAAATCATCTGTTAAAGATAGATAAGAAAAAACATCTCGAAAATACAGTGCTGAAGAAACCATAAGATATGTGGAGTTCTATCTAGTTTGAACATCAAGAGGCAATCCCCTTGTAGAACTTAGCCCTTTCACACTTACAATATCACGAAACTAATGTATACAATTCGAGCTATTCTTAATGTATTTAACCACCTCCCTGATGTTCTCAATAATTGGGTCAATATCTTTAAGTCCATCTTTCACTATAAGGTTAAGAATATGTGCAGCACAACGCATATGAAAAAATTTACCATTTAAGATGAGAGCATTGGTTTTCAAAAGTTGATTTCTAAGTGTCCTTACAATACAATCATTTCTAGAACAATTATCTAATGTCAAACATGATAATTTATTCTCAATATTCCAATTAAGTATACTTAGAGTAATATTGTCAGCTAGCATTTGGCCAGTGTGGGGAGGATCAACATTATGAAAGTTAATTATATGCGATTTAAGAACCCAATCAGAGTCAATATAATGTGCTGTAATAGCCATATAACCTAAATGCTGATTGGATGTCCACATATCCGCTGTGAGAGCAATCCTACTAGTGAGATCCTTGAATTCTTTAAAGATCTCATTCTTTTTTCCATTGTACATTTCCATACAATCTGCCTTCACAGTGTTACATGATACAATCTTGAATTCAGGTCGTAGAGTCGCACAGAACTCTTTAAAACCTCGTTGTTCAACAACATTAAAAGGATAGTCATGTAATAACAATATTTTTACAAGGGCTTCTCAACTCTTTTTTTTTTTATCAAATCTAAAAATGCCAACACCGGTTTTGGATTGAGCATCAGTCCTTAAAAGTGGTTGTTTTTTTGACTTATCAGTGCTTGGTTTACAAACGCACGATTTGCAGTGTCTATGCAGGTGTGAAGTTCCATCCTCAGGTCTACTGACTAGAGATTTCTTGCAATAGTTGCACACCGCTTTAATTTTAAGGACATCCTTCCCATTAACTTTCACAGTCAAATCTGATTTTACAAAGTGTTGCCAAACCGCTAATTTAAGCTTTTTTGCATTAGGCTCAGCATTGGGAGAGGGAATGGGAGGCACTTGCTCACTACCACCACTACCCATCTCATCATCAATGGAGAAGGGGACGTGTGAACGAACAAGAATGCTACCAACACTACTAGAAGGTGTATCAGGAGTATCAGAAGACATATTTAACAATTCAAACAAAAAACAAGTATCAATCCCTAATATCCACAACTATCCACAACTACTCACAGCTAAACAAGTAAAGCTGTTATCAATCCCTAATATCCACAACTAAACAAGTAATCAATAAGCTACTATCCACAACTAAACAAGTAAATCAGTTTCTACTATCCACAACTAAACAAGTAATCAATAAGCTACTATCCACAACTAAACAAGTAAATCAGTTTCTACTATCCACAACTAAACAAGTAAATAAACTTAAAAGAAGAAGAGTCAAGAGACGTATCTTAGTATCCTACAATTCCAAAAGCGCAGCAGTCACAGCAACGCAATTGGCCCAAAAAGGACAAAATCTAGCCAAGTAAAAAGAAATTAATTCATGTCAGTCTTTATTGTAAAATCCAATTACAATACTAAGTTCAAAAATTATTTGTTGAAAGTTGAAACTCTTATGATGCAATCACATACGCAAAACAAAATTGGATAGACATGAATGTTTTTGGCCTACATATATCCCACCCAAAAGGTCAGGAACAATTTAGGACCTTTTCTTCTCATTCCTCTCTTTTTCTTTGTTTTTTTTATCTTTGTATCTTCAATTCATTCTCAGAAGAAGAAGATAATGGCTTCTGTGCCATCTCAAGGATGGAAGCCTGCTATTGAAGATGGCCCAGAGATTGATGGTGATCTTCTGATGGCTCCACTTGAACGGTTGGGACATAGTATCATGAACATCATGAACATTGGATGGATCATGTATTGGGAACCATTGGATTGGATGATGGTGAAAGCACTGATCCATTCGACTGGGTTGATATGGATATGGTTACCAACTCTCACTTTGTTGACATGGGCAATTGGTATGTGGAAACTTGTGGAGATGATGTTGAGATGGGTGATAAACAGTTAAAATAGATAATTCCACTTTCCAGCAAAGCTTCATCTTCGATTAGCATGAAAATTGGCATTATACCTGATTAGAGAGCATATTGCATACCTGATTAACCAATGGTTCAGATCTTTGGTGCTTCTTTGGTGTGGGACAGAGAGGCAATAACAGAGAGAGAGCAGAGAGCTGAGAGGGAGAGCTAAGAGGCGAGATCTGAGAGCAGAGAGGCGCTAACAGAGAGGGCGCAGGGCAGAGACGAAGAGCTGAGAGGCGAGATCTGAGAGTTGAGAGATCTGAGAGCAGAGAGGCGCTAACAGAGAGGGCGCAGAGCAGAGAGCAGAGAGGTAGAGCAGAGAGCAGAGACGGAGAGCTGAGAGCAGAGACGGAGAGCTGAGAGGCGAGATCCGAGAGCTGAGAGATCTGAGAGCAAAGAGTGAGATCTGAGATCTGAGAGCTGAGATTGAGATCTGAGAGCAGAGAGGCAAGACGAGATCTGAGAGCTGAGAGCTGAGAGATCGGAGAGCAGAGAGGCGAGACGAGAGCGCAGAGAGCGAGATGAGAGAGCAAAGAGGCGAGACGAGAGAGCAGAGTGAAGCTCTGAGAGCAGAGAGGCTAGCAGAGAGAGCAAAGCGGAGATCTGAGCGCAGAGAGGCGAGCCGAGAGAGCAGAGGGAGACCTGAGAGCAGAGAGGCAAGCCGAGAGAGCAAAGCGGAGATAGCAGAGTGGAGATCGCAGAGAGGCGAGACGAGAGAGCAGAAAGGTGAGACGAGAAACCAAAGAGAGAGTTGTTCGCACTTTGCAGATATGAGATCGCAAGGAGGCAGAGAAGGCGAGACGAGAAATGTTCGATGAGCAGATGCTGTGAATAGTGATGTTAGGTTTCCTCTTTTCTGGCTTTGTGAAAACAGATGGGGGCCGAAATTTACAAGAATGCCCCTCCTAATAGTCGTTTGATGCTGTTAGTGAGGGGCAATTTAGGTAATATATAAAAAATTATCAAAATTTATTTAAAGCGGGCCGGGCCGGGCCTAAACGGGCTGGGCATCCTTTGCCCAGTCCCAGTCCCATTTTGGTCGGCCTTTTGCTATTATTGACCAAGCCCAACCCACTGGAATAATTTTTTTTTAAAAGTCCCATATTTTCGGGCTTGGGATGGGACGGGCCGGGCTTTCTACCCGTCTCAATGCGTCCCATTGATAGGCCTATTGACAACCTTTTCATCGACGCGGATGCTGCGAGTGGCGAATTCAACCCCGATCGTGGATTTTGATTTGAGGCTGAACTCATTTCTTGTGAATCTCGAGAGAAGATATGATTCCCCAAAGCCAGAATCGCTGATCAAAACGACCATGAAAAGATAATCGTAATTGTTGTCGGCTCTATATGCCATTGCTTTCTTTTCTTTTTGTCTTTCTTTCCTTCCTTCTCTCTTCGACTCTTCCTTGGGATTAATTAATACGATCGTACAGGTCTCATTCATCACATATTTACTCTAATATTTATAAATCTTACCATTATTGAAAGATTGAATGGATTAGCTATGTTGTCAATTGAGAAGACTATGGTTGATAAGATTGATTACGCAGCTTTGATTAGTACATTTGCAGCAAAAAATGCTAGAAGAATAGTGTTTAAATGAATTGAAGTGATGTAATGACTATTGATTTTTCTATATATATGTTTTGAGTTTTGGTAATGATTAATTTATGATCCATTTTTTCTAAGCTAATTTTCGTATACAATATATAAGGGGTCCCCTTTGAAATCTTTACTTTAGGCCTCAAAAATCTCAAGGCCGGCGCTGGTCACTAGCCAAGAGATCACCCCCACAGACAAATACTGGCTAAGTTCAAGGCCCCTAAAATTAAAGCCACTCTAGAGCTAAAACTCAAAAACATGCATCTGGATTCTTGGCTCCTTGATGATCAAGGTGACCTTCTCTCACTAAAAGGCATTTTATCCAATCCCATCTTAATTAGTTACAAACATTTCCCATGACGACATTGATTTGGAATGTGAGGGGAGCAGCTCGTACAGCATCAGTGAACCACTTAACACCACCTTTTTACTCAACATCAATCTCAAAATTTTGATGTGAGTCCTACGTGAGAAATATGTTTTGCTCCTTTTCTTTAATTAGCTTTACATTTCTACATAGATATAAATAAATTCTAGCAAGATTAGGCATTTTGGACATTTGTAAAATTTGTTATAAAATTCGATGTCCTTACCATAGTCTTATTTGAGAATATGCAAATGCGGATTTATGTGTCTCAAGTTTTTCTTATCAGGTTCATGTTTGATGAAATGACAACACTATTGAAGTGGGGCATGTAGCTCCCAAGGGGCCCAATTCTGGATGGGCCTGCCAAGGCCTGAAAAGGATTGAATGTTCTGAATCTTGGTCTTGACCCACATCTAACCCATATTTTATATTTAACCCACCAACAATAAATATTGGCCAGTCATACTCATGGGTCCAGAAAACTTGACCCGCAAATGAATTAGTTGATCCACAAACCCATTTGGCCCATATTTTCTTAATTTCATAGTCTCTATGGTTGAGAGTTAACTTGGAATGAGCCACGCTCGTGTTTGAATTTTCCTTTTTTTTTTTTTTTTGCCTGCAACCAAAATCAAATGTAGCCTTAATGCTTGGAATGGATTGGGCTTGAGCTGAGCTTCTACAGGTTGGACTTCAGTCTTCAGACACCCAACTCAAGCTAACCTTTTTTTACTGGACACAACCCGTTTGCCACCCCTTGACTATCAACTGCAACAAATAATCGTTTTATCCACGTTTCTGATAAAATCTCGCAAAATGCACTGGATACAAAAGTCTCACACATGTTTTCCATGAACGAGTTGGGGAATTGGAACTTAATGGTGAGGCCTAACTTCTGAAAAATCCAGCTGACAACTTGGAGCCCTCATGGGTTGGTGAGGGGCGTTTGGGCTTGATCATAAATTTAATCTATTGGAGTGAAATTTGAGGATATGCCCTGTAAAGGGGGATCATCCATTTTGAGCAGTTCATGTTTTTATTAGCCTGGCCCCAACTGTGACCTTTCAACTCCTTAAAACATGTGGAGGACTGGACTTTGGGGTCCATGTTGAGAAAGATAGAAACGGAAATACAAGTTGACAAACAGAGCCAGTTGTAATGGGATATAAACAAGATCATACAAGATCTTGGCATTTGTCACAACAAAGATCCATGACAATGCAGGGCACAAACCATAGGGTAGAAGAGCTTGGACTATGGCCCAACCGACCATAAAGGGCCTCTGGATAAATGGCTGGGATTGTGACATGTTTCGTACTTTACATCCCCTCACAGGAAACAACAAAAATGTCCTTGCACAGGACAGTTCATGCCGCGTAAAAATGTGGACACTTTGGAAAACATTTAATCAAAGTGGATTCTCTTTGATCCCCAATTTGTCTTTTATTCTTCTCACATTTTGCATTTGTGCAATCACAAATGAGAGGAATCCTAGGCAGAAAATAGTTCTAATTCTCCATGCGTTTGGTGCAACACCATTTTTCATGTTAAATTTGAAAATGACTTGATTTTGTTTGATAGAGATGATTTTGATTTCTTATCTAAACTGCATCGTAGAAATCCACGAATGAGCAGATCCCATTAAGAGGTACTCTCGTATGTTAATCTTGAACAAACAATTGGCCTATTTATTATAAGCCTTTTGAGTTTAACCGTAAAGATCTTTCATTATTTAAACCTAGTGTTCGTGAGTCCCTTTCTCATCCCAGTACCGAATGTAGAGTGTTTGATTCCTGGGTCCTCTTCCCACTCACTATAAGTGGCCATCTTCCTGATGTGTGTTGGACTTGGGATTCACTCCCATGTCAGTTATATCTACCGAGAGCCCAGTCACCTTGGCCAGTGCCAAGAAAACTAAGTTCATTCAGTTTTACGCCCCTTAAAAGAAGGTTCTGATCATTTGATTGAAATCATATTAAGGTAGCCACCCTATCCAAATTAAAATTCAGTCCTATGCTCATCGAAGTGGACCCCACATGAAGTGGATGGCTTTAGCAGGCATTTTCTGGTTGGCTCACGTTCAAATTTTAATTTATTCACCGAGGTGAAAACAGAAAAGCATTGTAATCAAAATGGACCCTACATTAGATTCTGAGTTTTCTGTTTTCTTTCTAATGGGCTTTGTTTTTTCTAGTACAATCTTTGTACTGTGTATGGTACAATGCTTGTACTGAAAACTGATGGATGCATGAGATCATCACTAGTCATTTTGTTGGCCACATTACATTTAATTTGCTTTCTCAGGTGGCCGGAGACTTGCAATCATCTGGTTGTGTTTCAATTTGGTCTTCTGTCCATGCCGAAAAAGATGTCCCAAGTGGATGGATGCTTACCATTTGATCAATAGCATAGAAATTAACAGTTGAGTTTGTCTGAATGGTCATGGCCAAAGGAGCAATTATTTGGACTCATTTTTTATATGGGTCTGGGCTTTGGATGGAAAACTATCTATTAACTTTTTAGGACAAATTAAAAACTCAGAGTTGGAATCAGTTGATGAAACTGATACGGTGGCCACCTTTAATCACGATACTAACCTATTGCAATTAGTATCCTTTCTCAGGTGCTCAAGCTATAAAGAAAAATGTGGCTGTAATTATAAAATCCGGATTTCTTTCTAACCAGAGAGTGACTCTGCTAACGCGATCACTTGAATTTCTAATTGGAAGGCTTTCATTTGAAACTCCAGTTCATCTTTAATAAAATCCGGGTTCTTTCTACATCTATTAATGTTTGTTTCCGTCGTGTGCTTAGGACGGCCAATTCCATGGCCGATGATTTAGCTAAGCAAGGGATTGATAGAGTTTCTCCTTAACCCTCTGTTTGGGAAGGAGGGAAAGTGGGGGGGGGGGGGGGGGGGGGGGGGGGGGGGGGAGGGGAAAATGGAGGGAAAGTGGAAGTTGATGGTGTTTGGGAAGGAGGGAGAGAAAGTGGGGGGAAGGAAAATAGGGGGGAAAATGCTTGTGGGGCCCACCTTAAAATTTTCCCCTAAAAAATGAGGGGAAAGTGGGGGGAAAGTGTGAGGGAAAGAGGGGAGGGGAGGGAATTTTACTAAAATGCCCTTATCACCTTTTCACTTTTTCACAAAGTAAGGGTAAATTGGTAATTTTCTCTCTACCTCACAAACAAACAAAACCCTACTTTTTCACTTTTCTTTCCCCTCCTTTTTTACTATCCAAACAAGAGTTAATTTTCCCTCCCCTCCCCTCCCCTCCATTTTCCTTCCCCCTCAAATTTTCCCTTCCCTCCCCTCCCCCCTTCCCAAACATAGGGTAAAGGGCGTTACTTTGTATGTGGTTGAGTTGGGGGTACAATGCTCTTGTACCTCTTTATCTTTTGACTCTTTGCACTTTTTTTGCTTTTCTGTAATTATTTCCTCTCCTTCCTTTGGATTAGGAAAAAATTATAACACATCAAACATCCCATGGATTTTACACCAATCCAATGAATTCAACAGATCAAAGAACAATTTAAAAAAAAAAAAAAAGAAAAGAAAAAGAGAGTAATATAGTAAGTTAGAAAAATTACGTTTTAGAAAGAATTTTACTTAAAAAAAAAACCTTTATTCATGAATAAGAAATCTTCTCTAAAAAAATATTTTATTGCTATTTTCTTTTTTTAACTGTCTTTTTCAAAGATATTTTATCTAATATGCATGATAATAGAAGAACAATTTTTTAGAAATCTCAAATGATATGATTTGTCCTATGTAGGCCTCTGCCGATTAAGACATGCATTATTCTTCTTAAATCCAATTTTATGTTAAATGGACTTTAAAAATAAAAAAGATTTCATGTCTCACTAAAAATAAGAATATTAGAGTAATCTTCCTTATTTTTCAAAGAGATTTCATTTAATAAGGAGTGGTAATAAAAAGAATTTTAGAAATCTAAGATGATAAGAATGTCCCAATCTAAGGCCTTACCAAATGATACCAATTATTTAATGTAGGCCCCTTCCCATTAAGACATGAATTATTCTCAAACTAAGTTTTTGGTTAAATGGACTAAAAGTCAGAATGCTATTTTTTTTCTTGTAACCATATTTATTAAAGAGTTTCTATTCAATAAGAAAATGTAATCAAAGAATAATTATTAAATATTTAATATGTAAATTGGCCAAGCAATTGATATGGCTCAAGGAGAAGTCGATGTTATCTTTCTTTATGTAATGTGTTTTTATTATAGAAATATATAAGATAAGAATATGACGAGATATAATTTACAAGAATTTAATTAGTAATAAGATTAGAGGAGATAAGGATTAGAAACCATCCGACTATTTAACGACATATTTGATTAAATGATTAAAGAGAGATGTTGTAGGATTTATTAAGGAGAAATATGATAGGAGAGAGGGAAAAGTACCTTCTCATTTAATCTCATTTAAAAACCTACATCAAACCGTGTGATTCAAAGGCCAAGGCATTTATTAGGCCGATTTCAATTGAAATCAATCTAGTCAAGTATGGGATGGTCAAAATCAATTGAGGCCGAATTCAATTGAAATTAGTCTCTTTCATATATATATATATTAATAATAGGCACAAAAATGGGATGAATAATGAAAGATACCAATTCTAGGAAATCCCGTTTTTCTTGAGTTTTCATTTTTTTTTTCTATTCTAGAATCATAGCCATACAAGATTAATACTAAAACATACATTCATATGGTTGATATATTGGTTGTTGTTAAACTGATGTGGTGTGATAAAGATACTTGATCCCATGGTTTAGGTCTATGGAAATGGAATTGAACTCCTATGGATTAACAGACAAATAGTTCTAATAATGTATTATAAAGGGGTGACGGGTGAAGTATATAAGGTGGAGATTTCGATGGGGCTCTTACTTTTCTAGGACTTAATTTACTAGGGAATGGCTTGGTATTCATTTTCCATCTTCCCATAATTCATTTTTCATAAGCGACAGATGATTCAATTCCCATTTACAAATATCTACCTTTCTTTCTTCAATTTTAACCAATTCTAGCAATATAACTTTTAACATTCCTAAGAATTCAGTTGCAAACAAAAGGACTCAAACATATTAGTAAAACATAATAGTATTTGGATCTCAATTGGAGTCCAGATCCAGACCTTTTGTTTGGGTTGTTGTCCAATTTAAGAATTTGAGTTAAATTTGGGTCCAGGGGTGCCACAGTTTGTCAAGGCAGTCCCATATAAGGGCGGGTACCAGATTTTCAATCCCAATCATTTATTAATGTGGTACACCCCTAAATAAAGCGTACGACTTAGAATCCTACATTCAAGCCATGCAAGATCCACTGAACTGAGGAAACCGAGGTCCCGTTTGGCATCGCTTTTGATTTTGTGTTGAGATCAGGTTGTCCTGCGATTGTTCTGTGGAAAACTTGTTTGGCAACATTTGGTTAAATTGTTCCTTTGAAAATATGATGTGCAGAACTTATTTGGTAAGAATATAACATTGTTGAGTTTAGATCCATTATAAATATTCATAAATTCATCTTAAATATTAAAAGAATACAAGGGCCCACTCTTATAGGCCACCATCTAGGTATTATAATGTGGGCCCACCTAAGGGGCTTATAACATATTTAGAAATACTTGCGCTTATCTCACTTTTAAATTTGTAATGTTAGACCCACTTTTAGAAACTAAAAAATTGGGCTCACCTTTATAAGATTTACAGTGTGGGCCCGCAATATGTTATTGGAAACCTGTGACGCACACCTTATATGATTGTAAATATAGGACCCACCTTTAAGAATTTTGGTAATCGGGGCCTACCTTTTAGAAATTAACTAATGAGAAATTTATAGTTTTAGAGGACCCACCATTAAGGACAATGAGGTCAATGCCAGCAATATCGTCAAAATTCCCATGTTGTGTTAATTTATATCGTCAAGATTCCCATGATGTGTTAATAATAATATATATGTACATGAGAGAGAGGTGAGTGGATGATTGGGTGTGTGTGTTCCAATATGGAATCCAACATATAGCCAAACATAAGGACAAGAAAAGAAGTTTGAAAATGCCTAAAAAATAGTAGCAAGGCTCCCTGTGTGCTGCAGAGACTATCTTTAAAAGAAACGATTACTAGTCGTTCTCAAATCTTGCGCCAGCAAGCCATATTTCTAAGATGTTCTCAAGATTTCTTTTTGAAAATGACTCGTAAGCCATATTTTCTAAGATGTTCTCAAGATTTCTTTCTGGAAATGACTTGTAAGTTGCATCCAAACTCGTGTTCTGAGTTTTCATTCCATGGGAACACTGAAGCGACCCACCAAAATGATGTCAAACAGGCCCTATACCCTTACATGAGTTCAGGTCTCATGAAGATCTAGGTTTAAGACTTCCAAGTAACCCAATGGGAAGGTGGTATCAAATGGTTTGCTTCAATGAAAAAAATGATCCCCACATGTTAAAACCCTTTTATTTTTATTTCCTCTAAAGCTAATCACTTGTGTGTATCCAACCATTCTCTCAGAATCAATTAACAATTCCCTTGATCTTATCAGTGTGCTCATATCTATCGAATTGGACAGCAGAGTCCCAACAAACTTAAAATAACATGAATGCAGACGATATTGGGATCAATGATCAATCACTGGTACAGATGGCTTATGCTGTGATAAGTGCTCTAGAATAATAATGTATATAAAGAGGAAGAAATGACCCGAAATATGATTATAGAATAGATAAGTCGCTTTTCAATTGGGTTGGCCCACACTTGTTGTGGCTGGCTCACATGCCTTCCATGTGCTTTTTCCATCAATTGGTAATATTCTATTCATTACCCACTCCGTGGGGCAGTTTCTGTCATCACATGCACGGCCTTTTCATCCTTTGCCAGCTTAAATTTCAACTGAAATGACAGGAACGCCCAATTTTTCCCCATGGCTACATTCCCTTTTTTTTTTTTTTTTTTTTTTTTTAACTATTAATAATTGTTTAATTATTAAAATGATTATCTTCTTCAAAACATCTGATAATTATGAGGAGAAACAACAGGATTAGGGTTTTTTAGCAATAGCAAGGGGCTGCGGCTGGAGCCTACTCACATCCCCACGAATCGATCCCTGGGCAGGAAAGTCCTCTTTATGAGTTTCCAATTTGATATCTCTAAATAGTTAAGAAATTTTATCTTGCCTCGGTCAAAATTAAAATGTGCTTGGTCTGACCATACATTCTCCATCAAAGGAGCCTTATTAGAATCCCAAACTCCATTACAATCAATTCTTCATCTTGAATCAACCATATTCAAATCCCATTTTCTCATGACAGTGAAAACCCCCTTAAAGTAGGATTTTTTTTATTTGCACATGTCCAAGCATTCTAAATTTTGAATCCAAACACCAATTTATAATAAATGAGACTCACAAGTTGCCTCTCACTTTCATTTACCATCTCTAACTAAAATTAGCCCCTCCCCATACTCTACCAAAACTCAAGAAATTTAAAACCTAACCATTTAGATTTTTCACACGAAGAAGAAGAAGAAATAGAAAGAGATGGAAGATGAAAAAGAGACTTTTTTTTTTTTTATATTATCAATCCAATGCAGGACAACAATGATGATGTATTGATATTATCAACATTTGAAAAAAAAAAAAAAGTATAGCAAGGATTAGAGATGGATGTACTTTAAAATTAAGAAAAATAGAATAACAAATGAGCAAATTTGGCGGCATCTAAGGATAACATCAATATGTTATAAATTAAGAAGGACTCGTTTGAGGCTGTTTGGGTATGTCAAACGCAACCAACAATGGTGCAAACTAGTACAAGTTAATTAATGGCTTATCAAGAAAAAAAGGAAAAAAGGTAAAAAAGGATATGAACGAAAGTACTATGGATGAATTTGAAGAAATACAACCAACCTATCTTAGTATTTGGCTAATACAAACCGAAATGACAAAACATAATTCATGTCACCAACTCAATATACTAATAACAGGGATTCGAAAATGGCAATCTCAATCCATTGAGCCTTTTCTGCAAAAGACTAGAATTTATCAACTTCTTAAAACCATACCAATTTTTAAAAAATAATGTATTAAAATTTACCTATATTTCTCTTTATTCTCTATGATGTACCTTTAGCAAAAATTATATCAAGAAAGGGCATGTTTGTCATTCAATTCGACCGATAAGGATACTGATCCCCACCACCTTATAATACATGGAAGTAGGTACACTAATAAATCCAAAGCCCAACAACCACATGTACTGCAAAAAAGCTAACCACCGAAACCACATATAAACTGAGGAACACAAGGTGGTTCTGCTCAAATGTGGCAGCTTATTGCCCCTACAAACCACCCACACTTCTCCCACGTCACTTTTCATGTCAAAGCAGTAGGCATCCCATCAGATTGATACACACCCGTGGCTTGATTGATGCATGCTATTATAGTTAGTTCAGACCAGTGAAAAGCCCCTGTTGTCGGCATGGATAGTAATTCACAATATTAAAGAGTGAAAAATGCTATAAAAGAAAAATATTTTGGAAATAGAGAGAGGGAGATATAGAAAAAAGGGAATATAAGAGATTCGACACATAGAAGATGAAAAGATGTATTAAAATATTGCAAACATACCAAGAAGAGGAAAGGAGTGCAAAGAAATAAGGTTCCAGTATTAAAGAGTCATAAGGAAATGGAGGAGGAGTTTCGATAGCAAAGAAGGTTTAAAAATGGAGAAGATATAAATCAATTTATTGAGAGAAGGGGTCAAAACGAAATTCACACGGTCCAAATTAAATTGAACTCAATTCTAATTTCTTAGTTCGCTTCATATTTAATAATTCCATCCATAAGTCAATCTACTTGAATTTGGCATTCAAATTACACTGAAAATACATAATAACATGTGGGAAATGAATGAATTGAGTAAAGCATAAATGGGCACCTCAAGGTGACAGACTGACAGTAGTGACTAGTGAGTCATGCTTTCCAAAACAGTGGCTTGGACGTTCTCTAAGCACACCATTATAAATCCTTTAAAAAAAAGTGAAAGCATATTTGTAATGCCCCACCCTTTGGTTTAAATGTAACGATGAATAAAGATACAGTTGACGTCAAATAAAAAAAAAGTAAAAGTAAAACATATTTATGACGGATCCATTGAGTTTTTTCTGATCGGAATGAAGTGGTCTATTTGAATGAGAGTTAGATGAAATGGACAGAGACTCAGTATTGATCCCAACATTAATATTTGGGATGTCTCTTTTCATCTCCTTAAGTGCCGTGATAAGCGGCGCCTTAGGTGTGCCCCATCAAACTCTCGCTTTCCATAATACATTGATAAAAATATGCACATGGATATAATTTAAGAAAAAAGTACTTTTTTCTTATAAAGTTTACCACAATCTAGTATATCACACCATTTATTACAGAAAAAAAGACCGATGAAAGAGTAAAAAGGGTAAGTGGTGTCCTAATTTTTAACTTTACAAACACTATATATAGTTGAAAGTAAAATTTTAAATATGGGCCCCACGATAATTTTATCACATTGTGCCTATAAAGGGAATCCTTCACCTACCTCAGAATCTATAGATGGGATTGGCACCTACAATTATTTGATTAATTATTTGGCGCGAGTCACGTGACAACCTTTAATCAATTTCCAGGAATTGATTGAGGTTTTACAATTTACACACATGCCTTTTCCGGAGGGAATCATCTTGAAAAAAAAACTACACAATTCGAGGAAAACAATTTCCGCAATCATACGTCATCCGATGCGGATCACATGAGGAGTGTGGTCCCACTTCCGACGCTGTCAGAATCTCCGTACCATATGCATATGAGGAGTCACAAGTGGGCCCGCACCAATTCGCGGCCCTTACGCACCCACTCAAATAATATAACAATACGTAGCGAACGACGATGATTCGGTAGTCCACACCTACATTCCAAAACGTGTTCGCTATTTTGTTTGGATGTAAGAAGGCCCATCTTTTTTTTTTTTTTTTTTGTGGATGTGCACCATTTGATTTTTATTTCAAGCTGTGATTAAGCCATTGTGCAACTTGGTGGATACCATCTTGGGTTTACTTGCATGAATGGAGAGCAAATATATGGTTCATTGTTTGTGTGGGGTGGAGGAGATGGCTTATATTTTTACATCACATAAATTTTCTTTCTAAGAGCTATGATTTCAAGGCATTGGCATAATGGACCCAAATCTTGATCACTGATCAACTTGTGATTTGATTCTAACACGTTTGACAATTAGTGTTCTGAACCAAAATCATAAAAATCAAAGCTAGCATAAAGCTTGCCCAATGCATGGATTAAGTCAATGCAAATTGAATAATAAATTAGAACTAATAGAAAAATATATGAATTAAGTGAAGGGTAAATCCATTTGGGTAATAAATTCGTATTGTAATATTATTAGTTAAAAAGAAGTTGATATATAATGCTTCAATAATGCATGAGATATCTGCAAATTAATTTGTGATTCTTCAAACTCTAACTACTTGTATATTTAGGTAAGTGTTCACATGAGTTTGAACTTTTTTAAATATTTACTTATAAGAATCTTTTCCTACTAGAACATCTACATGTGGACATTTCCATCCTAAGGATGGATGTGGTGAGAGTGAGAGGCTCGTGGTTTTTGGTGGGCCCCCTCCTCTTTAACATCCCGATTGTCTAAATTGGTGATGTCCATGTAGAAAATATTTTGCTATTTAGTTAATTGTTTAAATATATATGTAGCCTACTTGTATGAGAAAATGACTCTTGAATTACCAAAATATCTTTTGTCAAATAATCAAATAAAATCTTAATGTGGGCCACCTAAATAACATAATCATTATGGGTCACATAAATAGTGTAACAATAGTGGGCCCACTAAAATGAGGGTGGATCCACATGATACCCACTAGATCTAGCTAATCCTTCCACCTTCCATGAGACCCGCTATTTAAATATGTAAATGGTGGGTCCTTTAAAAGTGGGGAATGGGTTGGATGTGTAAGATTCAGAACCCGATTAATTACATTTAGTAGTTAATTAATTATAATTAGTGATGATTTATTTTAACTAATTAAATACATTTAGTTGCTATTTTGGTGGATTTAGGTGCTTGGCGTTTCAAGTGGATTGATCGCGGATTGGCCCAGTTTGGGAATAATCTAGGACTCTTCTATAAAATCTAGAGACTTTGGAGAGCTCATTTTGAGGCTGTTTATATGAGTTAGAAGGTTAGAACAACATCTAGTAGAGTTTTTTAGAGTTCCGTGAGCTATCGGATCAAGTTCGATACTTTTAAAGGTTTAGTTTGAATTTTGAAAAAATTCAGGGGTGTTTTGAAAACTTCATAAAATTTTCATTTTGACTTCAGAAGAGAGATCTCCTCATGCCCAACAACTTTCTTGTTCAACCCATGTCCATTTGAAGTCCCGAAACCCCTCATTTTGTTAAAATGCCCAACAGAGCTTCCCATCACTGGATTGAATTCTCCATCTTGGTTGCCTCTTGATTCTCCACCATTTCGCATGAAATCACTTCTAATCTTCTTTACTCGTCCTCTTCCTCCTTTGAGCAAGTAATCGCAGACGGGCCTCGTCGTTTTCAGTAAAGAACAACCCTATAACTCATGGGTTCTCCGTGGTTCAAGCTCTTGGAGGTGAGCTCTCACCTCCAGCTGCTAGATTTGGGTTTTTTAGGGTAATTCGTCCACAAATTTGAACATGCTTGCCGTTTCTCGAAGGCTTTCTTAGTTCTTTGTTTTTTTGTAGTTTTTGGTGTAGATAATTAGGGAAAGTCATGTGGAAAGTGATTTTAGAGAGTTCGGGAGCTATCTGGAGTGATTTGGAAGCTTGGATAAGTCAAGGCAAGTGTCAATTTGTGTTCCATAGGCATGCATGCTAATTTTCTCTTAATTATTGCGCTTATTTGATTTTCTATGATAAAAACCATGTTTAAAGCCTAATTTGATATTAATTGGATTAATTGAAATGTTGGTAAACTCCTAGTAATGTTGGAAAACACCCTAGCCCTACGACCCCCACTAAGGAAGTGGGGTAAATGCCTAAAAACCTGAGCTAGGCATACCGCCAAATGCAGTCTGCACTACTAGGATTAGCCTCATGACTAGCCATGGTGCACTTGGTGGTTTGCCGAATGATCGCTCGGCGGCCCATGTTAAGCACTTAGCGATCCTCTTGTTTGAGACTGTTTTGACTTTTTTTCATTAAAAATTGATTATAAACTCTTTCTATCAATTTATGGACCTTAAAAACATGTTCGATGGGATCTGAAGGTGACCAAACTTCACCCATTTACCCATGAACCATGCCTCTTGGAAGTTTGGACTTTTCAATGACCGATCAGGCATTTGGATGACCGGTTCTATTTCAATTGGTTGTCCACTTTATAGGTTGAGTTGTGGACATGCATCCAAATGGTCACCCTTAATTAGTTTAAGGGACCGAAAATCTAGAAATTGGTGGATCCTCGTACCTTGAACCTTGCCCAACTCTTGTTTGGACTTAAGACCAATGCAAGATGATGCCTTGAGCTATCACTCAGTCCTAGATTATTTACCTACATGTTTAAGACAACTCTAAGTCAAGGGTACATGAACCTAGGGTCCCAAATGTATTCACCATCAACAGCATCAAAAGACTTTAGTCCAAGACATTCGGAACCCCAGGATTTACGTAAAGTTGAATAATGTTTTCTTGTTTTTTAAACTTGTTTTAACTTAATATGAACGTCGAAGACCGTAGCTTGGTATGGGTTAGTGTGCAAATATTTGACTACGGAGTCGGTCTTTAGAACTTAGCGCGCACTCATTACCCGCTTTTCATCTTTAGATTGACCACATTATTAGGATGGTCTTCTCGGTTGGCGAGCGTGAATTCTTTGCACCGCTGTCATCCAGATTAACCGAATCCAACTTGCCATTTTTCTACCCATTTTGGGGTCCACTCTTTCATACTTAGAATGCCATCTGGTTGAGTATGATCGAGATGGTTTAGTAGGTTTAGTGGAGGCTACCGTGCCAAATCTCGCCTTGTTTGGACTTGTCAACTTTGCCTATTGCCACCCCATGCCCGAAACTTCTACTAGAACTCAGACTTGAAGTACATAAACCATTCATGATGGAAAAATTGTTACTCCACCCATGATAGAGGGTCATAAGAGGGACCGAATGTAATTATGACCACACAACATTAAAAAGAAAATGGTCCCCTAACTAGCCATAGTCATTGGATGAATTACAATGGACCAAAACCTAGACAACACCTCGATTTGACATTGCCTTGACTCGTATGGTATCATCATGGCTCATTGGTCTTGACCCGCTAGATTGTGTGACCAAGCCCACTTAATAAAATGTTTTGTTTTGCTTAGGTTAATCATGTGCACTTACTGGTATGACACGTTCCTTTTCATACACCTTACTGGTAAAACCCTTGTACATGCTTGTATGTCCGCTTTACTTCCATGTCATGCCATGGATATATTACACCCAATATGCACATCATGCTCACCTCTACATGTTACTATTACAAATTGGAGTATTATGTTGGTTGGCATATGGGGTGATACAAAGTTGTAGGCATATTGATGTCAAGCCACATATACTTATTATGAAGGTACTAGGGATACTAAGCATAGGCGTTCTTGTGCCAAGCCATTGACGTTGTAGGCATCGACAAATGGCGAGAGGTAGGTGACCCTCACTGAATCTAGAATTCGTTTTGTGCTATTACTCACTCTTTATAGTGCTTATATCTAGTACTCACTCAGGGTCATTATTCATTATCTTGATGACTCAAGACTCACGATGTATACACTCGCATGCACTTGGCCACCTATCATGTTTGCTCTTGATATGAGTTACTATTGCCATTCCACTTTTCATAGCACTAGTATGCACTTGTACGTCTTGATGGGAACCCCAGTATGGTTATGATGGTTCTTTCTTGCATTAATTTCATTTCTTGCTATTTGTTGTATACACCGATATGTATTTCACCCATATGTTACTTCTTGTTTTCCAATTAATGTCACATGTTATGTAATTCATTTTTATGCTTGCGAGGTCTGTCGACTTGATGTTGCTCTTGGTGTTTATAGGTAGCAGGTACCTCTTCTGTCAACACGAAGAGTAAATGGTTTGCTTGTAACCGTCGTGTTAGTTAGAGCAATGCACTTGGGCCTCGCTTTCAATAGCTTGTTGCCGTGTTGAGAGCCTTTGCATTCAGGGATCAGTTTACTTTCTTATATTTTGTATTCAGCTATGCGTGGCTAAGGTTGTACCAGTTGATGTCTTTAAAATATTTTGCAATATGTACTGTTAGCAACTTTAATATAATTATGCTTCGCTTTGACATCCTTATGGAAATTTTGATTGGCTCATTTTATGAAAAATTTGTATTTGTTAGATACATCTACATCACGATCCAAAACTCCATAGGGCCTAGGAACTTGGGGCGTGCCAGGATTGGATGGGTTACATGTATATGGAAACAAAGGGTAGGTAGGTAAGTGGGGGTCCTGTCTGGATAAAGGTAAAAAGTGCATGATATTAAACTAGAGGGTCCCAAATGGATGGGGATGGATGATGGCATTCTTCATCTAATAGTTTCATATAGTAGGTCATTGGTCAATATTTCATTTAATGAGTCTCATGTAGATAATGTGAATATGGTGGGTCCCATTTAGATAATATGAGTGTGACTTCTTATATAATAGGGTCCACTTAGATGGATGTATATGTCTTGATACATAAGATATGTATTTAGTAAATCTCATCTAGATAGGTGCATGGGTTGGAGGTAGTGAGGTGCTCGATGAAAGGTACGATGCCTGTATTGTTGGGTGGTTCGATATTTTATCTCGGGGGTTTCACATACTCAATTAGTTGGATAGATGTGTTAAGTATAGTGAGTCCTGCATAAAGTGGGACAACAAAATTATTCATTAGCTCACGTATATCGAGTAAAAGGCTGTATGTTCCTATAAGTCTTACCAATATTATTATCCAATTAGTCCTTAGTTTTTCACTAACATACTAAATTTAATTGGGCAGAGACTGTGAATAACTCTCAATGGTGATGTGGCTTAAGGAGAATAAAGAATTGACCATTTCTATGACTGGTATAAGTTTAAGGTATAAAATTGTCAATGTCATGACAATTAGGGCCAAATTATTTGCATAAAAATTGAATCCTTAAGAATTCTATGAGAGTATGATTCACTGGCATAAGGAGTGGATTTGTTGTCCATGTCTTGTGTTCGAGTACCACCTTAGACTTGCCTAGTGCGCATGTGTTGCAAGGTCATGCATGCGTCGAGAGATAATCCTGTCAGCTAATAGTACCATAGGGACATTTGTGTAAAAAAAAAAAAAAAAAAAGAAAAGATAAGAAAAGAAGAGAAAGGAATATAAATCCAAGTTTAATTAGATAACTCTAAAATCTTCGAAACAATCTTGAGCCTTCAATTTGGTCAAAACTAGACCTTGGATTGTGCTGTTGACACGCCTGTTGACATTAGTGCTTCCTATATATGACACGACTTTGGTTGATTGGGATCCCTTCTTTGGTCAAGTGAAACCGAGCTAATCCTGACTAGGTTCTAACGTGGGCTATTGATTTGGCCTAGGTGACTCTTGCCGTGCTGCAATGTTTAATTGCATGCATACCACTTGAGGTACAGTGAGACAGTGGTTGTACGTTTGGTGGTTGGTTGTATGTCACTCGACAATAGTGTTATTCTTAAGTGGATAGGTGGTAGGATCTTAGGATGCGGTAATCAGTGAATCTTGCCCAATGTTTTTTTTATTCTATCAATCATCTTCCTTTTTTCAAATAGAAAAGAACCAAACAAACCTCTCTCTCTGTTTTTTTTTTTTTTTTTATGATACCTAATAGAAACTCTCTCCCCTTAAACCAGAAAGATAAAACTAGTAAGTCCACATAACTGCATCAATAATTCATCATTTCATAACAATTTGTAGACATAATTAGGACAAGTTGCACGAGTTTCACAGAATTTCATAAAAAACATGCATTTGTGCTTTCGAAGTGAAACTCAAGCCAAAATCGGTCAAAACGTCATACTTTGTATGATTTTCATGAAATTATTATTTTTTCATTATCCTATTATCACACTAAATAACTTTTTATTCACACGTAGACATTCATGATATTTTTGCACCACTGCGTAGAGCACGAAAAAGTGAGCGACGTGGTATATCCATACGCACGCATATACGATGTAAATTGGGCCTGACGCAAAGCGTTATCGTTTTCTACTCAAAATTATTATTATTGAATTCATTCCTTTATTTGTAGGAAAAATTCAGATTTGGGAACCCACTTCGAGGAGAACTTGAAGATATTTTGGAAGAGAAGTTGAAAAAAGAAATTGAAGAATTAAAGAGAAAGAATTCAAGAAAAATCACTATAGGACCCACCATGACATGGATGTGGAATCCAATGCATGGGTTGGCCATGGTGGGGCCCATACTTTCAAGAGTTGCATAATTTTTAAGAAACTTCCTTATCTTTTGTGATTTAGAATTTTAAATTTTAAATTTTAAATTCAAATTCAAAAAGTGTGTAAAAACGGAAAGGAGAAATCAAATAAGACTTGGAAGTCACGAAACCAAGAGAGCAAGGAGTCTAAAGAAGGAAAGAAATCATGCAAGAGAAAATCATAGCCACATGGGAAGTCTAAGAAGGGAGTACTCCCACCACCTTGTACGCCCTTTGTAGGGCCCAACAAGTTTGCAAACTTGACTTTTATTCCTCTTGCACAATAATTTCAAATACTGGGGCCCATTTATGCAATATTCCATGAAGATTCCTCTGGTGATCAATTTAGAAAGTCTTGGAAGAAAAGAAAGCAGAGAATAGAAAAAAATCTAAATTCAAGTTTTGCAAATTCAAGTTGTTGCTAAAGGGAGTCCTAGCTTGGGAAGGAAGTTAAAGACCAATTAAAAAAAGGAAACAAGTGACCTTAGAAGGAAATGACTTTTTGCTAAAGGGGAGCAATGCTAAAAATTGAGAAGACTCCCTATGGGATGTCCAAGCCTCTTTTGCACAAGAATAGTCCCCCTTAACTCCTCTCTCCTCTCTAACCCGCTCTTCTACTCTCCCATTCTAGTTCATTTGAAGCACTAATTGTTCAATTTTGTGGAGAAAGAATGAAGATGGAGGTGTAGCTATTTTTCATATTATTCAAGAAAAAAAAAAGAAAAATAAAATTGACAGTCTTTGATTGATTCGACACATGGATATGCTCTTTTAAATGTAAGTGTTTATTTTATTTGGTTAATCTTCTTAGTCAAGTCTCTTTGATATGTTATTTTCTCCGGATATATCACATGCTTGGGACCTTTAATTATTGAAAATACTTATATTTGCGCCTTGATGAGTATGACATCACGCTCTCCATCAACGATTTAGACATCTTGCTTTGGCTAATTTTGTTTAGAAGAGATGGAGCTTAGCCATTCGCATTTTCAATACTTAGATACAGATTGAGTTCTAATTTCTGAATTACATAACGTTATTATGATTTTTACCCTTTTATTTTTATTTCCAAATTTCACTTTTCAAATTGGTTGTTTTAATGTTTCTTATGTTGATTGCTGTTTCTATTTTTAGATTAGGCTTTTAGCTTATGATTTTTTAAATAAGGAAAAATTTTAAAGTGTGTAATTATTGTAATCAATTTAATTTTTAGTTTTTTAGTAGTATAATGTTGTATAGATTCTCTTTGGGCTAGAATTAGATTTTCATAGGAAATGTACAAGTTGACCTTCACATTACTCCCTTTGGATCGATCCTGTGCTCATCGAGTTATAACTACTTCGCACCATTGCACTTGGGCGTGACGAACAAAATCCCTTTTCAGGTTCGACAACTTCCAGTCTGTTTTGCACAAGTTTTGCAACAATGACAATATCTACATTGGGTGATAATGGAGTATAGGATTGGATAGTGGTAGTAATCCTTTTTGTCATGCATGTGTTGCGATGTATAGCGGCCGAGATGTGGTTCTCAACCTACTTCTTTTATAGTCTTTCCTCTTCCTACTCTCTCATATCTCTCCTCTTTGCTTTTGTAGGTAGTTTCCATACTAAGAAAAATGTAGGTAGCAAAAGGACAAAAAAGGCAAGGGCTTCTGATCTATGCAACAACTAAAATCAGAAGACTTCTATGATTCCTTGCTTCTTCGTTGCTAGGACGATGAGCTCCGTTAAAAAGTCAATCGAATTTGATTATAATGGATTCTCATCTTCTTTCTGTCTTCTTCGACCTACAATCCTCCCAACTACGCTAATGCTTTAATATCACCTATTGGGGATAGTAAAAACTTACAATTGAAATACAACCATATGATGCACAAGCAAATTGAATCAAGCAGATCACACACAAACATAAGAGGATGTTACGTGAGTTGGCTATGTACCCACATCCACGGTCTAAAATAACCTCTCAACTTGCTCTTCCTTTATTTTTTCTTTGGTTAAAGTTACTTGTTACATTAATATATAATGCTCTCTTCTTTTATAAAGTAAATATTCACACACTGCAAACACACATAAGTCCCTCGTCATCAAGGCTACAATTGAGAATTGATTTCTGGTTGTTTCTGACGGGAGGTCCCTTACCAACTTAATTACTAATAGATTGGCTATAACACTCTCTTTCCTAAGATTAAGACAACTTTAGTTAAAATTAATATAATGCCCTCGAACCTAAAATTGGGTCTCACTAACCCTAAATGTAGTGATCGGTTAACTAAAAAATACAGGACGTTACCCAATGAGATGGTCCAATATTTCAAAGATAAGAAAAGGTTCACTTGGCCATGGAACAGTATAAAATAAAGGTGAAAGAAAATTTCCTGCCTTCTTGAGTAGTCCTGTGGATCATGTTCCAATTAATATGATTCAAATAGGAAACTCTCAAACTTCTTTATTTTTCGTCATTTTTCTCCTAGAGTGTCCTCTTTTATTTCTTTATATAAGCCAAGCTTCGACCTCTCACCTTTCGTATCATTCGAATCTTTCTGCCTCTCTCTGTGTATCGATTCGTTCTCTGCGAGGTCTCATCTGAAGCTATTGGAGGTATCACATTCTTTCCTTCATTGGGTCTCTCGTTTCCTTTGCTTGTGATGCATTTAAGGTAGAGCCATGGAAACTTAATGGGATTTAGGATTTGGGTTTCTCATTTTAATGAGTTTCTGTTCATTTCCTTGTTTTGAAGGTGTAAATGGTGGTATCTTTCTTGCATTTTCCTTTCTTGTCTTTCTCAATCATTTTATATTCTGAGAGAAAGTTGTTGTCTTGCATGTGGGTTTTCATCGATTTATTGATTTTGCTGTTCTGCTCCATCAAATCTAAATATCCATTAGATTTCTTCTTCAGGAAGTTCATTGTTGATTTGGGTTTTATGGGCATGTTTAGATTTACATATAGTTTATTTGTTTCTGATGTATTTTTGGCGTCGGAGTTGAATTCCGGATTTGTAAGATATGAAATTTTATGATATGGGTTTTGATTATAACATAGGAATACTTTACAATATGGGTCTTGTATCAGTTTGAAGATTGTTAGTGGCTTTAAAAGAAAGAGAAGACCTAGTTCTCTTTCTTACAGTTAGCGGTTGTTTGTATATGTGGAAAATAGGTGTAGAATCTCCATTTTCTTGACTTGGGTCTGTTTGGATGAAGAGAAAAGGTGAAAAAAAAACGTCTCCTTCTGTGACAGTTTTCTCCACATCCAAACGACCCCTAAGAGGATCTCATATACAAGCTTTTGTTTGATATATATCTCATTTATATAATTCTCTTGCTTTCATCTGGGATTTTAGAAGCAGAAAGGGTTTTGAAAAATGATTATGTTTGAATGTAACAATTAAGGTTAGTTAATTGACTATTCTTTGTATACCTAAGTAGCCCGTTCCTTTTTGCAGTTCAAGTAGATTGCATACTGTTAATGGGATTTGGAAAGACATCACGTCCTGCCTTATCCTACTTAAACTGTTATCATCTCCAATGATAATGATTTGGGATAATCATTATCAAATTGATGAGAATTTCAATCAGCATGATACCCTCAACTCAAGTGCACAGTGAAATGGATTATTGTTTATTGTGGGTTTTTTTTTTTTTTTTTTTTTTGTTATACCAATTGTAATATAGTGTGCATCCAAACACAGCTACACACATTTTTCAGGTGATTGCTTTTTGTTTTGATTCCTTTTTGCAGAATGGGAACTGCAGGCACTGAAGGAACCAACTATGGAGCGTTCACCTACGAAAATTTGGAGAGGGAGCCTTACTGGCCCTCTGAGAAGCTCCGGATCTCAATAACTGGTGCCGGTGGTTTCATTGCCTCCCATATTGCCAGGCGTTTGAAGAATGAGGGGCATTACATCATCGCCTCTGACTGGAAGAAGAATGAGCACATGACTGAGGATATGTTCTGTAATGAGTTTCATCTCGTTGACCTGCGAGTCATGGATAATTGTTTGAAAGTCACCAATGGTGTTGATCATGTTTTCAATCTCGCCGCTGATATGGGAGGGATGGGGTTCATCCAGTCCAACCACTCAGTTATCATGTATAACAACACCATGATCAGTTTCAATATGCTTGAAGCTGGGAGGATTAATGGGGTGAAGAGGTACATGTTGGATAGAGATATCTTTAGTTCCTTGTGGATATTGGTTATGCACTTTATGTTAGTGGTTGAAGTACCTTTTAAGAGTATATTATCATCCAGTGCTCTACTGATAACGTATTTCCATACATTTGATAAAACCTGGTACTTCTTTTGAGAAAGTTATGTTTGTTATTTCTCAATTAAAATAAAAAGATTCTGAAGAATCTATTAAAATAATACCTTAACTTTATTTTAATGTATTAATTTCATTTTTTTCATTAATGAAACACAAGATATGATACATGATGAGCTTTAAAGAAGATAAACTAGACAAGATATTTTGTTATCGTCCTTACATTAGTTTTCTTATAATGGGATAAAGCTAGGATGGTGTTGTTTTGATTTTATTTTTTGATAACCCGGGGTATCTTCCGCCCAGCCCAGCCCAACCCAGCCCAGGAGCCTTTGGCCCTGAGCCCGAGGGACACTCGATTCTGGACAGCCGAGAATTAATACCTAGGAGCACATGCGAACCCTTCTATCCAATGGATGATGTTGATTTGATTTTCTTGCATTCTACACCCAAGGGGTGAATCATAATTCATTAATGACAGAATTTTTGTAATCAGCTAAGAAAAAATTACTAATTGTACAAGGAGTACAATAATAGATAAAAAAATTACCGAACTTGGAAATGATCCTCTGTCAATGGGGAAGGTCTATGATCCTTCTCCCACCAGTGTATCCCAGATTGTAGTCACTTTTCTCTAGAGATTAGTGTATAGAATTTTGAATTCCCTATCCACTTCTCTAATTTCACCAACGCATCTAGCCAACCTTTTTGGTTTGCCATCTTTCATTGAAACTCCTTTACCATGCCCTAAGAAAAAAGGCAAACAAGTTCCTCAATGCCAATTATAATATAACTTTTTCCTCTGTAGAATCCTTGATGCCGATCCGATCAGAGTAAACATTAATGAACTTCCAGAAATGATTTCTTATATTTCCTAACATATGCCAGCTGGAGGTTTTTTTCTATTTTCTATTTAATATTTTTTGTGTTATGTTCTAGCTCGATTTAAACCTTGGGTTATAAAAGTTAAAAGATTTCTTTAATTATCTATATGAAAACAAGCTGTTATTGTTAACGTTTTCTCTTATGCAACGTTATGTTATAACTTGTTTTAAACCTGGGGCTACTAAACTAAACTTAAAATCTATCTCTAACTGTCTATATGGAAACAAGCTGTTAACAAAGGTCTATATGGAGACAAGTTAAAATTTGATATTCCTGTATTTCTACCCATTTTCCCCTATATAAACTGTGAATTTTAGGTTTTGCTTACTAAATGGTTTGTTTCCTGAGTTCATTATGATTTTAGTTTACTTACCAAATGGTTCAGTTTCCAAGTTATGATAAGTTGTTATCACTTTCATGAAATTCTTGTCATATAGAAATTAGGCTTTGGGTTATTTATGGCCTGTGTCACTATTGATGATGCTCCCAGTTCTTCGGATTTACTACCAATTTCATGGAAAGTGTTGTCCTATAGTAATTTGGGCTCATCACATTAATGGTCTGAATCACCTAAGGTGTACGCTAAATTGGAATGGTAAGAAACTGGCTTCATTTATTTCTTGGCTTTACTTTGAACTGATATGCGCAAAAAAAATAAAATAAAATAAAAAGACTTGTGAACAACATTCCCATTTCAAACATCATTAGTGTGCTTCTTGAAATGAAATCATGTTGCCATTCCCAAAAAATTAAAAGGTGTCGTGCTGTGTGCTTGAGCTACTGCTTTTTTGTTGGATTGTTGTGCATATTATTCTATGAATTTCACTCAAGTTGCAAAAAGGATAAGAATCTAAAAGTGCTTGAAATGATGGTAGTGTTGCCCTGTTTGCTTGAGCTACTGCTTTTTCATTGGATTTTTATGCATATTATTCTATGAATTTTACTTGAGTTTAAAAAGGATAAGAATCTAAAAGTGCTTCAAATGATGGTCTGCAGATTCTTCTATGCATCTAGTGCTTGCATATACCCAGAGTTCAAGCAGTTGGAAACTAATGTGAGCTTGAAGGAGTCTGATGCATGGCCAGCGGAGGTTTGTCATTTTTAACTAATCAAATGCATTATTCTCTCTCTCTCTCTCTCTCTCTCTCTCAAGCTTGTCTACTTTTGTTTGAAGGACAGATTTTTTAAACTCATTTTTTGGATTATATTTTGTTAATGTTGTAGCCTCAAGATGCTTATGGTTTGGAGAAGCTTGCTACAGAGGAGTTGTGCAAGCACTACACCAAAGACTTTGGAATTGAATGTCGTATTGGGCGGTTTCATAACATTTATGGTCCCTTTGGAACATGGAAAGGTATAATGTGAATTGTGACCTCATTAACATGTGTGTGAACATCTCTTTTGGGTAATATATTTATAATCTGGTATATACGGCCTCTCTGATATGCACAATAGGTGGGAGAGAGAAGGCCCCTGCTGCTTTCTGCAGAAAGGCAATTACTTCTACTGATAAGTTTGAGATGTGGGGAGATGGTCTGCAAACGCGATCCTTCACCTTCATTGATGAATGTGTAGAGGGTGTCTTGAGGTATATCACTGACATGGAAAGATTCATTGCTCGCATTTTCAATACAAGTTGCAAGTTTTGTACCGGCACTGGTTGGATAGATAGTTGGTGGTTGCAATGATTCTAATCTGATGTTCTCATGGATTGTGGATAATGGCCTCATCACTGTACTACAAAAGGTGGATGGGATGGCTCATTTCTGTAGGCAGAAGGGCATGGAACATTCTGTCTTCCAAATTTTGTAGTCTAGGAAAGACCACTCTTTTTCAAGAATAAAGGATTAATGAAGTATATTTATATACCCTGCCTCATTCTCAGTTAATCCAAGAAGCCCTTGAAGCCAGAAAATTGGAGCATTTTTCAACTTCCCTTAAAGCAACATTTATCTACCTGGGTTGCTTGTAAATGAAAATATTGAAGCAAAATTTTGATTAATTGGCAATTTGATTTTATCTTGATAAGTATATTCTGCATAGGCCAAAAATAGCATAGAGGGTTATTTTCTTAGTAATTGAATCTTTGTTAATTTTCCTTTTGCAAATATATTGTCGTTGTGTTCAGGTTGACAAAATCTGACTTTCGAGAGCCAGTGAACATTGGAAGTGATGAAATGGTCAGCATGAATGAAATGGCAGAAATAGTGCTCAGTTTTGAGGACAATAAGCTCCCCATTCATCACATTCCTGGCCCGGAGGGTGTGCGTGGTCGCAACTCAGACAACACTCTGATAAAAGAGAAGCTGGGATGGGCGCCCACAATGAGATTGAAGGTACTAAAAGGATGGTTTGGATTTGTTAGTTTTCTATGCATTACTATTATTATTATTTGCTGATTTCTGAGTCTTTCAGCAATTGGGATCTCCGGCTTCTAGGACTGTTCTGCCATTTCATTTCATTTATGTCGGGGCAACTTACCAATTCTTTCATTTGTCTCTTAAATTTTACAGGATGGCCTGAGGATCACATACTTTTGGATCAAGGAGCAGATAGAGAAAGAAAAATCTCAGGGTGTTGACCTGTCAGTTTATGGGTCATCCAAAGTAGTTGGGACACAAGCCCCCGTTCAACTGGGCTCCCTTCGTGCTGCTGATGGGAAAGAATGAACCAAGATCAAGCAAGCTAAATCAGTGATTCTTGTGATGATGCTGTATCGTTTTATGGAGAGGGAGATTTTGGGTTTGGGAAATAATTCTGGTTGCAGTCCGGTATGTATGAGTTTTGCATTTAATGTATTGAGTTTTGCATTTATATATCTGAGATCTAGAAGGAATGCTGTTATTTATGAAGAATCTTATAATAGTTGATCAATGTTGTATTTTTCTTTGTGATAGTTGCAATGAATTGAATTCAGCTATTTTATCTTGTTTGGCTTTATTTTTTAGAATTTAGTTAAATGACAAACAATTTTTAAATGTTTTGATTCTCTGTCATTTCCCCTCTTCATATAATTGGATATGGTCACTCTCATACTGGTTGGAAAAGATCAATTTCCACAACTAGTTGGTATAAATATAATAAAATCCTGTCCCATTCTTCCTAGAAAACATATGGTTTGGGGTGTAAAAGGGTGGCAGGGTTTTGCTTATTTAATGTGTGAGTGTGATTTGAGAGGAAATGCTGGTGTTTCCATGTGGGTCATTGAAGGTTACAGTCATGGATAGGTATGGGGATAAGATGGAATCCTGTGGAGCTGAATGTGTGCAGACTCGACAAAAGTTGGCAATTTT
Source organism: Persea americana (assembly GCA_029852735.1). Taxonomy (NCBI): domain Eukaryota; kingdom Viridiplantae; phylum Streptophyta; class Magnoliopsida; order Laurales; family Lauraceae; genus Persea; species Persea americana. The sequence goes on from CM056816.1 coordinate 18,478,172, forward strand.
TGTCAGACATAATTCAACTTGATAACTCTAATCTAATCCAATCTTCTTGCTTGGGGGGGCCAAGTGATATTTTATCATTCTCAAAAAAGATTCTAAAGGGATTCTCATATATGGTGTATCATTTGTAGGGGTGCTAATGGACCGGGCCAGCCTGAGTCTACCAGAGCCCGTCCTGCAGTGGGATGGGAGCTCTATCGAGAGGCCCAGCGGCTGTACTTTTTGGCCCAGTTGTTGAATGAGCAGGCATGGACCTATATGTGCTTAAGGGACGTAGATGTGTTCAAGGGCCAGGCCTGGTCCAACAAATTTAGACTTCGATATATGTTTTGCAAATGGACTAGGCTGGGCATGGAATTTAGGCCGAATAAATAAAGGGCCGGTTGGGACAAGGTCCATCCCCATCCGAGCTGGCCCATGAACCCCTAATCATTTATGATTCTTTGAAAGAATTTCCCAAGCAATTCTTGTTCATTTAGTGCCACTTGTGGGTATGATAAGCAGAGTTAATATAAGAAAACAATGTCTAACTGTACCTCTAGTGGGCCGCCATTACTCATAATGACACTGAATGTTGGTCTGCAAAGTAGAGAAGTTATAAATAAGGAAGAATAGATGAGAAAAATTCAAGAAATTAATTTGAAATGATATCGGATAACCTTCCTATCTTATATTTCATTTTTCCTCTCTTATATAAAAAATAAAAAAATAAATAAAAGGGGCTTCTTGACTGACTTGTAGTGGTAGCAACCAGCAGCATGATGCAGATCTTTTTGTTGCTTTTGGGTGGGGCCATGGTATTGTGACCAATCATAGGGAAATTTTCTTACTTTTTGTTCATTTATTTTCTGTGGTGCCAGTGTGTATTCATTCAATGCTTAACAAAATATCCAGCATCTTTATTGGATATCCTTCCTAATGAAAATGCAACTTTTGGAGAAACTGATTAGTGGTTTTTCCCCCACAAAATCTCAGAAGGGGCAGAGGCATAAAAGTTAGAACCAAGTCTACAATATCTTTTGAGTGCAAAAGGTAATATATGTCAGCCTATCAATTACAAGTTTTTAGTTTAGTAAATACTGATTTAAAAATAAGATAAATGAAAATGCCTTCCTTTTTCTCACTCTAGCAAATAATGATCTTTCTCTCCCTCTCCTGTGTGCAAGTGTGCATATGTGAGTGTGAAAAGGGACAGAGTGCGAACAGGAGATTGACATCATCACGATCATCTTAACGTAATGTTATTTGCTTAGGTATCGTTTGGGAAGGAGGTAAAATGAGGGGAAGGAAAAAAAAGAGAGGAAAATTGAGGGAATGTTGAAATTGAGGGTGTTTGGGAAGGGGAGGAGGGAAAGTGGGGGAGGAGAACTTGGGGGTAAAACTAGTGTGGGCCCACTCCAAAATTTTCCTTTCAAAACAGGGGGAAATATGAGGCAAAGAGGGATTTTTTTAGCAAATTACTGAACTGCTCTTTTGTCAACTTGAAGCTTTTGCAAAAGTAAGGATAAAATGGTAATTGTGTTTCTACCTCACAAATAAACAAAATTACACTTTTTCACTTTTCTTTCCCTTACTTTTTGACTATCCAAACAAGAGGAGGTAAAATTAATTTTCCCTCCTCTCCCCTCGCCTTCCCTTCATTTTCCTCCTCCCTCAAATTTTCCCTCCCCTCCCCTCCCCTCCCTCCTTCCCAAACATAGTGTTAAGGTCTCTCCTGTGACTAATGCTTTTCTGCTCTACCCCATTGGAGACCATGTGCTCCCTCACCAGAGTCTCTGTCTTTCCTCACTGCAGCACACAAGGTCTTATTTGATCTTCCAGTTTCCTATTGGTACTCAATTACATGACATTAATGATTGTATGAAATTATTGTGCAAATTTATATGCAGACATCATCCCGCGATGACAATCAAGGATCAATCCCCAGATGTTGCCTTATTGGTTAGGGGCTTATTTAGTGTATGCGAGTGCGTGCATTAGTATTTACTAGTGTAGGGAAAAAAAGAAACATTGTTTCAAATGGAGCTAAACAAATGCTCCCACAAGGTGACTTTAAATTTCAGTAATTTGGTTAATCTGAATACTTCTGGTCCAACCCCCCTCGCCCTTCTTTTCATTTTTTTAATTTTTTTTGTTTATCAATGTCCGAATAGTTGTAGCAATGATAGATCGGTAGCGACCGAAGTAAGAGGAACCATGATTTAAAAATTAAGCCCTAGTTTGTCTATATTAATGGATGTCCACCTGAAGGTATAAGTCGCTCATCACCATTAGATCATTCATGACATCTCTCATCCTCCTCTTTTTGCTAGGAACTACAGAGCATGCCACTTCAATTTTGACCACAGGAACTAAAGAATTGCACATTCTACTTAGCACGTGATGTTAGTTGTTGTTGATAGCATCCTCCTAGAGACCATTTGTCTGCGGTCTTTATAATATGTTCAAGCAAAGTCATCTTAGCAAACAGGTGGAGGTTTAAGCCATTTTACTGTAAGCAGAAGGATCAAAACTTGTAATTGATTCCAGGTGTGCATACCTTGTCACCAATCGAAGATTAATCTGTTAACAACTCATAGTTTATGTTAAGAGCAGTAGGGAATACATTGAATATTAGTAGAATGCAGATGACTCACATGCTTGCATGATTCTTTTGATATTAGACATCATAATAACTAGCATGAAGCCCTTGTGCGATGCACAGGTTAAGTCTCGTGCGACCTAAATAATATATTAAAACTAATATCCCGTTCATGTGAATCTAACAAAATAATTAAAAAATTCAAATCAATCAAAAAAAATATGAAAACCAAACCTTTCTTCCTTTAATCCACGTTAGCATACATGTTTCATCTTAAAGATAAAGAATTCTTATGCATTTCTGCTCATTTTGATTACTATATCAAAACTTTGAAAATAACCTTAATTTGTAGAGTTGGAAGGCATCTCTTTGAATTGGGTCACAACCATACAAATGGGCCCAAGAGACTCATTTTATTGAAAATGCATATATGTAACCCAAGAGACACTTTTTTATTGAAAAGGCAAGTATTATGTGTTTTTAAAAGGACACATTCACAAATGGGCCCCAAAAAGTTGATGTGGCTTCTCCTAAGGCCAGAATTGAGGGTTTTTTTTTTTTTTTTTCCAACCAACATTCAGCTTTAAAGAGAAAGAATACGATGTCTGGCAAGGTAAAATAACTCACTACATGAGGTACCTCTATATTTTTTTGATACTAACGAAATATCACCATTTTTATAACCTTATTAGACTATTAAAACTTAGAGATTTGAAACTAATGTTATGATAGCAAAATGTTGTGAAGAAATCAACCATATGCTAAGGAAATAATTTTTGTCGGTAAAAGAACTAAACTTTAGTAAAGGTGGACTTAAAGTAAGCATGTGATGTGTTGTTTTTTTTCCTTCATATTTGGGTGAAAAAAGTGGAGTGGAGAAGTAAATTTATGATGTGTCACCATTTACCTTTTACTCCACAAGCCGCTTTCTTTTTATCATAAAAAATGTGATAAAATGTGGTATAGTAAACTTTTTTCAAAAAAATTCCTTTTAATCTACACTCCCTCTTTCACCTATACTTTACCTCATAGCATCCAAACAAGGATTTTACCATGCCTCCACTTTTTACTTAAACACATCTTATCTTTGTTAAGTAGTTGGTTTGCCGCACCTTTAATGGCTAGACATTTTGGGTGTATTGGTTAGCAACTTGAAATGGTATTAAAGCAAACGCTTTATGGAATTGAGTCCGCCCAGGGTAAAAAAAGACCCCATCCCTCGTCTTGTGCGGGCGTGTGCTTCGAGTCCGGGCTAATGCCTAAGCATTCTATGTGTATTGGTTAGTAACTTGAGAATCTTTACCTTTTCCATGATTTGACATCCAACTCACCTTTGCTCCACACGTGAACAAACCGGCCCTAGGGTATCTTGGGCTGTATTTTAATAAAAGGAAATGAATGTTCTTAGGGCTTGATCTTCCTTGGTTCACTTCAACATTCCCTCCATAGACCCATTTTCCTCTGTAAGTTCAGAAAAAAATTATGCAAGCATCTTATTTCCTTTTTCAAGGCCACACAAAATGAGGGAAAATCTATTTTCCTCATGATGGGCTTTCACCAAATGAACTTGTTTGATTTTATTTGGTAAATCTTTCCTACTTTCTTGAAATGAATTTTCCTAGGACTTGAACTTCCTTGGTTCACTTCACGACACCATCTCTAGAGACCCTCTTTCTTTGCAATTTAAGAAGAGAACTTTGTAAGTTCCTTACTTTCCTAGACCATGGCCTGCATAAAATGCTGGTAAACCCATTTCCCTTATGTTGGTTTTTCACCAAATTTACTTGTATGCTGGTACACCTGCATCAATTTCTATGCTTTATCTGAGGCATGGGTACACTACACCAAAAAGGGGAATTTGGAACGGTTTGGAAACGGTTTAACGGATTAGGAACGGACGGATTAGGAACGGTAATGCGTTCCAATTTCTTGTTTTCCGTTCCTAATCCGTTAATCCGTTCCAAAAATAGGAAATTGGAACGGTTTGGGAACGACTTAACAGATTAGGAACGGGCGAATCAGGAATGGAAATCCGTTCTAATTTCCCGTTTTTGGTGTAGTGGTATCTCAAATGATGTGGTCAATTCACATTTGGATGGAACCACTAATATAAAATCCAACATGGACATTTTGCATTTTAATGGGCCCTGTGACCCCCAACAATTAGATTAGCCATCTTTCATGACTTAGAACCTTGGGTCATTGGTAGCAATCTAAGCTAAGGAAATTGTTGCGAGGAGTTCACTGGTGTTTCAATCCCCAAGATGGGACAGTTACCAATCTAAAATGGAATATCTATTCTTAATAGACAGACACTTTGAAACTCTCCTTGTGTTTGTTGTGAGCCCCACTAACATGTGTCTACTTTTAACAGTCTTTGGTGCATCATGTACAGCTTCTCTATCACGCTAGGTTAAATTGTATGAGAAGTTGTATGATTCTTGAATAGTTAGATCTCATATACACGAGTACAGTTATGTTAAGTGTCACATCCCGGACCCTAAAACCCCTGATTAGGGTTGTTCCCAAGGTGTAACACGCGTACTCCCATGAACTCGCACCTGTTTGGACCAAATCCGAATTCACGAAGGAATAATTCCACATTTCACTTGTGAGGATTACTCACTGACACCTGTTAAACAACATTTATTTGCGGAAGCATGTATATCGTCAATAACAAATCCATGAGCAGTCTATTAACCAATCTATGATATTACAATTGTCTTTAACAAGCTAATAATTTAAATCTTTAAAAAATGTAATACTTAACTAAGTGCAAGATGAATTATCTAGTTTCAAGTCATAATTAATACACTTGTACGTACTCCGGCGGTCAAAGCTAACCATTAAACTTTATCAAAATCTGTAGCACTATCAATTATCCTCTTTGGTAACCTGGAACCTTGTGACACCAAGTGTAGTACTATGAATACGACTATTCAACAATGTATGAGCAATTAAGACATATCACATGTTATACCAAATTTGAATTATTGATAAAAGATTAAAACTTATGTCAAATAATCGGAAAACTAGGCACATTGTGCATTTAAGAATAAATCATGTTTTACTGGATCACAAAACAAATACTTGCATTCTATTTGGCCACTACCTTAGCTCCTTCCCTTAATAGAGAGCACGCGTTTTGGGATGTCACCAGGGGCCCTGCCAAAGGTCCTCCTGGCTACCCGGGTTCTGGAGTTCCGGTACTCTAGGCTGTCTACTGCAGTGATGTACACAAATCTAAACCAATACCCACCTCGTCGAGTATCGTCTAGTCAAAGCTAAGTAGTGCCGACTCATTCGATTCAATCAATAGGACTTGAGTAAGACTTATACACGCAATTCATTTCGAGTCTTTCGATTCCATTTTATTCATTTCAATCAATCTAGTCATACATACTCAGTCCACCATTCACATCAAATCATGATACATTTATAGGACATTTGCAATAATACTTGAGAAGTAACACGAATAATACATAGAAGCAATTCTTGAAACATTTGAGGGCAATAATAAAGTCAATAACAATATGCAAATGCAATTCGATTAAATAGAATCAAGGAGCTTTACTAGCCAATCTAATCTATTTAGCCTCCGTCTCTAACCATCCATTCCAATGTAGTTTTAGGTCATTCGATGCACGTGTTACATTTTTATTGGTGTCACTTGTGTATATGTGAGGTGTATCGAATTCCTCTAAATCAACACTTATGGCGAAGTTCTAAACGAGACGGATAAGCATATGAGATAATCTCAGCCTAAGATTCTCATATGTTACAATTTCCATTGGACTATGATAATTGGTGATGGGGTACCATTCTATGGACCTATAAGGTCAATTCTTTACAACCTAAAAACGTTATTGGTTTAGTGTTTATGTAACAATCATCCTCAGGGATTTATTATGAAGAGTTTAGGCCTTTGAAGTGGGATTAACTCCCTTAAAGGTCAATGGTTCCGACCTAGGAGTCTAACTAGATTTAAAGTCCATTTTTCGAAAGAGATAGGGCCCGATTCAATGGTCCACATATCACTTTTAATCCCAATATATAGTCATTATACTATGTATACCATTAGATTCTACACTTCAAGAGCTTTCCAACGATACGTGGAACTCCAAAATGGGATGTATGGGTTAAAAGTTATGGCCATTCAAAGTTGGCACTATTAGGCCCAATGGGCCAACCCGCTCGAAAGGCCCAATTCGGCTGGCCCAATTGTGGGCAATTTCTGAGTCTGAAATGTCTAATTTCAGTAATTCATTCTCCCATTTCAACTACCAATCATCCTTAGACCATACTAGACATGATTTGAGCCTCCAAAGCTCCATATACAAACTATTTTATCAACCTTCATCCATTCTATATTCCATTAACAATCATATACACATAACCCATTTCATAAGATGAATTCCATTCAAATGAAAGGCTGAATTAACATTCAAAGAGAGTAACATTGCTCAATCAATAAATCAGTTTGCATGCTTAAGTCTAAATTGCTCATACCTTATTTGGTGCTTTACAACTCAATACCCTCTTCTTGGTTCAATTTATGGAAAATCTCCAAAACACTAGCTCATATATTGTAATCCCTGCAATGGTGAATGACTAAAATGAGATGAAGTCAGTATGCATGCACTGTAAATGACTTCCAACTACCATTACTAAGCCATAGAAGACTGTAGGAGAAAGAAAGCTTATCAAGGAAATGGGCATAGAGAAGATAATGATGAATGAAGCTTGAGGTTGGGGAAGGAGAGTTGCTCCCTGTTGCATGAGAGGAGAGAAAAGAATGGAGGTCGATGGTGAATGGGTTGTTTAATGGCAGTTGAGTTTGGGCCATTGCATGCAAGCCCATGCTATTTAGATAAATCTTGAAAAGGGGCTTTTGGTTTGATTGGCTTGAATTTGAGTTGGGTTGGGTCCAAATGGGTTTGGGCCCAAACATAGGATTTAATGTAAGGAAAATGCTTGATGAAATGCCCATTAAGACAAACTCATACTAGAAATACACACACTGATAAAACTATTAAAAGGTCAAACCCTACCTAACTAAAGTCAAACCCCACTAATCTAACTAATCCAACATAAAACCATCCAAAAAATATTAAACACCTAATCAAGATTAATTAGGCATTAAATACACTTATGTGGGGTTGGGGTCTTACATCAAGCATCCTTCACATGGTTTAAGTGAATTTTCTTCTTCTCATGAAATCTCAGTCTGAAGTCTACTTATTTTATGTTGGTTTAGATCATCCTCTGTATCAAGGAGTGCTACACACACCACCTTATTTTATGTGGGCTTTGTCAGGTAGATTTCTGAATACTGCAAGGATGATTTTTTCCAATCAAGATAATGAGCTTAAAGGTTGACATTTTAATCCTAGTTATTTGGAAAGAGACTACAGTAAAATTATATTCTAGTACTCTTAATCTGGAACACTGCAATATTAGACTTTTCAAACAGGACCCTGCTCTCAGTTTACCTGTTGATCTAATTAGCTGTAACTCTGTTCACATGAGACTAGTTATGGCTAACAACTAAAACAACTCTCCCTTACACGCAACTGAGGTTATCCAAATGCATCAACTCTAATTATTCGCAAACCCAATTCGAGAATTCCTGAAATTCAGATACCTTCTAGGGTATATTTGAATCTCCCACCTGCTCCCTGTGGAAAGCAAAGAGGTGGACGGCTTTCATAGAAGAGAAGGGTTGAAGGTGAACATGCTTTCATTTTTATGCGGAGGGTAGATACCTATTTTATGCAGAAAAGAGAACATTCACTCCATCAGTTAACCTAGCTGTGGCTCTATTGCTTTCACCATCAAATTCTCAACCCTCTTCTTTCTATAGAAACCAGGTGGAAACATGGAAACATTCCCTAAAACATGACTTAGCAAGGTTCCAGTGTATGATCATAGACAGAATGGTCATTATCTAATTTCTACTCTAAATGAGAGATACTACCATGGATAAGAAGAGGATTAGTTATCTAATCCATTTTAATATTCCCAAAACCTCTAGACTTGTAATTTGGTTGGTCTTAGTCAATCAATTTCCTTTATAACCTACTTACATGACGCATTGACTGAAATACAAATGGAAAATTGTAGTCTTCTGGATAAGTCTTGTTTATTCATATCATTTTTAAACTCTTGCAGTCATGATTGCTAATACATTAAGTCCTTAAACAAGGGTTACCTAACTGAGTAAATTATTACATACAATACAGTTCCATATATCAACCAATATTAGTAATTTCAGTGTAGACCATGGTAACAGTAGAGGGCCACAGAAAGGAGGTTTCTTATTACAATATAAACCAAAGTCACCTTTTTCTCTCATGAGTCATGAAAAAGGACCCAAGAAAGCAACAGGCAAAGTTTATGTACACACAACACGCACACAAGACACAGACAGAGAGAAGGCAAAGTTTATGTACACACAACACGCACACAAGACACAGACACACACACACACACACACAGAGAGAGAGAGAGAGAGAGAGAGAGAGAGAGAGAGAGAGAGAGAGAGAGAGAGAGAGAGAGAGAGAGAGAGAGAGAGAGAGAGCCTCTCTTTAACTTCACTAGATAGCCCTGTGGAAAAACTGTAAATCTTGCCGAGGCCCTCACCCTGCTTGATGGACCCAAAAGGGCACCGCACCTATTAACTGCAGGGTAAGTTGGAAACTGAAGATGTCCTCTGAAAGGTTAATTTGTCACTACACTATAAACAAGGGTCACCTTTTTCCTGTTATGGGTCATGAAAACAAAAGGACCCAGGACAAGGGAAGGAAATCAAACATGCAAAATTAATGTACATAGAGAGAAGACCCTCATCACTTTAGCCAGCTTGAGCTCCTCAACTAAACTTGCACAGCCCTGTGGAAGAACTGCTCTTCTTCCAAGACCATAATCTGCTTGATATAGTCCCCAAAGCACTACACTTTTTCACCTGTTTGGTAAGTTGGTAACTGAAGATGGCCATAAAGAGGTGGCTTGTCACTATAATATAAACAAACGTCACCTTTTTCCTCTCATGGGTCATGAGAATATAGGACCCAAAACTTCCAAGACAAGGGAAGGAAAGCAAAGAAATTTGTTTTTGTACATAAAAAAAAACAAAGAAAGCCGCCTCACAAGTTTAGCCAATTTGAGCCCCTTAACTTCACCAGTAAGGCCCTGTGGATGAACTGTTCTTTTGCCAATGCCCGCACTTGCTTAAGATATACCCCAAAGGGGATAACACCTTCTTCCAGGGCCCTGTCCAATGCATACACCACATCATCTATGGCATGGTTTGCGGCCATACATTCTAGCACCTGCTTTGACTCATCATCGGCCGCCTCGAATGCCTCCAAGGACTCCCCCGAAAAAGCTGCGATCGAGTTTTGATCATTAACTCTCAACCAATTCTGTATCACATCCGCTCCCTCTGCCATCTTTAAGGCCTTCCTTTTCAAGCTCAACCTCTCTATTTCAAGTCCTTCTACTATGGTTGCAACCATGGTGGCTCGCTCCATCAGCATCCCCTGTTGGGTTGTTAGATCCTCTATGTCTTGCTCTGCTTGTGCTTGCAGGGCCACCACATCACAGTGTAGGAGCCCCACGAGACGATCAAGCGCCTCTCTTCTTGAAGCAAGAAAAGGATTAGAAAACACTAGATTGCAAGATGGAAAAAAGAAAGGAAAATGTTGAGAGAAGATCCTAACAAGATTGCGAACAAGGTCGACGAGGTTTGAGCGAGGATAGACCCAATTATGGAGGTAAGGCAAGGTTGCTGCACCAGAGGCATCGACAAATGGATGGTGAGGAACAACTGGATTGTTTGACGTCGACGACAAAAAGACAAGAGGTGGAATGCAGGGGTAGCACTGATGGAGCCAAATAGTGAGGGAGATGGGAGGTTTAGTGGGGGAGACATGGAGTTCACCTCCGGCATTAAGGAGACGCACCGAAGTGCCATCGTCATGGGTGAAAGTATCAGTCGAGGGGGTTAGCGAGGGGAAGTCATTCAGTAAGTTGATAAGGTGTTCGCGAATGATCCATTTGAGTTCATGCCTGTAGGACAACGCCAGAGGCCCCGAATTGAAGAGGGCGGCATCGATGAATCGGGTAGAAGGTGATGGTCCCATAGAAGAAGAGACTGATGTTATTATGCCTGTAAGTAAAAGAGGAAGAAGGTTATGGTGTGACTCTGAAATATGGATGCAAGAGAAGGCAAGATTTGGGGGAGTTTACATTGGTTGTATTATTCTTAAAACATGAGAGATGACTCGAGAACGAATCTAATAACATTGATCATTATTTTCCATGAAAGTTCCGGTACACCTAATGGAGGCCTGTGGACCTAAAATGGTAGTATTATAATTATAAAATAGCAAACTTAGAAGACCGAAACACCCAATTAAACTACCATCATCACCAAGAACAGAAGCAACTGAATTTATAAGTGTATCTGCAGCTTCTTTGTACTTGTTTTCATTGCTTCTTTGACATGGTCAGAGAGAGAGACGCTTGCAAACGTCATGCATGATAAGGGGTATGATGTACCTGATCAGGGTCTGTAAGCCCCACATGCCACTTGTTCACCCTGAAGTCTTGTTCTGGGCCATAGTTCTAAAACTAGAGGGACTCGGTAACAATGGGCCGAGTTACTCAGATCAGTAGAAAAACTTACGAATTGATGAGAAACTCATTTCTTGAAGAGTTTTGGTCACCCTACGTTAGACACAGCGGCCAAAACATGGTACTAACTCGGCCAATACTCGGTCAAGATTCGAGAAGAGTTATTAGATTTTTTCTCTTTTTGGCACATATCTAGACCTAGCTTTGATGAGGAAGTCTGTGAGTTAACCTGACCCGTAGTTTTCTGAGCCAAACCGTGTTTCTGAGTTTTTGAACTGTGTATGGTCTGATCAACATGTATCACGTCAGATTGAGTTTTTGTTTGAAAGCAAGACTGAGTTTTGTAAATTGGTCAGGCATGGCTATCAAAACCCAAAACGCCCCAATCGCTTGACTCGACAATAATCCAGCTCACTTGATTCAGGTTGATGCAACTCACTCAAACTCGTTCGACTCAACATGAAAGCCTGGTTGATAGCAGGAGATTGCTCGGCTGGCCACCTGGTTTGTCATATGGGTGCTCAGGGATCAATTCATAGGTATGACACCACTTGTTGTTGCGATCTAAGGCCTACGAGGAGAGAAATCAAGCACACACAAGAACACAGAGATTTACGTGGTTCGGCTTTTGGCTTACGTCCACGGGGAAGATGGGAGAATTCACTATGCAATCAGAAGAAGGTATACATCATAAAGACCCTAAGTTTCTATTTATAACATCAGCCCAATACCCAGATACACCAAAACACTACTTCTAATCATAGTAGACCTATGATAATAAACCTACTTCTAATCACAGTAGAACATAGGCAAAACAGGGGCCCGGTTTATTTATTATTTATTCAATTGAGCCAAACAAATAACAAATCTCTACCTTGGCGAACATTGAAGCTGATCCTCATGCACTTAACACGTCTCACCGTCTCCACCTGCCCCTTAGGGCACTCAGGTACTGATCACATTAATCAAGTCCAAGCAATGCTTGAACTTGACTGTTGGAATAGTCTTGGTCATCATGTCTGCTGGATTCTCCGCCGTAGCAATCTTAATTATTGCAATAGCACTCTCGGCGATGACATCTCGAATGAAATGAGCCCTTACATCTATGTGCTTGGTCTTTTCATGATACTTTGGATTATGTGTCAGATCGATCGCACTCTGACTGTCGCAGAAAACAGTAACCAGCTTCTGTTCCAATCTCAGATCTCCAACCAAGCCTGTTAGCCAAATAGCTTCCTTCACTACCTCTGTAGCTGCCATATATTCTGCTTCAGTGGTAGACATGACAGCTTTGGATTGCAATGCTGCCTTCCAACTAATGGCACCGCTAGCAAAAGTGAAGACATAACCTGTCAGGGACCTTCTTCTGTCTAAATCTCCAGCAAAATCTGAATCAACATATCCAATAACACTTCCAGAAGTGTTATTACTTCTGTTATAAATTATCCCAACATCAGTAGTACCTCTCAAGTAACGGAGTATCCATTTCACTGCCTGCCAATGGGCCTTTCCGGGGTTATCCATGTATCTACTAACTACACTAACCGCATGTGAAACATCTGGCCTCGTGCAAACCATGGCATACATGATACTCCCAATTGCACTAGCATAAGGAACACGAGACATGTGCTCCACCTCTTCCTTAGTTTGTGGTGACAAAGTAGCGGAAAGTTTGAAATGGGCTGCCAATGGAGTATTCACAGGTTTCAAACTTTGCATACCAAAGCGCTCCATAACCTTCTCAAGGTACCCCTTTTGTGACAAAGACAATTTACCCGCTTTCCGGTCCCTTTGAATCTCCATTCCAAGAATTTTCTTCGCAGCACCTAAGTCTTTCATCTCAAATTCACCACTCAACTGAGTTTTCAACTTGTTGATCTCAGACATGTCCTTTGCAGCAATCAACATGTTATCAACATATAGCAGCAAATAGACATACGGGCCATTGGAGTGCTTCTTGTGGTATATACACAATTGTCGTATGCACTCCTGCAATAACCGTTTCCAACCATAAAGGTGTCGAAACGCTTGTACCACTTCCTAGGAGACTGCTTCAGATCATACAACGATTTCTTTAGCAAACAAACGTGGTATTCCTTTTCATGAATTTTAAACCCCTCTGGTTGATGCATATAAATCTGTTCATCTAGCTCGCCATGTAAGAACGCAGTCTTGACATCAAGCTGCTCCAACTCTAAATTGAATTTAGCAACCATAGCAAGTAGCACCCTAATAGAACTATGCTTCACCACAGGAGAGAACACTTCATTGAAGTCAACACCCTCCTTCTGAGTATAGCCTGTTGCAACCGGTCGTGCTTTGAACCTAGTCTCTTCCACCCCTGGAGTTCCTTCCTTTTTCTTGAAGACCCATTTGCATCCAACAATCTTCTGGCCTTTCGGAGGTTTTACCAACTCCCAAGTCTGATTCTTGTGAAGAGATTGAATCTCCTCACCCATGGCTACGGCCCATTTTACTGATTCTTTGCTATTGATGGCATCCCGATATGTAACCGGCTCAGACTCAATACTCTCAGCCATATTAAGAGCGTAGGCAACAATATCTTCATACCCGTATCTCTGAGGTTTCTTAATCTGCCTCCTCTCTCTGTCCCGAGTAAGCATGTAATCATCCGGAACTGCACTTTCCTCGTTTGAGCTTTGCATCTCCTCTACATCTTGTTGAATTGAGACATCTGTTTGCACCTTATCTTGCAATTTTTCTGGAGCTTTCTTCTCAAGCTCCACCTGTTTACTGACACCGTTTTGATCCTCCACCTTTCCAGCATCATGACACTCCTTCAGTTTCAACATAGCAGACTCATCAAAGGTCACATCTCTGCTTATAATGCATTTGGGAGATTTTCCATCTAGGCACCACAGCCTATATCCTTTAACACCATCTGATACCCTAGAATATGCACTTTCTTGCCCTTGGTTCAAGCTTTCCATCATTCACATGAGCATAGGCAGGACAACCAAATATCCGCAAGTTGGTGTAATCAGCAGGAGCTCCAGACCATACCTCTATAGGAGTTTTGAATTCTATAGCTGTTGATGGAGACCGGTTTATCAGATAACAAACTGTGTTAACAGCTTCCGCCCAAAACTTCCTAGGTAACCCTGCATTAGAGAGAATGCATCGGGTCTTCTCTAGAATAGTCCTGTTCATCCGTTCTGCAACTCCGTTCTGTTGCGGTGTATTTCTGACTGTATGATGTCTCACAATACCTTCATTCTTGCAGAACTCATTAAAAGCACTATTACAGAATTCCAAGCCATTGTAAGTTCTCAAGCGCTTGAGTTGTTTACTTGTCTGCTTCTCGACCATAGCCTTCCATTGCTTGAACTGTGCAAAAGCTTCATGTTTGTGCTTTAAGATATACACCCAGACCTTCCGAGAATAGTCATCAATAAAGGTCAACATGTATAAACCACCACCAAGAGATGGAACACGAGAGGGACCCCAAAGATCAGAGTGGATATAATCCAAAGTACACTTTGTCCGATGAATAACAGTCCTGAACTTGACTCTACATTGCTTTCCGAAGATACAATGCTCACAGAAGTCCAGCTTTCCTGTTTTCTGGCCACACAGCAAACCCTGTGTAGTCAACTCATCCATACCCCTCTCACTCATATGCCCAAGTCGCATATGCCATAACTTGGTAATTTCTGAATCTGAATATGAGAAAGACACAGTTGAAGCACCTGTAATTGTACTACCTTGAAGAGAGTAAAGACCATTCTTCTTCAGTCCCTTCATCACTACAAGAACACCCTTCGAGATTCTCATAACTTCACCTCCAGCTTTGTAGGTACAACTGTTGGAGTCAAGCGTACCCAAGGAAATCAAATTTTTCTTCAACTCTGGAATATGCCCAACATCTGACAATGTTCTCACAATACCGTCATGCATCTTAATTTTGATTGCACCTATCCCAACAACCTTACAAACTGCATTATTTCCCATAAGCACTTTACCACCATCAATAGATTGATAATTGGTAAACCAATCTCTGTAAGGACACATATGATAGGAACAGCCCGAATCAAGAATCCACTCAGTGGCTGAGCTACCAACAGTAACCGAAAGAACTTCTGCACCATCAGAATTAGTCTTTGCAACATTGGTTGCAACTCCGGCAATTTCTCCAGAATTAGATTTCTCTTTCCCTTTACGCTCTGGACAATCTTTTCTAAAATGCCCTTCCTTGTGACATTTGAAGTACTTTAATTTTATAGTTTTTGATTTTGACCTAGATCGGCCTCTTCTATTCTGCTCTTTCTTCTCTGTTCTGCCACGTGCTACCAAACCCTCACCAGAACTGTCATGGTTTTCAGTTGCAACCTTTTTCTTTAACTCCTTGGAGTTCAAGGCTGACTCAACATCTTCCTTAGAAAGAGCTTCTCTGCCATACATCATGGTATCAACAAAGTTCTCATACGAGGGTGGTAAAGAGCATAGCAACATGATAGCTTGGTCCTCATCATCAATTTTGACATCTATATTTTCCAGATCTAAAATAGCTTTTGTAAAAGAATTAATGTGAGTTGAAACAGACGTACCTTCCTGCATTTGTAATGTGAACAATCGCTTTTTTAGATACAAGTGATTCGTGAGAGATTTCGTGATGTACAAGTTCTCCAACTTTTGTTATATGCCAGCAACAGTTTTTTCCTGAACAACCTTTCGCAGTACACCATCACTCAAGAACAGCAGAATCTGACCATACGCCTTTTCCAGCAACTCATCATTCTCTTCATCTGACAATTTTTCAGATAGAGCATTCTTTCCCCTCAAAGCTTTATGTAACCCATTCTGGACCAACAAAGCATGCATCTTCAGACGCCAAAGACCGAAGTCATTATTACCATCGAATTTTTCAATATCGAATTTAGCAGCCATTCCACAAATCTTTTACTGGAACTGTGTAGATTTGGTCACCACAAGCACGCTGGAAGAAACAGATCTGAAATCCGACTCTGGACGGCTAAGATATCGCAGAAATAAGTTTCTGCGCTCCAATCAGTCAATCTTTTTCGTTGACTATTGAACATCCAATCTTCTTCCACAACAGCGTAGATCTGCTCGCAACGAGTCCGTAGGTTCAAACGGATCTCCGATCGGACTCCGGATCGTCAAGATATCGCAAAAACACTTTCAGCCTTTGATTTGGTCAAACTAACTTTGACCGTACGATTTGCTGACGTCAGCGCTTTTTACTACTAGTTCTGGGCCTCTTCTACACGGGTCAGGGGAACCTGGACTTGACCTGACCTGGACTGGCGAATGGGCTTTTGAAGCTGGTCAGACTGGACCTGACCCGAACCCAACCTGGAACCAAGCCCACAAATCTGGGTTGTCTTCCTCCTCTGTTTCAAGTTCTATTTCATACACAGAACTTTTTCAATCTCCAATCTACTTCCATGGCAACGGCGAAGGGGGCGCTGCTTCTCTCGCGGCGGCGACGACACGCAGCGGCGGCAGCGGCGAGGAGTCCGGCGACGACGATACGGGCCCCACCGGAAAAAACCCATTCCAAATCGCTGCTTGGATTTGCAGTGATCTGATTTCTGCAGCGATGGCGACACACAGCAGCAGTGCTCCTCCTTCGTTTCCGGCGTGCAACAACTCCGGCGACGTCCGATCTTCTTCTCCAATCAATCCTACCAGAAAACGAAACAGACCGGATCCTATTTGGAAAACACGGACCTGTCCGATCTGATCTCTTTTCTCTCCTTCTTCTTCGATCCGTGGCCCACTTTGAGATCAATTGATCTCCCTTTGCACGATCTCAGCCCTCTAAAATCCGATTCGTCGAATCTTTTCCGATCACGTCATAAAGCTCTGATACCAGTTTGTTGCGATCTAGGGCCTACGAGAAGAGGAATCAAGCACACACAAGAACACGAAGATTTACGTGGTTCGGCTTTTGGCCTACGTCCACGGGGAAGACGGGAGAATTCACTATGCAATCAGAAGAAGGTATACATCATAGAGACCCTAAGTCTCTATTTATAACATCAGCCCAATACCCAGATACACCCAAACACTACTTCTAATCATAGTAGACCTATGATAATAAACCTACTTCTAATCACAGTAGAACATGGGCAATACAGGGGCCCGATTTATTTATTATTTATTCAATTGAGCCAAACAAATAACACTTGTGTCACTCTCCTTTCCATGGTGTGGGTTTCTTCTTACAACTTGTGTGGTATCTCTTCGGTCCCAGTCCCCTACGATGGGACAACAAAAATATAAAATGTAGAGCCTGGTTGAGTCCTAAAGCAGTTAAATAATCTAACAATTCAAGGCTAGCTAATCATTTATGGGTGTAAGTTAATGACCGGAATACAGACCAGCTGGAGTTGTTATTGACTTGATCTGAACCGACCCCATCTGACCATGGGTCACTCTCGGTAAATTGTTGGAAATTTATACTAAAAGCATACTTTTATGTATTTGTCTTCAACTAATTAGTATATTTTGTATTTTCGTCTAAATGAGATTTTGTATAAGCAAATGGTTGCATTATTTTTTATTATGCATGTGTGTGTCTTTTATTCTATAAAGTAGACAAGTTGGTATATAGAGTTATACTTATACACGGAGAACTTATCTGTCGGTTCTTATAGAATATAAGTTTTTGTTCACAATCTAGATGGACTTGGTGTCACGACCCGGGCCCAAGTTACGATAATCTAGGGCCGCGATCCATACTTACTCCCGTGAACTCTGAATTAACCTAAGTTAAAACAGAATCTACAAGGGATAACATTCATTCATACATACCTATCAATTGTACAGTTTGCGGAAATACATATTGACAAAATAATTCAAAATATACATGTATACAAAAAAAAAAAGTTCTTTATACATGTATCGTTCCTTCACTTTCTTTCACCAATCATTCCATATTCAAATACTATGCATAGTGATGACTATTCAAGTTCTCAAAATATTACATTCCCAAGATGAATTTCAACTATTCAAAAGAATTCTCAAATGAATTTTCCAAAACATCCATAGTTCACTTGCGCACTCGAATACCCATATCAATTGATATTCCGACCATCCCACTCTATCAATCCTCCCGAAGGAACTGCAGCGGTCTCCTCCGTTGCCGCTGGAGCCGCTGCTGGGCCGGCACGGGCAATCGAGCCTGTAATGCCATTAATAATACTAATGAACACGACGGTTCAACAATGCATAAACAAGACTTGTGATAGCACATGTTAGTACATATATTACACCATTCAATATATTCAGTAAACAGTTCTAATTCTAGACAAGTCTAAATAATTCCTACAATGACAATGTGTGAGCATAATAAGTCAATCAATAAACATGTACAAGATGGCATCTACCATAGCTTTCATTTCAATTCATTTCATTCTATTTCTTTTCATGTCATTTCATTTCATTTACCATCTTCCCTCAAAGGAACGATTCATCTTCCAAATGGAATGCATCAATTAGTACCCGTAGATACGATCGGAATTTGTAGGACTTACCAGTGTCCAAGCCAGGGACACTAGCATCGCCATGGAGCTCCAAAACGCTCCCAAATCCATCTACTGCAGTAGGAATAGTCATTTGGCTCAAGGCAGAAGGGCGCACCATTCATGACCTCAGTCTCATAGCACAATCATTTATTAATTCATTTAGAATTTCATACAATAGCTAGGTAGTGCCAGACTTAAGGGTCAATACATTTCATTATCCATCCATTTCTGGATTCAATTATATACAGTGATTCCATTCTTAAAAATGGAAAGGAAACAAACAATGACATCAATCTGGTGAGGTTGGAATGAAGTGATACAAAATACAATGGCATAAGAGAATCACTAACTATCCGATTCTACTCATTTCTATTCCAGTTCCTACCCACCATTTGGGTGTAACTATTGGTTATCCAATGTATGTGTTATTCTTGATAGACATCACATTTGTATATTATATGTACATTGGAGTCCCCGTAATTAACACCTATGGAGGTACAGTCCACAATCCATTAACACTTAACCCATTATTAATCAACGAGTTCAATTCTTAAAGCTTCCATTTCATTATCCGCAATCCCCACAAATCTTAATTTGCATTAATTAGCCACAAAGCTAATTTAGAGGACATATAAATGTCCAAAAAGAATCCATGTTTCCTACGAAATCCAAAACCAACTGGACTCTAACATAGTCCCCCAATCAATAGGACCATTAGGTTCGATCGATTGGCCAAATTTTCGGTCTCAATCAATGCCCTGTCCAGTATCAGGTTCGCTCGAGCGGACTCAAGTTCGCTCGAGCGGACCCCAGACAGAGAAGTGGTTGCTTGAGCGAACCCAGAGTTCCCTTGAGCAAACTCAAACAGAAAAGTAGTCGCTCGAGCAGACCCTTGTTTGCTCGAGCACCTTCATCCAGAGAGCCGGTCGCTCAAGCGAACTCAAAGTTCGCTCAAGCGAACGCTTCAGAAAACCAGTCCGGATTTCTGCAACTCTCTCTCTTCCTCTTTCCCTTTCTCCGTTTATTTCCACAATAATCTACAATAAATTTTGGACCTCCTATCCACTCCTCATTGACACCGTTCACATTTTAATGACATTTCTAATCCATCCATCAATCTACAAACAACCCATTCAAACGTTCAATGGAAATAGACACAATCCAAATTTATGACATATCCATCAAAACACTACAATAGTTAATATCATTCACAAGAAATGCTTATACTTGCCTCCTTTGAAGCTTCTTTAACAAAAGCCCCTCTTTGCTTGGCTTAGTTTGACACAAATCTTCCCCAAATCCAAACCCTACTCCAAGAAAACAAGACAAATGGCCTCCTATAAGCTATTCATGCTAGAGATTTACTCCAAGTGCACAAGAGAACTTAAAAATACTACAAAAACACCAATCACTTACTCTTAATCCAAGGGAGGAAGGTTTGGGTTCTCTTTCAAGTTCCAAGCTCTTAAATAATGGAGGATGGCTTGAGGAAGAAGATGAAGATGGAGGATCTCCTCAAAACCACACCCAATCTTCTCACTTGATGAGTGAAAAACGGAAGGAAGCAAGAAGAAGGTGCAAGAATTGCTCTCTAGGGTTTGCTCCAATGAAGAATGAGGAAATGGGACTCATTTCATTCTAATATAAGGGACTTCACACTAAAACCCCCTATCATTTAGCCTATTTACACTTAGAGTCAAATGAATGTTCATTTGACCAATTTCAAGTCAAACACACTCAAGTCTATTATGAGAATTAACGTACTCTTCGAGATACACGCGTTGGTATCAAGAATTTCCGTATTTAATGAAATACGTTACAAAAAGGTCCTTAGTTCACTTTGTTTGGGTTTAAACTCATTTCAATCACTTCAATCCCATTCAAATTCAATTCATTAGGCTTAATTCAATCAATTGAGATTAACCCATCTCATTTTGTCCATTAACCATAATTAGCATAATTAACCATGCTTAAGTAACACTAATCTCCATTAATTAGCATTAATTACTATTAGTTCAGGATGGAGTCTAACACTTGGACACACCATCAGTACGATTATAGCATGATGTTTCAACAAGCTTGTTTTGGCTGCGGGAAACAGTATAGTTTCGACTCATCATGCTAGTACGCTTTGTATGTATTGAACAGGACCGCTTTTGGGTTTATTATCTTTATACTGACTATATAAGATGATTAACATCCAAATGATTATTATGAGTGCTGGTACTCTTAATTCTGACATAAATAATAGACACATACATTTAGTGTTTGTCATTTTAATTTACAAAGGAGTGAGATCTTTTATGGGTCAATGATCTCAGTAAATTGGATAACTACACTACGTGTATGGTGCATATTAGTTTATTGACGAAATCCATCTTTTATAATTGGGATTGATGATATCCCCTTGATGAAGCTTTTAAGTTTTCATTATGTCAGACCCTGCAGGTGGACTTTGTGTCCGACATATCAAATAAGTTAAGCGTAAGGTCTCAATGAATTATAAAGATATCGATTAAATATAGATGTCGGTAATTATTTAATCGATGGATATCTGAAATCTTAACGTGAGGAGATTGACAAGCATTTAATGACATGAAGCTTGAAATATTAATTTTGAGAATAAGGACAGGAGTACAATTATAATTCTCTAGTGGACTGAGTTGTAATTTATGGAACTAGGATTCTAATTTGGGTTGAATTAGGGTTTCCTGCTTCCATAAGGAGGCTAACCTTATTTAATTCTTAAGGTCCTTATTGTAGCCTATAAATATGTGCTATTGCTCTTTAGGTCAAGAAGAAGAAAAATCTCATTTTAGAGAGCAGAGAGAATTCGCAGAAGAGGCCCACTCTTTGGTGTGAATTCGAGCATAGAGGAATACAGTAGAAGATCTTGAGATTTTCGGCCTGCTGCAAGACCGAGATCAGATCAGAAAGACCAAAATCAAATCAGAGAAATCTCGCAAGTATGGTCTTTGATCATCTTCGTTTAAAGCTATTTCTGCATTGATCTGTACGCAATATCTAGAGTTCCTGGGGAAACTCTTTTTTAACAATGGTATCAGAGCCAACCCTGATATTGCGTATGTATTGAAGAAAACATTGTAAGATTATAGGTTGCTGTAAAAGAGATGGTTTGCTTTTGCTGTCTGTAACCCTTGTTTTGCAGCGAACTATCTAACCTCTGTTTTGCAGTGGTTGATCTGGCTATCATGGTCACCAAGTGTGTATGTTATGTGAATGGATCCCACGAATCGGATTCGTGGTTACTGTTTTACATATTTTACAAGTTTTATGGCGATGTAATTATATTGACATAGCGTGTGAACTCCGTTCGTCAAGAGGCTTAGGGTTCAATGTAATTTTTCATGGAGATGTAATTATATTGAGATAGCATGTGAACTCCATTCGTAAGGAGGCTTAGGATTCAATGTAATTTTTCATGGAGAGGCGCAGGTTCTGAAGGTAGAAATTCGATCTCGAAGGAAGAACTTGATAAAAAATGTAGGGTCCGGGGGCACTGCCCCTTGGGCCCCCTCGAGCTAACCGGTCAGCTCGATCCCCGCCAGGGGACACTCCCGGACCCCTTCTGAGCGCGTGTTTTAAAGAAGTGACAATCATGAAGACAAAAGGATCCTACTTGACCATGATAGCTAGGCTCCTTATGCTAGTTGTCTTTCCTTTTATGTGCTTGGATGTCTATTATTATCACAACTTGCTACATATGATATTATACATGTTTAATTATGTTTGGAATGGTATAGTAGTATAGATATGGTTACCCATTACTACTAGATTTTAGATTTGTCTTAATTAAACTGTTTTATAAGAACCCTCATTGTTAAATAACTAAGTGGGAGAGGGAACTTCGTTAGCTCCCACGGTCTCCATCATAGTTTTGTAGGAAGTGTAATTGATTTATGTGTTAGCCTTGGAGTCTTCCTCCTAATCGGATGAGTTAATTATGAAATCTCCAGTACAGACTCCCATATGGATGATATAGGGTAATTATTAGTATAGGTCTCTTCTCCATCTGATGGGACTACATACAGAATAATGGACCTTGACTTAAATGATAGTATACACTTAGCTATAAATAACAGTATGCTCTCTATATGAGCCTCTTCTATTATTTATAGGGCCAAAGTCATGGCAGCTGTTTGGTTTTACCTAGCACGGTTGTTGCTTTGACAGTAGAACTAAAATGTTATGTCCTATCTGAACAATATAAGTATGGTACTTATCCTCACATCGAGGCATACTATGCATTGGTGTTTTAGATTGCTGTCGGATTCTTTTGTTAATTAGCCGAGGGAGCCAATTTTCCTTTTATTTGAATCCAAAGATTTAATTTTTCTCATCATAATTTGTTAATTATGTAAATATGAGGTTTTAAGATGGGTGCTTTCAATCCACTTGCTGTTATTCTCAAAGAACACAAACTCACTGGATCTAATTACATTGCCTGAAAAGAAATTTGGATATTGTGCTAACTGCTGAAGAGTACAAATATGTGCTCACTGAGGTATGCCCAGAGAAACTTGTGGATGGATGTACCGATGCAGTAGCCATCGAGGCATACAAAAAATGGAACAAGGCTGATGAGATGGCGCGATGTTACATTTTGGCATCCATGTCAGATGTTTTTCAATAGCAACATCAGCCTTATCCTACGGCCTACGACATCATGTAGAGTCTCAAGGAGATGTTTGGTGATCAAGATCGGGTAGCTAGACAGGTTGCTATGAAAGAACTATTTAACACTAAGATGGTTGAAGGTACCCCTGTGAGGGATCATGTTCTGAAAATGATGGGACACCTCAATGAACTTCAAGTCCTTGGAGCTGAAATTGATGGGGAGACCTAGATCGATATCATTCTCCAATCATTGACTGATTCCTTTGAGAATTTTCGTCTAAATTACAACATGAACAAGCTGAATTTTTCCCTGGCATAATTACTTAAGGAACTTCAGGCTGCTGAGGGCCTTCTAAAAAAGCCACATAGTGTTCACGTTGCTGAAAAATATTCTGTTTCTAAGCCGAAAGGCAAGAAGAAACAGAAAAAAGGGTCAGAATCGTAATGCAGTTCCTAAAGAGGGCAATAGACCACAGGGAGGAGTGAAAAAGCCCAAGGGCAATTGTTTTCATTGGAAGGAAGCAAGGCACTGGAAAAAGCAATGTCCAACTTATTTCAACAAAGTGAACAATAAAGGTAAGTTTCATTCCCTAGTTGCTGAATCATGTTTGGTGATTATATCTACCGGTACCTGGTGTGTAGATACGGGAGTCACTAATCATGTTTGTAATTCTTTGCAAAGGTTCCAGGAAACCAGGCAACTAAGTGATGGGGTGATTTATTTGCTTATGGGTGATGCTACGAGAGTGGCAGCAATTGTAGTAGGAGATGTTAGTCTAAGTTTTAGTAAAGATAGGACTTTAATTTTAAGAGATTGTCTTTATGTTCGCTCCATTAGGAGGAATTTAATTTTTTTTTCCAAATTGGTTAAAGACAACTATTCTGTTTATTTTAATAAATTTGTGGTTATTAAGTACAATAAGCATTTTATCTGTTCTGGTTCATTGGTGGATGATCTTTATATTATTAATCCTATCTCTCCTAAACTTCAACTGACTGAATTGAATAACACAATTACCCTACCATGTAAGAGAAATGAACCATCACAAATGAACCAAATGTATCTTTAGCATTTACACTTAGGTCATATTAATCTACATCGGATATCAAGACTGGTTGCAAATGGACCATTACAGTAATTGGCAGTCGAGGCCTTTCCAGTTTGCCAATTTTGTTTAGAGGGAAAAATGACCAAGCGCCTTTTTCGTCAAAAGGCTATAGGGCCAAAGAACCGTTGAAATTGGTTCACTCTAACATGTGTGGGCCCATGAATGCCCAGGCAAGAGGTGGCTTTGAGTATTTCATTACTTTCATTAATGACTATTCAAGGTATGGGTACATTTACTTAATGCGCCGTAAGTCCGAATGCTTTGAGAAATTCAAGGAGTATAGGGCGGAAACGGAGAAGCGTTTAAGTAAGAGTATCAAGACACTACGATCTGATCGTGGTGGCGAGTACCTCTTTGGAGAATTTAGGGATTACTTAGCATAAGAGGGGATGACATCCCAGCTATCTGCACCAAGTACACCTTAACAAAATGGTGTCGCAAAAAGAAGAAATAGGACTCTTATAGATATGGTAAGGTCAATGATGAGTTATTTG
This sequence comes from Persea americana, assembly GCA_029852735.1. Taxonomy (NCBI): domain Eukaryota; kingdom Viridiplantae; phylum Streptophyta; class Magnoliopsida; order Laurales; family Lauraceae; genus Persea; species Persea americana. Next base: position 18,503,142 of record CM056816.1, read on the forward strand.
GATTTACCTAATTCGTTCTGGGGGCATTCTCTAGAAACGACTGTATATATTCTAAACTTAGTTCCATCTAAGTCAGTACCTACTACACCCACAAAACTACGGACTAGGCGCAAACCCAGTTTTAAGCATGTTCGAATTTGGGGTAGTCCAGCACATGTGCTAAAAGGGAACACAGATAAGTTGGAACCAAGAACAGAAGTTTGCATTTTCGTTGGCAATCCCAAAGGAACAAAAGGTGGTTTGTTCTATAACCCTCAAGATCGAAAGGTCATTGTTAATACCAATGCTTGATTCTTAGAGGAGAACTATATCATGAACCACAAACCCAAAAGCAAAATTGTTCTAGAGGAGTTGAGAGGAGAAAGACCTACCCAAACTTTTCCATCATCAATAGCATAGGATGAGGCACCAAAAGATGGAGAACTCGGCGTTCCATTACCACATCGTAGTGGGAGGATTGCCGAGTCTTCAGCTAATGATATTCCAGGTGAGACCATCAACATGATGAGTGATGAGCCAGATCAGCATGTCGATGATGGCACACCATAATTAGTTTTGGCACAGCGTGACACTACTCATACACAGACACAAGATGTGCCTCGTCGTAGTGAGAGGGTTGTTCGTCCACCCGAGAGGTATATGTTCTTGGGAGAGTCATACGACAGAGTCCCTGATGAGCTAGATACCGAACCCTGTAACTATAATAAAGCAATCCAAGACAAATATGCAGAACTATGGCAACAAGCTATGCAATTTGAAATGGATTCTATATACCATAATCAAGTCTGGGATTTTGTAGAACCACTAGAGGGGATAAAACCTATCGGTTGTAAGTGGGTCTACAAGAAGAAAAGAGGGGTGGGTGGAAAGGTTGAAACCTTCAAAGCTAAGCTTGTTGCAAAAGGGTTTACTCAGAAAGAAGGTATTGATTATAAGGAGACTTTCTCGACAGTAGCCATGCTGAAATCCATCCAGATTCTTTTATCCATTGCGGCTTATTTTGATTACAAAATTTGGCAAATGGATGTTAAGACAACATTCTTTGATAGAAATCTTGATGAATGTATCTATATGGTACAATCAGATTAATTCATAGCTGAAAGTCGTGAACACATGTTGTGCAAGCTTAAGAAGTCCATTTATGGACTTAAGCAAGCATCTAGATCTAGGAACATTCGTTTTGATCAAGCTATTAAATTTTATGGTTTCGAGCAGAACCCAGATGAATCTTGTGTGTATAAGAGGTGCAATGACAATGTGGTGATTTTCTTAGTACTTTATGTAGATGACATCCTACTCATTGGAAACGATGTCGGGTGTTGGAAGTGGATGGACCTCTTGGATAGGTTTCAAAAACTTTTCACCAACTAGAAGTGATGAACACTTATCCAAAAGCCATCAAAACCCAATCCAAGATGCATATCCTCAAACTCAACCATCATGATCAGCAAACAAACCTATCAAGAAGAAAGAAACGGCACTAAACATGCAACCACGAAATTCCACATCATACAATGAGTAGAAGATACCTATGGAGCTTGGTTGTGTTCTAATGGAGAACTTCATTCAACTCTTTGATGAAGAGTTCTTCTAAGATCATAATCTCCAATGCCCAATCGTCTTCCACGCAATGACCCGCTTCAGATCTCTTTCCTCAAGAGAGATGGTGGAATCTCCAAGAGAAAGACTATCTAGAATCACTAAGGAAACTAGAAGGGAATTGGAAGAGAGAGGGGGGAAGAAGAATGCAACTCTTGCAAACTCAAGAGGAGGTGGGTGTGCACAACTCCTTGGAATAGGGCATGGACGTCCAAGGGTGCTCCCTCCTCTTCCTTTTATAGCTTTTCAACCTTCTCTTTTAGTGTATTATTAGAAGTCCAACTCCCATTACACTTAGTAACCCTTTGCTCTACTATTACCACTATTAGAAGTCTCACTTCAAATAAAAATAGTAGCTTTCCCTTTTGAGTTCAAATAGAATTAGTAAAGATCCAATATTGGGCTAGCGTGGGGACTACTAGGGATTCCATAAAAAGCTGGCTCCAACTGGGACACCGCGACCCCACATCTCATGTGCAATATGGGCCCACGGTTAATTGCAAATAACTTCACTATATAAATGCAATTGAACTCCAGTCTTAGGAATAAATTACATAAAGACCCTAAACTTCCTTATCACTACAAGTGGGCCCCTCTATCATTATCCATGAATCAATTGGACAGACTATCCCACGAATTTTGACCCATATCTTATTATCCTTGAGACCCAATTAATTATAGTCATCATTAGTACCATCCAATTAACTCTTAATTGAGATGGGTGTACACTTACCAATGATAAATCCACTAATTGGCACAAGGGGATAATAGAGATAGCACAATCCTACTACCATGTACCCAAGACACCGAGATGTTGACCTACAGTTGGCCTCACTCATTGGTGACTTAAAGTAAATGAATAGATAGAAACTTGAGTTCATAAATGTCTCAGGATTGAAAGCTTATTGCTAGGGAATTATGAGAGCCGACCTTAAAGTAAAGACAGTGTTCATAAGGTGCTTCTCATGGTCCTTTAATACATCCAATGTACCAGCACTATGATCCAGAATCTTATATTCTGATGATCGAGACAAATCACACTATCTCATAGTAATCAAAGTACTGCAACCTTGTCAGATGAGATGTCCAGTCTCATCACTAGTTGTGAAGATATTCAAGTATAAGATTTGTTATACATGTCTCCCGTATGTGGATCTCATCCATATACATATATTGCATCTAGTATACTTATGGACTCCGGTTCATCTCATGAACCATCATGTCATTCGTATTGGTTATGTGCATTTAAGTAATAAACACCATTCATCTCATGAAAGAAAAGCATGAATATATTGATAAATAAAGAGATTAATCAATTTATTACATCAATCTTAATGGATTGAGACCATAAAACTAACAATCAGGGTGTTGTCTTCGGTCAAAGTATGGTTGAGCAGTCAGTTTGATATGAAGGACTTAGAAGAAACTAGTCACATTCTAGGGATTAAGCTCTTAATGCGATTCTTGCCCATTTTAGCATGCTAGATTCCAAGAAAGGATTTCTTCCTTTCAGGCATGGAATCACTTTACCCAAGGATCAGTGTCCTAAGACACCTGATGCGATAGAAAAAATGAAGGAAGTACCTTATGCTTCGGCGGTGGGAAGCCTCATGTATGCAATGCTATGTACTAGACCTGATACTTGTTTTGCCGTTGACATGGTTAGCAGATACCAGTCTAATCCAGGGAGAGAACATTGGACTGCGGTTAAGCATATACTTAAGTACCTTGAGAGGACTAGAAATTATATGCTGATTTACCAGGCAGAGAGTTTGATACCCATTGGGTACACAAACTTGGACTTCCAGTCAGATAATGATGCCAGAAAGTCGACTTCAAGATTTGTATTTACATTGGGAGGTGGAGCTATAAGTTGGAGAAGTGTTAAGCAATCATGTACTGCTGACTCTACCATGGAAGCCGAATATGTGGCAGCTTCTGAAGCAGCAAAGGAGGCAGTTTGGCTTAGAAACTTCTTGATGGAGCTAGAAGTGGTACATTCGGTAAAATCACCCATAATACTTTATTGTGATAACACCGGTGCGGTTGCTAATGCAAAGGAGCCCAGGATGCATAAGAAGGGTAAGCACATCCAGCGTAAGTATCATCTCATACGAGAAATCATAGAGAGAGGTGATATAATTGTGACCAAGATTGCATCGGCGAACAACCTGGTAGATCCTTTTATAAAGAGCTTACCAGCAAAGAGCTTTGATAGACATGTGGAAGGCATGGGGTTGAAATACATGTCAGCATGACTTTGAGTCTAAGTGGGAGATTGTTGGAAATTTATACTAAAAGCATACTTTTATGTATTTGTCTTCGACTAATTAGTATATTTTGTCTTTTCATCTAAATGAGATTTTGTATGGGCAAATGGTTGCATTATTTATGATTATGCATGTGTGTCTTTTATTTTATAAAGTATATAAGTTGGTGTATAGAGTTCTACTTATACACGGAGGACTTATATGTCGATTCTTATAAAATATAAGTTTTTGTTCACAATCTAGATGGACTTGGACACACCATCGGTACTATTGTAGCATAATGTTTCAGTAGGCTTGTCTTGGTTGCGGGAAATGGTGTATAGTTTTGACTCATCATGCTAGTACACTTTGTGTGTATTGAACATGACCGTTTTTTGGTTTATTATCTTTATACTGATTATATAAGATGATTAACATCCAAATAGTTATTATGAGTGGTTGTACTCTTAATCCTAACATAAATAATAGACACATACATTTAGTATTTGCCATTTTGATTTACAAAGGAGTGAGATCTTTTATGGGTCAATAATCTCGGTAAATTGGATGACTACACTACGTGTATAGTGCATATTAGTTTATTAACGGAATCCACGTCCCATAATTGGGATTGATGATATCCCCTTGGTGAAGCTTTTAAGTTTTGATTATGTCAAACTCTGCAGGTGGACTTTGTGTCTGACATATCAAATACGTTAAGTGTAAGATCTCAAGGAATTATAAAGATATCGATTAAATATAGATGTCGGTAATTATTTAATCGATGGATATTTGAAATCTTAACGTGGGGAGATTAATAAGTATTTAATAACATGAAGCTCGAAATATTAATTTTGAGAATAAGGACAGGAGTGCAATTATAATTCTCTAGTGGATTGAATTGTAATTTATTGAACTAGGATTCTAATTTGGGTCGAATTATGGTTTCCTGCTTCCATAAGGAGCCTATCCTTATTTACTTCTTAAGGTCCCTATTGTAGCCTATAAATATGCGCTATTGCTCTCTAGGTCAAGAAGAAGAAAATTTTCGTTTTAGAGAGCAGAGAGAATTCGCAGAAGAGGCCCACTCCCTGGTGCGAATTCGAGCATAAAGGAATATAGTAGAAGATCTTAAGATTTTCGGGCTGCTGTAAGACTGATATCAGATCAGAAAGACCGATATCAAATCAGAGAGATCTCGCAGATATGGTCTTTCATCATCTTCGTTTAAAGTTATTTTCGTATTGATCTGTACGCAACATCTAAAGTTCCTGGGGAAAACTCTTTTCTAACAGCAACATGGTACTAAATTGACTTGGCTAATTAGCAATTGCGTACGTAAGAGCAAAGAGTTGAATGGCCTATTGTAACTTATTTTTGGGACTATTAGTTTTCTATTAATTTTTGGATAGGTTGTGAAATGCTAGTGGGCTTCAATTTTAGACTCACAAGATGAATCCAAGGTAAGTCGAAACTAAATGACTGACCTTGGACCATGTCTGCCGGTAAATTGATTTCTCCAGAAGAGTAACTACATTTCTTGCATTCGTTTAACTATGTTTCTCACATTTGTTAGACCAACTATGTTATCAAATTTCTACCTTAAAATAAAAATTATGTAATCAACTATGTCATCGAATTTCTAACTAAAAACAAACTATGTCATCAACTAGTTTACTGGAATCAACTTGTTGCATTGGTTGAAAGTAGTTTACTGGATGTCACACCCCGAAACCGAAATCCTGCAGCGATTTGATCTCAGGGAGCGTAATTTGGGATTAAGTAAATATTGTTTTTCTCCCAGGATCTGAGTGAATGAGGATATTAGAATTCCAACACAGGATGAATATTTTGCGGAAGCTTACGTAGCATTGCGACTCGGAGCCCGTGGCCATCGTATTCCTTGTCGCACTCAACCGCTAACATAAAGCCATCAAATCAAGGCTCATAATCAGACTGGAACAAATCAAAAGCCATGAGATGCTGAACTGACAGTAACAGGACAATTCATTTCCTACATATGTTCAAATTACAAATTATAAAAGTATATTCATGAAAGTCTCAAAGAAAATGGCTAATAAAAGCCATCCAAGATAACTAACTAAAAAAAGTACTACCGCCAAATTATGTGACGAACTCCGGTGCCAAACATGACGCCTCAATGACATCGTCAACATAACAAACCTACCAAAATGCAAGGCTCCAAAGCCATTGTACGCACGATCCAACTCGGACCGAAGGACCTGCTATCTAGAGCACCAAAAGTGATGTATCAAACACGACGGTTTGGCAGACGAATAATACAGATAAGAACATAGTAAATTTATATAAGAACCACTTTTCAATAGTAAAGCACATATGAAATTTGAAAATAAGTAATAATAAAGTAGCAATAGTTAAATACCAAAATCATTTGTGTGAGATAGAAAACATGCTAAATCAAACTGATATAACAGACAAATCAGATAAAACAGATGGCAACTACACTGAGCTATATTCTCCTATTACTGAAGTAATAAGAGCAACCAAAGTATAACCGTCGCCAAATGAAATGGCCGGAACAAACATTTATAACTCAATATAGATGGCTATCAAATGGAATCCACTGCGGAACGGATGGCAAACAAACAAAGTTTCCAAACTGCATTTGGCAAAATAGTTAAGGATCCCAGGCCGGATGATCAGACCGACCCGACGACCTAAGCTGAATGGTGCTGACCAGAAATCCATGCAAATACTTACAAATTTACAAACCATATTCCGACTTGATGAAGGACTACTCTGCAAACTGAATAAATCATATGTAAAGAAGCAAAACGAAACGAGTACCCCTTTCAAGACGCATATAACATGGAGAGCCACATAAAATCCATACTTGACACTAGGTCAAATCCTTTTTAAAACCAAACATTTACAAACCAATACCCTTACGAATCAAAGCCTTTACTAATCCAAAGCTTTGTAAACCAATACCTTTACGAATCAAAACCTTTACAAATCCAAAGCTTTGCAAACCAATACCTTTACGAATCAAAACACTTACAAATCCAAACCTTTGCAAACCAATACCTTTACGAATCAAAACCTTTTAAAGATTTCCACAATCATGTTTATTGGTTGAGAATTACAAAAATGATGATCAAAAGTGGCTTTTATAGTAAAACACGTAAAACCAAGTATTTGGAACTAAGATAGTTACATGTAAGGAGATTTAGGAATCAATTGGCAATTTTTCCAAAACATGCACCCATCGAAGCCATAAGACCACACCATTTGACACCATGTGCACTTAGGGCCCAAATGTCGGGTTTTTATATCGATTGGTGCCCCCGAAGTTAGACGACATTCCAAGTCACCAAGTGCACCTCATCAAGTTAATGGGTCTAGTCGTGTCCCGAGATTGGTCCCCACATGGGTCCCTCCCTTTCATCAAACTAGGGTAAATAGGCAAGGGTTTTAGGTTCAATGGATCCTATCCAAGATTACACTAGGATCACCTAGGTACAAAGTGGGCAAAATGAGTTATGGAGCTAGATTCATTGGTACAAGTATAACCTTTCTTTCCCAACATCTAATAATTTTATTGTATGGACCATTAAATTCTATGCTTTGAGAGCTTTCCAACGGTATATGGATCTCCGAAATCCGATGTTTGGATCAAAAGTTATGGCTGTTTAAAAAGAGCAAGCCTGTGTCCAACGGGCCATAGCTAGCTATAGCGAGACGTCTTGATGCCGGGGCAGAAACTATGCTCGCTATAGGGGTAGTCAAGCTTGCTATAGCAAGCAGAGCTGCTTGCTACTGCTCAGGCTGAAGCAAGATTTTCCTGCATCAGTTAGGTACCTTCCTTACTTTTTCACCCTACAAAACCACTTCCTATACAAATTTGACCTCTCCTAGCCACACCAAAACACTCATTTCCATCAATCCATAATCTATAAACAAAATCCCTTGCTTGTCAAAATTCAATTGAATGAAAAAGTCATGCATTGAGACCAAAATAGGAGTATTTAAACAAAAACCATGAGACAAATTTAAGAACAAGGCATGCATGATGCATATAAATCTAGTTTGCAAAACTAATTGCAATCTAATGAATTTTGAGCATACTATTATAGAGAAACATGAGATAGGAATTAAAAAAACTTAAGAAAGTTGGCATGCACAATATAAATCCTAGTCAATCACTTGCATGCATTTCATTATCAGATTATTCACTTGCTTGATCTCCAATTGGTCCCAAAACTCTCTCCTAAGCAACACCAAACTGCTGGAAACACCTTTCCACAAAAGCCGAAAAAATCCCACACAAAATGCCCCCAAAATAAAACAGAAAAGAAATCTTTTCAAAAGGGTTTGCATGCAACAAAAAGAAGCTCCTAAGGGCCTAGAAAACCCAAATATAAGAGATGAGGTCAAGCCCTTACCTAGAAATGCTCTATTCGGGAAGAAAGGCTTCAAAAGAGAAGTAGTTTTGGCTGAAATCTCTGCAAAAAGATATCTAATGTAAGCCTAGGTGATGAGGAAGAGAGTGGTGATATCAACATTCAATTTGGGTTGGCTTGGTGGGACATGCAAGAGAAAGAAAGAGCTGGAAAAGGAAGAAGAAGAGAAAGCTCTTCTTTGGTTTGAGCTGAAACAGGAATGAAGATTAAGATACATAGGTTTGTTTTAAACTTAAGTGGGTTGTGGGTTGATGTGATCGACGAAGAAAAGAGAAATGATCCTCAGAAACTCTAGTTTCCAAAATGTATATTTTTCTCACGGTTTGAAAACATTGAAAATCGTGAATATATTTTGATGTGAAAAGTCTGTTTTGCCCTTTTGACTGAAAATTGGGTTTTTAGGCTCCGAACATGGACGGAATGAACACGAAAGTTGTAGGGGCTAATCTAAACTATTGAATGGGGTAAAAATATAAATTTTCTGAAAACATTGATAACGCCCCACTCCTACTCAAACAACACAAAGGGGTCATAGAGTGTGTTGGACTGAGTTCAAAGGCCCTCGAAATTCCCAAAGCTATGAAAAATCTATCCAAACTCACAAACTTAGCCAAACAACCTCTAATCTCACTTAAAGAGCCAATGCATAACTAAGATAACACTAAACACGAGAATTAGGGGTAGGGGTCTTACACTGGAATATAAACGATACTTCTTGTTCTCATTCCCCAATGCCCAAAAAAAAAAAACAAAGAAAGAAAGTTTACATATGTTACTGACGTTTTTATCCTTAATTTGAAATCATGGTTTCAGCCATTATAATGATGCCAACTTTGACTGTGGGCTTTTCCTTTTTTTTTTTTTTTCTAGTTGAAAAGAAGATAACAATTAACAGAAGCAACGAACATACAAGAAGCTCGTAGCCACAATAACATCACCCAAATATTGCAAAACCAAAGGCTGGCTGGCCCGTGGACACCTCAAAGGCCGCATCACTAAAAAGTTGGGCAGCATTCTCCAAATCCCTTTCTCAAAGATGGGGGAATTGAATGGGAATGAGGTAAGCTAATTCTAGGAGGGAAGATCATCCTAGTAGCAAGGGAAATAGCCCATAGCGAGTTTGAAGATTTCCCTTTAAATATAGACTCATTTCTCATACTCCACAAGGCCCACCAAATCACAATGGATAGAGCAAGGGATCCAACTACAGGGAGTGGATTTTGCCCTGTATTAATTTTCTTTTTCCACCACCCCTACCAATTAACCATATCCGAATGATGTATGTTATGGGTAAACACACCCAAATGAGACACAAACCAAACAGCTCGGGTGAACTCACATTGGAGTAAAATATGTTCCACAGTTTCTTGTTTACTTTTACATAGAGGACATGTCGATTTTAAATTTGGGTCTTCAATTCCATCTTTTAATATATTTCTAACAGGAATGATTTTCCTTAAGCATTTCCAACCGAAAAATAAAGCTCTTAGGGGGAGGGGGATCTTTCATGAGGATTTCCAATCCAATGAAGGGGCATTGGAGATAAAATCTCCTTTAACAATGCATTTATAGGAAGACTTTGTGGAGAGTTTCCCACATAATGAGAGAGGAAAATTCTAATGGTGTCCTCCTCATCCCTTGGATCATTGAAGAAGTTATTAATTTTAGGGATGTCCCAATTTCCATCATTAATCATCATGCTAGGGTTCATGATAGTAGAAAATGGTTTTCTTATGCCTTCGATACAAGGAATCCAATTACACTGCTAAACTGAGATCTTATCTCCATTCCCAATGATCCAACTGATATTTTCATGATTGATGAATCCGAGGGTTTCAACAAATCCTTTGCAAAACCAGGAACCTCTTCCCATACAAGAGGCCTCCCATAAATTCTTATTGGGGCAGTACTTTTCTTTTAAGACCTTGGAGCATAATAGGTCTGACTTGGAGAGATACTTCTGAAAGTTCGCAGGTTACTAGAATGGATGCTAGTCTAATTAATCAAACCAATAGAACAAGATACAGCTAGGAAAACAATCTACTAAGCAATCACCACCAGAAGACAGACACAAATTTAACATGGAAATCCTTTTCGAGAGAAAAACCACAATAAGAAAAACCAATCACTATTTAACAATTACAAGGAATAGTCACAACTCCTTTATCCCAATCAGTACATCAACCTAAGGATAGTAGTTGTTCTTGCACAACTCCTCACTGCCACAACTACTCCCCGCGCACTGCTCCTTATGCTTGATCGTCCTTTAACACCTTGAGACCAAGATGCACAATCTTCTACAAAGAAGTATAAGCTTTAAACCTTCTAGAGTAGCCTTTCAAATTAATGTCTCAATTGCTTTAGAGAATAATTCTCTCTCTAAGATATATCTTACTCAGATTAATGACAGATGTGGTAAGTACCTTTGGGTTGACAGAAACACCCAATTTATATCCCCAAATCCATGCATAAGACTCCCAGTGACAATACACTAAGAATATCAAGCATACTCAAACTCTTAATAAGAGTCCGAATCCAACTGGGTTGTTTCTGCCCTGCTCACTATAGTGAGCTGGATCCTCGCTCTAGCGAGAGTCCTATTGGAAAATCGGTTCAACAATCTTCCACTTTTGGAAATTATTGGACGAAACTCCCTTCAACAATATAATATGATCTATCTAAAAGAAAAATCCAAAATACATTGAATTTAGAAAAGGAAAAAAATTTAGCACTATAGATCTTTTATTGCCTATGCTTTAACTTCTAGATCTTGAATTTTCGTAGCTTGTAAAGCTCCCTCTAGCTCCATTCTTCTCCCATTGTATTTGTCTATAATTGACAAAAAAAATATCATCATGCAGCTTCTATCAATTTGGATCCAACAACTCCCCCTCAATTGTGACTTCCCCTCAATATGATCTTCGTATCAGCACTAGGGTGGGGGCTTGATCTTGCAGATCAAGGGTGATGAGGCTTAGACACTCACACTTGTGAATTTAAACATTTTAGTAAAGTGTGTACCAAAACATATGAGAGGTTTTTTTTCTTGACCCATATGGCTCTGTTGTTTATTTGTGACTCTCCCTTCTGTTTTTCCATTACTTTTGATTCGGTAAACTTCGCATCTTATTGCAATGCGTTCAATTATGTCATTTAATTCCACAATGATGGCAAGTGGGAATTCGTTTAGAGCGTGACACATTCTGTTTCTTTGGAGCTCTCTTTGTAACACTAACAACAAGATTAGTAATAAGTGAATTTTTAACAAAATAGTTTATACCTTTGACATTCGAAATGGATGTTCCGTCAGCATAGCCAATGCCATGCTTGTTAGTGTGTGCCTTTTGGCTGCACATGATGTCATAAAGTTTGTCGATCCAATGTTCATCATGTTTAATGAAGCTTTAGCAGTATTTAACTCAGATAGGATTATCTTGAGTCTTCCATTCAAATCAGAATTCTCCGTTTCAAGGTCTTCATATCAGAATCAAGTAAGTTACACTTCTGTGACTCTAATGTCAATTTGTCAGCCAATCTGTTATTTTCATCCTCCAATTTTTGTACTTTAGCAAGTGCTTCTACAAGTTCAGCTTTCAAGGAGGAGTTCTATTCTTCAGACGCTTTCCACTTGATAGCAACTTTTCATTCACTTTAACCATCTTCATGGTTTTCTTGAAAAGTGTCTCATATTCAGCTTTTCAATCTGGTTCTTCATCTAACTCAATATCTTGATCAATCTCAACTTCGGAAGAAACATGGGAAGTAGCAAAACCTTTAGATGCCTTAAAAGGAATGAACTTCCCTTTGCCAGTGTCAGGCTTCTCAGAGTCAGAATTTTCATCATTCTCATCAGAAGTTTCTTCTTCCCAAGTCGTATCAAAGCCTTTTTCTTAGATTTTTTATTTCCGCAGTCATTAGCAATGTGTCCATATCCTTGGCACTCGTAACATTGAACCCCTTTGAAAGATTTCTTCTTATCAAAACTTTTAGGGATCGTCGCATTGGTTTTCTTCCCCTTCATAAAAGCTTGAACTATGTAGGATCTTACACCCCATTGAGCTACCACTTATCCCAAAATCAATTGGTGATAAGAACCGGCACAACAATAGTTTTATGGTGAGGGCGAGAGCTAGACCACAATTATGACCGCTCAGGAGCGAGGGTGAACATTGAGCTCAAGAATCTCTCACCCCCCCCCCCCCCTCAACGACACACCTAACGTGACTCCTGCTGTGAAATAGCAAAACACATTTCCTGTGACTTGAACACCAAACCTACCAGACTCTGATGCCACATGTAGGACTTTACACCCACTTGAGCTACCACTTATCCCAAAACCAATTGGTGATAGGAACCGGCACAACAATTTTATGGCGAGGGCTCGGGCTCAACCACAATTATGACTGCTCAGGAGCGAGGGTGGACGTTGACCTCAACAAACTATTTTATGAACTGTACAACAACTTGGGGATCAATATCATTAGAATCTTAATTTGAATCATTTGCAATTTTCTTGAATGATTCCTTGGACACTTTCAAAACAACACCTTTAGACCTTTTCTTCCCATTAGAACTAAGGTTTATTTCAAAAGTTTGTAGGTTGCCAACCAACTCATCAACTTTCAGAGTATTCAAATTTTTATTTTCCTATATGTTCACAACCTTTTCATCAAAACTTTCTGGAAGCGACCTTAGAATCATTTTAACAATTCTGTTTTCAGGAATTGGTTCCCCCAAAGTAAAGGAATCATAGACAATTGCATTCAGCCTAGCATTAAATTCATTAAAAGATTCATCTTCTTCCATCTTTATGGTTTCAAAGGCTATATACAATTTTTGAAGTTTTGACTGCTTGGCATTGTTAGTCCCTTCATTCACGGTCTGCATGATATCCCAAGATTTTTTTGCAGTAGTGCATGTAGAAATTCTTTGAAACTTAGACATACTAACTCCATTATAAATAGCATTTAATGCCCTGGAGTTGTAAGTGGCAGCCAATTCTTTATCCTTAGTCCACTGTTCTTCATATTTGGAACTAGTTACCCCATTAGCATTGACATTGGGCAAGGAATAACCAGTCGCAGCAGACTTCCAAACTTTAATATCATGGCTTTTAAGAACGCAACCATCCTGGCTTCCCAATAAGCATAAGTGTTACCATTCAACAGAGGAGGCCTATTGGTTGAAATGCGTTCGTGGTAGATATCCATTCTAGTAATAAATAGGATCTACACAACAGAATAGTGCAACCCGCTCTGATACCAATTGAAACTTCGCAAATTACTAGAATGGGATGCTAGCCTACTTAATCAAACCAATCAAATAAGATAGAACTAACAAAACTATTTACCGAGCATTCACCACAAGAAGGCAGACACAAATCTAATGTGGAAAGCCTTTCAGGGAGAAAAACTGTGATAAGAAAAACCAATCACTATTGAACGGTTACAAGATATAGTCACAGCCCATTTATCCTAGTTAGTACATCGACCTAAGGACTGTAATTGTTCATACACAACACCTCATTGCCACAACTACTCACCGCGCATTGTTCCCTATGCTTGATCATCCTTCAACACCTTGAGATCAAGATGCACAATCTTCTACAAACAAGTAGAAGCTTCAAACCTTCTAGAGCACTTGAGAATAATTATCTCTCTAAGATATCTCTTACTCAGATTAATGAGAGAAGTGGTAAGTGTCGCAACCCCGGACCGGGTTAAAGCACCCAATCAGGGCCTGCGATGGTTAGGTGATGAAAGCATGATGGTTACAATGATACACATTTAATTTGCCACATGGTTCCGCGGTGAGGATTCTCACACATGTGCACAGGTCATTCACTTTCAAATTGGTAACTCATCCCATATTACAAGACTGATAAACATATATAGATAACATGACGTCAGAGTGAGCAATGATTCCTTTGGCATTCCCAAAATACAAAGTTAGAAGTTTATACAAAATGTAAGTTCATTAAACATCCCCAAAAATAATGACCAATAAAGGTTAGTACAACTCAAAAGAATCTATCAAAAGATATCAATCCATAAACCCCCAAATTATGTCGTAACTCATAACTCAACCCAATGTCTAAATGACATTGTCAGCTTGCCATTCGATTACACATTGTGGCTCACCGGCCGCCTCCTCCGGCACCTTCTCAAAGGCAACGAGGTCAGGACCTGAGTACCACAAAAATGGGTCAGACACGACGGTCTAGCAGGTGGGTGAATAGATATAACTAAAGACAATACAAGGAAGTGCTTTAGAGAACAATTGAAATATGTCAAAGTATAAATTTCCATAAAAAAAAATATCATTTATCTAAAACATATGTGCAAGATAAAACACGTTGGGTATCAATGATCAGGAAACTAGCAAGATGGCAACCACACTAAAGATAAACCTTCCATCACTAGTGTGATGAGAGCACAATCAGGCATTGGTCTCGGACACACAAAGTGGTGAGAACCAACATTAAATATATATAGCTAGACAAGACCACGACCGCGGAACCGGATAATGGGACAGGCAAGAGGGGGAGACCCAAGTCAGTAGATCAGACTGACAAGGATGTCCAAGCTTAGTGGTGTCGACACATAGGTCACACAAAAATCACAATATATACATATCTATATTGGTGTACAACACCCTAGGCATACGGGACATGGTGCTCATAGCACTACAAGAAACTTGACATTTAGCTGCGAATTTTTTCACGGCTAAAGGTCTTAAAGTCGCGACTAAAAGTTTTAGTGGTGATATTTTTATCGCCGCTGAGCCGCTGCTAAAAGTGCTGTCACTATTTGTTTTAGCCACAATTTTAAAACATCGCGGCTAAAAGTTGGACTTTTACCCACAACTCCAACATTGTAGCTAAAAGCCTAATAATTAGCCGCAAGATTTATAGCTACTAATGTAAAAAAAAAATGTCACTAAAAGTGTAAAATCGCCACTAAAGATTTATTATAAACATATGAAAGCAGAGTTTTAGTTGCGATCTTTTGTTGCGGCTAAAAGTTTTATTTTTAGCGACAACTATAAGTCGCCACTAAAAGCAATATGTAAGTAGTTTTAGTGGCAACTTGTTGTCGCGGCTAAACATTCAAATTTTAGCGACAACACAAATCACCACTACAAGTACTAGGTATAGCATGTTTAATGGTAGTTTTAGTGGCGACCTGCAAACGAAGCTAAACGTTTTACTTTGAGCTACAACAACAAGTCATCACTAAAAGTATTAAGTATAATAGTTCTACCGACGACTTGTTCCCACAACTAAAATGTTAAAATTAATTAAAATGAAGAATAAAATTGATTTATTGATCCGTTTTCAAATTTTCATGAAACCTGCTTATATAATATGAGAAAATGGAAACTTCATCACCATCAAGTATTAGAAAATAACCTTAGATTTTAAAACATTAAGTTCCAAGGTACTTGAGTAGCAAGAGTAAAGTTTACATCAGCATAGAAAAAACTATAAATAAAATAAAACAATCATTATCATCTGACTTTTGAGTAGTTATGAATCACATTAGAATTTGGCCTGACTCCTTGAACTGCTAGAGGAGGATGTTAAGCTGGGACTGTAACGCAGCTTGCACCTGTGTCTTTCGCGATTCTGCTTGGGATTGGAGCGCTGCCTGCACCTAAGCTTGCACTTGTGTCTGCTGCAAGGCTAGTTGGGACTCTAAGAACTCCATTCGCAAAGCTATCTCACTATTCTCCTTTTCCATATCAAAACCATTAAAGAGAAAAACCCAAACAAGTGTAAATCCCCAAGTGAGAAAACCTCTGAAAAACAAACCCAAAACCCTCACAAATAGAACAAGAAAGATGTTACAATTTTTTAAGCAGATCCTCAATTCTTTTGTGTTGATGTTGGAGAGAATCTAAATTCAAAGAGAAAGGGAGAGAGGGTTACGGAGATAGAGAGGGGTTTACAAAAACAAAAAAAGAGTTATACAAGGAAGGTTACCGAGATAGAGGGTTCAGATCTGCTGGGGAGGATACCTGGGCACCGTAGCTTTAGATCAAAGAGAAAGAGACAGAGACCGCGATCGAGAGAGTTTTTCCCTTTCTGTGTTTCGGAATTGAGAGAGAGACAGAGACTGAGAGAGTTTTCTTTCTACGATTAGAGAATAAAATTGATGGCTGGAAGGAATGGGTTCAGGGCACGGGATTTATTAATTGAGTAATGAAATCTGTATGATGGTAGGAGTAGGAGGCCAAAGTCCTTTAGAATTTACCCTTATTTTAGTGAACCGAAGTTATTTTGTTAATCGAAATACTTTACCCTGTTGGCCTATTCATTAAAACATAAGCCATTAAAAATAAATGCCTCCTCTTGATATTGGCCCTAAATAAATTTTAATCAAACTAAAATTGGGTCCATCAAATTTATCACTTTTAAGCCATCTAAATAAAAAATATATATGATGGTAGGACCAAGTCCTTGGAGAATCCCCCTCTTTTCTCTAATGGACCCAAGTTATTTTTTTTAATTGAAAGATTTTATAGTGAGCCTACTTATAAAAATATAAGCCATTGAAAATAAATGCCTCCTTTTGATGTGGGTCTTCAACAAATTTTAATCGAATGGAAATTAAGCCCATCTGATTTGTCACTTATTAAGTCACCTGAATTAAAAATATAAAAGGTAAAATTCAAATGCCTTACAGTAGTCAATCTAATGAAAATCCCATCGGGTATCAAAATTTTTTCTTGACATAGACTCTTGTAATAGAACCCACTTATTAAAAAACTAAATCACTCATAACAAATGCCTCCCTAATAAGCCCTCAAATAGATTTTATTCTTCTAGGAGATGGGTTCATTGTCATATTTATTATTTTAAAATCTTTCAATAAATTATTAAGAAAAAGTTCAAGTAGTGTTTTTGTAGTCAATTTGGGCTACATAATTGATATGTAAATTAAAAAGAAGACCAGAAAAAATTATAATGTGAGCATATTAAATTGATAAAGATTAAATAGTGATACTAGATTGTATAATTTAGGGGCCAATATTTTACTTTATAGTTGTTACTAATGGAAATCAACATCATTCTCTAGCATTTTATAATATTGTGGATTACTTTGGATATTTTCTCAAATGTTTTTGCGCTAGATATTTTTTTGGGTAAAAACATTTACACTACAACGACTGCGCCGAATAAAGAACGTTACGTGGTCGATACCGTAATGGTGTCATTTATTGGGATCGACCAATACCGTGATTCTAATCCATGCCTTAGCGTAAGAAAGATGGGTGATTCATAATGGAGCTCCGCACATATTTTAGTCACACGCGTAGTCTACTAATGCCCTCAATTTCGCTCATCATTATATTTTTTTAGCTCAAATCTCAACCCAACTTGATTTTAGATTATACTAGAAGACTTTGTTAGCATCTTTGATAGTGCATGATCAGTAGTGCAGTGAACCCACTCCATTCAAAGTAAATTTTGACGATGTGCCCCATAAACAAGTATAGCTAAAAGTAAGACACCTAAGACATTAGTTATGGAAATTAAAAAGGTTGTTGCTAAACTCTTAGACTCCTAGACCACATTAAGGGTGAAAGATTAAAACTCGCCACTAATTCTCTTTCCCCTCCAAAATGACCTTTAACCACTACATATAAGTTGCCACTAAATGTAATCACTATAATACCTTCACTAAAGTGAGCCTTTTGTGGTAAAAATAAAATTGTGGCTAAAAGTGTTGCCACTAAAAGCTGGCTTTCATATAATATATTTTTAGTGGCAATAGAAAGTCACAGCAAAAGGTGGCGAAAATAAGACAACTAAGCATCTAGCCACGAAAATAAAAAGTTGTCACCAAACTCATAGACCATTAGTGGCAAAAAAGAAAACTCGCCACTAAATCTCCTTTCCCTCCAAAATGATCTTTAGCTACAATAGTTGTCATTAAATGTGATCACATAATACCTTTAGTGTCAACATCAAGCTTTTCCACTAAAGGTAAGCTTTTAGTGGCGAAAATTAAATTATGGCAAAAAATGTTGCCATGAAAAGTCAAACTTTTTGTGATATATCTTTAGTGGCAATATAAAGTAGCCACAAAAAATAGAACATACAGTGGCAAAACATATACCGCGGCTAACTGTAAGAATCTAAGAAATTAGTGGTGATCATAAAAAGTTGTCACTAAAACCGTACACCATTAGTGGCGATAAATTAAAACTTGTCACTAAATCTCTTTCCCTCCGAAATCCCATGGCGCCAAAAAATTCCCACCAAGGAATTAGTGGTGAAATTTAGCTACAACATATAAGTTGCCACTAAATGTAGGCATTATCATACCTTCAGTGGCGACATCAAATATTTGCCACTAAAGGTGGGTTTTTAGTGGCGAAAATTAGACCGTGGCAAAAAAAGTCGCCACTAAAAGCCAACTTTCTTGTAGTGTAGGCACACCTTTTCACCTTAGTCACTTATCATGCAAGTATGGGTTGATAAGACACATTCCGGGCATGTAACAAGTACTTTGAATCCGGGCAAAATTGCCAATGATGTTTGAAAACGGGCTAAAGCGTATATATATATATATATCGAGTAACAATGGTCACGATGGATTTTCGATGTATTACGGACCATACATTGGGGCCTCACGTTCTAAGTCAAAGTCTATAGGACACTCGTATGTCAAGCTAAGTCGTTGGCCTGGTACTCCTGAAGATCGGGACATTCCAAGTGCTCCATACACTTTGGTAAAGCCACAAAGTCCTCAATGTATTTCCGTCAGGAGATTTCCTTTATAACCGAACTCCCATTTATCACCTTCCGGGTCTCCATATCTAAGATTCCAAAAGGGTATACATTTCCTCGGAAGGGCCCAAAGGTGATGGAAATAGAAGAATTCCACTTTCCACTTTATTTCAAGAGTCTAGGTGAAATTCAGTCACCTGTCGGTTAGCCGGCGATTAGCCGCTGAAGGGTTCGGTGGTTAGCAGCTGGTTAACCGCGAGGCTGACCGTGATTTACCTTGCCGATTGCAGCATTCTGTGTTTCTGACTGCGAAATTCGGTGACCTGGCGGTCACATTGTGGTTAGCCGCGACCAAAGGTCGGCCAACCGCCAGTGCTCGCCCAGGATTTGAGCATTCTGGAATTGTAACCGTATCGGGTTTGGCTAGCCGCCGAGGTGACCGCCCAACTGCGAGAAATTCACATCAGGTGCAGCTATTCAACATTCATTCATTTCCTCCAATAACCATTCCATCAAGGCATTAAAACACATGTATTTCCACTTCATTTATTACAAAGCACCCACCATTAAAGAAGATTCATCATTTGACATAAATACAAACTTCAATGCATGATATCTTGAAAGAACAATTAAGAGGGGAAAACTCATCAATATGCACATTTCTAAAGCATTATGAATCATATGAAACTAGAAGAAGATGAATAGTAAAAATTCACATTTTTCATAAAGTAAGAAACCATTCAAATCAAACTCATTCATCCACTTGCCTTGGTTTCTAAGATGACTAACCAAGTTCTAATCACCACTTTTCAAGCCAAAACTCCAAGCTACACAAAAACCCCCAAAAGTAACCCATTACAAACCCAAACAAGTCAAAATCAAGAAATAGGAGGAGAGAACTTCCAATAATAAAGGTGAAGCATCTCAAGGACTAAATGAACACAAATCTAGAAGATTGGGAGGAAAGCTTACTTGGAAGTGCTTCAAATAGACAAAGCTTGTTCAGAATGACTCTTGGAGTAGGTGGTTTCTTCTAAAATTTGCACCAATAAAGAGTTCTCAAGATAAGGAAGAAGATGGTGAAGCCCCTTTCTTCATTTGAGCAAGTGTTGAAGTAGATTGAAAAAGAAGAAGCAAGAAGAAAGGGAGAAAACCCTAGGCAGCTGGAGCAAGAACTCTTCCACCAAGAAAAGTAGCTAAAAGAGTAAAGTGGAAAATGGCTCTCCTTTTATAGAAAATAGAGATGGGTCCTACTACTAAAGAAGCTTGTGGGGCTTAAAACATGGTTTTCCGAGCCTCAGATGAGTTCGACGAAGAAGAAATGTTTGTCAAAGTTTCTATTTTCCAAAAAAGTACACATTTTGCAAGTTTCAGAGACATGGAAATTTGTGTCCAGATTTTGTGTAAAAAGATTGTTTTACCCCTAACAATGGAAAAGTAGGGTTTCGAGATCTCGGGCGGGAACAGAGTAAATATGAAAGTTGTAGAGCTTGACGAGATAATTCAAACGGGGTTAAAACATAAATTTTCAGAAATCGAATAAAATCCTCACGTGACACAAAAACACAACAAAGGAACCCTCAAAGGGTCCCACTAATGAAACAAGGTTCCCAAAATATCTCAAAGCTATAAAAAAAACTATTCTAATCTCAACTTAACCAAAATCCACTAATCTCACTTAAAACTAAAATACAACTTAATTAGTGCTAATCGCAAACTCTCGGGGTGGGGTCTTACAGCAAGTACCTTTGGATTTTGAGAAACACCGAAATTTATAGCCATAAATCCGTGCATAAGACTCCTAGTGACAATACACTAAGAATATCAAGCATGCTCAAACTCTTAATAAGAGTACGGATCCAACTGGGCCGCTTACGCCCTGCTCGCTAAAGCGAGCTGGATTCTTGCTCTAGTGAAAGTCCTTGGGAAATTGGCTCAACAACTTCCAACATGTTTTTGCTAGAGGGCTTTGTTTTTACTATCGGAACTCCTAATTAATAGCCCTCCATCTTCAATGGGTTTACACATTTCTTTCCATTTAATTAGGTGAATCTTTTTCTTCACTTCCTGATCGCCCACCAAAATTCGCAATAGATCCTATCAAGAGTATCAAAGTTTTTTGTAGGAAATTTTAGCACTGACATATTGTGCACCAGAATAACTGAAGCTACAAATTTTAATAAGGTGTTCTTGCCAGCTTGAGATAGTATAGGAGCTTGCCAACTTTTGATTTTACTCCTTTCTTTTTTAATAAAGGGTTCAAAGGTTTTAAACTTATTTTCTTCTAGTGCTAAGAGGATTGCTAAGGTATTTTTTATTATCATTTATGACTCTAACTCCTAGAATTGTTGAAATGGTTTTGAACCACTTTTTACAAGCTCTTTTACTAAAAGTTATAGCTGATTTGTTATAGTTTGTCATCTATCTAGATATTTCATAGTATTCATCCAGCATATCTTTAACCTTCATAGCTTCAGAAATAGAAGCCTTTGTGAAAAAGAAGCTGTTGTTTGCAAAGAATAATTGCGGAATGCTAAGTACTCTTCTTGCGATTTTAACTCCCTGTATAGTACCCTCAAACTCTGCCTTCCCGAACATCCTTGATAGGACCTTAACTACTAAAATGAAGAGGTAGCTAGGGAGATAAGGGGTCACCTTCTCTTAACCCTCTCGAAGGAGTAAGATCTCCAAAAGGAGAGCCAATAAGAAGAATGGAGTAGGAGGTGTGTCCCATGAATTCTCTAATTAGTTGAATAAAATCCTAATGGAATCCAAAGGCGTTTAATTATTTTTGAATTGTTACTTTCATTAACAGAAGCAAGCAGTACAAGAGATGAATACTGGAAAGCTGAAAACAAGAAAAATGAAAAAAAAAATAAAAAAGACGAGGACCCTAAAGAGATACTAATCTAGCTTTGCAAAAGAAAATGCCAAATCCTTCCATTGCAACATTATCTGCTCTATAAAATATCGTCTAAAAGATGAATTAATGGACACCTACAGTATGACTACGAACTTTACTTTCTCCACCAGATGACTGTCGCAATTACCACCCCTTCGAAGCATCTTAAGTTTCATTCTTTCTAAATGGTCGATATGACTACTAGAAAGGACATTCTCCATAGTTCCTTCCCTCTAGGGGCTCCTGAAAGCCCGGGGTCCGAACCCGAGCGGGGAGGGGGGGGGTGTGAATAAGGTGAGCTTAGATCTTAACCAATTATGCAAAATTTTAACTTCTTCAAACAATTAGGAACAAGTGATGATCAAGAAGCTAAAGTGTGGTAGCTACTAAGATAAACAATCACCACAAATATAAGTAATCACTAAAACACAACTATGTATGGAGGCTTCGCCCCAAATGCCTACATCCACTCCCGGCTTGTGATCTTACACCCCATCAGAATTCCACTATCACTTTATGCTTTTCAATGGGCTAAGTAATAACCTCTACAATATGCTTTTAAAAGGCTAAGTTTTAACCTTACAAGATGCTTTTCTAGGCTCAGCAACACCTTTTACAACTCTAAAGATTTTCTTTCTAAAATACGTTTAAAATACACAAGAAGAGAAATAATTTTAAGCTCAATAAAATGCCTCTAGAATAGGCGGATATGAAGGTTAAAGAACAACTCAAACATACACTCTATGAATGCTAAGATGTATGATCAATATGTACGTGTGATGACTTCAATCAATTTTTAAAAATGTGGCTAAAAAGTTTAAGCCTAAATCTTTTGAAAGTTTAAATCATAAAATGATATTTGATTGACGAATTATGAAATTCACATGTAGTTTCAAATGACCAACTTGATAATGATATGACTAATCAAATTCTCAGAAGTTGTATGAATTTTAAAGGCTAAAACATGTGATGCATGAGTATGTTGTTTCCAAAACAAATTAATTTAGCTATATATTTCAAGGCATGGAAAACAACAAGCTAAAGATTTAACCAAGTATGAAAATGATGCTACAAGTGAATTCAAAAGTGTTTGCAAAGCATGAAATATAAATTTGAATCTAACTTGGTTTGAATCAAAATGAGGAATCCAAAACAACAAACCAAATCAAAGTGAAATACATGTAATGGATTCAACAAACCATAGTTATCATGCTTAAATTGATTTGCCAATAATTTAAACAAAGCATGAAAAAAATATGATGAGGAAAATAAAACTTACTTAGAGAGATTTAACTTAATAAATTCAAGCTTTAGCTTTTCAAACGACCTCTAGCCTTCCTTAGCTCATTCCCTTTTCTTTGGACTCAAAAACCTTCATAAAGTCCTTCAATTTTCACCTATATGGCCTTTGTATGATCTGGTATTTAAAAAAAAAAAATCCTTTCTAACAGCTAGTTTATGGTTAGCCGTGACATTCCTACAACTAGTGGCATAACTCCAACGGTCAAATATTAATGGCTAGGTTTTGTACGAAGGTTGGCTAAAACATATTCTACGATCATCCGTAGGATATTCTACAATTAGTTGTGAGCTGACAGTAAGGTCACAAAAATGCAAAAATTAGAAATTTCAACCTTCAGCTATTGTGACCATGTAAGTCATGCTTGGTTTCATGTTTAAATTAATCCAAAAGTTATTTTCAAAACATGAACCTAATGATTTTGAAACTCTTAGACCATAGGCATGTATGATTGAAAATCAAATAAATCAACTTTTCAATATTAATGAATCCAAGTTTAAAATACAAAACATCCATAAAAATCAATTTTGAAAGTAACAAACCAATGCATGTGAAAATCCAAGATTCCAAAATTTTCAAAATCAATGCATGTGTGAAAATTCGAATGATGCTAAAATGAATACACATCCATTAAATTGCAACACTCAAAATCGCTAACAGCTCTTGTTGCAGCCTTCCAAGCCAGGAAGAGCTTTGGTAGGGAGTTAGGTGTAACACCCCAAAATCCGGGCGCCTTGAATCTCGGGATGCTGCAAGAAAGTACCCAAGAGAATCGAAAAATCTAATAAGATGAACAAGTATAAATCTCATATGAGCAAGTAAATGGGTAGTGCCCTATAATTTTATTTCACTTTAAAGGATTACAAGGTACTTTCCAAATATTAAGCTAAACGCAATCCTAGGCCAACACAACTAGCAAGAAAAAAAAGAAGGAAAATAACAATTTTAGGTGATAGACATCTATCGATGCACCAGTTGCATCACTCTCTGATTCTTGCAGCAATGGATCAACCCCCAAATAAAGAAATAGGGAATAGTACCTGAAAGCACTAAGGATTGGGCCAGGCTTGATGAGTCAGGCAAATAGGCATGTTTAAATGACAATGCATTATATTAACAGATAGGGTAGAAGGCCATACCTAATCCCAGTTATACCTGCCTAAATAGTGCCTCAATGATAAAGATAAGCTATTGGAGTGCAACAGAAACGGTGTAGAGTGTGCTGTATGAATGATAATAAAGATAGGAATATAACAAATGTTTGATAAAGCATATCACGTAAATAAAAGAAGCCATCATCATTAATATCATTACGATTACAATAGATCTACAATGTACACAGTATCATAGTAACATCATCCGAAGATCGGCTATATCACAAAAAGGATATAACTATCACCAGCAATAGAGATAACCTGGGAGTAGTCCTACCATGTCCATGTCCAACGTATCTAGATCCAACAGTATCAGCCTCAGCAGCTAAAAGCACTGAGCAATAGCATCCACAATACCATAATAATCATATATATACACCCATAGAAGCTCATGAAGGTACATCCACAGTTGAAGTACAAGGAACGTGGGAGGTTAAGTCAACTCATCATTGTCGTTCCATCAATCGTCGATGAACATCAACCATGAAGGTCATGGCCACCCATCGATGCTATCTCATCGAATATGAGTGTACACATGAGTCCATCTTATCCATCGACACCCACAACCATAGCCATGGCCAAGTCTCAGTCATTGGTTTTACATGTTATCTCAACATCTGTATCCATCCACAACATACCCGGTTCGAGTGCCGACGGTCTCAAGAGCATACCATAAATACGTGTATATGCTGTTACTAGAGTCTGCCGGCCTCAAACGAAATATAAACTTGCCGGAGTTTGCCAACCGTCTAACCATAGATCATCAGGTGGGGGCATTCCTAACTGGATCACCTTACTGTCCTTAATGTGAGACAATTTTAGTCAAGGGTATGAGTCACAGAGTTCTGATGCCACTAATCCATTTGCATGGTTCTCGATAGTTAATAATCCATACCCTTGTATACTCCGCTTCTCTATACGCTTAATTAATATTATCTCGTTATACAGTCCGTCTATCAATATCTTAAGTTAAGTTCCTAATATTTGTATGTCCGAGCTTCACGTGCAATGCCCTGACTTCTTACCCCGATTCAGACTATTGATTATGGATTAGATCCTAAGTGCAATGCCCTGATTTATAATACCTCTCGAGGTTTACATCCAAGATTCGGACCTACCAGCCAACCTTTGCATCCGTCCAATGCAATATATGCACCGAATACCTCAATCCACCATATTCGCTGCCCTGCTCTTCAGGGTTAGGGTTCCACTTCACCTAAGGCAGTAAACATTGGAGTCCTAAATGCTTATTAAGTATCTTAGGTGCTCCAGCAGGTGTATAGCATCAAAGGACCACCATTGCTACATAATCGGGTTCTGTTCTACAACCCAAGACCACTTAGGTGGCTACATGGGCCAAGGTTAAGCCTGTCCCTTGACTCGTGTCTAACGTATCTCAAGCAGTCCAAATGGAAGGTCAAAGGAGCCCACATATGATGGCATCATGAAAGGAATAGGATCCAGACAGTTGCTGTTTGCAGTGTGCCCAGTCGACATCATGGACGCACTGGTTGACTGGGTACACTGTAGACCATTGCACAGAAACCTGGTAGAAAACTAAATTTCCTGAATTTCTAGTGTGTTCGATCAGCATCATGGATGACCCAGTCAACCGGATACACAAGAGGACCTGGGGGCCTGCTTCAATGATTCTTATATACGTAGTGAACCCAGTTGACATCATGGTCATCCGGTTGACCGGATACACTAGCCCTTCTAAGTTTTGTGCTCCCAGTTAAGTGGAGTCTGTAGTGTCCCCGATCGACATCTTGGGCGATCATGTTGACCGGGTACACGCGGACTCCACATTTTCTAGTTTCCTGCCTTTTCCGATTTACATCGAACTCCATCAGTCTTCATCCAATTCCGACCAGATCTACTCTCATTCATCTCCATACATCAAATACACCTTGCACATCACAATTTCATCACAAATAGGCCATTGATCTTCCAAATGGGGGATTCGCATCCATCAATGGCCAAAAACACATAGAAGGGCTTAGAAAGAGATAGATCTACACATACTATCATCCATTCAACCATCCAATCACAAAAATCAAACCAAATATTCTTTCAAGATAGTCATTAGCGATATAAGCATGTTAATCAATCAAATTAAGGAATATAAGCATGTCTACTTACCTAATTAGGAAGAAACTCCTCGATTAGCTTAGTCTTCTCTCCAAAAGCTGTAAGATCACTCCAATGGCCGGATCTAGAATCCCTACACTCATTCCCAAAGAGAGAAGTGCATTAAAAAAAGGGGATTTCTAGGAGAGGAAGCTATTCTATAATGAATTGGAAGGAGGGGATGGAAATTACTTTCAATTGAAGAGGGAAGAGAGATCTAGGAGATGATATGGATTCCCTAGCTTGGAGGTGATGAGGGCCTTCTCTTCTTGCAATTGGATGCCCTAGATCTAGAGAGAGAAACCCTAATTCTCTAACTTAGAGAGAGAGAGAGAGAAGAGATAGATAGTGAGATGGGAGGGAAATGGAAATTAATGAGATGAGAGGGAGAGGGAGCATGGAACGTTGGAGCTTGGAGGGAGTTTTTATTTATAGTATTTGGTTAGGGTGAATGGTCCATAGTGGCCTCTCTTGCTAGTGAGAGTAAAGGATAAGGATGGGGTATTTTAGGTAGTCTAGGTGAAATAACTAAGGGGTCCTTAGTTGGTTAATTGAAATAAGAGATAAGGACTAGGGTAGTTTAGGTATCTAAGTTCAATGACTAATGTACCCTTAATTAAGTGGGTGCTATTGAAGGAGCCTAAGGGTCTTAAAGGTATACTAATTATAATGACTAGAGTGCCCATGTTTGCTTGGCTGATAATGAAGGAGGCCAATGTCATTTAAGGGATTTGGATTTCCAATTTGGGGGGAAATGGTTTGGGTGGAAAGACTAGAGTACCCTCACATGGCTAATAGGCTTATGGATAAGGCCATTGGGTAATTGGGTCATTCTAGGTTAATTGCACAATTCTCTAAGGAAAACCCACTTAAAATTATGATTTATAACTAAGGGCCTCTAATTATCTAATTAATTCCAGGGAAGTCAACTAAACCCCTAAAGGAATTAGTAATCTAAAAAAGGGTCATAATACTATAAACTAGGCTTAATTAGTGAGGAACTACTAAACTACTCATGCTAATTACCTATTAAATTGGATAACATATGGTTGACTTGGTCAAACTGGGTCCCACTTGGTATTTCTAGGGACGGGTTTTTACATTAGAAAAGTTCCAACAACAATCAAACCAATCAATCACCGATCTCCAAATATAATGAGCCGTTTTGCAGGTCACCATGAGATGGTCCACTGATTCCTCCCCTCTTAAACACATGGGGCAATCATTAACCACAAACTTTGTATTGCTGGCCACTCAAATATTACCACCCTTGGAGGTGCCTGACGCTTCCTAGTGTTGCACACAACATTTCTCTCCCGCGATCTATTAGAAATAACTGAGAAGAGACCATCTTTTGAGGCTGTCAACACCCTAGTATCCTCCCCTCCTTCCTGGATATGGGCATCATTTAGGAGATTGAGGAGTGAAATGAATTGAGATTCCTCCTGCTCCTTTAAATTCCTCCTTAGTATGAGGCTCCAAACCACCTTGCCGCCAGCTCTTGACATGTAAGGCATAACCTTGACTTCTTTGTCTATGGCACAATCAAATAAGCCCGGGAATTGGATTGCCAAGGTCCTATCTCCAATCTACTTGTCTTTCCAAAAAGAGTCCTCTCTCCTGAGTCTTGAGCCAGTTTGATATTTTATATTCTCCATGAAGAGCTTCTTAATTAAAAGGATTGGTCTCCATATTGCTGATAACTTTTTTGGGGCGTCCTGAAGGTTCCACCCATTTCTACAAAGAACATATTTCCACTCCAGCACCTATCTCCATAGTCTATCAGATTCTTCACCTATCCTTCACAACCACTTGCCCAGAAGGACCTGATTCATCTATCTGAAAAGTCTTATCCCTAGACTACCCTCTTCCTTCGATCTACAGATAGAACTCCAATCCACCAAGTGATACTTTCTCTAAGGGTTGTTACCATATGATATGAACTCTCTCTGCAATTTTTCTATTCTCTGAATTACAGAGGGCGGGCGTTTAAAGAGGGAGAAATAATAAATAGGCAGATTAAAAAATTTTTGACTTAATTAGGGTGACCCTTCCTTCGATTGACAAGTACCTGGCTTTTTAGGAAAGTAACTTTCTTTCAACTCTTTCCACCACCGGTTCCCATTGCACTTTCGCTATTGAACCCACAAACAAGGGCAGCCCTAGATACGAAACCGGCAGCTCCCTCACTCTGCACCCCAAAATGTCTGTGAATTTGTGTACCAAAGAGCTCTCCATTCTTCTCCCAATTAGCTTACTTTTGAGAAAATTAATTCTAAGGCCTAACACAACTTCAAAGGTATAGAATGGTTGCTTTAACATTTCTGATATGTTCATCATCACCACTAAATATTAGCATATCGTCCGCAAACTGCAGGTGGTTGATTGGAAGGGTATTTTTAACCACTCTAAAGCCCTCGAACAACCCGACATTCATAGCTCATTTTAACATTTTTCCTAGATCCTCACCAACTATAAGAAAAAGGAAGGGCGATAGAGGATCTCCTTTTCTAAGTCCCCTTCCAATCGGGAAGAAGCCTTTTAGAGATCCATTAATCATAATAGAAATCCATGCTGAAGATACACACTTCTCCATCCTATTGAGCATATATATTGGAGAAATCTCCAATCAACTCTATCGTAGGCCTTCTCCAAATCTTACAAATAAGCCCTGGAAGTTTGTCCTTGTAACACATTCATTCGCTACCAAGATGTCATTTAAAATCTTCCTCTCTTTAACGAAAGCTCCAAGCTCTTTGGAGATGATTCTTGGCAAAACCTTCTAAACTCTTCCTACAAAGACTTTGGCTAAAAATTTTTAAATGCTTCCTAGAAGGCTAATGGGCCTATAGTCCCTGACACCAATCTCCCTTGACTTTTTTGGAATAAGCATGATAAAAGTAGGCCCCATGACTTTAGATAGCCTTCCCCTCTGATGGAATTCATCCGTGAATACAAGTATATACTTTCACTACGTCAAAAAGCCCAAAAAACTTACCCTACACCTTGGTTTTACCAACTTCCTAGAGCAGTCATATTTTTATGATTGACTTTTAATATTTGATACTGTCTATGGCAGCCGTTTTTTTAAAATAAAAAAATAAAAAATAAAACTAAAAACCCTTCCCTCATTACTCATTACTGACTCCCAACCCTAGCTGACTCTTTCCTCTCTTTTTTCCCCAAAATTTTTCCATCTTCACTCGACCGGTGCTTTCAGAAGCGATTCCAACTCCAGCTCCAATTCTCCATCCACCGTTACAAGCGAACCCATCTTCTCTTTCTGCATATTGCTGTAAATCCGTTTTTCTCCCCTTCCTTCTTCCGTAGTGCCCGTCTCCTCTCTCACCTCACGCCCATCCATCCCTACACCAGCCGCCTTCATCTCTCTCCATCTTCCTCCTCCAGACGCAGGCGGCGCCGCCATCCTCCATCTCCCTCTGCCAGACGCACGCTAGCACCCCTTCGCAATCGCAGCAGGGCCGCCTTCTCCCTCTCCCAGCCGCAGCCCTTCCTCTGTCTATATGTAATCTTCAGTTTTAATTTTTGGGGTTTATGATGTTTCTTCTTTGTTTGTTATTGTGGAATTGCTAAGGTTCTTGTGCTTGTGAATTTTTTTTTTGTCGTCGTTGTTTGGGAATTATAGGGTTCGATGGAAACGCAAATTTAGCCATGGGTCTGTTACGAACTTGGAGAATCAAAGGCCATGGGAATTGAGTGTCTCTTGCCCCATGGCCATGGGGCTGACTGTGTTCCATGGAATGGAGGAATCAAGGTGGGGCTACTTGATGAAGGTCCTTCTAACCATGGGCTAATCTTGTTTATACAAACAAAAATGCTTGCAGCAGGCTTTGAAGTTTTAACCCAGGATCTGAAGATGGCTAGTCCCAAGAGCCTATTGGCCTCGGCGGCTGTAAAAGGAGTGACGGAGGCTAGAGTGAGGATATTTGGGCATGTATTGAATCCGACCGGTCAACAGTCCCCTCACAAGATTTTGCGGAAGAAACTGATAGGAGAGAAGGTGGCTTAGTGGTATCCCTACGAGATCAAGGACGACCCCCTCGTCATGGCCAGACAAGAGCACGAGTAACTATGTCATTCTTCAGATTCCTCCTTCATTTCTTTCTTTTGTGTCTCTTTCTTTATTGATAGTTTCTTGCTATTTTGCTAGAAAATGCCCATGCCCTGCCCACCATCTATTTGTTTATGTTACTCTTATACTTATGTTTTGATTGTGTTTGTAAAGAGTGCTTACCATGTGTTTGTTTATATTCCTCTGTTACCAAATCAGGCCCTATTTGTTACACAAGCGTCACTATTTATATCTATGCATATTTAGCCAGATGGTAATGTTGTCAATATGTTTAGGGAATTAGAAATAACAAGGCCACAAAATATCAATGAGAATTTGGGCTTACCAACAGCAAGCTTACAGTCGCAATGTGTGTAATTTCGACCATGGGCCACTATAGATCTTAGTGTGTATGAAGTTGGGCTTTGTTTTGTGTTTATATAATGTATCCATGACAATGAAACTGCTTGGTGATGATTCACATAAGATTATTCAAAAAAAGTCTTCATAATGTTTTCCCTGAATCAGGAGGCTCAACATTTAGGAAGATACACATACTTCAGCATTGTTTGCGGCTCAAATTAATGTAAATCCAATAAGATGCTGCAATTGGTATTAGTAGCATAATTGTTTCATGCATGATTTGATAGAATGAGCACATGCATTTTGGTTGACCCATATGCATAGCCCATGACCCAATAATTGGTTTGTGGCCCATACATGTGCACAGCAGCACAGGGACTTAAACACTCACTCCTCGATTGGATTTTTTTAATATTATTAAATTTCATATTTGTGTGGGCATGTCATGTTTGGTTGAGACATAAATATTGGTCAGTTGTCTCCATTAACATGCAAGTGTATTCAACTATGATTTATTTTGTAATGGTATGCCAACCTAGAAATTGCTGCTTCAGCAACTTCATATTCAATGGAGATAAGAAAACCAGAGGCATTTATGCCACCAACACCACTTAACTACTATGAACTCAATTTCTTTTGGTAGAACTCAATTGAGGATTGTTCCATCTTTCTCTCTCACTCAGCTCTAAACATTTTGAACTTGCTGAAAATGTTGTTTTTTCTGTAATCAATCTTGTGAGAGCTTGATTGGGTTTTGGTCAGTGATGGCAGAACTGATTACAGAATTATATTGGACTGAGAATTTGGGGTTTGCTCAATCTATCAAAGCTGTAGATAAATGTTAATGGTTGGAAAGTAAATCTATAGAAGATGTTATGGACCTTGGGTTTTAATTAGAAATTGGGCTTTGTTACTGTGACGTGAGGAAAGCATAGATGCAAATGGGAAATAGGTACTCTACTAAAAAAATGATTGCAACTTATTTCTTATTGAATATATGAATTGGTTTCATAATATTATGCATGATTTGATTTAATGTTCTTATTGAGAATGTATGTGTGACCTGTGTTTGTGCTAGTGTGAGTTATATTCCTTGATCAATTCAGTTTCTGACATTCGTTTTTGGGTGTAAACTGTGAAGTACTGGCAATGGATAAGCAAGACTTGGAAAATCACATGGTGGGCTCTTTTTAAATATATCAATTTTCTATCCTTCCTAGAAAGGGACTTGTTTCAATGGCATGTTTTTGGAAAAGGACTTGATTCTTGGCAGTGGGCCATTCATGTTACATGCTAAATCACATATAACAATCTCATTAATGTATAACAGAGGAAGGGAGATGAATGGTGGAAGGGCACTTGTAGTGGTGAATGACTAATGACGTAGTGGTGAATGACTTTGTAGTGTGTTAGAGCATTGGGTTGTTTATATGAAGTTTTTTTTTTTTTTTTTGTTATGTACAGGTACTTAACAGGTTGTAAAAAAAATTTACATGTCACACGTACAGGGGAGACTATACCGAAATTTCAAAAAATCTTTTACATTAGAAGTTTTTCTTATGAACATTTTTATGAAGTATACGTTAATGTTTGCCAAAATGTGTTTATGCTTCTTATTTATCATTTTTTGTTACTGCAGGATGATGTTATTACTGCATATGAATATGACAGCTCAGTAGCGCAAGGTGATTTAGACCATGATGCAGTTAAAAAGGTATCTTTTTATTGCTTGTTGATTATAATATATTTTAATGTTAGTAATTTTTTATTTTGTGGGTTTTATGGTATACTCTATTTTTTTTTTCATAGGTCTTTGGTCGTGATACCCAAGGACGTGTACGTGGCTTAGGAACTGTTTCAAAAACGGCCATAAAACATTCAGCTCCTTATAAAAGAGCCTTGGACGAGGATCATGAATGCAATAAACATCTTCAAACTGAGGTGAAAAGGTTGAAGGAGGGTCAAATGGGCATACGAAGGGAAAGGGATGAGCTGAAACAAGCTTTAACCCAAGGTGGGACACAAGTGCGACCCTCAACTGCCCGTTCGACTACCTTTAGCAGTCGTTTTTTAAGAAAAATGACTGTCGTCGATAGTCATTTTCAGGCCTTTTGACGTAGTGTTTTCATCATCGCCTAGAAGCATTGAAAAAGAGCCAACGGGAACCAGTCTGGACCCAGAGCCTTGTCCCTTGCAAGATCAAAGACCGCCTGGTGAACTTCCTCCTCTTCAAACTTTCTCTCCAGCCATTGAGCCCAATGATCCCCAATCCCATCAAATCCCAAGTTATCCAATGATGGCCTTTTCCATCTCTCATCAGCATAAAGAGATGCAAAATAATCCTCTATATGTTTTACAATCGCCTCTTTCTTTTCTATTCTTTTTTGCCCATTCATAATTACTGAGATCCTATTAGCCCTTCTCCTCGAAGAAGCTTTTCCATGGAAGAATTTCATGTTCTTTTCACCTTCCTTCAGCCATTTACAACTTGATCTTTGCCTCCATTTTAATCTCCTCTCTCAACTTTCTTTAGAAGTCTTCTTTAAGTTCATCTCTTTTCCTCCCCTCTTTTGGTGAAAGCTGGCCGCTTTCCTCCTTATCCAAATCCTGGATTTCTACTAGAATGTTAGATTTCTGGACTTGCACGTTCCCAAAATTTGACTTAGCCCACTACTTAACTTTATTCTTCAGCAATTTTTATTTACTAACCAGTCTATGACCAGCCCATCCCTCCACTTTTATCTGTTCCCACCACCCTTTTATGAGGCTAGGAAATTGCTTTTCCTCTAACTACATCAATTCGAATCGAAAAGGAGTCGGTCCAATCACCCTTTTGGCAATGCAACCTGGAGGACTTCTGGATATTTGTTCATCCAATCTGTTGAAACCAAGAATCTGTCTAGTCTAGACATGGCTGGATCCCTCTGATGATTTAACTAGGCGTAGGATGCTCCTGACAGTTGCATATCCACTAATGAATGGGAATTGATCCAATCTGTGAATCATCTCATATCTACTGTAATTCTACTTCCTCCTAACTTCTCACTTGGGTATCCCATGACGTTCCAGTCTTCCCCAATACACCAAGCACCATTCCACCTTCCCCTAATCATATTCAGCTCTCTCCATAGCTCCATTCTTCTCTGACTACTATTTGGGCCATAAGCGGACATGAGGAACCATTTAGAGTTATTCTTTAGATCCTCCACCAAGACTAAAAGGGAGAATACATCCTTCCAACTATTCAACACCAAGATTGATCGAGTGTCCCACATCATTAGTTGGCCACCCGCAGCACCTACCACATCAAGAGCCTCCTAGTTGACCTGTATCCTTCCCCAAATCTATTTTACTACTATGTCAGACACATATTTTAGTTTTGACTCCTGCAACATTACTATATGAACCTTATGACTTCTTAAAAACTCTTTCACCACCACTCCATCAGTGATACCCACCCTCCTTTTCATTCCTCCATAGTAACTTTAACTGCCATCCCACACTAGACTACCCTTTGTGGCAGCCAGTTCTCCGCTCCTTCATCTGATTCTCTAACATACTCCTCCCCAACCCCCTTAGATTCCCTATTCAGCCCATCAATTCTTTGATTTAAGTTCCTTTATCCCCCAAATCCTTTTCAAAAGGAGGCCTACCTGTGGTTTTCCTCTTTGTTGGGGCTCCTTTAGCTGTCATGATAGACAGTCGTTGCTCACTTCCTACTGACTGTGCAGAATTTGTAGGGAAGAGCTTGGATCGACGACTTTGAGGCAGCTTTGAACAGAAGCATTTCCTCAAATTCAACTTTAGATGCTCAAATACGTGATTTTATGAAATTCAATGCAATTCAATGAAATTATCTTACATCAATCCATAAATTTAATTAAATGAAACGATGTGAATGAATTGCAGATTTATGGACTGGTCATCAGGTCATCACGTTTAATCCCTAGAGATCTATTCAACAAATTAATTATAGCCTCTATCTCAGAGCCTTTGCCTATTGTCGGTCTACATGTGTTGGATTTCATAAATGCTTATACTTCAGCAATGGGTTGTTTGCCCTTTCGAGAAGACCTTCTAAGAATTGGCTCTCAACGTGGCAAGCCCTTGTCTTTGTTTTCCATTTCGAGAAGACCTTCTGAGAATATGCTTGTGTGAATGAAGTAGAGACGTCCATTACAATTTTAAGTCTAACTATATTTTCTAACAGGGTATTATCTTCATTGGAGATTTCTTAAACATCCCCAACCCCTTCCCCAATCTGCCTGACTAGTTCTTCAGCAAAGTAGTTGAGGGGCAAGTTGTGAAGTTGCGCCCATATTGACATGTTTGAAATAACAACATTTACAAAAGCTTTGCCACCTCTGTGACCTGTTGTAGACTTGTCATGTCCCAGAAATAGGGATGTTTTGTAGCGTAACTTATACATATATATATATATCAAATCCCATCCTTCATTCCTTATCTCCACCATTCCAAACCATTTATTTAATTATAAAAAAACCCATTTCATAATATCATTTAAACCAAAGAGAGACAAATCTATAATTCAAAGCTATAAACTGAAATTGAACATGCATATCATTCCATAAAATATATTTCCACTTATCTTTGGGTAAAAGAAGCGCAAAACCCCAACTCTTAGCTCAAGATTCCCATGACCTAAGAAAAGAATCAAACCCACATAAATTACTACACAAATCGCAAGATTAGAAGATAATGAACTCATTAGGATTGCAAATGGGTATCCGATTCTCCGATTGCCTGGAAGTTCCGACTTCCAAAAAATAGGATCTAGAACCTATTTTAGATTTCGATTCATAAATGGGTCCAGGTCTAGAAACTAATTTAGGTTCTAAATGATAAACGGGTCTGGATCCATATAGGTTCTGACCCGTGGACCTGAGACCCAACATATAAGTCTTTGATATTGCAATTTATACTTTAAAACCAACTCTTTTTGGGCATTCTTATGTATAATAGTGGATGTTGTAGATTTGACGCACTGTTGTAAGTTGAAAAATATGCTTATTTTTAGAAAAAAATGAAAAATAAAGAGAAAATAGAATCAATTTTGGAACTAGATTCGAGTCCTCTAAGTGGACCCAATTCCAGAACCGGATCCGGGTTTTTTTATTGAGACTGGGTCTGGAACCAACAAAACCGATTTCGAATTTGAAACCGGAACCGTTATTTAAAAACGGGTCCAGGTCTGGGTCCGGGTCTGGCTCCACTACCTTTCCGATCCAGAATCGTCCCGTTTACAACCCTAGAACTCGTCTAATCCAGTTTTAAAGAAAACCCCCAAATTAAACTATCCTAAATAAAGAACAGAACTCAGCAAAGAAATAAGAGATGTGTAAAACTCCATGAAAATGGTATGATGATGATCCTTATAACCTGGTGAAGAAGATGATGGGATTGGATAATGAGGATGATTGCTAGATGGCCATTAATATGAAGAAAATAAATGAAAGAAAAGAAGGAAGAAGGAGAAACGGAGAGAGAGAGGAAAACATAGCATAGAGAGGGAGAGAAATGAGTGAATAAAGAAAGAAAAAAGAATGAGGATAAGGGAGAATAAAAGAGAGAAATGGGTGGGGGATTGTCTCACGTGGAATGAGGAAAAAAGGAGAGAGGGAGAAGAAGTGAGGAGAGAGAAAATGAAGACCCAAAAGAACCATGTTGAAGATCAAAGGTTCTGTGGACCAAACTCTATCAATATCAGCCTGAGAAGCAAACTGGAATGAAAGTGGCCATTTGAGGTGATACTCACTTTGGTAACATTAATATTTCCCCAAGCCGTTCTAGTTCCTTGATAGATATCATGGATAGAATCCTTCCTTCGCCCATGTGGAATTCTAATCATCACATACTTCTCCGGACTGCTCAGGAGCCTATTCAGAATCGGACATGTATCAATCAAATTCCCCATCTCCTCCTTCCTTACTTATAAGTAGTACTTTGAGAAGGTGCAGGAGACTAAGATGGTGTTGGAGACCTTTATCTGTCATTCTTCGGAGGTGAAGATGTGCTATATCTATTTCCTCTCCCTGGAGGAGAGATGGCATCTTCCCATCTTTTATCCATGATGCAAGTCTCAGACAACCCCGATGAAGTTATTGCTTTGATGGCTGAAAAGAATACCAGTGAAATCTTACACAGGAAAAATTCTTCAAGAGAAAATTTCCAGCCACATAAAGTGGAAAAAACCACCCTACATCGATGGAAGGGGCCACTCCAAGACCGGAAGCAAATCAGAATATTTAACAACATCGGAGAGTTGAGATATTGTGGAATTAGAGTTGGACATGTTGTATGATTTTGTGGGCTTTTCCTTGAACTATCAAGATGAACACGGTGGTGTAAGAGGTCACTTTTTTATCCAAAATTAACTTCCATGTTGATAATTTTTAAGATGTTATAAGCATAAGTGGATGGTTATGAGCAAAATCATCATCAT
The DNA here is from genome assembly GCA_029852735.1 of Persea americana. Taxonomy (NCBI): domain Eukaryota; kingdom Viridiplantae; phylum Streptophyta; class Magnoliopsida; order Laurales; family Lauraceae; genus Persea; species Persea americana. The sequence continues at coordinate 18,540,557 of CM056816.1, forward strand.
TAGTGGCCGGTTCATTTGCATAGAATACTCAGCAACTGAATACGTAGGGCTTTTTTCATTAAGTGGTTCAAACTGAACGTCAAAGGTAAATATTAAAAAATGAGCATCAAATAATCCTTCCTTTACGGAAATAGAATCGAGGGAAGATAACATAACAAGATTCTATAATAATTCTTAGTTCCACATAAAATTTTAGAGATCATAGGACAATTAGCAACATAAGGTCACAAGTTATATTATACATTTATTTAGGCATATTTATTTAGGAATAGAATCATTTGTTTAGGGAAAAAACAAGGTGCTAGCACGGTTTTCAGAATGGAACAAAAGCCGCTCGAAAAATAGTGAGTAGTACCCAAAAATCCCTTTTGGTAAACAAGAGCCCTGAAAAGGGGTTTCCCTTTTTGGGAACAAAAGCCATTAATGGGATGCCATTTACTTCAGACAAAGCTAGACTGCAACTAGTAATATATTCAGGCCAAAATAGCTTAGCGGTGCCAACTTATTATGGGATCAAGAACAAAGTTCCATATTTAACAAGCAAGAAGTCATCTTTAAATTCATTTAAGCTTACAATTACATCAGGGTTCAAGATCTAGCATCAGAATTTGGGTACTACTCCAAATTCCAACATCTTATTGTTCTGGGGAGAGTGACTTGGGTCATATAAGGTGCTTTAAGATCACCAAGAAATAGTATGGAGCAAGGAATAAGGGGTACAGTCGCTGCCCTATTATTCTGTGATTAGGCATATCTATTATTTAAACCGATATTAGTTCAAGATGCCTGGGTTTACTTGTTAACTACTATGTAATTCATAATGAAACAAGAGTCATGTTAGATTAGTCAATATAATAAACCTGAACACGACCGTACCAAAATCGAAATTACAAATCTGAATTCCAGTATACCTCAACTATCCAATGTTACATCAAGGTTCACCCTATACTAGGCTAACTTGTTACCTTCATGTTGAGCCTAACACCCCTTCTACTCTGCATATATGTAGTGTGCAACATTCAACTGAAGTAATAATTGCACTGTTCAGCTCCAACTGAACTAGTTTGAGCCAATTCATCATTCAGCCAATGGGTTTAGTGCATATGCTTCCTGTGGCAGAACTATGACACACATCCATCAATTTAGCCCTCAAATAATAAAACCAAGCCCCATAACCACTTTTCAGTTGGGTTGGAGTGATTTGGAGTTCAACAGATCATCTCTCTAGACCCACTTTACATCCCAGATACAGGAATTTGGATGACAGCCCTTGGATTTCGACACAGTTGAGTTATCCACGCCCTTGTATGACGTGGATTGACGGTACTGTAAAAGAATTCCACGCCCTTAAAACAGCAGCCAGATGTTTCTACCAAAAATAAGAGTTCCAAAAGAATCGATTAAACCCAAATTAAGAAGTTACCCTAGTGCATGTAAAATTGAATGCGGAAGAATCAAAGGGAGACTTCCAATTCCCTTTTCATCTTCTTCGATCCTAGCCGTTGGTTACCTATGGTCCCTTCCACAGAGACGGCCCCTCTCCACTCGGGGTCTATCCCATATCTTTCAGTTAAATTCAATGATTATTCAAATGGATTCCAAAAGGGTCCCGCCAAGTTTTAATAAATAAAATAAGGGACAACAACCATACGACCACCCTTATATCTGTCAATTGCCCCAAAATGTTTTAAAAATACATAAATATGTAAAGTTGTTCGTACAAGAAATGATGCTCTAAAACTAACGATTTTACCCTTAAGCTTGTAATATCCTAGGGTCTTAGGAAATCTCATGTTGCGATATCTTAGGTTTGTAAGATATCGAATAATGTAATATCCTAGAGCAATAGGATATCCAACAATTCCCCCCTTCCTGCCCAAACTCAAAGTACATATTCACCACGAATTCAAAACTCTATTTTATCTTCATCATTTCTACTTTTTACAAATTCCTAAGTTCGGGCTCTTACAATATTATAAAAAAAGTTGTAAATAATGAAAGAGAATGGACTGGAAGTTTGTCTACCATATTTGAAGCAAGATGGTAAGATGAAAATGGAGGAAAAACCATAAGAAAATCGAGGAAGATGAATCTTAGTGAAAAGGGTTTTAACCACAGTTGTCTTTATCTGTTTATTGGAAAGCAACCGAGTATTCGGTAGAAAGGAAGAGTGTGAAGAATTTCTGAATTTGTGAGATATCTTATAGCCATAGGATATTGCATTATGAGATATCCTACACACCTAATATATCACACAAAATTAAGGATAAAATCATGACTTTCAGAATGTCCTTTCTTAAACGAACAACTCCGTTGGAATTATGTTAATTTTTTAGTATTTTGGAGCAATTGTCGTATATAAGAGCAGCTGTATCGCTGTTATTCCATAAAATAGCTAAATGCCAAATTATTCAATTTCTTCCTAATTAAATCTAATTCGTGCTAAAATCGAATCGTCCTCTAAGTGAGCCCTAACTGCTCAATTTATTATCTATTTGGGACCGTAATTCAAGGAGGTAATTCTGAGTTTGGGTCTTCACAGTCCCCAATGTAGAAAAATTGAAACTAACAGTGGGCTCTCCGTGAGATTTGATGACTGCACTAGTGAGAGGGAAACATTAGTTTGAATCGTTCAAATCTTAGCAAGACGACTTCTTGCCGAGTATGACCAAAGTCCCTGAATCAAAACCAGGACTCGGTCTCTTGCCACCAAACAACAGGGCCATCAACTTCAGTGTCTTCCTCAGGTCGTACCCTTTGTATTTTATTTCATCTTTCCTCCCTTTCCTATCACGCGGAGAGAAAGGCCGGCAGAAGTTTCTAGTACTCGCCATGTGGAAGTAACCACGTTAGTCTCATACTCCGATGCTGCAGGTCCTTGGGTGGCCTCTCCCGATGCCTCCATGTGCCTTCCTTCCTGATGCCTCCCAATAAAAATATAGATTCATGGATCCCATAACCAGATGATATAAGCTTAGGACTGAGGCAAAACCCATCAGCTTGAACCCATCAGCTTGTCCATTACCTCCAAAATCCAAACCTTTCAAAATAATAAAAAGTCCCTTATATTGACTCTGGCCTAAAGAACAGTAGAATATAGATTCATGGTCCTATTCTATTGTTCACGGGTGTAAACACGCATAATTTTGGATTTTTTTTATTGTTTTTGCTTAGTTGTGCAAGTGGTTAGGAGTGATAGTTTAAACTTGAAGGCCCAAGGATTGGATCATGATATCATATATTTTCTTCTACAGAAAATGCACAATCTTTTCACTTGATCATTACTCAAATCTTGGAACTGATCGATTGATGGTAGTGAGATTTGAGGCTGATCTTTACGCGGAGAATCTTGATGGATAATAATACGAAGGTTTTGAAATTTTTTTAGCTGACAATTTCTACTAAAACCTCAAGGCTTTAGTAGAGTGAGCGGAAATACTTTTTAATATTTTTCTTTGAATGGAGCCCACTCTTCAACACTCCCCCTCAAGTTGAACCCTATTGGTACACTTTTGGCAGCACACATTCTTCTCTTTATGACAAGTCATTCCTCATGGGACTCAAACCCGCGACCGGTTGGCTCTAATACTATTTTAAATTTCTTTAGCTAACCATTCTTACTAAAACCTCAAAGACTTTAGTAGATGCAGCGAAATTTTTTTTTAATATTTCCCTTAGGGTTGAACCCACTTTTCATCAAAGGTGTCAACACCACTCAATAAGTGCGTTAAGTGGATGGAAATTTAATCCACAAGGTCTAATTATTATTATTATTGGCATGGGTTTGAGATTTGTAGGCCATTAACATAGGACTTTTCTAATTACCACCATATAACGATCTCGTGTGAATCTCATGGACCGAAATTAGTCTTCTTGAACGAGTAAAATTACGTCTCGTCTCGATATTTTACTCTCTTCCATTATTCTAATAAATGGCTTCGGTTTGAACGCGGCAGAAAAAACTTCAAAAGTCCTCAAACACGCGTAAGAAAACTTCTAAGAGTCAACAACAGCACACGGAAGAGAACTTCCAAGAGTCAACAACCTCCAGTCCTCCACACCTGATAAAAAGAAACCATCGGATCTGATCCTCTGTAGAACCCAAGACTCTGCAGAAACAGAGATGATTTCTCAGTTGCTGCTCCTGGTTTCATGCTTTCTAATAGTATCAGAATTATCAGCATCCACAACAAGTCCCAGCTGCCAAAGGACCTGCGGAAACATAAGCATCCCCTACCCTTTCGGCATGGGACACCCCACATGCTTCAGAGACAAATGGTTCGAGATAAAATGCAACGAATCCTCCACCACCCCAAAAGCATTCCTCATGGGCCAAAACGATCTGGAGCTTCTGAACATCTCACTACAAGGACACTTGAGCCTCAGATCCTGGATGTCTCAACGCTGCTACGACCAAGACGGCAATGCAACCTTGTATCAAACCGCAAGCATAAGCTTTATTTCTGGTAGCCCATATAGGTTCTCCAACACCCGCAGCAAGTTCACAGCCATTGGCTGCGACACGCAGGCATATGTGGTGGGTTTCATTGGGACTCTTCAGTTCAGAAGTGGGTGCATGTCCTACTGCAGCTCGGATAATACGATCGTGACTGAAGGGTATTGTGATGGCATTGGTTGTTGTCAGTTTGCAGTACCAAGAGGATTGGAAGGGTTTGAGGTGTTTATGGAGAGCTTGGGGAATCAGAGGATTGTGGGGGGGTATAATCCTTGTAGTTATACTTTTCTTGCGGAGCAAGATGAGTATAAGTTTGCGAGTACGGATCTGTCGGGGAAGAATCTTGTGGATAGAAGCTGGAATATGAGTGTTGTAGTGGACTGGGTGGTGGGGAACGATTTGCGGAACAGAACGTGCGAAGTTGCAAGAGCGAACGTGAGCTCGTACGCTTGCCGTAGTGAGAACAGCTACTGTTATATTTCTAGTAATGGCCCGGGGTACCGTTGCAATTGCTCGCTGGGTTATGAAGGGAATCCTTATGTTGATGGAGGATGCCAAGGTGTGGTGATCAAATCCTTGGGCTTCTCTCTCTCTCTCTCTCTCTCTCTCTCTCTCTCTCTCTCTCTCTCTCTCTCTCTCTCTCTCTCTCTCTCTCTCTCTGTTTTTCCTTCTTTTGTCTTCTTGTTAATGAATTGAAGTTAACATTTTTTATCTTCATACCTTGATCAAGTTAAATTTCTTACTTGATTTAATTCCATCATCAAGCTAGTTCATGATTTGCTCCTATTTCTGCTGAATATACAGATATTAATGAGTGTCAAGATAAAGACAACAATCCTTGTATTGGTATCTGCATTAACACGCCTGGGCGTTACAACTGCAGTTGCCCAAAGGGAACCCAAGGTGATGGTAGAAAAGATGGAGATGGTTGCACCAAGTACAATAAAGAATTTCCGGTGCTCAAAGTTGTTTTAGGTAATAGCCTAAACCTTAGTAGGATAAGATTTTGTACTCACTTTGATTGCTATAATTTTGAGAACGCTCCAAATGATTGAAGAAAATTGCACATAAAGCCTTATTCAATTTTATCATTTCTAGCTAGTCTACACATCTATCTTAGCATTTGCACCAACCATTACATAGCAGCCTTCTTGTTTCTTCGTTCCAAAAACATTCAACTGCCCACAACAGTGCAAATGTAATTGCATCATACGTAATGCCCCGTTATAAATTGAGGTGTTGATCGATGTTGGCACAACACAACTAGCACTTCTCAGTTTTGTTTACCCTATACTGATACTATTTGTGGCATGCAAAACTCCATTTTGATTTGAAGTTTCCTCCAAATAAGGGAACTTTTCTTATACCTCTAGAATGTATTAAGATTGGACTCTTTACTCTTGGCCCCTAAACTGTCACTTTCATATATTTTATTCTTCTTCTTCTAGTTTTCAAACCATTCCCTTGAAGGCTTTTTCTTCAACTCTAGCTTATCACATCATCCATAGTTGCTTTTAATTTATCAATTTTCAAGGCAAAGAAGAAGAGTAGAAAGATCATCCCAGGCAACATTTGAATCCCACCGGAAACTCAATTGTCTCTTCACATGATATTCCCATACTTGTTAATGCTTCCTCCACATGCATCTTGTGCTATAGCAAGGCATCCATATATTGGAAATTTCTTATAATAACGGCGTAATCTGAGCATATTTATGAGCAGGAGTGAAAGGATCGACAGAGAGAATTATTAAAATTAGAAGATGTTAAAGCTATAAGATAACTGGGGTTTGAGTAGTCATAGGTGTCATGGTAGCCTTGGTGTCCTAAGATCCCTTTTTTAGCATCATAATGGTTAGGATAGGTTCTTTCATCTAGATATGTAAGGAAGTGAGGGGTTTATGCTCTACCCTTGCCAGAAATATAGTAATAGACTAATCTTGAATTATAGGCAAATGATCTAAGTTCAACGAAACAATGATGAGATGATTTTGTTCTGGGTGAACCTAAGAGAACAACCATTTATAAAGATGAGTGCGGTATTTAAGAGGCCACATGATTGATGAAATGCGCCCTCATTCGATCACCCGAGGGCTTTGATATAGTACATGTAAAAGATCAAAGGGTTTCATAGAGATCAATTTAAATGCCCCAACCATAGCGCTTTAAAATGATTTGATAAGGGTAAGACTTCATCCACCCGTACCCATGTGGTCTCTTATATAACCCATTCACTCCCAAGGATTTTTACAAGTGTGTCCCAGTGCAATCATCCAACACTGCACCAGATCACTAAATCATATTTTGTTATTTTAAGAAGACTTTTTGGGCATACCAAAACTTACAATTTATTTATGTACGTCTTTTACGTGTATGAAATGTGATCTTGTGAAAATGTAAGTCGACCTTTCTCAATTCATTCAATCAACCCTATGTAATGTACCTTTTCTTTAATTGGTAAATCTATGCACTTGAATAAACACGTTTCCAAAAACTATAATATTAACTGTTAGATGGATAACATGTAAACAAGTGCATTCATTACATATTTTATATGTTATCGTTTAAAACAATATCAAGAAATAGCTTTGTGAGAGAGTTTATATCATGAGCGTGTGGTGGGGCAGTGTGTGGTTTCTATCATGTGGGTAAATAATGGCACCAAATCTATGTTTCTACTTATGGTCAATCAGTTGATTCATTATCCAGTTGATATTTGGGTCATTTAAGTGACTTAATTTTCTGATTCTTGCTAGAGGTGATTTAGATTATGTATAGATGCATACTATTCAAACTAGTCTCTCTATTTCTTAGTATTGAGTTATTGCACAGGCACAGGCTTAAGCCTCTTGTTTCTCCTAATTGGAAGCACTTGGACACACTGGATATTGAAGAAAAGGAAGATCATACAATTCAAGGAGAAATTTTTCCAACAAAATGGAGGTCTGATGCTGCAAAAAAAGATCTCATACAGAGTTGGGGCATTCAAGATCTTCACCACAGAAGAGTTAGAAAGGGCGACAAACAATTACTGTATAAACAAAATTATTGGTCAGGGGGGCTATGGCATTGTTTACAAGGGAACTTTAACAGATGATAGAATAGTTGCCATTAAAAAATCCAAAATCTTTAATGGCAACCAAATTGAGCAATTCATAAATGAGGTCGACATTTTGTCTCAAATCAACCACAGAAATGTAGTGAAGCTATTGGGATGCTGTTTGGAGACAGAGGTCCCCTTGCTAGTATATGAATTTGTCTCTAATGGGACTCTTTATAGCCATATCCATGACGAGAATCATGCTTCATCAATTTCATTGGAGAACCGCTTAAGGATAGCCACAGAAACAGCTGAAGCGCTAGCCTACCTACACTCTGCAGCTTCAATGCCAATCTTTCATAGAGATATTAAGTCTGCTAACATACTTTTGGACCATAATTACACTGCAAAAGTATCAGACTTCGGAGCTTCCCGATTGATCCCTAATGATCAGACCCAAATAACTACATTGGTTCAAGGAACATTTGGATACTTAGATCCAGAATACTTCCAAACAGGTCAACTAACTGCAAAAAGTGATGTATATAGCTTTGGAGTGGTTTTGGTGGAGCTCTTAACAGGGGAAAAGCCTTTGTCGTTTAATCGATCTGAAGAGGATATAAATCTTTCCATGTATTTCATTTCAGCGATAAAAGGGAATCGCCTCTTCCAAGTTTTAGAGGACCGGATTCTAAATGAGGGTCAGGAAGAACAACTCATGGCCATTGCTCATCTTGCTGAGAGATGCCTGGAAGTTAAAGGGGAAGAGAGGCCTACAATGAAGGAAGTAGCAGTCGAGCTTCAAGGGCTGAGAAGGTTTCATGACCATCCTTGGATTAATAATAACATACATGAAGGCACAATAAGCTTACTGCACGAACCATTGGAAGGATCTGCTGGTGAGGCAAGTAGACAATATAGTTTGGAAGACGAATTTATGGTATCATTAGAGAACAGGATCAGTTATCATAGTAATCTATAATGTTAGTGTGCCAAGGACGATTTTTTCCTCCGCACTTCTTTTGTAATAATTTACATTATGTATAAAAGAATATTATAAACTTAGTATGTTCAATTAAATTGTAGCTGCTAATACTCTCACAGTAGCCTATATGTGTTTTTTCTCTTCCTGATCTTGTAGAGGCTCTCTCTCTCTCTCTCTCTCTCTCTCTCTCTCTCTCTCTCTCTCTCTCTCTCTCTCTCTCTCTCTCCATCTCTTTTGTCTTTAAATCATGTATCACATTGGCTTAGGTTTTAAAGACCATAATCATGTGACCTTTTTAGAAAACTATGCTTTTGAAAAGTTATGGGTGAAAAAACATGAACTTTTGAATTTTTGTCTCAAAACCATGCACCACACAAACTTAGACTCTAAAGGCCACAGGCCTGTGAATTTTGGTTAGAAAACCATATCTTTGGACAAATTGAAGTAAAAAACAAGGAACTATATTGAGCATTTTTCTTTTGTCTTCAGACCATGTATGTATCACATAAGCTTAGGCTCTAAGGTCATAATAAGCGGGTTTCGATCTAAAAACCATGTTGTGGACAAGCTTAGGTTAAAAAACATAAATTGTGAATTTGCTCTATAAACCATTCATCACATAAACCTAGCTATAAGTAATGAGAAAATGAGTTCTTACTCTAAAACAATGGATTTGACAAGTCAAGGTGAAAAAACATACATCACACAAGCTTAGGCTCCAAAATCCCTGAGCATGTGTTTTTGGTTTAAAAACCGTGTTTTTAACAAGTCTGCGTGAAAAATCATGTACTTGTAAATTTTGGTCTTAAAACCATACATCTTATAATCTAAGGCTAGAAGCCATGAGCAAATGAACATTTGGCTTAAAACTATGATTTAAACAAGTTTATGCGAAAATCCATGGACTTATGGATTGTCTTAAAATATCGAATCACACAAGTTTAGGCTCCAACCATGAGCATGTGAGTTTTGTTTAGAAAATATTGTTTTTGACAAATTTATGTGAAAATTGATGAACTTGTAATTTTTGGTCTTTAAATCATTCATCACATAAGCTTAAGATCTGAAGGTAATGAGCATGTGAGTTTTGGTTAGAAAACCATTTTAATTTTTTAACAAGTTCAGGTGAAAAACCATGAACTAGCCATGTTTGATCTTAAAACCATGCATCTCATAAGCCCAGCCTAGAAGCCATGAGAAAATGGGTTTCCAGTCTAAAACTATGAATTTGACAAGTTTACGTGAGAAATCATGTGTTGACATGCAAAAAATTATTCCATAAAAATTTGCTATGGATAATTAGTTGGTTATGTGATCATTTGAGGTGTCAAAGCCTCATCATCATAAGAAAAAGATTGCCTTTCATCTCATCCAAATCGGTCGCAAGATGAAGCTGTACGAGCCAAAAACTAAAAGTGAAAACCATTACAATGGGGGGCGGGAGCGCAAACAGTCAAATTTTGATCAAAGATGAGATGATACCTCAAATCCAGCTGGTCATTGGATAGCTCTCATTACAATGAGAAGAATGCCTTTGGTATCGTCAAAACCCAAGTTCAGATCAAGCCATATCAGCCAAAATAGTGAAAGTTATCACAAGGCTGGACCCACAAAATTGAATGATGATTCGAGGCCATTTGATATATCAAATCTAGACCATCAGAAAGCCCACATCAAGACCAAAAGATGCTTCTGATTTCATCAAATTCGGAGCTAAGATGTAGCCAAACAAGCCAAAAGAGTGGCCCATAAATATATATATATATATATATATATAGGGAGACGGTCCTATAAGGACCGTCCTCACCATTATTTTATGGACTCATCCAAACCGTTGGATTTTGAGCCTCATCCAACGCTCATCACACACAGTATATATTGAATGGAGGGAAACGAAAATGAAACCCAAAAACAGACATCGCTCAAATCGGAAGAAGCAACGATTCTCTCCTCTCCCTTCTCCCTCCCATCTCTTCCCCGGCAAACCCAAAGCTATCCTCTACCATATTTCATCTCCGGTGCCAAGCTATCTTGTTTTCCCCAAATCCTCTTGTCTGCTCAAATGGGGAAATCCCCAGATCTTTCCTCCCGTGAAAGATAAATGCATAGCAGATCTCGATCGTCTGCTTCGGCCTGGGTTCTTCAGGTCTCCAGCACTCTCTTTGCTTTACCGACATGGGTTTCGTCCTCAACAAGGAGCTCTCTTTTCGTCCCCGGCATGACACGGGTTTCGTACTCAACAGGGAGCTTTTCTTGAGTCTCTGGCATGACATGGGTTCCGTCCTCGACACAGAGCCCATATGCCGTCCCCTAGCCCCCATTTCATTTTCCCATGTTCTTCATCTGGTCTTCCATCGCTTGCCTGGGATATACTTGTCTTCCACTTGCGAGCAACAAGCTGATTTTTCCCAAATCGATTCCGCCTTGCGAAAGACGAACCCGTATCTACCCGAACCTGATCTACCTCTACCATTGCTCGTCTCTGGAGCGAGAGTGGCACCAAACAGAGGGGAAACTGCTCGTCTCCAAGTTCGATTCTCCCACAGCAAATGAGATTTTACTTTTCATGTTGAGTCAGGCATAGAATACATGCTTTGGGGATGCCTTAGTTGCACATGTAACTAGGATGGTTAATCCAATGCTTAAAATGTTGTTTCTGAATTATTAGAAACTTGCCTTTTGAATTCATGGTACTGTCTCTCAATGCTTAGCTTGCTAATGAACTGTATTTGAATTCCATGCTATCTTGCGTATTTGCTCTGATAAGTACTACACACCCACTGTTCACAAGTCCTTCATCATCAACTCTACAACTATAACTGGAAACTACAAATGAATTGCCTTCTTATCACAATGGGTAGATAGCATGGTCGGGGCCTGGACTAATTGGAGTTTCCAAGCCAGGAATATCTGTAACATGGGGTCCAAATATCTGATTGATTGTGGAAAATGAAACAAATAAAGTTTGTATCTGATGGTGGATATCTGTAACATGGGGTCCAAATATCTGATGCTCCCAAAATCTTACTTGTATCTATAAACAACAATTTCCAGAAAACATCACAAAACAGAAATCGATGTATATATTCATTCTTGGATTTGAGAGGGACAAAACAACAGGTGGTTACATTTTCATATTAAAGGTCAGACAAATAATAACCAATTTACAACTCAACACAAAGATAAACACACCATTTCAATCTTTAAGCTTAAACATGACAAAAGTATTCAAACACATCTCAAATCACTGCCCTGTAAAATTTCAACTACTTCTCCTCCCAAGACTTGTTTGCCTGTGTATAGTAAACAACAGATGGGTCTCACACCAATCCACGTATAGGCTCCTGTTAACTGAAAAGTTGCCCAGCTATTTGTCTCATGATACTATTTATCTGCATAGAAAGGAATATTAATAATCGAACACAAAGGAACAAATAAAATTAAGCTACACAAAATTTGTTCTCTAAAATATACCTGATTGCTTCCATGGCGGCTGGGTGATCCACCATTGCGGCCAGCTATCAAGGCAGGGTAGTCATCGTCCTCTTCTACCTCAATAATGGAAGGTGAAGTTTGGGAAAATAGAGCGGGGTGGAAAGAGGTGGGGTCGTCCATGGAAGATGGGGTTTTTATCAACTGTGATAAAGGCGAGAGGGACGACAGAGATAGATGATGTAGAGGTCGGCGAAAGAGATGAGGAAGAGATCAGAAACAGGTGCTCTGGTTTAGCGAGACCCATCACTGTCCTCGCTATAGCGAGACCCAGGGCTCGCTACAGCGAGAACCTCGCTGTAGCGAGCCCTGGGTCTCGCTATAGCGAGCCCCCAGCCACCATTTCCTCTTGCCCCCCCCCTGTGCGCTTCCTTGCCCCCCTGTGCGCTTCCCTCTCGATCAGCGACTAGAATCTTCTTTTCTCCTTCCGTTTCACCCAAATCGCAGAGCTGGGTGGCGTTTTCCTTCCTTTCGTTTCCCTCTCTTATGTTATATATGATAGCTGTGGAACGTTGGATCTATTGAGAGAACGGACAGATGGGATGAGTCCATACGATATATGGTGAGGACGGTCCTCACTAGACCGTTTCCCATATTTATATATATGAATATATGAGCATGCCACATGTAGAGTTATGACTAGTGCCGCACATCGAATACATGGCAGCCTTAGGCTGTGTTTGGTTAGACTTAGCAAAAGAGCGTTAATTTAAGGCTTTTGTCTTTCTGCTCCAGCCAACTTATTACCAGCACTAGCGCTTCAGGGCCCACATTTGAAAAAAATTCATACGGGAACGAACTATTTAAATTTAAAAATAAATCTCAAGTAAACAAATAAACTTCATTTAAAACAACTACATATAAATCTCAAAAGTAGTAAGTAGCTTTTGGAGAACCTCATATACTAAGAAGCACGGACACGAACACGGGACGCGGACACGGCACAACACGGACACGCTAACACGGCATTTCTTAAAAAAGTAAGACACGGGCACGTCGGGGACACATTAATATTTAATAAGATAATAATAAAAAATCTAATCATATCTAGTCATATACACAGACACGGACATGCCGACACAGAATATCTTCTTCTTCTTCTTCTTTCGTTAGGGCTGAATGGTCAAATGGGTTTTTTTCTCTTCGTTTAGGGCTAGACGGACGAATGGGATTTTTTTCCTCTCTTTCGTTTAAGGCTGGAGCTGGATGGACGAATTAAAATAGTCTTATTTTCCTCTTAAGTTATAACTTTTTACAAACAACGCCCTTTTCCTTTTTTTCTACTCTAATTTTATTTTTTTTTTTCCAATTAAAAGAGGCCAGCGTGTCCCTAACGTGTCCTCCGACACGTGTAAGACACTGACACGACAACCCTGGAGAGGTGTTCGTGCTTCCCAGCTCATATACCTTTATGCTTTCCTATCCTTGAGATATGAATATTGCATGCAGAGAGAGAGAGAGATCGCTTTAGCATGAAAGGATTCCACATGAGGATTGTGGAATATAGATTAGAAGATGGAAAGCAATGCAAATAATAAGGGAAACTTTTGAAAAAAAGTATAAAATCTATGTAGTGAGTTGGGTTGGTTGGGTTATATGGTGTTAAGTGAACATGGGTTTGATCTAGTGAGTTCAGAGGTGATGATGAGACTGGGTTCAATTCTGATGTACAAAGAATGAGAAAGATGTGTGATGAGGAGAAAAAAGCAAAAGAAGAATGAGGATGATTGTGACGATGAGGAAATATGTAGATAGGTAGATGGTAAAGATTGGGTGAAGTACTGTTTGGTTTGATAGATGAGGGGCCTATGGGAAAGTTAAAACAGAGTGGTTGGAATTTGAGTGAGTAAGGAGGAGAAGAGAAGGGTAGGGACGTGAAGGAAGGTTCTGGCTATTTATAGGTGGGTCGATTGGACTTTGGGCGTGAGAGGTTTTTTTTTTTTTTTTCTTATTGTGGCGTGAGAGTTGAAGTGGGCTAGTGTATGATGCAGTACAGAGAGTAGAGTGAAAGAAAGATGGCTGTGATGAAGAGGTAGAGATGGTAGAGGTTTAGTATGCACAGGTGGCTAGGTTCGGTATTTGGTGGGTGTTAATGCAGGCCGTGAGGATGTTGTTTGGTTATGGGAAAAAGATGTGAAGAAGATAAGGATGTACATCTTAACTATATTTTTGAGCTAGAGATAAAATTTCGTTTAAACTATCTTTTGAATAAGAGATTAGATTAGATAAGACCGAAAGGGAATGCAGTTGTGGGCTCTATAACCACATGATATGGGTATGCCTCATGTCATTGGGAAAGCCTAAAAGGAAATGTCATGTGTCCCTCTCCTAGGGAAGGACCTGTTGCTATTTTATATATAACTAGTGCAATAGGCCTGCGCCCAACGTAGCCATAACTAAAAAATCATTAAAATTTCTTATTAGAAATATTTTTAAATATTTAAATAAATCGTAAATAAATATTAATAAATAATTTATAATAAAGATGGAAACTCATTAGAGAAATTTTAGGTAGCTGAAAATATTTAGAGAAAAATCAAGTAAATAGTAAAAATTTTAGGACCTTGATTTGATTATATTTGTGCTCAGCCATAAATTGAGTGGCATTTCAGAATTAAATGTGGATTTTTGAATTAATTGGCTTCCACAATGGGCCCCACAGATTAAATAATCCTACCAAATATCTAAAGATAAATAAAGAGAAAAATGTCCATAGTAGGCCCCACAGATTAATCTTACTCAATATTGAAAGAAAACTAAGGAGAAAAAAGTAGCAGAATACAGCCTATAAAAGTGGCCCTCGCTCTAGTATCAAAAAGGTTTATCGTGTGTTTGTATAAAAAAAAAAGTGGCCCCCATAAATTCTGAGTTTGAAAATAAAGAAGACTTGGATTTCGTAATGGGACTCATAGATTTATTTGGTTAAATTAGTAAATATAAATGATAATAAAAAAATCTTGATAAAGATGGAAACTCATGAGAGAGAATTTATTTGGTTAAATTAGTATATACAAATGATTATATATTAAGTGTAAATTTTGAAATTAACTGGCTTCCACAATTGTCCCCATGGATTAACCATACCAAATACTAAAAGAAAAAACATGAAAAAAGTTAGCAAAATACTGCCTGCGAAAGTGCCCCAAATTTCCACAACTTGGATCTGACATGAGGGTCCCACAAATTTAATACATACATATTGACCGATTTCTAAAATCATAGCCAAAGAGCCTTTATTATTTTCTTTTCTTTTTTTTTTGTTAGTTTAATAATACGTGAGGCCCATTGAAGGTAACTAAAGGGAAGTTATTATTGTATACTATATTTTAAGGAAGGGATAAGTATCTTATTTGAATAATATCTTAGATTTACATTGAAATGTTTAAGGTGATGAGATTAGATGAGAAAGGCAATTCCGGAATGTGGCATTACAAAAAGTTCGTAGATGCACCACGTGTCGCTCATAGCCAAAGAGCCTTTATTCTTTTCTCTTTCTTTTTTTCGTTAGTTTAATAATACATGGGGCCCATTGAAGGTAACTAAACAGAAGTTATTATTGTATACTATGTTTTAGGGAAAGGATGAGTACCTTATTTGAAAAATATCTTAGATTTGCATTGAGATATTTTAGGTGATGAGATTAGATGAGAAGGGCAATTTCGGAATATGGCATTGCAAAAAATTTAAGAACGCGCCACGTGTCGCTTTCCAAGGGATTTTCATGCCTCCACGTGTCACTTTCTCAGATAATCACCTTCTGCTATTATATATATATATATATATATAATTGCAGCCGCTTCACTACCACATGGACGTCCACGTGGCCGTAGGTACCTAAACCACACCCCATTTCTTTGAATTGATCAAATGGCAGAGTGGAGGACCGGTCCAATACATGGCTCGTCCATGGGCTTGGCCCCATATGCTGCCTTTCATATTGGTTCACAAGGGCCCACTTTCCTATATTTCTATACCATTAAACCCATTCCAAGTTCATTCTTCAAGTCCAAAATTGTGTTCGTATCCCACCATTTGACCCACTTTTCCAAACCCTTCTCAAGTTACACCAAGTCCAGCTGTAAACATCCACATGGCCCACTCTCCAAAGTCCAAATCCATCTCTAACAAACCCATGATCCGAATAACCCATCTGTACAAGCTGAGTTAGATCCGAGCCTAACCCGCTCAACCCATTCTCCAACCGGCTCTCAAAAGCTAAAGATTACCTACTGTAGACTTTGAATGCACTAAAATACCATCGATAAATACGACTATAAACTTATCCAGGTAACGTGCGTAGATACTATATTCATCGCCACCATGAGAACTACGGCCACATTCATTAAACCAAAGGGCATTTACTAGGAGCCCACAGTGCCAGTCTCTTGTCCGGAAGGCTGTTTTAGGCATATCTCCTTTTATAACCCTTAAGTGATGGTATCCAAACCTTAAATCAATATATAAAAGTGTGTCATATCTTGAAATTGGTCAAAAATTCATATATCCTCGGTAGTGGATACTTGTTCTTGATATTGACTTCATCAATTGACGATAATCAATATATACTCTCATCAACTGTTCTTTCATTTTCATAGAAATTATGAGTGCTCCAACGGTGACACACTTGGCCTAATGAAACATTTGTCGAATAACTCTTGTAACCGCACTTTCAACTTTCTTAGTTTGCCGAAGCCATTCTATATGGTGCTTTTGATGTCGGAGTTGTCCTTGACATTAGCTCCATCATGAAGTCTGTCTCTATGATAGGCGGTAGACTTGGGATTGTTGGAAGTGGGTGGGCCTCTAGGATAGGTTTCAAAAACTTTTGACCAACTAGAAGTAATGGTCATCTATCCAAAAGGCTACAAGACCCAATTTGGGATGCATGTCCTCAATCTCAGCCATCATGATCAACAAAATAACCTATCAAGAAGATAGAAACAGAATCTAACAAGCAACCACGAAATTTTACAACATATAAGGAGTAGATAATACATATGGAGCTCGGTTGTGCTCTAATGGAGAATTTGATTAAATCCTTTGATGAAGAGCTCTTTCACAAAGCAAATCAGAATCTCAAATGCTCAATTGTCTTTCACGCTATAACCCGCTTTAGATCTCTTTTCTCAAAAGAGATGGTGGAATCTCCAAGAGAAAGACTAACTAGAATCTCTAAAGAAACTAGAAGGGAACTAGAAGAGAGAGAGAGAGGAAGAGGAGGGAGTGCAACTCTTGCACAAAAGGGGAGGTGGGCGTGAACTCCAAGGTGAATGAAGCATTAGACGTCCAAGGCACCTCTCCTCTCCTATTTATAGCTTTTTGCAACTCCTCTCTTTATTTATCATTAGAAGTCCAACTTACATAATAATTAGTAACTCTCTATTCTCACTATTACCACTATTAGAAGTCTTACTTTAAATAAAAAATAGTAGCTTTCCTTTTAAGTTCAAATAAAATTAGTAAAGATCCAATCTTGGGCTGGCGTGGGGACCACTAAGGATTTCATAGAAAGCTGGCTCCAACTGGGACACCGCGACCCCACATCTCATGAGCAATCCGGGCCCGCAGTTTATTGCAAATAACTCCACTAAATAAATGCAATTAAACTCCAGTCTTTGCAATAAATTACATGAAGACCCTAAACTTCCCTATCACTACAAGTAGGCCCCTCCATCATTATCAATGGATCAATTGGACAAACTATCCCACCAATTTAGATCCATATCTTATTATCCTTGAGACCCAATTAATTACAGCAATCATTAGTACCATCCAATTAACTTTTAATTGAGATGGGTGTACACTTACCAAAGATAAATCCATTAATTGGCACAAGGGGATAATAGAGATAGATTTCATTTTGACCATTAAATGTTCCCACAGTCCTACTACCACGTACCTAAGACACCGAGATGTTGACCTACAGTTGGCCTCACTCATTGGTGACTCAAAATAAATGAATAGATAGAAACTTGAGTTCATCAATATCTAAGGGTTGAGAGCCTATTGCTAGGGAATTATGAGAGCAGACCTTAAAGTAAAGACAATGTTCTTGAGGTGCTTCTCATGGTCTTTCAATACATCCAATGTACCAGTATAATGATCAAGAATCTTACATTCCGATGATTGAGACAGATCACACTGTCTCATAGTGATCATAATACTACAACCTTGTCAGATGAGATGCCCAATCTCATCACTGGTTGTGAATCAATTTAAGTATAAGATTTGCGACACATGTCTCTTGTATGTGGATCTCATCCACACACATATGTCACATCTAATATACTTGTGGACTCCGGTTCATCTCATAAGCCATTATGTCATTTGTATTGGTTATGTGCATTTAAGTAATAAAACATCATTCATCTCATGAAAGGAAAACATGAATATATTGATAAATAAAGAAATTAATCAATTTATTATGTCAATCTTAATGGATTGAGACCACAAAACTAACAATCTCCTACTTAGGCTCAAAACCAGTCAGGGTTACATCTCATGCCCATCCCATCCACATGCTGCTCAAAGACTTAGTCAAAGGCTAAGTAAAAGGATCTGCAAGATTATCCGCAGATGCAATCTTGGTGATGGCAATGTCACCTATCTGCACAATCTCTCTGACCAAATGATATTTCCTCTGTACATGGCTTTGGCTTTTATGGCTTCTGGATTCCTTGGGTTGTGCGACTGCCCCGCTGTTGTTATAGTAAACTGTGAGCGGCCGTCGCACCAAAGGCACCACTCCAAGTTCCATAAGGGCCCGTTTGGCATTTTACTTTTAAAATAAAGTGGAGTAAAGTGAAATGAAAAGAAAGAATAAAATATAATTGAGTTATGATGGTATTTTTTTTTTAGTTGTTTAGGATGGAATGGTTTTGACTTTTTGTATGGGGAAATGGAGTTTTTTTGTCTTTTAGTGAATAATGGTAGTTGCTTTTTGACTTTTTTTTTTTAGAAAGGAGGAGAGAGTTTTGAATTGAAGTGATTTTGATTTGATGCTTAACTTTACTTTACTTTACTTGACTTTACAAGTAAAATTACCAAACGGGCCCTAAGGAATCTTTTGAGCCAAACTGCTTTCTTAGCTGCTTCACAAGCCGCTACATATTCAGCTTCCGAGGTAGAATCAGCGGTACATTCCTGTTTAATACTCCTCCAACTAATAGCTCCGCCACCAAGCATAAACACATACTCAGAGGTTGATTTCCTGGAATCCTTATCTAACATGAAGTCAAAATCTGTGTAACCGACTGGAATCAACTCATCACTGCCGTAAATTAACATGTAATCTCTAGTCCTTCTCAAGTATTTGAGAATACACTTCACAACAGTCCAATGGTCAGGACCTGGGTTAAACTGATATCTACTGACTAAGCCCACTGCATGACAGATATCCGGTCTAGTACAAAGCATAGCATACATGAGGCTGCCAACAGCCGACGCATATGGCACTTCTCTCATCTGCTCCTTTTCCTGAGGTGTCTTGGGACACTGATCCTTGGAAATGTGCACTCCATGTCTGAAAGGTGTGATACCCTTCTTAAAGTCTTGCATTGCAAACCTCACTAGTACCTTATCTATGTATGCAGCTTGAGATAAGCCAATCATCCTATTTTTCTGGTCTCGATGGAGCTTGATTCCCAGGATGTAGCTAGCTTCTCCCAAGTCTTTCATATCAAAAGTCTTAGCCAACCAAACTTTCACTGTTGACAGCATTCCTATGTATCTCCCGAGAAGAAGAACGTCATCGACATATAATACCAAAAAAACTACCATGTCTCCTTAACTTTTCATATACACACATGACTCATCCGGATTTTGACAAAAACCAAATGCTATGATTGCCTGGTCAAAATGAATGTTCCAGCTTCAGGATGCCTGCTTTAATCCATAAATGGATTTCTGCAGCTTGCAAACTCTTTGCTTCTTGTTTTTAGCTACAAAACTGTCTTGCTGCATCATATAGTTGTCTTCCTCAAGATGGCCGTTGAGAAATGCGGTCTTGACATCCATTTGCCAAATCTCGTAATTGAGATGAGCCGCAAATGATAAGAGTATCCGGATAGACTTGAGCATGGCTACCAGCGAGAAGGTTTCCTTATAGTCGATGCCTTCTTTCTGAGTATACTCTTTCGCAACAAGCCTGGCCTTAAAGGTCTCAACTCTTCCATCCGGTCCTCTCTTTCTTTTGTAGACCCACTTGCACCCAATAGGTTTAATATTGGCAGGCAAGTCTACAAGTGTCCAAACCTGATTAGAGCACATCGACTCCATCTCAGCTTTCATAACTTCTTGCAACGTCCCGAATCTTTGTTATTAATTGCTTCATCATAGTTACAGGGATCTTGTTCCAGCTCTTTCGGGATTGCCTCGTAAGACTCTTCCAAAAATGAGAACCTGTCAGGGGGCCTGACAATCCTCCCACTACGACGAGGCATCGGTGTAACTACTGTGTAACGCCTCAATTCCGAATACCGAAGATAACGCTAAGGTACCCGAAGTTGGCGCGCTACTTCCCGGAAAATCCGAGAACTTCCAATATCGTAGTCCGTAGTGAGATCACATTTTTAAAACGTTTTAAACAACATCATAATCAACAATTGTATTGCGGAAGCGTAATAACAGATAGCGGAAGTAATAGTATCATGTAATAAATCAGATGTAACAATGCGGAAGTCTAATATAAATCTCAAGTGTAATTATCAAAGTGTTTATACGAAACCATACTATATACCCAACTCACTACAAAATACTCTCAAAGTCCAAAATAAACTGCACTCAGTCCCCCTGTGCAAGCGCTTCGTCTTCCGGCTCAACCATTTGGTCGGCCGGCCCCCCCCCCCCCCCCCCCGTAGTCGCCTACTACAGGTGTCTCATAGATCGCGTAGTCCGCGTGGTCATGGTCGGGACCTAAGCACCAAAGATGGGTCAAATTCAAAGATTTGGCAATGCACCATATGCAGATAACACAAGATGTATACAACAAAAGAGAGTAATGACAGGTGCGTAATCATAAGAGTAATGAGAAAACACGATCTAGGCAGTTGAGCAGTAATAGCAATTTAGAATCAGAAATGTAAAGTACACTAATCTAATCAGACTACAAAGGGCACACTCACACAAGCTAGATACACCGCGGGATATTATGTCGCGGCCCTCCCGTACTGTAAACGTCATATACATAAACAGTTTGCGGTGGGGAAAGGGTAAAAACCATGCAAGGGATAACAGCCCTGAAATAATTATAACATACAATATATAACACCAATCACACCCCTTTATCTCACCGATCACACCCCTTTATCAGATTAATCCAGACGCGGTATCACACCGTCCGTCTAATCACAGCTCATCATGATAGCTCTAAGTAACCAATATAGCTCCTATCAGCGATGATCAGTCAATTGGCTGAGCTTAGAACAACTGAGTGAATGTTTAGTGCCGACTATGAAAACAAGTACGGGTCTGTGTCTGTCTAGGCTTATCTTGCGTGACCAAGGTCCTAACCAAGTCTCTAAGAGGTTAAGGTACAATAACATGGAACACAGTCCAATATCCAAGTCCAAGGCCAACATCATTGGATCCACTCCAAGGCTCACACCCATGGCCTGAGGCAACACAAGTACCATACCATGTCCATTCCACAAGTATTCATCCCATGCTCATACGCAATGAGCTAACCAACCATTTATCATAACATCTTCATGCTATGGTTTCACATCCCCAACCTTAGGCCGTATGAGGGCCCGCCTAGCCACAGACACGGGTCAATTATCTCCAAACACAACTTAGGTTCACCACTAAGTAATCATAGGTTCAGGTCCTCCAATTTCCATTAATTAACAAGTTTAAGACAACATTAAGGATAAGAGAGAAGAACAACACAAAAATCCTCCAAACATGGAATCAAGTGGAAATAGACAAAGGACCAATCCTGGGTAATGGTCCACTCTTGGTTCAGAGCCTCATCATGTAATTGGATCCCTAATTATAGCCTCTGATGTCAAAAGATAATAAATCTGGTGCTCCTAAAGTTATGGACATCATAAGCTACATTTAAGGACCGAATCATTGATGATTCAAATCCCAAAACCTCAATTGGTGGATCCCACGAGTCAAAGCTGAGCCATGCCATTGATTCGTGTGTGGCACACTTGATGAAGGCTATTTGGATGGTCAATGGACCCCACAAATAATCAGACATCAAAAACATAGAAATCTGGGAAAACTCACTAATCACAGTTTGCCCGGTCGACATCACACCCTAGGATGTCGACCGGGTGAACTGGATGTTGACCTCCAAGTCGACATCCTGCATGTCCCCAGTCGACATCATGGTCGTGATGTCGACAAGGTCCACTGAGACCTGGTGTCAAGCAGCTGGGGGGTCTTGCAGGTTTCCCTGTGTATCCGGTCGACATCATGGCCACGATGTCGACCGGGTACACTAGGCTTTTGACTGTCTGAGAATTAACAGGTCTCAGCTATTTCTGCAGAGTCCTGTGTATCCGGTCGACCGGGTACAAGGTCCGGTCGACCGAGTACACTGTCTGTGCATTTTTACAGAGGCTAACTGGGACTTGCATTTCTCAGTATTTAGTGTGCCCGGTCGACCGAGATAGGGTCCAGTCGACTAGGTACACGCAAAGAGCTGCATTCTAGATTTCTAGGATTTTCCCCATTTCAATCCAATTCTCATTCCATTCCTCCCAATTCACCTCCATACATCACAAGATCATACAAAACATAGAAAACATTTCTATAATCCATCCATCCATCAACAACCGGGCCATTGATCTTCCAAATGGGAAAACCCATCCATCAATGGCCATTCTTCCATGAAAACAGGCTCAAAAGAAGATCTAATCATGTATTATCATATAATAGAACTGAAATTACAGAAACAAGAAAGAAAAGCATGAATCTAATGAAATTGCATAAGGTACTTGCCTCAATTCAGAATTTGTGATAGTGGAGAGAGAGAGAGAGAGAGAGAGAGAAGAGAAATCCAAGCTTCTACTAGTGTTGTAGCTGAAATTGGGGTAGTCTCTAGCCTCCTTGTGCTGGGATTTTGCGGAATTAGGGTTGCTTGGGGAAGAAGATAGGGCAATTGAGAAAGATGAGTGGAATTAGAGTTTAGGGTAATGTTTGCAATAGCTTAGGTTTTATAACTTAGGGTTTAGGCTAATGACCAAAAGGGTAATTTGGTTGTTAATGGAAATGTAATGGGGCCATGGGTATTTGGGTAATTTGGTGAGCTCTAGAATGTTCTAACTCTCAAAACCCTTCCCATTAGTGCTAATGATAATCAAATCCTAATCTAATCAAATCCTATTAAAAAGATTAAATAGCTACATTCTAAGACTTAGGAACATTAGAAACTATAGTACTAATTCCTAATACTTAGCATATTAAAGTAGAAAATACCTTATTAATTATTATTTAATTCAAACTGAGGGCCCACAAGGGGTGGGGCCTCACATCACTCCGTCCTTTTAAAACATTTGGTCCCCAAATGTAAAAACAAAGTCAAGACATACCTGAGGCAGAAGATGTGGATAGTCTCTCTCTACCTGGTTGCGTAGCTCCCACGTAGCCTCCTGGAGTGTGATGCTCCCACTGGACCTTCGCCCAATGGATGGTTGGGGTCCAAAGCACCTGCTCCTTGGTGTCGATGATGGCAACTGGCTTGGCGACGTATGATGCGTCTGGCTGAATGTCGAGTGGCTGATAGTGCAGAACGTGAGTAGGATCCTCAACGTACTTCTTCAACATGGAGACATGGAAGACATCATGAACTCCTGACAATGCTGGTGGTAGCTGAAGCTTGTAAGCCACGTCTCCGATCCTGGTCCTAATCTCGAACGGTCCAACATATCTTCACGCTGGCTTACCCTTCTCGCCGAATCTAAGGGTACCTCTGGCTGGGGAAACCTTCAGAAACACTTCGTCTCCCTGCTGAAACTCGAGAGGTCTGCGTCAGTTGTCTGCATAGCTCTTCTGGCGGCTGCGGCTGACTTTCAGATTCTCGACTATCTATCGGATCATCTCGCTGGTGTCGCCGACTAAGGATGGTCCATGGAAACTCCTGACACCAACCTCTTCCCAGCAAACTAGGGTCTTACATCTCCTGCCATACAACGCCTCGAAAGGTGCCATCTTGATGCTCGAATAGTAGCTATTGTTATAGGCAAACTCGTAGAGTGGTAGACAATCCTCCCAGTTCTCCTTGTAATCCAAGACACAAGCTCTCAACATGTCCTCTAGTGTCTGGTTGGTGCGCTCGGTCTGTCCATCTGTCTGGGGGTGGTAAGCGGTGATGAAGCTCAACTTAGTGCCCAAAGCCTACTGTAAGCTCTCCCAGAAGTGTGAAGTGAAACGCGGGTCTCTGTCTGAAACAATCGATGATGGAACTCCATGCAAAGAGACGATCTCGTCCACGTACAGCTTATCTAGGACATCAAGTCCTGCTCTCATCGAAACTGGCAAGAAGTGAGCTGACTTAGTCAGCCGGTCTACTATAACCCAAATGCCATCACTACGCCTCCTAGTAGTCGGAAGTCCTGCGATGAAGTCCATAGTAATGTGCTCCCACTTCCACTTGGGTATGTCAAGCTGGTGCAGTAGTCCTGGTGGCTTCTGATGTTCGGCCTTGATCTGCTGGCATGTGAAGCATTTGGATACGTAGCCTGCGATCTCCTTCTTCATGTTGTTCCACCAGTAGTAGTTCCTCAGGTTCTGGTACATCTTGGTGCTGCATGGGTGAATCGAGTATCTGCTATGATGCGCATCTGCTAGGATCTCGTCCTTCAGCTCTCGAACATCTAGCACGCACAATTGATCCTGATAATAGAGCACTCCACCAATAAGTCTAAACTCTGGCCTCTGGTCAATCTGCTTGATCACTTTGACAAGGTCGGGATCGCTACGTTGACTATCCTTGACCTTTTCCAACAACTCTGGTTCCCATGCGAACATGGTAGTAAGCATAACTCTGTCGCTAAGCGGTTAAAGCTGAACATCTAAGTCTCTGAAGACATCGGTCCATACACCCTCTGCTACTTGAAAACTGGCTAGGGCGGTCTTCCTGCTCAAAGCATCTGCCACAACATTCGCCTTACCCGGATGGTATTTGATAAGGAAGTCGTAATCCTTGATATACTCCATCCAACGCCTCTGTCGGTTGTTGAGGTCGCTCTGGGTAAATAGATACTGCAAGCTGCGATGGTCCGAATGAACTTCGAACTGCTCCCCGTAGAGGTAGTGACGCTATATCTTCAGTGCAAACACAACTGCTGCTAGCTCCAAGTCATGTGTAACGTACTTCTTCTCGTGTTCCTTCAGCTGTCGTGATCATGGTTTAAAATCTCGGTTTCAGTCGCGGTCTTGGCCGGGCCGAAAAACCGATATGATATCGGTATCGGTCACGAATATCGGTCCGTCGCGATTGTCGCGGTGTGAATTTTTTTTTAATCCAAAAAAATTCGCAAAAATATCCAAAAAAATCCAGAATATTAGAAAATGCTGGAAAACAATAATTTTTTTCCATTAGTAACAACAATAAATCAAAATCTCGGTCACCTTAAGTTATGAGTCATGTCTGTATCGCAGTTCGCTGTATTCTCCAATATTTTATATAATGCAACCATTATTGATGCTCATGATCAATTTATTAGTGTAAAATATAAGACAATAAAGATAACATATCAATCATCATTTAATACTAACTCAATCAACAAATAAGTTAAGAAATTCAATACCATGAGTGTATGACAGATTGGCAGATTGATAGCCTAATTCCAAGTGGAGTGTCGCCCAGGCTCGTTATTATAATCATCATCATCATTTCTCCAGTATTAGTTAAAAAGATATGCTCCATACTGTTGTGCAGCACTATCATACCCATGACCATATTCAGATTGTTCCTGATAAGATGATGAACTATGTTGATCCCTTGTAGATTGAGATGGCTGGTTGTAATCTAATGGCATGAAATAAAAATGAGGGGCGTGAATAGGTCGTTGGGGAAGTCATGGGGGAAGCCTTTCTTGCTCAATTAATATATGTTCGATAGAAAGTATCGGTGTTGGTGAAGGGGGTACCCAATTAGGGTCATATGAATAATCCCCATACTGTCCATACATAGCACCTTGTTGGCCAACATAACCCCCATAATGACCATGAGTACCTTCCCCCACTCCTTGTCCAGCAGGGCCCGTCCCACTACTACCTGCCTCGGTCCCTCCAACATGCCTGACATAGCCACAACGAGGATCTAACTCAGTAGCACCAGGAAAATGCTCAACTGTCTCATAAGTGAGAGGCTCATTATCTCTATAATGACCCTCATCCCCAGGAGAGTCAGGTGGAATTCCTACTGATGATGATGAAGTAGAAATACTTAACTCACTCTCCTCGTCCACCTCCTTTCCCCTTGGTTGACTTGTATCAGGTGCGCGCCCCTGTTGCATTGTCAAGTTTATTTCTTCCATCCTTTCTGAGGCCCTTACTGGCTCAGGCCTATCCCCATTCAATTCCTCCATCAACTCCTCAAACTCTAGGTCTTTATCTAACATTGGTTCTTCTTGTTCCTCCAACCATTCACCTAACACTGTATCCTCTTCTGAAAAGATGTAGTCCAAATTAATTGGACAAAATAATCCCGTTGATCCTCAAACTGTTTTCTCTTTCTATTTCTACTCCGGAGCTTGAGGTTGTAGTGGATGTAGAGCAATTTATTTAGCTTCTGCATTGTTAATTTATTTCTTGGTCTTGTGTGGATAAATGAGGAGGTGCTCCAATTTCTTTCACAATTAGAAGACGATGTAGTTTGACTAAGGACTTTAATAGCAATCGTCCTTAGTGCAGGAGCACTCTCTCCATAATTCAATCACCATTCAGCTGAAAATAAAAATAGAAATGATATTAGAGTCAATAAAATAATAATTAGAGTCCTTGAATAATATAGAGATGACATTACAATTTACAATCAATACCGGGATTGGTCTGTGTGATGGCTCTTCGCGCAGTCGTTGTTCCAAAGCTTCCAGCACGTACATTGTAGATGTCAATCTGAAGACGTTGAAGTAGAGAAATAAATTAGAGAACTTACATTCTTACAATGTTATATACTTTTTCGGTTTTTCCCTTAATTAGCCTACTGCCTACCTGATTTGTAGCCCAAATTGCTTCATCTGTATTCTCTGCTAGTCTTTCAATCACATTTTTTAGTCCCAAATGGATTTCATCAGATATGTGCCCATTCGTAAATTGTGGATTAAAGAAGTATCCTGTAAAGTGTAAAACCAATGAATTTTAGTCAATGATAAATTAATATAATGAGAAGAATTGAATACAGTAATTCAAGTATTAAAGGAAATAGCCTTCATTTACCAGCAGAGTGTAAATCATGTTTCAGTTGTCGTCTCCATCGATCGTCAATGATCTTCTAATGCTTTTTATAATATCTACAATCTGCTTGAATAGCCAACTTTGATCTCTCCATGGCCTCATGTAAGAAGCCCATTGTTGGCTTATCATCGCCATCAACCAATCGAAGAACCTTTATTAGGGGATCAAAAACATTCAAAACACCCTTCACATGAGGCCAAAATTTGTTGGACTCAATTGTTTTACATACTTCTTTTGTAATGGGACTTGGCCTCTTTCCTCATTTTGAATTCATGAACTCTTGTGATTTTATCAATTGGAGAAGTCCATCTCTATACTTATAAACACATTCGATGGCAATGAAGTGGGTGGCAAATCTAGTGATGCCAGGCCGTAGTAGTTCATGGTTGTTTGTATACGTTTTTATCATAGAAATGAGTCTGTATGACTAATAAAAAAATTTTGTGATCTTCTTTATCTTACCAATCACTTGCACCATGACTTTTCCTTTTGCAATATCTTCAAGCATTAAATCCAGGCATTGTGCTGCACATGAAGACCAGAAAATCCTTGGCCTTTGTTTCATAAGCAACATTCCTGCAGCCTTCATGTTTGCAGCATTGTCAGTAACAACCTGAACTACACAATCTGCTCCAATTTCTTCAATCACCTCATTCAATAACCTATTAATATATTTTGCATCTTGGATGTAATCAGTTGCATCAACTGATTTGATAAACACTGTGCCCATAGATGAATAGACTAGAAAATTGAAGAGATGACGATGTGTGATGGTCGTCCACCCATCGCACATTAGTGTGCAACCTCTTTCCCTCCATGCCCATTTGAAAGTTTGCACCCAAGCCTGCAATTCATCATACTCTTTCTCAACACAGACATGCCCAATCTCATAAGGGGTGGGTGCCTTTATACCTATACCATGTTCTGCAGCCGCATCTAACATGGTGGTGAAATAAGGAGAAGATGCCTTGTTAGGTGGGATGCCTCCATGCAAAAAAAAACTTCCAAGTAGCCCTTACTAGATGTTTACTTGCTTTACCAAACTTACCCTTTAGAGCTTTCATAATGCCGGGCTGCTTTGAAGTTGGTTTTCTATAAGCAAATGGGTCTGTTGGCCCCACCACATCTGGCCTACGAGGTGCATGTGTAGGAGGTTCAACCTCCTTAATGTCTGGATCTTCACGGACACGGGTTTGTTTTTGACTAACTGCTCGACGCAAATTCGCTGCCCCCAGTCCAGATGACCCACCACCATGCCCATATTGGCTACCTCTAGCGGCTGCTTCATATTGCATTCTTCTCCTCTCTTCCTCCTCTTGAAGTGACCTCACACTTTCTCTCATAGCCCTCCTCATTTATGGGTATTCATCGTCATCATCGGAGGAACCAAATATTTCTTCTCTACATACATCAAGTTCCTCAGTAATTCTTCTTGCTTGTATTTTTTTTTTTTTTTTTTTTTTTTTTTTTTTTTTTTTTTTTTTTTTTTTTTTTTTTTTTGCAGATGCATGAAGGAGCTCATGCATTTCAGCCCTCACATTTGGTGGCACTTTATAACATTTTGTCACCTGTCCTGATACATGTGCCAAACGTTGTTTCAATCGGTTAATCCCCCCATTGAACACTCGTCCACAATAATTACATTTTACTTTGCTTTTACTTCCGACTGCTTCACCATGGCTCCAAGCTGGATCTAAGTCACGCACCATTGTTCCTAACTTCCTATAAAATAAGAAATTCATGTAATAGTAATACTCTAACAACAATTATTTTTAAAAAAAGTAGAAGATTTAATAAAATCATTTTGAAATTCCTAAATATATAGATCTAGCATAAAAGTATGTAAATTAATCATTTATACACCACACAATGATCATGAATCAGTAAAACAACATATTTATGATGAAATCCCCAAAAAATGATATATTATAATTCAAATATTGAAAAATCCGAAAATAAAATAATTAGAATAAAAATCTAAATCATGTTTATGACTATGCGTAGATGTAGATTTATCATCTACACACTAGTATCATAAATACTCTAACAAGTAACAACAATTATTTTTAGAAAAATCAAAATTTAAGAAAATCATTTTCAAAATACTAAATATATAGATCTATCATAAAAGTAAGTAAATCAATCATTTATAAACCACACAATGATCATGAATCATTAAATCAACATATTTATGATGAAATCCCCAAAAAATGATATATTATAATTCAAATATTGAAAAATCTGAAAATAAAATAATTAAAATAAAAATCTAAATCATGTTTATGACTATGAGTAGATGTAAATCTATCATCTACACACTATTAATAAGCCTTTGGTATCATAAATATTCTAACAAGTAAAAACAATTATTTTTAGAAAAATCAAAATTTAATAAAATCATTTTCAAAATACTAAATATATAGATCTAGCATAAAAGTGTGTAAATCAATCATTTATAAACCACACAATGATCATGAATCATTTAAACAACATATTTATGATGGAATCCCCAAAAATTGATATATTATAATTCAAATATTGAAAAATTCAGAAATAAAATAATTAAAATAAAAATCTAAAAATCATGTGTATGAGTATATCTAGCATGAAAGTATGTAGATCTAACTTCTAAGTGGAGAACACAACCAAAGTAACAAACCAAATGGTTTTTATGCTTCATCTAAAAATAAAAAACAAAAAACACATAATAAAATGGTATAAATTGATTTTCTCTTACCTTGAGGCTTGAATAATATTTTCTTTAAGAAATAAATGTGGGATTTGAAAAGATGCAAGATGGAGAGTAGTTGCAGCCCCTAAGGAGTAAGGAGATAAGAGGAGAGGAGAAGAAGAGGAAGATTGGGGATTTTTTAACAAAAAAGTAGGGTTTTTTCCATTATATATCATCTCGGCTGATATTTTGCAAAATATCGGCCGAGATATCGGTTCTACCGATATTTTCAAAATCTCGGCCGATATCGCCGATATTTTGACGATATTTTGCCTGCGATACCGGTTTCGGTATCGCAGGTAATATATCGTGTCTGAACCGGCCGATACCGGTTCATATCAGCCGATATAAATCGGTAGCGGCCGATTTTTTATACCATGGTCGTGATCCAAAAGCAATGACCTTCCCGTTCTATAGCAAGACACATCCAAGGCATGTCCCTGAAGCGTCTGTAAAGATAACGAATCCACCACTCCCGAATGGTAATGACAATATCGGCGCTGACGGCAGTCTCTCCTTCAGCTCCTGAAAGCTGTCCTCGCAATCATTAGACCATACAAACGGTACATCCTTCCTCATCAGCTTGGTCAATGGCGTTGAGACCGTAGAGAAACTCTTGACAAATATGCGGTAATAGCCTGCTAAACCAAGAAAACTCCGAATCTCAGTGACGTTCTCCGGTCTCTTCCAACTCACCACTGCGTCGACCTTGGCTGGATCCACTGCTAATCCATCCTTGGAGATGGTATGTCCAAGGAAAACCACTTTCTCCAACCAAAACTCGCACTTGCTAAGCTTCGCGTACAATTGGTTGTCGCGCAACAACTGTAGAGACGTCCTTAAATGCTGCTCATGCTCCTCTCTGGACTGTGAGTAGACTAACACGTCATCGATAAACACCACTATGAAGCTGTTGAGGTACGGTGCGAAGATCTTATTCATTAGGGCCATGAACACTGCTGGCGTATTTGTTAATCCGAACAGCATCACTAAGAACTCGTAGTGCCCATAGCGTGTGCGAAACGCTGTCTTCTGCACATCCTGCTCTCTAACTCGTAGCTGATGGTATCCAGATCTCAAGTCTATCTTCAAAAAGTGCTGAGCACCCTGAAGCCGGTCGAAGAGCTCGTTGATCCACGGAAGAGAATACTTGTTCTTCATTGTCGCCTGATTCAGCTGGCGGTAGCCGACGCACATCCTCATCGATCCATCCTTCTTCTTCACAAAGAGCATTGGCGCACCCCATGGTGACATGCTCAGCCTGATGAAGCCCTTGTCCAGATACTCTTCTAACTGGGTCTTCAACTCTCGCGGCTCTGCTGGAGCCATGCGATAAGGAGCCATGGAGATCGGTGTTGTGCCTGGTGCCAGTTCGATGGTGAAGTCGATCTCTCTGACTGGAGGTAATTTCGGGATCTCGTCAAAAAATACATCTAGAAACTCGCACACTACAGGAATCTCCCCTACTCCCTTGGATTTCTTGTCCTCTGAGATGAACGCGATGTAGCCCTCTCATCCTGCCTTCATCATCCTCTCAGCCTTCAGTGCTGAGATCATCCTGGTGCTGGGTGGTCTCCTCTCGCCTATAAACTCTACCGTGTCATCTGAACCGTCGATAACAAGTCTGACCGTCTTCTCGAAGCAATCCATCACTGCTCGGTATCTGGCCAACCAGTCCATCCCCAAAATGACGTCGAAGTCATGCATGGGTAACACAATCAGATCTGCAAACAGCAGAATGCACTCCCCAATCTGCACTCGGCATCTGGGGTGGTAAGTCTGGCATAACACGCTCCTACCCACGGGTGTAGATACTACTAGTGTGCAAGGCAACTCCTATCCTACTCTATGAAGAACTAAGGCAAAAGCTGAGGATAAATAGGAATGCGTTGCACCTACTCTAGCAAGCTGATCACAAATGAAAAGTGTCCCTTCGACCACATTCCCTACGGCCTCAGCGTCCTCATGTGTGAGCGAGAAGACCTGCCCTGCTGCCTGGGGCCTCTGCTGCTGGCGCTGCTGTCCATGGTGCCTCTGGTGACGCCCACGCTAGTAGTGCTACCCTCGTGGTTGCTGCTGTGGAGCGCGCACCTGCTGCTAGGCACGGTACTGCTGCTGCGGTGGCTGGGCTACTGGGGCAATCTGACGTATGGGCTGAGCAGCAACTGGAGATGGGGCTCTCGGAGGTGCGGGAAGCTAAAGCATAAGGGGCTGCTCTCGGCAGAGGGGGCAATGCCTAGAAATATGCCCGGGGTCGCCACAATCATAACACGCGCCGTGCGAGTGGTGCTGCTGTCGCTGTGGGTACTGTGCCGCCTGGCCCGCTGGCCTGTGTCTCCGATACTGTCGTTGTTGCTGCTGCACTGGGGGCTGCTATCGAGGTGGAGCGGTCCTAACCCGCTTCTGCTAATGCATGGCCTCGACCCTCTGCAAATGCTCCTCAGCCCAATAGGCCTTCCTCACGGCATCCTCATAGGTAACGTCGTCAACACACGCCATATGCAATTGAATGTCAGCTCTCAGTCCCTCAACGAATCGTCGGACTCTCTGAGACTCTGGTGTGATAAGAGCCTCAGCAAATCGGGAGAGCTGGGTGAAACGGAGCTCATACTGGTAGACGGCCATGTCGCCTTGGACGAGGTCCTGGAACTCTCTCAGCTGCTGGTCTCTAACGTGAACTGGGATGAACTTCCAGAGGAAGTCTGTTCGGAAAGAGGTCCATGCTGCCTCGTCTCCAATCAACTCATAAGGACGCTACACAGTCCTCCGCCAGTCATCTGCCACACTCCTAAACATATAGGATGCCAGTTGCACCCTCTGACGTCCCGAGCACTCGAAGACCTTGAAGATCTTCTCCATCCAGACTATCCAATCGTCAGCAACTAAGGGATCCTCTGTGCCCGTGAACTCTAGCGGTCCCCTATTGAGGAGCTTCTCGAAAATGACGTTCGGGGTCCACCTCCCGAATAGGAACAACCACCTGCTCTGGGCGAGCTACCCTCTCCACGACATCTAGGACCTGCGCCTAGAATTGCGCAAAGTCCTCCGTCTGCTGCTGGTGTGCCAAAGCCTATGCCTCCTGCCAAACAAGGAAAGCCTGAAGGAATTGCTAAAACCTCGCCTCGAAATCTGATGGATCTCTAGCTGCTGGTGTCATCGGGGGTGGCTCTTCTCCCGACATCTGTCAAGAGAATGTAATTGTCTTAGTTTAAGTATAACACTTAGGACTTACTGATTCTGCCCAATTCATCATCCTTACACGTATCCCAATGCTAAAATCCTCACTACGTCCTAAAGTTTCTAGTGTATTTTATTTCCTAGAGACTTGCCCACTCTGATACCAAAACTGTAACGCCCCAATTCCGAATACCGAAGATAACGCTAAGATACCTGAAGTTGGCGCTACTTCCTGGAAAATCTGAGAACTTCCAAGATCGTAGTCCGCAGGAGGTCAAATTTTTAAAACTTTTTAAACAACATTATAATCAACAGTTACATTGCGGAAGCAGAATAAAAGATAGCGGAGGCTAACTGGGACTTACATTTCTCAGTATTTAGTGTGCCCGGTCGACCGAGTTAGGGTCCAGTCGACCGAGTACACGCAGATGTAGACACCTCGTTTTGGCACCCTATGAGGGGCAATTCAGTCCACCCTATTTAATGATGTCCTTATTAGGTCCTGAGTCAAAAGTTACCTATCATCTCTGGACCTCTGATCGCCCAGGGAGTTGGCTTATCGTGATCTACTCATCGAGAGCTTTCCGCCCATATATAGAACTCCAAGATCTGACGGGCGGATCAAAAATCATGACAGCGGGTCCCACACCCCGCGGCACCCCCGTGAAAAATCACCTATCATTTCTGGACCTCTGATCACCCAGGGAATTAGCACATCTTAATCTACTCATCGAGAGCTTTCCGCCCATATATAAAACTCCAAGACCTGACGGGCGGATCAAAAATCATGACAGCTGGTCCCACACCCCCGCGGCGCCCGTGTGAAAAATCACCTATCATTTCTGGACCTCTGATCACCCTAAAAATTGGCTCATCGTGACCTACTCGCCGAGAGCTTTCCGTCAATATGTAGAACGTCAAAATCCGACGAGCGGATTGAAATCTACGAAACCTGGGCCCCATTCATGATAACCCGGCCAATCTCCACCGGACCCCACCTTCTTGACCCAAACCGGTTTCTTTTTAATCCAAACCCACCAGGCCTGGCCCAATGAACTCCAGCCCAAGCTGAACCTGACCCGATCCAACTCATTAGGCCAAGTCCAGATCTCACCCGACCCAAACACAACCCGAGCCTTATCCCTCTTATCTCTCTCCCAACCCAGGCCTTATCCCTCTCAATTTCAAACAACCCGAGCCTTATGCCTCTCATCTCTCTCCCAACCCAGGCCTTATCCCTCTCAATTTCAAACAACCCGAGCCTTATCTCTCTCTCTCCCAACCCAGGTCTGATCCCTCAAAAAATTTTAAAACACCCAAGCCGATCCAAAAAAAGATATAGGTAGAACCTCTCCCAGATCTGGAGGCAAACCCCAGGCTCCCCATCACCAGCCTCCACCGTCTTCTCCATCTCACCATCTCGCCCTCCATCTTTCCCAAACACAGGTGCAGATTACACGTCCATCTCCTTAACCCAGACAGAACTCCCTTCCCCATCATCACCTTCTGCTCCCTAACCCGTTCCTCCGGATCTCCCTCATCTCCATCCGACGCAGACCCCAGGCCTCCCACATCCATCTCCGCTCACGTTCACCTTCTTCTTCCGGATCTCACCATCATCTCTCGAATTCCATCTCCACCCATCTCTCCCCTACAACCCACCATCACCAGCCTCCACCATCTTGACCACCATCACCATCTTCCCTCCATCTGACCTCTCACTGGCCACAACCCATCATCGTCTTCATCCCACCATCATCTCCCATCTCAGAACCCATCCTTCATCATCACAGAACCCTCATCCTCCATCATCGCTTTCCACACTCCCAGAACCCTGTGCACGACCATCTCATCATCAAAGAGCCGAGCTCCATCTCACGACGCCCATCTCCTCACCATCAGAACCCATCATCTTCACCACCCACCTTCTCCATCACACAACCCATCTCCTCCAAGCTCCATCTCTTCCTTTCAGAACCCATCTCACGCACGTCCATATCTCTCTCTGGTCTTCCTCGCCCTGTCTTCTCTCTTCTTCTGCGCCCATCTCCATCTCCCTCCACCTCTCCTCTTCAGGCTCTCTGTCCGCACCCTCTCCTCCATCTCTCCCCTCTCCACTGTCTTCGCTGCTGCCTCTCAGATCTCCCTCACCCATTCCAGATCCCGGATCTCCATCTCTACGCCCATCATCTCACAGAACCCATCTCCTGTAACCCATCACTCCACCTCCATCTCTCTCCCCATCATCGTCCTCTTTTCCCTCACCCGACGCATCTTCCTCATCCGAGGCAGTGGGCGTCCTCGTCTCCCTCTCACGCACCACCACACATCCGCACACAGCAGCCACTGGACGCACGCAGCAGTACCTTCTTCCTCCTCCTCGCGCCGCCGGACGTCTCCCCCTGCACCAGGTACGCCTTCTTCTCTTCCTCCCCACCACCTGCACCCACTGCACACCATCCCTCTCTCTTTCTTTTCTTCACCCACGCCCACCTGCACGTCTCTCTCTCTCTCTCTCTCTCCCCATCTCTCGCTCACTCTCCCCATCTCACGCTCTTTCTTCTCTCCTCTGCCCCATTGCGCACCACCTTCTTCCACTCTCCCCGTCCTCCCTCTTCCCCATCTCTCTGTCTCCCTCTTTCCGTTCTCTCTCCCTCTCTGATTTCTGCCCCCCTCTCTCCTTCTCTCTCTCTCTCTCTCTCTCTCTCTCTCTCTCTCCCTTTCCCAGTTCTCTTCTCTCCCTCTCCTTCCTCTTCCACTCCCCTGCAACACCACCTGCACCCACTGCACACCATCCCTCTCTCTCGCTCACTCTCTTTGTATCTCCTCTCTCACGCTCTTTCTTCTCTCCTCTGCCATCACCCCACTCCACCTCTCACTCTCTCTTCCCCTCCTATTTCACCTTCCTCTCCCCGTTCTCTCACACTTTCCCTCTCGCCTGTCTCCCTCCACCTCTCCGCTCACCATCTGTCTCTCCCTCTGCGACCCGTCCACTCTCTCTCAGTTCCTCTGTTTCGCCTTGTCCCTTTCTTCCCTCTCGTTCTCTCCTTCTTTCCATTCCCTCTCTGCTCTCTATCACCCTCTCTCCCTCTCTGCTCCACCTCTCTACTCTCTGTCACTCTTTCTCCATCTCTGCACCCTCTCTCCTTCTCTCCATTCCCTCTCTCCCCGCCTCTCTATTCTCTGTCACTCTTTCTCCATCTCTGCACCCTCTCTCCTTCTCCATCTCCACGCCGCACTCTCTTCCTCCCCCATCTCCTCCCCTGCTGCACACTCATGCACACCCCCTGAACCAACCCCCTTCCTTTCTTCTTCCTTCCTTCTCTTCTTCTTCTCCTCCCCTGCGCTACCCCACTGCACACCCCACACTCGCCATACACACAGCCCCTGCAGCACCTTGCTCCCCTCATACACCACAACTCCCTGCACTGCCCCCTGCTTTACACTCCACTGCTACCTAACTTCATTGTTGCACCCACCTGCTTAGCCCATTTATCGGAACTGAACCCATGCAAGCCAGGTCCCCTGTTTTCTTTTCTTGCATTGAATAAAGCTCTCTATTTTCTTATTGTCTTTTTTTAAGATATTTCGTGTGTCTAATGTGTTAGTGCACCTAGGATAGTTTTCTTCTTATTTATTTAGTTAATTCTTTGTTACTGTTTCTTTTATGATATCCCATGCATCTAATATGCTCAGCCATTTAGGTTAGTCTTATATCTTATTATATGTTTCAGTTTATTTCTTAATTTATACATCGCATGAACTTTCAATTTTATTATTTGTTTTAAATTATTCCATGCTCATGCATTCAATCTGCCCATGCATTATAACCTAGATTACATTTTTATTTCATATTCTTCTAGATGCAATTTAGGACTGCAAAATTTATTAAATAAATAAATAAACAAATAAAAACCCTAAAACATCAAAAGAAAACAAATAATAAAATAAAAAGTAAAGAGTAAAAATAGAATTTTAGCTACCCTATTAATTAGGATAATTAGGCCAAATTTAATAATTAAGTTCTTTTCTCCCTTCCTCTCTCATTAGGATTAGTAAATATTATTTAGGAAATTTCAAATAAATTAATTAAATTAAAAATTAGAAATTCATTCTCTTTCCCCCTTCCCATTTCATTAGGATAAATCAATTTAGGATTTTAGGCCCTATGAATAAACATAAAAACAAATAAAAATAATAAAAATCCAAAATACCAAAAACAAAGTAAAAGATATTAAAAAAACCAAAATATTAATAAATTGGAGTTAGAAATTAGACAGTAGCCTAGACTGATTAGGTCAGACCCCGGACCTAGATCAAGGTCTCCCCCTAGCCAGCTTAAACTACCCCGATTTCTTAAACTTCAACTGATTAGGTCCTACTCTCTCTCCGGGCCCCGCTAAGGGACCGGGAGAGCGGATGTGGACGGTTAGGACCTTAGGATAGGGTAGAGATCCATTAGGGAAATGGAATAGTTAGATTAAATCCAAGTAGGAACTACCCTAGTTAGGCCCTTCTAGCCCCAATTATTAAAATCCAAAAAAACTATAAAACCAACAAAATCAATTCCAAAAATATTTTCTTCTCTTTTCCTCCACCTCCGGTGCCAAATATTTATCTGAACTGAATGATTAAAGGGAATAGAGGCTGATTCCGAGAACCTGAATTAATAAGAATGACGAAATGAGACGAGTGATTTCACACACCCCAATATCAGTTTATCTACTACCGGCCCATCATCGGCCACCCTCAATCAATCCCGGCCCAACATCGGCCATTTTTATCTTACTTCTGGCCCATCATCGGCCATGCACTTTTATCACCTGCGTATCGCACGCAAACCCACAGAAATCACAACTCGAAGTTTCGTCTGCATCATTCTTTCGATTCGAAGAATCGGCCTTTAAACCCTAGGTCGTCAAAGGACATTGAAGGGGGTACCCAGGAATGGGGTTGATCCTCTTCTAAATATTTGGCACCTTTCCGCTTATTTTCTTAGTTTATTTTCATTTTAATTTTCTTATCCCCTAGAATACTTGGATTTAACTTTAATTAGTCTGTTCAACCTTGGATGTTGATTTCCCCTACCTAGTTCATTATGGTCCCATCTTGAAGCCCGTAATTTGACCCTTGACCCAAGTTCGACCCGAATTGAAAGACCCAAATTAAGTGACGAGACAACCGTCGTGTGTCGCCGGCGGCACATTAGACGAGAGAAGAACCCACCCCATTTTCCTCCCGCATTCTTTCGGCTTTCGTCGAAGGACGGTGTTACGGCCGAATCCGTAACTGGCGATCGTGATCCGTCGATTTTAAGGGTAGTCGGAACCCTCATTTTCGATGTATTTTTTTATCTCACACTGTTGAATGGCGATTCCCCTCCCGGGGGGGGTCAAAATTCACATCCGACAGCAAAGAGCTGCATTCCAGATTTTTAGGATTTTCCCCATTTCAATCCAATTCTCATTCCATTTCTCCCAATTCACCTCCATACATCACAAGATCATACAAAACATAGAAAACACTTCTATAATCCATCCATCTATCAACAACCGGGCCATTGATCTTCCAAATGGGAAAACCCATCCATCAATGGCCATTCTTCCATGAAAACAGGCTCAAAAGAAGATCTAATCATGTATTATCATATAATAGAACTGAAATTACAGAAACAAGAAAGAAAAGCATGCATCTAATGAAATTGCATAAGGTACTTGCCTCAATTCAGAATTTGTGAAAGTGTAGAGAGAGAGAGAGAGAAGAGAAATCCAAGCTTCTACTAGTGTTGTAGTTGAAATTGGGGTGGTCTCTAGCCTCCTTGTACTGGGATTTTAGGGAATTAGGGTTGCTTGGGGAAGAAGATAGGGCAATTGAGAGAGATGAGTGGAATTAGGGTTTAGGGTAATGTTTGCAATAGTTTAGGTTTTATAACTTAGGGTTTAGGCTAATGACCATAAGGGTAATTTGGTTGTTAATAGAAATGTAATGGGGCCATGAGTATTTAGGTAATTTGGTGAGTTCTAGAATGTTCTAACTCTCAAAGCCGTTCCCATTAGTACTAATGATAATCAAATCCTAATCTAATCAAATCCTATCAAAAAGATTAAATAAAAGGTACATTCTAAGACTTAGGAACATTAGAAACTATACTACTAATTCCTAATACTTAGCATATTAAAGTAGAAAATACCTTATTAATTATTATTTAATTCAAACTGAGGGCCCACAAGGGGTGGGGCCTCACATACTGGATCAGGTAAGGGCGGATTCTTTTCAAGTTCGGTTATACTCGGATTTGGAATTGATTTTTCTTGAATATCTTCCAAGATAACATTTTCTAAATATTTCTGGTCACTCATATAATCTTCCTCCAGAAAAACCGCATTGGTGCTTATAAGCACTCTCTGCCCTCTGGGATTATAAAATAACCAACCTTTAGTTCCTTTAGGATATCCTACAAAGGTGCACACTTCCGACTTCAATTCCAACTTATCCGTCTTTACCTTCAGCACATGTGCCGGACAACCCCAAATATGTAAATGTTGCAAACTAGGCTTTTGCCCAGACCACAACTCCCGGGGAGTCTTAGGTACAAACTTAGATGGTACGAGGTTTAGTATGTACATTGCAGTATCTAAAGCATATCCCCAAAAGGATATAGGTAATCCTGAGAAACTCATCATAGACCTAATCATATCTAAAAGAGTCTGGTTCCTTCTTTCTGCTACTCCGTTTTGTTGAGGCATACCAGGAGCAAACAACTGAGATATAATCCCATTATCTGATAAGTATCCTATAAAATCAGCTGAGAGATATTCCCCTCCTCGATCTGATTGAAGAGTCTTGATACTTTTACCTAATTGTTTTTCTTCTTCCGCTCGAAACTCTTTGAACTTATCAAAAGCCTCAGACTTGCGGTGCATAAGGTATATGTATCCATATCTTGAGTAATCATCTGTGAAAATGATGAAGTATTCATATCCTCCTCTCGCTCTAACATTTATGGGTCTACACACATCAGAATGCACTAATTCCAATAAATCTTTGGCCCTATTGCCCTTTGATGAAAAGGGTCTTTCGGTCATTTTGCCTTCCAGACAGGATTCGCAGACAGGTATTGGTTCTACCACCAGTGAAGGCAAGATACCATCTTTCACTAGCCTATCAATCCTGTTTAGGTTAATGTGACCTAGCCTCAGGTGCCAAAACTTTGTTGGATTAGATGAAGGTGATTTTCTCTTTAATGATGGTCTATTGTTTATCTCGGTATCATGTATCTCATACATTGTGCGAGTTAACAAATAAAGTCCATTGATTATCTTGCCAGAACATATGAAAGTACCATTCCTTTTTATGACAACTTCAGTACCAAAAGTAATGGAATAACTTTTATTCACCAAACTAGAAACTAAAATTAAGTTCCGCCTTAAAGACGGTACATATAATGTATCTGACAAAATCAATTTATTATCTGAAAAATATAAAGTAATAACTCCCACTGAAACTGCCTCTGCCTTAGCATCAGATCCTAGGTTGACAATGATTTCGCTATCACTGAGCCTCCTGGTTTCCCGGAACCCTTGCAACGAATTACATATATGATTAGTTGCGCCGGAGTCAACACACTAGGATTCTGAAGTACCAGTTGCAAAACTAACTTTAGAAACAAGTAACCCAATCATACCTGAGGTCTTCTTCTTGGACAGAAAATGTGAGGCCCCACCCTTGGTGGGCCCTCAATTTGAATTTAATAATAATTAATAAGGTATGTTCTATCTTTAATATGCTATTTAATAGGGAATTAGTAGAATAGTTTATAATATCCCTAAGTTTTAGATATAACTTTAATTTAATTTATGTTAGGTTTGATTAGGTTAGAGATTAATTATAATTAGCACTAATGGAATGGGCTTGAGAGTGGAACCTTCTAGAACCCACCTAATTACCCAACTACCCATGGCCCCATTTCAATTTCATTTAGAACCAAAATACCCCTTAGCTAATTAGCCAAAAACCCTAAGCTATAAAGCCAAACTATTGCAAACCTAGCCTAAAACCCTAATTGCCTCTCATCTTCCCCAATTAACCTATCTTCCTCCCCAAGCAACCCTAATTTTCCCCCAAATCCCAGCACAAGGAGGCTAGAGACTCTCCCCATTGGCAACTATCACTCTATTAGATCTCTCTCTCACCTCAATTTCCATTTTCTTGTTCATTAAGGCAAGTACCTTACGCAATTTCATTAGATGCATGCTTCTCCTTCTTGTTTCTGTAATTTCAATTCTATTAGATGTTAATTCATGTTTAGATCTGCTATTGAGCTTGTTTTAATGGAAAAAAAATGGTCATTGATGGATGGGTCTCTCCATTTGGAAGATCAATGGCCCAGTTGGATGGTGGATGGAGATTATTGGAGTGCTTTTGTGTTTATTCTTGTTTATGTGGTGTATGGAGGTGATTGGGGATGAATTGAATGAGAATTGGATTGAAATGGGAAAAATCCCAGAAATCTAGAATTCAGCTATCTGTGTGTACCTGGTCGACCGGACCCTATCTCGGTCGACCGGGCACACTAAAAAGTCAGGAAACCAAGCCCCAATTATTTTTTCTGAAAATGTGCACAGATAGTGTACCCGGTCGACCGGACCCTGTCTCGGTCGACCGGGCACACATGAACCTGCAGGAAATAACTGAGACCTGAATTTTCTCAGACTTACAGAGTCCTGTGTACCCGGTCGACATCATGGCCATGATGTCGACCGGATACAGAAAGAACCCTGCGAGACCCCCCAGATGCTTGACACCAGGTCCCAGTGGACCCGGTCGACATCACGGCCATGATGTTGACCAAGGACACTGCAAGATGTCGACCTGGGAGGTCAACATCCAGCTCACCCGGTCGACATCCCAAGGTGTGATGTCGACCGGGCAAGCTATGGACAGGCAGATTTCCAGACTTCAACACTTGTGATGTTTGATCACATGTGGGGTCCATTGACCATCCAAATGACCTTCCATCAAGTGTGCCACACCACGAATCAATGGCATGGCTCAACCTTGATTCGTGGGGTCCACCAAATAAGGTTTTAGGATTCGAATCATCATTGACTCAAACCTTAACTGTAACCCACGGTGTCCATAACCTCAGGAGCACCAGATTTATCATTTTGGACACTTGAGGCTACAGATAGGGATCCAATCATGTGATGAGGCCTGAACCAAGTGTGGACCACTACCTAGGACTGGTCCTTTGCCTATTCCACTTGATTCTCTGTTTTTAAGGTTTTCATGAGTTGCTCTTTTCTCTTATCCTTGTTATTGTCTTAAACTTATTAATTAATGGAAAATGAAGGACCTGAACCTAGGACTACTTAGAAGTGACCCTATGTAGTGTTTGGAGATAATTTACCCGTGTCTGTGTCTAGGTGGGCCCTCATACGGCCTGAGATTGGGGATGTGCAACCATAGTATGAAGAGGTTTAGGATAAATGGTCAATTAGCTCACTGTGTAGGAGCATAGGGTGATTAATTGTGGAATAGACATGGTATGGTACTTGTGTTGCCTCAGGCCACGGTTGTGAGCCTTGGAGTGGATCCAATGTTGTTGGACTTGGACTTGGATATCGGACTGTATTCCACAATGTTGTACCCGAACCTCTTAGAGACATTGGGTAGGGTCTTGCTCACGCAAGATAAGCCTAGACAGACACAGACCTGTACTTAGTTTCCTGAGTCGGCACTGAACATTCACTCAGCTGTTCTAAGCTCAGCCAGTTGACTAATCATTTCTGGTAGGAGCTATGTTCTGATTACTTAGAGCTATCATGATGAGCTGTGATTAGACAAACGGTGCGATACTGCATCCGGGTTAATCTGATAAAGGGGTGTGATCGGTGTGATAAAGGGGTGTGATCGGTGTTATGTATATTGTATGTTATATTTATCAGAGCTGTTATCCCTTGCATGGTTATTACCCTTTCCCCACCGCAAACTATTTATGGTATGGGACATTTACAGTACGGGAGGGCCGCGGCATAATATCCCGCGGTGTATTTAGCTTGTGTGAATGTGCCTCTTGTTGTCTGTTTAGATTAGATACGTTATCTTTTTTATTCTAAACTGCTATTACTATTCAACTACCTAGATTGTGTATTCAGTTCTCTCATATGATCATGTACCTGTCATTACTCTCTTTTGTTGATTACATCTGGTGTTATTCGCATATGGTGCCTTGCCAGATCTTTAGATCTGACCCATCTTTGGTGCTTAGGTCCAGACCTTGATCCCACGGGTGACGCATTCCACGAGGCGCCCGTAGTCGGGAACTACGGATGGGGGCCGGCTGACCAGGTGGTCGAGCCAGAGGACGAAGAGCCTGCACTGGAGGGTTGGGTGCAGATTGTTATTTTGGGATTTGAGAGTTCATTTTTGTAGTGAGATGGGTAGTTAGACTGATATGTATAAACACTAAATACTTACACTTTGAGATTATTATCAGACTTCCGCAATTTTACATCTGATAGATATACATGATACTATTGCTTCCACTATGTTTTATTCCGCTTCCGCATTCCAACTATTGATTCTGATGTTGTTTAAAAAGTTTTAAATCTTGACCTCACTGCGGACTACAATCTTGGAAGTTCTCGGTTTTTCCGGGAAGTAGCGCGCCAACTTCGGATACCTTAGCGTTATCTTCGGTATTCGGAATTGGGGCGTTACAGAAAATTTGGACAATTCATCTTCCAATGTCTTGTCTTACCACCGTAGAAATACTTTCCCTTGGTCCCTGAACCCTTAGCCTTTGTCACACCACCAGTAGGACCATTCTCCTCCTTAGGACCCTTGGGGACTGATTTCTTTTTGCCTTTCCGGCCTTTGCCTTTCGACTTAGACCTGGCATCTGACTTTTCTGTCATCAGGGCAGTTGGCCTTTTTTTCATACTTCCCTCAGTTGCTACCAGCTGGCTAGACAGCTCAGCTAGGGTCAGATCCATTTTATTCATATTATAATTAATCTTAAAATGGTTGAATGAATCTAGTAGCGACTCGAGGATTATGTCAATCTGCGATTCTGCATCAATTGTGGCACCCAGTACATCCAACTCATTCAATGAGTCCATCTTTAGCATGTGGTCCTGTATTGCGAAAGTAATATTTTATTGAATATAATATTTCATTTTCTAAAGAGAAAAATATTTTTTGGTAATCCAAGAAAAATATAAGAGCATGCTTGGTAACAAGCAAGGAGTCCGTACATTTGATGAATCTTCGCTACCATGGGAACAAGAATTCCTCACTGAGGATTTGTATAACTGAGAATTTTCACTTGATATTGGTGTGTATCGATGCATATAGTTGATAAAAATGGAATTCAGTGTGCAAATCCATAAAAGTGAGGATTTCCAAATCTTATGGAGGGAGGTCGGATTTGAAAATCTTAACAAATGAAGATTTTCATTAGTCCAAATCATCAGGAATTTACAATTGCCAAACATGGATTTTTCATAACTTTAGGGAAATTGAAAATCTTTTCCTTGAAGATTTGGTTTCCAAACGTGACCTAAAAAAAATGTCATTTTCTTTCAAAAAGCTCAATTTTTTTTCCTACGGCT
Source organism: Persea americana (assembly GCA_029852735.1). Lineage (NCBI taxonomy): Eukaryota > Viridiplantae > Streptophyta > Magnoliopsida > Laurales > Lauraceae > Persea > Persea americana. The sequence continues at coordinate 18,585,466 of CM056816.1, forward strand.
CTCCCCTGTAGAAAACTTTCTATGATATAAAAATATTTCAAAATGAGATTTACAAAGTGGTAGAGTAAAGTAAAGAACTTTACCTAATCTATCATGATGTACTTATTCACATGTATGGTAAAGTAAAGTAAAGGTAAATATCACATCATGGTAAAGGTGAGGTAAAGTAAAGGTGAGATAGAGTATATGGTGAAGTAAAGTGGGAGAGAGTGGTAAGTACTTTCTTTTTTCTTGATTTTACTTTATCACACTTTACCGTAGTTTATATGGTAAAGAAGAAATGACTTGTGATAAAGTTTGTGTTTAAGAAGTGGCAACTACACTTTACTTTACTACAGTATTTTTTCCTGTAAACATGGTGAAGGGGTAATATGTCGCATCTAAGTCAAGGCATGTTTGTTTATATGTATGGTAAAGTAAAATAAATGTTTGTCACATCATGGTAAAAGTTGAGGTAAAGTAAGGTAAGATGAAGTGGATGGTGAAGTAAAGTAGGAGAGAGATAGAGTTGTAGAGTAGTTGCCATTTGTATTGACTTTACTTTACTACACTTTGCATAGTTTTATGTGATAAAGAAAAGTGGATTATGGTAAAAAAAAAAAAAAAGAAATTGCCCGTTGGACTTTACTTTACCACCCTACTTTTTCATTCCAGACGTGCTAAATTACATGTAAATTAAATGTTTAATAAAAAATTATTCTAATAATAAACTTTACTATGATCAATAACATCAACTTTTTGTTATATATTAAAATCATAGTACCTTCCAAATAGCTCGGTTTAAAATCTGCAATATTCTTCAAAATTTTCCAAACAGAATAAAATATTATAATAATTTAATATTACACTATTCTATTCTATAATATTTTATTCTTGTAAGATTTAAATCTGTAAATATTATATTATGTAAACATCCAAACGGCCCTTAAGAATTAGGTAGTACTTGAGGGTCAAGTGTCGGAATGTAGCTTAATTTGGGTTTCCTTGTGGATCATTGGTAGTTGACCAATAAGCATTTTGACATGAACAATCCAAGATCTTTTAACTATCACATATTTACATCTTGTCGAAATGTTTCATGAATTTAAGGTCCTGTCCAGGATTTTTAACCTTCAGGATCCACTAAATCCTCTTTTTATTGTGGCTATCATATATTCACATAAAAGTAGTGTTATGTTGTATAAATATCGAATCTATTGCCTCCCACTCATCTTTTATTTTGCTTGTGAATAGTCAAATAACTAGATTTGTTCTAGGGGATGATTCTTGTTATTATGCCAGACCCCAAGATCCCAGTGTCTTTCACTCTCTCAGCTTCCGAGAAACAGTAATCGTTTTCCAAAAAGGATACGGAGGAGTTGGACAGATCATCTCATGACTTTTGGTGGGGGTTCAGGAGACCAAGAAAAATGTCCATTTGATTTAGGGGAAAGATATTTGCAAGCCCATAGAAATTGTGGGGGTTGGGTATTAGAAGATTAACTGATGTTAGAATGATAGAGATGTTCAACGATTTTGAAAGCCAGAAGATACTGTCACAAAGTTGCTTTCACACTTAGGAAGGGAAATTCTTGGTTTTGGAGTCTGACTTTTGAGAGTCTAGAGTTTATCGATGATAACATCGGATGAATTATTGGGAATGGGGATAAGATTTCAATTTGACACCACAATTGGATCCTCTACGGGAATGGCCTTTGTATGCCCTTTTCACATATTGGACCCTAAGGTGGTTGTTATGGACCTCATGGGTATTAGGAAGGAATGAGGCCTACAAAAAATTATAAGTCTTTTTAATGACCGAAGAGGCATTGAAGACATTCCTAAAATTTTCATTTCGCAATGCCCTAATATGGATAGGAGGATTTGGGCCCACTCCAAAAATGGGGAGGTGACTACTAAATCTACTTATAAACATATGGTCAAATCCCGGATTGATCATAGTTTCTCCTCTTTTGGGTGGAAACAATTTTAGAAAATCCCTATTCCTCAAATAATCTAGCTTTTTGGTTGCACTCTATGGGGAGGCCAACTGAGCTACCCCTCGTCTTTTCCGTCCGCCCTCTTCGTGTTGAAGGCTATCGAAGAGAGGACAGTTTAAAAGGTCATTTTGTCCCTGGAAGATTTGGAAATTCTAAAGCTATTAGGAGGTCTCTTTGACTGGAAAATCCACCAAATCATCTGCGACATTCTAGCCTGCATCAAAGATTTTGTGTTTGTTAAGGCAATTCATAATCCTAGGGATACATTGGATTAGGGCGGCCCACTCTCTTGCTAGATTTGGACGAGTTGGATGCTCTGTTCCTTGGTTCAAGTACTTGTAGTGTGGTCTTTTTGGTTTTGATTGTGCATTTTGTTGTTTTTGGATGCTTGTTTCTTTATGGTTGCCTTAATGAATTCCCTTTCTTATCCAAAAGAAAAACTCATGATAATCTTAGCCCTTTTAAAACGTAATACCAACAAGGGCGTTTGGATGTAACACCCAATTGAATTTGAAGGTAACGTCAATAGGCTCCCCTTTCACAGGGCATCTATTGCAGCTCAAAATGATATAAAATGACGAACCCAATTGGCCCTTTCTTGATTTTCATGTGTGCCATGCTGACTATATTGGAATGTAAATAGTTCAGGTTTGGGTCGGGTCAGGTCAATTGTGGACTTTGGATCCAGATCCAACTTTGGCCTCACTCAAATAAAAAAGAACAATTTTATATCATTATGTTTTAAATCGTATTATGTAGAATAACTATAATCTAATATATCATTGACTTATTTATGGATAGGTACCTCTCACAAACTTGCATGAGAGGTAGCCTTTTTACTACCACGTGGGAACCCCCATAAATCCTACACCCTCACACTCATTAACTCCCATGAATTAGTACGGTTGAAATTTCATGAAAAATATAACTTAAGAAACTGTTGAAATTCCATCCAAATGTGATTATTGTTCAGATTAGCGTTAAATTAGGGTAAGTGCTAATTCATTGCGGTTAGCGGGTTCGATTTGTTGTGGGGTGTCCCATGCAATAGTTAAAAGGTTACCTCTCACGCAAGTCCGTAGAAGGTACTTATTAGCAAACAATTACCCTATGTTTATATCATATAAAATGAAAATCTCACCAGCAAGTAGGCATGTCAAATGGGCCGGGCCAGCCCAGTTAGGCATGGCCCGGCCCTCCAGTCAACAGCCCTTGGCATGAGCCGTGTTGGGCTGAGGGTCCTGGGCCCGTTTGGCCTGTTTGGCATGGCCCGCCAAGCACGTGGGCTAACCCCTGCGGGCCGCCAGGGATTAAAAAATAATTTTTAATACTAAAGAAAACTTTTGGATAAGCAGGCTAAAAAGATAGGGAAGTTCCTCACTCCAATTTTTGTTATATTAAGGTCAGATCCAGTCTCCTGCCATGAGAGTCAGTCTCAAGCTCTGGCTCATGCTCATTCCATTTGCAAAATATTTACATCCTATCTTGTTAAATACATCAGTTAGGTCAGGTTTTTAAACTATATATGGGCGAAATCCAACCCCTTTGACAATCAGGCAAAAAAAAAAAAAAAGGGACCGAATGCAGCTCACGGTGTAAGGAGCACAACCCCAGCCCAATGTTTTCCGGGCCTGTGCTGACCAAAGTCCATGAGCTCCCTTACTAATAAGGCATGGAGTGTTGAATAAATTCCCCAGTCATAAAGCATCCAGCCTTGGGGCTTCATCAACTTCCAAGCCATCCATCCATCCATCAAGTGGACTTCAATTTGTAAATTCCAGAGTGTTTTGCTTGATGGTGCAGCCACAGTGGAAGCTGCTATGCTTTTTACTTTCTGGGTTAATCAAGGGCTAGGTTGAGTAAGACAAAGTTTACTCAAGCCCAATCCATTCAGTCACTGACTTCCCATTGCGACCCCCATCTCCCCTGTTGAAAATGTGGTGTCCCTTTGATGTACTCTGTCTAGCTAACCAAGCGGCCTATAATCGAGCCTCTTGAACAAGAGACCTTAATTCTGTTGTTGAACAGAATGGCCTTCTTACGGGTGAATCAGGGTCTTGATCGATGTTTCTGACCCCATTAAAAATGGGTTGGGTTTATATTAAGTCCCTTGCTACTATTCAACCCCTTTAAATAAATCTAACCTAACTAATTGTACTATGACCCCGTTAACCAAGCCATAATAATAAATCAAAACCTTATAATCTTTTTTAGAAAATAAAAATAAAAAAGGAATGAAAAACCGGGAAAAAAAAAAAGAAGAAAGAGGCACGCTGGGCACGAAAGCACGGCACGGCACAGCCCCGCCCATGGCGGGCCGTGCAGTGCCAGGGTATTTTCCTGGTTGGCCGGGCCATGCCAGCCCACCAGATACGGGCAGCCCGGCTTGTGGCACGGGCAGACTACGATTGGGCCGGCACGGCCCGTTTGACATGCCTACCTGCAAGTAGACTGCCTAACTCTCGTACGCTTTTCAGCTAATGGGACCAACTTGGGTGCATGGCTATCAGTCGAAATAGAACGGATGGAAAGATTTTTTCATGGATAAGTGTCAGCAAGGAAACATTCTATTCTTACAGTTAACTGAATAGCTTCACGTCTTTTAATTAAACATTCAAACTAGACCTTTTGACATATCATTGGTCGAAGGAGGGGTAGGATAGTGAGAGTGAATTGGTACACGGATCAAAGGTGGACCCGATTTAGTCCTAAAGGTCTCGACTGTACACTCAGGTATCATTTGGCAATTCTAGAAACAAAAGTATATTTTACTTAAAACTGATTCATACTGATATTTGAGAGCTTTAGAATATGATTTTGGGAGAAAGCTTCCATTGGATATAATATGTAATATTTTTTTTTGGTAAAGGATAAAATATGTAATATACTGCATCGTTATACATTATAATATATCATGAACTTAAATGTACATGCATTTTGGTTTGAAAGCACTCCTGATTATTAATTGGTGCAAAAGAAGAGAAATATAGTTCTTTTTTTTTTAAGTCCTTTATAATTGAAACCCCTACTGATTTTGTGTGTCATATGCCATGCCAAATGTACAAAAAATGGAGGGATTTTTTCTTTTGTAGAACTAAAAATGTAGGTTGAACTGCTTGATTTTCAAGTGCCAAGTCCCACCACCAAACATATTAAAAATGGAGGTTGAACTGCTTGATTCTCAAGTGTCAAATCTCACAACAAAATGTATTAGAAATGGAGGTTGAACTGATTGACCTAAAGTGTCCAATGTCAGCACGTACAAGATGTTTTGGGATTGGAGGTTGAACCGCTGGACTGGATAGTTTAGTTCAAATAAGATTATAATGAAAGCAAATAAAACAATAATAAATTAAATATTAAAAATGGAAAAATATTGGTTTGTATTGATTGGCAGTCGTTTGCTGGGTTTAGATAGTTTTGGCTTGAGTTTTAAAGAACTTTTGCTGGTCTAAACCATCTACTACACCAATTTAAGTCTAGAGAAATTTAAGGACTAGGTTTTACCACACCAACAATTTCACTATGACATACCTTTGATAATAAGAACAATTTTTCAATGTAGGTTAATGGCCCACCAAGCAGTGGCTGACTCAGGATTTTCGTTTGAGGGTTGCGGACCTTAATAGGTAGTTTGGTTTTGGGAGCAAACCAAGGATTTTCAAATGAATTTTAAGGGCGGACCCATGACTTTTATTGGATTTCTTGAAGCACACCGCAGTTTAACGGCTGTGACCTCACCCACGTGCTTGTGCGTGGGTCCGCCCCTGCTACCAAGGATATATGAGGAATTGGCTTAGGATAAAATAGCTCCACAAGAAGAAGAACCAAACGATTGATTCCTGGAGAGAGTTAAGTAAGAACCAACTACCCAACCAACTGCGCAACCCCTCATTGCTATAACAAAGAAACAAAAAAAAGAAAAACAAAAACAAATTTAAAAGACCATTAACCTAACTGCATTATAACTCTTAAGAAAACCTAATCATATTATAAATCAAATCAAGCAATCCAATTTAGTCTAGTCTTAATCATATTATAATAAAAAATAATATAATCCTAATCTAAGATGAACTCGTCCTTATAATAACAACCTTAAATGAAATATTCTCTGTTAAGGTCCACCTAGGCTCAATCACCAGCCTGGTCCAATCTTAAAACACCAACAAAAAGTCCTTTTTCAAAGGAGTGGATTCACACTGATGGAATTTGCAATCTTTTTTAGTGCAAAAATGAAGAGAAGAGGGAGTGAGGGCACATCTTTTATCCAATAGTTACAAGTCCAACTCTTCCCTGTTGAACTTTAAGAATTTTCAAATCACTGATTTTTGTCAAATATTTTTGCAGAAAACTACTACACCAAATATCAAGTTATTAGAACTTCTAAGCAAAACTATTTCTTTTCTTTTTTTTTCCAGAAAAAGTGTGGTCTCAACAAAGTTGTCATTTTTAATCGATCACATGATACATGAAGTCAAAAATGTAGGAAAGAACACATTTTGGTATCTGGGTCAGCAAAAGCCAACATCAAAGTTGAAACTTCAGCCAATCAGGAATTTACCTAGGATAATCCTTATCTGGATTAGGATTCAAGTCAGTCTTGTGACTAGGTGCAAAAGTCACATTTGCTTTGTGTAATCCTACTCACGTTCTGCCCGTGTGTTTCTTCTAGGCCTTCGGTCACAATAGATATAGATCTCAGCATGGCACATTAGATGGACAGTTCAGATAATGTGATCAGGAAAACATGTGTCAAACACTCATTGGACAGTGCCTAAGGCCCATGAGCAGATAAGAAGAGAAGGTTTTCCTTATACTATTAGATTATCTTAAAAGAAAACTAAATGTACGGTGACACATGCGCGGTTCGGATTGATTTAGCACTAAAACCAACAACCAAACCAAATCTATCGGTTTTTTAATTAACCAACCCGATCCGACCAATGGCGGTTCGATTCGGTTGGTTAATCCGTTTATTTTATTTTATTTTGAAAATCAAAAATTAAAATTTTTAAAATGATGATACCCCCATCCTTTGCATTCACTCCAATATTTAGGGCAAAGATGAAAATCCATAATATACCCTAAGATCTAGATAGTCAAATACTCAAATTCATAATATACCGGTCGGTTCGGCTTAGGCGGTAAACTAGGAATTCAAACCGATAACAAACCGACCTAACCGTTTTCTACAATTTTCAAACCGTAGAATGAACCAATCTATTATAAATCCGATCCAAACTGCCCAATTCGGTCCGTTCGGTATAGTTTAGCGGTGCACCGAATTTTTTGTACAGTCCTACTAACTGGTTTTCTTTAAACTATCATTTTCTCCCACTATTTTAAGTTATTAGAAGATCAAGTTTTCTCTTATTTTAAACATTATGTAATCCATCCAATTTCTCTACTAGGCTATGCCCTATGGTGAAATTTCTTTTAAAAGATGGTCATCGTGATTGAATTTAAGAGGAATGAGTTAAAGTTGAGTTGAAATAAAGAGCATTTTAATCTTTGAAGAAAGAAAACTACAGAAGGTGTATTGTACCAGAACTTACCAAAGTAAGAAGGGCCTTTTATAATTTTTAAACTAGCTAACACAATAACCGGTGCTAAGCATGGGTATGTTCGCCAATAACTGTAAAATATATTTCATGATCCATTTGAAAATTTTAGATCACGCAAAAGCATCCTCAAACACTTACTAACTACAAACGATTTGGTTTAGATAGAACCTAAAGTCTTAAAAGGAAAATAAATGACAAAAACATTATGAGAGCACTTCCTTTCTTAATCCAAGAGTCCGTAGAGTAGGACGAATTGGAGATCACGCAAAACCATCCTCAAGCACTTACTTCTTTTTAAATGGGATAGAAGAATTGCAATGGGAAGAAAAGAGGAGAATTAGATCTGGAATGGAAATTAAGTTATTGCAAAGGAGAAAAGTGGGAAGAAAACTTGAGTGGTTACAAAACAGTAACATGTTGGAAGTGGGAGGAGAAAGTTAGTTGTAGAACAAGGAAAATAACTTACGGTTAGAATCAACAATTGCAGTCAAAATTAACTACCAAACCCTTCTCTTTAATATAGTACTAGCTCAATAACACGGTATCTCCCTGCATTGTAAAATAAATAAATATATATTAAAGATACCATGCACCGTAAAATAAATAAATATATATTAAAAAAAACTTACTTCTTTTCATTGGACAAGTTGCATAAAATAGAAATAAAGAAATTGAAGTAGAAAGGAAATAGTTACATAAAGGAACAACTGAAACATGAGCGGTTTTATGGAAATAATGAGTGGGTAGTTGCATGAGTAGTGGAGAGAGAATGTAGAACATAGGAGAAAAAAAAAAAAGCATAACTGTCGGTGAAAATTATAACCGCAGGTCAAAATTCAAGCCAAATCCCTTGCTATAATATATCATAATATAATGGTCGATATGCTTTTTTAAAATTTAGGTAAACCTCACACTCCTTTTAAAAAAAATCCATATTTGAATTGTTTAACATCTCAATCAGATAATTCAATTCTAGCTACTAGAAAATTAGGTAACACATAGGGCACAGTAACTTCGGCCATGAACTATTTCCACACAAACACAGATTCCAGCCTAACTCTCTTCCCCAACCACATAATTGAAAATAGTGTTTCCTGAATTCACAGAAAAATAATTGCTTTCTATTTTTTTTTTTTTTTCCATATATCAAATCTCACAAAAGTAATCAAGTTTCAGCAGAAACTTTTCTATAGACTGATACCATATGTTAGGTCAAAAACAAGGTACCATCATGACTGGAACGTAACTTGAATCCAGTACCTGAACGTTTTATAAGCAGTGTCATTTTCATTAAATATTTGGAGTTTCATGTAGGGGTTTTAGAGTTCTAATTCCTGACCCAACTCTCTAACCAAACGAAACCCAATTCAATAATTTATTGGAGTTTGACTTGACATTTTCAACCCAATCAACAATTACGGTTCAGGTTCGATCAATACCAGCTATTTGACCCATCAATCTTTCTCAAGTTAAACTCCTTAATGTCAGTGATCCAAACCCAACCAGCAGAATGTGTCTACTTTCCCTACTTTTCTCTACATCCAATTGGGCTTTTAGGGCTTGCTTATGGTCCGGACCAGCCCAAGAAAACAGTCAACCTTGATCGATGTTGGACTGAGCTTTGGCTCTGTAGTCAACATGGTTATCAATTCCATTCTGGTTGCCTTTCCGGTTTGACTCCGTGGTGGAACATTTCAGCATTTCGGTCAATTATAGTGTTCCGTCGCGGAAAAGGCGCGATTGAAAAATGAAAAAAATATATATTAAAGAATACCTAAAATTGAAAAAAAAAATAGTTGAATGCTAAAATAATACTAGAAGTGCATATTTGCATCACTCAAATTAAAATACACTCTACAATTGACCATTTTCTAGTTTTCATTACATATGAATGGAAGTACGAAGTCTTGGCCGGAATGGGGTGGAATTGATCCGGAATTAGGATTGGAACAGGCTGGAATGACCGACTGGAACTGGGACCGGAAACTTTTAGACGGCTATTCCGTTCCACCCAATGCCAATCCCGCGGAACGGAATGGAATTGACCCATGGCTGTATTCGAAGATGTGCCACGCCTTTGCCCATTATGCTTAAAGCATTGTCCAGCCCAACATATTTAACACTATGAGGTATATATATTTTGCAAATGGGCTGGGTCCGGGGGGAATTTTATGACCCAAGCCTATATATTGGGCCTGCAAACAAAATGTGCTGGGCTTTGACAACTTTGACACACCCGGTTAGATCCAGACGACTATCTTCATCACCGTACAGGTGGCACATGTGAACTGATGAACAGTTCATTTGGTGGGCCAACCTTAAAAGCAGAAACAGTATTATTTTGCCTGGCGAGCAGTTGATAGCACCAATGCAAGCAAAAGGCATAGGATGTAAATAAATGGGTCTTGTTATGTACGGGTCCACGGTGGACCTACTGACCCAACTCATTAAATGTGTATACTTCAACCTGGGCACGAGTGCAATGAACCTGCCGATTTAATACAACCAAGCCCTTTCAAGACGATCATACTATGCACAAACTTAAGTTATTACCATCGTGCCACCTACCTTTTTCAATTAACTGTAGAAAAGTTTGTAAAATTTAAACTGCTCTAAATAAAGCTCTCTCTTTAATTTAAACACGGTTAGCCTTCCGTTGCTGCTGTTGTTGTTTTTTTGGTTTTTTTTTTTTTTTGGTACCCAACTATAGGAGGCTGGGTCCCCCCCTCAAGTGAGGGTAGTAGATCTCGGGTAAGGTGATGGAGCCCCCAAGTGAGAAAGCCCTTGGTGTTTCTTTTTTTTTTTTTTTTTTCTCTCTTTTTGCTTCACCTTCAGTTGCAGGAAGGCTCTGATGGCATCCATTTTCTTTTCCTTTTTCTTTTGCTTAGATCTCAACCTCCAGTTTTGAGCCTTTTATGTCCTAAGCAAATCCCAAAGAATTTGGGCCTGGCTGTTCATTTTACCTCTCAAGTTTTCACCTGGCAACATATCATCAAGTTTTCACCTAACATTATTCTGATGTTAGTCACCAGTAGATTTCATGACAAGAATTAAACTATGATAAGCCTAATAAAACCAAGGACTAATCTAGTTTGTTCAGTCCTGCTTTATTTCATTTTCTCCCAATTCAAGCCCTTATTGGACCTTTTTTTTTTCCCATACAGCCATACACACAGATGGCTCCCAACGAGAATAAATTATTCTTCCTTGAGCGCACTCTTCAATTACAATCCAGCTTGCACGGCCCACTTAGATGCATGTCTACCATTATACAGAGAGAGAGAGACAGAGAGAGAGAGAGAGAGAGAGAGAGTAGATGGAAAGGCCTTCTCATCGATAAGGGTGAGAAAAACCAAACCCACCATAATATCCTAGCCTTTGATTTAAAGAACCTCGTAATTTAATGACATTTTAATCATTATTTTTTCTAAGACTCAATCCAAAGTGAGCAAAAGCTCCATGAATGTAAAATTAGCCTCCTAGAAATCATAGGACAACAAGAGTGTGAAAGGTGCTACATAGATGAAGGGCTCTATATTAGTAAGTGTGTGGGAAAATACCGCAGTGACGAGATTAAGGGAGGGTCACGGTAAAGTGCGCTGGCCACTTGCCTCGGTCTTGGCTAGCATAGCCCGTCAGTTCGGCGGCTCGGCAGGGAGCACCAGCTCAGGATCTTTACCCTCGCAGCTCGGCAGCTCGGCGGCCCGATCCGGAGTGCCAGCTCAACAAAGCAGCTCTGCAGCTCGGTTACTCGGCGCTCGTGCCAACACGACCGGCCCCTCCCAGGTCCCAGTACAAGCGTTGAAAGCAGTGAGCCCTCATCTCTGAATAAGCGCGCCCTGTCAGATAGGGGAGCTCATTTATGGCGATAAGATCGCTCATTTATGGCGATAGGAAGTTAGCTTTATCAGCCCTTTACATTAACTGACTGAAGGCGTGGAAAGTGAGGATGGGATGTTGTATTTTCACCTACTGCTGCCTGGCAGGGTAAGGATCGATGGGACCTCACCCCACCTACCCCCACTCACAGAGAGAATGAACGAGGAATGCCCACATATATACACTTGGGATCAGCCTCATGGAGGTACACAACTCACAATACTCTCCACATCGTCTCATTCCCTTCCTCCTCCTCCTGCTTAGTTTTCTTAGAACTAACTCAGGCATCGAAGCACCTTCAGCTCACGGCAGCCAGGGGCTCTGACTGTAGCCTTTTTTTCCTTCCTTCCTTTTCAGGTTCTTGGCGTTCAGTATTCCCTGTCCTAAGAAGTTTATCTCAATCTCATCTCAATCTTAGTAGGTGTCGTTTTTACTGCCTACAGTTTGGCGCCGTCTGTGGGAACTGAACTAAAAGCTTGTAAACACCATGCCTACAAAAACCAGAAACGACAAAGGACCCTCCAAAGGCAAGGCTCTATCCATGCAGCCTGCGCTGGTGCAGAACCTTCCACCTCCACCCCCTCGGCAAAGGAGGTCGGGGGGGAGGTCTCCCACGGTCCAGACAATGTAACAGTCTAGGGGATTGACCATCCCTTCCCTTCGCGACGTCCCACCTCCAGAACAGCCCCGCCATAGCCATGAGCGGGCCAAGCAAGGCTACAAGTTAGTCACCAAGCCACGTGAAAAGTCAGCGCGGGTTGGATCGCAGTCACACCATCAAGCCAGCCTCGATCAAAACGAAGAACCCCGCCTGAATAACATCAAGGTCCGATAGTATTACCACCCTCGGGCTCGGCGCCTCTGTTCAGAGACCAACCGTCAGCTCGGTGCCACCACCAGCATCGACGGCACAGCCATCAACATCAGGGTCCGGCAGCAGTACCACCCTCGGGCTCGGCGCCTCTATTCAGAGAGTCAACCGTCAGCTCGGTACCACCACCAGCTTCGACGGCACAGCCATCAACATCAGGGTCCGGTAGCAGTACCACCCTCGGGCTCGGCGCCTCTGTTCAGTGAGTCAACCGTCAGCTCGGTGCCACCACCAGCTTCGACGGCACAGCCATCAACATCAGGGTCCGGTAGCAATACCACCCTTGGGCGCGACGCCTCTGTTCAGAGAGCCAACCGTCAACTCGGTGCCACCACCAGCTTCGACGGCACAGCCATCAACATCAGGTTCCAGTAGCAGTACCACCCTCGGGCTTGGCGCCTCTGTTCAGAGCGCCAACCGTCAGCTCGGTGCCACCACCAGCTTCGACGGCACAGCCATCAACATCAGGGTCCGGTAGCAGTACCACCCTCGGGCTCGGCGCCTCTGTTCAGTGAGTCAACCGTCAGCTCGGTGCCACCACCAGCTTCGACGGCACAGCCATCAACATCAGGGTCCGGTAGCAATACCACCCTCGGGCGCGGCGCCTCTGTTCAGAGAGCCAACCGTCAGCTCGGTGCCACCACCAGCTTCGACGGCACAGCCATCAACATCAGGTTCCGGTAGCAGTACCACCCTCGGGCTTGGCGCCTCTGTTCAGAGCGCCAACCGTCAGCTCGGTGCCACCACCAGCTTCGACGGCACAGCCATCAACATCAAGGTCCGGTAGCACTACCACCCTCGGGCTCGGCGCCTCTGTTCAGAGAGCCAACCGTCAGCTCGGTGCCACCACCAACTTCGACTGCACAGCCATCAACATCAGGGTCCGGTAGCACTACCACCCTTGCGGGCTCGGCAGCTCAGTCAGAGTGCCAACCGTCAGCTCGGTGCCACCACCAGCTTCGACGGCACAGCCATCAACATCAGGGTCCGATAGCAATACCAACCTCGGGCACGGCGCCTCTGTTCAGAGAGCCAACCGTCAGCTCGGTGCCACCACCAGCTTCGATGGCACAGCCATCAACATCAGGGTCCGGTAGCAGTACCACCCTCGGGCTCGGCGCCTCTGTTCAAAAAGCCAACCGTCAGCTCGGTGCCACAACCAGCTTCGACGGCACAGCCATCAACATCAGGATCCGGTAGCAGTACCACCCTCGGGCTCGGCGCCTTTGCTCAGAGAGCCAACCGTCAGCTCGGTGCCACCACCAGCTTCGACGGCACAGCCATCAACATCAGGGTCCGGTAGCACTACCACCCTCGGGCTCGGCAGCTCAGTCAGAGTGCCAACCGTCAGCTCGGTGCCACCACCAGCTTCGACGGCATAGCCATCAACATCAGGGTCCGATAGCAATACCAACCTCGGGCGCGGCGCCTCTGTTCAGAGAGCCAACCGTCAGCTCGGTGCCACCACCAGCTTCGACGGCACAGCCATCAACATCAGGGTCCGGTAGCAGTACCACCCTCGAGCTCGGCGCCTCTGTTCAAAAAGCCAACCGTCAGCTCGGTGCCACAATCAGCTTCGACGGCACAGCCATCAACATCAGGGTCCGGTAGCACTACCACCCTCGGGTTCGGCAGCTCAGTCAGAGTGCCAACCGTCAGCTCGGTGCCACCACCAGCTTCGACGGCATAGCCATCAACATCAGGGTCCGGTAGCAGTACCACCTCCGCGGCTCGGCGCCTCTATTCAGAGAGCTAACCGTCAGCTCGGTGCCAGCACCGGCTTCGACGACATAGCCACCAACGTCTGGGTCCAGTGATAGCACCACCCCCCGGCTCGGCAGCACGGTCGGGGCCACGGTTTAAAAGGCAAGCACGGAAAAATACCAACGTCCTATTTCAACGCCTATTAAACTACTTGGCAAACTACCTCAAAGGTGTACACATCCATTCCACCACAAACAAGACAGAGAAATTACAAACAGGAGACCATACGAAAAGAATGTTGCTTTATTACGTAAGAATGTGTCAGAATACAATGTAAAACGAAAAAGAAGTACAAAATTTAGGGAGCTGCAGCTTCCTTATTACAATCAATCCCGGAAGCGCTCTCGCTGGGAACAGCCGAGGCAGTCTCGGGAACCACCAGGGGAGTTGAGGCGACTTCCGAGGCGGCATGGAGCTCCGAGTCCGAGCGAGGGAACCTGGGGGGATTCCTGAAAATGGGGCTGTCCACAGAAACCCCAACCCTTTTCAAGGGTGCCTTCCACCCAAGTATCCAAGCCCGATCTCGGATTCCTGGCAACTGTGCCTTATAGTCAGCTGCCAATTTGCCAACCTCCTCACTCATCACGGCGTCGTGCTCGGCCTAGTACTCTTCCTTGAGTTTGACTTCCTGCCCTGCCAGAGCTAACTCAAGCTCAGCCGCCTTCCCCTTCCGGGCCATCTCCAGTTCTCTTTCAGCCAATCCTCTCTCGGAGGTGAGCCTCTTGTTCGTCCCCCGTAGCATCTGAATGTCCTCCTCCTGCAGCGAAAGCGCGAGCCTGACCTCGTCTAGCTCAAAAGAAAGGTGGACGTTCTGGTCCGCCTCTTCCTCTGCTTTTTCTTTGAGGTGCTCGGCCAAGGACCGCGCTGCATCGAGGTCGGCAAAGAGGTTTGCATTCCTACCCGCCTCCTCCGCCAACGTCGCATCCTTTGCCGCCAAGGACTTCAGCAGCTCCTCCTTCTCAACCGCCCAGACAGCTGCCCTGGCCTCGGCTACATCCAGCCTCCCCATGCCAGTCAGGCATTTTTGCAAGAGCTGCGAAAAGAAACAGTGTCAGCCAAAAGAACGCAGCAGAAAAAGAGACAGGAATGTGAGGAATGAGGTTACATACCGCTACCAACGACCGCATTGAAGAGAGCAGTAGCGACTCGTTGTCCATCCACGCCCACCTCGCCATGTCCTGGGGGAGGGCGCAAGCTCGTCCCAGTGCGGCAACCACTTCAGGGTTGACCGCTCGGTTCGATTCGGCTAATTGCCTCCCCAGCACACCCTCGATGTCCGGCCTCCAAGGGACAAACTGTGAGGGAGTGGCGGTTTCCCCGATCGACAGAGGTGATGCAGGAGCAGGTGGGAGTTCGACCCTTGCCCTCTTTTCTGGCCGACGCGCCTCGACGACCTCAGCAGGACCCCCCTTGCCTACTGAGTTAGAGGGCGAATCGTCGACGACTATGGCCGGAAGTTCTGGGCCAACCTCGGCCGCGGTGAAAGGTCCGGCCTCGGCTTCGGCAACGGCTCCAGGACCCACCTCGGCCGCTGGAGCAAGAGTCACCTCTGCAGCAGCCATGGACGTCGTAGTCGGGGCAACGCTGGCGGCCTGAAAAGGATCCAGGGTCTCGCCCCCAATGTCCCCGAAGGCTGCGGCGGATAGGTCCTCTACCACGAAGCGCTGACCGCGGCGGCGCAACATCTCAACTTCTGCTTCTTCAGAGCTGGATGAGCTCCAAGACGCGCTGGAAACAACGAATTTCTTCCTCTGCCGCGTGCGTCCGACCTCAGCTCTCGCGGTCCCAGCAGGTTCACGGTCTGGAGCCTGGTCGCCCGATTCTACAGGAAGCCCGCTGGGAATCGCGACAGTCACCGTCTCCGAGATGGGGACCTCGGTCTGTACAAGCTCCGAGCTGAGGCTTTCTCTGTGCAGCACTGAGTCAATCCCAGTCACTCGTCTCGAGGTGGTGAAAGACTTGTAATGAGGAGTGTACCCCAGAAGCGACCACGCAGCTCAACAGTGGTGACCACGGTATTTCCGCACCTTCTCGTGCCAGTCAGTGTTCACCTTCCATAGGTTTCTTCTGGCCAACTCCCTTCTCTGCCGAAAACCTGCACAAACAAAACCGTGTTAACAGATGAAAAAGAACAAATAAGGTTAAACTACAAACCGAAGGGACTTCAGCCTTTACTTGGAGGGACTCCTATTCTTCGTGGGATCCGGGCTGTGATGCTGGACTCCGCCTCGCCGAACTCCCATGCCCCTCTGACGAAAACTCGGTCCTCTCCCGCATATTTATTAGAGTCTTCCAGCGCGGTAATAAAGGCAGCTCGGCGGACCCTCAGCCGGAGGTAATATGTATTCCCTTTTGCGGATTTGCAAAGGTCATATGCCTCCTCGATGTCTGGGACACTGAGGTTGATTGCAAGAATCTCATTCAGTCACACTACTCCCATGATGATTTTATACCGATTGGGAAGTAGCTGGCAGGGGCTTAACTCCCACTCCCGGAGACAATCCCTAAGGAGTGGGTGAAGGGGGAACCGGATTCCTCCCTCCACGACGGACACTAGCCAAAATGGCATCCAGCCGTCGCTATATGAGATGCCGTCGTCAGGGCCGTCTGGCATAACTTCTACGTTAGCAGGGATCTTGTATGTCTCCCTAAACAAGCCTATGGATACTGGGTCCCCTAACCAATGCCTGTAAATGACCATTCTCTACCATAAACGAAAAACTACCTACTAGAAAGGGAGAAAATGGAAGGAAGAAGTCCTACGATGGAAGGCTGTGCAAACAGAAACGCTCGCAGGCAATATTGTTCTCTAGCAGAATGCAGCAGAAGCTCTGGAAGATCGAAAAGAATGAAGACGGAGAAGGTGCCCTAATTTATAAGGGTTGGGGGCGCCGTTTCAGATTTCAGGGGGCGCCGTTTCAGATTTCAAGAGACGCCTTTAATGAGGCATTACCTCGAACAACCCTAACGCCGTCTCGGGCAGCCCAGGCGTCCTACAGATACGATTGCGTGCCCTTTGGAGAAGCGACGCATGGCACCAGCGGCGTATTTCCTGAGGACTATTAAATGCCTCGACAGACGAAAGGACAAATGCCTTAACAGGTGAAGAGACACCTCGACGAGTCGCTCCACGTCAGCAAACGGTGATGAGGATAAGAAGGAACCCTCCCTGAACTGAGACTCCACCATCTCGGCAATCCTTCACACTCCGGTTACTCTTTAAGATCAGTAGCGGTGCCGGCCTGACAAAACTACTCAGCTTCCGACCTCCTCGAATGAGCTCTCAGAGGTCAAAAGGTAGGGGGAAATTGTGTGGGAAAATACCCCAATGACGAGATTAAGGGAGGGTCACGGTAAAGTGCACTGGCCACTTGCCTCGGTCTTGGCTAGCATAGCCCGTCAGTTCGGCGGCTCGGCAGGGAGTACCGGCTCAGGGTCTTTACCCTCGCAGCTCAGCAGCTCGGTTAGAGCCCCAGCTCAGCGGGGCAACTCGGCGGCCCGATCCGGAGTGCCAGCTCAACAAAGCAGCTCTGCAGCTCGGTTACTCGGCGCTCGTGCCAACACGATCGGCCCCTCCCAGGTCCCAGTACAAGCGCTGAAAGCAATGAGCCCTCATCTCTGAATAAGCGCGTCCTGTCAGATAGGGGCGCTCATTTATGACGATAGGATCGCTCATTTATGGCGATAAGAAGTTAGCTTTATCGGCCCTTTACATCAACTGACTGAAGGCATGGAAAGTGAGGATGGGATGTTGCATTTTCACCTACTGCTGCCTGGTAGGGTAAGGATCGATGGGACCTCACCCCACCTACCCCCACTCACAGAGAGAATGAAAGAGGAATGCCCACATATATACACTTGAGATCAGCCTCATGAAGGTACGCAACTCACAATACTCTCCACATCGTCTCATTTCATTCCTCCTCCTCCTGCTTAGTTTTCTCAGAACTAACTCAGGCATCAGAGCGCCTTCGGCTCACGGCAGTCAGGGGCTCTGACTCTAGCCTTTTTTCCTTCCTTCTTTTTTAGGTTATTGGCGTTCAGTATTCCCTGTCCTAAGAAGTTTATCTCAATCTCATCTCAATCTAAGTAGGTATCTTTTTTACCGCCTACAGTGAGGATGAAATTTTGAGCCAGCCTAACAATGGCTGATCTCATAGGTTCCATCGGGATCGCATAAAAACAAAAAAATAATAAGAAGCCTAGCGTATAGGACTACTGAGCATTTTAGCAAATACCTTCCATCCTCTTCCTCGTGAAGGTAAGGAAAAAAAAAAAACAGCGAGACAATAATAGAATGTACACACGACAATGGAATTGGAGCGTTAAATGATCTTGTAACCGTAGACCGTAGTAGACATGACTCATCTACGAGACTACAAGACTACAAAGGCTTGGCTTTTTGTTCGCTGGTGTGTTCTCTTATTTCCAACGAATTCATGAGAAATTTATGGGGAAAATCCCAATCCCTTATGTGATATTTTTCTTCTTTTTTTTTATCGTTTTAAGATAGGATCGATATCAACCATCTCATCTGTTAAATTTTCTTCAACACATAACCGTTTTATTTATTTAAATTAGCAAAATAATATAGCAGACTGGAACAGCCATGTTCAACAAATTCATTCAGAATGGTATAGCGGTTCCACCTGTCTCTGACATAAAATTGAATCCTTCCGAAGGAGATTTTCCCCGTAACTTCATTCTTCAGCCGTCACTATAATCAGTATATAACTTCAATAATAATAATAATAAAATGACGGTCCCACTCCCACACACTTTGGTCAGTTCAGCAATCTTTTCACTCCCTGACGCGTTACCGCGTTTCGGATCTCGCACCTTTGCGTGGGAACGCGGTAAAGCAGTTGATTTTTTACTCCTCTCTCTCTCTCTCTCTCTCTCTCATCAACGTCCCTATTGATGCGGACACATTGACCCACCGTGATGATGCCGACACATTGACCCACCGTGGAAAAGATGGTTTCGAAGGACGAACTAAATAATCTGGCTGATTGATCAAGGGTACCGGCCGTTGGATTTAGACGAGGTTGATTATCTATCTTTATAAAAAGACAAACCTAATCCTAAAAGATTGATTTACAATCCATTTTTTTATTCATAAAACCCCGTTCTTTTTTGTTTTTAACATCATAGTCCTGGTCCACACCCTCATATCGATAGGCTCTTATCATCCTCGTAACGGCCGTACCTCTGAGACACTACGGGTGAAATGATGTACATCAGGACTACTCTGCCACCTACGAGTCTTCTCTAACGTAGGGAGTTAAATACCAGAAACCAGAATCCGTGGAGTAGTTTTTTCTACAAACGTGGTTTTCTTAGAAGTAGAGGAAGATCACGCATTTGTCATGGGATCTGCCTCCGCTCCCACGGAGTTCGGGACAGCGTTCTCCTCCCTCTCCAACTTTACTTTCCCTTGCACGAGAAACCAAACTGCAAAACAAATCATAAACTCATAACAAAAACTTAAATGAAAGGAGAACGAACGAAACTCACTTCATCATTAGTAATAGTATATGGTGTTATTATTTCTATATCAGTGGAATTAGAAGCTTTTCTTACAAACCCCTACAGATAAAAAGAAAGGGGGATCAAAATTCAAAACATTATACGAGACTGATTCTCAAAAAGATAGAAAGCAAAATATATATATATATATA
Organism: Persea americana; assembly: GCA_029852735.1. Classification (NCBI taxonomy): domain Eukaryota; kingdom Viridiplantae; phylum Streptophyta; class Magnoliopsida; order Laurales; family Lauraceae; genus Persea; species Persea americana. The sequence continues at coordinate 18,605,204 of CM056816.1, forward strand.
TATTATTCTTTGAGAACAGAAGCTAAACCAGTGACGATCTTCGCGCCAGAAACTCTGGGTTTAATAGCCGGTGGCTGCCACGGAGACACAACAACCGTTATCTTCTCCTCACCCGATTTATCGGCCGAGACCGGCACAGGCTCCTCAGGCTCAGCAGGGTCTTCCGTATCCCCGAAAATCAGTTCGGACTCGCCCGAGAAATTCTGGGTTTGGATCGGGCAAGGCGAGTTTTCGGACCCGGTGACGTCCGAGGCGGTTCTCGAGCGCTGGTAAGGAGAGAGCCATTTCGCCCTCATGTACTCGGGTTTCCTCCAAGGAGGGACGTGAAGACCTTTCTTCTTCAGGCTCTGTTTCGCGGCCTCTGAAACAACGGCCACGATCTGCTGGAGGCGGTCGGGTTTGCCCACGAAGATGGACGGCAGATATTGGAGGATGGCCCTATAGTTCTTGGTCGATCGAGCAATCTCGAATTCCGATTTGAAGTCGATGTCGATCAGCAGCCGCTCACCTTCTATGTTTACGTCTACGTACTCGTATTCTCCTGAAAATCAAAATTAAAAAAAAAAAAAAAGAAATTGCGATTTCTGTTATGGATAACGTGGGAGAGTTTTGTATTATCCTCAGAATTGAGAATTTACAAAAAGATGCGATTTTTATTACAGAAAGGGGCATCCTCCTCAAATTTGAGTAAAAAAGATGCGATTTTTATTGCAGTGTGTGTGAGGGAGATATGTGTTCTCCTAAAATTAAGAATCAGAAAAATGCGAGTTTCAGAGAATGTCATGTGTATGGGAAAGAGAGAAGCATTGTCCTGAAATTTAAGAGCAAAATGCAATTTTTGAACATGAGAGAGAGAGAGAGAGAGAGTACCAGCTGGAAAAGAGGGGGATTTCTCCCAGCGGGATTTGCAGATTGATGCATCGTAACCGAGAGATAGAAGTCCATCAGCGACGGTCTTTCTGCAATCGTCTTTGCGCTTGCAGATCTTGTTCTTCTCAACGATTTTTGCTGTGTCAGCCAAGAGATTTCGTTCCGGTACGCTACAGCAAGGAACGAGGCTCTGATAAAAAGGAAAGGAAAAATTAAAAATCAGATTTTTTTTTTTTTCCATCAATGGAATCAATCGATAGAAGAAACAATCAATCGAAGAAACAGAGTCGGCGATTACGATCGTTACCTTGAGGACTTCGCAAGTGTCACCGGCCGGAGCGTCGGCAGTTCCACCGGGAAAGTCAAATTCATCGTCGGAGCTATCGTCGCAGTTTCCATTGAAGCAGTTGCATCGGTTTCTGCCACACTTTGCCTGCTTCTCATTGCTTTCCTCTATGAAATTCTGCACCATCTTATCCAAGCAGACAGAGCTCGGCTCGAATTCGCTGCTGCAATGCTGCTCTCCGCCGCCACCGACGAGCTTTTCCGCTGATGAGATTCGCATTACGCTCGAGAACGGCCGCTCGAACAGTCGCTTGAACACCGATTTCGCCACTGGTTTCGGTGGATCATTTCGGAACGGTCCTTTCGATACAGATAAAGGATCGAACGGTTGGATCTTCATCGGAAATGGCACGGGTAATGCGATCGAAATTCAGGTAATCAAAAACTATATTCAAACCATATACAGATTAAACATGACGATTTTGGGGAAAAACCTCAATTCAAAGATCAAAAACCTCTCAAATTGAAAATTCCTAAATTTCAAGTTTCGAATCGAGTAAATCGACTACAAGAACCTCTCTAATTGAAAATTCCTAAACGATTAGAACACCATAACTACATCCGATCATCCATTTTCTCATTCAGAAACCCCTAATCAAACTAGAAACAGTCTCACCTCCACAGAGATCAACCGATTCACAAGAATTCTACAAGAAAACTTTACATTCTACAGAAACTGCAAGATTCTACGCGGAATCAGATGCTTTTGGAAGTGATCTTTATATAACTTGACCTGAATTATCGGAACAAGCAAGGAATGGCTTAAAACCTCTGCTTAAGTCGCTTTTGCTTAGGGTTTTGATTTCCGGAAACGATTGAGGCGAATGAGGAGCACGTAAGAGAATTCGAACAAGGATCGGATATTTCCGGCGAGAAAATGGCCGGAATTCCCATCTCAGGTGACGGCGACCGTAGCTCCGGCGGTTTTCGGGGGTGTTTTTCTAGAAGAAATGCGCAATCGGGTTTCGAAGGATTTCTGGGAGCAAGCGGGACGATTTATAAATAGAAGGGAAGATGGGAAGAGGTGCTGACTAGGACTGTGTGTCCACGCCGGCGTCCTACGTGGCAGACCGACGACGCGAGGGGTAACCCTCTGCTTGAATTAAGTGTACGTGGCGCGAATCGACGGTGTGATTTGATCTTGACTGTCATAGAGGACGTCAGCTGGGGCCCACAGGTCGGTTTTACCTTGACCATTTTCTTTGGTGGGCCCCACTTTGTCCGTACCGAGAGCGTCTGTAAGAGCCGTTGGATTTAAAACCTTCTTCATTCAGATCTTTTCATTTTTTGTTTTTAAGACTTGACAGGAGTACCCCGTGCTACCGAAGGTATTTACTGTTAGACCATTGGCATCATTTATTGGATGTGGGGCCCACTGTTCTCGTGATCATGACCGTTGACTCACTTGAGCCCTTTGAGCTAATGTACCATTTTCAGGTTGGAGTAACTTCCAAACTCTTTCATGAATGGGGTCCCTTTCACACTGTTTAAGTGAAATGATCCCCCACCGACGTCAGTACTTGGCTGCTCACAAGCCACACCGACCTGTGTGGGGCCACCTTGACGAACAGTGTAGTGGCCCACACTGTTTAAAATCCCAACTATACACCCCAGAAGGTCAGGATTAACCCTTCTTTTTTCTTTTTCTTTTTTTTTTCTTTTTTTGTGTGCGCGCGTTAACTTGGATGGGGATTTTATGAGTTACTAGTGGAGCCCTACACGTGCAAAAAAACATACTCTTTCAGTATGATAATATGAAAAAAATAAAGTAATTGAAAAACTCAATATTAATAATCCCAATAGAGAATGGTCAGTTTACATAAAGCTAATTTTTTTGGAATATTAAGCAATTTACAATCACTCATTGTTCTTATAAAATTAAGTAAAAACTTCAATAAAAAAAAGTAAGAATAAGATGGAATAACAAGATATATAGAAGGAAACTAATTATAAGAATAAGATGGAATAACAAGATATATAAAAGGAAACTAATTTAAAAAAGTTGAAAACCAACGTTTTTTTGTCATACATGATTAGGCAAAACACTTACCAATTTCATTATAGATCGATAGTCCGACATATTTTTCATTAAAATTTGTCTAAAACCTAGCGCCAAATACATACCAAATTCTTGTTGTGAAGCACCGAGTGACAATAATACCAATACAAAGAAATTTGAATGTCATGAAAAGAAACAAGATTGATAATCAAGATGAGAGCCAGAGCAACAACTTAAAACGCTTTCTTAAATTAAGATGACACCGCTACCAAATTTTGAACCATGTACATTTGTGGTACTTCTATTAGCTTTTTATGTATCATAAATCAGTTATGTTACATTCTAATTTTGTAGTAAGTAAATATTTGAAACAAATATCATAACTTGACGTAAGAGAACCAACTATAAAGAGATCTTTAGCCATGCACTCTCTCAGGGTAGGCACAACTAGTTCCTTCAAACTTCCTAAAAAAAGTTTATTGGAAAATTCATTATCCTAGCATTATAGTAATGTGGTTCCAATGTTGGACAGGAATCAAGTCCAAGAGTAATATTGGTTCGACCTGAGATGATACCTTGGATGAAGCATGCAAAATCATAAAGAAAGACAATTAGCACCCTCAAATACAATTTAGCAGGTAGAATGATCATGTAGAATACATGTTGCCAGAATTGCCTAAAACCAAAAAAAAAAAAAAAAAAGGGGCCCTAATTCAACACTTCAAATCAACATAAGAGGGTGGATCTGAAAACATGAGTTGGCATATCAAAATGATGGATTCCATTGCATCATACTCATAAAAACTTAAAAGGAAAAATAAAATACTTTATCATAATACAAGAAGTAGTAAGACAAGCCATTAATCACTCGCATTGGATGTTTGTTTGATATATAGCAATAAGATTCAAAAGAAAACCAACTTGCATGGAATGAAGAAATCAAGAAAAGGCTTATATAACAAAAATCTGCATATCCTTGCATATTCACAAAAAAATTTCATGACACCGAGGTTATCTAACTACTAAGAAAATGAAGCATCTAAATAGACCTTAAGCCTCTCCACAGCATCTTCGTATGTTTGGCTAGTGCACCCACACATCAATGAAATATCTTCCTCATTTCAACCCACTAATGTCACCCAAGTCCTCATCACTGTGCATGAAAACACCATACTTTCTTAGTAAAGGGGAAATATATATGTCCCAGTATTTCTTTATCCAATCTGACACAAGCATACTATCAAACTACATAAAATATTTTTCTATATTTATTAGAGTGACTATTTGGTTAGATCTACTTGTGCATAGTGTTTTGAATCGATTGCGGATTTCTACTACACCCTAACATATTTTCTAGCATACAAAGGAATTCATAGTGAAATAACATTTGCTGAAAGATTATTAAAAGAAATGAGGGGTGAGAAATACGAGGTTATGGATGCAAAAGGGACATTGACCATCGTGGGATTTGATTTCCACAGTGATGGTTGAGCATTCATCTCTTATTTTTCCTCAAATCAATTTCCATTAAAAGAGAGGTTATTTGATTGTCATTTTTTTATATTCATGTATGATTTTACATTTTAACCATTAATGAAAATCTGAATCCCTATAACTCTTAGGAACTATAGGAATGATTTTCTGTCATTCCTTATAAAGTTTGATGCACTAAAATGTGTAACATGTTACAATTATTTTTTTCTTTTTTCTTTTTCTTTCCATAAAGAGGGGAACATATTAAAAGATTAAAGAACAATCACAAATGGGCCAAACCTTTTGCCAAAACTGTGAGGCCCCACCCCTTGTGGGCCCTCAATTTGAATTGAATAATTATTAATATGTTATTATCTACTTTAATATGCTAATTAATATGAATTAGTAGAATAGTTGCTAATATTCTTAAGTCTTAGGATGTAGCTTTTATAGAATTCTTATTAGATATTAGGTGCTTATTGTTAATTTAATAGGTTTTGATTTGATTAGGACTTAACTAATATTAGAATTAATAGGAGGGACATTAAGAGTTAAGAACCTTCTAGAATCCCACCTAATGACCTATTTACCCATGGCCCTATCTCTTTCTCATTTACAACTAAGCTACCCTTTTGGTAATTGTCCTAAACCCTAAGCTATATAACCAAACTATTGCAAACTTAGCCTAAAACCGTAATTCACTCTCCTCTCTCATTTACCTTATTTTCCTCCCCAAGAAAACCCTAATTCCCCAAAATTCCAGCACAAGTAGGCTAAGAGACCACCCCAATTTGCAAAAACTCTATTGGATCTCTTCTCACACCCCTAATTTCCCTTTTCTACTATACAAAGGCAAGTACCCTATGCTAATTTCACATGATGCATGCTTTTCTCCTTTTGATCCTGTAATTTCAATTTAATTAAGTAGAGATGCATGTGTAGATCTTTCCTTTTGAACTATGTTTATGGATAATGGTCATTTGATGGATGGGTTCTCCCATTTGGAAGATCAATGGCCCGGTTGGATGATGGATGGATGGTTATAGAAGTGTTTTCTTTGTCTTGTATGCTTTTGTGATGAATGGAGAAGATTAGGATGATTTGGGTGAAAAATAGGTTGAAGAAGGAAATCCCGGAATTCTGGAATTTTCAACTCATTGCGTGTACCCTGTCGACCGGACCCTGTCTCGGTCGACCAGGCACACTGAAAAGGCAAAAAAACCAAGTCCCAGTTAATTCTCTCTGAAATTTTACAAATAGTGTACCCGGTCGGCATCACGGCCATGATGTTGACCGGATACACTGTGCATCCTGAGGAACCCCCCAGCTGTTTGGCTCAAAGTCCCAGTGGACCCGGTCGACATCGTGACCATGATGTTGACTGAGGACACTGCAGGATGTCAACCTGGGGGTCAACATCCAGTGTACCCGATTGACATCCCAGGGTATGATGTCTACCGGGCACACTGTGAACAGTGAGTTTCCAGATTTCTGTGTCTTTGATGTTTGATCAATTGTGGGGTCCATTAACCATCCAAATAGGCTTCCATTAAGTGTACCAAACACTAATCAAAGGCATGGCTCAACCTTGACTTGTGGGGACCACCAATTGAGGTTTTGGGATTTGAATCGTCAATGATTCGACCATTAATTGTAGTCTATGATGTACATAACTTTATAAGCACCAGATATACTGTCTTTGATATCTGAGGCTATAGTTGGGGATCCAATCACATGATGAGACCTAAACTAAGAGTGGACCATTACCTAGGATTGGACTTGTCTATTTCCGCTTGATTCTATGATTTGGAGGATTCTATGTACTGTTCTTCTCTCCTATCCTTATTGTTGTCTTAAACATGTTAATTACTAGAAATTGGAAGACTTGAACCTAGGATTACTTAGTGGTGACCTAAGGGTGTAATCGGAGATAAATGACCCGTATCTATAGCTAGGCGGACCCTCATACGGCCTAAGGTTGGGTATGTGAAACCATAGAATGGAGAGGTTAGGATTAATGGAATTGAAGGCTCATTGTGTATGAGCATGGAATGATCATTTGTGGGATCGAACATGGTGATGCACTTGTGTTGCTTCAGGCTATGGTTGTGGGCCTCGGTATGGATCCAATGATGATTGAACTTGGACTTGAATATTGGACAGTGTTCCATGTTGTTGTTACTTAACCTCTTAGAGACTTTGTTAGGATCTTGCTCACGCAAGACAAGCCTAGACAGATACAGACCTGTACTTGTTTCTTGGGTCGGCACTAAACATTCACTCAGTTGATCTAAACTCAGCCAGTTGACTGATCATCACTAGTAGGAGCTACATTGGTTACTTAGAGCTATCATGATGAGCTGTGATTAGACAGACGGTATGATACCAGGCCCGGGTTAATCTAATAAAGGGGTGTGATCGGTGTTATATTATGTATGTTATTATTAGCAGGGCTGTTATCCCTTGAATGGTTATTATCATTTTTCCCCACCACAAACTGTTTATACTATATGATGTTTATAGTATGGGAGGACCACGGTATATCCAGCTTGTATGAATTTGCCATTTGCTATCTGATTAGATTATAATACTTTACTTTCTGATTATAACTGTTAATTACTACTCAATTGCCTAAATCATATGTCTTTGTTACTATTATGATTTCATACATGCCACAACTCTCTTTGGTTGTATACACCCTGTGTTATCTGCATATGGTGCCTTGCCAGATCCTTGGATCTAACCCATCTTTGGTGCTTAGGTCCCGACCATGACCCTGCGAACGAGGCATACTACGAGGCGCCTGTAGTTGGTGACTATAGGTGGGGGCCGGCTGACCAGGTGGTCGAACCGAGAGACGGAGTGCTTGCACAAGGGGAATGAGTGCAATTCTTTCTTCTGGATTTTTGAGAGTTTTTATGTAGTGAGTTGGGTAGATAGGCAGTTTGTATAAACTTGATAACTATACTTTGAGATTTTTATTAGACTTCCGCACTGTTATATTTGACTCATTTACATGATACTGTTGCTTCTGCTATCTTTTTGTTTTTACACTTCCGCAATACAACTATTGATTATGTTATTATTTAAAAAGTTTTAAAATTTTGACCTCACTGCGAACTAAGATTTTGGAAGTTATAGGGTTTTCCGGGAAGTAGCGCACCAAATTCAGGTACCTTAGCGTTAGCTTCAGTATTTGGAATTGGGCGTTACAAAAACCACTAATGTCAAAGATGACATACAAAATAACCAATCCACAAAGCTGGCTATAATACAAAACAACAACAACAACAAAAAAAAAGCCCAACTGATCACTATCTCCTCTGAATGTTAAAATTCTATTTCATTTCTAACATTACTGGTCATTTTTGAATATTCAACTTTTCTTCATTTTTAACCGCTAATAAAATTTTAAAATAAATTTCACTATTTCAGTAACATAAAAAAAAAAGGCCCAACATTAGAAAGAGATTTTCTATTGTCACAAAGTTCACTTTGTCGAATGTTGTTGGAGCACTAAATGTTTAAAATGTCACAATTCTATTTCACATATTTTATTTCTATCATCACAAATTCAATGAAACAAATTACCAATCAACCAAAACAGTGCCTAACTCATAGCTTTAAACGAATCAACAACAAATCGCAAGGATTCCAAGCAATCTTTGGCATTCTCATCTCTTCCTCTGACAAGCAAATCGTGTCCTTACAAGCATTGGGATCGAAGTTGAAATTTTCTATAAATGAAAATCTCAATTGAAATTTCTCATTTGAGTTCTTGCAGCGAATGTACAAATTCTTCAAACACAACTCTTTTCATGAACATTTGAGCTAAGCATTTCATCGAAATATAATAATACTAAGTGGCGCCCACAGATGTGTAATTCTCTTTGATTTTATATATATAATATAATATAATAATACTAAGTGGGGCCCACATATGTGTAGAGAAAAAGCATAACAAGTTTTTTTGCTAAGTGGGGCCCACAAATGTGTAGTTTTCTTTTATTTTATATATATAATATAATAATACTAAGTGGGGCCTACATATGTTATAATAATACTAAGTGGGGCCCACAGATGTGAAGAGAAAAAGCATATCAAGTTCTTCTACTAAGTGAAGCCCACAAATGTGTAGTTCTCTTTTACTTTACATATATAATATAATAATAAATGTATAGAGAAAAAGCATGACAAGTTCTTCCCTTCTATTGGGGCCCACATATATGTAGTTCTCTTTTATTTTATATATATAATATCATAATACTAAGTGGGGCCTACAGATGTGTAGAAAAAAAGCATGACACTTTCTTCTCTTTTATGATAAAGGTATTGATATTATGTTATTATTATTATTATATAGAATATATTATTATATTATGTAATTTAGGTGGGCCCCACAAAGGTGTAGTGAAAAAGTATGCAACTTCTCTTCTCTTTTATAATAAGGGTATAGATTTTAAATTATTATTATTATATAATAAATTATTATATTATATTATATTATAATATTTGGGGGTGGGCCCCACAAAGGTGTAGTGAAAATGTTTGCAATTTCTCATAATAATATATTATTATATTATATTATACTACTTGGGGGTGGGCCCCACAATGGTGTAGTGAAAAAGATTGTAATTTCTCATAATAATATATTATTATATTATATTATAATATTTGGGAGTGGGCCCCACAATGGTATAGCGAAAAAAGTATGCAACTTTTCCTCTTTTATAATAGTAGCTTATATTATAATATTTGAAGGTGGGCCCCACAATAGTGCAGTGAAAAAAGTTTGCAACTTTCCCTCTTTTATAATAGTAGTAGATATATAGTAGTATAGTATTATATTCTAATATTTTGGGGTGGGCCCCACAATGGTGTAGTGAAAAAAGTTTGCAACTCTCCTTCTTTTATAATAGTAGATAAGGGTATAGATATTATATTATTATTATTATTATTATATAATATATTATTATTATATTCTATTATAATATTTGAAGGTGGGCCCCACAATAGTGCAGTGAAAAAACTATTTAATTTTTCATCTTTTAAAATAGTAGATAGATATTGAGTAACTACTAGTGTGGGTTTTCAATGTTTCAATCTTGGGGCCTGTTTGTTAAAATATTAAGATTTATGGGCACTTGCAATTTGAGAAAAAAAAAAAAAAGGCTTAATATCTAGTCATACCTTTTTGGCAAAAGTTGGAATTCCTATAACTAATTAGGGTGATGGCTTGAATACATTTTCCACCTATTCTTAATTCATTTTCCAAGAAAACTTTAATTATCTTATTGCCACTTATACAGACTCACCTTTACTTCTTAAATCTTAGCTTTTTTTATGAATATTTACTAAATGTCTTTAATGGAGTGATTCTTTGTGGTATATATTTCGGAAATTCAAACTTAGGTTACAAGAGGGGTCAATTGTCCCCTGTCAACTTGTTCCTTCCCTTTAAATTAAGAGATATACTAACAACAAACGCCCATACTAAGCCTGGGCCAAAACAAAGATATAATAAATTATTATAGTAAATAAAACTATAAAAGAAGAATCCACTATTATTATTTTTAAGAATTTTTAGAAGAAAGTAAATTGGAAAAAATTCTTAAGATTTTATGGTAAAAGAAAGAAATTATCGTGAAAAATAATAATGAGAATCTTGTAATAACACACCAATAAAATCTTTGTAAATTGAAAAAACTCCTGGGTTGAAAGTCTCCACTGAAAAAGAGAAAATTCTGGATGGAAGCAAAAATAAAAACTAATACCATTCAAAGAAAGGAAAAAAAAATGCTTCTATTTTCCTACAAACACATCAATACACAGCTAGGGCTCAGTTTGTTAGGTACATCGTGTGGAGTGTGAATATGACTGAAATGAGTCCCTTAAAAAGAAAAAGAAAAATAATGATATAAAATAAATAAATAAAGGAAATCAATCCTTTAATTAGTTTTCACTTTCCTATAAAGAAATAAGATACAAATCAAACCAAAGTTGTCATCATTCTTTTGAGCATTTCAGTGTAGATGAATCGATCTAGAAATTAAAAAAAAGAAAAATGTACTACTATTCTCGTGTACATTTGAACCATGGATTTTGAACATAAGGTAATTTACATACTAGTAAACAAACTTTCACAAAAAAGGCGTAATCAATTCCATCATAAGATTTTGGCAAAGCAAATTTGTAGGCTCATTTCCCACTCACCAGACCCACACCAATGCCCCAAAACACTATCCACTCGTTTTTAGCCTACTTACGGGACCGGCCCAAAAGTAATGTGGAAAATTTATACATGTATGGGAAGCTAAATAGGCGATGAATATATAGGTCACTCAATAAGGTGTAACCCATGTTGGGACCCATATTTTGATGGGCTAGATCGATTGATATTTGTATCTAATTAACCATCACCTTGGTCCATTGCATAACTACGTAATGTCCCACTGAACAAATGGCTCTGTCAAGATTCTAGTGAACCACAAAGCTGATGTGGTTGGTCCCATGGTTGATTGGAGATTCTCACCATACTTGCATTTTGCATTGGCTCGTCTTTCTTAGCCACTACGCGTGGGCCACAGAAGACAGAATATTCCATTTTAGATAATGTCAATAAATCCAATCAACAACTCTCCTTGTGTCCGTAGTTGAAATAGACTATACGGCAATTGAAAGAGATTTTAAATGAGAGCACATTTAGAGTAAGATTAGTGGAGAGAATTCGTTTTGTGGATGGGGAGGATTAGTAAGATTAGGGGAGAGAATTCGTTTTGTGGAACGGGAGGATTAGTAAGATTAGGGGAGAGAATTCGGTTTGTGGATGGGGAGGAGATTTTATTGCAATTGAAAAGAGATTTTAGGGGATATTGATTGAGAGAGTTTAGGAGATAGAAGATATGGATAGCAATACTTTTGGAGAAAAAAATAGTAGAATGTGATGAAATGGCTCCTTAAATTACTGTAAGTTTTTTGTATATATTTATTTAAGAGGAGAACTCCTTCGATGCTGATGTGGCAACCTCCACATCCCACCTCCCCGTTTACTTTAATATATATAATAATGGGTAGATATATTTTGATCATATCCTTTTGCCATTCCTCAACTTTTCTTTCTCTTGTTTTGTTTAAATAGTATTAAACAACCCAATGTTAATAAAATGCAAAGGTTATTGATCTCTCACCGGAAAAAAAACTTTATATCAATCAATACCATTCATCATTGAGATCATGGCTCAAAATATTTTTTTTAATTATTATCTTCTAAAGAAACAAAAGCAAGAGTGTTCTTACTAGCGATGAGCAAAGCTAATGAAGGAGAAAGACTTTTCCAAGATTCATGTTTTGTTAATTAGATGCTACTGAGGTAATTAAAGAGATAAGAAAAATAAGCAAATTGGGCAATTAAGCTTGTAGGTGTGGACATTATTGCGTCTTTAAAGTATTGTGAGAAAACTTATGCCAACTATACTCCTAAGGTCTTTAATAAGTGGGCCCGCTAGCTTGCTAAACTCTGCTTTGAGAATGAAGCCAATATTAATGGATTATGATGGTTTCTTTCTAGGTGTCTAAATCCTATTCCTTTTTGTTGTTTGTGCTTTTTGTGGTTGAATACAATCTCTTTATTAACCAGAGAAAAAAAAAGGTCCCATGATCTAGTCAGATCCGAACTCAAGTGTTCAAAGTTAATAAGTGGAGGGGAAATTTTCAAAAAATGCCTTATGTCTCAAATTAATCCCTAAATTTTCCAAAATTAAGGGTATCTGTCTATTTAAAATTATTTTCTGGCACTTTTTTTATTTTTTTAAAACATTCAAATTACCCTTTATTAAGATAAAACACTCATTCACTTCCTCAATATTCTTCTCATTTCCTTTACTGCGGTCCTCACAATGATCAAGGACAGTTGATGTTGCCACAACAAGCGGCTGCATGCAAGGGCTGCCGAAACCATAATAACTTCTAAGAAGGGTAGTTTGGGCATTTCCAAAATATTGAGGGAAAAAGTCGCCAAAAATGCCTTTAAATGGCTGGATATCCTTGATTAAAAGCTTACTGGATGGCTTAGGGACCGATTTGAAAAGTTTTAAAACTTTTGTTCTTTTTTTAAATAAGCTAAAAACTTAAGGCCTTAATTTGAAAACTTCCCTATTTGAAATGTTCATGTCTAAAACTTTCTTTGAATCTAATTTCTTTTTGTATAAAGTGCAAAGACAAAATACCCACACGAGAGCAGGGTGAGTGGCACAAGGCATGGGTATGCTCCGCGCATTGTACTTGAACGCAGCTCTAGACTTACTAGATGCACATTTGTGGAGTTCCAACGTGCACTCAGGGGAATAGACAAGTGGGTTATAAATCACGGAAAACCCCCGTCGTAAAAAATGAAAAATTTTAAAATTAAAGTTGGGCTCATTTTGAAAAATAAGTACATAAGATTTGAAAATTTTCAAAAAGTACATAAGTTCTAAAAAATTCTTTCAATCAAGTCCTCTCTATAAAAAAAACATAAGAAATGAAAAAATTACCCTTATGTCATTTCTCAAAGTTCTTCTTTAATAAATCATATATGAGAAATGATCAAGTCAAACCCAAATGACCTAGTAGGGCCCAATTCAACTACCTTTATACAAAGATTGCTAAAAGAGGAATTCCAAATGGCTGAAAATCTAGCTTCATTTTTCAAGTTTTCTCTTTTATAAATCATTGAAGAGAAATGATCAGGTCCAACCGAAATGACCCAGTGGGACCCACTTCAACTACCTTTACGCTTGGATGGTTTATAAGAAGGGATTCCAAATGGCTAAAAATCTGGCTTTATTTTTCGAATTTCCCCTCTAATAAATTATTTAAGAGAAATTATCAAGTCCTACTCCTACCTAAAATAGGCATAGAGGGGACCACTTCAACTACCTTTATGTAGGTACAGTAAAAAGGAGATTCCAAACGGCTAGAAATATGGCTTCATTTTTCAAAATTTCCCCTTAATAAACTATTTAAGAGAAATGATCAAGTCCTACACCTACCTAAATGGCATAGTGGGGCCCACTACAACTATCTTTATGCATGGATGGTTAAAAAAATTCCAAATGCCTAAAACTCAAGCTTCCTTAAATTGTTACAATCATTAAAATCAAAATGAAAATCACCAATTTTGGGAAATAGAGAGGTTAAGAAAAGATAAAAACCTTATAAGAGAAGGGTACTTTTGTCATTTATCAAAAAAATTTAGGAAGATGACTTGATTGAAAGAATTGCATAAAAATTATATAATCTTTTGAAAGACTCAAATCTCTGTGTGCTTTTTCTAAAAATAGCCAAAAGTCTCATATTTTTTTGAAACTTCTGCCAAAAACAGTGAGGACAAAACAGTCATTCTAACATACGCTGTTTACTTTTCTGCAAAAGCGTTCCTGTGGCGTCGTTTTGCGTAGCACGCGCGCGCAGACGGGCTTCCGCGACAAGAGCTTTATGTCTACCGTCCTTTTGATTTTGACACGTGTGGCCCACTAGCAATATTGGTCGTTGGATTTTCAGGCAAACGTACACCGTATTGATATCACAGAATGACCATACTGCCCCCGTCACTTTCACCAATTATTCTCCCCATCACTTTCACTAATCAATATTGCGTAATTTTTACCAAAAAATGATAACTAGATCAGGAATAAAATTTAGCCAACATATGGGCCTATTCATTTAAAGCCCTAGGGATATAATCTAAGTCTACAACATAAAAAGAAGCAGCCAAAGCTCTTGTTGAGATCTCTTTCGACAAATTTTACCAAGTTTGGATCTTTCGGATGACTAGGGAATCAATCCTATTAGAGGGGCTCATTTATAAAGGGTAGGTTTTTTTTCCATACCACCACAACCAGATGGTTAGGATACTTGTATTTTTTTTGCGATATCTCAAAAATTGCTTTGAGTTATACTTCTTTTAACACAAGTTGGTTTTATGCAATATCGGATAATCCAGTTAAGATTTTGCGGTATCGCAAAAAAATGATCAACTTTCATCACAAGGCGGGGTTATCCATAATTAATAGTAGCCATACCGGAAAAATCCCTAAAATCTAAGTAGTTCAAAATGAACTTACCTCTATTTACTGGGACAAGTTCTACTAGCTAGAATGGGAATTGGGTATGGTGATCGTGCAGTTAAAAAAATTGGAGGGTCATTCATAAAACCTATTAGAGGGGCTCATTTATAAAATCTAAACAATACAAAACGAACTTACCTCTTTGTATTAGGATAAATTTTACTTGAAGGGGAGTTTGGTTTGGTGCTCATCCTCCCTTTTGCAAAACTACCAGGGATAAATCCTTAGCCACAGTACCAATAGTGAGAGACTTGGTGAGCGTCTGTGAGTATTAAACTAGAAAGAAAAAGTCATAAGAATGAGCCCACCTCACTATGACAAAAAAAATTTCTTTTTCATTTTTATATAGGATCCATTTATTTTCAGGTAATTAGCTTAATGAGAATCCAATGCAATGCTAAATTGAATTACATTAAAATGAGATTTCTATCTATCGCAATATTGTTTTTTTCCTTCGCATTGAGGTCCCAAGCTCAGATAAAAATTAGGGCTAACGTTAGATGTACACTTGATGCCTAGTGGTATTGTAGAAAAATAAAAAAAAATAAAAAAATTTCTTTTCTTTAACCCCTGGGCCCAGCCAAGGCCTTCTAAGGGTTTTAGCACATCCATTTAATAATCGTGCAATCGAGCTCATTCCACCATGAATTCTTATTATTAAATCCCTATGTATTTTATACAAACAAATTAATATGCCTTAGATGTAAAACTTAAAAGGGCATAATATGTACATTGCTCTTAAGATCTGGCCCATTAAAGTTTTTAGAGCCTAAACATAGGTCCAAGTCCAGCCCGTCCGACCTATGTGCATTTTCTAGTCTGCCTTTGTATCTATTGACATTAGGGCTGTCAAAGGGCTTAGGCGGGCTGAGGGTTGTCTTTACCCTACCCTCAATATATGCAGGGTGGGACCAAGGTGGGCTAAACCTTTGGAGGGCTTGCCCTATCCAGGCCTTTACCCTACCCTCGATGGCTATGGCTTCAAAACAAGAAAACCATTATTTCATTTTTTTGTATATCGCTGCCAAGGGCATTGACTGAGAGGTTATCTTGTCTAACCTCTCTTGTGAAGGGACCACTATGAAAACATTTAGAGAATACATGCTATCTTTAAAATTTTTTTATGGACAAAGTCTTACGTGCTTAGTGACTTGGGTTTTAACCATTTAGTTTTATTTTTTTTTGTCAAAGAAAGAAAATGGCCAATCAGTATGTTATATCTTACACTTTTCACGGGATTTTCCACATACAAAATTATTCTAGCAGAGTCTCATCTTTGAGAAATTTAAACTACTAACATTCACCTACCTTTTATGAATTGACACATTTTTAACTTAACATTAATCTGACTATCAAGCATTGTCAGATTTAAGTCACAAAAATAAATGCACACTTAAAATCATTATTACTTATTGAATTAAAATGATACTTGGATAATCCATCTACTAGTGAAATATATAAAAAGAAAATAAAAAGGCTTAAATAAGAAGTACAAGTATGGGTTTTTAGGGCATTTTGTATTGAGTATGGGGTATGGAATTTCCTTCATATCCCCATTTTATTACTTTTAAGTGATTGTTAGAAGGGTATTTTAGTATATATTCACATATATAAATATATATTATATAAAATAAAGAAAAGTAAGAGGGCCATGGCCAGGGCTGAGCAAGGCCTAGTACTGTCCAAGCTCAGCCCTCAAATTCCATGGCCCGAAAAAAATTATTCAAGCTCATCCCTAAGGCTTTTGGCTTTTTCTTAAAAACAAAAGCCTTCGTTTTAAGCTCCCTCTTAGGGCCAGGCCAGGCCAAGCCGGGCCTCCTTATCTCAGAGCCGCATTGACACGCCTAGTTGACATGATGGCTAACCCATAATCCTACCAACATGCCACGTGTTTTCTGACACGACAAATTACTCTAAACCTTGGGAAAAAATTTATTTGCCTTAATAATAAGACCAAACAAGGGAAAAGAAAATGCATGTTTCCACCACCACCTTCTACAATCTCTTTTAAAAACTTCAAATATGCATTGCAAACTATATCACTACAGTGATTATTCAAGTGAATGTGATGTCATTTGAACAGGAACGATGTTTGGTTTTGTCCTGTGGCGGCAACATAGAGATGAAGGTTGATGTTAAGGCAAATGCAGAGAAACATATAGATTCCACATATAGAAGGTGGGGAGAGGGGACCATCTATCCAACGAACCAAACACTGGATCTTGTGGTGTACAAACCAACCCCCTTGATTCTATTATTGATATTTTTATTTTTCTCTGATGGGAGCAGACAGCCATAAAACTTACCCAATCAAATGATTGCCGATTATGGGATTATCATAATTGTTCCGTCCTTGGAATTTAGTGGAAGCAAAGCCCACCCATTGGGTGTCTCAAAACCATGGGCAGTTGCACATAGAAAGAAATGGGTTTTGTTCTGTATCAATTCAACTTGCAAGAAATGGTTTGTACCCATGTGCAAGCATATATTCTACAGTTATGATGACTTTGTGTTTTGAAGCATTGACACATATGGGACATATGGGACAAGCCTTCAATGATCCATTATTATAATGACTACTTAGATATGCTGCTCTTCTCGTGCCGGTAAATATGAGGTTTCTTGTGTAATTTATGGGACAAGCTTTTACTGATTAATTTAAGGCATGTTTCTTTACTGAAATTTATGGAAATTTGGTAGGTAGAATTTTGAAATTCTCCTGTATAGTGGATTTTCTGAATGCTTCCATGTATTTTGCATCTAGAGATTTGGCCAACAAGCAAAGAGCTGGAATTTCAGGAATTCTAAAGGTATAATGTTTTAGGTGGCTAGAATTATAGAATTCCTCTAAAAAAATATATATGGCATTTACAATTGCAAGTGGACAAGATGTCACATCATTTTTATAAAGGCCCAAAATGAAAATTTCTTATCAAAACTTCTATCAAAGAACCAGGCGCAGTGTTGCTAATAGATATCAGATTATTGGAATATTGAAAGTCTCTGATTTTAAAGATACTATTTAGATCAATGGAATATCTAAAGCCTCTGATTTCAAAATTACAAAATGAGAAAAAGAAAATTGCGTACGAAATTGGTGTCCTTTGGACTACAATGGAAATTAGGTATCAATCCGACTATTGTGTATAGATCTAGATTCAGATCAATCGTGGTCCCCTTGAGGATTTGGATCTAAAACGGACTATTGTCATGTAAGGAGAAATGAAAACAAACAAACAAACAAACAAACAAACCATGCAAATATTGTTTGGATCATATTGCTTAAGGTTGCAAATGATTATTCGATTATTTGAGTATTCATAAAAAAGTAGGTTCCAAATCTAATTTTGTAGGTTCCAAATCTAATTTTGGATCTGAGAGAAATTCATATTTGGGTTTGGATCCATGTATATTGGATCTTCTAACATTCCCATTCTGAATAGATCCTTCTATGTTCTGATTCAAGGTTCCGAGTTTAGGATGATTAAATTCACATATTAAAAATACATATAGGTTTTAAGGGCCTAATAGCTTGAGTCTTACTAACATCTGAGAGTCTACTTCGCATTAATCATATACCATTTAATAGCCTCACTTAGATATTTTAAAGATTATTTTAAAATTATTTTATCCAATTATACTAATGCACAACACATCCGGATCTATTCAATTCCAGATCTGAATCACGATCTATGAAGATAGTTCTAGTTCCAAAACCACTATAGCTCCATCTTGGATCCAACTTGTTTGCATCCCTAATATTGCTATTTGAGAGTCCACACAGCTTATATTATATTTCTCCTTAAGAAGCCTAATTATACCCTTGACATATATTTTGGACGATTGATTATATGAGCTCCACATTGTGTTCTAGCATAAAGTCTCCTATTGCAATTTTTTTTAATAAAGAGAGGAAACCTAAAATAATAAACCAAAGTAGAACAAAGCGAATTATATCGACAAAATAGGACTAGATACCCACTTTAAATGATTATCTAGCCATTTAAAGTCACGGCCTGAATCAGGTCGTAACCTACCTAGATAATGGCTTATTTGTTTGCATGGGGGATGAAATGAAATAAAATTAAGTGGTCAAATAAAAAAGAAAAGAAAAAGGGGGTTAAAAGTAAAGGCACAAAATGAAAAATAACAACCTTTAAAAGGCAATAAGTGGCAAAAAAAGGTGTTTTTAAAAGGCACTAAATGACAAAACGGAGAATAATAATATTTTTTCTTTTAGTGCTTTTACTCTCAACTCTCTTTCTCTCTCTCTTTTGATTTGACCCCTGATTTTATTTTATTTTGACACCTATGCAAACAAATAGGCCAAAGTTAGAGAGGAACTAGGGTTGGAGGGGGACTATGGCCATCCCCATAAATTCTAAAAATCCCACAAGTTATGGAAGTTTTTTTTTTTCTATGTGTCCCCCTCAAAAGACTTACATATAGCCCGCAAAGAAATTCTTTTTCACATGATGGTCCCCAAGAAATTTTCTAGTTTGGCCACCGCTTTCAAGCATTAAATTTTATTTTATTTTTTAAATTGTACATTAGATTTCTTACAAGTGCGTTAACTTCTTTCGCAAGCTCCTGCAATAAGAATCACCTCTTTAGATATCATATTAAGGGTGTGTTTGGTAAAGACCGCATAAGAAGAAACTGTGCATTTCCTCTTCAATGGCACCGGTTTCCTACCATCCTAGGTAGAAAGTCCGGACTGTAACGCCCCAATTCCGAATACTGAAGTTACCGCTAAGGTATCCGAATTTGGCACTGCTTCCCGGAAAATATGAGAACTTCCAAGATCATAGTCCACAGTGAGGCCAATTTTTTAAAACTTTTTGAACAATAATATAATCAACAGTTGTATTGCGGAAGCATGAAAAAAAGATAGCGGAAGCAATAAGTATCATATAAAATGAATAAAATGAAACAGGGCTGAAGTCTAACAAAATCTCAAGTATAGTTGACTAGTTTAATTAGATATTTGGATGATGCCCTGCTCACTGCAATAAACTCTCAAAAGCCCAAAATAAACTGCACTCAAACACCCTGTGTAGGCGCTCCATCCTTCGACTCGACCACCTAGTCAACTGGTCCCCAACCGTACTCGCTGACTACATGCGCCTCGTGGTACGTGTCACCCGCAGGGTCAAGATCGAGACCTAAGCACCAAAGATGGGTCAGATACAGGGATCTGGTAAGGCACCATATACAGATAACACAGGATGTATACAACAAAAGATAATAGAGACGAGTATATAATCATAAGGTTAACAGGAAAACATAAACTAGGCAATTGAGCAGTAAATAACAGTTTAGAATCAGAAGTATAAGTAATCTAATCTAATCAAATAACAACGCGGCACATTCACACAAGCTGGATATACCGCGAGAGATTATGCCGCGACCCTTCCATACTGTAAACAGTCGCGGCGGGGAAAATATAATGAACATGCAAGGGATAACAGGCCTGATAATAACAATATATATAACACCGATCACACCCCTTTATTGCACCGATCACACCCCTTTATCAGATTAGACCGGACCCGGTATCACACGATCCGTCTAATCATAGCTCATCATGATATCTCTAGTCACAACCAATATAGCTCTACCAATGATGATCAGTTTACAGGCTGAGCTTAGATCAACCGAGTGAATGTCTAGTGCCGACTCATAGAAACAAATACAGGCATGTGTCTGTCTAGGCTTGTCTTACATGAGTAAGGTCCTAACCAAGTCTCTAAGAGGTTAAAGTACAATATCATGGAACACAGTCCAATATCCAAGTTCAAGTCCAAACATCATTGGATCCACACTAGGCCCACAACCATGGCCTTAGTCTATAATAATGTAAGTAACCAATCCATACCCATACACAACACTTCATTATAACCAACCTCTCCATTCTAGGGTTCCACACACCCGATCTTAGGCCGTATGAGGGCCCGCCTAGCCACAGACACGGGTTGTTTATCTCCAATTACATCATTGGGTCACCACTAAGTAGTCATAGGTTCAGGTCCTCCAATTTCCCTGTAATCAACAGGTTTATAACAATGATAAAGATAGAAGAGAAGAACAATATATAAAATCCTCCAAAAAATCGAATCAAGTGGAATAGACAGGGGTTCAACCTAAGAAGTGGTCCACTCTCAGGTTCAAGGCCATATCAGGTAATTGGATCATTAACTGTAGTTTCAGATGTCAAAGGATGTTATGTTTGGTGCTCATGAAGTTACGGACATCGTTGACTACATTTAAGGGTCGAATCACTGACAACTCAAATCCCAAAAACCCATTTGGTAGTCCCCATGAGTCAAGGTTGAGCCACACCATTGACTCGTGCTTGGCACAAGTCTATTTTGATGGTCAATGGCCCCACAATTGATCAAACATCAGAATATATAGAAGTTTAGAATTTCACCATTTACAGTGTATCCGGTCGACATCATCCCTAGGGATGTCGACTGGGTACATTGGATGTTTACCCCCAGGTCGACATCTTGGCAATGCTCCCAGTCGACATTGTGGCCATGATGTCGACCGAGTCCACATGGACTTAAAGCCAAACAGCTGGGGGGTAGTCTCTATGTTCTCAGAATTCGCAATGTTCCCCGTCGACATCGTAGCCTGGATGTTGACCTGGAACACTGGATTCCTGAACTGGCTGAGAGATTCAAGTCTCAGTTATTCTTTACAAAATCCTGTGTATCCGGTCGACCGAGACAGGGTCCGGTCGACCGGGTACACTGTCTGTGTTTCTTTTTCAGAAATTTAACTGAGACTCAGATTTCTCAGTTTTTAGTGTGGCCGGTCGACCGAAGCATGGTCCAGTCGTCTGGGCACACGGGACCGGGTTTTCTTAACTGAGACTGGGTTTCTTCCATTTCAGTGTAGCTGGTTGACCGGGTACACGTAACTGTAGCAGAAACTCAATTTCTGGATTCTTCTTCTTCAACCCTTTTTTCATCCAATTCATCTCCAATCTCTTCCATTCATCATAGGAACATATAAAAATAGAAAACACTTCTAAGTCCATCCATCCATCACTAAACCGGGCCATTGATCTTCCAAATGAGAAAATCCATCCATTAATGGCCATAAATCCATAAACAAAGCTCAATTGATAGATCTAAACATGCATACATACATAACTGAATTGAAATTGTAGAATCAAAGGGAGGAAGCATGCATTCTAAGTTATTCGGCATATGGTCCTTGCCTCAAATCGAAATTTGTAAAGAGAGTTGAGAAAGAGATGAGAATCCAAGCTCCTAGGAGGTTGATAGTATAATTGGAGTGATCTCTAACTCTTTCTTGTGCTGGGATTTGGGGAATTAGGGTTTCTTAGGGAAAGATAGGGAAGATGATAGTGAATTAGGTTTAGGGTTCATGTTATTGCAATAGTTAGAATATATATATGTTATGGTTTAGGACAATTACCAAAGGGGTAATTTAGTTTTAAATGGGGGAGAGATAAGGCCATGGATAAATGGGTCTTTAGGTAGTAATTCTAGAAGCTTCCTTAACTCATAACCCCCCTCCTATTAAGTTTAATTATTAGCTAAGTCCTAATCTAACTAAAACCATACTAAATTTATAATGGACACCCTATATCTATAAAGAAATATATAAAAGCTAAATCCTAAGACTTAGGAACATTAACAAACTACTCTACTAAACCCTATTAATTTGCATATTAAGATAGATACTATTATATTAAAAATTGTTCAAATCCAATTGAGGGCCCACAAGGGGTGGGGCCTCACACGGACCCTCTCCATCGTGGAAATCAAGCATAAAAACACAGTTTCTTCTCTTGACCTAACATCAAGAAGGAAGGGGCTGGATTGTCTCTGTAGGATCTTACACGCCCATTGGTGTACCACTTATCCTAAAACCAATTGGTGATAGGAAACGGCACAACAATAGTTTTTATGGTGAGGGCGAGGGTGAGGGCTCGACCACGATTATGACTGCTCAGAAGCGAGAGTGGACGTTGACCTCAACAATCCCTCTATCAACGGCACACCCGCAGCGACTCCTGCTGCAAACTCGCAAAACGCGTGTCCCGAGACTCGAACACTTGACCTACCAGACTCTGATACCACTTGTAGGATCTTACACCCCCATTGATACACCACTTATTGTAACACCCTGTCCCGAGTTAATTAAGATTAACTCTAATTAATCGGGATTAATGCTAATTCAACATGCATTATGGAATTAATGTTGCTTAATGGCTAGAATTTGGCTCAAATGGTCAACTTGAACTTGATGAAAAGAATAATGAAGGTTCTGCATGGAATTAGATTGATTTTAGGCTAAATCAAGTAAAGGAAGGACTGTTTCGTAAATACAAAATTACACGTATTTTGTCGAATACGGAAACTCTTGATACTCACATGTATATCTTGAGGAGTACGTTAACTTTTATACATGTGATGATTCCATTCGACATGAATTGGTTCAAATGACCATTCATTTGACTTACATTGTAATTAGAAGAAATAAGAGGGGGTCAAATGAAAAAAGAGAGGATTATAAGATTGAGATGAACTCCTTTGAGTTCATTCTCAATCCCAGCACAGCTCTCTCTCTTTCTCTCTCTCGTTCTTTTTCATTTTCTCTTCCGTTTGCTATCAAGAGTGGAGATTTCTGGGGGATCTTGAAGGATCCTTCATCTTCATCATCTTCTCTCTCTCCTTCCCTTGTTTCCTTGAAGTTGGAAGCTTGGAACAAGTCCAAGAATTCCTTTGAGAGACTACAAGTAAGTGATTTAGATTGTTTATAGAGTTTTTCAACTCTTCTTAGTAATTTGGACTAGTTTCGTACATAAGAAACTCATTAGAATTGTCTTGAATGGTTTGGTTGATCCTTAGGTTCAAACGAAAGTTAGACTTGAGGAATTCAGCTTGGATTCAACTAGACAAGGGGATTCTTGTTAAGAAGTGTCCAAACAAGGCAAGTATACTCAATTTCATTGGTTTCAATTGTTAGGTGAATTGTTAGAACTCAAGAAGTTCAATTACAGAGAATTCGGTTCAGAAGTTTCTGAACTTCTGGGCGCAATTCGGTCAGCCGCCAGGCTGACCGACAGTTAACCGAGAGCTGACCGACGTAGGTCGGCTAGCCGAATTTGTGAGTTCGGCTAGCCGCGGGTTAACCGTAAGGTGACCGTAAATCTTGTCAGGGTTTTTCCAGCAGAAATTGAGCTTCTGGAAAACAAACCGTAAGCTAACCGAAGAAATGCGGCTAGCCGAAATTCAGCCGAGTGGGTGACCGCGTAGGTGACCGAAATTGGACAAATTGTCCTGTAGAAATTGAAATTTTGGAAGCTGACCGAATGTGGTTCGGTCAGCCGAAATCCCTAATGCGGCTAACCGCTAGGTAACCGCCTAGGTGACCGAAATTGAGGGAATATCAGAATTGATTTCTGATAATTTCCTAAACCTTCATGGGTGTTAGCTAAACTTATGTGAATGTAAATTTCACTAAAAAGTGATGTCATCCACAATAACACCTACATTGCATAATGAACGTTTCACCCGAATGTTGTTTTAGGAAATTTAATTGTTTATGACTTGAGTTGGCTTGTCCTCTCTTGTCTATTACTGTTATGCTCCTTGTTGAGCTTCATTGAATAATGTATTGAATTAATACAATGAAATGCAATGAAATGAAACGAAAAGAACTGAAATGAACAAACACTGTAATGTATGAAAGATTAAGTTTGCTGCAGTAGATGGAGCGTTCCGGAGCTCCGTGGTGATGCCGGTGATCTCTGATCAAGACACTGGTAAATCCCACACATTTGATAAGCCACCTAATAAAGTGCGTAACCATTGAAAAGCCACTTAATAAAGTGAGCACTAATGAAATGACATGAGTCCTTGAAAGGCTGGGTTGTGAATGGTGAGCCTTCCGCCTATGCTAGAGGACAACGAAAAGACACTTGATAAAGTGTACAGAAATTGAATGCTCTCTTCAGGGGAGAACTACATAAATGAATTGCATGCTTCCTTCAGGGAAGAACTATATGAATTGAATTGAATTGAATTGATTTGAATATTATTGTTATCTATTGAATCGAATTGCTAACATATGAATGTCATAGAATTGTGTATACATTGTTGAATCGTCGTGTTCACAGTGTTATTAATGACATTACAGGCCCAGTTGGCCGTCCCAGTGGTTCAGAGACCGCGCCGCCAGCGGAGGAGACCAGTTCGGTTCCCCCAGGAGGGTTGAACGAATGGATATAAAGCAGAGGCGACCGGTTTAGAAATTGTGGAAACATTTTGAATAGATTCATTTTGTTATAAGTAGTAATCACATGCAGTGTATTTGAATATGCATGGGTGATTTAAATAGGAAATGAAATGTATAAGTAAACTTTACTTTCTGTAAAGCATTTGTACATATTAAAGTTGAATGTCAATGTATGTATATATTTCCGCAACATAATGTGCATTGACAGGTATATGTAAGATCCCTTGTGAATCTCGTATTGACTTCGGTAATGCGAGGTTTACGGGAGTAAGTATGGCATCACGACTCGGGGTTTGGCCGTGGTAACCCTAATCTCGGGCCCGGGTCGTGACACTTATCCCAAAACCAATTGGTGATAGGAAACGGTACAACAATAGTTTTTATGGTGAGGGAGAGGGCTCTACCACGATTATGACTGCTCAGGAGCGAGGGTAGACGTTGACCTCAACAGTCTCCTCTTCTTTTCGCGGCAAACCCCCTTCACAAGGATCCTAAAAGAAAAGCAGAACTACCTAAAGGTGGCGTCAGTGCAACCATCACAACATATCTCCAATTCTCTTTATGAAGGGAGGACATCCATTGTCATCAACTTCACTCTTATCTACACCAATACATTTTTGAAAGGTCAGCATGAGAAATAATTTTAAAAGGAAAAATAACCTTGCCCTCTAATGTAAATTTATTCCTAGGATTCCAAATGGCCCTCTACAAGGCTAAGACCCATCCCTAGAATAAGAATCATTGAGGGAAAGAGACGGATGATCTGTAGAATTAAACCATTTATTCCATCAATTTAAACTACCCCACTGAACGTTTCGAATTCAAGATCTCTTGATTGGTCTACTCAATAAATCAGCCCAAAAAGTGTGCAATAATAATGACTATGCAGTGGAAATAAAATCACAAGGACATTAGATTTTGCGTGAGAAACTCTAACCAGGTGAAAAACTATGAATTTGAACTGGATCAATAATGAAGCATTATGAATCTCGCAATTACAAGAAACTCAGATTTCCTCCTTAGATATCCCCTACCTAAGGACTGAAGTTACCTTATGTCGCTTCACGCTTCAACGACTTCACACCGCTAGTTGTAACAGATTCAATCTCGCACTTGACTCCTCAAATCTTCTATGCAAGAAGATGATTTTCTACAAAGGATGCAAAAGAGACTAGCTCTCTAGAGTATTTGGCAGCACAACTCCTTTCAAAAATCTCTAAAGAAGTTTTCTCTCAAATAGATCTTCCAACTCAGAATAATGAGAGACTTCACTTCATATCATAGCCTTTGAGTCCTTTAAATAGCTCTTGGGATGAGCTTAAGGTTGTCTAAATTGATTAGGATTAAAACAAGCAGTTTGGCACAATTAGAAAGAAATTTCTAATTTTAGTAGGACCCTGCCACCTTGTCCGTTCGAGGGACCTTCCACCCTCTTGAGCGGACGGGATGAGGTTCTATTTCGGTGTCTGGCCATTCTGACTCATTTCCGTTCGAGCGGATGAGCTGGTCGCTAGCTCGAGCGGACCCTAGTCTGGTTGATCCAAAAATTCAGCACTCTTTTTCTCCCAGCTTTCTTCTTCTAATTTTTCTTAAACAAAATGAATCCAAATTCAATTCTACCATTGTTTATGCCTAGATCCAACTCGTTTACATGTCTAACATTAATGGGATCTGGGTAAACATGGATTAGCAAAACTATGTCATATGTCATTTCTACCACTTTTATTAAAGGTGAGAAGTTTTGTTCACTAATTGATTTGCATTTAGAATTTAATCTCAAAACCAACCCACTCATCATCTTATATATGGGTTTAGTATGCCTTACAGACTATCATTTATTTTTCATGTGACAAGTTAGTTTTAGCTTGTGACTTGTGAAACTACACGAGATGCCTCTATTTTTATTTTATATTTTTTGAGGTCATGTTTGGCAATCAAATCCTCGGGAAAAAGGTTTTCTCTTTTCAAAAAGTCTTCAAAAATCCACTTTTGGGAATCATATATCCCCAATGAAGCGGACAAGTGGGAATTCTCATATTTGCAATTTTTACGTTCTATATCAACCCTAGGATTTGGAAACCTTCACATTGTGGATTTGCACATCAAAACTATTTTTTTCCTAGCTATATACATTGATATACATCAATATCAACGTGAGCTCTTTAGCCACACAAATCCTTAGTGAGAAATTCCTATTCCAAATGTAGTGAGGAATCTATATACATCAATATCAACGTGAGCTCTTTAGCCACACAAATCCTTAGTGAGAAATTCCTATTCCAAATGTAGTGAGGAATCTATGGATCCGTGGGTTCTTCACCTGCCAACTGTACTAATTTAGTGATGTGCCATCTCCCTCTCATCCCTCCCACATGAGACAGAAATCAACCTAATACACGAGTGGAAAACTTTGTTGGTTCTATCCATCACTCTTCCCTCCTTTTCTCTTAACCACCACTACCTTTTCAAAGAAAATCTCTATCCCAAACAAAAATCCTCTAAAGCGATTTCAAGATCCAAAATATTTTGTTTGCCTTTTCTTCTAACATCTTTCATTAAACGATTAAAATCTAAACACATTGTACATGATACATGATGGGTAAAGCTTTTATTTTTTTATTGGTAACAGTAGATCAAATTAAAGATTTGAAAAGTTTACAAATGAGGAAAGCACGTTTGCTTTGGTCCAAAACAGAGACACTGACGTATGCAACTTTCCATAAAGTGATATCTTTCACTAAATAGTAGCGCCAATGGACGCCCCATATCTCAATTGGGTCCTTTTCCCATGTTTTTGTCTTCCTTCTAATGTTTGGGCTTCCTCACACTCAATACAACTCATTAACCTCTACATTCCATGAATATTAACTGCATATACTTCTACTAACAAAAAAAAATGTAAAAAGTGGAAAATGAGAACTAGATTTCCACGAGGCCCAAACATAGTCCACAATCCTATGCGAGGGCAATTTGATTCCTTGTCCTATGGATAAGTAAAAAAAGAGCACTATGATCCCTCAATCCCTTGCCAGGAAGTAAGTTTTAGGAGCCCTAGAGGCACCGCGCCCAAGTGTTCTCAGATGCCTCATCTAGACGCATGGATGGGAAATTAGACTTAGTTCTGCTATTCGCATTGACAGCCGGGTTGTGGGTGCATACAAGATATCTCAATGGACCCGACGTTTCTTCTCCAAAAGAAGCCCGAGGCGCAAGCCATTTTATGCACGCTAAAGAAAGCTAGAAGCTAGAGTCCATGAATTCCGAAAGATTCTCCTTTTGTTGGATGCCCGCAAGGTCACTCGAGCCATTAATAGGTTGATGGATTCGTAAACCCATCCTTTTTGGCTGGACATAACCTCAAGTTTGAAGATATCTCCTTTGCTCATATTCCTATAAGACAAAATGTTTTGGCACATGAATTGGACAAGATGTCATGGGGAAGCTTGTCACATCTGTAGTTTGGGTTTTTTTTTTTTTTTTGGAGGGGTTTTGGGGGGTGGGGGTGTATGGTCTTTTATGTTTCATTATTTTCGTTTCTAATGAATTCCTCTTTCAAAAAAAAAAAAAAAAAAAAAATGGAAAATGAGAAGGAATGCCTTTCTCAACTTACTGCCAGTGTTCTTTCCACCTCATGGGTCCGATCCTTAAAAATAATGAAAATGGAAGCATAAAACTAAATTCAATCCCGGCTCTATTCAAATTCTAATTTCTTCTTTTTTGAATTCTAGGTCTAACCTATAATTCAACTTTGGAATAAAAAATAAATGTCCACAGGAAGAATTTCCGAAGTATGGAAGAGAGAAAGTAGGGAGGGTCTTTTTCTGCCATGTCAATACAGTTGAGGTTGATAAATGTGTGATGATGGTGCAGGCAGTAGTGGTGGATGAAGTGCCAAATTCATGGAGGCCCTGTGTGTCAGTCACGCTTTTGTTCTTGTAAAGCTAAGGAAAGCAATTTCAACAATAACAGAAAAAAGGCATAAAGAAAGTAGGCCATACTCACCAGTCACCAGATGCAGAAAAAAGGATGGGAAATGGGCCATCCTTGATGATGATCATACAGATGGGATGGAAGTGGGTCGGGCTTAAACGGATGACCTTAACCTGTCTGGACCTAATGCTGCTGGTTTGGTAGTGGCTTGATGGATCCCAAATGGAGTGGGTTGGATTTAAATTGGTTGAGCCACATTAACCCGCAGGTTCATTAGTGGTTTTGATAGCTCTAGCTGCATGTAGCTGTAGGAATATGTATATGCTAGCAAGAAGCCTGTGCGATCACCCACACAAAATTAAGAGTGCCTCGAATTACCTTTTTTTTTTTTCCTTTTAAGATGTGATATAAATATATATATATATATATATTTAACAGGTTTTGAAGCAAGGGAGTGGTTAAAGATAGGTCGGACGAATAGTGTCCGATAAGCCCGGACAAATGATAAACTTTAACCGACCAATTATAGCTTTAGCACGTTTGTGTAACACTTTTCTACAGAAAAACGAACAGTTTTTCACGAAAAATCTATTTTCCATACATTTGGTGTGGAACAGTTCTACGAAAACGCTTTCCTGCCTTGTCTACATTTTCCTTGCTAATATTGAAAATGGATTTCCTATGGGAGGGTATGGGAAATGGATTTCCTCAAAAAGCTTTTTCCTCGTAAATAATATCATTTCCTCACTCTTTTCCATTTCAACCCAGAGCCCTACACTCTTTTTATTTCTTTAAATAAATTATTATTTGATGTTGAGTAAATTATATATATGTTATGTTGTTTATTTTTTTTGAAAAATTATTGCACCTAACAGGAAAATTTGATTTTCTAGAAGGAATCCACAATCACACCAAAAAGTATTAGCACTAATTCAGTAAGGAAAAAAACATCACACCGAACATGAATTTCTAAATTCTGTAGAAATCATTTTCTGAGGTTTCCATTTCTATGAATTTGCTGACATGGCAATTTTCCCTTTCCGCGGAGAGGGTGTGTACACCAACGGTCCTAGTAAAAGAGTTTGTAAAAAGAGGTGCATAACCATTGTAGCAATTTTGGAAGTTAGAGCCTTAAATGATAAAGAAGAATGCCTTGAAGACCCTCTAATAATTGGCAAAAGTCCCTTATCAACAAGATGAAGAATAAAATTAAAAGATGGTAAGCTCCTCTACTTTTCCAATTAAACTTATAACATTAGTTATTCGGGTTTATAATATGTCAGTTCTAAGGTTTCCTTGGAAAGTACCTGATACTGTTAACTAGGCCTATCAATTCAGCCCTAAGACAAGAGGGCCCGACAGCCCAACCCTATAAAAGCCCTTAAAATGAGGGCTTCTGATTCTAAGAAAAAGCCCTCGGGCCGGGCTTCAAACAATTTTTTGCAAGCCCTAATGTTTGAGGGGCGGGCTTGGATAGCACTCGACTTGGTCTGCCTTGGCCCTTTTACTTTTCTTTATTTTAGATAATATATATTTATATATGTAAATATACTAAAATGTCCTTATAACATCACTTAGAAGTAATAAAATGGGGTTATGAAGGCAATTATATACCCCATACCAATTGCAAAATGCTATAAAAACCTATACACACATATACTGGGTTCATTTCATTTCTTTTTAATTGTTTCAGTAAGATATTTATATACTTAATACATACGCAACAAGTGTTGCATAGTTGCTTGCATTCCCTTGCTTCTAGTTTTATTACTTCTTATTTACACTTTTTATATTAATTTATATACTCTTGCTAGTGCAAAAAGGGTGTACTCATATTAATAAGAATATACCTTTTCCTTTAAGGAGTGACTTGGATGCCAACTAATTAATAAAGGTAGTTTGTAAGTGCATGGAACTTCGGGGATATGAGATGATCCAAATATCCTTTTTTTTAGATAATAATAACTATTAATTTTTAAAGTCTAAACTAATGATGATTTTTTAATTACATTAACTTTTGTTACTGAAATCCGACAACATGTAATAGTCAAATCACTGTTAAATTAAAAATTATTTCAATTCATAAAAGGTAAGTGAATGAAAAATAGTTTAAATTCATCAAAGACAAGACTCTCCTAGAATGATTTGATATGTGGAAGTTTCTATAAAAAGGTGTAAGATATAATAGACTTTTTAACCATTTTATTCTTTAATAAAATAAATAAAATTGTATGTCTAGTCACGAAAGCACATATGACTTTGTCCGATAAAAAATCTTTGAAAAACACCTTCTTTTCTCCAAATGTTTTTTTGAGGTTCCTTTACAATAGATGTTAGACAAGATGATGCCCGGTTGACACTCAATACTTGGTACCAGTGTAAAAAAGTCAACTAATAAATTTCTAATTTTGAAGCCCAGTGCCCTGCCTTGGACCTTGGACCCTTGAGGGCAAGGGCCTATGTAGTGTAGGCCCTCCGAAGGGTTTAGCTCGCCGTGGCCCGACCTTGTGTATATTGATGGTAGAATTAGGACAACCTTGAGTTTGGCCCGGCTCTGCCATTTGACCACCCTCCTCTAAATAGGATTTTTAACAGATTTTAGTGGGGCGACCATGAAGAGAGAGAAGATTCACCTTATTAAATGCAGAGAAATATGTAAGCCCATCGATGATGGGGTGGGGGGCGGGGGCGGGGGCAGGCAAGGGGTAAGGAGCTCTAATTGTAATAACAAAGTCATTCCTGCCAAAAAACATGCTGGAACTACCTCTCAAAACTGGACATCTTATGTTCCAAAGTCTGAAAAGCCAAATACTATCCTAATAAGAATTTATGGGAGGACTCGTGTAGGGGAAGGTACTCTTGGTTTTGGAAAGGATTTGTTGAAACTCTAGGATTCATTAATAGAATTATCGGATGGATTATTAGGAATAGAGGTAAGATTTCGGTTTGGCAATGTAAATGAATTCCTCGTATGGAAGGCTTATTGGAACTATTCTGTCCTATCATGAACCTTAACTTGATGGTTAAGAACCTTATAAATCCAGAGAGAAATTGGGACATCACTAAGTTTAAAATCTTCTTAGCAACCTGAGAGATAAGGAGGATATCACAGAAATTCACCTGTCTCGTTCCGAGGGAGAGGATTCGTTTGATACAATTAATGGAGAACTTTCCAGAAAATCAGCCTATAAACACATTACTAAAAGAGATCTCAACACCAATGCCGGCCCCTTAATTGATTGGAAATCCTTTTGGAAGAGTCCCCTCCCATCAAGATAATGTTTTTGTTTTGGGAATGCTTAAGGAAAATCATTCCTATTAGATTTATATTAAAATCTAGAATTGGAGACTCAAGTCTAAATTTGATGTTCTTTATGTAAAAGTAAAGAAGAAACAAGAGATAAATTTGCTCCACCCTAAGTTGGCCCGAGCGGTTTGGTTTGGGTCTCGTTTGGGTGTGTTAACCCATAACTTCCATCATTCGGATATGGTTGAGTTCGGGTGGGGGGTGGAAAAAGAAAGTTAATAGAGGGCATAATCTGCTCGCTAATTAAGGTGGGTCCCTTGCTCTATCCATTGCGATTCGGTGGGCAATTTGGACGGTGAGAAATGAGTCTATTGAGTGTAACTTTATTAAGTTGATATGGAAGGGCATGGGCTTGGAGCTATAGGACTCATTAAGGAGCCCTATCTTTCTCTATTTTTTTAGCCTCACTTGAGTTGAGTCGGTATCCATTTGAGTTGGGCTAGTTTGGACCTAACTTGGGTTTACCTAGTCCCTATTTGAATTGGGTTGCTTGCTTTCAGGTCAAGAAGGAATACTGCTCGAATAGCCCGTATGTGCTTCGAAGTAGGTGCGACGGTTGTTGTCTTTAACTGCCATAGTAGTTATATCCCGATGGAAATACTCCTTCCGAAACGACTCTTCTGATCGTTTCTATATATTGCATCCAAATCTCAATCGGGAACACAATTTTTTAGTCAACATACTTCAATCAAATCTTGGCCATCAATAACACCGTGTTTTGGGTGGAGACCATTGGCCTTCAAGGTTGGTCATTAGCTCTCCAGACTGAGTCCAAAACACTGAGGATTTGGGCATGTTTTATTTGCAGACAAGAATTTGGTGTCGGGACATTTATTATCTTAAGGAAAGTGCAACTGGTGACTTACGTGATCCATCTCAACCATATATTTTATTATTATTTTATCTAACAAGTTCAAATTTACAATGGGTAGAGCCCACAATCATAAATTGAAAAGAAGCTGCCAACCAACTCATTAATTACCCGTAACTAGAGGTGGCAACTGGATCAGGTTGGGCTAAATAGGTCGGACCGGTTTATTAAACAGGTTAGATGTTCATAACTCGTATTTGACCCATTTATTAAACCGGTCAGAAACTCCTAACCCGCACCCACCGCAGGTAAACCCAGCCTGACTCACATTAACCTACATAACCATTGCAGATTACTGTGGGTTGGGCTGACCCAAATGACTTGCACCCAAATCTTTTATTAATAAAAGTCCTTTAAGGCTTTGATCATACTCAAAGTTAAAATCATACCCAAACCGATACGTTAATTTGTAAAAATGAGATAAATGAACAATCCTTAACTTTTGAAATCATATTGGTGCTATTTAAAACCCATCATGATAGGCAATATGGACAAACTTTATTTGGGTAATGATAAGCCTAATTTTAATTTGCTTCTTATAGGATCTTAAATTAAACTTAGGCTCAACTGCTATTGGATTGAAAATTTAGGACTAGGCTTGGGTCATGATGCTATAATTCACTACTCTCTCTAACTTGTGCTGGCATAAGGAGAATATAGTGTGGAAACTAGCATGACCTTAGTCATTACTTTATTTTTATTTTTTTTATTTATGTCATATCCATTGCATTTTCTTCATATCCACAAGGACCACAACCCTTCAACGAGATAAGAGCATTAAAAATTAATTTTAAGTTAACAAAGGGTCTACTTTAGAAAAAAGAAAGAGAAAAAACTATTTATACAATGAGTATAGTATACATTTTTTTTCAATAGCGACTATAGAAATAAAATAGCAAAACTAATAGAAATAAAATAGGTATTTTTATAAAAATAAAAAAAATATTATATCAATATAAAAAGATGCACTCCATATAATTAAGTATGAGAAATATTCAAGTGAGAACTAGTTGTCACCGTACTTCCATGAGAAGTATTGGTGGGGCCCGCCTAACAACCAATCCAAGCCGTGCACAAACAATGACTCCTTCCTCGATGTTTGATACCCATCTGAATGAGTTGAACTGTTGGACAGAGGGAAGTATAAGTTTTAGCGGCACAAAAAAGACAAATGGGTCATGCGGGTTAAACGGATTGATCATAACTCTACTCATTTAAATACGGGTTAGAAAAACATGACCTACAACCGACCATATACTATGCGGGTTGGGTTGTGCATGTCGGGTCGGGCCGGATTAACTGATCGAGTTGGGTTTTGCAAGCCCTACGGCCCCTAATTGGGATTCCACCAAAATGCTATCTTAGCCTTTTAACAAAATGTTGAAAGTAACTCAAGGCTCAATTCCCTAGAACGAGGGAAAAGATAAAAAAGTGCCCATAGTTCTAAAGCTACCAACTCTATAGTTCTATCACTGTCTATCAAGGAAAAAAAATTGCCCATTTTTTAAAGCTACCTCGCCCTTGTTTCCTTACAACTCTATAGTTCTCTGCCTGTCTACCAAGGAAAAACACTGCCCATGTTTTAAAGCTACATACCTAACCCTGTTTCCTTTTCTCTATTGGTACAAAGGTCTACCAACTGGATAAAAGTACAAATCTATACCTCTCATTTCCTTCTTGGAGCCCTCCTTTTCTCTGTTCCTTTTCTCAAAGTTTGAAAACCTAGTCGTGTGAGCTACTCGTCTAAACTTTTTATAGGAGGTGAAGAGAGCTTGGAACTTTGTAGTGTTTGTAGCCTTCAAGTGAGCCCAAGCGCCCTTCATTCTTGACTCCATAGAGAGTCCGGATTCCGCCTTTTCCACGCGCTTCTGCTGGGTGAGATATGCGAAACCCTACAATGGAACACTGAAATCCCACCTACACATATCATCTTCTCTAGTGATATTCTTAAATTTTACTTCAATAGAAATCTTCCTACCATAAAATTTTAGGCACGTGATGATAACGTGAACAATGCATAATTGCTAATAACATTATCAAATCATGTGCTTAATTTCATGGTGTTGCCAAAAAACCCCATAGAGGTAAAAGTGAAATTTGAAAATGCATCACCAAAGGAGATGACTTAAAGTATCTCCAACAGATGTGTTAATACTGTCTTTTTTAAAAGATTTTGCATTCTCTTAGAACTCATATCATAAAATATTCCAAAATAATAAATGCCGGATTTTTATCTGCTAAATTTGACAGCGAATATCTCATACCAAATGCCACATCGTATATTGCATTTCCAGCGGAGAGTTACTTCTCATATAAACATATATATATATATATATATATTTTTTCCGTTGTCACCCGCATGTGACATTTGGTGTCACCATTGGAGATGTTCTTCCAGTTTTATTTATTGAATTATCAATTATCGGTGGACCACAGTTTAGAGTTACACTACACACATCCGGGTCAGTGCAAGTGGGGGAGACTAGACTCGTTGCAAAGTCGTTGTGGATTACTTTAACCATATTGATCAATTGACAGGGACAGAAAGAAGAGAATAAAGGAACCAATTTATGGTGTGTTGGGACTTGGGCCTTTAGAAATCTCTAAACCTAGTCGGTCCCTGTCACATGTCATATGTTTACAATGATCTAAACTGTTCATCTCAAGCTATTTACAATTGGTGGGCCACTCCCAGAGACATAAGCTCATTGGACGGTTCTCATCCTTTATTCCAAGGTTTGTCAGACATTCAACACAAATTCTCTCCTCTCTACCAAACCTATTTTGGGTTTCATGTATGGGTTCAACCTTTGGTCAATCCATTTGCAATTGTTGACTTTGTCTTTAATTATGTGATTATTCTAATTTAACCTTTAAATGAATGGTTGGGTTTTTTTTTTTAATCGGATATGGTTTTTAGGCTCTGACGTAGATTTTAAAATTCTTTACTCTACCTTCCAATACAATGAGTTCCCTTGTCGTATGTAATCTTGTCGTATCAGAAAATATAAAAAACATATATACAATGTAACTATAGAATATAGGCATCTTCCTATAAAGAAAGCTACAGATTAGGTTTCAATACTTGGACTGTTTATGGATGAAAAGAATATTACCAAACACGTATGTTAGGGTAATCTAATTATTTAATAAGATGACACTCTTTGTTGCTTTCCAACATAGGGCATGCTTGTAGCTTACGAGCGAACTAATGATGTTAAATACAAGAGAGTTTTATGATATATATATATATATATATTTATATATTTTTATATATAGATGGGAGATGATCTTATGAGAGATATCTTTCCGCTTATATGAGAAATAGAAGTAAGGGTCATCATAATTAAGTTGTTGGTATTGGATATAGATGTGAGGGTCCCTACTTAATCTCTAATTTAAAATAAGATATATCTCTTATAGGAGCATCTCCCTTATATATATATATATATAAGCTGTTTTTTCAAAAAATAAGTGAGGAATTTTTTTATCATCAGGTTTTAAAGATGAGTTTACTAGAGATGTAAGTGCAAACATAGAAATTTTTTTTTTCTTTTGAATTGGTAGATGTGGCGGGAGCATATACCACCTCAATCTTAATCCACTTCTAACCCAAGTTATGAGGCATCTCCCTATCCATATCCATAGATACAATCGGTGTTCGATGCTCGAGTCTATCGAATAGTGACTTAGACACTGTGAGCATGTGAGTATGTACTAGATCGAAAGAGAAAAAAAAAAAAAGTTCAAGGCTGTAATAGTGAGCACCTTCTTAGGTGCTATGGGCCTTTGTATAGGATATAAAATTTATCCAATATGAAGTATGAGTCGAAGAAATTTTTTTCCTTAGCAGAGCCAATATGGGCGAGAGCTCATTGGGGCCCACTTCTCACCAATGTAAATCATCCCCTGATCAAATTTGATCACACCTATCGGGACTACCCTCAGCGTTGAGTCTAACTAATGCTTTTCTAGCCGTTGATTTTGGAAGGCCCATATCTTGATCATCTCAAATCCTTTAGAACTCAAAATTGATTAGCCCAGGTACAAGAAGAACCCTATAGATACTCCTTCCTCCCCTCCAAGGTAGGCTTCACTGGGCTCTCCCCCATGAAGCCGATATATGATCTTGCTCAGGAGATCTAGACTCTATAATGCAAAAGTATGGAACAAAGCGAATCACTCAATGATCATGTGTGTGTATATATATATATATATATATTCTAATATGCATCAAGATTGAATATCATTTAAGCAATAATTAACAACAATAATTACTCATAGACTTCGCTGGAAGCTTTAATTAATCTAATCTTTGCTATGCAGGAGTGTACTATGAAATGATAGACTATGAAACGAAATCCATTTCTCAAATAAGTTTCAGAGGACCTTATGGTTTAATTAGAATGACTTGTATATGAAAAGAAATAAGCATAGATTGTGCAGAAAGCAAGGGAGTGATCCTTTTCTTGTGACATAAGTTGCTTGAGACATGATAATACATACCCTGTAAATACTTTCTGATCAAGATTGTTCTTTTAACCTAAATGGAGTTGGAGACTGAGGAAAAGTTACCCTTCCCATTTCCTGAAAATATTGAGAGGAAAAAGACTCTTGGGGCCTGTTTGTCTTTTTTTTTTTTTTTTCAATTGAATTCCTAATAGTTAACAATAAAGGGGGGAGCAAAAGCATTGAAGATGTGTAAAAGGGACCTATTTACATTTTACCTGCTGGCGCCCTCAGAGTTTTGTTTTTACATAACAGCCCCTCAAAGAAAAATTCCCCCTACCCCAAGATTGAAGAGATGAGGAGTGAAAGGGGCATAGAGAATACTTAGGTGGGATTGTCACTTTCCTTGGTTTTAATTTAGTGGGACGAAGAGTGCACAATCATTTCCTATAATAACAGAGATTTTCTAATTAATGAACTTATCAATCTTCACCGTTAATCAATACCACGGAAACAAATGAACCCCAAATAAGCACCGCTTTTTCTTTTCTTTTTTTTCTTTCTTTTTTTTTTTTCGGTAAAAGAAAATTCATTAACGTCTAAACAAAGACAACAAACAAACTCAAAACAGCCAACAAACCATAAAAACAAAGAAACCCCTTCCCCTTACCGCATCAGATCCCTATCCTAAGAAAAGTTATGGTTGAAGAAGTAGCTCATTTTTGCTAAGAAATTAGCAATTACATACAAAGTCCTTGGGATAAATTTAAAGTTGACATACTAAAAATTACAAGAAAGGGAGTTAATGTCCAAAACAATTGAATTTATAGTCCAATCATATGCTCCAACCTCTTTGGTACATGACAACATGCAACCCCTGCGTAGTCTCTTTCTTTCACCTTTATTGGAGGAGGGAAGTTTGCCATCGCTTCCGTCTTCTAGAAAGAAAAGATGTTTGGTCCTTGAATAGGTCCTTTTTAATTCAAAATGAAACCAAAGGGTGCTTAAATTCAAATAATCACACTTTTGAGTGGAAATGAATAGGCAACTACCATCCCAGTATTTCACATTAAAAAATGTTATCCCAGTGAATTAATTCATAGGAAAAGTTAAGGTCGGATCTAAATCTCCATCTTGGTCCTGTCACTCCTTATTTCTTTAATACTCTTTCCATTGAATACCACTTTTACTATGAATTCTTACGATACTGGCAAATGTGTCCTTAAGTATTGAGCCTCATAATCCGAGATCGAGATTGAGCCTTATAGTTCTGAAGAAGGGTAAACTATCCGAGAATTTGACCGAGTATAGACAAGAATAGAAAAACATAATTCACGTGGCGGCACTCAAATATAGAAGTGCAAAATAGTTGGGTGTAAAATACAAATATCTTTTAAAATCAGTTATAGTAGCATCTTCATTTAGGAAAGTAGGGCCCTCATATCAGATATTGGAATCTCTGAACCATTGGTCCCAATTGCTCAGCCTAAAGGGCCTGAGGATACGTACAATGTATGTATATTCTTGGAGCCTTGAGCTGCACACCCACTCTGAGTCCGATATCTTCAGAACATGATTGATGGACAATGAAAAGATTTAAAGATTGCATCGCTTGGCCTTTTCCTTTTGTGCTTTATTATCAGTCATCAGGCCATGTGGGTGAACCCCTCTTTCACCGTTCCAAAGAAAAGCTGAATAGGTCCTTTAATAATGTACATGATACATGCAGTCTACATACATTTCCAGAGAACTGATAGAATATGGCCTGTGAATGCCCACAATCAGTGTTTTAAAATCCGTGCCAATCATATCCATATTGATCTGGAACTTCTGCTTCTTGTTGTTGGGTTCGAGTAGAGAACCTATTACCTTCAGTTAAACTGTGTAAACCCCACAATTCAACTGTTAACCTGTTCACCATTTTAATCAGGCCAGACTCAGGTTATTAACTATGTGAAGATGAGATTGACTCGTCCCAAAAATCGGAAAACGCTCATCTAAGGCCTCAAAAATGTTTTCAATTATTATATTTTCTATGTGTATACGTTTCATACCGAGTGCTGACCTTTTGTCTCAGTGACGGGTCAGCCGAGTCTTCAAATAGACTGGTCTAAATACATTTGTTCTATTCTCATCTTTGAAATCTCTTCCATGTGTGTGCAAGTAGTTATCTCGCGTACGTCTCCTCTCCTGCATGTGTTGGGCTTTACTCCCGCGTTAATCGGATATCTAAAGGGTCCAGCTACCTTGGTTGGTAACCACACACATTCAAATAAATAATAACTAGCAATACCACGTGCTATACACCGACCACTGAACCACCAAATGCACAGATTTATACGAATTATTTTTATTAAATTTATTAATTAGTAAACTTTTGAGTCATTCTTTTTGTTGCTAATTTGATCTTTATGTGTTTTTCCAGATGTTTTATTTTTTACGTGAAGTGTAAATGGAGTTTGATAAAACCCGAGCACGTGTAAAAAAAATAAAAATAAAAGACATTCTGGCCTAAATTGGGCTGCATTCTGGCCTGATTTAGGTTTGCAATTCTGGCCTAATCTTGGCCTGTTTTTTTACCTATAAGTCTAAACTGGTTTAGAATTGTAAGTATAGACTAATTCTTGACCGACTTGAATCTGTAATTCTTGCTTGATTTGGACTTCCATTCTAGCCTGAGTTGGCCCCAGAATTCTGGCCTGATTTTTTACCCAAAATTTGGCTTGACTTAAACCCAATATTTTGTCTTGAATAAGACCTAAATCTGGCTCGATTTAAACAAAAAAAATCTGGCCTGGTTTAGACTTAATATTCTGTCTTGAATTATACCCAAAATCTGGCATGATTTACACCAAAAAAATCTTACCTGGTTTAGACCCAATATTATATCTTGAATAAGACCCAAAATCTGGCCTTATTTAGGCCCAAAATCTGGCCAGAATTAGACCTAGTATATTTGTTATTAATGAGCTGAAACTCTGACCAATTCCAGTCCCTTTCAGGCTAATAATGAGAGAATTTACTAAGGAAAATCTGGGTAAAGTGTAACCCAATAATGAGACAGTTTGTAATTTCAGTTTGATCTGAAACTCATTTAGAGAATACAGTTTAGATTAAGTCTTAGCCCATTTAGAGAAACCAATTTGGGTCACGTTGTAACTCATTTGTAATCCCACCGTAGACCAATGTAGACAAACCAAGCTATAGTCTAAATTCATTCTCTTCTTGGATAAATTCAACACTATAATTCATTATACGAATTATTTTTATTAAACTTATTAATTAGTAACTTTTGAGTCCTTCTTTTTGTTGCTAATTTGATATTTATGTGTTTTTCCAGATGTTTTATTCTTTACGTGAGGTGTAAATGGAGTTTGACGAAACCCGGGCATGTGTAAAAAATAAAAAATGAAAGACATATTCTGGCTTAAATTAGGCTGCATTCTGGCATGATTTAGGCTTATAATTCTGGCCTAATCTTGGCCTGTTTTTTTACCCATAAATCTAAACTGATTTAGAATTATAAATATGGACTAATTATGGACTGACTTGAATCTGTAATTCTTGCCTGATTTGGACTTCCATTCTGGCCTGAATCAGACTCAGAATTCTTGCCTGATTTTTTACTCGTAATTTGGCCTGAATTAGATCCAATATTTTGTCTTGAGTAAGACCCAGATCTGGCCCTATTTAGACAAAAAAATCTGGCCTCGTTTAGACTCAATATTCTGTCTTGAATTAGACCCAAAATCTGGTCTGATTTACACCCAAAAATCTCGCCTAGTTTAGACCCAATATTATGTCTTGAATTAGACCCAAAATCTGGCCTTATTTAGGCCCAAAATTTGGCCTGAATTAGACCCAGTATATTTTTCCTTAATGAGCTTAAACTTTGCCCAATTTCAGTCCCTTTCAGGCCAATAATGAGAGAGTTTACTAAGGAAAATCTGGGCCAATTATAACCCAATAATGAGATAGTTTGCGGTTTCAGTTTGAGCTGAAACTCATTTAGAGAATATAATTTGGGTCAAGTCTTAGCCCATCTAGAGAAACCAATTTGAGTCACGTTGTAACTCATTTGTAATCCCACCATAAACCAATTTAGACAATCAAGCTAGAATCTAAATTATTTCTCTGGTTGGATAAATTCAACACATTTGTTGAAAACCCAACATATTGAATGTTCTGATTGAATCGGGGTTATGGGTTTAGGGTACATGTTTAGTGAAGCCCAACCTATATGTCTGATGTAACAATTTATAGTCACCATTTGAGACCATATTTAAGTAAATGATAAGATGTTACAGAAGTTTCAATCTGTAGCTATTTGGGCATGTGTGAAGAGATGATAGTGGGAAGTTTTTTTTTTTTTTTTTGGAGGAAGTTATGGGGCCAATTACTCTAGAGAGAGGATATAGTAGAGAGAGAAGAGTGTGGAGAGAGAGGATAGTTGGCATGGAAGGAGATTTTGACAGCTGTTTTTAGGTATTTTTTAAAATCAGCATTCGTAGTTTAAAGGCCTGTGGTTAACGGAAGGCAAACTGCCAATAGATATATGGATAGATAATAAACTAATTTCAAGTTGGGTTGTTGAGATTATCTCTGTTCAGCTTGTTTAGCCTTGATATTTAGGTAAGATCCGAGATTGATCGAGCATAGTTGAACCTTTTAACGAGTCAAACTCCAACTAAACTGAGTCGAGCTGACCCTAGTTTGAGCTTGACTCATAAGACAGAAAGCTAGTCAGCTCCAGCTCAAGCTTAATTGGGGCGCCGATTGGAGCGGGCTTTGCTTGTTAACATCTTACTCATGAAAACCTGCAATGTGCATCTGCTCCATGCCATGTCCTGGATGTACATCAACTAGCAATCCTCACAATCAATAACCTATCCCATATATAAAAACAGCAGTTCAAGCTGCTTTTCGTCAACTCTGTTGTTTATCTTTTTCTACCCATATTATATTAAATTATATTATATCATATTATCTCTATACCATAATTAAAAAGAGACAGTTGCTCTCATTTTTTTTCTTCCTGGTTCCTTCAAACCGATCTGCTGGCATTCATTTACTTGAGTTTCGTGGACCACCTACATGCACAAGACAATTTGTTTCAACATGTGGCATCCACTTAGATGTAAGATATCCTTGTAAGATACAATATTGTGGGGCCCACGGCATGCAAACCATTTTCATTCTGCCCAAGAAAAAGAAGGAAGATGTCTGAAAGCTCTTTGAAGTTTTCTTGGGCTTAAGAAGTGTGGGGCCCACAGCATGCAAACCATTTTCATTCTTACTAAGAAAAAGAATGAAGACGTCTGAGAGTTTTTTGAAGTTTTCTTGGGCTTCAGAAGATTATTTCTGCCATCTTTTGAAGTTTTTCTTCGATGTAAGAAGATCATCTCCTCCCTCCCTCATCTTGCAAAATAAAATTGAAGCTCCTCCCTAGATTAGGTTAGTGGATGTGTTTTTGTCTTTTTGACATGCATTTGGTTATTGATTTTCTGTTATGCATTTTGCAGATATTTGATGTTCTTCAATTAATGTGAAAAAAAATATAAGTTAAAGAAAGACCCTCCTCTGCTTTCTGTTTGATTTGCATTTTATACAAATTTAAGGTTTTCCGGGTTTACCAGCAAATGGGTATGTACATTGTGTTTGCTTTTCTACCGATTTTCCTTTCTTCCCTTAAATATATTGTGGTTTTCGGTATTTGATTTTTTATTTATCAAAAAGATGTATCAGGAATCGATTGTTGCGACATGCAATTTGGATAGGCCCAAGGTCAAATCTACTCATCCAGGTTCTAGATGATTCAGATGGCCCAATTACTCAGATGTTAATCAAATAAGAGGTGTTGAAATAGCAACAAAATGGTGCTCATAGGGAATCTCAAGTAGATGATGAATTGCAGCTACATCAAGGACTATGATTACTTGTTACACCAATTCATTTATCGTATTTGACAAATGATCCAATTGAATAATTTTAGGGGATTTGACATTTCACTGCCCCTTAGATATGAAATCCCCAATTTCATAACTAAATTTCGGTAAATGTCACCAGAGTCGTATGATTCTGATAGTTTTTTTTTTTTACTTTTTGCCCTTATCCCATGATATCATGGGAGTTTAAAAACCCATGATATCATGGGATCTAAATGTTAAAAGTTGAAAACCTATTTGTATCCCATGATATTATGGGTTTTTAAAAACCCATGATATCATGGGGTCCAAGGCAAAAAAGTTTTTAAAAAAAAGTGTACTAGAGTTAAACGACTTTGGTAACATTTAGTGAAGTTTAGTCATGAAATTGGAGATTTCATGTCTAAGGGGCATTGAAATGTCAAATCCCCATAATTTTATGATGCTGTCTACCTATATGAAAATGAGTTTCTGATATACTTTTCATTTATCTTTACTCACAAAAAGATAAACTTATGTAAACTTAGTGGATTTAGGTGTGTTGCATACCCATTATATACTTTAACATAATCTAGATTTTGAGAGGTATATTAAACTGACAACATTATGTATGGTCTTTCCTAGATTCCCTTCTTATTTCACTTCTTGTCCTATTGTTATACTAATATGCATGATCTACGGGTCCAAAATCGATCTACAAGCTAAAGATCCCACATTTGCAACAAAAACACCTACTCTGAAAGAAAAAGATCCACCCGTCGACCGCTCAAAGCTTGCACTGACAATACATAGAGTGTAAGTATATGTTAGTATCCTATAAAATATTATTATAAATCTTTCAATCGAAACAAATGCTTTCTACTTTCTTATACTCTGAACTTAGAATGTAAGCATATATTAGTATCTATGAAGTGTTATTATA
Source organism: Persea americana (assembly GCA_029852735.1). NCBI lineage: Eukaryota > Viridiplantae > Streptophyta > Magnoliopsida > Laurales > Lauraceae > Persea > Persea americana. The sequence continues at coordinate 18,649,681 of CM056816.1, forward strand.
AATACTTTTTTTATTTGATTATAGTAGGTTGAAACTTCTATTTTCTTTATTAATAAAATTAAAATATGCACACTGGCAAGTAGATAATTATATACTTAGCATTTTTTATCTCTGTAAACATGTAACTACAACGTAAACACTTTCAGTAACAACTTCGTGCGACGCACGTCACTCCCACTAGTGAATAAGAAAAACCTGGGATCGAGCCAAAGTTTCATATGGAAGGAAGTAGCTGACCATCATAACTTTCAGTAACAAAATTCAACACTCGAAACAAAATAAAAGTCAATACAAAAGTGAACGAAAGTGGTAAGTGAGATTCGGGAACAATACAAAAAGTCAAAAAGCTGATTCCTTGATGAATGAAATCCTTATTTAACGAGTTGTGTCACAAAAACGTGAACTAATATAGATTTAGACTGCTGTGGTGTGGAGTCCTGGCCTTCTAGATAGACAATGGATATGCTTTATGCCCATTTTCCTTCAAATTCATACTAGAATGAGTTTTTTTTCTTTTTTTTTAAACCCAACGGAGGGGTTGATACCCTGAAACTCATGACACAACTCACACATGTAAGGTAATGGGAACTAACATATAAGAGGAAAGATAGACCTGAAACTCATGACACAACTCACACATGTGAGGTGATGGGAACTCACACATGAGAGGAGAGATAGACACAACTCACACATATGAGGTGATGGAAACTTGCACATGCGAGGAGAGATAGACACAACTCACATATGTGAGGTGATAGAAACTTGCACATGCGAGGAGACATAAACACAACTCACGCATGTGAGGTGATGGAAACTTGCACTTGTGAGGAGACATAAACACAATTCACGCATGTGAGGTGATGGAAACTTGCACTTGCGAGAAGACATAGATACAACTCGCACATGTGAGGTGATGGAAACTCATACATGCGAGGTGATGGAAACTCATATATGCAAAGAGAGAGGAAGTAGGGTAATTTGAGTATTTTTAAAAAAGAGAAAAAGTTGTTGGAAAATAACTTTAGATGGACGGATGTCCTTAATTGAAAACTTTTTAAAAAACTTAGGGACTAATTAGAAAAGCTTTAAAACTTGTGTCCTTTTTGAAATAAGGCCAAAACTCAATGCCTTAGTTTTCCCTTAATTTATTCACAACTTATGCTAAACAGCTTTTTCCAACACACCCACGGACCAAATGTTAGCACGTGGGTTCACATGTACATGGTGTCCACAACCACGTGTATGGGGCCACACATGTATGGGCTCACCATTTGCTTCTTATTTCTTGATGTTTACAAATATTTTCTACAAGTGTTATCTCACTCAAAAATTGTTTGGCTCCATCTTGGAGAGAGTAACGCCTTTTGAGAAGGTCAAAACCTAGGCCCGTTTGGCAATTTATTAGGTTAGTAAATTCATATAAGGGTCACATCAAAAGTACACATCTTCAAAATTTCCACCTCCATTGAAAAAAAAAAAGAAGTAAAAGAGCAACATCCTTTTTCTACAAAATGATAAAAAAAAACACCCACTTTTAATACAAAAGATCTAAAAGATTTTCTACCAATCCACTAAAGAAAAAATACCATCATAACCCATTTATATTTTATTCTCCCTTAATTTGATGCGTTGCATTACTTTTTCTTTAATAATAAATGGACAAATGAGCCCATGGATCAACGGTCCAATAAAATTTATACCAAGGATTTTTGGTCGCTCTCTCCCATCAACAGATTTTCACAATCACCACTTTAGCATCCCGATCACATAAAATAAAATAAACCATCACTTAAGCATTTCTTCTTCAACTTGGGAGCAGAAATGTTACTCCCATGGCAGGGAGAGAAGCCAATGAAGCCAAAAATCAGCTATGTAGATGCCTCCACCAATAGCTTCAAGTATAGAGATATCTTTTTTGTGACTTTTGACCAATTTTAGCCTAGATCCTGGTATGATAAGCAAAATCCAGTCACCAAAAAGAAAAATTGGAGATGTTGGACCCATTTTAATTTAGAACATATTTGATGAAGAAGAGGATGTAACAATCCTTAAACCCTTGACCTTTTCTTCATTTTCTAATCATGCAAAGAAAAGAAAAAAATGTATATGCATCTTAAGTAAATTTATAAGAAAGTATTATTGTGGTAATGGTTGTGGTTGTCTGCTTTGTTTTGTTGGCTGTCTTCTGTTTCTTTCCCTTTCTATTTTCATGAAACTCTCTCTTCCTACCCAAAAGGAAAAAAAAGGTATTTGGGTCTCAATTTAAGTCTGCAGTGAGGCCCTTGTTTATGTCCAGGCTCAGGTCCTCATCACCGTTGGTAATTATGGTTATATCTGAATATGCTGTGGACCCAAGGCCCATTAGAGATGAGGTTTTGATAGTAATTAAAGATAAAGAAAAGGCTTACAAGTAACACAGATTCTCTTTCTTCATTGTATTGAAATGTGGTTTTATGGGAAGCTGTGTCTAGCTTAAGTAGCGATTTTCATGGGCTGGTTTGAAGCTTATCCAAGCTTACTCTTTTTAATTATCGGGCCTAACATTCAAGCCCAGCCCTGTTCATGGGACAAAAAGTCAGACAACACCCAAACCCATGTGCAAAGTTATTATATGGGCCGAAAACACAATCCAGATCCAGCCCAATGTGGCCAGACCCTAAGAGCAAGCATTGTATTCTTTTAGATTGCTATGCATTTACCAGGAAGATGAAGGTGGTTTTTTTTTTGGGGCCCAGTTGGAAAAAATTTAACACAAAAAGACTTCCAACATAATATATTTTGGGAAGACTTGAGAGAGAGAGAGAGAGAGAGAGCAACTCCTCTTAGGCCCATCTTTATTTTGTCCGAACTTCAATTAAGTCTCAAATCTACAGGCACTCACGAGTCAGGTCAGTTTAGGCCTTAGAGCATAATATGCAGCCCAAGTCGATCCTGATCAGGATCAAAATAGAGTCAGGCTCAGGCTGGCCAGGCCTAGCCAATGACCGCCTTTACTTACATCACATGGCTACCATGTAAGAAACTTACCTGAATTTCACTTCAACCAGGTTGATGTACACTATAGGAGAAAGAACTTTTCAAGTAGAAAAAATAAAACTATATATATAATACTTGTGTCCATACACACAAATTGAAAGTTCTGGGTATAGATTTCTAGATTGGTCAACTCGTCAGCCCAATAGTGTGCAGATTGGTCAACTTGTCGACCCAATAGTGTGCAAGCCAAATATGCTGCAGAAACGAAATAACAACGGACAAAAGCACACACCACAAGGACACTGGATATAACGTGGAAAACCCTAACCGGGTGAAAAACCACGGATCCAAATTGAATCAATAATCAAGCACTATGAATCTTGCAATTACAAGATACTCACAGATTCCTCCATAGATATCCCCTCCTTACTTAAGGACTGCAGTTACCTATTGTATAGATTCACACTTCAACGCCTTCACACCGTTGATCACAATAGATTCAAACATGCCTAACTCCTCAAGTCTTCTACGAAAGAAGATAATCTTCTACTAGGGAAGTAGAAGAAGTTGCTCTCTAGATGATCTCTTTGGCACAAGTCTTCAAAAACTAAAAATAAAAAAAAAAACTCTAGAGAAGTATTCTCTCAATTAAATCTTTCAACTCCAAATAATGATAGATGATAGGTGTCTCTTTAGGGTAGCCCACGAGTCCTTTAAATAGTTTTTAGGACGTGCTTAAAGTTGCTTAACTTGATTAGCACTAAAACAAGCAACTTGGGCACAATTAGAATTAGAACTTCTAGTTTTCTTAAGGCACTGTTGCCTCATCCGCTAGAGAGTGCTATGGCGCGCTGGAGTGGGCCAACATACTGTCTTGTGACTTGGCTGGTTATTGACTACATCCGCTCGAGCGGGCAGAGGGGCGTTCGAGCGGGCCCTTATACTTGATGATCTGGAAACTCAACATACTAATTCTTCCCAGCTTTCTTCTTTTAATCCATCCGATCTTCTAACTTCTAATTCTTACGGTCTTTCTTCTTTTAGTCATGCGAGACTTCTCACTTATAATCCTTCCAGACTTCAGTCTTCATGGCAGAATCACAGTCTTTTTCTAAAAATAAGAATTACAACCCAATAAACCCAAAGTTTTGTCCAACCCATGAATTAGCCAACACACAAAAACCTCTCACAAATTATCACCTAGAAACTAGGCACATAGTGCACATTTGGGCATGCCCACTATGTGTCAATCCGAATAGACCAAACACGAGGGCCCCCTCAGCTACACCGGATCCTCAGGGTTTGCACCCATCTAATAGAATGGGCCGACAGATCCACTGCACTTTTTCTTTTTAAAAAACAATTGAGACTCAGGGGTGCTTGATGAAGAGGGGATGGGCTAAGAAATTGGTTTTTGGCTGATGAAATAATTTCATTTTTCATTACAGATAAATCATCGATGGTGAGGTGAGAGTGATAATCACAACGGACCTGGCTAATTGAAGTTGGATGCAAAACATGTTTTCTTTCATGAGAACTTTTAAGTGAAACGTGATAAACTTATTTTTTGTCTATGTTATTAGAATTTCAGTGTTTATATACCTCAGCCTTTTTAAATTAAGGGTTGGAACTTGGAAGTCGACCACTGAATTTAAACATATCTGTTTTAAAATACGGTAACAATATTGTTACCCTAAAATTTGATAACTGATCAAATAAGAGTTGCATTTCATAGTCAAATTCATGAGGCGTTCACAATGTTTATGTACCTCAGATTTTGTAGATTATGTATTAGATGTTGGGCACAAACAAAAGGGACATAGATGATATAATATATATATATATATATACATATCTTTGTGTGGTAACGACATCATTACTTGAAAATTCTGTAAGTTTAACATTTCTTAGTTAAATTCATGAGGCCTTCTCAATATTTATGTAACTAAGAATTTGTAAATTATGTATTGGATGTTGAGCAAGTGTTTTTTGGACGTAGATGCTATAACATATGTCGATATCGTCACCTAAAAATATTCATATTATTAATTTTATTATCATTAACTAAGTTATGTATTGCTAATAATATTCATGTTATTCAGATGCAATCGGGTTTTCTGTTGGTTATCAATATCAGATTTTGTAGAATATGAGTTGTGGATGTGGGAAAAAAACGGATGCACAGTTTTAATAATATGATAACGATATTGTTACCTGAAAACTCTCCATCCACAGCTTCACATCTTGAATAATTAATTATTCGTTGTATCTCTTTTGACCTTGAATTTCTTCCTTCCCTGTATATCATTTAACCATTGTCATGCCCCCTTTTCATAAAACAGGGATTATGCATGAGATTAGGCCAATTAAAGTTTTCCAACTTAAAATTTTCCAACATTAATAAACCAATACAACGTGGCCCCCAATCATGTCCCATATGGATTGAAGTCCGCAGTGAGGTATAAACATTTCCTCGGTAACCATAAAATACAACGGAAACTTTATGATAAACAAATGGTACGATATAACATTTCAGAGTATGCACGTCTTCCATGGTTTTGCAACAACTTTTGACTTGTTGTCCAAGTTTGGTAGAAATAAGCAAGTTTTTCCTACCTCTCCAAGTCAGAATTTTTAGGAAAGTGTTGGAAAAAAATAGTGGAGTTGGGAAGTTTTTCTAATTCAATCTCCTTGATATGCAAGACTTTCTAAAAATGGTCCTACTTGTGATTCTTGGAAATCTCTCATCCTAGACCCCACAAATCTGAAATAATTATTAAAAGGACCAAATCTGAGTTTTTGCTTGAATGGGCCCCATGTAGGGAGTGCAACATGGCTGGTGGGACCCTCTCTTCTTGGACGTCCAATACATGGTGGATCTTCTTTGCAATTTCCTTCTTTTGTTTCCCTCTTTCCTTTTTTGAATTTCTTCTCTAAATAATTAAGTTTTTCTTTGGCCTCATATACTAGAAGAGTGAGAGATAGAGAGGAGAAAGAGAAAGAATAGAAATAGAAAGAGAGATGGGGAGAGTTGCACGTGAGGGAGAGGGAGGGTTATATGGTGTTGCACTTCCCCAAGTGCAGTGGCAGACTCACGATTTTCATTTAGATGGGGCTAAATTTTTGCTAGCATAATCATAAGCATCATACCATGGGCCAAAAAAAAAAGAAATTCCCAAAATAAGGAAGAAGAAGAAATTAGTAGTTAAAACTCGATGTCTATGATTTTTTTGCTACCTTCTTTCCTTAAAAAAAAGGAAAGAGACAAACTCTCATGTAAAAGAGAATATAAAGGATTAGGGACAACAATAACATTATAGTCACCCAGCCACGTGAAAGTCCAAGATCCGAATGTGATGAGAGCCTAAAATATACATTTTAGGCCCCTCAATAAGGACTTTGTTAAACATTCTGACGCGTTTAATTAGTCTAATTATGTTATTTTGATGTTTACAGGTGCCCTAGAGCTTTAGAGAAGAAATTGGCGAAAAATAGGAAGAAATTGCAAAATCACGAAAAATCAGAAAACACCCGAAGATTCTGCCTCCAGGAGTCCGGACACCCAGCGCCCGGACGCCCGGCCACAGATTCAACCCCGAAGCTACTGCTTCCGGGCGTCCGGTCGCCCAGTACCTAGCATCCTGCCGCCCGGACCGTCTGAGGTCCGCCTCCAGCGCGTTTTGACGAGGTTTTTCATCGCAAAACCTATAAATAAAAGTTCAAAGTCGTTTTAGCATTCATTCACATCTTGGGAGAAATCGGGAGCAAGGTTCTGGAGCTTTAGGAAGAGCGTTAACGGGGATTTCGTCAGAGATTCTTCGCCAATCGTCGTCCATGAGTAATTAAAATTTTATCTTAGGGTTGTGATGAAGCCCTAATCTTGTGTTCATAGTGATGTATAGGTTCTAGCGTTTTCCTTTAAACGCTTTTGGTTATATGACAATGATGTTATCCATTGATTGGATTTTATTTCTTTAATGCAATATCTCTTTGTTTAGTATTTTATATCTTGTAGATTTGAATGTTAGTCATATAACGGTGCTTGATTGAATGTGTTGATTAGATCTAGGATAATCTATGCCATAGAGATAGGTTATGCCCCGATTTACATTCACATCATTTATTTGTTGACTCTTGAAGGTTTGTAACCAGATAGAGTCTTTTTAGCGTTAATAGTGGAACCCTGGGTCTATACTTGCCACGATGCGAGGTTAGAGTGGATTTGTACCCTAAGATCTTTTCTCTGATTAAATTAAAGCATTGTCTTTTAATTTATTAATTTAGGAATCAAACCCATCAAACCAATACTTCATTTTCTCATAGGATTAGTTTAGAAATCAATACTTTATTTTCTATTAGGATTAATTTAGGAATTTAGGAAACAACGCAACTTAGCTTTTTTGTCCCAGTCGATACGACACCCGGTTAACATCGGGATAATTTATATTTGCAAACCCTATTCTAGGACGGGTCAGAACCCTAGAAGGGAGTGAATAGAGTGAGCTAAAAAATCTAGACCAATTTTAATTTTCTAATGCCAATTATGCTTTGAAAATTATTAACTAGACTATAAGTGAAATTTCTAAGTCATACATGAACTAGTAAAGAAACTATATAATCATTCAGCATTGGCATTAATAAAGAAACATTAAGCATATGAGCATCATCCATACATTAAAAGATCAACCACCATAACAACTGAATTTATAGTGGTTCGACCAATCATGCCTACATCAACTCCCAATTTCCCTACCAGATTCTCCACTATTTCAACTAGAGGTTTAGGCTCACCTCTAACCTTACAATCACATATGCTTTTCAAAGGCTTGGCATTAACCTTTACAGCCACTTATACTTTTCTAAAGCTTAACAATAACTTTTACAACAAAATATTTTTTTCTCAATTTTTATGCCTAAGGATGCACAAGAAGAGATGCAATTAAGTACATATTGATGCCTCTTAACATAGGCTAATATAAAAGTGAAAACTCAATTAAAGACATATGAATGAAGAATGCAAAGATTCATAAATGATGCATATGCTTGGAATCCTCTATCTCTTTTTGAAATTAAATGCTCATAAATGATGCAAAGGTGAAAACCATAAGTGAGAGATAAAGTGATTTAAATGATGCATACATATTTTGCAATGATGAACAAACTAATTTTAGAAAACTCAATCTAACTCTAGCATGTTTGTTCAAAACATAAATTTGATAACATGTGTAAATCTATTCAAATGTTAAAGTCAAATCACTAACTAAGTTTAAAATTAAAGCATATTAAACAACTAGCATTTGAACATGTTAAGTGAACATTAAATCATGCCATAAATGAAAACAAAGTTTTAAAGACTGGCAATAATTAATTTTGAGCCAAAGGGAGCAAACTCATTTGAAGAATCAAAGGTTGAAATCCATAGATTTTTCCTCCTAGCCTTCCTCTAGCTTAGCCTAGCTTCCCACCTTCCTTTGCCGTCAAAAGACTCAAATGGGTTGGCCCAAATCCCAAGGAATGATCCTTTTATATAAAAAAAAAAAGTTTTAAAGGCTAGCTAACGGTTAGCAGTGGCTTCTCTATGGCTAGCCGTGAGCCCAACTGTCAAATTAAAATGGCTAGGTCTTGTACGGACTTTTTCGAAAAATACTCTACGTGACGGTTAGCCGTAAAATGTTCTATGGTTAGCCATAGAGTTGTTTGACGGTTAGCCATGAGTTAACCGTAAGGTCACTGAAATGCGGAAATAAGATTTTTTTGCATTTTGGAAATGCGACCGTGAGGTAATCGAAATCCATGGCGGTTAGCCGCCATTTCCCAGTATTTTTATGTGAAAATGATTTTCTAAGTGAGAATTTTGGCCATGGAAAACTTGACTTGAATAGAGACTAAAATAGAGTTTCAGAATGTGATACAAAACTTGTTTATGCATGAATTTCAGAAATTCATTGTATAAAACTTTTGAAACTAAATTTAAAAGAATAAATCATGCATAAAGATCAAGTCTTAACTTACATGATGCCAAACATTAAAACTTAAAAAAAAATATATGAAGATTTCAATATGAAGAGTATGAGAGCATGAGAGATCAAGATAAGATTAAAATGAATGCATCCACTCAAATTGAAACAAACAGAAACTCTAACACCACTATGGATTATAGAATTGAAGGAAACTCTAGTTCATTCCAAATGCCCACTAAATCAAGAAAACATAAATCTCACACATAACACATACAAAGAAAACAAGAATTCTATACGCTTATTACATTTTAATAATCCACGAATCACTTTCAAATAAAACAAACACACCATTCTCCCTTTAAATATTAATCTCTCATTTTCCAATCCAACAATTTCCATCCCTTTCTTTATTTTTCATCCTCTTTATAAAATAACTTCTTTTCCAAAGACCTAATTCCCATTTAATTTATTTCTATATATTTCATTTCCAACGTCTCAAATAAAATAGAAGCTAGCCCAGACAAGAGACTCTTTTTATGTCTCTCTACAGCCTGTCTTCTTTATTCATCTTGTAAGACTGCAATACAAGACTCATAATGCTCTTCTTACAAGACTGCAATAGGTGGGGCAGATGTATTGAAACATGTGGGGCATGTTCAAGGCCCATTAGTAGGTTTAGGTAATTTTTCAATCCCATCTGGGGCGGTCGCCCCAAATGGTTTTCAAGTGGGTCCGCCCCTGCCAATGTGGGACACCTTTTCTTTAGGGCATGTTTGTGTAGCCTATTTCCATGGAAAAAGAGGCAATTTTATACAGAAAACTTACTTTTCATGTGTTTGGTGCAGTATTTTTTCCATGGAACCACGTTTTTGCCAACTCAGCCTTTTCCTTCCTCACCATGGAAATAGACTTCCCATGGGGGGTATGGGAAATCTATTTCCTCAGAAGACTCCCCCACCCCACCCTTTATAAACTTTTTTTCCTACCCATTTCCCATCCAAAACCCTACCCCCCAGTTCTCTCTTCTCCTTCATCAAGGAGAGCATCCTTGTGGACGACAGCCATCGCCCCCTGCAGGTAAACTCCCCCTCCCTTGGACTCTCTTCTACTCCCTGTGCTTGCAGCCATGCCCCAACCCCTCTCTCTCTCCCTCTATTCTCCTCTCAAGCCAACCTCTTTCTTCCCTGCTCTCTTTCTTCCCTACTGCCAACCAACCTCTCTATCTCCCCTGCTGCCAGCCAACACGCGTAGCCAACCCACCCTGCCTGGCCACCTCTTTCTTTCCCCTCTCTCTTCTCCACCCCGTCCCAACAAAAACACCCCTCCATCCAGCCACCACGCCCCGCCACCCCACCTTGCCTGGCCACCTCAATCTTCCCCCTCTTTTCTCCATCCTATGCTTGCAGCCAGGCTCCAACCTCTCTCTCCCTCTCTATTCTCCTCCCAGTCCAACCTCTTTCTTCCCTACTGCTAGCCAACCTCTCTCTCCCGCACAGCCAGCCACCCCGCGCAACCCAATCCACCCCTCCTAGCCACCTCTTTCTCTTCCTCCCCCCCCCCCCCCCCCCCCCCCCCCCCCCCCACACACACACACACACACCCACACCCTCTATTCTCCACCCCATCCCATATATTGAGTTTCAAGACCTGGGTTCTATTAGATTTCAAATCTTTGTCTCTCTGGTTTATTTATTTATTTAATCTTTTTGTGGTGTATTGAGATTGGAATGTAAGAATGTTATTTAGTGCTTGAAGATTTAAGTGATAGTGGGTTAAAAAGGTTTCTGAGGTTGACTCAATTTTAGATATTGGACCATTTTGATGCAGTGATTCAAGTTGCAACTGCGAGCTCTTACGTTGGTCGATTGAGTCCTCGTGTTACTTTGATCCAACTCTTGATAATGTGAGTGTTGGATGGTTATAGGATAGAGATGTTTTCCATCAAGCAATCTCTACCATCAATTGGTTGGGTTTTTATTTTTCTTCTTTCCTTTTGGATTGTTGGTTCTATGTTCTTTTCAGTAGTCCACATGCAGGCTAAATCAAAGGATGACCAAGATTTTATGATGGGTTCCTAGGATCATCACCGTTTATTCTTGTTTTTGTCAATGTGAGAGACGGAAACGGAACACAATAATGCGCTGAATACTGTGCCCTTTGAGGGTTGACTGTGTTTTTTATATATAGGGGTTGAATGCCCTAATTACATCCAAATAACAGTATCTAATCATATCTCAGATCCTAAAAAGTAGCTAACAAACTAAGTATGTACATGTGTGCTTTGACTAATGATATAATATAATGACCGAACCTAAATGGGCCTGCGAGTTTGGGCTTGGATTGACACCATCTTTAACACCTCCCCTCAAATTGATGCCGATGAATCAACCATCGTCAATTTATCTGTCAAGAATTGATGACATGGTCAAGGAAGTGCTTTGGTAAAAATATCAGCAACTTGGAGACTGGAGGAGATGAAAGGGAGGGAAATAACATCATGTAGATATTTATCCCTGATAAAATGGCAAGCAACCTCGATGTGTTTAGTTCTCTCATAAAACACTGGGTTTTCAGTCATCCGAATGGCACTGGTGTTATCCGCATGTAATGGTGTGGGAGATGTTTGTAAGAAGCCAAGTTCCTCAAGAAGTCCACGAAGCCATATAATTTCGAAGCATGCGGCAGACATGGCCCGGTATTCTGCCTCAGTTGATGATTTAGAAACGTTGTCATGTTTTTTTCACTTTCCATGAAATAAGAGCATCACCTAAGAACATGCACCAGCCCGTTGTGGATTGACGAGTATCAGGGCAACCTACCCAATCAGCAACAAAATAGGCAATCAATGTCATTTGAGAGCTAAAAGGAAAAAAATAAGCCTTTGTGAGAAGTGCCAAGAAGATAATGAATAATTCGTTGAACAGCTGCTAAATGAAGATGATGGGGCTTGGTCATATACTGACTCATCAAGTTGATTGCATAACTGATGTCAGGCCGAGTAGTAATCAAATATATAAGCTTACAGACAAGCTGTCGATAATATGTCGGATCAGGAAGGGGATCACCACTGTCACTATGGAGTTTAAGATTCAGTTCCAAAGGACTATCCGCTGGTGTGGAGTTTGACAGGTCTGCTGATTCAATTAAATCCATAGTATACTTATGTTGATGCAAAATCAACCCCTTCTCAAAGTGATGAACTTCCAATCCCAAAAAATATTGCAGAGGACCCAGATCCTTCGTTTTAAAAGATTGATGCAGAGAAAATTGGAGATCTTGAATCATGGTTGTACCTGTGCCAGTGATTATGATATCATCTACATAGACTAGAAGAATGGTGATTCCTGTTGATTTCTGATGCAAAAACAATGATGGATCATAAAGACTCTGTTGAAACTACAGCTTGAGTAAAGCATCCTTGAATTCGTCAAACCATGCTCTTGGTGCTTGTTTTAACCCATACAAGAACCGTTTCAAAAGAGCAACTTGTCCTTCTGATGGTTTTGGGAAACCTGAAGGCAATCGCATATAAACTTCCTATTTAAGATAACCATGAAGAAAGGCATTTTCACATCAAATTGGAAAAGGGGCCAGGATTGAGATGCAGCTATGCCAAGGATGGTGCGAATTGTAGTCATCTTTGGAACATGTACAAAAGTTTCTTCGTAGTCGATGCCATATTCCTGTCTGTTGCCAAGGCCCACAAGCCTTGCATTGTATCTATCCAAAGTACCATCTGCCTTCAATTTGATAGAGTAAACCCATTTACTCCCAATAGGTTTAACCGAAGCTGGGCATGGAACAACAACCTATGTTTGGTTCTGCTGTAGAGCATTAAGTTCTTCTTCCATAGCCTGTCTCCATCATTCCTACTTTGCTGCTTGTGAATAAGAAGTAGGAATGGAAACAGATGATAAAGTAGCGAAAAATGAAGAATGAGAAAAACCTTATCAATCGAGTGGGCGAGAGATACGAGAAGAATGACGAATGGCAAGTTGAGGTGAATCTGATGGTGGAGCAAGATTCGGGGCCGGTTCTTGTAGAAGAGGCAAAGTAGTGGCATTTGTTCCTTGTCGACGAGCATACGCCTTGTCCGAATGAAATCGCAGAGGTGAAGGAAGGCATTCATCATCAAAGAATGGTACTTTAGAAAAAGAGATTTATAGAGATGAATCAGGATAAGACTGAAATAGGTACTGGTGTTTAAAGAAGACAACATTTCTAGAAATCTGAATACGCTTGGAGGTGGGATCATAACAAATAAAACCTTTTTGTTGGGAAGCATAACCAAGAAAGACACATTTTGCAGATTGTGCGGATAACTTGGAACGTTCATGTTTGGGAAGATGAACAAAACAAACATAGCAAAAAATGTGTAAATGTGTGTATTGTGGTTCAATTTGAAAAGACGGAAATGTGGAGATGTGTTTTGAAGTTTTGGAGAAGGAAGGCGGTTGATGATATGAGTAGCAGTGGTTAAAGCTTCTGGCCAAAATCTAGGTGGAACAAAGGATTCTAATAATAAACACCCGACCATGTCTAGAAGATGACGGTTTTTCCGTTCTGTAACACCATTCTGTTGGGGAGTGTAGGGACATGTTCGTTGGGATATAATTCCTTTGTCTTGTAAAAGTGCCTAAAATTGCTCAGACACATATTCCCCCCCTGAGTATGTACGAAGAACCTTAATACATGTTGAAAATCGATTTTGAACATAATTCAAGAATTTTTTAAACACATCAAAGACTTTAGATTTGGCATGTAGAAAATAAACCCATGTAAATGGGCTATAATCATTAATGAAAGTCACAAAATACTTATACTGTGAATGAAAAACAATTGGTGCAACACCTCAAACATCACTATGTACTAAATCAAAACATTTGGTAGTAGAAGAAACGTATAATGGAAAAGGCAAAGTTTTACTCTTTCCCAGCTTACAAGTGGTTCAATCAAGAGCAACATCTGATGATAAAAACTTCATTTTACTAATATGACCAAAATTTAACAAAGATAACAAAACTGTTGAATTGGGATGGCCTAATCTATTGTGCCACAACTGTACATTATTCTTGTGGACAACTAATAAAGCAAACAAAGAAATATCTGGATTCGGCGTTACTATGTGAAGAGGAAACAGACGCCCACACTCAGGCCCCTTTGCTATCACCTTCCCCGTCTCCTGATCCTACACCACACAATCAGAGAAGGAAAAAGAAACATTGCAGTTACCATCAACCAATTGACCGACAAAGATTAAATTGGTAGAAAGATTTGGTGAACAAAAAACATCGTGTAAGGGCAGAGAATGAGAAATATCACCAATAGAGGTAATTGGTATTGTGGTACCATTAGCTGCATGGACCTGAATCCATCCATCATATGGTTTAATTGTGGAGAAGTTTTTTTATGATGATGTCATATGATTGGAGGCACCATAATCAAAATACCAGTGAGAGAGAGAGTGATTTTTACCAGATATACCAAGAGTGGAAAAGGCCTGGAGGATCATCTGTTGGATCATGTCAAGGGTGACTGGAGTAGCAGAAGTATGGGCAAAAGAAGATATGGAAGATTAATCAATAGTGCTAGAAGTAGCAGTAACCGCTTGATAAACTTTTGGATTTATGTTCTAAGGACGTTTTAACATTCATTGATTGAATGTCCAGATGCTTTGCAATAAGTGCAGATCCTCTGCTTGCATTGATTTGCATAATGGTCGAAATTCCGACACTTGAAGCACTGCATTTTACTATCTCTGCTTGGTTGCTTTCCCTTGGTAGAATAAGCAACATTTACTGGTGAGTTCGGTGGTTGATAAGGAGTAGGTACACTATAGGCAACATCAATTGCACTAGGAGTAGCTTGTTAGAGCACACCAAATTGAGTCAATTGTCTATGTTCCTCTCGCAGTAATTCATTGAGACACTCATCTAGTGATGGAGAAGGTACCCTACTCATGAGATTAATCTGACCGATTCATACAGAGGCCTTAATTTCATGAGAAATTGATCCCAATGACTAGTTGCTAGTATTATTTGCAATTTGGGAAGAGCCTGTGTAGAGATATTTGCATATTTGATTTCATTTAATTCTGTCCATAAATTCTGGAAACCAGAATAATATTCTTGAATGGAAGAAGTCCCTTGCATATAATTTGCAATTTCAAATTCCAACTGATATTGTCGGGCAGAATTGCCCTGATGATACACTTTTTTCAGGTAGTCCCACATATCTTTGGTAGTTTTGTATGGTTTCAAATTCATGAAAAATTGTGGTTCCATGGACCCAAGAATCCAAGTTTTGATCTTAGCATCTTTTGTGTTCCAGGACACAATTTTCTTCTCATCTTCTGTTGATTTTGGATCAGTTCCAGAGATATGGACCCATAATTCTTTACCCTCTAGGTAAAGTTCAAATTGAAAGGCCCAAGATGGATAATTTTTGCCATTAAACCTGATTAAGTTGATTTCAGGTTTCTCCATTTGTAACAATGATTCAGATGAACCAGCAGAATGATGAACAAACCAATCACACAGCAACAAATCCTCTGATCAATATGTAAGACAGCCAAGATCTAATGAGATGAGCTGTTTTGAAGAATAAAAACAGAATCGTAATGCCAAGATCTGTGTTTGAAGATGCCCAGAATAGTTCCCCAGAGGCACAGAATGAACAGTGCATAAAAACAGTACACAAAATGACATAGACGACCATGTCGTCACTATGTAGTTCGATACGTGGGCCCCACCAATTGATCTACTCACAGATCTAATAAACAAAGGCAACAGGCAGTAGCAGATGATACTCTTTGGGTATCCAGAAACAACAGAACAAGTAACAGATTAAGCAGTAGCAGTTTTGGTACCAGACACAGTAAAAAACAGCAAGCCGTCCTTGGTCGTCAGTGAAAAAAGTTCCATATGGGCCCCAGATGGTGATCAATGGTCACATCAGAGTTTGGGGATGGAAGGGTAGACTATTTTCGCAACTATTGGAAAAGGTCTCACTCAAAATGGATCAAAATCCACAATTTTGAATGGCTGTGATGAAATCTGCTAGACAGAATCGAAATACCAAAAGATGTGGTAGATGGCCTACCTCTGATGATAAAAAATTACTGGAAAACTCACCATAAATAAGAGAAATACCAGGTGACCACACTGGGCTACTTTCGCAGATGTTGTGATGATGATCTAAAGTGGGCCACATCGGATCTGAGATGATCAATGATGATCGGGCTGGAGATATGATCTCTGAAGGGCTTCCAAATCTTGAAAGATGACTAGGACAATCCACAATTCCTTGGATCTTGAAGAATAAGATTAGCTGAAGCACTAATTTTTTACTTTGCTCTGATACCATATCAATGTGAGACACAGAAATAGAACACAGTAATGCGCTGAATATTGTGCCCTTTGAGGGTCGACTGTGTTTCATATATATAGGGGCTAAATGCCCTAATTACATCCAATTAACAGTATCTAATCATATCTCATATCCTAAAAAGTAGCTAACAAACTAAGTATGTACATGTGTGCTTTGACTAATGATAAAATACAATGAGTAGGCCTAAATGGGCCTGCGAGTTTGGGCTTGGATTGACACCATCATTAACAGTTTTTTCATATGATGGATGAATGATCATAGCTTCTTTTTTTTTACATGATGGAACCACCATTCTCAATGATGCCAATGCCCAACAGTGGAATTGAGTTAGGAGGAGGAACAGTTGGGAGGAGCAATAACCCTACCATCCACTTGCAGTGTTAGATGACTTTTACTGTTCATTCAATATCAAGTATTTGAATTATCATTTTAAGGTGCTAGCATTTGAATTATCTAAATATTATTTTTGTGATGGTTATTGTATTTGTGATTTGATATTTATTAGTGTTGTAGTGTTGTTTAATCTCAATGTACTTGCATGTGAATGGATATATAATATTTGTTGCCATTTATTTAGCAAGAATATATTTCTTAGGAGCTTCATGATTTTGTTGTAATCCATACCGGTGAAATACCGATTTTTTAGATTTGACATACTATATATATATATATATATATCTATGTGTATGTATTCACATCCTCACTAAAATTTGTATGAATGAATGGTAGCACAAAATACAAATGATAATTTCACACCCCTTCCAAAAAATTTGAAATGGACGTCAATGCAAGATGACGCGCTCATCCAACTTATGGTTGAGGAATGTAAAGAGGGGCACGGCATAAAAAGGAGGTTTCACCTGTGAAGGGTGGAATTTATTGACAAAGGAAATGAAGACTCATCATGTTGCCTTCTTGAGGAAGGATAAACTGAAAAATAGGTTTGAAACATTGAAGAAGACTTATGGAGATCTGAAAGCAATGCTAGACCTTAGTGGATTTGGATGTGATGATACAAGAAAAATGGTGACTGCTGAACCGGATGTTTGGAAAGAATATGTGGCAGTGAGTCAGTTCATACGTCTATTTTTTTTATAGTACCTATTAATGTGGTAAATGAAAATTTGTTACAAGTTGAAGTATTTTGAGTCACTTTCAGACACACCCTAAGTTAGCTCTTGATAAGAACAAGGCCTTCTCAGACTGGGATTCTCTGGCCATTATCTTTGGTGACATTATTGCAGATGGTAAAGATGATTTTGCTAGCAATGATCCAGAACCTATAGAAACCCAAGCTGAAGAAGAGACGCAACTGATGATATGGATAATGTGTATGAAGATAGTGCAGCTGAGGATATTGACATGTCCATAGGCACCAATAGGAAGCAACGCCAGCTGAGCACTACAATGACTTCTCGTCATTTAGCGAGAAACCGACCAAATATGGGTCAAGTTTTTATTGCTGCAGTGGAAACAAAAGCATATGCAATGTCTGATTATGCAAAAAAAAAAAAAAAAAAAAAGAGCCAAAGAGTGTCTAGATATGGACAAATGCATTGATTCTCTTTGTGATCTTGGACTCCCAAGTTTTATATATTTTAAAGCACTTAACGTAATAGAAATTTAGAGGAAGGCATAATTCTTTCTGGAACCATGGATACTAAGTCAACTTGGATTAGAGATCAACTTTGACTAGAGTGATGATGGGAAATGTGGCATTATGGAGATTTTGGCGCGTGGTAAATTTTTGGCCATGTACTCAAAAACCCTATTTGTTAAAACATGGCACTTTTTGAACCTAGAACTTTGGGGTACTACTATTTTGGCCACATTTATTTTTTGTTTGCAACAAGGCAGAAAACTATGGGTATGCATTTAAAAAGAGGTCCTCCTATGAGAGGCACTCTCACCAAGTTGGTGAGAGATGGGTGGGGGCCCTCACATTTAAGTTGGGGGTCCTTAAATTTAAGTTGTTGAGAGTGGATATGGAAGTGAGGGCCCCCACCCATCTCTCACCAACTTGGTGAGAGTGCCTCTCATAGACGTACCTCCTGCATTTAAAATATGGATGGCATCCAATCATCTAACCTTTCTTTTTTTTTTTTTGTCTCTCATTAAGAGAGCTTTTCAACTATAGATATGCATGAACTTCGCTTTTGCTATATACATCGTTCTATATGGTTCTTATGTTTTATATGGTTGATGTATTTTATGTGGTTGATATGTTTTATATGGTTGATATGTACCAAGATGATGACATACAATTATATATTACTTTGTCATTAATGTGCTACTTGTTGCACATTATATATATTTTGTTACGAAATGGATGAGGATATGGAGTTCCTTTTCTTTTGTGCCTAAACTGTGGCTCTTATTTGTGTTCCTGGGTACTATTAATCGTACGACCATAGAGAAGGAGTTCATAACTCTATCTTAACTGGAAATTCTTTTGTGGATGAATTATTGATTGGACATGAGCGTAATTGCTTTGATCTATTACGGGTGAGCAATGGATGCTATGTTAATCTATCAAATGAGTTAAGACTAAGAGGTCTATTATTCGACTCATGAAATGTTACGGTCGATGAGCAACTTTCCATTTTTTTATTCACGATTGCTCACAATGAGCGTAATTGAGTGATGCATAATCGATTCCAACACTTTGGTGAGACTATAAGTAGGTACTTCAATAAGGTGTTGGGTGCAATTATGAGGGTTTGCCCTCATTATATTAAAACCTGTAGGAATTCAGACTCCAACAGAAATTGCAACGAACCCAACATCTAACTCTTACTTCAAGGTAATCTAACTGTGATCTAAATCATGTCATTTTCTTACAATGAGTTTAATAATATTCTATTATGTTTATCATTAGGATTGTGTTGGAGCAATTGATGGCACACATATACCTGCATGGGTTCATTTAGAAGATCAGGTGTGCTACCGAAACAGAAAATGTTTCCTCTCACAAAATGTCATGGTTGTTGTATCTTTTGATATGCGATTTCAATACGCATTTGCTGGTTGGAAATGGTCAGCGTCTGACTCTAGAATACTACAAGATGCTTTGTGGAGACGACCATATAATAGGCTTCATGTCCCAATGGGTAAATTCCAATTCACCTATTCTAGAACTAAGAATTATTTCATTATTGCAGAAAGAAATAAGCAATTATATTTTGAATATTCTAATAGAGTGAATGAATTTCTTAGGAAAATATTATTTGGTGGATGGGGGTTATGCAAACACCCACGGATTTATTGCACCGTATCGGGGAGTGTGCTATCATCTCAAAGAGTGGTCAACCACACAAGCACCACAAACACCCAAGGAACTCTTTAATTTACGACATTCTAAATTGTGAAATGTAATGGAGCGTACTTTTGCAGTATTAAAGCAACACTTTCCCATCCTACAAACAGCACTACGATATCCTCTCAAAACACAAGCGAAAATAGTAGTTACTTGTTGTGTTATGCACAACTAAATCAAAGAATAGAACTATATTGATGAAATGTAGGAAGAGCATGTACAAGAGATGGGTGTTGATGAAGACGTGTGTTGAGGAGGGGAGGGGGGGGGGGGGGGGGGGGGAATTGGATCCGGTTCGAGTGATGCGGATAGTCGATTTGCATATGAGCTACGAGATGCAATTGCTCAACATATGTGGGATGGGTATTAATTTATTAGACGTTTATATTTAGTGTTAAGACCTTGTATCGTTTTTAAGTGCTATGGTTGTTGGTACTTCATAGAATGTGTTGCATGTGTTGCAGTAGATTGTTGAGACTATTTACATATATTTGACTGAGTTTCTTTTTATGGAATGCTATTTGTAACCAAATATATTGGGTAATGTTAATGTTTGTTGACATGTATTTTTTTTTTATTTTTATAAAAGATGTGTCCATAGTTGATAAACAGATCTGTAAAGTTTGAAGATGTATCCATAGTTGTGATGGTGTTGACATGTGTTTTTTTATAGAATATGTATTCATAGTTTATGAATAGGGCTAAAAAGGTTGAAGAAGTGGCAGCGTTTTAACTCCTCTTACAGGAGTCCCATATAGTTTCTAGTTTAGATATGACTGTAAGGCATTCAGTTGAAAAAATCATTTCATATTGTGGATGAATTTGCATTGTTAGAAACAAATCAACTTCATTGTCTTCTTGCTTTCGATGTTTCTCTTTTAGGTCGCTCAGTGAGTTGATAGTCACTTCATATTTAAAGGTCCTCCTACATGCTTAAACATTTTTCCTGGTACTTTATTTCACAATTTTTAGAATGGTAACTAATGCATTTTGGATTTGATGAACATTCAGTATTATGAATCATGTAGTTCCCTTCTTTAATGATTGACACGCCAATATTGGCAAATAAAACTTCATTGTTGTTAGGGCTTATAATGATTTTTGGGCATTGGCTGTAATCAATTGATTATGCATTCTAACATACTTCCTCCTAACAAGATTTTGTGAACTCATAACAATGATGCTCCAGGGAGAAGAAAGTGGTGGAGATGCTCACTGGTAAAGGAAGGGACCTTCCTCTTCCGACTTAGCCTCCTTTTATCAATGTCAAGGGTGCAGAATCCAACAGTGGTGGCTTTGAAGCCTCTTCTATTTTCTCCTCTTCTTTGAAGTTTTTCTTTCTGTACAGTGAAATTTTGTTAAGTTGTTGGCTACCAAGTTGAAGGTAGTTTGGCTTAGAGAGATCATTCAATTTTTTTTACAGGTTTCTTTGGTGTTGTTTATTATTATTATTTTTTTAAACGGATGTTGGTGTTATGATCTCTTTCATTGTCTTGTGATGTGTCGAATGTCCCGTTAATGAGAAATGAATCATGTCATTGTTTTCTCTGTACAAACTAACTTAATTAGTCTGTATTTAAGTGTAAAGATCATTGACTTTCTGTTTTTAATCCATCTCCCTTTTGTGCTAGGAGCCTTGGACTAAACACATAGTGTTCAGTGTTTCACCATATTTGAAAAACGATGTTCTAATAATTCTATGTTGATGGTCATCCAAAATCTAAGTTCAAAATGTCATATAATTTGACTTTATTTCCACAAAAACTGCTATTGCAATATTAAGATGTTCAAAGCTAACATCTTTGGCCTTCTGCTTATGATAAGTCCACAAAATTGTAGTTTTCATTCATCATTTCATATGCATTTGTAGACTTAATTAGGTTAATTGCATAGAATTACATTTAATTTCATGATTTCATGCATTTGAGCATCAAAGTTGGAATCTTAGTCAAATTTGGTCAAAATTCATTACATTGCATGACTTTTGTGAGATTAGGGATTTTCATCTCATTCATCACCCAAAAATTAGTTCTTTTGGCTTCACTAATGCATACCTTCTAATTTTGACGCCATGTGTTATTTTTGGAGAGTTGGGTATTTTTAGTGCATTAAGTAGGCATATACGGTCCCATGCATAGTCCATCTAGATTCCTCACACTTAATTATTATTGATATTATTTAATTTTATTTATGTAGGAGAAATCAAGAGTGGGACATACATTGGTGAAATTTGAGAGAGATCAAAGGCGGGACACCCTTCATGGTGGGCCCACATATCTTGACATCTTGGTGGAGTTAGAAAGATTGGAAATTCTCAAAGATGGAAAAATAATCAAATAAGTAAGCAAAGAAAGAGTCCAAGCATGCCTTGGATGTCCAACATGGGTCCCACACATCCCATAGCATGCCAAACATAGAAGTTTCCTTAATTGCACAATTATTCCTGGATTTTTCAGGGGCAGCAAATTGAAATGGCCATAACTCTCAAACCTAGTATCGGATTGGTACAATCTACCTATCGTTGAGAAGCTCTTTTCGAGTAAATATCCGTGGAGCTCAAGATTGCATAAATCGGAGCTATATTGAGAGAGATATGACCTCAGAAAGTTACCTGTTAAAATTCTATGCGGGAATTACAAGAAGTTTTCAAAATTAGCAACATGAGAGATGTTTGAGAAGTTCAATTTGGCAAGACTTGGAGCCCAAGAGACCACACTTAGCAACAAATCATCTCCAATTCAAATTCTTTCTAAGTGTGAAACCTAACTTGAGTCCTAAGCAAGAAATCTCTCCAAATAAGGAAACAAGTCCTAAAAGATAGGAGATTCTTTTCTAAAAAGGATGCATCAACATCTATAAAACCAACCCAAAAGGGGATGGAGGCATCAGACATCTAGCCCTCTCTCCAATTCCCTTCTTTCTTTTCTTCCTTTCTTGTTTTCCATTAGTATTTTCTTTTTCTTTTGTTTTTTTTTGGTAGCCTTGGGCCATGCCCAAGGATTTATTTTGAAGGAGAATTTTTGTGAAGGAGAAGTTGTAAAGATGCAATTTTTAATGACAAATCAAGAAGCATTCTTTGCAATGGCGGGCTAATTTTCTTGATTAGAGTTATGGATGAAGGTAAGTAACTTCTTTTTATTTATTTAGTAATTTTAATTCATGTTCCATGATTATGTGCTTAATGATTAATAGGCTTGTCTTCGTGCCCTAGGTAAATCTCCATTCTTAAATTCTGAAAATAAAATTTGGTTTTTGACTATTCATACTTAGGTTTGATAGGCCATGCTTAGGATTTAGATCTTTTGATGGTTTATGCTTACTTTTGATGGATAGTTCTTAAATTATTTTTATTCTTTTATGAGATGAGGGAAGTCTTGAGTTTTCAATTTTTATGATTGAAAGGGGATTTTAAAAGCTAGATTTTTCTAATTAAAAACATTGTTTTGTCTTTGATTTGAAGTAAAAATTGGAACAAATTATGATTACTTGATAAATAATTTACGAATGCTTATTGGATTCCTATGCTCTAATCACTTTCATTAATTTGTAGTTTTTCATCTTTCTAAATTAGTTGCTTGATTTTATATCTAAATACTCAAAACTTTCATTGATTGTAGTTAATTAGTTTTCTTAATCTAAAAGTTTCTTTAATTAGCTCCTTGTGGGTTCAACCCGTTCTTGCCACTGTCTTATCTAGACACCCGTGCACTTGTGGTATTTTATGATTGATATTGATCACATCAGCTCAATATAGTTTAACCTGATTGGATAAATAACTTTTGAAAGGGGAGTTAGTGCAAGTATCATATTTATCTAACATGATATTGCTTCAAGTTAAATGGAGGATGGTGCGGCCAACATCTGTGTATCTCTTGTGTGTACATGTTTGGCATTTCTAGCTTTTCTATTTTCTATAGATATTTCTCACGTGACTTTGTTTTTTCTTAGAGAAAAAAGATTGAAATTTCTAAGGAGTTCTTTCTGTAGGGTATATTGTTGTATAGGAAATTGATAGAAAAACTTATGTAATTTTTCCTAGGTTTGGACTTTGGACTTCCTATGGCTGAATCGTATGACAGTCAAAGCAATTAGGATTGGTTTTCCCATCACCGTAAAGTGTTATTGTACAGTGATTACATTCATGCACACAAGCTCTTTTCTACTTGCTATTGCTATTGTAGATCATACCAATCCCTTTTCTAGATTAATTCTCTTCTATAAATGCCAAATAGAATTTTGAAAACTTTTGGATGAAACCCAAGTTCACTTAGAATTAACTCCATATGGTTCGACAGTAATACCAAAGTTAATTAACATAATTTCATGGTCCCACATGCCCATTTATTGTGTCATAAATTTCTTATAATCCATGGATTTATACATAGAAGTGTGGACAAATGAGTAAATAGAAAGTAATTTACAAATGATAATACTATTGTAGTTTTGTTATTTTTCCACAGAAAAGTGCCCCACCAAACAATAAATTCTAGTTTTTCGTAAGGAATCAACAGCAGCACCAAACAACATCACACCAATTCATCCAGGAAAAACTTTTCCGCGGAATTTTTTTTTTAAGTATTTGAAACCCATGGATTTTGCTGATGTGGCAATTTCTACTTTCCACAGAAATTATATGTACACCAACATGTCCGTAGTCTTTTTGCTTAGTTTCCAAGCATTTAGAATTTTTTTTCTTTAAACTCTTTCCTTCTATGGACTCCATATTGCAATGATTTGAATTCTAAATTTTATTTTCTAATCTTCATTGATTTGTTGCACAATCCTTCTAAAACTTGGATTCCCCTTGGTAGCTAGGAACTCCTCACTTGGGTCTCGCTTCACTTTGAAAAAATCTCAAATCTGAGAATCAGGTTTATTCTTTAAATTTCGAGCATGTGTGGGTCCTGCATAAGTGTGACCAATTTCTTGAATTCTTTCTCTCTTTTTTTTTTTCTTCTTTCTTCTTTAATTCCTTCAATTTCTTTGTCTTCAAACTTCCTTTAATGTGGGCCCCAACATCAGAATTTTTCTACAAGAAAAATAAATAATAATTAAAAAAATAATTTTCATGCAGAAAAGAGTAAAGCAATGCATGAGATCCAATTCAACATGTATGCATGCTTATACAAGGTGGACCCACATTATGATACCCTGGTGCGGTCTCCCCAGAGTGTTTTGGAATTCTTCTTAAGAGGTTATGGGCCACCCCAACTTAAAAGTCATCCTGCCCCGGGCCCCACTTTACAACGCCCCACCCTTTTTATCCCTAGCCCCTTTTTGGAAAACCCTTTTCTTTCTCCAGCCCAACGAAAACCCTCTTCGTTTCTCCAGCCCTAACTCTTTTCCTTCTTCGTCTTTGGATTCTTGAAGACTGCTGCCAGCAAACTGTCGATCCCATCGAATGGATCCTCTCTTGATTCTTCATCTTTCTTCCAAGTCCCAACGAACCAAACCCACCTAAAGCCCAATAACCCATCGACTGTCTCCTCTTTCTCTTTGTTTCTGCGACTTTCCCATTGGCCATTGTTCTCCTAAAAGCTGTAAGAAGAAGGGAAAGAGAGCTAGAAATAAAGAAAGGGATTAAAGAAGAGAAGGAAAAGAGGAAGTAAAGCAAGAGAAGAGGAGAACAAATGCCTTTGACCCAAGTATGATTTATTTCTCTAATTACATGTTTTTTTAGTGTTTAGATTACATCGTTACATTACCTGGATTGCTGGACTAGACATTGCTCTCTCTCTCTCTCTCTCTCTCTCTCTCTCTGAGACTTACATTTAAGATTTTTTTGGATTATTATATGAATTTATATATTCTCTCTACAACTACATGCAGTATATGAGTTTCCCCCTCTTTCTGTGGTTATCCTGAATTCCTGATAAATGAATCATATTGTGGATTTTTCATGTAATATGTTTGTTTTTTCTCCTCTTGCATATAGGGCCAGTCCGTCATAGTATACATTTTCCTCTTGCCTAAAATTCCTCTCCCCTATGTATACAGGAGGGTGGTCGGTTGAACTATTGATCTTGAGAAAGACCCAAATATGGAAAAAGATTATTGATAATTCTCTGAGAAGTTAATTTCATGAGTTCTAGAATTATCATGAGAATTCATATAGAGCGATAATTACAAGAAGGCCTTAATCTTTCCAATTACTATAGGCAGGCTCCTCCATCAATTAAATCCATGGATCTATTAGAATAAATCTGTCTAACCAAATTTGATCCACATCTTATTATCCTTGTGACCAAATTAATCATAGTAATCATGAGTACCATCCAATTAACTCTTAATTGAGATGGGTGTGTACTTACCAATGATAAAATTCATTAATTGGCATAAGGTGATATTTGGGGGATAGATTCTATCTTGAAGATTATATGTTCCCACAGCCCCACTACTACGTACTCAAGATACCGAGGTGTTAACCTACAATTGGCCTCACTCATTGGTGACTGACTCAAAGTAAATGTAAAGTAGGAACTTGAGTCCATTAATCTCTTAGGATTGAGAGTCTATTGCTTGGGAATTATGAGTGCAATCCTTAAATCAAACACTAATTTCCATAAGGTGCTACTTATGGTCCTTCAGTACATATAATATATTAGCACAACAATCCAGAGTCATCCAGAGTCTTACACTCTGATAATTGAGACAAATCACACTATTTCATAGTAATTGCAGTACTGCAACATTTTCAGATTAGATGCCCAGTCTCATCACTGGTTGTGAAAATACTTTAAGCATAAGATTTGTGATCCATATCTCCTATATATAAATCTCATCCACACATAAGGATTACATCTAATACACTTGTGGGCTCCGATTCATCTCATGAACCATCATGTCATTTTGTATTGGTTATGTGCAAACATAGAAGAATACCACTCATCACATGAATAAACATGGGAATATTAATTAATTAATGAAATAAATAAAGTTATTCGGATCATCCACTGGATTGAGGACATACAATCTAACATCATTTTGCCTTTGTTGTTATCATTTTGGAGAGCGAGCATGTCATTATGCTTTTATAGCTCAAGGACTTAAGAATTGGAGGAAAAAAGGAAGATTCGAAGACCATGTGGGAGGCCCGAATAGTTCTCACAATCAAGGATATGAGAAATGCTTGAGTTTATTAAATCAGCAGTAACAAATCAAGACGATTATTGTCAGGCAATTAGATCAAGCTCAAATAAAGTATCAAATCCGCTTGAAGGCAATGCTTGATTCTATTATACTTCTTCTATGCCAAGGGTTGCCTTTTTGTGGTCATGATGAATCTGATGATTAAAAGAACATGGGTAACTTTCTTGAGCTTTTGCATCTACTTTCCAATTAGAATGAAGCTATTAAAAAAGTTGTATTGCAAAGTGCTCCAAAAAATCTAAAATTGAGCTCGCCTAAGAGTCAAAAAGCTATTGTGAATGCTGCGGCCTTAGAAACCATCCAGGTTAGCATTTCTGATATTAGAAATGCACCATTTGCCCTTTTGGTTGACGAATCTCAAGATATCTCCATCAAAGAGCAAATGGTCGTTGTTATACGATATGTGGATAAGCGGGGATGTATGATTGAGCATTTTATAGCCATTGAACATATCACGGGCACTAAAGCTTAATCACTTAAGGAGGCCATCAAAGCGATATTTTTAAGGCATGGATTGAGCATAACAAGTTTGCGCGGGCATTGTTATGATGGGGCTGGAATATGAAGGGTGAGATTAATGGCCTCCAAAGGCTCATTCAAAATGAGAATCCTATGGCATTCTAAGTTCATTGTTTTGTATATCAGCTTCAATTGGCACTCGTTGTTATTACAAAATAGAACAAACCAATATTTGCCTTCTTTGACTCGGTTTCTCTTTTATTGAATGTCGTTGGAGGATCTTGCAAATGCCATAACATGCTCCAAAATATTCAAGCTGCTAAAGTCATTGATGCCCTCAATGCCGGTGAACTTGAAAGTGGTCAGGGTTTGAATTAAGAAACAAGCCTTAAACGGCCGGGAGATACACGTTGAGGCTCACATTTTGATTCTTTGATTAATTTGATTCTCATGTTCTCCTTTGTGGTTGATGTGTTTAAAATTATTTCAAATGATAATATGAGCGAACACAAGGGTTCTACGATAAATTTATTTCTTGTATCGTAAACTTTTGATTTTGCATTTAAAATGCATTTGATGAAAGATATATTAGGGATCACGGATGAATTATTAAGGGTATTGCAGCGAAAAGATCAAGATATTATCAGTGCTATGGAACTGGTGATAATATCAAAGCAATGACTGCAAATGATGAAAGACGATGGGTGGGATCCTCTCATCTCCGAAGTCCTCATTTTGTGATAAATATGAAATCATCATTCCCAACATGGGTGATATGTTTGTTGAACGAAAGCATTCACGACACAAATCTAAACTAACAAACCTACATTATTTTCAAGTTGAGGTATTTTATGCTACTATTGATCTGCAACTTCAAGAGCTCAATCACCGCTTCAATGTGGTGAACACCGAGTTACTTCTTTGTATGGCATGCCTAAATCCAAGCAATTCATTCTCAACTTTCAATAAGGGAAAATTGATCCATATTTCTCAGTTATATCCAGATGTTTTTTCATATTTAGATTAGGTGAGACTTGATAGTCAGCTTAAGACTTACATTATTGAAATGCGCATCAATAATAAGCTCTTAGAAGTAAAAGGAATTAGCGGCCTTACTTAGAAGATGGTTGAAACAAAAAGGGATGTTCTATGTCTATATCCTCTAGTTTATTTGCTTTTGAAATTAGCGCTAACTCTACCAATTGCCACTGCTATTGTTGATAGGGCATTTTTTGCTATGAAAATCGTGAAGATTTGACTCCGCAATTGAGAGTGGATGAATAATTGTTTGCTTATATACAACGAGAAGGACATTTAAAGGCATTGATGATGAGGCAATCTTGCAACGCTTTCAAAATATGAAAAACCGCCAAGGGCGATTGTGAAAACTTTATTTTAGATTTGAAATATACTTTTGATGAGAGAAATGTATGATAGTTGATGCAATTAAGCATTTTGTGTATATTTAAATGAAATACATTTTCTCCTTACTATTTTTAATGTGAAAAAAGTCTACCAAAGTTTAGCTCCACCCAAACGAAAATCCTAGGTCCGCCACTATGAGTATACCACTTTGATCAATTTTTCATGAACTATGCAGTGAAGCAAATAAATCATGCATGCTTATGTGTGAATAAAAAGTGATTAAAAATGATAGTAGGATAATCCAAAAGAAGGATTTCAATAAAACATGCGATTTCATGAATTTTGAAGGATTTTGACTTGAATTCAACTTTGGATGCACAAATACATGAATTAATGAAATTCAATGCAATTCAATGAAATTACCCTAATTGAAATAACATGAATGAAATGCAGTTTTATGGACTTATCATAGGTGCTACAAAATAAAATGTACTTGGGAAGAAGAGGGAAACGAAGAAGAGAGAAGCCATACTGATGTTTGTTCAGCGAAGAAGAGGAAAGCCTTAACAATGCCGTTTGGAAAAGAAGAGGGAAGTGAAGAAGAGAGGAGCCTTGATGATGTCGTTTGGAGAAGAAGAGGGAAGCCTTAACAATGTCGTTCGGTGAAGAAGGGGGAATCGAAGAAGAGAGAAGCCTTAACGACGTCGTTCGACAAAGAAGAGGGAAGTGAAAAAGAGGGTAGCCTTAATGATGTCATTCTGCGAAGAAGAGGGAAGGAGAGGACAATCTAATGATGTCGTTCGGTGAGGAAGAGGGAAAATCAAAATGATTTTGACGTGTAATCAATAAAATACCGCAAGTGCATGACGTCTAAAAATAGACAGCGGTAAGTACAGGTCAAACCCACATAGAGCGAATCAAGAATACAAATCTAAAGGCATCACACATTAACAATGCCTAAAACTAAAGCAACTAGAATATGAGATGTTGATGATAATAAAGAGATAAACAATAATAATAATCATCAGATCAGACCATCTAGAATCCAATAAGCATTCCAAAACATCAATTTTTTTCATGAAAACACATGTTGATAAGTTTTTCTACTTCAAATCTGGACCGAATATAGGCATCTGAATTCGAATAATTTATCCTTAAAATCAGTTTTTCTCAAAAGAGATGTTTTTTCTATAAAAGTTTATCAAAACGTCAATGACCACATTCTCTTTATAAAAGTGTTAGAATTACCTAATAATCAGCTATCAAACCTAAGTATAGACTATCAAAAAGAATATATTCCCAAGCATAATCTATCAAAAGTAAGCATAGATGATAAATGGTTTATTTTAACATTGAGAACTACATAAAAAGGCACATACTAGTATGAAGACAAGCATATTCTAACATTTAAGCACATAAAACAACCAGATTAACAAGCATTCACATGAATAGAAAAGAAGTTAAGGCCTAATTAACTTCATCTAGTAGCCTCAATTGCTAAGTTACTTTCTCATTGCACATAAAAAAAGACGATCTTCATTAAAAACATTCTTAAGTACAACTTCAGCTCCTCCTAAACCTAGGTTTTTCTGGGATAAGGACCAAAGCTACCTTAAAAAAATGGAAAAAGGCAGAGAACTAGAACAGGAGTTGGGGGGGGGGGGGGGGGGGGGGGGGGCGTGGTGTGGACGTCCTAGGCTAAGGGAACATGCCTTGGACGTCCCCCACCCCTTAGGGTTCTGTTTATATATATTTTTTCTTCCTTCTTTGGCTCGAAACTCTTCCCAAAATAAAGCTCTATCTTGGCTTGGCTTGTAAGAAAATCAATTATAAGTTGAATTAGAGTTGATTTGATCCTTTTTCTTTATCTTGAACACAACTCTGAGCAGTGGGTTTCACAGAAAATCTCTTGCTGCACAGTAGATAGGAATGTGTGGTGTGGATTGAGTAGAGGAGGGGAAAAAATAGGAGAGAGAGGGGGGATGAGGTGGACGTCCAAGGGCAGTGGGTCCTAGGGCTGGACGTCCACTTCTCCTTGGCTCTTCTTGTGTGATAAATTTTTATTTCCTTTCTTTCTTTGACTTGATTTCCTAATTCTTCTTGGTTTTTATCTACTTCTTGCTTACTCATCACAAATCTCACTTGGACAACAATTCCTTTATTCAAACTTCATTAGAATTCTTTTAGAATATTCTTGATTTGGAACTCTAATCTTGATAGGAGAGAAATCTTGGAAACTTAGAATCTTGTAGAGAGAGAGATTTTTGTGCACTAGTGGAACCCACCTTGGGCATGCATAGGGCGTGCTTCCATTTATTTTTTTCCTCTCTTTTTATTTATTATTTTCTCTTTCTTTCTTTCTTCAAATTATCTCTTTCATGTGGGCCCCCATTGCTTGTCACAATCCCTATACAATAAGATAAATAAATAACTAGTAATGAATTAATTAAACATGCAATGCATTGGATGCATGGGCTCTGCCTAATGCAATGGGGCCACAGTGCTTTAGATCTATTTTGGTGGGACCCAAATGTGATGTAATAAACTAATCTCATAAATTCATGCAAAATTAAGGGTTATTAGCTAATTTTTTCTATACGTCCACATTTATTCTCAAATGCATGAAATCATGGGATTATGATGTGATTTATCCTAATTAAGTCTATAACTGCACATGAAATGATGGCTTGTTAACCCAATTTTGTAGACTTTTAGATTTTCTCCCTCAAGATGTCATTTGGTGGAAGATCGTTGCCGTACCAAGCCGTTGGGAAGAAGAGGAAAGCCCTAATGAGATTGGTCGGCAAAGAGAGGGAAAGGTAAAAGGGTGCCCTAACAAGGTCCTTGGGCGAGAAGAGAGTCTATGGTTTCATGAGCCATGACGACATTGTTAAGGGCCAAAATTGTCTTTTAATTGCATCCGACACCCTAATTCGATTATTTTGGATATTTATTAATCAATCCGGCTAATCAATGTTTATGACAATTTTATTTTTATTTTTTTGTAAAAATCTCTTTCGTTTATGATAAGTTATTTTTTATTCTAAAAATTGCAGACCCCTTATTTTATTATTATATGTTAAAACCTACTATTTATATCCTTAACAAAAATCCCCAAGTCTTTTGCTTAGCCTAACCAAACATCTTTTTCTAGTAGTTTCTACTAAAAAGCTATTCTAAATAAGTAATATTTAAAATATTATTTTAAAGAAATCATTTTGAATTTTAGAAAGCCCAACCAAAGGCACACCCAAACCCTTTGGTGCCACATCCAACTCCATCTCTTCTCCCTCTCTTTGATTGCCACACATCCTTGTGGGCCCAAAGAGGGGGCCACTTTCCTGGAACAATTCTCGGGCAGCGTGTAAAAGACTCTTCTTCGACGTATAAAACCACAACCCTCGCATCCATTTTCCTCATTTTTTTACCTATCGTCTCGTCTCCTCTCGTCTCGTCTGCTGCCAGGTTCTCTCTCTCTCTCGTTTTTCAAAGATTTCTCTGTTTCCTGATTTCCTCGAACAGAATCAGTGAGGAAATTTCCCTTGCTTGGGGTTTCGGATTCCGTGGAATCTTATGTTTTTCATGTTTCTTGATTTCCTGGCATGGAATTAGAGAAAAAATGGCGGGAAAAGGAGGGAAGGGGCTTTTGGCGGCAAAGACAATGGCTGCAGGCAAGGATAAGGACAAGAAGAAGCCTGTTTCTCGCTCATCTCGAGCCGGTCTTCAGGTTCTCTCTTCCTCTCTCTTTCTCTTTCCTGTTTGGATCCTTAGATTTCTGTTTCCTTGAATTCAGTTTCTCTGTAAATCTAGTCATCTGTAATTTAGTTTTGGCAAAGAGCGGAGCAGCTATCACTTACTGTTATTGAAACGGTTTACAAAGATTCAGACGGCCATTTATTCCCCAAATAGTATTGATTGGATGTAGCTTGAAAAAAATTGCAGGCAAGGGCTTGTTAGTTGATTGGGTAGTTTACCAGACCCGCAAATAAACCTTGGCTTCTGTGAGAGCAAGAATGGGGGATTTTGAAATTGCTGATGTGGGCGGTGACCTTCTTCTGAAGTGGTTTTTTTTTTTTTTTATTTTTATTTTTATTTTTTAATGGGTATTGAGTTTTATTAAAAAGGCTAAACAGCATAAAAAGCATATACTGAGAGTGAGAGGCAGAAACTGAAAAAAACCATCCAAAAAAGGAAGAAAAGAAAAAAAAAGTTAACACCCAATGGATCAGTCTATAAGGTCAAGGGGCCATGTGGACAATCAAGTTTGGCCTCCCAACTCCTTTCTTGGTTAGTCTGGTAGCCGCCTTATTGGCCGATTTATTTACATGCAAAAAGGAGACATTGAGCTTCGAAGCTAACTAAAAAGAAGGAAAGAAAAACTTCTCAGTAATGTTCTCCAACTCCCAAGGTGGCTTAGAAGAACCCAAATAGGGAATTTCCCTCCATCGTTGAAAAACTCACCGAGTTGACTCTTGACTCTCCCGAGTCTTCTTGTTACGATGAATGACCGAATCAAATATAGGGGAGACTCAGCCGAGTCGCCTTTGTTTAATAATTTATTTACATTTGAACCATTTGATAGGTAGATCTAACTTTAAATAGTTAATATTTATTTTTAAGTAAGTATTCACGAGTCGACAATTTAAAAATGATGATTGGAATGTAATTTGAAACTTAAATTTGATATTTTACTTTCAATATCTGGACTAACAAATTATGTAATATGCGATACTTTACATTTTTTTTTATTCTAATTTTTTTATTTTTTATTTGAATTTATTATATGAATGCATGAAATAAATGTGTATTTATATATTATTAGTATTTGATCCATTTTTAAAATAATTTAAAAAATATTTTAAAAAAGACGTACTCTCTCGAGTCACCGTGTTGACTCTATTTGAGTCAAAATCTTGCATTAGACTAGTCAAGCCCGAGTCTTGAGTTATCCAACCTTTTTGCCCTCCACAATAATATTATAAAGATTCTCCATTTTTGGGCAGTGGCTGTATTTCTGGGGCTTCCCTAGTCGCTTCTCAGTATAGCTCTTTTATACTGTAAAGCTTTTGATCAATACAAGTTACCATTAAAAGAAAATAAAAAATATTAGAAAGATTCAGCGTAGCTGCTTGACAAAGACCCATTCTTAGAGGGAACAGATCTGCCTAGTTCATGGAATAAAATCCCGAAGGCCCAGAGGAGAGGATGCATGCAGAAAAATGATCTCTGATGGTACCTCCAATCCCTGAACTGAAGGACCTGGATTACCCACAACGCTCCCATCAACGTTGTGTTTGAGACCACGTCTTTCCAACTGCTCTACATCTAATCAATGGAAATGCCTTTAAGCAGCGGAAGAAGGTAACCCAAGCAACAACTTGAAATTTTATTTTATGCAAGATAATGTCTTCTTTGGAAGACACCCCTTTGAAGCATCTCATATTCCTTTTCTTCCAAATCAACCAAAGGGCTGTAATAAACACCAATTTCCACATTAACCTACCCCTTGCTGAGCCCACCCCCAATCTCCAAGAACAAAGACCCCAGAGAGTTTAGCAAAACCCAACTACAATCAAACCAGCCGAGAATGGAGTTCCACCCTGAATGAGTGAAGGAACAAGAAATCAACGAATGATTCACTGAATCTGCCTCCTTGAGACACACAGGGAAACCATATTAACAATAAGCAACTTACTTTCCTGAGATTATCCATTGTAAGAATAGAATTGAATAAAGCCAACCCAGCCACAACTCTTGGAGGAGCCTTAATCTTCTAAATGCCATCTATGGAGTCAGAGGCAGAAGAGACACGTAATAAAGACGAAAAGAAAGAAGCCACTGAGAAGGAATCATTGACTGAACCTATATAGACCCTTCAATCAATCCCCACCTCCAGATGTATACCTCATACAAAAGAGAGAGGATGGCTTCTAATTGAGCCACCTCTTCCTCCACAAGATTTCTTGTGAAAATAGGACCCCAGACAGAAGGCTACCAGCTGCAGACAGACAATTGGTCAACAACACTGCGAAAAAGGTCAGGGAACTGAGAAGCCAAGGAAAATAGTTCCCACTCAAGTATCAAGCCAGAAATGAATCCTTTCCCCCAAATCAACATGATATCTAATCAAGTTATTAAAGTCTTCTCTAATTGATAAAATACCTCTCCACACAATAGAATGCCGCGGCTCAGGCTGTTGGGGATGATCCCACTCATCTCTGTGAATGCCGTACTTGGCCACCAAAGTTTGTTTCAATAGACCATCATTGTTTTCTCCTAATCTCCAACTGGGGCAGGTTCTGTTTATTTTGGAATCAGTGCTTACGGTTAGTGAAACTGTTACAGGTGGATTCTTGAAACCTTGCGTTTTAGTTGATTGGAGTCATTGATCCTTTCACTCCCTCCTCCTCTTCTTCTTCGTTCATTTTTTTTTTTCATCTGCTCATGCATTGGAGAGTGGAGACACTAGCGAAAAGGGGAAAATATACCCTCACCTTTTATAAAGGAGTACGGGCCCACAACTTTTTTTTTCTTTCTTTCTTTCTTTTATTAACGTTGGGCCTATTGGGCCAGTCAGTCACTCTGCCCACTTTTCTTTTCTTTCTTCTATCTTGAGCAATTGTCTAGTGAGGCCCATCTCATCAAAAAATTGATCCACACAGCGGGCCTTGCAATGTTTGAGCCCTAAATTCAAATAAAATAATGTTTCACCTAAAATAAATTCCTAATCAAACGTTTATATGTATAAATTTTTAGAAATTCCATACCCGTATCCATATCCTAAATTTTTGAAGTTGGTGTCTGTATGTGGGCATCATAGTTGGTCGATATGGAAAGAGAAGAACAACAGAAATTTAGAGGAGTCCCCTTGCCTTTGGAGGAGGTGATAAATCTTTTTTTTTCTTTTTTTGAAAGATTAGCCAAGTGGGGTCTCTTTAGACAAGAATTTTAGGAGGTGGATGTATATTTTATATAATTGGGATGCATGTATGAGGGTCTTGCTGTTCCTAATTTTCTGTTGCTTCATAGGATGTGGCGAATAAATTTTAGAAAATGAAACTAAAAGAAGAAAGCGGTAACTCGAAAATTTTCCGTAGCTGAGGCATGTCCAAGATGCTATTTATGGGCAAAATTTTCCCCATGGTGGTGCAATGGGTCACAGAATGATGCCTGAAGATACAACAGCTTTCTTTCTTCAACTTGCTTTACCAATTGTGCACTCAAAATAGTGGATCCTTTTGAGCCTAGACTTAGAGACCCTTTAGATAACTTATACTTGTGCAGCAAGGAAAGTCAAATGGAATGATAACAATGAGAATGTGGAAAACGAGAACCTATTTGAGTTTTTTATATTGTCTCTAAAGTCTAAAATCTTTCCTGTATGAGCTTAAATAGGGCTTCTGCGTACCCATTGTGGGAGTGATACTCATGACACCCGTTGCAGAAGTCTTGTTCAGCAACGAATATGTGGAATACATGTTCTGCAAGAGGCATCACAAAGACTTGTTCTGCAATGCCCATGTGGGAGCCTTGTTGCAAGGAGTAAAAGCTATTAATATAACTTAAAAACTATTAGGACTGGGCCGGAAACGCATGCATAGTCCGCAGCCACGACCCAGCCTGCAAAAGTGGTTAATGTCACTTAACCTTGTTTCAAGCTGAAACACTGCAGTGTTTGGGAGGAATGCTTAGTGGTCATCTGTCTTTTAACCATGTCGTATCAAAATGGGATTTACATATGTAAAATTTACACGTGAAATGTATTACCATGTTTGTTTGGAAGCACCATGTTGCATGGGCCTTCATCCTTTATATGGTGGAACTCTGAGACTTTACTGAATGGGAAGTAGAGGGTCTGTGGACTTTTGTTCCAGTCATGGGGTGGACTTGCTTGATCACCTCATTCTTGCTTGATCACCTCATTCTTCAACCGTGGCTAAAGCAGATGGTATGTTGAGATTAACATAAGTTATGATGTATGAATGTCTGTACACCATTCTAGGAATAAGCTAATGAAATTCCTCTGGAGTTCTGTTGACTTCTTACGTCAGGCTAAGGGCAGTGCTCATTAACTTGTGTTTGGCTGATGGGCTGCATTCATCCTTTGTTGGTTGTACTGCTAAGACAACAACATAAGACTGCTAGGTAATAAGACTAATGGTGCGTCTTAGTAATCATGCCAGTAGTATAGACCCATATGTCTAGTGCCTTTCTAAAAAATCCCTTCTCCTCTGATCGTTTGTAGCCCAGAGACAGAATTTTCTGCGTAGGACTTTCCCTCCCCAGAACTATCCTTTCATTTTTATATTGCTTCCTATAAAAAAGCCCAAAAAAGAAATAAAACTTTTCGCTCTTCCTCCAGTTCTCAGGAAGCTGAGTGTCAAGATTCCTTTGCTTTTCCTTTTGATTCGGTGATTGGATATGCTTCTGAAGGGGTTGATATATGGAAATTCTACTGCAATGCTAATCTGGTAGAGCAGAGCAGAGGGTTGTTTAAACATGGTGGAGACACCAATAGCTGAATCAGGTGCTCAGATCAAGCACGAGTATTGGTATGCACTAAGCAACCTAGAAATAGGCTACTAGTATGCACACAATTAAAACTCGCAAGCGCACAAGATCACTATGTAGTGTAGTGAGTTGTAAGTACGAGGTCGATCCCACAAAGACTTGTGATAAAATAATGTCAAAAACAACTAAAAATCAGAATATTAAAAGAACAATTTAAATGATGACAGGTTGAATTAAACTACTAAAAACAGTAAATTAAACTATTAAAAGCTAAATGGAAAATAATCTAAAACACACAACTAATATTAAAATTGAAAAATAGTAATAATGAATGAACTAGGGTTTCATCTATTCCCCTAACCAACCCTATGCATGTCCCTTATTATCCTTTAATAAAAAATCAGAATTATTAGTGACATCTATCAACCTAGACCATGGCATATGCGTCTAGATTACTA
Organism: Persea americana; assembly: GCA_029852735.1. NCBI lineage: Eukaryota > Viridiplantae > Streptophyta > Magnoliopsida > Laurales > Lauraceae > Persea > Persea americana. The sequence continues at coordinate 18,687,264 of CM056816.1, forward strand.
TTCCCCTAAACCTAATTCATGAGTGGCATACTACATGAATTGTTCATTATGATGCAAAAACTAAGCATGGCATATGTCCTAGTCAAAACACACATAATGCATAAAAACAATAGGAATGATAAATGCATGAGTCTAAGCATGGCATATACTTAGATTATTCATGGTTCTAAACCCTAGATGCTTAACATCAAGATCAATCAAAATTAAGTTAGCTACTCTTAAAATCAATTGAACATGGCATGGTTGGCATGGCATATACACGACTCATCAATTGAAAACATGGTTTAGAATCTCAACTAATAAAACTGAAATTTGAATTAAAAGATGCCAAAAGAGACTACATAAACCCTAGCCCTAAAAAGTTTAGCTACTCATGTCTAGAATTGAAAACAAAATAGAAAATAGAGCCATAAGAAAAACTCTGAATATTGAAGAAGAAGAAGAAGTTGTCCAGCAGCTTTTTCTCCTTTTCCTAGCTCCAAAAGCTCTCCAAGATGCTCCAAAGAATGCTCCAAAGGTGGCTGTACAGCAACTAGGGGTTTTGGGATGATGATGGATGGTTTTTTGTGATGATAGGGTGCTGAAATAGTGGCTGGTATTCTTATGGACGTGGCTAGGGTTTTATATGGGATATATATGCTGGATGACCACCTCTTCTTGTCCTTTTATAAGTCTTGCAACAGCCCCTTTTAGCAAGTAGTTCTCTTGTGGAAATAGATCTCCAACTTTCTTTACAAGTAGGCTTCTTAATTAGAATGAAATAGGAGTCTTCTTTCTTAATAACAAGACTTTCTAAATCTGATCTTACTTGTATTTTATAGAAAGTTCCTCACATGGACCCACAATTCTGAGATTAATTGCAAGAGATTAAATCTGAACCTTTTATAATAAAGGTGGGCCCATATGATGCATGTACAATGATTGTGGGACCCCCTTCTTGAACTTCTAACTTGGCTTGGATTCTTCCTTTAAACTTTCCTTATTTTTGATTAGAATTGTAAGTTGTCCAAAGAATTAGAAAGTAGTCTTGAAATCTGAAATAACTTGGATGGGACCCACCTTGGCCCTACTTGATGATTTACGCCCATCACTTTTCATGAAATCTTCTCTTTTTGCTCATTTTTACCTTTGCATACAAATTAACAAAAAATATGTAAAATCAAATAAAATAAACATGACTAGCATAAGATAATTCAAACATTAGGGCTTAGATTGTAAACAATTAAGCACTTATCAAATTCCCCCAAACTTACCTTTTGCTAGTCCTCGAGCAAAACAATAAAGTAAACAAGTAAGGAATTTAAAACAAGAAATTTAAAACACCAAAAAAAAATAAAATGAAACCTATCCTTCCACCATTAGTCTCAGAGATGTCTGATCAATACATGATTCAAAGAAGCTTGAGTCTCAACCTGTTCTAAAGATTACCCGAATAATAAGTTAGCTCATATCCACATGCTCAAAGGGTCATGTGTAAAACAATACCAACATAACTTTCAGTTTAGGCTTTCACGCAACCAAACAATCATTTGCATATTAGTTTAACTTCAATCCTCACCATGGATACACTCACAATAAAACACTCAATAATTGTCTACGAATGAACAAACAATGCTCTCATGAAAAATACCACATGCTTGAAGTGAAATCATACACCATAGGCTCCCATTCCATCTCATCTCCACAATGGGACTACACTTCACCTAGGATCAATTAGGACTTTTACACATGGGTTATCAATTTATCATGGGGCTAGGGTGAAGAGCTAAGAATGAGAGGAAATGGATAACAAGATCTAAGGAATTTGCATAGAATCACACTTCTGGTTCCTTTATACACTACTGAATTTGGCGGCTAAGGCTTGCATTTTGAATTTTCACCTTGTTGAGTCACACGTGTACCCTCCTTTTTCTTTTTTTCTTTTTTTTTTTTTCTTTTTTTTTTTTTTTTTTTTTTTTTTTTTTTTATTATATAAAACTAAAACTATGGGGTGGTAGGGTAACAGCAACCTTTCTTTTATTTTCTTTATCTCTTTTTTTTTTTTTCGAGCCTTGCACACATTTTGTAGTGAACCTTGAATCCATCTTTATACTTCCTTAGATAAGATAAGGCTATACATACGGTAAGGTTACTCCTTCAAACTTCAGAGTTGGTATGGGTGCACGAAACGGCTTAATTAAGGCTCAACATGGATAACTAGTGATAAACATCAAAGGGCATGGATAGAAAAGCACAAAACTAGTCAAACATGGCCTAAAATCATATCCTATGGTTCGTGCAGTCGAAATATGCCTCGATCGGATAAAAATGAGAGTTCTAGCATGTTATTCCATATAAAATCAGAACATGTGATCAAAGAATGATAATGAATTCAATTGCATCGTATAGATCAATAAATGGAAGATCAAATCACTCAGCATATAACCCTCTCAAGAATAAGCATTTAGGCTCAAAGCTCCCTAGGTTATACAAGTTTCCACCAAAAGCATCTAATCATTCAATTATGCAGAGGCTTTCAACCTCAACCATATCGGTATTGTAATCCACATAGTGATAGTTCGAACATGATTAAACGAGATTTACAACAATTGAATAATATAAAGAACCAGCATAATTAAGTTCAATGAACCATGCAAGACAAATCATCGTTTCTCATCATTGTGGTAGGAAGGAACTATGACTCAAAGGAAAACAAATAAAAACAAATATTTTTGTGATTTTCTAAATTTTTTTAAATTTTTATGCATTTTTGGACTATAATGACTCTATTAATGACTCTATCTTAACTAAGACTCTTCCCCCAAACTTAAAGTAAACATTGTCCCCAATGTTGTAAAATAAAGCAGGAAGGAAACACTAAAAACATAAACAGAAAAGTAATTAGAAAGACAAAGAAAAGGGTAAAAGAACTCAGCTGGATATGGAGTACATCTCCAGCTCTCAATCGCCATCTTCACTTTTCTTTGCAAAGATCTGGGCTACCTCCCAGTAGTGCTTGCTTTATAGTCTGCAGCCAGACTGTGCTTCTCTATCAAGCTGAAGGGGAATCTGTGAATGTAAGCACATCCACATCCTTGTCAAAATTCTGCTCCCAATAGGGCTTGAGCCTATGTCCATTGACTTTGAACTTGTTTCCATTCTTTGGATTATAGATCTCAATAGCCCCATGCTCAAATACCCGAGTGACCTCAAAGGGGCCACACCATCTAGACTTTAGCTTCCCTGGAAATAATTTGAGTCTTGAATCGAAGAGTAGTACCTTCTGTGCCACCTCAAACGCCTTTCTCACCAGTTTCTTATCATGGAACACTTTAGTCCTCTCTTTATACAGCTTAGCATTCTCATAAGCATCATATCGTAGCTCCTCAAGCTCATTCAACTGTAACTTCCTCTTCTCACCTGCGGCTTTCATATCAAAATTAAACTTCTTGATCGCCCAGAATGCCCTGTGCTCTAATTCCACTGGCAGATGACATGCTTTCCCATAGACCAACCGATATGGAGACATGCCTATAGGAGTCTTGTAGGCTGTCCTATATGCCCAAAGTGCATCATTCAGCCGTAAATACCAATCTTTCTTGTTGGGTTGCACTGTCTTCTCTAATATCTGCTTGATCTCTCTATTACTCACTTCAACCTGACCACTTGTCTGAGGATGGTACGGAGTAGCTATCTTGTGAGTTATCCCATATTTCTTCATTAATGCTTCAAAGGATCTGTTTTTGAAGTGACTGCCGCCATCGCTGATGATTGCTCTGGGTGTCCCAAATCTAGCAAATATCATGTTCTTCAAAAATTCCAAAACCACCTTGTGGTCGTTTGTCTTACTCGGGATAGCCTCCACCCACTTGGATACATAGTCGACTCCTACTAGAATGTAGAGATACCCATAGGATGATGGGAATGGTCCCATAAAATCAATCCCCCACACGTCAAATAGCTCCACCTCTTGTATGCCTTTTAGTGGCATCTGATTCCTTGAGGAAATGTTCCCCATTCTTTGGCACCTATCGCAACTTAAACAAAAAGCATGTGCATCTTTAAATATAGAGGGCCAAAAGAAACCAGATTGAAGTACCTTAGCAGCTGTCTTCTTCCCCCCAAAGTGTCCGCCACACTCTTTGCTATGGCAATGTGCTAAGATGCTCTGAACTTCTTCTTCTGGTACACATTTTCTGATAATCTGATCTGAACAGTACTTGAACAAATATGGGTCATCCCAATAATAGAAACGTGCCATGTGCATCAACCTCTTCTTGTCTTGATTAGTAAAATGCATTGGGAACTCACCACAAACCTTGTAATTCACCAAGTCTGCAAACCATGGAAGCTTTGTAATCTGAAATAATTGCTCATCTGGAAAAGATTCATTGAGTGGAATTTCGTCCCCCCTGCTTGCCTCCTCATTCAGCAATCTGGATAAGTGGTCTGCCACTACATTCTCGCTTCCCTTCTTATCTTTGATCTCTAGGTCAAATTCTTGTAGTAACAGGACCCATCTGATTAGCCTTGGCTTTGCATCTTTCTTGCTCAGTAGATACTTCAGTGCTGCATGATCTGTGTAGATTATTACCTTAGATCCAACCAGGTAAGATCTGAATTTTTCTAGTGCAAAAATTACAGCAAGAAGTTCCTTCTCAGTAGTAGAATAGTTCAGCTGTGCATCATTTAGAGTCCTGGATGCGTAGTAAATCACATGCGGAAGCTTTCCTACTCTTTGTCCAAGCACAGCCCCTAGAGCATAGTCACTGGCATCACACATGAGCTCAAATGGCAAATTCCAATCAGGTGCCATAATAATAGGGGCTGATGTCAAAAGCTTCTTCAGCAACTCAAATGCTTGTAAGCAATCCTCATCAAAAACAAATTCCACTTCTTTTTGTAACAAAGCACATAGTGGGCGTGCAATCTTGGAGAAGTCTTTAATGAATCTGCGATAAAATCCTGCATGCCCCAGGAAACTCCGTACTCCTTTCACTGATGTAGGTGGGGGAAGCTTGCCGATCAAGTCTATCTTAGCTTTATCCACCCGTATCCCCTTGCTTGTCACCACATGTCCAAGTACAATGCCATGTTTGACCATGAAGTGGCATTTTTCCCAATTCAACACCAAATTACACTCTACACATCTCTTTAGCACAACCTCCAGATGATACAAACAGTTATCAAATGATGATCCAAAGACAGAGAAATCGTCCATGAATACCTCAATAAAGTGCTCCACCATATCAGAGAATATACTCATCATGCATCTCTGGAAAGTTGCTGGTGCATTGCATAGTCCGAAAGGCATCCTCCTATAGGCAAATGTCCCAAATGGACAAGTAAAAGTGGTCTTCTCTTGGTCCTCTGGAGCAATAGGAATCTGATTGTACCCACTGTACCCATCTAGAAAACAATAATGTGAATGCCCAGCTAGCCTCTCTAACATTTGGTCAATGAATGGTAGTGGGAAGTGATCCTTTCTGGTGGCTGTGTTAAGCTTTCGGTAGTCTATACATACCCTCCATCCAGTGGTAACTCTAGTAGGAATCAGCTCATCATGTTCGTTCTTTACCACTGTCATACCACTCTTCTTGGGAACAACTTGCACTGGGCTGACCCACTTGCTATCGGAGATTGGGTAGATGATCCCAACGTCTAATAGCTTCAGTATTTCTGCCTTGACAACCTCTTTCATATGTGGGTTGAGTCTCCTCTGTGCTTCTCTTTTAGGTTTAGAATCTTCTTCTAACAAGATTCTGTGCATACACATGGTTGGGCTTATACCTTTGATATCTGCAATGCTCCACCCCAATGCTGTCTTGTGAGCCTTTAACACTTTTAACAATTTGCTCTCCTCATCAGAACTCAAATCACTGGCTATGATACATGGCAAGGTCTCATGCTCTCCCAAATAGGCATACTTGAGATGTTCAGGTAATGGCTTCAATTCTAACTCTGGTGCTTTTATAACCGAACGAATGGGTGGCTTTGTGGAAGAACCCAGAATTTCATAAGAATTAGAATATTTGCTTGGGATGGAGGGAAGTACTTCTAGTTGATTTACAATCTCCATAAGTGTTGCCTCAAATTCATCACTATCTCTCACGATTTCAGATTTGATGAGGCCTTGCTGAATGCATGTGTCCAACTCCTCCTTGCACCCATGTGCTCTTGGAAACACCTCTCCTATAGCCTGCTCAATCACTTCAATCTGAAAGCAATCTTCATCTCTTGGCATTTTCATAGCTTCGAACACTTTAAACTCAATCTTCTGCCCATTGACCTTCATTTCAATTGTGCCTTTCTGTACATCTATCTTTGAACCCGCAGTGGCCATGAAAGGTCGGCCCAGTATAATAGAAAGGTGGTGTGGCATTGATACACTCTCCATGTCTAGTACCACAAAGTCAGCAGGTAATATGAACTCTCCTACCTTCACCAAAATGTCCTCCAGAATGCCCCTTGGGTGTTTCACACTCCTGTCTGCCAATTGCAATGTAATTGAAGTTGGTTTGAGCTCTCTTAAACCCAGATACTCATAGACTGAAAATGGCAGCAAATTGATACTAGAACCTAAATCCAGTAAGGCTCTCTCAAACATATGATCTCCTATCTTGCAAGGTATAGTAAAGCTCCCAGGATCCTTAAGTTTGGGAGGAAGCTTTCTTGACAGAACTGCACTAACTTCCTCGGTTAACTTAACCTCTTCATGATCTTTGAATCTCCTCTTGTTTGTACATAATTCCTTGATAAATTTTGCATAAGAGGGTATCTGCTTGATAGCATCAATAAGTGGGATGTTAATCTCTACCTTCCTCAGTGTTTCAAAGATGTCCTGTGTAAACTGACTCTTCTTTTCCTGTCTCAGCCTCTGAGGGTAAGGTGGGACTGATTTATACACTCTCTCTGGCTCTTTAGAAGTTGTGACCTGAATAGGAGTGGCTGCAATGTCTGTGCTTTTCTTGTCACTCTTCCGGTTCACATCAATCTCATTTTGCCCTGCGCTGACCTGTGGCTCAATGTCTACAGTTTTAGGATTTTCATACGGCCCATTCATGCTGGTGTCTATGACTGTACCATGCTGCCTCATTCTCCTGTAGACCTTCTCTGGCTCTTTAGTGAGGGTAGTTATGGCCTTCAAATGCTCATGATTTTTAGGGTTTATTTCAGTTTGACTTGGGAACTTACCGTCCTCCCTCTTGCTCAAGGCATTAGCTATTTGACCCATCTGTGCTTCCAGCTTTGCCAAACTCTGCTGAGTGTTTGTAATTGCTTGACTATGCTGCTGGAAATTAGCCTGAGATGATTGAATAAACTGTGTCACCAAACTTTTGAACTCATCTTCTGGTGGCTTTTGTGCACTGTTCTGAGAAAAGTTATTCTGGGGGTGTTGGTAGTTTCTCTGTTGTCCTTGATACTGCTGCTGATTACCTTGATTGTTTTGATTGTTCTGATTGCTTCCCCAAGAAAAGTTTGGATGGTTCTTCCATCCAGGATTGTAAGTATTGCTGTAGGGATTGTTCTGCTTAGGGAATGTGTTACCAACATAATTGGCATGCTCCTGATCTGTAAAAGATGACATGGGACAGCATTCAGTAGGATGGTTAGTGTGAGAACATATAGCACATACTTCTTTTGATGTTTGTCCGAGCATGCTATTGGAAGCCATTGCTTTGATGATCATGTCTATCTTTTTATCCATGGCCGCCATTTGGGTAGTTACATTTCCTTGAGACTGCACCTCATATACTCCTTGCTTCTTACCCATTTGTCTGGTCCTACAAGAGAATTGTTGTGAGTTTTCACTAAGAGTTTCAAAAAGTTCATATGCTTCCTCACTATTTTTCTCCATCAGGGCTCCTCCACATGCTGAGTCTACTATTCCTTTATTTAGCTCATTTAGTCCTTCATAGAAAGCTTGAACCTGATCATCTTTGGTGAGGTTATGATGTGGGCACTTCCATAATAAATCTTTAAAATGCTCCCACGCTTCCCAGAACTGATCTCCATCTTTCTGCTGAAATGTTTGGATTTCTCTTCTTAATTGCCTTGTCTTCTGAGCAGGGAAAAATTTCTTAAGAAACTTGCTAGCTAGCTGCTCCCAAGAGGTGATAGAACCAGCATCCAAGGAGTTTAACCACAATTTAGCTTTATCCTTGAGAGAAAAAGGAAATAAACGTAACCTGATGCCCTCTGGGGTAACTCCTTGTATTTGTTGTGTTGCGCACAGCTCAAAGAATTCCTTAATATGAAGATAAGGATCCTCATTAGGTAACCCATGATAGTGTGGCACCATATTCAGCAGTTGTGCAGTGAGGGTGAAATTGCCAGGCGTATTAGGTGGATAAAGGATGGTGGACGGCTGGTCGGTGTGCAAGGGAATGTAAGACTCCTTCATTGGTCTCTTTTGATTGTTCACTACTTCTTCTGCGCCAGCCATCTTTTTTTTAGGACTTTGATTTCCGTTAACAATTATTTCTTTAAGTTCTGAGTTAGATGAGAGCTGTGTATTGGATCTTGTCCTCTCAGCTTGCCTTCGCTGTTGTCTAAAGGTTCGTTCGATTTCTGGATCGTAGACAATGATCGCTAAGTTCTGAGATCGCCTACCTTGCATATACAAACTTTAAGGCTCCAAGAAAACACCTACTAAATAAGCAATGTGTTAAAAGTAAGAAAAGATAGAAAACTGAAAATAAAATAGTTGAATTAAAAGAATACTACGATAAAACAATAAATAACAGCACTTTAAAACTTCAAGCAACTGAACTAAAGACTAAACTAGACTATGACACTACACTAAACTCAAGTTTTGACACTATTCTATGCCAACAAGTTCCCGGCAACGGCGCCAAAAACTTGGTATGCACTAAGCAACCTAGAAATAGGCTACTAGTATGCACACAATTAAAACTCGCAAGCGCACAAGATCACTATGTAGTGTAGTGAGTTGTAAGTACGAGGTCGATCCCACAAAGACTTGTGATAAAATAATGTCAAAAACAACTAAAAATCAGAATATTAAAAGAACAATTTAAATGATGACAGGTTGAATTAAACTACTAAAAACAGTAAATTAAACTATTAAAAGCTAAATGGAAAATAATCTAAAACACACAACTAATATTAAAATTGAAAAATAGTAATAATGAATGAACTAGGGTTTCATCTACTCCCCTAACCAACCCTATGCATGTCCCTTATTATCCTTTAATAAAAAATCAGAATTATTAGTGACATCTATCAACCTAGACCATGGCATATGCGTCTAGATTACTATTCCCCTAAACCTAATTCATGAGTGGCATACTACATGAATTGTTCATTATGATGCAAAAACTAAGCATGGCATATGTCCTAGTCAAAACACACATAATGCATAAAAACAATAGGAATGATAAATGCATGAGTCTAAGCATGGCATATACTTAGATTATTCATGGTTCTAAACCCTAGATGCTTAACATCAAGATCAATCAAAATTAAGTTAGCTACTCTTAAAATCAATTGAACATGGCATGGTTGGCATGGCATATACACGACTCATCAATTGAAAACATGGTTTAGAATCTCAACTAATAAAACTGAAATTTGAATTAAAAGATGCCAAAAGAGACTACATAGAACTAGGCTAGGGTTTCAACTACACCCTAGCCCTAAAAAGTTTAGCTACTCATGTCTAGAATTGAAAACAAAATAGAAAATAGAGCCATAAGAAAAACTCTGAATATTGAAGAAGAAGAAGAAGTTGTCCAGCAGCTTTTTCTCCTTTTCCTAGCTCCAAAAGCTCTCCAAGATGCTCCAAAGAATGCTCCAAAGGTGGCTGTACAGCAACTAGGGGTTTTGGGATGATGATGGATGGTTTTTTGTGATGATAGGGTGCTGAAATAGTGGCTGGTATTCTTATGGACGTGGCTAGGGTTTTATATGGGATATATATGCTGGATGACCACCTCTTCTTGTCCTTTTATAAGTCTTGCAACAGCCCCTTTTAGCAAGTAGTTCTCTTGTGGAAATAGATCTCCAACTTTCTTTACAAGTAGGCTTCTTAATTAGAATGAAATAGGAGTCTTCTTTCTTAATAACAAGACTTTCTAAATCTGATCTTACTTGTATTTTATAGAAAGTTCCTCACATGGACCCACAATTCTGAGATTAATTGCAAGAGATTAAATCTGAACCTTTTATAATAAAGGTGGGCCCATATGATGCATGTACAATGATTGTGGGACCCCCTTCTTGAACTTCTAACTTGGCTTGGATTCTTCCTTTAAACTTTCCTTATTTTTGATTAGAATTGTAAGTTGTCCAAAGAATTAGAAAGTAGTCTTGAAATCTGAAATAACTTGGATGGGACCCACCTTGGCCCTACTTGATGATTTACGCCTATCACTCTTCATGAAATCTTCTCTTTTTGCTCATTTTTACCATTGCATACAAATTAACAAAAAATATGTAAAATCAAATAAAATAAACATGACTAGCATAAGATAATTCAAATATTAGGGCTTAGATTGTAAACAATTAAGCACTTATCAAGTATGAATGGTTTACTCAGGAGAGACAATAGGTGAGACTAAATTGGATATTCTAAAACTTGTTGAACCATTTAAGCAGAGTGACAATGATAGTTTTGACTAAAATAGCTATCATACATATGCATTGAAACGGGACTTAAGTCGAAAGTGCCATTATATATGACAAAGCATTTAGAAAATTCAAAACAGCCGTTTCTTTAGAGCACGTTTGGAAATAAAATCACTGTGGTGAAGATTCTGGATTTCCATAAGATTTAGCAATATCCATGTTTGGACAACTGAAATCCCCAAAGATCTTGGCCCGGCAAGATCATTTCTTAAGTGGATTTCGGCATCCGACCCTCCCCCTTCCGATCTTGCAAATCCAAGGATCATATGTGCCAGGTGCATAAGAAGAAATCCGAAGGTTGGATTTACGATTCATAATCCCGTCTTTGTTTCTTCATCCCGCGAAAGCCTCTTACGAAGGAGTCTCCCCTTGCGTCCCTTCTCATTGATTGTCTCTCTCGTCAACCATCTCCCTCTGCCAGGTATACAATCTCTCAACTGATCTATGCTCTCTTCCTCATCATCTTCCTCTGCATCCTTTCCTTCTATCTCTCTATGTTTTGTATCCTGATCTAGCCAAGCCCACTTTCATTGCATCATAAGAGGGATGGGATAGGATGTAGAGGGCAAGCGACTCTGGACATGGTATTATTTGTTCAAACATTGAGGTGTTCGATTGAGGTGTTTGATAGGATCACACCGCTGTAGAAAGATTAGCTTCCATCTATGTCACTTGCCCCTTGATTATTTTTTCTAGTGATTTTTTGGTTTCAGCTTCTTTGTGATTTCTTCCAATCAATAGGAATATCACCTGAAGATTTGGCAGGGAGATATGTTCTTTGCAAGTTAAGAGAATGGTGTGTGTTTCAGGTTTGAAACTCCCGGTTTTTGGTCTGTTCCCCACATGACGACGATTTCTACTAGGCAGTTTTTGTTTGATTCTTCCATGAAAGCATAACAAACATTGGATCCCATATACTTCTGTTCCAATGTTTCTGAAAGCATGGTTGATGCATAAGGAGCTGCATTTAATTTTTGTGATGGGTGGGTGCGCATTAGTCATTTTGATCTGTTATTAGTGTTCGTCATATGTTGGCTGTTTCAATCTGTTATTGATGTTGGTTGGCAGTGTGGTCATATATGGGATGCTATTTTGATCATTTCTTAATGTTGGCTGGCCATTTGGATATATATTGGATGCATTGATTTGGTGGATGCAGGGGGTATGGGATCTTGAACAAGAGGGGAAGTGGTGTAATGATGTGTGGCATTTGGAATGGGTAGGGTAAGTGATAAGGGACTTGATGGGGAGGGATGATGTGTGGCATTTGGAATGGGTAGGGTAAGTGATAAGGGATTTGATGGGGAGGGGTGTGAGGCCTGTGTACCAATAACCCCAAATCCAAGTGCATGAGCATTACCACTCATGGGATTTGTCACCTCACTATGTTGATGTGCTGCTTGTTTTCACGGTAGTGGTCCACTTCGGGGGTGTCAAAAGCAAAGAATAAATTTGACGAGGATGTGGCTGATGCTGAAGTTGTAGTAGGAATCACAGCGGGATTTGATACAGGGGTAGTTTGGGGGTGGTGAAAAGATTTCGGTTTGGATGAGCAGTGCTTTTAGTAGCAAAGATGCGGGTGCTTGTGTGGATTTCTTTCTTTTTAATTTGGTGAAATAATTTGTTGTTTTTTTATAGTGAAGTTGATGGATATTCTAAGAAGTGTGATTAGAGGATGTTTTTTAAGGTGTTCAATTATTGGTGAGAAAATTGTGGAGTAGCCTGTGTCTTCAAATCTCCTTTATGATGGAAAATTGTTCTCTATACAGCAAATACTTGGAGCATTATTGGCTTACACTTTATTTTCCAACACACATATAAACAACTCCTGGTTTTCATTTAATTGTTCTTCATGGATATATTAACATTTCAAAAACAAATAGTGGGACAGTCCAACTATAGCCTTTTGAAATTCACTTATTGGGTTGATAATTTAGTCAATTTTGGGCCCTATCTATTCAATCCCCTTGATAAAGGAAGGGCATGGGTCCCACTACTTCAATCTTAGAAGATAAGAACCCACTTCTTATCATAATTTAGTTAGTATGAGCTTTGTAAAAAAAAGTGGCCTTTTGAATCCCATCCATGGAATGTGGCTTGATTAGTTGAAAAAAGTGTATCCCACCTGTTAAATCATATTCGCACTTGTGATAATGGTTCTTACTTTGTGAAATATCATGAAGTGGGCCCCACTTGTTGGCTAACGCGTCTTATTCATGGCTCACCGTCAAAGGGCTCATATTAGGTGAGATGTTTATTTTCCGTGGATGTTGGTGTTCAATACCAAACATGGATTGAAGAAGTCTCTAATCATTCCTTAGTTCTAAGTTCTAACCAAACATGGAGTGAGGAAATTTCCAATCATTTCACAATTTTAACTAAACGTGGAACATGAGAAATCCTTGGTGATAAAATCGTTTGTGAGGATATTCCTTTTCCAAGGGAAGTAAGGAATTCATAGATCTGCGAATTCCTCACTTGTTGCCAAACGTGCCCTTATTGAAGTACCATGTTTTGGCTTTAGGTGCTAATAAAAAACACCTTTATTATGTCAAACACCATTTCAACACTCCTTTTTATATTAAACCATTAATCCAATGCTGTAGTCTTCTTTGTGTCAATAGACCACCCTCTTTATTTTGAAGAAAGAATAACACGGACAGGTATTGTAAGCTGTTGTTTGCACGGGAAGGGGCATGTTCATGTGCAGCCCTTGTGATTAACCAATCGCACATTGTTCAGCATGAGTAATGAAGAACCCGGATTCATGCCTGGGTTTGACATTCAAAGAGTCACATTCTTCATGTATCTATTCTACCAACTGGGGATTGGGAGGCTACTTGTGTTTTACAAATTAGCAGGAAACGATAGTTCAAACCATTCACCGAATATAATTCTAGATCTTTGTACCTGGTTGTTGTTATATCAGATTTGGCTTGTGGGATGGGTTGGTCAGACATCGCTGAAACAGACATAAGCACCTTGTCATAGAGATAGAAGATGATCAAGGTAGAGAACAGCTCAAGATGGGGGAGTGGGACTGCAAATGTAGGAATAGGTGCCCCAGTTTCAAACCTTTTACATAAAAATTGTTTCAAACAGAACATCTTGATTTCAACAGAAAATCTACAATGATTTATAAGAAGAAAAGTAGGGAAATGCTGTTTAACTGACACTGTTTCAGACTGCCTACTGGAAGAGGGTTTTAAACAGAACCTGGTAGTTTCAACAGAAACTGAAAGAATTCCCTATTCCAAAAATGAAAAAAGGACTTCTGGGATTCAGCATCCAAAGATAAAAAGTAGCAAATTAACAATGTGCAGAGCCACAAGTAGAAGAAAGCTCTGAAACTTTATTGATAATGGACTGAATGAATGTGAGAAGGACACTTGATAGAGCTAGATTCCCTCTAGTTTCCTCCTTTGATTTAGTTTCCTAATGGGAACTTGTTACGTACTTTCCATTTTAAAAAGCAAATCTACCTTCCTAGAAATGATAAAAATCTAAAAATATATAGGACTTTCTAACTCTTGACATGACCTAGTATGACAGAAACTTTGTAAAAATAAATCCTACTAAAGAGGAGTCATGTGCTAAGATACTGGGTCCCATTTGTGTATCACATTCCCCATTGGCCTCAGAGAGGGTTCTGGGCCTTTTCCCTCATGTAATATATGTCCGGGCAATTCACAGGCCTGCTGGTTATGTGGCCCATTGGGGTTTGGGCTGGCTTATTCATGGAGTGGGCCTGGTCTCCATCATCTCCCTTGAACTGTGAAGTAGATTGACCTTGAGCTCAACTCTTGTTCATGTTCCTTTTATATGATACCAGACTTGAAAGGATTCTTTCACTGTCACTGATGACAATATCAAGTGGTGTTACTGGTGTATGCATTATTTATTGAAGAGAATTTTCTTTATGTTCCTAATGTGTGTGTGAGTATTTGCCTCTTGGTTATTCACCACCATCCTGTGATCCACGACCTACCCAAAGGGATATATGTTGCATGCATCACCACCATCCCATGATCGATGACCTACCCAAAGGGATATATGTTGCATGCATCCATCTCTGCAAAGTCACACCTCACCCTACCTTATTTATACATTGCCCACTGAAAATCTAATATGGCACCTACGATGAATGGCAGTATGTAACTTTTTGCTAGCTATTGAATATTGTAGGCATAGTTGTCAAGTTTGTTTCGGACCTTTTTTCGGTTTGGCTTCCAAACCGATATGCTTCGGCTGATTTGGAATTTCAGCGAAACGTTCCAGAGTTACGTTTTGAAAAGGATATATATATACATAAAATATAAAACAGATATTAAATTTTGCTAAGATTCATTTCCTATTAAAGTAACATTTCATTGGACCTTATTTTCTATTAGAATGAACTTTGGCTAGGGCCCATGTTACTATTAGTAGGACAATTTATATCATTTAAATTGAGGACCCAAATATGATTAGGCCCATTTATTTTATATTATTTGAGCGGCTAGGGTTTTCAATGGAATCCCCCATCATAGATTCTAACTTCTGGGCCCAAATATGGCTAGGGATTTTAAAAGGAGGCCCATCCCATCATCAATTGATCGATCAATGGCCAGAGCTTTACTCAAGGAGTGAAGTTCAAGCCAATCTTAATACACATAATGGCTACAAACATTAAGGTTGATTATTAAAATCCTCATGTACTTTTTTCGAATTGTGCCTCTTTTCTAGACTTTTTGGCAGTTTTCCTCTTGTTTCTAGAAACCTAGGGCTGATGAAACAAAAGGAGGAAGGAGGAGACAGAAGAAGCAAGATAGAGAGAGAGGAGGGAGAAGGAGAGAAAGATGGAGAGGGCACGTGGCGAGTGACAACGGCGTGCGGCGAGAATGTACTTTCCCTCTCCCTCACCTTGCTTTCTCTCCCTTTTTTAAAAATCTTTTTCCCTCCCTTGCAACCAGTTTCGATCGATCTTTTGGATTCCAATCATATTGGCCGAATCGACAATTTTGGACTGAAATGGCCAAAATAATCTGAAATTCCAACTGAATATATTTCATATGGTTGTTTGGTTTGGACTGGACTGAATTTGTTTGGCCATGTCTTCCAAACCGAACCAGGATTGACTACTATGATTGGAGGGTTTATGGTTCCTGCAAACTGATAGCTTTAGCATGTTAACCATTTTTGGGAAACCAAATTATGTGTACTCCATTATCAACTACAAAAAAAAAAAAAAAAAACAATTTTCTTTTGCTAACCAACTGTGAAGTGCAGAAAATGCCATAATGGGTTCAACTTTTGTAATCGATTGGAGTTTTTGCACTCATTATTAACGATCAAATGATCAAAGTCTTAGGCCCCTCCCCAAGTATAAATGAATCCTCTTCCATACTATCTTTCCTATTTTGATCACAATTCATGCGTTGTTTTAGAACATCTTCCAGTATGAATCCAGTCTTGGTCTATGCTTGATATGATATTCTATACCTGTATTGGCAATGCATGTATTGGCCAATACAACTAATACAGCCAATAAGTACTGTGATGCGGAGTGATATAGGTCAAACCTTTTACGAAGCCTTTAAAAAAAAAGAAAAAAGAAAACAAAAGCAAAGGGAGAGAGAGAGCATACTTGTTACACCATGCTTGTTCATCTTCCCATTGCTGTCACTTTCGGATACTTTCACCCTGACTAGCCAAAAGTAATTGGTTTGGTCAAGCATCTGAACTGAACGCAGCCCATTAAGTTTTTTTGCACCTGTTCTGCAACTTCCTGAAAACTGATAAAAATTTCAGCCCAACTTTTTGAGCTATTCATCCATTCCAGTCATGTTTCGACCTACTCAGTCAAATAGAGATGGTAGGGTTGAAAATTATCCCCATTTGTTTTTTTGAGAATGAAGCCCTTCATTAGGAAAACTTTAGAGGCCTAGTTATCTTTTAGCTCCTTAAAACGAGGGGTAGGTGAGTGTGATTAGAAACAATGCTTTATACACATTATGTTTTGTGGGTCACAATTACATGATCTTGGCTTAATGATTCTTGAGAATTTTAAGTTGGGTTTGTGATTTTAACTTATTTATGTGGTACTTTACCCTAGTGTAGTGTAGTGATTATGTGAATGTGTATTTTATGCTATTCTAGGGTATGCAATTGATATTTGGAGTTGGAGATGAGATCTAAGAATTCATGACATACTTGCACATTATCACATGCTAACACATCGCTTATAAATTATGTATTTCACATATAGAAATAATCTTGTGTTATTGATAAATAGAATGAATCAATTTAATATACTATATATATTTTCCTTCCACTTTTTTATGTTGTTTGTTCATATTTTTCTAATTTTATCTATATATTCTAAATTTATTGGAAAGAAATCCTCTATAAATATTAAAACTTCAAATCGGCTAAAATGATTCAGTCTTTAGTTGGTTTTGAAATGAAATGGACAATTGTGCTTCCTCCTTTCTTCTCACCTTCCTCCCTTCTACAGTCAGCCTCTTGTCTTTTTCTTTGAAAATGGGCATAGAGCTTGAGACTTGGACTCATAAGGACTCATGACTCTAGATTTTGTATCTAAGGAACATTCGTTTGTTTGGAGTGTGGGACTGGGGCTCTTTTATGACAAGAAAATTTAGGAAATTACAATACTCATAAAATGAACTATTAATTAAAATAGGACGGATGACATAGTTTGTAAAGCCTATTGGCATAGACCTACCAGATACAAGAGGTGTTTAGGATCTAGTTATAAAAAGAAGGGATCCGTGGATGTTGCCAAGGGTTGATTCTTAGGCCATGAAATAGATGTTCAACAAAGTTTCTATTCTGACTGTCCATTTAATCATCTTTGATCAAACACCTGGCAACACTGAATGAACCCTTTTTTGGGATAGATTGTAAGATTTTGAAGCCCTCTAGTATTTTTAGGCCAAGAGTGCCACAAGCTTTGCCACGTCTTATTTTATTTTGTAGGTACTTTTACGGGAAAATATCCCTCTTCCACACACAAAAACACAACACAAAACCGAACCTGAGGTGTACTTATCCCCTATTGCTTGGTGCTAGAGACTTCTTGGAGTGTATCCTTATAAATTCATCAATAGTGAATCATGAATTCAAATTGTTGAAAATTACTATGAACCCTTGTATTATCACCTTCGCAACCAATTCCACTTCAATTGAAGTTGGGCCCACTGTTGGATTGATCATGCATAAAGCATGTTAATCATATATTTTGTGCATGATCAATTTGGCAGTGGACCCAACTTCGATTGGGGTGAAATTTTGGAGAGAGCTAATATAAGGGGTGATGTTATTTTTAGCAGTTTGGGTTTTAAATGTTGGGCCCTACTGATCAATCCATATGGGATTCGCCTGGAGAAGTACGGCCCTCAGAGGATCCAAAATTCAAGATTATTAGAAGTACTCTAAACCCTTGATTTTAAGGCCATAAAAGTTCATGATCTTAAAGTGCTATCATTTGTGTACTTCAATCTCAACATTGAAGAGTGAGATCATTTTCAAATTGGGTTGATTATCAATATATGAGATGGTTTGTGTGAGAGCTTGGACTAATCATAGGTAGGCTCTAATGCATACTTAAGAGATCCATTTAACTTTTAAGTTCTTAAATCAGGGGTATGTTAATTCAAATGAGTTTGATCTTTTTGCCTAATCCTAATCCATGACAAGACATTTCCATCTGCTTATCCCCTTGATTGGCATGCATCTAGGTGGGCCTCGGAAAGAGAGCACAAAAGTTATATGAACTTGAGTGGATGTTGTTATCAGGTTGTAAAAGGGTCCATGGTCTAATGATTCTGATTGTTGAAATGGTGTATTCTGGCCTGTACTTTGATGATCCATGCCAAATTTAACCAATTCAACATTTTCATACAAAACAACAATCTGGGATATATATGACTTTGCGGTGCTAATACAAACCTTTATAATGTGCAAAAAGGTTCTAGCGTTTTCCAATGTTACAGGTTTTTTGGATATTTTTCGGATTTTTTTCAGACAAGTTAAAACTCACTCCACTATAGGTTGCTAATTGAGACGAGACATTGCTTTTCTGGGTCAACCTTGTGATCATAATTATCAACCATGTTTCAGATCAACATTCTCATTCTTTGTCTCTTGAGCTGTCAAGTGTATCCGCAAGTCACTTTGCCTTCCCAATGATTAAAAACTCGGCCAAGTCTGAGTTGACTTGGACTTGGTCTTGACCTAGTCAGGTCCCATGGGACTTGGACTTAAGTCCCATGTGACTAAAATTCTGTGCTTGGTGATTTATGATATCCTTAGCCTTGATGCACTGTTGTACAAGATCATCACCCTATTAAAGTGGTGAAGTCACGAGGTGTTGGATATCCGGTCTCAGCCAGTGGTAGTATCTGTATCACTGACACATCTTCCAACTTGTCCAAATCAAAATGGGCTGTATTTGATTGGGCTCACTTGGACCTGTGTTTAAACTGGCTAAGACCAGATATATATCAACAAGCCCAACATAAGGCTCATGTTGTGTGGAGCTAGTCTGACAAAATGCTAATCTCTGTCACTGCCTATTGGACCCACATCATACCAATTTTGCCCTTCTAGACTAAAGAATGTTGTTCTCTTCACTTAATATGTTATTCAGTAAAAATGTGATTATGTTATTTGCCTAAGAATATTTAGGATATTTACTTTTGGTAAGTAGTTTATATTTTGTAGGAGATGGTTGTTTTCCTTATAGAACCTTGTAATGCATTGGGCGGAGAGGTAGCTTTTGAGTGTTGATTTGGAATAAGATTTTTCTTTAGTTCTTCGCAAAAAAGTAAAAAACAGAAGCCGTTTGCATTTTGTTTTAAACCTTTTTACGCGCAGCTCTGTTCTCTTTCACACACTTTTTTCTGTGTGATCAATCTTTCTGTTGGTTGTAGAATGCTTATTGAAACTCTGATGTAATCTAGCCAGCTTGTGAGCTTGTTTGTTGGATTTTCTTTCAAACCGTGACTAGTCCAAATATCAATTGACCAATGCTAGCACAAAGTTTTTTTGTTTAAATTCATAAATGTTAGACAACCCGAAACACAGTTAGTGGTTTGGTCTTGTTTCATTAGAGTTGACGTTATCTTTACCAAGCAATTGTTTGAACATCGGGCCTATCACTTGTGCCAACCATCTGTGGTAACTGGTAAGGCATTAAGTGAAAATACCTTATTGAAGCTTCATATTTACCACATGTTGTTTCATTTTTCTAAATCCTTAATATAGCTGAGCCTATAGCTAAGTTGTTACAGCTTCCCGCATTAAGCTTTAAGCCACTTGTTGAAAAGACAAAGGCCCTGTTTGTTTGCATTAAAATACATAGGAATTGAATACATTTGGTGGTTAAAAATGAAGAACAAAGGTGAATTTCCAGAAATGAGCATCAAATAGCATCTTCTTTTGATTTTATTTCCCTAAAAGAAATTGTTATTTGATGTCCATTTTTCGAAATTCACCTTTAATACTCATTTTTAAGCACCCTATGAATTCAATTCCTATGTAGTCTAATGCAAATAAACAGGCCTGAAGTGATAAATCATCACTTTTTCGTTATATTGTATTTATTTATTTTAATTTTTGGTTGGTAGCATGACGTAGTTTGCAATAGTAATGTGGATGTGGTGTTGAAATTATTGTTAAAATGCTGCTGTTGTTATCTTGATTTATCGGTGGACATGTGATGCAGGCCAAACTACTGGGCCACGTTTGAAGGTTTATTCCAAAAGGCCCAAAGCCTACAAGGCCCAGCAATGACAAAATCCAATAGAAGATTTGCCCACGATAGTTTCCTATCTTTGATCTTCTAGAGGATTTCCTCAATTTAGTAGATTTCTTAATTGCTATGACCTAGACAATAAATAGGCACTTTCTAAATTTCCCTAGATTCTTAGAATTAGGTAGTTTCTTATTTAGTATGGATTTATTGCTAAATCCTTGCTTAGACTTTATTATATAAGGATGTAATCCCTTCTCTTGGGATGTACAGAAATTTAAATGAAAGTTGAGTTCTCTCAAACGTGTGTTTCTCTCGTCTATGGTGTGAGACCAAGACATCATACCTTAAGCCGTTTGGCTTGGAGAATAGCCCGTTGGCTATTCTCCTCCCCTGCGCTGCTTCAACATGACACTTGACATTTCTGGGTGTTTGAATAACTACGATTGTGAGAGAGCAGATCTAGCAATTTGCAGGTTTTGACTATATTATTGTTACTATTAGAGGCAGATCATGTAAAAGATTGATTAAGGAGGATCCACCACTATAACAATTTGATCAAATTATCAACATTTGATAAAAGTTTTTCAGAAAATCTGGAAGGAACTTTTGAAGCAACTGATTTTGTTAATTGCGATTGAGAGGTAGGAGCAACAAATAATTGCTGTGCAAACAATCAAAGCATTGTAGATATTGGATCTATCGGATGTATCAATAGAACAGTTGAATTCAATGGTTCAACTTACTGGGATTTTGAATCAAATGATCCTTTGTACTCTACAACAAGATCAACAGGGGCTATGAGGAACCTTAACAGGTACAAAGATCACAATTTGTATCACGTGGGAGATAAGACATCTTTGATATTGACATTTGGCCTAAGCAAAAGTTATAGAAATGAAGCCTTTCCAATTCCATTCTTTTGTTTGCCTAGTGTAAGGCTCAGGAGGAGACAACTTGGAAACTGGAGGGAAAGTTTCCTCCAATATAGAAGCGATGAATAGTTTGTATGGATGGGGTCCACTTGGATCCATGTTTCCTCTGGTTGAGACCATTCTTGATTAAGAAGCCCATCCATCTCAAGGCCAGGGCGGACCTCAGGCCCAAGTTGTGGGGACAAAGCAAATCTCTACGGAACCTGGCAGAGTGTTTTCAACTCATCCTATACTTGGGGACTGGGTTAGTTGGATCTTGGTTTTGGGCAAGTCACGCTTGACCCGCGTGATTGAGTAACGATTTGTCAAGACTTCTCTTTGTTTAGCCAAACCGTCCTCACATGTTAAAACAACAAAGAATTGAAAAATAAATAAATGAAAAAAAGAAAAAGAAAAAGGGACTTGCATCAGCAAAATAGTAGAATTTACAATGTACATAAAATAATAACTGAAAATTGAAGGTATAAATAACAACTGAAAATTCAAAATACAATTCTTAAGGAATTAATGTGGATCTTTTTGAATAACTTATATTGATTGATTTTTCAAATTTTCACATATTTGATTAATTTAAATGTATTTATTTATAATCATCATCATCATCAATTCATCTTTGTGATTATCATTAAAAGCCTTGTCCAACTATGTTGGGGCCAACTACATGCACTCTGTTTCTTCGTTCTAGTCTCATCATCAAAGCCTTGTACGAACTATGTTGGGGTCACCCCATGAATTTTGTTTCTAAGTTCTAGTTTATCCTGGGCCAAATCCTCGGATACGTCGCACTTTTTTAGATATATTTGTACTACTTCCATCCATGTCCTTCGGCCTACTCCTTTTCCTTAAGTTGCATAGAAAAACTTTTATTCATGACACTGTTGCTGACCTGCGTTGGACATGTCCAAAGCATCACATATTATCACCTTTTGATGCTACCCCTAGATTTTTCCTGAATCTGGTGACGTTTATATTTTTGATTTTACATTTCCTAGTTTTACTGTGCATTCATCTCGACATTATCATCTCTGCTACACATTGTTTGAATGTGTTGTAATAAAATATTTAAAAATTAATTTATGAACTTTCCTGGTCAACCTGTTGACTTTCCTTGTCTACTCAACCCGTCAATTAACCAAGTCTGGTTGATCGATTGGGTTGGGAAACTATGGCTCCACTGCTTGTGTTGGAAATTATCACACCAGTTTCATTATCAGGGACCCAAGGACGTGGTTTTATTCTCTTGTTCAGTATGTTTCTTTATTTAGTAAAAATATGTGTCTCTTCTGAGTTAAAGAATATAAAGAGTACTTATATTCAGAAGCCGGTTAAGATTATAATTACTTTGTAATGGGTTGACCAAGAGGTAGCTTTTGTATGCGATAAGATAAGACACTCCGGGTCTTTGAGGATTTGCTCTAAACCCTTTTCCGTGCAGTGGTGTTCTATTTTGCACCTTATGTTTGTGTGACCAGTCATCATCTACACCATTCATAGTCTGTCAACTGAAGCGAAGTGCTTATTGAAGGTTGATCTAATCAAATGCAGCTCAGAAGCTTGGTTCTGTGGTTCTGTTTTCAACCCACAATAATTCGAAGTATCCATCGATCAAGTTTAGTGCAAAATTCTTATTTGATTCATACTTTCTGTCAATCATCCCACCTGTATACGTTGAACAGCCCGAAACATGGGTTCTAGTTTAGCCTTTTGAGCTCTAACATCTCAGTACAGTTCATGTAATCTATACCAAGCAGTTGATTAAACACTGGGTATGTTACATGCACAAACCATCAAAATAAGGTAGCAGAGCGACTACTCTATTTGATTGTTTATATCTGCCTTTAGATGCTCTATTTACATGGTTTTTAATGTCCACTATGAAGTTGACGTGACGTCAGCTGAGTTGTTTTACCCACTTGTTGAAAACAGCAGTGACGTACCAACAAACATTACTACAGTTGGATTATTTGAAATTGACATTGACGTGGGGTTGGAATCTCTTGTATAGACACATCAAGTTGACTCTTGCTTGACTGGATAAGGCTAAGATTATTATGGCTGGCGGGAGTTGGAATTATTTTTGGAATGCCACTGTTGTTATTGGTTTAATTTGTTGGTGGAAATAATACTTGACACATCCAGGGAAACTAGTGTGGGACCACAAATCTCTTGCAGTTTGCAAGCTAATTTTAGTGTTATTATTGACTGTTAGAATGTAGTTCAATCATTGAGTTTGGAGTGCAAAACTTTCTAACTGGATATTGTCATGTTTGATTGTACTTTTGGTCAGGTTAATCCGAACTTAACTGAGATAGGTTCGGACCAGCCTGGTTTCTCCTTGTTTTTTTCATTGCCTTTTTTATTACATCGTTATCAGGGCAAAGTCGGTACTTTCAGCATTGATCTTGATTTTTGAAAATAAATAAATAAGGCTATTCCTAGAAATTAGGCCATTTTTTTAGTAAATATATTTATTTGATAAGTGGCGGTCAAATTCGTTGAATATGAAAATTTGTCAACCAAGTCTAGGAGACTTCTCAGACGTCCTGTAACTACTCCCATGTCTCACACTTAAATGATAGTTTGCAGAAATGGAGGCATACTTAAAAAATTGTAGTAAACTTTTGAATGAGAACCCAAGTGTAAGTAGTGCACCCAAAGATCAAATTGCAAAGGGAGAACTATGGTGGATGATCCAGTGATTGACAATTTCTATATGGGTTTCAAGATTTAAGTTTAGTGGTTGGGAGATCCCATAGTAGATCTCGAGATAAAGGGTCATTGGAAAGAAAGGCCTATTGTGGATGCTAATGAGGTAGATGATATGACAGTAGAACAGGATCTATTGGAGGCAGATCATGTAAAAGATGGATCCATGGTAGGTCCACCTGTAAAACAATCTGATCAAATGACATTCAATCAAGCTTGTAAGATGTTCAAGTAGTAATTGATATTTTTACTGGAAATTGGGAGAAACAGTTTACTGGTGGAAATGTAGGCTCATCTGTAGACAATTGGCTACCTCCACCTGTGGGGTGGTTTAAATTGAATTTTGATGGGTCTTACAATCCCTGCACACCCATAGCAGGTATTGGAGGTATGGTTAGAGAAACCTATGGCCATCTAGTCATTGCCTTTGTTGGGAAAGTTTCAGCTCATCACTCTCTTGAGGGTGAACTCCTCGCCCTACAGAAAGGGCCAAGCTTGTGCCAGAGCATAGAAATCTTTGCTCTACAAATTGGAAGGGACATCCTGGTTACCTCCATTCAAAAGCTCAACTCACTTATCGTGGGACGTCATGGTACTTTAGAGGAAAACAATGGAGATGCTCACCTCAATATAAACCTGGAGCATGAAACATTGCAAGAGATCTGCTAATACGGTGGTGGACCTCCTGCTGAAGCCGGAGTTTCCTGTTGTAACTGTACTTCAAGCTTTTCTCCCGCCACCAGTTCAAGAATACTTTTGCCAAGAGCAGACGAAGGCAGAAGCCTATACCCTAGCTTATTACTACCATGCATTGCAACACCCTGCCTCATCAGGAACATAAATGGACGCCATGAAAACTTTGATAACTTAGTCCAAGAAGTGCTGGTCTACAGACTAAACGGTTCCCCAAGGGATAGCTTATTATGGTGTTTTGATTTTTGTCGTTAGTTTAGGGCCTGTTTGTTTGCATGAGTAGTGAAATGAAATAAAATTAAGTGGTCAAATCAAAAGAAAAAGAAAGAGTGAAGGGATTGAAACTAGAGGCACAAAATGACAAAAAAAAAAAAAACACCCTAAAAAGGCACTAAATGACATAAAAGGTACTCTTAAAAGGCACTAAATGGCAAAAAGGGGAGGAGAAGTTTTTTGTCTTTTAGTGCTTTTACGCTTAACTCCCTCTTCTTTCTATTTCTTTTGATTTGACCTTTAATTTTATTTCATTTCACCCTTCATGCAAACAAACATGCCTTTGGTGCAGTGGACATTTTGGATGGTTATTTTGGTTGGTTGTTATTGGTAGTCTTCAATAGGATGGTAGGTTTGTTTTGTTATTTGCTGGGCCTAGTATGTTGTCCAGGCCTTATATTACCTATCTCTTCTCCTCTTTGAAGTAATATAATCCTTTTCAGCTTTGGAAGGAAAAAAACCAAAAGGAAGACAAACTGCTTGATCATGAATTTGGGGTCCACAAAAGTGCAAGGAAAAAAAATGTGGGTGATTTGAATGTACAACCATCTGGGTGGAACCTCTTATATGTAACCATTTACCATACCGCCTCCTCAGGTATGTAAATGAGAGGCTGAAAATAGCCTCACTTACACAAAATTTTCACACATCATGTACTTGGCACATCCGTAAATGAGCAAACAAATGCAGTCATGTGTAACCGTTACGCACATGCATCATTTATTTATGTGAATGAATGCAAATACACAACCCTGTAGAGATGCAAACATGGTTGGAAAGGGAGTTTGAAGAGGAGGAAGTGGCTGAAGCATTGATGGAATGTGGAGGTGATAAGGCTACTGGGCCGGATGGTTTTTATTTTGCTTTTATATGAGCAGTTTGGAATTTTCTCAAGAGACTTACGTGAAACTCTTATGAAATTCTTTCAAAATCTCGACGAAGTGAGAGGTTGAGCAAAGAAACGAATGCTGCCATTTTTTACCCTTATTGCAAAAGTTTCGAATGTGATGGAGTTGCGTGATTACAGGCCAATAGAATTTGTAGGATGTGCTTACCAATTATTGTCCAAGGTGTTGGTAATAGATTGAAACAGGTCTTCCTTGTTATTATTAGTCCTTCACGTTAATTGGAAACAAGCAAATTTTGGATGGGATTCTAATTGCTGATCAAACCATTGATTCAAGGAAGAGGTCACGTACAGTTCTTTTTAAGGTTGATCTGGAAAAAGCTTACAACCATGTGGAATGGGAATCTGTGGATTACACATTCAGCATATTTGGTTTTTGAGATAATGGTGTGGTTGGATTCGAAAGTGCATACCATCTTCTTTTTCAATGTTGGTGAATGGTTCTCTCTCACATCTATTTAGAGCTTCTGGAGGAGGAATCAAAGAAGGTGATCCTCTTTCCCCATTTTTGTTTTGAGTGGTAGTAGAGGCATTGGGCGCTTTGCTTAGAAAGGTGAAGAATCTTGGCTAGAGTGGTTTCCATTTTGTTCAGGTTGGCGAGAAGTGAGGAAGTCCTAAATTTGAGAAGAATTATGCGATCTTTTCAGTTGACATCAGGTTTGAAGATCAACTTGTTGAGAGGATGCTAGTGGGGAATAGGTTGTTTGGATCAGGTAACCTGGTTGTTAGCGTACAACATTCAATGTAGTGTTGGAAAGCTCCTTATTTAATATCTTTGTCTCCCAATTGGCCCAAGGCCAAAGGCCAATGAAATATGGAATCCTGTTGTTGGGAGCTTTGAAAAGAAGCTATCCATGTGGAATAGGCATTGCCTTTAAGGAGGAGAACGACATTGATCAAGGCTACTTTGTCTAATTTACCATTCTACTTCATGTCTCTTTTTAAGATACCGAAGTGGTAGAAGCAAGAAGGGCTAGGCCGAAGAGGACATCGATTGAAGTAGTAAGGATGGATTTGAAAAAGTGCAACCTGATAGAGGATTTAGCTAGGGATGGATTGGAATGGAGAAACAGAATTCATGTAGCCGACCCCATCATAGTTAGGATGATGATGGTGATGATGGTAAAAGCAAAGCTACTGCGTTAGAAGAAATTTCCTTTGGAGAGGGCAAAATGATAAGAAGAAATTGCATTTGGTGAGATGGAGTGAGTTTATAAACCTTAAAGGAATGGGGGTCTTGGTCTAGGCAACCTTGAGAATAAGAATTGGGCGTTGCTAGCTACATGGTGGTGTAGATTTGGTGAGGAGGCTTTTTGGAGGAAGGTTATTACAATCAAGTATGGGGATGATAAGTGGGGACTGGTGCCAAAGTCAATCCCTATGAATAGGTTGTTTAGGCTATGGGGTTGTATTGCTTCTGTTGGAGATGTGTCCAAGGGTTTCCAGTGAGGAGATGGGTTTTACAGGTGAGGAGGGGAATGGTGTTAAGAGTTTGGTTGGATTATTGGGTGGGTGGGGGTCCTTTGTGTAGTTAGTTTCCTAGAGTCTTTAAGGAGTTGTCTAATAAGGAGTCTTCCATCAAAGAGTGTCGTCTCCTGGGCTGATAATAAGTAGTTTTTAGGCGAGTTCTTTGTCAATTAGAGGAGGTCTAATATGGGGAGTTGTTGAGCCTGCTTTCTAACATTTTCATTTGCAGGGACAACACGGATTCTCACCTTTAGAAACCCTCCATATTGAGGAAGTTCTCAGCTATGGCCTTTTATTTGGATCCAAAGGGGCCCTAGTTTACAAGTTTTACTTGTGCGCTTGTGTGGGTGGGCTAGCTTCGTCTCAGGTAGAGGCTTTTTGCTCGCTGGCAATTGCTGGGAAGGTGTCTATTTCGGATGTGGTAGGGTGGAGAGGCATTGTGGCTGATAACATTTTAGTTATTTGTGTGCTTTGCTGAAAAGAGGAGTCTGTTAATCACTTGGTTTCCCATCTTGAGGTTTCCTCTCAGATCTGAAATCACTTCATCTATAGATACGGATTGCTATGGTGTTTCCTAGGCAATCTGTTCAAGTTGGTGGAGGTGTGGAGATTAGGGTCATTCTGTGGGTGTGGGTAGCTACCTGTGGAGGATGGTCCCTTTTGTGATCCCATGGTCTGTGGATGGAGTGGAATAATAGATTTTTTAGGAGCTCCTTACTTTCTATCATGACCCTCCTTGAGGTGATCACCTTAAGGGTCACAAAGTGGATTTTAATCAGGAAGGAGATTACAAATTTCAGGGTGAATGCTTGTTAATTGAGAAGTTCCTATAAAGTGTGGGAGGGCGAAGCTACATAGTGGCTTTTTGGTCCTCTCCCTGCTTGGGGAGTTAAGATTTAAAGTTGATGGAGCTGCAAGAGGAAAGCTAGGTCTAGCTGACATTGTTGTTCTTGGCAATGACAATGGGGAAGTTTTGAATGAGGCCTGGAATGAGGCAGAGATGTTAGCTATTTGGGGAGCCCTTTGGATCTATGTTACTCATTTTCAGGAGAGACTTAACTGTGGAGAGTGATTTGGTATCCAAGGATGATTCAAATCCTTGATGAAAGGATGCTCTCAAATTCAGGTGTCATGAGGTTTGACCCATGAGTAGTATGGTGGATGCTTTAGCAAAGCAAGGAGTAGATAGGGCTTTGCCATGGGTTGCTTTCATTATGTATGGGTTTTGGATTGGGTATATAACTCATTAACTCTTATACCCTTTTTTTTTTCAATTTTTTAATTTTTTTTTACAATGGTTTTAAATCACGCACCCACACGCACTTCACATGTCCCTTACTAGTCGATTAACATCTTGGGCCCCAACAACAACAACAACAACAAGTTGTTAGGGGCGAAGACGAGCTCCTTGCTTTGAGGATGGATCTTTAGGAATCTCATAGCCTAAATTTGCACAAGTAGATAGTTGGGGGGGACTCTATGTAATCATGTGGGCTTGGGGGACTAGTAGTTCCCTTGGATGCCGGTAGATATGATAGAGATGGTCTTGGATCTTTCCAGATTCCTTCAACCTTGCATATCACGAGAAAGGCTAATTCCTTTGCAGATTATTTAGCTAAAGAGTGGGGTAAAGGACTGAATATGCAGATTGTAAATCACAGGGATTAACTTGTCCCGTACCGTTTCTTTTCTGTTTCAGAGTTTTTACTATAGGTGTTTTGTTAGTGTCTTGCATTTTCTCTCTCCTATACTGCTTTCTCTTTCATCTTTAATAGAGTTATTATTCAAACAGAGAGAGAGAGAGAGAGAGAGAGAGAGGTTAGCTTGATCTTCCTCTTCCATCCTCACAAATGTCACACAAAATCAATAGTTAAAAGAGTATGAATATTAATCTTCCCTCCAGGACTCCCTTACTGAAGAATTTGAAACGAGAGCAGAGTGAGCTTTAATGTCTGGGGTAAAGAGAAAAGAGGGTTTCAGCCTTCAGGACGCTGGGTTCATAGGCTGGTAAGAGAGGGATGGGTCATGACCTGTCAGGTCTGGTGGGCCTAACCAGAATCAAACATGAATAAGTTCATATTGGGAAAACTGAACTATCTATGCTGACCGTGTTGAGGTTCAGGTCTGGTTTGCGGTTTGGACCAATTTTGGCCACCCGTACAGTAAGTTCCCTTTCATATGAGAGAGAGAGAGAGAGAGAGAGAGAGAGAGAGAGAGAGAGAGAGAGAGAGAGAGAGGAGTGCATGCTGCATATCCTGCACATTAGCCTCACCAATCATTTTCTTATACATGAGCCTCATTTTGTGATTTATGTCCCATATTGTTTTCCTAATCTAAAACCTATGGCAGTGCCTACACTGAGGATTCTCATATTGTTTTCCTACTTCAGAAGCTATGGTAGGGCCTACTTTAACAGAGTTCATGTGAATGCCCACCCTTGAACCAATTCAATGTGTCTTTGCTGTTAGGCTTTCCTGTAGGTAATGCTGTGTCATTCTGTCTTTTAGCCTTTGGGTTGTAGCCAAATGTTCTATCCTGTTAGCTCTCAGTTCAATCTGACCTTGGGCCCTTGTAGTATTTCAATACATTCGATGTTTCATGGCAACTTATAGTTGGGTACCTCTTGGAAAGACTTCAATTGATGATCTTGGCCATTTTCTCACACACATGCCCCAGGATCAATACCCCTGGGTCCTCAAGTGAAAGAACAATTCTTTGACCGGTCGTCCAACCTAGCAAAAAAGAAAAAAAAAAAAAAAGCCTCTTTTGTTGAGAATTGTGCACATTTGGAGTACCATAACAATTACGGGGCACTAATTTGGTAGTGACAGGAGCATTATATTGGAATCATCACTACCAAATCAGTGCCCCTTCACAGTAACGGTACACCATGTGCCCACAATTATCAACAACTTTTAAATGAAATATTTGCAAATATAGTTGATGGTTGCTCATTGGTCATTCCCATTCTGTTGAGAAGAGTTAAACTTGTTTCTTTGCCCTCAAGTTGTTTCTGAATATCACAACAAAGCTTGATCATTTGTTCTTTACCATGTAATCCAAATGCCCCTTCTGTTCCTTCATGGCTTATATTCTTCGTACCAGTCTGATAAATGGATCTGATTCCTCCAAATGCAGTTTCCTGTTGGTCGAATCCACCGTCACCTTAAGTCAAGGATTGCAGCGAACGGGCGCGTGGGTGCAACAGCGGCAGTCTATTCAGCAGCGATCCTTGAATATCTGACAGCAGAGGTTTTGGAGCTGGCTGGGAATGCTAGCAAAGATCTGAAGGTAAAGCGTATCACACCACGACATTTGCAGCTTGCAATAAGAGGGGATGAGGAGCTGGATACTCTGATCAAGGGCACAATTGCAGGGGGTGGTGTCATCCCTCACATTCACAAGTCCCTCATCAACAAGTCCTCCAAAGAGTGAGATAAGGCTGTCTTTGCTGGTTACTTGATTTCTTTTCATTGATTGGTAAAAAATTGTCCCGAATCTTGAGGTATCCTATTGATAGACATGGATCTTAGAGGTTGTTATGGTCTTTGTTAGATGTAATTTCCTGTTTAATTTGCAATATGTTTTAGAACCAACTATCTGACTTAAAATGACATTCAGGACCTGTTTGTTTGCATGGAATTGGATACGTAGAAATTCATGGCAAAAGGGGCTTTAAAACGATTATTAAAGAGGTGAGGGTTGAAGGATATGAGGTAGAGATGTAGATGGGACCTTGGCTTCTGTAGGATTTTAATTAATAGGGTGATGGCTGGTTATTCTTTTCCCATCTCCTCACTTTCTATTAAAGGGGAGATTATTAATTGGTCATTTTTTGGATACTCACCTTTGTTTCTTCATTTTTAAGCATTTTTAGAGCTACACGTCTTAGAATTCCTAGGAATTCTAGACAAATGGCTCCTTTGGGATTTCACTTCAACGGCCAACCGGACCATTCATTTGCAAGGGTGATTGGGAAGGACCAAGAGATGCTTCGAGCAGGGATCGAGGCAACCATGAATTGTTAGTCTAGAGAGGACAAAGGGTATTTGATGAATGGGAAAATGAAAAAACAAGTAGTATGCAGCATTTACATTTAGATCTGTTTGTCAAATGATTAGAATCAAATTAGAGTGAACTAGAAGTATTTTTAAATATATTGATTAGCTGCTCAGTCAGATCACTTTTGACCAGAAGTCCTGGATGCTCTAATTCTATAAACTAGACCATTCACAACATAAAAATTGATGAGACTTTCAAAATTCCATTTGGGCTCATTTCTTAGCAGTTTTAACGGTTTTTAATATTTTCTTATGCCCAAAATTTAATGTCTTTATAGGCATGGCCCCAATTAAAATTGTTTGAGTGGTACAAACAGCCAATTGCCACATTGATATGGCAGTTTATGATGTTTAATTTTTAAAATTTTGATTTTACAATTTTTATTCAACTACTTCAATGTGAAATCATAATTGGACCCTATCGAACTGGCTGTTGAACCTGTTTGGACCAAATTGTATGATGTCAGTAGTTCCAACATATTTACGTGTTCTGTGCTTTCAGGAGGCCGTAATGGTATCTGGATCCTAAATTCGAGTTAACTGATAGGGCCTATGACCTCCCTGTATTCCCCAAGCTCAAACCTGTGTTTCTCCCTGTTAGACCGATCCACTGTGCCGAGCACTTGCAAACCTTTGTTTCGGTTTTTGAACATTGGATTCGGAACCATCCATGGGCAGAATTCATGTTACTGGCAACCTAAAATGTAGTTTATTTATATTTGATCCAATGCAGTTTTATTTGTAGCCTGTTGAATCTTTTAGTGCTTGAAGATGATGTCTTTTCAGTATCTACCCAATTTCGTGTTCTGAGTTCTCCATCATCTGCCAAATTTCATTGTTTTTCTCTCTATTGAGCATTTGGGATTAGTTGGAACCATGGTTCAAAATCGCGGTATCGGTCGTGGTATCGGCCGGGGCAAAAAACCGATATCATATCGGTATCGGTCGCGGTTATCGGTCCGTCGCGGTCATCGCGGTGTGAAATTTTATTTTAATCCAAAAAAATTCACAAAAATATCCAAAAAATCCAGAATATTAGAAAATGCTGGAAAATAATATTTTTTCCCTTTAGTAATAACAATAAATCAAAATATCGGTCACTATAAGTCATGAGTCCTGTCTATGTCGTTGACTCGCTGTCTTCTCCAGTATTTTATATAATGTAACTATTATTTTGGCTCAAGATCAATTTATTAATGTAAAATATAACAAAATAAAGATAACATATCAAGTATTATTTGATACTAAGTCAATCATCAAATAAGTTGTGAAATCCAAGACTATGAAGATAAAATATTAAAATCTGAAACATGATAGTGAGATGAATAAATCAAAAGGCACTTGGACATCAAAAGGTTTATTGTTTGCTTGAAATTAAGGGAGACTAGAGAGAGAAATTGATGAGCATGACAGCCTAATTCCAAGTGGAGTGTCGCCCAAGCTCGATATCATCATCATCATCATCTATTCGGTATGGATTGTTAAAAAATACATAATAGTTAAAATAAGGGAGTATGTTGATTTTCTTATCAAAATAGAATGAATTCTTCAAGAAATAGTATTGGAAATATGCAAGAGAATGAGCTAAGGAGGAAGGGTTGTTCCAAGGAGATGAGGGGAGAGGAAGAATGTGGGGGAAGAATGAGGAAAAAAGTGAAATTTTTAGGATTTTTTTACCATTATTCCATCTCAGCCGATATTTTGACCGAGATTGACCGATATATCAGCCGATATATCGATTAAACCGATATTTTCAAAATATCGGCCGAGATGGACCGATTTTTTGGGGATATTTTGGTCTGCGATACCGAGACCGATATCTCACCAAAATATCGGACCGGTATGGGCCGATACCGGTTCATATCGGCCGATATGAACCGGTATCGGCCGATATTTTATACCATGGTTGGAACCAACGGAAAAGAGAAGTGGGAAAACTAGGCTCCGTTTGGCATCGTTCTCGTGCTGTCTCCAATTTGGGCTTCGATCCGTCTGTTGACTGGGGAGTGTAAAAACCCAGTACATATTTTTGCTAGATGGCACCACATTTCCTTTTATTTTTATTGTGGGTTTAAGGTCGAGTTAGATTAGGCAACACACTCATGGTGGAGTGTTTGGGTACTTGGTATCACACACAAGCCCAACGATCAATCCTTGGGTCTTTAGGTTGATAGTATCACTCCTAGCCACTAGACCAACCTAGCATAAAGAGATAGAGGTCATGCAGCACAAGCTGTTCATATAATATTCTACTGGAGTCTGGGCCTGGACCAAGGTAAGGGGCCCGTGGACCTTTTCTGGATCTGTTTACAGGAAATGCACTTGACCAGGAAAAGCCTCGGCCAGCCTAGACTAGGTAAATTAGAACCGGGCAAGTGGAAGTAGTCTTTACCATTGACATGGTGATGGACCATGCTCCAGAAAGCTCCCTGATGCAATCGTCTTTGCTCATTCAGATGCTCACAAATTGACTTTCGGGTCTGCATTATAATTTGTGAGAGTTGAATACATAGGCTTTCTACTTTTCTTAAGGAAAATAGAGTCAAAGATTGGAAATGAATGAACTGGCAGTTATCTTAGTAATTCATTTCTTATCTTTTTTTTATTCTATTTCTCTAAAAGAAAATGTTATTTGATGTCCACTTTTGTATATTTACACTTATCTTCATTTATAACCACGTATAGTCTGAAACCTATGTATTCAATTCGTATGTATTCTAATACAAACAAACATTTCCTTAGGGAAAAAAAAAAAAACCAATTGCCCACATTTGAAAAATGAGGAGGGTCTTTCCTTTTTGCCAACAAATACCAGGTTTGTGGGCATGTTATAAAAAAAATGAAAATGCTAACAAATGATATATTACATATGTGTGTGCGTGCGGGGAAAATACTCCTATGAGAATAACTCTTACACTACTATGAGAGTAGGGTGGGGGGACTCATTGGATCCATATCCAATGCCAACCGCCTAAATATATATACACAACTCATTTAAATACTTAAGTTGCCTCAATTAGACTCTTAATTGTTGAAAAGGATATAAATTTAGGTCTTTAGAATCCAAGCCTCTCAAAGGCACTGCAGCTCATCTTTTTACTCTAAATTACCCACCATCGATCATAACTTATCTAGAGGTTGGCTGAACTAAGTTGGAAAAGACAACTAACAAAAGAAATGTCAATAGCGTAAATCAACCGGTTCCTTGAACACAGAGAAACACAAAATATTAAAAAGTAGGGAATCTGTTATATTTGAAAGTAGTTTAGAAAGTAGAGCACACAAAAGAACAAATCTTCAAAACGCACAAAAGAACAAATTTATCTCCCTTTAATATTCAACAATCATTCGAAAATATTTTGAAAATTGAATATACAAAAGTTAACAATTTAATTACGAAGGATCTTACTAGAAAAATTCCCTTAGACTTGGTGTAGACCAAAAAGGTCCTCGAATCTCAATATAGACCATATAGGCCCTTCCGCAACTTTTTTCTCTTTTTATCTCACACTTTAATTTCACATTCACATTTGAAGAGACTATCATTCTTCGAGACAATCATTCGCTTAAAAAACACAATGCACTTACGAATGCACTGGCGGAACCAAGGGGAGCTCAAAGGGGCCCATGGCAAGAGATTCTCAGAAACCCTTTTGAAGTTTTATAGAGTTTTATAGGTTTTTACATATGCCCCCAAGATTTTCAAAAAAGCCTCTATATATTTTGTAAAATATATACACTTTTTTATATGTGACCCTCCCAAGATTTTGTTTCAACATAGTGGCCTCCCAAGGAAGAACTTTGGTCCCCTGTACCAATGTACATTAACCATAAAATTTGAAGCATTCAACAAAAATCATGATCCAGAATGACCTAAACCCTTGGAGTCAATTCTCATTTTCATTTTCATTTTTGTTGCAATCTTCTCGTAACTGTGATTTTTCCAAGGTCAATCATCTAACGTACAAAATTTACAAACTCAAAGAAATTCAAAAATGGTGAAGTAAATGAAATATCAAAGAAAAAACGAAGTAGAGAGGATTTTTACAGTTTCTAACCATATGGACATCCATATGGACATCTAGGGCATGTTTGGATAATGTCCAGAAAATACTATGTGGTTTTCTTGGATTCGAAGGAAAATCCACATTTGAGTAAGTATAGAAAAAACGAGTAAAGATTTTTCAAATCCACCAAATCCATAAAAAACCCTCTCTTCCATTGGTTCCTCCGTCTCCACCTCCCCGATTGGATTTTGTAAATCCACAGAGGCAAAGAAGCAACTCAATTACAAGGAATGACTCTGCAGGGCGTTTTCCAAACCTTATGGTTCTAGGGAATGACTCCCAATAGATAGAGATTTCCTCTTTGTTTACCAAACGTGCCCTAGACGTAATATGTGTTTCTTGCCATTACTTGATTCAAGCCCAGGCGACGCTGTACTACATTTAATAGTAATCTCATCTTTAAAACAAGAACTCACAACAAATTTTGCACAATTTGGTACCATAAGAGAACGCAGGAAGAAATGAGAGCTTGCTTGCTTACAAATAAATGTACAGACCACTCTTTATCGTTCTAGTTCTACAGTGAATGGTTAGAATTATGCACATGACATTCATCCAGTAGATGAGAACCTTCTAGACTCGACTTTTAGAATTTTCTTCAGGACTCTATGATATTCCTAGCCAGCCTATTCTATTCACACATCTTACACATTTTCATGATTTACAACAATACCTTAGTTATTTGAGACAATTATTATAGAATCTTCCCATATATCTATACATTTTTATTATTCATACGGACACCTTAGTTATTTTTACGCAGTTCAAGATTAGCTTAGAAACTTCTAGGTTATTTCAATCCCTTCAAACCACTTAAATCTTTCCATTCATTTGATCACATGCGTGTCCGACCACTTGAACAATTATGCACGTCTTAAATTACAAGTGCATGGCAAGTAGTCAAGTTGGCTATGAACAACAATGCCCCACCAGTATGGGTAAGAGTGCCTGAATCCGAGTCTTTTATTTCACGAGATAAAAAAAAAAAAAACCTCAGACGGTTTGTATCCCCAAGTAATATATTTTTCACGAGTACCTTTGTATTTGTCCTTGAAAACCAAAGCTGCTTGTTCCAGGCTGCAACACTACTTGGAGAATGAATGGGTGACTTCAACTCTCGCATGTAAATAAAAAAATAAATAAAAGGAAGGAAAAAAAATAGAAATAGAAAAATAAAAAGAAAAAAAAAGAAGGAAAAAGAATGGGAAATTCAAGGAAAAAAGGGAAAGCAGGGAATGAATTCAATGGTCTATCCATCACTCAAAGATTGTAACATGCTCAATCATTCAAATAAAGAAGATGAACATATCCAACATAGTTAGGACAGGGCTTTGATGATGACGATGATGATCTTGTGTTAAACCGTATTGCTATGATATTAGGCCTTCTCAGATTGGAGTGAAAACCAGCCCAGTGTCGCTTTTGACTATTGCAGTTTGGATTAAACAGATGAACCCCACTCATTGATTTAAATGGATGTACTAAATATTGAGATATATAAATGGGTTAGTGGGCCCCACATGATATAAAAGGGTCCTGTATCAGCCGTTTACATGAAGGTTTTACTCCATTCATCTTGGTTTAGCCGGGTCAAGCATGAGAATAGATGGTTGAAATGAAAAATGTTGAATGGATGGTGAACATTAGTTTATGTGGAATGGCCAGCAAAGTTCGATCAATAATGTTTTTGGTTTGGGGATGGCTAATTCCCAAAGTCATCTACTTTATGAGTAGGGGTAATGTTGAGTTTTTTCTTTTTTATCAGAGAGTGTCCGAGCCCTTTGAGCCATATTAATCCTACGGGCCTAGGGGGAGCCGGGTAAATCTCTTGTCGCCCCAGTGTGGTAGCGCAGTTTTGAACATTCATCCTCTAGGAGCAAACTGTGGTCTTAGACCAACTGAGCTACCCCTTGCGGTTAAGGGGTTAAGTTGAGTCATATTTCCACTTTGACCCATTTCCCTTCGTCCAATTCAATTCAGGGGTGGCAAACGGGTTGGGTCCAATTAGTGGATGACAAGGAGTATATCCGGGTTGAACTTCGTCCATATCTGACTTGTTTTTAGAAAGGGTCAAGTAACCTTTAACTCTTAGTAGATGCGGGTCAACCTGACCCGACCGGAATAACCAGCATTTAGTGTGGGTTAACCAGTTTAGCTTCAAATAACCTGTAGACACTTGGCCCAAACCAATTTCAAATAGTAAGGTTAAATTTGAGTTAAGTTATGGGTCAAGAAAAGCACAAACAAGTTCAGTTCATTCCATATGACAAATTATTTTTATTACCAAAATACTAGACCACCAAACTATTTGGATGGGTTACATATGCACATAGACCCTAGTCTGACCCATTTAAATGGGTCACGTGGGTTGAACCTAACCCGACCCATTTTAGAATGGGTCAACTTTTCCTGACATGTGACCAACCCATATATATTGCAGGTTGGTTTTATGGGTCAAATGCTCGCCAAGTTTGAGTCAGGTTTGCAAGTAAGGTCCAATCTTGCCAAGTGCCAACTTTGATTGTTAGGCTACCTTTAACCTTTCTCCATTAAAAAAATAATGTTAACCGCTCGTTTATTTGAACTTCTAATTTTATTCTCATTTGTACTAAATTGAATACATAGAAATTCATGATCAAGAGGGCTCTAACGAAGGATTATTAAAGTGGTGAGAGGTGAAGTATATAAGGTGGAGATACCGTATGGGCCTTGCCTTTTCTAGGATTTGACTTACTAGGGTGATGGATGAGTATTAATTTTCATCTCCCTTCATTTTCCGTTTTATGGATACTTTTGGCAATTTGTCTTTTTTTCTTCATTTTTTACCACTTCAAAACTTACAAATTCTTAGAATACCTAAACATTCAGTTTCATGGAAGTATGAAAGAGTAGGAGGAGGCTTGAATCGAATCACCTATATGCTGACCACATACTTAGTACATCAAGCTTAGGTACATTTCCTGATTGGGATCTCTTAACAGGGTCTACCGACTACCAAAAAATTGCTGTGATGGACAGATGCCCACTTTCAATCTCATGGGACAGCTTGATGATCATCTAGGTTATAGGGCCTACCTGAAAGCATGGAAATATGAAAGGCATTGGGCTTTG
Source organism: Persea americana (assembly GCA_029852735.1). Classification (NCBI taxonomy): domain Eukaryota; kingdom Viridiplantae; phylum Streptophyta; class Magnoliopsida; order Laurales; family Lauraceae; genus Persea; species Persea americana. The sequence goes on from CM056816.1 coordinate 18,725,867, forward strand.
AGAGTATAACAATCATAGGAATAATTTGAGGGCGTCAAATTTGTCCATTTCTTAGAGGTTTGATAAAGCTAGAAATGCAAGTTTAGATCATGTAATTGCGCCTCACAAGCCAATAAAGGGTTGAAGCCTATTTGAAGGAGATATGCATGAAGCCCTCAAATCTTCTTTGATGACATTCATATAAGAAATCCCTAGGCCCCACATGGGAGATTGTTTTTTACAAAGTTTCCAATCAAGAATTATTTGTTTCTTGGTTTGAGGGAAGGAGAGATGTTTGGTACTCTTACGATGGTTAACTTGATTCTTCCATATTGTTTAGTAAATTTTAAGGCATCAATATTTATCCAATTATGTAACTTCTGAGGTGGCATCATTTAATTAAATATGTAAATGCCCTTTTTCGACAAGGGGAGTTTTTGAAAATTTCCATATATATATATATATATATATAGAGAGAGAGAGAGAGCAGCTCCCCTAAGCTCAAGCTCAGGGGACCATAAGCTCAAACGTGCGAGTTGCACATGTGCGTTTAAGTGTCTTGGCTGCCCAAAAATTTCAAACAGCCCACCCAACCCAAAATATTTCCTCGTTCCATAGTAATGACTTAATCGAAACACTCCTCTTTCTCTTTTGCAGCTCTCTCTCTCTCTCTCTCTCTCTCTCTCTCTCTCTCCACAATCACTGACTGTTATCACCGGGGGCATCACTGCGCATCTCCTCCTCTTTCGCAGGACGCTGCGCGTCTCCTCCTCTTTCTCAGCTCTCTCTCTCCACAGCCAGGCCAAAAGATCGCCGGGAAGACGCCGCGCATCTCCTCCTCTTTCGCTACTCTCTCTCTCCCCATAGCCAGGCCAGTCGATCTCCGAGAAGACGCCGCACATCTCCTCCTCTTTCACAACTCTCTCTCCACACTCAGGCCAGACGATCGCTGGGAAGACGTTGTGCATCTCCTCCTATTTCATAAATTTGCGCCAAAATCCAGCCAAGCCACGTCCAGTCCGTCGATCAACCCAACCAAGAATCCTTTTTCGCCCATCTCAGTTAGTTGAAATTTGAAAACTGAAATTTTCTTTTCTTTTGGATTCTGTTAGCTTTTTATTTTATTTTTTTTTCAAATGAAATCTGTGTTCACTATTCATTTGAAACCTATTTGACATTCCCTTCAATCATTCTCCTCTGCTTTTTTTTATTTTTATTTTTGTAGAAATTATTCTCCTCCGTTGTTGCTATTGGCATGTGGGCTTTTTCACTGCTACCCAGTCAATACTCATTGTCAGGGCCTCCAAGGTGCCTAGTCAATAATCTATATAGTGTTGGCTTTTTGGTGATGTTTGAACTGATCAGTGCTTACAGAAATGGATGTAATGTAGAATACCATTGACATTCTATAACTATTTTTGTTTTGCTACGACAAATAAAAAATTGATAGTGTTGGTTTTTGGTGATTTGGCAGATTACTCAGCGCAGTCAAGTTGAATTTAAACCAAAAGATATATTTCTACATGTCATCTTCAAGTATGTGAATCACATTAAACTCAATAGATCCTACAATTTTATATATTTTACATTCAATTTAATTTCATCATCTTCATCTAAGGTTTTACGTCATGAAAACGTAGGTAGGTCGACATCTGCTACCCTGCAAAACTTAGAATGGGCTCCAAAGTGCCCATGTGGATTTGGATACATGATTTTGAAGACTTCTTGTACAGCCGACAATCCTAGACGAAGATTCTGGAAATGTCCAGATTTACACGTAAGTGTCAATAGATTCCAATTTCTTAAGTTAATGTAATTTTTCAGTCTAATATTAATTTTGCATTTGCCAATAATTTACTTGTAGGGAGAAAGAGGTTGTTGGTTTTTCATTTGGATGGTTGAACTTGCAGCTGAATATATAGCAGATCGAAATAGAAGACGTGAGGAACCTGAAAGTAGAATGGAAGAAATGAAAACATCACTTGAAGAAGTGAAGCAAGAGATTAAGCATGAAATCCAAGTTTTGAGGGAGTGTACAAGTTCAAACTGTGCAACCCAACACCCAAATTATCCAACCGATATATTAATGATGTTTTTTTTTTATTTGTTGCATATGTATGGGAAGGGAAATGGTAGTCTGGATGTACTCTGTAGATTAGGCCGTCCATGACCGTGTTTTTCTTCTTTTTTTTTTCCTCTTTGTAAGAAGACAATTAGGCAATTAAGATATTTATATGGAATGTCTGTGTTCCATTTCATGACAATTACAGTTCATGATCATGTTCCATTTTCATGACAATGTATGTTCAATGTAAGTTCATGACCGTGTTCCATTTTCACCCCAATTACAGTTTCATGCATATGGAATGTTCGTATTCCGTTTACACAACCAGAACTACAGTTTCGGGTCAATCTAATAGTGTTCCATTTTCTTAAGTTGGGTGCCTTGAGAAATGGCATTCCAAACATTCTTTAGTGACTCAACCTGTACACCTCATGCCCAAGTCTTCACCCTAGAAATCCAAGGGTGTTCTTCTGCATGCAGACAGATGCAAGCACAGAACAGGAGAGTTCTACCGTCACACAGACATGCGCACACACATAATATCCTTCTAGAGCTGAGATATGTTAGTATGTGACAGAATTATATTTATTTTTTAATAGAAAACAATAAGCATTACCCCACTTCTAATCCCAGACTTTAATGCCCAAATAGAATCTATATAAAGTCATGAATGAAAACCACCAAAACAAAGAGTCCAAATCTAAACAAACTCCCAAAATGAGAAAGTAATTGAGAAATTCACCATCCCCTTGCCTTTTAGGTTCTTGTTCAAATCTAAAACCAATAAGCATAAGACAAATTAACAGGAAAATAAATCCCTTCACATCATGACCCATGACAAATGTCAATCTAATAGTGTTTCATTTTCTTAAGTTGGGTGCCTTGAGAAATGGCATTCCAAACAAATGAAGTGACTCAACCTATACACCATGGCATTCCAAACAAATTAAGGGACTCAACTTGTATTCCAAATTAAGGGACTCACATGTACACCATACACCACCCACAGCATAAACAGAACATACGTAGAACATTGAGATTTTAAGCCACTAGAACATTCATTCCACACAAATTAAGGGACTCAACGTATATTCCAAATTAAGGGACTTACCTGTACACCGTACACTATTCACAACATAGATAGAACATACACAGAACATTGAGATTTTAAGCCATCAGAACATTCATTCCACACAAATTAAGGGACTCAAACTGTATTCCAAATTAAGGGACTCACCTGTACACCATACACTATCCACAACATAGACAGAACATACACAGAACATTGAGATTTTAAGCCACCAGAACATTCATTTCACATTTCAACTAATAACAAGCTCATACACAACATTTTGCCACAATAATAACAAGTCATTTCCAACAGCATAATAACAAGTCATCTCCCACATCCATTCTACATTTTGCCACTATAATAACAAGTCATCTCCCATAGGATCCCCCACACCATCCACAACATAGACAGACTGGTCATCCACCCAATCCCCATATAGGTTTGTTGCCACTGCCTCAAAAGTGGGTTGAACAACAACGAGAACACTTAGTTGGAAGAGAAAATGACGAGTGAGATTCTTCAGTCCCATAGTAGCCCTGGAAACATTGATATAACTCGTAAGACAAAATTGTCAGGTTGATGAAGGTTGATCCAAGTAAGACATTATAAAAAGAAAGATTTGAAATTGTGCATGATAATAAAAAGAAGTTACCATTGACAAGCTGATATCAGTGACTCAACATCCATTTCACCATTGGGGCCCTACAAAGCCTGATTGAATAATTAGTAAAATTAGTGAAATTGAATAACAAAAGAGAAACTAGTGAAACCAAACAACAAAAGAGAACAATAAATCCAAAACCTCTAGCCTTAAACATATCAAATTTCTTTAGGCCATAATCATTGCATTTCAGCATCGGATCTTTCTGAACTTGCACAGTTAGAGTCATTTGAGATACTTGGACCGTCAATTAACCTGAAACTTCATGTTATAATTACTATATTCATATGAAAATCTGGGGAATCACAAAAAAGGCATAAGGGATTGTTACCTATTCAACAACATCGGGCAGTTTCACTTGTCATGTGATACACCACGCTTGTTGCAGCCACGACAAAGACGCCCTTTTGTTGCTTTTTCCTTCGATGATTTAAGTCTCTTCGCGCGTCCTTTCGTTACAGCATGTGATGGCTCATGATATTGTACCACATTATTGTCCACAAGTACCTTCTCGTTATGTATGCTTTTCTATATTGTGATGTTTAGAGTCATCTGCCGCAATCTCATCTCCAATTCTGTATGACTATTAGCCAAAACATCAAATCCTTCTTTGGATTGACTAGCTATGCTAATAAGCCCTGCGAATATTGCTGACAACTGACTATGTCTAGCCAAGCAAGAGTTAACATCGGCAGTTCCAATGTCATCCACCCTATCAACAAATATTTCTTTTGTTACTCCTTTCGTCCATCGCTTTAAAATGTAACGATCAGGCAAATAGAAAATAGAGCTATGCCTCATGATACACGTTACATGACGATAAGGGATACCTTCAAACTTGAACTTTTTACATGAACAATATGCATGCATCTCCTATTTTTTCCATAAAGCGTGCCTATCAAAATCCTTTTCATCGGAAAAATTCTTCACAACAAAGATACGTTCCACATCATCCTCATTTAGAGCTTTTCGCCAAGTGACATGGCGGTAAATAACTCATCTTGGAACTTATAAAATATGTTTCTTATGTAGATATCGGCCATTTGCTTTTCCATTGGTGAACACGTCTTCAATTTAGGCCTCCTAGTGTTATTCTCAAAATCCTCCTTTTTTTTTCAAGATATCTTAAATGTTCAACCCCAACGTCAAAATACAAAATGAAATCAAGTAATGAATTTTTGTATTCTACATACCGCTTTACAAATGCATTCATGCTTTCACTCCTTCGAGTAATTGACATCCCAGTAAATAAATTATGCTTTAAATATGTTGGACCCACATATTACGAATCCTATATATATATATATCTGTCAACCAATAGTTATCCATAGGCTTATATTCTGTCATAATCTCAAACCAAGAACTCTCGAAGTGAGAAGAAGTGTCAGAGTTACAAACACACTTTTTTTTTTATCTCATCCATTAAGTTCTTGTTGTGTATTAGGACCTCTCCCAAATTTGATGGCAATTTATCCAAAATGTGCCATAGCCAATACCGATGATATGTGTTCGGCATGACATCTTTTTATGGCTTTAGTCACTGCCAAATCTTGATTTGTTATAATTCCTCTTGGTGGACTAAATGCCATGGCTTCAAGCCATTTGTTAAACGACCACTCAAATGGCTCAGTTTTTTCATTTGGTAAGAACTCACATCCAAATAAAGTAGTCTGACCATGATGATTGCAACCTACAAATGCAGTAAAGATTAATTCATAACAATTTGTCTTATATGTTGTATCAAATGTTACAACATCACCAAAATTTTTGTATGCCGAACGGAATGCCCTGTTTGCCTAAAAAACATGCGTAATCTTTTTATCTACATCTCGCTCAATGGTATATGTAAAACGGCTGATCATTTCTTTGCGGTTTTCAAAGAGCTGGAATAACAACTGACCATTTAGCCCCCTTTTCTTTTTTTTTTTCATCCTTATGGTGATTCTTGGCATCGGTATCTGTAAATCCAATTTTGTCAAGTCCCCTTGATTGCGATGCAAAGACTTGCATTTGCTATTTGCTTCAAACATGTCATGACCCCGGACTGGGACCCCATCCTAATCCGGTGTCGCGGAGCTGCGGGCCAGAAAATTTCGCCCTGCACACACTAATTAGTTTCCCACAAGTTTCCGCGGTGATGATTCCACACGAATCACACACATAAAAAGATTTGCAGAAGCATGTAGCAAACACATAATTAAATCACCTTCAAGAGAGATAGGACATATATGTATTCATAGACTCATATCAGATAGAGAAACATGACTAGCATACCCATAATTTAAGTTAAAGTTTACATCACATCAAAGACAAAGTTAAGTTTTACATATTTCCCAAAAGAACAAGCCAACAATGGCTAATAACAAGTTCCAAAATAAAAGCCGGTTGATCCCCCAAAATGATACGCATCTCGTGCCCCAACCCGATTCCTATATGACATCATTAGGCTGCCACTGTTGCCCAACAGGCTGCTCAACTACTGCCTCCTCGTGCTCCTCCTCAGGGGCAACATTACCTAGATCTGAGCACTAAAAACGAATGGTCAGACACGATGGTCTGGCAGGTAATTGAATCAAGTATAATCATGCTATAAATCAATAACTTGCAATTTATAAAACAAATACAATGGAGAGAACCAAATAGAATGAGTAATTCGAAATAGTATCCTTTATAAAGTCACATGATAAATAACAATAAACATTTGAAACAACCTTGGCAACCACACAAAGCTATATTCTTTGTGACACAAGGTAACGAGAGCACTTACGATATAGATTCTCCGTCATACAAGGTGAAAGGAGCACACACAATCATGACCCAGTATAGCTGGGCATCACTCACGAGTCCCGCCGCGGAACTGGCTAGATAAACACGCATGATATCCTAAACTGCAGTTGGCACGAAGTATTTAAGGACCCAAGGCGATTGATCAGACCAATAAGGTCGTCCAAGCTGAGTGGTGCCGACAAGAACATAAATACACACTAACTTTCAAAATCATGCTTGCTATGTTTAAATTCGGGAACTACTCACACTATATCAAGAATACACGCTGATTCACAAGAATTCACGAACAATTGTCCTGACACAATGTGTATAAAACACGGTTCACGCAATGAATCACAAAATGAGGTTTTAGGTTTTAGAAATCACAAGTTCATTTCACAATTCCTCATCAATTCCTTGGGAACGTAACCGTCGAGTTAATATACACCTTGAGGTCTCATGTCGTTCATTCGTTTAGGTGGTGCCCAATTTTTAACGACATTTAAGATATCAATATGTATAAATCAACTAGGAAGGGTCCAAATGGAATTGACATTAAAAACCCCACTGCTCTCTTTATTTCAGAAATTCTGGGTGAAGTTGGTCACCTGTCGGCTAACAGTCAGCTAGCCGACACTGAGCAGGTCAGTTAGCCGAGTGCTGATTGAGAGCTAACCGCCCCATTAGGACAGGGAAACAGTATTCTGGAATTAAGATCGAAGTGGTTCGGTCACCCGACAAGATCTGATAAAAATGAAGCATTCTGGAAATGGAACCGAGATGGTTCGGTTGCCTGTCGGCTAGCCGACACCTGATCGTCAGCTCACCGACCAGCTGCTGAAATGCATTTCTGTAGCTGTTTTCAGTCTCTTCTTTCCTTCAACACATCTCCTTATTACCCCTCCTTTCCTACACGAAAATGAGCCTATAGCTTCTCCTTTTTTCATCAACCACTCATTCACAACAATACTCTAAAATTCAACAACCAATACCTCATAAAATTTCAAGATTCACTTCTAACAATCATTCATAAATTTCAATTTTTAAAAGTGACAATCTCAAATCTGAATCCAATAAAATGAATCACAAAGTATGAGCATTAAAACATATGTTTAGTAAGCTAAACTCCAAAACAAAACAAGGTTAAGCAATGAAGATTGAAATCAAGAAATCAAGTTAGAAACCCATAAAACATTGCATGCACAACCATATTCCATTCAATGACTTGCCTTGGCTTAAATGCACTCAAAGAAGATCCCCTAACACACCTCTCTCTAGCTGAACTTCAATCTACAAGAAGCCCCATGAAAAGAGTTCAAAATCCAATAAATTTTCAAAAAGAAAGGGTTCCTCCTTGGGAAGCTTTGCATGCATGAAGATTGAGCTCTAATGGGCTCAATAAAAATAATGGTTGGAAGAAGGAAGCCATTGCTTACCTTTTGAAGCTCTAACAATGGAGAAGAGTTTCAAAGAGAAGATGAGCCCAACTGAAATCCTTTGAAAAAGGTACCAATGGGAAGCTTGAGAGATGAGAAGGAGTTTGACACACTCAAAACTCTATTTTGATCAAAGAAACCCAACATGCAAGAAGAGAGAATGTGTGAAGAATAGGCTGGTTCTCTCAAGTTCTCAGCTGGTATGAAACGAATTGAATAAGAAGAGAAGAGGTAGTACACGTGAGTTCTCTTTTAAGTTGGGTGGGGTGTGGGCCCCACCAGGCCATAACACTTCATGGGCTTAAAACTCCCTTTTGTAGGTCCCGGATGAGATCAACGAAGAAGAATAAAATGATCATTGAAATATCTATTTTTCAAAAAGTATAACTTTCGCACATTTTTAGGATTTCGAAATTCATGCACATATTTTGAGGTGAAAAGACCGTTTTGCCATTTTTGTTGGAAAACATGGTTTATGGGGTCCAAACACACAGAGCAAACATCAAATTTGTTGAAATCAAAATAACAAATCCAAAAAGATCAAAATTGATATTTTTCGAAATAAAAAATTGGATCCCCACACGAACACACGTCACATGGACCACCCTAGGCCCGATCAAACTCGACTCAACGCTTTCAAAATCCCCCAAAGCTATTCAAAATGCTGCTCTAGCTAGAAACCCAAGCTAATAATCCTTTAATTCCACTTAAAAACTAAACATGGCTAAAAAAATTATTAAAAATACTAAACTTGGGTCGGGGTCTAACAGAACATTTGCGGAATCATTTGTATTTATGATCTGTCGCTTTCATTGTGGCACTTCACGATGCGACCTCAACATAAATCTATTACTAGGAGTAGTGGGGGCATGAGAATTTGACAAACAAAATTTGATACAACATAATCAATTGATTTAACAATTTTTACTTGCATCTGAGCCTTACAAGTGGATCTTGTTTCCATTTGACGCCTTTGAACTATTTCTTTATCAATCTAATGTTTCTCATCTATTTTACCCTGCTTTGAATGAACAAATCGCTTCCAAACTACAACCCCATCTTCTTTACGAGTTGATTCTTTTCTAAGGCTAAACCCAACAAGTTTTCCATAAGCATTGTAAAAGTCAAATGCCTCATTTAAATCCCCAAAATGCATGCCCAGTTTTGGTGTTATGTTTTCATCTACAACCGGATAGTGCACGGATGGTGACTATGACGATGAGGAGATCATATCTATTTGCAATCTGGACTACAAATAATTAAAATATGTGCAATGAATTTGGTTCTGCAGCCCTAATCAAAATATGTGCAAGCAATATTGGAAAGAAGAAACTTTTCAAACAGATTTCAAATGAAATCATTGGGAAATGAGAACCTACATACAAATTCAAAGGTAACACTTCTTCAAAATCCCTTGCCTTCACATCATCACATAAAGAAAAACAGGGAAAGTGGGTAGCAGTGAAGTGTTAATCTTCCTCTCTTCCTTATATGGTAATATAATGAAACATGTGTTTTACATCATCAGATGACATGTGGGTAGCAATGAAAAAGGCAACATGCCAATAGCAATAGAGGAGAAAATTTTCAAATGGAATATGTAAAATAGATTTCAAATGAATGGACAGACAAAGGGTTGACTAGGTGGAAAAAAAAAAGATTTCTAATCAAATGGGTGAGCCATTTAAAAAGAGCATGTTGATTGAAATGTCTCCTATGAATGTGAAATCAACTATAATGTGTAAACCCCAGATTAGATCACCCTTGTATCAGCTATGAATTTGACAAGATCAAGCAGACACAAGATCCAGTTCTTAAAAAAAGCCACTGAAATTATAAAGCTTACCTTCTCTTTGGAGCGTAGATGGCAGTTTTCTAACTTCCATCCACATTTGGTGTTATTATTTATCAAGCAGGCACAGAAGACCACAAAACTATTCTAGTAGAACATGATAACTATATCCTATGGGTGAAATGAAAAAAAAAAAAAAAAACATAGATTTGGAAGGAAATGGGTGAAATGAAATCAGATTTCAAAAAAAAAAAAAAAAAATAGAGAGAGAGTCCTTCGTCGTAAAAAATAGCAGAATGTTGAGAGAGAGAGAGAGAGAGAGAGCGAGGAAGAGCGGAATGTTTCGATTAGGGCATTAGTATGAAAGGGGGAAATTTTTTGGAATGGGCAGGTTGTTCGAAAATTTTGGGCTTGCATTCACTCAAACGCACACATACGTGCAGTTCACACGTTCGAGCTTATGCTTCACTAACTTTGTGCTTAGGTGTTATGACCCGGGCCCGAGTTACAATAATCCTGGGCCGCGATCCATACTTACTCCCGTAAACTTTGAATTAACTGAAGTTAAAATAGAATCAACAAGGGATAACATTCATTCATACCTGTCAGTTGTACAATTTGCGGAAATATACATTGACAAAATCAATTTAAGATTTTACATGTATACAAAATAAAGTTCTTTATACATGTATCATTTCTATCATTCATTTGCTTTCTTACATCAATCACTGCATATTCAAATACAATGCAAGCTGATATCTATTCATGTTCTCAAAACATTACATCCCAAAATGAATCCTCAAAAAGAATTTCCAAAAAAATTTTAGTCCATTTTCGCACTCGAATACCCATATCAAATGGTATTCCGACCATCCCATTCGATTAGTCCTCTTGGAGGAACCAGAGCGGTCTCCTCCGCTACCGCTGTACCAGCATTGCAATCAGGCCTGTAATTCCATCAATAGCGCTAATGAATACGACGGTTCATCAATGTATAAATAGAACTTGTGATAGCACATGTTAGTACATATACTAAACCCATTCAATCTGTTTAGTAAACAATTTCAATTCTAGACAAGTCTAGATAATTCCTACAATGACAATGGTTGAGCACAATAAATCAATCAATAGGCATGTACAAGATGACAACTATCATAGCATTCATTTCATTTCATTTACCATCTTCCCTCAAAGGAAGGATTCATCTTCCAAATGGAAGGCATCAATTAGTATCCATAGATACGATCAGAACTTGTGGAACTTACCAGTGTCCGGGCCAGGGACAACTGGTATCACTACGGAGCTCTAGAACGCCCCCAAATTCATCTACTGCAGTAGGAATAGTCATTTGCTTATTTATTAATTCATTTAACTCATTTGGAGTTTTAGTATTATAGCTAAGTAGTGCCAGACTCAAGAATCAATACATTTCAAGGAGTAATCCATTTCTGGATGCAATCCAGTTCAGTAGTTCCATTCTTAATAACGGAGATGAATAAACAGTAACATCAATCTTATGAGATTGGAACACAATGATATGGAATACAATAGAATGAGAGAATTACTAGTTGCACAATTCTACTCATTTCTATCTCAGTTCCAACCAACCATTCAGGTGTAACCGTTGGTTATCCAATGTACATGTTATTCTCGATGGACATCACATTTATATTTTATATGTACATTGGCGTCCCCATAATTATCACCTATGGAGGTTTATCTAAATCAATTAACCATTAAGGCAATAGTTCAATTACAGAATTCTCTTCTTATTGTTCTTAATTCTCAACAGTCTCAATTACTCCATGATTAGCCTTGAAACTAATTCAAAGGACACTTATATGCCCAAAAAGCATCCATGTTTTCTACAAAAACCCAAAACCAAAATTTCACCCTCAATTAATGCCCTGTCGAGTATCAGGCTCACTCGAGCGGACTCAAGTTCGCTCAAGCGGACCCAGACAGAGAAGTGGTCGCTCGAGCGAACTCAAGTTCGCTCGAGCGGATTCAAACAGAAAAGTGGTCGCTCGAGCAGATTCATATCCGCTCGAGCGCACTCATCCAGAGAGCGGGTCGCTCGAACGAAAGCTTCAGAATTTCATTCCGAAATTCTACAATCTCTCTTTTACTCTTCCGTTTCCATTCCATTACCACAACTTGCAATAGCATTAGAACCTCATGTTCCCTCCTCAATGCTCACACCATTCACACATTAACACACTTCTAATCATTCCATCAATCCATAAAACAATCCATTCTAAAAATCAATGGAAAATATACACAAACCCAATTTCTATGAAATCTCTATTAACATCTACAATACTAACAACATTCACAAGTAAATGCTTATATTTGCCTCTATTGAAGCTTCTTAGACAAAAGCCCTTTCTCTTTGGCTTGGTTTGACACAAATCTTCCCCAAAGAAAACCCCAAGCTCTTCAACAATAAAGGAAGCTTGATGGGGGAGATGAAGTCTTCTCTTCAACACTTGAAAATCTTCCTAATCTTCACACTTGATGTAGAAAATGGAAGAGAAAGGAAGAGGAAGTGTCTAGGGTTTGCTAAAAAGGAAAATGAACTCATCTCTTAGCTTATATAAGTTGACTAAACCCTCTTCCACTTCTTTTATTTACATTTCGAGTCAAATGAAGGCTCATTCGACCAATCTCAAGCCAAACGCACTCGATTCTATTATGAAAATTAACCTACTCTTCGAGATACACGCGTTAGTATTAAGAATTTTTGTATTTGACGAAATACGTGAAAACCCGTATTTATAAAAAGGTCCTTAGTTCACCTTGTTTGAGTCTAAACTCATTCTAATTAAACTAGTCTCATGTAAACCCATTCCATTATGCTTAATGCATCTTTTGAGACTAATTTGTCTCTCTTTGGTCATTAACCATTATTAATTCAATTAACCATGCTTAATTAGTATTAATCTCAATTAATTAGCCTTAATTACGATTAGTTCAGGTCGGGGTCTAACATTAGGGGAGCCATTCTAAGATATATATATATATATATGAGAAATGATCCTGTATAAGCTTCCCTTACGAATAGAGTAAGGGATTGTTGCAGCAGTCGTCGGATCTTATGAATAATCCAACGGCATGTTGAGCGCCCCATATAAGGCTAAAAATTAGAATGCCCCCTTGCATTCACATTCTCGTTAGTCCCCTTCCGTTCTCGTCAACCAAAGGGAGGCAATTAGCAAGAGTCGAGGAGACAGAGGAGAGCCCTTCGTCGTCGTCATCCCCGGCACCCGGTCTTCATTGTCGTCGTCATCGATAAGGACCCCCCCCTCTCTGTCCCTCTCAATCTCATTTTCTCCCGCTTCTCTCCCTTTCCCTCCCTATCTCTCTCCCTCTCTGTCTCTCCCCCTCCCTCTCTGCATGATCAAGGCCTCTTCTTTTCTTTTCTCTACGTTTGGCTAAACCCTTCTCCCACTCATTAATTACCAACAAACTTAAGAGAAGAAGGCAATCTGAATGGGTCATGTACAACGCTCATTAATTACCCAGCGCCATTTCTCTCCCTCTTTCTCTCAATGATCTCATACTTGGAGCTACTTCTATATAGTACTGCTACATTTGTGGGTGAGAGAGAAAATCCCAAACCTCAACCTCTTTCACTCTACAGGCTACATAGATATAATGCAATGCCGTATATCTCTCTTACATCCAGCACCATTTTCTTTCTGCTCTCATATTCAAAGTTTTCTTTCTTGGTTGATGGGTATATTTGATGACGGGATAACGGAATTTTTTCTCTATAAGAATGTCTGTGCTATTAGGCTGAAGTGATGAATCTTTGTACTTCAATACTTCTTATTAATGTTTTATTTCACTGTAGAAAGCAGAAAACAGAAAATTGTAGAAATATACTAGATTGGCACGAAAGCCATGCGTTCAATTGAAGAGAAAGGCAATGGCTGGCAATTATACGTGCAATTGTGAAAGCCAAAAGTTTGGTTACATGATGAATCTTGATGCAGAGTCTGATGTGATCGTGAATCGGATCACAATTTTGGTGGCACATTTAGTTGGTGGTTTGAGATGAAATTTTTTCGGTTTTTTATGGCGGTGTTAAATGTAGCGTCTGAGAGGGTTTTTCCTTGATTTTATATGATGGTGTTAATTCACAATTGATGATGGTAGTGATTCAATTTCCGTGAACTCTCTTTTTCTTTGTTCACAGTGAATGTATGCAGACATAGTTGTAAGCAGATGTAAGTAGACCAGTTGAAGATGTTGCTCTTGCGATATTCAAAGGTTATGTTCAAAGATTGTGATTATTTTGCAACATACTGGTTTCTTCTTCCCAACTTGTATGCTTTTGATCTGAGCATTGTAATGGTGAATTACAAATTGCTAGATCACTGTTTGGGAAATCAATGCCTAGTTTGGTTTCTTTGGCAGTTATGGGTCTATTGAAGTTGGCTTAGTTGCAACACTCTTTGGCATTTATGAGTTTATCAAAGTTGGCTTAGTTACAACACTTCCATGTACCTTGAGACACTAATCTGTGATGGTAGTTTCTCTGGATATTCATGTAAAACAGAGAAGGCAACAGTAAAATTACTTGCACGTGATTTGCTAAGATCCAAACCTGAGATAATTTAGGTGCCAGCAAGCTGAGATATGTGATCATAGTTCTTGGTACAATTTTGGTTCTTTAGGTTGATGTAGATGAAAACAGTCATGCTGGCCCTCCCAGGTTTCCATAGTCATTCTCATGGATGTTTTTTTATTCAAGACAGGTTGTTGATCTCTACCTGACAAAACCTAATTTCAGGTTCTTTTGGCTCTATAAACATCTGTTATCAGTCCCTCTACTTATATATCTGATTGTTAGTAATTTAATGCCCATTTGAACATCTAAACTGCAGGGACTATTGTGCACAATTCTGAAAATTCAATTTCTTAATTACATACGTATCAGATTTATTGAAGACCTGTTTAAGGAATGAGATATACTACATGTCTACATCATTTATAGCTTCCACCAGAGGAAGCTCTTTATGAGCAGCAATAATAAAACAGAGATAACAGAATTTGTTGCTATTACCATCAACTGTCCATAGTCCCATCTTGTAGTGATTGCATTCCATTATCACACACACCTAAAGGCACACACAGACAGAGTGTGGGACGGGGAGAGAGAGGGGAAGAGGGAGATGGAGCAAGAGGGAGCAAAAATTTTAAAGGTTATGATAAGTTCTAAATAGCTTTTTGGGAAAAAAATGTTTTGAGCCAACACCATAGTAATACAATACTGAACACATGGCCAATACGTTAGGTATCAGAATAAACAAAATAATATATTGTCAACAAAAAACCCACATGGGAAGAAATGCGCATGCACTAAGGGTAAGCATGACCCATTCAGATTTCCTTCTTCTCTCAAGTTTGTTGGTAATTAATGAGCGAGAGAACGGTTTAGCCAAACGTAGAGAAAAGAAAAGAAGAGGCCTTGATCATGCAGAGAGGGAGCGGGAGAGACAGAGAGGGAGAGAGAGAGAGAGAGAGGAAGAGAGAGGGAGAGAAGCGGGAGAAAATGAGATTGAGAGGGACAGAAAGAGGGGGGGTCCTTACTGATGACGACGACAATGAAGATCGTGTGCCGGGGATGATGACGATGAAGGGCTCTCCTCTGTCTCCTGTACTCTTGCTGATTGCCTCCTTTTGGTTGACGAGAATGGAAGGGACTTGACGATAATGGGAAGGCAAGGGGGCATTCTAATTTTTAGCCTTATATGGGGCGCTCAACACACCACTGGATTATTCATAAGATCCGACGGCTGCAACAACCCCTTACTCTATTCCTAAGGGAAGCTTGTACAAGATCATTTCTCTCTCTCTCTCTCTCTATATATATACAAACATATATACATATACATACATACTTATATACATACATACATATATATACATATATATATATATATGAGCAAGGCTCTCCTAAGCTCAAGCTTAGGATAAAATTTCGTAAACTAATGCTTGTGGGGCCCACCTTTGGTCCATCCAAATGGACCAAACACTTAACCCTTCTAAATTGTACATGTCCACCAATTTTCGGTCAGATCCGAATTTACTAGACCATTGGATCGACTATATATTGATCCGAATGGACTATTGACCATTAAACTTTTGGGCCCATATAGAGATGATAGAAATCACGGTTGGGGATGATTTTTTGTAGAGAGGAAAATCCCAAGGAGTCCTTGAAATCTCCCCCCCCCCCCCCCCCCCCAACCCCCACCCACATCCCCATGTGGGTCCCACCACAAACTTGAGCTTACCTTATCCTAAGATTGAGCTTAGGAGAGCCTTCCTCTTTTTTTCTCTCTCTCTATATATATGTATATATATGGGAGATGCTCCTATAAGAGATATCTCTTACCTTATATGAGAGATAAGGTGGGGACTCTCACATTTAAGTTGTTGGTATTGGATATGGGTGTGAGGGCCCCCACCTTATCTCTCATAATAAGGCGAGAGCAGCTCTCATAGGAGCATCTCCATATATATATATATACACATATACATATACATATACATATATGGGAGGTGCTCCTATAAGAGGCACTCTCGCCGACTTGGTGAGAGATGGGTGGGGGCCCTCACTTCCTTATCCACTCTCACCAACTTAAATGCAAGGACCCCCAACTTAAATGTGAGGGCCCCCACCCATCTCTCACCAAGTTGGTGAGAGTGTCTCTCATAGGAGCACCTACCTACATATATATACATACATATACATATATTCACATATATAAATATACATATATTCACATATATAAATATACATATATTTACATATATACACAGATATACATATATACATAGATACACATAGATACTTACATACATACATGCATACATACATATGAGGTATATCATATGCATCCTTCACTCACCATATGGTGAGAGACAAACCTAATGGGGCCTACGTAGGGCCTCGCCGATTATGGGACTTAGGGGGATGGAAAGAGACATATTGAATGGGCCCATATATCAAGTTTGGAGTCAATCTAATACCTCTAACGCCTTCATCTGTGGCCCACAAATTCAATAACTTTATATTAAAGAAAAAACATGTCATTCGATCCAACGGTTCAAACCATTTGGATAGGTGAAAACTTGATGGATCTAGTAAACTTAAGGAGGTCCCATGTATGTAAATGGTTCGAATGTATCACAAAATCAGCCCCACTATGTTGTCCCTCACTATATTATGGTGAGGGATGGATGCGTATGAATATTTCCCAATATATATATGATGAATTCTAAAAAATGCCCCTTACTAAAAGGGGCGCTTCTGCCTCCTCATAATTTCCTGCCAATGCAAGCTGGCGACAATAAATATCTTTCCTTGAACTTCGAAATTTGCTAAAAAGACGAAAGATCTAGAAGTCCAACCACTTCGCATTTATTGGCTTCTTACCAAAACTACAAGAAACAACCCACATAATCTCTTTCCTTGAACTTTGAGATTCTAACTCTCCATTAAGAGTAGGTCCCATAGAATTATTTTTATCACTTAAGCCCACCTATAAAAAAGAAATTTATGTAGGCCATCCTAGAAACGTTGAACTCCTTTCTTTCTTTGAATTCTATAATATGAATCCATGTTTGTTTGTTTTTTTTTTTTTAAATGACTTGAGGAGAAAAAGTAGGAATGGCTAAGCAAAAAAGGATTTGAAGGAAAAGGAAAACTAGGGAACTATTCAAACATTAACTCATTTTTCCTTAGAATTAGGTTTTTTAAAAGTAAATGAGAAGTCCACAAATTGAAAATTGCAATTCATGGAATGAAGGGGGAGTTTTTTCTCTCCAAAACGCCTGGGCGCCATGTAGCTTGCCCCCATATATATATATATATATATATATATATTGGAGATGCTCCTATGAGAGATGCTCTCACAGAATCACTTCTTCACTCATTTTTCACGAAAAATGTGTTACACAAATGTGCCCATGGAGAAAAGATTTACTCAAAGTTCAACCAGTCATTTTGGATGAAGGTAGAGGTGGCAAATGGGTTAGGTTGGGCTACACGGGTCAGACCCGTTTATTAAACTGATTAGATGCTCTTAACCCGTATCTAACCCAATTATTAAACAAGTTAGAAACCCCTAACTGTACCCGCTGCGGGTTAACCTGACCCAACCCACATTAACCTGCATAACCCTTGCGGGTTACTATGGATCGAGTTTACCTGCATAACTTGCACCCAAACCTAAATTTATTAACAATCCTTTAAGGCATTAATCATACCCAAAGTTTAAATTAGACTTAGTAAGTTGATTTATAAAAATGAGATAAGATCTAAAAGAACAATCCTTAACTTTATAAATCTTATTGGTGCACTGTAAGGCTAATCATGACAGGCAATATATACAAGCTCTATTTGGGTTATGATATGTCTATTGTTAATTTGTTTCATATAGGATCTTAAATCAGATTTAGGCTCAAATGATGTTGGGTAGAAAATTTAGACGTAAGGTTGGGTCATGATGCCATAATTCACCATTCTCTTTAGTTTGTGCTAGCGTAAGGAGAAAAATAGTGTAGAAACATAGGATGAACTCAACTATTATTTGATTTTTTTTTCTTTATGTCATGTCTATTGTATTTTCTTCATATCCATAATCCTTCTAAGAGGGAAGAGTACAAAAAAATGTTCTTTAAGTAACTTGACAAATGTTCTACTTGAGAAAAAAGAATGAGAATGAGTTATTTATGCAGTGAGTATGGTATACATTTTTTAAATAGTGACTATAGAAATAGAATAACAAAATTAATAGAAATAAAATAAATTCTTCATAAAAAAAAACATCATATCAAAATAAAAGGATATACTCCATAGAATTAAATATGAGTATAAGTTTTAACTGCAATAAAAGGCAAACGGGTTGTGCGGGTCGGGTTGGGCTGGTTTGGCGGGTCGGGTTGGCTTTTGCCAGTCCTAGGACCCAATTGAAAGAAGCTTTCAAATATGATGGACTTAATTGAGATTTTCTTTCATAGGTTCTTCTTACTTAAATTATCTAAAAACTTTGGAAATATTTTGAAAAAAAATAAGTTTCTTTAGAGTCTAGTATTTTAACCACATTTATTTTGCCAAGGCTCAATCAAATGGTAACTGAAGGTCAGAGACGCATGCCAAATTTAGACCTCGTGCACTGATTGTAACTGGCCCCCACATAGCTGATCTAGCTCTGAGGAGAAAATTCCTCAACGTCAAACACACTGAGATGATGATAGTTTGATTGGAGTTTTCTTTTCGGAGTCAAATCCAATGTATGGTAAATCATAAGGAATCCTCAGTTGTCCTCATGCTAGCCCTAATAAGAGAATGTTACTAATTCAGTTGAAACTCTTTAGGAAAGGAGGAGTAAGCCACATACTAAGAATAGAAGCGAGACTTCTAATTCTGAACAGGAAGTGCCATAAACTATAAATAAGAGGAGAGGGCTAGGATCTCCACATAGAATAATCTCTCAAGCCAAGTCTCTCTCTCTTCCTCCTCTCTCTCCTCTGGTTTCCTTCGAGAGTGCTAAGGTTTTCTTCTCCTTAAAGATCCACCATTTTCCTTGAGAGGTTCTCTACAAAAGGGTCATAGCGTGGAAGAACACAAAGGCCAATGAGATTAACATCTACGAAAAGGATTTTTGTAGAGATCAAGTTTTCGAGTTCTCGATTTGAGAACAACCAAGCTCCAAAGGTATATATCTATTATCTATTTATTTTAATAGGTCTTCTTGATATGCTCGTTTGTTTCTTGATATTTCTTCTTGATATGCTTGTTTGTTTCTTGATCTATCTTCTTGATAGATCTTTGATCTTAATGCATGAGGTTAGGGTTTCAGATCTTGGGGTTGATTTTTTGGCCTTTTGGGTGTTTGAACCTTGCTTTAAGTGGGTCAAGATCTTTTGAAACCCATCTAGAAGGTCCACCTACTTCCAACAAC
Organism: Persea americana; assembly: GCA_029852735.1. NCBI lineage: Eukaryota > Viridiplantae > Streptophyta > Magnoliopsida > Laurales > Lauraceae > Persea > Persea americana. The sequence continues at coordinate 18,745,618 of CM056816.1, forward strand.
AGAATATCATGCATGGGGTCTTCTCAAAAGCAACATGGGCATCCTCCAACATGTAACTCTGAGATAGTCCAGCTATTAGAGAGTTCCATGATGCAATGTTTTTTTACGGGCATAGTACTGTAAACATGAGTAACAACTTCCATGATTTTGCACTCTGCATAAATTGAAATCGGAGTATTTTCAACAAAAGAATTGAACTGAGACCTTGTTTTTATGGTGAGACCATAAATTTGTGTACCCATTTCTAGAGCTCCAATGTTAGCCCAAGCAAATATAGCACGAGTGAAACTCAAATAGCTTGGCAAAGTCAATTGGCTTGATCGATAAACAAAAGGCGAGTACTCACCAAAGTCTGCTCATCTTGCTTAAAATCTTGCTTCCGCATGGTCTGAAATGATGCCAAAGCCTTCGCAAACCTCCTTAAATAAAAATAACCAATAATCAATGCAATCCACACTAACAACAATCTCTGGGGCATTTCACCAAGCCGTTGGTTTGCCATCTCAATCTCCCTATCCTTTGGACTTGATCCACTCTTCTGAAATATTCCAGTTATAATGGGGACCTCAGAAGAAAAAAAAGTTTGTTTTTCAAATCTCAAAGGCCCAGCAACCGATTCGTTGAAATTTCCCTTACCAACATTTTTCTCCAAACTAACCTCACATTTTGATGTTTCAGAGAATATCCTAACCTCTTGACATTTCTCATTTAGTTCAAACGGACTCCAACAATATCTAAAATAATTGGGTGAAGTTGCAAAATTAGAGAGAGAGAGAGAGAGAGAGAGAGAGAGAGAGAGAGAGAGAGAGAGAGAGAGAGAGAGAGGAAGATGTGGTTTCCGCGATTGTTTGTCTTTTATAGATGGAAGTAGAAGGTGTGTTACAATCAAAACAGTCATGGGATACTACTGGGACATTGATGAGTTGAAGCGGGTCACTGCTACAACCTCCTTTGAAAGATATCGTAGCGCTTTGGAGCTTTGTCGCAGGAACCCTATCCTCCTTAGGAGCATAAGAAAAGGCAACTACTATTATGACTTTTACTGGTGTTTTTCGGAATCACCTTGTTTGCCTCTTAAGTCCCTTTCTTTCCAAGAAATGGTAATGAAACTTTGAAAGATCCGACAATTGCAATCCCCTCCATGAAATCTTTGGCATGATTGACACGAGAGTGGTCCGTTTGAGATGTATTTCTTGTCCACCTTTCAGCAGACCGGAGACTCTCCAAGTGTCTTAGTATCTTGGTTAGTATTTTGCCATGACGTTCATACGTTTCCTTCAACTATGCCTGAGAGTTTTGTAGGATTTCCAATTGCTCCACCATCCAGGCTGCACGAATGTCTTCTACCATCTAAGGATTGTTGCTCTGATACCAATTGATATGAATTTTCTTACAACCTCGAGCTATAGTGATCAGGGGCTTAAGAACTGCTCACAAAAGTAAGAAGAAAGAAAGTAGATGATCTCAAAAGGGAGATACAGTGTTGGGTTTTTCGTTGTTTCAAAAATTCTAGTTGTGTTTTTTTTGTAAAAGGTGTTTTATCCTTTTTTTCTTCTTGTGCTTTATGGGTAGTGTAGCATATTGAAAAAAAGTCATTTCATATTGCTAAAGTTCATTTTTTGAACATGTTTTATAAGTGTTTCCATTCCTATACTTTTTAAGAACTTTTTAAGACTTTTTGCCATGAGCCATATGCGCGCACGCGAGTCGGGTTTCACCGAGAGTGGCTGGTCCAGAAAACGTTTAGCCAGACATGTGTCTACGATGCGCATCCTACATTTATATATTTTGATATAGTAATGCCAACATTTTGCCATTATTTTATTTATTTATTCATTAAATAAAATCAGTTCAACGTGGATTCAAATGTTTATTTTAACGTTATGGGATTAATGACATTAATGATATTAACATTGAGGATTAATGACCAAACGTATACTAATCTCTTTATATTAGGGCCATATCAATCATTGTTTTTAGACATAGAAAAAAGAATTCCTTTTCTTCTCTTTTCTTCTGCTTTCCCTTTGAGCAATCCAAAAGGACTCTGGACTTCAAGCTGTATGTGCGATCGGACTTGAACAAGGAGACTGTTGTATCCTGGGGGGTAGTTCTGCTGAGAACCTTCGCTCCTGGATTTTATTTTAATGGGCGGAATTTGTCCTAAAGAAAGCGTCATCAGACGTGCTTCGGCCACAGATCTACTGTCGTTACTCCTCTTCGACTTCCGCTAACAAATCGGTGTTGTAGTCTTCAACAATTGGGTGTTATTGTTTTTTTTTTTTAAATTCTATTTGACAGCAGCCCCTGTCCTGTAGCATTTCCAACATACACCTGATAAACCAAGAGTCTTTTGTGTTGATAATTTTAGATGATTCTTTTATTCAAAGTAAATCCTAAATAAATACAAGAGATTACAACCGATAACCCACTTCCTAAAATGATCTACTCCACTAGACTCCTGCAATTACAACCAACTCCTATGTGGGAAGTGGCATGACTAATTCAAGCTAGCAAAAGAAAGTAACAAGCAAAAGAAATATCTACACTATAGTGAGGACCCACTACAAGATAGGACTTTCAATCATGCACTCGTGGCCCAAGCATCATGATGAGATAATATCGCATATCAGGAGGGGAAAAGATAAAAAAGGGCGAGAAAGGAGGGAGAGGGAGAGTATATATTCTTGCCGCACACCGTAGTCACTGACGGTGTGCCCTTCTCTATTCCCCCTCCTCTCTCTCTCTCTCTCTCTCTCTCTCCCCTCCAACTCCTTTCTCCTTTCGTTTCATCAGCCCTGGATTTGTAGAAACAGGGCGAAAACTGCAAAATCGCAAAGTCTAGAAAACGGGCTAAACTTGAAAAATTGACTAGAGGATTAAGGCATTTAATAATCAAACTTAAAAGCATCTAGCCATTCTGTGTATCCCTAAGTCCGTTAGAGATAATAGATATGATTAAACAAAGATAAGTAGGTGCTGGCACAAAAACACGAGCTAAGCACAAATGTCACCCATGTGGTTAGGATCTTCATTCTTCCTACCTACTATTGGGATTTTATTTTTAATAAAAATTATATACAAGCACTGTGTGGTGTAGTGGTTAGGATTTGTTTTATTTAAAAGAGTAGACATCATAAGTTTAAATCTTTTAACCTATATATTTTTAGCTTTTTTTTTTTTTTTCGACGCTCAATAAAAAAAAGTGAAAATTGAAAGGAATCCTATCAAAATTTAATTTAAAACCCTCAGTTTTAATATATTATAATTGATGACATGTTCTTGCTCTGTGAGTGTGTTAGGGAAACTTGAAAAGATCATTTTCTTCTTACTCTTTCGCACAAGCATAGTTTTATCATTTAGGGCATGTATGTAGTGTCCAAGAACTCCAATATTTGCAGACTACATTTTTTGTTTTTCACAAAACGCGCCACCTTTCCTATATCCCTCCATAAAAAAGGCTATTCACAATTTCGCAAAAATTCAATTAAAAAACGATGGCTTGTCATTCCAAAAAACTGTCTGCACCAAATAAAATGATGAAGAATAAAGTTCACAGAATCACTTCTCTGCCCCTCCCTTTTGCATTACACAAATGTGCCCATGGAGAAAAAACCCCCGCTTTTGCATTACACAAATGTGCCCATGGAGAAAAAAGCTTTACTCAACGTTCAATTCAACCAGTCATTTTGGCTGAAAGGGACCCAATTGAAAGAAACTTTGAAATCTGATGGACTTAATTGAGATTTACTTTTATAGGATCTTCTTGCTTAAATTATCTAAAAACTATGGAAATATTTTGACAAAAAATAAAAAATAAAAAATACAGGTTTCTTTTAGAGTCTAGTGTTCCAGCCACATTTATTTTGCCGAGACTCAATCCAACGGTGACTGAAGGTCAGAGACCCATGCCAAATTTAGACCTCGTGCACTGCACTGATCATAACTGCCACCCCACATAGCTGATCTGGCTCTGAGGAGAAACTTTCTCAACATTGAACACACGGAGATGATGATAGTTTGATTGGAGTTTTCTTTTTGGAGTCAAATCCAATGTCTGGTAAATCCTACCGTACTGATCGAATGATGATTGAGACCTTCTGATTTGTGTAGTTTTTGCTATATATGCCAATCAGAAATGAATTCACACAAATCAACCGTCCTGATTGGTGATCGAGTGCGTTGGTTTTCTTTTTATCTTGAGTCTTTCTATGCGGCTCACGTGTTTGTTATATTGCCACAGTCATTTCAATATTTGTGCTTGTGTGAATTTGCTTGGGTGAATGGATTAATGTTATATTTCCAACTCGTTAAGATTAATATAAGCCTAGATATACATCCATCTGGGGTTGTCTCTGTGAGTGTTGTTTTTGCACTCAGACCCAACTAACCTGATTTAAAGTCACGTTTAGGTTACTGCGAACACTACATTTTACCTCACTTGGGTCTCACTTGTTGGCTCGGTATTAAATTCCTAGGAATTCTAAGCAATACTATTATTCTAGAGGTTATAAAATTGAAGTAAAGGTGAAGATCCTCAAATGGCTATCAAATCTTTCCCCTTTTGGTAGGAAATAATCACACTGCCATCATCCTAGTAAATCATGTGATAGGAAAGTGAGAGTGCTATGTACATCTCCACGATATATTCTTCACTCTTACCTCTTTAGTACTCCCAGTCCCACTCCCTAAAACCCATGTAGTAATTTACTTAATTTTGGCCACTTCTTAGTTCTACTTGTCATTCGTTTGGGTCCTCCCACTTGTGCAAAATTCAGCTTCTTCTTGCACAACTTAGGTGGGCTGTGGGCTATTTCATCTTCGTCTCCATCATCTCCTTCTTTCTTGTTTCTTTCTTTCTTTCACCATAACTAGGATTGGGATTCATTTATTTTTTTTAGCTAGATAAGTGATTCGAACTTACGAACTTTCACTCAAACACCCATGTCCCTAACTAGCTAAGCCACAGCTAAGGACGATTGGGATTCATTTATTTATTTTAGCTAGATAGGTGATTCGAACTCAAGAACTCTCACTCACACACCCATGTCCCTAACTATCTAGGCTACAGCTAAGGACGATTGGGATTCATTTATTTGATGTAGATATAGCAAGCCACATCAGCCATTTGATAGAATCAATTAAATATAAATAGTTTATATACTAGTTTTCACCTTTCAGTATATATATATATATTTTGTATTTTTCTATAAATATTATTTTTCGAAACACAACCCTGACTGAAATGCCAAAATAGCTAAATGTTTCAGTTTGGAGTCAAATTGAAATAGGGTCTGGAACATAATTGCCAACTATGATACCAAGATGGAAGAAAGGCTTGCAACTTTGGTTGGAAACTAATTGAGATTCATTGATTTATGGACTTGCTGGCTGCTGCCCTCCCTTCATTACATGTTGGTGCTCTATGTGAAGAGTTTTCTGAATTTTAAGTTCAGTGACGAGGATATTCAATTCTGGGAGGAATTAGTTTCCTATAATATTAACCAAGTGTATATTGAATCTCACTCTAGAACTAGGATGTCAACCATTCATCCCTCTTTTCTTTGATTTCAACAATGGAATGTTTGACCATGACACTTTTTTCTTTTGCTTCCACATCATATGTTCACTCAGCAGTTAGATTCCAGAGTCATGCTAATATTGCTTTTTTCTTATCCAATGTAAATGAAGCATTGTTACCGGCTGGGCCAAACCTACTTAGCATCATTTATCTGTTGTTAGGAGGATAATCCATTATTTTCTCAGCTATGATGCATAGATACTTCACAATGGGCTACGTATCGTGTCTGATAGCATGTACCTATCGTATCCCTGCCATATCTGGGCATCATAGCTTCTTGGTACACTTGCTCGCGGTATTCTTTTCCCAAGCTCTTCAAATTTGCATCTTCGGGCTTAATGTGATGTCGACCAGGCAGGGTGTCCAGATAAAGAAGGTCTACCAATGGTTGGTGTGTTTATTTGGGCAATGCCTTCATTTCTTGGAAATGTAAGAAACAAGAACGTGTTTTAAAATCTCCCCCATAGGTTGGATATCAGTCCATGTCATCTGCTTGTTTTGAGCTTTTATGGCTTCGCAGGTTACTTAATGAGCTTGGCTTTTCTCTTAGTTCTGCCACTCCTCTTCATTCATAGAACACGAGTGCTATACAAATTGCAGCTAGTACTGTGTTTCATGAGCGTACAAAACACACCGAGGTTGACTGTCATTAACTCATTATATTCACAAAGCCTATGATCAAAATATTATTACTCTTCCACATGTAACTAGAAACCTTCAAGTTGCAGATATCTTCACCAAAGCTCTACCTTGTGTGAAACATTGGTTTTTTTGTCGACAAATTGGTGTTTTTAGATTCACCAACATCAATTTGAGGGGGTTGTTAGAATGGCAAGTGTGGTCTGTGCGTGTGGTATGTGCAAGTGCCACATGTGAGGCTTGTGTGTGTTATGTGGGTACTAAAGGATGGAAATATCTTTATATATTTGTACAGCTCACAAGAGTAATGTGGATTCCACTCCAATCTAAGGGGATTGGACCTGCTGTTTTGAGAGGCGTGTAACCTAATAAAAGGACAAGAGCTCCATTGTACGACAATACTCGAATACATTGATATTTTATCAAATTTCTTCTCTTTCTCTAGATTTCTCTTATGATTTTATTTATATAGGGGATAAATTCTACCTATTCAGTATCTAGATAGGATTTTCTTTTTGTTCCATGAAACTGCTTGCAATCTCTTTGATGGGATTTTCTTCCTCTCTTATATCAATCAATTATCTTTAATTGATTACATGTCAATCAATCAACCTTAATTGATTATATGTCAATCAAGTATCTTGCTAGAGTTGAGATCTATGATGCCTTGATACATCATGGATGGGTAAGGACAGGCTATGGATATATTATGGCAGGGACAGGGATTTTACACATAAAAAGTGAAATTTCATGAAACAATACATTGCTTATTTTGGAGTATCTGGTGAGAGAATCTAGATCAAGGGAACTTTTATTATAATTTTACAAACTAAGAAAATAGGAATTAGTCAGCCAATAGGTTGGCTGTCCATGGGTTAGGTCCAACAGATCAATTGTCTATAGGCTTGGCTCAATATGCTAGCCACTATGGGTTGGGCCCAATGGTCTGGCCGACAGTGGGCTTAGGCCCATGATGCACTTGGATCCAGATTGCATCACATTTTTTGAGTTTCTTGCTTGCATTTTTAATGTTTGTGGTCATCCCTTGCATTAAGGGAAAAGTTCACTGACAATTGTTGAGACTAAAAAGTCCTCACTCATGTTTTATAAAGCATTCAAGATTTTACTCCAACTTATATAAATCCTTTTCTAGACACTGAAGTTGCTTGGTGGAATATTTATTACTGGCTGAAGGTTTTTCAGGATATGTTATTGTCATCGAACCCTATCAAGGATTTGGCTCAAAATAGATCAGTATGGAGAAACGGAATTCATGTAGCCAACCCCAACATAGTTGGGATAGGGCTTTGATGATGATTTTTTGTATATGGTATAATGCTCTTATACATATGCTTTAGATTTGTATGATGGCATTTCTCAGCCGTATGGTTTCTCTTCATTTTCTTTTCTAATAAAATTGTAATTTTAACAAAAATGTATAAATTGCAGAATAAGCAGCTGTTGATACAATGCAACTGGGCAAGTCTGATATCATGAGGCTCCTGCTCCTTATTGCAGAACCCATGAGAGACCATTAGCATTCTTGATCACAAATTGAATTTTTAAATAATTATCTTGGGATGTCCTGTGAAACTATGAATTGCTTCTCCAAACTATGTTGCCTATCTGCATCCCCTGGATAATTTTGAAATACTCCATTGAGCAAGCACTCGGTTTCTAGTTGATTTTCCACTGTCGATGGTTGCACCACTGTCCTTCTTAAGCCCTCCAGCTCTGCTGCCACTTCCTTCATCGTGGGCCTTTCATCTCCCGTCTGTCTTAAGCATCTCTTTGCAAGATCAGCAACTGCCAATAGTTGCTCTTCATTGACCTCATTGACAATTTGAGTATCAATAACTTGTAAGAGGCGATTCTCATTCATCGATGAGATGAAATAACTAACTAGATTTCTGTCTTCCTCAGGTCTAGTCAAAGAAATTGGCTTCTGTCCTGTTAAAAGCTCCACTAGAACAACTCCAAAATTATAAACATCACTCTTATCAGTCAATTTACTTGTACAGAAGTATTCTGGATCCAAATACCCATAGGTCCCCTGAACTGCTGTAGTTATGTGAGGTTTATCAAATGGTACTGATCTTGAAGCTCCAAAGTCGGACACTTTTGCTGTATAGTCATTATCTAAGAGTATATTGGTAGACTTCACATCTCTATGAATGATTGGTATAGAAATAGAAGAGTGCAAATATGCAAGAGCACCTAGCAATCCTTAAACGGTTTTCCCATGAAATAGAAGAACCATTGCCCTCAGAATGGATATGCTGACTGAGAGTTCCATTGGAGACATATTCATAAACCAAAGAGGGAACTTGTGTCTCTGAACAACATCCCAGGAGCTTCACAATATTCCGATGGTTGACCTGGGAAAGAATGGCAACCTCATTTATAAATTCCTTGACTTGGGTAGCATCCAGCATTTTTGACTTCTTAATTGCTACAGTTCTATTTCCAGGTAAAATTCCTTTATACACTGTACCATGGCCCCCTTGTCCGAGGATTCGGCCTGCATCATAGTTGTTGGTTGCTCTTTTCAGCTCTTTGGCAGTAAAGATTTTTGTCATCTCAGCAACACCTTCATGTGAAGATATTTTTTGTTGTAGTAACAAACCACCATTTTGTCGATAGAATTTCTTTCTGCGCTCAATGTGCCTTTTTCTGAAGTACCAATATAACCAATAACTACCAACAAGCAGACATAAGAGGCCCAAACCTATGCCTGCATTGACATGCAAGAGAGTTGAAATATGTCAGTCCTGGGAACAACTTGGTTTATATTTTGAAAGTTCTGAAGTCCAGTTGCTGAAAGCACACAATATTATTCATAAAGAAACATAAAAGCACACTCTATTCTTTGGGCTACACAACAATGCTACTCTTTTTTTTAGTTTACAGTGATTCTATTTTCATTCCATGCCAAATGTATGAGAACATCAACTTTCATCTCTATGGTTTTACCTTTGATGGCTTTACCCTAACAACCAGACTTAACAGACAATCACAACCTTTGATTGGAGGGTTATGGAAGGAAAGGGACATTTAAGAACTAGTCCAGTTAAGAGTGTTTGCCCTTTGTTTCCAAAATTTGTCCATTAGACAGGTTAGGTTTGTGTGATAGATGTGATATTTAGGCTATAAGCTACCCATTCCCAACCTAGGGACTGAAAATTTTGGATCTAGTAGTTATTGCCATACATACAAAGTAACAGTCCTTGATAATCTTAAAAGCTTGGGCATTCTCTTACATGGACAACAGTGCTGCCAGCAATCCAAAATAGTTGGATATCCTGTGGGTGAACACAACTGGGCGAGGCCAATCAAATTAAATGTACGTCTTTCCCCATTAGGTCTTCTTTTGTACTTTTCTATCTGTTTGATATTATTTGCTTTTTTGACAGTGTAGCCTCACTCATTCAGGTTAAATAATCAATTTCATGTGAATTAGTCTGCCGCTATTTCAAGAATTAATTATGTAACAGTGCAATACTGTTAGCTGTTAGCTAAGATCTATTCACTACATATTAATTTATCATAATTTTTTGAGAGAGTTATTAAGAGTAACAGATCTGATAAAAGAAGAAAAAGTTAAAATTAAGTATCAAACATTAAATATGGTTGGTTTACTTAAAGGGTCGCTAAGCGGTCAACCTACCATTTGCCTCCCTGCCAGTTGTTGAAATAGAATCTTTCACCCTAACCATATAACACAACTCCCACAATTCTATGTCAGTCTCTATGGCTATGAGCACTCCATAGAAGCCCATTGGACTCCACAGAAGAATCTCCCTTAATTATAACCACCCCACCCCACGCCACCTCCTGTATTCATACTTAGTTTTCTTATTTGTTTTTGTTATACTAGTTATCTGATCATATTGAGCAGACATTGTTTCTGGCAATTTGTTCATTGAGATTAAGAATATGTGGCTATTCATAGCTGGACGTTAAATAATTTCTGGTGTTGATCATATCAATATCATCGTCATCAACAATAGAACCTTCTCCCATTTTTATTGTGATAATCATACATGGACTGTTATTTGATCTGCTGATGTGTTGATTCGTTCAAACCGGATTGTGATTCTATCTGATGATCTGATGTTTATCAAATGTGATCCAAACCAGTAATTTCTTTCTGTTAGTTCTATATATATATATAATAGTCGATTCTATTGAAGGTAGCTCCTCTAGCTTAACGCATTATTTTTTTTCCAATTCGTGGTTGCACTTCAATACTTGTATTGTTGAACCTCTAGAATTGAAAACCACCAATGTAAATTTTAATGGCAAAGCTACTTGCAGTGGTCCTGATCTGTATGTGTGTCAATTGGGGTAGAACAAAGATTTGGCTGTTGATCAATCTTTTTTTGGGAAGGGAGGTAGGAAGATTTGATTGTTAACCAGAGGGTGTAATGGTATATCACCTAAACAACAAGATTCCTGTATCTCAACTCCTAAAATTCAATGTTAATGTGTAGTCAAGCAGCAACAAGCAAGAAAGCAAATGAAGCCTATTGATGACCCTTCTTTTGCTGATTGGAAGTCAGAGAATTTCACTATTATGTTCTGGTTGCTTCATCCCATGAAGTGTGAGATTAGCCAGAGCTTCAACATTCGTGAAGTGCCCATTAAACGGTCCTGGTCCTAAAAAAACCTGAATTTTGAGCAGGACGAGCTCAGAAACCAATGTGGTCCATTTGGCGACCCCTACTCCTTGCTACAGAATGTATGTGGCTTTAAAGAAAAACTCCACCTTTAGAGAAAAGAATCAAGGATTTCCATGAGTGTTTGGTTGTGCTCTTTCTAGGATGCACCTAGACAGCATAAATATTTATTTTCCTCCATAATGCTTTCTTTTCTGTCGTGCTCTTTTCTTTTACGGAAGGTGTTGATCTAATGTTTGACTTGTCTCACATTTTCTAGGTAATGCAATGATGTTTGTCACTTTCTAGATTTAATGAATAATATTTACACATTTTCTCACTGAAGTTCTGAATGATGGATATTTATTACTTTCATTAATCGTGTCTCTTCTTCATAATGACCACATCTTTTGTTTTCACCCTCATATATCCTATGGTCCACAGCCCCTTCCTCTTTCCTCCTTTTTCTAGATCTCTCAGGTCTTTAATGCCAATGAGGATTCCTTTTATGCTATTCATGATTATGCAAAATTGTCCAGTGAGCTCTTTCCTTATGTAGTGTAGATATTTTTATTTGAGGCAAATAATGCTCTTATTAAGTCCTCTTCTTTGGAGAATTAGTGAATGCCTGTCATTTTGAAGATGATTTTTTCTTCTTACTCTAGGGAGTATCATGTCCCTTTCTTTACAAATGTTTCGTTTTGAAAGGTAATGGTAAAATATATTAAGAGGAAAAGATTACAACACCAAAGAACAAGAGAGGAAAGCAAAGAAGTGAGTTAAACGCCTTATACCCACCACACGAACAAAAAGCGCAAAGTAACATAATCAGAGCACACAAAGGAGTGACTTCAGACGGCCCTTGCTTAGCTAAAGCATCTGCATAACCATTTCTAGATCAATTGATGTAAGAGCGGTTGGCCTAGATTTCACGTATTCAGTGATTGATTAGGCCCTTAATTATTTCAATCGATTTGATCAATAAAATGGCCATTTTGATCTATCTCAATCCGGGCCCAAAGTCCCAAAAATAAAAATGCTCTAATCTAACATTGGATAGTTGAGATCGGTTTAAGATGGGGCTTGAATTTTTGTTGGATCTACTGCCATTCCCTCCTTGGAGATGATATGACCTTAGAACATTACTTCCTTAGGCAAAATTCACATTTACTCAACTTGGCATCCAATTTATTCTCTTAGCATCTTCAAAGCAATCCTCAAGTGTTGCTTATGATCCTTCTAGGGAATATCATCTACAAACACTACAATAAAATGATCTAAGAAGTGTTTGAATATCCGATTCATTAGGTCCATAAATGATGATGGTGCATTAGTTAGCCCCAAAGGCATGACTAAAAATTCATGATGACAATATCGTGTCCAGAAAATTGTCTTCGGAACATCTTCATCTTTGATTCTAAGTTGATGATAACCAATTTGGAGGTCAGTCTTCGAAAAATACTGTGCCCCCTGTAACTGATTAAAAAAACCGTCAATCCTTAGCAATGTATATTTATTCTTCACCGTCACCAAGTTCAACTGCATAGAATTAATGCACAGCCTCATAGATCCATCTTTACTTTTAACAAGTAACACTAGAGCACCCCTGGGTGATACACTAGGTTGAATAAGACCTTATCTATCAACTCTTTCAATTGCTCCTTAAGCTCCTCAAACTCAGTATGTCCCATATGGTATGGGGCCTGAGAGATTAGGATAGTCCCTGGGAGCAATTTAATGGTAAAATAAACCTCCCTTCTAGGTGGTAACTGGCATGGCCCAAAACCCGGATTTAATTAGAAGTCTAGCTTTCATGCCGCGAATGTAATTTTTCCTGCATTTGTGAGATTAAATCAAATCAAATTGAAGAGGAATACGGTTCTTGTTAGGTCAGATTCTGAAATTCTAGCCTTTTTGTATACATGTATGGATATGTTTCTACTTGAGACAAAAAAAGAAGAAAAATTTTTAAAAATAGAAATGATTTGATGAAGAAAGAAAGAGGGGTGGAAAGAGACGAATTGGAGTTTTGATGGTTGTTGTGGGTGGTATTAGGGATTGGGGGTTTTGGGGTGGATTGAAGGAGAGGATTTGGGTTTTGATGGGTTTGGATCAGGGTTTTTGGTGGATGTTGTTATGGGGTTTCGAAAGGAACTTGGAAGAGGAGGATGATGTAGGATTTTTTCATTGTAGCCAACCAAATCACTTCAAAATTGCTATGTGTTAGATCTACGAATCCCATAGATGAGTCCTACGTTCTTTCACATTTTTTAAAATTTATTTAATTTTTTTGTTGGATTTTTATGATATTTTTTAAAATTATTTTTTTCCAAGGTAGGCAACCAAATTACATCCAAGTGAACTCTAATACGCGGGTATTGTTCCATGTCAAAGTTAATATAGGCTTTAAATTGTGAGAAGATGGTGTGCAAGATAGATCGTGCGTGGAGTCACGGTTAGGCAATTGATGGAAATCGCTTGAAAATTAAGTGTAGTTTTTGTGGAAAAATTACAAATGGGGGCATCACAAGATTCAAGCAACACTTGGCTAATGTTGTGGGCAATGTGGCAAGCTATCCAAGTGTACTAAATGCAATTTGATAATAGATGAAAAATATTCTCAATCAAGGAAAACAAAAGAAAGTACATATTCAAGGGATAAATGCAATAAGAAGTTGATGATTCCTGGCTTGATTTCTTTGGGGAGGAAGTTATCCCTGATTCTAGTGATGACTCATAGATGGCAGTTGCATGACGAGAATCACTCATGACGACACGAACAAAAGAAAGGTGTCGTTCGGCACAAGTTAAAGCTGCGCAAAGAGGAAGACTCTTTGGGGTTGGGGGGTGCGTGAGATGGGAGAAGGTGGGACATCTGAGCAAACACATGGAATATCAGGAGGCAAGTAAATGGAGGTGCCTCAAGACAGTGTCTTCTGACCATTGTAGTTCTAGCCTCGCTGTGAGTAGTCACTCTCCATTTGGAGGAGATAGTGGGGAAGATTGTGGTTATCATAATGAAGAAGTTGTTCCACACTAGACTATACAAGACTTTCTGGATCCATCCAGTATGGAGTCGGGTAGTGTTTATTTATGGCGTGGACTTTTGCCTTCCAGTTACCCTAGTGAACAAGGAAATATGGCCAGGAGTGGGGGATGTTGGAGGGCGACAGACAACAACGTGGGTCCTTGGGTACCATGACCCATATTCAGCGTACTGGCTGCATTGACCATTACCATATTATCAATATAGTCAAGTATCTATGGAATTAAGGTCATATGGTCAATATGCCTATTGAGATCCAAGTTCATATAACTTACATTCCAGGATCCCTATGCCCACCAATATGGATATGGTCCATATGGAGGGCACATGCAATATGGTGGCACTAGTGGCAGTGGTTCTACCCATGAGCACAACGATGGGGATGTAGAGAGCAAGACCACACATCCTGGCAGATACTCCCTTTGGTATTAGAGGTATTCCACTCTCAACTATGAACTCCCAAGTCTCAATTCTCAAGTACATTGTTTGTTTTGATGAAATTATTATTTCATTTGTGTTTTAACTTTAATCTTTATTTAAACATTGCTTTATTCATTTGTAGATCTTGTGTTCTTTGTAGTTCTGTTGAATATAGAAATGCATAATTGCAAAGAATATCTTCATGACATTGTTTGATTATAAGAATTTTATTAGTTTCTAAGGATAACTAACCAACATGAATCCATGTGAAGAAATAGATCAATACTCTTATTTTAGAATCATACAACAATACCAGACCTCCATGCAACGAGGGGACCACCATGCCCCCTATATTAGTTAATTTAAATTTTAACATTTTTCAATATTCCGTATTTTTTGGATATCTTTTCGAATTTTTTTGAGCACTTTCTCTATTCACACTGCTACCACTACACATCGCCCACTATATAACATTTTCGCCTCTAGACGCAACTGTTATTTTGATCCTTTGTAAGACTAAACATGTAGTGCTTTCAAAGTAGTGTATTGTCTTAAATATTTTCCTTAGATTGTCTAAGCTTGTCTATTTTGACTAGGTTCTATGTTTTAGGCGATTAATACATGTGCTTAGGTGTAAGTTTCTGCATGATTTGTGTTTTAGATGATTATTCTACATATATAGTAGGATGAATGCATTTTTTGTTTGATTGTTGAGGTTTTCATAAGTTTATTCTCATTCCTTACAGTTTACTGCTATCAAGAGATTCCATTAGTAGAGATTTGATTAGTCATTTGTCTCCACTGCTTTTACTATTACTATTGAGTGCAAGTTTCATACCAGTAATGAACTTGACACGATAATTTAGGCATGGCCAAACATACGAAGAAAACACTGTCAACACATGAGAGAGTTTTGATTAGTTATTTCTTCGCCAATCGTTACTTCGGATTGCAAGCCCTAGTAAAGGAGGGTTGAGATAGGTTGATAGCCCGCGTAAAACTCGTCATAATCCAAACATGAATTTTGAGAAAACAACATTTTGTGATTATGTGGGGGCATTCCCCTTCATAAAAGATGCACTGCAGTGGCACCTGATTGCAGTGAAAAGTAGGCGAGGGTTATATGCTATTGCTAGGGCCTCCCCCTGTTTAAGCAATGCACTGCAGTGGCTCCAGTTTGTAGTGGAAAGTTGGTAAGGTTTCCTACACCAATCTAGATGAGTATGGTACAGAAGTTACTCTGGAAGAAAAGAAGGATTGACCCTTCTTTTTTTTTGTTGGAAGATAAGATGTATGTAAATTCCAAATGAGTGTACAGAGTACAATTTATAAAACAAATAAGGACATGCTTCGGCTCATTTGCTACTCTCCAAAAGAGAAGCAGCTAAGCAGGAGCAACCCCACCAAAACCAACCCCAAGGCCATCTAGGGGAACAGTAAAAACTCACAAAACAAGCCAGGAACAAAAAGAGCCCACAGCTCGGGCTAAGCAAACGAAAAACAACCCACATCTTTGGCAGGAAGACAACCAGTTACTAGTTGGAATACAAGAACTCTGATGGGCAAGAGCATGGATTTAGTCAATGCAATGAAAAGAAGAGTTAATGTGAGCTTGTTTATAAGAGACAAAGTGGAAATGGGACGAAGCTAAAGAGTTCATTGATGGCTTCAGACTTTTCTACGCAGGAAACAACAATGCCAAAACTGGAGTAGATACAGTAATAGAGAAGGTTTTGAAAGAAAAGATTGTGAAGGTAAAGGGGTTCGGTGATATACTTGTAGCAATTAAACTAGTGTTAGAGGAAAACATAATGCATATCATTAGTGCTTATCTCCCCATGTAGGATCAAATGAAAGTGCTAAGTGATAATTTTTTGAGGAAATTGATGGTTTAATATGAGAAATTTCAACTAGTGGAAAGATTTTCCTAGAAGAGAACTGAAGTAGGCATGAAGGAAAGGATGGTCGTGGGTATGAGAGAGTACATAGAGGAGAAAGACTTGGAGCAAAGAGTGAGTCAGGAGACTCTATCTTGAAATTTGTGTTAGCGTTTGACCTTCTGATAGCAAACATTTACTTTGGAAAGAGAGAGGAGCATTTAATTACCTATAAAAGTGGAATTAAAAAGAGCCAGATAGACATTTTCCTACATAGAAAACATGACCGACTAGTTTGTAAACACTGTAAATTTATTCCCCAAGAAGGTTTGACTACACAATATAGGAGGGTAGTTATAGATGTTTGCATTAGAAATAGAAAGAGAGGGTAGTAAATAAAACCTGCCCTATATAAGGTGGGATAATCTAAAAGAAGGGCAACAACATTTAGGGCTTGTTTGTTTGCATTAGAACATATAGGAATTGATTACATAAGGTGGTTAAAAATGAAGATTAAAGGTGAATTTCCAAAATGACCGTCAAATAACATTTTCTTATAGAAAAATAGAATCAAAAGATGATATTATTTGATGCTCAATTTTGGAAATTCAGCTTTGATATTCATTTTTAACCACCTTATGTATTCAATTCCTATGTATTTATTATTAAAAAACAATTCCTATGTATTTGAATGTAAACAAATAGGGCAGTAAGCATAAAGTGACCAAGGGAGAGGATGGAATATGGAGGGAGAAACTACGACAACATGAATCAAATGGTTGACTGCATAAGAATTGTTGCAAAAAAGGTACTTGGCGAGTTGACAGGGAAAAGACACTGTGGCAAAGAAACTTGGTGGTGGAGTGTAGAGGTTTAGGAAGCTATTCAAGAGAAAAGATGTCCTACAATGTTTTGCAGGGGGCTAGGAATGTGGAAAATTATGAAATATATAAGAAGCCATGAAAAGAAGTTAAGAAAGTAGTATGAGATGCAAAGTCCAAAGCATATGATGACCTATACTATATGGTAGGACCAAGAAAAGGAAAGATATTTTCAAGCTTGCAAATATGTGAAGGTTGAGATTATCACTTGCATATCACACTGGAGAGGGATGTCCAACAACCTTGATTTCTCAGGCTGTTTTTAAATGATATTTTCTCAACCATGCCAACTCTCTAATTGAGATGTGTATTTATAGTGTTCTATACTACAATCAATTGTTCATGGGTTGTTGGAGAAGCGACTCCGTTATGGCATGCGGGAAGAGAGATATGTGGTGTATTAGAGGTATTTTAGAAGTTGAAGAGACTGAGTCACTTACTGTTGAGGCTATTTGTGGCCACATTTTGAGCCCAAATTGCCCATATCGTAACAATATGAGGGAAACCAAAAGTAATGAGTTAGATAATGTGAAATGAATAAAGAGCAAGGACTAAAAGGTATTAGTGAAGGCCAATGTGTTAAAGAAAGTGGAAAGAATATTTTACGAACTTTTAAAAGAAGATTCTAGAGGAGGCTTAGAAACGAGAGAGAATACTTCGTTCGTGGGGCTTACCTTTTACCACATAATTAGGATAGTAGAAGCGAAGAAAGCATAGGCACAAACGAAGACAGGAAATGATATGAGGCCAGTGGCATTCTAATAGAGACTTGGGTATGTTTAGGATAAATTAGAATGGAATTGGTTAAATAGGCTTTTCCATTAGATATTAAGGACAAAAAATGCTGGATGAATAGAGAAGAAGTGTTGTAATACTTATATACGAGAACAAATAAAATATACAAAGTTGCACCGACTATCGTGGGATTAAACTTATGAGTCATAGAATGAATTCATGGGAGAGACTAATGGGAAAAGACTTAGGTTCAATTTGGCATCTCTACTTTTCCCCTCTTATTGGCTTAAAACCGATTGGAACCTGTTTTAGCATGTTTGGTTGGACCTTTTACTGTGTCCATTTCAAATGACAATAAGACATTTTGTCTCTGTTTCATAAAGTCCCAAAAAGTGGCAGAATTCAATCAGTGAAAATGGTCTGAAGCGAGTAGACACTTCAATGCACAGTAAAACTGATGTTAATCATGTCAGTACCGTTTTTTCAATTTTTGCTCACCTTATGAGACCCACAACCATGATCCACACCGTTAGAAATGTGAAGAAGGTCCAACACGGCCACGTATCCAAACTTTAGCCATTGATCTTTCTCGAGTCTCGAGATATTTGCAAAAAAAGTGAGCCATTTGATCTAATATTCTGGACATTGTGCGCCCCATCATCATGATCCGATTTGTTGATTCCCCTTGGATGGCCAAAAATGGTCACAAGTCCAAAAATGAGCCTCTAAATCCAAGTGGATCTTGAGATATTTATAAAAACGTTTTTTACCATTGATGTACCATGATAATTGACTGAGGTTTGAAATTGTACACAGCAGTGTGGTCTTTTCCTTTTTTTTGTTAATTCAGCCACCAAAAATCATGATCCAAACCATTGGATATATTCAGAAGATCAAGCACGACTATGGGTCCAAATTTTAGCCATTGGATCATCATAGATTTTGAGATATTTACAAAAAAAACCACAAACATTCATATCTACCTTTTTTAAAACCATGGCCCCCAAATGCAAGATCCAAACCATTAATTCTCTTTGTAAGGCTAAACACAACTATGACGTCAAATTTCAATACTTGAATCCTCATGGATCTTGAGATATTTATGAAAAATTTTCAACTATAGTTTTAAAAATGTCTATTTCAATCATTTTTTCTATGTAACCAAACGAACTATTTCTACACCATCTATTTCAAATAGGGCCATTTGAAACAGATCTGTTTTATACAGATCTATCTCATATGACATTCCATGACATTCAGAACATTATGCTAGAAAGAGAGAGAGATAGAGTTTTGTGAAATTCTCACATTCGATGATCTCTCATCTTGGATTTCTGTTCTTTAAATAGACTTTACAATGCCTAAGATTAGGCTACAAATCAAGGAAGTAAAACCTAATTAGATCAATTAGATCTCTAAGGATGGAAAGACAATTTATCTATCGAGCTGTACACAATCTATCTTGCTGTACACATTTTGACTAGATCTCCTATTTACACTTGGGCTGGGCCTAATATCATACAAGTGGGTTGGGCCAAATATCATACAAGTTTATACTTTAACACCCCCCCTCAAATTGATGCGGTGAATCAACCAGCAACAATTTGCGAACCAGGAATTCATGCCGCGGTCGTGGAAGGCCCTTGGTGAAGATATCAGCAAGCTGGAACTCAGTGGAAATATGGGGAAGAGTAATGATTTTACGATCATACTCGTCCCGAATGAAGTGACAGTCCACTTCAATATGTTTGGTCCGCTCATGAAACACAGGATTTTCAGTGATTCGAATGGCACTTGTGTTGTCAGCATGAAGCGGAGTCGGTTGAGTCTGGGAGAATCCAAGCTCGGAGAGCAACCCACGAAGCCAGAGGATCTCAGAACAAGCGAAAGACATGGCTCGGTATTCGGATTCCGTGGAAGATTTGGAGACTCTATCTTGCTTTTTACATTTCCAGGAAACCAAAGCGTCTCTCAAGTAAACACACCATCCTGTGGTAGAGCGACGGGTGTCCGGACAGCCAGCCCAATCCGCATCAGAATAAGCAGTGAGTGTAAGTGGTGTGCCAACTGGAAAGAATAAGCCGCGGGTAGAGGTACCAAGGATATATCGAATAATCCGTTTGACTGCTGCCAAATGATGATGCCGTGGGGCCGTCATAAACTAACTGACCAGATTAACAGCATAAGAGAGATCTGGTCGAGTAATGGTTAGATAGACAAGGCTACCAACCCAAACGATGATAGAATGTAGGATCAGGAAGGAGATCGCCGTCTTGTTGATGAAGCTTGGCATTTACTTCCAACGGTGTGTCGACTGGGCTAGAATTACCGAGATCGGCAAGATCCACTAGGTCAGTAGCATATTTGTGCCGATAAAGAAACAAGCCTTTCTTTGATTGATGCACTTCCAAACCCAAGAAATAATTCAAAGGTCCCAAATCTTTCATATGAAACTTATCTTGCAGAGAGGCCTGTATCTGTCGGATCATATCACTGTGAGGGCCAGTAATAATGATATCATCAACATACACAAGGAGAATTGTGGATCCTCGGGATGAATGAAGTGTGAACATCGAAGGATCATACGGGCTCTGTATGAAAGAAAGCTGAAGGAGAGTGGTTCGGAACTTGTCAAACCAAGCTCTGGGTGCCTGTTTAAGGCCATATAGTGAGCGTCGTAATCGAGCAACATCGGTCTTGGAAGAAGAAGGAATTCCTTGAGGGAGACGCATGTAGACTTCCTCTTTAAGATCCCCATGAAGAAAAGCATTCTTCACATCCATCTGATATAGAGGCCATGACTGAGAGGCGGCTATTGCAAAAACTGTACGGACAGTTGTCATTTTGGCCACTGGAGCAAAAGTCTCCTCATAGTCGATACCATACTCCTGCCTGTTTCCAAGTGCAACTAGACGGGCTTTGTAGCGATCCAAGGATCCATCGGACTTTAATTTTACCGAGTATACCCACTTGCATCCAATGGGTTTGATAGAGGAAGGACAGGAAACAATGTCCCATGTATGATTTGTTTAAAGAGCAGTAAGTTCTTCCTGCATAGCCTGTTTCCAACAATCATGCTGCACTGCCTGAGAGTACGAGTTAGGGATAGAAACAGAAGACAAAGTGGTTAATAATGAAGCATGAGTAAAGCCATAGCGATCAGGTGGCTTGATGTGGCGAATGGATCGGCGAAGAGCAAGAGGATCCGGAGGTGGATTAGGTGCAGGATCAGGAGCAGGAGGCGCCGGAGGTGGGTCAAGTGCAGGATCAGGAGCAGTCAGGGTAGGCGTAGCGAAAGACCCAGAGGCAGGATCACCTGTAACATTCCGTCGTTTATACACAAAATTTGGCTTAAAACGAGTAACAGGTGGAGGCATTGTATCTGAAAAAGATGGTAAAAACGAGAACGAGACAGAGTCATCCGAATCACCATGCCTTGGAAAGAAATATTGATTTTAAAAAAACACGACATTGCGAGACACTCGAATTCGTTTGGCTTTAGAATCATAACATAGATAGCCTTTTTGATTAAGAGCATAACCAAGAAAGGCACAGATGAAGGATTGAGCTGTTAACTTATTGCGCTCAGTGGGGGGAAGAAGAACAAAATAAACACACCCAAAAGGACGAAGATGATCATAGAGTGGATTCTTGTGAAAAAGTCTAAAAAACGGTGTCTGGTTGTTTAATCTAGATGAAGATAGGCGATTTATGACATGCACAGCGGTTGAGAGGGCTTCGGGCCAAAACCTAGTTGGAACAGAAGATGCTAACAAAAGTGAACGAGCAATATCCAAGAGATGTCGGTTTTTCCGCTCAGACACACCATTTTGTTGGGGGGTGTAAGGACAAGATCGCTGAGAGATAATGCCTTTGGATTGCAAAAATGTTTGAAATTCCTTAGAAACATACTCCTTGTAAGACCCCGCCCCGAGAGTTTCCGCTTAGTGTCAATTAATATGTGTTCAGTTATAAGTGAGATTAGTGGAAATGGGTTAAATTTGGATTAGAATAGCTTTTTATAGCTTTGAATAATTTTGGGAACTCTTTTGATCTAGTGGGGCCCTTTGGGGGTTCCATTTAGTGTGTCTTGATTAGTTTTGGGGTTTATTTAATAATTCTGGAAATCTGTAGATTACTCCGTTCAACGTATTTTATGATTCCCGACAACTTTCGTATTTGCTCCGTTTCGATTCGAGACCTCTAAACCCTACTTTGCCATTGATAGGGGTAAAACAGTCTTTTTACACAAAATCTGGACACCATTTTCGATGTCTCCGAAACTTGTAAAATATATACTTTTTGGAAAGTAGAAATTTCGACGAGCAATTCTTCCTTCTTCGTCGAATCCATCCGAAGCCCGTAGATTGATGTTCTAGCCCATTTTAGACTTTTAAGTTGTGGGACCCATTGCCTTAACTATATAAGGAGAAGTCTTCTTCTCCTTCCTCTTCTTGCAATTCCTTAAGAACCAGAAATCCCAGCCCAGCCCTAGAGTTCTTCCATTGCTCCTTGCTTCTTCTTCTTTCAATCCCCTTGCTAAAGGAAGAATGGATGCTTCAATCTTCTTCCCCTCCTTGAGAGCTTCCTCTTGATATCTTTCTTTGAGAGAGAGTCCCATTCCAAGCTATCTTTTGAACAAGTTCTTGCCATTAGAGGACTCTTCATGTAAGTTCTTCTTCTCTTCTCTTGATTGTGTGTTCATCTAGCCTAGGAGGTGCTTCATCTTGATTTTTGGAAGCTATCTCCATCTATTGTTTGATTTTGACATTCTAGGGTTGTAATGTTGTATTTTTGGGGATTTTGTGTAGATTGTAGATTTTGAGCTTGATTGAAGGATTAGAGATTGATTAGCCTACTTGGAGACCAAGGCAAGTGGATGAATAGATTTGAATTGAATAAGTTCCTACTTTGTCAAAAATGTGGATTTTACTATTCATATGTCATTGATTTATCATGATTCCATAATGTTTTAGAAATGCATTTATTGACATGGTTTCTTCCTTAGCTTTATGATTATAAATGCATTCCTCATCAAAGTTTATTTTGGGTCATTATAAGCTTATTAAATGGTATTGTACTTGCATTAAATGAAGTTTGGATTGGTAGATGAATTAAATGCAATTGATGGAATGGTAGTTGGTGGAAAGGAGTAAATGTTAAATGGAAGGTATAGACCATTTCATGCTAGGAAAGGGGTTGGAGTTGAAGTGAAAGAGTTTGGGTGAGAAAGCACAGAAATCTGCACCTGATGTGTAGTTCCCGCAGTTGGGCGGTCAGCGGGCGGTCACCTCGGCGGCTAGCCGACAGGTGACCGGCGGCTAGCCGACCCAGATGCGGTTAGAAACACAGAATGCTGCATTTTGACAGGCGAACCGCGGTCAGCCGCGCGGTCACCTCGCGGCTAACCGCCAATCCCAAACCCAGTGACCGCTAGGTAGCCGTGAGGCGCGGTTAGAAATACAGAATGCTACATTTTAGCAGGGTGAGTCGCGGTCAGCTCCGCGGTCATCCAGCGGCTAACCGCCGATCACCTCGGCGGCTAACCGCCATCTGACCGACAGGTGACCGAGTTTTACCCAGAATTCCTGAGTCTTTTCCATTGGTTTCAGCTATGGTATTCAAAGGTTTGGATGGGTTGATTTGATGCCCTACCACCTTGGAAAGACCCAGGGGATGACATAAGGAGATTGACATAAATAGAAACACCATTTCGGAAAAGGTATTGGGACTTTTAGATTCATCAACGTGCATAAGGAAACTTAGTATGCCCTCTATCATTCGAGTACCATATTTAGGGTAATATGGACATACAAGATCCTTATACATGTTGCTTGAATATGGAAGCCTCAATATTTAGTCCCTAATGATATTAGTAATTATTGCTTTGTTTTACTCAAATTATATATGTAATTACCCGATCTTAATGGTTTTGTCTCAGATTCCTATTTATACACCGATATGTTTCTCCAGTCCCGTTTACGCATGTATGGATAATAATATGACATGTGTGCCTTCGAGCACCATGCCCTGCCTGCCCGTATATTTTACATTGATATAGTTTTGTATATGTTTTGATTTATCATGTAACCTAAGAGTCGGCACCACTAAGCTTGGACATCCTTGTCAGTCTGATCAACTGACTTGGGTCTCCCCCTGTGCTCCCGCCAGTTGCAACTTGGATCCCGTACTGTCCCGTTACCCGGTTCGCGGCCGTGGTCCTGCCTAGCTATATGTATATATATATGTTTATAATATTGGTTCTCGTCACTTCGTGTGATTGAGCCCAATGCACTGAATGTGCTCTCATCACTTTAGTGATAGAGAGGATGTAGCTTTAGTGTGGTTGCCACCTAGTCAGTTCCTGTACCTTGAATACCCCGCATGATTTATATTGCATCTGTACTTTAAATGAACTATGCATCATGTTTTATGACAGTTTTCATTCTAACTATGATATACTTTGATTTCTTTCTCGGTATTATCTATTCACCCACCTGCCAGACCGTCGTGTCTGACCCATTTTTGTGGTACTCAGGTCCAGCTCCTGTCTTTGCCCTTGAGGAGGAGCCAGAGGAGGCGGTCGGTGAACCGCAACGTTTAGTGGAGTGGCAAGCTGACGATGTCATGTAGACATTCGGTTTAGCTCGGAGCTGCGAACATTTTGGGAATTTTGAGAATGATATTGTTCTATACTTTTGGGTTGTACTGGCCTTTGTTGGCCTTTATTTTTGGGGAATGTTAATTAACTTGTTCTTTTGTTTAAACTTTAACTTAATATTTTGGGAATGCTAATGAGATCATTGCTTACTCTGACATCATGTCATACCTGTGTATTATCAGTCTTAATTGATGAGAATGGACTAAGAGTTTGATTTGCTACACGCTTCCGCACCAATATAAATGTTCTATGAGTGCATGAGGAATCCTCACCGCGGAAACCTGTGGGAAATTAAATAAATGTATAATCCCTATTTAACAAAGGGGCGGTTCGTTATCCTTCCACACCGCCCCCGTCGCAGTCCCGGGGCCCCGGTCCGGGGTCGCGACACTCCCCCCCTGAATCAGATCGAAGAATTTTAATGGTAGTGGAAAATTGATTTTCAACATAAGACAAGAAAACTTTAAAAACGGAAAAAACATCAGACTTAGCAAGCAAAAAATAAATCCAAGTAAAACGACTATAATCATCAATGAATGTAACAAAGTATTTATAATGAGAATGAGAGATAACAGGTGCAATACCCCACACATCACTATGAACAATATCAAAACATTTCATTGCTAAAGAATCATGAAGAGGAAAAGGAAGGGTTTTCCCTTTCCCCATCTTGCAGCTATCACAATTAAAGGAAACATAGATAAGACATAAGAGACACCAAACAGGGCCTAGACAAAAGACCAAGATATTTGAAAATCAATTTTGGTTTCATGCTAAGGTCAACTATGAAAGTTATCTTCTCACTTAGGCAATTAATGGAAAATTATCAAGAGGAGAGGAAAAATCTTCATATGGTCTTCATTGATCTAGAGAATGTCTATGACAGTGTACCTAGAAATTTAATTTGGTGGGTTTTAGATAAAAAAAAAAAAAGTGTCCCAAGAGGTTATATTGATTTCATTAGAGACATGTACAGGGAAGTGGTAATGAGTGTGAGAAGTGACAACTACCTATGAAGAGACAGGTGAGTTTCCAATGACCAGAACTTTGCATCAGAGGTCAACTTTAAGTCCTTATCTCTTTACATTCATTTTAGATTAGTTAACTGCTTACATTTAAGAGGAGGTACCTTGGTATATGTTATTTTTAGATGATATAGTGTTGGTGGATAAATCAAGAGATGGCATGAATGTAAAACAAGCTAGCATGAGGCTTTAGAATCTGAGGACTTTAATATAACCTGTACAAAGAAAAAATATATGGATTGAAAATTCAATGGAGATGTGCAAAGAACTGAAAATGCTATTATAATTGAAGCTCAAGAGATACTATAAAAACATTCATTCTGATACTTTGGCTCGATAATTATTAAGGATGGAGAGATTGAAAATGTCAAACATAAGATAGGGGATGGTTGAAGTGGAGACTTACTTCTAAAGTTCTTTGTGATCAGCGTATACCAACAAGATTGAAGGAAAAAAATTTACAAAACAACAATTAGACCAACTATGATCTATGGAGCAAAATGTCGGTCAATCAAGAAGCAACACATACACAAAATGAGTGTAGTAGAGATGAGAATGTTGAGATGGATGCATGGTAAAACCAAGAAAGATAGAATCAGAAATGAGGGCTTTCGGGAGAATTTATGATTAGATCAATAGGTGATAAATTAATAGAAACTCGTTTGAGATGGTTTGGACATATTCAGCACAAGCTTGCAATGACACCATTGAGGGAACTTTTTTCTATGCAGGTTGATGGCCCTCCAAGGATAAGGGGTAGGCTAAAGAGGACATGGTTGGAAGTAGTAAGAATCGATCTAAAGAAGTGAAACCTATATCAGGATTTGGCTCAAGTTAGATTGGGATGTGGAAATGAAATTCACATAGCCGACCACAACGTAGTTGGGACAAGGCTTTGATGATGGTGGTGGAGGTGGTAAAAGTTAATGGTTTGAAGGAATATGAATAGAGGCAATTTTTGAAGTAAACCTGTTGTGAAAATATAAATAATGTGTAATTAGGATGTTTAGTTACTATAGTTTTTATAATGAACATTGATAGACTTTTTATCCATATTTATTGTACAAAAAGTGCTTTAACTAAGTTAAAAAATAGGATAAGAATACTATTCTATGCTTTAGTAGGTACTTCAAATTGAGTGAAGTTTATGTTCAAAGTTCTTCTTCTTCTTCTTCTTCTTCTTCTTCTTCTATAACCGTATTTTTCCTATCCTTGAGAAATATCTTGTATGTTTATAAGAATGGCTTTCCTGTGGTTTTAGTACTTCCATATTTTATCAAGAATAGTAAGAAAATTTGATAAAATTATAGAACTGATCAAACAACTAGGATCTACTACTGGAGTCACATTTCAGAAAATGGCAGGGACCATAAATCTGTAATTTTATGTAGATTGATAGGCATCTAACCATGTGATTGAACAATTAAGATCAACAAATCACTGATATTTCGGCCAATGGAGGCCAATCTTTGTTTCATCCAATTTGACAGGCTTGCTTATGTGAACAAAGGGAGGTGCACCCAAGTGTCAATAGAGAGTATGCTATTGATATGTCTACAGGGAGTAGGAAGCTATAGTAGTTTCTTAACAAAAGGGTTAAACAATTACCCACTGCAATTTTTATCACTGGTGATTCATTGTCACTGTCCACTATGCATCCCTTTCCATCTGTCCTACCATCGCCATGATAGCCATCAGGGCAACTGCATTGGTAGCTCCCTTGTGTATTAATGCACAGGTGTTGGCACTTATTACTTGCTGTATCTGCACACTCATCGATATCTACACAGGTAATCACAGATGTTGGTATTTTAATAATTAGACTAGCCAAAATATTTCAGAAATATAGTAAGAAATTTTGTTTAAAAGAAATATAATATGAATTGATAGCATTTGTCATTAAACATTCTAGAATGGGATGTCACACACCTTGGCATCCATGGGTGACGTTTGTGCTCCCATGGTAGCCTTGAGGACACCTGCAACCATCTCCATCTTTCCTACCATCGCCATAGGCTCCAGGTGGGCAAGAGCAAGCAGAACCCTCACTTGTTTTCTTGCAAATCACTTGGCAGGGATTGGTATTTGGATCCAAGCACTCATCTTCTGCAAACATACATGCAAACATTTTATTAATTTAGGTTGGCCTTGCTAAATTTTATATAATGTGGTTATGTTTGCCAGTTTAAAATTTGAAAGAAAGACATCAAATTTTCTCTGTTTGGTTGTGTTTGCATCCTCTGCAGTCTTCAGGATACAGACAGCTTTAAAGGTCTGTTTGTCAATGCAATGACATTCTGTTTGTCAATGCAATGACATTAACATTATTATGAAATAGGGTTCGACTTTTATGTAAATACAGAAATTTTAGAACTGTTTTGTAATTTCGTAAAATACATAGGGTTTTTGAAAATATAAAAAATACAATAGAGTATATATGGGAGTGCTTTCCCAGTCCTAGGCATCACAATCATTTTTTCCAATTCATCAATTATCTCTCTTTCTCTATATTTTCTCCTTTTTCCTCTTCTAGGATTTTTAATACCTTTTGTCATAAAAACTTACATCTCTTTCAACCAACTCTTTCAATTTCGTCTCAGAGCATTCCTGCAAGTAGAAGAATTCTATACAGAGGTGTAGATAGAAGGCTGGACTGAAGGAAAAAATCAGTTTTTAGAAGTCCTAGAGGCAGACAACTTTTCTGCAGGAAGTCATCTGGGTAGCAGTTTCTCTGGACCTCTTTTTGTTAAAATTCTTGAAGGAATTTGGTGAATCAGCACTAGTTTTAGGGTTGTGTTCCAGGCTGAGTTTTCCAGTACCATCTGGAGTTTAACTTAAGTCTCTGCCTATTAAATGAGGCAGCAATCTGTTTGAGTTAGAACAATGAAGTTTCCTAATTCATATTTATTAATTCCTTCCCTCAGTGACACACTCAAAGAAGCTAAATCCCAATTATGGTGAACCCAATGAACCCTGATCTCTTCAATCAGTCAATCAACGTATAAAGGAAAAACAGTAGATTTCAGTTACCTTGACAGCAAAATTAACCCTTTATCTTCAATCCATTTGGAGACAACTCAAGCCAAGGAGAAGAGAGAAAATTACACACAAAGCAATTTTATTGAAGAGAAAAAAAAATATCTATATCATAAACAAGCCTACCATGGACGTTGAATCACTTGTCTTTAGATAAAGCTGTCACCCTTAAAACTCTAAAATCTATGATTTAATCATATCAACCTATCAAGTCTCAGAACAAATAGAAATTCTTAAATAATAGGCTTATCACGCCTCACACAGTCATTGAACAAGTTGAACACAAAAATATAAGAAAGGAAAGAGGCTAGACAATCCTTCTATTAGGGGATAGGCAATAATGCACAGATATGGCATGGACTTGGCAAGGACACACCATCGACGGACATGGATTTTACACATAAAAAGTAAAGTATTGGATACAATGCAACACGATACTTTGCCCATTTCGAAGTATCCATGCATCATAAGGAATAAGGATCCCACTAGTAGCTTCTGTGAAACTAGCCTCTTATGTTAATCTTAGAAACTGATAAGATACCTATGACAGCTCGAAATAGTTTTAAGACAAATCAACTATCTTGAAATACAAAAGAAACTTCACTCTTGAAATACAAAAGAAACTTCACTTACTGACTGATTTGCATGATCTGGTGAAAGAGGGTTGTGGGCCCCATGTAGAGGTAGTCCATCTTGACTGGGCTTGTTTTGGGCCTGGTTCAGTTGGTTCAAGTTCATGGGCCTGCAACCCCTTTTGCACCAACTGCTAGACATATTTGGGCCCTCATGGGCTATATTGGATTGTCTAAATCAATCTTTTAGGGTTGATTTGGATCCTCAGTTAACTCACTGCACCTATCACTTGATTTGGGATTTAATTTAGGCCCTCTTTGACAATCCAATTTGTGTCTTGGCTACTTGTTCTTGATTGAGACCCTATTACAATGGACCAATCCTCGTTGGATAATTGAGGGCTTGATCAATGACATGATTTATTGGATTTAAACCATGTGCTCCTGCATCACTCATGATTCCAGGTCAGCTATGAGTATTTAAATTAAGGTTTGGTGTGTTTGTGAACAAAACTGATGCAGTCCCGGGTATCAAAGTGACACAAGACAGTAGCTCCAACTGTAAATAGACTGCTGTAACAGCAGAATTGTGAAATGTTCTTCCCCTAATTACTACCAAAACTGGATAACAATGAACGAATCACCCTAAGTCTTCAATTCTACTTTGAAAACATCACATACTATGGAGAAGAATGGATAAACAATGGAGAAATGGTAAAAGAAATGGCTTGAAAAGCTTTATTCGAGAAAAGACTTAATGACTGCCAAAAGAACTCTCTCAGCTGAACATACAGTAGTGCATATAAACAGAGAAAATCACCCTAAAACCTAATTTTCAT
Source organism: Persea americana (assembly GCA_029852735.1). Classification (NCBI taxonomy): domain Eukaryota; kingdom Viridiplantae; phylum Streptophyta; class Magnoliopsida; order Laurales; family Lauraceae; genus Persea; species Persea americana. The sequence goes on from CM056816.1 coordinate 18,775,588, forward strand.
CCTATTCCTAACACACATCTCAATCACTAATAGTCTAATATAGATAGTTACCAAACTAATGGAAGCCATAATTACAAAATAATCTATCAAAATCAACTAAACAAAACAGAAGAAGAAAGTCAAAACTGAGCAAGAATGTCCAGATCCTCCCATTTGTTTACTGCTTGGGACCCGGTCGGTGGGCCATCTGAAGGATTTCACCCCACCATTAGTTTTTTCTACACATCGGTGGCACCCATGATGGTGTCCTTTGCTGATTTCGGGCCCAATCGTCCTATTTATGACAGCCTAGTTGATGCCCCAGTTCTGCAGGAACTTCCCTGTTTTTTCTTATGAAAACAATTCTGCAGCTGATTCCTTTTCTGAGATAGATAATGTCAACTGATTTTATGAGATCTATTAATGGGATTCCTCGGGTCAGTTCTTTCACCTGAGCTATTAACACATGCATTTGGACCCATGTGCTCGATCATACACCTCCGAATAAGCCATTGCTTGCCCAATTATGCAATCTTCTTTTGTACTATCTCCATCCACATCATCCTCCCCCACTTGAGAGGAACTCAACCTCGAGTTAGCTTCAGTTAGACCCTGTTTCCTTTTCCGCTTCTTCTTCCTTTTCCATTTGTTTTGTAGAAATCCAAATTTGACATTTTGTTTCTCAGTTCTCTGGTATAAATTTTGAGAAATGGTGTAGGGCGCTTATGGTCATTGTGCATCCCTCCAAAATGAATCGATATAATCTGTTGCTGTTAGAAGGTCTTCTTGGATCAATAATGATTCTCCATTTTGATTTTCTACAGTTTGCTCATCATGTGTTGACGGTGACTGACTGACTGTCAAGTTATTGCTTTCTTGATCTCCATCTGGAATTTAGATCCGTCCAATTCCATTTATAACTCTGTAATGAATTACTAGGGTGGCTGGGTATTCATTTTCCATGTTCTTTTGATTCTATTTCTCTAAAAGGAAAGATTATTTGATGTTCATTTATGGAAATTCACCTTTGATCCAAAGGTATGAATCCAATGTATTCTAATGCAAACAAACAGGCCCCAAACAACTTTAGTACTGGTAAAGGTCTGATGCCTTTGGAGTGCTAGCATTTACAATCCTAACAACATTTAGAACTACAGCAAAAGTAGTTGAACCACTATTATTCCATTGTGAAAATCTGTAGTTACGGCTGCACAAGTTCTAATGATTTGGATTGGGTGAAAAAGTAGAACTCACAGAGACAAACCCGGAGAATTGGAACGAGGCTTTACTGATGTTGTTCTATATGGAATCTTGATGGTATGTGGAGTTGGTCTTTCTTCTTCTTTTTTTTTTTTTTTCCTTTTTCACCATGAGCCATTTTCCCAGGACATTCTTCTTTCTTGTTTGCTGCTCTCACTGGACGCATGTTATTTTACAGGTTGAGCAATGTTGAACCCTTGACCTCCACTATGGGAGGTCTGCCTCTTACCCACACGCTACGCGTGTGTGAGGCCAACAGTCTCGTTTAGTTTCTTTTTTTCTTTTTTCTTTTCTTTTTTATATTTTGAATGGTATTCTTGTTTAGTTTTTTAAATTATACAATATAATAGATACAGGTATCTGAAGCTTGAAAACAAAATTGAGAGGGTATGTGAAAATTTTGAAACACTATGCATTAGTTGCCATGAACATAACGTGTCTTTGTTGTGTGAAGCTTTCATAGTTTTGTCTGTTGTTCATTCTCTGAAATTGAAATCATGATATTTTTAGCAGGAGCTTTGTTGGTGCTCAATATTTCTCGATCGCTACCATCAGCTTGTAAATTGAAATCCTCATAGGCTTTATGTATTGATTCTGAATTTTATGCAGATTTGATATTTCGTCCTAATACTTAGTTCACTCTGAAATCAAGCAATTAGATAACATTTGACATATGTACAAACTATTACAGACACCACTGCAGTAACAATTACAGTTAGAATGCTGGGAGCAAGGACTTGCTTAAAAAACTAATTTTGAATTGGATGAGATAACCATGTGACCTGAAAAACAAGGGAACAACAAAATGCATACTTACCGCTGCAACCATTTTGGATGTAAGGGTTCCCAGAGAGCCCAGGAGGGCATAGACAAATATATCCCGAACTGTTGGCTAATGGTTGAGAGCAACTGCTATTTGCGGCGCAACCATACGAAGTCAGGTTTCTTTCTGCTTCATAGCATGTCTCTTTCCCTATTCTCCAGTCCAGCACAATTGGAAGTGCATAACGGTTGTACTCTAAGGTCCCATCAAGGATATCAGATACTGTTGGCTCCTGAGCATCACTTGCCACAAAGAAGGCAAAGCTGCATGGAGTGATAGCCCAAGAGCTCGTATGGTTATCAATGCTCGTAAATCTCACATCAAACCGTTTGAGATCCTTTGGAACGTTAGTCTGGCAGCAACCACGGCCTGTGCAAGAAGCATTGGTTACCGAGTATTTGTTGCAGCTCGAAACGCACCCGCTTCCGGAGGATTCTGTTAAGTATGCACTAGTGTCACAGCCAACGACTACAAATGTGTTGCGGGTGCTTGAGAATGTGTATGGACTGCTATTCGTCAAATCCATTAGCCCATTGAATTGATCAAATTGCACACCAGGTCTGGAATAACAGTCCCAGCTCATCCAGCCACGGATTCTCACTTCTCCTTCTAATGATATATTTAAAACTTCGAGGTTACTGTCTCTGCTGGTGAACAGTCTCGGAGGTTCGAATGTGTCGTTGCAAACCATCTGAAAGGCTATATTCTTGTAGCAGCCTTGGCGGATGCCGAATGGGTATGGAACGGTGATATCACCGCACTTTTCCTGGCAACCAGGAAGCACCAGAGATGCTACAGTTGCCACTGATAACCATGAAAACTGAAGCAATAGATGCAAAACCATCTCTCCACTTTCTGTGTGTGCCAAACAGCTCCAATGGAGAAAGAAAGTATAGTCAAGAAGGTATATTCAAGAAGGGATGCTGATGGATGAAGTTGCCATGTAATTTCTTCTTCCCTTTCTCATGCCTCTTGGCTCTTGACCATTTACTTAATGAGTCAGTCAACTAACAGCTGTCTAGCCCTTAATCTGGGTTGATATGACCTCTGCGCCTTCTTTGGGCTGGGAATATTTGGACTCATCTGCCGGAATGTTGACTGGAATGAGGCCTGCAGGACCTGCCAAAAAGAGAGAGCATGTGGAGGTGGTTAGCACAAAGAGCGTCATTCCTGCTGTCTTGCACATAGTTTGCTGATTTGTGACTCGGGCTGGACTCAGCAGGCCAAGAGTGTTGTCAACTCAGTGACTCAGATAGTTGGAGACTTTCTACATGTAAAGGAGTTACTACATGGAGGTTTACCTTGTCCTTAAGTCGGTGAAAGCTCATGCACTGTCTGTCCTGAAAACCCAATACGAATTGTCCCATGTTTTTACCTATGGTGGAAATCTCAGTTCAGTAATGACTGTTGGATTGGGCAGGTCATAAGAAAAAATAAAGGTGACTGAATCCCACAATTCATGTTTTTCATTTGAAAAACTCAAAGCTTTCATATAATGAGGACAACCTTGAACATTCAAACGTTTGTCCATTACATGATAGATGACTCAGTCAATTATGAACAATATTGACTTTGGATTGTATTAGAAAAACACAATGTTTTTCCCATTCAATAGTGAATATCATCCAGATTGAGATAAATAAACCAAATGTATCCTAAAAGATGGGTCATATTGTACAAAAATCATGGTTGGTTGGAAAAAGATTTCTGTTACTAGTTTTATAATTATTATATAAATCCAGGTAGTGGATGTTGCTCCAATCAGACCTGCTATCAGATGTGCAACAGTAAAAATGGGATCAGTATCATGTCAATGATTTTTTTTTAATCTTTAAAAGGTGCATATGTACAGAAACTTTGCAACTACATTTTTTTTCTGTATAAAAGACTTTAGTTTTTCCAAGAAAGGACCAGTTCTTCCTTCCACTTTCATCTCCCCTTCATAGCATTTTTGTTCCTCCTTGGATTCAAGCATCACATGGACTACCCTTCATCTTCTTACAAAAGCTTGTTTCTGTCTTCTATTGCATGGAGATCTCCTGGTTGATGAAAGAGATTGACACGGGATTTGATCTGAGACATGATTTGATTTCTTTTGCCAAAACTTGCCAAGGGTGCTTTAAGTTTCTAAAGAGACACTGATTCCTCTCTCCTTTCAGATACTCCCAAGTCGCAACAAAAAGTAGAAAACATAGGTGAGCAATCAGAGAATCACCATTTTTGTTGTGACCACAGAGGGATTAGGTCTTTAAAATAAATTCATTATCCCACCAACATCATAAGTCTATCCAATCCACTCACCAATAGACACATAAGTCTCCCTATTTCCGAGCATGGGCTTTAAGGATATGGGTTGTGCCTTACTAGGTCACTTGCCATGCCCTCTCGGGCTATCCCGTGCAGTCCCGTGCCACGAGCCTGGGCACCTGGCCCAGCACGGCCTGTGCCTGGGATGGGATGGGCCATGCCGGGATGGTCAGTGTGCTGGGCCTGGGTGGCCTGGCCCATTTTACATCCCTATTTGGTAGTAGATCAGGAACCATCATGAACTAACCGTAATATTCCTTGGCAAGCCCAGGTCACAATTGGCTCTCTCACCAAAACGATTGACTAGTCTTCCACATGGTAACCATGGGTCGAACCGGACTGAGGTGGATTCTCCATTGCCAATGAGATGCATAATATTTCTGATTGAAGTCAGTCCAGTAGATAGAATACCTTTACAACCCCAGCAAAGATCCATGGGTATTTTCAGGTTCCACAAATGCCTACCTCTTATGTGTTTGCTATGAACCCAGTCAGTCCAAAGGAATGACGCTTGTCCACCTTATCCATCATTGTAACAATCTTTTTCGGTTAGTGTGGATAGCATTTTTAAGGGGCGTCTATTGGGCCTGAGCTGAATGGGCCTCCGCCTAGGATAAATAGACAGCGGCCTAAGAGTATAAATTGGCTCATGATCCAAGAAGGATCCGTTGTATTATTGTAACCATAACTGACTATCAGGATGAGAAAAGATACGATGGTTAATAGAGTGAAAAAAAGGACTTGTGACTTGTGAGATCAAATCAGAGCACAAACTGAATTTCATTACTTAATTTGTTTTCTTCTTTCCTTCCTTCTGAAACTAACATAGTATTAAGGCCCTTGTCTTCTTGATTCCAGTTAAAAAGTAGTAGCCTTACACTCCTTAACTCAGTCAGCAAGTAGTAGTCCATCTTCTGTAGGTTCGTTGAATACACTGCAATCAGATCTCAATGAACTGCTGCTCTGAAATCATTTCAAGGGATTGCAAAGTTGAGTTTGATGATTCTAGGAACCCATCTGCTCAGTCAAAGCCTCGGATCTGTTCATCTAGGTTAGATTTGAAGCCCCGACATGGGGCTGATATTTTTCTAAGAGACTTATCTGCTAGTGGGGGCCACTAGAGTCTTCTACACCACTTTTCAACCATCATTTGAAGGGTTTCTATCAAACTTTTTTCTTAGTCCGTAGTTTTTGGACCCAAAACTGATCTTGACCATCCAATTCCTTGCATATTTCCCTGATTGACCTCATCTTACACCACAAAGTGCATTAGACCCCTGAGGACACACACTCTTAGGGCCTGTTTCAAAGTCTCAAATGACATTTTGGAACCCCTGAAAACTCATTCTCTTAGCATTTTATTGGAACTTCAAATGCTCCATCCAAGAGGGGGAATTTAGAAATTCCTACCTAATGGAACAGCTTGTGGAGAGGTTGAAATTCTCCACACATGAATTCTATCAATTCTCGTAAAGAAACAGACCCTTAGTGTTTGATCTGAAACCCGATCTTATTTAAATTGCCCCAGTTGCGAACTACTGCCACAAGCAAAAATGGCCAACTCTTCTTTTGGAATCGTTTGCTAATTTTTGGTCTTTGACAAAAGGAAATCCATAGCCTCTGCTTTACCTGATTTGGCCTTTTGATTATTAGTGGGGCATCTCACAGCCACTGCTCTACCTCATCTGGACATCTGATAATCTTGGAGGTCACTTTCTCTGCTCAACATTGTTCAGGATCTGTCATCTATAAAATTATTGATTAGCTATTACAAGTGACGAATCCTCTAAAAAGGTACACACCTCTTAATTCAGTCTTCGGTTTCTGCCTATGGCTACTGCAAATTGCTGATTTCTGATTCATCCTACTGACATGGTTTCATCAAGATGATGGACAAACACTAGAATTTTATTGTGCAAATAGTTGGGAACAACTATGCCTATTGGTCCCATCTAATGTGGAATCCTCTAAAAGGTTTGAAACTATAAAAAATACATCATGAGAAAAGTAAAGGTTCTAGATGCAAAATGTCGCAAGTGATTAAGATATTTGAAAAGTTAACCCTTGATGGTAAACAACATCAATCCGACTTCAGCATATAGTTGGCCAGATTTAAGCAACCAAAAGAGGCTTGTGAATGAATACCTCTCTCATTTATATGCACAATCTAACTCGGCCAAGCCATATCAGTTAGACTGTGAAATTAATAATGTCGAACAAGGGAATGACAACATATATGATTTCTAAATCAGTATCACTGAATTGTGGGATGGCGTAGCGGAAGCACGAAAAGAGACAGACCAAGGACTCAGATCATCGTATTCAACCCGATATCAACACATTGACTCCACAAGGAAGAGATATGGAAACCCTAAACGAGACTGCAATTCATATTATTCCTTAAAAAGAAGCATTACATCACTTTTATAGAGTCTCGAAATCATAAATGATCCAAAATGAAAAAATTACTAAAAATAGTAAAAAACTAAAAATGACATCAAAGCCGCTGGACCGTGTCCCTAAATAACTTTTTAAGACCTTCGACAAAGACTCAACTCAAACTCAAACGGAGTTAAAAAAAAAAAACCCAAAATACGAAAAATGACAACTTACTATAGATAGTAAGTTTTGCACAAAACTGCATTTTGACATTTGAAATGGCCTAATTTGGCCTCTAATGACTCCAACCACCTTCAACAGTTATCTAGCATGTAGAGCTCATTGATAGCTTCAAAATGCATGGTTATTTGCCCCATGACGATACCTGGATCAAAAGTTATGGCCGTTTGAAATTGACACTATGGATTTAACTTTTCGGCTTGACTTCTTGCGGTCTTCTTATTCCAGAAACTCTTCTACGACTTGTTCTACATCATGGGATCAGCTAGATCTAATGGAACCTTAGTTTGTCTTTACAACCCATACCGCCTCTTTCAATACATACAGACAAGAAACCTAACTTATACGGTTCGAGTTGGCTCTTAAACTAGAACTTGAACATATTCAAGGACTTTACTTTAAAGATCACCCTCATCCAGTACGTATCGACCAATACGAAATGGTCTCGACTGAGAATTTGAATTATGCCACGTACACCAAAATAGAATGGAGAATTCAACAAAATCATATTTTCATCACAATGATATGATGGTGATGGCTATTTGATGATGATGATGATGGGGGTGATAGTGATAATGATGGTAGTGGTGGTGTTGGTGATAAAGTTGATGTTGATGATAATTAGTTCTAGTGATAATAATTCTCGCCTTATTCTATTTTCAAGGAAAGCTTTACCTAATTGGGGTTATTGCCATGTAGAATGGGATTAAAGGCATGTAAAGCATGTGGTTTGAGGTTTTTTTTTTATCTTAATCATGTGTGGTCAGACTTGAACGATCTTATAATGGGGCATATGACCGATTAGAGTGAGATTTTTCTTAATTTAGCAACCGTGAGACAATTTAGTGCCAAATTTGTTGTATACTGAAAAAGAAAGTGTCAAACAGCAACATATCATAAAATTTTAACATTATACTATTCTATTTTATACTATTTTATTCTAGCAATAGTTTAAAGGGATCTTTGTAAACTCATTTTACAAGAGCCATTATTAAAACTGTAATCTCATGGAGGCAATTGGTCACTATAAAACTGTCCATTAGCAAAAGACTAAAATACCCTTTTTACAATCCTGGATATATTCTGTTATGTCAGTGGACTTTCACACCGATTCCAAAACGGAAAACCACGTAACCCAGCAACCTTTCCTTGCACAAACACAACGTTCTCAAATCCTCTCTCTCTCTCTCTGTGCCTCAGATTGTTACCTTTCAGCCGTTGGATCGGTCGATTAAGAGATGGGTGCATTGATGTCGAAGTTCTGGTTCATGTTGTTCCCTGCCAAGGAGTACAAGATCGTAGTCGTGGGTTTGGATAACGCAGGGAAGACGACGACCCTATACAAACTGCATCTGGGAGAGGTCGTCACCACTCATCCAACGGTCGGTAGCAACGTCGAAGAGCTTGTCTACAAGAACATCAGATTCGAGGTCAGATTCCTCTCCCCCAATCCAAATTCCCCCCCTCACTGTCCGTCTTTATATGATCTTGATTGGTAGCGAATGATTAGTTAACTAATCTGATCTGTTGTTTCGTATTTTCGGTCTTTGCGATGTAATTTTGCAGAAAGATTGGTTTTTTACCATTCTTTTAAGGCTAATATCAAAAGGAAAAGAGAGAAAGAATGAAATATTGCAATTTGCGCTTCTGGGGGCATCCAAACATGCATGATTGATATCTGGGGTTGAAAGAGAAATCTGAAAAATCATATCTTTTCCACTCTAGTTTTTGTTTTTTTTGGCTACTTGGTGTTGTTTTAATGGGAATTCACCTACTTCCCTAATAAATATAAAGCCCCTTTAGCAATCCTGCCTAAAATTCATCCGAACCCTAGTTCACTATAAGCCCAAACATGCTAAATCATCCTAATTTAATCCAGCCCCATCTTCCAAAGTCATGCCTACTTCTCTCCTTTGTGATTGTTTCTTCTCTAACTCAAACTATCTGACTGTCTCCATCCCAACACAAGTACCCAAAATTTTCCATCAACTTGAATGATTTTCACTTGATTTTAAGTATGGACTATGAAAAGCATTCAAAGACTGGTATTATTTTTGGTTTATGGTAGAATATGGAGATGGGTATTATTGGAATGAATGTTACTTCGTGGAGCTCATCAGCAAGGTAGTTTGATGGTGGATGGCTACAATAGCATGTTTATTAATGTAATTTGGAGGAGGTTACTTATGAAGAATTATTGCACTATATGAAAAAAGCTTACAAGAGGATGTCCAGAAGATTATGTCTTTCAAACCGTTTCATATGAACTTAGTGCATGAAGCTCTCTTTTGAAGATCAATTAATATGGATTAAAATGGGATACTCCAGTTTTCTAGACCGGGAGTTCCTAAAAAAAGGACCCACATTGCGTCCTTATCTCCAATGCAGTGCGAAAGGAGGAAACCGGGAAAGAAGATGAGAAAGTAGTACTTCAGGGCTACCTAGGAGAAGAATCTGGCATTGGGATCTTTCCAAGACTCATTTGACAACCATAACTTCTCAGGAGATTATTTATTAATAATAATGAGTTTTTGTGGGAAATTATTAGTTGTTTATGGTGGCATTATTTCTGTCACCTTTTGGGCCATTTTTAGGGTCCTAAATGAAATTCAAATGCCACAAAATTTGGAGTAGCCTGGTTTATCAACTTACCTTTTCTAGAGGCTTAAGCATCAAGATTTGACAAAGTTTGGGCCCATTTACTTGTTAGTTAAGGAAGTTGCAATTTTCTTATGTTTAAATGTAATTTTAAATATTTACGAGTTAGAGTTCTTTTTGAAGTTTCTTTCTTTAGGAATTCTACCTCAATTTAAGTTCTTTGGGTTGTAGTTGGCTTTAGGAAGATCAACACTTGCTGTCACTTGAATAGTGGTTTACAATTAGAAAGTATGGTTTGGGAGAAAAAGGATCCCAGAATATTATCATGTTATGGATGTATTGTTAATGAATCCTTTTATTCTTCATAGTTCTTTTATGTGATAGGGGTCTCATCGTCTCTTGTTTTAATGCTAATTTAACTTTCTTCCCTGCTCAACTTCCCTGTTCTTCTTAGTTATTATTTACTCTCTGCATACCATTCTTGGATTGGGTTACCATTTTGCATCAAGTGATAATGGAGTGGTTCTGGTTGTCAAACGAGGATTTGGCTGTCCTGATTTGCATCAGTCAATATCCATCTTGTTTGGATTTTTTCTCCTTGCTACCTATGTTACGCCGAGGGATGAAGACGGGACAAAGGCTCTAATCCCAAACTTACAGGGGATGGATATGGCTGAGTGGTTAAAGATAATCAAGTTGGAAATAAATCATCATCATCATCATCATCATCATGAAAGCCTTGTCCCAACTATATGTTGGCCTTGGGGTTGAGGCTACGTGAATTACATTTCTCCATTCCAATCTATCCTAAGTCAAATTCCCAAATAAATTGCACTTCTTCAAATCTATTTTTACTACCTTCATCCATGTCTTCTTCGGCCTACCCCTTCCACCTGGTAGGCCATCAACCGGCGTAGCCAAAAAAATTTGTCGATGCCGTTGCCGGCCTACGTGGGACATCCCTAAACCATCTCAAACAGGTTTCTCCAATTTTATCTCTTATTAATATTACCCCTAATTGCTGTCAAAATCGCTGATTTTTTATTTTATCCTTCCTAGTTTTACCAGACATCCACCTCAACATTCTCATATCTGCTACCTCCATTTGGTGCATATGTTGCTTCTAGATTGACCACATCTCCAACATTATTGGCAACATAGGATTGAGGCCCGACAGTTTTGTTGACCAGGAATTTAAATAAAGTGAATATGGAGTTCCTTTCCGTGAGAAGGGGAATACCTTATCCTTTTTTTTTTTTCCACTGTCTTTGTTTCAGACCTGGGTGAATCTAGAATCTCACTCTAATGAGATGAGTGTTATGAACAAATGAATATGTTCATAGTAGACATATGCACATGGCCCAACTTTGATAGGAGAGGGTAGAATAGCCAAAATCCATCGTAGAAATTCCTAGACACCTTCTGTAAGGAGATTATTGAGAACTATTCATCTTTTTTTATCTCTCTTTTGATCGTTTATTTCAACATCCCTTTGATAGAGGTGGCTTGGCAATGATCATTGCCATAAAAGCCTTGTCACAATGATCATCATCATCACTGCCGTCGTATCATCATAAAAGCCTTGTCACAACTATGTAGGGGTCAGCTATATGAAGTCTTTTTCTGCATGAGTCTATCCCGAGTCAAATTCTCGAACAGGTTACACTTTTTTAAATCTATCTCACTTCTTTAAATCTAACTTACTACTATCCATGTCCTTTTCTGCCTGCCATTTTCCTTGAAGTGCTATTACCCAAATAGATTAAAGTTTTACTCATTGGTTGTCGTTGGCCTTCGCTGGACATGTCCAAACCATCTTAAATGAGTCTTTGTTAGTTTATCATCTATTGATGCTATCCTTAAATGCTTCTAATCACGCTCATTTCTGATTCTTTTTTTTCTAGTTTTACCACACATCTATCTCAACATTCGTATATCTACTATACTCAATTTAGTTTACATACGTAGTTTCTTGATTCACCAAAATTACGCTTCATAGGTTATATGGTCTGATTATTGTCCTATAAAACTTTCCCTTTAGCCTTGTTTGTTTGTGCCAATTAAAAAGTGCTCCAGAAGCAAGTCTCCATTTCAACCATTCAACTTTATCCTTACTAACGATAGAGCCAAGGTATCAAAGGAATCTCTTTTTAGTATCTCTTGAGCTTCAATTCTTATAGGAGTTACTTCTCTTTGCACATCCTCATTGAAGTTGCAATTGATGTAATCTGTCTTTCTCACCTCATTTTAAATTCCTTGGATTTTAAAGCCTCCTTCCATTGCTTAAATTTTTATTCACACAATCTCTCAATTCATCCAACAATACTATATCATTTACAAGCAACATATACCCAGGTACCTCTTCTTGAATACAAGCAATTAACTCGTCTATAATCAACATGGTTTAAATTTCGGTGTCGGTCTTTGTGCCGTTCAGGATGGGACAAGTTGGTGCTGCCTGTGTCATTCATCCTAGAGTGGTACGACCATGCCAATTCTAAAAAATGTTAAAAGTTTTTTTTTAATATAAAAAATAGAAAATAAAAAAAAAACTAGTAAAAATGTGGAGATTAAGTTATTTAAGTAGCATCCCATTGCAAATAGAGTGATATTTAGTGTTGGTACAGCCTGGTTCTAAAAAAATGTTAAATAACTTTAAAAAAAATCTAAAAAAGTAGAAATTACTAGATAACTAGTAAAAGTTTGAAAATTAAATTATTGTAGTAGTATCTTATCTCAAATATATTGATATTTAGTGTTGGTTGAGCGCTGAGTCACTGACTTGATGCTTATAATTTCTTGTCGAGAGCAATTTGATAGCAATAGAGAATTAATGAGATTCCATCACTTAAAGAGCACATAATTAATAACACTTCACAAGAATTCATTATTTAACAATTTGAAAATGACAATAATGTGAAAGAATTTGATGTAGAGCCAATAAGAACATTCCATAATGGGATTAAAAATTCAGCCACATGTGCATTCCAAAATGATACAACTTTGCTTGAAAAGTTTAGAGCCAATTTTTATTTGTGCCATTCATGAGGATAAAGAGTGGAATTCTTAATTTAGCTTGCTAACTACCCAAAGTTTGACCCTATAAAATAATCAGCAATCACCATTGATGTTATTTAGCATCAAAGTTGAACGGCTTTTCACTACTAGATAACATGGAAATTTTTTGTTAAACCAACCAGTTATTAGCATTTATATAAGTGTCAAATTAGGTAGTATGTTGAATTTATAAATAAACTGTATGTAAACTCACAAATGGTATTTACACACAGTAGATAATCAGTGCTAAAAGATAAAGGCATAAAGCTAATCCTTGATGCAAATATATGATCACTGAAAACTCACATGTCTAGTTCTCATACTAGTTTCTGCTCGCTTATACATGTATTTTATGATATCAATATAACATCTTGGAGCACTCCTTTTATCTTTGTCCTAATCAAATCTCTAGGTACCTTGTCATAGGTTTTCTTTAAATCAATGAAACCTTTATGAAAGTCTTTCCTCTTCTCTCGATGTTTTTCCACTAATTGTCAATGAGAGGAAAATTCCATAGTTGATTTCCCTGGCGTAAAACTATTTTATTTTTTTATAGATATGTTGGTCTTTTGTTTAAGTCTTTGCTGAATTACTCTCTCCTATAATTTCATAATGTGACTATCAAGTTTAATTCCACGATAATTGATTCAACTTTGTTTATATCCTTTAATCCAATTGTAAGTACTATAACACTTCTCCCTTTTTTTGGCCTTAGTATCTTTTTGAAAAGTCTAGTTCACAAAATCCATCCAGTTCTCCCAGGCATTTCGAAACATTTATTAGAATGTCATTTGGTTCGGTAGCCTTTTATGTCTTCGTTCTTCCCAATGCCTTGTTTTTTCACTTCTGCTAACATAATTACATGGTAGATGGTATATAGTGCTAACGAAGCATCTTCTCTCGTTTCTATGCCGCTTTAAAATCTTTATTTAAAGGTTTGTTAAAATATTCTCGTCACCTTTCTTTAATATCATTGTCCTGCACTAAAATCTTTTGGTTGTTGCTCTTTATATATCCAACATAATCTAAGTCTCTACTTTTCTTATCCCTAATTCTTGTAAGATTGAATGAGTGGTAGCTTAGTTGGCCAAGGACTCTGCGCCTCAGGAAGTGGAGAGGTCTTGTGTTCGACACCTACCTTCATTGGCCACCTCTCATAATTTTACCCGGTACATGTGGATAGGAGGTCTTGCATGTGCCCCTAGGGATTAGTTTTCGGCTGTCTCTCGGGCTTAGGGTCAAATGCTCATGGGTTGGGCGGGAGATACCTTGGGTTATCAAAAAAAAAAAAAAAAAAAAAAGACATGCAAGATTGAAAATCTCTCATTTTTCTTGTTCTCAAATTATTATATATCATACACTTTGGACTTTGCATAACTTATTACTTTCTTAACTTCTCTTTTTTTTTCTTCATATACATTTTATAATTTCCTATATTCCTTATTCCTAGTCTCCTATTAAACTTTGTAGTAACCACCACTTGGTTTCTTTATCAAAGTTTATTTTCTCTTGCGACTCTCCAAACACTTTTTTTGCAACCCTTCTAATGAAGTTAGCATTTGGTTCCACATCATCGTAGTTTCTCCCTCAAAATTTCATTCTCCCACTTTATCACTTTATTACGCTTGATTGTTATTTCCCTTTCTTCTTTCAAATTCGCTCACTTCTTTTTAAGAGACCTTTTATTTACTACCCCTCTCTTTTACTTCTAATACAAACATCTAAAACTGCTATTGTTTGTTATGTGGTTAAACTATCTATAAGAATAACTCTTTACAAGCTAGTTAGTCATATTTTTGAAGTAGAAAAAGTCTGTCTTAGGTTTATGTGTGGTTAAATTATCTATAAGAATAACCTTACATTTTTTACAAGCTACTTAGTCATTTTTGAAGTAGAAAAAGTCTATTTTTTTTTTATTAGTTCCTCTTTTATAGGCAATAAAATGTTCCTTTCTTTTTAAAATAGGCGTTTGCACTCATTCCTTTCTGAGATAGTGTCTCCTAACTCTTATAGGTCAATGCTGATGCAAATTCCAAGATATTGTCTCCCTACTCATTCCTTCTCCAAAAACTTGTCCTCAATGGACTCTCTTGTACCCTACTATCCTTTCTTACGTGCTCATTTAAGTACTATCCTAGGAAAACCTTTTCACTAATTGAAATTTCTCGTATTAAACTACCCATCTCCTTACAAAAATCATCTTTTAACACCATCTAATCCTACTTGAGCTGCATAGGCATTGGTGATATGAATTACATCTTCTTCCTTTAACACTAGTTTAACTGCGGTAAGTTAATCTCTCAATCTCTTTATCCCCACAATCTTTATTTTATTTTTCTTCTTTTTTAAATCCTTATCTGCTATTATTTTTACTCCATTTCTAACAATTGTTCTTTCCTATGTAGTAAAGTTGTAGGCATCACTGAGCTTTGTAGTTTTATCCCCTTTTCCACTTTGTTTCTTGCAGAAAAGTTGTATTTACTGTTCTTCTTTTCATTGTATCGACTATCTCCATGCTTTTATATGTCAAAAATTCTATATTCCACGTAGTAAGTCAAATCCTGCTCTTCCTCTGAACTACTTCATTTACACTCGTCCAAATTGGAATAGGAACCTGTGCCTGCTTTTCATTGCAAAGGCACCTCTGAAGTGTGTCCGCTTATAGTGGATAATGCCCTAGAATGACCCCAAATGTCAGTATTTCCTCAAAATTCGTGTTGGAATTATGACAAAAGTTTTGTGCTAGCTATCAACCTACTTTATGGAACCCTTCTTTATTCAGGGTTGGGACCTTTTACAGCAAACTAGCGGTTTGTACGATGGTTGGCAATAACCAATTAACTAATTTACTTATTTTTATGTTTTTTATGTTTTTAAAGTTGTCTCAACCTCTTTTATCTAGTAAGACTACTACTGACACTTGCAACATGCCTGTGTTCACATTGCACAGATTTGTCCTTTTTTTTTTCATGTGATCCTCGCATTGCCACTAGTATACGCATATTTGTATCTACGAATATAATGCTTCTCTTCTTTGATGTCCAAGTGAGCTTGCTTTTTAAGGGGATTACCTTCTAGTAATCAAGACTTGGATGGATTGTGGTCCTTATCCCATTATAGTTTAGCTAATTATTTTGCAAGACTTGGATGGATTGTGGTCCTTATCCCATTATAGTTTAGCTAATGATTTTGAGTTGATGTCCAAGTGAGCTTGCTTTTAAGGGGTTTACCTTCTAGTAAAGTAATCAAGACTCGGGTGGATTGCGGTCCTTATCCCATACTAGTTTTGCTAATGATTTTGAAGAATATACTTGCTGAATACCTAGTTGAGTTCTTTATACGCAACAGAGATTTGTAAAGTGAACTGTAGAAATGGGCGTCCATCAAGATGGAGTGAAGATACAAAAATTAAATTGCATCAGTTCCACATGTGAACAGGCATCCTTCATTTGTCCACTACACTTGAGGGTCCATCCATAGGTTCCACTACCACTATCTTCCTGGATACTACAATTTAGCTGCATTAAAGGCAGAACTAATGTCATGACAAACTGTCCCAGTTGCTACCTCAGCTGCCTACGGACATGAAATTCCTTTGTGGGGAAGGCAGGATCGCTGGTGGTGGAGGGAGGCAGCGGACAGTGTGCTCTGAAAAAAAGTTATCGTGGTTTGGGTATATACTTTACTGTTATCCACTGCCTATTTGGAGGCAGGAACCCTCCATTCGTTACCACCCAAAAAAGGAAAGAAAATAGTCATTCCAAATCACTGTAATTTTCATGCATCTTTCAACAGTAGGTACTGTCGTCTACATTTCTCAATCTAAATTATCTCCTCTGATCATTTATTCAATTTATCTTTTCACATGGTAGCCAGATTTTATTTGATAAGATATGTGATAATGCTCAGTTTCTTATCTGACCAAAGTTTCACTGCTAGGGTGTTAAAACATGCAGCATTTAGAAGTTATTCTGATCTTTATACTGACCCTGAATTAGGTTTGGGACTTGGGCGGGCAAGATCGCTTAAGAACTTCATGGGCGACATATTATCGCGGAACAAATGCTGTCATTGTGGTCATAGATAGCACAGACCGTGCCAGGATCTCCATAATGAAAGATGAACTCTTCAGGCTTCTTCAACATGAAGATCTTGAGCACTCTGTCATCCTCGTCTTTGCAAATAAGCAAGATTTAAAGGATGCCATGCCACCAGCTGAGATAACAGATTCTCTCTCACTCCACAGCATCAAGAACCATGACTGGCACATCCAAGCCTGTTGCGCTCTTACGGGGGATGGTTTATATGATGGTTTGGGATGGATAGCCCAGCGAGTCACTGCTGGAAAGACCACTTGAGAGTAGCTTTCTGATAATATTTTCTTGGATTTGTTTAATGCAATTATCAGTTTCTGTTTGAAAATGAGAAATGGAGAACCTTTCCTTTGTAACTATTTATATTGGTTTTCCTCCAGCATATTGAGTTCGATACAAACAATTGGCAGCGCCGGTTTCAATGGCCTCATCTAACAAAAGCATTTCTCTTAAAATTGTTGTACATGTAAACTCAACTAGTCTCAATCAAGAAGTTCCTTTAAGCCTCAAACAATGGAGAAAGTTAAAAATCTTGACGAAATTCACAAGGACTAGAGAATCCAGCATTTGCAACCATGGGAATCCTGAGGTCCTTCAAACCATCGGTCCCAGGATGGGTTTGCAGGGCCATTTGTCCTGCAACAAGAATAACTAGTATTAAGCAGAGATGGTGAGATTGTGTCTTTGGCACGAAAAAAAGTTGAGCAGTGAATTACACTGGAATTAGTGGATCCGGTCTGGTTTCTACTTTAGGCAGCAATCTGGAGACACCAAATGAAATTCAGTCCCTAAAAATGAATACTTACCATCAATCTCAAAGAATGCAAATGAAATTATGGAGTTCTCTTATAAATATTCCATACGTACTCCTGACACACGATTGAAGCCTTCTCTATTTTCTCCAGCTCTTCCAGCTCTTCCTGAAAATGTCTTCATAAAATAAAATAGGATTCTCGCATTCTTAAATGGCTAAAAGATTATTGAAAGAAAATTTTCAGTGATGTGTACCCCTTCAGCAGCTGATTAGGAACGTGGGTGTGAACAGAGTATGTGAGTGGAAATCTAATTGATGCCAAATGAGAGAGAGAGAGAGAGAGAGAGAGAGAGAGAGAGAGAATTTTCAGTGATGTGTCCCCCTTCAGCAGCTGATTAGGAACGTGGGTGTGAACAGGGTATGTGAGTGAAAATCTAATTGATGCCAAATGAGAGAGAGAGAGAGAGAGAGAGAGAGAGAGAGAGAGGAGCTGGGTCGGGTTGATTGCCTTACAAGGAAAAGCATCCTGCAAATATTAATATTTGTCCAAGGAATTGGGGTAGCATTCATTTAAGATTTAGGCGTTGCGTCATGAAAGGATTTGAAGCTTGAATAAAACAAATATTGAAAGGATCCATAAAAACATGACTATTTAACAAAGCATGTTCTGAATAGAGCGGATCAGGTTCTAACCCATATGAATTGGAAGAGTTATAATTCAGTCTGATATTGGCACCACCCACCAAAATAGGAGGGAACAAAAATGCCTCTTAACATGTTTGCCATGCTCTATTTAAGGCCTTTCACAAGGTACACATAAAAAAGGTGTGGTCCAGCCGAAGCAGGGTTCTGGGAGGGTCCGGACTGGAGACAAACCTAATTTTTGGCAATTTTGCACAAAGTGACTGTTCGCAGGTATTGAACCTGCGTTATCACGCATGGCATCTGAGACTTTTATTATTGCACTAAAGTAATGAACCTTCCACAAGGTACACATTGAAAACAAAAGGTTGTATTTGACACATCAAATCATAGATAGATAGGGCTGTCAAAATTCTAAATTGCCAACAAAGATAATGACCATCCTGTAAAATGATAATTATAGCAAAAAAGATAACTGAATTTTATGATAATTAATTAGCATGCTGGCTATCCATCCCCGTCAATGAGGAAAAGAAATATGGCGGCCATGCATATGCCTATTTTGTAGCTTACTCTAGGAAGATACATTACCATACTTTTCTAGTACCTAAAGAGAGGGAAGTGATGTGTAGGTTGAATACATTTCTTGTACCTAAGGAGTGTGAAACTACATTACAGAGATGTGAAGCAAATAAGAATTCAAAAGAAATTTTCTGACCATACAGCTGTACAACCGGACATGGTGGAGATAGATTGGGGGTCCACAGCCATGTTCATTAATGCTTGGATTTCTCATCCAAGATTCATGTCAAAAGTCAAAAACGGTGGAAAGAATTTACAGTGGAAGGGCAGGCAGGTTAATTTAAGAAGTTAAACTGTTGAAAAATAAATCAATATTTGGAATAAGGTGTTAACCAGGAGGATAGAGAATGGAAAGAATATAGAAGCAAGAATTCATGATTGGGACATTTTGAAAGAGATCTCTTTTTCAAGAGGGACGAAAATCGGGCTCATTAAAGAAAGAACAGCAGAATCTCACAACAGGAAGAGGTTCTGTGGAAGCAAAGTCACGGGCTTTATAAGGGAAGATAAACACTCAAGCCTTATGAGAATGGGAGATAAATACTCAAGCCTTCCACAGGAAAGCAAACACAAGGAGACGATGGAATTTGTCGCATGAAATTGACAGGATGGGAGGATTGAAGATTCCAAGGGGATTAAAGGGTAAAAGACCATCTTTCTGATTCTCCTCATGAAAACAAAAAAAAAAAAAAAAAAACCTCCACTAGTCCTACAGTCATACTCTAGATGGAATAGGTTTTGATGCAATCTTGTTTAAGAAGCCATAGTAGCAAATAGATTTTTAGGAAGAAACTGAGGCCGTGATAAAAGAATATGTAAGGGGACGAGGCTTCTAGGCATGGTTTTACTCTCTTTCCAGTAAGGCAAGATGGTACTTTCTTAAGAATGGCTTCATGGAAATAATATGAGAGCGTCACAGCCATGGAAAGCTTAGTAAGGACTTGATTATCACTTTTTTGCAATGAATTCCCAAATACGAAAACCAAGTTGAGCTCAAACACTTTAGATCAAGGTTTTAAATTCTGAAACCAGTCTTCATGCAAATTGGGACTGAGAGGAGCCAATGTAATGCAGGACAGATCCATGGTCCCCCATGGGTCAGGTTTGGGCCCAGCCCAGTTATCCTTATCTTATTTAGAGTTATTTTCATTTATTTATGCCCTTTATTTAGTTAAGTGAGATGTCTTAATCTAAACCGTAGGATTATTAGATGGTTGAGATTAGATAGGTTTGTGTTTTTTCTTATTTAAGCATTGCAAAGCCTCCTAGGTTATGGAGTTAATGATTAATGAAATTTATCTTGAGTGATTTTGGGGTTTCCCAAGTTATCTTTTCTTCCTTGCCCGCAATGGGGAGTTTGGTGTGAGGCCAATTTTCAGGCTTTAGCCTGACCTATTCCCTACCACCTCCATCCTATTCCCTCCATCTCTACCCACCCTACACTTGGTACCCCGCTCCGCATCAATTGCATGTTGTAGGTATCGGCGGTGCTGGATTGTGCAGGCAAGGAAGATGGGATGGCCAGCAAGGGAATAATTTTTAGGTGCACTTTGGTTGAAAGGGGACTGGCTTGGTAATGATCAGTTGATGTGGATATGGGGAAATCTAGGTTTAGGGCTTTCGAAGAGAAAGATGTTGTTCAAGAAGTTAACGAAGGAGATCGAGTCATTGAGGTACCACATATTGATTTCATCTTCAGAGATTGACCATTACTACTTGACGGTTCAAAGCAAATGATACTCCAAAATTTGAAGCATTTAATGGTTGGATCTCACATCCAAGCTGGTTTCGGAAATCAAAAGAAGCAATACCTCAAATCTACTTCGAGTTCGGAGAACAAATCACATGAAGCCTCCACACTATGCATAAAAGACGGAGATCAAGCAGCACATCAAAAGTTTGTACAGTTGATTCACAATCCTAGTGGACAATTACAGAACTCGTGGTCGAGTTCTCTCCAAGTCAGGGAGAATTTGATGCAGGACAGATCCATGGTCCCCCCATGGGTCAACCCCCCTTTGGGCCCAGCCCAGTTATCCTTATCTTATTTAGAGTTATTTTCATTTATTTATGCCCTTTATTTAGTTAAGTGAGATGTTTTAATCTCAATCGTAGGATTATTAGATGGTTGATATTAGGTCTAGGTTTGTTTTTTTTCATATTTAAGCATTGTAAAGCCTCCTACACTATGGAGTCAATGATTAGTGAAATTAATCTCGAGTGATTTTGGGGTTTCCCAAGTTCTTTCTTCTTCCTCGCCCACGATAGGGAGTTTGACCTGAGGCCAATTTTCAGGCTTTAGCCTGACCTATTCCCTTCCACCTCCATCTCCGATCCCTCCATTTCTACGCGCCTCGTGTCTAGTAACCTGCTCTACATCACAATGCCAGCTATGCTGGTCCATGCCGGCCATGCCGACCTGGTATGAGAAAATGCTTAAAAAATCATAAAAAAACTGAAATCAAGAAATAATAAGAAAATGCTAAAAATAAGTAAATTTTATGATTTAGTTTTATCTTAAATGAATACTAAAGATAGATAGTTCTTTCCCCAAGGTCGGCAGAATGTTCATCACTTCTTATATCTAAAAGAATGATCATTTAACATATATAAAGAACCAAATTACCAATTTATAATAACTATTTATAACTTAAAAATCATAGCAACATCAAAATAATTTGACAGAGGATGGAGGCTTAGTGCTATGTTAGCAACTAATTCTTCAATACTAAATTAACTCTCAAGCTTGCTAAGAATTTGTTTTCGAAAGTTCAGACTCAAAGAGTGGAAAAAAAGGAGTGCCTATATGTGTTTTTGATTGAGTTACTATGATATGACTCAGTTCATACCAGTGCCTAATGGTGTGTATAAGCCCTAGCTAGTCTGTAGCAATCTGTTCCGGTTCGTGCCGATCTGACTCAATTGAGTTTGTGCTTGATCAAGTCAAGACTTTTAGAATTCTGTTCCTAGACATGTATGGGAAGTTAGGAACTAACTGACCCCAATTCGAACAGTGCTGGACAAAACTTCAGAGAATGCTCCAGACAGCTTAGTGGGGTGTGTTTATACAATTTCCAAAAGGCTCTTGCAAATCAAGTACGGGAAGTCATCCATCACTCAATAGGACCTACACAAGAAGCTTTTGTAAAAGACAGAGATTCATGATAGGGTGTAGATTGCAAACGAAGCAATTCATTCCAGGATGAGATTGAAGAAGCTTGTTGCTCTTTAAAATTCACATGGAGAAAGCATAAGAACATGAGGATTGCGACTTCTTGGCATACAGCAAACAAATGGGTTTTCAATAGACACGGAGAGGGTGGATCAAGACATGTTTCTCCAACATCTTTTTTCCATACTAGTAAATGGCTCACCATCTCCTCTATTGAGTCCTACAGAAGGTTTAAGGCAGGGGGATCCACTTTCTTTGTCATTTTTCATAGTAGTGTAGGGATTGGGATAATTGATACACAAGACTCACCAAAAAGAAAAAGAAAAAGAAAGGCCAACAGGTTTGTAGCAATTTTATTTTGAATGATGAATAGTTCGTAGTAATATTCATCTAACGGCATATTTAGGCCTAGAATATGGAGACCGAAACAATTGAGGGCATCCTCAGATGTTTTGAAACAATTTCGGGCTTAAGGGTGAAAATCAGGATAAGTATGATAGTTGGTGTGGAGGTGGAAATGCGTAAGGTGGGAGGTGGCAGAAATGGCTCAGCTCATATTGTCAGGTGCAAAGAAAACAAGTTCCCAACAACATATTTGGGGCTGCCCTTGGAAACAATCCGAGATCGAAGTCAATGTTGGATCAAGTAGAGCAAAGGTGGAAATAAAGCTTGCAAGATGAAAAAAAAATTGTTTTTGCAGTACAGAATCACTCTTATTAAAGCTTCAATGGAAAATTTACCAATTTATTGTTTATGTTCATTGTTTATGGTTGCAAGAAAACATTCTATGGGGAGGAAAGGAAGAGAAGGAGGTTCACTTGATAAAATGGGGGAGGTCTCCATGTCAAAAGAGAGAGGCTTAAGACAATGAAAATCAGGCAAAAGTTGAGCTTTGTAGAGTAGATGGTGATGAAGATTTGGGAAGGTGAGGGGCTCTATAAAGAAGGGTCATTGCTGAAAAATATGGGGACTGCATATGGAGGTGGGAAGCAGGTAAACCCCTCTACTCAATGGGCTAAGGTTGCAAGATATGGAAGGATTTATCTCTATAGTAGGGAAGTCAGAGTCTTAAGTTGGTCATGTTTTTTAAGGGGGCCAGCATTACCGTGGTCTACCTTTCTTGGTGGGAAATGGAAATAGAGTAAAAGTTCTTGGAGGATATTTTGGGGGGCGGAAGAGCATTTTCAAGTGAAATTCCAAGGTCGGTACAACGTAGTGGACCAAAAGTGGTCGTCTGTTTAATCAATGTTTCTAGATATTGGTAGGGAAAGAGCCTTGGAGTCTTATCATTTAGGAGAAACCTATTAGAGTCAGACTCAGTCAAAACCTGTGGGACTCGGCCAAGTATAAGTTCCTTCTAGCTAATCTGAACAATGTTGTCCTGTGAAGGGTAATCCAAGATGTGAGTATGAGGTGGTGGGTTTCATGTAGCAATTTTTTGGTCAAACCTTTCTCAATATGTTAGCCTCTCGTTTGTGCAGCACCCACTCATTGTTCTCATGTTTGGTTGAGTCTGGTCCCCTCATAGGGCCAAAGGGTGAAGCTTCTTGTTAGCAATAGTAGTTGGGAAGGGCCTTTTTTTTTTTTAATGGCTACTTTCATTAATAAAAGCAAGCAGTACAAGAGAAATATACTAACAAGCAAAAGCAGGAAAACAGGGGGAAACCAAAAGAAACTGGAACAAGCCACCAAACCGGACTAAGTTGGCCCTGAAAGGGAGAAAGCCAACTCCTTCCAATGCATCATTATTTGCTCAGTAAGGTGTCGACAATGGATAATATCATTAGAAGAGTTTAGTGTCTCATGATACTTCCTTTGAGTGAGCCTTTTGTGGATGAGAGAGTGAGATATTGATCACCTCTTTGTGCAATGGAATTTTGTGAAAATGAATTTAAGTTGCTAGATTCATTCAACAAGCATTCCAGAACAAGATGCACAAAATGGTGCTTGATGGGGATTACGACCATCTGCAAAAAGAGGAAAAATGTTAAGGTCACTTTACAGGCCACATTAAGGTCCATCTGGAAAGAAAGACATAGCAGGGTCTTCAATCATAGAAAGAATGATGGAAGAACTGGTGGATCTTATCAAAACTATTGTTGCAAGTTGGGCAGTAGTAAGGAAAGAATTAGGGAATTAAAATGGGAGACATCTTGCCTAATTATGAAGCTTCAACAAGAGGGTTCAAAAAGGAATGAAGAGAGGAGAAAATGGATTGCTTTGGAGGGATGTTTGAAGTTCAATGTTGATGGTGCAGCCCAGAAGAACAAGTTAGACCAGAATAGGGAGAGCATTAAGAGAATGCCAAGGGGAGATTGTGTTATCATTTTTCAAACAGTGGGTTGCAAAGACTCTAAGGAGGCAGAAATTCCTGTTATTCTTTGAGCTCTAATTGTTGAAAGGAAAGGTTCTTATTATTTGAGCTCTAATTGTAGAAAGGAAAGATTCTCATAATCCACAGTCATCACTGAAACTGATTCTAAAAACGCAATGAAGTAGACAAAGATAGAAGCAAAAAACCCTTGGTGACTAGCTTTCAGCAGTAAGCTGTTATCGTCATAAATTCAAGTGTTCTTCTCACACATCTCTAGAGAGGCAAATGGTGATGCAAAAAGGTTGGCAAGATAGGTATTGAAATAGATTATTCAATTACCATCTATTAGATGTCTTATGCAGTAAGGATAGCATCAGGAAAGTTAATCTTTAAAGAGAAGTTCGGTTCTTTTTTTTTTTTTTTTGTATACCATATACTCCCCTGTATATTATTTGCTTAACAATATAATTTTATATCTAATTAATGAAAATCATCATTACAAAAAATAAAAAATAAAAAAAAAGAAAGAAAAAACCCGGTATAACACATTAGGAATTCCAGTTGGTAATCTGGTCCTCTGGGCATTCGGAATAGTAGAAGTTAGTAAGGGGAATACTATAATTTACTAGCTCAATGCGAGTAGGGCATTGCCGTTAGATAGGGCTTAAATTATATTAAAATGCCTTTTCTAGGCCACCTATGGTGACGCTGATTTGAAGAAATCACTTCCTAGGATTGATGCTGCCGAGGAGATCAAATTCAACTCTCAATTTTATTTTATTTTATATTTTTTGAACTGTAACAAACTACATTAAAGGAAACAACAGATACAAAGCTGAAAAAATCAAAGCAAGAAAAAGCAAAGGAAAAGGTATAAGAGCACTATACCACTCGCAACCCCAATTACATAACCACACCCACCAAATGATACAATCTCTCAACCCCTTGCTTGACTAGCACATTCGCCAACAAGTGACGGTAGCCGATAACTCCATAATTTCATTGAGATGGAATTGAAATTCCCACAGGTACTCCTTACGATTCGACACCCATGCAATTGCATCAAAGGAATCACTTTCCACAATGAGAGCACCAACATAACTTCTCGAAAACAATCCAAGACCCTTCAAAATAAATAACACCTCTGCTTCATTCAAGTCACAAACACCCACATTCCAGGAAAACATAAGAAGCACTTTACCCTTATAATTACAAAGGACTCCTCGGGAATGGACCTAGGCTTACCCCTTGAAGCTCCATCAACATTGAATTTTAAAACCCCAATGGAAGGGGTTTTAAAACCCCAATGAACATGGCTGTGGACCCCCAATCTATCTCCATCTTTTAGCTCGAAGTGCTTATGTTGTTTATGTATGTTTCTGTGATGGATGGACGAGATTGGAGGTGATTTTGATGGAAATTGGGTTGCATGGAGGAAGTTGTAGAATTCTGGAAATTTGGAATTCTAGTGTACCCGGTTGACCGGATGCAAAGGAACTTCAGGGAAATAACTAGGACTTGAAATTTCTCTCAGACCCAGAAATCCACTGTACTCGGTCGACCGGCCCCTGCTGAGTGTCGATTGGATACAAAGGATTTCCAGGATTTTAACTGGGGACTGGATTTATCTCTCAAACACATAATTCATGTATACTCGGTCAACATCTAAGCCAGGCGGTTGACCGGGCACACTGTGGAATTTCCAGAAGCAAAGTGCTGCCCCCCAGTTGTTTGCCCAGATGTCATGTGTACCCAGTCGACATCCTGGCCACGATGTCGACCGGATATACTACAGGGATGTCGATTTGGAAGTCAACATCTTGACTCTCCTACTGTACCCAGTTGACCGGCCCTTGGGGATGTCGACCGGATACACTGCAGACTGAGGTTTCCAGTTTTGCAATTTCTAATGTTTTGATCTGTTGTGGGGCTTATTGACCATCAAAATGGACTTCTATTGATATGCCAAGCATGAATCAATGGTGAGGCTCAACCTCGACTCACAGGGGCCAATAAGTAGGGTCTAGTGTGTTGATTGGAAATTGATTCGATCCTTAAATATTATTGAAGATGCCCGTAACTTCTAGAGCACCAAATACAGTATCCTTGGTATTTGAAACTTCATTTAGGAATCCAATTGACTGACATGGACCTGGACCTGAAAGGGGGGGCCATTACTTAGGTTTGACCTTTGCTATTTCCCTTTGATTACTTGGTTTTGGAGATTTATTATATTTTATTCTTTGTTATCACTCTTGCATCCTTTCTATTGTTAATACCTGTCAATTAAATGGAAATTGGATGACCTAAACCTAGGATTACCTGGTGGTGACCTGATATTGTGCAGTGGTGATTAATTTCCCGTGCCTATGGCTTGGCAGGCCATCATATGGCTTATGAATGGATGGTGGTGATACCTTAGCATGAAGAGGTTGGATATTGTGGACTTGTTGAATACTAATGGACTGAACTTGTATGTTATACTTGGACTATTTTGAGACTAAGGCCATGGCTTTGATGGGCCTTAGGATGGATCCAATGGTGGATTTGGACTTGGATTGTATTTAGGGATTAGACCTCTACCTTAGACCTCTTATAGACTTGATAGGACCTTGCTCGCGCAAGGCAAGCCTAGACAGACATAGACCTTTATTTGTTTCCTTAAGTCGGCATTAACATTCACTCAGTTGTTATAAGCTTAGCCTTTGGACTGATCATCACTAGTAAGAGTTATATTGGTTACTGTCATGATGAGCTATGGCTAGATGAATGGTGTGATTCCGGTTTCGGTCTATTGAGTGTGAGGATATTTTTATTGAGATGGATGTTATTATTGGTGGGGCTCGTCATCCCTTGCACTGCTACTATATTTCCCCGCCACGATTGTTTACAGTATGGGAGGGCCGCGGCATAATATCCTGCGGTGTCCAGCTCATGTGAATGTGCCACCTCAATGTATCGTTCGGTTAGATACTTTACTTTCATTCTATTTGATACATCTTGCTCAATTGCCCAGCATTTGTACCGTTGTTAATCTTATGATATTATGATCGTCTCTATTTCTTTTGATGCATACATCCTATGTTACTTGTATAATGTGCCTTACCAGATCTTTGGATCTAACCCATTATTGGTGCCTAGGTTTTGACCCCGATCCCGAGGACGACGTGCTCGTTGAGGTGCCCATAGCTGGAGACTACGAATGGGGACTGACTGACCAAGTGGTCGAGCTGGAGGATGGAGTGCCTGCACAGGAGGTTTACGTGCAGTTTATTTTGGGGTTCGAGAGTCTTTTGTTGTGAGCAGGAAGATAGACTGTTATGTACCTTTTATTCACTTTGAGATTTAGGCCGAACTTCAGCCCTGCTACATTTGCTTTATGCTTTTGAGATACCTTATGCTTCCGCGATTATATGATTTTGCTTCCGCTATTCTTTATGCTTCCACAATTAACCGTTGATCATTATATTGTTTCAAAAGTTTTAAATTTGGACCTCAGTGCGGACTATGATCTTGGGAGTTCTCGGATTTTCCGGGAAGTAAAAACGCCAATTTCGGATACCTTGGTGGTAACCTCGGCATTCGGAACTAGGGCGTAACACTTAATGCATGTAGAGAAGAAGTATTTGGTTCTAGGGAGGAGGAATTAGTTTCCTCCGATGATGACGATGGAGATCCAAAAATGATGAGGGGTAGGAGAGAAAGTGTGAGGTCACTTCAGGAGGAAGAGAGGAGAAGAACGAAATATGAAGCAGCCGCTAGAGGTAGCCAATATGAGCAGGGTGGGTCATCTGAACCGGGGGGAGCGAGTTTGAGTCAGGCATTTAGTCAAAAACAACCCCGTCAAGATCCAGACATTGAGGAGGTTGAAAGACCTCCTACACATGCACCTCATAGGCTGGATGTGATGGGGCCAACTGACCCATTTGCTTATAGAAAAACAACATCAAAGCAGTCCAGCATCATGAAAGCACTAAAGGGCAAGTTTGGTAAAGCAAGAGAACATCTAGTGAGAGCTATTGGGAAGGTTTTTTTTTATTTTTATGGAGGCATTCCACCCAACAAGGCATCTTCTCCTTATTTCACCACCATGTTAGATGCGGCCGTAGAACATGGTTTAGGTATAAAGGCACCCACCCCTTATGAGATTGGGCATGTCCGTGTTAAAAAATAGTATGACGAGTTGCAGGCTTGGGTGCAAACTTTCAAATGGGCATGGAGGGAAAGAGGTTGCACACTAATGTGCGATGGGTGGACGACCATCACACATCGTCATTTCTTGAATTTTCTAGTCTACTCGTTTATGGGCATGGTGTTTATCAAATCAGTTGATGCAATTGATTACATCTAAGATGCAAAATATATTAATAAGCCATTGAATGAGGTGATTGAAGAAATTGGGGCAGATTGTGTAGTTCAGGTTGTTACCGACAATGCTTCAAACATGAAGGCTGCAAGAATGATACATATGAAACAAAGGCCAAGGATTTTCTGGTCTCTATGTGCAGCACATTGCCTGGATCTGATGCTTGAAGATATTGCAAAAGGAAAAATCATGCTGCAAGTGATTGGTAGGATAAATAAGATCACCAATTTTTTCTTCAGTCATAGACTCATTTTCATGATGAAAACGTATACAAATAACCATGAACTACTGCGGCCTGGCATCAGTAGATTTTCCACCCACTTCATTTCCATCAAAAAGTGTTTACAAGTATAGAGAAGGACTTCTCCAATTGATAAATTCACAGGAGTTCATGAATTCAAAATGGGGAAAGAGGCCAAGTCCCATTACAAAAGAAGTATGTAAATTAATTGCTTCCAACAAATTTTGGCTCCATGTGAAGGGTGTTTTGAATGTTTTTGATCCCCTACTAAAGGTTTTTCGATTGGTTGATAGCGATGATAAGCCAACAATGGGCTTCTTACATGAGGCCATTGAGAGATCCAAGTTGACTATTCAAGCAGATTGTAGATATTATAAAAAGTTTTGGAAGATCATCGACGATCGATGGGGACGACACTTAAAACATGATTTACACACTACCGGTAAAGTGAAGGCTATTTGTTTGAATACTTGAATTGTTGTATTCAGTTCTCCTCACTATATTAATTTATCATTGATTAAAATTCATTGGTTTTACATGATACTTCTTTAATCCACAATTTATGGATTGACACGTATCTGATGATATTCATTTGGGACTAAAAAATGTAATTGAAAGACTGGCAGAGAGTACAGATGAAGCAATTTGGGCTACAAATCAGGTAGGCTAATTAAGAAAAAAAAGTATATAACATCGTAATTTCTCCAATTTACGTTAATGTCTTCAGATTAACAGATACAATGTACGTGCTGGAAGCTTTGGAACGACGACTGCACAGAGAGCTATCACATAGACCAATTATGGTATTGATTGTAATGTCATCTCTATATTATTAAAGGACTTATTATTATTTTATTGACTCTAATATCATTTCTATTTTGATTTTCAGCTGAATGGTGGTTGAATCATGGAGAAAGTGCTCATTCACTAAAGACGATTGCTATTAAAATCCTTAGTCAAACTACACCGTCTTCCAATTATGAAAGAAACTGGAGCACCTTCTCATTTATCCACACAAGACCAAGAAATAGATTAACAATGCAAAAGCTAAATAAATTGGTCTACATCCACTAAAAGTCTCAAGCTCCAGAGTAGAAATAGAAAGAGAAGACAGTTTGAGGATCAACGGGATTATTTTTGTCCAACTAATTTGGACTATATCTTTTCAGAAGAGGATACTGTGTTAGGTGAATATCTGGAGGAACAAAAAAAACCGGTGTTAGACCAAGGCCCAGCGTTTGAGGAGTTGATAGAGGAATTGACTGGGGAATGGCCTGAGCCAGTGAGGGCCTCATAAAGGGTAGAAAAAATAAACTTGACAATGCAACAGGGGCACGAACCTGATACAAGTGAGCCAAAGGGAAAGGAGGTGGACGAGGAGAGTGAGTCAAGTATTTCTACTTCTTCATCATCAGCAGGAATTCCACCTGACTCTCCCAGGGATGGTGGTCATTATAGAGATGATGACCCTATCAATTATGAGATAGTTGAGCATTTTCCTAGTGCTAACGAGTTAGATCCTCGCCGTGGCTATGTCAAACATGTTGGACAGACCGAGGTAGGGAGTATTATTGGCGCCGTTGGGCAAGGAGTGGGGGAAGGTACTCATGGTCATCATGGGGGCTATGTTGACCAACAAGGTTCCATGTATGGACAGCATGAAGGTTATTCATATGACCCTGATTGGGTACCCCCTTCACCAACACCGCCACTTTCTATCGAACAGATATTGATTTAGTAAGGGAGGCTTCCCCGCCCCCCTCCCCCGCCCCCCCATATCCCTAATGACCTTTTCATGCCCCTCATGCCTATTTCATGCTATTGAGTACAACTAGCCATCTCAATCTACAGGGGATCAAGATAGTTCATCATCTTATCAAAAACAATTTGAATACGGCCATGTGTATGGTAGTGCAGCGCAACAGTATGGAGCATATCTTTTTAACTAATACTGAAGAAATGATGATGATGATATCGAGCATGGGCGACACTCCACTTGCAATTAGGTTGTCAATCTATCATACTCATCTCTCTCTCTCTCTCTCTCTCTCTCTCTCTCTCATCTCTACTCTCTAGTCCCCCCCTTAATTACAGGTAAACCATGAACCTTTTGATGCCCAAGTGCTTTATGATTTATCTATCTCGCTATCATGTTTCAGATTTTAATATGTTATCTTCGTGGTCTTGAATTTCACAACTTATTTGATGATTGAGTTAGTATTAAATGATAATTGATATGTTATCTTTATTTTCTTGTATTTAACACTAATAAATTGATCATGAGCAAAAATAATGGTTGTATTGTATGTTATACTGGAGAAGACAGCGAACTGCGACACAGACAGGACTCATAACTTAAGGTGACCAATATATTGATTTATTGTTGTTAATAATGGAAAAAATTTTGTTTTCCAGCATTTTCTAATATTCTGGATTTTTTGGATATCTTTGCGATTTTTTTTATTAAAAAAAATTTACACCACAACGATCGTGACGAACCGATAACCGCAACCGATACCTATATCATTTCGGTTTTTCGACCTGGCTGATACTGCGACAACCATGGGGATAATACATCCTACTATTGGCAATTGATTATCCATTAGGTACAAAATCAGTGGGCATTCCTAAATCAGTACCAAATCAAATTAGCGACAGTTTGAATGCAATAGATATGGTCTATAACATTGGATTATTCTTGGTGCTGGGTTAGTTTGAGCTCTGTCCTTTGGCAGCTGGTTGATAAATTGGATGACGATAGTGCTCTATTTGGTGAAGTTATTAAAATAATTTTCTTTGATTCGCATCAATTGGTCTTAGAGCCATGTTCATTATCCTCTGGTTTGAGTTTGATAGAAATATATATGTAGTGATAACCAAGGAAGATGGGACATACAAACTGTAATCCACTCTGTTCAGTCCTTAGTACCTGAATAGACCAAATCAATGGATGAAATGGAATTATGGTAATCAAACAGATTTGTAGATTACCATCAAAATCTTGAGATTGACCATAAAGGAATGTTGACTGAGGTGACCATTATCATGTCTGTATTCTAGGAATTCTGAGCAACAACAATCGGACTGCCCTAACAAATATCCAAATCCATTGGCACTTCCTCTTTTGACCGGATCATCCTTCTTGATATGTTATCCACTTACCTAGCCATCCATATTTGCATTTTCTTCATCTAAATTTCAAACCATTGACTCAAGCTTGGATAAAGAAGGATAGTTGACATCTATTATTCTCAGAAACCTGTGGGTGACTGCCCACTGAAGCCCTATCCACTGGATATGATACTTAATTGGTAGTGGATACTAATCCAATGTCATCATTTTAGACTGCAGTTCTGCAGTGCACTAGATGACATCAATGATCAACATGACACTACTAATCCAAGAAGCACTTTCTTTGCTGAAGGGTGTTTCTACTGCCTCTGAAGGACCACAGAAAATGGTTTTCCACCTATTGGGTCCAAATCTACTTACTGCGAAAATCACAGAAAATGCTTCTACATTCAACACTAAAAGTACGGTAAATGTCGATAGAAACCAGCAGAAAGCCATTCTATCATGGAATCCATTTTCTTCCCTGCAGAAAAAGTGCAGGGAAGAATCCCTTCTTCCATTTTCTATCATGAAAACCATTTTCTACCTCTTCTGGAAGAACCCCAGAAAACAGATTTCCATCTCTTGGGTCCGAATCAGCTTCGAACAAGAATCACCCAAAGATGCTTTTACCTTAGCAAATAAAACCCACACTTACATTGACACGAAACAACTGAAAAATCATTTTACCAGAAATCCATTCCCATTTTTCGCAGGAAAACGTGCCAGACAAATACAAACCTAAATCCACTCTAAAACCGTCATTGCTCATTATATATCATGTTCTCATAGTCAAACATAAACAGCAGAAACGAAAACCTCAAGCAATTCATGACTAGAATCAAGGAAACCAAAATCTACGAAAAAGAAAAAAAGCAACAGCAGAAGACAAAGCTAACCTCAAGGTATCTGGTTTCCTGCTCCAACCGCTTCAATTCAGCAAGAAACCGATGCTTTCCTCGTTTATCAGACGCCACGGAAGAAGTAGGAGCAGCTACAGGAGGAATCTGCGCGTCAATCGACGTCGAAACAGCTCCCGCCATTAAAAGGATTCCTCGAAAGATCCCTAACTCACCCGAACAAACACGAATCAGAGAAAACAGATTCCATGGTTTGGAGAGGAGAAATCTTTACGGAATCGGATCTGGAGCAGCTAAGAGAGCGAGAGCGAGAGAGAGAGGGTCTTGACTCTCAGCGTGTTTTTTTGGTTTTGGTTTGTTTTTTTCCTTTTCGACTTTTGTCTGACCTTGGAAAGGATTGAAAAGGAAAAGTATTTTTTATGGATTTTGTTGGTGTTTGATGTTTGGGACTTTCTTTTCTCTGTGTGGGGACTGGGGACTCTCTCTGTTTCTCTCTCTCTCTCTCTTGTTTTTCTTTGGGTTGGTTGGGTGTTTTCGGCAGAAAGTGAAGGCAAAGACAGAGGGAGGGTTTTTTCTCATTTTATACTGACCAGAGTTTCGATTCATACAATTTTCTTTTTTGGGGTTTGTTTTTTACTTCCTTTTGCCTGTATTTCTAATTTGGAATTTGTATATTTTTTATCCGGGAAATGTTTTCTTTTCTTCGTAGGAAGAAAATATCATTAGCAGAGAAAAATCACACAATCAAGAAGCAACCAATAAAAAGACTAAAAAAAGAAACAACTTAGCACCTAGCCAAAAGGATATTAGAAGCTAAACTCCGATTTACATGTTGCCTAGTTGCCTTGAAGAGTAACCAAACTTAGCAAGCCTATATAACAGGGCATTGAATGTCCTAGGATTATAGCAAAGTCTACAAAATAAAACCAAAAAGCAAAAGCTTTACTGTCTGAAATAATTGAATTAATGGACCAATGATAGTTGCCCTTCAACGATAGCACCACTTCTTGCATATCCAAAATGACATGAATCCCGACAAAACCAATCTTCCTCGCCTTCTCCAACGCATTTAAGACCACCCTCATTTCGGCCTCCTTTGAAGAAGCAAATTCCAGCTCTTGTGAACAGCACATACATCCATAATAGAACCATTTAACATCATCATAAAACCAAAGGAAGCGAGACCCTTCTCAAACTTATAGGCTGCGTCCGAGAAGATTATGACATCTTCCTTGTTAGGTATCATCGTAAAAACTTTAGGGATCTCAGAAAAATTCTCATCATTTCTAAAGGAAAGATCACGATCAAGACCAATGGGGTTCTCAAGAATCTTATGGCTAAACTAATGATTTTAGAAGGGTCTAGAGTTTAGGGTCTAAAGTTTGACTTGTATGAATAAAGTCATTTCTAGCTTTCCAAATAGTCCACCAAATGGAGAGAGTTCTGATCTTAGAGTAGGTCTTTCCAAGAGGAGGATTCAGTTGACCATGCTCACATGAGTTCTTCCACCATTTCATTAAATTTGTTGAATGAATAGAACAAAAAATATGGCCCCACTGTGCTACGAGTAAACTACGTATACAGGCTAGCTCATGGGAATTACCTTGATGCAACTTAACCAACTTGATTTAATAGCCTTTAAGCTTAATGACGTCTTATTCATAGATTTTTCGAGATTCAATCCAATGGTGAGTGAAGGTTTAGAGAATATAAAATTGGGCCTCATGCTAGATCATGTGATGAAAGGATCAGGGGTTGCATTGATGAAAGGTTGGGTACAAATGGGCCCCACTGGGAGGTTCAGCCCACAAGCTCGGCTCATAAGTCAACCCATGCAATATAGGCTGGCCCATAAGTTTATGCGTAGTCAAATTCTTGCTATACATAATCCAATCATTCCATACATCCGGCATAGTCCAACCAATCTTTCCATACACATTTAGTCAATCCAATTATCCCCACGTACCATGCATATCCAGCCAACCTTCTACAATAGGCATGCATAATCCAGCCAATCTTTTCATATATATTTGGTCGATCAATTATCCCCACATATCATATGTAAGTGCCCAAAATGACACGAACTTAATTAGTTAAATGTAGAACTCTTTGGGGAAAGATCGAACGCCTGAGACCTGAAAAGGAAGGAGAGAAACAGAGGTCAAAGGCCCTGGTTGCTGTTAGCCGAAGGCACTCTGATGCCTAAGTTAGTTCTGCAACTAAGCAAAAGATAAGTGGTAGTGAGGAAGGAGAGTATGAAGGTATATGCCTTCTGTTGTATTATGTTGCGTACCTTACTGGCACTAATCTCATGCTTATATAGAGGCAAAAGTCCCATCAAACCTCTTGCTGAGTGGAGGTAGGTGGGGGTAAGGTCCCATCGGACCTTACCCTGACACTTGGTGGTAGGTAAAAAGGGAGAGTCCCATCGGACGGCTTTCCATTCTCCATAGGACTGTTGACGTGACCGCCTGATAAAGTCAACTCCGTATCTCTACCACGTGCCACCCTATCCGACAACACATGTCCGTACTTTTCACAGGAGCATGATCACATTTGATTGTCGCTCAATACTTGTACTGAGATCAGAAATAGTCATGAGATGGATGCGTTTTGGTACCGTTGCCGAGACACTCATATAGCTTGCACTGTTGCTGAGCTGAGAGCAGCGGTACTGTTACCGTGCTGAGAGTAGCCTCGCTATCTAACACTATTGCCGAGCTGCCGAACTGACACTCTTGCTAAGCTGTCGAGCTGACACTGTTGTCACCTATCGAGCTGCACATAACCGAGACCAAGACAAACCGAGCCGGTACTGTTACAGAAGCTTAGCATAATCTCGGTGTTACGGGATTACTCCCACACATCATGCCTATTCAACCAAGCATATCCAACCCACCTTCTATAATAGGCATGCATGCAAATATGGTTAAGCCATCCACCATTTCACCATCCTCGCATTCATATATCATTGCGTAAATCTTTAGTTTTTGTTATCTTTGATTGAGATTCTAATAAATGCCCGAGGAGATATTGTTGCTACTATTAAACATGTACTCTTAGATGAATAAAAGAAGTCTAATATTTTTCCACTATAAGTTATTATTACATAGATGAAGGTAGTTATTCTTTCAGCCTCTTATTGGCTTAAAACTGGTTCAAAATGCATTTAAAGCGTTTGGGAAAGATTATGTCCACCTTTATTTCAATTTGCATAAAGAGGAATTGCCTCATTTTCAAATGGGAAGGAAAATGATCAGAACCGAAATAGAGGCATGCGTCTGAAGGGGGAAGTCTTATGGAGCTATAGTGTCATGTACGGTAATGCTTCCTTGACACTTTGTTTAATTTTTGTTATTTGTTTAATTTTTGTTAAACTATATGACCATTAATGATGATCCAAACCGTCTAAAACGTTAAAACAATCAAACATGGTCCATATACCAAATTTGAATCGTTGATCTGTTTCGGATCTCGAGATATTTGATAAAAATCGAATAACCACACATCTACTTTTGAACTTTTATGGGCCCATAATCACAATCAAGATCATTAATCTTTTTTGAAATACTGAAAACGGCTAGCCATAAAAATTTTAAATACTGAAAACAGCTAGCCATAAAAATTTTAGCCTCCGATTTAAGAAGAAAAACCTTAGAACCGCTGATTCACATGTGACATTATCATAGTAGAATAAATAAAACTCGAACAGTTTGTTTTTTTTTTGTTTTTTTTCCTTGACTGTGGAGTCACCAAACCACTATCCAAACCGTTGAATAGCTGTATGATTGTAAGAACTAATATAACACCAAATGTGAACCGCTAATCTATCACGGTTATCAAAAAATTTACAAAAAAGTGTGACTTATATAATATAATTTTCTGAAATTTGTGGCTCCTAGGAATTTGAAGATCCGAACAGTCCATTCTCTTTATAATACTTGGGTCATCCATGGGGTAAAAGTCAACCTTTGATTCCTTTTAGATATGGAGAAATAAAAAAAAAAAAAAAAACTTGTTTATGGTTAAATTTACAACATCTATTTCAATCAGTTATGTTATGTTACCAAAGACTCGTTTACAAATAAAAAAAAAAAAAGTGACCAAACACTCTATTTAAAGAACATCTATTTTAAACATGGCCCATTTGAAATAGATCTATTTCATGCGGCTCTATTTTAAATCAATGAGATTTGCCAAACAGGACTGAAGTCCTTCCTTTCTTACTTGTGGGCCTGATAGGATCTTAGATCCTATCATTGGTATTAGCGCTAGCCCTTCCTAGAGCATGCCAAGGAAGAAAATAATTGAATCGTCGTAGCAAGATCAAATGGAGAAGGGTGTTGAAGTTTTGGAAAAAAAAGCTTCGGATGGCTGAACCTCAAGCTAGACAAAATCCAACAAGCCTTACAAACACTTCACATCGCAACTCTCTCCTACCAACATTGGAGATGATCGGACTACTGGATAAACAAACAAAAATGCTAGCGGACAATAGATGGAAAGATCTAGCTTTGATATGCTCGGATTGATTTCCCTAGCTTTGATTGGGCATGATCCATTGATGTCTCAACCTTCCACATTACAAGATATCATGTGCTTGGCCAAATACTAAGAAGAAAAGCTTATCCAGTCAACCCTCAGCTTTAAAGCTGAAGACAACATCTGGACCATTCATTGGGTCCAATACACACACAGGTTTTGTTTCGGTGATGGGGACAACTTCTAACTCCAAATTTTCTCCTAATTCGATCATTGGACCCATAAAAAAAAAAAAAAAAAAACCCTCTGCTGAAGAGATGAAGGCTCGATTTGAGAAAGGTTTATGTTACTATTGCAATGAGCGGTTCACACCCAATCATTGTTGCAAAATTATGCAAATCTACTCGATCGAAGAGGGGGATTGATAGGTCAACCTCACATCACAAGTTCAACCAATAAGTCAGCCCATTCACCATAGGCTAGCCCCATAAGTTCATGCTTAGTCAAATCCTTGTCATGCATAATCCGATCATTCCATACATCATGCATAATCCAGCCAGTCTTTCCATATACATTTTGTCAATCCTGTTATCCCCACATATCATTCACATTCAATCACGCATATCCAACCAACCTTCCATAATAGGCATATGCGAGCATATCTAGTTAGCCCATCCACCATATTACCTTTCTAGCATTTTATAGACTTTATAAAGAAGAAAAGATGGAAAAAAAGAAACAAAAAGAAAAGAAAACACAACACTTCACACAAACAAAACTCACATCTTCTTTGGCTGTAGCTCCTTTTGGGACACCAAAAACCCCTATAAGGTTAGATCGAGAGTGAGTCCTAACTGAAAAAAAAAATATAAAAAATAAAAAAGTCCCAACCCCCTCTTTCTACTGATACAACATTGAAAACCAAGTGTGAATTGCATAAGCGTTTGGATCCTCTAAGGCTTTGACTTGGGGAATTCCATCGTCTAGCCAAATTACGCTGACTGAAATTTTATAATTCTAATAAAAGTTCACCAAAAGAATGGTTATGAATGTGCCGCCTCCTAGATTATGGAATATATAGGAAAATCCTGACAAAACATAGTAAGACATCCTTTTAGAAAGGGCATAGTTTTTAAGTCTTCTAATCAATCCA
This sequence comes from Persea americana, assembly GCA_029852735.1. Classification (NCBI taxonomy): domain Eukaryota; kingdom Viridiplantae; phylum Streptophyta; class Magnoliopsida; order Laurales; family Lauraceae; genus Persea; species Persea americana. Next base: position 18,814,002 of record CM056816.1, read on the forward strand.
GTAATTGATGTACAAAAGCATCAAATTTATTTTATTGTTCAACTAATTCTGGGTTTAAAATGATCCAGATAGCATATAAATTGATTAAAAATATCTCATGGATTGAATTTTTTATTTTCTAATCAACAATGAGAGAAAAATAAAGAAACATCTCTATATCTAGTTCAGTTGAAATACTGACCATATCCCATAAACCCAGCAAACAGTTGAGTAAAAAAAAAAAATAAATAGAAAACTAGAAAAACATTAAGCACTGGCAATAGAATTATAATATCAAATTTTTTAAAAACGACCAGTTTCTTTAAAATTAAATGCATAAGGTTGTAGTCCGAGAGAGGAGCGAAAATGTCCGTAAGAATTCAATACCTAATATCATATAATTAAAAAAAAAAAAAAAACACACAAGCCCATGAAAATTGAAGATTAATGACCAAGAAAGCTAAAAAACCAAAGTCAAAACAAACAAATAATATAAACTATTAATAAAATCCAATAAATTTTGAAAGCCACATAGAAATAAAAATCCGTAATCAACTCAACAACATAAAAAATTTAAAAGAATCAAACACCCATGAGAAAAAAAAAACTCCAAAATGGAGCACAAAAGGGCAAAGACAAAAAAACCCATAACTTCATGAAAAACCATCATAAAAAAAGAAAAAAACTAAAAGCCCATCACAAATGAAAAACCATCAAAATAAAATGTTTTTTTTTATTAAAAAGGCAATAAATATATATAAATAAAGAATCATAGACAATACAATGATAAAAGAAATTTAGAAGAATCAAACCAACTTATGATAATTTAATATTCAAAAATGAAAATCTGAAGCACAAAAGAAATATGAAAAGTCCAAAAAAATATTTCACAAAGAAAACTAAAACAACCCAATGGAAGTAAAATAAACAGTTAACTCATAATGATAAGCAATAAAAAAAGGAAAACTATAACACAAAAATGAGATTTCACAGAAAATCATATGATAAAAAGTGATTTAAAAGAAAAAGAAAAACTAAAGAGAACCCAATACCCAAAAGTTGAAACAAAAAAGGGCAAGAAAAGATACTCACAATCTATGAAAACTATACAAATAAAAATCATAAAAATATTGCAAATCTATAAAAAATTTAAAATGATGATTCTTTTGTAAAAGTTATATTAAAATGACATAATTAAAATTGCTCAAATAAAATATGATGAACTCAAAAGTAAATGAATTAAAAAAGGTTTACCTCTCAAATTGAAACATTTAATAATTGCACCAATTGTCTCAAGATGCTTACTTTTTAAAATGGATTGAACACTAATCTAAACTAAACATGCAAATGAGACATCAGAGAGTACTAAAAAGAGATACAAAGAAACAAAAAAAAAAAAAAAAAATTTGAAGTTGCTCTAATCAAATACAATGAACTCAAAAGTAAATGAATGGGAAAATGAAAGTTCTCCTGTTGACATAGAGAAATGAAATTATATTAGAGAAAGTAGAAAATGATGATAATAAGAATAAGCTTAATTCTTTATATGGATGGATCAATATTATTGGAGATTCTTTTTACCATTAGTTCCGCATTCTTAAAAAAAAGGTGTACAATCAAAATCAATGAATAAAAAAGAAACCAGCCAACCTAGAACCGAGAGTGGATTAAATAAAAAAGTCTAAGGATTAAATAAACCAGACAACCCAAAACTTAGCATTTCACATTTTAAAAAAATAAAATCATATAATCAGAACAAACAAAAATACTTAAAATTCCTTATATTAGTGGCATTTGGACACTGGGACCCATTAACACTCAAATGCTATTGCGTTGATAGAAATATGATGATTTTGGAAGTTTCTTAATAGACAAAAGGCATGATGGAGAGTCCAAATCACAGAAAAAACTTCATTGAGAAAACTCTAGTATTTTGTATTTTTTTTATTAGAGAATCAATTTGATAGTGGAAATAACCTAGATTGAGGTGAAAATTTGGGATATCCCCTAAATAACAAGGATGTTTGTCTTAATGATTGTGATTTTAAATAGATGGGGTCTATCTTCATGTTCCACTCCTTTTGCATCACAATTTATAAAAGTTAAAGCAATAAAATAAAATAAAATAAACTCTACCATTTCTCCCTCTGCAAGCGTGCATGATAGCACATCAGTTATATGAAAAAAATTTCGCCTCCTCTTTAGCTCTACGTTGTTGTCTTGAGTTTGTCTTTTTTCAATAATGTTGTCATTTTCTTATTAATTATGAAACTTGTTATTTGTTGATCAATTCCATATATTATATATTCATTTGGGTTTCGTTTTATTGTAAAATGGTTATCATAGAAAATTAATGACTATATAGGAAACCATACAAAATAGTTATTTCAAAAGTTTGAACACCAATACTTAAAGTATAGTGCATAAGTGTGAAATTAATAACAACAACATTTATAGGGGTCAATATTCTAAAAATATAGTTACTTTTATAAACACCTCATGAATAAATTCCAACTCCCGGTCAATATTCCAAAGTGGAGTTGGGTCCCTTCCTCATTAACTAATTTTAAGTTTTTGTTGACAACTATTAGCAAAATGATTCTCTATGGTGTAGTGGCAGGGTTGCCCCTTTGAAATCCAAATCATCATGAGTTTGAGTCTCGGCAAATATCAAGATTAATTTTTACCACATCATTAAAAATACACGGGTCGGGTTGGGCCTAATGCGAGTTAGATAGGTTAGCCCGACCCCGAGACTTAATGGCTGCGGGTTGTAGGTTTGCAAATCAGTTTCAAATGCGGGTCGGTTACGAATTGGTGGTCCAAAAAGTGTGCTCTACCTCTGGCCTGACCCGATTTACGCCGATCCGGCCCATTTGTCGGGGTTAAACTAAATTAAATTGGATGAGTCAAAATCAATTGGAGCGAATTGAAATTGATTTCAATTTGAAACCAGTTCGCTTCATTATATATAATTGGCATTATATAACAATGCATGCATTGGAAAAACGAAATCTAATATTCACTTATTTTTACTAAACTTGTTCAGAACCCATCCCCTAACAAAATTTTGACTCATCATGGCATCAAATTGACTAAAAAAGGAGGATGACCTAATTTTTTTTGTCATCAATGCCAAAATCTTGTTTCTTAATTTATTTAAAGCTAATGTTTTAACTAAGACCAAGCAATGATAACAACTAAAGTTTTTTTAGTTACCACAAAAAGTAAAGTCCAAACTTCGCCTTTTATTAAGAAATGACTACAAAATCTAGCAATACGTTAACAAACTCCTCCTATATATAAGGGTGCATTAAGTGTGACTCGATGCAAAATGATAAAAAAAAAAAGTTATTAATGTTTGCAACTACATAAAAAAGGAATGAATGAATATGCTGGCTCGCAAATTATGTCAAAACCTCAAATTTTACCCCAATAGAAGTTCATGAGAAGATAGATTGTTTGATTATTAAAAGGGATTAATGAATATGCATAAGTTTATGCAAATCACGTTTTTAATCAATCAAATTATGAGAGAGAGAAAGAGAGAGAGAGAGAGAGAGAGAGAGAGAGAGAGAGAGAGAGAGAGATGAAACAAAAGGAGAGAACGAGACGTTCATTCAGATATAGAGGTATTTATGTGAGAGTTTTACCTAAGCAAAGAGGCGTTTCATTTGCTTATATTTTTTGCATTTCATTTGCTTATGTTTTTTTATAAATTGGTGTTGGAAACAAACTCATTCTTGCATATACGTGTGGTGCAGAAGCAAAGGTCTTGAAAAACATCTAAGGGTCCCACATGCTATAGTTTGCATCTAAGGTCCCATAAGAAGAGAGAGAAGAAGAGTCTTTGTCACACCCTTGGATCTGATTAAAACCGAGTCATGGGGCCTGAGATTAGGGTCAATTAAAAAAATTCCAATAATTGTAAAGGAGTGGCCCCCAATCAATGTTCCTAAAAGGATAAAAGTTCGCGGCGAGGTGAGTATATTTCCACAATTCTCAAGTATCCAGCGGAAGTTCTTTCATTCATAGATACTAGATAGATAGACTAGTATATATAGAAAGAACATGATCAAATACCTAAGGCATAGCTTTCATTATATCATTTAAGTTCATACAAAAGATAACCAAAAGTTTAATTACAATGGACACCCAAAAACCTAGTATATATAATAAAAGATATAGAAAAGATGGACAAAATAAAACTCCCAAAATAACCCTATGAGAAGGGGCTCAAGTGTCGGGCTCGACGGCGCTACTCAATGTCATCAACACGCCACTTGTTAAACTTAGGCGGTTGCAAATCCTTTGGGACCTCCTCAATCTATGGCTCATAGGTAGTGAAGACACCTGCACACCAAGGTAAAATAATCAAGCTAAACAGTCAGGCAGGGGAATAAACAATATACAAAAGATACAATACATCAATATAGAATATTAGATAAGGAGAAATGTTCATATGCATCTTTCCCTCACCATAGGATGAGGGACACTTCCCTTTTTGCACATGAAGACAAAGAAGTGTACCTCACCCTACGTATTTAAAAAGTATATTTTGTACTTGAAAATGTCCAAAAAGGGGAGTGTCCCTCACCCTATGTTGAGGGAAAGATGCATGAGAACATTCCCCTTAGATAAGTACTATAGTCACGTAACTAAAAAATAAACTATAAACTAGGCAATAAAGCAAGAATAATATAACATTAACGAGAATCACGTGAAATATAAATAACTACAATATACATTCTAGTAATGGGGCACCACATAGGCTAAGGTCACGCAGATGGCAACTGGATAATATACAATGCAAGCTATACTACTCAGAGACCGTCCAAGCCGCCTCCCGATGGTAATGAAGATGTCCAACCCACCTATAAAGACCTAAAAGTTTCAACTACGATGGTGTGCAAGACACCTACTGCAGATTGCAATGATGTCCAAGTCGCCTGCACACTCCTGAATGATGTCCAAGCCACTTGCACACAATTGCTACCATTCTGCAGAAGGTATGGCATGAAGTCCTCTCCACATGGGATCCTAACTGTTGTTGGACTAATACGACTGAGTGGTACCTAGGTCAAGAGTATGAGATAATAGTGTTAAGGCTAGGTTTCCCAGTATAGAAGACCCTCAACACTATGGAACTACTTCAAGTCATCAATATCATCAAGATCAGGTCATCAAGATCATTCATGAGTAGCCCTCATCCATTATCATTCGTTTTCAAGCTACTAGTCCCAGACACAATTATCAAGCTTACATTAACACTAGGGGGTCTTATGTTCTGTAGGTCCCTAGTTTTGACTTCCAACTGGTACAAATGCAATACAATGGTGAACATAGTCAAAACATGTAAAGAATACTCTAAGGAACGTAAAAGATGACCTATCTGGATTCATAAGTCAAGGAGTCATTACAAGTCATTTGTAGGTCATTGAGTATTGTTTATATATGGAATCCGGTACCATTCAATTATGCACAGTCCCAAAGGCCTTGAAGTCCTTAGAATAAGTTCTTGGTGTCTCTAATGATAATGGAGATCAATAACCTTAGGTTCCATGCACCTTTGACTTGCTATCGAACTTCATACTCCTTCTTAGACACTCTCTAAGGGTATGTCAGGCTTTGACATCCCTCACACCAAGTGTCCCCTTTGGTTCTCATTAGATAAGGTTAAGGGTCCCACAAGGGAAGCCAAATACTATGTTTGAGTTCCCTTTAATAGGAAACTCTAGGCTCTTACGGTCAGCCATAAGCCACAACCGGTTAGCCATAGAACAACAAGGCTTTAGGGTAGTCTCAGAAGTCCTAGGTGTCCCAAGTTTGCCTGTGGATAGTTATGATTAGCAGTGGACTTGTTCTACGGTTGGCTATGGCTAGCCTTATCGGTATGGTCAGATGTCCTAAGTTGCTCTTAGGTTCCCTTCCAAAACTAAATTTTGTGGTATTAATGCTAGCTTTAGGAGTCTTAAGGCTGGCCATAAGCTCCTGAAAACCCAAATTCTGAAGCTGAATCAGTTCAGATTCATAGGCTTCCACCCACACATCAAAACTTCACTTGTAACCATGATAAGTCCACAAATTGTGTCTTTAATTCATCATTTTATGTGAATTTGTTGACTCACTTAGGATTAACTACATTAAATTTCATTGAATTTCATAATTTCATGCAATTGGGCATTTGTTTGAATTGGTACCTAGTTTTGCATGTTTGGGTCCCATGCATGGCATAGGTGAACTCCTTACATAAAATTATGGCGGAATTCATTTCTTTCAACTTGTGTAGGAATAATTGAGAATTTGGGACCCACATTGATGAAATTAGAGAGAAGTTAAATGGGAGGTCAGAGAATAAGAGAAGAAGTTCAAGAATTCAAGACACCTATATAGGGTTCACATTGGGCGTGAAATTCCAAGGTGGGGAGTCCCACATGGCGGGCCCCTCTCTTTGGCAAGATGGAGGTCTGAAAAGCCAAGGATAGGAGTTCAAGAAGAAAACTCAAGCATTCAAAAGCATAATTCAAAATTGGAAAGAAGTCCTTGCTTACCAATTTGAAATTCAAATTCAAGCAAACAAAGTCAATTACGAAAGGAAAGTTAGCATGAAGAAGTTTGAAAAGTCAAAATGGCAAGCAAGAATCCCATGCAAATTGGAAATCGGATCAAAGAATAAGCAAGGAAAGATTGCCAATGCATGTTGGACGTCCAAGATGGGGCCCACATGCCTTGGACGTCCAGACATAAAGCTTCCTTATGAATACAATTATTCTCGATTTTATCAGGGGCAACAACTTATAATGGCCACAACTTTCAAACGGAGTGTCGGATCGGCGTAATCTACCCACTGTTGAAAAGCTTTTTTGGAGTATACATCCGTTGAGCCTAACACTGCATCGATCGGAGCTGTATTGAGGGATATATGACCTTAAGGAGTTGGATGCTATAAATTTAGGTGGGAATTGCAAGAAATTTCTAAATATGCAATCTTGGAGATCTTTAGAGGAGTCCTACATGGAAAGGCTTGCTCATCAATGCACCCACTATGGCAAGGAATCCAATTCAATTCAAATTGTTCCTAAGCATACAAGATTGCCTGGAGGCTAAGCTAGGAATCTATTCAAAGAATGAAACAAAGTCCAAGAGGGAATCAAATTCTTAGCAAACAAGGGAGGAGCAAAAACTATATAAGGACCAGCTCGTAAGGGGATGTCCAAGCCTTTCATATCCATAGTGTGGATGTCCAAGGGCTCTCTCCGATTCATTCCATCCCATCCACCCCTTCTCTCTCTATTCCCTTTCTCCACTACCCCCTTCTAGTTCTACTTAGGCACTACCCGAGAGATCTGTTTAGGAGAATGATGAAGATGGAATGTTTTATTTTCATGTAATTCAAGATCCAAGGAATAAAATTAGACTTTGATTGATTTTGCATGCGTGCAACTTTTCTTAGTGTGAGTAATTCTTTTTCTTTGATCTAGCGTTTTGATATGTTATTTTCCTAGAAGATATATCATATGCTTAAGGCTAATCATTGAAAATGAATAAATTTTGCGAACTTGAGACAAAAGAAACCTCGAATCTTGTAATTATTCACATCTTTTCCTACTTTGAGAAGAGAGGAGAAAAGCCAAGATGCCCGTATTTTCAATGCTTTGGCATTCTAAGATCTTGAATCACATACTTTTTCCACTTTCTTTTTCCACCTTATATTTTTCAACTATTTTTTAGTTATTTTATAGATTGTTTAATTCTGGTTCTTATCACATAAAATTGGTTGTTTCGATTTTATCTTGTGTTTTTGCAGGGTTTGGTTGGCTAGGGTTTGCTAGTCTAGGTTTCTTTTAAAAGTTTTTTTTATTACTTTTAATTTCAGTTAATTAGTGACCTTTTGTAGTTTGTTAAATTTTTACTTAGGTTAGAATCATCTCTAAGACAGGTCGGAAAGTGCTTAATCAAAATTGCTCCCTTGAATTCGACCTTGTACTTATCGGATTATACTGGTGTGCACCCTTGCACTTGGGGGGTTCAACGAGCCACCTGAGACTTAAATAAATAAAGTCCATTCCTCATCATTTAACTGCCCACCAAGTACCACCATTTAAGTCCATTGACCATACACTATTCTAGCATGTGAATTCAATTCCTGCAACATAAATTAGCCTACAATTTGGTAGCAAGGAAATGTTACTGCAAAAATCATAATCAAACACATGTATATCATTATAAACATGTTTATTCACTTGTCTTGTGGTAAGGATAAAGAAATAGTAGGAGAAGACTCTAGCGCTAAGAACTCCCACGCTCTAGAACTCAAACCCACTCTCCAGCTAAACTCCAAACCACTCTCAAACACCCTTGCAACATTAGGAGAAAGGAAGAAGGATATCTAAGCTACAAGCAAGCCCTATAACTTAAAGTAAAAGGAATTGAAGGCGAATCCTTGGTTAGAAACTTACCAAAATGAAGATGTACAATGGGCAAGGAGGACCCAAGGAAGAAGAAGAAGATGATGGATTGGCTTGGAAATGGCTCCTCCTAGCTTGATTTGGTCCTTCGCTGAGGGAAGTAAGAGAGAAATTTAGAGGAAAGGGATGGAACTTGTAATGGAGGGAAGAAATGAAATGAACTTGGATCGGTGGTGCTTTTGGAGGAGAAGTTTATGAAATTCTTAAAAGGGTCCTTAAGTAATGGGTTGGAAAGTGATGGAAAATGGAAGGCTTTGAGGGCTCGGGTCACAATGAGTCAATAAGAAAAAGTTCGGTAAATGAGATGATCTAACCAACGAACCAAAAATCAGTGAAATCTGAATTTTTGAAAAATTCCTTTCAATTTTTCCTAAATTGCAAACCACCCCTACTATAGCCAAATCTGCTCCAAATCAAACCAAACTTCACACACACCTTCTTAACACTAAGCCAAACTTGCTCGACCACTAATCCTACTTAATTACCTATAAATGTAATTAATTAAAATAAATATATGTAATTAGGGTGGGGACCTTACAGTCTTCCCACAAACAAAGATGGAAACCTCCGCCCACTACTATCGCTTTTATAATAAAAGACAAGAGATTTGGGAATCATATTAAGAAAAATAATAAGTATTTTTGGGTTTAAAAAAAAGCGACAAAAAGATAGAATCTACATGCAATCCTAAAACCCCAAATGCAAAAGCCAATAAAAAAATATCCTTTTAGAAATCTCACAGTAAACAAATACACCAAAACTTATTGTAATAAAAGAATAAAACTCAAATCGCAAATGTAGAGAACCTCAAAACCACACACACACACACACACACACACACACACACATATATATATATACATATTCGTAAAGTAAACCTTGAGACAACAAAATGAAAGAGTTTCAAAAATCCAAACGAAACCATGAAAACACAATAAAACAAAATCCAAACTAGATACCCATAATAGAACTCAAAATCCAAGGAAAAAACCAAATAGAATAATGATAAAGGGTTTCATAATTTTACAAGAATAATGAAAAATCATTAGAAAAGAGGTATGATGGTAGAGAAATATAGAAGATTTAGAAACTACATAGGTTAATAAGTTAATCATTGAAATTGAATCAATGGGAGATGGAACTGAATATGCATCCATCATCCTAATAATTCAAATTCTAAAAAAGTGCAAGTCACATTTGCACCTCCATCTCATATCTTTCAAACGTCACCACTTTAATAATCTTTTGGTCGAGCCCATTTGACCATGATTTCTTATGTATTCATATGTATTCTAAGCAAACAAGCATATATGCCTATGTAACACCCTGTCCCGAGTTAATTAAGATTAACTCTAATTAATGGGAATTAATGCTAATTTAACGTGTTTTATTGAATTAATGTTGATTAATGGCTAAATTGATATAGAATTTGGCTCAAGTGGTCAAATTGAACTTAATGAAAAGAATAGTGAAGGTCATGGGTGACTTGAAATGGTTTTAGGCCAAATTGAGTGATGTAAAGACTTTTTCGTAAATACGAAATTACACGTATTTCGTCGAATACGGAAACTCTTGATACTCACACGTATATCTCGAGGAATACGTTAACTTTCATAAATGTGACGATTCCATTCAGCGAGAATTGGTTTAAATGACCATTCATTTGACTTAAATTGTAATTAGAGGAAGAGGAGGGGGGTTCAATGCAAAATTTGGGATTATAAGATAATGATGAACTCATTTGAGTTCATTCTGCATCCCAGCCGATCTCTCTTCTTCTCTTTCTTTTTCTTCTTCTTCTTTTTTCCAAATTCTCTTCATTGAGTGAGGATTGGGAGAGTTGGCAAGTGCTTGTGAAGAGGGACTCCATCTTCACCATCATCTTCTTCATCTCTTTTCTTACTTTCTTGGAGTTTAAGCTTGAGAAGATCTCAAGATTTCCACCAAAGAAGCTACAAGTAAGTGTCTGAGTTGAATTCAGCACTTCCATGTTTTCAGTATTGAGATAGAGTGGTTATGGCCCAAAGAATTCATAAGAATTCTATTTTGTGGATTGATTTTGGGTTTTAGGTTCAAAAGAAGGTTTGGCTTGAGGATTTCATCTTGGATTCAAGCTAGACAAGGGAATTCTTGCTGATTAGTTTCCAAACAAGGCAAGTATACTCAATTATATTGATTTCAAATGTTAAGTGACTTGTTAGAACTCAAGGAGTTCAGTTACAGAAAATTCGGTTCAGAATTTTCTGAACTTCTAGGCTGACCGACACCTGACCGAGAGCTGATCGACATATGTCGGCTAGCCGAAATTATGAGTTCGGCTAGCCGAGGGTTGACCACAAGGTGACCGAAAATCTTGTCAGGGTTTTTCCATCAGAAGTTTAGCTTCTGGAAAACTAACCGTAAGCGGACCGAAGAAATTCGGCTAACCGAAATTCAAATTTCGGTCAGCCGAGTAGGTGACCAAACAGGTGACCGAATTGAGCAACGTGCATTGTAATTTATGGAATTCTGGAAAGCTGACCGCATCTGGTTTGGTCAGCCGAAATCCATAATGCGGCTAACCGTTAGGTAACCGACGAGGTGACCGAAATTGAGGGAATATCAGAATTGATTTCTGATAATTTCCTAAACCTTCATGGGTGTTAACTAAACTTATGTGAATGTAAATTTCACTAAAAAGTGATGTCATCTACAATAACACCTACATTGCATAATGAACGTTTCACCCGAATGTTGTTTTAGGAAATTTAATTGTTTATGACTTGAGTTGGCTTGTCCTCTCTCGTCTATTATTGTTATGCTCCTTGTTGAGCTATCATTGAATAATGTATTGAATTAATACAATGAAATGCAATGAAAGGAAAAGAAAAGAACCGAAATGAACAAACATTGTAATGTATACAAAATTAAGTCTGCTGCAGTAGATGGAGCGTTCCGGAGCTCCGTGGTGATGCCGGTGATCTCTGATCAAGACACTGGTAAATCCCACACATTTGAAAAGCCACTTAATAAAGTGAGTAATATTGAAATGAAATGAGTCCTTGAAAGGCTGGGTTGTGAATGGTGCGCCTTCTGCCTATGCTAAAGGACAACAAAAAGACACTTGATAAAGTGTATATAATGAATTGAATGCTCCCTTCAGGGGAGAACTACATGAACTGAATACTCCCTTCAGGAGAGAACTACATGAATTGAATACTCCCTTCAGGGGAGAACTACGTAAATTGAATGCTTCCTTTAGGGAAGAACGATATGCATTGAATTGAATTGAATTGAATTGAATGGAATTGTTATACTTTGGAACCAAAATGCTAAACATATGATTATCATAGAATTGAGTATACATTGTTGAACCGTTGTGTTCACAGTGTTATTGATGACATTACAGGCCAAGTTGCCCGTTCCAGTGGTTCCGAGACCGCGCCGCCAACGGAGGAGACCAATCCGGTTCCCCCAGGAGGATTGAATGAATGGATGTAAATCGGAGGCGACCGGTTTAACAATTTTTTTTATTTTTTTTGTGAACGTTTTGAATAGATTCATTTTGTTGTAAATAGTGATCACATGCATTGTATTTGAATATGCATGGTTGATTTCAATGGGCATCAGATGTGTAAGTAAACTTTACTGTATGTAAAGGACTTGTACATATTAACGTTAAATGTCAATGTATGTATATATTTCCGCAAAATAATGTACATTTGACAGGTATATGTAAGATCCCTTGTGAATCTTGTATTGGCTTCGGCGATGCGAGGTTTACGGGAGTAAGTATGGTGTTCGCGACTCGGGGTTTGGCTGTGGTAACCCTAATCTCGGGCCCGGGTCGTGACAGCCTAAGACTTTTAGTATATCTTTCTTTTGGGAGTGGGAATTACTACGATTATACAAACACATAGTTAGCAAAAAATAACCTTTAAGCGCACATAAGATGGCCAACAAAAAAAAGTTGGAATGAACAAAAGGAAATCCAATCACCAGTGTAAGGTCCCTGACCTTACTAGGTCAGTTAAACCCATTAACGAGCCCATTAACTTGTTTATTTTGTTATTATTATAATTGATTACGTTGCTAGATATTTAGGAGGGTTTAGACCATCAGCGAGTTTTTTTATTATTAGAATAGTGTCTACAAAGTTTCGTGAGATTCCGAGCGCGTTTGACCACAACAGAGTGGTAGTTTGCAATTTAGGAAAAATTGATTTTAGGCTCGTTAGAAAGGTCTCATCGTGTAGATCAGTTGTCTCTTGGCTCGTCATGATTTGACGACTAGAAACCCCTCAAGTGATCCACTCGTACCCCGACCCACTTGCTAAGGATAAACTTGTCATTTCCAGCTCTTTCCCATCTTCTTTAACCACGACAACCCTAGCTTTCTCTTCTTTATTCCTTGCAACAAAATACAACAACCTCCTTCCCCCTCCTCTTCATCTTCTCAAGCTCGGATATCAACCAAAAGAGGCCAACTTCGACGATCCAAATTGCCTATATCCTTTCCTTCGATCTCCTCCATCCATTGATCTAACTTTCAGAAGAATCTCTCAACCCATCTCTCCCAAATCTCATTTCCCTCATTGATAATACTCTGTTTATTGATGCAATTCTTTTCTCTCTTCTTCGTAGAGATTTTGGAGCGGAGGAGAGCTAGTGGATAGAAAGAGATTTCGGGTTAGAGTATGTTTTTGGAGTTTTCCCTAATATTGTCTTCAACCTTCAGTTTCTTGAACAAAGGTAAGAGTTTAAGCAATATCTAATTTGTATACATGTGTTTGTTTCACTGATTTCATGATGCCATTATTAGATTAGCATAAATACAAGTGTGTTAAAGTAATGGGTTTTGGATTTCATGTTAGGATTAGGATTATTTGTAGTTGGACCTAAATTGTGATGGGATTGGCTTTAGTGAATTGTTAGATGATGGAAATGAGTTTTCGGGAGAGTATGAGGCTCTTTTTGTCCAGGTGACAGCCTTTGGAAAGGCTTTGAAAGGAGAGTGAATGATTGGAAACAAATGGGAGCAAAAAACTATCTGAAAAGAACTTTTCCGTGTCTGTTCGTCATAAATTCGGTCAAGGTTCAGTCAATCGAACCCAAATTCACTTAACAAATTCGGTCAATAGAGTTCGATTGACCAAACTCAACCGAAATTTGGTAGAATGTAGTCCTGTTCTCTAATCTTTCTATGGATGAATTCGGTTAACCAAGGGTTGACCGAGGGCTAACCAAAATTACCAATCTCTCATTTTTAAAAAGGGACTTCTAACCCTGGTTTGGGCCTTAGCTTTTGGAACTGTAACGCCCCAAAATCCGGGCGCCCCGAATCTCGGGGCGCTACGAGAAAGTACCTAAGAGATGCGGAAAATCCAGTAATACAATCGAGTTCAAATCTCATATGAACAGGTAGATGGACAAAGTCCTATAATTTTATCTCACTTTAAGGGATTATAAGGTACTTTCCATAATTAAGCTAACTATTCAATCCTATGCCAACACGGCCAACTACAAGAAAATGAAATAATAGAGATCTATCTGATAGACGCCTCTCGGTGCACCAACTGCAGCATTCTCTGAACCTTGCTGCAACGGATCAACCGCAAAGCAGTTCTACCAATCAAAGGAAGCGGAAGAGAATATACCTGAAAACACCAAGGATTGGGTTAGGCTCAATGAGCCAGGCAAATAGGTATGCTTAGATGATAATACATTATATTAACAGATATGGACGAAGACCATACCTGATCCCAGCTGTATCTGCGTGATCAGTACCTCAATAATAATATAGGATATCAGAGTGCGACATAAACAGTGTGGAGTGTAGTGTATGAACAGTAATCGAGGTAATAATATAACAGATGTTAGATACAACATATCAGGTAGACAAGAGAAGCTATCATCATTAATATATCGTATAAACCATGCAATACATCTGTGTCACCAGTAACAGAAGTAACCAGAGAAAGTAACCCTACCATATCCACAATCATCGTATCTAGATCCAACCGTATCAACGTCAACAGTCAAAGATAGTAAGCAACAACATCCTGAGTACATAATATTAATACATCCATAAGAGCACACAAGGTACGTCCACATTTGAAGTACAAGGGACGTGGGAGTCAGAGTCAACCCGTCGTCATCGTCCTGACAACTGTCGATGGACATCAACCATGGGGGTCATAGCCACCCATCGATGGTATCTCATCGAATAAGAGCGTATAAGAGTCCATTAACATCCATAGCCACAGCCAAGTCCCAGCCATTGGTCTTACGTGCTAGATCAACCAGTAATATCCATAGCCATAGCCAAATCTTAGTCATTGGTCTTACGTGCTAGATCAACATCACCGTCCATCCACACCTAGTCCGAGCGCCGACGGTCTCAGTACCCCTCCCACACCTGTACCTACTGTGTCATCCAATCATATCTCAATAACAATGTCCATGCTGGCATCATAACCCTCGGCAAACCAATCGTACATCCACAAATCCTACAGACCACTAGGTGGGGGTACTCCGAACTGGACAACCTATCATAATTAATATGAGACGATATTAGTCACAGGCATGAGGCACGGAGTTCAGGTATATGTAATCTATCCTTACGATTCTCAATAGTTAATAATGCATACCCCCGTAAACTCCGCTTCTCGATATGCTTAATTAACATTATCTCTTTATACAGCCCGTCCATCAATATCTACCGTTAAATTCCCAATATTACAGGTCAGGACTTCAAGTTCCATGTCGTGACATCTCATCCAATACGGACCGTGATCATGGATCAGATCCTAAGTGCAATGTCCTGATTATAGTACCTCTTAAGGCCAATATCCAAGGTTCGAACCTACCAGCCAGCCTCAGTGTCCGTTTCATCAATATACATACCATATGTCACAAATCCATAGATGATCGCTGCCCCTCCATTCAGGTCTAGGGCCCTACTTCACCTAAGACAGTGATCACGGAGTCCTAGATGCTTATTATGTATCCTTGGTGCTCCTGTAGGTATTTACCATCACAGGACATCCATAACCATTAAATCAGGTTCCGTTTACAACCCTAGACCCTACTTAGGTGGCTACACGGGTCAAGGTTAAGCTCGGCCCTTGATTCGTGTCCAGCGTATCCCAAACGGTCCAAATGAAAGGTCAACGGGGCCCACACATGATCAGATCATAGAAGGAAACTAAATCTAGGAAATAACTGTTTACAGTGTACCAGGTCGACATCATGGGTCCCTGGGTCGACCTGGCATTCTGTGGAAATGGACAGCTAACTAAGAGTCATTAATCACATTCTGCAGTGTCCCCGGTCGACATCATGGTCCACCCAATCGACCGGGTACACTGCGGTACTTCCACAAACATCTGGCAGGTGGGGGAAAAAGTGTAGTGTGGCCGGTCAGCCTGGTACACTGGCCAGTCGACCGGGTACACTGGGTTTGTACCCTATGACCATTTCTGCTCCCAGTTAGCTGAAGCCTTCCTGTGTGCCCGGTCGACATCCTGGGGGATGATGTCGACCGGGCACACACGAGTTCCACATTTTTCTCAAAATCCTGCCATTTTCATTTTCCATCAAAACTTCATCAAATCCAACCCAGATCTACACTGATCATCTCCGAACTTCATACACACCTCCCACATCTTGATCTCATCACGAATGGGCCATTGATCTTCCAAATGGGGGTTTCCCATCCATCAATGGCCAAAAACACAAAAGAAAGGCTTAGAATAACAATTCCACATATCACATCATTTAACCAACCATCCATAAACAAAATTCATGCTAAACATCCATAAAAGATAGTAATTGTAAATCTAAGCATATTAATCGATTAAATGAAAGAATCTAAACATATCTACTTACCTCTATTCGAAATTGGAGATAGGGTTGAGAGAGAGATATGTGAATTCCAAGCTCCTAAAGTGTTGATTGAGCAATTTGGGTGGTCTCCTAGCTTCTCCTTGGGCTGGGATTTTGGGGGATTAGGATTTACTTGGGGAGGAAGATAGGGTAAATGAGAGATGGGAGTAAATTAAAGTTTTAGGTTAATGTTTGCAATAGTTTATTTTTATAGCTTAGGGTTTAGGATAATTACCAAAATGGTAACTTAGTTTAAAATGGGAAAGAGATGAGGCCTTGGGTAAATAGGTCATTAGGTGGGTTTTTAAAAGGTTCTTAACTCTCAATGGCCTTCCTATTAATTCTAATATCAACCAAGTCCTAATCTAATCAAAACCTATTAAATTAACAATAAACACCTAATATCTATTAAGAATTATATTCAAGCTAGTTCTATAACTTAGGAACATTAGCCATACATTCCACTAATTCCTATTAATTAGCATACTAAAGTAGGAAATACCATATATGGTTAAGGTTACAACTTAGGCTTCTAGTTAGAAAATTAATTCTAGGAAACCACTATTAATCTCACAAGGGTCTTAATCTTATAATTTAAGCTAATTTAATGGGAATTACCAATTACTCATGCTAATCACCTATTAAATAGGATAATCAAGGATTTGACTTGGTCAAATTGGGTCCCACTAGGTATTTCTAGGGACGGGTCCTCACAGGAACCCTTGAACCTGCTGTCACATTACTGTTTATGGGCATTAGAATGAAGTACGTGGCTTGGCGTGCTTAATTGGTTGTCTAGGTTTCTCACATATTAAGTATGATTTAAGCAAATGCGCTTGGAACTACGTTATTCGATGCTCCCAAATGCTGTACACTAAGGACTCCTTCTAATAGAACATCGTTGACTCAAGTCTGACACGTACTTCGATATATCATGTATGATACGTAGATGACAACCTTTGCCTAGGGTTGGATTGTAATTTCTTCCTTGACTTGTAAACTATATCCGTTGATATTGTATCCTTGTTCACTCCCTTGGCATAAAATACCTAATTAACTATGAAACATAAACTTCTGTAGAATTAGGACTGTGACCGGACTTAGATTGTACCTTAGGACCTTGTATCTTGTACTTGATAAACACGTGTGGCTAGGATATAAGGGATTGTTTGTTGATTTGAACTTGTCTTGCAACTTGGCTCGAATGGAATAGTCCCTATGGTCGTGTCTTGTACATTTACTAGCCTTACCTGCTTGTCTTGGTTTTCTCGTGTTAACACCACATCACTAACCTTATCCGACCACAATAGGGTCCACAGTGAGGAGGATTACATGTCATGATTAAATGCAATTTGCAGGTTTATAGATGGGCCGGTTACTCGGACATCGAGATGGGCAATTTGCTTGGAAGGCGTCCATGGCATATAATAGCTAAAAGGGGAGCGGGCTTGGACCGTGCAGCCATTTCTAGGACTAGGAGCTTAGATCCCCCTGGTGCCAAGCTTTAGTATCAGTGATTTGGATAGGACTACTACTGGTACATCGGGAGGTGGCTTGGAGACCCTCGGAGTCTCCCTTGCTTGTATCTTGCATCTTTACATTTTGTGAATGGTGTTTATTGCTAGTTAATGCTAGGGTAGTTGTTATTGTTTCTTGTTGTATTTACTCTTGCTTTTATGCCTAGTTTCTATATCTTGCCACTATATGATCGTACTCTTGTCTTTACATCTCTTTGACTCATGTTATCCATTGTTATTATGTATTGCTTATCATTTGCTCAACATGTCGTTGACTCTATTCCTTGGTGTGCAGACACCCTAGGTGACTACTACGAGGAGTAGGTAGGTGAGGAGACCCCAGAGGATCTCCAACCGGCGGAGGAAAATCGAGAGTTGCGTGTCAATGACGTAGAGTGGCATTATCTTACCCAGCACGAGAGACACACACACATGGGACTTCTACTAGATTTGTCTTTACTCATTTATCATTCGTGGATTAGACCTTTCTTATTATTGATTCATATGGTTCTTTAATTGGTCTAGGATATTGGGATGGTCATTGTTTATAATTTAATTTTCTTTTGTTTAGTTCTACTTGTTCATTGATTCAACTCTAATTATTAATGAGAATAAATATTCCTTCGCTTTGGTATTAATATGATTTAATTCATGATAAGTCCCACAGTTCCTATATTAAATGAGGTTTCAAATGCACTTTCCTCACAACAGACATACGATCCTTGGGCAAAAACAGTGAAAATTTTAATTAGATCTAAAATTCACTCCTGGATCCGCTTTATTCTCTAATCGGGTTCGAGGGACGTGACAACCAACCCATTCAATTGTTGGGGAAAAACCTTACATGGACCCCACAATAATTAATCATAGAAAATATGAGAAAGAACGACTTATACAAAATCGTGATTTTTCATTTATTTCTTAGATTTGTATGTATAAGGAACTGAATGTTTTAGCCTTGTGGGTGCAAGTTGTTTACATGGCTTCAAAATGATTGAAAATATAGAATTTACAAGAAATGCACAAAATATAGTTCAATCGCCAATTGTACTCGGCAGGTGTCACACAGTGTGTTATTTCTCCCATTTCTCTACAAAATATGTTTGGAAAACTCTAATAAAACCCTCTAATAGCAAACTGGGGTGAGGATGTGAGATGATTTTGATACTCAATTAGATATCTTTGAGAACTATCACTTATTTATCTTGGGGGGCAAAGAGCAAAACCCAAGGGGTTATTGGTTTTTGTGCCAACATGTCCAAGGTTGTGCCACTTTGGGGCCAATGTGTGGTAAGTCAGAATGATGAACACCAAAGTCAAGGGCATTCAAAACTTCTTAAAGTGAAAAAAATAAAGAAAATTTTAAGGCAACGTTTGGTTCGCTGGAATGGTTTTAGGGAGGAATGGAATGGAGAGTGGAATGAGTCTGGAATGGAATGAGGCAGGAATAATTATTTTCATTCCTACGTTTGTTTTTACTAAAGAATCAATACATGCAGTAATAGAATTCTTATTCTTGTTCTTGCGTTTGGTACACTGGAATGATGCTTGTAATGGAATAAAATTTACAAAAAACTGACCAAAATACCCTTGTTAGAATTTTTTAGTTTTAGAAATTTTCTTATTTCAAGCTACCCAAAATATAATTATTTACCTATTTTGATAGATTATCATTAAAACAACCACAAAATAACACACCTAAAACATCATGTACAATAGCTTAGGGGATGTTTGGATAAATACATAATATGATATCAACAAGTTTAAATATTGTGAGATTTCATTATCATAGAACAAAATGATGTCATATTATTATCTTGTGTCACTTATGGTGTTTGGAAATTTCCATAAATTTCAATGAACCATTGAAGTGTTTTGCAATTTATAAAAAACTCACAAGATGGTTGATGTGCTCTAAATAATTAACCGCAATCGCACAAATTTCTATTAAGTAGATAATGGCAAATACGGGTCGATCCACAGAGATTTGTAGAAACAAGATCCAAAAATCCTCAATCAGTTTTCACACTAGAGATTTTAAAACCACAATTAGTCAAGGAAATAATAACTAAACTGATATCAAAAGAAATCTAAACACAAACTTGATCAGAGAAAGAGAGATCAGAGTATCGGATTTCACCAAAACAGATTTAATCATTTCAAAATTACTTCATAGTCTTATCTTAATAAAACTCAATCCAATGTGCAAGCAATTTCCTTGGATCGGAAGATTTAGCTTTGAGAACCCTTTTTTTTTTTAAAAAATCCAATTCTCTAAATAGTACCTAAGACTCCCTTCACTTCAATATGTTGAAACTCTAATAACTATTTATCAAGATCAAGCACAAACCATTAAAGGAATTTAACCTAAACATAAAATGTCAAGATCAAGCATAAAAAGTAAAAGACATTCCAAATAACCTTTACAAAACCAGAAGTTGAATAACATTCATGAAGGAGAACCTATTAAATTATTAAGCATAATAAGGGAAAGACATAGAAGAATAATAAGGGACGAACTCACCGGTTTTGGTTTCCTCCTCCACCCTAATCCACGGATTAGCCAAGCATTGTAAAACAAACAATAACAATGAAGCAAATCGTCATTATTGAAAGCCTTCAAGTTGTCTATTACACCACTCAATCTTCACCTTCAATTTCTAACAAAGATTGAAGAAAAATAATTTTTTTTCTAGAGCAAAAGAGAGCCTCCCCTTAAAAAGAAGAAAAATACAAGAAGAAAGAGAAAAAGAAATCACTCAAATTCGTCATCCCTCATATCCCTCCACTTGACAGCCTGTTTTAACCCCCAAAACGTCAGAATTGGGAGATCCTTGTAAGACATGATATTCCTCTCCTTTGAGTCCTCTTTCCAACGCATCTAACCTTGTCTTAATCGCTCTTTTGAGTCCTCTTTCCAACGCATCTGACCTTGTCTTAATCGGAGTCTTGAGTCACAAGTTATGGTCAAAATAGTAAAACTTGTGCAGCTTCATGATTGGATCACTTGCTAAAAAATAACTTTCTTATTGATGTCCATGAGATTCCTTCTATTTCTTGCAAAGTTGATTGCTAAGTTTTAGCAACCATTACCAAGCATTAGATTGGTGGGGGTCACCAAATTCGGTCTTCAATAAAAATAAAAACTGATTGTGCCAAGTTTTGAACTCATGACCTTTAACTTGAAATTCCAGCTCTCCTCCAACAAGCCTATATGCTCTTTGTGTATAACTTTTCTCAAATGGGGTTTTATCTTTAAACCTCTCTGAATTAAGCTCAAATATGCTCAGCTCCTTCTAATTCCTGCATAATAAGAAAAACGCTATAAGTAGAATATTTAAGACAAAATAAACAACTAGCAAATTCAAATAAAAGGGTAGTTATATATATTATGCCATGCATATCAATGGTATACTGAATAAGAAAGGGAATGAAAATAATCAATTGTCTCAATGTATGACACACTAATTAGTAACCACATGTGTTAATAATCATGGTAGGACCCATCTATTGTTAAAAAATCACAAGATAAAATGTAAAAACCTTGAAATCCAACCAATGTTGTTTAATTAAGGCAGGTCCACAAAATATTGATAGTTATAGTGTAATACATCTAATATTGGTGAT
The DNA here is from genome assembly GCA_029852735.1 of Persea americana. NCBI lineage: Eukaryota > Viridiplantae > Streptophyta > Magnoliopsida > Laurales > Lauraceae > Persea > Persea americana. The sequence goes on from CM056816.1 coordinate 18,835,458, forward strand.
TATCACAAATGGACCTATCTAGATTTTTTTTTCTTTTTTTGTAAAACCTTATCTAATGTCAGATTTCATTGATGAATCCATCTATGAGAAATTATTGGAGAGCCCATCTGATGTTGGTGGTCATATTAACACAAGGGGAGCTATCAAATAGTGGGACCTATTTAATGATGACAAACTGATAATTGCAATCACACAATTCAATCTTCATAATTAATGATGAACCTAGCTAATTTTTGTAGTCTGGAACACACCAAATGTTGGTAATCACGATGAAGGCCCCTAGTCTGATATTAGTAAGACTCACCAAATATTAATAATTAACAAGGGCTATGTAATTATGATATGGTTATAGGAACCCACATTATGTTTGTAAGCGCTGTGGGGCCAATCTAATATTGTTAGTCATAGTTGCACTCATATAAGGATCGTTGCTGTAAAGACTTATAGTGGGCCACTATAATTAATTATTTCCCATGAACTATTTTAGTATTTAGGAAAAGTTTTGTAACAAAAGATTATTTTATACAACATATCCTTGAATAATGTAATATGAAGAGTTTTGAAAGAAAGTGAGATATTGTAAGATACTTTCTAAGTTATCCAAACACATCCTTTTTTGGTGAGTAGATTAGATTTTAAACTAGTAGATAATATAACAAAATCTCTTGAAATATCATGTTTCTGAACACCCCCTTAAACATCATCAAAATATCTAAATAACACATTACTAAACTTAAACATCACTTAAATTAGCTAAATAAAGTAATTAAGTTAACATTCATCTATAAGTTTAAAAATAACATCAACATTTTGATGTGATAAAGGGGCATTTTGGTCTCAAGGAAAAATTATAAAGGTGGAATGACCATTCCTCTACCTCCCCAGTTCAATGATGATTCCATTACATAAAGGAACGGTGATTTCGGAATTAATAGTCATTCCGCCACTTTTTTTGCGAACCAAATGCGGAAATGATCATTTCGTTGGATGACCATTCCATTCCGACCTTCATTACAACGAACCAAATGCTACTTAAGAGACCTTGAGAATTAAGAAGGTTTAAGAGGTTTGACATGCTTATGGTGATCAGTTGAATCCTCTGAATGGGTTTTCGGAGGTTAAGTATCGTGAGATTGAAGCTTGGAGATGTTTTGAAGGGTTTTGGGTAGAGATTCCTCTTAAAATAGAGGGATTTGGAAAGCACAAGAGTTTGCTTGAAGTTCTCTTCTTTTGTCGAAGATTGATTCTAAAATTGCATGTCCAAGGAGCGTATTTATATCCTTGACAAGTGGTTGTAGCAGTTGAAAAAAACTAGAATTCAAAATGAGTGCCAAAAGTCACCTTTTTTTTCATTCAAAAGCATAAAAAAGGATTTGGGTGTTTGACGGGTGAACTGTCAGAAAATTACATGAAACTGTCTGAACTGCCCTTGACAGGTGGGATGTCCGACTGCACTATTCACTCGGCCGGTAGACTCTGCGATTGCACTGTTCACTTGGCAGGTGCAACTTGTAGCTGCATTTTTTTTCTTCTTTTGAGCTCGTTTTGACCTCTATTTGTCTCAAAACCTTGAGGATACCTTCTTGAGCATGCATTTATTCATAATTGGGCTGCTTTGACTCATGCTTTGGTATTTAAAGTTAACCTGAATTGACTTCTACTTTCTGATCTACCATTGACCTGCTTTGTTTGTCTTGACTTGTTTTTTTGTATGTCAACAACAATCAGTGGATTTGGTGTTATCATCTGTTTGAGTATTTGATCCAATGATGAAAGGAACTGATATTGATAGGCCTTAACCTATAGGAGCTTTGAAAATGACTTGAGAGTTGATAGAATGTTTCCAAAGGCACCAATTTTTGTGACATGGATCGAACAGTGCTCCAGTCAAGTAACGCATCAGCAACCTGGTTTGCCTTATTGTGGCTCAAATTTTATATATAATGCTGGTTCTCCAAATCATACTCCATCTTGTAAGAGGCTATCTTTCATCACACACAGAGAAAGATGGTTTGGTCTACTCTGGAAAGGATCTTTGCTGACTTTGCTGAATGGTAGCATGGGGGTAGTGGCAATGCACTGGAATGTTACCTTGTTATGAAATGCAAGAGTAAGTAGTAGACCAGTGATGTTCTACAGTCCCTTTTGTTTTCATGTCATGGCTTTTACACCATTGTGGTATCAACTGGTTATTACTTCATACTCTTTTTAATCTATGGATTCTTTTTCATTATTGTGAACTGCATTTATTGTTTATAAGGTTATTGTTGTTTTTTTTTTTCTTTCTTAATAAGGCTATAATGTGACACCCAACCTAAAAATATGAAGTTCTTGGCCACACGCGCCGTATGCTCATTATGAAATTCTTGGCCACACCCAGTGTATGCTGGCTGAGTACCACTCTTCCTAAAACCTCAAGTAATCCTCTCTGTAATCCCTCATAAATAGAGGCCTCCCACTGTCTTGAAGAGTTTAGAAGCAGGAGGGGGAAATCCTACCTTCTTAAGAATTCATTTCTCCCTTACCAATGCTCATTTTACTTTACTAGCATGTGGGAGTTTCAATCCAGGAAGTTTTGGGTACATGCCTTTTTTTTTTTCTTTTTTTTTCTCCGTGTTTGTGCGCGCACATTGATGAGAGTATCCCATGGCATTTGATCCAACAAAATAAACCTCTCAGGTGCAAGCATGACCCCACAATGCACATGTGCACCGAGTAAATCCGATGGGTGTCAGACACATGATTTGGAGAGTTAACCCACACCTAGTGCCAATGAACCAACAACCGGGAGGGATGTACATGCTTTCATCATTAAGCCTAGAAGTGTAATGGTTTGGTTAACCATTCATTTTGGAAAAACAGTTAACCAAAACGTGTTTCACAGTTTTTGGTTTTTAAAAACCGTAATTATAACCGAACCGTGAAAAATCATTAAAAACCGAACTGCAGTTAACCGCGGTTAAAGGTTTGGTTACGATTAATTGTCACTTAAAAAAATTTTGTGAAAAATTTCCCATTTACCAATCAAACTAACTATGAAAAAAAAAACCCCCAGAAAATGGCATAATATGTTACTGTAAAAAAAGGAAGGAGAAGTAATTTTCATTCAAGCTCTTAGGTTTTAATCTTATTAGCGAAACAGTTCGGTTAACCGTGTGTTTTAAGAAAATGGTTAACCGAACCGCGGTTAATGGTTTGGTTGGGTTAATAACCGTGAGTCGAGACAAAAACTGTAACTGAACCGTAAAGTACAATTTTTCGATTTCAATAACCGTAACCATAATCAAACTGTGGAACACGGTTATTAACCGCGGTTCAGTTTAGTTCGGTTCGGTTAGACGGTTTCTCGGTTTTCTTTTAAGTTAAGCCGTCACAGCGGAGCACCAAATATCGTGAAGCCACAATGATTTTGAAGCCATTGTAATCCTCAAGGAATTACTAAGGAAGACCAACAACTAGTCAACACAACACTCACTAAACTAGCTTGATGTCAAAAAGCTCATTGGTTTTTATAATCACAATCTTAACAAATAGTGTTGGGTTCAATTTCTTCCTCTATTTTCCTAAGTTCATGTAATAATCTTTTTTTTTTTTTTTTTTTGTTGTTGTTGTTGTTGTTGTTGTTGTTCTCTAGCTATTACTTGCATTTGCATGTTAATGGATCTGATTTCAATTGGTAGGGTTGGATTGTGATCGTTTACAGCTTGAACTTGCCACTCCATCACACAGAATAGTTACCGCATATCTTCTTGATATGAGCCCATTTTTGCTTGATATTTTTAAATTGAAGGATCAAAGCAGTTTTTTAGTGGTCAGATTCTCCTCAAATCAATTCCGAACATACCCACTTGGACTATTTTGCCAACACAAATCTGAGTTTTCAGCATTTGGGGAGAAACCATTTGCCTTGGTGGTTCACCTGTTCTCATTCAATTGATCTGGAAGGTTCACCTCAGACATCAGGCCTTGTGCAGTTTATGAGATTGCATTCATTTTGATCTCATCTGGATCAGAACGTTAGATCGGCACCTGAATGCATGAAGTCATGTTAATCCATGATTTACCTATCTTGAAATGCAGCAGGGTTCTTGGAGGGCCCTTGCTCTAGGTCTTGATCACATGTGATCATTTCTGTATGAAGTCTGGCCACAGACTCTGTGCTTTCGATGTATATATCAAGGGTGGGCCGTTTGACACATTGCCCCTATAGAGTGATCCAATGGTTGGATCATCCCACGATTTTGGTCGCCATAATCTCACACAATGTAATTTGGAAAATTTGATAATGCAACATTTTGTTTTTCATACCTAAATATCATCATCAACCAGTAGATCATGAAATTAAGGATCTTAAAGTTTGTTTAACAAAAAGAAGACACATGAAGACGATTTCCACACAGAAAGCCCAACAAATACCATTTCAATCCAACAACATGCAAAAGCTCAAAAAGCAAACCTATAGCACATATCCATTGTTGCTCATCTTTTCTTCTTCTCCCAAACCTTAGTTGGTCATGCCATCTCAACCTCACCCCCTCTTTTTGGAGGGTACTCTTCGACGTCGTAAACTGAGTTATGCTTCGAGCTCTCGAACTTCTCTCCATCTCCCCACAGTGCATAAGCTTCCTCTCCATGAATAGCATCATCTCCGGCTTGCATGTCCTCTTCGGAGAGGCGAAGCGGCACTACTAACCTTATAAGCAAGCATATCAAGCTAGTAACAATGACATTGAGAGTGATTATGAATAAAATTCCGGCTAGTTGGTTGGCAATTTGACGGAAGCCTTCTTTCGTCTTCCCCATTTGTAAACCGTAGAAGAGACCGATGTATTTAGGATTGTCCCCGTAGAAGAGGCGGTTGAGCTTCGGCTCAGCAAATAAGCCTGAGAGGATACCGCCAAGGGTCCCAGCGACTGCATGTGTATGGAAGACGGCCATGGTGTCGTCGACTTGCTTTAGAAACGTGACCTTCTTGTGGACCACCATCATTGTGTACCAAGGGATGCTCCCTGAGAGAACTCCCATGAGAATGGCCGCCCATCCTTGTACCACTCCTGTGAAAAGGAAGTATTTTGGAATTCAAATTTTTGGATCTCACTGACTTCTGATTTTGGTTTGGACATCAATGTCTTAGGGGCTAATGTTTTTGGATATCATTTTGTTTTGCATGGAGAAAGAATGCTCCCTCTTGAGCTAAAAATGTGTTCCTATTACATATGTTTCATAATAATCAGATTGGGGTGAGTGCAACTTTATTACGTAGCAGTGAATGTGAAAGGTTTTAGGATTTATCATAGGTGTGTCATAAGCAATTAATCCAATCTTATCACTATATGATCGGATCTAATGAGATTGGATTGCTTAACAGTGTGCTTGAGTGGGCCCTGCTAGCTGCACAGTTATTAAGTAAATGAATAAATGATGACCTAGCCATCTTGTCAATTTAATTCCATCTAAAACATGTGCGGAGTGGCAAATTTATTCTTTAAACAATAAAGATTGGGTAAGTAGAAATTTTGGGTATGTAAGTGCAAAGCCCACCATGAACTCTAGAAGGACCAAATTGAACTTGATCTCACTGGATCTAACCCACTTGAGGTGTTATTTCCTCATATATGAGTGGGCTGGGTTGAATAAGGTTAGGTCAGATTGGATGTCGTGTCAAGTAGAGTGGAGGAACCAAATCAAGTTCACTAAATCGGCATTAAGCGGGATTTTTTTTTTTTAAATTCACTATTGTCCCACTAGAAAATTAAGGATTGGTATGCCAACCTATGAAACTAGAATAGGTCTCCGCAAAAGCAAGATATGCCTTGCTACTAAGCTATCAATCGGTTTGTCGGCACCCGTATAAATGATCTCATGTTATCATAGGTAATTTTAATGGGTCTTCATCTCAACCATTCCTTTTTAGACTCAAGATTGGATGGGTAGGATCGTCTTGATTACCTGCTGCAGGTGTAATGCAAACCAAGCCAGTGATCATGCCCTGCACAGCCCCAATGACGGATGGCTTTCCGAAGAAGATGATGTCCAGGCAGAGCCAAACAAGGAGGCTGGTCGCCGCACACACGTGTGTGTTGAGGACGGCAAGTGATGCATCAATACTGACCACATAAGGATCACCACCGTTGAATCCTGTCCAGCCCATCCACAACATACCTGCTCCAGCAAGCATAAGAAGGATGTTGTTTGGTGGGAATCTTTCTCTGTCCTTGGTCGCCCTGGGCCCAACCTATACAATGTTGCAAAAGTCCAAATGAGAAGGATCTAAGTGAGAAGTCCATATAGAGCGGACATCAATTATAGTTTCATTTCCGAGTTCATCTCACTGATTTGTAGTTGCAAAACGTGGAGGATTTTGTTTTCAGGTAAAAGGATAGTGCACTAATAATTCGTATCAACCTATATATTTTGATAGATCCGGATCCTTTGAGTCTTAAACCTAGAGAAAGGTAAAGGAGTGAAATCCACCGTCTGGCCCTCATATTTTCAAAATAAACTCCCTCTAAGTATATTGGGCATCCTCAAATTTTATGCCAGCTGGAATTTGTTCCACCTTTGGATTGATTGTTTGATAAGGAAATTTAATTAACACATTCTTCTGCATATTCATAATCACATTTTTTCATCAAATGGTTAATCAATCCCGATGGTGGTAGAAACTCCGATTCGTGTAAATTTAAGGATACCCCATATATTTGGAAGAAGTTTAGTTTGAAGGTTTTAGATCTCAATAGGTAGGCCCCATTATGGAGTTCCATTCCATTAGCTAGGAATTTTTCTAGGTTAAAGCCTTAGAGATCCGGGATCCATTTTGATAAATTAATGACTTGACCTCAGTCACTTATACATCTTTTTCAAGTTTGAATCCGGCTTCAGGTGACTCATATCCAAAGTGGGGTACAAATTATTGTTTTTCTCTTCTTGTCAGATTTGGATGTTTGACATCCATTTTAAGCTAATGTTAGAAGACAATTCTACTATACATACCCAGTAAGCAGCTGTGAAGCCGGCAACACCTGAGGAGAGGTGAATCACATACCCACCCGAGTAGTCAATGACTCCCTTCTTGGCCAAGAACCCGTTCGGGGACCACACACTGTAAGCCCCTATGGTGTATGAGAAAGTAAGCCACAGAGGCACAAACAGCATCCATGCATGGAAGTTCATCCTCCCTAGGAGCGCCCCGGCTATGAGAATCAACGTAATCGCCGCGAAAACAAACTGGAAAAAGACCATCGTCGCCGTCGGAAACAACCCTGCGAAAGCCTGGCCAAGCAGGAACTCCTGGTCCAAGGCGACTGCAGGCTTACCCCAGAAGGGGAGGAGCTTATCCCCAAAGGACATCCTATATCCCCACGCCACCCAGCAGACCAGGACCGCCGCAAAGGCGTAAAGGGCCATGAACGCTGAATTGACAGCCCATTTCTTCTTGACGATGCTGCCGTAGAGTATGACAAGGCCTGGTACGCTCTGCATTCCAACCATGGTGGCAGCGACGAGCTGCCACGCATTGTCCGCCTTGTTCATCCAGTATGGGCTCGCTTCGGTCGGGATGAGGTTCGATGGGAAGGTCATATTGAATGTGGGAGGACTAGCCATTGTTTTGAAGGGAGCGAAGGAGTGTTTCAAGATGAGATGAGAGGTGTTGCACGCTCTGTGTCTATATAGCTTTTTTTACCTTGTGTTTTTGGGCCTGTTTTCTTGCAGTGTCTAGGAAGGGAGACCGGAGAGAGAGGAAGGGATGAATGTTCTTGAAATTAGGGGATTGGAAGGCTAAATAGGAGGAGAGAACGACAAGGATCTTGCTGTTATTTTCTTGTAGATGGCGTTCGTCTTGTGGTTTTGTATTGTGGGCGGGCCGGCGATTCTGTTGTGTGTGGTCCTGCTGTTATTTTCTTGCATATGGCATTTCTTTTGTGGTTTTTCAATTGAGTGTCGAAAAGCTGGCGGCTTCTTGTTGGGTAAGTATACATGATAAGGCTTGGAATTGCCCTTGGATTTTATGCATAATTAATGAACTGACCATTAAGGCTTTACCCTTTACCCTTAACCCTTGGGGGCTAGTTTCTTTGCTGAAATTTCAGGAATTTCCATCTAGGGAACTTTTAGACAGTGTGGAATTCCTGGATGCTCTTTTGAGCTTTAGAATTTAGGAATTCTACCAAAATATAAAGAGAGTGGAATTCCTAAATTTTAAAAGGTCATAGGAGACCTTTCATGTGATTGAATTCAGAAATGGTTGTAAAGAAATATGAAATTCAGAAATTTCAAGAGACAACATGTCACATCATGTCTAGAAATTCTCAGGCATGGTGAATTCTTAGCAGAAACTCCACCAAAGAAACCTGCCCTTAATTTTCCTAAACTAAAATATGTGGGTGTTTTGTAGGTACACCTTCGATGCATGCCAATCATGGAGTACAGTGGTTTGCGGGAGTTTATCCCAAAGTTACCTAGATTGCTCCAAAAGGCCTTTGTGCACTAAATAGTTCATTTCTAATAATTTGCAATTAACAATGTTCACATTGCTCTCTAATATGAATCCTATAAATCCATTAGTGATGCCTAAGTAAAATTTCAATCTGCCCTCTATGTATTAATCCATATTTAACACAATCAGAGTCAACCCCAGCTCAAGATAGAGCACATTAATTTAAACGTGAGATTTTACTCTCAATGTGTTTTACCCAAATCAATCTGATTGTGGGCCCAATTTTGACTGAAGTAAAATTTTCGTTAGAATAGATGTAATGAACAATCATAGTAAGTTAGTTGTTTAGATTTTATACTCGGGTCCTAGTGATGGACTTCTAGCATTGACATGAATGAATTAGTTTATTGAACTTGTTAAACTCGATCTCCAAATATAAAAAAAATTGAGATGCGGATCAAATTAACCTACTGCTTGGAATTATCTAATCAGGCTAACTCAAATCATGAATTGCAAACTTGAATGCAAGTAAATTGAACAACAGACTAGGCATCTATATATGGTTTATCCTTAGAGTGTGGTTAGAATTAGAAAGTGGCGCAATCATATGATTATAATAATAATAGACCCAGGGGTTAAATGGAAAAAGGAGGTCATTGATTGTAAGGATCATCAGATGGTTTTGATTTCTCAACCCTGACCCTAAATCACAAAGGGGTCATTCAGGTTATTTGATTTGTTCAAGTAGGATTAACTAAGAGGTTTGACATCAATCAAAGCATTCACTTATGAAAACTCATCAAACCAAATTTTGAGTCTTGCTGTATAAAAAAGAAACACTTGACCTGCTCTGCATTTTTTTTTTTTTTTTTTGAAAACTAGGTTACAGCAGATCATGCATGCCCCTTTGATAAGTGGACACAATTGCTTTTAGGACAATAACGATGGTGCCACTTGGTGAACATCTTAGATCTCACATGTGCCTACATGATGAACAAAGATCGTACATTAATAGGGGTATTTCCATTTCCATAAACACTGGCAAGTTTGTTAATTTTTCCAGAATACAAGGGCAAGTAAGAAGACATTTGTTTCTAGTAAATATGTCGTCTAGTGTTCTGCGGAATGCACAAGGCTACAGCACTGAATCACCTCGAGAATTCCTTGCATTGGAAGGTCTACACATTGGATCCTAGTAGCTGTTTTGACAACATACACCTTTTGGCATCTTACAGAAGCATTCTGTTCCTCCATGTTCGATTGCTTCATTGGCTCATTTGTTTGTATCTCACACACTCAGAAACCAGAAACTTTAGCTTTTAGGTATCTTCTTCTAAGTGAATATTTTTTTTTTGAATTATAGTTATAAATAGTTATATTAGTGTGAAAAGAACCACCTGTCTTGTCTTATACACATATATCCTTTGAGAATGATTTGGTTTTATATAGAGAAACAACACTACTGCATGAAAATGGAAAGAAAGAACAGAAGGTCAAGCAATTTTGTTTATGTATTGAAATTATTCATCGACAGTAGGGCCCACTGAGTATTGGGCTCTTGTGCAACAGGCTGCAACTAGGAAAGATCTTGGCCATTCAATGCGTTGGAAAGATACTTTTGTTTAAATGATGGTGGCACAAAAACAACTGGTTTCAGGCCTTCACCTCCAGTTGCTAAATTAATGGGAAGGTGCATTGTTGGTAAATTTTGAGCTCATTTTTGGCTTGGTCCTTGGGGTTTTGTCATGAGCTACATTAATGGGTAGGCTGATGATAAGCCCAAGGAAGTGAGTCGCGTTATCATTAAGATGCTCCTATATTAGTGGAAGTTGTATTGGCACATCAAAACGTCTCTTTCTTCTCATATTGGAGGTGACTTCTTGATTTTCTTGTTGATTTGGAGTCGGATCCTTACTCATCTTTGGGTGGATCCAGACGTATCATCCGGATTTGAATTTGACTTATCATAGCCTTTTGTGTTGATTCAGAATTCTTTAGGATCAACAGAGAGGGCCCATTTGGCATCACTTTCATGCTGTTCTCTCCATTTTACTCTCAGATCAGATTACGTTGAAATTCGATTATGCATTGAGTATACTATGTAGAACTTGTGTCATAATATTATGTTAAGCTATTCTTCTAAGAATACACTGTACAGAATTTGTTTGGCCTCGTTATAAAAGGCTTGTTTCAAGAATAAGAGAATTATAATAGTTATAATGGGGCATCCATCTTTTGTTATTCGCTGCACTTCATTATTATTGTGCATGGGAGTCATCTTTAGAAATTACAACACGATACCTACCTTTAAAATTTTGAACATTGAGCCAACATTAAGTGAATTTACCATGTAGGTCTACCTTTATAGGAATAATAATGTGAGACTACCTTTTTATGATTGTGAATACGGAACCCACCTTTATAAATCACAATGTGGTACCCACATTTAGGAATTAGAATAGAGGGCTTACATTTATAGGATTCACAATGCGAGTCCATCTTTTATGATTATGGCCATGTGACGACCCACCATTATAAATTACAAAGTGGGGCCACTTTTTGTGATTGTGGACAGATGACCAACCTTTAGAAATTACAATGTAGTGCCCACTTTTAGAAATTATAACATGGGACCCAAATCCATAGGATTTATAATGTGAGCTCACCCTTATAGAATGAACACATGAACCACCTTTAAAAATTATAACATGATACCCCCATTTAAAAATTAAAACATGGGGCCCACATTCGTAGGATTTACAATGCGGACCACAATCATAGGAGTTAGAATGTAGATCTGCCTTTTGTGATTGTAATCATGGGACCAACATTTAGAAATTACGAAGTGGGGCTGCCTTTTGTGGTTATAGACACGAGACCCACCTTTAAAAATTACAACATGGTGCCCACCTTTAAGATTTAGAACATGGGGCTCACATTCATAAGATTTATAATCTTGTCATACCAATATAGGAATTATAATCTGAGCCCACCTTTTGTAATTATAACCATGTGGCCCACCTATAGGAATTAAAAGTAGGACCACCTTCTTCAAGATTATGAACATGAGACCTACCTTTAGGATGGGTAGATGATTTAAAAGTCCTCTTTAAATAGGACTTTTTAGATGGCAGGAGATAAGTATGCCATCAAGTTATATCTTAAAAAAAATATTATTTTTTCAGTTTTAACTTTCTTATGCCAACAGGCTAAGATTTTAGAATTCCTTTCGGCAAAACCTTAATTTGGAATAGTGATTTACACCTACCAAACATCGATCTTTTCTCCGATCATAATATTATTTTATAAAATATACTCGTGCTTAGCACGGGCAATATAATCATAATATTAGAATTAATTTAAAAAAACTTTATGATTAGTTTCTTTAAAATTAGATGCAAAAGGTTTTAGTCTGAGAAAGAGGAAAAAAAGTCCATAAGAATTCAATACCTAATACCATATAATTTTAAAAAAAAAAAAACATAAGCCCAAAAAATTGAAGATTAATTATCAAGAAAACGAAAAAACAAAATCAAAACAAACAAACAATATAAACTATGAATAAAATCCTATGAAATTTGAAAGAAAAATAGAAATAAAATATAGAAATGAAAATCCATAATCAACTCAATGACATAAGCAATTTAAAAGAATCAAACAATCATGGGAATAAAATAACTCAAAAATAGAGCACAAAAAGGCAAAGACAAAAGAACCCACAAATTCATTAAACCATCATATAAATTATAAAAAAAAAAAAGCCTAAAAACCCATCACAAGTGAGAAATTATAATAAAAGAAATACAAAATAAAATGAATTAAATTTTATTAAAAAGGCTATAAAATTATAAATAAATCAAGATCCATAGACAATACAATGATAAAAGAAATTTAGAAGAACCAAACCAACTTATGATAATCTAATACTCAAAAATGAAATTTTGAAACCACAAAAGAAATAAGAAAAATCTTTAAAAAGATTTCACAAAGAGAACTTAAAGAACCCAATGGAAGTAAAATAAATAATTAACTCATAATGATAAGTATTAAAAAATAAAAAATACAATAGAAAAATGAGAATTCACAGAAAATCCAATGATAAAAAGTGATTTAAAAGAAAAAAAACCAAGGAGAACCCAATGGAAGTAAAATAAATAATTAACTCATAATTATAAGAATTAAAAAAATAAAAAAAATACAACAGAAAAATGAGAATTCACAGAAAATCCCATGATAAAAAGTGATTTAAAAGAAAAAAAAACAAGGAGAACTCAATACCCAAAAGTTGAAACAAAAAAGGGAAAAAAAAGAAATGCACAAGCTATGAAAACCATACAAATTCAAACTATAAAAATATTGCAAAGCTACAGAAATTTTAAAATGATGATTCCTTTGTATAAATCATATTAAAATGACATAATTAAAATTACTTAAATAAAATTTGATGAACTCAAAAGTAAATGAATTTAAAAAGGTGTACCTTTCAAATTGAAATATTTAATAATTGCACCAATTGCCTGAAGATGCTCACATTTTAAAATGGGTTGGACACTAATTTAAACTAAGCATGCCAATGAGACATGAGGCGGTACTAAAAAGAGACACAAAGAAACAAAAAAATTATTGAAGTTGCTCTAAAAAAATACAATGAACTTAAAAGTAAATGAATGGAAAAGTTGAAAGTTCTCTTCTTGACATAAAGAAATAAAATTATATTGGAGAAAGTGGAAAATGATGATAATAAGAATGAGTTTAATTCTTTATTTAGATGGACCAACATTTTTGGAGATTCCTTTTACCATTAGTTCCGCATTCTTAAAAAAAAAAATGTACAATCAAAATCAATAGATAAAAAAAGAAACTAGGCAACCCAGAAATCGGCATTTCACATTATAAAAAAAAAAGAAAAAAAATCATAAAATCAGAACAAACAAAAATACTTGAAATTTCTTATATGACACTGGGACCCATTAACACTCAAATGCTATTGCCTTGATAGAAATAAAATGATGTTGAAGGTTTCTTAATAGACAAAAGGCATGATGGAGAGTCCAAATCACAAAAATATATATATATATATATATATAGAAAACTCCAATATTTTGTATTTCTTTTATCACAAAATCAATTTGACCGTGAAAATAACCCAGAATGAGGTGAAAATTTGAGGTATCTCATAAAGAGCAAGGATGTTTGTGTTAATGATTATGGTTTTTAGTATATGGGGTCAATCTTAGTATTCTACTCCATTTACATTACGATTTATAAAAGTTAAAGCCACACACACAAAAAAGAAAAAAAATCGGACTCCACCCGTTCTTCCTCTGCAAGCATGCATGGTAGCACATCAGTTACATGGAAAGTTTCTCTCCTCCTCTTTAGCTCCACGTTGTTGCCGCGAATTTTTCTTTTTTCAATGAAATTATCATTTTCTTATTAATTATGAAACTTATTATTTTTGTTGATCAATTCCATATATCATATATTCATTTGAGTTTAATCTTATTGTAAAATTAATGTCATAGAAAATTAATGACTATATAGGAAATCGTATAAAATAGTTATTTCATAAGGTTGATCATCTATGCTTAAAGTACAATGCATAAGTATGAAAATAATGACAACAGTATTTATAAAGGGCAATATTTTAAAAGCATAGTTATTTTTATAAATAACTCGTAGATAAATTCCAACTCTCAGTCAATAATCCAAAGTGGGGTTGGGTTCCTTCTTCATTAAAGTTTGATCGTCTATGCTTGAAGTATAATGCATAAGTATGAAAATAATAACAACAATATTTATAGGGGTCAATATTTTAAGAATATAGTTATTTTTATAAATGCCTCGTAGATAAATTCTAACTCCCGGTCAATATTTTAAAGTGGGTCTGCATCCCTTCCTCATTAACTAATTTTAAGTTTTTTGTTGATAACTATTAACAAAAAGATGCTCTGTGTTGTAGTGGTAGGGTCACTCCTTTGAAGTTCATATTGTATTGAGTTTGAGTCTTGGCACATACCATGATTAATTTTTGCCATATCATTAAAAAGACAGGGGTTAGGTTGGGTCAAAAAAGTGTGCATTATCTCTGGCCAGACCTAATATACCCTGACCTGACCCGTTTGCTAAGGTCAAACTAAATTAAATTAGTAAATTGGATGAGTCAAAATCAATTGGAAGGAATTGGAAGTGATTTCAATTTGAAACCACTTTGCTTCATATATAATAATGGAAATATGGGATCATCCAAATGGCACGATGCCAAACACATCTATAGGTTCTAGGGGTTGTTCATGAAACAACTGTCTGTATCCAGGCCAGTCTAAACACAGTTTGTAAATATCAAGCCCAAGCTTGCCAATGTAGCCTAGTGTAGGTTGAATTGAGCTTTTTTTTTATCAATTGTACAGGCTTTGTATACAATTGTTTGGATAAATTCTCATTAGATTATTGTTAGGGATTATTGCTATCATTTAATCCAAGATCGGCTCAGATTTTAAACAGGCTCGGATTACATACCCAAGCCCGGCCTACAGTGGCCTGGATTGGACACGAGCTGGCCCCACTGGCCATGAGCACCCTGCACCCTAATGGGTTGTATACCTGTTTTATTTGAAACCATTTGATTTTCAAACCCCGAGACTTTGGATACTCACCCTTACACTAGGGGTGTTCATGGGTCGGATGCCCAGCCCAACTTTTGAAACACTGGCCCATATCCGACCTAAGCCCGTCTCGTCTTTAAATTTTAGGCCCAAGCCTGTCCATTTAGTCGAACAGGCCAGGCCTGGTTGGCCATACAATTTATGAGTTCTATGGGCATTCTAAGCATTTTATATTCAATTCGGGCTGGGCTTTGGGCTTTCTATCACTTAATTAAAACCCTACCCAAATTATATATTCAAGCCCAACCCAAAGTTGCAATGACCGATATCTCTTACTTTTTTTTTTCCGAACCCTAGAGGGAGCTGTGAGAGGCCAGTGTGCTATCCACAGTCACATTGTGTGATTCCCATATCTCATACTCTTTTCGTCTTATATCTTTACATTAGGAAGTTGCAATGACCGATATCATCACCATTAGTTCTCCAGCCAGTATCAAACTTGGGATGAAAATAGAGCACTATAACTCTATAAGCCAATCTAGATGCATCCCAACATTTGATCAAGCCTAAAGATTGTGACAATCTCAATTTAGATAAAGTTTCAGCTTAATTTTGAATTTTGAGTTTTGAATTAGCTAAAGCTTGAACAAACTTGAGCATGAAAACCCTGAACTCTTTTAACGGACGTTGTTTGCATTTTACAAACATAAAATTAGATTCGCATATGTAACCTTTTCATATATATATATATATATATATATATGCAAATGTTATGCTCTTATATATGTGAAACACATTAGTCGTTTATTTTCGTATGAGTAAATGAAAAAATCCCATGACTATAGATATTTTTGGGTATAAATATGGGAAAAAGTTTCTTTTTTCTTCTATATAAAGAACGGGAATTTTGAAATTTGATATTTTATTATTTGAGCCCTCTATTTTTCATATCTCTCAATTTATATCATCACTTTAATTTGCTTTATAAGTGAATTATCCAAATAGATCCCGGCATAGCATATAGAAAAAACAAAATTAAAATAAAAAATAAAAGAAAGAAATACTCAATGAAACTAGCTTGATGTTTATCCAGCTCATTTCATCATAAAACGACCATATTCCCGCTGTATTCATCAAACTCAACGATAACCGTCAGATCGTTGTCAATGGACACATGTCCACCTCTAAGACCATCGATGCTCAGAAAGCCACATGTTGGCCAATGCCCTCTCCTCCTTTCCAAGTGTCGTATGAAGAGATTCTGCTACAGCTGACACATGTGCCTTCATCACTACTACTTGTTAGCAAGTACAAAAAATTTCCCTCTCTCATCCAACAACATGAAAATTACAAGAGGAAAAAGAGAATGTCTGCTTCACCAATGTCCATCAACCTGCTCAAGAAATCCATGCCCAATACTTCCTCCTCTTTCATGCCCATGAGGATCAAGTCAACTATAATTTCTATAAAAAGAATTTGGTCTGTGTGTTCCATGACCAAGTACTTCCTCCTCTTTCATTACCACTTGTTATCAAATGTGTAAGTTGAAAGTGACAGAAAATAAAACGAAAAAAGTCATGTCGCATTCAATTAGAATGAGAGAACAAACTATGAAGTATAACGAGAAGAACTTCATTTTGTTGGTTTGTAGTCTCCCTTAAAACTAAAAGGCAATGAAAGCTTCAAATTATTTTCCTGTGGATTAAGGTCATAAATTGTGGCTGAACCACAATATGGAGAACCCATTGGCGGATAGAGGGCTTCCTTAAGGGTGTATGGAGAATTTTGAAATTTTTAAGGGTGTTTTGGTCTTTTGTAATTTTGCCCCTTATGAGCTTTCCTTTCCCAATAGAGAGGGAGGAAGTTTTAAAAAGGCATATGGGCATTTCTATATTTTACCTACTTGCAAAAAGTGAGTGATCATTGTCTTAACTTTCAAACGTTGCTATCAATAAATAGAAATACTTTTTAAAAAAACAAAGAAAGAAAGAAAAGAAGAGAAAGTAAATTGTCCTTTCTACTTCCATCTCCTCTTTTATCTCTATACTAATAGGGTAAGTCAAAATCTAATTTAATTATGACCAATTTCAATATTTTAATTATATTCTAGTCACAAGTGAAGTTTAGAGAGATAAAAATGAAAATATAAGTAATAAACATTCACTATAAAAAGGAAAGCAGCCACAATAACACAAAGGCTTATAGTGGTTCGGTTAAAATGCTTATATCTACTCCCGGCTTGTGACTCAAAATCCCACCGGCATTTCACTAGTCACTTAGAGATTTTTCATTCACCTTAAAACCTTACAACCATTTAGATTTTTTTTGCCAATCTTGAACCATTACAAATACTTTTTAGGCTAAGCAATAATCTATACAACAATGAGGGTTTTTTTTTTTTTTTTTTTAAAGACGTGTCTAATACACAAAAAGAGAAAAAATGAAGTATAAGAGAATGCCTCTAAAATAGATGGTTATTAAAGTGATAGTCCGAGCTAAAACACACAAAGGTTATAATGCAATGTGTGTGTGATACCATCAATCAATGAAGGTAATTCAGAGTAAACACTGCCAAATAGAATGAGAACATATTAAAGTTTGTTGGAATTTGAAAGATATGACATCAAATTATGATATGATCGAGGCAAAACATCAAACACATGAGATGCGTAAGTCAATTTACTTGAAGATTAAAAATGAAAGCATTACCAGTTGAAGAAATATTTAAACACAAAATATATGATGAATGAGCATTGCTAAATATCGAAGCATGAAAACATTAGGCAAAGAAAGTTTAAACTAACTTGGTGTGATTCAAAGTAGAGAATCCTTAATTCTTTCCCTCTTCATCTCTAGCTAGCATCCCCCGAACTTAGAACCCTTTTCTTGCTCCTTTTTTCTTTCAAAGATTTAGCCCCTTTAAGCCTTGAAACTAGCTTTGAATTTATAAATAAAAAAAATCCAACGGTACTGTAGCAACGGTCATTGTAACAATGTTACTGTAGCAAAAGTATTGTAGTAATGGAATTCAAAAGCAAGATTTGTTTTTAAATAAAATAAATGGATTAACTTAATTAGTCACTAGCACAATAACCCATGCTAAGCACGGGCATGCCTTCATATAATATTCGTAAAAATAAATATATAAAAAAATTGTATAAATTAAGAACTTGGCTCTAGATAGAGTAACATAGGAATGAGATACCAAGCTTTTGACTCACATGAGATATGTAAAATGGAACAGTCTAATAGAGAAGTAGTCTTTTCAATATTCATGGTAGAAATTGATATGTACAGCACTCAATCAAGTGAAAAAGCAAGGTGGGAGAGGTTACAAGAGAATGAGATAAAGATAAAAAGGAAGTAGCATAGGTGGTTACATGAGATAAAGCCAAGGGAGGTGGATATAGGTGGAGAGAGAACGTGCAAAGTTGGAGCAAAATAGGGATAACGGTTGTTTCAAAATTATAACTGCCGGTCAAAATCGAATCAAAAACCTCCTAACTTAATATATTATAATATGTTCTAAAGGCCTTGTATAGGCAAGTCTTAGGTAAAAAGAATTGAAAAGGATTGCATGAACAAAATAGAGAAAACACATAAAAATAATGCAATCCTAAGAAATCAATGATTATCCTTTTAAAAGTAATTTTGCATGGAAAATCAAGATTAAGATAAAGAAATCATTTATGGAAAATCAAGCTTTAAAAAAAAAAAAACCAATAAAATTACAATACACAAAATTCCTAACACTTTCCTCAAAGGCCAAAAAAATGGAAAGAACTTTAAGCTTTTTGGCTTCTTTGGATCCTTACCGGAATGTAATTCTTCCTCCTTTCTCTTTTTATTTTTCTCTATTTTTTTTTCATCAAGACATGTAGAATTTTATAGGGCTTATGATGGGGCCCACTATTATCTATACAGCTGGCATCTAGCATCTTAGATATTCAAGTTCTAAGGTTCATATTTGGACAATAATAACACTATTTTCCATGAATCATATATTCACTAAATGTTTCTCTGTTTTATTGGTTCTTGTGAATATATTATGGACATTATAGATGAGGATGGCTGGAATGGATTTCTAAAAAGGCTCTTGAACAATCAAGTAGGGACTGTCAAATTAGAACTTCTGTAAAGCCCTAATTGAATTGACGCCGGTGAATAGACTGCCTCCTCTTTTATATTCTCCATTCCTTCTCATTTGGAATTTACTATTAAAGTGAAGGTCATGAAGTAAAGTCTTCATTTGCCCAAACAAGAAAAGACTAAGGGTCATATCAAAAGTACCCAAATTCAACATTTCCTTCTTTTTCTTTTTTTTTTTTTTTAAAAAGTCAAAGAGAAACCTCCTTTCTTAACTAAATAAAGAAAACATCCACTTTTTACACAAAAGGTCAAAAGAATTCCCTATCAAGCCGCTCTAAAGACAAAAAACCATCATAACATCATTATATTTTATTCTAACTTAATTTGATGCTTCACGTCACTTCTGACATACTCGCTCACCTAGCCCCATTTTCGTCAAAAACTCTTCTAGGCCTTCGATGCATGGTAAAATATCATTGTTTGTAAGTTGTGCCAAAACATAGATTGGATGAACCTTCTGCTTCTTTCATATTGTAAGAAATATATCTCAGCATTTATTTTAGTAGACATGAGTTAGCGTAGAAGACAAACGATGAAGATAACTTTTTTACCTTTCTCTGTCATTTTTTAGTTTCTGTATGTTTTCATTTCTTTGGGTTACAATTAAAAATTAGGGGTAGAGAGGAGTATGGGCGTGTGGTTGAATGGGAAGAGGATTACACAGATGAGAAGATGGCAGCCGTTGAAATGGAGAAGAGGATGTGAGGGGTCCCACCGTATCTCCCATACTAAGATGAAAGATGCTCTCATAGGAATATCAAAAACATGATCAACGAAATTTGGACGGCCTGATAATCCAATCATAATGGTAATGGCACGGGAATGCCTGTGAGTCCTTTCTATATAATGGGCCCATGAGGAACACATGACATGTAATCGGATTATCTCATACAGACATTGGTGAGTATGGTAATTAAGCATTTCTTTCTTCCTTTGTTGTTCTTAAAATAATAATAATAATAATAATAATAATAACACAAATGGAATAAACTATTCACAATATAAACAAGTTAATTGTCTGCATAAATTCATCTAACTTAGATCACAAGGGAAAAGCGATGCATTGCAGATGTTTTTCAGAGCACAGAAGAGCATCACTACACGCTCCAGACCCATGCCAAATCCACCATGTGTCGTGGCATTCCGTACCTAACATTAACAAAAACCAATGCAAATTAGAAATGTATAAAAAAAGTGCCTGAAATTTTGTAGAGAATTATGCAAATGACAACGCAAAAGAAAACGAAAGGAGGAGGATTAACTTAAAAGATGATGGATTAGTGGAACCCATTTATCTTCCAAACTGAATTACGGTGGTAGAGGCTACAGATAACAACATTAGAGATTTACAAAGACATCGTACAGGTGTCAAACAGTTTGAGAAAATGGCACCTCATATGAATTCCAACAATCATAAAGAGAATGAAGACCTATATGATGGTTTAGGAGGAACATAGTTACCTGATTCGCTTTTTAGGTACCCAAATCTCGAATAGCTCATTTCAAACAAGTGGCTGCTCGATTCGGTGTGATTCAGAGATCTCAGAAGCCCCTAAGTTGATTTGGTTCGGTACGTCCTTTAGATGAGGAGAATTACATCCGTGAATCTGGAAATCCTTCCTTAGTTGTTCCATTTGCAATACAGCCGTGATAGACATTGGCAGCGGTTACATGCCATCATCTCTTCTTCTTAACTTCATATCGATTTTGATATAACTCTCTAGGCAGAAAATCTTGGCAAATGTTCGTTCCCATTCTTCTCTTTCTAGATTTCATCCCGATCTATTTTTTATTCTCTCCTTCGATAGATCTTCCCTTCCACAATTGTAGAGAAGGAGCCGATGGAAAAGGTGAGGGAATACAATTGAAAAGACATGACTCAATACAGCTTCATGTGACGATACTGCCCTTGTCGTTTATTCTACAAAGAGAATAAGTATTGGAGCCCAATGAAATAAATCTACAGATGGCCCATTTTTTAAATTCAAGAGATCATTACTACCCTTAGATTGATCGTATCTTAAAATATTGGTTGCTATTTTAATCATTTGTTTTTACTTTGATGCATTTTACAGTGGATGTAACCATGACTAAAGTGAGAATATCCTAAACTATAAAACAAGGTGGGTTAAAAAAATTGACCATTTTCTATTCATGTATTTTCTACGTGGTCAATTTTATGACTGTCAAATTTCTAGTGGAGTAAAAATTAATAATGTTCCATACAAAAGGAGGGTGTTCATTTTGATCTGGTGAGAATTCAATAGATGAGCTCAAATATAGAGTCTCACTTCTCTTACTCAAGAGAAATGTGATTGAAAACTCATAGGATCTGGGCTCTAAATTCCAAAATGCATTGTGTAAATATTCAATTGAGGCGGGTCTTGAACTCGTTTACGTGAAGAACGACAAAGTGAGGGTGAGTGATAGTCGAATGCTTTCACAGCCACTCGAAAGGTTACAAGTGGTGTGCTCATGCACCAATGGAGAAGTCTACTGGTTTTTTTTTTTTTTTTTTTTTTTATAAGGACATTAGAAAATGAGCATACATGTGGCGTAACATTTCGTACGTCTAAGAGCAGCTGTATGAGCTCCGAAGCAATTGCTAATTTGATGATGGATCATATTCGAGAGACACTGATAACCAGACCAATTGACGTCATCCATCATTTTAAGGCAAATAAAGGGCTGACCATTACATACCATCACGCATGGTGGGTGGTGGAAAGGGTTAGGAGTAAGTTGTACAGGGATACGACGTCGCTTTCTTTTGACCATCTTCATTGGTATGTTAAGGTGGCGTTAGAGACGAATCCAAATAGCCTTTTTGTGTTAGATCATGATCAATCGACCATGTGCTTCAAGCGCTTGTTTGTGTTGTTCAATGCTTTCGTCTATGGTTTTAATCATGTTCATCCTTTGTTATTTCTGGACAAAACCTTTTTGAAAGGTAGATACAAGGAAAATCTATTGATAGCAACAGGGAAGGACGGTAACCAAGTTAAACTGTCATTTTGTAGATTTTGATAATTTTATCTGTTTTTGAATAACGCTCACCTTGTGTTTGGTTTGTTTCCTCTTGCTTTCGCAGTGAACTCAAAGACGGATGATAATTGGACATGGTTTTTGCAGAACTTGAGGAAATTTATGGCTTATGATCGCCCTATCACTTTCATTTCCGATAGAAATTCTAGTCTCTTGGAGGGTGTTGCACATGTATTTCTGTTTGCTAATCATGATTTCTACCTCCAACACTTGAAGGCAAATTTGAGGGACAAGATGTTGGGGGCTACACAAATGAATTTAGTGAGAGGATGGTTACATTGCTCCATGAATACGCATATGCCCCCACCATACTTGCATTCCATTCCAAGCTACATGCGTTGGGGAGTGAAGGTGGCTCCAATGTCTAGCAATTTGTGGATCTACACAATAATAAGTGCAACCCTCTCCGATACCAATTGAAAGTCCTCTTATCTAGAATGGGTGCTAGTCCAATAATCAATGCAGCAGAAACAAAACAATGCAAACTAGCAAACAGACCTACTAATCACACACCACAAGAAGACAAGCACAATATTTTACGTGGAAACCCTATTCAAGGAGAAAAACCACGACCTAGAATCAAACACTATTGAGCGGTTACAAGATATACCCACAGCTCCCTTTCACAGTCATTCCATCGACCTAAGGACTATAGTTGTTCTTACACAACTTCTCCTTTTGCTACGACTTTCCCGCTGCGCACCGCTCCATATACTTGACTAACAACACCTTGAGAATCAAGATGATCAGATCTTCTACGAAAAGGTAGAAGCAGCAAACCTTCTTGAGCAACTCTTCAGCACAAACTCTCAATAATGACTCTAGAGAATAATGAATCTCTCTTAGGATTTTCTCACCTCAAAACAAAGAGAGAGTAAACTTTTTGTCTTCTTAATCTACACTTAGGGTTGGGAGAAATACCCTATAAATAGCACTTAATTCGTGCAAGTGGTTTCTACTTTGAATCGAATCAGAATAGCAAGTGAGAACAAACTCTAAATAGAAATTCGGATTGCACTGGACTCATTTCTCCAGGTTCGCTATAGCCAGACCCTGTCTTGTCCTTGCTCGATCTAGCGAGCAAAAGCCTCACTATAGTGAGATTGGGTTCTTACTCCAACTCATTATGTGCCCTAGAAACTTGTCTTTCTTCACTCCAAACCAATTCAAACTTCACTCCAGGTCTTCCGGTAACACAACCACAATCCATTTTGGAAAAAATAGAAAAACTATAACTCAATGAACCCAGAGTTTTATGCAACCATGAATTAGCCAACACATGAAAAATCCTAACATTGACAAATTGCTAGGCCTTTCTGTAGAAACTCTAAAGGTGGCAGGCAGCGCAAAGTCTGACATTAAATGTCAATGAGAATCTCTAACAATACCTTCTTTGCCAGCAGTGTTGGTGAAGTGATTAATGATCCATCAAAAATTAACTTGAGCCTGCCCAGAATTGGAGGCAGCCATCTGTTTGCGGATGAGCCAACATATGAACCTGGTCCTATGTACAAGTGAGTTAGGTTCCCTTCAAGCAAGTGTAAAATAGACGTGGATATTGCCTATAAAGGGTGTGCAGGGTGATAATTCATTAAAAATAAGATTGGTCCTGGCTTTCTAAATAGACTAGGATATAACTGTGTTACAGACTTACAGTAGAGAAACCAATCCATGAGGTAGGGTACCTTGTAGGATTATCAATAGCTAGTGGAAAGAGTTGTCAAACTCTAATGGTAAAACTATAATTACATAAAAGGTGGTTTTACTGTTTCCTCCAATGCATAGCATATATGACAAATTGAGGGCATGCCATCCAGCCATTGAGCTAGCAAAAGCTTTAGTGGGTAATTTATTATGAAGGGTTCACTACATAAAGAATTTCATCGTAGACAACCAGGATTTTCCAAATTTTCTTCCACGGTAGCTGTAGACCCCAGGAGGAACCTTGAACTTCTTTATATGAATCTTTAAGAACCTTGAACTTCTTTATATAAATCTTTAAAGCTTTTTTTTTTTTTTTTTCCTTCAAAACTGCAAATTCTGTCTTCCATCACCGAATGTCATGTCCTTCCAAAGGTAGTTGTGAAATTTTTGTTTACTACTTCAATAGGCCAAAATACTTTGTAGGATAGGTACATTCCAAGTGCTACATTAGCTTGGCCCGAGCTGTGGGTGTTTTTTTTTTTAGTTGACCCAATAGTGGGTCTTTGGTGTTTGCTTCCCCTCGGGTGCTTTTGTCTTTGCGTTGTAGCTATTCGGATTTGGGAAGCACTGCCACAATCTTTTGTTACCTTTACCTTAGCCCGTTTGGATGTATAGTGAATTAAAGTATGGTGAGGTAAAGCATCGAATCAAGAGAAAATAAAATATAAAGCGTTACAATGGTGTTTTGTTTTTAATTTTTTGGTATTGATTTTTTTTTACTTTTTGTATAGGAAAGTGGAGTTGTTTTGTCTTCTAATAGAGAAAGGAGATTGCTTTTTTGACTTTTTATGAAAAATTCAAAAAGAATTTTGAAATTGTGTGCTTTTGATATAACCCTTGTCATGTCTTGTCTAGATTCACTTTACTTTAGCTTAACTAGTTAATTGCCAAACACACCCTTACCTTTTGCAATATACTTGCCATTTTCCGGAAAAAAAATACGGATATTAAACCCAAAGTAATGGTTAGTTTCTCTACCTGGTTGAAATTGAGATATAAATTGCTGGGAGAGAATAGGAAGAACGTATTGTTTCAACTGCCCCAGAACTGGAACCCAAATATCTCTAAATGTTCTAAATTTGAGTTTTGTCCACGAGCACCTATGTTTGATCCAAAAGGATAATATTTTTGTGCTTTTGTATGAGTTTCCACGGGCAGCAGTGTCTGTCATAGAAGAAACCCTTTCTCATTCAACCTCTGTCCCCTCTGACTTGCTCCCTCTACCTTTCACTCTCTATGAAAACGATCCTTCGATTAAATCGACGGGATCCAGATGAGTGGGGCACATTAAACATCCTACGCGAATCACATAGGTGTAACCTACTCTATGCGGACCTGATAAGGATCTCTCTCAAGAAAAAAATTATGGATCAAGAAGTTATGATGATCTAATAGAGTTGAAGTTTTGCAGATGAAAGTCCCGTCCAGGTTCCAGTTCTTTATCACAAATCACAAGCTTGAAAAACAATACCGCGAAACTAGATTAAGATGCGGGCAACAAGAACAGGAAGACACTAATGCCCAGTGGACCCGTCCTTTCAATGATCTTAACCACTCGATCCTTCTTTCCTGGTTTTTCATAGCTAACCTCCAATTTCAGGGTAGCAAATATACTGTTAAGATCATATAATCCAAGGCAATTCTTCACGGAGTTGCCCGTCCATCATGGGCCCTGCCAAATGGACCGGGATCACAGAAAGACGAGACTCAGAAAGCAGCGCCTTTGAAATCAAATGGAAAACACAGTTCAATCAAAAAAGATTACCTTCATGTTATAGCCAAAATAAATCCAAAAATGAGCGTTACTGTCTTTCGCAAAGTTTCCATTTACACAAGCTAGAACTCGGCTGGCCTATAACACAGTCAGCTATTACTCACTCATACATTGGCAGCAAATCACCTTGCTCCAGTATCAGGACTTCCATCTCCATAAGAAACCAAGCGCCTGTTTCCAGGAGGGGAAACAGAAGCAGATCCACCGGGCAACCTTGAACTAACCTTGCCTCTAGAGTGGCGTGGGCCTGCATCATCATCAGATTTAGTAGGGGTCAAACTCCTGCTCCTTGATGTCAGCCTCTCTGTATAGGACATGTTGCCACCACCTTGTGGACCAAGCCGAGACCGAAGCTTCTCGCTCATGGTCGGCCGCTCTCCCGCAGGACTTTGACTTCGTGCTCGGCTATGGCTACGACTCCTAGCATGACCACGATAACCAACTAGACTGCCTGAAACACTCCTGCTTCGACTCCTGCGGTTTCTGTATCTGTACACGAAACAGTAGAGGAATGAGGCTGATCACAATTCTGATCAAGTGGTCAATGAAGCAAAAGGATAGTATGCATCCCAAACCATTGTAAATAAATTCATAGAGAGTTTGTATTATTAAGCTAACCCGGATTGTCATATTATCATGTTTCGTTAATAATATGTGGTCGTTCACAGCAGGTTTGCTGTATTCCCCCATCATTGCAAGCACCCAAAAGAGCGAGCCAACTTCAACAGTACAGCTTATAGTCTTATACCATATTACTTAATCCCCAAAACCTAAGTATGCCGATGGGAAAATTAAGGTGATGGATGGATATATTTTAAGCTTTATATCAGGATTCCGTAAATTCAAGCAGTCACAGCTCAATTTTGGAGATGTGTGAAATTCAAGTTTCATATCAGTCTTGATTTCGTAAATCCAAGCTCAGTCAGTCAGAACTATCTTAGATGTATCACAGCTGAATTTGGAGAACCTTTTCAGAGCAGAGGACAGTTAAAGAGAACTCAACCAAAAGGTCAGTTGACCAATCATCTTTTTCTCTGACACACAAACGCAGGAATGAGAACAAGATTCTAAAACAGCAAACTGTCATAAAAAATGTAGCCAGTGGTTCTAGATAAGAGAGTTTTTTTTTTTTTTTTTCCTTTCTCAAGGAGGCTACTGGAATGCAAAGAAAAAGTACAACAGCCTATCCCTGGTAACAAACAAATCAATCAAAAATTCTGTACCAAAAGAAATAAAATTTTAAGGGTAAATTCAACCGGCCACAGCTCAATTTTGGAGATGTGTGAAATTCGAGTTTTATATATCAGTCTTGATTTCAAAAATTCAAGCATGCATAAAATTCAAGCGGTCAGTCAGTAGGAACTATCTTAGATGTGTCACAGTGAATTTGGAGAACCTTTTCTGAGAAGCGGGCAGTTAAAGAGAACTCAACAAAAGGTCTGTTGACCAATCATCCTTTTCTCTAACAGAGACAACCAAAAGCAGGAATGAGAACAAGATTCTAAAGCAGCAAACTGTCATAATAAATGTAGCCAGTGGTTTTAGATAGATTTTGGTACTCAAGGAGACTACTGGAATGCAAAGAAAGACAACCAAAAGCAGGAATGAGAACAAGATTCTAAAGCAGCAAACTGTCATAATAAATGTAACTAGTGGTTTTAGATAGATTTTGTTACTCAAGGAGACTCCTGGAATGCAAAGAAAAAAGCACAACAGCCCATTCCTGGAAACAAATAAATCAATTAAAACTTTATTTCACCAAAAAAATTAAAATTTCAAGGGTAAAGTGATGTCCCAAAATAGCAAGATTGGCTGTGAATCCTCAGCTTCGAAATGAAAATGCACATAAAGCAAGCAAGTATGAGAGAGAGCGAGAGAACCTGGAAGGACTTCTGCCTCTTGGTGGGCTCCCGTAACGCCTTGGAGGAGGTGAGCGGACAGAGTAACTCCTATATCGCACAAACCTACACAGGCCAAAATAAAATCAGAATTTCTAACCTCCGTTGATTCAGTTAGATGATTTATCCTTACCTATCATGATCCCTATATTGGAAATTTTTTTGCCCAAAGCGGTGAGACCTAACAGGTGAACGCTCTGGTGAAGGTGTACGGTACCGGCGCACATAAGAGTAACGCTCGCTGAAACCTCTTCCTTTCCTTGTGCGTTTTGTAGCCCCATCCACAGAAGGGCTTTTTGACAAATTCTGGCCATGATTAAATGCTGACTGTACTGGGGCCTTATGGCCTGGACTTCTTATTGGACTACTTAAACAATCTGTGCCTTTTTGCTTGTTGGACTCTCTAGCTGGGCTTTTGTTTATACTTCGTAGTTGCAGGCTCTTCCTCCTACCTCGCGCTGGACTGTATTTTGGACTAGGCTTAGGGCTTGCACTTGGACTCCTCCTGTGACTTGGGACTGGGCTCCTGCACAATGAATACCCAGGAAAGGTTATTGTGACCAATCAAGCCTAGATCTACATGCATTCATGAACAGGAAGAGTTAAGTGATTCATTTCAATCATGCATGTTTATGCACAGGCAGAGATAAGTGATTAATGTTTAATTTTCAACTTGGACCTGCTTGAGTAATCATCTAAGTTGATGTCTTGGTTCACATCTTGGTTAGACTTGTCACGTATGCCGCTCCCATTAATCAGTTCATTTTCTTGGGAGAATTCACCCTCTTCATGTGATGAATCTTCACTAGCCTTCTGTTCATTTCTTTTTGGCCAATCAGCTGCTCTAGCTTTCTCCAAGACGGGTGAGGACTGCTTACCAGCTCCTGAATAAAAAAAGTGTATAAAAAAGGGATGAGCGAACATAAATTACAAATTCTTTTCTTTTAAACTTTTCTTAACATTTGTGTGTGCGCGCGCGCCCGCGCGTGTGTGTGAGAGAGAGAGAGAGAGAGGAAATTTACAAGGAAACCCACAACGAGGCAGCAGACTAGTGGAGGGAAAAACAAAATTAAAGTGCAGGTTACAAGGACTGATAAATCTAACTTTTAGCAATTAATATAACCGTTGTCCCTCCTCTTCTGCACCTGTCTCGGAATAATTATCTTTATGCGACACCTTTTATTTATTTAATGAAAGTCTTAAAATGGGCAATGTCCTATGAGCAAGGATTAAAATAACGGCTGCGGCGGGCGTAGCGGCCAATGGCCAAAACGCTACATAGCGAGCGATGCGTAGCAACTATGGCGATATGTAGTGGTGTAGTGGGGTGAATTTTTTAAGTAGTCAAAAGAATTCAAATATTGTGTAGTATCCAATCTTTTGTTTTTTTAGTGATTTGGAACCATATAACGGTAAAGACAACTTTAGGAAAGAGTATTGAGGAGAGAAAATACGAAAAATAATGTTTTAAATTTAAAACAGATTGGTTCTACTAGGTTTTACACCGTCGCGCCGCTATTTTCAAAATAGCATAGCGGCCTCAACCACTGCCGATAATGGGGACGCTACGCTACGTAGCAGCTGTTATTTTGAACCATGCCTATGAGAAGACTGCATATGTGCAATATGCAGTCCAACTCGTAGGGCCCACTTAAAGATGCCCACTTATTAGTGGAATGGGGTACATGGAAAGGTCTCCTTGCATATAAAGGCCAACAAAAAAATCAACCTTGTAAGATAATCCTAGCCCTTGATTTGAAAGCCATAAACCTTAGTCGTCTTTTAACCATAGATTTCTTTGAGATTCAATCCAGCAGTAAATAAAGGTTTGATCATAGTGAACCTTAGCCTGGTACCATATCATGAGGGGATGAGAGAGTGAAAGGGCATGCACTGATCCAAGGTGGGCCTCGGAGAACATTTCTCCATTAAAATACTACAATCTGGGTTAGACGGACCCACAAATTTATAAATAACTTCTCAAACTCAAGACATGTCCACAGATTGCAAGCCCTGTCTCCTAACCTCTTATTTGGCGACTATTAGCTTTCACCACAGGCTTATACTTACTTTTCTGATGTTAGTAATCACGCATGAGGTGAAGTCCAGGTTGACTTGAGATTGCCAGTGGCTATGAAGGAGATTTAGGAAAGAAAAGAAAGAAGAATTCGAAAAAAATTCTCTGAGTTTATCTAGAGTACTAGCCAACCACTTCTTTATTAATTCATGTAATACAGGCTGAAATAACCTTACTACAATAAAAGAAAATTTCATCCTGGCATTCTTACTACGACCTCAATTAAAGGATCTAAGCAGATGCATATGGGAATGACCTATCTGGAGCTTTTCTCTATCGTAATTTGAAGATCATCTCATTTACCCTTTTATCTTCCCACATCCATATCCTTTGATTTCTTGTTCCTTCATTTTATATATTCACTTCGTATTACTTTATGCATCACTGAACTGAAATATCCTCACTGCAAGAAAGGATATTTTTGTCCTAGCGTGTTACTACTCCTTTATCTTCTTAATTCCATATCTGTTTAACACCAATTCTTTCATCACCTATCCACTTATCTGGAATTTTTAATATTACCTCACGTTCCCTGTATCTTCCCAAACACATATGATGGAATGGTTTGTTGATACTTTCTCAAAGAGAACCAAGTGCTTCAGAAAATACTAACCTTAGATGCATATTGAAAAATTTGAAATGGTTAAGTATATTCTTTGAAGGGAATTGTTTTTCAATAGCAGTGGTGGAAAAAATTAAATCATGGTTCGTCCATAGGGTTTTTCTATAGATAACAAATCTTATTCACCTTAAAAGGGAACGAAAACGATTACCAATGCTGAAAGAGAACAATTTAAAATATACAACGTTAAAGAGAAACAGAAGTACGGTCTAGAAACTCCTTCCTAAGCTAGGGAATCTTTTTCACCATTAGCTAAATGAACGTCTAATTTTGAAATGCTGATGAGTTTAAAGGAATTGCATTCCAAGAAAAAAAAAAAGGATTTTAAAGCATTTCTTACAAAGACTTGAACAGAGAATGGGACTGGAATTAGGAGACAAATGATCTGCAATCCTTGATGAACTATAAACACCAAAGGCAGGCTGCTAGAAGTTGAAATCAAACGGAGGGTCAAAGGAGGCCGAGAGCATCAAGGACTGGAGGAATGTTGAGGAATGGTAAAAGCAACTTGGTTCATGCATTTCTGGGTGGGAGATAAGTCAAATCATACATAAGACATGGATAAAGGTGAGTGAGGTAATCCAGATCTTGAAGGAACTGAAGGGGCCCCATGAAGGCCCCACTTCCATTTTGCAACCTATAAATTGAGTTTATTAAGCACAAATCTCAAATTGTTGTTGACTTGATATGGTTTTCCTTTTAGTCATTTAGGGTCCAGTCCATTCGGCCGCTACGTAGCTTAGCGGCTGATATATCAAGCATAGCAGCAGTGGCAGCCACGCTAAATTCTATTTATCTCTGCTAGCATGTGTATTGACCGTATTGACCAATACAAGCATTAAACCCAGCCACCCTGTTTTCTTTTAAAACTCTCTTTTCTTACCTTCTCCCCAAGAGACTTTCCTAGTCCTATCTTCCACCCTTTTATGGTTACAAATCACTAGAAAAACAAAAGATCTAACCAAATCGAAACCATTACGAAGCATTGCACTCAGAGGTTATTTTCTATATTTTTTTTTGTGCGATTTTCTTCAAGTTTTTGGGTTTATTTCTCTATTTCCAATATTCTAGATTGGTAAGATATTTTTTCAGATTTTATTTTATCATCTTTTACCACTACATATCGTCCGCTACTAACGTTTTGGCCGCCAAGCACTATGCCCACCGGAACTGCTATTTTGATCCTTTGTCCAATCAATGGATTATAGCTGTAAAATAGGAGTATACGTCATATTTGTTAAAATTCCAAATTGTAATTATGGAGTCGTCCTCTGAAAGTACTTTTTCACTTAAAGTAAAAGAGTACTATTGATAGTTTTGTTTTAGGAAGAGAATCATAATTGACCGGTTATTACATAAAAAGAGATTAGGCACCCGTAAAATGCAAGTCATGACCATTAATAAATAAATGGACTTCATTTTTGTGGGAGAGTTTAGTGTCATGTCATCTCTGACCTCTTGGTATCGATTATGATATCCATGAAGAGAAAACCTAGGTGGCAATGCTAAGGGCTCCTCCTGCATACCAAGTATTTAAAATGCTTCTGGAGTCCCACTGATTGTAGAAGATTCACAGACACCCTCTTATGGGCAGAATAAAAATCAAGGGCACCTAGATGACTGATATGCAGTTGGCTTCTGAGCATGTACCAAGCATCAAGATGAAGAGATTCCTTTCTAAGTTCAGAGTTGAAAGAGAGTCTTGAGGATTGAAAGATTTATGCTCATGTTCTAACCGTGCCCACAATCTCTATGAAACTCTGGCAGTTTGCTTGCATCATTTTTTTTCATGAAAAAAATTTAGAAAACAAGGAAAGAAGGATAGAAGTCTTACAACTGATGCAATACCTTGGAGTGATTTTTTTGCTGTTTGTGATGATTTGCTGGTTTTATGAGCAGAGCCTCGACCATTGACTTTTTCATTATCAGAGCTGCCACTGGTACTCTCACTCACTGAATCACTAGAAGTTTCTGTACTCCTGTTGATACAAAAGACAGCATGAGATATCTTTATCCATGTAGCATTGTGCAAGTAACAAACAATGAAACGACTAGAAAATGAAGTTACTATTGATTTAAAAAATAGAAAAAGGGGAACTAGGTCTAATAATAAAAAAACTACAAAATAGAATGCTCCACAAAGACAATCAAACCACACACCATTTTGACTTGTGCCTTGATCTTTTATCTTGCCGTCTTCGTTGCTTCTCTCTTCGATGGTCCCTCTTTCTTTTTCCTCGCCTATGCCTGTCTCTTTTCGATTTCCTCCTTCGCTTTTCATCACTTGATGTTGTGTCTGACGGTGAAGAATATGAGTCAGTGTCACTATCGGAAGAATCAGAATCAGAAGAATTGTCCTCTGAGCTATATGAGTCAGGTGAAGAGTATCTCCTCTTTCTCTTTTTTCTTCTCTCCCTCTGAGATCTCGTAGATCTTTCTCTCCCTCGTCCATCAGAACTATCATCCGAAGAAGCATCTTCCCTTGATATTTTCCTTTTCTTTTCTGCAAAGAAATCAATATGCATAAATACCTAAAAAAAATTACAAATGAGGTTCCACTAAGCATGCCAAAATACACTAGTGCACCTTTCTCTGTTCTCACTGCACTGTAAGTGTTGCTTTCAGAAGATTCACCACAATCCACAATTTTTACAGGACAAGCAGGTTTCCCACCATCAGTGCCTACCCGCTCCAGTTTCTTCAGAATGTCCATTCCATGTACAACTTTTCCAAAAACAACATGCTTGCTGCAAGAGAAACAGTATCTCATCACACGAAAAAAAATTCAACTGGCTTCTTCAAAATGATAAAAAGGGAATGGATGGACATTAGAGAGTACAAGGCATTAAACTGAATAGTTATTCTGTGTAATGCACATCAAAATCCAGACCATCATGTTGTCAGCCCTTATTTGTGGCTGTCCGGCCAAGCATACAATGGCGTATATACCCAATTTGGAGGAGAGTGCAAACATGGACTTAATTTTTTATATCCCAAAAGGGATGCTGATTTGATAATCCTAGATTGTTAGAAAGAAATTTGTCAAAGTCTCAAATTCACAAAGTGAATCAGATGGTCATGACTCAAGATGTTTGATCCATAGTTGCCTGATTCGCAGTTCGATCAATTTGAATTTAAGTTCGTAGTTCGTAGTTTGTAGTTCGGCTATTAACCTAATCCGAAAACCCAATGAGGTAGGCCCATTTAGTTCGTGTTTCAATTTGCTTAATTCGAAGTTCGAATTCAACAAATTCAACGCACTAATTTGAATATATGCAATTAGTGATATTTATAGGTCTAACAAATCTTAGATGCAGTCCACCCTACTCTTTGAGCCAGCTGGCCCATAGATGATCAAGCTAGCCCCATCACACACTACCAATTTGAATTACCACAAGCCCACCTATTGGAAATGCTAGCTGCTTAAAATAAATAG
Organism: Persea americana; assembly: GCA_029852735.1. Lineage (NCBI taxonomy): Eukaryota > Viridiplantae > Streptophyta > Magnoliopsida > Laurales > Lauraceae > Persea > Persea americana. The sequence continues at coordinate 18,869,205 of CM056816.1, forward strand.
CCTATTAAATTTTTTTGAAATGGTAACTTGTATGTATCAAAAGCTTTACAGTATAAAAGATCTATATTGAGAAGCGGCTGGGACAGGCCCCAAAAATACAGCCACCACCCAAAGGAGGAGAGAAATACAAAGACGCTAAGAAGCCTCCAAAAGCAAAAACAGGGTGGGGGTGGGGGGGGGGGGGGGCGGGGGTGGTGGTGTGTGTTGGGTTTGTTCGGGGTTCTCCAACTTCCCTCCAATTGAACACAATTGCAGCTAGAGGTAAGCCCCAAAAATCTGGAAGATGGGAGACCCAAGAGGCAACACAAAATTTCATTTTAAGGATTAAGTCTTCTTGGGAGGTATTGATCCCTTCAAAGCATCTTCTGTTTCTCTCATTCCATATCATCCAGATACAAGCCAAAAAGGAAAGTCGCCACATGGACTTTCCTTTGGTGGAAGAAATCAGGCAATACCACTGATGGAACAACTTGGATAAGGACTGCGGAAGCACCCAACTGAAGTTGAACGCCTTAAGAGTAGATGACCAAAGTGCATTTGACAACTTGCAGTGAAGGAGAAGATGGTTGACCGATTCTTCGTCAGCTAAGCAAAGGGGGCAAGCGTTGACGACGATCATGTTCCAACAACGAAGATTGTCCATCGTAAGCAGGTTCCTAAGAGCGAGCCAGGTAAAGGCTAGCACTCTGGGAGGGGCCTTGATCTTCCAGAGAGAAGACCAGCTTCTAGAAGGTGCAGGAGCTACTGAAAGGGTGGAAAAGAAGGATGATACTGAGAACGTACCGTCTCTAGAGGGGCCCCAACGCCTACTGTCTTGCCGTTCGCCAGCAATGTCTATCCCATTAAGGACCTCAAGGAGAATTAGAAAGTGAGCTTCTTCGACCTCGTTTAGATTCCTTTTAAAGATTGGGCATAAGAGGTTACGGTTGGAGTTTGTGTCAAGATAATCTCAGATCCTTGCATTACGATTTCTGGTGAATCTATAAAGGTCAGGGTACTGTTCCGCTAAAGAGGACTCTCCAACCTAAGCATCATGCCAAAAAGAAATTTTCTCTCCGTTGCCTACCCGGTAGCCGATGGATTGAGCAAAAGTGTCTTCGGTGGAGCAAATTCCTTTCTAGAAGGTAGAGCACCTTTGGGAAGTAGGAGGAATGTCCCAACCGTTTCTCATCACTTTGTATCTGGCTAACAGGATGCTTCTCCACAGACCACTTGATTCTTCCCCAATTCGCCTAAACCATTTTCCCAGCAGAGCTTGATTCATTATCCTCAAAGGTCTGATACCTGGACCACCGGTGTCTTTAGGGGAGCCAACTGCTTTCTAGTTGACCAAGTGAATTTTCCTAGATTCCTCGTGACCTTGGCAAAGAAAATCGCGTTGAAGCTTCTCAATGCGATTGATGGTATCCACGGGGCATTTGAGGATAGACATGTAGTATATTGGGAGCTTAGCAAGTGCCGATTGGATCAAGGTAATTCTGCCTCCTAGGGATAGGTGCCTAGATTTCCACAAGGACAATTTTTTCTCCATTCTTTCAACAACAGGGTTCCAAACAGATTTTGGTACCCTACCGAGGCAAATGGGAAGGCCAAGGTATGTGGATGGGAAGCAGTCCACTTTGCACCCCCAAAGTGTCAGCGAAGCGGCGAAGAGAGATGTCATCAGTTGAAACCCCGAGAATAGCACTCTTCGAAAAGTTTATCCTGAGGCCTAATACAGCTTCAAAACATCGTAAAATAGCTACCATATTTTTGACCTGATCATCTTCAACATCGCATAATAGAAGGGGTGTCATCTGCATATTGAAGGTGGGAGACTGAGGGTGCATCAGGAAAAGGCTTGAAACCATGGATCAGGTTGCGGTCTTCTGGTTTTGAGAGCATCCGGCTGAGAGCCTCTCAGATAATGGCAAAAAGGAACGGGGAAAGAGGGTCCCCCTGAAGCAGACCTCTCTCCGCTGGGAAGAAACCTTTCGGGGGGCCATTGATTAGAATGGAGATGGTCGCATTTGAGACACACTCTTTGATCCAGTTTCTCCATTTAGGTCCAAAACCCATCCTGCGCATCAAATAAAGGAGGAAATCCCAGTCTACCATATCAAACGCTTTTTCTAGATCCAAACTTGCAAACTAGGCTGGGTGCTCTATCTCTATCTAGAGTGTGTGCATTCGTTAGCAACAAGGACCCCATCTAAGATCTATCTTTCGTGGACAAAAGCACCTTGGGAGGGAGAAATGATCAACGGGAGGATCTTTTGGAGCCTCGTTGCTAGCACTTTCGCCAAAATTTTGTAGGTGCTGCTTAAGAGGCTTATGAGCCTATAGTCTCTCAAACTGTCAGCCCCAGATTTCTTAGGCACAAGGGCAATGAAAGGAAGCACCAATTGTTTTAGATAGCCTTCCTCTTGAGTGGAACTCCTTCATGAAGGCCATAATATCCTCTCTTAGAAGATCCCAGGATTTCTGGAAGGACATTGGGAAGCCGTCTGGGCCTGGGGCTTTATCACTAGCTAGGTGGAAAATTGCTGCTCTGACCTCTTCCTCTTGGAACTCGCCTTCCAACCGGTTAGCATTCTCCCCAGCGATGGTGGAAAACTGAAGGTTGTCTAGGGAAGGTTTAATCCTGTCGTCTTTGCTGTGAAGACCATTGAAGAAATCGACTATGCCTGCTTACCCTTCTCGGTCCTCTAGCCTTTCTCCATCTACCATCAAGTAGTTGATTCTGTTTCCCCTCGGTCTTGTTGTAGCCATACTGGGGAAGAATTTGGTGTTCCTAACCCCTTCTTTGAGCCACCGATATCTCGATCTCTGTTTCCATTTAATTTCTTCCCGAAACTTTCCTCTCAAATAGATCTTTAAGATGGAATCTCTTGGCAATGTCCGTATTCGATAATATTTGAGATTCTTCCTTTCTACATGGCGGCCGATATATCGGTTGTAGTGGTGGCCACCACCACGCTACTGCCGAAATATCGACCGTTGCAACCATGGTGGCCCGTAGTGTAGCGAGGTCGTGGCGACCGACACGTAGCGGGGGGTTTATAAAACCCCCCCATGACGACTTTAGGGCGGTCACCACGTAGCGGGGGGTTCATAAAACCCCCCCATGACGACTTTAGGGCTCCTTTTTACATGTTTTCTCCTCTCTTCTCCGCTTTCACTGCTGCAAAACCCATGTACTTCCCTCTAGGGGTCCCAACTTCATTTTTTCAAGATTTTTGCTACCAAATCAAAGGATTCAACCATTCTAAGAAACCTAAAGAAGATTCTTCATCTAGGTATGAATTTCTTTGTGATTTTTTTTTTCAACTTTTGAGATTATCTCTCTAACTAGTAAGTACCATGGTCTATGAATCACGGTCTATGAATCACAAGTATTCACAACATAATGGCATCATTGTATTGTTTTATTGTAGATCCATGCTTCCTTTTGATCTTGCATGCATATCTTTTGTTTTTTTTTATATATATTGTTATTTTTATTTTCGGATTTATGTTATTTAAAAAAAAACATTATTACTTATGGAAAACTCATAAAACAACTTGAAAATAGCTTCATATTGTTAGATGTTTCCCATAGATCATTCCAACACATATTGCTTGTTTTTTTACTTTCATTTCTTTTTTATTTTCGGATTTTTGTTATTTTTTGGAAAAAAAATATTTTTAATAATGGAATGCCAATCAAATGTATTGAAAAATGCTCCTAAATGTTTTGAATATGTTTGGCATAGATCAATCCAACATTTCTTTGTCTTTCCCTTTTTTTTCTTTTTTTATTTTCGGATTTATTTATTTTTTGAAGGAAAAATTGCATTAACTAATTCATTACCCATTATATTGTTTTGAATAAAGCCCTTAAATGTTATATCTATGTTTGGCATAGATCAATCCATCATATCTTTGTCTTTCCCTAATTTTATTTTATTTTCTTATTTTCGGATTTTTAAAATTTTTGAAAAAAATTGTACTTTACGTAATGAAATGCCAATTAAATGTCAAGAGAATGATTCCTAAGCGTTAGATATATATTTCCTCTAGCACGTTTTTTTGCCTTTTTAATTTTTAACATACTACTTGTTCATATTTATTGGTATTTAGTCTTCAATTGTGTATTTGTGTTTGCCAATTGATAACTTAAAATACCTCGTGATATTGATCTCACATAGAGCTTTGGTGAGGCAGTTGAGAATAACAGCTTGAAAATCAAATGCAAGTTTTGTGGGAAAGTGACCAATGGAGGCATTACAAGATTTAAGCACCACTTGGGCCACATTTCTGGCAATGTTGCTGGCTGTATCGAAGTACCAAGGGAAGTTAGGGAACAAATGAAAGCTTCGGTTGCCCAAAACAAAGCTAGAAAAGTAGAGATAAAAGAAAAGAGGCAACAAGATGTTGATGCTGACCGTTACGATGTATTTGGGGATGAAGGTTTTGATGAGAAAGATGCACAGATGGAGGCTGCACGCCGAGAGTCCATCATGAGTCACTAAGAAGAACATGAATGTCGTGCATTTGCTGGAAGCAAATATTATGATGCAAGGAGCTCATCTACTGTGCCAAGCAGGGGTAGGGGCATTGCAGGGGCCATGTGTAGGGCATATGATGCAAGGAGCTCATCTACAGTGCCAAGTAGGGGCAAGGGCATTGCAGGGGCCATGCGTAGGGCATTTAGCACCCAAAAACGGGATGTTGATGTATAAGCTATTTCTACTAAAAGAGCAGTTCCTCCCTCTATTGATCCTCTAGCACATAGAAAAGAGGGAGCTAAACAACCAAATCTATCGTGTTATGAAACGGGCGACGAATGCTGCAAGAGATAGGTTAGCCAAAGCAATAGCAAAATGGCTAATTCACAAGAACATATACCACCTACGGCAATATATTCCCCCTATTTCCAAACAATTCTTGATGTTGCCGCCGAAGCTGGGCGAGGAATACAATCGCCCTCTATTTATGATGTGGGCACTAAATATCTCGAAGAAGAATATAAAGAAATAAAGGCATGGGTGGAGACCTTTAGGCCCATGTGGCAATAGCATGGAGTCACCATTATGTGTGATGGGTGTACCAGCAGCGCACAAACACAATAAACTTTTCGGTGTATTCAGTCGCTAGGTGTGTCTTTGTGAAGTCCGTGGATGCATCTGAGCATAGATGGACAACTAAATATATATACTCTTATGGATAAGGTTGTAGAGAGTGTGGGAGAGGAGCATATTGTACAGATTGTTACCGATAATGGTGCCAATTTCAAGGAAGCTGGTAAGATGTTGGAGAAGAAAAGGCCTCATCTATTTTGGACTCCACGTATAGCACACTGTATAGATCTCATTATGGAAGAGATTGGAAGGAAGAAGAATATTGCTGAAGTTATCAAGGCATGTAAAAGCATTACCAGATTTATTTATAATCATTCATGGCTTTTGAGCTTGATGAAAAAATTCACAAATAACCATGCCTTGATACGTCCGGGATCAACTAGGTTTGCTACCCATTTCATTGCAATGGAAAGCCTTGTAAGGTTTAGAACAGAGTTGATTTAGATGTTTGCATCAAAAGAATGACTTCGTTTGAAATTTGGCAATGCAACAAGTGGTCCGGAATTTGAGATCCCTAATTTGATGAGGGACAATAAATTTTGGAAGAAAGCGGCTAATTTATTAAAGGTTTATGAGCCTTTAGTTAGAGTAATGCGGCTTGTAAATGGTGATGACAAGCCAACAATGGGATATATATATAAAGCAATGGATCGGGCTAAGCAAGTTATCATGGAAAATGTTAGATATCATGATGAATATATAAAGATTATTGATGCCCGGTGGAACGACCAGCTGCACCATCCATTGCATGCTGCAGGTACTCAATAATAATATCACTATTTGATGCTTTTAAAGCAAGCTATCTCTCTTTGATTTATGTTTAATCATTCTGCATTTCAACTTGTTTTCAACGTAGGTTATTTCCTTAATCCCGAATTCTACTACCCCAATGCCCAACAACAAAACTAAGCAATAGATACAGAGTTGAGGGTAGGATTAGGCAAGTGTTGAAGAAATTGTTGGGAGATGATGATCAAATCAAAGCCATCCAAGAGTTGAGTTCGTGATTGAGATTTAAGATCACATATGTATATGTTGAGACAGGTCTATTAAACATGTATGGTTTATTGATTTATTCCTAATTTTCACATTGTAGATATCTACATACACACAAAGGAGAGGAGGCTTTGCTGACCCTCTTGTAACGAGAGCGATTGGAAAGATGCCACCTGGTATGAACAAAAGACCCAATCACCCAACCTAATAGTCTTTTGTTATTTATCTCTTAATTGATTGGAAGAACTTAAGGAATATCTAATTTTATTTGTTTATTTAGAATTTCAGCTTATTGATGGATGAATTTTGGAGAGGATACTCCAAATCTAAGGGGAGCGGTTGTTCACATCCTTAGTAAACTTACAACTTCGTCAAACTGTGAAAGGAATTGGAGCACTTTCTCCTTGATCCACACAAAGTCCAGGATTCGGCTTACCATGCAAAAACTCAACAAGCTTGTGTACTATCATTACAATTTGAAGTTGAGAAACAGAACAAGAGAAAGGAGGGCAAGGGATGATCCAAGATATTGTCCTATTAGTTTGGATCACATATTCAGAGAGGATGATCCGTTGCTCCCATGGATAGCCGAGATAGAGGATCCATTGCTAGATTCAGATCTGGGCTTTCAGGAGGAGGTTAGAGATTTGCTTGATGAAGAAATGGATGAGGCAAAGGGAGACCCACTTGAAGGAGAAGGCACAAGTGCACAACCGCACCCACAATCTAAAGGGAAAGAACCTACTCATGTTGTGTCATCTTCTGAAAGGACGAGGACCACCGTCTCTTCAAGTAGCCATGGTGGAGGAGATGGGGCAGATGGAGCAGGAGACAGGTGCTACTAGTAAATATTACCAACATGATCAGGAAGATGCCAATCCTGTAGTGGGCGTACAGGACTTTCCGGAAAGAATGGAAGGAAACCGTGGTTATCAACAGCGTCGGAGAGTCTCACCACCTACTCCACCTGCTCCTGGAGGTAGTAATGATGAACAAGGAAATATGGGTGGATATGTTGGAGAACAAGAAGCCGCATCATGGGCTGATTCGTGGAACTCTAGTTATAGTGGACAAGGACCCTCACAGTATTTTCCATATGGTCAACTGCAACAAGGAGAAGAACAGTCATCAGTTTCAGGGTCCTACTCATATGGTGACTATGGTGAAACACAATATAATAGATATCCACCTCCGCCTCCACCTCCAAGTTCCTATGATCCGGCTACCTTCTTTGGATTTGTGGATCCCAATGCTCATCAATATCGAATTCAATATGGTGCCAATAGAAATGATAACACTGATGGGGATGAGGATGAGGATAACCATGCCTTGAATCTTGGAAGACATTCCTTTAGGCGGTGACCAAGGTATTCCTATTTCCTTTACCAACTCTCTACTCTTTGTCATTTTTAAATTGGTATTGATCACTTCATTCACTATTGAATATTTGAATTTGAAGTTTGAACCTTGAACCTTGAGGCTTGAAGTATTGATTGTTCAATGTTCACTAATGACCTAACTCTTAAGTCTTATGCCTTTATTTCATATTCTAGTTTTTTTTTTTTTTTTTATGAGCTTTTCATTACTTTCTAAGTTAGCATAACTAAGAAACATGAATACATGTGAAAAAACTAATCATTACTCTTATTTTACATGAATACATATGAAAAAACTAATCATTACTATTATTTTCTATTTATACAGCGAAACAGGACCTCCTATATTGAGGGCACCGCTACACCCCCTTTTTGTACTTAGTTTTGCAAAAGAACCACATTTTCTTTCATTTTACAATTTTCTGGATTTTCTAGAATTTTTTCAGAGTTTTTTGGCGAGTTTTTCAAATCACACCGCCACGTCACTCCGTAGCCCCGCTACGCTATGTAGCACCCGCTTCGTAGCGGTTTGGCAGCCGGCGTAGCTATTTTCATCCTTGTTATCAAGAGCTTGCATTTCTTTAAGATATTTAGCCTTTAGCAACTCCACCGCCCTATTAATGTATGAGCTTTCTTTGTTGGTCCCACCATAAGATTTGACAGTTTAATAAAAAAAAAGTATTAATGAATAATGCATTAGGTTGTTTAATCATGTTTTTAATTAGATGGTCAATCCTACAATGAGGCCAACTGATTTTGGAGTAAAATTTGGTGGTACCGCACGCAATTGAAAGGAATTTATTTTGAGCGGATCGGATTTTCATCAAGTGTGCCCCCCTAAGGAGTTTCACTCCTTTGACTGAGAATTTCTCTAAGTAACCTTGAAGAATTTGGACTCCAAAAAGGAATGTACCCCATCAGTTCTCTGCCGTGCACAGATTTCTAATACACTAGCTCATCACATTAAGTATACTCTTCCATGCATGCACTTGTTAAAAGAAACTTCATTGCAAAATAATATGGTGGACATAAGGCACTTAGGAATCGCCCAGCAGTTACACCATAATGAAGAGAGATTAATGGATTCGCGATATGAGAAAATTCCACCCCATCAAACATATTTGGTCATACAGTCAAGGGAAATGATTTTTAAACTGGTCAATTCTTCCATATTCACCACCCATCTTTATTTCTTTGGATTGAATCATTAATAATGTGGTAAGCCTGATTTTTCACTGACAAGATAATCTAACATTCCCTTGTTTTTGTGATGGGGCAAATGGGCCACCCTCTAGTCTCTATCACTTGTATTTTACTGTTGTGATGGTAACCGATATACTCTTTTCATGCAACTCTTTTTCAAAAACTAAACGACGTCATCTTCTTCCACATCGAACTGCACCAAATGACGTCTTCAAATACTGCAATTCGACAAATCAAATCAAGAATTGCTCGGATTGAACTATTCATGATTCAAAAGCCAAGTTAAAGAATGAGGTAATAACTATTGTTTGATCAGCCAGATTATTGGCTTCACTCCATTATCAGTGGGCCAAACAATTCAGACGGTCTCAATGACATGCACTTACAACATGTGCACGGTAGATGAGTTGTCATAAAATTGTGAGTTGCATGGCAAGGAAGAAGACGGACATTTGATCAAAAGATTAATCCACAAAGTCTGAAGCAGACACAAAAGATTCCTCACCTGTAATCATCTCATTAACACATCCATCCATGGGAACAATCAAAGCAACTTTTATCAATTGAATGTAGTAAAAGACTACACTTGATTTTATATAAGAGGCTGGTCATCCAAATCTTGCTTTAAAAAAAAAATTCACAGTAGGATTCTAGTTACTAGTGATGCAAGACAAACCCAGGATGAAGCAGCACAGGGAAGGGGGAGAATAGCGAACAAGCTATTCTCCAAGCCAAATGGCTTAGGATAGGGATCCTTTCGGATCAAGATGTCTTGGTCTCACACCACAGACAAGAACACCTCTCAAAGAGGAGAACTCAACTCAAATTCTAGTTCATATTCAATTCAATGTCCTCTTTGGAGAAGATTTCATCTCCTTATATAGACAAGCAATTACTCAATCTAAAAACATAGGACGGTGTAACCATAGCATAGGAAGGTGTATTGAAGGGGGTTGCTGGTTGTTGGTTGTTAGCCGGACATCTGGGCTTCCAGTTTAAAAGATCTGCTGGAATTATGGGCCATACTGCTACTGACCTGCATCAGTTCTCCCCCTCTCGGAGGGAACTCGACCTCGAGTTCAGTAGGTGGTCTCTTGGGTCGAAAACCAAGTGCGCAAACTTGCGATTCCCTTGTTGGTCATTATTCCCTTGACATGGCTTGAAAATTTGATTCGATCTTTTCCTCCGCTTAGACATAGTTTGTAGGTGTTGCCGCTTCTGACTTCTGAATTCAACTTTGATGAGTGATCTGACCATTAGATGCTTTGATTCTTGGTTTTGTACCATCTGTTCACACTCTTCTGATACCAACGGTCGATTCCCAAAGATGAAATCAATGTGAGGAATCTCAATAATTTGATCTTCCCTTTCAACCTTCAAAACAATAGCCTGCACTTTGGATGATTTAACAGGCTCTTCTGGAATTTAACTTGTGATGAAATCCACCAGTTGATCAGGCTCTTGGTTCTTGTTGACTACATGCAATTCTTCAAAGTCCGCTTCTTCTTCCTTCAGTGCTTGCACTTAACGAGCAACATTGTCAATAAATAGAGAATCAATTTCTGTCTTCAATGTTTGCTTCAGCAACTTTGGGTGCTTCTATCTGTTGATCAGCAATTCAGCATTGACATTCTCAATGACTGCTCCCACAGCAAGGACTTCTGTAGTTTGCGGAGACTTTTCATCTTGTGTCTTAGCTTTTCGGAGGCGATAGCGTTTTATCGAGTGTTCGACATGGATCGCTTCCCAAAATGCTTCATGCATATCTTGGCATTCTTTTTTTATATTTTTCAATATGCTTGGGCGCAAACCTTTGAGGAACAGATGGGAATCAAGTGTCTTGCCCAAGTCAAATAAGTAGTGTAGCCTTTCAAATTCATAGGCATACTGTTCGACGGACTAGTTTCCTTGTGTCAAACAAAGATATTGCGCAAAATGGTCTTCCTTGGCTTTCAAGGGCGGGGAGAATGGATCTCTTCCATCTACATATTTATCCACCATTAACAATTTCATCTCCATCCATGTCCATGGATGTTGATGCAATTGACAATCTACCTTTATCCACCATGCTTGTGCATCTCCTAGAATCTTTCATTTTGCGTAATCCTAAAATGAATTACCTCTTAATTGACGCCACTGGAAATACTTTTCAAGATTGTGAATCCAATATAAGAAGACATCTGGATTATTGTTTCCATAAAAATATGGAACTTCTGGAGCTTCTTGATGAAACATGTTTGAGATTGTGGCTTGATGATTAACGATCAATGATGCCCTTTGAAGTGACAGAGCATGTGCAACGTTCGGATGGCATGTGCAATGTTCAGATGGTCGAGTTGGGCTCACTGGATCTAGATTACAAACAAGGCAGGGCAGTGTGTGGCTCTGCGGATCCAACCCAACTTGTGGGCTGCAATTTATGGCTTGATGGGTGGATCTGCTATCCAAGAAAGCGTAGGAGAAAATGGATTTGGAATCCGACAGTAGATGGCTCAAATATCACGGATAAAATGATTTGACCGTTGATCTAGTCAAATCAGCCGTTAATTTATTCCGGAGATGCAATGATGATGTCAGGATCTATGATGCCAAGATACGGCATGGATATTGCTAGGATATGCCATAGACGCGGCAAGGACATGGATTTTACACATAAAAAGTGAAGTATCGAATACAATACGACATGATACATTGCCCATTTTGAAGTATCCGTGCATCATAGGTCAGGATGCCATCGGGCTTTTTTTCCTGCTGCTTTTTTTTTTCTGGATTTTTTTTTCAGTTGCTGATTTTTTTTATTTTTGCTGCTGCTTTTTTTTAGCTACTGCCTTTTTTCTTGGGCCTGTTCTTTTTTTATTGCAATTGGGCCGAACCTGACCCAAACTCAAGCCCAAACAATGGGCTTAGCATGTGTTGGGTAGAATGATCCACGTGGCAGAACCCACTTTTCTTTCATGTGACTCGACTGAGAACAAAAGACAAGGAATTTTTTTTTTTTCCTCCTTACCGCATACTGGAATTCAACGAGAGGGAGATGGAAGGAGGGAGAGCTCTGGCTCTAGCGACTACATTGGAGTGGGGGCTGATGGCCGACAGTGCTGATGGCAGGCGACGACGATGCCGATGGCGATGGGGACCGGTGGTGGCACGGGTATGTTTTTTTTTTCATCCTTTCTTTGTTCTCCCTCTCTTCTTTTTTTTTGGGGACTTGGTGACTATATGGGCGGATGGAAGGGCTTGGACGTAACGATAGCAGGGGGTAGTGGGGAAGGATAATAATAATGGAAAATGATGATAATGGATGGATGGAGAGATAGCGTGCCGAGATACCCCGGATCGGCGATTTGAGATGGATCGTCGGCTCTGATATCAATTGAAGCAATGCAGGGGGAAAGAGAGGCTATTCTCCAAGCAAAATGGCTTAGGATAGGGATCCCTACGGATCAAGATGTCTTGGTCTCACACCACTGACAAGAACACCTCTCAAAGAGGAGAACTCAGCTCAAATTCTAATTCATATTCAATTCAATGTCCTCTTTGGAGAAGATTTCATCTCCTTATATAGATGAGCAATTACTCAGTCTAAAAACATAGGACGGTGTAACCATAGCATAGGACGGTGTATTGAACAACCATGAAAATAGCAATAGTGGCCCGCCGCCAAAAAGCTAAGTAGCATAGCGGTGCATTTTGAAAAAATTTTCAAAAAACTCGGAAAATTTTCAGAAAATCCAAAATATTGGAAAATGATAGAAAATGTGTTTTTTTTTTTTTTTTTTTTTTTTTTTGCAAAACTAAGTATGATAAGGGGGCATAGCAGTCCCCTCATCGTATGAGGTCCTACATCGCTGACAATATTGATCTATCTATCTACATATATTCACATTGACAAAGTGCTTATAATGAATCACTGCACAAATAAGCAATTTTAGCAAAATTGCACAATATATTTGGTAAGTTTATTTTTACTATTTCATTGAAAATTGGCTAGGGCTCATTTCGTGTTAAAGTAAAATTAGGCCAGGGCCCTATTTCCTATTAGAGAAGATTTGGTAAGATTTGGTCAGGCCCATTTTTATTAGATTGAGATTTGGTCAGGGCCCATATCTATTAGTATCAAATTTGGCTATGCCTAGTTTCAATTACAGTGTTATTTGGCCAGGTCTATTTTCAATTAGGCTGAAATTTAATTCAGGCCTGATTTCAGTTAGAGTGAAACTTAATTAAGGCCTATTTTCAATTAGAGTGAAATTTAATAAGGCCTGTTTTTAATTAGTGTGAAATTTAATGAAGACCATTATTTTATTGAAGTGATTAAAGAATAGGATTAGTAATGCATAATATTTTGCTAATCTCGTTAATGTTGAGTGTGGTCATTAGTAGGTAGGCCCACAGCAGCATGTAATAGACCCAGATTCATCCCTTTCTTCAAATAAAAGATCTAGAAAACCAAAAAGGGCTTTCGCAACCCTATTTCTCATTTTGCTGCAAGGAACAGCATTGAGAAAGGTAGAGACAGGGAAAGGAACGGAGGAGGAGAAGAAGGAAAAATAAAAAAGAAAATGAAGAGAGAAGAAGGTTGCTGTTGCCGAATTGTGGGGCTGTTGTTGCCGATCGGTGGTACTGCTCCTGTCAGACATCAAACGGTGGTGGTGGTGATGCTGCTGATTCTAGATGACTCTGGTGGATCAGCTACTCCAGGTATGTCCTTTTCTTTTTTCTGTTTTTTCCTTTTTTCTTTCATTCTGTATCCAACGAATTGGTTTTTTTTTTCCCGGTGCAGCAATTTGTAGCAGCCGATACATATATGTAGCAGTTCGTATCGGCAGCTACGAGTTTGTGGTGGCCGCTACAGTTGTGAGCGCCGATAAAATGTATTTATCGTAGCAGCCACTACTGCTACACCCGATATATCAGCCGCTACGCTACATAGCGGCCGATATTTTCATCCATGGTATTGAAGGAGGTTGCTGGTTGTTGGTTGTTAGCTGGAAAAGTGGACTTCCAGTTTGAAAGATCAAGTGGAATTATGGGCCTTACTGTTACTGGCCTGCACCACATGATTTGTGGGTCGACCAGTCTTTGGGCCCAGCCCATCTATTTTTATTTTACTTAAGAGTTTTATTTATGTGGATGTTTTAATCCTGACCATCAATAAGTTTTGATGGTCCAGATTAGTTCTAGGGTTATATTTTACCTATATAAGTGATTTAATGCCTCATTTGGCTTCAGATTTGGTGAATGAAAGAAAAGAAAATTTGAGCTCTTTAATCTCTTCTGCAATGTCATGGGTGCAAAGCCCATTCAACTCCATCTTACTCTGCCCACCCCGCACCAATTGGTATCAGAGCAAAAGATCAATCAACCCAAATCCTAAAATCAGCATAGGTAATCCATTCTTCCTCTTCTTCAATTTCATTCTACACCCTCATCTGTCATCATCACCCACAAGCTTATCAATCACTCCTTTTCCAACCGCCAAGTGGCCAACTACCATTATCAACAAACCCCATGACCAAACACTCAAAGAACCCATTCCCCTTCGGCCCTTGACCACACATAACATAGCCAACCACTATTTTTTCCCTCATTCCCAAGTCGATCCGAAACTACAACTCCTCTAAATCCTTAACCCTAATGCTCCCAATCCCAAAGGCCTATTCCCATCTTCAACGAAACCAAAAAAAACCCAATTCCCTCATCAGCAAACCCTTTTTCTTCCTAATCAACCGCTTTGATCGATCCCAAGAACATCCATGATGAAGACGGTCTCTAAGTCTTTGATCAACACCATAACAAAGAGAGAGAAAAGAATAAAAGAAAAGAGGGGTTTTGTCCCTTTTGTTCCTCTTCACTGCGCAAAGACCGAGGAGAACAAAAGGTAGTCATCGTCGCACATGTGTCCTCTTTATGACACATGCCTGACCTAAGTTCAAGACAAGTTGGACTTAGCCCACTCCGCTCAGAAGCCTTTATTAATAGGTTTCCAACACTGTTTCTTACACCAAATCCATTAAAAGAAGAGCCCAAGAGCCGAGCGAACGAAAGTCTCCAGCAGGAGTCTCACATCAGTGCTAACTTCATAACAGCCTCATCAGTCGGTCAAACGGTTTTGATGCAGAGCGGGCTTACCACTGACACCACTGGTCCCACCCAACATAGTTTTAAGGATATCTATTTTTAGTAGCTTCCTAATTTTATTGTAATTAGGCTTAGCATTCTGATTTATTTGGTTTCCTAGTTCAATTATGATAGTTTCTATTATTAGATTGGATTTTCTTAGGCTCTAAGTTTACTTTGCCTATTTATATTGCATTGTAGAGATAATAATCTCAAATTTGGAATTGAGTAAAATTAGGATTTTCCCTTGGAGAGGTTTTCCTCTTGTTAAAATCTCTGTGGAGATAATTTGAGATGTCTTTTAACACGTGCTTTGACATCTACGCAAGCCCTAGGGCCTGCGTCATTTGGTATCAGAACGAAGATCCACATCGCTCCGATCCGTCTCCAGTCACTGATTGGAGCCTATGCATCCATCCATCCCTGACACGCCCCACTGCCATCATTACCATCCTTCCGTCAAACCCAAAAATCCATTCCAGATTCACTGCCGCACTACTTCACCGAGTACAACATCCAATCAGAAAGACATCCTCGTCTCCGCTGCCACATATCACCGCCATGCCGGCACGGGTCTCCGCTGAAAGCGTATCCCAACGTTGTTCGCTGGTGCTCACCTCCAATGACTACGTCCTCGCCGCCCTCTTCGTCGTGCCATCGCACTATCTCAGTGGAACCAGCTACCATCACCGTCCCAGCCCCCATCTTCCCAGACCCAGCGTCTTCGCAGCCCAGAAAAAAAAAATGTGAGAAGCAGAGAAGAAGAAGGCGTACCTAGTTCGAATGTGTTTCTCCACATTCGTGCACCATGCCAATTGCCACCACCTTGCCTACAGTGCTCCACTTATAGACTCATGAAGGTTCTGTAGCTGAGAGAGAACAAGAAAAGGAAAGCAGAAACCCTTTCTTCTTCTTTCCTTTCTGCACAAAATTCGAAGCAGCAACAAGTTCCCACATGCAATCCTGCGACACGTGACACGTCTTAAATCTTAGTTGGGACTGGTTTCTAGTTCGGCCCACAGGTGGATCCGACCCATTAAAGAAGCCCACAAGGAGAAGATACATACCAGTCTCCTCAGCAAACGTCAGTCAACAACCCTTGACCAGATCGACGGCCAGAATTTCCTTTTGTAATATTTGTGTCATCTAACATAAGATTTCAGATCCGTTTTCGCCAGCGTGATCATGGAGAGTAAATCTACACATCTGGTCAGTCAAAAAATTTGAATTTACATAAAAATATATATATGCCTCCCAAGAAGCATATAGAAGTCGAGTCTTCCTCCACTAACGATGAGGATTTGAGGGGAACCGTTGCGGAATTATCGGTAACTGTTAATCAACTATCCACAACGATGATTCAAATGCAAGAGACTGTTGGAAAGATTGAATCCCGATTAACCAATTTGGAAAATAATCGTGAGGATAATCATCGAGATGACGGAGGACATAATCGGAATCACCGAGATCCACATGCCGTCAATGTTGATCGTGATTTGGGTATTAAACTCGTGATTCCCGAATATGATGAAAAATTGAAACCGGATGAATTCATAGATTGGTTAGTATGTGTTGAAAAAAAATTTGCACACAAGCCAATGACAAATGGTCATAAGGTTACACTAGTAGCAACTCGATTTCGTAATTATACTGCGATATGATGGGCCGAGTTGCAAAGGAAAAGAAGAAACCAACAATTGACCCCCATTGACATGTGGACTGAGATGAAAAATCTGTTGAAGCAAAAATTCATTCCTGTCAATTTCTCCAGAGATCTGCGTTCAAGTTTTCAAGATTTGAAACAAGGATCTAAGACGGTTGTTGAGTATTCTAAGGAGGTCATAACCATGCAAGCTCGTTGTGGTTTGAATGAAGATTATGATGTATTAGTTGAAAGATACTTTAATGGGCTTACACTTGACATACAACATATCCTCACATTCAAGCATTTTGATAATGTTGATGAGGTTGTTCAGCATGCTATCAAAGTTGAGGGGATTGCAAATCATCAAGCCAGAAAACTTAATGCGTCTAAATGATCTGCGCAAAAGACTCCATCAAAGTCAAATTTTAATCCAAATGCTAGTTCCTTAGAAAAGTTTTCCTCCAAGTTTGAAGATCAGAATAGATTCACATGTTTTCATTGTAAGCAAAAGGATCACCGTTCTTTTGAATGTCCAAAAAGAATAAAATTAATGGAAGGTGAACAAGCAGAACCGGAAACACAAGATGATCCTAAAAGTGAAGAATCCGATAAAGTGGAGGAAATAGCAGCTGAAGGAGATGGTGAAATTCTCTTCGTGGAACGAGTCTATACCCACTGTTGAGAAGAAATGGTTGCGGAAAAATACTTTTCGTTCCACAGGTACATTACAGGGGCAAATTTGTACAGTTGTGATTGATGGTGAAAGTCGTGAGAATATTATCTCCCAAACTCTGGTTAATCGCTTGAAGTTAAAGGTTTACAAGTACAATCGTCCCCACTTTGTCAAATGGCTAATGACAGGTGATGAAACGCAAGTGCGACATACATGTCAAGTTACTTTTTCAGTTGGTGATGATTATCAAGATACAATTTGGTGTGACGTATTACCAATGGATAGTGGAGATATCTTATTGGGTCGCCAGTAGATGTATGACAAGAATGGAACTCATGGATGCACAACAACACATACACATTCAGGCACGGCAAGAAGGAAGTCACACTCTATCCAAAGAAGCCAGAATCACCGAAGAAGAAATCAAGGGCCCATGCTATAAAGGAAGTGCTTCATGCTACAAAGGAAGTGCTTCACATACATCATATATACAGAGGCAACTTGAAGAAGACCCGAGTTCGAGGTCGAACTCTTCTTTCAACCTAGGGGGAATGATGCAGAGTGGACTACCACTCCACACTAGTCCCACCCAACATAGTTTTAAGGACATTTATTTTTAGTAGCTTCCTAATTTTATTGTAATTAGGATTAGCATTCTGATTTATTTGGTTTCCTAGTTTGAGTAGGATAGTTTCTATTATTAGATTGGATTTTCTTAGGCCCTAAGTTTACTTTGCCTATTTATATTGCATTGTAGAGATGATAATCTCATATTTGGAATTGAGTAAAATTGGGATTTTCCCTTGGAGAGGTTTTCCTCGTGTTAAAATCTCTGTGGAGATAATTTGAGGGGTCTTTTGACACGTGCTTCGGCATCTACGCAAGCCCTACCCCTAGGGCCTGCATTAGGTTTGACAAGATCAAGGGCAGAAAATTATTGGCGCGATTTCAGGACCATCAAAACTTGGATTCCAGATCTATTTGCGCCTACACGTTCATGGAGACAAGATCTAGAAATCGGGTTAGTCCATTCTTCAGAAAAGCATTGTATGTTTATCTCCCTAAATCAAAATCAACATGGGCACTGAAGAAGAATATAGATTTGCTGAAGAGCATAATCCCACACAGGACATAAGCTAGCGTCCCACTTCAAATGAGAAGGAAGAAGCAGAAGAGTGGAGACCAACTAAAATTTTCCAAACTCAGTTACAAGTCAGAAGAAATGTAGCTAATTTGGTTATTGACAATGGTAGTGCAATAAACTTTGCTATACAATGGGTTATCGATACGCTTCATTGGCCAACTAAGAACCTCCCAAAGCCTTACAAAGTCACATGGACTCATGGTTTTGTCATTCCTATGACTCATAAATGTCTGGTATCTTTTAAGATTGACAGTTATGAGGACGAAATTTGGTATGATGTTATCCCTATGAATATCATTCAAAAAAATTTGGGACGGCCATGGCTTTTTGATCGGGAATTGCACAATGGCAAAGATAAGAACACATATTCCTTCCGGTGGAAAGGACGACGGATTGCAACAGGCAACTACATCATCACCTTCCTCTATAGAACCAAAAAGTGAGCAAAAAAATGAAACAAAAGTCATAATTGCAACAAAAGAGATGCAGAGCATTAAAGAAGAAATAAAAAGTGACATTGAGGAGTAAGATCAAGGAAAGAAGGATGTCACTACAAATACAGATGAAACATCATGTAGCACTCCTCAGATGAATGAAACTTAAACAAAATTAGAAGCAGCCAAAGTTTTGATTGCGCATCTGGGTGCTACATGCTGTTTCATCTGTATTTGATAGTGAAAATTTTACAATTGAAGCATCCAAAGGTTCAATTGCACATCCACACAAAATCTGCTATCAAAGGAAGTGATGCATCAAGCCTACTTTGAATTGGAGGAAAAGGTCGACTACAATTTTCAAGCTATACACAGAAGCTAAAGATCATCTAACACATCAGAAGTTCATAAGGTGGATCTTCGACCCAAGAGAACATTGACCGAAGCCGAGTTCTCTCCAAGCTGGGGAGATTGATGCAGGATAGACCTGCAGGCCCACATATGGATCTCAAGACAGTTAGTTTTCTAATTTTATTTAATGGGTTGCATTTAGGATAGAATCTGATTTGCTTAACTTTCCTAGTTTGTTTAGGATTCTTAGCCATTTTCTTTTCTTATTCATATGCCTAATGTAGAGATTGAATCCTAGAGTTGATGATTAATGATATTTGAGGGTTTTGTTCCCTTTGAGGTGGGCCCTCTTTGATAGTCTCTGCAAAGACATGTTATAGTGTTTGCAGATATCTGCTTCGGCACTTTTCCACTCATGCCCTCACCCTAGGGCCTGCATCACACATCCTCTTCAAGCCACTAGAAGCTAAATTTTGACATGACTTAGGTGAAGGGCATGGGTAGAGCTGGCATGGGCGGTATCAATAGTGGGGTGGCAATGCACTTTACAACAAGTTTGGGCCATCAGCGAATAGGGATGCAAATGAAGTGGAAGTCTTTTCATTATTGATAGTGTAAAGAGTTCGTGAATATAAGAGTTTACAAGGCAATAATTGAAAGTGATTCTCTATGTGCAATCACATGGGCTTCCTATGCCCCATATCCACCATGGCAGATTATCAATTGGGTAGACCAAATGCATCATTTGGCAATTGTCACTTGTAAGGGAGGAGAATTTTTCATTGTCAACTAAATGCTTTCTCACTATAATTTTATTGTTTTCTGGAAAAAGTTTGACACCATGTCGTCAGAAAAAAAAAAAAAAAAAAAAAAGCAGAAAGAAATGACTGTAGAAAATTACCCATCCAGATGATGAGAAGATTTGAAGGTGATGAAAAATTGAGATCCGTTGGTATCTCGACCAGCATTTGCCATTGACAGAAGACCAGGTCCATCATGACCCAGCTTAAAATTCTCATCTGCAATCAGCAAGCAATTATTTGAAAAAAAAATTTGGTGGCAAAATTAATGCTGTCACCAAGAAGGCACACCTGCAAATTTCCCGCCATAAATACTTTCTCCACCTGTGCCTGCAACCCACGAGAACATGATTGTGATTTATAATTTTAAATAAGAGGGCAAGCACTAGAAGGTAAAGGCACTGAAAAGGCATACCATTAAGTTTTGAAAAATCACCACCCTGCAAATAAATTATATCATTCAGCAATGGTCCAAAGTATGGCAAACCTCATTCAGATGATACTAGTCTGCTAGGAACGATACAATTATTTTGATAAGGCCAATATAACTCCGCTGGTGTACAACGAAAGCCAAAGTGACCATTCTAAACAACTACCGAAATCATAGAGAGTGAGACATGAACAACCAAATAAAAGAATTACTTCCGCACTGCTGATGATTTATCAAGTAATATAGCTCATATATAAAATCATTGACAACCTATTGAGCAATATAGCTCGTATATAAAATCATTGACACACCTGAGCCATAAACCCTTTAATTATCCGATGTAAAGGCGATCCCTTGTAATGCAGAGGCTTTCCGGTAGAAGCTCCAATGCCCTTCTCACCTACATTGGCACCAAAAACACACACTGCTTAGTCAATCAAAGGGAATGCATGTTGGTTTTACAAGAACGAATGGTTACAAAAGAGAATCTTATTCAAATTCTCAACTGAGTTTATATCCTTGTAATTTCCTCCCATATTAAATTGTGTCTATTCCAACACTCAGATTCCTTCCTACGCTGCATAGCTAATGATTTAAGCCTACACATAAATGCAACTCTAATGAAAAATAACTAATTGCAATGAATGGGAAAATGGAAACACATAAATGTAATTATAATGAAATATAACTACTTGCATTGAATGGAAAACAAATGTGCACGTAAAGACATAAAGCGTGGCCATTGCCTCAACATTAATAATCATGCCTTTTCATTACTATGATAAAAGAATGGATCATTATTGCAAAACATTTTGAAGATTACAAATGGAGAGAGATTTTGAGGTATAGGAAATTTCCAAGGCCTTCGAGGATTGTTAAGGCGACAAAGCACTCGGTCTAGATGGTTTTAATTTCTTCTGCTCGTTTGTGCTTTCTCTTTTGTTAGTTTTTTTCTTACTATCAAGGGTGTAGCTTCTGTTTTGTGGGTTCTCCGCCTCTGGGCTCCTCTGTTTTTTGGTTTTGCTTTACAGTATATCTCTCTTGTACTATTTTGCCTCTTTTATTGAAGAGGAATTTACTCGAAAAAGGACCTTAGATGGTCACTAGACAAAAAAGTGTCCACTAGTTCATATGATACGAAAGTGGTCCCCTAAGACCACTTTCGTTTTTTTCATTAAAGTTTTTTATTGAGCGACGATGTCGTCGCTCGTTTACACCTTACAAAACCCTCGAAATCCTATTTTTCCTTTCTTCCTTCCCATCGTTTTCCCCCGTCTGGTGATTTTGTTGCCTCCTCCTTCCTCAACAGTTTGCAACATGATCTCAAAGGTTGTTTTTCAACCTGTTTTGGATTGAAGCATTATATCATGTGGAGGTATTCTTTTTGTCGTTTACCCATTGTTTGTTTTCCCAAATCCCGTTGTTGCACAGGCATGCAGTGGCCCAAATCCCCTGCCCAGATCTCTCCAATCTGTAAACGCAGCACGAGGTCGACCCCTTTTCTAGTCGTCTTCTACAACAACGAAACCTGCGCGTGCTCGACAGAGCCCAGCCCTCTTCGTCTCTCTGTTCTTCCTATTTCTGCATCAGGGCCTGCAACAAATCTGCACTACAACCACAGAAACCAGAAACTCAAGGGATTTTCTTCATCTTCTCAAGGTGTTTGGGAGAGGCGAACCTCTGGTCCCGAAGCTTGCAATAATCTCAAAGTACATAATATTTCCAGGCGCTATGTTTGTAGCCCTCATCTACTCCCCAGAAAACAATCCCATCAAGCGCAAGGGCAACCACACCTTGGGAGGAAGGGGGAAAACGATGGGAGGAAGAAAGGGAAAATGGGGAAAATGGAGTTTCAGGCGATTAAGCGACGACGTCGTCACACGTTTAATGGGATATTAAGCGACGACGTCGTCACACGTGATTCCTCGATTGATTCCCTTCAAAGACCCACCATTTTTCCTACTTCCGAATGCCCCATAAGATGATAAATAAAAAAAGCAACCATCATTAATAGGAACCCCACCAAAAAAAAAAAAAAAAAGTAATGTAAAAAGGGCAAAAAATATATATAAACTTGGTTCAAAGACGCACCAATTTTCATACTTCTAATCAGCGTCGACGTCATTGCCCAACCATTTCATGAAGTCTTGCTAAAGGGGTAGAATAAGCGACGACGTCATCTCTTCGCAGAATCTTGAAACACTTGGTCCCATTGAAATTAGCAACGACGTCGTCGCTCCATAAAATTTTGAGATGCTTGGTCTCATTGAAATGAGCCACGACGTCGACGCTCGTCGAAAAAGGGCAAAAAAAGAGAAAAGTTTGGCGGGAATACCTGTTTCATATCATATGAACTAGTGGACGCTTTTTCGTCTAGTGACCATCTAAGGTCCTTTTCGGAGTAAATTCCTCTTTATTGAATGTTACCATTCAAAAATAAAAAAAATCAATGATATTTTAGAAATTAGGTCATATCACCATTCTTATCAGCAACATTTCAGGAAGTACCATCATAACCGAATTTCGTACGTCTATTTCTGAGACGGAAAGCATGGGCCTTTACCGCCAGAAATAGTGACGGTATTCATGCATTCTTATCCATAATTCTCTTCTAAGCTTGCTTATCTGGTTTTCTAAGCAAGGAAAACTTAAGCTATACCACCAGTTAAATCGGCAATGTTTTGGTAAGCCACATCATTAATCCGAATAAATTAGGAAAGTCGTTTCCAAGTAACCGGGCCCTCCAAAACCGGACTTAGCATCGTTCTTATTGGCAGCATTCCTGAAGCTGAAAGTGGTCCTGAAATTTCAGCTTTACTGCCTTTCGGATGAAATCTCAGCTTTACCACCTTACGGATCAGCGGTATTTTGAAATTTCAGATTTACCGCCTTTTGGATCAGTGGCATTCCTTCTATCCACGACAAACCTAGAATTCGAGTCCTAAACAATTGCTAGTCAGTGTGGTCGCCCTAGGCCTATCCAATGCCATAGAAGGAGGTCATCCCTTGGCCCTCTCTCATCTCTCGCATTCATTGGCTCACATATGCTCATATACACCTAGCTCACATCATTTCTAACCAAGTCCAGAAGGAACGTGATGAAGGCTCTAGGGTTAGGGTTTGCATGGAAGTGCAAAAGCACGTGTCCGTATTGATGAAAAGGGCCTATTTGTTTGAATAAAATTTGTGTAAAAAGGAAATCATTGATGAAAAATGGGTATGTTTGTTTCAATGGAATTGGAATACATACAAATTTATAACCAAACAGGCTTTTTCATTAGAATGGAACATATGAAGATGTAAGCATACATTTATTTAATAAAATTAATTTCTAACATTTCCACATATAGTTCAAACAAATGTGGTAAAATGAATCATATGCGTAAATGCTGTGAAAATGGTGTCAGTAGACAAATGATGTAAACAGAAATGCATGCATAAAGCTTACATATGTAAATTGCATTTACGCATCTCATGCGTAAAAAGGCAAACGACCCCTTATGTTTTGATGGATTGACCCTAAATGACCCAAAACAGTAAGGATGAGACTGTCAAGCATCACCAGCAGCGTCGTGATGAGTGGTAACCCATAATCTACCACATTGAAGGCGATCATTTAGAGTCATGACCATTTTCCATGACTAAAAGTCACAATTTTGCTGTTTCCTAAAGTTTGTCAAAAATCCTCGGTTTCGGCCGATACTTAGTATATCGCATTATATGGCATCTCGCTTCTGTCCCTCGCAGATCTAGAAATCACGTCCGAAAGAACCACTACCAGATTGGTCAGATACTAATCATGAGTATATCTGAGCAATCTAGTAGTGCGCCTATCTTATATTTGAATGAAATTTGGAAGAAGCCCATACATGGGGGAGAAATTTATTTTGAGCAATTTAGAATTGTAATATGTGGGCCACGCCACACTATGCACCTAAAAATTTTGTTTTATTTGTACCCTCTAATAGGCCCACTTAAGAAAAATCTAGACAGCTAAAAATTATTTATTTGGCATGCAGAAATAACATGTTGCATTATTGATTTAATAGAATAGATTAAATATATATATATATATATAATCATCATCATCATCATTAATGCCTTGTCCCAACTATGTTGGAGTTGGCTATACGAATTATGTTTCTCCATTCCGATCTATCTTGAGCAAAATCTTTAGACAAGTTACACTTCTTCATATCTATCTTTACTACCTCCATCCACGTCCTCTTAGGCCTATGTTTTTAATATTTATTACATTAAATTTATATAATATATTTCTTTTTTTTATATTTTATTTTTTTATATTTTTCTATGTTTTTATATATTCTATATTTTATATTTTTTCAAAACAAAACTTAGTGTTGTTTCACCGAAATTCCAAATCAGCTGAAACATTTCACTTATGAGCCAAAGCAGAATGGGATCCAATACGAAATTGACGAGTATGGTCATGACACTACATATTAAATAAGTAGTAAATCCAAAATAATGATATTTTATCATTAACATTTTTTCCGGTCTTATTATAACCGAGCAACATGAATATAGGTGAACAAATATATCAATGTTTTTATTTTAAAATAATAAAGCAGTACAAAACCTATATGATAAGGAAGGGTTCGATACTTCCATCTATTTTAGTTAATAATGAAGTGAAAATAAATATTAAAATCTGACATTTTTTAATATTCTAAAATTTGTGAATATTTTTTCAAATGCTTTAACCTCAATTTAAAATTTACACAGATGATCAATATATATTGCAACCAATACGTAGCCCCCAATATGTCTCATTTTGGGGGAGGCCGATCTGCCCTCCACAGCTGTTTTTTTTTAATCCTTAATAGCAAGGAAACTTCAATACCACATGTATTTAACTAGCAATCATGGTTAAAATCGCGGTCGCGATGGTCATTGCGATCGACCCTAAAAACCCATTAAGACGCGACATCGTGTCGCTGTTCGTAGTCATCCAATGCGAATTTTTATTTTACCCAAAAAATATATAATATTATAAAACGCTAGAATACGATTTTTTTTCCACTAGTAAACACTTTTAAGCCGCTAAGTCATAACATCATATATCTCTATATTATCTGAAACTTGTAATGTCTATTCTGAATTAAATAGATTTACATGTATATATTAAAATATGTTGAAAATTGAAATATCACAAATTTTACAGTACGCATTGCAACCATAATTTTGAACTAACCATTAGTGCTAAACACTTAAAGTCAAGAAACTAGTAGCAATAGTGCATTATTCAATTTCTCAATCACAAGTAAGTTGACAGTGAATTTTAACGTTCAAGTAACATTTACTACTACATCAAAATTAACTAATTAATTAAAACAGTGGAGTATGGACATAGGGGTATTGTGGTTGAGGAAGGAAGAAGCCTTACAAAACACTTGAGTTTTTGGTGAAAAAAGAGGCTTGGGAAGCTCTAGCACAATCTCAGGAAGTTCCGCAAATGGTTTGGGAAAGAAAGAAGTGAAAGAAAGAAGGGGAACGAAAATTTAAAAAATATATATCTATTGTCGGCCGATAGTTTGACCATTATGACTGTTATAACAGTCATTCTGATCGTTATAATGACCATTATGACCGCTATATTTAAAATAACAACCATTAAGGACAGTTATTGAAAATAACGTAACGGCTGTTTTTTTTAACCATGCTAGCAATATACAGTCCAGATGTATGAAAAAATTATATATATAATTTTTACAGAGTATACCCTTCAGCCACCTAATCACAAGTGACACTTGCTGCTGACACAAACCCTTTTTTAATTCCCTACTGATGAAAGAAAAGGAACATTTCAGATCCATCAATTTCAAAATTTTGATCAAATGAACAAATCCTTCCTACAAAAGTACAAATATCAAACTGTTATCATCAAAGCAGATTATAAAAAATAAAATAAAATAAGGTACAGCAAAATACAAAAAGAACCAGAGGTGATCGCTGCAAGAACATAAATGCCATTCAAAAACAAAGGGAAGAAAACATGAAGGTTGCAAGAATCCTACGTTAAAAGAATGGATTGTATCACCTTAGAAAGGGGAAAAAACCCAAAAGATATTCACAGTTCTCGACTGGTTAGTTGTACATATTTCAGGGACGGTTGTCCTAATAAAATACCTGTACAAAGAGCTCGGAAATTTTCTGCAGTCTTGGGAACGACGTCTGAAAAAAGCTGAAATGTCCATAAAAAGAAAAGATTTTAGAGTCCTAAAAACTCAACCAATTACCCATCAAGAAAATATGCATGCCATGTTTCTCATCACCAATAGAAATCAATAAAGGCAAAGAATGAAACAAAGATATAACAATTAAACTGAAAAAAGAAATTTACAGCATAATTATCATAATAGAAGCCTTTGCAGAATTAAAACAATTGATATCATGCTTGTAATTATTAAAAACTGTACCTCAAAAACCATTTTCTCAGCACGACCCCCATCGATTGATATGTCAAAAAACACAAGAGGATTCTTTTTCTTGGCCATCATTGCTGATACATGGATGCTGCAACCAAATAAAAAATCAGTGTGCAATTCCTTATCATATACTGAATATCTGTAAGACCACTGCACTTTATCATTGTTGTCATGTTCTTAGTAAGGCATTCCATGACAACTACCGAACTAATGTTTCTTTAATGATTATATCCGCATTTGGGAGGGGGTGAGTGGGAAGAAATGGCATACAATATCAAGACAAACATCAAGGAAGATGATCCATGATAAAGGAAACCAAACAAGTAATAGCTCTGCATCAAGCTATAAAGATCCCCTATCTGCTTCCTGTTTTACTAGCCTGTCCGCTTCTTTATTAGCATCAAGAACATTAAGATATAGTAACACCCAAAGTGATAAGACTAATCTCTTCATTAATGTTGGTCAATTTTAAAGGATAAGGTGTGATCCATTCAATCGCACAAGAGGAATCCCCTCCGACAATTAGTGGGAAGAATAGCTCCGTTCACACACAATGAGAGGTAAGACCTCAGCTTCATTATACCTACATATGCCCGATGACCCAATGTTAGGGAGTTTCCAAGGAGAAGGTTAGAAACTAGAAGACCATGCTATTGCATATGAGGAATCTCCTACAATAATCAAAGGAGAGAGGTTTCTGGAAAGAGCTTCCTTCAAGCCTATAAAGAGAAATCTGACCTCTTCAGTGGCCACATATACACCAAAAGACCCCACAAAGGCAATGATCATTTTCTTCAGTGAGTAAACTCTCATTATCTTCTTCCACCCCCACTTCTGTCTTCTTCATTCTACTATTATTATTTCTTCTGGTTCTTTTTTTTGTCCACCATTGCAGTATATACTTAACAGTTCAGCATTCTAACATTTGTAGATTCAGATAAGCACCAACTTTGCATTAAGCAGTACCAAAGCAGTTTGGGATTACCATTGGAGAACACGAGTATCCAGATATGCATCAATTGGTATCAAAGTCAAGTCAATACATGGGTTGAATAGTACAAGATATAAAAGTGACTTCCAACGGATGACAGTAGATATTGAAGATGCAGAAAGTGGCACATTTAAAAATACCAGCACAATACACTAAAGATAGCATTCAAACAGTGAGCAATGCAGATATTTGTGACATGCATTCAATTTGGAGCAGTAGCACATTTGTGGAGTCAGAAAACAACACCCAATCCATTTCCTTCAATGAAAACAACACCCAATCCAGTATTGCAATAAGTTGTACGCCATTAGAAAATGTTGCCTTTAATGAAATTTCCTTTACTTCAATTCAAGTGTTAATGTTATTTTTAGTGGTTAACAATTCATTAGACTATCAGAAAAATGATAGAATCATGGGACATGCCAGAAGGCTAAACTATGACAATTGCTACACCAACTCACAAATTTAACAAAACAGCACAACATTCAAACCGACTACTCCAAAACAGAGAAAAATTAAGCATAGTTACTCGAGATTCACAATCCAATATTGCATTAAGTTGTACGCCATTAGAAAATGTTGCCTTTAATGAAATTTCCATTACTTCACTTCAAGTGTTATTTTTAGTGGTTCAAAATTCATTAGACTATCAGCAAAATGATAGAATCATGGGACATGCCAGAAGGCTAAACTATGAAAATTGCTACACCAACTCGCAAATTTAACAAAACAGCACAACATTCAAACCGACTACTCCAAAAGAGAGAAAAATTAAGCATAGTTACTCAAGATTCACATCACCTGAGCCTTGATTGCCACACCAATAGGAGTATCTGATTTGTTGTTTTAAGACATAATGACAATAGAACAACCCCCAAAGTGCAACCACAAAGGAATCAACCACGCTTGTAAACATTCCAAACCTCCAATTTTCCAGTAACTCCATCTCTGTCTTAGGTCATACCATATGAACTTCGAATGGATTTGAAAAACTTCATTTTTTTCTGAAATGGTGACTTCATTAATGACGAGAAAGATTACAATATAGGAGACACATACTGTAAAACCAATAGGCCACTCGCTACAGGAAAAATTCCTAAAATATTCCCCACTTATTACCAAATGACTAATGAATATCCGCAGCAAACATCAGAAACAGAATGCACACATTCGTGATCAACAGAATGCATTCACCGTCAACACCTTGCAGCCTCAGATATGATTAATGGTTCAAATCTTGTCCAAGTCTGACACCCATAAGCTCGTACTTCTAAGAGACTATTAATTTTCCCAATATAAGAAAACCCTAAAAATTCCTCCCTTCAAAGAATTAACTGGGAATGAAATATGTTTGCTGAAAATTCTCCCTTCACTTTCAAAAACCAAATACAAGAATCCCCACCAACATGGGAGACAAATGTATAAAAAAACAGCCATGAGATCCAATAAAAATCTCCTTTTCTTCTTTTTTCAGTTTTTACAGAAAGGAGCCCATATTTGCACATAACCTCAAAAAAGCCCATCTTTTGTGTTTTTACCAAAACCTCCCTTGACTGATGGCAAACTTTGAAAAAGAAACCATTACCGTTCCCACCCTCCAACTCTCTTTTTGACCAATTTACCGCTCCCCTTTAATGAAAAGATGGGAAGGCCTATTTGCCCCTAGCCTTTCTATTTCTTAAGAATGCTTAATTTTAGTGCAGCCCGCGTGGCATTGAAAAGGCTTAGAAGTGGATTAGGAAATATGTAATAGCAAGCCAATCAAATGATCCTAGCCCTTAGTTTTAAGTCCTCAAAGTTGAGTGGATATCATCATAATCAGGGTTTTAAAACCTGGCTAAGTCCAAGTCAACTCGGCCGACTAGACTCAGACTCAAGTCCCATTTTAGTCATATCTCTCTCTCACTCTCTTGGCTTGAAATCTCCATCATTTCCACATCACATCCATCAAAATACATCAAAACCCCAATCCCTAAATCTTTTTTCTTCTTCCGTGTCTTCTAGAAGAGGCTCCATCCACACCACACCTATCAAAACCCTAAAACCTAAATTCATTTCTCTAGCCATGTATTCCATACCCACCAAACTCTTTCTTCTTCTTGAATTACCTCAATCTCTCTTCTTCTTCCTTCAATGATTACTTGTATTAATCAAAGGCTTAACAGTACAAAAGATATATACTAGAAAGCTAATAAAAATACCAAAAAAAAAAAAACCATCCAAAAAGGAAAAAGAAAGAAAACTCCTCCATATTCAATCTCTTCTCCTCCATCCTATTCTGCTGCTACACAACCCAAAAAAAATAAAAATAAAATAAAATAAACAAATGGAAATCAGATTTGACCAAGCTGAGTCGAACATGCGACTCGGGCAAGTTTTGTTGCTCCACTCAAGCTCAGCTCATGCTGAGTCCGAGTCTAAGTAAACGCCTTGTCCCAATTATGTCGGAGTTGGCTACATGAATTACATTTCTCCAATCTAATCTATTTTAAGCCAAATCTTCATATAGGTTGCACTTCTTCAGATCTATCCTTACTTGTATCTATGTCCCATTCGGCCTACGTCCTTGCCTTGGCGGCTATGATGCACGAATACTTCAAAATGGGCAAGGTATCGTGTCGTATCATATCCAATGCTTCATTTTTTATGTGTAAAATCCATGTCCCTGCTATATCCATCCATGTCCCTACCGTATCCATGCTGTATCTGGGCATCATAGCCCAAAGGGCCACCAACCTTCACAAAAAAACTTTTTTTTCCGCAATGGCGCCTATTGCTAGCTTGCATTGGACAAGTACAAACCATCTCAAATGAGTCTCTCTTAATTTATCACTTACTGATGCTACCTCTAAATGCCCTCGAAGTGCTCATTTATGATTCTATCCCTCCTAGTTTCACGACACATCCATCTCAATACTCTCATCTCTACTACCCTCATTTTGTACTTGTGTTGCTTCTAGATTAGCCAACATTCTCCTCCATGGGTCATACCAAGTCTAATCGTCGTCTTGTAAAAATTTTCCTCAATCTTATGCGCCGATCACAAAGCACTCCAAAAGCAAGTTCCACTTCAACCATCCTACACTTATCCTATGTTTGACATATTCTTCAATCTCTACATCTTTACTAATTACCAAAGCCAAGATATCAGAATGAATCCCTTTGTGGTATCTCTTGAGCTTCAATTCTCATAGGAGTTTAAACTCATAGCTCATCCCCACAAAAGTTGCAAATCAAATATTCTATCTTTGTACAACTTATTTTAAAGCCCACAAATTTTAAAGCCTCATATCATCTCTCTAGTTTTGCATTCACACCATCTCTTGATTCATCCCCCAACAATATCATTTACAAAGAACATACACCAAGGTACCTCCTCTTGAATATAAGCAACTAACTCGTCCATAATCAATGCAAAAAAATAAGGGCTTAAAGTTGATCCCTTATGCAAACCTATGATCTCATCACCGCTCCCTCATTCATATCTTTAATGGTATTAATATAACCTCTTGGGACACTACTTTTATCTAAAAACCACCAAATCAAATCTCTGGATACGTTGTGATTGGCTCTCTCTAGAAAGATGAAGACCATACGAAGATTTTTCTGTTCTTTAGGTATTTTTTTTTCATTAACTGATTAAGTGAAAAAATAGCTTCCATAGTTGACCTTCCTGGCATGAAATTAGCTTATATTAGATATCTTGGTCTCTTGTCCAAGTCTTTGCTCCATAACTATCTCCCATAGTTGCATAATGTAACTCATAAGTTTAATCCCATGATAATTTGTGCAATATTGTATATCTCCTTTGTTATATATACGGATACTACAACACTACTGCATTCATCCATTTTCTCTATCATTAATACCTTATTGAAGAGCCTACTTAACCACACCCATCCAATTTCTGAAGCCTGTATCAGAATGTCATCTAGCACCGTAGCCTCTCCCTCATCATTCTTGCCAATGCTTTCTTCACTTTTGCTACCCTAATAATTCGATAAAAGGTATGTCCTACTAATGCATTATCCTCTCTCGATCTTAAGCCTCTTATAGAATCATCATTTAAGTTTCTGTTATATTCTCTCCACTTTTTTTTAATACCATTGTCCCTCACTAAAACCTTTTCTGATAGTTGGTCTTTATATATCTAGCATGATTTAAGTCCCTACTTTTCCTTTACGTCATTTTTGCAAGCTTGAAAATTGTTCCTAACTTATTATATAGGTCATCTTATGCATTGGACTTTGCATCACAGACTATTTTCTTAGCTTCTTTTTTTTTTTTTTTTTTTTTTGCCTTATTATACATTTCATAATTTTTTATATTCTCAATCCCCTATCAAACTTCTTAGAAACATCTTTTCTCTCAAACAACTTTCCAAACCTCTACACTCCACACCAGATTTCTTTATCAAAGTGCATTTTCCTTTTAGACTCTCGGAGTACCTCTTCTGTAACAATTCTAATACAATCAGTCATTTGGTTTCACATCATTGTAGTTTCTCCCTCCAAATTCCATTTTCTTCCATTAATCAAATTATGCTTAAATGATGTTTCCCTTTCCAATTTTTAATTCCCCTTATCTTGTTTTAGAGCACCTTTTATTTATTCAAGTTATAAAGGGCATAAGTAACTTTGTACTCATTATCCCTTTTATATTTTCCAGCTCATTTAGTTCTTTTATAGCTAATATTGACATTGTGAGATCCCATCATTCACGGCACATTTGGTAATAGGTGAGGAATCCGCAAAATGGAAAATTTCTCACTCTGGTAGGTTTGAGGATTCCTCGCTGAGGATTTGTATAGTTGAGGATTTTACGTTGATATCAATGCAGAAATTTGCAAACTAAGGATTTCCAAATCCTATGAGGGGTGGTCGGAGATGCAAATCGTCCAAAATTAACATTTCCATTGTCCCAAATGCTCAAGGATTTACAAATGCCAAAAGGGAGTTTTTCAACTCCTTGGCAAAATCGGTGAGGAATCCCCGAGGATTTGGTTGCCAACATGACCTTTTAGAGTCTCAATAGTCAAAACCAAGCCCATATATCAATACTGAAACATATTGACGAGTATTCTAAGTCTTTAGGGGACATGGTACAATATCCTAGAGATGAAAGCCTCTTTATAATTTCTGGAGGTTAAAAATTAAAAATAAAAGGATCTTTGAAATGAGGTAACATGAAGTATGTCAACACATATTGACAGAAATTGTGATGTTGGATTCTCCACAACACAACTGGATTCCCTAAGTACTAGCTTAAAAACAGTTTGGAGGATCCTCCAAAATGAGCAAACATATTGAGACATCCACACCTTGGATTATTCACAACACAGCTACAGTCTTAATCTACAAGCTCAGAAACAATTTTGTGGTTTGTGAAATATTAATGCATTTTCTAATTCTTCTGAAACCTAAACTAAATAAAGAAACAACAATTACTTCGCTGTTTAGAAGAACTTTGCTCCCTTATTCTTTTGGTGTTGCCATTTTTTCATATAATTCTCGTTTAAAGTAAACATTTATTTCAACTAATTTAAAATAACGCCAACACTAAAAATCTTATTTTTTGGGATTTGTCAAACTAAAGACTTCATGCTGGTGTTTCATTCCAACTCTTTGATACACATACCCATACTCACGCAACTTAGCTTGATAATATTAACACCCTTCATTGCATTTTAAAAAGTGATTCCAAAACGGAAATCCCTTCTCAAATGAAAAATTCTCCTGAGAAAAGTGACTGTAGCTTTACCTCGTCTTTATGAAGCAATTATTTATCGATTTTTAGTTCACCACAAATGGCACTTCTAATTTGTATGCTAACAAACAATGTTGATGGTATATGTACCTAAATGTCATCATCAGCTCTAGGGATAAAAATAGCAGTTGCGTCGAGCATAGGGGATAGCGGTATGAATTTTTTTAGTAGTAAGAACAATTCGAATCTTATGTAGCAATCAATCTTGTGTTTTTTAGTGATTTGGAACCATATAAAGGTATACACAACTAGAGGAAAGGCAATTGAGGAGAAGAAAAAGGAAAAATGGTTTTATAAATTAAAACCACTTGGCTCTATTAGGTTTTAGACTACAGCGCCGCCATTTTCAAAATAGCGCAGCGGTCTCAACTGCTACAACCAATAATGCTATTTTGAACCATGATCAGCTCAAATCGATCTCAATTAGGATGTGTATCACACAATCCTGCATTTATTAAGATCTCAATTAGGATCGTTCCAATTTTATTGGAACATACCTAAAGACCTAAGAACAACCAAATCAATCCCTGCATGCTGATGCAATCCGACCCATTTGGGTTTAAACATGTAGGCCTAGAATTGAGCCAAACTTGACAAGCTAGTGAGCCAAGCCCTGTGGGCCATTTTTAGAAGGTCAAGAACCAGGTCCTAACCTGGCTCAACATCCCACAAGAAACTGTCGATGGGGAAACTTTCCCTTTTCTTCTCCTTGAGTATAGATGAGCAAGTTTCCATTTATTTATCTCTTTGTTTTCGGTCAATTATTCTCTCTTAACACCCAAGTATAGTTAGGAGAACTTCTTTGTGGCAAACAGGTTTTCTTATAAGTAGAGGACAGCATTCTGGATGTAATTCAGTCCAAATATTATGAATAAAATTTTCAGCTTTAGAAATTGGTTGTTGTTCCAATTGATTGCTATGGAAACTTTTTAAGTTTCTCTGGTTCTGTTGACAATACCCAAGTGCTGTTTGCTGCTAGTCTGCACAAGAAGTGGGGTTCGTTCCAACCAGCCATGTCATTTCCAAACAATACAAGCCCAGCTCTTGCTCCCAGATCTACCCAAATTCAAGCTGCTGAATTTCTGCAGAGGGCTGTATAGATCCTGCTGTTTCTTGGAGTTGCAATCTTCTAAGAGACTAGGTTGCATCAAAATTGGTATCAGAGGAAGTCCCATGGTTGATATTTTTTCCATTACGATCGATTCCCGTAATGGCTTCCAATCATCTTCCTCCCCTTCTATCTGAAAGGAGAACAATTGTGGATCTTTCGCATGATGCGTGTAACATTGGATCCAGGAGGACATTGGAGCAAATTGCAAACTCAAAGGAGAGTTTCCTCTAACCAGGAGGGACTAATGCAATCCAACCCATTCGGTCTTATCAACATAGGCCTAGAATTGAGCCAAATTTGACTATTAAGTGAGTCAAGCCTTGTGGGACACTTTTAGAAGGCCAAGAACCGGGTCCTAATCTGGCCCAACAACCCAAAAGAAACTGTCAATGGGGAAACTTTTCATTTTTGTTCCTCCTTTATTGTAGATGAGCAACTTTCCACTTATTAATCACCTTGATTTCGATTAGTCTTTCTTTCTCAATGCCCAAGTAAAGTTAGGATTTCTATTTTTTACTAGGAGTTGTATTTAGAAAGTACTTCTCTGTGGTAAGTAGTTTTTTTACAAATAGAGGACAGTAGGCTGGATGTAATTCAATCTAGATTTTATGAGAGAAATTTTTAGTGTGTTACTTCAGAAATTGATCGTCGCTTTGGAAACTTTCTTTCCTTTGGTTCTGTTGAAGACACCTAGGTGCTGTTTGCTTCTATTTTGCACAAGCAGAAAAAAACGAAGAAGAAGAAGAATAAGAGGAGAGGGAGAGAAGAGTACCAGGCACCATCAGTCCAGCTCCATCTCCAGCAGCTCTGGCGATAGCTCTGACGACATCATGGCAGTCAATTGGGAGAGGGGCTGGCAGGCAGCACAATTGATAGGGTTTGCTTTGCAATTGCAAGCCGATTTGGAAAAGGGATGGGAGGGCAGACTGTAGACAACTGTTGTCTTCTTTTACTCATTTTGTGTGTTCTATAAATAAACTTGAAGTAGCAATTGAGACTTGGGAGTTGAGATCTCTGCACATCTCAACACGTTTCACTAAAGCCTGGCCCACTCAACACGTTTCAATGATGGATGGCCCATGTCAACATGTTCGAACGTAGTTTTTATTAAGTATGTCATATGCATTGGGTGGGTTCAAATCTCTAGAAGGTGCTCAATCAAGCAATATTAGAATTTTGATTATCTTTATAATTTTTATTTTTACAACTATTTTAACTTTTATTTTTTTATGCTTTACATTTTTTTTATCTGAAAAGTTTCTCGGAAATTTCAAAATACCGAAATATTTCATTTTGGAGGCTAGACCAAAATGAAGTCCTAAACGGAATTGACAACTATGGGTCTGTTCTGACCAGCCATAAGGTTTCCTCATAATACAGGCCCAGCTGGTGCTGCCAATTCTGCCCAAATTCAAGCTGCCGAATTTCTTTATAGGACTGTATAAAATCTGTTGCTTCTTGGAGTTGCAATCCTCCGAGTGATTACGGTTGCATCACATTGCCATACAAGAACACCATTCTTGGTGTATCGTATTCCTATAAATGTGATTTCTGACAGAAAGAAATATAATAAGCACATTCATGTGATTAATCACACAAATGAACAGCCACATTACACACAAAGACACTGTATAAAGTAGTCAAGAAAGGCTGAAAATTAAACTTCTTCGCCATTTGGGACAGCGCAAAAGGAGAAATTTGCCAAAAAAAAAAAGAGAGAGACTGAAAAATAAAAATTAACCCATTGCAGTATTGTTCTCCATTGAATTATCTACAACAACACAAATCAAGCAAGCTGTTCAAATCCCTCCAAGATATTAAAAGAGCACTAGGTTTCTTAAAAAAAAACACACCCACCAAACTAAAAAGGCTGGAACCTGCAGTTCCCCTGCCTTCTCACAAGAGAAACCAACCAGTCCACCACTAATCATGATTAAAAAAAAATCATTACTTTTTATCTCTGTGACACTTACATAACTCAAATCTCACACATTGGCTTAGTTCAAAACAAAATCAAATAAACAAAGAGGTCAAGAAAATTAAATAAATAATAGATTCATGCACATCAAATCAGATTGAAAAAGAAATAACAAGAAAGTTCTCAAAACCCTAAACCCAACCAGGGTTTCCAAGGTATGTTCTTTCATGCATGAGCAGTTGTTCAAGGAAAACAGCAAACAATTGCAGCAGTAAAAAGCAAATACTGGAATCCTGACAACGAAGAATCTTTACATCGAAAAAAAGAATCTGAGGATAAGAAGACGGATTTGGAAACTTACAGATGGGAATTCAGGAACTCTTTTAGGTTTAGGGCAAAGAGAGCAGTTGCAGGCGCGGATGGTGATGAGACAGGGAGTCGTCAGCTGACAGAGGTTTTATTTGAGGAATGGAGACAATCTCGGCCCGTGTAAGTTGTAAAAACTGGTGCTGCCCACTGGTTCAGTGATCTAATCCGTTGATTTGACTGATGGTTCCCACCATTGATGGACCCTATGGAAAGCGTATCTTTTGCCTTTGCTTCTTTACATCTAGACCATTGATTTTGTTTTTTGGCCATTTTGTTTTTTTTTTCAAAGGGGATTTTACTAAAAAGAAGCAGGTCAGGTGACAAACGGGGACTAAAACAGATGATTCTAAGTGACCTTGTACCAAATTAGTTATTCTATCTTATGAAAACCCAAGAATTAGTTTGTACTTCTGTTTGGTAATGACAATGGTCCCATGATCCTCCCCATAGGCTGGAGATTTTGTATATAGAGTTCTAATGGAATCAGTCTTGTAGCTGATCGTGTCAATCCTGGAATGTGTAAATTTTGAATTCTCTGTTGTTAATCTTAATCTATGTTAAACTAATAGTGGTTTCCATTTTTCCTACCTTTTTTTTTTCTAAAAACATTACCTGCTGATTTGATTGCTTCATCTCGTTTGTGTTTAATCTATTTGTTCTGTTTTAGGGCAAATTACAAACTTCACATTTTTATTGCTTTGCCCCAAACGGAGCATCATATGCACTTTAATGTTCTCCACCAAACAAAAGCATTGTGGCTTTAATGGTCTTCAAGAGGTAGGAATGACCTATGAAGGGGAAACAAGTTGAGTGTCATCGTTTTTTCACCAAGAAAAGGGAATGGAGATGAGTTCCATTTATTTATAAGCGTGTACCGCACGATCGATGGGGACTATTATTCTTAGAAATAAAGGTCAACTAAGACCCTATAGAAAACGTAAGTAAGAGTTTTATGAAGATTACGATGGACCGCAGGGTCACTAGGGACCCTTAATGTTATAAAATAAAGATTGATATGGACGCTAGTAAAAAGTGCTAAAAAAATACGTTTTCTGGAAAAATGACTGATCTAATGCAAGGTCACTTAAAATCATCTTTTGGGTCCACTGGTCATCTAATCTTTTTTTTTTTTTTTTTTTGGTAAAATCCCCTTTTTTCAATGACCCCATTAACAGAAAAGCATTGTTATGTAGAATTAGGGTTTGTGTTAGGATGGGACTTCAAACCGAACCGGTCCAGTGAGAACAGGTCCAACAATGGCAAGCAGTGGAAAAATTGAATTGAGGCCCCTTTTGGAATCCCTGTTGACCATTTTTTTTTTGGCACATTTGGTAAACATCCACGCTGCAGAATCCTTATGCTTTTTCTCATTTACGTGGATTTTCCACATTTTGTAATGACTAGATTTCAAGCCCAACAATTTCATTCGCAAATATTTCTCATGCCAGACATCCCCTGTCCAATTTCAAAAATCAAAGCATTTAAAGAAAGCAGAGCTACAATAACTTTGGCATTAGAAAAAGGTTATCGATTTTTGTCTTTGGAAACCTACCTTATGGGTCCCATCATCACGATCTGAACCCTTAATCATATTTAGAAGATTCAAAACGGCTAGGAGATCAAATATCAGCCATTGGATAATCATATATTTTAAGAAATTTGCAAAAAAAAAAAAAAAAATCCAAACCATTAGATCATAATTTCTGGAATTTTGTGGAGGCCGTTTGCAAAATCCGAACCGTTTTGTCTTTTCAAAAGGCGAAAAACAAATATGGTATCAAATTATGCAACATAATTTATTATGGATCACAAGAAGATTGAAAAAACACATATTAGTCGTTGAAGTCTTTCATAAGGAGAGTTTTTGCCTTCGCTTCTTTAAATCTAGACCATTGATTTTCTTTCTTTCTATTTTTAAATGACCCCATTGATGGGAGAGCATTGTTCTATAGTGTTGCGAGTTGTCATAGTGTTTTATGAAACCAGGGTTAGGATTGGGCATGAACCGTCTAATAAGAACCGGTCCAACAGTGGGAAGCAGTGGAAAAGCTAAAGTAAAGCCAGTTTTGGAATCCCTTTTGACCAATTTATTTGGGTACACTTGCTAACAGGCGAGGAATCCACAAATTTAAGAATTCTTATGTCAACCTAGCCCTCCTATGAGGGTGCCTGGCGACCCAACCCTCAAAAGGCCCGCAAAATGAGGGCTTTTATTTCTCTTATAAGCCCTGGGTCAAGCTTGGAAATTTTTTTCCAGGCCTGCCAATTTGAGGGTTGGGCTTGGCCGACTACTTGGCCCGGCCCAGTTCTCTTATGTTTCTTATTTATTTATGTGTGGATTTCTTTGAGTATATATGTGGGTTTATTTGAACATAATTCATATGTGGGTACTTATATGACTCTCATATTAGTTTTTTTCATGAGTCTTATCACTTATGTGACTTTTAAGTGATTTTTATGTAAATGAACCATGATTATTCGTATGTGATTCTTTTTTGCTTTGGCATATCTACATGACGTTAATTTTTGTATATGTAGATTTATTTGAGCATATATTTATTTGAGATGGTTCTAATGCGATTCTTTTGTAGATTCTTATAGTAGATTGAGATTTTCATCTACCACCACGTTGCTTGTTGCATTGCATTAATGGTCCCAAGGGCGGTGTCCAAAAGTTAAAAAATTGATTTTCTTCCATTCAATTCCTCAGCCTCAGCCTTCCTTGACTTGAGAAGCTTGGTAAGGGGCTAGGTAGTACATGCCCTATGCCTTCCTTGAACTTGCCCTGTATATATGGAGGCTGGGCATGGACAACCTAGGCCTGCCCAGCCCTTTGATGAACCCAAGTCATCGGGTGGACTCCAGCTTATTTAACGGACACCCTTATTTTTTTTTTCTTTTTTCCTTTTTTTTATGCTTAAAAGGCTAACGTCATAGAGCAAAGCAGAAAAGAAAGCCCTCTTATAGGAATTGATAGAAGGCAGGATCCCTTGGGCCTGAGGGATTCCTTATTACAACAGGATTTGGGATTGAAGCTATTTGAGATGCCCTAATGTATTTGCATTCCATCTAGTATTTCTCATAAGCAGCCTCTGGAATCTTAGTAGTAAGGGTCTTAAAGTTGGGATGGTGAAGCTTAGTGAGGGCATCCACAACTCGATTCTCCGACCGACAACTTGTAGAGGAGGTCCAACAACTTCTTCCACCAAATCATGAAATCTCATTAGAGCCATGCTTCCTCCGTAATACTTTCTATAAGAATTAGAATGTCCCCTTCTTAAATCACTTTGGAGTATCTATGAGAGACGCAGACTACAACTCCTTCAAGTATCCCACCCACCCCTGCCACACCAAAACCTGCATTTACCGATCTGTCAAAATTCAATTTGTGGTATCCCATTGCAGGAACCAATAGAGGTAGGTCATATACCTTGCAAGAGACACTCAAGGTCGAACCTTGTGTTGGCATCTGTGATGGGCCCAATTGTGTTTACATGTGGGTGGACCCTAATCACAGAAACACCCCTCACAAGTCACAAGGAGTCTCGGTCGTTATAGGGCTAAGAATTCTTTTGAACTTAAACTAACTATATATCCTTATCATCTCTCCATTCAAATTCGAATTGAGAGCTAATCATCCGGTAAGCCAAAAGGTTATATATATAGATGTGGGAGATAGTGGCTGCAAATGATGTCAATATGATCTCAACACTCATATCCAATGACAAGTAATAGTAGAAGAAAGAGAAAAAGATGCTTTAGGAAAGCATTTTCCCTCTTCCTTTTACTAGATCTGAATCATCCATCATCATTTTCAACATCCAGAGTGTCCATCCTTACCCTTAGATTGTAAAGAGTGAATCATACATAACTAATCTCTCTTAGGGAGTCATGGATATCTACATCTAATGCTCGATCCAAGTCGATGCAATCCTGATTGCATTTGTAGCGGCCAACCCCAATCAGATAAGTGCTTACGCAACGTCTAAAGCCTAGCTACAACTTGTTAGTTAGGTTCCACTGATATAAGGCTATCTTTGTTTTGTAGAACTCTAGTTTCAATTGCATTCCTGCCCTGGATACTATATTTATCCAATTTCTATTGAGCACCATGTTATTTAGTAAGTTCTAACTGGAAGTCACTTAAACTGGAAATAACTTCTAAAATATGAGTAGAAGTTGGTCTCCATGAGAGGAGGATCCATCTTCAACTTCTTAATGTAATGTATGCTCAAATAGAGTTATGAGAGGAAATGAGAGAGACTTCAATAGGATAAACCTATAGGTACCAACAAAAAAAGGGAGCTCAAGCAAATATAGGCATGTTTGTGCAACATTGGAGGGAATGGGGGTTTGCAGAGTTCCACTTTTCTACAAAAGTCTAACCCCCAAACCACCAAAAATACAAGTATCATGAAAAATCAAGGCAAAGACAATGCTTTTCGTGTCAGAAACTACACGCACCAAATGATGGAAAAGGTAGTTTGCAAAATCCAAATTTTTTTCTTTCTTCTTTTCACAAAAAATGTATTGCACAAATGTCTCCTTAAGGGTACCATCTCTCAATCCATTAGCCATTCATTTGGTAGCCTTCAAAGGCAAATGATGATTTAAAGGTCTCCAATCATAGCTTCACTAGATAGGGACATGGATGTGTATCTGAGTGCCTGAGTTCTAGTCCCCGCTTAAATAAAACACAAAAAAAAAAAAAAAAATGGCCACCTTAAGAGGAGAATAAATAATTTTCTATGGTCTAACTCACTGGACATGAAGTACACCAATGATCATGTAATGCTTTCTCACAGTAATGACATTTTTCATGTTATGATCACCTCATGCCACCCCCACCAAATCTTGGGTTTTTATTGCCATAGGCCAAAAATCCCCTACTCTTAGGGGTCATTTTCTTTTTTAACCATGAGACATGTAAATAAATTTACATATGTCAAACATATTACAACAATTGTTTGCGAACACCATCTACCTACCATATTTATGCCCACTTCATGTTACCATTTTTTCTTAACTAGATGTTGTATCAAATTAAGAAATTAATGTGTGACCGTAGAAAGAAGAAGATAAAGAGAGGTCTTTCCCTGTTTCTATATAATGAAGTAGGCTTCTAGAGTGATTTTTCTTTGTTTCCCCTAAAGTTGTTTATTTCAATTTCAATTAGAACTTATATCCACATGGATGCATGACAATTAGAACTTATCTTTTGTTCTGTTTTGTTCTCCTTATTTTAATTACTCATGTTTAATTTATTGTTTGTTATTGTTTACATATATTTGTTTTCATAAACTAGGGATGGCATTTTTAACCCGCCCCGCCCTGACCCGGAGTGCCTGCCTTGACCCATATAGATTTTCCCCTCCATAACTCTTGGACGGGGCGGGGACGGGACAAAAAGACATACCCAGAATCCGGAATGGGGAGGGATGGGTCTGTTTCCTAACCCGCCCCGCCTCCGCCCCGTTGCCCCACCTCGTATCCCGTCTCGAAATTAATAATCATTTTAAAAATTATATATATATTTTAGATTTCTTTTATAATAAATAAACATATTTATATATAAATGTATATATTGATTTTATGTTGTTATTAAGGGTTAAGTA
Source organism: Persea americana (assembly GCA_029852735.1). Classification (NCBI taxonomy): domain Eukaryota; kingdom Viridiplantae; phylum Streptophyta; class Magnoliopsida; order Laurales; family Lauraceae; genus Persea; species Persea americana. Next base: position 18,911,698 of record CM056816.1, read on the forward strand.
GATTGATTGAAGACTTTTTTTTAAAGTTAAATATGTAATTGATTGCACCATAGATATTATAAAAGCATATAATATGATCCCTCTAATTCAAATTTAATGAAATTAAAGTTGTTAAAAAATCTACCTAAGCTTATTTGACTTTAATCATATATAATGTTAAATTGCGAGATGATAAATCATATTAAATAAAATGAATATAATAGAATAATAGATCATGCTTTAAGCTTATAATAACATATGTGATTAGAGATAGCAAGGTAAATTATAATTGGTATAATTCTAATCATACTAATAACAATATAAATTATACTAATTTGATATAACATTACAAGATATATCATGCTATACGCTTATAATAAGTTATATGATTAGAAATAATAAGGTAGTTAGTAGCTTAATATGATTCTAATCATACTAACAACACTATAAATTATACTAATTTTAATTATATGTAATCAACCTTAGTATGGAAAGACATTGCACCACATTAGGGCAGGGCCCCACGGGGGCATTTCGGGGTGGGGATGGGGTATTTAAAATACCCCGAATTGCGAGGAGGGGCGGGGCGGGGTGGGGTGAATCCCATGAGGTTCGGGGTGGGGACAGGGCAACCCAATTCCGCCCCCGATCTGCCCCGTTGCCATCCCTATCACCAACCTATTCATTTCAATTTTGGAAAATCATGTATAAATGTATAATTTCCATAGTTATTTTTCCATCTTGTTATTATCATCGCATTTTATACATTTTTCTTCCATGAAATTCATCATCATTATGTTAGTCTTATCTCATCAATCTAGAGTTGGCAGTTTTAATGAAACATAAAAAATTAAAATTTAGTTCCAATCTATACTATTTTTGTATTTATGTTAGTTTAGCTATCTACAATTTTCACTTTAGCTCAATTAAAATTAGTTAGTTGAAATCTTAAATTATGCAATTCATTTATATTTAAAGAAGAAAAATGGTGAATGATAATCTCATTTCTAACCATGCAGTCTCATCTATTCTAGAAAGAATTAGCTTGAAAGATTCTTCCATTCCTTTTTTTTTTTTTTTCATTTCACCTTTTTGATATGATAACCTAATCCAAACTTGAGTTGGTAGTATAGGGTTTGATCTATATTCTTTTTTATATTATATGAAGCGAACTGGACCCGACCCGTGTATTTTTAATGACATGGTAAAAACTAATCACGGTATGTGCAGGACTCAAACTCAATACAGATTGGATCTCAAAGGGTCAACCTTGCCACTACACCACAGAGCTTCTTTTGCTAATAGTTATCAACAAAAGGTCAAAATTAGTTAATGAGGAAGGGACCCTAGCCCCACTTTGGAATATTGACCGAGAGTTAGACTTTATCTGAGAGGTATTTATAAAATCAACTATATTTTTAGAATATTAACCCCTATAAATACTGTTATTTTATTTTCATAGTTATGCATTGTACTATAAGCATAGGTGATCGAACTTTTGAAACAACTATTTTATATGATTTTCTATATAGTTTTTAATTTTCTATGATAACCATTTTACAATAAAACTAAACCTAAATTAATATATAATATATGGAATTGATAAAAAAAAAAATAAGAACTTTCATAATTCATAAACTAAGCAAAGAACAAAAAAAAGATTTATTCTTTCATCAGATTTTGTTGGCTTTTGTTGTGGGTTTGTTTTATTATTTTTTCAATTTTGACTTGTTCATTTAGTTTTTTTGCTAATGGGGTTTAATAAATTTGTTGGTTGTTTTTCTTTTTTTATTTTCGTTTTTGTTTTTGAGTATTGGATCCTAATGGGTTTGTTTCTTTCTTTTAAGTTGCTTATACAATGGGATATTTTATAAAATCTTGCTTTTATTTTATATATATTGATTTTTAAATGGGTATTTAATGCTTTATTATGGGATTATTTAATTATTATTATTTTTAGTTTCGTTGGGTCCCTTTAATTCTTTTGGTAATGGTTTTTCATGGGTTTCTGTTTTTTTTTTTTTTTTTAATTCACTTCTTTTACTTTAATTTTTGGTTGTTGGGTAGTGGGTGTTTTTTACTATTGGATTGTCTTTATATATTTTTATTACTTTACAGTGGATCCTTTTATTTCTGTGGCATTAGGTTTTCATAGATTGTGAGTTTCTTTTTCTTTCCCCTTTTTTTTTTTTTTAATTTATGGGTATTGGGTTCTCCTTGCTTTTTTTTCTTCTTTGAAATCACTTTTTATCATGGGGTTTTTTGTGAATTCTCATTTTTATGTTATATTTTTTTATTGCTTATCATTATAAGTTAATTATTTATTTTACTTCCATTGGGTTCTTTTAATTTTCTTTGTGAAATATTTTATGGATTTTTCTTTTTTTCTTTTTTTTTTTTTGTGGCTTTAGATTTCCATTTTGTATTATTAGATTATCATAAGTTGGTTTGATTCTTCTAAATTTCTTTTATCACTGTATTGTCCATGGGTATTTATTTTTATAGCCTTTTTAATAAAATTTGTTTCGTTTTATTTTGTATTTCTTTTATTATTATTTCTCACTTGTGATGGTTTTTTACTTTTTTTTTCTTTATGATAGTTTTTCATGAATTTGTAGGTTGTTTTGTCTTTGCCTTTTTGTGCTCTATTTTTGAGTTTTTTTTTTTTCTCATGGGTGTTTGATTCTTTTAAATTCTTATGTTATTGAATTGATTATGGATTCTCGGTTCTATGCATCTTTCAAATTTTATTGGGTTTTATTGATAGTTTATATTATTTGTTTGTTTTGATTTTGTTTTATAGTTTTCTTGGTCATTAGTCTTGAATTTCATGTGGCTTGTGTGTTTTTTTTTTTAATTATTTGGTATTAAGTATTGAATTCTTATGAACTTTTTTTTTCCTTCTCTCTCAGACTATAACATTTTGCATTAAATCTTAAAGAAATTGATCACAAAGTCTTTTTTGTTTTATAAATTTTAATATTATGATTATATTGGCATGGGCAATTTTTTTTTTTTTTTTTTTATAGTTTTAAGTGAGTTAAGGTTGACATCTGTGGCCAAATTAATAAATAGGTTGACTTTACATCTCTGCACTTGCTATTTATCATTGTCCTATAACCTGCCAACTTAAATGGAAATAGCCTGCCAACATATTCTCAACCCGATTAATAAACTAAGTCACATTATGCCTATATGTGTCGTGCACAACTTCTAACGCGACTTAACCTATCCCTATCTCATTTATTTTTGTTATATTCATTATTATCGGCTTCATTTATTTTAATTTGTCCTTTTTATATTTAAAATTCTTTACTTTATCTTTTTAATTCTCAAAGTTTATGAGGTTTTATCTACTTTCTTTATAGGTCTTTTTTAATAGATTCTTACTCGATTTTTTTTTCTTTCAGTTTTTTATACTTTTCAAAATTTCTATTCCAGTTTTAATTGATATGATATACTAAGTAAAATTTAAACAATTACCTAATTCATGGTTGAACAAAATTCGTATTTAACCTATTGTGGCTTTTAATATTTCTCCCCTCGTTTAATTAGTTCCGTGCATTGGATAGGTTTCATTGCTACATAAATTTTGAAATAATAATACCCTTCTCTACCTTAGACCCATTCTCATTTCCTTAATACGCCTTCCATAAGGCATCCTTTAACACAAATTCTTAGGAGTTCAATAATTTGCCCTCAAATAGGTTTTATGCCTCCAAGTGGAGACTATGGTAAAATAACTCAACTCATTTTTACATTTTGTGAGGGCCTCCTTGTAGCGCTATTCATGGGCTGGGCCGAGCTTGGCTAAGGCATATCTAGGCATGGCTCACCTTTGGAAACATTAGCCCAAGTCCAGCCCATCTGAAATAGTCAGATACACATAGGCCCGAGCCTGACCTAAGCTGAGCTTAAGTGTGTGGCCCAAGTCCAGACCATCTTAAAAAGTCAGGCCAGGCTTGGCCATTTCGTCAATTGGGCCGAGCTGGGACATTTTTTAATCACAATTTCGGGCATTTTAATTACTTGTTTGGGTGAAAAAGTTGCTCTTCTTGTAATATTTATTTAGGTCGGATTGGGCCGGGCTTTGGGATTTCTACCACTTAATCCAAGAGTGGCCCATTTATTAAAGAGGTCAAAAACTTAGATCTAGTCCCGGCAAATGAAAGAAAAACCCCAGGCCCAGACCCAGCCCAATACCTGTTGTTTGTCGTCGTGGAGTTCCTGAAGAAGGAAATTAATCAAGCAATAAGTAAATGATGGAATACGAAAATGGCGAAGAAAGCCTCACTTTCTGATGTAATAAGGTGATCACGAGCAGACTTGGGGTTAGGGGTGTTCATGGGCTTGGCTAGGCCAGGCTTAGGCATTTCCAAGCCTGACCCGGCTTTAGAAACACAGGCCCTGGCCCGGCCCAAGCCCTACACATGTCATAAAAGTCAGGCCCAAGCCCGCCCTTTTATATTATTAGGTCAGGCTAGCACCGTGTTAGGCTTTGGGCTTTTCTATCCCTTAATCCAGGCCCGACCCATATAGTAAATGGTCAAGATTATAAACCCAAGCCCACCTCTAGGGGGTGGGGGCGGTTTAACTAAAACTAAGGTTGGAAAACTTGTGACTCACACTTGACTCGTCTAGCGCAAAAAAATGACATAATCAATGCGGAGACTTGGGAGAGTCATGTATTTTTAAAGTAATTTCAAGAATATTTAAAAATGAATCTGTTACTTTTAAAATATAAAAATACATTTATTTACATGCATTCATAATAATCATTTCAATTTAATAAATTTATATATGCAAGAAAAGTATTATAATAAGAAAAAGAAAAGAAAAAAATCACATATTACTTGGCTTGTTAGTCCAAATATCAAATGTAAAATATCAAATATAAGTTCCAAATTACAATTTAGTCATCATTTTAAAATCATTGACTCCAGACATCATGCATAATTACTTATAATAAATTTTAGTTTTTTAAAACTATGTCTCCCTATTAACTTGTTTGGAATGCAAAAAAATTATTAAAATGAGATCATTCGGCTGAGTCTCTCCTGTTTTTTACTCGGTCCTTTGTCAAAAAGGAAATGGCTCGGGAGAGTCAAGAGTCGATTGAGAGAGATTTTCAACCATGACTACAACCATCCTCTCCAAATGCCCTTGCTTGTGCATGCACAAAGAAAAGAAAAAAAGACTTATCTCTATTTACTTTTGGCTCCTTCGGAAAGTTGATAGCCATGTAATTAGAGATAAGAATATTTGATGGCAATTTGTAAATATTCCCTGATACTTTTTTTTTACAACTTTAGCCCCTTTGATAATATGGCAATGCTTATAATTTCCAATGGATTGTATGTTTGCTTATTTACATATGTAAATAATTCATGTGCGTATCGATTACACATGTGCCATGTTTGTTTGCATAGATTTATGCATGTGGTATGTTAATGGGCCGGTGTATAAATAAAGACATTTACACACTCAAATAGGTGTGAACATGATTCACATCTCCATATAGCTAAAGTATGGTTGAAAACCAGTCAGAGTTAACTCTTGACTCTCTTGAGTTGTCTCATTTTGACAAAGGACCGAGTGAAAAATAGGAGAGACCAGGCCGAGTCATGTCATTTTAATCAGTTGTTTGCATTTGAACCATTTATTAGGCAGATCTAATTTTAACTAATTAAAATTTATTTAAAAGTAATTATGCTTGAGGTTTGGAGTCAGTAATTTAAAAATGATAACTGGAATGTAATTTGAAACTTATATTTGTTCTTTTACATATATCTGGACTAACAAATTATGTAATATGCAATATTTTTCATTTTATTCTATTTATTGTTGTACTTCTCTTGCATATGTAAATTTATTAATTTGAATTGATTATCATGAATAAATATATTTTCAGATTTTATAAGTAATGGACTCATTTTTAAATATTTTTAAAATAACTTTACATTACATTACTCTTCCCAGTCTTCGTGTCGACCCTATCTGAGTTAATGTTTTTGTATTGGATGAATCGAGCCCCAGTGATGAGTTTTGCAACCTTGAACTAAAGGCGCTGGTGCAAACATTACACTGTATTTTTTTTTTTTTTACATGGGGCCCATCAAAGTCCATTATTTTTCTCATTTATGTGGGCCCTACATTTAGAAACGAAACCATTCAATCTGCTTATTAAAAAAATTAACCCCCCGGAATATAAGCTAATTCTCTTGCATCTTTACAAATTTTGCGTAATTTGTCAAAATGTCTCAACTTCTAGATCTAATGTTCTAGGCATCTTGTGCCCCTATTTATTGTTCTGTTTGTTTAATGTTTTTGTATTAATGGTAAGCATCAAGATACAAAGTTCCATTTCTTAACTCTTCATGGATTTTGTGAGATTAACAAAAAATATTAAAAAAAACCCAAATAATGTGTTAGACATGTGTAGAGATGTCAAATGGGCCGGGCTGGCACGGCATGACACGGTCAAGCACGGGCGTCAATTGCCCATGGCTCGGCCCGGCCCACGACAAGAGCTGTGCTGGGCTGATGGGCATGACATGGCACAAGATATATTGATATTTTTAGTGTAAATATTAAAAAAATAGTCTTTTGTTTTTTTATTTTTTTTATCCAAAAAGTTGTAAATTTTTTTAAGGTAATCCTATTGAAAAATCTTCAAATAGAAAAGATCCAAATGGTTCTCTTCTTAATGGAGTAGATCAAATTTGATAGAACCACCTAAATTTATGTCATACTCAAATATGTGTGTATCTTTTAATTTTTTTTAATGTAAGGCCTTTGTTTTTTCAGAGCAAAAGGGTTTAAGACCTTTGTTTTTTCCGTTCAAAAAGGAAAAACCACACAAAGCTCATGACACGGTAGGCAAGGCAAAACCCAGCACGATTCGGGCACAGCCCGTGCTGGGCCAACACGCCAGCCAGATGGGCAGGCACGGCAAGATATGACATGGCACGATTTAGCTATCGTGCTGGCATGACCGAGCACGACACAACCCGTTTGACATCCCTAAAAAAGTCCAGCATATGCATATTTATTCATAGATAGCATTCGCACATATAAGTACAAGTACATTTGCTTATGTACAAATGCAAATGGTCTCTAAGAATTTGGAAGCTAGTAAATGCCTAGTCTTTAACTTTATTCAATTAAAATATATAAAATTATGATTGATTATAAGTAAAATACATAATTTATTTCCTATCTAAATTTTTTTTATGGGATGAATGAAATAAAAAATCCACGCAGTACCCCCACTCCATCCCATTGGTCCCCATTCGTACACTACCCCAATCTCCCCAAGTCAGAGAACGCGTGAGATAGCGTTTTTTTATTTTTAGGGTCATGAAAGTGAGTGAAAGGACCGCGTGAGATAGCCTGCTGGGCCGGGCGTCGCGTGGGAGGGCATCTTTATCGGGAGACGGTTTTCAACGCTGTTTTTGCTTTTTTAAACTTTGAAACCATGGACTAAATTTGAGGAGCTTAAAAATTTGTATTCTTTAAGCGACCACTCGACAACATGCCGCGTGGGCAAAAAGCCTTTACTCCCGACATTGTTTGAAGCCAATCAAGAAGTTATGACCCACCATTTGAGTAGGTGAGAAAATAGAGAGTGTTTGGGTGTGACTCATATTTTATACATGCATAATTATCCTAATCCTTTTCAAACTTTACTCGAGTCCAAGTGCATGTATTAAGTACTAGCTCTATGAAGCTTAATTGGGCCCATCTTTGATTATTGCATCATCTTTTACACTCTCAAGACACTACTATTTGGCACTATGAGATGCAAATGGGTTAAATTTGAGGCAAAACCAAGGTAGATATGAACTTGGATATGTTTTTGTAATTTCGAGTCCGAAAGAGAGAGAGAAAATTTGGTTATGACATCGGACCTTATAGATTAGGCATTAGTTTAGAAAAACAGATTCAGTGTTGAATCCAATTCTAAAACAAGACGTGAAGTGCATCAGTATAATTGGATAAAAAATTTTCAAAATAACTTTCTTAGATATTCCAATGAGGCTGTTAAATGGTATATGATTTGAGTTAAGTAAACCCTCAAATATGAATGTAAATTAAGTTGTGCAGGCCCTTAATATCTATATATATTCTTAATGTGTGAATGTAGTCATCTTGGATCCGAATCGTTGTGTTTGAATATGTAAAGATTTGGATGTTGGATCTAAATATTCTGGATCCATTATGCATGGTTTTCAAACTGGACCCGAATTTCTCCGAGATCCAAAAATTAGATCCATAATCTCTTTATTAGGAATTGAAGATTCAGATACTTGTACAAACAAACACCCATTTACTATCGAGGCACCTTGCTGAATTTCATGTTTATCGAGTCTTTATTCACCTTTGCATTGAAGCTAAAAAATATCTATAGTTAAAAGCCCACAAAACTTTAATGTATTAAATCAATGATAGTATAATTTGACGGGGCTAATATTTGCTAGGCGTAAAGAGACTTTTCCATCCATTTACACCCAATAGTAGCATTGCATCCATGTAAAACTCACGAGTTTCATTGCATAAACAAAGTACGCGCGTGGAGAGCTCGTAGGTGGAAATTGTCCCCTACTGGCTCAAATAAAATTTAAAGACGTGTTGAGACTTAGACTAAATGCCAAGTTTAGGCCCAAGTCAAGTCACTTATATATATATATATATATATGAGGCAAGTTCTCCTAAGCTCAAACTTAGGAAAAGGTAAGCTCAAGTGTATGGTGGGGCCCACCTGGGGACCCACATGGGGATGGGGGTAGGGGGATTTCAAGGACTCCCTGCGATCTTCCTCTCTGCAAAAAATCAATCCCAACCGTGATTTCTATCTTCTCCATATAGGACCAAAAGTTTAATGGTCAATAGTCAATAAGGATCGGTACATAGTCGATCCAACGGTCCAATAAATTTGGATCTAACCGAAAGTTGTTGAACATATGCAATTTAGAGGGGTCATGTGTTTGGTCCATTTGGATTGACCAAAGGTTGGGCCCACAAGCATGGGTTACGAGATTTTATCCTAAGCTTGGGCTTAGGAGAGCCTTGCTCTCCATATATATTATAACGGGAAATATTCATATGCATCCATCCCAACATGGTGGGGTTGACTTTATAACTATTATAGTATAATTACATATTCTTAACAGATATGATAATAGATGATAATATGGTTGTAGTTTTAATACGAAATCCTTGAACCCAAACACGGACCTGAATTTTGTCTAGACCTATGCAGTACAAACTTAAATAAGTCCATTTATTGGATCCATACCAAAGCTTTTTTTTTAACTCCAAGTTCCGTATTTGATTTTTTTTTTATCACTACCATCCACTGATGGCAAACCAAGATCACCAAACAATAATATAGATTGTTTATTGTGCTGCATTAGATAGATTTCTTTAGTTGAATTTTTTAATTAGAGAGAATCAATCTACTAGTACTATAAGAAGTATTTTTGTGCCTTTGTGTTACCTTATGTTAACTTAGCTCATGTGGGTCTCTCCTTGTGATTGATACCTTTCATATCACATACATAGATAAGTCTAAATTTCATCCTAATCGGAGTTATATATATGTTATTAGATTCATCTATTCATATTTTATGTGACTTTCATCTATGGGAAATAATCAGGTGAGAACTGTTAGTTTTATGGTCTCAATCCATTAAGATTGATGAAATAAATTGATTAATTTCTTTATTTATCAATATATTCATGCTTTCCTTTTATGAGATGAATGGTATTTTATTACTCGTTTGCATATAACCAATACGAATGACATGATGGTTCATGAGATGAACTGGGAGTCCATAAGTATACTAGATGCAATACATGTGTATGGATGAGATCCACATACGGGAGACATGTATAGCAAATCTTATACTTAAATATCTTCACAACCAGTGATGAGACTGGACATCTCATCTGACAAGGTTGTAGTACTTTGATTACTATGAGATAGTGTGATTTGTCTCTATCATCTGAATGTAAGATTCTGGATCAGAGTGCTGCTGGTACATTGGATGTATTGAAGGACCATGAGAAGCACCTTATGAACATTGTCTTTACTTTGAAGGTATGCTCTCATATAATTCCCTAACAATAGACTCTTAATCTTCAGACTTTAATGAACTCAAGTTTTTATCTATTAATTTGCTTTGAGTCACCAGTGAGTGAGGCCAATTGTAGGTCAAGACCTTAGTGATTTGAGTACGTGGTAGTAGGACTGTGGGAACATTCAATGGTTGAGATAGAATCTATCTTTAATATCCCCTTGTGCCAATTAATGGATTTATCATTGGTAAGTGCGCACCCATTCCAATTAAGAGTTAATTGGAAAGGTACCTATGATCATTATAATTAATTGGGGCTCAAGGATAATAAGATCTGGATCTAGTTTGGAAGACAGGTCCAATTAATTCATAGATATTGATAGAGAGGCCTACTTGTGGACATAGGGAAGTTTATGTTCTTTATGTAATTTATTCCTAAGATTGGAGTTCAATTACATTTATATAGTGGAATTAATTGCAATTAACTGTAGGCCTGGATTACACATGAGATGTGGGGTCGCGATGTCCCAGTTGGAGCAAGCTTTTTAAGGAATCTCTAGTGGTTCCCACGCTAGCCCAAGTTATTGGAAAGTAACTAATTCTAGTAGAACTTTAAAAGGAAATAGAAAGTTACTATTTCTATTTGAAGTGAGACTTCTAATAGTGGTAATAGTAAGTCACTAATTATTAATGAAAGTAGGACTTCTATTTTAATTAGAAAATGAGAAAGTTATTAATTATAATGGAAGTAAGACTTCTATTTAAATTAGTAAGAAGAGAGTTATTAGTTGTTATTAGAGAAATAAAACTTTTATTTCAATTAGACAATGAAGAGGTTTGCAAAAAAGCTATAAACAAAGGAGATATGGGCTGGATGTCCTTATGCATAATCCCACCTAGGGATTCACGCCCAAGGCTTTCCTGTGCAAGAGTTGCACATGCCTCTTCTCTTCTTCCTCTTCTAGTTTCCTCAAGAGCTTTCTCTTGGAGATCCCACCCATCTTCTTTAAAAAATAGAATCTGATACGGGTCACAGCGTGGAAGATCAAAAGGTCTTGGAGATTCTTATTTGATACGTGAAAGAGTTTTATCATCAAAGAAAGTAACAATTTCTTCACTAGAGCACAACCAAGTTCCAAAGATATAATCTACTTCCTTGTATGTTGTAGAATTTCGTGGTTGCTTGTAAGGTGCTATTTCTATTTTCTTGATAGGTTTATTTACTGATCATGATGGCTGAGATTGAGGACATGGATCATAAATTGAGTTTTGTAGCCTTCTGGATAGCTGATCCCTGAGTCAAGTGGGTCAAAAGTTTTGAAAACCTATCATAGATTCCCACCTATTTCCAATGTTCTCACTGTTCGAATCGTGAGAACTACGGGTTGGGCCACCTATCACTAAATCCAAGCCTTGTAATGGACAAAGACCCCCTTGATAATCACACGCCATAGGGTTTGACTCAAATGTGAATGAACTGGACTGTTAGATCGACTATATATCCATTGGAATGGACTGGGCTTGTTGGTAATGGATGAAGGGGTTAGGACTATTGGATTGAGGCCAAACTTGATATTCAAGGTGGTTCCATATAAATCTTTCAATCCACACCGGTCCCATCCCAAAATGGGACCCCAGTAGGCCCCACAAAAAAGTTATCGCGGTGACTTCGTGAGAACATTTTTCACTGGATCAAATCCTTTTATCTATTTAACAGAACTCAATCTCTCTTCTCAATATATTCACGAATCCAACGACTTGAATAAGACTCTTGTTAAATTCAGAAAATAATTAATCGTTAAAAATTAGCATATAAATCGATGGGATCAAATAAAGGAGCGTCCTCATCATCGGCATATAAATGAATGGCTAAGATCATTGTAACTTGTGGGTCCACTCATTGATTTCTAAGAGTATGATAATATTTTATTTTAAAACTCCATTCAAGAAGGTTGGGACCAAGGAAAGAGCCCGCACACACCGTGTAGCAGCCCATTAAAGTGGAAGAGTAGTCTGTACGCGAGAAAAAAACCATGAAAATAAAGCCTGCACGACAGGAGGATGGGGCTTTATGGTGCTCTAAAGTCTAGACACGTGACTAGGATTTGGTAAACGTGTTTGAAGTTTGAACATGTTCATTCTCTTTTTGTATATTTGTTGTGGCCATCTCTTGGGACGAGACTTGTAATTCAAAGAACCGCGTACACGTGCCAAATGATGCGGTCATGCGACGATCGATACCGTACCCCAGGTCACGGTCACTTGAAGCCACGCATGCCACCGCGGTATATATCGTATTCACGTAGTCTTTCTCAATGTCTCTCTCAGTCTTCCAGCCGAGTGGAAAGAATGCAGTGTGAGGAATTCCACAAAATACAAGCTGTTTTAAATGGACGTTCTGCCTTTGTACTGAGATTAGATGTTGATCCCACAAGATGAAGCATATAAATGATGATGTGACTCAAGTTTGAGAGTTCCTGTTGTATCAGACTCAATTATTCGTAAAAACAAGATGACTCGCTGACTGAGAGACAGAGAGAGTCACCTAATTGAGTTTTGCTAATTTGTTGTTGACTTACTGATCATATCGTATTAGAATGCCATGGATGTGTGTAGAAAAACTCAATTGTATGGTATTTTTATTGAGTTGATCATCTCTAATACTATGATCCTATCAAATCTATTCATAAAATATCAAATCCGATCCAGTTAAATTGTCCCAATATTTGAACTTTTTAAAAAAGAACTCAACCTCTTAACATGTTTATAAAACTCAGATACTCTCTATCACTCTCTTTCAATATCATGGCCATTTTAAAAAATGATTGCGCCAACTGTTACATTAAATATCATCCTTTAATTTCTCTAAATTAATGAATGTCTGATGTGGTAGACTTTAGCGGTTACATATTTCAATATGTTTTGTATTGACAATAACCAATTACTTACTAGAGTATGTGTGAGTAAAATACCATAATGACGAGATTGAGCGAAGACCACGGTAAAGCACTGGCATTTTACCCCAGTCTCGGTAACTATAGCCTAGCAACTCGGCAGCTCGGCAAGAAGCGTCGGCTCGAGGTTCCCCCGCTCGGCAGCTTGGTTTAGAGTGCCAGCTCAGCGTTACTCAGCTCGGCAGCTCGGCGTAAATACCAGCTGAATGCCAGCCCAGTCGGACCATTCCTGGTCCCGGTATAAGTACTGAAGGCAGAGTAGGCCATTACACTCCTGTAGGAAGTACGGGCACACCCTGGCAGGGGTGCTCATTTATGGCGATAGGGGAGCTCATTTATGGTGAAAGGATCGCTCATTTATGACGATAAAAAGTTAGCTTTATCATTCCTTAACATCAAATGATCGAAAGCAAGGAAGTTGCTGACGGGATGTGCCATTTTTACCTACCGCCGAATGTCAGGGAAAGGCCCGATAGGACCTTACCCCACCTACCCCCACTCAGCAAAGGAAATGAACAAGGAATCTACATATACACATAGGATGAGCCCCATGAAGGTACGCAATACGCTAACTCACAGCACGTGAACTCTCACAATCTCTCATTCTCTTCTTCCTCCTCCTGCTTAGTTTTTTCAGAACTAACTCAGGCATAGGAGTGCCTTCGGCTCATGGCAGCCAGAGGCTCTGACCCAAGTCATTTTCCTTCCCTTTCAGGTTCTTGGCGTTCGGTATTCCCTAATCCACAAAGTTTATCTTAATCTAAGTGGGTGTCGTGTTTTCACCGCCTACAGTTTGGCGCCGTCTGTGGGGAACTGAACAAAAAGCTTGTAAATACAAACACCATGCCGCCAAAAATCAGAAATGGCAAAGGACCCTCCAAGGGCAAGGCCCTATCCATACAACCTGTGCTGGTCGAGAGCCTACCCCCTCCACCCCCTCGACAAAAGAGGTCAGGAGAAAGGTCTCCCACGGTCCAGATGGTATCGCAGTCGAGAGGGCCAGCAATGCCTTCTCTCCATGATGTTCCGCCTCCAGAGCAACCTCGCCATAGCAGAGAGCACGCCAGGCGAGGTGACAAGTCAGTCACCAAGCTGCGTGAAAAGTTAGCGCGGGCTGGATCTCAGTCCCACCAGCAAGCCAACCTTGACGACAAAGGCCTTCTCCAGGGTGATATAAGGGCTCAGAACCGTCTCATCCAAGAGCAGGACGAGCTCATTCGACGGCTCAAGCAGCAGCTCCAGGAGAGGAGGGGGGCTCGGAGTCCACCTCTTGTGCGCAGCCACGCTTCAGGTCCTTCACCCAGGCGCGACCAAGATCCACCTCCGTCGCATGAGTGAGACCTGAGGCACGTCCTTAATAAGAGGCGTGATCAGGTCCATGATGAAGAAGGCTCCAGCAGCAGCCGTGAACATGCAGACCCCAAGAAGCAGCGTCAGCTGCCCGAAGATGAAGCCCAGCTGAAGCACTGGATCCACTGGCATATCAAGCAGACTGTCTGTTAAAATATGGAGACTGCTGGTATTGCCCGACACTAGTACAACGCCTTCGAAGCTGAAAACACCGACGCATCTCCATTCACCAGGGATATCAAGAAGTTCTCCCTTCTTGAGAAGTTCAACGTCCCAGGGTTCCTCCTATACGATGGAACCTCAGACCCTGCAGCACATCTCCAACATTTCATCCAAAGGATGTTGATATGGGGTGATGACGATTTCTTGAACTGTCGGGTCTTTTCTTCCAGTTTAGAAGACCTCCCCCTGTGATGGTTTTACTCGCTCCCCGAGGGCTCTATCTCCAGTTGGTGGCAGCTCCGAACCTCCTTCCTGGAGAAGTTCCAGGCCCATCGTGTCTTCCCAAAGACAGATGCCGACCTGATGGCCCTTCGGATGCGAGAGGAGGAGAATGTCACCCAATTCGCTAAACGATTATGGACTGTTTATAGTTAGATTGAAAGCGCTTCTGAGGAGATGGCTGTTAAGTCCTTCCAGTAGGCTTTACGACCCGGCATCCAGCTGCGTGCGCAGTTGGTCATGTACCCCGTAGCCACGATGAAAAAGCTGATGGCCCGGGCGAACCGGTTCATCAGAGCAGAAGAAGACGAGGTCTGAGGTCAGGAGAACTTCGGCCTCACCCTAAAGGCGGCCCCCAAGGGAGACAACATGTCCTCCAGGAGGGAGGATCGCCGCAGAGACCCATCCTCGGATCGGTGCAGGGCCTTGTCCTCGGATCGGCGCAGGGCTCCCTCCACCTCAGCGGCAGCCTCAGGGAGCAGCAAGAAGACGAGGCACGAACCTCCCACCTTCAAGGCGGTGAACACAGTCTTCAAGGAGCCAATCTATAAGCTCCTCGGCAAAATAAAGACGCGGCCCTTCTTCAAGTGGCCGCAGTCGATGAAAGGTGACTCTTCTTCCCGGGACCAGGGCAAGTTCTGTGCCTATCACAAGCAAAACGAGCACAGAACCAATGAGTGCAAAAGCTTCAAGTCCCACTTGGAGAACCTTGTGAAGGATGGGCACCTGAGAGACTACATCAAGGAGGAAGGCCGGGACAACACCTGACCTCCGCGCCAAGAAGTTGGCGGCTAGGACAGCGAGCCGGAGGGGATCATTAATATCATCCACCTCGCTCCTCCACCTAAGAGGAGCTCCCAGGCCCGTACCGAGGCCAGATGAGCCTCCCATCAGAAGCAGGTGTTGACTGTGGCACCAGAGCCAGTTGCAAAGAAAGCCAAGGTAGAGGGGCCTAGGATATGGTTCTCCTACAGGGACCTGGAGGATATCGAGCTCCCATATAATGACCCCCTAGTACTCACCTTGAAGTTACAAAACTTCTTGGTTCAGAGAGTCCTTGTCGACCCAGGCAGTTCGTCCGAGATCCTGTATTATGATTGCTTCAAGAAGCTGAAACTCAAGGACGAGAATCTCCAGACGGCCCGAACCCCCCTGGTCGGCTTCAGTTCCAAGGCAGTGTACCTGAAGGGCAAGATCTCCCTCAGAGTCCAAGTAGGAGCCGCCTGCAGACAGGTCGACTTCCTAGTGGTCGACGTTCCCTCCCTTTACAATGTTATAATGGGGAGGACGTGACTGCATAGCATGGAGGCTGTGCCCTCCACCCGTCATCAAAAGCTCAAGTTCCATCTGGAGAACCAGTCTGGCCGGACGGATGTGATCACTATCAGAGGCGACCAGCACATGGCCAGGCAATGCTTGATGGCCGTGCTGCCTGGTGAAGCCAAATCATCCCAAGTCCATATGGCCGAGCTGGACAGAGAGGCCGAGCTCGGGGATGTTGGCAGGGCTCTGGCGCAGAAGAGCATTGAGGACCTCACCAAGGTCAGACTCGACTCTGCCGACCTGGACAGATTCTTTCTTATAGGAAGCCAGCTCCCCGAGCCCGAGAAGACGGAGCTGCTCGACCTCCTCCTCGAGAATAAAAAAGTCTTTGCTTGGACACCATATGAGATGCCCGGCATTGACCCAGCCATCATGTGCCACAAGCTGAATGTGGACCCTAGCCATAAGCCCTTGATTCAAAAAGTACGCTGAATTGGGATCCCACAAACTGAAGTCGTGATCGAGGAGGTCTAGAAGCTGCTTGAGGCAGAAGCAATGAAAGCGGTCCACTATCCGCAGTGGCTGGCCAACACAGTGGTGGTAAAAAAGAAGACAGGGAAATAGAAGGTCTGCGTGGACTTCACCGACTTGAATAAAGCCTGTCCCAAGGACAACTTCCTTCTTTCAAAGATCGACCAGCTTATTGATGCCACCGATGGATATGACCAAATGAGCTTTTTCGACGCTTATCGGGAATACCATCAGATTCCCTTGCACACAGCAAACCAAAAGAAGACAGCCTTCATCACACCCCGGGGTACCTATTATTACAAGGTGATGCCCTTTAGGTTAAAGAATGCGGGGGTAACATACCAGCGGCTAGTGACGAAGATGTTCGAAGCACAGCTCGGCAAGATGGTGGAGGTATACATTGATGACATGGTCGTCAAGTCCAGGAGGTCGCAGGACCACTTGGCCGACCTCGGTCAAATATTCGACATCCTCCACTAGTTCCAATTGAAGCTGAACGCATCCAAATGCGCCTTTGGAGTCGGTTTCGGCAAGTTCTCGGGGAGCCTGGTCACGAGAAGGGGGATTGAAGCAAACTCCGACCAGATCACGGCAATCTAGGAGCTCCAGAGTCCGACCTTGGCAAAACAAGTTCAGAGGCTGACCGACATGGCTGCCATGCTTAATCGCTTCATCAGCCGAACTTCCGACAAATGTAGGCCTTTCTTCCAGCTCCTGTGAAAAGGCTCCAAGTTCCAATGGACGTCGGACTGCGATTAGGCCCTGCAACAGCTCAAGCGCTACCTTTCTTCACCACCGTTGCTGTCGACTCTAATCAATGGCGAAGCGCTGCACTTGTACCTGGCCATCTCGGACCACGCAGTGAGCTCGGTACTCATCATAGAGGAAAACGGGCAGCAGAGGCCTATCTATTACACGAGCAAGAACCTGCTTGATGCCAAGACCTGGTACTTACAGCTCGAAAAGCTTGCCCTGGCGCTCGTCAGCGCCTCGCGAAAGTTCTCCTATTACTTCCAAACCTTCACAATAGCAGTCGTGACAGAGCACCCACTGAAGGCTCTCTTCCGGAAGGCAGACCTCTCCGGTCGAATCTCCAAATGGGCTGTCGAACTGGGGCAATATGATATCAAGTATCAGCCCAGAACGGCCATCAAAGCCCAAGTTCTAACAGACTTCATTGTGGAATTCACATCTCCTAGTTCGGCATTGACCCTGCTTGACACCGAACTGGGGGGCAATAAGGATACCGAGGTCTGAGACGGAGAAAGAACAGTCCTGGAAGAAGTTTCTGGACTAGGCCTGGAAAGTCTTCGTCGATGGATCCTTAACGTCTAAAAGGGCTGGCGCTGGCATAGTCCTCCAGTCTCCGGAGGGCCTTATCATCGAGCAAGCTCTAACACTCGGCTTCAAGGCATCCAATAACGAGGCCGAGTACAAAGCGCTCATCGCCGGATTGAACAATGCCAAAATCTTGGAAGCTTGGCGCGTAGTGGTCTTCAGTGATTCTCAGTTAGTGACGAGCCAGCTTGGTGGAGATTACCAAACTCGGGACGACAGAATGGTGGCCTACCTAGCTCACTGAAGGAACTTCTCTCCCAGTTCGAAAAGGCTGAGGTCTAACAGATTGGCAGAGAATCCAATTCCCATGCTGACGTCTTTGGCAGTCTCGCCTCGGCTGTTGAAGCCGGTAATAAAAGAACTGTCGAAATAGAGACGCTACAAGAGCCCAGCATTGAACTCCAGCGACCTCGGCAGCTCATGTGTCTCGATCTCGGTCCGAGTTGGATGGACCCGATCATTGCATACCTAAAGGACGACCAGCTGCCCGAAGACAAAATCGAAGCTCAGAAGATCAGGCTGAAAGCAACCCGGTTCTGGCTCTCCCCAGATGACAGACTCTACAGGAAGTCATTTACCGGGCCCTACGTCCAGTGCGTTCATCCAAGCAAGGTCGAAGACCTCCTCTATGAAATTCATGAGGGGATCTGCGGCAGTCACATTGAAGGTCAGTCGCTAGCCTACCGAGCAATCAGCCAAGGGTACTGGTGGTTATATATGCAGAAGGACGCCCAGCTCTACGCCAGAAGATGCGAGAAGTGCCAGAAGTTTTCACACTCTCTCCACCAACCGGCGTAGGACCTAAGCCCTCTCTCCAGTCCGTGGCCTTTCGCACAGTGGGACTTGGACATCATGGGACCGCTCTACCGAACTCCAGGGAACCAAAGGTGGCTGATAGTAGCCACAGACTACTTCACAAAGTGGGTAGAAGCGGAGCCTCTGTCCTCATCACCAAGCAAGACACGAAGAACTTTGTATGGAAGAACATCATCACGAGATTTGGAATCCCCTGAACTCTTATATCCGACAACGAAATGGAGTTCGATTCCAACTTCTTTAAGAGCTTCTGCCAGGACTACGGCATCCGAAATGTCTACTCCACCCCGGCGTACCCACAAAGCAATGGCCAGGCTGAGATCTCAAACAAAGTAATCCTCGACGGACTCAAGAAGAGATTCGACCGAGCCAAAAGGTGGGCAGAAGAGCTTCCAAGTGTTCTATGGGCTTATAGGACGACTCCAAAGCGTTCCACCTCGGCTACACCGTTCTCCCTTGCCTACGGCATGGAAGTAGTTATTCCACTTGAGGTCGGTCTCCCGACCTTGAGGACGGAACTCTGTGACCAAGGGCTAGATGACCTGAATGTGGCCCAAGAGCTGGACTTCGCTGAAGAACGAAGGGAGGTGGCAGCTATCTGCCTGGCCGCTTATCAGCAGCAGTTGGCCAGGGGATACAACCAGAAGGTCAAAGAGAGAAGATTCAGTCAGAGTGCCAACCGCCCTTAGCTCGATGCCAGCACCAGCTATGGCAGCAAAGCCAAAAGCATCAGGGGCCCGGTAACAGTCCCCGCCCTGGCTCGACAGCTCAATCAGAGTGCTAACCGCCCTTAGCTTTGTGCCAGCACCAGCTATGGCGGCAAAGCCAAAAGCATCAGGGGCCCGGTGACAGTCCCCGCCCCGTCTCGGCAGCTCAGTCAGAGTGCTAACTGCCCTTAGTTCGGTGCCAGCACCAGCTATGGCAGCAAAGCCAAAAACATTCTAAGGGCCCGATGACAGTCCCCGCCCCGACTCAGCAGCTCGGTCAGAGTGTCAACCGCCCTTAGCTCGGTGTCAGCACTAGCTACGGCGGCAAAGCAAAAAATGTCCAAGGCACTGACTTGGGAGCTTAGGGACACCTCGGGTTGTTGAACGGAGGAGGATTCTTTCGTTAAGTCAAAACTGGCAATCTCCGCTCTTAGTGGTTGTGGGTGCAGGTTGGGACCCCGGTTCATGAACCGAGCTCGGATAAGGGCAGACGTCCAATTTTAGGCTTTCGAGGATTCGGCTACCGGGACCAATTACTGAAGCAAAAGAAAGGTTGACGTTCCATACGCCCATTCCATCATTCAAGAAAGCAAAAGAAAGTCAAAGAGAAGCCAAGAGTGTAAAAAAGTTAACTGTTTCATTAGCAAAAATGTTGATTACAAGCAAATAGGAAAGATACAATAAAAGAAAAGAAAAAATACAAAGAAGACTCAGGGGGCAACGGCTTCCACGTTGCAGTCAATCTCTGGAGGAGCCTCGGTCACAACCGTGCTGGCTTCGGGAATGACCGAGGTGGCTTCGGAGACGTCTTGGGGGGCTTCGGGAGCGGCTTCGGAAGTGGCCTGGAGGGCTTCAGGCGCTACATCCGCCATTGGAGGAGCTTCCGGAGGCACGACAACGCGGGCTTCAGTGCTCGCCAATGGAGGGGCTTTGGGAGATGGACCAGGGATTGGAGGCGAAGCAATGATGGCTAGGAGATCGGAATCCGAGCTGGGAAACTTGGGGGGACTCCTGAGCATAAGGTCATCTCCAGGAACCCCAGCCTTCCTCAAGGCCGCCTTCCATCCGAGCTCCCAGCCTCGGTCCCGGATCCCTGGCAGTCGCGCCTTGTATTTCGTAGCCAGCTCCTGCACCTCCTCCTCCGTGATGGCTTTAAGCTCTGTCACGTACTTCTCCTCGAGCTCGGTTTTCTACCTTGCCAGTGCAAACTTAAGCTCGGCCGCCTTCTCCCTCAGGGCAACCTCCAGTTGGCCCCTAGCCTCATTCTTCTCAGCGAGTAGCCGTTTGCTCAACCCTCGACTTGATAGTAGATCCTTCTCCAGCCGCACCAACGCAGCCCGGACGCCATCGAGGTCAGCGGAAAGGTGAGCGTTCTGGGTCGCCTCCTCCTCCGCTTCCTCCTTCAAATGCACCACCTCGGCTTGAGCCTGCTCGAGTTCGGCAGCAAGACCGGCGTTCTTGCTCACCTCCTCTCTCAGCAGCTCATCCTTGGCTCCTAAGGCCTCCTGCAGTCTCTCCCTTTCAGCCTGCAGATTCTCCCTTTCAGCCGCCCAGCCAGCCGCCCTGGTTTCGGCTGTCTCCATCCTCTCCATGCCAATTTAGTATTTTTCCATTAGCTGTAGAACAGAAATAAGAACCAGAAGATAAACATCGAAGTCAAAGCATGAAAGAAGTGTCAGAAGCTTCACCTACACCAATGATCGCATGGACGAAAGAAGCAGCGACTCGTTGTCCATTGACGCCCACTTCGCCATGTCCAGTGGGAGGGCGCAGGCTCGCCCCAGCGCCCTAATGACATAGGGGCTACCGCCAGCACGGTCCGTCATGGCTAGCGGCCTTCCCAGTATGCCCTCGATGTCTAGAATCCATGGGATCAACGGAGGAGGCGGGAGAGTTTCTTCAGTGGAAGGGCCGGGCGAAGCCTCGAGCCTCGGCCTCTTCCCAGCTCGACGCTCCTCCACGGTCTCAACAGGCCGCTCCCGACCTTCCGCCCTTGGAGGGAGGCTGGGGGGCGAGTCCTCGATCTCGATGGCATCAGGAGTAGCAGGACCGACCTCGGCCACGACAACAGGAGGGGCCTCGGTTACAATGGCAACAGGGGGAGGAGCAGTAGGGTCGGCCTCGGCCACTGCGGCAGGTGGAACCTCTGCAGCTGCGGCAATAGCAGGGGGCGGTGAAGTTGGCGCGACGCCAGCAGGCCGAAGGGCATCCAAGGCCTCACCCCCGAGGTCCCCGAAGGCCGTGGCTGACAGGTCCTTCGCTACGTAGCGTTGGCGATGATGACGCGACATCTCTTCCTCTTCCTCTTCTTCCGAGCTGGAAGATGTTGAGCTCGAAGATGTGCTAGAGGATGCTACGAGTTTCTTCTTCTGCCGCGAAGGGCCGGCCTCGGCTGCCGCGATCCCGGCAGGTTCTGGGTCTGTGAGTGGAGCTGAAGCCCGGTCACCAGACTCGACCAGATGCCCAGTGGGGACCGCGACTGTCACTGGCTCCGAGCTGGTGAATTCTCCGCACAACATAGAGTCTATCCCGGTCACCCTTCTCGAGGTGTTGAAGGATTTGTAGTGCGGTGTATACCCCAGTAATGACCACGCAGCTCGGCAGTCGTGACCGTGGTAGTTCCTCACTTTCTCGTGCCAGTCGGTGTTCACCTTTCGGTGATTTTTCCTGGCTACCTCCCTTCTCTGTCGAAAATCTACATAAACAGAAAGTTGTTAGTCAGGTAGACACAAAAGAGTGAAACTACAAACCGAAAAGACTTTGGCCTTTACTTGGAGGAATTCCTATTTTTCGAGGAATCCGGACTGTGGTGCAAGCCTTTGCTTCGCCGAACTACCATCCTCCTTTGACGAACGCTCGATCATCGCTCGCGTACTTGTTGGAGTCCTGTAGCGCAGTAACGAAGCCAGCCCGGCGAACCTTCAGCCGAAGATAATAGGTGTTCCCTTCTGCGGATTTGCAGAGGTTGTATGTGTCCTCGATGTCCGGGACACTGAGGTTGATCCGCAGGATCTCGTTCAGCCGCACTACCCCCATGATGATTTTGTATCCATTGGGTAGTAGCTGGCAGGGGCACAAACTCCACTCCTGGAGGCAGTCCTTAAGGAGCGGATGAAGGGGGAACCGGACCCCTCCCTCCACGACGGTGACCAGCCAAAACGGCATCCAGCCATCGTTGTAAGTGAGGCCATCTGGTCTGACCTCTACGTTGGTAGGGATCTTGTACATGGCCCTAAAAACAGCTATGGAAATTGGGTCTCCTAACAGGTGCCTGTAAATTCCCATTTTCTACCCGGACGAAAATCTACCTAGATGAAAGAAAAAGAGAGAAGCAGAAAGAAACCCTACAAGGGGGAATGTGCAGATGAGGGTGCTAGCGACTTGCAGACGACAAAGAGTTCTCCAGCAGTGTGCAGCAGAAATCCCAGTAGAGCGAAGAAGAAGAAAGTCAGGACGAAGAAGACGCCCTAATTTATAAGGGGTAGAGGCACCGTTCGGCTTTCGAGAAGCGCCTTTAATGAGGCGTCGCCTCAAGCAGCCCTAACGTCACCTCGCGCAGCCCTAACGTCCTTTCGAAGTCATTGCGTGATAGCCGAAGAGGCGACACGTGCCACCAGCAGCGCACTTCCTGAAGACTATTAAATGCCTCGGACAGGCGAAGAGACATCTTGATAAGGATTGCACGTTAGCAACGGTCATCAGGATAAGGAGGGACCCCCTCTGAACCGAGACTTCGCCATCTCGGTAACACCTTCCCACACTTCAGCAACCTTCTCTCGAGCTTAGTAGCAGCAACGACTAAACAGAATCACTTAGCTTCCGACCTCCTCAAATTGGAGATCTTTTAAAGGTCGAAAGCTAGGGGGCAATTGTGTGGGTAAAATACTGTAATGATGAGATTGAGTGAGGACCACGGTAAAGCACTGGCCTTTTACCCCGGTCTCGGTAACCATAGCCTAGTAACTCGGCAGCTCGGCAAGAAGCGTCGGCTTGAGGTTCCCCCGCTCGGCAGCTCGGTTTAGAGTGTCAGCTCAGCGTTACTCAGCTCGGCAGCTCGGCGTAAGTACCAGCTGAATGCCAGCCCAATCGGACCATTCCTGGTCCCGGTATAAGTACTGAAGGCAGAGTAGGCCATCACACTCCTGTGGGAAGTTCAGGCACGCCCTGACAGGGGTGCTCATTTATGGCGATAGGGGAGCTCATTTATGGCGATATGATCGCTCATTTATGACGATAAAAAGTTAGCTTTATCATCCCTTAACATCAACTAACCGAAAGCATGGAAGTTGCTGATGGGATGTGCTCTTTTTACCTACCGCCGAATGTCAGGGAAAGACCCGATGGGACCTTACCCCACCTACCCCCACTCAGCAAAGGGAATGAACAAGGAATCTACATATACACATAGGATTAGCCCCATGAAGGTACGCAATATGCTAACTCACAGCACGTGAACTCTCACAATCTCTCATTCTCTTCTTCCTCCTCCTGCTTAGTTTTCTCAGAACTAACTTAGGCATCAAAGTGCCTTCGGCTCACAGCAGTCAGGGGCTCTGACCCAAGTCATTTTCCTTCCCTTTCAGGTTCTTGGTGTTCGGTATTCCTTGATCCACAAAGTTCATCTCAATCTAAGTGAGTGTTGTGTTTTCACCGCCTACAGAGTACATAAGAGATAGATCACAAAGCATAATTACATCATAATATTAATCTAACCTAATATATTAAATAGATATGGTTTCCCATAAAATAGTATTTTGTATCACCTTTTTACTATTTTATGGTGCTTTCAAGAAAGAATATCACTACGTCAAAAAGGCCGAAAAATGACTGCTAAGGGCAGTCGTTAAAATCACAGTCGTTTTTTTAGAGGGTTTCAAAAAAAAAATTCATAATTAATTTTTAAAATTTATTTTTTTCTAATAAAAATCCTGTAATTCTCAAAGCGGTAAATTAGCATCAACCATACAAATATCCATTGTCCATCAAATAAATAACTCAAATAAGCTAAGAAATCATCCATCCACTTAAAATTTAAGCCATCAAAGTAGCTACATTTAATGGTAGAAATTTAACAAAAACCACGTTCAAGTTCACGATCACACACATCAAAGTAAATACTACAAATAAAGTCATGTAACAGTTCTAAATGTGGGCCATGAAATGATATCACCCACGGTGAGATCCCAAAAAGTCTTTTCGCCACCCAACTCTACGTCAAACTTCAAGATCTCATCTATAATGATCCTATAGCATCCTTCCTCCTTAGTTGACAAACTGAGAATGCGTCCAAGGGCAACGGTAATCTCTTTTCGCATGTAATGCAACAGCCTACACGGACCCTGGCGTGTATTAGTGTTCGGTTGATTTGTACATGCTAGTTGACATGGGGAATCATCTTGAGCCTACAAACAATATTACAAATGCATTGTGTTATTATTTCATCAATGAAGATAATTAATTAATTTGTCGAATCAATCATGTAAGAAAAATAAACATTGTACCTGAGATGAACTACCATGATAAATTGAAGTCGCACTTGTTTCCCACCTTAGGTTAGAGCTTGTTTCAGCTCATCCATTTCCCTTCGTATGCCCATCTGACCCTGCTTCAACCTTTTCACCTCAGTTTGAAGATGTGTATTGCATTCATGCTCCTCCTTCAAGGCTCTTTTATAAGGGGCTGAATGTTTTATGGCTGTTTTTGAAACAATTCCTAAGTCACGTATGCGTCCTCGGCTATCACGACCAAAGACCTATGAAAAGAAAAAAAACCGAGTATACCATAAAATCCACAAAATAAAAAATTACTAACATTAAAAGATATTAATCAACAAGCAATAAAAGATACCTTTATAACTGCATCATGGTCTAAATCACCTTGCGCCACCGAGCCGTCAGATTCATATGCAGTAATAACATCATCCTGTAGTAACAATAAATGATAAATAAAAAGTATAAACACGTTTTGGCAAACATTAACGTATACTTCATAAAAATGTTCCTAAGAAAAACTTCTAATGTAAAAGATTTCTCGAAATTTCGGCATAGTCACCCCTGTACGTGTGACATTTAATTTTTTTTTTTTACAACTTGCTAAGTACCTATATATAACAAAAAAAAAAAAAAAAAAACCTTCAATATAAACAACCCAATGCCCCAACACACTACAAAGTCATTCACCACTACGTCATTAGTCATCACCACTACAAGTGCCCTTCCACCATTCATCTCCCTTTCTCTGTTGTACATTAATGAGATTGTTATATGTGATTTAGCATGTAACATGAATGGCCCACTGCCAAAATCAAGGCCTTTTCCAAAAACATGCCCTTGAAACAAGTCCCTTTCTAGGAAGGGTAGAAAATTGATATATTTAAAAAGAGCCCACTATGTGATTTCCCAAGTTTTGCTTGTCCATTGCTAGTACTTCACAGTTCACACCCAAAAACGAATGTAAGAAACTGAATTGATCAAGGAATATAACTCACACTAGCACAAACACAGGTCACACATACATTCTCAATAAGAACATTAAATCAAATCATACATAATACTATGAAACCAATTCATATATTCAATAAGAAATAAGTTGCAATCATATTTTTGAATATAGTACCTGTTTCCCATTTGTATCTATGCTTTCCTTACGTCATAGTAACAAAGCCCAATTTCTAATTAAAACCCAAGGTCCATAACATCTTATATAGATTTACTTTCCAACCATTAACATTTATCTACAGCTTTGATATGATTGAGCAAACCTCAAATTCTCAGTCCAATATTATTCTGTAATCAGTTCTACCATCACTGACCAAAACCCAATCAAGCTCTCACAAGATTGATTACAAAAAAACAGCATTTACAGTAAGTTCAAAATGTTTAGAGCTGAGTGAGAGAGAAAGATGGAACAATCCTCAATTGAGTTCTACAAAAAAAAATTGAGTTCATAGTAGTTAAGTGGTGTTGGTGGCATAGATGCCTCTGGTTTTCTTATCTCCATTGAATATGAAGTTGCTGAAGCAGCAATTTCTAGGTTGGCATACCATTACAAAATAAATCATAGTTGAATACACTTGCATATTAATGGAGGCAACTGACCAATATTGGACAAAATGAGGGTGGAGGACAGGTGTGTAACTGGAAGTAAAGCTTGATACCTCTTTTCTTGTTTATTTTTTCCTTACATTACTTTCAAGAGAGGTTTTTGCTAATTTTCTGTGGGCCTGGAGTTGCACTTGTGCAGGATCAGAATCATATCCCTCACATTTGCGTCACGTTGGAGATGCTTGGTCCAAAACTCGTGCTGGGCTAGTAATATAAGCCAAGTGACTGTTGTTCTCTACTAAAATGGGCCTAAATACAATGACAGTCATGCTGTTCAAAGAAACCTAACATCTGCATTTTGACAATCTAAAAACTTCAAGTCTTAACATATAATCTTAGAAAATGGATAAAAAAAATGAGATTTTAGAAAGTAGATATGGTTCATACAACCATTACTCATCAAAAAGTAGATATGGTTCATACAACCATTACTCATCAAAAATCCATTCAAACATGACAACCATGGCAGCATTGAACTACACCATTACAAAATATGTTAGTTGAAGTACAATATTGCAAATTCTCATGTTCGCAATTGGGGAACTTTAACAGGCATCACATGCATTAACACCAATTACCAAGCCAATATGTGGGTCAGCAAAAATCTTGACTAATCAACAGCAGTGATCCAATCCTCTAATTGAAACTATGTGAGAATGAATTCTCTACTCTGGATTGTATGCTGAGCTTTCTGGATCTTAAATTCAAGGTCTTTACATGGCCCATATTTGAATTGATCCCGAGAGGAAGATGGAAGTGGGGAAAAAAAAAGAAGAAAAAGAAGCAAACTACACACGTGATGGAGAACAAGGGGATGAATCAGATCTTCTTTTCATAGCCAAGATAAGGATTTAAATCCTACTTTCCAGCAAGGCTCTCGATGAGAATTTCCTTCAAAATGAAGTGTTTGTAACAAATAACTCCCCACTAAACTCATGGTTTGGATTTTATTAGTGTCAACTTAATAGGAGATTTAGTCATACCTTAGCTCTAATGATCATAAAAAAATGAACATACATATTCATAGAAGAAAATTAAAAGCTTTTTGCTGATATCATGAGTCATAAGCATCATGTGCAATTAACTTGTGCGGTGGTCCCTCATTGGCCAAACCCTCGGGCCTATGGGTCCTGGTGCTTGAGTTGCCAAGTGCTTTCTTGCGGGCCATGGGGCACACTATACATCAACTGCCCATACTGGTGGGGCACAATTCAATTGTCAAATGTATGGATGAAGAAACTTTGACATATCCTCAGGCGTGTCTGATTAATGATTAATTGTATACAAATTTACAAGGTGGCTCAATACTAGTTGATCTGTAATGTTGAGAAGTCAGGAGTCTACATTATAGTCTTGATGATATGTAAATATGCCTGCATTTGACAAATATGATTTCTTTTTTAATGCGATTCATTGTTCATTACCACCTCGGAAACTTGATCTGGCACCATGCTCAATTTTATGCATGTCAAACCTTTACTCGCTCGTGAATCTCAAAAGAATTTACAGCTCAAAAAGACTATTTAACTTTAATCAATTTTTTAAATCAAGGGCTAATATAATCAACTAGCAATTCAAATGAATAACCTATTCACCAATTACATTAAAATGGTTCTCACCACATGGGGGCTCGATGTTGATCCATCCTTCCTTTTATGAGTGGCCAAGAAGAGATCCGTGCGAGTTAATGGTTGATCCTTATTTTTTGCTTTCTGTAAAAAAAATTGGGATATTGGGATATTCATAAGAGTCGTCCAATTTACTCCGTCCATGTTGAGTGCTGCAGGGGTCAACATAATACTGCGATGACAAATGGAAGCAATATATATATAAACTAATTGCATATGGAAAAATCACCCCCCACCCCGCAATTTACAACCATGTAAGAGAGTTGGAGATGGAAAAAAAAAGTGTGAAAAGCGGTGCCTCATGTTAATGAACACGTGCCACCAAACTCGCTGAACAATAAGCTTGCGTTTTTTTCTCTTCTTTTTTTTCTTTTCAAATGGTAACTTTGTTAATAGAGAAAAGAAGAACACAATATAAGTAAGATTTTTTTTCTTTCTTTGTTTTTTTTAATGGTGCAATGTAAAGATATACTGTAAGAGTGACTAAACCACTAGTTACAGGCAAAAGGCATCAAGAAAGGAAAAGGATATGGAGCAGAAGCCCCACAAAAAAAAAACCTCTAAAACTTGAATAAACCCACCCAACCTCAAAGCATATCAACCATTCTTGGGAATGCATCTTCATTGTTATTAATGGTGCCAATGTTTGCAGTACTTGTTGAATGAATTTCTCCATGATGGATCCATCTGGTACAAGATGTATCTATGCCATCACATATAAAATGTTCATGGATGTCTCTTAATGTCTTCTTCCCTCCTACTATATTACGACATTTGACACAAGGGCAACAATACCAATCATCACCCCCCAGCTTTTGTCGATTAGCTCTTAAGAACTCTAGGAAATCTTCAACCCCCTTTAAGTATTCATTAGACAACTTTGGTGCCATCATCCACTCTTTGTTCATGTCCATATTATGAAAAATGACAATTAGCACTTAAATTACAAAATAACAAAACATAATTCCTCCTCTTTGGAAACCAAAAACAACTTACAAATTATTTCATACACCTTTTCAAATTTTAACTTATTTTGTTATGATATCATCAAAGAATATCTCAAACTATTAATTGTTCATCATTGCCCATGCTACGTCCATCAATCAAGAAAAATAATCTAAAACAAGAAAAAGCTCAAATGATGTAACCAGAAAAACTCAAAAGTACATGGGTTTTTAATTAATCTCATGAATGCCCCACAATGCACCATATATGTAAATGTATATGCTACAGACTTTCAGACAAAAATGAGGATCCTTCACTATTTTGGCATTCCAAGATCAAGCACCGTTTCACTAACATAGTTGTTTATAACATAGCCCTCTAAAATGACCATAAATAGCAACATTGTTCAATCCATTTTCATACAATCAGTTCTCCATAGTTCACCTGTTATCACCATAACAAGCGACATCTGCTCCAAGGACCTAGAAATGATCTTAAATATTCTAATGCAAGCTATGTGCATGATCCACATAAACATGACATATGGTGTTTAATCTGTGGGCAACTTCATTTAGCTTGATAAATAACTTAGCATAAAGATCCCACCATCTCAAATTTCAGTTGAAAAAAGAAAAAGAAAACATCCAACGTCCCACCATCCAAAACCCTTGTGAGTTCAGTAACTCATCCACCATTCCACGTTCCAACAATCAATGGAAAAAGAAAATGCATCCGTCATTTCAATTACACCATTCCACCATTACAAAACACATAAAAATTCAGAAAAACAACTTACATCCAGCACCTTAATGCAGAAAACATTTCAATGGAATCTTGTTCAAATTATGAAAATTTCATACACAGTAACCTGCAATTGGATTTGTCATACACGGTGTCTGACATCCAACATTTTCAATTCCACCATTGTAAGACAAAAAATAACGTCATCCAATGGCCAACTTCAAAATTCCAAATCCAGCAAAATCCAAGGATAACATTTAGCATCCAACTTGTATCCCCCATTGAGAGATTGGGTTCTACATCTGTTCACATTTGCTCGAGTTTAATTTCGAAAAACATTTTAGGGAAAAACAAGGGAAAGTTTCAGGTTTCATTGGTCATAAAATGTGCCTAAGGGATTGGGCTCTGCGGTTCCCGGGGTGGAACCCATTGGCCCAAGGTTATACACAACTGGGCTGGTGAAAACAAGAAGAAAAAAGAGAAGAAGAACAGCTAGTTCAGGTGGAAGTTTGCAGCTAGTTTCAGGTGGAAGTTTGCAGCTGGTTTCAGGTGGAAACAAGAGGTGAACATGGGGCTGGTTTCAGGTGGAAACAAGAGGTGAACAGGGGCCGGTTTCAGGTGGGGAATGTGGATGAATTCAGGTGGGGAAAATTGACTGATTTTAGGTGAAGCACATAGCTGATTTCAGCTGAGGCAATGACTGATTTCAGGTGGGGGTACACCTGGTTTCATATGAAGGTAAGTGCAGCTGAGGTTAGGGGAGAACAGTGCAGGCTGTGGAGGAAGGGGAGCAGTGCAGGTGCTGGGAAGGGGAAGTGCTGTTTAGGTGCTGGGAAGAGGAGAAGAAGTAGTGCAGGTGCTGGGGTTGCAGGGGAGAAGAAGAAAGCAGGGGCTGCTGTGTACAGGTGGGCTGATCGGTGGGCTGAGGGAGAAATGAAGTATCCCCCATTGAGAGAGGAGAAAGTATGACTTCCACCTTGTAAATGATTACTTATTTCAAGTGTTTGATAATTACTTCCAATCAGAAATTTAGAAAACACAAGCTTTCATCCACAGACAACTCGGTCAATAAGTTAATAAGAGATTCAAATTAATAACTAGCAATTCAAATTAATAACTACCAATTCAAATGTAAAGCAGTAATGGAAGGTCAATTGCAATGGATCCCAAATGAATCCAGAGAGTCGTGCAGGAGTACATACAGATACCTGATGCCCACGAACAGCTTAAAAATGTGGGTTTTATGTTTGATAGGTTCTAAAGTTCAAGAACCTTTGAAGGTGAGGGCAAACTAGATCTTGTGACAGTGATCAGATCAGGATACAAAGGCCTTGCTAGAGATATATATTCACATGCACAGTGATGTCCTAGACAGACGAACTTGTCTGAGGATATAGATTGCTAAAATAATGATCAGAGTAGATACTGTTCACAGAAAAGAACAGACGGGAGCCTTGATGAGTCACACAGTTTGTAGTAGAAAAACAGTGCGATGAGGCCTGATTACATCTTTTTTTTCTCCACCCAAAATGTGGTTTCTTTTCCCATTAGTTGTTTCATGAGAAGAAAGAATAAGCATTATTTTCTAGAAAAACTGCAACTCCATTGTGATGATCAGGAATGTTGTCGAAACACCCAATCTCAGTTTCACATGAAAAAAGTTATTGAAACCCATGAAAGTTCATCCATGGTACCATCAATATGCCTGTTCCATCTAGAAAATCCACAACAGGAGCAGACACCCATAATCCCAAAACAAAACCCATTAACAAATTCCAATCTCCCAACTATCCAACCACATAAACAAACACAAAAGATCATATCCCACAGAAAAAGGAAAATCCCACATGGATTCCTCCATTAGAAAAAAAAGTGGGGCCGGGCACCCAAACAAAGCCTAAACCCAATTTTTGTTTGATAAACAACCCAAACCCAATCAATCAGAAAAGGTAAGGTTTCTTCAGATTCCAACAGATAACCAAAAATAATGAAATGGGTCATCCAGTTTCTACTAAGAAAAGCATCATACAAGAGAAAAAATGGGTTCTTTTCGGATTCTTACCTCGAGAAGATGGGTTCAGTTTCTAAACCCGACTTTTTTTTATTAACAAAATCACAAGAACCAACTCAATAAACGAAATAATCTTGAGAATATATAGAAGATGAATGGATCAAAACCAAGATGAGAAGAAGAAAATACCTTCGTAGCAGAAGTCGAAGTGCCGCTGCCGATCGAGGGGGAGGAAATCTTCCGCCGAAGACGAAGTGCCACTGCCGATCGAGGAGGAGAGGGAGAGAGACCGAGTGGGAAAAGATCAGTAATGGGAGCAGGGGAGGCGCATAGAGGAAGAAAGGGGGAAAAATTGATAGCAGAGAGGAAGAAAGGGGCATTTGGCGCGCTGGGGTGTCGAGATTACCAAATATGCGCGGGGTTTTGTCTTAAGGTTCTTTCTTCATATTCGACTGTCATGGGCCATTAGAAATATTAATAATCCGTCCAAAAAAATGGACGGCCCACAACAGTCCGTAAAACCAACCCGTTGTAGTTGTTCTTCAGCCGTTTTGGCGTAGTGATCGTGCCATCAGTCACAGTTGTTAGATTGTATGCCTTAAATCTAATGGATGAAGAGAACAATTTAATTAATTATTTTAAGAGAGCAGCTAAATGCACACTAGTTTATGCTCTCCACACACTGCACGTTTTTTTATGACCATAAATACTACTGTGTAAAATTACCTAAAAGGACATCTCTCCTTTCCAACTTTTTTCTACACCCACCCACCCTTATCCCCACCCTAGCCACTAACGCCCCTTCTGAGGGCACCGCCGAAGGGGGAGGGAGCTAGAGAGAGAGGGAAGGAGAGAGATAGGGAGAGAGGGAGAGAGACAAAGAGACGGAGAGGGGGAATGGAGAAAGGGAGAGGGAGAGGGAGGAGGGGTCGGAGAAGGGCATGGAGAGAGGGAGAGAGACGGAGACGGAGAGAGGGCAGACGGATAGAGGATGGCAACGACAGGCAAGAGGGAGAGAGGAAGAAATGGATAGAGATATGGGAAAGGGAGAGAAGGAGAGGGAAAGAGATAGGGAGAGGGAGACGGCGGCGATGCCTAGCGGACGGCTGGATGGTGAGGAAGAGTGTAAGACCCCGCCCCGCGAGTTTCCTTTTAGTGTTAATTAAGACGTGTTTGAGTTATAAGTGAGATTAGTGGAAATGGGTTAAATCTGGATTAGAATAGCTTTTTATAGCTTTGGATAATTTTGGAAACTCTTTTAATCTAGTGGGGCCCTTTGGGGGTTCCTTTTTATTGTGTCTTGATTAGTTTTGGGATTTAGTTATAATTCTGGAAATCGGTAAATTGCTCCGTTGAATGTATTTTATGATTCCCGACAACTTTCGTATTTGCTCCGTTTCCATTCGAGACCTCTAAACCCTACTTTGCCATTGATAGGGGTAAAACAGTCTTTTTACACAAAATCTGGACACCATTTTCAATGTCTCCGAAACTCGTAAAATATATACTTTTTGGAAAGTAGAAATTTCGACGATCAATTCTTCCTTCTTCGTCGAATCCGTCCGAAGCCCGTAGAACGATGTTCTAGCCCATTTTAGACTTTTAAGTTGTGGGACCCATGGCCATTATCTATATAAGGAGGAGTCTTCTTCTTCTCCCTCTTCTTGCAACTCCTTGAGAAATAGAGAATCCCAGCCCAGCCTAGGGTTTGCTCCTTACTCCTTGCTTCTTCATCTCTCAATCTCCCTCAAATCTATTGCTAAGTGTTTAATGGAGGTAGTAATCTTCTTCCCCTCCATGGGAGCTTCCTCTTGATACCATTTGTGGAGAGAGCCTCCCATTCCAAGCTATCTTTTGAGCAAACTCTTGCCATTAGAGGACTCTTCATGTAAGTTCTTCTTCTCATCTCTTGATTGTGTAGTCTTCTAGCCATGGAGGTGCTCCACCTTGATTTTTGGAAGCTATTTCCATCTATTGCTTGATTTTGACATTCTAGGGTTGTAATGATTGTATTTTGGGGATTTTTGTGTAGATTGTAGATTTTGAGCTTGATAGTGGATTAGAGCTTGATTAGCATACTTTGGAGACCAAGGCAAGTGGATGAATGGATTCGATTTGAACAAATTCTTATTTTGTTGAAAATGTGGATTTTATTATCCCTATTTCATTTGGTTCATTATGTTTCATAATGCTTTTGAAAATGTATCTATTGACATGGTTTTCCCTTAGTTAGTTTTATGAGAATACATGCATTCATCATCAAGTTTATTTTGATCATTTCAAACTTCTTAAATGCTATTTGTACTTGCATTGAATGAGACTTGGATTGGTAAGTGAATTAAATGCATTGATGAATTGGTGGTTGGTGGAAAGAATTAAATGTTAAATGGAAGGGAATAGACCCATTCCACGTTGGGAAATGATTGGAGTTGAGGTGAAATGGTTTGGGGAAAGAAAGCACTGAAATCTGCACCTGATGTGTAGTCCCCGCATCTGGGCGGTCAGCGGGCGGTCACCTTGGCGGCTAGCCGACAGGTGACCGGCGGCTAGCCGACCCAGATGCGGTTAGAAACACAGAATGCTGTGTTTTGACAGGCGAACCGCGGTCAGCCGCGCGGTCAGCTCGCGGCTAACCGCTGAGCAGAACCCAGTGACCGCCAGGTAGCCGAGATGCGCGGTTAGAAACACAGAATGCTACATTTTAGCAGGGGAACCGCGGTCAGCCCCGCGGTCAGCCAGCGGCTAACCGCCGATCACCTCGGCGGCTAACCGCCATCTGACCGACAGGTGACCGAGTTTTACCCAGAATTTCTGAGTCTTTTCCATTGGTTTCAGTTATGGTATTTAAAGGTTTGGATGGGTTGTTCTGACGCCCTACCACCTTGGAAAGACCCAGGGGATGACATAAGGAGATTGACATAGAAAGAAACACCATTTCGGAAAAGGTATTGGGACTTTTAGACTCATCAACGTGCATAAGGAAACTTAGTGTGTCCTCTATCATTCGAGTACCATATTAAGGGTAATATGGACATACAAGATCCTTATACATGTTGCTTGAATATGGAAGCCTCAATATTTAGTCCCTAATGATATAAGAAATTATTGCTTTGTTTTACTCAGATTATATATATAATTACCCGATCTTACTGGTTTTATCTCAAATTCCGATTTATACACCGATATGTCCCCCAGCCCCGTTTATGCATGTACGGATAATAATATGACATGTGTGCCTACGAGCACCATGCCCCGTTTACCCGAATGTTTTATATTGATATGTTTTGTATACGTTGTGATTTCTCATGTAATCTATGAGTCGGCACCACTAAGCTTGGACGTCCTTGTCAGTCTGATCAACTGACTTGGGTCTCCCCCTTGTGCTCCCGCCAGTTGCAACTTGGATCCCGTACTGTCCCGTTACCCGGTTCCGCGGCCGTGGTCTTGCCTAGCTATATGTATATGTATATGTATATAATGTTGGTTCTCGTCACTTCGTGTGCTCGAGCCCAACGCACTCAATATGCTCTCGTCACCTTAGTGATGGAGAGGATTTAGCTTTAGTGTGGTTGCCATCTAGTCAGTTCTTGTACCTTGAATACCCCCATGATTTATATTGCATCTGTACTTTAAATGAACTATGCATCCTGTTTTATGACAGTTTTCGTTATAACTATGATATGCTTTGATTTCTTTCTCGGTATTATCTATTCACCCACCTGCCAGACCGTCGTGTCTGACCCATTTTTGTGGTACTCAGGTCCAGCTCCCGTTAGTGCCTTTGAGGAGGAGCCAGAGGGGACGATTGATGAACCACAACGACTAGTGGAGTGGCAAGCTGACGATGTCATTTAGACATTCGGTTTAGCTTTGAGCTGCGAACATTTTGAGAGATTATAGACTGATTTATGATTCTTACTTTTGGGTTGTACTGGCCTTTGTTGGCCTTTATTTTTGGGGAATGTTAATTTAACTTGAGTTTTTGTTTAAACTTTAACTCCATATTTTGGGAATGCTAATGAGATCATTGCTCACTCAGACATCATGTCATGCCTGTGTATTAACAGTCTTATTTGTTGTGAATGGATTAAAAGTTTGATTTGCTACACGCTTTCGCACCAATATAAATGTTCTATGAGTGTATGAGGAATCCTCACCGCGGAAACCTGTGGGAAATTAAGGGAATGTATAATCATTTTTTAAGGGTGGTTCATTATCCACACCACCCCCGTCGCGGTCCCGGGCCCCGGTTCGGGGTCGCGACAGACTGGTATCAGAGCGAGACGTGTTTCAGGCAATTAAAAGAAACTAGAAATCCTAAGGACGTGGCGAGGATCCGTTAGACTTCTTGTTAGACTTTTCGTTAGCTAGACTCGTGTGAGCAATGTGTAACCCTTATATGACTTTATGTGCTAACGATTTGTTTTACAGTGACATGCCACCTCGAAAAAGACCCGTAACCGACAATCCCACCGCAAGCAATAGTGAACACACCGGGCCACTAGGAAACGGTACTCCGGATCCAAACATGCAGAATCAATTTCAACCGATGATGCAAGCCATGCTTGACCAGCAACGTCAAGCCAATGAAAACCAAGCCAGATTGCAAGAACAGATGGCCAGGAAGGATGAAGAGCATGCTAGGGAGATGGCTGCAATGCAAAGGCAGTTGATAGAAGTGTTAGAAAGGAGACCTGAACCGGCACCAGCGCAACCTCTAGGCACTCAGATTGTCATCAACAATAGGGAACATGATCCCAATGCGCTGTATGAAAAGTTTAGGAAGAGGGGTCCCAAGGAGTTCACTGGGCATGAGGACCCATTAGCTGCAGACGACTGGTTGGAGCAGACAGAGAACATCTTCGAGATATTTAGATGTATCGGTAGACAACAAGTGCAACTCACCGCTTCCATGTTCACCGGCCTAGCGGACATATGGTGGAAGACAATCAAGGCTGAGTATAGGACCATAGCAGACGCAGAGGCTTGGACAAGTTTCAAGAGGCAATTCGGTGACAAGTATGTACCGACACATGTGAAGAGGCAAAAGGCCATTGAATTCCAGCAGCTCGTACAAGGTAACACAACTGTGCAAGAGTACCTCACGAAGTTTGAGAGGTTGTCTCGATATGCCCCCGAGTTAATTGACACTGTGGAGAAGAAGATAACGAAGTTCCTTGAAGGACTTAACCTGATCATTGAGAGGGATGCCACAGGTGTTGTACCACCTATCACTTTTGAAGAGGCTGTGAGAAGGGCCTACAAATTCGAGAACCTGAACAACAAGATCCTCAAGATCCAAGGAAAGGCACCAGCCCACCAACAGAGTCACCAGCCAAGGAACAATCAGAACAAACGACCGAGGCATGAACAAAACGTGCAGAATGCTTTAGTTTGCGTTCATTGTGGTAAAAACCACGAGAGTGCCCAATGCCGTACGATTACGGGAGCATGTTTCAGATGTGGATCCATGGCACACCAGCTCAAAGATTGCCCAAGACAAGCTGGACAAGGTAACAACAGGCAGAACCAGCAACAACAAGGAACACAGCGCCAGGCACCACCTCAGAATGCACTAGCCGTACAGAACCAGCCCAGACCACTCCAGCAGCAGGCTCCACAACAACAATATAGACCTTCATAGCAGCATCAAGCTCGTCAGCAAGGACAGAATCAGAATCAGTGTCCTCCTCAACAGCATAGGAATGCACAGCAAGGAAGGCAGCAACAGGCTCAGAATAGGCCTCAGCAGCGAGGACAAGTGTATGCAATTAACCAAGCTGATGCAGAGGCAGCAGATAACGTGGTGGAAGGTACACTCCTA
Organism: Persea americana; assembly: GCA_029852735.1. Classification (NCBI taxonomy): domain Eukaryota; kingdom Viridiplantae; phylum Streptophyta; class Magnoliopsida; order Laurales; family Lauraceae; genus Persea; species Persea americana. The sequence continues at coordinate 18,949,408 of CM056816.1, forward strand.
GTTTGTGGATTTGAAGCTAAGGTTTTGTTTGACCCTGGCTCTACGTACTCCTTCTTGTCTCCAAAATTTTCTAAGTTGATTGATATGCCTGCTAGAGAACTTGAGTATGTATTGACGGTGTCCACCCCCGTAGGCAAACAAGTTGTGTGTAGGAAATATTATCCTAAATGTGCTATTAAGATAGGAGATGTGGTGTTACCGGCGAATCTCATTTTGTTGGAGATGTATGATTTTGATGTCATTCTAGGAATGGATTGGTTAGCAGGGTACCATGCTACGATGGACTGTTTCCATAAGACCCTCACGTTCAAATTAGAGGAAACCCCAGCAGGCGTTTTGTTCCATGGGGAAAAGAAGAATTCTTGTCCGAGATTCGTCTCAGCATTGAAGGCTGATAGACTAGTGAGAAGTGGATGTGAATGCTATTTAGCGTTTATCACGGAGGATAAACGGTCCCAAGGGGTGGAGGAGATCCCAATTGTTTGCGAATTCCCAGACATTTTTCCAGAAGAAATCCCAGGTTTACCACTTGTTAGGGAGATTGACTTCACCATCGAATTGTTACCAGGGACCGCTCCGATATCTATCGCACCATACAGAATGGCTCCAGCTGAATTAGGAGAGTTGAAGATTCAGTTGCAAGAATTGTTGGACAAAGGTTTTATTAAACCGAGCGTCTCACCTTGGGGAGCTCCAGTTTTATTCGTCAAGAAGAAAGACGGTTCCATGAGAATGTGTATTGATTACCGGAAATTGAACCAAGCTACCATCAAGAACAAGTATCCATTGCCAAGGATAGATGAATTGTTTGACCAATTGCAAGGTGCTGCTTACTTTTCGAAGATCGACCTAAGATCCGGTTATCATCAGCTGAGAGTTAGAGATTCAGATGTATCGAAGACGGCGTTCCAGACGAGATATGGACACTATGAGTTTCTAGTGATGCCATTTGGACTGACGAATGCACCAGCAGTATTCATGGCTTTGATGAACAAAATATTCGCTGAGTACTTAGACAAATTCACAGTGGTGTTTATTGATGACATTTTGGTGTACTCTAAGTCTAAAGAAGAACATGAAGAGCATTTGAGGATAGCATTGCAACTCCTAAGAGACAATCAATTGTATGCGAAGCTCACTAAGTGCGATTTTTGGCTTGAGGAAGTCGCATTTTTAGGTCATATCATTTCTAAAGAAGGATTATCAGTGGACCCAGCCAAGATAGATGCAGTTGTGAAGTGGGAAAGACCGAAGAACGCGTCAGAAATCAGAAGTTTTCTTGGATTGGCGGGTTACTATCGAAGATTTGTGCAAGGATTTTCGTCGATTGTAGCTTCATTGACGAAGTTGACCAAGAAGAATGCACCTTATGTGTGGACAGACCAATGTGAGGCCAGCTTCCAAGAGTTGAAAAAGAGACTAACTTCAGCACCCGTCCTCACTTTGCCATCCGGGAGCGGCGGTTACACCATTTTTACAGATGCTTCGAATATAGGACTCGGTTGTGTGTTGATGCAAGATAGAAAAGTCGTTGCTTATGGATCCCGTCAGTTGAAGGACCACGAGAAGAACTACGCAACGCATGACCTGGAGTTAGCAGCGGTCGTTTTTGCACTAAAGATGTGGAGACATTACCTCTACGGGGAGAAATTCGAAGTCCACTCAGATCATCGCAGCTTGCAATATTTGTTCTCTCAGAAGGAATTGAATATGAGACAAAGAAGATGGATGGAATACATCAAAGATTACGATTTTCCGATCAAGTTCCACCCAGGAAAGGCAAATGTTGTAGCCGATGCCTTGAGTAGGAAGTCAGCAAGTGTGGCAAGCCTAAGAGTTACGTGCTTCTTTCAACAATTTGAAGAGTTGGGGGTAGATTTTCAGCCCCTAAGCGAGGGAGTGATGTTAGCCAACATGTCAGTGTCTGAACCCTCGTTCATTCGGAAGATCAAGGAAGACCAATTGCAAGATCCAGAGTTGGCCAAGATTTCAGAACATTTAGCAGAACGTCCTGATTTCCGTATTGTGGATGGAGTCTTATTCTATCGCGATCGTCTATGCGTGCCCAATATTGAAGAGTTGAAGAATGATATTATGACAGAGGCGCACAGTACGAAGTACTCTATGCATCCGGGTAGCACGAAGATGTATCAGAACCTGAAAGGCAGATTTTAGTGGAACAACATGAAGAGGGAAATAGCAGCTTTCGTTTCTCGATGTATGACGTGTCAGTTGGTGAAGGCAGAGCATCAGAGACCTCCAGGGTTGTTGCAGCCATTAGAGATCCCAGAATGGAAGTGGGAACATATCACCATGGATTTCATCTCGGGATTGCCAAGGACCAGAAAAGGGAACAACTCCATATGGGTCATTGTGGACCGTCTCACCAAATCAGCTCATTTTATTCCGATGAAGACCGGAGAGAAAATGCATATGTTACCTCTCGCGGAGTTATTTGTCAACGAGATTGTCAGCCGTCATAGGCAGCCAGTCTCCATTACTTCGGACAGAGATAGCAGATTCGTCTCGAGATTTTGGAAGACTTTGCATGAGTCTATGGGGACAAAGCTTCAGTTCAGCACAGCGTATCACCCACAAACAGATGGTCAGTCGGAAAGAACAATTCAGACCCTTGAAGATATGCTTCGAGCGTGTGTACTAGATTTCAAGACTCAATGGGACGAGACCCTACCACTTTGCAAATTCGCCTACAACAACAGTTATCATTCGAGCATTGGGATGGCGCCTTTTGAGGCATTGTATGGTAGGAGGTGTAGAACTCCAGTTTGTTGGGAAGAAGTAGGAATTCGCAGTTTTCATGGACCGACTATGGTGAGTGAAACCAGCGACAAAGTCAAGTTGATCCAAGAACGTCTGAAAGTAGCCCGGAGTAGACAGAAGAGTTATGCAGACTCTCATCGAAGGGACTTACATTTTAAGGAAGGAGATAAGGTTTTCTTGAAGGTGTCACCTACTAGAGGAACTTTGAGATTCGGTCAGAAAGGCAAATTATCTCGGAGATACATTGGACCCTATGATATTGTGAGCAAGATTGGTGACGTGGCTTACAGATTGGCCTTACCACCTGAACTTTCCGGCGTACACAATGTGTTCCATGTGTCTATGTTGAAAAAGTACGTCCCCGACCCGTCACATGTACTCCGTCATGAACCATTAGAGATCAGAGAAGATGCCACCTTCGTCGAGAAGCCTATTCAGATCATCGATACGAAGGAACAAGAACTGAGGACAAGGACTATACAATGGGTGAAAGTACTCTGGGAAAATCACGGACCTGAAGAGGCAACATGGGAATTACGGGATCAAGTTCAGAAGAAGTATCCGCATCTACTACCCGAGGTTAGTTATTTTATTTCATTTGCTGGACCAAATGCCCTAAGGGGTGGAGGATGTAAGACCCCGCCCCGCGAGTTTCCTTTTAGTGTTAATTAAGACGTGTTTGAGTTATAAGTGAGATTAGTGGAAATGGGTTAAATCTGGATTAGAATAGCTTTTTATAGCTTTGGATAATTTTGGGAACTCTTTTAATCTAGTGGGGCCCTTTGGGGGTTCCTTTTTATTGTGTCTTGATTAGTTTTGGGATTTAGTTATAATTCTGGAAATCGGTAAATTGCTCCGTTGAATGTATTTTATGATTCCCGACAACTTTCGTATTTGCTCCGTTTCCATTCGAGACCTCTAAACCCTACTTTGCCATTGATAGGGGTAAAACAGTCTTTTTACACAAAATCTGGACACCATTTTCAATGTCTCCGAAACTCGTAAAATATATACTTTTTGGAAAGTAGAAATTTCGACGATCAATTCTTCCTTCTTCGTCGAATCCGTCCGAAGCCCGTAGAACGATGTTCTAGCCCATTTTAGACTTTTAAGTTGTGGGACCCATAGCCATTATCAATATAAGGAGGAGTCTTCTTCTTCTCCCTCTTCTTGCAACTCCTTGAGAAATAGAGAATCCCAGCCCAGCCTAGGGTTTGCTCCTTACTCCTTGCTTCTTCATCTCTCAATCTCCCTCAAATCTATTGCTAAGTGTTTAATGGAGGTAGTAATCTTCTTCCCCTCCATGGGAGCTTCCTCTTGATACCATTTGTGGAGAGAGCCTCCCATTCCAAGCTATCTTTTGAGCAAACTCTTGCCATTAGAGGACTCTTCATGTAAGTTCTTCTTCTCATCTCTTGATTGTGTAGTCTTCTAGCCATGGAGGTGCTCCACCTTGATTTTTGGAAGCTATTTCCATCTATTGCTTGATTTTGACATTCTAGGGTTGTAATGATTGTATTTTGGGGATTTTTGTGTAGATTGTAGATTTTGAGCTTGATAGTGGATTAGAGCTTGATTAGCATACTTTGGAGACCAAGGCAAGTGGATGAATGGATTCGATTTGAACAAATTCTTATTTTGTTGAAAATGTGGATTTTATTATCCCTATTTCATTTGGTTCATTATGTTTCATAATGCTTTTGAAAATGTATCTATTGACATGGTTTTCCCTTAGTTAGTTTTATGAGAATACATGCATTCATCATCAAGTTTATTTTGATCATTTCAAACTTCTTAAATGCTATTTGTACTTGCATTGAATGAGACTTGGATTGGTAAGTGAATTAAATGCATTGATGAATTGGTGGTTGGTGGAAAGAATTAAATGTTAAATGGAAGGGAATAGACCCATTCCACGTTGGGAAATGATTGGAGTTGAGGTGAAATGGTTTGGGGAAAGAAAGCACTGAAATCTGCACCTGATGTGTAGTCCCCGCAGCTGGGCGGTCAGCGGGCGGTCACCTTGGCGGCTAGCCGACAGGTGACCGGCGGCTAGCCGACCCAGATGCGGTTAGAAACACAGAATGCTGTGTTTTGACAGGCGAACCGCGGTCAGCCGCGCGGTCAGCTCGCGGCTAACCGCTGAGCAGAACCCAGTGACTGCCAGGTAGCCGAGATGCGCGGTTAGAAACACAGAATGCTACATTTTAGCAGGGGAACCGCGGTCAGCCCCGCGGTCAGCCAGCGGCTAACCGCCGATCACCTCGGCGGCTAACCGCCATCTGACCGACAGGTGACCGAGTTTTACCCAGAATTCCTGAGTCTTTTCCATTGGTTTCAGTTATGGTATTTAAAGGTTTGGATGGGTTGTTCTGACGCCCTACCACCTTGGAAAGACCCAGGGGATGACATAAGGAGATTGACATAGAAAGAAACACCATTTCGGAAAAGGTATTGGGACTTTTAGACTCATCAACGTGCATAAGGAAACTTAGTGTGTCCTCTATCATTCGAGTACCATATTAAGGGTAATATGGACATACAAGATCCTTATACATGTTGCTTGAATATGGAAGCCTCAATATTTAGTCCCTAATGATATAAGAAATTATTGCTTTGTTTTACTCAGATTATATATATAATTACCCGATCTTACTGGTTTTATCTCAGATTCCGATTTATACACCGATATGTCCCCCAGCCCCGTTTATGCATGTACGGATAATAATATGACATGTGTGCCTACGAGCACCATGCCCCGTTTACCCGAATGTTTTATATTGATATGTTTTGTATACGTTGTGATTTCTCATGTAACCTATGAGTCGGTACCACTAAGCTTGGATGTCCTTGTCAGTCTGATCAACTGACTTGGGTCTCCCCCTTGTGCTCCCGCCAGTTGCAACTTGGATCCCGTACTGTCCCGTTAACCGGTTCCGCGGCCGTGGTCTTGCCTAGATATATGTATATGTATATGTATATAATGTTGGTTCTCGTCACTTCGTGTGCTCGAGCCCAACGCACTCAATGTGCTCTCGTCACCTTAGTGATGGAGAGGATTTAGCTTTAGTGTGGTTGCCATCTAGTCAGTTCCTGTACCTTGAATACCCCCATGATTTATATTGCATCTGTACTTTAAATGAACTATGCATCCTGTTTTATGACAGTTTTCGTTATAACTATGATATGCTTTGATTTCTTTCTCGGTATTATCTATTCACCCACCTGCCAGACCGTCGTGTTTGACCTATTTTTGTGGTACTCAGGCCCAGCTCCCGTTAGTGCCTTTGAGGAGGAGCCAGAGGGGACGATTGATGAACCACAACGACTAGTGGAGTGGCAAGCTGACGATGTCATTTAGACATTCGGTTTAGCTTTGAGCTGCGAACATTTTGAGAGATTATAGACTGATTTATGATTCTTACTTTTGGGTTGTACTGGCCTTTGTTGGCCTTTATTTTTGGGGAATGTTAATTTAACTTGAGTTTTTGTTTAAACTTTAACTCCATATTTTGGGAATGCTAATGAGATCATTGCTCACTCTGACATCATGTCATGCCTGTGTATTAACAGTCTTATTTGTTGTGAATGGATTAAAAGTTTGATTTGCTACACGCTTCCGCACCAATATAAATGTTCTATGAATGTATGAGGAATCCTCACCGCGGAAACCTGTGGGAAATTAAGGGAATGTATAATCATTTTTTAAGGGTGGTTCATTATCCACACCACCCCCGTCGCGGTCCCGGGCCCCGATTCGGGGTCGCGACAAAGAGGGGGAGAGAGGGAGAGCTGAGAGTGGAGGAGTAGAGGTGTGTAGAGAGGAACACGGTGTCCATATGATATGTCATTTTGCGCAAAACAGGGTGTGTATGGAGTAAATGTAAGGAATATAGAGAGTACTAGTTTTGAGAGAGAAAAAACGAGTGTGCATTTAGCAGCTCTCTTATTTTAATTGAAATATAATTTCATGTTTTTATTCATGAGATGAATATGTTTCTGTTTATGGTTGAACATAATTGATACAAAATGACATGATTGTTCATTAGTCGATGAATAAGAGCCTTTAAGTATATTAGATGTGATCCATGTATGCAGATGAGATTCACATGCATGAGACATAGATCACAAATCCTATACAAAAAATGTTTCACAATTAGTGATGAGATTGGGCACCTCATCTAAAAAGGCTGTAGCACTACAATAACTATGCGATAGCGTGGTTTGTCTCGACAATAGAGTGGAATATTTTGGGTTTTTGTGCTAGTGCATTAGATGTACTGAAGGACCATTAGTAGCGCCTTATTCAAAATCCTGTCATAATTAAGGAATGCTCTTATAATTCTTAAGCAATAGGCTCTTAATCCTAAGGGAGTAATGGACTCGAATTTCTGTTATACATTCTCTTTGATATACCAATGAGTGAGGTGAACTATAGGTCAACACCTCGGTATCTTGGGGAGATGGTGGTGGGATTGTGGGAACATATATTCTCAAGCTGGGATTTGTCTTCATAAGAGAAATACCCAATTATGCTTATTAATGGAATTTATCATCGGCAAGTGCGTACCAGTTCTGATTAAGAGTTAATTAGATGATATCGATGATTGATGTGATTAATTGGGTCACAAAGATAATAAGAGGTGGATCCACATTGGTCAAATAGTTGATATTTATTTCCAATGGGTCTATGGATATATTTGATGGAGGGGCCTACTTGCAGTAATTGGAAACTTTATGGTCTTCTTGTAAAACTCCTAATACTGGAGTGCAATTGCATTTATGTAGTGGAGTTATATGCAATTAACTGTTGGTCGGGAACTTGCATGAGTTGTGGGGTCTAGATACATCAGTTGGAGCCATTTCCAAGGAATCCTTAGTGGTCTCAATGCTAGCCCTGAGTGAGAGAGTTATATTCAAACAAGTCATAAGAGAAAGAGGAGTAGGACTAGGACTTGTAAGAGAACTAGGGGTCTAGGACTATAAGTCCAAGAGGGACTGGACGTCCAGAAACAAGCATTAGACGTCCAGGGTGGTCCCTCTCCTCCCTTCTCTCCTCTCCTCTAGGTCTCTAGCTGGGTATCTTGAAGTTCTTCTCAATTGAGATCCCATCATTCTCTTTGAGAATGTCTCTCCTAGTCATAGTGTGGAAGACTATGAGGTTTGGGCGATCGTGTCTGCGAAAGAGTTTTGCAGAAATAAAGATCAAAGACTCGATTTGAGCACAACAGAGCTCCTCAAATATAGATCAACACTTGTTATCTATGTAGATCTAGTTTATACTTGTTCAAATCTTTTTTTCTTTAGATAGATCTAGGATCTTACTGCACTAAGATTAGAGTTTTTCTAGCATATGTTTGGTTATCTAAATAGAACTCCACACTCTTATACACTTTTATAAATTTCTTTTTGAGTCATTAGTCTTAAAGAATTCAAGGCGAGTGGTATACAAAAGTAGTAAGCTTTGCAAATAGTGATCACCCCCACAACATGATAAAACTTTTCAATGATATTGCCATTCATCTCGAGATATCAGAGGGGTTATAATGTGGGACCACCTTTTGTGAATGTAAATATGTGACCCACCATTAGAAATTGCAACGTCATACACACCTTAAGAAATTAGAATATGGGCCCTACATTCATAGGATTTATAATGTGGGTCCACCTTTTGTGAATGTGACCATATGACCCACATTCATTGAATTGATAATGTGGGCTTACCTTTATAGAAATTATAATGTTGGGCCATCTTTTTTATTGATTGTGAACACATGACCCACCTTTAAATTTTATAATGTGGTACCCACCTTTAAAACTTAGAACATGGGGCCACATTCCTAGGATTCACAATGTGGGCCTTAATTCTTAGCGTTTACAATATGGCTCGGCTCCACTTTATGTGATTGTGATCATATGACTCACCTTTAAAAGTTATAAAGTGGGGACATCTTTTCCGTGATTGTTGATACATGACCCATATTTAGAAATTACAACGTGGTGCCCACCTTTAGAAATTAGAACATGAGACCTTATAATATGGTCCCACAATTGTAGGAATTATAGTATGGGCTCACCTTTTGTGATTGTGACCATGTGATCCATCTTTAGGATTTACAAATTCGGGCCACCTTCTTTGAGGCTGTGAACATGGGGCATATCTTTGGATAAGTGATAGGATTTGGAGTCTTGAAATGGTCTTCTTTGAAAGGCAAGAGATAAGTAGAAAGCAACTATGCCAGCAAGTTGCTTTTTTAAAAAAATAAAGTTCTTTTGTTCCAACTTTGTTATGCCCGCGAGTTAAGATTTTGGGACTCCTTCCATCTAGAACAAAACTCAGAACAATGATGTACACTTACCGAACATGGTTTTTAGCCTCATCTCGTGGGAAGATCTTATTGGCACGATGCCAAATGCACCTCAAGGTGTTTGAAGACCTTGGGTGGATTTATTTATAGTTTTGATACAATCTTTTACTTTCTTTTTATTGTTTCCAAAGAAGAAATCTATTAAATAAAATGCAAATTTTTTTTTTTTACAATTACTTCCTAAATCAGACAACCAATTCGAGTAGTCATTAGAGCATTTGACAATTTGAGAAAAATCAACTTGAGCTAACAGATGAGAAGCCCTATTAGAGTGTTTACATAATCTAACTTATTCATATATCATAATCCCACATTAAAGGCCCAGTTAAAAGTCTTTAATACAATTCTAAATCAAAGCATAATCCCACAAAACGCATATATCTTTCATTAAAAATATTATATTTACATTATTATTAATATCACTCACCTAAACAAGGAAACATAATCACATCTTAAGATAACCAATGCTAGATAAAGTGAAAATACGAAGTCATCATTGGAAGTTATCGAGGAGTGTGATCTTTTGAGTATTTAAGTATTTTGATCAGTCTTTACAACATATATATATTGAACAATCCTCGTTCTCTAGTCTATATCAGGCTATTTTTTTCTTCCTACTTTGTCTAGTGATCGAGGGGAAGTACATAGACCTATCATCCAAGGATCAATCCTTCAGGTGTTATATATGTGGTGAGAGCGGAAGTCCTATCTGCAGAGACATCCCTATATTCTCAGCATCAATCTATTATAGTGTCTTGAGCTCTTTACATGTTAATTTGGAGAGAAATAGGGAGCTTTTGAGTCTTAAAGACTCGGAGAAATCTCGAGATGAAGGCATGGGACTTCATAGTGGGGTTTATTTCTTAAAAATCCGAGCTGCTCAAAATGAATGCCCTCATTGCTTGCGAGTCTTTTCTAGATTTTACTCAAACAGGAGTTTGACCTAACATAAAATTGACCATATTATGAATAACATGATTAGTACAGTCATTCTAATGTGCTAATCACGTTATTCATCATAGAGTCAATCTAATGGTGGGGTCAACTCCTTTTGGAGTAAGATTTGAGGATATTCCATACAAGATAAAGGCATTCATTTGAGTGGGTAAAGTTTTCAATAGGTGAGCCCTATTGTAGAGTCCCACTCTTTTAGCTCAGGATATCTCTAAGTGGGAGATTTAGATGATTTAGACTAAAAAACCGGTGGGAAATTTTTAACCAGCCAAGCCATGCTTTATGCGGTCCAGCTCGTGGGACACAATTGGATGCATTCCTATAATTAAAAGTAGGATGGATGGAAGGGTTGCTTTAAGATAAGGGTAATGAAAAAATAGGCCCCATCAAATTATCCTAGCGCAAGATTTAATGGTCTTTTAAACATAGATATTTTTTAAAATTCAATCCAAAAGTGAGTAAACGTTCAATGAGCATAAAATTGGTTATGATGCCAAACCATAGAAGGATAAGAGTGTGAAAGGAGTTGGCACTTGTCAAAAGTTAGACAAGTGGCCCCATAGAGCTAGATAGTACATGCAATTTGTTCATAGGAGAAAATTCTTTGATGTATAGATTTATAATAAGGGATTTTCTTTTATAAGGGTATCTACTATGGAAGCCGTGCTTTGTTGAATGCTTTTAATTCAAGGGTTTCACTTTATGAATGGTTGAAATTAAAAATCCATCTTATCCCTGTTGTGGAGTCATGAGATTATACTACATTAAAAAAAGAGAGTGAGAGACAGCTTGTAAGGCTTACATTAAGGAGCAACGCATGAGTTGTCTTCTTAGTGATTTTTATTTCTTCTTGTTGATATTTAGTTAATAATTCTAAAAAGATGCAGTCCTTCTCAAACTCTTTTGGGCTTTGGAAAGAGTTGGTTTCAACTAAAACATCACACGAGTTCAAGGAGTACTTCTTAATATATTTAAGTCGCCTTGAAAATGAATATGAGGGCCTTCTTAAAAATAAATAAATAAATAAAATCTCCCTAGTTGTAATTTGATTTCAAATCACGTAATACTTATATAGTCCATGAATTTATGATTCATTACCAAAAATTGAAACATATCTAGTTAGTGATTTACTGTATATCACTATGATCTAACATTCAAGGAGGAACTATTTCACCCGGTAGGCTAATCTTTTTAACCCCAACCGAGGGGGCTGGGACCCAAGAGACCAACCCACACAAGTAGGAAGAGGAAGTCCGCAAAGTGGGAAGAGTGACATCCCCAAGGATTCATCCCTAGGCAGGTGACATGTGGGACTGCCAACCAACTTAGCAACCCCTTCTTGTCATCCATTATAACTAACTTGATAGTGTGCACACAATTGAGTAGAGCTTATGCCTTTGGGTATATAGATTAATCTCAATTACGTGCACATATTGAATTACCCTATTTTAGTTTTGCAATTATTTGAATGCCAATTGTACTTTTGTTGATCCCCATTCCTCTAATTTCAAATCTCAAGTACGATGCTACTAACCTTTACGTAAGAAATAACATTAAGGATCTTTATAAACGGGTCGGAACCTTGGGGTAATCGGAGAATCGGGGACCCATTTACATCCCTAATCATTTACAATAGATTTAATAACATCCCGTGCCAAGAAATCAACTTCAATGATGTTAGAAACTGCCCATGAAATGAAAATAAGGTCCATTACTTACTAACTTTATCCAATGTGTCAAATCGCATGATGATGAGTTGGACCTACATTACTAGATTTACACTACTTAAGCACGCTTGATAATATATTCAATAGTGGTTTGAGCCTTATTATGTAGATGAAATATCAATTTTGATTAGATCCTGATGTTTGAGTTAAATTAATAAGAGTAAATCAGCCAAAGGTCCCTCAACAAGGTCTTGTAAGGCCTCCAGTCCAACAACTTTTTCTCTAAGGCCTACAGTTCATACAGCTGAACATATTTTGGCGAGAGGTCATTCGATAACATTTTCATGACTAATTTGCCCTCTCAGCTATTTAGCCAAAAAAATTTGAATCTTAAAGTTTCAAATCTTCCATTCTCCCTCGTTTCTAGGACAAAGTTCAACAGGAACCGGAATTGTTCCTACCTCTTCTTCCTCTTTGGCAATGGACCAGCGGTAGTGGTGAGCATCTTCTTCTCTTAGGAGATGAACCAGCGGTAGTGGTCAGCATCTTCTTCCTCTTCGGCGGTGGACAAGCAACAACGGCGATCGTTTGCGGGTTCTAGAAGAGCCTGTGACCAAGTCTCCTTCTCCGGTGAGTAAGTATGTCGATCGCGTGTAGACCCATAGAAATTGGATTCTATTGCTGGACCTCCCTTTTCTGATGACGGCGAGCTTTCTATTTCTTGGTGATGGCATCAACACCCTTCTTTTCTCTTGATTTGGATCAGGGAACGTGACCCCACCTTTGATATGACCCACCCTGCTCGTCTCTGCTCTGCCTTCAGATAAGATTGGCTTCTAGTCTAGCAGCACACTTGTTTATGTTTCTTGTACAATGGACTGATTGTAGCCTCGCCGGTGCTCTTGAATTGCTTCGAATCCTCATTTACACGGGAAATGTCTGATGTTTGCATCGTTCTCTACAAATGCTAACATATGCAGATGGAAAAATGACCATGACTATTCATGAAAGAAAAGCTACTATTAAAGAATTGTATGGTATGTTAGTGTAGGGGATAAGAATATCACCCACTTAGATTAGGAAGTAGAACTTGTAGATCAGGGAAGACCGAACGGCGAGGACCTGAAAGGGAAGGAAAGTAGCTTGGATCAGAGCCATTGGCTGCCATCAGCCGAAGGCACTCCGATGCCTGAGTTGGTTCTGGTAAAACTAAGCAGGAGGAGGAAGAAGAGAATGAGAGATTTAGCAAGAGTTTTTGTGCTGTCTGTTAGCGTACCTCCATGGGGCTGATCCCATGTGTATTTGTAGATGATTCCTCGTTCATTCTCTTTGTGAGTGGGGGTAGGTGGGGTAAGGTCCCATCGGGCCTTACTCTGACATTCGGCGGTAGGTAAAAGGCACATCCCATCGGAAACTTCTATGCTTTTGGACAATTGATGTGAAGGGATGATAAAGCCAACTTCTTATCGCCATAAATGAGCCACCCTATCTGTCAGAGCACGCCCATACTTCTCATACGAGTGCGATGGCCCACTCTTTGCCTTCAGTGTTTTTACCGGGACCAGGAATGGTCTAGCTGAGCTGGCACTCACGCCGAGTTGCAGAGCTGATACCCGATGAGATGGAACTCTTAACCGAGCTGCCGAACTGCGGGGCTGTGTTCACCGAGATCGAGGGGAACAGTTAGTGCATCACCGTGGTTTTCCCTTAATCTCGTCATTAGGGTATTTTATCCACACAATTGCCCCTAGTTTTCGGCCTCTGGGAGTTCTTCAACTTACGAAGGTTGGAAGCTAAGTGATTCTGCCTAGCCGATACTGCTACCGAGCTCAAAGATGGTTGCCATAATGCGGAAAAGGGTTACCAAGGTAGGGGGGTCTTGGTTCAAAGAGGGGGTCCCTCCTTATCCTGATGACCTGTTGCTGACGTACGGTCCTTATCAAGATGTTTCTTCGCTTGCCCGAGGCATTTAATAGTCCTGAGGAATTGCGCTGATGGTGGCACGTGTAGCCTTTTCGGCTGTCACAGAATCGTTTCAAAAGGACGTTAGGGTTGCTCGAGGGGACACCTCATTAAAGGCGTTTCTTGAAAGCCGAAACAACGCCTCTAAACCCTTATAAATTAGGGCGTCTCCTTCGTTCTGACCTTCTTCTCTTTTTAACCTTCTTCTTCTTCTACGCCTTATTGAAGTTCTTCGTTCTTTACTGTTAGAGAGCTCTTTGCTGCCTGTAAGTCGCCAGCGCTTTCTTCTGTGCAATTTCCTTCTTGGGGTTTCCCTTTATGTTTCTTTTTCTTTTGGGTAGATTTCTGGGTAGAAAATGAGAGCTTTTAGGCACCTGCTGGAAGACCATGTCTCCATAACAGTCTTTAGGACCTTGAACCATATCCCTGCCAACGTAAAGGTTAGACCAGATAGCCCTACCGATGGGTTTGTCTTCCACAATGGCTGGATGCCGTTCTAGCTTGTAACCATTGTGGAAGTGGGGGTCCGGTTCCCCCTTCACCCACTCCTCAGGGACTGTCTCCGGGAGTGGAACCTCTGCCCCTACCAACTGTTACCTAATGGCTACAAGATCATTATGGGGGTAGTGCAATTGAATAGGATCTTGGAGATCAACCTCGGTGTCCCAGACATCAAGGATGTATATGACCTCTGTAAATCCACAGATGGGAACTCCTATTACCTCCGGCTAAGGATTGGCCGGGCTGGCTTGTTACCGCACTGGAAGATTCCTACCGGTATGCGGGTGATGATCAAATGCTCGTCAGAGGAGAATGGGAGTTCGGTGAAACAAAGGTTGGCACAACGGTCTGGATCCCACTTAAAATGGGAACCCCTCCAAGTAAAGGCCGAAGTCTTTTCGGTTTTTCCTTCTCTTTATCTTTATACTTGCCGGACTGACATCTCTTCTTGCTATGCAGATTTTCGCCAGAGAAGAATATCAGCCGGAGAAACAGCTAGAAGATAAACACCGCTTGGCATGAGCTGGTGAGGAATTACAGTGACCACAACACCCGAGCTGTGTGGTCGCTGCTGGGAGTATACGCCGCACTACCGGTCCTTCAATACCTCGAGGAAGGTGACCGGGATAGACTCCGTGCTGCTCGGAGAAGGCTCCAGCGCGGAGCCAGTGATGGTTGCAATCCCCGCTGGGCATCTGGTCGAGTCCGGTGACCAAGCTTCAGCGCCACTCCCAGACTCGGACCCTGCCGAGACCGCGGCAGTCGAGGCCGGGACCTCTTCGCGGCGGAGGAAGAGACTTGTAGCATCCTCCAGCTCGACATCTTCTAGCTCGGAAGAAGAAGAAGAAGGGATGTTGCGCCATCGTCACTAGCGCTTCGCGGCGGCGAACCTGTTAGCCGCGGCTTTTGGGGACGTCAGGGACGAGGCCCTGGATGCCCTCCAGCCTGCAGGCGAGGCCCCAGTTTTGCCGCTTCCTACTCTGCTGCCGCCGTCGCAGAGGCCGCCCTTACCGTTGCTGCTGCCGCCTTAACCCCCTCGGCAATGCGGTTGACGGTCGCAGTAAATAGCTCACACAAACCCAAGTATTTGATTCCAGTATTTGTTTTCTGACTTCTTTTTTATTTCGTAGATGATGCAAAAATGCCAGGTCGGCCTGGCGAGGTCGGAGAGGGCGGAAGCCCGGGCAGCCGAGTGGGCGGCTTAGAAGGAAAGGTTGAAGAAAGCCTTGAAAGCCAAGGATGGGCTGCTGAAGGAGGCGGCGAGTAAGAACGGTGGTCTTGCTACTGACCTGGAGAAGGCTCAAGCTGAAGTGGGGCAGTTGGGGGAAAAAGCGAAAGAGGGGGGCGATACAGAACGCCACTCTCTCTGCTGACCTTAACAAGGCGCTGGCTACAATGGAGCTGGAAGTGGACGCGGAGATGCTAAGGAGGGGAAATACCGACCTCGCTACTGATGCGAGGCCGGCGAGGACCCTGTTGGAAGATGCCTTGAAGGAGAAGGCGGCCAAGCTCGAATTTGCTCTGGTGAAGCAAAAAGCCGAGCTCAAGGAGCAGTACGTGGCTGACTTCGACTTTGCTATGGAGGAGAAGGTGCGGAGATTGGCTGCGGACTACAAGGCGCAACTACCAGGAGTCCGGGATTGAGCCTGGGAGCTCGGATGGAAGGCAGCCTTGAGGAAGGTTAGGGTTCCTGGGGATAACCCTGTTCTCAGGAACCTCCCCAAGTTTCCCAGCTCGACTTTGACCTCCACTCCATCATTGACTCGCCCCTTGCACCTGGCCCATCTCCTCAAGCTCCTCCAGCGGCAAGCGCTGTGTTTAAGGCCTCCTATGAAGCTTTGCCAGCGGCGAAGCGGTGCCCGAGGCCCCTTCTGAAGCTTGCCTGGTCAGCTCTGAAACCATTCTAGCCAGTCCCGAAACGGGCGCGGCAGTTTCCAAAGTCCCACCAGAGATCGACTACAACGTTGATGCTGCAGCCCTCTGATTTTTTATGCCTTTTGTGTTTTCTCCATTGTAATCGGAATTTATATCAATGGAACAGCGATTTTCTAATACTCTGGCTTCTCTTTCATGTCTGAATGATGGAATGGGTGTATGGAATGTTCACTCTCTTTTGCTTAAGTAGTTGGTCTCGGTAACCGAACTTCTCATAAACTTAAAATTGGACTTCTGCCTTTAAGTAACAAAGCTCGGTTCATCAACCGGAGTCCCAGCGGCTTGCATCCATAATCATTGAGAAAGTGGCCCTATCCAGTACTGACTTGATGAAGGGTTCCACCTCGGTTCTTCAACCCAAGTGTCCCTAAGCGCCGAAGTCAATGCCTTGGGATGTTTTTGGCTTTGTTGCCGTAGCTGGTGCTGTCACCGAGCTATGGACGACTGGTACTTTAATTGAGCTACCAAGCTGGGGCTGGAACTGTCACTGTGCCCTTAGGAAGCTGGCACTGCTGCCGAGCTGTAGCCGGTGCTGTCACCAAGCTAAGGTCAGCTGGTACTCTGACTGAGCTACGGAGCCGGGGCTGGGACTGTCACCGTGCCCTTAGGAAGCTGGCACTGCTGCCGAGCTGTAGCTGGTGCTGTCATCGAGCTAAGGACGGCTGGTACTCTGACTGAGCTACCGAGCCGGGGCTGGGACTGTCACCGTGCCCTTAGGAAGCTGGCACTGCTGCCGAGCTGTAGTTGGTGCTGTCACCTAGCTAAGGACGGTTGGGTACTTTGACTGAGCTACCGAGCCGGGGCTGGGACTATCACCGTGCCCTTGGGAAGCTGGCACTGTTGCCGAGCTGTAGCTGGTGCTATCACCGAGCTAAGGACGGCTGGTACTCTAACTGAGTTACCGAGTCGGGGCTAGGACTATCACCGTGCCCTTGAGAAGCTGGCACTGCTGCCGAGGTTATAACTTGAAGCAATTTGAAAGAGAGAGATCCGTTCCAAAAGAATGCCTTTTATTGATGTTTGAATCTTTGAGTACATCTTTTAAAAGTAAAATTTCTTGAGGTGCGTCGCATTCCATGGCCGTGGCAACCCCTTGCCTTCCATGTCCTCAACTCTGTATGCGGATCTTCCAGCTGCTGAGAGTACTTTGAATGGCCCTTGCTAGTTAGGCGTTAGTTTGCCTTCGTTTGGATTTCTATCTTCGGGACGTGTTTTCTTTAGGACTAGCTCTCCTACCGCGAACCTTCTTTCTTTGACCTTCTTGTTGTATCCCCTGGCCAACTGCTGCTAATAGGCGGCTAGGCGGATAGCTGCCGCTTCTATTTGTTCTTTAGCGAAGTCCAGCTCTCGAGCCACGCTCAGATCATTCAGCCCTTAGTTGCAGAGTTCCGACCTCAAGGTCGGGAGGCCGACCTTAAGTGGAATTCCATGCCGTAGGCAAGGGAGAACGGTGTAGCCGAGGTGGAACGCCTTGGAGTCATCCTGTATGTTCATAGAACACTTGGAAGTTCTTCTGCCTACCTTCCTTTAGCTCGGTCGAGTCTCTTCTTGAGTCCGTCAAGGATCAGTTTGTTTGAGATCTTAGCCTGGCCGTTGCTCTGCAGGTACGCCGGGGTGGAGTAGACATTTCGGATGCCGTGCTCCTGGTAGAAGTTCTTGAAGAAGTTGGAATCGAACTGTGTCCCGTTGTCCGAGATGAGAGTTCGCGGGATCCGAAATCTTGTAATGATGTTCTTCCATATGAAGTTCATTGTGTCTTGCTCAGTGATGGAGGACAGTGGCTCGGCTTCAACCCACTTGGTGAAGTAATCGGTGGCTACAATTAGCCACCTCTTGTTCCCTGGAGTTAGGTGGAGCAGTCCTACGATGTCCAAGTCCCACTGAGCGAAGGGCTACGGACTGGAGAGAGGGCTCAGGTCCTGTGTTGGCTGGTGGAGAGAGTGTGAGAACTTCTGGCATTTTTCACATCTTCTGGCATAGAGCTGGGCATTCTTCTGCATGTATGGCCACTAGTAACCTTGGCAGATAACTCGGTAAGCCAGTGACCGACCTCTAATGTGACCCCCGCAGATCCCCTCATGAATTTCATAAAGGAAATCTTCGACCTTGCTTGGATGAACGCACTGGAGGTACGGCCCGGTAAATGACTTCCTGTAGAGTCTGCCATCTGGGGAGAGCTAGAACCGGGTTGCTTTCAACCTTGTCTTGTGAGCTTCTGTTTTGTCTTTGGGCAGCTGGTCGTCCTTTAGGTATGTAACGATCGGGTCCATCCAGCTTGGACCGAGATCGAGACACATGAGTTGCCGAGGTCGCTGGAGTTTGATGCTGGGTTCTTGTAACGTCTCTACTTCGATAGTTCTTTTATTACCGGCTTCGACGGCTGAGGGGAGGCTGGCAAGGCGTCAGGATGAGAGTTGGACTCTCTGTCGATCTGCTAGACCTCGGCCCTTTCGAACTAGGAGAGGAGCTCCTTCGTATAAGTTAGGTAGGCCGCCATCCTGTCATCCCGGGCTTGGTAATCTCCACTGAGTTGGCTTGTCACCTGCTGAGAATCACTGAAAACCACTACACGCCGAGCTTCCAAGATTTTGGCATTGTTCAGTCCGGCAATGAGCGCTTCGTATTCAGCCTCATTATTGGATGCTCTGAAGCCAAGTGTTAGAGCTTGCTCGATAACAAGGTCCTCAGGAGACTGGAGGACTATGCCAGTGCTAGGCCTCTTGGATGTTGAGGATTCGTCGACGAAGACTTTCCAGGCCGAGTCCAGGAACTTTTTCGAGGAAAATTCTTGCTCTGTCTTGGTGACTGCCTCGGTATCCTTATTGCCCCCTTGTTCGGTGTCGAGCAGGGTCGGTGTCAAACTCTGAGAGGTAAATTCCACGATGTAGTCTGCTAAAACCTGCGCTTTGATGGCCATTCTGGGCTGATACTTGATATCATATTGCCCCAGTTTGACAGCCCATTTAAAGATTCTGCCGGAGAAGTCTGCCTTCCGGAAGAGAGCCTTCAATGGGTGCTCTGTCACTACCACAATTGTGAAGGTTTGGAAGTAGTGGGAGAGCTTCCGCCAGGGCAAGCTTTTCTAGCTGCAAGTACCGGGTCTCGGCGTCGAGCAAGATTTTGCTCGTGTAAAAGATAGGCCGCTGTTGGCCATTGTCCTATCTGATGAGTACCGAGCTCATTGCGTGGTCCAGGTACAAGTACAACGCTTCGCCATGGGTTGGAGTCGACAGCAGCGGTGGTGAAGAGAGGTAGCGCTTGAGCTGCTGTAGGGCCTGATCGCAGTTTGACGTCCATTGGAACTTGGAGCCTTTCTGCAGGAGCTGAAAGAAGGGCCTTCATTTGTCGGAAGCTTGGCTGATGAAGCGGTTGAGCACGGCAGCCATGCCGGTCAGCCTCTGAACTTGTTTTGACGTGGTCGGACTCTGTAGCGCCTGGATTGCCGTGATCTGGTCTGGGTTATTTTCGATCCCTCTCCTTGTGACCAGGCTTCCCAAGAACTTGCCGGAGACGACACCGAATGCGCATTTGGATACGTTCAGCTTCAACTGGAACTGCCGGAGGATGTCGAATATCTGACTGAGGTCGGTCAAGTGGTCCTGTTACCTTTTAGACTTGACAACCATGTCATCAATGTAAACCTCCACTGTTTTGCTGAGCTACGCTTGAAACATCTTGGTCACCAGCCATTGGTACGTCGCTCCTGCATTCTTTAACCCGAAGGGCATTACCTTGTAACAGCAGGTGCCCCAGGGTGTGATGAAGGCTGTCTTCTCCTAGTCCGGTAAGAACAGTGGGATCTGGTGGTATCCTCTGTAGGCGTTGAGGAAACTTATGCGGTCGTGTCCAGCAGTGGCATCAATGAGCTGGTTGATCTTCGGAAGAGGGAAGCTATCATTGGGGCAGGCTTTATTGAGGTCGGTGGAGTCCACACAAACCCTCTATTTCCCAGTCTTTTTCTTGACCACCACCATGTTGGCCAGCCACTCCGGATAATGGACCTCCTTTATTGTTTCTGCCTCGATCAGTTTTTGGACCTCCTCAATCACGGGTTCGGTCTGTGGGACCCCAGTTCTGCGTGCTTTCTGGATCACATGTTTGTGGTTGGGGTCCACATTCAGCTTGTGGCACATGACTGTGGGGTCAATGCCAGGTATCTCATACAGTGTCCATGCAAAGAGCTCTTTATTCTTCAAGAGGAGGTCAAGCAGCTCAGTCTTCTCGGGGCTCGGGGAGCTGGCTTCCCAACAGCAAGAATCTGTCGGGGTCGGCAGGATCGAGTTTGACCTCGGTGAGGTCCTCTATGCTCTTCTGCGCTGGAGCCCGGCCAACGTCCCTAAGCTTTGCCTCTCTGTTCAGCTCGGCCATATGAACTTGTGAGGAATCGGCTTCACCAGGCTACACGGCCATCAAGCAGTGCCTAGCCATGTGTTGGTCGCCTCTGACTGTGATTACTTATGTTTGGCTGGACTGGCTCTCCAAAGGGAACTTTAGCTTCTGATGTCGGGTGGAGGGCCCAGCCTCCATGCTGTGCAGCCACGTCCTCCCCATTA
This sequence comes from Persea americana, assembly GCA_029852735.1. Taxonomy (NCBI): domain Eukaryota; kingdom Viridiplantae; phylum Streptophyta; class Magnoliopsida; order Laurales; family Lauraceae; genus Persea; species Persea americana. Next base: position 18,970,129 of record CM056816.1, read on the forward strand.
TGACATTATATGGGGAGGGGATGTCGACTACCAAGAAGTCGACCTGCTTGGAGGCGCCTCCTACTTGGACTCTGAGGGAGATTTTACCCTTGGGGTATACAGGCTTCTAGCTGAAGCCGACAAGATGGGTACGGGCTGTCTGGAGATCCTCATCTCTGAGTTTCAGCTTCTTGAAGCAGTCGTAGTACATGATCTCTGACAGACTGCGGGGTCGACAAGGACTCTCTGAACCAAGAAGTTTTGCAGCTTCAAGGTGAGTACTAGAGGGTCATTATGGGGGAGTTCGACGTCCTCTAGGTCTCCATTTGAGAACCAAATTTTGGGACCCTCTGGCCTGGCTTTCTTTGCAGCTGACTCCGATGCAGTAGTCAGCACCTACTTCTGATGGGAGGCCCTCCTGGCCTTGGCACGGGCCTAAGAGCTCCCCTTAGGCGAAGGAGCGAGGTGAATGAAGTTGATGATGCCCTCAGGCTCGCTGTCCTAGCCGCCATTATCTTGGTGCTGAGGTCAGCTGTTGTCTCTGCCTTCCTCCTTGATATGGTCCCTCAGGTGCCCGTCCTTCACAAGGTTTTCGAGGTGGGCCTTGAAGGTCTTGCAATCCTCGGTTCTGGGCCCGTTTTGCTTGTGGTAAACACAAAACTTGCTCCGATCCTGGGAGGACGAGTCACCTCTCATCGGCTGCGGCCACTTGAAGAAGGGTTGCGTTTTTATTTTGTTGAGGAGCTTGTAGATCAGCTCCTTGAAGACTGTGTTCACCGTCCTGTGGGTGGCAGCTTTACTTCTGAACTTCCTGCTGCTCCTCGAGGCCGCTGCCGAGGTAGACGGGGCCCCGACACCTGTCTAGTGTCAAGGCCCTGTGCCGATCTGGGCACGGGTCTCCGCGCCGGTCCTCCCTCCTAGAGGACCTCTTGTCTCCTTTGGATGGCTTGTCCTTCTGGCTAAGGCCGAAGTTCTCCCGACCCCGAACCTCGTCTTCTTCCGCCCTGATGAACCGATTCGCCCGGGCCATTAGTTCTTTCATTGTGGCCACGGGGTATATGACCAACTGCGCCCACAGCTCGATGCCCGGCCGCAGAGCTTGCTGGAAGGACTTTACAGCCATCTCCTCATAAGCGCTTTCGATCTGGCTATAGACAATCCATAATCGCCTGGCGAACTGGGTGACGTTCTCGTCCTCTCGCATTCTAAGGGCCATGAGGTCGGCAGCCGTCTTTGGGATGACTCGATGGGCCTGGAACTTTTCCAGGAAGGAGGTCCGGAGTTGCCGCCAACTGGAGATGGAGCCCTCGGGGAGCGAGCAGAACCATCTCAGGGGGAGGTCTCCCAAACTGGAGGAAAAGACTCTACAGTTCAGGAAGTCTTCATCACCCCACACTGACATCTTCTGGATGAAATGTTGGAGGTGTGCCGCAGGGTCCGAGGTTTCATTGTCCAGGATGAACCTCGGGACGTTGAACTTTTCAGGGAGGGAGTATTTTCTAATATCCCTGGAGAAAGGAGATGCACCCAGATCGTCAGCTTCGTAGGTGCTATACCGGTCTCGGGCGATGCCAGTAGTCTCCATGTTCTGACAAATGGTCTGCTTGATATGCCGGTCGAGCCATTGCTTTAACTCGGCATCGTCTTCAGGCCTCAGACGCTGCTTCTTGGGTCCTGCATGTATATGGCTGCTGCTGGAGCCCTCTTAATCATGGACCCGATCACACCTCTTATTATTAAGGACGTGCCTTAGATCCCACTCGTGTGACGGAGGTGGAGCTTGGTCGTGCTTGGGTGGAGGACCCGAAGCATGGCTGCGTACTGGAGGCGGACTCGGAGCCCTTCTCCTCTCCCGGAGCTGCTGCTTGAGTTATCGAATGAGCTCTTCCTGCTCATGGATGACGCGGTTCTGAGCCCTGACATCGTCTAGGAGAGGGTCTTCACCGTCGTCGAGGTTGGCCTGATGATGAGACTGAGACTTGGCCCGCGCCGACTTCTCTCTTGGCTTGGTGACAGATTTTTCACTTTGCCTGGTGTGCTCTTTGCTCTGGTGGGGCTGCTCTGGTGGTGGAACGTTGTGAAGAGAAGGCATTGTCAGCCCTCTCGACATCGAGCCTGAGTGGGCTATCTGAAATTCTTCGATGCTCAATGCGCCAGATCTTCCTCCAGACCTCCTTTGCAGAGGGGGTGGAGGTGGTAGCTGCACCAACACAGGTGGTAGGTACGGGCCCTCGCCCTTGGATGGTCCTTCGCCATTTCTGGTCTTTGGAGGCATGGTGTTTGTAAACTTTTGTTCAGTCGTTTCCCATAGACGGCGCCAAACTGTAGGCGATAAAAATATCACCCACTTAGATTAGGAAGTAGAACTTGTAGATCAGGGAAGACCAAATGCCGAGGACCTGAAAGGGAAGGAAAGTAGCTTGGATCAAAGCCCCTGGCTGCTGTCAGCTGAAGGCACTCTGATGCCTGAGTTAGTTCTGGTAAAACTAAGCAGGAGGAAGAAGAAGAGAATGAGAGATTTAGCAAGAGTTTTTGTGCTATTTGTTAGCGTACCTCCATGGAGCTGATCCCATGTGTATTTGTAGATTATTCCTCTTTCATTCTCTTTGTGAGTGGGGGTAGGTGGGGGTAAGGTCCCATCGGGCCTTACCCTGACATTCGGCGATAGGTAAAAGGGCACATCCCATCGGAAACTTCCATGCTTTTGGACAGTTGATGTGAAGGGATGATAAAGTCAACTTCTTATTGCCATAAATGAGTGACCCTATCTGTCAGAGCACGTCCGTACTTCTCATAGGAGTGCGATGGCCCACTCCCTGCCTTCAGTGTTTTTACCGGGACCAGGAATGGTCTGGCTGAGCTGACACGTAGCCGAGCTGGCACTCACGCCGAGCTGCCGAGCTGATACCCGATGAGCTGGCACTCTTAACCGAGCTGTCGAGCCGACGATCCTTACCGAGCCATCGAACTACTGGGCTGTGTTTACCGAGATCGAGGGGAACAGTTGGTGCATCACCATGGTTCTCCCTTAATCTTGTCATTACGGTATTTTATCCACGCAGTTAGCATTTTGAGGTTTTTTATATAGTTTTCTCCAGGGCTATATCGAGTGATCTCCACCTCGAGCAAAACTTGAGGATCTTCAACCTCGCTCTGACACAGGCTCAAAACCCCGTCTTGGTTGTAGGCGAAAGGGTTTCTGGTTTCAAAATCCAACCGGAAAAGAGATTTATCTTAGTTTCTGTGAAATTTATCTGAGTTTTGTCAAATTTATCTAAGTCTTTGTCAAATTTATCTAAGTTTTGGTGAACTTTATCTAAGTTTTGGTGAACCTTATTTGAGTTTTTGTCAAATTTATCTAGATTTTTCTTAAAAATTTATCTGCTTTTTAAGAAAATTTATCTGAGTGTTTTGGCAATTTTTTTTTGCGTTTTTTGAAATAAATTTAACTGAGTTTTGGAAAAAATATTTGAGTTTTTGGAAAAAATTTATGAAATTTGGAAAATTGGTTTATCTTAGTTTTGGCAAATGTATTTACATTTTTTGAAATTCATTTGTATTTTTTAATTTTTATTTATGACTTTTGAAATTTATTTGCGTCTTTTGAAATTTATGTACATTTTTTAAATTTTATTTGAATCTTTTGAAATTTATTTGCATCCTTTTAAATTTCTCTACGTTCTTTTGAAATTTATTGCGTTCTTTGAAATTATTGCTTTGTTTTAAATTTATTTGCGTTTTTTGAAATTTTTTTGTATTTTTTTAGAATTTATTTGAAAATCTCATTAATGGGATTTCATTAATCATTGTCAATTAACGGTAGTTAACCATTATTAATGGCATTTCCCACTAATCATGGGATATGATTTAAAGAAAGGGTAACTTAGTCATTTTAGGTCTTCAAATTTGGAAAAAGAACCTATCACATTATGAAAAAAGATTATGGATCTAATGCAATAAAGTGAAATGTTTAGGGACCTGTCGCCAAATGCCCCAATCAATAAAAAGGCTGCCATGCACCCGTAAATGATGACACCATACGGTAGGAGAGCCATAAATATTTTTAAGAGACCCCTTTATTAATAAAGAATTCTATGACTATGACACAATTCATCCATTTTTGGACCTATTTACTAACCGTTATAGCCACTTATAAGCCAGCCCTTAACTAGTAACCATTGTGATTTCCAATTAAGCTAAATAAGATTTAGATGTTCAAACAAAAAATTTCTTGAAAGGCACATAAACATAAAATCTAAAAAAAAATAAAATAATATCTTCAACAAGTTGGCAGTTAATTTGACGATCATTGAAATTACATTATGATTAAAGCATAATTTTTATAGAATGCAGGAAGCTAAGAAAAAGCTCTCATACCACTATAAGTTAATTTAGATTTGTATCACAAAAAAAAAAAAAAAAAAAGATTCACGTCATACATTCAATAAATGTACAAAATGAATAATAGAAATTGCTTGATTGTCGATCTAACCCCTAGATGTTGTCCTTGTTGATTTTGCTTCTTGATAAATGGTTTTGATCCGCTCTCAATTCTCTTCACAACTTGCTTTATTTTTATAACAAATATGTTTCCTTTTCTTACAAAACCACAAACTAGCAATATCATACTATTCTAACATTCATTGGGCTTGTTTCAACTTAGTCAAAGATTTTTTAGACTAATCAAAAGAAATAGGAAAGAGATGTTTCCTTGTAACACCGTGTGCATATGTTGAACATATCATCCTTATTTATAGATACTCAAGGCCTGTCTTGTCATGCCAAAAAACTAGACTCCTACTGTAATCTAATCTCGGGGAGCGTGATTTCTGGGGCTAATTAAAATTTTTGTTTTTCCCAAGATCTGCGCCTGTGAGGATAACAAATTCCCATCACAAATGGAACATTTCGCGGAAGCTTACTTGATGTTGTGACCCGGAGCCCGTAGCCATCGGATTTCGTGTCGCACTCAATCAGTCAGCACAAAGCTGTCATAACAATATTCATACTCAGACTGGAACAAATATGATATCAAAATATATAGAGCTGACAGTAACAGGAGAGTTCATATCCCACAAAGCTGTCATAACAATATTCGTACTCAGACTGGAACAAATATGATATCAAAATATACAGAGCTGACAATAACAGGAGAGTTCATTTCCCACATATATTCAAGTTACAAATTATGCAAGTGCATTAATTAACCACCCGAAGAAAAAGGCTAACAAAAGCCATCAAGAAACTAACTAATCAAACTACTACCCAGATATGAGACAAACTCCAATGCCAAACTCGACGTCTACATGACATCGTCAGCACAGCCAACCTACCAAAATATAAGGCTTCGAATCCACTGCACGCACTCCAACTTAGAACGAAAGATCTGCCACCTATGGCACCAACAAAAAGAATATCAAACACAACGTTCTGACAAGTGAATAAAGCAGATAAGATATACAAGTTTTATCAATGTCACATTTAAAATCATGAAGTGCATTTAAAACAAAGCATGAATAAAGAATAAACCAACTGGATCATTTCTGTACAAAAAGAGATTTCACATTTAAAGTATTTTAAATTGACTGATAAATAAGCAGAATATCAGCAACCCAAATATAGCTATATTCTCCAATTACTGAAGTAACAAGAGCAAATAGATAGAAACCGTTGCCATATAAAATGGCCGGAACAGATGCCATGCAAAATGGCCAGACAGAAACTATTGCCAAACGCGGAAGCTGGAACAAACAGAAACCGTTGCAATAAGCGTAGGCTGGAACAAATAGAAACCGTTGCCATGGCAGGACAAATAGATAGAGGGTCCAAACCACGGTTGGCAAATCATAATTTTTGGATCCCAAGTCGGGTGATCAATCTGACAAAGTGACCCCAGCTTAGTGGTGCCGATTCAAATACAAAACGATGTAGTTCAAATTACTAAACGTAATTCAGACGAAAAAAGGACTACTCTATATCAAAACAATCAGACAAATCTAAGAACAAATCAGATAAGTAGCCTTATCAATGTCTTTCAAATGTGGTGAACCACTCAATTTTATTTCAAAATGATTTATGAGAAAACATATAATTTGTCTAACTTGGAATTGGGATGATTAAGATGATTTATAGTGTTTGATGGGCTTATCAGGGGCCGTCTCGATATACACTTAGTGTCCTCATGTCGGTTCATAAGTGAAAATGTTGGTATCTTTGAAGGTCTCCGACGATTAAGGGCATAAAGTGTATATTAAGACTAATAGAAAATCCCGTGTAATTTAATTACAACACTTTCTTCCTACTTCTTCATAAAATTTTCATCATATATGGTGCTCCAGACTTCAAATCCCAGTCCTCAATTATTTCGGATCATTAGGGAAATTTTCCTACTCGAATTGGGCCTCAAAATTGCATAAAAAGGCTTCAAAATTGCACCAAAACAGATCTGGGCCAGAACCCAGGCTCGCTTGAGCGGGCACAGCTGCTGTGTGCCCATTTCTGCAGCACGTTATGTGCTGTAGTTCTGCATTATCCTGCATTTGGAATTTCTTCTTCCTCCAAACCAATCAAAGCTGAATTCAAATAACTTCCTAACAACTTCATTCAACCACCAAACATCACTAAATCATTCCCATTTCACATATCAAAGAGAAAAGAAAAGAAAACTTCAGAATTCAAGTAGATAAACACAGAAGTTATCAATGGAGCTTCCATCTTTACCAAATAGAGCTGAAATCTCAACAACAAGATACAACAAGAAATGAGCCAGCATTAAACCATTTTCTTGCACAAAAATCATTTATAACCTGAACCTAATCATTGATAAAACAGTCCTTGCAATCCAATAAAATAATTCAATTAGATTTGAAGCAAAAACCCATTTCATAAAACCACCCATGAACATAAAGTTTCCAGCTAACAAAAACATAAAAATCCTGGCAAAAAAGTTGTGCAAATCTTGAATCCCAAGTTTTCTGAAATCAGCCATTTATACCAAAACAATAAATCAAATAGTATAGCATTTTCACATTCATCTTCTGAAAAGAAATCATCAATTCTGTGGCATGCATTCCAAGCTGAGTTATTCACTTGCCTCAAGCTTAAATGGGTCTCAAAACAATCCAAGAAACTCCTACACAGCTCAGCTGCCGTCCTACACCAAAATCCCATGGAGAACCCATTTCAAAAATCCACAAAACTTTGAAAAACAATGGAGTTCTACAAAAGAATCCATGCATGTATGATAAGAAGCTCTAATTAGTTCAATAAAGCCAGATTTGAGAAGAAGATTTCCATTGATAACCTTGAGAAGCTCTAGACAAGATGGAGAGTTTGGAGAAGAGGAAAATCCCAGCTAAAATCTCACAAAGATTGTATCAATGGATAGCTTGGAAGATGAGGAAGAGATTTGTGTAGTTTGTTTTCCAATTTGGGTTTGGTTTCCTTGGCATGCAGAGGAGAGAAGATATGAAGAAGAAGAGAACTCCTTGAGCTCTCAGTTGCAGAAAAACGAAATGGGGCAGACAACTCACATTGAATATATATATATATAAATGGGTTTTGACTCAAATTGTGGGCCCCAATGGCCATAAAACTTCAGGGCTTTAAAACTCCTATTTGTGGGTCCCGATGAAGTCGACAAAGAAGAGAAAAATGATCGTCGAAAAATTTAGGGTTAAAATAATCCAAACTAATCACCCTCTAATCTAACTGAAAATCCAAACTAATCACCCTCTAATCCCACTTAGAAATTAAATAGGGTTAAAATAATATTTAAAAATACTAAAACTGGGTTGGGGCCTGACATGTCTACTTGGAAGTTGAAGGTTGCGTTTAAGCCTTAATATAGGCTACGGTTCCTATTGGAAAATAAAAAGTCCATCTTCCCATGCATAAAATTTTCCAAGGCAAAATATACTCTTTTCATAAAAATATGATGACAACTTGGTGACCGCCAGAATCTAGCCGGCTACAATAGGAATTATCCAATGGTTACTGATTGTAAAATGTCACCGGCCGTTGCAATCTTCAAAGTACAGACCGCCCAGCATAAGGGAGTGGCCGCCAACTCTTGTTCAAGGACTAGCCACTAGACGACTTCACTCAATGATACAAGAGTGGCCCCTGGACACTGTACGACTCCATACATTGGCCACCGAACTCCTTCTTCCCAGGCCATACGTCTCCCACGACTTATGATATGTTACTTTTTTCAACAATCGCTGAACCTGCCAAGGAGGAATAATTGCACGCCTATCAATTACAGCTTCAAAACCACCTCCACTCCTCCATGATCTCCTGCAATTATGGTCCCATAGAGGCTATAAAATGAAGACTTAGAAGACCAGCAAAGGGGTCGGCAAAAAATTACCTTTGGGGCAAAAAGGCTACTGTCTCTCGAATCCTGAAGCTTAGAAACTCTGTCATTGCAAAAACTCTCTCCTTCATCCATTAGGTGAGAATCAAGCAGTGATAGACACTCCTCTTCTGGCCCCTGGTCGATAGCCTTTGAAGGTCAGCCTTTGTTCTTCTCACCAGGGAGGAAAGACAGAGATGACCTCTGCTGTTCTGCACCAGGTCTCTCTGTTTTAATCCCTATCTCCCATTAATGGTGATGAATTACAAAGATTGATTAAAGAAGCTTAATTACAGACTTCTCCAATCCTGCCTCCAGCAAATCCTTAAAGACAACAACTTTCTCCTCCCTTCCTTTAACCCAAGCTTTTTTCTTTGATCTTGATCTCCTATGCTTGATGAGGGGGTTGTAAAAAAAAAAAAAAAAACGTAAACAACCTACACTCAAAAGGTGCAACAATGAAGAACCCATGTAAAAATAAAAGGTGGGGATGACCTTTTTGACGTAATTGAGTTGACTCCATGTTTTTTTGTAATGTTCGAAAGATGAAATGAGAAATGAAGCTTCTACAAAGACTCTTTCACCTTCCAGCCATGCATATCATTATCACGGCAGATTTTTTATTTTTCAAACGGAATAGAAAATTGGCTCCGTCTGTGGCAAATTCCTACACATTAATGTTCGGGAAGGTTTCGAAGGGAATCACTCAGTTGCTGCTATTCAAAAAGAGAAAAAGAAGAAGAATAGGTTAGAGGAAAAGCTAGCAGACAAATTGGAGAAGACGCTCAGTGCCCAGCGGCCAATGCAAAGACGACGCATCGGCCAATGAGAATAGTGCTGAACGGCCCCTCCACGTACACCCAGGGGCTATTTCAGATTAAAATGGCCAATGTCAAAAAAAAAAAAAAAAAAAAAAAAAAACCAAAGAAAAAAAGAAGTGAAGGCTTTACAGAAAGGCCACAGCGATTGATTAAGTCTCGCAGCTAGTGGATTACGGCTTAAGACGTTATTGCATCAAGCGGCCTCCACTGGCTAATACCAGTAGCCTTCATCGGCCAGTCCACTTAAAATGTGGCCGCTGGATTCCTAGTGCATTTTTCCTTCTCTGGGGTTCTTTGTCATGAAATTTTAGGCCTATGTGCTGACAGAATGTTCACTCTTAGAATCCAAGATTCTCTGAAGTGGTGTTAAAAGGAGAAATGAAAAATGATAGCAGAAATAAAAACATGCCACAAAATGATATGGGTAATAGACTCTTTCACAAAGCCGTCTCTATTTATAAGTCTATATTAGTCAGTGTAAGGTCCGCGACGTTACTGCAGTGGGCCCAATGGTAGGCCCGTTTACCTGTTTATTTTGTATTTATTATAATTAATGTATTGTTAGATAATTAGGTGGGTTTAGATCATGAACACGTTTCTTTTAGCATTAGAATAGTGTTTGAGAAGTTTTGTGCGATTTCGAGTTCATTTGATCATAGCAGGGGGGTAGTTTACAATTTGGGGAAAATTGAGTGTTTTTCTAGAAAATTCCAATCGCCGTGATTTTGGATTCGTTGGAAAGGTCTCGTCGTGCTGATCATTTTTGTCTCTTGGCTCGTCACGATTTTGATGATCAGAAACCCTTCAAGCGGTCTATTCTTTCACCGGACCCACTTAAGGGCAAAGTTATCCTTTTTCCTCCCTTATTCTCTTAAACATGGATTAACCCTAATCGTATCCCTAATCCCTGCAACGAGAGTCACAGTAGCCCCTTCTTCTTCCTCATTTCTCAAAGCTCCAGAACTCTCTCCGAAAGAGACATTCTTAAAGATCCGAACCGCTAATCTTCACCCTTGCGAACTCCTCTTTCATTTGATATCAGTTTGAGTAAGCCTTACTCATCTTCGTATTTCAATCATCTTCTCTTTTGGTTAGATTTAGGTTGTTCTTCATCTTTTCCCCTTCCTTTCCTCTTCTCTGCGATTTAGGTTACGTTTGGTTGGGTTATATCGTGGTTTTCGTGATATTAGAGCTTCTCATCGATTTTCTCCAATTTCTACCATCTTCTCGGTTGAGGCAAGTAGATTTGCAAATTACAATATAACATGAATGCTTGTTTAATTGATTGATATTGATTGGATTATAGAATACCCAAATGCCAAGCTCTTGTATCTTGATTTGTAGAAAAAATGAACATGTTAGATTCGGTTTGGAAATGGTTTGATTGAATTTGAAATTAGAAAATCTTGGATGTTTAATGAATGGATGGATTGTGGATTGTTGGGAGAGCAGGGTGGCTTAATTTCGTACAGGTATTACCATTGGAAGGGAGTGGAATGGAGTGGAATGGTTTGAGAATGGGTTGTAATGGTTAGGACGTTAGATCGTCGAAGTTGGGTTTGTTGTGTTCGAACGTTCGAACGTTCCTTCTGAACATTCGAACTTTGGTATGATCTGGAGAAAAGCGTGGGATGACAAGAGTTCGAACGCTCCCCTCAAGCGTTTGAACGTTTGGGTCTGCGGGTGTTTGGCGGGGGAATGTTGAACGTTCGAACGTTCATTCCAAATGTTCGAACGTTGGACCTTCCGGACGTTGAAAGACTGAATGTTGAACGTTCGAACGTCCCTCTCAAACGTTCGAACGTTCAACGCTGTTGGTGTGTTGGCCTGGAGCGCGAGAGTTCGAACTCTCCTTCCAAGAGTTCGAGCTCTTGGAATTTGATTGATGTTGGGTAGTTTTCCAAGGCCATATCTTTTGAACCGTTCGTCGGATTTTCGCGAAGCATATACCGTTGGAAAGCTCATTGAATGTAGAATCCAATGGTACATGTTTCGCGATGATTGGAGATTGAGAAATGAGGAAATGATGGAGATTAATAATCCAAACCACGTTTTGTTGGAAACAAGACTGTTAACCTAGGTTTGGGGACCTAGATGTTGGAAACCCTTAACCCACTTCATGTGACCATTAATGGAATTTGAAATCAAAGCATGTGGCTTGGTATGCTTTGATGGGTTGTCTAGGTATTTTCCTATTTAACATGGGATAACCGAATGTGTATGGGACTGAACCAATTGATGCTTCACATGATTGTACACAAAGGGATTTCCCTAACAACATCATTGATCCAATCTAACACGTACTCCATTAGGACATGTAGGATACGAGGATGACACCACTTTCCTAGGTTTGGTTTGTAATTTCCTCCTTGACTTGTCAATGGTATCTGTTGTAATTACTTCTTGTACACTCTTTTGGCATAATACACCTAATGAATTATGAAACTTAATTCCTTGTAGAATTGGGACTGGGACTTGACTTAGAGTGTACCTTAGGATCCTGTGTCAAGTATTGATAAACATGACTGGCTAGTTATAAGGGATTATCTTGTGTGCTTGACTTGTCTTGTATTGTTTTGAAATAGATAATCCATATGATCATGTCTCGTTTGTTAAACTAGCTAGACTTGCTTGTCTTGGTTTTCCTCGTGTTAGCACTACTTTATCGTTGTATGCATCACATGGCCAACTGCAGTTTGGGGGTTTTATTGATGAGCCGATTACTCGGACATCGGGGTGGGCAGTCGGCTTTGGACGACGTCCATGGAGTTGAATAATTGAGAGCGGGTTCGGACTGTGCTACTATTCCTAGGACCGGGAGCTTGGATCCCCCTGGGGCCGGACTTTGGTATCAGTAGTCCGGATTGGGATTGTTACTGGTACCCCGAAGGTAGCTTGGACATCCTCGGAGTCCCCCTCTTGATTCTTGCATTTGCATGGTTTGGATAGTGTGATTGTCAGATGATGTTAGATTCCTATTGATGATTCTGATGATTATTACTCATGCAGTATGCCTAGTATTGCTTCTTTGTATCCTTATGATCTTGTACTCGTCTTTACTCTTACACTTGATGCATGCTATGTTTTTATTGTACATTGCTATCTATTGCTCAATATGTCGTTGACTCTGTTCCTTGGTGTGCAGACACCCCAGATGAATACTACTATGTGGAGTAGGCAGGTGAGGAGATTCCAGAGGATCTCTAACCAGCAGAGGAGGAGCGAGAGTGGCGTGCCGATGAGGTAGAGTAGCGTCATTACTCTCGGCACATGAGAGACACTTGGGACATGCTTTAGACTTTAATTATTCATTTATTGGCTATTCATCGTTGGACCTTTCTTTCTTTGATTCTATGTTGATTAATGGCTTTGGTTATTGGGTTGGCCATTGTAATTAATTTAACTATTTGACTAGCTTTAATTGTTCTTTTGCAACTTTAAATTATAAATGAGAATTGTTATTCAATGTTTTGATATTTATTATGCCTTGAATTGTATGATTCCGCAAAGGGTTATATTCTTGAGGTTTAAAATGCAATATTCTCACAGCGGACTTACGATCATTGGGCCTAAAGAGCAAAATTTTAATTAGCCCTAAAATTCACTCCCCGGATCCGGTTTATTTTCTAATCGGGTTTGGGGGACGTGACATAATTGTATCAAAGCAATGGATGGTATCTTAGGGTAAAAATTGTAGAATCCATAGGACACGTGTGAGGATTCCGTTAGTTAGTAGGTTGGTCCTGTAGTCCTTTTACCCAGTATTGTGTTTTAGCTTGAGGCATGTTAGGGACTAACCTTGGATATTTTACAGGACTATGGCTGGAAGATCAACCCGATCCAACAATGGTGCGCCCAATCACGAGGCTAGTTTTTCTCAGAATGGCCTTGAGAATCAATTCCACCAACTCATGGCAACATTCATTCAGTCCCAGAAGGACTTGGCCGAGCAAAGTATTAGGCAGAATGAGAATCAGGCTGTATTCCAAGTTCAAATGCTTAAGGTAGTACAGAAGGTGGGACAGCCACAGGTTAAAGAATATGACCTCAACGAGCTAGTTGAGAAGTTTAGGAAGAGGTTTCCATCGGAGTTCCATGGCATCGAGGACCCCGCTATTGCAGATGAGTGGGTTGTCCAGATGGAGAAGATATACGAAGTCTTCAAGTGCACGAGTGTTCCGCAAGTGCAGCTAGCAGCCCACATGTTCTGTGTGGCAGTAGAGAGATGGTGGAAAACCGTCAAACACCACTATGAGACAGTGGAGGAAGAGGTAGCCTGGAAGACATTCACGGAGCAGTTCCAGAAGAAGTTTATCCCCCAGCACTACAGAGATCAGAAGATGGAAGAGTTTGAGAGATTGGTGCAGGGTGACTTACCAGTACATGAGTATGAGATCTCCTTCACCCATCTATCCAGGTTTGCTGAGAACCTAATTAAGACAGAGTCGGAGAGGGTTAGGAGATTCATCAAGGGGTTACGAGCTGATATCAAGATACAAGTTCAGCGTAGCAAGCTGACTGATTATGACAATGTTGTCAAGGAAGCATATTGGGCAGAGGAGTCCTTGAAGAACGTGATTGCCCTGGAGCAGCAGAGGATCTTGGCATTGATACCTCAACCCAAGGCACAGAGTTCTTCGTTTCAGTACTGTCAGCAGCCAGCACCCAAGAGGCTATGAGTTGAACCGATGCTTAGACAGCTGCTACAGCTGATTACTTGCACTTTTTGCGGGGAAAGTCACCATGTCCGGGACTGCAGGAAGCAGATTGGCGCATGTTTTCACTGCGGGGATACCGGGGCATAAGGTACGCAATTGCCCAAGGAAGACAAGAGTGGCACCACCTACATTCCAAGCTCCGGCACCTAGACCACCACACCCAGCACAGCCATTGCGACAAGTGCCTCTTGCACAAGTTAGACCCCAGCAGCAGTAGATGATTGTCAGACCACCGCAGCCACCGCAGTAGCGCCCTCCAGTACCACAGCAGCGGTACCAGCAGAGACCTCCGGCACCACCCAGATTTCAGGCTCGTGGTCCTAGGCCACAACAGCAGTATCATCAGCAGCGTCCCCAGCAGGCAGGGAGAGCTTATGCTCCGATACATGAGGAAGCCGAGGCTGCAGTCAACGTCATAGAAGGTACACTTTCAGTTTGTGGATTTGATGCTAAAGTTTTATTTGATCCTAGATCCACACACTCATTTGTTGCTTCAGCTTTTGCACTTCACTTGGGGGAGGATAAGGAGACACTACCCTATGATTTGATAGTAGCTACCCCTGTAGGTAAATCAGTACCTTGTAATGTTGTCTACCCTAAATGTAGTGTTCAGATTGGAGAAGTTCAGCTGACCGCCAGTTTGATCATCTTACCGGTGTCGGAGTTTGATGTGATCCTTGGTATGAATTGGTTAGCAGCGAACCGAGCTGTGTTAGACCGTGTGGTTACAGGATACAAACCGTAGTGTTGAATTTGTTGGAGCCAAGAGGCTCACATCCACTCGGTTGATTTCTGCATTGAAGGCAGAATGGTTGATAATGAGCGGCTGTGAAGGTTTTATCGCGTTTATAGTGGAAGACAAGGAGTCCAAGGCAGTCGATGAGAGTCCAGTTGTGCGAGAATTCCCGGATTTGTTTCCGGATGATATCCCTGGTTTGCCACTTGTTTGTGAGTTGGATTCCACGATAGAATTGCAGCCGGGTACCTTACCTATTTCAAAGGCCCCTTATAGGATGGCTCCGGCAGAATTGAAGGAGTTGAAGACTCGGATAGAGGATCTGTTGCACAAAGGTTTCATCAGACCTAGTGTTTCACCGTGGGGAGCTCTGGTGATATTTGTGAAGAAGAAGTACGGGACTATGAGGATGTGTATAGATTACAGACAGTTGAATCAGGTGACCATCAAGAACAAGTACCTGCTACTGAGGATTGATGAGCTGTTCGATCAGTTGTAGGGAGCTCAATTCTTTTCAAAGATAGATCTGCGTTCCGGGTACCATCAGTTGCGAGTCAGAAAGGAAGATGTTCTTAAGACTGCATTCTTGACGAGATATGGTCATTTTGAGTTTCTCGTGATGCCTTTCGGGTTGACTAATGCACCTGCAGTTTTTATGGCATTGATGAATAAGGTGTTTGCTCCTTTCCTGGATTAGTTTGTAGTAGTCTTCATCGATGATGTATTGGTATACTCAAAGTCTAAGGAGGAGCATGAGGATCAGCTGAGGACATCATTGCATCAGTTGTTGGTCAGCTCATGGCCTACGAGACTTCACGAGATCCTAGTTAAATCAGATCATTGGTGTGTGTCAGTCAAAAGCCAAATACATCACCATGAACCTGATTGGATCAAATTACTTCCTCACCCATTTTTATGATTATGTTTGTTGTACCGAGTGCTGTCTATTTATCGGTAGCATGTACATAGAATATGGAAGTAGAAAGCAAAATAGATTGGCATAGGATTGAGCAAATGCTCTCCTATAACTCATTTATTGTTGGGCTTTGTATGTTGCAAATTAAACATGAATTCTCTTGTCATCACCTTTGATGAAAGCAAGGAGCGCCTGTGTAAGGTGTCCATCCAAGAGAACAAAACTTCTAAGGGCCAGAAAGAGCCTGAACTGAGGATGAGCTCTCAGTTTGAATGTCTGTCTTTCAACGGATGACTCCTGCTACTCCAGCTATCAATGCTCCTTCGGTGATGGTTAAGCCTTCTAAAAAGGCCACACCGTGTGGATCGTGGGTGTCCAAGTATGCTCAGAATCCTTTTGGTGTTCACCTCAAAGAACACCAAAACCCAAAGAAGACTACACCAAAGCACCTTCGCACCAGCAAAAAGGGGAATGAGGCAAGGAGAATATCAACTAGCAATATCTATCACCACAAAACAGCAGAAGGCAAAGAGGGTAAAGACCTATGCCAGATGCTGGAAAATAAGAAGTTGCAGCGAAAGGAAACAGTTCTCGGTTACACAACGTGGTCTTTAAAGCCACAAAAACTAAAAATGAAAGCTTGCCAGGATATGATCTTGGCATCACTTGAAGAAAATACCTTCTATCCTCTTACTAAAAAAGTGGGAAGGAGGTATGGGAAAAGGCGTCTTTCTTCAATCATAGTAGGGCCTACACTACACCCCCCAAAAGCATATGCAAAGCATCCAAAGAAGAGACAACAATATTTCTCTGTTAATGATGCAGCAAAGCTCACACAGTTTAAAGACCTCTTAAAGAAGAAAGGAAGAAATGAGGTTGACATCCTTACACTATCGGTTCATCATTCGGAAGAGGTGGGCTCGATCACTAATCACTCCATACCCATGGTTGTGAAAAGGAATGATACTCAAAGAAAGATTACCTAGAGATGGGCAGTGGAGGAGGATGACCTTGACATTGCTATGGTCTGCATGACCAGAGCTAGACGCAATAGGCGTTCTACTAGACTCATAGCTCGGAGTTCAAACCCTGTTGAAAGTGAAGAATCAGATAACGCATTCGAAGGCCATGAAACTCTAGTTACAGATGAAGATGCACCGCCAATTAATAAAAACACAAGGAGCATGGATTCCCCCGTACTTTGGGCCATTGAAGACAATGTTTCATTAACCACCCGAAGTCCTAAAAGTAGCCCTTCTCCTCATACTAGACCTAGCAAATACCCTGTTTTCATGGCTGGGGAAAGTAGCGCACCAGTGAATGTGGTAGAATAATTTGAAGGTGGAAATTCTGCAGAAAGCATACAAGATTTGGTGAAACAACAGAATGACAGAATTAACCAAAGCTGCAATTCCTCATGGAGTGGATGACTGGCCCAAATGATCATCCACCGGTGGTGACCCCATCTTCTTCAAATAGAAAAGGCCCACCTACATCTGAAACAAAAATTGATCAAATTGCTGCACAAATGCAACACCTTTCACAAAGGCTGTCTAAGCAAGGTGGTCAATCCTCAGATATTGATCATCAGGTAGATCTGGATAAACCTATGACATACAGAGAGGTTATAGATATGATGACCCAGACAAGAGACAAAGGGACACTTAGGAAGAAAGGGATTATACTGAAATATTCACCTGAAATGAATTTGGTTTCCTATCATCCTAAATATAAGCTTCCTACCTTCTAGTCTTATATGGGCAAAAGCTCTGCTTACTAGCTCATAGTCCATTTCAAGTCTCAACTTGGGGGCATGCCCGATATAGACGCCTTAAAGATCAGGTCATTCATTGGCACTCTAAAAGGAACCGCTTTTGATTGGTACAAACAATTGCTAGAGAATTCTATCACTTCATGAACAGTCTTGGATGAAAAGTTCTTACTGCATTTCCAAGAGGAAGATCAACCAGTTAGTTTGAACTCACTCACTCAAACTAGCCAGGGAGAGAATGAATCTGTTCAAGGCTTTATAAATAGATGGAGGGCACTAGCATACAGATGCAAAGAACCCATCTCACAGAAGTAAGCAGTGGACATGTGCAAGGCCAATCTCAAACCTGAGATTAAATAGATGGTAATAAGTGTTAAGACTAAATCTATGTCTGAATTACTAGAAACAGCAATCGATGCAGAAGATTGTCGTAAAGAGCTTGATCAGAAGGATAAATTCAGGAGAACTCAAACTCCCGCATCTTTTACAACCAAAGGAAAGAAAAAACAAGAAGCCTTTAATATCCAGATGTCCAAGGCTCCCAGAAAGGTGCAAGATCCTACGGATGAAGCCGTTGTGAAAGAAGAATACGAAAGGAGGAAATGTGTTAAATACTCATTTGATGAAAATGTTGAAGAAATCTTCAAGACTCTATTGGAGCATGGAAAGCTAGAACTACCTCCTTTCAAGAGACCTAGCCAAGAGGGCAGAACGAATGACCCAAATTACAGTCCCTATCATTGGATGATCTCTTACCTTTGAAAGAATATTTCATCTTGAAGGAAAAGATACAAGACATGTTAACCAAATGAATTATACAACTTGATTAGAAATATGATACGGGATCGGTCAACATGGTGGCATTCGGGTCATGTGAACCTGTCAACATCAAGCCTATTAGATCAAAGACAATTGAATTTCAGCTAATTAATAAAGTCGAAAGCAATAATGGACTTGTCTCGGTTACCACAACATCTAGGGAAAAGATATGGGTACACCCTAATCTCATAAAAGACGACGGTTGAGAAACAATGAAGTTAAAATCCACTTCTAAAAGGAGCACAAAAACGAAAATATCACTTCATAACTCCCGCCCAACAGTCAGAGTCCAGCCTATAAAAGAAGCAAGAAAGGAAATGGAGCCTGCACCAAGAAAGAAGGCGCCCGCATAATCCTTCAAGCTAATGAGAAAACCCATCGCCTTGGCAGATTTCCTTCTCCCTTTCTCCGAGGAGGAAGATGAATTGCAATCGAATCTCCAGATTGAGATTCCTTTCTCCCTCACACTTGGAAGATTCGGATGATGAGTGGATTCCTCCTACAATGCCGCCACCCATGGACGATGATGATCAAGACGATGATACCGAGTTAGATCCGGATGAAGAGGAATATCTTTCAGATGAGATATTGAATAAAAACGACTTCATCAATGATCCTTACTTCTATCAAGAAATTATCTTGGAGATAGAAGTTCGGGTCTACAATCCAAGACTCCGGAACCTGGTGACTGGCCAGAGGATCCTCCTTCGTTTCCCATGCCTCCAGAAGTCCATTCGGATCCATTACCCATCATAGACTATAATGAATCCTACCATCAGGCATCCGGAAAAGCATTTACGATGCAAGATGCTTCTAGCTCATCGATGCAGGTCAGGTTGGAAAATAGTCGAGAAGGTGGTTTAGAGAAAGACAACTGCCTAATCATCAAGCAAGACACCGTGGTAACCTTTACTCCTAGTGGTCCTTCCACCTTGGGGATCTCTGCATCAGAAATCAAAGATGGTCGGCGGAATACACCATCGGCGGACGCGCTGGTCATCACAATCAGTGATACGGCCTCAGGATTCGATGGGGATCATCGAGCATAATCAAAAGACGCTCCTGACAATGTAACAGTCAGCTCCTTCAACTTGTTCGTCACAAAAACGCATGGGGTTATCACCTTGGAAGCGGAGCCTGTGGATCTGGGAAGCAAACCTGAAGTGACATCATGTCACGTAGCCGCTGGTACAAGACAATAAATTACCACATCCTCTATATCTGTTGATGTAGAAGACATGGCTGAAGGAATGAGAAATCTTTTCTCTCAACAAGAAGAAGTGATGACTATTCAAAGAAGCACGGGAAATGAACTTAGATCGGGAAAATGTTATAAGTTCAATTATGACAAACCTGCCACCCCATCCCCTTCTACTCTTCCTTTTGCTTCTCCTTCATTTGTAGTCCCCACGGGGCGAGATATAAATCCTGAGAATGTAAATGCAAACGCTAATAAAAGGCCAATAGAGCCATTTAAATACGATCTTGTCGAGCATCTTAGATACATACCTGCACGGCTGCACATCCTTGATCTGTTACAGATGTCAAAGGAGACTCGAGACAGTCTCATTAAATAGCTACAAGCACTGGATCCTGATAATCAAGTGCACGTGGCTTAAGTGCATCAAATAGAGAAGAAGCATCAGGTGGCTAAATCCAAGAGACCTCAGAAACAATGTGAGGAGTGTTACTCCATCCAGAATGCTTCCAAAGCTACTATTTCCTTCTCTAAAGAGGATATACTGCTGGGCCACGTCAATCACATGAGGCCTTTATACTTCATAGCTTATATCAAATAGATGCCAATCACCAAGGTACAAATTGGTCCGGGATCAACTCTTAACCTTATCACCATCATAGCATTGCAAGAACTTAGAGTGCCACCAAATAAGCTCACTAGCACCAATACTGTGATTTAAGGATATGATGGTGAAGTTCAAAATCCTATCGAGAAAATTTGGATTAAATTCCAGCTTGGGAGTTTGACTTCTGAGGCTACTTTGCACGTCGTCAAAACTCGGGCATGTAATAATATCTTGCTCGGAAGAAGATGGCTGCATACTACGCCATTATGCCATCCACTTTTCATCAATGTTTCAAATATATTGATGATGACGGGAAGGTGCATCGTGTTTTCGCCTTTGAAAAGCCTTTTAAAGGAAAGGAAGTTTACTTCACCGTTACGGCTATGTATGAAGAAAAGAGGCCAGTGTGAAGAAACCTACAATGGAAACAAACACAGCTGAATCATCTAAAGCTATAGGTCAATTGCAAAAGGAGAAATTGGTGGTCCGGTTTGCAAACAAGCCTGAACCTTTCAAGGTTAAAGTGAAACCCGACAAGGAAAAATATTAGCCTTTGATCATCTCCACCAAATCTACTAAATCAGTCAATGTGGCCTCCCCAGTGATTTGGCTACATCAAGGAGTTCGTTGGTCTGACCTATCTTGGGCTCTCACTACAAATGGCCAAGTGCCCTGAGACTGTAGCGGGATTGGATATCATGAAAGTAAAACCTACAGTCCGACATCTCAAAGAATGTATGGGCTAATGATGGGCAAGACGGAGAACTACCGTCAAGTGTATCCTGCTTTGATGGCTTCATCTCATAATCGAGGGAGTCGGCAGGAAACATAATTTAGGCGATTGGGGAGTGAAACTCGTAGTCCAACGCGACGAGATGCTTAAAGGCGTGCATTGGACCTTATGCGCATCTTAGAAGCATATCATTCAGTAGAAGAAGAAAGAATTACGCTATGACAATTGGCTCTCATACGCCAAGGATCTGGTGAATCCGTCGTCAGTTACATAAATCGATGGTTAGAAATGGCCCACAGGTGTGAAGATCCGCCTATCCGAGGTATGTGGATCAGATTATGCCTTCATAGTTTGCATCATGACTTCAGAATGCTCGCCATCGGATAAGATTTCAGAAACTTCGAAGAGTTGATTATGTTCATGGAAACTATTGAAAGCCGCGTTCTTGTTCCCTCGTGAAACTTGACAAGAAGAATGCGCCCAGCAAATGTAGTATCAGTGATTCGGGATTCAGACTCGGAGTCAGATTTAGAGGAAGTCAACAGTGTGTTCACAAATCCACCTCTAACAGCAGGATATGAACCCCCTCTTCACTTGCACTTAGACCCATATCTGATATTTAAAGTCGATGGTTCGAATTTCATTATACCTGCAAAGAAGCGTTGGGAACGTGACATGATATTCCATCGTGCAGAAGACACTTCCACCTCATCTCCCCTTGCGAATTTTATTAGTGAAGGCAAACCAAACTTCAAACCCTACAATTGGCAATCTCATAACATGATAAAAAAACATGGGTTACAATCTCAAGAAGCCTACCGGGTTGAGGATGACCGAAGGGATATTGGTGCCTTACATTGGTATGACAAAGAAATAGACAGATGAGTTCAATTGGAATCATCGGATAGAGGAATCTCAGTCAGGCATCGGATACAGTCCCAAAGTATACCTCGGGTTACAAAAAACTTCATAGAAAAAACGGTGGCATATGCTACAGAGTACAATTCCGACGATTCATTGGAAACAGATATGCAAGATCCAGTAGACTGGGCCATCTTCCAGCACCTAGAAGGATCAAGTGATGATGACGACACGTCGTCTCAAGCTACCGATCACTGACAACTGGAGCTCGATGAAAATCAAAATTCATACGAGTCAGGTTCTTGGGACCATTTGGTTCTAAATGTACAAACCATTTAGCCTTCAAAACTGAATCCAAGGAAAGGGATCAGGCCTTGGTTTAAATCTCCAAATGATGTTCCAGAGGGATTTGTGGAGTTGGAAGCTTCCAAAAAAATAATGTGGAAGAGACTCCTCCCAACCCTCCAACTGAAGATTAAGTACAAGAAGTAAACTTAGGGACACTGGACCATCCTCGTCCTACCTTTATAAATGCCCATATTAAAGGAAGGGAACTCGAGGATTTTGTGTATTGCTTGTGAGAGTTTGCGGATTGCTTCACATGGACTTATGCAGAAATGCTAGGGTTAGACCCAGAAATAGCTGTACATAAATTGAACATTTCAAAAGATGTTAAGCCAGTAAAGCAAGATTAGCGGCGCACAAAGCCGGTGATATGAAAAAGATTGAAAAGGAAGTTCAAAAGCTTCGAGATGTTCAATTTATCGGAGAGGAACAACACCCTGACTGGTTAGCCAACATTGTCCCCGTCACAAAAAAGAACGGACAAATCAGGGTATGCATCGACTTCCGAGATCTGAATAAAGTTTGCCCCAAAGATGATTTTCCGTTGCCCATCCCCGAGATTATGATTGACAATACATTTGGCTATGAGAGGATGTCATTCATGGACGAATTCTCAGGATACAACCAAATCAAGATGTTCTTAGAAGACGAGAAGTACACCTCCTTCAGGACCCCATTCAGGGTATACTGTTACACAGTCATGCCTTTCGGTCTCAAGAATGCAGGAGCAGAGAGCCATGATGAAAGTCTTCCAAGACATTTAGCATAAGACGGTGGAATGTTATGTGGATGACCTAGTTGTTAAAAGCAAAAAGGACACTCATCTTGATGATCTGCAAAAAGTTTTTGAGCGGTTGCGGAAGTTCAAGTTGCGTATGAATCCCCTCAAATGCTTTTTCGGGGTATCTTTGGGAAAATTCCTTGGATTTGAAGTATGCAAAGGAGGAATCGAGCTTAATCCAGTCAAAATTAAGGCGATATTAGATATGCCTCCCCCAATAACTCTTAAAGAACTCAGAGGTATATAAGGCAGATTGACCTACATCAAGAGATTCATCTTTAACCTGTCTGGGAAGTGCAGACCTTTCTCTCACCTGATGAAGAAAGGAGTTGATTTTGTCTGGGATAAAGAATGCGATGAAGCCTTCAAAGACATTAAAAGGTACATGACAAATCCTCCTGTACTCGCTGCTCCGATGTCAATCAAACCATTCATCCTATATACCAGGGCACTAGATCATTCTTTGGGCGCAAAGTTAGCTCAAAATAATGATGATGGTAATGAAGTTGCTCTCTACTACCTATCTCGAATGTTAGTGGGGGCAGAGCACAAGTACAAACCGGTTGAAAAAGAATGCTTAGCTCTCATGTTCGCAGTGTAAAAGCTTCGACATTATTTATTGTCAAATATAGTATACCTAGTGTCCTGGATAAACCCGCTGAAATTATTGATGACGAAGTCCGGTTCTTTGAATGATCTGTTAGCTAAATGGTCTATATTATTATCGTGCTATGATATAAGATATACACCAGCAAAAGCAATCAAGGGGCATGCTTTGAAAGATTTCTGCCTGAACATCCTTTATCAGAGATTTAGAGTTCAAAGATGATCTTCCGGATGAACCAATTTTCTTCACCGAAAAGATCATTAAACATACTGTTGACTGTGATCTTCATTGGATCATGCATTTTGATGGAGCTACACGAACCAACGAATTTAGAGAAAACGTGTTAGGGGTGGGAATTATCTTTTGCTGCTCGAAAGAATAAAAATACCTCACTCATTCTCATTGTTGGAACCATGCTCAACAACATAGCAGAATATACAGCTCTGATCATGGGGTTGGAATTGACACTAGAGTTTGGTATCGACATATTGGCAATCTATGGAGATTCCTAGTTGATTATAAAACAAATGGGTTTCAAATATGAAGTTAGAAATCCAAATCTGGTTCCTTACTTCAACAAAGCACAGAAGCTCAAAAGCTAGATCACATTGATAGAATTCCATCATATACCAAGATATGAAAATGTCAAGGCAGATTCTCTAGCAGGACTAGCCGCTTCCATGGCCTTACCAGAAAATGATAAGGTGTCGATTACCATCACAGAACGAAAATTATTGCCACCTCTTGATACTCATCAAGCTGTAGCAGAATGTTTTCAAGTCCCAGGAAGCAAAGTTCTTTCCTATGAAAATTCATTTAGAGATTGGAGAGAGCCCTTAATTGACTACATCCTTCATGGCACTCTACCTGATGACGTCAAGGATCGAACTAGCATTTAGAGGCGTGCGCCTAGATTTTATTATGATCTTCCATCCAAAACTCTATACCGAAGATTGTTCGATGGAATTTTGTTGCGGTGCCTATCTCAAAAGGAAGCAAAAGATACGTTAAAAAAGCTCCATGCAGGTCTTTGTGGTGCTCATCAAGCTGGACCAAAGTTACATGATCAGATACGGAGGCTGGGATATTACTGGACTACAATATTGCAGACGCCATACAATTTGCAAAAAAATGCAGAGAATGCCAAATCCATGGTGATTATATACATCAACCACCAACTTATCTGCACCCTACAACTGTATTTTGGCCATTCGAAGCTTGGGGTATGGACATCATCGGGAAGATTTATCCTCCATCGGACAAAGGTCACCACTTCATATTGGCAGCAACAGATTACTTTTCTAAATGGCCCGAGGCAGTTCCACTGGCCGAAGTGAAAGTTGATACTGTGATTAATTTTGTCAAAAATCACATTCTTTGTCGTTTTGGTGTACCTAGGCGCCTATGTCATGACAATGGACCACAATTCAACAATGACAAATTCTACAAATTTTGTAATAAGTTTGGCATTCACTGTTGTCCTTCCACCACATATAATCCCGTAGCAAATGGATTAGAGGAGGCTTTCAACAAAACTATTTGCAAAATCCTAAAAAAGATGGTGTCCAACAGTAAGAAGTCATGGGAAACAAAACTTCATGAAGCTCTCTGGGCCTATCGGATCACAGCCAAAGGTCCGACTAAATCAACTCTATTTTCTTTTGTCTATGGGTGCGAAGCTGTCGTGCCTTTGGAAATTCAATTACCTTAGCTCAGAGTGGTGGTTGCAGAAAAGATCACAGATGATCAAAATGCCGAGTTAAGGCTTCAAGAGTTAGAAAGTCTCGACGAAAGAAGACACACGGCCAGACAAAGTATAGAAATTTACCAAGCCAGGATGGCAGGTGCATTCAATAAAAAGGTGTGAGAAAGGTTTTAAGAAAAGGAGACTTAGTCCTTACAGTCTGAAAACCTATGATCCTCACCCATAAATCCAAAGGAAAGTTCGAACCCAAGTGGGAAAGACCTTATGTCATCGACAAAGTTTATTCAAATGGTGCATGTGTAGTTCTCACCCTTGAAGGCGAAAGATGTATGATGCATGTCGATGGAAAGTTTCTCAATCGTTACTATTTCTAAATGATTTTTAGATTCACTCTATTTGGTTAAAGGCGGTATCCCAAACCTCCCTAACCAAATCCTCAGATCTCATTTGACATCCCAAAATTTCCTTCATCTAATTATGAAGAGTTAAGGCCGAACCCTGGCTAATACCCCTACAAGGCCCTAGCTAATGTTCATTCTACTTGATTAACTTCAGAATAAACCTACCAAATTAAGACCCCGGTTAACGTCCCTACAAGACCCCGGCTAATGTATATTTCCAGCCCATTTTTCCATGATTTACTATTCTTTTCAATTAAGAACTAGTGAGTTATTGAATTTGAAAACCAAAATTATACATTCATCCCATACCAAAAAGCCATGAAAGTATATGTACAGAATTTTCACTTGTATTGATAATATTCTCAGAAGAAATTACATGTACACATCCAGTTACATCAATGGGTGAAAAAAAAAAAAGAAAAAGAAAAAAGAAAAGGAGAAGGCAATCTAGCTGCTGCAAGAAGCTCGACACTTGGCGTCAAAATCCCTCACATGCCTTTTCGAAGCTTCTTTTATTGCTGTAATATATCTCTGCGCTCAGAGTTGATGACAGACATCCTCTGCCTGGGGAGGATTCTAGCCCATCGATAGTAGCGGTGGCAACCTCAACGGATTGGCCAGAGATCACCAAATATGCTGGCTTGGTTTGAGCACAAACTTTAGCGTATCATATGTCATGGAGGCGTATTAGCCAAAAGCAATGCGAGTCTGCAGGGCACCCACGCAGGAATACAAGGAACTAGTCGGCCCACACATTATCATTTCCTATGAGATGAAAACAAATTTCCCGTAGATGCATTGCAAATTTTGACTAATAATATGTGCTACACATATGCCAAGTGCACTCGGTTTGTTTATGTAATTCTGTCTATACTTTAAGAGCACTTGTTCGCTGTCATTCCTAACTGATGCAATTAACTTGAGAGTAGAAGTGGAAGAACCTTCTCTACGGGCATAACCGGTGGGAACAGTGGTAGCATCTCCACTAACATCAGCAAACAAGGAAACAACGCATTCAATCAGCAAGCACCGTCCATAGTCAGGCCTCCTCAAGGGCCACTGACATCTATTGGCCTTGAATCTCTCTTTCCTAGCTTTGGCTGTTGGAAATTGTGAAGCTTCAGCGGCTGGCTGCTTGCCCTTAGCAGCTACAGCAGCATCAGCAGTGGCAGAAGATGAAGAAGTAACATTCTTGTCTATCAAAGAAAAGGAAAGGAGAAGAAAGGTTGTTAGAATCTACAAAAAATTTGGCAGCAGCTCCCTTATTTTAGAGGCGAGAAGAAAACCTAGATGAAAAAACAAACTTGATCCTCAACCTTGGCAGGGCAACAAGTGCGCGCTCAGAGGTTTTTGAACCAAGGTCTCTAATCAAGCAGGGCAACTAGGTGCGCACTAAAGACCATAAGGAGACATGCAGAAGATGAATGAATGCAACATGGAAGCATACTTAACAAATCTTCGCATCAACGGCTATAGCCCTCTCATTTTTTCACTCAATGGTTATTTTACCAATGGCTAGCAGCTAAAGTTCTACCCTAACGGCCGTTGTCTTATTGCTCTGATGCCCAACGGCTAAGAACCAAAACCCTTCACGCACTTGACAGTCAAAGCAGAATCCTCCTTAGCTCAGCGGCTAGGCCCTTCAATGAACAGAATTTAGCGCACCTTATGAAAGGAATGAAATTCCTATGCTAGACGGCCGCTCATCTTCAGTACTCTGCTGCTAGAAAAGAGTCCTGTAATAGTAAAAGCCCTAAAGTTCCTGCGGCTAAGGGTTTCTAGTTGTTAGGATTGGCTAGCTGATATCTAAACAGCTGCTATCATCTACAGCATCTAGCGGCTAAGTTAAATTCATTGGCGATTAGCTACAAAACCTTGGAGCTATAGCCTAACAGAAGGTGCACATCTGGCAGTCAAGTCCGAATCCTTCCTCAAGTGGTTGAAATTCAGCAATGACTACTGTCTGTCTGTCAAATTCCCAAGGTTTTCAAAACGGTTAAAAGCCCTTATTTTCCAGGGTTTATAACAGCCAATGTCCAAAAAGAGGCAATCATGTTTTTAGAAGTTTAACGGCCATCACCTAAAATCATTGGCCATCAACTGAGTTTCACTCATGGTTTTACTTTATGAAATCTGAAAAGAAAAAGAAACCTTGAAACTCTAGCCTCCTCTACATATTGAGCCCAAAAAACTAGGCGTAGTAAACCCTAAAGGGGAAAGTCTTCGTCTCCATCCAAAAGAAACGGGGGAAGAGAGGGGGAAAGAAGAAGAAGAAGAAGAAGGATGAGAAACCCTTTCGAATGATTCATGGCCGAGGCCAAAGTCACTCTGGCAAGCATTGACAATAAAGCAAGAAGACATGGCGAAAAAAAAAAGAGAAAGGAGAAGGGAAGAAGCGGATTGAAACACACAAACAATACTATGCATTCAAAATGATCCAGGAGAAAAGAGTTTACCATCCATTGTTTCCAAAAAGGAAGAAACCACAAAAGAAGGCTTGGAGAAGAAGAAGGAGAAAACAGAGAAGGCTCGGAATCAAAGACCTCCTGAAAGCTTTAGAATGCGAAGAAAATATAGTAAAAAAGAAAGGAAGAGATGATCAAGCCTTTTATAAAGCATATGGCGCTTTGGTTTTCATAAGGGACGTCCGCCGCAAGTCATCTGACGCCTTGATTCCGGAAATAGAACGACGCCCAGCGGATACTACGAAAATGAAAAGACGCCCAATGGCTATCTAGAAACTACTTCAGTGGCTGTTAGACCCCGTCCCGAGTTAATCAAGATTAACTCTAATTAATAGGTATTAATGCTAATTAATTGAGTTTAATTAAGCTAATGATGGTTAATAACCAAGTTCAATGAAATCAGTCTCAAATGATTGATTTGAGCTTAATGTACTGATAATGAATGAGATTGAATGATTTGAATTGGTTTTAGACTCAAATAAAGGAAAGCAAGGACTTTTTCGTAAATAATAAATTTTCGTGTATTTTGTCGAATAAGGCCACTCTTGATACCAATGTATGTATCTCAAAGAGTACGTTAGCTTCTGTAATAGACTTGAATGCATTTGACCTTAATTGGATCAAATGAGTCTTCATTTGACTCGAAATGTAAATAGTAGAAGTGGAGGGGGTCTTTTTTGTGTAAGATGGGCTTATAAAGGATTAAAATGAACTCAAATGAATTCATTCCACTCATTTCCATCACAAGGGTTTGCCCTAGACATCTTTCTCTTTTTTTCTTTCTTCCATTCTTCTTCATCAATCACTAATAGAAGATTTGCAAGTGATTTGTAGAAGACTCCATCTACGTCATCTTCTTCATCAAGATCTTCAATTTCTTTGGAGTTAGAACTTGAGAGAAAACTCAAGAATTCTATTCAAGAGGTTACAAGTAATTGCCTTAGGTATATTTATAGAACTTTCAAGTTCTGGTGAATGATTTAGATTAGTTTCTAGCTTAAATGGCTTATAGGACCATTTTTCAATGTTTTTCATGGAAATAGGCTTGGATTGGAGGGATTTTCATCTCAAGATCAAGCTAAACAAAGGGATTTTAGCTAATTAATCTCTAAACGAGGCAAGTATATGCATTTCTATTGATTTAAGATGTTATAGAGTCCAAGGAACTCAATTTAGAAGTTTCCCTTCAAAGATTTTTGAAGTTCTAAACTCTGAAAAATCTGAACTTCTGGGAGTAGTTCGGTCAGCCGAACTGCCGACCAACCCATATCGGTTGGTTTTCTCAGAGAAATTCAGCTTCTGGAAAGCTGATCGTGAGTTGACCGACAATGTTCGGCCAACCGAACTCATGAGTTTGGCTAGCCGAAGGGTGACCAAATAGGTGACCGAAACCTTGTCAGAATTTTTCATCAGAAGTTTAGCTTCTGAAAAGCTGACCGAAATGTGTTCGGCTAACCGAATTCGAGAATTCGGTCAACCGAAGACCTGACTGAACTTGAGAGATTTGTCAGAGATTGTGAGGTTTTGGAAAGCTAACCAACTTGTGGTTTGGTTAGCCGAGTAGCAGAATTCGGTTAACCGACAGGTAACTGACAAGGTGACCAAACTTGAGAAAATTTCAGACTGAGGTCTGATTTTTTTGAAAAGAAGCCTAGGGGCTAAGGCTAGAGTTAATGGTGTTTTTAACTAAACCTTCATGGGTGATAGCTAAGGTTATCATAATGTGTAAATTTCAATTTAAGTGATGTCATCGAGAATAACACACACATTAGATAACGAATGTTTCACCTGAATGTCTGGTTTAGAATTCTGAATAGGTTTTCTGATTTGGTTTGATTCCCGAGTTTGGTACTACATAGTAGTTTCTTAAGCTCGTGGAGAGCTGAATGAATTAATGAAAGGAATTAATGAAATGAATTTATGAACAATCCTACTCCAGTAGATGGAATGGAGTGTTCCGGAGTTCCGTGGTGATGCTAGTGATGTCTGATTAAGACACTAGTAGATCCCACACATATTGAATGATAAGCCACTTATTGAAGTATACTAACTGAAAATTGAATGAATAATGAGAAACATTACTGATTGAATCCGTTAATCGGATACCTGAATGCTTCCTTTTGGGAAGAACTGAATGAACTGTATGCCATTGTAGTTGCCAAAGTTTAATCATTGTTATTACTTGACTTCAATGTATAGGGTACTGTTATTGATTTGAATTGTCTAGATCTGAGTATTGATTGTAGTATGGATGAACAAGTTTATTAGCATGTAATATCATAGATCTGTGCATACATTGTTGAACCATCGTGTTCACAGTGTTATTGATGACATTACAAGCTCAGTTGCTCGTACCGGTAATGTAGAGGCCGCGCCGCCTGCAATGGAGGCTTATCAAATTCCTCCAGGAGGATTGATTTAGTGGACGTAGATCGGAGGACGAATGAATTATGATATTTTGGAAATATTTTGAGAAATGATTGTGTATTTATTTTGACATGTAATTAGTTGTCACCTACATTATATTTTGAATATGCAAGGTGTGACATGAATAGGGAAAGAATTGAATCCTTGATTGTATAAATGGAACTTTACTTTTGGTAAAGCAATCGTGTAATTGTATTTTGTCAATGTATGTATATATATGTGTTCCACAAAATGTACATTGGCAGGTATTGATATATGTTATCCATTGTAGATTTTGTTTTAACTTCGGTTAATTCAGGATTTACAGGAGTAAGTATGGAGATCGCGACTCGAGGTTTGTTCGTAATAATCAGAGCTTGGGCCCAGGTCGTGACAGGGGCCAATGCCTAAAGCCAACAAAACAAAAACTGGCCAGTCAGCCCGCAATTCAAGGAGGTGACGTTTGGATTTTCAGCTACTCATCGAAATCCACGGAACTGCCAAAATCTAAGGAGTGACGTCATCATAACGATCCATTTGAGAATATCTTCGAATAGATTGGTTACATATCCAAATTTGAAGTCAATTTGCTTACCAAATTACCGAAAGTTCATCAAAAACACAAATCAATGCCATAAAATCCTAAACTTTGACAAAATCAGCCTACCTTTTCACCTAAAAAAAAAAAAGAAAATTTTCAAATAAAGGGTTGTTCTACCTCAGGGATCCTTCTCAGGCCTATTCCAATAATCCCGGCGGAGATGCAAATAATTGATATCTGCAAAAAGCAGGGCATGAGCAGCCTTCAAAACAAATTTCCTACACCTTTCCATTATAAACCTAATTTGTGAAATTCTCGAGGCACAATGATTACCATAACGAGTTCTAATCATTATACTTCGGGGGGGGGGGGGGGGGGGGGGGTGCATTTGTTGGCACATAAAAAATTCATTCGCCCATGCATAACATTTTCCAAGGCAAAATATACTACTTTCATAAAAATATAATGACAACTTGGTGACCGCTAGAATCTGGCCAACTACAACATGAATTATCCAACATCTCTGATTGTAAAATGTCATCGGCTGCAGTCTTCAAAGTACAGACCGCCCAGCATAAGGGAGTGGCCGTCAACTCTCGTTCAAGGACTGGCTGCTATACGACTTCACTCAATGATACAAGAGTGGCTGGTAGACGCTGCATGACTCTATACATCTGACCAGCTACAACATGAATTATCCAACGTCTCTGATTGTAAAATGTCATCGGCCACTACAGTCTTCAAAGTATAGACCGCCCAGCATAAGGAAGTGGCCGTCAACTCTCGTTTAAGGACTGGCTGCTATACGACTTCACTCAATGATACAAGAGTGGCTGGTAGACGCTGCACGACTCTATACATTGGCATTCGAGCTCCTTCTTCCCTTGCCGCACGTCACCCGCGACTTATGGTCAGTTACTTTTTTCAACGACCGCTGGACTTGCCAAGGAGGAACAGCTGCATGCCTATCAATAGCAATTTCAAAACCACCTCCACTCCTCCATGATCTCCTACAGTTATGGCATAGAGGCTATAAAATGAAGACTCAGAAGACCAGGAAGGGGTCGGCAAAAAATTACCTTTGGCGCAAAAAGGCTATTGTCTCTTGGATCTTGAAGCTCAGAAACTATGTCATTGCAAAAACTCTCTCTTTCATCCATTAGGTGAGAATCAAGCAGTGATACATGCTCCTTTTCTGGGCCCTGCGTAATAGCCTCTGAAGGTCGGCCTTTGTTCTTCTCACCCGGGAGGAAAGACACAGATGACCTCTTTTGTTCTTTAGAGTTTAGATGTCGGATAGAAGATAAATCCCAATATGCACATGCATTGATTAAGGAGAGTCAAGGTCATTTACAAGCCAAGACGAACTACTAGGCTCTCGTCCTTCACATTCTCACACGATGAAGTTTACAGATTCAGTGTATGGCTATCTCTAATTTTGTGACACTTTGTATAAGTGTAGTGCACCAGAGTCTTCGAGCCTCATCCATGTTAATGTGCTAGACGAAAGACATAATTCGCATGAGATGATCTTAGCCTCAATGATCTCTCACGTGGTTAATTACGATTGGTCCATTGATTTTGTCAAAGGTGCCATTTCTAGGGTCCTGCAAATCCCTTGGAGTCCAAGATCCTTATTGGTTTAGTAATTACATACTATAAGGGTACTCGTCAACTTTTAGTGATCAAAAGAAAGTATTTTGGTCAAAAGCCCAGGGCCCAGACAGAACCTCATCTCGCTATAGCGACGCCGAAGTTCGCTATAGTGAGCCCAACCAGAAGGGGGGCTCGCTATAGCGAGCTCATCCTCGCTATAGTGAGGGATACATAATTCTTTTTTCGAATTCTGTGTCCTCTCTTCTCCTTTCTCTATTTATCCAAGACTCCTCCTGCAAACATAAAATTCTCCATACACTCCTTCACTAACCATTCCATCCAAGCTCATATTTACCTCTCCTAATCAAGACTACAAGCACTAAAAATCAATCCCATACCATATTCATTCTCAAACTATAACAAAGAGCCTAATCAATGTAAGAAGGAAAACAAAATAGAACTTGAGAACCCCAATCAAAGAGTTAAACAACGTGTATTCTTAATTAAATCTTATAATTGCCTCAAATTCAAGCTTCCAAGCCCTCTTCACTAATCTTAGCTCAAATGACTCAAAATCCCCAAATTGAAACCCTAATAAAGAATACACAAGAAAATGCTAATGAATGGTTAACTATGAATCTCTGGACTCCATTTCGAACTCAAAGACATAGAAAACAACATAGAGCTCTTACCTATGAAGCAATTTCAAAGTTGTAGAAGATGGAAAAGATGGTTCTTGTCAACAAAGAGTAGAGAAGAATGAAGAAGATGAAGGGAATTCCAATCCTTGCCTCCAATTGTACATCTAACCCTTATTTCTCTCTTTTATTATAATTATTATCTTAGATTATAGATTATTTTTATTTTCTTCATTTTCATCTTAATCCACATGCACAGTCCAATGGAATGAAACTGAGTTGGGTTTTAGATGATAAGGAAGCCCATTTCGCAAGAAAGTCCCTTGGTTTTGTGTATTTCCATAATGAGTCAGATGATGACCCACTTATGCAACGTGCGATCAAATGAAGCAGAGTTCAATACGAAAATTAACGTGATCTTTAATATACAAGCGATGATGTCAAGATGACGTGCATATGATACAAAAATAGAAAACCCCGATTTATGGAAAAGTCCTTGACTCAACCAAACCGAGTCAAGTCGATTACAACCCACCTATATAAGACTCATGATCTAACCCAAAGACTAATAGAAGACTAATTTACTTAAAAAGACTTAATTAGCATCTAAACAAGATTAAATTAGCTAAAACATAATTAATTAGTACTGAACAAGTTTAACTCTGGTCGGGGTGTAACATAATTTCAATTCGTGTGCAGTAATTACCGAGGGTCGCTTGAGTGAGCAAGTGCCTTGCTCGAACAAGACCCTCCTCTGTCTGAAGGAGCGAATTCCTCCTGGGCTCGCTCGAGGGAGGGGTTTTGCTTGCTCTAGTGAGCTAGCCTTATGGCTCAGGGATACTCTGTGCAATGCATTTTCTGACTACCTTGGATCTGCTTCCTTCAATCTTCAATATGAAGTCCCATTTAGGGGTGTAAAAATAAAATGGGTGGCGGCCCAAGCCTGGCATGGGCCCAGTATGGAAAAATTGTGCATGGGCAGTTGACCAAGTCAACAAGCCGGCATGGCATCCCCCTTGGGCTGTGCTCGGCCAGGGGTGCTAGGCTCGCGGCATGGCACAACACAAATTAATACCCATGCCGTGCTAGGCCAGTGCCCCAAGCTCGCGACACGGCACGACCAAGGCCCAATAGTCAAATTTTTAAAAACCCCCCTCCCAAAATTGATCTGAATGTGTTTTTTACGGTCCCCCCACACCCCCCCCCCCCCCCCCCCCCCCCCCCCCCCGATATGGAAAAACCGTGCCTGGGCTGTTGACCAAGTCAACAAGCCGGCATGGCATCCCCCTTGGGCCGTGTTTGACCAGGGGTGCCAGGCCCGTGGCACGGCACAACACAAATTAATACCCATGCTATATTGCAGTATAAAAGAATGTGTGCAAATGTCAGGATTAAAGAAGAAGGGATATTAAATCTGATGCATTGGATCAATAGCTTATATGATCTTTGTCTAGCGATTCAATCAGAATGGGTCCCACCCATTGAATGCTTAAGATCATGGACCATCAGTCCATATGCCCATTTGAAATGTGTTTCAATAACTTAGTGAATAATCACACTGTAATTACATCTTCCTGCTCAATCTACTACTAGTCTCAACCTTAATGCTTGTAGTTGTTCATGTGAAATTCATTTTGTGCTAGCACATTGCATTTGAATATGGAATCATGTGTTTGATTCCCAACTCCTAAGAAAAAAAGAAAGAAATAAAGATAGAAGAGAAGACTCGCTAATTCATTCACTACATAGTTACTTTAATATCTACATATATCATTTTGACAAAGATATTAATCAGCCATCCAATATTTGCGTACGGATACAACATTAGAAATGATAATGACAATTTCTATGAAAAGGATCCTTTGCATTGCTACTTGTATTCTAATAGTGTTCTTTTTTTGTTTTGTAGATTGGTTCAGGATTTTATTGTGCTAGCTGCGGGCCCTTAGAGATTAGCTTTTTTTATTTTTATCATAGACATTTGTGGATGTTAGAGATTTTTGGAAATGATAAAGTGTAATATTTGTGTATTTTAGAGATTTATGGGTTTATTTTGGTTTATGGATGCGGGATATTTGGTTTGTAGATGTTATTTTCGATTTATTGATGAACCTATTATAAATTGAGTTGTGCATCAAGTTTGTTGGTTTGAAAATTATTCATATTTTTATTTGTGGTATACAGGGAGAAATGAAAATTTAATTTGAAAAAAATAATATTAATTTGTGGTATTACAACATTTACCAACGTGATTAGTGCGTCGGCGAAGTTGCATTTCCCAAAATGTTAGCCCAAAGATATAGCGCATTCCCACTGCATTAGTAGTGTCGGCTATTTCATGAATTCCCAATGCATTCGTAGCGTCGACTATTTTATGCATTTCCAAAGCATTGGTAGCGTCAGTTATTTTATGAATTCCCAACGCTTAATCATCGTCGCCCATTACCATGAATTCCCAACGCACTATGAGCATCGGCCATTACTATGAATTCCCGACGTACTGCCAGCGTTGGCCATTACCATGAATTCCCAACACAATGCCAGCGTCGACCATTACCATAAATTCCCGACGCACTGCCAGTGTTCGCCATTACCATGAATTCCCAACACACATACTAGGAACTCCCAACGCACTACCAGCGTCGGCGTTTATTTTGTTGACGCTGGTACTGCGTTGGCAAATATGGTTTTCGAATCAGGAAAATTGGACTTTTGCCGACGCACATCTCTTTGCCGACGTATTGGCCGACGTTGCAGTGCATTGGTAATTGTACCGAGATCTGCCGACGAAATTAAAATAGTGTCGGCTATGGATTTGGCTACACCAATTTGCCGACGCGTGGTCGACGCACTGAAATGCGTTGGGAATCCTTTGCCGACGCAATTCTAATTTTTCTAGACGCGATGACTGCGTTGGCAAAACTGTATGTTGTTGTAGTGATGCCGTGCTAGGCCAGTGCCCTAGGCCCGCGACACGGCACGACCGCCCAATAGTCGAATTTTTAAAAAACCCCTCCAAAAAATGATCTGAATGTGTTTTTTACGGTTCTCTTCCCACACCACCCCAGCCCCCCCCGCCCCCCCCCCCCCCCCCCCCCCCGCGCAACACACACACACACACAAAACTATAAACGGTTAAATGGGGGTATAAGTGTCTTTTAATGATTTTTTTTTACCATTATACGCCCCTCCAACTGCTATAAAATGGTCATATGAAGGGTATTTTATGTCATCTTACCCCTTATGAACTCTATAAATATCCCTCATTCCTCTCATTCCTCTATACTCATCTATACTCTCATTTCTCACACTCCCTCTAAGGTTCTAAGCTCTCTCTAAGGTCTCTTAAGCCCTCTCTCCAAAGTCTAAGCTCTCTTTAGAAGTTCTCTAAGAAGTGAAGGAGCTCTCTAAGAAGGATTTCTCCATTAGCTCTCCCTATCTCATAGAGGTATTTATTATTTTTTATTTTAAACTTTATTTAGTAATAATATATAGTGATATTATATATTAAGTATCATATTCTCCCCTTTTTTATATAAATTATAACAACAAACACATTATACATAATTATCTATTTAAGTTTTTTTTGAAAATCCTTTTTTTTAGAAAAACAACTGGTCCATCACAATCTTGACTTCTCTCTAAATGAGGAAGATCTTGAATTTATTAATTTAGATCGAGATCAGGAGATAGAAGCAGATAATCATAACCCCAAAAACCCGAACCTACCGGTGGTGAAGGCTCAGGTTCTACAACTAAAGAGAAGAGAAGAATGAGAGTAACTTCTTCCATATGGAAACATTTTGTTAAAGGTTAGGTCCCAAATCCCAAAAGAGGAATAGATGAAAAGGCAAAATATAAATATTGCAAAGATCTCCTTATTGCCAGCTCAGCAGGTGGCACTGGTCACCTTTTTAGACACATGAGATCGTGTGTACCCAGACGCACGAATACCGCTGGAATTGCTGGGGCAGGAAGTGGGACCATCCAAATACAACTCTCTCAAATGAATTCAAGTGGTGGTTTAGGAGTTTTTACCTACGATCCTAATAATGCTAGATACCAACTTATAAAGTTTATAATAGTTCTCCAATTACCATTTATACTTGCCGAAGATCGAGCATTTGAAGATTTTTTGAGGCAAGCCTTTGTCCCTTCATGGCATCAGAAATGATGTAGTAAAAACTTTTTTAACAGACACTTTGCAAGACATTTCGGAAAAAGTTACTTTAACTTCAGATTTATTGACCTCTAAACAATAAGTGGGGTACATTTCAATTACATAGCATTATATTGATAGTGATTGAGTGATGCAAAAGAGAATGATTGCGTTTTCTTTACAAGAGTCCTCACACACTGGTGCTAGGATATGGTCCGCTATCCTTGAAAAACTTAGAGGGTATAATATTAAAAATAAAATAATTGTTATAACTTTAGATAATGCAAGCTCTAACAATGTCGCAACAGAGTTACTAAAATCTGCACTTCAACTTAATTTCAATGGAGCTATCTTTTACAATAGATGTGTATGCCACAGCATGAATTTTATCGTACAAGAAGGGGTAAAATCTATTAAAGATGTCTTAGAGATCATTAAATGGATTGTAGGCTTTATTTTTTGGTCTCCCTTGTGAAAACAATGGTGGAGGAATATATGTGTAAATTTGGCTCTACTTCATTTTGATTTTTAAAATTTATGTTTCCCCTTGATGTATCCATGGTATAATAACGCTGCATTCAAGTTGTTTCAAGGCATCTTGGGTGGGAACATCTTTTGTTTTCCTTCCATTTTATTAGCTATGGGCCCACAAGGGTATTGTGTATTCATGATCAAACCAATTAACTTGGCCTCCTCAGCATTTTAAGGGGTCTGAGTTGTCTTCGAGTAACTAACTAGTTGACCCACCTGGTCAAGTAACTTCACTAAATAAATGACCAGTTTGAATCTCAATGAAATCGTTGATTTCGAAACCTATGAGATCCAAGTACGTAGAGCAGACTCCATCTTCATATTGTTTTGTATCCACAACTTTCTCTATTTATGAATCTTATGTATATTCTTTTCTATTAACCAAAGTTTAAAAAACTCATGATTTAAACTTAACTTGTTAATTATAAAAAATCGACTCAGAGAGAGTTAATAAGATGACTCAGGAGAGCTGTTTTTATAAAAAAAAAATTTAATATCTAAAAGAGACCAAATACTTATAAAATTTAAATATACTTAATTTACATGTATTAGTAATAATTAACTTATATATGCAAGAAAAACACTTTAATAAAGAAAAAAAAAAAACTTGCATATTACATAATTTTAAGTCCAAACATCAAATATAAGTCTCAACTTACATTTCATTCATCACTCGTAAAACGCTAACTTCAAAACTCAAGTATTAAATACTTAAAAATAAATATCAATTGTTTAAAATAAAATATATTGATATAAGGGTTCAAAATGCATATAACTCATCAAAATTAGGTGACTGAGCCAAGTTTCTCCCTTATTTGACTAAATCCTTCGTTAAAACAAGGTGACTTCATCAAAATTAAGTGACTGAGCCAAGTTTCTCCTTTATTTGACTCAATCCTTCATTAAAACGGGGTGACTTGCATACTCGAGTAAGCTCATCATGTCTTCTCCTATTCCTTGCTGTTAAATTACTCGTGTCCTATAGTATCATAGATGTGTGTAGAAGAACTCAATCGTATGGTATATCTGTTGACTAGATCATACTAATACTATGATCCTAACAAATCTACTCATAAAATATCAAATCAGTCAAATTGTCCTAATATTTGAACTTATTAAAAAAGAACTCAACTTCCTAATATGTAGGGTAACCTATTATAAAACCGAGATATTATCTATCACCCTCTTTCAATAGAATGGTCATCCTTTTATTTCTTTAAATGTAGGTTTGACGAGTACATAAGAGAGAAATCAAAAAGTATAGTTACATCATAATATTAATCTAACCTAACCAAAATCTTGAGAGATTAATACCATAATGTGTCTTACTATACTCTAATAATAAGAAAACAACTACACGTTCCTATAAAATAGTATTCCCTATCACCCTTTTACCATTTTATAGTCCTTTCAAGACATAATTGTGTGATTGATCACAATAAATCTAAACCCTTGATATCAAGATGAATGGCAAAGAAGAACAGCTATTTACTCGAGCGGTAAGGAGCGTCGACGCCTGTTCTTACCTGGCTGTTCGGGGTTCAAACCTCGCGTAAGTCATCTCGTCCTTCTTGTGCAGTCTCCTTTTTCGCTTGTGTGGGCCTCCTTCCCACTTGAGTGTGCTACTTTTCCATGTGTATACGGGCTCGATCTCTCTTGGGTGGCGGCCCTCTTGGCTAGGGTACCCAAAAAACAAAAAAAAGAAAAAAAGAAAAAGAATGGCCAAGTAGAGGTATTCATGGGTTGGGCCAGCCCGAGCCTGATCCGGTCCTAGCTTGGATATGTAATGATGGCCCAATTAATAATTGGGTCAGGCTTGGATTAAGTGATAGAAAGCCCATAGCTAGACCCGGCCCAACTTATGTAAGAAATGCATGTAATTTAAATTAATTAGCGCTCTAATTCCCATAAAAGTAATGAGAAGCCTGGCTCGTCCCGGCCTAATAGATTAAATGGGCGGGCTCGGGCCTAATTTTTATAGCCCATGTCTAGCTTCAGCCAAGCCTCTAAAGCCGCCTGAGCCTGGATATGCCTTAGCTTGCCCAGAACACCCTTTTGAAAAGGCACGAACCATTGAGAAGGGCCGTACCATTTTACACTTGATATCCTTGAAAAGGCTTCAGTTGTTGTGTGCACAAAAGAGTTTTATCTCCATCATAGAAGATAAATATAAAAACTCAATCTCAATCATCGATTCTATTCGAGCCTAATCACAATCTTGAAAAGTCATCCTCTCAATCTAATCAAATTGCAATGTGGTCGATCATAATCTAAGAGATCAAAATCTATCTTACTATAATCAAATCTATCCTAACATATTTACTCACCGTAAACCTCAAAATCCATGACATCATATAGATTTTAAGTTGGTGGATACAACCCAATTTGGAAGCAAAGGAACGGGTAAAAGGTTCGAGAGAAAAGAATACATATCGATGGTGGTCATGGTCAGGCGACCAAGCAGCAGAGACTGGACTGGAAAGAAAAACGAGTCGTTGAATTGAATTCTATTTCATTAAAAAAACGAGTAAAAGAAATTATGGTCATCTCTCCTACCTCTTCAAGATTTCCATAAATTCCTTAAAAGGGTATTTGACTGGCTGTATTTCCCCCTCCATCTAGTCTAGAACAAAATTGACACAAAAATATTTTCCCACTCCTCCTCTGGACCTACAAAAAGGCCTACAAAGGGGTGAAGGTTATCGTGGATTTCCAAGGTTCCTTCTCCTCTCTTTCCTTGTTTCTTGTTTCTTCTCTCTTTCTTTCTCACACCCTGTCTGCAACTTCAAGATTTTTTCTTTTTTGAGTTAGAGAATTACACCATGGCAGATGTCTTGACAGAAGATCAGATCACTGAGTTCCAAGAAGCCTTTTGTTTGTTTGATAAGGATGGGGATGGTGTGTTTCCTTTTCCTTTTTCCTTTTCTTATCCCAGCTTGTGTTTTTATGTTCTGTTCTAGTTCTGGGTTTTTGCTTAGTTTAATGGGTCATTCTTGTTTCAAGGAGTTTTTGTGGGATGGGTTTGCATTTTCACAACTTTTTTTTCTGGGGTTCATGGCAATGGGTAAATGTTCTCTTGTTGCTTTATACAAGATGATTACTTCTTGTTTTGTTTTGTTTGTGCTTGTGGGATCATGTCTACATGTCAGCTGTGGATTCTTCTTGTTTTGAATTCCTTTTTTGGTCTCTTTCCAATTCATG
Organism: Persea americana; assembly: GCA_029852735.1. Taxonomy (NCBI): domain Eukaryota; kingdom Viridiplantae; phylum Streptophyta; class Magnoliopsida; order Laurales; family Lauraceae; genus Persea; species Persea americana. The sequence continues at coordinate 19,011,020 of CM056816.1, forward strand.
CCTTGAGGACTTTTTTTTTTGTTGATGTACTTGTTTGAATTTTCTTTTTTCCTTCTCTTCTCCCCCGTTCTATTTGCTTTGAGAGCTGTTGAGTCTGTTTTACCCTCTTAGGATGTATTTTAACAAATTTTGTTCCCCACTGGCTATCGACAGAGCTTTTTACTACCTTCCTTGTTCTTCTCTTAGGTAGATGTGTAGATGTGTAGGTGGACCATTTGAATAATGATTCCATTATTATTTTTAATGTTTTTTCTTTTATTGGGTGTTGGATTGTTTTTTTTTTTTTTTTTTTTCGTTGCTAATTTGTTCTTTTACTATTGTTTCAAAATTTAACTAACTTGAAGTTTGGTGTGGTCTTTTTCACTAGTTTGTTGATGTTTGATAGGTCGGTAGATTAGAATTTAGGGTGTTAAGACTTTGATTGGCTTAATTTTGTGACTTTTCTAATCTTTGGTACTTTTATTCTTTCTGTAGGATGCATCACCATTGAAGAACTGGCCACTGTTATCCGTTCCTTGGGTCAGAACCCCTCATCAGAAGAACTGCATGACATGATTAGCGAAGTGGATGTGGATGGGAATGGGACTATTGAGTTCACAGAGTTCTTGAATCTCATGGCAAGAAAAATGAAGGTAAAAGAAGAAAAAGTTTAAAAACGCTCAGATTTCTAGCAAGACTTGAAAGTATGGACTGATCCGGTGTATAGAATCACCCACAAAAATTCAGTGCATAATCCTTGATCTAAGCCATACAAAAAGTGGGCCATAAGCCATGAGTTTCAGTTGCCAATTCCATAAGAAGTTAATAACCCATCAACTCAGCATAAGAAAAAGAAAAAGAAAAGAAAATAGAGTATTATTTGTATTATAGACTAATTTTCAGTGTGTAGAATATGCCTTAAATTACCCATTTGCTAAACTTTCCATTACTTGTGTTAATTGCAGGAAACTGATGCAGAGGAGGAGCTCAAAGAGGCCTTTAAAGTATTTGACAAGGATCAGAATGGATACATCTCTGCCAGTGAGGTGAAGATCAATTTCAGTACTTACTTTATTGGTTGACTTGAAATGTTTTTGGTGCTTTTACTATTTATTGAAATATCCTGCATCATTTGTGGCTGATGAATGATGTAATCCATAAAGAATCTTACAGAATTAGGTGTATGGGCCATCTCCACTTTCCAGTCCATGCGCATGATCATTGATCTGGACAATTCAACTGCCGGGCCTTGGATGATTCTTGCCCAGAATCATGCTTTTTGAATGATCCTAGCATTTTGATGGATCTTTTCATGTATTATGGACCATAACTGTTGTTGATGCCTTGGTTTGCACATGTGCACTCTAGGAGCATCGGAGAGTGCAAATATTTTAGAATTAGCCCATCCAGTGGGTGGCCCTCGAATCCAATGGTCTCGATCCACGAGCACGAGTTGTGGAGGTTTTTTATACACTGAGGATCACTTTGCTTGATTCCTCCTGAATTTTTAGGATTCTTTGAAAGGGGTTTCCTTCTACCAAAGGGGCTAAAAGATCTACAAGGGACTGTGAAAGGATAACCCATTGGAGAGGAAAAGATTGTGCACCCTTCACCATGTGAAACTAAACGCCATAATAATTTAATGGTCTCCTCTAGAATCTAGATCTCCACCCTTGACACCTTCACTCCCTCAAGAACTTCCAATGAAAAGAGTGCCTTGGCTACAAATGGATGGAACTCATTGAGACTTAGGCAAACATGCTCTGAAGTCATTCAATCTACAAGGGCATACCATGTTACCTTACTAAAACTCCACCTGCAGCCCACTGTGGAAGTTGATTAAAGGTTGGATCCCGCCTCACTCGACGATGGGTAGTGGCTGTAAATATCACTCGAATGGTGGCATGAGGGTGAGATCCAATGGTTTGACCATTCAAGGTGGGCCTTAAGTGCAAACTTAAGAGGTGTTGAACCATATGATCATATGATTTATATTTCTACGGCCTATTTCTTCCTAAACTTCACTTGGGGCCAAACCTCTGGATCTCGCCTTCCCCATTGTCAGGTCATGAGTTTACGGTTTTTTGTAGCCCTCATAATCATAATGGAGTGATACTTACCATTGGGATTGATGCATGTTAGGGGCCATCCTTGAGCTTTATTTTTCATTTTTCTTTTGTTATTTCTAGGTGGATAGGGGCAATCAACTCAGTAACCTCTACTCTTGTTTATATTTTACTGAGATCTTTTATCTCTTGGTGGGCAGCTGAGGCATGTGATGATCAACCTCGGTGAGAAACTGACAGACGAAGAGGTGGAACAGATGATAAGAGAGGCTGACATGGATGGCGATGGCCAAGTCAACTATGAGGAGTTTGTTAGGATCATGATGGCCGTTTGAGTTAATTTCCCCCCTCACCAACATAAGAATCATATTCAATATTTCATTCTTCCATCTTTTGTAGGAATCACAGCATGTTCATTCAGGTTCATACTCCCTAGGAACAAGCATTCCCAACTACTAGATGTAACCATTTCTTTCTTGTTTGATCACAGTTAGAACTTTCAGCATATTTGTGTTCTTTGAATTGCATAATGTAAGTTCAAGAATTCAATACTATTGAATTTGCATACGTTCTCTTGTTAGTTTGAATTCTTAAGATAAATTTGAAATCCGTTTAGAGACTGGAACACATGATGTGTAATGCAAGCGGCTTAACCAACCAATGCGACTTGGTTTAAAATCAGACTGAATGAACTTATCATATTGATGCTACGGTTTGAACAGGCTGATGAGAAACTGAACCCTAACAATTGGGTTCACAAGACACATCTAAATGTAAAATTAGCGTTGAAACTTGATAGAATGGAGGTAGTTTACCTATGAGCAACATTGGGTGTGGCATAAAAAGATCATGGGCATGATAATGCGTGTAGAACTGGTCTGTTTATTGAGGGTGCACCATAGTCCAGGTCAATTGGGGGTTTATTTTTTCTACTTCTTTCCATTTAGTCAAGATGGGTTGGTGGATGGAAGGTTCAATGTTCATCACAATACATTTTCAAAAGAATTTGCATACTAGAACAGAGTCACAGAAACCCTTCTTTCCATGGTTGTAGCTTTAAAATGACCATAATAACTCTGACCCTTCTTTATGACCAAGGGACAGAATGAGCTGGTTGATGATGGCTGCCAGAAATTGTGTACCCGTAACAGAAATACAGAATACTTGGTTTCACATGTGATGGCAAACTTAAATTTTTGTACCATCAAGTGCTCATTGGTAGTTGGGAGATTGGCCTTAGATATTATGAATTATATACTCGGCAGAGCGTAGTTTGAGCGTGTGGGGGAGAGAGTGGCCTTTTTCACGCAGTATGTATGTTCTGTGCTCTTAGCTTGGATAGATTTGATTAGCTCTACATTTTGTAGAATTCTTTATCCGACCCTAGATTGATGGGATAAAACTTTGATTTTGATGATTAAGTTATCCTATGCACTATTTTGGTCCTTGCAACTCAGTTGTCCAATCCTCCAAGCCTGTAACTTGTTACGGCGAAGAATAAAAATGATTCACAGGTAACTCAAGCTTATTCAAATGCATGAGCCTTCATTAATCAAATAGTTCGACATGGTCCATTATCTTTTAATTAGGGAAAAAGTATACCTTCAAAAGTTTTGCTAAATTAGAAGCATCCTCTTCTTTCCTGTTTTTTATTTTTATTTTTTTAATACATCTGACTAGAGGCCTGAAGCAAACCCAAGAGTACATTGGGCCCTGTTTGGATGCTTGCAACTTGGACCCGGTTTATTGGGAAACTCCGCTTACAGGCAACTAGTATGGCAAAGAACAAAACAACTGTCACATGCAACTCAGGTTAATCCAAAAATATGAATCCTGCACTCAGTTTTCATGGATAGATCAAACCTGGTCATATGGTTCTTCCACCCCTATCATTTCTTGCATCCAAATGAGTTCTACCGCTGTTTCAGTGTGGGAATGATTCCACCTCATTCAAATGAGGCCTACTTCCAACTTGTATCACTTTTCCTTGCATTTTCTGGGGAAACGTGGCTTCTCAAAAGCTTGTTTGTGTATGTATCATTTGGAGAAGTGATCCCGATTCTCTTGCCGTAAAAATGGCTGTTCGATGGAATTGAGGCAAATCAGTTCAAAATTATTTTCTTTTTTTCTTTCTGCACAGTTTTGTACCACACTAAAAAAGAAATAGGTTGCATCTCTAGAAAATTAGAGGTCATTTGCGGCATCGATTAATCTTATGTGTTACAAAAATGTGACTAGGGCTTGTTTCTTTTAAACGAATTGAATACATAGGAATTAATGATAAAAAATGGATTTAGATAAAGATTATCAACAGAGGTGACAGGTGAAGGTATAAGGCAAAGATATTGACACGACCTGGACTTTACTACTACTTGAATTCCAAGGTGACGATTAGGTATTCATTTACCATTTCTCCTTAATTCTTTTGCCATTAGGGAAAGTTATTTAACTGCCACTTACTAATCTTCCTGAAATTTTAACCACTTTCCATCCAAGTGGATCCCATGTTCTGATGATCAAAGTGCCAAAACCATAGTTTTAAAACTTAGTTGATTCTTATGCTTTAAAAATGTAAGTGTTGACTTCATACCGAGTAGTGAGCACTCATTGAGAGTTCTGGCGGAGCACACGTTCTCTGTCAGAGTGGCCGAGTTGACTTGGATCAGTTAAAAGAACTGATTACTCATAAAAACTCTTACCTTATTGAGTTTTGGCTGATTCGACTTGACTACCAGCCTTAACTCAGTCTAGACTTGGCCATAATAAGAAATTTAGAATCCATTTTTCTTTTCTTCTGTCCTAGTTCTGGAAAGTGCCAATTTAACTGAGCCAGTTTTCACCGCGGTATGAGTCTTTTGAGTTTCAAAAAATGGTGGGCCAATAGGAAGTATGTTTCCTAGGTTGGTAATCCACCGTGGAAAGGAAAATAATTCTGGTTGTTCATGCAGTCTTTTTTTAGATAGTTTGCAGCACACATTTTCCTCATGAAAAAGAAAAAATAAATTGATTTTCTTTGATAGAAAGGACTTGGATTCTAATATCAGCGTAGGAACTAGAGATGCGTAACAAAATTCCCCTCTAAGAAATGGAAATCTCTCTCTTAGAAAAGGAAATCCCCATAGAGCTAAATCCTCTTACTGTACAAATGTATCTTATAGCTTCACTTGGTTAGAATTGTAGATTAGTCTGGTTGGCAGAAAGGAATCTATCAAGCCGCAATTTTCACAACTAATCAGGTATTTGATGACATATGAAGGTGACTCTAAGGACGCATTTGTGTAATATCCGCCAAAAAGTGGTTCAGTTGTTTCCCTTAATTTGTCCTTTCATGATGAGAAAAGGATTTCTGGAGTTGATTTTTGTAACTTTTCCTTTGAGGAAAATGTGCTGCATAAATTACAGAAAAGCGGCAATTGCAAGAAAAACATAAAGTTTTCCACTGCATTTCTAAAAGATGACGCAAAACGCCATGAAAATGCAATTATAATGAGTGAAAAGAAGGGTTATGAGCCTTGGGGGACGAGGAACATCATAAGAAAGATTCGAGATAAACATGCATTCAATGCACGTTTTGTTTAAACATGTAGATAGAAGCACAAATGAAGAAACAGATGAGCTGGCTAAACATGGGTTCAACAGAGATGCCATGATATCATAAATAAGGTCTATCTGTTTTATGGACATGATTTATATTGTACTTTTGGGTAGATCTTTCTTTCATGTAAAACTACTAAAACAATATAAATCTCTTACACTGTTACAGTTTGCTAAACTGTGTCTTGCATTTTGATAAATAAAACTGCATTACCAACCCAAAAAAAATTAGAATCTGTCTTGGGAAATGACTCTCCATCTGTTTTTGCCTTCATCCATTCATTGCAAGCTGTCATTGACAGTTTTGGTCAATGTGACAACCTAGCAATTTTATCTTATCTAATGCAAGCTGTCACAGAAAATTCAAATTGATAATTTAATGTCATGATCAAATACACTCTTAACCTAACCCAGGTTTCAATGTGTGCTCTTTAGGACTGCCTCATAGTCGTGGGCGGTCCCTGTATCTTTCAACATCCCTGTAAACTAAATGGTAATATGTGGAACATAGAAAATCAGTTCAACAATTTTTTTTTTTCTTTTCATACGGAAAGTCACTACACATAACCATGGCAAAGGGGCGTCTGAAAAAATTAGAGCCTTTTTTGTGGTGCCTAAGGACTTGTTTGGTATCTCTACTCATTTTTTTGCTAGACTCTTAGCATAGTAAATTAATGGTTGATATTTGTTTACAAATTTCTCGAGATCCACGTGGTATCAGGCTTTGAAATTTGACCTCATAGCCATGTTCAGCCTTCGAAAGAGATTTTCGGATCTTGTGTTTGGGGCCCATAGAATTCAAAATATAATATCAAATTGCTCACTTTTTTTTGGCTAATATATTGAGATTTGTGATGATCCAACATAAAAAATTTGGTCCGATAACCGTGTTTGATCTTGTGAGCATCTTCAATGGTTTGATCTTGATTTACTCTCTTAGATTAAAAAAGAAAAGAAAAAAAGAGACCAAATTGGGTGTTGTGGATGCCCAAAACACTGTTCACAGCCTCTTTTTGCCCTCTATTTTTCAACTACAAAGAGAATGGAGTTGTGGTTTTATGAGGCTTTGCTTCTACTTCTCTAAAGTAGACAGGTATTGGATATAGATGCTAAACGCTCTTATTTTCAAAACCTCTGTCCACTTTAGAGATTTAAAGAAGTAGAGGCTAGAAATAGAGATGCATAATAGGTGCTAAGAATAATTGGTGTTGCATAAATGTTTCCTACAGAAATCTTCTTCGAGGTTTCTTCTCAATAGATTATGCTAGCGGCAAAATGATCCCTCATTGATACGATCACAAATGGTTTCATCTAGTTAAACCAACACGATCAGGCTCATGGCAGCCTGGTTTTATTGTTGTTTAAGGTTTTCATTGAATTATGTTAGATTTGATTTATATATATAAATATATATCGGTAATATTCAGATGAGAACTAGTTTTCACATATTATGTTTGTAAAGCCTAATTGTGGGCCTCATTTGGGGATGGGACTAGGGGGATGGAAAGATCTATGTGAGACCACACCAAGTATCAAGTTTGACCCCAAATCCATGCCCCTAACCCCTTCATCTGTGGCTCACGAGTTTAATGGCTTCGTATTCAAAAAAGTATTCAACCATAGCAGTTTATTATGAGAGATAAGGTGGGGTCCCTCACATTCATATCCAATCCCAGCAACTTAAATGTGAGGGCCCCCACCTTATCTTTCATAGTAAGGTGGGAGATATCTCTCATAGGAGCATCTTCTATATATATATATATATACACGATACAACTCCATCAAGTTGAATTTACAAAATATAGCTAAAAATACTTATAACATCTCTTCATGAAAAACTTTTAGCTATTGATGCATGCGTTGGAATGAAATCCTTTTGGAGAGAAAAAAAATGAAGAAAGAAAACTTGAGCAATCCTCTGACTAACGAACCATTTATACATTTTAATAAATCTATTATCATGGTCATTGAAGGGTTATCCTGTTGTCCACTCAACCATATATAAAACTCTATTTGACTAACTCCACAACCTACTATGCCTTCCGTTCCTATTTTGTTCAATGTCTTTGCTGGTCTGCTAAACTAAAGTTAAAAAAGAAAAAAAAAAAAAAACTAATGTAACTCAAGAGGAAATAATGGCCTCTCAGCAGTAAGAGGCGTTAGTTCTTACTTGGCTTTCCAGGATTAAAACCTGGATGGATAGTCACCTTCTCTCATTGGAGGACTGTTTTACCTCACCCGAGGTCTATTTCCCTCTCCTTTGTGGAAGTAGGATGTGCACCAATAATGAAATCTTGGGTTTTATTATTTTTAGTTTTATTTTATTATCTTTTAAAGCTCTTTCTCTTTTATTGGTTCCTACGATCTCTTTCTTATCTGGTTTCTTTCCTTCTTTTTCTGTTATTTTGATTTTTCTGACCTTTCTATTTTTCCCCTCAATTGTTCATCTAATTCTTTTCATACTTAAAACCCTCATTATCTCTATCCTTTATTAACTAGATGAGTCTGGATCCCCTGCTTCATAAAAAAAGGGAGATACTCTTTCATCCGATCCACTTTCACCCTTCCTAAATGGATGATTTTTACAACTAGTCGGGGCATATAAAATCTTGGGAAATGGTTGATTTTGCATGTGATTTAAGTTCATTTTCTCTCTATTTGCTGTGAATTTGCTTTCATTTGAGTTGTTTGAGATCTGGATCTTTCAAATCGCTGTTGCTTGGCCTAGCTTACGAGTACCTTCAATTTGTACAACATTTAGACAAAGGATGGGTATGGATATAAAGGTCTAAACACACGTGCACACACATACCCACAATCACAAAAAAGATGAGACCACATTTTAATTCCTATATAATGGGCCTGAAAGAATTGCTAAGCCCAATGGGTGTCGAAACTGAACTTTCCGAAAACTTTTGTATATTCTGGTGTGAAATAGATTCTGAGAACTCGTTGTGAATGCTTTTTGATCTACTGGATGATCAACCAAGAGCTCCCATCTCCCTTATATAGAGCAATTCTTAGGAGTCAAGGCTAATAGGGACTTTAGCCCTTTTGAAATCCCACATCTCCTGACTAGCGTGGGAATTCTGTTAAACCGGGAGCCTAATCGTTATCCAAACTCTACGGCCAAGAATTTGATCTGTATCTACTCTACCAGGTCAAGACTCATTCTGAGTCCACCTGCGACACAGCGCCGGGGTTGATCTAGCGTGAGCCCCATGGCAATTGGGCCACACAATTCTCCTAACAAGGCCCACATTGTAGTTACTATAAAAGGTGGACCCAATGCTCTAATTCCTAAGGTAAGTCCCCTATTGTAATTTCTAAATGTGGGTCTTATGTACAAGAATTTCTATGTGGGCCCTTGTTGTAATTCCTAAAGGTGGGTCCCATATTTATAATCACAAAAAGGTGGGTCCCATGTTCACAATCACAAAAAGGTGAGTCTATGTTTTGATTTTTATAAAAGTGGGTACCATGTTCTAATTTCTAAAGTGGATCTCATATTGTAATTTCCACATATAGGCCTCATGTACAACAATTTTTAAAGGTAGGCCCACATTGTAATTCCTAACAGTGAGTGTTATGTTCACAATTACAAAAGCTGAGCCCATGCATCAACTCTTCTAAATATGGGTTCATATTCTAATTTCTAAAGGTTGGTATGATGTTTTATTTTATAAAGGTGGGCCCCATGATGGAAAGAAGTGGCTGAGATTGATGGAAGGAAAAAGAAGCAAAGATTTGCAAAAAAGAAAAAAAGGAATAAAAGAGAAACAGAAGCAAGGCAAAAATTGTCATTTGAACTTTCTAATAACTGTAGGGGGCAAATGGTAAAGCAAAAAAGAAAGGAGAGAGTGAGAACTTCAATTGCTTTTCCACAAGTTGATAGTTAGTCAAGGGATCTTTTAGTTGAAATAGAAAGAATAAGGTTGCTTTTGAGGTTTTGTGAAAATATTGGGGCCTTTTTGTAAAAATATTTAGGAAAAGTCTCAAATAAGGCCTTAAGTTCTTGCCTTATTTTAAAAAAACATAAGTTTCAAACCTTTTCAAATTAGTCCCTAAGTTGTTCGTGAAGTTCACAACTACGGACATCAAGCCATTTAAAGGCGTTACTGGCAACTTTTTTATCTTAATTTTTTGAAAATACCCAAATTACCCTTCATTTCAAGCCATGATATAGTTTCGACAACAATTATATGTAGTCGATCATTGTGGAAAAGCTGGTTGTCCTTGATTACTATAAAGATGTTGGTGAAGAAAAGGAGAAAAACATAGGTAAAGTAAAAGAGGGTCTTCTTTTTAATTAAGGGTAATTTGGGTAGTTTAAAAAATCGAGGAAAAATGTTGCTGGAAAAACAACTTTAAGTGGTTGGATATATTGAATTGAAAACTTGCTCAAGTTGATACTCATTATTCTATTTCCATGTTTTAGAATCATGATTATGAAGTGACGTGAAAGTTTATAGGCATCTGCACGTCCCTATTTATAGTTGTCATACTCAGTATTGAAGTTACAAAGAGTTGACAATACAGCACTCAATTCATTTCTATTAAACCAGACCATGGTGGTGCTTAGTTATTTTCAATTTAAATTAATCTCTGATTTGTGGTTTTTTTTTTTTTTTTGGAACTTTATTCTCAATCTACTTTGAAAGATAATTAAGAATTGTATTATCAATCAAAGTTTAAAAACACATAAAGTATAAAGGTGTACAAGCGATATTACCAAAGGGTCATACAAAATTTCATTGATGAGTAATCGATGATAAGGATTCAAGTTTTTTCCAAAGAAAATAACTGAAAGTTAGGAATTTCTTTTGACTAAACTACCTATAGGTCATGATATCGCAACCCATGACATTTACAAATTACAACACTCTCAGATCCACTGTATATTTACCACCTTAAGATTTACCTAGTTCATGATACAGTCCTACCTCTCCATTGGACAAGAGGAAGAAAGCATTCCATCAAGTCAGAGGTGAAAATATAGGATTATATGTATAGGATTTTGATCTTCTATGCACAGAACTGTACACAAGAGTGGTTTATATAGATGGGCTCCGCTTATTTAAACCATTCACGTGCACGGTTCTCATGGTTCACTCGTGTTTTTTCATCCTAACACCTATTGCATTTATTTATTGGTGGTACAAATTCTCAACAGCTGTGGAGGCCAAGTTTTGTGTGATGTGATGGAGGCACTCCAAGCAATCAATGGTAACGGAGATTGGGCATTAATCTCAATCGTTGTAGTTATTTCTTTAGTTGCCAAGGACTTGGATAAAGTCTCTTTTTGTCACATCCCTGGAAGGCCGAATGAGACTGAACATTGGACGGCCAAGTTTTGTCAATGTTTTAATTGTGACATTGAGTGATCAAACTCTTACCCAGATTGGTCGGTTGAGTTGGTCCCATTATGTGGAGTTTTTGATGGTTGTAGTTTTTCCTTGGCTGTTAGTGTTTTCTTCTCTTTGTTTGTCTCCTTGTAGGAAAAAAAAAGGACTTTCAATAACAGAGCCCAAAAAATGCTAATGCTCACAAACAGATTCACTGATTAAGTACAATAACTTCCACTTGGTTAAAAGTTAAAACTTCCATGGTCAACTATAAGCCCATCAAGTCCACCGGCTCCATTAAGGGGCTCCACAGAGCTCCAAGTCTAAGTCCCAGCATAAGCACAAGCCCAAGCCCATACCCTTCCATACAAGTCAATAGAGTTATCCTAAAAGCATATATAAACACCATTCTATTTTCAACCATGTCCATTGTGGAACTCTAGATATCAAGCCCAAAGGCTTCATTACCATTTTGAAAATCTCCAACACTAAGAACCCTCGTCTAAAATACTAGTCCTAGTAAACACGGAATGAGATGAGCTGGTGTTGGTATTTTTTTGGCCTGAGACCAAACTGAAATATAGCCTTACGTACTGTTTCAAATGGATTGGACTTGGCCAAAGCTTATATAGATTGAGTTGGGTTAAATAGGTTGGCCAGCATTGGAAGTGGTTTACGCAGATTGGGTCGGGTTGACCGCCATTGGTGTGGGTTGGGGTTGTGTGAGTGGTTTTAAAGACAAGTCGAATACGGGTTGGAGTTCTACCCGTAGAGACCCGTAGTCAACCTGACCCATCTTCCAGCTCTACATGAAAGTATCAAAATCTTGACAACGTCCAACCCTTCAAGCCTGACCCAATTATTTGAAGTGGAGGCCCTGTATATTGTTGCTTCGACCCATTATCTCTTGCAAAGAGAAAAGGCCTTCCTACAGCTAAACCACAGTTGCTTAGTCCCATTATCTCATGATGAGACATTTCTTTTCCTCCGGTAACCGCATTGATAGGAATCCATTTAGGCGGGTTCCATGAGCTGGACCATGTACGAACATATTGGGTCCAAATGTAAGAGAAAATTCCCCCAACTGAGACCCGAATCTTACATTGCAATTGACTAAAACATATATTTTCTAGTACACGAATGTTTTTTAGGACCCAAACTGTAGGTCTAGCTGGGCCATACTCGAACTCGAGATTCTCAAGGGTCCGGCCAATCCAAGCTCAAACAACGTTGGGTTGGGACTTGGGGCAAATTTGTTTCCTCAGTATTTAAAGGGATCCTCTTGGGCCTGCTTCAAAGCCACAAAAGGGTTTAGCATTTACGAACATGCTGGGCTTTAGCTTGAATACATACCACTAGGGTTGTAAACGGGTCGGTTCCCGTCCTGGTCCAAGGTGGACCCGGAACCGGACCCGGACCCGGTTCGGAACCAGGAAATTGGTTCCGGAACCGGACCCGGTTATTTTAATGGGACCGGAACCGTTTGTGAGGCGGGTCTGGTTCCGGTTCCGATTAAAAAAAAAGTAATAAAATGGTTAATGTTGGGGTTCATCTGGCAAGGTCTGGCAAACTTTTAAAAAAATAAAATAAAAAAAAAGCCTCAAGAAGTTATTTTTACACTTGATTTAATAGCTTTTATGTTGGGGCCTTCAACTATTCACATATGACCGTCAGGCTGTAATTGACTTGCCAAATCAAGCATGTAGCCTACTTCCAACCAATGAATGGTATACTGTATTCATGTGTATGTAGGTTCCACCCTTGCTGCATGAGTGTGTTAAAAAAAAAAAAAAAAAACACTCATAAATCACATCCAAATCCAAACTCTTGTTCACTTCTCACATGACCGCTACAGGCTACATAACATACAGGGGATACTAAAATATTTAGGTTATAGTATATTGGGTCGGGTCCCGGGTCCATGGGTCTGAGCCACTGTGGACCCGGAACCAGAATTGTTTAGGTAACGGTTTTCCAAAAAAAGGATCCGGAACCGGAACCATTTACTTATCGGGACCAAAAAAAGGATCCAAACCCGGAACCTAACGGGTCGGAACTTTTGAGTAATCGGATAATCGGGGACCCATTTACAACCCTACATACCACCCCCACAACGTAGTTGAACTGAGCTTGAATATTGGGCCCAATAGCTAATGTCTGGGTTCAGCAAAGCTTCCAGCCAACCTGACCTTCTCTGCACGACAACCCAAATTCATCCATTTACACCCCTATTTTCAAGCTATACAAAATTTAGTGTTTGGGTGCCCATTTACTTGTAAGTTTCTTTTTTATCTACCTTTTGCCTCCCCTTTGCGTGTTGTCCCATCTTATTTGATGTTGCTAATTTTGTTTTTGGTACCCATCTCACGGGGTTGGGATCCGAGACCTCTAGTGAGGGAGGAAGACCTCTAAGGAGGTAGCACGTCCCTCGAGTGAGGGAAGCTCCTTGCTCAGGTTGGAACTCAGGACAGGCAAGTAAGAACTCGCAGCTCTTATAGCTAGACTAGAGTAAGAGGCAGTTGTTTCAAGTTCTTGAAACTTGAGAAAGAAAGTCTTCATCTGGATGCTTGGATTTCCATGGACTGTTACATGGAAATAAAGTACCGATGAAAATGAAAATAGCGAAACAAGATGAGCAATCAACGACCCGGCCGGACACTACAAAGATGCCGACAGTTTACGAGCTTTTAGATTGGAAAACATGAACCAGCGAAAGCACTCTAATCAAACCTCATTTAATCTTATGTTTAATAAGGTTGGTCCCTCTCATAGCAACAAATGTGATGATTTTCAACAAAAACAAATCCAAAACCTTCCTGGGCAGCAAATGACCCCAAAAACATTTTATTCACTGAAAAAGGAATAATTTGGAACTGTCGTGCCGCGAAGACGGCCTCAACAGTACGCGAACTGAAATGGTTATGTGGAGAAAATCTTTCAAATTTCCTTTTTCTATCTGAAACTAAATCTTGTGAAAATGTATGATATGACAAAGCTGACCAGGAAAATTAAATTCTCTAATGTGGATGTAGTCCCTTCTTCTGGGAGGGCAGGAGGTCTTGCTCTTTTCTGGCTTGAGGATGGTAAGATGTCCATTCTAGATAAAAATCGCTGGTTTTATCATTGTATGTGTTACACCCTGACCCAAATTAAGCCTAATTAGTACTAATTAATAGAGTTTTAGTTAATTTAATCATACTTGATGAGTGGGAATTATACCTACGAATTGGGCACTCTTAGACTTAGTATTTTGCTATCTTTAAGTAATTTTGGTGCATTTTATTTGTTTCTTTTTTGTGTTATTTTGTAGGACAATGCAAAGGAGGGGCAAATCTGGAATTTTCATGAAAGCAGTGGCATTCTGGTAAATAAATGCAAGTTCAGCGTAGGGGCGTCCAAACCCAGCGCTGGGGGCAGAATCTTATTGGGCCAGTCTTGCTATTGGGGCGAATTCTAGTCATTCCTAGTAGGGTTTTGGACGCTAAAAAGCCTTACTTCGATGGGGAACTATATAGAGGAGACTTAGAGATTTCAAGAAGGGGATTCTTTTTCTCACGTGGATGGGAGACAAAATAGAGGAGACTTGGAGATTCAAGGGGCTTCTCAAGGAGATCAAAACAGAGGATTGGAGGGTGAAGAAATTTCAATAGAGTCTTCTTTTCTTCTTCGTTTCTCAGTTTTGTAATCTAAGATGATGACTGGTTTGGGTTTTCTAGTTTCTGATTTTATTATGAACTAATTTCTATATTAAGGCTACAGTGGAACCTTTTGCATTCATTAATTAAATATCTATTATTTCCCAATTATTGGTTCACATGGAGTTGTCTATCACGTTTTGCATGTAACAGATGATTGTTCGGCCAACAATTTGGGATATCCTATATGGATTCGGAAGATGAAATCTAGGGTTAGATCTGGATGTGATAGCATGCATTCTTAGTTATTTTGTGAATTGAAGAACTCGGGTTGTGTATAGAATAGGAATATATCTATATGCTGCATGTAACTTGTTCGGGAATTGGATCTTAATGAGTTTGTTTCCTTTATTTTGTATAGGAATATAGCAAAGTAGTTGAACAAGCATCTTTTTTGTGATCGTTGGAAGAAGATCTGATAAGCACTTGTGAATTCCTGTTAACAACCCCATTGGGTTTAATAATTGGAAATGCAGAGAATGGGTTTATGAAATGTAATTGGGGATATTGTAGTCTTAATCGTTCAACTATCTGGTATTCAATCCTTGTGTTAAACTTCAGTTTTAATTTCAATTTAATTTTAATAATACTTCAAAATTGGGAGTGTTTAAATAAAATCAAACTGAAAAAAATTAGTAGTTGAAATTTATTAGACACAGATATCTGTGGGTTCGACACTCTATACTTATTCTATATTACTTGTTGATCGCGTGTACTTGTGCATAATTGTCATTGTTTGAAATCGGACAACAATACTTAATTACTACTTGGGTTAATTAATGATCATGAGTCCCATAGAGGTGAGTTAAAGGTATTTGGAGTCTCGAATAGGTGAGTTGAACCGATTTGACTCAGTTAGGTAGAGTCGAGGACCTTTCCGTAATTATGGATTTTACATTTTTGCATCATATGCACGTCATCTTGGTGTCATCGCGTGTATTTCGTTGAGCTCGTGGATTTTCGTACTCAACCCTACTCCATTTGACCAACCGTTGAAGAAGTGGACCTTCATTTAACTTAAATTGGAAATACCAAGACTTAGTGGACTTTTGTGCAAAATGGAATCTCTCATCCCTTAAAGCCACTTTACCTTGTTGCTTGGCTAAAACCCTCTTTTCCTTTCACTACCTTTCTCTTCATTCTCTTTCTTTCTCTTCTTCATCATCTCTTAGATGATTGCTGTGCATTGGAGTCAAGAAGTAGAATCTCATCATCTTCTTCATCTCCCTCATTCCTCTCTACTCTCCATTGATAAGAAGCCATCTCCTTCTTCTTCCCCAACCCACATTTTCAGATTTCTTGATAAAGGTAAGAATCAACCCATCTCCTTCTTGTGTTTTTGTGTAGAAAGGAGTAAAAAGAAAATACCCCATTGTAATCATACATGCATGTTCATTCATTTTCATATGGATTTTATGACTAGGGTCTGAGATTTGGGGATTTTTGAATCTTTTGAGCAAATGTTAGAGAAAAGGCTTGGAAAGCTAATTGAGGCAAGTATAAGCTTTAATGATCAATGCATGTAGTCTTATTCTTGATTGGATTATCAAATTTTATTATTTCCCTTTTATGGTAATTAGCCTCTTTAATTATAATTAGAGAATAATCATAGCATGGGTTGATTTTCATGGGTGTGCATGTAAATGCATGTGCTAGTGGAGTAGTGTATATAAAACATGTGCAGGTGGAATTAAAGCCATGTGTTTGGTTAGAATTCTTCATGTCCAAAGTCAAAATCATATTTCAAAATGAAGATGTGTTTTATATACATGTATTGATTGTTTGGAATGGATACAAGTGGAAAACACATGGAGAAATTTCATGGAGAAATTTGAATGCATGTGCAGGTGTAACGTTGGAATGGGCGCAAGTGAAAACACATGGAGAAAAAATGGAAAAACACAATTGAAGAGAGAGGGGACATAGAACGTGTCCTCACTATAGTGAGGATGGAGCTCACTATAGCGAGGTCCACTTCTGGGCTAAAGCGAGCATGGGTTCTGTGTGGGACCTGGGATTTTGACCAGATATTCTTCTTTTGCCCACTAAAGTTGATGAATACCCTTATATTATATAATTACAAAACCAATTAGGATCTTAGACCCCGAAGTACTTGTGGGACCCTAGAAAATGGTACCTTTGACGAGATCAACGGACCAATGGTAATTAACCCCGTGAGAGATCATTGAGGCTAAGATCATCTCATGTGAATTATATTTTTGTCTAACACATTGTCATGGATGAGGCTCGAAGAACCCGGTGCACTACATTTATACAAAGTGGCACCAAATTAAAGATAACTATACACCGAATCTCCAAAATTCATTGTGTGAGAATGTGAAGGACGAGAGCCTAGTAAATGACCTTTGATTCTTCTTAATCAATGCATGTGCATATTGGGGTTTATTTTATGTTTGACTTCCAAATTCTAAATAATGATTTATATGCATAAATTGTTTTGTTTCTATTCGTTGTACTTGTACGGTTATACGATATTCAATTGAAATTCGAGATGAGTAAGTTATGTGAAATATTTTGGATATTATGATTCGATTCGATTCAAGTAAAAATAATCTTACTTATGTGTGTATTTATTCGATTCGATTGGTCTGGTACTGCTGAGCTTCGACCTAGAGATACCCGACGGGGTTAAACTTGGTTTAGTTATGTGAGATCACTGCAGTAGATCGTTTGGAGCACCGGAACTCCAGAACCGGGTAGCCAGCTAGCCTTTAGCCGGGCCGCTAGTGACATCCCAACTAGATTTGCTCTCTATTGAGAGGATGAGCTTAATGTGGTAGTCAATTAGTGTGTTTTATTATTCCATTGATTCAAAAAGCATGATTTATTCGAAATTAAACAAGTGCCTAGTTTACTTAACATTGTCATCTTTTAATCAATTGTCTTTTATTCGATTTGATATAGCATGTGATTTATTATTAATGCCTATACCTATCGAATCGTCATATTCATGATGCTACCTTCGGTGTCACAGACGCAGATGCAACTCCCGGCCTTGAGGTGGCCCAAGAGGGAGAGGAGGAAGCCCAAGATGTTCCTCCAGGACTAGAAGAGTGGGCCGGTAATGGGCCTATGTAGTCTAGGTCGACGGAGTGTGCCATAAAATATTCTTTTGAGAATCAAACTGTAGAGTGTTGCTGGCCCCTTTTTATGTGGGCCACACTATTTGGATATTTGGGGATTCTTTTGTAATAGGATGTAGGGTATTTTTGTAATCCCTACTTGAGTTGAATATGTAATTATGTTTTGTATAAACTCAACACTCAGTTTTAATTAGGACTGTGCAATGGTTCAAGTGATTATTATTGTTATGCTTCCGCTATTTAATTATCATTGTCATGTGGAAAGTGAAATTTTATTCTTCGTGTTGTTGGATTTGACTCGAGACAGGTACAACAATATGGGATTACGCGTGTCGAACCTCGGGGATTACCCTAGGCTAGGGTGATTCGGGACTGGGATGTGACAGTATGTATGGTGATCCTGAAAATAAATGGCTTATAACTTTTATTCAAGTGTCACGACCCGGGCCCGAGATTAGGGTTACCACGGCCAAACCCCGAGTCGCGATGCCATACTCACTCCCGTAAACCTCGCATCACCGAAGTCCATACGAGATTCACAAGGGATCTTACATATACCTGTCAAATGTACATTATGTTGCGGAATATATACATACATTGACATTCAACTTTAATATGTACAAATTCTTTACAGAAAGTAAAGTTTACTTATACATCTCATTACCTACTTAAATCACCCATGCATATTCAAATACAATGCATGTGATCACTGTTGACAACAAAATGAATCTATTCAAAATGTTTCCAAAATTTTCTAAACCGGTCGCCTCCGATTTATATCCATTCGTTCAATCCTCCTGGGGGAACCGGATTGGTCTCCTCCGCTGGCGGCGTGGTCTCGGAACCACTGGAACGGCCAACTGGGCCTGTAATGTCATCAATAACACTGTGAACACGACGGTTCAACAATGTATACACAATTCTATGATAATCGCATGCTAGCAATTCGATTCCAATATATAACAATAATATTCAAATCAATTCAATTCAATTCAATTTCATTCAATTCAATTCATATAATTCTTTCCCGAAGGAAGCATGCAATTCATGTGAGTCTCCCTTGAAGAGAGCATTCCATTCATTCATATACACTTTATCAAGTGTCTTTTCGTTGTCCTCTAGCATAGGTGGAAGGCGCACCATTCACAACCCAGCCTTTCAAGGACTCATTTCATTTCATTAGTGCTCACTTTATTAAGTGGCTTTTCAAATAGTGACTCACTTTATTAGGTGGCTTATCAAATGTGTGGGATTTACCAGTGTCTTGATCAGAGATCACCGGCATCACCACGGAGCTCCGGAACGCTCCATCTACTGCAGCAGACTTAATCTTTCATACATTACAGTGTTTGTTCATTTCAGTTCTTTTCGTTTCATTTCATTGCATTTCATTGTATTACTTCAATACATTATTCAAAGATAGCTCAACAAGGAGCATAACAGTAATGGACGAGAGAGGACAAGCCAACTCAAGTCATAAACAAGTAAATTTCCTAAAACAACATTCGGGTGAAACGTTCATTATGCAATGTAGGTGTTATTGTGGCTGACATCACTTTGTAGTGAAATTTACATTCACATAAGTTTAGCTAACACCCATGAAGGTTTAGGAAATTATCAGAAACCTATTCTGATATTTCCTCAATTTCGGTCACCTCGGCGGTCACCTAGCGGTTAGCCGCATTAGGGATTTCGGCTGACCGAACCACATTCGGTCAGCTTTCCAGAATGTCTCAATTTCCAGGACAATTTGCCCAATTCGGTCACCTATTCGGTCACCCACGCGGCTGGCCGAAATTCAAATTTCGGTTAGCCGAATTTCTTCGGTTAGCTTACGGTTCGTTTTTCAGAAGCTCGATTTCTGATGGAAAACCCTGACAAGATTTTCGATCACCTTGCGGTCAACCCACGGCTAGCCGAACTCACAATTTCGGCTAGCCGACCTATGTCGGTCAGCTCTCGGTTAGGTGTCAGTCAGCCTGGCGGCTGACCGAATTGCGCCCAGAAGTTCAGAAACTTCTGAACCGAATTCTCTATAACTGAACTCCTTGAGTTCTAACAAATCACTTAACAATTGAAATCAATACAATTGAGTATACTTGCCTTATTTGGAGATTAATTAACAAGAATCTCCCTTGCTAGCTTGAATCCAAGTGGAATTCCTCAAGCCAAACCTTCTTTTGAACCTAAAACCCAAAATCAATCCACAAAACAGAATTCTTGTGAATTCTTTGAGCCATAACTCAACAATGAAACCATAGAAGTGCAGAATTCAACTCAACACTTACTTGTAGCTTCTTTGATGGAAATCTTGAGATCTTCTCAAGCTTAAACTCCAAGAAAGTAAGAAAGAAGATGGAGAATAGGATGGTGAAGACGGAGCCCTCTTCACAAGCCCTTGACAATTCTCTCAATCACACCACTCAAGGAAGGAAACGTGGAAGAAAGAAGAAGAAGAGAAAGAAAGAGAAGAAGAGAGATCGGCTGGCTGAAGAATGAACTCAAATGAGTTCATCATTATCTTATAAGCCCCATTTTTGCATTAGACCCCCTCCTATTTCTTCTAATTACAATTTAAGTCACATGAATGGTCATTTGACCCAATTCACGCCGAATGGAATTGTCACATTTATAAAAGTTAACCTACTCCTCGAGATATACGTGTGAGTATCAAGAGTTTCCGTATTCGACAAAATACGTGTAATTTTGTATTTACGAAAAAGTCCTTACATTGCATGGTTTAGCCTAAAACCATTTCAAGTCACCCATAACCTTCACTATTCTTTTCATTAAGTTCAATTTGACCACTTGAGCCAAATTCTTATCAATTTAGCAATTAATCAACATTAAGTCCATAAAACATGTTGAATTAGCATTAATCCCGATTAATTAGAGTTAATCTTAATTAACTCGGGACAGGGTGTTACATCAAGGCCCTCGTTACCCGTTACCCGGTAGAAAAAAATTAAATTATGGGCCAGGCAGTAATTTGGAGGGCCCTTGGTTGATAGTAGGAGATTTTAATGAGGTTTTTCAGAAAAATGAAAAATGGGAAGGAAAGAAATTTAACCCAAAGGCCTCGCTCTTGTGAAAGAAAGACTAGATAAAGCCATAGGAAATATCGAGTGGAGGCATCGTTCTCTTGAAGCTTCATTCCATGTGTTTTATATAAAATTATTGCTAAAGTGGTAGCGAATAAACTTAAAAAAGTTCTTGAAAAAGTCATTGGTCCTTTTCAAACTGCTTTTGTTGAAGGGAGAATGATTTCAAACAACTACATTATATCCCACGAGATTCTTCACTCTTTTAAGAAGAAAAGAAAAGGCAAGCTAATGGCTCTAAAGTTGGATATGGCTAAGGCTTATGTTAGGTCTGGGAACCAGAGAGGAGTCTTGCTATAGTGAGATTCAGGCTTGCTATAGCGAGCCTAGCGTACATGGACGGTAAGCCCAGTTCTATCAGAACTCTTATTTAGAATTGAGACTGATTAATGTTTTGATGGGGACATACTTAGAAGTCTCTAGCATAAATTTAGGGCTATAAATTGGGTGATTCTCTCAACCCAAATAGGCACATGACCTCTCTAATTAATCTAAGTAAGAGATATCTTAAAGGGAATTATTATCTAGAGCCACTAAGAGATTGTCCTGAAGGGCTGCTCTAGAAGGTTATGTTGCTTCTACTCTCTTGTAGAAGATTGATCATTTTGGTTGACGAGATGCGAGGACATCAAATAAGGAGAATGATGCACGACGGGGAAGTTGTGTCAGCGGAAGTTGTGCAAGAACAACTATAGTCCTTAGGTCGAGGTACTGATTGAAGTAAAAGAGCTGTAAGTATATCTTGTAACTATTTGTGAGTACTTGATTTCTAAATCGTGCTTTTTCTCCTGGAAAGGGTTTCCATGTTAAATTTATGTCTGCCTTCTTGTGGTGTGTGATTGGTAGATTTATTTGCTAGTTCTTTATTGTTTGGTTGTTTATATCCGCTGCATTGATTTGATTAATTAGATTAGCATCCATTCTAGTAGGTTTTGCAGAACTTCCAATTGGTATCAAAGCGGGTTACACTATTTTATTGTGTTGATCTAGATATTGCGAGAATGGACATCTACTGCGAAGGCATTTCTACCAAAATCCCTAAATCTGTTGGGGAGAAAAAACCTTCTAAAGGGATTCAGTGCTATGAGTGTCATGGATATGGACAACTTGCTAGCGATTGTAATAATCGGAAACCAAAGAAAATGACTTTTAATTTGAAAATGTTTGAATCTAAGAAGCCTACCACTAGCAAAGAGAAATTTATGGCTTTTCTGGCATCTACATGTTCTGCTACTCCACAAGTTTCTTATGATGATGGGGCTGATCATGATGATAGTGAGTTAGAGGTAGAACAGGACTAGAAAACTGAATATCAAGCGTTGTTTGTGTAGACCATGAAGATGTTAAAGATTAATGAAAAAGTGGTAAAAAGGTGGAAAGCATTTAAAGAGCAAAATTCCTCCTTGAAAGCTGAACTTGCAGAAGAACTTTCAAAAGTATAAAAATTGGAGGATGAAAATAATAGGTTGATTGACAAATTGACTGCAGAATCACAAAAGTATGACTTACTTGATTTTGATATGAAGACCTTGAAAGAAGAGAATTCTAATTTGAATGGAAGACTCAAGATGGTTTTATCTAAGTTAAATAGTGCTAAAGTTTCATTGAATAGGATGACCACTAGATCGAGAAAATTAGATGACATCCTGTGCAGTTAAAAGGCATACACTGACAAGCATGGCATTGCTAATGGAGCATCCACTTCGACTGCCAAAGGTACAAATTATTTTGTTAAAAACTCAGTTGTTATTAATCCTATTGTTAGTGTTGCAAAGAAAGCTCCAAAGAAGACGAATTTATTACATTCTGAACGAATTCCCACGTGCCATCATTGTGGATTTAAATGACACATTCGACTCTATTGTAATAAGCTGCGAAGTTTACCGAATCAAAAGCAATGGAAAATGCAGAAAGGTGAGTTGAAAAAGAAAAATACCAAAGTTGTCGGGCTAAAAAAAGAAGACTTACCTTTTGTGTTGGTACACACTTTGCTGAAATGTTTAAATTTTCAAGTGTGTGTGCGCTTAAGCCTCAGCACCCCTATGAGGCCCCACCCCTTGTGGGCTTTCAATTTGATTTGAATAATTATTAATATGATATTATCTATCTTAATATGCTAATTAATAGGAATTAGTAAGATAGTTGTTAATGTTCCTAAGTTTTAGAATTAGACTTTTATTTAATTCTTTATAGATATAGAGTGATCTTTGTTATTTATTAAAATTTTAGTTAGACCAAGCCTTAGTTAGTAATTTAGTTTTAATTAGGGGAGTGTTAGAATTAAGGAACCTTCTAGAATCCCCTCTATTGATCATTTTGCCCATTACCCTATCCTTCACCCTAATTAAACCCTAAGGACCTTTTAGTAAACAACCACCAACCCCCAACCTATATAAACGCTACTATTGCAAATGAAGCCTAAACCCTAATTCACTCTCACTCACCTCTCACCTCCTCTAACTCACTCTCTAAAACCCTAATTCCTCAAATCCCAACACAAGGAGATTAGGAGATTAGCCCCAATTTGCAACACCAACTCTATTTCAACTATTGGATCTTCTCTTTAAACTCTATTTCCATTTCAATTGATCAAAAGCAAGTACCCTATGCTAGTATCACAGAATGCATGATTTTTCTTTCTCTTGATTCTGTAAATTCAGTTCATTGGTAGGAGCTATATTGGTTATGACTAGAGCTATCATGATGAACTGTGATTAGACGGACAGTGTGACACCGGGTCCGATCTAATCTGATAAAGGGGTGTGATCGGTGCGATAAAGGGGTATGATCGGTGCGATAAAGGAGTGTGATCGGTGTTATTTATATATATTATTATTATTATCAGGGCTGTCATCCCTTGCATGTTTATTATATTTTCCCTGCCGCGACTGTTTACAGTATGGGAGGGCCGCGACATAATATCCCGCAGTTTATATAGCTTGTGTGAATGTGCCACGCTGTTATCTGATTAGATTATATTACTTACATTTCTGATTCAAAATTGCTATTTACTGCCCAATTGCATAGTTTATGTTTCTTTGTTACTCTTATGATTACATACTCGTCTCTATTCTCTTTTGTTGCATACATCTTGTGTTATCTGTATATGGTGCCTTGTCAGGTCCTTGGATCTTACCTATCTTTGGTGCTTAGGTCTCGACCTTGACCTCGTGGGCGACGCGTACCATGAGGCGCCTGTAGCCGACTACGGGTGGGGGCTGGCTAACCAGGTGGTCAAGCCGGATGATGGAACGCATGCACGAGGGGATTGAGTGCAGTTTATTTTTGGGGTTTCGAGTGGATTTGTAGTGAGCAGGGAGATAGTTAGTATTGTATAAGCTTTTGATAACTATACTTTGAGATTTTATTAGATTTCAGCCCTGTTATATTTGACTCAGTTATATGATACTATTGCTTCTGCTATCTTTTCTTATGCTTCCGCAATATAACTGTTGATTATATTATTGTTCAAAAAGTTTTAAAAATTTGACCTTACTGCGGACTACGATCTTGGAAGTTCTTGGATATTCTGGGAAGTAGCACGTCAAATTCAGGTATCTTAGCGGTAACTTCGGTATTTGGAATTGGGGCGTTGCAACCCCTAATCTGCAAGATCAAGTCCCCACCCTAGTGCTGATACAAAGATCATGGTGAGGGGGAGCTACTGCATCTAGATTGACATAAATTGCATGGTGATATTTGTTTGTCAATTATGGACAAATACAGGGGGAGAAGAATGGAGCTAAGGGGAGCTTTACAAGCCAAGGCAATTGAAGATCTAAAAGCTCAAGCAAAGGCAATGCAAAATTTACAGTGCTGATTTTTTTTTTTAAATTCAATGTATTTTGGGTTTTTTCTTTTGTGTAGATTATATTGTATTGTTCTAAGGGGTTTTGTCCAAGAATTGCCAAAAGGGAGAGATTGTTAGATCCAGGAACCAAAGAGGAGTCACGCTCGTTATAGTGAGCTTGGCGTACATGGACGGTAAGCCCAGTTCTATCATAACTATTATTTAGAATTTGAGACTGATTAATATTCAGATGGGGATATAATTAGAATCTCTAGCATGAATTTGGGGTTATAAATTGGGTAATTCTCTCAACCCAAATAGACACACCAACTCTCTCATTAATTTGAGTAGGAGATATCTTAGAGAGAATTATTATCTAGAGCCATTGAGTGATTGTCCTGAAGGGCTACTCTAAAAGGTTGTGTTGCTTTTACTCTCTTGTAGAAGATTGGTCATCTTGGTTGACAAGGTGCGGGGAGATCAAGTAAGGAGAACGGTGCACGGTGGGAAAGTCGTGGTAGCAGAAGTTGTGGAAAAATAACTACAGTCATTAGGTCGAGGTACTGACTGAGGTAAAGGAGCTGTGAGTATATCTTGTAACTGTTCATGAGTACTTGATTTCTAGATCGTGGTTTTTCTCCCTGGAAAGGGTTTCCATGTTAAATTTGTGTCTGGCTTCTTATGTTGTGTGATTGGTAGATTCATTTGTTAGTTCTTTATTATTTGGTTGTTTACTTCCGCTTCATTGATTTGATTAATTAGACCAGCATTCATTCTAGTAAGTTTTGTGGAACTTTCAGCTTATGACCGTATGGAATGGAATTTTCTTAGAGAGGTGTTAGATGCTTTCAGTTCCGATAGAAACTTCTTCCAAATTGTTTTGGAATGTGTTTCATCTGTCTCCTTCTCATTTTTACTTAATGATTCTCTCCCTTTGGAAATTTTAAAACATCTAGAGGACTTCGATAGGGAGACCCTCTGTCGCCATACCTTTTCATTCTAGGTGTGGAAGTTTTATCCCGCATATTATTGGAAGCAGAGGAGGAAGGGGTAATTCATGGTGTTGAAGTTGCTAGAAATGCCCCAAGTATATCCCACCTATCATTTGGGGATGATAGCCTTCTTTTTTGTTACTCAAAACTAAATGAGGGGAGAGAGGTTAAGGACATTCTAGATAACTATCGTTTGTTGTCAGGCCAATCAATTAACTATAACAAATTTGCAGCATACTTTAATAAGGGTACTTGCCCTCGAAGATGCAAGGCTCTTGCTAGGATTTTTAATGTTTGACTTATGAATGAAGACGATAGATATTTGGGTTACCCCATTTTCATCAAAAGAAATAAATATCGTAGTTTTGAAGCTTTCCTTGCAAAACTTAGAAATAAAATCAATTCTCAACAAGCTCCCCTCCTCTCCCAGGCTGGTAGAAACACATAAATAAAATATGTGGCCTCATCAATTCCTGTTTATAATATCTCAGTCCTCTAACTCCTTTCAAAATCGATTGAGGAAATTGGTAAAAAGTTTAGAAAATTTTGGTGGGGTGATTTCGAAGGAAAAAAAACAGCTTCACACCATTTATTGGAGTGAAATATGTAAATCGGTTGAGGAGGGTGGCCTTGGGATTCGCGATAGTAAGAAGAACAACCAAGATTATTAGTTAAAACTTGTTGGAGATGCTTATCCAAGAATTAACTTCTTTGCATTAGGATCCTTAAAGCAAAGTATTGCCTAGGGGTGTACACGGATCGGATCGGATTGGTGCGGATTGGGCCAAATCCGTCACCAATCCGTTGCCTTCGAGTTGGCGGATTTGTAATCCGTCACCAATCCGTTACTGTTGAAATCCGATCCGATCTGATCCGTGGAGGAGCGGAACGGATCGGATTAATCTGTTCAATCCGTTACTGTACATTGCATGGAAAAAGAAAGAAGAAAAAGCCCATAAGTTTTGAAGTCATTGAATTAAAGGTGTATGAGTTAAGAGCTGTATGCCTATTCTATTCATAAGGTTAGTGACTCCTTAATTTTTTTTCTTATTATATATATTTTTAATTTATATTTAATGACAACGGATCGGATCGGACTGAATCCACGGATTAAGGGTGAAATCCGCCACCGATCCGTTGCTAACAGATTACACAATTTCCAATCCGTTGGCCTTCGGATCGGATCGGATTGACGGATTGAAGGATTTTTTGTTCACCCCTAGTATTGCCTATCTAAATCCTTATGGGAGGCTAATTTTAGGAAATGCAATTCATGGTTCTGGAAAGGTTTCATTGATGCCCTAAATCTCATCAAAGAAAAGGTCGGTTGGATTTTAGGGAATGGAGGCCGTACTTCTATTTGGAATTGTAACTAGATTCCTTATGAAGAGGGGTTTCAGAGGCCGTTTTCAGAATGTATAAATGTGGACCTTTTTGTCAAAGACCTTTGGGATCAAAAGAAAGAATGGAATGAAGGACTAATGAGAAACAACTTTAACGATGTTAGGGATGTAGAAAGTATCCTAGGAATCTATATCCCTAGACAAGACAAGGAGGATCATAGAATTTGGCCTTTCACTAAAAATGGTGAACTTTCCACCAAATTTGCATATATGGCTCGTAGCAAAACTGACAATGTTGATGAAGCTCACCGTTTTAAGTGGAAATCTTTTTGGTGTATTTGCCTCCCGTCAAGAGTCCTTCTATTTGGATGGAAATGCCTTTAAGAATGCACTATAGGTACGCAAATTACTGTTTAATAAATCTCTAAGTAATAATGCTCTTTGTCCTATATGTGAAACTCATGAGGAGTCCGCACTATATGCATTATTTCATTGCAATCATGAGCAGCATGGTTTGGATCACATTTGGGTTGCTATCTTGTTTCATTCACTCTTCCGCAATGTTGGGCTGGTGGATGAAGTTATTTAATTTATGTAAATCCGATCCTCCTGTAGACTATCAAGATTCTAAAGCTTAGGTCTTGGCATTGTGGTAGGCCATTTGGAAGGCTAGGAATGATTTTACCTTGAAAGGTAATATAATTAACCCCATCAAAACACTAAAGGTTAATGCTAAAAGCGTCTTGGATGGGGCAAGAATATTTGTGGAAGTTAATGACCAATCTAGAAAAGTACTAAACCCAGTCTTTGGTTTTAAATTCGACAAGAATATAGCATTGCTAGTACTGATGCTGCATTTAGAACTTTGGATGGAAAATCCGCTTTTGGTTTTGCTATTTGGTTTAATGGCACTTTTGTGCACGCAGGATCAAGGGAAGGCCCAAATATTTCCTCCTCTAAAGAAGCAGGGGCAAGAGACATTCTTTTTGCAGCAAAAAGATTGAAGGATAGAGGCTTCTCTGAAGCCCACATAATGTTGGATGTGCTTGAGGTGGTGCAAGCAATCGATGGAAATTTTGATTGGTCCATTTATCCTATTTTGCAGGATATTAAACATCTTTCAAATAGTTTAGACTCTACAGTCTTCTCTCATATCCATAGGGATTATAATGTAGTAGCTCATGAATATGCTAGGTTTGCTTCTCGTAGGAATGTTAAGT
This sequence comes from Persea americana, assembly GCA_029852735.1. Classification (NCBI taxonomy): domain Eukaryota; kingdom Viridiplantae; phylum Streptophyta; class Magnoliopsida; order Laurales; family Lauraceae; genus Persea; species Persea americana. Next base: position 19,039,249 of record CM056816.1, read on the forward strand.
CTTAGGTTGACACGGTGCTATTACATGGATAGTGTCCTTGAGTGTCTTTCTGTGCTTCGGTTTGTTGTTGTTACTTTTATTCTATCAAAAAAAAAAAAAAAAATGTAGGGTGAAATGAGCTTGAGGAAATGAATTCCTTAACTATAATTTGCCAACTACCTTATTTTTAGGCAACAAAAAATTTTACATTCCCATGAAAACCCAATCATTAAAAGGACCTATAATCCCTTCCAAAAAAAAAGGGACCTATAATCTTGTTACCTTGAGAGTGAAAGAGTACACATAAGTCTAGTTAAACGTTCTTTTTTCAACTGAAAAGAAAGATAGGATAACCTCTGTCCAGAAGTATAAGGGTTGTCAATTGGCTAAGCCCATAACCTGGGTTTGGATAAATACCATTAGTCCCACATATCAGGCCTGCTCTAGAGCCTTTTCGTTTAATAAGACCATTGGGTCTGAACGCTGAACTTCTATTTTATAGCTTGTAAGTGGGGATGCCACTCGGGCTCTCCTAAGAGGATAACCTGCCCGCCTGGCTCCCAAAAAAGCTCGCAAAATGAGGTGTTTTGATTTTTCTTAAATAGCCCAAGGGCATGGCTTAATAATAGTACTGTACTAGGCCCGACCCGATCATACTATTATTCATATGCATACTTCCCTCACCATATTACGGTGAGGGCAACATATTAGGGCCGAATTTATAATCCATTTGAAGCATTCACACACACGGACTCTGAATTACGTTGGATTCATTGAGTTCTCACCGATCCATTCGAACTAAGCTATTGGATTGAGGGTCAAATCTTTTCTTTAATATCAAGCCATTAAACTTGTGGGCTACGGATGAAGGGATTAGAGGCTTGGGGTTGACCCCAAACCTAATATTTGGGCCCACCCAAGACGTCTCTTTCCATTCCCTTAGTTCTGTTATCAGGTGGGGCCGATCAGGTTAAAATAAGGGACATATAATTACGGATATCCGTATATATTATGATTCTTAAGTGATTTTTTCTTTTCTTCTTGGACCCACTGGTTTTTTTCCAGCTTATATGGGAGTGAATTGTAAACTATCACAGCCTTAAACTAGCCTAATCCTTTCTTCTTAGACCCCACCACTTGCATGGGTTACATCCTGAAACATAAAGTCCTACAAAATTCCCCAGAGGAAATTATGAGATTCTTTTTTCTTTTCTTCTTGGACCCACTGGTTTTTTTCCTGCTTATCTGGGAGTGAATTGTAAACTATCACAGTCTTAAACTAGCCTAATCTATCGGTACCGGGGGCGTCCATGGCGTCTTCCCTGCAACGACAAGTTTGCCTACGCCTTGATCCGCGCTTGAGTATTCCGTTTGCAGTGTCTTCCCTGCCGCCCAAGTAAACCTTCACTGATTCCACTTGTTTGTTTAGTTCTTAAATCATAAGAATTCAATGCAATTCATTCTCTCATAAACTGATGAGCTAAATAAGACTCACCAATAATATTAATCTTGGATAGTAAATGATTGCTTACCCACCACTCTAATTAAATCAAATTGTAGTAATGTGACTATCAAATTGCTCACTTTTTTTGGCTAATATATTGGGATTTGTGATGATCCAACATAAAAAATTTGGTCTGATAACCGTGTTTGATCTTGTGAGCATCTTCAACGGTTTGATCTTGATTTATTCTCTTAGATTAAAAAAAAAGGACCAAATTGGGTGTCGTGGATGCCCAAAACACTGTTCACAGCCTCTTTTTGCCCTCTATTTTTCGACTACAAAGAGAATGGAGTTGTGGTTTTATGAGGCTTTGCTTCTACTTCTCTAAAGTAGGCAGAGATTGGATATAGATGCTAAACGCTCTTACTTTCAAAACCCCTATCCACTTTAGAAATTTAAAGAAGTAGAGGCTAGAAATAGAGATGCATAATATGTGCTAAGAATAATTGGTGTTGCATAAATGTTTCCTATAGAAATCTTCTTCGAGGTTTCTTCTCAATAGATTATGCTAGCGGCAAAATGATCCCTCATTGATATGACCGCAAATGGTTTCATCTAGTTAAACCAACACGATCAAGCTCATGGCAGCCTGGTTTTATTGTTGTTTAAGGTTGTCATTGAATTATGTTATATTTGATTTATATATATATATATAAATATATATTGGTAATATTCAGATGAGAACTAGTTTTCACATATTATATTTGTAAAGCCTAATTGTGGGCCTCATTTGGGGATGGGACTAGGGGGATGGAAAGATCTATGTGAGACCACACCAAGTATCAAGTTTGACCCCAAATCCATGCCCCTAACCCCTTCATCCGTGGTTCACGAGTTTAATGGCTTCATATTCAAAAAAGTATTCAACCATAGCACTTTATTATGAGAGATAAGGTGGGGTCCCTCACATCCATATCCAATCCCAGCAACTTAAATGTGAGGGCCCCCCGCCTTATCTCTCATAGTAAGGTGAGAGATATCTCTTATAAGAGCATCTCCTATATATATATACACGATACAACTCCAACAAGTTGAATTTACAAAATATAGCTAAAAATACTTATAACATCTCTTCATGAAAAACTTTTAACTATTGATGCATGCTTTGGAATGAAATCCTTTTGGAGAGAAAAAAAATGAAGAAAGAAAACTTGAGCAATCCTCTGACTAACGAACCATTTATACATTTTAATAAATATATTATCACGGTCATTGAAGGGTTATCCTGTTGTCCACTCAACCATATATAAAACTCTATTTGACTAACTCCACAACCTACTATGCCTTCCGTTCCTATTTTGTTCAATGTCTTTGCTGGTCTGCTAAACTAAAGTTAAAAAAAAAAAAAAACTAATGTAACTCAAGAGGAAATAACGGCCTCTCAACAGTAAGAGGCGTTAGTTCTTACTTGGCTTTCCAGGATTAAAACCTGGATGGATAGTCACCTTCTCTCATTGGAGGACTGTTTTACCTCACCCGAGGTCTATTTCCCTCTCCTTTGTGGAAGTAGGATGTGCACTAATAATGAAATCTTGGGTTTTATTATTTTTAGTTTTATTTTATTATCTTTAAAAGCTCTTTCTCTTTTATTGGTTCCTACGATCTCTTTCTTATCTAGTTTCTTTCCTTCTTTTTCTGTTATTTTGACTTTTCTGAGCTTTCTATTTTTCCTCTCAAATGTTCATCTAATTCTTTTCATACTTAAAACCCTCATTATCTCTATCCTTTATTAACTAGATGAGTCTGGATCCCCTGCTTCATAAAAAAAGGGAGATACTCTTTCATCCGATCCACTTTCACCCTTCCTAAATGGATGATTTTTACAACTAGTCGGGGCATATAAAATCTTGGGAAATAGTTGATTTTGCATGTGATTTAAGTTCATTTTCTCTCTATTTGCTGTGAATTTGCTTTCATTTGAGTTGTTTGAGATCTGGTTCAAATCGCTGTTGCTTGGCCTAGCTTGCGAGTACCCTCAATTTGTACAACATTTAGACAAAGGATGGGTACGGATATAAAGGTCTAAACACAGGTGCACACACATACCCACAATCACAAAAAAGATTGGACCACATTTTAATTCCTATAAAAATGGGCCTGAAAGAATTGCTAAGCCCAATGGGTGTTGGAACCGAACTTTTCGAAAACTTTTGTACATTCTGGTGTGAAATAGGTTCTGAGAACTCGTTGCGAATGCTTTTTGACCTACTGGATGATCAACCAAGAGCTCCCATCTCCCTTATATAGAGCAATTCTTAGGAGTGAAGGCTAATAGGGACTTTAGCCCTTTTGAAATCCCACATCTCCTGACTAGCGTGGGAATTCTGTTAAACCGGGAGTCTAATCCTTATCCAAACTCTACGGCCAAGAATTTGATCTGTATCTACTCTACCAGGTCAAGACTCATTCGAAGTTCACCTGCGACACAGCGCCGGGGTTGATCTAGTGTGAGCCCCATGGCAATTGGGCCACATAATTCTCCTAACAAGGCCCACATCGTAATTACTATAAAAGGTGGACCCAATGCTCTAATTCCTAAGGTAAGTCCCCTATTGTAATTTCTAAATGTGGGTCTTATGTACAAGAATTTCTATGTGGGCCCTTGTTGTAATTCCTAAAGGTGGGTCCCATATTTATAATCACAAAAAGGTGGGTCCCATGTTCACAATCACAAAAAGGTGAGTCTATGTCTTAATTTTTATAAAAGTGGATACCATGTTCTAATTTCTAAAGTGGATCTCAAATTGTAATTTCCAAATATAGGCCTCATGTACAACAATTCTTAAAGGTGGGCCCACATTGTAATTCCTAACAGTGAGTGTTATGTTCACAATTACAAAAGCTGAGCCCATGCATCAACTCTTCTAAATATGGGTTCATATTCTAATTTCTAAAGGTTGGTATGATGTTTTATTTTATAAAGGTGGGCCCCATGATGGAAACAAGTGGCTGAGATTGATGGAAGGAAAAAGAAGCAAAGATTTCGAAAAAAGGAAAAAAAGAGAAAAAGAAGCAAGGCTAAAATTGTCATTTGAACTTTCTAATAACTGTAGGAGGCAAATGGTAAAGCAAAAAAGAAAGAGTGAGAACTTAAATTGCTTTTCCACAAGTTGATAGTTAGTCAAGGGATCTTTAAGTTGAAATAGAAAGAATAAGGTTGCTTTTGAGGTTTTGTGAAAATATAGGGGCCTTTTTGTAAAAATATTTAGGAAAAGTCTCAAATAAGGCCTTAAGTTCTTGCCTTATTTTAAAAAAACATAAGTTTCAAACCTTTTCAAATTAGTCCCTAAGTTGTTCGTGAAGTTCACAACTACGGACATCAAGCCATTTAAAGGCGTTACTGGCAACTTTTTTATCTTAATTTTTTGAAAATACCCAAATTACCCTTCATTTCAAGCCATGATATAGTTTCGACAACAATTATATGTAGTCGATCATTGTGGAAAAGCTGGTTGTCCTTGATTACTATAAAGATGTTGGTGAAGAAAAGGAGAAAAACATAGGTAAAGTAAAAGAGGGTCTTCTTTTTAATTAAGGGTAATTTGGATAGTTTAAAAAATCGAGGAAAAATGTTGCTGGAAAAACAACTTTAAGTGGTTGGATATATTGAATTGAAAACTTGCTCAAGTTGATACTCATTATTCTATTTCCATGTTTTAGAATCATGATTATGAAGTGACGTGAAAGTTTATAGGCATCTGCACGTCCCTATTTATAGTTGTCATACTCAGTATTGAAGTTACAAAGAGTTGACAATACAGCACTCAATTCATTTCTATTAAACCAGACCATGGTGGTGCTTAGTTATTTTCAATTTAAATTAATCTCTGATTTGTGGTTTTTTTTTTTTTTTTTGGAACTTTATTCTCAATCTACTTTGAAAGATAATTAAGAATTGTATTATCAATCAAAGTTTAAAAACACATAAAGTATAAAGGTGTACAAGCGATATTACCAAAGGGTCATACAAAATTTCATTGATGAGTAATCGATGATAAGGATTCAAGTTTTTTCCAAAGAAAATAACTGAAAGTTAGGAATTTCTTTTGACTAAACTACCTATAGGTCATGATATCGCAACCCATGACATTTACAAATTACAACACTCTCAGATCCACTGTATATTTACCACCTTAAGATTTACCTAGTTCATGATACAGTCCTACCTCTCCATTGGACAAGAGGAAGAAAGCATTCCATCAAGTCAGAGGTGAAAATATAGGATTATATGTATAGGATTTTGATCTTCTATGCACAGAACTGTACACAAGAGTGGTTTATATAGATGGGCTCCGCTTATTTAAACCATTCACGTGCACGGTTCTCATGGTTCACTCGTGTTTTTTCATCCTAACACCTATTGCATTTATTTATTGGTGGTACAAATTCTCAACAGCTGTGGAGGCCAAGTTTTGTGTGATGTGATGGAGGCACTCCAAGCAATCAATGGTAACGGAGATTGGGCATTAATCTCAATCGTTGTAGTTATTTCTTTAGTTGCCAAGGACTTGGATAAAGTCTCTTTTTGTCACATCCCTGGAAGGCCGAATGAGACTGAACATTGGACGGCCAAGTTTTGTCAATGTTTTAATTGTGACATTGAGTGATCAAACTCTTACCCAGATTGGTCGGTTGAGTTGGTCCCATTATGTGGAGTTTTTGATGGTTGTAGTTTTTCCTTGGCTGTTAGTGTTTTCTTCTCTTTGTTTGTCTCCTTGTAGGAAAAAAAAAGGACTTTCAATAACAGAGCCCAAAAAATGCTAATGCTCACAAACAGATTCACTGATTAAGTACAATAACTTCCACTTGGTTAAAAGTTAAAACTTCCATGGTCAACTATAAGCCCATCAAGTCCACCGGCTCCATTAAGGGGCTCCACAGAGCTCCAAGTCTAAGTCCCAGCATAAGCACAAGCCCAAGCCCATACCCTTCCATACAAGTCAATAGAGTTATCCTAAAAGCATATATAAACACCATTCTATTTTCAACCATGTCCATTGTGGAACTCTAGATATCAAGCCCAAAGGCTTCATTACCATTTTGAAAATCTCCAACACTAAGAACCCTCGTCTAAAATACTAGTCCTAGTAAACACGGAATGAGATGAGCTGGTGTTGGTATTTTTTTGGCCTGAGACCAAACTGAAATATAGCCTTACGTACTGTTTCAAATGGATTGGACTTGGCCAAAGCTTATATAGATTGAGTTGGGTTAAATAGGTTGGCCAGCATTGGAAGTGGTTTACGCAGATCGGGTCGGGTTGACCGCCATTGGTGTGGGTTGGGGTTGTGTGAGTGGTTTTAAAGACAAGTCGAATACGGGTTGGAGTTCTACCCGTAGAGACCCGTAGTCAACCTGACCCATCTTCCAGCTCTACATGAAAGTATCAAAATCTTGACAACGTCCAACCCTTCAAGCCTGACCCAATTATTTGAAGTGGAGGCCCTGTATATTGTTGCTTCGACCCATTATCTCTTGCAAAGAGAAAAGGCCTTCCTACAGCTAAACCACAGTTGCTTAGTCCCATTATCTCATGATGAGACATTTCTTTTCCTCCGGTAACCGCATTGATAGGAATCCATTTAGGCGGGTTCCATGAGCTGGACCATGTACGAACATATTGGGTCCAAATGTAAGAGAAAATCCCCCCAACTGAGACCCGAATCTTACATTGCAATTGACTAAAACATATATTTTCTAGTACACGAATGTTTTTTAGGACCCAAACTGTAGGTCTAGCTGGGCCATACTCGAACTCGAGATTCTCAAGGGTCCGGCCAATCCAAGCTCAAACAACGTTGGGTTGGGACTTGGGGCAAATTTGTTTCCTCAGTATTTAAAGGGATCCTCTTGGGCCTGCTTCAAAGCCACAAAAGGGTTTAGCATTTACGAACATGCTGGGCTTTAGCTTGAATACATACCACTAGGGTTGTAAACGGGTCGGTTCCCGTCCTGGTCCAGGGTGGACCCGGAACCGGACCCGGACTCGGTTCGGAACCAGGAAATTGGTTCCGGAACCGGACCCGGTTATTTTAATGGGACCGGAACCGTTTGTGAGGCGGGTCTGGTTCCGGTTCCGGTTAAAAAAAAAAAGTAATAAAATGGTTAATGTTGGGGTTCATCTGGCAAGGTCTGGCAAACTTTAAAAAAAATAAAATAAAAAAAAAGCCTCAAGAAGTTATTTTTACACTTGATTTAATAGCTTTTATGTTGGGGCCTTCAACTATTCACATATGACCGTCAGGCTGTAATTGACTTGCCAAATCAAGCATGTAGCCTACTTCCAACCAATGAATGGTATACTGTATTCATGTGTATGTAGGTTCCACCCTTGCTGCATGAGTGTGTTAAAAAAAAACAAAAAAAACACTCATAAATCACATTCAAATCCAAACTCTTGTTCACTTCTCACATGACCGCTACAGGCTACATAACATACAGGGGATACTAAAATATTTAGGTTATAGTATATTGGGTCGGGTCCCGGGTCCATGGGTCTGAGCCACTGTGGACCCGGAACCAGAATTGTTTAGGTAACGGTTCCAAAAAAAGGATCCGGAACCGGAACCATTTACTTATCGGGACAAAAAAAAGGACCCAAACCCGGAACCTAACGGGTTGGAATCTTTGGGTAATCGGATAATTGGGGACCCATTTACAACCCTACATACCACCCCCACAACGAAGTTGAACTGAGCTTGAATATTGGGCCCAACAGCTAATGTCTGGGTTCAGCAAAGCTTCCAGCCAACCCGACCTTCTCTGCACGACAACCCAAATTCATCCATTTACACCCTTATTTTCAAGCTATACAAAATGTAGTGTTTGGGTGCCCATTTACTTGTGAGTTTCTTTCTTATCTACCTTTTGCCTCCCCTTTGCGTGTTGTCCCATCTTATTTGATGTTGCTAATTTTGTTTTTGGTACCCATCTCACGGGGTTGGGATCCGAGACCTCTAGTGAGGGAGGAAGATCTCTAAGGAGGTAGCACGTCCCTCGAGTGAGAGAAGCTCCCTGCTCAGGTTGGAGCTCTGGACAGGCAAGTAAGAACTCGCAGCTCTTACAGCTAGACTAGAGTAAGAGGCAGTTGTTTCAAGTTCTTGAAAGTTGAGAAAGAAAGTCTCCATCTGGATGCTTGGATTTCCATGGACTGTTACATGGAAATAAAGTACCGATGAAAATGAAAATAGCGAAACAAGATGAGCAATCAACGACCCGGCCGGACACTACAAAGATGCCGACAGTTTACGAGCTTTTAGATTGGAAAACATGAACCAGCGAAAGGACTCTAATCAAACCTCATTTAATCTTATGTTTAATAAGGTTGGTCCCTCTCATAGCAACAAATGTGATGATTTTCAACAAAAACAAATCCAAAACCTTCCTGGGCAGCAAATGACCCCAAAAACATTTTATGCACTGAAAAAGGAATAATTTGGAACTGTCGTGCCGCGAAGACGGCCTCAACAGTACGCGAACTGAAATGGTTATGTGGAGAAAATCTTTCAAATTTTCTTTTTCTATCTGAAACTAAATCTTGTGAAAATGTATGATATGACAAAGCTGACCAGGAAAATTAAATTCTCTAATGTGGATGTAGTCCCTTCTTCTGGGAGGGCAGGAGGTCTTGCTCTTTTCTGGCTTGAGGATGGTAAGATGTCCATTCTAGATAAAAATCGCTGGTTTTATCATTGTATGTGTTACACCCTGACCAAAATTAAGCCTAATTAGTACTAATTAATAGAGTTTTAGTTAATTTAATCATACTTGATGAGTGGGAATTATACCTACGAATTGGGCACTCTTAGACTTAGTATTTTGCTATCTTTAAGTAATTTTGGTGCATTTTATTTGTTTCTTTTTTGTGTTATTTTGTAGGACAATGCAAAGGAGGGGCAAATCTGGAATTTTCATGAAAGCAGTGGCATTCTGGTAAATAAATGCAAGTTCAGCGTAGGGGCGTCCAAACCCAGCGCTGGGGGCAGAATCTTATTGGGCCAGTCTTGCTATTGGGGTGAATTCTAGTCATTCCTAGTAGGGTTTTGGACGCTAAAAAGCCTTACTTCGATGGGGAACTATATAGAGGAGACTTAGAGATTTCAAGAAGGGGATTCTTTTTCTCACGTGGATGGGAGACAAAATAGAGGAGACTTGGAGATTCAAGGGGCTTCTCAAGGAGATCAAGATAGAGGATTGGAGGGTGAAGAAATTTCAATAGAGTCTTCTTTTCTTCTTCGTGAACCTTTTGCATTCATTAATTAAATATCTATATTGGTTCACATGGAGTTGTCTATCACGTTTTGCATGTAACAGATGATTGTTTGGCCAACAATTTGGGATATCCTATATGGATTCGGAAGATGAAATCTAGGGTTAGATCCGGATGCGATAGCATGCATTCTTAGTTATTTTGTGAATTGAAGAACTTGGGTTGTGTATAGAATAGGAATATATCTATATGCTGCATGTAACTTGTTTGGGAATTGGATCTTAATGAGTTTGTTTCCTTTATTTTGCATAGGAATATAGCAAAGTAGTTGAACAAGCATCTTTTTTGTCATCGTTGGAAGAAGATCTAATAAGCACTTGTGAATTCCTGTTAAACAACCCCATTGGGTTTAATAATTGGAAATACAGAGAATGGGTTTATGAAATGTAATTGGGGATATTGTAGTCTTAATCGTTCAACTATCTGGTATTCAATCCTTGTGTTAAACTTCAGTTTTAATTTCAATTTAATTTTAATAATACTTCACAATTGGGAGTGTTTAAATAAAATCAAACTGAAAAAAATTAGTACTTGAAATTTATTAGACACAGATCTCTGTGGGTTTGACACTCTAATATTTCTTGTTGATCGCGTGTACTTGCGCATAATTGTCATTGTTTGAAATCGGACAACAATACTTAATTACTACTTGGGTTAATTAATGATCATGAGTCCCATAGAGGTGAGTTAAAGGTATTTGGAGTCTCGAATGGGTGAGTTGAACCGATTTGACTCAGCTAGGTAGAGTCGAGGACCTTTTCGTAATTATGGATTTTACATTTTTGCATCATATGCACGTCATCTTGGTGTCATCGCGTGTATTTCGTTGAGCTCGTGGATTTTCGTACTCAACCCTACTCCATTTGACCAACCGTTGAAGAAGTGGACCTTCATTTAACTTAAATTGGAAATACCAAGACTTAGTGGACTTTTGTGCAAAATGGAATCTCTCATCCCTTAAAGCCACTTTACCTTGTTGCTTGGCTAAAACCTTCTTTTCCTTTCACTACCTTTCTCTTCATTCTCTTTCTTTCTCTTCTTCATCATCTCTTAGAGTGATTGCGGTGCATTGATGTCAAGAAGTAGAATCTCGTCATCTTCTTCATCTCCCTCATTCCTCTCTACTCTCCATTGATAAGAAGCCATCTCCTTTTTCTTCCCCAACCCCCATTTTCGGATTTCTTGATTAAGGTAAGAATCAACCCATCTCCTTCTTGTGTTTTTGTGTAGAAAGGAGTAAAAAAAAAAAAAAAACCCCATTGTAATCATACATGCATGTTCATTCATTTTCATGTGGATTTTATGACTAGGGTCTGAGATTTGGGGATTTTTGAATCTTTTGAGCAAATGTTAGAGAAAAGGCTTGGAAAGCTAATTGAGGCAAGTATAAGCTTTAATGATCAATGCATGTAGTCTTATTCTTGATAGGATTATCAAATTTTATTATTTCCTTTTTATGGTAATTAGCCTCTTTAATTATAATTAGAGAATAATCATAGCATGGGTTGATTTTCATGGGTGTGCATGTAAATGCATGTGCTAGTGGAGTAGTGTATATAAAACAAGTGCAGGTGGAATTAAAGCCATGTGTTTGGTTAGAATTCTTCATGTCCAAAGTCAAAATCATATTTCAAAATGAAGACGTGTTTTATATACATGGAGTGATTGTTTGGAATGGATACAAGTGGAAAACACATGGAGAAATTTGAATGCATGTGCAGGTGTAACGTTGGAATGGGCGCAAGTGAAAACACATGGAGAAAAAATGGAAAAACACAATTGAAGAGAGAGGGACACAGAACGTGTCCTTGCTATAGTGAGGATGGAGCTCGCTATAGCGAGGTCCACTTCTGGGCTAAAGCGAGGATGGGTTCTGTGTGGGACCTGGGATTTTGACCAGAAATTCTTCTTTTGCCCACTAAAGTTGATGAATACCCTTATATTATATAATTACAAAACCAATTAGGATCTTAGACCCCTAAGTACTTGTGGGACCCTAGAAAATGGTGCCTTTGACGAGATCAACAGACCAATGGTAATTAACCCCGTGAGAGATCATTGAGGCTAAGATCATCTCATGTGAATTATATTTTCGTCTAACACATTGTCATGGATGAGGCTCGGAGAACCCGGTGCACTACATTTATACAAAGTGGCACCAAATTAAAGATAGCTATACACCGAATCTCCAAACTTCATTGTGTGAGAATGTGAAGGACGAGAGCCTAGTAAATGACCTTTGATTCTTCTTAATCAATGCATGTGCATATTGGGGTTTATTTTATGTTCGACTTCCAAATTCTAAATAATGATTTATATGCATAAATTGTTTCGTTTCTATTCGTTGTACTTGTATGGTTATACGACATTCAATTGAAATTCGAGATGAGTAAGTTATGTGTGAAATATTCTGGATATTATGATTCGATTCGATTCAAGTAAAAATAATCTTACTCATGTGTGTAATTATTCGATTCGATTGGTCTGGTACTGCTGAGCTTCGACCTAGAGATACCCGACGGGGTTAAACTTGGTTTAGTTATGTGAGATCACTGCAGTTGATCATCTGGAGCACCGGAACTCCAGAACTGGGTAGCCAGCTAGCCATTGGCCGGGCCGCTAGTGACATTCAAACTAGATTCGCTCTCTATTGAGAGGATGAGCTTAATGTGGTAGTCAATTAGTGTGTTTTATTATTCCATTGATTCAAAAAGCATGATTTATTCGAAATTGCACAAGTGCCTAGTTTACTTAACATTGGCATCTTTTAATCAATTGTCTTTTATTCGATTTGATATAGCATGTGATTTATTATTAATGCCTATACTTATCGAATTGTCATTTTCATGATGCTACCTTTGGTGTCACAGACGCAGATGCAACTCCCGACCTTGAGGAGGCCCAAGAGGGAGAGGAGGAAGCCCAAGAGGTTCCTCCAGGACTAGAAGAGTGGGCCGGTAATGGGCCTATGTAGTCTAGGTCGACGGAGAGTGCCATAAAATATTCTTTTGAGAATCAAACTGTAGAGTGTTGCTGGCCCCTTTTTGTGTGGGCCACACTATTTGGACATTTGGGGATTCTTTTGTAATAGGATGTAGGGTATTTTTGTAATCCCTACTTGAGTTGAATATGTAATTATGTTTTGTATAAACTCAACACTCAGTTTTAATTAGGACTGTGCAATGGTTCAAGTGATTATTATTGTTATGCTTCCGCTATTTAATTATCATTGTCATGTGGAAAGTGAAATTTTATTCTTTGTGTTGTTGGATTTGACTCGAGATAGGTACACTAATATGGGATTACGCGTGTCGAACCTCGGGGATTACCCTAGGCTAGGGTGATTCGGGACTGGGATGTGACAGTATGTATGGTGATCCTGAAAATAAATGGTTTGTAACTTTTATTCAAGGCCCTCGTTACCCGTTACCCGGCAGAAAAAAAATAAATTATGGGCCAGGCAGTAATTTGGAGGGCCCTTGGTTGATAGTAGGAGATTTTAATGAGGTTTTTGAGAAAAATGAAAAATGGGAAGGAAAGAAATTTAACCGAAAGGCCTCGCTCTTGTGAAAGAAAGACTAGATAAAGCCATAGGAAATATCGAGTGGAGGCATCGTTTTCTTGAAGCTTCATTCCATGTGTTTTATATAAAATTATTGCTAAAGTGGTAGCGAATAAACTTAAAAAAGTTCTTGAAAAAGTGATTGGTCCTTTTCAAACTGCTTTTGTTGAAGGGAGAATGATTTCAAACAACTACATTATATCCCACGAGATTCTTCACTCTTTTAAAAAGAAAAGAAAAGGCAAGCTAATGGCTCTAAAGTTGGATATGGCTAAGGCTTATGTTTGGTCTGGGAACCAGAGAGGAGTCTCGCTATAGTGAGATTCAGGCATGCTATAGCGAGCCTAGCGTACATGGACGGTAAGCCCAGTTCTATCAGAACTCTTATTTAGAATTGAGACTGATTAATATTTTGATGGGGACATACTTAGAAGTCTCTAGCAAAAATTTAGGGCTATAAACTGGGTGATTCTCTCAACCCAAATAGGCACTTGACCTCTCTAATTAATCTAAGTAAGAGATATCTTAAAGGGAATTATTATCTAGAGCCACAAAAAGATTGTCTTGAAGGGCTGCTCTAGAAGGTTATGTTGCTTCTACTCTCTTGTAGAAGATTGATCATTTTGGTTGACTAGATGTGAGGACATCAAATAAGGAGAATGGTGCACGACGGGGAAGTTGTGCAAGAACAACTATAGTCCTTAGGTCGAGGTACTGATTGAGGTAAAAGAGCTGTAAGTATATCTTGTAACTATTTGTGAGTTCTTGATTTCTGGATCGTGGTTTTTCTCCTGGAAAGGGTTTCCATGTTAAATTTATGTCTGCCTTCTTGTGGTGTGTGATTGGTAGATTTATTTGCTAGTTCTTTATTGTTTGGTTGTTTATATCCGCTGCATTGATTTGATTAATTAGATTAGCATCCATTCTAGTAGGTTTTGCAGAACTTTCAATTGGTATCAAAGCGGGTTACACTATTTTATTGTGTTGATCTAGATATTGCTAGAATGGACATCTACTGCAAAGGCATTTCTACCAAAATCCCTAAATCTGTTGGGGAGAAAAAACCTTCTAAAGGGATTCAGTGCTATGAGTGTCATGGATATGGACAACTTGCTAGTGATTGTAATAATAGGAAACCAAAGAAAATGACTTTTAATTTGAAAATGTTTGAATCTAAGAAGCCTACCACTAGCAAAGAGAAATTTATGGCTTTTCTGGCATCTACATGTTCTGCTACTCCACAAGTTTCCTATGATGATGGGGCTGATCATGATGATAGTGAGTTAGAGGTAGAACAGGACTAGAAAACTGAATATCAAGCGTTGTTTGAGAAGACCATGAAGATGTTAAAGATTAATGAAAAAGTGGTAAAAAGGTGGAAAGCATTTAAAGAGCAAAATTCCTCCTTGAAAGCTGAACTTGCAGAAGAACTTTCAAAAGTACAAAAATTGGAGGATGAAAATAATAGGTTGATTGACAAATTGACTGCAGAATCACAAAAGTATGACTTACTTGATTTTGATATGAAGACCTTGAAAGAAGAGAATTCTAATTTGAATGAAAGACTCAAGATGGTTTTATCTAAGTTAAATACTGCTAAAGTTTCATTGAATAGGATGACCACTAGATCAAGAAAATTAGATGACATCCTGTGCAGTCAAAAGGCACACACTGACAAGCATGGCATTGCTAATGGAGCATCCACTTCGACTGCCAAAGGTACAAATTATTTTGTTAAAAATTCAGTTGTTATTAATCCTATTGTTAGTGTTGCAAAGAAAGCTCCAAAGAAGACGAATGTATTACATTCTGAACGAATTCCCACGTGCCATCATTGTGGAGTTAAATGACACATTCGACTCTATTGTAATAAGCTGCTAAGTTTACCGAATCAAAAGCAATGGAAAATGCAGAAAGCTGAGTTGAAAAAGAAAAATACCAAAGTTGTCGGGCTAAAAAAAGAAGACTTACCTTTTGTGTTGGTACACACTTTGTTGAAATGTTTAAATTTTCAAGTGTGTGTGCACTTAAGTCTCAGCACGCCTATGAGGCCCCACCCCTTGTGGGCTTTCAATTTGATTTGAATAATTATTAATATGATATTATCTATCTTAATATACTAATTAATAGGAATTAGTAGGATAGTTGTTAATGTTCCTAAGTTTTAGAATTAGACTTTTATTTAATTCTTTATAGATATAGAGTGATCTTTGTTATTTATTAAAATTTTAGTTAGACCAGGCCTTAGTTAGTAATTTAGTTTTAATTAGGGGAGTGTTAGAATTAAGGAACCTTCTAGAATCCCCTCTATTGATCATTTTGCTCATTACCCTATCCTTTACCCTAATTTAACCCTAAGGACCTTTTAGTAAACAACCACCAACCCCCAACCTATATAAACGTTACTATTTCAAATGAAGCCTAAACCCTAATTCACTCTCACTCACCTCTCACCTCCTCTAACTCACTCTCTAAAACCCTAATTCCCCAAATCCCAGCACAAGGAGATTAGGAGATTAGCCCCAATCTGCAACACCAACTCTATTTCAACTATTGGATCTTCTCTTTAAACTCTATTTCCATTTCAATTGATCAAAAGCAAGTACCCTATGCTAGTATCACAGAATGCATGATTTTTCTTTCTCTTGATTCTGTAAATTTAGTTCATTGGTAGGAGCTATATTGGTTATGACTAGAGCTATCATGATGAACTGTGATTAGCGAACAGTGTGATACCGGGTCCGATCTAATCTGATAAAGGGGTGTGATCGGTGCGATAAAGGGGTATGATTGGTGCGATAAAGGAGTGTGATCAGTGTTATTTATATATATTATTATTATTATCAAGGTTGTCATCCCTTGCATGTTTATTATATTTTCCCCGCCGCAACTATTTACAGTATGGGAGGGCCGCGACATAATATCTCGCAGTTTATGCAGCTTGTGTGAATGTGCCACACTGTTATCTGATTAGATTATATTACTTACATTTCTAATTCAAAATTGCTATTTACTGCCTAATTGCATAGTTTATGTTTCTTTATTATTCTTATGATTACATACTCGTCTCTATTCTCTTTTGTTGCATACATCTTGTGTTATCTGTATATGGTGCCTTGTCAGATCCTTGGATCTAACCCATCTTTGGTGCTTGGGTCTCGACCTTGACCTCGTGGGCGACGCGTACCATGAGGCGCCTGTAGCCGACTACGGGTGGGGGCTGGCTAACCAGGTGGTGGAGCCGGATGATGGAACGCATGCACGGGGGGATTGAGTGCAGTTTATTTTTGGGGTTTCGAGTGGATTTGTAGTGAGCAGGGAGATAGTCAGTATTGTATAAGCTTTTGATAACTATACTTTGAGATTTTATTAGATTTCAGCCCTGTTATATTTGACTCAGTTATATGATACTATTGCTTTTGCTATCTTTTCTTATGCTTCCGCAATATAACTGTTGATTATATTATTGTTCAAAAAGTTTTAAAAAATTGACCTTACTGCGGACTACGATCTCGGAAGTTCTTGGATATTCCGGGAAGTAGCGTGTCAAATTCGGGTATCTTAGCGGTAACTTCGGTATTTGGAATTGGGGCGTTGCAACCCTTAATCTGCAAGATCAAGTCCCCACCCTAGTGCTGATACAAAGATCATGGTGAGGGGGAGCTACTGCATCTAGATTGACATAAATTGCACGATGATATTTGTTTGTCAATTATGGACAAATACAGGGGGAGAAGAATGGAGCTAAGGGGAGCTTTACATGGAGCTAAGGGGAGCTTTACAAGCCAAGGCAATTGAAGATCTAAAAGCTCAAGCAAAGGCAATGCAAAATTTACAGTGCTGATTTTTTTTTAAATTCAATGTATTTTGGGTTTTTTCTTTTGTGTTGATTATATTCTATTGTTCTAAGGGGTTTTGTCCAAGAATTGCCAAAAGTTAGAGATTGTTAGATCCAGGAACCAGAGAGGAGTCACGCTCGTTATAGTGAGCTTGGCGTACATGGACGGTAAGCCCAGTTCTATCATAACTATTACTTAGAATTTGAGACTGATTAATATTCAGATGGGGGTATAATTAGAATCTCTAGCACGAATTTGGGGTTATAAATTGGGTAATTCTCTCAACCCAAATAGACACACCAACTCTCTCATTAATTTGAGTAGGAGATATCTTAGAGAGAATTATTATCTAGAGCCATTGAGTGATTGTCCTGAAGGGCTGCTCTAAAAGGTTGTGTTGCTTTTACTCTCTTGTAGAATATTGGTCATCTTGGTTGACAAGGTGCGAGGAGATCAAGTAAGGAGAACGGTGCACGGCGGGAAAGTCGTAGTAGCAGAAGTTGTGGAAAAATAACTACAGTCATTAGGTCGAGGTACTGACTGAGGTAAAGGAGCTGTGAGTATATCTTGTAACTGTTCATAAGTTCTTGATTTCTGGATCGTGGTTTTTCTCCCTGGAAAGGGTTTCCATGTTAAATTTGTGTCTGCCTTCTTATGTTGTGTGATTGGTAGATTCATTTGTTAGTTCTTTATTATTTGGTTGTTTACTTCTGCTTCATTGATTTGATTAATTAGACCAGCATTCATTCTAGTAAGTTCTGTGGAACTTTCAGCTTATGACCGTATGGAATGGAACTTTCTTAGAGAGGTGTTAGATGCTTTCAGTTCTGATAGAAACTTCTTCCAAATTGTTTTGGAATGTGTTTCATCTGTCTCCTTCTCATTTTTACTTAATGATTCTCTCCCTTTGGAAATTTTAAAACATCTAGAGGACTTCGATAGGGAGACCCTCTGTCGCCATACCTTTTCATTCTAGGTGTGGAAGTTTTATCTCGCATATTATTGGAAGCTGAGGAGGAAGGGGTAATTCATGGTGTGAAAGTTGCTAGAAATGCCCCAAGTATATCCCACCTATCATTTGCGGATGATAGCCTTCTTTTTTGTTACTCAAAACTAAATGAGGGGAGAGAGGTTAAGGATATTCTAGACGACTATTGTTTGTTGTCAGGCCAATCAATTAACTATAACAAATTTGCAGCATACTTTAATAAGGGTACTTGCCCTCGAAGGTGCAAGGCTCTTGCTAGGATTTTTAATGTTAGACTTATGAATGAAGACGATAGATATTTGGGTTACCCCATTTTCATCAAAAGAAATAAATATCGTAGTTTTGAAGCTTTCCTTGCAAAACTTAGAAATAAAATCAATTCTCAACAAGCTCCCCTCCTCTCCCAGGCTGGTAGAAACACATAAATAAAATATGTGGCCTCATCAATTCCTGTTTATAATATCTCAGTCCTCTAACTCCTTTCAAAATCGATTGTGGAAATTGGTAAAAAGTTTAGAAAATTTTGGTGGGGTGATTTAGAAGGAAAAAAAGAAGCTTCACACCATTTATTAGAGCGAAATATGTAAATCGGTCGAGGAGGGATTTGCGATAGTAAGAAGAACAACCAAGATTATTAGTTAAAACTTGTTGGAGATGCTTATCCGAGAATTAACTTCTTTGCATTAGGATCCTTAAAGCAAAGTATTGCCTAGGGGTGTACACGGATCGGATCGGATTGGTGCGGATTGGGCCAAATCCGTCACCAATCCGTTGCCTTCGGGTTGACGGATTTGTAATCCGTCCCCAATCTGTTACTGTTGAAATCCGATCCGATCTAATCCGTGGAGGAGCAGATCAGATTGGATTAATCTGTTCAATCCGTTACTGTACATTGCATGGAAAAAGAAAGAAGAAAAAGCCCATAAATTTTGAAGTCATTGAATTAAAGGGGCACGAGTTGAGAGCTGTATGCCTATTCTATTCATAAGGTTAGTGACTCCTTAATTTTTTTTCTTATTATATATATTTTTAATTTATATTTAATGACAACGGATCGGATCGGACTGAATCCGCGGATTAAGGGTGAAATCTGCCACCGATCCGTTGCTAACAGATTACACAATTTCCAATCCGTTGGCCTTCGGATCGGATCGGATTGACGGATTGAAGGATTTTTTGTACACCCCTAGTATTGCCTATCTAAATCCTTATGGGAGGCTAATTTTAGGAAATGCAATTCATGGTTCTGGAAAGGTTTCATTGATGCCCTAAATCTCATCAAAGAAAAGGTCGGTTGGATTTTAGGGAATGGAGGCCGTATTTCTATTTGGAATTGTAACTAGATTCCTTATGAAGAGGGGTTTCAGAGGCCGTTTTCAGAATGTATAAATGTGGACCTTTTTGTCAAAGACCTTTGGGATCAAAAGAAAGAATGGAATGAAGGACTAATGAGAAACAACTTTAACGATGTTAGGGATGTAGAAAGTATCCTAGGAATCTATATCCCTACACAAGACAAGGAGGATCATAGAATTTGGCCTTTCACTAAAAATGGTGAACTTTCCACCAAATTTGCATATATGGCTCGTAGCAAAACTCACAATGTGGATGAAGCTCACCGTTTTAAGTGGAAATCTTTTTGGTGTATTCGCCTCCCGTCAAGAGTCCTTCTATTTGGATGGAAATGCCTTTAAGAATGCACTATAGGTACGCAAATTACTGTTTAATAAATCTCTAAGTAATAATGCTCTTTGTCCTATATGTGAAACTTATGAGGAGTCCGCACTATATGCATTATTTCATTGCAATCATGAGCAGCCTGGTTTGGATCACATTTGGGTTTGCTATCTCGTTTCATTCACTCTTCCACCATGTTGGGCTGGTGGATGAAGTTATTTAATTTATGTAAATCCGATCCTCCTGTAGACTATCAAGATTCTAAAGCTTGGGTCTTGGCATTGTGGTAGGCCATTTGGAAGGCTAGGAATGATTTTACCTTGAAAGGTAATATAATTAACCCCATCAAAACACAAAAGGTTAATGCTAAAAGTGTCTTGGATGGGGCAAGAATATTTGTGGAAGTTAATGACAAATCTAGAAAAGTACTAAACCCAGTCTTTGGTTTTAAATTCGACAAGAATATAGCATTGGCTAGTACTGATGCTGCATTTAGAACTTTGGATGGAAAATCCGCTTTTGGTTTTGCTATTTGGTTTAATGGCACTTTTGTGCACGCAGGATCAAGGGAAGGCCCAAATATTTCCTCCTCTAAAGAAGCAGGGGCAAGAGAAATTCTTTTTGTAGTAAAAAGATTGAAGGATAGAGGCTTCTCTAAAGCCCACATAATGTCGGATGCGCTTGAGGTGGTGCAAGCAATCAATGGAAATTTTGATTGGTCCATTTATCCTATTTTGCAGGATATTAAACATCTTTCAAATAGTTTAGACTCTATAGTCTTCTCTTATATCCATAGGGATTATAATGTAGTAGCTCATGAATATGCTAGGTTTGCTTCTCGTAGGAATGTTAAGTCTTAGGTTGACACGGTGCTATTACATGGATAGTGTCCTTGAGTGGCTTTCTGTGCTTCGGTTTGTTGTTGTTACTTTTATTCTATCAAAAAAAAAAAAGAAAATGTAGGGTGAAATGAGCTTAAGGAAATGAATTCCTTAACTATAATTTGCCAACTACCTTATTTTTAGGCAACAAAAAATTTTACATTCCCATGAAAACCCAATCATTAAAAGGACCTATAATCCCTTCCAAAAAAAAAGGGGACCTATAATCCTGTTACCTTGAGAGTGAAAGAGTACACATAAGTCTAGTTAAACGTTCTTTTTTCAACTAAAAAGAAAGATATGATAACCTCTGTCCAGAAGTATATGGGTTGTCAATTGCCTAAGCCCATAACCCGGGTTTGGATAAATACCATTAGTCCCACGTATTAGGCCTGCTCTAGAGCCTGTTCGTTTAATAAGACCATTGGGTCTGAACTCTGAACTTCTATTTTATAGCTTGTAAGTGGGGATGCCACTTGGGCTCTCCTAAGAGGATAACCTGCCCGTCTGGCTCCCAAAAAAGCTCGCAAAATGAGGTGTTTTGATTTTTCTTAAATAGCCCAAGGGCATGGCTTAATAATAGTACTGTACTAGGCCCGACCCGATCATACTATTATTCATATGCATACTTCCCTCACCATATTACGGTGAGGGCAACATATTAGGGACGAATTTATAATCCATTTGAAGCATTCACACACACGGACTCCGAATTACGTTGGATTCATTGAGTTCTCACCGATCCATTCGAACTAGGCTATTGGATTGAGGGTCAAATCTTTTCTTTAATATCAAGCCATTAAACTTGTGGGCTACGGATGAAGGGGTTAGAGGCTTGGGGTTGACCCCAAACCTAATATTTGGGCCCATCCAAGATGTCTCTTTCCATTCCCTTAGTTCTGTTATCAGGTGGGGCCGATCAAGTTAAAATAAGGGACATATAATTATGGATATCCGTATATATTATGATTCTTAAGTGATTTTTTCTTTTCTTCTTGGACCCACTGGTTTTTTTCCGGCTTATATGGGAGTGAATTATAAACTATCACAGCCTTAAACTAGCCTAATCTTTTCTTCTTGGACCCCACCACTTGCATGGGTTACATCCTGAAACATAAAGTGCTACAAAATTCCCCAGAGGAAATTATGAGATTCTTTTTTCTTTTCTTCTTGGACCCACTGGTTTTTTTCCTGCTTATATGGGAGTGAATTGTAAATTATCACAGTCTTAAACTAGCCTAATCTATCAGTACTGGGGGCGTCCATGGCGTCTTCCCTGCAACGACAAGTTTGCCTACGCCTTGATCCACGCTTGAGTGTTCCGTTTGCAGTGTCTTCCATGCCGCCCTAGTAAACCTTCACTGATTCCACCTGTTTGTTTAGTTCTTAAATCATAAGAATTCAATGCAATTCATTCTCTCATAAACTGATGAGCTAAATAAGATTCACCAATAATATTAATCTTGGATAGTAAATGATTGCTTACCCACCACTCTAATTAAATCAAATTGTAGTAATGTGAATATCAAATTGCTCACTTTTTTTGGCTAATATATTGGGATTTGTGATGATCCAACATAAAAAATTTGGTCCGATAACCGTGTTTGATCTTGTGAGCATCTTCAACGGTTTGATCTTGATTTACTCTCTTAGATTAAAAAAAAAAAAAGGACCAAATTGGGTGTCGTGGATGCCCAAAACACTGTTCACAGCCTCTTTTTGCCCTCTATTTTTCAACTACAAAGAGAATGGAGTTGTGGTTTTATGAGGCTTTGCTTCTACTTCTCTAAAGTAGGCAGAGATTGGATATAGATGCTAAACGCTCTTACTTTCAAAACCTCTGTCCACTTTAGAGATTTAAAGAAGTAGAGGCTAGAAATAGAGATGCATAATAGGTGCTAAGAGTAATTGGTGTTGCATAAATGTTTCCTACAGAAATCTTCTTTGAGGTTTCTTCTCAATAGATTATGCTAGCGGCAAAATGATCCCTCATTGATACGATCGCAAATGGTTTCATCTAGTTAAACCAACACGATCAGGCTCATGGCAGCCTGGTTTTATTGTTGTTTAAGGTTGTCATTGAATTATGTTAGATTTGATTTATATATATAAATATATATCGGTAATATTTAGATGAGAACTAGTTTTCACATATTATATTTGTAAAGCCTAATTGTGGGCCTCATTTGGGGATGGGACTAGGGGGATGGAAAGATCTATGTGAGACCACACCAAGTATCAAGTTTGACCCAAAATCCATGCCCCTAACCCCTTCATCCGTGGCTCACGAGTTTAATGGCTTCATATTCAAAAAAGTATTCAACCATAGCAGTTTATTATGAGAAATAAGGTGGGGTCCCTCACATTCATATCCAATCCCAGCAACTTAAATGTGAGGGCCCCCACCTTATCTCTCATAGTAAGGTGAGAGATATCTCTCATAGGAGCATCTCCTATATATATATATATACACGATACAACTCCATCAAGTTGAATTTACAAAATATAGCTAAAAATACTTATAACATCTCTTCATGAAAAACTTTTACCAATTGATGCATGCGTTGGAATGAAATCCTTTTGGAGAGAAAAAAAATGTAGAAAGAAAACTTGAGCAATCCTCTGACTAACGAACCATTTATACATTTTAATAAATCTATTATCATGGTCAATGAAGGGTTATCTTGTTGTCCACTCAACCATATATAAAACTCTATTTGACTAACTCCACAACCTACTATGCCTTTCGTTCCTATTTTGTTCAATGTCTTTGCTGGTCTGCTAAACTAAAGTTAAAAAAAAAAAAAAAACTAATGTAACTCAAGAGGAAATAATGGCCTCTCAGCAGTAAGAGGCGTTAGTTCTTACTTGGCTTTCCAGGATTAAAACCTGGATGGATAGTCACCTTCTCTGATTGGAGGACTGTTTTACCTCACCCGAGGTCTATTTCCCTCTCCTTTGGGGAAGTAGGATGTGCACTAATAATGAAATCTTGGGTTTTATTATTTTTAGTTTTATTTTATTATCTTTAAAAGCTCTTTCTCTTTTATTGGTTCCTACGATCTCTTTCTTATCTAGTTTCTTTCCTTCTTTTTCTGTTATTTTGATTTTTCTGACCTTTCTATTTTTCCCCTCAATTGTTCATCTAATTCTTTTCATACTTAAAACCCTCATTTTCTCTATCCATTATTAACTAGATGAGTCTGGATCCCCTGCTTCATAAAAAAAGGGAGATACTCTTTCATCCGATCCACTTTCACCCTTCCTAAATGGATGATATTTACAACTAGTCGGGGCATATAAAATCTTGGGAAATGGTTGATTTTGCATGTGATTTAAGTTCATTTTCTCTCTATTCGCTGTGAATTTGCTTTCATTTGAGTTGTTTGAGATCTGGATCTTTCAAATCGCTGTTGCTTGGCCTAGCTTGCGAGTACCCTCAATTTGTACAACATTTAGACAAAGGATGGGTACGGATATAAAGGTCTAAACACATGTGCACACACATACCCACAATCACCAAAAAGATGAGACCACATTTTAATTCCTATAAAAATGGGCCTGAAAGAATTGCTAAGCCCAATGGGTGTCGGAACCGAACTTTTCGAAAACTTTTGTACATTCTGGTGTGAAATAGGTTCTGAGAACTCGTTGCGAATGCTTTTTGATCTACTGGATGATCAACCAAGAGCTCCCATCTCCCTTATATAGAGCAATTCTTAGGAGTCAAGGCTAATAGGGACTTTAGCCCTTTTGAAATCCCACATCTCCCGACTAGCGTGGGAATTTTGTTAAACCGGGAGTTTAATCCTTATCCAAACTCTACGGCCAAGAATTTGATCTGTATCTACTCTACCAGGTCAAGACTCATTCGGAGTTCACCTACGACACAGCGCTGGGGTTGATCTAGTGTGAGCCCCATGGCAATTGGGCCATACAATTCTCCTAACAAGGCCACATCGTAATTACTATAAAGGGTGGACCCAATGCTCTAATTCCTAAGGTAAGTCCCCTATTGTAATTTCTAAATGTGGGTCTTATGTACAAGAATTTCTATGTGGGCCCTTGTTGTAATTCCTAAAGGTGGGTCCCATATTTATAATCACAAAAAGGTGGGTCCCATTTTCACAATCACAAAAAGGTGAGTCCATGTTTTAATTTTTATAAAAGTGGGTACCATGTTCTAATTTCTAAAGTGGATCTCAAATTGTAATTTCCACATATAGGCCTCATGTACAACAATTCTTAAAGGTGGGCCCACATTGTAATTCCTAACAGTGAGTGTTATGTTCACAATTACAAAAGCTGAGCCCATGCATCAACTCTTCTAAATATGGGTTCATATTCTAATTTCTAAAGGTTGGTATGATGTTTTTATTTTATAAAGGTGGGCCCCATGATGGAAAGAAGTGGCTGAGATTGATGGAAGGAAAAAGAAGCAAAGATTTGCAAAAAAGAAAATAAGGAATAAAAGAGAAACAGAAGCAAGGCAAAAATTGTCATTTGAACTTTCTAATAACTGTAGGGGGCAAATGGTAAAGCAAAAAAGAAAGGAGAGAGTGAGAACTTCAATTGCTTTTCCACAAGTTGATAGTTAGTCAAGGGATCTTTTAGTTGAAATAGAAAGAATAAGGTTGCTTTTGAGGTTTTGTGAAAATATTGGGGCCTTTTTGTAAAAATATTTAGGAAAAGTCTCCAATAAGGCCTTAAGTTCTTGCCTTATTTTAAAAAAATATAAGTTTCAAAACTTTTCAAATTAGTCCCTAAGTTGTTCGTAAAGTTCTCAACTACGGACAACAAGCCATTTAAAGGCGTTACTAGCAACTTTTTTATCTTAATTTTTTGAAAATACCCAAATTACCCTTCATTTTAAGCCATGATATAGTTCCGACAACAATTATATGTAGTCGATCATTGTAGAAAAGCTGGTTGTCCTTGATCACTATAAAGATGTTGGTGAAGAAAAGGAGAAAAACATAGATAAATTAAAAGAGGGTCTTCTTTTTAATTAAGGGTAATTTGGGTAGTTTAAAAAATCGAGGAAAAAAGTTGCTGGAAAAACAACTTTAAGTGGTTGGGTGTATTGAATTGAAAACTTGCTCAAGTTGATACTCATTATTCTATTTCCATGTTTTAGAATCATGATTATGAAGTGCCGTGAAAGTTTATAGGCATCTGCACGTCCCTATTTATAGTTGTCATACTCAGTATTGAAGTTACAAAGAGTTGACAGTACTGCACTCAATTCATTTCTATTAAACCAGACCATGGTGGTGCTTAGTTATTTTAAATTTAAATTAATCTCTGATTTGTGGTTTTTTTTTTTTTTTTTGGAACTTTATTCTCAATCTACTTTGAAAGATAATTAAGAATTGTATTATCAATCAAAGTTTAAAAACACATAAAGTATAAAGGTGTACAAGCGATATTACCAAAGGGTCATACAAAATTTCATTGATGAGTAATCGATGATAAGGATTCAAGTTTTTTCCAAAGAAAATAACTGAAAGTTAGGAATTTCTTTTGACTAAACTACCTATAGGTCATGATATCGCAACCCATGACATTTACAAATTACAACACTCTCAGATCCACTGTATATTTACCACCTTAAGATTTACCTAGTTCATGATACAGTCCTACCTCTCCATTGGACAAGAGGAAGAAAGCATTCCATCAAGTCAGAGGTGAAAATATAGGATTATATGTATAGGATTTTGATCTTCTATGCACAGAACTGTACACAAGAGTGGTTTATATAGATGGGCTCCGCTTATTTAAACCATTCACGTGCACGGTTCTCATGGTTCACTCGTGTTTTTTCATCCTAACACCTATTGCATTTATTTATTGGTGGTACAAATTCTCAACAGCTGTGGAGGCCAAGTTTTGTGTGATGTGATGGAGGCACTCCAAGCAATCAATGGTAACGGAGATTGGGCATTAATCTCAATCGTTGTAGTTATTTCTTTAGTTGCCAAGGACTTGGATAAAGTCTCTTTTTGTCACATCCCTGGAAGGCCGAATGAGACTGAACATTGGACGGCCAAGTTTTGTCAATGTTTTAATTGTGACATTGAGTGATCAAACTCTTACCCAGATTGGTCGGTTGAGTTGGTCCCATTATGTGGAGTTTTTGATGGTTGTAGTTTTTCCTTGGCTGTTAGTGTTTTCTTCTCTTTGTTTGTCTCCTTGTAGGAAAAAAAAAGGACTTTCAATAACAGAGCCCAAAAAATGCTAATGCTCACAAACAGATTCACTGATTAAGTACAATAACTTCCACTTGGTTAAAAGTTAAAACTTCCATGGTCAACTATAAGCCCATCAAGTCCACCGGCTCCATTAAGGGGCTCCACAGAGCTCCAAGTCTAAGTCCCAGCATAAGCACAAGCCCAAGCCCATACCCTTCCATACAAGTCAATAGAGTTATCCTAAAAGCATATATAAACACCATTCTATTTTCAACCATGTCCATTGTGGAACTCTAGATATCAAGCCCAAAGGCTTCATTACCATTTTGAAAATCTCCAACACTAAGAACCCTCGTCTAAAATACTAGTCCTAGTAAACACGGAATGAGATGAGCTGGTGTTGGTATTTTTTTGGCCTGAGACCAAACTGAAATATAGCCTTACGTACTGTTTCAAATGGATTGGACTTGGCCAAAGCTTATATAGATTGAGTTGGGTTAAATAGGTTGGCCAGCATTGGAAGTGGTTTACGCAGATCGGGTCGGGTTGACCGCCATTGGTGTGGGTTGGGGTTGTGTGAGTGGTTTTAAAGACAAGTCGAATACGGGTTGGAGTTCTACCCGTAGAGACCCGTAGTCAACCTGACCCATCTTCCAGCTCTACATGAAAGTATCAAAATCTTGACAACGTCCAACCCTTCAAGCCTGACCCAATTATTTGAAGTGGAGGCCCTGTATATTGTTGCTTCGACCCATTATCTCTTGCAAAGAGAAAAGGCCTTCCTACAGCTAAACCACAGTTGCTTAGTCCCATTATCTCATGATGAGACATTTCTTTTCCTCCGGTAACCGCATTGATAGGAATCCATTTAGGCGGGTTCCATGAGCTGGACCATGTACGAACATATTGGGTCCAAATGTAAGAGAAAATCCCCCCAACTGAGACCCGAATCTTACATTGCAATTGACTAAAACATATATTTTCTAGTACACGAATGTTTTTTAGGACCCAAACTGTAGGTCTAGCTGGGCCATACTCGAACTCGAGATTCTCAAGGGTCCGGCCAATCCAAGCTCAAACAACGTTGGGTTGGGACTTGGGGCAAATTTGTTTCCTCAGTATTTAAAGGGATCCTCTTGGGCCTGCTTCAAAGCCACAAAAGGGTTTAGCATTTACGAACATGCTGGGCTTTAGCTTGAATACATACCACTAGGGTTGTAAACGGGTCGGTTCCCGTCCTGGTCCAAGGTGGACCCGGAACCGGAACCGGACCCGGACCCGGTTCGGAACCAGGAATTTGGTTCCGGAACCGGACCCGGTTATTTTAATGGGAACCGGATCCAAAACCGGAACTGTTTGTGAGGCGGGTCTGGTTCCGGTTCCGGTTAAAAAAAAAAAGTAATAAAATGGTTAATGTTGGGGTTCATCTGGCAAGGTCTGGCAAACTTTAAAAAAAAAAAAAAAAAAAAAAAGCCTCAAGAAGTTATTTTTACACTTGATTTAATAGCTTTTATGTTGGGGCCTTCAACTATTCACATATGACCGTCAGGCTGTAATTGACTTGCCAAATCAAGCATGTAGCCTACTTCCAACCAATGAATGGTATACTGTATTCATGTGTATGTAGGTTCCACCCTTGCTGCATGAGTGTGTTAAAAAAAAAAAAAAAACACTCATAAATCACATCCAAATCCAAACTCTTGTTCACTTCTCAAATGACCGCTACAGGCTACATAACATACAGGGGATACTAAAATATTTAGGTTATAGTATATTGGGTCGGGTCCCGGGTCCATGGGTCTGAGCCACTGTGGACCCGGAACCAGAATTGTTTAGGTAACGGTTCCAAAAAAAGGATCCGGAACCGGAACCATTTACTTATCGGGACCAAAAAAAGGATCCAAACCCGGAACCTAACGGGTCGGAACCTTTGAGTAATCGGATAATCGGGGACCCATTTACAACCCTACATACCACCCCCACAACGTAGTTGAACTGAGCTTGAATATTGGGCCCAATAGCTAATGTCTGGGTTCAGCAAAGCTTCCAGCCAACCTGACCTTCTCTGCACGACAACCCAAATTCATCCATTTACACCCTTATTTTCAAGCTATACAAAATTTAGTGTTTGGGTGCCCATTTACTTGTAAGTTTCTTTCTTATCTACCTTTTGCCTCCCCTTTGCGTGTTGTCCCATCTTATTTGATGTTGCTAATTTTGTTTTTGGTACCCATCTCACGGGGTTGGGATCCGAGACCTCTAGTGAGGGAGGAAGACCTCTAAGGAGGTAGCACGTCCCTCGAGTGAGGGAAGCTCCTTGCTCAGGTTGGAACTCAGGACAGGCAAGTAAGAACTCGCAGCTCTTATAGCTAGACTAGAGTAAGAGGCAGTTGTTTCAAGTTCTTGAAACTTGAGAAAGAAAGTCTTCATCTGGATGCTTGGATTTCCATGGACTGTTACATGGAAATAAAGTACCGATGAAAATGAAAATAGCGAAACAAGATGAGCAATCAACGACCCGGCCGGACACTACAAAGATGCCGACAGTTTACGAGCTTTTAGATTGGAAAACATGAACCAGCGAAAGCACTCTAATCAAACCTCATTTAATCTTATGTTTAATAAGGTTGGTCCCTCTCATAGCAACAAATGTGATGATTTTCAACAAAAACAAATCCAAAACCTTCCTGGGCAGCAAATGACCCCAAAAACATTTTATGCACTGAAAAAGGAATAATTTGGAACTGTCGTGCCGCGAAGACGGCCTCAACAGTACGCGAACTGAAATGGTTATGTGGAGAAAATCTTTCCAATTTCCCTTTTCTATCTGAAACTAAATCTTGTGAAAATGTATGATATGACAAAGCTGACCAGGAAAATTAAATTCTCTAATGTGGATGTAGTCCCTTCTTCTGGGAGGGCAGGAGGTCTTGCTCTTTTCTGGCATGAGGATGGTAAGATGTCCATTCTAGATAAAAATCGCTGGTTTTATCATTGTATGTGTTACACCCTGACCAAAATTAAGCCTAATTAGTGCTAATTAATAGAGTTTTAGTTAATTTAATCATACTTGATGAGTGGGAATTATACCTACGAATTGGGCACTCTTAGACTTAGTATTTTGCTATCTTTAAGTAATTTTGGTGCATTTTATTTGTTTCTTTTTTGTGTTATTTTGTAGGACAATGCAAAGGAGGGGCAAATCTGGAATTTTCATGAAAGCAGTGGCATTCTGGTAAATAAATGCAAGTTCAGCGTAGGGGCGTCCAAACCCAGCGCTGGGGGCAGAATCTTATTGGGCCAGTCTTGCTATTGGGGTGAATTCTAGTCATTCCTAGTAGGGTTTTGGACGCTAAAAAGCCTTACTTCGATGGGGAACTATATAGAGGAGACTTAGAGATTTCAAGAAGGGGATTCTTTTTCTCACGTGGATGGGAGACAAAATAGATGAGACTTGGAGATTCAAGGGGCTTCTCAAGGAGATCAAGATAGAGGATTGGAGGGTGAAGAAATTTCAATAGAGTCTTCTTTTCTTCTTCGTGAACCTTTTGCATTCATTAATTAAATATCTATATTGGTTCACATGGAGTTGTCTATCACGTTTTGCATGTAACAGATGATTGTTTGGCCAACAATTTGGGATATCCTATATGGATTCGGAAGATGAAATCTAGGGTTAGATCCGGATGCGATAGCATGCATTCTTAGTTATTTTGTGAATTGAAGAACTTGGGTTGTGTATAGAATAGGAATATATCTATATGCTGCATGTAACTTGTTTGGGAATTGGATCTTAATGAGTTTGTTTCCTTTATTTTGCATAGGAATATAGCAAAGTAGTTGAACAAGCATCTTTTTTGTCATCGTTGGAAGAAGATCTAATAAGCACTTGTGAATTCCTGTTAAACAACCCCATTGGGTTTAATAATTGGAAATACAGAGAATGGGTTTATGAAATGTAATTGGGGATATTGTAGTCTTAATCGTTCAACTATCTGGTATTCAATCCTTGTGTTAAACTTCAGTTTTAATTTCAATTTAATTTTAATAATACTTCACAATTGGGAGTGTTTAAATAAAATCAAACTGAAAAAAATTAGTACTTGAAATTTATTAGACACAGATCTCTGTGGGTTCGACACTCTAATATTTCTTGTTGATCGCGTGTACTTGCGCATAATTGTCATTGTTTGAAATCGGACAACAATACTTAATTACTACTTGGGTTAATTAATGATCATGAGTCCCATAGAGGTGAGTTAAAGGTATTTGGAGTCTCGAATGGGTGAGTTGAACCGATTTGACTCAGCTAGGTAGAGTCGAGGACCTTTTCGTAATTATGGATTTTACATTTTTGCATCATATGCACGTCATCTTGGTGTCATCACGTGTATTTCGTTGAGCTCGTCGATTTTCGTACTTGACCCTACTCCATTTGACCAACCGTTGAAGAAGTGGACATTCATTTGACTTAAATTGGAAATACCAAGACTTAGTGGGCTTTTGTGCAAAATGGAATCTCTCATCCCTTAAAGCCACTTTACCTTGTTGCTTGGCTAAAACGCTCTTTTCCTTTCACTACCTTTCTCTTCATTCTCTTTCTTTCTCTTCTTCATCATCTCTTAGAGTGATTGCCGTGCATTGGAGTCAAGAAGTAGAATCTCATCATCTTCTTCATCTCCCTCATTCCTCTCTACTCTCCATTGATAAGAAGCCATCTCCTTCTTCTTCCCCAACCCCCATTTTCAGATTTCTTGATAAAGGTAAGAATCAACCCATCTCGTTCTTGTGTTTTTGTGTAGAAAGGAGTAAATAAAAAAAACCCCATTGTAATCATAGATGCATATTCATTCATTTTCATGTGGATTTTATGACTAGGGTATGAGATTTGGGGATTTTTGAATCTTTTGAGCAAATGTTAGAGAAAAGGCTTGGAAAGCTAATTGAGGCAAGTATAAGCTTTAATGATCAATGCATGTAGTCTTATTCTTGATTGGATTATCAAATTTTATTATTTCCTTTTTATGGTAATTAGCCTCTTTAATTATAATTAGAGAATAATCATAGCATGGGTTGATTTTCGTGGGTGTGCATGTAAATGCATGTGCTAGTGGAGTAGTGTATATAAAACATGTGCAGGTGGAATTAAAGCCATGTGTTTGGTTAGAATTCTTCATGTCCAAAGTCAAAATCATATTTTAAAATGAAGACATGTGTTTTATATACATGTAGTGATTGTTTGGAATGGATACAAGTGGAAAACACATGGAGAAATTTGAATGCATGTGCAGGTGTAACGTTGGAATGGGTGCAAGTGAAAACACATGGAGAAAAAAATGGAAAAACACAATTGAAGAGAGAGGGACACAGAACATCTCCTCGCTATAGTGAGGATGGAGCTCGCTATAGCGAGGTCCACTTCTGGGCTAAAGCGAGGATGGGTTCTGTGTGGGACCTGGGATTTTCACTAGAAATGCTTCTTTTGCCCACTAAAGTTGATGAATACCCTTATATTATATAATTACTAAACCAATTAGGATCTTAGACCCCGAAGTACTTGTGGGACCTTAGAAAATGGTACCTTTGACGAGATCAACGGACCAATGGTAATTAACCCCGTGAGAGATCATTGAGGCTAAGATCATCTCATGTGAATTATATTTTCGTCTAACACATTGTTATGGATGAGGCTCGGAGAACCCGGTGCACTACATTTATACAAAGTGGCACCAAATTAAAGATAGCTATACACCGAATCTCCAAACTTCACCGTGTGAGAATGTGAAGGACGAGAGCCTAGTAAATGACCTTTGATTCTTCTTAATCAATGCATGTGCATATTGGGGTTTATTTTATATTCGACTTCCAAATTCTAAATAATGATTTATATGCATAAATTGTCTCGTTTCTATTCGTTGTACTTGTACGGTTATACGATATTCAATTGAAATTCGAGATGACTAAATTATGTGTGAAATATTCTGGATATTATGATTCGATTCGATTCAAGTAAAAATAATCTTACGCATGTGTGTATTTATTCGATTCGATTGATCTTGTACCACTGAGCTTCGACCTAGAGATACCCGACGGAGTTAAACTTGGTTTAGTTATGTGAGATCACTGCAATAGATCGTTTGGAGCACCGAAACTCCAGAACCGGGTAGCCAGCTAGCCTTTTGCCGGGCCACTGGTGACATCCCAACTAGATTCGCTCTCTATTGAGAGGATGAGCTTAATGTGGTAGTCAATTAGTGTGTTTTATTATTCTATTGTTTCAAAAAGCATGATTTATTCGAAATTGCACAAGTGCCTAGTTTACTTAACATTGGCATCTTTTAATCAATTGCCTTTTATTCGATTTGATATAGCATGTGATTTATTATTAATGCCTATGCCTATCGAATCGTCATATTCATGATGCTATCTTTGGTGTCACAGACGCAGATGCAACTCCCGGCCTTAAGGAGGCCCAAGAGGGAGAGGAGGAGGCCCAAGAGGGAGAGGAGGAAGCCCAAGAGGTTCCTCCAGGACTATAGAGTGGGCTGGTAATGGGCCTATGTAGTCTAGGTCGACGGAGAGTGCCACAAAATATTCTTTTGAGAATCAAACTGTAGAGTGTGGCTAACCCTTTTTTGTGTGGGCCACACTATTTGGACATTTGGGGATTCTTTTGTGATAGGATGTAGGGTATTTTTGTTATCCCTACTTGAGTTGAATATGTAATTATGTTTTGTATAAACTCAACACTCAGTTTTAATTAGGACTGTGCAATGGTTCAAGTGATTATTATTGTTATGCTTCTGCTATTTAATTATCATTGTCATGTGGAAAGTGAAATTTTATTCTTCGTGTTGCTGGATTTGACTCGAGACAGGTACAGTAATATGGGATTACGCGTGTCGAACCTCAGGAATTACCCTAGGCTAGGGTAATTCGGGACCGGGATGTGATAGTATGTATGGTGATCCTGAAAATAAATGGTTTGTAACTTTTATTCAAGGCCCTCGTTACCCGTTACCCGGCAGAAAAAAATTAAATTATGGGCCAGGCAGTAATTTGGAGGGCCCTTGGTTGATAGTAGGAGATTTTAATGAGGTTTTTGAGAAAAATGAAAAATGGGAAGGAAAGAAATTTAACCCAAAGGCCTCGCTCTTGTGAAAGAAAGACTAGATAAAGCCATAGGAAATATCAAGTGGAGGCATCATTTTCTTGAAGCTTCATTCCATGTGTTTTGTATAAAAATTATTGCTAAAGTGGTAGTGAATAAACTTAAAAAAGTTCTTGAAAGAGTGATTGGTCCTTTTCAAACTGCTTTTGTTAAAGGGAGAATGATTTCAAACAACTACATTATATCCCACGAGATTCTTCACTCTTTTAAGAAGAAAAGAAAAGGCAAGCTAATGGCTCTAAAGTTGGATATGGCTAAGGCTTATGTTAGGTCTGGGAACCAGGGAGGAGTCTCATTATAGTGAGATTCAGGCTTGCTATAGCGAGCCTGGTGTACATGGACGGTAAGCCGAGTTCTATCAGAACTCTTATTTAGAATTGAGACCGATGACATACTTAGAAGTCTCTAGCATGAATTTGGGGCTATAAATTGAGTGATTCTCTCAACCCAAATAGACACATGGCCTCTCTAATTAATCAAAGTAAGAGATATCTTAAAGGGACTTATTATCTAGAGCCACTAAGAGATTGTCCTGAAGGGCTGCTCTAGAAGGTTATGTTGCTTCTACTCTCTTGTAGAAGATTGATCATTTTGGTTGACTAAATGCGAGGACATGAAATAAGGAGAATGGTGCACGACGGGGAAGTTGTGTCAGCGGAAGTTGTGCAAGAACAACTATAGTCCTTAGGTCGAGGTACTGATTGAGGTAAAAGAGCTGTAAGTATATCTTGTAACTATTTGTGAGTTCTTGATTTCTGGATCGTAGTTTTTCTCCTGGAAAGGGTTTCCATGTTAAATTTATGTTTGCCTTCTTGTGTTGTGTGATTGGTAGATTTATTTGCTAGTTCTTTATTGTTTAGTAGTTTATATCCGTCGCACTGATTTGATTAATTAGATTAGCATCCATTTTAGTAGGTTTTGCAGAACTTTCAATTGGTATCAAAGCAGGTTACACTATTTTATTGTGTTGATCTAGATATTGCTAGAATGGACATCTACTGCGAAGGCATTTCTACCAAAATCCCTAATTCTGTTGGGGAGAAAAAACCTTCTAAAGGGATTCAGTGCCATGAGTGTCATGGATATGGACAACTTGCTAGTGATTGTAATAATAGGAAACCAAAGAAAATGACTTTTAATTTGAAAATGTTCGAATCTAAGAAGCCTACCACTAGCAAAGAGAAATTTATGGCTTTTCTGGCATCTACATGTTCTGCTACTCCACAAGTTTCTTATGATGACGGGGCTGATCATGATGATAGTGAGTTAGAGGTAGAATAGGACTAGAAAACTGAATATCAAGCGTTGTTTGAGAAGACCATGAAGATGTTAAAGATTAATGAAAAAGTGGTAAAAAGGTGGAAAGCATTTAAAGAGCAAAGTTCCTCCTTGAAAGCTGAACTTGCAGAAGAACTTTCAAAAGTACAAAAATTGGTGGATGAAAATAATAGGCTGATTGACAAATTGACTGAAGAATCACAAAAGTATGACTTGCTTGAATTTGATATGAAGACCTTGAAAGAAGAGAATTCTAATTTGAATGGAGGACTCAAGATGGTTTTATCTAAGTTAAATATTGCTAAAGTTTCATCGAATAGGATGACCACTAGATCGAGAAAATTAGATGACATCCTATGCAGTCAAAAGGCACATACTAACAAGCATGGCATTGCTAATGGAGCATCCACTTCGACTGCCAAAGGTACAAATTACTTTGTTAAAAATTCAGTTGTTATTAATCCTATTGTTAGTGTTGCAAAGAAAGCTCCAAAGAAGACGAATGTATTACATTCTGAACGAATTCCCACGTGCCATCATTGTGGAGTTAAATGACACATTCGACCCTATTGTAATAAGCTGCGAAGTTTACTGAATCAAAAGCAATGGAAAATGCAGAAAGCTGAGTTGAAAAAGAAAAATACCAAAGTTGTCGGGCAAAAAAAAGAAGACTT
The DNA here is from genome assembly GCA_029852735.1 of Persea americana. Lineage (NCBI taxonomy): Eukaryota > Viridiplantae > Streptophyta > Magnoliopsida > Laurales > Lauraceae > Persea > Persea americana. The sequence continues at coordinate 19,075,262 of CM056816.1, forward strand.
ACCTTTTGTATTGGTACACACTTTGCTGAAATGTTTAAATTTTCAAGTGTGTGTGCGCTTAAGCCTCAGCACCCCTATGAGGGCCCACCCCTTGTGGGCTTTCAATTTGATTTGAATAATTATTAATATGATATTATCTATTTTAATATTGTAATTAATAGGAATTAGTAGGATAGTTGTTAATGTTCCTAAGTTTTAGAATTAGACTTTTATTTAATTCTTTATAGATATAGAGTGATCTTTGTTATTTATTAAAATTTTAGTTAGACCAGGCCTTTGTTAGTAATTTAGTTTTAATTAGAGGAGTGTTAGAATTAAGGAACCTTCTAGAATCCCCTCTATTGACCTTTTTGCCCATTACCTTATCCTTCACCCTAATTAAACCATAAGGACCTTTTAGTAAACAACCACCAACCCCAAACCTATATAAACGCTCCTATTGCAAATGAAGCCTAAACCCTAATTCACTCTGACTCACCTTTCACCTCCTCTAACTCACTCTCTAAAACCCTAATTCCCCAAATCCCAGCACAAGGAGATTAGGAGATTAGCCCTAATTTGCAACACCAACTCTATTTCAACTATCGGATCTTCTTTTTAAACTCTATTTCCATTTCAATTGATCAAAGGCAAGTATCCTATGCTAGTATCACAGAATGCATGATTTTTCTTTCTCTTGATTCTGTAAATTCAGTTCATTGGTAGGAGCTGTATTGGTTATAACTAGAGCTATCATGATGAGCTGTGATTAGACGGATAGTGTGATACTGGGTCCGATCTAATCTGATAAAGGGGTGTGATCGGTGCGATAAAGAGGTATGATCGGTGCGATAAAGGAGTGTGATCGGTGTTATTTATATATATATTATTATCAGGGCTGTCATCCCTTGCGTGTTTATTATATTTTCCCCGCCGCGACTGTTTACAGTATGGGAAGGCTGCGACATAATATCTCGCGGTTTATACAGCTTGTGTGAATGTGCTATGTTGTTATCTGATTAGATTATATTACTTACATTTCTGATTCAAAGTTGCTATTTACTGCCCAATTGCACAGTTTATGTTTTCTTGTTACTCTTATGATTACATACTCATCTCTATTCTCTTTTGTTGCATACATCTTGTGTTATCTGTATATGGTGCCTTGTCAGATCTTTGGATCTGACCCATCTTTGGTGTTTAGGTCTCGACCTTGACCTCGCAGGCGACGCGTACCATGAGGCGCTTGTAGCCGACTACAGGTGGGGGCTAGCTGACCAGGTGGTCGAGCCGGATGATGGAACGCATGCACAGGGGGATTGAGTGCAGTTTATTTTTGGGGTTTCGAGTGGATTTGTAGTGAGCAGGGAGATAGTCAGTATTGTATAAGCTTTTGATAATTATACTTTGAGATTTTATTAGATTTTAGCCTTGTTATATTTGACTCAGTGATATGATACTATTGCTTCTGCTATCTTTTCTTATGCTTCCGCAATATAACTGTGGATTATATTATTGATCAAAAAGTTTTAAGATTTTGACCTTACTGCGGACTACGGTCTTGGAAGTTTTTGGATATTCCAGGAAGTAGCGCGTCAAATTCGGGTACCTTAGCGGTAACTTCGGTATTCGGAATTAGGGCGTTGCAACCCCTAATCTGCAACATCAAGTCCTCACCCTAGTGCTGATACAAAGATCATGGTGAGGGGGAGCTACTGCATCTAGATTGACATAAATTGCATGATGATATTTGTTTGTCAATTATGGACAAATACAGGGGAGAAGAATGGAGCTAAGGGGAGCTTTACATGGAGCTAAGGGGAGCTTTACAAGCCAAGGCAATTGAAGATCTAAAATCTCAAGCAAAGGCAATGCAAAATTTACAGTGCAGATTTTTTTTTTTTTATAAATTCAATGTATTTTGGGTTTTTTCTTTTGTGTAGATTATATTGTATTGTTCTAAGGGGTTTTGTCCAAGAATTGTCAAAAGGGAGAGATTGTTAGATCTAGGAACCAGAGAGGAGTCACGCTCGTAATAATGAGCTTGGCGTACATGGACGGTAAGCTCAGTTCTATCAGAACTATTATTTAGAATTTGAGACTGATTAATATTCAGATGGGGATATAATTAGAATCTCTAGCACGAATTTGGAGATTATAAATTGGGTAATTCTCTCAACCAAAATAGACACACGAACTCTCTCATTAATTTGAGTAGGAGATATCTTAGAGAGAATTATTATCTAGAGCCATTGAGAGATTGTCCTGAAGGGCTGCTCTAAAAGATTGTGTTGCTTTTACTCTCATGTAGAAGATTGGTCATCTTAGTTGACAAGGTGGGAGGAGATCGAGTAAGGAGAACGGTGCACGGCGGGAAAGTCGTGGTAGCAGAAGTTGTGCAAAAATAACTATAGTCATTAGGTCGAGGTATTGACTGAGGTAAAGGAGCTGTGAGTATATCTTGTAACTGTTTATGAGTTCTTGACTTCTGGATCGTGGTTTTTCTCCCTGGAAAGGGTTTCCATGTTAAATTTGTGTCTGCCTTCTTATGTTGTGTGATTCGTAGATTCATTTGTTAGTTCTTTATTATTTGGTTGTTTACTTCCGCTTCATTGATTTGATTAATTAGACCAGCATTCATTCTAGTAAGTTCTGTGGAACTTTCAGCTTATGACCGTATGGAATGGAATTTTCTTAGAGAGGTGTTAGATGCTTTTAGTTCCGATAGAAACTTCTTCCAAATTGTTTTGGAATGTGTTTCATTTGTCTCCTTCTCATTTTTACTTAATGATTCTCTCCCTTTGGAAATTTTAAAACATCTAGAGGACTTCGATAGGGAGACCCTCTGTCGCCATACCTTTTCATTCTAGGTGTGGAAGTTTTTCCCGCATATTATTGGAAGCAGAGGAGGAAGGGGTAATTCATGGTGTGAAAGTTGCTAGAAATGCCCCAAGTATATCCCACCTATCATTTGCGGATGATAGCCTTCTTTTTTGTTACTCAAAACTAAATGAGGGGAGAGAGGTTAAGGACATTCTAGAACACTATTGTTTGTTGTCAGGCCAATCAATTAACTATAACAAATTTGCAGCATACTTTAATAAGGGTACTTGCCCTCAAAGATGCAAGGCTCTTGCTAGGATTTTTAATGTTAGACTTATGAATGAAGACGATAGATATTTGGGTTACTCCATTTTCATCAAAAGAAATAAATATCGTAGTTTTGAAGCTTTCCTTGCAAAACTTAGAAATAAAATCAATTCTCAACAAGCTCCCCTCCTCTCCCAGGCTGGTAGAAACACATAAATAAAATATGTGGCCTCATCAATTGCTGTTTATAATATCTTAGTCCTCTAACTCCCTTCAAAATCGATTGTGGAAATTGGTAAAAAGTTTAGAAAATTTTGGTGGGGTGATTTAGAAGGAAAAAAAGAAGCTTCACACCATTTATTGGAGCGAAATATGTAAATCGGTTGAGGAGGGTGGCCTTGGGATTTCCGATAGTAAGAAGAACAACCAAGATTATTAGTTAAAACTTGTTGGAGATGCTTATCCAAGAATTAACTTCTTTGCATTAGGATCCTTAAAGCAAAGTATTGCCTAGGGGTGTACACGGATCAGATTGGTGCCGATTGGGCCAAATCCGTCACCAATCCGTTGCCTTCGGGTTGACGGATTTGTAATCCGTCACCAATCCGTTACTGTTGAAATCTGATCCAATTTGATCCGTGGAGGAGCAGATCGGATCGGATTAATCCGTTCAATCCGTTACTGTACATTACATGGAAAAAGAAAGAAGAAAAAGCCCATAAATTTTGAAGCCATTAAATTAAAGGGGTAAGAGTTGAGAGATGTATACCTATTCTATTCATAAGGTTAGTGACTCTTTAATTTTTTTTTCTTATTATATATATATGTTTTTAATTTATATTTAATGACAACGGATCGGATCGGACTGAATCCGCGGATTAAGGGTGAAATTCGCGACCAATCTGTTGCTAACAGATTACAAAATTTCCAATCCGTTGGCCTTCGGATCGGATCGGATTGACGGATTGAAGGATTTTTTGTACACCCTAGTATTGCCTATCTAAATCCTTATGGGAGGCTAATTTTAGGAAATGCAATTCATGGTTCTGGAAAGGTTTCATTGATGCCCTAAATCTCATCAAAGAAAAGGTTGGTTGGATTTTAAGGAATGGAGGCCGTATTTCTGTTTGGAATTGTAACTAGATTCCTTATGAAGAGGGGTTTTAGAGGCCGTTTTCAGAATGTATAAATGTGGACCTTTTTGTCAAAGACCTTTGGGATCAAAAGAAAGAATGGAATGAAGGACTAATGAGAAACAACTTTAACGATGTTAGGGATGTAGATAGTATCCTAGGAATCTATATCCCTAGACAAGACAAGGAGGATCATAGAATTTGGCCTTTCACTAAAAATGGTGAACTTTCCACCAAATTTGCATATATGGCTCATAGCAAAACTAACAATGTTGATGATGCTCACCGTTTTAAGTGGAAATCTTTTTCGTGTATTCGCCTCCCGTCAAGAGTCCTTCTATTTGGATGGAAATGCCTCTAAGAATGCACTATAGGTACGCAAATTACTGTTTAATAAATCTCTAAGTAATAATGCTCTTTGTCCAATATGTGAAACTCATGAGGAGTCCCCACTATATGCATTATTTCATTGCAATCATGAGCAGCATGGTTTGGATCACATTTGGGTTTGCTATCTCGTTTCATTCACTCTTCCGAAATGTTGGGCTGGTGGATGAAGTTATTTAATTTATGTAAATCCGATCCTCCTGTAGACTATCAAGATTCTAAAGCTTGGGTCTTGGCATTGTGGTAGGCCATTTGGAAGGCTAGGAATGATTTTACTTTGAAAGGTAATATAATTAACCCCATCAAAACACTAAAGGTTAATGCTAAAAGTGTCTTCGATGGGGCAAGAATATTTGTGGAGTTAATGACCAGTCTAGAAAAGTACTAAACCCAGTCTTTGGTTTTTAATTTGAAAAGAATATAGCATTGGCTAGTACTGATGCTGCATTTAGAACTTTGGATGGAAAATCCGCTTTTGGTTTTGCTATTTGGTTTAATGGCACTTTTGTGCACGCAGGATCAAGGGAAGGCCCAAATATTTCCTCCTCTAAAGAAGCAGGGGCAAGAGAAATTCTTTTTGCAATAAAAAGATTGAAGGATAGAGGCTTCTCTGAAGCCCACATAATGTCGGATGCACTTGAGGTGGTGCAAGCAATCAATGGAAAGTTTGATTGGTCCATTGATCCTATTTTGCAGGATATTAAACATCTTTCAAATAGTTTAGACTCTATAGTCTTCTCTTATATCCATAGGGATTATAATGTAGTACCTCATGAATATGCTAGGTTTGCTTCTCGTAGGAATGTTTAGTCTTAGGTTGACACGGTGCTATTACATCGATAGTGTCCTTGAGTGGCTTTCTGTGCTTCGGTTTGCTGTTGTTACTTTTATTCTATCAAAAAAAAAAAAAAAAAATGTAGCGTGAAATGAGCTTGAGGAAATGAATTCCTTAACTATACTTTGCCAACTACCTTATTTTTAGGCAACAAAAAATTTTACATTCCCATGAAAACCCAATCATTAAAAGGACCTATAATCCCTTCCAAAAAAAAAGGGCACCTATAATGCTGTTACCTTGAGAGTGAAAGAGTACACATAAGTCTTGTTAAACGTTCTTTTTTCAACTGAAAAGAAAGATATGATAACCTCTGTCCAGAAATATAAGGGTTGTCAATTGGCTAAGCCCATAACCCGGGTTTGGATAAATACCATTAGTCTTACGTATCAGGCCTGCTCTAGAGCTTGTTCGTTTAATTAGACCATTGGGTTTGAACTCTGAACTTCTATTTTATAGCTTGTAAGTGGGGATGCCACTCGGGCTCTCCTAAGAGAATATGCATATGAATACCACTCACTGGTTTTTTTCCTGCTTATATGGGAGTGAATTGTAAACTATCACAGTCTTAAACTAGCCTAATCTATCAGTATCGGGGGCGTCCATGGCGTCTTCCCTGCAACGACAAGTTTGCCTATGCCTTGATCCGCGCTTGAGTATTCCGTTTGCAGTGTCTTCCATGCCGCCCAAGTAAACCTTCACTGATTCCACCTGTTTGTTTAGTTCTTAAATCATAAGAATTCAATGCAATTCATTCTCTCATAAACTGATGAGCTAAATAAGATTCACCAATAATATTAATCTTGGATAGTAAATGATTGCTTACCCACCACTCTAATTAAATCAAATTGTAGTAATGTGAATTTTCATCTACACTTGCTGGCCTGCAGCAATGTAGAAATAATTCAGAAAATTAAATTTCTTCTTCTTCAGACCTTGGGCCAGGCCAGTAAGGGCCTAGGTAGTGCAGGCCCTTTGAGGGCTTACCCCACCCAAGGCCCGGATAACATATGTTGAGGGTAGGGCTTAGACAACACTGGGCCCAACCTGGCATGTACGACCCAACTTCTAAGTCCGCCTAATCAGGCCCATCTCATCATGTTTGGTTTATTTCATTTTTTTGTTTTTTTTTTCTTTTTTGGTAAAAGCTTTATTTCAGCAGTTTGAATTTTAATAACAAATATTGCTTTCTTGTATGCTTGATGATCCACGTTCTCTTTCTTAGTGTCCTATGTGAACTAAATGATCTTAGCTTTCCCTTTTATTTGGTAAAATAAAAGTCTAAACCTACATATGATGTGGACCTTTTTTGGAAAAATATGTGGGTTTGGACTTGAAAATTCTAACTGTGTAATTAGTTCTCATAATAGACAATGTTGAAATAAAACTAAACACCAATCCACAACAAAATTGTCATTGGCTAAGTTAAATTGTTGGGCTTGGGCCAAGTCCCAACTCTACAATGAGTTTGAAGAGCTGGACTTATCCTACCATTGAAGCCCATAGGGCTGGCCAAGACCTAAGTCCAAAGCTAAATACTAGGAACGGCCAAAATGTGTACCCCAACACCAAAACACCGAATGAACCAACCAGAAAATTGGGTACAGCTTCAGAATTTGGACCGGTTTTTCACTTTAGTCTCGGTCTGGAGGTTTTTTTTTTTTTCTTTTTTTTTTTTTTTTTTTTTGCAATATGGGTAAATTGTATTAAAGAGAAGGGGGAGAAGGGAAAAAAGATTACAAGGGTCCAAAAGATAACCCTCATGCGAAACAGAAAACTGAAAAAGAAAGAAGGGGAAAAAAGATAACAAGGGCCCAATAATTGACCCCTTAGCAAAACAGAAAACAGAGAAGGAGGGGAGGGAGGAAAGGAAGAAATGGAGAGGAAAATTGCAGGGAGAAAACCGTGCAGGAGCAAAGCTCAATCAGCGGAAATAGAAGATGAAATCAATGGCTGATGGCGATGCACAGGGAGGCAAAGAGAGCTCGTAGTTGAGGGCTAGCAAAAGACTTTGAGATCTACTTCAGGGAGAAGGAGATTGCCTGGACGAGGTGCAGGGAGGGCCTGCGATCTTCAACTAGAGCTTCATTTCTAGCCTTCCACAAGTAGAAGAGAACAGTGATGAAGATGGCTACCATGAATTGGAGACCATTTGAGTCATTATCTTCAGAAATAGACTCCCAAATTGAAGTGGCAGAGAGTTTGGTCGGGTGCTAAATCCCTGCAGCACGCAGAAACCAAGACCAGATGGGGATCGTTAGATCACAGGAGAAGAAAAGATGACCCACTGAATCTTCATCTACATGGTAGATGCAGCATTTGGATGCAAGAGAGAAGCCCAGGCGCTTTAGCCTAATTTCAGTGGGGGTTTTATTGTGCATTAGACGCCAACCAAAATAGTTTATTTTGTTGGGGGAGATGTTGTTCTAGATCAATTTTGGCCAGTGAAGAGTGTCAGCCTTGTGTCTTACTGCTTGCCACGCAGAGTGCAGGGAGAGCTTGCATCAGCGGTGTCTTTCCAGCTAAGAGAGTCACTGATTAGAGGTTGGGAGAGAGATGGGAGAGAAGAGGAAGGAGGTGGAGGTGAACATTGAGGGGCAGATAGTCAGGAATTACCCAAGTTCCTAAGTGAAATAGGGATGAAAGTCCTTGGTCCCTGGGGAATTGCTGGAGGGGGAAGTAGGTGGAAATTGGATCGCCTGCATACCAAGTATCGTGCCAAACATTGATGCTCTAACCGTTGCCAAAGGTCCAGGAACTTCCTTGGTGAATTAGTGGAGCAGAGCGACGGATTTTCTTCCAAATGCATGAGCTATATTTGGTGGTATCTGAACTCCAGATGGGCCTGAACTTGAAATATCTGTTTTTGAACCATTTTGACTAGAGAGAATTTGGAGTAGAAGCTAGCCAGCCAAGTTTGATGAAGGAGACAGTGTTGACATCTGAGATCTTCTTAATACCCAAGCCTCCTTCAGCCTTAGGGAGGGTGACCTTTGCCCATCGGATATGGTGAATTTTCTTGTGGGGCGCACTTCCTGACCAGAGGAAGAGTCTCATGGATCTCTTTATTTCTTTACAAATTGAAGTAAGCAAGGGGATCATGGTGGCAAAATGGATTGGCAAGCTGGAGATAACATGCTTAATCAGAATCAGATGGCTAGCAAAGGACAAGGATTTAACTTTCCAAGAAGAAAGTTCTTTTTGAACAGCATCCAGCAAGGGAAGAAAGTGACGTCTTTTTGGAGAGCCAATACAAACCAGATAGCCCAGGTATTGGTAAGTGAGTTGAAGCTTCTTGAATGCCTATAATAGAGCTGATTCTTCTCTTTCTTCTCGAACCGCACTTACCTAAGTGCAATTGACTCTTTTGAAGGTTGAAAAATTGTCCTGCAGCAGACTGATAAATCTCCAGTAGATCTTGAAGAATTAAGACGCTAGAGGTAGCCCTTTGCATGAAGACAAGGATGTCATCTGCGTAGAGCAAGTGACAAAGGGTGGATGGGACTTTAGAGAGAGGGGAAATTAAGCCTTGGCATTGGAGATTCTGGAGGTGCTTAAGATTTCTTCTGCTAGAATGAAGTGGTAGGGGGAAAGAGGGTCACCCTGTCTGAGGCCACAGAAGGAGCTAAAGAAGCCTGTGGGGTGTCTGTTGAGAAGCACAGAGACTTCACTAGTGCAGACACATTCTTTGATCAGAGATATCCAAGCATCTGAGAATTGAAAAAATTGGAGGCAGAAAAGAGGAAGGACCAGTTCAGCTTATCAAATGCTTTGGAGATATCAAGTTTAAGGCAAAGGGAGCCTTTTTTTAATTTTGTTATATTCCTTCCTTTGATGAAAGCAGCCTGGTTTTGGGAAATCAAGTTAGGAATAATTTGGGAAAGTCTGGTGGAGAGGATTCTGGAGATGATTTTATAGGAGGAATTCAGTAAGCTAATTGGTCTAAAGTCAGCAAAAGTACCTGGGGATTTGGACTTGGGGATGAGGGCTAGGAAGAAAATGTGTTGGAGGCTCTATGGATCCTTCTAGAAAGAAAGAAATGCTGCACCGCATGGGAGACTGTTGTACATATGATGCTCCAAGCAGTTGTGAAGAAGGCCCCATTGAAGCCATCTGGGCTAGGGGAGCCGTTCTTGTTGAGAGAAAAAAATGCAGTTTTAATTTCTTTTATGGAGGGAGTGGAAGTGAGGAAGGAGTTGTCTGAGGCTGAGACTTTGGGGCTATTTATCTGGAATAGGGAGGGGAAAGGCTATCACGAGGCTTGAAAAGGTTTGAAAAGAAGTCCACAGCGTGGGCTTGGATAGTAGGTTGGTCATCAGTGATGATGCCATTAATTGAGATTTGGTGGATAGAATTGAAGGAGCTCCTAGCCTTAGTTGATTGGTGAAAGAACTTGGTATTTTGATCACCCTCTTTCAACCATTTGATCTTGGATCTTTATTTCCAATGGATTTCTTGGGCAGAAAGTGCCTCATGAAGCTCGGACTTGGCTAACTGGAGGGCATCTCTAGATAGATCTGATGGAGCTGAGTCAAGAAGAAGTTCATAGTGCAAGACTTTTTCCTTAGCAGCTTTGATGTTCTGGAGAAGATTGCCATAGGTGGACTTACTCCAAAGTTCAAGGGTCTGTTTTAGGGCCTTCAGTTTTTGGGTAAGAGTATATTGAGGATCACCATCTATTAGGGTGTCCCAGCTAGATTTGATTGTGTCAAGGAAAGATGAATGGAGCAACCATTTGTTTTCGAATTTAAAAGGGGCGTTAGGGAGAGGAGCTTGGGTGTGGTGGGCTAAAAGGATAGGGTTGTGGTTAGATGAGATTCTAAGAAGGTGGTGAACTATGGGATCTCGAAAATGGCTCATCCAGTTGGAATTAACCAAGGGTCTATCTAGCCTGGCAGCCACATAGGAAGATCCTTTCCTATTATTTGACCAAGTAAATATGTTTCCAGCAAAATGAATGTCATGGAGGCCTGCTTGAATCACAGTAGATTGAAAAGATTTTAGCGAGGAAAGAATAGGAGGGCGAATGCTGAGCTTATCAGCATGGGATAAGGTGGCATTGAAATCCCCTATAACACATCAAGGCAGGGTGGTTGAGGAGGAGTCAATAAGGACAGTCCAGAGGTCCTTCCTGAAGGAGGGGTTAGTGGAATCATAGACACCAGTTATTATTGAATTAAAACCAGTGGAAGAATTATGAAGAAGCATAGAGAGGTGTTGAGAGGAGAAGTCGTTAACAGAGGTGGAGAGTGGGTGAGAGGATCTAGAGAAGCACCAGAGATTAGAGGTTGTGGAGGGTGAAGGAGAGCCATTAGAATGAAAAGTGTCAAAACCCAGTCTATTCCAGCTATGAGATATAGAGGCAGAGAAAGGGGTCATGGGTTCAGAGATGAAAAAGAGATCAGGAGAGTGTTGGAGGATCATGTTAGCCAAGACATGTTGGGTGGGGCGGTTGGTTATGCCCCTACAATTCTAGTAAAGGACTTTTAACATTGGAGGATTTCAAGGAGGTTTTCTTGCCTCTAGACCTCCTAGTAATTGGGCCAGTTGAAGGAGCTGAGGAGATGGATTTGTTCCCCTTCCCTATTTTCTTGATGGTATTGGCAGTGGGAGGAGGTTTGATAGTTGTGGTAGCCAAGGGAGAGGTAGAGGTGGAATGCACACTAAGGAGAGTGGGGGGAGCAAGAGATGTTGGACTAGAGCAGGGGTAGCTTTGTCCGGCTGGGGATAGGGCTGAGTCAGGGGGTCTGTTAATGGAAGGAAAGGTAGGAAGCTCAAGGGGAATGGTAGAAGGGTTATGGGGCTCAGGGGGGAGCTCAAGTCCTGGTGGCAGATCTGTGAAAGAGTTGCCTTCTGAAGAAGCTTGGAGGTTGCGGCCATAGATAGAGGGATTGTAAATTGGATCTAGAAGAGAGCAATGGTCAAGAATAGAAAAGGGGTTGGAGATGTCAATGGTTGGAGTGGGGATCTTTTGGAGGATTTTAGAGACAACGTCACAGGGGAGATCAGTACGGGAGGGAGAGTTGGCCTTTTCAGTGGGGGCAAAGGTCTGGTGGAGAGGAGTGGGGGTAAAGGTCTGGTGGATGGGGATTGCTAGAGGGACAAGAGGGGACCATATGAGGAGCAGGGATAGAGGGAAGAGGAGTAATAGGAGGTTGTGTGAGCTGTGGAGTAGGAGGGATGGGTTGATTGGCAGTGGTGTTGGGGTTTTCCAGCAGGATGGGTTGTTGAGTGGCAGTGGTGTTGGGGTTAACCGGCAGAACTGGGATGGGGTTAACCGGCAGAACTGGGATGGGGTTAACCAGCCGGACTGGGACTGAGATGCCCCCTGACGAGGCTGTGGAGGGAGCGAGAGAGACTGGCAGATTGAGGGTGGGGATGGGAGGGGGGGGGGTGAGTCTGGGACAGGGGGAGCTGGGGGCAGGGAGCTGGTTTTAGAGGGATCAAGGGTTGAGGGAGAAGAAGATAGAGGTTTACTGACTGGGGGTTTGCTGGAGAGAGGGCAAGTTAGCTGGCTGTGGCCTAGAGAGAGGCAAAGGGAGCAGGGACAGTGTTCGTATTCCACAGATATTTCCAGCTCACCTTCTACTTGAAGGTTCACCAGAATGGATGGGGGCTTGGGTTTAGAGAGGTCAATATTCACCAGCACTCTGGAAAAGGTGAGGATTTTCTGGGCCATGGTGATATTGTCAAGCTTGATGGGGTGCCCTATTGAGTTAGCTATAGAGAAGATGATGTTTTGGCTCCAACAATGGTAGGGAAGCCCAGTCAGTCTAATCCAAACAGGGGCTATTGAAGGCCAAGCTGCTTCATCTTGCCCAGGGGACCAAGGTAAGAAGACGACTTTTTTCTTGTCTATGGAGAGGGGGGAGAGACTGAGTATAGATACCTTGTCTTCTAGTGAGTTGAAGCGAGAGATAAAATAGCCTTTGTTGGTGAGGGATACCACATAGGGTCTGGATAAGGACCAGAGCTTTGCTTTGTCTTCCATCCATTCAATAGAGGGACGTCTTCCAGCAAACCTACCAATGAGGGCAAAGGAGAAGGGTTCTTTACTAGAGAGAAGCATGGACTGAGGGATAGTTCAGGAGGGCTTACCATTGATCCAAAGAGGAGGGGGAAAAGAAACTGGATGGCGGGAGGGGAGAGGGTTGTGAGGCACAGTGAAGAGGTTAGCAAAAGTTTGTTGAAGAGGAGGGGGTGAGTTATTAAAAACTGGAGGACTTTGCTAAGGCTCATGCCAGCCCGGACCAGTAGTGTTAGAGTTATTGGTGGGGGACAACTGAAGTGCGCAGAGAAAGAGGAAAGATAGGTTAAGGAGGGAAGTTATGAGGCTGTAGAGAAGAGGGTTGAGCCTGGCTGGGTACAGGGTGGTGAGGAAAACGTAGGAGAGCAAGCTGGGACTGTTTAGAGGAGGAGAGGATGGGCTGGTGAGATTGGTGAGGGTGGGGATGGAGGACTAGCAGTGGTTGTGCAGTGATGGAGTTTGTAGATGGTAGGTAAGGCGGTGATGGTGGTGGCTGACCAGTTGAGGTGGTCGGGGAAAGTAGGTGGGTTTGGGCGGGAAAGGGAGGAAAGGACATTGGTTTTGAGCACTCAATTAGATTAAAGTTCAATTGGATAGACATTGGTCGAATTCAATCTGGGTCCGCTCAATGGATTACATGGATAAGAGCCCAAATACTTGAAGGTCACCACCACATATCATATATTATATATATTAAAGCAAATGGGGAGGTATGCTGTGGAGGGTGCTACGTTAACATCGAAGGAGTTCTCCTTTTAAATAAATATACACAAAAAACTTACAGTGATTTAAGGAGCCATGTCATCACATTCCATTATTTTTTCTCCAAAAGTATTGCTATCTATATCTTCTATCTCCTAAAGTCTCTCAATCAATATCCCATAAAATCTCTTTCAATTGCAATAAAAACTCCTCCCCATCCACAAACCGAATTCTCTCACCTAATGTTACTAATCTCCTCCCGATCCACAAACCGAATCCTCTCCCCTAATCTTTCTCTAAATGTGCTCTCATTTAAAATCTCTTTCAATTGCCGTAAAATCTCTTTCAACTGTGGACACAAGGAGAGCCATTGATTAGGCTCATTGACAACATCTAAAATGGAATATTCTGTCTTCTATGGCCCACATGTAGTGGCTAAGAAAGACACACCAATGCAAAATGCAAGTATGGTGAGAATCTCCAATCAACCATGGGACCAACCATATCAACTCTGTGGTTCATTGGAATCTTGACAGAGCCATTTGTTAAGTGGGCCATCAACGCAATGGACCAAGGTCATGGTTAATTAGATACAAATATCAGTCGATCTAGCCCATCAAAATGTGGGTCCCAACATGGTTTATACGCTATTGAGTGACCTATATATTCATTGCCTATTTAGCTTCCCATACATGTCTAAATCTGCGACATCACTTTTGGGCCTATCTCGTAAGTAGGCTCAAAACGAGTGGGTAGTGTTTTGGGGCATTGGTGTGGGTCTGGTGAGTGGGAAAGGAGCCTACAAGTTTGCTTTGACAAAATCTTATGATAGAATTGATTAGGGTTTTTTGTGGAAGTTTGTTTACTGGTATGTAAGTTATATTATGTTCAAGATCCATGGTTCAGACGTACACAAGAATGGTAATACATTTTTCTTTTTCTTAATTTCTGGATCGATCCATCTATACTGAGATGCTCCAAAGAATGATGGCATCTTTGGTTTGATTTGTACCTTATTTCTTTACAGGAAAGTGTAAACTAATTAAAGAAATATTGATTTCCTTTATTTATTTATTTTACTTCATTATTTTTTTTTCTTTTCAAGGGACTTATCTCAACCACACTCACACTCCACACGATGTACCTGACAGACTGAGCTCCAACCGGGTATTGATGTGTTTGTAGGAAAATGGACGCATTTTTTTTCCTTCTTTGAATTGTATCATTTTTCTCTTTTTGCTTCCATCCAGAATCTTCTCTTTTTAGTGGGGACTTTCAACCCAAGCATTTTTTCAATTTGCAAAGATGTTATAGCTATGATACTAGAAGATTCTCATCATTATTTTTCACGATAATTTCTTTCTTTTGCCATGAAATCTTAAGATCTTTTTCCACTTGATTTTCTTCTAAAAATTCTTAAAAATAATAATAGTGGATTCTTCTTTTATAGTTTTAATTATTATAATAATTTACTATATCTTTATTTTGGCCCGGGCTCAGCACGGGCGTTTGTTGCTAGTAATACATTAAGTAAATCATATAAGACTAACTATTGTGATCACAATCGAGGGCTAGCTGTAGACACTCTATCCGGTTTGGGGTCCTTAAGTCAAATTCAGGTATGGGTGCATTGGTATGAATCGTGTACTGTGGAGCCATGTTGTGCCTGGGTTCAGATTTGAGTTTGTTTTCGGTGAATGAGCCCGGCCCAGCTTTGTAATGCCCCAATTCCGAATACCGAAGATAACGCTAAGGTACCCGAAGTTGGCGCGCTACTTCCCAAAAAAACCGAGAACTTCCAAGATCGTAGTCCGCAATGAGGTCAAATTTTAAAACTTTTTAAACAACATCATAATCAACAGTTATATTGCGGAAGCGTGATAAAAGATAGCAGAAGCAATGGTATCATGTAATAAATCATATGTAACAATGCGGAAGTCTAATATAAATCTCAAAGTGTAATTATCAAAATGTTTATACAAATCATACTATCTACCCATGTCTCACTACAGAATACTCTCAAATCCCAAAACAACTGCACTCAATCCCCCTATGCAGGCTCCCCATCCTCCGGCTCAACCACTTGGACAGCCAGCCCCCACCAGTAGTCACTGACTACAGGCGCCTCGCAGATCTCGTCACCCGCAGGATCATGGTCTGGACTTAAGCACCAAAGATGGGTCAGATCCAAGGATTTGGCAAGGCACCATATGCATATAACACAAGATGTATACACAAAGAGAGTAATGATGGGTACATAATCATATAAGTAATAAGTATACATGATCTAGGCAGTTGAACAGTAATAAACAGTTTAGAGTCAGAAAGATAAAGTATCTAATCTAAATAGACAATAACAGGGCACATTCACACACGCTAAATACACCGCGGGATATTATGCCGCGGCCCTCCCGTACTGTAAACGTCCCATACTATAAACAGTTTGTGGTGGGGAAAGGGTAATAACCATGCAAGGGATAATAGCCCTAAAATAATCATAACATACAATATATAACACCGATCACACCCCTTTATCGCACCGATCACACCCCTTTATCAAATTAACCCGGATGTGGTATCATACCGTCCATCTAATCACAGCTCATCATGATACCTCTAAGTAACCAACACATAGCTCCTACCAGAGATGATCAGTCAACTGGGTGAGCTTAGAACAACTGAGTGAATGTTCAGTGCCGACTCGAGAAATAAGTACAGGTCAGTGTCTGTCTAGGCTTATCTTGCGCGGGCAAGGTCCTAACCAAGTCTCTAAAAGGTTATAGTAAAATAACATGGAACACAGTTCGATATCCAAGTCCAAGTCCAACATCATTGGATCCACTCCAAGGCTCACAACCGTGGCCTGAGGCAACACAAGTACCATATTTTATCCATTCCACAAGTGTTCATCCCATGCTCATACACATTGAGCTAACAAACCGTTAAAGACTAACCTCTCCAATCTAGGGTTCCACATTCCTAATCTTAGGCCGTATGAGGGCTCGCCTAGACACAGACACGGGTCAATTATCTCCAAACAACACATAGGGTCACCTCTAAGTAATTCTAGGTTCAGGTCCTCTAATTTCCATTAATTAACAAGTTTAAGACAACAAAAAGGATAGGAGAGGGGAGTAACACATAAAAACCCTCAAAGCATGGAATCAAGTGGAAATAAACAAATGACCAATCCTAGGTAGTGGTCCACTCTTGGTTCAGGCCTCATCACATAATTGGATCCCTAACTGTAGCCTCAGGTGTCAAAAATGGTAAATCTGGTGCTCCTGAAGTTGTGGACACTATGGACTACAATTTAGGTTCGAGTCATTGATGATTCGAATCCTAAAACCTCAATTGGTAGACCCCACGAGTCAAGGCTGAGCCATGCCATCGATTCGTGTGTGGCACACTTGATGGAAGGCTATTTGGATGGTCAATGGACCCCACATGTGATCAAACATCAAAATTACAGAAATCTGGAAAATCACGGATCACAGCTTGCCTGGTCGACATCACACTCTGGGATGTCGATCGGGTGAACTGAATGTTGACCTCCCAGGTCAACATCCTACAGTGTCCCCGGTCGACATCATGGCCGTGATGTCGGCTGGGTACACTAAATTCCTAACTGTCTGAGAAAATACAGGTCTCAGTTAACTCTGCTACATCCTGTGTATTCGGTCGACCGGGTACACTGTCTGTAAAGTTCTGCAGAAACTAACTTGGACTTGGTATTTCCCTGAATTTAGTGTGCCCGGTTGACCGAGCTGGGGGCCGGTCGACCGGGTACACGCAGTGAGCTGCAATTCCAGAATTCTGGACTTTCCCCTTTTTCAATCCAATTCTCATCCAATCCATTCCAAACCTTCTCCATTCATCACATTCACACAAATAAACACAAAAATACTCCAATAACCTCCATCCACCATCCAACCGGGCCATTGATCTTCCAAATGGGAGAACCCATCCATTAATGGCCAATTTCCATGAAAACAAGCTCAAAAGGAAGATCTACACGAGTATTATCATCTAATAGGAATGTAATTACAGAAACAAGGAAACACAGTATGCATCTAATGAAATTGCATAGGGTACTTGCCTTAGTGAAGAAGAAAGGAAAATTGAAGATAGACAGGAGATCCAGTAGAGTGATAATTGCAAATTGGGAAAGTCTTCTAGCCTCCTTGTGCTGGGATTTTAGGGAATTAGGGTTGCTTGGGGAAAAAGATAGGGTAATTGAGAGAGATGAGTGGAAATTAGGGTTTAGGGCAATGTTTGCAATAGTTTAGGTTTTATAACTTAGGGTTTTAGGCAAATGACCAAAAGGGTATTTTGGTTGTTAAAGGAAATGAAATGGGGCCATGGGTAGTTTAGTCCTTAGGCGAGGTTCTAGAATGTTCTAACCCTCATTAGCCCTCCTATTAATTATAATGAAAGCCAAATCCTAATTAAATCGAAACCTCCTAGAATTAACCAAAAGGCATCTAATATCTACTAAGAAACATAAACAAGCTAATTCTAAAACTTAGGAATATTAGAAACTATACTATAAATTCCTATTAATTAGCATATTAAAGCAGAAAATACTTTATTAATTATTATTTAATTCAAACTGAGGGCCCACCAGGGGTGGGGCCTCACAAGCTTGAACCCAATCAACTCAATATTGCTCTAGTCTGTTGTGATTCATGTTCAAGATTCTTGGATGAACAAAATTTAAATAGTTTGGGGTTTGGGCTGTGGGGAAGGGTATGGAATTATAAAGGAAAGAAGTCAAAACAAAATTCCTCTCTCTCTCTCTCTCTCTCTCTCTCTACTAGAATCTGTTTACATAGGCACTGATCCAAATTTAGGCACTAATCCAAATTTTTTGCTGCACCAAATTCGCATGGTGCATAGCCAATGTTCCTGTCATCTAGGTCCAAATTCTTTTCATCGTCGTGCCTTCCTTAATTTGATTCATCCGGGTGGGCTCCATTGAAAGGGGCTCTACTTCACAACACAGCCTCATTTGTGTGTATTAATGGTCAAAATGTTTGATCTAAAATCCATCTATGGAGTCAGAAAAGCTAAAAATGGATCTCTTGGCTATATTGGGGATGTATGATGAGGGGAAGAGAAGAGACACATTATAATGGGGTCCTACTCCGAGCATGGGCACTATAGAGGTGACGCTCTCCCACGAAATGTTGCAATAGATCACAATGATGTGCTTGTGTTGCTATCATCATCATCATCATCAAAGCCTTATCCTAACTATGTTGAGGACAGTTGCATGAGTTATGTTTGTCTATTCTCATCTATCATAGGCCAAATCCTCGGATAGGTTGTACTTCTTCATACTATCAGTCGGAGTTCCATCATATCCTCTTTTGTCTACTCCTTTTCCTTGATGGGCTATCAACCTACAATGAGAAAGCTTTTTTCAACGGTGTGGTTACTTGCCTACGTAAGTTAGACATCCCCAAATCATATCAAATGAGCCTCTCTTAGTTTATCCCCTATTGATGCTACCATTAGATATTCCTGAAAGCATTTATCTTTCCATCTTTTCTAATTTCACCATACATCCATCTCAATACTCTAATCTCTGCTATACATATTTTTTGCATATGTTTCTTTTTAATTGGCCAACATTCTACTCCAGTTTGTGTTATAAATATATAGGGAGAGAGAGAGATTCTCAAAAAGTCCCCTTTTTGCTCCCTATGGTTTTAGGGCGTGGAACCCACCTTAAGCCAATCCAATCATTCCACATATACTATCTTCTATGAATTGGTACAAGTCCAAATTTGGCACTCATCCAACTTTTAGTCACCTTTACATTGAAATCACAAGAAATGATGCTTCTAAAACCATTAAAATCTAGGGCCATGGATCAATGGATTAGGATGATCTAATGGAGCAGAAAGCCTTCACATAGGTAGATCTCGTCTAGCGGCATTCCATAGTTCTCATACATCATAGTGAGCCCCGCTAGGAGGGGTGTTTTTTTGTTAAAAAGAAAGAAACTACCTAAGAGTTTTCTAATACTTAGGATAGAGAAGAGATTTGCAAACACAAACTGATTTCATTCGATACCTTTGACACTTACAAGAGGGCTCTTTATATAGAGCTCTTTTTTTTCTTTACGATTGACAAAACAGTCAAAAGAAAATGATTACAATTGACAAAACAGTCAAAAGCAAATGATTGCAATAGACAAGATGAAACAATAGCAATACAATTATTTGCCGGCAAGGGCTGCGTGACTGGAGACATGAGGAAAGAAAAAGAAAGCTTATTTGATTACCGTGCAGCATGTAAAGAGTTGAGACTATTTGGCATGTTGTTACACCCCATCCCGAGTTAATCAAGATTAACTCTAATTAATCAAAATTAATGCTAATTAAGCATCTATAATTAAACTAAGAATGGTTAATGACCAAATTGAATTGAATTTGTCTCAAATGATTAATTAGAGCTTAATGAAAGGGTAATTAATGACATTGAATGATTGGAATTGATTTTTGACTTAAACAAAGGAAAACAAGGACTTTTTCATAAATACAAATTTTTGCATATTTTGTCGAATACGGTAACTTTTGATACCAATGCATGTATCTCAAAGTGTATGTTAAATTCTGTAGAAGACTTGAACTCTTTCCCCGAGAATTGGATCAAATGAGTCTTCATTTGACTCGAAATGTAAATAATTGAAATAGAAGGGGGTTTTGTGCAAACATGGGCTTATAAGAATTGAGATGAGCTCAAATGAGTTCATTCTCTCATTCCCAGAACAGCCAACCCTAGGCTCATCTTTTCTGTTCTTCTTTCTTCCATTCTTCTTCATCAATCCCCTAAGAGTGAAGATTTGTAAGTGATTAAAGGTGGTTTTCATCCTCTTCGTCTTCCTCCTCTAGCTCTCTTTCTGTTTTCTTGGAGTTAAAGCTTGAAAGGAAGCTCAACCTTCCTTGACCTAGGACTACAAGTAAGTGATTTGGTTTATTACATAACTTTCCAGTTCTATTCAATGATTTATAGTGTTTTCTAGCACAAAGAACTCATTGGAGTTCCATTTGTGAATTTGGTTTTGGTTTTAGGTTGAAGAGAACTTAAATTGAAGAGATTTCATCTCAATAATCAAGCTAGACAAAGGGTTTTTTGCTAATTAATCTCCAAACAAGGCAAGTATACTCATCTCTTACGAATTAGTATGCTATTAGACTTGTTTGAGCTAAGGAGCTCAAATTCTAAATTTCGATTCAGAAATTTCTAAACTTCTGGGGACAGTTCAGATGACCTACAGCTGACCAGCTCTTCTGGGTTGAATTTCACAGGAAAATCCAGCTTCTAGAAAGTCGACCAAACTACTAATCGAACTCAATTTGGGAGAAAAACGAGCTTTTGGATTTGGAACCGAGAGTTGACCGAGGAAGTTCGGTTAACCAAGGGTTAACCGAGTAGCTGACCGACAATGTTCGATTAACTGAGTGTTGACCGAACAGCTGACCGAACTTAATTGGGCAAAATTTTGGGTTTTGTTGGAAACATGGGTGCTTTTTAGGTTACATAAGTGCCATCTGAATTAACTAGACCTTCATAGATGTTAGCTAATGTTATTAGAATGTGTAGATTTCAATTAAAGTGATGTCATCAAGAATATCACACACATTAGATAATGAACGTTTCACCTGAATGTTTGGTTTAGAAATTCGAATAGACTTATTGATCTTGATTTGATTCCTGAGTCTGGCCCTACATAGTGGTTTCTTAAGTTGACGAGTTGAAATGGAGTAATGAAATAAATTAATGAATTGAAGTAATGAAATGGATAAATGAACAATCCTACTGTAGTAGATGGATGGGGGTTCCGGAGCTCCGTGGTGATGCCAGTGATCTCTGATCAAGACACTGGTAGATCCCACACATATTGAATGATGAGCCACTTAATAAAGTACACTCACTGAAAATTGAATGAATGAAATATTGAATCTGTTAATCGGATAACTGAATGATCCCTTTTGGGAACCACTTAAAGGAAAGTATACTATGGTAGTTGCCGATTCTTGTAATTATTGTTACTTGACTCCAATGTATAAATTACTGTCATTGATGTGTATACATTGTTGAACCGTCATGTTCACAGTGTTGTTGATGACATTACAGGCCCAGTTGCCCATGTCGGTATTGCAGAGGCCGCGCCGCCTGAGGAGGAAGCCAATCAGATTCCTCCAAGAGGATTGATTGAGTGGACGTAGATCGGAGGGCGATTCAATTAAAAACCTTTTGAAATATTTTGAGAAATACATATGTATTCATTTTGGAGTGTGAATAGTTGTCACGTGCATTGTATTTTGAATATGTAGTGGTTGACTTAAATAGTAAAGTGAATGTGTATATTGAACTTTACTTTGAGGTAAAAAACTTGTACTGTTTTACATTGTTTCGTCAATGTATATATATTTCTGCAAAATTGTCCATTTGACAGGTGTGAATGTATGTTATCTCTTGTGGATTTCATCTTAACTTCGGTTAATTCGGAGTTTACGGGAGTAAGTATGAAGATCGCGACTCGGGGTTTGTCTTGAGTAATCCTAATCTCGGGCTTGAGTCGTGACACATGTGAAGGGCTTTCTTTTTTGTTAGTTCACATTCGAGTCTTTTATAGTATCAAGATATGCTTTTTCATGATGCTGGCATAATCCTTTCACACACTTTGTACAATAACGCCAAGTGCGGGCCTCTTGAGCAACAATTCAAATTATTCAATGCAAGTGGGCACCTTTTCTACAGTGTTGATCTCTATTAGAGCCTCATCCTAATAATGGCAAATCTCCATAGGGTCGGTGTAATTGATTCGTTGAAACTCGTGGCAGAGTGGTTTCTCCTGTTGATTGCTTCCTAATAGTTGATTGAAGGATTCTCTGGATATAAGACTAGTATAGAGTTGTTGTCTAAATAATAAAATATCCTTAAGCACTCTCTTGGCATTGAGCTAGTTAAGAATGTAAGCCTCCAAATCAGACCATTTTAAATTATTAACTGCTACACTAATTCTGCTAGAGGATGCATAAAAGCAACCAATGTTAGGGTATTCTGCGCACAAAGCACTAGAATGCTCTGGATAAACATGGTGTATTCCTTCGCATAAGAGGAAATGGTCATGTGAAGTGGTTTTTACCACTCAATCTAGATATGTTTATGGGCTTTAAACATTTTCATTTTTCTTGTGGGGGCATTTGGAAGATAATAATATTTATCTAGAACCGTTTCAACAATAAACTTATATTGAGATAACAAGGTGGCTATTTGTACGATCTTTAATATAGTAATTAATTGCAAGTGCACGACTGCCATTTTGAGACAGTGGCAAATAAAGGTCGAACGTACAAGGAGCTATTTAAGAGTACATTCTTATAATTAAAGAAACTAACTTAATGAAGAAGTTGAATTTGAGAATATGAAAAGCAAGTAACTAAAAATAAAAGAAAGTAACTAATAAAAATAAAAACTACCAATTACTGACATTGATTAGAGCATAGAAATCCAATAAGCATTTAACACCTTATTTGTAAAGAACCCCGACTTGTTCCAAAATTTTCTTCAAGTCATAGACAAATCAATGTCTTTGATTTGGATCGTTTAACTCTAAAGGCCCTTTTTTCTTTCAATCAATAAAATTCTCAAAGACCAAGACCTCCTTCACTTCATAAAAGAATTAAGCCATTTAAGCATTACCCATTAAAAGTTAGCACAACCCATCAAATTAATCTAGTTCTAAGTATGACCTATCAAACCTAAGCATGGATAATGAAAAAAACAAATTTTAATTTTTAGAAATCAAGCATGGAAGTTACTTATTGGTATGAAGACAAGCCTATTAAACATTAAAATCATAAACATGTGGAATAAGAAAAGCATCACTTAAATAAATAAGGGAGAAATGCTTATTTTCATCCAAGCCCCAATCAACGAATCTAGCCAGCCATTGCAAAGAGGAACAATTGATTTGTCATTAAAATAGTCTTCTTTACAATTTTCTCCTTAATTTTTCTTGGACAAGGCCAAAGCTACCTTAAGAAAATAAAAATAAAAATATGGAGAACTAGACCTAGATCTAAAAGAGAGGGGAAGAGAAGAATAAGGAAGAGAGGAGAGGGGGGTGTGGGAAGTCAAAGCCTAAGGAGAAGGGGCATGGCTATGGCATGGGAAGTCCCGTAGGGGAGGCCCCCTATTTATAGTTTTTTTGTCACCTTTTTTTGGTACAAGTTATTTCCCAATTGGACTCTCTTGGCTTAGTTTACACTCCAAGAAATCCACCTATCTTATCAATTGTTTGAATTTGAATTGATATCTTGCCAATCTTGGCCTATTGTAATGCAATTATTCCCCTCTTGGAATCCATCAGAGATCTCCATGTGGCAAAAGATAAGTGCTTCCATGAATATTCATCTTTTAGAGATAAAATCAGCCTCTTTTTAGGCATGGATTGGATTGTGGGCCCCTCCCTTGTGGACATATATTCAATATGTGTGGATTCTTTTTGGTTGCTTCTTGATTGGCTTTACCTTCTTTGGCTCATCTCTTGATCCTTTTTTCTTTTTGAACTCTAGCTCCTTCTCGATTTAGAACTCTATCCACACAATTTCGAATCTCCTTTGATCCACTCCCATCTTGAATTTCAAATCTCTGAGATAGGAAAGCGGTCTTTGAATTTTTGGAAACACCATAAGGTACGATCTCCAAGTTCGAAAAGTTGAGATTGTGCAACCAAGTTGTCAGGCCCCGACCCAGGTTTATTATTATAATGATTTTTTTAGCCGTGTTTAGTCTCTAAGTGGGATTAGAAGACATTTAGCTTGGGTGTTGGCTAGATTATAATTTTTGATAGCTTTGGGGAATTTTAAGAGCCGTTGAGTCTGGTTTGACCGGGCCCTGGATGGCCCGCATGACATGTGTCCGAGTGGGAATTTATCTTTGATTTTGAAAACATTAATTTGGACTTGTTTTGATTTGTTATGTTTGACCCTACAATTTTTATTTTTACTCCTTCTGAATTCGAATCCCAAAAATTGCATTTTTCAAGGAAAAAGGGCAAAACTGTCTTTTCACACCAAATCTGTGCATGATTTTTGATGTTTGAAAACCATGACGAAAATATACTTTTTGGAAACTAGATATTTCGACGATCATTTTTCTCTTCTTCGTCGATCTCATCCGGGACTCACAAATGATAGTTCCAGCCATTTTAAGCTTTGGGGTTAGTGGGGCCCACAATCCACTTAAACCCATTCAAGAACCCACGTTCACTTCATCTTCTTCTTCATTTTTGTTTTGTTACAACCGAACCAAGAGGAACTCCTCTTCCTCTCACCCTCTCTCCTCTGCATGCCCATGAGATCAAGCCCAAATTGAAACACAAATTGCACCATTCCCTTTCTCATCTCCTAAGCCTTCCAAGGGTGTCATTTTTGTGAAATTCCAGCTGGACTCATCTTCTTCTTCAAGCTTCTCTTCTTGTTTGGAACTCCTAGAGGTAAGCAATGGCTTCCTTCTTGTGACCTTAGGTTTGGTTGATCCTTTAGACCTCCTTTATCATACATTCAAGGAGGTTCTTAGAGAACTCCTTTGCTTTCAAAATTTGTGGAGATTTGAGTTGGGTTTCATAGGGATTTTGGTGTAGGTTGGAGAATTGTTGTGTGGAAGAGTGTTTGGAGTGTGATTGGTACCCAATTTCAGTTAAAGGCAAGTGAATAAGATGGAAATGAAATGCATGCAATCTAGATTTGGTTTTCTTTATAAAGTATGGAAATCTCATCTTTATACACTAAGTTATTTCTCTTCATAATCATATGGGTGTCCCTTTCAGATGTTGCTTAGTGAGTGATTTATGCCCATTTTGTTACAAATTGTTTTATGTTGCAATAGGGAATTTTCTATGATTAGATCATTGTCAACAAGCTTTGGAAAATGCATTTCGTAATTTCTTATTTATGTGTTTTACTTATGTTCTTCTGAATGTTGAATAATTATTGGAATGGATGTAATGTTGGTGGTTTGATGGAGTTTGTTTGAGCCAAAGGAAACTTAGAATGGTTTATGATGAATGAAGAAGAAATTACCCGATCTGCAATTGTCCGAAGGGCATCGGTCAACAAGCGGTCAACTGTTAGCTAGCCAACAGGTGATTGATAGGTGACCAAACAACTGTCGGTTATAATTCCAGAAGCTTGCATCGCATAAGGTGAGTCGTCTCTCAATTGGCAGCTAGCCGAACTGCACCATTTCGGTTAGCCGATAGCCAACCAAATTCAATTCGGTTCCAATTCCAAAATGCTACTTTTCCTGATCTAGGACCAAGCAGTCAGTCGTCAGTTGGCTGGCGGCTAGCCGACATGCACTACCTCGGCTAGCCAACAGGTGACCGAGAGCTAGCCGAATTTCAAGGTTGGCCTGTTTTGTGGGAGTTTGATGGGAATGAAAACCCAGAATATTCTAAGAGCCATTAACTTGATAATGTGTACTTGAAACTTGGAATGTTGTCTGCCTTATGGGCACCAAATTATTTATAGAAAATCCGACATTCTAACTTCAAATCCACAAGAGGTCAAATGATGTGGTCTTAGCATATGTATGGTGTATGGATTTGAGTGGTTCGCCACATTTGAAAATATCGTTAAGGCTACTCTCTTGATTCGTTTCGTATTGTTCGTTCGTGTTTTGCTAAGAGTAGTCCTTTTATCGATTTAAATGTATTCCTGATTTGATTGTATCGTTTTGGATTTTTGGTCGGCACCACTAAGCTTGGGTTACTTTGTCGGGCTGATCTCCCAGCTTAGAATCCTAAAATACTTTGCCAACTGCAGTTTGGACCCCTTTGATTGTTAGATCCGGCCGTGGCGATGGTTATTGATTGTTCCGGCCATTTTATATGGCAATGGTTATTGCTTCGGCTATTTTTATGGCAACGGTTATTGTTCCGGCCATTTTATATGGCGACGGTTATTGATTGCTCTTGTTACTTCGGTTATAGGAGAATATAGCTTAGTGTGGATTGCCAGAGTTTTAGTCAGTTTTTAGTTAGTCTGAAATGTTTCGACGTTAATTTCCTTTTTATACAGAAATGGTCTACTTTGACTCGTCTTTACATGTGTTTAGCTTTTAAATGCACTTTCATGATTTCGGATATTACTTGATAAACACTTGTTTATCTTATCTGTTTTATTCACCTGCCAGACCATTGTGTTTGATACTCTCTTGTTTGGTGCCAGATATCAAGCCCGCTGCCTTTAAGGAGGAGCATGCGGAGGAGGCGGTAGGACCTCCGATGGATCGGGAGTGGCAACCCAACGATGTCATTTAGACATTGCGTTGGGACATGTGTCACAACCCCGCCCAACCCAACATGAAATTGTCTGCTTTGGCCCACGTGCACGTTCGAGGACTTCTTAAGAGGTGACCCATCCTAGTACTGCTCTCGCCCGAGTACGCTAAACTTTGGAGTTTTTACGGTTTCAAGGGCCGCACGGTTTTAAAAGGCCTCATGTTAAGTTAATACGAGGTTTGACTTATAAACCCAGGGTCAGGACTTGGATATTTCCAATGCGGGCTAACGAAGACTCACCGTTTGAAGGCCGTGGTTGACACACTACGCCTCGTGGTTAAGAGTGCCGCCCGGACCAAGTTCTCACAACATCAGTCTTGGATAACATTGAATGATAGTACATGGTTGTCATGCATCATAGTGGACCCTATTGGGAGGGACTTAAAAAAAAAAACTCCCTAGGAGTTTTCTAGCACTCCTCTCACTCACTCTCTCTCTCTCTATATATATATATATATCTATAATGCTTTGCCCCCTCTTAGATAAGATGAAGTCATCCAAATAGGGTGACACATGCTCACGCACCTCATTGGCTGTGTGCATATAGGCTATTTGAGCATGCGCTCACTTGAATATGATAGGGGGGAAGTTGGGAAGGGAGGGGGGTTTGGAATTCATGTGCATCCTTTCTTCACCATATGGCGATGGACAGACTTAATAGGGCCCATGTAGCACCCCACTAATCATGGGACTTGAGGGGATGGAAAGAGACATCTTAAAGGGGCTTATATATCAAGTTTGGGGTCAATCCCATGCCTTTAACCCCTTCATATGTGACCCACAAATTTAACGACTTTCTATTAAAGAAAAACTTTGAGCTTCGATCCAACGTTCCAATCCATTTGAATAGGTGGAAACTCGATGGATCTAGTGTATTTAAGGAGGTCTCATGTGTGTAGATGGTTTGGATGTATTTTAAAGTAGGCCTTACTATGTTGTCCCGCACCATAATATGGTGAGGGATGGATGCACATGAATATTTCCCATATATATAGTAATCATCAAGTGCGTGGCTTGCGCATTGGAGCTTCTTGGGTGCCTGGTTGTGGGGCACACAATGGGCCCCATCTAGGGCTAGGACATGGGGGAATTTCAAGATCTCCTTGGGTCCTTCATCTCTGCAAAAAGTTAAACCCCAACCGACCATCTTATCATCTTCATCCGGGGCCCAAAATTTTAACGGTGTACAATCCAATTGGCTGACTTTGCTGTCGATCTAGTGGTGTAAAGCCCATTAAGATGGGCGCAACTCAATTGGGACCCATGTAAATAGGGGGGTTGGGTCCACTCGACTGGACTCTTAGGTGGGTCCTATCCCCAGTACCCACATTGAGCACCGGGATATTTAAGAGCAAAGCTGGAGCTCAAGCTAGAGCCTAGCTGAGCTGCGCCATGAGTCAACCTAGACCTGATTGCTCAAACTTTGCTTAACTTCAAAAATGATCTAGCAGCTCTATTAGGCCTCGCCCCGGACTAATCGTAATTAAGACTAATTAATCACAATTAGTGTTAATTAAGCATGATTAATTGTCCTAATTGTGATTGATGAACTAAATGAGTTGGGTTAGTCTCAAATGATTGAATTAAGCTTAATGAAGTGAACTTGAAAGGGATTGAGTTGATTAAAAAGAGTTTAAACTCAAACAAGGTAAACTAAGGACCTTTTTGTAAATACGAATTTTCTTGTATTTCTTCAAATACGGAAATTCTTTATACCAACGTGTGTATCTCGAAGAGTACGTCAACTTTCATAATATACTTAGTTTCATTTGACTTAAGGCTGACCAAATGGGTCTTCATTTGACCCAAATCATGAATAAGAAAAATAAAAGGGGACTTTAGTGTAAAATGTCAGCTTATATAAGCTAAGAGATGGCTCATTTCCCATTTTACAAACCCTAGGCACCTCTTCTTCCTTTTCTCTTCCATTTTCTACATCAAGAGTGGATATTGAAAAAAAGTTCAAGTGATTTTGGGAGAAGCTTCATCTACTTCATCTTCTCCATTAGGCCATCCTCCATTGTTGAAAGCTTGGAGTTTGCTTGGGAGAGATTGTGCCAAACCTAGCCAAGCAAAAGGGGGGTCAAAGAAGCTTCCAAGGAGGCAAGTATAAACCCTACTTGTGAGTGTTGGTAGTATTGTAATTGTTAAGGAAAATTTCATAAAGTGGGTTTGTATGCATTTTTCCATTGAATGTGAATGGACTTGTTGTTTATGGATTGAGGGAATGGATTATAAATGTCATTAATGTGTAGATTGAATGATGAATGAGGAGTGGACAGGAGGTCCAAAAATTGATTGTAGGTGGTTGTGGTATTGAATGGAGAAAGGAGTGAAGAAGAGAGAGAGTTACAGAAATCCGGATTGGGTTTTCTGAAGCGTTCACTCAAGCGAACCACTCTCTGGATGAACGGAATGAAGTTCTGAGGCATTCGCTCGAGCGAATTTGGGTTCGCTCGAGCAAACCACTCTCTAGATTAAGGCGCTCGAGCGGACACGGGTCTGCTCGAGCGACCACTTCTCTGTATGAGTCCGCTCGAGCGAACCTGATACTGAACTGGGTATTGACTGAGGCCGAAAAAATTAGCTTTGTGGCTAATTAATGCAAATAGAGATTTGGTAAGGATTGGATAATGGAATAGAAGCCTTAAGAATTGAACCCTTGAATTAGTAATGGGTTGAGTGTTAATTGATTATGGACTATACTTCTATGGGTGTTAAAGTATGGGGACTCCAATGTACACATAAATACGAATGTAATGTCCATCGAGAATAACACGTACATTGGCTAACCAACGGTTACACCCAAATGGCGGGTATGACCAGGAACAAAAATGAGTAGAATCAGGTAGTCAGTGGTTCTCTCATGCCGTTGTATTGTTATCACTTCATTCCAATCTCACAAGATTGATGTCATTGGTTATTCCTTTCCATTGTTAAGAATGGAATTACTGTATTGAATTGAATCCAGAAATGGATTGATAATGAAATGTATTGACTCTTGAGTCTGGCACTACCTAGCTATTGTATGAAATTCTAAATGAATTAAGAAATTATTATGTACATGAGGCCGCGGTCATGAATGGTGTGCCCTTCCGCCCTGAGTTAAATGACTATTCCTACTGCAGTAGATGGATTTGGGGCGTTCCGGAGCTCCGTGGTGATGCTAGTGTCCCTGGCCCGGACACTGGTAAGTCCCACAAATTCCGATCGTATCTACGGGTACTGATTGATGCCTTCTATTATGAAGATAAATCCTTCCTTTGAGGAAAGATGGTAAATGACATGAAATGACAGGAAATGAAATGAAATGAATTTAAATGAAAGTTATGGTAATTGTCATCTTGTACATGTTTATTGATTGGCTTATTATGCTCATCCATTGTCATTTTAGGAATTATATTGAACCTGTATAGAATTGGAATTGTTTACTAAATATATTGAATGAATTTAGTAAATGTACTAACATGTGCTATCACAAGTCTTGTTTATGCTTTGTTGAACCGTCGTATTCACTGGTGTCATTGACGACATTACAAGCCTGATTGCCTATGCCGGCCCGGCAGTGGCCCCGGCAACAGCGGAGGAGACCGTTGCGGTTGCTCCAAGAGAATTGATAGAGTGGGACGGTCGGAATACCAATTGATATGGGTATTCGAGTGCGCAAAGTGGACTAGGGATATTTTGGGAAATTCTTTTGAGAATTCCTTTTGTAATGGTTGAGATACATTTTGGAAATGTGAGTATTTTGAGAACTTGAACAGTTGTCAACTTGTACAGTGTTTAGATATGCTTGAGTTGATGAAAGAAAGCAAATGATCGATACATGTATAAAGAACCTTATTTTATATACATGTATATTTTGAATTAATTGTCAATTTGTATTTTCGCAAATTGTACAATTGACAGGTATGTATGGATTGAATGTTATCTCTTGTGAATTCTGTTTTAACTTCGGTTAATTCAGAGTTTACGGGAGTAAGTATGGTTCACGGCCCTGGATTATCGTAACTCGGGCCCGGGTCGTGACAAGCACGAGCTTGGCTTGAGCTCGAGTTAATGAAAACTATTTATTGCTTAACTTTAGAGCGACAAATGCCAGCAAAATATGAAGAAATTGATATATATATATATATATAGCATATAATATATATAAATATTTCATCTTTCAATATGTGTTTCATTTATTTATTTTGATGCAGTCTTAATGAATTTAATTAGACTATCAAGGGCACAAATTGAAAAAATCAAAACATCTATAGAGTCCAAAGAAACTCAAAACTAAAAATGAAAAACTGAATTTACACTAACCAACAATTTGTAGAATTTCAATCAATCTGGTTGGAAACCCATTTGCTTGACCAATGGAGATCTTGATCTCATACCATATGTGCAATAGAATAGGAAAAAACATTGAGATTTTATTGACAATTCTTGAAATTTGAACAACTTTCATGGAAGTCCAATGTGTGGGGGTATGGGTGAGGGTGTGGGGGTGGGTTTCTATTTATAGAGCTTAAATCCCTATTAATATTTGTTTGCTAGTACATAATATTTGTGTGTACAACCTACAAAGACATTTCTAGAATTCTCTTAAAAACGAGATCCCTATACCATAAATCTCATCCTATTATTTCAAATTCAAGCTCAAACTTTAATTCAAATTCAAGTTCATATTGAAATTAGAATACAAATGTAAATTCTAATCCAAGGAAGGAGTGGACTATGGGTCCACTATGAGGGTCCTATCACAAAATCTTATTATACATGCATCTTTAATAGATCTTTAGATATACACCATAAATCTTTCAAGTTTGACCTAATACTAAGATGGACCAGCGCCCATTTGTTGGTCAGTTCAATCCAAATTATCAAGAGCCTAATAAATTACAAGATACATTAAATCTAAGCTATCTACTTTTGTTTTAGACTCCTCCGCTTGAGAAGGACTCGACCTCAAGTCTGTATTTGTTACTCATCGCTTCCTTTCAACTTCCTCTTCCACTTCCGTTGCGGTTTCAAATCAATCATCGGATCGATTTTAATATTTGGAGAAGTGCAAAGGGTTAACTCCAATGATGGAAAACCGCACTCTATGGGCCCATTTGGTTGCAAGAATTTGGAGAATTTGGAATACTGGAATTCAAAATGCTACTAAACTCATCCTGAATTCTAATTCTCTATTTGATTCATCCAAGAATTCAAGCCTGAGAATTCAAACCACCCTGAATTCCTGAAACTCTTTGTGTGATAATTTACGAGGGTTTCAGGAAAAATAAAAAGAAAAATGTGTGACTTTAGTGCAAAATCAAGCCTAAAATATAAATTAATATTTTTATATATTTTGCCACATCCTTATTCACAAAATATTAATCTTCCACGTGAGCCCTACATATGCCTCAAATAACAATGACTGCCATATTTTTCTTATTTTATAGAAGGACATCCACAAAACCATACATCCAGAAATGCTCTATTTACAAGAAAAAAAACCCCAACTATTAAAAATGATATCCTACATGTTATCCAAAGTAAATTTGTTTCTTGGACTATGAGAACCTGTCAACTGGTTCCTCTTCTTGTTGTGCAGGCTGGAACATTACAAGCCACCACCAATGATGGATGTACTAAAGGTAGCCAATTATGAGAATATCCCCATGCTTCCTCTGTTATGATAGTCATGCATCCTTGCAAAAGGAATTGGACCATTTCATGTTATTTTGCAAGTTGTGACTGCCAAAAGATGATTATATTAGGTTCCTTGGTTTTGTTGCATTCTAATTCAAAGATGAGAGCTAAACTCTAGGCCTTCATTGAAACCATTGTCAATGGCCAAACACCTTGATCTGTTGCCTTCTCATAAAGTGAAAATGTGTTTCCAGTTTGCACAACATCACTTAATAAAAGATACTGAAATAAGTTGATAAGTGTAGAACAATAATCATAGATTTATAATAATCTTAAGATATCCTCACTATCTCTCGGACAAGTTTTGAGAGACCCCATCCCATAATATTAATAACCCCCCTTTCACACGATCCAAGCCCATTTTCTCTCTCGCTCCTTGCAAAAGTGAAGACGAAAACAATGTTCTCTCCACTTCCCAATTTGCTCTTTTGCACTCAACTCCTCTGCTTCCATCCCACTCTGCCACTAGCCCACCACCAATGACCCTCCCCACAATTGTCTCATTCCCACCACCAATGCCACCATCAAAACTCATCTTCAAAAAACCAAAATCCCAGGCAAAGAAAAAGCCCTCAAAAGAACTGCATGTCTAACCTACACAACTATATTTTTCTGCAAATACCCCAAATCCAAATCCCCTCTCTAGAACCCCACAAGTCTGATGGTAATAGACATAGAAAATGAAAGGGAAAAAATAAAATAGAGAAGGCGGAAGAGAGAAGAACTGAAAAACCACCTTTTATCACTAATTTTTTGGTTGGAATCTCAACTAAAAGATGATCGTCGGAGGAATCGGAACTCCCACCGGAATTCTTCTGAAACCCAAATGCTCGTCCAGTCTCTATGTAATGCCCCAATTCTTAATGCCGACGTTACTGCTAAGGTACCTGAAATTGGCACGCTACTTCCTGGAAAATCCGAAAACTTTCAATATCATAGTCTGTAGTGAGGTCCAATTTAAAACTTTTGAAATAATATAATGATAAACGGTTAATTGCAGAAGCATAAGAAATATAGCGAAAGCAATATAAAAAAATAGTGGAAGCATAAGGTATCTCGTAACATAAAGTAGATGTGGCAGGGCTATTAGCCTAAATCTCAGAGTATGGATAATATGTACATATCAGACTATCTCATTGCTTACAACAAAACATTTTAAGCCCTAGAAATAATTACACTCAAAACCCCCATGCCGGCACTCCATCCTTTAACTCGACCACTTGGTCAGCTGGTTCCCATCCGTAGTCTCTGGCTACGGGCGCATCGACGAGCGCTGCATTTTCGGGATCGGGGCCAATACCTAAGTACCAAGAATGGGTTAGATCCAAAGATCTGGCAAAACACAATATACAAATAACATATGATGTATGCATTAAAGGGAATAGAGACGGTCATAATGTCATAAGATTAGCAACGGTACAAATGCTAGGCAATTGAGTAAGATGTATCAAATATAATCATGATGGAAGATAAAGCATCTAATCTGATGAGTGTTAAACATTGCATATTTTAGCCCTCATCAGTCCATGTTTTATTAGCATCTCATATGCATATCATTTGCTTTACATAGAGATTTTATCATTCTATCACATTGACGGATTATCGGATTATCATGTATAAATCCGATTATTTATTGCGCATTTTTATGTAATTTCTCGTGTAGGTGGACCCCGCAACTTCCCCAACCTTCTGGCTAGTGTCCCAAGGCATCAAGAAGAGATTTCAATCAAGAAGTTACATGAAGAAATCTTAGTGAAGAAATCTTCTGAAGAATTGAAGAATTCTAAAATAAGAGGAGAAGACTTTAAGAATAAAAGAAGTTATTTTCTAACACAAGGGAGTATTTGGTGTATTGGTTAGAGCTTTGGTGGGTAAAAAATAGGTTATGAGTTCAAAGCCCAACAATTGGATGTTTTATTTTACATAGAAAATATTTTTATCCAGCTCTAACCTCTCCACCAATCAAAGCTTGCATGTTTTTTTATATAGAAAATATTTTTATCCAACTCTAACCTCTCCACCAATCAAAGCTTGCATGTTTTATTACATAGAAAATATTTTTATCCAACTCTAACCTTTCCACCAATCAAAGCTTGCTATGGCACAAATCCATAAAAGCCTCCAAATCAAATTAAAGCAAAAGCCTCCAAGTTGCAACCGATCAAATGGAAGCAATCATTATGAAAGGAAATGAGCCAATCAAATGTCCTCAATGTTTCTAAAAATTGGGATGTATTTGTAGAGAGAAATGAGATATTTTGGCAAGTTAGTCTTTTAGCAATTTTATTTTACATTCTCTATACTTTTAGATTGTAATAATGAGCTTAAGTGTATCTAATTTAGAGAGAGTCTGTAATTAAAGATCATTAATGAAGATTTGGAGCTCTTTCTTTATGTTTAGTGGCTAAATCTTTTAGATTAGGCTCTCATTTTGAAGCTAAGTACTGTGATTAGTTTAATTCTATGCATATTTTAGTTTAAATTCCCTACTTTTGCCTTGATTAATTAGTAGATTTTAGATCTAATTGTGCAAACCTTTCTCAATTCTCATGCTCTATCTCTACACTTGTTGCTTGGATAATCTCAATTGATGCTTTGTAGTTTGATTAACTTCTCTCACATAGCATGCTCTAGAGCCCTTATCTTTGATCTTTTGTAGCTTGATTTTGATGAATTATTGTTAGGGTAGTTAGATGATGATCTAGGATTTTGACTTTCGATTTTCTTTACTTTAATATGCATTGCTATATCATTCAATCCAATTAGGCAAGAGATTGCTAATTGGATTGTAGATTTGGGAGTTGAATTAGAACATGCATTGGTTGAATTAATTATTTAGTAGATTTTGGGTTCCCTAATCTCTTTCTGTTGATTTTGTTAATTTGAATCCTTAGTTGATTTGTAATTTTCTCTTCTAGATTGTTAGATACACTTCTCACATAACTTGTTTTAAAATCCTACGCAATTTACACCACATCTTCACCTTAAATCTTCTATTTCCACCACAATTCATTCACTAGTTTAGTGTAGCTTGTTAGATTAGCTTAGATCTAATTAATTTCATATCTTAGTCTGTTAATTAATTATTCACATTGTATAGTTTAATAGTTTTAATTGCTCACTTCAATTGTTTTTATTAGCTATATCTTAGTTCAATTCTACTTTAATTAGATTCATTGCTTATTCCATCCTCTCTCTGTGGGATCGATAATCCTAACTCTTTAGTCCTTTACTATTTGACGACAATGTAGTCTTGCGATTAAGTGTTATACATCTAAGTGTTGATCATAATCTAACTATAAAACAATGTGACACATTCACACAAGTTGGACACCGCATGATATCATACCGCGGCCCTCCCATACTGTAAACAGTCGCGGTGGGAAAATAAAGTAACAATGCAAGGGATGACGAGCACCGCAATAATAACAACATCAATCTCAATATCAACACCCCTTTAACTCAATAGACAGGAATTGGAATTACACCGTCCGTTTAGCCATAGCTCATCATGATAGTTCTCAACAGTAAATAATATAGCTCTCGCCAATGTTGATCAGTCCAAATGCTAAGCTTATAACAATTAAGTGAACATTAATGCTGACTCAAGAGAGCAAATAAAGGTCTATGTCTGTCTAGGCTTGGCTTGTGCGAGTAAGGTCCTATCAAGTCCATAAGAGGTCCAAGTCCATAAATACAGTCCAAGTCTAAGTCCACCATTGGATCCATGTTAAGGCCCATCAAAGCCATGGCCTTAGTCCCAAAACAGCCCAAATATAACATACAAGTTCAGTCCATTAGTATTCAGTCCATTCCCATTCATAATGGGTCACAAGTCCCTAACATCCAACCTCTTCATTCTAAGGTATCACATCATCTATCCTTAGGCCATATGATGGCCCGCCTAGCCACAAACACGGGTCATTAATCACCAATTTATAACATTAGGTTACCATTAGGTAATCCTAGGTTCAGGTCATCCAATTTCCATTTAATTAACATGTATTAACAACAAAAAGGACGCAAGAGTGACAACAATGCATTAAGCACATGAAATCTACATAATCAACCCAAATCAAAGGAAAGCAGCAAATGTCCAACCTAAGTAATGGCCCCCTTTTCAGGTCCAGGTCCATGTCAATCAATTGGATTCTTAAATGAAGTTTCAAATGCCAAGGACACCACTATGTTTGGTGCTCCAGAAGTTATAGGTATCTTGGACAATGTTTAAAGATCAAATTGACGTCCAATCAATACACTAGACCCTATTTCGTAGTCCACATGAGTCAAGGTTTAGTCACATCATTGACTTATGCTTGGCACATCAATAAAAGTCCACTTGGATGGTCAATAGGCCCCGTAATAGATCAAAACATCAGAAACTGTAAAACTGAAAATCTTAATCTGTAGTGTATCCGGTCGACATCCCCTAAGGGTCGGTTGACCGGGTACACTGGGAGAGTTAGGATGTTGGCTCCCAGGTTGACATCCCTACAGTATATCCGGTCGATATCCTGACCATAATGTCGACCAGGTACACATGAATTCTGGGACAATCACCTGAAGGGCAGCACTCTACTTCTGAAATTCCATAGTATGCCCGGTCGACCGCCTGGCTTGGATGTCAACCTGGTACACTGGATTTCTGAGACTGAGAAACAATTTCAGTCTTAGTTATTCTCCCGAAATTCCTTTTTATTCGGTCGACACCTAGCAAGGTCGGTCACCGATTACACATGATTTCTGGGACTGAGAGACAATTAAAGTCCCAGTTATTTTTCTGGATTTCCCTTCTATCCGGTCGACATCCCCAAGGGCTGGTTGGCCGGGTACACTACGGATTCAAAATTCCAAAATTTAGGAACTTCTCCCATTCAACCCAATTTCCGTCAAAACCATCATCAATCTCGTCCATTCATCATGGAAACATACATGAACAACAAAAACACTTAAATCTTCATCAAACCATCATTAATTGGGCCCTTGATCTTCCAAATGAGAGGGTCCCGTCCATCAATGGCTAAAAGCCATGAAAACAAGCTCAAATGATAGATCTAAGCATTCCAACATCAATTGAATTGAAAACACATAATCAATAAAAGGAAATTATGCATTCTATGCTACATAAGTATATTGCACTTGCCTCAATCCAATTTTGCAATGAAAATAGCAAGTAGAAGAGAAAACCAGGCTCCAAACCAAATCCAAGCCTCTAAGGTCTTCCAATCACTCCAACAATCCCCAAAAACCAAATCTAAAGAGATCTCTAACACCTAATCCCAAAACCATAGGAGAATTGCAATAAGGAAAGGAAATATATAGAGAGAAAGGGAGATTTCTAAGGAAATTGAACTAGAAGATGAAAAAGAATACCTTGTTTTGATGAGAGATATGAGAGCTATAAGATAGAAAGGATCCTTAGTGATGATAACAACTGAAACTTGTAGTAGATCTTCTCCTCCTTGTAGCTAGGGTTCTAGATCTAGGGGTTTTAGAGAGAGGAACGGAGGGAAATGGGGGAATTGGAGGGAAAATGAGAGAGAAGTGAGAAAAGAGAGGGAAATGAGAATGAGAGAGATGATGGCTCATTTGGGGTAAGGGAGGGGTGTTTTATAGTTTGTGTTGAGTGGCAAATGACCAAAAGGTCCTTCCTAGCTTAATGAAAAATGAGGATAAGTACAAGGGTAGTTTAGGTCTTTTTGGAAGAATTGGAATATTCTCAAGTGGAAACCCCTCCTATTAGTTCTATTTACTAGCTAAGGCCTCTAACTAACCAATAAACACCTACAATTACAATTGATACCCTATAAAAACTATAAACTATAAAGAGGTCCTAATTCGTAAAAATTAGGCTAATGTACTACTCTACCCTTACTAATCCGTACTAATTAGTATAATTAGATAGCATAGACCACCATTTATAATATTCAAGCCAAAGTGAGGGTCCACAAGGGGTGGGACCTCACACTCTAGCATTCCAAATGCTTACTTTTTGAGGAATTCAAATGCCAATATTTTTGCCTTTCTAGATACCAATATAAACAAACAAGACATTTCTAATATGAAACCCAGGAATACCTAACCACTGGATTACCAGTCAGAAATGGTTGGTAAACAAACATGCCCTATATGTGATTGTAGCTTGATTTGCAATAGATGTCAATGTTGGATCCTTTCTCAAAAGGGCTCAATATGTTTTATCTCTGCCAACTCTAACATGTTCAAATCAATTCTTTCATCACCTGCATAATCAATTTCATTTGTTATCTTCAAATGATCATTTATAACATTCACACCCTCCAATACAACATTAGTCAGATTGACACCGTCAAAAGTGTTATTTGCTACATCTACTCCATCCAATTGGTCAATTTGCTCATCATTGAGAGTTGAAGTTTCTTATTGATAATCTTGATATTAATTAGATTGTTAACAACTATAATTGGGTCCAAAACAAGTGTTTCTTTATGGCTCTTCACATCTTTGGTAACACTTAAGCTTGTAAATCAAGCATTTTGACAAGGGGACCTAGCTCGCTAAAACCCATAAAAAAAAAAAGCTAGTTTTCTTGTCCTAAAGCTTGAGGGTGGGGTAGGGCTTGAATTTGAAAGTCCCACCACCTTGAGGTCCAGGTAAGGGCAACACCAAGCCCAGCCTGGCTTGGCTTTTTATCCATTAATATTTTTAATATATATATATATACATTACATAAATGTGCGTATATGCCATTTGCTCATTATGCATATGTGTTTGTTAAAATAAAATAATTTTAGTAATTATATTAAATGAATATAGGTATTTTTCATCTACATATGTATTCAATTCCATGCAACAAACTAGGCCTACTTTAAAAATGAATTCATCCCAAATCCATGCATTTGAGTCAATTACTTCCGATTAGGGGTGCGCAAAAAAAATAAAAAACCCTCTAAACCGCTAAACTGATCCAGACTGATCCGATTTAAGCGGTTCGGATCATTTTTTATTTGGTTACGGTTCGGATTTCCTTCAAACCGTTCGGTTCGGTTTTCGATTTTAAGGTGTGGTTAAACCACTCAAACTGAACCAAACCGCACCAATTATAAATATAAATATATATTATAAAATATATAAAAGAATATGAAAATTGACTTGAAGAAGACTCAAACCCTCACTCCGTTACTTGAAGTCCAATGTCTCTCACCAACTGAACTGCCATTTTTTGTGAAAATAAAATAAAACAAAAAACCCGTAGCCGTACCAAATCAAACCAGTTCCTTTTGGTTCGGTTCGTTAGGTTTGAGCACATGGGCGGTGCAATTCGATTTGGGAAAATAGAAAACCGATGGGTTCGGTTTAACTGATGGTTTTCCCTCTAAACCGATCCGAACCGCCCATGTGCACCCTTACTCCCCACAAATTCCACCTCCATGCTAAGGAAAAGTCCCATATGAATGAATTACTTTTCATGTATTCCAATTCCATCCGAATAAACGGATTTGAATTAGTTACTTACTATATTGAAATTCCATTTAAATAAATAGGCCCATTTAATCAATGAATGCATATGTATTCCAATTCATGCAAACAAAAAGGCCCGTTTCACTATGAGTTCCCATGTATTCCAATTCCAAGCAAAACCGCACGCCCATATGACCCAATTATTTCGAATGCATTTCAACTCCATGTGAACAAATAGGCTCATCTGAATTAATTACTTCCTACATAATCCAATTTTATGTAAACAAAGAGGCCCATCCCATTAATGAACTTGTATGTATTCCAATTCCATACAAACAAAAGGCCCATTTTAATCAATTATTTCGTATGTATTCTAATCCAATCTAAACAAATAGGTCCATTTGAATCAATTAGTCCCTATGTATTTTAGTGTCATGCGATCAAACAGGCCTATGCCATCAATAAATTCCAATGCATTCCAATTCCATGCAAATAAACAAGTTCTCATTTCACAATAATTCTTATGTACTCTAATTCCATGCAACTGAACATGCCTACTTGACAATAAATTCTCATGGATCTAATTCCATACAAACAAATAGGCTCCTTTGAGTACAAAGGTTTCAATTCCATACAAACAAATGGGCTCATTTGATAAGGCCCATTAGAATGCATATTTAAAAAAGGGAAAAAAATACTACCGAAAACGTGTCTACTTGGGAGATGAACATGCCGTACATTACTTTCGACACCCAAATGGACGTATAATGAAAATGCATCCCTTTCGTAATTAAATCATTTTGTTTGGTCTGTGGTATGAAAACTTCAATACAAAAGGAGGGTCATTAATACACCAAGATTTACATATATGCATCATGTAGATAATAAATGAGTGCAAATAGACATCCACATACATGGGCCAACCTCAGTTGAGTGCTGGCACTCACCTTATGGAAAGCGGCAGTGCTCTAGAACAC
Organism: Persea americana; assembly: GCA_029852735.1. Taxonomy (NCBI): domain Eukaryota; kingdom Viridiplantae; phylum Streptophyta; class Magnoliopsida; order Laurales; family Lauraceae; genus Persea; species Persea americana. The sequence continues at coordinate 19,115,886 of CM056816.1, forward strand.
GTGGTGGGGCCTACATTTTGATCCATTCGAGTGGACCATAAAATAAGTACTCCCCTTTATGGTTATGGGTCCTGCGATTTGGCGCCCATCCAAATCTATAGAGCCCTTAGGTCGAGTGTGCACTCGTTTTTGGATAGTGAAGACTTGTTGGTTATGGATCAAGCTAGTAATGATTTGCGCCTTGATCACCATCCATAGGGCCGTAGGGGTGTGTGTGTGTGTGAAAGTTTAGGGTTCGAGAGATCTCTAGGTTGGTCTACTCAACAAATCACCCCAATAGTGTGCAAAGATAAACAGTAATGCTGTGGAAATAAAATCACAAGCACGCACCTCATGGACACCAGATTTTGGGTGGAAAACCCTAACCGGGTGAAAAACCACGGATCCGAATTGGATAGATAATCAAGCACTATAAATCTCGCAATTACAAGAAACTCAGATTTCCTCCCCGGATGTCCCCTACCTAAGGATTGAAGTTACCTTATATTGCTTCACACTTTAATGACTTCACACCGTTGATTACAACAAACTCAATCCAGCGCTTGACTCCTCAAATCTTCTACGTAAGAAGATGATCTTCTACAAAGGATGCAGAAGAAACATGCTCTAGAGAACTTGGCTGCATAATTTCTTAATAAATTTCTAGAGAAGAATTCTCTCAATTAAATCTCTAACTCAATACTATGAGAGGTGAGGTGTATATTTAGAATAGCCCTTGAGTCCTTTAAATAGCCCTTGGGACGTGCTTAAGGTTGCCTAACTTGATTAGGATTAAAACAAGTAGTTTACGCACAATTAACAATAAGTTTCTAATTTAACTTGGACTCTGCCGCATTGTCTGCTCGAGTGGACCTTTTATCCGCTCAAGCGGATGGGGTTTTATTTCAGCTTCTAGCCATTATGACACATGTCCACTTGAGCGGACGATCTAGTTGCTCGAGCGGACCCCATTCTAGATTATTTCGAATTTCAACACTTATATTTCTTCCAGCCTTCTTCTTGGAGTCCTTCAAGTCTTCTATCTTCAGAGTTCTTCTCTAAAATAAGATTACAACTCAAAAGACCAAGAGTTTTGTCTAACCTATGAATTTAGCCAACACTCAAAATCCTAACAATCTCTCTCTTTGGCAATTCATGGACAAAACTCCCTAGGAACAATACAATTCGATCTACCCAAAATACATTGAATTTAAAAAAAAATTGGCAATCAACACAAAAACTGGCAATCAATAAATGTAGATCTGCATTGTCTCTAACTCCCTCTAAACTTCTAGTTCTCCGCCTTGATCTGTCACCTTTCTCTCCCTTTTTTGTCCAAAACTGACAAAGCTAAAGATAATAATATGCAACTTTCTTGTCAATTAGACTCTATTACTCCCCCTCAATTGCAACTCCCCCAGAATGTATCTTCGTAGCGGCGCTGGGGGTGGGAGCTTGATCTCCTTGATCAGGGCTTGTTATATGTAGCCACCTACACTTGTGTAGTAGTTTAATCTTTCAACAGAGTGTGAGTAAACTCCTTAAGCAAATCAGACCTTCCAATCCAAATTTGAGCCGTCTTGGATGGAGAAAAATTCTTCCGCCATTGTTTGGTCTTGGGTAGACTTTGCAGCTTTTTGCAATGGGAACGAATCTGTCCTTTCTTTCCACAACGGTGACAAGTGGATGTGCGTGCAGCGTGACACATTATTTTTCTTGGACCCATCACATTTTTAAACTGTGCAGTATGAGGAGTAGTATGTGTAACACTTGAAATAAAAATTATTTTACCTTTAGTACTCGAAGTGGATGCACCATGAACATAAGGGAGACCACTTTTGTTAAAAGGAGATTTCTGACTGCACAAAATGTTTGTAAGAGTCTTTGAACCAGTGTTCATCTTGTTTAGAGAGGCCTGTTTGACTTCTAACTCAGACAGAGTGATTTTCAGTCTTCCTTGCAGGACTTTATTCTCTACTTTCACAATCACCATCTCTCCCTTTAGATTCTCTACTTCTTTTTCAGCCTTTTCAAGTTTTTGACCATCAGTAGTCAAATTTCCAGCCATGTAATTTTTCTGACTTTCCAAGAGATAAACCTGTTTAAGCGCTTGCTCTAATTCAATCTTCAGGGCAGAATCTCTTCTTGAGCAGCCTTAAACTTGATAGTAATCTTGTTACCATACTTGGTCGGCCTGACACAATTAGCATATGTAGTATAGTGCAACGCTTCCTAATCTTTCTCTTGATCTGACATCTCATCATCATTATCTTCATCAATATTATTGTCAGACAAAGAATTTTTCATGAACGCCACAAACTTGACATTCACATTATCTGAAGGATCATCCTCAGGATCCTAAGATTCTTCTTCCTTTTCTTCTTCATAAGATTATTCATCCCAAGTTTTGTTGTGAATTTTTTGCTTTGTACCCTTTTTCTTGTTGGCACACTCGTTAGCATAGTGTCTATAGCCGTGGCACTCAAAACACTTTATCCCTTTAACAGGATCCTTCTTCTCAGATTTGGAATTCTTCCAATTGGATTGTTTTGACTTCAGGTATTTCTTGAAGCATTTCATAATCAAACAACTTAGTGCAACCTACTCTGATACCAAATGAAAGTTTAGGGTTCGAGAGATCTCTAGGTTGATCTGCTCAATAAATCAGCCTAATACTATGAAAAAATAAACAGTAATGTAGCGGAAATAAAATCACAAGCACACGCCTCAAGGACACCAGATTTTTCGTGGAAAACCCTAACTGGATGAAAAACCACAGATCCGAACTAGATCGATAATCAAGCACTATGAATCTCGCAATTACAAGAAACTCAGATTTCCTCCACAGATATTCCCTACCTAATGACTGAAGTTACCTTTGTATCGTTTCATGCTTCAACGACTTCACAACGCTAATTGCAACACACTCAATCCCGCGTTTGACTCCTCAAATCTTCTAAGCATGAAGATGATATTCTATAAAGGATGCAGAAGAAACTGGCTCTAGAGAACTTGTCAACATAACTTTTTAATAAATCTCTAGAGAAGAATTCTCTCAATTAAATCTCTAATTCAAAACTTTGATAGGTGATGTGTATCTTTAGAATAACCATTGAGTCCTTTAAATAGCCCTTAGGATGTGCTTAAGGTTGCCTAACTTGATTAGGATTAAAACAAGCAGTTTGGACACAATTAGCAACAAGTTTCTAATTTAACTTGGATTCTGCCGCATTGTCTGCTTGAGCGGACCTTCCATCCGCTCAAGCAGATGGGGTTCTGTTTCGGCTTCTGGCCATTATGACACATGTCCACTCGAGCAGATGAAGAGGTCGCTCGAGCGGACCCCATTATGGATGATTCCGAATTTCAGCACTTCTATTTCTTCCAGCTCTCTTCTTTGAGTCATTCAAGTCTTTTATCTTCAAAGTCATTTTCGAAAAATAGACTACAACTCAAAAGACCCAGAGCTTTGTCCAACCCATGAGTTTAGCCAACACTCAAAATCGTAACTGTGTTTGTGTGTGGTGGGGTGGAGATCTCCACCACCCCCCCCCCCCCCCCCCCCCCCCCCCCATCCAAGTGGGTCCCAAGATGGGCTAAAGGCACTGGAGCTCAATAGAGGAGCTCCCCACATACATAAGTGTTAAACGTGTGTAACATTTACATATGTAAATGGATGCAAACAAACATCTCCAAAAAAATCATGGTTTGAGTTTACTATTAGAAATATCCTTACACAGATACACATTTGAAAAACTATTTGATCAATTTTTTTCATATGAGGCTCCCAACAGTAAGTCCCAAAGGCCCCATGACTTTACACCATGTTGGAATTACCAACAACAATTTACATTGGGTAGCATTAGGCTGACAGATGATGGTGGTGTTAAAAAGAAAAAAGAAAAAAACTTTTCTTTCCTTCTATCATTTACCTGACCGTGGCTCTTGAGGATGAGGTAAGGGGGGCATTGGCCTAACCTAGGCCTACATATGTGAGAGTAAGGTAGACCCCTGCATGGCTCAAACCTGACCCTTTGATAGCCCTAATGACACTTAACGTAATTGTACTCATTAAATATCGGGAGATTAGGGCAATTAGCTTCCTTTGGTGCACTGGAAATTAAACAAGACTTTTGATTTACCAAAACTTTTGAGAATATGTCATGCAAAACTTCTTTGTGATATTATAACAGTTTTGTTCTAAGGAACGTGATCAAGAGAATTATGTTTGGAAAAATTGTTGAAGTTAAATTTATTATTGTTCTACATGGGATCCACCTTTAGAAATTATAATGTGGTACCCGCCTTTAGAAATTAGAACATCGGGTCTACTTTCATAAGATTTACAATGTGGACCCACATTTATAGGAATTATAATTTGGACGAACCTTTTTTTATTGGAAACATGTGGTCTTCATTTAGGAAGTACAACATTGTCCAAATAAAGTGTGAACATGTGATTGGGATTTATGAGAGGATTTGGAGTCCTATTGTTTTTCTTATAAAATAGGAGATGAGTAGGAAATATTGTCTAACATGGTTTTTTTTTTTTTTTTTTCCTACTAAAAGGTGAACTTTATTGAATAGAACAACCGCTACAATCAGCAAACAAAATTAACTAAATACATTATCGAAACGAGAAAACTTTAAAGTGCGTAGCTCTTGTCTGTTATTCCTCACATCAACAAGCTGTTTTTCTAAAAAAATGAAGTTTTGTTTGTTCTAACTTTCCTTTTCTAGCGAGTTAAGATTTCGAAGTTCACTCCAACAAGATTAAAATTCGGAACAATGATTTACACTTACCAAACATGTTTTCTCTAATCTTATCTCGTCAAAACGTCCAAATTGTATGATGGTAAACACACCCTAAGAGGTCGTTTGTCTACACCCATTTACATATGTAAATGGCGAATATGTGTAACATTTACACATCAGTCTTGTTTGTCTACAATTATTTACGCATCTTGTGTGTAAATCAGATGTGTAAATGATGTGAAAATGAGCCCATGCACTTTCGAAGAATACCCGTTGAAGTCGAAAATGGAGAATACCAAAACACATGCGCTTTCGAAGAATATCCATTGGAAGCGGACGGTTTGGTGTTGGAGCATTTCCGTGAAAAAGGTTCTAGGTTCGAAACCCTCCTCCAATGCATTAGAAAAATAATAATAAAAGGGGACAAAATCTATAAGACAAAAAACATATTGATAGTAAGAATTTTAAGGGACAATCTATAAGATAAATATCTCAATGATTTTTCTATATCAACTTTAAACTAGTTAATTACCTTATTATTTCAGTTTTCTTCCAATATCTCAATGATTTTTCTAAAGTTATTTATTATTGTAATACTTTAAAAATCTTTAAACATGTATATTTGAATGTCAAAGAGAAGGAAGAATGTATTTTATATAGCATGATGGCATCATCCAAAAATCATGTATAAATGTAATTTTAGCTAACCAATAAAAAATTTGTGTCACTTTTAATATGATTGAACTTAGCCACAAAACACTAATTTTAAAAGCTTTCTATAATTGATTATTATTAGCATAAAGCCTGTGAGATACATGTCTTAAATTTTATGCAAATTGAATAATGAATTAAGACCAACATTGAATTAATAAAAATATTAATAATAATGGTATTTGCTTAACCATTAGAATATAAATTTATATTTGCATAACCAAACATATTGGAATGTATTTTTGTGAAGGTGATCATTGATAGAAATGTATATTTTTTTATAAGTACACTTCATGTTGAAAGACATGTTCGTTTTAAAGGATCTAAAATGCAAATGAAAACATTGATATAAAATGGACCTTTTTGTCTCATTTTCAAATCATTACAGTAGAATCTAATTTAATAAATAATAAGTATCATTTACAAAATCATCTAATATATTTACGCATATCATTGAAGCAAACGTAGTAAAATGAATCACATATGTAAATGATGCGAAAATGGTGTTATTATACAAACGTTGTAAAAAAAATGCATGTGTAAACGTTACATACATAAAATTTGAATATTCATCATTTACATGTAAATCATATTTACATATATCATGCGTAAAAGACAAACGACCTCTAAGACTCTTATTAAGACACTTTCATTAGTTTTCTAGTACAACTCGACTCCTAAAACACTGGTAAAGTTCTTCTAAAAACAAAACTCCTAAATCATAAACCATAAAAATCTAATTCTATTATTCGATTTTGAATTCAAATTTAAGTTCAAACTCAAATTCAAATTCAAATGAAATTTTATATTCAAAATGGAGAGGACTATGGGCCCAATATGAGCTTCGGCGTCCCATAACAATATCGTACTGTCCAGGCTTCCCTAATATATCTTTCGATCAACAACGTTGATCTTTCATATTGACCTTTGTTAAGATGGACAATGACCCCAATTGACTGATCAAATGGATCCAAATAATCGAGGGCTTGATCAATCACAAGACTCTGATTCGAAGCCATCTGCTTGCTTCCACGGCAATTTCTTGGCTGCATATATATATATATATATATATAACCAAGGGCTAGGATCATTTCATCACCTTGATATCTCATATTCTCCTAATCCACATCCAAACTTTTTTTATATTATCTTGCTTCCATTGATTGTCATACATGCAGGTGGATTACATTTAAAGACTGTATTGTATAAGAAAAAGGGGTAAGCAATTTCCTAGCAAACAGATATACAGGTCGGGGTATTTGGATTAAATTTGGTATCTGAAGCCCAAACCCGAACCCGAGTCAAATTGCAATTGGGGTTCCAAAATTCAAGACCTGAGCCCGACCTGAAGACTAATCCAATTTTTTATTTTTTTTTCCTCTTTTCCTTTTTTGGTTGACACAGACGGGTTCGTCCTAACCCTGAATGCAACCTAGGGATGGGAATGCAGGGTTGGGTTTAATTGGGGACCCACGCTGACCTGCTCCTATTAGGGTGGGTTCGGTAGTTAGTCGGTTGGGTTTGGGGACAGGTATGGGTGGGCTTCTGTGCTTTGACCCAAACGAGAGAACACCAAATAATAGATAAACAGCGAGGTTCATGGGTAGATAAACACAAGCCTAGCCCACCTTGGCCTGGATTGAGCGTTGTTTTTAGGTGCATAGTCTGAACCCGGGTCACATTCCTGGCACGATAGTTATGCATGCCGGACATGAACAATCCTAACTGGCAAGGCCCATCCCCTTGCAATATATTTTGTGCGCAGGGATATATCTATTTTGCAAATGGGCCGGGTCAATTTCTAACTTTCATGCCATTTGCTAAATCCAGGCAAATATAATCAGTCCGAATAACTAAATTAATTGGGCTCGGGCGAACTTTGGACTGCCCATTGACATCTATACTGATTTAATTTAAGAGAGCTACAAGTGCCTTAATAAAAGATGCCAAAGAGTTTATCCAACCTACTGTGGTTAGTATTTTCCAACCTACTGATTCCTCAGTCATAGCTTATCTTAACAGCATGTTCACTTACGAGAGCGATCACTCACCGGTAGGGTAACTTGCAGCAAGGTTTGAACTCTGGATAAGTCACCTCTTTCCACTTTTGTTAAGTATTTTTCTCCGCTTGTCCGGACTTTCTTTTTTTTTTTTTTCCTTTTTCCACACGCTTTAGGGATTGTCTTTCTTCGTGCGTGGTCCCAGCCCCATTTGCTGGGTCGACAAAAAGAAAGCCAGCAAGTTCACTTCATTTGGACGGAAATCATCCAAAATGGTTGTAGTCAGCAAACGTGTAAAAAAAAAGGACAGGAATCTGCATTTCCGACTGACTTTTCCTCGAAAAAGTCAAAAGAAAGTAAATGCTGTTTGGACTTTGGTGATCTTTTCCCTCTTTCTCTCTCTTTTTTTTTATAAATTTCTTTCCAAGAATAGTAAGAGCACATTATCATAGATAGAGAAGTTTTGGTTGGAAAGGACCTTGTGGTCAAACATGCAGGTACCAGGAAAAAACCCTATGGACTTACATTTTTGGGGTCATATTTATGGGGAAATTTGAAAAAGGTACAAAACTTTTATCTTATTTTTAAAAAAATACATGAAAATTTAATTATTTTAAAAAAATATACAAGTTTTTCACAATTCTTTCAATTAAGTCCTTTCCATAATTTTTTTTTTTTGAAAAATGACAAACCTCCCTAATGTCATTCTTCAAGATTTTCCTTGAATAACTTATTTAAGACAAATGATCAAGTCCAACCCAAATGACCTAGAGGGGCCTGCTTCAACCACCATTATGCACAAATGGTTAAGAAAAGGAGATTCCAAATGACTAAATAACTCGCTTTATTAAATTGGTTTGACCACCAAAATCAAAATGGCTAGTTTCAGAGAGGAAAGATGTAAAGAAAATACAAAAACCTATCACAATGAATGGTATTTTTGTCAACTCTCAAAAAAAAAAAAAAAAAATTATGGAGAGGAATCTATTGAAATAAATATGGAAAACTTTTATACTTTTTTTGAAATATTTAAATCTTCATATACTTTTTTTAAAATGAGCCAAAACTTTATAATTTTTTTTTTTAATTTCTGTTTTGTGACTTATTTTTTTTCCTTTGATAACTGATAAACTTTCTGCTTGTTACTTGTATATTTTCCAAAATGTACATGATGTTGCTACCGACACTGTCCTAGAAAGAGAGGGCCTTATTGGAGGTCACACTGATTCAATTTGTTGACATATGAGCCCAATTGAAGCCCAACCTATTAATTAGATTGGAGACATCAACGTGAACTCACCAGAAGTTGAAAATGTCAACCCAAACCCTAAATTATTGATAGATCAAGTGCAATTTCTAAGGTTGGGTTGGCGGGTTATATAGGTAGTATGGACTCAACTTTAAGAAAGCCTGTTTTGTTAAGTAGGCTTAAAAAATATGTTCGGCTAAAAGGATAAAGCCAACTCGGTCTCTTTTTTTGAACTGTACTCTCTTTCTTAATGTAATCTCCCTGCCGAAAAAGGAGAACTTTACTTTACAAAGAAACTTCCTGAAAGTTCATGGGCGGAAAGTAACTAAATTGATCAGATCTTAAGAAGTGCATCTCCTTGTCATCACTTCTCATTAAAGTTTTGAGGCAAAAGTAGTAAAAAAATAAAAGCTTTGAAAATATGTTTCTTCCCTCTTTCTTTGAGACGAGTGAACTATGGCATGGGGGGGAGAAGACCACTGTAGATGCAGGGAAAATGACCACTTGCATGCGCAATGGAGAGGAATTAGGGACCGAACGCTATGCATTTGAATGAGAATGGGATTCCCAACCACTCTCAGACATGCTCTTTCTTACCTCACCATAGATAGTTCTGATTGATAATTTGTGCTGATGGGAATTCAAGGAGTCTTGTTTCATGTCATCAAGGCACGAGGAGGCACGTTTAGCATTTGCCTAATGATATTTAAGAAAAGTAAATTCCATTACATGGGTGAAGGGGTGTAGATCAATCAATAAAATGACCATTTTCTTCCTTCATGTATCCGATTTCTTTAATATGTGGAGGTTAAGTTTTAACGAAATTGAGGATACACTTCAAGAAGTAAACCACCCTAGTTTTAATAAAAAATCTCATATCGTTTAAGCACGAGTGACATACACCATTAGATCGATTAATCATCTACAAGAAATATAATCATAAACAAAACTAAATATATATATATATATATATATATTTATATATAAAAGAAATATAACCATAAATAAAACTAAATATATTTTTACACATAAATCCAACAGTTTCTATAAATAGTTCGGATTGAAGTGGAGATCCAAAAGTCACAAAATCTGACATGGGTCGATTGAATCAAGCAGATAAAGGTGCATAAGTATAATGTTGATATTTATATAGCAGCATAGAATCATTTCTCTCATAAATAATTTCAGCTCTCTCCTTTTCCATGAAACTACCAGCAAGAAAAATGCCAAAGAAAACCCTGAACAATTCAGAAAGTAAGTCACCCGTGGTACGTGTGCATTTGGACTAAGGTCCATCATAACTTGTCAGTCAAGGCACAAATTTCTTATACAAAAGGGAGAGGGTCATAAAAAATAGTCTTTCTAAAACCAGAACCTGCAGTGTTTATAATTGTTAATACAGACTTGACCAGCACTCAATTGATGTTTCGTCCCAAACTGTTACCTGGCTTTGGACATTGATCTTTTGCCAATATGAAGATGAGCTCCGTGCATGCATTTGCATCATTCGAGCCTACGATCAGCCACCTGGTTTGATAAAATAGAGCGGCAACCTTTAAATCATACTATAAAGTTATTATTCAATTATATATAAAAAAATACAATTATTTATCTGTCTATTACAATATAAAAAAGTACAAAGAAGAAAAAAAAAAACAACATAGCTGTTTAGAGTTAGGGATAAATTGAAAACAGAAAATTTAAAGGAATATTATTGTACATAAATTGTATGGGTGGCAGCTATGATGCCCAGATACGGATAAGGATACGGCGGACACTGATACAGGGATCGGGGATACGACTCCTCACTTTTGAAAATCTAGGACACAGATACGGATACGAGTGTCCTAATTTTTTGTTTAGATCACTTTTGAATCAATGAAATTAATTGTTTTTGTGCATTTCTAGCATATTTTATGGTGAGAAGTAAAAATATTAAAAGAAGTATATGAAATAAAGGACTTTATAAGTATGATATGTTAAACTTGTTCCCTAGAAGTATCGGTGCAGTATCAGGTACCAATACAAGTGTCGTATCGATCCGATATGGATACGTTGGGCTTGCACAAGTATCCATCTAGGTCTCATATGGTGGCAGTGGTGTGACAGTTTGTTCTATCCAAATAACATAACGTTAGCGAGGAGTCCAGGCCCAAGTGGCTCCCGTGAGAGAGAGAGAGAGAGAGTATAATATAACATAAAGTATATATACTCGCTGATCTATTTTGGGTCCAGTTCCAGGTCTCGGTCCATGGGTTTGGAACTACATGGACCAAGACCAGGCCGAACCAGTTTAAACCCTACTATTATGGGCTAAGTCCTAGTAGATGGGTACCCATTGCCTTCCCTATACATATATCTTGACGCAATCAAAGTCCATTATATTTGCTAAAAGCTAGACTGGTTAACCCAGGTAATAGGTCTCCAAGAAAGTTCAGCTAAATCAAAGGGGGCTAGAATCCTTTATATATACAAGTGGCAGGCCTCTGTCTTTCCACAGACTCACCTTCTCATCCCTTCAACAGAACTTCAACCCCAAGAAACCAGCTTTCTAACATTGCCATTGCTACTCATCACTGTCCCATCTTCATGTCTCAAGCTGCTGACTGTTCTTCTATCTTCCTTAACACCATGAGACCAACTCACAAGAGATGGCGAATCGCTTGTGCAGCCATCTACTCACGTCGAGTTCTTTGTTCTCTTTTAGGTGAGGTATTATCTGCAAATAAGGAGAAAAGGCTTCTTCCAAGAACCCATTTCTCTCCCTCTTACGCTGCAATTGACATTGACTGCAACAAGGGAAATGACGGCAGCATGTGCTATGCTGGAGGCCTCTCCCAAGAAATACTTGCCAAAATTGTAAGGGAAAAGGATAAGGGTTCTCTTCGAGAACTTGGGGGAGTCGAGGGAGTTGCATCAGCTCTGGAAACTGATCTCCAGAAGGGAATCAACGGAAATGCCGAAGATCTCCACTCTCGGCGCTATGAGTTTGGTCCAAACACATATAGGAGACCACCTGTGAGAGGCCTTTTCTACTTTGTACTAGAAGCCTTCAAAGATAGCATAATCCTCATCCTTCTGGGCTGTGCTGCATTCTCTCTTGCCTTCGGAATTAAAGAGCATGGCTTGAAAGATGGGTGGTACGATGGTGGTAGCATATCTATTGCCATCTTTTTAGTTGTCGCCGTCTCTGCTGGAAGTAACTTTCGTCAGGAACAAGAGTTTGAAAAGCTATCAAAGAAGAGTGATGATATCAAAGTAGAGATTGTGAGAACTGGCCGGAGGCAAGAGATTTCCATATTTGATATTGTGGTGGGAGATGTTGTCTATTTAAAGACTGGCGATCAAATTCCAGCAGATGGGCTATTCTTGAACGGCCATTCCTTACTAGTTGACGAGTCCAGCATGACGGGCGAGAGCGACTACATCAGCATCAGTAGCAATGAAAATCCATTTTTGGTCTCTGGCACCAAAGTGGTTGATGGGAATGGACACATGCTAGTAACATCTGTTGGTATGAATACATTGTGGGGGAAGATGATGAGTTCAATAAACCGCAATTCAGATGAGAAGACACCACTACAAGCTCGGCTATACAAGCTCACCTCATGCATAGGAAAGATTGGTCTGGCCATTGCGTTTCTAGTCCTTCTTGTGTTGGTGGTCCGCTACTTCACTGGAAACACGGCAGATGACAATGGAAACCGAGAGTTCAATGGCAAGAATACAAAGATCGATGAAGTGATGAACTCATTGGCGAGTATTTTTGCCGCTGCAGTTACAATAGTGGTGGTGGCGATTCCTGAAGGTCTGCCATTGGCCGTTACTCTTACTCTTGCATATTCAATGAAGAAAATGATGGCAGATCAGGCCTTGGTTCGCAAACTTGCAGCCTGTGAGACTATGGGCTCAGCCACTACCATATGCACTGACAAAACTGGTACACTGACAGGGAACCAAATGAAGGTCACTGAATTCTGGCTCAGAGAAGAATCTGTCAATGAAGATACATCTGCAATCAGCCCAAACATTCTTGAATTGTTACATCAAGGAGTGGGTTTGAACACAGCAGGCAGCATATTCAGACCCAATTCAACTTCCATGCCTGAGATTTCAGGAAGCCCCACTGAGAAAGCGGTTCTTTCTTGGGCTGTGCACAAGCTGGGCATGGATATGGAGAAATTGAAGAAAAGTTGCAACATCCATCAAGTTGAAATTTTCAATTCAGAGAAGAAACGCAGTGGAGTTTTGATGAGCAAGATTGGCGACAAGTCAATCCATGTGCACTGGAAAGGGGCAGCAGAGATGATACTGGCAATGTGCTCAGCTCACTTTGGGATTGACGGTGCTGTGAAAGACATAGATGAGCAAACAATGATGAAGTACAAGGAGATCATCAAGGGTATGGCAGATCGAAGTCTCCGATGCATAGCTTTTGCATACAAGGAAATCATACAAGAAAGTGAAATTCAAGATTGTGACCATGATTATGGAAATACCCAACTTGCCCAAGACAGCTTGACACTATTGGGGCTGGTGGGACTGAAGGACCCATGTCGCTCTGGGGTAAAGGAGGCTGTGGATGCTTGTCAAAATGCAGGAGTTAGCATCAAAATGATAACTGGTGACAACATTTTCACAGCAAGGGCCATAGCAGTCGAATGTGGAATACTCAAACCCAACCAGGACTTGAGTGGAGTAGTTGTGGAAGGTGAAGAATTCCGAAACTACTCAGACAACGAAAGATTGGAGAAGGTCAATAGGATCCGTGTTATGGCTAGATCTTCCCCATCAGATAAGCTTTTAATGGTACAGTGCTTGAGAAAAAAAGGCGAAGTAGTTGCTGTCACCGGGGATGGTACAAACGATGCCCCAGCATTAAAAGAAGCTGATATTGGACTCTCAATGGGGTTTCAAGGAACTGAAGTGGCAAAAGCGAGCTCTGATATTGTCATTTTGGATGATAATTTCTCTTCTGTTGTCACAGTATTGAGGTGGGGTAGATGTGTTCACAACAACATTCAAAAGTTCATCCAGTTTCAATTGACAGTGAATGCTTCAGTTCTAGTGATAAACACTGTTGCAGTGATCTCTTCAGGTGAAGTTCCACTAACAGCAGTCCAACTGTTGTGGGTGAACCTGATTATGGATACACTTGGTGCTTTGGCTCTGGCCACTGAGCGCCCTACTGAAGATCTGATGGAGAAGAAGCCAGTCGGCCAAACAGGACCACTCATATCTAATGCCATGTGGAGAAATCTCATTGCCCAAGCTCTCTACCAAATTGTTGCTTTGTTAACATTACAGTTCAAGGGACGTTCCATATTCAGTGTAGATGAAAAAGTTAAGAAAACGTTGATCTTCAATACTTTTGTTCTATGCCAGGTTTTCAATGAGTTTAATGCAAGGAATTTGGAGGGAAAGAATGTATTTAAGGGGATTCACAAGAACCGGTTGTTTATAGGGATCATTTGGCTGACCATTATTTTACAAGTGGTAATGGTGGAGTTGCTCCAGAGGTTTGCAGATACAGAGAGATTAGATTGGAGACAATGGTGTTCTTGTATTGCGATAGCTGCTGTTTCTTGGCCCATTGGTTGGGTGGCCAAGTGTATTCCAGTTCCCTGAAGTGCAATTTTTCCGCCTTCTAAAGGAGAGGTTTCAAGTTGAAGAAAGAAATGATATACTATCAGCATCTCTGTCTTCTGTTACTTCATATATCAGCATTAGCATCAACATTGATTCAACAAGTGTTCCTATAGGTCTATCCACTTGTATCTGTCCATTGATTTTATAACACCGAATACATTGAAATGAAGAAACAGAATTCATGTAGTTGACCCAAAAATAGTTGGGACAAGGCATTGATGATCATGATGAATACATTGAAACGAAGCCTTCTTGAATTGTACATAGATTTGATGATAATGAACACATTGGAAAAGAAACGATTCTAATTGTATTTGTCCAAAGATTTGATTTTTTTTTTTGTTTCATATTGGGCTACTGGTCTTAGAGTGATACTTTTAAATTGAGGAGCTTGGGATCAATTCCCCGGCATCTATGTTAATGAAACTACCATGCCAACATCACAAAACCATGAAAACGAAAAGATTGCACAAAATTCATTCTATATCAAACAACCACCTTCTCCGCAATACCAAATAAACTTAACCGAGAATATGAGAACTACAACATAGGATAAAGCCTGAATCTCAAATCTGAACTAATGTCCAAATTAGAGCTAACAGCTCTCTGCATAAAAACAAGATTGAAGAGTAATATGTTCACAACTTGCTGACCACCATTTTCCCATCCCCCGGGTAAAACTTCAACTATCATCTAACTCCTGTCAGTCTCTACGCTCCATCAACATTCCGTTGGCCACTATTGGGTGTTTGGACCTTGTGTCAGCAAATCTCTTTCACCGGGAGTGGGTAGGGGAAGAGTTGCTAGGCTTCATGCCCAATGTTGCTAGGCTTCACACCCAGTGGCGTCACACCATTCCATTGCATGAGAGAGAAAAAGCACCCAATAAATTATTTTCATTGATCATTCACTCAAAAGAGAGGCATCAGGTCTAAAACTTAAATAACTTAAAACATAACCATAAAATAAATCCAAATAATAATAAAACAAAGCCAATAACATAAGTGGGTTGTATTGTTCGTCCCATGGACTGGGCCCAAAGGCTAGTTGACCCATGGACCCATGTTTGTCCTAGATCAACTCTCCCCATCATGGAGACAACTCGACCTTGAATTTTGTAAATGTCCTCCTCGGTTGAAAGTCAAGCGCTCAACTTTCCAATGTTGTTCTTGATCTTCGTTCTCTTTACATGAGTTCAAAGTTCAAACCTTGACACCATCCTTTACTCCTAAAAGCCAATCGAAGTTGTTGCTTCTTCTAATGTTGGGATTTAGCTTGGATGTGTAATTTGATCATTAGATGCTTCAAATATTGACTATAATCCTCTAATGTCAATGGTCGATTCCTGAAGATGAATTCCATGTGCGGAACCTTAATGAATTGGCTGTCCTTTGCAACCTTTTTGGCAATAGCTTTTTCTTCTGATGATCAAATTGGCCTTTTTAGGTATGGGATTACAATGATATCCATCAAATAATCAGGCTCATTGCTAACCATATTCAAGTCGTCAATGTTTGCTTCTTCTTCCTTCATTGTTTGCATCTTTTGATCAATGTTGTTAGTCCCTTAGTCATCTAGTTCTTCCAAAGTATGATATTCATCATGAATTTTGCATGCTACTTTATTCAAGGTTGTAATGGAATCTTCTATTTCTTGTTCTCGTTTCTCAATGTCATTCTTAAGATCCTCTACCGTGGGTTCCACAACATGGGCTCTTGTTATTTGCTAAGACTTTCCTTCTCGAGACTTAGATTGTCGCATGTGCTCAACACAGATTGCTTCTCTATATGCTTTTTCAATGGTTTTGCAATCATTCATATTCTCCAATATATTCGGTCTCAAACCTCTAATAAAACTATTTAAATAATGTGTCTCACTCTCCTCTAGTTCACAAAAATATTGTATCTTTGGAAATTGGCATATTCATCAACTGTCAAGTCTTCTTGTTTCAAACTAAGGATCAAAGTAGACTACATTCTCAAACTACCATTCTTCATATTTATATTCATAAATAAATCTTTGAGGTGCAGTGGAGAATCCAAAGATTTGCATATTGACTTGGATGCATGGAGAACATAAAATATAGTGCTCTTGCTAGAATGGACTAACCTGTGGTAGATCTGGTTGAGTAAGAAAGCGAAAACAGATCCTCAATCAAAGTTAGGATGGCCGGGTATTTATGATTGTAAGTTTGGACTGAGCCAATCTGATACGAATGATACCAATGAAAGATGAGAATGGTGGAAGCTCTCTTCACATTTTCCAAGGGTGGGTTTCGACTAGGAGATGGATTTTTGGCAGTGGAAGTGTTGAATCGATGGGGTTTTGGATTTTGGAAGGGGCTTGGGATGTAGATGGGGTGGGATAGGTTCATAGTGCAGGGAGTATTACGTTTAAGGATCGTGGCTGTGAGGAAACCCGGTTGAGGATTTGGTAATAGGGTAGTGGGGATGATCGATGATGGGTTCGGAGGAAAGGAGTGAGGAACAGATTACTTGATCAGCCAATTGAAGAGGGTTGTTCGGCACTAATCCCAATTGAT
The DNA here is from genome assembly GCA_029852735.1 of Persea americana. Lineage (NCBI taxonomy): Eukaryota > Viridiplantae > Streptophyta > Magnoliopsida > Laurales > Lauraceae > Persea > Persea americana. The sequence goes on from CM056816.1 coordinate 19,132,771, forward strand.
GCAGAGAGGGTAGGGAAGAGTCGCAAGGCTCTATCCCCAATGTTGCTAGGCTTCACACCACTCCATCAAAGGAGAAAGCAAAAGCACTTAAGATTATTATTTTCATTGATCATTTACTCAAAAGATAGGCATTAACATCATTATATAAACAATAAAAATCTGAAAGCTAATCTAAACACATTGACGATCGAGATTAGAACATCCTCTTAAACTTAAATAACTCAAAACATAAACCATAAAATATATCCAAATAATAATAAAAAACAAAGCCAATCAGATAAGTGGGATGTACTGTTAGGCCCAAAGGCTGGTCGACCCATGGCTGTCCTGCATCACCTTGGACTACATGAGACTAATAGAGATTGACTTGGACAACCGACAATAGAAATCTTCTGTTGGATGGTGTCTTCTATGAAGCACCACCTTCCTGCAGTCAGTTCTGGAGGGTAAAGGTGTCCATGGTTCATTGTTTTTCCAGAAGATATAGACGCAGCTTAGGGAGGATGTAATTTGGAACAATCAGAGGAAACAACAATACCAAGAAATCAAGTCGAGGAGAAAACCACTGGAGTAGAAGAAGATGATGACTCTGTATGTCAGGAACGTGCCTGAAAACGTCTAAAAAAGCTTCGGATCTGGTGTGGGTAGTGAGGTAAGGGGGATTGCATCGTGGCCCAAGCCATGCGAGTCATAGAAGATCATGGACAAGGAACCTAGACCCACATTTAAGTCCAAAAGATAAAAGGGGCTCCAGTAGTTTATCAGACTTTTTATTTATTTATTTACTTAGATTCAGTTATGTGTCAGTTATCTCTACTTGGTTCGGTAGTTTATCAGATTCAGTTATGGCTTTATGGGTCAGTAATGTCTAAATTTGGTGTAAGATTCCCTAGGCATTTGAAAGAAAGGGAGCTAGTTTTTCTGTAAAGAAACTGTTTTTTCTGCAAAGGGCAGAAACTGACATAATTCTGAAACTGCAGGCAGCACTCTTCCATATGGATTTGTGATCCATTTTCATGGCTATCTGACAGGATGTTTCTCACCCTATGTTTATGAGACTAACATGGCTGGACAGCAGTCCTCTTGATAAATCCGATCTTGATTTCTGGCCACTGTTTTGACTAAAAATAGTGTAGAAAGATTGCCAACTCACCTTGTCTACATCAAGATCTCATCTAATTATGATAGTGGGTATGATAGGTCATCCCCCATGGACAACCTTACCATGAGAGTAGGAATATCTACTTCATGACGTATGGTTTAGAAGAAAAGGCTTTGGCAGAAATTAGAGGAACGATTTATGGACCTATGTTGACGGATAAGAACATGACAGTGAGGTAAAGTAGGGTGGCAAAACCTGACCCGATCCAGATTTGACATGCTAAACCTGACCCACAATATATACAGCTCGGTCACGGGTCCTAAAAATCTGTCCTGCATCTAATGGGTCAGGCTAGGGCAGACCTGCATGACCCATTTAACCCGCTTAAATTCTTGTGGTTGGAATGAAAACCGTAACCCTATGTTCTTGTGCATTGAAAGAAGTGGTTAAGGAGGAGCTTAAGAAAGAGAGGTAGGAAGAACAGAGGTTTCGAGATATGCGCAATTTCTGTTGGCAACACCATACCTCGTCATTGTGCCAACCTGATCATCGGATCCAAGCGACCACGTCCACCTTCCTTACCTGCTGACTTTCATCACGCATCTTCCACGTCTCCTCATCACCGGCCAACCTAATCAGACGATAGTACCAAGTTCCACGTATCAATGTCGTCCGTAGCCGACATGATCATGCATGTGGTAGCCAGAGTTCCACGTCCTACTTCTGCCAAAAGCATGAAATAAACCGCGTGATGTAACCGACTGAAATACACGTTTCATCTAGTCAAGCCTCACTTAACCGACTTGGGCGACATGCTTATAAATAGAAGTCTGTGGGTTATTTTGTGATATATGGAGTGAAATGTTTATAAGTGCAGAATACAGAGTGCATACTGTAGTGGTGAGGTGAAGAAAAAAAAGAACGAGTTTACTGAGTGAAAAAGTTTTATGTATGGGGATACATTGAGTGCTTTATAAGGGTTGGGTGAAACTGTTTTGTATCAATTGAAAGTGAACAAATTTTTCTCATAATTAGAGTGTCTCTCATTGTAATCTTATTGTGGGTCTGCCCATTTCCTACAAAGTGGTATCAAAGCTAGGTCCCCCTCATTCAAAATAAGAGATGGACTCTAGCCTAGTGCAACCCCAAATCCCAAAACCGACGAAGGAAAACTATGAGAATTGGCGCATTCATATGAAAGCGTTGTTCGGGTCGCAAGACCTATGGGAGTTCATCACTGATGGGTAGGTAGAGCCCACTGACGAGGAAGAAGCTGCCTACACCACGGAGCAGAAGAATGCACTCAAAGATCAAAGAAAGAAAGACAAGGCCTTGTTCATACTCTATCAAGGGTTGGATGAGTCAACCTTTGAGAATATTGCTGAAGCAACATCGAGTAAGCAGGCATGGGAGATCCTGAGCACCATCTTCAAGGGAGTAGATCGTGTCAAGAGAGTCCGTCTTCAGACTCTCCGTGCCAAATTTGATGCAATCCACATGAAGGAAGGTGAGTGTATTTTTTATTATTTTTCCCGATTACTTATAATTGTCAGTCAATTAAAGAGAAATGGGGAAAAAATGGAAGATAATTGTAGAGAAAGTTTTGCGATCCCTCACAACCAAGTTTGAGCATGTGGTTGTGTCCATTGAGGAGCCAAAAGATTTAGAGACTCTCAATAGAAGAACTGAAGGGATCACTCCAAGTCCATGAGCTACGTATACAAAAGGATAGTGGCTCTATGGTCTTGGAACAAGCATTGGAGTCAAAATTGACTATAAGTGAGCAGAAGCCTGGTTATGGAAACTCGAAACGAGGTGACAGGACCAGCAGCAATCACGCAAGAGGTATAGGGCAAGCAAATTATCAAAGCCAAGCACAATATCAATGGAGTACCAATAATCGCGGAAGAGGAGCAAGCCAAGGCAAATCCACTCATGGACGTGGAAATTCAAAAAGTATTCAATGCTATAATTGCAATAGGTTTGGACACTCTGCATCAGATTGTTGGAGCAAATTTGCATATCATGACATGTAATCCAATTTCGCAGAAGCATCAAATTAGGAAAAAGAAGTCTCCACAGTTCTTCTGGCACAAGAAGAAGCATATGACCAGCAAGATATGTGGTATCCAGACTCCGGTGCAAGCAAACACATGTGAGGGAAGAAGGAACTCTTTGAAAAGCTCGCAGAAGATGTTCATGGAAAAGTAAGCCAGGGAGACTCATCAAAGCTTTCCTATACAAGGTAATGGAAAAATTAAAATTCATCAAAAAGATGGTGTGCCTGCATATATTTCCAATGTGTATTATGTGCCCAGTATGAAACACAATATTCTTAGTATTGGGCAACTCCTAGAAAAGGGGTATGCACTACACATGGAAAATCTCTCTTTCATTAAAAGATGCTCGTGGGAGGCATATTGCTCGAGTTCAAATGGCAAAGAACAGCATGTTCCCACTCTATCTCAGTATAGCGCTAGAGAAATGCTTACATGGACTTGTTAATAATGAGCCATGGAAGTGGCATCTTCGTTTTGGGCATCTTTACTTCAACGGGCTCAAGTTATTATCTACTGCAAATATGGTGCATGGATTGCCAACCGTCAAAAGGCCTAAGCAAGTTTGTGAGGCATGCGCACTTGGCAAACAACAAAGAAACCCGTTTCCATTTGGGAAATCATGGTGAGCAAAGACACCATTGCAGCTAGTTCATGCAGACATCTGTGGACCATTAGAGACACCTTCTCTTGGAGGTAACAAATATTTCATCACTTTTATTGATGATTTCAGTAGAAAGCTTTGGGTGTGTTTCATTAAAGAAAAGTCTGCTGCTTTTACCGTGTTTAAGAATTTTAAAGCCCGTGTCGAAGTAGAGAGTGGTTATAAAATTCAAACACATAGATCTGACAGAGGTGGTGAGTACACCTCCAATGAATTTCAAGAATTTTGCAGGTAGCAAGGCATCAAACAACAGTTTACAACTACTTACACTCCGCATCGGAATGGGATTGCCGAAAGGAAAAACCGCACCATCCTCGACATGACAAGGACGATGCTCAAAGAAAAAAGCTTGTCAAAAGAATTTTGGGCAGAAGCAGCAGCATGCGCAGCCTATTTGCTCAATAGGCGCCCTACCAAAAGTGTCAGAAATAAAACACCGCAGGAGGCATGGAGTGACTATAAACCAAGTGTGGCACACCTTAGAATCTTTGGGTGTGTTGCATATGCTCAAGTAGCAAAAGCCAACAGAAAGAAGCTCGATAACCGTGGAGAAAAATGCATCTTCATAGGATATGACAAGGGGTCTAAAGCCTACAAACTCTAAATCCACTTACTAACAAGGTCGTAGTAAGTAGAGATGTAGTCTTCAGTGAAGAAGCATGGCATTGGAATAAAGAAGCCAAAGAAAAACAAGTTGAGATGGAAGAATAAGACGCAGATTCTCAAAATCCTGAAGCTCCACAGCAAAATGATTCAACACTTCCACGAGCGACGTCATCAATTCGGAGAAGTCTAGAAGAACAGACTACATCCCTAGCAATCAGTTCGTCAGCTCAAAGTTCTTCATCTATAACTCCAATCAAAATGAGAAGCTTAAAAGATATATATGAAGAAAGTGAAGAGTTGAACCTCTTTTGTCTCTATGCTGACCATGAGCCTCATACCTTTCAAGAGGCAGCAAAAGAAGAGTATTGGAGAATTGTCATGGAGGAAGAAATGCACGACATCGAGAAAAATAACACTTGGGAGCTTACTACACTTCCTCAAGGTCAAAGTGCTATTGGATTAAATGGGTATATAAAATCAAGCGCACGGTGGATGGATTAATTGATCGATACAAGGGAAGGCTTGTAACTAAAGGCTACAAACAGCAGTATGGCATGGACTATAAAGAAGTCTTTGCTCCAATTGCCAGGCTTGATATGGTAAGAAAGCTAATCTCTCTTGCAGCTCATCACAGTTGGAAAATCTACCAACTGGATGTTAAATCAGCATTCTTAAATAGCATACTTGATGAACAAGTTTATGTAGAGCAGCCTAAAGGCTTTACAATGGAAGGAGAGGAGCAAAAGTTCTATCGCCTAAAGAAAGCATTCTATGGGCTAAAGCAGCCTCCATGAGCTTGGAATGCTAGTATTGATAGCTATCTGCAAGAAAATGGCTTCACCAAATGCCCATATGAGCATGCAGTCTATATGAAGAAAAACACCAATGGAGAAATACTCATAGCATGTTGATGACTTATTATTCACTGGGAACGGTCAGCAAATGTTCGAAGAATTCAAGCATGCCATTATTAAGGAGTTCAAGATGGCAGATTGTGGACTAATGTCCTTCTTCCTTGGTATAGAGGTAAGGCAATAGCTAGATGGTATTTTTCATCTCTTAGAAGAAATATGGAAAAGAACTCCACGAGAAATTCAAAATGAGTAATTGCAATGTTGTAAGCACGCCTGTAGCAACGGGATTGAGATTGACAAGAGAAGGAGAAGGAAGAATAGTTGACCCGACACTATCCAAAAGCCCGATTGGAAGTCTGAGGTATCTCACCATCACAAGGCCAAATATTGTCTATGGCGTCGGACTTTTGAGCAGATATATGGAAAGACCAATGAAGTCTCACTAGGTTGCAACTAAAAGAATCTTGAGGTATGTCAAAGGTTCTATGGATCTTTGTCTTTTCTATGCATATGGTGATGATGCATAATTATATGGTTATTCAGATAGTGATTGGGGAGGTGATAAAGATGAAAGGAAAAGCACCACGGGATATGCATTTTATTTTGGATCTACAGCCTTCACATGGGTTTCCAAGAAGCAGAGTATTGTAGCGTTATCTACATGTGAACCTGAGTATGTAGCAGCACCAACCGCTATTTGTGAAGCAATGTGGTTGAAGAATTTGCTAGAAGAGTTCGATCACCCATATGAAGAACCCACAATTATATACATGGACAATAGTTCTGCCATCAAACTTGCCAAAAATCCAGTGTAGCATGGAAGAAGAAAACACATTGATATCAAGCACCACTTCATCAGAGATCATGTAAAGCAGAAAACTGCAACACAAAGAGCAAGTGGCAGACATCTTCACCAAAGCTTTGTCCACTGACACGTTTTCAAGATTACAGACAAAGCTTGGTATGAAGACTCTTGTTTAGAAAAATCAAGGTCAGTATTGAGGGTGAGAGATGTTGGCAACACCAACCTACTCATGAAAAAAAAAAATCCACGCCATACCTCGTCATCGTGCCGACTTGATCATCGGATCCAAGTGGACCACGTCCCACCTTCCTGAAAAAAGGACATTGTGAGAGAGGAAGAAGAGAAGGAATTAATTCTTGAAAAAAGGAGAGAATCAGAAATATGTTAATTTCTCATAAATGGAGCATTGGAATGGATATCGTGAGAGAGGAAGAAGAGAAGGAAGAAATTTTGGAAAAAAAGGTACTTATAGAACAGATTAAACTATTTCCTTCTGCTTTTGTCCTACTTCTGTCTTTCTACATTCCCTTATTTTTCACATATAGAAATATTCTAAAACCCTAAGCCCCTAACCAACATTTCTTATTTTTCAGCAACACATGGCCAATGGATCAAACTAAATGGGTTGAGTTACATCCAATGCAAGTTGGGTTGGGTTGACCAGCATCGGGAGTGGATGGGGGTTACCTGACCCATTTTAGAAATGGGTCAAATACTGGTTGGGCTTCAACCTGTACATAGCACTAGGAACCCCAACCGTTTTTACACAATTTCAACCTGTGCATACCACTAGTAGCCCTGACCCTTTTTTACCCAACCCAACTCGTTTGCCATCTTAGATAGAACAGAGAATTATTGTTTAAAAATTTCACAAGGAAGATAGGAGAAGGGAATAAAAGATTAAAGAGAGTCAACAAAAGCATCGGTTATTAGAAATTTCTACGAATAAAAACCTACCCAAGTAAAGAGAGAAAGGAAGATCCACAATCACATAGTAAGAGAAGAAACAACAAACAATGGGTTTGCAAATTCAACACTGAATCACATGCCCTACTGAATTGGAAGAAAGCTTTATAATAAAGCTAATGAGACAATGATGGGAAAAAGAAACAGGTGATCTAGAGATTATTAACTGGAATATTTAACGAGACATGGGGTCCTTCAATGAAGCATTGTGACAAGATTTTAGAGAAGATGTGCATGTGGTAAGCTTGATAAACTCTATCAGCTTAAGCTTTTAGAGTAAGTGGTTGTCAACATGGCATCAGAGCGAGAGGTCGAGTGTTCAAATCCCTTGGGCTGTTGTGCCTTGTATTCTCCCACGGAGGGTATGGTTCCCGTGTGCCCCTATATTCTCCCATGGAGGGTGTGATTCCCATGAAAGAGCCCGCACATGCGGGTGGGGGGTGTTATAAGCTTAATATACATTGTTACACCGTTCTCTATCAGCTTAAGCTTTTAGAGTAAGTGGTTGTCAACAGTGCGAAGGAATAAAAAAAATTAAAATTGAATATAGACGAGAATTTGGGGAGCAAGGATAACTTTTATTAATGTTATTGTCTGGGTACACACACTAAACCACCCATGGACCATACTTAAGAAAATCCAAACCTGGTGTTCCTTTACAACCGAGATCTAGAAAGTACAATAAGGAGCAAAATGGAAAGAACGTGAGCAAGGTTTCCAAGGATAGGGGAGAAATCATCCTACAATTTCAAGAAGGAAGTGAAAGCTTACCTCAACAACAACAAACGTGTTGGATCCCGAACCCTAATTAATTCTAATTAGTGTTAATTAATTGTGGTTATATGTAAAGTAAGTGGGTTTACTAGTTAGTATACTGGTTTAACTGTTTTAGTTGCAATTAGACTTTGTTCTGGGCTAAGGAGGGTTAGTTTCTAATTCGGGGAATTTTGAGGGGTATTTTTGTAACTCAAGAAGGGTGTCAACATTGGGCTCGTTGGGTGGCTAAAATTATTTTGTGAAACTTTCGTCAGTGAAGCATAAGCTTCCGATGTTCAGAATTCCCTCTATTCTTGATTTGCTTCTCACTTAAGTTTAGTGGCAATGACAGTTTTGTAAATAAAGCAAACTTCCAGCCTATATAAGCAGCCCACCTTGTTCATTTATCTTCTTCACTTATCTCAATTTCTACCTGAACAATACTAATCTAGAGAGAAATTGATTAAGATGGAGAGAGTAGGTTGGTCTTTGCTTATGACCGAGCCCTCTATTTTATATTGTAAAGAATTCCTTTCTAATCCCTTTGATTAGGGAAACCAAATAAGAGCTATCCTAGTCAATGATCTAATCGTTACAATGATATGGTGTTCAATATTTTACAATGGGTTGAGAGACATGTAAAACAATGGTCCTTCGCAGTTCACACTCCCCATCAATTTGATGTGTGTCAAACAACATCAATTTGGAAATGAGAAATTGATGTCCGTCTCTGATCATTGCTTTGGAGAAGAGATTTGCAATCTGATGAGTGGATGATATATGAGGCAGAATGAGAAGTATCTCTTCAAGTTTCTCTCGAATAAAGTGACATTCGACCTCAATGTGTATGAAGCACTCATGATAAACTGGATTTGGGGCAATTTAAAAGGTGCTAGTATTGTCAACATTGAGAGGTATAGGTGTAGGAATCGTGATGCCGGGTTCCTTGAGAAGACGCACAAGCCATATAATTTCCAAACGAGCCAAAGACATTGCATGATATTCCGCCTCAATGACATATTTTGAAACTTTATTCTGCTTCTTGCACTTCCAAGAGATGAGAGATGTACCAAAAAACATACACCAACTAGTCGTTGATTCTCGGGTATCCAGGCATCCAGCCCAATCAGCATCTGCAAAAGTGAAGGGCAAAGTTGGATAAGAAAAATACTCCATGACCAAGTGTACAGCGAACATATTACAAAATGCGAAATACAACATCCAAATGATAGTGCCGTGGATTAGACATAAATTGACTGACAACATTAACAACATATGAAATATCAAGAAGAGTGGATGTCAAGTAGATGAGGCTACCGACCAGTTTCCGATATAAAGTCGGATCTGAGATTGGATCACTAAAGTCCTTATGAAACCTAACATTGATGATCTCCATTGGAGTTTCCATGGGCTTGGAGTCACCGAGTCTAGCAAGATCAATCAACTCTTTTGCATACTTGGTTTGAGTAAGCATGATCCCTCTATTTGAACAAATGACTTCGAGTCCAAGAAAATAAGTGATTGGACCAAGATCTTTCATATGGAAAGACGATAGAAGAGTTTGTTGTAACTCTTTTATTCCTAACTTATCATCTCCAGTAATAAGAATATCATCCACGTAAACCAATAACAGTGCAATACCTTTCATTGTAAGTAGAATGAAAAGAGAGAGAGAGAGAGAGAGAGAGAGTGATCTGAATGACTCTATCGAAATCCTGCCTTGATGATTGCTGTTCGGAAGTTATCAAACCAGGCTCTAGGTGCCTGCTTGAGACCGTAGATAGATCTACGGAGCCGACAAATAGAAGATGGAGGTGAATCAAGTCCGGCAGCCAGCAGGTACCCACATGTATATTGTCACCTTAAGATCATCACGTACGAATGCGATTTTGACATCCATCTGAAGAATAGGCCATTCTTTGATAGCTGCAACTGCCATTAAAGTGCAAATTGTAGTCATTTTGGTAACCGGCGCAAATGTTTCATCATAATCCAATCCATATTCTTAGTTATTCCCTAGCGCGACCAAGCGAGCTTTATGGGGATCAAGAGAGCCATCAACCTTTAATTTAATTGTATAAACCCATTTGCATCCACTTGGAGTGACATCCTTTGGAAATGGAACAAGGTCCTATATGTGGAACGGCTTGTATGCAGGATTTTGGAATGGCAATTTTTTGAAGGGCAAAAACCAAGGATGTGGATAGATAACCATATTTGTTGGGAGGTCTAATGACACGAGATGATCGACAAAGGGTGACCAAGTCAAAGTCATTTGCAAGATTAGGACTGGGAGTCATTGTGTGGATAGGGTTAGGAGCAATGGTCCGCTGTCACCGCTCATAGTCTAAACCCTGTGCAAATTTATTAGGTAATGCAGATGTGGACAAAGGGGAAGATTTAGGCAATAAAGAAAATTGAGTAGGGGAGGAAGAGTGCAATGTATGAAAGTGCGAGAGTGAAATGTACGAAGGTAAGGAAGATGTTTAGTAAAGACAACATTTCGGAGATGTAAGAGTGTTTTGTAACAGGATCATAGGAAACAAATCCTTTTTCAGTATCACCACAACATTTCGGGAGATGTAAGAGTGTTTTGTAACAGGATCATAGGAAACAAATCCTTTTCCAGTATCACCATAACCTAAAAACACACATCGTGCTCCCTAAGATGTCAGTTTAGTACGTGAATGTGGAGGCAAGAGAACAAAACATGTGCATCCAAATGTATGTAGCATGTTATAATCTGGTTTAGAGTTAAAAAGACAAAAGTAGGGAAAATAAATATTTAAAATTGAGGTAAATTGACGATTGATCAAATAGACTGCAGTATGTACAGCCACTGTCTAGAATATAGTAGGGACAAAAGAATCAACGAGAAGTTCTCTAACAATAGCAGGATATGTTGATTCTTCCTCTCCGTAATTCCATTTTGTTGGGGAACGTAGGGGAGAAGAACATTGAGATTCAATTCCTTTTTGTTTAAGAAAAGTTTGAAATTGGTTGGAGATATGTTCTGCCCCTTAAAGTCGTCATTTTTAAAAAAATTCTATCTCCTCGAGTCTGACCTCAAAATTTTAATAGTCGTACGGAATTTATTTTCAACCATTGCAACATATACACAAAATGCAGAAGACGTCAGCACAAGTATTGAAGAAATAAACCCAAGTATAATGACTAAAATCATGAATGAATGTAATGAAACATTTGTAACCATGTCTAGAAAGAACAGGAGCCGGTCCCCAAACATCAGTATGCACTAGGTCAAAACATGATATTTGTAACCACATCTAGAAAGAACGGGAGCCGGTCCCCAAGCATTAGTATGCAATAGGTCAAAACACGCTTTGGAAAAAGTATCTCGAAGTGGAAAAGGTAAAGTTTTACATTTTGCCATGCAACAACTGCCACAAATGGTATCATGAGAAGAAAAGGACATTTTATTTTTAATAATACCAGAGTTTAACATAAAAGTCAATTTCTCAAAATTCAAATGTCCTAATCTACGATGCCATAAATGTAGAAACTTTTCTTCAGAATCAGAAATTCTAGAAAGGAAAGTAGCAGCAGGAGCTTGAAATTGACAGCAAACAGTTGACCATTCCTACGCCCCAACACGATCGGCTTCCCAATTTCTTGGTCCCGTATATGACATCCATCAAGAGAAAAAGAAACATGATAATTTTTGTCAACCAAATCACTTACAGATAAAAGATTGGTAGTAAGTTATGGGGCAATTAATACAGCAGGCAAGTTAAGTAGATGAAAGACTTCCAGCGCCAGAAACTGGTATTGGACCACCATTAGCTGTATGAATATACTGATTTTCAAATACATGGTGTAAGTTTGTTAGGTGTTTTGGAGAATTAGTCATGCGATGACTAGAACCAGAGTCTGCATACCACACAGTGAACGATTTAGAATTACCTGAGAAGCCCATTGAAGAAAAATCAGATGCAAGAGAATTCTGAACAATTTGTTGAACTGCTTCTGGAGTAAGAGGTTGTGGAGAATGTTCATGTAAAATAGAGCTAGATGAGGGTGCATTGGATGGGACAGTAGCTTGAAATGCATATGCAGATTAATTTTGGGGACGGCGACAACACTCAGATATCACGTCCTGGCTTTTTGCAATAGTTGCACATTTTCCCTTTCATGTGAGTATTTGCACAATGCCCCATTTCCTTGCAGCGAAAACACTGAATCTTGGATAATTTTTTTTTCCCCTTATCATTCACCAGAAGAGCACTTGCATTGGATTCCCCAAAAGTCTCAGATTTATAAAACTAAGATGGCCTGAGATTTAGATTGTTGTCTTCCCTAAATAATTCTTGCAGTCATCCAGGGAAGGGGATGGTCTACAATTCAATAAGGAAACACGAACCAGTTTGAATTCTCGTTGTAACTTCATTAAAAACTGGTGATGTTGAGTAGATTCATGAACTTTTTGGACTGATCCTATTGAGTCAGTAGGTATTGTTGTGCAGACTAGAGAAGCATACTCCGACCATGGGTTCATGAATTTGGAATAATATTCTTGAACAGATTTGTGGCCCTGATTATATTCAGCAATCTCATATTCCAACTGAAAATGCCTAGCATCATTTCGTTGATGATAAATCTTACTGAAATATTTCCACATTTCAGCCACGGTGTTATAAGGTCTGACATTGATAGCAATAGATGGCTCAAGAATCCAGCAAATAACTCCAGTATTTTTTGCAGCCCACTAAGCAAGATCAGCTGTATCATCAGATGAGGGTTTTTTAGAGGTTCCATCAATAAAGTCACACAATTCTGACCTTGAATAAAATTTCGTATTTGGAACTCCAACGGAAAATAGTTGGTTCCATCAAATTTAACATAAATTGAGTCATTTTTGTCCATTATGGTGAACTTTCAAAGAATCTCAGAAAGACGGAAAAATAGCTTGGGTGTCTACTCTGTTTGGCAGTAGAATTCCAAAAAATGGATGCAAACCCAGAATTTTTCCTAATCAACCTTCCATGTTAGATTTTCATATGAATCAGTCACTTGATTCCAAAATTTCAATCAGATCATATGTAGATCTGAAAAAAATGGACGGCTGTGATGGAAAAAGGTTCCAGAAAATGCCGTTTTCAATGAGTTCCCAAAAACTCTCGAAACAGAGAAAAATTGTGAAAAAAATAGTGAATATGTCACTAAAAAGTAAGCAACCAGATTGCTAGAGTTTCTCTAACCTTTCGATGATAAAAAGTGGACCCATAGAAAGATATCACAAGCCAAGAATACCAGAAACCCAGAACAGCTGAGCTGTATCTTGACGGAAAAAAAAAAGGACCCCCGATCCTGTGAGATAGTCACAATAATCTATCCTGAAGATGATAAATCCTGTTGATGAAGCTTGCACTTTGATATGGTGAGAAATTACCAGTCAACGGTGGTATTGAGATACAGTCGACGATGGACAACAATCTCAGCAACTAGAGATGTTCAGACAATGAAGAATGAATGTAGAAAAGAATACCATCAACCTTGTACAGGCTCTAATACCATACTAATCTAGAGAGAAATTGACTAAGATGGAGAGAATGGGTTGGTCCTTGCTTGTGACCGAGCCCTTTATTTTATATCGTAAAGAATTCCTTTGTAGTCCCTTTGATTAGGGAATTATATGTCAGCAACTAGAGATGTTCAGATAACGAATAATGAATGTAGAAACGAATCATCAACCCTGTACGGGCTCTGATAACACACTAATCTAGGAAGAAATTGATTAAGATGGAGAGAATGGGTTGGTCCTTGCTTATGACCAAGCCATCTATTTTATACTGTAAAGAACTCCTTTCTAATCCCTTTGATTAGGGATTTAGATGTAATTACAATTATCATAATCCCTGAATTAGGGAAACCAAATAAGAACGATCCTAGTCAATGATCTTATCGTTATAATGATATGGTGTTCATGGATGAAAATATCTACGTAGCGGCCGATATATCGGCCGTAGCGGTGGCCACCGCCACGCTATGGCCGGTTTAGCGGTCGCTACGGGCTGCTACGACCGCTACGGGGCCGCTACGGGGTGAGAAAAATTCCTACTTTCCATTTTTTTTTTAAATGCATAATAAGACTTATTTCTTTTCTTCTTCTCTCCAAATAACATTTCTACACAACTCTTCTACCCATTTATGTTTAAAAGAATACCAAAAAGCACATAATCTCGCCGAATTACAGTCGATACAGAGAGTTCTCAAGGATTCTTCTCTAAGTACGTCCTATTATACACCCCATATGGTAGATGTATTTTTTTCTCTAAGTACTCTTAAGTCTTAAGTCTTGACTTCATGACACAATTTTTTCTTTTATAAGCCTTTCATTAGTTTCTAAGTTAGCATAACTAAGCAACATGAACACATGTGAAAAAAATGATCATTACTATTATTTTCTATTTATACAGCGATACAGGACCTCATACAATGAGGGGACCGCTACGCCCCCTTATCTTAGTTACTTTTGGAAAAAAAATACATTTTCTCTCACTTTGCAATATTCTAGATTTTCTACAATTTTTCATATTTTTTTTATGATTTTTCCAAATCACACCGCTACGTAGCGGCCGCTACGCCCGCCGCTACCGCTATTTTCATCCTTGATTGTGTTCAATATTTTACAATGGGTTGAGAGACATAAAACTACGGTCCTTCATAAAACAGACGAGTTTCAGCAGTGGATCAGCTACTGCCTGCTGCCTTTTCACTTCTCCTTCTACAATTTCTCCATAGAATCAAGTCCCCTCTTCTCCCCAAGCTCTCCTCTTCGCCATGCCAGCTCTCTCCTTCGATTTCTTCCATTTCCAGCTCGGCAATCCCTCCTTACTTGTCCAATATCCAATAGGTAAGAGCTCGCTCGCATCTTCTAGATTCTCATTTGGGACTTCCGACCTACAAAGTTTGGCTCCTTCTCCTCCGTTTTCTATTATGAAGTGGTTTTGCAGGAGGTGTTGGGGGAAACAAATTCGGCGAGGAGTGGCGATTAGCTTGTGGTTTTCGAGGAGTGTTGTAGCTTAGATTGTGGATTTGGAGAGTTTTTACAAGTAAATATTTATGTAATTATATGGCATGTATATTTGTTTAATTTGATTCTTGAATTTAACCAATTGTAGGCACCTAGATTAAGCTCAATTTTGTTTTAGACCAATTTATGCATGTTTGAGGAGACCCATAGGTCTAGAATTCCACAATGGAATGGATGAAAATGGCCCCAAACTAAGTCCCAGACCACACTAGCCGTCTCAATGCCTGACTGCACTAGTTGGCTACTATGCAGTCTGGCCGGCTACTACCCTTCTTCTACCCTTAGGCTACTAAACTTCTTAGAATGGACCTTGTATGGACTTAAATACCCTTAGATTCATATCCCTTGAACCATGACAGGCCAACTGGCCGGTGGACCCTATCACTAACTAGCCGACTACTGAACCCAACAATATTAGGTCATCCGACTGTTGAGTTTATAGTTTATTGGTTAGGCTCTATTGCCTTAGGTTGTTAGACCAATTGAGCACCGAACCTTGGCTAATTGAGGACCATGAGTATTCACTTGAGTTAAAGACCACAAAATTGGAACCATGGATTAAATGCCCGGACTCAGGACCCGACTCGGTCAAGGTCGAGTCCGAGTCGACTCAGGTTCGGTCCAACATAGTGCCCAGAAAATATGAAAAAAATTATAGAAAAAGAGAAGGAAAAAAAAAAAGAAAAGAAGAGCCCTATCTCTACAATTACCCTCCTAAATGGAGAACCCCTTTGAGTATTTCCTTAAGGATGAAAAAAGAAAGATGAAGAAATGAGGGGCTGATTGCAGGTGGGTTGCAGCCTTGTTGTGGGAGGAAAGAGGAAGGGAGAGAAGAACCAGAGGTGGGGGCTCTGCTAAGACCGAGAGAAGAGAAGCTATAAAAAAGAAAGAAAGAAAGAAAGAAAAGAAGAGAGAGAAGGAGATTATGAGCAGCATACTAGGCTATCAACACCAAGTCACCAAGAGCATGCTCAAGCTCCATCTCTCTCCTTCACAATCACAGCTTCATGTTGATAGCCAAAAAGTGGCAAAAAGTTGTCTACCTTTTCATTCTTAAAGACAGTGCTCTCTCTCTCTCTTTCTCTCTCTCTCTAAGTTTAAACTTTAAAGACTCCAGCTGTCCATCTTTTTATTCTTCTTTTTCCTTTTTTCCATTTTTTGACAATGCTCTCTCTCTCTCTAAGTTTAAAAACGCCAGCTGTCCACCTTTTCCTTTTTATTTGTTTTTTTCCTCTCCCATTTCTTCTTCCTTCTTTCTTTCTTTCTTTTTTTTTTCCAGAGAGTCCTAGTAAACTCAGCCGAGTCACATGGGTGTCGCCCGAGTACTGTATCCCCGATACCGAGTCAGGGCGACCCGACTCGGCAGGTGCCAAGCGTCCGCGGACTCGAACAATTTTTTAAACCATGATTAGAAGTTGGAACCCTTGGACTTATTAATGAAGTTTAAGCTTGAGACTATGGGTGAGTGATGTTTGAGCTTGGCATCCACTCACGGGTTGTCCAGGACACATGGGTGATCCAAAATTCTAAGTTATGTGTATGACTAAATGGGATTTTGAAAGTCGTTTACCATCGGAAGCACCAAGTGTTAACACCAGTTGACCAACAAGGCCCATAGGCCAACTCCACATACATCGCGTGGGATATCCTTGTTGACCAATGATGTTGTATATTAATTTCCTTCCATGTATAAGATTTGTAACATATATACCTTCTATATGTGTAGATTGTAATTGCCTTGATTAAGGCCGGAAACATTATAGATAAAGCAAGGATCGATCAACAATGATCATCCAGTTTTTCCAAAATATTTCTTCTCTTCATTAAGGTGTCATGGTATCTGAGCATTTGGTCTCTTCTCAATGAACAGATCTCTCTTGGTTCCTCACTTCTGCATTCGGGGATTCTAAAAGCAGAATTCTTCTGAATGATAGTCTCATCAATAAACTTGGAGCAACTTATCTAGGGCCCACCTCCGATCATCACAGCAGCATCAAAGAAAGACTTAATCTTGGTCGATTGATCACTCTGGGATTATTGGACATTTTTTTCAATTTATTTTTTTTTTTTGCACGTTGGAGGTATCATTTCTGACCATTACAGTAGTTTATGGTTTTGGTACATCACTTTTCATCAATTGATTACAAAATCTTCGATCTGTACCTGATTGAAGAAAAACTTGATCTGTCCGATAAGAAAAAGTATTTTCCAGCCTTCCAACCGATCTGATTTTGCATCTGGTTATCAACTGGGCCGCACTATTCCTATCGGAATCTAAAAACAAGGTCTCATGACCGGTTTTTTAGTAAAAACAAGGTCGACAAACCCTTTCTTGGCTAAACCAAGTTGACAAGATCATTCTAAATTGATCTGAGGTCCGTGGATTCCAAGAATTAGACTAACAATTTCAATCAAAGAAGATCTGACCTTTTGATCATCATCTGATCATTAGCGACCCACCAGCGATTATCAAAATTCTCAAAGGAAACTGGTCCCTTCATGGTCGACTGGTATTCCTAAGAATTTTAGTGGCTCTTTCAGAGTTTTTTGAACCATCCAGGAATGCTTTTTGGCAAACTTGGGTAGTATCTTCTTGAAACAGATTTCATCTGTACCGTTCAAAAAGTTTGATATTGGGTGGCTGATTTTGCAATTATGTCTGAAGTTAAGAGAACATAAACTCTAGCCAGAATTACTCTCTGATATAGGATCAGATCTACAGGTGGACCCCACCAAGGGTGTCAACACACAAAATCAGTGACGTCTGGGTTCTATTTTTTGGACTTTCTACACTTTTCATTCTAGATGGCTACTGATCACTTTGCAATTGTTGTTGGAAATTATTCTATTCAGGGATTGTTTCTAGGTTTTGTTTCTATCAACTTAATCATCATGGAAAACGGAGAAATCTCCCTTATTAAATTTAATGGGACTAATTACACATCATGGGCCTTCCAATTTCAAATTTATTTTGAGGGGAAGTAATTGTGGGGACTTGTGGATGGATCGGACCCCAAACCCACATATGACAAGACAGATTCTAATGCAATCATCAAGTGGGAAACTAAAGATGCCCAAATCATGACTTGGATTCTGGGTTCAGTGGAGCCACAGTATATTCTCAATCTCAGGCCTTATAAAATGGCGAATGGAATGTGGGAATACCTGAAACAAGTTTACCAACAGGATAACTCAACGCGAAAGTTTCATTTGGAACAAGAGCTCTCGCAATTCACTGAAGGAATACAGTCTATTCAGGAGTATTATTCTCAATTTATTCGTTTATGGACGGATTCCACTGAGATCATCTATTCCGGTTTACCAGACGCTTCAATTACAGTGGTTCAACATATCCATTCGACCACTCAAAGGGATCAATTCCTAATGAAACTTCGACCTGAATTTGATGAAATCCGTTCAAATCTGATGAGTTGGGTACCATCTCCTTCCATTGATACATGCCTATGTGAGCTTCTTCGTGAGGAACAATGGCTTGCAACTCAGACTGCTCTCCAGCAAGCTATTATTAGCAATCCGGTAACTATTGCATATGTTGCACGGAACAAACCTTAGAACAGAGATATGACCAACGTCCAATGTTATTGTTCCCAAAAATATGGACATGTCGCGAGTCAATGTAATTGGAAGTTCCGCACTTACTGCAAACGGAAAGGTCATGTCCTTCCCGAATGTTAGCGACATCCTTAGGCTCCATCTCAGAAAGCCAATCTGGCGATTTCGGATGCTTCTTCTCCTGCTCCTTCTCGTGCTCCTGCTCCTAACACATTGCTGCCTACTTCACCTGCTTCATCCTCTTCCATTACCCTTAATATGGTTCAACAAATGATTGAAAATGCCTTCTCCGCACTTGGAATCTCAGGTAAAACCCAAAAATCAACCTCCAAATGGTATTTAGATTCGGGGGCTTCTCATCATATGACAAACTCTTCGCATCAGTTATCTCAACTAAAGCCTTATGATAGAAATCTCCGAATCAATACCGCAGATGGTGGCAGTATACCCATTGCTGCCGTTGGAGAATTCCTGCATCCCTTACCTTAGAGTCGTGTGTTCCTTTCTCTGCAGTTATCTACCAATTTACTATCTGTTGGACACGTAGTTGACCATAATTGTTCCGTCTCTTTTTCTCGCTCCAGTTGTATTGTGCAGGATCAAGCGTTGGGGAAGGTGATAGCGAAGGGACCTAAGTATGGATGTCTTTTCCCATTACAACTGTTTACACGAGATCAGAATTTGGTTGCTTCTGCCTTGTTTTCAAATTCTAGTTCAAATAAATGTCAATTGTGGTATAATAGATTAGGACATCCCATTCCAAAACATTATTGTCTCTATTTAATTTTGGCTTGCTTCTTGATATTAAAGTGTCCCTTAAAGGTGTTTCTTTTAATTCTTCTAGTTGTAAAATGGGCAAGAGCAAAACCCTTCATTTTCCAATCAGTGCTTCTTTATCATTGAAATGTTTTGATCTTGTACATAGTGATGTATGGGGTATCGCACCTGTGGCATCACATTGTCATTTTAAGTATTTTGTTACATTTATTGATGATTATAGTCGTTTTACATGGGTTTATTTCTTGCATTCAAAATATGAAGTGTTTACAACTTTTAAATTTTTTTTAGCTTATGTTGAGAATCACTTTTCTGCTCCGAATAAGCATTAGGTTTAAGTGAAGTGCCAGCCGAAAAAAACAATCCTTGTGTTGGAGAACCAAGAATGTACCAAATGATCCTTTTGGCGGCAACCAAATGGTGGTACCTAGGTGCTGTCATGAATTGACTAACAACATTCACTTCATATGAGATGTTCGGCCTAGTGATAGTCAGGTGGATCAGGCTATCAATTAAGCGTCTTTAAAAGGACGGATCGGAAATGAGATCTCCATCATCCTTCCGGAGCTTTACATTGACTTCTAATGGAGTGTCCACAGGCGTGGAGCTTTGTAACCCAGCAAGGTTAATGAGATCAGTAACATACTTATGTTGATGGAGAAAAAGTCCCATCCTGGATTGTTGTTACTCGAGTCCAAGGAAATATGTTAATGGACCCAAATCTTTCATATGGAAACTAGTTGTAAGTGATGATTGAAGTTTTGGATCATGTTACCGTATGTACCCGTGATGATATCATGCACATAAACTAGAAGTAAAGTGGTAGCTTTAGCAGTAATATTCATGAACAGCGAGGGATCATAGGGCCTTTGAGTAAATCAGAGATTAAGCAGAGTAGAGCGAAATTTCTCAAACAAAGCTCTTGATGCTTGCTTAAGGCCATATAATGAGCGACGGAGTCGAGCTACCTCATTTTTAGAAGTAGATTCATAACCTTGAGGAACGCACATGTAAACTTCCTCTTTCAGATCGCCATGGAGGAAGGCATTCTTTACAACCATTTGATAGAGCGGCCAAGATTGTGATGTTGCAATAGCAAGAATGGTGCGCACTGTCGTCATCTTGGCAACCGGAGCAAATGTCTCGTCATAGTCAATACCATACTCTTGACGATTGCCAAGAGCCACTAGGCGAGCCTTATAACGAGCTAAGGTACCATCGGGATTGAACTTGATTGAGTAGACCCACTTACATCCAATGGGTTTTATTGATGGAGGACATTGAAGAACATCCCATGTATGATTTTCTTTTAGGGCCTTAAGTTCTTCTTGCATAGCCTGACACCAACACTCATGTTGCACTACTTGAGAAAAATGGTTAGGTATATGAACAGAAGAAAGAGTAGTGAGTAATGATGTATGGGTGAAAACAAAGCGATCAAGTGGACGTGAGATGCGAGAAGATCGGAAAAGATGGATGGAATGGCTGATGTCCGACGCAAGAACTGGTTTAAGTGCAAAGGAAGTAGACGTGGCAAGAAGCTCAAGCATAGTAGTATTTTCCCGTCTACGTCTTTCTTACACAAGAATAGGCTTAGTACTTCCTGTGGGCAAAACAGAAGCGTCTCCAAAGTCAGGAAGAAATGAAATTACAAGAGATGCATCGTGATCTTGATGATGTAGGAAGAAATATTGGTTTTCAAAAAACACAACATTGCGAGAAACCCTGATGCAGTTTACCTTGGGATAAAAACATAAAAACCCTTTTTGGTCATGTGCATATCCTAAAAAGGCACACTTAGAAGACCGAACAGATAATTTTGTTCATTCAGCTGGAGGTAGAAGAACAAAACATACACACCTAAAAGTATGGAGATAAGAATAACTAGGTTGCTTCTGGAACAAACGAAAATAAGGTGTGTAATGCTGAATCCGAGAAGATGGTAAGTTATTCAAAACATGAACGGTCGTAGATAGGGCTATAGGCCAAAATCTTGCAGGAACAGAAGATTCTAAGAGAAGTGAACGAACAACGTCCAAGAGATGTCTGTTCTTCCTTTCGAATACCCCCATTTTGTCGTGGGGTATAAGGACATGTTTTTTGAGAAATTATTCCTTTGTGTTGCAGAAAATTCTGAAAATCTTTAGAAATATATTCCTCACCAAAATCAGTCTGAAGTGTTTTAATTGTAGTAGAAAAGTGATTCTCAACATAAACTAAAAAAAATTTAAAAGTTGTAAACACTTTAGATTTTCAATGCAAGAAATAAACCCATGTAAAACGACTATAATCATCAATAAATGTAAAAAAATACTTAAAATGACAATGTGATGTCACAGGTGCGATACCCCATACATCACTATGTACAAGATCAAAACATTTCAACGATAAAGAAGCACTAATTGGAAAATGAAGGGTTTTGCTCTTGCCCATTTTACAACTAGAAGAATTAAAAGAAACACCTTTAAGGGACACTTTAATATCAAGAAGCAAGCCAAAATTAAATAGAGACAATAATGTTTTGGAGTGGGATGTCCTAATCTATTATACCACAATTGACATTTATTTGAACTAGAATTTGAAAACAAGGCCGAAGCAACCAAATTCTGATCTCGTGTAAACAGTTGTAATGGGAAAAGACATCCATGCTTAGGTCCCTTCGCTATCACCTTCCCCAACGCTTGATCCTGCACAATACAACTGGAGCGAGAAAAAGAGACGGAACAATTATGGTCAACTACGTGTCCAACAGATAGTAAATTGGTAGATAACTGCAGAGAAAGGAACACACGACTCTAAGGTAAGGGATGCAGGAATTCTCCAACGGCAGCAATGGGTATACTGCCACCATCTGCGGTATTGATTCGGAGATTTCTATCATAAGGCTTTAGTTGAGATAACTGATGCGAAGAGTTTGTCATATGATGAGAAGCCCCCGAATCTAAATACCATTTGGAGGTTGATTTTTGGGTTTTACCTGAGATTCCAAGTGCAAAGAAGGCATTTTCAATCATTTGTTGAACCATATTAAGGGTAATGGAAGAGGATGAAGCAGGCAGCAATGTGTTAGTAGCAGAAGCAGGAGAAGAAGCATCCGAAATCGCCAAATTGGCTTTCTGAGATGGAGCCTAAGGACGTCGCTAACATTCGAGAAGGACATGACCTTTCCGTTTGCAGTAAGTGCGGAACTTCCAATTACATTGACTACCGACATGTCCATATTTTTGGCAACAATAACATTGGACGTTGGTCATATCTCTGTTCTAAGGTTTGTTCCGTGCAACATATGCAGTAGTTACCGGATTGCTAATAATAGCTTGCTGGAGAGCAGTCTGAGTTGCAAGCCATTGTTCCTCACGAAGAAGCTCACATAGGCATGTATCAATGGAAGGAGATGGTACCCGACTCATCAGATTTGAACGGATTTCTTCGAATTCAGGTCGAAGTTTCATTAGGAATTGATCCCTCTGAGTGGTCGAATGAATATGTTGAACCACTGTAATTGAAGCGTCTGGTAAACCGGAATAGATGATCTCAGTGGAATCCGTCCATAAACGAATAAATTGAGAATAATACTCCTGAACAGACTGTATTCCTTCAGTGAATTGCGAGAGCTCTTGTTCCAAATGAAACCTTCGAGTTGAGTTATCCTGTTGGTAAACTTGTTTCAGGTATTCCCACATTCCATTCGCCATTTTATAAGGCCTGAGATTGAGAATATATTATGGCTCCACTGAACCCAGAATCCAAATCATGATTTGGGCATCTTTAGTTTCCCACTTGATGATTGCATTAGAATCTGTCTTGTCATCTATGCGTTTGGGGTCCGATCCATCCACATGTCCCCACAATTCCTTCCCCTCAAAATAAATTTGAAATTGGAAGGCCCATGATGTGTAATTAGTCCCATTAAATTTAATAAGGGAGATTTCTCCGTTTTCCATGATGATCAAGTTGATAGAAACAAAAACTAGAAACAATCCCTGAATAGAATAATTTCCAACAATAATTGCAAAGTGACCAGCAACCATCTAGAATGAAATGTGCAGAAAGTCCAAAAAATAGAACCCAGACGTCACTGATTGTGTGTCGACACTCTTGGTGGGGTCCACCTGTAGATCTGATCCAATATCAGAGAGTAATTCTGGCTAGAGTTTATGTTCTCTTAACTTCAGACACAATTGCAAAATCAGTCACCCAATATCAAACTTTTTGAACGGTACAGATAAAATCTGTTTCAAGAAGATACTACCCAAGTTTGCCAGAAAGCATTCCTGGATGGTTCAAAAAACTCTTAAAGAGCCACTAAAATTCTTAGGAATACCAGTCGACCATGAAGGGACTGGTTTCCTCTGAGAATTTTGATAATCGTTGGTGGCCCGCTAATGATCAGATGATCAGAAGGTCGGATCTTCTTTGATTGAAACTGTTAGTCTAATTCTTGGAATCCACGGACCTCGGATCAATTTAGAATGATCTTGTCAACTTGTTTTAGCCAAGAAAGGGTTTGTCGACCTTGTTTTTACTAAAAAAACAGGTCATGAGACCTTGTTTTTAGATTCCAATAGGAATAGTGGGGCCCAGTTCCAGATGCAAAATCAGATCGGATGTAAGGCTGGAAAATACTTTTTCTTATCGGACAGATCAAGTTTTTCTTCAATCAGGTACAGATCCAAGATTTTGTAATCAATTGATGGAAAGTGATGTACCAAAACCATAAACTACTGTAATGGTCAGAAATGATACCTCCAATGTGCAAAAAAAAAAAAACTGAAAAAAATGTCCAATAATCACAGAGTGATCAATCGACCAAGATAATGTCTTTCTTTGATGCTGCTGTGATGATCGGAGGTGGGCCCTAGATAAGTTGCTCCAAGCTTACTGACGAGACTGTCATTTGGAAGAGTTCTGCCTTCAGAATCCCAAAATGCAAAAGTGAGGAACCAAGAGAGATCTGATCATGGAGAAGAGACCAAATGCTTTGATACCATGACACCTAAATGAAGAGAAGACATATTTTGGAAACACCGGATGATAATTGTTGGTCGATCCTTGCTCTATTTATAATGCTTCCAGCCTTAATAACGGCAATTACAATCTACACATATGGCAGGTATTTATGTTACAACTTACAAATCTTGTACATGGAACATATGGAAGGAAAATAATTTACAGCATCATTGGTCAACCAGGATATCCCTCGTGATGTATGTGGAGTTGGCCTATGGGCCTTGTGGGTCAGCTGCTGTTATCAGTACATGCCTAGCATATTAGTATCAGACCGATACAACACTCATATCGGTGCTCGATATTGTACCGATTCTTCAAGGGTAAAACTGTACCATATCCAACTTAAAAGTCCATTATTTCATATAGTTCTATTAGTTTTCTTCTAAAAAAAGTTAGAAATAAATGCACACAATGAGAAATTCATTAATTTTGAAATGCTCTAAACAAAAAAAATCAGTCAGCAAATCCATGTTCGCATCCTAGATTTCGAAAAGTGCAGAGCCACATCCATCCCTATGATATCAGTAGCTGGACACCATAAAAGGAAAGGGAACAAAGAGTCATACATGACAAGAGACATGGATAACCTTGTCTCAATAATCTTAACAGGTGCATCACTAGACTTTGAGACGTGGTTGGCAAAATTTTAATGGGTTCATCGTTCACGGACAAACAGTAGATAATATTTCTTTGACCCTTAAGATAACCAATTGGATTGACATTGATGCTTTTGATGTTTCATTGCCACCACTGGTTCTCACTGGAGTTGGCTAAACTTGTGAGCTCAATCAAGAGTAGTCCTTATGCTCATGGCCTATGCCTTTCTCATCAAGGTTGGTCACAATCTATGGCCTAACCGTGATTTCGATGCATTACTTAGGGTAGAAGGTCTTTCTACTTTCGGCCTGCTTTAATGTGAGTCTACTGGAGAATCCACACTACTGGAGAATCCACAATTTGTGCATTGTTGAGTTCAGACCACCAAGTATTGGTTAATGTAATGAAATAGGAAGAAAATCAACAAAGCTGTATGGAGGTGACTTCGTAGTTGAGGATCAAAATGTAGTGAAATTCTCCCAATTTAAGGTTGCCTGGAAGCTAGGAATAATTTGGAAAAAAAGCATTTAGAATCTGCAAGTACAAGTGATGCAGGCCAAACTAATGGGCCCCGCCTAAAGGTCTATTAAGCCCAAAGTCCACAAGGCCCATCAATGAAGTCCCAAGATTTCTCCAATGGCAAATCCATAAAGGATTCTTTCCTACGGTAGTTCCAAAATTTTCTTTCTTCTAGTAGATTTCTTAGATTATAATAATTGTTATGATTTAACAATAATTAGGCAGTTTCTAAATTTTCCTAGATTCGAAGATTTAGAGAGTTTTCTAATTTGGTATGGCTTGATGGCTAAATCAGTACTTAGACTTTATTATATAAAGAAAGTAATCCCTTATCTTGGGATAGAATATACAGAAAATTGAATGAAAATTGAGCTTTCTCAAACGTGTGATTCTCTCGTCTGTGGTGTGAGACCAAGACATCCTGCCCTAAGCCGTTTGGCTTAGAGAATAGCCCGTTGGCTATACTCCTTCTTCCCTGCGCTGCTTCAATTGGTATCAGTGCGAAGATTCAATCTCGGATCACCATCCAAATCGCCAATTCGAGGTAACCCATGATCCCCTATTCATCTTCATCATCTTCTATCATCACACACCTTCCATCCGCCCATCACAGCAGCAACCAATTAAAAAAAAAAAAAAAGCCCTCCACCATAATCCCTGTGCATGTCGAGCTCCATCATCTCATCCCCACCACCTCAAACTGAAACCCCACAAAAACTGCACAGACCCTGATCCCACCTTATCCAAACTCCACTAACCCCTCTATTAGTAATCAAGAACACAGCCGGAACCCATCTTCATCCTCACCGACAGTCCCAAAGTCCACAACATTGGAATCACTCTCTCTCCATCAAGCTTTAGCTCAGCCAACCAAGTCTATCTTCGTCTCAAAAACCAACCACCGTCAGCCTCCCTCAATCACAGAACCCATTCACAGTACCCATCACCCAAAACCCTTAGCCAGACCAATCCACATCATCCAGAAAACCCTCACACCCAAATCCGCTTCCTGTCGGGACCTCACCTATCCCCTTCACCACGGCCGAACCCTTCCATCCGTCCACCACAACCCATCGCCCCGAAAAAACCGACACCACTCCCCTCACTCCATCTTCGACCAAGCCAAAGCCCCAGACTCCATTACACAAAAGCCAAAAAACAGAAAAGAGGTAAAGGAGAGACGAGTGTACCTGGCACCGTCGACTCATTGCCAATAGGTTACACCTCCATCGCCGAGCCGCCGTTGCCTCAGCAGCACCCTAACTCGCCTCTGCTCTCCTTACTGTCACTACTCCAGAGTTACTGCCATTGGGGTATTCACCAAGCTAAGACGACCAGCAGTCGAAGACAGGGTCGCTGCTCGACGATGTCTTCAGGAAGCAGTTGGTCACCATCGACATCGTCTTCATCACAAACAGTAGCAGCATCGAAGCCCTCCTCACTGTCTCCACCTCCGCCCTTTTGTTGCCGAAAATAGGAGCAGCAGAGCGAGAATGAGAAGAAAGGAGTTTTCATCCCCTCTAGGCATGAAGGCCGAAACAAGCAGACACGTGCTGAGCCAAACTATCAGTTGTTTTTGCTGAGCCCACTTTAGGCCTGAGTTCGGGTTGTGTCCGACCCAACAGAAAAGTCCAAGTAGGAATTTATTCAAATCAGGGCCTATTCCATCACTTCCTCTAGCACCACCAAGCAGCAAAGAGTTCATCACTGAGTAATCGATCATCAAGGTAACTTCTCAAACATGGTTTATATCTCAAACATGGTTTATAGAGAAGCTCCAGAAGTTACATTTTTTTATGGAAATAGAGATCCATATGTCTTCTTGAATTGGATTAAAGTACTTGAAGAGTATTTTACATGGTGTCAATTAAAAGGTCATTCATGCAAAGATTATGCCAAAAGAAAGCTTCTAGGAGATGCACAAGCATGGTGGAATAAGGTAGAATGTCAGTTATATCAACATCCACCGACATGGAAGGACATGAAAGTGCTACTTAAAGGACAAGTACGTTGTAGGCGGTAAAAACGACACCTACTTAGATTAGGATGAGATCGGGGTTGAACTTCTTAGGACAGGGAATGCTGAACTCTGAGAACCTGAAAAGGAAGGAGAAAGGCTTGGGTCAGAGGCCCTGGCTGCCGTGAGCCGAAGGCACTCCGATGCCTGAGTTAGCTCTGGTAAAACTAAACAGGAGGAGGAAGGGAGGAATGAGAGTGCGTGTAGTATTGAGGGTTGTGCGTTGGATATTGCGTACCTCTTATGGGACTGATCCCATGCATATATAGGCAAATGTTCCTCGTTCATTCTCTCTGTGAGTGGGGGTAGGTGAGGTGAGGTCCCATCGTTCCTTACCCTGACAGGCAGCAGTAGGTGAGACGGACAATACCCCTACCTCACTTTCCACGCCTTCAGCCAGCTAGCGTACAGGGGTGATAAAGCACACATCTTATCACCATAAATGAGCAATCCTATCGCCATAAATGACCGCCCATATCTGTCAGGGTGCGCCGTATTTCCAGGAGGAAGGTGGCGGCCCACTCTGATTCTAGTGCTGCGGTTTGGGACTAAGGATGGCTTGGCCGTGGCGCGCCTTTGTACCGGGCTGACGCCCATACCGAGCTGCCGAACTGTGGTGCTGAGCTTGTAAGCTACTGACCGAGCTGCCGAGCTGCCAAGGTATTGACCGAGCTGCCGAGCTGCCGATCTTTTACCGCAGAGGCTGAGGAGCTCGGCGAGTTTAGCCGTGATCCTTGTTTAATTTCATCATTACGGTGTTTTACCCACACAATTGCCCCCTAGCTTTTAACTTCTGAGGGCCTCCTAGCTCGAAGGGGTCAGAAGCTTGATGACCGTATAGCTGGCTCTGCTACCGAGCTCAGGCGAAGATGATCGTCATGAGGGTAGTACCGGGACGCGGGAGCTTCGGATCACGAGGGCCCCCTTGGGTCTGGAGGTTGCTGCTATCGTGCGGACCCCCTGGAGGTGTCTATTCACCTGTCCTGGATATTAAATAGTCTTCGGATATCGCGCTAGTGGTGACACGTGTCGCTCCCTTTAGCTGTCTTGCAATTACTTCGAGGAGATGTTAGGGCTGTGAGATGTGACGTTAGGGCTGATTGAGGAGACGCCTCTTAAAGGCTCTCCTCGAAAGTCGAATCGACGCCCCCAAGCCTTATAAATTAGGACGCCTTCTTCGTCTCCACTTTCCTCTGCTTTTTTCAGATTTCTACTGCGTTTTGCAAGAGAGCTTTCTCCGGCGCCTGCAGACTTTCGTTGTTCCTGATTTGTGCAGTCCCTATTCGTAGGAGTCTTCTCCATTTTCTTCGTCTTCTTTAGATAGGTCTCTGTCTGAGTAGAGAATGGGAGTCTATAGGCACTTGTTAGGAGACTCGAGTTCCATAGACCACTTTAGGGGTTTATACAAGGTCCCCTCCAATGTGGAGGTCAGACCAGATACCCCCGACGACGGCCTCACCTATCGTGACGGCTGGATGCCATTCTGGTTAGTATCTGTAGTGGAAGGGGGAGTCCGCTTTTCCCTGCACCCACTAATCCGGGACTGCCTCTGGGAGTGGAGGTTGTGCCCATGCCAGCTACTCCCCAATGCATACAAAATCATAATGGGGGTAGTGCGGCTTAACCAAATCCTGGGAATCGGCCTTGGTGTCCCAGATATTGAGGACACTTATGACCTCTGCAAATCCGCAGAAGGGGATACTTATTACCTCCGGCTGAGGGTCCGCCGGGCAGGGTTCGTGACCGCGTTAGAGGACTCTAATAGGTATGCTGGCGAAGACAAAGTGCTTGTCAGAGGTGGATGGGAATTCGGCGAAGTAGAGCCTGCTACCACGGTCCGGGTCCCTCGAAAAATAGGGATTCCTCCAAGTAAAGGCCGAAGTTCTTTCGGTTTGTAGTTCTTTTCTTTCTTCCTGTGTCTGGCTTTTGATGCGATTTCGTCTATGCAGATTTTCGCGAAAAGAGGGAGCTCGCGAGGAGGAATCGCTGGAAAGTGAACAGTGCCTGGCACGAGCTGGTGAGGAACTACCGCGGCCACAACTGCCGCGCTGCCTGGTGCCTTTTGGGGTACGTGCCCCACTATCGGTCCTTCAACACCTCCAGAAAGGTGTCGGGGATAGACTCCGTCCTTAGCGGCGAAGGCGCGAGTCAAAGAACAGAGGCGACCGTGGTACCGAGCTCGGCTGCGGTGACCGTTGCGATTCCCGCCGGTCGCCTGGTTGAGTTGGCAGAACGCGCTCCAGCAGTCTCTGCCGCAGAGCCCGCCGGAACTTCGAGGGCCAGGCCCCTTTCTTCCCGAACGAGGCTAGTAGCGTCTAGTTCGGAGGAAGAGGAAGAAGAAGAGGAAATGCTGCGCCAGCGCGGGCG
The DNA here is from genome assembly GCA_029852735.1 of Persea americana. NCBI lineage: Eukaryota > Viridiplantae > Streptophyta > Magnoliopsida > Laurales > Lauraceae > Persea > Persea americana. Next base: position 19,162,495 of record CM056816.1, read on the forward strand.
ACGCTATGCCGCGGAGGATCTGTCCGCGGCTGCTTTCGGAGACATCGGAAGCGAGGCCCGGGATCCTCCACAGGCAGTGGCCGCGACGCCTCCGGGATTCTCGGGTGATACTCCTGCCCCGGATGGCGAGGCGGTTGGTCCTGCCGTGGTCGCGGCTGTTCGGCCTGACGAGGCAGAGGTCGTCATAGCTCCGCCTCCGGCCGTGACTGCAGTCGTTCCACCCTCGGATCATGCCGCCGGGGCTGGACGTCGGGCTCGCCCCGCCGAGGTCGTCGAGGGCGGACGACCCGAGAAGAGGGCAAGGGTCGAGGCCTCGCCTGGCCCTTCTTCGCCTTCGTCTGCTGCCGGGACGATCCTGCCTCCTCCTCCGGCTCCGTGGAGGCCGGCCATCGAGGAGGTTCTGGGGAGGCCGCTGGCCGAAACAGACCGCACGACCGATCCCCAAGTGGTCGCGGCGCTAGGGCGAGCCTGCGCCCTCCCTCAAGACATGGCAAGGTGGGCGGAGATGGACAATGAGTCTCTCCTGCTCTCCTCGATGCGATCCATTGCGCGGGTAAGTGCAGCGTCTCTCCCTTGGCTTTTTGTCTCGTCGTTTTATTAACTTCGGGTTTTCGTCTTGCAGCTGTTGCAGAAGTGCCAGGTGGGCATTGAGAGGCTGGACGCAGCCGAGGCGCGGGCAGCCGAGTGGGTAGTTGAAAGGGACGAGCTGCGGGCGTCCTTGGCGTCCAAGGACGCGATGCTGGCAGAAGTGACGGCCAAGAATGCGGGCCTCGTCTTCGACCTTGAGGAATCAAAGGTCGAGGTCGAGCGTCTGAAGGACGAGCTGGAGGATGAGAAGGGCTAGAACCAACACCTTTCCTCCGAGCTCGACGATCTCCGGGTTGCGACGAAGCGACTCGAGGATGACCTGGAGAGTGCGAAGGGGACGAACAGGAAACTCCTCTCTCAGCGGAACCAGGCGCAAGGTTCCCTGGAGATGGCGCTGAGGGGGAAGACGGCCGAGATCGAGTCTGCCCTGGCCAAACAGGAGGCCAGGCTCAAGGAGGAGTTTCTCGCCGAGCATGACTCCATCATGGAGGAGGAGGTCGGCAAGCTGTCTGCTGATTACAAGGCTCAGCTGCCGAGGATCCGGGACCGAGCCTGGGAGCTCGGGTGGAAGGCAGCCTTGCACAAGGCTGGGGTCCCCGAGGATAGCCCTTTGTTCCTGAATGCCCCAAGATTTTCCTGCTCGGACGCGGGACTCGCAGCCGTGTCTCAAGTCTCCTCTGACCCTCCTTCGCAGTCGTGCCCGGAGGCGAACGCCGCTCCCGGGCGCCTCAAGAGGCTCCGGTTGTCAGTGCTGATCCCGAGGGCTGCCAAGTGGCAGCGGTCGTCGAGGTCCCTCCTGATGCTGCCGTGGTCATCCCTGAAGCTGCCCCAACTGCTACCGAGGCCAGTGCGGTTGCGGCCGAGGTCCCTCCAGAGATCGACTGCAATGTGGAAGCTGCAGCCCTCTGAGGGTTTTTGTAATTTTTTCCTTCTTTGATTGTATCTCCATTCATCTTGTAATCAGGAGCTGTGATTTAATAAGAACTTTGAAATTTTGCTCGCATTCTGGCTCTTCCTTGTTTTTGATGAAATGTTTGTGGTTGATGAAATGCTGTATCGCTTTTCTGTTTTGAGTTGTCGGTTCGGCCAGCCAAACTCCTTGCTATTCTTTGGATTGAGACATCGGCCAACGACCGAGGCCCGGTGCATGACCGTGGTCTCCGTCTGCTGTTCCGTACCCATTATCTCCCCCCCCAGCTTTTGACCTGTGGGCTCCTTGGGGCAGGTCGGAAGCTGAGTGGTTTTAGTCAGGCCGGTACTGCCGCTGATCTTTTGACAGTGCCCGTTGTGCCGTACTGCCGAGACGGTGGGGTCTCGGTCCGATGGGGACTCCTCATCGTGGAGTGCTGCATTAAGTGCTTGCGCTGACGTGGAGTGCTGTATTTATTGCTTGCGCTGACGTGGAGTGCTGTATTTATTGCTTGCGCTGACGTGGAGTGTTGTATTAATTTCTCTCCGTCAGTCGAGGCGATTGCCCTTTCGCCTGTCGAGGCATTGAATAGTCCTCTGGGGATGCGGCGCCGTGCCACGTGTCGCCTTTCTGAGTGCGCGCAGTCAAATCTACAGGACGACTGGGCTGCCCGAGGCGACTCTAGGGCTACTCGAGGTAGGGTCACATTGAAGGCTTCCCTCGAAATCTGAAACGGCGCCTCCATCCCTTATAAATTAGGGCTCCTTCTCCGTCTTCCTTCTTTTCGATCCTCAGAACTCCTGCTGCAACCTGCTGAAGAATAGTACTTTTCCTGTTGCCTGCGACCCTTCTGCTCGCAGAGTCTTTCATCGTAGGACTTCTCCCCCGTCTTCTTCCTTTCCGGTGGGTAGTCCTCCATCTAGGGTAGAGAATGGGTGTGCACAGGCATTGGCTAGGGGACGCGCTGTCCATAAGCCTGTTTAGGAAGGAATACAAAGTCCCTGCGAACGTAGAGGTTAGGCCAGACGGACCTGATGACGGTATCACATACAGCGACGGCTGGATGCCGTTCTGGCTGGTGGCCGTCGTGGAGGGAGGAGTCCGGTTCCCCCTCCACCCACTCCTCAGGGAATGTCTCCGGGAGTGGGGGTTGAACCCCTGCCAGCTGCTTCCCAATGGATACAAGATCATCATGGGAACAGTGCGGCTTAACGAGATCTTGTCCATCAACCTCGGTGTCTCGGACATCGAGGAGGCGTATGACCTCTGCAAATCCGCAGAGGGGCATACGTACTATCTTCGGCTAAGGCTCCACCGGACTGCCTTCGTGACCGCGCTGGAAGACTCGTATAAATACGCGGGGGAGGACCGTGTCTTCGTTCGCGGGGCGTGGGAGTTCGGCGAGGCGGAACCCAGCACCACGGCCCGGATACCGCGCAAAATAGGAGTCCCCCCAAGTAAAAACCGAGGCCCCTGGATTTTGTATTTTAATCATCTTTTTCCCTTTGCTGACATTGTTCTGTTCCTGCAGGTTTTCGACAGAGGAGGGAGCTTGCCAGGAGGAACCGGTGGAGGGTGAACAGTGATTGGCACGAGAAGGTGCGGAAGTACCGCGGTCATCACTGCCGAGCCGCGTACTCGCTGCTGGGGTACACGCCACACTACAAGTCTTTCCTCGCTCCGAGGCAAGTGACCGGGATCGACTCCGTGCTTCACGGGGTAGGCATCGGACCGGGCACCGAACAAACTGAGGCTCCTGTTCCGGAGACTGTTACTGTCGCGATTCCCAGCGGCATTCCGGTAGAGTCGGGCGGACAGTCCCCTGTCCGTGAACCAGCAGCGACCAAGAGAGCCGAGACCGGGCGCAGGCGGCAAAGGCAGAAGTTTGTTGTCTCCAGCGAGTCCCGGAGCACATCCAGCTCGGAAGAGTCCGAGGTCGAGATGTTGCGCGGTCGTCGCAAGCGCTTCGTCGCGGAAGACCTTACCGCCGCTGCGTTTGGAGAGACGGGCGAGAGCTCGGTCCCCTCCCGAGGTGCCGACGTCACCCGAAGCACGTCGGCGGCGGCTGATGCAGAGGTCCCTGCTCCTGAGACCGAGACGGTTCCGGAAGCTACCGACGGTGCTCAATCGGGAATACCTGCTGCAGCAGAGGTTGGGGCGAGCGCTCCGGCAATCATTTTTGAAGAATCGCACTCCGACCTAGGCAGAGGGGATACTGCCGAGGTCGTTGAGGAGCGCAGGCCGGAGAAGAGGGCCAGGGTCGAAGCCCCATCTGCCCCGGAGCCTGCCATGTCGGTCGGGGGGTCCGCCGCTCCCTCCAATTTCATCCCCTGGAGACCGGACATCGAGGGGGTGCTGGGAAGGCAACTAGCCGAGTCGGACCGAGCAGTCAGCCCCGAAGTGGTTGTCGCTCTGGGACGAGCGTGCGCCCTTCCCCAGGACATGGCAAGGTGGGCGCAGATGGACAACGAATCCCTGCTGACGTCCTCAATGCGGTCATTGGTAGCGGTATGTACGCGCTTGACTCATGTTCTCTTTTCTTTTTCTGCTTCATTTCATGTCGTGACAATTCTGTTCTCACTGCAGCTCTTGCAAAAGTGCCAAACCGGCATGGGAAGGCTGGATGCAGCCGAAGCCAGGGCAGCAGATTCGGCAACCGAAAAAGAGGAGCTGCTTAAGTCCCTGGCGGCAAGGGACGCGACCCTGGAGGAGGAGGCGAGGAAAAAGGAAGATCTTCTTGCCGAGCTCGACGCAGCGCGGGCCTTGGCCGAGCACCTCAAAGAGGAAGCAAAGCAGGCGGTGGATCAAAACGTCCAACTGTCCTGGAAGCTAGACGAGGTCCGACTTGCGTCGTCGCGGAGGGAGGAAGACATGAAGATGTTGCGGGGGACCAACAGTGGGCTTATCTCTGAGAGGAAGCTGGCTGAGAGACAACTAGAGATGGCTCTGGACGGGAAGGCGACCGAGCTCGCGCAGGCTCTGAAGGATCAAGAAGCTAAACTCAAGGAAGAGTACCTCGCCGAGCACGAGTCCGTGATGAATGAGGAGGTCAGCAAACTGGCAGCTGACTACAAGGCTCAACTGCCAGGAATCCGGGAGAAGGCGTGGGCACTTGGGTGGAAGGCGGCTTTAAGGAGGGTTGGTGTCCCTCCGGACAGCCCTATCTTTCAGAATTCCCCCAGGTTTCCTCGCTCGGATTCGGAGTTGCGAGCCGTCTCGGGAATCGCCCCCGTTCCTTCAGCCTCGGAGGTCCCTCCAGCTCCAGCCGCCCCCGCTCCTCCAGTGGTTCCGGAAGCTGCCCCAGCCGTACCTAGCGAGAGTGCTGCCGGGACTAGCTGTAACAAGGGAGCAGCAGCTCCCTGAACTATGTAATTTTTTTGTTTTGCCATACATTGTATTCATGCTGATCTTCTCATAATAAAACAACATTTTTTTTTTTGCCACTTGTTCTGTGAATGGTCTTGCTTGTGGTGGAATGCGTATCGATACAAGCAGTTTGCCGAATAGTTTGATAGGTACTAGGTGAGGGCGGTTGGCCCTCTGAACAGAGGAGCCGACCCACGAGGGCGGTACCGATACCGGACCATGATGCTGTTAGCTGTGCCGCCAGGGCTGGTGAAGGCACCGAGCTCAGGTCGGTTGGCCCTCTTAACAGAGGCGCCGAGCCGCGAGGGTGGTACTGTTACCGGACCCTGGTGTGCTTATGGCTGTGCCGCCTGGGCTGGTGAAGGCACCGAGCTCAGGTCGGTTGGCCCTCTGAACAGAGGAGCCGAGCCGCGATGGTGGTACTGTTACCGGACCCTGATTTGCTATGGCTGTGCCGCCAGAGCTGGTGAAGGTACCGAGCTCAGGTCGGTTGGCCCTCTGAACAGAGGCGCCGAGCCGCGAGGGTGGTACTGTTACCGGACCCTGATTTGCTTATGGCTGTGCCGCCAGAGCTGGTGAAGGCACCGAGCTCAGGTCGGTTGGCCCTCTGAACAGAGGCGCCGAGCCGCGAGGGTGGTACTGTTACCGGACCCTGATTTGCTTATGGCTGTGCCGCCAGAGCTGGTGAAGGCACCGAGCTCAAGACGGTTGGCCCTCTGAACAGAGGCGCCGAGCCGCGAGGGTGGTACTGTTACCGGACCCTGATTTGCTTATGGCTGTGCCGCCAGAGCTGGTGAAGGCACCGAGCTCAAGACGGTTGGCCCTCTGAACAGAGGCGCCGAGCCACGAGGGTGGTACTGTTACCGGACCCTGATTTGCTTATGGCTGTGCCGCCAGAGCTGGTGAAGGCACCGAGCTCAGGTCGGTTGGCCCTCTGAACAGAGGCGCCGAGCCGCGAGGGTGGTACTGTTACCGGACCCTGATTTGCTTATGGCTGTGCCGCCAGAGCTGGTGAAGGCACCGAGCTCAAGACGGTTGGCCCTCTGAACAGAGGCGCCGAGCCGCGAGGGTGGTACTGTTACCGGACCCTGATTTGCTTATGGCTGTGCCGCCAGAGCTGGTGAAGGCACCGAGCTCAAGACGGTTGGCCCTCTGAACAGAGGCGCCGAGCAGCGAGGGTGGTACTGTTACCGGACCCTGATGTGCTTATGGCTGTGCCGCCAGAGCTGGTGAAGGCACCGAGCTCAGGTCGGTTGGCCCTCTGAACAGAGGCGCCGAGCCGCGAGGGTGGTACTGTTACCGGACCCTGATTTGCTTATGGCTGTGCCGCCAGAGCTGGTGAAGGCACCGAGCTCAAGACGGTTGGCCCTCTGAACAGAGGCGCCGAGCCGCGAGGGTGGTACTGTTACCGGACCCTGATTTTCTTATGGCTGTGCCGCCAGAGCTGGTGAAGGCACCGAGCTCAAGACGGTTGGCCCTCTGAACAGAGGCGCCGAGCCGCGAGGGTAGTACTGTTACCGGACCCTGATGTGTATGCCGAAGCTGGCGATGGCGCCGAGCTGACAGTTGATATCCCGAATAGAGGGGTTGAACCTCCGTGACCCTTGAAGCAATGCAAAGACTCTTTCTGGAAAAGTTGCCTTTTATTGATATTTGACTTCTTGAATTACATTTTTCAGAAGTAGAATTTTTTGAGATGCGCCGCGTTCCATTGTCGCGGGAGCGGCTTCCCTTCCATATCTTCGAGTCGGTAGGCAGATCTCCCGGCTGTAGAAGTTATTCTGAACGGTCCCTGCCAGTTGGGTGCCAGCTTGCCTTCGTTGGGATCTCGGTCGCCAGGCAGTGTTTTCTTCAAGACCAACTCTCCTATCGTAAACCTTCTTTCTTTGACCTTCGGGTTGTATCCCCTGGCCAACTGCTGTTGGTAGGCGGCCAGGCGGATAGCTGCCGCCTCTCTTCGTTCTTCAGCCAAGTCCAGCTCCCGTGCTACATTCAGATCGTTCAGACCCTGGTCACAGAGTTCCGATCTCAAGGTCGGGAGGCCGACCTCAAGGGGAATAACTGCTTCCATGCCGTAGGCGAGGGAGAACGGGGTAGCCGAGGTGGAACGCCTTGGGGTAGTTCGGTAGGCCCATAGAACGCTTGGCAGCTCCTCTGCCCATCGACCTTTGGCCCGGTCGAGTCTCTTTTTGATTCCGTCGAGCAGTACTTTGTTCGAGATCTCGGCCTGACCGTTGCTCTGGGGATACGCCGGGGTGGAGTAGATGTTGCGAATGCCGTACTCCTGGCAGAAGCTCTTGAAGAGGTTGGAATCGAACTGCGTCCCGTTGTCCGAAATGAGAGTGCGGGGAATTCCAAATCTTGTGATGATATTCTTCCACACAAAGTTCTTCGTGTCTAACTCGGTGATGGAGGACAAAGGTTCAGCTTCGACCCACTTCGTGAAGTAATCCGTGGCCACAATCAACCATCTTTTGTTCCCTGGAGTTCGGTGAAGTGGTCCGACGATGTCGAGGCCCCACTGGGCGAAAGGCCATGGACTGGAGAGGGGACTCAGGTCTTGGGCTGGCTGGTGGAGAGAGTGAGAAAACTTCTGGCACTTCTCGCATTTCCTGGCGTAAAGCTGGGCGTCCTTCTGCATGTACGGCCACCAGTATCCCTGGCTGATAGCCCGGTACGCAAGTGACCGACCTCCTATGTGACTGCCGCAGATACCTTCGTGAATCTCGTAGAGGAAATCGTCGACCTTGCTGGGGTGAACGCACTGGAGGTAGGGCCCTGTGAATGACTTCCTGTAGAGCTTGCCGTCGGGGGACAGCCAGAACCGGGACGCCTTCAATCTGATCTTTCGCGCTTCAGTCCTGTCCTCGGGTAGCTGGTCGTCCTTCAGGTAGGCGATGATGGGGTCCATCCAGCTCGGGCCGAGATCCAGGCACATGAGTTGCCGGGGTTGCTGGAGGTTGATGCTGGGCTCCTGCAACGTTTCTACTTCAATAGTTCTTCTTTCATCGGCTTCCACAGCCGAGGCGAGGCTGGCGAGGGCGTCTGCATGGGAATTGGATTCTCTGCCGATCTGCCGGACCTCGGTTCTTTCGAACTGGGAGAGGAGTCCCCGGGCATGGGCAAGGTAGGCGGCCATCCTGTCATCCCGAGCCTGGTAGTCTCCGCTGAGCTGGCTCGTCACTAGTTGGGAATCGCTGAAAACCACCACGGACAGGGCTTCCAGGATTTTGGCGCTGTTAAGTCCGGCAATGAGAGCTTCATATTCGGCCTCGTTGTTGGATGCCTTGAAACCAAGTGTCACAGCTTGCTCGATGACGAGGCCCTCGGGAGACTGGAGAACTACGCCAGCGCCAGCTCTCTTGGATGTCGAGGATCCGTCGACGAAGACTTTCCAGGACGAGTCGAGGAGTTCTCTCCAGGAATGCTCTTGCTCTGTCTCGGTGACGCCCTCCGTACCCCTATCGCCCCCCAGTTCGGTGTCGAGCGCGGTCGGTGCCGAACTCTGAGGGGTAAATTCCACAATGAAGTCCGCTAGGACTTGGGCTTTGATGGCTGTTCTGGGCTGATACCTGATGTCATATTGCCCCAGTTCGACAGCCCATTTAGAGATCCGTCCGGAGAAATCAGCCTTCCGGAAGAGAGTCTTCAGTGGGTATTCTGTTACGACCACTATCGTGAAGGTTTGGAAGTAGTGGGAGAGCTTTCGAGAGGCGCTAAGGAGCGCAAAGGCGAGCTTCTCGAGTTGTAAGTACCGGGTCTCGGCGTCCAGCAGGGTTTTGCTCGTGTAATAGATAGGCCTTTGCTGGTCGTTGTCTTCTCTGATGAGTACCGAGCTCACTGCATGGTCCGAGACCGACAGGTACAAGAACAGTGCCTCTCCAGAAGTCGGGGTTGACAGCAGTGGTGGAGAGGAAAGATATTGTTTTAGCTGTTGCAGCGCCTGAGAACATTCCGACGTCCACTGGAACTTGGAGCCCTTTCTCAAGAGTTGGAAGAAGGGTCTGCACTTGTCCGAGGCGCGGCTGATAAATCGGTTCAGGGCGGCAGCCATTCCGGTCAGCCGCTGAACTTGTTTCGCCGAGGTCGGACACTGGAGGTCCTGGATCGCGGTGATCTGGTCAGGGTTCGCTTCGATCCCCCTTCTTGTGACCAGGCTTCCTAGGAACTTGCCGGAACCGACCCCAAAGGCGCATTTGGACGCATTCAGCTTCAACTGAAACTGGTGAAGGATGTCGAAAATCTGGCGGAGGTCGGTCAGGTGGTCCTGCGACCTCTTGGACTTGACGACCATATCATCGATGTAGACCTCCACCGTTTTGCCGAGCTGGGCCTGGAACATCTTCGTCACCAACCGCTGGTATGTCGCTCCGGCGTTCTTCAACCCGAAGGGCATCACCTTGTAACAATAGGTGCCCCGGGGAGTGATGAAAGCAGTCTTTTCCTGGTCTGCCGCGTACAGGGGGATCTGATGGTACCCCCGGTAGGCATCCAGGAAGCTCATCCGGTCGTGTCCGGCAGTGGCGTCGATAAGTTGGTCGATTTTTGGAAGAGGGAAGCTGTCCTTTGGACAGGCTTTATTGAGGTCGGTGAAGTCCACGCAAACTCTCCATTTTCCCGTCTTCTTTTTGACCACCACGGTGTTAGCTAGCCACTGCGGATAGTGGACCTCTTTTATTGCACCTGCCTCGAGGAGTTTTTGAACTTCCTCAACCACGGCCTCAGTCTGCGGTACCCCAGTCCGGCGCGGCTTTTGAAGCACGGGCTTATGGTTGGGATCCACCTTGAGCTCATGGCAGATGACTGCCGGGTCAATGCCGGGCATCTCGTAGGGTGTCCAGGCAAAGACCGCTTTATTTTCCTCGAGGAGGTTGAGCAACTCTGTCTTCTCGGTCTCGGGGAGCTGGCTTCCCACGAGAAAGAACCTGTCGGGGTCAGCGGGATCAATATTGACCTTGGTGAGGTCTTCGATGCTCTTTTGCGCCGGAGCCCTGCCGACGTCCCCGAGCTCGGCCTCTCTATCCAGCTCGGTTACATTGACTTGGGAGGGCCCAGCCTCGTCAGAAAGTACGGCTAGCAGGCATTGCCTGGCCATGTGCTGGTCGCCTCTGACGGTGATCACCTCCGTTCGTCCCGATCGATTCTCCAAAGGGAACTTGAGTTTTTTATGCCGGGTGGAGGGCACCGCCTCCATGCTATGCAGCCATGTCCTCCCCATTATTACATTGTACGGGGAAGGGACATCGACCACTAGGAAGTCGACCTGCCTGCAGGCGCCACCTATTTGGACTCGAAGGGAGATTTTGCCCTTGGGATAGACAGGTTTAGAGCTGAAGCCTACCAGAGGGGTACGGGCTGCCTGGAGGTCCTCGTCTTTTAGTCCCAACTTCTTGAAGCAGTCGTAGTAGAGGACCTCGGATGAGCTGCCAGGGTCGACGAGGGCTCTCTGAACCAAGAAGTTTTGTAGCTTCAAGGTGAGCACTAGAGCGTCGTTGTGCGGTAGCTCGACGTCTTCCAGGTCTTTGTCAGAGAACCAAATTCTGACCCCCTCTGTTTTGGCCTTCTTCGCGGCCTGCTCTGGTGCCGCGGTCAGCACCTGTTTTTGGTGGGAGGCGCGCCTGGCCTCGGCGCGGGCCTGGGAGCTCTTCTTAGGTGGGGCGGCGAGGTGGATGACGTGGATGACGCCTTCGGGCTCGCTGTCCTGGTTATCAGCTTCCCGCCTCGGAGGTCGGCCATCACCTCGGCCCTCCTGCTTGATGTACTCCCGTAGGTGCCCCTCCTTCACAAGGTCTTCCAGGTGGAACTTGAAGCTCTTACATTCGTCGGTCCTGTGCCCGTTCTGCTTGTGGTAGGCACAGAACCTGGTCTGATCCCAGGAGGAGGGGTCGGTCGTCATTGGCCGCGGCCATTTGAAAAATGGCTGCGCCTTTATTTTGTTGAGGAGCCTATAGATTGGCTCCTTGAAGATGGTGTTCACTGCCACGTAGGAGGTCGGCTCGTGGCCGGACCTTCTGCTGCTCCGTGATCCCGACGTCGAGGCGGAGGGGGCTCGGCGCTGCTCCGAGGACCGGGCTTTGCGCCGATCCGGGGATGGGTCCCTTCGACGATCCTCCCTCCTGGAGGACCTGCTGTCTCCCTTGGCCGGTTGGCTCTTCTTGGTGAGGCCAAAGTTCTCCCGACCTCGCGCCTCGTCTTCTTCCGCCAAGATGAACCGGTTGGCCCGGGTCATCAGCTCCTTCATGGTGGCCACGGGATACATGACCAGCTGCGCTCGAAGTGGGATACCTGGCTGCAGGGCCAGCTGGAAAGACCTCACCGCTAGCTCCTCAGAAGCGCACTCGATCTGGCTGTAGACAGTCCAGAATCGTCGGGCGAACTGGGTGACGTTCTCATTCTCCTGCATCCGGAGGGCCATCAGGTCGGCATCGGTCTTTGGGATGACGCGATGAGCCTGGAATTTCCCCAGGAAGGAGGTCCGAAGCTGTTGCCAACTGGAGATGGAATTTTCGGGAAGCGAACAGAACCATCGTAGGGGGAGATCCGCCAAACTGGAGGAAAAGACTCGACAGTTCAGGGAATCGTCATCCCCCCAGACCGACATCCTTTGGACGTAATGTCGGAGGTGAGCAGCAGGATCCGAGGTCCCGTCATATAAGGTGAACCTTGGGACGCTGAACTTCTCGGGCAGCGTGTATCTTCTTATCTCCCTAGAGAAAGGAGACGCGCCAGTATCTTCAGCTTCAAAGGTGGCATACTGGTCCCGGTCGATACCAGCAGTCTCCAAATTCTGGCGGATAGTCTGCTTCACCTGCTGGTCGATCCACTTCTTCAGTTCATCGTCCTCCAACCCCTGGCGTTGCTTCTTTGGCTCTTCATGTATGTGGCTGCTGCTGGAGCCTTCTTCTTTTTGGTCTCGGTCACGCCTCTTACTGTTGAGGACGTGCCTCAGGTCTTGCCCGTGGCTCGGACGCCTGGGCGGCGGGCCCTGGTTCTTCCTGCCTTCGAGCTGTTGCGTGAGCCGTTCGATAAGCTCACGCTGTTCTTGGATAAGGAGGTTTTGTGCTCTGATGTCCTCCAGGCGGGGGTCTTCGTTGCGCTTAAGGCTGGCCTGATGCTGGGACTGTGATCCAGCCCGTACTGACTTCTCGTGCGGTTTGGTGACTGACTTGTCACCTTGCACGGGCCGCTTATGGCTATGGTGGGGTTGTTCTGGAGGTGGAACGTCGCGAAGGGAGAGCATGGTTACTCCCCTGGACTGTGACGCTGTTTGGACCGTGGGAGACCTCCCGCCAGACCTCCTTTGCTGAGGGGGAGGAGGTGGAAGATTTTGCGCCAGCGTAGGCTGCGTGGACACAGCCTTGCCCTTGGAAGGTCCTTCGCCATTTCTGGTTTTCGGAGGCATGGTGTTTACAAGCTTTTTGTTCAGTTTCCCACAGACGGCGCCAAACTGTAGGCGGTAAAAACGACACCTACTTAGATTAGGATGAGATCGGGGTTGAACTTCTTAGGACAGGGAATGCTGAACTCCGAGAACCTGAAAAGGAAGGAGAAAGGCTTGGGTCAGAGGCCCTGGCTGCCGTGAGCCGAAGGCACTCCGATGCCTGAGTTAGCTCTGGTAAAACTAAACAGGAGGAGGAAGGGAGGAATGAGAGTGCGTGTAGTATTGAGGGTTGTGCGTTGGATATTGCGTACCTCTTATGGGACTGATCCCATGCATATATAGGCAAATGTTCCTCGTTCATTCTCTCTGTGAGTGGGGGTAGGTGAGGTGAGGTCCCATCGTTCCTTACCCTGACAGGCAGCAGTAGGTGAGACGGACAATACCCCTACCTCACTTTCCACGCCTTCAGCCAGCTAGCGTACAGGGGTGATAAAGCACACATCTTATCACCATAAATGAGCAATCCTATCGCCATAAATGACCGCCCATATCTGTCAGGGTGCGCCGTATTTCCAGGAGGAAGGTGGCGGCCCACTCTGATTCTAGTGCTGCGGTTTGGGACTAAGGATGGCTTGGCCGTGGCGCGCCTTTGTACCGGGCTGACGCCCATACCGAGCTGCCGAACTGTGGTGCTGAGCTTGTAAGCTACTGACCGAGCTGCCGAGCTGCCAAGGTATTGACCGAGCTGCCGAGCTGCCGATCTTTTACCGCAGAGGCTGAGGAGCTCAGCGAGTTTAGCCGTGATCCTTGTTTAATTTCGTCATTACGGTGTTTTACCCACACATACGTGGATGGAAGAGATCCATTCTCCCGCCTTTGAAAGCCAAGGAAGACCATTTTGCACAATATTTTAGTTTAACACAAGGAAAATTGTCTGTCGAACAATATGCCAATGAATTTGAAAGGCTACACTACTTATGTGACTTCGGCAAGACACTTGATTTCAATCAATTTCTCAAAGGTTTGCACCCAACCATATTGAAAAATATGAAGAAAGAATGCAAAGATATGCACGAGGCATTTTGGGAAGCAATTCGTGTTAAAAGCTCAATAAAATGCTATCGCCTTCAGAAAGCTAAGATGCAAGAAGAAAAGTCTCTGCAAACCACAAAAGTCCCTATGGTGGAACCAATCACGGAGATTATCAAAGCTAATGTTGAGGAACAAAAGCAAGACGTTAATGGTTTCCCAACAAATTCAAATGAAGTGATAGACAAAACTCCTCCTCCGGATCCTATTAACAATGGTGATCTAAAGACGCAAGCAGCAAAGAATCAGAAGCAAGCATTGAAGACTTGGATATGGTTAGTAAGGAAAATGAACATCCGATGGATCTAATCAAAGTGTTACTTCCAGACAAGCCCATTGGATCATCAGAAAACAAGTCCATTATTCCAAATTGTTCAGAAGAAGATCCGTTATCTGAAGTATCTCACATTGACTTCATATTTGGAGATAAAAAATGGACACTTGGCGATTGCAATTTGATTTTACAGATTCTACGGTCATTCTTTCAAGCAAGATCGAACCATCAAAAGAAACAATATCTGAAATTTTCTTGAAGCAAAAAATCGAGTGAAGCTTCGAAGTCATGTCAGGAGCAAGAAGATCAAGAACAACTAAAAGTTGTACGCTTGGTTTTCGACCCAAGAGACCACCTACTAAACTTGGGGTCAAATTCCCTCCAAGAAGGGGAGAGCTGATGCAGGCCAAACTAATGGGCCTAGCCTAAGGGTCTATTAAGCCCAAAGCCCACAAGGCCCATCAATGAAGTCCCAAGATTTCTCCAATGGCAAATCCATGAAGGACTCCTTCCTACGGTGGTTCCTAAATTTTCTATCTTTTAGTAGATTTCTTAGATTATAATAATTGTTACGATTTAACAACAATTAGGCAGTTTCTAAAATTTCCTAGATTCTTAGATTTAGAGAGTTTTCTAATTTGGTATGGCTTGATTGCTAAATCAGTACTTAGACTTTATTATATAAAGAATGTAATCCCTTATCTTGGGATAGAATATACAGGCCAAACTAATGGGCCCCGCCTAAAGGTCTATTAAGCCCAAAGTCCACAAGGCCCATCAATGAAGTCCCAAGATTTCTCCAATGGCAAATCCATAAAGGATTCTTTCCTACGGTAGTTCCAAAATTTTCTTTCTTCTAGTAGATTTCTTAGATTATAATAATTGTTATGATTTAACAATAATTAGGCAGTTTCTAAATTTTCCTAGATTCGAAGATTTAGAGAGTTTTCTAATTTGGTATGGCTTGATGGCTAAATCAGTACTTAGACTTTATTATATAAAGAAAGTAATCCCTTATCTTGGGATAGAATATACAGAAAATTGAATGAAAATTGAGCTTTCTCAAACGTGTGATTCTCTCTTGTCTGTGGTGTGAGACCAAGACATCCTGCCCTAAGCCGTTTGGCTTAGAGAATAGCCCGTTGTCTATCCTCCTTCTCCCCTGCGCTGCTTCGACAAGGTTTGCACTAGTAGCTTAAAAGTATAGCAGTGTGCTTGTCTATCTACTGTGGCTTAAGGAATGGAGTGCATCTTATTGAAAGAAGCTTTCGACATTTCATGTGTGCCTGCGTACTAAAGATGCCCCGGTAGTACAAATCCCAAGTTATATATTATGGATACCTTTGTAGTGCATGTTAATTATCAGCCAATAATGGAGAAGATGATGATGATAAGCCACATATGGAAAAGGTGTGATAATGATGAGATATGATGCCCAAATATGGCTTGGATATGGCAGGGTCACATCATGAATATGGTAGGTACACATGTTTTATACAAAAAGTCAACTATCGAATATGATATGACACGATACGTTGATAATTTTGAAGTATCCAGGTATAATAGATTATGAGCCGCATGAAACTTTTGATAATAAGCTGCAAATGAAGATATCGATGATAACCCACAAATGACCAAGGTGTTAACTATCAGCCACAAACAATTAAGGTGTCAATTATGAGACACGAATGCCGAAGGTGTGACATAAGCTGTGAACAACAAGGATGGTGATGAGCCACAAATGACGAAGATGCTCCCATAAAGGATTTTGATTGAATGTGTGGCATTTTTTTATTTTTTTTGGTTGTGGGGGGGGGGGGGGGGGGGGGGGTGGGGGGGTGGGTGGATTCTCCAATGCACACTATGGTTAATTTGTATTTTATGTCTGTGCATGTGTTGTTACTTGTTACATAATGTATGTGGCATAATGTGTAATAATGCACACGATGCGTGCTTGCTGTGATGTTACTTTAACCTGACTGCGCCAAAAGATAAAATTGATGTATAATTGATGCTTGATATGGCATAAAAAGGGATGAATGAAATACGTACAAAATGGGCAATAAGATTTCTAGACGATGTTAGATGAAGATGGAATTGTAATACATAATGAACCGAAAATGAAATGGACCAATGGCATTGTATGAAATGTGCAATGCATCATGCATATGATGTTGGTTTGATACCAATTAAAAAAAAATGTCAGTTTGATATAATATTTGACATAATCTAAATGATGTGACGTGCAATGGTCTCCTACCTACCAGGGAGCAACTTCAAGTCTCTATTAAGGTGAAAACAATGACCATGTTGTGCAATGCACGGAATGTTTGTACTGTTTAATGAGATGTTTGTCATAGTCATGGGTGAGATGACTCTTTTGGTAGATTGCTGTGCTGGTCAGCATGCAAGCCTTTCAACAGGCTGAGAGCAAGGCTTACCGGTGCTCCCTATGGGAAACTACCACCATGGTATGGATGTGGAACAAGCAAGATACCTTTTGGTAGCTTTGGACATGCTCCTCACTCTATTCAAGGCTAGAGTTTGCATTGCATCTCACTGATTAATTCTCCTCTATCCATTGTCTTGTTGCTGGATGGTGGGGATATCCTTAAAGTCATTCTAGTGAGGTGATTGATGATTGCCATTGTCTTCACAAAAAATATTTGATCTCACGATGGGTCCAATTTCACATGGTCCAAAAATTAATGAATATTGTTGAAACTAATCATCTAGGGTAGAATTTTTAGAATGTAGACTTTACGTTACAAGGCACATTCTTAGAATCCTTCTTGCTTGAGCATGCCACAGTTCAATTAGCTAAAAGTGTGTGAGTTGCAATGTTAGTGGTGATTTCCAAGCAGCAGCAAGAAGATTTTCAAAAGGAAAAGCTGCTATAAGATCGCCAACTTTCATAGTGGCACCAATTGGATAGTAGTTTGAAATAAAACATATGGTGACACTTGTCACCCCATAATGGCAAACCATAGTAGAATTGGAAAGTAAAGCTAGCAAGGCAAGGTTAACCGTCAACCAATATTGCAAATGTTCACATGACATGCTAATCATCATAAAACCTTATCACATCCAACAAATTTTCACTATCAATGTTGTGTTCGTCATCATCATTGTTAAGAATATTTGGATGGAATTTCCTAATTAATTGGATAGTCAATGATTGTTGGATAGTATCACATGCCATTGTCATTGTCATCCTACACAAGATATTTAAGATTATTCATACTCGGCTACTCAATCTTTTTTTTTTTTTTTTCCTGATCGGTTTTGAAAGATTTCATTAAACAGAGGAAGTACAAGAGAAGAAAGTAAATTCCACTCGAGGAGCTAATAAAAGGAGCCTATGGTATAAAAGCATTATACCAAAGACCAAAACTACATCACAAAGAGCAAACAACAAAATGAAACAATTTGTCCACTATCACGAACGTGAATAGACAATGGATATTTGTGGAATACTTGGATCCCTCTCATGGACGATCCTCCTTCCCTTTTATAATTTCATATAGCCTTAATCAAGGCAATTCAAATCTTGATACAATCTATTTGTTATGGAATGAAAGCTGTTACATTGATTTTGAGTGTATCCTAAACGTATCCCATATGATGGATTAATTTGTTACAATGAATGGGCCTGGGCCTGATGGGCTTTGTATCACTTGTGTTAACACCCCCCCTTAAATTGATGATGGTCAAACAACAGCAATTTGCAAAACAAGAACGCATGGCGTGGCTGAGGCAGTCCTTTGGTGAAGATATCTACAAGTTGGAGTTCACTGGAAACACGTGGAAGACTAATGACCTTGCAATTATATTCATCACGAATAAAGTGACAATCCACCTCAGTATGCTTTGTCCGTTCATGAAAGACTGGATTCACAGTGATACGGATGGAACTAGTATTGGCCGCATGAAGTGAGGTAGTAGAGGTCTGAGGAAACCAGATTTTCAAGTAGACCACGAAGCCACAGGATCTTGGAACAGGCAGAGGACATGGCACGATATTCGGATTCAGTGGAAGATCTGGAGACCTGTTCCTGCTTTTTGCATTTCCAAGAGATGAGTGATTCACCCAAAAACATACACCAGTCTGTAGTAGATCGGCGAGTATCCGGGCAGCCGGCCCAGTCGGCATAAGAATAAGCATTTAGGGTGAGTGGTGTGCCAACCGGAAAAACCAAACCTCGTGTCGGAGAACCAAGAATGTACCGAATAATCCGTTTGACAGCCACCAGATGGTGATGCCGTGGTGCTTGCATGAATTGACTAACAACATTCACAGCATAGGAGATGTCGGGCCGAGTGATGGTCAAGCAGACTAAACTCCCGACTAATCGTCTGTAGGAGGTGGGGTCGGAGAGGAGGTCCCCATCATCTTTTCGGAGTTTCACATTGACTTTGAATAGAATGTCCACAGGGGTTGCATCCTTTTGGCCTGCAAGATCAATAAGATCAGTAGCATACTTATGCTGATGTAAAAACAGTCCCTTCCTAGCCTGTAGTACCTCAAGACCCAAGAAATATGTTAAAGGACCCAGGTCTTTCATATGGAATGCAGATTGAAGTGAGGATTGAAGACTATGGATCATTTTACTATGAGTGCCTGTGATGATGATATCATCCACATAGACTAGAAGGATGGTGGTAGCTTGAGCAGTGTTATTCAGGAACAGTGAAGGATCATAAGGACTTTGAGTAAATCCAAGATGAAGCGGAGTAGACCGAAAATTTTCAAACCAAGCTCTGGGTGCTTGTTTGAGTCCATACAGCGAGCGACGAAGCCGTGCCACCTCGTTTTTAGAAGTAGTATCATATCCTTGAGGAAGACGCATGTAAACTTCCTTTTTAAGATCTCCATGGAGGAAGGCATTCTTCACATCCATCTGATAAAGAGGCCATGAGCGTGATGCTGCAATAACAAGAATAGTATGCACCGTTGTCATCTTGGCCACCGGAGCAAATGACTCATCATAGTCAATACCATACTCCTGACGGTTGCCAAGTGCCACTAACCGAGCCTTATAACGTGCCAGAGTACCATCAGAATGTAGCTTGATAGAGTAAACCCATTTACAGCCAATGGGTGTGATGGACGGAGGACAGGGAGCCACATCCCATGTGTGATTCACTTTGAATGCGTCAAGTTCTTCCTGCATGGCCTACCGCCAATACGCATGTTGCAATGCTTGAGAAAAATGATTAGGAATGTGAACAGAAGACAAAGTAGCAAATAAGGATGTATGGGTAAAACCAAACTGATAAGGGGAACGGGAAGTCCTAGAGGATCGACGAACAGGAACTGACTGGGAGATGTCTGGAGCAGGAGTTGGGTCAAGTGCCGAGGAAGCTGATAAATCAGGAGCCGCAGGTGCAATCATATTTCCCCGCCGATGCCTTTCATACACAAGTAAAGGCTTGATAGAGTCCGAAAAAGGAACAGGATCACCACAGAAGTCAGGAACAAGGGAAAGCACAGTAGGATTATCATGATCTACATGATGTTGGAAAAAATACTGATTTTCAAAAAACACAACATTACGAGAGATCCTGATACATTTCACCTTAGGATCATAACAGAAAAATCATTTTTGGTCAGTCACATAGCCTAGGAAAGCACATTTAGATGATTGAGCAGATAGTTTTGTTCGTTCAACTGGGGGAAGAAGAACGAAACATACACACCCAAAAGTATGGAGATGAGAATAAGTAGGATGCTTGTGAAATAAGCGAAAATAAGGTGTGTCATTCTCGATACAAGGGGATGGTAGTCTATTAATAACATGAACTGCTGTGGACAGAGCTTCAGGCCAAAATTTTGGCGGAACCGAAGATTCAAAGAGAAGTGACCTGACAATGTCCAAAAGGTGTCTGTTTTTTTTCTCAGACACGCCATTCTGTTGTGGTGTATAAGGACATGATTTTTGCGAAATGATCCCTTTGTTTTGCAAAATTTTTTGAAACTCATTAGAAACATATTCACCACCAGAATCTGTGCGAAGTGTTTTAATGGATGTGGAGAAGTGATTTTCCACATAAGCTAAAAAATTTTTAAACGTAACAAACATCCTAGATTTTGAATGTAAGAAATAAATCCATGTAAAGCGACTATGATCACCAATAAATGTAACAAAATACTTAAAATGAGAATGGGATATGAAAGGTGCTATACCCCATACATCACTATGAACAAGATCAAAGCATTGCAATGATAATGACGTACTGATGGGAAAAGGTAGAGTCTTACTCTTGCTCATTTTACAACTAGAACAATCAAAAGAAGCATCTTTAAAAGAAATTTTATTATCATGAAGCAAACCAGATTGAACTAAAGACAACAAAGGACGAGAATGAGGATGGCCTAATCTATTGTGCCATAATTGGCTTTTATTTGAACTTGAAGCAGAAAACAAAGTAGAGGCAAACAAATTCTTATCTTGTGTAGAGAGTTGTAACGGGAAAAGACGACCACACTTAGGTCCCTTCGCTACCACCTCCCTCGATGCTTGATCCTGTATCACACAACCAGAACATGAAAAAGAGACAGAACAATGGTTATCAACTAGTTGTCTAACAGATAATAAATTTGTAGATAAATGAGGAGAAAGAAAGACATGACTCAAAGGTAGGGGATGTGAGATCTCATCGATGGCAGTAATGGGTATACTGCCACCATCTGCAGTATTGATTCGGAGATTTCCATCATACGGCTTTACTTGAGATAAATTATTAGAAGAGTGAGTCATATGATTAGAAGCCCCCGAATCCATATACCAAGTAGAGTTCGATTGTTTGGGTTTACCTAAGAGACCAAGAGCAAAAAAAGCATTTACTATCATCTGTTGAACCATTTTGGGGGTAAGAGAGGATGAAGAAGGAGGCTGAGCAGGCAGCACGGAAATGGCAGCAGGACTCAATGCAGAAGAAGACGCATCCAAGGTTGCCAGATTAGCCTTCTGAGTGGAAGCCTAAGCACGGCGCCGACATTCCAAAAGAACATGGCCTTTGCGTTTATAGTAAGAGCAGAATTTTTGATTGCACTGAGTGGCGACATGGCCATACTTCTGACAACAATAGCACTGTACTTTGGTCATGTCTCTGTTTTGTTGTTTAGGACGAGCAAGATAGGCAACAGTCAATGGTCTTGGAGAAATTGCTTGTTGAAGAGTAGCCTGGGTAGTAGGACGTTGCTCCTTGTGAAGAAGCTCTCCTAAGCAAGAATCAATAGATGGGGGAGGCACCCTGCTCATCAGATTGGAACGTACTTGTTCAAACTCAGGTCGTAGTTTCATCAAGAATTGATCCCGTTGACTAGTGGAATGAATGCTTTGAACCACCGCAATCAAGGCATCAAGTAGACTGGAGTAAATGATCTCAGTATAGTCTATCCATAAGCGAATAAAATGAGAGTAATATTCTTGAATGGGCATTGTCCCTTAATTAAACTGAGATAGCTCATGTTCTAAGTGGAAACGTCTGGCGGAGTTATCCTGTTGATAAACCTGTCTAAGAAAGTCCCACATTCCTTTTGCTGTTTTATAGGGCTGGAGATTCAGAATGTATTGTGGATCCACTGACCCCAGAAGCCAAGTCATGATTTGGGCATCCTTGGTGTCCCATTTGGACACTGCCTTTACATCCCCTGAAGGTTTAGGATCAGTCCCATCAACATGTCCCCATAACTATTTTCCCTTAAGGTATATTTGAAATTGAAAAGCCCATGATGAATAATTTGTCCCATTGAATTTAATCAAGGAAATTTCACTTTTGTCCATGATGAACACTCTAGTATCCGTCGCAAGTCAGTATTGGAACTCAGAATGACTAGATCAGCAAGCCTCGTGTACTAGAGAGGAGGGTGTTGAGTGAAATCCTTAGAAAGTGCAAGCAGATTGTAAAAAAAACACAGATCTGTTCCTCAACAAAATTGGAAAACAACTCTATAATCCCTAGAAGTATCTCACGACCCTGAGGCAGTGATATTTGGAGGTGCCTGACGGATCTATGGTGGGCCAGAGGTGATCAGATGCCAGAATTGGTCCAGGCGACCTGAAATTCTGCACAGGACCTGGTCTGGTGGCCCACAAAGTGATCAATGATGGGATCGGATCACATGGGAAGAAGGAGAAGCTAGTGCTTCTCCTTGCTCCTGGATGGCTGAGAATTTCTAGAAATAGAGATCAGTTGTTGTGGTGATCTCTATTGAGTGGCTAAGATGCAAATGAAGTTGCATGAAGTTGCAGAAGAAGAAGATGAAGCAGCAAACCAAGTCGCAGGCTTTGATACCATGTCATGAACGTGAATAGACAATGGATATTTGTGCAATACTTGGATCCCTCTCATGGAAGATCCTCCTTCCCTTTTATAATTTCATTTAGCCTTAATCAAGGCAATTCAAATCTTGATACAATCTATTTGTTACAGAATGAAAGCTGTTACATTGATTTTGAGTGTATCCTAAACGTATCCCATATGATGGGTTAATTTGTTACAGTGAATGGGCCTGGGCCTGATGGGCTTTGTATCACTTGTGTTAACATCCACCCCCTGTTTGGCCAAATATTCAGCAAACGTTTGCCATTCGCACAACATGCTAAAAATGAACCAGAATGTGCAAAGATAGCAACTTGATCTCACCGCCACTAAAATTGCATTATTTAGCCACATATATCCCAAGCAGTTCCAAAATAGCGAAAACCTCCTCCTCATTAGATTCCATTCTTCGAAAGCATTGGCAGAACATACCCATCGCCATTTTAGAACCCCGCCACCCCCCCCCCCCCCCCCCCAAACACTGTTTGGCCAAATATTCAGCAAACGTTTGCCATTTGCACAACATGCTTAAAATAAACCTGAATGTGCAAGGATAGCAACTTGATCTCACCGCCACTAAAATTGCATTATTTAGCCACATATATCCCAAGCGGTTCCAAAATAGCCAAAACCTCCTCCTCATTAGATTCCATTCTTCGAAAGCATTGGTAGAACATACCCATCGCTATTTTAGAAACACCACACCAAAGAAGGAAGCCATCCCCATGGCTCAATCAATCTCGGCAAAGACCCTAGTAGAGCGTTCTACAATGCCACACTTGGCCAAAAAATGACACCACAAAGCAAAGGAGAAATTCCAACGTATAAAGAGAAATCTACCGATTCACAAAAATGCCCTCAAACATCATGCATCTCCTTCTGAGATTGTCTGCCATTGCCACTTCCCCTGCAACTGCTAGCCAACCAAAAGCCTCCACCTTCTTGGGAGATAAAGCCCTCCAAACAAGAGAGCAAGCTGGCATATCACCCGAAATACCTTCCACCTCACAATAAAAGGATTTCGAAGAGAAAACACCAGAAGGGCATGGTTTCCAAATCCAAAGACCCTCCTCTTCCTTGTGGATAACAGCAGTAGATAGAAGACTTAAAAAGGACTCTTAACTCAAACCTCTCTCATGGATGCAACTTCCTTTTAACCGATAACTCTCAAGACAGAAGAAATCTGAGATAAATAACCATAATAATGAAAAAGAAACAGCTAGGCTGTGCCCTGGAACTCACAAATGGTGCATGGAATCAACTTAACCATAGTTAAGTAATGAGCCACCATAATTTATAAAGACAATGCCATAAGAGTGGCCTCTGATTAATCTTGATTCATAAATCAAGCAGATGGAGAAATGATTGATTACCAGCAGAAGGGCTAGCAACGACCTTCCTAACCTCATCTCCACTGTCATTATAACAACTATGAATAACTAATAACTATAAGATAAGGATGGGCATGTTTCTAAATCTATTATATATGGTTCTACAAATATATATATATATATATATATATATATGAAAAAACCACCAACTCAATTTGGGGTGTTATAATTTCACGATGCATGATTCTCAAATCCAAAATTTTCATTTTTATAGGGAATTGTAAATGCCTTTGTTCGAATGGAGAGATGGGACGGGAATTGTGGGCAACTAAAGAATTGAGAATCAAATTGGTTGGGCACTGCAATTGATAATGGACACCCCCCAAAACACAAAAAGAAGCAACATATGACAAAATAAGCTAAATTCAGATTGAGAGTTTCCATATCTACTAAAATGAAATAAATAACAGAAGAATGAGCTGCAGATTTACCTGCGCTTCATGCTAATCACCCAAAGAGATATAAGAAAACAACCAGCAGTATTCCGCACATAAGGGTCTAATCAAATCCACTTGTAATCACATGAATAGAAGCTTTTCCTTTGTAGGGTTGATTCACATACTCAGCCTTTGCAATCTACATCTGCAAGCAGTAGTAGTAGTTAAGACAGTATAATTAAAAGCTTCTCATAAGACAAACCATAACAGAGAGAGAGAGAGAGAGCGCGCGCGCCATTGAAGAGATTGTGCAGAGATCTTGGGCACTTTAACCATTTTAGAAATAGTTGGCGACAGAGAATTACCATTCTAAAACAAAGGGAATCAGGGGGCCACATGACATTGACATGATGGGACCATCTGGGAGTCCACAGAGAGCAAAGCTCTCATAGTTGAAGATGTGACTAATTTCAATCTTCTAAAACTAGTAATCACAAACAAATCTTAGTTTCTTAAAGCGAAACAAAAATTGATATGAAACCCAAATTTTGATTTCTCTTCTCATCGCCAATTTCTTGGAGAGGTGGTGGTCCATTGATGGATGGTTGGCCCCACGATACAATGGAACGTGCAAGACACAGAATCTGAAGTCCGAACTTGATCGTGGAGTTGCAGAGATGGCGTTAGGGTACCTAAACAACGGGGAAAGATCATTTTTGGGAAGATTTCAAATAAGAATTTAAGGTTTTATCTTATTTATATAAAAAAAAAAGATTGAGGTTTCAAAACTTTTCAAATTAAGGATGTAGTTTTTCAGTAAGTTTTTAATTAAAGGCAACCGGCCATTTAAAGCTATTTTCTTATGACTTTTTACGTCAGTTTTATAACATATCCAAATATCCTTCATTGAGAAAGTTATCCTTTGGCTTTCTCCATCTTCTCCTCCTCTTTTTCACCGACAACTTCACGATGATCGACAACAAAAACTGTCTCCACAGCGATTGGCAACATATAGAGTTGCAAATAAGTATCCGATTATTCGAAAGTTCTGACCGCAAAAAAACACATCTAGAACCTATTTTAGGTTCCAATTCATAAACGAGTCATGAACCCAATTTAGGTTCCAATTAATAAATGGGTCGAGTCTATATAAGTTCTGACCCGTGGACCCGGGACCCGATATATGAGCCTTTGATATTGCAAACTGTACCTCAAAATCAACTTTTCTTTGACATTTTTATATATAATTCTGGAGGTAGTAGATTTGATGCATTGTTATAGGTTGAATGATATCTTGTTTTAAGAAAAATAAAAAAGTGAAAAGAATTATAAATAATTTTGGAACTAGATTTTAGTACTCTAGGTGTACCTGGTTCCAGAATTGGATTTGGGTTTTCCTATCGAAACCAATTCTAGAATCAACAAAAAAGTTTTTGAGTCAAAATTGGACCCGGAACCAAAGCCATTATTTAGAAACGGGTCTGGGTCTGGGTCTAGTATGGTTTCTACCTAGAACCATCCCATTTGCAACCCTAGTTGAATGAAGTAGCTACCTAAAGCTTGACATGGCTTTAAAAGAAAGGTATTTTAGGTATGTTAAAAAATTGAGAAAAAAAGGTCACCAAGAAATACCTTTAAATGGTTGGTTTTCCTCAACTGAAAACTTACCGAAGATTTTCCCTTTTTAAGCCTGAACCTATTTTTTTTAACTCATAGTGCAAAGTGGGGCTCCACTTGGGCCCACCTTTCATCAGTATAGGCCACTCAAGTCACTCCCTTTCGCACACAGGTATAGACATGGATTGGATTAGATCTCAAGAAAAAAGCATCCTCTTCTTTTATTTCCTCAAAATGATCACTTGGCACCTTAGAATTATATATATTAAAGTAAAGGGGGATGTAGGCTGTGGAGGGTGCCACCTCAGCCCTAGAAAATCTCTCATTTCATAGAAATACAAATGAAAACGATGAGATGGTTTGGCTTTGACGATTTGATGGAGGGTCGGATTTCCATCTCACACATGGCCCTCGCCATTTTGAAGAATCTCTAGTTTGGACACTCTCAATTTTGGATCCTCTCAAGCCAATCATTTTAAACAGAAACGAGACATTCAATCTGTTTTTTGAAATTTGAATACTTGAATGCCTTCAATCTACTTCAATGCCTTCCGTAAACGAAACTTCATCATTGCCAAGTTTCTCAACCCTAGAATCTTCATCATCTTCTTTGTCGTTCGTCATCATTTTGCAAGTCCAGCTCAATTCACCAATCATACGATCTCCAGCAGCAATATTGTCTGTAAGCACCTTCACGCTTTGATCTTGGAGTATAGGTTTTTCCTTTCCCTCTTATCTGTACCAAAGGTATTATACCCTAACTCCTTCATTCTGCAAGTTTTTTCCTTTCCCTCTTATCTGCACCAAAGGCATTAAACCCTAACTCCTTTCTACAATTTTTGCACAAATTCCTTCAATCTATAATTTCTGACCAATAAGGGACAGTCCAGCCCTATAGTGAAAAAGATAAAGGAGTCCTTTCCCTCTTATCTGCATCAAAGGTAGTAAAACACTAACTCTTTCATTCCTTAAGTTTTGCCCAAACTCCTTCATTCTGCAATTTTTTACCAAGAAGGGAGACACCTATAGGGAAAAAGATAGAAGAGTCCTTTCCCTCTTAACTACGCCGTTATTATTAAAGCTAATTAAGCTAAAAACCATAGATCTATGGGATGAGGCTACTATGGGGATGATGTTGATTATGACTATAATCTATATCTAGTTGGTTCTAATACATAGACTTCATTCAACATTGTTGAAAACTTTGAATCAAGGTCCCTCTAATATCTATATATGTTTCCAAGAGTCGAGACTTCATTGATCATTGAATATATGAGTTGATCCGTAGTTATTTGAGTCAAACTAACTCAGTTGGATATCAAGTTGGGTTGGGAAAGGGTCTAGAGGGGATCATCTCTACTCTTTTTCTGATAGACCATTTAAAATAGAGCTATTAAAAAAAGAGCTATAAAAAAAAGAGGGCATTTCAATTTTAGAGGATTTGCCTCTACGTTTTTTAGAGCCTATGCCTCTATTTTTCACATGTCTAGAAAGTGGGCATTTCAATTTTAGAGGATTTGCCTCTACTCCTCTAAAATAAGAAGATGATAAAGTTATTTACCAAACGCTCCAATTTTTCTATTCTCTATCCGATTTAAACAAATATACAAATAGAGGTGAAAAATAGAGATACCAAACATGCACTAAATCTCACTAGAAGCAGTGAAACATTTTCTTGTGTTGGAGGAAAAGTTTCTGCTGAACATGACCCTGATTTAAATACAAGTTGTGGACATTAATCGTAGAGTGTGTAAATGGAGTTAAGTGTGGTGTTCATGAGATGTACTCATGAGCAACTGAATATGGTTTTGGTTGGATGAGGGTTCTCCCTCTTCCATTTTGTTAAGTAAATGGGCTTAAAACATGAACCTGACCCAACTCTAACTTAACCCAAAATTAGGTTATTGTGCCCAAGCCTAACCCAATTTGAACTGCAAAGAACATCACAAATTTACTATGGGTCCAAGGTCAGCCTAACCCGACCCAAATTTTACTTGATTCAGAGATGCATAAAATCCTCTTTTATGGTTTGTTCAATATCTCAAAAGGATTAGGAAAATATTATCAATTGCGTGGGTGTTTGAAATCTTGTCTTAAAATTAATGGAAAAATTAAAGGTATATGGACAAGTCAGCTCAACTTTCGCTCAGCAATAAGCACAAGCCTAACTCATTGCCTTCAGTAAGCAGAAAAATCAATACACAAAGCATGGGGTCTTTTTTACCTATGCATGTTGGAACCTCTGATAATCACCCTAAAAATAGGAAGAAACTGATCTGAGGCGTGCTCTCTTTGTGTGAAGAGATTCGATATGGGTCGATTAGCAAAACAAAAGATAAAGAGGAGTGCATATTCAGCTGAAAATTGCTCTGTTTCTTTAAACATTGTTATGATATTTAAAGTCTAGGCTCATTTGGCTTTTACTATATTAAGTTTGGGGAAGGTTTTATATACACCACTTTCCGTCCCATTTGCACAACACCAAAATATAATTGCAGATGAATTATGATTTTGTTGATTGATAAGATTTCATTATAATTAACAAATTAATAAATTAAGACTTATATAAATCTAATACGCAATCAAGACTAATAATTACACACATATCTAATTTGGTCCTACTTGATTTGGACCAATGACAGTTGAAGAACCTTGGTTTTGGCTTGCATGTGAACCATATAAAATCATGTGCAATTGTCCAAAAATCACTTTACTTCTAGAGTTTGGACAATGCCACCCATGATCTTTCTTCAGCCATTAGCTTTGGATTATTTCTTTAGACTGACCATCAACAATGGGCTGGGGGTGTGTGCATGTGCGCCCCTGCATCTGCAGAGAAGCACCTCTTGCCTTATGTTGCTTTAATTCAGCATTATTGTGTTTTATTATAGTCGGAAAAATTCACAGACTTTTGTGTTGGAAGTGGGTAGACCTCTTGGATAGATTTCAAAACTTTTCACCAACTAGAAGTAGAGAAAACCGATCCAAAAACCAATGAAACCCAATCCAGGATGCATGTCCTCAATCTTAGCCATCATGATCAACAAAACAAACCTATCAAGAAGATAGAAATAGCACTAAACATGCAACCACGAAATTCCACAACATACAAGGAGTAGAAAATACCTATGGAGCTTGGTTGTGCTCTAATGGAGAACTTGATTCAACTCTTTGATGAAGAGCTCTTCTAAGATCAGAATCTCCAATACCCAATCGTCTTCCACGCTATGACCCGCTTCAGATCTCTTTCCTCAAGAGAGATGGTGGAATCTCCAAGAGAAAGATTATCTAGAATTACTAAGGAAACTAGAAGGGAACTAGAAGAGAGAGGGGGGAAGGAGAAGGAGTGCAACTCTTGCACAAAAGGGAGGTGGGCGTCAACTCCTAGGGATAGACCAAGCATGGATGTCCAATGCCTCCCCTAGTCTCCTTTATATAGATTTTCAACTCTTCTCTTTATGTCTAATTAGAAGTCCAACTTCCATTATACTTAGTAACCCTTTGTACTACTATTACAACTATTAGAAGTCTCACTTCAAATAGAAATAGTAGCTTTCCTTTTTGAGTTCAAATAGAATTAGTAAAGATCCAATCTTGAGCTAGCGTGAGGACCACTAGGGATTTCATAGAAAGCTGGTTTCAACTAGGACACTCCGACCCCACATCTCATGTGCAATCCGGGCCCACAGTTAATTGTAAATAACTCCACTATATAAATGCAATTGAACTCCAGTCTTAGAAATAAATTACATGAAAACCATAAACTTCCCTATCACTACAAGTAGGCCCCTCTATTAATATCCATGGATCAATTGGTCAAACTGTCATACCAATTTAGATCCATATCTTATATCCTTGAGACTAAATTAATTACAGTAATCATTAGTACCATCCAATTAACTCTTAATTGAGATGGGTGTACACTTACCAATGATAGATCCATTAATTGGCGTAAGGGGAAAAAGATAGATTCCATCTTGACCATTAAATGTTCTCACAGTCCTACTACCACGTACCCAAGACACCGAGGTGTTGACCTACTGTTGGCCTCACTCATTGGTGAATCAAAGAAAATGAATAGATAGAAACTTGAGTTCATCAATGTCTCAGGGTTGAGGGCCCATTGCTAGGGAATTATGAGAGCAAACCTTTTAAAGAAAAGACAGTATCCTTGAGGTGCTTCTCATTGTCCTTCAATACATCTAATGTACCAGTATAATGATCTAGAATCTTACATTCCTATAATCGAGACAGATCATATTTCATAGTAATCATAATACTGTAACCTTGTCAGATGAGATGCCCAATTTCATAATTAGTTGTGAAACAATTTAAGTATAAGATTTGTGACACATGTCTCCTGTATGTGGATCTCATCCATATACATGTGTTACATCTAATACACTTATGGACTCCGGTTCATCTCATGAGCCAGTATGTCATTTGTATTGGTTATGTGCATTTAAGTAATAAAACACAATTCATCTCATAAAAGGAAAACATGAATATATTAATAAATAAAGAATTTAATCAATTTATTACATCAACCTTAATGGATTGAGACCATAAAACTAACATTTTGATCGCATTCATCAATTAAAAATTGTATAAACTGGCTCTTATTTTTGTCGGATCCTCAGGGTTTTTTTTTTTTTTGGTTCTCTACATTATCATGTCATTCTTTTCTGAAGCTCTATAGCCTTTAGTGAGTTCACTTGCTTTTAATATTTATTTTTGGCATTCATTGGCAAAACTTGTCACTTATTTGATACAAAAATGTCACCCTGATAAGAGGAAAGATGAGGAAAGCGCAAGTACAAGATTTCAGGAGATCAATGAGGCTTACCAAGGTAAGTTTTGAGCAAATTGCTGTAGATGAAGATTAAATAGGTGTACCCTATGTAAGCTTGCTACTCTATGATTTTTTCATTGAAACCAAAATGTCAATGATGCTATTTTTGAATAAGATATATCAAGAGTTTATTTGTTCTTAAACTATATTTAAATTCGATATTTAAATTTGAGATAATAGTTTATTTGAGATATATCAACCGAGATTTGAGTATTGAATAGTTCTTAAATTGGAGCTTATTCTCTAATTACTAATTTACCATTCAAGTGTAACATTTCATATTTAATATCCCGTAGCTATCAAATAAGAGCCCTGTCACTAGAAATGAAAATGACAAGATACTAATCTGTCATGTATAAATTCCACTGAATCTGTATCAAATAACTCTAATAACATAATTACTTAGGTATTTTTCTTCTTCAGATTTTGATCATTAATCTCATTGTGTAAAGAGGCTCACTGTCATCATTGGGTCCACCAGCAACTTGATCCCTTCCTACAATATATATCCAATAATTTCTATCAATGGATAGGATAAAGATAGCTTCAAATTTTGCACATTTTATTCTTCGGCATGCATTGGACCATTTGCTCTATTTATTCTGGCCCAGATATATATGGTACACAACTTGAGCGAGACATGTAACTCCATGACCCAAAAGGGTTGATCATAGAATTAAAGCTGGACCCTGTTAGAGGAAAACAGGGGGAAAAAAACTTCCTTCTAAATTTAATTAGTCTTTTACATCCAAAAGAGGCCTGACTGCAGTTTTTCAGTCTTTAAATCTCCCCCTGCTGTGAACTTAGCCAATTGGATAGCCAATTGGTTCATGAAAAAAAAGAAAAAGTAAAAAAAAAAATTAAGCCTAATTAAACATATGCTTTAACTTTATTATTAGTTATGTGCTCAATCTTACAGTGAGACAAATTCCTATTAACGTAAAATTTGAAGATATGCCACTGGATGGAGTGACATTCAGTTTTAACAATTCCTAGTGTCAACAGGAAGGCCCACGTTGGAGTTCCATTCACTCTACTAAGTGGAAGGCTGTGGGACATCAGCCCGGGGATCCAGAGTCAAATCTAATGACAAATTAGTTGAACTTTCTTGAAGGCTGTTCAGCTCGCTCAGGGTTTGAAACCATCATTGGGCCATTCTTGGGTCTTAAAGTCTAGGCCCATTTGGCTTTTACTATATTACGCATGGGGTGGGTTTTATATACAATTACCACCACTTTCCGTCCCATTTGCACAACACCAAAATATATTTGCAGATGGATTATGATTTTGTTGGTTAATAAGATTTCATTATAATTAATAAATTAATAAATTAAGACTTATATAAATCTAAAAAGCAATCAAGACTAATAATTACAGACATATCTAATTTGGTCCTACTTGATTTGGATCATTGATAGTTGAAGAACCTTGGTTTTGGCTTGCATGTGAACCGTATAAAATCATGTGCAACTGTCCAAAAAACACTTTACTTATAGAGTTTGGACAATGCCACCCATGATCTTTCCTCAACCATTGGTTTTGGATCATGTCTTTAGGCGGACCATCAACAATGGGCCGTCCCCTGCCAGGTGGATGATCTCACCCACCACTTTCCTTCCCATTTGCACAACACCAAAATATATTTGCAGATGGATTATGACTTTTATATTTACAGATAATCATATATTTGGAAAAACATATATTTTTCTATGCTTCAAAATAATTAGATAATCATGGCCTTAGAAGTTAGAAGAAAGATGGAGATGAAAATTATATATATTATGTACTTCTAAGACAAGTTACTATTACTGTGACTTGATTAATAAGATTTCATTATAATCCTTTAAATTTACAAAATGTTATTCACGAATTAGGTATGCTGAAAAATTCTCTTGATCATTAAAGTGGGAATAAAATCAGGTGCTTTATAGATCAATTTTTTCTCAAATTAGGCATGCTTTATAATTCTATATATTTTTTTCTTTTTTACCTACACGATTGTTGAATGTATATCATAGAAAGTGCATTTATATACATTTGAATGTATCTCTTATTTTCGTTACATATTTTATATAGTTCCCTTTCCGGACCGAAATAAATATACTTTTTCATTAACATCAAGCAAGTATGGTACTTCAAAAAGACGTTAATTTATGCAAAATTGCGAGATTACATCGCACTCTATCGTTACAACTAAAGAGGTTACATCGATATGATGGTATGAACACATCCTGTGTACTTAATGTTTCTTTTAAATATATATATTTTAATTCTTATATACATAGTGAATATATTAATTTATTTTCTCATCTAGGCACTAAACATGATTCAAAATTATCTTGGCAGAGAAGACTATTATCAATAAGATATTGTCGTTTAATGAAGTCTCATTCAGTAGCGACGGCAATAACAAATTCAAGTTCTCGATCTTTGTCCACGATTGCAGGCTCCATAGAAAATCCCACAGGTAATAATAACGAATAGTCTACTCATGAAATTATAATAAACATGTACACATTATATTAGAATTAACACACTGTACTCTTACTACATTTTTCATTTAAAAAAGATCAAGAACAAGGAGCATCAGATAGAGGTGGATACTATACTGATGGTGCAATTCATCAAAATCAATCTTCAGTTCATAGTCAACGTGATATTTGCAAGATTGCTCGAAGACAAAGAATAATGAAGCTTCAAGACTTACGTGCATCAAGATATCAATCCCATCTCAAAGAAGTATGTAAAGTACTTTGTATTAGTGAAATTATTCCTTTTTTTTATATATAACGTCATCGTCCAAGTAATTATTTCAATTCTTTTAACTTAGGTCGCACTGATGGTAGAAGAGACTTTGGGTTTCCAAGTCAAACTTGTCATTAGTGTAGAGCAATAATGTGGGAACAAGAGGGGAATAAAAGAGGGGCAACTGATCCAGATTATCTATTTAGCAAATGTTGTCGGGATGGAAAAATTATTTTACCTATGTTACAACATCCTCCATTGTACTTGAGATCACTCATAGAAGATTTTAGAAGTAGAAACGCCTCCAAATTAAAAAAAAAACAGTAAGAGCATATAATAATGCATTCTCATTCACTTCGTTGGGAGCAAAAATTGATAACAACATTTTAAGTGGAGGCGGTCCATTTGCATTTCGTATACATGGTCAGACACATTATAGAATTGGATCTCTGTTACCATTAAATGGTGAGCAGCCAAAGTTTGCCAAACTCTATATATATGACACAGCTCATGAGCTTAGAAACAGAAGAGTAGCCTTGGCAGATGGTATACATGAAATAAATTTGGATGAGTCTATTATAGAAGGACTAAAAGTAGTTCTAGATGAAGTAAATCCACATGTACAAAAATTCAGATTATTGAAGGATAAATTTGGAGGAGAGCTTCCACAAAATATATCAATGAGAAAACTTTCTGATAGATCTAAAGATGCAAGACGATATAATCGTCCATCAGTGGACGAGGTAGTTGCATTAATATTTGATGAAGGATCTACAAGCCATTCCAATAGAGATATCATCTTAGAGAGCGTCTCAGGGCTATTGCAAAGAATAAGTGAACTTCATCCAAGTTATATATGCCACTACAATACCCATTGCTTTTTCCTTATGGAGAGGATGGGTGGCATAAAAATATATCTTATTCAATGTCATCAATATCATCAAAGTCTAAAGTCTCAATGAGAGAATACTATTGTTACAGTTTACAACAAAGACATGAGGAAGGAAAGACACTCTAATTATCTGGAAAACTCCTCCATCAGTTTATTGTTGATGCATTTGCATGTATTGAACAGAACATAGCTTCCTATATAAGAGCCAATCAAGGTCCATTTAGACTTGATTTTTACCAAGGTATTGAAGATGCAATTGTTCAAGGAGATACAACAGCATTAGCAATTGGTTGATGATACATACTACCTTCTTCGTTCACGGGCAGTCCACGTTACATGATCCAATAATATCAAGATGCAATGGCTATTTGTCGATGGGCAGGGTGTCCCGATATATTTTTAACATTTACAAGTAACCCAAAATGGATAGAGATCCAACATTTTATAGACTTGTTTTCAGGACAAAAAATTGAAGATCATCCCGATATTATTGCAAGGGTATTTCATATAAAGCTCAATGAATTGATGGAAGAGGTAAAAAAAAGGAAAGGTCTTTGGCAAAGTTATCACAGGTAAAACTTTATTGGCCTTATCATGATTCAATTTCCATAAACATTGTTTACAATTTTAGTTGCTTAGAATAATTTTCTTTATTACAGATATATATATATATGCTATCGAATTTCAAAAAAGAGGGCTTCCACATGCACTTGTATTAATAACATTGGATTGAAATCATAAGATATTAAGCACTGAAGACATAGATAATGTTGTTTCTGCTGGAATTCCTAATATAAATGAAGACGCAGAGTTATATGACATGATTATTAGGTGCATCCATGTGGACCTCTAAATCCAAAATGTGTGTGTATGCAGGATGGAAAATGCAGCAAAAAATACCCCAAGCATTTCAACGAGCGTACATCACTTGATAATTATGGTTATCCAACTCATAAGAGAAGAGATGATGGAAGAACTATTAAGATAGTTGGTGTTAGCCTAGACAATGAATGGGTCATTCCATATAACCCATACAAGAAAATATAATACACACATAAATGTTGAAATTTGCAGCCAGATATGAGTGATAAAGTATTTGTATAAATATATACACAAAGGACCAAATCGAGCAACTATCATTATTGAAGAAAGTGGCCAATCAAGAGATGCATCTGGAACATTGAGATATAAAGAAATTGATGAAATAAAATAGTACTTTGATTGTCGTTATCTTTTGGAGCCAGAATCGTGTTGGAGAATATTTGAATTCAGAATGTACCATAAAAATCCTACTATTGAGCGGCTACAATACCATCTCAAAAATCAACAAGTTTTTGTTTTCAGCGATAACGACAATTTATCATCTGTTTTAAATAGACCAGGAGTAAATAAAAGAATGTTCACGGAGTGGTTTACAACAAATCGGCAAGATCCAGAAGCCAGAAGTCTTAGATGTGTTGACTTTCCAATGAATTACACTTGGAAAAGTAATGAAAAGATATGGTAAAAAAGAAAGTGTCGGAAATGCATTACAAGATTATATTATGCTCCACCTAATACAAGAAAGTGTCGGAAATGCATTAGAAGATTATATCATGCTCCACCTAATACAGGTGACAGGTATTATTTGAGAATACTCCTACATATTATATGTGGCGCTCAAAGCTGTAGAGGGACAATCAACGGTACCGTGCAGGATTTATTTAAATTGGCATGCTCAAAACTTGTATTTCTTGATTATGACAATGAGTGGGACAATGCGATTTGCGAAGCAACAACTTGGGCTACGGGAATAGTTGTTAATATCGTTTCGGACCTCATTTCACTCTAGCCTGCAAAATGAAAAGTTTCGGCCAATTTGGGATTTTGGCAAAACTTTTCGGAAAAACTTTTCGGAATTACATTTTGGGAAAAATAGAACATAATATATATATATATATACATTTATAAGTAAAAAACTAGAAAAAGTAATAAATATAGATTTAATCCATTATAGTAATTTTTTTGGAATTATATTTTGTGGAAATATAAGAAATACAAAATATGTGTAAAAAATGTAAAAAAAAAAAAAAATCAATTATGTAAAAATTCATTTCGACTGAAAAGTCACATTTCAGCCAAAATCCCGAATTTCGGCTGAAATTGGCTGAAATCTTGAATTTTGGCTGAGATTGACCAAAATTCAAACCAAAATGTTTTGGCCGAAATTTCATTTCAGCCACTTGACTGAAACGAAAAATTTCGGCCATTTCGGTAGAAAAGAAACGAAACGAAATTAATAACTATGGCTACGGGACATCAATTAAGGAACATGTTTGCAGAAATACTAATGTTCTGTGAAGTTACAAATCCATTACAATTATGGGAGAAGAATTGTCAATCACTTTCTGACGATATCGCAATGAGAGTAGAGAGACAAGGCTGCACAATAA
This sequence comes from Persea americana, assembly GCA_029852735.1. Lineage (NCBI taxonomy): Eukaryota > Viridiplantae > Streptophyta > Magnoliopsida > Laurales > Lauraceae > Persea > Persea americana. The sequence goes on from CM056816.1 coordinate 19,198,737, forward strand.
ATTCAGAATTCTCTACATTTGAAATTCAAAATCAGGCACTTATTGAAATCGAAACCATCTTCAATAAGAATGGAAGATCATTGAAGGAATTCACAAATATGCCATTGCCTCGTTATAAAGACGCCGATTACATCTCAAATAGGCTACTACATGAAGATATGTCCTACAATACTGAAGATCTTATCTCTGAGTTTGATATCTTATATATAAAACTAAATTAGGGACAATCTAAAGTATTTCACGATATCGTGACATCATGTCAAGAAAAAAATGTGAAATCTTCTGTCATGCCCCCGAACCCGGATCCCTACAGCGGTCCGACCACGGGTACGCAAATTGGGAAGTGATAAATATATTTCTCCCCAGGATTCGCGTGTGTGAGGAAGAAAAAGTTTCCAAACACATCAAGAACATTTCGCGGAAGCTTACGTGGCGTTGCGACCCGGAGCCCGTGGCCATCGGATTCCGTGCCGCATTCAACATTTCAACATAAAGCTGTTATAGCAATACTCATACTCAGACTGGAACGAAAAATGATATCAAAATATACAGAGCTGGAAGGAACAGGCTGATCATTACCCAAGCATATTCAAGTTATAGTTTAACAAGTGCATTAATTACAATCCTAAGGAAAAGAGGCTAACAAAAGCCTTACAAAAATAACAAGCTAAGAACAAATACTACCCATGTGTGTAACGAATCTCCGAAGTCACGCACGATCTTTATATGACATCACTGACACAACCATCCTACAAAACTCGTCGCTCTACAGCCAACACAAGTACTCAGCTCGGGGTGAAGAACTTGCTATCTAGAGCACCAAACAAACAAGGTCAGACACGACGGTCTGGCAGGTGATCAATTTAGACATAAGTATAAATCATTTAAAATTTATAAGAAATAATGTTTAAAACCATTTACTGAATTTAAAACAAATTACAGAATTTAAAACAATGCTTCAACAATATACTTATCAAGAAAACAAAGTCCATGAATGATATATGAAACAAAACTAGCATAAGTACAGATAACATCATGATTAGTAAATCCACATTGAGCTCATCCTTTCTCCATCATACAGGATGACAAGAGTAAGCACGACACGCAAAACACGATCCCACGCCACACAAGGTAGACGGGGAGGCCGACCGCGGAACTGGAACACGTACGATGTGTAATATAACACACGACTAATCTGCAGATAGTCCACATGTTTAAGGACCCCCTGACATGGATCAGACTGAAGGGGCAGTCCAAGCACAGTGGTATTCACCTAAATTTATGAATGCACAAAAAGAAATATATTTACTAGACAAATCACGCAAAAAAGGGAACTACTCGCCAAGACAAGACATCTTCCGCCATGCGAAGTGGACGGAGCAAGCAACCTTAACGTTTCCGATGAGGGCTAGTGGAGACTCACCGTTTGAAGCCTATGGTTGACAAGTTACGTTCCGTGGTTAAGGGTGCCGCCCGGACTAAGTTCTCACATTTCCCTCATCGACCACACGAGGTGGACGGTGCACGCAAGACAAAGCAAGATAGCATAAGCTATTAACATGTAAAAGAACACAAGTAGTCCCCACAAGTTTCCTTAATCAAAATCTTTCACGAAGAAATGCTCAAAATCCATTAAAACATGGTACCGAAAATCTAATTATGTGACATATCAAAAGAAAATGCTACTCGGTAAGCTAGGACACGCAAGCATGTAAATAATTAAGTACAAGCGGGGTGAATAGTCCGCCCACATGTTTATCGGTTGCAAAAATACGAGAAATCATAAGCACATGTAGCTTTTGTACTAGTAAAACAAGTAAAACTAGACAATGACAGGCAAAACGGGCAAAACTTGTCAAATCAAAGCCAATCCGAGAAAATCGGGTATTTTCAAGTCAAAACAAGTGCAAAATGATACCCGGAACAAAACTAATACTTATAAGTCAAAAAAAGTGTAAAGTGATATTCTTCGTGTCAAAACTAGATTTTCAAAACAAACTCTCAAGTATATGTTAAGACCCTTCATTTGATCATCGTGTACTTGAAACCCAAATATCGGTGTTTAGAGATAGTTTGGTGCCCCGAAGTTATTAGATATTTCAAGTTCCAAGTGCACAATAACAAGTTATAAGTCTCTCAATATATTTTGGTTTTCATTTCCCAAGAAGATCTCACAAAATAAGTCCATCCTGAAATTCGGTCAGCTCTCGGACACCTGTCGGCTAGCTGCCAGCTGACCGATGACTGATTGCTTGGTCCCCGTCTGGAAAACACACCATTCTGGAAATGAAACCAAGCTGAAGTTTGGTTGGCTGTCGGCTAACCGAAGTGATGCAATCCGGCTAGCCACCAGCTGACCGACGGCTCACAAAACACAATGCAAGCTTTTGGAATTGAAACCGAACTGGTTCGGACATCTGTCGGCTAGCCGACAGCTGATCGCCAGCTGACCAACGCCTTGCGGACAGCTGCAGTTCAGGTCATTTCTTCTGCAATCTCCTTCCCATTTCACTTCCTTTCATTTCTTGTCAAAACCCTTGCATTTCCGGAGCTCACCTGCTTTCCCTACTCCACCATGTCACACTATTTAAGTACAATTCCTACATTCATCATCCCATCTCCACATTTCTTCCAACAGCATGATCACCCATCCAATAGCCCATTCAAAACAAGACATTTGACAAAATAGATCTCAGACATAACAAGAGAGAAAGACTTTCTAGAGCAAAACATATAGACAAGCATGTAAATTTGACAATAAACATCATGGACTGAACTTATTAAAACACATTCAAGTGCATAAATTAAGATAACCTCAGATATTTGAAAAATTAGAAATATCTAAATACTTTGCATGCACAACAGATCTAAGAAGATCACTTGCCTTTACCCAAATGCTAATCCAAATGCAAATCAAAGACTCCTCCAAGGTCCTCTCCTATGGCTGAACCGAAATCTACAAGAAACCCCAAGAAATTCCTTCAAAAATCTCAACAAATTTGAAAACAAAAACCCATTTTGAAATGGGGTTTGCATGTTTGAAATCTGGACTTCTTAGGAGTTCAAAAGACTCCATTGAAGGGATGAAGAGGAACCCTTACCCGTAGCTAGCCAAACAGTGGAGAAACAACTGAATGAAGATGGAGAAGTTGCAAGATTCTTGCACAAATGTCACCCAGCTGAAGCTTGAAGGAAGAGGAAGAGAATGGTGTTCTCAGATTTTTATTTAGAGATCAAGAAGTGAGGCATGCAAGAGGAAGAAATGGAGAAGAAGAGTTCCCTCTCAGCCCAAGTTCTGAATAGTTGCAGGAACCCAATGCATTCTGAAACGTGAGGGAGAAGAGAGATAACTTAAGTTGGATGGGTTTTGTGGGTCCCATTAGGCTTGAAGCTTGAGATGGTTAAAACATTGACTTGCGGGCCCCGAACGAAAACGACGAAGAAGACTAAAATGTTCTTCATGAAATCTAGTTTTCAAAAAGTATATTTTTGATATGGTTCTGAAATTTCAAAATTTGGGCTCAGATTTAAATGTGAAAAGGTTGTTTTGCCCCTCGAGCTGAAAAACTGATTTTTTTTAGTGTCGATTGGGATTGGTCTAAACACAATAGTTATTGGGACTAATTTGACCTATCAAAAGAAACCAAAATTAAAATTTTTCAAAATCAAGAACAATCCCCCCATGCTGACGCGTGCAACCCAAGGCGTCCCCGGGCTGCCAGACGGAGTCCAACGGCTCTCAAAATTCCCCAAAGCTATAGGAAACTATTCTAAACCACAAACCAACTCGATTACACTCAAATCTCACTTGGAGAACTAACTCACAACTAAAAACACATTAATCACGAAAATTAGGTGTCGGGGTCTTACATCTTCTTTGTCCATGGCAGCGGTGGAACATGTAAGACATACTTGTGGAAAACAATTATGACAAAGCTTAGAAGTGATGGAAAAATAGTTTTACCTGTTGCATCATCAAGAATAACATCTTTGTTCTTGCCAGGAGGTCGCACTACACACTCACCCTTCAAAATCCCACTGCAACCTCGTGAGACATCATGTTACTCCATTAGTAAACAATCAAATTTGGCCGATCTTATCCGAAATACAACTTTGATTATATGGGACGGAGCACCAATGATGCATAAGCATGCCTTTGATGTTGTTGATGGAACTCTACGTGACATACTCAATGTGTCTAACCATACTGCAGGTGTTAAATTATTTGAAGAAATAACTGTTGCATTCGGTAAAGATTTTAGACAAATTTTTCCTGTAATTAGAAAAGGAAGTAGAGAGGATATAGTTTCTTCTTCAATTACAAAATCTGTAATATGAAAGAATTGTAAGGTTTAAAACCTAACCGAAAATATGCGGCTGCAAAATTTAACCTATCATGATATGGCACAGTTTGCAAAATGGGTATTAAGTACTGGAGATGGAGAATGCAACTCTCCCAGTGATAATGATGATGATGATGATGGCAACTTGGTTGAGATACCATCTGATTTAATTAAGAATTGATACATACAATGATGAGATTCTGCCAGTCATAAACTTTGTTTATGGGGACATAGATAAGAATTATAAAGGTCCATCTTATCTAAGGGATAGAGCCATCTTAACACCACTAAATGATTATGTTGACAAGATTAATGCTGTTGTTCTCTCAATGATTCCTACAAAAGGGCAAATATATTTAAGCGCCGATACAATAGTAGAAGTTGATAGCAATGAAAGTAATCAAGGAATCTTGTACACTACAAAATTCCTTAATACATTAAATGTTAGTGGATTGCCAAATCACCGTCTGGACCTTAAAATTGAAACTCCGATAATGTTGATTAGTAATCTAAATCAATCTATTGAGTTATGCAATGGAACGAGGCTCATTATCAAGGAATTGAGACACAAGGTAATAGATGCAGAGATAATTACAGAATCTAATACTGGAGAACGTGTCTTCATCCCACGCATTATAATGTCCATGGTTGATATAGAATGACCATTCATACAACAGTTTCCAATAAAAGTTGCATTTGCTATGACGATTAATAAAAGTCAAGGTCAAGCATTACAAAAAATAGGCCTCTATCTCTCTACACCCGTCTTTTCATAAGGCCAACTGTATGTAGCTATATCCAGAGTCACAAAAAAATCCGGGCTGAATATATTACTAAAAAAAACGATGGTATCCCACTTGGCTATACAAGAAATGTTGTATACAAGGAAGTCTTGAATGAAGTCAAAAGGCATTCCACAAACTCATAATAAAGGTAATTGTTTGTACTTTAACCCCTATAAAAAATGTGATCATAATTCATATAATGATTTTCATTAAAAATGGATTCCTATTACTACAGGATCTGAACATCATTCAATCATAAATGTCATCCAAGAGATATTATCGCCTAGAAGAACTCCACTGTTGTCACGACCCCGGACCGGGTTAGCGCACCTAATCCGGATCGGTGAGCTAGATGGTGAGTGTATGGTAATTATGATGATCACAAAGACACATACATTCATTTAATTTCCCACATGGTTCCGCGGTGAGGATATCTCACGTGCACACAAGTCATTTACTTTCAAAGGATTGCGGAAGCTTGTGGAAAATAAAATTTGTAATTCATCTCACATTTCCAGACTGATGATACATATATAAATGACATGACATCAGAGTGAGCAGTGATCAATATGGCATTCCCAAAATATAAAGTTAAATGTTTATACAAAAGATTAGTTAATCATTTCCCTAAAAATAATGGCCAACAAAGGCCAGTACAACCCAAAAGAATCTTCCAAAATGTTTCAATCAATAAATCCCCAAAATGTTTCGCAACTCATAGCTCGACTCAATGTCTAAATGACATTGTCAGCTTGCCATTCGTCTACACGTTGCGGCTCGCAGGCCGCCTCCTCCGGCTCCTCCTCAAGGGCAACGGGGTTTGAACTTGAGTACCACAAAAATGGGTCAGACATGACGGTTTGACAGGTGGGTGAATAGATATAATAATAAGAGAAATCGAAGGAGTAATTTAAAAAACAATTAAAAACCTGTCCAAGCATTAATTTTCATAAAACAGGATGCATCATTTGTTTAAAGTACATATGCAATATAAAACATGTAGGATAACAATGAACATGGAACTAGCAAGATGGTAACCACACTAAAGCTAAATCCTCCATCACTAATGTGATTCGAGCACATTCAGTGCATTGGTCTCGGACACACGAAGTGACGAGAACCAACATTATATATACATATACATATAGCTAGACAAGACTACGGCCGCGGAACCGGGTAATGGGACAGGACAAGATCCAGGCTGTAGCTGGTGGGAGCACAAGGGGGAGGCCCAAGTTAGTGGATCAGACTGACAAGGACATCCAAGCTTAGTGGTGCCGACTCATCGGTCACATAAAAATCAAAACATATGCATATTTATAATAGTGTACAACACCCAGGCAGGCGGGACATGGTGCTCATAGGCACATATTTCAATCAGTAGCTTATCATGCATATACAAGGCTGGCAAAACATGGCACATGCCTAAATCGATAGTTTGAGGCAAAACTGGCAATATCGAGTGAAACCGGATTAGAACAAGTATAATCCGAGTAAAACAACATAATGAATCTTTGTATAATTACGGACCATATATTGAGGCTTCAGGATTTAGCCAATGTCCATAAGGGTTTTGTATGTCGGGTTTTGCTCTTAGCATGGTACTCCGGAAGATAAAAGATATTCCAAGATCCCTATACAATTGATAAGTCCAAAATCCTCAATACATTTCTGGAATGGGGTTCTTTCTTGATAAATCTCTATATGTTATCCCCTAGGTCTTCCCAAGGCGTTAGGGCTTCAAACCAACCAAACCAGACCTTAAAACACCCTTCTTGAAAACACTAGGGAAGGCCCAGGAATTCTGCACAGTTCGCTCGAGCGGACTAGAAGTTCGCTTGAGCGAAGGGTTTTTTGGGAGGGTTCGCTCGAGTGAATGAGAAGGTTGGCTCGAGCAACCAAGTCTCTGGAAGGGGTCCGCTCGAGCTATAATGGGTCGCTTGAGCGATCTGGCTTCTAGGAGGGTTAGCTCGAGAAAACTGGGAGGTTGGCTCGAGCTACCCAGTTTCTGTAAGGGGTTTGCTCTAGCGAACTGCTTCAGAAACTGCCTGTTCCAGCAGTTCGGGCCTTTTCTTCTTTTCCCTTTTAAACACCTTTGAAGCCACCATTTGACACAACATTTATGGCACTTCCACCTACTCAACCCACGTTCACTTCCTCTAACAACCATCCACCAAAATCATCAATCACATTAAGTCCTACCCACATTCAATACAAGATCACCCACTATTAAAGAAGATACAAAATTGACAAAACAAACTTTTATCCAAATGAAATGCACACATTTTCCAAGAGACTAAATATGAGAAGAAAGCTCATCAATATACTTATTTCAAAATTTGTATAAACTATAGAACATAAATGAAGATGAATAGTAAAAATCCATATAAGACATGAAATCATTAAAACACTCCATTCATCCACTTGCCTTGGCTCCAAATTAGCTAACAAGCTCTTAATCACCACTCCTAAGCTCAAAATCAACAAGCTACACAAAAACCCCAATAAATACAACCCATTACAAACCCTAAAATACTCAAACCAAAGAAATAGAAGGAGAGGGCTTGCAATAATGAAGATGGGGCATCTCCATGACTTGAAGAACACAAATCTAAAAGATGGAATGATTGCTTACATGGAGGTGCTTCAAATATCAAGGGCTTGTCCAAGAAGAACCTCAAGGTGGCTAGATTTCTCTATAAATGGTATCAAAGAGAAGCTTTCAAGATTAGGAAGAAGAAGATGAGCTCTATTTTCCTTTTAGCAAGTGATTGGTGTGGATTTGGAGATGAAGAAGTAAGAAGAAAAGAGAGTAAACCCTAGGTGGGCTGGAGCAAGAGTTCTTCTCAAGAAAAGTAGCAAGGAATGAGAAAAAGGAAGATGGGTTCTCCTTATAAAGGAAGTGGGGTTGGGTCTCATCACTTAAGAAATTTGTGGGGCTTAAAACATGGATTTCCAAGCCTCGGATGAGTTCGACAAAGAAGGAAGAAATGTTCACCGAAAAATCTAGTTTCCAAAAAGTATATATTTCGCAGGTTTCGGAGATATCAAAATTAGTGTCCAGATTTTTATGTAAAAAGACTGTTTTGCCCTTATCATTAGAAAAGTAGGGTTTCGAGGTCTCAAACGGGAACAGAGTAACATGAAAGTTGTAGAGAATGATGAAACCAATCAAACGGAGCTAGAACACAAATTTTCGGAAATCGAATAATACCCCATGTTCACGCAAAGATACTAAAAAGGAACCCCCCAAACGGTCCCACTAAGTCAAAAGCTTACAAAATTACCCAAAGCTATATAAAAGCTATTCTAATCCCAAACTTAACCAAAATCCACTAATCTCACTTAAAACTAAAACACAACTTAATTAACGCTAATTGTGGTCTCTCGGGGCGGGGTCTTACAACTGTTTCTGTGATAGATGGCATATCAAGGTAAGGCTTAGCAGAGTCCTTGAAGATAGAGAGCACCAATGAGAAGGGGATCAGGAAGAATAAATAAACTTATTCTTATTGATGAAAAGGTAAAAAATAGTTTACATAAATTTGTTATTACATTAAATATTTAATATTAAAGCTAATTTCATTTATGTTTTCTATTTTAAAATTACAGGGCGATCAAATTCTTATTACAGTATTTAATGATGAGATCCCAAAATTCGGTAACAACTTATCTGAGGGTAGCTGTTACACCATAAGAAATATTTGGGTTAAACCAGCTCCAGATGCATACAATGTTGTCAAGCATGATTATCAGCTTTCATTGGCAAGAAATTCCTTTATCGAACAAATAACTGATGCATGCCCTGAAATTCCATTCATCAAGTATTACTTTGTTCCAATTGATACACTTACATCTCTACTAAACAAAGTCAAATTTCTTCCAGGTATTAACTTCTACCATGCCAAATTTTAACTTTAAGGAAAATACTTGCTTATTTAAATTATTATTAATTGCATTGTTTCTCATTGTAGAAGATGTAACAGGTATATCTTATATAAGGCAACAAGATGGAACATAACTAGAAAAACTAGATGTTACATTATATGATGAAAGGTATTTTTATTTACAACTTACAAATTTATTTAAAACCTAGTATTTGATGAATATACTAATTTCTCATTTTCTCCTCTATTCTTGAAGTTAAAAAAAATTGAATCTAACATTATGGGGAGATTTGGCATCATACCACTTTTATTCTTTAACATCAAATGTTGGAAGAGTCCTATTGACAACATCAATCGTAGTTAAGGAATACAATCGTAACTAATTCAACTTTCTTCTATTAATTCCAGCGTATGGTTTAACGCTAATGTTAAAAGTAAGTGCAGGCAATATTTATCTAAGCACATCATTCGCTACCAGGTTAATGATCAACCCAAATATTCTAGAGGCAAAGTCTTTATTAAAGTGGTAAGATTATCATCTTTTCAAATTTACTAAATTACATAATAAAATACATCATTCTAATAAGTGTTTCAAACGTTAAATACAGGAATGAAGGCCACAGTGGTGATTCAAATGAATAAAAGAATTTTATTAGAAGATTTAGCTTCAATAGTGGAGAATGGAGTAACTGAAGTAAATTACTTATCATTCACATCTTTTTATTATTACTGTGTGCATTTTTCATTTATATTTGTATTGTATGAAATAAAATTATAAATTTTATCCTAAATGTTTATAGGTGAAATATGTTGCAATCAAAGCTACCGTCGCAATGTTGCATATGGATAGACCGTTATCATTCGTATCTTGTAGCAGGTGTGATAAAAAAATCAATCCAGGTGTAAATAATGGTCAATGCAATCATTGCACTTTCCCACGCGAACAAACAAAATAAAGTAAGTAATTAATAATGCACAACTTTCATGTACTATGTTAGATTTATAAATTAAATAAAATCATTTCAACTTTATAATTTTTAACTTTTATAACTGTAGATACATTGCAACAATAACCGTCATGGATCACACTGGAAGTGCAACATTTTTGCTCTAAGACAACGTCGTTAAGAAATTCATGAATACATAAGAAGAAAACTTTGAAGTAAATGCAGCTAAGGTAATGACACGGTGCTTATTTGTTTCTATTCTTTTTAATATGATCCTATCATATACAATGTATCTAAATCGTACTTATGTAATTCTTTGTCTTATAAAATTATTTTTATCACATTTGGCAGGATGATTTGTATACCCATGTTGCACCTCAAATCCATAAAGCACTATGGCAAGAATATTTGTTCCATCTCAAGATGGGATCGAACATGAGCAAATCTACTTTGGATAGTGGAGTTCCAATTAAAAACAGAACACATAAACGTCAATCATGAGAGAAAGTTCTTACTGTCAGAAATAGAACATTGTGAGCCTTTAAAATTTAGTTTTAATAAGATTTATTCTTTTAAAAGATTGTTTCATTTCACTAACTTATTTTCAATTATGTGAACAACATTGAAGATGAAAGATAACATCAACCCTTCAGCCATTGGGACAAGTAATGCACCTGTTCAATTGGAAAGTAAAGTGACAACCATAGTGACTAACGCTGAAACAAGTGGATGAATTGTAGAATTTTCTTATTCTTCAAAATTTTGAATTATTTATTATTAAACTTTATGTTTGAAGCGAAATCCATTATTTATTGTTTTGCATAAACGTACTTATTTTATAAACTTTTAGTTTACAGATTCTTTCATATTACATTATCATGGTATGACAGCTATGTGCAACTATACTTGTGCACCGGTGTCTATATGATACTCTTTATTTCAATTAAATAATATCTTTTCTCTTATTTTAATTCTAAATATATTCTCAGCTTTGGGCCTGGGCTAAGCACATGCCTTTGTTGCTGGTATTTGGTTAAATCAAAGATTAGTTAAGTGGAAGAAGAGAATGATGGTTATAGTTTCTTCTTCCTCACCTTCTTATATAGCTATGGAGGAGAGAGCTATGGAACAGATATTGAAAGAGATATTTGTTTATGTTTGAAGAAGAGAAGATGAAATTAAGAGAGGAGAAAAAGTCTGTACAAATTAGTGAGTGGCGTTTTTTTATTCTTTTTCAGTGGTTGAGCTAATTTTTGGTGGCACAAAGGAGGCCCCAAAAGTCTAACGTAAAAGAGCTATAGTTGAAGCGTTATTATCGTGAGATATGAGCTGAAGCCTGAAGCAATAGACAGACAACTTCATGGGCTGTGATGTGATGCATTATGTTTTGAGCGGGAGAGGAAAGGGTGTAGGTTCCCTTCCAAGTATCAACAATAATGAATGGGGACTAAATAAATAGATATCACTTGATTCCCTTGTCCAAACATAGGGCACGCCTGCCATCACATTTACGGCCTGTTTTTTTGAGTTATAATACATAAAAATTAAATTTATATATTTCATATAATTAGTGGTTAGAAATGAAAATCAATTGTGAATTTTCAAAAATGATCGTCAATAACCTTTCCTCTTAGAAAAATAGAATTAAAAAAAAAAAACTGTGAATGAAAAACCAACGATCACCCTATTAATTTATTTTCTATAACTTTTTTCTTCTACTTTTTTTTAAAATAAAATATTATTTGATGCTCATTTTTTCAAATTAACCTTTAATCTTCATTTTTATCCACCCGCAGGTACGGACCTAGGGTGGCTGGTAGGGGCCATGCCCCCTACCACCCCCCTACAATTGAAAATCCTCTAAAGTGCTTGCTTTGGCCCATCCTATGTGTGGATAGATGGCTGCTCCTTCATTTAGAGATCTTTAGAACATTGTTTTGACTTTAGAAAAATGAAACAAAAATGTTATTAATTTTGTGGAAATTTTAAAAGGAAAAAAAGAAAAAGAGAAATGGGATCAAATAAAGAAGGCTTGATGGAGATTGGAGAAGATATTTTTCAATTATCATTCTAATCTATCTACACTTACCCGAAATCTTATGATCAGGGAGAGGAAGAGGAGAAAATATGTCTATTTGTTGGAGATCTCGCAGACTTGCAAGGATTTTGGTGTATAAATAAAGAAGAAGAACGACGAACCCACTTTCTCTCTTATTAAATTTTTTTTTTTAATTGCATAGACGTCCTGATTTCAATACATGTCATTATGTATTTTCAATCTTTGTTGCTTATATTGAAATCTAATTTACTTAAAATTAATGTTTATTTGCGTTGTATTATTACATGATTTTTCAGCTCAATCGGAGTTTTATCTATTGTGGATAGATAAATATAATTATTTTTTTATTTTGATTATTATTATTCATGTCAGAAAAATCAGATTGAAGAAGTTTATTTTAAGGAGATTAAAACTACTGGAACCATGCTTTTTCATGGTTCAGAATTTAGACATGGGAATGCTCTATTTTTTTTTTTTTTTTTTTTTTGAGGTTTTAAATAATATAGTTTTAAATTGTGCATAAGAAAGGACTGGTGCCCACCTTGAGATTGCAGAAAAAATTAATACTGAAACAATAATTGATGGTTTCAACTCAATGAAAGAACATCAAGTACAACTTCAATAATTTGAATATTACGTATTTGATTATTAAAATTTATAATTTTTATTAAAATTTCTTTTATTTAAAAAAAAAAAAAAAGGTAAAATTCCTGGTTCCGCACTTGTCTACCTATTATATGAAATACATGCAATCAATTCCTATGCAATATATTTAAACAAAGAAGCCCTAATGTAAAAAAAATCCTTTTTCTTTAACCTGTATTAAAATAAATGACATTCCATGCGAGGAATGAATATTTGTGTCATGTCCCTCAAACCAACTCAACTAGGCCAATTAATTAGTGACTAGTACGTACCTCTACAGGAAGGAAGAGCAGCCCGTGTTAGATCTAGTAGTGAAAAGAAGGAAGAGTACCTCATGGTAGGCCAATTAATTGAGGTACCTCCCAATCGAAGGCCCGATCGAGTCAATTAATCAAATTGAAGACATCAACGTGAACTCACTAGAAGTTAAAGAGGTAAACATATATAAACTCTAAATTATTAGAGTGCAATTCATCTTGAGTTGCCGTGGTCCCCTTTTTTTTTCTCAAAAAGAAGACATCATTAAACAAAAAAAGAAAGTAGAGCGACACAAAAAAGCCACATAATGAGAAAAGAAAAATAGAAAGAAAGAGGAAGGGCATTAGACCAAAGGAAATCACCCCAAAAAAGAGCCTGGTTCAAAGAATAGCTCTTGTTAGCTAGATAATGGGCAAAACTATTCATCGTCCTAGGAATAAACTTGATGTCAATAAAATAAAATTTTGAAACTTGAGCTCTGATCTCCAAAATTATTAGGTCAGGTAACACAATCGAAATCGACTTTTAAGAGCTTGTACCATCTCCTTACCATCAGATATCACACAAATATTCTTGGAGAAAACTTTGAGATTTTCATTTTTTACTATTAGGAGGATCGCCCTTGTTTTGGGCCTCCTTTGATCCTCCAAAAGCTCCTGCAAACCACAGGTGACAAATTGAATAGGCAGTATGGACTCAACTTGAACCGCTCATTTTCACTTTTTTCTCTTTTTGAGTGGGCTTGAAATGTAAAGGTGAATCAGCTTTCAAGAAAAGATGTTCAGCCCAGACCTTCAATTACTGGAAAGGATTTTTTTTTTTTTTTTGGTACCTCAGCTTTAGTGGCTGGGACCCTTTTTTTTTAATTATATAGGAGCCCGGTACACCCGGGAAGGAAGCCCACCGAAGTGGGAAGAAAGCCCAGCACATTCGGGAAGAAAGCCCACCGAAGTGGGAAGAAAGCCCGGCACACCCGGGAAGGAAGCCCATCGAGGTGGGAAGAAAGCTCGCATGAAAATTATACTTTATCTCAATGTGAGCCCAAGGAACCGAAACGCCTCAGGATGGGACCCGGTGATTCTAACCCACGTATCATTATTTGAGGCCCATGGATCTCTCATACATCAACCATGAAGTCTATTGGACCCGAATGGTTATGAGCCCATTGGTGATATCAAAGCTCTATGAAATAACCAAAGGTGCCACACTCGCCAAAATCCTAGGAATTGGGTTATGTCAATGGAACCAGGAAATGGTAGTTTGGACTTAGTTAACACAAAAATTATATATCTAGGCTTATTAGGGGTTGCTACTCCATTTTAAACACCATTTCAAGATAGTTTAGGATCTTTCACAGCCCTTGGGGATTGACGTTAACAATTCTTCAGCATCCTATTTCGACCTGTTAGAGGGTTCCCCCTCAATTTTGATTCTTTTCTTAATGTTATTTTAGGGCTTTTAATCTACAAGCCCACGGGCCCGCTGGAACCGATGTTGGTTATTTAGGGTCCAAATCCTATGGAAGTGGCCCATTTAACCCAACATATCTTATTTAGATCTATTAGAGGGTTTTTCCTCAATTTCGGATCATTTTGATATTGGCTAATAGTGTTTTTAGTCTATAGGCACTTTTAAAAATCAGCTGGCTCTCCTAAGCTCAAGTTTAGGATAAGGTATGCTCAAGTATGTAGTGGGCCCCACTTGGGGACCCGCAATGAGGATGGGGATGTGGGGGATTTTAAGGACTCCTTGAGATCCTTTTCTCTGCAAAAAATCAGCCCCAACCGTGATTTCTATCATCTCCATATGGGCCCAAAAGTTTAATGGTCAACGGTCCATTCGGATCGATACATAGTCGATCCAACGGTCTAGATAATTCGAATCTGACCGAAAGTTGGTGGACATGTGCAATTTAAGGGAGTCATGTATTTGGTCTATTTGGATGAACCAAAGGTGGGCCCCACAAGCATGAGCTTACAAAAATTTATCGTAAGCTTGAGCTTAGAAGAGCCTTGCGCTCTCTCTCTCTCTCTATATATATATATATATATATTTGTTCGAGGAACCTGTCGGTCCCCCTTATGGTAGGTAAAACCCCGGATACACAACACCACCCGCTAACACTGTGTAATGGGTCTCTGAAAGGCGACCCTTCACTTTGAATTCACTTTACAGATCCAAATGGGCCCTAAGCAGAGGCGGACCCACCGTTTCGCCCCCAGGTTAAAATCCCAAATCCTCTTCAAATATTAGTGGGCCTTGGCCCATGCCCCACATAGGCAAAATCCTCGCCCCATATCAAAAAGATATAATGAAAAACCAAAACCCAGTTCCTCTTTCAAGCTTTCCTCTTCCGCTCTTCGGCTCTTCCTTCCTATAAATTTCCTTCAATAGCTGCCTGTGAACCCTTCTTCATTCGATGCACGCAGCACGGATCTCTCGCACTTTTCGTCGGACATCTATGAGGATCTTTGAGGACTGAGGTGCAGGTAAATCTCTCTCCCTCTCTGTCGCTTCTTTCTCTTTGCTGGACATCCATTTTAATGGCTTCTTTTAGTTCTTTGTATGTCGCCTATCTCTCCCTCTCTCCCTATTTTCTTTGATTTCATTCATTATTTTAGGTGTTGCACAAAGAAGTTAGGGTTCTTTTTGTTTATTTTTGTTTCATAGTTAGGGTTAGGGTTGTTTTGATTTAGGGCTTTTTAGGCTTTTTATTTATGATATTCTTTGTTAGTTTGCAAGAGATCAACAGAACAAGGAATCTACACAGAGGAAACTTAAACATGAACCAGATGCATAATGATCATGTTATCCGGTAGTACACATTCCACAGCTGTATAATGTAAAGGCCTTATAACAATTTCAATTCAATAATGATAAGTGCAACTGTGCAAGTGCAGAACCCTTAATGTAAATGCCTTATAACAATTTCAATTCAATAATGGGGTGTTTGCTTGATTGTTCTGGCGAGTTCCAAATATGGCCATTGAGGAACTTGAAACATGGCGTGGGATTTGATTTGGATCAATTTTAGATGGCCCTACTCCTGGAGCTCCAGCTATAGATGGATGGCCCATTACAGGTGGTACATGTGCCATACTCTGATTAAGTGGTGGTGGCATGCCATGCAGCTGCACAACACTTGAGCTTTCTTACCAACCGAGAAACTGACTGATACATTTATGAAGCTCTTAAGTGGTATTAGATCTAATATTCATGCCACCATTAGGTAGAATTTTTATGACAATTAAGTTTTGTATTAACCTAAAGTCAATTATATGTAATGAATGAAAAAGTTAGTTACGTGTCATGAATAAGCTCTGTAGGATTTAGGAACCTCTATATGTATGCATGGAACTCTCTTTATAATCCAGTTCACTTGAATAAAATCAAATGTTGTGAGCCAGTGAGTTGGTATGAGTTGTGGTGTCTTTGAGTTGTGGGTTGTGTTGAGTGAGCAGCCCCATTATTTCAAACAGAGGCGGCATGGTATTAAATCGTGGGAAAGTATAAACTCTAAAACCTCATAGCATTCTGATTGTCAAAAATTAGTAACTGAAGACCAACCATCATATCCGTGTTGGCAGGTGGGGTTGATTGGCTGCACTTGGTTTGCCCAATGAGCCTCAACGGCTCTTGGGCGAAAAGCATCAAATTAAAGCTGCTTAATGTCACACATGTTTTATCATAATCAAAAGGTTCATGATCGAAACCATCTTGCCGGCAATCACCAACCTCACCCCATCCTCTCTGAATCTTGCACATGCAGGTCTTTCAATCCATTCCATAGATATTGAGCATAAAAAGGCCACCTTGATCAGATAATCTTGACTCTTGGATCAATGACAGAACAAGTTAGGATGATTGGTATTATCCATCAATAGATAATAGGACAGTTATGTGTTCCATTTAGAGTAAATTTAGATCTAATTCTGGATTCTGCATGATTATCACAAGACTGAAATTTGATTAGGACCATTAAAGACAGAAAATGTTATATTGATAAGGTTTTGATTTTCTAGAAAACTGTCCCACTTGGATTGTTCCTCATTCCACACATCATCTAACACAAGTAAAAATCTCTTCCCACTCAATATATCTTTGAGCTTTGTCTGAAGTAGATCAAGTTCATTCACAAATATTATCAGATCTTGTTCTTCTAAATTATAACTTCTTGAAGAAGTGGCAGAATTTATCATAGCTTTTGTAAGCTTCTTAACTGCAAAATCTTGAGACACGCAGATCCACATTTTCAGATCAAACTCCCTCTTTACTATCTCATCATTGTACACAAGTTGAGCAAGAGTTGTTTTCCCCATGCCACCCGTCCACACTAATTGTCTTGATCTATGTTTAAGCTTTAACTACTTATTTCTTCTTCTCTTTTTTCATTTTGGAAACTTTATTCTTGGCCCGTAATATGATGTTTATGATTATGCTGATAATGTTCATCTGTAAATTATAAACACAGGTTCTCTCATTTAGATTCATATGATTAAGGAACTGTTTGGAGTTTAAGGAAATAATGAGGTACTAATTTTTACATGATAATGTGTATTACTTCTTTAGAGTTTCTTTATTGTTGTTGTATTTTTCATTTAAAATGCATTTGATGAGAGATATATTGGGGATCACCAATGAATTATCAAAGTTATTGCAGCGAAAAGATCAAAATATTATCACTGCCATGGAACTAGTGAGAGTGTCGAAGCAACGACTGCAAATGATGAGAGACGATGGGTGGGATTCTCTCCTATTTGAAGTCCATTTATTTTGTGATAAATATGAAATCATCATTCCCAATATGAATGCTATGTTTGTTAGACGAAAGCGATCACGACGTAAAGCTGAATTGACAAATCTCCATCATTTTTGAGTTGACATATTCTATGCTACCATTGATTTGCAACTTCAAGAGCTCAATCGCGGCTTTAATGTGGTGAACACCGAGTTGCTTCTTTGTGTGGCATGCTTGGATCCAAGTGATTCATTCTCTGCTTTCGATAAAGAAAAATTGATCCGGCTCTCTCAATTATATCCAAATGATTTTTCGGACTTAGATCGGGTGAGACTTGATAGTCAGCTTTTGACTTATATCACTGATATGCGCACCAATAGTAAGTTTTTCGGAGTAAAAGGAATGAGCAGCCTTGCTCAGAAGATGGTTGAAACAAAAAGGGACATTGCATATCCTTTAATTTATTTGCGCTTGAAATTAGCTCTAACCCTACCAGTTGCCATTGCTACTGTTGAGAGGGTGTTTTCTGCTATGAAAATCGTTAAGAATCGATTGCGCAATCGAATGGAAGATCAGTGGATGAATGATTGTTTGCTTGTATATATCGAAAAGGATATATTCAATAGCATTGATGATGAGACGATCATGCAGCGCTTTCAAAACATGAAGAGCCGTAGAGGGCAATTGTAAAAAACTTTGTTTTGGAGTTGAGGTGACTTTTGATGAGAGAAGTGTATGTTAGTTGATGTCTAGTCATTAATATGTACTTCTTTCTTTGGGTTGATACCCGAATTTTTTGGAGGTTGTAAACCATTTCTTTTTAGGGATGATTGGTTTGCCCTCATTTTTTGGGAGACCTTTTTGTTTTCAGTATACTTGTCTTATACTGTAAATTTTGGAGAAATGAATAGTCATCATTTCAAACAAGAAATATATTGAGTTGATATGGTTAAATGTTTTGCGTCTATTTTGCATTGAATACATTTTTTCTTTTGTTATTGTTGATGTGAAAAAATTCTAGCAAAAATTTAGCTCTACCTAAACAAAAATCCTAGGCCCGCCTTTGGCCCTAAGTGTAATAAAATGGGGAAAAGTAACTTTTTATAGTTTAGTATCTTTTACTCTCAAACCCTTTCTATTTTTTTACTCTTGATTTAACACTTCATTTTACTCCACTCCTTCCCTCATGCAAACGAACATATCCAATGTTGAAGATAAGTTTCTCACGGCTAATGGCTAGCTTTTTTAAGGTAAACTTCCCATTTTTGGCATCTCAAATTCCATTTTCACAGCCTTTTTGTTAAGTTGGTGAATTGGCCTTATATGACTCGATAACAACCTTGCCTTCTATGGCTCGTTTACTTTTTAAGGCTAGTGTGGTCTTTCTTGTTCACCCACGATTTCATGTGCGTGTTTGGATGTATGGTGAATTGAAGTAAAGTGAAGTGAAGCGTCAAATTAAGGGAGAATAAAATATAGGAGGTTATGATGGTATCTTATTTTTAATTGTTTGGTATGGAATCTTTTTGACTTTTTGTATAGAAATGTAGAGTTTTTTTGTCTTTTAGTGGAGAAATGAGGTTTTTTTTACTTTTTTTGAAAAAGATGACGGGAATTTTGAAATTGTGCACTTTTGATATGGCCCATTGTTTTTTCTTGTCAAGATTCACTTCACTTTAATTTAACTAGTTGATTGCCAAACACGAACTTCGGTCTTCTTGTGACATGCCTTTAGTGGGCTTTGAATGTATCTTTCATGGCCTGTATTTGCAAAATGATTTTCATGGCTTATTTCATTAAGCCCAAATTGGTCTTTCAGGGCCTAACCTCACGCTTTTGTAGCTTTGAATCTGATCTTCCATGGCCTTATTTTGGTAAGCCCACTATGGCAAATTGGTCTTTCCTGGCTGAATCATTGTGTGTCTTAGTGGCTTCGGACTTGGTCTTTCACGGCCTACCAGTTGAGATCACTATGGAAATTGGTCTTTCATGATCAAATTATGATGCCTTTTTATCGAAAAATAGTCTTTCATGGCCAAAAGCATCATGCCTTCTGTAGCGTCAGATTTTTGCCTTTCGTCTTTCATGGCAGCCCCTTTGCCTTTCATGGACGTCCATTTGCCTTCAATGGCATACATTTGCATCTTATGGCAGCTGCTGTTTCCAAAACCAAGCCTTTTATGTGACAAATAGCCTTTCATGGCACAAAGCTAGCCTTTCATAGCGAAACATGCTTTTTCATGAACCAAAATATAATTGTCAACATCCTTTTGGACTCCACTTCGGTTTGGTCTCCAAAACGAAAAATTCCGGCCCTTTCAAAATTTCGAAGAAACTTTTCGAAATTATATTTTGAGAAAATATAAAAATAATGTGTAGAAAAATAAAACATAAAAAATATAGATTTAATCCATTCGAGTAAAACCTTTTGGAATTAAATTTGGAAAAATATAAGAAATATAATATATATATATGAGAATAAAAAAATAAAAAAATTAATTATGTAAAAATTTATTTTGGCCAAAATGTGATTTTTCGACTGAAATTGAAAACGAAAAGTCCATTTCGGCCAAAATGGTACGAAATTAATAGCCATGCACCAAAGCCAATTATGCCACTCGTATCTTTTGTGACAGTGACTTTTATAGCACATAGCCTTTTATGACTTTTATAGTTCAGTCTTTTTATGACTTTTACTTTCGTTGTTTCGAAATGACGCTTGATTTTATGCAAAGTAGAAGGCTTAAACAAAGATCCAGTGGAACCTG
The DNA here is from genome assembly GCA_029852735.1 of Persea americana. Classification (NCBI taxonomy): domain Eukaryota; kingdom Viridiplantae; phylum Streptophyta; class Magnoliopsida; order Laurales; family Lauraceae; genus Persea; species Persea americana. Next base: position 19,219,167 of record CM056816.1, read on the forward strand.
TCAATGTTCTGCTCCTGAACTTGCCTAGTTGCATGGTGATTGGTGCTTGTTATGCTTAATTGCATACTAGGGAGAGTTTCGTCTTGTCTTCTGAGTCTTGTGCCCGGGCTGTAGGCTAGGGGTTCATCCCCTAATTATAGGGTGCTTCCCACTAGGTCATTCCCCTTCCCTTCCCTCTTCTATGCATAGTATAGTAGGAAGCCATATATTTGGATATAGCTGGTTTCCTTAGCAGGATTGAGTAGGGCTGCACATGGGTGGTTCAGATCGGTTTAACACTAAAACCAATAACCAGACTGAATCTGTCGGTTTTTTAATTAACCGATCCGATCCGACCGATGGAGAGGACTTAAACCAAACCGGACGGTTCTGTTCGATTTGGTCGGTTAAACCGTTATTTTCTTTTAAATCAAATATTGTAAATTTCAAAATGATGAGACCCCATCCTTTGCATTTATTCCAATGTTTAGTGCAAACATAAAAATCCAACATTCTAGTGATCTACTTATGATGGAAGTTGCTTCCAATACTATCTATGCATCAATCTCTCATAATGGAAGTTGCTTCCAGTACTATCTATGCATCAATTTCTCATAATGGTTGTCCACTTCAAGGGACCCACTTATGATGTTACTACCCATCTAATCGAAACCATCCATTGAAGTTTCCTCAGCTGCCCATTCGGTTATGTTAGTCTAATCAGTGTATCAAATCCCTTTTAAAGCATAATCAATCCACAGTAATGTGATGCACAAAAAATTATATGCCATGGACTCAATCCACAGTGGTATGCACAAAAATTTATATGCAGTGGACTCACATCAGTAAAAAAGCAATACTTAAGTTAATGTACACGGACGGTTCGGTTTAAGCGGTTTTTATGATATCCAAACCGTTAACCAAACCGATGTAAGCGGTTTTTATAATATCCAAACCGTTAGCCGAACCGATCAACTATAAACTGATCCGAACCACCCGGTTCGGTCGGTTCGGTCCAGTTTTGCGGTGATACCGGATTTTTTGTGCAGCCCTAGGATTGAGTGGCTAAGAGTAGGGGTGGTCCTTCGTTTTTGTACTCTAATTTATTTTAATAGTAAGACTAACTTATCTTTTTTTTTTTTTTTTTTAAATGATGATGAATTTTCTCCACATTATGCACACTTTGAATTACACTTTTTCAAGTCCATTTCAAGGGGACTTTTCGGTTGCAGAATTACAGTCTGAATCAATCACTAAATCCAAATTCCGCAAAGCCATTGAAGGCTAGCTGTTGAACTTCTCATATAAAATAATTTCCAAAATCTTAGCATCTGGACGGTCCTCTATTCTCCCCAATCTAATATCCTATCACCAGGTTGCTATTGTAAAATGGCGTTCCATTCACCAGCATGCGGCTCTTGCCCACGAGCTATTTCAAAAGCTCAAATAAAAAATGAGGGGAGGAGCCATTTGTTTGAAAACATTTCAAAGGCTTTTGATAAGTTGCAATGGTCTTTTCTTTTTAGAGCTCCAAATTTTTTAAATTTTCCAAAAAACGGATTGGCCTCATTCAAGAATTAATATGTACTTCTAAAGGTTTGGTGCTTATCAACAAGAGCCCCAGGTGGCTTTTTTGGCTCATCATGAGGGCTCCACCAGGGTGATACACTCTCTCCCTACCTATTTATTTTGGTTGAGGATATTCTAAGTCTAAATCTACAGTCCCTTCAAAGCCAAGACCTTATCCACCCGGTTTCCAATACAGCAGCTTCTCTATGCTATCTCTTCTATGCGGATGCCATAATGCTCTGCATGGAGGCCACAAAAAGTAGTTTGGCATTTGTGAAATCTTTGTTGACAGTTTCAAAAAGCCATCTCTTTATTGGCAAATGCAGTCCCCAAAGGCGGAGTGCTATTCATTCTATGGTTGACATTCCTCAAGCATCATCCCCATCTTACTATTTGGGAGTTCCCCTTTTTCCTCGATAGTCCGGAGCATATGTATTTTTCCAAGCTTACTGATGCATTGCGCTCTAGACTTGAGGGCTAGAAAATGAAGTTTCTTTCTTCTGCGGGCAGGCTCATCTTGGTTAAACACACCTTAGCTAGCATGCCTCTTCACATTGCTCTAACTATCCCCCTCCCCAAGAATACTTGTCATCAAATAGAATCCATGATGAGAAACTTTCTATGGTCTTTCAATTCAATCCAAACGAAAAATAATTTGACTAGTTAGAAAACTATTTGCCTTCCGAAAAATGAAGGTGGGCTGGGTATCCGACGTATTTTTGAAATCAACAATGGCTGTATGCTTAGGCTTGGTTGGAATGCTATGACCACCGAATCAGTTTGGGCTAATTGGTTTAGAAACAAATACGTCAAGGATTTTTCTATTTGGTATCCAGGAAAATCTAAATCAGGATCTTGTATTTGGGGGAAAATCCGGTCTCTTGCCTATGTTTTTGCAGTTAAGTTGCTCGTGATTAGTTGGAGATTGAACTAAGAAGAGCATATGGCATGATCGCTCGATGGACCTATCTCCAATAGCTTCTAGATTCCCTCAATTTAGTTTTTCCAGTACAGATTCTCTCTCAGCGATCATTTCAAGCAGAAGATGGGTCATTCCGGATTTTCTCCCTCCAATCCTCTTCACTTTTCTGCAGCAAGCTCATTCAATTCATCTATATGAGGATCTGTCTCAAGACGAATTGCACTGGGCAGGGAATTCAAGTGGCTCTTTTTCTTCAAAAGAGGTCTGGCAGCAGGTTCATTCAAGATCAAACTCAGTCCCCTGGGCGAAGGTGGTTTGGAGCAAGCTTGTGCACCCTGGAACTGCTTGCTTCATTTGGCGTCTCCTTCATCGTAAGACTCCAACGCAATCTTGGGCCCAATCAGTTGGAATAAATTTGGCCTCTAGATGCCATCTCTGCAAATCCAAAATAGAGTAGGACCATCACATCTTTTTTGCTTGCAACCACTCACATCCTCTTTGGAATTGGACTCTATCAGTCTACGATGAGCTTCAGCGTTTGGTTCCTTCTGCTACAAGGCTTTGGACAGCTCTATCCCTTAGATTAGATGAGATAGGAAGAAAGTGCTTGGCTTCAATTTTCTTCCAAATCCTCTCTATAATTTGGTTTGCCAGGAACAAAGCCACCTTCAACAGCTATCTTATCTCCACTATCAAGTTGAAGTGTCTCTTTCTACACCGTCTAATGAACTTCTATCATGTAGTGCCTTTAGCTATCATGGTGCCTTTCCTCATGAATGCCACTTAGCTCTCCCGATTTGGAAAGCCTTGCCTTCAGCCTCTTCAGTGTTTTCTTACTCTTTCAGTAATTTTTTCGGGTTTATCTTTTTTCTTTTTGGCTAGTTTATGAGTTTGTGTAGTGTAACGCCCCAATTCCGAATACCGAAGATAATGCTAAAGTACTCGAAGTTGGTACACTACTTCCTGGAAAATCCGAAAACTTCCAAGATCGTAGTCCGCAGTGAGGTCAAATTTTTTTAAAACTTTTTAAACAATGACATAATCAACAATTGTATTGCAGAAGTGTAAGAAAAGATAGCGGAATCAATAGTCTCATGTAAAATGAGTCAAATATAATAATGCGGAAGTCTAATAATCTCAAAGTATAGTTATTAAAGTTTATACAAAACTGTCTATCTACCTAAATTCACTACATAAAACTCTCAAAATCCCAAAAAAAAAAAAAAAAAAAAAAACTACACTCATTCCCCTTGTGCAGGCGCTCCGTCTTCCGGCTCGACCACTTGGTCGGCCGGTCCCCACTCATAGTCACCAACTACAGGTGCCTCGTAGAACGCCTCGTCCGCGGGATCATGGTCGGAACCTAAGCACCAAAGATGGATCAGATCCAAGGATCTGGCAAGGCACCATATGCAGATAACACATGATGTATATAACAAAAGAGAGTAGTGACAGGTATGAAATCAAAGAGTAACAAAAGTACATGATCTAGGCAATTGAGCAGTAATAAACAGTTTAGAATCAGAAATGTAAAGTATCTAATCTAATTAGATAACAAATGACACATTCACACAAGCTGGATATACCGCGGGATATTATGCCGCGACCCTCCCATACTGTAAACATCTCATACTGTAAATAGTTTGCGGTGGGGAAAGGGTAATAACCATGCAAGGGATAACAACCCTGATAATAATAACAGACATAAATGTAACACCGATCACACCCCTTTATCACACCGATCACACCCTTTATCAGATTAACCCGGACCCGGTATCACACTGTTCGTCTAATCACAGCTCATCATGATAGCTCTAAGTAACCAATATAGCCCCTATCAGTGATGATCAGTCAACTGGCTGAGCTTTGAACAACTGAGTGAATGTTTAATGCCGACCCAGGAAACAAGTACAGGTCAGTGTCTGTCTAGGCTTATCTTGCGTGAGCAAGGTCCTAACCAAGTCTCTAAGAGGTTAAGTTACAACAACATGGAACACCGTTCAATATCCAAGTCCAAGTCCAATCATCATTGGATCCACTCCAAGGCCCACGGTCATGGCTTGAGGCAACACAAGTGCAACACCATGTTCATTTCACAAGTAATCATTCTATGCTCATATACAATGAGCCAATAATCCGTTAGAACTAACCTCTCCATTCTAAGGTTCCACATACCCAATCTTAGGCCGTATGAGGGCCCGCCTAGCCACAGACATGGGTCATTTATCTTCAAACACATCATAGGGTCATCTCTAAGTAATCCTAGGTTCATGTCCTCCAATTTCCATTAATTAATAGGTTTATAACAACAATAAGGATAGGAGAGAAGAACAAGGCATGAAATCCTACAAATCATAGAATCAAATGGAAATAGACAAAGGTCCAATCCTAGGTAATAGTCCACTATTGGTTCAGGCCTCATCATGTGATTTGGTCCCTAGTTGTAGCCTCAGATGTCAAAGATAATAGATATGGTGCTCCTGAAGTTATGGACATCATGGGCTATAATTAAGGGTCAAATCATTGATGATTCAAATCCCAAAACCTCACTTGGTGGACCCCACGAGTCAAGGCTGGGCCATGCTATTGATTCGTGTGTGGCACACTTGATGGAAGCCTATTTGGATGGTTAATGGGCCCCACAATCGATCAAACATCAAAGTCTACAGAAATATGGAATTCATTGTTCACAGTGTGCCCGGTCGACATCATACCCTGGGATGTCGACCGGGTACACTGGATATTGACCTCCCAGGTCGACATCCTGCAGTGTCCCCGGTCGACATCATGGCCATGATGTCTACCGGGTCCACTAGGACCTGGAGCCAAACAACTGGGGGCTTCTTCAAGATGCGCAGTATATCCAGTCGACATCATGGCCATGATGTCGACCCGGTACACATGGTTCTTGACCTGTCTATGAAATTCATGGCTTAGTTAACTCCTACAGGGTCCTGTGTATCCGGTCGACCGGGTACACTGTCTGTACATTTCAGGCAGCAGATAACTGGGACTTGATTTTCACCTGTTTCAGTGTGCCCGGTCGATCGAGTTGTGGGCCGGTCGACCGGGTACACGTACAGAGCTGAATTTCCCAGAATTCTAAGATTTCCCTTCTCAGTCCGTTTTTCATCCAATTCAATCCCAATCTCCTCCATTTATCACACACACAATTAAACAACAAAACACTCCTATCATCTCCATCCACCATCCAACCGGGCCATTGATCTTCCAAATGGGAGAACCCATCCATCAAATGACAAATTTCCATAAAAACAAGCTCAAAAGTAAAGATCTAAACATGCATATCTACTCAATTGAATTGAATTGCAGAATCAAAAAGGAAAAAGCATGCATCATGTGAAACTAGTATAGGGTACTTGCCTCAATTCGAAATTGGTGATAGAGTTGAGAGAGAGAGATATGATAATTCAAAGCTCCTAAGGTGTTGATTGAGCAATTGGGGTGGCCTCCTAACTTCTTCTTGGGCTGGGATTTGGGGAATTAGGGTTTCTTAGGGAGAGGTAGGGAAGATGAGAGTGAATTAGGGTTTTTAGGTTAATGTTTGCAATAGTTGGGTTATATAGTTTAGGATTTATGATAATTAGTAAAAGGGTAACTTAGTTGTAAATGGGGAATATATGGGGCCATGGGTAATTAGGTCATTAGGTATGTTTCTAGAAGGTTCTTAACACTCAATGCCCCTTCTATTAATCCTAATATTAGCTAAGTCCTATTCTAATCAAAACCTACTAAAATTTACCAAAAAGCACCTAACATCTATTAAGAAATATATACAAACTAATTCTAAAACTTAGGAACATTAGCCATCTATACTACTAATTCCTAATAATTAGCATATTAAAATAGGAAATAACATATTAAGAATTATTTAATTCAAACTGAGGGCCCATAAGGGGTGGGGCCTCACATGTGCCTCACATGTAGTGTTAATCTTTGGGTTCTTTTTGGAGGATCTATGCCTATGTATTCTTCCCCACTTTTATTAATATTCATTTCGCCATTAAGCAGGAAAAAAAAAAAAAAAACTACAGCCACTTAAGGGATTATCGAAAGAGTCCAAGCATCAGCCCGATCGAAAGAGCCATTGAAATTTATGTAACAGTTTGTTCATATTGGAATGAATGTAATGAAAATTATTAATTGATGAGTTCTTCATTGTTTTCCCTTGTCTTTCCAATGCAATGCAAAAATATTATATTTTTCTTACGTGAGCAGCCCAGAGGTTCATCTAGTAAGATTCTTCATTTTCATTTGGCCGAGCCCTACTGTGAAATGTCGTTTGTCATTGATCCATCCATCTCGTGGGCCATACAGTGTATGGTCCACACAATCGACTTCATAAGTCGTTATACAGAGCCCCCAACTCGAGTACAATAAGGAAGCAGAAAATTCCAAGATAATAAGAAGAGGAGGAGGCGAAATGTTCGTGGAGTTTCAGAAAGACCAAAAAGTTTCTGTAAAAGGGAGCTTTATGAAAGTTCTAGGGTTGGAAAGTAGCTAAATTGCTCAGAACTCGGAACCATCTTTCTCCTGCATTTCATCACATCTCTTTGAAGGCAAAAGCTTATAAAACGAGTTTCTTTCAATGAGAAAAAACAGGGCTCTTCTTAAATCACCAAGGAAAGTTCTCAGTAACATTCGTGCTAACGGGAATTCAGCAGAGCTTGTTTCATGTCTCAAGGCATGTTTAGCATTTCCCTAATGATATTTAGGAAAAGAAAATCCCATCACGTGGGTTAAGGGTGTACAACTATCTATAAATGACTACCATTATTTCCCATTATATATTTCGTTTAATCAGAGGAGGATATGTTACTAAGAAAATTGAGTGTACACTTCAAGATATAACAACAGTAGCTCTATTAAAAAATCATCTTATATCGCTCAAGTACCATGTTCCAGAGTGACATACACTATTAGATAGATTGATCATCTATAAGAAATACAACTATATATACACATAACTATACATATTTACACATTTTACAAAAAAAAAAAAAAAAAAAAACCTATATATTTTACACAAAAATCCAACAATTTATTTAAATAGTTACATTATTTTTTTGGATACCTTAGGAACCCAAGAGAGAGCTCGCGTACATATGAGAAAGCAGCCCACTCAAGTGGAAAGAAAGCCCGCACAAGCGGCAAGAGGTGACGTACCCTGGGTTCGAATCCCGGACAGCCAGATAAGAACTGATGCTATGAGGCCCCACCCCTTGTGGGCTCTCAATTTTGATTTGAATAATTATAAATATAGTATTAGTTATCTTATTATGCTAATTAATAGGGATTAGTAAGGGGTAGATAGATATTTTCCTAAGTCTTAGCCTACTTTCTAGGAATTAGGCTTTTGTTTAATTTATAGGATCCATATGGTATCATTTGTAATTGTTTTAGGGTTTTAAGAGTTTGAGGCCCTAACTAGTAAATAAGGTATTGTAGGAGGGGTTTCCCCCACTCGAGAAGCTTCTAGAAACTCTCCAAATGACCCATATGCCCATGGCCTTATCCTCTTTTCCATTTAAACTAGAATGCCTTTTTGGTCATTTCTTAAACCCTAACCTATATAAGCTAAAACCCCCTCACATTCACTAAGAAAACCCCATGTGCCTCACATTTCCCCTATAAACCCTAATTCTAAAACCCTAGCTCATCTCTCATCTCTCATTTCCCCACCTTAGGAGCTTGGATCTCTCTTTTATATTCAATTTCCCTTGCAAATTTGGATTAAGGCAAGTACAATATACTTACTTAGCATAGAATGTATGTTTACTGTTAATTGATTTCGAAATTTCAATTCATATGATGTTGGGATGCTTAGATTACCTTTTGAGCTAGTTTCATGGATTTTGGCCATTGATGGATGGGTTTATCTCATTTGGAAGATCAATGGCCCATTTATTGTTGGATGGATGGTTATTGAAGTTCTTCTGTTATTTGGATGTTTATGTGATGAATGGAAGTGATTGGAGGAAGCTTGGATGGAGAATAGATTGAAGGGGGTGAAAATCCAGAAAATTGGGTTTTTTGTAACAGGTGTGTGTACCCGGTCGACCTGCCTGCAGTGGGGTCGACTGGCTATACTAAAAATGGAAGAAAACCAGTCCCAGTTAACTTTCTGGAATATTTGCAGGATCAGTATGCTCGGTCGACCGGACCCTGTCCCGGTCAACCGGCGACACTAAAAACTCAGGAAATATAGGTCCCAGTTATTTTTCTGGGAAAGTCTGCAAAGCCAGTGTATGCGGTCGACCGGCCCTGTGCCAGGTCGATCGGATACACAGGAAACTCAGGGGCTAACTGGGAGTGGCATTTTTCCTCAGAACTCAGAAAATCTTGCGTGCTCGGTCGACCAGACACACTGAAAAGTACAGGTTGAGATTTGGCCTAGTCTCTGTTGATTCAGGTAGACCTGCGTACCAGGTTGACTGGGTACGCTAGAAATTTCAAAATCCAAGCCAAGTCCCTATCCTGATTCCTGTGGAGCAGGTTAACTTGCCACACCGTGAACAGTAAGATCTGGCTTCAGCCTATGTGTTGTGATTAATCGATTGTGGGGCCTATTGACCATCCAAATAGACTTTCATTAATGTGCCAAGCATGAGTCAATGGTGTGGCTCAACCTTGACTCGTGGGGACCACCAAGTAGGGTCTTGGGTTTGGATTTGATGTCGACTTGATCCTTAAGTGTCGTCAAAGATGCCTATAACTTCTGGAGCACCAAACACAGTATCCATTGGCATCTAAGACTTCATTTAGAGATCAAATTAACTGAGATGGATCTGGACCATTACTTAGGATGGACTTTCGATATTTCCCTTTGTTTATCTTACTTGGAGGTTTAATGTGCTTATTGCATCATTATCACTCTATTGTCATTGTTATTGCTTATACTTGTTAAATAAATGGAAAACGGAGGACCTGAACCTAGGATTACTTGGAGGTGACCCAGTGATGTGATTGGTGATCAATGACCCGTGTCTGTGTCTAAACAGGCCCTTATAAGGCTTAAGTTGGATGGATGATACCCTATGATGAAGATGTTAGTTTTATGTGGACTTGTGACTCTTGAGAATGAGAATGGACTGATTGGTATTGGATTGAGATTGTGATCTCTCATGGACTGTTTTAGACTAAGGACGTGGTTTTGATAGGCCTTAGTATGAATCCAATGATTGGACTTGGACTTGGACTGTGCCCTATGGATTGAACTGGTACTTGGATCTCTTAGGGACTTGTTAGGACCTCGCTTGTGTAAGGGAAGCCTAAACAGACACAGATTTGTATTCGTTTCCCTGAGCCGGCACTAACATTCACTCAGTTGTTCAAAGCTCAGTTTGTTGACTGATCATCACTGGTAGGAGCTATTATGAGTGTTGATTGACGAGTGAGCTATCATGATGAGCTATGTTTTAGACGAACGGTGTGATACCGGGTCCAGTCTCCCGAGTGATGAGTGTGGTGAGGTTGATGAGTGTATTTGCGGGGTTAGTCATCCCCAGCACTGGTGAGATTCCCCGCCGTGACTATGTTTAGTATGGGAGAGCTGCGGCATAATATGCCGTGGTATCCAGCTTGTGTGAATGTGCCATGTTGTGTTAGATTAGATATTATATTTACTCTGATTCTCGATGTTTATCTCACTCAACTGCCTACTCTTATGATTATATGCTTGTCTCTATTTTTTTGATGCATACATCCTATGTTATTTGTATATTGTAACTTGCCAGATGTTTGGATCTGACCCATTATTGGTGCCTAGGTATTGACCCTGAGTATGAGGACGGCACGTTCGTTGAGGCGCCCGTAGCTGGTGACTACGGATGGGGACCAGCCGACCAAGAGGTCGAACTGGAGGTTGGAGAGCCGGCACCGGGGGTCTGAGTGTCCATTTGATTTGTTTGGGTCTGAGTGATTTATGTTGTGAGCGGGGACATAGACTAATATGTTAAACTCATTAACCTTCATACATTGATATTTATGTATGACTTTAGCTCTGCGACACTTGATATATCGTTTATGATACCTTATGTTTTCGTTATTGTCTCAAATTGCTTCCGCTATATTATATATGCTTCCGCAATCTAACTATTGATTATATGTTGGTCAAAAAAGTTTTAAATTGGACCTTACCGCGGGCCTATGATCTTGGAAGTTCTCAGATTTTCCGAAAAGTAGCGTGCCGACTTTGGGTACTTTGACGGAAATCTCGGTATTCGAAATTGGAGAGTTAGAGATACTCCTTACCACTTGGGCAAGGAGCCGTTCTTAGAAATAGTTACAATTGATGGGAAGCATAGAATCATCTCTCTCACCAATAATTTCAGTCCTCTCCTTTTCCATGAAATTACTAACAGAAAAAATGCCGAACAACCCAAATAACTTGAAATTACGTCACATGTGGTAGGTACACATTTGGACGAAGGTCCATAACTTGTGAGTCATGGCACAAATTTCTTAAACAAATGGGACATGGCCACAGGAATAGTCTTCCGTCATATAACCAGAACCTACAATGTTTGTAATTGTTATTAGAGACTTGACCAGCACTCTTTAACTGAAGTTTAGACCCAAAACGTTAAGATCCACTAATCACCCCTGCCCTGTCCGAGGGAACTTGGGATACTGATCTTCTGCCAATATCAAGATGAGCTCCATGCATGAATGTGCCACACTCAAGCAGCCTAGCATCAGTCACCGGGTCTAAGAAGAATGCTCAGCTACCCTTTAAATCATACTATACAGCATTTTTCTTTTTAATAAAACCATTTAAATGAAGTTAATAAAACCACTTCAAACCCTACTATTATGGGCCAAGTCTTGAGTGATGGGTACCCATTGCCTCCCCTATACATATATCTTCACACAATCAAATATTCAACTGAAGAAATTAAACTAACCAGTAGTAGGTTTGGGTAAAAACAATTTCTAAGTGGACTAGGGTCCATAATTTGCTAAAACTAGATTTGGTTAACCCAAGTCACCAGTAATAGGTCTCCAAGAAATTTCATCACAACCTCAATTTAACGTTCCACCCTGTGTACAAGGGCCTAGAATCCTCTCTCTATATATACAGCGGAGATTCTGGTTTTCCACAGGCTCACAGCATTTCTTCCCTTGAACAGACCTGCTACCCCAAGAAACCAGATTTCTAACATGGCTAGTACTACTCCCTCAGACAAGGTATTATCTGCAAATAAGGAGATACATCTTCCTAGAACCCATTGCTCTCCCTCATACAGGGCAATTGACATTGATAGCCACAAGGGAAATGGCAGCAACAGGCGCGATGCTGGACGCCTGCCCCAAGAGATACTCACCAAAATTGTGAGGGAAAAGGATATGGTTTCCCTTCAAGAACAAAGGGGAGTCGAGGGAATTGGATTGGCTCTAGAAACTGATCTCCAGAAGGGAATCAATGGAAATGCTGAAGATCTCTCCTCTCGGCGCTATGAGTTTGGTCGAAACACATACAGGAGACCACCTGTGAGAAGCTTATTCCATTTTATACTAGAAGCCTTTAAAGATGTCACAATCCTCATTCTTCTGGTCTGTGCTGCACTCTCTCTTGCCTTGGGGATTAAAGAGAATGGCTTGAAAGATGGGTGGTGCGATGGCGGTAGCATACTCATTGCCATCTTTTTAGTCATTGCTGTTTCTGCTGTAACTAACTTTCAACAGGAACAAGAGTTTCATAAGCTATCAAGTAAGAGAGATGATATCAAAGTAGAAATAATAAGAACTGGCCGCAGGCAAGATATTTCCATATTTGATATTGTGGTGGGAGACGTTGTCTGTTTAAAGACCGGCGATCAAATTCCAGCTGATGGGCTTTTCTTGAACAGCCGTTCCTTACAAGTTGACGAGTCCAGCATGACGGGCGAAAGCGACTACATCAGCATCACTAGCAAAGATAATCCATTTTTGGTCTCTGGCACCAAAGTGGTAGACGGGAATGGACACATGCTTGTAACAGCTGTTGGTATGAATACATGGTGGGGGATGATGATGAGTTCAATAAACCGCAATTCAGATGAGAAGACTCCACTACAAGCTCGGCTGTACAAGCTCACCTCATGCATAGGAAAGATTGGTCTGGCCGTTGCATTGCTAGTCCTTGTTGTATTGGTGGTCCGCTACTTCACTGGAAACATGGAAGATGACAATGGAAACCGGGGGTTCAATGGCAAGAACAAAAAGATTGGTGAAGTGATGAACTCATTGGCAAGTATTTTTGCTGCTGCAGTTACAATAGTGGTGGTGGCGATTCCTGAAGGTCTGCCATTGGCCGTTACTCTCACACTTGCATATTCAATGAAGAAAATGATGGTAGATCAGGCCTTGGTTCGCAGACTTTCTGCTTGTGAGACTATGGGCTCAGCCACTACCATATGCACTGACAAAACTGGTACACTGACAGTGAACCAAATGGAGGTCACCGAATTTTGGCTTGGAGGAGAAGCTGTCAATGAAGATACATCTGCAATCAGCCCAAACATTCTTGAATTGTTACACCAAGGAGTGGGTTTGAACACATCAGGCTGTGCATTCAGACCCAATTCAACTTCCATGCCCGAGATTTCGGGAAGCCCTACTGAGAAAGCAATTCTTTCTTGGGCTGTGCACAAGCTGGGCATTGATATGGAGAAATTGATGAAAAGCTGCAACATCCAACAAGTTGAAAACTTCAATTCAGAGAAGAAACGCAGTGGGATTTTGATGAATAGGATTGGTGACAAGTCAATCCATGTGCACTGGAAAGGGGCAGCAGAGATGATACTGGCGATGTGCTCAGGTCACTTTGGGATGGATGGTGCTCCGAAAGACATAGATGAGGTGACAATGATGAAGTACAAGAAAATCATCAAGGGTATGGCAGATCAAAGTCTCCGATGCATAGCATTTGCATACAAAGAAATTGTACGAGAAATTGAAATTGAAGATTGTGACCATGATTATGGAAAGACCCAACTTGCCCAAGCTGGCTTGACACTATTGGGGTTGGTGGGACTGAAAGACCCATGTCGCTCTGGGGTAAGGGAGGCTGTGGATGCTTGTCAAAATGCAGGAGTTAGCATCAAAATGATAACTGGTGACAACATTTTCACAGCAAGGGCCATAGCAGTTGAATGTGGGATACTCAAACCTGACCAGGACTTGAGTGGTGTAGTTGTGGAAGGTGAAGAATTCCGAAACTACTCAGACAAAGAAAGATTGGAGAAGGTCGATAGGATTCGTGTCATGGCTAGATCTTCCCCATCAGATAAGCTTTTAATGGTACAATGCTTGAGAAAAAAAGGTGAAGTAGTCGCTGTCACTGGGGATGGTACAAACGATGCCCCGGCATTGAAAGAGGCTGACATTGGACTCTCAATGGGGCTTCAAGGAACTGAAGTGGCGAAAGAGAGCTCTGATATTATCATTTTGGATGACAATTTCTCTTCTGTGGTCACAGTATTGAGGTGGGGTAGATGTGTTAACAACAACATTCAAAAGTTCATCCAGTTTCAACTGACTGTGAATGTTGCAGTTCTAGTGATAAACTTTGTTGCAGTGATCTCGTCAGGTAAAGTTCCACTAACAACAGTCCAACTGCTGTGGGCGAACCTGATTATGGATACACTTGGTGCTTTGGCTCTGACCACTGAGCACCCCACTGATGACCTGATGGAAAAGAAGCCAGTTGGCCAAACTGGACCGCTTATAACTAATGCCATGTGGAGAAATATCATTGCCCAAGCTCTCTACCAGATTGTTGCTTTGTTAACCTTACAGTTCAAGGGAGGTTCCATATTTGGTGTGGATGGAAAAGTTCAAAAAACATTGATATTTAATACTTTTGTTCTATGCCAGGTTTTCAACGAGTTCAATGCAAGGAAGTTGGAGGGGAAGAATGTATTTGAGGGGATTCACAAGAACAAGTTGTTTGTAGGGATCATTTCGCTTACCATTTTTGTACAAGTGGTAATGGTAGAGTTGCTCCCGAAGTTTGCCAGTACAGAGAGATTAGATTGGACACAATGGTGTGTTTGTATTGCAATAGCTGCTGTTTCTTGGCCCATTGGTTGGGTGGTGAAGTGTATACCAATTCCCTGAAATGCAAATTTTCAGCCTGCTAAAGTAGGGAAGAAAGATAGGCTATGAGCATCCGTCTTTTGTTACATATATCAGCATTAGCATCAATGTTGCATTTTGTAAGTGTTCATTTAGGTCCTTCTACTTGTATACATATATTTGATGATAGTAATGAATACATTGGAAAATAAACAATTCTACTTATATTTTCCAATAGACTTGATGGTAGTAAACACATTGGAAAATGAAAAGATAGCACACAATTCTGATGCAGTATGGACCAAGACCAGGTCCAAGAGAATCGCACGAAATCATTGACCATTGGTCAACCCTGTCCATTGGGTTCAGTCATAGGCCCAATTGTGACAGAGAGCTAATATGGGATTCTAAATTTATCCCCATTTCTAATTTTCTATTATTGTTTGATTAGGATTGCTAATATTTGAGTTTCTTCTTTTAATTAGGTTCTTTAATTATTGGGAAAGTCATAATTGGCAAGTAATAGGAACAATCCTCTACACACAAAGGATAAGCCTCATTGTAATTCTCATGCTTATTATTAATTAATCATTGATTTCTGAGTTTTCATCTTTAATTATCGTGTTTTCCATTATCATGAGTGTGCCCGAGTGGCTGAATCCATCTCTGGATCCTATTAATCCCTAGGGAGATGGATATAATCTCAGATCATGGATCCGGGCTGCGCCAAATTGGTATCAGAGCAGAAGTCCAATCTCCTGAATCTTATCCCATCCACTGTCAATCTCCAAACACCCAATCCAAAACTCATCTTTGCAGAACTCAACTTCCAACACATCCGAACCCAAATCCGCTGCAAAGCCCCCTACCCCACACACACACACATTGGAACCCTAGATAACGCCCAAAACCTCCAACCCACATCCCAACTTATGCAAACCCCACCCAAAAATCCATTCGCCCCTTCTTTGTTGAAGAAAAGGTGAGATCGAGACGAAGAAGAAAGACAGAGACTCGAGTGCATACCTGCCACCGTTGAGCTCCACCGTCGACATTGCTAGACTTCACTGCCAGCCTCGGATTCGCCAGAGCTTCATCACGAGCTTATCGCCAGTGGCCTTGCAGCTCTGTGTCGAGCACCGGCAGCAGCCAACAGTATCGTCGCACTCGGCATGCGTCATCGCCAAGATCGCCATCACCATCTTCTCCAGGCTACAACCGCTTGGCTGCAAGAACCACTTTCCTATGATGCCAGACTCATAAGCGCCCCGCCCGCGCCCACATACACAACCACTGAACCACGTGCTTCGTTATGAGCGGGCTGCGGGCCTCACCACCTCAATGGTTAAAAAAAAATTATTCCACCAATCCCCACCCCTAATTAGTGAGAATAATATTAATTAATTCAATTATTAGTTCAATAAGTGGCTTACTAGAGGTTAATTATTTAGTTTGAGGGTTAGAATAATATTTGATTAGCTTTGACAAGTTTTGAGAGCTTTTGAACTACTTTGATAATTTAGAGACCCAATTGTAATTTCGAAAATGGTTGGCGGTTTTTCGTGATTTTTGAGAATTGTGTTTGTGAGCTCCTTAGATTGAGAATATCATTCCGAACAACTTTCATGTTGACTAGTAGTCATTTGGTGTCTTGAAACCTTCATTTCACAATTCTTTCACAAGTGGGGCGTATCATCATTTTTAAGAACATTGTTTTTTTTCCCAAGAAATCTCTAAACATATCTTTTTTGTGCCTGTTAACAAAGTGGACTTAATTTTGAACAACTTTCGTTCTTGTACCATTTCAATCCGAAGAGGTCCAAAATGGGTTCATCTACGTAAATATTTCCATTTAAGAGGTGGGCCCCACCAACCACCTTGCGCGCATATATATATATATATATATACATATATATACACACACCCCACGACCCTTCTCTCCTTTCTTTTTCTCTCCTGACCCCAAATAGCACTGCCGATTGTCAATCTGTCAACGCCATCAAGATCCTCTTGCTCTTCACTCTCTATAGACATCTTCTACATCGATTTCCAAGCTTGGCAACCGCACCCACTTCCAATTTCAGCTCAGCCACATCACTTACAAGTAACCAAACCCTTTTCCTCTTCCATATTTCGAATTAGTATATATTTGAAACCCAAATCTCTACATGTAAGCCTTCTCATCTTTTCTTTCCTTGTTTTCCATTTTCAGATGAACTAGTGGGTGATTTTTGGGTTTTTTTGTTCTAAGAGGTCCTAGCTGTTTGGAGAGTTTAGGAAGGCTATTTGAGAGTTAGGAAGACTAAGGCTATTTGAGAGTTAGGAAGACTAAGGCAAGTGTTTAATTTGAGTTTTAATGCATGCATGCCTTGTTTCCTTGAACTTCAAATTCTCCTCTATGTGTTGTTTATCATATTTAGCTCAAGAGTGCTTCTATTGGCACCGCGGTTTTGCCTCTTCACACCGCACAAAATTTTTTTCCTAAACTATCCCTCCCCCATCTTCCCTCTTCCTCTCCCTCTCCCTCTCCCTCCACCCTCTTCCCTCATCCTCTCTCCCTCCCCGCCGGGGGGGGGGGGGGGGGGGCGCGGTGGGGCGAGAGAGGATGGAGGGAAAGAGGGAGAGGGAGGATGGGGGAGGGGTAGTTTAGGAAAAATAAATATATATTTTTTTTGTGCAGTGTGGAGAGACAAAACTGCGGTGCCAATAAAAGCTCTCTTAGCTCAATTTCTTCTTGCTTAATGTTAGATGTTTACGTGTTAAATGGGATAATTAATTTATGTTGAAATGCTAGAAACCCCATTCAAAGTTCCCCCAAAGAAAATGAGAGGAAAAGACCCAAAACAACCTCAGATAGATCAATTGTCGAGAGCTTTTTAAAGCTCTCGGGTTCAACTGAATGAAGCCTTTGTGGCTAGCCGCGGGTGGTTCACAACTGGCCATGGGACTTGTGCGGCTAGCCGTACCACCCTTTTGGCTAGTCATAAGCCAATCGGTGGTTTGGCTTCATTCACTTGGCAATTTGCCCTATTTTGCTCTAGAAGGTCCGGTTTACCCATGTTTCTTCCTTTTTTGTTTACACCACATGACTAGACACTTTTAGGTCATTTTTGCCACACTAATTGAGCAATTAGTGCATCTTAAATCTTCGGTTCTCCCTTACAAACCTTAGACCGTAAGATTGGATTTTGACTTAAAAATTGGGACCTCCCTTGAATTTTAACTTTACACCCTTGAGGAGATTCCTTGAGAACTTGTCTAGGTTTGCGTGTTTTGGGGGGGGGGGGGGGGGGGGGGGGGGGGGGGGGGGTGCATTGCCCTTGAAGCCCCAGCAAGGGTGCGTTGCCTCGTGTGGAGGTATCTTCTTGTCTTTAGCTTTTCCTCTGTGCCTTAGACGGTGATGATACAAAGTTTGCCTCGTGTGGAGGTATCTTCTTGTCTTTAGCTTTTCCTCTGTGCCTTAGACGGTGATGATACAAAGTTTCTTGGTTTAAATTTGTCACGGTATTGCATCTCCAATGGAAGGTAAACCACGATAAAGAAGATGGTGATGCACTTAAGTAATGCCTCGACAACACTTGCACTTGCATTGGTTTGAAAAATAGTAAAAGAAGTGATGTTGCTCTTTCCATGTGTTTGACAAATAGTAAAGAGTAAAAGATCAGAAATGTAGTATGCATTGTGTGAATGCTAAGATGGAGTGTGTGCACAATCATGGATTATGTTCCATGAATGCATTCCGTTTTTTTACTCACACTTTTCTTTTTGGGCCGGCCTTTTTTTTTTTTTTTTTTCTTGTTGAGCATCAATATCAGGGGTGGAGGGAAGGGGGCTCATGCCCCTCCTAAAAGTTTTCCCATTATTTTCGGAAACTTGGGTTAGGTTTCAAATTCTCAAGGGTATTTTGATTTCTTGCATTTTTGTCGCTCTTGGTTTCTTTTTTTCTTTCATGAAAAGAAGGTAACTTAAAAATAATTGAGGATAATCTTGTCTTTTGCTTGCTTTCAAAAGATAAGTGATTCATTATCCAAGTTTTAAGGAGGTGCAATCACTTAATTAGGACTAAATCATTCAATCTCTCCTCTTTTCTCTCCAAAATGGATATCTCTTTAACGACACTTAAAGAAAAATCTTTCTCTAAAAACTATTTGGACAGCTTGGCTGTCATTTATATTCAATGGGGATTCGGCGACAGGTTCCTTAACATTTCACTTTATGGCCTTAGATCCACAATCTTTTTTTATAGTGTGGTAGGTCCTTTTTCCAAATTTGAAGAACTAAAATGTCCAAGTTACCAATTTTTTTAAATCATATCCCATGACTAGTGGGATATGCTATTAATAATGGTTAACTACCATTTAATTGACAACGATTAATGAAATCTCATTAATGAGATTTTCAAATAAATTCTAAAAAAACACAAATAAATTTAAAAAAACGCAAATAAACTTCAAAAGAATACAAATAAATCTCAAAAAAACGCAATAATTTCAAAAAACGCAATAAATTTCAAAAGAATGCAGAGAAATTTAAAAAGACGCAAACAAATTTCAAAATATCAAAATAAAAATTAAAAAATGTAAATAAATTTCAAAAGACACAAATAAATTTCAAAACATCCAAATAAAATTCAAAAGATGTAAATAAATTTCAAAAGATGCAAATAAATTTCAAAAAACGCAAATACACTTGCCAAAAATAAACAAGTTTTTCAAATTTTAGAAAAATTTGCCAAAAACTCAAGTAATTTTACCAAAACTTAGTTAGATTTATTTCCAAAAATGCAAATAAATTTGAAAAGACGTAAATAAATTTTAAAAGACACAAATAAAATTAAAAAACACAAATAGATCTTAAAAAAAGCAAATAAATTTTCATGAAAACTCAGATAGATTTTCCAAAAACTCAGATAAATTAAAGAAAAAAACTTAGATAAATTTCCCAAAAAGACAGATGAATTTTCCAAAACACAGATAAATTTGACAAAAAATCAAGAAAATTTCACCAAAACTCAAATAAATTTGACAAGAACTCAAATAAGTTTGACAAAACTCAGATTGGAGATAAATTTGACAACAGACACTACAAAAAAAGTCACTTTTAGTGACACTTAAATAGTGGCTGTTTTAATTATCAGCCACTAAATGTGCATTATCACCGACGGATATGCCAATCCGTCACAGCTGGAAAAAAAAAGAAACTATATCAGCGGCGGTTGCTAGTTTCCGCCGTTGAAAGTTCAAATTTTCGTGCCTCAACTTATTTGAAAGGCGGTCCTACATTTGTGTCTGAACTCCTAAAACCCTAAAATCCTCTCAATCGATTAGAGCCTCTTCAGCTGAGCGAAAGAGCGAACCTCGACAACACTACTTGAGGCTCACGGAAGGGCGAAAGAGCGAACAACAACCTCCCGCGTTTCACCCAGAACTTTGACAACACGATTTGAGGCTGCGATTTGAGGCTTCTTCGATCTTATGCGATTTGAGGCTTCTTCGATCTTCTGCGATTTCAAAAAACGTTGAAGAATCGCACCAGGAGATGCGATTTGAGGCTGCAGCATTGCTCTTTTTCTTCTTCAAAAATCCGTTGATCTCTCACTCTCCGAAAATCCAAACGGTCAGATTCAAATCATCTCAGCTATTTCTCTTTGTGCATGTTCTTCCGAACGAATCTGCTGCATGCAGGAATTCTAGATCGGAAGGCTTCAAATTCCGATTTCCAGTTCTGTGATTGTGCAGAAGAATAGATTTTGGTGTTGTGTTGAACTAGCCCTGATACCTTCTCTCTCTCTCTATTTTCTTTTTCATGATTTGGTCTAGAGAAAGAGCGATTTGCTTAGAAGTTGGGGTTTTCGAACGATCTGAAATGAAAACCTCCTTATTTCCTCATTTCATGATCATCTCCTTATTTAGATGCACTTGCTCTGTTCGATTTCTCGTTGTCTCAGAACGATTGTATTATAGCTCTGTTTCTTTTCTAGCTTTAGATCATCACATCTACTCATTTTAATGTATTGATGGTGATAATGGTTCGAGAAAAAGGTTCAGTAGGAAATAAATTTCTTCAAACTAGTAGATGGGTAGGTTCACATCAAGTGAAGGCTGAGTGTTTATTTGTCTGTTTACATTATTTTTTATTTACTGGTTAGATTCGATGCTGCTTCTGTTACTACTTTCGAAGCGACGGTGACAGGAGAAGAAGATACATGGACTAGAAGAGGTGATGGAGATGCCTTGCAGTAATCTGCTTGCTAGCGTAGAGAAAGTTTCAGTGATTTTCTTCACAAACACAAACCTCATTGTGCAATGGAAGATCTATACCCAACTCAGATGGGTCGGAAACAATAGTCATGCACATTAGTAGTTTTCACTGTAGTTTCAGGTGAGTTGTACATGCACATTGGATGTGGTCCATAAGGATGATCCAAACCATGCATTTATTTCATCCATGTGTGACCCCACCTAATGAATCTACAGCCTCCAATCTTTGTTGAAAAAATTGTATCAGCAGCACAAAGCCATTGTGCCATGGGAAATTCCTTTCCACCACCCATTTAATCTACAGCCTCCAATCTTTGTTGAATAAATTGCATCAGCAGCACAAAGCCATTGTGCCATGGAAAATTTCTTTCCACCAACCATTTGGGTTTGCAAACCTGCTTAAGATCAAATACTAAACCATAGATATTAACACTTTGGTGTTTGGAGGGTATGGTTCCTACATGTTTTTGGAGTGTTGGGCGTTTATTTATTTAGTTTTTGGTTTACATATTTAGGATAACCTTGTAGTGTGCTGTGACTTGTAGCATGCTATTTTTTTTTTTTTTAATGAGATGAGCTGGTACTTTTTAATTTTCTTATATTGGGTTTGGATTTGATTGAGATTTGAATTCTTTTTATATCATTCTGCCTAATTTGATTGTTTCCTTTTTCTTGATTGTAAGATGATTCTGAATTTGATGACACCAAGTTTGTGGATTCTGACATCATTATTTGATTTTTCTTTCGTTTTGAAAAACTTCATTGGATATGAGTCTATGGCATTATATGTGTCATGCCCTGTTATGTGTTGGATTGTGTGTTAGGTTTGGTTGATGTATTGTTTCTCTAGAATGGGTTGTCATTCTTTAAAACTGTGTTGTTTTATCGAAGTTAGTATTGTCATTCTTCAGCATTAAATATAAGTTCATTGGTGCACATGCTAAGTGACTATTATTGAATATATGTCATCTTCTCTACAAGCAAGAGTCCAGCCATTGCAGATGGACACTCAAACATCTACGTCTAGTAATTACATAGCACCCCTCTTATTGTTGGGTATTTGCTTATTTGGGTTTTCTTATTTTGAACTAGAAATCATATTTCTTGTTGCATTGAAGTTTTACGGGGATATCTTTTTGCTGTGTTTCTTTTAATGTGAACTTCAAATTTCTTTTTGGCGTTTCCACAATGATTAGTTATTGCAAAATTTTCTCTGGTATTTCATGTGGGCTCTTTTTATTGAGCTAAACATATTTTCCATTGTAGATCTGTCCACTTGGTAAAGAGTTCAACAGATAAGCCCAAAGGTAGAGGGTGTATTCAGTAAACCCAAATCTTGTTTGTTCAGAGCTTGAGGGAAATGAGATTTACCAGACGTTCACAGTTTGATTAATTATATTCGATTTATAGCTCTTAATGGAATGAACTTTAGTAGTTGTGTAATGTAGTTTTTTATTTGCTTGCATGGCTATGTTTTCATAGCTAGGGTTGGAGGGATGAGTTAATTTGTTATTTTGGTTTTATGATCGAAATTTTTTTGTTCGTTGAGTGGTGTTTTGATGTAGCTTTTGGTTTTTTGGGTGGTTTGGGTTGCCTTCCTTTGGAGTTGTCCTGGTTGTTGTTTTTGTTGCAGAGAAATATTGTTACCAATTCCAAAAGAAAAAGAGTAGGGGAACATCAGACTTCATAAAGGATTTATGTTTTTGGAATCTTTTCTGTTTTATGCATTTGTGAAGATTAATTGCATTGTGTAGCGATTATTTAAGGCCATGAATCATCATTCCTTATGATTGTTGCTAGTTCACTAGTTCACCTCTTAAGGATATAAGTGTAATAAAGGGAGAATGCACTAGGTGGTTATGTTCATCAGTATCATGTGTTTTATATGGGACTTTAACAGGTGAGGCCCCTTTCTTGGACAGTAAGATACTAAGATCAGCCCTTGCTACTGGCTAGTGGAGAAATATACCCAAGTTGAGTCAGATTGCATTTTACTAGTGGTTGATAGGATATGATGTTATGAGCCACCCCCTAGATCACTTAGGTGACCAAGGATGAGATTCCTTTTGGAGTCAACATGGAACCTCAAGTGTAAGTCATGAAGTCTATTAGTATCCAAGTTTGCGCATGAGTTGCCCAACCTGTTTACCAGCTGTCAGGGAATTATTGGTCCCAAAATTTTGCCTTTACAGGCTACAGTGCGTCTGGCACAAACATGCTTTACACTGCTCTTATCTACAAAGTAAATTATGCATTTCAGGTGGGAACTATCAAACAAATTCCTACTCTGTCAATTGGAAAACCATCAAATTTTTATGTGAATTGGAGTAATATTGACTGCTGAACTGGATACACATTAAAAAGTGGCAAGATCTCCTTTCTCCTATTCATTGGGAAGATATTACTCTGATGCAGATGAGATTTAATGCAGTTAACAGAAGTAAATTATGCATTTCAGGGGCAGTTGGTTCATCTAATTGTGTGCCCCACTATCAGATTAATAACATAATACATATATTTACTTTGAGATGATGTTGGTTTCTACTTTTAGCTGAATATAGTTTCTTTGGATATAGCCAACCCAATGCTAATTGGACACTACATGTGTACACTGATGGTCTAACAAGCTTCTGAAAATCCTTTATACTTTGATTGAATGTTCTGAGTACCATTAGTGACAGTAGTGTTGCTAGAATTCATCAGGATTATGTAAATGCTATCTTTTTTATTTCTCTTTTTTTTTTTGTAGAAATTTAAATGCTTTCTTGAGTAGGGTGTCTGAGTAACTTTTCTTCTTCTTCGTTCTTTGCTTGTGGCACTTCTTAGAATTGTAAGTCTTGTATTACCAAGTAATGGATATTTCAGAAGCAAATGTGGTATATGTCTTAGTTATTGTGATAGGCTACAGCCATGAGTTCCTTCATACCACAAATCTTTGGTAGGTGGTATTTATGCCTGTTGCTTCCAAACCAATTGTGAAAAGGATATAACCCACAAAACCAGAGAGCTTATTGCACCTTTATCTAACCTACTTTTTAGAGTCACAAGACATTGATATGTTTGTTTTTATCTTCTTTCTCACGATCTCTATTTTTCAATCTCTGTGAAAGGAGATCAGTTCTTTGATCATAGTCTATTGACTTTGCTGGTGGTGGAGGTGGTGGAATCTTTGTTGTTCCTCCATTTGTGATTATTTAAGGACTAATTCATTTTAGGGATTCTATATGATCATCTGTCATATTAGGCATATTAGGCTGATCTGTGTTTTTTAATACAATTATATTTCAATAAGGACAACGGGCACAAAACCCCGATGGACAAGCACCTGACCGGATGGAGATGTTTAGATTGACCCATACACGCCGGGATGGACAACTCGTGGATCGGGCATCAGAGGACGCCTTGGTATGTTTAAGTCTTGTTAAATAAAATTTTCTCCCACTTGTAATTTGATTTAATAATAGATAAACTGCTTAATGTAAGTACTTGATTATGAATTGCAGTGACGACTCAATGAAAGAGTCAGCCAGCAGCTAGAGAGCCCAGAGAGAAGTTGTGCACGGGATGACATCTTCACCCAAGTGATGGGAGAAGATCGATGTGGCCGGGTTTGCACCTTTGGGTTGGGTGTGACCCCCTCCGATATCTATGGCCCACGAGTTTCAGTTGCTGAAGCGAGAGAGATGGCAAATGCTGAGAGAGCTCAGAGGATAGCAGCTGAACAACGGGTGGTTGCCGTGGAAGAAAGAATGAGTCAGATGGAAGCCCGTATGAACCAGATGATGACATGTTTTCAGATGTTCACCCAGCAAGGCCATCCGTCTTCTTCATTTGAGCCAGTGGGTAGCATACAAGAGATTTAAAAATTAATTTTATTTGGATGTAATTCCCTTTCAAGTTTATACTAATATTACTTATTTCATCCTAATAGGTTTTCGGTGCTCCTCCCGATATCTAGCGTGATGTTTGACATGGGTAGCATACAAGAGAGGAGCTCAAAGTCTCCTCTCTAACCCCTAAGGTGCTTCTTCTTCTTCCTCCCTCTTTTCTCTCTTCTTCTCCTATGTCCTCTCCTATGTTCCCACCACTATCTGGCACTGCCATGACCCATTTATATTACTACTAACCTCACCAAATTTTATTCATATTTATTAGAGGAGACAATATTTTTGGGAGTCATGTTTATATAGATAATTTCATACTGTTACAGAGATACGTTTATTGTATTAGTGGAGATGATTGATAAGTAATTCCACTTGACCAAGTAAGCCATAGCAGAAAGTGGTCAAGAAGTGTTGGAATATCATTTTGATCAACATCTTACTGTAACTCAGCACTAGGTTGAAGACTTCTTATTCAAATATGTTGGGGAAAGGAGAGCAAAATTATCTAAGATGAAGAAAAATGGAGCATTGGGACCCGATGATATACATTGATATGTGTTAAATGTTAATACTACTTGCTACTCTTAACTCAAAACCCTTAACTTTGTGCTTTGCTATCTCCTAGATATAGAAGTCTATTACATGGTGGCATTAAGCTCCTTCTTTTCTTACAACTTAAACTAGCTCCTTCCCTATTATCTGATCAAGTGAACTTGTGCCCCATATATAATGTTTTCGATCTGCTAATATTGGTGGGCCATGTTTTGGTTGTTTGTTTAGAAAATTGTCTTGATGGGATTGGAATGGCGTAGTTCTTCCTTGAATGAATTGAGATTGGCATGCCTGTTGTTTTCATGGAAAAAGTGATGATTCTGCTTGTGTTTGGCATGATTGATTTCAATATATTTCTTCCCATCTGATGTCATACACTAGTGAAAACCATGAAATGAAATATGCTTTCTGCGATTTTCTTTGAAGGGTGACATAACTTCTTAGGTACCAGAGAAAATAACAGTTTTTGGATTTTGAGTTTGCTCTTGATGTGCTGAGTAGCATAAACACAGTATTTGATTCTGCAGAATAAATAATATAAGCACTTTACACTTGATCCTAATGGAAATATGAAACACCAATATCTCCTCTTATTCTAGCAATAAAAATCAGGTATACAATCACACTAGGTGGAAGTATTTTACACTATCCTAACGTAAATCATGTGAAGGGGCAGGTGCCAATTCTTGAAGCATTGGTGAAGGCCATATTGTTTTGTCACATTAACCTTGATGTAGCCTGGATGGGGACTTGTAATTTTTCTTTTAAATGTATGCTTTTTTGCATCTGAAAGACTGGGCTCATGAAATACAATTGCTCCTTCCCTATTATCAAAATTGTTGTTTATCTTGTTCATGTTCCTGCTTTCACTAGTATGTATTCGGATCTTGTGGTACAAATTATATTGCATTTTCTAACTTATTGCCCTCTAATGATAACTAACATGGATCATGGTGTCATGGCAGGAATGTGTATGGCTGTTCAAGCATTTGTACCATCTGAATCTAATGGGTTCCTGAATGTTCTGGCTGGGTTCGTTCTGTTTCTTATGCAGTTGTGTAATTCAAGGACCTTAATGACTGTTCCATGTTTAATATCCTTTGTAGCAACACTATATTTTGATACATATTCTAGGTTCCAGCATTACCCTGTGTTCTAGTTTTTCACTCCAAATAGATTGATGGACGCCTTTGGATTGATCATGCATGTAAAGCTTGTTTAACTCTTGTCTCTCAGTTGATTCAAATCTCAGTTTGCCAACAGTGATAGGACTGGAATCATATTCTTGGACTGAATTACATTCTATATGAGAGCAAATAAATAACCAGTTTCCATTATTGACTTCCTGCCAGCAAGCAGGAGCGTAGATTCTGTGCACGCCTCAAAATCAAATTCTCAGGTTATGTTATATTTGCTTATCCTAGATATAGGTGGGATAAGGCTTTGATGAATGCTGATGATTTTGATTATCCGCAAGCCAACTATTGTCATGATAACTAGCAATTGTCTCGTCTTAATTATCTAATAAACACTGAAGAACAGGGGATGCAGTCTTTAGTTTAACACAAGAATACTCCATCATCTTGCTGATGGGGTATGCAGGCTACAAGGATATGATGCAGAGACTGCCATTGCCATCATTATTGCTAGGGAGTAGGTACTGGCACGCACTTACAGCCCTTGTTGGGCTTAGGCTTTATATGGTCTTTTCTAGAGTCAAGCAGCGCCTGGATATACTTTAGGCCTGCCCAACCCGGACACCATGATTGGCGCTTGGCAGTTCCCACGAGCCCTTCATGATTCATGACCTAAATTCCATGCTCATCGAACTTAAGCCCCCCCCTCACTGTCATTGCTGCTTCATGAATCAGCATGAACCAAAGTCGATGCTCATCTGACTTCGGCAGGCACACAAATTGGTCATGCAAATTGTAGCACTCATTCCACCGGTGAGTTCCCCAGACCGTTCTTGAAAATAATGCAGCACCTCAGACAGATCATGCAAATAATGCAAAGTATTGATTCATTTCAATCAGTCAATACAGAGGTGGGGTAACCATTTGGTTTCTCATCCAATCTAATTGGATTCTTGATCGGATTGTATTTTCCTATATGCATCAACAGTTGCCAACCATTTCACAGGAAAAAAAACAAAAGCAAAACCAAAGCTTCAAAATCAAAATACATTTTTTGCAAAAAAAAAAAGAGGTTTTAGCAACGGATAAAAGAAAAAGCCGCTAATGTTCCATTTGTGGCGGTTTTTATCAGCCACAAAACTAAACAGTGACGCACACTTTTAGCGGCGGCCATAGCGGCGGCCATTTTCCGTCGCTATATCCTTTAGCGGCGGAAAATCATCTTTTAGAGGCGGTTTTTGACCGCCGCTAAAAGTAAAAATTGCTGTAGTGAGAGGAAGTCGCAGTAGTCTGATCGGATATCGTTTGCAGATCTAAATGTGGGCCACACCAATCGAAGAGCACGGGCCATGTGCGCAGATTGACAAAGAACAAGGAAGGGGAATGCCCTATTTGTTAGAACCAAGAGAATAGCAGAACGCTTTTGTGAACACAAAACCTAATTGCACTAGAAAACCGGGAGAATGCTTATCCAATTGAATAACTCTTGTGGCTGTTAAATAGCCTTACAATGAAAATAGAAAGGAAACAACAACCCACGATTCTACAGGACCTAGGATCATGGAACATGACTAAGTCAGAAACAGAAAATGAAATCTTGTCCCTCAAGTATTGGAGAGATTATTTGCAAGACTAAAACTAAACCCTGAATACAAGGAACCTTAACGGCTAGAAAGTTCCAACAACTTTATCATCCTCCCTTAAACTGAATGTCATTGACAATCAGTTTATTCCAGGGTATTCGCAAACACCCAATGATTCTCGCATCTTTGAAAAAACTTCAAAATTCAACGATTTAGTCATGACATCTGCTATTTTTTCTTGGGTAGAACACTGTGTTAGCTCCACTACTCCATCTTTGACTAGATCTCGAAGGAAATGAAAACGAATGTCTGTGCTTGCTACGGCCATGCATTACTGGATTCTTTGAGAGTTTGATGGCTGAAATGTTGTCGCAGTACACCACCATAGGTCCAGACTGCTCATGACTTAGACTTTTCGAAATTCTCCTTAACCACACAACTTGACAAGCACTTGATGCTGCAATAATAAACTCAGCTTTGGTGGTCGAAAGAGTAACCACTGGCTATTTCTTTGAAGACCAAGATACTGCACTTGAATTCATCATAAAGACATAGCCTGAAGTGCCCTTTCTGTCATCCTGATCTCCGGCATAATCACTGTCCGTGTAACCAAAGAGCTCTTCATGTCCTCCCTTCCTATAAAACACCCCAAAGCTAGTTGTTCCCTTCACATGCCTTAGAATCCTTTTTGCTGCCATCAAATGAGACTCAGTGGGACGTTCCATGTACCTGCTGATTAGACTCACAACAAACATCAAATCAGGGCGTGTGGCAGTTAGATACATGAGGCTTCCCACCATCTGATTGTAGAGAGTACCATCGACTCCCACTCCTCCTTCATCCCTTGTGAGTCTAAACCCAAGACCCATTGGATTTTGCATTGAGTTGCACTGGCCCATGTTGAATCTTTCTAGAACCTCTTGAGTGTACTTTCGTTGGCTAATAAAGATGCCATCTTCCTTTTGCAACACTTCAATGCCCAGAAAGTTTCTCATTTTCCCGAGATCAATCATGTCAAGTTCAGCCATCATGGACTTCTTAAATTGTTTGAACATAACTTCATTCCCGGTAAATATAAGATCATCAATATAAAAACAAACAATCAATATTTTACCTCCAACCGCTGTTTTAGTGAACAAAGTATGTTCATAGGGGCATTTGTTGAAGACTTCTTTGACAAAGTATGACTCTATGCGACTGTACCAAGCTCGGGGAGCTTGTTTGAATCCATACAATGCTTTCTTGAGTCGATAGACTTTTGATTCTTCCCCCTTCTGTTCATAACCTAGAGGTTGATCAACAAACACCTCTTCATTAATTTCTCCATGCAGGAAGGCCGATTTGATGTCAAGTTGGTAAATCAACCAAGTTTTCTGTGCAGCAAGGGAAAGTACCATTCGAATTGTATCCAAGCGAGCCACTGGTGCAAATACTTCTGCATAATCCACTCCATATTGTTGGTTGTATCCCTTAGCAACTAGTCGCGCCTTATACTTGTCTACTTCCCCATGCTCATTGAGTTGTGTTTTAAAAATCCATTTCACTCCAACAGTCTTTCCTCCTGATGGCAGATTTGTTAATTCCCATGTCTCATTCCTCTCAATTGCTTCAATTTCTTGATTCATGGCATGTCTCCATTTTTCACTTTTCACAGCCTCTTCAAATGTCGTTGGATCACTATTGGTGAACAAAGCTAGATGTGCTATATTCACACCTTCTTCATCGAAGAGACCTTTACCAGCCTCATAGTCTCTCATCCATGCTGGGGGCCTTCGTGTTCGGCCTTCTGGAAGTGAGCCTTCAACATTTGAGGTGCCTCCTTCAAAAAGGTTGCTGTTATAGGACCCATTTTCCTCCAGTTCTTCAACTGCTTCAGACTCATCTCCATTGCTTTCCTCTTCCGTACTTGCCTCTTCTTTGACTTTCCATTCTAAATCAGCCACTATGGCTTGCTTGTGACTATCATCCCAACTCCACTCTTGGTCTTCTTCAAAGACCACATCTCTGTTAACAATTATCTTCTTTGAAATAGGATCAAATAGCCTGTAAGCTTCAGATTCTTCACGTACCCCTAGCAAGACACATTTAAGACTCTTGGCATCAAGTTTCACTCTCTTATTGTCAGGTATGTGGACATGCGATATACAGCCAAAGACTCTAAAATGCTCCACTGATGGTTTGAGTCCATTCCAAGCTTCTTTAGGTGTCTTGCTCTTCACAGCAAGAGTTGGACTTCTATTCAGCACATGCACCGTCCAATTCACAGCTTCAGGCTAAAAAGTTTTAGGAATTCGCTTCTCTAACAACATACTTTGCACCATATTCATAATGGTTCGATTTTTCCTCTCGGCGACACCGTTTTGTTGGGGAGTGTATGCAGCTGTCAATTGTCTGTGTATCCCATTCTCATTACAAATGTTTGTGAATTCTTGTGATGTGAACTCACCCCCTCGATCTGTTCTCAAGCTTCGAATAAATGCTCCTGTTTCCTTCTCAACTCTAGCTTTGTAGGCTTTGAAAGTAGCAAAGGCTTCTGACTTTTCTATCAAGAAATAAACCTAGGTTTTTCTACTAAAATCGTCAATAAAGGTGATTAGATACCTTTTGCTGCTGTTTGAAATTGGATTGATTGGGCCACATATATCAGCATGCACCAACTGAATAATTTTTAAAGCCCTCCATATGCTTTCCTTTGGGAATGGATCATGGTGCTATCTTCCTACCAGACAGCCTTCACATACTCATTGAATAGCTTTGAACTGTGGTAATCCTTCCACCATTTTCTTTTGTTGGAGTACCTTGAATCCATTCCAGCTGAGGTGTCCATATCGGCAATGCCAAAGAGTGGCCTGGTCTGTGGTCAGAGAGGAGAAACATTTTTGCTCTCTTGGTGGTGGGAAGTGAGCGAGCACAACAAACATTCTATTATGAGTCATCTCAGTTTCAATGATTAGACCTTTCTCAGGATGAAAGATCTTACATTTTCCTTGTTGAATGAGCACAGCGAGTCCCTTTTCTTGCAGCTGTCCGATGCGTAGCAGATTGTTCTTCAGTTCTGGTACAAAGAAAACATTTGTGATCACATGAAAAATTCCATTCACATCCATTCGAACCCTGCCTTTGCCTTGTACAGTAAGGCTTGAGTCATTCCCCATCTTTACTGATTCTCTGAAACTGCTATCAAAGTGAATAAATTTATCCCTCTTGCCACATATATGGTTGCTACACCCAGAATCAAGGAACCAAATGTGCTCCGTTTCAGCTTCCTTGAAATCAACATGCGCCATCAACAACATCTCTTCC
The DNA here is from genome assembly GCA_029852735.1 of Persea americana. NCBI lineage: Eukaryota > Viridiplantae > Streptophyta > Magnoliopsida > Laurales > Lauraceae > Persea > Persea americana. The sequence continues at coordinate 19,250,436 of CM056816.1, forward strand.
TTTGTCTATGCGTAGTTTGCCTTTTGATCCCCTGCTTTCTTTGGGCACTCCCATTGAAAATGTCCTAGCTCATGACAACTATAACATTCTATGGTTGATTTGTCAAACCCAAATCTGCCCCTTCCTCTTCCTCTTCCACGATAGGTACTCCAACCTCCGCCTCGTCCTCCTTGTTGTGCTCCAGAAGTGACTTGCGGTGCTTGTTCTTCCACTACAACATGACGACTAATTCTTTGTTCATGAACCAATAGACTACTTTGAAGCTCATAGATGGAAAAAGTATCCATGTCATTGGAATCCTCAATAGAACATACAACGTAGTCATATTTCAGAGTCATAGACCTCAAGATCTTCCCAATGATCACCACATCCTCCATGTGCTCCCCATGAATCCTCATTTTATTGGCAATATTGATGAGAGTCCTTCCAAAATAGTCATTGACCGATTCTCCAGCCTTCATGTGCAGCACTTCAAACTCTTTTCGAAGAGCCTGCAATTGGGCACGTGTTACACGTGTTGTTCCTTGATATTTCTGCTTCAAGGAATCCCAGATGTCCTTCGCTGTGTCCTTCTTCAATATTGTCTCCAAGATCGATCGATCGATGGCTTGGAACAAGTAGTTCTTGCACTTTAGGTCCTTCAACTCCTGATCTTCAATCCCTTTCTTCTGTGCTTCGCTTGGATCAACTCCTTCTGTTTCTGCAGTGATCCCCGTCTCCACCAAATTCCAATACTCTTTGGAACGTAGAAAGCTTTCCATCAGTATACTCCAGTGATCATAGTGTCCATCAAACCTTGGAATGGCAGGTTGCACGAAGCTGTTTTCAGACGCCAAATCTTTGTTCCTTCACGCTGGTGACTGCATTGCAGGCTTTGAGTAGGCCCCATGGTGGTGCTTTGATACCAAATGTTAGAACCAAGAGAATAGCAGAATGCTTTTGTGAACACAAAACCTGATTGCACTAGAAAACTGGGAGAATGCTTATCCAATTGAATAACTCTTGTGCTGTTAAATAGCCTTACAATGAAAATAGAAAGGAAATAACAACCCACGATTTTACAGGACCTAGGATCGTGGAACATGACTAAGTCAGAAACAGAAAATGAAATCTTGTCCCTCAAGTATCGGAGAGATTATTTGCAAGACTAAAACTAAACCCTGAAAACAAGGAACCTTAACGGCTAGAAAGTTCCAACAACTTTATCACTATTGTGCTGTACTACGATCGATGGATTGGATCAAGGAATTGATCCGGATTTCTGCTCGTCGTTCTTCACGAGATCTCAAGGAAGAAGAAGTTGCAGATTGCTGCGTTATTCTTGAACACAGGAGAAGGCTACCAGGAAGAACCTTGTTGCAACTTGCAAAACAGCAGGGCCGGTGCTGTTGGCTTCAGCGATTCCGGATTTCAAACCAGAATTAAAGACAGGTGACTCTGTTTTGTCCAATTTTTTTGGGGTTTTGTTGTCTGAGAAAACGACCATATAAGGCTGCCGTTCACTGCGTGATGTGGCCGTTTGGAGAATGGAGATGAAATGCATAAATAATGAACAGAATACATCATCATGCAATACTGTTAGTCCAAATCACAATGCCACTAGGCCAGTGATTTCATTTTCAACATATAAGAAAGCACTACGCATTTGGAATGCTTATGGACTCCTCTATTATATCAAATATTTTACAGCATCAACAACAATAAAGATCCATGAGGCTTAAACATATGCACTCAATCGCATGAACCTTCTCCAGTTTTGACAGCGAACGACGAGGAATCTGACAACAAACGGTGAGGAATTAGGCGTAGTGAGGCCTCTGCGCTTTCCGGATCTGAATCCACTCAGGCGAGGATCAGGCAATCTTCTTCTTCAGAAGGGGGTTCTCCAGGGCAAAAAAGAATGAGAGAGAACGAATGAGGGAGAATGGAAAATTTGAAAGTTTAAAATTCAAATATATGATATGGCGTATCTAGGGGCATCCCTCTAAAATATGTCTAGTTGTATGGACTACAGTCCCTAGAGAAAAAGTTGTTGGACTGGAGGGTTTACTAGACCGTGATAATGGGCTTCTGGCTAATTATCCCTGTATTTCAAATAGGAGTTGGTCTCACCATATTTGAGTGTATATTTAAAATATGATGTGTTCAATCTTATGGTGGGACCAAATCTTACTAGGGGAGGCCCTTTATTCTAATAAGCATGGATATTACACTTGGATTATTCGTCACCATTTTATGACATTGGTTGATCGCTATCATTTGTTTGCTATCAACCATCCATGCCCATACCAAAGGCATTGTGGCCCATCAAATGATCACAAGTAACCAATCAATGGATTTTGAACCATTCATTTTTATAAGATGGATTGTGGCCTATTAGACGATCAGAAGTAACCAATCAACTAATTTTCACTAATTAATTATAGGTTGGTTGGTTTATATGAGATGATCAATCCAATATATGTCACACTTTGATTAGAGTGAGATACAACTATTGATCCTAAAAAAAAAAAGGAGTAAATTATAATTTTAAGTGGTTTGGATTCATTGTAGTTTTGAGAAATTATGTCTTTAAAAATATTAAAGTATTTTCAAATTTAGGAATTTTCTTTTAAATATTAGTAAAAATATCTAAAAATAAATAAACTTATTTATAAAAAATAAGTAGAAAGATCAATAAATATGAAGATATTATTGATCCCCTTAAGAAAAAACCCTAACTTTGTCGTTGTTAGTTGATTATCACTTGCCCCCCTGAAAGAAAACCCTGGCTCCATCACTGATCTATATCAACGCTTAACTGAGTGCCATACTGTGATGGGCATCCAAAATTTTTTTTTCACACGTTCCCTTTTGGCATCCTTTTTTTTTTCTTCTTCTGTTGAGCGTTGATAACAACGTCTAACTGACCGCCATACTACGATGGGTGTCGATATTGGGGCTCAACATAGAAAAAGAAAATTGTTTCTTTTCAACATCATTCACATCTAAACAACATGAAATGCTACAAATTCTAGCATTCCTAAATTCTCCATTTCTGTTATACCTAGAATTTTTGGCTGAGAATTTCAGGCAACTTGAATTCCACAAATTTCCATTTTCTTGAGTACTTGAATCTCTAGTAGAAATTTTACATGTTTATGCATTATATGAATTGCACAATGGGATTCTAGCACTTCACCTTCTATTCAATCTCTCTAATATACATACTCACATGATGCGAAAATTGCACTAAGGAAGGAAGAAAAATATAAAAGAATATAGTATCTTTAAAAATAGAGAATTAGAGAGAGGGAAAGTGAGAGCAACACGTCACAGACCAGACTGGAATTTGACTTCTGTCTCTTTGAACTTCTAATTTGGAGGACATGTGTCTTCATGCAACCTTTGGAAAACAAAGATTGTCCAATAAATAAATATAAAAAAAGCAACAAAGAGTACTACTCGAAAAATAAAATAGGAAAACATCCAGGACAAATCGATTATGAAAAATAGGAAACCAATACACACAAATCCTCTCTCTCTCTCTCTCTCTCTCTCTCTCTCTCTCTCTCAATCAGCATCTTTTGCAAATTGCAATGATCCTCATCCCATTCTCATCTTCCTTAGCCAACATCTCCATCGTCATCATCAAGATCCAAGATCTCAGGGCCGCTTGCCTTAAAGGAAATCAAGATCACAATGATGCCACTACAAGTCCTCTTGAATTGAATGCCGTCTCACCTTTCTGATTAGAATCTGTCCAAAGAGGTTGGATACATGAATTCTGGGGTTTATTCAGTCTCGATGTAAGAGGATATGGATTTCTTGTCCAAGCATGAGGAGGATGGTAGGGTTTTGAAAGAGGTCAGATCAAATGAAATTGAGATTAGATCAAAAGAAGATGTGGATTTGGGGGCTTTGGGATTCTTGGAACTAGATATATAAAAGGAGTGCAAAGAAAGAAGATGACCATATCTGATTTTCTTTTAGAGGAGTAGATAAGAAGATAACCTTCCACCGTCGGAGAGAGCCGGAGTTCCAATGAGACCTCTTGGAATGCTTGGATTCATAAACGCAAGAGGAAAGTCTAGTATTTTGGAATTCCACTTTTTTGGGATCTCAAAATGCTACTTACCTCAAATGTTGGGAATTCCAATAAGTGAACATTGAATTTCTGACTGGAATTTAGGAATTCACAAACAGCCTGAATTTCCATAAGAAATTCTTATAAAGAAACAGGCCTTAAGCGTCAATATTGATTCTCATGTTGAGAGGCGAAAAAAAATAAATCATAAAAGTAGTGGGAGGACCTTTACTATTTGCAAAGATCTATTGGGGCCTTTTTTGTGCACTGGACATCTAAGTGGTTTTTCCCATAAAATCACCTTTTTCTTGAGAGGAAAAATCTATTATTTATAAATAAGCTATAAAATTAATTAAGGAATACAGTTAGAGGTTTACCAAACACTTTAATATGTAAATAATCTCTAAATCACAAAATAAGAGCATGTTTTTAGAGTTTCAAAAGGACCCATTAATCTCCTTTCCAAGGTTGGAAAACTCGTGACTTAGACTCGACTTGTCCAATGCGGAGACTCGGGAGAGTCATGCTTCTTTATATATAATTTTAAAAATATTTAAAAATGAATCCATCACTTATAAAATATAAAAAAATACATTTATTTACATGATTCGTATTCATTAATTCAAATTAATAAATTTATATATACAAACTACAATAACAACAATAAGGAAAATAAAAAGATATTGTATATTTTATAATTTATTAATCCAAATATCTAATGTAAAAGATCAAATCTAACTTTCAAATTACATTCCAATCATCACTTTTAAAGTACCGACTCCAAACCTCGTGCATAATTACTTATAAATAAACTTTAATTGTTTTAAAATTAGATTTTCCGATTAAATGGTCTGGAATGTAAATAATTTATTAAAATGAGATGACTCGGCCGAGTCTCTCCTATTTTTGACTCGGTCCTTCGTCAAAATGAGACGACTCGGGAGAGTGAAAAGTCAAATCGGCGAGTTTTCCAACCATGCTCCTTTCTTCTCTCTTATAAAACCATCTCCATGGAACCCACCATCTATATATTATTTGAGAATTTCCCTTATCTCTTACTAACATTATCCCGATGCTTCATATCTTTGAAAAATGGGGACAAATTTGAACAGTCAATTGAACCTGACTTTAGCCAAAGTTTATCCAAAATTTGGATCGAGTCAGTTCTGGTGGGCCAGAGAATTTGGATACAGAGCCAGGTGCCAATGCGCAAACAAGCGTTCAATGGATGGACTTGGGCCAACCTTATCACTCTAGTCCATGTCATACTCAGACATGGACTCAACTCACCAATTTTAACTGGACTTGGGGACACTAGTGAGTCCGACTTGAACCCAACCTGTTGATAGCCTTCACAAATCTAGGGGTTTAGAATTCACCATTAATCATGCGACCCTTTTTTTTTTGCTACGTTGGCTGATGTGATCTTTAAGATACTAATTTACCGTAAATGCATGGCTACCCGTATGAGACAGTGGCAAGAGCGAGTTGAACCCACAAGGACCTAATTAAAGAAACTTTTAGATTAAGATAACTAATTAACTAACAAGTAAGGAAAGTTTGGAAATAAAAGCAAGCAACCAATTTAGAATGATAAGAATTACCAATTAATGAAACTGATTAGAGTATAGGAATCAAATAAGCATCCACCAATTATTTATCAAGTAATCCTAATTTGTTCTAATTTTTACTTCAAATCAAAGACAAATCAATGTTTTTAATTTGAAAAGTCTAACTCTTAAAATCCAATTTTAATTATAAAATTTGAAACCCAAGACTTCCTTCACCTCATAAAAGAATAAAAATAATCTAACCACTACCCATCAAAAGTAAGCATAAACCATAAAAAAGATCTAAGTCCTAAGCATGGCCCATCAGACCTAAGCATGGATAGTGAAAATTTAATTTTTATTTTTAGAAATCAAGAATGGAAGTTTGCCTAGGTTATGAAGACAAGCCTATTAATCATTAATCACATAAGCATGAAACACAAATTAGAACTACTAAATAAATAAAGTGGCGATTACTTATCTTCATCCATAGCTCTAATAAATGGATTTAGCCCGCCATTGCAAAGAAGAATACTTGATTTGTCATTGGAATTTGCATCTTTACAACTTTTCCACAATACTTTTCCTTCAAAACAAGTCCAGGGATGAAAAAAGAACAAAAAAAAGAAAAAAAAAAAAAAGAAAAGAGAAAAGAGATAGAAAATGAGAGAGGACGTCCAAGGGAGGGATGATCTCTGGTGTACTTTCTTTGGGTTCCTTTTATAACTCCGATTATCTTATAGATACATTGAATCTGGACACTTTCGGTAAATTTGATTTATCTTTTTTGATAAGGTATATCTCTTATCCTTTTTAATTTGAATGATGTGGAAGCTTATGGAAACCTCTGGATGGCTTGGTTAATCTTCAGAAGGGGTCCCACAAGGGATGCGCAGCAATGGATTGTCAAATGTGTGGATTTAATTGTAATCCCACCTAAAAAAGAGCGTGAAAATCTTCGGGCCCATAACTTAGTCAATTTAGCTCCAATTTGCGCAATATTAGGCTCCATAAACATTTACTCTGAATAAACTTTCCAACGGTAGATAAATTTCATCAATCCGATGGTCGGATTAAAAGTTATGGCCATTTTAAGATGAGTTGAAAAAATCGGGATTAACTTTTGAAATTTGATTTGCAATGGACTCTATTATGCACAGCTTTCATTTTTGAAAGGAGATCAGTTGTGGCTTATTCAAGCTCTTCTTCTTTTATTCCAATAAGAATTGTACTATTTGAATAATTCATTAATAATTTCAAATTTGCAACTACTACGGACCCTGTCATGTGGGACACTTCATCTGCTTGAATAGTGGGCCCTATGAGAAGCCTTCTACTGTAGTCAGGACTCTTCAACTGACATGATGAGTGGACGCCCTCTTGATTGATTTTCGTGTGTCTAGGGTCTACTTAGTAAATTCTTCAATTTACCTCTTTTTAAGCTTCAATTTACTTCTTTTCAAGCTTCAATTCAGTAATGCAAGGCCTAAGATGATTATGTGTGCTTGAAAGTGGGTCCCGTAATAGAGGCCCGCATTTCTTATTTTCTGCACATTCTAATTCAACACATCAAATACTAAATAGCCTAGATTGAAGCGAGACCCATTTGGACAGAGTTCTACTCCAACTGGGACTCTTTGAAGAAAAAATGCATAGCATTCTAAGTTAATGCAGAAAATGTATGAAAAATATGAAAATTTAGGCTTTTAGGTGAAAATGTATGAAATGATGGAATTAGATGAATAATGATGCAATTCACCTTATTAAACCCCTAAATCATCATAAAATGATGCGTAAATGTGCAAATTCATGAACTCAACATTGGGCTATTGGTTAAGCTGTGAAACTTTAACATGAGCATTTAGGGATCGATCCGTAGGTATATGTGTGAAATTAAGCCCCAACACCACTCAACCATGAGTGTATTGGCGGTGGCAGTCAGGCTGTTATGGTCCTAAATACTTATAGGACTTGGTTAAAAGATATAATTTGACACTTATCAAGCTTCGGGCTTTTGGCGTATTGGTTAGGTCCATAATATTTAGTATCAAAGCTGGCCTCCACGTCTCGAGTTTGAATCACGAAAAGGGCCACCTAGAGTAGAGTAAGACCCATCTAAGAAAAAAAAAACGGCTATCTACTGCCAACGTGAGACGTAGGGTGGGCTACCTGGAGCAAAGTTTGTGTCATGTAGGGAAAATGGCTAACTGCAGGAGTCGCTGATGACATCGACTGCGAAAGCATGGTGGTTGATCGGTTACAGTGATGTGCTGTATTCCTAGGACTTTTGAGGTATTAATATAGACAACCATTTTGAAACTTTTCTGTAAATGAAATTAAAACTCAATCTTACCTAAGGCTTCTTACTCAAAAAAGCATTTCTCATACATTTTGCAGAACATAGTCAAAGAGGAAACAACATTTGAGCAACGCCGCGGAAAAAAAAATTATGCAGGCAATCTTTCCACGCTCCATCGAAATCCATTCCCAAACCAACCATTCCACCTTCATTGGACACGCTTTTCCATTGAATCACAAAAAAAAATTAATTCAGTTTTCATTTTTTCTCAGAAAATTGGCCACACCAAATGTAAAACTTTTTTTCTACAGAAATGTGTCTCTGCTTTCCATACGTTTTCTGAGGAAAATCGGCTGCATAAACCAAGCTCGGTGTTTTCTGTAAAAATTTTATGATTCTAGGTTTCATACTTAAATATTTTGGTATTCCCATCCAAAGTGATGGGTACATCCAGTACGAGAATCAAATAGAAAGTTGCATTAATTACACAAATATGATCTTGATTCAGGGTTTATGTGGTTAAATCTTTGGAGGCCTCAAAACAGTGGCTATCATCACTGACATCATTTCCTAATATCTGAAAAATGCTTTGGAAGATAAAGTGATATTTTTAAAATATATTAAGTCTGATAAATTTTGGTATTAATTTGTTAATCCAATTGGTCTCCTTTATTTCAGAATGAGGTTGAATATTCCTAGCGATTTGTTCTAAACTTTTTCATGGTGACATTCTCTTTGCATCCTTCAAAAAATGGGAGAAAGTTAAAAGAGTATATTATTTATATATAGTAAAAAAAAAAAAAAAACCCTCTAGTGAAAAAAATGTGCAAAAAAAATAGAAAAGTGAAAAGAGGTTAGACAGTCTTGAGCTCATTATTTTAATTTCAAATCTCTGGTAGTTCAGTGGCGAGGCACCTCCCCTCCACAAATAATCAAGAATAAATCTCTTATTGTAAGGCTGACCTCCACAAATAAGTAGGAATAAACCTCTGATTGTAAGGCCGACGGTCGTAGTGCCGATGGTGTGGGACTTGGATAGAGTGTATGGTGTGTGCAGGTGTGTGAGAATTTAAGATAGGGGAAAAAAAAAAGCTAGTTATTTTTAACATTTATTGACCCCAGAATATAGTGCTCTCTCTATGTATGAAATGTTCCCTACCAAGCTACCCTTAGCCCCATGTTGAGTGGCTTTTGGAAACAAAGGGGAAAAAAATCATCTTGTATCTTCTAGTAATGAAAATTTACATTAACTGGGAATATAACAGCACCATTTCCATCTCCCACCTGTATCATATGCTCTCCAGAAGGCACAAGGAGATAAGCGCTGTCTGACACCACGCTCAAGCTCTTAACATCCAGCTCAAACTTCACTGACTGTTTCTCACCAGCCATCAGCGAGACTCTTTTGAACCCCACAACTTGCTTAGAAGGAAGCCCTTGATATGCATTCGGAGGCACTTCATAGACAATGAGCACAAGGTTGCCCTTTTTGCATCCAGAATTATGCACTAGAATTTCAAAGTCAATTTTTTCATTGGTGATGCTGATCAAGTCATCAACAAGAACAGCTGGACATGGATTCAAGTACGCATCGGGCACGCTCTGCAGATCATGGCAACTCTGGTACTTTCTCAACTTCACATCCAAGGATTTTTTAGCACCGATGAGTGTGGTATTAAACTGGGTGTAGCTTAGACCATAACCAAATGGATAGACAGTAGAGCCATTAAAGAATTTGTAGGTTCTTCCAGGGTAACCCAAATTGTCATCTGGCCTCAAATTCATGGATGTCATTGGAACTTGGTCAACATAGTTGGCTTGGTACCATGTCAAGGGTAGTCTCCCTCCTGATAGATGATGAAGAGAGAAGAATTTAAATTTCTCCTTTTCAGGAAAGGTTTAAAAAAATTCAACCAAAATAAAGTGGACCACACATTAATAACAACACAAAGTAGGCCACATATATTGATTGAAGAAATTGTAATGGTGTGCGGAAGCATTCAACTTAGAACATATACATACCAGGGTTGTAACGTCCGAAAATGATGTCTGCAATTGCTGTGCCTCCTCCTTCACCAGGATAGCCGGCCCAGATGATGGCCTTGATCTTCTTGTTATTCTTCGCAAAAGCGATGTCTACCACGCCACCGCTGAAGATGACAAGGATCACAGGGGTGGGGGCAATATTCGCGACTCGGTTGATAAGATCAGTTCGGTAACCAGGAAGAAGGAGATCCGTCCTATCTGTTCCCTCCGCTTCGATTGACAGATCCAACCCAGCGATAATGATTGTTGCGTCAGCATTCTTCGCAGCTTCCATTGCTTCGAAGATGAATGTTTCGTTCTTGCATTTCACATTAGCACAACCCATTGCATAACTAACATCAGCATTTTTTGAGAAGGCATCCAAGGGAGAGACATATTTGCATGGGATTCCTGTAAAAAAGATTCAAAAAAAAAAAAAAAAAAAACTTATAATAAAAACCATCACAATTGTGCAATTTTGGTTGGACCAAACACAAACGCTGATCAGCATCACCAAACTGACCCATGTGAAATTGAGGCCTAGATCATACTTCCTAGCGTTAGAAGTGGTACTCTTTGTATCCCACTCTCAAAAGAATTGTAACAAGAAATGATGGGTTGATTATAATAAAAATGTTAATTCTTGGTTTGGGCATCGATTATCAAATTTATATCTAAGCACCCACAAATGCCCATTCAAGGTATGATTTTTTTAAAAACTAAGGACTAAAGAGAGTTTTTTTTTACTTTCGTTTGTTCTTTTTTTTTTTTTTTCATTGAAACATGCTTTACCTGCATAGTTTCCAATCATGGCAGTGGTAGCATTGGCGTGGGGGCCGACCAAGGCGAGCTTCTTGTAAATGTTAGAGTGCAAAGGCAAGGTGTGATTGTCGTTCTTGAGCAGAACAATTCCTTGCCTTGCTGCATCAGCTGCGAGCTCCATATTCTCTTTGGTGCAGACATCATCCTTTCCAAGGGATGCATAGGCAGGACTTCCATCGAACCATCCAACTCTCATTAACAAAATGTAGAGATTAATCAAGGCCTTTTCTATATCACTTTCCCGAACTTTCCCCTGATTGAGGGCTGGCATGGTGTAGTTAGTATAGTAAATACCACAATCCAAATCCAATCCTGCACAATGAAATACACTACGTGAGAAGATCACAACTAAATCTTACAACCATATGAAAGTCGAACATCAAATTCCACATGGGTTTGTGAGAATAGGGTCTTTCCTGCCAGCTTTTAGAACTTGTGCCACAGCATCCTCTTTTGTGTCATGAAGCCATTTTTGGCTCTTCCAAATAGTTTCAATCGAGTCACAGTCGGAGACAATGTACCTATGATGAAAAGTCTAGTTTAGTCATTCCATGTAAATATTTGAGCACATAGGTACTAGATGTGCATTTCCAACATCTGTCTTTTTTATTTTTTTATTTTTTGACAAAGGTTATGAAGATGAATCCAAAAGGTGATAGGTATGGATGGAGATTTCAATACCCATGAAGATTCCAATCTCCTCTTATGGTACCAGATAGAAGCCTTGCATCAGCACATGAGGGAATACCATTAATAATATTGAAAGAACACATAACACTACTGACATCACCATCCTCTACACACATCTCAAAATGACGTTGGAAAGTCTCCACCATGTCTTGCTCTGCGACCTATAAAAGAGTCCCCACTATTTTCTAAGGAAATGGTACCAACATAAAAAAAACTATAAACCCATACAAGCCCATAGGTTATTAAGTACACTAGAGAACTAAGATTCGGATTAAAAGTATTACCTTTGCATCAAAAGTCCAACGATTCACACCTAACCAGTCTTCAAGATCATACGCAGCATAATGCTTGCAACATGATGATACTTTTAGGGGTCTCGAGTTAGGGTCCTCGGAATATTCAGAGCCCTCAACATCTTGCAAGCCCCTGACATAGTTGACAGCATAGCGGCCGACTACAAATGGGTCTTCACCTGGTGTTTCTAGGGTTCTTCCCCATCTGGGGTCCCTATCTACATTGATGTTAGGACTCCAAAATGTCAATCCAGCCATTCCAAGGTTGTACATGGCCCTTGCCTCAGTAGAAACTGTTAGGTTGTATGGCTCAATTGAAGTAATAAATCTGGTTAACCGGGCCTCTGTATTGCTCATGTTCTACTGTGATTAGAAGTAGGTCTATTATCATAGGTCTATTGTGATTAGAAGTAGTGTTTGAGTGTAACTGGGTATTGGGCTGATATTATAAATAGAGACTTAGGGTCTCTATGATGTACAACTCTCTTCTAATTGCATAGTGAATTCTCCCGTCTTCCCCGTGGACGTAGGCCAAAAGCCGAACCACGTAAATCTCCGTGTTCTTATGTGTGCTTGATCTCTTCTCATAGGCCTTAGATCTCAACAAACTGGTATCAGAGAAATTTGACGTGATCGGAGGAGATCTGACGGATTAGATCTCAGAGGGTGACAGATCGATCTAGAAGTGGGCCACGGAAGATCACCGGAGAAGAGAGAGGACCGCTGCTGCCGTCCCGCTGCTTGTAGCTGGAATCGCCCCACATCGTCGTGAAGCAGCGCCGCCTGTGCCTCTCGTCACTGGAAAGTTGCTGGAGTCTTCGCCGCGTGTCGCAGGAGTGCGCCATGCCGTGGTCGTTCTTGTGTGTCGCTGGTCTGGTTCTGTTTCCGGAACCAGAACACGAGGAGGAAGAAAACCGCCCATCGCCGGAGTCTTCACCGCCGCCGCTGCGCGTCACCGGAGCAGAAGCGCCTCCTCCGCTGTTGCCGAGGAAGGAAGACCGGAAGAGGGGGAACTGTCTTCTGTGCCCAGTTACAGAACAAAAGGAAGGGGAAGAAGACAACCCCTGTTGGGTTGTTTTTTGGGCGGGTTTACTCCAGGTCAGGTCCAGCCTGACTCGTTTCAAAAAGCCCATTCGCTAGTCCCGGTCAGGTCAAGTCCAGGTTGACCTAACCCGTGTAGAAGAGGCCCAGAACCAGCAGTAAAAGGCGCTGACGTCAGCAGATCGTACGGTCAAAGTCAGTTTGACCGAATCAAAGGCTGAAATTGTTTTCGCGATATCTTGACGATCCGGAGTCCGATCGGAGATCCGTTTGAACCTACGGACTCGTTGCGAGCAGATCTACGTTGTTGTGGAAGAAGATTGGCTGTTCAACAGTCAACGAAAGAGATTGACTGATCGGAGCGTAGAAACTTATTTCTACGATATCTTAGCCGTCCAAAGTAGGATTTCAGATCCGTTTCTTCCAGCGTGCTCGCGGTGACCAGATCTACACAGTTCCAGTGAAAGATTTGCGGAATGGCTGCTAAATTCGAGATTGAAAAATTCGACGGTAATAATGACTTCGGTCTTTGGCGTCTGAAGATGCATGCTTTGTTGGTACAGAATGAGTTGCATAAAGCTTTGAGGGGAAAGAATGCTCTATCTGAAAAATTGTCAGATGAAGAGAAGGATGAGTTGCTAGAAAAGGCGTATGGTCAGATTCTGCCGTTCTTGAGTGATGGTGTACTGCGAAAGGTTGTTCAAGAAAAAACTGCTGCTGGCATATGGCAAAAGTTGGAGAACTTGTACATCACGAAATCTCTCACGAATCGCTTGTATCTGAAGAAGCGGTTGTTCACGTTACAAATGCAGGAAGGTACGTCTGTTTCAACTCACCTTGATTCTTTCACAAAAGCTATTATGGATTTGGAAAATATCAATGTTGAAATTGATGATGAGGACCAAGCTATTATGTTGCTGTGCTCATTACCACCCTCATATGAGCATTTTGTTGATACCATGATGTATGGTAGAGATACTCTCTCCAAAGAGGATGTAGAGGCAGCCTTGAACTCGAAAGAGTTGAAGAAAAAGGTTGCGGCTGACAATGACAGTTCGGGTGAGGGTTTGGTAGTACGAGGAAGAACAAAAGACTCCAGTGATAAGGGCAAACATAGATCCAACAGGAAAAACATTCAATGTTATTATTGCCATAAGAAAGGGCACATCAGAAAAAACTGTCCCGAAAGGCAGAGGAAAGGGAAAGAAATAGAAGATTCGTCATCTGATGATGATTCAGTCAGTGTTGCAGATGGAAGATCAGATTATGTTTCCGATAATGCACTTTCTGTGATTGAAAATGGTATTCATCCTAAGGATGAATGGATTCTTGATTCAGGTTGTTCCTACCACATGTGTCCCAATATGGATTGGTTTACCACTTATAGAGAAATCAACGGTGCTAGTGTCTTGATGGGTAACAATGTTGCATGTAAGCCGATTGGGATTGGAACAGTTAAAATCAAGATGTATGATGGAATCGTCAGAACGTTGGCAGAAGTTCGGCATGTTCCTGATCTGAAAAAGAATCTTATTTCTCTTGGTGCCTTGGACTCCGATGGTTGTAAGTTCTCAGCTGAAGGTGGAGTTATAAAGGTTGTGAAGGGTGCTCTGGTTCTTATGAGAGGCAATAGAGTTGGAAACTTATATGTTTTGTCTGGAAATACAGTTACGGGTGGAGCTGTAGTGTCTTCCTTAGATGACCATGAATATGTCTCAACATGCTTATGGCACTTGCGCTTGGGTCACATGAGTGAGAAGGGATTGACAATACTGAGCAATCGGAATTTGCTATGTGGCACAAAGACAAGCAAGTTGGATTTCTGTGAGAGATGCGTCTTCGGGAAGCATCGAAAGGTCAGTTTCAAGGCAAGTCTTCATCGCACGAAAGGTATTCTTGATTATGTTCATTCAGATGTATGGGGGCCTTCTAAGGTTTACTCCAAGGGCGGGTCCCGGTTTATGCTTACTTTTATTGATGATTATCCAAGGAAAGTCTGGGTTTATACTCTGAAAACGAAGGATCAGACCTTTGTTACATTCAAGCGATGGAAGGAAATGGTTGAGAAACAGACTGGCAGAAAGGTGAAGAAGTTGAAGACAGGTAATGGCAATGAGTACAGATCGATAGAGTTTGAGAACTATTGCACGGATCATAGCATAGTTCGGCATTACACCACTACAGAAAATCCGCAGCAGAATGGAGTTGCAAAGAGGATGAACATAACGATCTTGGAAAGAGCTCGTTGTATGTTGTGTACTGCAGGATTGTCCAAGGACTTTTGGGCTAAGGCAGTAAATGCTGCAGGCTACTTGATAAATAGGTCTCCACACACAAAGATTGGTTGCAAAACACCGGAAGAAATGTGGTCAGGTAATCCAGCTGATTATTCTAACTTGAGGATCTTCGGTTGTCCGGCTTATGCTCGCGTGAAAACCGATAAGTTAGAACCAAGGGCTGTTAAGTGCATCTTGGTGGGATATGCTTCTGGGGTGAAAGGATACAGGTTGTGGTGTACTGATAAGATTCACCCAGATTTATCATCAGCAGGGATGTTACATTTCATGAGGATGCTTTACTCGAATAGAGAAAGCAGGTGGAGAGGACAGAAGTAGGTAGCAGCAGTGACACCGTTCAGGTGGAGTCCGACATCCTAGTGAGGAAGGAGAGTGCATCCGACTCCTCCCGTGATACAAGGGATCGTCAGACTGTGCAGCAGATGCAGCAGACAGAGCCGCAGATGCCGCAAACGGGTAGACCGCAGAGAGAAAGGAAACCGCCGGTTAGATACGGTTTCGAGGATATGACGACGTACGCATCGACGTCAGACAGTGGCCTTGATGATATGGTTGCATACGCATTGACGACTGAGTCTCTTGAATTAATGGAAGGGCTGGAAAGTAGTCAACAGGCAGCAACTATGACTAAAGAGATGGAGTCTCTTGATGAGGAGAATCAAGCCATCGGATGTAAGCGGTTCTATGAGGAAGATAAAGGAGCTTCCGGTGCAGGTAGAGTGCAGTTTAAGGTTCCTGATCATGTATGCAGTTTAAAGAAATCATTGTACGGGTCGAAGCAAGTCATTGTACGGGTCGAAGCAAGCTTCTGGACAATGGTACAAGCGATTTGGTGCATTCATGAAGGAATGGTTTAAATTCAAGTTCAAACATTGCTTGGACTTGATTGGTGTGCTCAGTACCTAAGTGCCCTAAGGGGCAGGTGGAGACGGTGAGACGTGTTTAGTGCATGAGGATCAGCTTCAATGTTCGCCAAGGTGTGGTTAACCGGGCCCCTGTATTGCCCATGTTCTACTGTGATTAGAAGTAGGTCTATTATCATAGGTCTATTGTGATTAGAAGTAGTGTTTGGGTGTAACTGGGTATTGGGCTGATATTATAAATAGAGACTTAGGGTCTCTATGATGTACAACCCTCTTCTAATTGCATAGTGAATTCTCCCGTCTTCCCCGTGGATGTAGGCCAAAAGCCGAACCACGTAAATCTCCGTGTTCTTATGTGTGCTTGATCTTTTCTCATAGGCCCTAGATCTCAACAGAAACAACCTTAACATCAACAACATATAGAAAGTGGATTAGCCACATAAAACAGATAGAATATATATATACTTCTTCTTATAAAATTAGTTCATACCTGACCCAACGTATTCCACAATGACTCGTTGAAAGATGCAGCTGAAAGAATGACATTTGGAAAACTCGTTGCTCCGGGAATGGTCGCGTTGAAGAATGTTCCTGGGCCTGTATTAGCAACACCATGTAATGCCTCAGACCACCATTTATAACGGGGAAGGCCAAGTCTAGGCACTCCAGATGAACGGTCTCCGAGCTGCGTCACCTTCTCCTCCACTGTCATTCTATCAACCAAATCCTTTGCTCTCCCTTGATATGAAAATGATTGGTTGCAAAATATAAACTTTGAGATGTCTAGACCATGAGCAGCAAATCGTGCAGCACTGCAGACATGGGGATCGGATTTATATGAAGAAGATAACTTCTTTACTGGCCTAGCAGTTGTAGAGAAAGCGAAAAGTGTGAAAATAATGAGTAATGATTTCAATACCGCCATTTCTAACCTAGCCTAGTCTATCAATGGATAAAATTAGCAGACAGATTTAATTCATATTTATAGGCATTAAAGAGTTAGTTACAGGTCTGATATCACTGCTTAAACTAAGGACAAAATTTAAATCTCTTCAATTCTATCCCTCCTTTCTTATCTACTCCATCTCCTAAAATTTGGGTTTTTTTTTTATACACTTTGCAAACCTCGTCCTTTCCTACTAATTTCTAATCTTATGTTTCCTAGTAAATCTATTCAACTCTATCCCTCCTTTCTTATCTATTCTCTCTTTGTTACAATAAACCTAGCAAATATTGTGAATGCAAGGCCCTCTCTCACTATGTCTCTATTTTTATGTGGGGTTAAATTCAGTGATTCCATCACAACAATTGTGCTTAGATTACTATGTTCGCACCCACTCAGAAAAAAGTCCAAAAATAAATAAAAATAAATGGCCTACTTAAAATGTCCTTCAATAACAATTAAAGACAAATTCATGATACTCCTCATTGGGGCCTTGTTAAAATTTCAAGCTGATCAAAACTAGCTAATTGACCAATATGCCATATGAAGTCCATAAAAGTCATTGTGAACATGAAAGACTGGTGGGACTCTTCTTTTAATTGAGTTTTCGGCCATAGCCATTCTTAATGCGAAAAATAAAGGGCCCATTTGATAATTGAATGGGATTGAAAGAAGACCATTTTTTATACTTGGTAAATCATCGATCATTTTATATACTTGATAATTAAATTAGATAGAAAGGAATCCCATTTATATATATGTGACATGTTGGATTCGATCCATCCTACTATCAACGTGGGACCCATTATATGAATTATTTTACCCAAACCACCGGTATACATAGCTATGTACGTGGGAGCCAATAGATAAATACCTAATAAATCCTACCTCAACTAATAGATCTACAATAGATAAATACCTAATACCCGAACACTCAGTAGAAGCATTATTGCAATTGCAATAAACGTTGGTGCATCTGTGGTGCACATGGTAATTGGTATACAAGCTTGTGATAATTTCTCTGAATTGGCTCTTTTTGTGAAGCATTATCTTTCTTTTTTCCTTTTTTTTTTCTATTTTTAGAAATAATCTAAGATGTATTATGAAAGCTAACAACTATATGTTTTTCTTTTGTAATCTTGCTTTTTAAGAATCACACTAGTGCAACAGGCCCGCACCATGATAAAAATAATTAAAATTTTAAATAGAAAATTTATAAATATTTAAATAAATTATAAATGAATACTAACATATAATTCATAATACAAACATAATTAGAATTGAACTTAAAATACAAAAGTCTTAGAGGAAAATAACAAGTAGTTTAAAGGAAAAAAAAAAAGTAAAATGATCCAATCAGTTTATCTATTACATGGTATTGGAAGAAGGGATCAATTACATAGAATAACGGGCCAAAAATAGAAACATCAGCTCAAACAAGTGGAAGAGTTGAATGATGGAGTGTAATGACCCACCCTCCAGCACGCCCTTGTGCAGTAGCCTCACTTACACCAGGCCATGGCAGGGACCCATACGAGAACTAGTCGAGAGTTGGCTTTGATACCATTTATAACATCCCACCCTGTACGTATGCATGATATTGGTCCATAGCCCTCGTGGTTTTGTTTCTGATAGGCCTCTACCCACAAAAATACCTCATGTAAGGTAAGGGTGCAAGCTCTACCTCTCTATAGTTGATGTGGGACTCCAGGCGTCACATGGAGTCTTCCAAGCATAAAAACTTTTTTATAGATTAATTGATTCTTCATACAATGGATCAAGTTGACAATACTGTTATATTTTTTTTCTACTTCATCATATATTATATTATTCATACTTACTCTTCTACTTTTTCTTTTTTCAATGTTATCCTGTGTGATGAAGCCAATATTCTTCCAATACCACGTATAATTTGATTGAGTCATTTTACTTTAGACCTTTGGTTTTTAAACTTCTATTTTAATTGTGATTGTGCTATTCATCTACAATTCATTTAAATAGCGCCTAAGAATTTTTCAGATTTGGAACTTCATCAACTACTTAATCTCTAGCTTGTTTGGGCCCAGAGTGTGGGCATTAGAACTTGACACTTGGCGGCTTTGCATTTAGCTCATATGTGAGTATTCTTCCTCTTTTCTTTATCCTCTTCCTATTTTGGGTTACACCCACTTTTTAATATGATCAAACTTACTATTAAAAAAATTATTAAATTTTAATTAAAAATATATTTATTTGATTTTCTTATCATGGCACGCATTAGAGTCAAACCTTTTGCACTAGTTTATAGACATGAAAGAGTAAGGGCCTGTTTGGATGCACAAGAAAACACAAGAAAATAATATTTTATAGAATATAATCTTTCATTTTTTAAAGAAGAAAATCTTGTGTGTTTGGTAACTCAAGAAAAATTTGAAGAAAATATTCTTTTTTTTTCAAAAAGCTCGATATTCTCTCCCACAGCTCCCCCCTTGTAGAAAACTTTCTATAAGATAATCTTTAAAAATGATTATTACAAAGTGGTAGAGTAAAGTAAAGATTTTAGTTCATCAAATCCATTATAATGTATATGATTACATATATGATAAAGTAAAGTAAAAGTAAATCTCACAATACGGTAAATGTGTGGTAAAGTAAAAGTGGGAAGGAATGGTAAAGTAGTTTCTTTACTTTACTTTACTCTATCTTATTTTATCGTAGTCTTATATGGTAAATAAAAAATGACTTGTTTACAAGTGTGGTAAAGTAAAATAAAGATTGATGTCATATCATAGTTAAAGGTGAGGTAAAGTAAGGTCAGATGAAGTATGTGGTAAAGTAAGCTGGGAGAGAGAGAGTTATAAAGTAGTTATTTTTTTATTGACTTTACTTTACTATACTTTATCATGGTTTTATGTGATAAAAGAAAAGTAATTTATGGTAAAAACATGAAAGTTAAACTTTACTTTACTACATTACTTTTTTATCTAGATGTGATAAATTACATATAAATTAAAATATTTAATAAAAAAATATTCTTATATTGTAATTTACTTTAATTATAACACCTTCCAAACTGCTCAATTTAAAATCTGTGATATTCTTCAAAAATTGCCAAATAGTAAAAATATTATAATGTTATAATATTGTATTATTGTATTCTATATTATTTTATTCTTGTAATATTTAAATCTGTAAATATTTTATTTTGTAGACATCCAAACGGGCCCTAAGTTAGAGGTCTGATATCACCACTTAAAGTAAGGACATTATATTGTACTGGAGAGATATGTATTAATGGGTTAAGGAATCAATAAGAAGGGATTACGATTCTGAAATTTAAATGACCAACTTACAAAAAGGTTAGTTAAGGAGTTCGTTTCGTGGGTGGGCAGCAAAACAAATACATTCCAATCATTTTATATAAATTTGCATATTACAAATTGTCCCGTTTCCTTGTTTGGGACCCACTCTGGATTGGCAGTAGGCCAACATTGCACTCACAATAAACGCCCCTAGGAAGATTGAATTACATAATTTGTAAATAAGCCCCTATGATTTTAGTATATGCAAATATGATTTTAGTATATGCAAATATCTCCTTTTTTTCGTATTTTAGTACCTTTCATGTCCCCAAAATCAATAGTCCTATCCATACTAGACAACCACCAAAAGATTTGTGTTGAATTTTTAGAAAAAATGACACATTTGCCCAACATCTATTAAACAAAAATGAGAGTTATTATCTACAAAAATACCATTATTTTATCCCAACTCCCATTGGTCTCTCTCAATAACTCTATGATGCACATAAAGCCTGATTATGTATTTTGAAGCTTTCATCAATCCAATAGTGGGTTGTTCATGAATTGTGTCAATTTATTTAATTCTAAGTACAGATTATGATCGACTTGGATTTAATGAAATGGGCCCCACATATTGATGAAAATAGATTTACTTAGGGTTACTACCTCCCACTAAATGTACCATAGTAGCTGTCAATGCTACAAGTTTTGGAGAGAAATAAATCCAAGCTTTTGGAATTATGCATGTAGGAATAAAGAGATGACCAAAAGTGTCATTTTACTTTAAAAATGGTGGTGGTTGTAAGGCTACTAATTTTGAGATATGGAAGGTATTAAAATGAAAAGCTAGAGGGGTACATGCAAATACTAAAATTACGTCGGCCTTTTTACAAATGATTGAAACCTTAGGAGAGTATATAAAAAAATTCTTAGAATAAAACATTCTAGATTTTGAATAAAATATTACAGCAAAATTCATACGTCTTATCCATATCGGGGCCATCTATTTAAAATTCAAACCGCTCACCATCTTTCCAATATGTTTTGGGCCCAGAATAGGATTTAGAGGATTTTACCCGAAAAATCATCTTCGACTCGTTAACAACCAAAAATGCCCTCAAATTTTAATATAGACCATATAGGATCTCCTGCCAATTTTTTATCCTTTTTTTTTTTTTTTTTGGCTTTTTCGCTGAGTGGCAATACCCCCTCTCAGTCGTGCATGAGTGGGCGGGGAAATCCCCGCTCATCACGGTTAAAAAAAATCAGTTCGGCGAGGATATCCCTGCCTAATTAAGTGTGTTAACTGTGTTGGGCGCAGATATTCCCACTCATCACATGTTTTAGAAAAAAAGAGGAAGATTTTACAATTAAGATTTTATTTTACATATTTCACATTTCATATTCACACGCGCACACATTCACATCCACATTCCACCATTCACTTTCACATTCCATACTTTAAGTTACATCTAAAATTTCATATTTCACTTTTACACTTCACATTCAATTTCAATCACAAAATCGTGCCCAAATAGACTTAACTCTTACCCAAATTATTATAACTAAATGTGAGATTTTTTCGGGGTGGCAGAAGTGGCATCTTAAGTGGACAATTTTCAATATGACTAGAGGGTCTAACCTCATGACCGAAAGACCCTTTCACTAATGTTGTTAATTAAACAAAAAGCATTTGATTGTATTTCTTAGGGTTGGACTATAACTTGAGAATTTAGGATTTGGAATCAGGATTTAGGGATTAAAGGTTTGGAATTAGGTACTCTCTTGAATCATCAAGACCGAATAATAAAATTACAAGTGACAACAAATCTATCCATAAATCTACAAACTCCAACAAGTAGCATCCCATGAAGAATCCTATGTCTTAATAATCAACAAGTCGATTTTCGCAAATATATAATAGACATATAAGAACCCATTTTCTTGCAAGATCGCTTTTTTTTTTCTTTACATAAAAAATGGAAAATTCTTTCTAATAAAAAATAAAGATAGATGTCTGAGAGAGAGAGAGAGAGAGAGAGAGAGAGAGAGAGAGATGAGGGTATTAGGCCAACTAAGGATGAGTTGGATCACACGGTGCATCCTACTCATGCAAGATAAGGGTTGCTGATGATTTTTCAATAAGATCCTATTCTTTTGGATCTTGTACCCATGGCTGCTACAATTTTGGGTTTCATTACAACAACACTTCCCCTTCTTGTATAGGCAATTGTATCTATAAATATAATGTACAAACACACACAATATTCAAGAAAGAAAGAAAGGAAACAAATAATTTTCTATTGTCATTATTCTCTCTTATCGTCTATGGTCGGATCACACGGTGCATCCTACTCATGCAAGATAAGGGTTGCTGACCATTCTTCAATCATATCCTATTATTTTCGATCTTGTACTCGCGACTGCTATAATTTTGGGTTTCATTATAGCGACACTTTCCCTTCTTGTATAGGCAATTGTATCTATAAATATAATTAACAAACACACACACAATATTCAATAAAGAAAGAAAGGAAAAAAATAATTTTCTATAGTCATTCTTCTCTCTTATTGTTTATGGTCGGATCACACGGTGCATCCTACTCATGCAAGATCAGGGTTGCTGACCATTCTTCAATTAGATCCTATTCTTTTGGATCTTGTACTCATGACTGCTACAATTTTGGATTTCATTACAGATACGCTTTCCCTTCTTGTATAGGCAATTGTATATATAAATATAATGTACAAACACACACACAATATTCAAGAAAGAAAGAAAGGAAAGAAATAAGTTTCTATAGTCATTATTCTCTCTTATCGTTTATGGTCGGATCACACGGTGCATCCTACTCATGCAAGATAAGGGTTGCCGACCATTTTGCAATCAGATCCTAGGATCTTGTACCCATGACTACTACAATTTTGGGTTTCATTACAGCACTTTCCCAACTGGATCGAAGACCGCTGTGAGGGATAAACATTTCCTCGGATAAAACAACAATTAGTAGAAGCTTCATAATAACAAGAGGTATCTCCAAATTGTATAGTTAAGAGCAAAGACTGAAATATTAATTAAAGTTCAAGTTTCAGACAGTTATCAAAAGTATTAATTACAAAACGAAGGCCACACAAAAACTGAGCCTAAACAAAAGATGGACAAAAGAAACCAAAGGGTGAATCTAGTCGGGTAAGCATGAAGGCTCTTGAGTACGGGGTCGATACAACTATACAATGCCGTCCGTACTATAGTATAAGGAGTCATCAGGCAGATCTGCCTGAACCTCCTCCGTCATCTCTTCCTCGAGATAGTAAGGCTCGGTACCTATGCACTAAGAGTAGCATCATCAGATACAACGGTCGGCAAACAGATAGATATATAAATCACCAAAGATATGCAAAACTAAATGGAGTATACGATAGACAAGATCATAAGAATGCAAAGCATTGAAATCAAGAATACACTAACATAAGCATCTAGCAAAATAGGCGATCCACATATGCTAATTACCACGGGATAGTGTCATTGCCCTTCCTACTCATATTGAGTTGTGGTGGAGATATAAATAGTTTGTGATCATACCCCTTCAATCAGAATGTTCAGAACGATACCCCATTGGCATCTATCGGTGTCCATTACACCTTGGTGTCCATTACACCAACCTGATCTGCAGACGGTCCAGAATTCAGAGCCCTCACACAAGTGGTGCCTCAGCTGTGTTGGACGTTAACAGCTAAGGGGTACCTATGCCTGACACGAAGAGTCCTAAACAAACATTAGTAAGAGACTAAGCTTTTTTGTGCAAACAAGATTCATCAAACAGTAGAGAAACTACTTTTTCTAATCAGATCAGACTTCAAACGGATTTCAGACTTCAATAGTAGTTCTCTTTAAGCTTTCAAATCAAAGCCGCCTAGCCTCAACACTTCAAACAAATTTCAGAATAAACGGAACATCAAAGGGGATCCTAAGTCCATCATCTAAGTTATCCATGAGATCCCAATACAAAGCAAAGTAAACGAAGTTAAAGAACATGCACATTACATGTAGATAGTACCAGACGGTACGATTCAGAATCAGAAGCGATAAACAATCCAAAGCTAAGTCAAATGTTAAACCTGAAGCATCATACAACCTACTCAGTCAACGAAAGGAATAAAGTTCGCAATACCCGAACGAATAGTCTCCGTGCATAGATATAAAGGAGGGTATCTCGTTGTCCCATACCGTTTAAGATTGAATAAGATTGATACCCGATGCAACCGGAATAACTATGAAGAACGTCGGCTCAAAACATCCTCACACAGAGTCAAATGAGTCCAGAAAGATTAGCCAAGGTTCCACCTAAAGTCATCCAAAACATGGCAAAAAAGAGCCTTTGAAAAAGGTTCTCGCAGTTGGCCCGGTCGACCTGGCCCTTGGCCGGTCAACCGCATACACAGGCTTCCCGGTCGACCGAGCCCTTGGCCGGTTGACCCCTTACACAGGAAACCAGTCAACCTAAAGGAATCAGGTCGACCTCTCCCCTCTGTGCCCGGTCGACCGAGCTCTTGGTCGGTCGACTGGTAGTTGTAAGCAGAAAATGGGCAACAGTAAAATGGTCAGGTTCCAGGGAACCTGACTCTGTGTCACCGGTCGACTGGGCCCCATGGCCGGTCGACCGTGTGCAATACGGGTACAGAACACAGGTTCTATAACTGAAGTGAACCTGGGTCTTGCCCTTCCTCTTTCTCATGAACCTGATAAACCATCGAAACCTAGATATGACAAGTCCATAAAGATCCAATCCAACAATCTAATCAAGTCATTAACATTTCCATCCATTCGATTAAGCAATTAAGCCTAATTATCATGTTTTCAATCCTATAAGACATCAAATGAGCAAATGACATCTAAACCATCAAATTTCCATACAAATCAAGGAAGACAAACATATCATGCATAACCATATTTATCTACTTGCCTTAGATGAAGGGCTTGAACAAATTTCAAGAAGAAAATTTGGGGAAAAAATCCTCTCAAAGCTCAAACTTGGAGAAAACAGCTCTCAAAGCCAAATCAAACCTACAAATGCATGCCAAGGGTGGAAATGAGTCTCCCTAATCCATTTCTAACCAAAGAGGAAGAAGAAGAGTTACTCTATAAGCTTTAGAAGCTTTACTAGAAGTGGGTTGTGGATAAAAACCTTAGAAAATGAGATGGGTGAACTCTTGGAGACTTGGGGAAGATGAAGAGAGGCTTCACCAGTGATGACGGAGCTCCGATGGTCGTCGGCAGTGAGGAGGCAGTGAAGAGGCTGAGTTTCTGGACTTGGAACTGTGAAATGAAAGAGGAGAAATGAGATGAGTGAGAGAGGGTTATATTAGGTTAAATTTATGGGCTAATTACAGTTAAGTCCTTTGGTCTACTAATAGTGATTTTTGGGCCTCTTCGACAGAAGACTAAAGTTCGTGAAATGTCGAGACCTACCCAATGCACCCAAACTCACAAAACTCATAATCTCATAAAAACCTTTGAAAATTTCCTAAAATAGCAAACCAACCCCCTACTGTACCCAAACAAACTCGGACTCGCGCGAGACTTCCCCCACGAGATCAACACGCCAAACCCGACTCGCTAAGACTCTAAACATACTACTAACTAAACACGCAATTAATTATAATTAATAGAAGATTAAAGAACGGGGTATTACACATCGACCATTACAGAAAAAGACTAGCCAATGGCTGATCAATGCCCCATTCGAGGAGGGTGGCATTTGGATTTCTAGCCATATTTCGGGCTTCGCAATCCCACCAAAATTCAAAAAAGGATGACCTCATCATAATGATTTACTGGAAAATATCTTCAAATGTCCATTTACCTACTCCAGTCATCAAATTTATGAAAATTAATGCCAATGCAATACGAAACACTGAAAAGTGGGCCCAAACCTTTTGTTTTATTCCCTTTGCTAAATTCGTATTCTACCTACCAGGAAATTATCTCTTTCACTACCCAAAAGAAAATTCTTCAAATTATTGTTCCATACGTCTGGGATTCTTCCCTGAGTATTCCTCATAATCCCCGCGGAGATGCACACATATGATATCTGCGAAAAAGTAAGGCATGAATAGTGCCGAGTTTTCTATTCCTAAAACACATCATTTTACATAAATCTGTATTTTTGACTAAAAACTGAAAGCCTCGAGGCACAATGATTTCAATACATACACCAATCATGGTACCTTGAGAGGAGCACTTGTTGGCATGTGAATTTTCATTTGCTCATTTTCATAATTTCTCTAAGGCAAGATGCTCATGTTTTTTTACCGCTGGAGAAATCGTCTAATGCGCTTGATTGCTGACCGTCAAAATAAGGGAAGACCAGCCATTGATGATGCATTATAACAGTCAAAGATTGCACACCCTTAACGGCCGCTTCAACACAAGAAATCACAGGCCACTATGAACTCTACAGTAGCCAACATATGCAGATGTTTTCAACAACCAATCATCATACTAGCCACTGAATGCTCTCCAAAGATACTAGCCGCTAGACGCTCTTCAATGGTCGCTGCCACATCCCTCAAAGCAGCTATACAAATGCCACCTTCAATTAGCCGCTAAGCGCACCTAAATAGCCGCTAGGCGCAATTCATGCACTCAAGTAGCCGCTGGACGCTGTGAAGCTATTCTAATGGCTAATAAATGGTTAATTCCCACGATCTCCTCTCTTGACCAAGTCTGATGGCCGCGAGACGTGCAGAAATGATAGTTACACCCCATTTACTCCATTTCCTGAAATTACTCCCCCACGATCTTCATCAGTTATAGCATTCAAAATGGGTATAAAAGGGAAATTGAAGGCAATTTTCTGGGGACACACAGAGACATACACGGAAGGCATTCACAAAATTCTTTTGTGCTCCCGCCAGAAAATTCAATCCCCTCTAGAAGATTCAACTTAATTCCTTTTGCGAGGTAATGGTCAGCCGGAAGCGATTCTAAGCCTCTCCGAGGGTCTCCAAAACCCTTATTTGTTCTCTTCACATAAGAAGGGAACGACAATAATATCTATACAAACCCCATTCAAGTGGTGATAGATTACAAAGATTGGAGAATGAAACTACATTCAAGAACGGATATGTTCTATGAAGCAACTTTCTTTATCCTTTCTTTCTCTTTGAATGTTGTATTTTACACTTTCTTCTGTATTCGATCCCCTAAGCCTGATGAAGGGGTTGCATAAAAATTTGTAAGCAACATGCACTCAGAAGGTGAGATGAATAGACCCCACATAAAAATAAAGCAAAGGTGACTTTTCAATGTACACTCAAAACACAAGTGCAAGTTATTTTTGTGTCTTCTTGTAATTCATTGAAATTGAATAAAATTAGCATACACTGCTCTTTCTTCAATTTTTAGCGAAACAGAGGGTACCTCCTCGCCTAGTTCCTATTAGCTGAACTTTAAACTGTTGTAACTTCTGACTAGACCGTCGGATTTTGATGTTTTATTTATCGTTGGAAATATCTTCTCAAGTATATATTTAGTTTGAAAATTATAAATAGAAGCTAAAGCCATTAAAATTCTAATGGATGTTAATTTAGTAACAGGAGAAAAAGTCTCAAAATAATCAATTTCTTCCTTTTGTTTATAACCCTAGGCTACTAATCTAGCTTTGTATTTTTCAATGCTACCATCAGGTTTAAGCTTTTTCTTTAAAATCCATCTACACCCTAAAGTCTTAGCATTAGGGGGAAGATCAGTTAATGTCCAAGTATTTTTACTTTTAATGGACTTAATTTCAGCATCCATAGCTAATTTCCAATTATGCAAATAAGATAAGGACAAAGCAGTTTTATAATCTTTAGGGTCTTCTAAGAGAAAAGTAATTTATCAGGTCCAAAGTCTTTTTCAAACCTTTTTCTTTTACTTCTACGAAGTTCAGGTTCAAAATTAGTTGTATCATTGAGTGGTATTAAATCATTATTATGAGGGAGAACAACTTCTAACTCTAATTGTAAGTCCTTTTCTAATTCTAAGGAATTACAGTCTTTAATAGTCAAATGTTCAAAAAATTCAGCAGAAGTACTTTCTAAAATAGAATTAGTTTTTAGATTCAAAAATCTATAGGCTTTAGAGTTAGGAGGATAGCCTAAGAAAATAGACCTTACACCTTTGGTGCCACATTTTGGTCTTCTTTAAGATAGATCTATTACATAAGCAATACATCCCCACCCTTTCAAGTAATTAAAATTTGGTCTTCTACCTTTAAGAAGTTCATAGGGTGTTTTATTATATCCCTTATGTAATATTCTATTTCCTGTATGACATGCAGTAAAAAGGGCTTCTCCCCAAAAACTCAAAGGTAAATTAGAATTAATCAACATAGTACTAACCATTTCCATTAAAGTCCGATTTTTACATTCTGCAACTCCATTTTGTTGGGGGCAATAGTGGGCAGTAACTTGATGAATAATACCTTCATTTTCACAAAAAAAAACCTTAAATTCAATATTAGAGAGGTATTCACCTCCTCTATCTATCCTAAGACCTTCTATTTTTCTCTCTAATTGATTTTCAGTTTCAGCTTTAAAAACCTTGAGTTTGTCTAAGGCCTCATCTTTAGTTTTAATTAAATATAAATAGGTATATTTAGAATAGTCACCAATAAAAGTAATAAAATACCGTTTACCAACTCTAGATTCCACATTTTTATTATCACATATATCAATATGTATTAAATCTAATAAATCATTGGTCTTTTCTACTGATTTAAAAGAATGTTTACATAATTTGGCTTGAGCACAACATTCATATTAATAAGATAAAGTAGATCTATCAGCATTAGGAATTAATGCACTAGACATCATTCTATTTAATATCTTTTTACCAACATGTCCTAACCTAAAATGCCATTTATCATCATGCACAGTCACATAAGAGGAAGCATAAATATTATTCATGACAAATAATAAATATATTTTATCTTTGGCATATCCCTTGCCTACAAAGGTTCCGTTATTAGTGATAATTACTTTATCATTGTCAAATACAACATGAAAACCATGATTATTAAGAAGAAATACAGAAATCAAGCTCTTTCTTAATCCAGGTAGATGAAGAACATTCTTGAGGGTGAGAGTCTTGCCAGAGGAGAGTAGGATTTCAATAGTGCCAGTTCCAACAATGGGACTTGTAGCCGAATTTCCCATGAAAAGCTTGTTTGTAGTTTCCATGGTCTTATATATCTTGAATGCTTCCCGATGAGGGGTGACGTGACAGGTTGAACCCGAGTCAATCCACCAACCATTATCATTATTAACCATAAAGACCTTAGAAATTACAACAACAAATTCATCTTCAACATGATTTGATTCTTTATCTTGACCTTTCCGATATCAACACTGCCTGGTAGTATGCCCCATTTTTCCATACACATAACATGGGCTTAAGCCTTTATTTTTGTTAGAGTCTTCTCTCCCTCTTTATATGTTCTTGGACCTAAAATTGAATGATTCTGATTTCTATTTCTCTTGTTATTTTTGCTCTTCTTTCTGGAACGATGAGAATTATTTTTCTTCTCTTTGTCCTTTTCTTTTGGTTCCTAATTTTTTTTGCAGGGGCTACCAGAATGGATTACTAGTTCTAATATTTAATCAATCAACATGCAGCAGAAATAACTAATCAGACAATAGAACTAGCTATCTACCAATCACACACAACAAGAAGCCAGACATAATTTTTAGCATGGAAACCCTATCCAGGGAGAAAAACCACGAACCAGAAATCAAGAGTTCACGAACAGTTATAGGATATACTCACCAGCTCCTTTACCTCAGTCTGTATCTCGACCTAAGGACTACAGTTGTTCTTGTAAAGAATCCATTAACACGACATCCACCGTGCCCCGTTTTCCTTACTTGATCTCCTCGCACCTTGTCAATAAAGATGAACTAGCTCCTACAAGAAGGTAGAAGCAGCAACAATCTTCTAGAGCAGCCCTTTAGAATGATGTCTCAATGGCTCTAGAGAATGATCTCTCTCTTAGATATATTTGACTCAAATTAATGAGAGGTGTGGTGTCTCTTAGGGTTGAGAGCAATACCCTATATATAGCCCCAAATTCGTGCCTTAGACTTAGTGCACAAGTAGGACTAAAATTGGGAAGACAAGTCTCACAAGGAAACAATTCCAAATTAGAAAATGAGACTTTCCCGTTTCTACGCCACCTGTTTGATCGATCAGACAGTGCATCCGATCAATTGCACAGAGCAAATAATTGAGGCCCATATACTGTCCGATCGATTGGACCTGGGTTGATTCGCCCGGTCTTCAATCTTCATCAGTTCAGCTCTATCGGTGCCACAACCACAGTCCATTCAAAACTAAAATAGAAAATACAACTCAATGGACCCAGAGTTTTGTCCAACCCATGAATTAGCCAAAAAAATACTAACAATCTCCCCCTTTGGCAATTTATGGACAAAACTCCCTAGGACAATACAAACAATCTATCCAAAAGAAAAACCAAAAATACATTTAATTTGGACCAAAAAAAGATTTCAGCACCTGTAGATCTTTGCTTGTTTTCTCACCCTAACTTCATTAATCTCCCCCTTCTTGTCCATAATTGACAACCAAGTATTTTCCAATCAGCTTCTGTCAAACTGGATTCTGTAGCTCCCCCTCAATATTGACTCCCCCTCAGTAAGATCTTCGTATCAGCACTGGGGTGGGGGCTTGATCTTACAGATCAGGGGTTATGAAGGTTTGGCACACATACTTGTATATTCAGACATTTCAGCAAAGTGTGTACCATTACAGAAGATATGTCTTTTTTCTTGACCCAAACAAGTTTGGTATTCTTTGTCAGTTCATTCTTCTGTGTTTTCCATTGCATTTGATTTGTTGACTTTCGTAGCTTATTGCAATAGGCTCAATTGTGTCCTTTAATTCCACAGTGATGATAAGTGGGAATTCGATCAGGCCGTGACACATTCTTCTTCGTGACAGCTATGTTGACAACATGAATAACAGGATTAGTAATAACTGAATGTTGAACAAAACAGTTAGTACCGTTAGCTTTCAATGTAGATGCCCCGTCAGCGTAGCCAATGCCATGCATGTCTGTCTTTGCTTTTTGACTGCACATGATGTCATCAAGCTTTTTAGACCCAGTATTTATCCTGTTGATGGAAGCCTTGCTAGTATCCAATTCAGAAAGAACCATCTTTAGTCTTCCTTGCAAGTCTGTATTTTTAGCTTTCAAGGCCTTCAAATTGTGAGCAAGTAAATCACACTTTTGTGCTTCAGCAGTTAATTTATCTGCGAACTTGTTATTTTCATCCTCTAAGTGACTCACTTTAGTAAAAGCATCTGACAGTTCAGCTTTCAAAGAAGTATTCAGCTCTTCACATTCTTTCCAGCTTGTAGCCACTTTCTCATTCATCTTTATCATCTTCATGGACTTTGTAAACCATAACTGATATTCAGCTTTCCAATCATCTTTAATCTCTGACTCGCTAACATCTTGATC
Organism: Persea americana; assembly: GCA_029852735.1. Classification (NCBI taxonomy): domain Eukaryota; kingdom Viridiplantae; phylum Streptophyta; class Magnoliopsida; order Laurales; family Lauraceae; genus Persea; species Persea americana. The sequence goes on from CM056816.1 coordinate 19,282,131, forward strand.
AGTACCATCATCTGAAGAAACTGGTTGAGTAGCAGAAACTGATGTCGCCATGAATGCCATGAATTTTTCTTTGCTAGCATCATGCTTCTCAGACTCATATTTTTTATCATCTTTCTCAGAAGTATCATTGTCCCAAGTCAAATTGAAAGCCTTTTTCTCTGGCTTCTTGTTAGCACAGTCACTAGCAATGTGTCCATAACCATGACACTTAAAACATTGAATCCCCTTATTAGATTTCTTCTTAACAGAGTTTTTAGGGATTTTCAAATCCTTTTCTTCCCCTTCATAAACAGTTGAAATTGTTTTATAAATTGTACAGCAACTTGGGGATCTATCTCCTCAAAATCAAAATCATAATCACTAGCAATTTTCTTGAATGATTCTTTAGAGGCTTTCAAGGCAATACCTTTGGATTTTGATTTGTCATTAGTCCTTAGGTTTGCTTCAAAAGTCTGAAGGTTGCCAACCAAATCTTCAACTTTGAGAACATTCAAATTTTTATTCACCTCTATGGCTACAACCTTTGCATCAAACCTTTCTGGAAGAGACCGTAATATCTTTTTCACAATTCTATTTTTAGGAATTGGCTCCCCCAAAGTAAAGGTATCATTCACTATTGCATTCAGCTTCGAATTGAACTCATCAAGAGTTTCATCATCTTCCATCTTTATGGTTTCGAAAGCAGTATACAATTTCTGAAGTTTCGGCTGTTTTACAGTATCAGTCCCTTCACGAACAGTTTGCAGAATATCCCAAGCTTCTTTTGCAGTAGTGCATGTAGAAATACTGCGGAATTCAGACATGCTAACTCCATTATAAATAGCATTCAAAGCCCTAGATTTGCAAGTGGCTGCCAATTCTTCATCCTTAGTCCACTGTTCTTCAGATTTAAGACTGGTTGTCCCAGCAGTAGTGACATTAGGCCAGGAATAGTCTTTCTCAATAGATTTCCAAACTTTTATATCTATGGCTTTTAAAAAGGCAACCATTTTGACTTTCCAATAAGCATAATTAGAACCATCCAATCGAGGAGGCTTATTGGTTGAAGTGCCTTTACGGTAGTTATCCATCCCAATAAAAATAGGATCTACACAATAAAATAGTGTAACCCGCTCTGATACCAAATGAAAGTTTTTGCAAGGGCTACCAGAATGGATTATACTAGTTCTAATATTTAATCAATCAACATGCAACGGAAATAACTAATCAGACATTAGAATTAGCTATCTACCAATCACACACAACAAGAAGCCAGACACAATTTTTAGCATGGAAACCCTATCCAGGGAGAAAAACTATGAACCAGAAATCAAGAGTTCACGAACAGTTACAGGATATACTCACAAGGTCCTTTACCTTAGTCTGTACCTCGACATAAGGATTGTAGTTGTTCTTGTAAAGAATCCATTGACACGACATCCACCGTGCCCCATTCTCCTTACTTGATCTCCTCGCACCTTGTCAGTCAAGATGAACTATCTCCTACAAGAAGGTAGAAGCAGCAACAATCTTCTAGAGTAGCCCTTTAGAACGATCTCTCAATGGCCTTAGGGAATGATCTCTCTCTTAGATATTTTTGACTCAGATTAATGAGAGGTGTGGTGTCCCTTAGGGTTGAGAGCAATACCCTATATATAGCCCTAAATTCGTGCCTTAGACTTAGTGCACAAGTAGGACAAAAATTGGGAAAAAAAGTCTCAAAAGGAAACAATTCCAAATAAGAAAAGGAGACTTTCTCGTTTCTGCGCCGCCTGTCCGATTGATCAGACAATGCATCCGATCGATTGGACAGAGCAAATAACTAAGGCGCATCTACCGTCCGATCGATCGGACAGAGGTTTCGATCGATCGGACCTGGGTTGATTCGCCCGGTCTACAATCTTCATTGGTTCAACTCTATCGGTGCTACAACCACAGTCCATTCAAAACTAAAATAGAAAATACAACTCAATAGACCCAGAGTTTTGTCCAACCCATGAATTAGCCAAAAATATACTAACAGTTCCTTCTCATTTTGTTCAATCATATGAACCTTGTCTTGCAAGGATTTAATTTTTCCAATTGCTTCATCTTCAATTTTGTCCCTTTTTCTTACTTCATCCTCAATTTGCAAATTTCGAAGCAAATCCTCAATGGTTTTAATGGTCCGGTCTCTTTTCAATAATTTTCAGTAATCTTTCCAAGAAGGTGGAAGTTTACCAATAACTGTAGAAACTTGAAAAGACCTCTGTCATAGGTTCTCCAATTTCAGCAGTCTCTTGAGCAATTTGAAGCATTTCATGAACTTGCTCAAGTACTAGTTTCTCATCAACTCATCAATCATTTTATTGTCCACAAATTTATTAATTAAATAACAACGGTTTCCCGTATCTTCAGAGACATACCTCGCAGGTAGGGTAGTCCATAATTCTAATGCGGTAGAATAATTGTAAAAAAGATTGAAGATGGTGTTTGACATCGCACCAAGAATCAAATTTCGACAAATGCAATCATCCTCGTACCACCGCAATTGATCTTTTGTGTAGCCATCATATGCAGAAAATGAACTGATGTTGAATTATCCGATGGTGTGCCTTCTGGATATGGGATTTGGAGCACATAGGGAACTCGTTGAATCACCAATTGCATGTAGACTTTCATCTACCATCGCTTGAAAATCGACCCATTCAATGTATCCAATTTCTCAATATCATTTGGCACAGGTTTATTGAATGGGGCAGTCATTTGTAGACTAAAATTAGGAAGGATTATTGTCTTTAAATGTTGGACATGAATGCTGGGTAGCATGTGAAAGTGAGAAAAAATTAAAAAAACAAATGTGAAGTGGGCAATGCACACCAATAAAGAAGCTATCTTAAAGACAACAATTTCCTACATGTAGGTGGATTGAGTGAAATTCTGTCCCCAGGATACAATGCCCCACTCTATCTCAAGGTTTGCACACCAAAGATAGAAATATGGAATTGCCCTTTAAAAATCAGAAATAAAATAAAGTATAGAAAGCTCTTGGCTGATTTCATAGAATCTCAGTTTCTGGTTTTTGATATTCTACAACAATTCAGAATTCAAATTGGGCCTCAATAGATAGACTTGAAAACAACCCAATCACTTGGATCACACCTGTTACATTCCACATCGCTCATGTGGGCGTCTGAACTCTTTGTTAAAGGAGTCCAGTCCGCATTGTCTTGGCATGACGCGTTTTGACGCTCACTCATGGACGTGGGTGCGTTGAAAACAAAACCGTGCGGGGCCCTTTGTTCCCCAGAGCGGACAATATCTTGCTAGGAGGTGGGCTGTGACAAATGGTATCAGAGCCGAGGACGGCTCTCCTCTGAGGGTGGGGGATTGTTACATTCCACATCGCTCATGTGGGCGTCTGAACTCTTGGTTAAAGGAGTCCAGTCCGCATTGTCTTGGCATGACACGTTTTGACGCTCACTCATGGACGTGGGTGCGTTGAAAACAAAACCGTGCGGGGCCCTTTGTTCCCCAGAGCGGACAATATCTTGCTAGGAGGTGGGCTGTGACAACACCCATTCAAATGCACAGGTCACAGCTATTCAAATGGGCCCAAGGGACATGACTATTGAAGCCAACTGTCCAAAACTATCCAACAGTCATATTCCAAATTTGAATCTTTGAAAACATGAAGGGTCTTTTAGGGGTTGGTAGTTACCAACAGTCACCCCATGCACCCTTTTGGCCATATCCCAAACGTACTACACATCATCTCCTCCCCTTTCTTTTCTTACTTTCATATTACATATTTTATTGTTTGAGATGACTGATGCCAAAGGAATCCATAAGGATTTAGAAAATATCCAACAGCAGCTCCATATGGCGAGTCTCATGCATTCAATTCACGTGACACCCAACTTTTTCATTTCTGCATTGATAGGCCTATGTACTTCAAAGTGCATTTAGAAGCACCTCCACTTTGAATCATGTAGGTAGAGTTTCTACTCTAATCCAATGATATAAGAATTTTCAGAGAGGATTTCCTCCATCATATATATAGAAGTAAACAACTCACATACACGTGTCCCTAACCAGTTGTACTAGAGCTAGAGATGATGAAACTAGAGATGATGAAACAATATTTAAATTGGCTCTTAGTAGAGATTCTAAAGTTTCTAAAATTCAACTTTTGTCTTTTAAATAATCCAATAATCAAACTCTAATTACATGGAACTTACTTGAATTGAACAACAATAAGAAAGTATATGGTTGAAACAAGGATGAAAAGAACTTACATGAATCGACTATTTAGTAATTTTGTTTTCTTTTTGTAAGATTCGATGACATCAACTATACTAATAAAAACTGTATATTTTAGACCTTTTCTTGCTTTAAAATTATACATTCTATTATAATTCAATCCATAAAGTAGATGATCGTAGACACAAAGGAAAAGAAGCAAGAAAAGACTCCCCAAAAGCATGGAAAAGAGGATTATGCGGAAAGTCGAAGATTCTATGAAAAATGAAGAATTACAGAAAATGACTTCCTTGAGTTAGGAAATCATTAAGAACAAGTCCAGGATTCCAAAATGAAGAAAATGATACAAACTATATCAAAATCGGAGATTTGAAAACCAAGGACAAATAGGAAGATACCGCAAACTGACATGGGTACGGTACTCCATGTTAGAATTCACAAATACATTCAAAGATGCCAAGTTAGACATAGGTATTCAACCCATGCCCCGGAGACTCGAGAAGTTCACACTTCCAAGAATTTTCCCAAGGCGTAGCGCAGTTTACTCCCTTAAAAGAACAAAATGAAAACCTTCCTGGGAAAATATTTTCCTCAGAACAAATCAGATGAGGATGATCTTAGAGTCCACAAACTTCTACTTGGAAAGATCTTTCCAACGATATATTAAGGGCAGAACTTCAATGGACAAATCCAAAGTTATTATCATTTGAAGGTTACAAAGAAATGAAAAAGGCCAAAAAAGAGGTGGAATTGCATAGGAGGTGCTTCCCCACTGCCAAGGTAGGAGCTTGGGTGAGTGAGGATCATCCTCTTACTCGAGAAAATGACAAAGTTTACTGAAGAACCCCCTTTCAACTCTCCCAGAAACTCAATAGAAGCTTCGAGAGTCCATATCTTTCATAGTATAGCTCATAATGAGGTAAATTTGGAACATCAAATGGATGTTAAAACAACATTCTTAAATGGTGATCTTGATGAAGAAATTTATATTGATCAACCTGAAGGTTATTAAATAGTAGAAGGTTATGAACACAAAGTTTGTAAATTAAATAAATCACTGTATGGGCTTAAACAAGCCCCTATACAGTGGTACAAAAAGTTTAAGATAGAAATTTAAAAAAATGGTTTCAAAAGAAATAAAGTGGAACCTTGTATTTTTATTAAAGGAGTTGATTTTGATAGTGTTGTCTTAACTCTTTATATTGATGATCTTTTAATTTTCAATTCTACTATTGAGCAAATTGATGAAGCAAAAAGGTTTTTTTGTGTAAACTTTTGAGATTAAAGACATGGGTTGTGTTGATACAATATTGGGTATTAAAGTAATAAGGAAAGATAGTTCGATAATTTTAAGTCAATCTCATTATGTTGATCAAATTTTGCTTAAGTTCAACTTTTCAAATTGTAGACCAAGTCCTACCCCTATAAGTCCAAATATTAAACTAACTCGTCATTATGGTTCTCCTATTGCTCAGTCAAAATATGCAAGTATCATTGGTAGTCTAATGTTTTTAATGAATTGTACAAGGCCTGATATAGCATATGCTGTAGGCCTACTTAGTAGGTTGACTAGTAATCCAAATCATACTCATTGGCGAGAAATTAGCAAAACTCTCCGGTATTTAAAACATACTATTGATTATGGATTACATTATAATGGAACCTCACTTATATTAGAATGCTATAGTGATGCAGATTGGGCTACTAACAAATTGGACTCTAAGTCCACTAGTGGTTGGTTGTTTACCTTAGGTGGAGGAACTGTTGCTTGGGCATCTTACAAGCAAACTTGCTTAGCATTCTCATCCATGGAATCTGAGTATGTGGCTATGTCACTTGCAGGTAGGGAAGCAGTATGGATGAGAAGTCATTTAAGACCTCTACCTTTTATTGAGAAGCTGATCAAACCACTCACAATGTACTGTGATAATAAGTCGGCTATGTTTACTGCTAAGAACAAAAGGTATATAGGTAAATTTAAACACATTGCTATGAAGTATAATCATATTCGTCGTTTAGTCAAGAAAGGAAAACTAGTGTTGGAATATCTTCCCACACAAGTCATGCTCGCAGACCCTTTGACTAAACCTCTTTCTGGTGAACGAATATGGAAAACCTCGAGGGAGATGGGTTTATTACCTGCATAGAGGGATGGTCCTACCCGTAGCCTACTCTTAACTTTTAAGTTAGAGTTCAAAGGAAATTTGGTCGGATGTACTGTCTGCTAGAGAGTATATTATGATATTCCTCGCAGTGCACATTTAGTTTATTTGGAACTAGTGGGGGAACTTGCTGTGTTCCAAATTTGCCTATCTCTGAGGTTCATGTACTATCTACCTTTCGCCTATGTTAGGCTGGACTTTTTAGTTCCTAACAAACTCATGGCTTCGTGGGGAGTGAGCGAAAGCACTCCTGATGGGTTTGCCTTAGCGGATGTGGAGATCATGGCTGCCTCATATGGGTATTGTTGGCAAGGCTCTAGAGCATCCGCTAAGACCAGGAATAGCGCATGGCCTATGAAATAGCGCGGCGTGTAGAATATGGATGCCCGACCATATTGTATAATGTAAATATGTATCGTGAACTTCACTTAGGTCACTTAGTCACAAACTTCTCGATACATATTTTACCTCCTGGTTTAAGGGTCATCCACCTACGAGGGATGCATTATACAGTTTTTTATTTTATTTCTCATAAAAATATCTATATATATTATATTTTCATAAAATTATAAGTTTTAGGAAATAGTGGGGGATTGTTGGATATTTCTAAATCCTTATGGATTCCTTTGGCATCAGTCATCTAAAACAATAAAATATGTAATATGAAAGTAAGAAAAGAAAGGGGAGGAGATGATGTGTATTACATTTGGGATATGGCCAAAGGGGTACATGGGGTGACAGTTGGTAACTGTTAGTTTTATGGTCTCAATCCATTAAGATTGATAAAATAAATTGATTAATTTCTTTATTTATCAATATATTCATGCTTTCTTGTCATGAGATGAATGGTGTTTTATTACTTGTTTGCACATAACTAATACGAAAGAGATGATGGTTCATGAGATGAACCGGAGTCCATAAGTATACTAGATGCAATACATATGTATGGATGAGATCCACATACATGAGACATGTATAGCAAATCTTATACTTAAATATCTTCATAACCAGTGATGAGACTGGACATCTCATCTGACAAGGTTGCAGTACTTTGATTACTATGAGATAGTGTGATTTGTCTCGATCATCAGAATGTAAGATTCTGGATCATAGTGCTGGTACATTGGATGTATTGAAGGACCATGAGAAGCACCTTATGAACACTGTCATTACTTTAAGGTCTGCTCTCATAATTCCCTAACAATAGGCTCTCAATCCTGAGACGTTAATGAACTCAAGTTTCTATCTATTCATTTGCTTTGAGTCACCAATGAGTGAGGCCAATTGTAGGTCAACACCTTGGTGATTTGGGTACGTGGTAGTAGAGTTGTGGGAACATTCGATAGTCAAGATGAAATCTATCTTTAATATCTCCTTGTGCCAATTAATGGATTTATCATTGGTAAGTGCGCACTCATTCCAATTAAGAGTTAATTGGATCGTACCAAATGATCATTATAATTAATTGGGGCTTAAGGATAATAAGATATGAATCTATTTTAGAAGACAGGTCCAATTGATTCATGGATATTGATGGAAGGGCTTACTTGTGGACATAGGGAAGTTTAGGGTCTTCTATATAATTTATTCCTAAGACTGGAGTTCAATTGCATTTATATAGTGGAGTTATTTATAATTAACTATGGGCCCGGATTGCAGATGAGATGTGGGGTCGCAAGTCCCAGTTGGAGCCAGCTTTCTAAGGAATCTCTAGTGGTCCCCACGCTAGCCCAAGTTATTGGAAAGATACTAATTCTAGTAGTACTCTAAAAGGAAATAGAAGGTTACTATTTCTATTTGAAGTGAGACTTCTAATAGTGGTAATAGTAAGTTAATAATTATAATGGAAGTGAGACTTCTATTTAAATTAGTAAGGAGAGAAGGTTGCTAATTATTATGGAAGTATGACTTCTAATAATAAACCAAGAGGATGTGGCTAAAAGCTATAAATAAAGGAGATATTGGCTGGACGTCATAATGCATAACCCCACCTAGGGATTCACGCCCAAGGCCTCCTAGTGCAAGAGTTGCACATGCCTCTTCTCCTCTTCCTCTTCTAGTTCTCTTCTAGTTTCCTTAAGAGCTTTCTCTTGAAGATCCCACCCATCTTCTTGAAAAAAGAGAATCTGATACGGGTCATAGCGTGGAAGATCAAAAGGTCTTGGAGATTCCTATTTGATACGTGAAAGAGTTTCACCATAAAAAAAAGGAACAACTTCTCCATTAGAGCACAACCGAGCTCCAAATATATAATCTACTTCCTTGTATGTTATAGATTTCGTAGTTTCTTGTTTGCTACTATTTCTATCTTCTAAATAGGGTTTATTACTGTACATGGTGATGAGAAAGAGGCCATGGATCCTGGATTGGGATTTGTAGCCTTATGAATAGTTAATTACTAGATCAAGTGGGTCAAAAGTTTTGAAAACCTATCCTAGAGACCCACCCACTTCTAAGAGTAACTACCAACCCCTAAAAGACCCTTCATGTTTTCAAAGATTCAAATTTGGAATATGACTATTGAGTAGTTTTGGGCAGTTGGCTTCAATAGTCATGTCCCTTGGGCCCATTTGAATAGTTGTGACATGTGCATCTAAATGGGTGTGATCCAAGTGATTGGGTTGTTTTCAAGTCTATATATTGAGGCCCAATTTGAGTTCTGAAGTTGTAGAAAATCAGAAACCAGAAACTGAGATTCAAGGAAATCAGCCAAGTGCTTTCTTTACTTTATTTTATTTTTGATTTTTAAAGGGCAATCCCATATTTCTATCTTTGGTGTGCAGACCTTGAGATGGAGTGGGGCATTGTATCATGGGGACAGAATTTCACTCAACCCACCTACATGTGGGAAATTGCTGTCTTTAAGATAACATCTTTACTGGTGTGCCTTGCCCACTTCACATTTGTTTTCTTAGTTTTTTCTCACTTTCACATATTGCCCAGCATCCATTTCCAACAGCCAGTTGCATGGCTTTGTTTTATCTTGGTTTTCTAGAGTTGTAATTTAGAAAATATTTGGTTTTTTAATCTATCTAAACGAAATTCAATCAATATCTTGTTTATAAAAAGATTAAACACAATTTTTTTTGTCATTGTTAATGAAAGGGGTGCGGCCAAGCTTAGTAACATTATTGGTCTACTATCGCTTTCCCCTCTCAATGAAAATCCTGCGTCCGCCACTTGTAACTTGTCTACTCTAATACCACAAATGCATTTTAAAATAGAAAATTGGGTTTAATTTGTTTAACATCTATTTTATGATTTTAGATTAGATAGGTTACAAAATGATCAAATGATTCTTTTCCCAGATGGCTAAAACTAAAGTCCTCTCATATCCGTCATGACTGAATGGACAGTACAAACTCCATTACATGCCCGAATTTTAAATTTCCTCCTCCAAGTTATAACTAGGGGGAGCTAGAGAGAGGATCCTGGCCGTAGCTGCTGCTATTAATCCATAAAACAAACCTTAAACAGGCCTAGATGGAATGAACCTGACCTTAAGAGTGGCCTATAAGTGCAGTTTATCAATGATACTCCACAACGAAAATGGTCTTAAAGTGAATGAATGTGGAAAGAAAGAAAATGGTGTATGTATTGTTGGCCCAAGTGTCACCCCAACATGCATGATTTATATAGAAGATGGTAAGCTGTGCACGTGTATTGTCCTTTTTTCTCAGCCTAAAAGAAGATCGTGTAGCAGTTGTCCCCCGTATTTAAACAACTCTGTTTAGTTTGTGAGTTTTCAAAATTCCAATCTTGTGAATTGAGTCTTTTGACTTTCAAAATTGATCTCGAATATTTTAGATATTCAGATTTCAAAATGCTCGAATGCTCTTGAACATTGGCGAATCCAAACTAGAGACAACACATGGAATTTTTAAATATCCCCTAAATGAGGATTCTAAGGTATCATCTAAAAAAATAGGCCCTAACAAAGTCGGACAGCCGTACAAAGATTCTAAGATCTAAATCCTTTTAAGTGCCTCATTCAGGCTTATATAAGTGTGAACTCGTCTGTAAGATATCTCCAAAAATTTAGTCTAACAAGTGTTCGTCTATGATATTAAATTAATAATGAGCCGTGCCGGCAAGCTATTGTACATTTGTACGATGCAGAAAGAAAGCGTTCATTAACCGGTCAAAAGGTCTATATATGTGGAAAGAATCGCATGCAGCATTTGCAGACGGGAATTCAAAATGAAAGGATGTGGAAAGGTCCAATGAGACCGCGCATTGCCGAGTCTGCTTAGATTATATTTCTCCCAATTGTTTGAGCTTGCTTTGTTTAATGATATTTCCTGCTCATCTTGACTTGGAACTGGTCTTTTGTGTGTCTATACATCTCAAGTATTAGTCTATAGTATATATCCCAATTGTTTGGGCTTGCTTTGTTTAATGATATTTCCTGCTCATGAGGTTTGGAAGTGTATTATACTGCATAGCAGGGCTCCCTATTACTTTAATATATATAGTAGTGTCAGAGGCCCAGAAACAGAAATATTAGCAAAAAAGTTTTGCAGAGGAAGCAAGATGAGGAAAGGAATAAGGAAACGAAAAAATATTTGGACCAATTAGGTGGGCCCATAATGATTTAGTGGTGGCCTAGTGGTTAGGACTAAAAAAAAATTAACAACACTAAGCTATAGAAAACTTTCAGGGATGTTGGCCTAACCCGAGCGCACAGGCTTGGGTAAAGTGATCATAAACCACTTGATTTTGATTAAAAAAGATTTTTGGGGATTAGCGTAGACCCCATAAATGAGGGCTCTAAGTGCTAGATTATAAAGATTTTAAGTGGGCCAACTTTTATGGAGTAAGATTTTATTTGGATTCATAAAAAGATGGTGTCATTATTTTGATTTGTTTGGTTATCTTTTAGAAGTAGGCCCAATGAGGACACATAGAAGATGGGTTGATTCAGGGGTATCATGAATTCATCATTGATCTACTAAGGGCTAGGTTATAAAAATTTTAAGCACGCCAAAATTTTATTAAGTGAAATTTGATTTTATCCATAAAATATGGGCCATTTATTTTTACTGGATCATATTTTTTTAATGGGCCCAGTAAGGACTGGTTTGAAGGAAAAAAACTTCTTTTTGATATTTTTTATTTTAAGAAGTAAAGTATTGGATATGAATATATTTGGAACGGATGAGTATCGAGAGATTTGAATTAAGAATTAATGTTATCACCAGATTTGAGTAAGGAGGTTTTTTGGGTAAGTCGCATTCTTACTACACTCATGACAAAATTGCTTACCTTAAAATATTAAATAAAGAAAGAAATTAGGGAAAGAATCAATACCAAGGGGAGAGAATTTAGGAAAATAATCAGATTTGGGGGAGAAATAACAAAGAAAATAATAATTTGAAATTTATAATAAGAATTGGATGTGACACATGTCACTGTGGAAATCCAAAAGGGAGCGCCAAATGTCACTCTCCCACGAAAAGGCTTTTACTTTAATATATATAATGTATATAATTAAATTAGCACAACATTAGGCCTAATAAAATATGACAAGGATGGGTTGAGTAAAGATTTTATGTTGAAAATGCCCTAGTGGTATTGAGAGCTCTTATGTGGCATCGTGAGGTTTGAGAGTGCTAACGTTGCACCCAGCAGAGTGGCGCTACCTATTGCTTTAATGTTCATAACAATATATATAATGAGTGGAGTGAGTAAAACTCCATGGTGGGGGCCACACATTGAAATTCCAACCACTCAAAATAAACTCCCTCTCCTATAGTGAGTTTTCTCTAAATTTTACTCCAATTGGAGTTATACCCACGGTAAGATCAAGCATATGATCGATAAGGTGATTAGCGATCAATCTCACTATGGGATTAACTTTTTTTTATTGAAGTAGGTTTTGAAAAAATTCATTCAAGCAAATAGAGTACATTTTTAATGGTTTGGATCTTTCAAAATGTGATCCCCACCATGGAGCTTCACTTCCTCCACTGTTGGAGTATGAGTGAGAAACTCAAACGGTCAGTACAAGGGTTATAATGTTAACCGGTCATATAATTATCAGAATTATCAGAGGGTAAGAGTCGGATTATAAGGACGGGTCTAATTTTGCCACCCGTAAATTGAGGAGACTAATTTTGAACCGTTTCGATTTTGTCCCACTGAGTCCAACCTATGAGTTCAAAGTGGTTCACCTAAAATGCATATATGTCAATATGGTTAAATTTTACTCTCGAAGAAGTTGGCTCCACCCCAAATTGATAGAGATATATTACAAAACGCAGGATATTGCATACATATTTTATTCATGTGTTTTATTTATGTACACTTATGGTAGAATCAATTTTGTATCAATTTACGTTGAAGTAAAATTTGGCCACGGCTAACAAAAGAGAGAGAATTCCATCTTGACCCGTTTGGAAGATACCGTACAGCGCCAGACACTGAAAAAAATAAATAGCAATGATGTCGCGACAGAGAGATAACGTCTTCCATTCACGGATCTGTGAAATTTCGAAGAAAGGGAGGTGAAATTTCGCAGAAGGATCTCTGTAATTATCCTCATTTATAGGTGGGTAGCAGTTGTCAATTTCTCTGTAAACAGAAGTTACTTAAAAGAAACGTCTCCTTGTACATATGATTCTTGGGTAGACTGCCTTTTAATCTTCAAGAAGTTTTTACAACAGTAATCTTCTTGTTGGGGCTCGTTTGTTTTGCTCTCTCTCTTTGCATGGATATTCCTACAGACTTTGCTGCAGTGATCTTTCAAGGTGGTCTAAGGACCTTGTCACCATCATCCAAGAGATGGCACAAGGCTCTTACATGCATATTTTCCTACAGAGTCATGCTTTCCATTGCTAATGAGATACTAGCACGCAAAAAGAATGAAATCTTCTCTTCCATCTCGCATAGCCCCTCCTATGTCACCCTCCATGTCCAAAGCCAAGACCCAGATGATGATGACGCTGCCAGTGAACGCAAAAATGCAGGGTTCTTGCATGCCGACCCAGAAGCAATCACCAAAATCGTCAAGGACAAGGATATGGATTCTCTTCATCGACTTGGAGGGCCACAAGGAGCCGTTGCTGCTCTTGAAACCGATGCAGAGGGAGGAATAAGCGACAATCCAGACGATGTGGTACGCCGAAAGGAGGTATTCGGCTCAAATACATACAAGAAGCCGACCCCAAGAAGCTTCTTTTACTTTGCTTTTGAAGCATTCAAAGACCGCATAATTCTCATCCTGTTGGGCTGCGCTGTGCTGTCACTGGTGTTCGGGATCAAGGAACATGGCCTCAAGGACGGGTGGTATGATGGAGGAAGCATTTACATTGCTGTCTTCTTAGTCGTTGGCGTCAGCGCGGTTAGTAATTTCCGCCAATCCAAGCAGTTTTTGAAGCTGTCTAATCAGAACAGCAACATCAACGTGGATGTTGTGAGGAGTGGCCGGCGCCAACAGGTATCAATCTTCGATGTTGTTGTTGGTGATGTTGTTTGTTTGAAGATTGGTGATCAGATTCCGGCAGATGGGTTGTTCTTGAGCGGCCATTCCTTGCAAGTGGACGAGTCAAGCATGACGGGTGAGAGCGACCATGTACATGTAGATGGCAATAGGTACCCGTTTCTAATATCCGGTGCGAAGGTAGTAGACGGGTATGCCACCATGATTGTCACCTCCGTGGGCATGAAAACAATGTGGGGTGAGATGATGAGCTCGATAAGTCGCGACTCTGATGAGCAGACGCCTCTACAAGCACGCCTTGACAAGCTTGCTACATTCATTGGAAAGTTTGGTCTTGCTGTTGCTTTTCTTGTTCTCATCGTGTTGTTGGCACGTTACTTCACAGGGAACACTGAAGATGATAATGGAAACCGAGAGTTTAATGGCAAGAAAACCAAGATAGAAGTGGTGATTAACTCAGTGGCTAGTATTTTTGCTGCCGCTGTTACTATAGTGGTGGTGGCGATTCCTGAAGGTTTGCCTTTGGCAGTCACTCTCACTCTTGCTTATTCAATGAAGAGGATGATGAGTGACAATGCTTTGGTCCGGAAGCTCTCAGCTTGCGAAACCATGGGATCAGCTACTACTATTTGTACAGACAAAACTGGCACATTGACATTGAACCAGATGAAGGTCACAAGGTTTTGGATTGGGGAAGAAGTTGTTAGCGCTGATGAAGGCATCTCTGAAATCAACCCAGAAGTCTTGAAATTCCTGCACCAGGGTGTCGGTCTGAACTCAACCGGCAGTGTCTATCGACCAAATTCAACTTCACTGCCGGAGTTTTCAGGTAGCCCCACAGAAAAGGCAATTCTTTCGTGGGCTGTGTTGGAAATGGGCATGGATATGCAAAGTTTGAAGCAAAGCTACTCTATTCTTCACGTTGAAGCCTTCAATTCAGAGAAGAAGCGAAGTGGGGTACTGGTGAGGGAGAACAGTGATAGGTCTATCCACTTGCACTGGAAGGGAGCTGCTGAAATGATTTTGTCCATGTGTTCAAATTGCTATGAATCTGATGGGACCTTAGAAGCCATCAATGAGCAAAGGAGGATGAAGTTGGAGCAAATTATTGAAGGTATGGCAGCTCAAAGTCTTCGGTGCATTGCTTTCGCCTACAAACAAATTATAGAGGGTGAAGTAATCAACAACAATGACGAAGGGAAGGTCGAAAAGCTTCCTGAAGATGGCTTGACACTATTAGGCCTGATGGGCTTGAAAGACCCTTGTCGGCCAGAAGTGAAAACAGCCGTTGAAGCTTGTAGAGGTGCTGGTGTTGACATCAAAATGATAACTGGGGACAACGTTTTCACTGCAACAGCCATAGCCATTGAATGTGGGATTCTCAAGGATGATCAAGATTTCAGTGTGGCTGTTTTGGAAGGTCGGAAATTTCGTAATTACTCAACAGAGGAGAGGATGGAAATGGTGGAAAGAATCAGTGTGATGGCGAGATCATCCCCACTAGACAAGCTTTTAATGGTACAATGCCTAAAACAGAAAGGCCATGTAGTAGCGGTCACTGGAGATGGTACAAATGATGCTCCAGCATTGAAAGAAGCTGATATTGGACTTTCAATGGGAATTCAAGGCACCGAAGTGGCAAAGGAAAGCTCAGACATTGTCATCTTGGATGACAATTTCACTTCAGTTGTGACAGTTTTAAGGTGGGGAAGGTGCGTGTACAATAACATTCAAAAATTCATTCAATTTCAGCTAACTGTAAATGTCGCTGCTCTAGTGATAAATTTCATTGCGGCAGTCTCTGCCGGTGAAGTTCCACTGACAGTAGTCCAGTTGCTATGGGTGAACCTAATAATGGACTCACTAGCTGCATTGGCTCTCGCTACAGAACTCCCCACGAAGGAGTTGATGGATAAAAGGCCAGTTGGTCGAACCGAGCCACTAATAACAAACATTATGTGGAGAAACCTCATTGCTCAAGCTCTTTATCAAGTTGCTGTCTTGCTAATCCTACAATTTCGGGGTCGTTCAATTTTTGGTGTGGATGAAAGAATCAAGGACACCCTTATTTTCAATACTTTTGTTTTGTGCCAAGTTTTCAATGAATTCAATGCTAGGAAGTTAGAGGAGAAAAATGTGTTAAAGGGAATTCACAAGAACAGGTTGTTCATAGGAATCATTGCAATTACTATCATTCTCCAAGTGATTATGGTGGAGCTCCTCAAGAAGTTTGCAGATACGGAAAACTTGAATTGGGAACAATGGGTTGCCTGTGTGGGAATCGCAGCAGTGTCTTGGCCAATTGCTTGGGTTGTCAAGTGCATACCTGTACAGGAAAGACCATTTCTCAGCAAGCTCAGGCTTTGAGAGATTTGAGCCGTAGATCGGTAGATATATGGAGTACTGTCATATTCATCATGATAATATGGTTATTTTTTTCAGTAGTGCACTTGTGTTGGTTTGCTTCATTACCAATTAGAGTTTAGTAGGAGAGGTTTTATGTTTTAACGCATCTTTATTATGTTTAGATCAAGAATCAGTTCAGTTCTATATTTGCTCAGATATTTCTAATTATTTCACTAGCTGATTTACATTCATGGGATAAGGATCCAGTGATGATGGTTTTTTCTTACTTGTCTGATTCTCTCCTAGCATCTGAAAAACATAGAAAGGATAAAGCTTAGGTAATGATAATTCGTTCCAGTGAAAACCATTACTTAACTAAATCTTAATAGTTTGTTATGAATGGTATACCTGCGTTTCTATCCATGTCCTAAAAAATAAGGTAGAGATCTGCATCTGTACTATCCATTTCTAACCACGGGTTAACTAGACCTGGGATTCCAACATTTGTAGTTTGATTCCAAGATCTCAATTTCTTTGCAAGAGATACACAATTCTCCTTTCCAGACCATCTCAGGCATAAGCCTATCTTTGATTGAAGATAATGCCAGATTTATCTCCTTTGTTCGACAATGAACCGAGTTCCTTCTACGCAGTTAATCCATACTCTCAGGAATGAGTTTGATACAACTTCAGCTGTCATATGTTATAATTAGAAGATCAAACTGATATTGCTTCCAAAGCATGCACCAGAGAGGACATCATTCCAGATTCCTACATCAAAACCGTTTTGATACATGGATGACAAGTCACTATCAGATTCTGTGAAAGCAAAATTTACAATTTAACAAATTCAAACACACATTATTTGATGTGAATCCATTCACCTGAATACTTGGGCAATAACAAATATGTAAAATACAATATCAAGTATATAGAATTTAAGGTGCATACATTCTCATTAACTTTCAGCTGATACAATTGACAGAATAACCATAAAGTCCTATCCAATGAGCAGAGAGCAACACACTCTCTCTCTTATTTTTATTTTCTTTTCTTTTTTTCTTTTTTTTTTCTTTTTGAATGGTCCAGAGGGCAACATTCTCTGTCACTCATAACACTTCGTGTTGCGTAGATAACAACAGTGCCAGGCAACCTGGCAGAACAAGTTTACTACATCTTCTGGAATCATACAGTTATACTAGTATCAGTGCAATCAAGAATCTGGAATTTGATCGTGCCTAATAATTAGAAAATCTAATGGTATATTCTCCATTTTCTAAGGGAGCAGTATATGAGGAAGAATTGGATGGTTAAAAATAGTTTTCAGAAAAAAAAAAAAAAAAAAAAAAAAAAGGAAGAAGAAAGGTGTTTCTCCAAATAAGAGAAGGCCTACTTCTTAGTAAACATTTTCTTCTCACACGGAAAATATAAAATGCTAGAATCAAGTATAACAATAAATTTTGTTCAACAAAAACCATTCCAAAAGTGCCAGAGGATTATTCTCATTTGAAAAGTATTAATACACAATACATAGACCAATTTGTAATTTTGTAGATTGAATCCCAAAAAACTTTTTTTTTTTTTTTTTTTTACTCTGTTGAGTACACTCTGGTCAGAATGTGTGAAGTATCCAAAGCCATCCGATAATTAAGGGAGAAAAGATGATAGTCGAACAGAGAAAAGAAAGGAGTATAAAGAAAAGAAAACAAAGTAATAAAGAAACAAAAGAAAGAAATGAACAAAACATAATAATTAGAGTAGGTAGCTTCCAGAGAATATGCCAATTATATTTTTCTTTCAAATGCCTTTCTGCAATGCATATAAGTTCCAAATATGTGCAGGATAAGCACAAGCAATCTGTGAAATGACCCTATTGTAAAGAAACTGGACCATCTTAACTAAAAACTAACTGACAAAAGAAACTCAGTCTTCCATTGGCAGTTCAACCAAAAACTCGGTAAAGAATGCTTTACGGACCTCTCTCCAACCCCTGTAGGCACCAACCAAAGTAATTTTATCAGAAATAAAGGACTACAGCTACTTAACAGCCTGTCGGCAACCTATGAGATATTCAAGTATTCGCTGCAAGTGAAATAAGAATTGAAATAGTTGATCCCTAGGCATGGACAAGACGTGAACTATAAACTTCCACTGATACTAAAACTCTGTAATATATTGTACCATAACAATATCAATACTGAAACAGATATTAGGTTCCTGAACCTTGATACATACTTGTAAGATACTACATTAAAGTCCTTTGCACTTTGTTAATATTTGAATCTCTACCAATCTCCAATCTCCTTATGGTTTTAAATTTGTTTCCATGTCCCAAACTTCGAAACTAGGGACTTGTTTCCCTTCACCCATGTTTGTGTCCATATATATATATATATATATATGCATACACCCCTTACTCTCATAGTATCGTGAGAGTTACTCTCATAGGAGCATCTCCCATGTATATATATATATATAATCATTAAAGCCTTGTCCCAACTATGTTGGGGTTTACCACATGAATTCTGCTTCTCCATTCCCCTATCTATCGCGAGCCAAATCCATAGATAGGTTGCATTTCTTTAAATCTATCCTTAATATTTTCATCAATGTCCCAGTCTTGCCTACACTTTTTCCTTGGTGGGCTATCAACCAACAGAGAAAACTTTTCCTCAACAGCATCATATTTGGCCTATGTTGGACAAGTCTAAACCATTTCAAACGAGTGTCTTTTAAATTATCACTAATGGATGGTACCCCCTAAATGCTCCCAAAAGCGCTTATTTTTTATTCTATCTTTCCGAGTTTACTACACATCCATCTCAACATTTTCACCACTACTATACTCATTTTGTGCATGTGTTGCTTCTTGATTTGTCAACATTATCTTCTATAGGTCATAGCTGGGTTAATCGTTGTCCTGTAAAACTTTCCCTTCAATCTTGTTGTGTATGCCCCGATCACAAAGCACTCCAAAAACAAGTATCCACTTCGATCATCCTGCTCTTATCCTATGTTCAACATCTTTCTGAATGTATTCATCCTTACTAGTCATCAAACCATCGTATTGGAATGAGTCTCTCTGTGGTATCTCTTGAGCTTTAGTTCTCATAGAGTCACGGTAGTTTCAACTCTTTGCACATCCCCACTGAAGCTTTAATCCATATATTTTGTCTTTGTACAACTTATGTTGAAGCCCTTGGATTCTAAAGTCTCCCACCATCTCTGAAGTATCGCATTCGTGCCATCGCTTAATTCATCCACCAACGCTATATCATTTGCAAAGAACATATACCAAGGTACCTCTTCTTAAACATGAGTAGTTAACTCATCCATAGTCAATGTAAAGAGATAAAGGCTCAAAGTTGATCCTCGATACAAACCTATGGTCATTGAGGTGGTTCTCATAGTCCTTACCAGTCCCTCATACATGTCTTTAATGATTTCAATATATCCTCTTGGGGCACTCCTTTTATCTAAAACCCACCAAATCAGATTTCTAGGTACCTTGTCATAGGCTTTCTCTAGATGAATGAGTTCATATATTTATCCTGACCCAAATCATACAATAGATGCCATTAATAACCTTATGTAACACATAATTCCATCTAATCCTCTCCGCGGTAAATAAAGCATGAATTTTTATCAAAGGAAAAAATTCTTAATATTCTAAAAATAGAAAGGAATATTCTACCTCATGATCACAAAACAGGCATGTAATACTTACTGACATCTATTGGTCACTGTCTTCACCCGGTGAGAACAACTAACAGTTCCGTTGGTTGATTGATAATATAGAACTTTCCCTCTTACACCTTTCAAACATTGGAAATAGATTGGCAAAACCTAAATTTAAAATATCAAATTAAACGAAGAAGGCATTCAAGAATGAAAGGCCAATTAAGAATAAAAAAATTAAATATTAATGCATTTCAGATCATGAATGGTGGAGCCTTGCTTCTGAGCCGTACCTTATTCTTTTGATAAACTGAATTTATGGGTTTTGTTATTTCAGATTCCTGGTGGATGTAAAACATGAAAAATCTCTAATGGTGGTCAAGTGATAAACAACAAAACATATGAACAGAAAGTACTTTTGCCATACTCGCACAAGTACTTTTGCATAGCATGTGAAGGATTCTACAAGACTAGATCAATCAGGTTGATGCAATCAAAAGCAACCTAGTCATTTATGTGATCATCACATATTTTGCATTATCAATATATCAAAAGATCACATCTCAAAACATTAGAACCATCTAGTGCAAAAGAACGAAACAAACTAAAAGTCGAAGGAATGATCGAAGGGAGAATCTTTACAATTAAAGATGCGTAGCAGATTTGACAGAAGAGAATCTGGATTGAGAAGATAAGGTAAACCTCCTAGTTCAACCCCACTGAACTCCATTCCCTTGTTTCATATATAACTTATTCACTGGTTTAATCTTGTCTATAGAAACCTGTATTTGTCACTTTACCTATCTCCAAATGCCCCACAGCATGCAAAAGGAAGCATGGCCTGCAGCACTTCTCCCCTACAGCGGAAAGGACCTGCTTTCCAACAACCCCATCAACTCTGCAAGACTGCCTTCATCAAAAACTCTGCAAGACTGCACTTGTTCTTGGCCACCAACCGCAGAAAGGTCAAACAAGAAACCTCATGTCCTTAAATCCAGCTTGTACTGTAGAATCATTTCCCATCGCTCCTAGCATACTAAAGTAGTAAATCCTTATTTCCTTCAGGGCCAAATGCATTATCTAATGTCAGGGTCTTGTTAGCAAACTCATTACTGCTAATCTAGGTTTGAAGAAACTCAAAAGGGCATTCAGATTAATGTACCAATTCTTGAAGGTTGGGTCTCTACCTATTAAGATATAAAAAAACTGACAGACACTAACAATCATTAGTGCATTACAGAAATAAAACACACAATTTGGTTTCTAACTCATAGACTTCAACTGTGCTTTGATGCAAGGGGTAATCTTTTTGAATAATCTATAGAACAGTTTACTTCAGTCGATTAAGATGGATCCTTTACTCATTAATTTGGCATGAGTTCCCTTTTTCATGATTGAATATATATAGATCTAGACAACAAGCAAAATAATGTCACAAAACTAATTCAAGTTCTCTCTCAAACTATTACTAAGTCCTCTTTGTTTAATGGGTAAATTCCTAAGATTCCTAAGCAATGCTTTTATATCAAATGAGTTGTATTGGCCCATACTCAATTACCGGCCACTCTCTAGTAAGGCAACCAACTATGCAAAGCATGTGGCAACCTATGATGCCCAAATATGATAAAGACGTGCCATGGAGATGGGAGGGACATGGATTTTACATATAAAAAGTGAAGTATCAGATAAGATATGACACAATGAGTTGTCCACTTTGAAGTATCCATGCATGATAGGTGGCAACCTACCGTAAAAGAAGAATGGAGAAAAAACTTAAAATGTACATGCGGATAAACATGAAGAAAGCGAAATGCCCCCAGGCTGTGCTAGATAAGATAATATAGAATGAAATGCAGCCTCAAAATTGTCCAAAGCCCAAAATCAAATGGCCTAACTAGCACGGTAGCACATATAATATCCATTTTGGCTTGGTTTGGACATTCCATTTATTGAACATCTTAAGAATGGAAGCAGATTTTCTCGCAAGTCCCTTTAACTTCTAGTCAGGTTTTTGGAAGTTAAGATGACAAGAGAATCCACAAACCGGAGGGACTTCAATTTGCAAAGATGAGGTGTTGATAGTGCCGCATATGGCCAATAGCCCATGAAAGTAGTAGTACTGATCAAGAGGGTCGGAGAAAGATGAATCTTTATAAATTGGCTTTCTCCTGTAACCAACCATCCAACACATGTGGACTGTTCTTTCTTGTGAAACAAAGAAAGTGTGCAATTTAGTGTGGAATAACACTCAAGAAGAATAGATGAAGGCTGTGCCATGAGGAAAGAGGCTCTCAAGGGGAAACAAAAACTCTTTGGTTCCTCTCTCTTCATACATGCCAAAAAAAATAGAAACACAAGGACAGGAAAGTAAAGCTAACAATCTTAAATCGCTTATCAGGCATTGTAACTTACATTGCAGAAGTTTCAAAATTGCTTCATGAGCAGAAAAGGAAGAGTGAGGAATATGATTGACCGGCAAGGAGGAAGTGATGGCATTCCAGATTCAAAAAGTATAAGTGCATTTAAAGAATAAGTGGTCAGATGATGATTCTTCTTTCACAGAGAGCACATCAAGCAACACAGGGAATACTCCAATGATGAAGGAAATCCTTTGTCTTTATACATTTATGCAAGCATAACCAACCCATAAAGGAGTGCTTCGGAACGTCTCCCTTGAATTCAAAGCAAAATCCCAGAGAAGGCAATTCAATAATCTCCTTTTTGATAGGAAATGATTCCCCGTCCATCGCCCTAGTAAACTAAATTCTAGGAAATTATATATCCACCTCGTAGACCTTTCCTTCCCCAACTCTTTAATACTCCTTGAATAGGACCTCATTATCTGCAGTTTGATCGCGGGGCGGGAACAATTGATAACTAAAGAAAGGCCCGATATGAAGAGTTGGTTGCTTTAGCTATGTCCCGCCCATGGTCCTACACGATGATAGTCCTGCCTTCGAACATGGGTAGGATTTAGTCTTTGAATGAGTGGATTCCTAGAAATTCAATAATAAGTAGGCAGAAGCAGCGATTTTCTTAGAGCTTTACAAAACAATGTAGGTCACCCAGGAGGAAAACAAAAGGAGAATCATAGCCTCACCCATTGTGTTGATTATTGGTTCTTCTTCAAATGCAATTTTATTACAAATCACAAGAGGAAAGAGAGAACCCATCAATAATCCTCACATAAATTAAATACTTAAGGCTCTCAATGAGCAAATTTAATCCCACACAAGTGCTAGAAAACAAGACACTGTCCCAAATTCAACGAGCAAAAATCGACCTACATAGTAATTTCATCATTATTTGTATTCATTTGATGAAAAGTTAGAAAATCCCAACCCTTCATTGAAACGTGCAGTGAAACTAAGTTGAATGAAGACACAGAAGAGACCGATTTCGAAGATTTTTTACTGCATAAATAACTGGGTGAAGTGGGTAGAAACTAAAGAAGAAAGTGAGAGATACCCATGAAAAATTAATGGGAAAGAAAGACTAGTTGGTGGAATCTCTGAAATGGGTGTGAGTGAATTCTATGGGAATTTGGAAGAAAACCATATTCTTCTACTTTGAGACAGATGAACAGAGTAGAGTGGTAGAGGGGGATTGCGAACCTTGTCCATGTCGATAAGGGAAGCCATGGCAGAGACAGAAGATGAGGAGGAGCTCTTGGGTGAATTTTCCTTGGCCCTCCATAGCAGTCCCCAAGCGCAGACGTGCATAACGACTCGGAAGAAAAGGCAGAATAGAAAGGTGCTTCATGCTTTCAAGCGGGCCAACTTCTTTGGAATGAAAGGAAATTCTACCTGCACCAACCTGTTTTGATGGGCAGACTCACTTTTCTAATAATACCCAAAATACCCTCCTCTCTTCTTCCCTTCCCCTTACACTTCCTGCAACCAAATCCTGATGGCCACCATCACCGGCGACCATCTCTCCCTATCATCACTGGTGAGCTTCCATCTTTTCTCCCTGCAGTGAGCTAAGCGGTGTCTTCTCCTCTTCCCTTATTTTCTTCTCCTCTCTCTTCCCCTTCCACTTGCTGCAAATGAACACCTACGGCCCCCCATCACCGATGAGCTCCCCTCTCTGCCCCACTATCACCGGCGACTGTCTTCTCCGCTTTCTTCGCGTGTATCACTTGCTGGTGAAGTGCACCGAGTTTCAAAGCCGTGCACATAAAGGGGTGCACGGCTCTAAAACCCCGTGCACATAAAGAGGTGCACATCTTAGAAACTTGCTCATATATCATGTGCACGGCGTTTCACACTCGTGCACATGAGATATGCACAGAACTTATGGGTATTTTCGTCATATATAATTTTTTTTTTAAAAAGTGGGTGTGTTCAGAAAAACCCATGGTGCGTTCAGAATTTCCCTAAAAAGAATCACTCATCTTTTCTTCTTTTAAAAAAAGAAAAAACTTTTGAAAAGAATTTAGGGATTTTTAATGAAAAAATTAGCTTTAAAGACTGATTAGAACAATTTAAGATAAAAATATATAGAGTTGATGGATTAGGGCGCGTCACATTTTTTTTTTTGTACAAAATCGCGTCACATTTGATTTTTGGTACAGAATCGCAGCGTGACGATGTCATCACCTGCATAACGATATCGTGATCCACCTGAATCTCATTTTTCATATATATATATATATATATCCCAATTGAATAAATGTTCTAGTTTCTCCATCTCTGTTTTCATTGAAGTTTCTCTAAATATTGAAAAGACAAATCAATTGTTCTAATAAAAAAAGAAAGAAGGCAGATATGAAACCCATTTATAGAAATTTGGACGTCTTAAGATATTGGTTATGAATATTTTTCTTGATTTCAATTGTAACTTTAATTCGGCAATTAGAGATATTTTTTAAAATACAGTCCAATTCAATTTCAGGCTGATCCAGAAACGGAAACGGAAAGAGCTTTTTTTTTCTTTTTATTCAAAACCATTAATTAGTCGGTTATTCAAGCACCCATGCTAGAAAGAGATTCATTAATTAAAAGAGAATGGCATTACAAAGCCGAAACAGAGAAATGCGACAAGAGGAAAAAAAAAAACAGAGAAAGCATAAAAACAAGGCAAAGGAAGAGATAATACAAAATGAAGAGGAGAAAGTTAGAAGAAGCTACAAGCTTTGACAACGCCATTGGCCAAACCCATTATAGATTACTTAATCTCAATAGTGATAACCATTAACTGGTTTTTTATTTTTCAAAAAGAGCTGGATTTGTTGGATGCAAACCTTCTAAAATATTAAAGATGAAGATCAATGACGATCACCAGGCTTTAAGTAACTTGGAGAAAAGAACTAAGGGTTTCATTTCATTGTAAGAAGAAATCTGACACTAGCATTTCAATATTTAAATATTCAGAAAATAAAAAGAAAAGAGAAGAGAAAGAACCTTTTAAACGTGTGTTGTTTCAATAGACATTATGCCTTCATCCCTTCCAAGCGTGTAATTGTTCTCTTAGCCTTTGATATTCAAAGAAATCTCAATCAAAATAGAGATAGAGAAACTTAAATATCGGTTTTCTTAGGCGGGAATCATATATGCAAAATAGGTATTGGTGGATAATGATATCATTACGCAGGTAACGAGATCGTCACGTAGGTAACGATATATTCACGAAGGTAACTCTGTCAAAAAATATAGTGCACTCTATTATGTCAATTATGTATTTTTCATAATTAATTTGTCTAATTAGTGTTTAAGACCTACTTTTTTCATAAAAATCCCAAAAACTTATATTGCTCAAAATAGTTGTTGACTCCTCTCTTTTTCAACATTTTTTTCCCTTCATGAGTGTTAAGATTTCTAACTAGAATTTCTAATATTAGAGATTTATGACATGATGTCACAAGTTGTCCCTTTATCATTTTTCAAGTGCCTCATTTCAATTCAAATTCTTAGAATTTTACCCCACCTTAGGCTAAAAAGGAAATTCCTTAGTAATCCTCATAATTCGTTAACATTGCAAAATACTAGGAGGGCTAGGAGGATTTTGAAATTCTAAAAAGAGATAGCATTTCAAAGATTTTGTAATTCTCATAAACATGCTAAAAAGGAATTGCATTTTAAATTGGGATCATCCCTGGCTGGATCATCTTGCTATGAGTGGGATGCCTTGACCCTTAGCTAGTGGGTCTGCATGTTCTCAAACTTCTTAATTAGTCACACCCTCATAAGTTATTTAAAGCACATTTAAATATAAAATGCTCCTATGAGAGTAACTTCTGCACTATCGTGACAGTAAGGGGGGGACCCATTGGATCCATATCCAATGCCAACAACCTAAATATGAGAGTCCTCCCCCATTACTATCACAGTAACATGAGAGTTACTATCATATGAGCATTTTCATTGAAATATTTATAATATATTTATGGCTTTGCTTTTATGAGAAGACCTTTCACAGGGAGTTCCATGAGAATGTATAGTGGGCCCACCTTATGATTCATCCGAGTTGTTCACATACAAGATCCCTTGAGATGGTCACCAAATCCTAGGGTTTGCACCTACCGAAATGACTAGATTCTTGGATCAAGGGTCAAGATTTATTATTCAAGTATAGAGCCGTTAAACTTATTTGACATGGATCAAGAGGCTAGGGGCATCAGACTGATCCCAAACTTGATATTAGGGTCCTATTTAGATGGATCTTTCTATCCCATAGTGATGGGATCAATGGGACCCTAGATGTGCCCAATCAATGGGACCTCAATAGATGGGGTCCACTTTTTTAAACGCATCCAACATCCGACTCACTTCTAAAGGGATCAGGTTTCCCCAGCCCGATTTGTATTTACCCGCATCGGATAGGGGTCAACCCGACCTGACCCATATTGGCCCACATAATCCAAATGACTAACTCAAGATCCTTATACGATAATCCAAAGAACCCAAATCCAAGAACCCATTGATAGAAACATCCCAGATCCGCAATTGATCCAAGCAGTCATCTCATCCTACCTAGGGGTGTTCGTGGGCTGGGCCGGGCCGAGCTAAGCTAAGGCATATCCAGGCCCGGCCCAAGCCTGACACAAGCCATAGAAGCTAGGCCCGAGCCTGCCCATCTAACCAATTGGGCCACGCCGAACCGGGCCTTTTATCACTCTTGTGGGCATTTGAGCAAATGTTTGGACTAATTATATTTAATTACTTGCATTCCTTACACAGGCCAGGCCGGGCCATACTTTGGGCTTTCTTCACTTAATCTAAGTCCGGCCCAATTATTAAATGGGCTCAATTTACATATCTAAGCCCGTCCAAAGCAAGGCTAGGCCCGGGTCAGGCTGGCCCGGCCTAGCCCATGAGCACCCCTAATCCTACCTCATTGAACCCAGACCACTGAATGGTAAACGTTCTTACACACATGTGAGGAAATTGAAAAAAATAAAGAAATGAAAGTGCTGGATCAATGAATACGTATAGACGTTCTGTTCTGGATCAATGATGCACAAATGCACTCACCTAATAATATATCCTCTATCAGAAGATTCTAATAAAAATTTGTATGTCTGTAGAAACCAGTTTCACAGTCTCTCCTCCATGGAAAATTAAATCCCCCACTCCCCCCACCCCGGCAACAAGGAAAATCCAGCACCATATGTATATTTTACTCAAGTATGGAAAAGGGTTTCCACAACCCTCATTTTCTCAACGAAAAACTGGCCACACAGGTTGGGTACGGGCACAACATCTTATGTTTAGTAAAGAAAATCAGAAAAAAGCAACATACCCGAAAAGAAGGCCTTACGCTTGGTGACCTTGAGTGGATCACTTAGGGTATGCCACGTCACCATGAGCAGCCCCTGCCTGGAAGCATGATAGGCCACCCGCATGCATGGCAGGCTGCCTGCGGTGATGTGGCGGACTCTGAATGGTCCACTCACGGTCATCGCGGTGTTTTCCATCACCAGATCCAGACTCTATAGGAACTTGATGAAAAAGAAAGCTAGAAAGTGGAGATTCCTAATCCTATAGGATATATTTTTAATACATACGTGCCAAAGATAAACATAAATATAAGGTCTAAGGAGAATATATGCGGATCATGTGTGGATTTGAAAGGTTAACCCTAACCTAACCCTTTTACTTTTCCTTTTCCTTTTTTTTTTTTTTTTTTTTTTTTTTTTTTTTTTTTTTGAGGATTTTACCAAAAAAAGCAGTTTAGATGACCAGTGGACTTAAAATAACATTTTAACCGACCTTGCACCAGATCAATCATTTTGCATGAAAAGGTGGTTTTTTTTTTTTTAAGCACTTTCAACTAGCGTCCCTAGGGACCTTAGTTTTATGACACTAAGAGTCCATAGGGACCCTGCAGCGTACACGAATTAGTTTCTTCATCATGACAGCTTGTTCTATTTTACAGTGTTCTTTCTGTTTGTATAGAACTCTATATAATATTTTTATATGTTTAGTGTCTCCAAGTAATAATTTCATTCAATAATGTATAATATACAACATGCATGTTCATCATAACAGTAGATCATGCATTTGTCTCTGCCCATTGTCTTCCAAAAAGGGCAAACGCCATTTTTAGGGCATTTTTCTTGCTAGGATTTAGAGAACTCCTGTGCCTCTTCATTTCAAACAACAAATTTGGGGCTCAAAATTGCCTTTCCGCCGAAAAAGGTGTGAAAATGCTTAAAATCCTCATCTAGCAAGATTTTTCTAAGGTTTTTAGAACCCACTTTCTCAAATATCTCTCTCCCTATTCTCTAGTGATCTTTGATCTGTCCAGCTATAAAGATCTGTCCAGCTACAAAACCCTCTGCAGAAAGATGAAAAAATGTAAGCCCAAAAAACTTCTATATCGTTTTGGCCCATAAGCAGTGAAATCTGCAACTTTTCCTTCCTTTTCTTAGCTCCACTAAGTAGAAAAATCTCATGTTTCACATATTCCTGTTCTCCACAATCCAAATTAGAGAAATTTACAAAACCCCAGAAAGATTTCAATTAATCTGTCTTGAAAAGAATGAATGAATAAAGTTTGCAACTTCATGTCCACAAAATCCAAAAGTTTCTAGACATAAAATCCCAAAAAACCAGCAACTTTACAGCTCCCGCTCCGGCAGCGGGTCAGTCGGACCGGTGATCTATCCTCTTAGACAGCTACATCGGAAGAAATCTATCCTCTTGAACGGCTGAGTTGAAAGAAATGGGTGCAAACGACCAGGCTTGTGAAGAAAGAATAACCTGTTAACGAGGAAACAACCCTATTTTATTCTACTTCGTATACACAGCAGGGTCCCTAAGGATGCTTAGCTTCATAAAACTAAGGTCCCTAGGGACGCTAGTTGAAAGTGATTAAAAAAAAAAAACACCTTTTCAGGCAAAATAACTGATCTGGTGCAAGGTCGGTTAAAATGTTATTTTAAGCCCACTGGTCATCTAAAGTGTTTTTTTTTTTTTTGTAAAATCTCCCCCCCCCCCCCCCCCCCCCCACTTTTTTTTATGTAGGAAAAGTTGATCGTGACTAGCTCGTATTTTATGTGGGTTGGGTTCAGTGATCAAGCATTGGGTCGGGTCAAGTTTTGCTCACCTACAGCCCTACCTGTGTGGTTGCAATATTAATTTTTCTTTAGCGGGAGCTGCTCCTTTAATCCTTTGATCTATGATCAGAGCTTTATATCCCTATGATGGCACTGATCAATGATTTGCAGTTGAAATTCCCCGTGAACTAATTTGAAAGAAAATTAAGGCCAAATAAGATCTAAGTGGAGTACAAGTCCCAACAATAAAAATCAAAGATAAATCAGTTATTTATGTAGTAACAAAGGATCCAATGAAGCGTTGATATATTAGAACAAGAGGTTTTTCCCTAGAACTTACCTCTAGAGATGACCTTTCCCTCCACCTTCCCAAAGTTTGAATATTTCCCCCTAGCTCAACTACACCATTTTAGGACTAAAATACCCGTACTGTGGGCTATAAGTCTATAAAATAAGAAAAATGCATTCTTGTAAATAGGTTGGGATTTGGACAATGAAACCACTCAAACTTGTATCATTGCATTTGTGGGTTGAAAATGCAATGATGTAAATGGGTTTAGATGAAAATATATAGCATTATTATATAATTGAAAAATGTGATCTAATATGCATTTTCTTATATTCTTTTAGATCTTACAGAATGTTTGGATGAATATGTGCAAAATAAAATATTTCTATATTTAAATACTAGAAAAATAAAATATTTCATAATAAAGTATTCTAATATTAAAATATTTCAATATTGTCCTCTTTTGGAAATTTCCAAAACATTCAACAGATTTTGAACTAAGCAATTTGACAATTATCCCATATTATAATATACGCTAAATTCAAGATTGACATTAATTTTCAAATGAAAGAAATGGTCAATAACTTTATAATTTTTTTTCATTATTTTTTAAATGGCAAGAAGACAACACCATTTTCTAGGAATTCAATTCAATGAAAATAAAAAATTTTCAATTATATTTTCAAGATAAAGAATCTATGGTAATTAAAATAGGTTTGTTTGATTTTCTCGGAATTATATTCATGCAAACAAACATATTATAAAATCTCAAGAGAAGTGATTTTATGGTAAAACAAATTCCTTTGAATTTGTAGGAACTCAATTTCATGTGAACTAATAGGTCCTATATTTCATATCATAATGGTTTCTTTTGAATTCTTATAAATTCAGATCCATACTAATAGATCATATTTTAACAATAATGAATTCATTTTCTTAAATCCTTGATAATCCGATTCCATGTAAATAAGTAAGCCCTGTTATAACCCCAAGGGGTTGGCCAAGTAGTCAGGACCACCCACTATTCCTCCCTCTTTCGGAGCTAGAGTTTTTGATATCGACCTTCAGTTCCCCCCTCTTCAGGAACCAAAGGTTGAGTTCACTTGTGCTACCACCTGGGGGCCACAGGGGTTTCACCTGGCTTCTATCTAGGCTCGGAGAGATTGGTCCAGCCCAAAGGGTTGGGACCCTCTGTTAGCAAAAAAAAACAAAAAAAAGAGTAAGCCCTGTTATATGTTAGGCCTAAGATATTAGTGGCAAAGTGGTTCCTTATAATTTCTAAGAATTATTTCCATGCAATAAAATCGGCCCTAAGCAAGACAACCAACTAAAGTTTCATGAGCCTTCCATCCTTACTATCAATCAATCAATGTGATTTTGGTGTTAGGACCGAGAAAATATACGGGCCATGGAAAAAAGACCAATGTATAAAAAGAAGAAATGGAAATATAATTAATATATCCTATTTGAGCCATACCTTTCATTGTCTAAAGTTTTGATCATATGAACAACCACTCCTAATATGTTCATTGTATCGTATTTCACTTTAATAGGTAAAGGTGGATTGTACACAAAGGTGGGCCACAAAGGGTGCAATAACCAAATGTTTAATAAAGGAAAAGGAAAATAGAAATCATACCAAGAGGGGGGGAAAGGTAAAAAAATCAAAGAATGAGGATGCCTAAAGAAAAGGTTTGGGTAGTTTTAATATTTCCCCCGGAATTGAGAAGGTGTAGGAAAAATTAGAGTTTTTGGGAAGGAGGAGGGAAAACCCATCTTAAATGTAAGCTATAGGGAAAAACCTCTTAGAACAAACATGGATGTCCAATATGAGGACCCGGGCAATTACCTAAAATACACAAAATATGACCGTGTTTTTTTTCCATTCTAGGGATAAAAGGGTACAAAAACCCAATATAGATCCTTTTTTATTGTTAGGAGCCTGTCTATGCCATGCCTATGGGCTTAGGTATACAGGCCCAACACACGCTAGGGCGGAGCAGGTTGTGCCCATGCAGACATCCCTACTTGGAAATAAAGGGTCCGCTTGGCATGTTCTGGTGTTGTTTCCAATTTTGTGTTCATATCAGGTTATGCTAAGATCAGGTTGTGCTAAGATCAAGTTGTACTGAGACTATATTCTGCAGAACTTGTTTAACAACATTATATTAAATTACTTTGCTCAGAATATGCTCTACAGAACTTGTTTGGTAACATTATAAAAGTTTTGGTCCAAGGAATAAAAGCAAGAGAATGATAGGATTTACAATGTGGGACTACCTTTTATTGTTTGCGGCGCTTTATTGTTGTCATACATGGGACCCACCAGTAGAAATTACATCGTGCTATCCACCTTTAAAAATCATAACATGGGGCTCATATTAATAGGATTTACAATGTGGATCCATCTTTATTGGAATTATAATGTGGAGCTACCATTTTCTAATGTAAATATGGATCCACCTTTAGAAATTACGTCATACACAACTTTAGAAATTAGAATATGGGTCCACCTTTTGTGATTGTGACCATGTGACTCACATTTATAAATTACAAAGTGGAGTCACATTGTTTGTGATTGTGGATATAGGACCCACCTTTAGAACAATGTGGTGCCCACCTTTAAAAATTACAACATGGGGGCACATTCATGGAATTTACAATGTAGACTCACCTTTATAGGAATCATAATGTGGGTCCATCTTTTTTATTGATTGTGAACCCAGGACCCCCGCCTTTAGAAATCACAACGTGGTACCCGCCTTTAAAAATTAGAACATGGGGTCACATTCATAGGATTCACAATGTGGTCCTACATTTCTAGTATTTACAATGTTGCTCCACCTTTTGCAATTGTGACCATATGACTCACCTTTTAAGAATTATAAAGTGGGTCTGCCTCTGTTGTAATTGTAGACACGAGACCCATGCATGTTTA
The DNA here is from genome assembly GCA_029852735.1 of Persea americana. NCBI lineage: Eukaryota > Viridiplantae > Streptophyta > Magnoliopsida > Laurales > Lauraceae > Persea > Persea americana. The sequence continues at coordinate 19,314,708 of CM056816.1, forward strand.
GAAATTACAATATGATGCCCACCTTTAGAAATTAGAACATGAGGCCTTATAATGTGGTCTCACCGTTATGGAAATTATAATATGGGCCCTCCTTTTGTATTTTTGACCATGTCACCTACCTTGGAATTACAAAGTGGGGTCACCGTCTTTGATATTGTGAACATGGGGCATCCTTTAGGATAAGTGAGGAAATCTGGAGTATTTGAGTAACATTCTTTTAAAGGCATGGGATAAGTAGGAAGTAACTTTGCAAGCAAGTAAATCCTTTTTTTTTTTTTTTTGAAATTATTCCAACTTTCTTATACCAGCAGGTTAATATTTTGCAACTCTATTTTTTACTTCTTACTATCTTAAAACAGTTTCAAGTTGTTTGGTGGTCATTCTCATTTGCATGTCTCAATTGGAGAATAAACATAAAATGTCTGTTTCATAAAGCAAGGAAAATATGCGAATTTGAAATAGACGTTGAAGTCTGACGTAGATAGACATGGATTGCTACAGTATTTCTTATAGTACACAGGGCAGTCCGATTTTTTATTTTTTTTAATTTTGGGCCTCTAAATCGCAATCCAAAATGTTGAATAGATTTATAAGGTCAAACACGGCTTTGGGTCAAAATTTCAGCCGTTGGATATTCATATATTTTGAGGTATTTGCGATAAACCCTAGACGCTTAGATCACCGTTTCTGACTTTTGTGGGCTCCAAATGTAAGATCTGAAACGTTAATCCTCTTTGGAAGGATAAACACGGCTTCTATCTCAAATCTCGTTGACTGATTCCTTGTGGATCTCAAGATATTCGCAAAAAGCTATAGACCGTTGATTACATTAACATTGTTTTGGACTGTGTGAACACAGTCCGTTTTTTCTCCTTTCTCTTCATTTGTGGGGACCTAAACTATAAGCTGAATCGTAAGGATTATTAAGAAAACTAAGAACGGCCACCATATAAAATGTCATCCGTTGATCCTTCACAAATCTCTAGATATTTACAGAAAAATGCCAACTACTTGGTGTTAATTTATAAATCTTGTGGGCCCCTATTTCTAAACCAAACCGTTGATCCTCTTTGAAAGGCTAAACACGGCCGTGAGGTTGAATTCTAGCCCCTAATTCACTGTGGATCTCGAGATATTTATAAAAGACTATCCACCATTGAATTAAAAAAGTTTATTTTAATCAGACTTTCTGTGTTACTGCACGGACTAGCATCTATTTCAATCAGGCCCATTAGAAACGGATGTGTTTCATATAGTTTAGATTTCCCAAATGGAGCCATTATACATTTTGATAGCTTGATACCGTGGGAACATTGAAATATCCAAACGTGACGATGCAAATGCACCCAAAATTTCTGTGTCCTTACCGTCTCTCAGCTCCTGTACATGAGGATGTGTACGTAATTTACCGGATCTGTTGCCCGTCAAAGACGTCTTTTCGTTTGTTTTGACCGTCAATGCAAAAGAAACGACGTATCTGACGAAAGCAACCTTTTGCACACCATCACCTGACCTTTTTATGCAAGACAAGTTTCTTTTTATGCAAGACAAGTTTCTGCCTCCTTGTTTTTTTTGGAAGCAAAGGTTGTTCAGATTTGAGTTCAACTTTCTGCCAACTTTTTGGGCGGAATTCAGGCTTATATAGGACCGAGTATAGATTTATCAAGAAAGTTGAGAAAGTCTTTTAAAAAAATCATTAAAGCATTCGTATTGTCAATATGACTTTGAGTAAACATCAATAAGATATTCTCAAAATTTACATTCATATTATTTTCTTCAAAGCCTTATTCCAATTATATTAGGTTGCCTATGTGAATTCTAGTTTCTACATTTTAATCTATTCTGGACAAAATCTTTATGTATGTTGCACTTCTTTGGATTGAATATTGCTATTTCCATCAACGTCCTCTTCAACAGACAATTCTCTATGGTGAACCATCGACATGCATATAATATATATACTTACATATAAATGTAAAATATGTGACCCAGTGAGTCCATCTGCAGACTTTTGACTACATTGAGAGTTTTGTGGTCAGACCCAATTACCTAAATGAATATCCAAGGCCAAACTAGCTCATGTCTCGGTCAGGTGCAGGCTGGATTTAGGCCCATTGACGTTTGAAAAGGCCACGATGGATATTAATGTCCACATTTTTTTCTCTTTGGTACATGTACACCCAACATGCTCAACATGGTTGGAAAACTCACCGAATTGATTCTTAACTCTACCGATTCTTCTCATTTTAATGAAGGACCAAGTCAAATACAAGGGAGACTTGGCCAAGTCGCCTCAATTTAGTAACTTATTTACATTTGAATAATTTGATATATAGATCTAATTTTAAACAGCTAATATGTAATTTAAAGTAAGCGTGCACGAGTCAACAATTAAAAATGATGGTTGGAATGTGATTTAAAACGTATATTTGATATTTTGCGTTCGATATTTGGCCTAACAAATTATGTAATATGCTTTTTTTATTTATTTATTTCGTAATATTATATTTTCCTTGTATATATAAAGTTATTAATTTGATTTCACTATCATGAATGCATGTAAATAAATATACATTTATGTTTTATAAGTATTTGATCCATTTTAAAAATAATTTTATAAAAGAAATTACTCTCTGGAGTCACCGTATTGGCCATATCCACCTTTTTCTTTTTTCTTCTTTTGTATTGGATGATTGGAGCCGATTTTTCCAACCTTGCAACTCAAGCCGCCTAAATCCTTGTCTAACAATCCCAATGATTTGATCCCTGTACTGTGTAGTTTGGTGGCACTTCACCTCCCTAGCTTCCTCCCTCTCTCTTTCCTTTTCATTTCCTTCCCTATTCACTTTTCCAACCTTCTCCACGAAACAAGGCCGGGTAGCAGTTTTTCATGAAGTTCCCTGCATTTCAGATGACCTACCTTACCAAACAATCTCAGGTAAACTGTAATGGAAAGCGCGCAGATACACATATACACCAAACCGCAGGGCCTTGTCGTTTTTCATTCAACAAAAATCCAAGACTACGAACAAAACGCCGAAAACACAAAACCTAACAGCCCACACAAACAAAAGCAACACAAAACCATTATTTCCATGGAAACAAAAAAATCATAGTGACTCAAAAGCATTCCCACTTCCACATATTTTCCGATAATGACGTTATAATTCATTTCACGTCTACTATAGAAAAATATGCACTATCTCATTACCATGAGAATATGTGTGTAGGCAAAACACCATAATGACGAGATTAAGAACCACGGTAATACACCGACCTTCACCTTGATCCCGGTAGAAGCGCAGAAGGCAGAGTGGGCCATCACCTTTCTCTAAGAAGTACGGGCGCCCTCTGTCAGATAGGAGCGCTCATTTATGACGATAAGATTGCTCATTTATGGCGATAAGAAGTTGGCTTTATCATCCCTTAACATCAACTGACCGAAAGCATGGAAGGTTCTGATGGGATGTACCCTTTTTACCTATCGCCGAATGTCAGGGTAAGACCCGATGGGATCTTACCCCACCTACCCCTACTCACAGAGAGAATAAACGAGGAATATCTACATATACACATGAGATCAGCCTCATAAAGGTACGCAACACACAATACACAACATACTATCTCTCATTCTCTTCTTCCTCCTTCTGCTTAGTTTTTTCAGAACTAACTCAGGCATCGGAGTGCCTTCGGCTCACAGCAGCCAGGGGCTCTGACCCAAGTCATTTTCCTTCCCTTTCAGGTTCTTGGCGTTCGGTATTCCCTAATCTACAAAGTTCATCTCAATCTAAGTGGGTGTCGTGTTTTCACCGCCTACAGTTTGGCGCCGTCTGTGGTAATTACCGAACAAAAGGCTTTCAAGCACCATGCCACTAAAAACTAGAAATGGTGAAGGATCCTCCAAGGGCAAGGGACCATCCATGCAGCCTGTGCTGGTGCAGATTCCACCCCCTCAACAGAGGAGGTCAGGAGAAAGGTCCCTCACGGTCCAGTCAGTATCGTAGTCTAGGGGGCTGACAATGCCTTCCCTTCATGACGTTCCGCCTCCAGAGCAGCCCCGCCATAACAATGAGCACACCAGGCGAGGTGACAAGTCAGTCACCAAGCTACGTAAAAAGTCAACGTGGGCTGGATCCCAGTCCCACCATCAAGTCAATCTTGGCGAAGACGAAAACCCTCACTTGGATGATATCAGAGCTCAGAACCACCTCATCCAGGAGCAGGACGAGCTTATCCGGCGGCTTAAGAAGCAGCTCCAGGAGAAGAGAAGGGCTCGAAGTCCACCTCCCGTACGCAACCATGCCTCGGGTCCTCCACCCAAGCACAGCCAAGCTCCTTCGGCCCAAGGGCGAGACCTGAGGCACGTCCTCAATAATAAGAGGTGTGATTAGGTCCACGGAGAAGAAGACTCCAGCAGCAACCACGTGCATGAAGGGCCGAAGAAGCAACGGCAGATACCAGAAGATGAAGAGGAGCTCAAGCGATGGATCGACTGGCAAGTCAAGCAGACTATCCGCCAGAATATGGAGACTGCTGGAATCGCCCGAGACCAGTACAACGCCTTTGAAGCTGAGGACACAAGAGCTTCTCCTTTCTTCAGGGAGATCAGAAGATACTCCCTTCCTGAGAAGCTTAACGTTCCGAGGTTCACCCTGTATGATGGAACTTTGGACCCTGCGGCTCATCTTCGACACTACATCCAGAGGATGTCGGTCTGGGGGGATGTCGACTTCCTGAACTGTCGAGTCTTTTCCTCCAGTTTGGAAGATCTCCCCCTGCGATGGTTTTGTTCACTCCCTGAAAGCTCCATCTCCAGTTGGCGGCGGCTCCGGACATCCTTCCTGGAGAAGTTTCAGGCCCATCGCGTCATCCCAAAGACCAATGCTGATCTGATGGCCCTCCGGATGTAAGAAGACGAGAACGTCACTCAGTTCGCCCGTCAGTTCTGGACTGTCTATAGCCAGATCGAGTACGCTTCTGAGGAGATGGTGGTGAAGTCCTTTCAGCTGGCTCTACGACCGGGTATTCAGCTTCGGGCGCAGCTGGTCATGTACCCCGTGGCCACCATGAAAGAGCTGATGACCCGGGCAAACCGGTTCATCCGGGCAGAAGAAGACGAGGTTCGAGGTCGGGAGAACTTCGGTCTCACCCAGAAGGACCGATCATCCAAGGGAGACAACAGGTCCTCCAAGAGGGAGGACCATCGCAGAGACCCATCCCCGGATCGGCGTAGGGCCCAGTCCTCAGATCGGTGCCAGGCCACCTCCACCTTGGCAGCAGCCTGGGGGAGTGGCAGGAGGTCAAGGCATGAAGCCGCCACCTTCAAGGCGGTGAATACGATCTTCAAGGAGTCAATCTATAAGCTCCTCAATAAAATAAAGGCGCAGCCCTTCTTCAAGTGGCCGCAGCCAATGAAAAGTGACCCCTCCTCCCAGGACCAGGGCAAGTTCTGTGCTTATCACAAGCAGAGTGGGCACAGAACCGATGAGTGCAAAAGCTTCAAGTCCCACCTGGAGAACCTAGTGAGGGAGGGGCACCTGAGGGAGTACATCAAGAAGGAAAGTCGAGACAACAGCCGACCCCCCCGCCGAGATGATGGCGGCCAGGACAGCGAACCAGAGGGCATCATCAATGCCATCCACCTCGCTCCTCCTCCTAGGGGGAGCTCCCAGGCCAGTGCCGAGGCCAGAAGAGCCTCCCACTAGAAACAGGTGCTGACTGCGGCACCAGAACCAGCTGTGAAGAAAGCCAAGACGGAGGGGTCCAGAATATGGTTCTCTGACAGGGACCTGGAGGATGTCGAACTCCCACATAACGACCCTCTAGTACTCACCGTCAAGCTGCAGAATTTCTTGGTTCAGAGAGTCCTTGTTGACCCAAGCAGCTCGTCCGAGATCCTGTACTATGATTGCTTTAAGAAGTTGAAACTCAAGGACGAGGACCTCCAGACTGCCCGTACCCCTCTGGTCGGCTTCAGCTCCAAGCCAGTGTACCCGAAGGGGAAGATCTCCCTCAGAGTCCAAGTAGGAGGCGCCTCCAGGTAGGTCGACTTCCTAGTAGTCGACGTTCCCTCCCCATACAATGTCAAAATGGGGAGGACGTGGCTGCATAGTATGGAGGCTGTGCCCTCCACTCGTCATCAAAAGCTCAAATTCCCCTTAGAGAACTAGTCTGGTCGGACGGACGTGATCACTACTAGAGGCGACCAGCACATGGCCAAGCAATGCTTAATGGCCGTGCTGCCCGGTGAAGCCGAATCATCCCAAGTCCATGTGGCCGAGCTGGACAGAGAGGCCGAGCTCGGGGACGTTGGCAGGGCTCCGGTGCAGAAAAGCATCGAGGACCTCACCGAGGTCAAGATCGACCCCGCCGACCCAGACAGGTTCTTCCTGATTGGAAGCCAACTCCCCGAGCCCGAGAAGGCAGAACTGTTCAACCTCCTAATAGAGAATAAGGAGGTCTTTGCTTGGACACCATATGAGATGCCCGACATCGACCTAGCAGTCATGTGCCACAAGCTAAATGTGGATCCCAACCATAAGCCCGTGATTCAAAAAGCACGCCGAACTGGGGTCCCACAAACTGAGGTCGTGATTGAGGAGGCTCAGAAGTTGCTCAAGGAGGAAGCAATAAAAGAGGTCCACTATCCATAGTGGCTGGCCAACATAGTTGATAAGTCCACAAAATTGTAGTTTTCATTTATCATTTCATATGCATTTGTGGACTTAATTAGGTTAATTGCATAGAATTACACTTAATTTCACGATTTCATGCATTTGAGCATCAAAGTTGGAATCTTAGTCAAATTTGGTCAAAATTCATTACATTGCATGACTTGTGAAATTAGGGATTTTCATCTCATACATCACCCAAGAATTAGTTCTTTTGGCTTCACTAATGCATACCTTCTAATTTTGACGCCATGTGTTATTTTTGAAAAGTTGGGTATTTTTTGGTACATTAATTAGGCATGCAGGGTCCCATGCATAGTTCATCTAGATTCATCACACTTGATTATTATTGACATTATTTAATTTAATTTTTGTAGGATAAATCAAGAGTGGGACCTGCATTGGTTAAATTTGAGAGAGATCAAAGGCGGGACACGCTTCATAGTGGGCCCACATATCTTGACATCTAGGTGGAGTTGGAAAGATTGGAAAATCTCAAAGATGGAAAAGGAATCAAATAAGCAAGCAAAGAAAGAGTCCAAGCATGCCACGGACGTCCAACATGGGTCCCACACATCCCATAGCATGCCAAACATAGAAGTTTCCTTAATTGCAAATTATTCCCGGATTTTTCAGGGGCAGCAAATTGAAATGACCATAACTCTTAAACCGTGTGTCGGATTGGTGCAATCTATCTACCGTTGGAAAGCTCTCTTCGAGTCGATATCCGTGGAGCCCAAGATCGCATAAATCGGAGCTATATTTAGGGAGATATGACCTCGGGAAGTTATATGATATAATTTTATACGGGAATTGCACAAAGTTTTCAAAATTAGCAACATTAGAATTCTTTTGAGGAGTTCAATTTTCCAAGACTTAGAGCCCAAGAGACCACACTTAGTAGCAAATTCTCTCCAAATAAAGAAACAAGTCCTAAAAGAGAGGAGGTTCTTTTCTAAAAAGGAGGCATCAACATCTATAAAACTAACCCAAAAAGGAGGATGCAACAGCAGTGGTGGTCAAAAAGAAGACAGGGAAGTGGAGGGTTTGTGTGGATTTCACCAACCTCAATAAGGCTTATCCCAAAGACAGCTTCCCTCTTCCGAAGATAGACCAGCTCATTGACGCCACTGCCGGACACGACTGCATGAGCTTCCTTGACGCCTACCGGGGATACCACCAGATCCCCTTGTACGCAGCGGACCAAGAGAAGACAACTTTCATCACCCCCAGGGGCACCTACTGCTACAAGGTGATGCCCTTCGGGCTAAAAAATGTAGGAGCAACGTACCAGCGGCTGGTGACGAAGATGTTCCAGGCGCGGCTTGGGAAGACAGTGGAAGTCTACATCGACGATATGGTCGTCAAATCTAAAAAGTCGAAGGACTACTTGGCCGACCTCCGCCAAATTTTCGACATCCTCCGCCAGTTCCAGCTAAAGCTGAACGCATCAAAGTGCGCTTTCGGTGTCGGTTCCAGCAAGTTCTTGGGGAGCCTGGTCACTAGAAGGGGGATTGAAGCGAACCCTGACCAGATCATGGCGATCCAGGAGCTCCAGAGTCCGACCTCGGCAAAACAAGTTCAGAGGCTGACTGACATGGCTGCCGCGCTCAATCGCTTCATCAGCCGAGCTTCCGACAAATGCAGGCCTTTCTTCCAGCTCTTACACAAAGGCTCCAAGTTCCAATGAACGCCGGACTGCAATCAGGCCCTACAACAGCTCAAGCGCTACCTTTCTTCACCTCCACTACTGTCAACTCCAACTCATGGCGAAGCGCTGTACTTGTACCTGGCAGTCTCGGACCACGCAGTGAGCTCGATGCTCATCAGAGAAGAAGACGGCCAACAGAGACCTATCTATTACACGAGCAAGATCCTGCTCGACGTCGAGACCCGGTACTTGCAGCTCGAAAAGCTTGCCCTGGCGCTCGTCAGCGCCTCGCGCAAACTCTCCCACTACTTCCAAACCTTCACAATAATGGTTGTGACCGAGCATCCACTGAAGGCAAACTTCTCCGGTCGAATCTCCAAATGGGCTGTTGAACTGGGACAGTACGATATCAAATATCAGCCCAGGACGGCCGTCAAAGCCCAAGTGTTAGTAGACTTCATTGTGGAATTCACTTCCCAGAGTTCGGCACCGACCCTGCTCGACACCGAACTGGAGGGCAATAAGGATACAAAGGCAATCACCGAGACGGAGCAAGAGCGGTCCTGGAAGAAGTTTCTGGACTCGGCCTATAAAGTCTTCGTCGACGGATCCTCAACGTCCAAGAGGGCTGGCACTGGCATAGTCCTCCAGTCTCCAAAGGGCCTTGTCATCGAGCAAGCTCTAACACTAGGCTTCAAGGCATCCAATAACGGGGCCGAGTATGAAGCGCTCATCGCCGGGCTGAACAATGCCAAGATCTTGGAAGCTCGACGCATACTGGTTTTCAATGATGCTTAGTTGGTGACGAGCCAGCTCAGTGGAGATTACCAAGCTCGGGACAACAGGATGGTGGCCTACCTAGCTCACGCCAAAGGACTTCTCTCCCAGTTCGAAAGGGCCGAGGTCCGATAGATCGGCAGAGAGTCCAATTCCCACGCTGACGCCCTTGCCAGCCTCGCCTCGACTGTCGAAGCCGGTAATAAAAGAACTGTCGAAGTAGAGACGCTACAAGAGCCCAGCATCGAACTCCAGTGACCTCGGCAGCTCATGTGTATCGACCTCGATCCGAGCTGGATGGATCAGTCATCGCCTACCTAAAGGACGATCAACTACCCGAAGACAGGATGGAAGCGCAGAAGATAAGGCTGAAAGCAGCTCGGTTTTGGCTCTCCCCAGATGGCAGACTCTACAGGAAGTCATTTACCGGGCCCTACCTCCAGTGCGTTCATCCAAGTAAGGTCAAAGATTTCCTCTATGAAATTCACGAGGGGGTCTGCGGCAGTCACATTGGAGGTCGGTCGCTAGCCTACCAAGCAATCAGCCAAGGGTACTGGTGGCCATATATGCAGAACGATGCCTAGATCTACGCCAGAAAATGTGAAAAGTGCCAGAAATTTTCACACTCCTCCACTAGCCAACGCATGACCTAAGCCCTATCTCCAGTCCGTGGCCTTTCACTCAGTGGGGCTTGGACATCATAAGACCGCTCCACCGAACTCCAGGGAATAAAAGATGGCTGATAGTAGCCACAGACTACTTCACAAAGTAGGTCGAAGCGAAGCCTCTATCCTCCATCACCGAGCAAGACACGAAGAACTTTGTATGGAAGAACATCATCACGAGATTTGAAATCCCCCAAACTCTTATCTCCAACAATGGAACACAGTTCGATTCCAACCTCTTCAAGAGTTTCTACCAGGAGTACAGCATCCGAAATGTCTACTCCACCTCAGCGTACCCACAAGGCAATGGTCAGGCTGAGATCTTAAACAAAGTGATCCTTGACGGACTCAGGAAGAGACTCGACCGGGCCAAAGGAAGGTGGACAGAAGAACTTCCAAGTGTTCTATGGGCTTACAGGACAACTCCAGGGCGTTCCACCTCGGCTATGCCGCTCTCCCTTACCTACGGCATGGAAGCAGTTATTCCCTTTGAGGTCCGCCTCCCAACCTTGAGGTCGGAACTCTGTGACCAGGGGCTCAATGACCTGAACGTAGCTCGAGAGCTGGACTTTGCTGAAGAACGAAGAGAGGCAGCAGCTATCCGCCTGGCCGCCTATCAGCAGCAGTTAGCCAGGGGATACAACCAAAAGGTCAAAGAAAGAAGATTCACGGTGGGAGAGCTTGTCCTGAAGAAAACACTTCCTGGCGACCGAAATCCGAACGAAGGCAAGCTAGCACCCAACTGGCAGGGGCCGTTCAAAGTGCTTTTAGCAACTGGGAGATCCGCGTACCGACTTCAAGACATGGAAGGCAATGAGCTACCACGACCGTGGAATGCAATGCACCTCAAAAAGTTTTACTTCTGAAATGTATTCAAAGATTCAAACAACAATAAAAGTGCATTCTTCTGGAATGGATCTCTCTTTCAAATTGCTTCAAGTTATATAGCTCGGCAGCAATGCCAGCTTCATCAGGGTTCGGTGACAGCACCACCCCAGGCTCGGCAACTCAGTCAGAGTGCCAACCGTCTTTAGTTCGGTGCCAGCACCAGCTACGGCGGCAAAGCCAAAAGTATCAGGGTTTGGTGACATCACCACCCCAGGCTCGGCAACTAAGTCAGAGTGCCAACCGTCCTTAGTTCAGTGCCAGCACCAGCTACGGCGGCAAAGCCAAAAGCATCAGGGTTCGGTGACAGCACCACCCCCGGCTCGGCAGCTCAGTCAGAGTGCCAACCATCCTAGCTTGGTGCCAGCACTAGCTACGGCGGCAAAGCCAAAGACGTCCAATGCATTGACCTCGGCGCTTAGGGACACCTTGGATTATTAAATCAAGGAGGATTCCTTCATCGAGTCAAAACTTGCAGTCTTCGCTCTTAATGGTTGTGGGTGTAGATTGGGGCCATGGTTCATGAATCAAGTTCGGATAAGGGCAGGCGTCCAATTTTAAAGCTTACAAAAAGTTCGGTTACCGAGGCCAACTACTTAGCGAAGGAAGCATAACAAAATAAACGTCGTCCATGCACCCATTTCATCACAGACAAACAAACGGGCGGTAAAAAAGAAGCCAAGTGTGTAAAGTCTTTTTCTCATTAATATAGATATTGATTACAAGGAAGTGAGATACAATAAAACAAAAAGAAAAAGAAAAGGATAGGACTCAGGGGGCCGCGGCTTCGACGTTGCAGTCGATCCCCACAGGCGCCCCTCCAGCTGCACTCTCTTCAGGACAGCCGAAACGGTCTCAGAGACTACCAAGGCGACTGGGATGACTTTGGGAGCGGGGGATGCTTTAGGCGCAGCACTGGCCGTTGAGGGAGCCTCCGGAGGCACGTTGGGGGCAGCGCTCACCTCTGGGCAAGCTTGAGAAGATGGGCCAGGGAGGGGCAAAGATATGGCCTGGAGTTCCGAGTTTGAGCAAGGGAACTTGGGGGGATTCCTGAAAATAGCGCTATCCCCAGGAAACCCAGCCTTCTTCAAGGCTGCCTTCCATCCGAGCTCCCAGGCTCGGTCCTGGATCCCTGGCAACTGAGCATTATAGTGTCAGTTTACCAACCTCCTCCCCCATCGCTGCGTTGTGCTCGGCCAAGTATTCCTCCTTGAGCTCGGCTTCCAACCTCGCCAGAGCATACTCAAGCTCAGCCGCCTTTTCCCTCCGGGCAACCTCCAGCTGACCCCTGGCCTCATTCCGCTCAGCGAGTAGCCGTGTGCTCAACCCTCGACTGGATAGCAGGTCCTTCTCCAGCAGCACCAGCGTGGCCCGGGCACCACCGAGGTCGGCGGAGAGGTGAGCGTTCTGGGCCACCGCCATCTCCGCTTCCTCCCTTAGCCGTGCCGCCACGGCCTGAGCCTAAGCGAGGTCGGCAACGAGACAGGCGTTCTTGCTCACCTCTTCGCTCAGCAGTCTACTCTTGGCCTCCAAGGCCTTCCGTAATTCCTCCTTTTCGGACTGCAGCCTCTCCTTCTCAGCCGCCCACTTGGCTGCCCGGGCCTCCGCCCTTTCCATCCTCCCTAGGCCGACGTGGCATTTCTACATCACCTGCGAAATAAAAACGAAGTCAGAAGAAAAACGAATGCCGGAATAATAATAAAATTTTGTGCGAGCTATTTACCGCGACCGCCAACCGCATCGCCGAGACCATCAGCGAAGGATCGTCCATCCTCTCCCAGTTGAACACGTCCAATGGAAGGCCGCAAGCTCGCCCCAGCACAACGACCACATGGGGGCTGCTGCCCGCACAGTCTGTCATTGCCAGCGGTCTCCCCAACACGTCCTCAATGTCTGGTACCCATGGGACCATCGGAGGGGGCGGGGCTGTCTCTTCGACAGGCGGTGGCGACGAAGGGCCAAGCCAGACCTCGACCCTCGCCCTCTTTTCGGCCCGACGCTCCTCGGCGTCCTCGGCGGAGCGGACCCGACCTTCTGCCCTTGGGGTAGAGCCAGGAGGCGAGTCATCAATGACAATCGCCACTGGGGGCAGAGCGGATCCAACCTCAGCCTCGATGACAGGAGCGATCTTGGCCACAGGGGGAGCGGAAGGGGTCTCGGCTGCAGCGACAGTGGGCGTCGAGGCCGGAGCGACGCTGGCAGCATGGGGGGCATCTAGGGCCTCGCCCCTAACGTCCCCGAAAGCCGCGGCCGACAAGTCCTCTGCCGCGTAGCGTGGGCGACGATGGCGCAACATCTCTTCCTCCTCTTCTTCCGAGCTGGAAGACGGCGAGCTCAAAGATGCGCTGGAAGATGCTACGGAGTTCTTCCTCTGCCGCAAAAGCCCGGCCTCGGCTGCCGAGGTCCCGGCAGGTTCTGGGTCTGGGAGCAGAGTTGAAGCCCGGTCTCTGGACTCGACCAGATGCCCAGTGGGGATCGAGACTGTCACTGCCTCCGAGCTGGGGACCGCGGTCGTTGCTGGCTCTGAGCTTGCGCCTTCTCCGCGCAGCACGGAGTCTATCTCAGACACCCTTCTCGAAGTGTTGAAGGATTTGTAGTGGGGCGTATACCCCAGGAGTGACCACACAGCTCGGCAGTTGTGACCACGGTAATTCCTCACCTTCTCGTGCCAATCAGTGTTCACCTTCCAACGGTTTCTCTTAGCTACCTCCCTCTTCTGGCGAAAATCTGCATAAACAAAGAAGTTATTAGTGAGGTAGGCCCCAAAGAAAGTGAAACTACAAACCGAAAAGACTTCGGCTTTTACTTGGAGGAATTCCTATATTTCGAGGTATCCGGACTGCGGTGCTAGGCTCTGCTTCGCCGAACTCCCATCCTCCCTTGACGAACACTCGGTCCTCGCCCGCGTACTTGTTGGAGTCCTCCAGCGCGGTGACGAAGCCAGCCCGGCGAGCCCTCAGCCGGAGATAATGGGTGTTCCCTTCTGCAGATTTGCAGAGGTCATACGTCTCCTCTATGTCCGGGACACTAAGGTTTATCCCCAAAATCTCGTTCAGCTGCACTGCCCCCATAATGATCTTATAGCCATTAGGAATTAGCTGGCAGGGGCTAAGGTTCCACTCCCGGAGACAGTCCTTGAGGAGTGGGTGCAGGGGAAACCGGACCCCCGCTTCCACGATGCAGACGAGCCAAAATGGCATCCAGCCATCGTCCATCATGAAGCCATCGTCAGGGCCGTCTTGTCTGACCTCTATGTTGGCAGGGATTTTGTACATCTTCGTAAAAAGGGTTATGGAGACTGGGTCTCCTACCAAGTGCCTGTAAACCCCCATTCTCTACCCAGACGAGAATCTACCTAGAAAAAAGGAAAGGAGAAAGGCAGAAAGAAACCCTACGAGAGGGACTGCGCAGATGAAAAATGCTAGCGACTTGCAGGCGACAGAGAAGTTCTCCAGCAGTAGGGATTTCGACGGAGCGTAGAATAAGAAGAAAATAAGGAAAGTAAGGACGAAGAAGAAACCCTAATTTATAAGGGTTACAGGCGCCGTTTCGGTTTTCAAGAAGCACCTTTAATGAGGCAACGCCTCAAGCAGCCCTAACGTCGCATAGCACAGCCTTACTGTCTTTTTGAAGCGATTGCGTGACTATCAAAGAGGCGACACGTGCCACCGTCAGCGCAATTCCTGAGGACTATTAAATGCCTTAGACAGGCGAAAGGACATCTTGATAAAGACCGCACGTCAGCAACGGTCATCAGGATACGGAGGGACTCCTCCTTGAATCGGGACTCCGTCATCTCAGTAAACTCTTCCCATACTTCGGCAACCATATCTCCAGCTCAGTAGAGACACCAGCTAAGCAGTCACTTAGCTTCCGACCTCCACAAGTTCGCATACCTTCAGAGGTCAAAAGCTAGGGGGCAAATGTGTGGGTAAAACACCATAATGACGAGATTAAGAACCACGGTAATACACCGACCTTCACCTCGATCCCGGTAGAAGCGCAAAAGGCAGAGTGGGCCATCACCTTCCTCTAAGAAGTACGGGCGCCCCCTGTCAGATAGGAGCGCTCATTTATGACGATAAGATTGCTCATTTATGGAGATAAGAAGTTGGCTTTATCATCCCTTAACATCAACTGACCGAAAGCATGGAAGGTTCTGATGGAATGTGCCCTTTTTACCTATCGCCGAATGTCAGGGTAAGACCCGATGGGACCTTACCCCACCTACCCCCACTCACAGAGAGAATAAACGAGGAATATCTACATATACACATGGGATCAACCTCATAAAGGTATGCAACACACAATACACAGCATACTATCTCTCATTCTCTTCTTCCTTCTTCTGCTTAGTTTTTTTAGAACTAACTCAGGTATCGGAGTGCCTTCGGCTCACGGCAGCCAGGGGCCCTGACCCAAGTCATTTTCCTTCCCTTTCAGGTTCTTGGCGTTCGGTATTCCCTGATCTACAAAGTTCATCTCAATCTAAGTGGGTGTCGTGTTTTCACCGCCTACAATGTGTAAGAGCTCTATTTGAGATTTAGAAAGTAGGCTAGAGAACGCGGCGTACCGTCGCCCGTGTTTTCCCTCCAAAGTCCAGAAGAGGCTAGCCGAGGCCTTTGACATTGATTCTATTGTCCCAAAGCTCCAATTCTCCTTCAGGTCTAATTTATATGTTCACTAAGGAACACCTATCGCCATCTGTTTCTCTCCACACATCTTTAGCCTTGGCTAATAAGGACCATCTTTAACTTAACGCTCACGCTCAGCCTCTTAACTTCACTCCACTCATCCAGTTATTTATCTTCCATTGGATTTAATTATTTAAGGAGGATTTTCTTATATAATCTCTATGGGCGGGGCCCGCTTTTGATCATTGAAATTCCTTTCATGCCCTTATCCTTCCATGATTTGCATCATGCCTAATTTTATATTCATCAAACACTTACTCCTTGTTGGATTGAATCTCATAAAATCCTATTGTCAAAAGCCACTTAAACTTTTATGCTGTTTAAAAAGTTATATATGATTAACTGATATGTGGCTCATTTTTTACATGACTCTTATCCATGAAGAGACCTTTCTATCCATCGATCCCAATGGTACGAGCTAATTCAAGTGTGCCCCGCGAGGTGGACAACATATACACAGTTTGTTCATGGGTGAAAATCTTCCCTCGTTTGAAGCTTGACATTAAAGTTATATAGGACTGATACTGGGTTGCCTTTTGTTGATTATTTATTTATTATTTGCTTGCTTCGTTTACAAGTAATTAGGATGAGAGCTTTTTCTATAATATTTATTTTTTATTTTTTATTTTTTCTTGGGAAGCACTCTAGTGTTTTATTGTCGGCATAGGAGAACTCAGATGAAATTGAGTCACTAAAAATCAGATGGCATAGACATGGATTAGCAATCGAATCTAAAATCATGATACCCAATAGATTCTGTGCAATTCTCGTATTTATTTTAATTAAATCATATCCAATGAGTTTTTACAGAGGACTTTAAGATTTACACATTTACAAAAAATATAACTTTTCAAGTCCACTAGATCTTACATGATTACACACTTCAAACTTAATTAATGCCATGGAACGAATGGATGATAGATAGATACTATGCTTATCATCTATATCACACATTGACAATATACAAGGAACATTAAATTTTGCGGTTGGCTGACATCACATTGTCTTCATATGTTTGACAGTCCAGTAAACTCTACCATGCGTCTTATTTTCTAACGAGAAATGCTATGGAGCCTGAATGGTGGACCGAATGGGAGCCTGACTTTTGAAAATGAGAAGTTGAAAAGACAGGTGAGTGACTGAGTGAATTTGAATGAAAGAAATGTGAGGGTCAAAGATGTCATTTCTACATGCTTCAGTCTCTCATTCGGTCTACCATTCAGGCTCCATAGCATTTCTCTTTTCTAACACCATATGAGATAATCCTTTTGCCAAGGTAAAAAAGACTAGGATTGACCGTGGAGTGAACTGTCAAAGGGATTTTGATCATACTCTTTTGCAAATGTAACTAATTTCTTAAAATAATTATATAAAGAAATCCAATCAAATATTACGAGGACCCAACTATCCATTTAGACCCGATCATTCAAACCTTTAACAAAATTTATTATTACCATATATCTATATTAGCAAAATATATATATATATATATATATCAATGAACCCTTTCTCTCTCCAAAGGCCATATGCATTTAATGGGATGTAACAACAATCTCTATGACAGTACTAAAAGATACAATAAGGAAGACAAAAAATTAAAAAAACATCTTGCCACCACGGCGCGCCGTGCTTGCGGGCCCCCCATACTGGGCAGAGCCCTACAAGCTCGGACCTGCCCGGCCAGTTTTACATTCCTATCATGGATAGCCCACACATGGAGGAAGGGGCCCACACAAGTGGCCCATCTAGCTAGTTGGACCCCACCCCAACCAGTTTAACACGCGGTTTCATCAAACTTGCTTTCCCATTATATATATGTGATTTTCTGGGAGAGCGACACGTGGCGGGTGGCGGCATGGGAATCTCTTGGAGAGCGACACGTGGTGCATCCTCAGACTTTTTGCAATATCACATTCCGGAATTGCCCTTCTCATCTAATCTCATCACCTAAAATATCTCAATGCAAATTTAAGATATTCTTCAAATAAGATACTTATCCATTCCCTAAAACATCGTATACAATAATAAATTCTCTTTAGTTACATTTAATGGTTCTCACGTATTATTAAACTAATAAAAAAGAAGAAGAATAAAGGCTCTTCGGCTATGATTTTAGTGATCGGTGAATATGTATGTTTTAAATGTTGCTACATATCAATTTGTGGGACCCTTATGTCAGATCCAAGTTGCAGAAATTTAGGGCACTTTCGTAGGCAGTATTTTGCTACTTTTTTTCCTAATTTTTCTTTCAGTATTTAGTATGGTTAATCCATGGGGACAATTTTGGGAGCCAGTTTATTTCAAAATCCACACTTAATAGATAATCATTTATATTTATTAATTTAACCAAATAAATTCTCCATCATGAGTCTCCATCTTTATCTTTATCACGATTTTTCAATATCAATTATATTTACTAATTTGACCAAATAAATCTATGAGTCCCATTATGAAATCTAAGTCTTCTTTGTTTCCAAACTCACAATTTACGAAAGCCACCTTTTTTTTATTCCAACACACGAAGAGATTTTTTTATACCAGAGCAGGGGCCACTTTCATTGGCTGTATTCTACTAATTTTTCTCCTTATTTTCCTTTCAATATTGAGTAAGATTAATCTGTGGGGCCCATTATGGACATTTTTCTCCTTACTTTTCTTTGGATATTTGGTATGATTAATTATTCTATGGGGCCCATTATGGGAGCCAATTAATTCCAAAATCCACATTTAATTCTGAAATGGAACTCAATATATGACTAAGCATAAATATAATCAAATCAAGGTCTTAAAATCTTTACTATTTACTTGATCTTTCCCTAAATATTTCCAGCTACCTAAACTTTCTCGAATGAGTTTCCATCTTTATTATGAATTTCCATCTTTAGTATAAATTATTTATTAATATTCATTTATAACTTATTTAAATATTTAAGAATATTTCTAATTAGAAATTTTAATGATTTTTCAAACGCAGACCTATTGCACTAGTTATATAATAAAAGATAGCAGGCGAATTCCTGGGAGGATGACATGTGGCGCATCCTCAGACTTTTTGCAATGCCATATTCCGGAATTGCCTTTCTAATCTAATATCACCAAACCACTATTCTCTAATTTTCCTACATAATAGGATATGAATTCTCCAATTTTCCTACATAATAGCCCTGCACATATCGGTTCTTCTTCCATTACCGGTCCCATGGTTCTTCTAGATGATTTTAGAGATTCTTCAAATTGTTCGCCCAATGCTGCAGATACAAGACAATGTGAAGATTTGAGACAATCGAGTGGAGAGGATTGTCCATTGGTGCCAATTAGAAAATCCACGTCAGAGATGGCTGTTAGTGGAACAACTGTTAATGGTTCAGAGCCATACTCAATACGATGATTCATTTAACACTGTGAACAACAGAACTCCCTCATTAGAATACTTACTTGGATACCCAATCATAGCCATAAAATCTCAAAGTTTTCACCTAATTTTAAGTTTCAAATAAAACCGATTTCTTTTCCCAAATTTTCTCTCATGGTCCCATCAGTGTGTGCTTAGTAGTTTTATTTTCTACTTTTGACATCAAACAATGTGACAATTATTAAACAAGTAGAAATTTGAAATTTAGTCCAATTTTTTTTTCACTGAAACGAATGTGTGTTTATCTTTTCATTGATATAGTATAATTGATGCATGGATATTTGCTTAAAATATGAGTTATATTAGATCACTTCTGAAATTATTTTATGCTGTGTGAAGTATAAGTCCATTGCTTGCAACAATTGGTTCTTTATCTTGATGATGACTCAGGCATTCAGCTGTCAAATCTAGAGTCACTCTTTTCATTGCAACAATTGCTGCATGTCTACGTTCCATTTCCAGTTCTTTAGTAAATGTAGATAAGAACATCTTCAGTTTGTAGACAGGTTTCATGTTAGTTCTGCACTTTTCGTTTCTATTTTGCGTTGCGTAAGGCTGCAAATGGGTCGGGTTTTACAGGCTTCAATTATATTTAAAAAGTTTTGGACCCATATCTAAATTTTAGGATTCCTGCACCTAGACCTAACATTGTTTAAGTGGGTCACGGTCCAACAGTCTTCAATTCAAAAAATAAATAATTTTTATTATTCATAGAAATTTGTTTTAGCCCATCTTTGATTTCAAATTGAAAATTTCTCCCACATTATCCAGTGATATTTTAATTTGAAATACAACTTGAGTTTCATCATGATCAGTCCTCTCCACTCTCTCTACCTCACAAGTGCACGAGTTGAAACATTCGTTGGAGAGAAAACAATAGCATGATTCGAATGATAGAGTTTTCAAAACTTTATTCCCAACTTTTATATTAATTGACTCTTCATACCATAATACTTTTATATGTTTCCTTCTTCATAAATATCCTACATCTTTTCCAATATCCAACTACAAAATAATGTTCATTTTGGTTATTTAATCCTTAAAATAATTGCTTTTGAATTATTTATTTTAACTATGATTGTGTAATGAATCATATGTTAATAGTCATTTGCATTTCATTTAAATGAAATGAATACTACTATTTAAAATTTTAAAAACTCTTTAAACAACGCCCGACATGAGCCCTTGTAACACCCCAATTCCGAATACCGAAGTTACCGCTAAGGTACTCGAATTTGGCGCGCTACTTCCCGGAAAATTTGGGAACTTCCAAGATCATAGTCGGCAGTGAGGTCAAATTTTTAAAACTTTTTGAACGATAATATAATCAACAGTTGTATTGCGGAAGCATAAGAAAAGATAGCGGAAGCAATAAGTATCATATAAATGAGTCAAATATAATATGGCTGAAGTCTAACCAAATCTCAAAGTGTAGTTATCAAAAGTTTATACAAAACTGACTACCTCCCCGTTCACTACATAAAACTCTCAAAAGCCCAAAATAAACTGCACTCAGACACCCTGTGCAGGCGCTCCATCCTACGATTCGACCACCTGGTCAACTGGTCCCCAACCGTACTCGCCTACTACCGGCACCTCGTGGTATGCGTCATCCGCGGGGTCAAGATCGAAACCTAATCACCAAAGATGGGTCAGATCCAAGGATCTGGCAAGGCACCATATACAGATAACACAGGATGTATGCAACAAGAGAATAAAGACGAGTATGTAATCATAAGAATAACAAGAAAACATAAACTAGGCAATTGAGCAGTAAATAATAGTTTAGAGTCAGAGATATAAAGTAATCTAATCTAATCAGATAACAATATAGCACATTCACACAAGCTGGATATACCACGAGATATTATGCCGCGGCCCTCCCATACTGTAAACATCTTATACTGTAAACAGTTGCGGTGGGGAAAGGGTAAGGTAACCATGCAAGGGATAACATCCCTGCTAATAACAATATATAAATATAACACCGTTCACACCCCTTTATCGCACCTATCACACCCTTTTATCAGATTAGATCGGACCCAATATCACACCGTCCGTCTAATCATAGCTCATCATGATAGCTCTAGTAATAACCAATATAGCTCCTACCAGTGATGATCAGTCAACTGGCTGAACTTAGATCGACTGAGTGAATGTCTAGTGCCGACTCATAGAAACAAATACAGGTTTATGTCTGTCTAGGCTTGTCTTTGCGTGAGCAAGGTCCTCACCAAGTCTCTAAGAGGTTAAGGTACAATATCCTGGAACACAGTCCAATATCCAAGTCTAAGTCCAACATCATTGGATCCATACTAGGCCCACAACCATGGCCTTAGCCTATGACAATGTAAGTAACCAATCCATACTCATATACTACTCATTATATCCAACCTCTCCATTCTAGGGTTCCACATACCCAATCTTTGGCCGTATGAGGGCCTGCCTAACCACAGACACTGGTTGTTTATCTTCAAATACATCATTGGGTCACCACTAAGTAGTCCTAGGTTCAGGTCCTTCAATTGGATCCCTAACTATAGCCTCAGATGTCAAAATATGATATATCTGGTGCTCCTGAAGTTACGAACATCATTGACTACATTTAAGGTTCGAATCATTGATAACTCAAATCCCAAAAACCCATTTGGTGGACCTCACGAGTCAAGGCTGAGCCACGCCATTGATTCGTGCTTAGCACATTAATGGAGGCCTATTTGGATGGTCAATGGGCCCCACAGTTGATCAAACATCAGAAGAACTGAAATCTGGAAAAAATCACGGCACACAGTATGCCCAGTCGACATCATCCCTTGGGATGTTGACCGGGTACAATGGATGTTGACCCCCAGGCCAACATCTTGGCAGTATCCTTTGTCGACATCGTGGCCATGATGTCGACCGAGTCCACACGGACCTGAGGCCAAACAGCTGGGGGCTGCATGCTGTGTACTCAGATTTCGTAGTATACCCAATCAACATCATGGCCTGGATGTCGACCGGGTCCACATGGAATCTGCACAGACCGAGAATTTCCAGCCTCAGTTATTTCCACAAGGACCTGTGTATCCGGTCGACCGAGCACAGGGTCCGGTCGACCGAGTACACTGGCCTGTGAATTTTCAGAAAAAATAACTGGGACTTGAACTCCTTTGTTTTTAGTGTGCCCGGCCGACCGAGCTGCAGGCCAGTCGACCAGGTACATGCGCTGATGTGAAATTCTAGATTTCTGGAATTTTTTTCTTCGACCCATTTTTCATCCAATTCACTCCTAATCTTCTCCATTCATCACAGAAGCGTATAAAACAGTAGAAAGCACTTCTATAACCATCCATCCATCCATCATCCCACCAGGCCATTGATCTTCCAAATGAGAGAACCCATCCATCAACTGGCCAACATCCATAAACAAAGCTCAAAAGGGAAGATCTAAACATGCATATATACACAATTGAATTGAATTTGCAGAATCAAGAAAAGAAAATCATGCATCATGTGGTAGTAGCATAGGGTACTTGCCTCAATTCGAAAGTGCAAAGGGAGTTAGGAAAGAGATGAGAAATCCAAGCTCCTAAGAGGTTGATAGTATAATTGAGGGTGATCTCTAACTTCTTCTTGTGCTGGGATTTGGTGAATTAGGGTTTTCTTGGGGAGGAAGATAGGGCAAATGAGAGTGAATTAGGTTTAGGGTTCATGTTATTGCAATGGTTAGAATATATATATATATATATATATGTTAGGGTTTAGGACAATTACCAAAAAGGTATTTTAGTTTTAAATGGGGAAGAGATAAGGCCATGAGTAAATAGGTCTTTAGGTAGGAGTTCTAGAAGCTTCCTTAACTCACAATACCCCTCCTATTAAGACTAATTATTAGCTAAGTCCTATTCTAATAAGAACCCTACTAAATTTACAATAAACACCTTATATCTATAAAGAAATATACAAAAGCCAAATTCTAAGACTTAGGAGTATTAACAAGTATTCTACTAAATCCTATTAATTAGTATGTTAAGATAGATAGTATTGTATTAGTAATTATTCAAATCAAATTGAGGGCCCACAGGGAGTGGGGCCTCACATCACTCCCTCCTTTAAAACATTTGGTCCCCAAATGTAAAAACAATGTCAGGACATACCTGAGGTAGAAAATGTGGGTAGTCTTTCTCCACCCGGTCGCGTAGCTCCCACGTAGCCTCTTCTGGAGTGTGATGCTCCCACTAGACCTTCACCCAGTGAATGGTTCGGGTCAGGAGCTCCTGTTCCTTGGTGTCAATGACGGCGACTGGCTTGGCAACGTATGAAGTGTCCGGATGAATGTCGAGCGGCTGATAGTGCAGAACGTGAGTAGGTTCCTCTACATACTTCTTCAACATGGAGACATGGAAGACATCATGAACTCCTGGAGTGTTGCATCTCCTGCCATACAAGGCCTCGAAAGGTGCCATCTTGTTGCTCGAATGGTAGCTGTTGTTGTAGGCAAACTCACAAAGTGGTAGACAATCCTCCCAGTTCTCCTTGTAATCCAAGACACAAGCTCTCAACATGTCCTTTAGTATCTGGTTGGTGCGCTCGGTCTGTCCATCTGTCTGTGGGTGATAGGCGGTGCTGAAGCTAAACTTAGTGCCTAAAGCTTGTTGTAGGCTCTCCCAAAAGTGCGATGTGAAATGCGGGTCTCTATTCGATACAATCGATTCTGGAACTCCGTGCAATGAGACGATCCAGTCCACGTACAGGTTAGCTAAGACATCATGCCCTGTTCTCATTGAAACTGGTAAGAAATGAGCTGATTTAGTTTGTCGATCTACAATAACCCATATGCCATCACTACGTCTCCTGGTAGCTAGAAGTCCTGCGATGAAGTCCATGGTGATGTGCTCCCACTTCCACTAGGGTATGTCGAGCTGGTGTAGTAGCCCAGGTGGATTCTGATGTTAGGCGTTGATCTGCTGGCACGTCAAGTATCTGGATACGTAGCCTGCGATCTCTTTCTTCATGTTGTTCCACCAGTAGTAGCTTCTCAGGTTTTGGTACATCTTGGCGCTGCCCGGGTGAATCGATTATCTGCTGTGATGTGCATCTGCTAGGATCTCGTCATTCAGCTCTCGAATATCTGGCGCGCACAATCTATCCTAATAGTAGAGCACTTACCAATAAGTCCGAACTCTGGCCTCTGGTCAATCTGCTCGATCACTCTGACAAGCTTGGGATCATTGCGTTGACTGTCCTTGACCTTTCAAAGCAACTCTGGTTCCCATGCGGACATGGTAGCAAGCATAACTCTGTCGCTGAGCGGCTGAAACTGAGCATCTAAGTCTTTGAAGACATCGGTCCATACACCCTCTGCTGCTAGAAAACTAACTAGGGCGGTCTTCCTGCTCAAAGCGTCTGCTACGACATTCGCCTTACCTGGATGGTATTTGATAGGGAAGTCGTAATCCTTGATATACTCCATCCAACGCCTCTGATGATTGTTGAGGTCACTCTGGGTAAACAGGTATTGCAAGCTGCGGTGGTCCGAATGAACTTCGAACTGCTCCCCGTAAAGATAGTGACGCCACATCTTCAGTGCAAACACAATTGCTGCTAGCTCCAAGTCGTGTGTAGTGTACTTTTTCTCGTGTTCTTTCAGCTGTCGTGATCCATAGGCAATGACTTTCCTGTTTTGCACCAAAACACAACGAAGGCCTGTCCCTGAAGCGTCTGTAAAGACAACAAATCCACCACTCTCGAATGGTAAAGACAATATCGGCGCTTATGTCAGTCTCTCTTTCAGCTCCTGAAAGCTGTCTTCGCAAGCATCTGACTATACAAATGGTACTTCCTTCCTCCTTAGCTTGGTCAATGGCGCTGAGATCGTAGAGAAACTCTTGACAAATCTGCAGTAGTAGCCTGCTAAACCAAGAAAACTCCGAATTTTTGTGATGTTCTCCGGTCTCTTCCAGTTCACCACTGCATCGATCTTGGCCGGATCTACTGCTAATCCTTTCTTGGAGATGATATGTCCGAGGAAAACCACTTTTTCCAACTAGAACTCGCACTTGCTAAGTTTCGCGTACAACTGGTTGTCACGCAACAACTGTAGAGATGACCTCAAATGCTGCTCATGCTCCTCTCTGGACTTCGAATAGACTAGCACGCCGTCGATGAACACAACCGTGAAGCTGTCGAGGTACGGTACGAAGATCTTGTTTATCAAAGCCATGAACACTGCTGGCGCATTCGTCAATCCGAATGGCATCACTAAGAACTCGTAGTGCCCATAGCGTGTTCGAAACGTTGTCTTCTACACATCCTGATCTTTGACTCGCAGCTGATGGTATCCCGATCTCAAGTCTATCTTCGAAAAGTGTTGAGCACCCTAGAGCTGGTTGAAGAGTACGTCGATCCGCGGAAGAGGATACTTGTTCTTTACTGTAGCCTGACTCAGCTGGCGATAGTCGATGCACATCCTCATCAATCCATCCTTCTTTTTCACAAAAAGCACTGGCGCACCCCCTGGTGACATGCTCGGTCTAATGAAGCTTTTGTCCAGTAACTCCTGCAACTGAACCTTTAACTCTCGCAACTCGACTGGAGCCATGCGATAGGGGGCTCTGGAAATCGGTGCTGAGCCTGGTGCAAGCTCGATGGTGTAGTCGATCTCTCTGACTGGAGGTAATCTCGAAATCTCGTCAGGAAATATATCTGGGAACTCGCACACCACTGGGATCTCGTCCACTCCCTTGGATTTCTTGTCCTCTGAGATGAATGCGATGTAGCCTTCGCATCCTGCCTTCATCATCCTTTCAGCCTTCAGTGTTGAAATCAATCTGGTGCTAGGTGATCTTCTCTCGCCTACAAACTCCACCGTGTCGTCTGAACTGTCAATGGAGAGTCTGACCGTCTTCTCGAAGCAATCCATCACTGCTCGGTATCTGGCCAACCAATCCATCCCCAAAATGACGTCAAAGTCATGCATGGGTAACACGATCAAATTTGCAAATAGAATGCACTCCCCAATCTGCACTCGGCACCTAGGGTGGTAAGTCTGGCATACTACTCTCCTACCCACGGGTGTAGACACAACTAGCATGCAAGGTAACTCCTCTCTTACTCTACCAAGGACTAAAGCAAAAGCTAAGGACACATAAGAATGTGTCGCACCTGGGTCAAGCAATACTCTAGCAAGCTGATCACAAATGGAAAGAGTACCTTCGACTACGTTCCCTGCAGCTTCGGCGTCCTCATAGGTGAGTGCGAAGACCTATCCGGCTGCCTGTGGCCTCTGCTGCTGGTGCTGCTTTCCTTGGGGTCTTTGATGACACACAAGCTAATAATGCTGTCCTCGAGGCTGCTGCTGTGGAGCACGTGCCTGCTGCGGAGCTCTGTACTGCTGCTGCGGTGGTTGGGCTGTTGGGGCAACCTGACGTACTGGCTGAGTAGAAATTGGAGCTGGGGCTCTCGTAGGTGCAAGAAGCTACAGCATCGGGGGCTACTCTCGGCGAAGTGGGCAGTGCCTAGACACATGTCCGGGATCGCCACAATCATAACATGCGCCGTGCGGGCGGTATTGCTGTCGCTGCGGATACTGCGCCATCTGGTCTGCTGGTCTATGCCTCCGGAACTGCTGCTGCTGCACTACAGGTTGCTGTTGAATCGGAGTGGCCCTAATCCTCTCCTGCTAATGCATAGCTTCAACTCTCTGTAGATGCTCCTCTGCCCAATATGCTCTCCGCACAGCATCCTCATATGTAGCATGGTCAACACAAGTCATGTGCAACTGGATGTCAGCTCTCAATCCCTCAACGAATCGTCGGATCCTTTGAGACTCTGGTGTGATAAGGGCCTCTGCAAAGTGGGAGAGCTGAGCGAAGCGTAGCTCGTACTGGTAGACCGTCATATCCCCCTGAACTAGAGTCGTAAACTCTCTGAACTTCTGATCTCTGATATGGACAGGAATGAACTTCGTCAGAAACTCCGTCCTGAAAGCAGTCTATGATATCTCATCGGAAAGCATCTCATAAGGACGCTGTACGGTCCTCCACCAATCCTCAGCTACACTGGGGAACATGTAGGCTGCCAGCTGCACCCTCTGTTGCCCGGTACACTCGAGGACCTTGAAGATCTTCTCAATTCGTACTATCCAATTGTCAACGACTAAGGGGTCCTCGGTGCCTGTGAACTCAGGCGGTCCCCTCTTGAGGAACTTCTCGAAGATAACGTTTGAGTCCACCTCCCGAACAGGAATGACTGTCTGCTCTGGACGAGCAACTCTCTCTACGACATCCAAGACCTGCGCCTAAAACTGCGTGAAATCCTCGGTCTGCTGCTGATGTGCTACCGCCTGTGTCTCTTGCGAGACAAGGAAGGCCTGGAGAAATCGCTGAAATCTCTCCTCAAAATCAAGTGGATCTCTGGCCGCTGGTGTAATCGATGGCGCCTCTTCTCTCGACATCTGCCAAGAGAAGGTAATTGTAGCAGTTTGAGTATAACACTTAGGACTACACAATTTCTACCCAATCCATCGTCCTTACATGTATCCCAACACTAAAATCCTCACCACGTCCTAAAGTTTCTAGTGTGTTTTATTTCCTAGAGACTTGCCCGTTTTGATACCAAAAATTGTAATGCCCCAATTCCGAATACCGAAGTTACCGCTAAGGTACCCGAATTTGGTGCGCTACTTCCCGGAAAATCCGGGAACTTCCAAGATCATAGTCCGCAGTGAGGTCAAATTTTTAAACCTTTTTCAACAATAATATAATCAACAGTTGTATTGCGGAAGCATAAGAAAAGATAGCGGAAGCAATAAGTATCATATAAATGAGTCAAATATAACAGGGCCGATGTCCAACAATATCTCAAAGTATAGTTATCAAAACTTTATACAAAACTGACTACCTCCCCGCTTACTACATAAAACTCTCAAAAGCCCAAAAAAAACTGCACTCAGACACCCTGTGCAAGCGCTCCATCCTCCGATTCGACCACCTGGTCAACCGGTCCCCAACCGTACTCGCCTACTACCGGCACCTCGTGGTACGCGTCACCGTAGGGTCAAGGTCGAAGACCTAAGCATCAAAGATGGGTCAGATCCAAGGATCTGGCAAGGCACCATATACAGATAACACAGGATGTATGCAACAAGAGAATAAAGACGAGTATGTAATCATAAGAATTACAAGGAAACATAAACTAAGCAATTGAGCTGTAAATAACAGTTTAGAGTAAGAGATATAAAGTAATCTAATCTAATCAGATAACAATATGGCATATTCACACGAGCTGGATATACCACGGGATATTATGCCGCGACCTTCCCATACTGTAAACATTCCATACTGTAAACAGTTGCGGTGGGGAAATGGTGAGGTAACCATGCAAATGATAATAGCCCTGCTAATAACAATATATAAATATAATATCGTTCACACCCCTTTATCGCACCGATCATACCCTTTTATCAGATTAGATCAGATCCGGTATCACACCGTCCGTCTAATCACAGCTTATCACGATAACTCTAGTCATAACCAATATAGCACCTACCAGTGATGATCAGTCAACTGGCTAAGCTTAGATCGACTGAGTGAATGTCTAGTGCCGACTAATAGAAACAAATACAGGCCTGTGTCTGTTTAGGCTTGTCTTGCGTGAGCAAGGTCCTAACCAAGTCTCTAAGAGATTAAGGTCTAATATCATGAAACACAGTCCAATATCCAAGTCCAAGTCCAGCATCATTGGATCCATACTAGGCCCACAACCATGGCCTTAGTCTATAACAATGTAAGTAACCAATCCATACTCATATACTACTCATTATAACCAACCTCTCCATTCTAGGGTTCCACATACCCAATCTTAGGCCGTATGAGGGCCCGCCTAACCACAGACACTGGTTGTTTATCTCCAAATACATCATTGGGTCACCACGAAGTAGTCCTAGGTTCAGGTCCTCCAATTTTCCTTTAATTAATTAACAGTTTTATAACAATAATAAAGATAGGAAAAAAGAACAATACATAAAATCCTCCAAATAATAGAATCAAGTGGAATAGACAAGGGTCCAACCTAAGTAATGGTCTACACTTGGTTTAGGGCCTCATCATGTAATTGGATCCCTAATTGTAGTCTCAGATGTCAAAAGATGATATATCTGGTGCTCCTGAAGTTACGGACATCATTGACTACATTTAAGGGTCGAATCATTGACAACTCAAATCCCAAAAACCCATTTGGTGGACCCCAAGAGTCAAGGTTGAGCCACGCCATTGATTCGTGCTTGGCACATTAATGGAGGCCTATTTGGATGGTCAACAGGCCCCATAGTTGATCAAACATCAGAAGAACTGAAATCTGGAAAAAAATCACTGCACACAGTATGCACGGTCGACATCAACCCCAGGGATGTTGACCGGGTACACTGGATGTTGACCCCCAGGCCAACATCTTGGCAGTATCATCTATCGACATCGTGGCCATGATGTCGACCGGGTCCACACGGACCTGAGGCCAAACAGCTGGGGGCTACATGCTGTGTACTCAGATTTCGTAGTATACCCGGTCAACATCATGGCCTGGATGTCGACCGGGTCCACATGGAATCTACACAGACTGAGAATTTCCAGCCTCAGTTATTTCCACAAGGACCTGTGTATCCGGTCGACTGAGCACAGGGTCCGGTCGACCGGGTACACTGGCCTATGAATTTTCAGAAAAAATAACTAGGACTTGAACTCCTCTATTTTTAGTGTGCCCGGTCGACCGAGCTGCAGGCCGTTCGACCGGGTACACGCGCTGATGTGAAATTTTAGATTTTTGGAATTCTTTCTTCGACACATTTTTCATCCAATTCACTCCTAATCTTCTCCATTCATCACAGAAGCGTATAAAACAGTAGAAAGCACTTCTATAACCATCCATCCATCCATCATCCCACCAGGCCATTGATCTTCCAAATGAGAGAACCCATCCATCAACTGGCCAACATCCATAAACAAAGCTCAAAAGGGAAGATCTAAACATGCATATATACACAATTGAATTGAATTTGCAGAATCAAGAAAAGAAAATCATGCATCATGTGGTAGTAGCACAGGGTACTTGCCTCAATTCGAAAGTGCAAAGGGAGTTAGGAAAGAGATGAGAAATCCAAGCTCCTAAGAGGTTGATAGTATAATTGAGGGTGATCTCTAACTTCTTCTTGTGCTGGGATTTGGTGTATTAGGGTTTTCTTGGGGAGGAAGATAGGGTAAATGAGAGTGAATTAGGTTTAGGGTTCATGTTATTACAATAGTTAGAATATATATATATATATATGTGTGTGTGTTAGGGTTTAGGACAATTACCAAAAGGGTATTTTAGTTTTTGATGGGGAAGAGATAAGGCCATGGGTAAATAGGTCTTTAGGTAGGAATTCTAAAAGCTTCCTTAACTCATAATACCCCTTCTATTAAGACTAATTATTAGCTAAGTCCTATTCTAGTAAAAACCCTACTAAATTTACAATAAACACCTTATATCTATAAAGAAATATATAAAAGCCAAATTCTAAGACTTAGGAGTATTAACAACTATTCTACTAAATCCTATTAATTAGTATGTTAAGATAGATAGTATTATATTAGTAATTATTCAAATCAAATTGAGGGCCCACAAGGGGTGGGGCCTCACAGCCCTCAAGCGCATCCTCAAACTTTTTACAATGCTATATTCCGGAATTACCCTTCTAATCTAATCTCATCATCTAAAATATTCTTGAAATAAGATACTTATTCATTCCCTAAAACATAGCATACAATAATAACTTCTCTTGAGTTACTTTCAATAGGCACCACGTATTATTAAACTAACAAAAAAAAAGAAAAAAAGAAGGAATAAAGGCTCTTTGGCAATGATTTTAGTGATCGGTGAACATTAGTTACTTTCAATGGGCCCCACGTATTATTAAACTAACAAAAAATGAAAAAAAGAATAAAGGCTCTTTGGCTATGACTTTAGTGATTGGTGAACATGTATGTATTAAATGTTGTTGCATATCAATTTGTGGGACCTTCATGTCAGATCCAAGTTGCAAAAATTTGGGGCACTTTCGTAGGCAGTATTTTGCTAATTTTTTTTTTCATATTTCTTCCTTCGA
Source organism: Persea americana (assembly GCA_029852735.1). Lineage (NCBI taxonomy): Eukaryota > Viridiplantae > Streptophyta > Magnoliopsida > Laurales > Lauraceae > Persea > Persea americana. The sequence continues at coordinate 19,345,584 of CM056816.1, forward strand.
TATTTGGTATAGTTAATCTGTGGAGACCATTGTGAAGCCAGTTAGTTTCAAAATCCACACTTAATATATAATCATCTATATTTACTAATTTAACCAAATAAATCTATGAGTCCAATTATGAAATCCAAGTCTTCTTTATTTCCAAACTCACAATTTATGGGAGCCACTTTTTTTTTATACCAGCACACAAAGAGGCTTTTTGATACCAGAGCAGGGGCCACTTTCAGAGGCTGTATTCTGCTACGTTTCTCTCATTATTTTCCTTTCAATATTCAGTAAGATTAATCCATGGGGCCCATTATAGACATTTTTATCCTTATTTTTCTTTGGATATTTGGTAGGATAAATTAATCTGTGGGGCCGATTGTGAAAGCCAATTAATTCCAAAATCCACATTTAATTATGAAATGGCACTCAATTTATAGTTAAGCACAAATATAATCAAATCAAGGTCCTAAAATCTTTACTATTTACTTGATTTTTCCCTAAGGGCACGTTTGGTAAATGTAGGAGAATCCTCTATTTAGAGGATTTTCTCCATCTCCAAAGAAGGCCACAATCCTCAAGTAGGATTCCCAAAGAGAGTTCCATGTTTGGATGGAGGGAGGATTCTTACAAATTGTAGAAAGTATGATTCAATGGTTATAAATATGTTTTATAAAAATTTCCAAAATCGATGAAAAATCAAGACCCCAACTTTCACTTCAAAGTTGTTTCAGGTCATCTAGAAAATCTGAACGGTTCAGATCGTGCAAAGGGGACCCATAGGAATAAGAAATTAATATTTTAGTACTTGAACTTTTTTGCAACTATCTCAAGATATGGTAAGGATCAACGGTTGAAATTTGGTCAACCAGCCGTGTTTGACCTTCTAGAAATAACTACTGGTTCAGATCTTGATTGTGGGGCCCACAGGAACCAGAAAATAGAAAAAAAAGGACTGGATTTCATCCCCTTTTTTGGCCCACTACATCTCAGAATTTGGCATTTAACGGTTTGGATGATTTTGCAAATATCTCACAATCTAAGATGAATCAATGGCTGAAATTTTGTGAGCTAGCCGTTTTCGACCTTCTTTCACTTTTATTGGTTCAGATCTTGATTGTGGGGTCCATAGAAACAAAAAAAAATGCAAAAAACCGGACTGATCCCAATTAATGTCCAAAATCACTGTTCATCCGCAAATCCACGCGTTCGTGGAATCAGCAAATCCGATTGGGTGGGGGTTTGACCCTCAAAATAATTGGAAACGAGGAATCCTCACATCCGTTTAGCGCTTTTCCATGCGGATCCAAACGTGGGTTTTCCACGGGATCGTGGAAAAATGTCCAAAATCCGCGGTGAGGAAGTTTGCCAAACGTGTCCTAAATATTTTTAGCTACCTAAAATTTCTCTGATGAGTTTTCATCTTTATTATGAATTATATATTAATATTCATTTATTATTTATTTAAATATTTAAAACTATTTCTAATTAGATATTTTAATAATTTTTTAACGCAAGCCTATTGCACTAGTATATTACAAATAGGGCTGGACTCCCATGCAGCGTATTAGAGTGTAGCGACCTGCTTTATCCAATGAAGAGCTACAACGCCAGGTCTGGCAATGTAGAGTTTAAAACTTGAAATCTCGTTCCCTGTGCATTCATAAATTTATACTCATTTCCTAAAGTACCCTTTTGAAAGAACTTTTCAACTATCAATATAACCTTTCATTTATTTACAAAAATATATTTTGACAAGAACTTCCTAGAATTATCCTTATAAACTTAGTAGCATGTTGCCTTTGAAAAATTTTCTCCTACAATCTCTTTCTAAGAAAAAGGAAAAAAAATAATGGATATCTTTGTGAGCCCAGTCAATCCTTCATTTTTCTGGGAATAATAAAAATATGAGTAGGAGTCTATATAGCCATCAACTATGTCCCTGGATACAAGAGTCAACACACACACAAAAAAAAAAAAAAGAAAAAAAAAAAAAAGGAAGAAGAAGAAGAAGAAACCCTGCAATAGTGGATAAAACCGAGTACTAGTTTTAAAAGATTTTGAAAGTTTTTATTTTTCTGATGAGAACATTCATACAACACATCAAGGTTTTATTATTATTATTATTATTATCTCTTGATCAATAGATTTATGCATTAAATTCAAGGAAAACTTGGGAAACAAATCAAAATTCATAATCCAAGCAACGTAGCACGATCCTTGTCTAGAAAATAAAGAAAGTAATTTTTAAATTTATTTCAAAAATTGAGTCCTTTTTGGTGTAGCATATTCAATTGTTGACAATGAAGGGAAAATATTTCTATTTAAATAGATAAAAAATATTGATATAAGAAATACAGCAGTTTAATTTAAGATATTTTTGTTACTTTGGCACCCTAGCAAAAAAAAAAAAACCTTGGTTCTTGCATTGTCAGTGCGAGTATTTGATGTGATGCACTTTCTTATTTTGTTTTTTTTAAAATCTTTTTCAATTTTAATCATATTTATATATGATCAATTTGAAGGTGGGTCTTACTTTAATTCAAGATGCTAGATCTAGAGAAGGAAACTTTAATTTGAATGGTTTGCATTAGAGACATGGGCCATTGATACATTTTAGTGGGAAAGACTTGAGGAGAGAGTTATGGGTGAGAGCGAGGGGTGTTGAAAAGAATTTATTACTTGAAGGGAAAAGTAGGGAATAAAATGAAAACATTAAGCATAGATGAGTTTTGGGAACGCGTCATTCTATTCGCACACAAATTTTTACTTTTCCCACAAAAGGAATTTGTCTTTTTTTTATTACATTTTTACCCCTTTATGAAATGACCAAAATATCCATTATCCCACAAAAACTCAAGACATATTTTCTCTTTTCACACACATGCTCATCTTCTTCCCCATCTCATTCTCCCACCCATCTCACTCTCCACTTCCCTCACACAACGGTTTTGGGCAACTCATCTTTCTCTGTTTTCTGCTCTTGAGCAACTCATCTTCCTCCATCTCTTTCATCTTTCTTTCTTCTTGTACTTGATCTTTTTCCATTCCATCTCCAAGGCTTTCTAGTGCAATGAAGGAAGAAATCAACTATCAAATTGTGCCTTTTTTTCATTCCATCTTCCTCCGTTTCTTTGTTTTTTTTTTTTTTTTTTTTTGTACTTTTGACACTTTTTTTTAAAAAATTTTTCTTCGCTTGGAACTAGTTGCAGGTTCCGATATGTATGGTCTTTCAAGTTTGAACCGAATGCACATGTTCGGATGTACAGTACCGAATAGTCACTATTTCTGCGTGAAAAACCCGAGCGATGAAACATTAAAATCAGGCCAAATGCGTGAAAAAACGCTACCATTGTTTGTAAAGCTTACATTGAATGTGAATCTATCCCCCATAATAAGTTTTCAGAAGAAAAATAAGGAAATCTAAGGTGGATGAAATGGTAAAGAAGAAATGGGGAAGAAGAATGAAATGGTAATGGTGGAGAGAAACATTACCTTTGCAAGATGAGATTGTGTATAGAGGACTGGAACGCCGGAGGAATGCCAGAGAGACCGAGATGCCGGAGTTGTGGAGAGGTCCGGTTGTGATTTGTGTGTGGTAAGAAAGGGAATAGGATGTGTGGGGGAAGAAAGAGGGAAATGGAATGATGGGTAATTTGGGGATTTTTGGTATGTGTGGAAAGAAGTAATATAAGTTTTAAATTATAGTGATGTGTGTAAAGAGAATTTGTGTGAAAAAAAAAAAAAAACCCCTTACGAGTGCCAGTAGGATCTCCCCATGGGAACGTTTGACTTGCATTTTGAAAGTTTGAATGACCGGTGGGTGTGCAGCACACGCGGTACCCACTAGACAGGGAAATAACAGATCATATTGGGAAGCTGCCTAGTCGGCTGCCTCTGCACCTGCAATACAAACCTTATGTGAATGTTTTCTTCATGAGAATCATGACCTTTTCATCGACATGGCCGATAAATTGCACAGATACTCACCAGGAACCTCCCTCTTCCTTTTGCAATTGGTTTTGCTCTTATATAAAAGGGAGCATCGAATCAGTTCTAGAAATCGCCACATATCTTTCTGTTGCTTCAAAAGCCGAGTAGTCATCGCTTTTGTTTCAATCTTAAGTAAACTGTTTCCTTGTTATTTGTTGGGTGATTGCTTTGGTTATCTCATTTCATGGATCTTCCTCGTACAAACTCTGCAGCTATAATTTTCAATTTTGTTGGCACTATTAGGAATGGGTCCTCTAAACAACATTTGGCCAATAGATGGCATAAGGCTTTCAGTATCATCTTTTCCTACAGAGTTATTCTCTCTCTTCCCAGTAAGAAACTCTCTCTCAAGAAGAAAGAAAATTTCTCTGTCGTCTCACGTAGTCCCTCCTATACCTCCCTTTATGTCCAGCCCCAATATGATGGTAGTGAGAGCAGTGATGCCAATTTGAGTAGAAAAAATGGTGGGTTCTTCTTGCATCTTGACCCACAAGCAGTGGCCAAAATTGTCAGGGAAAAGGACATGGATTCTCTTCAGCTACTTGGAGGAATCCAAGGAATTACTGCAGCACTCGAAACGGATGCAGAGAGAGGAATACACGACAATGCAGAGGATCTCGATCGCCGAAAGGAGGTACTGGAACTAACTCTCTTCTTTGGTTGAAGTTTGTGATGTATATGGGTCGGGTTTGGGCATTTAGGTCCATTGGTTTTAGTGGACCGGCTCACAAGAAATTCGTGCTGAGTCCTTATGAGCTCACTTGATAAAATTCTAAATCGCTTGATAAAAATCTCAATTGTGCTGTATATGCATCAAGATATTCTACTCGAATAGTATTTGCAACCAATGTCCAATTGGTCATCTATAAAACATGAGAATAAAATGTTTGATGTTCAGACCCAACTCGATTACTGTACTCGATTGTAGACCATACAGGAGGCTCCCATTTTTTTTGTTTTTTTTTTACCAGTTTAAATTAATAATAAGTGGTTTCCAAAGGTGCTGCATTAAGCTATAAGTTAGGGGGAGCCTTAGAGGATCTGGACTCGAATCTATAATGGATCCCAATCATGACTCTTACATGAATTTTGGGTCAAATGTAATGGGTATTGTGGACCCAACTTCTGCAGTATCTCAAGGGATGAAGAAGAAAAATGAAATTAAAGAAATAACTTCACTAGCTGAATGAGATAACCAAAGAATAACTATACGTGACATCTCACGTTGTTGTGGATCTACAAGTTTTACCATATATACATATAAATAATATTTATGTGCATCCATCCCTCACATCCATCCCTCACTATAGGTTGAGGGACACTTCCATAATTGGAAATTTTCAAGTATATAGGGTGAGGTACACTTCCATAATTCATGTGCAAAGAGGAAAAGTGCTCTCACTCTATGGTGAGGAATAGATGCACATAAATGTCCCCCCCTATATATATATATTTATACGTTGCCGGTAAATTAGAAGTCCGAAACCCCAACCCACCCCCAAGACGTTGTTGTGGTCTACAAGTTTTATCATATATATGTCATGTTGGCTGTAAATTACAAGTCCGAAACCCCCCCACCCACATGCATCGTGTGAGTGGGAGTAGAACCCATAGTCAACTCTACTTCATGAAAAGTCAATCCATTCAAAATAAACACCACCTTATTTAATTTGTATATCATTGATACTACTTGAGTATATCATTGATAACATCATTAATACAATCTTGGGACATTTACCACAAAAATCTCCTTAAATAAGGTAACCACAGTTGAGGACCCAAAACTTTTATAATGACAGCCAAGGACCTCCAGCCCAAATCATCTCTTTTTCTTTTTTTTCCCGTTTCCCTTTTTTTTTCGTTGATGTTAATATAACCAGTTCCCTATTATGTCATGAATAATATTTGTTGAAATCAACAAAACATTCGTCAACATCAACAAAAATACCCATTTTTTACAATTAGTGACCCCGTGAATTTGTTGACGCCGATAGAAGATTCGTCAACATCAACATAAAATTGTGTTGACGTAAAAAAAAAATGCTCAGTTAACAGCATGAGTGACCATGTGAATTTGTTGACGTCGACAGAAGATTCGTCGACATCAACGTAAAATTGTGTTGACGTCAACAAAAACGTCTAGTTAATGTTAACAAAAATTGAGTTTTCCGTTGTTTAGGGTTTTATTGACATCGAGCAATCTCTCTCTCATTGTGATTAAGAAAAAAGGAGTAAGGTGTTGATCTCTTTCTCCTTCCTCATTTTCTTCTATTCTACTGTTAATGTTGATTTAGGGGTGAAGAACCTTTTTATTTTTTTTATTTTTAGGGTTATGTTGACATCAACTAAACAAGAGCAAAAACGGAATGAATTATTGGATTTTGGACTGGAGGTCCTTGGCCATCATTATCAAAATTTAGGGTCCTCAGTGGTAATTACCCTATTTAATGGGATTTTTTAAGTAAATATCTCTACGATCTTATATGTATTGTTTTATTAATTACTTTATGACATGCCTAATTTTAGGGTGGTTTCAACTCCTATTTTGAGTGGCTCAAATTTTTATTAGGTGGACTCCATTATGAGATCGAAACTCGTGAATTAGCAGTCTATTGAAAATATCGTGGTTAGATATGTCCACCCATCTAATGTAAGAACATTATAATAATAGTTGAAATAGCATTATCACTTTAAAGCCCTAAATCATATGGATAGAAATGTCAAATGGTTGTGGTCTTGGTAATATAGAAAGGGACATTCAACTCGCACACAAGAAAAATCTCTTCACACACAAAAAAAAAAAACAAAATTTTGTTTTCTTTTTTGCCAAAACTACCCTTCCCCCTTCCACCCTCCTCCCTCTCCCCTCCCCCCTTCCTAGTCGCCGGCAGGGAGGGAGTCCAGCTAGCAGCCCCAATCTCTTCCTCCGCCCTTATTTTCTCTCCCTCTCCTTTATTCTTCTTCTTCCTCAGGCCTCCTGCTGCCACCGGACACCCTCGCTACCACCGTCGCCTGCCACCGCCACCACCCGACCCCTTTCTCCCTCTCTACTTCACTACCGCCCCTTCTCTCTCTCATTTTTCCCTTTCTCTTCTTTCCTTTCTCACTCCCCTTTGTTGTCCCATGTCACCGAGCCTTCACTGCCGCCATCAGTGACCACCAGCACCACCGCCAACCACCACCAAGCTCTCATCTTCTCTCTCTATTTCCCCCATTTTCCCTCTCTCTGTTTCTCTCTTTCTTTCTTTTTCTCTCCATCTCCTTGCTGCCGCGTGAATCAGCGCCCCCCACCCATCTCATTCTCTCTATCTCTCTCTCTCTCTCTGTTCTTTATTTCTTTCTTCTTTTTCTCTTTCCCCTCCTCTGGGTGGAAGGGGGAAGGGCTCCGTACGTGGAGGGGGTGGGGTGACTGGGCAGTGGAGGGGAGAGAGGGAGGGGAGAGGAAGGGGAGTGGAAGGGGGAAGGGGGGAGGGTAGTTTGGGCAAATTTTTTTTTAAAAAATTGTGTGTATGAAGAGTTCTTTTTTGTGTGGCAGAATGTCCTGTAGAAAATAGTCAAATAAACCTAGCAATGAAACTTCAATATATTTCTTAGTAAAAGGATGAAAATTGTCTGAAATAACTGCATTGTTGCAAATTAGCATTTAAAGGCAAGAAGTTCTTTGAAATTCCAAAATCTCACTTCTTGCCTAACATACCCTATTTTAAATTTTAATAGGACATTGCAGTTCTATCATAGTTTTTTTTTACGTGTCGGCGTCAAAATATCCACATAATGACCACTTTCTTTTTACCCTAGCTAAGGGCGTGGGGCCCAAGTTAGCCCACATAAATGGGAAGAGGAGATCACAAATGTGGAAAGATTAGCATAATTGGGGATCGATCTCTAGATTGCTAGGTGAGATTTGGGATTGCCAGCCAACTTAGCAAACCTATTTTATCACGTCGAGACGAATATGAAAATGCATTTTCCAACATTTCTTTTTTTTTTTTTTTTGAGCTTGCACACGTAATTAACTATTTAATATAGCAATTAGGGGTCGTTTGCAGTCATTTACATATGTAAATCATTTCCATATGTAATGGATATGTAATATCATGTTTATTTGTGCCCAGTTATGCATTACATTTGTAAATCTAGGTTGAAAATATTGTGTAAATAAGGCCATTTATTCTATTCACGCTAGAATATAGGTGAAAATCACTTTCGCACCTTGCAAAACGCCCTAATACAGTTTTTTTTTCTTTTCAATGATAAGTAAGGTTGCAGTACTGCAATCAAATGAGACCCATCAAAAACCTTTCTTTTTTCCATTCCTATGGACCTCATATTTGTTATCCAAATTACTCAATTTGCTTATTTGACTAATAAACAGCAAGATTTTGTAGCTCATTGTCATTAATCTTAATAGATTTTGAGTAATTTGTGAATGATTATCAACATATATATCAAAGTTTTCTACACTTATGGCTCGTTTCGGGCCTGGGCCTGTGTTTCTAAAGTTGGGTCCGGCCCTCATCCCGGCCCATGAACACCCCTAGGTGTTTGACTCATGAGATTGTCCGATTCATGCTGATAGTTAGTTGTAAGCACAAAAGTCAAATGGTTGTTTGTAGTTGTCAATAAACAGATGCAGTCATGTATGAAATCCTTGTAAAAATTCTTCTTTGTAAATTGCTTGACGACATTGGCCACACGAGCTAAGTCTAATTGTGTGATTGTCAACTATTTTAGACTCCGAACCAAATTTCTATATATACCTGCGTCATTCTTTACAAGCTCCACAGTGGAAAATGACAAGGCTATATATCCTACTAGAAGAAGATTAGATGATATTCAACTAATAGAGATGTACAAACGTGTCAATGTATCAAACAACAAAACACATACATACAATCGCTTTCTCTTTTACATGCGTCCATAGATGAGAGATACAAGTAACTGACTCAACTGCTCTTATCACATATGTTCAGCTCAATGTATCTCATTTTATTGTTTGAATGAGAAAATGTACTCCACAAAATCGGCTTATATAAAATTTCAACAAATCCTCTAGTAATGGGTAAATCTGATTATCAACAGGTATTTGGTACCAATACATACAAGAAGCCGCCCGCGAAAAGCTTCTTCTACTTCATCTTGGAGGCCTTTAAAGACAGGATAATTTTCATCCTTCTTGCCTGTGCAGCTCTTTCCTTAGGATTTGGGATCAAGGAACATGGCCTCAAGGAAGGGTGGTATGATGGAGGAAGTATATTTATTGCAGTCTTCTTAGTTGTTGCTGTCACTGCAATCAGTAACTTTCGCCAATCTAAACAATTTTTGAAGCTATCCAACAAGAGTAATGACATCAATGTCGATGTTGTGAGAGACAATCGACGCCAACAGGTATCGATCTTCAATATTGTTGTTGGTGATGTGGTTTTTCTGAAGATAGGCGATCAGATTCCTGCAGATGGGTTGTTCTTGAGTGGCCATTCGTTACAAGTGGACGAGTCGAGCATGACAGGTGAGAGCGACCATGTGAACACCAGTGCTGATAAGAACCCGTTTCTAATATCTGGTGCAAAGGTGGTAGATGGGTATGGAACCATGCTTGTGACCTCTGTGGGCACGAACACAATGTGGGGTGAAATGATGAGCTCGATAAGTGCTGATTCGAATGAGCAAACACCTTTACAAGACCGGCTTAACAAGCTCACGTCATACATTGGAAAGGTCGGTCTGGGTGTCGCTTTTCTTGTTCTTGTTGTGCTGTTAGTGCGTTATTTCACGGGCAACACCCAAGACGAGAATGGAAGCAGGGAGTTCAATGGAAAGAAAACAAAGATTGAAGAGGTGTTCAACTCAATGGCCACTATGTTTGAAGCTGCTGTTACAATAGTGGTAGTGGCAATTCCTGAAGGTTTGCCGTTGGCTGTCACTCTCACTCTTGCTTACTCGATGAAGAGAATGATGGCTGATCAAGCAATGGTTCGGAATCTTTCAGCTTGCGAAACCATGGGCTCGGCCACAATCATTTGCACAGACAAAACCGGCACATTGACATTGAACGAGATGAAAGTCACAAAATTTTGGGTCGGGGAAGAAGAAGTTTCCAGTGACGTTTCTATAATAGCCCCGGAAATCCTAAAATTGTTGCATCAAGGGGTTGGCCTAAACACATCAGGCAGTGTCTACCAAGACCGTTCAGCTTCATCAACTGAATATTCTGGCAGCCCAACTGAAAAGGCAATTCTTTCCTGGGCAGTGAAGGACTTGGATATGAATATGGAAGATTTAAAGCAAAAGTACACTACTCTTCATGTTGAAACCTTTAATTCAGAGAAGAAGCGAAGCGGAGTTACACTTAGAAAGAACAGTGATAGATCAACCCATGTGCATTGGAAAGGAGCCGCCGAAATGATATTGGCTGTGTGCTCGAATTGCTATGAGAGTGATGGAACCATAAAAACCATCACTGAGCAAAGGATGATGAAGTTGGAGCAAATTATTGAAGGAATGGCAGCTCAAAGTCTTCGATGCATTGCATTCGCCCACAAACAAATAACAGAGGAAGAGGCAATCAATGATGATAATGAAGGACAGGTAGAAAAAATTGCAAAAAATGGCTTGACACTACTGGGGCTGGTGGGCATTAAGGACCCTTGTAGGCCAGGAGTGCGAATGGCTGTGGAAGCTTGCAAAGGTGCTGGTGTCAATGTCAAAATGATAACTGGGGATAATGTTTTCACTGCAACGGCCATTGCCATTGAATGTGGGATTCTTAGGGCTGATCAAGACTTAAAAGAAGCAGTGGTAGAAGGCAGACAATTTCACAATTACTCAAAAGAAGAAAGGATGGAAAGGGTAGATAGAATATCTGTGATGGCAAGGTCCTCTCCATTAGACAAGCTTCTAATGGTCCAATGCTTAAAAGAAAAAGGCCATGTAGTCGCGGTCACTGGTGATGGTACAAATGATGCTCCAGCACTGAAAGAAGCTGATGTTGGACTTTCAATGGGAATTCAAGGAACCGAAGTGGCAAAGGAGAGTTCGGATATCGTCATATTGGATGATAATTTTTCGACAGTGGTCACTGTTTTAAGGTGGGGAAGGTGTGTCTACAATAACATTCAGAAATTCATCCAATTTCAGCTCACTGTGAATGTTGCCGCACTAGTGATAAACTTTATAGCAGCAGTTTCTGCAGGTGAAGTTCCACTTACAGCAGTCCAACTACTGTGGGTGAACTTAATTATGGACACTCTAGCCGCATTGGCTCTAGCAACAGAGCGCCCCACCAAGGAGTTGATGGACAAAAAGCCAGTCGGTCGAATTGAGCCACTGATTACAAACATTATGTGGAGAAACCTCATTGCTCAAGCTCTTTATCAAATTGCCGTCTTGCTAACACTACAATTCAAAGGTCGATCGATTTTTGGTGTGGATGAGAGGGTCAGGAACACCCTTATTTTCAATACTTTTGTTTTGTGTCAGGTATTCAACGAGTTCAATGCGAGGAAGTTAGAGAAGAGGAATGTGTTTAAGGGAATTCATAAGAACAGGTTGTTTATAGGGATTGTGGTCATGACCGTTGTTCTTCAAGTGGTGATGGTGGAGTTCCTAAAGAAGTTTGCAGACACAGAGCGCTTAAGTTGGGGACAATGGGGTGCTTGCATTGGAATAGCGGCAGTATCTTGGCCGATTGGTTGGGTTGTCAAGTGCATACCAGTATCTGAAAAACCATTTCTCAGCCTGCTAAAGCATTAGAGTTTAGAGTTTTTATAGGTACTATCAAAATCTATTCATTATTATTTCTGCATAGGTCCTTTAATAGCTGTCTATTCCTTTGTCAGTTGCTACATTTTATTAGAATTTAGGATGCCAATAATCTTTCAGCAATGCTACATGGACGTACTCTTGGCCCGAATTTTTACCCGAATTGCATTGTAATGCCATATTTACCCACATTTACCCTCAAATGGCCTTCACTCACTCACTCAAATGTCTTTTCACCTTTTTATTTTCGGAATTCGGGCCAGAATTCTGGCTGGGAGTTAGTCCAAGCTGCATTTTTCATAATCTTTATGTTTCACCATGTACGTGTCCATAAATAAAATAATAGTGAAGTCAATTGATTGTTCAGACATTTACAATTTTACTTTTCTCATTTCACCAAAACAGAAAGCAACATAATATCAACTATAGTTTGTTTTTGAAAGATAAGTTAGTCTTTCATTCAAACTCAAAGAACATACTTTGCGAAGAGATTATCTTTAAAGAGGAAAAGAATTGCATGGGGCATACCACATTGGAAAACAAAATTAGAATAAAGACCCACAGCCCAGGTACAAGCAAATGAAAAAAAAAAAAAAAGAATAAAAAGAAACCAAAGAAACCCACAGCCCGGGTCAGGCAAAACATCAGCTACAACAGCTCACTATAGCTAGCCATAATCTCAGTAGAAGAGAGATAAACAGGAATTAAGCTACCTCGACTAATTTGACCACCAAGAGCCAAAGCCTGGGAAGAAATAGAGGGAAACCAATATCTTGAGATAATATATATCAACTATAGCTGGTAGGTGCTCAGAGGATCAGCAATATATTGGACCGGGCATCTATATATGAAAGGAGGTGGGGCTGTTATCGTAGATTGGTTTTCCGCTTCCTAACAACTTAAGTTTTTAGGATGTATTCAGTAGTCGGATTTGACATAGTGTGAGAGCCAATGTTAGGTCGCAAGTTCGAACCCGGGGAGACGTTAGTACCCCCATGTCGCGAGTTCAAATGGATTTCTTCCCACCTGGTTTGACTACTACTTAAACAGGATGTATGGAAAACATATTTTTTAAAATATTTAATGGTAGGTTCTACCAGTTCAAGTGTCATTTTTTACCCTTTTATCAATTTTTGACCAATCCTCTAGTTTTGATCTAACTTGATGAGTGAAAGGCAACGGTTTTGGTCGAACTGGTAAATGTAAGCTAAGGATGGCAACGATAGTTACTTTTCTCATTTCAACAAAACAGAAATCAACAATATCATTAACATCAACTATAATTGGAAGGTTCTCAGAGCATCAACAATATCATTAACATCAACTATAATTGGAAGGTTCTCAGAGCATCAACAATATCATGAACAGGGCTGTTACGAAGATTAGTTTTCCACTTCCTAACAACTTCAGTTTTTAAGATGTTGGCTACTCGGACTTTACATGGTGTGAGAGCCAATGCTAGGTCGGGAGTTTGAACCCTGGGGAAGCATTATTATCCCATGTCGTGTGGGTATATGTGGGTTGCAAATTCAAACCGGCCTGTCGTTCGGCTAATCAGAGTTGACAGGGCCATCATACATCAAAGCCACACCACAAAAAAAAAAAATTGGCGGTTGATAACTAGTTTCTCTAATTACACTCGTTGCAAGAATATGGGAAAGTACATCAAAGCCACACCACCAAAAAAAAAAAAAAAAAAAAGGCAGTTGATAACTAGTTTCTCTAATTACACTCGTTGCAAGAATATGGGAAAGTACTTTTGTAACGCCCCGTCAGTTAATCTTCTATTAATTATAATTAATTGCGTGATTAGTTAGTAAGCGTGTTTAGAGTCTTAGCGAGTCAGGTTTGGAGCATGGATCACGTGTGGGGAGTCTCACGTGAGTCCGAGTTCGTTTGGGTACAGTAGTGGGGCGGTTTGCAATTTTAGGAAGTTTTCAAAGGTTTATATGAAATTATGAGTTTTTGTGAGTTTGGGTGCATCGGGTAGGTCTCGGCATTTCACGAACTTTAGTCCTCTATCACGTTTTGATCCGACACGTCGAAAAGGCCCGAATATCAACATTAGCAAGACTAAGGACTTAAATGTAATTAACCCAAAAACTTAACCTAATAATTCCCATTACTCATCCCTTGCCCATCTCTTATTTTCTCTCCCTTCGTTTTACTGTGCTGCCTCCAAGCCCTGCCTCCTCACACCCTCCTCACCGTTTCCGGCCACCGGAACCCCATTCTCGCCGGCCAAGTTTCTCTTCTTCTTCTTCAAGCCTCCAAGAACCCAACCATTCCATTTTCTATGCTTCTCATCCACGACCCACTTTAAGGTAAACTCTAAAAGCTTGTAGACTACCTCTTCTTCTTCCTCTTTTGTTAGAAATGGATTAGGGAGACTCATTTCCACCCTTGGCATGCATTTATAGGTTTTATTTGGGATTCAGAGTCTTCTTCCCCAAGTTTGAGCTTTGAGAGGATTTTTCCCCCATTTTTCTTCTTGAAATTTGATCAAGCTCTTCATCTAAGGCAATGAGATATTTATATATGCTTTGATATGCTTGTCTGTCGTTGGATTTGTTGATTGATGTTGATTTAGATGCCATTTGCTCATTTGCTATTGAAAGGATTGAAAACATGATAAATGGCTTGTTTTGATTGAAATGGATTGTTTTGTTTAGAATGAACTTGATGAGAGAGGGCGGGGGGCGGGGGGGGGGCGGTGTGGTATGTTTGTATGTGGAGAGGGCAAGGCCCTATTGCTCTTTGTTTGCAGGTGTGAATGAAGGTAGGGAGTGAAACTCCCCATTTATGAATCATCTCAGAATTTCGGTTCAGAATTCTGGGGTTAGTCGGTTAACCGAACTTGGGTGTCGGTTAATTGAACTGGAGCAATCTGCTAACCGAACCTGGGTGCCGGTTGACCGAATTGCAGTTCGGTGACCGTTGGTGACATGTCGGTTCCAATTCCAGAATATGACATTTTTCTAAAGGAGGAGTTGGATTGTCGGTCAGCGTGTCAGTCGGCCGACAACTTCGGTTACCTGTTGGTTTTGATTCCAGAGAGCTTCTTTTCTAGGCGTTTTGTGCAATCGGTCGCTATGTCGGTCGACCCTCAATTAACCGAACTTGTTGGCTGACCGAACCTTGCTGTGGGCTTGATCGAATTTCCCCCTTTTTGAAAGGGTTTTTCCTTTGGTCTATGGACTTAGGTGGAACCTTTATTGCCCTTTGTGGACTCATTTGACTATGTACGAGGAACGTTTTGAGCAAATGATTCCCCGTAGTTATCCTAGTATTCTCGGGTTTCAACTTCACTCAATCTTCAACAGTACGAGACAACGAGATACCCTCTTTATATCTATGCACGAAGAATGTTTGTTTGGGTATCGCGAACCTTATTCCTTTCATTGACTGAGTAGGGTTGTACGAGAATTCGGGAATAACCTTTGACTTAGGTTTGGATTGTTTATCGCTTCTGATTCCGAATTGTACCGTCTAGGTACTATCTACATGTAATGTTCATGTTCATTAGCTTCATTTACTTTGCTTTGTATTGGGATCACATGAAGAACTTAGATGATGGACTTAGGATCCCCTTTGATGTTCCGTTTATTCTGAAATATGTTTGAGGTGTTGAGACTAGGCGGCTTTGATTGTAAGGCTTGAAGAGAACTACTATTGAAGTCTAATCTAATTAGAAGTAAAGTAGTTTCTCTATTGTTCATTGAATCTTATTCGCACAAGAAAAGCCGAGTCCTTCACTAAGGTCTGTTTAGGATTCTGTTTGTCGGGCACCACTTAGTTGTTAACGTCCAACACAGCTAGGGCACCACTTGTGTGAGGGCTTTGAATTCCGAACCGTCTGCAGATCGGGTTGGTGTAATGGACACCAAGGTGTAATGGACATCGCTTGATGCCAATGGGGTGTCGTTCTGAACATTATGATTGAAGGGGTATGATCCCAAACTATATATATATATCTCCACCACAGCTCAATGGGAGTAGGGATGGTAATGACACTATCCCGTGGTAATTAGTATATGTGGACTACCCATTTTGTTAGTTGATCATTGATTTAGATGCTATGCATTTCCGGTAACTCTGATTACTCTATTTTAGTTCTGTATATCTATGATGTTTTATATATCTATCTGCTTGCCGACTGTTGTGTCTGATGATGCTACTCTTGGTGCATAGGTACCGAGCCCTTCTACCTCGAAGAAGAAGCCACGGAGGAAGTTCAGGCAGATCAGCCTGAAGACTCGTTAGATTATAGTACAGACGGCATCGTATAGCCGTATCAACCCCGTACATGAGAGCTTTCATTCCTTACTTGATTAGATTCTCCTTTTTGGTTTCTTTGTTCTCTATTTTGATTAGGCCCAGTTTTTGTGTGGCCTTCGTTTTTTAATTAATCCTTTTGATAACTGTCTTCAACTTGAACCTTATTTAATATTTCAGTCTTGCTCTTGACTATACATGTTTAAGATACCTCTTGTCATCATGAAGCTTCCGCTAATTGTTATTGTATTCGAGGAAATGTTTATCCCTCACAGTGGTCTTTGATCCAGTTGGGACACGATTGGGGCCAAGTTGTATTTGATTAATGTTGAGAAAATTTTTAATTGACCCTAATCTCAAGCATAACCCCAGTTTCACTTTGGGGGCGTGAAAAGTTGGTATCAAAGCATTACTGTTTCTAGATTAAAAAACTAGTAGAAACCTAAGACGTGTGAGGATTGGTTTCCTTTTGGGTATCTTAGCTTTTGTAGAATGTATAGTTTGTATGCTAGATTGAGTCCCATAGGACTAACGTTTCTTATGTTTCAGAATGGCTGGGTACATACCCGTTCCAATCAGAATGATGATAACGCCAGTGCTAGTTCTAGTGATTTTGTGGAGGCCAGATTCAATCAGCTAATGTCTGCATTTGTGGCTTCTCAAGAAGCACAAGTACAAAATCAGGCCAAGTAGAGAGAGGATTAGACCAAGCAGAGGGAGGACCAGGCTACCTTCCAGACTTAGATGCTACAAGTCTTACAAAGGCTAGTTCAGCCAGTCCAGGTCGACGTGCCAGCTAGGGTGACAGACCCGAATGACATGTATGACAAATTCAAGAAAAGGAACCCGCTAGCATTCTACGGGAATGACGATCCACTCGATGCAGATGAATGGGTCGTACAAGTGGAAAAGATATTCCAAGTTTTCCAATGCACGAACAAGGAGAAAGTACAGCTTGCGGCCTATCTATTTAAGGGTGCCGTGGAGATGTGGTGGAAGTCAGTCAAAGCACCATATGTCACGACAGCTGACAATGCCGCGATCACCGAGGCTACAGCTTGGACTTCATTCGAGAAGCTATTCCGTAATAAGTATATCCCACCCCATATCTAGGCTCAGAAGCTTATCGAATTCGAGTCTTTGGTGCAGGGAGAGGATATAGTCCAAGTGTACGAACAAAAGTTTACCAATCTGTCTAGGTTTGCACTGATTTTTGTTGCTCTGGAAGCATACAAAGTGATGAGGTTTATTCGGAGTTTAAGGCCCGATATTCAGATGGAAGTGACCTCTGTCACACTGCCTACATATGAGGAGAACCTCAAGCGTGCATATTGGGCTGAGGAGTCCATTCGGAGGAAGACCCTTTATGTACAGCAGCTTCAACAAGCATAGATGCAGGCTAGAACTCCGAGTTCAGGACAGTTTGAGCAACGTCAGCCTCAACAGCAGTACCAGCAGCAAGCCAAGAGGCCAAAGTCTGATCAACCACGCAAGGTCTATTGCGTGCATTGTGGTAAAGATTCACATCCATCCACGGACTACAGATGGAAGTCAGGGGCTTGTTTTGGCTGTGGCGTGCTAGGCCACTAGAGGCGAGATTGCCCTAGGTCACAAAAGTAGGGTGTACGGAACACCGCTCCTAGGCCACCTGTAGCAGCACAGCCTTTGAGGCAGGCACCTCACCAGCAGCTTAGAGCACCACAACAGCAGCAACAATTTAGACTTCCAGCACCACCGCAGCAAAGAGGGCAGCAGAGGCCCCAAGGACAGCAGAGACCTCAGGGTCAAC
This sequence comes from Persea americana, assembly GCA_029852735.1. Classification (NCBI taxonomy): domain Eukaryota; kingdom Viridiplantae; phylum Streptophyta; class Magnoliopsida; order Laurales; family Lauraceae; genus Persea; species Persea americana. The sequence continues at coordinate 19,363,387 of CM056816.1, forward strand.
AGTATAGACAGTAGAGACAGCAACAGAGACCACAACAGCAGGGCAGAGTCTATGCCCTGGTGGATCATCAAGAGGTTAACAAAGCCGGAGGAGCGGTGGAAGGAAGACTCTTTATCTCAGATGTACCTGCTAGAGTTTTATTTGATTCTGGTTCCACGCATTCCTTTGTGTCACCTATGTTTGTTGCATGCTTAGTAGGAGAAGTAGCTCCATTGCAATGCATTTTACTTGTTAGTACTCCCTTAGGAAAGACAGTGCAGTGTGTGTCCTATTACCCAGCGTGCAAAGTGCAGGTGGGGATTTTCATCCTATCTGCAGACTTGATCATCCTAGGGATGAAGCATTTCGATGTGATACTGGGTATGGATCGGTTATCCACCTACAGAGCAGTGATGGATTGCTTCGACAAGACCGTCAGATTGCAAGTACTCGCTGGCAGTGTTGAGATTATTAGGGAGAGGAAACCCATGTCCACTAGTGTCATTTCGGCTTTGAGAGCAGACAGATTGATTCGGAGTGGATGTGAGGGCTATGTGGCATTTATCACGGAGGATAAATTGTCCAAAGCAGTGGAGGATATTCCAGTTGTTTGTGAGTTCACATATGTCTTTCAGGAGGAAATACCTGAATTACCACCGGTGTGAGAGATTGACTTCACAATAAAGCTTATGCTAGGGACAACACCGATATCAAAAGCACCTTACCGTATGGCTCCTGCAGAGCTGAAGGAGCTGAGAGTTCAGTTACAAGATCTCTTGGACAAAGGATTTATGAGACAAAGCGTATTACCATGGGGTGCACTGGTTTTGTTCGTGAAGAAGATGGACTGTTCGATGTGTATGTGCATAGACTATAGGCAGCTGAATCAAGTTACGATCAAGAACAAGTATCCACTACCCAGGATAGACGAGTTGTTTGGAAGCTGAAATAAACAATGATATATAATATTGTTAATGAAACAACTCACATGTGTCTCCTTAACATGATCTGTGATCCATCTCTTCTTCTTCTTGCTATAGTGTCACTGTCGATATAAATCATGCGAGGGAGGAGCCTGCTGCTCATCTGCCTACATGATCGAGAACTAGGCTGCAAATGATTGAGATCCAGCTGTATGAAGCGTCTTCAGTTCGCTCCAGCTTTCTGAATTCCTGTGACTTATGCTAATAATTACAAGTAACAGACAATGTAGTTAGCTTATTTAAAAGAAACCTGAGGGAACATAACCATAAAAATTTATAATAATCAAGATAGCTAAAACAATAGCAATAGTGTATGTAAGGTCCCCGACCTTACTGGGTCAGTTGGGCATAATAGTAGGCCCGTTGACCCGTTTATTTTGTAATTACTATAATTAATTATATCGTTAGGTATTTAGGTGGGTTTAGATCATGAGCGAGTTTCTTTTAGTGTTAGAATAGTGCATGCGAAGTTTCGTACAATTTCAGGCATGTTTGACTCTAGCAGGGGCGTAGTTTGCAATTAGGGAAAATTGAGTGTCTTTTCGAAAAATCTCAATCGCCTTGATTTTGGGTTCGTTGGAAAGGTCTTGTCGCCCTGATCATTTTTGTCTTTTGGCTCGTTGCAATCCAACGATCAGAAACCCTTCAAGTGGTCCATTCCTTCACCGGATCCACTTAAGGGCAAATGAGTCTTTTTCCCCTCTCTTCTCCTTAAGCAGGGATTAACCCTAGTCTCTTATTCATTCTTTGCCACGAAGGTTCCAGTAGCAGCCCTCTTTATCTTCTTCCTCCTCTTATCAAGCCCAGAACTCTACCAGGAGAGGTCATCCTTGAAGATCCGAACCGCACATCTTCATCCCCTTGATCTTCTGTTTCCATTGATATCAGTTTGTTAAGCTTTCTTTTACCCTCATCTTTTCAATCATATTCTCTTTTGGTTAGATTTAGGTTGTTCTTGATCTTTTCTTCCCTTCATTCTCTTTTGCGTTCTAGGTTGTGTTTGAGTGGGTCGGATTTGTGGATTTCGTGGTAGAAGGCTTCTCCTCAAGTTTTTCACCATTTTCGTCTTCTTCTTGATTGAGGCAAGTAGATTTGCATTTTATGATTAAGCATGTGTGTGTGATTTCTATTGACTGCAATGATTTCTTACTAGAATACCCTAATTCTAAGTTTTGTTTCTGGTTTTCATTTGGGATTAACATACTAGATTAGGTTTTGGGGGATTTGGGTTGGTTTAATTCTTAATTGGTAATCCTAGATTGTTTAATCTACTAGAATGATATGGAAAATGATAATTGCAATGGTTGGGGAGCATCGAGGCTCAGTGTGTGCATGTTTAGCATGGAATGGCCTGAGAAAAGATGTAGAAAAATCCAATATTGGGTTTCTGGTCACTGTCCGATCAATAGAGCACTCTGTCCGATCGATCAGACAAGTCATTAATTGAATGGTGTTCAGGTCCGATCGATTGGACCTATGTCTGATTGATCGGATGGTGCAGGTAGGCAGAACTTGACAACTTTGGACACGTGTGACTTTTAATTCGACCGTTGGATTTCTACGCGTAATATATTGTTGGAAAGCACTTGAGACGTTGGCACAAGTTTCGTTATGATCGAAGATCGAGAAGTAAGGTAATTACTCGGATTAATGACCCAGTTTATGTTTTATTGGTAATGAGACTGTTAACCTAGGTTTGGGCCTTAGATGTTGGAACCCATGAACTTACTCTTACATGACCATTAATGGGGATTGAAATCGAAGCACGTGGCTTGGTGTGCTTCGATTAGTTGTTTAGGTATTTGTGTATTACGCATGGTGTAACCAAATGCGTATGGATCTGAATCGATCAATGCTTAACATGATTGTACGCCAAGGGATTTCCCTAGAAGCATCGTTGATTCAATTTCCACACTTACTCTGTTAAAATATGTGGGGTACAGGGATGACACCACTTGCCTATGCTTGGATTGTAATTCCTCATTGACTTGTGAATTGTGCCCATTGATATTATTCCTTTTACACTCTCTTGGCATAAAACACCTAACTAATTATGAAACATAAATCCTTGAACTAGGATATGAACCTAATTAACTTAGAGTGTATCTTAGGAACCGTGTGTCATGTATTTGATAAACATGACTGGCTAGCTTATAAGGGATTATCATGTGGGCTGGACTTGTCTTGTATTGTCTTGAAGGAGACAGTCCCTGTGAGCATGTCTTGTGTGTTTAGCTAGCCAGACTTGCTTGTCTTGGTTTCCTCGTGTCAATACCACTTCACTACTATTACCTGACTACAGTAGGATTCACTGTAGAAAGGTTTGCATGTCATGGCCAACTGCAGTTTGGGGTTTTATTGATAGGCTGGCTACTTGGACATCGGGGTGGGCAATCGGCTTTGGACGGTGTCCATAGCATTGACTAGGTGGGAGCGGGCTAGGATCGTGCTGGTATTCCCAGGACCGGGTGCTAGGATCCCCCTGAAGCCGCACTTTGGTATCAGTAGTCTGGACTTGATTGTTACTGATACCCTGTAAGGTGGCTAGGACATCCTCGGAGTCTCCCTCTTGATACTTGCATTGCATTGCATGGATGGTAGTTATTGTTAGATGATGTTAGGATTTTTGTTATTGTTTATGATGATTATTGTTCATGATTTATGCCTAACTTTGTTCCCTTGTATTCTCATGATCATATACTTATTTATTCTTATACTTGATGCATGCCATGTTTATTATATCTTGCTTATCTATTGCTTAACAAGTCATTGACTCTGTTCCTTGGTGTGCATACACCTCAGGTGACTACTATGAGGAACAGACAGGTGAGGAGATCCTGGATGATCTCCAACCAGTAGAAGAGGAGCGAGAGTAGCATGCCGTTGACAGAGAGTAGCGCCATCACTCCCGACACGAGAGAGACTCACGTGGGACATTCATAGGATTTTATTTATTCATTTTTATTCATCGTTGGACCTTTCTTTTATTGACATTATGTTCTTTAATGGTCTTAGATATTGGGATGACCATTATTAATAATTTAACTTCTTCGTTTAGTTTTAATTGTTCTTTTGCAACTTTAAATATAAATGAGATTTATTATTTATTGTTTGATATCCAAATATGCCGGGAAGTGTATGGATTCCACAGTTCTTTTATTCTTGAGATTTGAAACGCAATATCCTCATAGTGGACTTACAATCCTTGGGCCTAAAGGGCAAAGTCTTTAATTAGCCTTAAATTTCACTCCCCGATCTGGTTTATTCTCTAATCAGGTTCGGGGGACGTGAGAGTGTATTGACTAATTTAAACCACGTACCGAAAGAAAGTCAAGAAACAAAAGCAAAACCAAAAGCAATAACCCCCCTACACATACCCACACCCTCATTAAATATAATTTAGCTACCTTCCACTCAGGTGTCTCCCATTTGTTTTCTATCAGCCAGATCCACTGGGCCACCCTCTGCATATCATATGGGCACTGCTTCGGATCATGCCCCTTTTCCAACTTCTTATATGCTTCGTGTAGCTCTGCCCTAAACTCCCTATAAATATGCATCGCTAATTTCCCGATTTCAATTGCCACGCGTGCATCGGTCTTCCAATTGCCAAAGTCATACTTTTGATGTCATTTCAAACCCATAAGTGGGAAAAATAAACAATAAAGCCTATGAATATAGATTAGGAAGTAAAATATTGTTTTATTACCGTAGCTGCAGTAAAGATTGCCTCCTTACACCCATCATCAATAGCTCCCCATGTTTATTTGTGCAAAGGTACAAGCCTGCGAATATGACTCCCCAGCTTGATTGCAAATGTGGAGGCATTTGCACCCTCAAATGCCCCAGATTGTACACCTAGCGAAATAGAAATCCTACTACCCAGAATCATCATCCTCTTCTCTAACTCATGGCCCACCACCCTACCCCGTACATGCAGAGAGGATGATGCCACAACCAGCACAAACAAATATGAATTATTTAACATAAAAAAAATGAAATAGGGCTAATAAGTTTGAAAAATATAATAGGGTCAAATATTTCTTTCCTACGTTACTGCCCGTATTAGGCGGGATAGATAGATTGGGCTGATTGACAATACTATCTGAGACCGATACCTGAGTGTCTGTATTGCATTATCTGCATCTCCCTGGGGCCATGTGTGCGAACTGAATAACACAATAAGTTAGTATTAAATCAAGAATTGCGAAAAAAGCACAATAAGTGAGTATAAATGCAAGAAATATCACAGGGGTTTAAATTTTGATATTAGATATAACAACCTCATCTTCTAACTCTTCTTCATTTGACGAATTCAACTCTTCCTCACTAGGCGCCAAATGGTCTATACTCCTTGTCGACGTCATCATGCTCCTCTTCAAGAGAGAGTTAATGCCGAAATGGATTTTGAAGTGCTTGTACCAATTGTCGTGCGCCAATTTCACTCATTCTACCCATGTTCCTTTCAATATTCCTTTTTATAGCTTACTCATAAGAATTCTTCTTATGAGCCAATGCGCCAGGTTTGACACAAACTTTTCTTTTGCTCGGCATTTTTTGGCCTCTATGATTAAAAAAAATGACAAACGGATCAAACATATATAAAAAGTAAAAAAAGGCACGATAGTTAGCCAATTGAAAGGTAAATTAATGACTCAATTGCATTTAGTCCTTTTCCAAACACATGAAGAAATAAACTTTACATATCATAATTCCATATAAGAATCAACATCAAGGTCGGACTGATCAGTTTCCTCTTCATTTATGTACTCTGCCTTTGTTTCATCCTCGTCACCACCATCGTTGGCAATTGGCTCATCAGCATCGGCCGCTAGTTCATTATCCTCAAGGATGATATTTGGTTCAATGTCATCCCTAGTGTAACAAAAGGAAAAATCCTCGGCAACAGATACTGAGACAGTTTCAATGGTTTCTTCCTGTTGGTACGGCTCGTTTATCACATTTTTCTCTTTTTCTTCATCTCGCTCTTGCACATCCATCCCAAACACCCCGATGCTTGACCCGTTCCACGACTTTCCAATTTGGGCCTAATTTGGTATCATTGACATAGAACACTTGATTTACCTGATTTGGCAAGACAAAGGGATCCTTTTCATACCACCGATCCCTAACGTAAATGCTTGTGGCATGTGCATCGATATGTATTTTAGATTTATGACCAATATTATACCATTCACATTTGAACAAAACAACATCAGAACCATTAATGTATGACAATTCAAAAATGTTGGTCACGTAACCGAAAAAGTCAATGTTTTCCTCATTGTGGTCCCCCTCGACGACCACCCCGCTATTCTGGCTCTTGTGACGGTTGTTGTTGTGTCTGGTGACGAACCGGACGCCATTAACCCTACAACCCAAGTATTGATGCACCAAACAATTAGGAGCATTTGCCAATGCCCACAATGCATCTGTTGCTTCTGGAGACCCTTGAGATCTGAGTTGGTTTATGTGCATTAATTTTTTAAAATTAGTTCAAATTGGATTTACCCGTCTTGAGTTGATAACATTTATTTTGCATCTTTTATACGTACATGATCTCTGATCTCTGAACCATCCAGAAAACTTTTCCCGTCGTAAATCGGTGATGTTGCGCCCCACAGGCTCATTCACTTGCCTCTTTGCTCCATACTCAGGGTATTAGTGACACATAATCAATGTGGCATATAGGAAGATAAGAAAGTTTACATGCAATGCATATAATTAGTTAAACTAAACCACTTACTCTAGATAAGGTATGACCTCGGGAGTTTAGGAGCCCTCGTGATAGGTTAAAAGGGCCAGACGCGTTGGGTGAACACACCCAACTCTGGACCTTGTTCGCCCTCATCGTCATTCCGTTATTTAGGAACTTCTCCCTTTAGGTAATCTTCATAAAATTAACACTCTCTTTGGCAATATATGCCTTAGGGATCGAACCTTCTGCCTGAGCTCGATTGATAACGTAGCCCTTTGATCAATGTTCCCGGAAACCTTCAAACACATGAATCAATATCAGGATAAAAAATGAAATACGATACTAATCAACAATTTAAAGAATGGTAAACACAATCACCTCTCGATTAGATACATACATCAATATTGCACCGGTCCAACGAGCATAGCCTCACGCGATAAATGAACTGGCAAATGGACCATCACATCAAAGAATGCCGGAGGAAAAGTCCTTTTCAACTTACACAATATGAGGACTTTCTTATTTTTCAATTCTTCCAAGTGACTCCATTTCAAAGTCTTGGAGCAAATGTCCCCAAAAAAGCTACCCTGCTCAAATAGTGTTGTGCATATCTCTTTGTTCACATACCCCCATGCATACTAATCAGAAAAAGACGTTGCAGTAGAACATGGTAGTAATGTCTTTTCATGCCCGCTAATCTCTCATTCTTTGAGGTCACATGCCTCGAGAGGTTCGCAGCATAGCCATCTGGGTACTTGATCGATTTTAAATATTGATGAAAAAAACCATCTTTCTCCTTCGGGCCTAATGTGTAGGATGCATGGGGCTTCTCTTGTGTCCCATTGCTTATATTGTATAGATGCAATTCTGGCCTAATGTTCATACTTGCCAAATCCTGACAAGCATACTCTCTGTCCTTGCTCTTCTTGTCTAAGCCCACCATTGTGTAGAGGTGACTTTCACAAATTTATTCTTCTCTACGTGCATAACATCAATGTTATGTTGAAGCTTTAGTTTCTTAAAGTTTGGTAGCTCATAAAAATTGCTTTTCTTCGTCCAGTTCAAGTCTTCAGGGTCACGTGGTCTTTTTTTGTTGTTAGAGTGCTTCCCAAACCTTATATCTGGAAGCCGCTCCAATTGTGCTTGTACCTTTTCCACCGACGGTAACTCCAATGACTTCACTCGATTCTCCACCTTTCCATTAAGGTCCTTGCTACGTCACCAAGTTTGCCGCTTAGGCAAGAAAGCTCTATGGCCCGTGTAACCAATCTTCCTTCTCAACCTGCCCGATAAGGAATATTTATTACAAATGGGACAAGCCTTGTAGCCTTTGGTACTCCACCCAGACAAGTTATCATATGCAGGGAAGTCGTTTATGGTCAACAATACAGCTGCGCGCATTTTAAAGCTCTCCTTGCTAGAGGCATCGTAAGTTCCGACACCATTCTCCCATAACGGCTTCAACTCATCAATCAAGGGTCAAAGATAAACATCAATATCATTACCAAGCTGATGTGGTCCAGGAATAAGCAATGACATCATGAAGAATGGCTCCTTCATGCACATCCAATGTGGCAAGTTGTACGGCATAAGTATGACATGCCACATATGTAAGACGTGTTCATGTCCCAAAAAGGGTTGAACCCATCTGATCACTAAAATGAATTTGAGTAAAGGAAAAGATGGTTAAAAATTATATGCATCCACATACAACATCCAAATTTCCATACCAAAAAACCATTCACCATGCCAAAATATCAAAACAACATAAGATTGAAGATGATATCCAAACAACCCATAGTGGGTCAGTACCATTGACATGGCTATGCTATGAAACTGCAGATAAAACTAAGACATCCAACATCCCAACATGCTTTACCAAATAATGTACTATGATAGGAAAGGAAAATAGATGGGGAAGCATAAGATAAATATTTAGGATTGCATAAACATTACAAATTCACAACAATTACAAGAACATTGAAGAACCCAAGAGACTTTGAGATTTTCATTTTTTTTTTTTTTACTTACAGATTCTAAAAGAGTAAAACCCAACAGACTTCCGCCCATTTCAGGGCCGAGACATTCATTGGGGTAGCCTGCAATTTCAGGCATGGGGACCTATTTTTTGGCGGGGCTGCCGAACTGGGCGCCTCGGGATTTGGCGGACAGAGGCTAGGGTAGGGCTGTGGTTGCGGGCCAAAGATTTGGGTTGGCCAGAGGCTAGGACAACCTGCAATTACAGGCTTGGGACTACTAGGTGGAGCTTTGAGGGAGAGAAAGGGATGGGGGACTATTTTTTGAGCAGGGCTGTCGGACTGGGCACCTAAGGTTTGGGCGGATAGAGGTTGGGGTGGGGTTGTGGTTGCGGGCCAAGGATTTGGGCTGGCCAAAAGCTGGGATGGCTTGCAATTACAGGCTTGGGACGACCTAGGTGGAGCGCTAAGGGAGGTAGGGCTCCAGCCTGGGGTTTGGGTTGGACAGCCAGCGCATCAATGGACGACTGGTAGTGGTGGGGCATGCAGGGCGGCCAACAGACTGGGGTTTGGGCGACCAGTTGCATGCGTATCTAATTGGTACGAAGAACAGAATGAGGGAGTAGAGATAGGAGAAGACGAAGAGATAATGAGGTTTCACATACCTTCTTGAATGATAACTGGCGTATGACAAAACGGAAAATGTAGAGACGCTGGTTGGGCTCGTCGTGAGTCTTAGCAGACAATGGTTGGAGTACTATTTTGTTTTAGAGATTCAGGTTAATCCCACGATTAAAAGGAAAACGTAGAGACGCTGGCCGGGTTCCTCGAGAGTCTTAGCAGGCGATGGTTGGAGTATTGTTCCGTTTTAGAGATTCAGGTTAGTCCCACGATTAGGATTAGGTTAAAACGTAATCCCCAACGCGCTACTTGAGCATCATTAAATACTGTAAAGAACCTTCTCCGGCACTTCTCAACATCAGCAATGAGGTTTAAATAATTCCCAACGTCGTTAGTGCATCGTCTTTCCGATCACTAAATTTCCGGCTTCTTAACATTTTCTCCAATACCCAGATGGCACCCTGCTTTCTATTGATGAGATTTGCCGACACGCAAAAGGTAGCGTCATGTAATCGTGTTGCCAACGCTATGGTGCTTCTGTCAAACACATTATTTGCAACGTATTTCGACTGCGTCAATAAGGTTCGTTGGTACATATGCAATTTGTTGTAGTGAATATTTACAGCAAGAAGTTTGTAAATAGAGAGAAGATGGGAGATTTAGTGCAATCAATTCTACTATGTTACAATTAATAAGTTCAATCGATGATGTTTTTTAGTTTAATCAATTCTAGTATACCCTATATAGGAAAGAAAATTATATATATATAGGTAAACATATCTTAATACACATTGATAATTTCAATGCTCAATAAGAAAGAATATACTCTTTAAATTTTTAAGAAAATATCAAGCTAAATATCAAAAGAAACGAACTTTTAAAATAATATTAAAAGAAAAGACTAAGAAAAGGATACCCTAAATTAATTGATATTTTCAACACGCATGGAAAAGAGGAAGCCTTTGGTTCAGTCTATTTTGTCATTAACCACTGTAGTGCATGTCAGGGTAAAAAGATTAAATATATTCCATTAGGGTAGTTCGCTTATGCTATTATTTAGAATTTTATATTTGTATAGATTACATTTTTTAAATATACTATTAGTTGGAGTGAGTATACCCAAATCAAGAGCACAATGCTGCATATATTATTATTTGAACAGTATGGGCGGAATATACTATTGGGATAATTTCACAAAGATAACAAAATTAGAAGAAGTTGAAAATGGATTATCTTCAAACCATCGCCACATTAGAGGAATTGTGTCATAAATGAAAATAAACAAACAAAAGAAGAGATACAGATAAAATTTCTATAATCACCATGAAAAGATTAAGAAAATCAATATAAAGTTGCATAATCCATAGAATGGCGTAGAAATTAAATTGACAAGGGAAAATGGAACAAATGCATAAACATTAAATTGAGCCATCATGTTTGTATATTATGAATTTGCCAATGGCCTTATCGTTAAAGATTAGGATCTCATCAAACAGATGGAAATATCTCCTCATCTATGATGATTATGTTAACACTTGGGAAACAGACTGAAGACTTATAAAAATCTTTTAAATGAGATTAATGGTTGCTTTTATGGTATTCGAGAAATAGTTTGACGGTTTTATGAAGCTTCTAAAAAAATTCAAATTAATATTTTCTTTTTAAGGAATTAGAGTAATGGTCGTAATCAAAGATAGATGGTCAATTAATGGACTGGACCCAATTCTGGATATGGAAAATGATGGTGATGTGCGACCAGAGATCATTCAGCTTTAAAGTAATAGATAGACGAAGAGTTAGGATAGCATGTAGAAGAAGAGAAGGAGGAAGAGAAAAGAGGGTAGTGATAAGTTAAAGTGACGGCCAAAACTAATTCCTATGGTCACAATCAATTTGGCTTCCAAGTGAAAAAAATCCGCGGTCCCACACTTATCCACCGTATTTAGAAGAGGCTCACAGGTGGGAGGCCGGGAAGAAGAAACGATATGTGTAAAATACCCCATGATCTCTTCAACCATCTTCTCTGCTTCACACCAATCCCCCCACACAGTTTCTTAATCCAATAATATGATTCCTCTTTTTCCTATGAGAAGCTTTTAAGTGGAAGAACTTGGTGTTTTGGTCCCCTTCACTCAACTAAAAAGCAAGAGAGCATTGTTTCCAACATAATTTTCTCCCTTTCAGGTGTTTAGTTCAAAAATGAAAAGGGGAATTTTATTCATTCTTGAATGTTTTATAGAAAAATGTGAAAATGACTTCCACATGTATTTGATTGTGCTTTTAAAAAGTCACTTTCAATTTTATTTACGTGGGGTCTATTTGTCTCACCTTCCGAGTGCAGGCAATTTATAGTTTTTTATACAACCCTCTCGTCAGGCTAAGGAGATCAGATACAAAGAAGAAAGTACAAGAAAATGAAGAGAAAAAAGAAAGGTGGATGTCTTCAGAGAGTTGCCGAAGACGAAATTGAAGAAGTTTTCCATTTTGTAGTTTCCTTCGCTAATCTTTGTAATTCATTACCCTTATGAGGAAGAAGAGTTAACGGTGATGTTTTCTTAAAAACAAAAGAAACAATCCATGTTCTTCTTCTCTAGTGAGAGGAACAAAGACTGATTTTGGAGGCTGTCACCCAATCTCAAAAACAATTGACGCCTGGTTCTCACCTTGAGAATGAAGAAGAAGTGGGTCTTCTGTGTACAAAGTAGCAGAGTTTGAGTTTTGGGCTTCTTACACTCAATTAGATACTAGCTGCCTTCCCAAGTGCCCTTTTTATAGCCTTTGGGAGGCCATAACAGTCGGAAACCATGGGGGTGTGGAGGCAGTTTCGAAAACTGTAATTAATGGAGGATGTAACCGCCTTTTCACGGATCCAACAGCCATCTGAAGCATAGCCGCCCAGATCATGGGGGAGAATTGCACGACGGCCATTGAGGAAGATGTTCAGTGGCCGGCGAAATGCTTCCGTAGTGCCTAGCAGCTAACATCTGAGTGGTGAGCGGCAGCCACAATATGAGTCCAACGGCCAACATTTCATGAGCTGAAGCAACTGGTGAAGTCTTGCATGAACTGGCTAATGAAATGCTGCCACTATGACCGATCAGATTCCAGCAGTTAGTAAAAATAACAATTTTTTCTATGGAAATGAGTATTTTTCCTTAAGGAATGGGATGCATTTAATGAATAAATTTTTTGTGTGCCAACATTAAGTAGTTCACTATCTCCTGACAAGCTCCTCTGATTTTCTGCATTGTAGCCTCACTCTGGTCAGAACCTAGTAAATGCTGCAGTTTTTGTTTCTTGTCTTTTAATTGCTTCTGTATATTACCAGACCTCACCTTGTTCCACTTAGTCAGGCTTTGTCTGCATCTATCAAGAGAGGAACAAAGCCTTCACAACTCCCATCCCTGATCCGCTAAGTTACATGCCTTGGCAATAGTGTCTTCTTACTTATTATTGCCCACCCACATTGCCTCAAACTTAAATATGCGTGTTTTACATCGATAGTTATTCTGTCTTACACATGAATCCAAGAGAATTATATAATATGAAGCTAATTGATTTCAATTTAGAAATCAGTCTGATTTATACAATTGATTTTGACTTTGTTGACAGTCTATTTTGACCCCTAATCCCCGTCTTTCACGTCTTCCTTCCCCACGTTAATTCATTATGATCCCATTTCCCTTTCATCACTTCTTCCTTCCCCACCTTTTAAATATGTAAATTAGTAGTTCTCAGTGCTGCTTTGGAAACCCATATGGTCAGCGTATAGCTGCTAACATGATAATAGTTGTTGGTATATGCATGGTATTTGGATGTGTAGTCATAGAAGAAAAATGGGTCTAGGTTACATACCTTACCTAATTTTTCCGCTTCTATATGATATGTAGATTTCTAGGTCCCTTTAAATCCTTAAGACCTCGAGACTGAATAAGACTCCAATGAAGTGGTTTGGAAAGAAATGCAGAATTGTGGAATTATCGTGAACTTAACCTCAAATTGAAGATAGGCTATAGTACAGTGTGTACAATAATTTTTATATTCATTTCTTTATGTAAAACTCTTTCAACGTAGAATATCATTGATTTCACTTATCAGTTGGATCATATCAATATACGTCTCCAATATTTTATAATTTGAATGCAATTGTTGTTCGATGCCTGCCGTGTTTAGCATGGGCATCTCTCACTAGTAGGTAGGTGATCGTCCCAAAACAGGGTTTCCAAATATAAATTGTACATAGCTACTATCTCTACTCATGAGAATAGTGATGTTAGCCAGGTGTCGTATTCATTGGGACAAAAAGGCTAAATTGCGTTGTTCCCAAATTCTTAAATTAATCCTACTAGAGAACAAAGTATCGATTTGGGGTTTACGATTCCTAAATTAGCAAATTGAAATTCAAATTTGATTCATTTGAAGAAAAGATCTTAGGGTATGAATCCACTCTACCATCGTACAATGGCAAATATAGACGTAAGGTTTTACTATCGGTGCTTTAAAGACTCGTTTTGGTATAAAACGAATGACTCAGATAAATCATACAAAACACCGTTACTTAAAAAAACCTCCCAATAAAAATTATAAAATTAAAAACGAGACCATAAAAGAAATAAACCTTCTTCTTCATCACAGTTGAATGTTACAAATGTAAAGGTATAGGACATTATGCTAATAAATCTCCTATTATAAAGAAATTAAAAGGGAAAAAGAAATAAACTATGTTAAACTTGTGGACCTTAGATGAATGGGTTAAAAGTATAAGATTGACTTCAAATTTGATACCTATGTTGGGATCTCTCCATCCCTCCTCCCTCCCCCGTTCCATGATTTGTAGAGTCCCAAGTGAGCCCCACTAGGCAGCTTGTACCATAAGATGGTAAGGGAAGCTTGTACATGAGAATTACTCATATATATATATATTATAATTGGTAGCATGCATTTAAAGAAACATGACTTGGGATTTGTAGTTTGAGTATCCCAATGAGGCGCATTTATCGTTTCACTAGGCACTAATTTGGTTTGACGGGCCATCCATCATTACAGATTAAATAAGGTTAAATGGGAAGGTTGAGTTATATAGCCATCTTGCATCTAAGATCAATCCAATCCATGTTGGATGTCCTTAACAATAAAGCCCAATTAGTGAATTGATACTAAATAAAGCCAACAGATTGTTTACAATTATATATACATATATATACATATACATATACATATGTGTATATATATTTGTATGAACAGGGCTCTCCTAAGCTGAAGTTTAGTTTATCCTAAGCTGGAATAGTGCTAGTCACACAAATCAAAGTTAATCCAATTCTGATTGGATTTATCTTGATTTTGGAGACGACCATAATGCAAAAACAACAATAATCAACTTTGATTTGTGGGACCAGCATTGTTTCAGCTTAGGATAAACTAAGCTTCAGCTTATGAGAGCTGGCCCCTATATATATAGGAAAATATTCACTTGCATCTATCCCTCGCCACATTATTGTGAGGGAGAACATAGTGGGGCCACTTTATAACTCATCTAAATCATCCACACACATGGAACCCCCTAAATTACAATGGATCAATTGAGTTTTCATTAATCCGAATGGATTGGACCTTTGGATTGAGGGTCAAAATTTTTCTTTAATATAAAGTCGTTAAATTTGTGGACCCCCCCCTGCGTCCCATGATCAATGAGGCCCTAGGTGGGCCCCATGGAGTTTGTCCCTCACCACATGGTGAGGGAAGGATGCACATGAATATTGCCCACATATATATATATAATGATAGCAGCCCTCTTCGTGGGCGGTGCTCCCTCTTGGGGTTTCACAATGACATGTGGCATACCCTTTTTATAGATAACTCATAACCCAATCGAATTTTTCCAAAAACTGCCCTTAATTATCTCCATCTTACCTCCATCAAATCTAACAAATACTTTTCTTTTTTTTCTACAAGGCAAATTGTATTAGAAAGGAGGAGAGAAACAAATGGCAAGAAGCCCCAAAACAGGAAAGCCTGATAGGCCACTATACAGGAAAGAAAGGGATAAACTAAGAAGCTGAGCCCCTAACAACCAAAATTTTGACAAGGGAAGAATAGACAAAAAATGGCATAACTCTTAAAGAGGTCTATCAGAAAAAGGTTTATCTATACGACTGAGAGAGGCTGAAACAAGCTCTGTCAGGTAGATCTTAACCTTCATCTGGGAGGCTTTAGAGTTTATAAAAAAAAAGGTCATTTCTACATTTCCAAATAGCAAAAGTGGTGGTGAAAAAGATGGAGGCAACACCTTTGCATGCCAACTTATCACTTTTGAGGGAGAGAGCGTGCCAAATCTTTGAGGTGGACGAGGGTCAGCCATGGCGACACCAGCTGCTTGGAGAATCCAGCTCCAAATGGAGGACGCAAATGAGTAGTGGAAGAGGAGATAAGGAGTTGTTTCCAGATCAGCCTTGCACAGACAGCACCCGAAGGCAAGGTTAAAGACAGCAGATTGAGCCCAGGCTTGGGTAGGGGTCTTTCCATGCATCAGCCTCCAAGCAAAGACGGAGACTAGAAGCTGCTGTAGGGAGTCCCATACCAGGGGAGCCCATTTACCCCACTCCATTAACACTCTACTTGATCTGATAAGCTACCAGGCCTCTTGGAAGGTGAGGTCCTAATTTGGGTGAGATTTCCAGACTATGCGGTCTGCTGAAAGCACGTCTAAGGTGATGTATGTCCATATCCCTATTATCTCTCAAAATTGAATCCTCAGTTTTCCTTTATCTTATTATCATTATATCAATCTCTATGTAACATCCCTAATATCTCTAAGTACCAAAATAGGAAGTACATGCATATGATCCATCCGAAGATATGTAGCAGAATATCGACAACAACATAGTATTAGACTAGTGTGGTCTTACAATTATAGTGGATGGAACCCCCTATGTTTTTAGATCAAAATTCTAGAACTAATCTAATGATGTGGGAGGCCGAGAGTAAGGAATAGGTGGCTGTCGACTTGGCTGACAAGTCCTCCATGTCACCTTGTGTTCGTTGGGAGGACTATTTTTGTGGTAGAGAAGGGGCTTAGTATTTCTTTATGCAGTTATTCTTTGAGTTGGCCCATCAATATTTCTGAATCGAGTCGACTCAATTGGATATCGGTGCAAGTCTAACTATGGATAAAAAAATTAACAAATATGAGTTCTTTCAAATCTCTTATTTTTATCAACTTATTATCAAATAATATCTCTTTTTATATTAGTAATCACTAATCATTTTTGTTTGTTAATTTATCCAAATTCTTAAGGAGTCCTAAAATCTCTCTCAATCTTACTAGTTTAAATCCTTCAATTATCTCCTAAGATTTCTTTCCCTTTTGTGTGCCTAAGATTTCTCTTTTCCCTGTCTCATATTGTGATTACAATTTACAAAGATTCCTATTCTCTCTCTCTTCCCTCTCTCCACACGACTCATAAAACTCCTCTCCCTTATCTCACACTCTCATTAATTCTTGGCAATTGCAATATAGGTTTCGTTTATCTTCTTCCCTAATTTCCACCTTTACTTTCATATTTATTTTCATGTGATCCATGTATTTATTTTCATGTGTTTTCTTCTTCTACTTGCATAGTCATTTCTATTTGTTTTTTTCTTTATATATGAAAAAGACAATATTTATGGATACTGGACGAGCTGCTCAAGAAAAGCCACAGTAAGATCCTGATTGGAGTATTATTATTTAGAGATGCATTCAAAATGCTTCATAAAGTAAGTAACACTTCGAATTATTATATTGTACGAAAAATCTTTAAAAAAAAAGTTTCACTTTGCTGCATTCAATGACTCAATGTATCCTCTGACTTAGGCTTCATCTATCTCCTCTAATTTCCATTGTAGTTCAATTAAAATCACCAATTTATATAACATGCATTTACATAAGCCCCACTTTTAAATGCCCATGCCAAAATAGAATAAAAGCCGTTATCAATAGGTTGTTGGTACTTAGAAGCAATTGTGTTTTCTTTTCATGAGATATAAAGCTCAAGGATTTACAATTAAATGTTACCTGGTTTTATATGCTAACCCCAGATGGGTTTGCATGAGTTCGGATCCCTTCACTGGTGTATATGCTAAGCCTAGATGGGCTATACTTTCTTTCTATGACCCAGGTTTCAACAATTGGATTTAACAGATGAGGAGTGCTTTTAGAGTGGGGTTGGTGCGGAGAGCTTCTTCTTTTTCTCCTCCTCCTCTTTCCTCAAGTTTCCTTCCTCTTGTAAAGGCAAGTTTCTTAGCTATGCATTTTAGATGTGCATGCATTATTTCATGAGTTCTTAATGATCAAGTTGCTTAGACATGCATTAATTCCAAGCTTGAACATGGTTTATTGACATTGCAGGCTAATTAGGTGTTAATGGTAGAATTGAACCTTGATTGGATGGTGTGGGTTTGATAATTGATTGATGAGGATGGAATGGAATGTGATGAGCATGGAGGCTCATTTCCATGCATGTAAAAGCTTAGGGAAAAGAAAGATGAAAACCTGTAAGGGCCCGTCCCTAGATATACCTAGTGAGGCCCAATTTGACTAAGTCAACCCTAGGTTATCCTATTTAATGGGTGATTAGCATGAGTAGTTAGTAATTCCCATTAATTTAGCATAGATTATAAGATTAAAACCCTTGTTAGATTAATAATGGTTTCTTAGAATTAATTTTCTAATTAGAAGCGTTAGTTGTAATATTAACCATATATGGGTTTTCCTTATAGAGTTGTGCAATTTATCTTATAATGACCCAACTACCCATGGCCTAACCCATTAATCCATTTATTATATGAGGGTACTCTAGTCTTTTAACCACACATTTTTCCCCCTTTTTTAAAATCCCAATACCTTAAATGACCTTGGCCTCCTTTATTGTCAACCAAGTAAATATGGGCACTTTTGTCATTATAAATAGCCTACCTTTACTGCCCTTAGGCTCCTTTATTCACAACCACGCATTTGAGGATACTTTAGTCATTAAATGTGAGTATCTAAACTACCCTAGTCCTTATCCTTTATTTCTATTAGCAACCAGAACCCTTTGGTCATTCCATTTTAACCTTCCTCAAATACCGCCATCCTTAACCTAAACTTACATCAGCAAGGAAAGGCACCTTGGACATCTTCTAATCCACTAATTCTTGTAGAAGAAATATACTACAAACTTCCCAAACATTTCCTACACTCTCTTCCTCTCATTTCACTACAATTTCACTCTCATCTCTCTCTCTTTCTAAGTTAGAGATTAGGGTTTCTCTCTCTCTCTAGATCTTAGCCCTCCAATTATTAGAAGCAAAAGCCTCATCTACACCTAGCCATCTACAAGCTTAGGAGCTCATTACATATCCTAGATCTCTCTTTCCTCTCCAAGTAAAGGTAACATTCTTCTCCCTTTTCAATTTTCTTATAAAATAGTCTTTTTTCCTATATTGCCCTTCCTTATGCATTTCTCTCTTTGGGAATGGGTGTAGAGATTGTAGATTCAGCTATTGGGGTGGTCTTAGAGCATTTGGAATGAAGCCAAGCTATTTGAGGAGCTTTCTTCCTAATTAGACAAGTAGACATGCTTAGATTCTTTAATTAAATTAATTAACATGCTTAGGTTGTTAATTACGGTCTTTTATGGTTGTGTGGTATGATTTATGTGATTGGATGGTTGATTGGATGATATTATATATGGGTTGTTGTTCTAAGCCTTTTTCTTATGTGATTTTGGCCATTGATGAATGGGAATCCCCCATTTGGAAAATCAACGGCCCATTTGTGATGAGATCATGATGTGAGAGGTGTACCTGAGGATTGGAGGTGATTGATATAGATCTGGGGTCCATTTGGTGGAGTTTTGATAGAAAATGGAAGATGCCAGAATCCTGAAATTTGGGGTTTTGTGTCTACCCGGTCGACCTGGTCACTCAGGATGTCGACTAGGCACACAGCGAACTGACACACAGCTGGGACCTAAAATTTCTCACAGGGTACAGAACCCAGTGTAGCCGGTCGACAGGCCAAGAGGCTCGGTCGACCCGCCACACTGAGGATCCCCTCACCTGCCAAATGTTTGTGGAAATGCATGTAGTTCACTCGGTCGACCGGAGGACCCTCTAGGTCGACCGAGGACATTGTAGACTGTGTTTTCTGACTCCCAGTTAGCTGTCCACTTCGACAGAGTACCAGGTAAACCCGTGGACCCATGATGTCGACCCAGTACACTGTAAACAGTGATTTTCCATATTTAGTTCCATTTCTTGATCCAATCATGTGTGGGCCCCGTTGACCTTTCATTTGTACTGTTTAGGATACACTAAACAAGAGTCAAGGGCCGGGCTTAACCGTGACCCGCGTAGCCAGCTAAGTAGGGTCTAGGGTTATAAGCGGAACCTGATTCAATGGTTATGGATTTCTTATGATGTTAAATACCTTCATGAGCACCAAGAATACTTAATGAGCATCTGGGACTTCGTGATCACTATCTTAGGTGAAGTGGGACCCTAGACCTGAATAGAGGGGCATCGATCATCGATAGATTTGTGACATGTGGTACTTATGTTGATGAAACAGACACTGAGGCTGGCTGGTGGGTCCAAACCCTGGATGTTGGCCTTGAGAGGTACTAAAATCAGGGATTACACTTAGGCTCTGATCCATGATCACGGTCCGTATTGGATGAGGTATCAGAACATAGTACTTGAAGTCCTGATCAGTAATATTGGGAGCTTAACGGTAAATATTGATGGGCCGACTATATAATGAGATAATGTTAATTAAGCATATCGAGAAGCAGAGTTTACAAGGGTATGCATTATTAACTGTTGGGAATCGTAAGGATGGATTACTTATACCCGAACTCCGTGCCTCATGCCCTTGACGAATATCGTCTCATATTAATTATGATAAGGCTATCCAATTCGGAGTACCCCCACCTAGTGGTTTGTAGGATTTGTGGATGTACGATTGGTCTGCCGAGGGCATGGACATTGATATTGAGATATTATTGGATGACACAGTAGGTACCGGTGTGGGAGGGGTACTGAGACCACCAGCGCTTGGACTGGGTGTGGATGGATGGTGATGTTGATCTAACACGTAGGACCAATGGCCGTGGCTTGGTTGTGACTATGGATGAGTGATTGAGCATATAAGACCAATGGCTGGGACTTGGCTGTGGCTATAGATATTGATGGACTCTTGTACGCTACTATTCGATGAGAAGACACCGATGAGTGGCTATGACCCCCATGGTTGATGTCCATCAACAGTTGTCGGGACGACGATGATGGGTTGGCTTTGACCTCCCACGTCCCTTGTACTTCAACTGTGGACGAGCCCTTGTGTGATCCTTTGTATGTATATTGGTTGAATGATTATTAAGTGTTGTGGATGTCGTTACTTAGTGTCTTTAACTGCCGACATTGTTGCGGATGGATCTAGAGACGATGGTTGTGGCTATGGTAGGGTTACTTCCCTCTGTTACTTCTATTACTGATGACACTGATGTGCTTGTATGAATTATATGGTTTATTGATGATGATGACCTCTCTTATCTACTTGATATGATGTATCCAACATCTGTTATATTACTATCTCGATTATCACTCAAGCACTACACTCCATATTGTTTCTGTTGCATTCTGATATTTTATATTATTATCAAGGTACTAATCACGCAGGTACAACTGGGATCAGTTATAGTCTTCTTCCTTATCTGTTAATATAATGTATTCCTATCTAAACATGCCTATTTACCTGGCTCATCGCGCCTGACCCAATCCTTGGTGTTTTTAGGTATCTTCTCTTCCGCTTTATTTGATTAGTAGAATTGCTTGGTGGATGATCCGTTGCCGTAGGGTTCGGACAGCGATGCAGTTGGTGCATCGAGAGGCGTCTATCATATAGATCTTTATTCTTTTCATCATATAGATCTTTATTCTTTTCTTTTTCTTGTAGCTGGCCGTGTTGGCCTAGGATTAAATAGTTAGTTTAATTACGGAAAGTACCTTGTAATCCCATAAAGTGAAATAAAATTTTAGGGCTTTGTCCATTTACTTGCTCATATGAGATTTACACTTGATTATATTATTGGATTTTCCGCATCTCTTGGGTACTTTCTCGTAGTGTCCAGAGATTCGAGGCGCCCAGATCTTAGAGTGTTACAAAACCCAACTAAATAGAGCAAGCTTTGATTCAGTTCAAGCAAAACCTGATGGTTTGCTAGACCTAGACTAACCTTGGGTCGAGTGAACTGAGTTGTTGTCTCAGAAATTTCAAGACAGCACACTCTCTTGCTCAACCTAGGTTTGGTTTGGGTTGAGCGAGCAGAGCTTCTGTCCCATTTTGGAAAGAGGATAGTGTGGGCCTTAGGTGTGGGACCCATTGACCCTGCCCTTACATGACTATCATGGGGAAGTGGAAATGATGCACGTTTAGCTTGGTGTGCTTCATCGGTTATTCGGGATTTTCATGTATTGCTCATGCCTTGGCCGAATGCGCGTGTAATTGAGTCAATTCGTGCCCAATAACCTCCGTACACCAAGGACCCACCAAATAGGGCATCGTTGACTCATTCTCCATATGTACTCCATTAGGGAACATGTACGATACATGGTGGACAACCCTTGACTTAGGATTGGCTCGTACTTCCTTCCTTGATTTACAATCTTCTATCTGTTACTTCTCGTACCTTGTGCAATCTATCCATAAAACACTTGTATAAGTCGAAAACATAACTTGCTTATATTTAGGGTTTGGACCGGACTTAGAGTGTTTCCTTAGGTACCTTGTTATTTTGTACTTGATGAACACATGTGGCTAGACTTATCTTGTGGTATGAATATCAAGCGAGAACTACTCGGTGGGAATGTTTAGACTTGTCTTGGAACTTGGCTTTACTTGGTGTAGGCCTCATTATATTGATTTGTAT
Organism: Persea americana; assembly: GCA_029852735.1. Classification (NCBI taxonomy): domain Eukaryota; kingdom Viridiplantae; phylum Streptophyta; class Magnoliopsida; order Laurales; family Lauraceae; genus Persea; species Persea americana. The sequence continues at coordinate 19,385,594 of CM056816.1, forward strand.
TGTGAAAACTAGCCAGATGTAATAGTCCTGAAATTCGTGTTAAGCACCACACAACCATACCTTATCTAACCACAGTAGGATCCACTATGGGGAGGGATTGCATTCATAACCAGCTGCAGTTTGGGGATTATTGGGTGAGCCAGTACACGGACACCGGGGTGGAAAGTAGGCTTTGGACGGCGTCAAGGCATAGGATAATGGAATTCGGTTTCGTCGACATTGTTATTCCTGATAGGTAGCTTTAGATAGCACTGGAGCCGAACTTTTGGGTCTTGGCAATTAGCTTGGATGGCGTTGATACCTCGAGAGGTAGCCTGAATGCCCTTAGAGTACCCTTTTGCTTGTGCATTTCATATCATTTGTTGGTGGGTGCTATTGCTAGATGATGCTAGGTCATTATTCGCTTGATTCTTGTATTTTACTCTTGCTTACATGCCTAGCTTCACATTCCTGCCATCTTATAATTACTACCTATCTTTATTCTTATTTGAAACATGTTATATCTTTTTATGCACTGCTTATCTTTTTGCCAATGTTTCCTGACTTTCACTCCCTTTATGTGTAGACGACACCACAAGATACTACCTTTGAGCTAGAGGATGAGACGATCCCAGAGGATCCTTAGCCAGAGGAGGAGCAGTGAGAGTGGTGTGCCAACGATGTAGTATAGCATTGTCACTCTCAGCACGTGTGAGGGTCTCATAGGGGCCTCTAGCATTCAATCTTTTGTTCTTTTTATATTTTCACCTTTTGTCATATTTTATGCTGTATATCTTTTGTTTTGTTTCAGGGCTTCAGTTTTTAGGACATCCCTGTTGGTTATGACCTTTATATCTTTTGTATTATGAAACTTAAATATATAATGACAATGAAATACATGATTTTCTTTGGTATCTATATAGGGAGTGATATTTGTGAATGTATGCCAAATTCCGCAGGTTATCTCATTAAAAGAGGTTCAAACGCACAATCCTCATAGCGGACGTCGATCTTTGGGCATAAAAGACGAAAAATTTTAATTAGTCATAAATCTCACACCCTAGATATGGTTTAGCCACTAATCGGATTCGGGGCCAAGACACTATCCGAATTCTTCAAACAATAATAAATGTGGTCGATCTCATAGATTATCAACTCCATCCAGGAGAAGTTGACTTTTTTGTCCTATTTGGTTGTTCACTTGATCATCAGGTTACTTTGATCCAGTTGATCCAAATACTAGCTAGACTGGGCACAGGTTAGCCATGGGCCTTAGTTGATCATCAATCATTATTATTAACCCCCCCTATTTTATTTAGATTCAAAAAGCTCCCATAAAATCTGTTCTTCTCTAAAATATATAACTGTAGTTATTATTTCTATTAAATCATCAAAATAATTTATCTCATGAATTATCTTTAGTGATTTGGATTTAACAGATAACTTTAGTGGTCAATACACTTTCTCCAATTGGAATGATCGAGTAAATGTATATTAATTTTATTTGACTTATTGAGTTTAATAGATGGGTCCCACCAATCAGATGTGAAACAACCCCAAAATTCTTAAACCAACAAAAAGAGAAAAAGAAAAGTGAACAAAGGTCATTGGGTGTGACAGTGGGCGCAACAGAGCTAGCACACATTACACCAATTTCGATGTGGGGCTACCTAATCGATACAAATCTTTATATCTTTCTCTTTTTCCTTCCCTCATCTCGCTTCCTCTACAAATGTTTTTTATTCATATTTTAATATTTCTTTAATATTGAAATATATGCTTTTTTGTATGGCCTGTGTTGGGCACAGACCTCTCAGACTAGTCAAGTTCTTATAAAACCAGTATCCAATCAAGGTGCTCGTATGGGGATATTCTGCCTCAATGTGAGCAGTTTTGATTCAGAGAAAGTAAGTAACTCAAAATGTTAGCAATGTTGTCATTCAGAACAAAACTAAGAGTTTTCGAATATGGGAAAATTTCAAAAAGGGCTTTAAGTTTTTGCCTTATTTTAAAAAAAGACATAAGTTTCACAACTCTTCAAAATAGTTCCAAGTTTTCCAATAAGTTTTCAATTTAAGGATATCTAGCAATTTAAAGATTTTTTTGGGAAAACTTTTCCCACATTTTTTTAAAATATCCAAGTTACCCTTCATTTTAAGCAATGACATGGTTCCGCCAGCCCCTACATGCAGCCGATCTCCGTGGGGATATTGGCTGTCCTTAATCACCATGAGGATGCTAATGAAGGAAATGAGAGAATACCAAAGAAATGAAGGAGGGTTTTATTTCAATGAATGGTAATTTCAATATTTAAAAAAAAATTGAGGAAAATAGTTGCCAAAAACTAACTTTAAATAGATGGATGTCTTTAATTGAAAATTTTCTAAGAAACTTAGGGACTAATTTGAAAAGTTAAGAAACTTGCGTCATTTTTTTGACATAAGGAAACAAATTAAGTCCTTATTTAAAATATTTTCATCTAATATTTCTAAATAGGCCCTGACTTTGACAATTTAATAGCTTTCATGTCCCAAAACTTGTCAAGTTGACAAGAATGAGCAACCACATAAGTAGAAACAACATTTGCATTGTTATATTGTTTCCCATTTCGCCATAATAGATCTTTAATTAGATTACTAACCACGAATGGTAGCTTAGTTGGTTAAGGACTCTGTACCTAATAAAGCGAAGAGGTCTTCTGTTCGACATTTACCTTCATTGGCAACCTCCCATAGTTTTACCCAGTGCATGTGGATAGGAGGATTTGCATGTGCCCCTAGGTAGAAGTGGAAAATGGGTCTGATTGGGCCAACGGATTATGATATGGGCCACGTGCTGGCCTTCATACATGCCAAGGAAAAAGGCCAGATTTGGGGCTTTAACATGTCCTATGTATGACCTTCCAAAACAAAAAGTAGTTAAGAGTAACCTTTGATTAAAGGTGTTTTACGTTTAGATTATTCTATTGAGATCCAGCCGTTAAAAATAAATAATCTTGAATTATATAGGGTGTACCCAAATTTCACCTCAACCAGAGTTAGTCTCACCATTGGATTGAATGTTTGATTAAAAAAAAAAAAAAAAACGTGATCAACACAGTTTATGTATTTTAATATCAAATTTTTTCATCAAACGATAAACCCAATGGTATGATCAACCCCAATGGAGATAAGATTCTGGATTACTCTATATTCCTTAAGCAAGTCTATTTTTAATAGTTCGGATTCCAATAATTAAGCCCCAATATGGCACCCTTCTCCTTTAACTCGTAAAATTGTCAAAGTCACAGCCCTAGGAAAGGAGAGGATAAGCTTCATTTTTTCCTGTTATTGCTACTGTAACCACAACTATTTTCAACAACAACGAAAATAATACGAAATGTTAGCTCATAAGGCCCAAAGTTGTTACCTGGGAGTGGCGGACCCGGGAACTACTCCTAGGGCCCATTGATCCACCACAAATTTCCAACACTCTATATTTATGAGTCCCATTTAGCATCATGCTAACCAAAATTACAGTAGTTGCTAACGTCAAGGAATTTGGGTACTTGGGCTTACGTACACATGGGGTGAGAGAAAGGTTTTGTTTCTGAAATGAGGATATTTTGGTCTTCTAAAAATTTCTTAAAATGATTAAGTATAAGGATACTTTCCACAAATATTTTAGTCAATGTGGTGAATTTCTAGAAAGAGTTTTGAAGTTGAGGGCCTCTTTCATAAACCTATTACATATTTGTCCATTTTTAGAATGGATGCATACCATGACAAATTTTTTTTTTTTTTTTTGGAAAAATCTCTTTTTCTACACTTTAAATTTTGAAGGGAGTTTCAACTCGTCAGCTCTAATATAAGTTGAATTTGGCCAAGCAGTACAAATGCAGAAGGAGATACTAATTTTCGGTGCTTATAACTAAGATTTTGGAAGGGGACCCCAATAATAAATTTACTGGCTTGACCGCCCATGTGTTTATGCACATTCAGATTTACGCATAAAAAAGAAAGAAAAACTAGTCATAATAATGTTAATAGGAGCAAAAATTGTAAAAATCTATTTTACAAAATAAGAAGTAATAAAAGAATCTATAATTTCGCCCATCCCTCCCCCACGCCCCGGTCAAGCCACCACCGTCCCCTCCGGCAGCAAGGGAGAGGGACAAGGATAGGGAGAGGGAGAGAGGGCGACGGACAGGGCGGAGCGCAGCGGCAGGGAGAGGGAGAGAGACAAGTAGAAGGAAAGGGAGAGAGGGAGAGGGCGACAGACAAGGCGGAGCGCAGCGGCAGGGAGAGGGAGAGAGACAAGTAGAAGGAAAGGGAGAGAGGGAGAGGGCGGAGGGCGGCGGCAGGGAGAGGGAGGGAGAGGAAGAGAGGGAAATGGGCGGAGGGTGGCAGGGGAAGGAGGGGAGTGAATTGAGAAAATGAGGGTGAAGGGGTTTGGGTATTCTGGGAACCATGGAGTGTGTAGAGAAAACTTTTGAAATTTCTTCCCTCATTTGGTTGTGTAGAGACACGGGTTGTGATCAAAGAACCTTGGGATGTGGCATTAGAAGCTCGATCTCTTTTAAATTTCCTAAGGTTCGGATAGATTTCTTACCAAACAGCCTTGTGCACTCACGGAGCGGCCAACATAGACACACCCGAGCACAAGGGCAAACCTATGTTATAGACCCGGCGCACCGCCCAGGTCACATCCAAAAATCACTAAAAATTTGAGTAGGGCCTTGGCCGATGCCCCATATAAGTTAAAACAATCGCCCCACGTACTCTACGCTTTCCTCCTCATCGCCGGTGGAAAGGAACCCAAAAAACCATTTTCCTTCAATCTCTATGGGAGAGTAAGATCACGCTGCTTGTCTCCATTCTATGACTGGAGGAGGAAGATAAAGACTCTTATCTGCTCTTCTCTGCCTTTATGTGATATTGGTCGTGTTTTCTTAGATGATGTCTCTCTTTTAATTGGTTTTATCATTTGGGTAGTCTCCAAATCTACCATTGTAGAAGCTGTTGAGGGAAGCTATGGTATGGAGCTTGGAGTCAGCAGTGGCACACGATAAGGGATTGAAACAACAACCATGCGGTGTTTGTCTCCCTTGCCTTGTATGAGTTATGGGTGTCTTTGTAGAGATGAGACACGAGAGATAACAACATTGAACCTTCATTTGCTTGAGACAAAAGGCAAGGAAAAGAGGTGTCCAGTAAGACCCAGCTTCTTTTTCTCTCTAAAGAACCATAATGGAACCCTAGATTAGGATGAATGGAATTTAGGAAAATAGGGCTGAATTTGAACTCTTAATCTCTAAATCTTAATTACAAACCCCTAAACCACCAAATCCTAATTGAAACCCTAAGCCATTAATCACCAAATCTTCCTAAATGCAAATCTTAAGCCCAAGTTCCCTCTATTCCCAAGCCTAATTCCACAAACTACCCTAATTCCCCAAATTTCCTTTTTGGAATTTTTTCTTGAACTATAATACGATGTTTATGATTATTTTAATAATGTTCATTTACAAATATAAGTGGTCTCAAATGACAGAGTAACTATTAGGAGCTTAAGGAAATGATAAAGACTACAAAATTACTAATTGTCATAATATAATGATTATTACTTTTTTGGGGTTCTCTAAAGATTCTTTAGGGCGTGTTTGGATGGATAGTGAATTGAATTGAGATAAGGTAAAGCCTCCATTATCCACCATTGTTGTAGTGTGGATGCTAATTGATGCACTAATTTCTTGAGAAGTTGAAAATGCTTATTTATGAATATAGTGTTAGTAGTAGTATTCCTTATGAAAAGAAAAACTTGTTGAAAACCATGTCTTTAACCTACGTTTTAAATGGAGATTATTAGTAGTTGGCATTGATTTCGACTTGTTTGGCTTTATCTTTAAATTAGATATAAAAAATTATAATAAAAAAAGAGCAACTGCTAATTTATTTAAATACAATACTTTTTCTCTTTTTCTATTATTAATGTGAAAAAAAAATCTCATAAAAAAATGATTGGTCTTTTCAATTGACCATTGTGGGTCCCACCCAAATGACAATCCTGAGTCCGCAAGAGACAACGATAAAAGTGCGAGACCACTATTGAGTCCATGTAGAAGAAGAGAGGAGCCCAGGCCACACGGAGCTTACACACAGAGACTGATTAAAGGGCATAAAAAGACACTTTTGAATCTACAAGCCACGCGGAGCAGCCGACAGAGATTGATAAAAGTACAAGAGAGTGCATTCCATCTACAAGAAACGGGAAACCTGGGCCCACACGGAGCAGCCGACAGAGAGAATGATAGAAGTGCAAGAGGCGTGTAGAAATGCACTATTGAGTCCATCTCGAAGAAGCAGCAACCGGGCCCCACACGGAGCTGCCAATATAATTATTTTATCTCGAGTTTCAATAGATTTTCTCAATAATAAATCTCTCGTACATATGATCAAGGGTAGATCCAGGTACAAAGGTGTGAGAACTTAAACCCCCTACCCATATTTGAGAAAAGTTTAAGATTCCTCCTTCCCCCGCACATTCTAAAAATTGATATAGTTTTTTTAACATTTGCCCCTCCCCCAATATTTCTCTTACACAGAGCCAAATACCACTCCCCTCACAAATTCTAATTTATTTTTGTTCACATTTGCCCATTCTCCCAATATTTCTTTTACACCCCCTACACATGAAGCATAATTATGTATTTTAAAACTTTTATCAATTCAAAAGTGGGTCATGTATGGATTGGAAAATCATAACTAGTTATAAGTACAAGTGTTATTGTCGTCATGATCAATGTGGGTTTAATGAAATGAGCCCTGTATTTATTAAAAAAATAAAAATTATATAGGGTTATTCTCTCCCACTAAGTACAATTGTTAATGTCATATGTTTTATAAAAAAAATTGAGTTCAAGCTTTTGAGATTATGCATATAAGGATAAAAGAGATGGACAAAAGTGTCACTTCACTCTAAAAACCTATTGTGGCTGGAAGACTATTGATTTTGAAGATACATAAGGTATTAAAATGAAAATGTAGAGACCTATTTACAAATACTAAAACCTTATAAGCCTATTTACAAAACCTACAAACCTTATAGGGGCATATAAAAATTTAAAAAAAATTAAAAAAAAAAAAACTCTAGAGAGAATGATAGAAGTACAAGACGCGTAAAAAAATGCCATAGTCCCATCCCCAAGAAGCAGCAACCGTGCCCACATGAAGCTGCCGTGCTGACATAGAGAGAATGATTGAAGTTCAAGACGCGCACAGAAATGTGCAAGATTGAGTCCCATCTCCAAGAAGCAGCAACCGTGCCGACATGGAGCTGTCGACGTAGAGAGAATCATTGAAGTGCAAGACGCGGACAGAAATATGCAAATTGAGTCCATCTCCAAGAAGCACCGGCATAGAGAGAATGATTGAAGTGCTAGACCGAGACGCGTATAGAAATGCACTATTGAGTCCATCTCGTGGAAGCAGCAACCATGCCCAACAAATGGAGCAGCCGACGTAGAGAGAATGATAAAAAGATATAAATGTTAAGACAAATAATTTCTATTGATGCAACAAATCCCATTTACATTTGAATGTTATGACTAAGGTGTGATGAATGTTCTGGCTTTGGTGTGAGTCGTACCATTTGGTACTCGTTTAATTGAATCTTACGATTTAAGCGATTTACGTAAGCGAGAATAGCTACGATCAATAAGTTGGTATTTGCTGGGTCTTTCTTGTGTTTTGGGTTTACCAGAGTAGTCTATTAGGTTAGTCAACGGCCAGGTTCAGGGTCAGGGGTATTTTGGTCAATGTATCAGCACTTTCTCAGGGGCTAAGAAAGCAAAGATTATATACAATGCAATTTATAACCCTACACTTTGAAGAGAGTCCAAGATGTGAGTCATTTCTCTCTTGCCGTGGACGTAGACGGTTTTTCCAAACCGCGTAAAATCCTTGTGTCTCGTGTAGCATGAATATTGTTCCATCGCAGGTTTCGCACTTCCGCACGCACGTGCACAACATTATTAATAATTTACTTTTACCTTTTTTCTTTCTTTCTTTTAGCAATTTTATTTTTAAAAGATTATTTAGTAGTTTAAGAATGTTTTGCGGCCTTGATAAACTTTTAAAGAAGAATAATAAATATGCATATAATTATAGCGTTTATGCGTACGCATGATATTTTTCTATATCTTTTTCTTCATTATTTTTTTAAATCTATTTTCGTTTTTTTCTTCATAAACAATTTTTTGACTTAAATAGATATCCTAGGTTTTCTTTTTATTTTTATATTTTAATTTAAAGATAATAAAAATATATGTATTGATACCTTAAAATCATTTAACTATTTACAGATCATTTATTATATACATATATGTCATGACGTTCTTGATATGATTGTATGATAGACTCACTTACATATTTATTTAATATAATTATAAAAATAAATTTCATAGATTTACATATATAGTCAAAACAATGTTATAAGATTAATCACATGCATAAAAGATATGAAAAAAATGCATATTGAAAGGGGCTCAATGCCTAAATCAATCTCTTTTTTAAGCCTTAACACAGGCTAAGGTCCCAACTCAAATTATATTATGAATTTCAATCCAATTAATTAATCTAACCAATTAACCTAAGTCCAATAAAAAAGCAATCACCACAAAGGAGAGGAGACACAAGATTTTAACGCGAAAACCCTACTCCGAAAAAAACGACGAGTTGTAGAGACCACCGAAAAAGCAAAGCACTAATAAATTGAAGATTACAAGTAAACTCATTAGACATTTGACCCAGTTGGAACTCAACCTAAAGGGCTGAAATGGACTTGCCGACGACACGCCATTCACCTTCCATGTGCTTGCTAGAAACCCACCTTGAATGCCTATTCAAGGCATTCAAGGTGCTTGAGATAAGAACACAAAGAACGTCTTCAGCCCAGTCTCCCTTGCTAGAAACAACAAACAAAATCTCTCTAGAAGGATGTATGATGCTTGAGATGTTTAGAGAGCACGAGATATGATTTTGTCGATGCAGGGAGTGCCATAAATAGTCAAAGGGTCATGCGTAAGGGTTTGGAATTGGATTACAACTCTAAATTTTGAGTTTTAAAAGGAACTACCAGAGGAGTCCGAACTGGGCAGAGAGACCCAGCTCGCTATTGCGAGCAGCCTCTTTGCCGCTTGGCACTCTTAGGTTCGCTATAGCGAACCTGCTTGCTAGTTTTTAGCTTGAGGCGCGAATTGGTTCTGGGGAGGACTCTTCAAATTCCTTCCTATAGTGTTTTGTGCGTATGGGAGTCTTCAACCTCTGTCTTGAGGTGACATCACAGTCATTTTCTAAAAGAATAAAAAATTACAATTCAATTAGGACTTGAGTTTTGTTCAACCTAGAAGAATTAGCTAACCAAAATTCTAACATTACTTTAGTAATTATATAATATATTTATATAGATTATATAAAAAAATTTTAAAAAATGAGTGGGCCGGGCCTGCAATTATTGTACTAGCTTGGCACTCTCATTTGCTGGCTTGCAGGTTGCAATACAACCATAGCAGAGTGCCGACTACGACAGTCCCTTCCGCGTGATCTTCTGATAGTGTCCAGTCCACCCATCAAAAGGATAACTACTAACTGCACCTTTACTGAAGAGACCAAGAAACAGAGCAGAAACTTCTTTCAGATTGATCAGACGCGTTTCTATACTGTTATAAAAGAAAAACCCCCGTCTAAAAATCATCACAGCTTCTTCCTCAACACAGATTTCTCTCTGTTCCTTCAAAAACAAAGTGTTCATCACTCTAGTTATTTGTTGAGTTGGTTCTTCTAATCCAAAGTAATATTTCTCTAATTGTTTATTGGATCAGTTCTTTTAATCCCCAGCAATCTTTTTCACTTAAGTTTAGTTGGGTCGATCCCTTTTGGTTGTCCCATTCCATGGATATTTCTCCTACACTCTTCAACTTTGGCAGTAGTTTTAGTCGTGGGTCCTCCAAACAACGAGCTGCCCTAAGATGGCAGAAGGCTTTCACTGTCATCTATTCCTGTAGAGTTATGCTTTCTTTTGCCGATAAGATAGTATCTCACAGCAAGGAAGAAATACTCTCTGCTATCTCATGCAGTCCCTCCTATACCATTACCACCCTTCACGTCCCATCTCAAGACGCTGATGGCAGCAATGTGAATGAGACTGGAAAACATGCTGGGTTCTTCTTTCAGGTTGACCAAGAAGCAGTGGGCAAAGTTGTCAGGGAAAAGGATATGGAGTCTCTTCAACAACTTGGAGAAATCCAAGTAATTGCTGCAGAGGATATCTCTGTAACGGATGCAGAAAGAGGAATACATGGCAATGCAGAGGATTTCAATGGCCGGAAGGAGGTACTATTACTAACTCTCTTCTTTGTTGCTTGAAAGTATAGATGAATGCTACCTACCTATATTTAAAAATTAAAAATTCTAGCTTGATACTACATGTTATTCTGTCTTTCTTACTATAAGAAATGACAAATTTGTCAATATATCCGATAGCACAATGTAGACATGCCCCAGGATTCTGGTTTTCATACAGTTATAATACTATAGATTAGAGATGGAAATAAATAACTCTACTGCTCTTATTTTATCACATGTCCCCATTTAATGTATCTTAATTTTATTAATTTTATTTTTTTTTAATTCTCTTGTCAATAAGATATCATCTCACAGCAGACAAAAAATTAGGGTTGTAAACAAGTTGGTTCCGGACCGGGTTCATGGTGGACTCGGAACCGGAACCCTTAAAGAAAAGGTGCAACAAGAACTGGACTTGGAATTGTTTCAGAACCGGTTTTTTGGCACCAGAATCGGAACTCGAACCATATATTGGACGAGTCTAGATCGGGACCCGGGTGTAGGTAGAGAATGATATTAAAAAAATATTATTTTTAGGAGAGATTTTAAAAAATTAAGCTAATATGTCGGGTTTTAGGTCACGGGTCCGAACCAAGGTGGAACCGGACCGGGACCCATTTACTTATCGGGGCTTACCAGACCGGATTTTTAACGGATTGAAACTTTTGGGTAAAGGCAGAATTGGGGACTCATTTACATCCCTACGAGAAATCCTCTCTTTCATCTCCCTTAATTCCCTAATATACCTCTGCGTCCAATCTCTGCAGCTGAAATCCTACAACTTTGTTAGCACTAATTGTCATGGTTCCTCAACAATGGTTTACTAAGAGATGGCAAAAGTCTTTCAATGTCATCTATTCCTGCAAGTTATTATGCTCTCTCTTGTGAATGGGATATTATCTCACAGGAAGATTGAAATACTCTCTCTCATCTCATGGAGTCCCTCTCATACCTCCCTGTATGTCCAATCTCAGGACGATGGTGATGATAGCGATGGCAATGAGAGCAGGGAAAATGGTGGGTCCTTCGATGTTGATCCAGAAACAGTGGGCAACATCGTGAAGGATAAGGATATAGATTCTCTTCGTCAACTTGGCAGAATCCTAGGAATTACTGCTAAACTCGAAACGGATGCAGAGAGAGGGATAAAAGGGGATGCAGGGGATCTCAATCGCCGGCAGGAGGTACTGTTACTGACTCTCTTCTTTGGTTGGTTGAATTTGGGAAATTTTCAAAAACAGGGCTTAAGGTTTTGGCAGAATTAAAAATAAGATAAAATTAGAATGTGATTTCAAAATGGACCTTAACTTTCCAAACGTATTTCAATTGAGGACACGGCGAAATTGGGGATCCACTGGCCATTTTTTCGAGATGCCCTGGCTTTAATTTGAAAAAAAATCTATTAAGTGATCCGCCCCCACTTTCCACCAACTTCTCCATTCATAGACTCTCAAATGCCCATCTGGTTCCAACGTCACGTACGGACGTGATGATGATAGAGGAACAGAAAATCCCCCATCTGGCCGGCTTGGCTTAGCCGACATAATGTAAGGTTCAAGACTGCCATTCTTGGATTTCACAGCTTGGTTCTCTATTCTTTTTAGTGCCAGTGAATCTGTACTGACGATAGGTTTGTGGGGGATTAGACCAAGCCACATCAGACAAGCCATCAGCACCAACGGATACATAAAATAAACCCTCAGATCAATTCGACATCCAAACACGAGCTGCTAGCCTTTGTCCGACCATTAACTTCTGCCCAGGATGCAACGTATCCGTCGGATGATCAAAAGATTGCCAAACTATACTATTGTTTTTACCAAGGAGCACTAAATTTCCAGTTGCGAAGATACTCATGCCAATAACAGACTTACCAGATGTGTTCGTAGCCCGGGCCAGAGAACCATCGACATTGCACGCGACTAGATCTCCTTCTTTGGTTTGATGCAGAGTTGCATTCTCTCCAACAGGATTGTGTGGGTTGGCGGACCGAAAAGGTCGTTTTTGGGACTAGGGAAAAAATGGGGGGAAATGGCCGATCAATCCCTAATTTCGATGGATGTCTTCGAATGAAATGCATTTGGAAAACAGATATATATATATATATATATATATATATTAACAAATGGCACCCAAAAAAAAAAAAAATACAAGCATCAAGAAATACAAAAAAAGCCCATCATCAGATATGCCCAGCCAAACAAGAAGCAGAAAAGTATCAGGCCCCATCCGTGAAACCGGGGATTATGCGTGAGATTAGGGTCAGTTAAAATTTTCCAACATTAAACCAATACAACGTGTCCCCAATCATGTCCCATAGGATCGAAGTCGGTGGTGAGGTATGAATATTTCCTCCGTAACCGTAAAACACAGTGGAACATCATAATAAACAAATTGTACGATATTAATATTTTAGAGTATACACATCTTTCTTTTTTATAGTTTAAGTTTAGCAAATGATAACAAAAATATATTAATTAATGACTTTTATCAAAACTTAAGCCAAAAGAGAATAAATAGGAACTAACCAAAGTATGAAGGCACTCGTGTACTGGTCACGACGATAATACCGTCAACACATAAATCATACTTACTATCATGCTAAACTGATTGAAGTGATGCCTCCACTTTTCCAAAGGTAAATGTATCCGGTACCTATTCACCAAGTGCAGCATCAGATGTGACGGTCGGCAGGCAGATATATATATAAGGCGAATGTTCATATGCATTTTTCCCTTACCATAGGGTGAGGGACACTCCTTTTTGCACATGAAGACAAGGAAGTGTACCTCACCCTATGTACTTGAAGAGTACATTTTGTACTTGAAAATGTCTAAAAAGGAGAGTGTCCCTCACTCTATGGTAAGGGAAAGATGCACGTGAATATTCCCTATATATAATATCAATAGATATACAGTACGAATCAGAGTAAACGATAGACAAGATCATAAGAAATGCATAACATCTAAATCAAAACCATCTAACATAAACATCTAATAAAAAAGATAGTCCACATGAGCTAATCACCACGGGATAGTGTCATTATCATCCCTACTGTCATTGAGTTGTGGTAGAGATATAATAGGCACGGGATAAAAACCTGGCGAGCAAGAGAGATACCATTCAAAGCAAACTTCAATACTTCTTTTCAAATGGATATCCGATGGTGTACATCCATCTAAAATATAAAAATCCGTACTGCAGACGTCAAAATTCCAAAGACCTCACACAAGGTGGTGCCCTAGCTGAGTTGGACGTTAACAGCTAAGTGGTGCCTGACACAAATAGTCCTAAACATATAATAGTGAGAGGCTAGGCTTTCTTGCATGAACAAGATTCAGTAACAAAATAGAGACTATTTTTCCATCATCAAATCAAGACCAAACTAGCAAGCTTCTTCAAAACATCAATACAATAAGTAGTTTTCATCAAGCCTTTACAATCAAAGCCACCTGGCCTCAACACTTCAATCAAACTTCAGAACAAATAGAACATCAAGAGGGATCATAAGTTCATCATCTAAGTTCTTCATGTGATCTCAAACAAAACAAAGTAAACGAAGTTAAGGAACATGGACATTACATGTAGACAAGTACCAGACGGTACAATTCGGAATCATAAGTGATAGACAATCAAATGATAAGTACAATGTTAATCCTGAAGTATCATACAAAGACAATCTAATCATAAGTACAATGTTAATCCTGAAGCATCGTACAACCCTACTCAGTTAACGAAAGGAGTTAGGGTTCAAGATGCCTAAACAAATTAATCTTCGTGTATAAATATAAACGAGGGTATCCCGTTGTCCCATACCGTTCAAGATTGAGATAAGTCGAATTCCAATGCAACCAGAATAACCGTGAATAACGTTGGCTCAAAACATTCCCACACATAGTCAAATGAGTCAAAAAAGGGTAGCCAAAGTTCCACCTAAGTCCATTCAAGATAAGGTCTAAAAGGCTTTTTCAAAAAGGTAATCGTAGTTCACCTGATCGACCTTCACCTGATCGACCTAATACAAGCCCGGTCGACATCCTCCATAGAGCACTCGGTCGACCGGAGGTTATAAGTAAAATGGTGAACAGTGTTTCCGTTAGGCTTCCCAAAGCCTGATTGTGTGTGGCCGGTTGACCGCATACACTGCAGTTACAGAACCTCAGTTCTGAGCCTGACTGTTTGTGGCCAATCGACCACATACACTGCAGTTACAGAACTAACTGCAGAACCTCAGTTCTGTAACTAAAGTGAAATGGGTGGAAACCCCCCTTTACAAAATCCCAGTACATGTAATTAGTCAATATGAAGGGCCTAGCCCTTGCATTCTAATCCTGCAAATCCCATAAATCAACTATCAAATTCTAAATCCATTCCATTCCACAATTAGACATAATTATCATGTTTTCCAAAATTAAATGTATCAATTGAGCATATGGTTATCTAAATCATCACCATTCATCAAATCAAATGAATGACAAACATATCCAAGTATATATATATATATATATATATAGATATATACTTGTCTTTGGTTAAAAATGCCCAAATTCAATAATCCTAGCTCAATGCCCAACAAACAAAACCTAAGGAAGTATTAGCAAAATAAAACTAAATTAAAACATAAACCAAAAGAAAGGGAACACTCTAAGCTACCCTAGCACATTTCTACACCCAAAGCGCATAAACCAAACCTTTAGGGGGGGGGATGATGGTGATGATCGGAGGTGGGGCTGCCTTTGCAGGCCATTTCCAGCAAGGTTAAAGTGAGAGGGAGAAACTGAAATTGAGGCGGATCGGGTCGTGGGGCCCACATGATCGGTGGCCCACTTGAATAGTGGTGATGGAGGGGGTCTCGGTGATACATTGGTCAGAAGAAGGAAGAAGACAGAACGAAAGAAAGAAAGGAAAAGAGAAAGAAAGAGAGACAGAGAGTGAAATGGGTGAGACGGGTGGGGGTGTCACGTTGGCAGGGAGGAGTGAGAGAGAGAAGAAAAAGTAAGAGAGAGAGGATGAAATGGGTGGGGGTTAGTCCATAAGAGAGAGTGAAATGGGTGGGGGTTAGTCCGTCTTGGCAGCAAGGAGTGAGAGAGGGAATAAAGAAAGAAAGAGAAACAGAGGGGAAAAATGGGGAAAACAGGGAGAGAAATAGGGAAATAGAGAGGTGGGTTTGGTGGTGGCCAACAGTGGCGCGGGTGGGTCGCCGTCGGCGACGGTGATGGCACAGGGACGGTGGGGCAGCATGGCTGGGTGAGGGAGAGATGAGATGAGATGAGAGAAGAGAGAAGCTCGGTTATGGTGGTGGTCATGGCGGCGTGCTCGGAGTCCAGCGGCAGCAAGGAGCTTGGGAGGGGAAGTGGAGAACGAGAGAGAGAGAGAGAGAGGGCTGCTGTGCTGTGGAGTGTGGACTGTGGAATGAGCAAAGGAGATGGGCAAAGTGAAATGGGGTGGGGGAGTTATGCCCGTGGATTAAGGGGATTGGGGTATAATGGGAATGAGACGGGAGGTGGGGTTAACACCTGATAAAAGGTGGGAAATAATAAAATAAGCTTACGTGCGTTTGGGTCAGATCAGGTTTTGGGTCGGGTTCTAAGGTCTTGATTAGGATGTAACATAAGAATAAAATTTGGGAAATTAGGTAATCTACACTAATATCTTGAAAAGCGGAAAATACTAAAAAGCCTTTAGAACTTTTTGAAAAAAACGACACACACCCCTCTTGAATCCGAAAGGGCTCAGACCTCAACCAAACTTCACACGCGCGTCCTAATGATTAATCGGACCTGCTTGGCTTATAAACAAGCTTAATTATCTAAAAATATAATTAACTAGATTAATTACAACCTTGAAATTCCTGATATTACAAAAAGCATCATCAGAACAGGGAGTCAAAGTTGATCAAAGACCTAAACAAGAGAATATTTTCTCAATAGAAGAGTTGGTGGAAGTTTTCCTTTGGCCACATAGAGGCCAAAAGGGATCCCTCTTGCATAAAGGTACAGTTGAATCCACCGATAGTTTTATTTTTCAAAAACCAGAAAATTCCTTACTTTTGAGAACCAGAGCCCGTAGTTTGTCAGATCGAGCTTCATTGAAACAGGTTGAGCAATATTCTGAATAGAAGAAGTGAGTGTAGCAGACATGACGGAGAAAGTGGAAAAAAATGGTTGAGCAGTGTCGTCGGACGGGCTCTTGTATCATGAATGTTGGAAGTTTTGTAAACTCAAAGACAAGAGATAGAAAGCTTTTATTGAACTGAAGATAATTCATTGATTGAAAAAACAAACATAAATACACGTACAGAGTACCTAACCAACTAAAAATATGGAACAACTAATCCCATGATGAACAGACTCCAAAACAGATGGGATACTCCCAAAGACTAGGTAAAACAAACTGAATTCCTATAGAATAGGAGTCCACAACTCATTATTCAGAAACACAATAATAATAAATCTTAACACCCTCCCTTAAACTGAAGTCATCAGACAATCAGTTTAGAAACAAAACAAAATAAAAAAACTTTGTTCTTGTGCATAAGCAAATTTCACCCATCAATGTCCTTCAACGAGCAAACTCCTAATAATTCTCTCAGCTTCACGAACACAGGTAACTTGAGTGGCTTTGTTAGAATGTCTGCAACCTGGTCTTCACTTCTGCAATAAATCATATCAATGACTCCATCGGTGCAGAGATCACGTAAGAAATGATATCTCACATCAATATGTTTACTCCTCCCATGGAAAACTGGATTTTTTGAAAGTTTGATGGCTGAACTATTATCACAAAATACTGGAATAGAACCCTCTTGACAGCAGTGTAGTTCTTCAAGCATTCTCTTCAACCAGATTGCTTGACATGCACAAGATGTTGCAGCAACAAACTCTGCTTCGGTTGTCGACAAAGTGACAATCTGTTGCTTTTTTGAGGACCATGAAACAGCTCCTGCACCTATCATAAAAACATAACCGGAGGTGCTTTTTCTATCATCCAAGTCTCCAGCATAATCACTATCAGTGAAGCCTATAAGTGATGGTGGTGCAGATTTTCCTCCTTTTTTGTACCAAATTCCAAAGTCAATGGTGCCTTTCAAATAACGCAAGATTCTTTTAGCTGCAAGGAGATGAAATTCAGTTGGACTTTCCGTGTATCTACTGATGAGACTCACAGCATGCATAATATCAGGTCTAGTTGCTGTTAAGTACATGAGACTGCCCACTATTTGCTTGTAAAAAGTGCTGTCAATTTTCTTTCCTCCAGGATTCTTCAATAGTTTCAATCCATATTCAGTTGGAGTAGCAACAGAATTGCAATTCTTCATCTCAAATCTGTCCAAAATCATTTGAGCATATTTCTTTTGTGAAATAAAAACTCCTGCAGCAGTTTGCGCCACTTCGATTCCCAAAAAATAATGCATCAATCCAAGGTCACTCATATCAAATTCATTCATCATAGATTGCTTAAAAGCATCAATCATTGCCTTATCATTTCCTGTGTAAATCAAATCATCGACATATAGGCACACAATTAGAAATTTACCTCTATCTCCAATTTTAGTAAACAGTGTGTGCTCATATGGACATTTGTGGAAGCCTTCTTTAGCAAAATAAGCATCAATACGACTGTACCAAGCTTTAGGTGCTTGTTTCAGTCCGTATAATGCCTTATTAAGCCTGTACACCTTCTCCTCATTTCCTTGCTGCACATACCCAGGAGGCTGTTCAATGTACACTTGTTCTTGGAGGTCACCATGTAGGAAAGCGGACTTCACGTCAAGTTGAAAGATGGGCCATGAATTCTGTGCTGCCATGGATACAACCAACCGAATCGTGTCCAGCCTTGCAACCGGAGCAAAAACCTCCTTGTAATCAACACCAAATTCTTGCTTGTAGCCTTTTGCCACTAAACGTGCTTTGTGCTTGTCAATCTCGCCTTTCTCATTCAACTTTGTCTTGAAAACCCACTTGACACCAATTGTTTTTTGCCCCCTTGGAAGGTCTGTTAACTCCCATGTGTTATTTTTCTCTATAGACGCGATCTCTGCATCCATGGCTTTTTGCCACTTTTGTTCTTTCATAGCTTCTTGTAAACTTATTGGCTCACAATCTGAAAACAAGGCATAATGAGCAATAGTGTCATTAGCATCATCAGTTTGAACAATACCTCTAACCTCATAATCTGTCATCCATGCCGGTCGCTTCTTTGAACGTTGAGGACGTGGCGCACCTTCACTTGCTGTGATTGTAGGAGACCTTGGTGAGGTTGTATGAGGTGAGTCGAGTGGCTGCAGCTGCAGGTACGATGGTTGCAGCTGCTGGTTACTTTCTTTTTGTTCTTCCTCATCAAAGCTAACTGGGATCGGCTGCTGTCTTGAGCTATTATTGACCCAATTCCATGTCTTTTCTTCATCAAACACAACATCTCGACTGATTATTATCTTCTTTGTGAATGGGTTGAATAACTTGTAAGCTTTAGAGACTTCACTTATGCCAAGAAACACACATTTTTCACTTTTGTCATCCAATTTCTTCCTTTTCTCATCTGGAATATGAGCAAAAGCGATGCAGCCAAATATTCTCAGGTGATCAACAGAGGGTTTACGACCACTCCATGCCTCCTCCGGTGTCATATTTTGGACAGCGAATGTAGGACTTCGATTCAGAATATGAACACTCCAATTTACTGCTTCCGGCCAAAAAACCTTTGGAACGAGACTCTTTGCTAGCATACTGCGAACCATATTTAGAATGGTTCGATTCTTTCTCTCGGATACGCCATTCTGCTGCGGTGTATAGGCTGTTGTCAACTGCCTGCGGATGCCATGCAGAGCACAAAAGCTTTCAAAGTCTTTGGAGTTATACTCTCCACCACGATCACTTCGAAGAATCTTAATAGTTCTCCCTGTTTCATTCTCAGCAAGAGCTTTAAAGCTTTTGAATGCAGGCAAGGCTTCCGACTTTTCCTGCAAGAAATAGACCCAAGTTTTCCTGCTGAAATCATCAATAAAAGAAATAAAGTACCTCTTTTTTCCATTGGATACCGGATTGATGGGTCCACAAATGTCGGAATGAATCAGCTCCAGTGGATTACGAGCTCTCCATGCCTTTCCGGTTGGAAATCGATCTCGATTATGCTTGCCAACAACACATTCTTCACAGACTTGTGAGGGACAATTGATTTGAGGAAGGCCAATCACCATCTCCTTGACATGTAAGGTCTTCAAACCATTAAAATTAAGGTGGCCATAGCGAAAATGCCATAGCCATGTTGGGTCTTTCACCTTGGCAGAGAAGCAAGAGTGAACATCATGCTTGATATGCAGAGGGAACATACGATTTGCTGTCATCTTGACTTGTGCAATGGCACCCTTCTTTGGATCATTAATCAGACAAGTGCCTCCCTTGATAGTGATTACATACCCCTTTTCTTGGAGCTGACCCACACTAAGCAAATTACTTTTCAAGTCTGGAACATAAAAAACATTTGAAATAGTTTGAAGTGTGTTATCTTTGGATCGTATTTGGACATCACCTTTCCCGATCACCGAAATTATGGAATTGTCTCCAAACCTTATAATGGTTCGAAAGCTTTCATCAAGAACAGAAAAAATATCCTTGTTGCCACACATATGATTGCTGCAGCCTGTGTCTAAGTACCATAAATTCTGATCAGCTTCTTCCTTGATATGACATGCCATTAAAAGGGTTTCGGCTTCTTGCTTCTCTACAAAATTCGACTTCTCTTCCTTTTCTTTGTCTTTAGGTAGCTTGGTGTAGCATTCAGAACGATAGTGACCGAATTTGTGACACCTGAAGCATTCAATGTTGAACTTGTCATATTGTTGTCTCCGACCTCTCCCTCTACTTTGAGAATTTGAGTCACGAAAATCATCGGCCTTCTCAACAGATGCACCATGTGGTCTACCTCCATCTCGGTTTCCTCGACCTCCTCGACCTCTGCTTCTACCCCGACCTCTGCCTCTCGAACTTGAAGATTCATAATGGGTTGAAGACTTTAAAGCTTGCTCTTCTTTGGTGGTGCTCCGGTTCACCTTTTGCTCATGAACCAACAACGAACTTTGCAGCTCATCAATGGTAAGTTCATCAACATTGTTTGATTCTTCAATGGTGCAAACAATATAATCAAACCGTGGGGTCATTGAGCGCAATATCTTCTCCACAATGGCCACATTTGTTATACTTTCACCATTCATCTGCATCTTATTAGCAATTGACATAGTTCTTGAGAAATAGCCTGCAACAGACTCACCTTCTTTCATTTGTAGAGTCTCAAATTCTCTACGAAGTGCCTGCAGCTGAGAGCGTCTCACCTTTGTTGAGCCCTGGTACTTCTTTTTCATGGATTCCCAGATCTGCTTGGAAGTGGTTTTCTCAAGAATGGTTTCCAAAATTGTACGATCAATCGCCTGAAACAGGTAGTTCTTCACCTTCAGGTCCTTCAGCTTCATTTCATCTTGTTTCTTCTGCTGTGCTTCTGTCAATACACCTTCTGATTCAACAATTCCCGTTTCAATGAGAATCCAATACTCTTTGGATCTCAGAAAATTCTCCATTAACATGCTCCAATGGTCATAATGACCATTGAAGCGAGGTATGGCAGGCTGCACATAATTCTCTTGAACCTTGTCGGATGCCATTAGTTCTTGCTGCTGCAAGTCAAGAAAGCTGCTGCTTGTGGAGAATTAAGTCAAGCTCAGTGGGGGCTTTGATACCAGATGTTGGAAGTTTTGTAAACTCAAAGACAAGAGATAGAAAGCTTTTATTGAACTGAAGATAATTCATTGATTGAAAAAACAAACATAAATACACGTACAGAGTACCTAACCAACTAAAAATATGGAACAACTAATCCCATGATGAACAGACTCCAAAACAGATGGGATACTCCCAAAGACTAGGTAAAACAAACTGAATTCCTATAGAATAGGAGTCCACAACTCATTATTCAGAAACACAATAATAATAAATCTTAACAATGAAGTGTTTTTACAGTCTCCTCATTCGGAATATTCAGTCTACAAGTGATTTTATACAGCAACAGAGTAAATCTCTGATTTGTGGGACTGCTCAACAGAAATACAGAATTTCAAAATTGAATAGAGTGGCTGCTGACTGCAACAGTACTGGAACTGCCTGCTGAACTGAGGCTTGACTGATTTGAGGCGGAAACTACTGTCCGCACTTGTGGCTAAATAGATGTTGCCTGGACTGAGTTAAGCAAGTAGCCCATCGTCCTATCAAAAATATTCAGTCTACAAGTGATTTTATACAGCAACAGAGTAAATCTCTGATTTGTGGGACTGCTCAACAGAAATACAGAATTTCAAAATTGAATAGAGTGGCGCCTGACTGCAACAGTACTGGAACTGCCTGCTGAACTGAGGCTTGACTGATTTGAGGCGGAAACTACTGTCCGCACTTGTGGCTAAATAGATGTTGTCTGGACTGAGTTAAGCAAGTAGCCCATCATCCTATAAAAAATATACAGCTGGATCCAGTGAGAGCCTTTTGTTTTCAAAAACCAGAGAATTCCTTGTTGAGCAAAATGTAAGCAGACTGGATTCCACCCAAGGGTGAGCGTTACGAAGTTTGCTTTTGAGAACTGGGAGAAACCGTGCTCTAACCAGAGGACATAGTTCGCCTGATTGAGCTTGGTTGAAACAAGGTGAACAATATTCTGAATAGAGTAAGTGAGCATCGGGATGAGGGAGAGCGAAAAAGAAAAAAAACTGTTAAGTGGAGTCATTGGACAGGGGCTCTGATATCTGAGATGTTCGAACAGGTTTCTCATTCTGAATATTCAGTCTACAAGTGGTTTTATACAGAGAGACACAGAGTAAATCACACATTTATGGGACTGCTCTGCATAGATACAGTACTTCAAAATTGAATAGAGTGGCTGCTGAAGCGGCCCCAACAAAGTTGGGACAATGCTTTAATCATGACGATGAGAGGAGTGGCTGCTAACTGCTACAGAACGAGGACTGCCTGCTGAAACGTGGATTAACAGAGTTGAGGCGGAAAGTACTTGCTACACTTGTGGCTAGATGGATGTTGTGTCGTGACTGAGTCAAGCAAGTAATCCATCATACTATCATAAAGATACAGTCCAACCCATTGAGAGCCTTTTTGGTTATAAAAAACCAGAGAATTCCTTGTTGAGCGAAATGTGTGCCAATTGGATTCCTCCCAAGGGGCAGTGTTGAAAAGTTTGCTTGTGCTAACCAGAGACATTGTGCTAACCAGAGCACATAGTTCGGCTGATCTAGCTTGGTTGAAACAAGGTAAGCAGTGTTCTGGATAGAAGAAGT
The DNA here is from genome assembly GCA_029852735.1 of Persea americana. Taxonomy (NCBI): domain Eukaryota; kingdom Viridiplantae; phylum Streptophyta; class Magnoliopsida; order Laurales; family Lauraceae; genus Persea; species Persea americana. The sequence continues at coordinate 19,408,283 of CM056816.1, forward strand.
GAGTGTAGTAGACAAGATGATGAGGGAAAAGGAAAAAGAAAAACTATTTAAGCGGAGTGATTGGACAGGGGCTCCGTTATGATGAAATGTTTGGACTTTTTCTCGACAGGGATTGCCAAATTGAGGGGGCCCAAAGAAAGAGTAGGACATGGACATGTAGCCAAATAAGAGGATGTGGCTATCCGATTCACTTTCCTTTAAAGGCAAAATGGGCGACAAGGAGCCAGGGAGACCCCAATTGGTTGGGCAAACGATTCAGTAGGAATTCTTAGGTGCATCAGCTTCAAGACAAAAACAAAGCACATAGGGCGGATGAAAGGGTTCCAGAACATTGAGGGCCACACTTTCATGGAGCTTCTTGAGCAGATAAATTTTCAAACTTTGGAAAAGCTAGAGTTCATTCCATTCCAGAAGGACCAGCTGAAAGTGTCTGAAAGTGGCAACTTACTAAAATGGGTGCTAGTCTAATAACCAATGTACAACGGAAGTAATCAACCAAATAACATAGAACTAGCTAAACTATCTACCAATCACACACCACAAGAATGCAGATACAAATTTAACGTGGAAATTCTTATCGGGAGAAAAACCACGATCAGAAAAACCAATCACTATTGAATGGTTACAAGATATACTCACAGCTCCTTTATCCCAGTCAGTACGTTGACCTAATTACTGTACTTGTTCTTGCACAACTTCTCCTGTTGCCACGACTTCCCCACCGTGCACCGCTCTCTGTGCTTGATCTTCCTTCAACACCTTGAGACCAAGATGCACAAATCTTTTACAAAGAAGTAGAAGCACGAAACGTTCTAGAGCAAAAAGATTCAGCCCAAATCACTCAAATATGGGTCAAGAGAACAAGGAATCTCTCTTAGGGTTTTCTCACTTTAGAACAAGAGAGAGAAACTTCTTGGCTTGCTTTGGGTTGAGAGAATCAACCAATATATAACCTCAAATCCATGCAAGAGACTTCTAATGATAATACACTAACAAGGCTCAAACTCTTACTAAGAGTTCAGACGGAACTGGGCAAATACTGCCCCACTCGCTATAGCAAGCAAAGTCCTCTCCATAGCGAGAGTGCTCTCTGGAATTTGGCCCTAACAGAGTCCGATTCCTTTTAGGATTAGGATGTTGATCAATTCTGTTTTGAGAGAGTAAAATCCAAAGGTCCTTCAGGCAGAGTATCTGGAATGGACCTAGAGCCATCTGAAATCAAAGACGACACAAGCTCATCCGGAGGGAACGTCAGGTGAGGGGACAACCCAGCAATTACCCATGAGAAAGCCAAATGTCCACCCATGCTCTGGTCAAATGTTTTCATCACTTACAGATTGGAGACAGTAGTAATTAACTCTACTGATCTTATTTTATCAAATGTGCTCATTCTAATGTGCCTTATTTCTTTTTGAGAAATACTTGTGCGACTTATTTTTATTGTTTAAATAAGAAAACGACTCTCTGCAAGAACTGAATCTTTGTTTTAAGTAAAAGAATTAACTCACATTAAAATTCAATTTCTATTCCTCTACTTACATATCGACGTTGGGCTCCGCAGGTGTTCGGTTCAAATGACTACAGGAAGCCGCCGGCGATAAGCATTTTTAACTTCGTCTGGGAGGCTTTAAAAGAACGTATGGTTCTCATCAGTCTAGTTTGTTCAGCTCTCACCCTGGGATTTGGGATCAAGGTGGATGGCCTCAAGAAAGGATGGGATGATGGGGCAAGTGGAATTGCCCAGGCCTTTGTTGATGTTGGTGTCATTGCTTATAGTAATTGGTGCCTATCTAAAATTTTTTTGAAGTTGTTTCACAAGGGCATTGACATCAATGTTGATATAGTGAGAGGCAGCAGACGCCAGCAGGTTTCCATCTCCAATATTGTTGTAGGTGACGTGGCCTTTTTAAAGACGGGCGATCAAGTTCCTGCTGATGGCTTGTTCCTGAGTGGACATTCTATACGAGTGGATGAGTCTAGTATAACAGGGGAGAGTGACCATGTGAACATCAATGATGATGAGAACCCGTTTCTTTTATCTGGCTCAAAGGTGATAGAGGGGCATGGAACCATGCCTGTTACCTCTGTGGGCATGAACGCAATGTGGGGTGAGATGATGAGCTCAATAAGTCGTGAGTCAAACAAGAAGACACCTTTACAAGCTCGACTCAACAAGCTCATGTCATGTATTGAAAAGGCCGCTCTGGCTGTTTCTTTCCTTGTTGTCATTGTCTTGTCTCTGCGTTATTTCATAATAGGCAACACCCGGGATAAGAATAGAAATCAGGAGGTATTCAGCTCGATAAGCAATATCATTGTTGCTGCTGCTACAATAGTGCAGGTGGCAATTCCTGGAAGTCTTACATTGGCAATGACTCGCACTCTTGCTTTCTCAAGCAAGAGAATGATGGCCGATAAAGGAATGGTTCGTAAAATTCTTGCTTGTGAAACTATGGGCTCGGCCACAATCATCTGCACCGACAAGACTGGCACATTGACATTGAATGAGATGGAAGTAACAAAATTTTGGGTTGGGGAAGTAGTTCTTGAAGACATTTCTATAATAGCCCCAAAAATCCTAGAGTTGCTGCATCCTGGTGTCGGTCTAAACACATCAGTTAGTGTTTCCCAAGATCATTCAGATTCATCGCCTGCATTTTATGGTAGCCCAACTGAGAAAGCGATTCTTTCTTGGGCAGTAACAGAACTGAAAATGAATATGAAAGATTTAAAGCAAAGTTATGCTACTCTTCCACTTGAAAACTTCAATTCAGAGAGGAAGCGGAGCGGAGTTAAAATTATAAAGAAAAGTGATAAATCAACCCATGTGCATTGGAAAGGAGCAGCTGAAATGATTTTGGCTGTGTGTTCAAATTGCTATGAGAGTGATGGGACCACAAAACCCATCAATGAGCAAACAAGGATGAAGTTGGAGCAAATAATTGAAGGAATGGCAGCTCAAGGTCTTCGATGCATTGCTTTTGCCCACAAACAAATAACAGGGGAGAATGTTGTCAATGATGATAATGAAGGAGAAGTTGAAAATATTGAAGATGGCTTGACATTATTGGCGCTGGTGGGCATGAAGGACCCATGTAGGCCAGGAGTGCGAGATGCTGTGGAAGCCTGTAAACGTGCTGGTGTCAACATCAAAATGATAACTGGGGACAATGTTTTTACTGCTGTGGCCATCGCTGTCGATTGTGGGATACTTTCGGCTGATAAGGACCGAAAAGAAGCAGTTGTGGAAGGCAGAGAATTCGGTAATTACTCAAAAGAAGAAAGAATGGAAGTTGCAGAGAGAGTATGTGTGATGGCGAGGTCCTCTCCATTACATAAGCTCCAAATGGTAGAATGCCTGAAACAAAAAGGCCACATAGTCGCAGTCACTGGAGATGGTATAAATGATGCTTCAGCATTGAAAGAAGCTGATGTGGGACTCTCAATGGGAATTCAAGGAACCCAAGTGGCAAAGAAGAGTTCAGATATTGTCATCTTAGATGACGATTTTTCTTCAATTGTCAGTGTTTTGAGTTGGGGAAGGTGCATCTACAAAAACTTTCAGAAAGTCATCCAATTTCGGCTAACTGCACATCTTGTTGCTCTACTAATCAACTTTGTTGGGGTGGTTTCTACGGGTGTAGTTACAATCACACCAACCCAGCTGCTATGGGTAAATCTACTAATAATGGAGACTCTAGGTCGACAGGCTTTGAGTAGAAAGCGCTCCATCAAGATGTTAAGGGATGAAGAACCAATTGGTCGAACTGAGCCACTTATTACTAACAGAATGTGGAGAAACATCATCACTCAAGCTCTTTATCAAGCTGCGGTCATTCTAACCCTGCATTTCAAAGGCCGTTCGATTTTTGGTGTGAACGAGAGCATCAAGAAGACCCTTGTTTTCAGTACTTTGGTTCTCTGCCAGGTGTTCAATTTCATCAATGCGAGGGAGTTAGAGAAGAGGAATGTGTTCAAGGGAATTCATAAGGACAGGTTGTTTGTAGTGGTTGTGCTGATGACCATTATTATTCAAGTGGTGATGGTGGAGTTACTTCCAGGTACAGAGCAACTGAGTTTGGGACAGTGGGGTGTTTGCATTGGAATAGCGGCCATGTCTTTGCCGATTGCTTCGGCTGTCAAGTGCATACAACTACCTGATAAACCATTTCTCAGCCTGTTCAGTATAAAGAGTCATAAGTCCTAGTAGATGATGTAACATTGTATTCATCATTATTTCTGTTGAGTTCTTTTAATAGTCTTCTATTGCTTTGTCACTCACGATATCTCATTTTTAGTTCCTAATCAGTGGAGTCTTTTTGTATATCTATATGGTTCTAGTTCTTTCATTCCTTTGTTCCGAACCATTCCTTTCTTTCAATTCTTCGCTCTTTCTCTTTTGCATGCATGCTTGACTTCTTTTGTTTATTCATTCCACAGTCACAGATAAAACGGAAGGTCTTGCCGGCAGACCCTTAGCTACCAAAGCATTGTGAATATTAGCCATCTTGCTGGGAAAAGCTACATCCAGTACCAGACTAATGATTTGAGCAATAAGCCCCAGGTCAATTATATTTTCTTAGAATTGGATTCTGTGACCCCACCATTGAAACCAACATTTTAGAAATCAGAGCAGAGGGCAAACTAGTAGAGTGGAGGGTTTGGACTTTGGACAAACCGAGTTTGACTATCCTGCCTATCCCACTCATCCATGATATAGGAAAAAATATATATTTCAAAAATAATTAGGCTTTTGAGAGAGACTATTACCTGTAAACCCCTCAAAATCCTGACTCCCTAACCTCAACCCAAATCCTCGTAATCCCCAACCCTTACCCTCCATTTCAAACGAGGGGAGAGAGACTACCCTTCTCCTCAATTCTGAACAAGAGAGAGAGGAGTACCCTTCTAGTTGGGAACCTTTTCGTCACATGCTCGGGATAATTTTTAAAGACTCAGCCGTTAGATGCTTTTGCAGGTCCAACGGCCACTGTCAATCCCGAGCAAGGTACCATCGGCACCTAAAACACAGCATACGAATCCTCTTGACACATTCAATTGGTTGTGATTTTCACATCTCTTCACAACATGTGAATTTGACTATAATCAATAGTTGACCCTTCTTTACAAAATTTTCAAGATCCACGATGAACGATGACATTGGCATTTGAACCGGTAATGGCATTTTGCATTCCAAAGAGGATGAACAGTTTGCTCGGTAAAAATGAGATCCACAGAGGTCGGAGTGGTAGATTTATGGTCTGAATTTTTTTGGCTAATATCTCAAAACCCATGATGAATCAATAATTGAAATTTGACTTGCCTACTAATGAGAATATAGGGTTTGGATCATGATTTGCGGGCCCACAGGCATTAAAGAATTTGAAAGTCCGGCCTTAACACACGCTGTGGTCCAAATAACCAGATCGCTAGTAAATTTCAAGCAACACGTGATTAATCTAATAATTAATCCTAAGTCAGATTAAAAGCAATCAATCCACACAACGAAAAGGACAAACGATGTATACGTGGAAAACCCCTATTCGGGAAAGAACTACGGGCCTTAGCGTCTAAGCCAACAAACAACCAAGCACTAAATAAAATTGAAAGTTACAAGAAAGCAACTCACAACCCATTTCCATTTGCAACTCAACCTAAGGACTGTGTTGTCTTGCCAATTGCTCGACGAACACATTCACCTTGCTTGAAACGAACACCTTGAAGCCGCCTTTAATATGTCTCTACTTCAAAAGAGTAGAACGGAACAAGAATCAAAAGCTTGATCTTCAGCACTACAACTAGAAGCCTTGGGTGATGATGGGTCTCTCAGAAATTTTCTCTAGGTTTTTTTGTATTGGAAGAGAAGCGGTTTTGAAAAGAGAGAGAATGGATATTTATAAGCCTTGATTCGTTCCTCAAGAAGTGTAGTTCGATTAGGGTTCAGCAACTCATTTTGAGAAAAAATAGGAATAGAATTCTGGGCAAATTTCTAACTTCACGCACAGATCTGCTCGAGCAGCCAGAAGGTCCGCTCGAGCTGACAAGCCTCTGTCATCAGAGTTTGAACTTCAAAAATCATGGCTTGAGCGGCCAAAGGAAAGGATCTACCGCCATTGCTTCGATGAGGGTCCGCTCAAGTGGGAGGACGTCCGCTCGAGTGACCACAACAAAATTCTGTTGGAGAGTTTTCTGTTTCTTGGAAAGTTCTTAGACGTCTTGGCAGTCCATTCCATGAAAATTACACATTATAAAGAGTCTCAATTTTGTCCAATTCCCAATGAATCAGCCAACCTCATAAAACCTTACAATCTCCCATTTGGCAATTCATGGACAAAACTCCTAGATACATGAAAATCTACCCAAACCATTAACACTAAAACCATCCAAAAACAAAGCAATAAAAACAATCAACGTCAAAGATTTCTTGCCTTGTAAATCACCTGCAAAACCTGTCACTAGATCAAGTGCATTGCAATCAAGCATATTTCAAAAGCAGTATAACAAACCATAAGATCAAGATTAAGTTAATACTAAGATCAAAGCATGGAAACCCGATACACTCCCCCTTTTTGTTCAGAATTAACAAAGAGAAGTGCAGCAAAATACGATCCAAGGATAAGCAACAAAAGGAAGTAAATCCATCAAAAAGAAACAATGCCAAAAAGAGTTGTCAGCTGAAAAAGAACTCCAAGTCAACAAAAAGAATTCACTGATTCCCAAGATGTGCTAGAATCGCAGCAATCCCTTCATCAACGGAATTAAAACGCCCATCAAAGCCTTCCAATCTACCACCCCAAGCATTAAAGCGAGCTTCAACTGAAACAGTAAGCGCTTGCATTTGTCCTTCAAGACGACCAAAACGGGCATCATAGTTATGTTGCTCCCCCTGCGCTTGTTCGCCTTGGTCGGCTCGTCCTCATCATCTTTATCATCCTCCAAGTCTTGAACATGTGCATCAGATTGTTCAAGTGTCCTCTAATTGATCGGATTGCGAATCAGCTGGGGCACATCATTGCTTGTGCGAGTGAAACCCTTCCACATCAACAACTGAGTAATCAAAACACCAAACGGAAGTGTAGCATTCTTCGCAGCAGTTAGAAGTCTAGTCATGACATGAAGGACAACAAGTGGCACATTGATCCTTTTGCCAGTCCCTATGGCATGCAGCAGATACTCATTCTTCTTACTCACATCAGAGGTGTGGCCACGAGGTTCCAAGTTGTAACACACAAAAAGATTCAAGAACCTGTATTCAGCTGTCAAATGACCATGAGGAAGAACACGTTCAATCCAGGGAGTCTCTTTACCACAGAGTGTGGTGGCCACTTCATCATAGTCAATGGAGCCGATGGTGTCAGATGAAACGGGATAATCAAATTCAGCAAGCACTGGGATATCCAGAAATTCTCCAAGCTTGGCCGGAGTAACAATAAGGGACAGTCCACACACATACGTCTTGACCTCTGAAGCTAAGACTACATCCATGTTGTTATAAAACTCTCGAACCCAGTCAACTAGAATGTTAGTGACATCAAACTTCATCAAATATGCCCATGGTCGACGAGTGAGGAGATAGACAACTGGATTGTCCAAAAGTTTGTCATCAATTTCTCTTTCTGACGCCACATTTCTTTTGGCAAACATCTCTTCAAATTGAATTGCCCGATTTGCAGATTGAAATCGATGAGCATCATAGCAGGAAGAAGAAGATAAAGCTCCAGTACGGGTCCATTTCTTAGGAGCCATGGGGTGTGCGAAAAAGCTATTGCATAGAGAACACATATACAACACAAAGCATAGAAGAAGAGCCAGAAATCTGACAAAGATATGGTGAGACATAGACCAAAAGAAAAATGATTCACAGCAAATAAAAAAGTAGTCTTGCTCAAACCACCAATCCAACTTCTGCAATCAAAAGAATTTTCCCAAAACTCTGCAGAAAATAGAACTTGTGCAATCTTAGAAAAATCCACAAATCCACATATACTTCTGGCAAACATCATCCTTTAGTCCATTTCACAGATGAAAAGCATCTAGCCATGCACAATTTTTTAAGCTCCATTTGGAAACCATAGTTTGAGCAAAATGCTTGCATCCATTCCCATATCTTTATGTAAAAATTCTGAGCAGAGACCATTCCACCATCCAAAGAACAAGACCAAGTTAGATATTGAATGAATCCCTCCAGTGAAAAACAAAATTCATTTCCATGTCACAGGCCAAAATCCAAAACTAAGCATAGTGTTGTTTGATTCATTTCCTGTTTAACCATCCACACACAAGAACAAACCAATGGAAGCAAAGGAAGAGCAACATAAAATACTTACGAAAATCTGAGCACAATCCCTATTCCTCAATCCAAGGTACAAATAAACAATCCAACAGGAAAAAATATCGCAAATGCAAAATAGATGAAGCACGAAGATGCACGAAGATACAAGTGATTGGAACAGAGAAATGGAAGAAGAGGTATCACGAAGAATAGAGAACCAAAACAAACCAGCCAAAAGCAAAGAAAAATGCAAGAGAAGCACTATTTTTATATATAAAAAAAAAAAGACTAAAAATACCTTGGATCGAATGATAATGGTAGATGGAGGAGGCCTAGACGAACAGAGGGGGCGGCGCAAGGGTTTTGAAAGAGGGAAGACATGAAAGGAAGAAACTCTCAAGCGGACATAAATGCGTGCAGGTCCGCTTGAGCGGACAACTTGTTGTTTGAACACTTGGATGCAGCACGAGGGAAATCCACAAACGGCTATTGTTTGGTCAAATCACTCCATGACACACAGTAAGATGAAATTTTTATAAATTTAAGTTCATAGTGTAGAAGTGAACAACATGACAAAAAAAAAAAAACATGTGTGCACAAGTCCCCCTAAATCTAATCTCAATTAATCAACTATTAATCGAAATTAAGGCGGGTCAGGGTGTCATAAATTTCCTCTCTTCAAATTCACACGGCAATTCTTCCTTATGTGCCTAAGTTCACCACATCGGTAACACCACATCGGTAACACTTGACACCCTTCTATTTACATCACCCTTACCGGGTGATTCTCCATCGCTATGCTTAGAATTTCCATGATTCTTGAAATTTCTATCATTGTCTTTGTCTTTGCTGGAGTTCTTCTTATTACTTGAGAATAATGCATTTCCATCTCCTTTGGAAATTGTGCATCCAGGCATTTGGCGAGCGAAAGACTCTTGAAAAGTATGAAGATTCTCAATCTCCACCAAGGATGGTTGTATAGGCCACCCTTGGATAAATGTATTATAAGGGATGTACTCCCTCTTTAACCCATGAATGATATGCCTCTTTATTCGTGCTTTCTGTATGGGCTCTTCAGGATCAAGACTAGAAATTTCTAAATATAAAAACTTAATCTTCAAGAAAAATCAAGAAATAGAAAGATTACCTTCACTAGTATTAGCAATCTCATTCTCCAAGAATTATAATCGAGCCACACTCTTCTTGTTCAATAACCTATCAAGAGTAGTCTAAATATCATGTGCCGACTTACAACTCATGATATGATCATATAAGCCATGAGAGATAAATCGCTTCAAGATAGACTTCACCTTTGGATTAGATATCCACCATTTCTCGAAAGAAACAACATTGTCTTGATCATTTTGAAGAGCCTCTATGTCATTGCCACCGACAACTTCCTACAAGTCTCCACCACAACGTGAGACGCCATACATGTCCTCCATATCTTATAATTGGATTGAGTAAGCAACTCAATACCAAAAGAATTGTACTTTTCACCCAAATCCATCTTATATAAATTGACTGATCTTCTTCTCCAAGAGAGTAAAAATAAAATCACCATCTCCGTTGAAGCTCTAGTACCATGTGAAGAAAGACGAAATGCAAATATGTGGAACTTCACTTCTCAAATAGCATGAAGAACCACACTAGCCCAAGACTCAACACTAACGATGAAAGAAGAAGAACAATCAAAAGACAACAAGTGGGGAAGAGGTTAACTTGATTAAAAGATAAACACTACAAGTTTAACTTGGGGCCACCACTTTCACAAGATATGGAGTTGTTGATGTACCTTCACACTCCTCTCTAGTTACTCGTAGGTGTCGTAGACATTAGTTACGAACAAGTCACCCACATGTATATATTTAGGTGATTTGGGAAATTCCTAGCATAATGAGGTGGCTGCATGAGAAAGAAAGATATTAGTGGAAAGCCATGGGAAGTGGTTGAATGGGAGAATGAGATGTATGGAATGTACAAGATTGGTGTATGGGAAAGTGAAGGGAATTATGATGTGTATGGGAAGCGTAAGCTTGGTATATAGAGAAGTGGTGGAATTAATGAGATATATGGAAAATTTAATTTTGGTGTGTAGAGAAATATATGGAAGTTGTAATGGCTTGGTGAGGAAAATGATGTCAACATGGAAAGATAGTGAGGATAATGATGTGGCAACAAGGAAAGATAGAAATGTAGTTGGACGGAGAGAAGTAGTGTGTGTGTGTGTGTGTGTGTGTGTGTGAGAGAGAGAGAGAGAGAGAGAGAGAGAGAGAGAGAGAGAGTGCATGTACCCTCCACACATGTTGCAAGTGGGAACCATTTACAAAAGAGCCCTTAACACACAAGAATACATAATAACCTCACTAAAACCCTCAAAATATAAAACTAAATAAAACAAGAAATTAAACAAAGGATGTTCTAGAAAAATGCACTTTAAGATTTTATAATTAGGTCTACTCGTTTTAATAGACCTGCTCAAGCGAAAAATTGAGGGTCCTTACTGGGCCCACTTATCAAAAATCTGAAGTCGCTCAAAATAAATTTCCACATTTTTGTATGGGCTGTGGCAAATATCTACTTTAGTAGGATTATGACCTCGTTAGATTGATTATTTATAAAACAAAAAATAAAATGTTAAAGAAATTCCAATGTAAGATGGTCGGACCAAATTCAATTATAGTGAAGTTTGATCAGAGCTGAAATGTAGGTTTTCACTTATTTTAAGCAGTTTAGATTAATAATAATGGGCTAAATTTAGTTGTCAAGCCTTAGAGGATTAGGACTCCAATTTATAATGAGTCCAAATATTGACTCATGCCTGGATTTTGGGTGTCCAATGGCCATTGGGGACCCATCTTCATCCCTATCTAAAAAGATGAAGAAAAGGAAAAAAAAAAAGGAGATATTGAAGAAAAGGCTATACTAGCTAGATGAATAAGCTGTTTCGAATAACTAAGAATAATTATATGGGTAATTACTCTACCTTAAAATAGCATGCCATCTAATCCTTAAAAATATAAATAAAATAGTTAAAATGATATTATCAACTTCAAAGCCTTAAATTAGATGGACAGAAATGTCAACTGTGATGGTTTAGGTAATATATATATATATATATATATGGAAAAAAATCAAATAAATCTAGTAATATGACTTTAATATACTTTTTAGTGAGGCCCATTTATTAAACTTTAAATTGCCCAAAATAAATGCCCTTCTCATGTAACCAAATTTTAGGGCCAATCAAACTAATCGTATGCAAACCACATGGATCAAGTTCTATCAGATGGTCGGCTCAACTCCTACCAGCGGATTGTTTGTTTGTGACAACTTTCATGATCCCTTCATGCTGGCATCACACATACTTTTTGGTTTGAAAAATGATAATTGATTCTCCAATTATTTGAAGGGGAAAAAACTCATGCCAGCAATAGGGATGCAAACAGATACCGGAAAAAACTTATTTGTTTTTTGAAAGATACCGGATTGTCCGATAATTCAAAAGTTCCAATTCATAAAAAATAAGTTTTGAAATCTGTTTTAGGTTTCAATTCATAAATGAGTTCAGATTCCGAACCCAATATACGTTTCGATAACTTTTCTTCAATTGTACGTAGTTTTTTAAAGGGGGAGAAGGTGCGTCTACAATAACATTCAGAAGTTCATTCAATTTCAGCTTACCGTGAATGTTATGGCTTTAGTGACAAACTTTATCGCCGCTGTTTATGCAGGTGAAGTCCCACTCACAGCAGTACAGGTGCTTTGGGTGAACCTAATAAGGGACACTCTAGGTGCATTGGCTCTTTGAGACAATTAAAGAAATTGGTGGTTTTTTTTTTTTGGTACCCTAGCTTCAACGGCTGGGACCCTTTTTGTTTTTTTTTTTTGTACCTTAGCTTCAATGGCTGGGACCTTTTTTTTTTCTTTATAATTTTTATAGAGCTCGGTACACCCAGGAAGAAAGCCAGTTTCTTTGAGGAAAAATCGTTCCAAGAAAATATGGGAAAAGTTCTCTTCAGGGAACTCTTTCCTTATTCAACAGGGAAAATCACCTAAAATTGTATTTTAGCCAACAACTATGGACCCATGGGTAACCCAGTTGGGTATGGAGAACTGGATCCAAAGGCACTTACTTACCCATGTATACAGAAATGATTCTGCAGGTTCCTTATGTAACTGGGTTATGGGCCTGTGAATAAACGTTTTAGAAACCGGACCAGGGGACAAACTGGTGGAGTGGTGGTTTCGTCCAACCTGTTCTGGCTTCCAACTTGACCCTACTCAACCACTGTGTAGGAAAAATATTTATTTTAAAATAATTAATGTTGGGTCCAACCAATGCAATAGTAGGCTTTGACCCTTTTATCGGTTTTTGACCAATAGTCTAGTTTTGATTTAACCGGACCAGTGAAGGCAATGGTTCTGATTTAATCCCTTCTGCCCAACTAGCTAAAGGTTCCAACTAAGAAAAGGCCCAAATTTTGAGCATGCTTTTTTTTTTTTTTTTTTTAATAAGCAGTATAAAAACAAGTATAAACAGGCATATAGAAAAGGCTTATGAGAAACACAAGATGCTCCAGTGAAAAGAGGTGCCACTGTTTGGATTTTTGGTTGTTTTAAAAATTCAAAAGATGTTTTGTCTTAAACTCAAGGGCACGTTTATGAAGGGGCAACTTCCATGGAAAGATGAAATTGCAACATCAGCAGATTCTATGGTTTTTAAATACCTTGGAAAAGGTTTTATGAGGAAGTTAGAAATTTATGTTTTGTGCAAAAAGTTTTTTCTCGATGTATTGGTGCTAATATTGTTTGGTGCAGCCGTGGGTTTCTTTAGTGAAAACTACTGGGTGGGTGGGTCGGTGGGTGCGTGGGTTGGTAGGGGAGGGGGAAGAAAGAGGTTGGCTAGGTGGAGTTGGGGTGGGAGGAAATGGAGAGTCAGTTTTCTGTGGAAATATACTTCCCATACCCCCCATATGAAGTCTATTTCCAAGCCTAAGAAGCAAAATGCTGATGCGGCGAAAAATCAGTTCCGCGGAAAATCGCCGCACCAAACATATGAAAAGGGAGTTTTCCGCAAAAAACCACCTCATTTTAGGTGGAAATGGGCTACACAAACGTGCCCGGAAAGATGTTTTGTCTCTTTCCTCATTTTGTTTTATAAGTGGTTTGTGTAGCACACATGGAATACATGGGATCCCATGTTGCTCAAGTCCAACTTTTTAGAAGGCTTAATAAGCGTTTCCATTTCTATGTACTTTAAGTTGTTTTGGACTCTTTTGTCATAAGCCCTACGCACGCACACGAGTCGGGCCTGCCCAGGGGGTTGGATCCAGAAAATGTTTAACCAGGTGCAAATCCATCCTGACCTGGCCTAGGGGACCCATATTCTAATATAGAATTGGTCCGCTTTTGCAAAAATTTCAAATTCATTTTTTCTAAAACATTATAATTAAATAAAATCATTTATTTTAAAAATGTTTTATAAATGGCTGCTGTATTATTTCAAATCTTCAAATTCAAAGTGCATTTTTTATGGTGATTAACATTATCGTTTATTGCTGGTCTAAATGCCCAACGACACTATTTTGTATTATGAAAGACTGGACTGGGTTCTAAAATCAATACAAAGAAATGACTTCGTTTATTCCCTTTTTCCGTTTTCTTGCCGCAAGCGTTCTACGCTTTCTAGAGCCTGATCTAGACTTGGTGTGCGACCAAGCCAGATCGTCTGTGGAGGCCATTGCATCTTAGGAGCAGTTCCTATTGAGATCCTGTTCGCATCTGGATTTGTCGAAGGAGGGGAGTGGGTGCGGAACTCGTCTTAAAGAAAGCTTCGCCAGACCTACATCGGCCACGAGCTGCTGTGGCTGATCTCCGTCGACTTCCGCGTATACAGCATTCTCCACAAAAATGCAGTTCGGTATTACGGTTTTGGTTTGTTAATTTTACTTCTGCATATCTTCTGTTGCACTTTGTATCAACAACCACCTCTGACATAGCCACTGAAGATCAATCCGAGGGCCGATAGGTTATACTTGTTCTGTACCACTTACACAATCTAGCTAGAAAAGAAAAAAAATGAAAATGATTCTACTCTTGTCTTGACTAAGTTGACCTCTCTTTCAATGTTTGAGGATTCTTAGATTTCAAGTAATTTGGATCGGTGTGGGGTTTTCTTCTTTTCAAAGTCTTTGGTAATTGATTCCTGTTAAGAACGAAAGGTGAATTGGAAGCAAAAGAAGGATATAAAAGTTGACTAACAATCATTAAATGACTTTCCGGCCTCTCTACCCAACCAGTCTTTCTGCCTTGGATCATGGTTTGCTGGAAGGGCAAGAACATTGGTGTGGGTCACCGTGGATCCCACAAGTCAAACTTCCTCTCTGCTCCTTCCAAAGAGGCATTCTTAATCTTTATATACATACATACATACATATATACACTTTTATTGCTTACATACCGTACAATTTGCATAAGGAATATTATTATCTATTTTATTTTCTATAGTTAAGTGTATTGGTATTAAGGTATGTCGCAGACCTATTTATCAGTTGGGCCTAAAATGTTTCCACGTCCAGAATTTTGGGGTTAGCTCCGTTGGTAGCTGTGTAATTGGAATCTGTTGAGATCTCTAGCCCAATTGCTAGCATTGATAATGGGCCAAGCTAGCCCAAGCCCAACTGTGCCTGTACACATTGGACTGGGATTATTTGAGGCTCATGCATTGGGCACGGGACAAGTGTTCTTACATGATAGTTGAATTGGACACGCTTGGGCTATGATTAGGCCTATCAATGGGACGGGCCGGGCTTGTCAGGCATGGGTTGTCCAATCCTGTCCTGAATATTGGACGGGCCTACCGGGAGTTGTCCAATCCCGGCCCTAAATTGAACGGGCCTAGGTCAAATCCCCGGGCTCGGGCTGGGCCCGGGCCGGGCCTGGGCTTTAGTACGATTTCGAACGTAAGATCAACATTCTCTAATTATTCTTATACTATCACCAGACTTTAAACCCTCATCCTTTTTTCCAGCCTTGGGACTCCTTTTTCCGGGCTTGGGACTGACAAGGCCATGCAACAAGCAACTTCGCGAACATGTAGCTTTGTGGGAGATAGTAATTTTTCTTTTGGAAGATGTACTTTGCAGCTCTGGTATCAACTTTCTTCTTAATTTTTTTATTCCTAGTTCACTTGTCACAGCCGTGAGTTGCATGCTCACAGTGCTCACAGTACATAATGCCAAAAATATATGATTTGAGAATTGAGAGCTTAATGTCACACTTGTTTGGATTGGTGTCACAAAGATATAAATCTAGGACTTGGGTCTTTGTTTGCTTTCTCATGCACCTTAGCCATTGTATTTTTCTAAAGTATTCTAAAATTAAATATTATAAAATTATAAAATGCGATTTTTTGAAAAGACAATTTCAGATATGATTTTTTTTTTGGTAGAAATGCATAGCCAAACAAAACCGAACACAAATACTTCTTTATATTTTTAGGATGTTCCATCTTAATTTTGAATTAAATCGAGTTATTTTGATTTGGGTTGTCTAGGATATTTAACTTTCTTCTTAGCATTATTTGTTCTTTTCCAAATAGGATTTCTAGGCTATAAAATGGAAAGTCTTCTGATGTAATTGTGATACATCAGATATTAAATCAATAAAGTGAATGGTTTCTCCTCTGATGTGAAGTCCTCAGAATGATTTCTAGGCTATCAATAGTGACGAGACCATTTGAATGCCAGTAGAATTCTCGAATGCCCTGGGCTGATTAAAAATGTCCGATGCCACATGTATGAGAATTCTACATGGAAAAACCTGCACTGCTGTTTGAAATTCTAGACAAAGAAATCCCATCTAAAATGCTTGGAGCCAGACAAATAGTAAAAACTCTCTTAAAGAAACAGGCCCTGAAGGCATATTTTGTTCCTTGGCAAATGCTGATACTCAACCAAGAGCCTTCCCCCCCAAAAAAAAAAGTCTCGTTACCAGCACTGCAACCAATGATCAAAACTTGGTTGTTAATGTGGAAGGTAACTAAAAGGCATAAAAGATGTATTAATCAGTTTTTTAACTGTTATTAGCCATTTTTTAACTGTTATGGTGGCAGCTTCGGAAAAACATATAAGAATTAGTAAAACAACTTATGAGCGGGCCAGTCAGGCCTGGACGGGCTGGGCAGGCTCTACCCATTCCCAGTCCCATTTTGGCCGGGCTTTTAAATAATTATCCAAGCCCAGCCCACTAGACTCAATTTTTTTTTAAGAGCCCTGTGTTTTCAAGCTTGGGCTGGGCCGGGCCAGGCCAGGTACCCATTTCAACAGGCTAGATTGGTATTCCAAATATTAAGCACAAAAGATGTCCGTTTTACAAACGAGTTGGTCATCGGCCCAACAATAACACTTGTGCGCTGGATCTGGGTATAAACATTAGGCCCAATAAATAGGTGAGGTTTAAATTATCTTCAGCTGACCCAACCAAGACCATGGGCACTCCTTAAATTATCTTCAGCTGACCCAATTGAATAATAAATTAAAGTGGCTTTTACAAAAAGGCCCCTGTAGTTTCAGACAACCTCAAAAAGGCCTGTGCACTTTTTTTTTTTTGTTTTTACTAAAACCCGCTTTGATTGACATTCAAACTATGCAAAAAGTACTAGTCCCAATTTTATTTTATTTTTTTGGCTCTTGACAGATTTACTTTTTAGAAAAACTTAAATGGATAATCCCATACTTTAAAAGATAGAATGAAAGTTTTGCCCATAGATTATCCAAACATTGCTAGAGATATTATGCCATTATTTTTACCCAAAGATTAATATATAATTTTGCTTAATTTTTCTAGGCCCCACATTTAGATTCGAGTTTTGCATAGCTTTTATCCAAAAATGGCGAGGGATGACTAATTTGAAATCTCCTAAGGGCAAAACTGTCAAAAGTAAAAGAAATTGAGAGTAAAACGAAAATACTTACTTTTTCAACGGTTTGACTATCACTCAATGTGTGTTTTGTGAAAATATAGGAGCCTTTCTGTAAAATAAATATACGCTGCACGCAACCGTGTTTTAAAGGATATCGACGGATCTCCGGCGGCTCTTTCCTTCAATTTCATATGAAAGCCCATGAATGAGTTCACATGAAACTTCTTTCAGATTAACTCGGAAAGAAGAAACATGGCAGAAACTTCTTTCAGATTCACAGGCGGTTTACTAGTAGATATATATGAACCAAACTACATCCGGAAATCATCACAGCCCTCTTCCTCAAGTTCAACACAGATATCTAGCTCTCTGTTCTTTGGAAAACTAAGTATTCCCTTCCATCACTCTCGTTCATTGTTTAGTCGGTTCTTTCAATCCCAAGTAATCTGTTTCTCTTGTTTTCTTGTTGGGTCGGTACTTTTAATCCCAACTAGTCTGTATCTCTTCTGTTTTGTTGGGTCGAGTCCTTTTGGCCGTCCCATTCCATGGATCTTTCTCCTACAAAGTATGCAGCAACAATCTTCAACCTTGGTAGAAGTTTAAGTAGTGGGTCATCCAAACAATGATTTGCCAAGAAATGGCAAAAGGCTTTCAGTGTCATCTATTCCTGCAGAGTTATGCTCTCTCTTGTCAATAAAGAAATACTCTGTCATCTCACATAGTGCCTCCTAAACCTTCCTTTATGTCCAACCAGAAGATGATGGTCATGATAACACTAACAGTGATGGTAAGGAGAGTGGAAGCACTGGGCAAAATTGTCAGGGACAAGGACATGGAGTCTCTTCATCGACTTGGAGGAATCCAAGGAATTACTGCAGCACTTGAAACGGATGCTGAGAGAGGAATAGATGGGGACACAGAGGATTTCAATCGTCGGCGGGAGGTACTTACTCACTTTCTTCTTTGTCGGTTAAAGTTGATCATGGTTCGGTTAAACAGGGGACCTACTCAAGCGAAATATCGAGGTCCTTGGTAGTTGGTACGCCCACTTATTTAAAATTTAAGCTACCCAAGATAAATATCAACCTTGTTGTATAGCATTTGACAAATTATAAGATATTGAAGCGTTTTGGATTTAAGTTTGGCTGCGGTTATGATTTTGAAAGCAAGTTATTATAATTTTTTTTATTCTTCATATCTTTACAATTTTCTCTCATTATCTCACGCAAACTATCTATTTTATTATTTTTATCGAAACAATTCAGGTCTATTTTCCACTTTTACCGGTGTTCATAGGCTGGGCTGAGGAATATCTAGGCCCAGCCCGACTTCAAAACTCTTGGACCATTCTCAACTCAAGCCCGGATCTAGCCATAACTAGCTGGCCCAAGCCTGACCCGCTTAAAACATATTAAGCCCGAGTTAACATTATAACAAAAAAAAAATAGTTCTTTTTCATTTATATTGGCCTTAATTTATCTCACCTGGTTTGGGTACTTATGCCTCAATGAGAAATCACTTGTTCAAGTCCTGCCTCCCACTCTCATCCACAATTACTTTTACAGTTGGGGGTAGGCTGCCGGGCTTCAGCTCTCTATCAGTTAATCCGAGCCCGGCCCAATATTAAAAAGGCCCAATTAAATAATCCGAGCCCAGCTTGAGTACTAAAATCTTAAGGTCCAAGCCCGGCCCACTTTTCAAACACTACATAAACAAGTAATCTCATTAGTCTCATAACCTTTTATCCTCTAACTGTCTCTCTAAAATCTATTGTTATTTTTTTAGTGCATGAATATTTAAATTGCTATGTTGGTCATACTTGTGCAGAGCATGGGTGGCCCGTGTGACGCTTGTTCGCATGTGAGTTTGATTTTTTATTTCGAAAAATATTGATCTCGATCTTTTTGGATTTGTTACTTTTGTCCCAACAACTTTTATGTTTAATTCGTTTGCTTTCGAACCCCAAAAATCGCGTTTTTCGAGAAAAGGGGCAAAACTCTCTTTTCACACCAAATCTGTGCATAATTTTTTAAATTTGAAAATCATGAGGGAAATATATTTTTTCAAAACTAGATTTTTCGACGATCATTTTTCTCTTCTTCATCAATTTCATCCGGGACAAACAAATAGGAGTTTTAAACCCTTGGAGCTTTAGGGGCCAATAGGGCGTACAATTTACCCATTTAAAAACCCAAACCCACGTTGATTCACTTCTTCTTCCTCTTCATAGCTACTGGAACCGAAGCAGGGAGAAGACCTCTTCTTCTCACCCTCTCTATCTCCTCTTGCATGTCTAGGAAGCTCAGCCCAAATTGAGAAACGAATCACACCACCATTTTCCTCATCTCTTAAGCTTTCCAAAGGTACCATTTTCAAGAGATTCCAGCTGGGTTCTCCATCTTCTCCAAGCTCTTCTTCCTGTTTGAACCATCTAGAGGTAAGCAATGGCTTCGTCCCTGTAACCATGAGTTTGATTGATCCTTTAGAAGCCTTTTATCATGCATGCATGGAAGTTCTTGGAGAGCTTCTTCTTCTTTCAAATTTGTGAAGTTTTGAGCTAGATTTCCATGGGGCTTTTGGTGTAGGATTGGAGTTTGGCTGGATGGAAGAGTCTCTGGAGTGATTAGAACCCATTTGGACTAGAGGTAAATGAATAATCAGTCTTTTTGAATGCATGCAAATCTGAATCTTGTTTTCTCAAAAGTTTTGATTTGAGAATTGTATTTCATCCCACTGATTTTATTTGACTATTTAAAGTGTGTTTCAGAATGTTACATGGCTTTGTTACGATCAGTTTTGTGCAGGAATTTGGCGCTAATAGCATGGGGAGAGTTTGTTTTTGGTTATTTACGAAGTTGGAAGAAAAATTGTGGATTTAGTCAATCCTTATGTTAATATATGATTCTTTATTAATTGTGCATGGAATGGGTTACTTTGGTAGTGATTGAATGGAGTTTGTTAAAGTTATGGGAGAACCATTTTGTGTAGATGTATGGTGGAGGAGAAGAATGAAAAAGGATCAGAAAAATGTAAGACAGGAGCAGAAATCCACACAGAACGGACCAGGCTGCTACCTGTAATGGGCGAGACAGAAGCCCAGCCTGCTTGAGTGAGCTTGGGCCCGCTCGAGCGGAGCAGGCTTCTGGGACAGCCCGCTCAAGCAGACCTGGGACCTGGCCTAGGGTCGTTCCTTGTGGAGTTTGGGGCCTTGTTTGGGTATGGAGACTCCCTAATCACCTAGGGACGATTGGGAATTTGGATTTTGAATCCGAAACACCTTGTATGACAAAAATTAATGAAGAAGCGGAAGGAAAGTTTAGTATTTGAATTATCGGAGGTTTCTATAAGTCTCGATATACACTTTGTGTCCTCGAATGTGAGAGATCTTCAGAGGCACCAACTTTTTCATTCATAGAGCAACATGGAGGCACTATGTGTGTAATGAGACGGCCCTCGGTAAGTCCATTAAATACTACAAATTACCTCATTCCAAGTTAGACTAGTTCTATGTTTTCTCACAAATTAATTTGAAATGAATTCGAGTGGTTCGCCATGTTTGAAATAATCAATAAAACTACTCGTTTGATTCGTTTGTATTGTTCATCTGTATTTGGCTAAGACTAGTTCTTTTTATCGATTGAAATGTATTTCGATGGTTTGATTGTATCGTTTTGGATTTGAATCGGCACCATTAAGCTTGGGTCACTTTGTCGGATTGATCACTCGGCTTAGGATCCTTAAATACTTTGCCAACTGTGGTTTGGACCATTTGTTTGTTTGCTCCGGCCATGGCAACAGTTATTTGGTTGTTCCGGCCATCTCATATGGCAACGGTTTTGCTCCGGCCATTTTGCATGGCAACGGTTTTGTTCCGGCCATTTTGTATGGCACGGTTTTGCTCTGACCATTTTGTATGGCGACGATTTTTTGTTTGTGTGCTCTTATTACTCGGTAATAGGAGAATATAGCTAAATGTGGGTTACCAATATTTTGATTGTTTATCAGTCAGCTTTGAAATGTTGTAATATAAATTTATTTTACACAGAAATTGCGTATTTTGATTTGTCTTTATATAAGTTTCGTTTTAAATGCATAATATGATTTTAAATATGATTTGATAAACATTTATAAGCCTGATCTGGTCTATTCACCTGCCAGACCGTCGCATCTGATATTCTATATTTTGGTGTCATAGGTAGCAGGTCCTTTGTTCCGAATTGGAGTGCGTGCAGCGAATTTAGGAACCTTGTATTTTGGTAGGTTGGTTGTGTTGACGATGTCATGTAGACGTCGAGTTTGGCATTGGAGTTCGTCTCATAAATTGGGTAGCAGTTTGTTTAGCTAGTTACCTTGGATGGCTTTTGTTAGCCTTTTTCTTTAGGTAGTTAATTAATGCACTTGTATAAATTGTAACTTGAACATATGTGGAAAATGAATTACCCTGTTATTATCAGCTCTGTATATTTTGATATCACGTTTGTTCCAGTCTGAGTATGAATATTGCTATGACAGCTTTATACTGACAGGCTAAGTGCGACATGGAATCCGATGGCCACGGGCTCCGGGTCGCAACCCCACATAAGCTTCCGCGAAGTGTTCCGTTTGTGATGGAATTTTGTTATCCTCATACACGCAGATCTTGGGGAAAGAAAAAAAATTTAACCCACCCCAAAATCACGCTCCCCGAGATTAGACCGCTGCAAGAGTCCAATTTCGAGGCGTGAAAAAACAATAGGAGCAAGTGGGGATTCATCTTCATCATAAAAAAAATAAGAAGGTCCAAAATCATCTACCACTACATTGATAGATTCCACGACAGTAGAGTGTTTTAAATGAAAGACCCGGTATGCTTTGCTATTTGAAGAATACCCAAGAAAAGTTCCTTCATTAATTCAGGAGTCAAATTTTCCGAGATGCTCTCAGTCTTTCAAAATATAGCACTTACTTCCGAAGGTTTTAAAATATTTAACATTAGGTTCCCTTCCATCCCATAGCTCATATGGTGTATTCTTTGTGCCAGGCCTGTTGTATACTCGGTTGATCACATATACAGCAATGTTTACTGCCTCAGCCCAAAACCTTTGTGGCACATTCTTACTGTGAAGCATAACACGGGCCATTTCCTGCACAACCCGATTCTTTCTTTCAACAACTCCATTTTGCTGAGGAGTTTTAGGAGTAGAGAACTTATGTTTTATACCATTCTCATTGCAAAAGGAAGTAAAGGATGATTTCTGAAACTCAGTTCCATGATCAGATCGTATTCTTGAAATCCCACCAAATTGATCACCTTTATTTGCAATAAGTTGTAGCCATAAGTAGTGAAAGACATCAAAAGTTTCATATTTATCTCTAAGAAATCTAACCCATGTGAATCTAGAGAAGTCATCGACCGTGAGAAAAATATACTTTTTACCTCCAATGTTTTCAAATTGAGAAAGACCCATGAGATCCATATGAAGCAACTCTAGTGGTCTTTTGGTAGTAAGAATGTCCAATTTCTTATGTGGTGCTCTAATTTGTTTCCCCATTTGGCAAGGACCACAAACATGGGTAGAGGGCTTATTAAGTTTAGGGAGACCTCTAATCAGTTCCTGCTTAGACAGTTTTTCTAAATCAATATGGTTAATGTGTCCCAACCGTTAATGCCATAGGTCAACGTCATTAACGATAACAAAATTGCATTTTATATTACTATCATTAACAACCACATAACAATTATTGAAATTTCTTTTACTAGAAAGTACAGTTTGCCCATGGTCATTTACAATAGTGCATTCATTCAGTGAGAAATGAACTTCATTGCTAGATTCACAGAATTGAATTATACTCAGCAGATTAGCCTTGAGACGATCAACCAGGAAAACATTTTGGACTGTTAACATACCTGGGATGTTGATAGATCCCTAACCAATAACTTTTGATTTGCTTCCATCACCAAATTGAACATTTCCACCATTATGCTTTTCAAGGGATGTGAAAGAGACTTATCCCTCGACATGTGTCTAGAGCACTCGCTATCTAAATACCACACTTTTGAACCTTGTGCTCTAAGAGCAGTTAGAATCACATTACAACACAGATCAGTCTTGCGAACCCATATGGATTTTAATTTGGCCTGATAAGGAATTGAGTTATTTTTGCTCCACTGAGTTTGAAGTTTGTTACGCAGTTTGTTATAATGTGATCTAATATGACCAATGATTCCACGGTAGTGACAAGTAGGAACATATCTGTAATGAGGCATATGCTTTTTGGGTGTGGAGTTAACATGGGTGGTATGATAAACAGCAGGTTCAATAGCAAACAATGTATTTCCTTTTACGAATGTACCTGTGTTCTTTGAGGTGGATGCACCATAGTCAAATCCAAGTCCATGCTTGTTACTTGATATGATTTGTGCACTCAGAATTTCATCAAGTTTCTTTGACCCTTTGTTCATGCGATTCAAATCAACTTTGGTAGATGCTAATTCAGAGGTAGCCATCTATAACTTTCCGCTCATGCCAACTTTTTCTGTTTTGTAGGAATCCACATCTTTCTTTAGGATTTGTATCTCTTTTTCAGCTTTGACAGATTGCTCCTATAGCATGTCCAATTTATTACCTGCATCAATCAACTTGTTAGTTAGAATTGTACGTTGTGATTCAAGTTGAGATACTTTACATTGGGCTTCTTCAAGCTCCTTTCTAAGAACTGAATTTTCCTTATTAGCTGTTTTCCATCTTCCCTTCAGAATATCGTTCAATTGAGCCATCCTCCTCGAGTCTTTAAGAAGACTTTCATATGCATCAACTAAATCATGTTCATTGTGTTAGGGATTTTGTGTTTTGCAATTTGATGAATGCATTATCATTTTAGCATCATTCGATTTTTACATGAGCATTGATTTTGAAATACTTGAAATCTTGATTTTTACATGCATTGTTTTAAAACTTTTAGAGCTTATGTTACATGCATGTTTTGGATTTTAAATTTGGATGATTAAGTTTTGAAAAGAAGATTTTCAAATCTTGCAAGACTTTGGACCTAGATTTTAAAATCATATTAGCCTTTGAGAGGTTTATGTTTTGGAAAATAACTTTTAGTTGGGCTCTAGTCAAACCTAGTCCTCCAAGATGAAATTTCCCTATCCAAAATCATTTTTACAAGTATTTATATCAGGGAAAATTCGGTCAACCGAACCAAGTTCGGTCAGCTGTCGGTTCCACTTCCAGAATGTAAAAAAAATTTTATCAGGGAAGTTCGGTTAGCTGTCGATCAAGTGTCGGCGATCGACCGAACTTCAGTTCGGTGAATTGACAAGCTTGTTTCAGTTCGCAAATTTTCAAAATATATGACCGTTGGGATATAACCGTTGAGTTCGGTCGACCGAACGCCAAATGTCGGTTAACAGAACCCTGTTTGTCGGTTAACCAAACTTTAAGTCAGTTGACCGACAAACTAGATGTTGGGAAATTTTTCCTATATATTCAGCTCATTCCAAAGCCAGATTTGAGGAACCAAGAGGCCCTCCTTGAGATGTTTTGAGGCCAAACAAAGGGAAATGAGCAATGGGAGGTTAGTTGGTCAAAAGGGAAGCTAAAGCTTGGAATCAAAGTTTAAATCATCTAAGTAAGCTTGGTTTTCCTCATCATATGTTTCATGCTTTGCTTTAATTATTGGTAAATCTTTTCTAGCATGTTAAACTATGATTTGTTGTGTCCTTAACATGTACATGTGTTGAATTGATTTATTGTTTCATATGCATCACCTTGATTCAAACCAAGTAGGACTCAAATTGGTATATCTAAGTGAATCATGTTTTGGAATCATCTTTGAAATCATATGTAACATGATTCCTATACTTGGTTGAATCATAGGTTGTTGTTTTCCATGACAAGAGAATCATTTTCAATCTATCTCATGTTTTGGATTCAACAACAAACTCAAATCACATTTACTTTTGTTTTAAAGTTTCACAACTTGCTTAGCATTGATACGTTTATCATTTTCAAGTTGATCTATAAATTACATGTGATTTGTCTCTTTACTTCAATCAAATATCTTTTAGTGTTTTACACTTTCAAATGCTTTTAGCATACATGTATTGAGCCACATTGTTAAATTTGATTGAAGACCTCATGCATCACATGTGTTGTTCTTAAAATTTCACAACTTGTTTGGAATGAATAAGTATATCTTTTACAAGTTTTTTTTTTTAACACGTGATTAGCATTCTTTCCTCAATCATAAATGTTTTTATAAAACTATTAAAAGCCTTTAGCATACATTTATGAGCTTTTATTTTCAAATTGATTGAGGACATCATACATACACATTGTACGTTCATCTTTGCATTCATAGTGTGTGTGTGTGTGTGTGTGTGTGTGTGTGTGTGTGTGTGTGAATTAGATTTACACTTTCATATCTGCCTAATTAAGATGCATTGTATTTGAGCTTAAATTTGTATCTCTTCAAATGTTGTGTAGACACTTTGTAAAGAAAACATTTTGGGTGCAATAGGTTATTTCTTAGCCTTAGAAAAGCATGTGTATTGTTAAGGGTGAACCATAAAACCCAAGAGGTTATTACTTAGCCTTGGAAAGCATGTTGTAAGGTTATTACTTAGCCTTGAAAAGCATTTTATAAAAGTTATTGCTTAGCCTATTGAAAAGCATAGATAGTGGAAATCCGGTGGGGTAAAGGAGCACAAGCCGGTAGTGGATGTAGGCATTGAGGCCGAACCACTATAAATCATTGTGTGATGGTACATGCTTTGTGGTGATTGTTTCTATTAGCTTTCGCATTTAGTTTGATAATCATCACTAGTGGCTAATTTAATTTAAAGAAGTTAAAATTTGACATATTTGGTCACTAATTTGAAGCTCACCCTATTCACCTTCCCTATAGGGTTCGGATCCCAGACTTTCACATTGTCTAAAGGAATAAGATCCTCTTCAACATCATCATCAGATTTATCCGAAATATCTTGCACAAAAGATCCATTGGGCTTTGCCATAAAAGCCATAAACTTTCCATGATCAAGGGAAGAGGATTCAAGTTCAGAATCATTACCATATTGATCTGAATCATCATCCCATGTGACATTTAGAACTTTGCTTTAAGTTCTGAAAGATCTATTAATGCATTGAGATGCATAATGATTGAATCCTTTGCATTCATAACAGTAAGTATTCTTTGGGGGAATTATAAACACATTTTTTCCAAGTTTTGGACTAGGATTGGCTTTGAAAGAGGATGTATGCTTATTCTGACCCTTATGTTTTTGAAAAAAAAATTTAAAACCCTTTTTATCGTCTTTCAGAAACTTTTTGAACTTTTTAACAAAGAAAGTATCAAGTTTTGAGTCCTCAGTATCTGATTCTGAGTCATCATCATGTTCCACACAAGACTTTGAGGAAACTAGTGCCATCCTTTTTGCTTTCTTGGTTGACCTCAGATTGGATTCAAAGGTTTGCAAATTTCCAATCAACTGATCAGCCTTCAAAGAGTCCAGATTGCTGGTTTCCTCAATAGCTACTACTTTTGGATCAAATCTTTTAGGCAGAGATCTTAAGTTCTTTTTGACTATTTTGTGTTAAGAAATAATTTCACCCAAGTAGAAACTAGAATTCACAATAGTAGATAATTTGGCATTAAAATCATCAAAGACTTCATTATCATCCATTTTCAAAGTTTCAAAAGCAGTAGTCAATTTTTGCAATTTGGCATGTTTCACTTTAACAGTGTCTTCAGAAACAGTTTCCAAAATATCCCATGCTTCCTTAGCAGATTTACAAATAGAGATCCGACAGAACTCAGAAGGAGTAACACCGTTAAAAATAGCATTCAAAGCTTTACTATTCCAATTAAAGGCTACAATTATCTTCCTTGGTCCATTGAGGCATGGGTTTTTCTATAGTTTTGCCGCCATTAGTAGTGACAGTTGGCTTAGTGTAGCCAAATTCCACACAGTTCCAGGCATCCACATCGATGGATTGTAGGAAAGCAGTCATTCTAACTTTCCAATATGGATAGTTAGAACCATCCAACAATGGGGGTTTAGTAGTAGAAGTTCCATCTCTGCTAAATTCCATATCAAAAAACCTGCAATGATCTCACACAGTAAGATAGTGTGAATCGCTCTGATACCAATTGAAAATCCAGGAGGGTTGATCAGTCACAAACCCTAAAGGATAAAAACCGTCCCAACACAGATCTAAATATGGAAGAAGATAAAGCATAAACCTAAGTTAATCAACCAATAAATCACACAGATGTACACACGATTTCATATGTGGAAAAACCCTAAAAAGGGAAAAAACCACGGGACTTCACACTAGTCAAAAAGATCAAGCACTAATCAAACAAAGGTTACAGAGAAACTCACTACCCTTTACAGTTGAACTCAACCTAAGGACCGTAGTGGATCTTTGCCGACGAGCATGCCATTCACCTTCTTAAGTACTTCAATCTCCATGCCTTGAATAAGGCGAATCAACTTAGAACATGGATGATGAGTCTCCAGACGAAAAAGGCTTCAGCACATCAATTTCACAAAGTCTCTCTGGCGGGAAGAAAGATCTCTCTGGTAATGGTCTACGGTTTAAAACTATGAGAGATACATATGAGATTAGGCTAATGGCTTTAAATAAGGCTTTAGAAATGAGTAGAAGAGATTAGATTTTGAATAGGATAGGAATTAGAGTTTGAAAGTGATCTATCCCTAAAAAGATGCCAGACCCGCCGCTGTCCGATCGATCGGACAGTCTTGTAACTGAGAGCTCTTCCAGGACTGATCAATTGGACATACCATTTAATCAGGGAGTGCTTCAGGTCCGATCCACGATGAGGGTTAGACGATTCTTGGATGATCTTCAAACCTCTTGCATGTTGAAACGGTCCATCTAAAAATAGAAAATTACAATACTCCCGAGTTTTGTCCATCCGCAAGAATTAGCCAACACTCAAATCCTTACACTTACTTTTATGAAGAATACCTTCAATTCTCGCTAGCCCTGGCTTTCCTCTTGTTGAATCATCGACATTGAACTAAAACACTCCAACGGGGAGAGAAGACCAAGCAACAGAATTCTTTACCTTAATGGGGCCACATCCCATACAAGCATCCCAATTATTAATAATATAATTTAAACTATAATTGGAGAAACTTTCTAATCAAAGCCCACTTTGATATCCTCATGTTAATTGAATCAATCAAATCCATGAGGGAGGAGGACCCACCTTTGAAAATCCTATCATTTCTTTATCTCCAAATGGGCCATAGAATAGCAAAAGGGATCAACCTCCAAATAGTACGACCACATCCAACAAAATGATCTCCTATCCAAGACTCTACAACCTCCTCAATCTTTCTCGAGAAACACCAAGCAACTCCTCATCTACTAATGAAATGACCCCAAACATTGGTCGCAAATTCACAATGAAGTAAAAGATGATTAACTGTTTCCGCCTCCTTCTAACACATCACGTAAATGTCTGAGATGGAAGTTGATAGGAACCCTATTCTACTCAAATTGTCTACAGTAGAGATCTTCACCGTAGCTGCCAACCGACAAAAAGGCTCCACTCGGGGAGGAGCTAGCCCCATCCAAAGAAGGGAAAAAGGAACGCTAGTAGGTTGGATCCCTAACGAGGCTGAGTAAAAAGCTTCTACTGAAAAATCCCTGGGTATGGAAGGCTTCCAAATCTGAGAAGCCTCGGAGTTCCCGTACAAAAACACATCAGAAAAAAGCCTCAACAGCTCCTCCTACTAAACCTCCTCAGACAAACAAAGGCACCTTCTAAAGGACACATCACACACCATAAAACCATCCAGCATCTCATAGCAATCACTTATAATAGACTCCTTGATAGACACCACTCTAAAGATTCTAAGAAATAACTCACATAAAGGACCCAACCCCACCCAATCATCTAACCAAAATCTGACATTTCTCCCATCTCTCACCACAAAACCCACCCCTTTGGATAAGACTTCTACCCTAGCAGTTGATACATGCCCAACTGATGCAATCGCACCCCCATAAACTCGACCTACGGTGCCTTGGACATGGATTAGGCCACCATCCCCACTTGTCCTCACCATACTTGGCAGATATGACCCTTCTCCACAAAGCTTCCCTTTCGTCTCCAAACCTCCACTACCACTTAGCCAAAAGAGCCTCATTCATATTCTCCAAACTACCAAGACCCAAACCACCACTCCTTTTTGGTTTAAAGACCTCACTTCATTTCAATAAATGTAGCTTCCTTGTATCGCCCTGACCTTCCTATAAAAAATTCATGCGAATACGGTCCAACCTCCTCACCATAGCCTTAGGCATCTTGGAAAGAGACATATAATAAATCAAAAGATTTGACAAACAAGATCTTATAAGGTTAATCTACTTAGCCAGTGATAGGTATTGTCTCTTCCAAGAAGATAATTTCTTATCAAACTTGTCAATGACGGGATCCCACAGCGACTTAGATCTCGGCTTTGCCCCTACAGGCAGACCAAGATACAAAAAGGAAGCCTTCCTGATTTACAACAAATCATGGCTGCCAAAGATTGAGTGGTCTCGCTAGAGCATCCAACCCCCACCAAAAGACTCCTGGATATGTTAACTTTTAGACCTGAAAGCATCGCAGAATTCTTTTAAGAGCCATAATCCCATCCCTCTTTGTCGAACTGAATAGAATGATATCATCTACAAACTCCAAGTGTGAAATTTCCTCCCCATTCTGATTGACCTTAAAGCCCTCAATCACTCCCACCTCTCAAGCTCTCACAATAAGCAAATTCAAGGCCTCCACCACTATCATAAACAAAAAAGGGGAGAAAGGATCCCCTTGCCTTAAACCTCTGGAAGCCTTAAATAACTTTGAAGGAGACCCATTCACCAGAACAGAGAAGGAAGTTGAAGAAATACACTCTTTCATCCACCTGCGCCAAATATTCTCAATCCCAAATCTGTACAGCATGTAATAAATGAAGTTCCGATCCACATGGTCATAAGCTTTTTCCAAGTCAATTTTGAAGATAACTCCCTCAGCTTTAGACTTCTTCCTAGCATCGATGAGTTCATCAGTAATCAACACTCCATCAAGAATTTCTCTTTCCCACAAATGCTCCTTAAAAAGGGCTAATAATGAGAAGAAGAACACTGTTCATATGATTCACCAGAATCTATGCCAACAATTTATACCAACATCCCACAAGGCTCATAGGCCTGTAATCACGCAAGTTCACCAGATTTGGGAATTCTGAAATAAGGGTTATAAAGGTTGCATTCAGCTCTCTATTTATTTTGCCCCTTCCATGAAACTCAGAAAGCATGTCTCTAAAATCCTCCCTAGGAAAATCCCACACAACTTTAATGAAAGAGAAATTAAAATCATCTGGGCCTGGGGCTTTGTCCCCATCACATTCCTCCAATGCACTAAACACCTCCTCGTCTTCAAACTCTCTCTCCAACTAACTCTGAACCTTGTCTGAGATACTGGGAAAGGAAGGCCCATCAAGCTTAGGCCTTTTCAAAATTTCACCCTAGTAGAGCTCTTCAAAGAAACAAGCAATCTCATTCTTGACTTCAATCGGGTTTTCTAGAATCCTACCACCTCTTCTTATCCTCCCCAAAAAATTTACTCTACTTCTCACCGTTGCCATCCAATGGAAGAATTTTGTATTTTTATCTCCCTCCTTAAGCCAGGCCACTCGAGACTTTTTTTTCTCTAAGAAATTCCCTCCATACAGTTAAGATCCTAAATCCTTCAAACTGCATGTTGCCTCACGGCCAACACCTCATGGGTCAACTCCCAAGACTCCCCCTTCTTATCAACATCCTCTACCACTTTAGAATATGCTTCTCTAGACTCAGCAATGTGACCAAACACTTCTTTGTTCCACCTTTTAATATAATATTTAAGAGTACAAAGTTTCTTGTAATGCTTGTAACCTACAAACCCTTCAACTTCATCATGCCTCAATGAGGATCTAGACAATCCCAAAAAATCTTTATACTATAGCCAGCAATTCTTGAACTAGAAAGGCCTAGGCCCCAAATCAATAGAGTTAGAACACAACTCGATAAGGCAACGATATGAAATTAACCACAGTAAAGCAACCTGAATAACACCCACAAAATGGTCATCCCACTCCTTTGATAATAAAAACAAGTCAATCCTATTCATGGCTTACTGCTCTCTATTATTGAACCATGTGTACCTCCTTCCAAGAAGTGGCAAATCAATCAAATCGTTAACATTGATGAAGTTGGAGAATAACACCATGGAACAAGAAGTAGAAAGCCCTCCTTTCTTCTCATATGGGTACCTGACCATATTAAAATCACCCTCGAAAATCCACAGAACAGGCCAAAGAGGTTTAATATTATATAGTAAATCCAAAAAATCACCTCTTTTCAATTACACATTCGGACCATAAATATTGCCAAAAGCCCAAGCAAGCCCATCATTAACCTCACAAACTCTGACGGCTAAAATGCTACTTGCCTGGAACACATTCTCCATTACAAAGCATCCGGCCCCCCCGACCCCCCACCCACCAAAAAAAAAAAAAAAAAAGCCCCAGTAGCTGGACTCCAACTCCAAGCACACTTATGATTGCCCCAAACTTCCTGAGCAAACATATGAATATCTAATGCCACTTTGGTCTCTTGTAACATCAAACAATCTACTTTATGCTTTCTAACCAACTTTCTAATAGCCAACCTTTTCTCAGGCCTACCAAGCCCCCTTGCATTTAAACTAAAAATAACCATAACAAATTGACAAAACCAACCCGAAGCAAGAAGAGCTTCAAGACGGAGGAAACTTCCCCTAGCTTCTGATATCTCTGACTCGATAAGGCTCTGAAAAACCTCGGCTTCATCCAGCCCACATGAGACCCCCATTTGCCTAAATTGAGAGCTTGAGATGCTTCCTCCTTTGCTACCTCAAAAACATCCGCAACCCTGCCAAACACATTCTCTAAATCTCCTCCTTATTCTTCCTTGTTGCCACTGACATAAATGTCTTTTACTTGAATTCAAATAGACATGCTACATGTGGTTACCAAACATTCTATTAAAAAAATGTCTATATGAACTCGATTTTAAGATAAACGAACCCAAGAAATAGAGTCGCCAAACGAAACTTAAGACTAGAGAGTTGAAAGCCTTCATGCTATCAACTCAAAATCCATTTCATGAATTTATATAAGAGAGGGATAATAACACCTAATCTTTTTTTCGGCAAACATCTAATCTAAAGTTTTGACAAATGATCCAAAGGCCTTTTGTATCTTGCAGGGGCTAGCAAGCACAAAACCATACCAGATGGAAAATGAGACAAAATCTTTATAGCTTTCTTGGAGATTATCTGGTTTTGTTTTTTTTTTAAGAATTCTTGTAAAAAAAATTCTTTAGTACCCAACGTAGGGGTCCGGGACCTCAACCCTCTGGTGAGGGAAGTAGACCTCGAGTTAGGTAACGGAGCACTATAGTAAGAGAAGTAGACATCAGGTTAGGTACGGAAGTGCTATGATAAGGGAAGTAGACCTCAGGTGAGGTAGAACAGCCCTCAAATGAGAAAGGTGACTGTCCAGGTTTGAACCCTAGGCAGCCGGATAAGAATTGACGCTTGTTACCCCAATGGTAAGAGGTTGTTCTTGGCATTCTCATGTATAAAGTTAAATGCCCTTATGAAAGCTTGTAGATGGGTTGGTTGGATGGGAGCCCAACTACACTTAAGCCAGAATTTCAGGTTTGCATGAGTTTAAACTCAGAGGGAAAGCTTTGAACCCAAAAATAAATATCCATGAAACCTAAATAAGGTATTGATGGACCCTATTTATATCATTAACAAAGTCTATAGAGATTTAAGATGGAAAACCACAAAGTGCACTGAACTACCAACCCACTCATAGTTGAGTGGTGTTGGCACCTTAGTTTATCACAACTTTCTCAATCCAAACCTTTGGATGAATTCATTGCCCACCAATTGAATATCTTCCTTTAAACAGCTTCATAGGCAATTCCTCTTGGTGATGAATGCTCAGATTTGTATTCATCACTGGTTAAAGGGGGAATCCTCTAGTAAAGGGAACAAAACCTTTTAAAAGATTTATATGTTTTAAAATATGGCCCCACTAAATTTGGAGATTTTACTGGGGCATTAACCGTATAGGTGTCTTGAGGCTCTAAATTGACTGTGGCCAAAAAGTATTCTCAAACCGAAAAATTGGAGGTGCCTCTCTAATGAGAATAGATTAAGTTCAAAGATATTGAAAGCAAGGTATTGTCCCAACAAACCTTTATGGGAGGCAAACTTTAAGAAGGGTAACTCTTGGTTTTGGAAGGGATTTGTAAAAGCTACTAATTTTATCAATAATAAGGTGGGGTGGATCATAGGTAATGGGGATCTCTCGGTTTGGAAATGCAATTGGATCCCTTCAAAAGGAGGTCTTAGGAAACTAAAGTCCATTAACCAAGATCTTGTGGTTAAAGATCTTTGGTATGGGGACAAAACTTGGAACGGACAGCTAATTCGAAATGCTTTTAATAATGCTTCTAATGTTAAGGATATTTTGAAAATCTATATCCCCCGTACCAAGAGCGATGATAAGAGAAATTGACCATTTTCCAAAGGGGGCAATTTATCTCCAAGATCGGCTTACAAAATCATTCATGAAGAAAGTAGGATTACCCACAACTCTCCCTTTAATTGGAAAACATTGTGGTCTCTCCCTCTACCCCCAAAGAGTCCTTCTATATGGCCAGAAATGTCTTAATAACGTAGTCAAGGTACACAAGTTACTTCACAACAAAAGTATTTCTAATGATGCCATTTGTCCTATATGCACAACATCAGAAGAATCTGTTGAGCATGCTCTATTTCTTTGCGATCATGCAAGAGCACCATGGTTTGACTCTAACATAGGAATGTTATCACATTCTATTGCTTCTCTGAGGTTAGAGATTAGTGGAACTCCTTTATGGATCTTTGTGGCACGATGAGTACACCAATTAGTGCTCAAACAAAATCCTGGGTTCTCGCTCTTTGGCGGGCCTTGTGGAAAAGCATGAATGATTTTATATTTAAGGGCACAAAAATTAAGCCTATTAGCACAATCATATGCGCTAGAAGAATGTTTGTAGCATCAATGGCTAATAATGAAAAGGCTTTCAAAGGACCTTCATACAATCCCTAGGATTTCAGTCTGAGGAGCCCTATAATCAGGGCTCAAGTGTTCTCAGATGCATCTTTTAGAGCCGTGGATGGAAAAGTAGGCTTTGAGTTTGCTATTTGGTTTAATGGTTCTTAGGTTCATGCAGAATCAATCAATAGATCCAAGGTTTCCTCTTCAAAAGAAGCGGAGGCAAGGCTATCTTTTACGCAATGAAGGAGGCTAGGTCAAGGGGATTTCGCAAGATCTATCTTTTGTCGGATGCCCTCGGGGTAATTGGAGCTATGAACGGGTTGATGGATTGTGCTATCTATCCTATTTTGTGGGGCATCAATGAGTTGAGTTCCAAGTTTGAAGACATCTCCTTTTTCCATATCCCCTAAAAGGCTATATCAATTTCGTCATGAACTTGCTAAGAACTCATATAAACGAGGGCTTTGTGTGGGACTAACAAGGGATTGATCTCCTGTTCAGTTTTTGAAGCTCTTCTTGGTTTTCTTTTCTTTTCTTTCCTTTCTAATGAAATTGCTTAAAAAAACAAAAAAAAAAAAAAAAAAAAGTAACTAGTCAAAGGTGAGCTAGGGTTAGGGTGCGACTCACATTTGATCCAAAAAAAACCATACATAAAATAAGTTCTGTAACACATCGCACAAGAACTTCTACGCACCACCGGCTAGATATGGTTGGACTCGTGAGGCCTCAAACAACGATAGGCGGTGTGAGTCCTGCCTCTTGTCCATGTGGGGCCCTTCTGAGATAATCGATCTCACACGTGGCCCTCCATGTCTACGTTCATGTTATGGGTGGGTGTTGCCTTAATAGACATTAATGTAGCCAGCTGCACCAAATCACTCTGACCCCACGGTTGTCCCATCACTCTGATGTGGTGCTCCCGAGTGGGTTCTTATTTTGAAGGCAGAGGAGAACAAGTGTTTGACAAATGTTCCTTCTGGCACCTTGACGTGTCATTTTCATGGAAACTAACTTTTCAGCTCTTTCCTTCCAGCTCTTTCCGGCAGAAATGGGCCCAAAGAGTTCAGATTTGAGTTCAAAATCAAGTCCTTCGGAATTGAGAAGTCCGAGTCTGAATCAAGCCAAGGCAAACAAAGGCCCCAAGAGTTCAAATATGCATCCCCAGTCCAAAACCTGGTGGCACCAAAATAAAAAGTACTAAAATGCCCCCTTTTCTTAATATCAACAATGCAATATTTGCAGTTTTGGTTTTCTTAGGGTGTCTTGGTCGAGGGAGAGGATTCCGCCCTCTACGTATTTCTATTTTCATGATAGAGAGGTATTCTAAGTTTTTATCCCTCACATGGAAAATTAAAATCTCTCTATCAAAGAAAATCAATTTACCTTTTTTTTTTTTATATACTTTTATGTAAGAAGAATGCTTTGTACCAAATGATTGGAAAAGGGAACGCAAGGAAAATTGAAATAATTTTCCTCTCTTGCGAATTTTTATAATCGCACAAAAGCACCCTTTAAAACTCTAGTCAAAACCTTAAAAAACACATAATTGTAGCAAAACTTAAGGGCAAAAGTAAAAAAAAAAAAAAACGACGACAAAACTACCCATAGAAAAAATTTAAAAGACCTCATCCCATGTGAGATTTTTTAAAATTGTGGAGGTGCAATCGGTCCCTAAGCTTGAAATTAGGGGTTGGAATTTTAGAACATATGGGGTGTGTAGAGAAGAGCACATGATTGTGATTTGTGAGTTCCTTCCATATGAAGAGAATCAAGAAAAGTTTTTGTCCAAATCCTACACTGAATTTTTATTTTTATTTTTTTTTTTGCTATCGGAGAGTTCCCAACCTTTTGGACTAGATTAATCCCTCCGGGCCCAAAGGGAAGCCGGGTAAACTACCATTTGGCCCCAGTGTGGTAGTGCAATTTCGAGTCTACAACCTCCGGGTGCAAACCATGGTCCTAGCCAACTGAGCTAACCCTTGGGTTTGACTCAGTGCTATTTCCAAGGAGAAGTAAAAAAATGGTATTCTCTTTCCCCATCCAGTGACCTTTTTAGGAGTTTTATCACCACCATGACAACAACAATAATGATGATAATAGCAGTGGGGGTGGAAATATTGCAAATTAAATCTAGGGGTTTTCACCAGAAAAAATAATTTATGTGGCCAGTGCACCAAATAGAGAACAATATGCCAACATGCACCTAACAGGGAATCTGTATAGAAAATTCAATTTTTTCCACCATTTTTTTGAGTGGTTGCTATCGACCTTCATTTTATGTGTTGAGGGTTGACAGCGAGTCAGCGACCCACACTATAATAAGTAACGGTCACAGTCTGACCCTGAGCAAACATAAACTCATCTTCTTCCTTCTTCCTCTCTTCCCCAAACTCAATCCAATGATAGAGCATATATAAACACATACTCAAAGGTGTGCCCTCCTGATGTTAATAAGGCTTTTGGGGCCCATTTGGATGCGTGCTTGTTCATGAAGAGTTGTGAAATGTAGGGGAGATCATGGGTGTGGATAAATTTTACCATATCCAATCACCATTGCCCCTTCATATAAGCTATTGAGACTTTTACATCTTTAAAATGGACGAGATAATGGCCAATTTTCTCTTACGTTCAAAGACTGGATTGGAGTAAAACTCCATCCAGTGCCTATCAAAACACAGATCTACAATTCCCAGCACCACCCCCCCCCCCCCCCCCCCCCCCCCGTGTGGACCCGTGTGCTCCATAAAATCGTCATGAGTATTTGCTTAAGTTGCATAGTAATGATTCAAGGCAGGCTCTCCTATAAAAGAGTTGTCACGATGCTCCTTCCATTGCAAATGTTTTAAGTTGGGGCCTTGCCATGTGTAGGAGAAAACACTATATCAGTTCCAGTCCTTGTAAGTGATCCAATGGAAAAAGTAACTTAAAAGATATTTATAGATATCGACTATAATCGTCTGATTGAGAATTTCATTTATTTGATGTATTAGGAGAGTTTCTTATTTACAGTTACGATTGGGACAAAATCAATGTATCATGAGCATCACAAAATCAATCCTGCTAGTAAATTATATAAAAATAGACCAACTGCATATCATTTGTGGCACCCTCACTGGAATAATCTATTACTGCACCATTTTTTCTTTTGATGTCCGTCTTTTATCATACCAAAAGGTACAAAACAAACCTCCTTCGAGGCCCACCCACAAGACTCGATCAACGGTCCGGATCATGACATGATGTTGACATGGCAAGAAAAAAAACATGCAGCCAAGCTACTTAGCATGTCTTCATGGGAATAAATGCGGACAACAGACAAGCGAGTCTTTCATCTCTCTATTATTGGTCATCTCTCTATCATTGGATTAAGTTTGGAAAAGAGAGGAAGAAGGAAGAAGATGAGTTATGCCTGCTCAGGGTCGACTACGACCATCACTTGTTATAGCGAGGGTCACCGTCAACCCTCAACACATAAAATGAAGGACGATAGCGACCACCCAAAAAAAATGATAAAAAAAAGTTGGTTTTTCTATATGGATTCCTTATTGGGTGCATGTTTGCCTAATATTCTATGTTTGATGCACTGGCCATATAAAGTGTATTTTCCGGTAAAAACCCCTTAAATCTATGATTTTTTTTTCCCAACTTATCCGCCACGTTTTTAATCATGTTTGATTGAAAAGTTTGGTTTTATGTTATGTTGAGGTCTGAGGTAGATTTGACAATAGCGGAGAAGTTGATATGCGTGAAAAATTCAAACCATATGTGTTAATAATCATATTAGAGTTTTTCCCGTAAAATCCTCTAGATAAGAACTCCACTCTTTTTTCTTCGAGGGTGTTTTAACTTTCCGACGTTTGAAGTAGTAGAGCAATACTGTTTTTTGCAAGGTTCAACTTTTTTTAATTAATTTTTCCAGATACAAAGGAAAACAAAATCGAATGTAAGGAGCTAGAGAGTAGGATTCTGCATCGGCACAAAAAAGAAGTTTTATTGAGCACAAAAACCTCAAATTTCCCAAAAGAGCCCTGCATAACTGAGGGGCTTGTGGGATTTTTATTATTATTTTCAAGGCATATTTGTTTGCATTAAAATACATAGGAATCCAATACATATGTTTTTTTTTTTTTTTTCGAAGCAGTTAAAAATGAAAATCATAGGTAAATTTCTAAAAATGACAATCAAATAACCTTTCCTTCAATGAAAATAGTATAAAAGGAAGAGGGAAAATGAATACCTAGCCTTTGGTCTTCATTTTTACCCACTTTCTATGTATTTAATTCTTATATATTTTAATGCAAAGAAACAGGCGTTTAGAGTTTTAAGTCCTCTTGGCCCTGGCTTAATGGTATCCCAACTTAAGGGTCCCTTTGTACCATGGGAGGATAGTACAATAGAGAAGAAGGTCATCCTAATTTTATGTGCAGCCCCCATTTTTGTCATTTGGTTCAAGAGAGAGATAAAATGAACTTATTCTTTTCAAAGGGGAGATTTTGATCGCCTGGAAGATACGAATGCAGGATTTCTCTCCATAAGTTTCTCTCCAAATGGAGAAGATTCGTGGGGACCCCTATGATTTTTAGAGTATGGACTTTGCCAGTATCCCATCCCAAACAAGTGCCAAACTTTGAAGGACCTCTTGCACTTCTCCTTAGGGCCATACTTGGTGCCAAGTGGGAATTTGCTGCTCCTGTCTTCTCACATCCAAATGCCTCTACTAAAAAATACGAGACCTTCATTTCATCTGTAAAATGCAAGACCTGTACAATACAAACTTGCAAGACTATCAATAATTTGCACGATATTTTGAAAAAAAAACCTCTTAAATATTAAAGGACAAATGAGAGTTTACAGAAAAAAAAACACATCTGTTACATTCGACGATGACGCTTGCTGCCAGTATCTTTAATATATTCAAGTGCCATTGTTCTTGCTCTTCTTTCACGTTCAACTCTCATTTTTCCACATTTCCATTTCCGATACTTGAGTCTCATCTTCATCCAACTGGAATAATCCTTCCCACGCTTGCACACAACAAAATCAGCCAAATCATCTATAGAATCAGATGACATGCCCAAATCTTCAAGAAAATTCCGCCCACTAACAGTATCAATATCTTCTTCTTCTTCACAATCATCCTCTGTGTCCTTAGGATTATCCAAAGTATTTTGGGAAGATTTGACTTGGCCATCTGGCTTCTCTACTAAGGACAGTGCATGAGTGGCCAACCTGCAAAACAAACGATCCTTAGATAGTGCTCCAAGCCTTGAACAGTGGAAATGGTATAAAAGCATGAAACATAAGGGGAAAACAAGAGATACTGTACATACAAACAGACCCCAAGTTTATGTCAGAAAAGCAGAAACTCATGCAAATGCAACTTCTGAGTTCGGATAAATTAAGAATATTAGAGTCGAGCTTGTTTAGACTGATTAGACTATCCTGATGTCTCCATCTCTATCTATCTCCTCTCTTTGGAATTCTGCAAATGATTTTGGAGCAAATCAGAAGAGGAAGAGGTCAAACAAGGGATCCTATGATGACGGCATACAGAGTAATCACTACTAAGAAAAATGCCACACTAGAGAGATGAGTATGACAAATACTTGATTCACCGATGAGGGTTGCATATACAGGCAGAGAGGAAGATGACCTATTCCACTGCGTTAAATAGCAAGCATGAGAATACAGGCATGTTCCATGCATTAGTGAAACCCAAAACACTATTATACTATCGCATGCAAAATGCCTCGCACTCATAAAATACATGACCAACTTCTTAAAGAAGGTATTACAAAATCCTTCTTAAAATAATAATCTCTCCTAAGTCAAGTAACCCCTTTAGAGGTAGTCGTCATCATCATCACCACCAAAGCCTTGTCCCAACTATGTCGGGGTCAGCTACATGAACTCTGCTTTTCCATCCCAGCTTCGCCACTTTCTTAATGCTGGCCCCAAGCCTGGATAGAGGGCTGTGCTAGGTGGGTTGACAGCCAACATAAAATTTTGTGCCTTCTTTTTTTTTTTTTTTTTTTTTTTTTTTATCGGTTTCAGTTAGCTTGTTACATTGAGAAAGCCAAAAAAAAACAGAGGCAATTCCATGTTAGAAATGCACTTTTGAGGGTGTCTACCAATCTTTGAACCCTTGACCTCTTTTGGATGCTTTCAATCATGCAACCGTAGGAATAGAAAGAAGATTGGTATGTAGTGTTAACAGAATGATGAGCTAGCTATGTTCGCATTCTTTAGACGAGAGAGATAAAAAGGAAAGAAAAGGGAAGTACAGAAGAGAAATGAGATGAAAAAAGGGCAAGCAGAAGAAAGAAACCGGAAGAAGCTTGGATGAAATCCAGCGAGGAGATCGATCACATTTTATGAAATCAATATTCTCTAAATCAGTTAGAAATCAAATTCCCAAAATCCTTTTGATAAATTCTATCCTACATAATCCCTAAAAGTCTCAGTGAGTGCATATAAAGGCAGTGGCAGACCCAGCTTTTTTATTTGGGTGGGGTAAAAATTTTGCTTAACATTTTGTAGGAGGGGAAAAGGACCTTCCGCCATGGATCAGTCCAGTCTGCGTGGCCCACCCCAGATGATAGTAGTTATGCAACTCCTGATCTCTGCAATTGCAACTTGGTGCTCCCAGTAGTGGCCCACCTTGATCAACTGATCTCTCTGATCAATGCATATTTCCACCAAACCCTGGCCGTTTTTGCAACAGATCAGGATCTGCAGCAAAACAGCTATTGGTTTCTGTTTTATGTCAGGACTGCTGATGCTACGGGTTCTGTCCCGATAGGTGAGCTCCCAGCTCAGAAACACCCTCCCCCCGACCTTGTCTTCCTCGACTCCGATCTCAACCGGCAGTGGCAAAATGATTCGATTTGTGAAAACATCCTGCAGAGACCTTTCTATTTTCCTCAGCTATAGGCGAGATCCCACCTCAGAACACCCCCCAACCCACCCACCCTCCTCTGCGTCAGCCACTCATCACAGATCGATGAGTGGCATGACCAGATCCTTTGACGCTAAGGGGCAAGAGGAACCTTTCAAAAGAAGAGTAAAAAGAGCAGAACCAGTCCAGATGAGCAGAGAGAGAGAGAGAGAGAGCCAGCCTATGAAAGATAAAGAGCTGAAGAAAGAGAATTTCAAAGATGCCTCGTTAAACAAAGGCATTGAAAGACCCTGTTCGTAAGTTATGTCTAGAAAAAAGACAAAACAAAGAGAGAAGAAAAAGGTTCGGTCTCCATTGCTTTATATAATATAATGAAATGGGGAATGGGGTGGGAAGAGTTTTATATACAATGAAATGGGCAACATGTGGTGGGAAGAGTGTACATGGGGTGACTTGTCGTGGGAAGAGTTTTCACGGGGCAACGTATACACGGAGGTGGGGCACCTCAACTGACCGTTTGAGGAACTCTTAACATTTACCAATGTTTCGCATGGGAGTTTAAAGAAGTATAAAAATTTACCTGGGGTGGCCGCATCCGGTACCAAAAGCGTGGGTCCGCCCCTGTATAATAAAGGTATAGTAGTCTTGAGCACTCCTTGGTGATCATAGTTACAGTTCAATATAATAGTCTCAGAGGAGAGAGAGTACATTCCTGGTTCTCAATATCTATGGACTATTTCCTTAATGAAACAAACGCATTTTTTCCATTATGTTCCACCCATAAAGGAAGCCATCATACCAATGGTTTGGACTACAAAATGAAAATCCGACATGACAAACCCAAACGACCATGCATATTTGTTGGTCAGAAGTCATGTAAATTCTCCATAGATAGAATGCATTTTCTCTTATGATGATGTTTCAAACTAGGAAACAATAGTCAAGTGACTAAATGAAAATGGGAATTAGTAACTAATAGCAATGTGGAAGCAAACATTTAAAGAGAACAGGGATGAGTGAGCAAAATAACACAACGAAGAATTGAAGCATACCCTTCGGTACTATACGTCAAGCACCTTCTTTCACAGATGTAAAGTGTCTGAATCTTTTCAAAGTTAGATGCAACTATTCGACTAGAACTTCGGCAGACCAAATCCTGCATAGTTAGCCTCTAAGTGAGAAGGCATTATATCAAACAAGAAAGACGCAAAGAGGAAAAAAAAAAAAAGCCCGAGGACACTATATACTACCATGGTGGTCTTAAATCTCTAGATTTTGGGTCCATGTTTAGGTAATATAGAAAATTGATCCAAAAGACCTGCTATAGATAAAACCACACCAAACAAATCTCAGAAGGTTAAGAAAGAAATGCAGCAAAGGTCTGCATTTATGGTGAAAACTGAATAACGCCAGATACATGACCAATAGGATAATGCAACCTACACCGTTATGGATGGTCTGTTCATTATGGAATCACTCCCTAGATCCCCAACTCATGGACCCCAAATACACAAATTCAAGGCCCAATGATACCATGCATATCATCGGGTTGGTATCATACAGTTTCTCTGGACTAGATTGACAAAGACATAACTTAAACCAACAATGTCATCAAACATATACATCTTCACCTGGGAGACTTCAGTTGAGGATTGAGAAAAGAAAGATTTTTCTTTACGATCAATCAATGGCAACAATGCATCCAAGTTACCCTCTTCAAAGAAAAGAAGATTCATCAATGCCATCATCACAAAAATGTTGTCCTTCCATAAGAAATCCACTCCTGCATCAAAGCTAAATGATAGCAAGCCAGCAAAATGAACTAAAACCAGTTTGGAATCCTTATGCCTTGCTGGATATGTTCCCATGACACCAAGCAAAGTCCTCTGAATT
Source organism: Persea americana (assembly GCA_029852735.1). Lineage (NCBI taxonomy): Eukaryota > Viridiplantae > Streptophyta > Magnoliopsida > Laurales > Lauraceae > Persea > Persea americana. The sequence goes on from CM056816.1 coordinate 19,451,418, forward strand.
GGCTGGTTTACAATACATTGCCCAAAACAACTAACAATGGTAGTTATGAGATCATATTCCTGACAATCAAAGAAATCTTTTAGAGTTTTCAAGCCACCTGCCGTACCATAACTTCTCATACACCATACAACTTGCAACAATGAACAACTCATTAACTTGAGTGCCGCAGCCAGAAAATACAGTTCTTGCCGATTTATCTCTTCTTGATGATGTGGCACCTTGACCCCCATATCCCCACAGAGAATCATTTCTATCACGTAATTCAGAATCAAACAAGCTTCATCCCGGCAAGACTTGTCTATAATGCTATCGTTTTCTTTGATGTACTCAATAGAAGCACTCAACATATCAGATTTTGGTCTAGAGAACATACAGCGAAAGCACGGATGGCATGGATCAATCAATTTACTAAGTTGACTATGTATTTTAACATAGGTATCTGGTTGAACATAAGCCTTAAAAGTCGAACCAGACACACGATCCATTATACATGGCTCCATAACCCAGGAACCCATTCTGAAAGTCAAGTTACATCTAGTGTATAGATTAACAGAGAGTTCAAATGCCAATATGTAACTATTCAATAGAAGCGGGTTTAGTTTCATATTTTCAGGAGGCTTTTCGATGCCAATGGATTCAGAAGCCAATGAAATCAAATGGGCCTGAAGTACTTCTGGTGCAGTATATACAGCAGAGGTGCCAAGCATTGCCATAGCAGCAGTTACACTTAGTTGTGGAATCTTGAAGTCCTTGTCATAGGACCAGAACAGTGTCTCCGGGAATCCATTAATGCCCGACTCACCAGAAACTGAGAGAAGAAAATGAGCAGAAATCACCTCAAGCACAATGTCTCCATAACCACCTTCACATATAAACAGCCTCTCCTTGGTAAAAGAAACACGGTTTGCTTGTACAAAATGCTCTCTCAAATGATGATGCACCAAAAGTTCATCAGTAAAAACCTGAAGAGAAAAACTGATTCTAAGTTCCTCAAAGCTACAAAAGAATCCTCGTTGCAGTACTTTAAATACTGAAGAAAGCATAGAAATTTGGGGCACGATCAAGCAACTAAAATAGGGAAAAATTGCAGTAAATGGGTAACAGCTAATAACTAATATGATAGGAAGCAAACAGGCCCTTAGGTGTTGCTTTCTATTAATTCATCTCATGGAAACCATTATTACATTTTTTTCTCTATTTAAAATTATGTTATTCATCAAAATATTACAAATGTTATAGTTTTACTTTTTCAAATGAGGTATGCATCTTCCAAAAATATTTTTATAGAAAAGACTAATAAAATAGGAAAAGAGTTAAAATCCTTGAAATTACCTCAAGTATTGAGCATAACAAAGCAACTGATGAACAGCCTTGTTTAGCAAAATGCATGGATGCATCCAACTCTTCACGAATACAGGAGACAGCAGCATCATCAAGTGTGTATTTGCATTCGTGAGAAACTGATTTCTTGAAGCAAAAGATACTTTCGCCACTTTGTACCTTGTGGCAAGCAGCATGCAATATTAAGTCCAGAGAACATAATCTTTCTAGTATTGTCAAGAGAATTTGGCATTTTTCCAAAACAACGCTTGGATCAAACTCTAGCAACTGCAAAATGGCCATGCAGCATCTTAACAGCAAAGCAAAGTGTTCGAAAGGGATCATTATATTGAAATGTTGATTGTTGTCAGTAGATGATGTCATCTCAGGAGGAAGCCCCACACCACTGACTAACAGCCCAAACTGTCTACGCACTTCATTGAAAAGCATATCAGAAAGACGAACCATATCTTCAAATTTCAAGTTCACTACAAAATATTTGTTCCATATGTCCATCGAAAATCTATCTCCAAATTTATATTGATGGAATGATGAATCCAGAGACAATTGCAAAAACAGGTAATACAAGCGCCTCAGAAGTGGTCCTTTTGGAATCTGACAAAAAAAATATAGTAGAACAAATAACAACTTAGAAATCCTTGCAGACATTTTAAGATGAAAAATGACAATAAATGGTACATCTAAATGGGAATTTGTCTAACAGCACAGTGGTTAACTCCATTCCATTTCAGTGAAAATAGCTGGTACAATTCATATCAGTACATAAATCAATAGAGATACACATACCTAAATGTGCTACTCTTAATGCAAAATATTGTGACTTGTTACAAGCACTTCACTTCCTTTGGCATATTTCGAATCTGTTCTCGCCATAATTCTTCAGATATGTTCTTTCATATTTTTTCAATATTCAGCCATATCGACAAAAATCATCAATTCATTAAGGGACCGTCTGTTTGCATGGAATTGAAATCCTAGGTATTCATGGTAAATATGGGTTCCAATAGAAGATTATTAAAGAGGAGAGGGGTGAAGGATATAAGGTGGAGCTTTAGATGAGACCCTGACTTTCCTAAGATTTGATTTACTGGGGTGATGGCTGATTATTAATTTTCTATCTCCACTTAATCCATTTTCCATTAAAGAGGAAATAATGTAACGGCTATTTACGGATCTTCACCTTGCTTCTTCAATTTTAAGTACTTTTAGGAATACCTATTTTTAGAATTCATAAGAATTCAATCCCACGAAATAAATGGGCCCAAAATGTTATTGTAATTAGAAACCTAAGGTATTCTAATTAGTAATGGTAGATACTTCCCTACATGTCTCTTCAGAAAAAGATGATTTACTTGATTATTGTCGTAGCTTGTTTTTATCACATTCCATGCCTTTACCCGACAAAATTCAGCTCTGGTAAAAGAAATGAACCCCACTTGAAACAGACTTGAGTAACTTGACTACTATGCCTTACAGTATAACAGCACAAGCACATGGTGTTTAAAGTGCTTGGCCGATGTAACATATAAAATGAGAATTAATAAGACAATAAAGAGAAGTTGAGCTTTAAATAGTCTACTTTAGAAGCATAATATATGGGGTTCCAATGACATGATTTAAGATAGTTCCCAGCAGTTGTCCTGATTTATGGTAATGCAAAGTCAGCTGAATATATATTTATATAAGAAAGTAGGCATTGGGTATAAAAAAATGTCACAACCTCTGAAATTGGTCTTCAAAGTTCGACCCTGTGCATGGAAGAACAAGATGTCACAATTTGGATAAAGGGGGCATTCCACTAAAAGCCTTCATATTCAAAACAATTTTCAATTTTGGATATACACACAAAATGCAAAAAAAAATTCTTTTCACATGTACGGTTTTATCAGATATCCTTCTTTTCAGTTGTCCAATGAAAAGGACATTTCAACAATTGCATAAACCTAAATCAAGCAGAAAAAATAGATGAGACTCATACAAAGATCTCAGACATAGTAATCTGAAGTATTATTAATAGATTTCAAGAAGAAAATCACCTCATGACTCCTGCAGAATCTTGAGGTTGTCAAGTTGAGCCGACAAATCCGCGAGAGTGCAGATGCCATCTGAGAGAGAGAGAGAGAGAGAGAGAGAGAGAGAGAGAGAGAGAGAGAGAGAGAGAGAGAGAGAGAGAGAGAGAGAGAAGACAATCAGTTCCACTTGGTATCAGTTACGAATAGGAGATATTGAAGAAATGGGAGACAGCTTTCTACAGCCCATCAATATATTCGGTCCCAAGTTACTGTCCAACTCCAAATTCAGGCCCAAATGATTTCAAAATTTTCAAACCCAATCACACAATACAAATATACATAATACCGTTTACTGGAAACTCATTGCTAATAAAAGCCGGCCCATCAATATGTTCGGTCCCAAGTTACTGTCCAACTCCAAATTCAGGCCCAAATTATTTCAAAATTTTCAAACCCAATCACACAATACAAATATACATAATACTGTTTACTGGAAACTCATTGCTAATATACTTGATGATACATGCGAGGAAGGACCATCCTAGGACCCTGCTCTGGCGGGACCCGCACTAGGTAATGACCTTTTTTTTTTACATGCGAGGAAGGACATCAAGTAGCTCCAATGGATCTACCGTGATCTCAAACAGAAGGGGACCTATTGGTTTGAGCAAACCCAATATTTAAATGTTAGATTGAAAAACTCTGTTTTCCTACCTAAAAACCATTCAAAACAAATTTTTGGGTTTTCTTTCATTCTTAATTATCAAAGAAGAACACATCAAACAATAAAAAATCACTAAGGGGTATCTTTGTTTCCTAGGTATTGATGTGCGAGGTTACACCATGGTTGGTCTCCCAAACCTCATGTTGATGGGAACATTATCATATCTGGTCTTCCACCTTATTTTTGGGACTGTTGCTTTGGTTGACATCGAAACAGGTCAGTTGTTAACACCAAATGCTCACCATAATGGTGAAAAAATAAACAGACTCTAAGAAGTTTTAAACAAGTTGAGAATGGTGACGATGAGATGAGAATTGTGAAAGAATATAACATATTGACTAAATGTGATGTAAAAGAAGTTGATGGAACTGCCAATTGAACATAAAAAATAATAAATAAAAAAATCACTAGGGTGGAGAATGCAAATCCAAGCTCTGCCTGAGGGGAAAGTTTTTGAATATTATTTAAGATTGGAAGAACAAGAAAAATTTATCCAAACAACCATATTCGATATTCCATTGAAAAGGTCGTTTTTGGGGCTAAGCCCACTAGAAAGTATGCAACAAGAATCCTAAAATAGAAAGCTTCATGGGGAAAAGGGAATAATGTGATACAATTTTCATTTCCATCATTTATTTATGAGCTTTAAAATCCTTAATTTTAAGTGGTCTCACCTTTAATCAAACCACTCAAATGAATCCCCCACCCTACACTCCAAATTGTTGGCGTCGCACCAAATTCCTCTCCAAATCAGAGTTGGGCTCATACACGTGATTTACTTTCGTTGCGTTTGTGTTCAAACATGTGCCTTAAACATGATCAATGTGACACTTACTGTAACACTTCCTGGTGAGAAACTAGTTCTACTGCAATTTTTTTTTTTTTTTTTTTTTTGAAAGGTTAATTCCATTAAAATCAAACAGCACAAGAGACTTGTGCTGAAAAGAGAAACAGCAGCAATAATTCCTTTGGAAGGAAGAACCAAAAAGACAGACCCTACCACATACAAAGAAGACTACAGACACATGAATACAGGCAACCTCCAACCAATATTACAGGAAAGCCACATCTTTCCAATTGAACATGATTTGGTCTACAAAAATATCTCTGAAGACGGGATTTATTAAAACCCATTGAGCCACAGAAAATTGGATCTTCCCACAAATCAACTCTCTATTCATCGCGGTTCCCTCGAAGCATCTAGCATTCCTCTCCTTCCATATGTGCCAAATAATTGCGAGAAAGGTGAGCTTCCACATCTCCTTCTCTTTATCTGATTTGATTGGAAATTTCCAAGCCATAAACAAGTCTTCTATTTGCTTTGGAAGGACCCAGCTGCAACCAAACCAACTAATTACCGTATTCTAAATCTTCACAGCGCTATTGCACCGTAGGAGAAGGTGGTCTATTGTTTCCTCATGTTCCAAACACATAGGACATGCATTGACCACCATCTTACCTCTTTGTTTGAGATAGTCCATAGTAAGGATACGTCTTCGGAGAACTAACAAGCCAAAAACCGTAATTCTTGACGGGGCCTTGAACTTCCAAATACTCTATGTGGGATCTCCTCTCTGTTGTTGTGAAATTGGCTGAGTAGAAAGATGCTACGGAGAATGAACCGTCTTTCGAAGCTTTCCAGATCCTGGTATCCTCCCCTTCTTCTAGTATAAACAATGTTGGTAAAGTAAAGCCCCACATCCCACACCGCCTAAGTAATGCCTTTGGCAAAGCTTCATATATACTTGTTTGGGCCTTCCACCTATGAGCTTAATCTTTTATGTTGGTATATGGTTTATTACATGGTATCAGAACGGGTTTTCGATCCCATCGTTCTTGTGTAGCCCACATGACAGGCCCATGTATGAAATCTATTGGGCCTGCACGTGAGGGGGAGTGTGGGTAAAATAAAGCCCCACATCCCACAGTGCCTGAGTAATGCCTTTGGCAAGGCTTCGTATATACCTGTTTGGACCTTCCACCTATGAGCTTAAGCTTTTAGGTTGGTATATGTTTTTTTACAAACACATCCTTCAGTAGGTTGAGAAGTGAAAGGAACTGGCTTTCCTCAATGTCCCTCAAGTTCCTGTGGAATGTGGGGCTCCAGATCACTTCCTTCTTGATGCCTTTTTCAAAATAGCTTTTAACATTAGCTTCCTTCACCAAATCACAATTAAACAATTTTGGGAATTGTTTTGCAAGCGGGCACTCCCCCATCCATGTATCTTTCCAAAACAGAATTTTCTCACCCAAAGAGACTTGGTACTTGATGTTTTGAATAAACTTATCCTTAACAGATGTTATGCCTCTCCACATTGGAGAGAATCCGGTACTTGTTGTCTTTGATCTCCCAGCCATCCCTTTGGTTGCCATATTTAGCCATCAAAACCTTTCTCCATAGACCTTCAGAATTGTTTCCCAACCTCCGTAGCCATTTCCCAAGCAATTCATGAGTAGAATTTTAGTGCTTCGCATTTAAGGTGAGTCCCATTTGGTTCAACTACTCCACGGCCACTTATTGTGGACTTTGTGAAATTCAACTAGAGCCTTGAACTCCTACATTTTAAGTATAAACCAAATTAAAGTGCAATTTGAATATTGATATTTCAACAAGAGAGCCTCCCTCTACACTTGCACTGACCTGAATTTCAGTGTGTTCTACAGCTAGATTGATGGTGTATAAAATTCAATTAGAAAAAAAATAAAATCTTGTAGTCGTTTTCAAATCAATGTGACACAGAGCAAAATATTCTAATGCAAGGTGAATTAGACCACCGTCGTAAACCCTTCTAACATTTAATCAAACACATGCCTCGCAACTCAAACTCACAGTCAATCAATAAAATTGACTTTAAACACATCCATAAGATGAAACAAACTGATTATAGACAACCCAAAAACCAATTTAAAGCAATCTTTTCAATCCACCTATCATACTCTCTATGCTATTTTCCATGGAAATCACACCACAAATCCACACCAATGGAAAACTCTCTATTTGAATGCCACAAAATTAAATCATAGCAGAAAATGAGAGAGAGGACCTTGATCAAAGATTGCGAGAGAGCGGAAAATTGGGGGTTTTGCATTTGATTCTGGGTTTTGTCGACTTCAAATCAAATCCGGCCAGCTCTAGCCCAAACCAACCTATAGAGTGAATTTGGGTCAACATTAGACCCACGACTGAATGGCTTGGTCTTGGACAAAATTTTGGGCAAGACCCAGCCCATGAACTAGGGATGTAAACAAATCGGTTCGGGTTCGGGTCCATGGTGGACCCAGAACCCGAAACCGTTAATGAAAGATGTAACCAATTTTGTTTCCCATGACTGAATTGTTATTCCTGTGATTTCCATTCAAACAAACTGATTATATGACAATGAGATGAGAATTTGGTGTGACGCCAACAATTTGGGGTGTATGGTGGGAGATTCATTTGATTTGATTGGTTTGATTTAACATGGGCTCCATCTGTGAGACCACTTTAAATTAAGGATTTTAAAGCTCATAAATAAATGATGGAAGTGAAAATTGTCTCACATTATTCCATTTTCTCCATGAAGCTTTCTATGTGAGGATTCGTGTTGCATACTTTCAAGTGGGCTTAGCCCAAAGAATGACCTTTTCAAAGGAATATCGAATATGGTTGTTTGGATAAATTTTTCATGTGCTCCCAATCTCATATAGTTTTCAAAAAATTTCCCCTTAGGCAGAGCTTGAATTTGCATTCTCCACTCTAGTGTGTGTTTTCTTTTTTTTTTTTTTTTTTTTTCATCTTCAATTGGCGATTCCATCAACATGTTTTTCATCACATTTAGTCAATATGCCACGTTCTTTCAAAATTCTCATCTCAGTGTCACCATTCTCAACTTGTTTAAAACTTCTTAGAGTCTATTTATTTTTTCACCATTATGGTGAGCATTTGGTGTTAACGCTGACAGGTTTCAGTGACAACCAAAGCAATAGTCCAAAAAATAAGGCAGAAGACTAGATATGACGATCTTGCCATCTACATGTGGTTTGGGAGACCAACCATGGTGTAACCTGGCACACCAATACCCGGGAAACAACGCGATGAGTTTGTCTTTTAATCCAATTTGAGAAGCTACTCATGTTGGCATCCCAGCATCAACCCTCCAAACTATCACCATCTCCTTCGCTAATCTCCTTCCACCGCCCACACTCTGGCCATCTCCCTCCCCATCCAATTCATCTCAAAAGGCATATAAATACTATTTGTCATGAGGTGCATCAGCTGCTAAACAATCCAATACTACCTTATTTCCCAACAAGAAAATAAAAGTCTGTTTCTCATAACTTCAAATCCAGCACACTGCTTTGATGGCATCCTGACAAAGTGAATGTAGATTTTGATTGGGCCAAAGAGTCATGTTTGCTGCCAGTTCAGTCTCCCGCAAAAGAACTAGATCTGCCATAAGAGTTCCTGATAAAACTCTTCACTCTACCCTACATTCCCTTCTTAGCTATTAATTCAAACCAAACCCGCCTCTCTCTCTCTCTCTCTCTCTCTCTCTCTCTCTCTCTCTCTCTCTCTACAAAACAGAATAGGGAGAGAGAGAGAGAGGAATAAAAAAAATTAGTGAACAAAAAATTCCAAGATAGGAGCTCCATTGATCCCCAACATCCTCATTATCCTAAAATTTACAGTGACGTACTCCCCCTAACTCTCTAACCTAAACCTTCCCCTTTATCGCAATTAGGAGAACATGTGAAATTCTACAATTTTCCTTTTTCTCCTAGCCTTTCCTAGGGGTGTAAAAAAAAAAAAAACCGAAAACCGTCTAACCGAACCGAACCGAACCGCAGTTAATAACCGTGTTTCACGGTTTGGTTACGGTTATGGTTTTTGAAATCAAAAAACCGTGCTTCACGGTTCGGTTACGGTTTTTGTCTCGACTCACAATTATTAACCAAACTGAACTGTTAACCAGTTAACCGTGTTCCCAAAACACTCGGTTAACCGAACCATTTCGCTAATAAGAAAAAAACCCAAGGGCCTGAAAGGAATTTTTTTATTTTTTTTTTTACAGTAACATATTATGCCATTCTCTAACTATGGTTTTTTTTTTTTTTTTTTTCACAGTAAGTTTGATTGGTAAATGACAAAATTTTCACAAATTTTTTTAAGTGACAATTAACACGGTTCGATTAACCGTTTTCCCAAAAACCGCGGTTAACCGAACAGTTACACCCCTAGCCTTTCCTTCTACTGTATCCACTTCCATTTCATTTTGAGCTTCTAAATTTCCAAAAGAAAGCAACGAACTCTTCCATAACCTTATCTGTTCCAGCAAAAGACAGCCAGCATCACAACCTCTTGGATCTTCAGGGAAAACCATCCATCTTCCTTATAATTGTTACCAGACAAGATCACCATCTTAATAAATAAAAAAATGCATCCGGCTTCATCTCTTCTCGCAAAGTTATCCCCCCTGACTCACCCTTGCAACAGGTGTGTTGGTACTTGCCTCAACTCAAAAGTTGAAAGAGTTGGCAGATTTTCCCATGCCAGAGCTAGCCTGAGGGGAGACAGTTCACAGTTCATCTGACCTCCTCTCGTCGACTATGGTCGCTTTATGAAGATCTATTCTCCCTGTTTTGATGACAGTGAGAGCAAAGCCACTCTGCCATGTCCACTCCTATCTAGAACTGGTTTGGACTGCTCAGGCTCCCTGCTGGAGAGGAAGCAGCCTGCCTCTGTAGCAATTCAAGGGTTGTAAAAAGAATCGAGCTCAAGTGTTTGGCAAATAATAAGAGGCTGCAAAATAACATTTACCCTTCACCTTCTAAGAATAAGATCGACCAGAAGGATCATTTTATAATTTAAAGACAGTCAGAATATAGCAAAATACTCCTAAGATAAGCCTGCTTTTGCAGCAACATCAGATTAAAAATGAGAAACATGTATTGTAACACTAATCATCAAGGATATTACCTGCACGCCTTTCACTTGCATCTGCTGAATCAGCTCAGTAAAAGGCCTAGCATGCAAGCCATGAAAGTATAAGCAATATTCAACAAGAATATGAAATTGTTTAAGCTATAAATATCAAACCTAGTTATAACCATATGTGTACGGTCACAAAATAAAAATGTAAACTATAAACTGTGTTGTGTAAAAGTTACTTGGCATTTGAGCATGCCCCCCCGCCCCCCGCCCCCCTCCCGCGCATTTATGCTAGTACATAAATACAAGTTATTTCAGCAGTTGTCATCTGAAACACTGAATGGCGGTACTTCACTTAAGAACGCATGTTTATCAGGATCTATTTACATGGGATAGAAGATTTTCCTCGAACTCACAAATCAAACCCAGATAGTTGGAGGGGAAGATGATAAGTAAGAATGTATATTTAACTCCAAAAGAGAAAAAGGAGGGAACTAAGGAAGATGATCCCATGTTTATCAGGATCTATGTACATGGGACAGAAGATTTTCCTCGAACTCACAAATCAAACACAGATAGTTGGTGGGGAAGATGATAAGTAAGAATGTATATTTAACTCCCAAAGAAAAAAAGGAGGGAACTAAGGACTGTATTTCCTATCTCACAGAAAAAAAAAGGGGAAACCCCACAGTTCAAAAGAGTTGACATTGCCAATCAAAATAACCCAGTTATTCTTTAATCTTTAGAAGCATTTGCCAAAATAACAATTGTCACAATAGCTTCAGCCCAGGGACAATTCATTACAACAGGCAGGAAGTGGAAATGCGAGCGGTGAAAGAAGCAAAAAATTCATTTCAAACCAAAGTGACTAAGTCTGCAACCATATTTTCCAAGCATTGGTTAAAGTGTCAAGTGTTGCTAGGATTGGGCAAGATCAGATACTCTATATCCCAAGTCCTTACAGATACAGAAAAAGCAAGTCAGAACTCAAATATAATTGCATTAAGAAATTTTAAATACGGCATAAGGCCAGTAGCATTGTTATTACAATTCACTCTTTCCAAGTGAGTGATAAGCTGAGTTTAATCTAAATAAAATATGGAATCAAATCTCATGGAATGGATCTTTTAGCCCAATCTTCTACCTAAAATCTGAATCCAGTACTCTAGTTAGTTGAAGGATTCAAAAATCATGGCTTCAAAGGCTCCAAAGAAAGACTTTTGTCTTGCAACTGGCATTCATCCTGGGATTGGGGCATTACCAGAATAGATGACAATAATTTTCTCACATGTCTACAGGGAGGCAAGATGAGGCTAATTTGTTGGCCAAGCAGAATGCAGATTCGGAGAAAATGGCCAGAAAAAGGTATTTTGGAGTTTTTGGTTACTTTCATTAAAAAAGAACAAACATTACAAGAGATGAGTACTGACAGCAATAGATGGAAAAGTAGGAAAACACAAGAAAGCTAGAACCAAAAACACAACAAACTAAGGCCCTGCATAAGAGAAGGCCAACTCTTTCCAATGATACACAATTTGTTCTACAGAATATCCTCTAAAAGACGGGTTAATGGACACCCAGAGAGCACAAGAAACTTTGATTTCTCCACCAAAGTGCTTTCGCTAGATGTTATCCCTTCAAAACATCTTGAGTTCCTTTCCTTCCAAATCATCCAAATCACAGCTAGAAATGACAAGCTCCATATCACCTTACCTATAAGATCTCCAACTGGGGGCCTTCCAATTGGTAGAGCACGAGGAGAGAATTAGGGAGGACCCAGCTGTAGTCAAACCAACCCACCACTAACATCCAAATAGACTGAGCTGTTTTGCAATTCACTATAAGCTTAGAGGAGGGCTTTTTTGGAGCAACTCTTCAGCATCATCATCATCATCAAAGCCCCATCACAACTATGTTCGAGTCAACTACATGAATTTGGTTTCCCATTCCAGTACTACTTCTATCCATATCCTCTTCGACTTACCCGTTTTCCTCTTTATGTTTTGGGGAAATTTGTAATGTGCTTCTCATGTTTCCTTCCTTTTCATGCAACATACGTCTCCTATATAGTATAGTTTTGGTTTTTCACTTGTCCCGTTTTTATATATAATATAAATACAAATCAAGGGATAAACTTTCAAATTTTCATCCATGACAATGCTCCGTATTTTACCACCACAGGGACAATAAGTTTAGGATATATTGGTTCATGTCAATGTTCCTGTGTAACTTCAAATATGCGCTACTAAAGGTGAGAGGCAGTAATGGGGTTAGTAGACTGCTTTGAAAATAACTCAAATACTTCCAAAAGAACTGAGGTATTTGCACGCACGCACGCACACATGTTCCGAAGACTTATTCCACAATCGAAATGCTCAATAGTAAAATTTCATTTTTGGTAATTGATGGCAGATGGCCATTAGAGGCAAGTCGACAGATGGATAGTGTTTTCATGGATACAATGGATAGATTGACATCCTTCATTTATCCAATGGTCCAGTGGCTCTAGCAATCCTATGTATGCCTTTGAAGGTGACGCCCCTCCACTCAGCTTGTGGGAAGAGAAGATTGAGCAAAGAGTCCATACTGCTTAAAGAGAATGAAGATGAACCAACAGGAGATTATTCAAGAGAAAAGCAATAGAACTCAAGAGAAAGATCCCTCCAATTTGGGGAGAACTAATGCAGACCTAACGGGGGGCTGCATAAATTGAGTTCAGGTCCTAAGCTAAATCCAGTCCCCAGCCAATTGGGCCAACCCCAAGACCCACTAGGCCCAAGCATGGTCCAACAGGCCACCAAATCCACATGTGAAAACTACATGGCCAAGCTTGGTGTAGAAGAAGTGGAGACACTTTCCTTAAGCACATGTCAATCATGACAAGTGGGAATCTGTTCAGAGATTCATTTCACTGTAGGGAAGTTTGGAGATTTGTTTTATTTACATAAGGAGTGAAAAGATTAGTAAGTCAAGAACCCTAGTTCGTTTTTTTTTTTCCTTTCCAATTTTGATTTTTGGAAAGTCAATAGTTCTAGTTCTTTCTAACTTCTTTTCTTCATTTTTATTTTAGAGAGGAAAAATGTATTTAGTTTCACCAAAAATAAAAAAGATGTTAGTAGTTTCTGCAAGGAAAAACACCAGAGGGTTTCTCCCTAGGGTCTTGTGTTTGAATCCACCCAGATTTACTCGGGGCACGTGTGGGGTGAGAGCATGTGCCAAGAGGATTAAATCTGACAGGTTAAGACCACAGGGATACCTTTATTATACCAAAAAAAAAAAAAGTTTCTACAAGGAAAAAATGGAAAGTTCTTATTCCCCCGCTGAGCTGGTCAGCCACCCTCCCTATAAATACTTATGTATCTCTCTTCTTCTCCATTATGCCATTAAAAATATTCACATTTTCTCTCAATTGTGTGAACATGTGTTCCCTTCTATTCAATCATGAGTATTGAAATCCCATATTATCTTCAAGCCTTTGATTGGATTTCACCCTTTGAGTTCACTTGCATATTCTACCTGCATCCTTCACACCCCCCACTCCGTGTCTACTTTTTCTTTGTTCTTGTTTTCTCCTGCTCTTCGTGTTTTGAGCTATTAGATTGAAAAAATATGATAAATGTCTGCTTGCAGTATTCATATCAGTACATAGTTAATCATCTCTAAAGAGCACTGATTTCTTCAGATGCAAAAAATACCAGGATCAGATTCGATAGTGCACCAAGACATGTTAAAAGAATCTTTGGAAGCTGCACCGGGAAAAAAATACATGAGATCTAACCAACATTGATGCTAATATATCATTATCTAACAACCAAACATGCAAGTGAATTAAGCGGATAGGGTGGATAGATGATTAAAACTAAAACCTTAAGAACCAGCCCCTAAAACAGTAACTCCACTTCTTCTTCTTCCCTTTTGTAAAACAACGCTAGAAAACTCAGTATCATGATAATTAGTTCACAAATAGTCAGTATATCTATATCTATTCAGTATACTATATACATAGTATACTGAATACATATAAGGATCCATTGGCAATGGGCAACAAATAAATGACCAATCTGTTAAAAACTGTAATATGAAAAAGCAAAGCTGAGAAATTCCAAAAATGAAAAACCCAGAACTTGCAAATGCCAGAAATCATTGTTATTCTTGCAGATGCCTAGTAAACTTTGTCGAGAACCATGATTAATTTTCCAGATTCCAGAATCCTGACAGGAATTCAGGAATTCAGCCTAAATAGAAATTCCAAATTGCTGTCAGATAGTGTCAAGCCAGTTCTGCATTAAATAAGCCAGGGCTCAAAACGCATATTCAAAATGGATGTGGGACTTTTAAGCATCATAGATGAATTTCAAGAGTCCTAAAACAAGGTCAACAAGTGTCCTCCAACCACATTTTAAAGGGGGCGAATAGCCTAGCAGATAAACTAAGAGTGCCACAGAATTAATTTGGTTTGGAGGTGTAGTTCCTTAATTTTTTTCAGCTTTTCTGTTTTTTTTTTTTTTGGGAGTGGGGAGTGGACCACCTAGGCCATCTCCCATTGCATTGGCTCATTCGGCCTCCTATTTAGCAAAATCTTATTTACCATTCGACATTTCCCAAAAAGAAAAACCAGAGATGTGAAATGACCCAAGGTAAAAACCTCTTCAAATTCTCTTATTTAGAATCTCAAAATGCCATTGGCATTTGGGAATTTGGATCCTCCTAGCATGAATTTCTCCTCATTCTCACTATCAGCCAGCTCTAAAAGCGTTACCTGCACCATTCCAAATCTTAGAAGCCCACCATCATCAAAGCATTGCCCCAACTATGCTGGGTCAGCTTCCAAATTTTAGACTTGCAGGGTCTTTGCAGTTCCATGCTCCAATAGCAGCATCCAAAAATCATAAGATTGGCCTAAGAGCTCGTAATCCCAGAGCACGAAAAAAAAAGGGTGTACTTTTGGCGCACACCAAATCTCTAGTACCCAAAGATGATGCACTTGCAGCACTTGCTTCCACCAGATAACATGAACTTTTTTCTCATTCATACTTCCACAAAAACACAAGCAGATATACAAAAATAGAGGCTTCTTTGAACATATTAAGACAGCCCCAATTGGGTAAAACGCCAAGCATCCAAAACCCAACCGACAAATTAGTAAACAAGGTTTGTCTATTGTTCAAAGATTTTTCTCTCCAAGCATCAGTTGAACAAGGAATACAAAAAGAACAGAAAAGAAACTAGATTGAGTCAAGAAAAGTAAAATCAAATCAAATGGAACAAAAAAATGGGGGAGAAAGAGAAAACCCAAAGATCAAAACAACACAAAATTATGAAAAATAGAGAGAAAACAATGGCGACGTTAACGATATACCTTGTTCGTTTGGTGAGAGGGGCAGAGAGGGCTGTGGAAGCTGCTTTCTATATTTCCTTCGTTTCGATTTTTATTTTCACCCCTTTCCCGCTCTTCCAATGTCCCAGAAAATATTAGCCGAGAAGAGAACCCACACAGACCTTTGTACTGTAAACCTTTTCTTGTAGGTGTGTCCCAACTTCAACTTGTAAATGCAATGTTTCAAGGGAAATCCTAAACGCGCCCACTTGTTTTGCTGTGCACACCCACATTTTCAATAATACCTAAAATACCCTCATCTTCTCCTTTCTCCTCTCTCCTCTCCTCTCCCGTCCCTCTCTCCTTCCTGTTCCCTACCCCGGCAACCTCCGCCCAACCCCGCCGCCGCCGATCCCTCTCCCTCTCTCTATCTCTCTCGCCCGCCGCCTGCAGCCCCCGGGTAGAGAAGAAGAACAGGGGAAGGAGAGGAGAAGGTGGGAGCGGTGATCCAGGGGGGTGGTGCGACGGTGCAGCGGTGACAGGGAGGATAGAAGAAGAAGGAGAAAAACAAAGGAGAGGGAAAAAAGAGAGAGAAAGAAAAGGGAGGAGAGGAGGAAGAAGAAGAGAAGTATAAGAAGAAGGAGACTGGGGGGATAACGCAGGGGAGAGTGCAGTGTGCAGGAGGAGGGAGAGGGTCTACCTGGTCCGGCGTCTGACGGCGGGGAGGAGATGGCGGTGCTGCGAGGGGCGGTGCACGGAGGTGCAGAAGATGGTGGCGAGACAGAGAGGGAGAAGAAGAGTGAGGCGGCGGCGTTGCGCGAGCAGAGGAGGAAGATGGGGTCGCTGCACCTGCTGGTCGTGAGATGGTGGTGATTAGAGGGAAAAGAAAACGATGGTTGGGGGGTGGGTTCTGCACGCTGGGGGGTAAGAGAGACGGGGATGGAGAGGGAGGGAGAGGGAGAGGGAGAGGGGTATTTTCGTCATGTGTAATTTAAAAAAGAGAGGGTCTACATGCACACGGGATTTTGCTCTCCACACGCTGTAATAAATTGTAACTAAAATGCCCACTTGTAAATTTACCAAAATGTCTAAACTTCACCCCTCCCACAGTCTCTTCCTACTGCTATCTACACACTGCATTTTTTCCCTCCAAATGAATGAAAATATGGGAAGTGTTCTACATCGAGCATCCATCACTCCTCTCCACTTGCTTCCCTCCTTTTCAATATGTTCTATGCATCATGAAATGAAGACAAGGTTTCTACTTCTTCCTGCATTTACTGCCCTCTACTTCCCCCCTCTTTCATTTTCTCTCTTGGTTTAAAGCCTCGAGATAGGATGTCGCCACCAATGAATCTTTATTTCATTCAAAGTTAATATCCGCTTTGCTAGCATTCTTAATCAATGGACGAGCGAAAGGACAAGCAGATGATCACTTCCGATCATTCTAGGAGCGACGAAGTAAGCATATTCATCCCGACCTGTGTATTGGGCAGAGACGAATCGTTCGGCCTTGCATGTCCGACCGAATGTCATTTGCTCGGCCCTAAGTGGCCGACCATAGGTCCTTTGCTTGGCCCTAAATGGCCGACCATTTGTCATTTGCGCGGCATTACAGTGCCGAGAAGAACAGAAATATGCGGACATGAATGACCGAACAATTTAATTCTGTCCGGCTATTCAGAGCCATGCAGTTGAGTCATCTACATACTCTAACAAAATTGGTGGCATTGCAGTTTCATGCGCCTACCGAATGCAGCAAAGTTGGCTCGAAATGTGTGGTCAACTATAGTAATGAGTTTATCACTCAAGAGGTAATTAATCGAGATGAATCATTTGATATTTAAATTGATGTAGTCACTTTGTTCAATGTAATTGTGTTTGGTTATGTGCAAATATTTATAAGCCGAGAAGCCCTAATTGACTGGGCTCGTGAGGTTGGGAGGAGAAATGGTTTCATTGTCGTGATTAAGACATCAGCAGCACCGAACAGGAGAAATAAAAAACCAAGGCTGACCCTTGGGTGTGAGAGGAGTGGGTCTTATAGAGACACGAGGACAACTAAAGATGGGACCATTGGGAAGAGATTGAGGTAGACTGGTTCGAAAAAATGTGGATGCCCATTCACATTACAAGGCAAAGTGGTTGGCTCAAATGAGGAATGGATGTTGCATGTAGTGTGTGGTGTGCATAATCATCCTGCTGCAGACTTTCTAGAAGGGCACTCATTTGCAGGGAGATTAACAAAGGAGGAAACTTCATTGCTGGCTGACATGTCCAAGAATATGGTTCGGCCAAAGGATATCTTAGTGACACTGAAACAAAAAAAAATGAGTTAAATGTAAGTACAATGAAAACCATTTACAATGCACGTCAAAGGCATAAAGTTGCGGAGAGGGCTAGACGGAGTCAGATGCAGCAACTGTTGAAATTATTGGCGGAGCATGGTTACATTGAGTGGCATAGGAATTGTCCTGCAACACATACTGTCACTGACTTGTTCTTCACACACCCTACCAGCGTAGACCTCTTGCGTGCATTTCCTCATGTGTTGATAATGGACTGCACCTACAAGACCAGTCGGTATCGAATGCCCTTATTGGAGATTGTTAGGGTTACATCCACAGAGAAGACTTTTTCGGTTTGCATTGTATATCTCCAGAATAAACGTGAAGACTGCTACTCATGGGCATTGTGTATTTTGCGCAAAGTTATTGGCAATGGTGTTCTTCCTAGCATTATCGTCACTGACAGAGAGATGACTTTAATGAACGCCATATCTATTGTTTTCCCCGGCGCCAAACATCTTTTATGCAGATGGCATATCAACAGAAATATTTTGGCTAAATGCAAGAAATTGTTTGAGACAAAGGAAAAGTGGGACCAGTTTATAATGAGCTAGAACATGTTGATCTCCTCATCCACAGAGGATCATTACAATGTGCAATTCAACTTATTTCTCAAGGAGTTCATCACCTATCCGGCAGCACTTTAGTACATTAGATCGTCTTGGTTAGATGCGTACAAGGACAGATTTGTGGTTGCATGGACGGACAAGGTCATGCATCTTGGGAACACTACTACAAACAGGGTGGAGAGTTCACATGCACAGCTGAAGTGGTAGCTTGGATCAAACTAGGGGACTTTCGAAGACTCTTGGACGAAGATTCACAACCTATTGCTGCTGCAATATACAGATATAAAAGCATCATTTGAAAAAAGTAAGATGGTTGTGCAACACAATTTCAAGCCTTCCGAATTCATAGAACTTCATGGGAATATTTCTATAAGTGCATTAGAGAAAATCTTGGCGGAGACGTGATGAGCCTCGTCAGTTGGTATTGATAGAGATGCTTGTTGCTATGTACTTCGACACACACATGGCCTACCTTGTGCTCATGAGATTGCAAAATAGGTAAGTGCTGGGTGCCCTATTCCTCTAGATTGCACGCATATGCATTGGCGCAAGCTTGACTTGCTATCTTCCAATTCTGCCCAGGACTAGAGTGTCAATCTGGATTGCATGCCGGAGATAGATTTAATTGTCGAACAGTTCAAAGGCTATGATTCGATAAAGAAGTTACAAATCTTGGATAAGCTTAGGGAGCTTGCAAAGCCTAAGACGACCTCACTGATCGAGCCAGCTTCTAAATCACAGTGTAAGGGGCGCCCCAATTTGAAATTACATAATTCTACTAAACGTGAACCCTCTTCCTTTAAATATGTCGAATCAGCTCAGGATAGTTACTCTCCTATCTTGAAGATGGAAGAGACTATTGTCAGTAGTGGGGACTTTTTGGCATCCGTGAAGAGGCTGATGCCTAAGCAAAAGCTCAGTCACGCGCGAAATGTTAAGCTTGTTTCCTATATTAATACACTCCCAGCTAGTTTAAGGCCTTATATTCATCATGTAAAAGATGTCAATGCAAATGACAATTGTGGCTTTAGAGTCGTTGCAGGGTTGATGGGACTTGGTGAGGATTCGTGGCAACAGGTATGGAAAGATCTTTCTAGAGAGTTGGTGACTCATGCCGAACACTACAGACAATTATATGGATCACACCAAATGGTTGATGAACTTCTCCACATCATATCGTACCAAATGGATTGTCCTCCATATGATCGATGGATGACGATGCCAGACATGGGACATCTAATTGCCTCGCACTATAACGTTGTCCTATATCACTTGTCCATTGAGCAATGCCTGACTTGTCTTTCTCTTCGATCGGTGCCTGTTCCTACTGCTGCTAGGCGAGAGATCGCAATCGATTTTGTCAATCAGAATCACTTTGTTCAGGTGATAATAGTAAATGCATAGATCCACATTTTTTATTTTGCCTGAAATACCATGACTCACTTGACTTGTTATGTGTAGGTTTTCCTCGTACAAGGTCATCCAATTCTACCCATTGCTACTAGCTGGATTCGTCACCATCACCCTTCTACAGATGGTTGGGATACAGCTTATCAATCTCGGACCCAACATTTCAGAGAAATTATCAGTCCATCAGTTGCCACATGCGAAACTATCAATCTGGAATGATTGTTATATTTTATAAGGATGTACAAGGATTGCATTTTTTAAGAACTCAATGAAATAGAGCCCTGTTGTAATTTTTTTTAGTACTCTTTTTTTTTTTTTAATAAAAGAAACATTCCATATATCTTCATGGTTCATGGAACATCACTTTTGCTAACTGTGGCTGACAATTATCAATCGATGGGATACTTGCTAACTGAATGGTATTGATATTATGGAAAAGAACAGGTTGCTCGGCCCTATACAACCGATAAATCAATTTTTGCACGGCCCTGTATAACCGGGATCCAATATCTTTCTCGGCCCTGTACAACCGAGCAACCACAATTTGCACGGACATATGTGGCCGAGCAATTTCAATGGTGTCAGACCTGTTACGCCGAACACATTTTCATTATCTGTTTGATAACTTGGACAATACCAGTTTACAAAACTACATCATCCATTTCCTCTAAATGCTATACAAATGAAAAGAGTTTATCATTTTACTTCAATACAAACTGCAACCTTAAAAAAGCTATCCATAAAGAGGCCAATGTCATTCAAAAGTTTTACATGTACCATCTTTATTACCCAAAAAAATTGCATCAACTCATACTACAATCTTTCAAAAGGAGTACTTCAACCAAAACCAAAAACAAAAAATACAGATCAAATGCTAAGTCCACATCCTAGACCCCACGTCTCCCCCTGCGGCTGTAAGTGCGTGTTACGCTCCGTGGCGGTCTATGAACAAGATCTTCCGGATCGGCTCCATCTAAGACCCTGTTGACGTCCTCAAGTGCCGCATACAAGGCAGCAGGATTTTGGACACTCTGACTATGCCCTCTCCTTAGAATAGGCTGAATAATACTTTGGGCATTCACGATGCGCTGTTAATTGATCACATAATGCACAAATTAGTCAGTTTGCTCAGTTGGTTATACATAATATAATAGTTTAGTTGTCAGGCATCATACCAATCGTGGGTCTATAGAAGAGCTGCCTTGAGAATCTTCAACACGCGGATTGAACGTGGAGCGATGAACAGGGTTCTGAATGATTGGGTGCGACACTCGAAGGAACCATTCCATATAATTGGGTGCACAATCCCATGGGTGCGCCGCAGACTGACCGCGCTCCATTGGAGACAGGACGTGGTTATGCCACCTCTCCCATATTTGATCCAAGTAATTGTAAGCGATCCGATACTGATTTGCGGTGGCACCCCTAGTGGCGCGCTGTGGAGCTAGTGGAGTGGGGGGAATGCGTTGGACTCTACCAAACTGTCTAAGCACCCGATCAGGATGATATGGTTCAACGATGTCCATGCACTTAAGACCGCTAGTATTAAAAGCAACCTTGCTGAAGGGGTGATCTGCCCTATGCTCTCGGTAGGGGTCCCACACCACCTGCAACATTAATCAACAAATGCATTGATTAAATTATACGGTACTAATTTACTCAATTTTTTTTATATATAACTTATAAAAGACATTACCTCATGGGCACCAAGATCATCAAGTGCCTCTCACAATGACTGCAGGTTGGACATTTGGTCTCCAGACTCTCTTCATGGCACCCAGCGATGCACCCGCGGTAAATTTTCTATGTATGCGTGGTTTTGGTGAGGCCTACACTTGGGGAAATGCTCGTAAATCCAGGCCTCTAGTAGAGTAAGATATCCTGCAATATACCTGACTCCACTCCGAGTAGCAAACCCTAACTATCGGTATAGGTGCGCAAGCGCAGCAGCTCCCCAAGCATATGTGTGTGCCTGATCGAAGTTCATTAGCAGCCTTAGATAGAGCAGTGAGACTCTCGTGCCACTCTTGTCTGTGAAGAGTGTACAGCCCAAGATATACAATAGATATGCTCTAGCAGCATGCCTAATGTGCTCTTCTGGATCAGCATCAGTCACGTCTCCAAAAAGGTCCCTCAGCTACTCCAGTCTAACCGACGAGCCCCGAACACCTACTAACTCTTCGTGTGCCTGCTGGGATGTGACCCCAAGACCATGCTCTACAAGTGTCTTTGATTGCTCAAATGACAGTTGCTCCACTGATACAACTTTTCTAGTGACAGGGATCCCTAGAATGGTGCTCACATCATCAAGGGTAATCGTCATTTAACCGAAAGGCATGTGGAATGTGTTTGTCTCAGGCAGCCATCTTTCCACAAAGGCAGACACCATGTTCCTGTTGATGGAACGATAGGACGTCGCCACCAATGGAGCCAACCCTGAACGGTCAATGAGACGACTAAAAACGGTATTCTGCCTTCCTTCTGAATTCCATGCCCATTCACTGATTTTTTTGCCATGGCTTATGCATTTAAGTGGCGGTCTCTCCTGCAAAACGAAATAAACAACAAATTAGTGAAGGTAATAAATATTTAAAACATGTTCACCAAGATTGTTCACAAACTAGTTGCAGCCAAATACTTGCAGCAATATGCGTTCGGAAACTAGGTAGCAGGCTCAAACTTGTAGGCCCCCAGGGAATTTCTCCAGTCCTATTAATAGCAGCAGTTGAAGTTTGTTCACGTACTTCTTCTGCCTGTTCGGAGACTACGGTCTCCACTTGTTTTTCGGGTTGTTCTTCAACTACTTCTTCGTCATCGTCGGACACATCAGCAACAAACCTCCGTCTCATGTTCGACGCTGTGGGTCGAATCCTAAAGGTCCTAGAGGTACTCGGCACATCCATATACCTGAAAAAAATCATTAGTACATAGTTTACCACTGAGTTACCCCGTTCGGCCCTGAATATCCGTGTGGATATTATGTTCTCGGCGTTACAATGCCGAGAAAAGATTTTCTACTCGGACCCATAATGCCGAGAAAATGTTTTTCACTCGAACCTATACTGCCGAGGGTTTTGGTTTTTTACGGATCGTGGAGTTCGAATAGAATGTATTCTTTCGGACCCACAGAGCCGAACGGGATCGTCACAGACGCTTTACAACGATGACAATGGCTGGATAAGTGGGGGAGACAAACGCGCATGAGGATGGAAAATAAATATGCATAAAACAGATCTTTGATCTTAAAATAATACTACAAGCATTTCTAATCAAGCAAAAGGTATCGAAATCACTCACGGAGGTTAGAAATTCGACGAGAACCAAAAATGCCGTTTGAAGAAGAAGGTAAGAAGAGCACGGAGAGATGGCTGAACAGGAGGAGGTGTGGCGTTCACGTCCAAGTGGGGGAGCTCGTCGAGATCGCCTTCGACGTCGAGGGTGTAGTGAAACGGCATTTCGAAGAGTGAAATGGGAGGGAAAATGCTGCAGCGTGTACTTCGCCCAGTGTGTAGGTAGGTGGGCATTTTAGGGAAATTGAAGAGTGTATAGAGGGAAACTTGAATTATTCTTCACTGAATAGCACTGTGTAAAGAGATGCAGTGGGTGGAGAGCAAAATGCAGTGTGCAGGTAGCAACACTCTTTAAAAAAAAATGTGGGGTGCTAAGCAAAAGAGTAGGGTGAGTTTACAATTTCCCATGTTTCAAATCTAACTGGGGCCATGTTTCAAATCTAAACCGTTCAAAATTATTGTCCTTTAACATTTTATTAAAAAAAAATGTGGGGTGCTAAGCAAAAGAGTAGGGTGAGTTTACAATTTCCCATGTTTCAAATCTAACTGGGGCCATGTTTCAAATCTAAACCGTTCAAAATTATTGTCCTTTAACATTTTATTATAGAAGAAATGCCAACCCAAATTATGACTTGAAAAAACTACATGAAAAATCCTCGTAGCACACCTTAAGTAAGGGGAGGACCTGGCGGGAGTTTAGAGACAGGAGGGGTCCTTTGGCTGGGTTTCTGAATTTATTTATTTTTTTTGTCGTTTAGCGATATTATCAATATCGACCATATAATTGTTGATATCGACCATTATTCATAAGCCCTTTATACATCGCCCCGTGTTTGCATTTCTTTGTTAGACCTATTTCATCGACTGTAACATGTGCTCTAGCGATTTTTCTTCTCAGAAAACACCTCAAAAATTAGTCAAAGTAGTGGTTGGATTCCATTAAAATGTTAGGACACACAATAAACACCTTCGTATATTGCATCATCTACCCTAAAATGTCATCAGCGTGATTCCTTTTCAGTACTAACTTGTTAAAAACCCTAGAACTATGGTCTGAACCCTAAAAATACCCTTTGAAACTGTACCAGATGTCCAATGTAAAAGCATATCTGCATGTAGCTTTGCGTAAAGACTACCATTTGTTGTAGTAAATATAATTTTCATTTTGGGTTTTAGGATTTTAAAAGGGGTTTCTTTTTTGTAGGCACTATTTTTCTCTATTCTATAAATGGAATTTAGTATAGTTTTTTTATTATCACATTACATTACTTTAATATGACTATAAACTCTTATTTTTTGATCAAGCATATCCCAGCATGGGCATTTTAACAGTGGCTAATGGTTTAGAAATATACACTTGCTCTGTCTTTCAAAATGCATGTATCTTTAATATTTCTTTAAATTATATTCTTGTGATTTGATGACAACATGTCGGTTAGCGAGGTGTTAATCATATTCCACTATGATGGTGACTTCCAATTTGATATAATCAGTCCAGTGTACAATGGAGGAAATCAAAAGATGAGATATTTACCGACGGACATAGCATATCAGTCATTGGTTAAGAAGTAATTGAAGCATCTAATTGGAACTCATCCATCTAGAGATTAAGCATATAATATCTTCATCACAATGGACGGGCATTTTTTAATGGCAAGCATTGACAACTACAATGATGTGAAGAGAATGTTGAAAGCATCAGGGAATGATGTAAATGGGATATATTTATATGTCTTCAACGGCCCGAAGAACCAGCAATGCGTAGGAGGAGAACAATGGAGGTATGTGCATAGGTTGTATCGCTAAATCAATAGATTACCAAATACTAAGTATGTCTTCCTACTTGCTTATTGTTTTGTTGATGCATTGTAGGTATGAAAGAAATGTTCGGCTTCACAACAATGCAGAAAAAGTGAGGACCTTGTTAAGAACTTATACGGCAAAGCAAGTCATAGAGCCAACGCCCGCTCACTACCTACCGTTGATCTCCATAAAGACAATGACATGCATTTCCCTTCTGTGCGTAATGAATGCAGTCCACATCAGGCGGTAGGACAAAATATTGTTATTGATGATATTGACGTTGGAACAAACAATCATGATGAGATTCAGTCGGATGAACATCCTGCCATCGGACAGATTCGTCGAATCCCAAATGTGAACGTTGAAAGCAATGGTGCCAAGGCCAATATAGTTAACACTGCAAATCGTTCAAATGAAACTTCAGTTGTTAATTTTGAGGACAGAATGGAGCCTAAAGAGGTAAACACGGAGGTTGGTAATAACTAGGCTCAGGAAATGTGGGTTGGCCATGAGATCCCTGATCGACAGACATTTCGGAATGCTCTTGCCAAGTTTGCAATTTATGCCAACTTCACTCTTAAACACCTGAAGACCAGCTCGACCAAGGTGACGGCTGGCTGCAAAGATTGGGATTGTCATTGGCTGATCCACGCTTCTATTGTCGAATCAGGACCACAGTTTAAAGTTAGAACATACAATCTTAAGCACCGATGCTCGAAGCCAATCATGGGCATGGCACATCGAGAAGCAACTTCGGCGCTTATTTTTGCATTCATCATGGATAGAGTCTGGCAGAACGTTGATTTAAAGCCAAAAGAGATAATGAACGACTACCAAATGGAATTTGGGTTGACTATTAGCTATAGGAAAGCACTTATAGCAAAGGAGATGGCTTTGCGTATAGTGCAAGGGTCATACGAGGAGTCCTTCCAGCTTCTGCCTCTCTACCATATTGAATTGTAGAAAACCAACCCTGGCACAATAACAAACATAGACACCACATCTGATGACCGTTTCAGAAGATGTTTTTGGGTATTCGGACCCTGTATAAGGTCTTTCACGTCTTTGCTAAGACCGATGATTGCTATAGATGGTTCACATCTCCGAGGCAAGTATCCTGGTGTCTTGTTTGTAGCTGTGACATACGATGCGAATCATAAGCTTCTCCCCATCGTCTTTGCCTTTGCAGAAGCCGAACGTCATGATAGTTGACAGTGGTCCCTTGCAAACTTGTTAATAGCGCTTGGAGAGCCACTCAATTTGACCATTGTTTATGACCGTCAAAATGGTCTTATTCTAACGCTCCAGAACACTATACCCTCAGCAGTGCACTATTATTGTTGCCGTCACATTGCTGAAAATATCAAAACCGCTTTTAGTGACGGGGCAAACGTGATGAAATTCTGGTGTGCCACAAAGTCCTATAGGCCTTATGTTTTTTAGGCATATATGACGGATATGAATGCAGTTGGCCAAGAGGCGTTCAGCCACATTGAGGCAATTGGGAGACAGCTTTGGGCAAATGCATACATATAAGGTCATCGGTATAACATGCTAACTAGCAATGCGGTGGAGTGTACTAACGCTTGTTAAAGGACACAAGGTTTCTGCCTATTGTAAAACATATCGAGGAGATATGTGCAAAGTTAATGAAATTCTATCAAAAGCGCCATCTTCATTCAGAGAGTGTAACTACTCGTTTAACTCCGTATGCGGAAAAAATCTTGAGCAAAGAAATGGAGGAAGCCCGTAGGGTTCATGTTCGAGTTGTTGGCCTGGTCGAATTTCTAGTACTGTCCGCGGAATACGTGGACATTGTCGATCTTGAATGCAGAACTTGTACTTGTCGTAAATGAGAGATTTTGGGCATCCTATGCTATCATGCACTGCCATTAATGAAGGTAAGGAACTATGATCCGTATGCGTTTTGCGAGCTTGGTACCTGTCAAGCATTGATTGTACAACATACATTGAAGTTCTACATGGTACCCGGGACAGCAAGCAATGGGGACAAACATTGGCTGAAAGAGTTCTCCCACCACAAGCAACTAAACAACCAGGGCATCCGAAAGAAAAAAAAAAAAGGATTCGTACCAAAAATCGTGGCCACCAACGAAGGTTAGTTACCTACTCCAATTGTAAAGAGGGGGCATAACCGTGGAGGTTGTCGCAATCCTCCAGTGATGTAGTCCTTGCTGAATCAGTAGGCTTGAACAGTTCAGTCATTTTTTGGGGTGGTTGGTGATGTAAATGGGCTCCATGTAGGCTTAAACAGTGCAGTCATTTTTTTGGGTGGTTGGTGATGTAAATGGGCTCCATGTAGGCTCGAACACTGTAGTCATTTTTTAGATCGTAGGTGATAAATGGGCTCCATGTAGGCTTGAACAATGCAGTAAGTTTTTTGGGTGGTTGGTGATGTAAATAGGCTCCATGTAGGCTTGTATAGTGCAGTTTATTTTTGGGTGTTTTGCTACTTTTGTAAGTATTTGACAACTGTAATGAATTTCTGAACGTGAATGATGATATAAATGTGTTTTATGTAAATTTAGATCTTGGTCGCATTCAGTTGCTCAAAGGTCCTTGCTCAAGTAGTTAATTTCACTGTCTGAATAGTCCACACTTACAGCTTAATATTTCCTCACATTATTAAAAACAATCGATATCGACTATTTTAATGTATCTGACTTGCAACTTTAAATTCATTCCACTGACGAAATTTATCGATACCGACAAGTTTAAATAGTCGATATCGACAATTTTTTTCTATATCAGAAGCTACTGCCTTACAACTTTAAATTCATTCCACTGACGAATCACATCGATATCGACAATTTGAAATACTCAATATCGACAAGTTTTGTCTATATCAGAAGCTACTGTCTTACAACTTTTAATTCATTCCACTGACGAAACTTGTCGATATCGACAAGTTTTGTCTATATCAAAAGCTACTGCCTTACAACTTTAAAATCATTCCATTGATGAAATTTGTCGATATTGACAATTAGAAATAGTCGATATCGACAGTTTTTATGTATATCAGAAGCTACTGTCTTACAACTTAAATCCATTCCATTGACGAAATTTGTCGATACCGACATTTAGAAATAGTCAATATCGATAGTTTTTATCTATATCAGAAGCTACTGCCTCATAACTTAAATCCATTCCACCGACAAAATTTGTCGATACCGACAATTAGAAATAGTTGATATCGATGGTTTTTATCTATATCAGAAGCTACTGCCTCACAACTTTTATCCATTCCACTGACAAAATTTGTCGTTACTAAAAATTATAGATAGTCGATATCAACTATTTTTATTTGTGGTAGTAGCTACTCCTTTCAATTTTAATGGAATACCACTGATCGATATAGACCATGTTTGTAGGTGAAAGAAATTGGTCGCTTTTATGGTCTAACTAATTCAATTAGGAGTAAACTTGCATTTTTAAATGTACTCTGCCAATAGGTTATGTGATCTGTTTATAAAATTTCCCTTTCATAAGTTAATACAGTCTTCATAACTTTACAATGCAAACCAATTAAAACCACCGCAATCACATTTGAAGAATCAATCATATATGTGATAGAAGAAAAATGCAATCATGTATCAAATTCCTGTTGATAATAACCCTTCTATAGAGGCACTCATTCATCTCATTCATTTCACCATTCTATATACAAGCTGTTCACAGTTAAAAAAACTATGCTCTAATGTTATAGCAATTGCTAGTTAAACATGCACAATGACACTGTCTCTGAAATATAAGATGTTCAACAATGTATATATATATATATATATATATTTATGAAAAACACACAGAAACAACTTTAAACACGTTCAGTAGTATCACAACCAACCAACAGCCCCACATGCATCATCCAAAAGAAAAACAACAAAATAGAAGCTCCCACACTGCTTCTTCTGCAATGACATTCTGCTGCAGTAGCCAAAAGCCCAATATGCACACAATATACGATTGAATCATAAGAAGTCACTCAAGTCAGTCAAGCTCAGTTTGTTGGCATTCAACTTCCAACTCCTTTTGAATAACTCTATGGCAATCTTGTTGTGAAAGTAGGGGATTTCTTATTGAGTGAAGTTGATGTTACGGCGGTGCACACAGTGTTCTGTGAAAGCCATTGCAAATACTCCATAGTCATTTCCATTTTGTTGATAAGGGATGTCTGTCTTTACAAGCCAACCCCATAGATACGGGTCCGACCACCCGAAATGGCTATACTTTTTATTCAACCATGCCACATGCGTAAAGCATTCGCAATGCACTCTTATATTAAGTCACCAATTCATGTACGTCGCTCAGAAATTAATGAATCAGATCACAAATATATCAATATTTAAGGTAACATAACATATAAATTTCGCCGCATGTTTTATCGATCGACGATCGCCAGACATGATATTGTAGAACTCCCATTGTCTCTTTTCAACATATCAGACCAACAAGGTTAAGTGTGATCTGTGATGGACTACAAAAATTAGTGTGCGTGCTTCCCTTGCGTCCATCACTCAATGTCTGTGCTTTCCAAACATAGCTTCCACAGCAGAATTAGAACCATCCGACCACCAACTCTACATCCAATAAACAATAACTGATCAGCTAGAGCCCACAACTGAAACTACTAGTATGCTCCTATTTCACAACAAAATACTTATGCAGACGCTTGAGTCAGCAATGAAACATGAATTATATTCATCCCTCAATATTTCAAAATAGTAGTACATGATGTTAGTGTCCATCCAGGTTCCTTCTTCAAGCACCTTCTTCAGATCCGAGCTTGGGATCATTGTGCAAATGCTATCCAACTCATCCTTTCTGCAACAAATCATAAACAAGCCCATAAAATGCAAGTAGTTATTTATCATAAAAAATCAGCGATGAGAGATGTTTTCTTACCTTTCCTCGTAGTATTCTTTGAATCCATTGAGAAAAGCGTATCAAGGTCACACAACACATAACTGCTTTGAACTATAGAATGAGCGCAATCTTCAAACTTCAACGGTTCTTTGCGCATATGCAATAGCCATTTGATCCTCCACACAAGTGACTCGAGTGTAGCGAAGGGGGCTGAAACCACCAAAGCGGAATCGCTGGAGACTGGGATTGGAGAGGTGATCAGTGTTCTGCTTACTGGGGGGGGGGGGGGGGGGGGTGGGGGTACCCAGGACTTCTTAGGGTGGTGATAAGGTGGGAGAATGAGGCTTACTACCAGAACCTTCTATCATCAACTATTGGATGGGCTCGTAAACTGGTGGTGTAGTCCTTTTGGTACTTTTCGTTTTCCTCGAGCTCTTGACAACAGCTCTTTTCCTATGTGTAAGTGTTATTGTAATTTTCTTCTTCACGTCCTCTTCATCGGACCACGAGCTGATACACCCACCCATTGAAAAGTCATCAAAGGTTGTCCCAAAGGCACCCTTAAACTTTATCAATTTCTTCCGGATTGATGTGGTGAGTTTCTTAATAGACACTTTCTGGAGCTTTGCTCTTTCACATAAGCGCTCTAAACAAGCCACCAGATCCTCCGCTTGAAAACGAAACGCACTCAATATTAATTTAGCAAATCATACCAGCAAAGAAAATGTTTTAATAGGACAACATATACGTAAAAAAATTGTTTCTTGCAGTAACTTAATTGCAACGTTTGAGCCATACATGTTTCTGTGGGATGGTGGGTTCCGCAGGTTTGCCGGTATCTTCTGCCTGGCTAGCCTCCGTATGCTCTCATTGAGCTGACCTCCCAATAAACATAATGGAGTTTTCACCATACCACATCAAATACTCCTTAGAATGGGCGTTCTACTTACACTTCTCCCCATGTAGAACAAGTTGGGCTCTAGCAGCCCATAATGCCTTTACCTCCTCGTCCACCTGTGTACTGTAATCAATGACAACCCTCCATGTTCGTTCTCGTCTGATAAAAGGCATATTGAATTGGGGTGGCACTATCTATTTGAATCCGAACTGCTTTATAACACACCACGTATTGTGTTGTTCCACGATCCAATAAAAGAATAAGGACGGTGGATGACGAAAAGAGAGCACAGTCAGATTTTCGTATCTTCTCAACAAACTTTTTCCCATAACTATGATAGGTTCGCCAATTGAATTGCATATGACTTGAGTTAGGGATCATGCAAAGTTGTACAGCCAATGTAGTATGTTAAAAAAAAAAAAAAAGAGGATTTCAAAAAGGTTTTCTTCATTACCCCATCAGCCTTCAGGTTGTTCAATTGCTTTATAACTTCTTTCATTGTTGCGAGAGTTGGGTGTTCTTCAATCCTCTTTTGCCAAGTCTTAAACAGTGGAAACTCTATATCATTCTTCCAATTGATTGCCGGTTTAGGACACCGCCCAATCGACATCCTTGTGTAAGCCCAGAGCTGCACAATTCTACAAAATATTTACATGTTAAGTATAATTGAATTAATACCACTGACATAATATGTTAAGAATGAGAACAAGCACCTGTAACAACTGAAGAGGGTTGATGGGTGTCCTGAGTTGGTGTACTTCCTCCTCTCCGTGTCCATTCTTGCCCTCCTCTCCTTGTTCATTCTTCCCCTCCTCTCCTACCCCGGTCTTCTCTTTATTCCACTAAGTAGCGTATGCCAACATCCTGTAAAGATTCGCAAGACAAGCCGGTGCTCATGCATAAGGCCTAAAATCTTTAAACAACTCAAGAAGATAAGCAGGTCCTCGGGCACCAGAAGTTTGCGAGATGATTTGGCCGGACACCAAGAAGAAGAGGTAGGCTCTTGTTGCCTGAATCTCATAGTCATCGTATTTCTTCTTCTTCTCCTCCAGTTCTTCAGCCTTGAAATTGTTCTCAACCCACTTAAATTTCAATATTATGCCGACATAGTCAACTTTCTTTTGTGGAGTAATACTGAGCAATTCCTGACAAACTGGTTGTACTAGCCTCCCTGGAAAAGTTCGACCCATTACTCGGGGCCCATCAATGGGTAGGCCGTATATATAAGCAATGTTTTCCAGCATTATAGTTGCTTCTCCGGATGGAAAATGGAACGAGTTTGTTTCAGGACACCACCTCTCTACCAATGCCGTGATTAACGCGTGATCTATTACCATATGACGTATCTCTACCAAATGATGGAGACCTGTCTGCCTCATGTATTCCTTTTGGGTTTTTGTAAGCCCCCACATTGCCACGTCCGGGTTTGTTGGGATGCACCTGAGGCGACCGAATTCCTGCTAGTATTAAGTACTACATGGTTAGTTAGAAATCATACACCAAAAAGAATCACAAGGAAGATTGATAAAGTAAATCAAGAAAGTCTATACGTAGTTAGAATATACCTCTCCCTGATGAATTTCTTTTGATATATGGTTTTGTTGGTTATATAGGAGAACTTTCGGAGCCTCGGCGGGCTACTCTTCGTTCATCTGCAAAGTAACAAACATCACTATTATTAGATAGGAAATCATAGGTGCCTTAAGTTAACTTTAATGTAGTTTATGAAAAGTGTTCATAGGGATGAAGAATGAAGATGAAAATTTACCACTACAAGTGTAAACATGATCATAAGTGTTCTCTAATACAACATTCTACACCTAATGAACTTCATACATCTGTAATTACAACAACTTAATTAACTTTTCCGAAAGCTAGAGGCGGGAAACGAGAAAGGTAAGGACTAAGGAGGGTTTCCATTTTCTCCATCTTCTTTGCTTTATTTTCTTTTCCCTCTCTATTTTTGTGCATATTCCTCTCTCCCTATTTTTGCCCTAAAAACTCAAAAACCATCTATCTCTCTTCACATCCATGCAGAAGATGCTAAAAAACAACTCCCATTGCCAATCTCTCATTGGTTTGTTTCTTTCCATCTCTCTTGTATCTTGATCTCTTTATGGTTC
Source organism: Persea americana (assembly GCA_029852735.1). Taxonomy (NCBI): domain Eukaryota; kingdom Viridiplantae; phylum Streptophyta; class Magnoliopsida; order Laurales; family Lauraceae; genus Persea; species Persea americana. The sequence continues at coordinate 19,484,045 of CM056816.1, forward strand.
AAATGATATTTTTTGGAGTGTTGGAGATGTAGATTACATCAAGTTTCCATTTTTGGAATTATGTATTTGATGAATAATATGGTCCTGCCCAAACTTGTGGGTTTCATCTGAAGATCTACTAGTAATAGAAAAGAACTTCACCTACACTATACTCCTAGCAGGTTAATCCATGGTTCAATTGCATAGGAGGAATAAGAGGCCCAACTTACATTTATATTTTGCTTTGGTGCCTTTATCTGAAATTCACATGACCCAACTCCTCATCCTCACCAATTTATATTTCTTCTTCAAACAAGCCCTTGATTCTTTTTAATATATGTGTATATCTTTTCCTCTGTACAGAACTAGAAATGGAACCTCCACTAAGGTTGTTTCTATTAAGTTTGTTGCTAGTATTTTTCCTTAATCAAAAGCCAAAATTGTCTTAGAAAATCCCATGAGAAATGAACACGCCAACAAAGTAGATACATTATTGTACAATGATGAAGGAAATTACCATTGCCTCTATAGAAAAATTGATATTTGACAGCCTAATTATCTTAGACGCATAATATGCATCCTCTATGCATCTAACAAAGCAATATCTAATGCTAGGATAATATCACAATTTACTAGAAACTATGTAGAATAGTAGATAGGCTGGATTTGATTCATCACAGTAACCGTAAAATAATAAATAGACTTCCTATGTAAGAGAAAATATGTGGCAACACATCTATAGTACAGTTCATTATAAATGTGTATTAGTTATCTAATACAGACCGTCTCCTTTTCTCTCTAAGATGACTTTTCTTCACTTGCAATTCTTTCTTTCGTATAAACCTTTGTTCTCCAATTGCTCTATCTATTCTTACACCTTTTCTCATTATTTATCCCTTCTTTTTCTTCCCTGTCCTCTGTTTTAACAGCAATGCTAGCATTTTGCCATTGATAAATGAATTTTGAGTGAACAGACTGCTCAAGCAAGTGAGGTACTAGTCAAGATATGTAACCATTTCTTGTTTCAGTCATATAGGTTTCAGAAACAGTATTCAAGATGTGATGGAGAAACACAAACAGTCATATAATGCACAAACAGTTTGTGATCTAAATCTTTTTTAATCAACAATATGAACATAGACTTTTTAATCTCTCTCTAAATCTTTTAAAATAGACAATCTGTACGTGGACTTTTTAATCTCTCTATATGTATGTAAATGTATAACTGATCCAAAATATTTATATGCCAATAAAGGTGTGAAACCTAGATCTAGCAAACATTTGTCATTATCAACGTCTCTATGCATTGAGAGGGTTTGGAAAAAAACCCCTTCTCAGTTGGGTAATAATGCCAGACAACCCCTTTTTTGTTCAAAAAAACATAATCAACAAAGCTAATCGGACAAAATCGCTCTAAGTTCGTTTAATCTAGGGATTGGGTTTCGTGTTTAAGAATAATGAAAAAAAAGAAAAAGAGAACTTGCAGTCTCGATCCCATGAAAAACACCGAAAGCTCTGTTTAAACCTAATGCAAACAAGAGAAAACGATTAAAATACCTACTTCCATGTGCTTGCCAATTGTGTATAAGCCCTTTTGTAGGCACCAAATGATGCTTGGGACCACTGCCTGGGACCAACGAAAAGGAGAAGTGTCGACAGGGACTATGAAAGATGATAAGGGAAAAAGGAGGACGATGCAATGAGGGAAGAAGGGGGTTTCTTGCGGTTTTTGTATCACCGCATTTATTGTCAATATTGACAATAACAATAAACATCTAAAGAAAAAACAAAAGGGGCCCAGAGGGCCCCTCCCATCTCTAAACTCCAACTGGGTCGTCCACTTACTCGTGGCTCACTATGGGGATTTTTCCCGTAGTTTTCCCTAATGACTATCATCTATAAAAATAAAATAAAATAGTGCCTTTTTATAATGGACCGGCCTCTCCTGTTGCTCATCCTCTCACATGAAAAAATGCGTGTGGGGCCCGCTTGGAACCCCATCTACTCGGCTCCACCTACAATGCGTGTGGTGATGGAGGCTCAGATGATCATTCTAGCCATTTGATCAATCATTGATAAGTTTTTACCATCCACAATGAGTGCACAGTCGGTATTCAATCTAGTTGGATGGGTGCCAAACCCTACGGCCAGTGACAATCAAGGGGTTGCTGATATATGGTCCACTTAGATGGATTATTAGGTTGGCTCCACTATCTCATCCACAAGTTGAGCCGGAGCTAAGAGGCTCCTCCTTTCTTTAATGTTAAACATGTATTTTGAGCATAAGTATCTATTAGTAGGAATAAATCCAATAAAAATGATATTTTTTGAGATGATAGGGAAAATAGTGAGACAGTCTAGTGATTTAGATAGACATCATGAGTTCAATAGATGGATAAAAAAACTTAAAAGTGTTTTGTAATAAAAACTCTAGCTCTGCCACATTTTTTTTTTTTAATCAATCCTGATCATTTAAACTTGGGAGTACAATGAATTTAGGAGGCTCGGGCCTACTCATGCACAATGAATTTAGGAGGCTCGGGCTCACTCATGCAAATCTACGCTCCTTTCATGTAAAATGCCGCATCTTTCATAGTCCTCACCAAATTTCATGCTAATTGAATATGGTCTCATTGTCAAATTGATCTATGAAATATATGAATTTTCTTTTTTCTCTCTCTCTCTCTCTTTTTTAAAGATTTTTTGGCACCTAGCCAGGGAGTTGGACCTATGAGAGGCCCCATTAAGGGAAGAGAAAACTTGCTCAGCGAGGAGAGAAACCAGCATGGGAGGACCTACTAACGTAAGAACAGAAACGCACAAGAGAAGACCCAACTCTAGGAAATAAGATGAGAAATCGTAGCGATCAATCTAACGATGTGCCAAATATTAAAGTAAAGTATTCTTAGAATTTATAGAAATGAGAGAAATTTATATTTAGTGGTTTCATTTTTTTATAATGGGGCCCACTGAAAAAGCATCATAAATTTCTCGTGGGTTGGAGCTGTAAACTATCCACAAACTGTTTCTCATGAGTGAGATGCTCCTAAAGCATACTCCTAAAGCATATGATCTGGATTCTTTGATAAATGATAGAACAAGTGGACTTGGACCACTAGAATTCCCCTTGGCTTAGGATTTTCACTCAATTGTTACCTACATCTAGTCCTAATCCCGATATTTTTCAGTTGGAACCAATTTGAGTCCATGGGGAGTGCGTACTTTATTTTTGTATTATCTTAGTTCAACTGAACTAGTTTTTATGAGACGACCAATTAATACCATTTTTATTATGATAGTTTCATTCTTTTTATTAATAATTTTTTGATACTTTTTGTATTTTTTAAAATTTTGTAGGGACTCCGACCATAGCAAGTATCATTTTTAGAATTTTCTTCTGTATTTTACAAGTGAAATTCTTAATTTTGTTTAAGGTTTTTATTTTTAATCTGTTCTAAGAATTCTGTTCATTTTTTTTTTCTGCTCCCTAGATTGGAATGGGCAAAAAGAATTTATGTAGCCGACCTCTATGTCAAGTGAGAGTTAGCGGTGTTCATGGAACGAGTCAGCCCGAACCCGAATCCGGCCCAGCCCACTTTGGCTCGGGCTTGGATTATTTATTAGGGCCCGTTTAACAAATGGGCTGGGATTGGGTTGATTCGTAGAGAGCAAGAGCCCGGCCCAGGCCGACCATAAATGTAAGAGTTTTTTTACAAAAAGACCCCTATGTTTTAAGAAAACTTCAAATACACCCATGCACTTTATATTTTTACAAAAGTACCACCCACTGACAGTCAAGTTCAACAAAAAGTAACGACAATCAACTTGCCTTTCTTTCTCTCCTTTTTATTTTTTCATTACCATTTTGCCCTCTGCGTTTATTGGAAAACTCAAATGACACATTTAACCCTATTAGCTTAATAATTATTTTATACTTTTATTAAGAGTCATGCCTCCTCTTCCCCTTGTGAAAAGGGTCATTTGTGATTTGGCCCACAATTGTACGTTTCTAGTTTTGCAACTATTAGACTTAGTAGTGTTTCACGCATTCAACTTAGATTGACTATCATACTTTTCTAAACATTCATATTTCTTCAACAAGTAGAATTAGTGATCATGGTGTCCTACTTAATCATGTGATGACCCATTAAACATGTTGATCATCTAATCACTGTACTGTTTCATTAAATTATTTCGCATAGATAGCTATTTATAATTAGCTAGCATTGATCTAGCTCAGCAGTCCAATTGTGGGTCACATAGGTGTGTTTTGATTCAATGGTATACCTTGATGTGAGGCAGTGTAGTTATCGGGCGCGCCCAATGCTCATCTTGCATACTGAAGGTGGGGCCCACCTGATGGTTCATCCGAATGGACCACACACACACCCCCTGGATTTTAAATGGGGCCCACTTTGCACTCATCCGATGTCATGTACACCATTGGATCGATTGCACACCCATCCGAATGGACTGTACACCATTAAACTAGTGGGGCCCATATGAAGAAGATAAGGGTCAGGGATGTGGCTGATTTTTTTGCAGAGCTAAAGGGTCAGGGGAGATCTTTTGATCCCCCTGGATCCAAATCCTAGGTGGGACCCATGTTGAGGCGCGCCTATATATATATAACTATTTCCCATATGAAAACTTTGACAAAATAACAAAAAAAAGAAAAAGAAAAAAGAAAAAAGAACATATGGTGATATAAAAGAGCATAGGCTAAGTAACTTTTCAAAACAGTTAAGTCATAAAAAAAAAAAATTCTCCTTTTATGGCAGTCAAAAAGAAGAAACGCCGTCTTATATCCATTAAAAAACAGAATTAAAGTGTGGAAAAAAAAAGTTGCTTAGAATGCAACCACGTGTAATCTTATAAAAAAAAAAAAGATATGATAAAGATTTAATACGGTGACAAATACCTAAAACATACTCACTAGGCATGCCGAACTTAATATCACCATAAAAGAGCATCCCTAAGCACGTTTTCAAAACAACAACTCTATCATAAAAAATCTCTTTCTATGGCACTTAAAAAGAAGAAATATAAACTTATGCTTTTGTGGGGTCCACTGGAGTCGTCCTATGATCAAACAAAATGCATAGTCTTAGTATTACCTCTCACCTCGAGTTACAGACATATGGACTTTTATATATTTTTAATTCTAAAGCCTCATAATTCATACTAAATAGTACATGAGCAGTTTTTTCTTTTTTCTTTGGTGTATTAGATATGCATTAAAAGAATGAGATTAGCTGTATTATATATCATGAATGATTAAATAATAAGGTGAAATGCACTGTTTAGAAAAAAAAAAAAAAACTCAAAGATAAGTTCCTAACTTTGCCAAATCACAAGGAAATTTTATATGAAAAATACAAACGGGCATTTTGTATACGTATATAACAAAAGAAAATGAGAGATTGACATCTCATATATTACTATGAGAGAATTATAGCAACAAAAAGACCCTAATGTGCGTTGATTCAAAGAACAAAAACCATTCCACCTATGAGCAAAATAAATAATAAAACATCTTGCTTCTTACCCGTTTTTTATTTTAGACTCAAATTTATGGTTTTAGAGGGTGGAGTGACGATGTTCATAGAAAAAGACGGTCATGGGCTAAGAGGGGTCTAGAGGGTCCCATAAAGAACCCGGGTTACAGGTTTCATTTCACTTTTTTAATAAATGTAAAGGGTAAAATGGTCAAACAAAAAAATAGGGGAGAGAAAGTAATGGCACGTTGCTTTTGTTAAGGTTCACCGTCAGTGTAGGGATACTTTTGTAAAAATAAAAAGTATAGTTGTGTCTTTGAGGTTATATGAAAACAGAGGGGCTTTTTTGTAAAAGACTCTAAATGTAGTTATAGAAAAAAAGAAGGAAAAAGAATTGAACACATGACATCCCCTTAAAGGCACAACTAACCAAACCAATTGAGATAAGGCTTTTAGCTTTTACAAGTGGTCTAATTTTTTGTTATAATATTATCTGGGGCTGGCTCGGGCTGTCCCTAAGGCTGAGTCAGGCTTGGGCCAAGCCCGGGCCAAGTTTTTAAAAGTAGGGCCGGGCCTGGATATTCCTCATCCTGGCCCAGCCCCGCCCATGAATACTCCTAGTGAGAGTGAGAGCTCCAAATACAGGTGAAAGCAGGTCCTTGAATACCAAAATATATTGCTATGAACAAATTTAAAGAGTTAGAGTTTGAGTTAGATGTGCAAAATGTTGCCTAACCCACTAACCCGACCCGGTTTCGACCCATCAAACTCGACCAGCCAAATATATGGGCCGGTCACGTCGAGTTAGGGTTGGCCCACCTAACCCGGTTGACCTGTCTAATTTAGCTCATATTCCTAACCGGCTCCTAATTTCAAAGTCCATAAATATTAGAAGTTCTTTCCGTTTTAAATCTACATAAATCGTAATGACTTTCCAGTTTCCACTTTCCTACTTTGTTTCTAGAATTAATAGTTTATATGGTTAAGGTCCTTTCCTCATCTAGCTACTTTTAGTCATTTTTGGATATACATACGAATGAAAGAGTCAGGTGGAGCAATGGTTAAGTTGGTACCTCTAAAAATCAAAGGGTCATGAATTTGAATCTTACATACCATCTATTTTACCAGCCTGAATTATGATGGTAGAAAGTGTTTATGGACTATGGCCTACAGACCACTTTCCAATACGAATGGGAAGGTAATAAACCGAGTTGGTACTGTAAGGACGAAACCCACCGGGGCCCTGAACCGAGCTGGTGATGACCGAGCTGGCGGAACCCGCGGCGGTGTCCCCACACCTGAGGGGAGGGCGGACCCACACCCAGCAGGAGGTATTGTGTACACTTCAGGAGACGGACCAAGGCGTAACTCCTTCCATGCATTTGTCCCACATCGAGTGTGGACGCCTCCCACCCTTGCTATATTAGCCTTGGCGTAAGACAAGGGTGTACCACGTCTCCTGAAGTGTACACAATACCTCCTGCTGGGTGTGGGTCCGCCCTCCCCTCAGGTGTGGGGACACCGCCGCGGGTTCCGCCAGCTCGGTCATCACCAGCTCGGTTCAGGGCCCCGGTGGGTTTCGTCCTTACAGTACTAACAATTTATATGTTTTTATTTGTCCTATCAGCTAGCTAACATGTCCTTTCCCCCCCCTCCCGCCCAATCTCTGCTACTTTCTCCGACCACCTCCACTGGTCAACCACCGCCTCAACTACCTTTTCCGACCACCTCCACTGGTCAACCACCACCTCAACTACCTTTTCCGACCACCTCTACTATACAGCCTCTACCTGCTCTCCACCCTCATCCCCTTCACCCTTTTCTGACCTCCACTGTACAGCCTCTGCTAGCTCTTCATCCTCAGCTCTCCACCCTCCCTGTTCCCAGTCAGCTCCAATCCAACCAGCTCCAACCTATCTTTCTGCAGCCTCTTAACTTTCCTCCATTACCTACCCAGTCTCCACCTCTGCATCATCCAGCTTATTCCTCCACGGAGCCAGGTCTCCCAACTTCCGTCAGTCTAGGCCGACCAGAGCTACAGCAAGGCCCCTCGGTAAACGACCTCCCCCTTTGGCCTCCTCAAACTTTTGCAAACCTCTTCTCTGCGCCTCTCAACCCTCTCCTCTCTTGTAACCCAACTTCTTTTCCCCCTCCTTCATGGATCAATGGTAAGCATGTGACGTTTTAATTATTTTAATTATATAAATTATTTATTTTACTATTAACATGTAATTGATTGTATTTTAGTTAAATACGCGATTAGTCTAAGTGGGGACCATGTTAGGCTTAGGTTTGGTGAGTTAGGCTTGTTAGGCAGGTGTCTTGACCCATAGTTAATCCGGCCCAGTTTAGTAGGTAGAACTCTTCTCTAACTGAAACTCTTGTTCCCTTTTATACCAAACTCTTATCTAATTCCAAACTCTATTCCTTTTAGAAATTTAAGTTAGATTACAACTCTTCCCATCCTCTATTTATACAGCACCACACTCTTTTATTCTCCCACACAACTCTCTCTCTCTCTCTTCCAACTATTCTCTGGGATATCACTTGGGCTTTGGCTATAGGAATTCTACACCGTCTCCCTCAACCCCGGACATCAGGCAAGTACCTAACCATAATTTGTAGATTTAATACTTGTGTTTCTCATTGATATGCATGATCATGCGTGTAGAAACCCAATTTATGCCCTAAGGTTTGATTTTCTCTACTTTTGTGATGAGACAAGATGGCCACCATATGATGGCTCTAATATTAGGGACGTGAATCTCTTTTATTATTATTATTATTATTATTTGTTTAATCAGGAGGTGGGACCCATTGTTTGATCTGGTTAGAGATAAAAGGTCCTTTCTCATGGCCGAACTTGTTTTGGCGATACTGCAAGTGTGTTGATCTGGGGGCGGGGCCCACTAGCCAGCCTACTCCGTTGTTGGTGTTAACAATCTTGTCTCGTAACGAGGCCCTGTGTGTGGGTTGTGACCTGGGCGTGTATTGGGGGAGGAAAGTTTAGTTGTGACAGAGCTAAAGTTACAAGGGAATAGGTTATAATATTATATAGCACCTTGTCCCCTATGTTTATAAAAGTGGAAATAAAAGCAGAGAGGGAAGGAGAAAGACTTAATGGTAGGAAGGAGGGGAAGATGGACCGATGGTTGTGGGGCCCGCGGGTTGATCTAATCACAGTCCGGTCATCCGTCAGTACATGGCTGGGCGATGCTGAGAGTGAGGCTGATCTTGTGCTTTTGATCAGTGGGGCCCATTATTCAATCACCTCATATATGTAGGCGAGAAACCCATTCCTCTGGGAAGATTTGGGCGGTTCTGGAACTGGGTTCTGGATGGGGTGGTTGGCCTGTACATGCATTAAAATTGAAAGAAAAACAAAAGAGAGGAAAGAGAGAGGAACTCCATGTCAGGGACACTTTTGACATGTATATTTGGACTAAAGAATAGTTTGACTTGTATTTGGAATAAAAAAATAGGAGTGGTGTTGACCTGGAGTTGTTTTGGAAACAAGAGTCCCCATGTGACCTTAGTAGTAGTGTGGAGTATTATCACTTTCCTCTTGAGTTTCTGGAAATTAGAAATAAAGACCCTGGTTGTTTTATAAAACTAAATTAGATCCCTTGGCTTATTTTGAATGTGGAAAAATGTCTTGATGGGGTCCTCAGGTTTTCTAAAATTGTAAACTAAGATTTTTATTTATCATTATTATTTGGAATGGTATCCTTGATTTTAATGGGTTAAAATTATATATTTATACCTTATTATTCGGATCATTGGACAGAGTAAAATACCGTCTGGGCACACGGTAACATGGGATTTAGTACTTCGTATGACTTCGGGGAAATCCTAGTGGATTCGAGCTTAACCCATCTCTACTGGAAAACCCTTAATTGGGTCTATGCACCATTGATTGAGAAGGGATGTGTTGATCTTTTATCTATTTAGAGATTTCTGTGGTTGTTGGGTACGGGACCTTATGTTTGACCTTAGGATTGACTTGTAATTATTCCTTGACCTTTGGGTTTGCATACATGATTAAGATTGATATTGGTCTATTAGCATAATACCCTATGTTGATTGGCTATGGACCGTGATGTGGCTTGCCAATTGATTGAGATATTGTAGAGATTTATTCGAATGGTTGATTGTGAATCGTTGTGTAGCCAGCCCTTCACTTTGATTTAGGTTTTTGTGTTAGAGCATTACAAGTCACTAGGTTTACTCTATTATGATATGTATATATATGTACATCGATTGGGTCATAATTGAACGACTGCAGTTGTAATTGGACGGCTGATCACCAAATTGATTGTTGACCGGTATTCCGGATTATTGATCGGTTTATGACCGCCGACGTTATTGAGATAGTTAGGGCTGACCACCCAAAGCAGTGGCATTGCTTCTGTGTGATTAATGTATTGCTCTATTGTGTATGTTGGATTTAGGTTATACATTTTTCTCATTATTATCACAGTGTTATTTTCGTATGATCATTACTCGTCTTTACTCACATTGATCTTGTATTTTATTTATAAATTATGCTTTCGTGCTTGTTGTTTACCTTGCTTATTGGTGCATAGGTACCAACCCTTGCCCTGTCAGGGAGACGGAGGAGGGTCAAACGTTTCAAGCGTTTGAGCTAGTTGACGAACCTGAGTGGAGAGCCGATGATGGCTGCGGAGTCGTCTGAGTCTGCACGGGAGTGACTTTCATCATAGAGACTACTTTAGTACCAAATTATTCATAATGAACCTAATTTTATTTAGTTGTTGTTTAGTTTATTTGGAAACTTTAACCTTGAATATTCAGTGAGTTATGTGTTGGTTTGATTTTGAATATTGGTACCAATTGATTTAATGCTTCTGCAAATATTCTATTATGACTCATCATGTTTCGAAATTTTGTGGGTCCATATTTGGGAGCTTGTGTTGCATTAAACACAGGAAATTGAATGTTTATTTTTACTTTTTTCACGTTATCCCCTGGTTGTATTTTTGGGGATGTGACAAAGCCAACTTTAACTATTCCTCTTTCTATGATCAACTCTAGCAAAGAATCCTTCTCCTATGCAGTCATAGGAAGGTTTTTAGGCAGATGGCCTTCCCTTGATTGGATGGAAGCAAAAGCTAAGCTATGGCCCCTATCCAGACTCTGTATGGTATCCCTCACCAACAAAGGCCATTTCATCTTTCGCTTTAACTCTCCAGAAGATAAGGCCTCTATCCTTAGCCTCTCTCCTCTCTCCATTGACAAGAAAAAAGTTCTCTTCTTACCTTGGACTCTTGGGCAAGATGAATCAGCTTGGCTTTCTTCAGCTCCTGTCTGGGTTCGACTATCTGGGCTACCTTACCACTGTTTGAGTCAACATATCATCCTCTCCACAGCCAACTCAATAGGTCATCCCATCAAGCTAGACAATATCACTATGGCTAAGAGAGTTCTCACTTTTGCCATAGTTCTGGTGAACATTGATCTCTCCAAACCCAAGCCCTCTTCCATTCAGGTAAACCTTCAAGGGGAAGGTGAGCTGGAAATTATAGTGGATTATGAGAACTGTCCCTGCTCTCTATGCCTCTCTCTAGGACACACTCAGCTTATCTGCCCCTTTTCCAGCAAAATCTCTGCTAGTAACTTTGCCTTTTCAGCCCTAGAGTCCTCCAAAACTAGTCCCTTGGCCCCTGTTCACCCTGGTCCATCTCTCCCTTACCCAGAAATTCTGGAAAACCATGGTCCATCTCTCCCTTGCCTAGAAATTCTAGAAAACCACCTAGCTTTGAATCTCACCTAAGGATGCTCTCCAATTTCTAATCCCATGATCTCAGTTCCTGGTCCTAGACCCTACCTTTCTGTCCCAGCTCTGTTGCCCAATCCCAATGCCATCTACCAACCCAGATCTCCTCCTCTTTTGGTCTCAATCTCCCCCTCAACCCATGCTCCTCTGCTCTTCCTCTTGTCCCCTCTAGGCCATTAGTCCAACCCCCTTACACCCTCCAGCCTACTCCCACCACTATTAGCCAGGCCCTTCCATCTATCAGCTCTACCTCTGCTCCTGGTCAATATGCTACCACCCAGAAGGCCAACCCTCCCTCCCTTAACGACCTCCCCTATGATGTTGTCTTTGTTATCCTTCAAAAATTTTCCTCCCCATCCATTGACATCTGTAACCCCTTCTCTATTCTTGATCACCGCTCTTTTCTAGACCTAGCCCACAACCCCTCAATCTATGGCCACAATCTCCAAGCCTTCTCAGAAGGTAATTCTTCTATAGAGCTACCCCCAGGTTTTGACACTCCCTCTGACCTTCCTACCCTCCCACTTGTCCCAACCTCATCCCATTGCTCAGCTCAACCCCCATAAGAACTAAGCTCCTTGGCCACCACAGTCACAACCGACACCCTACAGCCCACTACTACTACCATTGGTAAAACAGGGAAGGGAAAAAAAAAATTAGCTCCCCAGCTCCTTCTCTTGGTCCCATCACCAAGAGGTCTAGCGGCAAGAAAACCTCCCCAAATCCCTCCCATGTTAAAAGTCCTCTATTGGAATTGTAGGAGCATTGCCAATCGCCCCACCCAACGTGCCTTGGCTAACATGATTCTCAAACACTCTCCTGACCTCATCTTTATCTCTGAACCCATGACTCCTTTCATTCCTTCCATCTCCCTCAGCTAGAATAGACTTGGCTTCGATACCTTCCACTCCAATTGCCCTCTTTCAGCTACCACAGCCTTTAATCTCTGGTGTCTCTCCAAATCCTCTCACCACCTCTCCATCACCGTTAAAGACTTCTTTTCTCAACACCTTTCTATGCTTCTTCATAACCCTATTTCTGGCTTAACCACTCTCATCAATGGTGTTTATGGTTCCAACAACTCCTCCCTTAGAAAGGACCTTTGGGATATCCTCATTGATTCCTCCTCAACCACCTTGCCTTGGTGTGTCATAGGGGACTTCAATGCCACCCTCTCCCATGCTGACAAGCTCAGCATCTGCCATCCTACTTTCTCCTCCCTCAAAGCCTTCCAAACTGTTGTGTTGTAAGCAGGCCTCCAAGACACCCACTTTGCTGGTAACAGGTTTACTTGGTCCAACACTAGGCAAGGCTCTTCTTATGTGGCTGCCAGGTTTAATAGAGCTTTTGTTAACCTCATTTGGATGCGCCATTTCCGTGACCCTATAGTCCATCACCTTCCCAGAATTTGCTCAAACCATAGCCCCATCCTTTTAGTCCATCATACCCACGCTCCTCTCTCCAATGCCCCTTTCAAGTTTGAAAATAAATGGCTGCTCCACCCCTCCTTCCTAGAAACAGTAAAATCCAGCTGGGACATTCCTATAGATGGTGATCCCCAATTCACCCTTGCACAAAAACTCAAGGCTCTAAAACACTCCCTTAGGCTTTGGAGTAAGTCTACTTATGGCTATCTCCTCCGGAACGTCAGTGCTGTAGAAGATAAGGTCTTGCACTGTCAACTCCTCCTCGATTCAGTTCCCTCGGACCTCGCCAGAGAAGCCCTCCTGTCGGCCAAGTCAGAGCTTCATGAGGCCCTCTCTGCTCAAGAAATTCACTGGAAACAAAGGTTCAGAATCAATTGGCTGAAAGAGGGGGGACCAAAATACCAATTTTTTCCACCTATCTGCTAAGGCTAGGAGCTCTTTCAACTCCTTCCATCACATCTCAGTTAATGGAACATTCACAGAGGACCAAGCAACTATCCAAGCCCATGCATTTGATTTATTCTCCAACTTATTCAAGCCTCATGACAGCCAACCTAGCCCCTCCATTTTCCAAATCAATAGACCTAAGGTTTTTGCTTCAGACAATTCCTTCCTCACTTCTATTCCCTCCCAAGATGAAATTAAGGCAGCAGTCTTCTCCCTCAAAAAGAATAGTTCCCCTGGCCCTGATGGCTTCAATGGTGCTTTCTTCACTGCTACTTGGAGCATCATTGGCTAAACAGTCACCTCAACTGTGTAGCATTTCTTTCATTCATGAAGGATCCATAGAGCTTCCAACACCTACTTCTTACTCCTTATCCCCAAGTCCAAATCCCCAGACACCTTTGCTAACTTTAGACCTATTAGTTTACTAAACTTCACTTACAAAATCCTCTCCAAAATCCTTTCCACCAGGCTCTCCGAAATCATTGCTAATCTGATTTTCCCGCACCAAGCTGCTTTCATCAAGGGTAGGAACATCCAGCATCACTCTGGTTTGGCCTTTGAGCTTTATCAGAAACTGAATTCCGAGTTCAACGAAGGTTCCCTCTGCCTTAAACTTGATATCTCCAAAGCTTTTGACAAGCTGAATTGGTCTTTCCTCTTTTCCGCCCTCAAATTCTTCCAATTCTCTGATGCTTGGATTTCTTTGATCAAGGAGAGTGTCTATACTTCCAAAAGCTCAGTGCTCCTCAATAGAATGCCCCAAGGTTTCTTCAGCTCCTTTTGTGGCCTCAGACAGGGTGACCCTCTTTCCCCTTACCTCTTCATCCTTGCAGAAGAAATTTTGAGTCTTCACCTCCACAACCTCCAAAACCAAGGCTTATTCTTTCCTCTCTCTAAGGTCCCATCTACCCCTTGCCACTTGCTATATGCAGATGACCTCCTCATCTTCATGAAAGGGAATGCTTCTAGTCTTTTAATTCTTCAAGATCTCCTGGAGACTTACTAGTCTGTTGCAGGCCAATTTTTTAACCTTCAGAAGAGTCAATTGCACGTAGGTAAGTGTGGTTCGAGAAGGAAGAGAAGAATTAGCTCAATCCTGGGCATCCAAGAAGCTTCTACTCAATTAAAATACCTGGGCACTTCGATTTGCTTTGGGTCTCCTAAAAGGCACCACTTTCTTCCTCTGCTAGATGTTGTTCACTCCAAGCTTTCAGCTTGGAAAACAAAAACCCTATCTTTTGTTGGTCGGTTAATCCTGATCAAACATGTTATCTCGAGGTTGCCCATTCACCTCACTGCTATAATCCCCTTGCCTGCTTCAATTTGCAATGAAATTGAGAGCAAAATGAGGCTCTTTCTTTGGTCAGGCAATGCCCCACACCATAAGATCCACTATGTCAGCTGGGCTACTGTCACTCTCCCAAAGGTTGAAGGAGGCTTGATCAGGAAAATCTCGGATGTTAACATTGCCTCTTTCATCAAGCTAGGTTGGCAAGCCTCAACAGCCAACTCTCTCTGGTCCATCTGGTTCAAGAATCGCTACTTCAAATACCGTCCCATATGGAGCTCAGATAACAACATCTACGGTTCCTGTATATGGAGAAAAATTTGACGCACTTCTCATCTCATTCACCAAGGCAGCTCTTGGATTTTCGGTAATGGTCAGAGCATCAATGCTTGGCACGATTCCTGGAATGCTGGTGATCCAATCTCTGCTTGCTTTCCTCTCCAGCTCTTTCCCAGGGATCAACGGCTCTCATCCCTTTTCCAATCTGGAACTTGGGCTACTCCTGACTTCTTGCCTCCAAGTGCTCATCAGCTCCTTCTCCCTCTCCTATCTGACCTCTCCCCCAACCCATTGGTCAGTGACACCCTTAGTTGGTGAGACTCCCCTGAAGGTAAATCTGCGTGGCAAATAGTCAGAAATAGAGCAGTAATTCTTCCCTGGCCCAAATTGATTTGGAACAACATCTCCCCCCATAAAATTTGCTTTGGCTGGCGCTTAATGCACAACAAAACTCCCACTGAAATTAGGCTAAAGCGTCTGGGCTTTTCTCTTGCTTCCAGATGCACTATCTGTTGTGCTGCAGAAGACTCAATGGGCCACCTCTTATTCTGTGACGCCCCGGAGTCCCACATCGACTATAGAGAGGAAAGTGAATGGGTTTATATGTAGAGCCTACACCCTTACCTTGCATGAGGCCTTTTGATGGGTTCTGGCCCATCAGAAACAAAACCGTGAGGCCCGTGGGCCAAAGCGGACAGTATCATGCATGGGTGTAGGGTGGGGCGTTACAGATGGTATCAGAGCCAGGTTCTCGACTAGTTCGAGTGTGGGTCCCCTGCCGTGGTCTGGTGTAAGTGGGCGGGTTTCCATGTGGGCGGGCCGAGAGGGCTGGCAGGCTACAGGGACTGGCATGCTACTGCACAGGGACGTGCAGCCTTAAGGGGGGTGGATTGTGACGCCCCGGAGTCCCACATCGACTATAGAGAGGAAAGTGAATGGGTTTATATGTAGAGCCTACACCCTTACCTTGCATGAGGCCTTTTGATGGGTTCTGGCCCATCAGAAACAAAACCGTGAGGCCCGTGGGCCAAAGCGGACAATATCATGCATGCGTGTAGGGTGGGGCGTTACATATTCTCTTGTGATCTAGCGACATCCATCTGGTCCTGGCTTCTTCATGCAGTTGGGCTTCGGCTTCCTCATTGTCTCTCTGCCTCAACAATTTGGTACACCCTTTCCAAAGACAATGACGCCTATGGCATGAGATTCATGGCTGCCATCTTCATCACAGTTCTCCACTGCTTGTGGAAGGCTAGAAACGAAGCAACTTTTGAAGATCGCAGGCCCTCTGTTCATTACATTCAAGCCCATCTCACTGAAGTCATCTCTTTCTCCCTAAAATAGATCTCGAAGCCTTTCGCCAGCAATCAACTTCGTGCTCTCTTCGCCTTCATGTGGATCACCATCAATGCTTGAGTTCGTTTGTCTCTTCTTTGTTTGGGTTGTTCTAGTTGTGCAGTTTCCTTGCAGTCCCTTGGGTTGGATTGCTGGTTGTGCTGTTCTTTGCAGTGAAGTGCAGCTTCAGTGGTTTGCTCAGTTTTGGAGGCAGAGTGTTGTTCCTGTGAAGTTCCTGTGTTGAGCTGAATTCTGCTCAATGCAGTTCTTTGTGGCGAGGTGGGAATTGTTTGAAGAATCTTGGGTCCTCTATTATTGATTTTTGCTCAGTTCAGTGGTTCTGAGTGTTGCTTTTTTATTGTTTATCTTGTATAGCTTGCTCTCTTTCAGCTTGCTCTCTTCAAACTTTTTGGGTTGGCCTTTGCCAACTTGGGAGGGCTTTTTTACAGTCTCCCTTTTTATTTCCCTTGTTTTTTTTGGGGGGACTTTTGCCCTTTTCCCTCTTTCTCGTAATACAAATTTACCTTATAGCAAAAAAAAAAAAAAAAAAAGGAAATAAACCGAGTTACAAGGGTCAAGTCTGATCGACCCGACCCACATTTAATGTGTGTTATGCGGGTTATTATAAACACTATCCAATTTAGCTCTTGTTTTAAATTATATACCAATCTCGGTCTTGGCTCGGGCTTACATTTTTCCAAGCGGACTGGGCTTGGGCAACTCCTTAGAGCCCGATCCAGGCCTGGGTCGGGCTTGGGCATATATTTTAGAAGCTGGGCTGGTCCGGTCCTGGATATTCCTTAGTCCGGCCCGTGAACACCCCTATTGTAGGCTTGCAACTAGTTTTAACAATAAGCTGTTCATGGGTTGGGTCCAAAAGGTGGGCCCCACCTCTAACCAACCCGACTTGTTTGCCGGCCCTAGCCTGAGTATAGGATTTGGACTCGTTACAGATTTGGGTCCTGGTCCCGGTCCACCAACCTCAATCCAATATATATTCAAGTCCAGGTTTCTAAGGTATAAACATGTGGCACCATATTATTATGGCGTCGCAACCTTAGTTCCAGCCTTGCCGTGGTATTGATTCATCCAGACCATTCCAGAGCAGGCTCTCTGAATTTCATGGGACCCCAAGACAACCAATGCCAATCTAAATGAATTGCAGAGAACAAAGAGTGTAGGAGAAAATCATCCTTCAAATTAAAGCAACACTTTACAAGGCATCATTTAGGCACAGTGAGAACGCCGTCGATCCTATCGGTCGATCATCGCTTGTCCCTGCTCTTGCTTGTCCCTGCTCTGTTGCTATTGGTAATCAACCACCCCAACAAAACCAGTAACAAAATCTATGCGGGCCATCCAAAAGTCCTCCCATAACCATAACTCCAGCTCATCATCTCTACCAAAAATGCCTTCCTCCTTATTTAGACTTACTATCAAAACTGCATTGCTTAACCTTGAGATACCAATCAAACCTATAAAAGCAATTCCTGCCATGGAATAATTGCAGAAGGAGACATAGAAAAGAAAGATAAAGAGATGGTGCTTGGGAAGATGCAGAAGTGGCTTCTGGGTCTAGCCCTTGTGAGCCTTGTGCTGCTCAACATAGAGTGCTGCACTGTTGAAGCAGCAGAGACTCCAAACACAAAACCTCATTTCATCACTTCTGGTGAGGGTATTAAGGTGCTGCCCGAACCTAATAGAAAATACACGCGTGGCCGCCAGAAGTTCTTTGGCTGTCGTGAAGATTATCCAGACCTGAACTCAGCCAAGAACATGCCATGAGAAAGAGAAATGTGAAACTCTTCTAATATAGATGTACATGTTTTATCTTTTATATGGGCATTGAGTTGCATGAATGAAAAACTATGATTTAATGAGAGTGCATGTTTGGAAAGTCTATTTTGAGGCTCTCTGTCTTAAAATGGTTTCGTAGCACCGTTTCAAATGTCTATTTCAAATGGAGTTAAGACATAATGACTCTAAATAACATAATCACAAAAATGGGCAGATTTGAATCAGAGATAAATGTTTGCAGCGGAAAGACATGTGTGCTACAGTGTTTCTGACGTCTTTTTTTGCCTTCTTCGGTTTTTTCCTTTTTTTTTTTTTTTTCCTCTTGCAGGAACTAAAATCATGATCAAGACCTTTAAATGTCTTCAAATGGTCCACACGGCTAAGGAACCAAATTACAACCATTGGATGATTACAGATTTTGAGATATTTGCAAAAAAGTTTAGGCCATTGGATCTAATTTTTGGACTTTATGGGCCCTACAATCATGATCTGAACCGTTAACTCTCTCTTTGGAAGGGTGAAAGTGGCCAGGCGGTCGATTTTAAGGTGTTAATTCATCATGGAGCTTGAGAAATTTGTTAAAAACTGTCAACCATTAGATGCACAGGTAAAATCACATCTCTTCACATGATTTTTTGCCATAACTGTTTTTTCTTTTAATTTTATTTTACTTTGGGCCATTAACTAACGATCCAAACCGTCCATCTTCTTTAAAACATAAAACAAGGCTTTGGCATCAAATCCCAGCCGTTGGATGATCACGGATTTTGAGATATTAATGAAAAAAGTACAGACCATGAGAGTAACATTTTGAACTCTATGGGCCCCAAACTCAAGATCTGAATCGTTAATCATCGACTTTGGAAGGCCAAAAAATGGCTATGAAGTTTTATTTCAGGTGTTAACTCATCATGGATCTTGAGAAATTTGTTAAGTCCTATAAGCCTTGAATATACTCTAAGGTTAATCATGTTTTTTTACATGTTTTTTTGCAGCCCTTTTTTGTTTTTTAAAGAATTATTCTGGAGCTCTAAATCACGATCCAAGCCGTCCATTCTCTTTAAAATCCCAAAAATGACTATGTAGTCAAGTTTCAACAGTTTGATCATCACCTAGTCTGAGATATGTGCAAAATAGTCTAGGCCCTTAGAGTTATTTATTTGGACTTTTCTGGTACTTAAAATCAAGATTCAAACCGTTCATCATAATTGCAGGGCTAAAAATGTTGTGAATTCAAATTTCAGTTCTTATCTCATCATAGATTTTGAGAAATATTTGAAAAACTATGAACCTTTGAATATATTTAGAAAATGGAATGTTTTTCATGAATTGGTCCCAACCCAGAACAGTGCAGGCCTAAACGACTCCGGATTTGGTTAAACTTTAGTTCTAGCCCGTGGATCCATGACCCAACATCTTACCTAAAATTATGAGAATTCCTTCTAAAAGTTACTTTTTATTTTTCAAATCATTTTCTACCCAAACCTGGACCCTTCCCATATACGAAATTGGTCCTAGTTTTGGTTCCATCTTCTCATTAACGGTTTCGGCTCCAAGTCCACCATGGACCCGGATTGGAACTAACTTGTTCACATCCCTCATTCATGGGAGGCCCAATTTTGTCCAAGAGCAAACCATCCAGTCATGGGTCTAATGTTGACCGTAATTCACTCTATAGGTTGGTTTGGCCTAGAGCAAGCCGTATTTGATTTGAAGTAGACAAAACCCAGAATCAAACGTAAAACCCCCAATTTCCTGCTCTCTTGCAATCTTTCTTCATGGTTCTCTCTAATTGACTGCTACGACTTGATTTTGTGGCATTCAAATAGAGAGTTTTCAATTGGTGTTGATCTGTGGTGTGATTTGCATGGAAAATAGCATAGAGAGTATGATAGGTGGATTGAAAAGATTGCTTGAAATCGGTTTTTGGGTTGTCTATAATCAATTTGTTTCATCTTATGGGTAAATTTTAAGTCAATTTTATTCATTTTTATTAAATACTAGAAAGTGGTTTCTCTTGTTTACTCTGAGTTTGAGTTGCAAGGCATGTGTTTGATTAACTGCTAGAAGGGTTTACTGTTACAGCAGTCTGATTCACCTTGAGTTAGAATATTGATCTCTGAGTCATATTGATTTGAAAACGACCACAAGATTTTTTTTCTAATTGAATTTTATACTCGATCAATCTAACTATAGAACACACTGATTGTAAAGGGAGGCTCTCTTGTTGAAATAACAATCTTCACATTTTAATTTAATTTGGTTTATAATCAAGGCTCTAGTCGAACATCACAAAGTCCACAATAAGTGGCTGTGGAGTAGCTGAACGAGATGGGACTCACCTTTAATCCGAAACACCAAAATTCTTCAACTCATGTATTGCAATGGAACTAGTTTCTCATAAATCAGTGTAACACCAAGTGTCACATTGATTATGTTTAAGGCACATGTTTGAACACAAAAGCAACGGAAGTAAATCACGTGTATGGGCCCAACTCTCATTTGGAGAGGAATTTGGTGCGACACCAACAATATAGGGTGTATGGTGGGGGATTCCTTTGAGTGGTTTGATTTAATATGGGCTCCATCAGTGAGATCACTTAAAATTAAGGATTTTAAAGCTCATAAATAAATGATGAAAGTGAACATTGTCTCACATTATTCCCTTTCTATCCATGAAGCTTTCTATGTGAGGATTCTTGTTGCATACTTTCAAGCGGGCTTAGCCCAAAGAACGACATTTTTTCTTGTTCTTCCAATCTTAACTAGTATTAAAAAAATCTCCCCAAAGGCAGAGTTTGAATTTCCATTCTCCGCTCTAGTTTTTTTTTTGGTTATGTTCAATTGGTATGTTCCATCAGCATCTTTTACATCACATTTAGTCAATATATCACGTTCTTTCAAAATCCTCATCTCATCGTCACCATTCTTAACTTGTTTAAAACTTCTTAGAGTCTTTTTTTTTTTTTTTTTCACCATTATGGTGAGCATTTGGCGTTAACACCGGCATGTTTTAGTGTCAACCAAAGCAATAGTCCAAAAAATAAGGAGGACGACTAGATATGATGATCCTCCTATCTACATGAGGATTGAGAGACCAACCATGGTGTATTTGCCATTTTGTAGGGTGTGTTTGTGGAGGGAGAAGATTTCTCTCTTTTCTGATTTCCATTTTCTTGATAGGGAGGCATCCTAAGCCTCTACCCTCACAGGGAAAACTGAAATCTCTTTGGAGAAAATCAATTATTTTTCTTCTTTTTAAAATTTTTATGTTAGAAAAATGCATTGTACCAAATGATTGAAAAAGGGGTACATGGAAAATGAAAATAATTTTCCTCTTTCGCGGGTTACTATAATCGTGGAAAAGCATCCTTTTAAACTCCTGAAACCCCTAACAAGTTAAAGTGAGTTTTATTAGTGATAGTCACACAGTCAATCAGAACAATAGACTCACTGAGTTATAACATACACTGAGTTGCTGTCAGCTGGAATTAGTTGTAATTGTATTCTGTCATTAACTGAAAAATTCCTTAGTGTGTTATAAATATAAAAACCTTCGTTGTAATTCATAGATAGATGAATGAATCAAGACAGCTGAGTCTAGCTTTTGTTCTCTCTTCTTTTTCTTCTTTGCCGTCTCCTCCTCCTCCTCCTCCTCCTCCATCTCGTGTTCATCCATATGGTATCAGAGCTCCAGAATGATTCACGTTGATTGAACCTGCAGTAGGCTTCTTCATTCAAGAACGATCATGTTCTTCAACAAGATTGCATCAGAACAAGATCTGATCTACTGGAGTTGTCACAGACTGGTTTCGTTTGATTGACGAAGAAGATCTTCTACAACAGATTGTTTCTCCAGATCTGAAGCGTTTCTTCTCAAAGAATCCTCTTCTCGGATATGATTGTGCAGAGCTTGTTGTACCAGATTTGCATTCAAGATCAGGCTTCTCTGTCTTGATCTCCTACAGTTGGTTGTTTCCCAAGACCATGATTGATATACTGGTTTGAAGTATCTCATCAGGTTCTTTCCCATGTTTCTCTGAGATCTTTGATTCTCCTTTTGCAAATTTGGTTGACCGATCTGTTTTCTATGTTTGATTTCTTGAAATCTTGCATCATGTCATCTGCTACCTCATTTCCTCCTTCATCTACACTCTTGATCTCTAATCTCTAATATTGGGAGTCTGGTTTCGATAAAACCGGAGAATCAGACCTATTTGCTATGAAGATCGCAAATTTTACCAGCTTTACGAGCAAGTGGAATGATTGGCTTCGTTGATAGTTCGTGTTCTGTAGGATCTCAGACCCCATTAAGCTACCACTTATCCTAAAACCAATTGATGATAGGAAATGACACAATAACGGTTTTATGGTCTGTTGATTTTGTTAGGAAGGCATTCAAGCATCACTCCACCACGGGTGTACACGATGGTTGTACTATGAACCTAACAATCCCCCCTCACCGGTACAACCCGAGGAGATTCGAACCCCCAACCTTACCAGGCTCTAATACGACCTGTAGGATCTTAGATCCCATTGAGCTACACTTATCTCAAAACCAATTGGTAATGGAAAATGTCACAACAATGGTTTTATAGTCTGTTGGTTGTGTATGAAAGCCATTCGAGCATCACTCCATCATAGGTGCACACGAGGGTTATACCAAAGACCTAACATATCCTTGACCTCCTAAATTTGTCATTGATTCTGAGGGAAATCCTACAACTAAAGTCAATCCTTAATTTTCTACATGGCTCCAGCATGATCAAAATGTCCTCTGCTGGATCAATGCCACATGATCTGAGAGTGTACTAGCTCATGTTGTTGGTCTCAACTCTGCCCTCATTGTTTGGCTTGGATTAGAGTGACGATTTGTTTCTCTTTCACGGTCACAAGTTACTCAATTGAAAACTCAAGCTGCCAAATATGCTCCATGGCGTCAGGCCATGTCTAAGGAGCTCACTGCCTTGCAGCGACAAGGAACTGGGTCCTTAGTCCCATTCTTTCCTGATAAACACAAGGTTGGCAATAAGTGTGTGTTCAAACTTAAGCACAATCCAGATGGCTCTATTGCTCGACACAAAGTGAAACTTGTTGCCAAAGGATTTCTCCAAGAAGATGGCATCGATTATACAGAAACATTTAGTCCTATGGTCAAACAAGCCACCATTCGTCTTGTACTCACCTTAGCAATCCATTTTCAGTGGAATCTTTACCAAATGGATGTTAGAAATGCATTCTTACATGGTATTCTTTAAGACACCATTTACATGATTCGGCCACCTGGATTTGTCGATCCTTGTTTCCCTCCCCTTGTTTGCAAGCTACATAAAATCACTTTATGGTTTGAAACAAGCCCCACGTAGCCGGTTTGAGAGATTCTCCAATTATCTCACCGGATTGGGATTCAGCTCTTCCTATGCAGATTCTTCCCTATTTATCAAATACTCAACTTGCACTATCACAATTATCTTGCTTTATGTTGATGATTTGATTGTTACTAGCAATGATAAGAACTACATATATTGCCTAATGTACCTACTTGGACTTGTTTTTTAAATGAAAATCTTGGGGAATTACATCACTTTCTTGGTGTTGAGGTTAGCAAGTTTGGGACCGGTCTTTTCTTATCCCAAACGAAATATGCAAAGGATCTTCTCTCTTGAACCTCTATGATTGACTGCAAACCATGATCAACTTAGATGTACAACGCTTAACCGCAAGACTACGGTGTCATCAAGTAGTAAAGCACTAAAGAGTCCAAATTATCGATCCCACGGAGAGAGGATGGAACAAGCAATGAATCAAATTAAAGTAGAATTAAAAAGATATAGCTAATATAAACAATTGAAGTGACTAATTAAAACTAGTAAACTATGCAATATAAACAACTAATTAACAATCTAAAATATGAAATTAATAAGATCTAGGCTAATCTAACAAGCTACACTAAACTAGTGGATGAATGGCGGTGGAAATGGAAGATTTAAGGTGAAGATGTGGTGTGAAATGTAGATCTAACAATCTAGAAGTTAAAACAACAAATCAAATAAAGATTAAAATTAACAACAATCAAAATAAGAGATTAGGCAATCCAAAATCCACTAAGTATGTAATTAATTCAACCAATGCATGTTCTAATTCAACTCTCAAATCTCCAATCCAATTAGCAATCTCTTGCCTGATTGGATTGGATATATAGCAATGAAGATTAAAATAAAGAAAATAAAAGGCCAAGATCCTAAATCATCATCTAGTTATCCTAATAATAAATCATCAAAATCAAGCTACAAAAGATCAAAGATAAAGGCTCTAGAGCATGCTATGTGAGAGAACTTAATCCAACTAGAAAGCATTAATTGAGATTATCCAAGCATCAAGTGTAGAGATAGAGCATGAGAAATGAGAGAAATTAGCATAATTAGATCTAAAATCTACTAATCAATCAAGGCACAAGTAGGGAATTTAAACTAAAACATGCATGTAATTGAACTAATCAGATTACTTAGCTTCAAAAGGAGAGCTTAATCCAAGAGCTTTAGCCACTAAACATTAAGAAAGAGCTCCAAATCTTCATTAATGATCTTCAATTATACACGCTCTCTAGATTAGATACACTTAAGCTCATAATTACAATATAAAAGTATAGAGAAGGTGAAATAAAATTACTAGAAGATTAACTTGCTAAAAGATTTCACTCTCTCTACAAATACATTCCAATTTATATAAACATTGAGGACATTCAATTGGCTCCTTTTCTTTCACAAGGATTGCTTCCATTTGATTAGTTTCAACTTGAAGGCTTTTGATTTGCCAATTTACTTTCACATGGATTGCTTCAATGCATATTTGCCTTTTGTGTTAGGTGATTGGCTCATTTACATTCACATGGATTGCTTCAATTTCACATGGATTATATGCAATTGTTAGGGTTTAAACTCATAACCTGTTTCATACCCACCCAAGCTCTAACCAATACACCAACCAATCATTTGTGTTAGAAAATGACTTCTTTTGTTCTTAAAGTCTTCTCCTTTTATTTTGGAATTCTTCAACTCTTCTTAATATTTCTTCATGTAACTTCTTTATTAAAATCTCTTCTTGGTGCCTTGGGACACTAGCCAGAAGGTTAGGGTAGTCGCGGAGTCCACCTACACAAGAAAAATTACATAAAAATATGCTATAAATAATCAAATTTATGCATGATAATCCGATAATCCGTTAATATGACAGAAGGATAAAATCTCCGTATAAAGCAAATGATATGCATATGAGATTCTGATAAAATTCGAACTAATGAGGGCTAAAATATACAATATTTAATGTTCATCGAACCATATGATTCTCCTGCACTTATAACGTTGCTTCTTCTTCTACAAACGCTGCATTACTCTTTAATCCTTCCCTATATGGCAGCATCTTACTCTCATACTATCTGACATCATAGTTGTCAATATTGTTTCAGACCCCATGTCGCTCTGGCCTACAAAAAGAAAAGTTTCGGCTGATTCAGAATTTCGGAGAAACTTTTCGGAATTACACTTCTGGGAAAATATAACATAATATATATGTAAAAAAAAAATAAAAAAAGTAATAAATATAGATTTAATCCATTCTAGTAAATCTTTTGGAATTACATTTTGGGAAAATATAAGAAATACAAAGTATATATATGGAAAAAAAGAAAAGAAAAAGATTATGTAAAATGCCATTTTGGCTGAAATTAACCGAAATTCAAACAAAATATAGTCGCACGCTCGTCTATTGAAGTTGAGGATCGGTTTTTGGCCATCACTGCAATTGACATTTATTGGTTACGCTCTCTGTTTCATGATCTTCATATCTCTCTGTCAGCTTGTCCCATTATTTGGTGTGCTAACATTTCAGCTATTTCACTTGCTTCTAACCTTGCATTTCATGCACAGACGAAGCACATCAAAGTAGATTATCTCTTCGTGTGTGAGAAGGTGTTTCGCAAGGACGTTGTTGTTCACTACATCCTAACCCAAGACCAAGTCGCTGATATTTTTACCAAAGGTTTACACCCTCATAGGTTTCAGTACTTGCGGTCCAAGCTTCAGGTTGCTAACAACCCCATTAGCTTGAGGGGGTGTATTAGTGATAGTCACACAATCAATCAGAACAATAGACTCACTGAGTTCTAACATACATTGAGTTGCTGCCAACTAGAATTAGTTGTAATTGTATTTTGTCATTAACTGAAAGATTCCTTAGTGTATTATAAATATACAAACCTTCGCTGTAATTCACAGATAGATGAATGAATCAAGACAACTGAGTTTAGCTTTTGTATTCTCTTCTTTATCTTTGTCTTCTTCTTCTTCTACTACTACTACTCCTCCATCTCATGTTCTTCCTGAAGGGGTCATTTGTTTACACCCATTTACGTATGTAAATGGTGAATACGCGTAATATTTACTCATCAGTCATGTTTGTCTATAAGTATTTACGCATCTTGTGTGTAAATCAGATGTGTAAATGGTGTGAAAATGAGCCCATTTTCACACCAAGATTTGAACACCTGTTTAGGTGGGAAAAGAGAATACCAAGCCAAAAGTGATTTCAAAGAATACCCGTTGGAGGCGGACGGTTTGGTTTTGGGGCAATTTCCGTTAAAGAGGTTATGGGTTCGAAACCCCCTCCAACACATTTAGAAAAATAATACTAAAAGAGGTATTTCCATCAAAGAGGTTCTTGGTTCGAAACCCCTTTCCAACGCATTTATAAAATAATAATAAAAGATGCGTCAAGACCAATGAAACCTATGAATGAAAACCCTCCTTGCATCTCATCCCCTTTTATTAAGGTAACCTCTCTATTTCTCTCTCTTGCCATGCTATACAAAAAAAAAAAAAAAAAGTTTATAAAATCTATTTCTATAATTGATTAATATTAGTATAAAGCCGGTGAGATGCATGGGTTAAGTTTTATGCAAATTGAATAATGAATTAAGATAATATTGAACTAAATATTAATTAATAAAAATATTAATAATAATCCTATTTTTCTTAACCATTGTACTATAAACTCATATTTCCTTAACCAAACATGTTGGAATGCATTTTTTTTTAAGGTGATCATTGATAGAAATGTATATTTTTGAAAAGTATATTTCATGTTGAAAGACATGTTCTTTTTTAAAGATCTAAAATGAAAATGAAAACTTTAATATAAATTAGACCTTTTTTGTTTCCTTTTCATATCATTATAGTAGAATATAATTTAATGATTAATAAGTATGATTTCTAAAATCGTTTAATACATATACGCATATCATTGAAACAAATATAGAAAAATGAATCACATGTGTAAATGATGCGAAAATAGTGTTAGTAGACAAACGTTGTAAAAAGAAATGCATGTGTAAACGTTACATACTTAAAATTTGAATATTCATCATTTACATGTGTAAATTGTATTTACATATCCCACGCATAAAAGACAAACGACCCTTAAGTTTTACATCGGGTGGGCAATAAAGCACAAGGAAGAAAAAAAAGGAGAAGTACATTAATGAAGGTAGTAGACTTAATAATAAAAAATGTAACAACAGTTTCCTTTCACATAAAAAAGTTGTCAACGGAACCCCCATAAATTGTTCTTCAAACTCTTTGCCACTTTGTCTTGAAATCCAAAAGAAACTGATGCAGAAATAGAAAAACACATTTCTTCAGTAGAATTGATGTCAAGGCTTTCCATCGTCTAATAAATCCATATCAAGGAGTAAAAAATGAAGTGATGCAAGGCATGAATACCTAAACAAAATCATTACATTGTTCTCAACCCCAAAGGCATTTATCTAATTCTATCATCCTATAGATTTATTTCTAAAGCACTACTCCATGAGAAAAAAAAAAAAAAAAAAAACAGAGAAGTCATCCTACAAAACTAAAATCCAGTCATTATTCCCTCCTCTATAAGATCTTATGCACCCACTGAGCTACCATTCCTTCCCTTCCAAAACGAATTGGTGATGGAAAAGACACAGTTCAATATTTTATGTAGCACTCGACATCGCACCCGTGGGCATGTTTTTAGAGTGGTCGTAGGGAGTGGCATTGTGGCACGCCTTTGCCTAACAATCCCCCCTCATGATGGCGCTCTCGCGACTTGAACTCGTGACCTGGAGCTCTAATACCACTTGTAGGATCTTATGCACCCATTGAACTACCAGTCCTTCCAAAACCAATTGGTGATGGAAAATACACAACCCAATATTTTATACGACACTCGACATCGCACCTGTGGGCCTGTTTTTAGTTTGGTCATAGGGAGCGGTATTGTGGCACTCCTCTGCCCAACATCCTCTTATAAATCATGTCTAAATATGTGCAGTCTTGTCCTCAGGGTTTAATATTTTGTGTTGGTTTTCATGTTGGTTGGGACTAGGATGAGTCAATGTCATCCAAGCTGAAAAAATACATCATGCCAGTTTGTAAAACTAAGAGTATAAAAAAAACCAAAAAAATTCAGAAACAATAAAATATTGTAGAAGATAAGTGGTGACGTGCAAATTAAGTTATTTAATTAGTATCCTATCTCAAATATAGTGATGACACATTGAATGATGTCAAACTTGACACCTTTTAACAACCCTCTTGTCATCCAATACACTGGTAACTCTTATTAATTTTTTCTTGCCTCTTTTCCTTTGTAAAAAGTCTATGGAGCCTAACTATGGAGACCGATTGAGAGCCCGATCTGAGTTGGAGGTCCAGTTGGAGTCCAGCTGGACCTGATGTTGAATGGTTTAAGAAAGCCCGCGTCAGAAATGAAAATTTTCCACCTGAAATGTTCCAACTTAAAGAAACCTGCAAATGCCCTAGAGAGGAGAAACCTTGTAAGAACTCTCTCGGCCGATCGCTCGTCTCTCTCTCTCTCTCTCGCACGCAGCAAGCTCCCTGTCTCTCTCTCTCTCTCTCACCTGTCTCTCTCTCTCAAGCTCAGCGATAGCTCCCTGTCTCTCCCTGTCTCTCTCTCTCTCTTGCCGCTGATCTCATCCTCGACGACAGCAAGCTCCCTGTCTCTCTCTCTCTCTCGCTCGGTGACAGAGCACCCAAAGCATCACCAGACCTTTTTTGCTATTTCAACTCGCGCATCTCTCTCTCTGCCATCTAGGGCTTGAATCACTGAGGAGAGACTGAAACCTGCAACCCGAAACCTGCAACTAACGCCCGGTTCCGACGACAGATTCACCTTTCTTCTTCTTCGGTCGGTATAGACTTTTTGATTCCTCAAACCTAGATACTCATTTCCAAGGAGAATCAGCTACTCTCTCTCTCTTTGTCTCTCTAATGACTTGCGAATTCCTTCTGAATTTTTGTGGATAACGGATCTGGTCCTTCCTTTGCCTTTCATTTTCCCAACGAGAGGGCTTTCGGTTTTGTGTTTTGGGAATCAAAATCTGATAATGGCATCTATAAGATATGGAGAATTGTGTATGAAATGGGGTATTTTGCAAAATCTGGTTGTAGTTTGTTGAGGCATATGGAAATGGGGGTTTGTTTGGATTGAGAGAATTATGCTGAAATAGCTTGATTTTAAAGAAATCTCTCTTTGACGTCACCAATTACAGGTGATGCTTCGATATGTTAATGTCTTGTAGATGTTTGAAGAAATGCTTAGATGCTTTTGAATTCATTATTTATGTTTATAAGTCTTGGGGTTGTTTGAAGGAATGCTCAGACATGGGTGTTGGCTGTTGGGTGCTTTTGAAGCACTTGGAACATCATGAACATTTGAACATGCATTTAGCTTGCTTTTGAAGAGGGTACATTTGGACCATTCCATTGTTTTTTCGGCACATTTACTAGTTACCAGAAAAATATGAAATAAAATATGCCTATTTCTTAAGTTTTTAATCTGTTGTTGCTTCCAGACTCAACTGTATGAATGTATATTTCTTTTCTTAGCAACAATCATCAATTTTGATCTACTATTAAATTGAAGAATTTGATAGGCTTTTCATCTGAAGGACAACCTAGATTTTTTTCCAAGGGTGGTCAATAAACATATGTGCTTAAATGCAGAACATGCTGTAGCCCTAATCTTTTTTTGTAAAAACCATGTGGAATTCACTTTTACTGATCTACTTTTATTTTTTGGGTGTTGGCGTGGGGGTGGGGGTTGGGGGGGATGGCAAGGAAGTGGTGCTTCAACCTTAGTACCGGGGTTGGATCCCAGGTTGTCTGTGAAACTAGTATGCCTTGCCAGTTGACATTAAACCATTAATCTACTATGCTATGCCAAAGTAGTACTATTTCTGATTTTATAGTTTAGCTCAAAACAAAGGGTTTTTAGACATTTCTGTGGAATGAATGTTAAAGGAGTCCAACTATGTTAATGCTTTGATGGTCATGTTTTTAGACATTTCAGGCTGTGAGCAAGTTGGTTTTCTTAATGATCCAATGATTGTCTCAAAGAAGATGATAAGATAAGGGCTTTCAGAATAGTTACACAACTAGTTTGCACATTCATCCTATCCATATGTTATACACGAACTACTTGGGCTCAACATCCATGTAACATCCAAATAAATAATAACTTTCCTTCATGTAATACATTTTTTTTTCTATGTCTACTTGAATTTTTTTTACTTTTGCTCAGAATATCATCTTTTAATACAATCCGTTCTGAGTGTACTAAAAAATGTCGATGTGGAGTAGGGGACATGAAATTATATACTTCTCGTACGCAGTTGAATCCAAATAGAAAATTTTGGAAATGCCCGAATTAGAATGTAAGGGTGTTTAGGCTACCTCATAGATCAGTCACTATACATTGCCAAGGTTCAAATCTAGCATTAACTATTTCTTATGTGCGTAAATCTTTATGCAGATTGAAAATGGCTGTGGTGCGTTCCTTTGGAAAGATGAAGTAGCAAATTGGTAGCAACCTGAAGCTAATTCATCGACTTGTGAACAAGAAAACCGGAGAGAACAAAATAGCAATTCAAAAATAAAACTCTTAGACTAACCTTCTTTGTCATCTTTTTGCTTGTTTTCCGACACTTCCTAATAATTGTCTCAATCTTAGACTGTCTTCTTTTTTCTGCCGGTCGGCCCTTCTGGCGGCGTTTGATTGGATCTGCAACTCGGTTATTGCTCTCTTGCCAAGAAAGATTATCATCATGACATGAAGTTGAGGCTTTATGTACACCTATAGACATAGGTCTATTGCATATATCAACCTCTTTAGAAACATCTAGCTAAGCTTTCACTTTTAGCAACGAGGACATTACCATCTGACTCTTTTCATCGGAATCCATGGCCTTATTGCTCACCCGATTGAAAATAGCAACATTTTCTTGAACAACGCCCTTCGGGCTTCCTTTCCCAATTATCATACTTGATCTTGATTTTTGTGTGGCTTCTTCTCATGTTTTTACTCCACCTTTCTAAAATGTATTTCCCCGGTATTTGATAAACCTTCTTCTTCAAATAAATAACGATGATATGCTTGCAGAGAATACCTCTAAACTCAAACAATCGGCAAGTACAATTAGCTTCTCTTGATATCTCATTAAAATGAACATGGAAAGTAAAAGGTCTGATATTGTTTTCTCCTACTATCTCATCTTCCTCCACATCAAATTTTGAAAACTCATCTCCTACCTTAACCGAGGACATATTGCAACAGATCTTACCGGCTATTTCATTCTGAAACTCCTTAAATTTAGCAAGAGCATACGCTTCTTGCAATTGCCTCTCAAACTTGTAAAGGGTCACACGTGGAATGTATGCATTGAAACACCGGGCATCTTCCTCAGCTTCTAATTCTACCTTCTTAGACAAAGAATTATCATATTGCTCAACAAACTGCTTCAAGGTGGTTTAGAATTGATGTAGCCATCAAAAAAGACATGCATGCTTTCACCACGCTAGGTTGTTGACATCCCTGCCCAAAAAATATCCTTCACAAATGCTGGCACTCATCGGTACCTCTCATCATACAATCTTGATAGCCAATCGTTGTCCTCTAGATGATATGCCCTAACAAACTTGGCCCAATTCTCTTCAAACTCTTCAATTGTCATCGAATCGTAGACAATATTAAGAAGATGAAATTTAATTGAATCATAGTCATTATACCCCCTCAATTTTTCAGGCACCTTTTTCAAGATATGCCACAAACACCACTGATGTCGTACTTTAGGAAATACTATTCTTATCGCATGTTGCATAACCTTATCTTGGTCGGTGATTATGGCATTAGGAGGACACCTGAACATGCAATCAAGCCAAGACTGAAACAACCATACAAATATATCTGTGTCCTCTCGTGATATCAATCCACATCCTAAGAGTACCGACTCTCCATGGCAATTCACACCCACAAAAGGAGCAAAAGGCATGTTATATTTGTTAACCAAATAAGTGGTGTCAAACGTGACCACATCACCAAATTCAGCGAATGCTGCTCTACTTCTCGTGTTTGCCCAAAAGATATTTCTTACTTGATGCTCTATATCAAGATCCATGACATAAAAAAAGGATCCGTTGTCTTGCTGCATTTTTTTGAAATAACTTAGCATTGCCTCGGCATCCCCCTCCTTGAGTTCTAAGCGTCTGAGTTTATCCATGTAATTTCGTGCATCCTTTGCTAACCATGTTAGATTCTCATGCCCCCCTGCCTCTACCACACATGAGCTAACGTTCTTGTTCAATCTAATACCCGCTTTGTCATTCAATTCAAGCTGCCTCTTCACGTGTGGTGGGATTACCCGATTACTCTTGTGATATCGAGCTTTGTTCGGACTCATATCATGGTTATGCTCAAGCACAAATGAGTTTAGAATCCACTTCCCGTCGAATTGCAATGAAAGATTCAATGCTGCTTTGCAATTTGTTCTTGATTGTGGACGGGTTTAATTGGGTTGCTTGCACTTTTCTTTGGATTTCTACCCTTTGTGCAAGCAATAGTAACAAACCTCTTCTTTCCATCCGATCCTTTTTTGAGGTTTTTTGGGTGACAACAAACCCGATTCTCCTGGCATATCTTGCATAATATTCATGTACTTCTTCAATTCAACCAAATATCATTCCCCTATGATGTTCAATTACTACCTCTTCTAAGTTTTCGCCTTCCTCCAAGGGCTTCTCCATCTCAATATTTTCTAATTCCTACCCATCTATCCCCATTTCAATTTCATTGTCGCCTCCATCAAATTCACTCATCCATTCATATTCTTCCATGCTTCTAAAAACAAATAAAGCATTCAGGTGTTGAGAATAATTCAATGAAAAAAAACATACACATGTTGAAGAAGATGGGAATGAAATTCATTGCATTGGATAAGTACACAAATAGCTTAAGTTTTATAGTCATAAATGTATCCATTGTTATAGTGGATTTATCTTAGTTGAAATGTGATTCTGTCCTCATTTGTTTTTTTGTGGATTTGTCTCTGTTGTCATGTCGATTTGTCCTAGTTGAAATAAGTTTAGTGGATTTCATGAAATACCCATCTCTATTTCTTCTAGAAAAGAGACTGGGGGAAGGAGTATGTGCCTGTCTAACCACAAACAAACAAATACGTTACGAGGTTGTAAAATTGCCATCAAAGATTTTTGGTACATGGTTTTTCAAATATATACAATTGTTTAGGTTGACAAACATATTTATTCAATAAATAACTCAAACATTTTAAGGAAAAGAAATATCAAACTCAAATCTTGATTACTTCTAAAACATTCACAATATATTAAATCAAATAATCCAGAATGAATTACGTAAAGACATTTCTTAAATTGATCAATTCTTTTACCAGCAATGGTATGATTATCATAGAATTCAAAATATAACACAAGACCATCACCAATACACACAAACATATATGTATGAAAGTCAACATGAATCTATGAAGAAAGCTTCAATAAAGAAGGGATAAGATTAGTACTCCATGTACCAAGTAACTCAAAATTGCCATTCAAAAACCAATGTTGACCCCACTCTTAGCTTACAAAAAAAAAAAAAAAAAAAAAAAAAAAAAAAAAAGCAAGAGGACACTTCCCTTTTCAAAGTAATTTTGTGTTTGAAATGGAGTATTGGAGGGTTTCTTTTTTTTTTTTTTTTTGTTTATCAGCAAAAAAACTTATATTAAGAACAATGAAACAATACAAAATCAACCAAAACAGAGAGGGAAGGTATAGAAGCCTTCCACCAATGAAATAAACATCCTTAGAAACATCAAAAACCAACAAAAGGAACATCCCTATCTGCTCCTTGCTTATGGAGCATTTGTCAGAAATTGAAAACAGCTACTGAGAAAGACCTTAGATCATCTTTTGTTCCAGAGCTCATGCTTTATTGTGTCTAAAGTACTTCAACTTGCAGATACTTCTCCTATGTCTCATAGAATTCTGTATTAAATCTCTTCTAATGAGAAAATCTTCAATATTGTTGCATATGCACAGATATGCAACAATTCATATTACCAGGTTCCTCTGACATTATGTCCATATCTAACACCTAAAAGTATGTCAATGACCAAGTTAAATACATAATTATGTTTAATGTTAGGAAATAAAAGTGGAATTTATATAAAATGCTGTTGAATTAGATTTAAAAATCTACTTCTAGAAAGGAGGGATCCCAAAATTGGTAACTCTCCTTTGCCTATTCATCACTAAGATCAAAATGGGCCATTTCATATATACCTTCGAGCAATGAACTAGGAAGTAAAGAAGCGGTTTCACACTACAACAGTTTACACATTTATCGACGAAATTTTTTGTCACCAAAAGTAAAAAAAAGGTCGGTAAAGACCTTCACCAACGAAAATATTTTCGTTGGTCAGACGTCAGTAAAAGAACGTGGACAAAACACTTTACCGACGAAATTTCATTTCGTTGACAAGAATTAAATTTTTACCAACGATTATTTAACTTTTACCGACGTTTTTTTTCGTTGGCAAAATGAAAAACAAAAATAAATAAAAAATAAAATACTTTTACCGACTTTTTTTTCATCGGCAAAAGACAAAGGAAAAATAAATAAAAAATAAAAATAATTTTACCAAACAATTTCAGGAAATGAGATGCACATTAGACCACCAATTTCTGAAAATTCCCAGCTGAAATCAACCCAAAGCTTAAATCTAAAAATATGCTCAAATTCTTTAAAATCAAGCTATTTCAGCATAATTCTCTCAATCCAAACAAACGCCCATTTCCATATGCCTCAACAAACTATAACCAGATTTTGCAAAATACCCCATTTCATACACAATTCTCCATATCTTATCGATGCCATTATCAGATTCCGATTCCCAAAACACAAAACTGAAAGCCCTCTCGTTGGGAAAATGAAAGGCAAAGGAAGGACCAGATCCGTTTTCCACGAATATTCAAAAGGAATTCGCGGGTTGTGAGAGAGACAGAGAGAGAGAGAGAGTACCTGATTTTCCTTGGAAATGACTTTCTAGGTATGAGGAATCAAAAAGTCTATACAGATCGAAGAAGAAGAAATGCGAATTTGTTGCCGGAGCCGGGCGTCGGTTGTAGGTTTCGGTCTCTCCTCAGCGATTCAAGCCCTAGCCGGGAGAGAGAGATGCTCGAGTTGAAATCGCAGCAGAGGTCAAGCGATGCTTTGGGTGCACTGTCGCCGAGCGAGAGAGAGAGAGAGAGAGAGAGAGAGAGAGAGAGAGAGAGAGAGAGAGAGAGAGAGAGAGAGCTTGTTGTCGTTGGGGATGAGATCAGAGGCGAGAGTGAGAGAGACAGAGAGACAGGGAGTTGTCGCCGAGCTTGAGAGAGAGAGACAAGGGAAGGAGAGAGACGGGGAGCTTGCTGCCCGAGTGAGAGAGAAAGAGACGAGCGATCAGCTGAGAGAGTTCTTGCAAGGTTTCTCCTCTCTACGGCATTTATAGGTTTCTTTAAGCTGGAAAATTTCAAGCGGAAAATTTTCATTTCCTGCGCGGGCTTTCTTAAATTTATTTATTGGGGAATGTTATGCATCTTTCCCTCACCATAGGGTGAGGGATGCTTCCATTTTGGTGTTTTTTTGTACTTGAAAAGAACCCAAAATGGAAGTATCCCTTACCCTATGGTGAGGAAAAGATGCATATGATCATTCTCCTTATTTATTTATTTTTGAAGGAGATGGGTTGACTAAGAAGTTGTATGCATTTGGTGTGAAAATAATTCTGAAAATATATTGGAAAACAAATTTCCCAAATGAAGGCGCGATGTTCCAAATAAAGGCGCGAATGCTTGTGGAGAGTTGGCGGGTGAAATTTTCCTGTGAACTACCTAGATCGCGGGCAAAAATATGACCTTTGCCGGCAAAAAAACAAATTCGCATGAAAAAATCTAACCTTTGTCGGCGAAATAATGTCGCCAGGAAAACTGTATCTTTTCCCGACGAAATAAGCTTTTGCGCTGGCTTAAGTTATACTTTTGCCAGCATTTAATTATTGCGCTAGAGAAAAACGCCGGCAAAAGTGCAAATTGTTGTAGTGATTTAATTCCTTTAATAGTTATCATAGTATTGGATTTCTACTTTTTTTTCTATATAGGTACTAAAATACTCTTTCTCCACTCATTGGGAATTTCTGTGGACATTATAATTTCATTAAATAGCTTTATTAACCATGACACTCCCTCATCACCTAAGCATTTCGAAGCCTTCAATAGGGATACCATCTGGTCCTAAAAAGCCTTGCCCAATTTCATTTTCTTCAAAGCAATTTCCACCTTGAACTTCCTTATTCTGAGAAAAAAAACTTATATTATCTAGTTCCAATAAGACTATCATCTCCTTCCCCTCCCAAGTTTTCAACGTGTTCTCATTTAAAAAATTCTCAAAATAACATTTCCACCTTTCCTTAATCTCCCATCAACCTTCACTAACAACTCTGAATCCTCACGTTTCCGCCTTTCCTTCGTTTCCTCTGTGTTTTCTGTAACTCTTAGGACTTGTTACAGCTTTATTTTGCTTCCAATAAACCCTAAGCAACAGATCTATCCCTTTCCTTGAAGCCCAATCCTTTTGAGACCTAAATCCTAAAGTTACTGTTCACAGCCCTGAGTAGCCCAATTTTGCTACCATAATCCTCTTTTCCAAATGTCAAACCTTTACCCACCAAACCCCTAAACATTCCTTGAATAAACTTAGCCCTAATAGCAATTATTTTGGATTAAATCCTCACGGTGCTGTATCAGTTTTGGCATAAGAGCAGAATTGATCCTATGGCAAATCAAAGCGGTTGACGTTTTAGGTGAATGCTCACTGACAAGCAACAAGATGATTGCATATACATGATAATGAAAAGGGTTGATGCGTTGGAAGCCAAAATACTTGATTTTTTTTAGTTATATAGAGGCCGTAAACACGGGAAGGAAGCCCACCGACGTGGGAAGAAAGCCCGGTACACCCGGAAAGAAAGCCCACCGAAATGGGAAGAAAGCCCGGCATACCCGGGAAGGAAGCCCACTAAGGCGGGAAGAAAGCCCACATATACACATGCAGGAATATATAAGGAGGAGGTGGGGGTTGAACCCCTGACCTCCCCAATAAGAACTCAACTCCTTACTAATGGGGTAAGGAGCGGTTCTTAGCCAAAATACTTGATATTGAAGCCTCCGGTCCTCTTAAATATATATATATATATATATATTTATATATGGAAGCAGCTCCCCTCAGCTCAAGCTTAGGGGAATATAAGCTCAAGTGTGTTAAACCAACGTGTGGTAAGAGTGGCTTTCTGCCCAAAAACTTTAGATGTCTCGCCCAGCCAACAAAATCTAGATGGCCCGCCCAACTATTTCATTTCCCCCCTTTCAACGAGAGATGCCCTAATCGATCCATAATACTCCTCTTCCTTCATATTCTCCACAGCCAAGCCAGGCCAGACGATTGCGGGCAAGATGCTGCGATGAGCGATCCCCTCCCAACCCCATCTCTCCCTCCCGCTGAGAGATGGAGGTGCGAATCTCGCCACTACCAAGCTCCTTCGTATCTTAGACAATCGCCACTGCCAAGTCGTGCGCCCCTACCGGTCGCCTTCATCTCCACAGTGATCTGCACCAGGCCAGACAACCGCCAAGGAAGACGCTGTGATCCCCTCGTAGCCCCATCTCTCCCTCAGCAAAGATTCATTCATCTTCCTTCGTCTCTCACCAGGCTAGCCATGTCTTGCCATCACACAATCCAGCGATCTGCGCCACTGCCAACCCCAGCATTTTCTCGTCACCTTTCCTCTCCAATCTCCATAGCCAGCAATCTGCACCAGCGCAACCAGGCAACGTCCGCCCAAGCAATTCGTGGATCAGCCCAGCTCAGTTGTGATTGTCTTTCAGAGTGTTCTCATCCCTAGT
Source organism: Persea americana (assembly GCA_029852735.1). Classification (NCBI taxonomy): domain Eukaryota; kingdom Viridiplantae; phylum Streptophyta; class Magnoliopsida; order Laurales; family Lauraceae; genus Persea; species Persea americana. The sequence goes on from CM056816.1 coordinate 19,522,228, forward strand.
GTTATCGTCATTTTCGACCCACTTTTGAGCCAGTGACATGATTGGGTGGATGGCATGTTTGTCTATGTTGTGAATGGTGTGGGGGATGATTTTCTATGTTGTGGATGCAATCAAAATTAATTTGGCTTTCTGGTGGCAAAATATTTCAATGTTCTGTGTATGGTGTACCCAGATTGAGTGGTGCTAGGATTCTTTCCCCAATGTCCTGTGTTGAGCAGGTTGTGGCTGGAAATGCATTTATAGGTTGGAAGTCATGACCAATGTAATTTTTAGATTTGTTATAATTTAAATGTACATGTTAAATGTCATAGGTTGTTTGGAATGAAATGGATTGACTGGTCAGGTTGCTGTTTGGAACACTATTAGATTGCCTGTTTAGAATAGAACACATAGGTTATTTGCCTACATGTTGTTTGGAAAGGTATTGTGGCACATTGTTCAGGTTGTTTGGAACTTGACTTCACATTCAGACATTCCATATACATTCTAAGCTTGAGAAACATGAAGGGCACAGATGACAGCACAAGTGCTAGGTGGTGTCATGGTGATCATTCCATATACATTCTAAGCTCTGAAGATCAATTCATAGTTTCACTCAGTAGAGTAATGGTTGGTGTCATGGTGATCATGACACAACTAGATGTAATACTGCTACTAAGCAAATTCTCTTTAAAAAAATGCCTAATTTTCTTGAATTGTAAATTAAAAAGGCACGGCTAATGATCTCCCAAACCAAACTGACGAAGAGGACAGACCATTTGTATTAAACAAAACCTTGTGTGGTAAGAGTGGATTTGTATTAAACAAAACCAAAGTGCAATAAGGTAGAGGACCTGTGAAGGCACTGCCAACGGCCAAAAAATCCCTTTTGTGGCCTTGGTCCCACACATCCCTCCAGTCAGGAATGGAAATTGGAGGAGCTAAAAACTGGAAAACGTAGTCCCACACATTCCTTACTTCTAATAGAATAAGGCCAGTCGAATTGGTTGGTCGTCCATGGAGCATTATAAGTACTAGAATAAGTTGGCAAAAAGTAAAAAAAATAAAAATAAAAATAAAAAAAATAAAAAAAAACCTCCACTGTAGGACAGTAATTAAAAAAATCCCAAGGGCAGATTTACTTTCACTCATCGGAAATCCTCCCTCGGCCTACTCAAAGGTGTTCGAGAATCAAAATGGTTCATTCAATTTCATTCCTAATCACACCTTCAACTCCTGAAAGACCTGTATTAATCAATAATACATCAACATACATTCTACAACAAACCCATTTATTTGGATTGATCTGCTTCCAATCAGTGCTGCAACATTTGCCTTTGGTATCATCCTAAGCACAACCATGAGTTTATTTTTTGTGATTAAAGCTTCTAGTCTCTCCACAACCATCTTGATTGAAATGATAACTATTTCAAGTCAGTTGACTGACAATATGCATTCCATAACATAGATAAACATTGCATTTCTGCAACATTTACTGACAATACCCATTCCACACCAACACCTTCCACATCAGTTCAGACACAAAGGAATACAACCCAATTCCACAATTTCATTATACCATAAAGATAGTTTCTTTTCTTTTGTTGCTTTGAAAGTTGATCATTATACAATTAAAGTTAAGCTCTCAAAACATGCAGGTGGAGCAAAAGTAAGGCCGAGTGTAGCAAAAGTGAACCCCATATAGTACCCTGCTGTCAATGCGATTCAAACTCATTGGAATTAGACAATAAAGACATTTATCCCCTACACCTTCATTATATAACCAAGATAGTTATCTCCAACATTCATTCCCCAGCTTCAACATCATCACCTGCAAGTTTATGACCATCCAGAAGGAGAAAAACACATTATAAAAAGAAAGAAATGAACTTGTGCATGATGATTATTAAAAAAAAAAAAAATTACCATTGACAATATGCATGCATGAGCGACTGAACATTCTTTTCAGCATTGAGGCCCTACAAAGCGAACAACAAAAGAGGCATTTGAGAAACCAAACAACAAAGATACAGAAGAATATAAATCCAAACCCTTCAGTCTTTAACAAACCCACTTTCAACTTTAACACATAATCAAAGCATTTCAGCATCGGAGGTTTTTGGACTTGCACAATTTGAGTCATTTGAGAAACTTGGACCATTGTCAACTAACCTGAAATGTCATATTCAAATAGAGCTGAAATTCAAATGATAGAAGGGTTGAAAATGTTTTACATTTTTTTCTTTGGATCCCTACTGGTGGAAACTGATTCTGTTTATGCAATTAAATGGGCTCAACAAGTTACATCTCCACCATGACGATTAGCATCAGGTAGAAAAGATGTGTGCTTCAATATAAGCATCCACACATCCCAACAGAATGAATGAAAAGGCAAATGCTTTAGCAAAAGGACTCAAAGTTACAAATCAGAAACAAAAAAAAAAATAAAAAAAAAATCAAGCAACTCTATTGCCGCCATGTATTTTTTTCTCTTTTTTTAATCTTGAATGTCTCCTGCTATTTTAGTGAACAAACTATGCCTATGTACGGTTTTCCAATTTGGAAAAAAAAATCTTAGTTGTCGCTCTTTGGAGCCGATATCTTTGGAGCGCAGACAGCAGTTATCTAATTTCCATCCACATTTGATGTTACCATTTATCAGGCAGGCATAGAAGACCACAAAACTATTCTAGCTTAACATGATAACTATATCCTATGGGTGAAATGAAATGAAAAAAAAAAAAAAAAACCAACAGATTTGAAAGGAAATCAGATTTCAAAAAAGAAAAGAAAAGAAAAAAACACACAGATTTCAAATGACATGGGTGAAATGGGAAAAACAAGAAAACAGCTTTGAAAGGAAATGGGAAAGAATGCAACCCACTTACCCAGGCCAGTTGATCGCCGGAGAGATGGAGGATGTGCTGGCCCGGGCGTGGCTGATTGACGGACGTGGAGAGAGCATGAGACAAAGGCAGCACAGAAAAAACTTTTGATCACTTGCAGAGATGGAGAACGTGCTGGCCTGGACGTGGCTGATCGACGGACGTGTAGAGAGCTGGAGACCAAGGGAGAAGAGGAAAACTTTCGATCGCCTGGATAGTGAGAGACGAAGGCGACGTGCAGAGAGGTTGCTGGCTCTGGAGAGAGCTGGAGACCAAGGGAGAAGAGGAAAACTTTCGATCGCCTGGACAGGGAGAGACGAAGGCGACGTGTAGAGAGCTTGTTGGCTGTGGAGAGAGCTGGAGACCAAGGGAGAAGAGGAAAACTGACAAACAGGCCTGGACAGGGAGAGAGGAAGGCAACGTGCAGAGAGCTTCCTAGCTCTGGAGAGAGCTGGAGACCAAGGGAGAAGAGGAAAACTTTCGATCGCCTGGACAGGGAGAGACGAAGGCGACGTGCAGAGAGCTTGCTGGCTGTGGAGAGAGCTGGAGACCAAGGGAGAAGAGGAAAACTGACAAACAGGCCTGGACAGGGAGAGACGAAGGCAACATGCAGAGAGCTTGCTGGCTCTGGAGAGAGCTGGAGACCAAGGGAGAAGAGGAAAACTTTCGATCGCCTGGACAGGGAGAGACGAAGGCGACGTGCAGAGAGCTTGCTGGCTGTGGAGAGAGCTGGAGACCAAGGGAGAAGAGGAAAACTGACAAACAGGCCTGGACAGGGAGAGACGAAGGCAACGTGTAGAGAGCTTGCTGGCTCTGGAGAGAGCTGGAGACCAAGGGAGAAGAGGAAAACTTTCGATCGCCTAGAAAGGGAGAGATGAAGGCAGAGGAGCATACTCCAGTTCCGATTAGGGCTTTTCAATTGAACGGGGGAAAATGAAATAAAAGGGCGGGGCCATCGAATGTTTTTGTTGTGAAGACACTTAAAAAGCACACGTATTATTCGCATGTTCGAGCTTATATTCCCCTAAGCTTGAGCTGAGGGGAGCAGCTCTCTTTATATATATCTATATATATAGGGAGATGCTCCTATGAGAGCATCTCTCACTTTACTATGAGAGATAAGGTGGGATCCCTCACGTTTAAGTTGTTGGCATTGGATATGGGTGTGTAGGGCCCTACTTTATCTCTCATAGTAGGGTGAGAGATGCTCTCATAGGAGGATCTCCCATATATATAAGTGCTGCAACAAATTCTACGGCACCTCCAACTTGTGGGCCAAAGAATCGTGGGAAAGGTGTTGTGGAGGAGATCAAGACAGAAGATCCTTCCCTTTTGCCACAAGATATGGTTAAACCCTATGGTGTTACATGCTTTTAAAAGGTCACGAACTAATCTTTTGGATTTAGCCAATGATGTCAAAGAGCCTGAAAGCTATGAGAAGGCTCAGGATATAGCAAGGAAGGCGCGTGTCTATGTTCCAGATTTTGATCAAGGGATTGATCCCCAAGTTTTTTCAATTTGCTAGCGCATGGGACAAGCCCAAATTTGGTGGTCTGGTGTGGAGAATGAACTTCGAATTTCAAGATAGCATCTTGTTAATTGGCAGGAGATGAAACACCAGATGAAGCAGAAGTAGTTGCCATATGATTAGCTAGATGAACTTTTTGACCAGCTTACTGGTAGGGGAAACATGAACAGTTGGTGAATATATGAACAAATTTGAAAAGCTAAAAATTCGTTGTAGGGATGTTGAAGATCCACGTCAAACTCTTTCTTGCATTAAACAGGGATTAAGAGTTGAAATTCACAGCCACATGGCAACACATGGAGTACAACTGGGAGTCCCGATCACTCGTAGTTGTTATACCTTCACCGTGAGTGGACCAATAACAGTCCGCCACGTCATCCAAAAATTTAGGTAAAAATCATCTAAATTTTGAGTCCAGATCCTTTGAGGATTTCCCCCACTGTGACTGTGAGTGCACCAATCAAGGTCCACCACGTCACCGCGGGCAACATTCTATGAATGCGTGACGTGGCAGACCTTGATTCGTCCATTCACGGTCACTGTGGGGGGAATCCACAGATGATCCCGATTCCTAAATTTTTGGATGACGTGGCGGATTGTTATTGATCCACTCACGATGAAGGTATAACAATTGCAGAATGTGATCCGGACTCCTACAAACCCGGTTTAAAGGCCAACGCAGCAGCATATTTTAATAGCAAAGCTCCCATGGTTGATGACCAAAACAAGGACAACACGGACAGTTGTTTTTCCGATAAACCCTATCCCAGCAGATATTACCCTTCCCTTCAACAAATCCTTGAAGCCCAATCCTTTTGAGAATCTATATCCTAAAGTTATTGTTCAGGAAATTACTATTCATAGCTTTGAGCAGCCCCATTTTTGCCACCATAATTCTCTTTTCCTAATTCCAAACCTTTACCCACCAAACCCGAAACATCCCTTGATTATTCCGCATAAATTTAACCATAATAACCATTATTTAGGATTAAATCCTCGTAGTGCTGCGTACTGTATGTTTTAGCATAAAGAGCTATATTCATACCATGATGCAAAAAAAAAAAAAAAATTCATGATGGTATACTTATGTCTGTGAGTACTGCATATATACAACCTTATCCCAACCTTCCAACTATTAGTATTTTTTATCCCCACTATCAACCATTCTTATTTAAGCTATTCTGTTAGACCACTGATTAAAATTTGTTATCCTATCAACTGCCCACTAATTCTCAAAGGTCATTATCCTAAATCTTAGCGTTCAAGCTGAATTACTGAACCACAAAACTGGTTTCAATACTTACTAACCAGAATTTTTTTTTATCAGTTGTCAATCCCATTAACGCTTTCTTGTTTTTGTTCCATTATAAACTCACGGTCATTATTATAGGCATCAGCTGTTGGTTACTTTGTGATGGTATGTTTGAAACTAAGCATTATTATGAACTCATAGTTTATCAAAACACACACACACACACACATATATATATATATATATATATTTATATATGTGTGTACGAGTACACGTACGCATACGTGTACGAGCATGCGTGCATGCGCGCACACACAGATATATATATATATATATATCTATATATATTTGAAACTAAGCATTATTATGAACTCATAGTCTATCAAAGGGGGATGCTAATGTCTCCTACTATAGGGTGGTTTTGGCACCGTCCCCTACTTTGGTTTCTCAAAAATAACCGTTTCTCTCATTATTTTAGTTTTCTGCATTAAGGGATTTTTTGTCTTCCAGCTTTTGTACCCTCGCCCCCTTCAAGCATCATCTCCTTCACTCATTTAACGCCATAGGTGGTCTATACCTAGCAAATTCCATTTCTTGAATGAAGAACTTATTCTCTCACACTCAATCTCCTGCCACCTGAGTAATGAACCCATAACCTCAACAACTTAAGTCAACCAACATCACCTAATTCCACCATCTATGGCCACTATGATCTCCACGCAGCCACGTGGAGGTCATCTTCTTCTTAAGCCCCTCAACAATTCCACCAAAAAGTATACCATAATTTTTCACCACCGTCACCACATACGATGGTTCAAGATCATTACGATTGTGGATCAAATCATTCATTGCCATCTTTTCTTTTTGTTGTAACTTAAGCATAGACATGACTCTGCGACGAAAACCCATCCAAGAAATCTAAGCAGCTATACCGAACCATTTTCCTATTAATTCAAGGCCACCGGCCTACAACATTAATTTTAGCAGTTCAATCTAAGTAATATTTTGGCACACATATCATATCCCGAGCATGTTCCCCCACACTTCTGCTGTATTGTGGAAATTCCAATTGAATACCTTTGTAGGTTGGTCGCGGAGTTGCTTGCAAAGCCTATTGCTAGTTCTTGAAATACAATGTGTCCAGAAACTCTTGGTCTGTAACATTGTCAATCCAAGAGTGGCGTGGAATAGAAGGAAAATTTTTCATTGCATTAATGAATTCTTTTTCTAAGTTCCGGTTAAAGTTCATTTTGAAATCATACGAAGAAAACGTTGTTATATATTTATTATATATTGATTTATTTATTTATTTACTTTTTGGTATCGGAGGGTTCCCAACCTTTTGGGCTGGAATAGTCCCTCTAGGCCAAGAGAGAAGCCGGGTAATACCCATGTGGCCCCCAGGTGGTAAGTGGACTCAACCTTCGGATTCTGAAGAGGGAGAACCAGTGATTGATATCGGGACCTCTAGCTCCGGAAGAGAGAGGAACTGTGGTCCTGACCACTCGGCCAACCCCTTGGGGGTTAATACACTATTATATAATAAGTTGAATATCTCATATCGGCCGGTGTGAGTAGGATTGGATGATTAAGTGAGTTCAGCTGGAATCTACATATAAAAGGATATAGTTAGACAAATGAAAGTAATCAAAACCAATGAAAAATAATCAATTAAGCAAACCACCTTCACTTGAGAATTTTTTTATTTTATCGCATGGTGTGACACAATTGGTCTAACTCTCTGGAAACCTCCACAGCATTTGTAGTGAATAGTCCACGAACCATAACACAAAATTCATTAAGATCTTCCGTGAAAGATTTCCTATAGTATTTTCTATCTTTCACAACCTTGGCGAATTTCACCCTTCCACCCATAAGTAGATATTGGTTGAAATAATCTCGCCATGGGACGTTGCAATACACTACAAAAATAAATCATCGCACGAAGTATATCTCTACAATTAGGAGGCAAAAAAATAAAATTAACGTAACATATAGAAAAAAATAGTGTAATGAATAAAAAAATAACGATTTACAACGAGATACTCACAACAGGATGTGCCTGAAAGGAGGACTCAAATCTTTCTGAAGTTTGTAAAAGAAGTTTATCCTTGGCCCGATCGGTAAGATTACCATCTAAAAGGAAATATACCTATGTATCCAAGTTTTCTTCACAAATGGAAAAACAAATTATACCAATAGTCTAGCTCCATTTATGAAGGAAATTTGGATACATAGGTATAGTTCCTTTTGGGGAAACCATGGACACCGATGACATAGACTGTTGGTATAATTTCGCTTTACAGCATTACAATAGCTCATATCTTCTCTGGGCGTTCGGTAAGTCTAACTGTGTGATATACGGAGAAATGCAACTTTTATTTACTGAAGTAGTAGAGGGTAATCTTACCGATTGGGTCAAGGATAAACTTCTTCTACAAACTTCAGAAAGATTTAGTCCTCCTTTCAGGAGCATCCTGTTGTGAGTGTCTCGTTGTCTATCTTTATTTTTCTATACATTACATTATTTTTTGTAGGGATATACTTCGTGAGATGATTTATTTTCATAGTGTATTGCAACATCCCCATGGAGAGATTATTTCCAATAATATCTACATTATGGGTGGAAGGGCGAGATTCGCCAATGTTGTGAGCCTCCAACATGGTAAATAGCTTGTTGTTATATTCCTATACTAATATATTAAGTTTCTCACTTAGAATTCTAACACAATCGTCATTAAATAAAGAAATAACTAAAAAAGCAAATAAGAAGAGATGGAAATTTTTTGAAGGAAAACACATTCGGATTTGGATAACAAACAATAATGCCCGTTGCAAATGAGAAAAATGAACCAATCCCTAGATCACGTTTGGTAAAGGGAGAGGAATCCTTTGGTGCTGTGGATTCAGAATATCCTCACTAAAGATTCTTGAAGGAGGGAGGGATTTATCGCATTCCATGTTTGGGTAATGAAGTGGAATCATCCTATTCCATGCTTGGTGATCCAGAAAGAAAATCAAAACAAAAATCTTGTAAATCTAGAAATAACAATCAAAACATATGGCACATTTGGTAACAGAAGACCAAATTCCATCCGGATAGGGCTCAATACCGAGACGGGATACCATAAGATGCCGTTGGGAGATGGCTGTCTCACGTTTAATAATAAAAAAAACCGAAAATAGAAGAATTCATCCAAGATTTGAAGAAACATAAAAAATTGTTCAATACCTTCTAATTGCCTAATTTGATTTTTTTTTGGTAAACTCATATCATCTTGTTATAAATTAAAAAGGATTTACAAAAAAAACCATTTTCCCCTTTCCTATGACGAGACAAAAAAAAAACAAAAAAACAAGAGGAGTAGGCAGTGAAAAGATGCTACTAGCAATAACAATTGATCTATTTCGAACCTTAAAAAAAAAAAAGTCAAGATCAAACAAGAAAGGGCTTTGAGATGAAGCAAAGATTTTTGAAAAAAAGAAAAAGAAGCAGAAAGAGATTACCGTAGTTTGAGAAATCAAACCTTGGAACCCTAATTTCTTTCTGCTTTGTAATGGTAGCTGTGTGAATGCGACTATGGCTGAGAGATGAGGGACTATGGAATGTGCGAACAACTCGATGGTACCTTGGCTTGGAGCCCTCGATGTCTTTAGAGTGAGGGCGACCAACGATGACGATCCAAGCTTAGCTTGGAACAAGAGAAGAAGAGAATCTACTTGAGGGCTCATTTCTGTACCCACTCTAGTGTGGGGTGAGTTAAATGTTTCCTCTACTCTCTTTATACAAAGCATTTACTTGTGTTTAAGTAAGCAGATGCAGTTTTGAAGTAAGGAGATGTACTCATGGAACTGGAACTTGGGACAGAGCAGAAAAGCACTTGTCTATTCAGTCCAAGCTGAGGCTAAGGATATGATAGCACGTCCCACCATCAATGTAGGATTTTCGGAGTGATATTCTCATTCAAAGATCAATTATCTGTCAAGTTGAAGCCATTGAACACGAAATATTTAATGCCCTTGATTCACTTGCAGTGCCTGGGTAGGTATAAATGATCCCGATAAAGCCCTCCAGTTCGTTTTGTTTCCTTTTGCATTTTATTAATGACTTACCATTCGAAAAAAACAGAGCTGTGAGTAATAGAAACATAATAAATCTCAAAGACGCACGTATAAGTCTATCCATTAGCCCTCCTCCATAAATTATAGTAAGATTAGGACTCTCCAAACTTGAACAAAACTTAGATTACCAAGCCGGAGAAGAAGACAGTTGCGATTCTTTTAAAAATATCCTCATTTAACCTAGCTCTCACACATACATAGGAGTTTGACTTGCCCAAGCAGAGCCATTTCATCATCTCTCTCTCTCTATCACGACCAGGGCCCGAGATTAGGATCACCACAGCTAAACTCCGAGTCGTGATCTCCATATTTACTCCCATAAACCCCGCATTAATCGATGTCAATACGAAATTCACAAGGGACATCATGCATTCGTACCTATCAAATGTATATTTTTGCGGAAATTATATATACATTGACAATATACACATTTCATTTAACGTTTAAGTCAACCACTGCATTTTCAAAATACAATGCAAGTGACTACTATTCACATTCAAAATGAATACACAAAAGTGTTTATCAAAACTTATCCACCCTCCGGTTCAAGTCTACTCAATCAGTCCTCCTGGAGGAACCTGATTGGCCTCCTCCGCTAGTGGCCTCTGGATCATCGGTACGGGCAACTTGGCCTGTAATATCACCAATAACACTGTGAACAAGACGGTTCAACAATGTATACACAAGTCTATGATAGTACATGCTAACAATTTGTCTATCAATTCTATAATCAATAATCTTGGACAATTTAAATCAATAACATTTACATTAGGACTCATTCATTTAGTTCTTCCCTAAAGGAAGAATCCAATACCATTGTCCTCTTGGCACAGGGCGGAAGGGCGCACCATTCGTAACCTAGGCCATAAGAAAAGAATCATTCAATTAGTTCATTATTTATTAAGTGGCTTTTCAAATGTGTGGGATTTACTAGTGTCTTGATCAGAGATCACCGGCATCACCACGGAGCTTCGGAACACTCCATTTTCATTTACTGCAGTACGATTGTTCATTAATTCATTTCATTGGTTCATTTCATTAATTCATTGTATTATTCATTTTAGCTCTACAACGAACTTAAGTTACTATGTAGTGCCAGACTCGAAAGAATAATTCAAATCAAATCAACAATTTCAATTAAATTTCATAAACTAAACATTCGGGTGAAACATTCATTATCCAATGTATGTGTTATTCTTGATGACATCACTTTTAGTGAAATTTACATTAGTATAACCTTAGCTAACACCCATGAAGGTTTAGGAAAATACTATTACTGCTAGCCTTAGTTATTAGGCTTCTGCTCAGAAAAATCAGAAATCAAATTTGAAATTTCCTCAAGTTTGATCACCTTGTCGGTCACCTGTCGGCTAACCGAACTCTAGAACTCGGCTAACTGAACGTTGTCGGTCAACTTTCCAGAAGGTCAGTTTTCTGATACAATTTCCGATACTTTTCAAGGGAATTCGGTCACCTTGTCGGTCGATCGAACCCAGTTCGGTTACCCCTTGGTTCGCAATCCAGAGAGCTCAAATGAGCTCGGTTAGGTAGTTCGGTCGCCTGTCGGTCGACCGAATTGCGAATTTAGCTGAGTTCGGTCAGCTTTCCAGAAGCTGCCATTTCATGCAAAATTCAGTCCAGAAAAATTCTGAACTAAAAATTGTTGGAATTGAGCTCCTTGACCTCAAACAAAGCCATTAACATCCTAAATCATTAGAGATGAGTACACTTGCCTTGTTCAGAGATTAAGTAGCTAAAAATCCCTTGTTTTGCTTGGCCTTGAGATGAAAACCCCCAATTGAAACCCTCTTTTAAACCTAAAATCAAAACCAAATCCACAAATAGAACTCATATGAGTTCTTTGCAATAGAAAGCACTCTAAACCATTCAAGAGGACTTGGAAGTTTTGTAACTAATCAAAATACTTATTTATAGCTCTATAGAAAGGAACTTTGAGCTTTTACTCAAGCTCCAACTCCAAACAAACCAAAGAAGAAAAATGGAGAAGATGAAGATGATGAAGTATCCTCTTCAATTCACTTGCTAAGTCCCAATCTTGACGCTTGATGGAGAAATAGAAGGGAGAAGAAGAAGAAGGTGAGTCTAGGGTTTGGCTGGAATGGAAATGAGTGAAAATTAACTCATTGGAGTTCATCTCAACTCTTATAAGCCTCACTTTGCAATTAAGCCCCCCATCCTTCTTCTAATTACAATTTGAGTCAAATGAAGCGTCATTTGATCCAATTCTTGTCGAATGAGTTCAAGTCTACTACGGAAGTTAACGTACTCTTCGAGATACACGCGTTGGTATCAAGAGTTTCGGTATTCGACGAAATACACGAAAATTCGTATTTATGAAAAAGTCCTCGTTCTCTTTTGTTTGAGTCTAAAATCAATTCTACTCATTCAATGTCATTGATTACCCTTTCATTAAACTCAAATTAATCATTTGAGACTAATCCAATTCAATTTGGTCATTAACCAACATTAATTCAATAAAATATGTTTAACTAACATTAATTAGAGTTAATCCTGATTAACTCGGGACAGGGTGTTGCACACTCTCTCTCTCTCTCTCTCTCTCTCTCTCTCTCTCTCTCTCTCTCCCCACTTGCATGGAACCTAAAATTATACTAGCCCATGCTGTTTGGATTTGTTGGATTGGGTCCCAAGATACCAGAGACCAAATATTAAGGCGATGAACCCAAGTCCGATTAGTAAAAATAAAAAATAATAATATACTCTATAGTATATTTCTAGAATATTTATTTAGGTTATAGACATGAACTTGATTAAACCTGACTCAACATAAACAGCTAGTTTAACAATCGTTAGGACTCTTCTATCTTTTCCATACATACAACAAAGGGATAATTAACGTACAATAGGTCTAAAACCTGACAATCGCCTCTAAACAGTCAGAAAAAGTGTGATTACCACAGAACTGTTTGCCTGTAGGATATCCCACATTGCGATATCCTAGAGATGTAGGATATCGAATTATCTGAAGCTGGAAGACTCACGGAGCTACATTTCCATGGACCGTAATGCTTTCCTTAACGCTTTGTTTAATTTTTTTTAATCTATGTGACCATTAATGATGATCCAAACCATCGGAAATATTAATACGGTCAAACATGGCCTGTGAGGCTCCACCCCTTGTGGGCCCTCAATTTGATTTGAGTAATTATAAATATAATATTAGTTATATTATTATGCGATCTAACAGGGCTTAGTAGAATAGTTTAATAATTTCCTAAGTCCTAAAATTAGGCCCTTGTGTATTTTTCCTTATAGATATAGGGTGGTTATCGTAATTTGTTTAGGATTTAGTTAGAATAGGACCTAGCTAGTAATTTAGTTTTAATTAGAGGGGTGTTATAGTTAGGAAGCTTCTAGAATTCCTAAAATTGACTAACTTACCCATACCCTTATCCTCTTTTCTATTTAAACCCTAAGGGCTTTCTACTAATCAGCCACTAACCCTAACCTATATATACTAACCATTGCAAATGAAATGAAAACCTAAACCTAATTCACTCTTATTTCTCATTCATCTCCCATCTTCCCTAACACACTCTCTAGAAACTCTAATTCCTAATCCCAGCAACAAGAAAGAATAGAGGATCATCCCCAATTGCAACATTAGCCCAACATTAGCAACTTAGATCTTTCTCTTATACTCTAATTTCCATTTCTACTGATCTAAGGCAAGTACCTTATACTAGTTATCATGAAATGCATGTTTTCTTCCATTTGATTATGTAATTTGTAATTCATTTAATGTTAGACGTCATATCCTTGAGCTTGTCTTATGGGTTTTTGGCCATTTGACGGATGAGATTCTCATTTGGAAGATCATGGCCCAATTATGGATGGTTGGAGATGGATTGAAGTGCTTTTGTTGTTTTTGTATGGTTTTATGATAAATGGAGGTGATTGGAGGAGGTTTTGATGAAAAATGGGTTGAAATGGTGAAGTTCAAGAATTCTAGAATTTTGAGATCTGTAGTGTACCAGGTCAACATCATGTGGATGATGTCGACCCGCTACAAAGAAAACACAGAAAAATAACTGAGTGCTAGTATTGCTCTCAGTCATAGAAGTCCTGTGTACCCGGTCGACATCCAGGCCATGATGTTGACCGGGCACACTATGAAATTCTGGAAACAGAATTTACCTCCCAGTTGTTTGGTTTCAGGTTTATGTGTACCCGGTCGACATCATAGCCACGATGTTGACCGGGGACACTGCAGAGGATATTGACCTAGGGGGTCAACATCCAGTGTACCCGGTTAATATCCCTTGGGAAGATGTTGATTGGATACATTGGAAAAATGTGAAATTTCAAAAGATGGGACACTACAGAGGATGTCAGGTCAACATCCAGTGTACCCGTTAACATCCTTTGGGATGATATTGACCTGATACACTAGAAAATTGTGAAATTCCAGCTTTCATTAATGTATGATGTTTGATGTTTGTGGGGCTCATTGACCAGCCAAATAGTCCTTCATCGATGTGTTAAGCACGAGTCAATGGTGTGGCTCAACATTGACTCATGGGGACCACCAAGTAGGTTTTAGGGATTAGAATTGTCATTAATTCGACCCTTAAACGTAGTCAAGGATGCCTGTAACTTCAGGAGCACTAAATACATTACATTTTGACATCTGAGACTACAGCTAGGGATCCAATTATCTGACGTGGCCCTAAACCTGAGAGTGGACCATTACCTAGGTTGGACTATTGCTTTATTCCATTTGATTCTATTGCTTGGAGGTTATTATATATTGTACTTCTCTCATATCCTTGTTATTGTTATAAATTAACCTGCTAACTAAATGAAAATTGGTAGGACTATGTAGTGGTGACCCGATGATGTAATCGGTGATAAATAACCCGTGTCTGTGGCTAGGCGGGGCCTCATACGGCCTAAGTTGGGTGTGTGGTACCTTAGAATAGAGAGGTTGGTTAAGATGAATTGTTGACTCATTGTGAATGAGTATGGATTGGTTACTTGTGGAATGAATATGGATAGTGTACTTATATTGTTTTAGACTAAGGTCATGGTTTGTGGGCCTAGTATGGATCAAATGATGATTGGACTTGGACTTAAACTTGGTTTTGGACTGTGTTCCATAGTATTGTACTTGGACCTTTTAGATATTCGGTTAGGACCTTGCTCGCGCAAGGCAAGCCTAGATAGACACAGACCTATATTTGTTTCTCTGGGTCGTCACTAAACATTCACTCAGTTGATCTAAGCTTAGCCTGTTGACTGATCATCATTGGTAGGAGATATATTGATTATGTCTAGAGCTATAATGATGAGCGATGTCTAGACAGACGGTGTGATACCGTGTCTGATCTAATGTGATAAAGGGGTGTGATCGGTGCAATAAAGGGGTGTGATCGGTGTTATATATATTGTTATTAGCAGTGCTATTATCCCTTATATGATTACTTTACTTTTCCCCGCCGCGACTGTTTACAGTATGGGAGGGTCACGGCATAATATCCCGTGGTATCCAGCTTATGTGAATGTGCCATATTGTTATCTGTTAGATTAGATTACTTATATTTCTAATTCTAAACTGTTATTTACTGCTCAATTGCATAGCTTATGTTTCATTGTTATTCTTATAATTAAATGATTGTCTCTATTCTCTTTTGTTGCATACATCATATGTTATCTGTATATGGTGCCTTACCAGATCTTTGTATCTGACCCGTCTTTGGTGCTTAGGTTTTGACCTTGACCCCACGGGTGACACATACATTGAGGCGCCTGTAGCCGGCGACTTCGAGTGGGGATCAGTTGACCAGGTGGTTGAGCCGAAGGACGGAGTGCCCACACAGGGTGGTTGAGTATAGTTTGTTTTTGGGTTTTGAGCGTATATGTAGTGAGCGAGAAATAGACTGATATGTATAAACTTGTTATCCACACTTTGAGATTTTGTTAGACTTCAGCCTTGCTTTACTTGATTCATTTTATATGATATATATATTGCTTTCGTTATCTTTTCTCATGCTTCCGCAATTTAACCATTGATCATCTTATTGTTAAAAAAGTGGATTTTCCGGGAAGTAGCGCGCTAAATTCGGGTACCTTGGCGGTAACTTCGGTATTCGGAATTAGGGGGTTACATGGCCCATATACCAAGTTTCAACTGTTGATTTGTCTCGGATCTCGAGATATTTGATAAAAACTGAATAACCACACATCTGTTTTTTTTTTGTGGGCCCCATAATCACAATCAAGATCGTTACTCTTCTTTGAAATACTGCAAACGGCTAGCCTTAAAATCTTCAGCCTTCGATGTAATGTATAGCTACCAAGAATGAAGAAAAACCTTAGAACCATTGATTTTACATGTGACATTGTCGCAGTAGAATTAATGAAACTTGAACAGTATTTCTTTTGTTTTTTCCTTGACTGTGGGACCACTAAACCAACCATCCAAATTGTTGGATAGCTGTATGAGTGTAAGAACTAATATGGCACTAAATTTGAACCATTGATCTATCACGGTTATCAAGAAATTTGTAAAAAAGCATGACTTATATAATATCAATTTTGGGCGGGAAAGGGTGATCTTGCGATATCCTATGGTCATAGGATTTCACATAATGCGATATCTTACATTCCTAGGATATTGCAACGGTAATTACACATTTTCCAATGAGGCGATTGTTAGGTTTAAGACCCATTGTACGGTAATTGTTCCTATAACAAAATGGCTTTTTACCCCCAAAAACAAAAGGGGCTGTTACAAAAGACCAAAGTTTTTTCTTTTGTACGTAAAATCTGGACCTCATTTTATCACTCCAAACAGATTATTTTTAAAAATTTGGTCTTAGGTCTTTCTACTGTGAGAGTCAATCACCAGTTTTACAGATGCACTTTTTTTGTGATTCAATCATACAGTGCATGGGCCGGGTGTCTGCGAGAGATTGAAAGTGACCATATGTAAACCCCATTGTACAGACAGAAATTTAGGTTTACTTTGTATTGGTAGCTCTGGCCTGTAAAAGATTGAAGGGCCACCCTGAGCACAGTGTGGGGACCCACCTTGGTTGATCCGACCCACGTCAATAAGATTGGGCTTTAAGATGATGTCCTCATCAATTTCCGCACACCTCTCCCTATTGAGGTGACTTCTGATTCTGAAATTGAGCTTCAATTGTGATTTCAATTTTTTAAAAGTTTAAATCCAATTGGATATCTAATCACGATCAAATCCGGACTCTTGCCTCTTATCAAATCTAAATAGACCTTATCATGAAGAGTTTAAATACTAAGATGTTCTAGAGAAGCTCTCGAAGGTAACCTTATCTCATGCATAATTTTAGCATCAAATTGCTTTCCCTATCTAACTTCCTCATAATACCTCTCAACCTAAAATGCTTAACACTAATCCCCTATTAGTTAAGGAGACCATTACACTATCATTTCTACAAGAGTTTTGCACTTAAACCTTGACATCTTAGGCTAAACTAGATATTATGGGACTCACAAACAAAGTGATCTGGACCGTTGGATGGATAACATGCTCTTGGATGGATCATCATCATGTCTTTCTGGGGCCCATCTAATTAAGGAACTCTCAGATTTGGTTTAAGTCACTAGATGACATCTTTGTGGCCCTATCTAACCAATGAAAGTGGTATCTTTGGAATAGAGAAACGTTTTACTTTTTATTCTCTGATTTATTTATTTTTACTTTTTACTTTCTTTTATCATTTCGCACAATGGGCCCACCTATTCTCTCAGTAGCAACATCCATTCTTAATCCAAACTCTAGGACAATTAATACCCTCTCAACTTTAAATCTACACTCAGTGGGCCCACTGATACCCTCAGGCTTGGACCAGGAAAAATCCTGCGTTAAAGGATTTGGAGTCTACAGTAGGGCCCACCTAATGTAAATCGATGCCACTCGAAATAAATGGTCTTTTATTGCACGACATTTTCCCAATTTCCTTCTTCGGTCATGCTGTTGAATGTTTGATAGAAACGTGATGAATAAACATACATAATATTGTGTTCTTCACAATTGAAATCAAATAGATAATCTTTCGGCGGGACCAACTCTTATAGGTCTAATAGGGTGGGCCCATAACTTTATCATTGGAGGGTCCACTGTGTAAAAGTACAAAAATCTTAGTGAATCCACCAATCTAATTTTACTCCAAAGAGCGTTTCATGCCACCGCAGAATTCACCATAATCCGAACAAGAAAAGTGATTAAAACATTTTTATGCATGCCTTTGCAAGTGATATTTTCTAATCAAATTTGAATCGGATTATTTATCAAAAAGAAAGAAAGAAACGGTTAATTGACATAATGTTACTTAGGATAATTTAATTTTTAGCAACTCAAACTTTAGAAGCGGGTCATACCATTTGATTTACTTGGTTGCACAGTAAAAATTTAATTTTATGCAAATACTATTGGTGGGACAAAAAAAAAGAATTTTATTGATATTAGCCTTCCACCAAATAACCAACTCGCAAAATTAAGAAGAAAAAAAAAGAAAAGAATGACAAATGATAAATTAGTATATTGAGTGGACCTGCAATTTATTTGAGCAAAGGTCTGCACATGTAGAACTGAAGGAACTAAACCAAATGCCTTCATTAAACAGTGTACAACTTCTACGATGTAAATAAAATAAGGAGATATTACCAGTGGTGACATAAATGTTGAATAAATCATGCAGTGCTGGTTTATTAGATTGTAATTTTTTACTGAACTCTTAGTTAAATTAAGTACGGAGACTCAATATGATATAGTCAATCCAACAAATTAGGTGGGACCTACATCTTGGTTTGAGCGAGCAACTATAATGGATGTGGATTTTCATTAGGAGAGGCCCCGCTATGGATTTGAGGTCGATATCCAAAGAATTTACAGTTACTAAGGAGGAGATAGATGAGTGACTGACTCCATATGAATTTTTCAGATAAGAAGAAAAGAAAAGAAATGCCCATACTAAGAGAATTTCTCAATTACTGTATTATTATATATGAAATCTACACCCATTGTGAAACTGGACTTCAATTTTATAATCAATTACGTAGATTTATCTCAATTATGATTTTAATTTTGGAACCTTTGAAATCTTTATATTTATCCTCATCCTTGTTAATAGGCTGAAATCTTGCGGTTTTCAATCTTTCAAAAGTAAGGGCCACCAAATTCAACCTCAAACAATGATCCTAACTCATCTTCTAGACTCAATGGGCCCACAATTTGGTGGGTTGGAATTGGTACCGAGCGTGTGGGGACTAGCTAAGGGCCTGTTTGGATAAATGAGGACTAGAGTAAAATAAAGTGGATTTCACATGTGGAGTGGGGTGAAGAGAAGTAGGTTGAAGTTAAAGTAGAGTACCTTACTTCACTCCATTTGGATGCTTATTTTGAAGTTAAGGTTTGGAGTATAATCCACTTTTACTCAAGGAAATGAAAGTATTTATAGTTGAAGTGAAATGGAGTACATGTGGTTCATAACATTACTTCATATATCCGGCCAGACTCATCCAAACGGGGTAGAGTTGAAATTTTAGACTGTCAAGGCCCATTTAACTCCACTCTACTCTATTTTTTGCTTATCCAAATAGACCCAAAGGTTCCAAATCATTCTTGTGGGTCCGTTCTATTAAGTTCTTTTAGTGACAATTACTAATTAAGTCTACAAGTAGGATGATCAAACGGTCGGATCTGTTTAAACACAAGAGACTTACCTTTAAGGGTTGGAAATTATAAAGAGTCAATACACTCGTACTAGAATCATCCAAAGATCTTTCAAGATCTAGCACACAGCTTGTCCAACCATTTCTTTCCCTGTCTAGAGATTTGTTCATAAATCATCAAAAGAAAACTAGTTTTGAAAGTTTAGGGTACGAGATCTCTAAATTGGTCCACTCAATAAAATAGCCCAAAAGTGTGCAAAAACAATAAATATGCAGCGGAAATAAAATCATAAGCACACACCATAAGGACACCAGATTTTGCGTGGAAAACCATAACCGGGTAAAAAGCCACTGATTCAAACTGGATCAAATCAAACACTTTGAATCTTGCAATTACAAGAAACTCAGATTTCCTCCCCAGATATCCTCTATCTAAGGACTGAAGTTACCTTGTGTCGCTTCACACGACTTCACACCGTTGATTGCAACAGACTCAATCCAGCGCTTGACTCCTCAAATCTTCTACGCAAGAAGATGATCTTCTACAAGGGACGCAGAAGAAACTGTCTCTCTAGAGTACTTGGCAGCATAACTCTTCAAAATCTCCAGAGGAAATTTGTCTCAATTAGATCACTAATTTAGAACTTGAGAGATGATATGTGTCTCTTTGGGTTGTGAGAAATAACCAATATATAGCCCCAAATCCGTGCAAGAGACTCTTAATAACAATACACTCAGAATAGGAGTTCGCCTCAAACTACTCATAAGAGTTCGGATCCAACTTGGCTATCAGCGCCATTCTCGCTATAGCGAGAATCACCCTCGCTATAGCGAGAGGTTTCTCTGCCTCGTTCTTTATTTTTGTATCCATACACGCTTTTTTAGGCCTAACATGCTTTTGACTTTACAATCTCCCCCCTTTTGGCAATTCTTGGATAAATCTCCTTAGAACAATATAATATGATCTTCCCAAAAGAAAAACCCAAAATACATTGAATTTTAAACAAAAGAAATCAGCACTGTAGATCTTGAATTGTCGTTGCTTGAACTTTTTAGATCTTGAATTGCCTTGGCTCGTAAAGCTCCCCCCCAGCTTCATTCTTCTCCCCTTGTATTTGTCCATAATTGACAAACAAATATCATCGTGCAGCTTCTGTCAATCTGGATGCAGTAGCTCCCCGTCAATTTCAACTCCCCTTGAATGTATCTTCGTATCAGCACTAGGGGTGGGAGCTTGACCTCCTTGATCAGGGCTTTTTATAATAAGCCACCCACACTTCTGTAGTTTGAACTTTCAGCACAGTGTGAGCAACTCCTTAGGCAAATCAAACCTTTTAACCCAAATTTGAGTTGTCTTGATGGAGAAAAATCCTTCTGCCATTTCTTGGTCTTAGGTAGACTTTGCAGCTTCTTACAATGGGGACGAATGTGTCCTTTCTTTCCACAATGATGACAAGTGGATATGCATGCAGCGCATGACACATTCTTTTTCTTAAAACTACTAGACACACTATTTGAAAGTGCAGTATGTGGAGTAGCATGTGCAACACCTGAAACAAAAATTGTTTCACCTTTAGCATTTGAAGTGGATGCACTATGATCATAACTGAAACTGCTTCTGTCAAAACGAGACATTTGACTATACAAAATGTTTGTAAGAGTCCTTGAACCAGTGTTCATCTTGTTTAACGAAGCTTGTTTCACTTCTAGCTCAGACAGAGTGATCTTCAGTCTTCCTTGCAAATCTTTATTTTCAGAATTCACCTTCTGTAACTCTATTCTCAAAGTCTTAATCTCTTGTTCAGCCTTCTTGAATTTCTGACATTCAGTAGCCAAATTTTAAGCTATGCAGTTCTTCTGACTTTCCAAGAGATGAACCTATTTAAGCGCTTAGTCTAATTCAATCTTCAATGCGGAATTTTCTTCTTGAACAGCCTTGAACTTGATAGTAATCTTATTGCCATACTTGGTCAACCTTACGCAATCAGCATATGTAGTATGGTACAACTCTTTATAATCTTTCTCTTGATCTGACATCTCATTATCATAATCTTCATCAGTATCATTGTCAGACAGAGACTTAGCCATGAAACCTACAAACTTGCCATTTACAGTTTCAGAAATATCAACTGAAGGTTCTTTTTCTTCTTTTGATGACTCTTCATCACAAGTTGTGTTGAGAACCTTTTTTTTTTTTTTGTACCCTTTTTCTTGTTAGCACACTCATTTGTATAGTGTCCATAGCCTTGGTACTCAAAACACTTAGTTCCTTTCGCATAATCTTTCTTTTTAGATTTAGAACTCCTCCACTTGGCTTGTTTTGACTTCATGTACTTCTTGAAGCAATTAAACAATTCAGCCATATCATCTCCAACCTCAGATTCAGAATCAGACTCAATTTTCTTGCTAGGTTTTTTTCTTGATTCTGAGTTGGCTTTCAAAGCAATACCTTTCTCTATTGATTTTCTTTTATCCAAACGGTTTGCTTCAAATGTTTGAAGATTTCCAACCAACTGGTTTACCTTGAGGGCATCCAGTTTCTTATTTTCTTCAATAGCATCAACTTTAGAATCGATCCTCGAAGGTAGAGACCTCAAAATTTTCTTAACAATCTTGTTTTCTAGAATTTGCTCACCCATATTGAAAACAAAATTGACAATATCATTCAGCTTAGCATAGAATTAATCAAAGGTCTCATCTTCTTCCATCACGATAGTTTCAAATTTTTTATTCAACCTTTGCAATTTAGATTGCTTCACCATGTCTGTACCCTCATACACTGCCTGTAAGACTTCTCATACTTCTTTTGCAGTTTTGCAAGTGGAAATCCTACAGAACTCTTCAGCAGACACTCCATTATATATGCCATTCATTGCCTTGTTATTACAATCGGAGGAATGCTTCTCATCCTTAGTCCATTGGGTTTTAGGTTTAGAAACAGTTTTTCCATCAGCCACAATTGTTGGTTTAGAGTAGCCCTCCTCAACAATATTCCAAACATCATCATCAATGGACTTAAGGAACCCATTCATCCTTTGCTTCTAATATGCATAATTAGAACCATCTAACAAAGGGGGCTTAGTAGTTGATGGCCCTTCTTGATTGAGTACCATTCTAGAAATCTCTTAAGATAAAACACAACAAATTAGTGCAACCCGCTTTGATACCAATTGAAAGTTTAGGGTACGAGATCTCTAGATTGGTCCACTCAATAAATCAGCCCAAAAGTGTGCAAAAACAATAAATGTACAGCGGAAATAAAATCAGAAGCACACACCACAAGGACACCAGATTTCGCATGAAAAACCCTAACTGGGTGAAAAACCACGATCTGAACTGGATCAAATCAAACACTATGAATCTCGCAATTATAGGAAATTCAGATTTCCTCCCCAGATATCCCCTACCTAAGGACTGAAGTTATTTTGTGTCACTTCATGCTTCAACGACTGCACGCTGTTGATTGCAACATACTCAATCCAGTGCTTGACTCCTTAAATCTTCTACGCAAGAAGATGATCTTCTACAAGGGATGCAGAAGAAACTGGCTCTCTAGAGTACTTGGCAACAAAACTTTTCAAAAATCTTTAGAGAAAATTTCTCTCAATTAGTTTACTAATTCAGAACTTGAGAGATGATCTGTGTCTCTTTGGGTTGTGAGAAACACCTAATATATAGCCCCAAATTCGTGCAAGAGACTCCTAATAATAATACACTCAGAATAGGAGTTTGCCTCAGACTACTCATAAGAGTCTGAATCCAACTTGGCAATCAGCGCCAATCTCGCTATAGCGAGAATCACGCTCGCTATAGCGAGAGGTGTCTCGCCTCGTTCTTTATTTTTGTGTCCTGATATGCTTTTTAAGCCCTGACATGCTTTTGACTTTACAATCTCCCCCTTTTGGCAATACTTGAACAAATCTCCCTAGAACAGTACAATATGATCTTCCCAAAAGAAAAACCCAAAATACATTGAATTTTAAACAAAAAAAATCAGCACTATAGATCTTGAATTGCCTTTCCTTGAACTTTTCAGATCTTTAATTGCCTTGGCTTGTAAATCTCCCTCCGGCTTTATTCTTCCCCCCATGTATTTGTCCATAATGACAAACAATTATCATCGTACAGTTTGTGGCTACAGTGTGATCTCTCTTCACTTCAACCTTTTCATCCTGCTTCTATTTTCGTGAAATTGACATCTACTCGCCGTGATCAATCCTTGTCATGGTATCTTCTGCTTCGACTGTTGTGCAATCCTGGCCTTGGAAGGAAAGCTGACACAATTCCAATATCAATTACTTCTTGTACAGTGCCTAAGAGTTCACCACCGTACATCTCTCATACAAGTGGCTCCTATGATGGGACTTGCTCTTCGGCTTGGCAGTAGAACAAAAGTACCTCCATAGTCCATTCCTCCAATTTCGTTTCTGTGGAACTTCACAGTCAACCATCGTAAGAGGATAAATATGGCATGTTAGCCTCCTATGACATTGACACGATAAAAGAAGGAATTATGTTGGAACTTGGAGGGCAATTTTATTCATCAATGTCCTGAGTTGATAGTGATGAATGAGTCGACAAATGTGCAAGTGAGGACTCCCTGACCTTAAATATTAACTATGACATGCAATTGTCTTGCCACATCCAACACTATTCCTACGTTCTCCCACGTAGTCCAACTTAGCTGGACTACGTGGGAAAATGAATAAGGATGTAGTACTCTTTTTTTATTTTACAGTATTACCCATGTAACGATATGTGACACTCGATTTGAGTATATCCCACCTATTTTACTCGTCATATCATTACCTAGATAGAGCCTAATACAAACAAACCGTTCATTAGGCCCACTCATTCTACCCAACTACGCAGATCAAATCCAAACTTGGATACGATCCATCGGATGGTTAGATGTTTCATAATTCATTAATGTGTCCCACTATGTATAGTGGATCTAAAGGGTATTTATGTGGGTCCCACATATATTGGGAAATGGACTTTCATTTTTCGCACTATTTGCATTATTTTATGTTATTTAGAGTACCTTACCTAAGAAATTAATTTAAAAAGATATAAATCGAAAGGACAATTTTGTAAATATTAGAAGAAATAGAGAGTGATCACTGTAGTTAGATATTTTTTTTACCTCACAAATCTATTTCCACATTTTGCAAGCATCTTTTGTGAGGTAGTAAAATAGATTTTCATAGGCATGGCTTAATAATAAAAGATACAAACTCTTCAAAGTACAAAGTGTATTTATGTCTTGAGGTTATGTCCTTTTATGTTGTCTTCACCTAAGTGCATTGCATTGAATTGAATGGTAGTCTTTCATCTACATATACTTTTATTTAACTTTTGAGCCTGACCGGATGCCATGAGTAAAAAAGATTCCAAATAACACACAGAATCCATAAACAACACATGCTGAGATAATGAAACTTTAGATTTTTCACAAAAAGGGGAAATGGAATGCATCTTAAACAGGCGTAAAGAGTTACTAAATCACTATGCTCAGCTGTTGAAAATTAACTTGCATCAGTGGAATAATTTAATTTTAACAGTTTGTGGCAACTGTGTGAGGTCTCTTCACTTCAACCGTTTCATCCTGGTTCTATTTTTGTGAAATTGACACCTACCTGCCTTGATCAATCATTGCTAAGGTATCCCTTTTCTTCTGCTTCGACTGTTGTGCAATCCTCGCCTTGGTAGGAAAGCTGACACAACACCAGTATAAATAACTTCTTGTACAAAGCCAAAGAGTTCGCCACCATACATATCTTATACAAGTGGCTCCTATGATGGGACTAGCTCCTGGGCACGACGGTAGAACAAAAGTCCCTCTATTGTCCATTTGTCCAATTCCGTTTATGTTGAACTTCACAATCAACCATCGCAAAAGGAAGAATATGGCATCTTAGCCTCCTATGACACTGACACCACATAAGAAGTTATTATGTTGGAACTTGGAAAGCAATTTTGATAATCAATGTCTTGAGTTGGCAGTGATGAATGGGTGGATGGATGCGTAAGTGAGGACTCTCTGACCTAAAATATTAACTATGACCCGCTATTGTCTTGCCAAGTCCATCACTATTCCTTCGTTCTCCCACGTAGTCCAACAAAGTGGGACTACATGGGAGAACGAATTAGGATGTAGTTATTTTGTTTTTGTTTATAGAATTACCCATGTAACGATATATGACACACGATTTACATATATCCCACCTATTGTACTCGTCCAATAAAAACCTAGATGGAGCCCAATACAAACCAACCTCTCACTTGACCCACTCATTCTTCCCAACTACGCGGGTCAAATCCAAACTTGGATTGGATCCACCGGATGGCTAGATGTTCCATAATTCATTTATGTGCCCCACTGTGTATAGTGGATCTGATGGGTGTTTATGTGGGTTGCACATATATTGGGAACTGGACTTCATTTGTCGCACTATTGGCATGATTTTATGTTATTAAGAGTACACTAACTAAGAAATTAATTTAAAAAGATATAAATCAGAAGGAGACTTTTGCAAATATTAGAAAAAATAGAGAGAGATCACTGTAGTTTGATATTCTCTTACCTCACAAATCTATTTCCGCATTTCGCAAGTATATTTGGTGAGGTCAACAAATAGGCTTTCATAGGCAAGGCATAATTATAAAAGATAGAAACTTTTCAAAGTACAAAGTGTATTTATGTCTTGAGGTTACGTCCTTTTATGTTGTCTTCACCTAAGTGTATTGCATTGAATTTACTGCCAATCTTTTAGCTACTTACACTTTTATTTAACATTTGAACCTGACCGGATGCCATGAGTAAAAAGATTCCAAATAATACACAGAATCTGTATACAACACATGCTGAGATAATGAAACTTTATATTTTTTTCACAAAAAAAGGAAAAAATCATGCAACTTAAACATGTGTGAAGAGTTACTAACTCACAAAGCTCAGTTGTTGAAAATGACTTGCATCAATGGAATAATTTAATTTTAACAGTTTGTGGCTACTATGTGAGCTCTTTCTTTACTTCAACCTTTTCATGCTGGTTCTATTTTCGTGAAATTGACATCTACCTGCCTTGGTCAGTCCTTGGAAGGAAACGCAACACCAAAATCAATTACTTCTCGGGCAGAGCCTAAGAGTTCACCACTGTACATCTCTCATACAAGTGGCTCCTATGAGGGGCCTAGCTCTTGGGCATGGCAGTAGAACAAAAGTCCCTCCATAGTCCATTCGTCCAGTTACGTTTCTGATGAACTTCAGAGTCAACCATCGTAAAAGGAAAAACATGGCTTGTTATCCTCCTGTGACATTGACTCCAGATAAGAAGGTATTATGTTGGAACATAGAAGGCAATTTTATTCATCAATGTCCTGAGTTGGTAGTGATGAATGAGTGGACGAATGTGCAATCGAGGACTCTCTAACCTTAAATATTAACTATGACCTGCTATGGTCTTGCCGCGTCCATCACTGCTCCTTCATTCTCCCACATAGTCCAACTTAGCTGAACTACGTGGGAGAACGAATTAGGATGTAGTGCTCTTTTTTTTTTTTTCCAGAATTACCCATGTAACGATATGTGACGCTCAATTTGCATATATCTCACCTATTGAACTAGTCCTATCATTTCCTAGATGGAGCTCAATACAAACAAATCGCTCACTTGGCCCACTCGTTCTTCCCAACTACGCAGGTCAAATCCAAACTTGGATCGGATCCACCAAATCACTAGATGTTCCATAATTCATTATTGTGTCCCATTATGTATAGTGGATCAGATGGGTTTTTATGTGGGTCCCACATATATTGGGAAATGGGCTTCATTTCTCGCAATATTTGAATGATTTTATGTTATTTAGAGCACCCTACCTAAGAAAATAATTTAAACAGATGTTAATCAAAAGGACATCTTTGTAAATATTAGAAAAAATAGTGAGTAATCACTGTAGTTAGATATTTTGTTACCTCACAAATCTATTTCCACGTTTTGCAAGCATCTTTTGTGAGGTAGAGAAATAGGTTTTCATAGGCATTGCAAAATTATAAAAGATTCAAACTCTTCCAAGTACAAAGTGTATTAATGTCTTAAGGTTACATCCTTTTATATTGTCTTCACCTAAGTGCATTGCATGGAATGGAACTCCAGTCTTTTATCTATTTATACTTTTATTTAACATCTGAGCCAGATCGGATGCCATGAACAAAAAAGGTTCCAAATAATACACATAATCAGTATACAGCACATGCGGATATAATGAAACTTTATATTTTTCAAAAAAAGGGAAAAAAGCATGCATTTTAAACTTGCGTGAAGAGTTACTAACGTACTATGCTCAGCTGTTGAAAATGACTTGCATCAATGGACTAATTTAATTTTCACAGTTTGTGGCTACCGTGTGAGCTCTCTTCACTTCAACCTTTTCATCATGCTTCTATTTTCGAGATATTGACATCTACCAGACTTGATCAATCTTTGCCATGGCATCCCTTTTCTTGTGCTTCGGCTGTGGTGCAATCCTGCCGTTAGAAGGAAAGCGGACACAACTCCAACATCAATCACTTCTGGTACGGTTCCTAAGAGTTCACCTCCATACATCACTCATACAAGTTGCTCCTATGACGGGACTAGCTCTTGGGCTCGGCAGTAGAACCAAAGTCCCTCCATAGTCCATTCGTCCAGTTCTGTTTATGTGGAACTTCACAATCAACCCCTGTAACAGGAAAAATATGGCATGTTACCTTCCAATGACATTGACACCAGATAAGAAAGTATTATGTTGGAACGTGGAAGGCAATTTTTTTCATCAATGTCTAGAGTTGACAGTGATGAATGTGTGGACAGATGTGCAACTGAGGACTCTCTGACCCTAAATATTAACTATGACATTCTATTGTCTTGCCAAGTCCATCACTGTTCATTCGTTCTCCCAGTAGTCCAACTTAGCGGGTCTACATGGGAGAAAGAATTAGGATGTAGTACAGTTTTTTTTATAGAATTACCCCTGTAACGATATGTGACAATCGATTTGCATATATGCCACCTATTGTACTCGTCATATCATTACCTAGATGGAGCCAAATACAAACAAATCGCTCACTTGGCCCAGTCATTCTTCACAACTATGCGGGTCAAATCCAAACGGGGTTAGGATCCACCGGATGGCTAGATGTTCTATAATTCATTAATGTGCCCACTATGTATAGTGGATCTGAAGGGTGTTTATGTGGGTCCCACATATATTGGGAAATGGACTTCATTTGTCGCACTATTGGCATGATTTTATGTTATTAAGCGTACACTACCTCCCACATTAATTTAAAAAGATATAAATCGAAAGGACTTTTGTAAATATTTGAAGAAATAGAGAGAGATCACTGTAGTTTGATATTTTCTTACCTCACAAATCTATTTCCGCATATTGCAAGTATATTTGGTGAGGTCAACAAATAGGTTTTTATAGGCAAGGCATAATTATAAAAGATAGGAACATTTCAAAGTACAAAGTGTATTTATGTCTTAAGGTTACACCCTTTTATGTTGTCTTCACCTAAGTGTATTGCATTGAATTTAATGCCAATCTTTCAGCTAATTATACTTTTATTTAACTTCTGAACCTGACCGGATGCCATGAGTAAAAAAGATTCCAAATAATACACATAATATGTATACAGCACATGCTGAGATAATGAAACTTTATATTTTTTCACAAAAAGCGGAAAAAGGACTACATCTTAAACTTGCGTGAAGAGTTACTTACTTACTACGCTCGGTTGTTGAAAACGATTTACATCAGTGGAATAATTTAATTTTCACAGTTTGTGGCTACTGTGTGAGCTCTCTTCACTTCAACCTTTCATCCTGCTTCGATTTTGGTGATATTGACATCTACCCGCCCAGATCAATCCTTGCCATGGTATCCCTTCTCTTCTGCTTCAGCTGTTGTGCAATCCTGGCCTTGGAAGGAAAGCCGACACAACTCCAATATCAATTACTTATTGTAAGGAGCCTAAGAGTTTGCCACCATACATCTCTCGTACAAGTGGCTCCTATGACGGGGCTAGCTCTTGGGCTTTGCAGTAGAACAAAAGTCCATCCATAGTCCACTTGTCCAGTTCTGTTTCTGTGGAACTTCATAGCCAACCACCGTAAAAGGACAAATATGGCATGTTAGCCTCCTGTGACACTGACACCAGATAAGAAGGTATTATGTTGGAACTAGGAAGGCGATTTTATTAATCAATGTTCTGAGTAGGTAGTGATGAATGGGTGGACGGATGTGCAAGTGAGAACTCTCAAACCTTAAATATTAACTATGACATGCTTTTGTTTTTCCACGTCCATCACTGTTCCTTCGTTCTCCCACTTAGTCCAACTTAGCTGGACTACGTTGGAAAACGAATTAGGATGTAGTACTTTTTTTCCTTTACAGAATTACCCATGTAACGATATGTGCAATTGATTTGCATATATCCCACACCTATTGTACTCGTCATATCATTACCTAGATGGAGCCCAATACAAAGAAACCGCTCACTTGGCCCACTCATTCTTCACAACTACGCGGGTCAAATACAAACTTGGATACGATCCACCGGATGGCTAGATGTTCCATAACTTGTTTTGTGTCCCACTATTTATAGTGGATCTGATGGGTGTTTCTGTGGATCCCACATATATTGGGAAAGGGACTTCATTTAACGCACTATTTGCATGATTTTATGTTATTTAGAGTACCTACCTAAGAAATTGATTTAAAAAGATATAAATCAAAATGACATTTTTGTAAATATTAGAAGAAATAGAGAGCGATCACTGTAGTTGGATATTTTCTTACCTCACAAATATGTTTATACATTTTGCAAGCATCTTTTGTGAGGTAGAAAAGTAGATTTTCATAGGCATGGCATACTTATAAAAGACACAAACTCTTCAAAGTACAAAGTGTATTTATGTCTTGAGGTTATGTCCTTTTATGTGGTTTCACCTAAGTGCATTGCATTGAATTGAATGGCAGTCTTTCATCTACTTACACTTTTATTTAACTTCTGAGCTGGACCGGATGCCTTGAGTAAAAAAGATTCCAAATACTACAAAGAATCCATACACAGCATAGGCTGAGATACTAAAACTTTATATTTTTCACAAAAACGGAAAAAAGCCTGCAACTTAAACTTGTATGAAGAGTTATAAACTTACTATGCTCAATTGTTGAAAATGACTTACATCAGTGGACTAATTTAATTTTCATAGTTTGTGGCTACTGTGTGAGCTCTCCACTTCAACATTTTCATCTTGCTTCTACTTTTTTGAAATTGACATCTACCCACCTTGATCAATCCTTGACATGGTATCCATTTTCTTCTGCTTCGACTGTTTTGCAATCCTGGCCTTGGAAGGAAAGTGGACACAACTCCAATATCAATTACTTCTTGTACAGTCCCTAAGAGTTCGCCACCATACATCTCTCATACAAGTGGCTCCAATGAGGGGACTAGCTCTTTGGCTAGGTAGAAGAATAAAAGTCCCTCAATAGACCATTCGTCCAGTTTCGTTTCTATGGAACTTCACAGTCAACCACCGTAAAAGAAAAAGTATAGCATGTTAGCCTCCTGTGACACTAACACCAGATAAGATGGAATTACGTTGGAACTTGGTAGGCAGTTTTATAAATCAATGTCCTAAGCCGATTGTGATGAATGGATGGACGGATGTGCAAGTGAGGATTCTCTGACCTTAAAAATTAACTATGATCTGTTGTTGTCTTGCCACATCCGTCACTGTTCCTTCGTTCTCCCACATAGTCCAACTTAGTTGGACTACGTACGAGAACGAATCAGGATGTAGTCCTTTTTTTTTGTTTACAGAATTACCCATGTAATGATATGTGACACTCGATTTGCATATATCCCACCTATTGTATTCATCATATCATTACCTAGATGGAGCCCAATACAAACTGACCGCTCACTTGGCCCACTCATTCTTCACAACTGCGCGGGTCAAATCCAAACTTGGATACGATCCACCGGATGGCTAGATGTTCCATAATTCATTAATGCATCTCACTATGTATAGTGGATCTGATGGGTATTTATGTGGGTCCCACATTAATTGGGAAATGGACTTCATTTATCGCACTATTTGCATTATTTTATGTTATTTAGAATAGCCTACCTAAGAAATTAATTTAAAAAGATATAAGTCTAAAGGAC
The DNA here is from genome assembly GCA_029852735.1 of Persea americana. Lineage (NCBI taxonomy): Eukaryota > Viridiplantae > Streptophyta > Magnoliopsida > Laurales > Lauraceae > Persea > Persea americana. Next base: position 19,553,918 of record CM056816.1, read on the forward strand.
ATTTTTGTAAATATTAGAAGAAATAGAGAGTGACCACTGTGGTTAGATATGTTTTTACCTCACAAATCTATTTTTACATTTTGCAAGCACCTTTTGTGAGGTAGAAAAATAGATTTTCATATGCATGGCATAATTATAAAAGAGACAAACTCTTCAAAGTACAAAGTGTATTTATGTCTTGAGGTTACGTCCTTTTATGTTATCTTCAGCTAAGTGCATTGCCTTGAATTGAATGCTAGTCTTTCATCTACTTATACTTTTATTTAACTTTTGAGCCTGACCGAATTCCATGAGTAAAAGAGATTCCAAATAATACATAGAATCTGCATACATCACATGCCCTGATAATGAAACTTTATATTTTCACAAAAACTAAAAAAAGCATGCAACTTAAGTTTGTGTGAAGAGTTACAAACTTACTATGCTCAGCTGTTGAAAATGACTTACATCGGTGGACTAATTTAATTTTCACAGTTTGTGGCTACTGTGTGAGCTCTCTTCACTTCAACATTTTCATCTTGCTTCTATTTTCTTGAAATTGACATCTACCCACCTTGATCAATCCTAGCCATGGTTTCCCTTTTCTTCTGCTTTGACTGTTGTTCAATCCTGGCCTTGGAAGGAAAGCGGACACAACTCCAACATCAATTACTTCTAGTACAATCCCTAAGAGTTTGCCACCATTCATCTCTCATACAAGTGGCTCCTACAAGGGGACTAGCTCTTCGGCTCGGTAGTAGAATAAAAGTCCCTCAATAAACCATTCCTCCAATTTCGTTTCTATGGAACTTCATAGTCAACCACCGTAAAAGGAAAAGTATAGCATGTTAGCCTCCTGTGACACTGACACCAGATAAGATGGTATTACGTTGGAACTTGGTAGACAGTTTTATAAATCAATGTCCTAAGTTGAGTGTGATGAATGGGTGGACGGATTCGCAAGTGAGGATTCTCTGACCTAAAAAATTAACTATGATCTGCTGTTGTCTTGCCACATCCATCACTGCTCCATCGTTCTCCCACATAGTCCAACTTAGCTAGACTACGTGGGAGAACGAATTTGGATGTAGTACTCTTTTCTTCTTTTTTCTCTTTTTTTTTACAAAATCACCCATGTAACGATTTGTGACACTCGATTTGTATATATCCCACCTATTGTACTCGTCATATCATTACCTAGATGGAGCCCAATACAAATTGACCGCTCACTTGGCCCACTCATTCTTCACAACTGCGTGGGTCAAATCCAAACTTGGATACGATCCACTGGATGGCGTATCCAATGGATGGCTAGATGTTCCATAATTCATTAATGTCTCACTATGTATAGTGGATCTGATGGGTGTTTATGTGGGTCGCACATATATTGGGAAATGGACTTCATTTATCGCACTATTTGCATGGTTTTATGTTATTTAGAGTAGCCTACCTAAAAAATTAATTTAAAAAGATATAAATAAATGCACATTTTTGTAAATATTAGACGAAATAAAGAGTGCTCATTGTAGTTAGATATTTTGTTACCTCACAAATCTATTTCCACATTTTGCTAGCATCTTTTGTGAGGTAGAGAAATAGGTTTTCATAGGCATTGCAAAATTATAAAAGATTCAAACTCTTCCAAGTACAAAGTGTATTTATGTCTTGAGGTTACATCCTTTTATATTGTCTTCACCTAAGTGCATTGCATTGAATTGAATGCCTGTGTTGCATCCACTTATACTTTTATTAAACTTCTGAGCCTGACCAGATTCCATGAGTAAAAAGAATTCCAAATAATACACAGATTCTGTATACAGCACATGCTGAGATAATGAAACTTCATATTTTTCACAAAAAAGGAAAAAAGCCTGCATCTTAAACTTGTGTCAAGAGTTACTAACTTACTATGCTCGGTTGTTGAAAATGACTTGCGTCAGTGGACTAATTTAATTTTCACAGTTTGTGGTTATTTTGTGAGTTCTCTTCACTTCAACCTTTTCTTCCTGCTTCTATTGTCGTGATATAGACATCTACCCAAGGAAAGCCGACACAACTCCAATATCAATTACTTATTGTAAGGAGCTTCAGAGTTCGCCACCATACATCTCTCGTACAAGTGGCTCCTGTGACAGGACTGGCTCTTGGGCTCGGCAGTAGAACAAAAGTCCCTCCATAGTCCATTCGTCTAGTTCGGTTTCTGTGCAACTTCGCAGTCAACCATTGTAAATGGAAAAATATGGCTTGTTAGCCTCCTGTGACACTGACACCATATGGCAACCCAATATCAATTACTTCTTGTACAATCCCTAAGAGTTCGCCACCATACATCCCTCGTACAAGTGGCTCCTACGAGGGGACTAGCTCTTCGGCTAGGTAGAAGAGTAAAAGTCCCTCAATAGACCATTCATTCAGTTTCATTTCTATGGAACTTCACAGTCAACCACCATAAAAGGAAAAGTATAGCATGTTAGCCTCTTGTGACACTAACACCGGATAAGATGGAATTATGTTGGAACTTAGTAGGCAGTTTTATAAATTAATGTCCTAAGCTGATTGTGATGAATGGGTGGACGGATGCGCAAGTGAGGATTCTCTAACCTTAAAAATTAACTATGATCTGTTGTTGTCTTGCCACATCCGTCACTGTTCCTTCGTTCTCCCACGTAGTCCAACTTAGTTGGACTACGTGCGAGAACGAATTAGGATGTATTCCTTTTTTTTGTTTACAGAATTACCCATGTAACGATATGTGACACTCGATTTGCATATATCCCACCTTTTGTATTTGTCATATCATTACCTAGATGGAGCCCAGTACAAACTGACCGCTCACTAGACCCACTCATTCTTCACAACTACACGGGTCAAGTACAAACTTGGATACGATCCATCGGATGGCTAGATGTTCCATAATTCATTAATGCGTCTCACTATGTATAGTGGATCTGATGGGTGTTTATGTGGGTCCCACATATATTGGGAAATGGACTTCATTTATCTCACTATTTGCATGGTTTTATGTTATTTAGAGTACCCTACCTTAGAAATTAATTTAAAAGGATATAAATCAAAAGGACATTTTTGTAAATATTAGAAGAAATAGAGAGTGATCACTGTGGTTAGATATGTTTTTACCTCACAAATCTATTTTTACATTTTGCAAGCACCTTTTGTGAGGTAGAAAAATAGATTTTCATATGCATGGCAAAATTATAAAAGATACAAACTCTTCAAAGTACAAGTTGTATTTATGTCTTGAGGTTACATCCTTTTATGTTGTCTTCACCTAAGTGCATTGCATTGAATTGAATGCCTTTCATGCATCCACTCATACTTTTATTTAACTTCTGAGCCTGACTGGATGCCATGAGTAAAAAGAATTCCAAATAATACACAGAATCTGTATACAGCACATGCTGAGATAATGAAACTTCATATTTTTCACAAAAAAAGGAAAAAAGCCTACATCTTAAACTTGTGTCAAGAGTTACTAACTTACCATGCTCAGCTGTTGAAAATGACTTGCATCAGTGGACTAATTTATTTTTCACAGTTTGTGGTTATTGTGTGAGTTTTCTTCACTTCAACATTTTCTTCCTGCTTCTATTGTCGTGATATAAACATCTACCCAAGGAAAGCCGACACAACTCCAATATCAATTACTTATTGCAAGGAGCTTCAGAGTTCGCCACCATACATCTCTCGTACAAGTGGCTCCTGTGACAGGACTGGCTCTTGGGCTCGGCAGTAGAACAAAAGTCCCTCCATAGTCCATTTGTCCAGTTCGGTTTCTATGCAACTTCGCAGTCAACCATTGTAAATGGAAAAATATGGCTTGTTAGCCTCCTGTGACAGTGGCACCATATAAGAAGGCATTATGTTGGAACTTAGAAGGTAATTTTATTCATCAATGTCCTGAGTTGCTAGTGATGAATGAGTGGACGGATGTGCAAGTGAGGACTCTCTGACCTTAAATATTAACTATGACATGCTATTGTCTTGCCACGTCCATCACTATTCCTTCATTCTCCCATGTAGTACAACTTAGTTGGGAAAAAAAACTCAGTTCTCCTTTACTTTATAGTATGAATTACTAGGAACTCAATAGAAATCAGAAAATCGATCCAAGAAGACTTCATTAGAAAAAGAGATATAACTAGGTGTATTCCCATTGGGTCAATCACTAATGCACACACCCCATGTAAAAATTGAGTCATATAAGTTTATTTCCATTTAATTTTATATTAGATGTCCTTACATGACAACATCTGACAAAACTAGGGGTAATCCAAAAGTCATGTAAACATGAGTCGGGCAAAATGAATACAATCCTTAGGCCTTCATCTTCCATGTTTAATGTCCACGGAGTAGAAGCCGTACATAGTATATCTGATTCTTTTTGCATCACTTTAGTCAAAGTGAATAGCATGCACAATAGTTATCTCTATAAACTTTCAATAATCAAGACATTCTCGTAAATTCACCGTAACATTCAATTGAAAAGTGATCTCAATTTATACAGTGAAGAGCAACCCTAATCAATAATTTTTCAAAATCCAAACTACCTAAAATCTCTACCAGCCAACCTAATTCTTATCTATGATATTAGTCTCTGACATTCCCCTCAATCACATGATCCTTTCATGTGATTGTTGACATTAAAAATAGAAAATCTTTGATCTCAAAATAAAATATAAATGATAGATACTAGCATAAAAGCCCCCACAATGCAAGGTTAAGTATCATCCCAATGAAATAGTTAATTTATATTAATATTTAAATTAATTATCAACTAAAAAACAGGATAGAAAATACTAATTTTATTCAATAACCCAAATGGGACACACCCAATTAAATTAGTAGAAGTATTAACTTGTGCATCCACCTAATTAAAAAAAAAAAAAGGTAAAATTTTGAATCTTAATAAAAATTCTATTTTGGCTCTATGACTTATATCACAAGTCCCAGCCACCAAACTAACCAATACCACAATGTCATAATAATAGAAGAGTATATATATGAAATTAACCAAAAACCATATGAGAAGGCCCAACCAAGTTCTTTTACAATACTTTAAAGAGAATCCAGAAAGGTGGAATTGCCCTTAAAATCAAAGTAAAAAATAAATGAGAAGAAAATACTCTGAGACAATAAAAGACACATCTTATTAAAAAGGCAGAAATGTATTTTTGAATAGACATGACACTTGAAATATTTGAAAAGGCACATGCAAGTCTTAAGTGCCTTTTGAGACACATTCACAAATGGGCCCAAGAAGATGATGTGGCTTCTCCTTAAACCAAATCTGATCCTTTTTTTTTTTTTCAAGCGAACACTCAGCTTTAAAGAGAAAGAATTTTTCAAAAAATGATCACATTTTCTTCTTTTTCTTTTTCTTTTTTTTTTCAATCCATCACTACCCGCTCCTTTTTTAGTCTGTGGGTGCTGGTGGCCCACTGGATTAGATCTATCGTGATTTCTTCAAGAAGCTTCGATCGTGCTTGATGAACAATTTTGATGAAGATAAAATTGGATTTTGATGGAGATGGTAGGATCCTAGGGCTTAAATGGATGGATATGAGAGAAAGATTATTACTTTTATTAAAATAGAAAGGTAGACGGTTGATAATCGCGGGAGTACAGGGGCGTACCGGCTTGATTGCAAGATCATCGCCGGGCCTAAGCTCTGGTACCATCTAAACTTTCAATAAACAAAACATTCTCGTAAATTCATCAGTGGTAAAAAGAGAAAAAAAAAAAGAACAAGAAAAGAAAGGGATAGCAGAGACCACTGAAGGGAGAAGGTGGTTTCCAAGGGCATGTAGCCATGACGTTAAGATCACTCAAAGGTAGTATATGAATCTTATTATTGATCTCTCGTCGTTTCATTGCTTTAATCCAACTGTCAAAATCACTAGAATCAGAACATTAGAACGATGTTTATAATCATTATTTGATGATGATTAAGCCGCAAGGATCAAACTCAGCTCTCACTTTTTGGTTAAGATCCAGGTTGGGTCTAGGTCAGGCAGGGCCTAGCTATATGAATGAATATGCTTTAGGTTCTTGCATGACCTCTGTTAATTAAGACTCACGCCCAAAAGAAAGAGGAGCTTATAAAATTAATATTTCCAATACAAAGCAATCAAATCTTTACTGTACATGCATCTCTTCATAGAAAGTTTTAAAAGATTAAAATCATGTAAATTCTATATTTCTGATCTTGACGGTAGAAATTCTAATTTGATCTAACCTTGTAGATAGTTTTGATTTCTAATCTATACCCTACGTTGGCAAATCTTATGATAACTTCTTATTAAGTCTCCTAATTGCACTTAACAAATAAGAAAATTTCCTGAAAGATAATCACTTCTAATAGATGATTTTGTGGACCCCATATGAGCCCCATGTCCAAGGATCTTGATACCCCTGACCGTGCTGGGCCCATGTTTTGTACCCAAACCTGGACCTGGTGATTCAGGTTAATTTTATGTAACAGTTCCAACAAATTCATTAAAACCCTGGATTACGTTCGGGTTCAGCCGCTGAAGCTTTCAACCAGTCAAGCCCTCAAAAAAACCCAAGATTATTTAACGGTTAGAATTTACATTTTCAACTAGATTAATAAACTAAAGAGAGTTGCTAATGTTACCATGAGATCTGCCTGGGTTTAAAGTATAAACTCTTATTGAATTTGGTAAGAGAGACATTGGTAGACTCTTCCACGAAAAAAAAAAAGAAATCAGATTGCCTCTCTATTTAACACCCCTAAAATCTCTCCCTCGAGAAAAATTAAAACTTGACTCGGGAAATAAACACAGAATAATAAAAATCATAATCACACAAAATCATTATACTGAGTAATAAAAAACATAAAACACATGAACAATAAAAATCATAATCACACAGTTATTATACTAAACAATAAGAAAAAACATAATCTATGCGACTCAGGAAATAAACGTAGAACAATAAGAATCCTAGTCACACAAAATCATTACACTGTACAAAATAAATAAACTAAATAATAACATGAACGAAAATAAAAAAAAATATAAACTAAATTGTACCGTGAACAAAAAAAACATATAAATCATACTTGGATGGAGCTTGAAGCTACCGAGAAAAAAAATTGTATTATTTAGAAAAAAGAACTTAAGCTTAAAAATGGAAAAAAAAAAGTATTTGGAATAAAATGGGTTCAACAGATGAGACTGAACTTTGAAATCCTAATCACAAACAATCATTACAATGAATAATAAAAAGATATATAAAACACAAGAACAATAAAAATCCTAATCACAAAAAATCATTACACTAATCAATAAAAAACATAACCTATGCAGCAAAATCTGTTTCGGAACTAAACACGGAATAATAAAAATCCTAATCACACTAGTGAGAGAAAGATAAGACTTAAACTCTTTAGTTGATAAGGTAAGAAAAACCTAAACTCTTTAATTGAGAAGGCCATATAAACTCACCTAAAGAAGTTTAACAAACGCGGACTCTTAATGTAAATCTTAATTGGATTTCCAATTTTCCAATTGAAATATGAATTGATCTTCAATTTCTCAATCAATTGCGAAATCGGAGCTGAATTTTTCAATTGAATCCTATCCCTATAATATATAATAATAAAGTCAATCCAACAAATCAAGTGGGACCCACATCCTGGTTTGAGCGAGCAACTATTATGGATGTGGATTTTCATTAGGAGGGGGTCCACTATGGATTTGAGGTGGATATCCAAAGAATTCATAGTTATTAAGGAGGAGATAGATGAGTGACTTACTCCATTCTCATCTTTTCGGATAAGAGCAAAAGAAAAAAAAAAAAATGCCCACACTAAGAGAATTTCTCAGTTATTGTATTGTTATATATGAAATCTACACCCATTGAGAAACTGGACTCCAATTTTATAATTAATTGCTTATACTTATCTCAATTATGATTTTAATTTTGGACACTTTAAAATCTTTATATTTATCCTCATCCTTGTTAATGGGCTGAAATCTTGCGGTTTTCAATCTTTCAAAAGTAAGGGCCACCAAATTCAACCTCAAACAATGATCCAAACTTTATCTTCTAGACTCAATGGACCCACAGTTTGGGGGGTTGGAATTGATACCGATCATCTGGGGACTAGCTAAAGGTTCCAAATCATTCTTGTTGGTCCGTTCTGTTAAGTTCTGTTTGTGACAATTACTAATCAAGACTAAATGTTGGATGATCAAACGGTGGGATTTGTTTAAACTCAAGAGACTTACTTGCATGGGTTGGAAATTATAATGAGTCAATACACACGTACTGGAATCATCCAAAGATCTTTCAAGATCTATCACACAGCTTGTCTAACCATTTCTTTCCTTGTCTAGAGATTTGTTCATAAATCATTGAAAGAAAACTAGTTCATAAATCATTGTCGCCAACTTAGCTAGACTCAGCAAAAAAATTGTCAAAAGATAAAATAAGAGCATGCAGGTCCTAGGCTCCTAGTGTTACCTATGACCCCGGCCTTGCACCGGGATGCCAATCAATGGAACCATTTTGCACTGGGGGTTTGGGCACCCAACATGTTTGGGTTTGGACTGAAATAATGGGCCCTAGATCTAACTTTAGTCCTTCCTTATCAGCCTACATTAATAAAAGACATTCAAAGGTTATTTACCTAATGTAGGTCCTGCCAAAGTAGGGTCTTGGTAGGGTCCAGACTGAAAACAGCCTAACCTTGCTGGTTGGTGTTTGCTTGTAACGTGAAGTAAGGTTGGTGCTGAGCATTGGGTCAAGAGTTCAATTTCCAGGCTGTTTGGACATGGAGAATGAAAGCTGAGAAAATTGTCTCCAGTTCAAATTTGTATGTACAGTGACAGTTTTCTCTATGTTTTCTCACCATCTAAATTGGCTCTCTAGTTCAAATTCATGTAAATCAACTATGCATTTCAAACTTGCATGTATATAATTTCTTCACTTGTTTTATACACATTTGAACCCTGCTTTGAAAGTTTACCTCCTTATCTAATGAATACATCTAGAAGAAGAAGTTTAAGATTCATTTCAACGGATGACTGTGCTGGGAATAATTGGGATAGGCACACTAGGGGTTAGTTTGTCTTTTACGCCTGGGATATGTAAATGTAATTTACACGTGTAAATGATGCAAGTGTAAATGTTAAGTATGTAACATTTACACGTGTTTCTTTTTACAACGTTTGTCTAATAACACATGTGAATATGATTGCATCTACAGATTTACATATCTTTCACAAATTTTGAAAAATTCAAGATGAACCAAGTGATAAGATTCGATCCAGTAAACATTGTTGACCTTCTAAAGAGGATTAATGGTTTGGATTGGGAAAAAGAGGGCCACAAAAATAATAATTGAAGATCAAATGAACTATAACTTTTTTTGCAAATAGCTCACACTCCATGAAGAATCAACGGTTGAAAGTTGGCCTAGTGGCCGTTATTGACCTTGTGAAGAGGATAGATGGTTTAGATTAGGATTTCGGGACACACATGAGTATACAAATTGGAAAAAAGGACTGAAATTGCAGGAAGTTAGATTATTATCCAACGGTTGTGAGTTTCTTTTTTATTATATCTCAACATCCATGATGAATCAACGGTTGCAAATGGGACCCTTGGCCATGTTTGACCTTCTAAACATTACTAAAGGTTTGGATTATCAATATAGGTCCCATAAAAATCAGAAATGCACGAAAGGCAAACTGCTTGTGAAACTATGCTGCACGTAAGTTCATAAATGAAAATCTAACGGTCAGGACGTCTTCATCAAGATCTCAAATTCTATAATGATTCAACGGTTGAAAGTTGGTATGGCAGCCGTTTTTAGCCTCCCTCACATTATTAATGGTGTGGATCATAAGTTAGAGTCCCAGATTGATCACAAAAATACAAAAGGCGGGCTTCATTTTTTGTCACTGTAGCAGCGCCAAAACTGGGTCACATATGTTAACGAATCACACCTCATGAGGTTTGATCCTTGGCTGCCTCTTTTGAATGTGATTTACACACCAAAACTACATGGTATTTACACACCTAGGTGTGTTAATGTGGGAAACAAACATGAATGTGTGAATCCATTTCCCATGTGGGTTGGTTACATATGTAAAATTCCAAAAACAAATGATACTAGCACTTAGTCTTAGCTCCTAAGATTTCATGGCCAGGAGTATGCAAATTAATTTGGTAAAATCTAATAGTGAACAATGTTAAGAGCAATGGCAAATTCATATTAATGTCACTTGAAAGGAAGTAACTAGTTATGAGGGATGTGATTTGATCATAAATATGGTCTTATGCTTAAAGGAAACGAGAAACAAGAATGCAAGATATTACATTTAAAGTGTGTGCGCATGTGTGTATATATATATTTGTCCAGGAGTGATACTATTAACCTGAGAACCCACAGTTTGCTCTCGGAGGTTGAGCGTTCGAAACTACACTGCCACACTAAGGCCACAAGAGATTTACCTGGCTCCCTCGGGCCCGTAGGGATTAGTCCGGCCTGAAATACTGGGGCACCCTCCATTATATATGAAAAAAACCTAGGGATTGATCCATCGGCATGTGTATGATGGGGGGGACATAGGGGATTTTATGTTTTTTTTTTTTTTCTTCATTTTTGGAGGTGGGGGTCGAGGGACCCGGTTCCCCAAGTGCGTGTAATACCAAGGTGCCAACACCACTCAATCATGAGTGCGTTTGTAAATATAAAGTCTATTATTTTTATTTTTTTATTTTTTTATTTTTGTGTGTGTGTGTGTATAGATGTTGATGCATTTGAAAATGGAGAACTCCCACATCATAGATCAGTTGGTAAAGGGACGTCACAAGTCCTAATGAAAGACATTGTATTTCATTCAATCCCATCAAAATAGTTAGATACTGAGGACAGCTTTATGCAAGTTGGTAGAAAGATCGAGGAAATTGTACCCAAGTCTTCCTGAACTTTCCCCACACGAACCCTACCCCACCCCCCTCAAGAAACCTCACAAGAAATGGCTTTGCGGACAAAAGTTTCTGTTTAATTTCTTCCAAAAGTTACAGGTTTTTTCCCTACTTTTCCTCGAGAAAAACTTCATTCTACCAAAATCTAGAAAATGGAAGAGTATGGAAAAGAAAAACCTTTTCTCATGACATTCTTACATAAACGGTGTTACACAAACTTCCTCTTGCTGCCTTAAAATAGTATAGATTAGGATAAATCAACAATATTACTCAAATTTGTTTTAAGTATACGGCATCTACCAATATCGATTCCCACTCAATTTCATATACCTCGACCTTTCGAGATGTAAGGGAGGGATGGATATTCATAGTGATTTCTTTGCATCATTCTTTGATTGAGAATCTGTGGAATTCCAATGTTGAGACTAAGTTGGGCTCTATGGCTTATATGCAGTGGCAAGGGAAAGGGAGGCGATTTCTTTGTTTCCCTAAAATATATGAGCAAAGGTTGGAGGCTTTTTGATTTTTACAATTTCGCCCCTCTTCATTATCTTGTTCCTTTACAAAAGGAGAGAATTTTGAAAAAACTTTGAGGCTACTTTTGTCCTTTGCTTACTTCCAAAAAAAGCAAGTAAACCTTCTCCAAGTTATAAGGAGAGTTTTCTCCCCAAAAGAGTGATTTCTTTCTCACTACACTTTGAAATAATTCTTTCTTTAAAACTGTTTGAATTTTGACTTATTCGCTATCCTTTGAATTGAAAGAGAGTTGGTCCTATTATATTTACTTTTTAAAATATGATGTGCTCAATTTTATGGTGAGACCAACTTCTATTAGGATAAAATTTGAAAAAAATTCACTTAAAAAGAATGACCCGAAGATTCAAGGGACTATACAAATAACGATATATAAATATATATATATATATATAGGGGCGGACCCAAAAATTTTGCATTGGGGGGGCCACTGTAGGAAAAGTATTTTGGGAGGGCCACATATAAAAAATAGAGGATTTAACCGGAAAAAGCACTTAATGCGCACATGTTACGCAACCAAACACTTTAGCACTTGGGGCACCAATTAAAGCAATTGGGCCCGATTTCCATTTTTTTAACATATTTGGCACATCGTCGGCGCCAACCTTATTTACATTGAATAAGGTCGGTGATGACGCTGTCTGCGAACCATTTTAGAGCTCTTTTCCTTGTTTCTTCTCATTTTTTTCTTCTCTCTTCTCCGCTACACCGTTGAGACTGACCTTGGATGAGTGCCGACAAGCAGTTGCTTCCATTTCCAGTTGCACCAGGCTCCAAACTGAATTCTCTACTACTTCTCTTTGCTCCCATTCATTTTTTTCCATCATTCGTTGTTTCCACCTAGACTCCAAGGTATCTATCTCCTTCCATTTTTTTAATCTTTCTCAATGTTTTTGTATTTTCCCTCCTTTTGGTTTTCCCGCCATCCTGCATATGATATGAAAGTGCATGGTAGCTTCAATGTCGTTGTTTGATTTGTACATTGTTTGTTTGCATTGTGATTAGGGTTTGTAGGTGAATTTGGGGTTTTCTAACTTGAGAAGGACGATGGTTACGTAGATCTACATGTCTTTAGACTGAATTTGTTCTCCTTCGTCGTATTTCTTGTTTTGTGAATGAGTATATGACCCAACTGGACTAATCCCCCGTGTGGTGCCCATTAAACCCACACAAAAGCATAGTAGGCAAATTTGGGCCGGTTTTAGAACACAAGACATGGGAAGAAAACCCATGCCTTATGCCACTCCATCAAATACACAAATGGCGTTCTACCATTGGATTTTGCAAGAGCAGGAGCACTAGTGCTATTTGGCTGTGCAGACAGAGTTTAGCAATGGATTAGACTGAAGAATGCAAATGCAGCTATATTGAGTTTACCAATGTTGATCAACGCAAATTCAGATGCAGCGTAATTGGATGAAGAGTTCTCCTTGATCAATTTCAGATCATTTTTGTAGTGATGAATGAAATGGATAAAGTAGAGAATAATGGTTGTAGGATACTGTAAGTGGATTGAAGAGAGGAGATAGTATGTCCCCTCGATTAAGAAGGGATCAACAGGATGAGATCTTATCCACAATCAACTCTCAACTTTGATAAATGGTTAAAATTAAGAAATTCGGCTCTAGTACCATGTAAAATAAAAGAATACCATAAACATGTTTCCTGCATTGACTATTGACATCCCTAAATAGATTACAATGATAGTAAATCACAGAGAAAGATAAGCATCATATCTCAAAATTTAAATCTAATCCTAAATCCTTGTCTTAAGATCTCTTCAAAAATACCAAAAATCCCTTTTACAAATCGATAAGACTCAATTTTGGCTGAATTTGAAACCCTGGTTATTAGATAATAAATGCATCAATTTTTACATAGTACATTTCTCTGTTACATACCTCATCATCATCTGAATCTTCTTCATCAGATTCCTCATGATGCATAATACATTTCTCTATTACATACCTCATCATCATCTAAAACTTCTTCATCAGATTCCTCATCATCAGAATCATCATTAGGCTTTTTTGGTTCCACTATTTTCTCCTTTGGTTTAGCATCAGAGGATTCAAGTTTGGTAGCATTAGCCTTAATAGAAAAAGCGAGAAGAATACACCATTTTCTTTTCCTAGAAGTGGATGTTCCCTATCATAATCATAATCAGCATCTGTAGGTTTTGGAATTAGATAAGATTCCACTTATTGAAGGAAAATGTATCAAAATAATCCAGAGATAAAAAAACCAACAATTAGGGGTCCAAAATAAACATTTCAAAGTTACCAGAGAAGTCCTCAGTAGAAACCATGAGAAGAGCATATGGGCAAGGATCAAAACATATAATAGAATATCCACCCAAAGTAACAAGTCTACCCAATGAAGTCATTCAACAACAAGGAAACACTTGAAAGGAAACAATCAAAAGGATATTCTTCTTCACTAATTGTTGTATAATTACCATAGAAGTAAACACTCCCATGCTTCCAGTTGTGGGATAGTTCAAATTCTTTCTCAAAAACCAGATCGAGTGACATATGCGGACACTTCTCTGATGAAATTATCCCGATGACTATCTTTTGATCACCAACCTTCACCGACGGGGGTACAGAGTCACTTCCTTTCTCCTTTTTTACCTCACCCAGTGCTGCCTACAAGAGAGCAAAAAGAGCATTTCATTGCAACATGCAAACATTAATAAGCATTTCATACGTTAATAAACAAACTTACACTATTCTAAAAATAATAATAAAAAAACAGACGTGTTTGATTTCAAACATGTGCCTGAGAGATGCAAAAGTTTGCTATCAGTTGCAGGATCACACTTAATAGGCTGTGCAAATTTCACCTCAACACCTGGACAACATAAAACATTACAAAAAAACCCGCTTCATAATGAATTAGTTAAATGAAAAAACCAAATAGATGGTTATAGCAAATGATACAGCCCCGATATTTTCTAATTCATAATATCATATGAACAATCTTTTTTTTTTTTATCAAAGTGTCGCATTATTTTTCACAATATAAAATAATATCCTTTTTCATTCATATATCATATCATCATGATTCATTGTATTAATCAATTTTTCACTTCTATTTCCATCTTCTAACATTTGTGTCTGACTTGCATCTAGAACCTGGACAAATCAAGCCTTTTTTTATTTATGTTTGCCCTTTTATTCATGCTTGCCTTCATAACATTCAATGCTATAATGTCTAATTTGGACGTACACAAATGTCTAAAGAGAATACAGGCAATGAAGAATTGCCTCGCAACGAGGCTAGTACCTCAAGTGCTCAACCAGCAGTATTTTGTGCGAGCAAGAGCATCACATATCCGTCGCTATCGAACGCGGTTTGGTATACTCTCTTTCACACAACCACTAATCAATTGAACTTCTTTTCGATCTATGTCTAACGTTATTCAACTGTCATTTTTCTCGCAAGAGTTAGATACCTACAGACGCTTTCCCACTAAACCCGACTATGGGAAGTGGGACCTGAATGAGCATCAAATGTAGTGGGTAACGTGGGTAACGGATGCTGGGTTGTATCATCTTGCTCAGATGAGGTGGATGAGGATCGACCATGCCTTGATCGTGGGGCTGGTTGAGAGGTGGCGGCCGGAGATGAGCACCTTCCATTTCCCATTTGGTGAGGCTACCATCACACTAGAGGACGTAGCTTACATCTACGGTCTTCCTATAGATGGTCCACCCATAACCGGCCGTACGTACACCCATTATCAGATTGACGAGCTTTGTCAAGAGCGGCTCGGTGTTGTCCTCCAACAAAAAGAAGATTACAATGGGGTTTCCCTCAAGTTTATATGGCTGGAACGTGTCTTCCGTCCCACTCTGGAGGAGTTGAGGACAGGGAGAAGACCAAGCAAAAGGGAAAGAAGAAAAGTAAGGGACAACCAATGAAGAAGATGACAGAGGCCGAGGAGATGTGTAGAACTCGGGCCTATTTGTTTTCTTTTTTCTTTTTTCTTTTTTTTTTGTTGCTGGACAAATTCTTTGTAATTCTTCAGGGGCACGAGGCTCCTTTTATATTTTAGAGTTGTTTAGAGAGTTTAGGCCCTACTCATGGGCCTCTTCTTGTTTAGCTAACCTGTACAGAATGCTAAACAAGGGAGTTTATTGGGAAGGGTTGAAGAAGCGTGAGATGCCCGACCCTACCGACGAGGGTGATGCTGTTGAGAAGAAGTTTAAGTCTCTTTCTGGCCCCCTCCAGCTTCTGCTGGTGAGGTCGATGTATTTCTTCTTTATACTTTCACTCTTTATATGTTAATATTCTAATGATTCTCTCTCTTTTGACAGATCTGGGCATACACCAGAATGAAGATTGGTCGAGGTTTAAGTCCAAACCAACGTTTGAATTATGACATACAGTTTCCGCTAATGGTTACATAGGTCAATCGACTTCAATGAATGACTCAACGGACGACCGTGCGAGAAGTGCGGAACAACTCAATAACCTCATGTCTAAAGAGGTAGAATTAGTTCATTTCAAGTTTTCTGTCATTTTCATACTTGCTTTATGTGTTCTAATTTATCCAATGCTTCATGCACAGTTTGAGTGGTAGCCGTACGAAAGTACGGGAAGGAATTTTTGAACTATGTCTCGAAGGCCGACAAAGCACTTTTCACCACAGACTCTCCTCTTATATCATATTGGTTGTTGGAGCGTCACCCTTCCCCTAGGGTTATGAGGAAGTTTGGCTTGAGGCAGACAGTGCCTCCACGCTATGTCAAGCCCATCATAAGGAAGGAAAATAAGGGGAGATCTGTTATAGATTGGAGTCTAGTGCACAAGGAGGAGGTGAAATCTTGGGAAGTACGGGCAAACAATGTGCTGAAGAGAAAAGGAGAGTCGAAAGGCAGGGAGGAGGATGAAGAAGAATACATGAGATGGTATGAAGTAAATACCATCATGCGTATTGGCCATGTCAAACAACGCGACAAGCCATAAAGGGATCCTCCCCCACAGCCCGATGCCCCTTCTCCTACCGTCCCACAGACTCGGGTATGACGTTCACAACCTTTGTACCCCTTACTTTGCTTCACATTGATTTGGTCAATATATTTTCTAACAGGATCCTTTCAATATGTGGACTGTAGGTCTCTCTCTTCCTCGACCATGTTGTACGGTCATGCGATTGTTTAATCGCTGCAAATGTGGACCTAAAACATTTCATAACTTCACACTTAAGAAAAAGGCTGAGAGATTTAGGTCCACATTTGAGACTAC
This sequence comes from Persea americana, assembly GCA_029852735.1. Taxonomy (NCBI): domain Eukaryota; kingdom Viridiplantae; phylum Streptophyta; class Magnoliopsida; order Laurales; family Lauraceae; genus Persea; species Persea americana. The sequence continues at coordinate 19,570,664 of CM056816.1, forward strand.
ATACGAGGACTACATCGAAATGTGTAGTACTTCCGCTTCGGAAGATGATGACCCGCTAGTAAGTATATAAATAAATTCCAAGGATATGAATAGGTTACAATCTTTGGTTAATGTGATTTTCTCAGCATACTTTACTTCATTTTGCAGGCCGTCAGAACGCCAAAGCGAGCAAGGATTAAGGTGAGGTCCTCAAAAGGCCCTGCAAAAAAAGCCTCGAGTTAGTGTCGATGCTCTCTTAATGATAGAGGACTCCCTCATGAAGGCATCAGCCTCTCACACTTTGGGTGAGAAGCAACCACATGAAGTTGATGCTAGCAACCTTAACGCGGCCTTTGGTGACGTGGATGATATCCCTATCGAGGATCTTATCTCTGTCTCGCCCAGTCCTCAAAGATACAAAACACCTCCGAAGGTCACTTGCCAGGCAATCATTGTAGCCCCTTCACCGGCTACAATTGATTCATTGATATGGAGGTGCAAGCACATATCGAGGCTGAGGAAGATCCTGGATAGGTTTCTTGATTATCAACATCCATTGCCACAAACAGGTTATCTTCTGACGGAAGTAGAGAAGGATCTTTCGATGGATTTTTCCAAATATTACACACATAGGTAACTGCAATTCTTGAAAACACTTTCATAGTAATTATCAAGTTGTTGGGTTTTTACTAATTCAATGTCTCTCAACTCATTGCATTGACAGGGGATATGATCATCTCCTGCGTCGATTCTAAGTTCCTCAGAGATTTATTGGACAAGGGCACTTGGATGGATTCTACGATCATATATTACTGGTTCAAAGTGCTACAGGAAAGGTGCAAGGATGCATAATTGGCTGACCCTAGTATATGCGTAAGTGCAATAAAAGATTAAAGCCTCCCCAGTTTTTACTCAATAGATTTATGTCTTAGTTGTTTAATGTCTGAGATGCTTGTCTTGCAGAGTTTCTAGGAGAAGGGCTAAAGACTGGGGATGATATGGCCTTTGGGCCAAAGGGAGAACGTGTGATGGACGCGATGGAGTGCAAGACTTTAGTCTACGTACTGCACACTCACAATCATTGGTCCTTACTAATCGGATACGTGATGAGAATCATTGGGAGTACTATAACAGTTCCAAGGGAGAGATCTGGGGCCACAAGACCTATGAGCGATTCGTAAGTACATATTTTCTCTTGTCTTGGCAGCATGATGTTTCGATAGTAAATAAATTTTAAAATTGAAGTATCATTCATGTTCACTATGTTTGGACAGAGATTGTGGCTTCAGTAGCGCTTCATCGATTTTGGGTGGTCGACACCTATGATGTGGACGCTTACCACAAACACGGACATCCTATTTCAAGATAACGCAAAATGACTGCGGGTTGTTTGTTTGTGCGTTCGCTGAACATTGCATATATCGTCGTCCCATCGAGTTCACCCAGTCAGACATCCCGTACTACCGGCGGAGAATTGTCATCGACATTTCGAGCATTCGAAATGCATCAAAGCTTAACCTCCCTCCACTCCCGGTCTTGCCGCCTGACTTGTAGTGAACCTTCTCCTGCCTATGTTGGGCAATATGTGTTATTCAATATTGATTCCGGCATCGATTGTAATTGATCTTGTTATGCTGTGGATGTTGTTTGCTTCAAACTTGAAACTTAACTATGTGCAGAATTTTTTCTTAATTGTCTTATGGGATGTTGATTGATTGAATGATTGAATGTAAATTGAATACATGAAATGTTTCTGTTTGTATTTAAATACAGCCTCAACTTTTTTGAAGCACATAGGTGTATTTTTATGTAATTACATGTCATACTCATCCTATTTTTTTTCCTTCTTTATACAGCGTCATCACCGACGATGTAGCAGTAAACAGCAGTGAAAATAAGGTTGGTGATGACCTTATTTGACACTGATAAGGTCATCACCGACCCTGTACTGGATTTTCTCCTGGAAAAGTTACCACTTTTGGAGTGCCTTGCATCGGTGGTGACGTTATTCAACACTGTTAAGGTCATCACCGACCCTGACTTTGTTTTTCAGCCATGGGTTCCCTTGAAAAGTTACAACTTTTGGTAAAAAAATACATAACATGCGTCGATGGTGACCTTATTTTACACAGTTAAGGTCTCACCAACTGTGTCTTTGTTTTTTTCCGAATCGTTGCATGAAAAAGTTACAGCTTTTGCTAAAAAAAATACATAACTTGCGTTGGCGGTGACCTTATTTTACATAGCTAAGGTCATCACCGACCTATACTTAGAATTTCTTCCAGACGCAGCTTGGAAACGTTACAACTTTTAGTAAAAAATTTGGCAACCTGCGTCGGTGGTGACCTTATTTTACACTGCTAAGGTCATCACTGACGCTATAATGGATGATCCCAGGAAAAGTTACAACTTTTGACAAAAAAGTTGGAAACCTACGTCGGTCGTGATGTTATTTAACACAAATATGGTCATCGCCGACCCTGTAATGAAAACTTTCCACGTGCATGAAAAAAAATTCCATGCAGATTCCTTATATTGCGTACAAGCAAACATCATCTTCCACAAGAAAATAGTGTGTTCCACACATCTTTTAAAAATAAATGATAATTTATATACAAACATCCAAAAATGCAGAAACCATTACTACTATTTTAATTAATAAACTTCCCACAAACTTACATACAACATAAAGTATCAAAAAATAGACCCAAAACAAAAAAGATTACATGAGCAGAACCAAAACACAATGTAAGGTCTGCGACCTTACTAGGTCAATTGGGCCCAATAGTAGGCCCGTTAACCCGTTTCTTTTGTTATTATTATAATTAATTATATTGTTAGATAATTAGATGGGTTTAGATTATGAATGAGTTTCTTTTAGCATTAGAATAGTACCTGCGAGTTTCGTGCGATTCCGAGTCCGTTTGACTCTAATAGGGGCGTAGTTTGCAATTTAGGGAAAATTGAGTGTTTTTCCCGAAAAATTTCAATCGCCGTGATTTTAGGTTCGTTGGAAAGGTCTCATCGCGCTAATCATTTTTGTCTCTTGGCCCGTTGCGATCTGATGATCAGAAACTCTTCAAGTAGCTCATTTGTTCACTGGACCCACTTAAGAGCAAGCTAGTCATTTTTCCTTTCTTCTCCTCCTTAAACAGAGATTAACCCTAATCTCATTCTCATTCTCTGCAACGAAGTCACAATAGCTCTTTTCTTCTTCCTTTTCATCTTTTCAAGCCCAGAACTCATGGAAGAGATCACCTCGAAGATCCGAACCGCACATCTTCTTCCTCTCGATCTCCTCTTTCCATTGATCTTAGTTTGGTAAGCTTTCTCTCACATTCATATTTTCAATAATATTTTCTTTTGGTTAGATTTAGGTTGTTCTTAATCTTTTTTTTCCATTCCTTCTCCTTTGCTTGTTAGATTGCGTTTAGCTGGGATAGATTCGTGGATCTTGTGGTAGAAAGCTTCTCCCCAAGTTTTTCCCAAATTTCATCTTCTTCTTGGTTGAGGCAAGTAGATTTGCATTATATAATTAATCATGTGTGTATGCTTCTTATTGATTGGCTATGTTTTCTTGATAGATTACCTTAATTCTAAGCTTATTTCTGTTATTGACGTGGGATTCACATGTTAGATTAGGTTTGGGGATTTAGGTTGGATTAAATGATTAAATTTGTAGTGTAACGCCCCAAAATCTGGGCGCCACGAATTTCGGGGTGCTACGAGAAAGTACCTAAGAGATGCGGAAAATCCAATAATATAATCAAGTTTAAATCTCATATGAGCATGTAGATGGACAGAGTCCTAAAATCTGATTTCACTTTAAGGGATTACAAGGTACTTTCTATAATTAAGCTAACTATTCAATCCTATGCCAACACGGCCAACTACAATAAAAGGAAAGAATAGTAATCTATCTGATAGATGCCTCTTGGTGCACTAACTACACCATTCTCTGAACCCTGCGGCAACGGATTAGCCGCCAAGCAATTCTACCAACCAAAGGAAGCGGAAAAGAATATACCTGAAAACACCAAGGATTGGGTCAGGCTCGATGAACCATGCAAATAGGCATGCTTAGATGGCAATACATCATATTAACAAATAGGGAAGAAGACCATACCTTATCTTAGCTGAACCTGTGTGATTAGTACCTCAATAATGATATAGGATATCAGAGTGCAACATAAACAGTGTGGAGTGTAGTGCATGAACAGTAATCGAGATAATAATATAACAGCTGTTAGATACAACATATTAAGTAGACAATAGAAGCCATCATCATCAATATATCGTATAAACCATGCAATACATCTATGTCACCAGTAACAGAAGTAACCAGAGGAAGTAACCCTACCATATCCACAATCATCGTATCTGGATCCAACCGTGTCAACGTCGACAATCAAAGACACTAAGCAACGGCATCCTGAATACATAATATTAATACATCCAATATACATCCATAAGAGCACACAAGGTACGTCCACAGTCGATGTACAAGGGACATCGGAGGTCAGAGTCAACCCGTCGTCGTCGTCCCGACAACTGTCGATGGACATCAACCACGGGCGTCATAGCCACCCATCACTGTTGTCTCATCGAATATGAGCATACAAGAGTCCATCAATATCCATAGCCACAGCCAAGTCCCAGCTATTGGTCTTACGTGTTAAATCAACCAGTAATATCCATAGCCACAACCAAGTCTCAGCCATTGGTCTTACGCGCTAGATCAACATCACCGTCCATCCACACCCGGTCCGAGCACCGGCGGTTTCAGTACCCCTCCCCCACCGGTACCTACTATGTCAACCAACAATATCTCAATATCAATGTCCATGCCGGCATCATAACCTTCGGTAGACCAATCGTACATCCACGAATCCTACAAACCACTGGGTGGAGGTACTCCGAACTGGATAGCCTTATCATAATTAATATGAGACGATGTTAGTTAAGGGCTTGAGGCACAGAGTTCAGGTATAAATAATCTATCCTTATAATCCTAAACAGTTAATAATGCATACCCTTATGAACTCTGCTTCTCGATACACCTAATTAACATTATCTCATTATACAGTCCATCCATCAATATCTACCGTTAAGTTCCCAAGATTACAGGTCAGGACTTCAAGTGTCATGTCTTGACATCTCATTCCATACGGACCATGATCATGGATCAGATCCTAAGTGCAATGTCCTGTTTATAGTCCCTCTCAAGGCCAACATCCAAGATTCGGACCTACCAGCCAGCCTTAGTGTTCGTTTCATCAATATACGTGCCATATGTCACAAATCCATAGAAGATTGCTACCCCTCCATTCATGTCTACGGCCCCACTTCACCTAAGACAGTGATCACGGAGTCCCAGATGCTTATTATGTATCATTGGTGCTCCTGTAGGTATTTAGCATCATAGGACATCCATAACCATTGAATCAGGTTTCGTTTACAACCCTAGACCCTACTTTGGTGGCTACACGGGTCAAGGTTAAGCCCGGCCCTTGATTTGTGTCCAGCGTGTCCCAAACGGTCCAAATGAAAGGTAAACGGGGCCCACACATGATCAGATCATAGAAGGGAACTAAATCTGGAAAATCACTATTTACAGTGTACCAGGTCGATATCATGGGTCCATGGGTCAACCTAGCACTCTGTGGAAATGGACAGCCAACTGAAAGTCATAAATCACATTCTGCAGTGTCCCCAGTTGACATCATGGTCCACCCGGTCCACCGGGTACACTACGGACATTTTCCCAAACATCTGGTGGGTGAGGTGGAAATGCAGTGTGGCCGGTCGACCAGGTACACTGGCGGTCGACCGGGCCTCCTTGCCGGTCGACCGGGTACATTGGGTTTGTACCCTGTGACCATTTCTGCTCCCAGTTAGCTGAAGCCTCTCCTGTGTGCCCGATCGACATCCTAGGGGATGATGTCGACCGGGTACACACGAATTCCACATTTTCAGAATTCTGCCCTTTTTCCTTTCTTCATCAAAACTCCATCAAATCTAGCCCATATCTACACTGATCATCTCCAAACACCATTCACACCTCCCATACCATGATCTCATCACAAATGGGCCATTGATCTTTCAAATGGGGGTTTCCCATCCATCAATGGCCAAAACACACAAAAGAAAGGCTTAGAACAACAATTCCACACATCACATCATTTAACCAACCATCCATAAACAGAATCATGCTAACCATTCATCAAAGACAGTGAATAACAATCTAAGCATATTAATCAACTTAATTCAAGCATCTAAACATGTCCACTTGCCTCTATTCGAAATTGGTGATGGAGTTGAGAGAGAGATAAGTGAATTCCAAGCTCCTAAGGTGTTGATTGAGCAATTGGGGTGGTCTCCTAGTTTCTCCTTGGGCTGGGATTTTGGGGAATTAGGGTTTGCTTGGGGAGGAAGATAGGGTAAATGAGAGATGAGAGTAAATTAGGGATGAGAGTAAATTAGGGTTTTAGGCTAATGTTTGCAATAGTTTGCTTTTATAACTTAGGGTTTAGGATAATTACCAAAAGGGTAACTTGGTTTAAAATGGGAAAGAGATGGGGCCATAGGCAAATAGGTCATTAGGTGGGTTTCTAGAAGGTTCTTAACTATCAATGCCCTTCATATTAATTCTAATATCAACTAAGTCTTAATCTAATCAAGACCTATTAAATTAACAACAAACACCTAATATTTATTAAGAATTATATGTACAAGCTAGCTCTAAAACTTAGGAACTTTAGCCTTCTATTCCACTAATTTTTGTTAATTAGCATTTAAAGTAGGAAATACCATTTATGGTTAGGATTACAACTTAGGCTTCTAATTAGAAAATTAATTCTAGAAAACCACTATTAATCTCACGAGAGTCTTAATCTTATAGTTTAAGCTAAATTAATGGGAATTACCAACTACTCGTGCTAATCACTTATTAAATAGGATAATCAAGGATTTGACTTGGTCAAATTGGGTCCCACTAGGTATTTCTAGGAACGGGTCCTCACAGGTAGCCTTTAGATGTGCTTAATTTGTTGGAAATGATGAAAATGTTGAATGGGATGAATAGGGAGCACGGAGGCTTAGTGTGTGCAGGTTTAGCCATGGAATAGCTTGAGAAAGGATGCAGAAAAAACCCAATTTCGAGGTTTCAGTGCAGTGCAGATCGACCGGATACTCTATCCGATCGATCGGACAGGGTTTCTGTCCTAGTTAACTGAGACAGTTCACTATCTGATCGATCGAGCAGTCTGTCCGACCGATCGGACAGAAAACATGTCTCAGTTAACAGCATTCTGGCACTATCCGATCGATCAAACAGAAAACATATCTCAGTTAATAGCACTTTGGCAATGTCCGATCGATCGGGCAGCTCTGTCCGATTGATCGGAGGATAAATTTCTGACAACACTTGGAAACTTCGGAGACTTGTAACTTTTAATCCGCCCGTTGGATTTCTACGTATAATATACCGTTGGAAAGCCCTTGAGATGTAGAATCTAATGGTTTTGGTTTTGTTATGATCAGAGATCAGGAAGTGATGTAAATACCTTGATTATTGCTTCAGCTAATGTTTTATTGAAAATGAGACTGGTAACCTAGGCTTGGGCCTTAGATGTTGGAAACCATGAACCCACTCTCACTAAACCATTAATAGGATTAAAATCGTAGCACGTGGCTTGATGTGCTTCGATTGGGAGTCTAGGTATTCTTGTACTATACATGGCTTATCCGAATGTGTATGGAATTGCCTCAATAAATGCTTAACAAGATTGTACACCAAGGAATTTCCTTAGAAGCACCGTTGATCCAATTTCACACGTACTCCGTTAGAACATGTAGGATACAGGGATGACACCACTTGCCTAGGTTTGGTTTGTAATTCCTCCTTGATTTATGGATCGTATCCGTCGTTATTGCTCCTTGTACATTCTCTTTGCATAATACATCTAATTAATTATGAAACATAAATCCTTATAAAATTAGGACTTGGACCTAACTTAGGGTGTATCGTAGGAACCGTGTGTCATGAATTGATAAACATAACTGGCTAGCATGTAAGGGATTGTCATGTGGTTAACTTGTCTTGTATTGTCTTGAATGAGATAATCCCTAAGAACATATCTTGTTTGTTGAACTAGTCAGACTTGCTTGTCTTGGTTTCCCCTCGTGTCAGCACCAGTTCATTATTATTTGCATGTCATGGCCAACTGCAGTTTGGGGATTTATTGATGGGCCGGTTACTCGGACATCGGGGTGGGCAGTCGGCTTTGGACGATGTCTATGGCGTTGAATAGTTGGGAGCGGGCTTGGACCGTGCTACTATTCCCAGGACTGGGAGCTTGGATCCCCCTGGAGCCGGACTTTGGTATCAGTAGTCCGGATTGGATTGTTACTGGTACCCCGGGAGATGGCTTGGACATCCTCAGAGTCTCCTTCTTGATACTTGCATTACATTGTATGGATAGTGGTGATTGTTAGTTTTGCTAGGATTCCTGTTATTGTTCTGATGATATTTATTCATGCTTTATGCCTAGCATTGTTCCTTGTGTTCTCATGTTTATTTATATCTTGCTTATTTATTGCTCTACATGTCGTTGACTTTATTCCTTGGTGTGCAGACACCCCAGGTGACTACTATGACAACCAGGCAGATGAGGAGATCCCAGAGGATCTCCAACCAGCAGAGGAGGAACGAGAGTGGCGTGCCGATGACGTAGAGTAGCATCATCACTTCCGGCACGGGAGTGACTTACATGGGAACATTCTTAGATTTTATTTATTCTGTATTGATCATTTCCTCGTTGAACCTTTCTTTCATTGACTTCATTTTGTTTAATGGCCTTAGTAATTGGGATGGCCATCGTAAATAATTTAACTTTTTGATTAGATTTAATTGTTCCTTTGCAATTTTAAATATTAAATGAGATTTATTATTCATTGTTGATATTTAGATATGCCTCGAATTGTATGAATTCTGCGATTTTTGTATTATTTGAGGTTTGAAATGCAATATTCTTACAGCGGACTTACGATCCTTGGGCCTAAAGCACAAAAATTTTAATTAGCCCTAAATTTCACTCCCCGAATCCGGTTTATTCCCTAATCGGGTTCGGAGGACGTGACATGATGGTATTAGAGCAATGGATGGTTTCTCAGGGTAAAAATTTTAGAAACCATAGGACGCATGTGAGGATCCCGCTAGTTAGTAGGTTGGTCTTGTAGTCATTTTCCTAGTATTGTGTTGTTACCTTGAGGCATATTAGGACTAATCTTGAATGTTTTATAGGATTATGGCTGGTAGATCGACCCGATCCAACAACAGTGCACCCGTACACGAGGCTAGTTCTTCTCAGAATGGCCCTGAGAATCAATTCTACTAGTTCATGATAACATTCATTCAGTCTCAGAAGGATTTGGCTGAACAGAGTACCAAGCATAATGAGAGCCAAGCTGTATTCCAAGCTCAGATGCTTGAGGTAGTGCAGAAGGTGGGACAGCCACAGGCCAAGGAGTATGATCTCAACGAGTTGGTTGAGAAGTTCAGGAAGAGGTTTCCACTTGAGTTCCATGGCATCGAGGACCCCGTTGTAGCAGATGAGTGGGTTGTCCAGATGGAGAAGATATATGAGGTGTTCAAGTGCACGGGCATCCAGCAGGTGCAGCCAGCAGCCCACATGTTCCGTGGGGCAGCAGAGAGATGGTGGAAGATTGTCAAGCACCCATATGAGACAGTCGCTAAAGATGTAGCGTGGAAGACTTTCACGAAACAATTTCAAAAGAAGTTTATCCCCGAGCATTACAGGGATCTGGAAGATGAAAGAATTTGAGCGTTTGGTGCAGGGTGACTTACCAGTGCAGGAGTATGAGATCTCTTTCACGCATCTATTTAGATTTACAGAGAATCTGATCCAGCCCGAATCAAAGAGAGTTCGGAGATTTATCAAGGTATTACGGGCGGACATCAAGATGCAGGTTCAGTGTAGCAAGCTGACCGATTATGATGATGTGATCAAAGAAGCATATTAGGCGGAGGAGTCCTTGAAGGAAGTGATCGCACTGGAACAGCAGAGGATTTTAGCGTTGATACCTCAACCCAAGGCAAAGGGTTCTTCGTCTTAGTATTATCAGCAACCAGCACCTAAGAGATTAAGGGTCGAACCAATGCTATAACAGTTTCCGCAACGTATCACTTGCACTTACTGTGGGGAAAGTCATCATGTTTGGGATTGTAGGAAGCAAACCGGTGCATGTTTTCACTGTGGGGATACAGCGCATAAGGTACGCAATTGCCCAGGAAAGACAGGAGTGGCACCACCTACACTCCTAGCTTTGGCGCCTAGACCACCACATCTAGCTAAGCCGTTGAGACAGGTGCCTCCTGCGCAGGGTAGACCCCAGCAGCAACAGATGATTGTCCGATCACCCCAGCCACCGCAACGGCGTCCTCCAATACCACAGCAGCGATTCCAGCAGAGACCTCCAGCACCACCGAGATTCCAGGTTCGTGGTCCTATGCCACAGCAGCAATATTATCAGCAGCATCCCCAGCAGGCAGGGAGAGCTTATACTCTGAAGCACGAGGAAGCAGAGGCTGCAGGCAATGTCATAGAACGTACACTTTTCAGTTTGTGGATTTGATGCTAAAGTTCTATTTGATTCTGGATGCACGCAATCATTTGTTGCGCCAACTTTTGCACTTCACTTGGGGGAGAATAAGGAGACACTACCATATGATTTGATAGTAGCCACCCCTGTAGGTAGATCAGTACCTTGTAATGTTGTCTACCCTATATGTAGTGTTCAGATTGGAGAAGTTCAGCTGACTGTCAGTTTGATCATCATACCGATGTCGAAGTTTGATGTAATCCTTGGTATGAATTGGTTAGCAGCGAACCGAGCGGTGTTAGACTGTTTTAACAAGACCAAGAGGTTATGAGATGCAGACCGTGATGTTGAGTTTATAGGAGCCAAGAAGTCCACATTCACTCGATTGATTTCTGCATTGAAGGCAGAACGGTTGATAAGGAGTGGTTGTGAAGGCTTTATCGCGTTTATCATGGAGGACAAAGAGTCTAAGACGGTAGATAAGATTCCAGTGGTGCGAGAATTCCCGGATTTGTTTCCGGATGAGATTCCTGGTTTGCCACCTATTCGTGAGTTGGATTTCACGATAGAATTGCAACCGCGTACATCACCTATTTCGAAGGCCCTGTATAGGATGGCTCCAGCAGAATTGAAGGAGCTAAAGACTCAGATAAAAGATCTGTTGGATAAAGGTTTCATCAGACCCAGTGTTTCACTGTGGGGAGCTCCAGTGATATTTGTGAAGAAGAAGGATGGAACTATGAGGATGTGAATAGACTATAGACAGTTGAATCAATTGACTGTTAAGAACAAATACCCGTTACCGAGGATTGACGAGTTGTTTGATTAGTTGTAGGGAGCTCAATTCTTTTCGAACAAATACCCGTTAGATCTGCATCCCGGGTACCATCAGTTGCGTGTCAGAAAGGAGGATGTTCCAAAGACTGCATTCCGGATGGGATATGGTCACTTTGAGTTTCTCGTGATGCCTTTCAGGTTGACTAATCTCACTTTGTGAGATTTTTTGGCTCACCCAATGAGAAGGACAAGTGTGCAAGAAACCACTCCCAACTATCACACCGCTCCGCTTCGGCAAAGGCAAATGCAATGGGGAACAGTTGATGATTTCTATCATGTGTTACGGCCACCATTAGCACTCTTGGATATTTGCCATGAATGTGTGATCCATCCACCGCTATCAATGGCCTTAGAGAGGTTTGGAATGACCTTAAGCATGAACCGAAGGAACAAAAGAAGCGTCTAAATCGGTCATCCAGCCTGATGTCCAAAGCAGTGTAGGAACCAGGGTTGGTTCTATGAAGCTCGTTGCATTAGAGCGGCAATATCATAAAAGACTCCTCGTACGATCCACGCACTTTGCATAAAGCAAGCTCCTTTGCTATACGTGCTCTCCTGTATGTAATGCGAGTCCTAAACCAATTTGACATTCATTGATGATCTCCTTGGGCCTAAGATCGTTATTGCATCGCACATTCTCTTTAATGAACTCTGCTACTAGCTTTGCGGTTGCTTACCGATGTGCAGTTCCCATAAGTGGTTTGGAGCAACAGTGTGTTGAATTATACTTTCGAACTCTGAAGTATGGACCGGAATCTACCATGGAGGCATGTATACGCCAGGGACAGTCGATCCCGTTACAACTCACTGTGGCCATCTTCATGTTAGTCCTCTCGTGTTTCAAGGTGAAGTTGTTGTATATTGCGTACTTTGCTATAGCTCTTCTAAAAGCCTCACGATCAGGAAACTCCCTACCTAGCCACATCTCCCTAGCTACGAAGGGAGATTTTGAAAAGCCATATTCTTCATTTCTGCTTGTAGTATCTCTTTTGACACCTAAATTAATTAGTTGAGCAGTTGCTGAACTTCCATTCACATCCACATTAGTTGCGGGGGCACTGTGCACACTTTTGCTTCCATTCACATCAAGCACTTCTATAATGATTTCTTCGAACATGGACTCATCATCGTCCGCAACATAGGACAATGTTATTGGGAATCTGGTATCGTCATCCTCCTGTATATCAATCGTGGGTCCATCTTTAAAAGGTGGAGGTGATGGTGGTAGCACGGCCTTTAATTTAATATCAAGCTTTCTAATGCTCAAAGCTTCTCGAATGATTTCATTTCTTTCATCCTGTACAGATCTGCAATATGGAGTTATTAAAAAAAAAATTACTTCAAAACATACCTATTGTCATGAGTTGAAATATAGTTTTAACTTCAGAACATATCTATTGCCATGATTGTGTTGGAAAGTGCCTTCATTGCATAGCCTTCTTGAAACAAATAATAATATCCCTTTTGCTTAGCTTTTTGACGATTTTAACAAACCATTGATATCATTGTCATTGTCGATATCTATCAGTGAAAAAAAAAATGTCATTGTGTAGAAGATACTTTAGAGTTATCTGATCGGAAGTTGTTGCCCAACTCGAAGCTTCCAAAGCAATTTTTCACAACTCGTTGAATGTGACACTGCTTGAGAGATATCTCATCTTCTGCCTTCCACCCTTGTATTGAGGACGATTGAGTTCAAATTAAAACTCACCATCATAGTGAAAGATTATTAGGTGCTCAACGTCTGACATGCTATTAGAACATCATAAAATAGATAAATTAGTTGGATCATCTTTCTCAACCAATAATGCATGGGGTTTAGATTTTATTGAATTTGTGAATGTTTTACTACTTAATTATTAGAAACTAATTATGTATAAACTACTTTGGTTTTTGACATTTAAGTCAATGTATTATTGTGTATTACATTGTGGATTCCAAAAGAGTAAATAGGGCTCCTGTGCAACATATACCATATTCAATGAAACAAACAATAAACATCATATAGTGAATGAGAAAAGCCATATTCTGCCTAAGAACTATTTGTCCATGCATTAAATGATACTATATGTATGATACGTTGTCAATAGAAAGAGGAGATTGATTTCTAGGGTTCCATCATGTGAAGAGAAAGGTTTTCATTACCTCATTTGTGTAGACCCAAATAGCAAGAGGAGATTGATCGAAAATTAATGGGACAATAACTGGTGGGAAAACACACTAGTCGCAAAACACATCTCTTTGAAGGAAGAAAACAGACTCTTTGCGATTTTGGAGAAGTGTGAAGAATGAAGCTCGAAATCGGATTATAAGGGCTGAACGGACAGCGTCATCACCAACCTTATTCAATGTAAATAAGGTCGTCACCGACGATGTGCCAAATATGTAAAAAAAAAAATGGAATTCGGGCCCAATTGCTCGAATTGGTTCCCCAAGTGCTAAAGTGTTTGATTGCGTAACATGTATGCATTAAATTCTTTTTCCGGTTAAATCCTCTAAAAAATAAATGTAGTTTTTTAAATATATAGGAGCTTTTTGAATTTTTTTTGGGGGGCCATATGTAAAAATTTCTAAAAATCTTGTAAAGAAAAGGGTTTTTTTTTTTTTTTTTTTTTTTTTTTTTTTTTTTTTTTGTGGTGGTGGTTGTGGGGTGGGGGGGGGGGGGGGGGGGGGGCGGAACGGGACCATGGCCCCTGCCAGCTCCCCTCTGGTTCCACCCATATATATATATATATATAATCCTGCTAATCCTGTAATATTGAGTAGAAGAAAATTATCCATCATACACTTAAACAAGTACAAAAAATCAAAGCATTTTTTTTTCAGCCCCCCTCTGGTTCCGCCCATGTATGTATATATATATATATATATATATAAAATCTTGCTAATCCTGTAATATTGAGTAGAAAAAAATTATCCATCATACACTCAAACAAGTACAAAAAATCAAAGCATTTTTTTTATTTTAAATTTCCCTGTAATGATAGGCTCTCGAGCTAGCTAAAGAATAAAAAAACCCCTATAAAGATGTATATTTTAAATAGATATTCTCAACTAAGAGTTGCAATATGGATGGCCAAAGTTGCAAATGCCATGGCCAAAATGGCACATTTCACTGGAAGAAGGCTAGCAACGCGGTGTAGCATGGTCTTGTGCGAAAGAAAGTCCCTCTCCAAAATCACATACGCTCTCTCTCTCTCTCATGCTCATTTAGCAGTTTTTAGACGTGTAAACGCAATATGTCATGCCAAGCAAAAGAATAAAGTGATAGAAAATGAAGTAAATTGAAAATGTAGCTTTTGCATTGCCATTATCAACAAATAAAAGCAATATGCTATGCATTACTTTCTAGTCGGAAAGCTGCCATCTTCTCCCTCTTCATTTGCAAAGAAACTGGTTTGATCCAGGGAGGGAAATACATAGAAAGTTCTCAGCCGATTTTTGAGAGATAACTGAGAGATTTAGAGTGATTTAGATAGTTGTTTAATTAAATTGGAACTTTGAATCAAAGTTTCCAAACTAGTTAGGATTACAAACTAAGATATGAGTCATGACTTATGAGACGTTTTAGGATAGGATCAAATGTCCTATTGCAATAGAGGATTAGAGGAGGCGTGTGTTGCTAAGATTTACGAACGAAAAACTAAGAATATTCCACACGACAAAGGAAAGTGTGTAGATGATAGGAAAGTAGACCCATGGAGGAATCAATTTAAAGGTAGCTTCATTTGCAAAATACAAAAGAAAAAAAATTCCATATGGCCTCTTCATCTAAAATCCCTAAGGGTGTGTTTGGCATCGTGCCATTTGGATGTTCTCATGTTCCCACGAGATGAGGCTACGAAAAACATGTTTGGTTAGTGTAAATTATTGTTCCCAATTTCAATTTTGGTATCACGGGAAGGAATTACAAGATATTAACCCGCCAGCATAAGAAAGTTGGAACAAAAAACCTTTATTTTTTTTAAGAAACAACTTTCTAGCACAGTTGGTTCCTACTTATCTCTTACATTTTAAATAGGTCATTTAAAAAGATTTAAAATCCTCTCACTTATCCTAATGGTAGGCCTCATGTTCACAATCCCAAAGAAGGTGGCCCCACTTTGTAATTCTTGAAGGTGGGTCACATGGTCACAATTATAAAAGGTGGACCTAAATTATAATTCTTATAATGGTGGGATCACATTATAAGGCCCCATGTTCTAATTTCTAAAGGTGGGCACCACTTATAATTTCTAAACGTGGGTCATGTATTTACAATCAATTAAAAGATGGCTCCACATTATAAATTCTATAAAGGTGGGCCCACATTGTAAATCCTATGAACGTGTCCCCATATTTTCATTTCTAAAGGTGGGCACTACATTGTAATTTCTAAAGATAGGTCATGTGTCCACAATCACAAAAAATGTGTCACCACTTTGTCATTCTTAAACGTGGGTCACATGATCATGATCACAAAAGGTGGATCCACACTGTAAATCTTATGAATGTGGGCCCATATTCTAATTTCTAAAGGTATGTACGATGTTGTAATTTCTAAAGGTGGGTCCCATATTTACATTTACAAAAAGGTGGCCCCACATTATAATTCCTATAAAGTGGGCCCATATGGTAAATCCTATAAATATGGGCCCCGTGTTCTAATTTTTAAAGGTGGTACCAACTTATAATTTTATAGGTGGGTCCCATATACGACAATAATAGCGTGCTGCAAATAATAAAAGGTGGGTCCCACATTATAAATCCTATGATTCTTTTGCTTCCGTTCTTTAGAGCAAAACTTTTATAATGTTACCAAGCAAGTTTTGGACAACATATTCTTAATAGAATAATTTAATATAATGTTGTCAAACAAGATCTGGAGAGTATAGTCTCGGCACTACCCGATATCAGCACAACCTGATCTGAGTACAAAACTAGGAACAACACAAGAACGATGCCAAACAGGCCCTAAATCTCTCCCTAGAGCCAAAATCGGCTTAAAATTAAAATCAAAACTAAGTGCTTAAATTGCAATCAATTGCAAAATCGAGCTCCAATTGCGAAACTGAACTCCACGTCTTTCATATATTAAATAATGTGATTTGCTCGCAACATGAGATTAACTATTGATTAGAAAGTGCTAACACAATCTTAAGATTACAAATCATATTTATTAACCGTATTTTTAATCTAATTGTTATTCTTTTTGGTCCACCCACTCCTATTAGAGTAAAATTAGAGATATTCCACGGCGTAAGAAGGTATTTATTATGAGTGACTTAAATCTTCGATAGATAGGCTCCAACACCGGTTTCCAATCTTTCAACTCAGGATTTCTCCAATTCACGGACAATTTCAACTCCAATAAAGCCCTCCGTTTATTTCGGTCCTTCATTCATACCGCTAAGCACATGATTGTCTCCCACACGCGTTCCCGTGAGGAGTACGTATGGAAATCCACTATGAAGCGACCTTTTGATAATCCAAGCCGATCAAAATGAATTTCATCTTTTTCAGTAATATATCCTTCAATTTAACTCCAATAAAAATTAGACCCATCATAAGATCGTGCCCATGACCAATGGTGGACTCAGGATTTTCGCTTGAAAGGGGTAGACCCAAAATTCTTATGTGAGATTTGGAGGCAAGCCCATAATTTTCATTGGAATTTTCAAAGCAAGCCAGAAATTTTCATACACATTTTGGAAGTGGGCCCAGGTCCCTCAAAAGCTTGTACATAGGTCCGCTAGTGCCCATGACAAAATATGAATAGCATAATCCTATGCATTATTTAATCATGCCCACAATATAAAAGAATGTGCTCAATTTTACCGTGACACCAATACGAACGAAAATAAAACCGAAGGCGATGTATCACCCAAGGCATGACACTCATTTTGAAAATTTTCAATTATAAATAGCGCGCCCCATCTTTAGCCAAAAATAAAGAAAAGCGCGCCCCTTGGTGGAGTTCTCCGCACTTTCTACCCACGTAAAGCACGGCTACGGGAATCGGGACATGTTCGTTCGCTGATGAAAGGAATCCGATTTTGTAACAGCCACACGCTTCCCAAGGGAATATGAACTTCATGACTTTCCACCCGCCGGGCTATAATTGAGGAATACGCGTTTAGTTGAGCAGCAGAGTGCATGAGTTTCAATCCCATAAGCAAAAAAGGAAAGAGACGGGAAATCTCCATTCCCTAGCAGATCAAGAAACGCAGCAGGAGTCCTTTCGGTTTCAACAATCGGTTTAACACAAACTACTATAAATACAAAGCTACACCTAAAAATCATCACATCTCTAGTCCTCGTCAACCCATCTCTCTCTCTATTCCTTAGAGAACCAAGTAGTCATCACTCTCCTTGTTTGTTTCATTGGTTCTTTTAATCCCAACTAGTCTTTTTCTCTTGTGTTTTGTTGGAGCGATTCCTTTTGGTTGTCGGATGCGATGGATCGTTCTCCTATTAACTGTGCAGCAACAATCTTCGACTTAGGTACAAATATTAGTGGCGAGTCCTCCAACCAAAGATCTGCAAAGAGATGGCAGAAGGCTTTCAATGTAATTTATTCCTGTAGAGTAATGCAATCTCTTGTCAATAAGATATTATCTCATCAGAAGATAGAAATCCTCCCTGCCATGTCACGTTGTCCCTCTTATACCTCCCTTTATGTCCATATCCAACCCCAAGATGATGGTGATGATAGCAGTGATGGCTATGGGAGTAGAAAAAATAATGATGGGTTGTTCTTGCATGTTGACCCACGAGCAGTGGGTAAAATTGTCAGGGACAAGGACATGGAGTCTCTTCATCGACTTGGAGGAATTCAAGGAATTACTGCAGTGCTTGAAACTGATGCAGAGAGAGGAATACATGGCAATGCAGAGGATCTCAATCGCCGGCAGGAGGTACTCTTTATTAACCCTCTTCTTTGTTGATTGAAATTAGGTATGAATGTGGGCCGGGTTTGGGTATTCAGGTTGAGGGTTGAATTGACCCGAATTTAAAGAGTGCAGACCCGATTATCCAAGGACTCACGAGAAATTGGTGAGGCTCTTAAAAAGGGTCCAGTTTTACTAAAAACATAAACCTCTCAAACCTCTTTTTATGGGCTATGCTAAATTTCACTTCACTGTCTAATAAGAGTTGGGCCCACTGGCAGATTAGCCATTTTTAAACATGGAAATAAATTGCTACAAAAATTTATGAATCTAATAGCTGGTGAAATTTGTTCAGGGCACATATAAAAAGGTTGGCATTTACTTGAGCAGTTTAGGTTATAAGTAAGTTTTGAAAACGAGCCTAATAATTTTTCATGAGTCCAAGCCTCAGAGGATCCAGACTTGAATTTATAATAGAATCAAATCATGAATCATATTTCTGGTTTAAGCCCAATGGGGGTTGGGGTCAGTTTCAATATCCCTATCTAAAATGAAAATAGAAAATAAATACGGAAGAAAATACATACAACCATGATAAAGGGCTAATTCAAACAGCAAAGAATAGCAACATGGGTCAACATGGGTCATCTAGCCTTGTTGTCGAGTCCACTGGTTTTACCAGGGTGGCAAAAATTGACCTGACCCCCACTAACCTAGCCCTAAGCCAACCCAATTTGACCCGCCCCAACCCAACCCAAATAAAATACAGTTCGGTCAAGGATCGGGCTAGGGTTAACCCACATTTATAGGTTTATGTTATCTCCAAAGGACCAAAACATAATTGATAAATTAGCGTGTTTCTTTAAAAGTGTGTATATATATATATATAATAGAGAGTATTCTTATGCATACTTCCCTACCATATGGTGAGGGACACTTCCCTTTTTGGGAATTTTCAAGTACATAGGGACCCTATGTACTTGAAAATTCCCAAAAAGGGAAGTGTCCCTCATCATATAGTGCGGAAAGTATGCATAAGAATACTCCCCATATATAATATATATATATATATATATATGTTGTTTTCTTACATTTTTAACAAGTTGTATTCACATATTTTACTGCTAATTAATACGAGTCAATATGAGCAAATACTGCTGGGTTAAAAATATTGCGAACCAATCTAGGTCAATGTGGGTCAAAAGTCAAAACTGGTCAAGTTAAGTTGACCCCATCAAATGTGAGTCAATATAGGTCAGGTCAGGTTGACCTGCCCCGGGTGTGGGTTCGTGAAACTTGACCTATTCCAAAAACGGGTCAGATTTGGATTGAGGTCCGAACTGTGAACCCCACCCACCCAACTTGTTTGCCACCCTATGCATCTGTGGTCTCCGGATTAGCAATCTACAAGAAAGCAGTCTGCTTTTCTTTTCCAATAAATTAAGAACTTGAAAAAACACTGTAACAATTAATCTTAGAGTTTCAAAACTGAAAACTCTTTTTCGTTTTTTTCCCCTGGGATACAAATTTATGAGACAGCCCATCTATCTAGATATCGATCCTTGGGCAGCAGGCGTGTGAGAGGAGACGCCCTTGCTCAGTTTCTCAAAGTTGTGTTTCTTTTTAGTAGAGTGTCAGCATTTCCAAAACTTTGAAAATCTTTCTAATTATGTCAAAGTAATCCTCAAAACCAATCAAATATTCAAATTGGTGACCATTTGTAAAGGAAAGTTTACCAATGACCACCTATATTTTTTAAAAGAAAATTACAAATACCACTTAACTCTTTTTATTACTACATATAACAAGAACTCAAACTCCGTTTTTTATAGCTTGATGAAATTCGGTGTATTTTGCTTTGGATCTAACACAGTTCATATTAATTTCAAGGTAAGGTGTTAACCATCCATCTTGAACCTAACTCAGGTTTAATAGCCTTTCCTTGTTAGCACCCTATATTTATTATAGACGATGTTAATTGATAAGGCTGTCAAAATGCCACTTGACACGTTAGTATGACATGAACCCACATAATATTAACGGGTTCGGACGGCCTCTTAACAGGTTTGTGTCGTTAATGGGTCGGACCCGTTGACACATTAAATTAGCGGGTCTTTAACGAATAAAACAGGTAATCCATCAACAACCCGATACAACCCGCCAAATGATAAATGACATAAATTATAAAATGCATGAGAGGTATTTTGGTAAGTTTGAAAAGGTCGAAGTGAAACCCTAAAACCCATATATAATTAAAAGATCATTTTCTAACTCCTTCACTCACCTTTTATCAGCAAAAGAGTATGTGTTAATTGATATGGTCCGAAATGGACACGATTATTTAACGGGTTAACGGGTAGTGTCGTGTAACTCGTTAAATAATCGTGCTATGTTCTTGTTGGATTTTTGGACCCGTTTATTTAATGGGTTGTATATGAGTTGTGGTGATTCTAATACGAATTCGTTAACCCGCAATCCGAATTCATTAACATGACACGATTGACGGCCCTAGCTACATTTAAGGGAATTTAATCCTTTTACGATAAACTTCATTGAATTGGTCGATTGGTTTATAACTTTATAGTTAACTGATAAAGGTTCTTGAGTAAGATTGTCATATTAATGAGCTTTGTTATTGTTAACACAGAAGGTATAGCGGTTCCTTGTAATTGTCAACAGACAGATGTGACAATCAGTAAATCCCTTGTTTGAAAAAAGTTCCTTCTTTAGAAACTGATTGACAACAATGGCCAAATAAACCATACCTAGTTGACTTAGTGTACACTACATGGAGACCGAAGAAATTCTATAAAACACCACATGGACTCTTCTTTTAGCACAAAAACAAGCCCTAAAGGCCCCACCTTGCATGACAATTTCATTCTCTAACGTTTTCAAATGGATATCATTTGCTCCCAAATATACAGACAGTGACACATAACACACTTCCTTTGGTTTTCGCATATTCTCAATCAATTGATCTTTTTTTCTTAACCTAACGAAGGGGCTAAAACGTTGAGACTCATTACACAACTCATACATGTGAGGTGATGAGAACTCACACGTGAGAGGAGAGATAGACACA
This sequence comes from Persea americana, assembly GCA_029852735.1. NCBI lineage: Eukaryota > Viridiplantae > Streptophyta > Magnoliopsida > Laurales > Lauraceae > Persea > Persea americana. Next base: position 19,592,057 of record CM056816.1, read on the forward strand.
ACTCACACATACAAGGTGATGGAAACTCGCACATGCAAGGAGACAGACACATTTCACACTTGCAGGAAGACGTAGGCACAACTCGCATATGTAAGGTGATAGAAACTCACACATGTGAGGATAATAAACACAACTCATACATGCGAGGAAATAAAAAACTCATATATGTAAAGAGGGGAGGAGGCTGGGTTCAAACCCAAGACCTCTCAATGAGAATTGCCACTCCTTACCACTAAGGGGTAAGCACCCGTTCTCTCTCAATAAATTGATTTGGAAATGATGCTTTCAACAAGTACAGCATCCTTTCACACAGATCTTTCTTTTTTTTTTTTTGCTAAGCTTCAATTATTCGTTATTTAACATTTTCAAAACCCATATCACCAGTTACTTTTCTTTCTTGCTCAAACACTGATAAAGAGATGCTATTGAAGAAAATTATCTGCATACAAATATGGCAATGCATCAAATCACACAAAATACGCATGCGCCCATATACGAGAGAAAAGCAATTAAATACACTAGTCTTAACCTTATCACACCTGCTCATCAGTCTCAATGCATCATATTTATTGCTTGAATGAGAATATGACCCATCTATCAGCATTTTAGATTACTGAAAAATACATTTAAGTTTCATATTCAAATTCCATCTCTCTAGTGATGTGTCAATGTCAATTATTAAGAGACTTTTTCTCTCCCTTTTTTTTTAATCAATCAAGCTTCAGTTATACTCAAAGAACCAAGGAAACACCAACCTAAAAATAAAAACTAAAACTCCTACCTTTGATGACACCTATTACTCTGTTTTCAGTTCAAGAAATGACAAGAATATGATATTAAAGAAAATCGAATGCCTGCAAACTTGTCAATGCATCAAATAGCACAATATATACATGCACTAGATTTCTGTTCTACATGCACATACAGATGAGAGATATAGCTTGTTAACTTTACTGCTCTTATCTTATCACATATGTTCATCTAAATGAAACTTATCTTATTGTTTGAATAAGTAAATGAAGTCCACAAAATTTTTTTTTATATTTATTCTAAATTTTCAAGAAATTCTCTTCAGTAATGTGTCAATGTCGATTGTCAACAGGTATTCGGTTCGAATACATACAAGAAGCCACCTGCAAAAAACTTCTTCTACTTCATCTTGGAGGCTTTCAAAGACCAGATAATCCTCATCCTTCTTGTCTGTGCAGCTCTCTCCTTAGGATTTGGGATCAAGGAGCATGGCCTGAAGGAAGGGTGGTATGATGGAGGAAGCATAATCATTGCTGTCTTCTTAGTTGTTTCTGTAACTGCTATCAGTAATTTTCGCCAATCTAAACAATTTCTGAAGCTATCCAACAATAGTAATGACATCAAAGTTTATGTGGTGAGAGACAATCGACGCCAGCAGGTATCAATCTTCAACGTTGTTGTAGGTGATGTGGTCTTTCTGAAGATAGGCGATCAAATTCCTGCAGATGGTTTGTTCTTGAGTGGCCATTCCTTACAAGCGGACGAGTCAAGCATGACAGGTGAGAGCGACCCTGTGAACACCAATGCTGATAATAACCCATTTCTAATATCTGGTGCAAAGGTGGTAGATGGGTATGGAACCATGCTTGTGACCTCTGTGGGTATGAACACAATGTGGGGTGAAATGATGAGCTCAATAAATGATGATTCGAACGAGCAAACACCTTTACAAGCACGGCTTAACAGGCTCACATCATACATTGGAAAGGTCGGCCTGGGTGTCGCTTTTCTCGTTCTTGTTGTGCTGCTGGTGCGTTATTTCACAGGCAACACCCAAGACAAGAATGGAAACAGGGAGTTCAATGGAAAGAAGACAAAGATTGAAGAGGTGTTCAACTCAGTGGCCACAATGTTTGCCGCTGCTGTTACAATAGTGGTAGTGGCAATTCCTGAAGGTTTGCCGTTGGCAGTCACTCTCACTCTTGCTTACTCGATGAAGCGAATGATGGCTGATCAAGCAATGGTTCGGAATCTTTCAGCTTGTGAAACCATGGGCTCGGCCACAACCATCTGCACTGACAAAACAGGTACGTTGACATTGAACAAGATGACAGTCAAAAAATTTTGGATTGGGGAAGAAGAAGTTTCTAAAGACATTTCTTTAGTAGCCCCGGAAATCCTACAGTTGTTTTACGAAGGCGTTGGTCTAAACACATCAGGCAGTGTTTACCAAGCCAATTCAGCTTCTTTCCCAGAATTTTCTGGTAGCCCAACCGAGAAAGCAATTCTTTCTTGGGCGGTGATGGAACTGGGCATGGATATGGAAGAATTAAAGCGAAGCTACAACATTCTTCATGTTGAAACCTTCAATTCAGAGAAGAAGCGAAGCGGAGTTTCAATAAGAAAGCAGAGGAATGAATCAACACAAGTCCATTGGAAAGGAGCTGCTGAAATGATATTGACTATGTGTTCGAATTCCTATGAGAGTGATGGGACCATAAAACCCATAAATCGGCAAACTAGGACGAAGTTGGAGCAAATAATTGAAGGAATGGCAGCTCATAGTCTTCGATGCATTGCTTTCGCCCACAAACAACTAACAGAGGAAGACGGAATCAATGATGATAATGTAGGAAAAGTTGGAAAAATTACAGAAGATGGCTTGACATTATTGGGGCTTGTAGGCATCAAGGACCCATGTAGGCCAGGAGTGCGAATGGCTGTGGAAGCTTGTGAAGGGGCTGGTGTCCACATCAAAATGATTACTGGGGACAATGTTTTCACTGCAACAGCCATAGCCATCGAATGTGGGATACTTAGGGCTGATCAAGATTTAAAAGAAGCAGTTGTGGAAGGGAGACAATTTCGTAATTTCTCAATACAAGAGAGGACGGAAATGGTGGACAAAATATCCGTGATGGCAAGATCCTCTCCATTAGACAAGCTTCTAATGGTTCAATGCCTCAAAGAAAAAGGTCATGTGGTCGCAGTCACTGGAGATGGCACAAATGATGCTCCAGCATTAAAAGAAGCCAATGTTGGGCTTTCAATGGGAATTCAAGGAACTGAAGTGGCAAAGGAGAGTTCAGACATTGTCATTTTGGATGATAACTTTTCTTCAGTGGTGACTGTTTTAAAGTGGGGAAGGTGTGTCTACAGTAACATTCAGAAATTCATTCAATTTCAGCTCACTGTGAATGTTGCGGCCTTAGTGATAAACTTTGTCGCAGCAGTTTCTGCGGGTAAAGTTCCACTCACAGCAGTCCAGTTGCTATGGGTGAACCTAATAATGGACACTCTAGGTGCATTGGCTCTAGCTACAGAGCGCCCCACCAAGGAGTTGATGGACAAAAAGCCAGTCGGTCGAACTGAACCACTGATTACAAACATTATGTGGAGAAACATTGCTGCTCAAGCTCTTTATCAAATTGCCGTCTTGCTAACACTGCAGTTCAAAGGTCAATCGATTTTTGGCGTGGCTGAGAGGGTCAGGAACACCCTTATTTTTAATACTTTTGTTTTGTGTCAGGTATTCAACGAGTTCAATGCGAGGAAGTTAGAGAAGAGGAATGTGTTTAATGGAATTCATAAGAACAGGTTGTTTATAGGGATTGTGGCAATGACCATTGTTCTTCAAGTGGTGATGGTGGAGTTACTTAAGAAGTTTGCAAATACAGAGCGCCTGAGTTGGGGACAATGGGGTGCTTGCATTGGAATAGCAGCAGTATCTTGGCCAATTGGTTGGGTGGTCAAGTGCATACCAGTGTCTGAAAAACCATTTCTCAGCCTGCTCAAGCATTAGGAGTTTTGAATTCTAGTAGATAATATCAAAATTTATCCACCATTATTTCTGTATAGTTCTTTTAACAGCCTTCTATTCCTTTGTCACCCATTACATTAGGACATAATTAGTGTAAATTTCATCTTATGTCTACAAAAATAAACATTAGTGAAGTTCATTGATTGCTCAAACACTTGCAATTTTACTTTTCCCATTTTAACAAAATAGAAAGCAATAATACCACCAACATGCACCACAGTTGGAAGGAGCTCAGAACATCAACAACATCATTGACAAGGCATTTATGGAAGGAGGTGCGCCTCATACATCAGAGCCACATGATAAAAATAAAATAAAATAAAATAAAAAAAAAAATGGTGTTGGTAACTAGTTTCTTTGAGAAAATTTGTGGCAAGAAATATGTGAAAGCTCTCTTTTGAAGAAAACTCTTTCCTTCTTTCTAAGGAAAATGACCTAAGTCAATAGTCATGGACCCATTGGTAACCAAGTTGGATATGGAACATTGGATCCACAGGCACTTACCCAAGTATGAAAAAATGATTCTGCTGGTGAGATAAACTAGGGATGGCAATGAAGCCCCTTCTATCCAACCACCTACCTGATGGACCAAACTACACAAAATCTGATATAGGCCCAAATTTCGAGCTTGTTTTTCAGAGTAGTATAAAAAATATATATAGACAGGCAAATAGAAAAGGGTTCTATAATTTTCTTTAATAAGCTGACCTTTCGTTCGATGTTCAAGGATTATTAGATTTCAATTAATTTGGATTGTTGTTGGGTTTTCTTCTTTGTAAACTCATTGGCCTTCGATTCCTGTTTCGAATGAAAGAAGAATGAGAAGCAAAAGAAAGAAGTGAAAGTCCAAGACTAAGAATCATCTAGTTGAAGCAATTTAAAAAGCTACCACAACATATGTTTATTTTTATTGAGGCACAAGAGAAATACAGGTTAAACACACATCAAGCCATGATGGACAGCAAGCTATTTACAGGCCCATGCATGCCTCTGCAGATAACTCTCTCTAACAGAGCAGAATGCATTAGACTGGAAGGAGAGAATGACTCAAACCTTGAATTAAAGTAGAAAGTATAGTGTTTTTAGATAATAGACAGCTGAGTTTCAACCAAGTGAATGGTTCTATGCAGGAACAGCTTCACGGAGTTCGTTCCTTTTTGGCAGCGCCAAAGAGTCATAATATTCAACCAAGATTTTCCATCCACCTGGGCACATAAATCCATCTGGTGGATTCTCTCTATTCTTTGCAAGAGTTCGCATCTGTAGAACAGAAATCCAACAAGTTTAGTAATGTGTCAATACAAAGCAGTCCTCTCTTTCTCACACATTTTCCTTCTTTTCTTTCTTTTTTTTTTACTTCTTTTTCTTTTTTTTTTTTCTTTTGGTGTAAAGAGAAGCTTTCACGGATTATGCAATAGAAATTATATGATTCTGGCAGACAAAAGTTACCTTAGTGCCTGATATGAACAGAAAATCTTGAGGCCTCGATGGGTCGAAGAAATCCATTTTCATTTGCTTCTTGTCATATGCAGCCACCTGCGTTCATAATTGGAAATTGGATATTAAGATTATGTTGACAACAAAGACATGCATACCATGTGGTGGTAGCATTCACTAGGCCCTATAGACTGGTAGATGTGGGGCCATATTTCGGGCCTGATCACAGAAGTTCACATGCCTCAAAAGTTCTCTCCACTTGTTAGAAGGGGACCATTGGTTGCAAAGATTCATTTCCAATCCACTGTGTGTATTTAGATAAAATTATCCAATGTCATATGATACATCATGGCCCATCACATGATTTGACCCACAGGATAACATAAAAGGTGGGTCCCACCTGTACAATCGAACGGAAATCAAAAGAAAGCTATTCCTCTTGATCAAAACATAAAAAATAAAATAAAATTCAGAAGACATGTTCAGAGCGACAAAGTAAGAAAATTTGTACTTGACGTACCCGGAAGGGAAGAATATTAAGCCTCTCAAGTCCAGGGGCCATGCTTAGCACTTTCTTCCCATGATCAGCATCATAAAGGTCCCTTTTCTCAACAGGGTGGCTCATACCAGCTGGGTCTCTGCCCACAATGTAGAAGTTGGCCCCTGCATTTATACGGGACTTGGCATGCCACTGCACCTCAGTTGGGCCTGCATAATGCATAGGAGATGGGAAGATTGCAACGACCGTCGTCTCGGGATTCAGGACACCCTCTTCGAGCACCTGATGAAACATTTTATTTTTTTATTAGAGGAGCTATTTTTTTTACATATGGGATCCAAACTCATGTACTCTACTCACATTGACATGTCCCTACCCAGCTGAGCTACTAATTGATATAAGCATCAACATTATACAGTAGTTGTGAGTCTGTTCCATTTGGAAAAGTATCCACATGGAAAGGTATCCACATACTCCAGGAGTACACATATTAGTATGACAATAATGTAGATCACATAGGTTAATTAGTCACGCGTGGATCTCCAAAACTAGCATTTCCTTTACCTGGCCAAAAATTGTGTTTCTAAATTTATTGCTAGCATTTTCTCTGGGCAGAAAACACCTTTTTTGAGTCAGAAGCACTGCACTGAAATTAGCCAGTCTTGTTGATCCACTTGAATAGAAAGTATTAAAATGGAATGTGAACTGAAAACCCTGCCGAGGAAATTCCACATTTCGTGCTTTAACTCCTTTTAAGGTGATTCTTTGCATTGAATTGAGTTCCAAGGAATTCTAAGATATGTATTCCTGAAAGTGACTAAAATTTAAGAAGCAAAGGTGAAGATCCATAAATGGCTATCAAATAGTCTCTCTCCTTTAATGGAAAACGAACAAAGAGGAGATGGAAAATGAATACCCAGCCTAGAAAATCAAATTTCCATCTAGATTTTCACCATATATACATCATCTCTCACACCTTTAACATTCCTTTAGTATAACCCATTTAGCCGTGAATTCCTAGGAATTCTATTTTCATGCAAACAAATGGGATTTGTGAAAAGTGGAAACCCATTAAAATATTCAATGAGGATAATAAGGTCCAAAAGAGAACCTACCTTCTCATGTTGCTTCATTCTCCAGCTAAGTGGCACGTCATCTGCTTTTGTATAGCCTCCCAAGGGATGAAGCAACAGTACTGGGTTCTTGTAACCCATCTCTAGGAGACGACGACGAGTGTCGTTCATTAGCAGAGCATGCCCATTATGTACAGGATTCCGGAGCTGAAAAGCAAAAACTGCATCAGCATTGCGCCTCTGGAACTCCTTGCGGAGTTCTGCAGGAGATAGCCGGTACTGATCAAGTCCATCATTGTACTTTATTGGTTCTATGACCTCCAAATCCCCTCCTATCAGCCAATTTCCAGCATTTGTAATGGCTTGCTCAACATAGGGGAGTCCTGGGGCAGTTGTACCCCAAGTTCTTGCGATACGTTCTTCTTTATTGTGCTTGTAGATCTCAATGCTGACATTTGATGTAAATGCAATTTGTGAGCTATCAGACCATTGTAAGGTATTTTTGACTTAAACATGGTCATTCAAAACTACCACATACATGAAAGCATTTACTCTTGTTTAAAATGTAAACTTCAATTATACAGAACTATGAACCTTGAACAAGTTAACTTGGTCATCAACCTCCAATGGGGTATAAGGAAAAAAAAAAAAAAAAAGCTGAAATTGAGATAGCCATCAACCACTCGCTTTATTGCCACTTTCAAACATAACTAATTTTCTTTCAATGTCTGCAAGCATGTGCATATATGCTGCAGCATGAAAAAATTGCGACATGGTCCTTCATCATTTGCTAAATACACCACTTCATGTGATTACTGCAGGGAGCTCCAGGTAAGGAAGAAACTGTTGGAGGCATCTTACATGATGATATTAGCCAATAAATAGAGACCACTGTGGTACAAGCTTGCAACTGAAATTATCAATCTAGTCATGCTGCCTCCTATTATTAGCTTTCTTCCACTACTGTGCAGGTGCCATCCCCTTAGAGGGCTAGAAATGCTTAATAAAACATATTAAGTCATTATGCATGTGATTTTAACTAATATTCAAAGAACAAAAATGCTATTATAGATGTGTAAAGAAGACGTGTTTATGAAACCCAATGTATTGAACAAAGGAATATGTAATGAGATGCTTGTATATACCAAGCAAACCAAGTATTAACAAGAAACTTCTCTATTGGTACCCCCATACGTCACAGAGGTTTGGTAGGGCACTTTATATTATCAACTTGTCAATGTTTATGGCTTCCGAAGTTATAATTGTCTGCTAATTTTCTGCCAAGTAGTAGTACTTCTGCTAGGTTCGGGATGTTTTAAGGAATCAAAATGATTCTTAGGGTGAATAACCTAAAGTTCCTATTGCAGTGAGAACATCAGAGTAGAATCTTTTTTTGTTAAGAGAGTAGTACATTAGAGTAAAATCTTATTTTTGTTAAAGATAAAACCCCCTAAATAAAATTATAAGATTAAATATAAATAGCATGTTATAATAGAATACAACATCCATATCTACACGTGTGTCATAGGTTTCATTAAGTGTTGAGTTCTTTTCACCATTTCATGTATCCATGTCCATCTTATTGTGGGTATCATGCTCACTGGTGAGTTGCTCCCTATGTTACCCAAATACTTCAAAATAGGCAATGCATGCATCTTATATCAGTAGTCATAAAAATTTGTGTTCTTTCTGTATCCATGCCTTATCCATGCAGTATCTGGGAATCATAGGTTGCTCCTTTGCTGCCCCTTGGAAGACCTTGACACTTGCTTGAATGTTGAATGTCATACAGGTAAATTATAGGCACAACTCTTTCTGATAAAACGCTCAATTCACAGGTTACATAGATCACCATATTGCCAGTAGAGATGGGTATTGCATGCACCAAGAATAAGGTAAGATGGAACCTTCAAATGCCAAATTCTTAGGATGCAATGTTGAGGTCAACGTCCACCCTCGCTCTTGAGCAGTCATAATTGTTGTCGAGCCCGAGCCCTCACCATAAAACAATTGTTGTGCCGTTTCCCATCACCAATTGGTTTTGGGATAAGTGGTAGCTCAATGGGGTGTAAGATCCTATAATTGGTATCAGAGCATGGTGGGTCGGGTGTTCGAGTCACAAGACACGCGTTTTGCGAGTTGCACAGCAGGAGTAGCAGCGGGTGTGCCGTTGAGGGAGGCATTGTTGAGGTCAACGTCCACCCTCTCTCATGAGCGGTCATAATTGTGGCCGAGCCCTCGCCCGCAGCATAAAACCATTGTTGTGCCGTTTCCCATCACCAATTGGTTTTGGGATAAGTGGTAGCTCAATGGGGTGTAAGATCCTATATGCAGGTATGGCAACATTTTTAGAACAAGTTCCGTGTGCTTGTATGAAGATTGCAGCTTACAACTTTGTTCAAGATGGAAACATCAAGGTAATCAATGGGAGGAGACCCATCCATTGGGCTGTTAGGCAGCATGAGACCCAGAAACCTATGACAAGTGCACATTTTGCTACCCAATGCTCCAAATCTTATTGGTAGTAGCTCTTAAGATAGGACAAGTATTATCCAGATGGACAATCACTATTCTGGAAAGAAGAATTATACAAGATCTAAAGTTGGATGCACGCACATCCACAAAGTGACTTCCATAAGGTCCTAATATCAATAAAGCTTTTTGAAAGTAGTTTTGGATAAATAAATATCATCCTTGATTTTGTTTAATTTCTTTATAATTTCGTACTTTTAAGCCCTATTATCTCTTATTTCATGTTAACTAAACCTCTCAGGTTTAACCAAAGAATGGGAATAAGTAACCCAGGCACAATATTCTCCAGACAAAAAATTGTTAATCTAGAAACAGAGTATAGTAGAACTGCCACAGAAAAACACTAAAATATGGATGGACATATATAAAAAAGAATTAACTTGTGTAAGAGTCTGATCTTAAGAGAAATTCTAAATTTGGTCAGACACTGCTTTCTTTTGTTACTAGAAACAAGTTTCTTCCAATTCCATAATTTAGGCCCGATAGATCTCATGTTGCATATCTGCCAAACCTCTGAGGTTTGGCAGAGAACTAAAAACAAGTATTGTTACATGGAAAGCAGAGCACCAAGATGTCTTTGAAACCAATATTGGCAGGTCTGCACATTTAATGGCATGGTAAATTTAACTGCTAAATGATTTTCTCTGTTTTCAAAGCGCAGCAAGAATTGGATAAAGAGTATCCTCTAAACCTCAAATTCCTAGAAACTTTCATCTCCTAAACCTCAAATTCCTAGCATTTCTGTATGAAATAACTACAAGGTCTAAAGTTTGAAACATTCTTAGGAGAGGATATTTTGTTGGCACTGAGTACACATATATCAAACCAATTACTCCAAAATCTTTAAGTTTCTAAGCTTTAAATTTGATGTCATTCATTATATTGTATGTAAAATTTGTGTTTGAGCTGTAAATGTTTAATGTCCACTCCCCAACTGCTAAATCAACAAACAAGATTCAGTAAATGAACAATCATAGATAATGAGCTACTGACATAACATGAAACTGGGATGCAACAGATGCCAAGTCTAACCAAGAACCAGAACTGGAACAAAATACCACACTCTGAATGGAGAGGGAGCTCCAAATGTAGAATCAATATCATTTCTGGACAGATATTAGTTTGGGACTACAGATGATCAAGCAGAATCCCAGCTTAAATTTCCAGAAAGATTCCTGTTCACATTATTTCTCACTCTAGTTGTTTGAAGCTGCATGCATTTGGTTTGTGATTGTTGGTGAATACAAACATACTAGACATCAGTGTAATGTTGCAAACAGACTTGCAACATTTCATCAAGTTTATAAACTCCATTTTCTAAGAAGACTTTAACACGACAAAACTTTAAATCCTAGAAGGAACATGGTTTTAAAAATCAGCCTTGGGGGGCAGCTCGGCCAAACTGCATGGGACTCCAGACCGAGTCGTGCCCAAGAGCCTCCCAAAACCTTTAAAAAAAAAAAACGTTAAGTAGATGATTTAAAATAAATATATAAATAACCCACCATGTTCTATGAATTTGATCCACATGTATTTTAATTATTCAGAATGAATTTAATCTTTGGTGGCTGCATTGGTTTTTACTCAATCGGATGACCATTACCTCTGATTTTTAGCTGTTGTCATTTAGATCTTCCAAAGTTGGTGCATAAAGACCCCAAAAGCCTCCAAAATCATCTTACAACAAGAAAATAGGGTAAAATAATAGCTTTACTTACCCCTTTCCTTAGCCAGACTAGACTCTAAGGGCGACTTGACTCAATAGGTGCTGAGTCTGAGTTGACTCGACCAAGTCAACTCAAGCTCGGAATAGGAAACCAAAACGTAGATACCAAGAACTGGAAAGTGAATTCAGAAGAAAAAAGCTGTGAAGAACTTTATCAGATTTTCACTGAAGTTTGAACAAAGATCTCCTTAAATAAAACTGTAATTTTTTTTCTTTTTGGCCTTTTTAACCTTATCAACTTGTCTAGTGCCGTAGACTAATCATTTCAGAACTAAAACTTATTACACTAAAACATATCTACAATGCAATGTTGAACAATCATTGATGATTCCCTACAACTCATAAAGATTCCAGATTTCTGTTGAAATAAGGACAAGACTAAGATAGCACCCTTCAAATTATTCGATTTGCTGACAGGAAGACTAGCTTGCAACTCTTTGGAGATTTAACTAATGACGTTGCAACTTGCAACTTGGAAATCTTACGTGGCCAACATTAGTTGTACCCTACATTACACAGATATAATTTGTCACCCTTTTACAGGAAGTGTGTACAAGCTAAGGCTCATGTAGATGTGCTCGGTATTGATTTATCTAAACAATCAAAAAAAAAAAAAAAAAAGAAATCACTGAATCAATATCATTAATATCTCTAGTTTTGCATGTAATAAATAAAAAGCTAAAATAAACCCAAATCATAATCATGATTACGCACAACATAATCTGCTTGCACATAGATAAATAAAAAGCTAAAACAAATAGAAATCATAATTATAAATATGTACAACAAAACCTGCTTCAATTTAACAACTTCAGCTGAAAATCAAAATAAAGCCTTCCTAACTATACATAGTCAGGCAGAATCAGTCACAATGAAATGCAATATACTCTCCAAACAGGTTCTACTAAATCCCAATACCACACTACTAAAACCAATTCAGCTTCAAACCATATTAAATTGCTGGAACTTTTCACTTGTAAGGGTGAGCCATGTGTGGAGACAGAACATTTCATAATCAGCATAAATTACCAAAAGGCTAGGATATTCCAATCAAGTATGTTAATGGGCCACCCAATCCACAGTGGGCCCCATTACAGCATGGGTCTGGAATCTGGATGCCTCTTCTCTGTCCAAATCAACAGCTAGAATCGATTCAGGTAGGACAGAATCAACATCCAGAGCAAATACCACCGAAGTATTCAACACTTATCCCTCCTGTGAATTGGGTCACATCCAAACAGACCCAGAACCCAAAATCACTCCATCCCAAATTGCAAAAACTCATAAACATCTCAAAACAAACTCAAAATCAAATAAAGACAGCCCAGTTCTTTACTTGCTCAAAATGGCCACCGGCTTCTCATCAGAACCCACAAGAGCGACCTTACTCGAACCACCGATTCGCTGCTTCTGAGAGTCATCGATCGCCAGCACGATTGGCAGAGACATGTTCACGACCGATCCATCTTCGAGTCGAAGAGAGTTAAAATGAAGAGTTTGGAGGAACTCGGCTTCCTTCATGAAGCCGCGGAGAGGGCTGGCCCACCCCTCACTGATCACATGGACCCACTCAAGATCGATCCTGGACAGCTTGATTAGTGGGACAGACATGGCTTCCCTTCGCTTCTCGTCTCTGAGGGGCTCCTCAACGACGAGCTCCACGAGCTTTCCTCCATCGGGTTCTATCAACCCGCAGGAGATCCGAAGCTGTTTCTTCTTGTTCTTCCACTTTTCCTTGTTGGAGAGCAGAGGAGTTGGGTATTTGAGGTTGAAGCTGAGATGAGGTTTGTGGGTTTTGGGAAATGGATGAGATGGGAATGAGGGTTTAAGGAAGAGGGTCGCCACGGACGCCATTAATGGCTGCAAATGGAGGTTTTTGCACTTTTGGGCGGCCTGCAACTGGTTTTTACTTTTATAGAGGATGGTTTGGAAGGGTGTTATTTGTAATTCTGAAATTCTGTTGGGGTGTTGGAGTGGAGGGATTAGAGGGATGTGTTTTTGTGTTGCATGAGGAAGGATTAGAGTTATGGAAGTTAATTACAAGTGAAATGATGAAAATGGATACCCAAGGGTCCAAATTGAAAAGGCCCATGGACCCAAAAAAAAAAAAAAAAGGCAGTCCATGGGTGCCATTTTTAACGGCTCGACTCGAACAATCAATACAACCATTATATATCTTAGGTTCTCTGTTGTAGCTTAGCTAATTAGGAATATAGGCGTGCACATTAAGGTGTGTTTGTTGGTCCCATTTTGGTGTTTTTTTTTTAACAAAAATATTCTAGTGGCATTAATAAGGGGGGACTAATCCTCTAGATGCACACGCTCATCTACATTTGCACTAGGTAAATATGGAGGGATTCGACACAAGACTATGAGGAGCCAACATCCATGCCTTCTGCTGAAGAGCTAATTTGGCCGAGTGAATTTTGTAAAACGAGTGAAACGGCCAATACTGAGCTAATCTGGGCGATCAAGCACAAATTTGCAACTCTCGCTTTCTATGAAATTTGGTGTCCATATACCGCCTACACTAAATAGGTGGCGCATCTTGTTTAGGACATTTTCACCCATTTAGGTCCAACATGAGGAAGTTTAAGTTTAGGCTTGGGTATTTTATTTAAAATGGATATGCGTTGAAATGAATCAAGTCAAAATCAAACCTGAAAGCATTGTGAACCGGATCCGAACCCACCTTGTAGCTACAAAAATGGAGGGAAAACTGGGGACTGAATAGCAATATCTGGAATTAGAGAGCGTAAAATTGAAATGTTTGGGGGGATGAACCTGGACAAGTTTTTTGTCTTTTTGACTTTGGAGCTTTGGGTTTCCCCCCAATTGACTGACACGACCCGAACCCAGCGTTTTTCAACTCAAGTAACAAAAATGGAGGGAAACATGGCCATGGCAATTGGGGGCTGAAAAGGAATATCTGGAATTGGAGAGGGTAAAATGGAAGAGAAGTTGTGGGGGATGAACCTGGACCAGGTTTTTTTGTCTTTAGAGGATTATGGGTTTCTTTGCACTTTCCATTAGGCATGTTATAATAGAAAAAGAAGGTTTGTTTGTCGTTGTCGTTTCGGCGGAAGCTTTCTTCTGAATTGGCCTCCTCTTTTGAATTTAAAATATGTCCACCATTGTAGATTCTGCTTTTGGTGGAAGATCTGCAGGTGACTAGGCCCTTTTTCTTGTAGGTCCAATGTCTTTCTATGTTGGAGTAAGTCATGATAGTTTTTTTTTTTATTTCTCTGGCCCAAGTGGCAGTGCACCCATCCTATTGGAAAGGACCAGGAATGCACCCAAGGTCCAAAGGAAAGGATTTTATTAACACTATGTTTGGAAAGTGGGGTGGGGAGGAGAGGGAATGAGAGTGAAAAATAATTTTACTCCTCTTGTTTGGATAGTAAAAAAAGTAGGAAAAGAAAACTGAAAAAGTATAATTTTGTTTATTTGTGAGGTAGGGAGACAATTACCATTTTATCTTTATTTTTGCAAAAGCTTCAAGTTGACAAAAGAGCAGTTCATTAATTTGCCAAAAAATCCCCTCTTTGCCTCATATTTTCCCCCTATTTTTGAAGGAAAATTTTTAGAGTGGGCCCCACACTAATTTTACCCCCAAATTCCCCTCTCCCACCTTTTCTCCCCCCTTCCCAAACACCCTCAATTTCAACATTTCCTCCATTTTCCCCTCTTTTTTTTTTCCTTCCCCTCATTTTAAATCCTTCCCAAACGATGCCTAAATCTAGAGGAAGAGGTGCATACGGGCCAATAGCTTCCTCATGTTACCCCATGAGCTATACAGTTCTATATTCATTGAAAATGGGATAGACCTTTTTTTAGGGAACTTTTACCAAAAAGAAAAAAAAAAAGATTTAAACTCTGGTTAAATGGCTACATAAAAAAAGTTTAAAATATCAATTCAGAGCCTAAACTTGGGGGCTATTTTTGAACATTTTCCAAAGACATGACATTTTCCATTACATAGTCAAGATTTCCTAAGAACAGTGTTAATTGATTCTAATTTTTCTTCAGAAAATTTCTTTTGAACGATAATGAGATCTATATTCAAATGTGTATATAAACGAGACTAACTTCAATTTGAAGGAAGATAAAATTTCTTCCATATCAAATCTAATGAATGGGCAAAGATTGAATGGATTAAATAGTTCTAATGTATGTATTCACAGAGGATTCATTAATTTTAATTCTTCTAATAATTTCTTTTTCTTTTTTTAATAGAAGCATGATAAAGAAAGAAATAAACAAATGAACCCAACTAATTCAAGGAGGCCGGTCCCATTTTCTTAGTCACTCTATAAATATGCAAAACCAACATGAGACAGATGGATGATGATGATAATCATAATGAATAGCAACAAAACCATAGAAATTCAAAAGGAAACTAAAAAGAAGATCCATAACGAAATTATTTATAATATAATATATAGGGAGGTGCTCATGTGAGAGACACGAGAGTGGATATGGATGTGAGGGCCCCCACCTATCTCTCACCAACTTGGTGAGAGTGTCTCTCACATGAGCACCTCCCTAATATATATACAAGGGATTTTTACCAAATAATTGTTTATAAATCTAAATTAGACAAATTCGTTTATGAATACATAATGTCACGACCCCGTACCGGGACCCTATCCTAATCTGTTGTCGCGGCACGGTGGGCCAGAAAATTTTGCCCCGCACACGCTAATTAGTTTCCCACATGTTTCCGCGGTGAGGATTCCACACAAATCACACACATGAAAAGATTTGCGGAAGCATGTAGCAAACACATAATTAAATCACCTTCAAGAGAGAGAATATATATATATATATGTATTTACAGACTTATGTCAGAGAGAGAGAAACATCACTAGCATACCCATAATTTAAGTTAAAGTTTACGTCACACAAAAAAACAAGGTTAAGTTTTACATATTTCCTAAAAGAGCAAGCCAACAATGGCTAATAACAAAGTCCCAAAATAAAAGCTAGATGTTCCCCCAAAATGATACGCATCTCGTGCCCTAATCCGATGCCTATATGACATTGTTGGGCTGCCACTCTTACCCAACGGGCTGCTCAACTATTGCCTCCTCGTGCTCCTCCTCAGGGGCAACATTACTTGGATCTGAGCACAAAAAACAAAGGGTCAGACACGGCGGTCTGGCAGGTAATAGAATCAAGTATAATCATGCTATAAATCAATAATTTGCAATTTATAAAACAAATACGATGGAAAGAAACCAATTAGAATGAGTAATTCAAAACAGTATCCTCTATAAAGTCACATGATAAATTACGATAAACATTTGAAACAAACATTGGCAACCACACAAAGCTATATTCTCTGTCACACGAGGTAACAAGAGCACTCACGATATAGATTCTCCGTCACACAAGGCGAAAGGAGCACACGATCATGACCCAGTATAGCTGGGCATCACTCATGAGTCCCGCCGTGGAACGGGCTAAATAAACATGCACGATATCCCAAACTGCAGTTGGCACGAAATATTTAAGGACCCAAGGTAGTTGATCAGACCGACAAGGTCATCCAAGCTGAGTGGTGCCGACAAAAACATAAATACACACTAACTTTCAAAATCATGCTTGCTACGGTTTAATTCGGGAACTACTCACGCTACATCAAGGACACACACTGACTCACAAGAATTCATGAATAGTAATCCCGACACGATGTGTATAAAACACAGTTCACGCAATGAATCACAAAACGAGGTTTTAGGTTTTAAAAATCACAAGCTCATTTCACAATTCCTCATCAATTCTTTAGGACCGTAACCGTCGAGTTAATATACACTATGAGGTCTCATGTCGTTCATTCGTTCATGTGGTGCCTAATTTTTAACGACATTTAAGATATCAATATGTATACATCGACTAGGAAGGGTCCAAAAGGAATTGGGAGTGAAAATCCCACTTTTCTCTTCATTTTAAAATTTCTGGGTGAAGTCAGTCACTTGTCGGTTGGCAGTCGGCTAGCCGACACTGGTCAGGTCGGTTAGCTGGGTGCTAACCGAGAGCTAACCGCCCCATCAAGGCAGGGAAAACAACATTCTGGATTTGGAACCAAAATGGTTCTGTCACCTGTCGGCTGACCAACACCTCAAGATCTGGAAAATGCAGCATTCTGGAGATGGAACCGAGATGGTTCGATCACCTGTAGGTTGGCAGTCGGCTAGCCGATACCTGATCGACAGCTGCGAGAATGCATTCCTGAAGCTGTTTTCAGTCATTTCTTTCCTCCAACACTTCTCCTTATCACCCCTTCTTTTCTGCACGAAAATGAGCCTACATGCTCCCCCTTTTTCATCAATCAACAATTCACTTCAAACACTCCAAAACTCATAAATCAACCTCACACAATTCCAAGTTTCAATTCCTAACAATTGTAGCATAAAAAATCCCAATTTGAGAGAAACAATTCCAAAATAGAATTCAATGAAATAAATCACAACATATGAGCATTAAAACATGTGTTTAGTAAACTAAACATTAAAACAAAACAAGATTAACCCAATGAAGATCTAAAAGTAAGAATCAAGCTCATAATTCTATAAAACATTGCATGCACAACCATATCACATTCAATTACTTGCCTCGGTTAGAAATGCACTCAAGAAAGTCTCCCCACACACCTCTCTCTATAGCTGAACTCCAATCTACAAGAAAACCCCCATGAGAATCACTCAAAACTCTACAAAATTCGAAATAAAAGGAGCTCTCAAAGAAACCCCTTGCAGTATGAAAGAAAGCTTCCTAAGGGTCCAGGAAATCCATATCTAAGAGTAGAAATCAAGGCCTTACTTGCAAGTGTAAGAACAAGCAAGCAAAGCTTGGAGAAGCAGGTTGTCCCAAAAATGGTACCTTTGAAAAGCTTAGGAGGTGAGGACAATGATGGTGCGCTCAGATTCTCAATTAGCATTAGCGAGAGGGGACATGCAAAGGCAAGAAAGAGAGAACAGTTCTGGTTCCAACTACTGATACGGGGATGAAGAAGGAGAAAGCCAACGTGGGTTTTGGGTTTTAAACTCAAGTGGGTTGTGGGTCCTACAACCCCTAATACTTCGAGGGCTTAAAACTCCCTCTTGTAGGTCCTGGATGAGATCGACGAAGAAGAACAAAATGATCGTTGAAGTGTCTAGTTTTCAAAACTATATTTTTCACATGATTTTCCAAACATCGAAATTCATGCACATATTTTGAGGTGGAAGGACCGTTTTGCCCTTTTTGTTGAAAAACATGGTTTCTGGGGTCCAAACACACACAGAGCAAACATCAAAGTTGTTGAAATTCAAAATAACAAATCCAAAAAGATCAAAATTGATATTTTCTCGAAATAAAAAATCAGATTCCCACACGAACACGCATCACATGGGTCACCCTGGGACCGGTCAAACCCGACTCAATGCTCTTAAAATTCCCCAAAGCTATTCCAAATGCTAATCTAGCTAGAAACCCAAGCTAATCATCCTCTAATCCCACTT
The DNA here is from genome assembly GCA_029852735.1 of Persea americana. Classification (NCBI taxonomy): domain Eukaryota; kingdom Viridiplantae; phylum Streptophyta; class Magnoliopsida; order Laurales; family Lauraceae; genus Persea; species Persea americana. The sequence continues at coordinate 19,610,619 of CM056816.1, forward strand.
AAAAACTAAACACGGCTAAAACAATTATTAAAAAAAATACTAAACATAGGTCAGGGTCTGACACATAATAACATTGAGATTGTGGTTCGTCCAAGTAAATTTGACAAGTTTACCCTTCATCCATGCGGACAACATCGTCATGTATAGACCTCGTTTTCTACCCTAAACTCAACAACGATCTCCCGCCCTTTTCCCCTTTGCCAAAGCATTTCCTGGAAGAATCCCCTCCGCAACTCCGCTCAGCAGATGGAAGACCAGAGAATCCTTCCCGACAGAGGCTTCTCCATTCTCACCAGAGGCTTTTTCTTTCTTCTTCCCCATCATCATCAATGCTTTTTTTTTTCTCTCCTGCCTTTTTGCTCTTTTTCTCCCTCTCCCTGCGCTCTCCCTCTCCCTTTCCCTCTCCCTCTCCCGCTCCGCCTAATTAGAGATTCCAGCAGGATCCTCTGACACCACTAGCCACCGCTGCTCGTCAAAGGAATTGCTAGAGAAAAGAGAGAATCTGAAATAGGGTTTCTCAAGCCAAGAAAGGTGATAACTTTTTACTTGTATTTACTGCATAAACTATCCATTTTTTGCTGTTATAATTGCATGGAAGTGCCTTCGATTTCCTTTTGAAGTTTGGTATTTAGATTTCCCTGCATTCTATTTGTTGAGCGTTTTATTTCATTTATTATTTATTTTCTTGCTTCTTTTTTTTCCATTTTTTTTTTATTTTTTGTGCATTTTCCATTTCATTGCCTAAAATCTATGGATGGATGAAATCAAAGGTTTGTCAATACCCAAAAGTCATTCTTTGGACACTACTGTTTTGGGGTCTTTACCTGTTTGGATTAGCTTTGTTGCAAATGTTTGATGATGGATGGGTGATTCAGAGAAATGGGAGTGACGATGGGCTGTGTTGTAGAGTATAAAAAAAAAAAGCAATTCACGGCAGTTTGATTAGGTGGATCTAATACAATGATGGTAAGACAATGGAATGAGTTGGTGGCAGAGATGAAGGTTTCAAGGTGGGAAAGTGAAAATGGGTTATGGTCGACATATGGTGTGGGTTAAGAAGGCGTGGGTGGTTGAGTTGGATAAAATGGATAAGTTGACTTGAAAATTCAATTTGATGTTACTTGTGCATTGGGTTGATCGAAGACAAAATCCAGAGATGAAGTGAAAAATGGAGAGGTGAGGCATGTTGACACCAAAAATGTCACTTTGCTTCATCAACATCAAAAGCTATATGGAGCAGCATCCTACTACAAACAGGCAAAGCTGCTTCAAGCATCAGATCTTGACAAAACCAAACAAAAACTACAAGATCTCTCAAAGTAGCCAAAAAAAGGGTACACATGAAGTTTCGGGCCATTTCAACACCATCTGGCCTAACTTCAATCCTCCAACAGCTGAGCGGGAGCTCCCGACGGCGACAGTGTCAAATACATCAAATCTTCGATTAGAGCCTATGGATGGTCTCAAAATACCTCCAGAAGGCTCCATGTCAAATTTCAAGTCAAACCGACACCGTTTTTACCCTCCATCAACTCTCGAACGGCGAAATCAAGCCTCCCGGCGGCGAGAACCTCTGATGCCGCCACTCATCAAACAAAACACATGAGTAGCTTCTGCATGCTTCCAAAGGGCTGCACGTCAAATTTCAGGTCATTCCGACAACGTTTGACCCGGTTTTGATGCTCCGAAGCAAAATCAAGCCTACCGGTGGCGAAGCTCCCCGGGACCATGGCACCCAAATCGGAGCTAATGGATCATCTCAAAATGACTCCAATAGGCTCCCCGTCAAATTTCAGGTCAATCGGACATCGGATGACCGTACATCAAAGCTCGACATCTTCCGCATGGTGAAATCAAGTCAAGCATCGACGGGACCCCAAACGGCTTCAAAACTCAAATAAAAGCCCATGGTTGGTCCTATCTAATGCCCAAGAAGCTTCACCTCAATTTTCAGGTCATTCCGACATCGTTTGACCCAGTTTCAACTCTTGGCGGAAAATCGGCTACAGAGTCTTCAGCTTTTCCAAAAAATAGGAAACTTTGTGCTCTGATTTGCACGTCCTTTCGACGGGTTTTCTTCAGAGGAATCAAGCCAATAAATGAGGAGAAATGTCAAAGAAAAATACAGGAGAAAACAAAAGCGAAAAAGCCCGAGAAACGACCAAGAAAAGGCGACCGAAAGGCGGCCGAAAAATGGACCAAAGTCCAAGGTTGCCGGCGACCTTGGCCCATGGTCGCCGGCAACCATGGCCCAAGGTCGCCAGCCCCATGGTCGCCGGCGACCCTGGAAATCCGGGTCGCCGGATTTTCGCCGAAACGTCCATTTTTTCGATTCTTTTCGCGTGTCGCGATGATTGGCCCTTGTGATTTTCTTAAAATCTGATTTTTGAGGCATGATATCCGTCGATCTTCGTCAACATCACGGATCCGCCATCAAAATCATTTGATCATCATCGGATACTCCGAAATTGCCAACCGGCCGACCAAGAAAGCACACTTTCTGCCCGACCGATCAAGAAATCGACTCGACAGATGTTGCCGGCCCATTAGTGGCAACCAATGTCTGAATTTTCATCGTCATCCGACATCAAGCAACGTACGGATCCATCGATGATCATCGCAAGAAGAATTCCAAAAGACGCGGTGCGGCCCGCGACTCTTCAAGCGACTCGGCAGCCAATTAATGAAGTTAAATGACCCTTTTATGGCAATTTATTAGGGTCATTAACTCATTATTTTAAACGGCCCAATCAGAAGCCAAGAAATGGGAGTTACAAGTCCAATTAATCATGACAATTAACCATGTAACTCCTATCATTATGGAGATTAATCATGGTAATTAATCATGAAACTCCCATCATCATGGAGATTAAATGCCCATTACTCTCCATCGGCCAATCAAAATCCAAGAAAAAGGAGTTACAAAATTATGAAATTAAATCTTGTAACTCCTCCCATCATGGAGCATTAATACCATTAATGCCCATAAAACCCTCCTAATGGCCACCAAAAGCCTATAAATAGGCGGTCATTCCAAGGAGAAAGGGTCCTGAAAATTGTCCGAAAATATCATCTGAAGAGTTCTGAAGAAATTGTCCTAGAAATCTCTACACAAAAAGAAGCTCTCTTGCCTTGAAGAAACTCTGCTGCAAGCACTACAAGGTGATCGAAGTCCCTTGGGGGGGCCACCCCCACCCCAAGATCTCCTCTCTTCTTCGGCTTTTCAGCCCGTCTACTTGGTTTTTTATTGGATATAAGACCTTCTCTTGGTCTTTATCCTCTAAAAATCTGAGGTCCAAGCCAAGCCAGGTGAATCAAAGCATCAAGTGTTCTCATCTGAAGGACGATGGCGGAGCCCATACATGACTCGCGACCGTCGATCTGAACGACCACAATCGCTTGAGAAGTCAGATTCCTTTTCTTACTTTTCTATTGTATTGTATTTTTTAAAAAGAGACATAAAAATCACATTTCTTGTCTTTACATTTTGATGAGATTTGTAAACTGCCTTTTACGGCACAAAATCGCCTTCTACGGCACAAAACTGCCTTTCACGGCAAATTAAACAAAATCGCCTCTCACGGCATTTTAAAACCTTGTCTCTTTCTTTAAAATATATGTGCAATGGAAAGTTAGAAAAAAGTTGATTTCCTTTTCTACTTGTGAAGGTGAATCTCCGGATCACCACTTCAAATTCCAAGTAGAATAGAAAATCTGGCATACCGGTACAAAAAAAAAATGTTGATGCTTGCTCTTTTTTTTCTCTTCACCCCGTCGCACCCCGGCGGACCCGGGACGGAGGAAGGCGAGAAAGAAAAAGACGGGTCCATCAAGTTGGCATACCCGGTGGGACTTGTTCAATTGAGAACACGATGCTTAGAATCCTTGGCTCCCTTCTAGTTGGTGGCCTATGTTGGATCTTGTATCTAAAAAAAAGACATGAGATGGGATTCTTTGGAAACTTCTTTCTTTGAACTTGTTTCCATTCTTTCTTTTCTCAACAAAAAAAGGGGTTTTCTCTCTTTTGGATTCAAATTGGATAAAACTTTGGTTCTTTCCTTTTCGTTTGTTTGCGCTCGCAGAAATGTTTGAGCCAACGTTCGGATTGGGAGGGGCCATTTCCCTCTCTTTGATGGATCCATCGGAGATCTTTAAAAAAAAAAAAAGAAAAAGTTAAAAAAAAACCTTTTCAAATTTCTCTCTTTTGGATTCAAATTAGAGAAACTTTGGTTCTTTCCTTTTCGTTTGTTTGCGCTCGCAGAAATGTTTGAGCCAACGTTCGGATTGGGAATGACCATTTCCCTCTCTTTGACGGATCCATCAGAGATCTTTCAAAAAAAAAGAAAAAAGTTAAAAAAAAAAAAATTTTCAAATTTCTCTCTTTTGGATTCAAATTAGAGAAACTTTGGTTCTTTCCTTTTCGTTTGTTTGCGCTCGCAGAAATGTTTGAGCCAACGTTCGGATTGGGAAGGACCATTTCCCTCTCTTTGACGGATCCATCGGAGATCTTTCAAAAAAAAAGAAGAGAAAAGTTAAAAAAAAAAAAAACTTTTCAAATTTCTCTCTTTTGGATTCAAATTAGAGAAACTTTTGTCTTTTCCTTTTCGTGCAATGGCTCGCAGAAATGTTTGAGCCAACGTTCGGATTGGGAGGGGTCATTTTCCTCTCTTTGATGAGTCCATTGGAGGTCTTTCAAAAAAAGAGAGAGCATTAAGGTTGCACCAGTTGCGTTCTTTGGCCAAAGTGGATCTAAGAAAAGCCTTATCCAGAGTGTGGAGGCAGCTAGACTGTTCGAGGTAAGGGTCCTTCAAATGGGTTCATTAAGTAATCCTACCCTTACCTGGGGGCTAATCTATCCACTAAGGTTTCATAAGACCGAATTGGAAGACCTATGTGCACTCTCAAAAAAAAAAAAAAAATTTAATTTTTTTTTTAAAATTAAAAAAAAAAAAAAAAACTTTTGTCACTATTGTGTTCAAATTGGAGGAATTTTGGTTCTTTCCTTTTCGGATTTAGGCTCGCAGAAATGTTTGAACCTGTATTCGGATTGGAATACCATTTACTCTCTTTTGCGAATCCAATCTTGACATTTCAAAAAATCCCATCTCGTGTCCTTCAAGGATGCGATTTACAACATTTGTGCCTAGCGGTGCTAGTACGCCCTTTCAGGTCTACTGTATTCGCGACCGACACATTTGTATCTCTAATCTTATATCATTTTACCTCGAGTGAGCTTCGCTTCTCGGTAATTTGAATTAAGGTTTACAATTGCTTCTAGCGGTCCCTGGAACGCTCATTTCGAGCCGACCATACTTGCGTTTAGAACAATTATACCATCTATGGCTTTTTGGCCTTCTTCATTACGCTCCGAACGGGCCATGCCCCTGAGCGATTTGAAAAGATAAAACCATAGTATAGCCCATTTATGATCACCCTATTCTTGTGATTACTAATGGATGTGGTCTTGTTTCAGAAAAGTTTTTTCAAAAACTAACAATGGCAGCTTCGTTGACCATCACCTTCGATGAGAACAAGTACCAAGTCATGCTTCAAGAGAAGCAAAGCAAGGGCACTTTCAAGCGCCCCGTCAGCTGCCGAAGCATCACCTCCCTCGGCAACTCCCAAAACACCGGGTCGACCTCCACTCCCCGGACCATCGTCTTCGGGTCACTGGGACCATTCCCACTACCCGCAGAAGAGACGGTGCCTGCTAAGAAGCAGAAGACCGCCCCCCAACGTGTCGCTACCCCGACACCAAAGGCGGTCACCAAGAAACCTGAGGCTCGTGGCAATCCCATGAGACCTCAACCTACAAAAAACCAAGTCTATCCCAAGACTTGGTCCCCGCGATCTTCACCAAAACAAAGAAGGTCCCGGACATTTGCAAAGCCAGAATACCTGGCTCCTCTCAAGGAGAATAGGTTTTATCCTCTTGCTTACATCAAAGGAGAGAAACCTACCCTCCACCGAACAACAAAAACTACTCAGCACGAGCCGGCTTGCTCATACAAGCCCAAAATCAAATCGTGCATCACAAGGCCTCGACAAGAACTTGCTAGGGCCTACTCTCCTGCAACTCGACCCTTCATCTCAACAGGGGACGAGCTTGCAAAATTTAAAGCTTCGCTGCGACGGGCTAAGGACCGCGTCCAAATCTTGTCCATGCCAGTCTTCAAGGAAGACAAGCTCGGTTGCTGCGCACGAGGGACCACGTCCTTCATTGCCAGAGCACAGCCCAAGCTAACCGAAGCTCAAATTGTTCGTTGCATACGTCGCCGCACGGCATATCGACAAAAGAGATTAGAGAAGCAAAGAACCCAGCATTCTGAGCTTCAAATCTCCCAAAAGTGGGTCGAAAAAGAAAGACCCGACCAAGTTGCTGCTGTCCACATGGTTGGCAAAACCAAAAGACGCCAGAAGTCAGCAACGAAAATACATGTCAGACGACCGGTGACTCGCAGCGTCTCCCGGACGAGAAGACATCAGGAAGACTCTCCCACTCCTTCAAGCCAGGGACATCGGAGTGATCATTCCTTGGACTCTTCATCTAAAAGAATGAGCTCCAGCTCAGTCACTAAGACAGTATCCTCTTTCGACTCACGAAGGATGAATGTCTTGGTCACAAACTCTGAGCAACCTCCACCACATGACGACATGGCTCTAAGCATTCAGCAGCTAGAGCAAGGACAGCAGAGAATAGAGGTTCTGATGGAAAACCTCCTTCTCACTCTCCAGCGTCCACCAAACAATGACGAAGTTCCTCCACAAGATGAGGCAAACGGTGGAGAAGATGAGTCACGCGCCCTTAATAAAAAGGACGTGGACAATATCCTCGCCAAAGCAAAAGAAGAGGATACATTGAAGGAGCATGGGATCAAGCCACCATATCCCTTATGGATGGACTCGGTTCCGTTTCCCCAAAAGTTCAAACAACCTCTTCTCCAAACATATACGGGGAAAGGTTCAGCCAGACAGCAGGTCATCCACTTCAAGATCCTGACAGGAACGATTGCGGATCAAGATGCACTCAAGATCCGGCTCTTTTCAAGTACCCTAAAAGGTACGGCCTTTGATTGGTATTCCACCTTGCCAGAGGACTCCATTCAAAACTGGACCATGCTAGAGACACGTTTCCTGACCCACTTCAAAGGTGAGGATCATCCTGTTACTATGGCTCAGCTCTGCAGCCTTAAACAGGGAGAGAATGAGTCGACATACGACTTCATTCACAAGTGGAAAGCAATGGCATACAAATGCTCAGATGTGCTGCCACAAGCGTCGCTAGTCGACATTTGCCGAAACAACATGAGAGCAAGGATCCGCTCCATGATCATCGGCAACAAATCAAAAAACTTGGGAGAACTCCTAGAAGCGTCTATGGAGGCTGAAACGGTGATCAAAGACCTCAACAGTCAGAAGTCATCAAAGAAAGAGCAGACCGCCATTCTAACCTCCAAGCCAAAGAAAAAGGAGGTTCTCAATGTGCAAACCAAGTCAGCTCCTCAGCCACCAAAGAAAGCTGAAAATAAAGCTGCAGGTAAGAGACCTGAACTCTCTGATGCCTTCAAAGAACGAGTAGAAAAGAAATACTCGTTCGATGAAGATGTCGAAGAAATATTTGGGGCTCTCTTGGTAAATGGCAAACTCACCTTGCCTGACCCCAAAAGGCCGGGAGATGTTGGCAAAACCAACGATCCCTGATATTGTCCATACCACCAAATGGTCTCGCATCCTCTCAACCAATGTTTCGTTGTTAGAGAGAAGATCAACGAGATGTGGAAAAACGGAGTCATCACCTTTGACAAAAACTATGGGTCTGCCTCCGTTAATATGGTGTCATATGGACAAACATCCAAATCATCAAAGGAAAAAGTCACTACTTTCTTCAAGGTGATAAAAATGACCCAAACGTCCCAAGAGCTGGTGCCTTACCCAACACCAGAAGGGCAACCCATATGGGTACATCCCGATCTCCTAGAAGATGAAAATTGGGAGATCGTCAAAACAAAGCCGACCGCTCAACAGCGAAGGTAAGCCAAGAGACAACTCCGTAAGCTCAAACAGCAGGAGAAGGCTCAAACAAAACAAGAGGTTCCTGAAAAAGCAGAAACCTCCTCTACCGCTTCACTGGGGGCAACAGAGGGGTCTCTCCCTAAAGTTCCAAGAGTGATAAGAAAATTCACTCTCAGTGATTTCATGCCACCACGGCTCAGAGATGAGACTACGCAGGGGGCATCGTACTCTTGTAACTTGGTAGTTGGATTCTCCATGAATGGATACGAGTCCAGTGACACTGCCAGTGACACCGATGAGTGGGAGGAATCCCTTGAAACTGGAGAATATCTCTCCGACGAAGAATGGATCCCGGAATCCCACCTTATGCCAATAATCTGGTATAACCCCTTCCAGCCACAAGGATCCTGGTCTGATGATGATGAAGATCAAGAGGCTGCCCAAATTGTTGTTAACACAGCACAAACAAATGCTCTAGTGGATCCCAACCAGGTCGAACCACAAGGAGCAGATGAAGAAAAAGATTTGGCTCCTATGCCCGATCTTGAAGAATATGCAAGGATCTTGTAACGTCTAGCCATAGAGCAGGAGCAGGATCGCATCGACCGACTTCATCAAAATCCAGAACCGGAAGTCCCGAAAACTCCACAAGCATTTCCTCCAGTGACTCCGGAAAATGAAGAAAGTTGCTGGATTGATGATCCTCTTACATCGGAGGATGAGTCTGATTCCCAACGGTCCATTATGGAGGCATCTTCTATCGAAGTTGCCTGTAATGTGATAGTTCAGGATGATAGTGCCTCTGAAGCTCCATCTGCTGAGGCCATGGACTCTCAAAATGTATCCAGTAGCATATCTTCTGGAGCTACATATTCTCGGGTGACTTCCACTGAGATAACACCTTCTCAGCCATCGTCTCCTGAAACGGTGACATCAGAATTCAAGCCCCTTCCGACTGATCACCATGAAGAAGCTCTGACTGATGAAGTCTTCAAAGAAAACCCAGTCAATTGGTCCCAGGTACCCAACCTCATAGGAGATGTCTGGACCGATGAAATACTGGACAAAGAAGAAAAGTTGTTGGAAGCTGTTCAGGACTTGTTCCCGGAAAATGCTCCATGCAACGCAATAACTGAAGACGGCAATGCTGCTGCAGAGGCGTTTTTAGCAAATGGGGAAGACCAGCCCCTTGAGCCCGAAGGGGGTCTTCCGAAAGAAGAACCACCTCTAGAAGCTTTTGAAGTTGGGAAAGGTACCCGCTCTGGCCGGGATTACCACAAAAACTATAACCAACCTTCTTCTTCTTCTTCTTATGTAAATCCTTCGGGAAAACAAGCTGTAAATGCCCCAAGCGGCGGTGATAATGAAAATGTAGGCCTAAAGGAGGCTTTCAAGTATGACTTGATCGAGCACTTCAAACACATACCTGCACGACTGCACATCCTAGACTTATTACGAATGTCACCATAAACTCGTGATAATCTCATTTCAGAACAGCAAAGGCTGAATCTGGATGTCGACAAACATGCCCCGCAAGTCCTGCAAATTGAAATGGACTATAGGGTCACAAAATCAAAAACCTCCTCAAAGGGAGAAAAGAAAGAAGCTGGAGGACCTTGCATTGAATGCCTCTCGGTCCAAAAAGCCGCAAGTGCTACCATCGCCTTCAATAAGGAAGACCTCCTGCTAGGCGAGATGAAGCACAACCGACCCTTGTACTTCACAGGGTACATCAAAGAGATGCCGATACACAGAGTCCAGATCGACCCGAGTTCTGCACTCAACCTCATCTCTACTTCGGCACTCGAAGAACTGGGTATCCCACCTAGCAAACTAAGCCACACATCTGTGTCCATCTTTGGGTACGATGGGAGTGCTCAAAGGCCCATTGGCAAAATCCGGTTCAAGTTGCAAATCGGCGATCTTATCTCTGAGGTTACCGTATATGCAATAAAAACCCCTTCATGCTACAACATCCTTCTTGGACGCCCTTGGATACACGAGAACGGTGTCGTTCCTTCTACTCTACATCAGTGCATCAAGTTTGTTGACGACGACGGCTTGATACATCGAGTGTTTGCAGACAAAAAGCCCTTCAAAGGCAAGGAAGTCCATTTTGCAGACTCTTAGATGTACAAGGATGAAAAAGAAGGAAATGAGGAGAAAACAGCATCCTTTGCCGGCAATCTCCAAAAAGATAAAGGCAAGGCTCCTCAGCGATCATCGGAAGAAAACAAACCTTCCGGCAAACTCAAAGAGAGCAATCAGTCTCCCTTCGTCATCTCCTTCAAATCTTCCAAACCTTTGGTAATCACTACTAAAGCAAAGAAGACAGAGCAAAAGACAGGGGGCAAGTTTGCTGTCTCCTTCGTGTCTATCATACAAGACACGGATTCGGATTTAGAGACTGAAGACGATACATCGTCAAGCCAAGCTGATACTCAGCAAGTTCGGCTTGCTCTCACTCCATTGGAGACCCCTGCTGACGTAGAAGATCCTACGTCTGCTACCTTCGTCGTTCCGGAAACGTCGGCAGAAGATAAACCAATCTTCTTCTATAGATCGAACGCTTCTTCATCAAACTGCCTGCTTGAGCCTTTCCAAAATGAAGGTATGCCTCAACTATCCTTGTATAGTCTAATGGCACAAGCTATCATGAAGAAAATGGGCTATGATGCTCAAAATCTAATTGGTTTGGGAGGTGGCCGTGGTACCCTCACACCATTGGAACCCGCCCTGACCAAAAGTCAGCTGGAAGATTGGAAACTCCACCGTCGAATAGACAAGTCTTCATACGGATTGGGGTATGATCCTGACACTCCGATGAGACAGCTGACACAAAGGCTGCAGAGTCGTTTTGTAGACCAAGCCTCAACATCTCATGTCGATGAAGACATCGATCTCCCTGGATATCTCTTTGAAGAGTTACCCGACAAGGACCCAGGAAGCTCATCAAATTGGTATGATTTCTCTGATGATGAAGAGGAATTGTCCGATGACACAGACGCACGGTTCTCTAATTCAGAAGAGCCGTCGTCTCCAAAAGAAGTGCCTTACTTCGACCCAGTTTCAGCTGGTGATTGGGATCACCTCATAGCAAGTCTTGAGAAGAATACAGATCAAGAAGATTTATGGACAGAAGCGGAGCCATGGTCTGAAAATGCCCTTGGAAATCTAGAAGGTCTTGTTGAGCTGGAAGCCTCCGAAAATATTGTGGAGGAACCACCTTCAAACCTTCCGACAGAAGATTCTGTTCATAAGATAGACTTGGGAACACCAAATAACCCACGTCCTGTATTCATAAGCAAGAATATAAAGGATGAGGAGTTACCCGAGTATGTCTCTTTTCTTCGTGAATTTGTTGATTGTTTTGCATGGTCTTACGCTGAAATGCCTGGCTTAGATCCCAAAATAGCAGTTCACAAACTCAACCTGCAAGAAAATGTCAAGCCTGTCAAACAAGGCCAAAGAAGATTCCATCCTGATGTGATGGACAAAATTGAACAAGAAGTTCAGAAACTCAAAAACGTTGGCTTCATCCGCGAGGAACAACATCCTGAATGGTTGGCCAACATCGTCCCTGTGACAAAGAAAAATGGGCAGATCAGAGTCGGTATTGACTATAGAGACCTGAATAATGCATGCCCCAAAGATGAATTCCCGCTCCCCATACCGGAGGTAATGATTGACAACACCTGCGGGTTTGAGCGAATGACTTTCATGGACGGCTTCTCTGGCTACAACCAGATAAAGATGCATCCCGAAGATGAAAGGCATACATCCTTTCGGACCCCATTTGGCGTGTATTGCTACACTGTCATGCCATTTGGTCTGAAAAATGCTGGTACAACATATCAAAGGGCTATGATGAAGATATTCCAAGATATGCAGCACAAGACGGTCGAGTGTTATGTCGATGACCTCGCCGTCAAAAGCAAAAGGAAAGAAGACCATCTCCAAGATCTTCGAGAAGTCTTCCTCCGGCTTCGCAAACACAAACTGCGAATGAATCCCCTCAAATTCTTCTTCGGTGTCTCATCGGGTAAGTTCCTCGGATTCATAGTTCGGAAAGCTGGAATAGAACTTGACCCCATCAAAGTCAAGGCAATTCTAGAAATGCCATCTCGAAGAACCCTAAGAGAACTAAAAGGGCTTCAAGGAAGATTGGCATACATCCGATGGTTCATTTGCAATCTATCAGGAAAATGCCGTCCATTTTCTCGCCTGATGAAGAAAGGTGTAGACTTTGTTTGGGATGCTGAATGTGAAGCTGCATTTCAAGACATCAAGTCATACCTGACCAAGCCTCCGGTTTTGGCTGTTCCCACAACCGGAAAACCATTCATCTTGTACACAAGAGCTCCCGACTATTCTTTGGGCGCTCTACTCGCACAAGAAAATGATGGAGGAAAAGAAGCTGCTCTATACTACCTCAGTCGCATGTTGGTAGGTGCAGAGCATCGCTACTCTCCAGTCGAAAAAGAATGCTTGGCAGTGATGTTCGCCGTACAAAAGCTGCGTCACTATTTGCTGTCAAACACAATATACCTGATATCGAGGATCAATCTCTTAAAGATCCTTGTCACAAAAGCAGGTTCTCTCAATGCCCGGCTGGCAAAATGGTCCATCCTTCTGTCACAATTTGATATTAGGTATGTACCACAGAAAGCAATCAAAGGTCAAGCTCTGGCAGACTTTCTCGCAGAGCATCCACTGCCTAAGGATTCTCCGCTCAGGGATGATCTCCCAGATGAACCTGTCTATAGCGTGGAGACTTCCTCACCAAATGCCTCCTGGAACATGTACTTCGATGGTGCAACCAGGACAAATGAAAAAGGAAAGCCGATATCGGGAATTGGCATTCTCTTTGTTAGCCCCGATAAATACATGATTCCACACGCATTTTCGCTACTGGAACCATGTTCAAATAATGCAGCTGAGTACCAAGCTCTGATTATAGGATTGGAACTCGCCCTTGAATCTGACATCACAATGCTGGAAGCATTTGGGGATTCTCAACTGATCGTCAACCAGATGAATCAGGAATATGAAATCAGGAAGCCTGATCTGTTGCCTTACTACAACAAGGCGCAATCGCTTCGTCAAAACTTTGACATCTGCCACATCACCCACATCCGCAGAGGTGAAAACATCCGTGCAGATGCCCTGGCTGGACTTGCTGCATCCATGGCAACCCAAGAAGGAGAAAACATGCAAATTATAGTGTGTCAAAGAAGGATTCTCCCTCCTCTCAACACACACCTAGCAGTTGCTGAATGCCACCGAGTGGTCGGAGGTCGGATTTCCATCCTTAAACCTCCGATAGGCGACTGGAGGGATCCGTTCATTGATTATATTATGTTCGGAATCCTACCTGAAGATCCAAAAGAGCGGGTAAGTATCCAAAGACGAGCCCCAAACTTTCATTTGGATATTCCCTCCAAAATGCTTTACAGAAAATCCTTCAATGGAGTACTTCTACGCTGCTTATCACAATAAGAGGCGGAAGAAACTCTAAAAGAAGTTCATGCTGGTCTTTGTGGAGCCCATCAGGCTGGTCCCAAGCTCTACGATCAGATAAAAAGGTTAGGTTATTATTGGCCTACCATGGTGGCTAACGCAATACAATTTGCTAAACGTTGCCAACAATGCCAAGTTCATGGAGATTATGTACACATGCCTCCAGAATGGCTACATCCTACAGCGATCTCATGGCCATTCGAAGCCTGGGGTATGGACATCATAGGTCCTATCTCTCCCCCGTCAAGCAAAGGTCATCGCTTCATCTTCGCCGCTACGGATTATTTCTCCAAGTGGTCAGAAGCATTTGTGTTCAGTGAAATGAAGACCTCGTCAGTCCTTCAATTCTTATGAGCCAACATCATTTGTCGCTTCGGCATACCTAAAAGATTCGTCCATGATAACGGACCACAATTCTGGGATCACAGATTCTACAGGTTCTGCGACAAATACAAAATTCAAAGTTGTCCTTCGACTCCGTATAACCCGGCAGCGAATGGACTAGCAGAAGCCTTCAACAAGACACTTTGCAAAATTATCAAGAAAATGGTCTCTACTCACAAAAGAGACTGGAGCGACAAACTGCCTGAAGCTTTATGGGCCTACCGGATTACCGTTCGAGGACCAACCCATAGCACACCATTCTCCTTGGTCTATGGATGTGAAGCAGTTGTCCCCCTAGAGGTACGAATTCCTTCTTTAAGGGTATCTCTACAAAATGAAATGACGCAAGAAAGCAACGTCAAATTGAGACTCCAAGAACTGGATAACCTCGATGAAAGACGACTCGAAGCTCTACAAAGTGTTGAGCTTTACCAAGCACACATGGCAGGATCTTTTGACAAAAGGGTCAGGCAACGCGCCCACAAAAAGGGTGACTTGGTTCTTACGGTGAAAAGGCCAATGGTTTTTGCCCACAAATCCAAAGGCAAATTCGATCCAAAATGGGAGGGACCCTTCGTCATCGACAAAGTCTTCTCCAATGGCGCATATGCTCTTCTAAACATGGAAGGTGACAGATGTATGCTGCTCACCAATGGCAAGTTCTTGAAGCGGTACTACCCTTGAAGACTTCCTACATCGGGTCAGAGTGATGCCTGCATGGCCAAAGCCTATTCCTAGGTACTTGCTCGTCAAACCCACCCCTTTTAGAGTTTTCATCCCTATGTTGAAATTTCTAAAAAGCCAAAAAACAATGCTTACTTTCAATGTTTCATTGTTAAAAAAAAAATCAAACCCAAAATCCAAGTTTCGGAGCCTCTTCCCTAACTTGACCAAAACTTTCAATCTTTGAACCCAAAATTCATGGTTTGAAACAAAAATCAGGACTTAGGAATTTCCACCCTAGTCCACCCTAACTTTTACCACCAAAGATGGTTTTTAGTCAAAATTTACGACCCTCGTGTCTTTAAACAAAAAATGGTTTTTCAAAAAACCGTGGGGAAGCGACATTTAGTCGATACTCACACAAAACCCAAAAATCGGAAGGATGCGAACCCCATTCGATACTTCCAAAACCTCAAAATCGCAAGAAAGCGACACCTTGTCGATACTTGCAAAATCTCAAAAAAAATCGTGGAGACACAACGTTTCAGTTGATATCCACAACCCAAATTTCAAAACAAAAAAAACAAAGGTTCGAAAAAACCTCAAATTTCAAAAATCGTGGGGAGGCGACATTCCATCGATACCCACAAAACCAAATTTTTGAGAAAAAAGCAAGGAGGCGACATTCAGTCGATACTTGCACCCAAATCCGCGAGGAAGCGACATTCCATCGATACTCGCTACCGAATGAGCAAGGAAGCGACATTCCATCGATACTTGCAATACCATTCAGCAGGGAGGCGACTCTTAGTCGATACTTGCATTTTTGAAAACCAAAAACCGGCTTTCACGCCAAAACCAGGCTTTCACGCCAAAACCCGGCTTTTATGCCAAAAACCTGGCTTTCATGCCAAAAACCAAAATCTGGCTTCCATGCCAACAAAACAAAAACCTGGCTTTCATGCCAAAAATCAAAAAATCTGGCTTCCATGCCAACAAAACAAAACTTGGTTTTAAAAAAACTTGGCTTCTATGCCACAAAATCTGGCTTTCACGCTAAACAAACAAAAATCGGCTTCCATGCCACAAAACAAAATTTGGCTCCCATGCCACAAAAACTTTGGCTTCCATGCCACAAAACAAAAACTTGGCTTTCACGCCACAAAAATCGGCTCTCACGCCAAAAACCGGCTTCCATGCCACAAAACAAAAACTTGGCTTTCACGCCACAAAAATCGGCTCTCATGCCAAAAACCGGCTTTCATGCCAAACGAAATTTTGGCTTTCACGCCATCCAAAATTCGGCTTTCAAGCCATCTCAAAAATCAGGCTTTTTGCCACAAAATCTGGCTTTCACGCTTAAAAACAACCATTTGACAAAAGATTTTCACAAAATGACAACCTTTTGATCAAATTTTCAAACAAACCATTCCCATTCAATTTTTGCTTATATTTCATCGAAAGTGAATTTAAGTGAAATAAGGGGATACAAAAAAAAGTGCCAAAAATGTTTATACATGGAGGTACCAAAAAAAAAAGAGAGAAGAAAAAGTTTGTTACAAATAAGGAGGCTAGTCTGACATGGTCTTCAGCCATAGGCTTAACTCCTCAAGCAAACACTTGGCCTTAGCCTCCAAAGCTTCCATGCCACGTTTCTTCAGAATCTTCCCATAAAAAGCAGTAGGCCGTCGTGATCCATCCTCGGCACGGGGAAGCTATTCCCAGAGAATCTGCCATTGTTCATATTCTTGAGTCTTCCTCCGGAGATTGCTTTCGACCTCCTCAACTTGGCGAATGAGAGTCATCTCTCTATCTCGAGCTTGCAAAGTGGCAGTCCACTTGGCAGCGGCTTGTTCTTCCAATAGCTCAAGGCGCTGTCTGGCTTCGGCGACCTCCCTATCAAGGCAGTGCTGGTCCTGTGTCAGCTCAATAATAGCCAACTCAGTGACGTTCCTCTCCCGAACGAGCTGCTTCCGAGTCCGCGAGATCTCATTCAAATTAGATTTGACCTCGCTGGAAGGCTTCAAAAAC
Organism: Persea americana; assembly: GCA_029852735.1. NCBI lineage: Eukaryota > Viridiplantae > Streptophyta > Magnoliopsida > Laurales > Lauraceae > Persea > Persea americana. The sequence goes on from CM056816.1 coordinate 19,627,230, forward strand.
ATCTCGTTGAAGAAATCATCATTCGGAAAGCTCTTGGTCTCAGTCCACTTGTTGCCTAGAGCGATGACTTCATCAACAAAAGCCTTGGCATCTGTAATGTCCAGACCAACTTCTTCGCTATCGGCAAGAATGTCCTGCGCATGCTTCACCATGCCAAAACCAGCCTCCAAATGGCCAGAAGAAAGAGTCTCGACCCATGAGCTCAAGACTCTCTTCAACACCTTCCTCGCAAACTGACGGGATGGCTCAGATGAAGACTCGCCATGCTCCGTTGGTCGACTACCCGTGTCAGGCACCGTTGGAAGAGTAATCAAGAAGCTCTTTCCAATCGGAGCCGCTGGGGAAGGAATATCAGTAGGCGGACTCGCCTCTGCCTCATCAAAATTGGTGGAAGAAGCCCCTACTCCTGGATCGGTCACAGGTACCCCCTGCTCTGGTTCTGAAAAAGATAGAGGAACTTTTTCTGTCACCTCACAACCTGCCAATGGAAAAATGGAAAAGGTATGAATATGATCTTGTCAAAAATCAAAATATCAAGATTATAATTACAAAGTACCTTCTTCGACGACTGGTGGAATGCTTTTGCCTCCATGAGCTCATCCGAAATATCATCAAAAGTTGTGTCCATGGATGGCTCAAAGTCGTCGGAATCCTCTGGCAAGTCAGCTGGCAAAAAATATATATATATGTCAGCAAGTGGCGGTTAAAAAATAAAAATAAAAAAATAAAATCATACCAGGAGGAGATTCTGGATCTACTTCTGAATCTCTGGGTTCTTCCTCAGATGCCACGATAGGATCCGTCACCGCCTCATCGGTCGGAACCTCGGGCATCATCAAGCCATCATCTTCTGCCAAAAGAAAGAAAGCAGTAGATCAAAACAAAAGCTCTCATTAAAGAAAAGAACCGGAAAGAGAAAAGGGAAAAGCATACCATCATCAATGGTCTCTTTCCCTCGGCTTCTCTTCTCTGGAGACTCACCATCATCCCCTGATGCCTCCTCAACAATGGTGGAAGGAATTTCCAGATCAGGAGAACTTTCGTGCCGCCTCTGACTTCGGCGGTGTCCCCTTCTCCTCTTGCCCCTACGGGACGAACTGCTGGAAGCACCCTCCCCACCATCAAAATCAGGCCTCTCACCAGAGTCCTCACTGGACAATCTGCTCTTGCCAGTAGACTCCATGGAAGCCTTTGCTCGCTCGGCTTGTATCCAAGCAGCAACCTCAGCCTCCTCCTCAGCAAGCTGTTCCAAGACCTCACCAGGTATCTCTTGTGCAGCTCCCAGTCTGATGACGTCCTGTTCCTCGAGAAAACCTGTTCTGTGCCTTTCTCCAGAAAGGAAAGCCAGAACTTCTTCTCGGCGAACGCCGTCTGACTTCCCAAGGCCCTTCCCGGAAGACTGCTTTACATCAAGCTCTTTCTTGGAAAGCCCCCGGTACGCTGAAAAGCTCTCCACAAACCATTTTGTGAAGCCAGCCGTCCGAAAAGTAGGCAACTCAGGATAAGAAATCAGGGCAGTAGTGTCTTCCGCGTTATAAAAGGCCCATGCATTTCTCCCGTCCTGCAGACCTCCAAAACGCTTCACCTTGCTCGAAGGCGCTCCAACAACGCCTTAAGAGAAGCCCAACTGCATGGCAAAACGCGAGGGAACATACGGCTGGATGTCGACGAAAAGATGTCTGCGGTACACCATCGTGCCAACACGTATGTTAAAAGCCAACTCCTCTCGGCATTTGTCAAAGAATAGTGTCTCCCAGACCCTGCCCTGGTCGAATCACGGGAGACACCGAAATCAAAAGCCTTCTTCCTCAAACCCGGAGAAAGCTTCACTGAAGACTGCCCCATCTCGACGTCCCAGAATCGTCGGATCCTCAAGCGGGCAGATAAAAGAGATTCGGAAACAGGCTTCCCTCTAGCCAACCGAATCATAAACGGGTCATCGTCCTGAGCAGCACCCAATCGGTGGAAACTGGGACAGTGGTATACATACCACGAATAGAAAATGTGGGCTGAAAATACCCTGTTCATGGGAAGCCCAAGCCGAACCAGGAAAGCAGCAGCCTGCAGTTCGGTACACAAATAGGAGTAAAGAGTAGGCACCAAAGCAAGCCGCTCTCCAAACGCTATCTGACAAGCCGGAAAAATGCAATGCGGCCTGATGTGCGTTCCATCTCCTCCAGCAAAAACAGCCTCACCCAGCCAATAAGTGAAGTAAACAGCGAGATCTCTCCTCAGCACAATGTCAGAATGAATGGCGTCTGTGCTTGCGAAGAATACCCTCAAATTCTCTCGCATGACGGAGATCTTCTTCGAATCCGGGTTCTTAGCCCTGGCTTCCTGGGTCGTACTCTCAGAAGACTCCCCGCTATCAAAGAAGTTGGAAGACAAAAAGCTACTGCTCCTCCAACTGCTACACCGGACTTTCGAGCCCTCCTTCTCCTTAAAAAAATCATAGAAGGCGACGAGCTGAAAGTACAAAAGCCTGAACTCCTTAGACTGCTCCTCAAGGACGCTGTCGATAGGCATAAACTCTTCACAAAGATTGCCAAGGATAGGCAGCCCAGTGATGGCACTCAGTTCCTTTAAAGAAAAACCAATCTCACCATTCGTGACAACGAAGGTGTTGGTTTGTGGAAGGAACGACTCCAGCATGGCCATAAAAGCCTCATCGGAGAAAACCACGGTTTGCCGAAAAGCGCGAACCGCATAAAAAATCTCGGCCTCCTTCAGAATGGGATCGCCAACCTGCAGGATGTGATCAGTCCACGACTCCCAGCTCGAGTTAGCACTGAAACGGCCACGAAGTCGAAAAGGCTTCACCCAATTGCTGCCATCGCCCTTGAAAATGCCAAGGCCCACCGGTCTCAAATCGACCGAAGAATGGTCTGAACCTTGGTAGCCGCTGGCCGGCATCAAAATGTCTATACGGGCAGGCGACTTCTCTGCAAAACCAGAAGGGCCGCCAACAAAAACCCCGGTCTTGATCACATTTGTCCTCTTCACCCAGCTTGGAGAATCTTCCCTCTTCGAGCATGTGGAGGAAAGGCTCATGATCGAGATTGTCCGATTGAAGGACGACCGGGTAGAAACAGTTCTCTTCTCACCATCAACTGTGAAGGAGAACTGAAAACATCTCCTTTGGTATGTTGAATCGTCGGGGACGGCATCAACAAAGAAGAAGGTAGGCTTGGGCACAATGCTCTGATCGTCCGTGACCCAGGGACGGTTGCTTACCATAATCTTATAATACTCCTCATCCTTGAGGGCAATCAAACGTTGCCTCATCTCATCTCGGTTGAGCGAGCCACACTCTTCCAAGTTCCTTTCAACATACTGAACCTCCTCCCAGGCCTGCTGTACGGCCGCATTAGAGGATCTGGTAGAACGGCGAGGCGCATCAGTGACCGGCTCCTTACCCTTGTTCGTTTTGGAGGAACTACCTGCAAAGGATGGAAAGAAAAAAAAAAATCAATCATCAAAATGACAGAATTTTGCTAAAAAATCTAGCGAAATTTTGGCATGATCCTGGGGCAATTCCGAAGAAAAGGGAAACACCCCGAAAGAAATAGGGGCTTGAAGATGAGCTCAACATCGCTGCAAGCCCATAATCATGGAAAATTCTCGAAGAAGGCTCGAACTCAAACATTGCTGCGAGATCAAGCCAAAGCTTCTTAAATATCCGCAAGATCGGAAAAGCGCTCAACATTGCTGCGAGCTCCAGAATCCAAAACTTGCAAAGCTCCTCAGAAAATCCCCGCAAGACCAAGAAAGGGCTCAACATTGCTGCGAGCTCCAAATCCCAAGACTTGCGAAAAAGATTTCCAGGTGTGCACTATCATACTTCCAATTCCATTTTCTAAAAAAAAAAAATGCATAGAAGGAAAGTTGTCATGCATGCGCATCTCAAAAAAAAAAAGAGAGAAGAGAAAATCTCTTTTCAAAAAAAAAGAGAAAGAAGAAAAAATAAAAAATTTTTTGCCCACAGGCCGCGTGGCCGTACGGCCATGACCGTATAGTCTTTGTCCGTACGGCCACAAAAAAAAAAAAAAAAAGAGATAAAAAAAAAAGAAAAAAAAAACACACGGTAAAAAAAAAAAAAAAAGAAACCGTGAGAAAAAAAAAAGAAAAGAAAAGCCCGGTAAAAAAAAAAACATAGAGAAAACCGTGCAAGAAAAAGAAAAAAAGAAAAAGAAAGAAAGAAAGAAAAAAAAGACGTGCAAAAAAAAAAAAAAAAAAAAAGAAAGAAAGAGATGCACGTGAAAAAAAAGAAGAGAAAAGAAAAGAAAAGAAAAGAAAGAATGAAAACCTTTTCCTATTCCTACATGGGGTTTCTTAAGAAAAAAAAGAAAAAGAAACTTACTTGAAGCCATTGATGGAGAAGAAGAAGAAAAAGCTTGAAGATCTTTGAAGAAGAAGGAGAATTCTTGATCTTAAAGCACTCTTGAAGACTTTTGCAAAAAGAAGGCAATAGGAGCAAGAGATCCAACCTCCCCTTCCTTTTATAAGAAGAGAGCAAACCAAAAGAGGAAAGGAGGAGAAAAGAAAGGAAGTAAGTGCTACAAATTAGCAAACTTCCTAAAAGAAAGGAATTATGGGATATTCTTTCCCAATGAGGAGATCTTTTGAGAAATTCTCTCCAAAAAAAAGAGGGATTATGAGAAACTTTCTCCCAAAGAAAGATACTTTGAGAAAATCTCTCCTAAAATCAAGGAAACTTGAGAGATTCTCTCCAAGTAAGAATATTTTTTAGATATTCTCTACTAAAAGGAGATATTTTTAGATATTCTTAACAAAAATGACACCACATGAGATCTAAGCCATCTTTAAAGCTTAAGGTCCCATGGGTTAGCCCACATGAGCTAGGTTTGACCACCTAGGCACTAAAAGTGGCTTTTTTTTTTCCACTTACCAAGAGCATACAAAAATGGTTCCATGCCTCCTTTGAGTTGATTGGACCATACAAAAAATCCAAGCCTCATGAGTTTCCAAAAATCCAAACCATCCCACCTCATGAACCAAATTAAGCCAAAACCTTGAAATTGACATTCCACAAAAATCCAAACCATGGTCTCCTAACTCGCCACATACAGCTTGTTGGGTCACAAGGCCAAAACCAAAACCAAATCCCGGTCCCCTAACTTGCCACATACCGCTTGTTAGGTCACAAGACCAAAATCAAAATTCAAAACCCGACCCCCTAACCTGCCACATACAGCTTGTTAGGTCAAAAACCAAAAACCTTTTTGACCGCCTGATGCGCAACACAAAGCCTTTAGGTTCACAAGGTCAAAAAGAAAACCCAAAACCCAAAAACCCAACCCAAATGTCATTTTCAAACTTTTGCCTTGAGATGGTACGTGATGTCTCTCACTGCCATAAAATTCCCTTGGAAACTCAAAAGGCTACACTATCAAGAAAAATGCTCAGAGACTCTTGGTCAAGTCAGAAGTTCTCCTCCAAAGTTTTCTTCGAGGCACATCGACTGCAAAAGCTACGCGATTCGTCGCTGTACCTCGAGGGGGCATTTGTTGACACCAAAAATGTCACTTTGCCTCATCAACATCAAAAGCTATACGGAGCCGCATCCTACTACAAACAGGCAAAGCTGCTTCAAGCATCAGATCTTGACAAAACCAAACAAAAACTACAAGATCTCTCAAAGTAGCCAAAAGAAGGGTACACATGAAGTTTCGGGCCATTTCAACACCATCTGGCCTAACTTCAATCCTCCAATAGCTGAGCGGGAGCTCCCGACGGCGACTGTGTCAAATACATCAAATCTTCGACCAGAGCCTATGGATGGTCTCAAAATACCTCCAAAAGGCTCCATGTTGAATTTCAAGTCAAACCGACACCGTTTTTACCCTCCATCAACTCTCGAACGGCGAAATCAAGCCTCCCGGCGGCGAGAACCTCTGATGCCGCCACTCATCAAACAAAACACAAGAGTAGCTTCTGCATGCTTCCAAAGGACTGCACGTCAAATTTCAGGTCATTCCGACAACGTTTGACCCGGTTTTGATGCTCCGAAGCAAAATCAAGCCTACCGGCGGCGAAGCTCCCCGGGACCATGGCACCCAAATCGGAGCTAATGGATCATCTCAAAATGACTCCAATTGGCTCCCCGTCAAATTTCAGGTCAATCGGACATCGGATGACCGTACATCAAAGCTCGACATCTTCCGCATGGTGAAATCAAGTCAAGCATCGACGGGACCCCAAACGGCTTCAAAACTCAAATAAAAGCCCATGGTTAGTCCTATCTAATGCCCAAGAAGCTTCACCTCAAATTTCAGGTCATTTTGACATCGTTTGACCCAGTTTCAACTCTTGGCGGAAAACCGGCTACAAAGTCTTCGGCTTTTCCAAAAAAATAGGAAACTTTGTGCTCTGATTTGCACAGCCTTTCGAGGGGTTTTCTTTAGAGGAATCAATCCAATAAATGAGGAGAAATTTCAAAGAAAAATACAGGAGAAAACAGAAGCGAAAAAGCCCGAGAAACGACCAAGAAACGGCGACCGGAAGGCGGCCGAAAAATGGACCAAAGTCCAAGGTCGCCGGCCCCATGGTCGCCGGCGACCCTAGAAATCCGGGTCGCCGGATTTCCGCCGAAACGTCCTTTTTTTCGATTCTTTTCGCGTTTCGCGATGATTGGCCCTTGTGATTTTCTTAAAATCTGATTTTTGAGGCATGATATCCGTCGATCTTCGTCAACATCACGGATCCGCCATCAAAATCATTTGATCATCATCGGACACTCCGAAATTGCCAACCGGCCGACCAAGAAAGCACACTTTCTGCCCGACCGATCAAGAAATCGACTCGACAGATGTTGCCGGCCCATTAGTGGCAACCAATGTCTGAATTTTCATCGTCATCCGACATCAAGCAACGTACGGATCCATCGATGATCATCGCAAGAAGAATTCCAAAAGACGCGGTGCGGCCCGCGACTCTTCAAGCGACTCGGCAGCCAATTAATGAAGTTAAATGACCCTTTTATGGCAATTTATTAGGGTCATTAACTCATTATTTTAAACGGCCCAATCAGAAGCCAAGAAATGGGAGTTACAAGTCCAATTAATCATGACAATTAACCATGTAACTCCTATCATTATGGAGATTAATCATGGTAATTAATCATGAAACTCCCATCATCATGGAGATTAAATGCCCATTACTCTCCATCGGCCAATCAAAATCCAAGAAAAAGGAGTTACAAAATTATGAAATTAAATCTTGTAACTCCTCCCATCATGGAGCATTAATACCATTAATGCCCATAAAACCCTCCTAATGGCCACCAAAAGCCTATAAATAGGCGGTCATTCCAAGGAGAAAGGGTCCTGAAAATTGTCCGAAAAAATCATCTGAAGAGTTCTGAAGAAATTGTCCTAGAAATCTCTACACAAAAAGAAGCTCTCTTGCCTTGAAGAAACTCTGCTGCAAGCACTACAAAGTGATCGAAGTCCCTTGGGGGGCCACCCCCCCCAAGATCTCCTCTCTTCTTCTATCCAACATGGCCTAGATGCGGCTTTTTGGCCCGTCTACTTGGTTTTTTATTGGATATAAGACCTTCTCTTGGTCTTTATCCTCTAAAAATCTGAGGTCCAAGCCAAGCCAAGTGAATCAAAGCATCAAGTGTTCTCATCTGAAGGACGATGGCGGAGCCCATACATGACTCGCGACCGTCGATCTGAACGAGTCCCCACAATCGCTTGAGAAGTCAGATTCCTTTTCTTACTTTTCTATTGTATTGTATTTTTTTAAAAGAGACATAAAAATCACATTTCTTGTCTTTACATTTTGATGAGATTTGTAAACTGCCTTTTACGACACAAAATCGCCTTCTACGGCACAAAACTGCATTTCACGGCAAATTAAACAAAATCGCCTCTCACGGCATTTTAAAACCTTGTCTCTTTCTTTAAAATATATGTGCAATGGAAAGTTAGAAAAAAGTTGATTTCCTTTTCTACTTGTGAAGGTGAATCTCCGGATCACCACTTCAAATTCCAAGTAGAATAGAAAATCTGGCATACCCGTACAAAAAAAAATGTTGATGCTTGCTCTTTTTTTTCTCTTCGCCCCGCCGCACCCCGGCGGACCCGGGACGGAGGAAGGCGAGAAAGAAAAAGACGGGTCCATCAAGGCACGTTATGAAAGTTAGCATAGTGGAAGAGGCATTGAGATGGCATGGTGATGAATGAAAGGTGGCTGAATGTGATGAGCTTTTGAAATGAAGTTGATGATAAAATGCAGAAAAACAGAGCATGAAGGAAAACAAGGAAATGTTTTGTCTCTGCCTGTTTTGTTTTTTCTATCTGCAACCCAATTCTGAGTCAAACTTGTGAGCCTTTCTCATCGTTTGTGCACCCCATCAAAAGTCATTGCCATTTGGTTGATGGAGACAAGAAATGGACGAAGAACCTATAAATAACGGTATCGATCTCGTTATCAAAATCTTTTGAAAATACAATTCTGTAGGAAATGCTTAGGTTTTTCTCATTGTTTATGAACCTTATTATAAAGTCATTGTCAATTGGCTGTTGGAGAGAAAAGTTGGACGAAGAGCCTATAAATAGTACTAACAATATTGGCATCAGAAAATCTTAAAATTAAAATTCTGGATAAAGCTTCTCGTTATCTATGCACCTTATTGTAAAGTCAATGTCATTTGATTGTTGGAGAAGAGAGTTAGACTACAATGGAACTCATAGTAACTACTTTGGTCATCTACACAGTGGAGGCAATTTCTTTCCTGGTACATTATCATGTGTAGAACAACAGAAAAATCGGTGCATCATGTTTCCATCCATTTCTAGGCAAATGTTTAGCGAATTACTAATGCCCTATTTGCTTAGTTGATAATGAGATTCCAAGATTTTTTTTCCCTAACATACGGGCTACAAAAAGAGGTTTAGAGTATCGGATCAAAGGAAATTTATAAGGGACCATAGAAATATTTCAACATTTTCATAGGTAATGATGGCCAACCCTTCACCCTCGCAGATTGAATCCTACAAATTTGGATCTACATCCTTGACACTTGACTCTACACCTCTTTAATACCCATGCATCTATATCGGTTATTCCCATTCTTTATCAATGTCAAGGAATTCAGTAGGAAATAGGCAAACTGGGCCTAATGTATAGGGCTTGTGGGAAAAAAGATAATAATTAGTGAAAAAAGAAAAGAAACTATTTAGGAGAGAGCTTAATGAAAATGCAAAAAAAACCATGGAACCCCACATCCAAGGCACCCAAAGTTAGGGTTTTATGCAAAAAAGTCATTTATTCAATACCTATTATAACTAAAGAAAGAATTCATAGGGTCTTGCACCTTTGGAAATGTTTACAGAGGCATTGAACATGTGCAACTCATGGTTTAGTAATCTAGAGAATTGTTCTACTAATCCCATCATGGACTGAAGTTTCCAATAATAAAAAAGGGCTGAAATTTGGAAGATCCTTGTCACCAATTCAAGCATGATCTTCTATGTTTTTTTTTTTTTTTAAGAATTGGTGCATTCTTTGATCTTGTCTGTGGAACTGGATGAAAAGTTCAGAATACCAACCTAGGCTTCACATCTATGCAACTCTAGATAGATCCAAGTATCATGCGATTGTGTTTCTTTTTCTACCATCTTCTGTTAGGGTTTTCATTAGTTTGCAATTTGATTGGATGCATTCATTTTTATTTAGCTTGAACTCTCATGCATTTTGGAATCTTCATGCATTATTAGTTTTTAATCATAGCATCAAAAGATTTTGTAAAGGCATGCTCAAACATGTTTTGAATTGCATTTTAAAAACTCATTTCTTTAAACATGTTAGCCTCTAGTCAAGCCTAGCTCTCCAAGACCAAGTTTCCCTTTAAAATTCATTTTTCAAGTCTTTAAAAAACAGGGAAAGTTCGGTCAGCCGAACTAGTGTCGGTCAGCTGTCGGTTCCGGATACAAAATGTAAAAATAGTTTATCAGGGATGTTCGGTCAGCTGTCGGTCGACCAAACTGCTGTCGGGTCTGGTTCCAGAATGTAAAAACAGTTTTATCAGGGAAGTTCGGTCAGCTAACGGTCTCAAGTCGGTCATCTGTTGGTCGACCGAACTTCAGTTCGGTGAACCGACAGGCTTATTTCGGTCCACAAATTTTCAAAAATATGACCGTTGGGATATGACCGTTGGAGTTCAGTCAACCGAACGCCAAATGTCGGCTGACCGATAATAGATCCGTTGGAGGATTTTTTTCTTATAAAAACAACACTTTCTTAGGATTTGTGCCAACACTTTTGAGACATTTGAGGGCTAAGGAAGGTGGGACATCCATGCTAGGCTAGAGGGAGGCAAGGAGGGCAAATCAATCATTTCAAACATTTGATTTCTTCAATGGGTTTGCTTTTCTAAACTTATTTTATTTATGCTCTTCTTTAATCTTTGATTTCTTAAATGGCATGATTAAAAGTGTTCAAATGTTGATTGTTTAAACATGCTTTGATTTTAAAATATGTTTATCTCTTAAACATCATCATTTGAATAGTATTTCACTTGTTAAATCATTTAATGTTAGTATTTCAAAAACATGTGTGAATATCTTCTACCTCACATTTGCATCATTTATGAGCATTGATTTTCAAAAGAGGTAGATGAAGTTTTTAAGGCATATGTATCTCACATACATCTTTGCATTCATTACGCATATGTCTTAGATAGGTTTTCAATTTCATTATCAGCCTATGTTAAGAGGCATCAACATGTATTCATTTGCATCTCATCTTATGCTTATTTAGGCATAGTTTATTGAGATAAAAATTTGATGTTGTAAAGGTTAAGGTTCAGCCTATTGAAAAACATATGAGATTGTGATAGATTATTGCTGAGCCTTGTATAAAAGCATATGTGGTTGTAAGGTTGGAGGTTAGCCTAAACCTCAAGTTGATAGTAGAAATACCGGTAGGGGAACGGGGAGTGGACATCGGCTTGTTTGGCCGAACCACTATAAATTTGCTTGTTGTGGTGATTGATTATATTGTCATGGTAATGATATATTGTCATAAAATTGATATTGAAAAAAAAAATCTGGTGAAGAATGTAAGTCTTTCTCATTGTTTATGCACGTTATTATACAGTTATTGTCATTCGGGTGTTGGAGACAAAAAATGGGCGAAGACCCTATAAGTAACGATATCGTTATCAGAAAATTTTGAAAACTAGATTTTGAGTGAAATCGGGAGTCTTTCTCATTGTTGATGCATCTCAATATAAAGTCACCATTATTTGCTCGTTGGACACAAAAACTAGAAGAAGAAAATATAAATGATGGTTACATCATTAGAGTATTTCAACATAATAAGGCTTGTCAGATAACCTACATTTACAAAATGAGCCACATCACTTTCCATTAAAGTGGATGTTAAGAAGAACTGAAGAATTTTTAAGATCATTGCATTGATTGGAAGCTTATAAAGAACTTTCGGCTAGGCTAATCTTTCCAAATAGATAGATGATCTACCAAACCTTCTTCTACAATGACAATTGTCATGCACTCAAAACTATAATTATGGTAACAATGCCAACTTTTTTCATTCTTTTAGACTGTTAAACAAGGAAATTTTATGTAGCTCAATGCGATCTTATAAAATAGACTGGCTGCATGGACCTATTCAGGTGTCAAAATTGGGGGCTCCAGACTTTGAGAAAGACTGCTCACATTTGTGCAAGCCAGTCTACTTAGGAAAATTGGTCAACTAAAAACAGCTGAGGGGATTGTGTAGTGCCTCTATCAGTAGAAAATTCTGAAAACTAGACTTTGAGTGAAATCGTGAGTCTTTCTCATTGCTTATACATCTCAATATAAAGTCACCATTATTTGCTCATTGAACACAAAAAATGGATAAAGAAAATATAAATGATCGTTACATCATCAGATATCTTATCTCGATTCTAGCTATTAAAACCTTAAACAAAGAACATAAAAAAAACAAATATAATAAGCACAAAATTTAAAACCAAATGGCTTTTGAAATATGTAATAGCAATTTGTACGGCCAACTGAAGAGTCGACAACTCAACTTATCTGCATGCATTAATAATGGAATTCACATAAATTTAATGAAACATTGATGGTTTTCGCTTCCTTGTGCCTACTTAGAATTCTGTCACAAATCATTTGAGTGTTGTTGTTATGCTGCTCCAGCAAATATTAAAGTCTTCATAAGTACGATTAGAATTGATTTGTGAATCTATTTGCCAATGAAGTTTTCTTTATAAATCATCCATCTTTATTTAACAATATTTTCCTTATCAAGAGCATTGAGTGTTTTTATTATTTTTTTTTCTAGGGGAATTTTGTGGGTCTTTATCATTGTGTATGCAACTCATTATATAGTCTTTGTGATGTGGCTTTTGGGAGTAAATTAACCTTAGCCCAAAGACCTGTGTCAAATTCAGTGAATATGTATCATTCTTGTTATATGCCTTGCATGTGTTTATCAATTCATAGATCCCATAAATGAGGTTAAGAATAGCAACAAACGTGGGAAAAAACATTTCATAATTGTAGATGGGATGATCCATAGATGTTATAGATGTCGGAATGTATACTCATAATTTAGCAGTGCAACATTAACGATTAACCAGTACATTGCTCCTTATGAGGAGTGTACTCTTAGGCTCGGGGCGTGGCAGATTTGGCCCCACAACAATAATCGGGCATCATGATAAAAGCAAATAGTTAGACCTCTCTGTCTGTTAGCAATATTTGCCCTCCAAGAGGAAATTCCAAAATTTGAAGTACTATATATCAATCACATGTTGTTGAGACTGAGAGGATGTATTAGTAAAATAGTAGAGAGGCCCACAATGATACTAGTTCACCACAAAATGCTACTAATCCAACTTGGGATTTTTTTTTTCATAGACATAAAAACAGTGTGGTTCATTCCAAAAAAAGACCAAACTGCATGATCGGTACAAAGACTTAAAGGGCTTGAATGAGTGTTAAGGGTGCCAACAATGACAGTGAGTGTTTAGGTTATAAACTGATCATACACAAGCTAGGTGGTCATACAGGCCAAGAGGTTCCATGCTAATGCACCAAGAAGTTAGATCAAGATCTAATAATCTAGATTCCTATACATTTGTTAACATGATTGTAGACCATGATTTTGGACCATGAAGGCCATATTAAACATCATTGTTGTGTTAATGAATGAAGTTTTAAACATACAGGGAAAAATGTCATACCACCAGGGCGTATGAGTTGAATATGGTTAAAAGAGCATGATGTGGCAAAAAGGAAATTTATGGGGAAAAATCTTTGAGAACTTGAATTTTGACTCATAACTTGAGTTTTGTGCCTGATATTGTATTTTGATAACGATATCGTTACCATCATTTATTGTTTGTTCATCCATTTTTTTCCAACAAGAAATTAATGGTGATTTTTTTATTGAGATGCATAAACAATGAAAAAGACTCAGGGTTTCACTCAAAATCTAGTTTTCAAAGTTTCTTGATAACGATATTGTTACAATTATTTATAGGTCTTTCGCCAATTTTTTGTCTCCAACAACAAATTGACAATCACTTTATAATGACATGCATAAACAATGAGAGAGACTTATGGACTTCACCCATAATTTTTTTTCAACATTAATTTTATGTTAATAGTTTCACTACCAGTATATATAGGTTCTTTGCCAGTATATTGTCTCCAACAATCAAATTGTCAATGCAAGCTACAGTAGTGGTCCTACTATTCTGCATCTGTACTTGACTCTCGTAATAATACATTCCAAGGAACATCAAGTGCGATAACTACTTCCTAAGGATACATAAACTTGTTGGGTTAAATGCAAATTAAATAACAAAACAAGTTAGGGGAGAGAAACTGATTTCAAGTAAATAATGCATCAAATGTTCTGACACCGTACACCGTAAACTTAAATTCATATCTTACCAAACAAGTTAAGCAATTGACAACGTACCAGGCAAGGCATACCTGATTGACAAATGTTCTTTCAAAGAGCCTTTTATCGGAATTCAATTGTGAGAGTGATGAACATGTTAGGATATCAGACAAATCTACTCAAATCAGTCTTTTTATTTATTTATTTTTGTTGTGTGTGGTGGGACTAAAAAGATAAACCCAACTTGTACCTTATCAGGATTATTCTTTAAGTTTATAAAACTAGTTCTATGCATCATGAATTTACAAATGCATGTTTTCTTGAGCAGCTGCATCTTTGGTCAATAGATTTTTATTCTGGATATTATTTCAAGTATTGGACAACTGGATAATGGTAAGATGGTAATAATCATGATCATGATCCAAAACATTGAAAGAGTGGTCATATCAGTTGATTCAGTTGGTGTATGTAGGTGGTAGTGTTGTATAAGCACCATCAATTATGTAGTTGACTAATGTTATGAGTGTTATATAACAAGTTTCATTTGTAGTGGTCGTGATTTATGTAAATTATATCTAATTTATATATGTAGACAATTGATTTATGGTGTTGTTTGAGTTTAGAGAAGGTTATAGGATCCAACTAACGTGGGGAGAACTTCCTCAAATTAGTGGATGAACTCATGTGCTTCCTACCATCTGATATAATCAAGGCAGAGTGGGATGAGAAGGAAAAAATTATTTGCATTATGAAACCTAAGAAATTATAAACATTTTAACTCTTTAACACTTGTTTCCATACAAAGTAAAAAAAATTATTCACATTCATCACACCAAAATGCTCCTAAACAAGTTCAATTCCAACCCAAAATAACCATAACTTCAAATTTTGTTGATTGGAATGGTTGTGTGAAAAAGACCATAACATTTTCCAGATCCTGCCGCCCCTATATGGATTACATATAATGATTAATGACCTAATGGTAGAAGATTGGAGAGAGAGAGAGAGAGAGAGAGAGAGAGAGAGAGAGAGAGAGAGGATATAAGAACATCACTATAAATATTTGAACACCCACATAAGAATGGAGTAAAGAATCAGTCCAAGTCTTGAAAAGTGCAAACAATCATGCTAGATAAACTATTGAATTATCATGAAACCTATGATTTAATTTTCATTTAAAATGATTTTCGAAAATACCCAATTCCACTTAAAATGGAGGGGTATGATAAATGATAACATTTGAACATGTCTTTACTTTTCTAGTAAATTGCAAAAACATTAAACAATAGATTGATGAAAATAAAAGGAACGAGAAGCAAATTTGTGATTTTGAAAGATAGTAATTTCTCTACCTTATTAGTTTTACAAGGCATCCTTGAAAATATGCCTCTACCAATTTTCTTTTATACTTTTGATTAGTTTTATTCTTAAGGGGTTGTTCATTTGTTCGTGAGCGTTTTTTAATTCGTAGAGAGAGATCATCTGTGAAGTATTGTTCTTGAGAAAGTTTTACTAAGGTGACCCATGGCCTCGGGGGAGCATGAGTGATTAATTATTAATTCTACTGACAAATGATTATTTTAACTGTGACTTCTCAATTTCGATTAATTTGCAAACTTATCACATGTTTGTTTGCACAAATTGAATACATAGAAATTCATGGTCAAATGTGCTCCACCAAAGGATTATTAAAGAAGTGATGGTCTTTCTTTTGATTCCACTACAAATAGACCTAGTAAGACGAAGAGAAGACAAGTCCAAGAATAGTCAGTTAGAAGCAGCCATTGAAGATCTTAGTAAAGCAAAGAAAAGAAGAAGAAGAGGAAAATACAAGACTTTTCTTTTTAGGAATAGGAAACCTGGGATGGTAATCTTTGACAGTAAAAGGTCTAATTTTGATATTCTTTTTAGGGGAAAAAATAAAATCATTTCAATCATACCTTCGCAACCATTGACTTTAAAAGTAATCAGATGAAAGATTAGGACTTCACCTAGTTTAAACTTCTTCTAAAATTTACTTTTGTTACAAAATCTCCATAACCAATGATACAACAGAGAGAATCATCCACCCTCCATCCCAAATAAGAGTTGTCGCTCAAATCGAATTTTCAACCAAGTGAATAGGTTTTTGTAACATAAACAGTCCAATCAAGAGATGTAGACAAAACTCCACAGTCCATCACAAATATCCAAGCTTGCATAAACACAGTACATTGATGACATTTAATTTATAGACCCAGTTTTAGTGGTATTTCCACCTCCATCAAGAACTTAGCACTTCAACAAGAGTACAAACACTAAAGATATAAATCACGACAATAGTTCCTTAAATATATAAGCTTCAAAATGATGGGAGTTTCTTATTGAAGAGTCATTGCTCAATAAAGGAGCAACATTAACTCCTAGTTTTATCCAATGGCAAAGTCCCACTTGCATATAATGAGAGAGAGAGAGAGAGAGAGAGAGAGAGAGTGCTCTTGGTAGTACTCATGTCCCAGAAACAAAGATGTGTAACATTCAAACAGGTCATTCAGCCATGTGTGAACATTCTTGAAAGCACTTTAAGTCAGAAATGTGAGAGAGGCTTCCGTGAAATGGAAAAGGCACAAAAAACTCAAAAAAAGAAACTGGGAAAAAAAAGGCAAAAAAAAAAAAAAAAAAGAAAAAAAAAAAAAGCACTCAACAAATCTTTTTTTTTTTTTTTTTTTTGCTAAAGGCAAATTGTATTAGAAAGGGGGAGAGGGGGAAGAACAAAAAACTTAGAAACAAACAAGAAAACTATACAGCCCAGAAGAGGGAAGCCAAATAACCACCCAACTTACAAAGCAGAAAAGGAGAAGATAAACTGATGCCCCTTAAGGGATAGCAGACAAAAAATGACAGAAAGCTTGAAGAGGTCTTCCGGAAAAAGGTTTCCCTAGCTTGAGACAAGTCTTGATAAGCTCAGTCAGGTAGGTGGTGGCTGTCATCTGAGAGACTCTAGAGTTTCTGTAGAGGTGATCATTTCTACATTTCCATAAGGCAAAGGTAGTGGAGAGAAAAATAGAGACTGCCCCTTTGCAAGCCAAACTATCACTGTTGTTGGAGAGAGCATACCATATCTTAGAAGGGGAGAGAGGACCTGCCAAAGATACTTTAGAAGCTTTAAGGATCCAGCTCCAGATGGAAGACGCAAAAGCACAGTGGAATAGGAGATGATGAGTGGTTTCCTACTCAGAATTGCAAAGGCAGCATCGAGAAGCAAGGCTGAAACTAGCAGCTTGGGCCCAGGCTAGAGAAGGAGTCGTGCCATGCAACAATCTCCAAGCAAAGAAGGAGACTCTTGGATGAACAAGAGGATTCTAGATAAGGGAGGACCAGGTAGACCAAACCGCTGACTTTCTACTTGATCTAGACATCTGCCATGCAGCTTTGAAAGATAGGCCTTTATCAGGGTCTAATTTCGAGATCAACACTCAACAAATCAAGGCAGGTTGAAACACAAAACTTCGAAAGTAAATCAAAGGCATTACCGTGCAATTACAACAACAAAAAATAGATAGTTTATGCAGTAGATACAAGTAAAAAGTTCTCACCTTTCTTGGCTAGGGAAACCCTATTTCAGATTCTCTTTTCTCCAGCAACTCCGGCGACGAGTAGCAGTGGCTAGCAGTGTGAGGGGATCCGACAAGAATCTCTGATTAGGCAGAGCAGGAGAGGGAAAGAGAGGGCAGGGAGAGGGAGAAAGAGAGCAAAAAGGTGGGAGAGGAAAAAAGAGACTAGGGAAGAAGGAAGAAAAAGCCTCTGGCGGGAGTGGGGAAGGAACAAATTAGGGATAGAAGGGGGAGATGACAAAGTCGTTTTGGCAGACTAGGGATAGAAAGTGATTTGGAGGGGGGAGATAACGGCGTCATTCGAGAATCCAGGGTAAACTTGCCCAAAAATTATGTACGAACCCCGGAATCGGTGTTTTTATGTATTTGTAAGTAAATCTGGCTAATCCAGGTTTAAAAATAATTATTTGGTACAATTCTCTCTCTCTATATATATTCTAAAGCCTCATTGGTCTACTTATTCTTTTTCTGGGAATTTAATCTTCAATTAGAAGATTGAATGATTCATATTATAAACAAAGAGCCTAAAAGAGTGGAAAAAATAAAAACACCTCCAAAAATTGAATTAAGTTATTTTTGTTGCAAGTACGTGGGCCTTCTAGATTGGATTTCGAAACCTTGATCCTCTTAACATAGGGATCTGACACCCAAAAGGCCAAGAACCCAATCTCAAGATCACAAACCCTAATCTTAGTGTATTAAGATCCTAGATCTATCATAAAAAAACATATCTAAAAATGGAACTACTAGATCAACAAACAAAAACTTGGTGCAGATCTATACCCAAGGAGCTCTGTTGTGCTCAAATCAAGACTCTGATGTTTGTCTCTACAGAACTCTTTTACAAACACGATCTGCAAGGCCTCTCGATCTTCCACACTATGGCTCGGTCACAGAGATCTTCTCAAAGAGAATGGCGGGATCTCAATTGAGAAGAAAATCTTAAAGCTCTCAAGTAGAGAAACCAGAGGAGAAAATAGATGGGAGGAGAGGAGTACCCTGGACGTCCACTAAAGGTATGGGATGTCTAGCTCCTCTTGGACTCTTGTAGGTGTAAAGCCCTAGCTCTCTTATGATTCCTAGTTCCACTCTTTTTCATTTATGAGTCCTTTTTTTAATAAAACTCTCTCACTTAAGGCTAGCATGGGGACCACTAGAGACTCCTTGGATCTAACTCCAACTGAAGCATCTAGACCCCACATCTTATGTGAGTTCCTGACCCATAGTTAATTGCAGATAACTATAAATGCAATTACACTCTAGTCCTAGGAATTTTACAAGAAGACCCTAAACCTTTTAATTACTGCAAGCAGGCCCCTCCATCGATTATATCCTTGGATCCATTCGAAATAAATTGTCTAACCAATGTGGATCCACCTCTTATTATTCTTGTGACCCAATTAATCACATCAATCATCGATACCATTTGATTAACCCTTAATCAGAACGAGAGCGCACTTACAGATGATAAGTTCCATTAATTAGCACAAGGGGATATTTCTTTTTTAGAGGATAGATTCCATCTTGAGAATATATGTTCCCACAGTCGCATTATTATCCACCCAAGATACCGAGGTGTTGATCTGCAGTTGGTCTCACTCATTGGTAAGTTAAAGTAAATGCATAGCATAAACTTGAGTCCATTATTCTCTTATGATTGAAAGCCTATTGCTTGGGAATTATGAAAACATTCTTTAATTAGAGACAATGTTTGTATAAGGTGCTACTCATGGTCCTTCAGTGCATCCAATGTACTAGCACAACAATCCAGAGTTGTCCACTCTGATGGTCGAGACAAACCACACTATCTCATAGTGATTGCAGTGCTACAATCATTTTAGATGAGATGCCCAGTCTCATCACTGGTTGTGAAATGCGTCAAGTATAAGAGTTGTGACCTATGTCTCGTGTATGTGAATCTCATCTGCAAATATGGATCACATTTAATATACTTAAGGGCTCCTATTCATCTCATGAACAACCATGTCATTTTGTATCAATTATGTGCAATCATTTATAAATTCTCATTCATCTCATGAATAAAAGCATGAAATTATATATCAATTAAGGTATTTAATTAAGATATTTACATCATCCACTAGATTGAGGACATGCAATCTAACAATTTTTGTGTTTTTCACATGTATCTCAAAATTCTTAAGGATCTAAGATATGAAACTTCACTCCTTGATTTATCATCTCTATGAGAATATTGAACAAATTGTATCATAAATTGGGGCCACATGGGTGCAGGAAAATAAAAAAAATGGATTAGATTGATATTTTCCCACATGTTTCCTATGTTAGGATCACAGTTATCAATTTCATTTCGTTTTGGTTGAAATGACCATAATCTCTCGTTTCGTTCATGAAGCCGAAACAACATACATGGCGTAGCTTTTTTGTTTGACTTTCACTCAATTGACTGAAAATGACCGAAATTCCCTAATGGCCGAAATGTTTTGGTGAGTATTTCCAAACTTAGAATTTAAAGGTTGTTAACTTAATTTTATGTTTATGAAAATTGTATTTCAACCTTATTATGATAAGGAATGTGCTTAAATTTTATACTTATATGTTATAATGTTGTTTTATAATAATGAGTTAAACACATAAATTATATTCTATATTATATTTTTTTTTCTTAGCATATATGTATATTTTGATATTATTTATTTTGTCCAAAACGTAACTCTGAAATGTTTCACCAAAATTCCGAATCAGTCAAAATGTTGCATTCTGTAGGCCAAACCGAAATGGATTTGAAACGAAAATAGCAACTATGGTTAGGATCTTGATGGAAAAGCACCACACCTTTCCCACTCTATTTGAAAATCAATGAAGAATTAAAAAAAAAAAAAAAATACAACCACAATCCACAAGTAATAAAATAAAAAGAAAAGCAAGAGGATTCTCATTTTTACATGAAAAACCATTCAACATGTACGGAGAAGCCACGAACCTATTGAAGTCCTTGTTGATTTAGAATATGCATCGGAGGGGTTGGATCAGTGATGCTATGTAGGATAGGATATTATGAATATTCTTTTTTTGAGTGTGGTTGTGTTTCCTAGTTTGGTTAGGATTTATTGAGCAGGTGTACTTAGGGATTCTATTTTATATAGGTTAATGTAATGTAGTTTAGTAGAATGCAATGAACTGATTTTCATTGTGTTCTCAATTTTTCTCTTCCATTCTCCCTCAACAAGTGGTGTCAAAGTGGGTCACCGATTTCCAGAAGATCAGGCAACCCAAGGGCGGCGATCGTGATTGATTTTCCCACGTTTGGTGGATCTTGGAGATCATGTACAAATCCAGGGATGGATTGTGTGCGAATTTGTGGATATGTTGAGGCGCGATTGATTGTGATTGAATATTATAGAGGTCTTGTGGGTGGGTATTGAGATAGAGGAGAGAAACGAATCAAGTTCTGACTATGGGCAGTCTAGATCATTGAGGGCTTCAAGTTCAAGTTGTGCGTGTACACAGAGGAGAAAATAGATGGAATCTTACCTGGTGAATAACGCGTTATGGGATATAACGTGATCGCGGCTCCAAGTGTACGTAGAGTTTCGATTGCAGTAATAAAACTGGTGAGACCAAGTCGATCCACAAGGAGCTTTAGAAATAAGGCTTTCCAACTTTGTCATTTGGCCTAAATAAAATCTAATTTTAGCCTAAAATCTAGAAAAATACATTCATCATTCCTACTTTAAATTAAAATTAAATACTTTTCCAAAAATAAAAATTCCTAAATCTAAAATGAATCACATGTTGCTACAAAAGAATGCACAAATTAGAACATCAAATCAGAAACATACTAAAATAAACCTTGCTGAAATTAAACTTGGAAACTAACAAAAATAGGAAAAAATCTACATTAGTTCCCAAGTAAAGTGAGAAACAATCAAAATCAATCAAATATACCTACTTTCTAAAAATAAAAATAAAAACTAAGTTTAGAAACTTTCCTAAGTTAACAATGTTAGTAAAATTAATGGAACTATGCAATGCATGCCATGAAACCTAATACAAAATCTTTATATGAGGTGCAAAAATTTAAGAAAATAAATAAATACGAACCTAATCTAATGCAAACATATTCTGAATTAAATGGCTGAAAAACATTTAACTAATGCATAAATTTAATAAATAAATAAATAAATAAATAACAGCAACTAAAGAGATTGAGAAACAAGGGAAAAAAAAAAAAAACACTACGCATAAATGACATTACTCTAAACATGTTTAGCTACCAAAACATGAGTGTAGAAAAAAATCTGTTTTCAGGACTGTCTTTTTTTTTTTTTTTTTCCAGATCTGACTCTTACTTAAAATCATTGATGAAACCATGATTTCCAGGGTTACTCAGTCATTAAATAAATCTCAACAATACTTTCCAACTAAAAATACATGCAAACTTAGCATTCCAACAATATAAAAAGGTCAGAAAAAGGGGACTGCTTGGACGTCCCATATGTGCACCAAATCTGAGCACTTAATTTAATCTTCAGAACTGAACAACACTAAAATCAACTTCCCAATCTTGCTCTCCAATGGTTCTTATCATTTACAATCGAAATCAATTATTCAATGAATATTGACACGTGGAACCATCACTAATGTCCACAGGTTCTATAAAAAAAAATTCTGTAGTATAAATGGATATGGACGTTCAATACCAATCCTCAATTCTGAATTTTCACTTCTTGAAAAAAGCTCTGGAACTTGTGTTTTTTAAATACTACATTCCCTTTTTTTTTTTTGCTTAAAGTTAAACTTTGAATTAAGCAGAAAGAAGAGCTACAAGAGAGAAAGCTCCCAAAAGAAAACCAAAAAAGGAGGCTTGAGGAAACCTGCAATGGACAGGGCACCTAGCTGCCAAGACTCAAAAACAGAGAGAACAAAACCAGAAGGATACAAAGGCTGACCAAAGGAATAAGAAAATCAATTCAACACAGTCATGTCCATTCCATGCAAACGATCCCTAATGTGGGACTTTGCTCTCTCCAGAGAGGGGCTCCTAGAGTTGAATTTGGCATCATTCTGGAGGAACCATAGAACAGAGATAGCTTGGAAGAAGATAGTTGCTGCACTCTTCCAACCTAAGACGTCTTTGGCTCTGGAAAGAAGGTTCCAGATGATAGTGGCAGAGAGGAAGTGGGAGGGCTAAGTACCAGAAGAAAAAAGAATCCAAGTCCAGATCTAAGAAGCCAAATTGTAGGAGAAGAAGAGGTGCACATCATATTCCTCTTCTATACAGCAATTGAAGCATCTAGATGCCAAAGACCACCCCTTCTGTTTCGCCCATTTCTCTGTAGGAGTTTTCCTAATTAAGCATTAGCCTCCAACTAAAGCAATCCAGCCTTGGGTTGATCATTTTGTTCCATATAAGCCTAGACCAAAGAGTTTCATTGTCCCTAGTCCGCAGCAGGTTCCAAGCGTCTTTGATAAAGAGATCCCCTGATGTGCTGTCTTGCCAATGCAAGTGATCCTCCTGAGAGCTTCTGGCAATGGAGATAGAGGAGGTGGAGAGATCCAGGAAGTCCTTCAGGTGGTTAGGGAGGTGGTTGGGGATACACGATGAATTCTCTTTTATGATGTCAGCCACCAAGTCTTGCTCAGAGAACTGAAGACTAGGAAACCTATCAGCAATTGGGACCTGATCAATCCATCTGTCAAACCACAGAGAAATAGACTGCCCATTTCCAATCACCCATCTACATTCCTTTGGATAATGGAAGAGAATGATCTTATACTCTTGCAGATGCAGGAACCAACCCTAAGGAAATTTAGCTGCCGAATAGCACGCCCTTTTAGATATCTTTCTCTAAACCAAATGGCCTATAGAGAGTTAGAAGTGGAGATTGACCAAGCCAATTTTAAAAGACAAGCTTCATTGAACTCCTTCACTCTGCGCAGACCCAGACCTCCCTCTGATCTTGGTAAACAGACCACCTCCCATCTAACTAGATTAGCCTTCATTCTTTCCAGATCGGCAAACCATAGAAAATTCCTCATCAACCTCTCAATGAGAAGACAGGTCTTCATAGGGAGAGGAAGAACTAGAGAAATATAGGGGGGATGGAAGATAGGACGTGCCTAACAAGAGTCAGTCTTCCAGCAAAGGAGAGAAGCTTTGTTTTCCAACCAGCAAGCCTTTGCCTGATAGAGTCTAGGACCTTATTAAAACAAGGGTGACGAGCACTACCAAAGAAAAGGGGAATCCCTAGGTAGACTGAAGGAAGAGAGGCTTTGTTGATATGAAGCAGACCTGATACCATAGTAGTTCTTCTATCATTGCAATTCCCCATGAACAACTGGCTTTTCTGCAGGTTGAGGCTCTGGCCAGAAGAGTCCTGATAGAGACTGAGAAGACCTTAAAGCCTCTGCAGGCTAGTCTTATGGGCGTTTAGGAATATCAGAATATCATATGCATACAAGAGTTGGCAAGGAGATGATTTAGAAGCAGAGATTGGGAAGATTGCACCTTCTTGTCTTAGCCTATCCAAATTGATACTTAGGATTTCCTCCGCAAGGATAAAGAGGTAAGGGGATAAAGGATCTCCCTGGAGAAGCTCATAGGTAGAACTAAAAAAACCACATAGACTTTTGTTAATCAACACAGAACCTTTGCTGCTACAAACCAACTCCTTCATTAAACCAATCCACTTTGGGGAGAATTGAAAGAATTCCAAAACCCTGAAGAGGAAACTCCATTGAAGCTTGTCAAAAGCCTTAGATATGTCGAGCTTTAAACCAACTGAGCCTCCTCTAGATTTTGGCTTGAGCTGTTGAAAGAACTCGTGGGCAAGGGCCACATGGTGGTGAATAGTTCTGCCTTTAACAAAAGTAGATTGGTGCTTGAAGATGAGGAGAGGAAGAATGCCTGCTAGCTTGGAAGCTAGGATTTTATTTCAATATTACATTCAAGTTAAGGAATCTGTCACTACTAAATGCATGCTATGAACAAACTTTCAGCCACATGACTATGCAAAACCAATAAAGAGAAAGAAGAAAAAGCAGCTTAAACATAGATAAAAGTAAGAGTGCAGGGAACAAATAAAATAATTGCTGAAAAATAAAACTAGTGTTGCAGTAAAAGTAAAAGTAGGGAAGACAAGAAAATGAAATGTAGTTTGTGTAAGAAAAGTAAATGTAGTTGTGCATAATCTAAATGTAGTTCAAGTAGTGAAATTATCCTTACAAAAATTCTTTCTTAATACAATCTAGAATCACTTCAAATATGCCCTCATGAACTTGGGTCGTCAATCCAAGCACAAAAATAAGTAACGTAAATAAAGCATCAAACATAAACCATAAGAAGAAGAATAATGAAAAAGATAACTTTTACTAACAAGTAGATTCATTTACATAAGATGGAAAATCAAAGAATACATGTTAGGACGGAAGAGAAAACCTCTTCTAGATGAGAAATCCCAAGGGGGTAGTGTGGCTTTAGGGCTAAGCCTCCTTAAGGAACACAATGAGGAGAAGTAGAATGGAGAGGATGAAGTGAAGAGAGGCTAGAGGGTGTTGCTTTCAAACAAAAGGGGGAACGCCCCATGTGATATTTATATAGGGCATGGGATGCCCTATTTCTTCTCCTTAGATCCTACTTTGTAGCATTCAATCCCTTATAGTTGGTGAGTCTATCCTTGGCAAGCACTTTGCATGGAAATAATTGGAACGTCCAATACGTGGGAGTTTTCCTCCACTCTGCAAAAATCTTCCAACCTTATCTCTTGAACCTTGAATGTTGGAGAGTGTGACCCCACACAAGATACTAGCCGTGTAATATATTGGGAAGCCACATGGAGTTCTCCTTTATGCCTTCTTTATGCAACAAACTTCCTAACGTTGAGAGATTATTTTGGAGCAAAAATCCAGCCCAAATCTTGTTTCATGTGGGGACATATGTGTTCTCGCTCCTCACTTTCCATTTTGCATTTTCTCACCATGTGCAAAAGATCTTCTTCCTTGGACCTTCCTTTCTTGAATGTCTTGAGAGTTTCATCAAATTTTCTTGAAATATTCTTTCTCCTTTCTTTCTTTATCTAATTCCTTGGTTGTGGGACCCATTTCATCCTTTTCCTACAGGCAAAAGTGAATTTTAATTTAAAATAATAATTTTGAATAAAAATCACAAATGCATGATAGTGGGCCCATAAATTAAAATGCACATCATTATGCATGATCTTACTAGAATTAACTAATGATGATGAAGAATTGATTTAGTTCATGAGAAAAAGCAAATATGGTAAAACTTTCCAAAAATAGAGCTCCAAAAAATGGTAGGTTCCGTGATTTTATGCAATAATGATGATTTTTAGCAAATTATACATGAATGCACTATAATAAACCCAAAATGCGTAAAAACATGATTTTTCCTTAAATGAAACTCTTTTGGATTAATAAGTCCTTAAAACGGTCCAAAATGTGTATGAAAATATGCATTTTTAAGGATTTATCATAACGTGTGGGGAGAATTGACACCACCAGAAGAGGCATCTGTAAGAAAAAAGTGGACCATTACAGGCGTAAGGACTATTTGCAATCAAGATGTCAGTGGATGATAACATGCTTAAGTATCTAATGGATGTGAAGTCTCCAAAGTAAGCATGGGACATGTTTGCAAGCATTTTTTTACAAGAAGACGAAACCCATAAAGGACAAGGTGTGTTATCAATGTGAAAAACCGGGCATATTGCATGGGATTACAATGTGATGATGACAGTCGTCAAGAGAAATTTAGTATTGGAGGACTTGAGGCATGTGGAAGCTAACGAGCGTGGGGGAGCCATTGATGAGGATGGTTGGACCCAGAGGCAAATTTCGCAACAGCCGTCAAAATTTGTGAGTATGCATTAACACCAGATTTTTCTAATATTGATGATGTGGTGTTTTCAGATTCTTTGGAGCTTGAAAATTAAGTTCAAAATCAGATCAAGGAAGAGGAATCAATGATGGAGGAGGTTGATCAATCGAGGATTGGATTAAGACCTCAGGAGATGCCAAATTCCTCGGGGCTTGAAGATCGTGTGCCAAATCGTTTCGAGGAGAAGAAATGAGAAGAAGAGGAGGAAGATCGGTCTGGGACCAAATCAATTCCTTAGGAGATGGTTGGTGAAAAGTTGCAAAAGTCATTCCCAACAACGTTTTAGAGACTCACACAGATGCAGAACTGATCACACAAGAGATCGAGGAGTGGCGAGACACGATGGGTGTGAAGATTAATTGAAGCCTTGATTGAGGATGAGATATGTGAGATCGTACTATGTCCATATGATGCAAAGACAATTAGATGCATGTGAGTCGATGCCCAGGAAAACTGGTTTAGTGGGACCGTAGATCTTTACACAGCATACTTGCAAGCAAAGGGATTCAACCAGCAGTACAACTGTACGAGTTAGATCTTGACGAGATTTTTGGTTCGGTTGCGAAGATCACTACCATGCATATGAAGATTGCTCTCATAGCTTGCAATGGGTGGAGATTCAAGCAGATGAAAGTAGATAACGCTTTTCAGCATTGGGGAGTTGACACGGGGATCTACTTAGAGAAGCCACATGGTTTTGAGGACCAACCGTAGCTAGCACCGCAAGTATGAAAGATTTTTCATAAACTCAGATGGAAACTTGGCTTAATGATGCTGGGAGTCAATGCCGAGGGGGAGTGTTAAAGTCATTGCTGACTCCGCATATGTACCGGAGGGGTTGGGCCGATAATGCTATGTAGGGTATAATATTAAAAATATTCGTTTCTTAGTGTGGTTGTGTTTCCCAATTTGGTTAGATCTTTATTTAGCAGGTGTGCTTAGAGGTTTTCTAATTATATTGGTTGATGTAATGCAATTTATTAGATTGTAAAAAACTTATTTTCTTTGTGTTCTAAATTTCTCTCTTCCCTTCTCCTTCAACATAACCAAAGTCCATAACTTTCACTATTGAAAATGGGATAAGGCAAGGGAATACCTCAAATGGAGAAAACAAAAATCCTCCAAATCAAACAATGGAATGGGTAAACCTATTGCTCCTTTGTGTTGAATGGATTAGATATTCACTCCCTTGTGTTCTTGAGCTTCTTCTCATCTTTAAACTTTAAACCTTGGCTTGCAGAAAAAAGAAGTCCCCCTTTTTTTTTAACAATTTCTAGTTGTCTTTAAAAAGTATCATTTTTAATTGGGGTTTTTACCATACGGGATATTAAAAATCATGAATTTCTTAAAATGGTGATGACCAAAACTATATCCCAAATGTGGGTACTATACATCGGACGCCAAATTATTTTTCCAATTCTGCCCATTTTGCGCGATATCGCACAATCTATCACCTTCAGTTTGTGATATCGCACACATTGTGCAATATCTCACAATATGGGTACAGTTGAAAAAAGAATTTGGAGCCCTATGTACAATAACTATATTTGGAATATAATTTTGGTCAACACCATTTTGAGGAATTCATGGTCTTTTATATCCCGTATGGTCAAAATCCCTTTCTAATTCCTTTACATGGATAACTTTCCTTTTAAGCAAGCTCACTCACTGGTATGACCAATGAGACATCTCTTTTGAGGATATAAAGCCCAAGAAGTTGCTTTTCGGGCCCCAAACTCACGAGGAGTATAAAGACCCAACATCTTAAATCCATGAGGATATAAGATTCCAAACTTTAACCTTGGTCTTTATTTATTAGTTCTACAAAAAATTAGTTTGGATCACCACAAGAGTGCGAGAAAAAAAAGGGATAAACTATATGCATTTTTAAGCTGTAAAAGAAATGAAGCTGGTAGTGTTTTTAATAAAATGACTATATATTTATATATGGTATACTTTTGTCTGTGTGTGAGATAAATTTCATTTTTATTTTCATTTCTTTTGGTAAAAGTAGAATATTGCTTCTGAAAAGTTAGCCCAAATAAGATGAGAGGAAGACCGACACAGCTGCACAATAAATCTAAACATCTTTATTTAATGTATTTTCTTAAATGAAGTATACGACAGGACAATAAGCTTTTAGATCCGCCACCGAAACTTCATGGTGGAGGAAAATCATCGGTCTCAATGTCCGCCGCTAAAAGCCAGCATCACTATTACCTTTGGCAGCGGATTTTAAAAATAGCCAGGAATTAGCGGCGGTTTGTTTTTCCGCAGCTAAAACCTTTTTATTTATTTATTCAAGACTCCTATGCTAACAAACAACTAGAAGGATAATTGTATTTCTTCAAATTTGATATATCTTTCCATCTATTCTCAATATACAATGGAATTCTTTAAAGTTGACATATGTTTCCATCTATCCAATTAGAAGGTCGACGTCATTCAATTGGACCACCATTCAACGACTCTCTCTATCAGATCTGGATGGAGCTTGGTGGGCCCCTCACCAATATTCCAGCTATCTGATTACTGCAATTGGCAGACGCGGGTATGCATTAACTTGAGGAGTTGGGGATATGATGTTGATGGATTTGATGGTAGAAGAACTTAATGGATGAGATGGTATGATTAAGATCATCCATTCACTGTGCCTTTCATCTATTCTAAATATACGGTGGGCCATAAAATCACATTGCAACAGCACAATAAATTGATGAGTTGTAATCTAGAAGGTGAGAGGCTTTCAATGGGTGCTCAAGTGACACTTAAGTGATCTAATTAAATGCTTGTTGAGGAAGGAAAAGACCTTAATTTGTGTTGATCCTTTAATTTGTCTAAGTCCTCAAGGGCTGTTATCCTCTTTGGTGTAGTAAAGACTAAAAAAGAAAAAGAAAAAGAAAAAAGAATATATTAAGGCTAACGAAATATGTGAAAGCAAAGCACTCCATTAGTCATTTAATGAAATCAACCTACAAAGATAAAATTGAAGTTAATGATACTCGTTGAGCTGCTGCTGCTAACATGTTAGGTGCTTATCTCTGAATTTCTGATGTGGGTTTCTTCAGAGATTGGGATCTCAGGTGATTTCATTTCTAGTTCTAAAGATTTTCAGTTCATACAATCACTCTAATTACGGGAAAAGAGAACCAATGTCATACGTTTCTCCTGGCTGCACTTTTCCCATGTGTTTCTCTTCAGATGCTAAAATTTTCTTGGATTGATGAGAGTTTTGAGATCTAGAGTGGGTGGAAACATGGCTAAGCTAGGATTGAAATACCTGAAGAAGGCAATGTTTTTCATTTGAAATGGGAATCAAAGCCCTGAGTTTGGAGAAATCCCTCATTTGTTTGTGACTGGGAGTTCCATGTCCAAAGAAAACAAGCGGAAGAGAGGCCTTGCAGGCGTTGGAGAAATTTGGTTGGTTGCTTGAAAGCCCTATTTCCGCTGGGAGTCTTACAAACCACCTTAATGTTTAAAGCCTATTAGAGGAATGTAGAACTAGCTAAACTTTCGATCAATCAACTATCTGTGTAGGCAAACCAGAAGAGTCTCTTCACTGAAGTTATTGAATGTGGGGCTCACTCTTGCCTTTGAGATCCAAACTGTTTATCTGTTAACTACAATGGTTGGTAAGTTATTAACTGAAAATCCGGATCCATTGTTTTGTAGGAAACATTTTTTATGTGTTTTGTTGAAAACATAAAGGAAATGTAAACATATTTGACTTAAAATTAGTATTACACCAGTCCTGTAATCTTGCTTTTTGATATATGAAGTAAAAGAAAAACCCAGTCCTCTTCAAGCTACTTTGCTAAGGAACAAAGAATTTTCTTTCCAAATGAAGCTTCTGGTCTAATTTTAGATCCAATGATACCAGTCCTGTAATCAATGCAGCCCAATCTGAAATAAAAGTGATCAAAGATGTAGTGATGACCAATTTGAAATAGCCTTGAAACAGAGATCTTAACAAGAGATCAATTAGAATTAAAAAAAAAAAAAACGACAATAATGACCAAATCAAAGATTTTGGGAATGGAGAACCTTTTTCCATTAATTTTTTAAGCGTACCATGTCAGTTTTAGATCCCTTACAAGATCCTTGCAACATCCCTTCAGCTTTACATTGTACCTACAATCCAAAAGAACTATGACTTGTACCCTTGATATAATCACTATTTCCTATTAATCATCCAATACTTTGGCCCCTCCACATATCCCTTTCGGCATTATGTGCCAAGCTTAATGATAGGCGTGCCTTGTTAAATCTATGGTTATGAAGTGAAGATCCCTGAAACAAAAAAAGTTACAGCAGTTAGCATTGTATCTCGGTCAATAATTATGACTGCAATTAAGAAGAAAACCACCCATAATATTGTAGTGTTATAACTAAGTCTGGGTTGTTTTGTTTTCTGTTTGGAGCTTGTGGATGTATAGTTTCCTGTTTATTGTGTTCATTTATTTGCTGTCTGCGTTCTGCTCCTATTTGTATCTCTTTCAAATTCTTGACAAGCTTTGGCCAATGGAAGGGATAGAATTATAGAACAAATGCACCTATGGTACCACAAATTGAGTGTCCATGACAGCATGTAAATGTTAGAAAACCATTCCAGTTGCAGTCCCAGTGTAACTTTCTATAGAGCCTATTTTATGGGCCAAGGCATGTTCATGATACCATTTGGACATGATTTAGCTCCTACTGGAAACCTGGTTTAAACTTTGCTTCTCTAATTTGATTTCTAGATTACATTGCTACTTTCTAGTGAAGTATTGAAACTCTAGCGAAAACAGTTAACAGCAATAAACAACAATAAACACTCTTCATATGTCACAATTTATTTCCTACTATATAGGATATGTCTAATGCTCATTTCACTCAAAAGTAAACTCAATATTTAGTTCTAGGAGTTTTTATAATCATCTTCTATCTAGGATTGAAATTAGCATGATGAGACATAACTATGTATATGAATCAGGACGCTCTCCTTTCATCCAAAAGCTGCCTTCCACGGAATACCCTATCAAACAAAATGAAAGCAACTAAGATAGACAAACAATCAAATAAAAAAGAAAACAATTTATGTCAATGACAAGTGCCATGGCATAGAAGGATTAGTACTTTTGGCTCTTTATATATATATACAGAGAGAGAGAGAGAGAGAGAGAGAGAGAGAGAGAGAGAGATCCACTTCCACATATATTTAAACAATTGTGCAATAGGGTGTTGTAAATGTCCATTTCAAAAAACCAAAAAAAAAAAAAGTTGTAAATGTCAGAAAAAATGTAAGCGAAAAAAAATGAAGAGTATTACACACACCCAAAGATATTTCCTGTTGGGTTGCCCAATCAAAGGGAAAAAAGGGAGCAAATGTCCAAATGAATTCTTTTTTTTTTTTTTTTTCAAACAAAATCTCAAGAGCGTATAATCCTCTTTTGAGAATGAGGAAGAGAGAGGGTGTTACTTGCAGAAGCCTTGATCAAGTCACTCACATTGAAACTGAAATGCGAAGAGTGCAACAAAATTTATAAACAAACCTCTTTGCAAGAGTACTAATGGTTTTTAAGCATGACTCACTTGAAACAAATAAAAATAAAAACAGCAAAAAACATAATAATCCTGTCATAAAGAAAAATCTCACCCTGTTGTCACTCTCAAGAGTGGCTTTTGTTGAACTCATGCCTCCACCATATCAGTACAAAAATAGAGATAAGCTTAACCTTCTCATGTTCTGCTTTCGATTTCTTAAGACGTTCCTATAACAGAAATAAAATAAACAGCATTTGTGAACTACATGTACAATGGGACGAAACAAAAAAAACTCCACAATCCCACGGAGAGCCTTAAAAGGATGTAAATCTTGTTTAGCATCATGGGTCTTACAAAAAGGCTTCAAAATGCTATTTATCTCTTTTAGTGACAAGTATTACACTCAAAGTTGCAATCATTTCGACTTCCACAAACCAAGTTTTAGAGTGACAATGAATTGGTGATGTTCCACGAATAAAAGAATACAAATAAAGAAGAGATATTCTAAATACTTAAAGCATGCCTGGTATGAAGGTCATGATAACCCATTAATTGACAACTAAATAGGATTGTAAGATAATGAAGCTAAGATAATAACTTTAATGAAGTTATTTGTTTGAACAAAATCCTTCACCATGCTAACGGTGACATGCCTAGTAACATCTGAGCATGAATTTTAGAACCTAGAGAACTGACCACTGCCTGGGCCAACAATCAATGAAAAGATGGTTGATTTCTTCAATTACTAAAAATTTTTAGAGACAGATTTTTGTTTTAAGTAACACACATCGATCATCTAGATAAGTAGATCAATTTTTGCTAAGTAACATATTCCTAGTTATGAAACTCATTTCAATTGTATGATCACCAAGCATTTAAAAAACCACAAAAAATATTGCCTAGTAGTCTTATACAAAGCTTAACAGCTAATGTTGTATGTTTGAGTTTGACATGTAGCAATCATGGCTGGTGATCTTAATCGATATGGAGGCAAATGCTCGCTTCAATGGCTTAATAATGCAAGCAAAGTAAGTAAAAACTATGTAATATGATGTGGAAAGAAGGGGCTAGGATGACTTTTCAAATTCTAAGCTGATTTAGTCCATCATCATGCAGGTAGAGATCAGTGAAAAAAAAATGCAATCTGTTAAAACACAATCAGTATAAAGTCTTCTTTTCATTTACTAAACAATCAGTACAGTAGGTATTTTTGGGATGCCATAGGACATAATTTTTAGGACCCGTTTATTTAATGCAATTGAATATATAGGAATATAATAACAAATGCCTCAATCATAGTTGAGGTTTATGGCCTTCACCATCCTTTGCATAGCTTGGACCCTTCGCACTCGACATATGTGCCGACAACTTGAAACAGCCGAGCCATGGCTCCTATTTCAACTCAGTGTAAAGCCATGCTAAATAAGTTTTCTAATTCAAGTGCGAATAGGAAACTAGCTAAGGGGGAAAGACAAGGCTCTGCAATTTGACTATGGACCATAAGCACATGCTCCATCACAAAA
This sequence comes from Persea americana, assembly GCA_029852735.1. Taxonomy (NCBI): domain Eukaryota; kingdom Viridiplantae; phylum Streptophyta; class Magnoliopsida; order Laurales; family Lauraceae; genus Persea; species Persea americana. Next base: position 19,660,658 of record CM056816.1, read on the forward strand.
ACAGAGAGTGTCATTAAAGCAGGAAGATTCATTAGGAAACATTGGAAATATTTGAACCTTTTGACGGTTTATTGAGACAAGTCAACATGAGAAATAGGCAGAGAATTACTATTGCCGAATAAGATGCAAGTTTTATTAGTACAAGGCTGGAGAAAAGATAATTTATCAAGATCATTAATAGTGATTTGTAATACCAATTTTGAGAAGAAGGGAGACAAGGCTAATGCATTTTTCTAGTAGAGACCTTTCTAACAAAAGATCAACCCTGCAGAATTTGGAAAGAAAAGTAGCAGAAGCCATTATTGAGTAGCCCTTTTCAAATTATATTTAATTTTTTGATCCATCTTTAGCAACTACAACAAATAAGCAGATGAATCTCTAGAAAAGTGCACCTTAAGACTCGTTTTGCTTTAGGCAATGTTGTCCTATAATCCTTGCTTAAATCCCACTCAACCCAACAATACATGTCTGAGAATAATGAACTAGTTGCAGTAGTACTTAAAAGACCAATTACACTTTTATCTTGAAAGAAAAAAGGACCATTGATACAGCTTATGGATGTTTTGGAGTCGCTAAATAGTCTTAATATTATAGATTCTCAATATATAAATATTATACACTATCATATTGGTAACAATCCAATCGCGAATGCCGTAGATATGAAAAGATTCAGTATCAATCTCTGTACTGCGATATTGAAATACTTCAGTGTTAAATATTCACCTTTGAATCAAACAATTAGCCAACTCTAACTTACACATTCTAACTGGAACTAAGCCCTAGTTTGTGAATTGCAGCACCAGAAAGCTCAATTGTCCTTGAACAACGAATGCAAATCATATAAGCAAGAAACAGTCACATCACAACAAAATGAAACAAAAAAGAACTACTACAGCAACTCAAATCGTAATTCCCAGTTCCAATCCAGCTTACGGTAACCCTAACTCAAAAAATAACACAGATTACAAAAAATCGAATGATCGAAGAAAATCAGCTAGCAACAAAGTAAGAAACAATGTGAATTCCATCAAAATCTGCTAAAAACACCAAAAGGTTCATTCACTGCATTTAAATAGTACCGGTTTAAACCCTAACTTTGCAATCGATCGAGCAGCAACTCAATTAACTTCAAATAGTACCAATTTAAACCCTAACTTTGCAATTAATACACTGCATCTGCAAATGAGAGACAGAAAAGGAAAAAAGAAGAAAGAAGAAATGAGAGAATCAATTGATTAGAAAGCATACCCTTCTTTCAATGCTAAGGATCTGAATCTGATGAGGAGGAGGAGATGATGAGATCTTGAGGAAGTGGAACTTCTTTGAAGAGGAGCTTGAGATTTGAGCTTATCAGATTTTAGATGAATCTGTTGGGGTTTAGAAATGGGAATCTTAGATCTGAGTTTCGACTTGGGAGAGAAACGTTTTCTCTTCCATTCGTATAAGAGCCAAATTGGTTTTAAGCGAAAGTTTATCTACTTCGTAAAGAGGAGCGAAACATTTTAACCTTAGCAGCGGATAATATTATCCATCGCTGATAAGACTAAAAACCGCCGCTATATAAGTGTAACTGAAAGTCACTTTTCTTGTAGTTTTATTCTAGGGCCAAAGGAGCATAACAACTTTTCCAAAACCAATCTAAGTCTTATACTTGATCTGTTTAGTTAAAAAAAAAAAAAAACAATTTAACTTCACTTATGCATGGTTGAGATGCTACACCAATGATTTTGATGCATGGTTGAGATGAGCTCCACCAGTTCACCGGTGATAATCTACGTCTCCTTTTCACTCTCATCCTCAGCCTCCTCTTTTATATGGCTTCTAAGGAAGGAAAGAGCATGCCGCCTTCCCTCACCCAACGGCTCGGGCTCGATGGGGTCCCAGCCACCCTTAGTTGGGTATCAAAAAATAAAAATTGATGGAAGGAAATAAAATAAAATAATGGAGGAAGAAGTTTATTGGTTGTCATTGCCTAGATTGGATATCTACTGGGAGAAAGTATAGCAGACTTTTCTTTTTTTCTCCTTCGCATCGTTTTTTTCCCCTCCCTTTCTATTGTTTTCCCTCATTTCTTACTAGTTTACCTACTTCTAAAGAAATTCAAAGGAATTTCTGAAAAATATACTTCTGTCAAAGGGGCTAAGACTGAAGAATGAAAAATAGAGATCTACAAGGAACTATGCATGTAGCACCACTTCTAGAGCCGTGGCCCAGCTGAGCTACTGCAGGATGTTTTAAGTAGGAATTAAACATATAGGATTCATCCACATCCAGGAAAATTGGTATTAAATCATTTATCTTGTGTATCCTTAGTTTCTTAACCTGGGTATGATTGTATCTAAATGCGATGGATTCCTGGGCTGGGCCTATTCAAGACTTAGATTTTCGTAGGAGCAAGCCCAGCCAAGCACACAACCTAAGTTAATTATCATAGGGTATAGGGTAGGACCTGGCGTTGGCCGGGCCCTGAATTATGTGAATGAAAAGTGTGCATGCTGACCTTTTCTGACTTAGGCCCAGCTCAAATTTAGTTAATGTTTAATAGGGATATAAATGGATCAGATCAATACATTACCGGACCCACCACAAAAGGTATTGCTTTGAGTTCAACTTTACATCTAAATAAATATTATTATAGAATAATTTATGATTGTTTACATCTATTTAGTCCATACTCCATGCCATTTTCCTGTCACTGACCCATCGGTTTGATTCTCTAGGTTTGAGACCTGGACCCATTCCAATCCGGTTTTTTTTTTTTTTTTTTTTTTTGTTTTTTCGGTTGGGGTGTGGGGTGGGGGGGAGTGGGTGGGGAAGGGGGGTTTTTGGAAATCCCAATCCATTTACAGCCCTAGCAGTCAACTAGTCTTCTGTGGTGGCAGCAGCCACTGGTAAAATGTCCTCTTTTTCCACCCATTCTTGCAGGGTTCACTGGATGCATGACAATCAAGGGGAGTGGAGATGGGTAGAGCCATACCAATCTAATGATCCTTACCTTTAATTTCTAATGCTTCAAGATATTGTTGGTTTGAGGCTACTAAATTCAGCGCCAGATAATGATCAGATCAATATTAAAACGGGAACTAATTAATAATCATATATAGTGTGTGTAAAGAAATTGGATTTATGACCCACTTACGGAGAAAGAAAAGGGTTGCAAAATAAAAGGAGAATTTAGGAGAATTTATCTTATTCTCGAAGATTTTACATTTGCTCTTTTATCTTTTTTTTTTTTTTACTCCAACCTAGGGGTCTAGGACCAAAAGAACCCACAGTAGCTACTACTGGGAAGAGAAAGACTACAACGTGGAAAGAGAACCCACACAAGTGGGTAGAGTGGTATATCCAGAGATTGATTCCGAGGCAACTCGATGTGACATGTAGGGTTGCCAACCGAGCATTTGGCTTACTCTACCTTTATCTACTTCTCACGAGCCCATATAATGGGCAAACTATTCATAATCCAGGCAGCACATATCACACAAAAATGAGCTCTATAGATCTTAAGGAAAAGGCAAATATACTTAAATTGGAGTTGAAACCATCATTATATGGATCACATCTAAAAATACATGATGAATTCCATTTGAAAAAAAAATCACATATTGACATGTGATCAATCCGAGATTAGGGTTAACTCTAATTGTAACTATCTCTGTAAGTGTCACCCATCAGATTTGTGTATTACGAGCAGATTGAATAAATCAACGGTGAGCCCACTATACAGTTTAAAAATCAAGAATGCGAGATTAGAAAAGATTAATATAAACTTATTTTCATCTAGTGTGACTCTAAAACCTCCCAAAGTACATGTTTGTAGCTAAACAAACTCCCCAAAGGACCACACAAATAATGCAACCAAAAGAGCACAATGAATGGGATAAGAACAGATCCATTCTTTAAATAAGTAATCATCTTTACCTAATACTATTTTCTAAAGTACAAGTGCTCGAAAAAAATTTGGATTAGCTACTGTGAGTGTGAGCATCATTTCCTGACAATGAACACCCGAACAACCAACTATTTATTCGGAGAGACTTTTTTTTTTGGTGGGGCAAATTATGTGGGAAGACTATGACATGATAAAAAATTATTAACTATTGTTTTATTCTAATTTTTTGGCAACAAAAAACCCCTAGGTTTGTGTTAATTCTAATACACAGTCTGACTTCTAAGAATTATATAAGAACCCTTCACTTTTGAAACTACTTGTAAAAAGCACCCTTGACTGATATTTATGAAAACGAGCAATTTTAAGCTATTGAAAGAAAAAAAAAAAAAAAAACTGTCATATCAAACTCAAAAGCCCCCTAACCCATATAACCCAAGCAGCAATATCTTTGTTAGGCAACTAAGATTAAATTCCTTAGAAGATGGGCCATAATACCTACAACGTAGGGAAACCTACGTTAGGGTTAAGTTATTTGATTAGGTTAGGGTTTTTGTTTCAAATAAGGAGGGCAGTTTGATCATTTTATAGCTTAAAATGATAGGAGGATGATAGTGTTCAAAGAAGTTAGTCAAGGTTATTTTTCAGGGCCTGTTCGTTTGGAGGTATATGAGACAAGTAATGTGGGTATTCGGGCTTAGATAATTTGCCCTTGGCATTTGGAATTCCGTACTTAATTGCTACAGTTCTGAATATTAACCTTCTTAAAAGTTGCTTTTAACCTTTTGAATTTTCAAAATTCATTATTTTCAAATATTGAGTTTAATTACTTGAACATTTAAAACTCTACTTGGAGTAGAGCGATTGGAGAATTCAAATTCTCTCGATCAATAACTAATAGAATTCTTGCAAACAAACAAGTCCTAAAGTCAGAGTCGAAGTCAACGATGTTTTTCGGAGTGTTTAAAGGCCAATGTGCTTTTTTATAATTGGTGCAAACTCGAGGATGTATTAGAAAACTCATTTTGATTTTTTTTCTGTTATCTCGTCACTTATTATCTTTAATAAAGGGAGTGGGCTGCTAATCATCTGGTAAAGGACAACAAAATCCATCCTTTGGATGAGTCCACACTATTAATCATTCGGGTGGCTAATGACTACTTTTATTATGGAACGGCCAATCATATTTTCGTCATTTAGCTGCACCACTTTGTCTTTGATCCTTGGGGACCCAACACTACACCAAAAACGGAAATTTGGAACGGTTTGGGAACAGTTTAACGGATTAGGAACGGAAAGATTAGGAACGGTGATCCGTTCCAATTTCCTGTTTTCCGTTCCTAATCCGTTAATACGTTCCAAAAATAGGAAATTGGAATGGTTTGGGAACGGTTTAACAGATTAGGAACGGGTAAATTAGGAATGGTAATCCATTCCAATTTCCCCTTTTTGGTGTAGCAAGAGAGACCACATTGTGGAAAAGAGAGTCCACACAAGTGATAAGAGTGGCATACCTAACGGTGGTTGTTGTTGTTGTTGTCATGCACTACTCCATAGTCATATATTTCTTTTTTCTTTCAGCTAAGGGGGCTGGAACCCATCAAGTCCCATAGGGTGAAGGAAGTAATTAAATCCCGAGTAAGGTAATGGAGACCTTGGTGAAGTGAAGAGCCTAGAGTGAGAGAAGAGGCAAGCTGAGGGATCAGGTGAGAACTGACGCATCTTACCACTGGGGTAATAAGATGCTATATGCATTCTGGTTAATGGTCATGTTACAATGAGTCGTTTGGTTGTAACCCACAGGTAGGCATATCAAACGGCCGGCTCAGCCCGTCTGGAGCAGGCTGGGCCTCGCCGTCCCTCCATGCCGGGCATGCTCGTGCTGCCTTTTTAATTTTTTTTCCCAATTAATTTTTCTTGCTTAAAACTAAAAATTAGAACACAAGCATAGAGAATGACAAAGATATTTAAGTGATTCTGTCAAACTAGACCTACTCCACTAAGAAGAGAACCATTTGGATCTTAACTTCTTAAAGGTTTGTAAATAGGATTGCCTTCAAAACCCTACAATCTTTTTAGAGAATAAAAATAAAAAAGAATAAAAAACTTGTATATTTACAAATTACAATGAAGGAAAAGTAAAAGATCATATGTGTAGTCCACTAATGTACTCTGCTGGATCATAATCTTCCATTGCTATTAACTCTTGCTTCCCCTTCTTTGCCAAATACCAATCTCGTAGGCAAACACAACACTCCACCGTTTCTTCAGTTAGATTTGTTCTTTTGTCATCCACCACACGTTCACCTGCACTAAAAGCATGTTTTGATGCTACAAAAGACATTGGAATAGTCAATAGATCACAAGCCATGGCGGTTAGCATCGGATAAATGTTTTCTTGTTGCTTCCATTAGGCCAAAATGTTAAAACTAGATGCATCCTACACTCGTATTACATTGATGTCAACATACGAAGATAACTCCGCCACCGTATTACTTGAGCTTGAGCTGGTTTCCATGCCCGTGGACAGAGAAAAATACCACACATCCCACACAGCTTCACCTGTTTGCTGGACTTCTGACGGGGTCATACTAACTCCAGTTGTACCCATTTTCTCACAATAAAATTGAAAAAGTGCTTGTAATTTTGCCCTTATATTTGAAAAAATATTTAAATCCTGATAATTCATATTTTTATTTATTCCATCAACAAAAAACTCTACACCACTTAATTTTAACTTAGGATCAAATACAGCGGCTAAAGAAAATGTCATTAGAGCATCTTTCCAATATTTATTGAATTTTTCTTCCATATTTCTAATAGCGTTATTAAGTAAAAAATGATCTCTAAATCTATTGAGTCGTAAAGTAATTTGAAAAGGCTTCATTAAAGCTTCATTAAACGTGGGATAATATATCCCGAAAAAATAATGTTGATGTATAAAAAGAATCTAATAAATCTCTTATATGGGCACACAACTCCCAATGTTTATCACTCATCAACAACTGTTGTGCATGAAAAGCACAAAATTCATTCAAAATTGTTTTCCGATCAATTGCCTTATTTAACAAATCATACATAGAATTCTATATATGTTCTACCTCTTTGGGTATTTTTATAGCTGATACGTCTTGCCTCGCACATATTTGGGCATACAATTGTCTTCTTTGTATAGAGCATAAAATAAATTAAGTAATTTCTTTAATAGCATCTGTGTAACTTACAATATGCTTTAAACCAATAATTGCAATGAGATTTAAGATGTGACATATACATCTATTTTTTAAGATAGAGTTATCTATCAAAGTTGCAAGTGGCATTTGCAATCTCATTAGTATAATAGCCACCATATTATTACTGGCATTATCTAAAGTTATAGATATAAGTTTTTCTTTAATATTTTATTCATCTAGTTTTTTCAAAATAAATGTATTCATTCTAGTGCCACTGTGTGGCCATTCAAGACAGCTAAAACTAGTTATTCGTTTATTAATAATCAATTTTACATATTTGTTGCGCGCAGTGATACAAAGATAATGATCACCCCCTTTAGAAGTCTATATATTTGTAGTTATGGCTATTCTACCAGGAATTTCTGGAAGGTAATTTTTAATATTTGTCTTCTCTTCCTGCCAGAGTCTAATAACATCATTTTTAGCGGTATTTCTTGAAATACTTTGAAATTATGGTTGACAGTAATTTTGGACCCATTCTTCAAAAAACTCATATTCAACAAAAGAAAATGGTAATTCGATAACACAATCATTTTAACAAAATTTTGCCTAGCACTTTGTGTCAAACTACTACTACTACCACCGGTACTAGAAATTTAGGTCTATGATCCAGGCCCCCTTTCCCCTGTTGCATCCGTCGGCTTATGTAAGATTAAACATTTTTGCATATGTCTTAACAAATGGCTGGTACCCCCTTTTGATTCGACACTATAAATTTTACTACAAAATTTGCATTTTGCCTTTTGGACTTTCTTTCCGTCTTTAACAACTTCAAACATTTCATATATATCCCAAACTTTTGAAGTTCTATTCCTCTTAGATGGTTTACGGGAACTACTAGGAAATGAGGGTGGTATATCACCTACTTCATCTTCTAATTCAATAAAATCTTCTTCTCCCCCTAAATGAACGGAAGAAGATTTTATGGGAAATCATCTAAAAGACCGTCCAGCCATATTTCAAAAAATAAATTTAAAAATAATAATAGTAATATTAGTAGCCTTCTTTTTGTGATAATTAATATAAGAAATGAGAGAAAATGAAAGTTAATATAATATATAATAAACTTATAAATATGGAACCTCGAATTTAAATGATATAAATACCTCCAAATTCTTTAAGGCCCCTTTAATCTTATCTCTTAATGACTTGATCTTTGGCCCTTCAAAACATTCTTAGAGACAGTGAAAGAGTTAAATGCTTTGAGAGAGAGCTAGAGAATGTATAGAGAGTGACATAATTGTATAAATTGGTGAGAAATGAGAATGAGAGAGTTAGAGTATTTATAGACTTTGTAAAATTGAAAATGACACAAATACCCCTTATATGACCGTTTTATGGCTTTTGGGTGGGGGGCATTAAAATGGATAATTTTCCAAAAAATTGCCCTTTTTGGCCGTTGGGTGGGCCAAACAGGCCGTGGGTTATGGATGGGTTGGCCCACAGCTGGCCATGCAGAAACGAGCAGTCCGTGCTACTTCCCTCTGCCCAGCATGGCCCATGGCACAGGGGCGTGCCATGCCGTGGGCCATTGATTGGCACGGGCTGGCCCGGCCCATTTGACATCTCTACCTACACGCAAAAGACAATTTTCTGAAAAAATTATAATAACACCTCTCTATTTTCTAAAATAATTGCAAAAGCACTCCTCTTGTTTCTTTACCATTAAAACTAGAGAAAAAAAAAAAAAAAAAAAGGTTCTCTTAAACTTGTCTTTCACCGATTAATGATAAAATAATAAATAATAAAATCATAGTGGCTTGACCATGATATCATGAGCAATCATACGGTGTTTACGACATCATGAGTCAGCAGATGACGTGGCAACAGTCCTCCACTTTCCCTCCCGTGAGGAAAACGTAACAGGTAGCGTAGAGGTGTAGTATACTCTATCACCTGCTAGTGTACACTAGCATGATTATTTATGCTCTATACTTTTATTATATTCAAATCACTGGTGAGCACGTAAATTGGACGCCCACGTGCTCATTATCCGCAAGTCAGAGCACGTAAATTGGACGCCCACGTGCTCATTATCCGCAAGTCACCGGTCCTGAATTGAAATTATACTCAGTACAATGGTTTCATTGATGGTTATGGGACAAGCAAAACTCAACGCCGATTGATTGGTTACAATCATTCTCTCAAATCTGACCGTGTAGGGGTCTGTGATTTGTGAACTGCCAATGGATGAGGCCCACTGGGATTCATCGTGTCTGATTTTGGATGATGAGTTTATCGGAAGGCAGGATTGTTTTCGGTGACTGTTAACAAAATTAAATCAAAATAAAACAATTTTATCAGAAAAAAAAAAAAAGAAGAGCACCTTAGATATCCTTTTAGTGAACCAAAAAGGACTTCATAGTTTATTTATGACAATAAAGGTCCAACTGCAGAGTGAATCACAATAGCGTTGCACGTTTGATATTATAGTGTCGTGTCTTTTCTTCTTCTTCTTCATTTTTTTTTTTTTTTTTGACTTTGGAACCCTATCTTATGGGTCCCACAGTTACAATCCAAAGTGTCCATCATGTTTAGAAATTCCAAAATGACTAAAAGGTTAAAAATCAGCCGTTGATTCCTCATATAATTCGAGATATTTAAAAAAAAAATCCAAACCAATGGATCATAATTTATGGAATTTTGTGGGCCTTGTTTGCAAAATTTGAACCATTCAATCCATGTAAAATGCCTAGCCTGATTGGTAATTTTACATGTAAAATAAAATATAGTAAAGCATCAAATCAAGTGAGAATAAAATATAATGGGGTTATGATGATATTTTATTGTTAGTTGTGTGGTATGAAATCTTTTTTACTTTTTGCACAGAAAAATGGAGAGTTTTTGTCTTTTAGTAGAGAAATGAGGTTGTTTTTTGACTTTTTTTTTTTTTTTAAAGATGAAGAAAATTTTGAATTAAAGTACTATTGATATGACTTATTTTTTGAAAAACTCAGGCTTTACTTGACTTCTATTAATCTATTAAAGTGCCATAAGTGCTCTTTCCCTAGGATCATGCGCTGAGCACTCTTAGGTGCACTGGTCAATCCCCATCTTTAAAATATGTAGAACGGTCAGGATTAAAACATTTTCCAGAAAGGCATAATTGTCAAAATGAGAAGATTTCGCTTCTCTCTCTCTCTCTCTCTCTCTCTCTCTCTCTTGATACGTCTCTCCTTCTCTGCCTCTTCATACCAAATTTGAGGTCAATCTAATAGTACCTCTAATCCCTTCATCTGTGGTCTACAAGTTTAACAACTTTATATCAAATAACAAAATCACTTCCCTATACATAGACACAACACACACTAAAATGTTATTGTAATAGTAACCTGGTAGTAATAAAATGGAGGTATAAAGACAATTTCATAGCCCCATACCCATTACAAAATCCTCTAAAAATCTGTACACACAAATTCTTGGTTCATTTCATTTTTTTTAATTATTTAAGTTATAATTATACTTAATGCATAAGCAATAATTGTTGCACGGTTTCTTCTGGTCCTTTTCTTCTAGTTTTATTGCTTCTTATTTAGGCTTTTATATTCATATTTTTTTATGTTCTTGATCATGCAAAAGTGGGAGGATACAACTTTTCCTCTATAGGGTGACCTGCAATGCAAACCAATTCATAAAAGTAAGTTGTGTGTGCATGAAACTTCAAGGATATGGGAAGATCCAAATATCATTTTAATTAGATTATTATAACTCTCAATTTTTTAAATACTATAACTCTCAATTCTCTTAAAATCTAAATTATTATGATTTTTTAAGTGCATTTTTTTTTCTATTTGAAACCCAACAATGCTTAATAGTTAGATCCGTGTTAAATTGAAAATAATATCAATTCATAAAAGATAGGCCAATACAAATGGTTAAAATTTCTCAAAGATTAGACTTGTTGGAATGAGTTGGTATCCGGAAATTCCTGTGAAAGGTGTGAGATAGAACATACTTTTTAACTATGTCTAGAACCCAAGTCACTATAGTATGTATTACTTTGTTCGATAAAAGAGATTTTTTAGAGACAGCTCTTAGTGGCCCCTTCACAATAGACCTTAGACAAGATAACGCTCGGTGGATACTTGATACTCGCTAATAGTGTATAAAAAATAAAATAATGGTTTTCTTGTTTTGAGACCCTGAGCTCTGTCCTAGCCCGACCCTACATATTTTAAGTAGGGTAAGGACAACACTGGGCTTGGCCCGGCCTGGCCCTTTGACAGCCCCAATTCCAAAGTAAAAAGAAAAAAGACAAAAGGAAAAAAAAAGAAGAGGAAGAAGAAGAAGAAAAAGAAGACACGAAGGATGATATTGCATGTCAACTGCATCTTGATGGTTGGGCCTTTACTGTTACATAAGAACTATGGCGGCGTTTTTGGTTCACCGGATATCTAAGTTGATTTTTCTAGGAAAATCCCCAATAAATAAATAAAAAGTCAATGCAAATAGTCTCATGTCATTATTTATATTTGTCATTAACAAGTTTAAGAAAGAAATTCATAAAAAACCGCAAACAGAATGCCCTTTCACTCACAATCAGGAGTCCACCACGTACATAATTGTGGAGGGCAAAACTAGCTGCATGGTAGTATGACGCAGCACCAGGTTAAAATCATGGGAGGGGGCCACATTTGGAAAATCCAAACCTCTTGTTAGTCCTAGTACCACTATAGTGATCAAATGTTAGATTATTATTCAAATTAGTGAGATGGCCACCGTTGGATCAAGTAAACTTGGAATATGTGATTAACTTTCTTTACTTTCCTCTTTTTAAAGGACAAAAATGGAAGGAGCCTCTTTGTGTGAAATCTGGTGGCCAATCCATCGGTTGGCCCACTGAAATAGATTTTGAATTTTCAGATGCCGAATACACAATGGGCCTTTGGGCAATGAAGCGGTTTAGATTTTCTAAATGTGGCCCCCACCCATGATTTTAACCTGGGTGCTGCATCATACTACCAATCGCTGCGTGGTAGTTCTGCCCAATTTGTGGATCCAACTGAATATTCTAATCATGGCTGTATTATGTAAATTATTGTGGTAGGCCCCTGAAATGAATCCGTTCTGCTGACCTTTGAAGTTGGAACCCAGCTGGCGAGACACATTAAATTCATTTAATCTATCTAAACATATGGGACTAGGGTAAATAGCGACTTAGGGTAGCATGAGTAAGCACCAAAGCAAAAGTGATCAATTTGATGATGAGCCAACTTCTGTTAACTTAATCATGACCCATGAAAGAGGTTGGTATTTATTTTGAGCAGTCGAGATTTTTAATAAGTGAAACTTTGTTTTATTTTATTTAGAGACAATTGCAAAGTTTCCATAAAAACAGTGTTGATTTGATGCTTTCCATGATCCCCTATCCTTAGATTGGAAGATGGGAATAATATTACTGCTTACATGCATCACTTAAAATTGACATGGAGAACAAGGTAATTAATCTAGTCTAAACCATTGCATTGAGCCACTACAAAGACTAACAACTCTGCCAGTGGTTGGCAGCACCGTACTCACCAAAATGCCCAATGTTTGATTTCTAGGTTTTTTTTTTTTGTTTGTTTTTTTATTTTTTTATTTTTTTTTGCATGCAATCATCTTCCAGTATGTGCTGGCATTCACTCATGCATAGTTAAGTCGCTCAAGAGTCCAACCAGAAAAGGGTAAAAAACTCTCAAGCATGTGCAGAGAGAGAGAGAGAGAGAGATAGAGAATCTATAGTGTGGAGAAATAATCAACCCCACATTGCATAGGGTTTGCTCATGAGCTTGGTTTCCCAAGGTTCGCATAAGGATGGATTTGGGCTGTTTTGGAACTTGTGGGTTCGACCTGGGTCTGGACGTGGAACTTTATTCTATAAGTTCCCAGCCCCACATTTTTATTTCCTTGCTTGGCCAAGGGAGACTACCTAAACCTAAATGCTCAGATATCGTTTCCAGGACGGTATGATGAGAGCAAGAGTCCTATTCACTGAGACATCCTGGCCCAACGTATTTCGCTCAAAGACGGATGTGTATTTTGAAAATGGGCTTGACCCATTGCCCAACTTTTGGGTCTTGTTCTGAATCCAGTCTAGAAAATTAGGCCCGCGACTGGAGGGGCAGTTAAGCCTTGACCCAGCCCATCTGTCTTCTACTCCCCTTGCTCATTACCAACTTGTTTTTTATTAAAAAAAAAAACTAGTTAGTACTTTTAATCGACATGCATGAAAACTGGAAAAGAAAATGTGACATGGTTAAATCCTAACTTTAATTATGTACCCTGCAATGCGACTAATTCTTAATCAAATTCGGAGTTTGCAATTCATTAATAGTTTGCCTAGTTCACAGGTTTAAGTTTTTCTTTTAATTACATTCATTAGCAATCCAGTTTTGCCAGTCAATATAATTTGGTTCCATTTTCACTACCAAAACATGCACATGCCTAAGCAGAGGCATTATTAACTTTTAACGTATTTACTACCTACTAAATATTTTAGTACAAAGTTATAGTAAATCAGGTGGTAAAGTGAAATGCAAATTATTGTTTGGTCATGGATTCGGTTTCCATCACCACATGAGCATTTTTTTTAATCTTAAAATAATTAAAAAAAATCATCCATTAGAAAACCTGGCTGAACCCTACTACTAGTTATGAGATGGGGTGCCATCACAGACCATAAACCCTCACCGAGCATGTCTCGTATGCGGCAGAGAAACTGCCATTTTGGTCGGCTTATAGGCCTAAAGACAAACTCGACGAGACCCATTTCATACTATCAAAATTGAGATCCCCAATCCGTCTCTTGCGTCATATATAACTAGAAACGTAGCCCATGCTGAGCACGGTCATTTTTTTTACATAAAAAATAAATACTAAAATAAAAAATTTTTGGTGTAATACTATTGATAGGGGCTCAAGTTTTTAGAAAAAGAAAAATTATTTTGGAAGGGAAAGAATTTCTCATGCACACCTACTCCTACAAGAGCATACATCAAGACCGTCACCAAAGTTGGGGAGTGGGGAACCCTTGAATTTTATTGGGTCCCGCCTCATAAGCAACACTGATATTTTAGAAATCCTACCTCCAAGCAATGTTAAACGCAAATGTAATTTTGTGCATGAGACATAGTGCCCAAGCAATACATAACAACTATGTGGGCCAAAACGTAAAATTGGGTTGCATGCCTTTAAGTTTCCGCAATGAATTTTAAACCATAGGCCCTAGCCTGACCCTAGGCCGATTCGGTCCTAAGTGTCTAGACCATGCCCGACCCATCTAAAAGGTTTAGAGATAAAAAAAAATTTTGATAAGTATTATGGGCGTGTGCTAAAATCTCGTTAGAGAAAAAGATAGAGAGAGATGTGAGACTCGGAGAGTTAGAGATAAAGATACAGTATTTGAACATTGAATTTAAAATTGCAATGTAATTGAGCCCAACTCAAAATTGAAATTGAGAGTAAAATTGCATCAAATTAAGCCTCGATTTCTAAATCAAATTGCCCGAAAATCATATACATTAATGGCCCCTAGGTCTGATTTAACTAATTGATAAGTGTGATTTTGATGTAATCCAATATAACTCAAGACATAAATGACCTCATCTAAGCTCTCTATGGAAATTCTCAGGTACAAGTAAAGGTATTATAAACATCATATATAGAAATACTAGATGTACCTTGAAATTTGAATCCATTCAATGTGAAAAATAATAGAATTATGAGAATTTCAATTTAATTTTGTGAATAATACATAGTTTTATTCGTCACAAACTAGACTGATAATTTTATTATAGAAAAATATCTTCATTGCAAATACTGAATGCATATTACATTAAAGAATCGACAAGAACTTATTGTCTAATGAAATCTGGTACTTTATCCCACCATACCCTCATGTCCTTCACACCTCCTTAAATTTGGCATGTCTAGCAAGTTTATGAGCTGTTTCATTACCCTCCTTGCCCACATGAGGCACTTCATAACTAGTGAAATGCTTCAAAAGTCCCGCGATCTCATCAATCGCGTTGCCCTGTCTTGATAGGTTTGGAGTATGAGAGTTTAATGCTTCCACTACCTTCAATAAATCACTTTCAAGAATAATAGCTCCTACTCCCATGTGACATATCACCTGCAACCTACACAATGTAGGTAAAGATTCAATACCCTCCACTTCATCCATTTCATTCTCTATCTTACTCATAGCCAGAATCACATTACCTGCATCATTATGTAAGATAGCTCCAACGCTAGATTTTTTTTTTTTTATATAAGAAATTAGAGCACCATCGACATTAACTTTTAGTACACCATTGGGAGGATGCTACCACTTTAAAATCTTTTCTCTCTGTAACCTGAAATTGTAATTTTTTTACTGACATGTAATCTTGCGCCAACATTAGAGCCCTTTCTACAACCAAGCTTGGGTCCATGGGCCTGCCATTACGAAGACACGAGTTTCTTCTAAACCAAATGCCCCATGCGATTGTCCCACATATATACTGGAGGAAATCTTTTATCCAAATCTCTTACAAACAAATGAAAGCTGAAATGAGTTGGTCAAAGTTTACTTCAAGGAGATAAACCTGCAAACCTTGTTGCACCTGGGAACAAAAGCACAGAGCATGGAGATTATCTTCAACTTTACATCTAGTTGGAATTCAAAAGTTTTCTTTTGGCGAAATTGTGCTTGGTCGGCAGGATATCTTTACATGCCCTCCAAACCAAACCTTTTTATTTTATTTGGGATTTTCAAATTTCAAAGATGCATCCAAAACTTCCTCTGAGCCCCTGGGTCCGAACTTTCCCCCATATATATATATATATATATATCCCGATTCTTCCACATTTTAGTGGCTAATAGATAGGCACTTTCCACATTTTTGTCGTTAGCTATAGAAGGTTTCAAGGGTATCGTTCAAAATAAGATCGGCTTGATGTTGATAGAATATAGTATGAATTTTAGCCATATCCCACCACTGAGTATCTTGGTCGATAAGCTCACTTATAGTTGCGTCTTCGGCGAGGGATCCTCGTGGCGTAGTAACTTTGAGGCGTGGGAATCCATTTATCAACCCAGATCTTGGTATCCGAACCATTCCCCACCCTCCATCTACAACCTTCTTTCAAAAGCTTCTTCGCCTCAAAAATACCTTTCCATTCATAAGAGGTGTTTCAGCCCATATGAGCTTTAAGAAAAGGAATATTTTTTTTTTTTTTTTTTTATCAGTAACAAAAATATTCATTAAAATGAGACAAACAAAATACAAAGGAAAGCTGGGTAAGAAAAAGGAGAAAAAATAAAAAAACAGAGAAAAGCAGGGGAAGAGAAACAAGAGGAGACAAGAGAATTGGACCTAACCCTAACCCTTACAAAACTACACCGACCCAAGGAGGCAACCTATCAACCCCCTTCTCAGCTAAAAAATCAGCCATTAAATTAGCCGATCTAACCTCACGATGGAGCTCAACATTAAGAGGAGAAGAAAGCTCCTTAAAAAGGAACATCAGGGAAGTACGCCAGCCTTATAAATCCTGTGAAATTTTCCGCAATTTGAAGAGCAAACATTGTTGTCCTAACAACGTTTTGTATGGAACATGAAATGTTTCAGTTATTCTTATTTTTGATATGGGTGGAAGGACAGAAATGATCTTGTTTGCTCTTTACCTCCAATTTTCTTGCCATTCAACAATTTTACTGATACTAATCTAAATAACATGAATTCTATCCCTTAGAAGTATATAATATTGGCTCGTAATGGATGAAGATTAGGCTTCAAGGCCCAGTCATTTACAAGACAGCATTGGACTTGATTTTAGGCCCATAACGCCTACTTGTGTCGAAAGTTTTGGTCCTTCAAGTGGACTGGGCGAGGACTCAACATATATCAAGCTCCATGCACAGTTGACAAGTTGGTACAAGTTGGATGTACGGTGAATTGAAGTAAAGTGAGGTGAAGTATCAAATCAAGAGAGAATAAAATATGAAAGTTTATGACGGTATTTTATTTTTAGTTGTTTGGTATGGAATTTTTAACTTTTTCTATAAAAAAAAGTGGAGCTTTTTTGTCTTTTAATGGAAAAATGGGCTTTTTTTTTTTTTTTTTTTTGGTTAAAAAGATGTTGGGAATCTTAAAATTATGTACTTTTGATATGACCCTTGTCTTTTCTTGTCTAGACAATGGAGACTATACCTCACATCACTTTACTTCACCATACATCCCAACACTCTCTACGGCAAGTACCTAATCATAATTTTTAGATTTAATACTTGTGTTTTTCGTTAATTTACGTGTCGATATATGTAGAAACCCTCTGATGCCTTTTTATATAATAATGAGCTAACGCTATTTTGTTTGCAATGAGATCAGAGATTTTAGGTTGATTCCATCAATTTTCTCATATTGATATTACTGCTGCTGTGTTTCAAACCGCTGATACCCGTAGCACACTTGTGTTTGAGTTTCAAACCCCTTTTTCCTGACATATAAGTTTGGGGCTGCTCGTGTTTTGTATGGGACCCAGGTGGACCACCCGATGACCAATCTGATCCGTGGATCTGGATGAAGACCCACGAGCGACCATAGACAGGCTGCACTTGTGTGAGGTGGGCCCCGTCTGGCCCACCGTACAGCACCTTGATCAGATGGAGGCGTGTTTGAGGAGGAAAAATCAGTTTTGGCGACAGGTTGTTGTGGGACCCACTGAATGACTTGATCGTGGATCTGGTCTGTTCCAATGACCGTATAGGGTTTGGCGACCTTGAAGGTGAAGTTGATCTGGGCTGGGCCCAGTGGGGCTCACTATCCAAATGACCCTGTTACACTAGGCGTGATGTCGACCCTGGTGGAAACTGGGAATAGCAGTGAAGAGCGGCGGTGTGTGACCTGAGCGTGACTTGGAATGAGGAGAGTCCTGTTGTGACAGAACCTAGAGTTGGGTGGGTTACTGCCATGTCCCATTAGTTTTTAAAATTTAGAAAAAAAAGGTCCTGTAGTTTGATGAACCCCAAACTTGAACCGTAAGACTTATATTCTTGGAAATATACTTTAAGATGGGATCCGAGGTTTCTAAAATTATAAATTAAGGATTGTTATTTCTTATTATCATTTGCTAATTAATTTTCAATATACCCTTAGTCTTGATAAGTCATATTTATCTTTTGCACCTTATTAATTGAATCACTGGATTTATGTAAATACCATTTGGGCACGCGGTATCTTACTAACGTAGTATTCAGTTCCTTGTATGACCCTCAATGAATTCTAGTGAATTAGAGTTCAATCTATCTCTAATGGAAAACTTTTAATTGGGTCTATGCACTGTAAATTATGAAGGGATGCGTTGACTTTAGTCCACTAAAGGTTCTTATGATGTTGTTGGGTTCGGGACCGTATGTTTGACTTTATGATTGGTTTATGGTTATTTTTTGACCTTCGGGTTTGCATGCATAATTAAGATTGATGTTGGTCTATTAGTTCCATACCCTATGTTATTTGGATATGGACCGTGATGTGGCTTGGCTTTAGATTGGGCAATGTGGAGTATTGTTCGGAAGACGTTTCGCTATTCGATTGTTGATTGTTGTGTAGCCAGCCCTTTACTTTGACTTAGGTTTATGTGTCAGAGCATTACCGGTCATTAGATCTATTCTACTAGTATGTATATGAATGTATATGGTTTAGGGTCATATTAGAACGACTACAAGTGTATTCGGACGGCTTATCACCAATGTGCGCAGACACTTATATCCAATTCATTTTGTTCGGCCAGTATTTCAAATTATTCGATCGGTTTATGACCACCAACGTTATTAGTTAGTTAGGGTTGACCACCCAAAACAATTGCATCGCTTCTATGTAACTATTGTATTGCTCTATTGTGTAGATTAGATGTAGGTTATACATTCTGTTCGTCATTGTTACCGTGTTATTTTTTTATGATAATTGCTTGTCATTACTCACATTGATCTTATATTTTATTTATAACTTATGCTTTTATACTTGCTTTTTTACTTTGTTTATTGGTGCATAAGTACCGTTCCCTACCCTATCGAGGAGATGGAGGAGGGTTAAACGTTTCAACTGTTTGAGCCCATTGATGAACCCGAGTAGAGAGTCGGAGATGACTTTGGAGCCGTTTGAGTCTGTGCAGGAGATATTGACATCTGAAACTCCTTAGTTGATTTAATTCCATAATATACTTTGGAGCTTTTACAAAAAGGACCCTATATTTTCACACAATCTAAAAAAAAAACACTCTTATATTTTATATTTATACTAAAGCCACTCTTGTCTAATAGGTTGACTGTACAAAAAGTAACTGACTGTCCAATATGTTATTTTGTTCCATTTTACCCCCGAGATAAAAGTTCTCACAAGCCCCATTTCAGTTAAAAGACGGCTCTTATGAACCGGAGCTTTTCACTTTACCAATGTTTGCTCTAACCTACCCTATGATTAGGGATGTAAATGGGTAGTCAATTCCCCGATTACCCGGAGGTTTCGACCCGTTAAAAATTGGGTCTGGGGTCTTATTTAGGCCCCGATAAATAAATGAGTCCGAGTCCGGTTCCACTTTGATTCGGACTTGTGGACTTGAGACTTGACATATTACTTTAATTTTAAAAAATCTCTCATAAAAACTATATTTTTTTTAATATCATTCTCTACCTAACCCCTAACCCGGATCCTGACCCGTCCCATATATGGCTCCGGCTCCTGTGCCAAGAAACCGGATCTGGTTCCACCTTCTCCTTAACAGGTTCCGGTTCCGGTTCCGGGTCCAACATGGACCAAGACTGGAACCGACCCGTTTACAACCCTACCCATATTCCTCATTCCATCGAGACTGAACCCCACTGCTAGGAAAAAAGCGTCTTCCACCACCATGAATACCGGCTGCACCGTCCCTCTCAGTAGTCTACCTCCACCAACAAATAACTCGTCCAACTCAACTGTTCATCTTCAATATCTCAAGCACCAACTCCATCTCCTGGAATCTCAAAAAAAAGAAAAAAAAAAAAGAAAAAAGAAACCGTTGGCATTACCCACACTACTTTCAAGACATTGGCTGCACAAGTTACTTTGCAAACTGAAGCTAGAATAACTCAGAATAAGGACCCGGATCAAACCGGGTCGATCTCATTTGAACCTGTTGGAAACCGGCCCGCTCATTATCAGCTTTTCCTCTTTTTTTTTTTTCTTTTTTTTTTTTTGAACCTGTTAGAAGCCCACTCACTGTCAATTGTTCTCTAACAAGTTGCCCAGATTTCATGTCATAGGCGGGCATTTCTTCTTTAGTTTTGCCGGCACATAAAAAATTCATGGTGTACATGGTCTATTCATCTTTCCCTGCGCAGGATAAAAGGGTGGGGTGGTTGCTGTAACATATGCATGGCTGAGATGTGCGACACATAGCAAGGGTTGCCTGAAAAATACGAGACGTACCCCTTTTAGTACCTTTCACTTCTTTCATTGTCTCTCTTCCTTCTAAATTTTAAAATAATTATACATCCAGAGCGCCTCCAGAGCCTATACAGCATATGGGCTTCTAAACAATTAATTAATGGGCACAAATATATCTTATCCATGTATTCAAGTATCAAAAATAGAGAAAAAAAAAGTTGCAATTTGACCACATAAACTACACAATATTTTATAAGCCAGAAGAAGTTTCTTCATTTAAAAGATAAATGTCAAGCTTACAGCAAAGGAAAATGCACATAAACTAAAGATTCTGCACGATTCTCTTCATATTCAGTTAATTTACGCTCGGAGCATCTGTGAACTGTGCTCCAAAGATGGTCGAATCTCGCTCTGAGGACAGATCCGCTCCAAAAACACTGATCCGCGTTTTCGAAGCGGGATCAGGGAGGGGAAGGGGAGGTTTTGGTTACTAAGGTTTTCCCCCTTCTAAAATCTCATGAGAGAGAGAGACGGAACGAGTAGCCAAGCACTGGAAGAAGTCTCGAAAAAATAGCAGTCCAAATGAAAGTCGCTTTTCGACAAGCTTCACCTAATCTTGGATCCCGAGCTACCACCAGATGCCTATACTTGCCTTTCAAAGGCGTATTTGCAGGAATCTTGAGGCCCATGATAGTGGGTTTGATGATGGAATGTGAGCTCTATTTGTGTAAAGCAACACAACTCATGTGAGTCCACATAAGTCGGTCAATTCAACTACGATATGATTTCTTTATATTATCTCTTAACTCACAAGGATAACTCACGTGGGTTTTTCTCAAGGGTAAATAGTTCAAAATGAATAATTGGAGGGTCAGTTACTTTCTGTACGGTCAAACCGTTAGTCAAGGGTGGGTTTAGAAAACATATAAAATATAGGGGCTATTTTTAAATTGTTTGTGTCACATCCCCCAAAATGAAACCGAGGGAAACATGAATAATAATATTAAAAATATTTTCTTTATGAAATTTTTCCACACAAGCTCCCAAAATATGGACACACAAAAATTCGAAACATGGTGAGTCATAATAAAATCTATGCGGAAGCATTTAAATCAATTGGTATCAATATCCAAAACCAAACCAACACATAACCAGCTAAATATTTAAGGTTTAAGTTCTTCTAAATAATTCTAAAATCAACTAAATAAAAGATATTATGGAATTGAATCAACTAAGGAGTCTATGGTGTTGATCTCTCATGCGCAGACTCAGACGACTCCGTAGCCATCTCCAGCACTCCACTT
The DNA here is from genome assembly GCA_029852735.1 of Persea americana. Taxonomy (NCBI): domain Eukaryota; kingdom Viridiplantae; phylum Streptophyta; class Magnoliopsida; order Laurales; family Lauraceae; genus Persea; species Persea americana. The sequence goes on from CM056816.1 coordinate 19,682,472, forward strand.
GAGTTCAACAACTAGCTCAAACGCTTGAAACGTTTGACCCTCCTCCATCTCCTCGGCAAGGTAGGAATCGATACCTATGCATTAATAAACAAGGTAAACAGAAAGTACGAAAGCATAATTTATAAATAAAACACAAGATCAATATGAGTAATGACAGGTAATGAACATAAGAGAATAACACCGTGATAATGACGAAAAGAACGTATCACCTAAATCCAATCTACACAATAGAACAATACAATAGTAACACATAAGCAATGCTACTGTTTTGGGTGGTCAGCCATAATAAATCAGGAAAACCCGTTCGAAGGTTAGCAGTCATAAACTGGTTTGTAACCGTTGGCCGGATAAACCGGTTAGTAATCATAGGCTGGATAAACCGGTTCGTATTCACATCGGTGATCAACCGTTCACATACGATCTGCAGTCGTTCACATATGACCCAAATATTCACATTCATAAATAGTAGCATAATAGATCCGACTAGTAATGCTCAGACACGGAGACCTAAGTCAAAGTAAAGGGCTAGTTGCACAACAATCCACAAATCGAATACCAAAAGATCATTCAAATAAACCTCCACAATATCTCAATCAATCGTCAAGCCACATCACGGTCCATATCCAATCAACATAGGGTATGTAACTAACAAATTAACATCAGTCTCAATCATGTATGCAAGCCCGAAGGTCAAATACTATTCACAAACCAATCCTAAGGTCAAACATAAGGTCTTGTATCCAATAACCGCAGGAATCTCTAATAGATAAAAGATCAACACACCCCTTCACAATCAATGGTGCATAGACTCAATTAAGGGCTTTCCAATAGAGATGGGTTGAGCTCGAATCCACTAGAATTTCCCCGAGATTATACCAGGCACAAAATCCCACGTTGGTAAGATACCATGTGCCCAGACGATATTTACTTCGGTCCAATGATTCAATTAATAAGGTCCAAAAAATATAATTTTAACACATCAAAAATCAAAGATACTATTTAAAATTAATTTGTAAATAAAAGCCTTACTTTATAATTTTAGAAAACCTGAGGACCCACCCAAAACATTTTCCACATTCAAAATAGTCAAAGGATATAATTTAGTTTTGTAAAACAACCAGGGCCCTTTTTCCTAATTTCAAAAACTAAAGGGGCACGCTACCTCACCATGTCATCAGTACACTATCTCCTTTATTCGGAAGAGGATCCCCTGTTTGGACCAAACAGGGAAACCCTGTTTGGTCCAATGAGGGGGTGCCACATGGGGAGAAAAAAAAAAAAATTTCATTGGAGAGATGGGATGTGTTGATGGGATAATTTTCCGCCCATGTGGCACCCCCTAATTAGACCAAACAGGGATCCCCTGTTTGGTCCAAACAGGGGATCCACTTCCCCTTTATTCCTATTCTTATAAGCAATCAGGTCATCCCACTCTCTCTCCTTCCTATACATGTCAGGTCATCACCTCCCCACTCAACACAGAACTCTTAACAGAGCTTGAGTGTTTCACGCCTACAGCCACCGCATGGGTTGGATCGTGGGCCCACTGATCAAGAATCCATGATCAGTCCCACCAACAAGGTCGTCCAGGGCCCCACTAAAAGATCCATGGTCTAGATTATCACTAAGTTCCTTCCCCGGGCCCCACATCAAGATTAAACAAATGACAATTACCACATCAGTGACTCACGCCTAAAGCACAAAAGAATCTGGATGATGGGCCAGATGGGATCCATTCCTCACGGGTCCACAACTACTGGGGTCGCCCCTGGATCTACTGCCGGATCTACGGTCCTGATCAATTATCAGTGGGGTCCACCCGGTCCCACAGTCAGAGACATGGAAAACCCCCAAACTGCCTACGTCCGGGAACTGCCCCAAGCTCTGGTTCTCCACTGATTTATAATGGGCTGTATTGAGTCCAATTCCAGTCAATAAGTCTACATTAGTACCCGATTTACAAAATCTTAGTTGTGGAAAAGAAAGGGGTTTTGAAGCTCAAACGAAAGTGCTGTGGGCAATAGCAGTTGAAACCATGCAACAGTAATATCAATACGAGAAAAAATTGATTGAATCAACTTCAAATCTCCGATCTCATCACAAAAACAGATTAACATTATCATCATCACATGAATGGGCATTAAAGGGCCATGCATACACACATGAATCAACTAGGAAAACAAGTCGGAAAATAACTATTAAATCTACAAATCATTGTTAGGTAATTATATGAGGTCCGCGGTTGTGGGAGACGGTCTAGAATTCCTATTGCCAAAGCTCATGTGATATCCAAGAGAAAAGTTGGAAGAGAGAGAGAGTTGTGTGGGAGAATAAAAGAGTATGATGGTGTTGTATAAATAGGGAATGAGAATAGGAATTGTAATCTGACCTAAATTTTAAAAAGAATAGAGTTAAGAGTTCTAAATAGATAAGAGTTTGGATTTGAGAAGAACTATACCCACTGAACTGGGCCCGGATTAAGTATGGGTCAAGATACTTATCCAACAAGCCTAACTCACCAAACATAAGCATAACGTGGTCCCCACTTAGACTAATCGTGTATTTAACTAAAATACAATCGATTACATAATAATAATAAAATAAATAATTTATATAATATCACATAATCAAAACGTCACAGTTTGAAAATATAGGGGCCTTTTTGTTAAAAAATCTATATTTTATTTAGTTGATTTTATAATTATTTAGCAAAACTTAAACCTCAACTATTCAGCCGGTTATGTGTTGATTTGGTTTTGGATATTAATTCCGATTGATTTTAACGCTTCCGTAAAGATTTAATTTATGATTTATTATGACCGACCATCGTTCAAAATTTTGTGGGTCCATATCTGGAAACTTGTGTTGCATTAAACACATGATGAAAATGTATATTTATTCTTATTTATTCACGTTATCCCTTGGTTGTCTTTAGGGGACGTGACAGTTAGCCTCTCATAGTCAGCACACAGCCAACCTCACTACCTCATTCAAGGCTACAATCAAGCAGATTGACTCAATTCTATTGAGAGTTTATTAGGAATACAGCTTTCTTATACATATTACCTTCCTTTCTTAATTAATTATTTGATATCTTTGACATCATTTTTACAACTGCAACCAACACACGCATTTTTTATATATAAGAAGTCATCGTTCTCTCTCTCAATAGTATGTGAGAGAACTTCACCCGTTTCAACATTGTTTTCTTTAGGTTCTTTACACCATTTCATGCAAGCATTCTCATTTCTAAGCTATGGAAATCGGGCACGCAGGTGATGAGAGAATCGGGTTTTGGGCACGATGTTTGAAGCGAGTCGATGACTTGGTTGCCCAGTTGGTTGAGAATGTGGCCGGGGTGCCCAAGAAGGTGAAGAAGATCGGAAAAGATGATCCAAGGAGGATTTTTCATTCACTCAAAGTGGGATTGGCTCTCACTTTGGTCTCCTTCTTCTACTATCTTAGGCCTCTCTATGATGGATTTGGAGTGAATGCAATGTGGGGTGTGATTACTGTAGTTGTGGTTTTTGAGTACACAGTCGGTGAGTGTAACATACATTCACTTCTTTATAGGGCTCAGAAATATATGTTCTTTAGTAACATGAACTGAATATTTTCAGGTGCAACATTGAGTAAAGGTCTCAATAGAATATTTGCAACAATGCTAGCTGGTGCTTTAGCAGTTGGAGCTCATCAACTTGCAAGCTTTTCAGGAGAGAGAGGAGAGCCTATCATTCTAGGAGCTTTTGTGTTCGTAATAGGTAGAATGTTGTCATTAGAGAAGACCCATTTTATTCTATGTTCCCCACCCTCACCTTAGTACATGCATAGCACTTTTGCTTATTTCTTGAGTACACAAATGGAACCATGTTTTGGCAATCACGGCTGTTGATCAGATGGGCCCCTCATGGATGGAAGCTCATAAAATATGGGACCCACATGTGAAACACAATTCCTGGGCTTGCCATGCATTTCCCCTTCCAAAAGAATCATGCAAAATTCGTCTTTCACAATACAATTAAAGCCTTCTATTGATTTTCGTTTAACCAAAGTGAATTGATTTGAGTGTGATGCAGCTTCTGCGTCGACATTCACCCGATTCTTCCCCGGCATCAAGGCAAGATACGATTACGGGGTAATGATATTTATACTAACATTTAGCCTAGTGGCAGTTTCGGGCTACCGAGTTGACGAGCTCATCAAACTGGCCCAGCAGAGATTATCAACCATAATCATTGGTAGCTGCATCTGCTTGTTCATTTCTGTTTCTGTTTGCCCCGTTTGGGCTGGTGAAGATCTGCAGAAGTTAATAGCAAACAACATAGAGAAGCTTGCAATGTTTTTAGATGGTAACAGAAAACAATCATTAAATAAACCATCTGTTAACTTTTTTTCCATTTTTTGTTTGTTTGTTTTTTTTTTTTTTTATGATTAGTAGTTCATAGTCACCTGATACTTGAAAAGATTACAGGGTTTGGAGAAGAGTACTTGAAGAAAGAGGAAGGAGAAAGTGCTGATGTTGCTAAGAATGATAGTTCGTTACTTGAAGCATACAAGAGCATTCTCAATTCCAAAACCTCTGAAGAATCTTTGGTAAGAAATTTGCGTTTCACTTATTCTAATAATAAGAGTATGGCATTTATCGTAATAATTGTCAAAAGTGTGGCTGTAGATTTAGCAGAAATAAACATGTGAGATGACATATTTGCCTCGGAAAGAAAGTCATAGGGATTTTTATCGGAAAAAACACTTTATGTAGCAAGTGTATCAAACATGGGACATTAGGTAAACATGCACTTAATAGAGAATCCGTACAGGAAAACCAATTTTTTTGGGTGGTCGCTATTGAACTTCATTTTATGTGTTGAGGGTTGACGGCGACCCTCACTATAACAAGTGAGGGTTGCAGTCGACCCTGAGCAGGCATAAACTCACATTCTTCATTCTTCCTTTCTTCCGCAAACTCAATCTAATGATGGAGCATATACAAACACATACTCAGAGGTGTTCCCTTCATATATTGAGATGACTTCTGGGGCCCAAGTAGATGTGTGCCAGTTCATGAAGGGTTGTGAAATGTAGGGGAGATTATGGGTGTGAATAAATTTTACTGTGTCCAATTGCAATTGCTCCTTCATATAAGCAATTGAGACTTTTACATCTTTAAAATGGACAAGTAAATGGCCAGTTTTCTCTTATGTTCGAAGACTAGATTAGAGTAAAACTTCATCCAGTACCTATCAAAATACATATCTACAATAATCATCCGTCCCCTCCCCTTGTCTGGACCCGTTGTGCCCCACAAAATCATCGTTGGTATTTGCTCAAGTTGCATAGTAATGATGCAAGGTAGACTCTCCCATGGAAGAGTTGTCACGAAGCTTCTTCCACAACGAATGTTTTAAGTTGGGGCCTTGCCATTTGTAGGAAAAAACACTATATCAGTTCTAGTCATTGTAAGTGATCCAATGCAGAAAGTAACTTAAAAGATATCTACAAGCATCGACTATAATCGTCTTATTAAGAATTTCATTTGTTTGATGTATTGAGAGATTTTCTTATTTACAATTATGATTTGGACAAAATCAATGTATCCCGAGCAAGACAAATTAGTCTTGATACTAAATTATATAAAAATAGATCAACTACTTGTCATTTGTGCAACCTACACTGGAATAATCTATTATTGCACCATTTTTTCTTGTGATGCCCATCTTTTACTACACCCAAAAGTACAAAACAAACCTCCTTCGAGGCACACCCACAAGACTTGTTCCACGGTCTGGATCATGACATGATGTTGACATGGCAAGAAAAAAACATGTGGCCAAGCTACTTAGCATGTCTTCACTGGAATAAATGCGGACAACGGACAAGCGAGTCTCCCCTCTCTCCATCATTGGATTGGGTTTGGGGAAGAGATGAAGAAGGAAGAAGGTGAGTTTATGCCTACTCAGAGTCGACTGCGACCCTCACTTGTTATAGAAAGGGTCGCCATCAACCCTCAGCACATAAAATGAAGGTCGATAGCGACCACCCAAAAAATGAGTAAAAAAAACGTTGATTATTTTATACGGATTCCTTGTTAGGTGCTTGTTTGCCTAATGTTCTGCCACATAAAGTGTTTTTTCCGATAAAAACCCCAAGTAAAAAATTACATGTTTCATATTATTATTTTTTTAAATTACCCTATGCAGGGACATGCTTGTTTGCATGAGGGACGAGTTCGGTAAGTTTAAAAGATCAAATCAAAAGAAAATAAAAGAATAAATGATCCACCATGAGACAGAAGAAGGAATCAATCCACTATAAAACCAAGGGCATTTTTGTGCAACACTGTTGATTCTGGGGACACAGTACTCGTTCTTCTACATGGGATCGAACTCTCTCCCTCTCTCTCTCTCTATATATATATCGAGATTCTTCCTAAAGTTAGTGGAAACTTATAGTTGTTTTTCACATTGGCCCTCCGAAGAAATTTTTCTAGCTTAACACCAAGGTGAATATTCTGGCTATGCCCCCATCTTTACTTCGTTTGTTCAATTGCTATCTTCTTCTTCTTCTTCTTTTGGTAGAAGGATTGCAATCTTCTATGTGGCATAAAAAATAGATTAAAGGTTTGCATATCCCACACAAAAAGGATGCAAACTTAGGAGGAAAAAAAAAGATTTTATCTTTCTTAAAAATGTGCACTTAAACATAGAAAACCAGTATCTGTCATGTTCAAAATTGGTACATAACTATTGAGATTTTGATGTTTGTTCATTTATAAAATTATTCCTATTGCAATTTTAAGCTAACTTTTGCATCCCATACAATTTTCAGGCTAATTTCGCAAGATGGGAACCGGGTCTCGGACGGTTCAAATTTCGCCATCCATGGCGCCAATACCTCAAGATTGGGGCATTGGCTAGACAATGTGCATGCTCCATCGACGCTCTCAATGCATGCACCTGCTCAAAGACTCAGGTACTTCAAAATTCTTCTAAACGTTTTAATTGTCAACCTATCATGAACATTTGGTTGGCCCCAGTAGATCACATTGTCAAAAAGATTAGGACATGTGATCATAGAATGGGCCCCACACGTGGACCCTACTTGCCTATTAGGTGATCCATTGTTACCAATAGGGTGTGCATTATAATTGTATAAATTACAGAAACCTCACGATATTTCATTTGAATTACAATTAACTCCTCCTTCAGGTACCAGTGGAATTCCGACAAAGAATTCAGGAAGCATGTAGGAAGATGAGTTTGGAAACAGGGAAGGCATTGGCAGACTTATCATTGGCAGTTCGAACAATGAAGAAACCGAAAGCCGCTGCGATCCATATCCTAGGTGCAAAAACTGTAGCCGCCAACCTAAAAACCGCCCTGAAAACCATTTCGTTTGATATGATGACACTCTTAGAGATCCTTCCGGTGGCCACCAGTGCTTCCCTGCTCATTGAGATCGTTGGCCACGCAGAGAAACTCATGGTGGCCGTTAATGAACTGGCCCACCTTGCAAAATTCAAGAACCCAGCCTCAGTGGTTGAAAAAACTCCGTCTCTTAACAGAGGGGCCGTAAAACCACTTTCCAATGATGTTGTGATCGGAATACCTGGATTGGAGTCAAACTCACTGGAAAATGTCAGTTCTCAAGAGCCAACTAGAGCTAGACATGAGGACATGTAAAATATAAGGAGAGCTATGTATGTATGTATGTATGTATGTTGCAGAGTGTAAAACTGTGACTACCACCTAAATTAGTTTTCTTTTAAAAGCAAGTTTGAGGGCTCGTAAGACTAAAGGAAGTGATTAGATCTTATATGAGGTTTCACCTTCTAAAAATTCCAACTATTCAATTTATGGACCTAATAAGTTGTTTTTCAGAATTAAGTAGGCTTGAGATCTTCTTCAAAGAAAGCGGATAACATGCAATTAAGAAAAACACATTAAATCTCTTAATTAATACTATTATTAACAAAATTAATTTTGCTCACAATGGGCCTACCATTGGTGAGCCAAAATCTCCATTCAATGTGAAGCTTCCTTCCCCTATTTTTGTATAAAATCTCAATCTAATAGGAGTAACATTCGCTATTGAACTGGAAAAACACATTTAACTTTTTTGTCTTTCATAAGCATCTAATCAAATTGCCAACATTAGTCTAATCAACATCAAGATTTGGGGTGCAATGTGGGAGCGAAGGTTGAATTGATGGTTTGGATCAAAGTTAGGTAGTCTTGTTATATGAAGATTTTGATAGTTTTATGAAAATGTAACTAACATGCGCATTATCATACTTTTCTAAAAACTGTTGAGGCCAATAGTGATTTGTTGCAATGAATGATGAAATTGCAAAGGCAAGCATGGGTCCATCCATCTTTTAAACAGTTCAAATCCTCGCAAAGTGGTCCAATTAGTGGACAAATTCATGTCATAAGTGGTCCAATTAAGTGGTCAAATTTTATGGTCTCAATCCATTAAGATTGATGTAATAAATCGATTAATTTCTTTATTTATCAATATATTTATGTTTTCCTTTCATGAGATGAATGATGTTTTATTGCTTTAAAGCACATAACCAATACAAATGACATACTGGCTCATGAGATGAACCGGAGTCCACAAGTATATTAGATGTAACACATGTGTGTGGATGAGATCTACATACAGAAGACATGTGTCGCAAATCTTATACTTGAATTGATTCACAACCAGTGATGAGATTGGGCATCTCATCTGACAAGGTTGCAGTATTATGATCACTATGAGATAGTGTAATCTGTCTTGATCATCAGAATGTAAGATTCTGGATCATCATACTGGTACATTGGATGTATTGAAAGGACAATGAGAAGCACCTTAGGAACATTGTCTTTACTTTAAGGTTTGCTCTCATAATTCCCTAGCAATAGGCTCTCAATCCTGAGACATTTATGAACTCAAGTTTCTATCTATTCATTTACTTTGAGTCACCAATGAGTGAGGCCAACTGTAGGTCAACATCTCGGTGTCTTGGGTATGTGGTAATAGGACTGTGGGAACATGTAATGGTCAAGATGAAATCTATCTCTATTATCCCCTTGTGTTAATTAGTGGATTTATCATTGGTAAGTGTACACCCATCTCAATTAAGAGTTAATTGGATGGTACTAATGATTACTATAATTAATTGGGTCTCAAGGATAATAAGATATGGGTCAAAATTGGTGGGACAGTCTATCCAATTGATCCATGGATAATGATAGAGGGGCCCACTTGTAGTGATAGGGAAGTTTAGAGTTTTCAAGTAATTTATTCCTAAGAATGGAGTTCAATTGCATTTATATAGTGGAGTTATTTGCAATTAACTGTAGGCCCGGATTGCACATGAGATGTGGGGTTGCGGTGTCCCAGTTGGAGCCAGCTTTCAATGGAATCCCTAGTGGTCCCCATGCTAGCCCAAGATTGGATTTTTTCTAATTCTATTTGAACTCAAAAAAGAAAGCTACTATTTCTATTTGAAGTGAAACTTCTAATAGTAGTAATAGTAGAGCAAAGGGTTACTAAGTGTAATGGAAGTTGGACTTCTAATAATACACTAAGAGAGAAGGTTGAAAAGCTATAAAAGGAAAAGGAGGGAGCACCTTTGGACATCCATGCCCTATTCCAAGTAGCTGTGCAGGCCCACCTCCTCTTGAGTTTGCAAGAGTTGCATTCTTCTTCCCCTCTCTCTCTTCTAGTTCCCTTCTAATTTCCTTAGAGATTCTAGATAGTCTTTCTCTTGGAGATTCCACCATCTCTCTTGTGGAAAGAGATCTGAAGCGGGTTATAGCGTGGAAGACGATTGGGCATTGGAGATTCTGATCTTAGAAGAGCTTTTCATCAAAGAGTTGAATCAAGTTCTCCATTAGAGCACAACCAAGCTCCATAGGTATTTTCTACTCCTTGTATGTTGTGGAATTTCGTGGATGTATGGTTAGTGCTGTTTCTATCCTTTTGATAGGTTTGTTTGCTAATCATGATGGCTGAGTTTGAGGACATGCATCCTGGATTGGGTTTTGATGGCTTTTGGATAGGTGTTCATCACTTTTAGTTGGTGAAAAGTTTTTGAAACCTATCCAAGAGGTCCACCCACTTCCAACAAGTAACATTCGCTATTGAACTGGAAAAACACATTTAACTTTTTTGTCTTTCATAAGCATCTAATCAAATTGCCAACATTAGTCTGATCAACATCAAGATTTGGGGTGCAATGTGGGAGCGAAGGTTGAATTGATGGTTTGGATCAAAGTTAGGCAGTCTTGTTATATGAAGATTTTGATAGTTTTATGAAAATGTAACTAACATGTGCATTATCATACTTTTCTAAAACCTGTTGAGGCCAGTAGTGATTTGTTGCAATGAATGATGAAATTACAAAGGCAAGCATGGGTCCATCCATCTTTTAAACAGTTCAAATCCTCGCAAAGTGGTCCAATTAGTGGGCAAATTCATGTCACAAGTGGTTAAGAATGAAGACCAAGTGCGAACATACAAAAGTACCATCAAATTAATGACCTCCCCTGAGAATTTTGCAGGACCTACTAGAATGGATATTAGTCCTAATTTAACCAATTAATGCAGTGGATGTAACCACTCACAAAATATAGAACTAGCAAATAAATCTACCAAGCAATCACCACAAGAAGGCAGAACCAAATATAACGTGGAAACCCTTCCCAGGGAGAAAAACCACGATATAGAAATCAAGATTTCACAAACAGTTTACAAGATATACTCACAGCTCCTTTACCTCAGCCTGTACCTCGACCTAAGGACTGTAGTTATTCTTGCACATAATCCACTAACACGACTTTCACCGTGCACCGTTCTCCTTACTTGATCTTCTCGCACCTTGTCAAACAAGATGATCAATCTTCTACAAGAGAGTAGAAGCAGCAAACACCTTCTAGAGCAGCCCTTCAGAACGATCTCTTAATGGCTCTAAAGAAACAACGAAATCTCTCTTAGGATATTCTAACCTCAGACCAAGAGAGAGAATTAATTTCTTGTCTTGTGTCTTTGGGTTGAGAGAAACACCCAATAAATAGGCCCAAAATTGTGCTTAAGACTCCTAACAATAATCCAATCAAGAAGAAGTCCCTTTGCAATCTCTTAAACTAGAGTCCGGAAACTACCTGGACTCCTATGCCCAACTCGCTGTAGCGAGCATTAGTCTCACTATAGCGAGACCCGCTACTGGAAAACGTTGGCGCCTGCATCACTCTCGCTATAGCGAGACACTACTCTGCCTTGGGTGTCTGACGGATAAAGTCATCTGACTTTTTGGCCTTACAATCTCCCCTTTTTGGCAATTTTTGAACAAAATCCCCTAGTAAAATACAATTTGATCTACCAAAAATTAAAACCCAAAATACATAGAATTTTAAAATAAAAAATTCAGCACAGTAGATCTTGTATTACCTTGGCTTGTAAAGCTACCTCTAGCTCCATTCTTCTCCCCATGTATTTGTCCAAAATTGACAAACAAATATCATCATGCAACTTCTGTCAATCCGGATGTAGTAGCTCCCCCTCAGTATTGACTCCCCCTCAATATGATCTTCGTATCGGCACTAGGATGGGGGCTTGATCTTGCAGATCAGGGGTGATGAAGCTTAGGTGCACACACTTGTGAATTTAAATATTTCAGCATAGTGTGTACCAATATAGAAGAGAGGTATTCTTTCTTGACCCAGACAACTTTCGTATTCTTCTTTGTCAGCTCAGTCTTCTGTGTTTTCCATTGCTTTTGATTTGGTAATCGTCCTAGCTTATTGCAATGGGGTCGAATGTGTCCTTTAATTCCACAATGATGACAAGTGGGAATGCGTTCAGGATGTGACACGTTCTGCTTCTTTGGAGCTTTCTTTGCAACACTAACAATATGATTAGTAACATCTGAATTTTTAACAGAACAATTTTTACCTTTGGCATTCGAAGTGGATGCTCCGTCAGTGTAGCCAATGCCATGCTTGTCAGTGTGCGCCTTTTTACTGCACATGATGTCATTTAATGTTTTCGATCCGGTGTTCATCCCATTCAATGAAGCCTTAGAAGTATTTAACTCAGATAGAACCATTTTGAGTCTTCCATTCAGGTCAGAATTTTCTGCTTGCAAAGTTTTCATATCAGAATCAAGTATGTCACACTTTTGTGATTCTGCAGTCAATTTGTCCGCCAACCTACTATTTTCATCGTCCAATTTTTGTATTTTTGTAAGTGCTTCTACAAGTCCAGCTTTCAAGGAGGAATTTTGCTCTTCAGGCTCTTTCCACTTTTTGGCCACTTTTTCATTCATCGCCAACATCTTCATAGTCTTTGCAAACAATGCTTGATATTCAGTTTGCCAGTCATGCTCTGTTTCTGACTCACTATCATCATGATCAGTCCCATCATTAGAAGAAACTTGTGGAGTAACAGAACTAGAAGTTGCCATGAAAGCGACGTATTTTCCCTTGCTAGTGTTAGGCTTCTCAGATTCAGATCTTTTCAAATTAAAAGCCTTTGTCTTTGATTTTCTATTACCACAATCACTAGCAATGTGTCCATAACCTTCACACTTATAGCACTTAATCCCTTTAGAAGATTTCTTCTTCACAACAAATTTAGGGATTTGGGTAGAAGTGCCTTTGCTGTAGATATCCATTCTAGCAATATTTGGATCAACACAGTAAAATAGTGAAACCTGCTCTGATACTAATTGAGAATTTTGTAGGACCCACTAGAATGGATACTAGTTTTAATTTAACTAGTCAATGCAGCGGATGTAACCAATCACAAAATATGGAACTAGCAAATAAATCTACCGAGCAATCACCACAAGAAGGCAGAACCAAATATAACGTGGAAACCCTTTCCAGGGAGAAAACCCACGATCTAGAAATCAAGATTTCACAAATAGTTTACAAGATATACTCATAGCTCCTTTACCTCAGTTTGGACCTCGACCTAAGGACTATAGTTGTTCTTGCACAGAATCTACTAACACGACTTCCACCGTGCACCGTTCTCCTTACTTGATCTCCTCGCACCATGTCAAATAAGATGATCAATCTTCTATAAGAGAGTAGAAGCAACAAACACCTTCTAGAGTAGCCCTTCAGAACGATCTCTTAATGGCTCTAGAGAAACAAGGAAATCTCTTTTAGGGTATTCTAACCTCAGATCAAGAGAGAGAATTAACTTTTTGTCTTGTGTCTTTGGGTTAAGTGTTGGAAATAGGCGGGCCTCTAGGATAGGTTTTCGAAGCTTTTGACCCACTTGACTCAGGGATTAACTATCCAGGAGGCTACAAAACCGAATCTAGGATGCATGGCCTCTTTCTCATCATGATGTACAGTAATAAACTCTATCTAATAGATAGAAATAGCAGCAAACAAGTAACCACGAAATCCACAACATACAAGGAAGCAGATTATATCTTTGGAGCTCGGTTGTGCTTTAATGGAGAAGTTGTTACTTTCTTTGATGATGAAACTTTTTCACGTATCAAATAGGAATCTCCAAGACCCAATCGTCTTCCACACTATGACCCACATCAGATTCTCTTTTCTCAAGAAGATGGGTGGGATCTCCAAGAGAAAGCTCTTAAGGAAACTAGAAGAGAAACTAGAAGAGGAAGAGGAGAAGAGGCATGTGCAACTCTTGCACTAGGAGGCCTTGGGCGTGAATCCCTGGGTGGGATTATGCATTAGGATGTCCAGCCCATATCTCCTTCATTTATAGCTTTTAGCCACCTCCTCTTGGTTTATTATTAGAAGTCCTACTTCCATAATAATTAGCAACCTTTTCTCTTTACTAATTTAAATAGAAGTCTCACTTCCATTATAATTAGTAACTTACTATTACCACTATTAGAAGTCTCACTTCAAATAGAAATAGTAACTTTCTATTTCCTTTTAGAGTTCTACTAGAATTAGTATCTTTCCAATAACTTGGGTTAGCGTGGGGACCACTAGGGATTCCTTAGAAAGCTGGCTCCAACTGGGACTCGCGGCCCCGCATCTCATATGTAATCTAGCCCACAGTTAATCGCAAATAACTCCACCATATAAATGCAATTTAACTCTAGTCTTAGGAATAAATTACATAGAAGACCCTAAACTTCCCTATTACCACAATTAGGCCCTTCCATCAATATCCATGGATCAATTAGACATGTCTTCCAAACTATATCCATATCTTATTATCCTTGAGCCCCAATTAATTATAATGATCATTTGGTACCGATCCAATTAACTCTTAATTGGAATGGGTGCGCACCTACCAATGATAAATCCATTAATTGGCACAAGGGGACATTAAAGATAGATTCCATCTTGACCATCGAATGTTCCCACAGCTCTACTACCACGTACCCAAATCACCGAGGTGTTGACCTACAATTGGCCTCACTCATTGGTGACTCAAAGCAAATGAATAGATAGAAACTTGAGTTCATTAATGTCTCAGGATTGAGAGCCTATTGCTAGGGAATTATGAGAGCAGACCTTAAAGTAAAGACAATGTTCATAAGGTACTTCTCATGGTCCTTTAATACATCCAATGTACCAGCACTATGATCCAGAATCTCACATTCTGATGATCGAGATAAATCACACTATCTCATAGTAATCAAAGCACTGCAACCTTGTCAGATGAGATGTCCAGTCATCATCACTGGTTGTGAAGATATTCAAGCATAAGATTTGCTATACATGTCTCCCGTATGTGGATCTCATCCATACATATCTATTGCATCTAGTATACTTATGGACTCCGGTTCATCTCATGAACCATCATGTCATTCGTATTAGTTATGTGAAAACAAGTAATAAAACACCATTCATCTCATGAAAGGAAAGCATGAATATATTGATAAATAAAGAAATTAATCAATTTATTTCATCAATCTTAATGGATTGAGACCATAAAACTAACAATCTCCCACTTGAGCTCAATGCCATTCAGGGTTGCATCTCATGCTCGTCGTATTTACATATTGCACAAAGACTTTGGTGGTCAAAGGCTTAGTAAAGTGATCTCTCAGATTGTCTGCAGAGTTTATCTTGGTGATTGCAGTATCACCTCTCTACACAATCTCTCTGACCATGTGTTTTTCCCTCTGTATGTGTTTTTGGCTTTTGAGTTTCTTGGACTTAGTGACTGCCCTGCTTTTATCATAGTAAATTGTGAGCGGCTGTCCTGCCAAAAGTACCACTCCAAGTTCCATAAGGAATCTTTTAAGCCAAACTGCTTCCTTGACTGCTTCTCAAGCGGTTACAGCATAAACACATACCCAGTAGTTGATTTCTTGGAATCTTTATCTGACATGAAGTCGGTAACTGTGCTATCGATTGTAATCAACTCATCACTGCTGCAAATCAACATGTGATCTCTAGTCCTTCTCAAGTATTAGAGAACACATCTTTCAACAGTCCAATGGTTAGGACCTGGGTAGTGACTGAAGGATCATGTCGATCTGCGATTCTGTATCAATCGTAACACCCAGTACATCTAACTCATTCAGTGCGAAACTCATTTTCAACAAATATTTTTGTACTGGGGTTCACTCAGCCATCTTAGTATTTATCAGTACCTTCATAACAGCTTGCCTAGCAGGTCTAACCTGATCTGCAAACATCTCCTTTAAGTTCGATATAATATTGTATGCTGACTTATAGGATTGATGTTGGTGTTGTAAAACACTAGACATGGATGCCTGTATAAAACATTTGGCCATCTCATTATCTTTGGTCCACTTGGTGTAAAGGTCCTTCTCAAACCGTGGTACATCAAGCTTAGGCTCCGGAAGGGAGGGTATGGTAAGGACATATCTGCATCCTGAAGCTGTTAGGACAATATCTAGGGTCCTTTTCCAGTCTATAAAGTTGGATTCCATCAGCTTGTTCTGGTTGAGGATGGTCGCAAGTGGATTGAAAGTATTTGAATTCATGCTGAATTAATTGTAGCACATAACCATACATTCAATTAAAGAATATTAATGACATTAGGGTTTAGTATTCTACCAAATTTATGTGGGAATCCTCGTAACCACTAATTTCAAAATACATCGGAATTCCAGTCTCTAGGGTATGCCTCCTTGGGGAGTGCGAATACCACCTAGATTGGTGCATATCAAAGTAAGTCGAAATTAGGATTAAGACTAACATCCATGATCCCCTATCATTCATTATTATCTAGGTATCTGTCAAACCCCGACCCAGGATTAGCGCGATTAGTGTTAGTTAAATGCGTGTTTAGTTGTAATGTGAGTTTAGTGTACGTGGGATTAGAAATTGGTTCGATTTAGTCTAGAATTAGCTTTGGGGAATTTTGAGAGCGTTTTGTGCATTTTGGTCACACTTAAGGGTGCCTTGAGTGTACGTGTAAGCTTGGGAGGAAATTCCATTTTTCAGATTTTAATCGTGATTTCAATCTCTTTTGAATGGTTTTATTTTATTAATAAACTTTTGTATTCAGCTTGTCTGTGTTTTAGGCCCAGAAACCCAAGTTTTGGCTCAAAAAGGGTAAATCAGTCTTTTCACACCAAATCTGAACTCAAATTTCGAAATCTCAAAACTATGTCAAATTTATACTTTTTGGAAAGTAGATTTTTCGACAATCATTTTTGTCTTCTTCGTCGTTTTCATCCGGGGCCCACAAGTCAATGTTTTAACCATTGCAAATTTTGAGCCATGGGGCCCACAAGAACCCAATTTGAACTAATACCCTTCTCCCTCATTTTCTTTCACTCACGGTTCTAAACTCTCCCTGCAACTTCTGAACTCAGCTGAGGTTCCTCTTCTTCCCCTCCCTTCTTTTCTTTGCATGCCTAAGCTAGAGAGCTCCAAATCAAAAACCAATCTTACCATCTTCTTCCTCTCTACTCAAGGAATCCATTGCTACCATTTTCTTGGAGATCCCAGCTGTGTTTCCACTCCATTTTCTTCTCCTCTTCTTGTTTAGCAAGCTTCAGGTAATGGATCTCTTTCTCCTCTTCAATGTAGTCTTTTGAGTTCCTTAGGAGCCCATTTTTCAAGCATGCAACACCCACTTCGAAATGGGTCATTGTCTTCTCTTTTTGATGGATTTTTGAAGTTCTTTTCATGGGTTTTCTTGTAGATTTCGTGGAGTACTTTTGGTAGGATTTGTTCTGAGATTTGTTGGGCTAGGACCTTGGTAAAGGCAAGTGATCAACTTAGATTCATAATGCATGCAATATTGGAATGTTTTAACTTTCATGATTTGATTTCTTTTCTATGCCATTTTGGACAATGTATTGTTTTAAGGATGTGTTATAGTCTGAAATCTTGTTTTAATTGAAAGGCATTTGCTAATGGTTTGTATTAATGGTTTTTCATTCATTTGAAGTTGTTTTTATCTTGCCAAATTGTGTTACAAATGGATGCAAGGATGGAGGAATTGTTGTGAAATGATTGGGAGAATGGATTGTTAGAATATGAATGGGAATTACCCTTGGAGAGCATGGAGGCTCAGGGGATATGCAGGAATTTGACTAAGGAGTGAAATGGTGAAAGAAGGTGTGAAATCTGAATTCAGCTGAAGCTGCCGCAGACAGGCGGTTAGCAGTCGGCCAGCAGTCGGCTAGCCGACTGTTGACCCACGGCTAACCGACCCTGTGTCGGTTAGAATAACAGTAGCTCATTTTCTGCACAGGGCGTGGTCGGCCCGCAGGCGGTCAGCAGGCGGCTAGCCGACCTGCGCAAGAAATTGGAAAAATTGTATGTTCCTGATCAGTCGGTCAGCAGTCGGTCGGGTGGTCGGTTAGCCGACCAGCACCCGGCGGCCAGCCGCCGGGTAGCCGCGTGGTGACCGAGTGCACAGAAGGAGAATTCTGAAGGGGCTTGGATGGGAGAGAAAAACTAGAATATGTTATGGGGTCTTTAGCCTGATGCTGTGCAGTTGAAACATGAAATGTTGTCCAGCTTCGGAAACACCAATTCATTTAAACTCCAACATTTGGGTTTCAACTTCACGAGAATCAAACAAAGAACCTTAGCATATACTTGACATAATTGTTTCGAAATCTTGAATTTTGACACGAAGAATATGTTCTGAACCTGTTTTGATTTACCAACATGTATTTGACTTTTGATTTGTCTCAAGGACTATATTGGGGACACTTTTCCAGCTTTGATGTTATAGCTTTTGCCCTTCTTGTTTAGTTTCGTCTGGCATTGTTTTGATAAGTGTTTTTCCCCATTTTTCGCTAAGTTTTGTACAAGTATTGATCAGCTTTATGCATACGTGAATATCATAGAATACCACTGAGCTTGGACTGCCCTTTCAGTCTGATCCACTAGTTCGGGGGTCCTTAAACATAAGGGCAATCTGCAGATTAGCCGTGTATTTATACACATCTTTGTTCTGTCCGGTTCCGCGGCCGGTTTTCCGCCCACCTTGTGTGGCTCGGACTTCTGTTTTGTTTCGTCTCGTTCTGTTTTGTTTTGCTTGCTCTTGTCATTACTTATGACGGAGAAAGGATGAGCTCAATGTGGATCCGTGAATCATGTTATTTATTGAAAAGCATGTTAGTTTTGAATTACACTTAAAACATAATTTTTGTTCAGATCTCATGCAATGTTTTAAAGTGCTGATTACTTTCACATTATCTGATTTGTATTTTGTCTAAGCTGTTCACCTGCCAGACCGTCGTGTCTGATCCCTTTTGTTTTGGTGTTTAGATGCAGGCGCCGTTGATATTGCGGAGGAGCGCCCGGAGGAGGCTTTTGAGCCACCCCCAGCCCGTGAGTGGCAACCCGACGACGTCCTCTAGACGTTGGGCGGGGTCTTGAGCACGATACACTTAGATGGGAATATTTTGTTATTTTGGGAATGTATGGCCTTTGTTGGCCTTTTCTCACTTTTGGGGTTATGTAACTTAACACTTTGTTATCTTGAAACTTAAACTGAATCGGGTAAAGCTATGCTTACATTTTCTACTCTGATTACTGTCTTAATGATGACTTAACATATGCAATTCTGAATCATTAGGTTTATGTCATTGAATTGTGATGAGATTACTTGCACGCTTCCGCAAATCATTGTTAGTGTGAGATTGTTACATGTTCGTTTTGGGAATCCTCACCGCGGAGACCTGTGGGTTAATCATAGTTGGATGGACAACAACCGTCGCGGGGCCCGGGCTTTGGGAAACCTCGGTCCGGGGTCGCGACAGTATCTCATACCAAATAATGTATGACCTCTGATTAGCTTTGGTTTCTAAAATTCATGAGGCAAATCCTTGGGGATACTACATCATTATTTTAGTTAAGTGTGACCCACAAATTAGCATTGTGTGACAACCGTTGTGGGCAACTCCTCCTTGGGGAGTGAACCCCCACCCCATCTCACCAACACTATCCTTTTGGGAGATCTATATATAGTAAACAGACAAATAAAAGCTCTTCGTGGGGAACGGCCATTCTCAAGATGACGCGAGGCTAATACTTTCCTTACAATGGACCTATGGTCGAAAACCATGGGGATTTCTCAATTTAAATACCCCGCTCCCACTTAATATTTTAGAATTGAGGATTTTCCTTTTAAGGTATTAGGGCCCACACACACATATATATATATATCAAATCATCTCATGATATGATCATAGATTGGTTCCAAGTCAAGTTATTTTAAGAAAAGTCCAGTTTCTTAAATTAGTGTTACCAATGTGTCCATCTCATGGGTCATCAACACTAATTAGAACTCTTTCCAAAAATTAATTTGATTTGACCAATTTTAGTAACTTGTTATGTTTGGATCAGATTTGGAAACATTCTAAATCAAGCATTCATCCATAAATAGAAAATGCTAAAAATAGTAACTAGTCCTCTCCTCCACATGGCCCTAACGGAATAGACTTCTTGGACTTCTAGACTTTCCAAAACTTTGGAATTCTTCAAACTCTTTGGGCAACTCCAAAACACTTTTCGTAATCTTCATACTCTTTAATTAGGAATCCAACTTTACTTTCCTTCTTCGTCTCGGACATCGCCGGAATTTACAAATTTAGAAAATTACATAAATTCCTATTGTCGGATGTGAATTTCGACCCCCCCTTCCTCTCCAAGAGAGACATGGTTTGGGGAAATCTCCATTCATCTATATATATGCTATTTAAATTTTACATTGAAAATGAGGATTCCGACTACCCTCAAAATCGACGGATCATGATCACCAGCTACGGTTACGGCCGTAACACCGTTCTTCAGTGAAAGCCGAAGAAATATGGGGAGAAAAATAATAAAGTGGGTTCTTCCTCTCGTCTAATGTGCTGCCGGCAACACACGATGGTTGTCCTGTCACGTTAATTTGGGTCTCTTTGGGTCCCTTTAATTTGGGTCAATTTAGGGTCATGAGTTAAAGTCTGAATAAAGGTTAATCCTCACATAGCACAATCAAAATATATCCAAGTAAAATAAAATAACTAGAATAAAGAAAAAATAAAATAAAAGAGGGGGGAGGTGCTAAATATTTAAGAAGAGGATCGGCCCCCTTCTCGGGTACCCCCTTCTGATCCCTTGGCAAAATAGGGTTTAAATGCTGATTTTCCAAACCAAAATGATGATGTAAATGAGACTTTGACTTGTGATTTCTGTGTGTTTCGTGTGCGATACACGAGTGATAAAAGTAAAAGGCCGATGGGCCGTAATTGATTGAAGGTGGCCGATGGGCCAGGATTGATTGAAAATGGCCGATGGGCCAGTGTTTGTTTTAGGGTGGCCGATGGGCCGTGATTGATTAAAAGTGTGTGCGAAATCACTCATCTCATCTCGTTATTCCCATTTATTCAATTTTAGAAATCAGTTCTTTATTCCCTTTTATCATTAAGTTCGATTAAATATTTGGCACCTGAGGTTGAGGAAGAAATAAAAGGAAAATCTTTTTGGGTTTATTTGGTTGGTTTTATAGTCTTTATGGCTTCTCAATATAGGGCTAGAAGGGCCTAACTAAGGGATTTTACTTGGATCTATGTGATTAATGCTTTATTACTGATCATCGGATTAACCCTAACCTAAGGTCCTAGACCGCCCACATCAGCTCTCCCAATCCCCTAAAGGGACAGGAAGAGTGGTGGGGCGAAGCCTAATGCTCTAAGCTACCTAACTAGGTAATCCGATCTAATCCTAGGGTATGGGCAACCTAAGCTTGGTGGTTTCAGCGCCTAAGCAACTTGTTGGGTGTGACTTTAATTGGTTCGGTTTATATTAAGTTATAAGTTGATTAGGAGTGGTTTAGGGATGGATTAGGAGTGTCTTAGAGTTTTGATTAGTGTGTTTTTAAATACTTCAGGGTTCTGGAATTTAAGGTTTGAATTTAAAAAGTGAAATAATGTCGAAATCGGTTGAACGGGACTGACGGAGGACTTGGGCGCACACACAGTGGCGCCTAGGTCACTCTGGTGACTTGGGCGCACCTACAGTGGCGCCCAAGTGTCTGGTTCTGTGTGACTGGGCTTATGGTGATGATATCGATATTAATTTCGGAATTCGGGGAGCTTCTACTTAGGATAGGTCTGTGTTTTGATATTGTTTTAGGTTTTGGTTGATTTTATTGCACTGACTTTGAGTCCGAAACTAGAAACGCGGCTGAGATTCTCAACCTAGGCGAGACAGGGGACTTGGGCGCACCAGCAGTGGCGCCCAAGTCTTGATTTGATGCTTTTCGGTCCTCTGACTTCGGTTCGAGGTTCCGGATGGGTTTAAGTTGATTAAAATTTTAATTCCAAGGCTGTTATCGATTTTGTAAAGGTTCTGGAATATTCATTCGGGTTAAGATGTGAAGTGAATAGGGATAGGATGGGCCCTAGGGGTAAGATGTGACTTGGGCGCACCTGTGGTGGCGCCTAAGTCCTTCTGGTGTACTTGGGCGCACCTGTGGTGGCGCCCAAGTGCTGGATTCGTGAGTTTTGGTTGTCTTCGGGCATCGTTCACTTGGATTTATAGTTTTAGGTGATCTATGTTAGTAAATTCCGAATCTGGAACTGGTTTGAGTCTCTAGACCTCAAGGGTGATAATGATTGGAGTTGGGTGATCGAAACACAAACGAAGCGTGTCTTGGGGTTAGACAAAGGAGCTGGGCACACCTGTGGGGGCGCCCAGGTGAGTGCTGAGACTTGGGCGCACCTGTGGTGGCGCCCAAGTGTTGGCCTACTAGGGTGGTTCCTAGTTCGATGGTTTCTAGGGTATTTCTGAGTTGGCTTCGGGTATTTGACTCTGGTTTCGATTGGGAGAGGTTTTTATTTTCGAAATGTGATTGGTTTATTGTTTTAATTAGGTCTTGATTTGGGTTTAAATTAAGAATTGGTAATCAAAGTTTGATTAAAATTTTTTTAAAGTTTGAATTTGGGGTTGTTAATTAGACTTCGTTGACCACGGTCTTAGTTAATTAGGGTTTTTATTTTGTTGGATTTTTTATGGTTAGGATTTATCAAATTTGGGTTTTATTAATTAGGGATTGTTAATTAGGGATTGTTAATTAGGGGTTGTTAATTAGGTTTTTCTAAGTGGGGTTTTGGTTAATTGAAGCTTTATTAAGGATTGTTGATTAGGCTTTAAGGGTTTGATTAATTAAAGTTTAGATAATTAAGTCTATGGATTTTAATTGGATGTTTTCGCTTAGATGTTTTGAATTAAGTGTTTTAGATTGGAGTTGACTAAGTTAATTTACTTAGGCACGAGTGCAATAGCCTAGGATCACCTAATGAACATCTACTCTATTTTTGTTTGAATTTTTCTATTTCTTTTTATTCTTTTTTTCGTTCTCTTCTCTAATTACTAAAGAGTAAGATGAGAAGGGAAGAGATTTATGATTTTATGATTTTTTTGGTTTTTATGCAAAAGTGATGCAGCCTAGACTAAAGTGTGATAAATCAACAATTCATAGTTCGGAAGTTTAACAATAATACATATTCATCACAGAGATTTAATAATAAGCTAAATAAAAATGCAAAAGATAGAAAACGCGATCAGAAGATGAACTGGGGACTTGGGCGCACCCACAGTGGCGCCCAAGTGTCTCCCTGCGGTTTGGGATGCACTTGTAACTTTTCGACGATACTCCGATGCGATTTCTAACACTTTATGACTAAATGCGGGGTCCTAATGTTAACTAATGATGTCAGAGACTTCGGATCTAAGAATGATGACACGAGGATCTAAATTACAGGGGTGAATACCCATGGCAGAGACTTGGGCGCACCCACAGTGGCGCCCAAGTGCACAGTATGTTTTTTTCCTTCTTTTCCTTCCCTTTTGGTAATGTACTTGCTTATCTTCTTACGATTTAGAATGTGAATTTGCAGGTCCGAAGGCTCTGATATCAACTTATACGAAGGAATATTTGTATTTGAGAAGTAGAATGCAACTGATACGAAAAATGGGGTCGAAATCCAACTCCTGGGACTTGGGCGCACACACAGTGGCGCCCAAGTGCTTCTCTGCACTTTTTCCCTTCTTTTCTTCTTTTGTAATACTTTTATGTGTTCTTATGATGTCTTTCGTGCGATTTAGAACACAAAGTGACAAATCCGAAGGCTCTGATATCAACTTATATGAAGAAGAACCCGAATATAAGAGACAAAATATGCGTATGATGGAAAACGGGGTCGAAACCCAACTCTTGGGACTTGGGCGCAACTGTATGTGCGCCCAAGTGCTTTTCTGCACTTTTCTCTTTCAAATTTTGATTTTTCTTAATGAGGATGATATGGATGCAAGATCTAACCTAATCACGAGTCTGGGATGATGAAAATGATGCAAATCTATTACTTATGATTGATCCTAAGCATGTTCCTAATAATGGATGATTACTGAAAATTAGATATACTGCAAACCTACTATTATTAATGAAGATCTACTATGTATGAATGATCCTAAACATATTTCTAAGCATGTATAGCAATGGAATGCATTAAAAGAAGAGAGATCTAGGAATACCGGTTTATCAAAGTGTTTGTTAAGTTCCAAGAACGACGCTTTCAGGAAGTCCCATACCTCTAGTTGAATGTATGAAAGCCTCCTCCTCTATTTCCTTTTCTTATTCTCTAGATCTGAAGCTTTCTCCCAATAATGGTGGCTACCTTTCTTCTTCTTCTGCTTTATTTTCTCTTTTCTCTCATTTCTTAGGGTTTTTGGGTAGCCTCCTCTGTAAATTAAGTTAAGAGATCCTTAAATAAGGGTTTAGGGCGTGCAAGAGGGATTAGGGTTGCTGTTTGCACGAATTTCTAGAGGGTGCTCGCATCCAAAGGCCGGATTAGGGCTTCTCGGGACTTGGGCGAACCTGTTGTGGCGCCCAAGTGGGTCCCATGAGTTGGGCGCACACATGGTGGCTCCCAGGTCTTGTTTCGAAGCTTAATGGGTCTAGGGTTCGGTTTCGGGTTGTTTTTGGGTCTGAACTAAGTCGGAACTGCGAAGAGTAGAGTGGGACACACCTAAGTATGTACCGAAGTGTATTTTTAACATTACTGTGGACCTGGGTGCACCTGTGTGTGCGCCCAAGTACATGGGTGCACCTGTGGTGGCACCCATGTGTGTCTTGAGTAGGGGCCACTAAGGCAATCTTCCGAGGGTCATATTTTTTGATCCGATGGTTGGATTTGGATGTTCTATATATCGTCGGAAAGCTCTCAAAGCGAGGAATCCAAAGGTTCAACTGTTCTGATGATTATGGGTTAGGAAAAGTGAGGGATATCTGGATCAATGGATTTATTTTCCTAACTTAGGCTAATCGGGTGACATTTTGGCAAACTAAGCACGGTCTTTGTAGGAATTGGCCTAAGCCTGTCTTAAGTGGTCCCGGAAAAGGTTTGAATAGCATCACGGTTCACTACTTGTGTAAGTAGTGGGGTTGGACTCGAGATCTTGACGCGACTTGGCTTTTCTCTCACAAATTTTTAGAAATCATCGAACTAAGTCTGGAATTATCAACAAGCATCTTCATTGTCATTAATTAATCTAAATTATGTCATTAATCATTCAATTGTGGGTGAAATGGGGGCACCGCTATATATGATAGGTATTTAAGGCTATCATGGGGGCCAAATGTGGTGTCTATAGTATGCCCCTCTTTGGAGAGCAACACGTGGAGAGTTGTGCTCCAAAGAAAGTAGACACACCACTTATGGCTCACGGGAGCTTTTGAGCTCGCGGGAGTGGCCACCTATGGATGTATGCAATTGCAAACTGTTCCTAAAGGCGAGGTTTACTTTTCTAGGATCGATCCTGATTTAGGGGGAAAAAGAAAAAAGAAGAAGTTACGTGCCTACTGATTTGATTGGAAACCCGCGATTTGTACCTCGGTGCCCGTGGTATTGCCACGTGGTGGGTTGGGAACTGTGCCCCGGTTGCTGAAATTGAAAATGATGGTGGGAACTGGGCCCCGGTGGTCTGAATCAGAAGTCGACCTTTCGATTGGCTAAGTCACGATTAGAGTTTCATTTGTTCTTGCAATAGAGTTCATTTCAAGTTGTCATATATAGAGTCTTTTAACGCTCATCCACAGTTGAATGTTTAAGGCATAGTTGAAACTAACTAGCAATAATGGGGATCTTGAAGGCAATCACAAAAATAGTTCAAGAAATAGTGTGAGGTGCATGTGAGAATGAGATGCATTTTTTTTTTTTTAAATATATGATTTTGAAACTCAGGTATGCATCGAAAAAGATAATTCAATGGGAGATGGTCTTCGAAATAACTGTCGCTCTCTAGGGATCTTGGTCCTCACCCAAGCTTGGATGAGAACCTGGGATAGATTCGATCATCTTTTTAGTGCTTATCATGAAGAGTCTCGAGTTATATGGTTTCCATCTTCCAACGTCAAGACTTGAGTCGGCGAACACACAATTCGTGAGAACACGGTATCATGGTTGCCATACCGATCATAAGCACTTAAGGGAGGCCTATGGCAACTCAATTTCTAGACGCGAGGTAAAATCATGAAAATCATGGTTAGGGGTACTTACCTCTAGAGCTTGCTGTAAATCCAACATTAGGATCATTGCTAGTACTTCCTTTCATCATTTGTTTGCCGAAGCCTGTGCACTTGTTATCATTCTCCATCGATGTGCTTAAAGGCCCCTCACCTTTGGTGTTTTCGCTTTCGCTTTGGGAACTTGTATTGAACCAACACTAAAAGAAAATTATGCATTCTTTGTCATTAGTATATGATTTCCATAATTTGGGAGGTAATCACTCCAATTTTACCGATGGTGATGGCTTGAGGTATAATGCACGATGTATGCGTGATGAGACCGAAGTGTATATGATGAGCTTTCATGTGATGGGATGATGTCTGATCCGCGAGCTTTCACCATTTAATTTCGTTTGTTGTTTTGTCTCTTTTTTTTCTTTTAGGTTTCATTACTGATCATCGTCAAGCTATCTCGATCTCAAATTCAAGCTTCGGGAGGCTCTTTGAATTGAGAAAAAGAGTTGGGCGCACATGGAGTGGCACCCATGTGTTTCTGGGTACTTGGGCGCACCTCTGTGTGCGCCCAAGTAGTCTTCTACTTGGTTTCGAATTCTTTAAGAAGGGAAGTTCTGTAGGTAATGGAATCAGACAGTTGGAGGGACTTGGGCGCCACTGGGTGTGCACCCAAGTGATACTTCGTCTCCTTTTCGATTTGGGACACTAACCCATATAGGGAAGCGCTGCCTATAGGTCTTCTCACACTTTCCACTCTTCTAGATTTCGGATTTCAAGGTGTTTGGTCTCTCTCTTGTTCCTAAGTAAGCATTCTTTACTCCTTTTGGGTTCTAGTTCATGCAACATCTTCTATCTTGTTTTGTCCTTGTTTTTGGGTATGGTGTAATGTTTTTCATTATGCTTAAATTTCAGATTTGTTTCGGGTTTATCAAATTGTGCCTTTTTGTCTTACTTAGGTTAGATTATCTTTACTTCTTCTTTTTCTCTTTCTCCTTTCAAAAACAAAGATGTTTCTTTCTTTTTTTTGCTTTTTTTTTCGATGTTATGCAAGGTTTCTCGTTGACATATCATGTTTTTTTAAGATTCTAAAATTTTCATGGTGATATTGGATTTATAATTCTTTGTTTTGCTTATTCTTAATTGTTGAGGATCTTTTAATTCAATCGAAATTGGGTTCCAACGTAGTTTTAAGAATAGGATTTCACCATTTGATCCAAGTATCTCTAGGTTTTTTTATTTGTTATTTGTTGTAAGGTGCTGATATTTCTTACATCTTATAGATTTCTCTTGTCCAAGGCTTACGCCATTTAATTGTTCTTCAAGGTATTGCATTACATGAGTACTTAACTTAGACTTGTTTAAACAAAGGAGCTCATGTTTTTTGGTTCCCTAGAGATCTCAATGTGACCTAACAGTACCCTTGCAATGTCTATCTCACAGATTTCAAACGACCTAATGGGTTGATCTAAGCCGAACCAGACTCATACGGAATGGATTTCCCGGAATAGACATGGGCGTCACCCCTGGTGCGCCCAAGTGGTTTTTTTTTTTTTTTTTTTTTTGTGTTATAGATATTTGTTTAATCCTTATTCTGTGATTTAAGCTTGTTATGTTGCATTATTTTCGATCTTATGAGGTTTCTTGGTTGACATTATGTTACCCTTTTCTTTTTTTTTTATGTTAAGATGTTGTATTATACGTAGTTTGGACTTTTTGGCTCTTAAAAGGGCTTAGGATAGCCCTGCGGTACCTCTGGAAGTAATTCCCACAAATTTGAGAAGGCCTAATAGAATTATCATGGCTAAACCCGTACCCTTTGGGGTGAAGTCCTTGGAATAGACCTGGGTGCCACCCCTGGTGCGCCCAAGTGACCCTCTTTTTTTTATTTTTTATGTTGTTTTGGATTTCCTCTAATTTTGAACTTTTCTGGGTTGTTTTCATTTTGTAAGGGGTTTCTAAAGCCTTGTGCACATTCCTACAGGTGTTATCTTATTCCAATGGCTGGCTCTCCGATCTTCTCATTCGTTGTTGATGGTGTTGAGGGTTCTTCCGCTTGCAAGCCCTACTCGCCAGGGGATTAATAAGTCTGCCATCGCCCAAGTAAGTGGGTCTCAACCTCTTTTCCTATTTCTTCTTTCTATTTTTTTTCATGGTTGTTGTGGTCGTTTCAGGTGGAGGCCGAGTAAGTTGAGGAGAAAAGGGAGGAGAGAGAGAGCCAGGTATGTGGTTTTATTCTCTTCCCATTTTTCGTTCTTTATTCTCTCTTTCTTTTCTTCCGCGCCCCCCCCCCTTTTTTTTTCAAAAATCTGCTGTTGCCGTTTCAGGTAGTGTTTGATTGGGCTAAGCAGGGAGACCAGCAACAGAGTGTGGGGACGAGGAAGGAAAGGGAGAAGAGGGAAGGGGCGTTTGACAGCTTGGTAGCCCAGGTATGTGGGTCCCATCCTCTTCCATTTATTTCTTTGTTCTCTCTTTCATTTATTATTGTTATTATTTTGGATGATGGCTGCAGCATGGGGTCTTGGGCTCGGTTTTGGCCAGTGGCAGCCATGGGTGTGGTGGATTTTGGTGAGGGAAGGAGTGTAGCTGTCTCAGCTGTGAGGTTGGCAATCCCAGCCCCCTTGACTCAAATTTGAAAGGTTGCATAGTGGGAATCCCTTGGTAAACATCAGTTTGGGTGGAAAAATGGGCATTCATTGTGGCTAGTTGAGATTGATGGTATGATGAGGGATAAGGTATGGTGTGGTCCATGGAAGTTAATGGATATAGTGGTGATTGTTGAATTTATTGAGCGTTCCATTGGCTTTAAATGAGAATGTGGTGAATAGGACTTGGACTCCTAACATAAATTTGAGTCACTGTAGGGGAGTGGCTTGGGCTTTCCTCTTGTTTGTTGTTTTTTTTTTTTCTTTTATTTTTTTTTTCATTTTTCTTTCTTATGTTGTTCAGGGACTTGTTTGAATTTGTGGAGCACTAGTTTTGACTTGTTTCTTACACCATGGTGTGTTTTATGCCCACTTTCATATTTGTAATTATATTGGGAACCTTTTGCTTTTTTGCCTTTATTATTATTATTATAATAATAATTATTATTATTATAATAATAATAATTATTATTATTTTATGTAGAAGGGTAAGCTTGGTAATGGAGGGGTGTGGGGGTGATGGCTAGAGTGTGGTAGTTGTGATACGATGGGACAAGGGTTATTAAGTGATGTTTTAGTTGCGATTTGGTCATTTGTTTTTGGTGATTGTTTTTGTATTGGTTTTATTCCTTGTCCTTGGGCTGTTTTATCTTGGGATCGGTTTTGCCAACTGTTCTTCATTTTGATGTCACTCTTGGGTTCAGCTTAGTTGCCATGCATAGTCTTCAATGTGGCATCTTCGAATTTAATGCATTGCTTCATTGTTTGCATGCTTCTGAATTCATCATTTCTTATGTATGCTTTCTTCCTTGTTTTTGAATGTACAGGATGGCTAAGGCGAGGCTTGCTCACAAGAGGGCCTTGACGCCGATTGAATCAGGAGAGGGTCCATCGGGAGATCTTGGAGGTGTCCCCTCAGGTAGGCTCGAGGGTGTCCCCGAAGTTGGGATCACTGGGGAGCCCGAGGCAGGGTAGACCGCGGCCCAACCCGGAAAGAGGCGTAAGAAGCAGCGAACTAAAGAAGATCCCCATCTTGCCGACGAGATAAAAGCGGGCAAGGTAATAACACTTAGTCTCTCATGTATTGGATGTCGCCATTACTTATCTTCAAATCTTTGGGCTAACAATCATGAGTCTTTTCTCAATTTCAGCTTGTACCTCTTGCTCGGATGAGGGTGGGGTGGCTAAAGGTGAAAGAGTGGTGGACAGAGTTGTCAGACACCTTAAAGGGTCGTCTCCTAGCGATGGGTTTTGGAGATCTCATGTCAATTGTAGCTTTTCGACCTGACTGTTCTCTCATTAGCGCACTCTCTGAGAGATGGAGGGATGAGACCCATTCTTTCCATTTCCCAACCGGCGTATTGACCATCACCCTTGAGGATATAGCGAGATGTTGGGGTTTGAGGGTGAGCGGTTTGCCGATATTGACTGGTGCGACCGATGCTAATCCTGACCTTGTCCGGCCTTTGC
Source organism: Persea americana (assembly GCA_029852735.1). Lineage (NCBI taxonomy): Eukaryota > Viridiplantae > Streptophyta > Magnoliopsida > Laurales > Lauraceae > Persea > Persea americana. The sequence continues at coordinate 19,712,525 of CM056816.1, forward strand.
TCCAGCGTTTGTTCGATGCACGGCCTTATCTTGCCTCCAGCCAGATTAACATTGAATGGTTGTGGCAGGCTTCTACCTTTGTTCTTGTAACTTGAATGTATTTGCTCTCTTACTTATCATCGTCTCTTATGCAATTTAGGTTGGGCTCGTGATCAGACCGAGTTTTTGGCCAGACATGAGGTGCGAACGGCAACCACCGGAGATTCATCGGTTAGAGATGGGGATGGTGGACCCGCCCCGACCACTAGCGAGCAGGCGAGGGGTATGGCGGATATTGTTTGCCAGGATGCTGGAGTGGATGAGGGTGAGGGTGCGGCTAGCGACTCTGATGATGAGTATACCGCGCCCTTGGATGAGCTACTTGCGTCCGATGATAGTGATGATCCGATGGACGAAGGGGGTAGCGAAGGTGAGAAGGGTAGCAACAGAAAGGGGGCTGGAGATGACGAGGGCGGTGACGACATTGTCCCCCCTACTGGCAAATTCTTAAGTTTATTCTTATCTCTTGTTGTTTGTGCGGCAAATGTTTGTAATCCCCCTTGTTTTTTTATCTGCAGAGTACGAGTGTAGAGAGGTACCCATTGACGGGTACTATCATCGGAAGAGAGTGGGGATTCCTTGCGAGACCTTCCATGTGACGAGTGAGTACCAAATGATGACTTTAATACTGCTCCTTGCGAATTAATGAGTACTACTGATTGCAAGTCTTTGACATTTTGGCAAGGAAAAAGGGGACCAGATCTGATGTTGCATTGAGACGCCCTCGGCTATTGTCGGCTAGGCGAGGCGAGGACGAGAGTCTCCGCGCGTTCCTCCTCTATTTCTTCGGAAACTGTTTATTTGCAAACGCCACCGGCAATAGGGTGTCTTGCACCTTGCTTAGGTTCGTCGATGATTTGAGCCGGGTAGGCGATTATGCTTGGGGTGCGGCAGCCCTCGCCTTTCTTTTTCATAGTCTGGATGATAGATGTCGGGTGCAGAAGGGCCATAGGAGTCTGCGGGGTTTCGTCCCAATCCTTCAAGTAAATCAGTTTCCCATGTTTGTTAGTCTTTCGCTTTGAACATTTTGCCTTACTAATGATTTAACTTCTCCAAAATAGGTGTGGATGTGGGAGCATATCCTACAGTGTCGCCCTGAGCGTTTGCCAGTGCGGTTGAGTCTTGCTCCTCGGGCGGCGCAGTGGTATCCGAATGCTACTTTACGGGGCTTTGCTAACATCCGTCCTACCGAGCTGGCGAAAAGAACCAAGGATTTGAGGATGAGGCTTGATGAGCAGGGCCGTCGTTTTATCTTGAACGAGTTGACGGATCGAGAGGTAAGTCATTCTCTTTTTCTTTTTTTCTTTTTAAGTCATTAGCTTGTTTTGGAATTAGGCCAGGACTAGTCACCCTCTTATTTCAAATTGCTGATGGTTGACATGGGGTTATGCTCTTTCCCTTTTTCAGATCACTTGGTGTCCTTATCAGGGCGGCCCTGACGATGAGCTGATGGCAGTGCGAGAGGGAGTGCACTTATTTGCGAGAGACATATGGCTTCACCCCCCTCAGATTGTTTCTAGGCTTGTTGTGAGTCAAGTTGCTCGCCAGTTTGGCAGTCATTAGGTCATCTTACCCCCTGAGCCTGTCATGAGCCATTCATATAGGGGATGGGGCGAAGCGATATTCGGCCATTCTCATCCGCACCAGGCCGAGATAGATGATTGGGACAGAGGGGGGAAAACGCCTGCCTTTGGCACAGATGAAGGAGCATCCGGTGACTACGACCGTCATTGGAGAGATGCCACCTGTCGATACATACTTCCAGAGTCATATTCTGGCGGGTCTTCTTATTGTATCCGGAATTGGGCCGAGGCGATGGAGACATTGCTGTCACTTCGGGTGATCATTTAAACTTACTTCGGGCGATCATTTAAACTTACTCGTTTAACTCTATGCTTTCTATCGTTTCTGAGTTGACCAATTGCATTTCTTTTTCTTACTTTAGACGGCTTCCCCAGTCGGGACGGGACGTCAAGAGACACGTCCATTAGGCGATGATCCGGGCGAGGTAAGATCCATCCAGATTTACTAAACATATTGTCTCGACTCCTTTTCTAATCAAATCCATTATGCATGTGACAGGGAACCTCCAGGGGAATGACACCCGATATTGAGTCGGCTCTTCGTGGAGAAGTGTTTCAACTGTCTGAGCTAGTGAAGGAGAAGGTAATATATTTTCCACTTGTGGCCTGAAGATTGGGGGTACTATCCTTGTGTTATGTGTCAGAGCACTCATTTATTGCATTGTACACCTCGTGACCACAGGAAGCCATAACGGCGGAGTTACAGGCATCCTTCGTGGCTAAGGAGGTATGGGAACCGTGATCCTTTGGCTATCTTGAAAATAATGCCTTGAACTCGCTGACTCTTTTACTTTGTCCAGAGGGATTGGCGAGAAGAACTACTGCTGCGCGATGCCATCATTGACGTGCTGGCGGATACCTATGAGGTAGACAGTTACTAACTCAGTCCTTGTCATGATCTGAGATTTGGGACATCTAATTGCTTGCGCAGAGGGATAAGGATTTGGCTACATCCGAGGCTGTGAGGATCAGACTAGAGGGGGAGCTTCAGACACTACGAGCAGAGATGGCTCGTCTGCAGGTTGGTGAGGTCTAGATCTTTGTTGCGTTTTCTCTCTTTTTATTCATGATCGTTTGTCTTTGTGATTTTTCAGGCGGAGACTTGTGGCAAGCGCGATAGGGCGCTTGCGGAAAGAGATGCTTCAAAGGCACAGGTATGAGACCTACTCATGTGACGTCTCGATCTTGATTCTTTGTCCATTGTTGATGTGGTTTGTAATGTTGTGGCGTGTAGGTTGACGAGTTACGCGCCAGGCTTAGGAGCTTTGAAGTCTCTACGCAGGTGAAGATATTTTCTTCCTTTTAAATTCCCCGTTGGATGCTACAAGGTTTGTTGAATTAATGCTTCTTTAAATGTTGCCCTGTAGAGCGGTGCTATCGTTGCTTCTATTCCTCCACTTCCTAGATGGGGCGAGAAGAAGGCCCTTATTCATGATCATTACGCTCTGCGCATGGATCGCATGGAGCGACATCATGATGAGGTGGTCACTGATTTACGGCAGCGCCTTGCTAGACTTCTCCGGAGGGCAGAAGAAAGAGGTTATGCATTCTCAGACTCAACCCGCGCTCCTTCTCAGCGTGTTCATGGTCCACCCTCATTTGCTTCGTCGGCTCGTCATGATGAAGCCGCTCCGAAGAGCTGCCGCACTTCGATTGATCCCCCCGAGATGCATCATTAGTGTATCCTTGTTCCATGTTGTATCCACATGTGTTGGTTATGTGTCTATGTTATTTAGTCCCATCTTTGGCTCATGGTGGGAGCTTATATGTATTTGATGTGTATGTTGTGCACACGTGTATTATGTATGTATAGTTGAGATAGTGTACTTGATGCCTTAGAAGTGCCATGGGAATGTGTTTGATTTATGAGGAGTTGTTGTGGGGTACCGGGGAATATATAAAGTGTTCTTCTTTCACAGGTAACAGGTTCTGTGTATCCGGAAATTTTTCGGGATCCAAAAACAAGGGAAAGTGCTACTGAAAATTTTCTAAAATTTCTCGAAATTCGTGCCTTAGCATAAATCTCATGGAATAAGACTAATAGCAATCATGGATAGACAAGGTGAGCTATAACAAACCAAATAAATGGAATCCCATATCAATTTTGACCCGGAGAAGCAACATAACCACAAGGTTCTCAAACAATGAGGAGTGCCTGAGTGTGTGATATTTGTGGCCTAAGCAATTCTATGTTTTAGGGCATCTTACATTGTCAGCAATAAGTATTCAGGCAGGAGCTCAAGATATTTGCATTTTCAAATCAAATATGATATCATAAAGGGTGTGCATAGAATACATCCATAATCAAATTCATCATTGTATATCATAACATTCATAATTCATATTTCCCAAGTTTGGTCATCAGCATTTTGATCTTTTCAAGTTATGAGGAGTTGTGCACAAAATAATACCTGTAAATAAAAAAAAATTCCCTAGCTTGTGGGATGTTATGAATGTAATCGGGGTTGGTCTCCCTACAAGATCTTGAAACAAACTCGTTAGTTTAATATTTTTAGGCCCCTTGCATAGTTTAGCTAAGGTGGCATCTTTCTTTCTCAGTAAAAATGTCAGGGGGCCATTTTGGCATTCAAGCTTTGGGAAACAAAGAGATGGAATTGGTACCTTAGTGGTTGTGTTCTTTCCTGTATTCAACTAAAAGTGGTTAGCAACAAAAGCATGCATGAGGTGAGGGTGTGTGCAGTCCAATGAGTGTTCGTGGCAATCGTGTATGCGATGAGGGCCCAGATTGGGAAGCCGTGCAAGACAGATATATATATATATATATAAATGCCCCAGCATAAGACTAGTGTTCATTTTGGTTGTGGGTAGGAATGTACCCTCGTTCCATGATTGTCACCTTGGCGGTAACGTGATCATCCCTAACCATCATTCGCAGGTCGAGCCCTCACAAGCCCCCTTTTGTAATTGCTTAGTCTTTTCGGCTGAACTTTAGAAAGCACTTGACCGTCCTCGGGGCTTGTTCGTGAATTGTGTCTGTGTGTGGGGCGGTTAGTCACCGTGCCTCCTTAGTGCCATGGTTTCTGACCACCTTCTGCTCAGTTCACGCGATGAGTACCCATGTCACTCTAGCGGGCCTAATTCTAATAGAGAGATTTTATTTTATTTTATTTTATTGAATGTAACTGTGCAACGTCTAGGTACTTTAAGCTTTCTAATTAACCAATGTAATGAGCATTAGGCCAGTGACTCCCAAACCAGACGACTTTAGGGCACTAGGTACATAAATACCCCTGCGGGCTTACTGGCTCGAGTTAAAAAGGCTACGAGCCCAAACTAATCACGAATTTTTTTTTTTTAGGGATTTCTAATTAGACACTTTTTTTTTCGTTTCTTTATTTTTAGCAAACAGTCGAAAAGCTTTCATGACATGGGCGAACTCACCTTCAAACCTTCACATCAAATGGCTTTAACCGTGTGGAATTTGTGTGGGGCAGACTCACCTCATTGTATTTTTTTTTTTTTAAGTGTCGATGTGTGTTTGAGTTCCAAGTTTGATCAGAGTGCACTTCTTCGGTCCTCCTACGGGATTTCTACAACTACGCGAAAGGGCAAGGAGGGTCATATTCTACAAGAAGTGGGGGAGGGTCATACTGTGTACCTTTTCAGGTACATAGCATTCCATGGATCGGGGAGGTCTTCCCCCTTTGCATTTACTACTCTGTATGCATTTCCAGGATATACTTCTTTAATTACATAAGGGCCTTCCCAATTGGGTTGTAACTTACCTCGGGGATGCGGAAGATGAGAAGGAGCAATGCGTTTCAGCACGAAGTCGACAACTTTGAATTTTCTTTCTTTGACATGTTTGTCGTAGGCTCTGGCAATCCGCTTCCGGTATACCTGTGCGTACTCTGCTGCTTTCATTCTCCTTTCGTCAAGCAGGTCTAGCTGAAGTAGCAATGCTTCTCTCCTCTGGTCTTCTGTCATGTCTTCATCTAGCTGGATGCGCAACGATGGGTGAAGGACTTCAAGGGGAAGGATTGCTTCCATTCCGTAAGTCAAAGAGTATGGGGTTTCTCCTGTGGGAGTTCTTATTGAAGTCCGATACGCCCACAACGCTTCGACCAAACGGTCTGGCCAATCACTACCTTTGGTGGTTTGCACAGTCTTCTTGATGATCTTTAGTAGGGTCTTGTTGGTTGCTTCGGCTTGACCATTTGCTTGGGGGTAGTATGGAGTTGAATGATGCAGTTCTATGTTATATTTTGTGCACAACTCATTCATTTGTTGGGATATGAATTGCAGACCATTATCTGTTATGAATGCCTTAGGGATGCCAAACCTAGCTATTATATTCTTTTTGATGAATTTGACTACGGAGGTTGCCTTAATATTAACATATGCTTCTGCTTCTGCCCATTTAGTGTAATATTCTGTTGCTGTTAATATGAATGCCTTATTTTGTGTGTTCTCTATGGTAGAGGCCAGGGGTCCTATGATATCAAAGGCCTAGGTCGAGAAAGGCCATGGAGCCGTGGTAGGGTGAAGGGATGATGCGGGGGCCATAAATTAGGTCAGCATGCAGCTGACATTCTTTACATCTTTTGACATAATTGACTGAATCTGATTCAAGGGACGGCCAATAGTAACCTAAACGGATGATCTTCTTAGCTAACATCTGGCCGTTGACATGTCCTCCTCACTCTCCTGAATGTGCCTCTTCAATTATCTCTTTCCCTTCTTCTATGGTCATGCATCGTAGGAGAACTCCACTAAATGATCTACGGTACAGTAGCCCTGCGACTATGACATATCTCTGAACCATCTCTCTTAGTGCTCTTTTATCCGATCGGGTAGCGTGCTCGGGGATGTAGCCATCATGCAGGTAATTCCAAATATCATAGTACCACGGGTGGTCATCTTCCAGGTCATCATCATGTTGTATGCGAGCTAGGATTCCTTCTTTAGGCTTAGAATCTTCCTCCAGACCGGACTCTTCGGCCTTAGCTTTCTTACTCCTATTTCTTGAGACTTTCAACAGGACTTCGGCAGGGTTCCCCTTGCTCAGGTCTATTGGTTTGACGGACGGAGAATCTAGCCTTCTAATTAGAAATTCTTTGGAATCCTTATCATCAGGCATCTCTATGATTGAGGCTAAAATCGCTAATGAGTCAGCCAATCGGTTCAAGGCGCGAGGGATGTAGAGAAATGAAATCTTCTTGAATTTAGACATTAGTTCTTTGGCTTTCTCGTGGTAGTGCGCAAGCTTAAGGGCGCTAACCTTCCATTCTCCGGCTATTTGGAAAATAACGACCTTAGAATCACCAAAGACTCTTAGCTTCTCAACACCTAGGGCCTGGGCTTCTCTCAATCCTGCTAATAAGGCTTCGTACTCCATCATATTATTGGTCGCTGGAAATCCGATTTTATAGGTCATTGGGATGACAACCCCTTCTGGGGATAATAGCACTACACCAACTCCTTTTCCATTCTGATTCAAAGCTCCATCAAAGTACACAGTCCATAAATCATCATCCTTTGCTTCTTCAACGTTTGCAAACAAGATTCTCTCATCGGGGAAATCAGTTCTGACCGGTTCATACCATGGCAGAGGGAGATGTGCCAGGTGGTCGGCAATTGCTTGACCCTTTATAGACTTCTGGGTAACATTGGTTATGTCAAATTCTGCCAAGAGCATTTGCCATCGCGCAACTCTTCCCGAAGTAACGGGTTTCTCAAAGATGTATTTTAAGGGTTCCATTCTGGCTAAGAGTTTGACCTGGTGGGCTAGGAAGTAGTGTCTCAATTTCTGGGCGGCCCAAACTACGGCTAAGCAAGTTCTCTCCATTGGGGAGTATTTTCTTTCGTAGGGTAGGAGAGATTTGCTTAGGTAATAAATTGCGTTCTCTTTCCTCCCCGTCTCATCATGTTGACCCAGGACCATGCCTATTGCAGATTCTGTCGCTGACACATACAAAATGAGGGGCCTATCTTTAGTAGGGGGCTTCAAGACAGGAGGACTCAATAGATATTTCTTTAGATCTTCAAATGCCTTATGGCAGTCGTCATCCCAATGATATTCCATGCCTCCTTTTAACAATTTGTAGAACGACTCTCATCTTTACGAATGTTGAGAAATAAATCTTCTGATGAATTGTAGTCGTCCTATTAGGCCTCTTAATTCTTTAAGGTTCTTCAGGGCGGCATTTTCAGAATGGCTTTTACCTTAGAAGGATCGATTACTTACCATAAACCTCGATTACTTACCATAAAGCCTAGAAGTTTACCAGAGGATACTCCAAAAACACATTCTTCTGATTCATTTTTAGTTGGGTGTTCCCAGATCGTTGAAGAACTCTCCTGAGAGCTGTGACGTGTGTTTCACATGTTCTGGATTTAATCAAGATATAATCTACGTAAACCTCCACACAGTCGTGTATCATATCGTGAAATATTGCCATCATGGCCCTCTGATAAGTGGCACCGGCATTCTTCAAGCTGAAGGGCATAACAACATAACAGTAAGTCCCCCAGGGCATGGTGAACGAGGTTTTCTCTTAATCCTCTGGTGATAGTCTGATTTGGTTATACCCTGAGTAACTGTCCATGAATGATAGCATAGCGTGCCCCGCGGTATTATCAATAAGCACGTCGATATGAGGTAAGGGGAAATCGTCTTTTGGAGATGCCTTGTTCAAATTTCGGAAATCAATATAGACTCGGACACGTCCATCTTCCTTCTTCACCGGGACTATATTGGCGACCCATTGAGGAAACAACACAACCCTGATGAACTTTGCCTGGTGGAGTTTGTCAACCTCCTCTTTCACTTTCAGTGCCACATCGAGGAGCATTCTTCTCAACTTCTGTTTGACTGGTCTAGCAGTTTCCTTTAATGGGATCCTGTGTTCCACTAGGTCAGGTGCAAGTCCGGGCATGTCATTATAATCTGATGCGAACACGTCTTGATATTCTCTCAGGACCTCAAGGATCTCGTTTTCTTCGTCAGGTTCTAAGCATGCACTGATCTGGACCTGCTTGGGTCTTTCCTCCGTTCCTAGGTTTATTTCTTTCGTTTTTTCGGCAGCCGCTTGTATGTCTTCATCAAACTTCTTGATTACTCTCCTAAATTCCTCAGAAACTTCGTCATCCCCTTCTTCAGCGCCTACTAATTCATAAACACCCATTCCATCATTGATGTTCGCATGTTGCACGGAAGGTTCGGGTTCTGGAACGATAGGCAGAGATTCGCAGCCTAACTTCTTGATGTTTGTCATAATTTCTTCTAGTCGAGACTGCTCCACTGTGGGTATCTTCCATCGCCTTAGGTTGCCCATATTTAGATGATGATCACAGTCTTCTACTCCTACGGTTCCTATGTTTTTGGGTTTTCTATTTTCTATTTTTTTTTGGGTTTTTGGGGTTTTCTAATTTCTTGGGTATTTGGGATTTTCTAATTTTTTGGGGTTTTTGGAGTTTTCTAATTTTTTGGGATTTTTGGAATGATATGGTACAGGTGAGGTTGAAGATGGGCTATCTACTGAGGAGGATCCTCCCCGTTGGCGTGGCCAGGCGGTGGGGCGGTACACCATTTCATGATCATTGAGGTCATCGGTTTCCCAAACTTCGTGGTTCTCTTGAGAGGAGTCTTCTCGCCAATGGCGCCAGGCAACGGGCCAATATACCACTTCTTCGCTAGTAGGGTTTTCGATTTCCCACGTTTCGCGACTTTCTCGGACTTTGGCGATCGGCGTTTTTTTTTAGGTAATTGAGTTAACTCGCTCACATTCAGCATGTTACATGATAGGGTTTGGAATCTTGGTTCGATAGTGTGGTCTATATTGTTCACTTCTTTTGGTGAATGGAGCTCTCTCCAGGTGCCGAAGATTTCCTCGTAAGTCTCGCTTTCAGACGAAGTCGAATCTTCCCAATCTTCTACTAAAACGGTCTTGCCTTTATCATTTGGATCCAAATTGTAGCATCCCCTTCCGAACTGTGGCGTGTTGGGATCTAAGGTTTTGTCGTGCTTCACAAAATGTTCCTTTAAGGTCCAGTCCTCCCGTTTATACCTTATGTCATCGTGTGTGTCGTACCCTAATCCTTCTGCTCTTGCTCTAGGGTCCAGTATGTAAGGGTCGGTAATGCCTTCTCCATTCTTTCCTAGCACAAATCCGGGTTGATACCCCATCTTCTTCATTAGAGTCCATCCTCGAGCTTGACCTTCGTTGTCAAACATCAAATTTTGCGGGGAGGATAATTCGGAAAACATATTTTGCGTAGGGTCCATATCCATCAAAGAGATGAGAGGGTCGACCTTGTACCCATGAATTTTGACCTCTGGCATAATAAGAGCAGGTTGTAGGGTCGAGAGTATTTGAAGTTCTTCTGGTTCAAAGACAGGCGGGTCTCCCATCAATTTCATGATCTTACCCAAGTGTGGGAATTTGATGCATTGGTGTCGGCTTGACATAACGACATTCATATGGTTCAACCATCGGCGTCCTAAGATCAAGTTAAAAGTGACGGGGATGTCCATAACGCAAAATTCTTCTGGCATTGAAATTGGGCCCACTTGGACTAATAACATAATTTTTCCACAAACCGTTTTCTTATTCCCGTCATAACCAGTTACAACCATAGGGGCTGGAGTTAGGTCCTTTATTGTAAGCCCTAAAGCTTTGTAGGTGTTCAATGGACAAATATTCAGTGATGCACCAGTGTTGACCAAAGCTCCTGACATTTCCTTCCCTGCTATCTTGACTGTTAGATGTAGGGGAGAGGTCCTCGCCTCAGGTGGTATTTCCTTCAATTCTTCCTCAGTAAAAGTAATGGCAGGGAACGAAGCTCTCGGGGCTAAGGCTGAAATAGACGTTCTCAATTCTTCTGGAGTTATGCCTACTGGGACTTGTAAGCGTGTAATAGCCTCAAGCAATTGTTGCTGATGTTTGGGGGAGGTTTTAATCAAATCAAGGACAGATACCTTAGCTGGAATCTTTGTGAGGTGCCCTAAGAGGTCATATTCTATCCCTGTTTCTATCGAACTATAAGCTCTTTCATCAACTATCTCCTCAACCTGAATATTAGGATTTTGCGAATCTAAGTTTTGAGAAACAAGGTGAGGGGGTAGTCGGGGAGGACGGATCCGTCCAGATCATAAGTGAGCCTGAGATGCATTTGTGTCCGGGTGAGGATTTGGTTGGGAATTCGTGATGAACGGCGATTCTTGGTCGTTTGGCTCATCAAAATTTACCTTGTAAAGGTCAGGGGAGTCAACGATCGTATCCATCCCTGAATTGAAGATTTTGAATTTGGTCTTCCCATCCCATGGCGTGATGTATTTTCGATAATCCTTTTCTTCAAAGAAATCATCATGACACGGTTGGCTATGGTTTACACTCCCTTGAGCCGGGGCATCAATGTGTTGGTGCTCTATTACGGCGATGTATTAATTGGGTCTGTGGGCCCTGTCCAGAGGTTGGTGCTCCATGCTAAGGTAAAGGGTTTGTATAAATCTGCATGTTGGGAATATTTTGTGCGGGATTGGTGGTTGGATTTTGATTGGGAGGGGCATTCCGTGAGTCATTCCCACCTATTGGCCTAATGTTAGTCCAATCAATTCTACTTCATCATTGAGGTCATAGATCAAATCTCTAACCGTGTAGCATTGGGTGAGGTCATGACCTGGCATCCTATGGTATGCGCAAAACTTAGTCTTGTCTAGGTGTTCGGACCATGCTTGCGGTCGTTCCGGTGGAAGTTGGAGGGCATTCTGGTTTAAGAGAGACCAGAAGACAGCAGTCCATGGTTGAGGAAGGGACGGGTAGTTTGCCCTTTTAGGTCCGAATCTTCTTCTATTTCCATTGTTCGGGTTATTCAGGTTGCCTTTGTTGTCTCTATTGTAATTGAAGGGGACGGTACCATAGTTGGGTTGAGGATTCGCGTTCTAGTTTTGCGGCGGAGCTGTCGGGTTCGAGACCGGTTGTATGGGATTAGGATTCTGGTTTTGATTCACCAGAGGCCCTTGGTTTCTTGGTGGTTGGTCATAACTTTGATTATTTCTCGGAGGGTTTTGGTAGTTTTGATTGTTCCGCTGATAGTTCTGATTATTCCTCTGATAATTTGGGTTACCACCTTGGAAATTGGGATTGCCATTTTGCCCTGGGTTTTGGTGTTGGTTAAAGCTAACACTGGTACGCTCTTGGTACGGTCGGTAGACCTCTTCTTGATTCAAGGTGACTTCAAGAGTCGTGCGGCTCTCTGGTTGGGTGGTTGTGCCTACCCTACGCGTGTTCTTTTTATGGTCAATGATGGTGTTCAATACCCTTTCATCTAGATTTTGCTTCATCCTAGATAACCTACGGTATAGGCCACTCCAACTAACGACCTCCCCAATTGTCATTAGGGCTCTCATGGGATCCTTCATGTTTGACATGGCCATTCTTACTTGTTCTTCCTCTTGCATGTTGCAGTCTGACCGCGCGAATTGGTTTTGCCATCTCATTGCAAATTCCTCATTGTCTTCATTGTTCTTCTGTTTGAGATTAGCTAAGTCATGCCATAAGGGTTTGTTTTTAGTTAGATGCTGGTATCTTGCTAGGAATTTCTCTACTACATATTCGAAGATATTGATCTCATGGGAAGGCATGGACGTATACCAAGTCAATGCATCTCCGATTAACGATTCCTGAAAATAATTTATGAGCATGGAGTCATTGTCTGTGATGGCACGACACTTGTTGCAAAACGAGACTAGGTGATGCTGAGGGTCAGTAGTCTCATCGTAAGGTACGAACTTAGGGGCTCTAATAGGGAAGGGTGACCTTTCTTTTTCCTCCTTTTTGGTAAAGTCGTAGAATCTTAGTTTCTTGCCATTTGAGCTCGAGGATTTCTTTTTAATTTCGTTCTTGAGTTCCTCCACGTTTTTCTGCAACTCTTTGAATGCTAAAGGATCTAGATATTGAATTGTCTGTGGCTGACATTCTCTTTGTGGTTCTAGCGAAGTAGGGGCGTAGGCCGGTTCTTGGCATTGGCCTTGGAAATATGGTTGTGAGATAGGCTGATAGCTTTGGTTCAACTGAATTCCTCCGTGTGTAATCGGTTGTCCCCTATATGGGTCAACTATTAGGCTTAAAGTGGGTGGTTGATATGCTTGCTGATAGCGCAATTCATTCCCTTGGTGTGTTTGATAAGGATTTCCAACACTCGTGGGGTTAGTGACTTGCATGTTCTGGATTGGGAGGTTCTAGTTTGTATTGGACATTTGATAAGCAGGGACCGTTTGATTTTGATAGGTGAGAGGGGCCCCCTCGTATTGAGCCGGTTGGGGATATAACATACCAGCGCCAACGGTCACAGGATTGTAACGGACTTGGTCCATTGGTGGAGAAACTATTGCTTGGAATTGGGGTCGAGTCATCTCGTGTTGTCGGTAGGCATCTGGTGCTCCTGTATGAGTCAAATGGTTTTGGTGCGAGGTGCTGGATGTTGCCAATTGACCTATGCTTATTGAACTATGACTCATCAGGTGATATGAGTTTTCATTTCTCGCAAGAGTCTGGGAAGGCACGATGGCCCTAACCGGGGTTATGATAGGTGCGTCAGTAGGCATCCCATACTGCGGGATAGAGGATGTGATTGGCTCGGTTTCGCTGATCATGGAAGAATAGGGTATAACTAGCGAGACAACAGGATCACTTGCGCGAAGAGGGTAGTCTCTTGATGAAACGTTATCGTGGACCCTATATCTTATAACTTGGCCGGTGGGACTGACCAGATCTATGTAAGTCACCCCTGAATGCGAGGAAAATTGATTCTCTCTTAATGTAGGAGATGGGGTGGATGTATTAGAATAACTCCTTCCCATTGTTATGGTATTAACTGGTAGCGGGCCTCCTTCGAAGAGGGACCGTCTTATCTGTTGTGGGTTATGACTTGAAGTTGCTAAAGATCCATCTAATACTCTAGAGGGTTCTACATTTTGTGGGGTTTGGTGTGACTCGTCAGTGGTGTGGATCAATAATGGGGGTGAGAGGGGTTGAAAGTCGGACATTCCGAACGTCTGACCCTCCATTTGTGAAGAAATGTTTAGATAAGAAGAGAGAGAGAGAGAGAGAGAGGGGAAGAGAAGAGCACTTGTTATGTAGTTTTGTTGGTGAAGGTTTGTTTCTTATGGTGTAATGGGGGAAACCTTAGTGGACGGTGCATTCGGACCTTTGGTTTAATCTTCAGACTACTCATAATGACCCTAAACTGAATGGGACAAGGACATCTGATCATTGATTGGATGTTCGTGTCTTAGAATATTACTCTAGAAGGACCCAAATAAGTGACAGGAAAACATAAGAGGTCCCATCACGATCGGCAGGCTGTCGGATGTGAATTTCGATCCCCCCTTCCTCTCCAAGAGAGACATGGTTTGGGGAAATCTCCATTCATCTATATATATGCTATTTAAATTTTACATAAAAAATAAGGATTCCGACTACCCTCAAAATCGACGGATCACGATCGCCAGCTACGGTTACAGCCATAACACCGTTCTTCAGTGAAAGCCGAAGAAATATGGGGAGAAAAATAATAAAGTGGGTTCTTCCTCTCGTCTAATGTGCTGCCGGCAACACACGACGGCTATCCTGTCACGTTAATTTGGGTCTCTTTGGGTCTCTTTAATTTGGGTCAATTCAGGGTCATGAGTTAAAGTCCGAATAAAGATTAATCCTCACATAGCACAATCATAATATATCCAAGTAAAATAAAATAACTAGAATAAAGAAAAAATAAAATAAAAGAGGGGGGAGGTGCCAAATATTTAAGAAGAGGATCGGCCCCGTTCCCGGGTACCCCCTTCTGATCCCTTAGCAAAATAGGGTTTAAAGGCTGATTCTTCAAACCAAAATGATGATGCAAATGAGACTTTGACTTGTGATTTCTGTGCGTTTTGTGTACGATACACGAGTGATAAAAGTAAAAGGCCGATGGGTCGTAATTGATGGAAGGTGGCCGATGGGCTAGGATTGATTGAAAATGGCCGATAGGCCAATGTTTGTTTTAGGGTGGTCGATGGGCCGTGCTTGATTAAAAGTGTGTGCGAAATCACTCATCTCATCTCGTTATTCTCATTTATTCAATTTTAAAAATCAGTTCTTTATTCCCTTTTATCATTAAGTTCCATTAAATAATTGGCACCTGAGGTTGAGGAAGAAATAAAAGGAAAATCTTTTTGGGTTTATTTGGTTGGTTTTATAGTCTTTATGGCTTTTCAATATAGGGCTAGAAGGGCCTAACTAAGGGATTTTACTTGGATCTATGTGATTAATGCTTTATTACTGATCATCGGATTAACCCTGACCTAAGGTCCTAGACAGCCCACATCAGCTCTCCCAATCCCCTAAAGGGACAGGAAGAGTGGTGGGGCGAAGCCTAATGCTCTAAGCTACCTAACTAGGTAATCCGATCTAATCCTAGGGTATGGGCAACCTAAGCTTGGTGGTTTCGGCGCCTAAGCAACTTGTTGGGTGTGACTTTAATTGGTTCGGTTTATTTTAAGTTATAAGTTGATTAGGAGTGGTTTAGGGATGGATTAGGAGTGTCTTAGAGTTCTGATTAGAGTGTTTTTAAATACTTCAGGGTTCTGGAATTTAAGGTTTGAATTTAAAAGGTGAAATAATGTCTAAATCGGCTGAACGGGACTGACGGAGGACTTGGGCGCACACACAGTGGCGCCTAGGTCACTCTGGTGACTTGGGCACACCTACAATGGCACCCAAGTGTCTGGTTCTGTGTGGCTGGGCTTATGGTGATGATATCGATGTTAATTTCGGAATTCGGGGAGCTTCTACTTAGGATAGGTCTGTGTTTGGATATTGTTTTAGATTTTGGTTGATTTTATTGCATTGACTTTGAGTCCGAAACTCGAAACGCAGCTGAGATTCTCAACCTAGGCGAGACAGGGGACTTGGGCGCACCTGTGTGGGCGCCTAAGTGATTCTGTGCACTTGGGCGCACCAGCAGTGGCACCCAAGTCTTGATTTGATGCTTTTCGGTCCTCTGACTTCGGTTCGAGGTTCCAGATCGGTTTAAGTTGATTAAATTTTTAATAACAAGGCTGTTATCGATTCTGTACAGGTTCTGGAATATCGATTCGGGTTAAGATGTGAAGTGAATAGGGATACGACGGGCCCTAGGGGTAAGATGTGACTTGGGCGCACCTGTGGTGGCGCCTAAGTCCTTCTGGTGTACTTGGGCGTACTTGTGGTGGCACCCAAGTGCTGGATTCGTGAGTTTTGGTTGTCTTTGGGAATCGTTCACTTGGATTTATAGTTTTAGGTGATCTATGTTAGTAAATTCTGAATCTGGAACTGGTTCGAGTCTCTAGACCTCAAGGGTGATAATGATTGGGGTTGGGTGATCGAAACACAAACGAAGCGTGTCTTGGGGTTAGACAAAGGAGCTGGGCACACCTGTGGGGGCGCCCAGGTGAGTGCTGAGACTTCGGCGCACCTGTGGTGGTGCCCAAGTGTTGGCCTACTAAGGTGGTTCCTAGTTCGATGGTTTCTAGGGTATTTCTGAGTTGGCTTCGGGTATTTGACTCTGGTTTCGATTGGGAGAGGTTTTTATTTTTGAAATGTGATTGGTTTATTGTTTTAATTAGGTCTTGATTTGGGTTTAAATTAAGAATTAGTAATCAAAGTTTGATTAAAATTTGGTTAAAGTTTGAATTTGGGGTTGTTAATTGGACTTCGTTGACCACAGTCTTAGTTAATTAGGGTTTTTATTTTGTTGGATTTTTTATGGGTTAGGATTTATCAAATTAGGGTTTTATTAATTAGGGATTGTTAATTAGGGGTTATTAATTAGGTTTTACTAAGTGGGGCTTTGGTTAATTGGAGCTTTATTAAGGGTTGTTGATTAGGCTTTAAGGGTTTGATTAATTAAAGTTTAGCTAATTAAGTCTATGGATTTTAATTGGATGTTTTCACTTAGATGTTTTGAATTAAGTGTTTTAGATTGGAGTTGACTAAGTTAACTTACTTAGGCACGAGTGCAATAGCCTAGAATCACCTAATGAACATCTACTTTATTTTTGTTTGAATTTTTCTATTTCTTTTTATTCTTTTTTTCGTTCTCTTCTCTAATTACTAAAGAGTAAGATGAGAAGGGAAGAGTTCTATGATTTTATGATTTTTTTGGTTTTTATGCAAAAGTGATGCAACCTAGACTAAAGTGTGATAAATCAACAAGTCATAGTTTGGAAGTTTAGCAATAATAAATATTCATCACAGAGATTTAATAATAAGCTAAATAAAAATGCAAAAGATAGAAAACGCGATCAGAAGATAAACTGGCGACTTGGGCGCACCCACAGTGGCGCCCAAGTGTCTCCCTGCGGATTGGGATGCACTTGTAACTTTTCGATGATACTCCGATGCGATTTCTAACACGTCCTAATGTTAACTACTGATGTCAGAGACTTCGGATCTAAGAATGATGATACGAGGATCTAAATTAAAGGGGTGAATACCCATGGCAGAGACTTGGGCGCACCCACAGTGGCGCCCAAGTGCACAGTATGTTTTTTTTCTTCTTTTCCTTCTCTTTTGGTAATGTACTTGCTTATCTTCTTACGATTTAGAATGTGAATTTGCAGAACCGAAGGCTCTGATATCAACTTATACAAAGGAATATCTGTATTTGAGAAGTAGAATGCAACTAATACGAAAAATGAGGTCGAAGTCCAACTCCTGGGACTTGGGCGCCACTGTGCTTCTCTGCACTTTTTCCCTTCTTTTCTTCTTTTGTAATACTTTTATGTGTTCTTATGATGTCTTTCGTGCGATTTAGAACACAAAGTAACAGATCCAAAGGCTCTGATATCAACTTATATGAAGAAGAACCCGAATTTAAGAGACAAAATATGCGTATGATGGAAAACAAGGTCGAAACCCAACTCTTGGGACTTGGGCGCAACTGTATGTGCGCCCAAGTGCTGTTCTGCACTTTTCTCTTTCAAATTTGGATTTTTCTTAATGAGGATATTATGGATGCAAGATCTAACCTAATCACGAGTTTGGGATGATGAAAATGATGCGAATCTATTACTTATGATTGATCCTAAGCATGTTCCTAATAATGGATGATTATTGAAAATTAGATCTACTGCAGACCAACTATTATTAATGAAGACATACTATGTATGAATGATACTAAACATATTTCTAAGCATGTATAGCAATGGAAGGCAATAAAAGAAGAGAGATCTAGGAATACCGATTTATCGAAGTGTTTGTCAAGTTCCAAGAATGAAGCTTTCATGAAGTCCCATAGCTCTAGTTGAATGTATGAAAGCCTCCTCCTCTATTTCCTTTTCTTCTTCTCTAGATCTGAAGCTTTCACCCAATAATGGTGGCTACCTTTCTTCTTCTTCTTCTTTATTTTCTCTTTTCTCTCATTTCTTAGGGTTTTTGGGTAGCCTCCTCTGTAAATTAAGTTAAGAGATCCTTAAATAAGGGTTTAGGGCGTGCAAGAGGGATTAGGGTTGCTGTTTGTAGGAATTTCTAGTGGGTTCTCGCATCCCATGAGTTGGGCGCACACATGGTGGCGCCCATGTCTTGTTTCGAAGCTTAATGGGTCTAGGGTTCGGTTTCAGGTTGTTTTTGGGTCTGAACCGATTCGGAATTGCGAAGAGTAGAGTGGGACACACCTAAGTATGTACCGAAGTGTATTTTTAACATTACTGGGGACCTGGGCGCACCTGTGTGTGCGCCCAAGTACATGGGCGCACCTGTGGTGACGCCCATGTGTGTCTTGAGTGGGGGCCACTAGGGCAATCTTTCGAGGGTCATATCTTTTGATCCAATGGTCGAATTTGGACGTTCTATATATCGTCGGAAAGCTCTCAAAGCGAGGAATCCAAAGGTTCAATTGTCCTGATGAGTATGGGTTAGGAAAAGTGAGGGATATCTGGATCAATGGATTTAGTTTCCTAACTTAGGCTAATTGGGTGACATTTTGGCAAACTAAGCACGGTCTTTATAGAAATTGGCCTAAGCATGTCTTAAGTGGTCTGGAAAAAGGTTTGAATAGCATCACGGTTCACTACTTGTGTAAGTAGTGGGGTTAGACTCGAGATATCGACGCGACCTGGCTTTTCTTTCACAAATTTTTAGAAATCATCGAACTAAGTCTGGAATTATCAACAAGCATCTTCATCGTCGTTAATTAATCTGAATTATGTCATTAATCATTCAATTGTAGGTGAAATGGGGGCACTGCTATATATGATAGGTATTTAAGGCTATCATGGGGGTGAAATGAGGTGTCTACACCTATGTCTCTACAATGAGACTTACATGGCAATCTAAACATGGAAATAAAAGGGCTATAGGGAAACCACCATACCTTGCCCTTTCACGGGAAACCAAGGAAACCATGATGCCCTTTACATTTAGCCTTAAATAAACCAACAGCCATATAAAGAAAGTAAAAGACTTATTGGCCATATGGAGAGGACAAGATCACCTACAAGTTAGTATCTCATACAACCAAGCAACTCACAAAACCGGGTTACCAAACAACAATGGAAAAACAAGGTGCTAAAAGTTGCTACTTTTGTTTAAATCATGCGCTTTGCAAAGGGGGTTCGGGGGTGTCCCCCGGTGGGGTTCGAGTTGAAACTGCCCAGTTCTGTGTCAATGTACCCGGTTGACCGAGCAGAAGGCTCGATCGACCTCGTCTACAATCACTCGGTTGACCAGGCACGGGCCCGGTCGACCGGACTGACGAACACCTGCAACATGGGTTTTTCTGTTTCGTGTCCAAACGACTCCAAAACACTTCTGAAGTCTTCCAATGGCTTCCTTCCATCCTTCCATCAATGTTAAACCCTTTTGTGACTATCCAAACATGAATCTATAACCAAGAAAATTCATAAAAAACCGATCCAAAGACAACCCTTGTTCTATCTTCTTCACATCTCATGCAAAGATTAGAACAAGCCTACTGATCTAACATGATTAGAGATGAGGTATGGCTCTGATACCAATTGTTGGAAATAGGTGGGCCTCTAGGATAGGTTTTCAAAGCTTTTGACCAACTTGACTCAGGGATCAACTATCCAGGAGGCTACAAAACCCAATCCAGAATCCATGACCTCTTTCTCATCATCATGTACAGTAATAAACTCTATCTAGAAGATAGAAATAGCAGCAAATAAGCAACCACGAAATTCACAACATACAAGGAAGTAGATTATACCTTTGGAGCTTGGTTGTGCTCTAATGGAGAAGTTGTTACTTTCTTTGATGATGAAACTCTTTCACGTATCAAATAGAAATCTCCAAGACCCAATCGTCTTCCACGCTATGACCCGTATCAGATTCTCTTTTCTCAAGAAAATGGGTGGGATCTCCAAGAGAAAG
Source organism: Persea americana (assembly GCA_029852735.1). NCBI lineage: Eukaryota > Viridiplantae > Streptophyta > Magnoliopsida > Laurales > Lauraceae > Persea > Persea americana. Next base: position 19,732,524 of record CM056816.1, read on the forward strand.
TTCTTAAGGAAACTAGAAGAGGAAGAAGAGAAGAGGGATGTGCAACTCTTACACGAGGAGGCCTTGGGCGTGAATCCCTAGGTGGGATTATGCATTAGGACGTCCAGCCCATATCTCCTTTATTTATAGCTTTTAGCCACCTCCTCTTGGTTTATTATTAGAAGTCCTACTTCCATAATAATTAGCAACATTCTCTCTTTACTAATTTAAATAGAAGTCTCACTTCCATTATAATTAGTAACTTACTATTACCACTATTAGATGTCTCATTTCAAATAGAAATAGTAACTTTCTATTTCCTTTTAGAGTTCTACCAGAATTAGTATCTTTCCAATAACTTGGGCTAGCGTGGGGACCACTAAGGATTCCTTATTGGTCCAACTAGGACTCGCGACCCCACATTTCATGGGCAATCTGGACCCACAGTTAATTGCAAATAACTCCACTATATGAATGCAATTGAACTCCAGTCTTAGGAATAAATTACATAGAAGACCCTAAACTTCTCTATGACCACAACTAGGCCCTTCCATTAATATCCATGAATCAATTGGACCTGTCTTCCAAACTAGATCCATATCTTATTATCCTTAAGCCCCAATTAATTATAATGATCATTTGGTACCGATCCAATTAACTTTTAATTGGAATGGGTATGCACTTACCAATGATAAATCTATTAATTGGCACAAGGGGACATTAAAGATAGATTCCATCTCGACCATCGAATGTTCCCACAGCTCTACTACCACGTACCCAAATCACCTAGGTGTTGACCTACAATTGGCCTCACTCATTGGTGACTCAAAGCAAATGAATAGATAGAAACTTGAGTTCATTAATGTCTCAGGATTGAGTGCCTATTGCTAGGGAATTATGAGAGCAGACCTTAAAGTAAAGACAGTATTCATAAGGTGCTTCTCATTGTCCTTCAATACATCCAATGTGCCAGCACTATGATCCAGAATGTGACACATTCTGCTTCTTTGGAGTTTCGTTGCAACACTAACAACATGATTAGTAACAACTGAATTTTTAACAGAACAATTTTTACCTTTGGCATTCGAAGTGAATGCTCCATCAGCATAGCCAATGCCATACTTGTCAGTGTGTGCCTTTTTACTGCACATGATGTCATTTAATGTTTTCGATCCGGTGTTCATCCCATTCAATGAAGCCTTAGCGGTATTTAACTCAGATAGAACCATTTTGAGGCTTCCATTCAGGTCAGAATTTTCTGCTTGCAAAGTCTTCATATCAGAATCAAGTATGTCACACTTTTGTGATTCTGCGGTCAATTTGTCCGCCAACCTATTATTTTCATCATCCAATTTTTGTATTTTTGCAAGTGCTTCTACAAGTTCAGCTTTCAAGGAGGAATTCTGCTCTTCAGACTCTTTCCACTTTTTGGCCACTTTTTCATTCATCTTCAACATCTTCATGGTCTTTGCAAACAATGTTTAATATTCAGCTTGCCAGTCATGCTCTCTTTCTAGCTCACTAGAATCATGATTAGTCCCATCATTAGAAGAAACTTGTGGAATAACAGAACCAGAAGTTGCCATGAAAGCGATGTATTTCCCTTTGCTAGTGTCAGCCTTGCAGAGAATCCACTAACACGACTTTCACCATGTACCGTTTTCCTTACTTGATCTCCTCGCACCTTGTCAAACAAGATGATCAATCTTCTACAAGAGAGTAGAAGCAGCAAACACCTTCTAGAGCAGCCCTTCAGAACGATCTCTCAATGGCTCTAGAGAAATAATGAAATCTCTCTTAGGGTATTCTAACCTCAGATCAAGAGAGAGAATTAACTTCTTGTCTTGTGTCTTTGGGTTGAGAGAAACACCCAATAAATAGGCCCAAAATCGTGCGTAAGACTCCTACTAATAATCCAATCAGAAAGAAGTCCCTTTGCAATTTCTTAAACTAGAGTCTGGAAACAACCTGGACTCTTGCGCCCAGCTCGCTATAGCGAGACCTGCTACTGGAAAACGTTGGCGCCTGCATCACTCTCGTTATAACGAGAATGAATCTCGCTATAGCGAGACACTACTCTACCTCAGGTGTTTGACCAATAAAGTCATCTGACTTTTTGGCTTGACATCCCCTTTTTTTCTATGAAAATTGAGTCAAGGGAAGATGGGAAAAGAATACCTAGCCATCACCCTAGTAATTTAAACTTTAGGAAAGTCAAGGTCTCATCCTTCTTTCCTCTCTTCATTTAATTCACATCTCACTTGTTTATTAATCTTGCAGTGAAGCTCATTTGACCATGAGTCCCTGCGTAATCTAATTTAGACAAACATGTTATCCCATCCATTTAGGTGCATGAGATTAAGCCCTCATTTAGTGTCCCTAAGGATCAAAGTCCTCGGTAAGGTATAAATATTTTTTCGGTTTACAAACAATTATAGCGGAAGCTTCAGTATCACATAATTACAAATGATAGCAATATATAAACATCAAAGAGCAAGGAGTATATTTTCATTACTAAGGTTACAGTTTAAACAATTATACCGAAAGCATTTTTAATTGCATGGCCTCTAACAAAAACCTAGGCCAAATAAAATGATATACAAAAAGTCTATCCATGTAGGCTCTCGAGTGCGCGATCAAGACAACTCAAAATATGTGGTGTAAGACCCCGACCCTTAATCTCCGTGATTAGTGCTAATTAAGTTTTGATTTTGCTCTCTAAGTGAGATTAGTGGTTGTTTGGCTAAGTTTGTGAGTTAGAGTAGCTTTTCATTAGCTTTGGAGAGTTTTAATAGCCATTGAACCTAGAGCAATACCCGTAGGGTCTTATTCATGATTCTCGAAAATTCTCATTTCGGCTTCGTTTGACTAATCTCTGCCCTATGACTTTCATGTTCATCCCATCCCATTCGAAGCTTCGAAAACCAATTTTTTCCAACCCTAGGGGCAAAACAGTCTTTTCACATTGAATTTGAGCCCAAATTTCGAGATTCCAGAGCCATGTCCAATTTATAGTTTTTATAAACTAGATTTTATGATGATCATTTTTCTCTTCTTCGTCGAATCCATCTGGGGCCCAGAAACCCATGTTTCAATCCTGATAAGTTAAGTGAATGGTGGGACCCACACCCACCCTCTATATTAGCCAGCTCTCTCTCCCTTTTCGTTCTCATTCCAATAGTGGGAGAGGGTGGAGCTCTAGCTACAAAATTAGGACGTTTTCCCTTTTCCTTCTTTCTTTGCTTCTTTCCCTAAATCCACCCTCAAATCATGCCAAATGGAGAGATTCGAGCTCATCTTCTCCGTCCCCATCAACCAAGCTTCCTTTCTCATCTGTTATTCTTTCTTTCCTTTCCTTTTCTTTCCTTCTTTTCATTTGCTTCTTCATTTTAATTTTTTCCAAAATCAGCTGTGATTCTGTTTACTTCTTTTAAGAATCAAAGTTAATGTTAATTATATTCCCAATAGATGGAGGGGTCCATCCATTTACAATGGGGTGGCCAAAGAGTTAATTTGCAGAGAATCTCAAATCTTTGAGGGGGTCATGGCCCCTGCTAGTGCCCCCCCCCCCCCCAAATCCGCCCCTGTGCTTTCTCTGTACCCACTTGCATTATTGTTTTAGTGTTTGCTTAACTTCAAATTTATTTTATGCACAGCACGTGCAACGCGTTGAGAGAGAGAGAGAGAGAGAGAGAGAGGTCTTTGTTTTTTTTTAAACCCCCATACACACGGGAAGGTAGCCCACTCAAGTGGGAAGGAGGAGGCCCACACAAGCAGGAAGAGGTGACGTACCCAGAGTTCGAAACCCGGGTAGTTAGGTAAGAACTGACGCCCCTTACCACTCTAGTAAGGAGCCATTCTTAAGAGAGATGTCTTTGTTATTAGTGCGTAAAACTTGGTATAATATATAGCATTAATAGTAAAAAGGAGGTGAGAGCACTGGGATAGAGTACGGCATAAGTACTTTTGTATCAAAAACAAAAAAAAAATTCACTCGCATATATTTTTAAAATGTATAGATACGTACATGTACCTTTTTTTATGACGAAGGTTTCCACCTAGGAAATTTGGGCCCAATTCGAACACATGATGTAGGGAGCGAACCCAAACCGTACATGAGTCATTGAACTCTTGTCAATGAAAACATATTATGAAGGAAAAATAGACTTATAGCAGGTTCATTTGCAGGGTTCTGAAGCCTCTCGAGTTGTAACCTATAAGGATTGGCTTCCCATCAAATGGGTGTTGGAAGTAGGTGGGCCTTCTAGGCCGGATTTAAAAAACATTGACCCTCTTAATGCAGGGATCAGGCACCCAAAAGGCCAAGAACTCAATCCCAAGATCTAAAACTCTGATCTCATTATATCAAGATCCTAGATCTATAAAAAAAAAAAAAAGACAGATCTAAGCATGCACAAAAAACACCTAGATCTACAAAACTAATTAGTGCAGATCTATACCTGAGGAGCTCTGATTTGTTCGAATCGAGACTCTTGATCCTTGATTCTGCAAAATCCTTTCACAGACACGATCTTTTAGGCCTTGTGATCTTCCACGCTGTGACCCAAACGCAGAGAACTTGTCAAAGAGAATGGTAGGATCTCAATTGGGAAGAATTGCTCGAGGAACTCAAATGGAGAAACCAGAGGAAAAAAAGAGATGGAGAGATAATGCCCTTGGACGTCCAAGAATTGTTAGGCGTGCAACTGGAGCTTGGACATCCAACCCTGATGTTCTATTTTTAGATTTTGGAACTTCCTATCCTAATGCTCTTAGAAGCCCTACTCCTCCTTCTCTTGTGAGTTCTTGTTTGAATATGACTTTCTCTCTCTAAGGGCTAGCATGCGGACCACTAAGGGTTCCTTGGATCTCGCTCTAACAAAAGCATCTAGACCATACATCTCATGTGATCCCTAACCCGCAATCAATTGCAAATAACTCTACTATATAAATGAAATTGCACTCTAGTCTAAGGAACTTTACAAAAAGAGCATAACCTTTTTAATTACTACAAGCAGACCCCCGCCATCAAATATATCCATGGATCCATAGGAATTAAATTGTCTAACTAAAGTGGATCCACCTCTTATTATCCTTGTCACCTAAATAATCATACTGATCATCGATACCATCTGATTAATTCTTAATCAGAATGGATGCACACTTAACAATGATAAATTCCAATAATTAGCACAAGAAAATATTTCTCTTATGAGGACGGATTCCATCTTGAGAATATATATTCCCACAGTCCCACCACCATCTATCCAAGATATCGAGGTGTTGACCTAGAGTTGCCATCACTCATTGGTAAATTAAAATAATGCATAGCAAAAACTTGAGTCCATTACTCCATCAGAATTGAGAGCCTATTGCTTGGAAATTATGAGAGCATTCCTTAATTAAAGACAGTATTTTGTATAAGGTGCTACTCATGGTCCTTTAGTACATCCAATGTACTAGCACAAGAATCTAGAGTCTTCTACTTTAATGATATCGAGACAAACCATACTATCTCATAGTAATTGCAGTGCTATAACCTTCTCAGATGAGATGCCTAGTCTCATCACTGGTAGTGAAATGCTTCAAGTATAAGAGTTGTGATCTATGTCTCCTACATGTAAACCCCATTCACACACATGGATCACATTTAATATACTTAAGGGCTCTTGTTCATCGCATAAACAGTCATATCATTTTGTGTTATGTCCAACCATTAATCAAATGTCATTCATCTCATGAATAAAAGCATGATATTATATATCAATTAAGATAATGAAATAATTTATTTACACTATCCATTGGTTTGAGGACATACAATCTAACAATCTCCCACTTTGACTCAATTCCTGTCAGGATTACATCTCACATCATCTCATCCACATGCCGATCAAATACTTTAGTAGTCAAAAGCTTGGTAAAGGGATCCGCATGATTATCTGTAGATGCTATTTTGGTGACAGCAATATACCCCTCTGTACAATCTCTCTAACTAGATGAAACTTTCTCTCTACATGTTTTTGGCTTTTATGGCTTCTTGGTTCTTTGGATTAGGCGATTGCCCCGCTACTGTTACAGAAGACTAAAAGAAGTTGTCGCACCAATGGTTTCACCCTAAGTTCCAAAAGAAACCTCTTGAGTCATACAGCTTCCTTGGCTACTTCTCAAGCCGTTACATACTTAGCTTTCGAGGTAGAATCAATGGTACAATCATGTTTGACACTCTTCCAGCTAATGCTCCTCTGCCAAGCATGAACACGTAACTCGAGGTAGACTTTCTCAACTCCTTATCTGATATAAAGTCAGAATCTGTGTTTCCAATGGGAATCAACTCATCACTATTGTAAATCAACATGTAGTCTCTAGTCCTTCTCAAGTATCTGGGTTCAATTGACATCTGCTAACTAGGCACACTGCTTGACAGATATTCGGTCTAGAAAATAGCATAGCATTCATGAGGCTGCCAATATCCAAAGCATATGGTACCGCCTTCATCTGCTCCTTTTCCTCAAGTGTGTTAGGACACTGATCCCTGAAAAGGTGAACTCCATGTCTAAAAGGTGTAATATCCTTCTTCGAGTTATGCATTGCTAACCATACTAGCACCTTATCTATTAAGCACCTTGAGATAAGCCCGACATCCTATTTTTCCAGTCTCAGAAAAGTTTGATCCCTAGGATGTAGTTGGCTTCTCCCAAATCCTTCAAATCAAACATCTAAGCCAACCAAACTTTAACCATTGACAACATCCCTATATCACTCCCAATAAAATGATGTCGTTGACATATAAAACCAGAAAAACTACCCTCCCTCCTTCACCCTTCATGTACAACATGACTCATTCGGATTTTGACTAAAACCAAACGATTTACTTGCATGGTCAAAATGGACGTCCTAACTCCGAGACGCTTGGTTCAGTCCATAAATAGACTTTTACAATTTGCAAACTCTTTGCTTTCGACCCTTAGCTATAAAACTATTTAGCTACATCATATAGATGTCTTCCTCTAGATGGCCTTAAGAATTGTTGTCTTGACATCCATTCGCAAAATCTCATAATCTAGATGCATCGCAATGGATAAGAGTATCCAAATGGACATGAGCATGGCTACTGGCAAAATAGTTTCATCATAATTAATACTCTCTTTCTGAGTATACCCTTTCATAACAAGCCTGGCCTTAAAAGTCTCAACTCTTCTGTCCGGTCATCTTTTTCTCTTGTAGGCCCACTTGCACCCAATTGGTTCAATATTGGCGGGCAAGTCCACAAGCTTCCAGACCTGCTTGGAGTATCATAGCTTTTTGCCAACATCCCGAATCCTTGTTGGAAATTGCCTCATCATAGTTATAGGGATCTTGTTCATACTCCTCCAAGATTGCCGCATAAGACTCTCCCAGTAATGTGAACTTGTTAGGTGGCCTAACAATCCTCCCACTAAGACAAGGTTCCAATGTAGCATTGGATCAGGTATGGGTGGATTCTCCTCAAGTTCGGTTCTTACTGAACTTGAAATTCTTTGCTCTTGAATCTTTTGTAGGATAACCCGATCTAAGGCTCTTTGGTCAATCATATAATCTTTCTCTAGAAAAATAGCATTGGTGCTAATAAGCACCTTTTGCGCTCTAAGAGGATGTGAACAAACCCGAGAAACTCAACATAGACCTAACCATATCTAAAGAGTCATGTTCCTTCTTTCCGCTACTCCATTCTGTTGAGGCATTCCAGGAGTAGACAACAATGATAGAATCTCATTTCCGGATAAGTATCCCATAAATTCAGCTAAAAGGTATTACCCTCCTCGATCCAATCGAAGAGCCATGATACTTTCACCTAATTGCTTCTCCTCTTCCACTCGAAACTCTTTGAGCTTTTCAAGAGCTCGGACTTGCGGTGCATCAGGTATATGTATGCATACCTTGAATAATCATTTATGAAAGTGATGAAATACTAAAAGCATACTTTTATGTATTTGTCTTTGACTAATTCATTAATTAGTATATTTTGTCTTTTCATCTAAATGAGATTTTGCATGGGCAAATGGTTGCATTATTTATAATTATGGATGTGTGTGTCTTTTATTCTATAAAGTAGACAAGTTGGTGTGTAGATGTCGCGCCCCCAAACCCGGACCCTACAGCGGCCCGACCTCGGAGTGGGGGGCGTGAAATTGGGATTTAAGTAATAATTATATTTCTCCCAGGATTCGCATGAGTGAGGATGACAATTCCAACACATTCTAAATATTTTGCGGAAGCTTACGTGGCGTTGCGACTCGAATTCCATGGCAATCGGATTCCGCATCGCACTCAACCGCTAGCATATAGCTATCGTATCAAGAATCATATCAGACTGGAACAATCCATCACATTAAAATACAGAGCTGACAGTAACAGGATATTTCATTCCCACATATGTTCAAGTTACAAGTATCAATGTGCATTAATTAAAAATCCCGGAGAGCAGGCTAATAAAAGCCATACAAATAACAAGCTAAATAAACACTACCCCACATGTGACGTAACTCAGATGTTGAGCTAAATGTCTACATGACATAGCCGACGCTACAAATCTTCAACTCATGGCTCCACAGCCAACACGTGCACTCAGCTAGGAGCGAAGAAATCTGGACCTGAGTACCAAAAGAGTGGGTCAGACACGACGGTCTGGCAGGTGGGTGAAAAGATATAACGATAATCTGAATAATAAAGCATATGATAAATCATGGTATTTGATCAGGAGTTGCATAGATTTAAAACCAGTGTAAAACTTGTATACTTGACAAAACATGTATTCATTTTAAAGCATGTGTAAAAGCATATATATCTGGTAAAACATGCATTCCTTTAAAACAATTGTAAAACATGTATTCCTTTAAAACAACTGTAAAACATGTATTCCTTTAAGACGACTGTAAAACATGTATTCTTTTAAAACAACTATAAAACATGTATTCCTCACATTGCAAACCCAGTCCATAGGCGGACCCTGCAAATTGCCCTTCTTCAGGGGAGCCACAATCGTGGGGAACAGATTGGCAACCACACTAAAGCTAAATCCTCTCTATCACTAATGTGATGAGAGCACATTCTGTGCGTTGGGCTCGAGCACACGAAGTGACGAGAACCAACATTATATACATATACATATAGCTAGGCAAGACCACGGCCGCGGAACCGGGTAACGGGACAAGACAGGATCCAAGTTGCAACTGGCGGGAGCACAAGGGGAAGGCCCAAGTCAGTTGATCAGACTGACTAGGACGTCCAAGCTTAGTGGTGCCGACTCATAGGTGACATGAGAAACCAAAACATGTACAAAACTATATTAGTATAAAACACTCGGGCAGGCGGGGCATGGTGCTTGTAAGCACACATTTCATATCATTATCTGTTCATGCATAAACGGGGCTGGCAGGACATATCAGGTGTATAAATCAGAATTTGAGATAAAACCAGTAGGATCGGGTAATTATACATATAATCTGAGTAAAACAATGCAATGAATCCTTATACCATTAGGGACTATATATTGGGGCATCCATATTCAAACAACATGCATAAGGATCTTGTATGTCTATTATTACCCTTAGTATGGTACTCGAATAATAGAGGACATACCAAGTTTCCTTATGCAAGTTGATGAATCCAAAAGTCCCAATACATTTCCGAGATGGTGTTTCTTTCTAAGTCAATCTCCTTATGTCATCCCCTGGGTCTTTCCAAGGTGGTAGGGCATTAGAACAACTCATCCAAACCTTTAAATACCATCTTTGAAAACTATAGAAAAGACTCAGGAATTCTGGGTGAAATTCGGTCACCTGTCGGTTAGCTGGCGGTTAGCCGCCGAGGTGTTCGGCGGTTAGCCGCTGGATGACCGCGGGGCTGACCGCGGTTCACCCTGCTAAAATATAGCATTCTGTGTTTCTAACCGCGCATTTCGGCTACCTGGCGGTCGCAGGGTTTTTGGGTGGCGGTTAGCCGCTAGCTGACCTCGGGGCTGACCGCGGTTCACCTGTCAAACACAACATTCTGTGTTTGTAACCGAATCTGGGTCGGCTAGCCGCCGGTCACCTGTCAGCTAGCCGCCAAGGTGACCGCCCGCTGACCGCCCAGCTGCGGGAACTACACATCAGGTGCAAGCTTCAGCTCTTTCCTTCCCAAACCCTTTCACATCAACTTCATTCATTTACTAACATGAAATGAGTCTATTCCCTTCCATTCCACATCTCATTCTTTCCTCCAACCACCATTCCATCAATGCATTGATTCTCCTTCCAATACAAACCTCATTCAATACAAGTACAAATCTCATTCATAAAATCCATAATGGCAAAACAAGCTTTAGTAGATGAATGCATACATTCTTATGAAAATTAACTAAGAGAAAATCTTATCAATAAGCATATTTCCAAAAGCATTATGAAACATAAGAAACTAGAGGAAGATGAATAGTAAAATCCACATTTTCAATAAAACAAGAACTCATTCAAATCAAATCCATTCATTCACTTGCCTTAGTTTCCAAAGTAGCTAATCAAGCTCCTAACCACCCTCTCAAGCCACAAATCTCCAATCTATACAAAAACCCCAAAATAAACCCATCTTAGAACCCTAAAATGGCAAACCAAAGAACAAGAAGAAGAGAGCTCCCAATAGAGAAGATAGAGACTCTCTAGAGCTAGGAAAACACAAGTCTAGGAGATTGAAAGGATTGCTTACTTGGAAGTGCTTCAAATGAAGAAGACTAGCTCAAGGAGAACCTCAATGTGGCTGGATTTCTCTTCTAATGGCATCCATAGAGAGCTTGAGATGAGGGGAAGAAGGAGATGGGCACAAATCTCTCATTTTGGCAAGCTTGGAGGTGGGTCTTGTGAGAAAACAAGAAGAAGAAGAGGAAAGGGGAAAAACCCTAAGGAGAGGCTCCTCTCACCCCTCTCATTCTGCTGGAATCGAATGGGGAAGAAGGAGATGGGCTGGCCTTTTTGTAAAAGGGTGGGTGTGGGTCCCACCATCACTTGAACTTGTCGGGATTAAAACATCGGTTTCTGGGCCCCGGATGCGATCGACGAAGAAGAGAAAGATGTTCCTCATAAAATCTATTTTTCAAAAAGTATAATTTTGGCATGGTTTTGAGATCTCGGAATTTGGGTCTAGATTTTTGTGTAAAAAGACTGTTTTACCCCTATCATTAGCAAAGTAGGGTTTAGAGGTCTCGAACGGAAACGGAACAAATACAAAAGTTGTCGGGAATAATAAAATACATTAAACGAAGCAAATTACCGATTTCCAGAATTATTGAATAAATCCCAAAACTAATCAAAGCACAATAAACGAACCCCCAAAATCACACAAAACTCAACAAGGGAAACCCCCAAAGGTTCCACTATAGCAAAAGAGTTCCGAAAATAATTCAAAGCTATAAAAAGCTATTCTAATCCAGATTTAACCAAATTCCACTAATCCCACTTATAGCTAAAGCACGTCTTAATTAGCACTAAACGGAAACTCTCGGGGCGGGGTCTTACAGTAGAATTCTACTTATACACGGAAGACCTATTTGTCGGTACTTATAGAATATAAGTTATTGTTCACAATCTAGATGGATTTGGACACACCATCGGTACGATTGTAGCATGATGTTGCAGCAGGCTTGTCTTGGTTGCGGGAAACGGTATAGTTTCGACTCATTATGCTAATACGCTTTGTGTGTATTGAACATGACCGCTTTTGGGTTTATTATCTTTATACTAACTATATAAGATGATTAACATCCAAATGGTTATTATGAGTGCTTGTACTCTTAATCCCGACATAAATAATATACACATACATTTAGTGTTTGCTATTTTGATTTACAAAGGAGTGAGATCTTTTATGGGTCAATAATCTCAGTAAATTGGATAGTGCATATTAGTTTATTGACGGAATCCACGTGCCATAATTGGGATTGATGATATCCCCTTGATGAAGCTTTTAAGTTTTGATTATGTCAAACCTTGCAGGTGGACTTTGTGTCCGACATATCAAATAAGTTAAATGTAAGGTTTCAAGGAATTATAAAGATATCAATTAAATATAGATGTAAGTAATTATTTAATCGATGGATATCTGAAATCTTGTTTCAAGGAATTATAAAGATATCAATTAAATATAGATGTAAGTAATTATTTAATCGATGGATATCTGAAATCTTAACGTGGGGAGACTAATAAGCATTTAATAACAAGAAGCTCAAAATATTATTTAAGAATAAGGATAGGAGTGCAATTATAATTCTCGAGTGGACTGAATTATAATTTCTAGAACTAAGATTCTAATTAGGGTCGAATTATTCTTGTTTCCATAAGAAGCCTATCCTTATTTACTTCTTAAGGTCCTTATTGTAGCTTATAAATATGTGTTATCGCTCTCTAGGTTAAGAAAAGAAAATCTCGTTTTGGAGAGCAAAGAGAATTCACAGAAAAGGCCCACTCCTTGCTGCGAGTTCGAGCGTAGAGGAATATAATAGAAGAGCTTGAGTTTTTTAGATTGCAGTAAGGTCGAGATCAAATCAGAGAGATCTCGCAGGTATGATTTTTAATCATCATCATCTAAAATTATTTCCGCAGTAATCTATACGCAATATCTAGGGATCCCGGCGGAAGCCTCTTTTCTAACAATGGTATCAGAGCCATTCCTGATACTGCGTATGGATTGAAGAAAACATAGTAAGATTATAGGTTGCTATAAAAAACATGGTTTGCCCTTGCTGTAAGTAACCCTTGTTTTGCAGCGAACTATCTAACCTCTGTTTTGCAGCGATTTGATATGGCTATCATGGTCACCATGTGTGCATGTTATGTGAATGGATCCCATGAATCAAATTCGTGGTTAATGTTTTACATATTTTACAGTTTTTATGGTGATGTAATTATATTGAGATAGCATTTGAACTTTGTTCGTAAGGAGGCTTAGGATTCAATGTAGTTTTTCATGAAGATGTAATTATATTGAGATAGCATGTGAACTCCGTTCATCAGGAGGCTTAGGATTCAATGTAAATTCTTAAGAAAGGGCACATGCTCGATCCCCACCGGGGGATACTCCCGAACCCCCTTTGCAAAGCACATGTTTTATAGAAGTGGCAATCATGAAGACAAAATGATCCTACTTGACCATGATAGCTAGTCTCCTTATGTCGGTTGTCATTCCTTTTATGTGCTTGGATGTCTATTATTATCATAACTTGCTACATATGATATTATATCTGTTTAATTATGTTTGGAATGGTATAATAATATAGATATGGTTACCATTACTACTAGATTTTAAACTGGTCTTAATTAAATTGTTTTATAAGAACCCTCATTGTTAAATAACTAAGTGGGAGAGGGAACTTCTTAAGTTCACATGATCTCCATCATCGTTTTGTAGGGGATGTAATTGATTTATGTGTTGACCTTGGAGTCTTCCTCCTAATCGGATGAGTTAATTATGGAATCTCCGGTACAAAATTCCATATGGATGATTTAGGGTAATTATTAGTATAGGTCTCTTCTCCATCTGATGGGACTGAATACAGAATAATGGACCTTGAATTGAATGATGGTATACACTTAGCTATAAATAACAGTATGCTCTCCATCTGAGCCATTTCCATTATTTATAGGACCAAAGTTATGGCAGCTGTTTGGTTTTACTTGGCATGGTTTGTTGCCTTGATAGTAGAACTAAAAAGGTTATGTCCTATCTGAACAAAATAAGTATCGTACATATCTTCACATCGAGGCATACTATGCATTGGTGTTTTAGATTGCTGTCGGATTCTTTTATTAATAGTCAGAGGGAGCCTTTTTCCTTTTATTTGAATCCAAAGATTTTTTTTGCCCATCATAATTTACTGATTATGTCAATCTTAGGTTTTAAGATGGGGGGTTTCAATCCACTTGCTGTTATTCTCAAAGAACACAAACTCACTGGACCTAATTACATTGACTAGAAAAGAAATTTGGATATTGTGCTAACTGCTGAAGAGTACAAATATCCGCGCACCGAGATGCGCCCAAAGAAACCTATAGATGGATGTACCGATAAGGTAGCCATCGAGGCATACAAAAAATGGATCAAGGCTGATGAGATGGCGCAATGTCACATGTTGGCATCCATGTCAAATGTTTTGCAACATCAACATCAGCCTTGTCATACTGCCTACGACATCATGTACAGTCTTAAGGAGATGTTTGCTGATCAGGATCGGGCAACTAGACAGGTTGCCATGAAAGAACAGTTTAACACTAAGATGGCTGAAGGTACCCCTGTGAGGGATCATGTTCTGAAAATGATGGGACACCTCAATGAACTTGAAGTCCTTGGAGCTGAAATTGATGGGGATACCCAGATCGATATCATTCTCCAGTCCTTGACTGATTCCTTTGAGAATTTTCGCCTAAATTACAACATGAACAAGCTCAATTATTCTCTGGGGGAATTACTCAAGGAACTTCAAGCTGCTGAGGGCCTTCTGAAAAAGCCACCTAGTGTTCACGTTGCTGAAAAAGGTTCTATTTCTAATCCGAAAGGCAAGAAGAAACAAAAAAAAGGGTCAGAATCGTAATGCAGTTCCTAAAGGGGGCAACGGACCACAGGGAGGAGTGAAAAACCTAAGGGCAAGTGTTTTCAGTTGCAAGGAAGCAAGGCACTGGAAAAAGCAATGTCCAACTTATCTCAACAAAGTGAACAATAAAGGCAAATTTCATTCACTAGTTGTTGAATCATGTTTGGCGGTTATATCTACCGGTACCTAGTGTGTAGATACGGGAGCCACTAATCATATTTGCAATTCTTCGCAGAGGTTCCAGGAAACCAGGCAGCTAAGTGATGGGGAGGTTTATTTGCTTATGGGTGATGCTACGAGAGTGGCAGCAGTTGCAGTAGGAGATGTTAGTCTAAGTTTTAGTAGAGATAGGACTTTAATTTTAAGAGATTGTCTGTATGTTCCCTCCATTAAAAGGAATTTAATTTCTGTTTCCAAGTTGATTAAAGACAACTATTCCGTTTATTTTAATAAATTTGTGGTTATTAAGTACAATAAGCGTGTCGCGACCCGGTCCGAGGGTCCGGGCCCGCGAACTAGTGGATGATGGTTTAACCACCTTTAACTACGATCGTACATCCACTTAATTTCCCACAGGTTTCCGCGGTGAGGATTTCACACACACTCACAAAACATTTATATTGGTGCGGAAGCATGTAGCAAATCAATTTCATAATATAAGACTGATAAACAAATATAACCGACTTGATGTCAGAGTGAGCAATGATATCATTAGCATTCCCAAAATATAACATTTGAAGTTTAAATAAGAGGTTAGTTAAATTAACATTTCCCAAAAATAATGGCCAACAAAGGCCAGTACAACCCAAAAGTGTAAATCAAAACGTTCTATAGATTTCCCCCAAAATGTTTCGCAACTCGAAGCTCACACCAATGTCTACATGACATTGTCAGCTTGCCATTCCACTAATCGCTACGGTTCACCGACCACCTCCTCATGCTCCTCCTCATAGGCAATGACGGGAACTGGACCTGAGTACCACAAAAATGGGTCAGACACGATGGTCTGGCAGGTGAGTGAATAGATAATACAATAAGAGAAATCACAAGATAACATTTAAAAGACGTTGAAATCTATCTACACAAGATATATCATTTGTTACAATGTATATATGAAGTAAAACATGCTGGATATCAAAGAACAGGGAACTAGCAAGATGGCAACCACACTAAAATTAAATCCTCTCCATCACTAAAGTGATGAGAGAGTGCATTAGGCTGGAACACGCGAAGTGACGAGAACCAATCATATATACATATATATATAGCTAGACAAGACCACGCCCGCGGAGCCGGGTAACGGGACAGGACAGGATCCAAGTTGCAACTGGCGGGAGCACGAGGGGGAGGCCCAAGTCAATTGATTAGACTGACAGGGACGTTCAAGCTTAGTGGTGCCGACTCATAGGTTACATGAGAAATCGAAACATTTACCAAAACAATATCGGTATAAAACACTCAGTTAGACGGGACATGTTGCTCATAGGCACACATTTCATATCACTATCTTTTCATGTATAAACGGGGCTAGCAGGACATGTCAGGTGCATAAATCATAGTTTGAGATAAAACTAGTGATATCAGTAGAAATCGGGTTAAGACAAGTATAATCCGAATAAAACAGTGCAATGAGTCCTTATACGATTACGGACTATGTATTGGAACTTCCGTATTCACACAATATGTATAAAGACCTTGTATGTCTATTATTGCCCTTGGCATGGTACTCGAATGATGATAGACATCCCAAGATTCCTTGTACAGTTTGGTAAATACACAACTCTCAATACATTTCCGAAGTGGTATTTCTTTCCAAGTAAATCTCCTTATGTCGTCCCCTAGGTCTTCCCAAGGTGGTAGGGCATCAAAACAACCCATCCCAGCCTTAGAACATCATATCTGGAAACAATAGAAAAGACCTAGGAATTTTGTACAGTTCGCTCGAGCGAACAGGAGGTTCGCTTGAGCGGACTGGTTCAGTTCAGGAGGGCTCAAGCAAAGAATGGGGAGGCTCGAGCGAACATAGTTCTGTGAGGGGTTCGCTCGAGCGAGTATAAGTTCGCTCGAGCTAACTACTCTGAATCAGGAAGGGTCGAGCGAAGAACTAGGGTGGCTCAAGCGAACAACTCTCTGGAAGGGGTTCGCTCGAGCGAGTTTGTGTTAGTTTTATGGTCTCAATCCATTAAGATTGATGTAATAAATTGGTTAATTCTTTATTTATCAATATATTCATGCTTTCCTTTCATGAGATGAATGGTGTTTTACTACTTGTTTGCACATAAATAATACGAATGACATGATGGTTCATGAGATGAACCGGAGTCCATAAGTATACTAGATGCAATACATGTGTATGGATGAGATCCACATACGGGAGACATGTATAGCAAATCTTATACTTGAATATCTTCACAACCAGTGATGAGATTGGACATCTCATCTGACAAGGTTTCAGTACTTTGATTACTATGAGATAGTGTGATTTGTCTCGATCATCAGAATGTAAGATTCTAGATCATAATGCTGGTATATTGGATGTATTGAAGGACCATGAGAAGCACCTTATGAACACTGTCTTTACTTTAAGGTCTGCTCTCATAATTCCCTAGCAATAGGCTCTCAATCCTAAGACATTAATGAACTCAAGTTTCTATCTATTCATTTGCTTTGAGTCACCAATGAGTGAGGCCAATTGTAGGTCAACACCTCGGTGATTTGGGTACGTGGTAGTAGAGCTGTGGGAACATTCGATGTTCAAGATGGAATCTATCTTTAATATCCCCTTGTGCCAATTAATGGATTTATCATTGGTAAGTGCGCACCCATTCCAATTAAGAGTTAATTGGATCGGTACCAAATGATCATTATAATTAATTGGGGCTCAAGGATAATAAGATATGGATCTAAGTTTGGAAGACAGGTCCAATTGATTCATGGATATTGATGGAGGGGCCTACTTGTGGACATTGGGAGGTTTAGGGTCTTCATGTAATTTATTCCTAAGACTGGAGTTCAATTGCATTTATATAGTGGAGTTATTTGCAATTAACTGCGGGCCCAGATTGCACATGAGATGTGGGGTCACGGTGTCCCAGTTGGAGCCAGCTTTCTATATGAATCCCTAGTGGTCCCCAGGCTAGCCCAAGATTGGATCATTATTAATTCTATTTGAACTCAAAAGGGAAAGCTACTATTTCTATTTGAAGTAAGACTTCTAATAGTGGTAATAGTAGGAATAGAGAATTGCTAATTATTATAGAAGTTGGACTTCTAATAATACACAAAGAGGAGGTTGCTTAAACTATATATAAGAGGAGAATGGGCTGGACGTTTTTAAGGCTATTCCCATCTTGGGATTCACGCCCAATACCCATTGTGCAAGAGTTGCACACTACTTCCCCTCTCTTCTCTCTTCTAGTTTCTCTTCTAGTTTTCCCTTGAGTTTCTAGTTAGTCTTTCTCTTGGAGATCCCACCCATCTTCTTGAGAAAAGAGAATCTGATATGGGTCATAGCGTGGAAGACGATTGGGTCTTGGAGATTATGATTTGTTTTTGAAAGTGTTTCATCATCAAAGAAAGAAATCAACTCCTCCCTTAGAGCACAACCGAGCTCCATAAGTATGATCTACTTCCTTGTATGTTGTGGATTTCGTGGTTGCTTGTATGTTGCTATTTCTATCTTCTAGATAGGGTTTATTACTGTACATGATCATGAGAAAGAGGACATGGATCCTAGATTGGGTTTTGCATCCTTCTGGATAGTTGATCCCTGAGTCAAGTGGGTCAAAAGTTTTGAAAACCTATCCTAGAGGCCCACCTATTTCCAATAGTTTGGGATTCGCTCAAGCGGACTACTTCGAGTCAGAAAGGGTCGAGCGAAGAAAGGTGGAGGCTTGAGCGACCAATGTTCTGTGAGGGGTTCGCTCGATCGATTATGGCCGGAACAGGAAGGCTCGAGTGAAGGAACCGGTTGGCTCAAGCAATGGAGGTTCTGTAAAGGGTTCGCTCGAGCGAACTGCTTTAGAAACACTCCGTTTCAGCAGTCCTAACCTCAACTTCTCTTCCACTCAAAACCTCATTCAAGCCACTCCCTTGGCAATGCATCTATGGCATTTTCATCTACTCCATTCTCCATTTACTTCTCCAACAACCGTACATTCACAACCATAAAAATCATAATGATTTCCAACTTCCTTCAATACCAAGAATGGCCATCAAAATGAGAATGTAAAAATTGACAAACCCAACTCAATGTACAAAATTTCAAGAGAGCAATTAAGAGAAAAGAAAGCTCATTAACATGAATGCTTCCAAAAATCAATGAAAGGTATAAACATAGGAATGAGCCAACATTATAAAAATCCATATTTCTCTACAAAATCACAAATCATAAAACAAACTCATTCATCCACTTGCCTTGGTCTCCAATCAAGCTAATAAACTCTAATCCCACTCTCAAGCTCAAAATCCTCTATCTACACAAAAATCCCCAAAATACATTCATTACAAGCCCTAAAAATGGCAAAACAAGGAATAGGAAGAGAGAGCTTCCAATAAAGAAGATGGAGCTTCTCTTGGGCTAGGAGAACACATTTCTAAAAGATGGAAATGATCACTTACATGGAAGGTCCCCAAATGGAAGAGTAGTTCAAAATGGGCTCTAGAAGAGGTGGATTTCTTCACAAGTTGTATCAATGGAAGGCTCTCAATGTGAGGAAGAAGATTGTGGCCTCCATTTCTCCTTTAGCAATAGTTTGAGAGTGATTGAGAGATCAAGAAGCAAGAAGAAGAGTAAAGAAAACCCTAGGCTGAAGTTCTCTATCTCATGGAAATTGCAAGAAGGGGAAGAAGGGGAAAGGTCTCTTCCTTATATAGAAAATGGGGGTGGGTCCCACAACTTAAAAATCCAAATGGGCTAAAACATCGCTCTACGGACTTCGGACGGATTCGACGAAGAAGGAAGAATTGATCGTCGAAATTTCTAGTTTCCAAAAAGTATATATTTCACGAGTTTCGGAGATATAGAAAATAGTGTCCATATTTTGTGCAAAAAGACTGTTTTACCCCTATCATTAGCAAAGTAAGGTTTAGAGGTCTCAAACGGAGACGGAGAAAATATGAAAGTTGTCGGGAATCATAAAATACATGAAACGAAGCAAATTACAGATTTTTCAGAATTACTACATAAATCCCAAAACCAATCAAAACCCAAATAAAGAAACCCCCAAAGGGCCCCACTAAATCAAAAGAGTTCCCAAAATTAATCCAAAGCTATGAAAAGCTATTCTAATACAAACTTAACCAAAACACTAATCACACTTATAGCTAAAGCACGACTTAATCAACACTAATCGGAAACTCTCGGGGCGTGGTCTTACAAAGCGTTTTATTTGCTCTGGTTCATTGGTGGATGATCTTTATATTATTAATCATATCTCTCCCAAACTGCAACTGACCGAATCAAATAATGCAATTACCCTACCCTGTAAGAGAAAGGAACCAATGCAATTGAACCAAACGTATCTTTGGCATTTACGCCTGGGTCATATTAATCTACACCGGATTTCAAGACTGGCTGCAAATGGACCATTACAGTCACTGGTAGTGGAGGTCCTTCCAGTCTGCGAATCTTGTTTAGAGGGGAGAAAGACCACGTGCCCCTTTTCGGCAAAAGGCTATAGGGCCAAAGAACCATTGGAATTGGCTCACTCTGGCCTTTGTGGGCCCACGAATGTCCAGGCAAGAGGTGTCTTTGAGTATTTCATTACTTTTATTGATGACTATTCAAGGTATGGGTACATTTACTTAATGCGCCGTAAGTCTGAATGCTTTGAGAAATTCAAGGAGTATAGGGCAGAAACGGAGAAGCGTTTAAGTAAGAGTATCAGAACACTACGATCTGATCGTGCTGGCGAGTACCTCTTTGGAGAATTTAGGGATTACTTAGCACAAGAGGGGATTACATCCCAGCTGTCTGCACTAGGTATACCTCAACAAAATGGTGTAGCAAAAAGAAGGAATATGACTCTTATGGATATGGTAAGGTCAATATGAGTTATTCAGATTTACCTAATTCATTCTGGGGGCATGCTCTAGAAACGGCTGCATACATTCTAAACTTAGTTCCATCTAAGTCAGTACCTACTACACCCACAGAACTATGGATTGGGCGCAAACCTAGTTTAAAGCATGTTCAGATTTGGGGTGGTCCAGTGCATGTGCTAAAAGGGAATACAGATAAGTTGAAACCAAGAACAAAAGTTTGCATTTTAGTTGGCAACCCCAGAGGAACAAAAGATGGTTTGTTCTATAACCCTCAAGATCTAAAGGTCATTGTTAGCACCATTGCTCGATTCTTAGAAGATGACTATATCATGAACCACAAACCCAAAAGCAGAATTGTTCTAAAGGAATTGAGAGGAGAAAGGCCTACCCAAACTTTTCCATCACCAATAGCACAGGAAGAGACACCAAAAGATGGAGAACTCGGTGTTCCATTACCTCGTCGTAGTGTGAGGATTGCTGAGTCTCAAGCTAATGATACTCCAGGTGAAACCATCAACAGGATGGGTGATAAGCCAGATCAACATGTCGATGATGGCACACCAGGATTAGTTTTGGTACAGCATTACATTACTCATACATGGACACAGGATGTGCCTCGTCTTAGTGGGAGGGTTGTTCGTCCACCCGAGAGGTATATGTTCTTGGGAGAGTCATACGACAAAGTCCCTGATGAGCTAGATACCAAACCCTGTAACTATAATGAAGCAATCCAAGACAAATATGCAGACCTATGGCAACAAGCTATGCAATCAGAAATGGATCTATGTACCATAATCAAGTCTAGGATCTTGTAGAACCACTAGAGGGGATAAAACCTATCGGTTGTAAGTGGGTCTACAAGAAGAAAAGAGGGATGGATGGAAAGGTTGAAACCTTCAAAGCTAGGCTTGTTGCGAAAGGGTTTACTAAAAAAGAAGGTATCGATTATGAGGAGACTTTCTTGCCAGTAGCCTTGCCGAATTCCATCCAGATCCTTTTATCCATTGCAGCTTATTTTGATTACGAAATTTGGTAAATAGATGTCAAGACTGCTTTCCTCAATGGAAATCTTGACGGATGTATCTATATGGTACAATGATGGACCCGGCCTCTCGCCTTCCTCCGCCCTGGGTCTGCCGGGGTGCGGCGGGGCGGAAAAGCGGGCATTAACATTTTTTGTATGGGTATGCCAGATTTTCCATTCTACTTGGAATTTAGAAACGATGATCCGGAGATCCACCTTCACAAGTAGAAAGGAAATCAAACTTTTTTCTAACTTTCCATTGCACATATATTTTTAAGAAAAGCGACAGATTTTGAATGCCGTGAAAGACGATTTTGTGCTGTAAGTGGCGATTTTTCCGTAAAAGGCGATTTACAAATCTCATTAATGAAGAAAGACAAGAGTTGTGATTTTTTTGTCTCTTTAAAAAAATACAAAATACAATAGAAGAAGCAAGAAAAGGGATCAAACTTCTCATGAGATTGTGGTGACCCATTCAGATCGACGGTCGCGAGTCATGTATGGACTCCGCCATCGTCCCTTGGATGAGAACACTTGATGCTTTAAATCATTTCGCTTGACTTGGACCTCAGATTTTTAGAGGATAAAGACCAAGGGAAGGTCCTATATCCAATAAAAAAAAGAGTAGACGGCCTGAAGAGCCACATCTAGTCATGTCAGATAGAAGGAGGGGGGAAAACCTTGGGGGGGGAGGCCCCCCAAGGGACTTCAATCACCTTATGGTGTTTGTTACAGCAGAGTTTTCTTTAGAGTAGCTGAGCTTCTGTGCGCAGAGATTTCTCCGAGAGTTTTCTATCAATTTTTCAGGGGTTTTAGGACAATTTTCAGGACCCCTTTCTCCTTGGAATGATCGCCTATTTATAGGTTTTTGGTGGCCATTGGATGAGTTTATAAGCATTTATTACATTAATGCTCCATGATGGGAGGAGTTACAAGTGTTTAATTCTTGATTTTGTAACTCCTTTTTCCTAGCTTTTGATTGGTCGATGGAGAATGATGAGTATTTAATCGCTTTTAATCTCCATGATGAAGGGAGTTACATGGTTTAGTGCCATGATTGCTTGGATTTGTAACTCCTTTTTCCTTTCTTCTGATTGGGCCGTCCAAAATAATGAGTTAATGACCGCATTAACTTGTCATAAACAGGTCAATTAACAATATTAATTGGTCGCCAAGTAGCTTGAAGATTTGCGGGCCGCACCGCGTCTTTTGGAATTCCTCTTATGATGATCGCCGATGGATTCACATGTTGTTTGATATCAGATGACGATGCAATTTTAGACATTGGTTGACACCAATGGGCCAATAACATCTGTCCGGTCAATTTCACGATCGGTTGGGCAGAAAGTATGCTTTCTTGGTCGGCTGATCGGCGATTCCGAAGCGTCAGATGATGATTTCATGATTTCGACGGCGGATCCGTGATGTTGACGAAGATCGACAGATTCCATACCTCAAAAATCAAATTCTGAAAAAATCACAGGGGCCAAATGACTCGAAATGTGAAAAGGAACATAAAAGGTACCGTTTCGGCGAAAATCTAGCGACCCGGATTTCCAAGGTCGTTGGCAACCATGCACCCATGGTCGCTGGTGACCATGGGATTTTTCCCCCTTTCGGTCGCCGTTTCTCGGCCGTTTTTCAGTCTTTTTCGTTTCTTCTTTCTCCCGTATTTTTCTTGACATCTTTCCTAACTTATTGACTTGATTTTCTTGAGGAAAACCTGACGAGAAGCCGCGCAAATCAGAATACAAAGTTTCCTATTTTTTGAAAAGCCGAAGACTTTGCAGCCGATTTTTCGTCAAGAGTCGAAACTAGGTCAAATGATGTCGAAATGACCTGAAATTTGAGGTGAAACTTCCTGAGTAATAGATAGGATAAACCATGGGCTTTTATTTGAGTTTTGAAACCTTTTAGGGTCTCGTCAATGCTAGACTTGATTTCACCGCGAGCAAGATGTCGAGCTTTGTTGTACGGTCAACCGATGTCCGATTAACCTGAAATTTGACAGGGGACCTATTGGAGTCATTTTGAGATGATCCATTAGCTCCGATTTAGATGCTGTGGTCCCAAGGAGCCCCGCCGCCGGTAGGTTTTATTTTGTTTCCCAACGTCAAATCCGGGTCAAACATCGTCGGAATGACCTGAAATTTGACATACAACCCTTTGAAAGCATGTAGAAGCTACCCATGTGCTTTATTTGATGAGTGGCGGCATTAGTGGTTCTCGCCACTGAGAGGCTTGATTTCGCCGTTCGAGAGTTGATGGAGGGTCAAATGGTGTCGATTTGACTTGAAATTTGACGTGGAGCCTTTTGGAGGTACTTTGAGACCATCCATAGGCTCTGATTGAAGATTTGATATCTTCGACACTGTCGCCGCCGGGAGCTCCTGTTCAGCCGTTGGAGGATTGAAGTTAGGCCAAATGGCGTTGAAGTGGCCCGAAACTTCATATGTACCATTCTTTTGGCTATTTTGAAGGATCTTGTAGTTTTTGTTTGATTCTGACAGGATCTTATGCTTAAAGCGGCTCTGCCTGTTTGTTGTAGGATACGGTTTCATGTAACTTTTGATGTTGAAGAGGCAAAGTGACATTTTTGGTGTCAACAAATGCCCCCTCGAGGTATAGTGACGGATTGCATAGCTTTTGTAGTCGATGTGCCTCGAAGAGAACTTTGAAGGAGAGCTTCTGACTTTACCAAGAGTCTCTGAGCATTTTTCTTTTGATAGAGTAGCCTTTTGAGTTTCCAAGGGGATTTCATGGCAGTGAGAGAGATCACGTACCATCTAAAGGCGAAATTTTGAAAATGACATTTGGATTGGGTTTTTGGCTTTTGGGATTTTTCTTTTTGACCTTGTGGACCTGAAGGCTTTATATGGCGCATTTGGCGGTCAAGAAGGTTTTTGGCTTTTGACCTTGTGACCTAACAAGCTGTATGTGGTAGGTTAGGAGGTCGGGTTTTGGATTTTGATTTTGGTCTTATGACCTAACAAGTTGTATGTGGCAAGTTAGGGGACCGGGATTTGGTTTTTGATTTTGGCCTTGTGACCTAACAAGCTGTTTGAGGCAAGGTAAGAGACCATGGTTTGGTTTTTTGTCACTCTTTGGGACAATTTTGGGTCCATTGGAGTGGTTTTGGGTTTTATGGAATGTCAATTTCAAGGTTTTGGCTTAAATTGGTTCATGAGGTGGGATGGTTTGGATTTTTGGAAACTTATGAGCCTTGGATTCTTTTTTTGTATGGTCCAATCGACTCAAAAGAGGCATGGAACCATTTTTGTATGCTCTTGATAAGAGGAATTTTGACTAAAAGCCACTTTTAGTGCCTAGGTGGTCAAACCTGACTCATGTGAGCTAGCCCATGGGACCTTAAGTTTTAAATATGGCTTAGATCTCACGTGGTGTCGTTATTGTGAAGAATATCTAAAAATATCTCTTTTGGGTAGAGAATATCTAAAATATTTCTACTTGGAGAGAATCTCTCAAGTTTCCTTGATTTTGGGAGAGATTTTCTCAAAGCATCTTTATTTGAGAGAAAGTTTCTCACATTCGCTCTCTTTTTGGAGAGAATTTCTCAAAGGATCTCCTCCTTGGGAAAGAATATCTTAAGACCCCTTTCTTTTAGGAAGGTTACTAACTTGTAGCACTTACCTTCTTACTTCTTTCCTTCCTTTTTTGGTTTGCTCTCTTCTATAAAAGTAAGGGGAGGTTGGATCTCTTGCTCCTATTGCCTTCTTTTTGCAAAAGTCTTCAAGAGTGCTCCAAGATCAAGAACCCTTCTTCTTCAAGGATCTTCAAGTTCTACTTCTTCCTCCATGGCTTCAAGTAAGTTTTCTTCCTTCTTAAAAAACTCCATGTAGAAACAGGAAAAAAGGTTTCTTTCTTTTCTTTTCTTTTCTTTTTCTTTCTTTTTTTTTCTTTTTTCCTTTTTCACGTGTTTTCTTTTTTTTTCACACGTTTTTTTTCTTTTTCTTCTTTTTTTTTTCTTTCCTTTTTTTCTTTCTTTTTCTTTTTCTCTTTTTTTTTTTTTTCTTTTCCCTCTTTTTTTTTTACGGTTTTCTATTTTCACCGCTTTTTTCTTCTTCTTTTTTTTTTTCTCAGTTTTTTTTTCTTTTTTTCTTGTCTGTACGGACAGGTCCGTACGGACCTGACCATATTGCCACGTGGTAGTGGGCCATCTTAGAATTTTTTCTTTTTAATGAGGTTATCTTCTTCTCTCTTTTTTTTTTCTTTTTTCTTTTTTTTTTCTTACAATGATAATGAAGTTTATGGATTTCAAGATGCCCATGCATGACAACTTTCCTTCTCCGCATTTTTTTTGTAAATGGAATTGGAAGTATGATAATGCACACCTGAAAATCTTTTGCAAGTCTTGGGATTTGGAGCTCGCAACAATGTTGAGCCATTTCTTAGTCTTGCGGGGATTTCGAGGAACTTTGCAAGTTTTGGAATCTGGAGCTTGCAGCAATGTTGAGCCTTTTTCCAATTTTGCGGAGGTTTGAAAATACTAGCTTGATCTCGCAGCAATGTTTGAGTCCAAGCCTTCTTTGAGAATCCTCCATTGATTATGAGCTCACAACAATGGTGAGCTCATCTTCAAGCTTCCTACCTTTCTCAGGGTGTTTTCTTTTTCTTCGGAATTGCCTCAGAACCATGCCAAATTTTCACTAGGATTTTTTTTAGCAAAATTCTGTCATTTTGATGATTGATTTCTTCTTTTCCATCCTTTGTAGGTAGTTCCTCCAGAACGAACATGGGTAACGGGCCTGTTACCGATGTGCCTCCTCGATTTGCTAGATCTTCCAATGTGGCATTACAGCAGGCCTGGGAGAAGGTCCAGTATGTGGAAAGGAACTTGGAAGAGTGACTCGCTCAACCGAGATGAGATGAGGCAACGTTTGATTGCCCTTAAGGATGAGGATTTTTACAGGATTGTGGTAAGCAATAGTCCTTAGGTCACGGATGATCAGAGCGTTGTGCCCAAGCCTACCTTTTTCTTTGGTGATGCAGCCCCTGACTACTTAACATACTAAAGGAGATGTTTTCAGTTCTCTTACACAGCTGATGGTGAGGAGAGAACTGTTTCTACCCGATCGACCTTCGATCGCACTGTCTCGATCATGAGCCTTTCTCCCACATGCTCTAAGAGAGAAGATCCTCCAAGCTGGGTGAAGAGGACCATTGTGATCAAGACCTGGATTTTTGTTGCCAGTGCTTCCGGTTATGTAGAGAAGTCACCTGTCCGCATGGACATGTTGATGTCGGCCAGCGGCTACAAAGGTTCAAATCATTCGTTGGTAGATTTGAGACTAGTGGGCCTTGGCATTTTCAAGGGTGATGGCAGCAATTGGGTGAAGCCTTTTCGACTTCGTGGCTGTTTCAGTGCTGACTCGAGCTAGGAGTCATGGACTAATCATATGCTGCAGGTTGGCAGGGCTATTCTGAAAGAGGCCGAGATCTTTGACGCGGTTCGAGCTTTTCGGCAAACCGTGGTTTTCTCCGATGAAGCCTTCATGGCCATGTTTTAGTCATTCCTTCCACTAACCAATACCTTCGTTGTCACGAACGGTGAGATTGGTTTTTCTTTAAAGGAACTGAGTGCCATCACCGGGCTTCCTATCCTCGACAAACTCTATGAGGAGTTTATGCCTATTGACAGTGTCCTTGAGGAGCAGTCTGAGGAGTTCAGGCTATTGTACTTTCAGCTCGTTGCCTTCTACGATTTCTTAAAGGAGAAGGAGAGTTCGAAAATCAGGTGTAGCAGTTGGAAGAGTTTCAGCTCTTTGTCCCCCAACTTTTTTAACGGCGAAGAGTCTTTTGAGGGTTTGACCCAGGAGGCCAGGGCTAAAACTCCGGGTTCGAAGAAGATCTCCGTCATGCGAGAAAATTTGAAAGGATTCTTCGTAAGCACAAATGCCATTTATTCTGACATTGCACTGTGGAGAGATCTCGCTATTTACCTCACTTATTGGCTAGGTGAGGCTGTTTTTCCTGGAGGAGATGGGACACACATTAGGCCGCATTGCATTTTTTCAGCTTGTCAGATGGCATTTGGAGAGCGGCTTGCTTTGGTGCCTGCGCTCTACTCCTATTTGTGCACCGAACTGCAGGCTGCTGCTTTCTGGTTCGGCTGGGGCTTCCCATGAATAGGGTGTTTTCAGCCTATATCTTCTATTCATGGTATGCATCCACTGTCCTAGTTTCCACCGATTGGGTGCTGCACAGGACGATAACCCATTCATGATTTGGTTGGCTAGAAGGACAGCCGTTTCCGAATCTCATTTATCTGCCTGCTTGAGGATCTGACGGTTCAGGGACGTCGAGAATGGACGTCGAGATTGGGCAATCTTTAGTCTCATTTCTTCGGATTTGCGGAAAAAGACTTTTGATTTTGGTGTCTTCCATGATTCGACCAGGGTAGGATTGGGGAGACACTATTCTTTGACCAACGCAGAGAAGGCATGGCTTTTCAACATACATGTTGGTACGATGGTGTACCGTAGACATCTTTTCATCGACATCCAGCCGTATGTCCCCTCTCGTTTTACCTTGCAGTTGGGCTTCTCTCAGGGCGTCATTGAAGCGCCTTCAAGTAAAGTGAGACGCTTTAGAGGTTTGCAGGACGGGAGGAATGCATGGGCTTTTTACAGTGCGGAGGACACTACCGCCATGATTTCCTATCTTGAGTTGCCCACCTTCTGGACTGTTGGCTTCACGAAGTGGTTCGTGGAGAGCTTCTCAGTGTACCGGGGGCTTTCCAAGAAGGAGCTTGATGTAAAGCAGTCTCCTGGGAAGGGTCTTGGCAGATCGGATGGCGTCCAACGAGAGGAAGTTTTAACTTTCCTTTCGGGAGAGAAGCATACGATAGGCTTTCTCTGTGAACAGGACGTCATCAGAACAGGAGCTGTACAAGAGGTACCTGGAGAGGTCTTGAAGCAGTTGGAGGAGGAGGAGGAGGAGGCCGAGATCGATGCTTGGATACAAGCAGAGCGGGCAATGACTTCCATGGATTCTACTGGCAAGAGCAGACCATCCAGTGAGGACTCTAGCAAGAGGCCAGATTTTGATGGTGGGGCAGGTACCTTGAGCAAACCGTCCCATAGGAGCAAGAGGAAAAAAGGGCAGCGATGAAATAAGAGATGGTACGAAGACTCTCCTGATCTGGAAGTCCCTCTCTCCATTGCTGAGGAGGTGTCAGGGGATGCTGATGAACCTCCAGAAAAGAGGAGCCGAGAGGAAGAGACCTTTGATGATGGTATGCTTTTCCCTTTTCTATTTCTGTTTCTTTTCTTTCATGAGAGATTTTTGTTTTGATCTGCTGCTTTCTCTCTTTTTAGCAGGAGATGATGATTTAATGACACCCGAGGTTTCGGCCGATGAGGCGGTGACGGATCCAATCGTGGCATCTGAGGAAGCACCAAGGACTTTGGAGTAGTTCCAAAATCTTCTCATGGTATGATTTTCTTTGCTTTTTCACCTTTTTGTTTTTCTTTGCCACCATTTGCCGACATATTAATTTTTTTGTTTACTTGCCAGCTGACTTGCCAGAGGATTCTGACGACTTCGAGCCATCAATGGATGCAACTTTTTACGATGCTTCGGATGAGCACATGGAGGCAGAAAGTATTTCGCCGGTCATCGGAGAAGGTACTTTGTAGTGATAATCTTGATATTGATTTTTTGCCAAGATCATATTCATACATTTTTGTCTTTCATTGGCAGGCTGTGAAGCAACAGGAGAAGTCCCTCCGTCTTCTTCGGGTCTAGAGCAGGGGGTGCCTGCAACTGATCCAGAAGTAGGGGCTACTTCTAGTTTTGGTGCCGCAGAGATGAAATCTCATGATGAGATTCCTTCATCATCCTCTTCTATCGGACAGAGTTTGTTGACTATTCCTTTGATGAAGCATGACAGAAGCAGTCGGCCGATGGAGTGGGGTGAGACTTCATCCGGACCGTCTCTTCAATATGTGAAGAGAGTGCTGAAGAGTGTCCTGAGTTCTTGGATCGAGACTCTCTCTTCTGGCCATTTGGAAGCTGGCTTCAGCATAATCAAGCATGTACAAGACATCCTAGCTCACAGCGAAGAGGTCGGTCTAGACATTACAAGTGCCAAGGCTTTTGTTGATGAAGTAATCGCTCTAGGCAACAAGTGCACTGAGACCAAGAGCTCTCCAAGTGGTGACTTCTTCAACGAGATGTTTGTCAAGCCTTCCAGCGAAGTCAAATCTGAAGTTGATGAGATCTCGCGGACTCGGAAGCAGCTTGTTCGGGAGAGGAATGTGACCGAGTTGGTTATCATTGAGCTGACACAAGACCTACACCATCTTGATAGGGAGGTCATCGAGGCCAGGCAGCGTCTTTAGGTTTTGGAGGAACAAGCTGCTACTAAATGGGCTACCATTACGGAAGCTCGTGATAGAGAGGGGGCTCTCATTCGCCGGGTTGAGGAAGCTAATAGCAACCTTTAGAGGAAGACCCAGGAATATGAGCGATGGCAAATTCTCTGGGAAGAGCTTCCTCGTGTTGAAGACGGGTCGCGGCATCCTGCCGCATTTTATGGTAAAATTTTAAAGAAGCGTGGCCTGGAAGCTTTAGAGGCTAGGGCCAAAAGTCTGCTTGAGGGGCTGGATCTTTGGTTGAAGACCATGTCAGACTGAGCTCCTGATTTGTAACAAACTCTTTTTTTCTTCTTTTCTTCGGTACCTCCATGTATAAACATTTTTGATACCTCTATTCTTGTATTCCCTCGTTTCACTTAAATTCTTTTTTGATGGAAAATAAGCAAAAATTGAATGGGAATGTTGGTTTGAAAATTTGATCAAAAGGTTGTCATTTTGTGAAAATCTTTTGTCAAATGGTTGTTTTGGGCATGAAAGCCAAATTTTGTGGCAAAAAGCCTAGTTATTTGATGGCTTGAAAGCCAAATTTTGAATGGCATGAAAGTCGATTTTTGGTGGCATAAGAGTCAAAAGGGTTTTGTTTGTGGCATGCAAGCCAAATTTTGGTTTATGGCATGAGAGCCAAAATTTTGTTTTTGGCATGAAAGCCAGATTTGGCGGCATGGGAGCCGATTTTTTAGTTTTTGGCATGAAAGCCGAATTTTGGTGGCGTAGGAGCCAAAATTTTGTTTTTGGCATGAAAGCTGAGTTTTTTTAAAACCAAATTTTGTTTTGTTGGTGTGGAAGCCAGATTTTTGATTTTTTGGCATGAAAGCCAGGTTTTCTTTTGTTTGGCATAAAAGCCGATTTTTTGGTTTTTGGCGTGAAAGCCAGGTTTTTTGGCATAAAAGCCGGGGTTTTGGTTTTCAAAAATGCAAGTATCGACTAAGAGTCACCTCCCTGCTGAATGGTATTGCAAGTGTCGATGGAATGTTGCCTCCTTGCTCATTCAGTTGCGAGTATTGATGGAATGTCACCTCCTCGCAGATTTGGGTGTAAGTATCGACTAAGCGTCGCCTCCCTGCTTTTTCAAAAAGCTTTGTTTTGCGGGTATCAATGAAATGTCGCTTCCCCACGATTTTTTGAAATTTTAGGTTTTTTCCGAACCTTTGTTTTTGTTTTGAAATTTGAGTTGTGGATATCAACTGAAATACGTTTTTTGAAAATTTGCAAGTATCGACGTGGTGTCGCTTCCTTGCGATTTGAGGTTTTGGAAGTATCAAATGGGGTTCGCATCCTTCCGATTTTTGGGTTTTGTGTGAGAATCAACTAAACGTCACTTCCCCACGGTTTTTTAAAAAACTATTTTGTTTAAAGACACGAGGGTCGTAAATTTTGACTCAAAACCATTTTTGGTGGTAAAAGTCGGGGTGGACTAGGGTGAAAATCCCTGGCTCCTGATTTTTTGTTTCAAACCATGAATTTTTTGGGTTTAAGGATCGAAAATTTTGGTCAAGTTGGGGAAGAGGCTCCTTAACTTGGATTTTTGCGATTTGATTTTTTTGAACAATTAAACATTGAAAGTAAGCATTGTTTTGAGGTTTTTTAGGAACTTCAACATAAACCTGAAAATTCCAAAAGAAGTGGATTTGACGAGCAAGTACTTAGGAATAGGCCTTGGCTATGCAGGCATCGCTCTAACCCGATAGAGGAAGTCTTCAAGGGTAGTACCGCTTCAAGAACTTGCCGTTGATGGGCAGCATACATTTGTCGCCCTCCATATTTAGAAGAGCGTATGCGCCGTTGGAGAAGACTTTGTCGATGACGAAGGGTCCCTCCCATTTTGGCCCGAATTTGCCTTTGGATTTGTGGGCAAAAACCATTGGCCTTTTTACTGCAAAAACCAAGTCGCCCTTTCTGTGGGCGCGTTGCCTGACCTTCTTGTCGAAAGATCCTGCCATGTGTGCTTAGTAAAGCTCAACGCTTTGTAAGGCTTCGAGCAGTCTTTCATCGAGATTATCCAGTGCTTGGAGTCTCAATTTGACATTGCTTTCTTGCGTCATGTCATTTTGTAAAGATACCCTTAAGGAAGGAATTTGTACCTCTAAAGGGACAACTGCTTCACATCCATAGACCAAGGAGAATGGTGTGCTATGGGTTGGTCCTCGAACGGTGGTTCAATAGGCCCATAAAGCTTCAGGCAGTTTGTCGCTCCAGTCTCTTTTGTGACTAGAGACCATTTTCTTGAGAATTTTGCAGAGTGTCTTGTTGGAGGCTTCTGCTAGTTCATTCGCTGCTGGGTTATACGGAGTCGAATGACAACTTTGGATTTTGTATTTATCGCAGAACCTGTAGAATCTATGATCCCGGAATTGTGGTCCGTTATCATGGACGAATCTTTTAGGTATGCCAATGCGACAAATGATGTTGGTGCGCAAGAATTGAAGGACTGATGAGGTCTTCATTTCACTGAACACAAATGCTTTTGACCACTTGGAGAAATAATCCGTAGCGGAGGAGATGAAGCAATGACCTTTGCTTGATGGGGGAGAGATAGGACCTATGATGTCCATACCCCAGGTTTCAAAAGGCCACGAGATTGCTGTAGGGTGTAGCCATTCTTGAGGCATGTGGACAAAGTCTCCGTGAACTTGGCATTATTGGCAGCTGTAGACACCTCATTTGGCCCCTATGATAGCCTTAAATACCTATCATATATAGAGATGCCCCCATCTCACCCATAATTGAATGATTAATTACATAATTCAGATTAATTAACGACGATGAAGATGCTTGTTGCTAATTTTAGACTTAGTTCGACAATTTCTAGAAATTAGCGAGAGAAAAGTCAAGTCGCGTCAAGACCTTGAGTCCAATTCACTACTCACACAAGGAGTGAACCATGACACTACTCAAACCCTTTCTGGACCACTTAAGACATGCTTAGGCCAATCCCTCTAAAGACCATACTTAGTTTGCCAAAATGTCACCCGATTAGCCTGAGTTAGGAAATCGAATCCATTGGTCTAGAGATCCCCCATAATTCTCAGCCCCTATTTGTCAAGACATTTAGACCATTGAATTCCTCACTTCGAGAGCTTTCCGATGATATGTAGAACGTCCAAATCCGATAAGCGAGTCAAAAGTTATGAGCTTCTGAAGTTTGTTCTAAGAAGAGATCACCTAGGCACCACCCATGTGGTGCCCACCCTATAGAAATCCATCTAGGCGCCCCATGCTGGGCGCCCACACAGCCCAGGATCACCTAGGCACCCCATGGTGGGCGTCTAGCCTCCACATTTCACTAGTTGGCCTAAAAATAGCCTGGGGCCACTCAACGTAGGGACCGAACTCTGAAAATGAATCGACTCCACCTAGGCACCACCCATGTGGCGCCTACCCTACTAAGTTCCACATAGGCATGAACCTTGTGGCGCCCGCACTTCCTAGAATCACCTAGGCACCCCATGGTGGGCGCCCACCTTAAAATTTACTTGTTTGGTTCGAGATAGGACCGGGACCACTCATACATAAGGACCAAGCATCGAAGACGAACCAAACCACCTAGGCACCACCCATGTGGCGCCCAGTCTTTAAATTCACCTGGGCGCCACCCATGTGGCGTCCAGCCTTGAAATCCATCTGGGCACCACCCATGTGGCGCCCAGCCTATTAAGTGCTAATGTAGGTCCCCCCAACTGAAGATATATCTGTTCAATCTCGACTCCAAATGGGACCAAGTTTCAAAAGCGAAACATAAACCAACTGGGCACCACCCTGTGGGAGCCCACCCTCTCCAAGGCCGCCTGGGCGCCACCCTGTGGGTGCCCAGACTGCGCAGGCCATGTGGGCGCCACCCCATGGGCGCCCATCCTCCCTCAAACCCTAGTTCACCCTAAAATAACTTAAGCCGCCTAGGGATGCATGAGACCTTCTAGAAACACGAAATAATGAAGCCCTAGCCCTTCTAAACTCGTCCCAAACCTATATAATCCCTCTTAACTTCATTTACAAGAGGAGGCTACCCAAAAACCCTAAGAAAAGAAACAAAAGGAGAGAATAGAAAAGGAAGAAGAAAGGTAGCCACCATTAGAGAAGAACTTCAGATCTAGAGAATAAGAAGAAGAAAGAGAGGAGGAGACTTCCATATCTTTAACTGGAGCCATGGGTCTTCGCGAAAGCTTCAATCTAGGAACTTGAGAAACGTTTCATCATACCGGTATTCCTAGAACTCCCTTCTTTTACTACACTCCATTACCATTCATGCTTAGAAACATGCTTAGGGCCATTTGAGCATCATAGATCTACATTAACTGGAGATAAAAATGGTATTAATGCATTATTATGTTAGTAACATGCTTAGGTTCATTTAAATATAGTGGATTTGCTTTGATTTTGTAGTTCTAATTGCATAGCTAGGTCAAATCTCACATTAGCATCATCATCATCATCATTTGTATCGAAGAGATCGCGAACAGCCTTTGGCAAAAAGGGTGGGCGCCACCCACTGGGCACCTGCCCTCTCCGAAACCACCTGGGCGCCTACCCTTCTAAGACAAGGTCCGGGTTCTAGATCTCCGCCCGTTGCATCGTTTGCTCGTAGGTTCGTTAGTTGCATCATTAGTAGTTTGAATTAAAACATTCGCATTAGGCACTGAATATCGGAAGTTGTCTTAAAAATACTGAGATTCTTATGCATTCGTTGTGTTCCGTTAAAAACCCTGACTGAGCAGGGTAGGCACCACAGGTGTGGCACCCAAGTGGATTCCTCCACTTTTGTGCACTACTTCCGATCTTCCGCACTTAGTTCATTTAGAAATTGCATGATGATGATATGTTTGTTTGTTTGACATGTTCTGAACTTTGAATTACCATTTTTGTCACACTTCACATCATATCATTTGAATAGCATAACCATAGAAAATCCCAAAAAAATCATAAAACATAAAATCCCTTCTTCTCTTACCTTACTCTCTAGTAAATTAGAGGAGAAACCAAAAACAAACTAAAAGATATCCAAAAACCCAAAAAGAATAGTTAGATAGTCTAAATTATCGAAATTAGTGCCTAGGTAGGATAAATCCTAAGATTAATTAAAACAACATAATTAGTAAACTTAAGCAACATCACATCATTAAGAGCCCTAAAACATTAAGACCCTAGTTAATTCGGATTTAAAAGTAACTAAAAACTTTAAAAACACAAAAAACCAAAACCCCAAAAGAACAGCCACCTGGGCGCCACCCTCTGGGCGCCCAGCCTACTCATTCTCCGAAACACCTTGGTTAAAGCTTAAGATAATTAGTTAAGACCTTAAACCAATTTGAATCAACACA
This sequence comes from Persea americana, assembly GCA_029852735.1. Lineage (NCBI taxonomy): Eukaryota > Viridiplantae > Streptophyta > Magnoliopsida > Laurales > Lauraceae > Persea > Persea americana. The sequence goes on from CM056816.1 coordinate 19,767,879, forward strand.
GTAAAACATTTTAAACCTGAAATAATTGAAACCTTAATCAACTTAGTCTCTAATTAACTCAAAAACTCAAAACCAACAAAACTCCAAAACAGTCCACCTGGGCGCCACCCCCTGGGTGCCCAGCCTGCACTGCCACCCGGGCACCACTCTCTTGGTGCCCATCCGATCCCATCTTTCAAAAACCCCTAATTAAAACTTATAATTAATCACAACCCGAATTTAATCCTAGTTAACATAATAAAACACCTTTTAGATTTAAGAAACCCGAAACCTCAATCAATTTAGACTTGAACCGGCCTAAAAATGCAAAATCAACAGGAAACCATAAAACAGACACCTGGGCACCACCCCCTGGGCGCCCAGCCTGCCTATATACTTGGGCACCACCCTCCTGGCGCCTATCATATCCCATTCCCTTAGAAACCACCATTTAATTGAACTTAATTGATTAAACCCGGATTAACACCTTAAAACATTGTTAACCTAAAAGGGTTGAAACCTTAACCAATTTGGACTCAAACCAATTTAGAAAATACAAAACGAATAAACCACAAAATTATCCACTTGGGCGCCACCCCCTTGGTGCCTATCCTTCCGCATCCACTTGGGCACCACCCTCCTAGCGTCCATCCTACCGAATCACTAGGAAACCCCCACTTGAAATTAAATTCGAATTCAATCACGATCAACACACCGAAACACCCTTGACATCTAAAACAATCGGAACCATAAGCTCGAATAGACTTAAAACATCGAACTAGCTCAAACATACAAGACAGACACTTAGGTGCCACCCCCTGGGCGCCCATCCTGTCAAATCCACCTGGGCACCACCCTCCGGGCGCCCAGCCTCCCCAGTCACTAAAGCCTAATTAATCGAAGCGGAATTTAATCTTAATCAACGCAACATAGCACTTTTAATTTAAAATACAGCAAACCATAAAAGCTCAACCACAAATCAACCTAAAAAATACGGAACCGACTCGAACCACGGAATAGTTCACCTGGGTGCCACACCGTTGGCGCCCATCTGTCAAATCCACCTGAGCACCACACCCTGGGCTCCCAGCTTCCCCGTTTTCAGAAAAAAACCAAATTCACAACTTAACCCAATTAATTGACATTTAAACAAATCCCAATTGAATACGAATAGCATCCCACATCCAAACACACTAAGTCCTTTAATCAATTTAAACTTAAATCGACCTAAAAGACAGTAAACTGACCCGAAGCACAAAACAATTCATCTGGGCGCCACCCCTTGGGCGCCACACCCTGGGCGCCCAGCCTACCTGTTTTCATAAAGAACCCCCAACCGACAACTTAACATAATTAATTAACATTCAAACCAATCCAAATCAACATATTAAAACACTTTTAACTTAAAACGTTTGAAACTTTAATTGATTCGGGCTTAGCACCTAAAGCCCTTACGAATCGACAAACAACCACTTAGGCACCACCCCTGTGGTGCCTAGCCTACACTATAACCTTGGTTCGCAACTTCAATTTAAAACGAGTAATTAAACATCTTATAACTTAAATTAATTAAAACCAGAACCTAAAACAACCCCCGGACCCAAAGGCTAATATCAAATCCCATCCGGAATACCTGAAAATCTCAAGCCATCCACCTGGGCGCCATCCCCTTGGGGCCCATCCTCTCATTTGCACTAAAACGCAAATTCTTGGTTTCGTCTCAAAATCCGGATCCAAATCCCTTTGACATTTGAACACCAGAGAATTAAAACAATTTGAAACATTAAAACTCACCAAGTAAGAACCCTTGGGATTTCGAAAACAATATCGATACCATCGTCACTAGCCAAACCACCCAGAAGCAGCCACTTGGGCGCCACTGCCTGGGCGCCCAAGTCACCAGAGTAACCTAGGCGCCACCCCCCTGGTGCCCAAGTCCTCTGTTAACCCTGTTTCGCTAATTTCGACATTGCTTCACGTTTTAAATTAAACCATAAATTCCAGAACCTTAAATAACTTAAACAGAACCCAAAAATACATTTAATCCACTTCTTAATCAATCTTCAACTCAAAACAAACCGAACCAATTAAAAATCACAATTAATAAGCTGCTTAGGCGCTGAACCGTCAAACTCAACCTTTTCATATCCTAGGATTAGATCGGAATTTCCCCATTAGATAGATTAAAGCATTAGGCTTCGTCCCATCACTTTTCCTGTTCCGTTAGGGGACTGGGAGAGCTGATGTGGGCGGTCTAGGACCTTAGGTTAGGATTTATCCGATGATCAGTAGTAAAGCACTAATCATGCAAATCCAAGTAAAAATCCCTTAGTTAGGCCCTTCTAGCCCCATATAAAAAATCCATAAAAACTATAAAACCAACAAAATAAATCCAAAAAGATTTTCCTTTTATTTCTTCCTCCACCTCAGGTGCCAGATATTTAATTGAACTTAATGATAAAAGGGAATAAAGAACTGATTTCTAAAATTGAATAAATGAGAATAACGAGATGAGATGAGTGATTTCGCGCACACTTTTATCAATCACGGCCCATCGGCCACCCTAAAACAAACACTGGCCCATCGGCCATTTTCAATCAATCCTGGCCCATCGGCCACCTTCAAATCAATTACAGCCCATCGGCCTTTTACTTTTATTACTCGTGTATCGCACACGAAAAACACAGAAATCACAAGTTAAAGTCTCATTTGCATCATCATTTTGGTTTGAAAAATCAGCCTTTAAACCCTATTTTGCCAAGGGATTAGAAGGGGGTACCCGGGAACGGGGCCGATCCTCTTCTTAAATATTTGGCACCTCCTCCCTCTTTTATATTATTTTCTTTATTTTAGTCATTTTATTCTACTTGGATAAGTTTTGATTATGCTATGTGAGGATTAACCTTTATTCGGACTTTAACTCATGACCTTTAATCGACCTAAAAAGACCCAAAGAGACCCAAATTAATGTGACAGGACAACCGTCGTGTGTTGCCGGTAGCACATTAGACGAGAGGAAGAACCCACCTTATTATTTTTCTCCCTATATTTCTTCGGCTTTCGTCGAAGAACGGTGTTACGACCGTACCGTAGCTGGTGATCGTGATCCATCGATTTTGAGGGTAGTCGGAATCCTCATTCTCGATGTAAAATTTAAATAGCATGTATAGATGAATAGAGATTTCCTCAAACCATGTCTCTCTTAGAGAGGAAAATGGGGGGGTCGAAATTCACATCCGACAGCAGCACTTAGCAAATTGCATTATGTCAGCTACCATGGTAGGCCAATAATAACCTAACATTTTTATCTGATCGTAGAGCTTAGGACCAGCCTGGTGGGCTCCACAAAGACCAGCATGCACTTCTTTGAGTGTTTCTTTAGCCTCTTGTTGCGACAAGCAGCATATAAGTACTCCATTGAAGGATTTTCTGTAAAGCATTTTTGACGGAATATCCAAATGAAAGTTCAGGGCTCGTCTTTGAATGCTTACCCGCTCTTTTGGATCTTCAGGTAGGATTCCGAACATAATATAATCAATGAACGAATCCCTCTAGTCGCCGATCGGAGGTTTAAGGATGGAAATCCGACTTCCAATCACTCGGTAGCATTCAGCAACCACTTGGTGTGTGTTGAGAGGAGGGAGAATTCTTCTTTGACACACAATAATTTGCATGTTTTCCCCTTCTTGGATTGCCATAGATGCAGCAAGTCCAGCCAGGGCATCTGCACTAATGTTTTCACCTCTGCGGATGTGGGTGATGTGACAGATGTCAAACTTTTGACGAAGCAATTGCGCCTTGTTGTAGTAAGGCAACAGATCAGGCTTTCTGATTTCATATTTTTTTATTCATCTGATTGACGATTAATTGAAAATCCCCAAATGCTTCCAGCATGGTGATGCCGGATTCGAAGGCGAGTTCTAATCCTATGATCAGTGCTTGGTATTCAGCTGCATTATTTGAACATGGCTCCAATAGCGAGAATGCGTGTGGAATCATGTATTTATCGGGGCTAACAAAGATAATGTCAATTCCCGATATCAGCTTTCCTTTTTCATTTGTCTTGGTTTCACTATCAAAGTACATGTTCCAGCAGGCATTTGGCGAAGAAGTCTCCACGTTGTAGACAGGTTCGTCTGGGAGATCATCCCTGAGCGGAGACTCCTTAGGTAGTGGATGTTCTGCGAGAAAGTCCACTAGAGCTTGGCCTTTGATTGCTTTTTGTGGTACATATCTAATGTCAAACTGTGACAGAAGGATAGAACATTTTGCCAGTCGAGCATTGAGGGAACCTGCTTTTGTGATAAGGACCTTTAAGAGGTCGATCCTCGAGATCAGGTATACTGTGTTAGGTAGTAGGTAGTGACGTAGGTTTTGTTCAAGGAACATCACTGCATGACATTCTTTTTCGAGTAGAGAGTAGCAATGCCCTGCACCAACCAACATGCGGCTGAGGTAGTATAGATTTGTTTCTTTTCCTCCATCATTTTCTTGTGCGAGTAGAGCGCCCAAAGAATATTCAAGGGCTCTTGTGTACAAGATGAATGACTTTCCAGTTGTGGGGGCAGCCAACACTAGAGGTTTGGTTAGGTATGACTTGATATCTTGAAATGCAGCTTCACTTTCAGCATCCCAAACAAAGTTTACACCTTTCTTCATCAGGCGAGAGAATGGACAGCATTTTCCTGATAGGTTGGAAATAAACCGTCGGATGTATGCCAATCTTCCTTGAAGCCCTTTTAGTTCTCTTAGGGTTCTTGGAGATGGCATTTCTAGAATTGCCTTGACTTTGATGGGGTCAAGTTCTTTTCCAGCTTTTCGAACTATGAATCCGAGGAACTTACCCGATGAAACACCGAAGAAGAATTTGAGGGAATTCATTCGCAGTTTGTGTTTTCGAAGTCGGAGGAAGACTTCTCCCAAATCTTTGAGATGGTCTTCTTTTCTTTTGCTTTTGGCGGCGAAGTCGTCAACGTAACATTCGACCATCTTATTCTGCATATCTTGGAATATTTTCATCATAGCTCTTTGATATGTTGCACAGGCATTCTTCAAACTAAATGGCATGACAGAGTAGCAAGACACTCCAAATGGGGTCCAAAATTATGTATGCCTTTCATCTTCGAGATGCATCTTTATCTGATTGTATCCAGAGAAGCCATCCATGAAAGTCATTCGCTCAAATCTGCAGGTGTTGTTAATCATTACCTCCGGTATGGGGAGCGGGAATTCATCTTTGGGGCATGCATTATTCAAGTCTCTATAGTCGATACAGACCCTGATTTGCCCATTTTTCTTTGTCACGCGGACGATGTTGGCCAACCATTCAGGATGCTACTCCTAGCGGATGAAGCCAACGTTTTTGAGTTTCTGAACTTCTTGTTTAATTTTGTCCATCACATCAGAACGAAATCTTCTTTGGCCTTGCTTGACAGGGTTGGTATTTTTTTTTGTAAGTTGAGTTTGTGGACTGCTATTTTGAGATCTAAGCCAGGCATTTCAGCATAGGACCATGCGAGACAATCAATAAACTCACGATGAAAATAGACATACTCAGGCAACTCATCATCCTTTATATTCTTACTTATGAATACAGGACGTGGGTTATCTGATGTTCCCAAGTCTATCTTTTGAACAGAATCTTCTGTTGGAAGGTTTGAAGGTGGTTCCTCCACAATATTTTCGGAGGCTTCCAACTCAACAAGACCTTCTGGAGTTTCAAAAGCATTCTCAGACCATGGCTCTGCTTTTGTCCAAAAATCCTCTTGATTGGTACTCTTCTCAAGGCTTGTTATTAGGTGGTCCCAATCACCTACTGAAACTGGGTCGATGTAAGGCACTTCTTTTAGAGACAATGGTTCTTCTAGGTCAGAAATCGTGTGTCTGTGTCATCGAACAATTCCTCTTCATCATAAGAGAAATCATACCAATTTGATGAGCCATCTGGATCCTTGTCGGGTAACTCTTCAAAGAGATATCCAGGTCGGCAAAACAACTTTACAGCCTTTGTGTCAACTGTCTCATGGGAGTGTCAGGATCATACCCTAACCCATATGAAGACTTGTCTATGTGACGGTGGAGCTTCCAATCCTCCAGCTGAATTTTGGTCAGGGTGGGTTCCAATGGCATGAGAATACCACGGCCACCTCCCAAACCTATTGGATTTTGAGCGTCGTAGCCCATTTTCTTCATGATAGCTTGTGCCATCGGACTATACAGGGATAGTTGAGGCATACCTTTATTTTGGAAAGGTTCAAGCAAAGAATTTGATGAAGAAGTATCCGATCTATGGAAGAAGATTACTTTCTCTTCTGCTGATGTTGCCAGAACGATGAAGGTAGCAGACGCAGGATCTTCTACGTCAGCAAGTGTCTCCAATGGAGTGAGAGCAGGCTGGACTTGCTTAGTATCTGCTTGGCTTGACGATGCATCGTCTTCTGGCTCTGAATCCGAATCTATGTCTTGTATGATAGACACGAAGGAGACAGCAAACTTGCCCTCAGTCTTTTGCTTTGTCTTCTTTGCTTTGGTGGTGATTACCAAAGGTTTGGAAGATTTGAAGCAGACAATGAAGGGAGATGGATTGCTCTCTTCGGATTTGCCGAAAGGTTTGTTTTCTTCCGATGATTGCTGAGGAGCCTTGCCTTTATCCTTTTGGAGATTTTTGGCAAATGATGTTATTTCTCCCCCCTCCTGTTCTTTCTCGTCCTTATACATCTGAGAGTTTACAAAATGGACTTCTTTGCCTTTGAAGGGCTTTCTATCTGCAAACACTCAATGTATCAAGCCGTCGTCGCCAACGAACTTGATACACTGATGTAGAGTTGAAGGTACAACACCATTCTCGTTTATCCAGGGGCATCCGAGAAGGATGTTGTAGCATGAAGGGGTCTTTATTGCATACACGGTGACTTCAGAGATAAGATCACCGATTTGTAACCTGAGTCTGATTTTGCCGATAGGCCTTTGAGTGCTTCAATCATATCCAAAGATGGACACAGATGTGTGGCTCAGCTTGCTAGGTGGGATACCCAGCTCTTTGAGTTTCGAAGTAGAGATGAGGTTAAGTGCAGAACCTGGGTCGATCTGGACTCTATGTATTGGCATCTCTTTGATGTACCCTGTAAAGTACAAGGGTCGGTTGTGCTTTGTCTCACCTAGCAGGAGGTCTTCCTTATCAAAGGCGATGGTAGCACTTGCTGGTTTTTGGACCAGGAGGCATTCAGTGCAAGATCCCTCAGTTTTCTTCTTTTCTCCCTTTGAGGAGGTTTTTGATTTTCTGACCCTATAGTCCATTTCAATTTGTAGGACTTGTGGGGCATATTTGTCGACATCCGCATTCAGCTTTTGAAATGCTGAAATGAGACTATCACAAGTTTGTGGTGACATTCGTAACAAGTCTAGGAAGTGCAGTCATGCAGGTATGTGTTTGAAGTGCTCAATCAAGTCATACTTGAAAGCCTCCTTGGGGCCTGCATTTTCATTATTATTGCCACTTAGGGCGTTTACAGCTTGTTTTCCCGAGGGATTTACATAAGAAGAAGAAGATTGGTTGTAATTTTTGTGGTAATCCCGCCCAGAGCAGGTACCTCTACCAACTTCAAGAGCTTCTGGAGAAGGTTCTTCGTTTGGAAGATCACCCTCTGGATCAAGGGGTTGATTCTTCTCATTTGCTGAAAACGTTTCCGCAGCAGCATTGCCATCTTCAGTGATTGCATTGCATGGAGCATTTTCTGGGAACAGGTCCTGAACAACATCCAGCAACTTTTCTTCTTTGTTAAGTATTTCATCGGTCCAGACATCTCCTATGAGGTTGGGTATCTGAGACCAATTGACTGAGTTTTCATTGAAGAACTCATGGGGCAGAGCTTCTTCATGGTGACCAGTCGAAAGAGGCTTGAATTCCGACATCACAGTTTCAGGAGACGAATGCTGAGAAGATGTTATCTAAGTGGAAGTCACTCGAGAAGATGTAGCTTTAGAAGATATGCTACCAGACGTAGTCTGAGAGTTTGCAGCTTCGATAGATGAAGCTTCAGAGGCACTATCATCCTGAGCTATCGCATTGCAAGCAACTCCGATAGAAGATGCCTCTATAATGCACTGTTGGGATTTAGACTCGTCTTCAGATGTGAGAGGATCATCGATCCAGCAACTTTCTTCATTTTCTGGGGTTATCAGAGGAGATTGTTGTAGGTTTTCCAGGACCTCCGGTTCCGGATTGTGACGAAGTTGATTGATGCAATCCTACTCTTGCTCTATGGCTAGACGCTACCAGATCATTGCATATTCTTCGAGAACGGGCATAGGAGCCAAATCTTCTTCTTCGTCTACCCCTTGTGGTCCAGCAGTATTGGGTCCCACTGGGGCATTGGCGAGTGCTGGGTTGACAGCATCTTCTTGAACAGCCTCTTAGTCTTCTTCATCATCAGACCAGGATCCTTGTGGCTGTAAGGGATTATACCAGATTACTGGCATAAGGTGAGATTCGGGAATCCATTCTTCATCGGAAAGGTACTCTCTTGTTTCAAGGGATTCTTCCCACTCATCGGTGTCGTTGGCGGTGTCACTAGACTCGTATCCATTCATGGAGAAACCAATTATCGAGTTGCAAGAGTATGATGCCCCCTGCGCAGTCTCATTTCTGAGCTGTGGTGGCATGAAATCACTGGGGGTGAATTTTCTTACCACTTTTGAAGTCTTGGGAACGGACTCATCTGTTGCCCCTAGTGAGGCGATAGAAAAAATTTCAGGTTGGCAGACGTTGGAGAGTGAGAAGGAGGTTCTCCATTAGAACCTCTATTCTCTGTTGTCCTTGCTCCAGCTGCTGGATGCGTAGAGCTACATCATCGTGCAGCGGAGGTTGCTCAGAGTTTGTGACCAGTCACCTTTCGAGAATCGAATGAGGATACCAACTTGGTGACTAAGGTGTAGCTCATTTTTTTGGATGAAGAGCCCGGAGGAATGATCACTCCGGTGTCCTTGGCTTGAAGGAATGGGAGAGTCCTCCTGATGTCTTCGTGTCCGGGAGACGCTGCGAGTCACCAGCCGTCTGACATGAATTTTGGTTACTGACTTCTGGCGTCTTTTGGTTTTGCCAACCATATGGACAGTAGCAACTTGGTCAGGTCTTTCTTTTTTTACCCATTTTTTAGAGACTTGAAGGGCGGAATGCTGGATCCTTTGCTTCTCTAGTCTCATTTGTCGATATGCCGAGCGGCGAAGCATGCTACAAGCAATTTGAGCTTCAGTTAGCTCTGGCTGTGATCTAGCAATAAAGGACATAGTCCCTCGTGCACAGCAGCCGAACTTATTTTCTTTGAAGACTGGCATGGAAAGGATCTGGACACGGTCCTTTGCCTGTCGCAGTGAAGCTTTAAATTTTGCGAGCTCGGCCCCTGTTGAGATGAAGGGTCGAGCTGCAGGAGAGCAAGCCCTGGCAGGCTCTTGTCGAGGCCTGTTGATGCATGATTTGATTTTGGGCTTGTAGGAGCAAGCCGGCTCATGCTGAGTTGGTTTTGTTGTTTGGCGAAGGGTAGGTTTCTCCTCTTTTATGTAAGAGAGAGGGTAGAACCGGTTCTCCTTGAGAGGGGCCAGGTATGCTGGCTTTGTAGATGCTTGGGACCTTCTTTGTCTTGGGGAAGACCTGGTTTCTTGTAGGCTGAGGCTTCGTGGGGTTGCCACGGGCTTCTGGTTTTTTGGTGATCGCCCTTGGTGTCATGGCAGTGACACGTTCAGGGGCGATCTTTTGCTTCTTAGCGGGTGCAGTTTCTTCTACAGGGAGTGGGAACGGTCCCAGTGACCCGAAAACGATAGTCCAGGGAGTGGAGGTCGACCCGGTGTTTTGAGAGTTGCCGAGAGAGGTGACACTTCGGCAGCTGGCAGGGCACTTGTGATTGCGCTTGTTTTGCTTCTCTTTAAGCATGACTTGGTACTTGTTCTCATCAAAAGTGATAGTCAATGAAGCTGCCATTGTTAGTTTGGAAAACTTCTGAAACAAGACTACATCCATTAGTAATCACAAGAATATGGTGATCATAAATGGAAAATACTATGGTTTTGTCTTTTCAAATCGCTCAGGGGGCATGGCCCGTCATGTGCGTAATGAAGAAGACAAAAAGCTATAGAGGGTACAATCGTTCTAAACGCAAGTATGATTGGCTCAAAATGAGCGTTCCCATGACTGCTAGAAGCAATTCTAAAGCTTAATTCAAATTACCGAGAAGCGAGGCTCGCTCGAGGTAAAATGATATAAGGTTGGAGTTACAAATGTGTCGGTCACGAATACAGTAGACCCAAAAGGGCGTACTAGCACCGCTAGGCACAAATGTTGCAAATCGCATCCTTGGAATGGACACGAGATGGGATTTTTTTTTTTTTTGAAAGGCCAAGATTGGATTCATAAAAGAGAGCAAATGGTATTCCAATCCGAATACAGGCTCAAACATTTCTGCGAGCATTAGATCCGAAAGGGAATGAACCAAATTTTCTCGAATGTGAACTCAAAGATGACAGAAGTTTTTTTTTTCTGTTTTGAAGAAAAAAAAATTTGAAGATTTTTTTTTTGTACACGTAGGTCTCCAATTCGGTCTTATGAAACCTTAATGGATAGATCAGCCCCCAGGTAAGGGTAGGATTACTTAATGAACCCATTTGAAGGACCCTTGCCCCAAATAGTCTAGCCGCCTCCACACTTTAGACAAGGCTTTTCATAGATCCACCTGGGTCAAAGAACGCAATTGGCGCAACCTTAGTGTTTTTTTTTTTTAACCCCCACCTTTTTTTTTTGTTGAAAGATCACTAATGAATCCATCAAAGAGAGGAAATGGCCCCTCCCAATCTGAACATCAGCTCAGCGATTTCCGTGAGCTATTGTCCGAAATGGAAAGAACCAAAGTTTCTCCAATTTGAATCCAAAAGCGAGAAATGTTTTTTTTTCAAAATCTGAAAAGTTTGAAATAAGATTTATTTTTTTTAAGATCCCTATTGGACTCATCAAAGAGAAAAGATGGCCCATCCCCCAATATGAACAATAGCTACAAACATTTCTGCGAGCTATCAAGTTCAAAGGGGAAAGGATTAAAGTTTCTCAAAGTTGAATCCAAAAATGAGAAATCTGAATTTTTTTTTAAAATATCACTAATGGACCCATCAAAGAGAGGAAATGGCCCCTCCCAATCCGAACGTCAGCTCAGCGATTTCCGCGAGCTATTGTCCAAAATGGAAAAAACCAAAATTTCTCCAATTTGAATCCAAAAGAGAGAAATCTTTTTTTTTCCAAAATCTGAAAAGTTTGAAATCAGATTTTTTTTTTAAGATACTTACTGGACTCACAACAAAGAAAAGATGGCCCATTCCCCAATATGAAAAATAGCTACAAACATTTCTATGAGCTATCAAGTTCAAAAGGGAAAGGATCAAAGTTTCTCAAAGTTGAATTCAAAAATGAGAAATCTGAAATTTAATATTTAAAAGAAAAAACGAGAAAGACTGGAAATAAACTCAAAGAAAGAAATTTCCAAAAAATCCCATCTCATGTTTTTTTTTTAAATGCAAGATCGAACATAGGCCACCAACTGGAAAGGAGCCAAAGAATCCAAAGCATCAAGTTCCCAAACGAACGTGTCCCACCGGGTGTACCAACTTGATCGAGTCGGCCTCTCGCCTTCCTCGGCCTCGGGTCCGCCGGGGTGCGGTGGGGCGGAAAAGCGGGCATCAACATTTTTTGTATGGGTATGCCAGATTTTCAATTCTACTTGGAATTTAGAAACGGTGATCCAGAGATCCATCTTCACAAGTAGAAAGGAAATCAAACTTTTTTCTAATTTTCCATTGCATATATATTTTTAAGAAAAGAGACAGATTTTGAATGCCGTGAAAAACGATTTTGTGCCGTAAGTGTCGATTTTGCCATGAACGGCGATTTACAAATCTCATCAATGAAGAAAGACAAGAGTTGTGATTTTTTTGTCTCTTAAAAAAAAATACAAAATACAATAGACGAAGTAAGAAAGGGGATCTAACTTCTCAGGAGATTATGTGGACCAGTTCAGATCGACGGTCACGAGTCATGTATGGACTCCGCCATCGTCCCTTGGATGAGAACACTTGATGCTTTGATTCATTTGGCTTCGCTTGGACCTCAGATTTTTAAAGGATAAAGACCAAGGGAAGGTCCTATATCCAATAAAAAAAAGAGTAGACAGGCTGAAGAGCCACGTCTAGCCATGTCGGATAGAAAAAGGGGGGGAAAACCTGGGGGGAAAGGGGGGTGGGTGGGGGGGCGGACCCCAGAGGGACTTCAAACACCTCGTGGTGTTTGTTGCAGTAGAGTTTTCTTCAGAGTAGCCGAGCTTCTTTGAGCAGAGATTTCTCCGAGAATGACCGCCTATTTATAGGCTTTTGGTGGCCATTAGATGAGTTTATGAGCATTTATTACATTAATGCTCCATGATGGGAGGAGTTACAAGTGTTTAATTCTTGATTTTGTAACTCCTTTTCCCTAACTTTTGATTGGTCGATGGAGAATGATGAGTATTTAATCGCTTTTAATCTCCATGATGAGGGGAGTTACATCGTTTAATGCCATGATTGCTTGGATTTGTAACTCCTTTTTCCTTGCTTCTGATTGAGTCGTCCAAAATAGTGAGTTAATGACCGCATTAACTTGTCATAAACGGGTCAATTAACTGCATTAATTGGTCGCCAAGTCACTTGAAAAGTCGCGGGCCGCGCCGCGTCTTTTGGAATTCCTCTTACGATGATCGCTGATGGATCCACATGTTGTTTGATGTCGGATGGCAATGCAACTTCAAACATTGGTCGACACCAATGAGCCAGTAACATCTATCCGGTCGATTTCACTATCGATCGGGCAGAAAGTGTACTTTTTTGGTCGACCGGTAGGCGATTCCGAAGCGTCGGATGATGATTTCATGATTTCGACGGCGGGTCCGTGATGCTGACGAAGATCGATGGATTTCATACCTCAAAAATCAGATTCTGGAAAAATCACAGGGGCCAAACGACTCGAAACGCGAAAAGGGACCGAAAATGTGAGGCCCCACCCCTTGTGGGCCCTCAATTTGAATTGAGTAATTATTAATATGATATCTTCTATTTTAATTTGCTAATTAATAGGAAAGAGCCAGAAATCATCAAAGAAAGAGACGACAACCATTGTAACCTCAAAGCCAAAGAAAAAGAAGGTTCTCAATGTGCAAACCAAGTCAGCTCCTCAGCTGCCAAAGAAAGCTGAAAACAAAGCTGCAGGTAAGAAACCCGAACTCTCTGATGCATTCAAAGGACGAGTAGAAAAGAAATACTCGTTCGATGAAGATGTTGAAGAAATATTTGTGGCTCTCTTGGCAAATGGGAAACTCACCTTGCCTGACCCCAAAAGACAGGGAGATGTTGGCAAAACTAACGATCCTCGATATTGACCATACCACCAAATGGTCTCGCATCCTCTCAATCAATGCTTCGTTGTGGGAGAGAAGATCAACGAGATGTGGAAAAACAGAGTCATCACCTTTGACAAAAATTATGGGCCTGCCTCCGCCAACATGGTGTCATACGGACAAACATCCAAATCACCAAAGAAGAAGCACTACTTCCTTTAAGGTGATAAAAATGATCCAAACGTCCCAAAAGTTGATTCCTTACCCAACACTGGATGGACAGCCAATATGGGTGCATCCCAATCTCCTTGAGGATGAAAATTAGGAGGTCGTCAAAACGAAGTCAACTGCTCAACAGCGAAGGCAAGCCAGGAGACAACTCCGAAAGCTCAAACAGCAGGAGAAAGCTCAACCAAAACAAGAAGTCATTGAGAAGGCAGAGACTTCTTCTACCGCCTCACTAGGGGCAACAGAAGAGTCCATTCCAAAGACTTCAAAAGTAGTAAAAAAATTCACCCTCAGTGATTTCATGCCACCACAACTCAGAAATGAGACTACGCAGGGGGCATCATACTCTTGTAACTCGTTAATTGGATTCTCCATGAATGGATACAAGTCCAGTGACACCGATGAGTGGGAGGAATCCCTTGAAACAGGAGAGTACCTCTCCGATGAAGAATGGATTCCCGAATCTCACCTTATGCCAGTAATCTGGTATAATCCCTTGCAGCCACAAGGATCCTGGTCTGATGATGAAGAAGATCAAGAGGTTGTTCAAGAAAATGCTGCCAATCCGGCACTCGCCAATTCCCCAGCGAAACCCAATAATGTTGAACCACAAAGGGCAGACGAGGAAGAAGATTTGGCTCCTATGCCCGATCTTGAACAATATGTGAGGATCTTGCAACATCTTGCCATAGAGCTAGAGCAGGATCGCATCAATTAACTTCGTCACAATCCAGAACCGGTGGTCCCAGAAAACCTATAAGAATCTCCTCCGGTAACTTCAGAAAAGGATAAGGGCAAGGATCCTCAGTAATCATCGGAAGAAAACAAACCATTCGACAAATCCGAAGAGAGCAATCCATCTCCCTTTGTTGTCTCCTTCAAATCTTCCAAACCTTTGGGAATCACCACCAAAGCAAAGAAGAAGACTAGGGACAAGTTTGTTATCTCCTTTGTGTCTATCATGCAAGACACAGATTCAGAGCCAAAGCCAGAAGACGATACATCGTCAAGCCAAGCTAATACTCAGCAAGTTTAGCCTACTCTCATTCCATTGGAGACACCTGCTGACGTAGAAGATCCTGCGTCTGCTACCTTCATCGTTTCGGCAACATCGGCAGAAGAGAAACCAATCTTCTTCCATAGATCAGACGCTTCTTCATCAAATTCTTTGCTTAAACCTTTCCAAAATAAAGGTATGCCTCAACTATCCCTGTATAGCCCGATGGCACAAGCTACCATGAAGAAAATGGGCTAGGATGCTCAAAATCCAATAGGTTTGGGAGGTGGCTGCGGTATTCTCACTCCATTGGAACCCACCCTGACCAAAAGTCAGCTGGAGGATTGGAAACTCCACCGTCACATAAACAAGTTTTCATACGGGTTGGGGTATTATCCTAACACTCCCATGAGATAGTTGACACAAAGGCTGCAGATTCGTTTTGCCGACCGGGCCTCAGCATCTCGTGTCGATTAAGACATCGATCTCCCTGGATATCTCTTTGAAGAGTTACCCGACAAGGATCCAGAAGGCTCATCAAGTTGGTACGATTTCTCTTATGATGAAGAGGAATTGTCTGATGACACAGACACACGGTTTTCTAACCCAGAAGAACCATTGTCTCCAAAAGAAGTGCCTTACTTCGACCCAGTTTCAGCAGGTGATTGGGACCACCTCATAGCAAGTCTTAAGAAGGGTACCGATCAGGAATTTTATGGACAGAAGCAGAACCATGGTCTGAAAAATGCTTCTGAAACTCTAGAAGGTCTTGTTGAGTTGGAAGCCTCCAAAAATATTGTGGAGGAACCACCTTCAAACCTTCCAACAGAAGATTCTGTTCAAAAGATAGACTTGGAAACACCAGATAACCCACATCCTGTATTCATAAGTAAGAATATAAAGGATGATGAGTTACCCGAGTATATCTCTTTTCTTCGTGAGTTTGTTGATTGTTTTGCATGGTCTTATGCTGAAATGCCTGGCTTAGACCCCAAAATAACAGTCCACAAACTCAACCTACAAAAAAATATGAAGCCGGTCAAATAAGACCAAAGAAGATTCCGTCCTGACGTAATGGAAAAAATTGAACAAGAAGTTCAGAAACTCAAAAACATTGGCTTCATCCACGAGGAGCAGCATCCTGAATGGGTGGCCAACATCGTCCCCGTAACAAAGAAAAATAGGCAAATTAGGGTCTGTATTGACTATAGAAACCTGAATAATGCATGCCCCAAAGATGAATTCCCGCTCCCCATACCGGAGGTAATGATTGACAACACCTGCGGATTTGAGCGAATGACTTTCATGGATGGCTTCTCTGGCTACAATCAGATAAAGAAGCATCTCGAAGATGAGAGGCACACATCATTTCGGACCCCATTTGGCGTGTATTGCTACACTGTCATGCCATTTGGTTTGAAGAATGCCGGTGCGACATATCAAAGGGCTATGATGAAAATATCGAACTCTTGTACCTCATTCGTGAAGGGCGACCCATGAGATAATAGCGCACGGTGAAAAGATAACTCGTCTTCCATGGCATTGAGTTATTTGTGCACTGTTCATTAGAAAAAATACATTAAAAAAAGAAAAGGCAAAGGAAAATCAACATAAGCATTTCATGATAAACATTTGGCATAGAACATTTAGTGGGCAATGCCAAAAATTGTCTCCACAATTCCTACAGTCACTGGAACCATTTCATCGAACATTTGGGAGGCGGTTTAGAAGATCAAAACTTGAAATTAGAACTCTCAATAAAATCTCAATAACAGAGCATTTCATGCAGCACTACATAAACATCAAACAACAACTAAAAAACCCCAACATCGAACCACAAACAAACATAAAACAACAAATAAAAATAAGAAACAAAATATTGTGTTTCTGTTTCAACTGAAGATGCCCAAAAAATTCCAGCAGTGACGTGATTTTTCCAGTGACAGACCCAAAAGCCCCAAAAATCAGAGATGCTGGAATGCCCCAAAAATCTGAGACGATGGAATGCCCCAAATAGCGATGGAGAGAGACATAGAAAAACATGAAGAGAGAGAGAGAGAGAGAGAGCATTGTGCATTTCAAGGGGGCGCCGTTTGGATTTCCAGCTGCTTTTCAAAATCTACTGAGCTGCCAAAATTTAAAAGTGACGTCATCATAACGGTCCATTCGAGAATATCTTCGAATAGATTGGTCATAAGCTCAATTTGGAGTTAATTTGCCTACCCAACCACCCAACTCACACCAGAATACAATTAATGCCACAAATCCTAAACTTTTTCTTGACAAAGTCAGCTTACCTTTTCAACTCCCAAAAGAGAAATTAAAAAAAAAAAAAAAAAAAGAAAAGGTTGTTCTATACCTCAAGGATCCTTCCTTGGGCCTTTTTCCATAATCCTCGTGGAGATGCAAGTACTTGATATCTGCAAAAAGTAGGGCATGAACATCATTAAAAAAAATAAAATTTCTACACCTCTTCCATCAAAACTACAGATTTGCGAAGTTCTCTAGGTACAATGATTAACATAACATGTTTCAATCATTGTACCTTGAGGGGGGCATTTGTTGGCACACAAAAAATTCATTTGCCCATACAAAACAATCCCCAAGGAAAAATACTCAGTTTCCATGAAAAGAATGAATACATTGATGATCGCTAAAATCTGACTGGCTACAGCAAAAGAACTCCCTAGAGGCTACTGCCTATAAGGTCCGCTAACCGCTGCAAACTTCAGCATGTTAGCCGTTCAGCGCAACGAAGCAGCCACTGGTCCTCGACCGAAAGATGACGGCAAGGCTGTTGACACAAAAAATGTCACTTTATCTCTTCAATATCAAAAGCTACATGGAGTAGCATCCTACTACAAACAGGCAAAACCGCTTCATGCATCAGATCTTGTCAGAATCAATAAAAAACTGCAAGATCCTTAAAAATAGCCAAAAGAAGGGTACACATGAAGTTTCGGGCCATTTCAACACCGTTTGGCCTAACTTCAATCCTCCAGCGGCTGAGCAGGAGCTCCTGGCGGCGACAGTGTCGAAGATATCAAATCTTCAATCAGAGCCTATGGATGGTCTCAAAATACCTCCAAAAGGGTTCACGTCAAATTTCAAGTCAATCCGACATCGTTTGACCCTCCATCAACTCTCGAACGGAAAAATCAAGCCTCTCGGTGGTGAGAACCACCGAGGCCACCACTCATCAAACAAAGCACATGGTAGCTTCAACATACTTCCAAAGAGCTACACGTCAAATTTCAGGTTATTCCAACAACGTTTGACCCGGCTTTGACACTCGAAAACAAAATCAAGCCTACCGACGACGGAGCTCCCCGGGACCACGGCATCCAAATCGGAGCTAATAGATCGTCTCAAAATGACTCCAATAGGCTCCATGTTAAATATCAGGTCAATCAGACATCAGTTGACCGTACATCAAAGCTCGACATCTTCCTCGCGGTGAAATCAAGTCTAGCATCGACGCGACCCCAAACGGCTTCAAAACTCAAACAAAAGCCCATGGTTGGTCTTATCTATTGCTCAGGAAGTTTCACCTCAAATTTCAGGTCATTCCGATATCATTTGACCTAGTTTTAACTATTGACGGAAAATCGGCTACAAAGTCTTCAGCTTTTCCGAAAAATAAGAAACTTTGTGTTCTGATTTTCACGGCTTCTCATCAAGTTTTCTTCAATAGAATTAAGTCAATAAGTGAGGGAAAATTTCAAGAAAAATACAAGAGAAAGAAGGACCAAAAAACCCCAAAAAAAGGCTGAGAAACGACGACCGAAAGGGGAAAAGCCCCCATGGTCGTCGGATTTCCGCCGAAAGGGCGCTTTTTCAGTCCCTTTTCGCGTTTCGAGTTGATTGGCCCTGTGATTTTTCAAAAATCTGATTTTTTGAGCATGATATCCGTCGATCTTTCTCAACATCACGGATCCGCCGTCGAAATCATGAAATCATCATCCGACGCTCTGGAATCGCCAACCGGCTGACCAAGAAAGCACACTTTCTGCCCGATCGATCGAGAAATCGACTAGACAGATGTTGTTGGCCCATCGGTGTCAACCAATGTCTGAAATTGCATCGCCATCCGACATCAAACAACATGTGGATCCATCGGCGATCATCGTAAGAAGAATTCCAAAAGACGCGGCACGGCCCGCGACTCTTCAAGCGACTTGGCGACCACTTAATAATGTTAATTGACCCGTTTATGACAAGTTAATGCGGTCATTAACTATTATTTTGGACGGCTCAATCAGAAGCTGATGGACCCGGCTTCTTGCCTTCCTCCGCCCCTCGTCTGCCGGGGTGCGGCGGGGCGAAAAGCGAGAATCAACATTTTTTGTACGGGTATGCCGGATTTTTTATTCTACTTGGAATTTAGAAATGGTGATCCAGAGATCCACTTTCACAAGTAGAAAGGAAATCAAGCTTTTTTCTAACTTTCCATTGCATATATATTTTTAAGAAAATAGACAGATTTTGAATGCCGTGAAAGGCGATTTTCTTTTGTTGGCCGTAAAAGGCGATTTTGTGCTGTAGAAGGTGATTTACAAATCTCATCAATGAAGAAAGACAAGAGTTGTGATTTTTTTGTCTCTTTAAAAATACAAAATACAATAGAAAAAGTAAGAAAATGGATCTAACTTCTCAGGACATTGTGGGGACTCGTTCAGATCGACGGTCGTGAGTCATATATGGACTCTGCCATCATCCTTCGGATGAGAGCATTTGATGCTTTAATTCATTTGGCTTGGCTTTGACCTCAGATTTTTAGAGGATAAGGACCAAGGGAAGGTCCTATATCCAATAAAAAAAATGAGTAGACAGGCTGAAGAGCCACGTCTAGCCATGTTGGATAGAAGGAGAGGGGAACCTTGGGGGGGTGGCACCACAAGGGACTTTGAGCACCTTGTGGTGTTTTCTTGCAGTAGAGTTTCTTCAGAGTAGCCGAGCTTCTTTGCGCAAAGATTTCTCCAAGAGTTTTCTGGATAACTTCTCTAGCAATTTTTTCGGGGGGCTTTTCTCCTTGGAATGACCGCCTTTTATAGGCTTTTGGTGGCCATTAGATGAGTTTATGAGCATTGATTACATTAATGCTCCATGATGGGAAGAGTTACAAGTATTTAATTCATTATTTTGTAACTCCTTTTTCTTGGCTTCTGATTGGCTGATGGAGAATGATGGGCATTTAATTGCCTTTATTCTCTATGATGAGGGGAGTTACATGGTTTAATGCCATGATTGCTTGGATTTGTAACTCCTTTTTCCTTGCTTTTGATTGGGCCGTCCAAAATAATGAGTTAATGACCGCATTAACTTGTCATAAACGGATCAATTAACCACATTAGGTGGTCGCCAAATCTTTTGAAGAGTCGTGGGCCGCACCGAGTCTTTTGGAATTCTTCTTACGATGATCACCGATGGATCCACATGTTGTTTGATGTCGGATGGCGATGCAATTTAAGACATTGGTTGAAACCAATGGGCCAGCAACATCTGTCCAGTCGATTTCTCGATCGATCGGGCAGAAAGTGTGCTTTCTTGGTCAGCCGGTTGGCGATTCCGAAGCGTCGGATGATGATTTCATGATTTCGACGGCGGATCCGTAATGTTGACGAAGATCGATGGATTTTATGCCTCAAAAATAAGATCCTGGAAAAATCACAAGGGACCGAAAAAGTGGGTTTTAGAGCGAAATCCGGCGACCCAGATTCCTATGGTTGCCGGTGACCATGGGACTTTTTGTCCCTTTTCGATCGCCGTTCTGTCGCCGTTTTTTCGTCTTTTCCATTTCTTCTTTCTCCTGTATTTTTCTTGACATCTTTCCTCAATTATTGACTTGATTTTATTGAGGAAAACCTTATGAGAAGCCGCGCAAATCAAAACACAAAGTTTCCTATTTTTTAAAAAGCCGAAAACTTTGCAGCCGATTTTCTGGCAAGAGTCGAAACTAGGTCAAATGATGTCGGAATGACCCGTAATTTGAGGTGAAACTTCCTGAGCAATAGATAGGATCAACCATGGGCTTGTGTTTGAGTTTTGAAGCCGTTTGGGGTCCCGTCGATGCTAGACTTGATTTCACTACAAGGAAGATGTCGAGCTTTGATGTACGGTCAACCGATGTCCGATTGACCTGAAATTTGACAGGGAGCCTATTGGAGTCATTTTGATATAATCCATTAGCTTCGATTTGGATGCCATGGTCCCGGGGAGCTCCGCCGCCGGTAGCCTTGATTTTGTTTATGAGCGTCAAAGCCGAGTCAAACGTCGTCGGAATGACCAGAAATTTGACTGCAGCCCTTTGGAAGCATGTAGAAGCTACCCATGTGCTTTGTTTGATGAGTGGTGGCATCGGTGGTTCTCGCCGTCGAAAGGCTTGATTTTGTCGTTCAAGAGTTAATGGAGGGTCAAACGGTGTCGGTTTGACTTGAAATTTGACATGGAGCCTTTTGGAGGTATTTTGAGACCATCCATAGGCTCTAATCGAAGATTTGATATATTCGACACTGTCGCCGTCAGGAGCTCCTACTCAGCTGTTGGACGATTAAAGTTAGGCCAAATGGTGTCGAAATGGCCCGAAACTTCATGTGTACACTTCTTTTGGCTATTTTGAAGGATCGTTCATTTTTTGTTTGATTCTGAAAGATCTGATGCCTGAAGCGGCTATGCCTGTTTGCTGTAGGATGCGACTCCATGTAGCTTTTGATGTTAAAGAGGCAAAGTGACATTTTTTGTGTCAACAAATGCCCCCTTAAGGTACAACGACGAATTGCATAGCTTTTGCAGTCGATGCGCCTCGAAAAAAACTTTGAAGGAGAGCTTCTGACTTGACCAAGAGTCTCTGAGCATTTTTCTTTTGATAGAGTAGCCTTTTGAATTCCCAAGGGGATTTTAAGGCAATGAGAGAGATCACGTACCATCTCAAGGCAAAATTTTGAAAATGACATTTGGATTGGGTTTTTGGGTTTTGGATTTTTTTTTTTTTTTTTTTTTTTTTGACCTTGTGAACGTAAAGGCTTTATATGGCGCATCAGGCAGTCAAGAAGATTTTTGGTTTCTGACCTTGTGACCTAACAAGCTGTATGTGGCAGGTTAGGGGGTCGGTTTTTGGATTTTGATTTTGGCCTTGTGACCTAACAAGCTGTATGTGGCAAGTTAGGGGACCGAGATTTGTTTTTTTTTTTTTTTTTTTTTTTTGACCGTGTGACCTAACAAGTTGTACGTGGCAAGTTAGGGGACCATGGTTTGGTTTTTGGTCACTCATTGGGACAATTTTGGGTCCATTGGAGTGGTTTGGGTTTTTGTGGAATGTCAATTTCAAGGTTTTGGCTTAATTTGGTTTATGAGGTGGGATGGTTTGGATTTTTGGAAACTCTTGAAGCTTGAATTTGTTTTGTATGGTCCAATCGACTCAAAAGAGGTATGAAACCATTTTTGTATGCCCTCGGTAAGAGGAATTTTGACTAAAAGCCACTTTTAGTGCCTAGGTGGTAAAATCTGGCTCATGTGGGCTAACCCATAGGATCTTAAGCTTTAAAGATTGCTTAGATCTCATGTGGTGTCATTTTTGTGAAGAATATCTAAAAATATTCTTACTTGGAGAGGATCTCTCAAGTTTCCTTGATTTTGGGAGAGATTTTCTCAAAGTATATTTCTTTTGGGAGAGAATATCTTACATTCCCTTTCTTTTTGGAGAGAACTTATCAAAGGATCTCCTCCTTGGGAGAGAATATCTCAAGATCCTTTTCTTTTAGGAAGGTTACTAATTTGTAGCACTTACCTTCTTACTTCTTTCCTTCTTTCCTCTTTTGGTTTGCTCTCTTCTATAAAAGCAAGGGGAGGTTGGATCGCTTGCTCTTATTGCTTTCTTTTTGCAAAAATCTTCAAGAGTGCTCCAAGATCAAGAACCATTCTTCTTCAAGGATCTTCAAATTCTTCTTCTTCCTCCATGGCTTCAAGTAAGTTTTCTTCCTCCTTAAGAAACTCCATGTAGAAGTAGGAAAAATGTTTCTTTCTTTTCTTTTCTTTTCTTTTCCTTTTCTTTTTTTTCTAATCCTTTTTTTCTTTCTTCCTTTTCCACGTGTTTCTCTTCTTCTTTTTTCACATGTTTTTTTTTTTCTTGTGATTCTCTCTGTTTTTTTGTTTCTTTCTTTGTTTTTTTTTCACGGTTTTTTTTTCTTAGCTTTTTTATTTCTTCTTTTTTTTCTCTTTTTTTTTCTTGGCTGTACGGATAGGTCCGTACGAATCAGGCCGTACTGCCACATGGAAGTGGACCACGGCCTGTGGGCCAACTAAGATTTTTTTTTTTTTTTTTAAAGAGGTTATCTTCTTTGTTTTTCTTTCCCCCCGTTTTTTGCTCACCATGATAATGAAGTTTACGGATTTCAAGATGCCAATGCATGACAACTTTCCTTCTATGCATGATTTTTGTAAATGGAATTGGAAGTATGATAATGAACACCTGCAAATCTTTTGCAAGTCTTGGGATTCGGAGCTCGCAGCAATGTTGAGCCCTTTCTTTAGTCTTGTGAGGCTTTTGAGGAGCTTTGCAAGTTTTGGAGTCTGGAGCTCGCTACAATGTTGAGCCCTTTTTCCAATTTTGCGGAGGTTTGAGAAGACTAGCTTGATCTCGTAGCAATGTTTAAGTCTGAGCCTTCTTTGAGAATCCTCCATTGATTATGAGCTCGCAGCAATGTTGAGCTCATCTTCAAGCTTCCTATCTTTTTCGGGGTGTTTCCTCTTTCTTCGGAGTTGCCCCAGAACCATGCCAAAATTGCACTAGGATTTTTTTTAGCAAAATTCTATCATTTTGATGATTGATTTCTTCTTTTCCATCCTTTGCAGGTAGTTTCTCCAGGAACAAGGGTAAAGGCCCTGTTACCGATGCGCCTCGTCAGTCTGCTAGATCTTTCAATTGTTGGAAATAGGTGGGCCTCTAGGATAGGTTTTCAAAACTTTTGACCCACTTGACTCAGGAATCAACTATCCAGAAGGCTACAAAACCCAATCCAAGATTCATGGCCTCTTTCTCATCACCATGTACAGCAATAAACTCTATCTAGAAGATAGAAATAGCAGCAAACAAGCAACCACGAAATCCACAACGTACAAGGAAGTAGATTATACCTTTGGTGCTCGGTTGTGCTCTAATGGAGAAGTTGTTACTTTCTTTTATGATGAAACACTTTCACGTATCAAATAGGAATCTCCAAGAGCCAATCGTCTTCCACGCTATGACTCGTATCAGATTATCTTTTCTCAAGAAGATGGGTGGGATCTCTAAGAGAAGGCTCTTAAGGAAACTACAAGAGAAAGAGGAGAAAAGGCATGTGCAACTCTTGCACTAGAAGGCCTTGGGTGTGAATCCCTAGGTGGGATTATGCATTAGGACGTCCAGCTCATATCTCCTTTATTTATAGCTTTTAGCCACCTCCTCTTGGTTTATTATTAGAAGTCCTACTTCCATAATAATTAGCAACCTTCTCACTTTACTAATTTAAATAGAAGTCTCACTTCCATTATAATTAGTAACTTACTATTACCACTATTAGTAGTCTCACTTCAAATAGAAATAGTAACTTTCTATTTCCTTTTAAAGTTCCACTAGAATTAGTATTTTTCCAATAACTTAGGTTAGCGTGGGGACCACTAGGGATTCTTTAGAAAGCTGGCTCGAACTGGGGCTCGCGACCCCACATCTCATGTGCAATTCAGGCCCACAGTTAATTGCAAATAACTTCACTATATAAATGCAATTGAACTCCAGTCTTAGGAATAAATTATATAGAAGACCCTAAACTTCCCTATGTCCATAAGTAGGCCCCTCCATCAATATCTATGGATCAATTGGACCTGTCTTCCAAAATAGATCCATATCTTATTATTCTTGAGCCCCAATTAATTATAATGATCATTTGGTACCGATCCAATTAACTCTTAATTGGAATGGGTGCGCACTTACCAATGATAAATTCATTAATTGGCACAAGGGGATATTAAAGATAGATTACATCTTGACCATCGAATGTTCCCACAACTCTACTACCACGTACCCAAATCACCGAGGTGTTGGCCTACAATTGGCCTCACTCATTGGTGACTCAAAGCAAATGAATAGATATAAACTTGAGTTCATTAATGTCTCAAGATTGAGAGCCTATTGCTAGGAAATTATGAGAGCAGACCTTAAAGTAAAGACAGTGTTCATAAGGTGCTTCTCATGGTCCTTCAATGCATCCAATGTACTAGCACTATGATACAGAATCTTACATTCTGATGATCGAGACAAATCACACTATCTCATAGTAATCAAAGTACTGCAACCTTGTCAAATGAGATGTCAAGTCTCATCACTGGTTGTGAAGATATTCAAGTATAAGATTTGCTATATATGTCTCCCGTATGTGGATCTCACCCATACACATGTACTGCATCTAGTATACTTATGGACTCCGGTTCATCTAATGAACCATCATGTCATTTGTATTAGTTATATACAAACAAGTAATAAAACGCCATTTATCTCATGAAAGGAAATCATGAATATATTGATAAATAAAGAAATTAATCAATTTATTTCATCAATCTTAATGGATTGAGACCATAAAACTAACACCAATGCAGTCGTACAGTAGGCATGGGAGAAGATCCAGTATGTGGAGAGGAACTTGGAAGGGTGTGACTTGCTCAACCGAGATGAGATGAGGCAACGTTTGATCGCCCTCAAGGATGAGGAGTTTTATAGTATTGTGGTAAGCAACCGTCCTTGAGTCACGGACAATCAAAGCATTGTGCCCAAGCCTACCTTTTTCTTTGGTGATGCAACCCCTGACGACTTAACATATCAAAGGAGATGTTTTCAGTTCTCTTACACAGCTAATGGTGAGGAGAGAACTGTTTCTACCCGGTCGACCTTCGATCGCACTATCTCAATCATGAGCCTTTCTCCCACATGCTCTAAGAGAGAAGATCCTCCAAGCTGGGTGAAGAGGACCAATGTGATCAAGACCGGGGTTTTTGTTAGCGGCTCTTCCAGTTATGCAGAAAAGTCACCTGTCCGTATGGACATGTTGATGCCGACCAGCGGCTACCAAGGTTCAGATCATCCGTCGGTCGATTTGAGACCGGTGGGCCTTGGCATTTTCAAGGGTGACGGCAGCAATTGGGTGAAGCCTTTTCGACTTCGTGGCCGTTTCAGTGCTGACTCAAGCTGGGAGTCATGGACTGATCACATCTTACAGGTTGGCGGAGCCATTCTGAAGGTGGCCGAGATCTTTTATGTGGTCCGTGCTTTTCGGCAAGCCGTGGTTTTCTCCGATGAAGCCTTCATGGCCATGTTGGAGTCATTCCTTCAACAAACCAATACCTTCGTTGTCACGAACGGTGAGATTGGTTTTTCTTTGAAGGAACTGAGCGCCATCACCGGGCTGCCTATCCTCGGCAAACTCTATGAGAATTTTATGCCTATTGACAGCGTCCTTGAGGAGCAGTTTGAGGAGTTTAGGCTTTTATGCTTTCAGCTCGTCGCCTTCTACGATTTTTTTAAGGAGAAGGAGGGCTCAAAAGTTAGGTGCAGTAGTTGAAAGAGTTTTAGCTCTTTGTCCCCCAAATTCTTTAATGGCGAAGAGTCTTCTGAAAGTATGACCCAGGAAGCCAGGGCTAAAACTCCGGTTTCGAAGAAGATCTCCGTCATGTGAGAAAATTTGTAGGAATTCTTCGCAAGCACAAACGCCATTTATTCTGACATTGCACTGCGGAGAGATCTCGCTGTTTACCTCACTTATTGGCTAGGTGAGGCTGTTTTTGCTGGATGAGATGGAACGCACATCAGGCCGCATTGCATTTTTTCCGTTTGTTAGATGGCGTTTGGAGAGCGGCTTGCTTTGGAGCCTGCTCTCTACTCCTATTTGTGCACTGAACTACACGCTGCTGCTTTCCTGGTTCGGCTTGGGCTTCCCATGAATAGGGTATTTTTAGCCCATATCTTCTATTCGTGGTATGTATACCACTGTCCTGGTTTCCACCGATTGGGCACTGCACATGATGATGACCCTTTTATGATTCGGTTGGCTAGAGGGACAGCCGTTTCCGAATCTCTTTTGTCTGCCCATTTGAGGATCCGACGGTTCAGGGACGTCGAGATTGGACAGTCTTCGGTGAAGTTTTCTCCGGATTTTCGGAAGAAGGCTTTTGATTTTGATGTCTCTCGTGATTCGACCCGGGTAGGGTCGAGGAGACACTATTTTTTGACCAATGCAGAGAAGGCATGGTTTTTCAATGACCATGCCTTCTCTGCATTGGTCAAAAAATAGTGTCTCCTCGACCCTACCCGGGTCGAATCACGAGAGACATCAAAATCAAAAGCCTTCTTCCGAAAATCCGGAGAAAACTTCACCGAAGACTGTCCAATCTCGACGTCCCTGAACCGTCGGATCCTCAAATGGGCAGACAAAAGAGATTCGGAAACGGCTGTCCCTCTAGCCAACCGAATCATAAAAGGGTCATCATCATGTGCAGTGCCCAATCGGTGGAAACCAGGACAGTGGTATACATACCACGAATAGAAGATATGGGCTAAAAATACCCTATTCATGGGAAGCCCAAGCCGAACCAGGAAAGCAGCAGCCTGTAGTTCGGTGCACAAATAGGAGTAGAGAGCATGCTCCAAAGCAAGCCACTCTCTAAACGCCATCTAACAAGCCGAAAAAATGCAATGCGGCCTGATGTGCGTTCCATCTCATCCAGCAAAAACAGCCTCACCTAGCCAATAAGTGAGGTAAACAGCAAGATCTCTCCGCAGTGCAATGTCAGAATAAATGGCGTTTGTGCTTGCGAAGAATTCCTTCAAATTTTCTCACATGACGGAGATCTTCTTCGAACCCGGAGTTTTAGCCCTGGCTTCCTGGGTCATACTTTCAGAAGACTCTTCTCCATTAAAGAATTCTGGGGACAAAGAGCTGAAACTCTTCCAACCGCTCCACCTAACTTTTGAGCCCTCCTTCTCCTTCAAAAAATCATAAAAGGCGATGAGCTGAAAGTATAAAGGCCTAAACTCCTCAAACTACTCCTCAAGGACACTATCAATAGGCATAAACTTCTCATAGAGTTTGCCGAGGATAGGCAGCTCGGTGATGGCGCTCAATTCCTTCAAAGAAAAACCAATCTCACCGTTCATGACAATGAAGGTATTGGTTTGTTGAAGGAATGACTCCAACATGGCCATGAAGGCTTCATCGGAGAAAACCACAGCTTGCCAAAAAGCGCGGACCGCATAAAAGATCTCGGCCACCTTCAGAATGGCTCCGCCAACCTGCGAGATGTGATCAGTTCATGACTCTCAGCTTGAGTCAGCACTGAAACGGCCGCGAAGTCGAAAAGGCTTCACCCAATTGCTGTCGTCACCCTTGAAGATGCCAAGGCCCACCGGTCTCAAATCGACCGACAGATGATCTGAACCATGGTAGCTGCTGGCCGGCATCAACATGTCCATATGGACAGGTGACTTTTTTGCATAACCGGAAGAGCCGCTAACAAAAACCCCGGTCTTGATCACATTGGTCCTCTTCACCCAGCTTGGAGGATCTTCCCTCTTAGAGCATGTGGGAGAAAGGCTCATGATTGAGACAGTGCGATCGAAGGTCGACCGGGTAGAAACAGTTCTCTCCTCACCATCAACTGTGTAAGAGAACTGAAAACATCTCCTTTGATATGTTAAGTCGTCAGGGGCTGCATCACCAAAGAAAAAGGTAGGCTTGGACACAATGCTTTGATCGTCCGTGACTCAAGGATGGTTGCTTACCACAATATTATAAAACTCCTCATCCTTGAGGGCGATCAAACGTTGCCTCATCTCATCTCGGTTAAGCAAATCACACCCTTCCAAGTTCCTCTCCACATACTGGATCTTCTCCCATGCCTGCTGTACAGCCACATTGGTGTTAGTTTTATGGTCTCAATCCATTAAGATTGATGGAATAAATTGATTAATTTCTTTATTTATCAATATATTCATGTTTTCCTTTCATGAGATAAATGGCGTTTTATTACTTGTTTGCATATAACTAATACGAATGACATGATGGTTCATTAGATGAACCGGAGTCCATAAGTATACTAGATGTAGCACATGTGTATGGATGAGATCCACATACGGGAGACATATATAGCAAATCTTATACTTGAATATCTTCACAACCAGTGATGAGACTGGACATCTCATTTGACAAGGTTGCAGTACTTTGATTACTATGAGATAGTGTGATTTGTCTCGATCATCAGAATGTAAGATTCTGTATCATAGTGCTAGTACATTGGATGTATTGAAGGACCATGAGAAGCACCTTATGAGCACTGTCTTTACTTTATGGTTTGCTCTCATAATTTCTTAACAATAGGCTCTCAATCTTGAGACATTAATGAACTCAAGTTTATATCTATTCATTTGCTTTGAGTCACCAATGAGTGAGGTCAATTGTAGGTCAACACCTCGGTGATTTGGGTAAGTGGTAGTAGAGTTGTGGGAACATTCGATGGTCAAGATGGAGTCTATCTTTAATATCCCCTTGTGCCAATTAATGAGTTTATCATTGGTAAGTGCGCACCCATTCCAATTAAGAGTTAATTGGATTGGTACCAAATGATCATTATAATTAATTGGGACTCAAGGATAATAAGATATGGATCTATTTTGGAAGACAGGTCCAATCGATCCATGGATATTGATGGAGGGGCCTACTTATGGACGTAGGGAAGTTTAGGGTCTTTTATATAATTTATTCCTAAGACTGAAGTTCAATTGCATTTATATAGTGGAGTTAATGGCAATTAACTGTGGGCCTGAATTGCACATGAGATGTGGGGTCGCGAGCCCCAGTTGGAGCCAGCTTTCTAAGGAATCCCTAGTGGTCCCCACGCTAACCTAAGTTATTGGAAAAATACTAATTCTAGTAGAACTTTAAAAGGAAACAGAAAGTTACTATTTCTATTTGAAGTGAGACTTCTAATAGTGGTAATAGTAAGTTACTAATTATAATGGAAGTGTGACTTCTATTTAAATTAGTAAAGAGAGAAGGTTGCTAATTATTATGGAAGTAGGACTTCTAATAATAAACCAAGAGGAGGTGGCTAAAAGCTATAAATAAAGGAGATATGGGCTGGACATCCTAATGCATAATCCCACCTAGGGATTCACACCCAAGGCCTTCTAGTGCAAGAGTCGCACATGCCTTTTCTCCTCTTTCTCTTCTAGTTTCCTTAAGAGGTTTCTCTTGGAGATCCCACCCATCTTCTTGAGAAAAGAGAATCTGATACGAGTCATAGCGTGGAAGACGATTGGCTCTTGGAGATTCCTATTTGATACGTGAAAGTGTTTCATCATAAAAGAAAGTAACAACTTCTCCATTAGAGCACAACCGAGCACCAAAGGTATAATCTACTTCCTTGTATGTTGTGGATTTCGTAGTTGCTTGTTTGCTGCTATTTCTATCTTCTAGATAGAGTTTATTTCTGTACATGGTGATGAGAAAGAGGCCATGGATCTTGGATTGGGTTTTGTAGCCTTCTGGATAGTTGATTCCTGAGTCAAGTGGGTCAAAAGTTTTGAAAACCTATCCTAGAGGCCCACCTATTTCCAACAATTGGAAGATCTAGCAGACTGACGAGGCGCATCGGTAACAGGGCCCTTACCCTTGTTCCTGGAGAAACTACCTGCAAAGGATGGAAAAGAAGAAATCAATCATCAAAATGATAGAATTTTGCTAAAAAAAATCCTAGCGAAATTTTTGCATGGTTCCGGGGCAACTCAGAAGAAAGAGGAAACGGCCCAAAAAAGATAGGAAGCTTGAAGATGAGCTCAACATTGCTGCGAGCTCATAATCAATGGAGGATTCTCAAAGAAGGCTCGGACTCAAAGATTGCTACGAGATCAAGCTAGTCTTCTCAAACCTCCGCAAAATTGGAAAAAGGGCTCAACATTGCTGCGAGCTCTAGACTCCAAAACTTGCAAAGCTCCTCAAAAGCCTCGCAAGACTAAAGAAAGGGCTCAACATTGCTGCGAGCTCCAAATCCCAAGACTTGCAAAAGATTTACAGGTGTGCATTATCATACTTCCAATTCCATTTACAAAAATCATGCATAGAAGGAAAGTTGTCATGCATTGGCATCTTGAAATCCATAAACTTCATTATCATGGTGAGCAAAAAACGAGGGGAAAGAAAAACAAAGAAGAGAACCTCTTTCAAAAAAAAAAAAAAAATTTCTTAGCTGGCCCACAAGCCGTGGCCCACTTCCATGTGGCAGTACGGCCAGGTCCGTACAGACCTGTTCGTACAGCCAAGAAAAAAAAAGAGAAAAAAAATAAAAATAAAAAAGAAGAAAGAAAAAAGAGAAGAAAAAAAACTGTGAAAAAAAAAACAAAGAAAGAAAAAAAAAACAGAGAGAAGCACAAAAAAAAAAAAATGTGAAAAAAAAAGAGAAACACGTGAAAAAGGAAAAAAGGAAAAAAGGATAAGAAAAAAAAAGGAAAGGAAAAGAAAAGAAAAGAAAAGAAAGAAACATTTTTCCTACTTCTACATGGAGTTTCTTGAGGAAGAAGAAAACTTACTTGAAGCCATGGAGGAAGAAGAAGAACTTGAAGATCCTTGAAGAAGAATGGTTTTTGATCTTGGAGCACTCTTGAAGACTTTTGTAAGAAGAAAGCAATAAGAGCAAGCGATCCAACCTCCCCTTGCTTTTATAGAAGAGAGCAAACCAAAAGAGGAAAGAAGGAAAGAAGTAAGAAGGTAAGTGCTACAAATTAGTAGCCTTCCTAAAAGAAAAGGATCTTGAGATATTCTCTCCCAAGGAGGAGATCCTTTGATAAATTCTCTCCAAAAAGAAAGGGAATGTAAGATATTCTCTCCCAAAAGAAATATACTTTGAGAAAATCTCTCCCAAAATCAAGGAAACTTGAGAGATCCTCTCCAAGTAAGAATATTTTTAGATATTCTTCACAAAAATGACACCACATGAGATCTAAGCAATCTTTAAAGCTTAAGGTCCTATGGGTTAGCCCACATGAGCCAGGTTTTACCACCTAGGCACTAAAAGTGGCTTTTAGTCAAAATTCCTCTTACCGAGGGCATACAAAAATGGTTTCATACCTCTTTTGAGTCGATTGGACCATACAAAAAAAAATCCAAGCCTCACGAGTTTCCAAAAATCCAAACCATCTCACCTCATAAAGCAAATTAAGCCAAAACCTTGAAATTGACATTTCACAAAAACCCAAACCACTCCAATGGACCCAAAATTGTCCCAATAAGTGACCAAAAACCAAACCATGGTCCCCTAACTTGCCACGTACAACTTGTTAGGTCACACAGCCAAAAAAAAAGAAAAACAAATCTCGGTCCCCTAACTTGCCACATACAACTTGTTAGTTCACAAGGCCAAAATCAAAATCCAAAAACCGACCCCCTAACCTGCCACATACAGCTTGTTAGGTCACAAGATCAGAAACCTAAAATCTTCTTGACCGCCTGATGCGCCACATAAAGCCTTTAGGTTCACAAGGTCAAAGAAAAAATCCAAAACCCAAAAACCCAATCCAAATGTCATTTTGCCTTGAGATGGTACGTGATCTCTCTCACTGCCATAAAATCCCCTTGGAAACTCAAAAAGCTACTCTATCAAAAGAAAAATGCTCAGAGACTCTTGGTCAAATCAGAAGCTCTCCTTCAAAGTTTTCTTCGAGGCACATCAACTGCAAAAGCTATGCAATTCGTCGCTGTACCTTAAGGGGGCATTTGTTGACACCAAAAATGTCATTTTGCCTCTTCAACATCAAAAGCTACATGGAGCGGCATCCTACAACAAACAGGCAGAGCCGCTTCAAGCATCAGATCTTTCAGAATCAAACAAAAAATGAAAGATCCTTCAAAATAGTCAAAAGAAGTGTACACATGAAGTTTCGGGCCATTTCGACACCATTTGGCCTAACTTTAATCCTCAAACAGCTGAGTAGGAGCTCCTGGCGGCGACAGTGTTGAAGATATCAAATTTTCGATCAGAGCCTATGGATGGTCTCAAAATACCTCCAAAAGGCTCCACGTCAAATTTCAAGTCAAACCGACACCGTATGACCCTCCATTAACTCTTGAACGGCAAAATCAAGCCTCTCGACGGTGAGAACCACCGATGCCACCACTCATCAAACAAAGCACATGGGTAGCTTCTACATGCTTCCAAAGGGCTGCAGTCAAAATTCATGTCATTCCGACGACGTTTGACCCGGCTTTGACGCTCATAAACAAAATCAAGGCTACCGGCGGCAAAGCTCCCCGGGACCATGGCATCCAAATCGAAGCTAATGGATTGTATCAAAATGACTCCAATAGGTTCCCTGTCAAATTTCAGGTTAATCGAACATCGGTTGACCGTACATCAAAGCTCGACATCTTCCTCGTAGTGAAATCAAGTCTAACATCGATAGGACCCCAAACGGCTTTAAAACTAAAACACAAGCCCATGGTTGGTCCTATCTATTGCTCAGGAAGTTTCACCTCAAATTACAGGTCATTCCGACATCATTTGACCTAGTTTCGACTCTTGCCGGAAAATCGGCTGCAAAGTCTTCGGCTTTTTAAAAAATAGGAAAACTTTGTGTTTTGATTTGCGCGGCTTCTCGTAAGGTTTTCCTCAAGAAAATCAAGTCAATAAGTGAGGAAAGATGTCAAGAAAAATACAGGAGAAAGAAGAAACGGAAAAGACAAAAAGGGAGACCGAACGGCGATTGAAAAGGGACAAGAAGTCCCATGGTCGCCGGCGACCATAGGAATCCGGGTCGCCGGATTTCGCTCGAAAACCCACTTTTTCTGTCCCTTTTCGAGTTTCGAGTTGACTGGCGCCTGTGATTTTTCCAGGATCTGATTTTTGAGGCATAAAATCCATCGATCTTCGTCAATATCACGGATCCGCCGTCGAAATCATTAAAATCATCATCCGACGCTTCGGAATCGCCAACCGGCTGACCAAGAAAGCACACTTTCTGCCCGATCGATCGATAAATCGATTGGACAAATGTTGCCAGCCCATTGGTGTCAACCAATGTCTTAAATTGCATCGCCATCCGACATCAAACAACATGTGGATCCATCGGTGATCATCGTAAGAAGAATTCCAAAAGACGCGGTTGTAGACACCTCATTTGGCCCCTATGATAGCCTTAAATACCTATCATATATAGCGATGCCCCCATTTCACCCATAATTGAATGATTAATGACATAATTCAGATTAATTAATGACGATGAAGATGCTTGTTGTTAAATTCAGACTTAGTTCAACGATTTCTAGAAGTTCGTGAGAGAGAAGCCGAGTCGCGTCAAGATCTTGAGCCCAACCCACTACTCACACAAGGAGTGAACCATGACACCACTCAAACCCTTTTCGGACCACTTAAGACATGCTTACGCCAATCTCTCTAAAGACCATACTTAGTTTGCCAAAATGTCACCCGATTAGCCTAAGTTAGGAAATCGAATTCATTAGTCCAGAGATCCCCCATATTTTTCAGCACCTATTTGTCAAGAAATTTATACCATTGAATTCCTCACTTTGAGAGCTTTCCGGCGGTATGTAGAACGTCCAAATCCGATAAGCGAGTCAAAAGTTATGAGCTTCCGAAGTTTGTCCTAAGAAGAGATCATCTGGGCACCACCCATGTGGCGCCCATCCCACTAAAATTCACCTAGGCGCCCCATGCTGGGCGCCCACACAGCTTGGGACCACCTAGGCGCCCCATGGTGGGCGCCCAGCCTCCAAACTTCACTACTTAGCCTAAAAGTAGCCCGGGACCACTCAACGTAGGGGCCGAACTCCGAAAATAAATCGACTCCACCTAGGCACCACCCATGTGGCGCCTACGCTCCTAAGTTCCACATAGGCACCAGCCCTGTGGTGCCCACACTGTCCAAGACTGCATAGGCACCACCTCATGGGCGCCCACCTCCAAATTCCACTAATTGGCTTGAGATTAGACCGGGACCACTCATACGTAGAGACCAAGCACCGAAGACGAACTGAATCAGCTGGGCGCCACCCTGTGGGCGCCCACTCTCTCCAGAATCACCTGGGCGCCACCCTGTGGGCGCCCACTCTCTCCAGAATCACCTGGGCGCCACCCTGTGGGCGCCCACTCTCTCCAGGATCACCTGGGCGCCACCCTGTGGGCGCCCAGCCTGCGCAGGCCATGTGGGCGCCACCCCATGGGCGCCCATCCTCCCTCCAAACCCTAGTTCACCCTAAAACAACTTAAGCCGCCTAGGGATGCGTGAGACCTTCTAGAAACACGAATTAATGAAGCCCTAGCCCCTTCTAAACTCGTCCCAAACCTATATAATCCCTCTTAACTTCATTTACAAGAGGAGGCTACCCAAAAACCCTAAGAAAAGAGGCAAAAGGAGAGAATAGAAAAAGAAGAAGAAAGGTAGCCACCATTAAAGAAGAACTTCAGATCTATAGTAGAAGAAGGAGAAAGAGAAGAGGAGGCTTCCATATCTTCAAGTAAGGCTATGGATCTTTGCGAAGGTTTCAATCTAGGAACTTGAGAAACGTTTCTTCATACCGGTATTCCTAGATCTCCCTTCTTTTACTACACTCCATTACCATTCATGCTTAGAAACATGCTTAGGGCCATTTGAGCATCATAGATCTACATTAACTTGAGATAAAAATGGTATTAGCATCTCATCATATTAGGAACATGTTTAGGTTCATTCTAACATAGTAGGTTTTCTTTGATTTCGTAGTTCATATTGCATAGTTATATCAGATCTCGCATTAGCATCATCACCATCATCATTTATATTGAAAAGATCGCGAACAGCCGTTCGCAGAAAGGCTGGGCGCCACCCACTGGGCGCCTGCCCTCTCCAGAACACCTGGGCGCCACCCACTGGGCGCCTGCCCTTTCCAGAATCACCTGGGCGCCACCCCCTGGGCGCCTAGCCTTCTGAGACAGGGTCCGGGTCCTTTATCTCCGCCCGTCGCATTGTTTGCTTATAATTTCGTTAGTTGCATCGCTAGTAGTTCGAATTAAGACATTCGCATCAATCGCTGAATATTGGAAGTTGTGTTGAAAACACTAAGATTCTTGTGCGTCCGTTGTGTTCCGTTGAAAACCCTGACTGAGCAGGGTAGGCGCCACAGGGGTGGCGCCCCAAGTGGATTTCTCCACTTTTGGGCACAACTTCAAATCTTCCGCATTTAGTTCATTTAGAAACTGCATAATGATGATATGTTTGGTTGTATGATCTGTTCTGAACTTCGAATTACCATCTTTGTCACACTTCACATCATATCATTTGAATTGCATAACCATAGAAAATCCCAAAAAAATCATAAAACATAAAATCCCTTCTTCTCTTTCCTTACTCTCTAGTAAATTAGAGGAGAAACCAAAAACAAATTAAAAGATATCCAGAAAACCCAAAAATAATAATTAGATAGTCTAGGTTATTGAGTTTAGCGCCTAAGTAGAATAAATCATAAGATTAATTAAAACATCAAAATTAGCTAACTTAAGAAACATCAAATCATTAAGAGTTCTAAAACATTAAGACCCTAATTAATTCGGATTTAGAAATAACTAAGAACTTTAAAAACACAAAAAAACCAAAACCCCAAAAAAACAGCCACCTGGGCGCCACCCCCTGGGCGCCCATCCTTCCACAGCCACCTGGGCGCCACCCTCTGGGCGCCCAGCCTGTTCATTCCCTAAGACAACCCGGTTAAAGTTTAAGCTAATTAGTTAAGGCTTTAAACTAATCCGAATCAACACAGTAAAACATTTTAAACCTAGAATAAGCAAACCTTAATCGACTTAATCTCTAATTAACTCAAAAACTCAAAACCAACAAAACTCTAAAAAAAAAAAGTCCACCTGGGCGCCACCCCCTTGGCGCCCAGCCTGCACTGCCACCTGGGCACCACCCTCTTGGCGCCCATCCTATCCCGTCTCTAAAGAATCCCTAATTAAAATTTCTAATTAAACACAACTCAAATTTAATCCTAGTTAACAAAGCAAAACACTTTTAAATTTAAGAAATCTAAAACCTCAATCAACTTAGACTTGAACCAACCTAAAAAAACGCAGAAGCCACCCGAAACCATAAAACAGACACCTGGGCGCCACCCCCTGGGCGCCCAGCTTGCCTTTACACTTGGGCACCACCCTCCTGGCGCCTATCTTATCACATTCCCTTAGAAACCACCACTTAATTAAACTTAATTGATTAAACCCGAATTAACACCTTAAAACATTATTAACCTGAAAGACTTGAAACCTTAATCAATTTGGACTCAAACCAATTTAGAAAGTACAAAACGAATAAACCACAAAACATCCACTTGGGCGCCACCCCTGTGGTGCCTATCCTTCCGCATCCATTTGGGCGCCACCCCCTTGGTGCCTATCCTTCCGCATCCATTTGGGCGCCACCCCCTTGGTGCCTATCCTTCCGCATCCACTTGGGCACCACCCTCCTGGCGCCCGTCCTACCCAATCACTAGGAAACCCCACTTGAAATTAGATTCGAAGTCAATCGCGATCAACACACCGGAACACCTTTGAAATCTAAAACAATCGGAACCATAAACCCGAATAGACTTAAAACATCGAACCAACTCGGACGCACAAGGCAGACACTTGGGCGCCACTCCCTGGGCGCCCATCCTATCACCTCCACCTGGGCACCACCCTCTTGGCGCCCAGCCTCTCCCGTCACTAAAGCCAAATTAATTGAAACAAAATTTAATCTTAATCATCGCAACATAACATTTTTAATTTAAAATACATCAAACCATAAAGCTCAACCGCAAATCAACCTAAAAAATATTGAACCGACCCGAACCACAGGATAGTTCACCTGGGCGCCACCCCCTTGGCGCCCATCTGTCAAATCCACCTGGGCACCACACTCTGGGCGCCCAGCTTCCCCGTTTTCAGAAAAACTCAATTCACAACTTAGCCCAATTAATTGACGTTTAAATAAACCCTAATTGAATACGAATTGCATCCCATATCAAAACACACTAAGTCCTTTAACCAATTTAAACTTAAATCGACCTAAAAGACAGCAAACCGACCGAACCTTAGCATAGTCACCTGGGCGCCACCCCTTGGGCGCCCACCCTCAAAATTCACCTGGGCGCCACACCCTGGGCGCCCAGCCTACCTGTTTTCATAAAGTACCCCAATCGATAATTTAAC
The DNA here is from genome assembly GCA_029852735.1 of Persea americana. NCBI lineage: Eukaryota > Viridiplantae > Streptophyta > Magnoliopsida > Laurales > Lauraceae > Persea > Persea americana. The sequence continues at coordinate 19,805,736 of CM056816.1, forward strand.
ATAATTAATTAACATTTAAACCAATCCGAATCAACATATTAAAACACTTTTAACTTAAAACGTTTGAAACTTTAATCGATTCGGGCTTGGCTCCCAAAGCCTTTACGAACAAAAAAACAACCACCTAGGCACCACCCCTGTGGCGCCTATCCTACACTCTAACCTTGGTTCACAACTTCAATTTAAAACAAATAGCTGAACACCTTACCACTTAAATTAACTAAAACCAGAACCTAAAACAGTCTCTAGATCCGAAAACCAATATCGAATCCCATCCGGAATACCTTAGAATCACAAGCCATCCATCTGGGCGCCACCCCCTTGGCGCCCATCCTCTCATTTGCACTAAAACGCGAATTCTAAAATTTGTTTCAAAATCCGGATCGAATCCCTTTGACATTTGAACATCAGAGAATTAAAACAATTTGAAACATTAAAATTCACCAAGTAAGAACTCCTTGGATTCCGAAAATAACATCGATACCATCGTCGCTAGCCAAACCACCCAGAAACAGCCACTTAGGCGTCACTGACTGGGCGCCTAAGTCACCAGAATATCCTAGGCGCCACCCCCCTGGCGCCCAAGTCCTCTGTTAACCCTGTTTCACGGATTTCGACATCATTTCACGTTTTAAATTAAAACCATAAATTTCAGAACCTTAAACAACTTAAACAGAACCCCAAAATACATTTAATCCACCTCTTAATCAATCTTCAACTCAAAACAAACCGAACCAATTAAAAATCACAATTAATAAGTTGCTTAGGCGCTGAACCATCAAACTCAGGCTATTCATACCCTAGGATTAGATCGGATTTCCCCGTTAGGTAGCTTAGCGCATTAGGCTTCGCCCCATCACTTTTCCTGTTCCGTTAGGGGACTTGGAGAGCTGATGTGGGCGGTCTAGGACCTTAGGTTAGGGTTAATCCGATGATCAGTAGTAAAGCACTAATCACGTAAATCCAAGTAAAATTCCCTAGTTAGGCCCTTCTAGCCCCCATATTGAAAAGCCATAAAAACTATAAAACCAACAAAATAAACCCAAAAAAGATTTTCCTTTTATTTCTTCCTCCACCTCAGGTGCCAGATATTTAATCAAACTTAATGATAAAGGGAATAAAGAATTGATTTCTAAAATTGAATAAATGAGAATAACGAGATGAGATGAGTGATTTCACACACACTTTTAATCAATCACGGCCCATCGGCCACCCTAAAACAAACACTGGCCCATCGGCCATTTCCAATCAATCCTGGCCCATCGGCCACTTTCAATTAATTATGGCCCATCGGCCTTTTACTTTTATCACTCGTGTATCGCACACGAAAACACAGAAATCACAAGTCAAAGTCTCATTTGCATCATCATTTTGGTTTGAAAAATCAGCCTTTAAGCCCTATTTTGCCAAGGGATCAGAAGGGGGTACCCGGGAACGGGGCCGATCCTCTTCTTAAATATTTGGCACCTCCCCCCTTTTTATTTTCTTTATTTTAGTTGTTTTGTCTTACTTGGATATACTATGATTATGCTATGTGAGGATTAACCTTTATTCGGACTTTAACTCATGACCCTTAATTGACCCAAAATTAAAGAGACCCAAAGAGACCCAAATTAATGTGACAGGACAACCGTCGTGTGTTGCCGGCAGCACATTAGACGAGAGGAAGAACCCACCTTATTAATTTTCTCCCCATATTTCTTCGACTTTTGTCGAAGAACGGTGTTACGGCCGTACCGTAGCTGGCGATCGTGATCCATCGATTTTGAGGGTAGTCGGAATCCTCATTTTCGATGTAAAATTTAAATAGCATATATATAGATGAATGGAGATTTCCCCAAACCATGCCTCTCCTGGAGAGGAAAATTTGGGGGGTCGAAATTCACATCCGACAGCGGTGCGGCCCGCGACTCTTCAAGAGATTTGGCGACCACCTAATGCTGTTAATTGATCCGTTTATGACAAGTTAATGCGGTCATTAACTCATTATTTTGGACGGCCCAATCAAAAGCAAGAAAAAAGGAGTTACAAATCCAAGCAATCATGGCATTAAACCATGTAACTCCCCTCATCATGGAGAATAAAGGCAAATAAATGCCCATCATTCTCCATCAGCCAATCAGAAGCCAAGAAAAAGGAGTTACAAAATCAAGAATTAAATACTTGTAACTCTTCCCATCATGGAGCATTAATGTAATCAATGCTCATAAACTCATCTAATGGCTACCAAAAGCCTATAAAAGGTGGTCATTCCAAGGAGAAAAGCCCCCCGAAAAAATTGCTAGAGAAATTATCCAGAAAACTCTTGGAGAAATCTTTGCGCAAAGAAGCTCAGCTACTCTGAAGAAACTCTACTACAAGAAAACACCACAAGGTGATCAAAGTCCCTTGGGGCGCCACCCCCCCAAGGTTCCCCTCTCCTTCTATCCAACATGGCTAAACGTGGCTCTTCAGCCCGTCTACTCTTTTTTTTTATTGGATATAGGACCTTCCCTTGGTCCTTATCCTCTAAAAATCTGAGGTCCAAGCCAAGCCAAATGAATTAAGGCATCAAATGCTCTCATCAGAAGGATGATGGCAGAGTCCATATATGACTCACGACCGTCGATCTAAACGAGTCCCCACAATCTCCTGAAAAGTTAGATCCATTTTCTTACTTTTTCTATTGTATTTTGTATTTTTAAAAAGACAAAAGAATCACAACTGTTGTCTTTCTTCATTGATGAGATTTGTAAATCACCTTCTACAGCACAAAATCGCCTTTTACGGCCAACAAAAGAAAATCGCCTTTCACGGCATTCAAAATCTGTCTATTTTCTTAAAAATATATATGCAATGGAAAGTTAGAAAAAAGATTGATTTTCTTTCTACTTGTGAAAGTGGATCTCTGGATCACCATTTCTAAATTCCAAGTAGAATAAAAAATCCGGCATACCCGTACAAAAAATGTTGATGCTCGCTTTTCGCCCCGCCGCACCCCGGCAGACCAGGGGCGGAGGAAGGCAAGAAGCCAGGTCTTCTGATTGAGCCGTCCAAAATAATGAGTTAATGACCGCATTAACTTGTCATAAACGGGTTAATTAACATTATTAAGTGGTCGCCAAGTCGCTTGAAGAGTCACGGGCCGCGCCGCGTCTTTTGGAATTCTTCTTACGATGATCGCCGATGGATCCACATGTTGTTTGATGTCAGATGGCGATGCAATTTCAGACATTGGTTGACACCGATGGGCCGACAACATCTGTCTAGTCGATTTCTCGATCGATCGGGCAGAAAGTGTGCTTTCTTGGTCGGCCGGTTGGCGATTCCGGAGCGTCGGATGACGTGGTCCTGGGAGCTCCGCCGTCGGTAGGCTTGATTTTGTTTCCGAGTGTCAAAGCCGAGTCAAACGTTGTCGGAATAACCTGAAATTTGACGTATAGCCCTTTGGAAGTATGTTGAAGCTACCATGCGCTTTGTTTGATGAGTGGTGGCCTCGGTGGTTATCGCCGCTGAGAGGCTTGATTTTGCCGTTCGAGAGTTAATAGAGGGTCAAACGGTGTTGGTTTGACTTGAAATTTGACGTGAAGCCTTTTGGAGGTATTTTGAGACCATCCATAGGCTCTGATTGAAGATTTGATATCTTCGACACTGTCGCCGCCGGGAGCTCCTGCTCAGCCGCTGGAGGATTAAAGTTAGGCCAAACGATGTTGAAATGGCCCGAAACTTCATGTGTACCCTTCTTTTGGCTATTTTTAAGGATCTTGCAGTTTTTTATTGATTCTGACAAGATCTGATGCATGAAGCGATTTTGCCTGTTTGTAGTAGGATGCGGCTCCATGTAGCTTTTGATATTGAAGAGACAAAGTGACATTTTTTGTGTCAACAGCCTTGCCGTCATCTTTCGGTTAAGGACCAGTGGCTGCTTCGTTGCGCTGAACGGCTAACATGCTGAAGTTTGCAGCGGTTAGCGGACCTTACAGGCAGTAGCCTTTAAGGAGTCCTTTTGCTGTAGCCAGTCAGATTTCAGCGATCATCAATGTATTCATTCTTTTCATGGAAACTGAGTATTTTGCCTTGGGGAATGTTATGTATGGGCAGATGAATTTTTTGTGTGCCAACAAATGCCCCCCTCAAGGTACAATGATTGAAACATGTTATGTTAATCATTGTACCTAGAGAACTTTGCAAATCTGTAGTTTTGATGGAAGAGGTGTAGAAATTTTATTTTGTTTAAAGATGTTCATGCCCTACTTTTTGCAGATATCAAGTACTTGCATCTCCGCGAGGATTATGGAAAAAGGCCCAAGGAAGGATCCTTGAGGTATAGAACAACCTCTTTTTTTTTTTAATTTCTCTTTTGGGAGTTGAAAAGGTAAGCTGATTTTGTCAAGAAAAAGTTTAGGATTTGTGGCATTAATTGTATTCTGGTGTGAGTTGAGTGGTTGGGTAGGCAAATTAACTCCAAATTGAGCTTATGACCAATCTATTCGAAGATATTCTCGAATGGACCGTTATGATGACGTCACTTTTGAATTTTGGCGGCTCAGTAGATTTTGAAAAGCAGTTGGAAATCCAAACGGCGCCTCCTTAAAATGCGCCCTGGGTGGCCAGTTTTAGGCTTTTGGCTTGCTTTGGATCCTGGCCGCTGAAGTGACCTTGGGATGGCTGCGGGATGTCGTTTCACTTCCAGTGTAGCCGTTGGATGTCGTTTCGTATCCAAAGTAGCCGCTGAGCATTTAACTCAGCAACCGATGCACTTCGCAAAATTCGAGGCGCCAGATGTTTTATAACAGCTGGTGTTTCACCCTCTTCTTCTTTACTTCAGCTTTTTTGACTTCTTTGAGTTTTTCCAGAGCCCCAGAGCGCATTCAAAGCTTCCATTCCGACGTTTTTTTCGAGCTTTCTGTGATTTCCTCTTCTTTTCTCATTGAGAAAAAAAAAAGATAGCTGCTAAGCATTCCTCATGCAGACGTGTCTTTGTCTTCCTTTCCTTTATTTCATTGCATTTGTATTTTTCTCCTTTGCTGTCTATTGGGATGTTTCTTCATCTTGGCGGATGGTTTGGTCTTCTTGGTCTTCTCTTTGTTTGCTTTACTCATTTCCAGCCTTTCTCGCTTCCTTTTGAGCACAAAACCCACTTTTAGGTTTTAATTTTGTGACACAATGGCCTGACTAAGGGATTTTAGTCAGAAGCCAGTGATTTCAGGCCGAAGGCCGTTGAATTTCAAGGAAGGACTCTGTTTTTCGCTGCTTGTGGGAAACTTCTTCCTTTTTTTCTCTCTCTCTATCATTTTTTTTTTTTTTTTTGTCTTTCTCAGATGGTCAAGAAATTTTAGGGTTTTACCAATTTTGATTTCCTGGAACACAGACCCACTGAGTGACTTCTAAGCGACGGCCAAACACCCAAAAAGGATGATCACCAGCGAAGGAGATGAGTGGCCGTTTAATTTTGAGGTTGACCGCTGGCTATTTTGAGATTCGGCTCTAGATATTCGGCCGCTGAGAGGTAATTGTGATGGCCGTCTCTCCTGCGCCAGCCATTGAGCTTTGGTAAATTAGGGCTATTGGCCGCTAAGGACCTTAGAGCTTAATGATCAAATGTTGACCGCTAATGGGTGAATTTCAGCCGCTAGATGTTGGGGATGAGCGGTCGTTAATTGTGGGAAGCTTTGGTTGGACGATAGGTCTCAAAGCGATAAGATAGAGGCCGTTAGGGTTTTCTTTGCAAAAGTTTGGCGATTGGCCATTAAGTCCTGGATGTTTAGCCGCCGATGAAATGTATACACTTTAGCCGTTGAGCGCTGAAACGGCAACAACCTAGCCGCTGAGTCTTAGACCTTTAGCGTTGACGAAGTGTTTTATACTTTAACCTTTGAGCACTGAAGCAGCCAAACTTTAGCTGACTATTCACAGTATGTCATTAGATGCTATAAAAGAATTTCTTTTGCATTCATTCATCTTCATGCATGTCTCCTTATAGCTTTAGCATGCAGTTAGTTACCATGCTTAACCAGAGACCTTGGTTCGAAAACCTTTGAGCGCACACTTGCTGCCCTGTCGAGGTTGAAAATCGAGTACATTTCTTTCTTCTGGGTTTTCCGCCCGCCTTAAAAAATAAAGGAAAACGCTATCGAAATTTTTGTAGACTTCTTTAACAGCTTTTTATGTCTCTTTCCTTTTCAAACAAGAATGCCATTTCTTCTTCCTATGCTGCTTTTGCTGCTGTTGCTGCCATTGCTAAGGGTAAGTAGCCGGTTGTCGAGGCTCCGCAAGTTCCTTTAGCTCCAGGCTCCTCCTTCTCTTCGTAGCATAATGCGAGAGGGTCATGATAGGATGGAGATCTCCCGCAATGTAGACAACATTGTTGGGGCTAAGATGGAGGGATTTAGGGCCAAGCTTCTGACTTCCCCAAGAACTGAACAATTATACCGCAATATCCTAATCAGCGATGTTTGGAGTGACGGGAATCAAGGGTCTTTGAAGAAGCCTGTCTATGTTTTCGGCGATAGCAGTGATTGCAAGGAACGTCACTCCACCAAGCACATCACATTTTCATTTGTTGATACTACAGGGGAAACCATCACAGTATCAACTAAACATACTTATAGGAGAGGTTCTTCTGCTTTAGTCCTCAAGCTGACTAAGACAGCTAGAGATGACAGTTATAAAATCGCCTGGGGAACTGGCGAGCGTACTTTTAAGGCTGGTATTTTCCAGTATAATGTTCCAGGTTTTTAGGAGTATGCTATAGCGAAGTTCAACATGCTAGCTACATGTAGAACAGTTCTCTCTGTCGGCTGTCATGTGCCACAACTCCAAACTATTGGTTTAGGAGTTTTGTCCTGCAATGGTAGTGCTTGAGTCGGTAAAAAGCACAATTAGGAGTTATGGACCAGGGAAGTTGTATCTCAATGTAGCGACATCCTTTTGTAGGGACATTAGCCGAGGTCTTGATTTGACAGGTTTGACTCTGAAGCTAACCAAGTAGAATGAACATTAGCCGGGGCCTTGTAGGGCCATTAGCTGGGGTTTGGCCTTGACTCTTCAGAAACAAATAAAGGAAATTTGGAAGGTCGAATGGGGCCTGTGTTTATAGAGGCCAAATGACGAATGAGGATTTGGTCAGGGAGGTTTGAGGTACCGTCCTTAATCGAAGAGAATGAATATGAAAAACATTTAGGAATAGTAACATTTGAGAAACTTTCCATTGACAGCACCATATACCTTTCGCCTTCAACAGTGAGGACATCATATGCGCCATTTGAGTAGATTTTGTCGATGACGTAAGGCCCCTCCCACTTGGGTTCAAACTTTCCCTTGGATTTATGGGTGAGCATCATAGGTCTTCGGACTGCAATGACTAGATCTCATTTCTTGAAGGCTCGTTCACGCACTTTCTTCTCGAAAGATTCCGCCATGCGAGTGATAGATTTCAATGCTTTGTCTAACTGTAAGTCTTTTTTTCCTCAAGACTTTCCAATTCTCGAAGCCTTAGTTCAGCATTTTGATCGTCTATGATCTTTTCTGCGATCGCCACCATGAGTGAAGGCAACTGAGTTAATGGTACTATTGCTTCGCACCAAAGGAGGATGAATTTTCTCGATGATGTTCATACCCCATGCTTCAAAAGGCCAAGATACGATTGTAGGATGCAGATAAGTTGGCGGTTGATGTATGTAATCACCATGAATTTGGCACTCTCTACATTTTTTTTTGCAAATTGCATGGAGTCCACAATTATTGTAGGCCAGTAATATCCCAACCTCCGTATTTGGTTGTGTAATTTTGCTCCGTCCTGATGAGCGCCACATAGCCCTGCATGGACTTCTCTTAGTGTATCTTCACCTTCCTTTTGAGATAGGCACCGTAGTAAAACTCCATCGATTGATCTTCGATATATAGTTTTAGACGGAAGATCATAATAATATCTAGGTGCATGCCTTTGAATACTAGTTCGATCTTTGATGTTGTAGGGTAGAATGACATGTAGTCCACAATTATTGTAGTCGATGAAGGGTTCTCTCCAGTCTCTAAATGAATTTTCAGAAGAATAAGCTTTACTTCTTGAGACTTGGAAACAATCTGCTACAACCTGGTGAGTGTCATGAGGTGGTAATAATTTCCGTTCTGTGACAGTAATTGTCACCGTATCATTCTCCGGTAAGGCCATTGAAGCAGCTAGTCCTGCTAAAGCATCTGCCTCAATATTTTCACACCTTGGTATATGATGGAACTCTATCAATGTGAACTGGTCTTTGAGCTTTGTTGAAGTAAGGGACCAAGTTTGGCTTTCTTACTACATATTCGACATTCATTTGTTCTATAATCAGTTGGGAAACTCCATATACTACTAATATATCGATGCTAGATTCTAATGCTAACTGTAACCCCATGATTAAAGTTGTATATTCTGCTACTTTGTTGGAGCATGGTTCCAACAATGAGAAGGAATGAGGTATGTATATTCTTTCTGGACTGCAGAGGATAATTTCCACCCCTAACACTATCTATCCAAATTCATTGGTTCGTATAGCTCCATCAAAGTGCATGATCCAATGGATATCAGGATCAACGGTATGATTGATGATCTTCTTGATGAAGAAGACTAGCTCATCCGGAAGGTCATCTTTGAATTCTAAATCTTCAGCTAGAGGATGTTTGGCCAGAAAGTCTGCCAAAGCTTGCCCTTTAATTGCTTTTGCCGGTGTGTATCTTATATGATAGCATGATAATAATATAGACCACTTGGCTAGCCGATCGTTTAAAGAACTAGCTTTCGTCATCAATACTTTGAGCAGGTTAATCCGGGGCACCAAGTATTCTGTATTTGACAATAACTAGTGTCGGAATTTTTGTATCGCAAACATAAGAGCCAAGCATTCTTTTTTAACTGGTTTGTAATTGTGTTCTGCCCCCCACCAACATTCGAGATAGGTAGTAAAGGGCTACTTCTTTGCCATCTTCATTATTTTGAGCTAACATCGCGCCTAGAGAATGATCTAGAGCCATTGTATACAAGATGAAAGGTTTGTTTGACCTTGGAGGTGCCAATACAGGAGGGTCGGTTAAATACCTTTTGATGTCTTTAAAGGCTTCATCGCATTCTTTGTCCCAGACAAAATCAACTCCTTTCTTCATCAATCGAGAGAAGGGTCTGCACTTGCCGAATAAGTCAAAGATGAATCTCCTGATGTAGGCCAATCTACCATGTATGCCTCTGAGTTCTTTAAGAGTTTTTGGTGGAGGTATCTCTAATATCGCCTTAACCTTGATTGGATCGAGCTCGATCTCTCCTTAGCGTACTACAAATCCGAGGAATTTTCCTGAAAATACTCCAAAGAAACATTTAAAATGATTCATATGCAATTTAAATATTCGCAATCATTCAAAGACTTTGCATAAAACATTTAAAGTTATTATTCTTTCTTTTAACGGCCAGATCATCTACATAACAATTGACCATCTTATGCTGGATATCTTGAAAGATTTTCATCATGGCTCTTTGATATGTGGCTCCAGCATTCTTGAGGCCGAAAGGGATGATTGTATAACAATATAACCCGAATAGGGTCCTGAATGAGGTGTGCTTTTCATCTTCTGAGGACATCTTGATTTGATTATATCTAGAGAATCCATTCATGAATGACATTCTTTCATACCCAAATGTATTATCAATCATGATTTCAGGGATAGGCAAGGGAAAATCATCTTTGGGACATGCCTTATTCAAATCTCGGAAGTCAATACAAACCCTTATTTGTCCATTCTTTTTTGCAACAGGGACAATATTGGCCAACCAGTCAGGGTGTTGTTCTTTCTGGATAACTTGAACATCCCGTAGTTTTTGTACTTCTTTTTTTTATCTTTTCCATGATCTCCGGCTTAGTACACCGTTTATCTTGTTTTACTGGTTTAACATCTTTCGAGACATTCAATTTATGCATAGTTATTTCTGGGTTCAATCCCGGCATTTTTGCGTAACTCCATGCAAAACAATCCACAAACTCACTGAAGAAGTACACAAAATCCTAGCTCATTGCCTTTAATATGAGCATTAACAAAGGTAGGATGAGGATTGTCCGAGGTTCCCAAGTTTACTTCTTGCACTTGGTCTTCGGTTGGAGGATTGGGAGGAGGTTCTTCCACATTATTTTTGTAAGCTTCCAACTACACAAATCCTTCTGGGGTACCATTTGGAGATTTAAAAAAAGTTCTAATCTCTTTCTAAGGATTCAATTTTGAAGGCTCATTGGTTTGTACATTTAGAACCAAATGGTCCCAAGAACCAAGCTCGCGTGAATTTTGGTTTTCATCAAGCTCTGGCTACCAATGATCAATAGCTTGAGATGCTACGTCATCATTATCACTTGCTCCTTCTGGGTATTGGAAGATGGCCCAATCTGTTGGATCCTATATATCTATTTCAAAGAAATCATCAGAATCATATTCTTTGGTGTATGACAGTGTTTTTGCCATGAAGTTTTTTGCAACCCAGGGTATACTTTGGTAGGGAGTGTATATGATGCTCAACCGAGATTCTTCTATTTGGTGATTTCAATTGAATTCATCCGTTTGTTTCTTTATCATACCGGCATAAGGTGCCGGTATTCCTTCAGTCATCCCTAACCCGGTAGGTTTCTTGAAATTGCAACCCATGTTCCTTATCATGTTGTGAGATTGGTGACAGTACGGTTTGAAGTTTGGCTTGCCTTCATTGATAAAATTCCCAATTGGAGATGAAGTAGAGGCATCTCCCGCTCGATGGAATATGATGTCATGTTTCCAATGTTTCTTTCCAGGCATAAGGAAAGCTGACCCTTCAACCTTGAATATTGGATATGGATTTGAATGCAAGTTGAGAGGAGGTTCATATCGTATAGTTGGGGGTGGATTTATGAACACGCTGCTAACTTCCTCTGAGTCTGATTCAGAATCAGAGTCTTGGATCATGGACACCACATCCGTTGTGTGTGTTCTCCTCATCATCTTCCTTAAAGGAAAAAGAATACGATCCTCAACAGTCTCCATAAACATAGCTAATTCCTCAAATTTTCTAAAATCTTCTCCGATGGCTAGTATTTTGAAATCGTGGCGTAAACTATGAAGGCATAGTCTAATCCACATACTTTGGGGAGGAGGATCTTCACATCTGTGGGTCATTTCCAACCATCGATCTATATAACTAACAACAGACTTACCTGGCCCTTGACGCGTGAGAACCAATTGCCATAGGGTGATCTTTTCTTCCTCTGTTAAATGATATGCTTCTAAGATGCGTATCAGATCCAATGAACGCCTTAAAGTATCATGTCTAGCTAGGCTATGACTTTCACTTCTAGTTGTCTGAATTATGTTTCCTGCCGACTTCCCTAGTTATGAGACGAAACCATTAAAGCAGGATAGATTCGACGACAGCTTTCTGCCTCGCCCATCATTAGTCTATACATCCTTTGAGATAATGGACCATACATCATAGTTTCATGATATCCAACTCCACTGCGCTCTTGGGACGACTGACCATTTGCATTGAAAGCCCATGACAGGTCAAACCAACAGATCTCTTTATCTAGCCGGTTGACTGGAAAGGCCACATTAACTAACTTAGAAAATTCAGCGGAAATTACCGAAGGTTTACTCTTCTTCATGTCGGGTTTCACCTTCATCATGAAAGGTTCTGGTGTATCTGCAAACCATACCACTAATTTCTTCTTTTGCTGCTGACCCATGACCTTGGCCGACTCAATGGTGCCTATTTCCATGATAGGTTTCTTCACACTGGGCTTCCTTTCTTCATACATAGCCGTGTTGGTAAAGTAAACTTCCTTTCCTTTGAAAGGCTTTTCATCAACGAAAACACGATGTACTTTTCCACCATCATCAATATATTTGAAACATTAATGAAAAGTAGATGGTACAATGGCATAGTCATGCAACTATCTCCTTCCAAGCAAGATGTTATAGCAAGCTCAAGTTTTGACGACGTGTAAAGTAGCTTCAGAAGCCAAACTCCCAAGCTAGAATTTGATCCAAATCTTTCCCATAGGGTTTTGAATTTCACCACCGTACCCTTGAATCGCAGTATCAGTGTTGGTGAGCTTGTTTGGTAGAACTCCCAACTCTTGTAATGTCGTGACAGTAATAAGATTAAGAGCGGACCCCGGATCCACTTGCACCCTAGGAATTAGCACTTCTTTGACATATGCTGTGAAATATAAAGGCCTTGTATGATTGACGTTGCCCAACAACATATCTTCTTTAGAGAAAGAAATGGTAGCTTTGGAAGCATTCTGGATGGAGTAACACTCTTCACATTGCTTTTGAGGTCTTTTGGACTCAGCTTCTGATGCTTTTTCTCTATTTGATGCACTTGAGCCACATGCACTTAATTATTTTGATCCATTACTTGTAATTCCCTCATGAAACTGTCTTAAGTTTCTATTGACATTTGCAACATGTGCAATCGTGCAAGTATGTCTTTAATGTGCTCAACAAGGTCATGCTTAAATGGATCTATCGGCCATTCATTAACATCAGTATTTACATTTTTTAGTATTGACATTTTGTCCCGTGGGGACCATAAGTGAGGGAGAAGCAGAAGGAAGTACAGAAGGAGTAGGTGCGGAAGGTTTATCATAATTGACTTTATAATTCTTTCCATACCTGAGGCCACTCCAAGTGCTTCTTTGAATAGCCATAACTTTTTCTTACTAGGAGAAAAGATTGCCCATTCCTTCGACTACGTCTTCCAAATCGGCAAATGCAGAGGATGTAGTGGTTTCTTCTATTACACCAGTGGCCACATGATATGATGTCACCTCGGGTTCACTCCCATGATCTGTTGGTTCATCTTTAGGTGATAACCTCGTGTGTTTCTGTGATGAACGGGTCAGAGGAACTAATTGGCACAATGTCAGGAGCTTTTTCAAACTCTGTACGATGATCCCCATTAGATCCTGAGGACGTGTTATTGATTATGATAACAGGTACATCCTCTAGTAGGGTGTTCTACCGATCTTCCTTGGTTCTTGATGTGGAGATCACCACAGTGGAAGGGCCAGTGAAAGTAGAGACAACTGGCACCTTGTTAGGGATGTCCTTCTTGGCAGTTATGCACTCTTCCTTCTTTGAACTGCTGTTTTGACTATCTTTCAACCAGACTAGTATTGACGAGCTAGAAATGTCTTGTGCCGTAGGTGCTTTTATGGATGCTTGACGACATGGTTCATTATCATCTATGATGAGTAGAGGGTCTGGATTAACTTCTGGATGCATAGGGAATGAAAGAGGGTCCACAGGCCAGTCACCAGGTTCAGGGAGCCTTGGATTGTAAATTTAACTTTTATATCTAGGATATTCTCTTGATAAAAGTAAGGATCAGTGATGAAGTCATTTTCATTCAATACCTCATCTGGAAGGTATTCTTCTTCATTAGGATCTAACTCTGGATCATTGTCCTGATCATCATCATCCATAGGTGGTGGCATTGTAAGAGGGACCCACTCGCCATCTGAGCCCTCTGAATCTGAAGGAAGAGATTATCCTAATTTGGAGATTTGGTTGCAATTCGAGATCTGCAACTCATCTTCTTCCTCGGTGAGAGGGAGAAGGAAGTCTGCCAAAGTGATAGGTTTTCTCATTAGTTCGGAAGATTCTGCTGGTGCCTTTTTTCTTGGTGCAGGTTCAGTTTCCTTCCTTATTTCTTTTATAGGCTGTGCCTTAACTGTCAAGCGGGAGTTGCGAAATAATTTTTTTATTTTCTTCCTTTTTTCAAAAGTAGACTTTGACTTTTCTATTTCCCAGCCGTTGTCATTTATGAGACCAAGATGCACTCGTATTACTTCTCTAGATGTTGTGGCAACCGAGATGAGTCCATCACTATTTTTGACTTTATTAATTTGCCGAAACTCCACCGTCTTTGGTCTGACAGGCCCGATGTTAATAGGTTCAAACGATTTGAATGCCACCATGTTGACCAACGCAGTATCACATTTTTAATCGAGCTGTATAACTCCTTTAGTCAAGATATCATGTATTTTCTCCTTCATTATGAAACATTCTTTCAAAGGATGGGAAATCATCCGATGATAGGGGTAGTAATTTGGATCATCTATTCTACCTTCCTGAATGGGTCTTTTGGAAGGAGGCAGTTCTAGCTTCCCATGCTCCAGTAGAGTCCTAAAGATATCTTCAACATTTTCGTCAAAGGAATACCTGGTATTTTTCCTCCTTTCGTATTCCTCCTTCCTAGCAGCTTCATCCTTAAGATCTTGCGCCTTTCTAGGAGCCATTGAAGTATGAATATTAAAGACTTCTTCTTTCTTCTTTCCCTTAGATGCAGAAGGTGCGGGAGTTTGAATTCTTCTAGACTTATCCTTCTGATCAAGTTCTTTATGACAGTCTTCTGCATCGATGGCTGCTTCTAGTAATTTAGACATGGATTTAGTCTTAACACTGTTTACCATCTGTTTAATCTCAGGTTTGAGATTGGCTTTGCACATGTCTACTGCTGATTTCTGAGAATCTTTGCATCTGTAAGCCAATGCTCTCCACCTGTTTATGAAGCCTCGAGTAAGTTCATTCTCTCCTTGCTTGGATTGAGTAAGTGAGTTTAGACTAACTAGTTGATCTTCTTCTTGGAAGTGCAGTAAAAATTTCTCTTCCAGGACTGCCCATGAAGTGAGGGAATTCTCTAGCAATTGTTTGTACCAATCAAAGGCAGTTCCTCTCAGAGTACCTATGAACAATCTGATCTTTAAGGCATCTATATCAAGCATGCCCCCAAGCTGAGACTTGAAGTGGACTATGTGCTGATAAGCAAAACTTTTGCCCATATAAGATTGGAAGGTTGGAGGTTTGTATTTAGGAAGATAGGGAACCAAATCCATTTCAGGTGGATATTTTGGCATGATCCCCTTTTTCCTGAGTCTCCCTTCATCCCTAGTTTTAGTAAGCTTATCTGCTACATCTTTGTAAGTCATCGGTTTATCCAGATATGCTTGATGACCATTATTTGAGAACTAACCACTTCGCTTGGACAACATTTGTGAAAGTTGTTGCATTTGTGCTGCAATCTAATCGATTCTCGTTCTAGATGTATACGGATATTTTCTATTCGAAGAAGATGGAGTCGCCGATCACTCATTCCATGAGAAATTGCAGCTGAGTAGTGATTTTGTTAATTCTGTCATTTTGTTGTTCAACCAAATCCTATATATTTTCAACTGGATTTTTGCCTTCAGCTTGTTCTTCGGCATTTACTGGAGCTTTAGCGTCTCCGACCATGAAGACGAAGTATTTGTTTGGTCCAATATGGGTTGAGAGGCCGCCCTTGAGACTTCGGGTGGTTAATGAAACGTTATCATCGATGGCCCGAAGTACGGGGGAAGCCATGCCCCCTGTGTTTTTATTGATTAGAGTGCATCCTCGTCTATAATTAGAGTTTCGTGACCCCCGGAGGCGTTATTTGATTCTTCACTTTCGATGGGGTTTGAACTTTGGCCAGTGATTCTAGCTGAACGCATGCCGCGTCTAGCCTCGATATGCAAACCATAGCAATATCAGGGTCATCTTCTTTCATTACCCATTGCTGAGTAATTCTTTTTTGGCCATGACTTTTCTTTTTATCATCCCCCCTTACTACCATAGGTATGGAATGATTAATGATGGGGTCCATCCCTTCTGGATGATGAACTGGCAATGTGAGGATGTTCACCTGATTTTTCTCCTTCTTTTCCAAAAGGTCTTTGAATTGTTCAAGCACTATAGCATTATTGATGGAGAAATGTTGTTTCTTTTTCAGGTACTTCGTATGCACCTTTTGAGGGTATAGTGTGGGCCCACTATGACCGACGTGGTCGGCCTTCCAAACCTTCTCCCCTCTTTCTGAGTAAGAGGGTAAGAGGGTAAAAGGTGTTTTCTTCAAGTGATGCTAAGGTTGTATCCTGGCAAGTCTTCTTTTTAAACTTACATGATTTTGTAGACCACGTTGTGCAACCGGGAATTGTTTCTTTATGCTATAGCTTCTTCTTTTCCAGCACCTGGCACAAGTCTTTATCCTTATAGGTTTTGACTTTGCTTTTTGCTATTTTGGGGTAAGGGGTATTATCAACAGTTTGTGCCCTCTTGTGCCCTCCTTGCCCCCTACACTTCTTTGGGGATACGGAGGCGAGTTGATGCAGCCTTCTTTAGGTCTTGGTGTCCTTTGAGA
Source organism: Persea americana (assembly GCA_029852735.1). Classification (NCBI taxonomy): domain Eukaryota; kingdom Viridiplantae; phylum Streptophyta; class Magnoliopsida; order Laurales; family Lauraceae; genus Persea; species Persea americana. The sequence goes on from CM056816.1 coordinate 19,821,925, forward strand.
TAAACGCTGAAAGGGTTTTGGGCATATTTCGACACCCACAACCCACGTGGCATGGCCTTTTTGGTAGGCTTCACTGGCGTTGGAGAGGTTTTGATGGTAGAAGTAGTAGGAGTTATCCGTTGGAAACCAAATACTCAAACTGGAAGTTCATTTTCATTGTGGGCTCTTTTCTGCCCCCCTAACCCTCTGTTTGGGAAGGAGGGAAAGTGGGGGGGGGGGGGGAGGAGAGGAAAAAAAAGGAGGGAAAATGGAGGGAAAGTGGAAATTGATGGTGTTTGGGAAGGAGAGAGGGAAACTGGGGGCAAAATTCTTGTGGGGCCTACCTTAAAATTTTTCCCTCAAAAATGGGAGGAAAGTAGGGGGATAGTATGAGGGAAAGAGGGGAGGGGAGGGAATTTTACTAAAATGCCCTTATCACCTTTTCACTTTTTCACAAAGGGTAAATTGGTAATTTTCTCTCTACCTCACAAACCAACAAAACCCTACTTTTTCACTATTCTTTCCCTTTTTTTTTTACTATCCAAACAAGAGGAGGGAAAATTAATTTTACCTTCCCTCCCCTCCCCTCCCCTCCCCCTCCATTTTCCTTCCCCCTCAAATTTTCCCTCCCCTCCCCTCCCCTCCCCCCTTACCAAACATAGGGTAAGAGTCTTGCTTTCTTGGATGGAACCTTATACAAGCGTTCCTTGGTCTCATCAAAAGTAATGACAAGAGAATTCATGATTGATCTGCAATATAAATAAAAGATCAATAATGAATGACTGACAGGAGAGCATACTCATTTGCTCAATCCTATATCAATCTATTTCATTTTCTACTTCTATATTTTTATGTACATGCTACCGATAAACAGGCATCACTTTGGTACAATAATCATAGCCCAAAAATGGGTAAGGAAATTATTTGTGACCCAACCATATTCACGTTGATGTATTTGTCTTTTGACCGACATACACCGATGAACTGATTAACTAGGATCTACTCAAGTTTCGTAGATCATAAGTAGGGTAATAAATGCTCGCTACTGATCAAAAGAAACTGACTTTGTATATAATAATATAGATTAATCAATATGAACTTATAAATCGAGACAACCTCATGAGAAGGAGTCTTATTGGCCATATTATTCTGTGACGTATTTACTTTCTATCACCATTTTTCAATTCTCCATTTAGTGATGTTTAGGAGAGTCCTGGGTTTTGTATTATGAGTATTCAATCAGCACTTTGGCTTAGGATTTCATGACAGAACGTCCAAGAAAAGAAAAATGTATATATAGAAAAAAGATCCAACGGCCACTTTTTCGGTGAACTGGCCGGTGAAGGCTACTGGTACTAGCTGCTGACTGGCCGCGGGGTGCAAAGCACTTCAAGGCGACCACGCGAGCTTCGCACTTCATGAACACCAAACTGGCGATGTCTTAAGCGTTCAATTCCTCGGCTGCGAGATTTAGTCAATCACTGTGGCCTCCTTGGGATGCACTGACTTTAAAGAGATTGGTCATTTTGAATTGAAACAGCCATTGGAAGCGCCCAATAGGATGTCAATGGCCGGTCAACACCATTTTTAATGGCCGCCACATCCTTTCGGCATTGGCCGCTGGGCACTATGCATCTTCTCCATTCTATCTCTGTCAGCTTTTCTTTTGATTTGTTCTTTTTTCTTCTTTTTTTTTTAGAATAGTAGCAACTGAGGAACTCTCTTCAAGATCTTCGTAAGTACTTTGATTAACGAAGCATTACTGATAATGTGTAACGCTCCCCACAGACGGCGCCAATCTTCTGTTTCTCCTATAAGGAGGGAAAAGGAGATGAAAGTCCGATGAAGAAGAAAAGGAGATGAAAGTCCGATGAAGAAACCTTTCTTTTATTCCATCTGTTGAACATTATAGAAAGATGTGAAATTGTCCCACACGAATGCTTGATCACGCAGGAAGAGTCATTTCCACTTTTATTTACATGGGTTCTTCATTTCTTCACCTTCTGAGTGCAAGTTGTTTACGATTTTTTATACAACCCCCTCGTCAGGCTTAGGAAATCAAAACAATGGAAAAATAGATTAGAAAGTTGTCTTCAAGAGTTTATTAGAGACGGAATTGGAGAAGTTTGCAATTTAGCTTCTTATGTCAGCCTTTGTAGTTCATCACCATTGTTTGTGAAGAATGATTAATCAGAGAAGTCTGCTTCAAAACAGCAAAAACAATCTCCGCCCTTCCTCCATGGTGAGAGGAACAAAGGTTGACTTTTGGAGGCTATCGCCCATGTCTAAGGAGAAGCGTTCACCACTGCTTGATTCTCACCTTGCAGATGAAGAAGGAGAGAGTTTTGGAAATGGCAGAGTTTTTAGGCTTCTTTGAACTAATTTGAGATATGATGGTGTCGAATGAAAAAGAGCCAACCTCCTCTTTGCTCTCCCAAGTCTTCATTTTTTAGCCTTTGAGGAGTCATAACTGCTGGAGATCATGGAGGAGTGGATGTAATTTCGAAACTGTCTTCAATGGAAAACGTGGTTGTTCCCTTTTTTACCCATTTCAACGGCCATCAGAAGAAGCAACTGGCTAGATCGTGGGACATCGTGGTCGTCATGCAACGGGGAGAGAAGAAGTTCAACGGCCAGTGTTCATGATGCCTTGCGGTCATCTTTCGGTAGGGGGCCAGTGGCTGCTTCGTTGCGCAGAGCAGCTAACATGATGAAGTTTGCAGCGGTCAGCGGACCTTACAGGCACTAGCCGTTGGGGATTCCTTTTCTTGTAGCCAATCAGATTTCAGCGATCATCAATGTCATCATTCTTTTCATGGAAAATGAGTATTTTTCCTTGGTGAATGTCATGTTTGGGCAGATGAAATTTTTTTTTTTTTTTTTTTTTTTTGTGCCAACAGCAAAGGCATCATATTCCAATGGTTGAGTTTACTAAGCTTTTGACATCTCTCATGACTCAGACAGAATGCATGACAACCTTTTAAGATTGTGGGCCAATAGAAACCACACTGCAAAACTTTCGTAGTTGTCCTTTTGGAGCTGAAATGGCCTCTACATGCGTGATCATTATAGAATGAAATGACACTTTGATGGTCCTCATCAGGAATGCATCTCCTAATTATCTGGTCGGGCAGTACTTGAATAGGCACGGGTCATCCCAAAAGATATATTTCACCTCAAGAATCTGAGTTTATCCTGTTTGGTCCTATGTTCAGGCAGTTCCCCAGTGAAATGGTAATTCACTATATCTGCAAACAAGGGGAGTTGAGAAACACTACATAACTGTGAAGGTCCGGAATCCTTACCCTAGAGGGGGGTGAATAGGGTGAGCTTCTAATTAGTAACCAATTATGACCAGTTTTAACTTCGTAAAGTCAAGTAGTCACTTAGAGAGGATTATGAAACTGTGGAAGCTAACAAAGATAATCACCACAAAGCATTCACCATAACACAATGATTTATAGTGGTTCGGCCCCAATGCCTACATCCACTACCAACTTGTGATCCTATACCCCACCAGATTTCCACTATCTATGCTTTTCAATAGGTTAAGCAATAACATTTACAAATGCTTTTCTAAGGCTAAGTAATAACCTCTACACCATGCTTTCCAAGGCTAAACAATAACGTCTTGGGTTTTCAGGTTTACCCCTAACCTCTACACTTGTGCTTTTCTTAAGTTAAGCAATAACCTTTACAAAATGATAGATTGTCTCAAAGAAGTGTTTACACAATACTTGAAGAGATACAAGTTTATGTTCAATTGCAATGCCTCTTAAATAGAAGAATATGAAAATTTAAATCTAACTCATACACACACATTATATAAATGCAAAGATGAATGCTCAATGTGTATGCATGAGAACTTCAATCAAGTTTAAAATTGATGGCTTAATGATTATAGGCTTAAAGCTTTTAAAAGTTTGAAACCCAAATGTTGATTGAAGTAAAAATGCTAATCACATGTTGAATGAGAAACGACTTGATAATGATATGCCGAGCAAATGCTTACAAGTTGTATGACAGTTTCCAAAACTAAAACATGTGATGCATATACTTGTTGTTTCCAAAACAAAGCAATTTAACTAGATGTTTCAAGGAATGGGAAACAACAGGATATTCAACCAAGTAATAGAATCATGCTATGAGAGAAATCAAAGTTTTATACAAAGCATGAAACCATTATGATATGAAAGTTAAAACTAACTTGGTTTGAGTCTAAATGTAGAATCCAAAATATCAAAGAAATTCAAAGTGAAATACATGTAATGGATTCATCAAATCATCGTTAGCATGCTAAAATTGATTTACCAATCAATTAAACAAAGCATGAAACATATGATGTTGAAAACAAAACTTACTAAGAGATGTAACTTATGAATCCAAAGCTTTGCTTCCCAAGTCCCACTCTAGCTTTCCTTAGCTTTCTCCCAATCCTTGGTCTAATCTCTCTTCAAAGATTTTTTTAAAAGTGGTTTTTCAAAACCCAAGGAAAGGTTCAATTTTATAGAGTGAAAATTTTCAAACAATCCTCTTGTCGGTTAACCGAATTTTGGGTTTGGTTAACCAAACTCAACGGTCATATCCCAACGATCATAAATTTTTCAATCTGAGTTCATTGTCTACTCATTGAAATGTGTCGGTTAACCGAGAGCTGACCGACAGTCTAACCGACCATACAAAAATGCCGAAAAACAAGCGCTCTGACTCCTGAATCGAACTTGGTTTGGTGAAGGCCAAAAGTATGTTCGGTTAACCGAGACCTGACCGACATGTCACCGAGAAGAAAAATGAGCTCTCTGGTATTTGAACCGAGCTTGTTTCAGTGATGGTCGGTTCCTAACTCGGTTAGCCGACACTTAACCGACAGGTCACCGACAGTTAAAAACTAAGCAATTCTAAAGACCTGAAAATCTGACCTGAAACCCTTGAGAAAATGATATTTGCAAACATGTTTAAAAAAAGAGTTTTTGGGTCAAGAAGGGCAAATTTGAAAATGCGATGAGATCAACTAAAATATGTTAGTTGAAAACAAGATTTTGCCAAAACTAAGCATTCCACACTCAACTCTTGATTTCATGATTTTTTAGATAATGATGCATATGAGAAGCTTCAAGAAATGTTTTAATTTGAATGTATATGCTATCATCAAATTGCAAACTATATAGAACTAACAAATTGTTCATTAAGGTAGCTCTATCTCAGTGGGACATCATCATGAGATCAAGTCTACCGATAACATAGAGAGATGATCTGCTACAACATTTTCAAGACACTTTTTGTCCCCGAGTTTTCCAATCAAACTCCTGTAGCAGAAGTATCCACCTAAGCAGACGAGCCTTCGCATCCTTCTTAGCAAGAAGGTACCTTAAGGCTGTGTGATCGGTGTATACGATGACTTTAGATCCTATCAAGTAGGGTCTAAATTTCTCTAGGGCAAAGACCATAACTAGCAATTCTTTTTCAGTTGTGGTATGGTTTAGGTGTGCATCATTCAAGCTTCGACTCGTATAATAGATTACAGGGGGCTTCTTATCCACTCGCTGTCCCAAAACAGCCCTAGGAGCGTGATCTGATGCGTCACACATGAGCTCAAATGGGATAGTCCAGTTTGGAGGTTGGATGGTTATGACAGAGGTAATTTCTTTCTTTAGTTGTTCAAAGGCTCGAAGGCATGATTTATCAAATTCAAATGGAACATCCTTTGCAAGCAAATTGCACAAAGGATTTGCAATTTTACTAAAATCTTTTATCAATCGCCTAAAAAACCCGCATGGCCTAAGAAAGATAGCATATGCTTGACCGTCTGTGGTGGTGGAAGGTTAGACTTCATATCAATCTTTGCTTTATATAGCTCAATGCCTTTTTCAGAGGTCAGGTGCCCAAGGACTATCCTTCTCTTCACAATGAAATTACACTTTTTCCAATTCAAGACCAGATTTTTCTCTTTACACCTAATCTGCATAAGTTCCAAATGGTGCATGCACTCTTCAAAATCATTTTCAAATACTGAAAAGTCATCCATTAAAACCTCAAGGAATCTCTCAGCCATGTTCGAAAGATATTCATCATACACCGCTGAAAAGTAGCCGGTGCATTGCATAACCCAAAGGGCATGCGCCGATAAGCAAATGTTCCAAAGGGACAGGTGAAGGTAGTTTTCTCCTGATCCTCTGGTGTGATTGGAATCGGATTATAACTGGAATAACCATTAAGAAACCAGTAATACGCATGTCCGGCTAATCGCTCAAGCAATTGGTTCATGAATGGGAGTGGAAAATGATCTTTTCGAGTAGCTGAATTCAATTTCCTATAATCTATGCACACTCTCCATCCAGTCTGTACTCTGGTTGGCACCAATTCATTTCTTTCATTTTTCACCACCATCATCCCTAATTTCTTTGGTACCACTTGGACAGGACTCACCCTAGAACTGTCTAAAATCGGGTAAATTAATTATGCATCCAGTAATTTGAGTACCTCCGCCCTAACCACTTCCTTCATAGCATAGCCGGGTTTAGTCGCCTTTGTGGTTCCCGAGAGGTTTTGTCATGTTCCTCTAAATGAATCATCTGTTGAACAACATAGGGGCTTATGCCCTTGATATCTGCGATTGTCCACCCTATAGCTTCTTTGTGATCCCGAAGAACTTTGACCAGTAATATTTCTTGGGCAGTGTTTAAGTCTGAAGCTATAAACAGGAAGCGGTTCTAAAAGGCCCAAGAACACATACTTGAGTGTGTCAGTTAGTGGTTTTAGGTCCAATTTTGGGGGTACTACAATCGATGGCATAAGCGGGGTAGAAGATGGGGTCAAAATCGCTAGTTTGGGCTCCCACCTATTCTTTTCCAAGAATCAGGATGAATCTAGCTGTGCATTCACCTCTTCAATGTGGCCATGTCAAAATCACTCCCAAAATGCGCAAGATGAGCCTCCAATGGATCCTCGCATCCTATCTGGGGAACTGGAGATTCACCAACTCATGTAAATAGCTAACCTGAGCAATCCCATCATCCTCAACTTGAGGTTGCTTAGTCACATTGAAAATGTTAACTTAAATTGTCATGGTGCCAAATGAAATTTGCATCACACCATTCCTACAATTTATCAAAGCATTAGATGTTGCTAGACATGGTCGTCCTAGAATGATGGGTATTTTGGCCACAGTTTCTGTTGGTGGTTTTGTGTCCAGGACAACAAAATCCACAAGGAACACGAACTCTCCAACTTTGATGAGAACATCCTCTACTACCCCTTTCGGGTATCGAATTGAAGCATCAGCCAATTGGAGGGTCACATGAGTTTTCTTTAACTCCCCTAAACCTAGTTCTTCGTATATGGAATACTGAAGTAGGTTGACACTTGTACCCAAGTCTAGTAATGCTTGCTCAATATGATGGTCCCCTATCTGACATGAAATTGTAGGACACCCTGGATCCTTATATTTGATTGGGGTTGGGAAAGAAATAATGGAGCTAGCTTGTTGAGCTAGGAAAGCCTTTTTGGGTACATTGGTGGTTCTCTTAAAGGTGCAAAGGTCCTTCAGGAACTTAGAATGGGAAGGAATTTGTTGGATTGCATCTAACAGTGAGATGTTAATCCTCACTTGTTTGAAAACTTCAAGCATTTTGTCCAAATGGGCATTTGATTTCGTTGGGCCTAGCTTTTGAGGATATGGAGCTTTAGGAATGAAAGTCCTAGGAAGTCACTAGGTGATGGGTTTCCTATGGTAGTGCTTGTTTCCTGAACCAGCTCATGTTCCTTTTGTTCCTCTTTAACTATTAGCTCATCCTTTCCTGAATCCTTCGTTATCTTAGGAATCTCTACTATGTTGTCAACCTGATGGCCGAACCTAAGTTTGGTTATGGCTTTAACTTGCTCATGCCCCTTAGCCTTTGTGTCATGAACTTCAAATTGGCCTTTTTAAATTTGGCTCTTGGGGTTGGCTTTTGGTTGGCTAGGGAAGGTTCCCTTGTCCCTGGCACTCAATGAGTTAGCCAATTGGTTCACTGTGTATTCCAAATTTGCAATTGATTGCGTATTGGCATTCAGACTCTGAACGATGCTTTGTTGAAACTGGAGCGTATTCTGAGCTAACAGTTTGATGGTTTCCTCAAGAGAATTTACCCACTGATTTTGTGAATTGAGGTTGAAATTTTGCATGGGTTGTTTTTGGAACCCAGGAGGTGGCCTGCCTGAGATGGGCGCCCAAGAAAATTTTGGGTTATCCTTCCAACCCGGATTGTAGGTGTTTGAATAAGGGTCGTACCTCGGCCTATTCTCACATCGAGTGGTTTGATACACTGCACTCACTTCCTCAGTATTCTCTCCCTGTCCCTAATTTGGTGACTCAACACTATAGATACCCTATGGCTTGACTGTATTTTAGGGACTCCAAGGTGTCTGGAGTGGGAATCTAATTTCCCTATTTCAGTTCTAAGGCTTCTAGCCATCTCAACATAGTGGCCGATTTGGCCTCTGCCTCAAGCTTTGATTCAATTCTATGCATGCCCCCTCTTTCTGCAACGGTTTGTCTTTTGGGCTCCTCTTTAATGGGTGCCCATTGCAATGTGTTTTCAGCGACATCTTCCAAATATATCCATACTTGGTCTATTGTTTTCTGTGTGAATGCACGATTGCAAAATAATTCCACCACAGTCTTTATTAGGTAATCCATCCCCTCATACAAAATTTGAACCAATCAAATCTTTTCAAAACCATGGTGGGGGCATTGGAGCAAAAGGTCCTTGAACCGCTCCAAGTAATTGTACATGGTCACCCCTTCCAATTGATGGAAACTATTTAGGGCTTTTCTTATCGAGGTTGTTTTCTATTTGGAGTAAAATTTCTTATAGAAAGCCTAAACTAGTGCGCCCCAACATGTAATGGACCCCACTTGTAAGGCATAAAGCCATGCTTTAGCATTTTCCTTTTAAAAAAAAGGGGAACAACCTAAGTATTAGGGATTCCTCGAACATTTGATTATATTTTATGGTTCCACATATGTCTTCAAATTCCCTAACATGTTGGTGTGGGTTCTCCTGCTCCATCCCACAAAACACAGGGAGCATCTAGATCAAGCCAGATTTCAACTCGAATGTAGCATTGGAGGTAGGTAAGGTGATGCATGATGGTTGGGTAGTTCTGTAGTTCGGGTTGGGTACATGTACTCCCTCAGCGTAATAGCTTGAGGTTCTTCCGCCATTGTTTGATAATTTTCCTCAAATATGGAAGATTGTCTTACAACTGTAAGTGGTAGATCTTACTCAATTCAATATAAACACCCTTCTTTTTTACGTACCCACAGCTTTTCCAATTGACTTTTCTTTGATCGCATATACTAGGTCCTACCCTAATGCAATCCTAGCCTAATATGATGCGCAGACAATCAAGCAAAAATTAAAGTACTCAGAGAATCTAATGGGTTTACCTAATCAACTAGACAATTCTTAACTGTTTGAAAAGTACACCTAGGCCTCCAATCCGATCTTGTGAAGTCAAATTGACTAGGTAAGACCCTAGGTTGAATGGTGGGGTCATAATGCACTTGGCATGGTCCCACTTAAACACCAAAGTCCTAGAACAGCGACTGCCACCCTTTAGAGGAATAGGGTTTACCTAGACATAGACTTGACCAAAGAGCGCAACCGGTGCAACCTTTGGTGGTCCTCGTCCTAATGAGCTCGGAATTCTAGGGCCAATGTCTAATTGACTTTAAATAAAGATGGATGCCTATGTGGGGTATGTTTAAATCTAGTGGGCAAGAATCTAGTGATGAAATCCGGTTCTTTTCTTGTTGTGGTTGATTGCCCATAATTAAGTGCGTGTCTAATTAACTTGTGTGTCAATCAAGCAATCACACTTGCAGAATTTAAATCAATCAAGCCCACTTGCGAATAAAAGGAGTCATGGGTCAAATTTAAAATACACCTAGAGTTCCACCCCTTCTTGAAGTCTTGGAAATCCTTCTTTCCCAATCTTTTGTTGTCTTGCAAATTGCCAAAAAAAAAAATCGAACAAACAAAAAAACAATTTAATTTTTTTTTCTTTATATTTTTTTAAATTGCTTTTTTTATTTGTATAACCCTTTGACCAAATAGTTGACTTTTGGTCGGGACCTCAAAAGTATGTCAATGTTGGGCTCATTGGAGAGAGGATTTTATGCTGAACATTTTTCATGTTTTACATTTCTTGATCCAAGGTTCGGAAAGTCCTTTAAACTCCATTGCAATTTCTACTCAAAAGTGGTTCCACATATTAAAATTCCTAAATTAAAAATTAAGATTCCTAATTTAAAATTTTTCTTAAAATTGGCTCCCCGACAACAGCACCAAAAACACGATGTGACCAGAACTTGATCAATGTCCCAAGTATATTAAGAGAGATCAAAACACAAGGTCTCACCAGAGCTGCAATAAAGATTAGTCTGTATGGTCATTTGAATAAAATACTTTAGCAACAAATATTATAAAATTAAAATTTGCGGATTTAAGAACAAAATAATAAACAAATTTCAACTAATTGAATTCTTTATAATATTTTTATCCGATTTCGTCTCCTGAACTCACTCATGAATATGGTGAGTCCTAGCCCCCTCTGTGTGTCTAACCTAAAACTCCAGCAACTTAGGAACAATATTATTTAATCGCAAGTGCATGTCTATCTATTTGAGACAGTGGCAAATACAAGTCGAACCCACAGGGAGCTAGTTAAAGAAATTTTTAAATTAAAAAACTTAATTAATCAAATTAGATGAATTTTTAAATGAGTTGATGAAAACAAAATCATACAATCAATTAGAAGATAAGAAATAAAATTGATAAAAACGATTAGAGCATAGGAATCCAATAAGCATCCATCTGTTTATTTATCAAATCATCTGCAGGAGGTTTTTTTTTTTTTTTTTAATCTGCACAAGGTTATTAACAACCACTAAATCCCATAAATTGTTGTCCACCCCAATGTTTATTGGACGATCCTAACCGTCTTCCCCACATGTTGAATCATTTGATTGGACCATTGTCCATTTTCAGGACCACCATATGCTATCCAATAACTTCAGGCAACAGTTTCCACACACGGAAACTTTTGATCACGAATTTGATGGCTTCCCACACCCATAACCCCCAATTTCAACCCTTGATTACCAAAATCAGAGGAAAGAAATTTGAAGGAAAGAAGACAACTGAAAACATATGATTGAAATTACAATTGACCTGTGATAAATAACCTCTACCAATAGTCCAAACAAGAGCATGCCCCATATCTAAAATGATGGAATCTAATTCGGTCTCTCAATATTATTTCTCTACCATATATTCGAGAAATGAGCTTAGCACTTGAATGACAATCACCACATACTCTAAGATTCTTGATAATCCTGATGGGAACAGTTGAATCAGAAGCAACAAGAGCAAATGCAATGGCTATCTTCTCACTGTGGTATGAGAGAGCATCCTCTTTTTCCTCTTCACCCATGTCAAACAGCACTTCTTGGGTGCTTGGCTTATGCCCATATTCATGCAACCTCCTGCCCATCTCATCAAGCATAGCATATATCTCTCTTGATCGTGGGTGGGCCCTATCTCCCAATATAAACTCATGTATCTCACCATCCATCTCAACCAAGCTGTGGCCAGGCATCTTGTTAATACCCTTGTCTTTCATCACCTTCCTTACTCTCCTCACATCCTCCCAATGGTTCATGTTTGCATATATGTTTGATAAAAGCACATAGTTACCACCAGACTCTGGTTCTAGCTCTGTCAAATGCCTAAGTGCAAGCTCTCCCAGCTCCATGTTCCCATGAATCCTAGAAGCCCCTAGCAAAGACCTCCATATCACTGCATTAGGCCTCATGGGCATCTTCCAAACCACTTCATGGGCCTCATCGAGCCGCCCAGCTCGACCAAGGAGGTCCACTAGACACCCGTAATGCTCAATCTTCGGTTCGATCCCGTACACCTCATTCATGGAATTGAAACACCGGCGCCCCTCATCGACCAGCCCAGCATGCGCGTACGCGCACATCATGACCACAAAGGTCACATAATCGACCGCCACCCCATCTCGATCCATGACATTGAAAAGTCCGACAGCGGGCCGAGCCAGCCCGTGAATCGCAAGGCCGCGGATCATTGAATTGTAACACATGGTGTCCCTCTTGGGCAATGAATCAAACACTTGAATGGCCAAGTTGATGCACCCACATTTCGCGTACATGTCAATCAGAGCAGTCGCAACGAAACGGTTCAACTCAAGACCATGCCTCTCTATGTATGCATGTGCCCATGCACCTTGACTGAGTGCACCCAGATCAGCACAAGCACCAATCACCGCTACAAATGTGATTTCATTAGGCCTTATCAGAGACATTTGCATTTCATCAAACAAAAATAAGGCCTCAATGCATGAACTGGCATCATCACTACAAGTACTAGTGCCATGAGCATAAGCAGATATGATGGAGTTCCAAGCAGCTAGATCAGGATCTTGGATCTGATTAAAGAGATATCTAGACAGTTCGAGTTTGCCACATTTGGAGTAGAAGTTGAGAAGAGAGGCATGGAGGAAGTGATCGTAGGTGGATCCAAGGAACTTTAGGACATGGGCATGGAGGGCAAGGCCATGGTGGATCCATGGGTGGGACCCACATGCTTTGAAGAGAGATGGGTAGGTGTAGTTGTTGGGGTTGGGGGTTTTGTGGGAGAGGAGGTGAGAGTAGAGAGAGAGGGCAATGTGGGTGTTGTTGGTGGAAGCTAGAGCGGATATGAGGGTGTTGTAGAGGAAGATGGTTGGGTTTGGGATTTGATTGAAGATGGAGGTGGGGTAGGAAGATCCAAGGGTGGAGGATAACGGAGGGAGGGAGGAGAAGAGGAGGAGACGGCTGAGAGGAAAGGTGTGGTGGGCCAGGCCTGTTGTGATCATATGGGCATGGGCTTGCTTGAAGGTGGTTGGGGTCTTGCATTTTTCTAAGAGGAGAAGGGTTGGATGGTTGCAGATTGGGCTTTGGGGTCTCATGGGTTTAGATGTGGTCTATATGGACAGAGGGAGAGATTGAGCTGTTGTTTTTTCGATTTGACCAAAGTTTATATACAGGGAATACGTTTCAGAGAAGACAAATCTGATTTTGACCGTGGGAAGCCCAACTTAAAGACTCGAATTATGATTTCAGTTTTTGTTTGCTTTTGTTTTTCCATTAGGTCAGTGCTACTATTAGTGTGACTGGAAAGCCTATTTGCTTACATGAGAGGAGTAAAAGGAGTAGGGGTCAAATTATTAAAAAAAGTTAAAAGAGGAGGGGATTAAAATAGGAAAAACAATACTGAAATTTTTTACTTCTTCTCACTTTCTTATGTTTGGGGACAGTAAAACAAAGTGGTCAAAAGTGGGAGTAAAACCCCTAATTTATGTCACATGAATCTTTACTCTTTTTTTCAATCCAAACACCCACATAGTGAGACTTTTTTTTTTTTTGGTAGTTACAGAGTAAGATTGTATGTTATTTCAGTTTTACTCTACTCTAATGTTTTCCATACAAGTACCCAAAACTAAAACTTTATATCACCTCAGCGGCTTAGCCCTTCCTTACTCCTTTTCTACTTTGTTTCTTGATAAACAAATATTCAGTGCATTGGTAATTTTGATTTCAAATTTGCGAAAGATGAAACTCAATATTCCTAAAATCCAGCTTGTTTTATGGAATTAAATTCCAAGATCTTCTTTGTATTGTATTTCAAAAGTGGTTGAAATCAAAAGCACAAAGGTAAACATACAAAAATGACAATAAGAATCTACTCTTTAATTCTAATATAGTCTAATAAGAGCTAATTAAATTAAGATACCAAATAAAAGCTTTGGTTTGTAAGTTTTGATTTTTTTATTAGTCTATTTGGTAGAATAATTTTTTGAAAACATTCTAATTTCACAAGAGAGTGTATGATAAACATACAAATAAGAGCTTATCAGAGGGGCATTTCACTACCATTCCCTAAAAATTCTCTGCCCATGGGATCCACTTTTAGAAATACAGCATGGAATCCATTTTTAGAATCAGAACATGGGCCCATTTTTTATGAATGTGAATATGAGACCCACCCTAGAATTACAACGTGGTCCATCTTAAGAATTGTTGTATATGTGACCCACCTTTAGAAATGACTAGATGGGACTCACTTAGGAATTAAAACGTAGGGCCCCCTCTCATAGGAATTAGGGGCCCACTTTAAGTGATAACAATACAGGTCCACTTGTAGGAGTTACATCAAGGACCCACCAAGGAATTGTACATTGTACATGGGACACATCTTTAAAAATCACAACATGAGACCCACCTTTAAGATTTAGAACACGGGGGCTACCTTTATAAGAATTACAATATTGGCCCATCTTTACAGGAATTATAATGTGGCTCCACCGTTTGTGATTATGACCTGGGACCCACCTTTAGGACGTACAAAGTGGATCCACTTTTTGTAGTTGTGAACGCGGGACTCTTCAAAAATTAAATGCAAAACCCATCATTTAAGTCATTTGAGAATTTTATGAGGTCGTTTTTGTCCAAAATGCTTGTAAATTTCGCATTGTTCACTTCTATTCCCCTAAGCTAAAAAAAACTCTAATAAAAAAACATCCCCCTTAACTTACATTTTTAGAGGCCAAACCTCTAATATGTACATAAGCTCTAAAAAGAAAATATAACCAAAGGTTTATTAAGTCCTTCAATATATAAATAAGCTCTAAATCATAAAATAGGAGCTTGTGTATAGAGTTTTCAAAGGGCCCCTAAAAGAAACTCGAAGTGGAAAACTCCATGGGTTATTTGATCACGGTCAAGTTAGGGTTTTGTAAAATTAAAAAATAAGGTATTTCCAAAGACGACGTTAAAAAATACATGAACCACTTGAGTTCGAGTTCATTTTATATACTAGCAAAATATACCCATTCTTAGCACGGGTAATATAATTCATGATTTAAAAAATTATAGAAGCTTAAACTAATAATACTTTTGAAGAATTATATTGAGGATGAAAAATAAAATTGAAAGGTCTGAAACGCCAATACATTAACTGTCATAATAACATATTCAAACAACCAATCAAAATATTTTTCATCCTATAAGGGTTAAACCATCTAAGAGTAAAGCTCATTAAATAACCCGACATGTTGCATTGCCATTATAACATATAGCATCTACCATTATAAGATTCTTTTGTATTCAAGCTCCAAGAAGTTTCATAGGAGTGAACAACTTTTCTTCCGTTTAGAACGAAAGAATGCAACTTTTCCTCCCTTCAGAGTGGAGGAAAAGTTGCAAAATGAGTGCTTCCCAAAAAACCGCTTTTCCTCAATTTACAGTAAAGGAAAAGCTACAAAATAAGTATACAGCCAACTGGCTACCTGAAAAGACCACTTTTCGTCCCTTCAGAGTGGAGGAAAAGTTGCAAAATAAGCTGGTACCCACAAAGACCTTCCAAAATAAGTATACCACCAATGTATATGGTGCCTACCCGAAAACACTACTTTTCCTCCCTTTAGAGCGGAGGAAAAGTTTCAAAATAAAGTATAATGCCAAGCATACTTTTGTATTTCACGGGAACCAAATAGAAGCTTAAAATAATGATACTTTTGAAAGAACTTTATTGAGAATAAAAAATAAACCTGAAAAGGTCTGAAACGCCAATTACAATATTAACTATCATAAAAATATATTCAAACAACCCATCAAAATATCTTTCATCTTATAGAGGGTGGACCAACTAAGAGTGAAGGTCATTAAATAACCCGGCATGTTGCATTGTCATTATAACGCCTAGTATCTACCATTATAAGATTCTTTTGAAAGAGAGATCTTAATCACCAGACTTGTTATTTTCTTTCTCCAATTAATAATAAATCAACCACAAAAGGATCTACAAGCCTATAGAATGCATCAGTCTCAAGTTTCTTCTCAAAATCATAGGTTTTACTACGAATCAAC
This sequence comes from Persea americana, assembly GCA_029852735.1. Taxonomy (NCBI): domain Eukaryota; kingdom Viridiplantae; phylum Streptophyta; class Magnoliopsida; order Laurales; family Lauraceae; genus Persea; species Persea americana. The sequence goes on from CM056816.1 coordinate 19,837,883, forward strand.
GTTTTCAAGCATTAACTAAATGGGTTTCACCGGAGAGAGGAAAAACAAACCACGTCAACTCTATCAACATGGACAGTATCTAAATGTGGCAGATTATTATGTAACTGATGTGATCAATATCAATCATAAAATACCGCAAGTACACGGGTGTCTAGATGAGAAAATGGCAAGAATGGGTCGAACCCACAATAAGCTAATTAAAGAAACTTTTAGATTAAGGAAACTAACTAACTACAATCAAGGAAAGTTTTGAGTATTTAGATATAAAATCAAGCAACTAATTTAGAAAGATGAAAAACTTAATGAAAGTGATTAGAGCATAGGAATTCAATAAGCATCCGTAAATTATTTATCAAGTAATCCTAATTTTTTCTAATTTTTACTTCAAATTAAAGACAAATCAATGTTTTTAATTTGGAAAATCTAACTTTTAAAATCCCTTTTCAATCATAAAAATTCAAAACTCAAGACTTCCTTCATTTCATAAAAGAATAAAAATAATTTAAGAACTACCCATCAAAAGTAAGCATAAACCATCAAAAGATCTAAATCCTAAACATGGCCTATCAAACCTAAACCATCAAAAGATCTAAATCCTAAACATGGCCTATCAAACCTAATATGAATAGTCAAAAACTAATTTTTATTTTCAGAATTTAAGAATGGAGATTTACCTAGGGCACGAAGACAAGCCTATTAATCATTAAGCACATAATCATGGAACACAAATTAGAATTACTAAATAAATAAAAAGAAGTTACTTACCTCCATCCATAGCTTTAATCAAGAAAATTAGCCCGCCATTGCAAAGAATGCTTCTTGATTTGTCATTAAAAATTGCATCGTTACAACTTCTCCTTTACAAAATTTCTCCTTCAAAATAAATCCTTAGACATGGCCCAAGGCTACCAAAATAAAATAAATAAATAAAATACTAATGGAAAACAAGAAAGGAATAAAAGAAAGAAAGGAATTGGAGAGAGGGCTAGATGTGTGATGCCTCCATCCCCTTTTAGGTTGGTTTTATAGATGTTGATGCCTCCTTTTTAGAAAAGAATCTCCTCTCTTTTAAGACTTGTTTCCTTATTTGGAAAGATTTCATGCTTAGGACTCAAGTTAGGCTTCACACTTAGAAAGAATTTGAATTGGAGATGATTTGTTGCTAAGTGTGGTCTCTTGGGCTCTAAGTCTTGCCAAATTGAACTTCTCAAACATCTCATGTTGCCAATTTTGAAAACCTCTTATAATTTCCGCATAGAATTATAACAGGTAACTTCCCGATGTCATATCTCCCTCAATATAGCTCTAATTTATGCAATCTTGGGCTCCACGGATATCAACTCGAAAAGAGCTTTCCAACGATAGATAGATTGCACCAATCCGATACTAGGTTTGAGAGTTATGGCTATTTCAATTTGCTGCCCCTGAAAAATCCAGAAATAATTGTGCAATTAAAGAAACTTCTATGTTTGGCATGCTATGGGATGTGTGGGACCCATGTTAGACGTCCAAAGCATGCTTAGACTCTTTCTTTGCTTGGTTATTTGATTCCCTTTCCATCTTTGAGATTTTTCAATCTTTCCAACTTCACCAAGATGTCAAGATATGTGGGCCCACCATGAAGCGAATCCCGCCTTTGATCTCTCTCAAATTTCACCAATGCAAGTCCCACTCTTGATTTATCCTACAAAAATAAAATTAAATGGTGTCAATAATAATCAAGTGTGAGGAATCTAGATGGACTATGCATGGGACCCCACATGCATACTTAATGCACCAAAAATACCCAACTCTCCAAAAATAGCATATGGCGTCAAAATTAGAATGTATGCATTAGTGAAGCCAAAGAAACTAATTTTTGGGTGATAAATGGGATGAAAATCCCTAATTTCGCAAAAGTCATGCAATGTAATGAATTTTGACCAAATTTGACTAAGATTCCAACTTTGATGCTCAAATGCATGAAATTATGAAATTAAGTGTAATTTTATGCAATTAACCTAACTAAGTTCACAAATGCATATAAAATAATGAATGAAAACTACAATTTTGTGGACTTATCACACCCCCAAACCAGCTTTTTGCTAATCCTCGAGCAAAATAAGTGAAAAAGGAGAAGTTTACTATCCTAACAAATGCAGAAAAAGAAAAAGAAAAAGAAAAATGTTGGTTATTCCTTTCCTTTTCTTTGTTCTCTCTGCCTTTCCCTCTAGCTTTTTTATTCAGTTTCTGACATGTGGATTTCATTTCATTTACTTTGTACGGCTTCAAATGTATTGAGAATGGATATGCTGAAGCGTTGGATTTGCTCAACTTGGGAGATCAACTTGGGTTGTTTTATATTGAGGATGAATTGTTTCTTTGTATTATTATTTTGCATTTGGGTCATTCATCTTTGGACTTTATAGGATGGATTGTGCACTCTTATGGCCTACCTGTAGGATGGATTGTCCTACTTTGAATGCGGTAATTGGAAGTAAAAATTCTAATTTGACCTTTCTGTTAAAATTTGATAATTGAATTTTCTAGATTAAAATTTGATAATTGGAATAATCAATGTTGGTGATATATGCATTGATGTTGAGGTGTCTATTAATGTAGATAACCTAAACATGTATACGTATTAAAACAAGCCAATACACACAATAGGAAATGTTCACTGTGCTGATATGCAAAATGATAACAACAGTCAACGAAAAAAAAAAGAAAAAAAAGAAACATCTTCAGCGGAAAACTATACAAACAAAAAAATATTCTTATTAGGGAGAGCCTAACAGCAAGGTGGGAGGTCTCTCAAGTGGAGAACTATAGATTTTTTCTTTTATTGGCGGATGAAAGCCATATCAGGTTCTGGAAAGACCTATGGGATTGAGGATGATGAGTCATTGTCACCAAGATATCTGAGACTCTGCATGGTTTCAAGCTGCAACAGAATCTCAAAATTAGGGATTGCATTTAAGATGGGCAAGCTAGAACAGAGTAGCAGGGGCGGCTAAGTTGCCAGATTCAGTTTGAGTTAGATATATTAGACCAAAGCTTTTTGGTTCAATGATGACTCCAAACCGAAATGTCAACCAAAAACTTTTGGCCCGCATTCAGTCCCGTTCACCAGAATCAACCATTTTGGTAGTTTCGGCCAAACAAGCTGAAACTGAATCCAACTAATTTGGTAGTTTCAGTAATCTTTTTTATTTTCCATTTTTGGGGAAAAAATCCACTGTTATTTTAGACTGTGGCATTGTTAATTGGAGAAAACCGTTAAGAATACATATAACAATTTCACAATCTCGTGGTTGCGACAATGAGCACCTTCCAATTATGCTAGAGGCCCCTAGCTCCCTCACACTTTCACATTGTAGGGCTTCATAGTCATGTGGATAACTTAAATAGGTATATGCGTTAATGTGGATAACTTTGCATATCAAAATACAAATTCCACTTACAAAAAAGAATTCAAAACCCACTACGCTTCATATTTCTTCAAGTGACGTTTTCATTTCTTTACTTTGCATATTCCTAGCTTCTACACTTTCTCTCAAAAGTTGGATTTCATGCTTAATTTCCTGCTTCATCTCTTCAAGTGACATTTTCATTTCTTCCATTCTACTTTCAGTTTGCACACGTCCGATATTTCGGTACGGTGTATATTCAGCCGTGACCTCATCCATCCAAATCAACAACCCACAGCCTTTTCCCCCTACAAATAAATTCATAGCAAATGCAAAATTAATATTGGAGTGAAGATGCATTAATTTAAGAAATTGGAATATATAGACGCTTACATGTAAATCGAGACACTTCTAAAATCTTCGTCCTCGATTATAGGCTATACAAGAAGTCTTTAAAATCATATAACCATATCCACATGGGCACTTTGGAGCCTATTCTGGAGCCGTTTGGCATTTTACTTTTAAAATAAAGTGGAGTGAAGTGAAATAAAAAAAAGGGAATAAAATATCAGTAGGTTATGATGATATTTTATTTTTAGTTGTTTAAAATGGAATACTTTTTACTTTTTGTATGAGGAAATGAAGTTTTTTTGTCTTTTAGTGAATAAAGATAATTGTTTTTTGACTTTTTTTGAAAAAGAATAAGGGAATTTTGAATTAAAGTGCTTTTGATGTGATGCTTAATTTTACTTGACAAATAAAATTATCAAACGATCTCTAAGGATACGACGCTGACCTCGCTAAATTTTCTTGACTAAGCCCTCAGTTGAAGATGATGAAATTAAATTGAATCTTAAAAAAATATCAACATTCATATATGGGATCTATTAAGTTTAATGTGAATCACGTACTTCAAGACGACATGTGGAAGGCGTATCCATTTATTTATATTAATTTAATCGAGCTGAGTAATATGCAAAATATCTATGCACAAGCAAACTACAGCAACATGAATAATCGTCCGCATGTACCACACACATAATCGCATGTATTGCAATCCGAGATACATTCAAACAAACCCCTAATCAGATAACTCAAAGACACAGCAAGACCCTAAAAAAATGTGAAGCAATCAACTTTTAGAATCTTGGTAAATAGTCTTGAATCAAAGGGAGAGATTGATATTTCAGAAATTGTCAGACAAGAAGCAAATGTAATTTTGAGGATATTATGGCTACCAAAACACGAGAAGTTGGCAATAAACAGAAAACCTTGCTATTTCATGGAGTTTCTTAGTGCAGGGAATGCTATGGATTATGACTGGCGTGGCAGGTGATATTAAAATTGCACTGTTGGCATGTGATGGACATGCACCACCCTCACGAGTCAGATTATAACTTCTTCTCTTTTGCTTGTATTTTGACATTGATCATTTTTATTATGTATATTCTGATCTCTAATGAATTGCTTTTTATACGTTTATGTATTGATGTTTGAACAAACATTATGGAGTAATTTTACAATAAAAGGAGATGAATTTATGCAGGTGAAGGAGAGTCCATTGTTGAGGTAGCATGGTTACTTGTGAAACATCTGCTTGATTCGACTGTTAATCTTTTGTAAAGATAGTATGTCACCCTGGCCATCAAAAGCCATCACACACCCCATATATACCTTATATCTTGTCTAGGGTTTGGAATCCACCATCAACAAATACAGATAATGAATGAGATAAGAAAGCAAACCCAATTATCTTACCATGACAAGAAGGACGTCACCCTGGCCGCAGATGGGGCTATGTACAGATGAGGCTGGGCCCCACAGATGAGGCTGGGTGCAAATGGGGCTGGGCGCAGATCTCTAATAGGCGCAGAGAGGAGCTGGCAGTCGAGAGAGGAGGCCTTTCTGGTCGGGCAGTCGAGAGAGAGAGAGAGGTAAAATCTGGAACATATAAGCGTGATCCCATCTTTTGGCAAGTTGAACGAGGTATCCTCGCTGACTCCAGACCATAATAATATCTTCAATTTTGCTTGGCGGAGTGTCATCGAGGCTGAGTGTGACGTTTTGATTATTTTAATTATATAAATTATTTATTTTACTATTATTATGTAATTGTATGTATTTTAGTTAAATACGCGATTAATCTAAGTGGGGACCACGTTAGGCTTAGGTTTGGTGAGTTAGGCTCGTTTGGGTAGGTGGCTTGACCCATAGTTAACCGGGGCCCAGTTTAGTAAACGGAGTTCTTCTCTGATTAAAACTCTTTATCTCTTCCAATCCAAACTCTTATCTATTTAGAAACTCTATTCTTTTTAGAAATTTAAGTTAGATTACAACTCCTATGCCCATTCTCTATTTATACAACACCACACTATTTTATTTTCACACACAATTCTCTCTTCCAACTTTTCTCTGAAACCGTGAATATCAGGCAAGTACCTAACCATAATTTGTAGATTTAATACTTGTGGTCTTCTTTGATTTGCGTGTGGATGCATGTAGAAGCCCATTGATGCCCTTTTCATATTATAATGTGGTCATGTAATTTTCATATTATACTGTATTTTCTTATTTGGAAACCAAATCTTGAACAGTGTGGGACGAAAGTTGCTGAGAAAGTTCTGTGTTGGGCAGTGGGGCCCACTATCCATACACCTTGTAGTGTCCGACCCTTCCCATTCCAAAATACAGGGTGGGTTTCTGTGGGGCGGTTCAAGACCTGTACATGGGTTAATGAGGGACAAAGAATTCTTGTTGCAGGATGCATGGAGACCCTTGATGTTAGATCTGATCCGAGGATCCAGAGGAGGACCCACGGGCGACCTTAGAGGGACTGGTCCCATAGGCAATGGACACCCCTGGCCCACCATCTATTAGGTTAATCAGAGAGGGCGTGATTGAGGGGAAAAGAATTAGTTTTGGGCAATAGGTGATTGTGGGACCCATTGGACGATCTGATCATAGATCTTGTCTGGGCATCCGGCCATATAAGGCTGAACGACACTGTGTGTGAGAGTGATCTGGGTTTTGATCATGGGGGCCCATTATCATAGCATCTAAGTGGCATCAGGCGTGGGCATCATTCTCTGCAATTCCGGATTCCGGGTTCTGCTGTGAATGGGGCAGAGAAGGTCTTGACTTGGTTGTGTATAAAAATAAAATAAAATAAGAGAGAGGTGGTGATGACGTGGGTGAATTTGGGGATATGGGATCCCATGTGACAAGGTAGCACCCATAGCTTTATGTCCCCTATATTTATAAAATTGGAAATAAAAGAAGAGAGAGGAAGAAAGATACAAAGGTAGAATGGGAGCTAGTGCTGACCTGGGCACGTTTTGGGTAAGGGAATGTTATTATGAAACAACATTGAGTTCTGACCATGCTCCTCATTAGTTTCTAGAAATTAGAAAGAAGTCATGTTAATTTTAATGAAATTTCAAATTAGACCCTTGGGCCTATTTTATAAAAGAGTTGGATTTGGAAAGTATTATAAGTGGAATTCTCAGGTTTTCTAAATTCATAAACTAAAATAGTTATTTATCATTATTATTTGCAAATTAGATTGGAATGGTTTCTTCGATTTTAATGGGTTAAAATTGTATTTTTATAATTTATTAATTGGATCATTGGACTTGAGTAAATACCGTATGGGCACACGGTATCTTACTAACATGGGGTTTAGTACTTTGTATGACCTCGGAGAAATCCGAATGGATTTGAGCTCAACCCATCTTTATTGAAAAACCCTTAATTGGGTCTATGCACCATTGATTGAGAAGGGATGTGTTGATCTTTTATCTATTTAGAGATTCCTATGGTTATTGGGTACGAGACCTTATATTTGACCTTAGAATTGGCTTGTGATTATTCCTTGACCTTTGGGTGTGCATACATGATTGAGATTGATGTTGATCTATTAGTTGCATACCCCATGATTGATTGGATATGGACCGTGATGTGGCTTGGCAATTGTTTGGGATATTGTGGGTGTTTATTCGAATGATTCATTGGTATTGATTGTGGATTATTGTGCAGCCAGCCCTTCACTTTGACTTAGGTTTCTGTGTCAGAGCATTACAAGTCACTAGGTTTATTCTACTATGATATGTATATATATATGTATATATTGATTGGGTCATATTCGAACGACTGCAGTTGTAATTGGACGGCTGATCACCGATGTGTGCGGACACTGTAATATCCGAATTGAATTCGAACCGGTTTATCCGGCCCTTTGATTACGAACCGGTTTATGACCGCCGGCCTTTCGAACGGGTTTTCCCACTATATTAAGGTTGACCACCCAAAGCAGTGGCATTGTTGCTGTGTGATTATTGTATTGCTCTATTGTGTAGATTGGATATAGGTGATACGTTCTTTTCGTCATTGTGACAATGTTATTCTCTTATGATCTTTACCTGTCATTACTCTCATTGATCTTGTGTTTTATTTATAAATTATGTTTTCGTACTTGCTGTTTACCTTGTTTATTGGTACATAGGTACCAACCCTTACCATGTCGGGGAGACGGAGGAGGGTCAAACGTTTCAAGCATTTGAGCCAATTGACGAACCCGAGTGGAGAGCCGGAAATGGCTACAATGCCGTTTGAATCTGCGCATGAGATATCGACATCTTAGACTCTTTTAGTTTATTTAATTCCATAATATATTTAGTTGTTGTTTAGTTTAATTGGAAACTTTAACTTTAAATATTCAGTGAGTTATGTGTTGGGTTGATTTTGAATATTAATACCAATTGATTTAATGCTTCTGCAAATGTTTTATTATGACTTACTATGTTTCTAAATTTTGTAGGTCCATATTTGGGAGCTTGTGTTGCATTAAACACAGGAAATTGAATGTTTATTTTTATTTTTCACGTTATCCCCTGGTTGTATTTTTGGGGACGTGACAGTGAGGGCTGGAACATCAATTCTAAGAGAGAGAATGTTGTTTTTGGCATAGGGGTATGGCCCATTTTCTCCTTTTGCCTAGAACACATGAGCTGGAGGGGAACCGTCTCCTTCGTCATCTTTTGTCTTGGGCCTCTTGTGCTTAAAAATCAAGCGGTGGGAGACTGAACAGTTTATCTGTTGCTATCATTTTTTTTCTTGTCGAAACTCATATAATGCGTTGAGATGTGCATCATGAGTTTGGGAAACAACCTTCTCTTGAAGCTTGTCTTCCCTTTTTGCCTCTGCCATTGCTCGAAGATTTTGTTGCACTTGTTCAAGCTGCTGCTCTATCTTATTAAAGTGTTTTTCAGAATATGATGTCCAATGGATCACATAATAAAGTTCTCTGATGTGATCTTCTTGTTGATTTGTAGAGTTGACATCATGCATAAGCAGATAGCTCACATCTGCTTTCAACTTGGGGTTTCTTGAAGCAAGCTAATAAGGAGTAGTGGTGGCATAAGTAGCTTTAGGAGGCCAGTGTCCGGTAGTGATCAATTTTGGAGGTCCTACAGAAGAGCTTGAACCTGTAGGATCTCCTTGCATCATATAAGACTGTGCAGACGATGATGCAATAGATGACGGTTCTTCATTTGTGTCATATAAAAGACTTGTGATGCGACAACTGACGAATCTCTATTTGGAGAATATGTCAAGGGCTTTGGAACAGGATTTGGAACAATTGGAAGAGGGGGCTAAGGCAATCTAGACCTTTGAAGATCTGGATGAATCGGGGACAACATAGAAGTTCTCGATGCATGGGTAAGGGGAAATTTTGAGAAAGATGGAAAAACATTTCTTGAAATCTTTTTTTCTTGGAATTCTTGGTACTGAAGGTAGTTACTGATAGCAGGAAATCCTTGTAAAAATTCAGTATTATCAAAAGAGGGAGCTAAAGCTTCAACATTTTGCATGAGTTTTACAGGTAACTTCATGCCATAGTCAAGTCGAAATCTAGACACAGTAGCATCTGGCAAATTAAAAATGCATCTTGAAGCAACGGTGGCATAAATACTGTTCGGAAGAGGATTGACTCCTTTAATTTGAACACACGTAACAAACAAAGATGGTAGTTGAGGATCTTTCAGGGAGTAAGTAAAATTTGGCTGGACTACACAGAGACCATATTTGTTTAAAAAGCCTCGAAATTGGCAGATAAGGGCATTTGCCATTCAATTTGGCGTACATCAAGCAATGAGATGAGATATTCTGCATTTAGCTTGTATTTGAAGTGGGGCTTTGTCAAACTCCGACCCAGGATTAGCGCGATTAGTGTTAGTTAAGTGCGTGTTCAGTGATAATGTGAGTTTAGTGTACGTGGGATTATAAATTGGTTCTATTTGGTCTAGAATTAGCTTTGGGGAATTTTGAGAGCGTTTTGTACTATTTGGTCACACTTAAGGGTGCCTTGAGTGAACGTGTAAGCTTTGGAGGAAATTCCAGTTCTCTAATTTTTATCGTGATTTCGATCTCTTTTGAATGGTTTTACTTTATTGATAAACTTTTGTATTCAGCTTGTCTGTGTTTTAGGCCCAGAAACCCAAGTTTTGGTCCAAAGGGGTAAATCAGTCTTTTCACACCAAATCTGGACTCAAATTTCGAAATCTCAAAACTATACCAAATTTATACTTTTTGGAAACTAGATTTTTCGGCGATCATTTTAGTCTTCTTCGTCGTTTTCATCCGGGGACCCCAAGTCAGTGTTTTAACCATTGCAAGCCTTGAGCAATGGGGCCCACAAGAACCCATTTGAAATGAGCCTTCCCCTCCTTCATTGTTCACTTCGGTTCTTCCCTGCAACCTTCTTCAAACTCAGCTGTGATTTCTTCTTCTTCCCCTCCTTTCTTCTCTTTGCATGCCTAAGCTAGAAAGCTTCAAATCAAAAACCAATTATACCATCTTCTTCCTCTCAACTCAAGGAATCCATTGCTACCATTTTCTTGGAGATCCCAGCTGTGTTTCCACTCCATTCTCTTCTCCTCTACTTGTTTAGCAAGCTTCAGGTGATGGATCTCTTTCTCCCCTTCAATGTAGTTTTTTTGAGTTCTTTAGGAAGCCATTTTTCAAGCATGCAACACCCATTTCGAAATGGGTCATTGTCTTCTCCTTTTTGGTGGATTTTTGAAGATCTTTTCATGGGTTTTCTTGTAGATTTCGTGGAGTACATTTGGTAGGATTTGTTTCTGGGATTGTTGGGCTAGGACTTTGGTAAAGGCAAGTGATCAACTTAGCTTCATAATGCATGCAATATTTGATTATGTTAGCTTTCATGATTTGATTTCTTTTCCATTCTAATTTGGGCAATATACTGTTTCAAGGATGTGTTATAGTCTGAAATCTTGTTTTAATTGAAATGCATATGCTAATGGTTTGTATTCATGGTTTTCATTCATTTGAAGTTACTGTTATCTTGCCAAAATGTGTTATAAATGGATGCTAGGATAGAGGAAATGTTGTGAGGTGAATGGAAGTGTGGATTGTTAGAATTTGAATGGAAATTGCCCTTGGAGAGCATGGAGGCTCAGGGGATATGCAGGGATTTGACAAAGGAATGAAATGGTGAAAGGAGGTGTGAAATCTGAATCAAACTGAGGCTGCCGCAGATCGGCGGTCAGCAGTCGGCTAGCCGACTGTTGACCCACGGCTAACCGCCCCTGTGTCGGTCAGAATAACAGTAACTCAGTTCTGCACAAGGCGTGGTCGGCCCGCAGGCGGTCAGTAGGCGGCTAGCCGACCTGCGCAAGGAATCTGAAAAGTAGTATTTTTCCTGAACGGTCGGTCAGCGGTCGGTCAGTTGGTCGGTCAGCCGACCAGCAACCGGCGGCCAGCCGCCATGTAGCCGCGTGGTGACCGAGTGCACAGAAGGAGAATTTTGAAGGGGCTTCGATGGGAGAGAAAAACTAGAATATGTTAAGGGGTCTTTAGCATGATGTTGTGCAATTGAAACATGAAATGTTGTCTAGCTTCGGGGACACCAATTCATTTTAAACTCCAACATTTGGGTTTCAACTTCACAAGAATCAACTAAAGAGTCTTAGCATATACTTGACATAATTGTTTCGAAATCTTGAATTTTGACACGAAGAATACCGTTTTGTACCTGTTTTGATTTACAAGCATGTGTTAAACTTTTGATTTGTTTCGAGAACTATAATGGGGACACTTTTCCAGCCTTGCTTGTTATAGCTATGCTATTCTTGTTTCGTCTCGTCTTGCATTGTTTTGATAAGTGTTTTTACCCATTTTTCGCTAAGTTTTGTACAAGCATTGATATGTTTTATGCATACATGGATATCATAGAATTCCGTTGAGCTTGGACTGCCCTCTCAGTCTGATCCACTAGTTAGGGGGCCCTTAAACATAAGGGCAATCTGCAGATTAGTCGTGTATTTATACACATCTTTGTTTTGTCCGGTTCCGCGGCCGGTTTTCCGCCCACCTTGTGTGGTTCGGACTTCTGTTTCGTTTTGTCTCGTTTTGTTTCGTTTCGCTTGCTCTTGTCATTTCGTATGACGGAGAAAGGATGAGCTCAATGTGGATCCGTGAATCATGTTATCTTATTGAAAAGCATACTAGTTTTGAACTACATCTTTAACATGTTTTGTTCAGAACTCATGCCATGTTTTAAGTGCTGATTAATTTCATATTAACTAACTTGTATTATGTCTAAGCTGTTCACCTGCCAGACCGTCGTGTCTGATCCCTTTTGTTTTGGTGTTTAGATGCAGGCGCCGTTGCTATTGCGGAGGAGCGCCCGGAGGAGGCTTTTGAGCCACCCCCAGCCCGTGAGTGGCAACCCGACGACGTCCTCTAGACGTTGGGTGGGGTCTTGAGTACGATACACATAGATGGGATTATTTTGTTATTTTGGAATGTATGGCCTTTGTTGGCCTTTTCACACTTTTGGGGTTATGTAACTTAACGCTTTTTGGTTACCTTGAAACTTGAGCTGAATTCGGTAATGCTATGCTTACATTTTCTCCTCTGATTACTGTCATAATGATGACTTAACTTATGCAATTCAGAATCATAAGGTTTATGTTATTAAATTGTGATGAGATTACTTGCACGCTTCCGCAAATCATTGCTCGTGTGAGATTTTTACATGTTCGTTTTTGGGAATCCTCACCGCGGAAACCTGTGGGTTAATCATAGTTGGATGGACACAACCGTCGCGGGGCCCGGGTTTGGGGGAACCTCGGTCCGGGGTCGCGACGGGACTGGTATCAGAGCGGGACATGTTTCAGGCAATTAAAAGAAACTAGAAACTCTTAGGGACGTGGCGAGGATCCGTGAACACGTTAGATCAGTAGTGTGGACATAGAAACCAAACCCCAATTTGTTAATATGTACTGACAATTTGTTTTACAGCATCATGCCTCCAAAAAGAACTCTGAATCAGAATGCTTCAGGGAGCAATACCGATAATGATGACGGTCAAACACTTCAAGAACAGCCACCTACAATGACTCAGTTTCAGGCACTCATGCAAGCCATGTTAGAACAATAGAGGCAAGCTAATGAAAGTCAGACAAGAATGCAGAGGGAAGCTAATGAAGTCCAAGCTAGGCTACAAAGAGAGGCCAATGAGAACCAAGCTAGGTTCCAAGAACAGCTAGCTAAGAAGGATGAGGAAATGGCACAAGTTCAAAGACAGCTTTCGGAAGTTTTGCAAACTAGGCCTCAACCCCCGCCTAGGCAACCTGGGGGACCGAATATCATCATCAACAATCGAGAACAAGACCCTAACATTTTGTTCGAGAGGTTCAGGAAGAGAGGACCCAAGGAGTTCTCAGGTCAAGAAGACCCGTTGGCTGCAGATGACTGGCTAGTTAATGTAGAGAAGATCTTTGATGTATTCACTTGTACAGGCGTACAGAAGGTCAACCTCACAGCTTCTCTATTTTTTGGATTAGCGGACACTTGGTGGCAAACGGTTAAGGAACCGTATCAGACTATGCCAGATGGGGCTACATGGGAGACTTTCAAGACTCAATTCACTGATAAGTATGTCCCTTCTCATGTCAAGAGGCAGAAAGCTATAGAGTTTCAGCAGCTCAAGCAGGGTAACATGACAGTTTTGGAGTATGTGACAAAGTTTGAAAGGCTTGCTAGATATGCCCGAGAGTTGATAGACACCGAGCAGAAGAAGATCACTAAATTCTTAGAAGGGCTGAACCCCATCATCATGAGGGATGCTACAGGAGTAGTTCCACCAGCCACCTTCGATGAAGCAGTCAAAAGAGCATACAAGTTCGAGGACATCAACAACCAGATTATCAGGGATAGAAAGCAACAGTACCACCAACAGAACCAAAGGTCACAGAACAAGAAACCAAGACAAGAACAAAACCCTCCAAGGCAAGGTGCGTGTGCACATTGTGGCAAAAATCATGAGACTGCACAATGTCGTAAAGCCACGGGAGCTTGTTTTAGATGTGGGGCTATGGACCATGCCATTCGAGATTGCCCACAAGTGCAAAATCAGGCCAACAGGAACCAGCCACAAAGGCAAACAGCACCACAGGCTCCAGCCCAGAACCAAGCAAGACCACCTCAGCAGCAGTAAGGCAGGCAACAAGTTCAAAATCAGAATGCTCGTCCTCCTCAGCAGCAGCAGCAGAACAGAAATGCACAAGGGAGGCAAAATAGACCACAGCAGCAAGGGCGGGCATACAATCTTAATCGTGTCGATGCCGATGCTGCGGGCGATGTAGTGGAAGGTAAACTTTTCATCTGTGGAGTAGAAGCTCAAATTTTATTTGATCCTGGAAGCACTCATTCATTTTTATCTCCTGTGTTTGCGAAGCTGATTGCTATGCCATTTAAAATCCTTGATTATATCTTGACTGTCACTACACCAGTAGGTAAGCAGGCCGTTTGTAGAATCTATTACTCAAATTGTTCAGTTCTATTAGGAGAAGTCAACCTTCCAGCAGATCTTATTATTTTAGACATGCATGATTTTGATGTCATCTTAGGCATGGATTGGTTAGAGAAGTATCATGCAACCATGGATTGCTTTAGTAAAACTATTACTTTTAAGTTGAAAGGAGAACATGCAGATTTGATTGTTCAGGGAAACAGGAAGAAAGGCCAAGTGGGCATTATTTCAGCACTAAAGGCAAGCAGAATGGTATCTAGTGGTTGTGACGCTTTTATAGCGTTTATCTCGGAGGATAAACGGTCCCAAGGGGTGGAGGAAATCCCCGTTGTATGTGAGTTTCCAGATGTTTTTCCTGAAGAAATCCCGGGATTACCACCAATTCGGGAGGTTGAGTTCACGATTGAGCTCCTTCCAGGGACAGCTCCAATTTCTATTGCACCTTACAGGATGGCTCCAGCAGAATTAGGTGAACTAAAACTTCAATTGCAAGAACTATTGAGTAAAGGTTTCATTAGACCAAGCGTTTCACCTTGGGGAGCACCAGTGTTGTTTGTGAAAAAGAATGATGGAAGCTGGAGAATGTGCATAGACTATAGAAGACTGAATCACATGACTGTCAAGAACAAGTATCCGTTGCCGAGAATAGATGAATTGTTTGATCAATTGCAAGGAGCAGCGTATTTTTCCAAGATAGATTTGAGGTCTGGGTATTATCAGCTGCGTGTTAGAGAGTCAGACGTGCCTAAAACAGCTTTTCGAACTAGATATGGGCACTATGAGTTTCTGGTGATGCCATTTGGGTTGACTAATGCACCCGCGGTATTTATGGCTCTCATGAACAAAGTCTTTGCGGAGTACTTGGATCACTTCACAGTGGTGTTTATTGATGACGTTCTCGTGTATTCTAAAAGTAAGGAAGAGCATGAAGAGCACTTGAGGACATCATTACAGCTTTTGAAGGACAACCAGCTCTATGCAAAGCTAAGTAAATGTGAATTTTGGTTAGAGCAAGTGGCTTTTCTAGGCCACGTTATTTCAAGAAAAGGCTTAGCAGTGGACCAGTCCAAAGTCGAAGCAGTTGTCAATTGGAAAAGGCCAAGTAGTGTGACGGAAATCAGAAGCTTTTTGGGACTAGCAGGTTATTACAGGAGGTTTGTCCAGGGATTTTCATCTGTTGCAGCACCATTGACAAAGTTAACTAGAAAAAATGTGCCTTTTGTATGGACAGACCATTGTGAAGAAAGTTTTCAAGAGCTGAAGAAAAGATTGACTACAGCTCCAATCCTCACTTTACCGTCGGGAAGTGGAGGATTTGTTATCTATACAGATGCTTCAAATGTAGGATTGGGTTGTGTGTTGATGCAGAATGACAAAGTAGTTGCTTATGGTTCAAGGCAGTTGAAAGAGCATGAAAAGAATTATGCAACTCATGATTTGGAATTAGCAGCGGTTGTATTTGCTTTGAAAATGTGGAGACATTACCTATATGGAGAGAAATTTGAAGTACATTCAGATCACCGGAGTCTACAGTATCTATTTTCGCAGAAAGAGTTGAACATGAGGCAGAGACGATGGATGGAGTACATCAAAGACTATGACTTCCCAATCAAGTATCATCCGGGCAAGGTGAATGTAGTAGCTGATGCATTGAGCAGGAAATCAGTGGTTATGGCTAGCTTGAGAGGAGTCAGTGTCTTGTATCAATTTGAAGAACTGGGAGTAGAAGTGCATCCGTTAAGGCAGGGCGTGATGTTGGCAAGTATGATAGCGTCTGAACCTACTTTCATCCAGAAAATCAAAGACAGTCAATTGCAAGACCCGGACTTGGCCAAGATTGTGGAACACATTTCCGAACGTCCAGACTTCAGGGTTGTAGATGAAGTGTTGTACTTCCGTGACCGTTTGTGTGTGCCTAACCTCGAGGACTTGAAGAATGAAATTACGACTGAAGCTCACAACACGAGATACTCCATGCATCCTGGAAGTACAAAAATGTACCAAAATTTGAAGAACCGATTCTGGTGGAATAACATGAAGCGAGAGATTGCAGCTTTTGTATCTCGGTGCCTCACGTGTCAGCAGATTAAGGCAGAACACCAGAAACCTCCAGGGTTGTTGCAACCATTGGACATTCCGGAGTGGAAATGGGAACACATCACTATGGATTTCGTCTCCGGTTTGCCTACTACCAAGAAAGGGAACAATGCTATCTGGGTTATAGTAGATCGCCTTACGAAGTCTGCTCACTTCATTCCTATGAAGACAGGGAGTAAGATGCATATGGCACCACTTGCAGATTTATTTGTAACTGAGATAGTCAGCAGACATGGACAGCCCGTCTCCATCACTTCCGACAGAGATAGCAGATTTGTTTCGAGGTTTTGGAGGACCCTATTCGAAACTATGGGCACTAAGTTGCAATTCAGCACTGCATACCATCCTCAGACTGATGGCCAGTCGGAGCGAACTATACAGACTTTAGAGGACATGCTACGGGCTTGTGTGCTAGATTTCAAGGTTCAATGGGATGAGTACTTACCACTGTGTGAGTTTGCATATAACAACAGCTACCATTCCAGTATTGGGATGGCACCTTTCGAAGCACTCTATGGTAGGAGATGCAGAACTCCTGTTTGCTGGGAAGAAGTCGGTGTTCGTAGCTTTCACGGACCGACAATAGTTGGAGAAACAAGTGATAAGATCAAGTTGATTCAAGAACGGTTAAAGGTTGCTCGAAGTAGACAAAAGAGTTATGCTGATACTCGTAGAAGAGATTTGCAGTTTAAAGAAGGTGACAAAGTATTTTTGAAAGTATCTCCGACTCGAGGAACTCTAAGATTTGGACAGAAAGGCAAGTTTGCGAGAAGGTACATCGGACTGTATGAGATTTTGAGCAAGATAGGAGACGTTGCCTATAGACTTGCGTTACCGCCGGAACTCTCCGGGGTACACAATGTTTTTCACGTCTCTATGTTGAAGAAATACGTCCCAAATCCTTCACATGTTCTACAGCATGAACCACTGGAAATTCGAGAAGATGCGTCGTATGTGGAGAAGCCGGTTAGAATTGTGGACACCAAAGAACAAGAATTAAGAAATCGGACAATTCACTGGGTCAAAGTACAGTGGGAAAATCATGAGCCAGAAGAAGCGACATGGGAACTACGAGAGCAAGTCCAGAGAAAGTATCCTGAACTATTACCAGAGGTATACTTATTTTTATTTGGAGGACCAAATAACCTAAGGGGTGGAGGATGTCAAACCCCGACCCAGGATTAGCGCGATTAGTGTTAGTTAAGTGCGTGTTCAGTGATAATGTGAGTTTAGTGTACGTGGGATTAGAAATTGGTTCTATTTGGTCTAGAATTAGCTTTGGGGAATTTTGAGAGCGTTTTGTACTATTTGGTCACACTTAAGGGTGCCTTGAGTGAACGTGTAAGCTTGGGAGGAAATTCCAGTTCTCTAATTTTTATCGTGATTTCGATCTCTTTTGAATGGTTTTACTTTATTGATAAACTTTTGTATTCAGCTTGTCTGTGTTTTAGGCCCAGAAACCCAAGTTTTGGCCCAAAGGGGTAAATCAGTCTTTTCACACCAAATCTGGACTCAAATTTCGAAATCTCAAAACTATACCAAATTTATACTTTTTGGAAACTAGATTTTTCGGCGATCATTTTAGTCTTCTTCGTCGTTTTCATCCGGGGACCCCAAGTCAGTGTTTTAACCATTGCAAGCCTTGAGCAATGGGGCCCACAAGAACCCATTTGAAATGAGCCTTCCCCTCCTTCATTGTTCACTTCGGTTCTTCCCTGCAACCTTCTTCAAACTCAGCTGTGATTTCTTCTTCTTCCCCTCCTTTCTTCTCTTTGCATGCCTAAGCTAGAGAGCTTCAAATCAAAAACCAATTATACCATCTTCTTCCTCTCAACTCAAGGAATCCATTGCTACCATTTTCTTGGAGATCCCAGCTGTGTTTCCACTCCATTCTCTTCTCCTCTACTTGTTTAGCAAGCTTCAGGTGATGGATCTCTTTCTCCCCTTCAATGTAGTTTTTTTGAGTTCTTTAGGAAGCCATTTTTCAAGCATGCAACACCCATTTCGAAATGGGTCATTGTCTTCTCCTTTTTGGTGGATTTTTGAAGATCTTTTCATGGGTTTTCTTGTAGATTTCGTGGAGTACATTTGGTAGGATTTGTTTCTGGGATTGTTGGGCTAGGACTTTGGTAAAGGCAAGTGATCAACTTAGCTTCATAATGCATGCAATATTTGATTATGTTAGCTTTCATGATTTGATTTCTTTTCCATTCTAATTTGGGCAATATACTGTTTCAAGGATGTGTTATAGTCTGAAATCTTGTTTTAATTGAAATGCATATGCTAATGGTTTGTATTCATGGTTTTCATTCATTTGAAGTTACTGTTATCTTGCCAAAATGTGTTATAAATGGATGCTAGGATAGAGGAAATGTTGTGAGGTGAATGGAAGTGTGGATTGTTAGAATTTGAATGGAAATTGCCCTTGGAGAGCATGGAGGCTCAGGGGATATGCAGGGATTTGACAAAGGAATGAAATGGTGAAAGGAGGTGTGAAATCTGAATCAAACTGAGGCTGCCGCAGATCGGCGGTCAGCAGTCGGCTAGCCGACTGTTGACCCACGGCTAACCGCCCCTGTGTCGGTCAGAATAACAGTAACTCAGTTCTGCACAAGGCGTGGTCGGCCCGCAGGCGGTCAGTAGGCGGCTAGCCGACCTGCGCAAGGAATCTGAAAAGTAGTATTTTTCCTGAACGGTCGGTCAGCGGTCGGTCAGTTGGTCGGTCAGCCGACCAGCAACCGGCGGCCAGCCGCCATGTAGCCGCGTGGTGACCGAGTGCACAGAAGGAGAATTTTGAAGGGGCTTCGATGGGAGAGAAAAACTAGAATATGTTAAGGGGTCTTTAGCATGATGTTGTGCAATTGAAACATGAAATGTTGTCTAGCTTCGGGGACACCAATTCATTTTAAACTCCAACATTTGGGTTTCAACTTCACAAGAATCAACTAAAGAGTCTTAGCATATACTTGACATAATTGTTTCGAAATCTTGAATTTTGACACGAAGAATACCGTTTTGTACCTGTTTTGATTTACAAGCATGTGTTAAACTTTTGATTTGTTTCGAGAACTATAATGGGGACACTTTTCCAGCCTTGCTTGTTATAGCTATGCTATTCTTGTTTCGTCTCGTCTTGCATTGTTTTGATAAGTGTTTTTACCCATTTTTCGCTAAGTTTTGTACAAGCATTGATATGTTTTATGCATACATGGATATCATAGAATTCCGCTGAGCTTGGACTGCCCTCTCAGTCTGATCCACTAGTTAGGGGGCCCTTAAACATAAGGGCAATCTGCAGATTAGTCGTGTATTTATACACATCTTTGTTTTGTCCGGTTCCGCGGCCGGTTTTCCGCCCACCTTGTGTGGTTCGGACTTCTGTTTCGTTTTGTCTCGTTTTGTTTCGTTTCGCTTGCTCTTGTCATTTCGTATGACGGAGAAAGGATGAGCTCAATGTGGATCCGTGAATCATGTTATCTTATTGAAAAGCATACTAGTTTTGAACTACATCTTTAACATGTTTTGTTCAGAACTCATGCCATGTTTTAAGTGCTGATTAATTTCATATTAACTAACTTGTATTATGTCTAAGCTGTTCACCTGCCAGACCGTCGTGTCTGATCCCTTTTGTTTTGGTGTTTAGATGCAGGCGCCGTTGCTATTGCGGAGGAGCGCCCGGAGGAGGCTTTTGAGCCACCCCCAGCCCGTGAGTGGCAACCCGACGACGTCCTCTAGACGTTGGGCGGGGTCTTGAGTACGATACACATAGATGGGATTATTTTGTTATTTTGGAATGTATGGCCTTTGTTGGCCTTTTCACACTTTTGGGGTTATGTAACTTAACGCTTTTTGGTTACCTTGAAACTTGAACTGAATTCGGTAATGCTATGCTTACATTTTCTCCTCTGATTACTGTCATAATGATGACTTAACTTATGCAATTCAGAATCATAAGGTTTATGTTATTAAATTGTGATGAGATTACTTGCACGCTTCCGCAAATCATTGCTCGTGTGAGATTTTTACATGTTCGTTTTTGGGAATCCTCACCGCGGAAACCTGTGGGTTAATCATAGTTGGATGGACACAACCGTCGCGGGGCCCGGGTTTGGGGGTACCTCGGTCCGGGGTCGCGACAGGCTTTATAAGGAGATCAATCTGCCCAATATGGACAAACTTGTAACCTTTCTTTCTCCAGGTTTCAATTTCAGCTTGTGAAAAGAAGGGTAAGAACACTGTGCGTATTCTATTCCCTTGTACTCCGATAACTTACTTAATTTTGCTTGACTGTCCGAAGTAAGCGTGATTGAGCAGGAGAGATCATATAAAGGTCTTCCTTTTTAATTGGAGGAAAATGAACTTCTCCAGTAGAAGTTACCTAAGCTTCTTTTTCCAAAATAGAAGTGTGCAAAATTGACGAGGTAGGAGTATCTGACGTGGAATGTTGCCTGCATCATATGGCTTTGGAGCTTATAAAGCTAAGACAGAGGAAGTTTGTCATCATCAGCTTCAGCAAATAGTAAAGATAGAGGAAGAGTATCCTCAAAATCTTCACCATCTATTTTCCCGTAGTTTTCTTCATGCATCGGGAGGAGCTGTGGATGATCATTAATAAATTCGATTTCATTATCAGTATCATAGTGAGGACTGTTAATGCGAAGATATTTTTCAGCCTCCGAATCATCAAACTTTGGTGCTTCATTGAGCTTACATGCTGCTGTAGCTAGGGCTGGAGGGTCATTAAACGTAGCACCCCAACCAGATGGACCAGGCTAATATGTGGGTGGAAGGGGATGCTCACATATCTTATAGACACAAAGTCCTTTAACAAAGATCTGAACATTACCATATATATCCATCTCTGCGTTAGGGTCCCATTGAGTGAGAATCGATTCACTAGCAGTATGCAGATACATAGCTCGGATGAGATCAACATCAGTTCGGCAAGCAATCGGGCTAGAAGGGTCAACATGGGTTGTTTTTGGTGAAGACGGATCACTATCAGCAGCATAAGCTAAAGCAGGAAGCAGTGGCTATCGAATGGCTTTGATATGCATCTCCTTGCCCTCATGGATAGGAATATAGGTGACTTTCTTGAAGACAGGAACAAAGTGCTACCTACTATTTGACAGCGGTATCATATGTGAGAGAGCATAAACCTGCTGAGTATCAGGACTAGTCAGGTATGCACCCCAGCTGCATATATGCTCAATAGGATAGGGATCGGCCATCCATTCTTCATATTAAACATTTGAATCAAAAGTAGGAAGCAAAGGTATGTAATTGGGTGCGGCATAATCATACTCATAGGTTTTTACAAGGAAGTCAGGTTCTAGTTGCGGTTCTTGTTCTCTGTAAAGACAGACCAACTGGTAGTTTCACAGGTGTAATAACATGCAAGGGTTCAGTTAGGCAAACCATCAGGGTAATGATCATTTAGGCAAAGGAACTGGTCATCAATAATATATCCCTATTGCATGCGTTCAACAACAAATATATATATATATATATATATATTGTATGTTAATCGATTATATGTAAATTTAGAATGTTGAATGATTGTATAGAAATCATGGCATGTAAAGTAATGGATGTAAATCCATCCATTAATGGTTTATGTTATGTTGTTGTTTATATGCATAGGTTTGATGCATGCTTCTTTGATATGTGATTCAATGTTGTGTGGTATAAATTTGGATGTAATATGGGAAGTTTGTTAATGTTTCTAAATCTGAAATTAGTGAATTTAGGGGCTGGTTTGTAAAGGAGATCAAGCATTTGATGAAATACTTCTAGTTAAAGACTAGTTTGTTTCTTACAATGGATAGTAATTGATTTTTGTTTTAAATAAGAAAACTTGAATGAACATGTTTTTAGCTTTTTCATAACTCCTTTTAAGTTCTGTTAAGAATAGATTATTTTATAATTAAAGGCTCAAGGGCATTAGTGAAGCAGAATGAAATTAGAGTAGATAACTAGCAATGGATTACAATGCTTATAGCATAACTTGAAGGAATTTGGTTGAGTTTGCACCTGAAAAATTATAATTTTTTTGGTGAAGATGTGACCAAAAGATCCATAATCTTATTATCTTTCCAACAAATATTCACTTGTCCAATTTGGTTTCCAAATAAGAAAATTATAAACAATCTATAGTGTGGAAAGGTCATATAGTGAAACCGATCACAGTCCATGCTTTCATGCGAAGTTTTAGCCTATGGAAAACGATGTTAAAAAAATGATTTTGAACTGGGCTTTTGCACTTTAGAAGTAGGCGACTTTTACATTCAAATAAAAGTGGAACCACCTGAATTTGGGTTATATGTTAGACCCGGACCTGCCTAAGTGTATTTAACGCCCAATTAATCTCGATTAGGTGTCTAATATTTACTTTGGATGGTTTTGTGAGGCATTAGGTAGATTAGTGGAATTCTGGCCTTGCCGGGTAGCACTATGACCTTTTGAATATTTTAGGTCGCACGTGTGTTTTCAATTTTGACGAGTTTTCATGTGCATCGCATAGAGCATGTTGTCACCTTCGATTTTCGTGTTCAGACCCAGACCAATCGGGCCCAACTCGACCCATATTCAGGCCCATTTCCAACCAAGGCCTTTTCTCAAAATATATAAAACAGAATGGGTTTGCATGCGAAACCTATGGAAATTTCTTTTAAAAGAGTCAGCCCTCCCAACCGATCCTCTCCTTCTCATTTTCTACTTAGCCGAAACTCCTCTGTTCTCTCTTCACCATTCCATTCTCCTTGCTAGCAACCATTGGAGACCTTGCATGTGGGTTAAGAGAGTTTCACCTTCATCTTCTTCCTCATTTCATCCCTCTACAAGATTCATTCCCCTCCATTTGAACCTCTATTCACCTTATTGGTAAGCTATGTCGACTCACTATTTCTTCTTCTTGCTTTCAAATGATGATTAGAGGCTTCTTTAGGTTGCATGCATTCTTTTTGCGACTAATTTTATTCATTGGATTTGTAGGATATGGGTGAATTCATCTTCTTCAACCATTATCTCTTTCCATTTATACCCATCTTCTTTATTGGTAAGGAATACCTCTATAATCACCATTTTCCTTGTTTATACATGGCTAATAGAACCTGATTTGGTTGCATGCATCCTCTTTCATTTCATCTCTTGCCATTCACCATTGAGGAAATTGGTTTGAGCTTAGAAATTTGGGGTTTTAGCCTCAATTGAGTCAAGAAGAGAGATTAGAGTGAAAAAGCACCAAATTAAGGCAAGTAATGAGCAATTATTAATGTATGCATGTGAATTATCATTGATTGAATAATGAGATTCAATTGTGTATTTAGATTCAGCCTCTTTCCTTCAATTTGATTAATATTGGAATGGGTATGTGTATCTTGATTTGAATTAGAAGTTAGAATTGGTAATTTGATGAATGGTGTATGGTTTGAGCAATTGGGGAGCAATTGGGCTCATTTTACGCTAGTTTTGGCTGTTGGGAAGGCTTGTAAAGGATGGTTCTTTGATATGGAGAATAGACCCATGAAACTAGGCATTTTCAACCAATTTCTGTGTGCAGAACGAGCCCAGCATGATGCTCGTTCGAGCCAAACAATTGGGTGGCTTGAGCGGATCAGTTTCGGCCACCAAAACTGGGCACAGAATGTTGTTGGCTCAAGCCAACCATTGGGTTTGCTCGAGCAGATAGGCCCATTGGGCCCGGCAGTGCCAATTTTGAAAAGCCATAACTTTTGATTTGTACGTTGGATTTTTTAGTTCCACATACCATTGGGAAGTTGTTGAAGTGTAGAATCTAGTCTTACACACCTCTCAATGATCAGATGTTAGGAGAGAAAGTGAATATTTGGATCAATGAACCATACCCACTCTCTGAAAAAAGGGACTTTGAACCTAGTTTGAACCCTATCGGAACCCATTGTCTAACTAGGAAGTTAACTCCACTTTAAATGGGCCTAAAACCCATAATCAATCTATGAGGATGATTGTGAAATAAAAACTAAACCAATAAGGTTCTTAGGATGTAAAAGATTGACCTTGTAGGTCCATAGATATGGAACCCTTGACAATTAACATGGCCTAATGAAAATCATATAACGTGAGGAATCTTGGACTGAGATCATCTCACATGCTTATCTGTTTCGCCTAGCACTTCACCATGGGTGTTGGTTTTGGACCTTCAATGTACCTCGCACCATAGATGAAAATAGCGGCCGCTACGTAGCGTAGCGGCCGCTATATCGGCCGTAGCGGCCGCCACCGCTACGCTACGGCCGATTTATCGGCCGCCGCACCCGTAGCGGCCGCTACGTCCGCTACGGGGCCGCTACGGCCGCTACAGGCCCGCTACGGGCCGCTACGACCGCTACGGGGCCGCTACGGGGTGAGAAAAATTCCTACTTTTCAATTTTTTTTAAAATACATAATAAGAATTATTTCTTTTCTTCTTCTCTTCAAATAACATTTCTACACAACTCTTCTACCCTTTTATGTTTAAAAGAACACCAAAAAGCACATGATCTCGCCGAATTACAGTCGATACAGAGAGTTCTTCTCTAAGTACATCCTATTAGACACCCCCTTTGGTAGATGTATTTTCTTCTCTAGGTACTCTTAAGTCTTGATTTCATGATATAGTTTTTTCTTTTCTGAGCCTTTCATTAGTTTCTAAGTTAGCATAATCAAGCAACATGAACACATGTGAAAAAAATGATCATTACTATTATTTTCTATTTATACAGCGATACAGGACCTCATATAGTGAGGGGACCGCTACGCCCCCTTACCTTAGTTACTTTTGCAAAAAAAATACATTTTCTCTCATTTTCCAATATTCTAGATTTTCTAGAATTTTTTCATATTTTTTTGACGATTTTTCCAAATCGCACCGCTACGCCGCTACGTAGCGCCGCTACGCTACGTATCGCCCGCTACGTAGCGTTTTGGCGGCAGGCCGCTACGCCCGCCGCTACCGCTATTTTCATCCTTGCCTCGCACACAAAGTGACACCAACGAAATATAGCACGTGCATCGAATTACCTAAAACTACATCGTAATGGACGATTAGAGACGACGGGTAATTAGATTATGTTTGGCTAGTAAATCACTTTAATTCTATTAATCAAAATTGAATCTTCATATTGGGATTGACCTTATTATTGCCCTCAAATATTCAATTAACCGTTTATATGCATTACTCATATTATTCGCAAATTGTTATTGCTAGTCTTACAAATGTTATCATACATTGATGTGATATTCAAACGGAGTAAGCATATGATTCGATTCGATTGGAAATTATTCGAAATTATGGTATAAAGATAAATGGATTTGATTAGAAATAATTCGATTGGAAAAGTCTTACTCCAATCTTATTATTATTCGATTCGAATGGTTTAGCATTACTTAGCTTCGACCTTGTGATACCCGACGGGGTTAAACTTGGTTTAGTTATTTGAGACTACTACAGTAAGTCGATTGGATCACCGGAACTCTAGAACCAGGTAGTCAGGAGAATCTTTGGCCGGGTCACTGGTGACATTTCAACATGATTCGCTCTTTATCGGAGAGGATGAGCAAAATGTAATAGCCAACTGGTAATGTGAGTATTCGATTTATGATTCGAAAAGCATGAATTATTCATAATGCACAATGTGTTTGGCATCTCTTTAATATATTCGTCTTTAAATTTGATTTAGAACAGCAAGTGTTAATTTATAATTGCTCATATATATTGTTGAATCGCCGTATTCATGGCACTACACTTGGTGTCACAAGAATCCAAGTTACCGAAGAGGATAACTAATAGTTCTCCATATTAGAGATTTAATCAGTAAGGATATCCATTAGCTTTAAGGATATCCATTAGCTTCGGCTGTCGGAGTACTTACAAGAGTGGTAATCATGGGTTTGGGATTAGACTATGCATTTATATTACTTTGCATTAGTACTTATGGTTATACATGTGACTAGTTATGGTTTACATTCGTATTAGGATCATGTTTTTATTAAGGTATAGTACCAAGTAGGCTCTTCATTAGTGTACTTTTGTACAATGCACTTAAGAGATTTAAAATATTAGTTTTGTTAATGATAGTTGTAAGATGAATTGTTGGAACCTTTATGGGCTGCTCAAGCTTTGATATTCATGATGTGAATGCTTCCGCAATTTAAAAATTATTGACAATGTCAATGAGTAATCCTCGCACGTGCAAAGTGGAATTTTCTCCTTCGTGAATTCGGATTTGGTCTGGAACAAGTGTGAGTTCACAGGAGTACGCGTGTCACACCTTGGGAACCCCCCTAATCAAGGAATTCTTGGGTCCAGGATGTGACATTATATCATAGGAGTAGTGGCGCTATTAAATGGGCTACTTGACTCTGAATTATTGTTGTATCAGAATTTCAGTTTATGAGTCCAAGTTTAAGAGCTCGGTTTTTTAACTTAGCATTTTCCTTTTAATCCTTAACTTTCCATGACTGAAGTATGGTATTTGGAGAATGCAATCCATGTGGAATGAAGTGAAAAGCATTTTTGAATTGAGAATACTAAAGGGTGAAAACAGGTACTATGCTGTCTCAATAAATCGAGAAATAACCGTTGTGTTCCGAGACATAAAACAAATCCTGTTGCATTGAGTTGAACTTATAATAAATTCTGATACTTCACTAATTAACATAATCCACTGTATATGTGTGACATTCTGAGTATCTTCCCATGTTTTTAGTTCTCAGTATTCCAAGTCCTTAGGTTAATTGTAACTCAAGATGCAATGAAGGTTGCTGCAAAAAATAAATGTGATGGTGTTCTCTTATTCCGGGATTGGACATAAGAAAGTCGGTTATTATTAGTGAGATTTCTCATTTGCATTAGTGTTTTAGATGATGTTAAAACGTCCTTTAACACTCAATGTCTAGTTATATTTTTGGCATTATATAGATGTTTTTTGACACTGTATAGTTGTTATCTCACATTATATGGTTGTCAATCACAGTTTGTTGATGTTAGGACATGAAAGTGATAGCTTTATGTTTGTGTGGATGAATATGAGCACCTTTGGCATCCATAGATGATTGTATTAAATTTGGATTATGTTTGTGTGGTTTGATGTGGATGTATGTATACATCGGTGGATGAGGAGAGATGGAGGAAATTTGTGTGTTTGGATATTTGTTTGGCTGGACTTGAAGTGACCACCTTACTGGATTTTGTGAATTTCAACAGAGAAATTTTGTCAGGAGGAATTATTTTTCTCTGTTTGCATTTGCTGGAATCTGAAATGGGTTTCCATTTTTTGGGAATGTGATGAGAAATGAGTTGCATTTGAATGTACATCTCATTCAAATGGGTTGCTTTCTGCCAAGTTGCTTTCTGCCAACTATAGGCATGCGCAGTACACCCATCTGATACACCTTGATGATTGCCATGTTGCACACCATGCACTTTTCTCATTGTTTGAAAATCCATCCACTTTCATGCAATTTAAATATGGTTCACTTGTGATTAGGCCCATCAATCTGGCCCTAAGATAAGGGGCTGGCCCGGCCGGCCCTAAAAAAGCCCTTAAAATAAGGGCTTTGTTATAAAAAGAAAACCCTAGGGTCAAGTTTGGACAATACTATGCCAGGCCCAGCCCTGGCCCTAGCTCTCCTTTTTATATATAATATATATTTATGTGTAAATATGTATTAAAATATCCTAGTAACAGTCACTTAACAATAATAAAATGAAAATATGAAGGCAATTTCATACCTCCGTACCCATTACAAGATACCCTAAAAATCTGTACACACAAACTTGAAGCATAATTAACCTATCTTTTAGAAGCAAGCAAAAGATAATAATAATAATAATAATGAAAAAAAAAAAAAAACCTCGAAATTCTTTAAAATTCTCTCCTCTTATGAAAGGAAAAAGGAGGTGAGGAGGGCAAAATTGCGAGACTAAAAAACACCCTTCGAGATTTTGAAACTTATGCCATGTATTTTAAAGATCAAAGAAAGTTGGGGCGGATCCCGCTTCCCTTAAGTTGGGGTGATGGAAATATCTCATTATATCCATTCCTCCAAACTCCTTAATTTTAGACTGCTCAAAATCATTCTTACCTTCTGCAGTGAAGGATATCGTAGTTGTGTAGACAGTAAGATTGATTACGAGTAAAACAAGTCACTCAAGTAAGTAAAAGAGAGTCAAATCATGTGTTTTTAGGCGTCACCAATTTTGCAGTGGACATTAACCTGTTTGGAGTGTGATTTTTCTTAGTGATAGAGTAAATTGGGAAAATAATTTGAGTTGATTGAATTTCAAAGTTGAACCAGCTGATGGATCTATTGCAATGTCCGTATGCACAGGCAAAGTTTTCAGATTCAATTCAGGAATTTGTTTCCTATCCAAGCTCTGTGTCGAAACCAACCCCATCCGAAAAGGACAGCAGAGATCCACCCTATATATGTAAGATCTAGTGGGTGTTCATTGTTCAATGGCCTTTTGTATCTGTTTAAAGATCCCTTCCTTTTTCTTTTTCCATTGAGAGCAGCTATCTGCACACTACAAAATGCTCTCCATACACTGCATTTAAAAAAAATAAAAAAATAAAAAAGTCCTAAACTACCCCTCTCCCTGATTCGTTCGGCCACACGGGACCGAACAAATAAAAAATGTTCAGCCCGGTGTGGCCGAACAAACTCAATTTGTTCAGCCCTATGTCGCCGAACAAACTCGATTTGTTCAGCCCTGTGTCGCCGAACAAACTCGATTTGTTTGGTCCCACGAGAGCTAATGAGAAAAATCGCAGAAACACACTAAAAATTGTGAAAATTGACGGTCTGGTATTTGATTAACCTTTGTACAAGAAAATGAGTGATGGGGAGAGAGGAAGAGAGCGGGAGAGATAGGGAGAGGAAGAGAGCAAGAGGGAGCGGAGCAGGGAGCAGGGAGAGGGAGAGAGATGGGAGGAGAGGGAGAGGGGTAGTTTAGGAATTTTTTATTTATTTATTTATTTTTTTTAAATATAGTGTGTGGAGGCTGGAGAGCATTTTGCAGTGTGCAGATAGCTGCTCTCTTTTCCATTTTGGTACGGTTGTTTGTTTGCATTGATGGGGTTTTTTTTTTTTTTTAATTTCAATACAAACATGCATAAAATCACTACCCCACCTTGTTCTATCATTAAAAAAAAATTCAATCTATTCAAAGTTATGTTGACCACCAAATTGATTGCATCTAAAACAAGTTATTAAAGTAAGAGAATACAAAGAAGTCAAATCATGTGTAATACACGTTAATCTGATGGTGGGCTATTAAATTTCCTTAGATAACAATTCCAACCAAATTTTCAAGGCATTAGTAGAATCACCGTAAATACTTTTCAATACTCCGCCTCATGTGGAACCAATCAGCGCACTTTTGGCAACACATATTATTTTTTTCAAAACAAGCGATTCCTCTTATGATTCGAGCTCACTGCCATTTAGCTCGATACCATATTAAGAACTTCCTTAGCTAACCATCCTTACCAAAACCTTAAAGCGTCAGTAGGAACATAACAATGGCTAGACTGAATTTTTCTTAATGATAGAATGGAGTAGATTTTTCCTTAATGATAGAATGGCAGGTCAATAACTTTGCACAAATTGAATTTCTATGGTGGACCAGCCAATGGATTTAGAGCATTGGCGGAAATAAACTCCACCTTATTACAATCTTGATTGTTTGGATAGAAAATCACGACCGCACACAATAAGCACCAATGACAACTTATTCTAACCATTTAACAGATGATCTCATCATCATAACAAAAGTGATATTTGATCCTTGTGAGATTTAGATCATACCCAGTTTTATCCAGCCAATGACCATACATGTAGACGTGAGACTGAGACCCACAATATATGAGAAAAACTTTGGTCTCCTCCAAAAGAGGCCTGTTACTATGAAAGCTCTAGTTTCAGCCAAATGGATAGAATACGGAGAACAGTGCCAAAAAAAAACCCACTTTGGGAAAAAAGGCAGAACTCATCCAGTCATACCACGTCAACAACAAGAATAAGACATAAAACTACAGCATTTTGGTGGGTGCCTTGGAACCCCATGCTCTCTTTATTTGGCTGACTGTTAAAGATACGAGAATGAATGCATGCACGCGTGCAGTGCAATAAACTGTACCACCCAACAAAATAAAACAAGAGAGGTGAAAGAGTGACACTAGTTAAGTGTATCAAAATTCCCAACATGAAGCACCAATCTAGCAAAGAAAAAAAAAAATCCCAACATGATAAGGAGAAATAATTTCTTATTGGATGGGCCCCACTGACATTTCTGGCACACATCATCCTATGGGGGCCTACTAAGGGATCTATTGCAACCAGCCCCGTTTACCTCTGATGGGAACTACATCCACTGTTGAATTATCAAAGAAGATAATGCAGAGGAAAAAAACAGGAAAAACTTTTAGGATAAATTTGTGCAGCTACGTTTGAATAAAAAAAGAAAAGTAAAAAGCAAATCTTAGAAACAGCAATGAAAATTGTTTGTCATTTGATGCAACCTCTTCTCATGAGTAAAAGCGGAAAATTGTGTTTGAGTTTTCACGATTTTATAACAAAGTGTTTGGTAAAAAAGAAAAATGTCCAAGATGTTGCTTAATTGGTGAGGGATATGGGCTGTGTGTGAATGTGAGTTCTGATCTCCCAACACACAAAAGCTCTCTCTCTCTCTCTCAGAGACACACATCCAGACTATCAAGGTGGTCTCTAAAGAGGCAGACCATATATGCACAGAACCCAGTCGATAATACCCATGGGAAGTACTAGATATGTGCAGGTAAATAAAGATCGGTCAAAGTTTCTCAATGGAAGCAGTGTGATCTTTTAGTTTTAGTCTTCCCCTACCCTCTTTTTCTTTTTTGTATGCTCTGGGACCATACTATTCCACTGTCAGCTTTCTCATACAACTCTGTCCCAACATTCCATTACACCAAAGTAATATAATACTTGTCGTTTTACTAGTTGTTTTAAGTGTCCCATGAATTTTTCTCGAGATCCTCGAAATACCCATTTGTTGTAAGCACTGTTTTGATTTAAGATTAACTTAAGTTGGGATTTGTGAAAGCTTTTTGCTGCAACTTTCTTTACACTTTCTCTGGCTTAACTGCTTTTAAGATGCTGCAAAAACCTTCCCATGTTCCCCTGTAAAGCAGAGTATCTAACATCTTTTTTTTCTTGGGACTGGTGGTTCTCTGTTTCTGTATTAGATGATGAAAACCAGTTTATAGACCATCATTCCATTTCCCATTGGTCTATGCTGGTGTGCAGAGCAGATAGTGAAACATTCTTCTTGTGATGACCACATTACTTTCATCTGGCCTGTTGTTTGATTAATGGGAGTGGTTTCTTAAAAATTTACCTATTTGTGATGTTTAGAGTGTGTCGTTGTGAGGCCAGCGATCTCCATCAAGACCAGTGGCGAAAACTTAAGAATTTTCTAAAACTTTTTTTTTAAGATGAGATTTTCAAAAGAACAAAAAAAAAAAAAAAAAGTTGGTGGGGCCCCATATCTTTTCCCATGTACAGTGATTATCATATCTTTCATTAGTATCTCTGTGTAGATATGTATAAAAATTCAACAATTAAAAGATCAATTTTATCACTACTTGCCAGTGTGTATGTAACTTAGGAGAAACTATATGATCAGCTCTGATATTTATGTTGACTGGGTCAGCAGAGCCACTGAGACTGTTACATGGGCCCACATGCCAACAGTTTCAAAATGTCAGATAGTTCTTTATAACTTTATACAGGTGGGTTTTTTTTTTATATATTTATACTGGTGGGTTGGATGTAAAATTACCCAGCCATCATACTCAGCTGTGGAAACAGATTGTTATATGTCATCACTCATGTTATGAATAGTTATTCACAGGATTTCAGTATATACCCTGTCACTCTACTTATTTTTTATAAAAGGAATTTTTTTTACGGTAACTTAAACTCATCAATAGCTCCCCTTTGTTACTAAAGTGCGTAATTTTACCTACACGGTCTCCGTACTGTTCGTACCCTTGCGTAGGCTAAAAAGCATTTTTTTATTTGCGATATCATAATAATTGTTGTGATATCTCAATTTATATTGTGATATCGCGAAAGGCGTTACGTTAAAAGTCAACGAATGCAATTTTTTTTATAATTTCATTATGTTCCGTTGCTTTCGTTTATGGCTACATTAAGAAAAAAGAGTTGGTCGATGACTCCATTCTCTATTTAGATTTTTATCACATTATCTCTACTAAATTTGGTGCACATGTGACCCTTCTAGATTGACTCTGGGATGTGGACGTCAACCCAATTTAACATATGAGTCAGTTGCCTTCTTACAATTTTTTTACCTTGGATTTTAAGGTATGGTAAGCGCCAACCGGTCAATCCTATTGACTTGGATTGCATCAGTTGTAAGATTTTTAATCCTTACAAATTGTCAAATACTGTCACTTGTAATTTGTTAAATTTCATGAAAGTAGTCAAACATAACAATTTACTTGGCCATGGAATATTTTGTTCCATGCAGTAAAATTCTAATAATATTTGAAATTTTAAAACCTATTTTGCATGTATTCTGGAACCTTCTTATTCCAAAATATCCAATTTCGATTCAGTTACTCAGAATGCATGGAGCTGAATTAGATTATTATATCTTTGTAGCTAAGATAATGACGTGTTTAGAGAACCTATAATTAAAGATATCCTTGGAAGAAATTTTGAAGAAAGGATTTCTTGTAGGTGTTATTATGCATTGTTAGTGTAATTTATTAGATAGAGTTTCGCATTCACTGTTGTGGGGAGAGAGAGAGAGAGTCTTGGGGACGTCCTATTCCAAACATGAACTTGATATGCAAGGAAGTTTCATAATGTCCCAATGCCTTGAAAGGCTATAACAACTAGTTCATGGTGACGAAAGAGAAAAGCTACATGGTGACTCTAATTCACTAAAAGTAGAGATGCAGAACTCTGATGTTCTAGAGTTCTTCTTCTTCTTTATTTATTTTTGCCAGAAAGGGTTCAAGAGCATTTAGGATTTTCTTAACCCACAAAGAGAGATAAATAGAGAGAGAAGGAGGTAAAGAAAGGAGAAGACCGGAATATCGCTAAAAGAGAGAGGGAAGAAGGATTACCAGGTTCAACAGGGGCGATGCAACAATACCAAGCTCGGGAACTCCCAGATTACGAAATAATGGAGGCCAAAATCCCTAGCCAATAGAGGCAATGGAGACGATAATGATTCGTCGACGTCAAACAGACATTGGGGGCCTTGCGTTTTTGCAAATAGGTTGGCAAAGGAGGAGGAGGGTGAAATCGGCTGAGGAAGAGAGTTATAGCAGGTGAAAATGAGGAATAGTTGAAACAAGGGGAGATAAAAGGAATGAAAAGGATTTTTCTAATTGCGCCAGCGCAACATAAATTGCGATATTGCAACAATTGTTGTGATATCGCAAATAAAAAAAGGCCTTTTGGACTGCGCAAAGATACGGAAGGTACGGAGTACGTGTACAATTGCCCACTTTGATAACAATGGGGAGTTATCAATAAGTTTAAGTTACCATATAGAAAAAATCCCTTTTTAAAAAAAAAAAAATACCTTCATTGCTTACTGAATATAGATTACATCAAAGAATCGATAAAAACTTGTTGTCTAATAAAATCTGGCACTTGATCCCACAAACCCTCATGTCCTTCACAAATTTAGCGTGTATAGCAAGTTTATGAGCCACTTTATTACCCTCCCTGCCCATACAAGCCACTTCATAACTAGTAAAATATTTCAATAGTTTTGTGGTCTCATCAATCACACGTTGCCCTGTCTTGATAAGTTTTGAGTATGAGAGTTTAATGCTTCCACTACCTTCAATAGTCACTTTCAAGAATGGTAGCTCCTACCCCCATGTGACATATCATCTGAAACCCAGGCAATGCAACTAAAGTTTCAATGTCCCCCGCTTCATCCATTTCGTTCTCAATCTTACTCATAGCCAAAATCACTCTACTTTCAATGAGATAGGGACTTGCCAGTATGTCCTACTCGATCCAGGGCAAATAGATTCGCCCAGTCGATTCATATAAATCCACAAGCCTACTTATTTATAAAATAATTAAAACTGCTCAAAATCATTTTCCACCATATTATATGTACCACAATTGAGTAAGAGTTATTCTCTCACATGCTGATCACATGTAAAACACATAATGCCCTTAATATAAGTAGTGGTGTATGTTGTTGGGAGATGATAGTAAGCCTCGTTGTGCAGTGAAGGAATTAAACATAACTAGATGAGGAAATGAACTATTTTATAAAACTCGATTTATTTTTTGTTATAGACATGATCAATCTAAAAGTGGAAGTAAGTTCAATTGAAATGAAACCGGAACAGTGTAACTCAAGGTGGGATAGTGGTCTTGACTGATTTAATTTGCACAGATAAGGTCACTAAAGAATTCATTACAATGGACTCAGAAAATTCTCTAAGCCCAGGCCCGAAAGGACCCCACCATTGATCAATTGGGAGCCATGGGCATGGCTCCACCAGATTAATGGCATAAGATCTAATTTGAATGTGCCCCCACTACTGGGAAATTCTAAATTACATGTAAAAGTGTGCCACATTCGTGGGGAAGGGTTCTCACAATCCAAGGAAAAAGAGAGGGAAAAGAAAAAGGCAAGTGTCAGGGGCCCCTTTTCTGTAGAAAAAGGAAACAAGATGGAGAAAATCCAAATGTAAGGGTGATTTGGTACTTGTCAAGGAAATAAAGAACCTTTGGGAAAGGGAAGCCTTTATATCCATATTCATCTTTATACATGCAAGAAATAATAATAATAACAATAAAGAAGGTTGCTAGCATCCCCCAGCTTTGAATAGAGATTGGAGTCATCAGAACTGTGGGCCCCACCTGAAGCACCACTATCTCACTTGAGAGAGTGAAGTTCCCATATATCCCTCTCACTTGACCACCACCCATCAGGGAGTTTGGGGTCCCAATTGTAGCACTATCCTCACTTCAGAGAAAATATTCTTCTTTCTTGTCCATCACCCACAACAACTACAGAAGAAAACAAAACAAGCCCCATGAAACATATGTGGAGATGTTGGTGATACTGGACAGATGAAAATGAGGTGTAGTAATTTAGAAGAATAGAAAGAAGGAAGGTGCAATAGTAATTTAATATCACCACCTGTATTCCAATTGGCAAAGTTTTCAGTCTTGACCATCCAATTGATTGGGTTCAAAAATGGTTGGGTTCGGGTCAGGTCCTTACTGTATCCAGATACCGGCCCACATTACTAATATGGACCCGGGACCCTTACATACCTTAGATCTAAGTTAGAGCAGGACCTGTACTGATTCCCAGATTTGAAAAATCGCCCAATCCAAGTTCTAACATGGAAAGGCCCTCAACGTGTGCATATTTTGTGGTTTTCTTTAATGGAATTATGGGCCAGTCTCCTAAGCTTAAGCTTAGGATAAGGTAAGCTCAAGTGTGTAGTGGGGCCCACCTGAGGCCCGCATGGGGATGGGGATGGGGATGGGGGGGATTTTAATGACTCCCTGGGATCCTTCTCTCTACAAAAATCAGCCCCAATCGTGATTTCTATGATCTCTATATGGCCCAAAAGTTTAATGGTCAACAGTCCATTCGTATTGATACATAGTCGATCCAACGGTGTAGATAATTCAGATCTGACCGAAAGTTGGTGGACAAATGTGATTGAGGGGGGTCATGTGTTTAGTCCATTTGGATGGACCAAAGGTGAGCCCCACAAGCATGAGCTTATAAATTTTTATCATAAGCTTGAGCTTAAGAGAGCCTTGCTCTTTCTATATATATATATATATATATATATAGAGAGAGAGAGAGAAAGGCTCTCCTAAGCTCAAGCTTAGGATAAGGTAAGCTCAAGTGTGTAGTGGAGCCCACCTGAGGACCCGCATGGGGAGGGGGATTGCAAGAGCTCCCTGAGATCCTCCTCTTTGCAAAAAGTAAGCCCCAACCGTAATTTTTATCATCTTCATTTGGGCCCAAAAAGTTTAATGGTCAACAGTCCATTTGAATCGATACATAGTCGATCCAACGGTCTAGTAAATCCAGATTTGACCAAAAGTTGGTGAACATGTGAAATTTAGGAGGGGGGGTCATGTGTTTGGTCCATTTGGATGGACCAAATATGGGCTCTATAAGTACGATGTTACAAAATTTTATCCTAAGCTCGAGCTTAGGAGAGCTGGCATTGAGCATATTGGTTGTCGAGTATAAAATTTACAGACTTGAACCCAGATCTTAATCTTATTCGGTTACCCAAACCCGGCCCTGTATTAAGAACAGCTCCTTACGCAAGTGGTAAGGAGCGTCAGTTCTTACCTGACCCCGTGCACGTCACATTTTTCTGCTTGTGCGGGCTCGTTTCCCACTTGTGTAGCCTTTCTTCCTACTTGTGCGAGCCTCCTTCTCACTTGAGTGGGCTACCTTCTCATGTGTATGCAGGCTCTCTTTTTTGTCCCAGCCAGTACAAAAAAAAAAAAAAAAAAAGAAAGTGGCCCTATATTAAAAAGGGTCCAAAATAGATACCCAGTTGCCTGTATTCATGGGCTCCACCTTGTAGTCGAAAGTTCTTTGAGAGCCAGACCAATGTGTAAAATTTCGAATCCATCAGATCAACCTAACCACTGCCCCCATGGCCTTCGATTTTTAAAGGTTTCAAAAGACACCTGTTGTTGACGAATTGACACAACAGTTAATTTTCTTTGGATCAGCGTAAAACCCATGAGATAATTGACATTCACAGGAGTCGTTGGTAACAGACTTGTTTGGATGATAGTGGGTTCCACCTACCCAAGTTCTTATTGAGTTTTTTTGTATTTACCCTCCTGAGACTTCTAATATTTATAAATAGGCTGTGGTTTCAGTATTTGTAAATATGCCCCTGCTTTAGCATTTTAATACCTTTCAAGTCTCAAAATATGTCAAATCGATAGTCATGAGAAGAAAGCATTTGGGTTAAAGCATCTTGACACTTTTAACCTTGTCTCTATCTTGTATACATAATTTTCAAAATGCCATTACGAAAATTCTTTACATTCTAATAATAATTTTACCATTTTACTTTACTTTTTTCCTCTCACTTCCTCCCCAACTCCGGTGACCACTTGTAGATTAGCAAAGATCCCCAAGATCCATCCATCCTCTGATTTAACCTAAGGCCTCACAAATGAGAATTGCCTTTTGTCCTTTGGAGTTTATTTTTTTTATGGACAATCAGCAATTACAAGTGTTTCTCATGGTAATAGAATTGAATAAATCTACGTTGTACAATTTTTTCTTTGCTTTTTTCTTCCCTTCATTATTTATAACATTTTATGAATTCAATTTCCTGTCTTGGACTTTTGTTTCATTTCTTTCTTTCATTATAAATTCCCCTTAAAGAAAAAGAAACACAAAAAAGAATTTGGTTTTCAAAGGGTTTCGCATGTACTTCTTCATCTTCTACTACTTTATACTTTATTCTTTTATCTTTCAAGAATAAGAGTCATTATAATCTAATTATAGTTGACATTTAGAATAATGTACTCCTTAAGTAGTTTAAACAAGGAAAACCAAGTCCTTTTCTTTTGAAAAAATAAAGTTTAAATATATTTAATTGATATGCTCCTCTTATATGCATTTAATAGTGGTGTAATGGGCAAGTTAGGTTTGCGTATTACCTCAACTCAGGGCTTATTCAGATTGGATGTAGATAAATCCCAAATACAAAGCCGACCTAAAGTCGATTTGAATTATAGATTCTCCAATCATATTAGGTTGGGCACATGAATATTAGAAACCTCAAGGGTTTATGTAAAAATCTTAAAAATTTCAAGGAGGTATATAAACAAAAGCCTTTTTTAAATAATACCTAGTGTTTAATGGATCTGAGGTCAAACTTGTCATTTTCATAAAAACTCATTATTCAACTCACAGTGTTTGCTCATTATTGAAAACTCAGATATATTTTAGAACATGAAAGATATTAAAATACCAAAGTAGGGGCATATCTACAAATACTGCAACCACAGGACCCTATTTACAAATATTAAAAACCCCAAAACACACGATGTCATAGGCTGTAAATGATTTATATGAAATAACCCCAAAACACAAAGTCTTCAAGAGAGAATGAGCCCACTACACTTGGCATATTTGCCGTTTATGTTGAGTTGAATCAACCTAATCACAAGAGGTGAAATGAATTTTGAACTATAGGATCCTGGCCGATCAATATTTCTGGAACTTTTTTTTTGGCGCTTTTGTTCATTACTGTTTTCAGGTTTTTTTTTTCTTTTGTTTTATAGAAACATAACAATGGACTTCAGGTGCATTGGGCAAGGTTTTTTTTTATTTTTTATTTTTATCTGTTTGGCTTAAATGTTAACACCAACTATTCAGGATTTTCATTTGGCTAGTGCAGGCAATAGTTAAGATAAAAAGTTAAATAATAAAATAGAATTTTTAAGGTATTATTTAAGGATTTTCTCGAATTTCGTCATAACACATCCTCCCCTGAACACTGCTTCAAACATATATTTGAGGGGCTATGTGCTAGGTGTATCATCTCATGGATTTATGTGAGACAACCTTTTTAGTACCATGTGGGACATCACATGACAAATTCAATCTCTTCACGCTCACCAACGCTCACAAATTAGCACTTATCCTAATTTGACACTAATATAAATAATAATCATTGCCGAATTCAATTTCATGAAAAATGTAACTTAAGAAATCCTCAAAGTTGAATCTGACAATAATTATTATTTAAATTAGTATCAAATCAGGGTGAGTGCTAATTTATGAGGGGTTAGTGAGTATAGAAGTATTAAATTTGTTACAGAATGTCTCATTTGATGTCAAAAAAGCTACCTCACAAGCAAATCTATGATCGATATCTCTTAGCACATTCTGCTACTTTTGAGTACTTAGATTATTTGGAGAAACTTACATGGACCTCAAATTAAATAAATTTTAAAACCTTTTGCCCCTTTACCACAAAGTAACAGTTGACTTTTTAAAACACTCGTGAATGTTCAAAGCAAGTAGATCACTTTTAATCTTTTCTTTCATAAATTTTCTTATATAACTTTTACCATATAACAAGTTTTGTCTTATTACATTTATCTGAGGACAAACTTGATTTTTCTAACTAAATGATCTTACTTGGCCTTTCAAAACACGAGTACCTAATCACCTGAATGCCTGATGGCTTAGCTCTAGCCACAATTTTTAACCAAAAAAAAAAAAAAAAACTCCAGTCACAATTTATTACTGTCATCTTCAAACTATTGACACAAGGTTCGACCATGTTCAATTGTTCTTGCACCAAATTCAATTGACAGTTAGGCCATCATATGATTCATATATAATAAAGAGACTACCAAAATACTCCCGTGCTTAGCACAGGCAATTAAAGTCTACAAAAAAAAAATATCATTTAATTTTACAACAGAAATAAAAAATAATAATTTTGATTTCATATGTTTATATTATAGAAGATCTATAATAAGAATACCTTTCAAAAGAAAAAAACTTACACACTTAAATTTGCAATCACTGATAGAAATGATGCTATATCCTATTTCCTAATCATGAAACACAGAATAATAGGCTTTTTTAGAAATCACACAATTGAAAATCTAAATAAATAATTAATAATTGACTTTGGAATTTTAGTACAAACTCGAAATATGATATTTTTTTATATATAAATTATACTTAGTTGAAAAAAAATTATAAGAAACTTAAAATATGATATTTTTCAATTAGAAGCGGGTTTTATAGTGAGTTGGGTTTAGGGTAGTTTTGGGTTTCTGAAGTTTGACTCAAGCGGTCTCAAGACTGGCGATTTTAGTTTGTGACTCGTCTTTCCATTAATAATATTGATTAAATCCTTACCGCTTATGTTTCTTCATGACAAACTTTATACTGAAATGTTATAATAGCAATAGATCTTTATGAAATAATATAATTAGTTAAGTTGGATGATGAACTACCATGAGACTATTCATTAATTGCTCATAGATTTAAAATAAAATGACATATTTATAAATTCTAAAAGCTTTTTTAAGTTGAAAAATAAAATAGATAGATTCAACATTTAAGATTTTCCCATCACAATAATTGAGTCTACCTTGGGCATCATAAATCCAATAGCACATTATCAATCATTGAAACAATAAATGTCATTCAATAAATGACATTATTATTGAATTGAATTAGATTAAATAAGATTAAAGGAGAATTTTGTATTGGAGTTGATGATGGTCCTTTGGTCAAAATTATATAGGAATGTCAAAATCAATTGGAGCTAATTTCAATTTGAAACCAATCTCTTTCATTATATATATATATATATATATACATATATATATATATATATATATATATATATACTAGCAAAATGCAACCGTGCTTAGCACGGGCATTAGAAGTCATACAAAAAATATTCTTTAATCTTATGATATAAAAAAATTGTAATTTTGATTTCATATATTTATATTTTGTAAAATCTAAAATATAAGGATTTCTTAACAGAAAAGATTTATAGGCTTTCTTAAAATCACATAATTAAAATTTTAAATAAACATTAAATATAGAAATTTAAAAATTTTAGTAGAAACATGAAATATGAAATATTGAGATGGAAGAAATTATAAGAAATTTAAAATATGAGATTTTCTAAGTAGAGGCAGGTTTGCTAGTGAGTTGGTTGGGTCTAGGGTAGGCATAGAGGTTTTTACACTTTGACTCGAGCCGGGTTCAGGACAGACTTGGTTTTTTGTTTGTTTGACTTGCCTTCCCATTGATAAAATTATTGTCACTTACTTTTATCTAAAACCCATATCATAACAACAAAGAAAGGAAAAAAAAGAGGTGATGAGGGAGACCAAGCTTGGATGGGGACCAAATAAAGAGAGATAGAGATGTGTTTCTAAGGAAGGGCAGAGAGTGAGTGAGATATTTGATTGCCATTAAAAGGGCAAGAGTCATTTGGAAAGAGGGAGAGGTGGGGAGTGAGTAATAAATAATATTTTATTAAATTGAATTAGATTAAATAATATTGAAAGAGAATTCAAAATTAAGGGGGATGGTCAAAATCAATCGGAGCTGATTTCAAATTAAAATCGATCTCTTTCAATTAACCAATGGGGAAAAGGCCCTTTGGAGAAATCAGCACTGGAACCTTGAAATTAGAACATAGGATCCAGAATCAATGCAAAAGAAGGGGAGCAAATGGGAGAAGCTATGGATGAATTTCGGAAAGAAGACTCCTTTGGTGTGGCGGGAGAAGCTACATCTTATAACAGCTAAAGGAGCAGTCAAACGAAAAACATTGAGGGAGAACATTTATTTTAAAAAAAAAAGAAAAAACCTTGAGTGAAATGAAGACATGAGGGATCGATTGGAGAGATTGAGTGATCATTAGGAGAAGATTGGCATCTCTTGGAGGGAGAATGTGGCTCTTTGGATTATGATTACCCTTGTTGGAGGGCTTTTGCTGTTGAAGTTACAACGCTGCTTTAAAACATTGATAGAAGATGAAAAGTGATCAGGGCAATTATGGGTAATGGAAGGAGTCAATGGGCCCGGAAGTTATGAAATGAAAAGAGTTAGTAAAAAGAAGTTACCAAATGGTCAAAATAAATGAGAAGGAAGTTGTTTTTTTTTTTTTTGGTAAAAGAGAAGGAAGTTGTTAATGTAGAGAAAATTTCCAAAAGTCAAAATCAATTGAAAAAATTGAGTTTGATTTCTCGATTAGAACAGTCGCTTTCATATATAAAAATAAGAATGATACTTGATTTGGGATTTCAATTTTGATCAACGTCAATTAATTTTTACGGGATGGCAACGGGGTGAGTCAAGTTCATGTTTAGGCCGACCTGAAGCCAGCTGGAATGAAAGTTTCTTTGCCTTGAACCTGACTTGCCCCATGACTGCTACAGGGTAATGACCTAAATAATAGTATGCATTACCTATTATGTCTCGTGCTACTATTACATTGCATTGAAAATTTTACTAAATAATATATAAGTTAAATGCAAAAGAGGCTGGCAAGTCAACAAAACCAATCCTAAATCCAAGTCGGTCAAAGTCTAAAAAACCATACCTGTGTCTGAAGCATGAATTCAATTCTTTTTCATATTGTTAGTCTTTCATTTTAATATTTTTATCTCAATATAATTTATACAGAAACCCACCCCAAATCTAATGAACTCGCTACCGGACCCACCCAAATATGAAAATATCATATTTTAAATTTCTTATAAAAATCATACACCTCAATATAATTTATGCAAAAAAAAAAAAAAAAAAAATTCATATTTTACATTTCGTATATTTTTAGAAAATTTGAATACTTTTTATGTTACGATTAATATACTATTAAGATACCATTAAACTTTAAGGTTGTTAAATCTAGGGCTGAAATAATCTGGTGGAGCTGGTTTTTTGGATCCCTCTTGGCCATGCAGAGATCTTTCAATATGCCCTCCTCCTATTAACAAACTTACATCTAAGTGGGTCCCACGAGATAAACTACTATAAGGTATATGCAGTATGCTCATAAGTGTGATACACATCTTGTTTGTATTGTGGACTCGACCAAAATGTAACTTGACTTTTTTTTTTTTACTTTTGGAATTTAACCTTTAAGCTAAAATCATATTGATACACCCAAAAACACCAATCCAAGAATGATTTGTACTGGTTGTTTGCCTAATGACAAAGTATCACTAATACTATTATTTATCAATCATATTACTTGATATATCGGTACATTATTTATTTTTGCCTTTAGTTCGAATGACTAATCAAGTTGCAGGTCTTTCTATTTATGTACTTGATATTCACCAATCTCTCTTTTCCCATGGTATGGTTGGCCAACATGGTAGATATACAAAATGGATATAAATGAAGTCAAATTCTCCCAATGGCCCTCTTATTGACATACTTTCTGTTTTTCACGTGTACTTCTAGTTAATTCACTCTCTTCACAATTACTTTTTTTAATCCTAATTTAACATTAATTTGAACATTAGTCACCTTGAGATTTTATTACTTAAAACTTGCATGATATATACTTGTCAAACTTTGAGGTGCTAATCATTTCATCAGCCTCATATTAGGATTTAAGAGTCTCTACTTCATATCTTCACTTGTTTATCTCATCCTGATCTGCACGACTGCACCCTACAGTGGGCCCACGTGCGAGCAATTGAAAGAAAGAAATGAATAGAGCTAGTGGGGAATCTATGTTGGAGCACAGTTACTGGTGCTCCTATTGGCCTCCTACTTTAATACCCTGCAGTCAGTCATACTCATACCCATAGGTGCTGTTGAAGATTTGAGCATTGGTGGTGGGTTCATATTTATTCAAGCAGATTGAAATCGCTGAGATCTCTCTTTTGACCAGAGGACATTGGTGATGCTATCTGCTTACATAGGAGGTACGGAGTTTTTAGGTGCTCCCGCAGTGTACACTACTGGGCTTCGAATGCATTGATATCTCTGCAGCTAGAGGACTGCATGTTCGAATTATTCTTCTTCTGTATGATTGCTTTTGAACCTTGTGTCCTTTTTGGACTGCCTTTCTCCCTCCTCTCATTACTCCCTCTTTATTTTATTTCAATGCTACAAGGAATATACACCCACACTTCTGGATGGGTTAAAAATTAAAAGATTGCTTAATTTTTAGACCCATTGTTGGAATCAAGATCATAACAGAAGAGTCTTGACATATTAGAAGTCAAAATGCTATTTGGCAAGTTAAGACATATTCAAACAAATGTTTAAGTGCATGGATGACTTTTGTGGAGGTCTCATTCATTAAGCTTGGAGATCTTTATGCCTCTTTTTCAAAGGAGGAATCTAAGTGACTTTTTCAAATAAATAAAAACTTTTAAAGCAAAATTTACCCCTTAACTTTATAATATGACATTTTTTTGGTACTACATATACTCAATAGAAATTTACCTGTACTACTTTAATCATGTAACAACTTAGCCCAAGTAACTTTTATGGTACAAAAAGTTTGTTTTTTCCTCTAATTGAATTAGACATGTCAATGATTCTATTTGTAAGATGTATAATTGAAACAAGCTTATTTTAAGATCTACTTGAATTAGCTTTATTTCAAACAGAGAAGACTTGCTAAAAAAACACTTTATTCTATTGAGACGTGTATATATAGTACAATGTGAACTTGTCTGTGAGGCCCAACTGAGGCATGCAAATTATGGGTGAGACTGAGGATGGAAAGATTTTGATAAGAGCGAGAGTGCAACCAAATTTTGATCATT
Organism: Persea americana; assembly: GCA_029852735.1. Classification (NCBI taxonomy): domain Eukaryota; kingdom Viridiplantae; phylum Streptophyta; class Magnoliopsida; order Laurales; family Lauraceae; genus Persea; species Persea americana. The sequence goes on from CM056816.1 coordinate 19,882,577, forward strand.
ATAACGCTTGATCTATTACTTCAAGTTTAAGAATTTTAGAAGACACCATTGTTTTGGATTTCAATTCAAGAATGACTAAAAATCGCATGAGTGTTTAACTTATGCCTGTGGCAATTAGTGGGAAGGAGGATAACTTGATTATGGCAGGTCATGTGGTCCAGAAAATAGGATGGTACACATAAGAACCATGTAGATGGTTCTCATCTAAATGTTTATTTATTTATATTTATTAAGATTTATAAAAATATCCTCCAATAAAAAAGTAATTGGGTTGTGATTCAGTTCTAGGTTCAAACACTTTATTATAGTCCAAGTTCAAATTCAAGCTTTAGCTAAGTTTTGATTGTATGACTCCGGCGTTAGTAGGATATAAGTTCAAGTTTGGGTACACTATGACATGTCCAAGTACCCAACCCCATTCCATCGCTATTTTAACTATAAATACAAAATTGTTTCATTAATGTTTTCTAACATTAGATGTAGCTCATGTTGATTGCATCCAACCCCTTTGCTCTGGTTGGTTATCAACCCCCATGCTCTGGTTAGATAACCAAATCTTATGGGGAAAAGATTTTATCTTTTTACCATGTTGTGAAAACCCTAGGGTTTGCAATTGTAAATATCTGAGGATATAGGCCATTTGAGATCCTAATTTTTAAGGATTTTTAGGCCTAATGAAAATTATTAGCAGAAAGGAGAAGGGTATAAAATCCTTAAATCTGTTGATTCTTCACCTATTATCAAAAGTGACTTAAAGAGTATGTAGGTATGCAAATCCACAATGAGGAAAGCCCCATTTCCAAAGCAGTAAAGAATCCTTAACTCTGTAAATTCCTCACTCATTACCAAAGGTGACCAAGTCAATAAACTGGCGATAGACTAAGATCTACTATCATTAGATAGCTCCATTATAAGATAATTGAACTATAAATGGACATGCATTTGGTAATAATTTACGTGAGGTCTCATTCAAAAGATAAAAAGGTGAAGGTAATAATTCTTTATTGAGCGAAGAAATTAAAGAGGAACCTGGAGGTAGAGAATTTCATATCTCAAATTACAATTGTTTAATGTTCACAAAACAAATTAGAGTTGGGTCAACATGGTGAATAGAATGTTCTTTCTTAGTGGGTTTTGTCTTTCTCCCTCAGGGAACAAAATCCCATATTTTTCTCATTTTTTTTTCAATAATATGCGACCAAATAAGGTAAAGAAAGCTTCATAGGACAAATGGTTCTACTTCCCCTACCTTTCTCTAAAAGGTTATTTTGGTGTCCATTTTCACCACTTTCCATTTTCACCACTTTCATTTCTTCACTTTTTATCTCCATTCCAACAACCTCTAAAAGTTCATTGATTAGTTGATTACAAAGATAAAAGCAAATTGTATTTAGTGTCTAAACAAACCTCTAAAAGTTCATTGATTAGTTGATTACAAAGATAAAAGCAAATTGTATTTAGTGTCTGAACGAAGGAGGATATCATTACTTAGCTGTGATAGATAAGGATAAGAAGAGTTATGGGAAGGTGAGTGGTCAATAAGGCATATCCAAATTACTACTCAATCACAAGGGCACTCTATTAATTGTGTCCTGCAGCATACACTATGTGTGCCCTTGTGCAAAACACTTTTATTTATCTTCTACAATTCTGCTCTTTATGTCATCTAGCTAGCCGTCTATAGGAGAGGAGAAGCGGGGGTTGCTTAGTTGGTTAGCAACGCTGTCTCTTACCCAATCTCTAGATATGGTACCTTCTTCCCACGTATGTGGCCTCTCTCCTTGCATGTGTGGGTTCTATCATGGGTCCTCGCTCTCTCTTGACTATTTTACCCAAAATATAAATAAATAAACAAACAACATCTTCATCATATCTACTGTTATTAGAGAGTGAAGCCTAATAGTGTTGCAATTACTCATAGTCCCTCACCCTCCCCCGCCCCCACCCCCGCCCCCTTCTCCTCTGCTTCTTTTCATTTTCAGCCTTCTTAGGACATTTGTTTAAAGAGGAAAAACTTTATGGATAAAAAAGGAATCCTAGCAATCTAGATTAGGATTCTATTTTTTTACGAAAATACTCGTATAAATTTATTATAAAGCATCCAACCAACACAATTTTCTATAGAAATTTTGGAGATTTCTACACCAGTGTTAGGTAATGTTCCTCTTCCATTCTCATTTCTATAGTGTAATTTTCTTTTTTTTTTATCTTTTGATCCATGAGTTGCCTTTTGATTCATAACGGAGAAACATAATTCATATAGCAATTTCCAACATAGTTGGAACAAGACTTTGATAGTGATGATGACATTGTTAGGAAATAGGTACAATCATATTGATTAGATGCTCTTCTCTGAAATTGTCATCAAACGTTTTGATTGCCTAATATGTATTAGGAGTCTCAGGATTATAGGTGGAGCATGCTTCTATTAGGAGTTTTAAGCATGTAAGGTGGATGGGAACATCAAAATGAATCCCCTTAACAGAAAACAATAGCCCACCATTTACCGTAGTAAATTAAATATCAGGGAATTGATCGTTTCCTCTAGATTTTACTCTTTGGATGCTTAAAGCCTTTCCTAGGAACTTATTTTTTTTTTTTTTTTTGGTAAAAGCTAGGAACTTAAATTTGAAGGGAAATGGTCTCATACTATCGTTAGTGTAGTTCTGATGGTAGCCAAGACCTTATGGATCTTGTCTGGGCACATCTTATTGTGATTAAGGCTCATTCGTTTGACATAGACTTTTGCATATGGACCACCCTAATCTTTGTTTCAGTTAGAAATTACTGATTCGATTGATCATGTGGAGAAATCATAACCATACTTCATACAAGATCAATTAAATGATTCACTTCAGTTTATTTCAAATAAAAGTGAAACTCTAGCTAATACCTATCGACGAATACTATTGTTTGTTTTCATTGAAAATTGTGGTCAGATGCGCTCTATAAGAGGATTAAGGAGGTAATTGGTGAATGATATGATGTTGGGGTGAAGGATATCAAATAATGATAGAGATAGGGCATTGACTTTCCTGGATTTGAATACTAGGGTGTTGGTAGGTTATTCGATTCTCATCTTCTGTTCATTTACTTTCATCAAAGAGAGGTTTTTTAATGGTCATTTTTAATATTCATCTTTGATAGTTCATTTTAACCACTTTTACAATTTTTACGAATTCAATTACATGTATTTGTTCGCATGGGAAATTCATAGTTGAATTAATTCTAACCATCATTATTTAGGGCCTGTTTCTTTACAAGCCTTTCTAACAGGAATTCCAAGCTGTCAAAAATTCAATATTCTTTTAATGGGATTCCTTGTATTCAAGGCAACCATAATTCTCAAATACCAAAAGGTAGAATTCCAAAATGCCAGCTCCTCCAAGAGCATTTCAGAATTCTGGAACTCTGAGAATTCTTATTGAAACTTTGGCACCCAACTGTGAACCCTCCTATCAACAATAAATTGGGCCCCATATTCACAATTATAAAAATTGGGCCCATGCAATTCCTATCAAGATGGGTCTATATTCAAATTTCTAAAATTGGGTCCCACACTTTCATTTCTAAAAGATGGGCTCACGTACCATATACCTGAGGTGGGTCCATATTATAGTTCTTACAGTTGGATCCCAAGTTCACAACAACAAAAAGTGGGTCCCATGTATTACAATGCATAGAATGTGTAATTTTAGTCTAGAATTTATATAGCAATGAAGCCGGAGTTTTATAAAATTTTCAGGTAAAAATCCGGATGGAAATGAAATATAGAATTTGAAAATGACTGAATTTAATGTCATTTTAGAATTCTAGTATTTGAAATTTTCAGACAACCTCCAAACATGAATTATAGAAATTCTAGTAAAGAAACATATCCTAAAGAAGTGGAGCAAGGGGAAAAAGGGTATAAGTGGCAACGTAAATGCAATAATCACATTTCTATTTCCCATCAGTTCATTTTTCTTCATAAGGGAGATAATTTAAGAGTCATTTTTTGGAAATTTAAGTTTTAGCCAAGGGGATATCTCTAGTAGAAAATTTGACGGATACGCCCACTTCCAATGGGTAATTAAATGTGGGTTGAGATGAATTCTTCTCACCCACATTGGAACTGGATGGCGACCAAAATTGAAGAATTGCTATTGTCCTCCGAGTCTTGAATTGTATGAATTGATGGGCAGGTGTCCCAAGCGACAGCGAATGTTCTTCTGCAGAGTTGGGCATTGTGGGAGACTAACACAAGAGGCTAAACTTGGTTTGATCGGCATGTGTGCTAAGGCTGCGGTGTCAGACGAAGAAGATGACCCACCCGCCCAATATCAAAATCTTTTATGCGCCCACAAGAAACAACTCCCACGCCCCTTTACACGTGATGTAGAAACCACCAAAAAGCATTTTGCACTTGCATGCGTGTATAAGAGATTACTCATTACCTCCACAACCAACCACCTGCAGAGCTCTCTCTCTCTCTCTCTCTCTCTCTCTCTCTCTCTCGTATGTTCTTTTGGCGGTGGAGCTTTTGTTGATTGAACTTTGAAGAGCTCTTGCTTTATAGAAAGAAAGCTTTGGGTCCCTGTCTGAGTCTCTTGGTTATTGAGTTGGTGAGTGGATTTTTGGTCTTTCGAGTTCTTTGAATGTCCTTGTCTTCTATTTTCTTTTTTGGGGCTTTTATTTTATTTTATTTTATTTTTGGCCACGGAGGCTGTGGTTTTGAGTTGGTGAGAGGAAAACACGGTGGAATTTGGATTCTGGATCTTGGGTTCCTTTTCTGTTTTCCCCTCTGTATGTAAATGTATGTTTCTATAGTGTCATCTCTCTATATATACACCTTTTGCTTCAAGCTTAAAGCTTTGGGAACTTCATGGGTTTCATGGTTATTGATTTTTTATTTGGTAAATCTCATGGTTATTGAGTTGGTGTAATTTTGTCTTTTGAATTCTTTGAATGTGGGGATGGAGGAGCTTTTATCTTCTTTTTTGGGTCGTGTAATACTGGAATTGTTTTGAAAGAACCTGTGTTTTTTAGTGGGTGAGAGAAAAATGTGGTGGAATGTTGGATTCTGAATAATGGGCTCTCTCTCTCACTCTCTCCATATACATATGTATGTCTTTCACTATTAAAAAAATGAATGTATGTCTTTATATTACAATATGTATGCATGTATTTGTTTTGGAAACTTGGCATGAACTGAGGGGACAGTTTATATTGTGCCTTGTTTTCTAGTGTTTGAGCTGGTGAGCTGAAAAATGAGATAAAGTTCGGATTTTGAGTTTTGGGTGTTTGGTGATTTTATTTATTTATTTATTTTATTATATGCTAGAGACTATGAGCTATGGGTACTGGTTTTATTCCCTTTCACTGTTTTCTTTTATTATTATTATTATTATTATTATTATTATTTTATTTTTTTCTATTTAAGATTTAGAGCCGGATTTTTGTAGGAATTTTTGGAATTTATTAAATTTATTACTTTCAAACTGATTGCAATAGTGCTTAGTTTATGGGTCTTTGGCCAGAGAATTGGATGGATTTGGATTACCCTTAACATCTTTTCCATGAATATATTATTTACTTCCCTTGCGTGATTTGAGCAGAGATTTTTTTTTTTGGGAAGAATTCTTTATTTTATGATTTGGGTTTTCAGTGAGTCTAGCTTTTGGCTTTTGGGTAATTAATAGTAATACTTGTTAATTGTAATCCAAAAGATAGACTGGTCATTCCTTCTTCTCAGTGAATAAAACTCAACCTCTGGTTTTTCTTATTATATGCTTCTGACATCTGATAATGGCATTAATGTTTTTGCTATGATTGTTTCTATTACCTATTTACTATTGCATTGATGCTGTCTTGCTGACAGGTATATCTTCTCTATGTTTTTGGCTTTTCAGTACACATTGCATTATACTCTTGAAGAGAGAGAAAGAGCTAAACCAGGTGAAGGCCTTTTTTGCTATAAGAAAAGGAGGCTGCATTTTCCATAAATTCCACCATCATGCCCATTAGACAAATGAAAGAGAGCTCAGAGCAGCTTATTGTGATCAAAACCCACAAAACCCAGATGAAGAATTCCATGAATCCATTGCAAAACTCTCATAATACAGCCCATAGTAGCAGAGAGCCACCTCAAGAATCCCAAAATGCTAAACTTCAACAACACAGACCATCTCCTGCAAAGAACAGAAGTAGAAGAAAGGGAAGAGGAGGGCCGAAATCCGTCCTAAGTGATGTTTCAATGCACCCCAGTTCAGGAGTATGCCACTTCAACGGCCCAGTGTCCACAAGTATTCCAACTGGATCTGTTGATAACGGTGGTCATGTGTGTGATGTAGAAATGGGTGTTCCTTCATCAAGCAAATCTCTAAGATTTCCTCTTAGACCAGGATATGGGCAAGCTGGGGTGAAATGTATTGTAAAAGCCAACCATTTTCTGACAGAGCTACCAGACAAGGACTTGAACCACTATGATGTAAGGCAATATCTTCTTCACTACAGTCTTTTGTTTCTTTTATTTAACTAAAATGTTCTGTGGTCAAAACTGAGGGGTGTGTCTCTCTCTCTCTGTGTGTGTGTGTGTTTTATTATTTTAATTTGAATTTTTAACTGTTATTCTTTTATGTGATTTTTTTTTGTTTGTTTGCTGTATTTTACTATCTTTTTCTGTGCATTGCAGGTTACCATAACTCCTGAAGTAGTTTCAAAATCTGTGAATAGAGCTATTATGGCAGAGCTGGTAAAACAGTATAGGAAGTCTGATTTGGGAATGAGACTCCCTGCTTATGATGGTAGAAAGAGTTTGTATACAGCTGGGGAGCTGCCTTTCACCTCCAAGGAGTTCAAAGTCAAACTTGTAGATGATGATGATGATGGTTTTAGCGGCCCAAAGTAATGTTTTCTTATCCCACTTCCCTTCTTCCCCTCTTCCTTACTCTGTTTTTATTTTTTATTTTTCCTTTTCTTCTTTTTTGTCCTTTGTTTAGGTTTTTCCCCTTCTCGTGTCTGCTACTTTTTAGTATTTATTTATTCTGGGTACTTTTCAAATTTCTTTGCAATTTGTTTCATGACTTGCTCAATAGCTGCATCTTTTATTGGAATATAGTGGTAAGTATTAAGCTGTCCTTTATGAAAAAAGTGGGAATTTTGTGCATGAACATTCGATTACATATTCAATTTTGAATGCATAGTTTTATTTTTTTTTCTCATTAACTTTGATGTTGGAGGAATTATATGACCATTGATTTGAGTATGCACATTTGGGGCCAATAGTAGGTGATAGTGTCACACCCCCAAACTAGATTACGGTAAATAGTCTGCATTTTGGGGTGGCACTGTGGATAGGGGATTTGTCTGATAATATTTTCCCTGCACCACTATTGTTCCCACATGATTCCGCAAATGTGAAGTTTTGTCAAAAAAACTTTTAGTGGAAGCATGTATAAACCATTAGATAGACATTTGAGATATGATATTGGGCAATATAATAGAGCATAGGAAACATTCCAAGATACATTCATTCATATTAAATTTTGACAAATACAAAAAAGTGCATAATTACAATTTACAGGCCAACAAAGGCTGTTACAAAGATTACAAAAGGAGAAACCAAGCAAAAATGTGTATTGGAACTCTTGTTCTAGCAGGATGCCTTTAACCTACATCTTCTAAACTCCACTCAGTCAACTGTGGGTGCGCTACCTACAGCACCAAGTGTAGCAACATTAGGCTTACAATAATCCGACAAGTAAATAAGCATAAATAGCAGTAACATGATGCATCAATACAAAATTAGAACAAGAAATTAAGAGAATATCTATGTGATCTACAACTAGGCAAAATCATGTGAGAATAGTAAGAACTCAACGAATCAGATTAAGACAAATCTAAATATCAGCCAATATCCTAAGCAAAATGGAAAAACATGTGTCTATATATTCTTCCAATTTCCGATCAAGTCGTGATGGAGAGCAAAACAAAACAAAAGTAAAGCACTGGTACTGCAAGATTCCTTATAAAAATTTAATTATGGTCATCAAAACAAATATTAGGTATGGTACCGAAGCGATACTTGGGTAACCTCCAAAACAAAAGACTACATTGTAGTGAGTTATATTAGTTACTAAAATCCTCACACAGCCGCGTCCTACTGTGGTGGATCGCAGCTGAGTGGTGTCAACTCAAGATTCCAAGGGCAAAGGGGCTGGCTAGACTGATAACCAAAAAGGAAACTACTCCAAAACAAGCTTATTCAACAAACTTGCATTTTCCAAAAGTATTCCTTTACAATTCTCAAGATTCTCTTAACTTACTAGACAAAACAGATAAGACCAGATGACCTGATGACACAAAAAGGACTAGACCGGACAGGACATGTGGGGTCATTGTGGTGCTTAACTTGGTCTTAGAAGAGCCAACTCACTCATAACAGAACTAACCCAAAACTGGAAGCATTTTGGTATGAAGGAATGAGCCTTAAAAGGGGTGAGAGAAAAGAGTCAGTTCCGATTAACTGAGAAGGAATGCATCGTAGAGTTGCTAGTTCATCAACCAAATTGACCATAACCATGGATATTGTTAGTCTAAAAGTGAAAAGCGGGCAAATTAATGCAAGCTAATCCCTAACTTGAAATAAGTCAAATAGACTAATTAGGTGTGAAGTAACAATTCCCACTAAAGCTATGGTTCACTGGGTCCATTTTAGATTATTGGGGCAAGGCACGTAACTTGGTTAGACAGTTCACATGTAACTATAAAAAAGTTACAAGGTACATCTAACACAAGATTGATTATGCATTCTAGGAGCATTTACAATTTCCAAGCCCAAGTCTTGGATTGACATTAACATGCAAGAACAGTACTATTCAACTCCATGGACTCATAGGAACCTAGATATCCATAACTTAGTAGTTCCTTGGTGCTTTCGATGGTAATTGACATCCAGGGTACTAAGCTCACACATCCTTGACTTAGGATTGCACTACACGTTTCCCCCAGACAATCCGGAGGTGAATGTCAAGCTCAAACATCGCCATTGTTGGTCTCACATTTAAACATCATTGGACAAGTCCAAAGGTCTAAGGCTACTCCGAAACTCTAAGTTTAATGTCCCCAAACAAAGAGAACCTGAGGGTCCTCGGTGGGTCCAAGGCCAGTAGCTGAATGGCCATAAATTTAGGGGCAAAAGGCATAAATGGCACGAGCTCAGGGTCAGTAGCCAATTGGCCGGACATGTGGCCAAGGTGATAAAGTCTGGGTATTTAAGGTCCTAAATGGCATATCCTAAAAGGGCCGTAGCCGAATGGCCAAGAAGGAACTTTGATATAGGAAGACTTGGAGAGTTGGAAGCCAAAATGGCTGCCAAAAAGGTAGCAGCCGAACAAACTTCCTAGCAACCGATTGGGATCTTCGGTTGGCCGAGGGCCTTCCTCAGCTAGCCGATGGCCTATGAAGCCTGAACAAATACACTAGGGAAATAGTAACTGAAGGAGCGGTTTGGCTAGCCAAACGAGGGTATTTAAACTTGAGTACACTAGAATCAACCAAAAATCACATACATGCAATGAAATTTTACTTGTTTACTCTCCTTGGTTCCAATTCTAGCAATCTCTTGAAACTCCCCAAATTCTTAGCCAATCCTCCTCCTTCAACCCAAAGCAAACAATATCTAAGCTAGAAGCTCCTTCAAATCAGTTTTCCCCAAATTCTACCCTAAACAAGCTCCACATACAAAACCCAAGGGGAGTTAGGGCTTGTGTCTGAGGATATAGGGTCCTAAACAAGAATCTAGAAGGAGAAAAACAAAGCTTACCTAGGTGAGCTCAAACGGAGAAGAAACCACGAGAAAGAGGGCTACTGTGGGGAGAAACGAGAGAAGGAGAGATCCCAAGGAGGAAGGAAGGTTATGGAGCTTTGGCCGAGAGTGTTAGATATTGAGCCATGAGGGGCTTGGTCATTGGAGAGCAAGGAAGAAGAAGGAGAGATGAGAGGAACGTGAGAGGAAAATGGTCACAGAGAAGGAAGTGGAGGGAAAGAGGTCAATGGTCCTTGTATAGGATGGGGTTTAGAGAATTTACAGAAATTTAATTCCCTTTAATGACTTGGAGAACAAACTAAGTGGATTTGAGGGATTTTTGCCCAATGTAAGGGTATGCATCTTTCACAAAAGTTTCATGAAATAATTCCCTCTATATCTAATGAGCCCAATATTGCCGTACTTCTGAAATTATGGTAAACCCCTCAAACTTTCCCAAAATTACAAATGCGTCCCCAAACGTACTGAACATAGTCCAAAAGCTCTCAAAACACATAAACCACTAATCTAACACGTAAACCTAGTTAATTACCATCTAATCACAATCAATTAAAACTAAACCATATTAATTAGGGTTGGGCTTGTACATATAGAGCTTTCCAACAATAGGTGATATAGATTGTTTTATGTGATAAGCATTGTGTACATAAAGCATCCTTGGAAAATTTCCTTATGGACCATCCTTGTTCTCTTAACTACAGCCTGAAAATAATGAATTTGAGCTATAGTTTTAAAAATTAGAATCGTATCGCAAATCATTCATACCCGTGAATCAAATTGAATTCTTAATCGTATCGCGAATCATAGGATTTTTTTATTTTTCTAATAAAAATGAAAAATTATTAAAAATTAAAAGGAAAAAGAAAAAAGTAGTTATTCAAAACCATCCATTTTTCCATTTATAGCAGTATAAAGACAATGACAAATAGGTCTATCATACAATCATATCAAGAATATCATTAAATATATTAATATATAATAAATGATATGTGTAAATAGTTAAATAAGTTTAAGGTATCAATGTATATTTATTTTTTGTTATCTTTAAATCAAAATATAAAAGTAAAAAAATAAAAGAAAAACCATCAATCTTACACTTTAGGATATTTTATGAAGAAAAAAACCCAAAAGGTTAAAAAAAAGAAGATGTAGACAAGCACCATATTTACGGTCGAACACTTTAATTGAATGCATGTTTATTATTCATCTCTAAAACCTCCTCAAAGTCGCAAAATTTCTTAAGAGGTTTTGTTAACTACTAAATAACATTCTAAAAGTAAAAACGCTAAAAGAAAAGAAGAATAAAAAAAAGAAAAAAGGTAAAAGATTGTTAAAATTCTCACACAGCCGAATTGCTTGAATTGTAAGATTCGATGAAACGAGTATTGAATCATAAGATTCACACAAGAATCCTAAGATTCACCTATAAATGGGATTCGTTGCATAGATATAAATCATTTTCCTTAGGATTCGGGATACGAATTGTAGGATTCTGATAACTATATTTGAGTCACTTTCAATTCAAAGATAACCAAATGTTAGTTGCCTAGATTTTCCTAAGTGGATATTTTTTTTGGTATAGTTATCCAAATGGGGCCTGCCGGAAAACTATTTCAAGCATAATGTGGGATCCACTCATACAGGCTCAAGGCCTGATGATACAGTGCTCACTGCATATCCTCTGGTTAAGGACATTTTAGTATATGATATCCAGATGCTTAAAAACATGCATTGTATTGTATCTGTTTGTATTATATCTGAAAGTTCCCTTTCCTATGTAAAAACCATATCCATGTGGTAATCCTGCCATGTCCAAGGCTTATTTTAGGAACCATAGATTTAGTTCTTTGTATAAACTTTGGTCTTTTCTGCTTTCTTTACTCTCTGTGCTATTTGGTCTTTTCTGCTTGCTTTACACTCTGTGCTGATCTCCTCATAGAACCTCTGTGCTAATCTCCTCGTAAAACTCAACCCTTAATTTTTTTCCTTTTACAATTCTCATTTTCAGAAGGGAAAGAACATACAAAATAGCAATTAAGTTTATAGCTCGAGCGGACTTCTACCATTTGGGACAATTTCTAGCTGGTAAATGTCTGGATGTGCCACAAGACACCCTTCAGATTCTTGACATTGTCTTGAGGGAACTCTCTAGTAGAAGGTGTGACTTCCAAGTCCCGACAAGTGGTTTTCACCTTCTTTATCTTCCATACAAGTGTTTGAAGAACATTCACTTTCTTTCTTAGCCAATTCTAACATGAAGCATGCATTTGAAGGTATTGCCCTGTTGGGAGGTCCTTCTTTTCGCCTGATATTAGAGCACCTCAGCGACTCGGAGATGGTTTGGAGTCATGGTGCGGGTTTTATCAGAGTATACGGTCCACTCAGATGGGCTTGTCTCTAAATATTGGTATGTAAATCCAAAATCAATTGCGACATGATTGATGATATACAGGAGTGCTTTTAATCTGCAAGATCATAATTAATTTCCATATATTGCCTAAACAATTGGTAATCCATTCTGCCATGCTTGGGGCTCTATGGAGTTTTGAAACCACATTAGGTGGGTTGGACATATGGCTTGTCAGGCCATAACTATGTTGGAATTAGTAAAGCACACTTTATTGTTTAATTTTGTCTAATACTTGTTTAAGTAGGATTAGGTGTATTAATCCTTTCAAGATGTGGATAATCCGATGGTGGGATGATAGAATTATAAAGGGATTGTTTCTTGCGATTAAACATGTTCTTAAACAGAAGACTTACCTTGGATAGCCACTGTCTGGGTCAGACATCACCATTGGTTTATATCCGCGTAAACGTGTCCTGTTGGAAGGTTTCAACTTTCTTTCTGTCGTTTCTGCCGAAGCCATCATCTGATTGAAAATATTGGTTTTCTAGTGGATAAATTTGCAAAAAATAAAACCTATCTATAATGTAATTTATAATATGCGTCTCTCCAAATGCATAGCAGAACAGAGAACCATCGATGCAACCAAAATATTTTAAAGGTTACAGCATCCAGATAGTAAATCTTAAAGAGAAAATAAGTAGTTTGCTGCTATTCATGAAAGTTCCTTTTTTTTAATGTTTGTCTTGTAGATATGTCTTCGGCAGCATTTATTGAGCCTCTGCCTGTAGTTGAGTTCGTAGCTCAACTTCTAGGAAAGGATGTAATGTCAAGGCATCTTTCTGATTCTGACCGCATCAAGGTATTATTTCAGTTCTACATTCTGTTCAAGCATAGAAAACATTTTCTTTCGGCAAGAATTCTGTTATATACTATGGATTTAATTGAAAATCATTTTATCCCTTCACTGGACCATGTCTGCCAGGTCAAAAAGGCCCTAAGAGGAGTGAAAGTTGAGGTGACACATAGAAGGAATGTCCGACGAAAATATCGGATTTCGGGATTAACATCACAACCTACAAGGGAACTTGTGTAAGTTTATCTCGTTCATTTTCCTATCTTATTTTAGCTTGTTGAATATTTTCCTATCTGATTCTGCTCAGTTACGGCTTTTGGAAATTAGTGGAAAAAAGTATGATCTTCTTAGTTAAGGACTTTCGATATATATATATATATATATATATGTATATATTTATAACAGCATTGCTGATTTTACTTGCTCGTGCATTTTGGCATGTTCTAGTATGAAAATTATGATATAAACTTTTGTCACTTTGCCTCCACAGTTATTTGTATTGTAATTGAGTAATGCTACTGAAATTCAAGTAGGAGTAATTTCATTGGGAATTTTCAAATTTTCTAGAGGTTTTGATCTTGATTCTGCTGCATTTTGCAGGTTTCCAGTCGATGAAAACTCAAACATGAAATCAGTCATTGAATACTTTCAAGAGATGTATGGCTTCGCCATTCAGCATACACATCTTCCTTGCCTTCAAGTGGGGAATCAGAAGAAGGCTAGCTATCTTCCAATGGAGGTAGGGGTCATTGTCTTTGATTTCCTTAATGGAGATTGATTTGCTAGGTAGCCTTCAAATATCTGGGCAATATCCAAGAAGCCACATGATCATTTGATTTTTCAGGCATGCAAAATTGTTGGAGGACAACGGTATACAAAAAGGCTGAATGAGAAACAAATTACTTCACTCCTGAAAGTTACATGCCAGAGGCCAAAGGATCGAGAAAATGACATTTTGCAGGTGTGTTATTGTTGCTACACCATCACTTTTCACCTCCTATGATATTGTATAATAATAAGCTACTTTTGTCATTTCTAAATATTAGGACTAGATCAGTATGTATCCTTGTTATATTGTTATAACCAGTTCTGTTCTATTTATTTTATTTTTCTTAACAGTAACATTCTGTCACTAAAAAAAAGAGAAATGTAACAAGAATGTAGCATACCGTATCTTCACTCTCTTGCAAATGTTAAACTCGAAACTTATGCACTTGGGGTCCCATAAGGACTGCAGAGTTTATACCAACCATAACAACACATCTCTTTTCCATATTGAGCTGTGGCTCTTTTGCAAGAACTTAAAAAACAAGAGATACATTTCTATTTACAATGGCTTGAATTCTCCACATTTTAAAGTATTGAGCTGCGGTAGTCATTGTCACAAAATCGCCAACATTTTTAAAATGCTGAAATATTAAAGATTATTGAAACTTTTTGAAGTATTGCAAAAAATAAAATAAAATCTGTGATTATTATTTTGAAAATGCGATAGAATTGGTTGGTTTCCCAACTAAAATAAGCATAGCTTCTGAATGTTTTGTCCTTTATGCTTTCCTTTTTAAGTGAATTTTTCTCCCTCTATGCCTAGGGCTTATACAGAGAACACTGTTTTCTTAGTTTCTATGTAGGTTTTAATTGGCTTTTCTTTCTATTTTGATTAAAATTAGGATTTAAGGGGGTTTAGAAAAAAAATTGTTTCTTATTTTATTTCCCTAATTAGTTTTCATTATGATTAAGCTTTCTATTATTGTTTAATGAGTTGCAATTAGGGTTGTTTCTAATTTGCTTAGTTTCATAGTTTGATCAGGTGACTTAGCCCTGAAGGTTCTTTTGTTATTTATATGGCACTGTTGAAGATGACAAGATAGTTCAGAAGTTTAATAATGTTATGTGGTGGAATTTGTTTTCCTCTGTGATGGTCTCTACTCTCTACGGAGACCTGTAATCATGCATCGGCATTTTTCACACAAACCCTCACCCTAGGGTCTACATCAGTAGGTTCTCAGACCATGTATCTATAGGAATTTTCCTAAATCACATATCTTATTGCCTATGGATTTAGAGAAAAGTTGGTGGTAATGAAGAGGAGAAATCTTATAGAGAAAGGAAGAAAATGACAAGTTGTAAGAAGAGATGAAGCAAGAGAATACAAAGGCTTAAATAGATCTTGTAAATGAAGTATAATTACAATCATGCACCCAATGAATCTCTTAATAAGGTGCAAACCTGGAAAATTGTAAATAGTATGTAAGGTTGGTATAGTACAAGTATGTACAAGTAGAAATGTAGGCTACTTTTTGGTAACCTGCACATGCATTTAAATAGTCTCCTTTTCATATATACAAGAGTAGTTCAGAATATGTACAGTTAGGTAATCCAAACTATCTTTACCAACATCATTGGCTTCAAAGCCAATATATTGAAACCCTTGAGTGTCTTTAGGCAACATCAATCCAGTTCTTTGCATGTGCTTGATGAGTGAAGCACTGAATTTTGAAGTCTGCTATGTTATTTTGATTGTTTGGGCAGACAGTTCATCATAATGCTTATGCCGAAGACCCATATGCGAAAGAGTTCGGCATTAAAATCAGTGAAAAGCTAACTTCTGTCGAGGCTCGGATACTTCCTGCCCCTTGGGTAATGATCCTGTAGCTCATATGATAGTGATTGTATTTTCTTTTGATTATCATATTGGTCTCTTATTTCAGCAAGTGTATTTTCTTATGATTATGATATTGGTTTTATTGTCATGGTATCTTATATTAGTCTTTTTGTGGTTTTTAAAGCTTAAATATCACGATACTGGGAAGGAAAAAGATTGTTTGCCACAGGTTGGTCAATGGAATATGCGGAACAAGGTGAGATTTTTACTCATATTGGAAATTGTTTGTTCTTCAGAACCTTCATTGTATTCTCAATCAAGCCCAAGGGCATGTTGTGTATTTCCATTCTGGTTCAACCAAAAGTGGGGAGGTGAAGGCGTTGATAGAAAAGAAGGATAAAGAGTGAATTGTGGAGATTTACATGGATATGCTTCTTTTTTTTTGGATGGGAATTGAGAAGGGTAGAGATTGAATTTCTATAGAAAATTGACTTACCCATCGTTTCATAATTTCATCTAGCACTGCATCATCTTGGACTAGTCAACTCGGGTTGAGTTGCGGTGGCATGAACCGCGGTGGACTGGAACTAAGACTGGTCGTGGTACGAACTAGCATGGGACCAGTACAGATCAAGTAATGCAGTGACTGTACCTATACATACATACATATATTTATATACACGTATGTATACATACATACATATATCAGTTATCAGGTTCACTGGGCACATGGTGCACCACCTGGCTGTGGGGCCCACTGTTGGTCCATCTGAATGGACCAAAAGCAGGGACCCCCTCTCTATTACACTGGATCCATGGGGTTAACACCCATTCGAATGGACTGGGCTTACTGATCAACTGCACACCCATGCGAATGGACTGTGAAGCCGTTATCTTGTGGGGCCCAGATGAAGATGATAGGAGGATCAAATGGGCCCCACACTTCATAGGTAGATAGGGTCCAACCAGATCTTCAAATCACCCTCATCCCATCCCCAGGTGGCCCCCACAACCTTGTGTGCATGCACTCCCAGTGCACGGCTACTATATATAATTTATTCTTTCACTTTTCCTCTCTGAGTTTTAAGCAAATATGATAAGTATCAGTCATCATTATTTTCTAACCCAATTCCATACAATGTGGGATAGGTAGAGTACAAGTACTACCTCAATAATATAGTAGTAAACCTACTTGTGTTTGACAAGTTTTTATGGTTGATTGGTTGCCTAATAAGAATCAGTATGGTACCCAAATGGCCAAATGCAAGTCCTTACATTTATCACAATGGACATGGGGTCAACCTTATTTTTTTTATAATTTTTCTTCATGTCTCTGTGAAATAGAAAATGATTAATGGGAGCACTGTCAGTCGATGGGCGTGTGTCAACTTTTCACGGAGTGTTCAAGAGAGTGTAGCACGTGGATTTTGTAATGATCTGGCTCAGATGTGCCAAGTCTCTGGCATGGTAATTTTTCCGTACAACTAGCATTGGCTTATAATTCTTTGGTCAGGGTATTTGCTTCAGATTTAGATTCCTTCCAACCATGTTACGTTTATTGTTCTTTTGCAGGAATTCAATCCCGAACCTGTAATTCCGATCTATGCAGCTAGGCCTGAACTTGTTGAGAAGGCTCTGAAGCATGTCTACCATTCATCCATGAACAAAATTAAGGGGAAGGAGCTAGAGTTACTAATAGCTATTCTGCCTGACAACAATGGCTCTCTGTATGGTATGGGGAGTATGCTCTTTCAGTTTGTTTGACTTTCTGTTTTGCCATAGTTTCATGCACCATGATTTTTCATGGGAGTAGACATAATATTGTTTTGCATTTTCAGGTGACCTCAAGAGAATATGTGAAACTGATCTGGGTTTAATATCCCAGTGCTGTCTCACAAAGCATGTTTTCAAGGTTAACAAACAGTACCTGGCTAATGTCTCCCTAAAAATCAATGTTAAGGTGAATGCTTTCAGAATCTAGCCATTGTGTTTCATGTATGCATCCATGTGCAATTATGCATGCTAACATCATGCGTGACGCGGCTCTGCATGATAAGGACTTGAAGTGATTCTGTGTTTCAACTGAAACTAAACTGTTTTTACTGTATGCAACTGAAGTAGTATTGTGATGGAGAAAAGAGAAAAACAAGAAGTAACAAGAGCATGAAAATAAGTGGAAGGAGACATCTTTAAGATGTGTATGAATCTTCTTAGCATGTACTGCTGGGAGAATTGGGAAGGCCAAGCGGCACGCTGAGCCGCACAAACCAATCTTCATAAATTATGAGCGTTGAATGTGGATTTCTACTCATCTGGTGCCTATCTAGTGCCTACACAAGCTGGTTTTGTAAAATAGTTGTGCAACCCAACAGAATTTTATATGCTGCCATCCAACCTTGGGCTCAGGAAGAGGCATTTATCAGAACTCAGTTTATTGATTATGGCCACCATTACAAATGTGCCATGCTTTGTTAGAAGCAAGCCCAAGTATACCACTTACCAAGTCATTCTTTGTACATTGAAGCTCTACATGTTCTTTGACTTCGTGCGATGGTAAGCCTTGTTTGGAAATCTAGCACTGGGGATCAGATAAACTTTATGTTGGATGTCCATAAGGGGGAAGCTTAATTGATTCATCAGGACTATATATTTGAAACTTCTGCAAAGCAATTTCACTTGCATCATACTCGGCACACCCGTAGATTTCTCTCTTTAACCCCTAACATATATAGCAGCACTTTCATTTCTTTCTTTCACTGCCTTGCATAAAATACAAAAGTCATTATCCTCCTCTTGGGACAGCTTTGGGTGCAATCTCTTTCTTGCTAGGCAAAATCACAACCCTCACATTGCCCATCTGAAATGTGTTGGTGTTTTTGCATTCATCAATTCTTGCATTTCCATAAAATAGCCAAGGCCTTTCAAAGAAGTATGGGACAAAAATCCATCGGAAATAAATGACCCTGTGCTTAGACAGACACACATGGTTAATTCAGCACGGAATTCCAAAGAGATGATTA
Source organism: Persea americana (assembly GCA_029852735.1). NCBI lineage: Eukaryota > Viridiplantae > Streptophyta > Magnoliopsida > Laurales > Lauraceae > Persea > Persea americana. The sequence goes on from CM056816.1 coordinate 19,901,213, forward strand.
CACTTGCTTTAAGATAATTCAAGTTCATATGTCACATGGACAAGCTTGTTGGGGAGACCTACCGTTCTAATGTAGAAGTGCTCATAGTTAAGGCCAGCCCAAGCAGCCCCAGGCTAGCCTGCTTTAGGCTGGATATGGGCTGAGATAATAAGCCCATGGACTTGACCCGAGCCTAATTTTCAGATCTGATAGGACAATTTGGGCGATGTAAAATATCAGCTGAAATGCTATGCGCCAGCTGGTATGAACCGCGTACCAGCCATTGCCATTAGGCCCATTACAATATTTTGATTATAAGTCGGTATTGGCCCCATATCCCCAAATATTGGTGATGGCCGCTACAACCAATATTATTATTATTACTATAAGACCCTTTTTATTTCATAGACATGAATTCTTAGGTTTCTAAACAACATCCTTATATCAAAGGGGCTAAAAGGTGAATGGTTAAAGTTGAAGATGCACAAGGAGCCATCAAATGATCTCTTGTTTGATATGAAATGATTGCCTAACTATCTCCATATTAAATTATATTCTAGGAAAGTGTTGATATCATCTAAGTCTACACCTTAGACCCTTCACTCTTTGCCTCTTTAATAATTGAGAAAACTCCCTTTACTATGAGTTACTAAGAATCCAACATCAAGTAGGCAAATGTGCTCTTATAGTAACATTATACCTATTGTATTGTGGTTCTTTTTTGTGGGTCTACTAGGACTCACCAATTAGAGTATAGTGTGGAATGGGAAGGACACATCATGGATGAAAGGAAGAGCACATCGAATGTATTCAAGATCAAAAGAGCTACCTTAAAAGTGCATCCATGAGTGACTAAATTTCAATTTTCAAAAAAAAAAGAAGAAGCTTAGCTGACACTAAATTCCGTGAAGCACAGTTGATTCAATCATTAATCTTTGGTAGATTTAACAATCAAAGACAAAATAGCGATACTGCACTTATGATTACATGGATCCATTACATACCCTTTTACTGTTTCTGAATGGACAAAAAATTAGCATTTTTCAATATTTTGGATGTGGATGTCTTTGTAGATTCTTAGTGTCAAATCAAAATTCGTGCTTTGTTGGTAGCAAATTGTGTTGCTTATTGCTGTCAAATCTAGCTTTTCATAGTGCTTCGATCATGATTTCAAACTGTGCTATATATGCTTACGGGTCCTGCTTGGCTTGACATATTTAGTGCATTTATGGATTTTGCAAATGATCTTGGCTTGAGTCTGGCTTCTGTCCCATCGGCTTGACCTGAGCCTGAATCTTATAATAGGCAAGGCTTAGACTAGCTTCAGGTTTAGACTAGCTTCAGCCGAGCCTAAGCTGGCCCATGGACGGCCCTAATTGCATGCCATCTCTTGTGCTGCTTCAAATATGCTAGTAGGTGGTCTATTACTATGGCAGCTGTGTTTACTGAGCACGTAGGGTGACATGTGAGACCCATGACTTTGTGGTCCTAACTATTGATAATGAGAGCTCCATCATGGACGGTAAATGCTTCAAAACTACTGGTAGATCTGAGGAGATGTAGCCACCTATTTTTGTACCTTTTGTTTTTTCTAGCTGATTGTTGCATTATTCTATCAACAATATGTTTGTAGGCAACCAACATAGTTTATGTTTTTCCAGTCTGATGCATTTTTAAGGAATCTAGCTATGAGGGTCCATCACAATTTCACATCTATGGCTTGTACCGCTGAACCATGAGTTCTACACTAGGATTTATCATGCAAGACACTGTTATCTCTCATAAAGCAAACTTTTTGTTAAACATGTGTCATCCATTTCATCAATCATCAACATACTCTCTGTGAACCTTATCATACACGGTCATTGAATAACAACACAATGGTCCTTTTCAGATGGGTGGAAGAAATACTGTTCTTTTGGATGCTATAAGATGGAGGATACCCTTGGTGAGTGACATACCTACTATTATCTTTGGGGCGGATGTCACCCACCCAGAGAATGGAGAAGATTGGAGCCCTTCAATTGCTGCTGTAAGCAAACCATTTCCTCCTTATGTCTTTAGTTTCCATTTATTTCCTGATGATTTAATAAATGATGACAGATGTTTCTGCTGTAGGTAGTAGCCTCTCAGGACTGGCCTGAAGTTACAAAATATGCAGGGTTGGTTTGTGCACAGGCTCACAGACAGGAACTTATACAGGACTTGTACAAGACATGGCAAGACCCTGTTCGAGGCACAGTTAGTGGTGGCATGATCCGGTAAATGATTTCTCCGTGGTTCTCTTTTAATCTACAGTTGGTAATGTATTTTGTATTTTTAATCCAATCTTATTCGCCTTCTTTTTTATGCAGAGATTTATTGGTATCGTATCGAAAGGCAACAGGCCAAAAGCCACTGAGAATTATTTTTTACAGGTTAGTCATGTTAGTATACTGTTAAAGATGCTGCCTTCCATTTTATATGCATGTAATTTAGAATTCATATGTAAATACAGCAATGCCTACATAAAATGCATGGTTACTTGCACGTGTGTGTGTCTACATATATATATATATATATATATATAGAGAGAGAGAGAGAGAGAGAATCTTATAAAAAATGAAAAATAAATAAATGAATGCAGTATAATACTGCATCCTCATGTACATCATATATACATACATGTCTACTGTTTTAGTTTCATTAGTGGTGAATCTTGTGAGCAGGGATGGTGTGAGCGAAGGGCAGTTCTATCAAGTGCTTCTGTATGAATTAGATGCAATCCGGAAGGTGGGTTATGGTTTGTAACACGTACTTTTTAGTACATGACTCTTTAATGCAAAATATAAGTTTACATGGGGAGAAATTTAGGATGATTTTGTTTCTTAAAATATATACAGGCCTGTGCGTCTCTTGAACCAAATTACCAACCACCCGTGACATTCATTGTGGTCCAAAAGCGGCATCATACGAGACTGTTTGCAAGCAATCACCAGGACCGAGGCAGCACTGACAAGAGTGGAAACATTTTACCTGGTAATGATTAGCTCTTGTATATTCACTATATATTATGACACCTCTTGTAGAAATGACGTTTGCTTAAAGTAGAGCTCTTGTTTCCCAGGCACGGTGGTTGATTCTAAGATCTGTCATCCAACAGAGTTCGATTTTTATCTCTGCAGCCATGCTGGAATTCAGGTGATTTATATTTCTTAAAATAATAATAATTCTGTGATCTTCTGTAGTCTTCCATTTATAGTTTGCATAGCGGAATGGGATGGACTGTCAGGTTTCCTGGTCTAGCCTGCCATCAATGAGGTTCACGTCGGAATGTTAGGCTTGTTTCATTATTGGGGTCAAGTCTGGGCCTAAATTTCAAGTTCCACTATCAAACTACCTTAGTGTGGGTTGGCAATGATTTCTTTTGAGATCAGACTCGATCCTGAGGTCAGCCCTGTATATAGGTACGTGGTTAGACTTGATCCTGACTTTGAGGCCCAACTAATCAACGGCTATGATACCCAGATGCTTTTTATGCCTAGTGCAGCTTGTCGGACTCGTATGATACTAGTACTGGTGCTCGATAGTCGATACTGCACTGGTACTGTTAGGGTACAAATTTTGCATTTTCTATTATACCGAGTCCAGTGTTTCATATCATCTTATTAGGTCTTTTCAGTTTTTTTTTTTTTTTCAAAATAAAATAATTTATGGAATGAATGCAAGCAATGATAATAGCATTAATTTAGAAACGTTTGGAAGAATGAAATTGAAACTTTGTATAAAATCTTTATAGAAACATGCAATTTCATGTTATGGATAGGATAGCTGCGTGCCTATATGTGCATAGTTGTCCTGAATTTTCGTCAGCATAGGGTCATAACCTGGATCCCCACATCTGTGTTTATATCCATATGCATATCTGCATCTGGGCATCATAGATTAACTGATGGAACAAGGCTTTTGCTACAAACTTTCTTTGCTGAAAGGAAACTTCTGATGGTAGAGAACTATCTTCTGCAGTAGTAACCAAGTGGACTGCCTGTTATGCCTGTTAACCAAAGTCAAATCATTAGAACTGTTGTGTTGGCTTGTCAGGCGAGTGGTCTCTTGAACAGAACTTTTGGATTAGGCTTTTGCTAGAAACTTTTGGATCATAAGAACTGTAGGCTTTGTATGATTTGGATAATGAGCCAGTTTGATTCTTATACTGTTCTTTTTTTTTTGGGAGAGTATTAATAATTATCAAGTGGGCACTATCTTCCAAGCTAAAGGCACTTTGATAGGGACTGTTGTTAATCCATAATTGAATCATAGGAAAAGATGACTTTGCAAACTGATGGAATTTAAAATTTCATACAACCTGTGTTTCTTTCGGAGAAATAAACATATATTTATATAGTAAATAATAGGTAATCTAATATGAGCACAATCTAATTAGATCAAATCGAGGGAGTTGAACATAATCCAAACAAACAGGATATATTTGGGAACAATCTAATTTGATCAAATCTAGAGTGGTGAACTTAATCTAATCTAACAAGATATATCAAATCCTTATTTCAACACCCCATCAACCTCAAGGTGGTCTGAGGAGCAACTTGAATTTAAACAATGTAAATCCTGATGATCAATGGCATGTTCGACTGATCAGATGCATCCACGATGCGAATTCAACAGATATTATTATGGAGAGGATTATATCTAGAAATATGAGAATGAATCGGCATAGCAACAGTGCATGCTAGAAGGTCAGTTTCTTAAATGGGACAAAAGTCAATGAGCACACAACCAGGTCCAGCTAAACAGTGTCATCAATTGTCAAGATGAATACGAGGAAGTCTGGTTCATTCAGTGAAGAAGTTTTAACATAGACTGGCATTGTTGCAGGGTGACAAAGCCCACACGATAATCAGACATCCAATTAGAGTGATGGCTTGATGGTGCCAATGCAGCAGCAGGGGCGTAAAATTTTCGATGAGGCATTTCCTCAGACAGAATTGCGGTGCTGGAGCAGAATGGCCTTGATTATGGATCAAGGGTTGGATGGTGGCCTCATGAAAAACAATTCTTCAATTTGTGATGGACTCACATTATTAGTAAGAAACAAAGTTTATAGATCACTTATGGTTATAGATAATGTTCTAGTGGTTCTAATAGATTAATGACCAGTAGTTGGTGAGTTTTGATGATCATAGGTACAGCAGAGTCGTGATTGGTGAGAGTGATGCGTTTTACTGGATTAAACAGTAGAGATATGGTGTTGTAGAGGTTTGGTTGCTTCTGCCCTGATAAGTTGTCTTTCAGACAGAAAGCAGATGAGATAGGATAATTGGCTCAAACCGGAGATGGTTGGAAGTTCTAGGATTGGCCAGGGTCGTGTAAACTTTAGACTACATTTTCACAAACTTGGTTGTGTTATTTTCCATTGAGAATAATATAGCTAAAATTAGGTACAATGATGACCACTACAGAAAAGGGCCTACTGTCAAAAAAATTAATGTAACAATAATAGCCGATCTGTGAATTCTGAAACTTGTTGGTGGAGATCGACGAGCAACAGCGGCAGTAGCTATGTGGCTGAGGCACGGATGATGCTCTCTTTAGGACAAGTTACACCCCTTGGGATGAAACCCAGATGTGAAGGTTCTCAGCAGAACCGCCCCTAGGATACAACAACCTTCTCTTTGCTTAGGCTTGGTTGCACACCCAGTCCGAACTTTAGACTCCAATAGAGAATGCTCAAATGAAATCAGAAGAACAGAGAATAGAGACTAGAGAACAGAGAAGAAGCTTGAAAAAGTTGTATATTTTCACTATGTGGCCGATCCTAATACAAGGGGATTAGAGTCTGGTGGGCCATTAATCAACAACGTTAAAATGCATTAGCCCCATTAGTCCCACAACGTTAAATAATTAAACCACAACGTTTAATCCACATTAAATCATAACGTTTTAAACAGATTTTTTTAAAATAAAAAATAATGGCAATAGGTTGGCAAATCTATATCAAAATATGGGTCAGGTCCCCCACCAGGTCAGGTCAAGCTGGATTTGCACACCCCCCCACCCCGCCCTCCCCCTCCCCCCCTAGCCTGATAATCACGCAGGATGTGCGTCGCGGTCACGCTTACGCTTCTGGTTAAACGTTTTCCGGACCTAGCACCCCGGGTCAAGCCTAACTCGCATGCATGCATAGGGCTAGTGGTAAAAGGCTCAAAAGTTCTTAAAGTGTAAAGATCATGAAAATGCATACAAAGCCTTGTAAAGTGTTAGACTTAACCGATGTAGGATCCCATGCACTTGCATAAAGCCTTCACAACCCACTTATGAAACAAGTAGAGAAAAGGACAAAACATCTTTTTCAAAAAGAAGAAAACCTTTTGAATTTTTGAAACACTAAAAAAACCAACCATCCCCCCACTGTTTCAAAATATTTAATGAGCATCTTAGACAGAGCTTGAACCTCACCGTCATGACATAATTTCAAACCTTTACGGGCTAGAGTGAGCAAAGTCTTGAACTTCAACTCTTATATCAGTTTAGAATTATGTCAAGATTTATTCTTGGAGTCATTAGATCAGCATTTTGTGGCCATGTGCTTTATCCCGGATTTCATGAGTGCTCTAAAGAATCTACCCAAATTCTCATAGGAAGCAACCCCACTTCTACACTCATATAGGTGAGTCTATCAATGGTGCTCCTGCAACTGTGCACCATACCATATAGGCTATAGATCTCATTAAGGATTAAATCCAACCTCATTCACTATAGGTTATGTACTAACAAGTAATCTCACACAACAGGGGTGAGTTTAGAGAAAAACATACTCCATTTGTCAGTAATTCACATCATCGGGATAGCTTATTTTTTCCAGTTCTCGGGATCTTCGGTCATTAGGTTGGGTTCCCGCTATTGATGATTTATGGTCTTAAGACTCATCCTTTTATTTGTTTCTTTAATTTTCTCCGTTACAAGGCCTTTTGTCAAAGGATCTGCTAAATTATCCCTTGATCTCATATAATCAATTGAAATTACTCCTCCACTAAGTAATTGTCTCACATAGCTATATTGCAATCACAGTTGTCTAGACTTCCCATTGTATGTGGCGTTGTGTGCAGTAATAATTGAAGTGTTATCACAATGAATAATAATAGGAGGAATTGGTTTAGTCTATAAAGGAATATCAAATAACAACCTTCTGGTTGTTTCATATATATCTCCTCTTCTAAATCTCCATTTAAAAAGGCAGTTTTAATATCCATTGAATGTATTATCAAATTATGAACAGCAGCAATAGCAATCAAAATTCAAAATTCTAATAGAGCTGATTATTGACACAGGTGAATAAGTATAAAAAAAGTCTATTCCTTATTTTTGTCTAAAGCTTTTGGCTACTAGCCTGGCTTTATATTTCTCTGTTGACTATAGTTTTTAAAACTAGAATCGTATTGCAAATTGTTCATACCCATGAATTGAATTGAATCGCGAATCATAGGATTTTTTATTTTTCTAATAAAAATGAAAAATAATTAAGAATTAAACGAAAAAGGAAAAAGTAATTATTCATAACCATCCATTTTCCCATTTATAGTAGTATAAATATAATAACAAGTAAGTCTCATACAATCATATCAAGAACATCATGACATACACATATATATGAAATAAATGATGTGTAAATAGTTAAATAAGTTTAAAGTATAAATATATATTTTTTATTATCTTTAAATCAAAATAGAAAAATAAAATAAAATCCAAACTTTCAATCTTATACGGTAGGATATCTCTTAAAGTTAAGAAAGTGTTTATGAAGAAAAAAAACCCAAAATAGATTAAAAGAAGAAGAAGATATAGACAAGCACCGTACGTACAGTTGGATGCTTTTGTTAAATACATGTTTATTCATTTTTAAAACCTTATCAAAGCAGCAAAAAATTCTTCCGAGGTTTCGTTAACTACTAAATAACCTTTTATAAATACAAGCGATAAAAGAAAGCGAGAATAAAGAAAAAAAAAAGGTAAAAGATTATTAATATTAACTTATTAGTTGTAACCATTCTCGCTAAGTCGAATCACTTAATTCGTTAGATTTGATGACATGAGTACCAAATCATAGGATTCACACCTGAATCGTAAGATTTATTTGTAAATGGGATTCATTACATAGATACGAATCGTTTTCCTTAAGATTTGGGATGCGAACCAAAATTCGGAATACGAATCGTAGGATTCTGATAACTATGCTATTGACCTATCAAGTATAAGTTTTTACTTAAGAACCCATTTGCATCCTAAAGGTTTAGTACCTAAAGGTGAGTCAACTAATTTCTAGGTATTATTAGCTAAAGTGGATTCGATTTAATCATCTAATGCTTCCTGACAAAAGGCAGTATCATGGGCAGCCATAGCCTCCTAAAAAGTAGATGGGCCTTTTTTAACTAGATTGTTTTCAAAGTCAGGACTAAAACTAGTAGTAGCTGTAAGTCTCTTACTCCTAGGTTGAGATTCCTCTTCCTCAGGAATTTCTAGAACTCTATTGGATGAAGAAGATTCTGATGCAAATCTAGTCCTAAAACGAAAAACATCTTCAAAGAAATCTGCATCTCTAGACTAAACTAGATTTAGGTCTACTAACTTAAGGAATCTATAGGCAGCACTATGTTGTGCATAGCCTATGAAAACACATTCCCATGAGTGGGGTCCTAGTTTTGATCTTTTCGAATCTACAATCCCGACATAGGCTAAACACCCTCAAACTCTAAAATATCTAAAATTAGGCTTTCTCCCTTACCAAATCTCAATGGGTGTTCTATTTGTCTTCGAATGTAAGACTATTTAAAATTTAACATGTAGTCAACAAAGCTTCACCCCACAAGTTTTTAGGACCAAGGAAGAAAATATCGGCCGCTACGTAGCGTAGCGGCCGATATATCGGGCGTGGCGGGCCAACCCGCCACGCCAAATAGGTTTTTGCGGCGACCGCACCTGTAGCGGCCCGTAGCGGCCGCTACGCTTTCGTGGCGGCCGCTACGGGCCGCTACATTCCGTAGCGGCCGCTACGTATCGGTGGGGTTATAAAAACCCCACCTGACGAATTCTTTTCACTCTTTCCCCTCTTTTTCCATCTTCTTTCCTCTCTTTTCTCCATTTTTACTGTTGTGAAGCTTCTGTTTGTCCCCCTAGTGGTCCCAACTACATTTTGTGAAGATTTCTTGCTACCAAATCAAGAGATTCAACTATTCTAAGGAATCTAAAGAAGATTCACCTAGGTATGCATTTCTTTGTGATTTTTTTTTTAACTTTTGATATTATCACTCTCTAACTACTATGAATCACAACATAATGGCATCATTGTCTTGTTTTATTGTAGATCCATGCTTCCTTTTGATCTTGCATGCATATTTTTTGTTTTTTTTTATATTTATTGTTAATTTTATTTTCGGATTTATGTTATTTAAAAAAGAAAACATTATGGAAATTTCGAAAACTCATGAAACATCTTGAAAATAGCTTGTAATTGTTAGATCTATGTTTTCCATAGATCATTCCAACATATATTGGTTGTTTTTTAATTTTTTTCCCTTTTTTATTTTCGGATTTATGTTATTTAAAAAAAAAACCATTATGAAAATTTGGAAAACCCATGAAACATCTTGAAAATAGCTTCTAATTGTTAGATCTATGTTTTCCATAGATCATTCCAACATATATTGGTTGTTTTTTAATTTTTTTCCTTTTTTTATTTTCGGATTTATGTTATTTAAAAAAAAAAAACATTATGGAAATTTGGAAAACCCATGAAAGTGATGAAACATCTTGAAAATAGCTTCTAATTGTTAGATCTATGTTTTCCATAGATCATTCCAACATATATTGGTTTTTTTTTTAATTTTTTTCCTTTTTTTTATTTTCGGATTTATGTTATTAAGAAAAAAAAAACATTATGGAAATTTGGAAAACCCATGAACCATCTTGAAAATAGCTTCTAATTGTTAGATCTATGTTTTCCATAGATCATTCCAACATATATTGGTTGTTTTTTAATTTTTTTCCTTTTTTTATTTTCGGATTTTTTTATTTTTTGGAAAAAAAAATGTGAATACTTATGGACAACCCATGAAACCACTTGGAAATGTATTCTAAATGATAGATCTATGTTTCTCATAGATCAATCCATCACATTTTGAATGTTTATTGATTTTTTTCAATTTTTTATTTTCGGATTTTTGTTATTTTTTGGGAAAAAAATATTTTTAATAATGGAATGCCAATCAAATGTATTGAAAATGCTCCTAAATGTTATATATATGTTTGGCATAGATCAATCCAACATATCTTTGTCTTTTTCTAATTCTATTTTATTTTCTTATTTTCGGATTTTTTAAATTTTTGAAAAAAAAAATATTTTTTAAATAATGAAATACCACTTAAATGTCAAGAGAATAATTCCTAAGCGTTGGATATATGTTTCCTCTAAGATCATTCTTTGTTTTTTTTTTTAATTTTTAACATGCTACTTGTTCTGTTGTTCATATTTAATTATTTATAGCCAGGTATTCAGTCTTCTATTGATAACTTAAAATGCCTCGTGATATTGATCCCGCATGGAGCTTTGGTGAGGCAGTTGATAATAACAGATTGAAAATCAAATGCAAGTTTTGTGGGAAAGTGACCAATGGGGGCATTACAAGATTCAAACACCACTTGGGCCACATTTCTGGCAATGTTGCTGGCTGTACTGAAGTACCAAGGGAAATCAGGGAACAAATGAAAGCTTTGGTTGGCCAAAACAAAGCTAGAAAAGTAGAGATACAAGAAAAGAGGCGGCAAGATGTTGATGCTGCCCGTTATGAAGTATTTGGGGATGAATACTTTGATGAGGAAGATGCACAGATGGAGGCTGCACGCCGAGAGTCCATCATGAGTCAACAAGAAGAACAAGAACGTCGTGCATTTGCTGCAAGCAAATATTATGATGCAGGGGGCTCATCTACTGGGCCAAGGCAGCCAAGCAAGGGCACGAGCATTGCGGGGGCCATGCGTAGGGCATTTAGCACCCGGGAACGGGATGTTGATGTAGAAATTATCTCTACTAGAAGAGCAGTTCCTCCCCCTGTTGATCCTCTAGCACATAGAAAAGAGGGAGATAAACAACCAAAAATATCGAGTGTTATGAAAGGGGTAATGAAGGCTGCAAGAGATAGGTTAGCCAAAGCTACAGCAAAATGGCTAATTCATAAGAACATACCACCTACAGCAGTAGATTCCCCATATTTCCAGACTATTCTTGATGTTGCCGCCGAAGCTGGACGGGGTATACAGGCGCCCTCCGTATATGATGTGGGCACTAAACACCTTGAAGAAGAATATAGAGAAATAAAAGCTTGGGTGGAACAGTTTAAGCCCATGTGGCAACAAAATGGTGTTACCATCATGTGTGACGGGTGGACCAGCGGCACCCAAACACAATTAATAAACTTTTTGGTGTATTCAGTTGCTGGGACCGTCTTTGTGAAGTCCGTTGATGCAACTGAACACAGACGGACGGCCACATATATATACACTCTTATGGATAGAGTTGTAGAAAGTGTGGGAGAGGAGCACATTGTACAGATTGTTACAGACAATGGCGCCAATTTCAAGAAGGCAGGTCAGTTATTAATGGACAAGAGGACCCATTTATTCTGGACCCCATGTGCAGCACACTGCATAGATCTCATCTTGGAAGAAATTGGAAGGAAGACAAAAGTGGCTTCATTGATCAAGGCATGTAGAGGAATTACAAGATTTATATATGATCATTCATGGGTGTTAAGCTTGATGAAAAGATACACAAATAACCATGCCTTGGTGCGTCCGGGATTAACTAGGTTTGCAACCCATTTTCTGGCTATGGAAAGCCTTGTAAGGTTTAGAACGGAGCTGATTCAAATGTTTGCATCAGAAGAATGGCTTCTTTCGAGATGGGCCAATGCAACTAGTGGTCCGGGGTTTGAAGTCCCAAACCTGATGAGGGACAATAAATTTTGGAAGAAAGTGAGGAAGGTATTACAGGTTTTTGAGCCTTTAGTTAAAGTGTTAAGGCTTGTAGATGGTGATGATAAGCCAACAATGGGCTTTATATATGAGGCAATGGATCGGGCAAAGCAAGCCATTATGGAAAATGTTAGATATCACGAGAAATATATAAAAATTATTGATGCCCGTTGGAACGATCAGCTGCACCATCCATTGCATGCTGCAGGTAATTAATATATATCTTTGATACCTTTTATTTTCCTAACTAATGTATTTATTATCTTGTTTGCTCACAGTACATTCTGCATATTTTTAATGTAGGTTATTTTTTAAATCCCGAATTCTATTACCGCAATGCCGAGCTGCATACCGAAGCAATAGATACGGACTTGCGAGTAGGATTAAGAGAGGTATTAAAGAGATTGTTGAACCCAGATGACCAAATTGATGCCATACAAGAGGTGAGTGGGTGGTTACTTAAAAGAATTTAATTATGCTGCCAAGTGCCAATTGCCATACATGCAGTGGGGTTTACTGATTTATTTCTAATTTTCACATCGTAGATATCTATATATACACAAAGGAGAGGAACATTTGCTGACCCTCTTGTGCAACGATCGATTGGAAGGATGCCACCTGGTATGACTATGAACAAAAGACCCCACCCAATAGTCTTGATTTATATATCTTAATTGATTAAAATGACTTGAGGGTTACGAATATGGATTACGGAATATTTAATTTTCTTTATTTGTTTTTTGCATTTCAGCTGATTGGTGGATGAATTTTGGAGAGAGTGCTCCACATCTAAGGAAAGCGGCTGTTCGCATCCTTAGTCAAACTACAACATCTTCCAACTGTGAGAGAAATTGGAGCACTTTCTCCTTGATCCACACGAAGGCCAGGAATCGGCTTACCATGCACAAACTCAACAAGCTTGTATACTGTCATTACAATTTGAAGTTGAGAAACAGAACTAGGGAGAGAAGGGCAAGGGATGATCCTGCTTATTGTCCTATTAATTTGGATCACATATTCAGAGATGACGATCCCTTACTCCCATGGCTAGCCGAGATAGAGGATCCACTGCTAGATTCAGATTCGGCTTTTCAGGGAACGGTTCAAGAGTTGATAGATGAGGATATGGGTGAGGCACCTGCAGGAGGTCAGCCACCTCAAGGAGAAGGTACCAGTAGGACTAGGAGGAGTGGGAAAGAACCTGCTCATATTGGATCTTCTGAGAAAGCTAGTTCCACCACCGTCTCTTCGAGTAGCCATGGGGGAACTGGAGGAGGAGGAGATAGTGGGACAGGTGGTACTAGTGAATACTATCAACATGATGAAGACGATGACATTCCTGTAGAGGAAGTACATGAGTTACCTCCATCTGGAAGATTTGATCCAAGCCGTGGTTATCAACGGCGCCGAAGAGACTCACCACCTGGGGCTGGAGGTAGTAGTGAGCAAGGAAATATGGGTGGAGATGTTGGTGGACAACAAGTAGCATCATGGACTGATTCGTGGGACCCTAGGTACGGTGGACAAGGACTCTCACAATATTTTCCATATGGTCAAGCGCAACAAGGAGAAGAAGAGTCTTCAACTTCAGGGTCCTACTCATATGGATATGGACCATATGGTGACTATGGTGAAATGCAAAGAAATCCACCTCCACCTCCTGTAAGTTCCTATGATGCGGCTGCCTTGTTTGGAATTGTTGATCCCAATTCTCATCAATATCAAATTCAATATGGTGCCAACAGAAATGATAACAATGATGGGGATGAGGATGACCATGGCGCCTTGAATCTTGGTAGACATTCCTTTTGGTGGTGATTAAGGTATTCCTATTTGCTTCACTAACTCTCTAGTCTCTACTCTTTGTCATTTCTAAATTGGTGTTGATTGTTGATCATTTCATAGTTCATTCACTTCATTGAATTTGAGCCTTGAATGTTGAAGTATTGATATTTGATTGTTCAATGTTCTAATGAGTAATGACCTAGGCACCTAGCTCTTAAGTCTTATGCCTTTATTTCATGTTCTAATTTTTTTTTTACAAGCTTTACATTACTTTCTAGGTTAGCATGACTAAGAAACATGAATACATGTAAAAAAACTAATCATTACTATTATTTTCTATTTATACAGCGATATAGGACCTCATATCTTGAGAGCACCGCTACGCCCACTTTTCTTACTTACTTTTGCAAAAGAACCACATTTTCTTTCATTTCACAATTTTCTGGATTTTCTGGAATTTTTTCATATTTTTTTGGCGATTTTTTCAAATCGCACCGCTACGCCGCTACGTATCCCCGCTACGCTACGTATCGCCCGCTTCGTAGCGGTTTGGCGGCGGGCCGCTACGCCCGCCGCTACCGCTATTTTCATCCCTGTTTAGGACTACTAGATGCTATTAACGTAGAGTTAACCATTTAAATCAAAGTCCTATTTTTTCTTTCTATTATACCATTTTGTTGGGGTGTATAAGGGGCAATATTGGTTCTCTTAATTCCTTTAGATACACAATAGTCTAAAAATTCTTTTGAGGTGTATTCACCACCGCTGTCACTTCTAAATTTTACTACCTTTCTATTTAATTTATTCTCAATTTTAGTTACATAAATTTTAGATTTAGATAGTTCTTCATCTTTAGTTCTTAGTAAGTATACATATGTATATCTAGAATAATCATCAATAAAAGTAATAAAAAAATATTTTCCACCCTTAGTCATAGTATTACTTAAATCACATGTCAGAATGTACTAACTGAAGTAATGCAGACTCTCTTTCTACATGCTGAAATGACTTACGAGTAATTTTTGATTGAGAACATATTTCACGTTTCTTGTATAAATCTACATCTTTATCAATCAATCCATCATTACTCATATTTCTCATGGTTCTGAAATTAATATGACCTAATCTACCATGCCATTCATCATCAGAAGCAAAATATTAGGAGAAGAAGATGCAATATTATTATTGATAACATTCAATTTAAATATACCCACATTCATATCCCTTACTGACGAATGCACCTTTCTTGGTGATTACAAACTGGTCGGATTCTAATAACTGTTTACATCCGACCTTATTAAGAAGATACCTAGACACTATGTTCTTTCTCATTTTTGGAACACGTTCAACAAGGTTACGGTCTTCCCTGAAGTGAACTGAATTTTAACTTTCCCTTTACTGATTACTTGAGTAGTAACAGTAGTTCCCAGAGCGAGCTTGCATTCATTCATGACCTTCTCATTGGTCTTGAACACACCTCTATCAAAGGTGACATGGTTGGTTGCAACAGTGTCAATCCGCCATCCTTCGCTCTTTCCTGTGTTGACGGCATTCACTTCAGAGATAACAACTAGATGTTCCTCTTCAGTAACATTAGCTTGAGGCGTGGTTGTCTGAGATTGTTGCGAAAATTTCTTCTGGCGGCAACATTCTCTTGCATAATGTCCCAGCTTGCCACAAACAAAGCATTTGCCCTTAGCCTGTGGCTTGGCAGTCCCTTGATTTTTATTAGACATTTTGTTCTAGTTTTGCTTTTGATTCTCTCATTTAAAGGATGGATTGTTGTTCTTGTTTATACCTAGATGTTGATCAAACTTGTCTTTCTTTTCACCATCAACTTGGGGTTTAGATTCAGCTATATTTATTTATTCACCATTCTCTGCCAAATCTTTTTGATCACTGATCCGGGCTTCTTCCTCAATCCTCAAATAGCGCTGAAGGCTCTCAAAGGAATAATCCTTCCTCTTATGTCGAAGGTCCTTCTGTATATCCTTCCAAGTGGGTGATAATTTTTCAATAATAGTTGCCACTTGAAACTGTTCATCAACTCGGATCCCCTCCTTAACGCTTTCATTCATTATGGTCTGTAAGTCATGTACTTGAGGAAGAATTGGTTTGTCATCTACCATCTTAAAATTTAAGTGGCGACCAACTGCATACTTTTTAGCCTCAGACTCCTCTGTCTTATTTTTTTTTTATCAAAGGCTTTCCAGAGTTCTTTAGCAGTTCGGGCATCAGAGTATATGTTGTAAATATTGTCTGCTACCAGGTTCAGAATATGGCTTTTGCACAAATAATCATTATCTTTCCTTTTTTTCCTTCACGGTCAGGGCATGGTTCGGTCAGGAGACATGCAATTTCCAAAGATGTCAAAAGAAATTACACTTTCTGCTACCAGCGTCGGAATAAGAACCCTCAAAATTGTCCAACTGAACTAGGTCCTGATGCATGAATTTGACAGCTGAAGTAGCCATGATCGTTCTAAAATTGTTGGAAAAATGCTAAAGAAAAGGGGCTACTATAAAAAATAAATAAATGTGACAATAATACTTGATCTGTGAATAATGAAACTTGTTGGTAGAAATTGACGAGCAGCTACGTGGCCAAGTCACGTCTAATGATGCTTTCTTTATGACGAGTTTCGCCCCTTGGGATGAAATCTAAATGCGAAGGTTCTCAGCAGAACCACCCTCGTGATACAACAGCCTCCTCTTTATACAGGCCTGGTCACACACCTAGTCCGAACTCCAGACTCCAATATAGAATGCTCAAATGAAATCGGTAGAACAGAGAATAGAGAAGAAGCTTGAAAGAGTTGTATATTTTTATTTTCACTATGAGGCCGATCCTAATATAATGGGATTAGAGCCCGTTGGGCCATTAATCCACAACCTTAAAATGCATTATCCTCATTAATCTCACAACGATAAAAAATTAAATCACATTGTTTAATCCACATTAAATCAGAATATGGGTCCCCCACCAGGTCAGGTCAAGCTGGATTTACACCCCCCTTGCGCGCGATAATCACGTAGAATGCACGTCACGGATGCGCCCGGTTAAACGTTTTCCGAACCCAGCACCCAGGGTCAAGACTGACTCGCGTGCGTGCATAGGGCTAGTGGTTAAAGGCTCAAAAGTCCTTAAAAGTGTAAAGATCATGAAAATGCATATAAAGCCTTCTAAAGTGTTAGGCTTAACCGATGTGCTTGCATAAAGCTTCACAACCCCTTATGAAACAAGTAGAGAAAGGACAAAACATCTTTTTCATAGAGGACAAAACCTTCTGAAGTTTTAAAACACTAAAAAAACCAACAAACAATTTGTTATTATCATAACATATTCACCCTTCGCCCTTCGCAATATGTAATGTTCTTTATCGAGGATTGGTTTAGATTGGGAAGCGGATGTAGATGGATAGAGAGCATCGATCAATGCTAAACCACGAGGATAGAGAGCATCGATCAAGAGTAAACCACAAGATCAGTTAAAACAATAGAGAATTGCAGGCAGTCGAGTTCAAGGCTGCTATAAGCAGAGTTCTCCTGTTTGTGGACAAAAGAAGTAGATTCAGCAGTGAAAAGGTCAGGTCTGCTCCTCGAAATGATTGCTGTTGCAGTGGTAAAGCCAGATCCTCCTGTGGTTCTCGGCTATGCAATGGTGAAAAACCACAAATTCCTCCAATAACAGGAATTAAACTGTCTGAATCATAATTTTCTTTCTATTCAGAATAGAAGATTGAAATTTCTATTTTTACAGTAATTTCATATTTTGAACTATTTTTTGAATAGTATGCTGAGTTGAGCCAATGCCCATCCAGAGTATTGTGGTTGTAACAATGAGCTCCTTCTAATTGCCTAAATTAACTCCGGAGAAACATATTTCAGATCAAAACTTGCATTATATTTTTCTTTACCAGGTAATGACAGAACTTGTCACTTTCCTACCTTACAATATATTCTTTTGGCTATTGTGCAGGGGACAAGTCGACCAGCCCACTACCATGTTTTATGGGATGAGAACAATTTTACGGCAGACGGGATTCAGTCTTTGACAAACAACCTCTGTTACACGTATGTGGGCAGTCAGTAGCCTGGAAAGCTTTTATCATACACTATAGGTTACATTTAGTAATACTTTCCATTCCCTTTAAACATATCTATCATATTTTGATTTTGACATTGCTGTCTTCCTTATTTGTAGGTATGCCAGATGCACACGCTCTGTTTCTGTTGGTAAGTCTATGTTCCTTTTGTAGATGTTTAGTCATCTATATGCCTAATTCTTCTTATGTGGGATAATTTTTTAAGCCTTTTTCTTGTAATCATAATGACACTGCACTGGAAGACTAGTCTTAGTGAAAAACTTCCCTCCTAAGTAGTACTAGTGATTTTATTTCCATGCAGAACTCATATGTAACCTAAAATAAAAGCTCCTGGAGATTCTACTTTGGTGATCCCTATCTTAAAATTAGAGTGACTGTCAAATGCTAACCATTTAGTTGGATGACACTGAGAAAATCAAGAAAAAAAAAAGTTCCACCAACTATCCGATTTTTTTCCCTAGAATACAGTTCTATTGGCATTTTTAACAAGGAGTCTATTTTAAATCCCTGAAACTAGCATACAAGTTTCTGAAACAGAAAAACAAAAACATTCCTTTTATAATTGTGGTTGTGAAGTTCATTCCATCGTTTGTGAAGCCTGGAAGAGAGAGAAAACATGAACATGCGAAGAGTTTTATTTTTTCTGTTGGACACAAAGAGCTTCCAAAATGGCTAATACCTTTATCTTTAGAATTTCTTACCCAACATGCCTGGACAAAGTGAATAAAACTTCCCTCCATGCCTGGACAACATGCCTATACATGCTTTTAGCCCGGCTTTCCCCTTGTCGCTCCATCAACCCTGAACTCAAAGATAACAGCAGAAAATGTTGGATCTGTCCTATGATCAAGTGCAGATTTTTTGTACACTTTTCATGGTATATCAAACTTTCCAGAATTGTTTATTGATAAACAATGTACATACAGGAAGCTATTTTAAACATGTCATCATTAACTTTATGAGGATTACCAACAATTGCGGATAAAGAATCAGGCTTTGTTAACATGAACGCTTGTCTTATTTTTTTAGAATTAGTGGCTTGATGATTCTAATTTATACCTTTTTCTTCAGAATTCTTACTATGTTTTAGATAACGTGCTTTCAGGCTCATTAGTGAAGGTCCATTTTGGTTTTTTTTCTGCAGTTCCTCCTGCATATTATGCACACTTAGCGGCGTTTCGAGCTAGATTCTACATGGAACCTGACATGCAGGAGAACAGCTCCTCGGTTGATGACATGAGCCAGGCATCAGTCCGGGGAACATGTAGGGCGTCAGGTGTAAGGCCACTGCCAGCTCTCAAGGAAAATGTGAAGAGAGTGATGTTTTATTGCTAGGGAGGTACTTGAAGGTGAAACTTGGCAGTGATTTTGAGGAAATGAGCCATCACTTGTTCTTGATTTCTCCTCTGTGTATGAGCTATCTGTATGGCTGATGGGGCCTGTTAGCCAATAATAGCCCATCTATTGGTCCCATTTCTGATTATTGGTCCCAGTTTGATATCTGGCCCAGTCTGATTGCTGGCAGCCCACTAGGCATATGTATCATGTGTTGATTTGTTTTGAATTTAAATTCAGATTGGATCGTACTTAATCCAAAATCTCATAGGTTTAGATTTGATTGGCAATTAGTGAATTGCAGAGGACAGAGGAAAACACCCTCTAGCTGTAAATATCCCTCTTTTAGTCCCTCTCTCAACTCAATCTATACTCCCAGCCATACCATCAATTTTGCGCCAGTTTTGTGTAGAGAAGTAGACAATCAATTTGGCATAGCCATGGCCAAAGCTTTGTCGACTGATCTTTCTCATATTAATCAGGTAGCTTCTTAAGGTACACATTTAATGGTTTTCATTTTAATTTCATGATCACAAGCTCTAGATTCATGTTTGTTATAATCATAGTTTACATTGGTGTTGGTGCTCGGATTGAGCATGATGATCATGGCCATATTCCAATCCATATGTGTCTTTACTGGGCCCAATTTTTTTTTTTATTATTTCTGTTTCTACTTTTAAGCACTTGAAGACTGACTTTTTTAGCCGCCTGCACAACAAATCTTGACTTGGTATTACGTAACGCCAAATTATCATTAAAAAAAAAAAAAAAAAAAAAAAAAAAAAAAAAAAAAAACCCAAATCAAAATTCAGTATTGGATTGATTTTGTGGCTAGTCATTGGTATCATTTCTTTTTCATGTAATCATTTTATTATAGTACAATGCGGCTATTTTCGGTCATCTGAACTCATTATTGCTTGAATATGCATTCTATAAAACTTAGCTGCATTTGACCTGCTTAATTCAACAATCAGTCATGATTTGTTAAATTTCACAAGTCCATTGTCCTATTTTCCATGACTCGCATGTATTCGCGAATTGTATTCTTCACTTCTTTTTTTTTTTCCAATTTGGTGCCAATATGCTCACATGCGTCCAGTTAGGTTTTAATTGGATCCATCTTAGTAATACTGTAATAAACTGTGCAGCAGAAATTGGGTGGTTGGGAATTTATAGGCCCAGCTGATTTTTATTTCAATTTTGGTTCTACTGCAGTTTTTTTAATGGACAGAGACATGTTTTACATTGGTTTCTTTCAAATTTCAGCATTTTCAGCGTTTTGGTCCTGTTTTCCCAATTGCAAGTTGGTCCTCTTATCAAAAGTCTTCAATGGGAATCAGTGCGATTCCTTGTGGATTCCTTTTGTAGTTATTTTTCTGAGGTCAAAGAAATGCTTTCTTTTGGACCAAATAATCATTTTTCTACTACTAGTCAAGTGAGTGTTTACAGTCAACAGTCAAATGTATTGGGGTCCATCTGCTATTATCTTAGGTGGGCCCTCATGTTATCTTTTGGGTGAAAAGGAGATTTATGATTAAGGGCTTTTTAGAGTTATTGTGCCCACGTTTTACAGTAACCATAGTCATAATTACTAACTCCAATTGACGATAAGTCTCACCTAATTCTATCTGTCGCATTTGCTCTACTTGTATAAAATAATCAATGCTCATTTATCATTTAAAATTCATTCATTCATTTGGCACATGGTATTAAATTGATTATATAGATCTATATATAATAGTGTTAGATCTTATGTTGTTACAGGACTATGCAACTGATTTGGCCCATTAGTAGAAAAATGAACAAACATTCACAATAATTAAAACATCCCCTCTATAATTGGGAAAATTTGTATATAGTTCATATTGGGCTAATAACACATCATTTGTGGATAGATTTTAGACTATCAATGGCTAGACTGAATTGGTTACAGTAGTCCATAAAGAGTGTTAATTGATCAATCCACCGCGTGGGATTTTGAGATTCACATAGATTAGACATTAGTAATTAAAATGGAGAACTTGTATGTAATTAATTGGTCATATCGCACTGCAAACAGTGTGTTGATTTTGAGTGATTAGTTTGATTATTGCTGATTAGTTGGTAGGTGAAATAGGGAAGTAGCTGCACATATCTTGATCGGATTTGGAATATATCCCAAATGGAGGGTGACCTGACCTTCTTGTTTTCTATGGACTCATTGGCCCTATTGGATGATGTGTCATTGCTAATTGAATAATCAATATCGAGCCATTGTCTTGACCCAGTAGAGCCCAAACCTAAAGTGGTTTGATGTCGGGGGATGATTGCTGTCAAAGATCCAACCTCCCAATTTTCATAATAAGCCCAAACCTCACAAAAAAAAATGATCAAATGTGATCCTGGGAAAAGAAAAGATTAAATGTGATTCCTACATTGAGCTGGGGGTTCCGGAGAACCCATGATCTTGTTTTAAAAGGAGAAACATTGTGAATTGCAGTTCATTCGTCGATGGCCGGCACAAATCAGGAGGTCTGTTTTAGGTGAGATCAAACAAATTACAATCTCACTAGCACAAGAACCCATGCCGAGCATGAGTTTGTCAATACAATACAAACCAAATATTCATGCAGTTGGAAAATAATCATTCACTTGAGTGGCGGCCCAAATACATTGCACTACAGTAAATTTTTTGAAAGAAAACAAAAAAAAAAAGAAAAAAAGATAATATATGACCGTACCTATTTTTGCAATTGAGAGCAGGTAGCTTAGAAAGCAAATAGGAAAAGAAAGGTAAAAAAAAACGAAAGAAAGAAAAAATATGTAGAAATGGGAATAGGAGATGTGAGTAGAAAGGCACTTATGCAAAAACGTAAAAGGAAAAATAAGAGATTTACATGAGATGGTGGTTACATGAGATGAGATAGGTGCTGAATGAGATAAGAAGTGGGCAGTTACAAGAGTTAAGGGAGGAGAGAATACATTTCGGGCAAAATCTCAGACGAAGGTCTAAATTAGATTGAAAAGGCTTGGCTTTAATATAGTATAATTGCAAAGTGATCACTAATCTTCAAAACGAACGGTTTGGATCTTGAAAATTATGTCATTTGAGGTGCAAGCTCAAATGCATTCTCCCACAATTTCAGCACTAAGAAAAGCTCTAACTATTAGACTTTAGTTACTTGGTAGGAGAGTATTGCCAAATTGCTAAGAAAACATGCAAATTAGATGGATAAGAGTAGGAGCAATCAAACCCTAATGCTCAGATTGTTTATTTGAAAGAGAATTAAAAAGAGAAGTAATCTGTACCATGAATCCACAATAGGGCGGGTGCATCGGGTTAGGAAATCTGACTCAAAATAATCAAATATCCAACAACTGAAATATGTACCCATTCCCTTGAAATAAAATCCTAGTTTACATAGATCAAACTGCGTAAAATATCTGACAAGGTCCTCAAATTAAGGTAGCACACATAGACCAGCACCCCAATAGAGCAAAAAAAAAAAAAAAAAAAAAAAAAAAAAAAAAAAAAAAAAAAAAAAAAAAGAAAAAAAAAAAGAAAAGGAAAAAAGGATTTGTTGGGGAGAATTCTGAAGTTTGGAAGTGTAGTTCACAATGTCCAAAAAATAAAGTAAGAGAAAATAGGAGAAGTGGACAGAAATATCTCACTTCATTCAATTTCTCAAATTTATATTACATATGACGGGATCTAGGGTTTGGCATTGTAGATACAAGTCGTTTATAGAAAATGTATATGACTTCACCATCTATCTTTAAATGACCTCAGTGACTAACAATACTAAATAGAAACTTTTATTTGGTAAAGAAAAAACCTTCATTTAAGACAGAAATATACATTAGAATAAAACACCAAAAAAAAGACAACCCGAAACTTAGGGAGGAGGCAAACTGCACCTCACCCACTCCGAGAGAAAACTATCCCAACAAAAATTCTTACCATGTCTAGAACAATACTTGACATCTCATTAAGAGTTCTAGGAATAAAGAAAAACTAGAAAAAGGAAAAACAATGACACTAACGATGAATATCCAAAATGATAGAATTAATGGCCCAGTCTTGTTTTCCATCAATACCATCGATCACTTCCTTGGAATCAGAATGGAGCACAATCTTGGAGAAAACATTGCGAGCTTCTTTCTCTAATGCAAAGAGAATAGCCCTCGCCTTTGCTTCTTTAGCGGAAGAGAGCTTTGGCCCAAAGTGAGCACCTGCATGAACAAGAAGGTTGTTCAATATCATCACATAACTATACACAGATTTTCCATCATTAGAATTATAAGCAGCATCTGTAAAAATCATTAAAATATCATTAGAAACTATAGAGGGCCATCTTGGGATTTTAGGAGTATGATAGACATCCTTATTGCAGTCCAAAGAGGTAGAAGTGGAGCACGTTTTTTGAACGAGCATAATAGTGCTAATAGGACAAATAGGGATGCTATTAAAGATAAAACTATTTCTAGCTTTCCACACTGCCCACCAGGTAGTGAGAACCATAGAGACTAGATTGGGGCCTTCAAGCCCGCCATTCTCATTATTCAATTTCATGAAAAATTCCCACCACTCAACTGTGTCCATATTCCTATTTGAGTGAGATATGAAACCAAGATTGGAACCAATCCAAACTGCTCTAGCATGACCACATATCGTTGATCCACACTAGATTTGGGGTCTGGCCATTTCTTGACTAGGATGGCCTTACGAAGACATTTCCAACCAAAGAGAAGCACCTTTGGGGCACTTGAATTTTTCAAAACTTTTTCCAATCCACCATGCCATTACTGCTAGTATTATTAAATAAAGAGAGAGTTTTTTAAGCAGTTTTAGTAGAGGTATTTTCATCTTTCGTGAAGGGCCAAACTCTTCTATCAATTGATTCAGCCTTTGGGACGTAAATATGATGTGGCCTTGCATTACACAAGCATGATCATTCCTGTGTGGGGCCATATAGCAGCAGGAGAGTTATGGGGAGTTATCCATGAGGTTTGGGTAGTTGTTCTTGATGAGTCATGGGAACAGTAATGGGTCAGTTAGTTGGTTTACCTATGAGTAGGAGTGGTTTTTATATTTGTATAAGTGTGAGTAGTGGGTGCAGTTATTTGTAGGAGTGGTGGATGAAATTGTGGTACGTTGTGTTAGTCGTAGAGTGGGTCAAATTAGGGTAGTTATAAGTGCATGTATCTTGTATTTAAAGATGACATAGATTAATTAAAGGGATATCCTATCTTCTAGCAACTTTTTTGTTAAGTTATTGGAGGGCCAAGGTTCCCCTCGAAGTGAACCTACATATTTTTCTTTTACTTTTGGTGAAGAAAGAAGTGTGCACATAACATTTTGTATCAAAGATAGGCATGACAGAATTACGGCTGGAGCGAATAGAGATGGAGATAAGCTCTTTGGCTATAAGTCAAGAACGGATACTTAAAGAAGTGCGAGAGATGTTTGCTGCGATGAACACCAAGTTCGACAGTTTGTTTGTTGGAAGTAGATGGGCCTCGTGGATAGGTATTCAAATGCTTTTGACCCATTTGATGTAGGGTTCAAATACCCATAAGGCCAAAAACCCAAGCCCAAGATCTAAAACCCTAATCTATGCATTAAGATCAAACATCCATAAAAAAGATAGAACAAGAAGCAATAAACATAACTAGATCTACTAATTCAAATAAACAATAGATCGATACCTTTGGAGCTTGGTTGTGCTCTAATCGAGAACTTGTTCTCTACAAAAACTTTTTTCATAGACCTTTGATCTCCCATTGCCTTTGTGTTTTCCCATGCTATGACCTTCATAGAGAACTTCTAAAGGAGAATTGTGGGATCTCCAAGCAGAAGAAAACCCTAGATTTCTAGTAGGAAACTAGAGGAGAGAGAGGAGGAAGAGAAAGATGAACTTGAAAGATAATTGTTGTGTGTAGAGATCTCCAGCCCTCACTTCTTAGTTATAGTTTATGGCACACCTCCTTTTTTACCATGATTAGAAGTCTTACTTCCATTCTTAGTAAGTTTCCTACTCATCCTTTCTTTAAAGCTCTAAGGAGATTAGTAACCTTCTCTTATTAGGGCTAGCATGAAGACCACTAGGGATTCCTTAGAATATGACTCCCATTAGGAATTTGGGCCCCACATCTCATGTGAACTCCGGACCCACAATTAATTACAAATAAGTCCACTAATTAAATGCTGTACTCTAGTCTTAGGAATAATTACAAGAAGACTCTAAACTTCCCAATTACTACAAGTAGGCCCCTCCATCAAATATATCCATGTATCTATTGGAATAAATCTGTCCAACCAAATTAGATCCATCCCTTATTATCATTGTGACCAAATTAATCACAGTAATCATCAATACGATTCAATTAACTCTTAATTAAGATGGGTGCGCACTCACTAATGATAAAATCCATTAATTGGCACAAGGGGATATTTGTGAGGATAGATTCCATCTTGAGAATTATATGTTCCCAAAGCCCCATTACCATGTACCTAAGACATCGAGGTATTGACCTACAATTGGCCTCACTCATTAATAACTTAAAGTAAATGTATAGTAGAAACTTGAGTCCGTTAATCTCTCAGGATTAAGAGCCTATTACTTGGAAATTATGAGAGCAGTCCTTTGATCAAAAGACATATATGTACAAGGTGCTACTAATGGTTCTTCAGTATATCCAATGTACCAGTACAATGATTCAGAGTCTTACCCTCTGATGATTGAGACATATCACACTATCTCATAGTGATCATAGTGCTGCAACCTCACAGATGAGATGCCCAATCTCATCACTGGCTGTGAATCAATTTAAGTATAAGATTTTTTATCAATGTTTCCTGTATGTGGATCTCATTCAAACACATGGATCACATCTAATATACTTCTGTACTTCGATTCATCTCATGAACCATCATGTCATTTCATATTGGTCATGTGTAAACATAGAATAAAATACCATTCATCTCATGAATAAAGCATGAAAATATAAATTAATTAATGAAACAAATCAATTTATTCGGATGATCCATTGGATTGAGGTCATACAATATAACATTGTTGACGAGCCAAATGTTGGAACTCACAGAAAGCTCTTTCAACCAATGTAAAAATGGTGGATGAAACGATAACTTCTTCGGGGAATGACATTCTGGTGTGTATCAAACCAAGTTTGTTAAGATTAATTTTTCCCATTTCAATGGAAGGGAAGATCCAACGAGCTGGGTTTGTCATGGGCGCCAATGCTTTGACTTCAATCAAACCCTGGATGGAGAACGTGTTCCATTAGCTTCCTCCATTTAGAGGGTGATGTTTAACTATGGCATCCAATTTAAAAAAAATATGGCCACAACTTGGTTACTTTAACTCAAAGAAGACTCTCAATCGTAAGATGGTTAAACGGAAAAATAGAGGGTGAAAGTTCTCGTACAATCGCAAGGAAACGATCCTGAAGATACCATGTGGGTTCCATTTCGAGCTTTTGATGAATGTTACCCAGATTTCAACCTTGAAGACAAAGTTAGTCAAGGGGGGGGGGGGGGGGGGGGGGGGGGGGGGGGAGGAATGATGTGACCTTGCAATACACAAGCATGATCATTCCTATGTGGGGCCGTATGGCAGTAGGAGAGTTATGAGGAGTTAACCATGAGGTGTGAGTAGTTGTTCTTGATGAGTCATGGGGAAAGTAATGGGTCATGGAGGGTTAGTTGGTTTACCTATGAGTAAGAGTGGTTTTTATATTTGTAGGAGTGGTGGATGAAGTTGCGGTAAGTTGTGTTAGTTGTAGAGAGTGGGTCAAATTATGGTAGTTATAAGTGCATGCATCTTGTATTTAAAGATGGTATAGATTAATGAAAGGGATATCCTATCTTCTAGCAACTTTTTTGTTAAGTTATTGGAGGGCCAAGGTTCCCTTTGAAGTGAACCTATAGATTCTTCTTTTAATTTTGGTGAAAGAAGAAGTGTACCCATAACAAAATACTAATTGGCGGGACCTGGGGGTGGTGAAAAAACTAATCTCATAAATTCATGCAGAATTAAGGGTTTTTAGCTAATCTTAACTATAAGACCACATTTATGCTCAAATGCACGAGATCATGGGATTATGATGCAATTGGTCCTAATTAAGTTTATAATTGCACATGAAATAATGGTTTTTTAACCCAAGTTTGTAGACTTATCATGGAGATCTTCTTCAAGATGTCTTTGGGCTTTTGATGAAGTTAGGCTTAAGTTTTGGAACCTTCAAATTGATCTAATCAGCTCTTCAAGGTGACTGATCAGCTAGTGTGCCTATTGTATTTTTTCTTTGTTTGGGAGGCGTTGCCTCCAAACTCCCGATGGGGTCCATTGTCCCCTGCACCCCCAGCTAGCTTAGCTAAGAGTTGGATCCATGTTTTGAGAATGGGGTGATTGTCAATGATATTGTTTTCAACGACCCCACGAAAATCTTTTTTCGTCATTTAGTCAAGCCATAAAACTTTTTACCAGTGGCCAACAAACCCTACTAAAAACCTAATAGCAGGGGCCATCGGCCGCCACTAAAATATATACCCACAGTTCCTATACTATCGACTTGCGGGGGGCCAGGATGGCCGCCACTACAATTTTTAATGAGGGCCAATCTATGATTTTTCTTGTAGTGACATGCAATGCATCTATTCAAACTCGATCAATTCATGTCTTAAGTGAGGCGTACTACTTTGGATTTGGTTGGCTTTAAGTGTCATCAAATGACTCAAGAAGCTCATGAATCTTTGGCTTTGGCTCCTAAAAGGTAAGACTTGATGTGAAGGTGGCTTCCCTTAGCCCTTACCAAGTTTTATGTCAAGAGTGACCTTGCTCAAAGATGGGTTTAAAATACCATCTTTTGGTACAAATTTGGCGACTTTGTAGTCTTCGTATGTCAATAGGATTGACTAGGTGTTGGAAGTAAGTGGGCCTTCGAGATAAAATTTCTAAAACTTTGATCCAGTTAACGTAGGGTTCTAACATCCAAATCACCATGTAACCAATTCCAAGATATTAAACCCTTATCTAGTGTACTAAGACCCCGGATCTATGTCAAGAAAAATAGATCTGAAAAAAAAAAACAACTATCTAGATCAACGAATAACTTGGTGCAAATCTATACTTGAGGAGCTCTATTGTTTGCAAATCGATGCTTTGATGACCCAATTGCAAAGATCTTCTCAAAGAGAATGGTGGGATCTCAATTGAGAAAGAGTTCCTCATGGTACTTGTAAGGTCCCTGACTTTAATAGAGTCTTTAGCTTTCTAATTTTGACGATTAGCTCAATTCATTGTGATTCTAGCTTATTAGGTGGGTTTAGTGCTTAAGCGAGTTTCTTTTATCATTAGAAAGTAGTCTGTGAAGTTTTGTTCAATTCCGATTGCGATTAGTCCTAATAGGGGGTTAGATTATGATTATTAGAAAATTGAGTTTTTTTTCCAAAGAATTCAGTTTTCGCCAAATTTGGGTTCGTTGAAAAGATCTTATCGTACTCACCGCTTTCCGTTCTTGACTCGTCATAATCCGAAGCACTGAAGCCCCTCAAATAGTCACTTTTCTCTCATTTCACTCTAGAAGGGCAAATTGGGCTTTTCCCCTTCCAACTCCCATTTTAAACTCAACCCAGCCACTTTCATGCATTCCTATTCCTCTTCAAGGATTGAATGTTGTTGGGAGAACTCTTCTCCTTCACTCCTTCACTCTCTCTTCTTGCATGTGGATCTTAGGGACCCTTTCAAGTGGAGCTTTGGCCACCATCTTCTTCCTCTCTTCTTCTTCTTCCCCTGGACCTCAAAATTGTATGTTTTTCTCAACTTCCCCTCCCCTAACTTCCGTCCTCATTGTAGTAGAGATGTTGCATGGTGATGAATTCCCTTTCTTTCTTTTCCTTTGTACTCTTTGAGTGTAGGAGAAGGGTTTTGGAGAGTGTATTTGGCTAGGGTGTGTGTGGGAGCTTCTTCCTCCTCAATCTCTCTCAATTTCTTTTCCTTTGGTGAAGGCAAGTGGATTTTCTTTATGTATTGAGCATGCATGTATTATTATTGTTTCTTGTCAATTCAATCGCTTAGATTTCCCTAAATTCCAAGCTTGTCATGGTTAATTTGATTATATGTTAAATTGGGTATTATGGATCGAATGGACTTTAATTGGATGATGGATGGGTTTGACGATTGGAGGGTGGAATGGAATGGATGTGGAGAGCATGTAGGCTCCTTTTCTTGCAGGAAATGACCTTGGAGGATAGGGGATTGGATACCCCAAGGAATGAACTCAGAATGATTCAGTTCATGCAATTTTGGGAGATTGGCTCGAGCGAACTTTTAGTTGGCTCGAGCCAAGGAGATTCTGGGAGCTTGGCTCGAGTAAACTTTTAGTTGACTCGAGCCAAGGAGCTTCTGTGGGAGGTTAGCTTGAGCGAACTAGTTGCGGGCTCAGAATGAGCCATCTTCCATAAGCCATAACTTTTGATTCGTATGTCGGATTTCAGAGTTCTACATATCGTCTGAAAGACCTCGAGACGCAAAATCCAATGGTCTACTTATCTTGATGATTGGAGGTTGGGAAAGAAATGGATATTTTGATCAATGAACCAGGCCCTTGTCTCTTTTGAAAGGGACTCTAAACCTAGTTTGGAACCTTTTGACCCTACACTTGCATGAACGACTTGTGAAAATGAAAACGGAGCACGATTGGCTTAATGTGATATGTCGGCTGCCCAGGATTTCCTTGTATTATTGTGACTTGGCCAAATGCGTGTGGAATTGAGTCAATTGGTGCCCAACAACTTCCGTATACAAGGGCCCACCAAATTAGGACATCGTTGACTCATTCCCCATACGAACTCCATTGGGGACACGTACGGTATACGATGGACAACTCTTAACCTAGGATTGGCTGGTTCTTTACTCTTGACTCACGAATTACGTGTCCATAGCTTGACATACCTTGTACACTCTACTCTTGAATACTTGTACAACTTGTAACTTAACTTGTAGAATTAGGATTTGACCAGACTTAGAGTGTATCCTAGGTACCTTTTATCTTGTATTGATGAACACGTGTGGATAGACTTGGAAGAGGACTACTCGTGGAATTGGAGAACTTGTCTTGTATCTTGGCTTGATTTGGAGTAGCTCTCAACTTATTGTCTTGCACCTTGTAATCTATCCACGTGTATTTGTCTTGGATCTTGTGCCACATGCTAAACCATCATTACCATCTTGCATTCAGGACCAGTTGCAGTCTGATGATTACTGAGTGGGCCGGTTACTCGGACACTAGGGTGGGCAGTCGGTCAGGATGGCGTCCATGGCGCATGATAATGGCAATCAGCTAGGACGGTGTTGTTATCCCTAGTAGGTAGCTTTGGATACCACTAGAGCCAGACTTTAGAGCATTCGTAGTCGGCTAGGACGACATTGATTCCCCCGGGAGATGGCTAGGACATCCTCGGAGTATCCTCTTACTTCGCATTGCATTTCATGGATGGTTATTCTTGTATAACTTGTTAGGATTTACATTGTTACTTGATTCTTATATTTATTCTAGCTTTTATGCCCAGCTTGTAGTCTTGATGTCCTATAATCATGTACTTATCTCTATTCTATTTCGAAACATGTTTTGAATAATATATATTTCTTATCTTCTTGCCAACATAATGTTGATCATTTATTCCTTGGGGTGTAGACGGCACCACGTACTACGTCGACCCGGACTTTGAGGCAATCCCAGAGGATCCTCAGCCTGGAGAGGATGACGAGTTACGTGAGTGGGGTGTCGATAATGTAGCTTAGCGTCATTACTCCCGGCATTTGTGCACATTACACGGGGACATCTGTTATCTTGCCACTTAGATTCCATCTTTTGGGTTTTCCCTATTTTGGACTTACCCTATCATATTGGATACTTTTATTCCAGGACCTAAGTTTTTGGGA
The DNA here is from genome assembly GCA_029852735.1 of Persea americana. Taxonomy (NCBI): domain Eukaryota; kingdom Viridiplantae; phylum Streptophyta; class Magnoliopsida; order Laurales; family Lauraceae; genus Persea; species Persea americana. The sequence continues at coordinate 19,932,383 of CM056816.1, forward strand.
TAGTCCTGATGTGTATAAAAAATTTATATATCTTTTGTTTTGAAACTTAAATATATAATGGTGATGAAATGCATACTTGCTTTGATATCTTCATAAAGATTATGGAATGAGATTACGGGCTAAGCCTCACCGTGAACTTAAGATCCGTGGGCCAAAAGGGCAAAACTTCTAATTAGCCCTAATTTCCACACCTTGGACCCAGTTTATTCACTAATCGGGTTTGGGGCCATGACAATACTCAAACTAGAAAACCAAAGGAGAGGAGAGGGAAGGAGGAGACCACATTGGACATCAACCCTCTTACTTCTTTTATATTCCCACTCTCCTAGTTTCTTTCTCTTATGAGTTCTTATTTAAGTACAACTCTCCCTCTTAGGACTAGCACGAGAACCACTAGGGACTCCTTTGGATCTTACTTCAACTGATGCATTTGGACCCCACATCTCATGTAAGATCTTGACCAACAGTTAATTATAAATAACAATACTATATAAATGTATTTGTACTCCAGTCCTGGGAATTTTACAAAACCCTAAACTTTTCAATCACTACAAACAAGCCCCTCCAGCAATTATATCCATGGGTCTATTGGATATAAATAAAATTGTCTAACCAATGTGAATCCACCTCTTATTATCTTTATGACCCAATTAATCACATCGATCATTGATACCATTTAATTAACTCTTTATCAGAATAGATGAGCACTTACTGATGATAAATTTCATTAATCAGCATAAGGGGATATTTCTCTTATGAGGACAGATTCCGTCTTGAGAATATTTGTTCCCACAGTTCCACCTCCATCTACCGAAAATACTGAGGTATTGACGTACAGTTGGCCTCACTTTGGTAAGTTAAAGTAAATGTATAATAGAAGCTTGAGTTCATTGCTCCCTCAACATTGAGAACCTTTTGCTTGAAAATTATGATAGCGTTCCTTAATTAAAGACGATATTTTGTATAAGGTGTTACTCATTGTCCTTCAGTACATCTAATGAACTGGCACAATAGTCTAGAGTTTTCCACTCTAATGGTCAAGACAAACCACATTATCTCATAGTAACTGCAGTGCTACAACCTTTCAGATGAGATGTCCAGTCTCATCACCGATTGTGAAACACTTCAAGTATAAGAATTGTGATCTATGTCTCCTGCATGTGAATCTCATCCATACACATTGATAAAAATTTAATGTACTTAAGACACAATTTTGGTGACATAAATATCACCCCTCTGCACAATTTCTCTGACCAGATGATATTTCCTCTCTACTTATTTTTGGATTTTATGACTTCTTGGTTCCTTGGATTGAGCAGCTACTCTGCTACCGTGACAAAAGGCTATGAGCGGTTGTCGTGCCAATGACACCACCCCAAGTTCCAAAAGAAACCTCTTGAGCCATACTGCCCTATGATTGAAACAATTCTAGAATGAAGCCTAACATGCCCTATGATTACCCTGGAACAAACTTAAAAATTTCCTAAAAACTTCCTATAGAGAATCCAATACTAGGGGCAATATCGTGAGTACGAAACTATCACTAGAATGCTCAAGGTGGCATGGCCAAGATCTGTGGTCTTGAGCCAATTGGGGAACAATGTAATATGATTTTTCTTGGGACTACTATTTTGGACTGGTACTTTAAACTTGATGATGTGTGTCATGTTGGGACACCATTTGATGTGGTCGACATGATCACCGAATGGTCTCTCCCACTCTCTAAGTGAATCCACATGCATGAATGGGGTCTTAGTTCACCATGTACCATTCATTGTCCTTACATCTCTTGATGGAAGAGATGCATGCAGGAAATGGAGTGTAAAAAGAGATCGTATTTGGATAACTCTCTGCTATTGAAAATTTTGCAAAGACCGCATCACTTAGATTTGCAGAAAGGAAGAGGTAGCAGAGAGTTGTAAACCCCACCATTTACTAAGAGAAGCCATGGATTCAAAATGTATGACATTTTTTTATTATTTAGTTATATTATTGTATTGTTCAAACTAAATCCAAGTATATGTTGATCTTGAGGTTCTTGGGAAAAGTTCTACAATTGGTATAAGAGCATTAAGCCATTTTAGTTTAGTCTAAACAATCTTTCATTATTGTCTTCATGTCTCTATTTTAGGTATTTTGGTTTATTTATGTGCACAGTCGTGTTCAGCGTACAAACACGACTATGCATAGAAACTAACCCAGTCGACCCAAATCGAGTACAAAATGAAAAAGAAAATCAAAGGACAAGTCATGTGTGCATAGAATATCACCGCCCATGACGTGTATAAACCTATTCATACTAGGTTGTACATAACATTAAAAGGGTCTATTCATTTGGCCCATTGTGGAATCAAACTGAGAGATCCAAACCATTTCTTTCATGAAATGAGGCAATTGATTTTTGCTATTCCATGTCACTTGTTCTTTTTATGATCCTTCAAATTATCTATTCGATTCATGATGGGTTTATGTCATGCGAACTTTTAAAAAATGTTTTAATTTTTTTCATATGTGAACTCGACTTAGATGGTATTGGTTTCATTCCATTTTGAATTTAAGATTCATCTCTTCAAATGGATGGGATCATTTCCTTTCTTTGTTTGTTCACTTGAATTCTCAAAATGATTTTTTTCCAATTTCTTTTTGTATTCTTCATATGCGAACTCAACTTAGATGGTCTTGGTTTCATTCCATTTTGAATTTGAGATTCTTCTCTTTGAGTGGATGTGATCATTTCCTTTCTTTGTTGGTTCACATGTGACCTTTCAAAAAAAAAATATTTCTTTTTCATATGTGAATTCAACTTAGATGGTCTTGGTTTCATTCCATCTTGAGTTTGAGATTCGTCTCTTCAAATTGATGGGATCATTTCCTTTCTTTGTTTATTCACATATGACCTTTCAAAAACAAGTTTTCAAAAATGATTTTTTCAACAAAAAAAAAAAAAAAACAGAGAGTTCTTTTTTCTATATGTGAACTCAACTTAGGTGGTCTTTGTTTCATTCCATCTTGAACTTGAGATTCGTCTCCTCAATTGGATAGGATCGTTTCCTCTCTTTGTTGGTTTACATTTGCGCTTTCAAAACCCATGTGATATGAATTTTTTCATTCGAATCCTTAAAACATCAATGATGGATCATAAAATTTTCAAGTAATCTTTGATCTACTTTCATTTCCAAAAATAGCTTTTGTGGATCATACTTCACGTGGCTTTTGCTTTGGTGAATCTATTTGCACATTTATTTGCCAACTTTAAAAAAATAAATATTTTCAAGAAAAAAAATTTTGTTTAAAAAATCATTCTTATTATGTAAGGATAAAATGTAAGACATGTATAGAAAATGATGGTAATCAAAGGAGTTTGTCGAGCAAAACACGCTTGTAATCAAAGGTGTTAGAATTCTAATTGGCTACTTCTTCTTAGTTGAACAAAACTCAAGTCCTAAATGAGTTGTGATTTCTATTCTTTTAGAAAGTGGACTGTGATGAAACCACAAGACAGAGGATGAAGTCTCCTGTATACATTAGATGAAGTTTGAAGTCTTTTGGACACATTAGAGAAAGTTTGAAGAGTCCTGCCTGGAACAAATTCGCGCCTCAAGCCAATTTCCAACAAGCAAGTTTGCTATAGCGAGCCTGTACTGGGCAAAAGGGCAGAGAGCCTGCTCACTATAGCGAGCTGGGTCTCCTTGCCCAGTCCGGACTCTTTGTTTTGTTCCGTTTCAAACTCAATCTTGGAGTTCTAGCTCAAAGACTCTCATGCACGAACCTTGGACTATTTATATGACTCCTTGCTTCCACAAAGAAAAAAGTTGAGTTCTCTACTCATCCCTAGCATCAAATATTCATCTAGAGAGATTTTATGGGCTGCTTCATGCAAGGAGAACTGTGTTGAAGATAGAGATTTCTTTTTCTTCTCTAAAGTACCTTGAGAGGCATCAAGGTGGGTCGAGTTTGCTTCACTTTGAGAGGCATCAAGGTGGGTCGAGTTTTCTTCACTTTGAGAGGCATCAAGGTGTCTCTGAATCAAGCACGGTGAAGGAGAACGGCGGGCAGTCGGCAGGGCCATCGCAATCCTTAGGTTGAGTTTCAACTGGGAAAGGTTCTGTGAGTCATTATAACTTTCTTTATATAGTGCTTGGTTTTTCTGGTGGTTTCTACCACCCGTGATTTTTCCCGAATAGGGTTTGCCACGTTAAAAAATTGTGTGCCTCATTTCTTTTGTGGTTGATTGATTTTATGGACTTAGTTTTAAATATCTACTAGATTAATTAATTGGTACTGGAATCCATAAAGAAATCTGAGTTGGGACCGTCGCATGTTTTAAGGCTTAAACACAATTTTCCTTCTCGTGGTATCAGATCTCTTGGTCAGAATTCGAGTCACGGGAGCGCTATCGTGAGGGGGTATTGTTGGGCAGAGGAATGCCACATTGCCACTCCCTGCGACCGCTCTAAAAATAGGCCCACAAATGCGATGTCGAATGCCGTATAAAACATTGAGTTGCGCCTTTTCTATCACCAATTGGTTTTGGAATGAATGTTAGCTTAGTGGGTGCATAAGATCCTACAAAATGAGAAGGAGATAAAGAGTTTGGAGATGATAGTGAGAGTGAGAGGAGGTATGGGAGCCGAATTGATCTACCTTCATGGCTGTACAAGTTGGATGAATCAAGGTAGAGATGAAGAATGGAGTTCTTAAGGTTGTGGTGAATGAAGAGGAAAGGAAAGATGTTTTTAGAGTCAATGTGGAGGGTTGATGAATGTAGGCGATGTGGCGATGTAATATCCCTTTTTAAAGAAAATAAAATGCTTTTCTCTTTTTTTTTTGTTGTATTTAATTGTGTTTAGAAGTGATTATAGTGTTAACATTGCTAATAACATCTTCACTTTAAAACTCCAATCAAACATAGAAATGATCTCAACCGAAAAGGCCCTTAATGAACTATGTGAATTCAAGTTTAAGCTTAGTGGTTATTGAATAAAAATGAAATATGCAAATGAGTAAAAGTGATGGGTTGTTGATGAGTTGACCAGCATTGTTGTTGGGATAGATCTAGAGACATCTCGTCGAGTATGACAATTCCCCTAGAAGAAAATTTCATTATAGTCAATAAAGATCATGAAGTTGAACATCAATGACAACTACAACAATATCTCAAAGGTGATCGATCTACTGCAAAATATGGTTAAAGTTTCAAGGCTATTTGTGAGTCTTCCTGTGATTCAGAATCTAATCCCAGACAGAGATTATGTGTCCTATCTATCCATGGGTTTGGTGTCCAAATATTCCCCCTTTCTTATTTTTATGTTGTCAAAGCCACCATATCCTACTTCTTCACAACTTATCGTGGCTCTTAATAGCCATGAATTGTTCTTTCAAAAGATGGGTGATGATGAAACATATATTATTGATCATAATCAGGTTTCGTGAGTCAACAAGGCTATGATATGGAGGCTAAGGTAGAGAACATTTTAATTATATATTTCATGGCTTTACACGATATTTTTTTTTGGTACCACAACCTAGGGGCTGGGACCTAAGAGAGCCCACACAAGTGGAAACAGGAAGCCCACGCCGTGGGAAGAAGGGTCGGGTTGGATAGCCCACACGAGTGTGAAGAGTAGCATACCCAGAGATCAATTCTTGGACAATCGTTGACATGCGGGGTTGTTAACCATGAGCAACTTCTTGTTATCCACATAAGACTTATTAGAGCTATGCACTCTAATAAAATGAAGTGTTGTTGCTTGGAGATTTTGTTTGATTAAGTATTAGTAATTGAAAAAAAAAAAGAAGAAGCGTAATGTAAAAGTGAAATGTCTACTATTGATGTTATGGTAAGACAAGGGAGGGTCCAATAACTGAAAAGAGGATTGGATAGCCTACACAAGTGGGAAGAGTAGCATGCCCAGAGATCTATTCTTGGACAGTCGGCGACATGTAGGGTTGCCAACCATGAGGAACTAGGGGTGTACAAAAAATCCGTCAATCCGTTGATCAGATCCGATCAGCGGATTTTGATCCGATTCGAAAGCCAACGGATTGGTGACAGATTGGAAATTGTGTAATCTGTTAGCAACGAATCGGTGGCGGATTTCACCCTTAATCCGCGGATTCAATCTGATCCATCCGTTATCATTAAATATAAATTAAAAAATATATATATATATATAAAATAAGAAAAAAAAATGTAAGGAGTCACTAACCTTATGAATAGAATAGGTATACAGCTCTCAACTCATGCCCTTTAATTTAGTGGCTTTAAAATTTATGGATTTTTTCTTTTTTCTTTTTCCATGTAATGTACAGTAACGGATTGAACGGATCAATCCAATCAGATCCGATCCGTACAGTAACGGATTGAACTGATTAATCCAATTTGATCCGCTCCTCCATGGATCGGATCGGATTGGATTTCAACAGTAACGGATTGGTGACGGATTACAAATCCGTCAATTCGTAGGCAACGGATTGGTGCCGGATTTGGCCCAATCCACACCAATCCGATCCGTGTACACCCCTATGAGCAACCCCTTGTTATCCACATTAGATTTATTAGAACTATGCACTCTAATAAAATGAAGTGTTGTTGCTTGGAGGATTTGTTTAATTAAGTATTAGTAATTGAAAAATTAAAAAAAAAGAAGAGTATATTGTAAAAGTGAAAGGTCTACTATTAATGTTATGGTAAGAGAAGGAAAGGACCAATAACTGAAACATTCACCTTATATTTCCAAATGATCATTATTGCTATTTCTTGTACACTTTTGTCTAGTAGAGTATTTTTATTCTTCATTTTTAATGAAATCCAATTAATACCCTACTTTAAAAAAGAATTAATAAATTCTCTCTTTCTTTTTGTTAATTAAAAAAGAAATGCGGCAAAGCAGTTCCTAACTATATGTTAGTTGACAATCTTTGGCCCTAGGGATCTGAAAAATTTCTAGCTCACCACTACATGCTCATAAACTCCCAAATTCTTTATTAGCAACTGTGTTTGCATCCGCCACAACAAGCAATAGTTTCTATTGTTGATTTAAAAAAGAAAACGGCTAATTTATGCATTGATTGGGCTGAAAGGACTCGGCCATTGGCATTCTAACGCCATGCACCCCTTTATATATATATATATATATACGAGCAAGGCTCTCCTAAGCTCGAGCTTATGACAAAATTTCGTAAGTTCATGCTTGTGGGGCCCACCTTTGGTCCATCCAGATGGACCAAATACATGGCTGCCCTAAATTGCACATGTCCACCAACTTTCGGTCAGATCCGAATTTACTGGACCGTTGGATCGACTATGTATCGATCCGAATGGACTGTTGACCATTAAACTTTTGGGCCCATATGAAAATGATAGAAATCATGATTGTGGCTTTTTTTTTTTTTGCAGAGAGGAGCATCCCAGAAAGTCCTTGAAATCCCCCCCCCCCCCCCCCCCCCCCCCCACATCCATATCCCATCCCCATGTGGGTCTCTAGGTGGGCCCCACCACACACTTGAGCTTACCTTGTCGGCTCTCCTAAGTACGAGCTCAGAATAAAATTCCATAAGCTCACGCTTGTGGGGCCGACCCTTGGTCAACCTTGGTCCATTTGGATGGACCAAACACACGACTCCCCTGAATTGCATATGTCCTCCAATTTTTGGTCAAATCCAAATTTAGTGGACCGTGGATCGACTGTGTACCAGTCCGAATGAACAATTGACCATTAAACTTTTGGGGCCCATATAAAGTTTATTGAAATCATGGTTGGGGCTGAGCTTTTGCAAAGAGGAGGGTCCCAGGGAGTCCTTGAAATCTCCCCATCCCCATGTGGGTCCCCGGGTGGGCCCCACCACACACTTGAGCTTACCTTATCATAAGCTTGAGCTTAGGAGAGGAAAGAAACCAGAGTTCCTCAAATTTGTATCCAAAAGTGAGAAATAAAAAAAAAATTGAAATTTTTTTTTTTTTTGTTTTTTATTTTGAAATATCACTAATGGATCCTTCACAAAGAGTAAATGGCCAGAATCACTTTCTTTTTTTGGCTGTTGATAAAAGAAAAGGTAACATGCTCTAAAGGATGGCGATAATAACAATCTTATTGTCGCCAAAATTGTATTCTAGTTTATCTAAAACTCATTAACGACCATCACTCCAAAGAGAATCTGTCAATAGGTTAGTGTACACCCTCTCTGACCTATAAGTCAATAATTTTCTCCGGGACCATAAAGCTTCAGCTCTATCAATGGCATCTACATTTTGAAAAACACTTTCCAGACGTCTATGTCCTTCTCACATAACATCACAAGAAGAAAGAGGAGCTTGCGTAGCTTCTGTAATAGAAAAAGGAGAAGTCTCCGCAATAGGTCATTGACCCTTGGCGGCGGCGGCGGCGGCACCAACAACAGAAGAAGAAGAAGCGACATTTTTGTCTACAAAAGAAAGAAATTGTTAATGGAATATTTAGCCTAATCTTCTAAAACCAAAAAGAAAGCCCAGTAAAATTTTTGATAGAATCTTCCTTTAATTTGGAAATGGGTCGAAAATCCAAAAGAAGGAGAAGTACTTGGGCCCTAATCCCGGCAGTGTAATTGAATGCGCACTCGGAAAGCTTTAAAGTAAGAGTCTCCAGATAAAAGCAGGACAATTTAATGCTCGCTAAAACCACATGGGGAGATATTTAAATGAATGAGGAAAAAATCATGTAGGTTGAGCCCTAACAGTCACCGGTTGATTACTGCATTTCTCCATCAAAATTTACCGGCCGTCATGCCATCCTCGACAGGTTCATCAGTTGATTTTATGGTCATTCTTGTAGTTCTTAAGTCCCAAAGCAGGGATAGTAAATTCGGAGATTCCAAGCCAAATCGGAAATCCCTGATTCATGCAACTCAAACAAAGATCAAAATCCCATTCGATCTCCTGGTTTTGATTAATAACAAAGCAAAAGGCAAAATCCTAGAAAAAGTCCAAAGGTCATTGGACTCCAGATTTACGAACAGCGAGCGACCATACAAAAATCAATTCAGGGCTCCAAAGACACAAGATGGTATGTAGACATATATAAAAAAAAGAAAAAGAGGAGGAATAAGAAATAGTAAGAAAAACAGAGGGATATACCAGCCATTGCTCCAACTTAAAAGAGAGAAGAAGGCTGGGAAGATGGCTTGAAAATTTGAAGAAAACTCGAAAAACGGCAATGAAAAGGTAACTCGAAAAAGGGCAATGAAAAGGTTTCTCTCTCGCTAAAGAACTCTAAAGAAGAAATGCAAACTTGAAAGGACTAGGAATGAAATGGAATGAATGAGGATTTTTATAGCTGTCTGTGCACCCCAAGTCATACAAAGCCGCCCACTTGTCACTTCAAATTTTACTGATCATTATGTTGATGTTTTGGCGCATTGGAAAATGAAATCAAAATTCAAAGATCGAGCGTTGTTTCGGCTGAAAGAAGAAGTGATATTGGCTAAACTTCAAAAGTATATGGTATCGCCAGAGTTTGAAATGTCATCAAAGAAAAATATTCAAAATATCTCCAAAGAGCCTAACTTGTCTTCTTAGTTCATCAATTATCACCAATGCCATGAAATTTTCCCCCAACCAATTCACCTTTTTGACAACTTAGATTTGTTTATCTTAATCCCTTCCACATATTTCCCAAAATCTCTCAATTGTTACCTTATACCTCTGTGATTCTTCCTTTGGCATTACTCATAATCCCCACAGAGATGCATACAAATGATATATGTGCAAAAGTAAGGCACGGGTAACCTTTAAGTTGGCTCTTTTATCCTCAGCCCATTTCCCACTCGAGTTCAAGTTTACATAATATGTTGAAAATCTCAAGGCACGATGATTTCTCAGGTACACTCCAATCAATGTATCTCTAAGGGGGCATTTGTCGACACTTAAATTTTCATTTGATGGATTTTGAAGAACAAACGACTATTATTTCCATTAACTAGTGAAATTCGACAAACAGGACTGGGAGATGCATGGGATGTAGACTGTCAAAATACAACTGGCTACGGCCACCAAGTGCTATACAACAACGCCACAGTCGGTGCTCACTATTGAACAAGTCCATGCTGAAGACCACCAACCATTGAAAGACGTCAACCGCTAAGAACTATTAGCTGGTTAAATGTATTTATGACAGTACAATAGCTAGTATTTGTTCTTCTAGTCGATATTTGTTCTTCCAACCAGTATCTACTCCTTCGGCTGATGCTCGTGCCTCTTAATTAATGCAATGGCTGGTGATGTATATTTGCAATTACTGGTTGGTGTTAAACATGATTAGCCGCTGAACAACTTGTGTTTGCACTCCAACAGCCGGTGGTCGCTACCTAGTTGTTATAACAAGTGAACGGTTTTCAGTAGTTAATACCATGAAGTACCACGATCTCCAATTGACCAAGCCAATTAACTGCTGGAAACATGGGAGAGCAGTTACACTCCATTTACTCCACTTCTTGAAACTACTCCCTACTCCCTGAAACTGCTCTCAAATCCTCCATGATTTACAAGAGTTATAGCCCTCTAAATGGCTATAAAAAGGAGAGCATTAAAACAGGAAAAAGGGACAAGGACAATAACCAAAAAAAGGACAAGGAAAGACATTCACAAAAAAAGAAGACTAGAAACTCTACTACAAAGATCCATCTTACTTCTCTTCTCAAGGTAATGGCCAATCAGCAGTAATTGTAAGCCTCTCCAAAGATCTCCAAAATCTTTCTTTGTTTACTTCACATAAGAGAGGAATAATGATGTTGTTTCTTCAATTCTGATGTAAAATGTCATTCAAAAGAATCCCTTCACTAAGTGGTGATAAATTACAAAGATTGATAAAGGAGATCATATTCAAAGAGGGAAGGCAACATTTGGCTATCATCTTTCAAGCCAAATATGGTTCCCTAAGACGGCAACTATGCTTTGTCCTTCTTTTCTCTTTAAGTCCTGATTTTCTACATTCTCCTTTGTATTCAATCTCTTAAGCCTAATGAATGGGTTGTATAAAAATTTGTAAACAACCTGCATTCAGAAGGTGAGACAAGTAAAACCATTAAAACAAAAAAAGCAAGAGTGACTTCTCAAATGCACCCTCAAACCTATGTGCAAGTCACTTTTGTGTCTTCCTGTAATTTGTTGAAATTAAATAAATTAGCATTCCACGCTCAATTAGCATTCCACGCTCTTTCTTCAATTTTTGCCATCTTTGTTGCTGGAAGGTCCGGCGTTGTCATTATTCCGGTTGCCTGGAGGAGGTGTGTTCCAAAGACGTTCTTTAACCTTGTCCATTCTGTCCATTAATTCCATGATGTAGCTATCACGCTGACGGTCCGTGAATTTTCCTCTAAATGTGGCTCCTGTGCGAGTAGTAGGGATCAGGGTAGACATGCTGCTGCTGATGTAACTCTTTCTTCCTTTTTTTTCTTTTTTTTTTTTTTTTTGCTACCTACTACTTGCTGTTGGGTCGGGCTCGACCTGAACTAGGGCCTAAAAGGAGAAAAGGGCCTGCGGGCTGATTAGCAAGTGTGGGGTGCATCGGGACTAGCGTGAACAAAAGGAGAAAAGGGTTTTTTTTTTTTTCAAACCCTTTTGTTGCTATCCGAAGATGAAGGGAAGACTTCGGTGAGGGAAGGTGTAGGCGACTTCAAAGTTGGAGGTGGATGCTAGCGGGGTCGACGCAGGCCGGCAAAGAGGATGCAGACGGTGATGGCGACCGGCGACGGCGCAGGTGTGCGTATTTTTATTTTTATTTTTATTTTTGTTACTATGCAGTCTTCTGCTCTTCTTTGTCTCTCTTCTCTTTTTTTTTTTTTTTTTCACTCCTCTGGGTGGTGGTGATGGAGGCGAAGGGGTGGGCTGAGGCTGGTGTTTGGTCTGACTTTGGGTGTCGAGGTGATCGGACGGGGATTGTTCGGGTTTAGGGACTTTGGGTTTTTTTTTTTTGGATTAGGGATTCGATTAGGGTTTGGGGTCGTCTGGGAGTTTGGGGGAAGGAAAAAAGGGCTGGGTGCAGATTGTGGCTAGGGTTTTGGACAATGGCGATATGGGTTATGGGAGAGGGATTTGGATGGGTGTCTAGAGTCAGTGATGGAGACAGTGGATCTGGGAATGGAGGGTATGATTCGGTGACGTGGGGTGGTGGGGATGATGATGATAATGGACAGTGAGATGATGATGGATTGAGAACCGAACAGAGTGCCTTGGGTCGGCGATTGGATGGACGATCTGAGACGGATCTCTACTCAGATACCAATTGAAGCAGCGCAGGAAACAATGGAGGTAGCCAACAGACTATTCTCCAAGCCTGAAGGCTTAGGTTAAGATGTCTTGGTCTCACACCACTGACAGAGAGAGAACACGTTAAGAGAATTCAAATTTTCATTAATTTTCTGTATATCCCAAAAGAAGAGATTACATCATTATATAATAAAGTCTAAGCAGGAATTTAGCAATCAATCCCTACTAAATAAGAAAATCTCTAATTCTAATGAACTAGGGAAATTAGAAACTACCAAATCGTTGTTTAAATCATATCAATTAAGAAATCTACTAAATTTAGAAAATCATCTAAAACCAAAACTGCCGTGGAAGATTTTGTCATTGCCGGGCTTTAGGCGATCTAGAATATACTTTCAACCGGGGCCCAGTAGTCTGGCTTGTATCATTGCTCCCCCATTTCCACACATAACAACTCATACATTTCTTCATCAAATGACTTAATCAAATCAATTAAATCCATCTTTATTACATTAAGAACTAAGTCATTACGGGGATTTGTGAACAATGAAAGCATAAACAATATATAAATCCAAACTTAAGCTTATACTTGCCTCTAATCAAGTTTTCCAAGCTCTCTCACTCTAATCCTTGCTCAAGAGCTCAAATGAACCGCAAAGCCCCAAATATCAAACCCTAATCACCAATCCAAAGAAAATGCTAATGAACGTGTATGAATTATTACAATAGAGTCTCTTTGACTCCTTGCAATTCAAAAACACAAAAAGAGGTGGGTTTGATTCTTACCTCTAGCAAGGAATCCGAAAATGAATAGTGTATGAGATGGAGGAGATGGGCTCTTGTCCAAGGAAGGTAGAGAGAGATGAAGGAGATGAAGAAGATGAAGAGATTTCCACCCCTTTTCTCCAAATGCCCAAGCAATCACTTTAAGAGATGATGAAGAAAAGTAAGAAGGAGAATGGAGAGAAAGAAAGAAAGAGAAAAAGGGGTTCTAGCCAAGCAACATGGGTAAAGTTTCTTTAAAAAGATGAGGATGCCCCTTTTTGCAAATAAATCCACCTAATTTGTCTATTTCCAAATTGGGTCAAATGAAGGTCCACTTCCTCAACCCTTGGTCAAATGAAGTAAAGTCAAATACGAAAATCGATGTGCTCAACGAGATACATGCGATGACACCAAGATGAAGTGCATATGATGCAAAATGGAAAATTTGGTAATTACGAAAAAGTCCTCGACCCTACCAACCGAGTCAATTTGGTCTCAACTCACCTATTTAAGACTCCAGATACATCATACTCGCCTATAAGGGACCAATGATCATTAATTACTCTAAATGGCAACTAAATATAATTAGGTTAGCTAAAAACTCAATTAATTAATACTAATCAGGCTTAATTTGAGTCGGGGTGTAATAGAGGCGTACACTTCATGTTAAGTGTTAGAAAAGTTACTTCTCTTAATAGGTTCTGCACTATGCTCCTTTTTTGAGAAAGCACCGAGAAGGTGCTCTAACTTCTTTTCTTGATAAACATGTTAAAAGAGGATATTAACTTCCTTCGTTTTGATTGCTAAGGTAATATATGTCAAGAAGGCCACTTTCTTTTACTTTTCCAAGTGAGAAAAAGAACCCTAACAACAAACCATTACCTCCTACCAAAAAGAAAAAAAAAACAAACCGTTACCTTTTATAAAGCAATAGAACGATACCTCCATGTAGTTAGAGGAAATTTGAGATCATTGCAGATGGCTTTTGCAAAGATCTGAGGTAGCTATTCGTTTCTCTTGCTCCAAAATGACAGTGGATCTGTTGTGATGCCTATTTATGAAGATCGGCCCTTAAAACTAAATCAAGCACAATCACTTGATAAAGCAATCACCCCTCTTGATGGAGTTGTGGAGATCCATGATAAAAATCATTGCTTTGATACCATGTAAAAACATTTAGAAAAGAGCAAGTCTTTTCAGAGATGAACCAGGTTCCACTCCAAAATAGAGTGAACCCTAATGAATTCTCTTGTTTATAAAAGCTTTTACAAGATAGAAAAAGACTTTTACGGAAAAAAAATAAGTTTTACGGATATATGAAGAAAAATATAAAAAAAAAAAAATCAGTTGAGGGTGAATACAATTTCTTTTTTTGAATGAAAGTATCCCTCCTGGTGATATCGTCACTGATTTCCCTTTCTGTGGAAATGCGTGGCTTTATGCATCCTTCATCCCAACCCCCTATACATCTTAGTCCTATAAAATGCAATTGGGAACCCATCTTAGAAAGCAACATCAGTATCATCAGCCTACTTAATTTGAAGGGTTGAATGAAAAGGTCCTCTCCTATTTCTTGAAAGGATTGATTTATGCATTTTTCCCAATCATGACCCTCAGTCAAGGGTTCTCTTGTTTACCATCTTTTCTCATTATATCATAAAATTAAGGTGTTGAAATCATAGTTATTAATTTTGTAGTGTTTTGGCCAAAATGGCCGAAATTTTCTGTTTCAGTCAAGTGGCTGAAACAAAATCTCACTAATTTTTTTTTTTTTAATTCCGGTCAACTTCAGCAGAAATTCAAGATTTCTGTTGGAATTCAAGATTTCGGCCTATTTTGGCCGGAATTCAAGACTTCAACTGATTTTGGCCGAAATGGTATTTTACTTAATTAAGTTCTTTTCACTTTTTATACGCATATATACTTTGTATCTCTTATATTTTCCCCAAAATGTAATTCCAGAAATTTTACTAGAATGGATTAAAACCATATTTTCTTTATTTTTTTTCTACATATATATATGAAAAATATTCCAGTGAGAACTAGTTCTCACCTATATTTATATTTATACTGTTTTGCGGGGCCCAACTAGCAACCAATCCAAACCTAGCAACTAATAGGGAACCTCCTGATAGTTACTAATCACAATGATTGGCACACATCCGAATGGACTGAACCGTTGGATCGAGGGTTGAATATTTTTTTGAATATGACGCCATTAAACTTGTGGGCCACAGATGAAGGAGTTAGGGGAATGGGTTTGGAGTTAAACTTGATACTTGTGGTAGTTTCACATCAATCTTTACATCTGCCCAATCCCATCCCCAAATGAGGGCCACAATTGGACTCCACAAAAAAATTCTCATATAATATGTGAGAACTAGTTCTCACCTGAATAATACCGTGTATATATATATATATATATATATCATTTTATATTTCCCGAAATGTGATTCCGAAAAGTTCCACTGAAATTCTGAGTTGGCCGAAACTTTTCATTTTAGAGGCTAGACCGAAATAAGGTCCGAAACGATATTGACAACAATGATTGAAATGATCAACAGCAACAAAAAACTAGATAGACCAAGGGGACCACTGATGAAAAGACAGAGAATAAAGGCATATAGCTGGCAATATTATTGTATTTTCCTCCAAGAAAAATGTATGTTCTATGGTTTTCTTCATATATTCCTAGAATCAAAGTTTAAGCTTAGTTTTTCCATAAAAAATCCAAATAAAGATTCCTAATAGAGAAAGAGAACTACAAATAAAGGAAACCAAATCTTCCTTGAAAAGTAAATATTCCCTTGAATAGAAACTGGGATCTTCCACCAAATCTTTCCTTAGAAAGATCTCAACCATATGCATTAGATAAAACCAAATCACCTTTTATCTTTATCACTAACAACCTGCGTGAGCCCACATGTGGCGTGGTGGGCCACACGTCTTACTTTTAAGAAAGCTTAGATTTTATACATCTACATGGTGAATATTTTGACCAGAAAAGTCTATTTGAAATAGTGCATGGACGTACTCCCTCATATTACTTTTCTCTTGCACCTTTTCCTCTGATTTAATCAATACTTGAATTGATTATTTTTTTAAAATCTCCGCATATACTTGAAGAGATAAATGTATTTAATACATACCTAGAGCAAGATCAGGAAAAAGAATGTCAAACCGTTACACATCTTAGAAAAAAATCAATAAGAACTGTATGAGAATAAACTCCATCATACATACACATTCACTACTTTTGTATATTTACTTAATAATGGTTTTTTTTTTTTTACTTTCTTAAAGTGCCAAGCATGTCCGCGTACCGATCAATGGCTGCAAGTCCTGGTTCCAAATCCTGTCCAACTTCCACAGGAGGAAATTTCTCATTGCTTTAATTTTCTGAAAAACACACATGCATGGAGTTTAGATCAAAGTGGGCTTTGCCTTTTGCGTCAAACCTTCTAAAAATTAATTAGAATCATACGGTATTGTTAGGTATCTAATCTAAATCATGAAATAGACAATCAAAATAGAAGTTTTGATGACCCTCCATTTCATAGCCTTAAATTAGACATCTCAAATATCTGCTTAATTTGACATTTTGGAATGATTAATCCTTAAATAAGACATCTCAAATATGTGCTTAATTTGACATTTTGGAATGATTAATTCTAAAGTCATCTTGTATTTGATAGATGCTAGAGAATCTAGATCTATATGTCATGTATTTTCAACTCTTTGTAGGACTTTGGGATTGTTAAAAGAATCCAGATTCTCTCATTAAAAGCACATTTCACATTTTGTATTAGGTCTACTTGGATACATGGTTGCCACAAAGGATCCACCTCCCTATTTTATTTATTTATTATTTGATTCTTTATTTTCTTATTGCGCCATGTACGCATATCAATGGCTGTATATAATTGATACGAATCCTCTACAAATTTCACCGCTTGAATTTAGCCTTTCATAGTAAGACACGTGGCAAAGTTGTAGGGCCTACTGGTCTATCAGATACAACTTGTTTATGCGATCAAGCCATCTAACAAAAAAAGGTCGTCCATTGGATGGCATAAGGTATCTAATTTTACGCTATGAAAAAGAAAAAGAAACTTAGTACATTGTGCATTTCATAGCATTAGATCAAACACCTAGACATATAAAATGGACTTGACTTTTCATAAATAGTTACATCCCAAAACTTCCTTGAGTATTTTATTTAGAGAAGTTAGAGGATCCACATCCATATATAAAATGTCTCCTCTTATTTGTATAGACCGTAGATTAAGAGAAAATGCTAAGAGAAACTCGAGTTTTCTCTTTAAAAATGCATCTGATGTAGTTTGTATTGGGCCCACCTAGACACATGACATTCACTAGGGTAGGTTTTTAGTCCGGATCCCCTAAGTGGTCTATTACACGCTTCTTGTGAGTGGGATGTGTTGAACTCACCGTTAAAGCCCATCTATTGATAATCCGAACCGTTAAAATTGAATGCAATCCCCTCTAGTAGCATGTTGTAGAGTTTTACTTTGATAGGTGTTGTTAACACCACAAGATTCAACACGTGATTGATAATGTGATTGGCACAATCTTATGCATTATGAATACTAAGCATTAATTGTATTATCAATCATTTTTTTCAATCTTATGGTAGGACAAAATCCTATCCAAGTAAATTTGAAGCTATGCTACTGGAGGGGAGGTGGGCCCCACGATGAGTTCAACGCGTCAATCAAGAGAATCGTGTAAGAGAAACAACAACACGCACGAGATATTTTTCAAAATATTATTATAATCTTGTGTTAAATATCTAAATTAATATTTTCTTCTCAATGGTCTTACAATATTTCAAGATATTTTCAAATTGAAGTATGGTGACAAAAACATGGTCATATTGCAGTGAAAGTGAAAAATACTCGGAAAATGATTATGAAAATGATTTTAAATAGTGTTCTACATTTATTTGTTCTTTATATTATTTAAAGAATGATTTACTTTTCATGGCATTTTCTCAATAATATTCCAAGAAAAATAAAAAACCTGAGAATATCTTGGTAATATGATTTGGATTAGTGGTTGGGCACAAATTAGTGTTTAGAGCATTTTAACCCTAGCTTTATGCTCTTCCTTCCTCCTGTTTTCTTCTATTCTTATCAATGATTTTCTTACAAAGTCCACATCATAGTAAACTCATCACATGCAATAATAATGATGGTGGAGATGTTGTTAATGGATCATAATATTTTCTAATTGGAACAAGTTTAGTGATAAATCGAGCTACTAAACCTCTAATGGTGAGTTTCTCACACAAAGAAAAAAGCCCTCTAACAGTGAGTCAAATATACAGTCAATCTTGTGAACATGACATTAAGATCCATGTTTGTTGATATTGCTGTATCTTTCTTTGAAAATTATAACAATATAAATCCTACAACCTCCACCCAAGATAGATGGGATAAGGCTACAATAGTGTTGATGAAGATGTAGAGAACACTTTTTAAGATTAGGAATCATATCATGATCTGCCCCAAATATAACCTATCCTATCAGATTACTCAACCAAATTATCCTAATTATTCTGATGTCCCAAAAGTAACATTGATAGTCTTCTCATCTATAAAACATGTTATAGCAAAAAAGTGAATAGGCAGCCTAATGGTTTTCGAACAAAATTTGAAAATCCTTACAAAGGGGTCTTCATTTTATTTTTCTTCAATTCTTGTTTTCCATGGGAAATGAAATCGTTGTGGGAATAAAGGACCCATTTGTTTGCACAGGAATTGAATACATAGGATTTAATGTTCAAAACCACTCCAAAAAAGGATTATAATATAGGTAAGAGGTGAAGGAAATAAGCATAGATGTAGATGAGATATGGATTTTTCTAATATTTGAATTACTAGGGTGATGGCTGAGTATTCATTTCCCATCTCCCCTTGATTCATTTTCTATTGAAGGGAAAATTATTTGATGGTCGTTTTTTAATAGTCGCCATGGTTTCTTCATTTTTAACCGCTTTAGAAATACAAGACTTAAATTCCTAGAAATTCAATTACATGAAACAAGTGGGACAAAATGACATGGAATACCATCACAGACTAGCATTCTCTCAATGCCAAGAGAAAAGCATTTAAGATCCCTAAGGTCTTGATCGTCAAACAGCTAATGAAGGTTAAGGTTATAACGAGAGATAATACACACATAATCAATAGAAAATGAGGGTGGCTTGTCCTGAAAGATGATTAGAAAGAACATGCACAACTGCATTCTTATTCCTACCTAAACATAAATTGGGGTAAACTTCTCAAATGAAGCCAAAGGAACTGATTTTGAGACCTGTAGATATAACGGAAGCCAGTAACAAGAATAGAAACAACGAGAATCATGGCTAGAAAGGAGAGGCTGTGGTGAACCAACCACTATTTGAAAAGTCTATTTTTGGACCATTGTGTTTCTGTACTGGTGTACCTAGAGCTTCAATATATGTCTTAGGCAGAGTAATAAAGAAAATCGAACCATTTGAAGATGATGAAGCTCAACAGATGCAACAATCAAATCCTTCCCATTTAATTGGGGCATGTTTGTTTGAATGAAACACATAAGAATTCATGTCATAAGTAGTTAAAAATGAAGATTCGAATAAATATACAAAAATAACCATCAAATAACCTCCCCTTGATGGAAAGTGAAGATGGGAAATGAATGCTCAGCCATCACCCTTGTTATACAAATTCTTGGAAAGTCAAGATCCAATCTATAATACTACTGTCTACTTGATATCCTTTCACCCCTTACCCCATATCGTTCACACTTCACCTATTTTCCTTTGGTGGAGCATGTTTGACAATAAACTCCTGTGAAACAAATAAGCACTTGAAGTTTCACGAGAATTCTTGAAATAGATCAGACACATTTTATTTTATTTTTTTGTAGAAAGATAATTTCATTAAAAGCAGTAGAAAACACCAAAAAACAACAGAGAACCTAAAAATCAACACCTACCAAAGCAAAAGGAAATATAAAACCCCACAATAAGAGCATAACGTCACTATCATGATGGCCATTCCTGCCTCCTTTGAACAAGTCTTCATGCCAGAACAAAAATCTTTTATATATCGGTCAATATATCGGTCCTAAAATAATCGATACATTGGTTTATTTCAGCCTATTTAAATTTAAAAAAAAAGAGAGAGAGGGAGAGAAAGAGAAACCTAAAACTGTTCAGAAAAGAAAAGATTTAGAAAAATATTCAGATAAAGTAACAAAATAGAACATGTTTCAGTATATTTTAGGTTTCACACCAAACTCACACATATTCGTTAATGGTCATGGATGAAACCTTACATATCAGGTAAGTGAGGTTGTAAATCATGTGCATAAGCATAATTCTAACTAAAGTTTATCTTCTTTTTTTACAGAATAGAAATTTGATTTAGAAAGCATCTTCTTAATTGAATTCCTAATATCAGCACTTGATTGGTCAGTCAGATTAAAAAAACATAAAGGAATTACTAATATCAATAATTATATGAAAGAGAGGATTGGAACTTTTCCATTTCTTTCATAGGAAACCAGCAATGGTGATTGAAAAGTAGAAAATATCACACCCAGAAGTTGTGGTTTTACGATAACACTGTACAAACGATTCCCACCCCGAAATAGTTTGTTACAGAATCCCTATTAATTCAATGAAAATCTCAACAGCACACTGTACATTGTCACCCTTCATAATGCCTATCAATGATCTAATTTTTGGGCCTAAGATAACCCATTTCAGTGACTGTCAAACAAGATGCTGAGATTTCCATTGCCTGGGAAAATCCTCAAATGGCAAGCAAACAATTAATGGACGATTTTGCACCCAACCAGGTTTCCAGGTCCTTTTTGTCTCTAGTAACTGAAATTTTAGCCCTTCTACCAAAAAAAGATAAATAAATAAAATTTTATAGCCCCATAGTTGAACTTTTTAAGTGGACACCACTTTGATGGGACAATGAAACGAAGATGATAGTGATATATGAAGATGATTTTTTCTGTGGTGATGGAGAGGGTGGATGAGTATGAATGATATGGGCTGGTAAGAGCTGTAAGCTTTGATACCACATGAAAACAGTGAAATGCAACTCCCTTTCCTCAATGTGTTTAGAGAGAACATAATACGTTAATGTTCTTGTAGTAACATATAATCAAGACCTCCCTCTTCCTCATTTTGTTTAGAGAGGCAATAAATTAATTTACAGATTTTTATGTTAATAATCAGGATCAATCAAGAGCTAATTAAAGATCAATCATGATCTTTTAGGGAAAAAAACAATTAAATCAGCTAATTAATTTTTCCAAAAGCTATCTGACTTGAAGATTCTCTATTAGCCAAGTTTTATTGTTTGGTCACCAGAATTTAAATAGGAAAAAGAAAAATCCTCACTCTTGTGAAATAAAAAGAGAGCAAGAAGCGGAGAAACACAAAATATATATACAATTGGCTGATTTTCAGAATTTGTGCAATAAGTCTGCATAAAATAAGTTCAACCACATGTCCTCCTCCCCTAATGACCACACATGGAAGGGGCTTTAATCTAATTCTTTCACTGGCAACTTGAACCCATGGCTATGATCCGACGGGCCTATCTTGAAGGGAGTGGGGCCCACTAGATCGGTTCCCACCCCTTTCCTATTACACATACAAAGAAAGAAACAATAGAAACAATCTGGAAAAAAAAAAAAAAAACAGTACGTAAACGAATGTCAAGGGTTCAAAACCCGAGGCAATGATCTCAAAACACCAACCCCATCATGAGAGACAGAGCTCACCCACCCACTCAAATCATAACAATCACTCACTCCGAAGATTTATACATATACAAAACAAAAGGAGGAACCCTAAAAATCAACGGAGATAAGGCAAATAAAAGCAAAAAAGAAGAGAACAATATCACAAATCATAGGTGATCTAAACGGCTGAACGCAATAAAAAGATAACATACCCATTTCGTTTCTTCCACTATCTTTGTAGGATTTTCAAGGGTCTTTTGAAGAAAACCATAAAATGAAAGTTGAGGGGTTGGAGGGGTTAGATTAGGGTTTCCTTGTGCTCCCCATCAACAGGTGAAACTGCCATTATGATCTGATTCTTTTCATGAGAGATTTGGTGGGATAGATCATAGAAGTAAATCAGAGATCATGCTGGCAGCTTCAACAGTTAGTGGTGCACCCTAACAACCCAAGAGAAACAATAGCTTCTCCCTCTCAGGATTACTCTTCTTCTTCTTCAAAAGGGTTGTTTAGGGAGGAAGGAGAGAAGGGAGAATAAATAGAAGAAGGTGGGAAGGTAATCAATGGCACTTTTTCTTCTGTATTGGCCTTTTGGTTCTTGTTTTATTGGTTGTAAGACTTAGAAAAGTCTTTGATAATACAAAAGATGTGGTCCCAAGAAACAAACAAGAGAAAAATTGAATATTGTCATGCCCACGCCACCACCATGCGGTTATAGGATTCCTCAATTTATCAAGAGCCTTTAATAGGTTTAGGGAGGCCTTTCAGACATCTCCCTATCTCATTCAAGGAGAGCATCTCTCTCTCTCTCTCTCTCTCTCTCTCTCTCTCTCTCTCTCTCTCTCTGAGTGAAGAGAAAAGGTGCATAAAACAGGAGGGGGTGCATGGGGGACCATACTCAATGCATAAGGTTCATAGAAAGAAAAAGGAAAGAGCATCTGGAACCTCACTATATCATGTGATCTCTCCCAATCCATCACCCTTATTATATGATGCATTCCTTATAAGCCTCTTTTCTTAGTTTAGGATGATACCATTTTTGATACACACTGTGAACTAGAGGTGGCACTTGGCGTGTCTAGTCATAATTGCCTCAACCTAAGCCATACACAAATTATATGTGAACAAACCCAAACCCAAACCCAAACCAAAACCAATACCAATACCAATGAAACCCAAGCGTAGTCAACTTGGGCGCTAACCAACATTCCTTACCTGAGTGCAATATGGGTTAAGATTACGGTCTTTTCAAATACAGAAATGTCTGGTTTAGTTTTTAGGAGGATATAAAGTAAAGACAATATACGTACGTCATACATAGTACAGTGTGTAAATATAATAACATAATACGGCATGTATGTCTTTTTTTTTTTTTTTTAATGTTACTTGAACCCACAACTTTGTTACAATAATGAACACCTTCTACAGAGCCACTGGCTCTTTGTCATAATATAAATATATGTATGTATATATATATATATATATATAAGTTACATACTTGGGTGGAATTCATATTTGCCATGGTTGCCTACTCCTTCATTGAACCAATAACTTAGAGTCTCTAAAGTGACCAAGTAAAAAAATGAAGGATGTGTTTTTTTTTTCATGTAAGGAAGCTCCTTTTTCTATCAAAAGCTCATTTGTGGTTGTTTTTATAGTGTATTAGTACTGTTCCTTGATTTTATTTTTTTTTATAAGTTGAATTGTTTAGTGCCCTATACAAATAAAAAGAAAATCTACCCACAAACATGAATTTTCCCTGAATTTTTTTATAGTATTTCACAAGAGAAATAAGTTTTAGAAAGAGAAACAAATTTTAAGAAAAATGAATATTGTTATGAGCTTTTATTACTAGACAAGTAAACACCTGTTTTTTTAATATATAAACTACTTTTGAAGCATTGTTTTCCATGTTTGGAAGAAAACTAAGGTGAGGATGGTTGCTATCAGGTTATTTTAACCTCTTCAAAAATCTGAGACCTTTTAACATATATAGAGACAATGAGAAAACAATCTTTAACTGGTTCCCTGTGTAGGCCCTTATTTTAACTAGACCTCTCAAGCTATTTTCAACTATGTGGTCATGTCTGCTTCCGTATTCACTTTGAGTAGTATATAGTTCATGAGCTGCCAAAGTCTTTACCACTCGCTAGTCAACTACTAATGGAACATGAAGGGCATTTAAAGCCACAAAAGAACTTCAGGTGCGCTTAAGGGAAAAAAATACCAAAAAAGGGGTTCAATGATCGATAATATCAAGAAGGTCCCAAAATATTTTAGAGGTCTTTCAAACAAGTAATTGATATTAATTTATCTTGAAATGGCCAAAAATGATGTCAATTAAAGAGATGGAAAGACTTAAATGCCCTTGCCCAATGCCCATCCTACAAATCATAAATTGATGTCTAACGAATTGTAAGTTTTCATTTTTGGCCAAGGACACATATGTTTAATGGGAATTCCTAGGAATTTTAAGAAATGTATTTCTCAACAGTGTCTCAAATTGAAGAATAAATGTACATATTCATATATTGGCAATCAAGTAATCTCCCCTTAATGGAGAATGAGTTAAGGAATGATGGAAATTTGATAGCAATTATGGTTTTTCAGTTTCATTTTAGCAGTTTTAGTCATTATTAGAATAATTTTTTGAGCAAGTGGGTTTGCCCCAAAAACACAACTGTCATGTTCCACCTCCCTCAAACAATAATCCCGAGTCTATCAGGGACCTCAAATGTGCTCAATCTAACCATCCCTTCTCCGTAATATTGTTGCCCTTAGGATCCAACCTATTGTTATCTATTCCCCATCTGGGATTAACACATTGCACTCCTACTTCTCCTGAAAATTAAAACCTCTTCGAAGAAAGTTTTCACAAATATGATCCTTTACACTTCAAACTTAACCTTGACTTCGGGGAAAAAAAAGATAGTCTCCACTAGGTGCACCCCACTTTCTTCCATTAGGTCCAATCAGAACCAGCCCCACCCATGCCCAAACCTTTGCCTAAACTGAAAATCGTATCCCTGTGATTTTTCTTCTATGCCACTTGATCCCCAAACTATCATCAATTTCATGATCCAAACATTACTTAAAATTACCTTTATTTTACCCCTCTCAAAATAAAAATGGCTGAAGAAGAGAAGAAGGATGTGATCATTGTTACCTAGAAAAATGCTCAAATATGCATTTAGAGAAGTGAAGATGTTAAAGTTAATGGAAGGCCAAGCACCCAAAAAAAACAAAACAAAACAAAACAAAAGATGTATTTTATGATCCAAACTATCATCAATTTCATGATCCAAACATTACTTACAATTACCTGCATTTTACCCTCTCAAAATACGACTGAAGTAGAGAAGAATGATGTGAGAAGATGTAAGAATTGGGGGAAGCCCATGATGGGATCATTGTTGCCTAGGAAAATGCTTAAATATGCATTTAGAGAAGTGAAGATGTTAAAGTTAATGGAAGCCCAAGCACCAAAACAAAACAAAAGATGGATATGGTTGAAGAAAATAGCAAGTGAAGATTTTTTTTTTTTTCCCTTTTCTGTTATATGACAGTAAGTTAAGACTTGTTTGGAGACCAGCTCATTAAGTTTAACAATCTTTTTATAGTTTTGCATTAGAACAAAAATTAGCTAGACTACTTTGGAATTCTTTATAAACAAGAAAACAAAACACAAAAATCAAGAGCATTTAAAATGACAGCAGGTCAACAGCAAGGCCTGAACCTTGTCGCAGTGACTTGAATTGTGATTACATTTATTACAGGGCTAAGAGTCTGTACACAGAATCTTCAATCTTGAGTATTTTAAGGCGTAGATGGCGGAGTAATGGGATCTGACACTATCAGCGAATAAGACAATCGGCATAACTGGGGTGGTTAGAGAAACACACGTATTTCAGGACTCTTTTGCACGCAGACAAGTGGAATGCAGTGAGCCCCATTTATAGTTATTTGGGTCCCGCCAAAACACAAGGTCAAAACAACATTTAATTTATCATGAGATTCCATATAATAGTATCTTGATTAAAAAATCACTAGGCCTGGAGAAATGGGTTCTCCTCCCACCCTCCCTCCCTCCTTGTATGAGATTTCTTAATTTTCCTCTAACAAAGTCATAAGAAAGATTAATCATGTGTTGAATAACATGATTAATATATATATATAATTAATAATGTAGAAGATTCATGAGGGTTTTGGGGTGCGCACATATATGGTGCACATATTATATATGGTAGGAGTGCAAAAATACACCGATACGTAAAACTGACACGATCCTATCCGATCCGCGGATTTTTAACCGAACCAAAGGTAAATAGATTGATAATAGATTGAAAATCTTGTAATCCGTCAGCAACGAATTGGTAAGATTTCACACTCAATCCGTAAATTCAATCTGATCATATCCGTTGACATTAAATATAAAAACAAATTTAAGGGGTCTAAATATAAGTTAAGAGATCTAAATATAAATGAAGAAAAAAATTCAATGGTCAAAATGTAATTCACTTTTATATAAAGTATAACAAATGAAACACAAGACCAAATTTCACCCTAGGAGCTGTGCGGTAAGATGGAGACGGGTTTGGGTTTGAAATTAGGTGGAGATGTGATCTCACGACTCGTCTCCTAGTGCGAGATGGCTCCTTCGCTCGATGCATTCATGAAATATACTAGTCTATATTAGTGGGTAAAAGTGACGGACCAAAAGTTTACTAGATGAATCGATAGAGATGAGCATATTAGTGGGTAAGAGTGACAGATAGGAAATTTACTAGATAAATCGAGAGAGATGAGCATATTAGTGGATAGAGGATGGTTTGTTGCAGTTTTTTGTGTGGTTGTTTGTTGTTTGTATGTTATCATTGACTACATCCCACTTTCGTAAGAGTTCAAGGTTTCAATAGATGGAGTGTGATTTTTATGAATTTAATAACATGTTTGGCTTTATTTGTTGATTAGATCTCTTTTGGTTATAATGTAGATAAAAGCAGCTCTTTGTATTGATCAATTGGGTAGCTTCCGGGACAAAAAAACATATTTGTGATTTGTATTTTTTTGTGGATTGTTAGCTTGTATGTTGAAACTCTTTACAACATGTTCGATCTCTTTCTATAACATTAGATTCAATGGATTGAATGGATTAAACCAATCCGGTTCGGTCCTCCACGGATCGGATCGGTTTGGTTTTTAATAGCCAAGGATTGGTGACATATTCAGATTTCATCAATCCATAGGCAACGGATTAGTGATGGATTTGGCCTAATCAGCACCAATCTGATCCATGTACACCCCTAATATACGGGGGCAAAACTAAAGGGTAGGATCATTTGATCGACTTGATATCTATTATGTCCTTTATCTAGTTTCTAACATTTCTTGTTATGCCTCTCTTGATTGGCATACATCTAGGGCTAGGTCCATTGAAAGTGGACAATTTTAAGAGCCATCTTTTAGTGCCCATTTTTTATGTATATTCCATAAATGTGTTCCTTTTTGTCAAGTATTTTAAGAGATATGTATTAATACAATAATTCTCTTTTCAATGATCGAAGTCAACTTAGGCAAATGATCATGTACATACACTCTGTAATGAAGTGGCATCATGTCCCACCTATTACCGATCCGAACCGTCCACACAAATAGACCCCTTTGAAATTCCCCGGATCCCATGGGTTAACACTCATCCAAACGATCTAAACCATTGGATCAATGGTCAGAACTTTTTAATATAATGTCATTTAAACTTGTGGGCCACAAATCAAGGGGTATTTAGAGGCACGATACTAACCCCATTTTTTAATATCTAGAGCCTACCCAGATGGATCTTTCTATCCCCCAACCTCATGATCAGTGGGGCCCCAAGTGGGCCCCATCTAGCTACCTTGTATTGTATTACAATACAATACACCTCGTACCTGAGCAGTGCCCATCAACGTATATCCAAAATATATGAAAATAAGAGCAATCGTGCAACTACAAGGCTATATAGCGAAAGAATTATCTGTATATCTACAAGAAGAATTTATACAAATTCCTTGTTGAAATTACTAAATTTAAAAAAAGAAATCTTTAAAAATAAAATTAAATATTTTCAAAAGAGAAACTTTGAGGCAGACCATCACACACAAAGATATATTATAAACTATATTTTTCAATACATATATTTATATATATAGAACCAATATTATCCGTGTAAGGTCAAAAGGCTGTAGGGTCAACAAAAACGGTTGATAGATGGTGTCACATTCGTTAAAACCGAGAGCACTCTTGCTATAGAGAGAGTCCAGCTCGCTATAGCGAGCGTGGCGGACGACAGAAAGTCCATTGGGATCCGAACTCTATTTTAGAGTTTGAAAAAGGACTCTATTCTAAGTGGATTATTATTAGGAGTCTTATGCATGGATTTGGGGCTATATATTGGGCGTTTCTCACAACTCAAAGAGAGACAGATCATCTCTCAAGTTTTAAATTAGTGATCTAATTGAGAGCAATTTTCTCTAGAGATTTATTGAAGAGTTGTGCTGACAAGTTCTCTAGAGAGCCAGTTTCTTCTGCAACCCTTGTAGAAGATTATCTTCTTGCGTAGAAGATTTAAGGAGTCAAGCGTTGGATTAAGTCTATTGCAATCAACGGTATGAAGCCCTTGAAGCGTAAAGCGACACAATGTAACTTCAATCCTTAGGTAGGAGGATATTTGGGGAGGAAATCTGAGTTTCTTATAATTATAAGATTCATGGTATTTGATTATTGATCCAGTTCAGATATGTGGTTTTTCACCAGGTTAGGGTTTTCCACGCAAAATCTGGTGTCCTTGCGGTGTGTGCATGTGATTTTATTTCCGCTGCATAGTTATTGTTTATGTGCACTTTTGGGCTGATTTATTGAGTAAACCAATTTAGAGATCTTGAACCCTAAACTTTCAATCCTTTAGCTTCATAAATAAACATCCATATTGTTAGATGTGGAGTTGGGTCCTCATGCCTTGTGCAAGCCAACTCTTGATCTCCTTGTATTCAAAGAGTTTGGATTAGATCCAACTCATGCAAAACATTGCCTTAAGCAATGGCAGACCTAGGATTTTCATTTGAGGAGGGCTCACGATGGTCGATTGAAAAACTAAGTCACTATTTTATTGTATTTTCTTCACATTTATAATGATAACATGGAAAATGTATTTGTAAAATAATGGAGACGAATATGAATTTTCTATACTTGAGAATAGTGGAGAAGAATATGAAATACATCAATATCCTACTCAACTCCAATAATCATAGAAATACACCCTCCAATATACACTCAATGGTCTAACAAGAATAATTAGAGGAGAATCTTAGCCTAGAAAAGCTTGGCTTAAACAAGTACCTATAAGAATCCAGACTTTCCTACAAATTCCAAAAACTTCATACTAAAGCCCTTTCCCAAAACCCTAAACCCTCATCTCATTTCCCTCTCACACTCTTTACAAAAACTCGGTTGGAGCTCATCTCTTCTTCCATTTCCTTATTTCCAAAATCATGAGATAGTCTTGAATGTGGGATTCAGGCCCCTAGGTTATCTCCTTCCCCAACTTCATCTTCTTCAAGCTTCCATCATCCTCATTTGTTTTCTAGTCGTCTCATTTGGCAAGCTTTCACTCCCAAACTCTTTTCCTTGCTTGAGATCAGTTGCTAAAAACTTAAATCGATGAATGTAAGCTCTACCAGTCTCCATTTTATCTGTCTTGTTGTGTAGGGTTTCTCTTGAGCCATATATTTGCGGGGGTTTTATTTTGATGCTTGATAGAGTATAGAAGAGGCTTGGATTTCATGGTTATTAAGCTAAGCACAAAGATAAGGCAGGTTGAACATTTATAAAATTATGCATGTATGCTTTGTTTAGTGATTCCTGTCTTACTCTATGTTTAACAACCCATTCCAACTTTGTTTAGTGATTCAGGCCTTACTCTAGGTTTAGCAACCCATTCCAAGCTAGATGTATGTATTCATGGTGGTTTTCATGGTTAAAAATGTAGATTCCTTAATGTATGTGATTTTGTAGCTGTAATGAGCTTTGGGAATCTCCATTTTGATGTAATAATATGTTTTGCTAAGGGTTGAATTAAGTGGGAAGAAACCCTACCTAAAACAAGCTATTTCAGGTTCAAGTTTTAGAAAATTTGAAGCCCATGGCTAACCATAAGCTTCTCACGACTAACCTTGGAGCTCAAATGAGTCTCACGATTTTTTTCCAAAACCTTGCGATTTTAGGATTTTGAACTACAGTCAGGCTACAACTAACTGTAGGCCGCCACACGGCTAGCCGTAAGCCAATCTTGTAGGAATCGTAATTGTCAACTTGAGAGTTGGTGTTTCAGATTGGGCAGTATGGCTAACCATGAGTGGTCTACAACTAACTGTGGACCCCCTTCACGGCTAACCGTAAGGTAACCGTGAGGTCACTGTGAAAACCCAGGATTTTAGGATTTTGGGGACCTAGTCTTATACGTGTTGGAACCTATGGACCCTAAGAAAGGCATAATGGATCCCTAGACCTCTCTAGGTAATGGTTGGGCTGTCATACACCTACATGGATGCCCAGGACTTGGTGATCAATTGTACTAAGCCAAAGGTGTTGCCTATGATATTTTGATGTCCATAATCTCACGAACGCTAAGAATAAGGTAGCTCGGAGACATCGTAGACCTTAGTACTACACATAGTTGAATAGTGATGCCAACGGGCAATCCAAGCCTAGGGTTGGATTCTAATCTTTTCCTTGGCATATTTCTAATCTATTTGCATGCATTTATCTTATGTTTTTAGATATTCGCATGACTTGTCTCATGCTCCTATGTTTGCGTTGTTTTCTTGGTCTGTACATTGTTATGCATTATCTACTACAATTTAGCTTTTTACGACGTCAAAAAAGTGTCGTAGATAATAAAAAAAGCCTTGCAATAAGTCAGTGCAACGGAAAAAGCTAAGCGTCGCAAAGGGGTCACAAATAATAGAGTTGTAGAAAAATTAATGACACTAAGGGCGACAATGTAGCAATAGGAGAGATTATTTGCAATGGTTTAAAAGAGTCGCTAATAAGTATCATTTGCGACATTTTCTATGCGTCGCAGATAATGATTTACTTGCAATGGCAAAATTGCATCACCAATAATTCTAACTTGCGACGATTCAAAAGTTTCGTTAATAAATCAATAATGGCAATGCTCTTATAAAGTTGCAAATAATCTTTTTTTTTTTTTGCAACGCTTCTGTGGTGTCATAGATAATCTTCATCTTGTTACATTTGATTATTTGCAACGCAATAAAAGCGTCGCAAACAATAACTCTTCAAAATAAATAATATTTTATAATATTTTCAAAAAATATATACTTTTCCTGTTTTGATACCCTATCAATACAAATATAATCTCATCATCCATTCATAATTCTTCCATTTACAATGCAATATTAAATATAAATTCCAATTACATAAAAATATATAATTAAGTGTACAAACTAATCCACACTTTTTACATAAAGATAATAAATACATAAAATAATAATACTAAATTATGAACAATCCGTGAGATAAAGACAGATTATTTAATAATTGTAAACAAATATTATTATTAATGCTCAAAGAAGTTGAGTCCATATAATAAAAGTAGCGTCTTAGCAAAGACTCTCTACTAGAAACCATATGCAGAATCACAAAAAATTGAAAATCTCTATGCTTTCAAGAAAAATTTAGTATCTATCTAAAAAATTTAAAACAAATATTTAATGCAAAGTCATCATTAGGTCCTCACAATCATAGATCTCTAAGTAGCAATTGAGGTATGAAAATTACACTCCATCAATGTAAAAACATAAACTAAATTAATTCATTGAATTTGAGTACAATGAAACAGTTGTCCTCATCACAAATCCTTACTGAAGATATTGATAAAATTATGTTAAATATAAATCTATATAATATTTTGTCTCGATATAACATAGCAATAGTAACTGAAAGATGGTCTTCGATATGTATCATGGAGAGACATCGAACAATTCCCACGATAAAATATAACATTCTCAGATTGATCTATGCCATTTGATCTAAACCGGTCCAAAAGATGTTGCTTGTTCTTATTTTCTCTTCATCTCCCATTTCGATCTGTAATAAATAAAAAAAGATAGATGTTAAAATCTAAAAAGAAATCTAGACCATTGAGTTTGTTTGAAATTGAATGGTTTACTCCTTTTTACATAATTTAAACATTGCATCCAGGTGATGGTTGCACTCTTTTTTTATGGTGTGCTAAATCAAACTAATGTGTCTGTTTTAGTTGCACCAAGTATTGAACAACTATAGAAAAAAAAAAAACCCTATAGAAGCAGGAAGTAGGAACAAAAATATTACATTCAAATCACAACTCTAAATCTATAGAAGTATGAACAAAATCTAAACATAATCCAAAGCTAGATGTGTTTGGCAGCGACATCCCACTTTTTCTTGTGCCTTTCTCTAAACATAATCCACCTTTGTGGGCGTCAATTCTCTCTTCACAGTCCTACACATTATGCTTTCTTCTTTATATATGCTTTTATTGTAAAGCTGGGCTAGCTTGTGAATCCCTACTTTGATTCCAACCAAAGAATCCCTCCATCATCTAATGGAAAACTTCTTTGAAAATCTCAGGGGAATTCTGTTTCAAACAAATCTTCTCATTATAATGAAGTTCTAAGCAGATATATGGCCTTATGTTAGCTGTATGCTTTCTTAACGCTTCATTTTTGGTTACTAATAACAAAATCACTAACCAAATGTCAAACACTATAGTGGATTGCAAGTGTAAGATATGGAGATCAAATAATGCTTCTCACGAAGGCATGCATGACATGTGAGAGACTTATATTAAGAGACTATAATATTAACAAGATCAATATGTTTATTTCCTACTTGTTTGGTGAGGGCAAATCTCATGCTCCCGCAAATATACTATCAAGGGATTACCAACAACCTAATCCTATGTGCTTCCATAAGTCCATAGCTAGGAACCTTCAAGCCCAAGATTGAACATGAAACACAGCTTTATCAAACATAGGTTTGAGAATTGAAAAAAAAAAACTAGTTTTGTGGTTTGTTTATTGGCACCCAAATGGTCCTACAGTTCATAGATATGGGGAGAAAATCATTTATGATGCTGGCTTAGAGAGAAATGCTAAAGTGAATGCAATTGTTGAATGGAATCAGTGGAACTAGCCTAATGTTAACACATGGGTATTAATGGAGATCAAAAGCAATGTTCTGGCAGATTTTATCCCTTACCGTTCAAGGAAATATCAAGTGATTTGGACTTTTGCAGCAGATGAATACAGGGATTACTTAGGTGGCATTTAGAACTAGATCACCTTAGGTTAGTTGGTGTCACCTAATGTTAAGTTCATGAATTTGCATATTTATGCATCATTTTAGAATGAATTAGGGGTTTTATTTGGTGAATTGCATCATTATTCATTTAATTCCATCATCTCATGCATTTTCACCTAGAAACCTGAACTTTTATATTTTTCATATATTTTCTGCATTAACTTAGAACATTATGCAATTTTTCTTCGAAGAGTCCCAGTTGGAGTAAAACTCTATCCGGATGGGTCCCACTTCAATATGGGCTCTTTAGTGTTTGATGGGTTGAATTAGAATGTGCAGAAAATGAGAATTGCAGGCCTCTGTCACGGAACCACTTTCAAGCATACATAGTCATCCTGGGCCCTACATTGCTAAATTGAAGCTTAAAAAGAAGTAAATTGAATAATTCACCACGTGGACCCCACATACAAGCCATGTGCAAATCAATGAAAAGAGGGGTCCA
This sequence comes from Persea americana, assembly GCA_029852735.1. Taxonomy (NCBI): domain Eukaryota; kingdom Viridiplantae; phylum Streptophyta; class Magnoliopsida; order Laurales; family Lauraceae; genus Persea; species Persea americana. The sequence continues at coordinate 19,966,009 of CM056816.1, forward strand.
CTCATCATGTCAATTGAAGAGTCCTAACTACAGTAGAAGACTTCTCGTAGGGCCCACTGTTCAAGCAGATGAAATGTCCCACATGGCAGGGTCCGCAGTTGTTGCAGACTTGAAACTATTAATGGATAATTCAAAGAGTAAAAGTTTGATTAGAATAAAAGAAGAAGAGTTTGAATCATCCACATCTGATATCCTTTCAAAAATGAAAGTTGTGCAGAGATAGAGTTCATTACAAATCAAATTTTAAAAGTTAATCACGTTTTTCTCAGGATAACTCATCTTCAAATGACCATAACTTTCAATCCGACCGTCGGATCGATGTAATTTACATACTGTTGGAAAGCTTATTCAGAGTAGATGTCCGTGGAGCCCAAGATTGTGTAAATCAGAGCTAAATCGACAAAGTTATGGGCCCGGAGATTTTCATATTCATTTTTAGACGGGATTGCACTAAAATCAACACCGTTGATAATCCATTGCTGCATATCCCTTGTGAGACCCCATCTAAAGATTAGCCAAGCCATCCAGAGGTTTCCAGAAGCTTCCATCTCATTCAAATTCAAAAAGGATAAAGAGATATACCTTATCAATGAAGATAAACCAAATCTGCAGAGAAGGTGTCCAGATTCAATGTATCTGTAAGATAACCGGGAATTATAAAAGGAACCAAAAGAAAGCATACGGGAGATACTCACCCCCACTTGGACGTCCATTACATTCTCTCTCTCCTCTCTCTCTTCTTTTCCTAATTAATAGAATTAGAGTTATTTTTGGGTATTCTGGAGCCCTGTTCCAGAACTAGGTTAGAAGAGTGTGAGAGAAGATTGTAATTGCCATGAAGTTCTCAATGAAAATCACATCTTTTGCAATGGAGGAGTAGATTCCTGGATCAGAGTATCAGATGAAGTTAAGTGTTTTTTATCATTAATCTATGTAATATTTTTGTCTCTTGCGTATTAATTATAATAATAAATCTGCCTTCTGTCATCGACAACCTATGCTATATAATTTTTTTATTTGAACAATGCTTTAATCATGTATGTTTTCTTAATAGATTATTCTTAGATTGAAATTCTTTGATAATCTATCTTTGATTAATATGTGATATTTAGTTAAGTTCATAATTTCATTAGGTGAAGGAGATTTTTGCCTTAAATAAATTGTGGAAAATTGTGCTCTTTGATAGATAAATTATCTGAATCAAAAACATTGATTTGTTTCTGATTTGAAGGATTTTTGGGACAAATTTATTTTATCAATTGCATAAAATGATGGTGGGACTACTTAATGGATTCATGATATTCTGATCTGCTTTTTATTATATCTTATTTCTGCACTTTAGATCTAGAATTTTCTTAATTTTATTATTGTTTCTCATTATCTCTCTTGTCATTATCATTGATAAAAAAAAATCAGATTTTAAATTTTAACTTAGTAGTGCTCCCTGTGGGATCGACCTGTAATTGACACTGTCTCAACAAGACAACTATGCACTTGCAGTATTAAAGGATTGAATTTAAAATCACATCACCTAACCTAGTTTTCTAGAGCTATTACCAAATTTTGTTTTATATCATGGTTTGCTATCTAGAACAATTTTTTGTAGAGAAGACAAAAAATCGAGTTTCTGTACTTCTCAACCTATCTCATGTGTCTTCTGCAGATGATGTATAGAAGCAATGTATAAATGTTTTACCATGGAGGAGTCTCTATTGCACCATTATAGATTGATCATAGCCTCCATATTCTTTTGCTAGGCTCTCATGTCATCCATCGGAGCCTCCATTTGTTGTCTCTAATGAGCCATCTAAGCCTCCATTTGCAATCTCTGAGCCTCCATCCATTGCAACTACTCAACCAACTCCTGAGCTTGTCTTTCAGCTATCTTGGCCCTCTTAGTAAGGTCTTCCACCCGCAAATTACTGTAAGGATGGAGGGGCCACCATGCCATGACGTAGACCTCGAACATATCCATGCCTTGTACCCAACACTCGTTTGCATATCTCATCCTCTGGACTGCGACTGGAGTGCGATTATATTCTCCCACAAAAAAAAAAAAGATTTACATAAATATTTAAACATGTATAGAAAGAATGAAGTACATGAAAAATAAGTCATTAGATCTCCTTACATAGTGTAGCTGACACTCGGGAGTAAACCAACCCTTCTTTAGAGTATATTGTGTCTTATGCCACAATTATATCAAACCTGATTGGAGCATCACGCTATATAAATTCGAACACAATATTAAATAAAAAAATAATTTAATGAATCAATACTTATTAAAATATTAGAGTTACTAATAACGTTTCATAAAGATATTCGACAAACGACTTTGAACCCGCACAATGGTACTTTAAGCAGCTGTCGTTCTTCAGAATTTTTTTTTTTTTTACTAACTTTTTGCATTCAAGTTAATCAAATTGAAGTTTCGTCAAGATTTAAAAAAAAAAAAAAAAAACCATTTCAATGTAGCTAATGCAGTTTAAAAAATAAAATTTCACCAAAAAGTCTTCTGAACAAAACCTATTGCAACACACCTCCCAATCTTCTAGTGACACCCTCATAAGGTTTCTGCAATGCCACCTTGTGATTGCCAACCCTCTTATAATGGACAGCAATTAATCTCTTCCTATAGTTCTTGAATGTTGATGCTAAATAACTGTTAACAGCTTTTTTCAATTGTGAATCATGAAGATCTATATCATGTTTCTCCTACAAATAAGATGCATTCAAAATAAGTTTGTTACGTATGTTTTATAGGAAAGAGATTACTTAATTTTGCATCCAACTGTCAAATAACATAGTATACAAAATAAAAGCAAAAAATAAAACTTTCAATAACTTAATTACCAAAATGCGATCATAAAATATTTGTTGTTGTTCCTGTTAATTGCTAGTCAGGTGGAACACGCAAGAGGAGTATAACTTCGACAAATCATACGAACTTCAGTCTTAAATTGCTTAGCATACTTGCCAACCAGTCTCGACTACCCTTCAGGGATTTCAATCCTTAGCTTCTAACCTATATCCTTAATGTTCCTGGTAAGGGAGATATTTTTTTTACCTCTCACGTCCTCTTCTAGCGGAGGTGAAGCTGAAAGGAAAAAGAGAATCATTAATAAAGAAATATATGATATTTAATAATTTTATAAAATATATAATTAATAGTGTTGACCTTACCAAAGCTACTCATAGAAGTGCCTTGTATACGTGATTCTAGCACAACCATTGAATCAGATATTGAAGCATCCCTTATATGTGCACTTGTTTGCCTACTTTTTGTTGTCATAATTATAAACAAAAGTACATAGAAATATTTCCAATGAATATAGGTAAACCTCATTCCAAGTAATTAACAATTAATTCAAAGGCAATAAAAAAACCACTTATGAATTGAACTTTAAAAAAAACAGAGTGAAATACATTTTTCACCCCTATATAATTAAGAACTGAAACTCAAGCTTCATTAACAGAGCCGAATGCAAAAAAGTATTCATGAAGCTACCTGCAATTGTTGGAATGTAATGGTTTATTGTGGAAAATAAAATGAAATAAAAATTAAGAATCGATATATGTATCATCAGTCAGCATTTGCTCTTTTTCATCAGTACAATAGTCCATCAAAGTATCATCTTCTGCACCACATTCATCATCATTAATGAAACCGACATCTGTTTTGTCTAACTCTGAGAGTTTAGGGTGCGAGATTTCTAGATTGGTCCACTCAATTATTCAATAAAAAAAGTGTGCAAAATCAGAAAATATCCAGCGGAAAGAAAATCACAAGCACATACCACAAGGACACCAGATTTTTATATGGAAAACCCTAACAGGGTGAAAAACCACGGATCCGAACTGGATCTAATTAAGCACTATGAATCTCGCAATTATAAGAAACTCAGATTTCTTCCCTAGATATCCCCTACCTAAGGACTGAAGTTACCTTATGTCGCTTCACGCTTCAACGACTTCACACCGCTGATTGCAACAGACCCAATCCAGCACTTGATTCCTCAAATCTTCTCGCAAGAAGAAAATCTTCTACAAAAGATGCAGAAGAAACTAGCTCTAGAGAACTTGGCAGCACAACTCTTCAAAAATCTCTAGAAAGGAATTCTCTCAATTAAATCTCCAAATCAGAACTTGAGAGGTGAGGGATACTCTTAGAATAGCCCTTGAGTCCTTTATATAGCATTGAATTCGTCCTTACGTCTTCTAATCATAATCCACTTCAGAATATTAAGTTTTCCCAAACTTCCACTCAGAGTCCGGATCAAACTGCACTTTCTGCGCCACCCTCGCTCTAGCGAGGTGCCATTCTGCCTCGGCCCAATTTCCCATTCTCGCTATAGCGAGAATCAGTTTCGCTATAGTGAGACTAATTACTGCTAACTTTCTGCATTCAGCCCCTTTTTTTTTACTTTACATGCCTTTTGACTTTACAATCTCCCCCTTTTGGCAATTCTTGGACAAATCTCCCTAGAACAATACAATATGATCTACCCAAAAGAAAAACCTAAAATACATTGAATTTAACAAAAAAAAAAAATCAGCATTATAGATCTTATATGGCCTTTGCTTGAACTTTTCAGATCTTGAATTGCCTTGGCTTGTAAAGCTCCCCCTGGCTTCATTCTTCTCCCCCTGTATTTGTCCATAATTGACAAATAAAAATCATCGTCCAGCTTCTGTCAATCTGGATGCAGTAGCTCCCCCTCAATTTCAACTCCCCCTGAATGTATCTTCGTAGCAGCATTTGGGGGTGGGAGCTGAACCTCCTTGATCAGTGCTTTTTATATGTAGCCACCCACACTTGTGTAGTTTGAGCTTTCAGCACAATGTGAGCAAACTCCTTTGGCAAATCAGATTTTCTAACCCAAATTGGAGTTGTCTTGGGTGGAGAAAAATTCTTCTGCCATTGCTTGGTCTTGGGTAGACTTTGCAGCTTCTTGCAATGGGGACGAATGTGTCCTTTCTTTCCACAATGGTGACAAGTGGATGTGCGTGCAGCGCGTGACACATTCTTTTTCTTGAAACTACTCAACGCATTTGTAACATGTGCAGCATGTGGAGTAGTATGTGCAACAGTTGAAACAAAAATTGTTTTACCTTTAGCATTTAAAGTGGATGCACCATGATCATAACCGAGACCGCTTCTGTCAAAGGAGACTTCTGACTACACAAGATGTTTGTAAGAGTCTTCGAACCAATGTTCATCTTGTTTAGGGAAACTTGTTTCACTTCTAACTCAGACAAAGTGATCTTCAATCTTCCTTGCAAGTCTTGATTTTCAGCTTTTACCATCACTATCTCTTTCTTTAGATTCACTATTTCTTTTTTAGCCTTGCAATTTTTCTGACTTTCCAAGAGATGAATCTGTTTCAGCACTTGCTCTAATTCAATCTTCAATGCAGAATTTTCTTCTTGAGTAGCCTTGGACTTGATAGTAATCTTGTTGCCATACTTTGTCATCCTAACGCAATCAGCATATGTAGTATGATACAATTCTTCATAATCTTTCTCTTGATCTGACATTTCATCATCATTCTCTTCATCAGTTTCATTGTCAAACAAAGACTTAGCCATGAAAGCCACAAACTTGCCATTCATAGTTTCTGAAGAATTAACCTCAGGATCTTTTTCTTCTTCGAAAGATTCTTCATCCCAAGTTGTGTTGAGAGCCTTTTGCTTTGTACCCTTTTTCTTGTTGGCACACTCATTAGCATAGTGACCATAACCTTGGCACTCAAAACACTCTGTTACTTTCGCAGTATCCTTCTTCTCAGATTTAGAACTCTTCCACTTGGCTTGTTTTGACTTCATGTACTTCTTGAAGCAATTAAACATTTCAACCATATCATCTTCAGCCTCAGATTCAGAATCAGGCTCAAATTTCTTTTCAGGCTTCTTTCTTGATTCATTGCTAGTTTTCAAAGCAATACCTTTCTCTTTAGATTTTCCTTTATCCAAACGGTTTGCTTCAAATGTCTGAAGATTTCTAACCAGTTGGTTGACCTTGAGGGTATCAAGATTCTTATTTTCTTCAATAGCATCAACTTTAGAATCAAACATCGAAGGTAGAGACCTCATAATTTTTTTGACAATCTTATTTTCTGGAATTTCCTCACCCATAATGAAAACAGAATTGACAATATCATTCAGCTTCGCATAAAATTCATCAAAGGTCTCATCTTCGCCCATCACGATGGTTTCAAATTCTTTAGTCAGCCTTTGCAATTTAGATTGCTTCACCCTGTCTGTACCCTCATACACTGTCTCTAAGACTTCCTATGCTTCTTTTGCAGTTTTGCAAGCAGAAATCCTATGAAACTCTTCAGCAGACACTCCATTGCAAATACCATTCATGGCCTTGTTATTACAATTGGAGGCATGCTTATCATCCTTAGACCATTGGGCTTTAGGTTTATGAATAGTTTTCCCATCAGCCACAATTGTTGGTTTGGAGTAGCCCTCCTCAACAATATCCCAAACATCATCATCAATGGACTTAAGGAACCCGATTATCCTTTGCTTCCAATAGGCATAATTAGAACCATCTAGAAAAAGGGGCTTTGAAGTTGATGTCCCTTCTTGATTGCCATTCTAGAAATCCTTGTTGATCAAACACAATAACTTAGTGTAACCCGCTTTGATACCAATTGAGATTTTAGGGTGCGAGATCTCTGGATTAGTCCACTCAATTATTCAATCAAAAAAGTGTGTAAAATCAGAAAATATACAGCGGAAAGAAAATTACAAGCACACACCACAAGGACACCAGATTTTTACATGGAAAACCCTAACCGGGTGAAAAACCACGGATCCGAACTGGATCTAATCAAGTACTATGAATATCGCAATTACAAGAAACTCAGATTTCTTCCCTAGATATCCCCTACCTAAGGACTGAAGTTACCTTATGTCGCTTCACGCTTCAACGACTTCACACCGCTGATTGCAACAGACCCAATCCGGCACTTGATTCCTCAAATCTTCTCGCAAGAAGAAAATCTTCTACAAAACATGCAGAAGAGACTAGCTTTAGAGAACTTGGCAGCACAACTCTTCAACAATCTCTAGAGAGGAATTCTCTCAATTAAATCTCCAAATCAGAACTTGAGAGGTGAGGGATACTCTTAGAATAGCCCTTGAGTCCTTTATATAGCATTGAATTCGTGCTTAAGTCTTCTAATCATAATCCACTTCAGAATATTAAGTTTTCTCAAACTTCCACTCAGAGTCCGAATCAAACTGCACTTTCTGCGCCACCCTCACTCTAGCGAGGTGCCATTCTGCCTCGGCCCAATTTCCCATTCTCGCTATAGCGATCAGTCTCGCTATAGCAAGACTACTTACTGCCAACTTTCTTCATTCAGCCCCTTTTTTTTACTTTACATGCCTTTTGACTTTACAACTCCACATTGATGGTGATAACATTAGCATCAACTTCATATGCATCAACGTTCATCCTATTTAGAGACAATGGTTAAACTTCCTCATCATTTTCTTCATTATCTATTACTTCATGATTTTGATGATGTCAAATAATCCCATCAACTTCTAATTGCTCCTCTTATTGGAATGCATCACCCCCAATGGAATCTTTCTCTTCCTACGCAACCTCTAAAACATCATAGACATTTATCAGCTTTATCATTTGGACAACTTGCCAATCACCTCTAAGTTTGGTGTCCTTGAGATAAAAGACTTGCATGGCTTGAGATGCTAGTACATAAGGATCATTTTCATAGCACATTCGAGATACATTAACACGAGTAAAGTATGTGTCTGTTTGTATTCCTGTCTTTTTATTACCCAGATCCCACCGATCACACTTAAACAATATAGCTTGATTTTGAAAGCAATAATCCAATTCAATAGTGTTTGTTAATACATCATAATATTGGATCTCCTTTTCACCTTCATACACTTTCACAACCACACCACTATTTTTAGTTCGACAGTACTTTTCACATTTCGTTGAGGGAAACCTAATCCCATTAACGATGCAACCAATGTACTATGTCACTTGATTATCTGGACCACATGCTAATGAATATAAATCATCAGTATCTTTGGGTGATTTCTGTTGGTGCAAGAGTTGCATCTATTGATAAAAAGTATATGAAATACTACAAGTCAGTAAATATTTTAAATTACATGTAATTAACCACCTTATATGTATGAACACTTACACGTTTTCTAAACCATTAAGAAAAGTGTGTTTGACGTATAATGTATGCTTACCCTTTGAAGCTCTGACTTGTGCTACCTATATAAGAATATAAACCATTATAACATGAATGAAAATTTTAATATACAAATACCGCATATGCAATTATATTATAGGTACATAGTTTACTTACTCATGATATGGCACAATTTTCTCGGAATTATTTAGCATGTAATATCAATTTTTTTTGTACTCAACTATATCCAATATTTCATATGTTACAGATCCCAATGGTCGGGCATTTTGTCCAAAAACAAGATGTCCTTCACGTGATTGCCCCTAACCTCCATTATAATTCCGTTCTTCATGGTTGAATCCTATTTCTATTCCTTCGAGATACATAGAGCAAAATTGTCAATTTATGATTCAGCAATTGAACCTTCTAGACATGCTTTGTTGCACACATATTGCTTTAGAGTGTGCAAGAATCTGTTTATAATTTCATAGCTACTAAATGAAAATTTCATAAATTACATTCATAAAGATATCATATAAAGATTAATAACTTATACACATCACCTTTCAATCGAATACATCCATCAGTACTGCACAGGTTTACCAAGTTTCGCCTCTTATAGCAAATGAACTGCTAAGTAAACCATGACATCAAAGAATGCTAGTGAAATTATTCGTTCCGGCTTACAAAGTATTAAGCCAATGTCCCTTTCCATCTTCTCTAACACCTACAACTTTAATGTCTTGCAACACAACTCCTTAAGGAAAATATCCAATTCAATCAATGGGATACGAACATCATCATTCAAATATCAACGTATTACAAACGGGAGAAGCCGTTGTAAATGGATGTGACAGTCGTGACTTTTCAATCCTGATATTTTACCATCTGTAATGTTCACACATCGAGATATATTAGATGCATATATGTCCGGGAACTTCACCGATTTAAACCATTTACAAAACCTCTTTTACTCAGCACCTAAAAGTGTATAGCATGCAGGTGGCACCATTACTTTATCACGTTTGGGATTAAGTGTAATCCCTTTTGTATACCCATTGCCTCTAAATCCATGTGAGCTTTCACGGTGTCTTTTGTTTTCCCATCTAGATTCAACAATGTTCCTAACACATTATCACAAATGTTCTTTTCTATGTACATCACATCCAGATTATGTCGAAGCTTTAGTGCTCGCCAATACGATAATTCAAAAAATATGCTCTTCTTTGTCCAATTCAACTCCATCTCAGTATGTTTCCTCTTCTTATTATTTGGTTCATTGCCAAACTTGTTAGGTTGGACACATTCTTATTGTGCCAACACTTCATCCCCAAATAACTTCTTAGGTTTCAACTGGTGCTCAATATTACCATCAAAGTGATCCTTGTAACAGCTTCGCCAAGCATGCCTGGGTGGCAAAAACGATGATGGCATATGAAACATAGCTTTCATCCATGCTTCAAATTCATTGAACATGCATCCTTGTTTCAAATTGGACAGGCCATAAACCCCTTCATACTCCAACCAAACAAGTTTCCATATGCAAGAAAATCATTAATAGTACATAAAATTGCTACATGCAACTTGGATTTCTTTCTTGTCACTATATCAAAGGTGTCTATGCCATTTTCCCATAGTTCCTTCAATTCATCTATCAATGGACCTAGGTACACATCGATGTCATTTTTGGGTGCTTTTGGTCCAAGGATAAGTAATGACATGAAAAGGAAGGGTTCTTTCATACATTTCCAAGGTTGCAAATTATATGGGATAAGCATCATAGGCCACATACTAGAGGAATTGTTCATGCCACCAAAGGGAATGAACCCGTCACTTGCAAAGCCAAGTTGGACATTACGAGGATCTTTCACAAACCATGGATAGCCCTTGTCAAATTCCTCCCAAGGTTGACTATCTGTCGGATGCCTATATACATTGTCCTCCCAACTCGCTTTTCCTTATACCATCTCATATCTTCAGGTGTCTTTCTTGACATAAATAACCTCTGCAGTCTAGGCTTCAACGGAAAATACTGTAAAACTTTTTAAGGAATCTTCTTATCCTTACCCTCATTAAGTTTATACCTCGGCTCACCACATCCTACACAGTTGGTTTTATGTTCATGTTCCCTCCAAAAGAGTGCACAATCATATTTGCATGCATGTATATGAACTTAGCCAAAATCCAAGTTCCGCATATACTTCTGAGCCTCATAATATGACTTTGGAAGTGTCTCACCAGTAGGAAGTGCCGCTTTAATCAATTCAAGATTCATATCAAATGATTTGTTATCCAACGATTGATTATTTTTACATGCATCAACTTCACAAGGAACTCCAATTTCAAAAACTTCCTACACCCTGGATATAGTGGAGGATGCAAATCATTTGACATCACATCAAATAGTTGTGGATCCAAATCATTTGACATCGCATCAAATGGTTGTGGAGCCTCATCTGGTACACTAGGACCATGACTACTAGATGCTTCCTCTTGTGGCATATTTTACACATTAATATCCATCACAAACCTCCCCGGACATATGTTTGCTGACATTTCCTACAACCCATCACAACGTTGCTCTACACCACCATCACCATCATTGTCTTCATCCTCACTCATCTCCTCAAAATCGTCGCCATGAAATACCCACCAGGTATAAGTCTTATCCATTCCATTTTCCTCCAAATGTGCTTTAACCATATTGATGGGTTTGAAATATCTATTTGTTGCACTTGTTACATGGACATTTTATCATGTTGTCTTTATTCGCATAATCACGTGCATACTCAATAAAGTCTTTAATTCCTTTCATGTAAGAAGGTAAATGTCTACCTCAAAGCTGCATCCGACTCTTATCCATATTTGACGCCCTCCCTACCACAAGAAGAACAAATATGAGTATTATGTATTAAGGAGAAAATACTTGACTCCCTACCACAAGATTATGGAGTTACTAACACTGAAATGTCCCTTTGAAGTATTCCCAAAGAGCACCATTAAAAATTCAAAAACTTGGAATTAATTAGATTAAGTGTAAAATCCATTTTTGGGTCAAATTTAGGTCCAAAACTGATTTAATTGGGAAACTTTCTATAGTTGAGACTTATATGGTTGGAAAGGTATATGAATCTAGTTTCTAACCAAAAAAAAAGGTACGCAATTTGGACTTTCCTACAGTGAGATCTTGGCAATTTAGTGAAGGTATATCAAAGTAGACTGCAAAAAAATAGAAAGTAAAAAAGCTTCACTTTTTCAGCTAAAAAGATATTACAAAGATATGATCAAATATTTCAGTAACTTTATTCAAAATAGAAGAAAACACACGTTAGTTAAGAGTTGCCTCCACAAGAGTAATAATTTAGGAAAACACCATGGCTAAACCATGCAAATCTCCTCCAAAAAAAAATCGAGACATGTACAAAAATCTACATCTTCAAAATCACGACTTCTTAAACTCTTAAGGTGGTAAGAACATGATTGCATTGGTGACAAGCCTATTTTGATGAGCATGGGAATCTTCAGATTTATAGTCATGACGCACACAAGTATATATTCACGACTTCTTAGTACACTTTTTTACTACTTTTTTTATTATTTAAGATTTCATGATGCACACAAGTATATATGTAACTTCCAGATAATCATTTATGTTTCTGAATTTGAATGAACAGCGCCGACATTGCGACCATCATCATTGTTACCATATTACCATAAACACATCCGTTAAATTAATTTGCTCATGCATGTTTCAAACAAAAAGAGATCAAACAACAAACAGAATGCACAATCAGTATCTAGATCATGCATGATTGTATCAGACATTTTATTATAGATAGATAAATCTTAATACCATCTCTAAACAAAAGCACCATTTACTGACAGTAAAAAATAGCAAAGTACATTAACAGTTACAGTGAAGTAGACGTCCATCTGATTTTTTAGGAAACCAAAACATAGCGCATCAATCAACTATGCAATCACAGTTGGAAGGCACTCGATATCGAAACCATGAGGTTGCAAGTTTAGATAATACCTCAATACAGTTAATATAAATTGTAACATTGAAACAATGTATATCCAATCCTAACAATTATAATTCAAATGTTGTCCTATAAACTCTAATCTATAGAAACAGACTCTAATACACAAGAAACCTTATACACCCAAATCAAAACCTAAATCCACTGTCATCAACAAACCTTATTTATACACTAAAATAATAATCAAATGAAAAGGCTAACAACAGTGTAAGACCCCGCCCCGAGAGTTTCCTTTTAGTGTTAATTAAGACGCGTTTTAGCTATAAGTGAGATTAGTGAAAATGGGTTAAATCTGGATTAGAATAGCTTTTTATAGCTTTGAATTACTTTGGGAACTCTTTTGATCTAGTGGGGCCCTTTGGGGGTTCCTTTTATGATGTCTTGATTAGTTTTGGGATTTATGTAATAATTCTGGAAATCTGTAATTTGCTCCGTCTAATGTATTTTATGATTCCCGACAACTTTTGTATTTGTTCCGTTTCCATTCGAGACCTCTAAACCCTACTTTGCCATTGATAAGGGTAAAACAGTCTTTTTACACAAAATCTGGACACTATTTTCAATGTCTCCGAAACTCATAAAATATATACTTTTTGGAAAGTAGAAATTTCGACGATCGATTCTTCCTTCTTCGTCGAATCCATCCGAAGCCCGTAGAGTGATGTTTTAGCTCAATTGGATTTTTAAGTTGTGGGACCCATTGTCTTTGTCTATATAAGGAGGAGTCCTTTTTCCTCTTCCTCTTCTTGCAACTTTCTTGAGAAAAAGGTATCCCAGCCCAGCCTTAGGGTTCTCTTCAACTTACCTTGCTTCTTGCTTCTTCATCTCTCAATCTCTCTCAAATCTATTGCTAAAGGTAAAATGGAGGTGGTAATCTTCTTCCCCTCCATGAGAGCTTCATCTTGATACCATTTTTAGAGAGAGCCTTCCATTCCAAGCTACATTTTGAGCAAGCTCTTGCCATTAGAGGACTTTCCATGTAAGCTCTTCTTCTCATCTCTTGGTTGTGTGTTCTTCTAGCCATGGAGGTGCTTCACCTTGATTATTGGAAGCTATCTCCATCTATTTCTTGATTTTGACATTCTAGGGTTGTAATGAATGTATTTTGGGGGATTTTTGTGTAGATTGTAGATTTTGAGCTTGAGAGTGTGATTAGAGCTTGACTAGCATATTTGGAGATCAAGGCAAGTGAATGAATGGATTTGATTTGAATAAGTCCTTATTCTATTGAAAATGTGGATTTTTACTATTCCTATTCCTTTAGCTTATTATGTTTCATAATGCTTTTAGAAATGTACTTATTGATATGATTTTCCTCCTAGTTAATTTATGAGAATGTATGCATTCATTCATTAAAGCTTATTTTGGTCATTATGGACTTCTTAAATGATATTTGTACTTGCATTGAATGAGATTTGGGTTGAAAGGAGAATTAAATGCATTGATGGAATGGTGGTTGGTGAAAAGGATTAAATGTTAAATGGAAGGGAATAGACCCATTTCATGTTAGGAAATGGTTGGAGTTGAGGTGAAAGGGTTTGGGAAAGAAAGAACTGAAATCTGCACCTGATGTGTAGTTCCCGCAGCTGGGCGGTCAGCGGGCGGTCACCTTGGCGGCTAGCCAACAGGTGACCGGCGGCTAGCCGACCCAGATGCGGTTAGAAACACAGAATGCTGTGTTTTGATAGGCGAACCGCGGTCAGCTCGCGGCTAACCGCTAACCAAAAACCCTGTGACCGCCAGGTAGCCGAGATGCGCGGTTAGAAACACAGAATGTTATATTTTAGCAGGGTGAACCGCGGTCAGCCCCGCGGTCAGCCAGCGGCTAACCGCCAATCACCTCGGCGGCTAACCGCCAGCTAACCGACTGGTGACCGAATTTCACCCAGAATTCCTGAGTCTTTTCTATTGTTTTCAGATATAATATTTAAAGGTTTGGATGGGTTGTTCTGATGCCCTACCACCTTGGAAAGACCCAGGGGATGACATAAGGAGATTGACTTAGAAAGAAACACCATTTCGGAAAGGTATTGGGACTTTTGGATTCATCAACTTGCATAAGGAAACTTGGTATGTCCTCCATCATTCGAGTACCATACTAAGGGTAATAATAGACATACAAGATCCTTATACATGTTGTTTGAATATGGATGCCCCAATATATAGTCCCTAATGGTATAAGGATTCATTGCATTGTTTTACTCAGATTATATGTATAATTACATGATCCTACTGGTTTTATCTCAAATTCTGATTTATACACCTGATATGTCCTGCCAACCCCGTTTATGCATGAACAGATAATAATACGAAATGTGTGCTTACGAGCACCATGCCCCACCTGCCCGAGTGTTTTATACTGATATAGTTTTGTACATGTTTTGATTTCTCATGTAACCTATGAGTCAGCACCACTAAGCTTGGACGTCCTTGTCAGTCTGATCAACTGACTTGGGCCTCCCCCTTGTGCTCCCGCCAGTTGCAACTTGGATCCTGTCCTGTCCCGTTATCCGGTTCCGCGGCCGTGGTCTTGCCTAGCTATATGTATATGTATATGTATATAATGTTGGTTCTCGTCACTTCGTGTGCTCGAGCCCAACGCACTGAATGTGCTCTCATCACCTTAGTGATAGAGAGGATTTAGCTTTAGTGTGGTTGTCATCTAGTCAGTTCCTGTACCTTGAATACCCTACATGATTTATATTGCATCTGTACTTTAAATGAACCATGCATCCTGTTTTATGACAATTATCGTTTTTATAAGTTTTCGTTATGTCTAAGATATGCTTTGATTTCTTTCTTGGTATTATCTATTCATCCACCTGCCAGACCGTCGTGTCTGACCCATTTTTGTGGTACTCAGGTCCAGCTCCCGTTATTGCCTTTGAGGAGGAGCCAGAGGAGGCGGTCGATGAACCGCAACGATTAGTCGAGTGGCAAGCTGACAATGTCATGTAGACATTTGGTTTAGCTTTGAGCTGCGAACATTTTGGGGAGATTATAGAAAGATACATGATTTATACTTTTGGTTGTACTGGCCTTTGTTGGCCATTATTTTTGGGGAATGTTAATTTAACTTGATCTTTTGTTTAAACTCTAAATTCAAATTTTGGGAATGCTAATGAGATCACTGCTCACTCTGACATCATGTCATACTTGTGTATTACCAGTCTCATATTATGAGAATGGATTAAGAGTTTGATTTGCTACACGCTTCCGCACCAATGTAAATGTTCTATGAGTGTGTGTGGAATCCTCACCGCGGAAACCTGTGGGAAATTAAGAAAATGTATAATCATTATTAAGGGTAGTTCATTACCCCATCCACCCCACCGTCGCGGTCCCGGGCCCCGGTTCGGGGACGCGACAAACAGCATATAGATCAATCAAACAACTCAAGAAAATGACATGGATTTCAAAATGAGAATGCGATATGTCATTTTCCAATAATAGAACCCTAAGATTATTAAGATGAAATAAACGATCCGAAGACCCATCTACAAATCAATCGATCAAATGAAAATGGAAAGACGGTGAATGAAAAGAAGAGAGAAAAAGATGTCAAGATTGAATCTTTAGTCAGAACCTACAAGACGCCGTTACAATAGCAAGTGTTTCCGAAATTCTCGTGGCTGAAATACCGCTCGCCTTTTGAGAACTGGTCGTCGAGAGCTTCTCGAGCTTGGAACCGGCTGCTCCCATCAGACCATTCACTCTACAGAAAGAGGGATTTTTGGGGTTCTAGGGTTTTGAAGGAATCGATTTGAAGTTGAAAACGAGAAGGGCCTTTTGTTTTGTATTTTATACTAGCGAGGATGGAGGAAGAGAGAAACATACAGAGATAAAGATTTATCTTCATATGCCGGAATGAGAGAGAGAGAGAGAGAGAGAGAGAGAGAGAGAGAGAGACTTGCATTTATAACAACCCCATTAACAAAAGGCGGGGGATCCAAAAAAAAACAAAAAAACAAAAAAACAAAAGGCGGGAGAGGGAACAAATCGGGGAAATTAGACTTCTTTTTTTTTTTTTTTGCAACGCCATAAAACAATGCTGCTAATAACAAAATTATCTCCAACGCATTTAAATCAACGTCGCGAAAAAAAGCATTACCTCCGACTCATCAGGTATACTGTCACAACTAAATATTATTTGTGATGCCAAAATTGCGTCCCAAATAAAGGTATGATTTTTTTTTCCATAATGGTGGCGGAGGGAAGAAATTAGTGAATCTTTTAGCTTAGAATTTTTACGACGCCATATGATAGAGGTTGTTGATAATAATTATCTGCAACAGAAAGGCATCAACGTTGTGAATAAGATATTATGTGCAATGCAAAAGGGAAACTATTGCAAATAACCTTAATTTTTCTACGACATAATAAGGAAACCGTCCCAACTAAAAACTATTTGTGACACGGGGATTGCGTCACAAATAGACACTTATTTGCGACGAATGATTGTGTCGCTAATGCGTATCTAGCGTTGCAAACAATTTTTCCGACATTTGGCACACACGCGAAGTGCTTTACGACAACGGTTTTTTGACCTATTTGTTTGCGACACAGTTTATTCATTGCTGAAAGTATCTATTTGCGACGCTTTGAATCTTGTGTTGCAAATACTTAACTTGTTGAGGCATGTCTAGTTTTACATTGCAAAGAAAAACTCTTTTTTTTTTTTGCGACAATTTGGGTTGCGTCGTAAATAGCTTGAGCATTAATTCCATAGTCCCCCAACTGAACTAAGCTCTCCGGGTGTCTACGATGTAGGCAAGAAATAATGGGATTATCATCTCGTGTGTCCCACTTGTGAGATTGATTATTGGTTTACTAAGTTATTTGCCTAGATAGTCAGGCATGTGATGTGTATGGGGATGGAGGAAGAATAGTTGAAGTATGTGGCTTTCGTGCCAAGTGTGAGATTATTGAAAATCGCGTGGCTCGCATGCCACAAGTCTCACATCAAACCAAATATGGTTCTGGCCATCAAATAAATTAGTTTCCCACTCTAATCCAAAGACTTGATTTGTACCCACTAGATAAGTCTTGCAAGAAGATTAGGATGGATGTGGGTTTATGGCGAAGAAGTCTTCAGGAAGTGTGACTCTTTGGAATTAGCTTATCTAAGATATATGAGAGACTTAGGGTTGGTATCCAAGCATTCTACACCTTTCCCTAGGTTAAGGCAGATGCGAAGAGATCCGCGAAGCTTCCCAATAGCCGAAACGGATACAGATCTCCGACCGCATGTCGGAGTCTCACACATCCAGATCCATCACCATTCTCTATCGCTCTCTCCTTCTTCTTATTGTTACAATTGTCTTTTGAATGGTGGGGCTACTTGGAATGTTTATTGCTCAATTCCACATAATGGGTCCACTATTTAGATTTTTTCTTCCTAGTTATTTTGAAGTCTAGTTTCTTCTTTGACTTGAAGATTTTGGGCCAACTTCAAGAGTTGATTCCTTCATAAAATGTTTAAGGCTTTTTCAATGATCCTTCTTGATGTGGAAACTTTTGGATGATAGACCCCATGATGATGGTTCATCAATCTTTTGCTTCTGGCTTTAGTCAATCAATTGATAATAGTTTAAAAATCTTGGAACTGATGCATGATGAGCCAATTATCAACCATTTGGAAATCATCAAATTGAGAAAATAAATCTTCTTTTTACCATCATCATGAGTCCTGAGTTTCTAAACCAAGATATCCCAAATTCATGTCAATGAGAAATGACTGCCAGACTCAGTGGGAGGGGCCCACTACCACTTCATCAGGCATAGGCCCCGGCCACCTAAGAGAAGCAAATTGTCCCTCATCAATGTCTTGTGAGCAATTTTTCCTTCTTTGTTCTTTTTCTTTTCAATGAGGAAATGGATGACTGGATGCCCATTTTAATTATCCTCAAACAATCTTCTTCCCTTTCTCATATAAGAACTTCAGAAAGAAAAGAAAGTTATATATCTAAAAGAACTTGCTGGTCCCAGATGGGTGTCAGAACCGAACTTGCCGAGAACCTTGTGCGTTCCGTTGTGAGGTAGACATGCGAATTCGCTACGAATGCTCTTAGATCTGCTGGATCATTAGAAGCAAGGGTTCCCATCTCCCTTAAATAGAGCAATCCCTAGGAGTTACAACTCTATCCGGACTCTACCTCTCCTGGAATCCCACATCTTGACCAACGTGGGAAATCTACCAAACCAGGAGTCTGAATTTGATCCAAACTCTTCCACCAAGAATTTGATCCTTATCTGACTCAACCAGATCAAGACTTATTGGGAGTTCATTCACGGCAAATCATCGAGCTTGATCTAGCATAGGCCCCATGGTAGTCGGGCCACACAATTTTCCAACAATCTCCCACTTGGCAGGAATGCCATGGTTGTCAAATGTGCCAATGTACATCAAATGTATCTGAGTCCCATGCACATCACATGCCTCGCGAATTCTTCCGTGAGCAACGGTTTGGTGAGAGCATTAGCCATCAATTCTTCAAAAGGCACTTAAGAAATTTCAATTTCTCCATTTTCAGCCTTCTCCCGGACACAATGATATTTTATCTCAACATGCTTTGATCGGTTGTTAAATTTTGGCTAAGTCACCATGGAGATGGTAGACGTACTATCTACATTCATTGTGATAGGTTGGTCTTCACTGATTAAATCAATATCACATAAAAAGTTTCTTAACCAGACAGCCTCTTGAACTGCGGTACTACAGGCTATATACTCTGCCTCGGCCGTAGACATGGCCGTTGAGGTCTGTTTCTTACTACCCCAAGAGATCACACCTCCCCCATAGTATACACATAGCATGTGGTTGACTTTCTTTTGTCCAAGTCATTGGCCCAATCCGCATCGGAATAGCCACACAATTTCAGGTCATCACCTTGATCACTTCAAGGTGCCTTTGATGTACCGTAGAATCTTCTTAACCGCATACCAATGAGGTAATCTAGAGTTACTTAGGAATCTACTTATGAGACCCACGGCGAATGCAACATCCGGTCACGTATGCAGCATCGCATACATGATATTTCCCACAACCTAAGCATAAGGCTTGCCCTGCATCATTACCTTATCTTCCTCAGTCGTGGGTCCCTGTTTGCTGGATAATTTCTCACTTTTGCTAATGGGAGTATCAACTGGCATGCACATCATCATATCAAACCGTTTTAACACGGTTTCCATATAGGACTCCTATGACAAAATCAATAACCAATTCAGCCGGGCATGACTCATAAGTGATCTTTATGCCCACTACATATTTAGCCTCACCCATGTCCTTCACCTCGAATCTTGACTTCAACCACTGTTTGAGTCCATTGACGGCATCCAAATCGTCACCAACAATCAGGATGTCATCCACATACAATGACAAATATAAATAATTACTCCCACTGCATTTAACATAGAAACATATATCAACACTATTGAGGACAAAACCAATTTCACTTATGGCCTGGTGAAATTTCTTGTGTCACTACCTCGATGATTGTTTAAGTCCATAGAGTACCTTTTGTAATTTGTACACCTTATTCTCATGACCTTGCACAAAAAAACCTTCAAGTTATTTCATGTAAATCTCTTCGTCCAATTCGCCATTCAGGAAAGCAATTTTTACATCCATTTGGTGCAATTCCAAGTCATGATAGGCCACAACGTCCATAAGGGTCCTAATGGATTGGAATTTCACGACCAAGAAGAAAGTTTCATTGTAACCAATTCCTTCCACTTGCGTGAAACTTTGGCCACCAACCGTGCTTTGTATTTAGCCAAGGAACCATCCGAATTGAATTTCTTCTTAAGAACCCATTTACAACCGATGGCCTTTTGACCTTCGGGTAGATCAATTAATTGCCACATGATATGCATGGCATAATATAAATAACTACCCTTTTATTTGAATTTGTTAATTGTTTATTTTATCTTAAATGTTCAACTTATAGCCTTTTTCTTATTATATAGGAATTGGAATGAACTGAGCATATTTGAGCTTAATTCGGAGAGGTTTAAAGATAAAACCCAATTTGAGAAAAGTTATACACAAAGAGCATATAGGCTTGTTGGAGGAGAGTTGGAATTTCAAGTTAGAGGTCATGAGTTCAAGACTTGGCATAATCATTTTTTATTTTTATTCTTGAAAACCGAATCTTGTGGCCCCACCATATCTAATGCTTGATAATGGTTGCTAAAAATTAGCAATCAACTTAGCAAGAAATGAAAGGAATCTCATGGACATCAATAAGAATGTTATTGTTTAGCAAGTGGTCAAATTACAAAAAAAAAGAAGATTTTCGGAATTGTAGCCATCCTACGCAAGCTTTACTATTTTGATCATAACTTATGACTCAAAACTCCGATTAAGAAAAAAGTCAGATGCGTTGGAAAGAGGACTTAAAGGAGAGGAATATCATGTCCCACAAGGATCTCCCAATTCTGACGTTTTAGGGGTCAAAACAGGCTGTCAAGTGGAGGGATATGGGGGATGACGAATTTGAGTAATTTCTCTTTCTTTTTCTTCTTATATTTTTTTTTCTTTTATTTTCTTTCGTTTTTAAGGGGAGGCTCTCTTTTGCTCTAAGAGTGAATTATTTTTCTTTAATCATTGTTAGAAAGTGAAGGTGGAGATTGAGTGGTGTAATAGACAACTTTGAAGGCTTTCAATAATGATGATTTGCTTCATTATTATTGTTTGTTCTACAATGCTTGGCTAATTATTAGGGTGGAGAAGGAAATCGAAAGCGGTGAGACTATTTCTTATTATTTTTCTCTTTCTTTCCTCATTATGCTTAATGATTTAATAGGTTCTCCTTCATGAATGTTATTGTTGACACCAAAAATGTCACTTTGCCTCATCAACATCAAAAGCTATATGGAGCCGCATCCTATTACAAACAGGCAAAGCTGCTTCAAGCATCAGATCTTGACAGAACCAAACAAAAACTACAAGATCTCTCAAAATAGCATAAAGAAGGGTACACATGAAGTCCCGGGCCATTTCGACACCATCTGGCCTAACTTCAATCCTGCATGGCCCAAGGTCGCCAGCCCCATGGTCGCCGGCGACCATGGGTGCATGGTTGCTGGTGACCCTGGAAATCCGGGTCGCCGGATTTCCGCCGAAACTTCCGTTTTTCCGATTCTTTTCGCGTTTCGCAATGATTGGCCCCAGTGATTTTCTTAAAATCTGATTTTTGAGGCATGATATCCGTCGATCTTCGTCAACATCACGGATCCGCTATCAAAATCATTTGATCATCATCGGACACTCCGAAACCGCCAACCGGCTGACCAAGAAAGCACACTTTCTGCCCGACCGATCAAGAAATCGACTGGACACATGTTGCCGAACCATTAATGGCAACCAATGTCTGAATTTTCATCGTCATCCGACATCAAGCAACGTACGGATCCATCGATGATCATCGCAAGAAGAATTCCAAAAGACGCGGCGCGGCCTGCGACTCTTCAAGCGACTCGGCAGCCAATTAATGAAGTTAAATGACCCTTTTATGGCAATTTATTAGGGTCATTAACTCATTATTTTGAACGGCCCAATCAGAAGCCAAGAAATGGGAGTTACAAGTCCAATTAATCATCACAATTAACCATGTAACTCCTATCATTATGGAATTAATCATGGTAATTAATCATGAAACTCCCGTCATCATGGAGATTAAAAGCCCATTACTCTCCATCGGCCAATCAAAATCCAAGAAAAAGGAGTTACAAAATTATGAAATTAAATCTTGTAACTCCTCCCATCATGGAGCATTAATATCATTAATGCACATAAGACCTTCCTAATGGCCACCAAAAGCCTATAAATAGGCGGTCATTCCAAAGGGAAGGGGTCTTGAAAATTGGGTCCAGAAAAATTGTCTGAAAACTATCCTGAAGAATTCTCTGCAAAAAAGAAGCTCTCTCACTCTGAAGAAACTCTGCTGCAAACACTACAAGGTGATCGAAGTCCCTTGGGGGGCCACCCCCCCCCCCCCAAGATCTCCTCTCTTCTTCTATCTAACATGGCCTAGATGCGGCTTTTCAGCCCGTCTACTTGGTTTTTTATTGGATATAAGACCTTCTCTTGGTCTTTATCCTCTAAAAATCTGAGGTCCAAGCCAAGCCAAATGAATCAAAGCATCAAGTGTTCTCATCTGAAGGACGATGGCGGAGCCCATACATGACTCGCGACCGTCGATCTGA
The DNA here is from genome assembly GCA_029852735.1 of Persea americana. NCBI lineage: Eukaryota > Viridiplantae > Streptophyta > Magnoliopsida > Laurales > Lauraceae > Persea > Persea americana. The sequence goes on from CM056816.1 coordinate 19,988,453, forward strand.
ACGAGTCCCCACAATCACTTGAGAAGTCAGATTCCTTTTCTTACTTTTCGATTGTATTGTATTTTTTAAAAGAGACATAAAAATCACATTTCTTGTCTTTACATTTTGATGAGATTTGTAAACTGCCTTTTACGGCACAAAATCGCCTTCTACGGCACAAAACTGCCTTTCACGGCAAATTAAACAAAATCGCCTCTCACAGCATTTTAAAACCTTGTCTCTTTCTTTAAAATATATGTGCAATGGAAAGTTAGAAAAAAGATGATTTCCTTTTCTACTTGTGAAGGTGAATCTCCGGATCACCACTTCAAATTCCAAGTAGAATAGAAAATCTGGCATACCCGTACAAAAAAAAATGTTGATGCTTGCTCTTTTTTTTTCCTTCACCCCGCCGCACCCCGGCGGACCCGGGACGGAAGAAGGCGAGAAAGAAAAAGACGGGTCCATCAAGTTGGCGCACCCGGTGGAACAATGTTCAAATGAGAACACGATGCTTAGAATCCTTGGCTCCCTTCTAGTTGGTGGCCTATGTTGGATCTTGTATAAAAAAAAAAAAAACATGAGATGGGATTCTTTGGAAACTTCTTTCTTTGAACTTGTTTCCATTCTTTCTTTTCTCAACAAAGAAAAAGGGGTTTTCTCTCTTTTGGATTCAAATTGGATAAAACTTTGGTTCTTTCCTTTTCGTTTGTTTGCGCTCGCAGAAATGTTTGAGCCAACGTTCGGATTGGGAAGGACCATTTCCCTCTCTTTGATGGATCCATCGGAGATCTTTAAAAAAAAAAGAAAAAGTTAAAAAAAAAAAAAAACTTTTCAAATTTCTCTCTTTTGAATTCAAATTAGAGAAACTTTGGTTCTTTCCTTTTCGTTTGTTTGCGCTCGCAGAAATGTTTGAGCCAACGTTCGGATTGGGAAGGACCATTTCCCTCTCTTTGACGGATCCATCGGAGATCTTTCAAAAAAAAAAAAAAGAGAAAAGTTCAAAAAAAAAAAAAAAAAAAACTTTTCTAATTTCTCTCTATTGGATTCAAATTAGAGAAACTTTTGTCTTTTCCTTTTCGTGCAATGGCTCGCAGAAATGTTTGAGCCAACGTTCGGATTGGGAGGGGCCATTTTCCTCTCTTTCATGAGTCCATTGGAGGTCTTTCAAAAAAAGAGAGGGCATTAAGGTTGCACCAGTTGCGTTCTTTGACCAAAGTGGATCTAAGAAAAGCCTTGTCCAGAGTGTGGAGGCAGCTAGACTGTTCGAGGTAAGGGTCCTTCAAACGGGTTCATTAAGTAATCCTACCCTTACCTGGGGGCTAATCTATCCACTAAGGTTTCATAAGACCGAATTGGAAGACCTATGTGCACTCTCAAAAAAAAAAAAATTTAAAAATTTAAAAATTTTAAAAAAAAAAAAAAATTCTGTCACTATTGTGTTCAAATTGGAGGAATTTTGGTTCTTTCCTTTTCGGATTTAGGCTCGCAGAAATGTTTGAACCTGTATTCGGATTGGAATACCATTTGCCCTCTTTTATGAATTCAATCTTGACTTTTCAAAAAAAAAAAAAACTCTCGTCACTATTGGATTCAAATCTGAGAAATCCTGGTTCTTTCCTTTTTTCGGATATAGGCTCGCAGAAATGTTTGAGCCTGTATTCGGATTGGAATACCATTTGCTTTCTTTTGCGAATCCAATCTTGACATTTCAAAAAATCCCTTCTCGTGTCCTTCAAGGATGCGATTTACAACATTTGTGCCTAGCGGTGCTAGTACGCCCTTTCGGGTCTACTGTATTCGCGACCGACACATTTGTATCTCTAACCTTATATCATTTTACCTCGAGTGAGCTTCGCTTCTCAGTAATTTGAATTTAGGTTTACAATTGCTTCTAGCGGTCCCTGGAACGCTCATTTCGAGCCGACCATACTTGCGTTTAGAACAATTATACCATCTATGGCTTTTTTGCCTTCATCATTACACTCAGAACGGGCCATGCCCCTGAGCGATTTGAAAAGACAAAACCATAGTATAACCCATTTACGATCACCATATTCTTGTGATTACTAATGGATGTGGTCTTGTTTCAGAAAAGTTTTTCAAAACTAACAATGGCAGCTTCGTTGACCATCACCTTGGATGTGAACAAGTACCAAGTCATGCTTCAAGAGAAGCAAAGCAAGGGCACTTTCAAGCGCCCCGTCAGCTGCCGAAGCATCACCTCCCTTGGCAAATCCCAAAACGCCGGGTCGACCTCCACTCCCCGGACCATCGTCTTCGGGTCACTGGGACCATTCCCACTACCCGCTGAAGACCACCCCCCAAAGTGTCACTACCCTGACACCAAAGGTGGTCACCAAGAAACCTGAGGCTCGTGGCAATCCCATGAGGCCTCAACCTACAAAAAACCAAGTATGTCCCAAGACTCGGTCCCCGCGATCTTCACCAAAACAAAGAAGGTCCCGGACATCTGCAAAGCCAGCATACCTGGCTCCTCTCAAGGAAAACCGGTTTTATCCTCTTGCTTACATCAAAGGAGAGAAACCTACCCTCCACTGAACTACAAAAACTACTCAGTACAAGCCGGCTTGCTCATACAAGCCCAAAATCAAGTCGTGCATCACAACGCCTCGACAAGAACTTGCTAGAGCCTGCTCTCCTGCAGCTGGACCCTTCATCTCAACAGGGGACAAGCTTGCAAAATTTAAAGCTTCGCTGTGACAGGATAAGGACCGTGTCCAAATCTTGTCCATGCCAGTCTTCAAGGAAGACAAGCTCGGTTGCTGCGCACGAGCGACCACGTCCTTCATTGCCAGAGCACAGCCCGAGCTAACCGAAGCTCAAATTGCTCGTCGCATACGTCGCCGCGCGGCATATCGACAAAAGAGATTAGAAAAGCAAAGAACCCAGCATTCTGAGCTTTAAATCTCCCAAAAATGGGTCAAAAAAGAAAGACTCGACCAAGTTGCTACTATCCACATGGTTGGCAGAACCGAAAGACGCCAGAAGTCAGCGACGAAAATACATGTCAGACGACCGGTGACTCGCAGCGTCTCCCGGACGAGAAGACATCAGGAAGACTCTCCCACTCCTTCAAGCCAGGGACATCGGAGTGATCATTCCTCGGGCTCTTCATCTAAAAGAATGAGCTCCAGCTTAGTCACTAAGACAGTATCCTCTTTCGACTCACGAAGGATTAATGTCTTGGTCACAAACTCTGAGCAACCTCCACCACATGACGACATGGCTCTACGCATTCAGCAGCTAGAGCAAGGACAACAGAGAATAAAGGTTCTGATGGAAAACCTCCTTCTCACTCTCCAGCGTCCACCAAACAATGACAAAGTTCCTCCACAAGATGAGGCAAACGGTGGAGAAGATGAGTCACGCGCCCTTACTAAAAAGGACGTGGACAATATTCTCGCCAAGGCAAAAGAAGAGGATACACTGAAGGAGCATGGGATCGAGCCACCATATCCCTTATGGATGGACTCGGTTCCGTTTCCCCAAAAGTTCAAACAACCTCTTCTCCAAACATATACGGGGAAAGGTTCAGCCAGACAGCATGTCATCCACTTCAAAATCCTGACAGGAACGATTGCGGATCAAGATGCACTCAAGATCCGGCTCTTTGCAAGTACCCTAAAAGGTACGGCCTTTGATTGGTATTCCACCTTGCCAGAGGACTCCATTCAAAACTGGACCATGCTAGAGACACGTTTCCTGACCCACTTCAAAGGTGAGGATCATCCTGTTACTGTGGCTCAGCTCTGCAGCCTTAAACAGGGAGAGAATGAGTCGACATACGACTTCATTCACAAGTGGAAAGCAATGGCATACAAATGCTCAGATGTGCTGCCACAAGCGTCGCTAGTCGACATTTGCCGAAACAACATGAGAGCAAGGATCCGCTCCATGATCATCGGCAACAAATCAAAAAACTTGGGAGAACTCCTAGAAGCGTCTATGGAGGCTGAAACGGTGATCAAAGACCTCAACAATCAAAAGTCATCAAAGAAGGAGCAGACCGTCATTCCAACCTCCAAGCCAAAGAAAAAGGAGGTTCTCAATGTGCAAACCAAGTCAGCTCCTCAGCCACCAAAGAAAGCTGAAAATAAAGCTGCAGGTAAGAGACCTGAACTCTCTGATGCCTTCAAAGAACGAGTAGAAAAGAAATACCCGTTCGATGAAGATGTCGAAGAAATATTTGGGGCTCTCCTGGCAAATGGCAAACTCACCTTACCTGACCCCAAAAGACCGGGAGATGTTGGCAAAACCAACGATCCCCGATATTGTCCATACCACCAAATGGTCTCGCATCCTCTCAACCAATGTTTCGTTGTGAGAGAGAAGATCAACGAGATGTGGAAAAACGGAGTCATCACCTTTGACAAAAACTATGGGTCTGCCTCCGTTAACATGGTGTCATATGGACAAACATCCAAATCATCAAAGGAAAAAGTCACTACTTCCTTCAAGGTGATAAAAATGACCCAAACGTCCCAAGAGCTGGTGCCTTGCCCAACACCAGAAGGACAACCCATATGGGTACATCCCGATCTCCTAGAAGATGAAAATTGGGAGATCGTCAAAACAAAGCCGACCGCTCAACAGCGAAGGCAAGCCAAGAGACAACTCCGCAAGCTCAAACAGCAGGAGAAGGCTCAAACAAAACAAGAGGTTCCTGAAAAAGCAGAAACCTCCTCTACTGCTTCACTGGGGGCAACAGAGGGGTCTCTCCTTAAAGTTCCAAGAGTGATAAGAAAATTCACTCTCAGTGATTTCATGCCACCACGGCTCAGATATGAGACTACGCAGGGGGCATCGTACTCTTGTAACTCGGTAGTTGGATTCTCCATGAATGGATACGAGTCCAGTGACACTGCCAGTGATACCGATGAGTGGGAGGAATCCCTTGAAACCGGAGAATATCTCTCCGACGAAGAATGGATCTCGGAATCCCACCTTATGCCAGTAATCTGGTATAACCCCTTCCAGCCACAAGGATCCTGGTCTGATGATGATGGAGACCAAGAGGCTGCCCAAATTGCTGTTAACACAGCACAAACAAATGCTCTAGTGGATCCCAACAAGGTCGAACCACAAGGGGCAGATGAAGAAAAAGATTTGGCTCCTATGCCCGATCTTGAAGAATATGCGAGGATCTTGCAGCATCTAGCCATAGAGCAGGAGCAGAATCGCATCAACCAAATTCATCAAAATCCAGAACCGGAAGTCCCGGAAAATCTACAAGCAACTCTTCCAGTGACTCCGGAAAATGAAGAAAGTTGCTGGATTGATGATCCGCTTACATCGGAGGATGAGTCTGATTCCCAACGGTCCATTATGGAGGCATCTTCTATCGAAGTTGCCTGTAATATGATAGTTCAGGATGATAGTGCCTCTGAAGCTCCATCTGCTGAGGCCACGGACTCTCAAAATGTATCCAGTAGCTTATCTTCTGGAGCTGCATATTCTCGGGTGACTTCAACTGAAATAACACCTTCTCAGCCATCGTCTCCTAAAACGGTGACATCAGAATTCAAGCCTCTTCCGACTGATCACCATGAAGAAGCTCTGACTGATGAAGTCTTCAAAGAAAACCCAGTCAATTGGTCCCAGGTACCCAACCTCATAGGAGATGTCTGGACCAATGAAATACTGGACAAAGAAGAAAAGTTGTTGGAAGCTGTTCAGGACTTGTTCCCGGAAAATGCTCCATGCAACGCAATAACTGAAGACGGCAATGCTGCTGCAGAGGCGCTTTCAACAAATGGGGAAGACCAGCCCTTTGAGCCCGAAGGGGGTCTTCCGAAAGAAGAACCACCTCTAAAAGCTTTTGAAGTTGGGAAAGGTACCCGCTCTGGCCGGGATTACCACAAAAACTATAACCAACCTTCTTCTTCTTCTTCTTATGTAAATCCTTCGGGAAAACAAGCTGTAAATGCCCCAAGCGGCGGTGATAATGAAAATGCAGGCCTAAAGGAAGCTTTCAAGTATGACTTGATTGAGCACTTCAAACACATACCCGCACGACTGCACATCCTAGACTTATTACGAATGTCGCCACAAACTCGTGATAGTCTCATTTCAGAATTGCAAAGGCTGAATCTGGATGTCGACAAACATGCCCCGCAAGTCCTGCAAATTGAAATGGACTATAGGGTCACAAAATCAAAAACCTCCTCAAAGGGAGAAAAGAAAGAAGCTGGAGGACCTTGCACTGAATGCCTCTAGGTCCAAAAAGCCGCAAGTGCTACCATCGCCTTCAATAAGGAAGACCTCCTGCGAGGCGAGACGAAGCACAACCGATCCTTGTACTTCACAGGGTACATCAAAGAGATGTCGATACACAGAGTTCAGATCGACCCGGGTTCTGCACTCAACCTCATCTCTACTTCGGCACTCGAAGAACTGGGTATCCCGCCTAGTAAACTAAGCCACACATCTGTGTCCATCTTTGGATACGATGGGAGTGCTCAAAGGCCCATTGGCAAAATTCGGTTCAGGTTGCAAATCGGCGATCTTATCTCTGAGGTCACCGTATATGCAATAAAAACCCCTTCATGCTACAACATCCTTCTTGGACGCCCTTGGATACACGAGAACGGTATCGTTCCTTCGACTCTACATCAGTGCATCAGGTTTGTTGGCAACGACGGCTTGATACATCGAGTGTTTGCAGACAAAAAGCCCTTCAAGGGCAAGGAAGTCCATTTTGCAGACTCTCAGATGTACAAGGATGAAAAAGAAGGAAAGGAGGAGAAAACAGCATCCTTTGCCGGCAATCTCTAAAAAGATAAAGGCAAGGCTCCTCAGCGATCATCGGAAGAAAACAAACCTTCCGGCAAACTCAAAGAGAACAATCAGTCTCCCCTCGTCATCTCCTTGAAATCTTCCAAACCTTTGGTAATCACTACTAAAGCAAAGAAGACAGAGCAAAAGACAGGGGGCAAGTTTGTTGTCTCCTTCGTGTCTATCATACAAGACACGGATTCGGATTCAGAGACTGAAGACGATACATTGTCAAGCCAAGCTGATACTCAGCAAGTTCGACCTGCTCTCACTCCATTGGAGACCCCTGCTGACGTAGAAGATCCTGCGTCTGCTACCTTCGTCGTTCCGGAAACGTCGGCAGAAGAGAAACCAATCTTCTTCCATAGATCGAACGTTTCTTCATCAAACTGCCTGCTTGAGCCTTTCCAAAATAAAGGTATGCCTCAACTATCCTTGTATAGTCCAATGGCACAAGCTATCATGAAGAAAATGGGCTATGACGCTCAAAATCCAATTGGTTTGGGAGGTGGCCGTGGTATTCTCACACCATTGGAACCCACCCTGACCAAAAGTCAGCTGGAAGATTGGAAACTCCACCGTCGCATAGACAAGTCTTCATACGGATTGGGGTATGATCCTGACATTCCAATGAGACAGCTGACACAAAGGCTGCAGAGTCGTTTTGCCGACCAAGCTTCAATATCTCATGTCGATGAAGACATCGATCTCCCTGGATATCTCTTTGAAGAGTTACCCGACAAGGACTCAGGAAGCTCATCAAATTGGTATGATTTCTCTGATGATGAAGAGGAATTGTCCGATGACACAGACGCACGGTTCTCTGGTTCAGAAGAGCCATCGTCTCCAAAAGAAATGCCTTACTTCAACCCAGTTTCAGCTGGTGATTGGGATCATCTCATAGCAAGTCTTGAGAAGAATACCGATCAAGAAGATTTATGGACAGAAGCGGAGCCATGGTCTGAAAATGCCCTTGGAAATCCAGAAGGTCTTGTTGAGCTGGAAACCTCCGAAAATGTTGCGGAAGAACCACCTTCAAACCTTACGACAGAAGATTATGTTCAAAAGATAGACTTGGGAACACCAGATAACCCACGTCCTGTATTCATAAGCAAGAATATAAAGGATGAGGAGTTACCTGAGTATGTCTCTTTTCTTCGTGAGTTTGTTGATTGTTTTACATGGTCTTACGCTGAAATGCCTGGCTTAGATCCCAAAATAGCAGTCCACAAACTCAACCTGCAAGAAAATGTCAAGCCTGTCAAACAAGGCCAAAGAAGATTCCGTCCTGATGTGATGGACAAAATTGAACAAGAAGTTCAGAAACTCAAAAACGTTGGCTTCATCCGCGAGGAACAACATCCTGAATGGTTGGCCAACATCGTCCATGTGACAAAGAAAAATGGGCAAATCAGAGTCTGTATTGACTATAGAGACCTGAATAATGCATGCCCCAAAGATGAATTCCCGCTCCCCATACCGGAGGTAATGATTGACAACACCTGCGGGTTTGAGCGAATGACATTCATGGACGGCTTCTCTGGCTACAACCAGATAAAGATGCATCCTGAAGATGAAAGGCATACATCCTTTCGGACCCCATTTGGCGTGTATTGCTACACTGTCATGCCATTTGGTCTGAAAAATGCTGGTGCAACATATCAAAGGGCTATGATGAAGATATTCCAAGATATGCAGCACAAGACGGTCGAATGTTATGTTGATGACCTCGCCGTCAAAAGCAAAAGGAAAGAAGACCATCTCCAAGATCTTCGAGAAGTCTTCCTCCGGCTTCGCAAACACAAACTGCAAATGAATCCCTTCAAATGCTTCTTCGGTGTCTCATCGGGTAAGTTCCTCGGATTCATAGTTCGGAAAGCTGGAATAGAACTTGACCCCATCAAAGTCAAGGCAATTCTAGAAATGCCATCTCCAAGAACCCTAAGGGAACTAAAAGGGCTTCAAGGAAGATTGGCATACATCCGACGGTTCATTTCCAATCTATCAGGAAAATGCCGTCCATTTTCTCGCCTGATGAAGAAAGGTGTAGACTTTGTTTGGGATGCTGAATGTGAAGCTGCATTTCAAGACATCAAGTCATACCTGACCAAGCCTCCAGTGTCGGCTGTTCCCACAACCGGAAAACCATTCATCTTGTACACAAGAGCTCTCGACTATTCTTTGGGCGCTCTACTTGCACAAGAGAATGATGGAGGAAAAGAAGCTGCTCTATACTACCTCAGTCGCATGTTGGTAGGTGCAGAGCATCGCTACTCTCCAGTCGAAAAAGAATGCTTGGCAGTGATGTTCGCTGTACAAAAGCTGCATCACTATTTGCTATCAAACATAATATACCTGATATCGAGGATCAATCTCTTAAAGGTCATTGTCACAAAAGCAGGTTCTCTCAATGCCCGGCTGGCAAAATTGTCAATCCTTCTGTCGCAATTTGATATTAGGTATGTACCACAGAAAGCAATCAAAGGTCAAGCTCTGGCAGACTTTCTCGCAGAGCATCCACTGCCTAAGGATTCTCTGCTCAGGGATGATCTCCCAGACGAACCTGTCTACAACGTGGAGACTTCCTCACCAAATGCCTCCTGGAACATGTACTTCGATGGTGCAACCAGGACAAATGAAAAAGGAAAGCCGATATCGGGAATTGGCATTCTCTTTGTTAGCCCCGATAAATACATGATTCCACACGCATTTTCGCTACTGGAACCATGTTCAAATAATGCAGCTGAGTACCAAGCTCTGATTATAGGATTGGAACTCGCCCTCGAATCTGGCATCACCATGCTGGAAGCATTTGGGGATTCTCAACTGATCGTCAACCAGATGAATCAGGAATATGAAATCAGGAAGCCTGATCTGTTGCCTTACTACAACAAGGCGCAATCGCTTCGTCAAAACTTTGACATCTGTCACATCACCCACATCCGCAGAGGTTAAAACATCCGTGCAGATGCCCTGGCTGGACTTGCTGCATCCATGGCAACCCAAGAAGGGGAAAACATGCAAATTACAGTGTGTCAAAGAAGGACTCTCCCTCCTCTCAACACACACCAAGCAGTTGCTAAATGCCACCGAGTGGTCGAAGGTCGGATTTCCATCCTTAAACCTCCGATAGGCGACTGAAGGGATCCGTTCATTGATTATATTATGTTCGGAATCCTACCTGAAGATCCAAAAGAGCGGGTAAGTATCCAAAGACGAGCCCCAAACTTTCATTTGGATATTCCCTCCAAAATGCTTTACAGAAAATCCTTCAATGGAGTACTTCTACGCTGCTTGTCACAACAAGAGGCGAAAGAAACTCTAAAAGAAGTTCATGCCGGTCTTTGTGGAGCCCATCAGGCTGGTCCCAAGCTCTACGATCAGATAAAAAGGTTAGGTTATTATTGGCCTACCATGGTGGCTGACGCAATACAATTTGCTAAACGTTGCCAACAATGCCAAGTTCATGGAGATTATGTACACATGCCTCCAGAATGGCTACATCCTACAGCGATCTCATGGCCCTTCGAAGCCTGGGGTATGGACATCATAGGTCCTATCTCTCCCCCGTCAAGCAAAGGTCATCGCTTCATCTTCGCCGCTACGGATTATTTCTCCAAGTGGTCAGAAGCATTTGCGTCAGTGAAATGAAGACCTCGTCAGTCATTCAATTCTTACGAACCAACATCATTTGTCGCTTCGGCATACCTAAAAGATTCGTCCATGATAACGGACCATAATTCCGGCATCACAGATTCTACAGGTTCTGCGACAAATACAAAATTCAAAGTTGTCCTTCCACTCCGTATAACCCGGCAGCGAATGGACTAGCAGAAGCCTTCAACAAGACACTCTGCAAAATTCTCAAGAAAATGGTCTCTACTCGCAAAAGAGATTGGAGCGACAAAATGCCTGAAGCTTTATGGGCCTACCGGACTACCATTCGAGGACCAACCCATAGCACACCATTCTCCTTGGTCTATGGATGTGAAGCAGTTGTCCCCCTAGAGGTACAAATTCCTTCTTTAAGGGTATCTCTACAAAATGAAATGACGCAAGAAAGCAACGTCAAATTGAGACTCCAAGAACTGCATAATCTTGATGAAAGACGACTCGAAGCTCTACAAAGCGTTAAGCTTTACCAAGCACGCATGGCAGGATCTTTTGACAAAAGGGTCAGGCAACGCGCCCACAAAAAGGGTAACTTGGTTCTTGCGGTGAAAAGGCCAATGGTTTTTGCCCACAAATCCAAAGGCAAATTCGAACCAAAATGGGAGGGGCCCTTCGTCATCGACAAAGTTTTCTCCAATGGCGCATATGCTCTTCTAAACATGGAAGGTGACAGATGTATGCTGCCCATCAATGGCAAGTTCTTGAAGCGGTACTACCCTTGAAGACTTCCTACATCGGGTCAGAGTGATGCCTGCATGGCCAAAGCCTATTCCTAGGTACTTGCTCGTCAAACCCACCCCTTTTAGAGTTTTCATCCCTATGTTGAAATTTCTAAAAAGCCAAAAAACAATGCTTACTTTCAATGTTTCATTGTTCAAAAAAAATCAAACCCAAAATCCAAGTTTCGGAGCCTCTTCCCTAACTTGACCAAAACTTTCAATCCTTGAACCCAAAATTCATGGTTTGAAACAAGAATCAGGACTTAGGAATTTCCACCCTAGTCCACCCTGACTTTTACCACCAAAGATGGTTTTGAGTCAAAATTTACGACCCTCGTGTCTTTAAACAAAAAATGATTTTTCAAAAAACCATGGGGAAGCGACGTTTAGTCAATACTCACGCAAAACCCAAAAATTGGAAGGATGCGAACCCCATTCGATACTTCCAAAACCTCAAAATCGCAAGAAAGAGACACCTCGTCGATACTTGCAAAATCTCAAAAAAAAAAATCGTGGAGACACAACGTTTCAGTTGATATCCACAACCCAAATTTCAAAACAAAAAAACAAAGGTTCAAAAAAACCTCAAATTTCAAAAATCATGGGGAGGCGACATTCGATCGATACCCACAAAACCAAATTTTTGAGAAAAAAGCAAGGAGGCGACATTCAGTCGATACTTGCAATACCATTCAGCAGGGAGGCGACTCTTAGTCGATACTTCCATTTTTGAAAACCAAAAACCGGCTTTCACGCCAAAACCCGACTTTCACGCCAAAACCCGGCTTTTATGCCAAAAACCTGGCTTTCATGCCAAAAACCAAAATCTGGCTTCCATGCCAACAAAACAAAAACCTAGCTTTTATGCCAAAAATCAAAAAAATATGGCTTCCATGCCAACAAAACAAAACTTGGTTTTCAAAAAACTTGGCTTCTATGCCACAAAATCTGGCTTTCACGCCAAACAAACAATAATCGGCTTCCATGCCACAAAACAAAATTTGGCTCCCATGCCACAAAATCTTTGGCTTCCATGCCACAAAAAAAAAACTTGGCTTTCACGCCACAAAAATCGGCTCTCACGCCAAAAACCGGCTTCCATGCCACAAAACCAAAACTTGGCTTTCACGCCACAAAAATCGGCTCTCACGCCAAAAACCGGCTTCCATGCCACAAAACCAAAACTTGGCTTTCACGCCACAAAAATCGGCTTTCATGCCAAAAACCGGCTTTCATGCCAAACAAAATTTTGGCTTTCACGCCATCCAAAATTCGTCTTTCAAGCCATAAAAAAACTAGGCTTTTTGCCACAAAATCTGGCTTTCACGCCTAAAAACAACCATTTGACAAAAGATTTTCACAAAATGACAACCTTTTGATCAAATTTTCAAACAAACCATTCCCATTCAATTTTTGCTTATATTTCATCGAAAGTGAATTTAAGTGAAATAAGGGGATACAAAAAAAAAAGTGCCAAAAATGTTTATACATGGAGGTACCAAAAAAAAAAAAAAAAAAGAGAAGAAAAAGTTTGTTACAAATTAGGAGGCTAGTCCGACATGGTTTTCAGCCATAGGCTTAACTCCTCAAGCAAACAGTTGGCCTTAGCCTCCAAAGCTTCGAGGCCGCGTTTTTTCAGAATCTTCCCATAAAAAGCAGTAGGCCGTCGCGATCCATCCTCAGCACGAGGAAGCTCTTCCCAGAGAATCTGCCATTGTTCATATTCTTGAGGCTTCCTCCAGAGATTGCTTTCGACCTCCTCAACTTGGCGAATGAGAGTCCTCTCTCTATCGCGAGCTTTCAAAGTGGCAGTCCACTTGGCAGCTACTTGTTCTTCCAATAGCTCAAGGCGCTGTCTGGCTTCGGTGACCTCCCTATCAAGGCGGTGCTGGTCCTGTGTCACTCAATAATAGCCAACTCGGTGACGTTCCTCTCCCGAACGAGCTGCTTCCGAGTCCGCGAGATCTTATTCAATTCAGATTTGACCTCGCGGAAGGCTTCAAAAACATCTCGTTGAAGAAATCATCATTCGGAAAGCTCTTGGTCTCAGTCCACTTGTTCCCTAGAGCGACGACTTCATCAACAAAAGCCTTGGCATCTGTAATGTCCAGACCAACTTCTTCGCTATCGGCAAGAATGTCCTGTACATGCTTCACCATGCCAAAACCAGCCTTCAAATGGCCAGAAGAAAGAGTCTCGACCCATGAGCTCAAGACTCTCTTCAACACCTTCCTCGCAAACTGACGGGATGGCTCAGATGAAGACTCGCCATGCTCCGTTGGTCGACTACCCATGTCAGGCACCATTGGAAGAGTAATCAAGAAGCTCTTTCCAACCGGGTCCGATGGGGAAGGAATATCAGTAGGCGGACTCGCCTCTGCCTCATCAAAATCGATGGAAGAAGCCCCAACTCCTGGATCGGTCACAGGTACCCCCTGCTCTGGTTCTGAAAAAGATAGAGGAACTTCTTCTGTCACCTCACAACCTGCCAATGAAAAATGAAAAAGGTATGAATATAATCTTGTCAAAAATCAAAATATCAAGATTATCATTACAAAGTACCTTCTTCGACGACTGGTGGAATGTTTTCTGCCTCCATGAGCTCATCCGAAGCATCATCAAAAGTTGTGTCCATGGATGGCTCAAAGTCGTCGGAATCCTCTGGCAAGTCAGCTGGCAAAATATATATATATATGTCAGCAAGTGGCGGTAAAAAAAAAAAAAAAAATCATACCAGGAGGAGATTCTGGATCTACTTCAGAATCTCTGAGTTCTTCTTCAGATACCACGATAGGATCCGTCACCGCCTCATCAGTCGGAACCTCGGGCATCATCAAACCATCATCTTCTGCCAAAAGAAAGAAAGCAGTAGATCAAAACAAAAGCTCTCATGAAAGAAAAGAAACGGAAAGAGAAAAGGGAAAAGCATACCATCATCAATGGTCTCTTCCCCTCGGCTTCTCTTCTCTGGAGGCTCGTCATCATCCCCTGATGCCTCCTCAACAATAGTGGAATGAATTTCCAGATCAGGAGAACTTTCATGCCGCCTCTGACTTCGGCGGTGTCCCCGTCTCCTCTTGCCCCTACGGGACGAACTACTGGATGAAAGTTCACTTAGGGCCAATGTTTTCAACCTAGAGGGGGGGGTGAATAGGTTTATCAAAACTTTAAATCCATTTTTAAAGTATTAATTAAGATTTAAGAGAAATCAAGTGATAGGTAGATTAAGTGTGATAATCTAGCAATGTTCAATGATAAATAAGGCATGAAAACTAGATCAAAACACTTAGACAAACAACATAAGTAAATGAACAGAGATTTATAGTGGTTCGGACCATATGTCCTACATCCACTCACACGGTCCACACAGTCCCTTGGTTCCACTATGATGAATCAAAACTACACAAGTAATGATTCTACATCAATTTTGTTCATGAGGTTCGATCACAAAGATCTACTCCCCTTTACAATTTTTATAGTGGTTAAATCACAAAGAGATAAGCCACTCTTACAATGCTCTAATTTTAATGAAGCGAGGGAGAAGAACACTTGCCTCTTTTGATGAAGTCCAGAGGATGCTCTTCGAAGCTTGTCACCGTAGCTCCAAGCTTTTATGCCTCTTGCAATGCTTCCTTGATATTGATGATGATGCTCCAATGTTGTGCTCAATCAAGGGACAAGAGGTTGGGTTCTAGATTTTCCTAAATGTATATCATTTGAAAACAAACTAGAATCCTTTTTCCAAACACACTTTTCTAGAGACTACCATCTCTCATTCATTTTCTAGATCAGGTTGATAGTGTGTTTGGAAGATGATTTTCAAGGCTTAGGAAAGATGGGAAGAAGTGGGAAAGTAAGCTCTTCAAAAATCTACTTGCTACAGTGTAAAACGAGCTCCAGATATATATAGAGAAGTTCCCAACGGCTAGTTTTGGCGGCTAGCCTCTTGGTAGTTCGGCTAGCCTCATTTCAATTTCTCTGAGGTAACGGCTAGTTTTTCTAATTCGGTCAGCTCACGGTTAGCCGTCAGTAGTCATAGCGGCTAGCCGTGAGGTGACCGCATGGTGACCGAACCTGAACCTCAAACACCTGTAGCGTTCTGGAAAGCTAACCGAGGCATTTCGATTACATGGAGGTTAGCCGCCAGCCTATATGGCGGTTAGCCGAAAGGTAACCGCGAAGTGACCGAGCTTCCACAACAGTTGAGAGGTTTGTATTCTGGAAATGAAACCGTGAACCTCGGTTACCTGGCGGTTAGCCGCCAGTCCTTACTGCGGTTAGCCGAATGCTGACCCCAAGGTGGCCGAATTACTTTTTGACAGAGAACAGCATTCTGGAAAAGTAACCGTGGTATTTCGGTTACCTAGCGGTTAGCCGCTTTTTGCAAAGAGGCTAGCCGCCAGGTGACCGAAAGGTCACCGAACTCCCTATTTCTGGACAGAACATAATGGAGATAATCATTAAAAGAAACACTTATTATAGGCTAAGAAAGCAAGGCTCCTAGGGTCCAGGTAGGTAAAGATTTTGGGTCCAAAATACCTGAGATGATTTGCACACAAGTGGAGTCTTCTTTGACACATCCAGGTCTTCCAAATGCTTGAACATATCCTTGAAGTAGATCATCCTTGAACCTCTTCGAGATGTAAGGTCTTCGGGACACAATGACACGGAATTGACAAACCAAAAATAGTGCTCACAGGAATGTGACACTAACAATCTCCCCCTTTGACAATTTCGTGGCAAAACACCTATTCTATACACTCTTACAATAAATGAACCCAATAACACTCAATATTACAAGAGAATGAAAACTTTACAAGGAGATGCAATAATTACAACTCAAATAAAAACTCCCCCTAAAAATGTGCTTGAATCTGACTGAATTACCTGCATAGGACAAGAAGAAACACATTCTATGGAGGGATTGCAACTCCCCCTTAATCATTAGTCAAACATGACATGTTCAAATAAGTTAAAAACATTCTTTGAGATAAACACACATTCTTCCTTAGAATGTATCTGAAAATCTGAAATCCTGAGAATTCTCCCCCTTTTTGTCACAAATTGACAAGGGAAGGACCAAGCAATAAGAGAGAGAACAAATATATCAGGTAGTCATAAAAGTAGATAACAGGAATATGATATAAAAATCAGACATGAAGGTTCATACATCCTAAGTTAAAAGCAAGTAGCAAAAGTATCTTAAACCCATAGGAAAGGACAGCCACTTGTCAACAGAACACCACCAAAAGGAGAACCAATTAAACAAAAGTGGCTAAAAGACCCACTAATAACTAATCAGACAGAGGGGATGGAGAGGGAGGCATTTCGTTGAAATCATGTCCTCGACAGCCCTTGGACAAAGCCCCTAAGTATCGTAGAGTCTTTTTCAATAGTTTCTCTGTCTTGGACTGCCGTTGCTCTATTGCATCCAAACGATCTCCTACACTTCGTGATGCACCAGAAGAAGTAGCCCCACGAACTTGCACCGGAGGCACTGATGGAGCTGGCTGCTGTGGAACTTGATCATCTGCAAGAGGCGGAACTGGCCCAGCTTCGGCGTTAGGAAGAAGATTCATCTGAATGAGGTTTGCTCTTCCAAAAGGAGCATGGTATAGAGGAGTATCAGTCGGCCGCGGAACACCATAAGAACGAGCCAGCTGAGTCATAAGAAATCCAAATGGGGCAGCAGTCTTTGTAGCATTTGAGAGGTGAAACCGTACGATGGTACGACAAATCAGCGAGGGAAGACATATGGGAACACCGGTAATGACTTTATGAAGGATATTGACCATATACGCAGTTAATTCGGTCCTATTTCCTTTACGAGGATAGACATTAAATGTGAACAGATTGTGAAGGAGTCTATACTTGGGAATCAAAGAACCTAGAGGAAGAAAATTCTTTTTACGATTCCACTCAGCATTAAATCCGCAAAGACGAAGGGTAGCTTCAGCCTTTTCAGCCTCAGTGAGTGTGTCAGCAACCATAGTTAGGCCATTTTCACAAACAGGGATGTTCATAATAGAGGAAATACGATCGGGGTCAATTGTGACTACTTGATTTCGAAATGCTACATTGAAAGAGCAAGAGTCAATAGTTGAAACAGCATCAGTAATAGATGCATACATGCTGTAAACAAGAGAATGATAAGCCTTGTCCCCCCAATCCAGAATGTTACTCCAATTGATCTGAGCAAGAATAATGGTTGTTTCATGACCTTCAATAACTGCGTGGAGGGTGCGACGTTCAACCATAATCAACCGTTTTTTCATGTCATTTAGCATTTGAGCATTTGGCTTGAGACTCATAGGCATAGATGTAGGAGGAAGAGAAGAAGAAGAAGGGGAACTAGAAGATGAATGTGAAGGTGAAGATGGGGGTGATGGAGGAGGTCTCTCTTGACGAGACGAGGAGCCTCCAATAGAGCGTCCTCTTTTAGAGGGACGATTTACAGCGGATTTCATTCTAGGGGGCATTGATGCAAACAGTTGGAGTGCCCACAGAAGAGAAAACAGCACACACAAGGGAAGGAAAACAAGACTAGCAAATGCACAGTAACAAGAACCGCAAATGCACAATGACAAGGAAAACAAGAAAATGCAAAGTAAAAGAAGGAGGGAAATAAGAAGAAACTACCTTGAAGAGAGATGAAACCTAACTCCAGACACAGCTATGAGGGAGACGAACCAGAGGAGAAGAGAAGAAACAACGAAATGAGAGAAAAAACCTAGCTTTTAAAAACACGGGCCCGCCACGGCGGTTAGCCGCCGAGAGGGTCCACGGCTAGCCGAAATTTCCCCCCCCCCCCCCCCCCCCCCCTTTTTTTTTTTTTTTTTTATTTTATCGAATAGCACAAACACCAAGGGATTTTCTCATATTTTCAAATTTTGAAACATCCAAGGGTTTTGTTAAAATGTCTACTAATTGTTTTTCTGTAGATATATGCTCCAATACTATGACTCCTTCTTCAACCAATTCTCTAATGAAATGATGTCTAATGTCAATATGCTTAGTTCTAGAGTGTTGAACAGGATTTTTGGAAATATTGATAGCACTAGTGTTATCACAATACAAGTTCATGCTACACTGTTCAATACCATAGTCTGTGAGCATTTGTTTCATCCAAAGCATTTGAGTACATCCACTACCAGCTGCTATATATTCTGCTTCAGCGGTAGATAGAGAGATGGATGATTGTTTCTTGCTGTGCCAAGCAACTAAACAGTTTCCTAGATAAAAACATCCACCACTA
The DNA here is from genome assembly GCA_029852735.1 of Persea americana. Classification (NCBI taxonomy): domain Eukaryota; kingdom Viridiplantae; phylum Streptophyta; class Magnoliopsida; order Laurales; family Lauraceae; genus Persea; species Persea americana. Next base: position 20,006,876 of record CM056816.1, read on the forward strand.
GTAGATTTTTTATCATCTACATTTCCAGCCCAATCGGCGTCTGAGTATCCAGCAATACAAGTAGATGAATCATAAGGGTACCATAAACCATATCCTGAAGTTCCTGAAAAATATCTAATGATTCTTTTAACTGCTTTCAAATGGATTTCTTTGGGATCAGATTGAAATCTGGCACAAGCTCCCACACTGAAGGCAATATCGGGTCTACTAGCTGTAAGATATAATAGACTGCCTATCATGCTCCTATACAGACTGGAATCAACACTCTTACCACTCGAATCTCTAGACAATTTTAGAGTGGTGCTCATGGGAGTGTTCATGTGTTTGGCTGAATCTAATCCAAATCTTTTGATCAATTCTTTTGCATATTTGGTTTGGGAAATAAACATTCCATCAGTCAATTGTTTGACTTGTAATCCTAAAAAGAAATTAAGTTCACCAACCATGCTCATTTCAAATTCAGATTTCATTAGATTAGCAAATTCTTCTGTGAAGTTATTGCAAGTAGATCCAAACACAATATCATCAACATAAATTTGAGCAATCAAAATAGAATCATTGGTTTTTTGAATAAAAAGAGTTTTATCCACACTTCCCCTTTCAAAATTTTGATTAATTAAAAATTGTGTAAGCCTTTCATACCAAGCTCTAGGGGCTTGTTTGAGACCATAGAGGGCCTTTTTGAGAATATATACATGATTGGGCTTCTTTGCGTCTTCAAATCCTTTAGGTTGCTCCACATAAACTTGTTCTTCCAAAAGTCCAAACCATCCCACCTCATGAACCAAATTAAGCCAAAACCTTGAAATTGACATTCCACAAAAACCCAAACCACTCCAACGGACCCAAAATTGTCCCAAAGAGTAACCAAAATCCAAACCATGGTCTCCTAACTCGCCACATACAGCTTATTGGGTCACAAGGCCAAAACCAAAACCAAATCCCGGTCCCCTAACTTGCTACATACCGCTTGTTAGGTCACAAGACCAAAATCAAAATTCAAAACCCGACCCCCTAACCTGCCACATACAGCTTGTTAAGTCACAAGGTCAAAAACCAAAAACCTTCTTGACCGCCTGATGCGCAACACAAAGCCTTTAGGTTCACAAGGTCAAAAAGAAAATCCAAAATCCAAAAACCCAACCCAAATGTCATTTTCAAAATTTTGCCTTGAGATGGTACGTGATGTCTCTCACTGCCATAAAATTCCCTTGGAAACTCAAAAGGCTACACTATCTAGAAAAATGCTCAGAAACTCTTGGTCAAGTCAGAAGTTCTCCTTCAAAGTTTTCTTCGAGGCACATCGACTGCAAAGGCTATCCAATTCGTCGCTGTACCTCGAGGGGGCATTTGTTGACACCAAAAATGTCACTTTGCCTCATCAACATCAAAAGCTATATGGAGCCGCATCCTACTACAAACAGGCAAAGCTGCTTCAAGCATCAGATCTTGACAGAACCAAAAAAAACTACAAGATCTTTCAAAATAGCCAAAAGAAGGGTACACATGAAGTCCCGGGCCATTTCGACACCATCTGGCCTAACTTCAATCCTCCAACAGCTGAGCGGGAACTCCCGACGGCGACAATGTCAAATACATCAAATCTTCGATCAGAGTCTATGGATGGTCTCAAAATACCTCCAAAAGGCTCCATGTCGAATTTCAAGTCAAACCGACAACGTTTGACCCGGTTTTGATGCTCCGAAGCAAAATCAAGCATACCGGCAGCGAAGCTCCCCGGGACCATGGCACCCAAATCAGAGCTAATGGATCATCTCAAAATGACTCCAATAGGCTCCCCGTCAAATTTCAGGTCAATCGGACATCGGATGACCGTACATCAAAGCTCAACATCTTCCGCACGGTGAAATCAAGTCAAGCATCGACGGGACCCAAAACGGCTTCAAAACTCAAATAAAAGACCATGGTTGGTCCTATCTAATTCCCAAGAAGCTTCACCTCAAATTTCAGGTCATTCCGGCATCGTTTGACTCAGTTTCAACTCTTGGCGGAAAATCGGCTACAGAGTCTTCGGCTTTTCCAAAAAATAGGAAACTTTGTGCTCTGATTTTCACAGCCTTTCGATGGGGTTTCTTCAGAGGAATCAAGCCAATAAATGAAGAGAAATGTCAAAGAAAAATACAGGAGAAAACATAAGCGAAAAAGCCCGAGAAACGACCAAGAAACGGCGACCGGAAGGCGGCCGAAAAATGGACCAAAGTCCAAGGTCGCCAGCCCCATGGTCGCCGGCGACCATGGGTGCATGGTCGCCGGCGACCCTGGAAATCCGGGTCGCCGGATTTCCGCCGAAACGTCCGTTTTTCCGATACTTTTCGCGTTTCGCAATGATTGGCCCCTGTGATTTTCTTAAAATCTGATTTTTGAGGCATGATATCCGTCGATCTTCGTCAACATCACGGATCCGCTATCAAAATCATTTGATCATCATCGGACACTCCGAAACCGCCAACCGGCCGACCAAGAAAGCACACTTTCTGCCCGACCGATCAAGAAATCGACTGGACACATGTTGCCGGACCATTAGTGGCAACCAATGTCTGAATTTTCATCGTCATCCGACATCAAGCAACGTACGGATCCATCGATGATCATCGCAAGAAGAATTCCAAAAGACGCGGCGCGGCCCGCGACTCTTCAAGCGACTCGGCAGCCAATTAATGAAGTTAAATGACCCTTTTATGGCAATTTATTAGGGTCAGTAACTCATTATTTTGAACGGCCCAATCAGAAGCCAAGAAATGGGAGTTACAAGTCCAATTAATCATCACAATTAACCATGTAACTCCTATCATTATGGAATTAATCATGGTAATTAATCATGAAACTCCCATCATCATGGAGATTAAAAGCCCATTACTCTCCATCGGCCAATCAAAATCCAAGAAAAAGGAGTTACAAAATTATGAAATTAAATCTTGTAACTCCTCCCATCATGGAGCATTAATATCATTAATGCCCATAAGACCTTCCTAATGGCCACCAAAAGCCTATAAATAGGCGGTCATTCCAAAGGGAAGGGGTCTTGAAAATTGGGTCCAGAAAAATTGTCTGAAAACTATCCTGAAGAATTCTCTGCAAAAAAGAAGCTCTCTCACTTTGAAGAAACTCTGCTGCAAACACTACAAGGTGATCGAAGTCCCTTGGGGGGCCACCCCCCCCCCCCCCCAAGATCTCCTCTCTTCTTCTATCCAACATGGCCTAGATGCTGCTTTTCAGCCCGTCTACTTGGTTTTTTATTGGATATAAGACCTTCTCTTGGTCTTTATCCTCTAAAAATCTGAGGTCCAAGCCAAGCCAAGTGAATCAAAGCATCAAGTGTTCTCATCTGAAGGATGATGGCGGAGCCCATACATCACTCGCGACCGTCGATCTGAACGTGTCCCCACAATCGCTTGAGAAGTCAGATTCCTTTTCTTACTTTTCTATTGTATTGTATTTTTTAAAAGAGACATAAAAATCACATTTCTTGTCTTTACATTTTGATGAGATTTGTAAACTGCCTTTTACGGCACAAAGTCGCCTTCTACGGCACAAAACTGCCTTTCACGGCAAATTAAACAAAATCGCCTCTCACGGCATTTTAAAACCTTGTCTCTTTCTTTAAAATATATGTGCAATGGAAAGTTAGAAAAAAGTTGATTTCCTTTTCTACTTGTGAAGGTAAATCTCCGGATCACCACTTCAAATTCCAAGTAGAATAGAAAATCTGGTATACCCGTACAAAAAAAAATGTTGATGCTTGCTCTTGTTTTTTTTCTTCGCCCCACCGCACCCCGGCGGACCCGGGACGGAGGAAGGCGAGAAAGAAAAAGACGGGTCCATCAATTATTCAATTTCTGGCTTTGTAAAGGTTAATAGAAATGTCTTTTACTTTTTATGCTTGATCTTGACATATCATGTATAGGTTAAATTCCTTTAATGGGTTGTGATTGATCTTGATAAATAGTGATTAGAGTTTCAACATGTTGAAGTGAATGGAGTCGTAGGTACTAATTAGAGAATTGGATTAAAAAAAAAGGGGTTTTCAAAGCTAAATCTTCCGATACAAGGCAATTGCGTGCACATTGGATTGAGTTTTATTGGGATAAGACTATGAAGTAATTTTGGAATGATTAAATTTGTTTTGGTAAAATCCAATACCCTGACCTCTCTTTCTCTGATCAAGTTTGTGTTTAGATTTCCTTTGATATCATTTTAGTTATTATTTTCTTGACTAATTATGGTTTCAAAATCTCTAGTGTGAAAACTGATTGAGGATTTTTGGATTTGTTTCTTCAAATCTCTATGGATCGACTCGTATTTGCCATTATCTACTTAATAGAAATTTGTGCGATTGCGGTTAACTATTTTGAGCACATCACCACACCTGGTTCTTATGAATTGATTTAATTTCCTCTCTCATAGCATTCATCCAATTTTCAGCATCATGCACATTGATTGATTGAGAGTAGGATATCGGATCCAAATCCTCCACAGTTTCCACTAAACTGCAATAATCATCCAAATATGACGGATGTTTCCTTATCCAAACAAGTTTACTTGGTTCCAGTTGTTCCTAATCAAGTGGGCCGTGGCCAGGGGTTACATTTCCAACATCAACCACGTCGGACCTCCCACTCGCTTGAACATCCTTATCCCTAGAGATCTCATAGAAATCCACCATCCATGGTCTACTCTAGGATTAACCGTTGGATTCTCAAGGAAATACACATCTCGACATTGCATGATTATTTTATTATCGTGATCATACACACGATATTCCTTTGAATGACTTTGGTAGCCAACAAACGAGCAATTATTTCTCGTTTTTTCCTGCAGTTTGTGTCTTTTTTGTGGCAGTAATAGGACATGTACGAGGCAGCCCCAAACTTTTATATGTTCCTTTTAGGTTTGGCTCCAGTCCATAACTCATATCGGGTCTTGGGCACAGATTTAGAGGGCACCCTGATCAATATATATTATGTAGTATTAATTGCTTCTCCCCACAAATACAGCGAAAGTTCCGCGTGGCTCGTCATGGACCTTACCATATCCAAAAGTGTTCGATTTCGACGTTCAGCTACTCCATTTTGTTGTGGGCTATAAGGGATCGTATACTCATGTATGCCACCCTCTCTTGCACAATATTCTTTGAACAGCTCAGAAGTATATTCCCCCCTCTATCGGATCAAATCCGTTTAATTTTTTTGCCCTTTTGATTCTGAACTTCCGCAGCATATATTTGAGAAACTTTTAATACCTCATGTTTATTTTTAATCAAATAGATATAACCATATCTGCTGAAGTCAACAATGAAGGTAATAAAATACATCTCCCCCTTCCTAGTGTGAACATTAAAGGGTCCACATATATTTGAGTGTATCAGGTTTAGCAATTCTGAATTTCTAGTTCCCTTTGGGAATGGTTTCTTGACCATTTTCCCGCTTAGACATGGTTCACATGGAGGGTATTCCATTTTTCCAATATCAAGTAAAAGTTCATCCCTAACCATTCTAGTTATTCTGTTCTTATTAATGTGTCCTAATCTGTAGTGCCATAACAATGCCAAACCATTAACACATTCATTCACACATACAGAATAATTGTAACTAGATTTTATTGCAACTTTAGAAGTGTCCAGCAAATACAATTTGTCATGAAGCAAACCAGAAAAATAATTTTTTCCATTGAGCCCAACAGTAATCTTATCAGTAGTGAACCTAATTTCAAAACCACTCAATGCAAGCTAGCTGACGGAAATCACGCTCCTCCCCATGTCGGGAGCGCAAACATCTGATAAATATAGTGATTTTCCAGTTGGCAAAGGAATTTTGACTTTCCCCACCCACAACACATCGCAGAATGTCTCATTCCCCATGTATATATTATATTCTCCAGCTTTAATTTCTTATGATTCAATGAAGCATGCTTTAGTCCTCGAGATGTGCCGAGTGGCCCCAAAATCAATCCACTAGTTGCTTTCATTGGTATCCACCATCATGGATTCCGTGATTATATCAATATAATTTTTACTTCCATGTGATACTATGTTCTATTGCCCATTCTCACCCTTTTTCTTTTTATTTTTATCTGGACAGTCCGCACAATAATGCCCAGACTTCCAACAAATAAAGCAACGCCCTTTTTCCTTTTGTTGCACATTTGCTTTCCCTTTGCCCTTATACTTCCTTTTCCCCATACTGGCCATCAAGCCACTAGCAGAATTGATTTGGGCAAGCAAAGCAGTAGGTACAACACCACGGACAACCTGCCTTTGTCCTTCAGCAATTGATTCTGCCTAAATATCTTTAACAATCAGTGTTTTATGAACGCTAAGGATCTGAGAAACATTCTCCCATGAAGGTGGGAGACTTTGCAATAGATACAATCGCTGTGCCTCCATAAGGTGGGACAGAGTGGATGCATCATATTTCGTAATTATTTGATCATAAATTTCTTTTGCTGAAGCCAGTTGCTCAAATTGCTTGACCAAATATTGGAAATAAATCCAAGTAACAGATGCCTTGTTGATTCATTATCATATTCCCAAGTAACATAGAGATCTTTTTCTTCCTTGGAAGCATCATCAGCAGGCTTCTCAAGTGTCTTTTCTTTAATAACATACGAAAGACCCTCAAAGTGTAACAAGGCATCCATTCGACGTTTCCAAATGCGTAAATTCCTCCCATTGAAAATATTGGCCTTAGCGAGTGCGTTTGACGATTCGGATCTTGCGATAAGGCTACGGATCGACGAGATTTGAGTCTTCTTCTTCGTGAGTTCCATCTCGGTTGGCATTCTGTTTTCCACAACGAAGCAAAGAAAGGAGGAAGAAAAAACCTTCGATCACGGAAATCGGACGCAACTGCCAGCGTCCCAAAGAGAGACAATGCAAGAAATCGCCAGCATCAACTTGTTGCTTTCTGCCTCGGGATTCGTGCCATGGAGAGAACCCATCAACTATTGCAAACAGCAACTGTCTTGCTGTATCTTCCCAACCTCGCCACAGGTCTAGACCTGCGTGTGTGTACGACCCAACCCAGTGACTGGTACGGCGACGTCAACGCAAGGCAAATACTGACGCAAGGGCGAGTCCCGGTCTCCTTGGTCAACAGAGTCTTTGACCTGTCGTAACCTCCTCATCCGACCTCCGATCGACGAATGGTTTGGTTCTACGAGTTCGTGGCGACAAGCACTATTTAGTAGATGCAACAAATCAGCATTCCAACGATCAGGAGCAAGGGTTCCCATCTCCCTTAAATAGAGCAATCCCCAGGAGTTACAATTTTATCCGGACTCTACCTCTCCTAGAATCTCACATTTCTTAACCAGCGTGGGAAATCTGTCAAACTAAGAGTCTGAACTTGATTCAAACTCTACCACCGAGAATCTGATCCTTATGTGACTCAACCAGATCAACACTTATTGGGAGTTCATCCGCGGCAAACCGCCGAACTCGATCTGGCATGGGCCTTATGGCGGTCGGGCCACAAAGTTTTCCAACAATATCATCACTATCTTCTTCATCCTTTAATTATTTTGAGTATAGACCAACTGTTATAAGGCTTTAGAAACCTTTGATCAAAAGGAAAGAGGAAGAAATCATTCCTCAAATACAATCGATCTATCCTTACTAGTTCCTCATCATCCATCCAGCTTGATGGGTGGCGTGGTTTCTAGTAAATCTACTCCGAGCCACTTAATGATACTCAATAAATCCATCGCGTAGATCAGTCGCGTGTTGTAGTGGATGCATGGCACTTGATCCAAAGCTTTCGCAATGATTTCCCACCAACAATGGTATCAGAGCAACAGCCCGTTTGCAAGCATAAAGTTTTGATGGCAAGAGATTGTGTTTGAGGAGTTCCATGTGTTTTTTAATAAATCAAAGGCCCAATTTAAACAATTTATTGCTCTTGGAGCACCAATATAACCTCACATATGAATTTAGCTCTTTGATCTTCGTGGGTTTGATTTCATAAATAACAAAATTATAAATTCTGGTTTTTTTTTATTTTGGATCCAAATGCATAATTTGAATTGTTCATTATTGGTGTCGTTGATCCTTTCCTATACCTAAAACTCTTGGGGTTGTTGATCCTTACTGGATTGCATGAAAAGTCCAAAAAAAAACTAAAATATGTGTTATATTCAAGTAAGAATGAATGATGCTTGAGTTCTCTTGCAAACTTGCAACTGCAGGCAACACAGGAGCAATATTTGGTAGGTTTTTTTTTTTTTTTTTTTTTTTGTTATATTGCCCTTAGAGCTGCCCTCACACTTGCGATTCGCTCCCAAGATGTCAAAGTTTAAGTATTTCCCTTGTGCAATATGTTAGGGCCATACGATATCGCACACATCATTTTGTGCGATATCCTAAGACCGTGCAATAACACACCTTTATTGTACGAACAGTTTTGCGGGAATTATGTAAATTTCAACCGTTGTAGGGAAAATGCCAAATGTAAGAACAGTCGTACGGTCAATTTCGCTTTTTTTTTCCTCTCTGCCCAGGTAGCTCTTTATCCGCCCATTATACATTTTGTTGCAGCCCAATATTCTTCTATGGTTAGTTAAGTATGATCTGATTTCTTGAAAATCATTCTTTCATATTCTAATTAGTTTTGCATAGTTTAGCGCCCATTATTCAGAATCTTCATAATTTAAAGTGGGCCACTTTGCAGCAAGATTTTAATATATCAGACCCTCTTATCACATTTTAAAATATTCCTTAATATTTAATTGAATTTAAAGCAATGTTTGATGTGGAGTACTACTACATTTTTTATTCCAGCTTTTGCGGATTGCTTCCAAGCAAACATTTATGATGGTATGGTTATTTAGGCTTTGGCCCACCTTATTATTGTCATGATATCACTTTATGGGTCCAATAGACAACAATATAAAATGTCGACCGCAAATAATAGGTGAAATAAAACATGAAAAGTTCTGGGGGAAAATACTGTCTGTAGTAGATTGTGCCTAGATCCGATCATCAATAATGATGTCGAACCAACCATGGGAGATATTCAAGTGAGAACGTGTTTTCACCATGCTTTCGTGAGAACTATTGGTGGGGCCCAATTAGCAACCAATCCAAACCATGCAAAAGCCAGGTCCCTCCTTGATAGTCACTAATCCTAAGATTTGGTACCCATCCAAATGCATTGAACTATTTGATGTACGGTTGAATTTTTTTTTTAATATGAAGTCATTAAATTGGTGAGCCACGTATAAAGGGGTTAAGGGCATGGGACTAGGTCAAAATTGATACTTGGAGTCGTCCCTGGTAAATCTTTCCATGCCCTCTTATCTCATCCCTAAATGGAACCCACAAATAGGCCCCCCCTAAAAATGTTCTCATGGTGACTCCTTGAAAACAATTATCTCTTGAACAAAGCCCATCTAACCATTATATATACACGAACATCCTAAAGTGTGACGTGACGTCTATATCAAGCGCTTTTGGCAATCAAAGGTTAAATTTGAACTAATCCAGCAAATCTGATCATTGATTGAAGGGATCTATGAGATAGGAAGATATTATGATCTATCTTATTTAATTTTAGTATATATTGGATGAGTAAGTATGCAGTTGCACGATGCCATTATATCACCCATTGCATCATGATTCTCATGTCGTGTTATTTTTCCCATTGCGGTAAATGGAGCTTTTAGATTGTGAGCTTGATGGTTCTATTTCTATAAGATTTGATTGCAAGAGGCACAGAAATGTCTGCCTGTTGCATGCATCATATTCGTACATTGTACGACGTGGCATACATGTAGTAAGTGGCATCACATCAAATATCTTCTTTTTTATGACCTTGAATAAGACAAATTTGAGGGCATTGTTGTAGACATTGGTACCGAACTACTGGAGTATGGGCTTGCTATTGGCACACATAAAATATCTTTTTCCACACAAGGAATCTATTTTTTTTATTACATTTTAATCCCTTTATGAAAGAGGAAAATGGACAGATGAGTAAAATGTGTGGGAAGAAAAAGGAAAATGCAAAGATAGATAAAATAGGAATTTTTGGTGTGTGTGGAAAAAAATAATATAATTTTTAAGTTATTCTGGTGTGTGTGGAGAGAATTTGTGTGAAAAAAAATATATTTACCTATATTTTATTTTATGTGACGACCGAGTCGAGGATCACTTTACGATGATCTTACAGATGCCGTACCCTAAAAAACATTGCAGGAGCCTGAACATGGTTGGTAGACTTGATGGTTGGAAAACTCTTACTCTCTGAGGTCATCTCATTTTGACCAAGGCTGAGTACTGAATCATCTCATTTTTTTTAATTTTTATTTTTGGTAATGTAATCATCTCATTTTCATGGGATAAAATGAGATGATGTTTGCATTTTGAAACACTTGATAGGTAAATTTAATTTTAAACAATTAAAATTATTTATGAGTAATTTTGCATAAGTTTTAGAGTCAACTATTTAAAAATGATAATTAAAATATGATTTTAAATTTATATTTAATCTTTTACATTTGATATTTAGACTAACAAATCATTTAATATGCAATATATCTTCTTTTATTTTTCACTTTCTTTGCATATATAAATGTATTAATTTGAATTCGTTATCAAGAACTTATATAAATAAATGCATATTTATATTTTATAAATAATAAATTCATTTTTAAATATTTTAAAAAGGAAACATGACTCTCCTTGGTTTCAATGTGGACTCTATCCAAGTCAACCTTATTGCATTGGTGAAGACTAATCCGAATCACGAGTTCCAATATTAATAAACAAGAAAATATTTTAAGAAGTCAAAAGACCCTAGCTGAGACGCTTGAGACATGGCTGTGCAACGTACCTCGGTAGCTTCGTAAATCCAACAAACTTTTGCAAGCAAAACTACAAAACAAAAAATTACTATTCTTTTTTTTTTTTTTTTTTTTTTTTTTTGGAGCAGGTGTGCAAAAAAGGAAGATCGGGTGTGCAAAATGTCATTTTTGGAGCACAGCGATTCAAGGAATTCACATTCACCGTGCCAAGGGATTCATTCCATCACAAACGCGTCCATAAAGGCCTCATCTTGCGACAGACCACTCTACTCCCTACATTCAAACATTCCTATTAGTATAGTAGAAAGTTCTACAATTGTTTTCCTGGTCAGTTTCGGGCCATCAGAGCCATCAATCGAACTGTACTGCTTAGCAATGTAACCAGAAGGACTAAAAAAAAAAAAAAAAATCTGATTCAAACAAGGCACAATCAAGAACACACAAACGTCCAAAGAAGAACCAATTAGTGAGCCTTTTTATTTATTTTGTTTGTTTTACCCTTTCTACTAGTGAACAATCAACCCGAGTTACTGGCCCACAGGGGATCAATCCCTCCCTCCCTCCCTCATTGTTTCTGTGGAGAAAGATGTCTCACCACTAACAGTGGATTCGCAGTAAGCCGCCTCTCAATTCAATAAAAAGTTTTTAAATACTCTACCGATACAGATAGGGGGCACCCTGGCGCCCCCAAAAGAATTCAATGGATACAACGTAATTGGCCCCCACTGCTTTGTCCGTCACAGAAGGAATAATCATGCTTCACAATTACAAATAATTCAAGCTCCAAACATGAATTGTTCTCGATTTTTCAAAGTACACCCACTGCCCATTCTCATGGCACAATGTCAGGGGTGCACCAACTATTAAAAGCCTTCCATTCCAAATCTCATCCCGCAGCAATCATAACCGGTATTATAGCATTGCAGAGCCAAGTAATTTTGCCTTCAGTTGAAGATAAAATGAGGATAACCATCGTCTTATTTTCAGCTTTTAGGATCTGGCAGCGGCAAGACAGAACACAGCATATCATAAACCTGAACAGCCGTTGGACGATTAGATGGATTTCCATCAGTACACTGGACGAACAAGTCAACCAAGAATTTCAACATTTCAGCATCAGTTTCAGACGCAGCGGCCAGTGATGAATCTGATCCGGTCATAGTTGGTTCATCTGACGAGATCAATGACTCCAGCTCATCTGTGAGTCGAGGCCGCCGATTCATCTGCCAGGTCATGAATAAATCAGTGCCTCCAGCCAAAAAAAAAAAAAAAAACATGAAAAGAATCCACATACCACACTAATGAAACAAGGCCAGGCATTTATAGTTATCCAAGACAAAGGTACACTGACAATTCGCGTGCTCTACATAAAGACAAAGGTCGAGTTTCTCCTTCTACCTATAGACAAAGGGCATGGAATATGCAGGCTGACCTCAAAAATGTAGAACTAAATCTAAGATTCCAGTAACAAATCAAACAATTTGTGTCAAACAATTTGTGGACCTACCATTTAAAACCAGGTGAACATTCAAGAAATGTCAAGGAGGCAAGATACAGCACAATCTCGACAAAAAGATCCACATGGACGTTTACTCACTGCTTTGAATTATTCACAATCTAGTGTTAAACAATATTAACCAAGATGCTACCTCCTGGAACAGTTTATGTTTGACCGACAGGATGTTGCAAACAAATTTATTGGACGGTCTCCAGTTTTGCTGCTTGGTATGAAATTCCTCAAAATACAAAAATGGGAGATGGATTGGATAAGTAATGAAATAACCATAGAACAGGTTCTCGACTTCCATGTATCCAGGATACGGCCCACTGGTAGGATTCCTATCACCACAGAGCACAACAGTGAAATCCTAGTATTGATACCTATAATACCCAGATAGGGACACAGGTACAGACACGGATATGGAAAAAAAGGGTCCAATACGCCAACTTCAAAAATTTAGGATACAAATACAGGTACGGAATTTTTAGAAATATAGACAGAAATTTGATTAGGAATTTATTTAAAGCAGAGTATTTATCTTATTTAAAATTAGGTCTCAATTGTGGTGAGGCCCGATGAGTGGATCTAACTTTCAATGAGATTTAAAGAAAGTAATAGGGGCAAAGGGCAAAAATATAAATAACAGAAGAATCTGGACGCTTCCAGCAATAAGCCCCAACCATTTTTTTTTATATATAATAGTGTCCTTATGTCCTTTTTATAAATGAGGCCCAGTCCCTTTCTAACAGATGGTTTGGATCCACTGTGGGACTAGGGACCGCAAATCTGAAACCTACCTAGTTGTCTCGTCACATCAGTGTCGAGACTTGAGACAAAAACATTGAGAAAGGGGAAGGAAGGGAAAAGAGGAAACGGGAGAGAGAGGAAAGGAAAAGAGAAGGAAAAGAAGAAGAAGAGGAGGAGGTCCGCCTTCATCGCGTCGTCGCCGGCCTTCAGTGAAAGGGACCCCCTTTTCTACTTCTTTTTTTTTTTTGTTTCGATTTCTCCACCAACAAAAAGAAAAAAAGAAGGAAAAAAGAGTGAACAGCTCTGTTTGTTTTTTTTTTTCACTCTAAAGAAGGTTTCATGGTTTGAGCGTATCCTGAAATTTTGCAGCCGTATCTTGCCGTATGTCGTATCCATATCATACCGTGTCGGTACGGATACCATGGGCCAAGTGCCGTGTCCAGGCATTATAGATTAATACCATTTGCTGAATGATAATCAAATAGCATCAGCAATGTGCGCTGAACCCATATCCATCCACATTAATTTTTATGCCTTGCGATGGACACCGGCTAGAATGGAAGGTTTGGCAATCTGGGTGTATGGCCATTCAAGGATTTTTGGAGCCGGAAACAATGAATTTTAAGTTCCAAAATAAAATGAATAGTAGGAGTCCAGTGACATTCTTTTAGTTGGTTTAAGGCCACCGACAAGACCTCCATTGCCTTGAAAATGATTAGCAAGATGATTAGCTTTAACAAATCAGGCATAACCGGAAGCTTATTTCCATGGGATTCAATTTTTAGTTGTTCGGTGCAGATGGACCCTCCACTAGTGGGATTTTCCGCACAAGAGAGGGAACCCATGTCCAACCCTCCCCCCTCAAACTTCCATATTCGTTACCCAAGCAAGTCCTTGGGGCACAGTTTGCTAAGGATAAGAGACTCGGTTATAAATAATTTGGCTCTTCTAGCCAAAACAAGCTGAAATGGAAAAGGATAACACAGGATGAAAAATAGCAGTAGCGGCGGGCGTAGCGGCCCGCCGCCAAACCGCTAAGAAGCAGGCGCTACATAGCGTAGCAGGGCGATTTTTCTTAAAAAAACTCAGAAAATCTAGAAATTTGTAAAATGAAAGAAAATGTGGTTCTTTTGCAAAAGTAAGAAAAGAGGGCATAGCGGTGCTCTCATTATGAGGTCCTGTATCTCTGAATAGAAAATAGTAGTAATGATTTCTTTTCCACATATATTCGTGTTTGTAATCAAACAATGTCATCAAAATATTATCACCATTGTTGCTTAGAATATCACATTTTTTAGTTCTATTTTGAAATGTATATATACATATATATATATAGTTTAAAATTTTCTGTTAAAGAAAAATTTGATTAGGGCCTTAGGTTGAGCCACTATTTCCTATTAAAAGGAGATTATTTGGTTGAGCCCTATTTCCTATTAAAAGGAGATTATTTGGTTGAGCCCTATTTCCTATTAGAGTAGAATTTTGCTAGAGCCTTTTTTCAATTAGTGTGAAATTTGTTTAGACTTTATTTTCAATTATTGTGAAAGTTGGCTATGTCTCTATTTCCGGTTAGAGTAAAATTTGATTGAGCTCTATTTCTAATAAGATTAAAATTTGGCTAAGCCCCTAATTTTTATTAATTTGGCTAAGCAATGATTTTTTCTATTTTAATACCTGAGGGGCCCATTTGATTTTTATCTATAACTTTCATAAGGTGGGCCACTGTGGGGCCCATTGTTACCCAACTTAGTAAATAAAAGAGGGACCAAAAAAGGGGGCTTTAATGCCGTAATTCTTTTCCTAAAACAGCAGGCTCGAGAGTCCTGGGGAAAAGAAAAAACAGGCCTCGAGAATGACAGAGAAGAGGGGAAGGAAAAGAGGAAGAAAGGAAAGAAAATGAAGAAGAAATGAAGAAGAAGAAGAAGAGAAGAGGAGACAGTGACGCTGTCGCTGCTGCTGGTGCGTGCTGGTGCTGCAGCTGCCTGCTGGTGCTGAGCTGCTGCTGCGGCATGATGCTGCGTGCTGCTGCAGCATGATGCTGCGTGCTGCTCCTGCTGCTGCATGATGCTGCTTCCAGGTATGTTTCTACAGCTGCTGTCCCTTCTTTTCTTTTCTTTTGTTTCCTTATTCCTCCTCTTCTTCTCCCTGAGCCAAGAGAGGTTTTTTTTTTATTTTTTTATTTTTTTTACATTTCATTGTTTGTAGCTGCGATACGTAACGAATCGGTGCGTATCGGCCGATACGGGTGCGACGGCCGATAAATCAACCGTAGCATGGTGGTGGCCACCGCTATGGCCAATATTTTCATCCATGCACATGATTCTGGAGAGGTTTTGTAGAGGCCGTTGGCCTCATTAAGGAAAATGTAGGAAGGGATATATGATAAGGGGAGAGAGTTTCTGTTTGGCACTGCAATTGGATTCCCTCCAAAAATGGTTTTAGGAAACCCTTCTCCCCCATATTGAATCCAAACCTTAAGGTTAAGGACCTTCTTGATAATAATAAAACAGGGACATTGAAAAAACTCAGAAATATATTAGTAATGGTGTGTGGACATTATGATGTTAGCAAGATTTATATCACCAGCCATAGTTGGGAGGACAAGAGAATATGGTCTCACTCAAAGAATGGGTAGACTAAATCGACTTTCAGCATTATAAGCAACTCTGAACCTAATAACTGAACTGCTTTGATTAAGTGCAAGTATCTATGGAGACGCCTTTGCCTCAAAGAATTTTACATTTTGGATGGAAATGCCTAAGGAGAGCCATTCCAGTAAGAGACTTCCTGATTACTAAAATCAGGATTTCCCATTTTAATAACTTATGCCCTATTCATGAGGAAGACAAGGAAACCATTTAATACATCCTGGGATGTTTCGTTTGGATTGCAGTTTGGATTGTTAACACAAACTTAATCTTGGTTGCTTAGATGATGGGCGAATGAATGGACAGATTGTGCTCAATCGTTTCATCAGGTCAAGGAAAATCCACATTCTCACACCCAAATTTCAGCAATTTGGTGGGTTGTTTTTAAAGGGAACAAGAATTAAGCCCAAATGCATCACTTCATTCGCAAACTGCATGATTTCCAACTGTAAAAGGAGGGTTCTTTGTGATGGCCACTAGGTTCTCAAACCACATGACCTGCATGGGAGTAGGGATTCTGAGATGGAACCTGACTTACTGAAGCAGCTATCAACCCCTCCAATAGTAAAGCCGCTTATGGCCTTGCTTTCATCATAAGATATTCGGTGCGCGTTGCAGAGACATCTCATGGGTCAAGAGCTCACTCTGCCAGAGGCTGAAGTGCAGTCATTCCTCTTTGGTCTAGTATCGATTAAAGATCTTGGGGCGACCAAGGTCTTGCTCTGTTCCGATGCAGTGGAGGTGGTTAAAGCGATCAAGGGAAAGGAGGACTTGAGTGTTGAGTCTATTATTTCGGGTATTCAAGCTTTGAGTTGTCACTTTGATTGTTTTGAGCCATGTCACATTCCTAGGGACCTTAATAGGATAGCTACTAATCTTGCTGTATTGGGAAGAAGTGGGATTTCTAGAGTTTGGTTTCAGGATGCTATGATTTGAGTTTTGGGTCTGTTTGGTTTTCATTGTTTGTTTGGTTGTTTTAATGGATCTATATTTTCTATCAAAAGAAATTTTCAATTATGCATACCTGAAGAAGGTGAGCGAATTCAGAGTCTGAAAAACCTGCATAAGGAATCTGGAGAGTAAGCAACTCCAAGAGGACACACCCATATGACCAAATATCTACCTCCTGCAATGATACAAGAGAAGCCCAATCAGATGAAATCATCAAAATAAAAAGTCTAATAACAAGTACAGTAGCACAGAAAAAAAAAAAAAACAAAAATAAATTAGAGCATAAATATCCAGCCTCCAATTTCTTTCCATCAAAGATAAATAGAGCTTGTTATCTGCACAAAAGAGATTATATTAACAGCAACCACGTCGCCAGCATACAGCATATAGTAGCAGAGGAAAGAATAACCAAGCCAATGCACTTTAAACAAAAGTTCAATTACAACTAAAACTGCAACTGTGAAATGGAAAGCTACACGTAGTCGTCGTTCCGAAGTCAATAAGAGTTCATTTTTTTTATTGAAAAAAATAAGAGTTAGTATAAGTAAGACAAACCCAAAAAGAAACCAACCAGTAATCTGCCAAAGATATAATAATTAAATATATAGCATAGCAGTCCCAAGCCCAAATAAAGTCAGTCATAACCATAATTAATTATTACATATATTCATCACATTGGTTATGAGCTCCACTCATTTTTGCCTTTATCTGCAACTGGGATGTGTAGACCTATCCTGTATAGTCAAAGGGAAGTCTCTCATTAGTCTCTAAAAAGGGTGGCAATGGGTCAAATTGGGTCGGTTTAAAAATTCTGTAACATGTATAACTCGTCCCAAACCCAATCCATTTATTAACCAAGTGGAAAATGTCAACATGATCCTGAAATGGAAGGGTCAACCCCAAACTCTTAATCAAACTCGTCCATGTCCAAATCGACTCGATTGGGCCCTTACAACCCGGTCTAAGCTCCATTTAACTCTCTTTCTCCATTGTTCAATCGAGATGCAAATGGTTGAAGGGGGCAAAAATATGAAGTTTTCCATGGGATGGCTTCTTCGAGAAGGACAAATCAGATCTATTGCATTTTGGATGGTCAAAAAAGAATGGAGAAGAAAGAGGAGATAGTAGCTCACATAGAAGACTACTTTTCCTCTCGTTATGCAAATGAGGGTTGGGAGAGACCATCTTTGGCTAACTTAGTCTTCGATGCTGTTGGAGAACAAGAGGCTCAATGGTTGGAAAGGAAGTTTGAAGAGGAGGAAGTTCGTTAGGTGGTAATCGACCTTGCCAACGACAAAGCGGCAAGCCCAGATGGATTTCCAATAGCCTTCTTTCAATGCTTTTGGGAGATGCTGAAGAAGGATATATTAGCATTCATGGAGGAATTTCACCAAAGGGTAAGCTTTCCAAAGGATTGGGGCCCTCTTTTATTGCACTTATCCCAAAGAAGTCAGGAGATATTGGCATAAGGGACTACAGGCCCATTAGTCTGCTTGGAAGTATCTACAAAATCTTAGCCAAGATTTCAGCTGGGAGAATTCAGGTGGTCTTGCGCAAAGTTATATCCAATGAGGCGGCAGATCTAGGACAACATTCTGGTGGCCAACGAGTGTGTGCACTCGAGATATACAAAGAGTGAGCAGAGGCAGGTGAGGCTCATTTGCAAATTAGATTTGGAAAAGGCTTATGTCAAGGTGGATTGGAAGTTTCTCCAATCCATGCTCAAAAGACTGGGGTTTGGGGAAAAGTGGAGGAAGTGGATCCAGGAGTGTGTCTTGTCAGCTTGGATCTCCATTTTCATTAATCGGTCTCCTAAGGGCTTTTTTAAGGCTCAAAGGGGACTAAGACAAGGGAATCCTCTCTCCCTGTCTCTCTTTCTAGTAGTGACAGAAGTGAAGGGAAGAATGATTAAAGAGGCAGTGAATGCAAGCTTATTCGAAGTTTTCAAAGTTAATAGAAAGTAGAAACACCCCTGAAATTAACCACCTGCAATTCGCTGATGACACCCTCATATTCTGCGGAGCTAATGAAGACCACGTAAGAAATGTCAAAATTACTATCCTTCGTTTTGAAGCGGTTTCAAGGCTTAAGGTGAATTTCTTCAAGAATGAGTTGTTTGGGCTACGATCTGAGATGCCGGTGCTCGTAAATTTGCTAATATCTTGGGGTGCAAGACGGGAGAACTGCTAGCTTTGTAGCTAGGGCTGCCTCCAAGCTCAGGGAGGATTACAAAATCTATGTGGAACCCGGTAGTGGAAAGGGTAGAGAAAAAGCTATCTTTATGGAAATCTAAATACGTATCCATTAGTGGAAGGGTCACCTTGATCAAATAAGTGTTGTCCAACTTGCCAGTGTACTACTTCTCCCTGTTCAAATGCCCAGTCTCAATTATTAAGAGGTTAGAAAGGATGGAGAGATAATTTTTATGGTACGGCAATAATACCAAGAAGAAGTTCCATTTGCTAGATTGGGGTTCAATATGTAAACCTAAGGAAGGAGGTTTGGGCGTCAGGCCTCTCAAGTAGAAGAATCAAGCCCTTCTAGGCAAGTGGCTCTAGAGGATAGGAGATGAAACAGAAAGCCTATGGAGACAAGTCTTGCATAGAAAATACGGGCTTCCGAGATGTGGGTGGGATGTCCAGGAAGCTCCAACAAAAGCTTCTGCAATTTGGAAAGGAATCCTATCAGTTAAAAGACTTTTCATGGAGAATATAAAGTACCAAATTGGATCAGGGAAGAGGATTCTCTTTTGGAAAGATCGGTGGGCTGGAGATAGGTCTTTGGGCGCTCAGTTTCCGGATCTACTAAAGTGTGCAAGGGATAAGGAAGACAAGGTTAACTCATCTATGACAAGAATTGGAGGAAAGGTGGTTTGGACCCATTCTCCTCTTTCTTCATAGCAATTCCCAACTACCCGAGAGAAAGGAGTGCAGTCAGTATCATTTGGAAGTTGAAGGCACCCCCAAGGGTGACTATTTTTGGGTGGTTGGCTCTCACGAACAGCATTCTCAGTTTCTCACCATGGAGAAGGGGGATGACTATTGTTAATGGGTGCCCAATGTGCTTGAATAACGAGGAATTCGTGGACCACCTTTTGTTGACTTGCAAAACGGCTCAGTCTGTTTGGATGACAGTGGTGGGGTGGTATGACTGCTGTTGGGTATTTCCCAACAGCATTCAAGAGCTCTTCCAGGCTTGGAAGGCTCCAACCGGGGTCCCTAGAGCTGAGTTGTGAAGATTGACGTTTCTGGCGATACTCTGGACGATATGGAAGGAAAGTAGTTCAATGTGCTTTGAAGAGAGTTTCTAGCGAGAGCTGTACGGTGGAGAGAACTAAGTTTCTAGTTGCTCTCTGGGTATCCATTAACCCAACTTTTGGAGATTATACAATAGATCAGATAATGTCCCACTGGAAGGAGTTGGCTTTCACAAGATTGATGTGGTAGTTGGGTTATTCTTGGGCTTTTTCCTTCTTTTGTTTCACTGTATCCTATTTTAGTTTGTCACTACTCATCTCTTGTACTGTCTGTTTTTGTTTTTAATTAAAGTAACCATTCAAAAACAAATCCTTAAAATTAGGAAAGAGAAGAATAAGATGCGGAAACCAAAGATCCACAAAAGACTTCTTTTTGCAAGAGACATAGTCTTATTTTCAGTTTCCTATAGCCTTCTCTCTCCTCCTTTTTGCAATAGACATAAATGTCTTTGATTCTGTTTAAAAAAGGCGTGCAACATGTGATTACCAAACAATCTATTTTGTCTAAATGCCTATATGAACCCGCCTTAAGCCTTTAAGACATTTAGACCTGAGAAATTGAGATGCCAAATGGCACCTAAATATTTGCATGGCTAGAGAAAGATGCTATAGAGTAATATGAGTATATGAGTGGCAGACTGGCAGTGGCCTAGCCTTCTCTGCTTCACTAATGGCTGAATATAATCAACTCCTGCGAGACATGCTTCACTCTTCTACATGTAGGCACTTTTTCAAACTAACACATGGAAAATAGATAATAAAGTCCTAACAGGCAGTTACAAGTATGATGCACGACATTGACAAGTGGAGGAACATCAATGGTGAATTGTTTCAAGACATTGAGGACCAAAATGCTGATCACTAATTTCTCAATAAAAATGAACAAATTGCACTTACCAACCCATATCGATGCTGGCCATGCATTGCCTTCAGCACCTCAGGAGCCATCCACCGAGGTGTACCAACACAAACATCAGGAGGATGAATGCCATGGTGCGCAATACAACATGTGTGTAGATAAGACATAAGGGGAACTGCCCTGTCAAAATCACAGAGCTTTACAACTGGGCTTCCATCTATTCTTTTGCTATCCAGATCAATTAAAATGTTTTCACTTTTTACATCCCGGTGAATAATGTGCTTAGAATGAACTTCGGCCAAAGCACAGGCGATATCTCTAGCAATAAATAATGCCAACTTAACTGGAACATGCTTCATGCCACTCTTTGCTAATTTGTCCATGTAACTCTGTCACACAAAAATCAACTTCTAAGAAAATTAAGAAATTACAGTAGAGGTAGTGGCAGAGAAACACATCCAAATACTCCAACAGCAAATATACCTTTAAGGAACCTCCTTTTATGAACTCCATCATAATTGCTGATTGTAGTAGTCGTTGCTCTTTCTTTCCTTCGGTTGCAGGAACCCACTTGGAAGACAGTTGGTGTCCATAAATTTCAACAATGCATGTATGCTTCCTTAAAGCGCCTAACATTCTTACTTCCCCCAGATGATTGAATACAAAATTCCTCACTTCTTCATCTGAAGTGCCATTTACTTCTATAGAATGAAACTGCAGGTTGTAAAGTGTCAGGAAAGAAGGCTAAGCAATAAGAGCATTATTAAGTCTAAAAAAAAAATCATTAGTGTGATCTTAGTCTTATCCCATCAATTTGCAATCAATTTAATGTGTTCTCATAGAAACATCATAGCTGTGTCAAATATCCTATCTAACTTTTGTGCATAAAAGTGAGACTGCTTGATCAGAGTTTTCCAATGGGCTCTAGACCAGTAGAATCCTATCACAACTGTTATTAGCTGTCGAGATAGCCCAGTAACAGGAATCATGCCGGTCATTAGAAAAGATTAGATGTGGAAAAGATCGCTCAACCCATCTGACTGCCCAAACCTAAACCGCACCAAACCCACACCACATGTGGATAAATTGCAGCTAAGGATTTTTTTTTACCCACGAAAGAGTTGGCCCATCTAAACTGCCTAAACCCCCTACTTAAAACCAATTAGGTGGGCCCAAATATTTTTAGTGAGGCAGTCTTCTAGGCAACACTTATACACCATTGCGTGGCAATAACATGAATGTGAGCATTGTCTTTCTGTGGGCCCAAAATATTAATTTGTAAAGCAAGCAGACATGTAATAAAATTCAAAAATACAACACAGACAAATGTAAACTGGTTATGCAGCTAGGGTCAGCTTGACCCATGACAGGAGAAGATTCAGTATGTCAGACTCATTTTTTAAACAGGTCAAATATAGGTTGGACCTCAGCTGAACCTCCATCAACAACCAACCCATTTGCCACTTGTTGAAGGACTCTGTTTGATCCCTAGTAACAGAGAAAAGATGAAATCAATCATGTGATACGACTTGATCAACCCCTAGAGGTTACTATTATGAAAGGATGTGTTCTCTTCTTAACAAACACTAGGGCCTGTTTCTGTCTGGAGAATTTCAAATTATCCAAAAGTTGTCCCCAAATGTGGAATTCCAAAGCCCTCCTCTTGGTGGAGCATTTGAAATTCCAACAAAAAGCAAAGAAATTGGAATCCCATGAATTACAAAAGGTCATTTGAGACCCCTTATAGGTGGCTGGAATTTTGAATTCTTGTAAAAGAAACATGGCATTTGAAATACAAGGGTACAAGCCATCACATCATGTCCAAAAAAAAACAGGCCCTAAATGAAAATTACTTGAATTCTCTTTCTTTGACATGGAAGACCTACAAGCAGCAAAACCTTGATGGTGGTAAGGATTATATTTTCATCTTTGGGTTAAAAGATACCATTTGATTGCTCTTCCCCTTCCTGGCTCATCTTTGATATGTAGACGCGGTTACCATTAGGGGCACAGATACAGGGATCAAGGTCTGACTTTGCACTCCAGTAAATCCCAGAGAAGGATTGGTATACAGCTATCCTATCCATAACATGAGATTTTCATGTTATTTATCATAAAATTTTTATATACAAAGTATCGATTTTCTTTCTTATTGGTCAAACATTAATTTTTCTTCTGTAAAACATTTCTAACTTGATGAAGTCATATTGGTCCATATGAATACGCTACCCCTATAAATATCCAGGTATCGTAGCACCACATTAGTTTTGGGATCTAGTCTGTGTTAAGTTTAAGTGATGACGGTTGAGACTGTGTAAAACAAGGTGGGTTTTTAAATAATGGAGTATAAAGGAACAGAGACCATGAAGACTGTTCGATCAAGATTTCCTGTTCAAGAAAGGTTCAAGTTTGGCAGCTCAAGTTCTTTATCTGCGAAGCTCGAGTCCAGTAGGAATGAGTTCACAATGAAATATAATTTAAAACAAAAAATGTGGGGTATGAACTTATGTTAACAGAACAGCTTTTAAAGCAGACAAATGATGAGTGCTTAATTGTTTATAATTTGAGCCCTAATAGCTGATTTATCTTCTGCTAGTTCATGGTTATTTTATTTGTTTTTATATTGTCTTTGTTATTTTTAATGAAAAGGTCAAACAGAGCAAAAAGAGAAGAATTGATGAGAGATTCACGTGTGAATCCCAAGAAGGAAGTACCAAGCAAGAGTCCAAGCTAAGCTTAGAAGTCCAAGAAGGGGGTCCCACACACCATGTTGCATGCCCCATATGGGCCCACTCTCATGTCAAAGATTCAGATTTAATCCTTTGAAAATAAATCTCAGATTTGTGGGTCCAAGTGAAGAACTTTCAAGAAGCCATAAAGTGGGACCGGAATTAGAAAGTCTTGCACAACAAGAAAAGAGACTTCTATTCTCATCTAATTAGGAAACCTACTTGTAAAGGAAGCAAGAGAACTAATCATAAAAGGAAAGTCCTTGCTAAAGAGAGCTTTTGCAAAAAGCATAAAAGGGGACAGTAGGGTCAGACGACCAGCACTCATCCACAGCCCTAGCAGCCGTACACCATCAGATTTCGGAGCTTTTTGAAGCCAAGGAAGGAGCAAGCAAGCCGCTGGCCGTGCCTTCTTCTTCATCAATCTTCTAGTTTTTTTTCTTATGACGTTATTTTCTATGTTATTTCCATTACAAACATGAGTAGCTAAACTTTTTAGGGCTAGGGTGTAGTTGAAACCCTAGCCTAATTTTATGTAGTCCCTTTTGGCATTCTTTAATTCAAATTTCAATTTTGTTGGTTGAGTTTCTAAACCATGATTTTAATTTGATGAGTTGCTTATATGCCATGCCAACCATGTCATGTTCAATTAAATTTAAGATTAGCTAACTTATCTTTGATTGATCTTGATGTTAAGCATTTAGGGTTTAGAACCATGAATAATCTAAGTATAGACTCATGCATTTATCATTCCCATTATTTTTATGCATCATGCATGTATTGACTAGGACATATGCCATGCTTAGTTTTTGCAAACTTGATGAATAATTCATGTAGTATGCCACTCATGAATTAGGTTTGAGGAATCATAATCTAGATACATATGCCATGATCTAAATACATATGCCATGATCTAGGTTGATATATGTCACCAATAATTCTGAATTTTTATTAAGGGATAATAAGGGACATGCATAGGATAGGTTAGCGGAGTAGATGAACCCCTAGTTCATTCATTCTTATTGTTTTAAATCCTAGTAGTAGTCTTGTGTGTAAGGCTACTTTCCATTAAGCTTTTGATTTATTTTAATAGTGTAAAATTTCATTCAATCACTTTTTCATCCATTTAATATTCTGGTATTTTAGTTATTTTTCACATTGTTTTATCACAAGTCTTCGTGGGATCTACCTCGTACTTACAATTCATTATACTACATAGTGATCTTGTGTGCTTGCGAGTTTTAAGTTGTGTGCATATTAAGTAGCTTATTTCTAGGTTACTTGGTGCATACCAACAAACCAACCAAATACCATATGGCATACGCATGCGCAATGTTCTAAAGGGCTAATGGTACAAAAGGAGCCATCATGAACTTTGTAGAGGACCTACCTAATCAAGAGGAATGATGGGGATGGTCAAGTCTAAAAGTGGATTTAAGTGGGCAAAGAATCAACCCCATAAAAATGTTGGCATTGATTTAGGGCTACAAAATTAAAACTTTATTCACCATTCGATATATACAATTAATGATAAAACCACCAGAGGTAAACTTTACTTGCATGAATGCCAGCTTAGGATGTAGTAATTGATCAAATGAGGCAAATGTGTGAAGTTCTGGATAATCAGCCCAACAAAAGTTCTTAAAGGTTCCTTTATATGGGGACCACTTAGGAGACCACTTGCAGTATGGTCAATGGGAGTTGGAGTTTGAAGACAAAACATGGAATATAGATGACCTAGAAATCACCTAAAGTGTATGACGTTAACCACTCCATGGAGTGCTCCCAAAAAGTCCATAAAGATCCGTTTTATGGGGGTCAATGGGAGGTTGGGTAGAAAGGTCATGCCATAAACTGTAGATGGCCTAAAAATCACCTAGACTGTATGATACTAATTAGACAAGGGTCTTACAGAACGAATAAGTGAAGCAAATTATCCCAACCATTAAGTTTGGATGGCCTTGGATGGCCTTGACTACAATCATCCAAAGTGAGTAATTTTTTCCCAACCACAATCCTTGGTGACTTGCCATCCCTGCTCCCATCAGCATATGGATGATCACTCACGTGCATCCTCAAAGCACTCTTACAAAATTCATGAACAAAATGGGAGTTAATGACACCTCCCATGTAAAGATCAATCCAACAATGAATATCACCTACATGCCGATGTTCAAGCTTATCACCTACCATTGTCAGGTCTGAAATCTAACAATTTCCTGCCCTAAGTTGTGGCGTCATTTTATGGGTATGACATGACCATATCAGAAAGATTTTGATACACCAAATACATTTCACTAATCCAACTTCGGATCTTATCACATAAGGGGGAACTAAACTCCAAAGTTATAGGTGCTCACAATGGTAAGGGGAAAACCGTGGACAAACACTTCAGCTGAAATTCTCTGTGACAAAGAACTCACCTTTACAGCACCTATGGTGGAGCCAAGTTTGCACTGAATAACGGAGCTTGATGCTGTCTTCCCAAATTCGCTGCCCAGCAGTGAAGGAAAAGAGCATTCTGAGACACTGAAGTCTTCAGTGGCCACAGGAACATGAACATGAGTCAATGGAATATATCTGAACAACAAGGTTACCCATCAGCAAAGTCAAATAAATAAATAAAACAAAGATCATATAAAGGAAATTAAGTCGCATAAAATAAAATAAAAATTATTAGTCACATAAAACAAAAAAAAAAAAAAACATATTTTTCGCTAAAAATGATAAAATGAACATGCTTTCAGTCTATGATTCCCAGATAAAGGCATTGGATATGGTAAGGTCACGACATGGATGTGGCATTAGACACGGATTTTACAAATAAAAAATAAATATTTATATTAGTAACATAAAACAAAAACAAAAACAAAACAAAAAAACATGTTTTTCTCTAAAAATGATAAAATGAACATGCTTTCAGTCTGTGATTCCCAGATAAAGGCAATGGAAATGGTAAGGTCACGCCACAGATGTGGCATTAGATACGGATTTTACAAATAAAAAATGAAGCATCGGATATGATGTGAGACAATAGGTTGCCTATTTTAAAGTATCCGGGTATCATAGCTTTGACATTCAATGTTTTAAGGTGACAAGAGCCACTGACACAGCGGAAGGTGCTCACTGTTGTAACCTTGAGGTTGTGGGTTCACAAGAAGTCACCAATAGAGGGAAAAAAACCAAAGCGCTGTAAATATGTCATTGTAAAAACATAAAATAAACTCTGGATGCATTTTGGTCAGTCACTATCGGGGGAGACACGTCTCAAACATGGATGAAGCATTGAATATAAATATCTAAATTTAAGGGGGTGTTTGGATAAGTGCATAATATAATATCAACAAGTTTAAATATTGTAAGATTTCATTATCATAAAATAAACTAGTGTCATATTATTACATTGTGTCGCTTATGGTGTTTGGCAATTTTCACAAATTTTAATATACCTTTTAAGTGTTTGACAATTTATAAAAAACCTCACAAGATGATATACCAAATAAGAAATGGAGGGAATATAATCAATTAACCCAACACATGACCCACTAGTTCGTCATCACAGGTGTTAATAATCATGGTAGGACCCATCTCTTGGAAAAAGAAATATAAGATTAAATTTAAATCAGGAGATCCAAGCCATGTTGTTTAATTAAGGTGGGTCCACCAAACGTTGGTAACTATACTATAATACATTTAATGGTGATTATCGCAAATGACCATATCTAGTTTTTTTATGAGAAATCATTGTGGGACCCATTTGATGTTGGTAGTCATCTTAACGGTAGGAGAGCTATCAAATAGTGGGACCCATTTAATGACGGCAAACTAATAATTACAATCACACAATTCAATCTTGGTAATCATGGGACCCAGCTAATTTTGGTAGTATGGAAGCCAACTAATGTTGGTAATCACAATGAAAGCCCCGAGCGTGACATTTGTATGATCCACCTAATATTGATAATTAACAAGGGCTATGTAGTCATGATATGGCTAAAGGATCCCACATTAAATTTGTAAGCACTGTGGGGCCAATCTAATAGCAGCACCCATAAATGTTAAATAATTAATGGTTGCTCACGAACTCTCCAATGGTTTTTACTCAAACTCTCCATTCATAATTAGAAAAGATTTCTTAAAGATTATTTTATACAGCATATCCTTGAATACTGTAATATGAAGGCTTTTGGAAGAAAGTAAGATATTCTAAGATACTTTCTAAGTTATCCAAACACCTCCTTTTTAGGTGAATAGATCACATTCTAAACTAATAGATAATATAGCAAAATATCTTAAAATATCTCGTTTCCAAACATCCCTAAAATCCTTATAAATCCCATGGATATGAACCAGCCTAGTCTGAGTCGGCCTGCAAACATAGATAAGACAATTATAAGCACTAAACAGAACAGTAATTGACCTGCAAAAGAATTCTGGATCTGTCTCCTCTCTTATGTCAGTAGGATGGCATGCATCCACAACCATACGCACCAACGAACTGCCCCTTCTGACGAGAATATTATTCCAAGCATGTGGTCTGAAGTCTAGATAACCCCTCACAAGCTCACATGGAATGGGAGGATCTACTCTGTCACACAGATACTGTAAAATGAAAATGACCGGTTGGTATATAATGATCACATAGGTGAAAAGAAACTGCAATGTAAATGTCAAACTGAAAAATGAAGTATAAATTGACAGAAGAATCACCTTCATGAGCACTGCTCTATGTCTGCACACACCAAATCGCAGTGTCCCAATTGGGACAACATTGGAATTGCGTGTTTCCTTGATGAAACGCAGTGATTTCTCACATAAATCATATAAGTTGAAGTGTTCTACAGTGTGATGAACCTCTCTGGAATTTTCTTTGTTATCAAAATTGTTTCCAGTGGCACAAGTACACACAAAAGGTTTCTCATAATTTGAGCCTGACATAATTTTCCTCATCCTCAGAATGCTATCACTTCTGTCACTGCCCCCAAAACAATCAGAAACAAAGAGAGCAAGTAATGATGCCCTTTGCAAGTTATCAAGGGAAAAATGTTCCTTTTCTTCACTTGAGCTCTGTGATTGCTTCAAACTGGATACTAATACTTGTGCAGTTAATACAATCGCATCTAGATCCTCATCCCTTTCTCTGAAAAAGAAAATATAAAAATCTATTAAATTTTATAAAAGTTAAGAGTCGAAAGCAATATAATCTACAATTTGGTAAAAAGGCAATTAAAAGTTATAAAACAGAAATTGATTCGCGACAAAATACAAACCTGTCCACAAGAATAACTTCACGAGAGTCAAGGCGCAGACCCTGCTCATAATGCTGCAGCGGCATGAATGGGCAATCACGGCCCGCATCATAGAAGCCATCTGGTAGACGGTCACTACTACAACAGAATGACTTGGTACTGTATTTGTACGATAAGTTACTACAGCCATCAACAGGCCGCTGGCACTTTCTGGGTTTAGGACTATCAAGATCCCTATCAGAATGCCTTTTAGATTTTGGAACATTCTTTGATGCCTCAGATGAGGAGTCCCCATCAAGCTCATCTATCTTATTCAAAGGATTGGCTGAGGATGCACCATCCTCCACATTACATACAGAATGATTCTCCTTACTTGAGCTCATAGAATCAGCAACAATGCATGAGCAATCATCTTCAGAATAACCCTCTCCTGAAACATTTCTACCATCCTCGACATTATTAAGTGAACTTTCAGAAGCACTTTCTATTTTATGTTCATAATGATCACCTTCAAGGCCTTTTGCAACACCTGATGTATTATTCTCTGCAAGAGAACTTGATCTCAATAAACAATATGCCTGTTTTTTCTCATTTACATCGCAATGCAATTTAGAGGATCTATTTCCAGCTAGAGGTCGTTTGCATGGGCTACATTTCACAGCCATCTTCTCTGTAATTATCTCATGATGGTCTTCACCTCTCCATTTCCGACTGGTGTTCAAACGCTCTTGGCGTGCTCTCTGTTGCAGAAAGTCACGGCGTCTCCATCCCTTTCTCATCCTATCAGCTGCAGAACTTCTAGTGATTGATGAAGTATCAGACAGCAGATTTGAGGAGTTACTACGGCATGCTGATACTGACATGACATAAATTCATAATACCTGGTCAGTTTCACATGCACCTAGCAATCGCAGAGTAAAATTATACATAACTAACCCCTGTTCTCTTACCAGTAGAAGAACGGGGTGCATCAACCCTGTGAATGGCCGCATTGAAAGCATCCTCTTCAGCTAAACTATTGATATCCCAGCCTGAAGCATCTTGCCCATTCCCTTCTAAATTACAGCATATCCATAAAGGAACTTTACAGCCAGCAGGAAGCTTATTGTTCTTGATTAGTGACGAAATATTAAGGGCACCAACAAACATGTTAGGTTCAGAGTAAATGAACATAAATATGCAAAAGGTATGTCACAGGCTGTTGGTCAGTTGGTTAGGAACGTGTGAAGTGTGCATGGGTGTGTGAGTTCAGATCCATTGTAAGGCAATACAAATATTTATATATATATATATATATGTAGAAGGTACAAAAAATCATGAATAAAAATACAGGGTGAGTAACTAAATAGAATTCTTTCTCAAGAGACGCTAGCACATATGCTCATGAACAATGTCATAGACAAAACTGTTCTGTATGGACCATATCAATTAAGGGAACCCAAAACTAGACAAGAAGAAAGATCAACAACTAGTTAGAAGGATATGAAACATCCGGTAAAGAGGCGCAGTTGTTAAATGCAAGCAAAATTACTCAACAATAAACTACAGGGTAAGTAATTAAATAGAATACTTTCTAAAAAGATAGAAGTAGATGTGCACAATGAACAATGTCATTGAAAAAACTCCTGTAAGGACCATATCAATTCAATAAAACAAGAAATTAGACACAAAGTAAGATCAATGATAATGAGTGGGGTACAAAGCATTTGCTAATGAGATGCAGTGGTTACATGCAAGAAAAATACCTCAATATACATTTTTGATTGACGAAGCTAATATTGTATTGAAAACAAAATAAGAGAAGATTATATAATTTCTTATCATATAAACAGATTATTATTAATCATTAAGGAAGAATAAATACTATAAGATGACAATCAGTAAAGCAGCATTAAACTGTTAGACAATAGAGTTTGTTGAAAAATGCAAACACAAGTAAAGAAGCATCCAATAAAGGTAACTTATAGGTCACACACTGAGTGTTGAAAGATACCTGAAGATTCAAGTTCTGGAGCATAGTCATAGAATCAAGTTTAAGAGACTTCAATGACGTCAGCCTGTTGTTAGAGAAATCCAAATTTACCAGCCTCTGTAAGCTAGATAGACCTGAAGGCAGTTCTATTAATTTATTATTAGCAACTCTCAATGATTTCAGGGCACTCAATGCTGCTATATCATTAGGCAAATTCTTCAACTTATTAAATGAAAGATCAAGATCCTCCAGTTTCTCAAGACAGCCAATCTCTGGAGGTAGGTATCTGCAAAAAAAAAAAAAGAACTGTGACAGAGAGAAAAGCACTAACATTTTAAATGCTTCCAATGCTGAATACTCACTCCACATACACTAGAAGTTCTCAAGAATATATGGATATAGAAAAAAGAAACAGTTAAAAGAATTGTCAGGATTAAATTAAAATATATTAACAAAATACAAGAAGACATTTTAAGATCTGTTGACAATTTAGTCAGATCCAAGGATAAATCAACTCAAAAATAGGTCAATGCTAATGAGCCACTATTTCCTAATTTAAAGAAAAAGATGGGTCAGAATTGTATAATTTGGTTTGGGTAATTAAAACTTCCAAGATGTTGTAAAGTTCTTCCAAGAACTCTGAAAAATTGGGGGCAATACTTTGTCTCTAACAAGATCCTACAGAGTCAAGACACCTTGGGCAGGTTCCAATATAAACTCAGTTGAGGCCCAATTCCAAGCTCAGGTGGATATTGCATTGAATATAGCTAATCATTCACCAATTATTGCTAGGCTGACTTGCCTGCTTGTAACATTTAAGAAGATGGGCATACATCCTCATACTTAGAGTTAAAGATTTAAAATTCATTTTAACAAGTCAAAAGGCTTAATTTAGCTTAAAATGGCCACAATAGGTGGGAAGTCCAAAGAAGACAAATTTTAGTAACCTTAACACATCTATCATTCTATCCGCTCAAAACAGTCTAGAAAAGACTACGAGTGTTGGTGAGTTAATTCCACTGGTTTGAAAAACATACAGTATCACCAGTTTCCATTTCTATGGCTACCACCTAAAATGACTCTGACACTCACATTTGTGTTTCCAAAGATAGGATAATGCACCATGATAACCTCAGCTTCCTCCTAAGAACAAGGTTCATAAAGTCAACAGTTCACATAGCCTCTTTCTAAGAACAAGATTTATAAAAATCAATAGTTCACCAAAAGAGAATAAAACTTAGTATTGGGGCCCAACCAGGTCAAGACAATTGATCATTTTGAAACCAAGTCCCGAGCATGGAATGAGATTTCCTTGGCAACCTAAAACCAGTACATACTACTAACCAAGTATGTAAGGCCTGACCAAGCAGAATGTGACACAGATGAGTTGTACAGATGCTAGTGGTGACTAAATAAGAACCAAGTCCTGTATGATTTGATGTAACACAGAATTCCTTCACCCTTGGTTGGGCTGCACAGGGACTCATCAGTCACATCAAGTCCTGTATGATTTGGTAGAGATAGAAACAGGGTAAACTCAGGCAAGTCAACATAGTTTCAATTGAAATTTAATTCCTTTCTTCAGAATAAACTAACCAAAATGGTTTTAAAACGCCAGAACATATGGTCTCAAATTCCAACAACCAGGGTTACAAATTCCATCTGAGCACTGTCCATGAAAGCAATCAAGCACAGAGCAGTAATTTAGAGGGGTTTGTATCATCCAATAAAGTCCCCGATATTTTGTTGACTGGGCCATTTATACCACTCCCCAATATAAATACTCAAACCTTTTCATGTTACCTTTCTATTCTGTCCAAAATCCATGAAGAATATTGCAGATGCAAAAAAAAAAAAACAAGGATACATACATATTTTGTGTGGAAAATGTGCCAAACTGCAGAATCATTAATGCCATCATTTGTCTTGTCTTTAACCACATTTGAGGAGTGGGGTAAACCATATTAAAAGATGAAATGGTTTCATTTTAAAGGACAAGTTGGCTTTTTAAAGAACTCCCAAGAACGTTCAGATTGAGACTGTATCACAGTAGGAAGGTCCTCATCGTCTAAATAATAAGGTTCCCAGGTCAGTACTCTGTTACCCAATAAAATAAATAAATAAGCATCCATAAGAACATGAGAAGTGAGCAAGCCCAAGAACAAGAAAACTGACCATTATCTAGAAAACTGAAAATCTAGCAAAATTATGACAAAAAACACTACTACAATGTAGGATATGACAACATTGAGCTTATCAAAGCAATAACCTTTTCACTTCATCAAACTGAAAGCTCAGAACTAGAACATGATGCTTTGTCAACCCATACTTTTTACCCCTTCCATTTGTAAAAAGCAACAAACTTTTTAACTCCTAAGAACCAAACTCAATCAAAAGTAGTCTCCCACAAGAGACATCCCAACAACTATCTACCAAGAAATCAGATTACCTGATGGAGAAATGGCAAACAGACAGCTTCTTCAAGCACTTGAGAGCAGAAATCTCGCTCAAAAACTTGAACGCAGACAAGCGCGGGGGCATCAAACTAAGCTCAAGCTCATTCAATGCCTTCAGCCTCTGAACAGGGAAACCCAACAGCCCCGGCGATGCCACCTTCACCTGCAAGCGCTCCAGCTCGACCAACTCCCCGGCCTCCGGCGGAAACACCACGACCTCATTGGCGAAGAACTTGAGCGTCTTCAACCGCCCAAACCGGCCTACCGACCGCGGAATCAGATTGAAAACGTTCTTATAGACGTACACGACATCCACCAAGTCCGGCGAGCGGCCGGAGAAAGGCGAGATGATGTCCCACCTCTCGCCCGATACGTCCACGACAGACTCGCCGGCGGGGACGGGGGTTTCATCAGGCGAAGGAGGATTCTCGCAGGCGGAGGATGAGGAGGATTCGGCATCTTTATCGGCGCCGGCGCCGGGAGGGATTCTTGACGCTTCTGAGAGTCCCATCGGAGGAGGAGAAGAGCATGTGAAGAGGGACTTCGATCTTCTTGGAGAGAACGGGGATTAGGGTTTTAAGAAGAGAGAATTAGGGTTTTGTAGGTTAGGGTTGCAAGAAGAAAGAGAACGAGAAACCCTAGGAGGAGGAAGAAGAAGAAGAATGAGAAACCCTAGGACCTAGTTTTTATGCTTTGGTTTTTATATAGAGAGAAAGAGAGAGAAAGAACGAAGGAGAAAAGCAGAGGAGTGAAAACGTAAAAAAGAGCAAAGCGAGAGAATTGCGATTTTAGGAAATCGAGATTTTGGAAAGTGAGGATAGGTGGGGACATTTTTGGGAAAGAAGAGAAGAAAGTAAAAGGAGCGCGTTGGAATTAATGCCACGTGACTAGACTTGGTACAAAATTTGGTAAATGACAGGTGGTCCTTGGTGTCTATAAAACCATGGAAGACGATCCCCTGTTTGGACCAACAGGGGATGCCACATGTGGGGAAAGGTCCAAATTTACAATCCCATCTCCCCCTTAAAAAAAAAAAAAAAAAAAAAATTCTCTCCCACGTGGCAAACCCAGTTTGGACCAAACAGGGTATCCTCTTCCTAAAACCATGCATCTGATGATGATAATGATGATGGTCAACAAACAGAGTACAGCGGATATAGGATAGCAGGAGTGCTCATGTGTGGGCTAGGCTTTGGGGTGTGTTTGGAGCTTGTAGGTTTTTGGTACTTGAGTTGGACTTGGTTCTAAAAAAACAGGCCCATTTGATATAAGAAAAATGGGCGGACTTCAACCTAACATGTTTGGGTAGGATGGGGACGGGTTAGGCGCTTATGTCAGACTTGGGTCCAATCAGGGCCTATATTTATAAATTCAAATTGTATGAGGAGAGATATGGAAAGCCCAGCCCAATTGAATAAATGGGTGGACTTGGGCTTTCCTGGATCTTTATTCAGAGTAAGGTCGAGTCAAGCGCTTACAAAATGGGGTTAGGTCAGATATGGGTTGATATTTCTAAAGTTGAGAGCAATATGCCTCAACCCGGCCTATGAATATAGATTGAAACTATATGTATGGCTGATTTATAGGCCCTATAGACATGGTTGTGTGCGCCTGGAGATTGCTCAATAGCAATAAAAGCATCCAGATTTTCCCTCTTAACAATTTCTTGTTGTTTGGAAGTGGCTACTTTTTACACAAAAATAGTAGAAATTGAATTGTTTTTATCTAGGACTAGGATGGGTGGGATTTTTTTTTTCGCAGCAACATCGTCGTGTAAACGAGTCCTAAGATTTAGGGGTGGCAATTCCGCTCCGCCCCGCCCTCCCCCTCTTGCCCGCTCCGCCCCGCGTGGGTTTTCCCCGCCCCGATCCTGAGGTGGGGCGGGGACGGGGAATAAAATTGTACCCCGAAGGCGGGGCTGGGTGGGGATGGATTTGCTCTTTTCCCCGCCCCGTTACCCCGCCCCGCCATTAAATAAGTTTATATTTATATATATGTTAATATATATAATATATAGAGGGTTATGTTTATATATATATATATATGGGAGGTGCTCCTATGAGAGGCACTCTTACCAACTTGGTGAGAGATGGGTGGGGGCCCTCACATTTAAGTTAGGGGTACTTGCATTTAAGTTAGTGATAGTGGATATGGAAGTGAGAGGCCACACCCATCTCCCACTAAGTTGGTGAGAGTGCCTCTCATAAATGCACCTCCCTATATATATATATATATATATATATATACAAACATATATATGGGGGAATGTTCATATGCATCTTTCCCTCACCATAGGGTGAGGGACACTTCCCTTTTTGCACATGAAGACAAGGAAGTATATCTCACCCTATGTACTTAAAAATATCCAAAAAGGGGAGTGTCCCTCACCCTATGGTGAGGGAAAGATGCATGTGAACATTCCGCATATATATATATATATATATGTGTGTATATATATATGTATATGTATGTGTGTGTATATATATGTATATGTGTGTAACTATGTATATATGTGTAACAATCTTGAATATATGAATATATTTTAAGAAGAATGTTCATATGCATTTTTCCCTCACCATAGGGTGAATGACACTTCCCTTTTTGCACATTAAGACAAGGAACTGTACCTCACCCTATGTACTTGAAAAGTACATTTTGTACTTGAAACTATCCAAAAGGGGGAGTATCCCTCACCCTATGATGAGGGAAAGATGCATGTGAACATTCCCCATATTTTAAATAAGGTAAAACATTACAAGAAATGAAGTTTGGTCAGTGGTAAGGCAAACCTCTAGTTACTCCCTTACCCAATTTCGAATCATAAGTTTTGCACATTTAAAATTTTTATAATTGAGGGGCGGGGCGGGGTACCCGCGAGGTAATCGGGGTATGGCGGCGAGGGGAACGGGGCATATCAATTACCCCCAAGGGCGAGGCGGGGCGGGGGCAAGGCACCCCAATTCTGTCCCCGATCCACCCCGTTGCCATCCCTACTAAGATTTGAATAAGTCATAAAACTGTCAAGATTTTGACTGCTTATCTTCATCTCTTGCCTTTTTGTGGACCGCAAGTTAAACATTTTTCGACAAGTTAGATTGGAAGCTGGCTATTTAGAAATAGATAGAACACCCTCGCAAACATATTGACAGTAATATATATTAAGAATACTATATCTTCTTTTTTTTCTTTTTCTTTTTTTTTTTTTTTTTGGCCTATTGTATATATTTACAGGATTTTATTTTATTTTTTTGCTAGATTGACTCAGTGGTAGGTGAGTGATGCTTCACAAGTGAGGACAAGGAACAATCTCAATTGTCACCTTTGAAACTAAGGTACCTTGCCATCGAGCTATCATTGATTTTGCAACGAGAAATATTAATTAGTAACTTATTTTTGTCCACTACCTCAAAAGTCGCTGAAAAAGACCGTTGTTTTTCACGTATACCGACTTATAATTAATTAATTATAAACACATAATGTTATCATTCCACTTCTATACCCATATTAAAAAAATCCATTCTCCTCCTGCTTCCTTCTCCAATCCTTGGAAGACTCTTCTTTTTGCTCGTATGGGACCCTTAGATGATAGGTTTCCATTTAAGAGATTTGTATCTAGGCCCTACGTACATGCAACAATCATTTTGTTTCCAACACCAGCTTATACAAAACAAAACAAAAGAAATATCTCCCATTCATCTTCTATTTCTAACCGCCTTTGGTCTTGATTTGAGCCTCTACTTAGATAAAACTCTCTCGTGAATGCCTCTCTACCACAACGAATGCCTCATTCTATCCCTCTATTTCATCTCATATATATATATATATATATATATGAAAATATTCATGCGCTTCCATCCCTCACCATATTATAGTAAGGGACAACATAGTATGATGAGGGACAACATAGTGGGGCCGACTTAATGATACATCTGAACCATTTACAGACATGGGACCTCCTTAAGTACACTAGATCTATCAAGTTTTCACCTATCTAAATTAATTGGATCGCTGGATCGAATGTCAATTTTTTCTTTAATATAAAGTCGTTAAATTTGTGGGCCACGAATGAAGGGGTTAAAGGCATGGAATTGACCCCAAGCTTGATATATGGGCCCATCTAAAATGTCTCTTGCCATCCACCCTAAGTTCCATGATCAGTGGGGCCCTATGTCGGCCTCATTAAGTTTGTAGGGTGAGGGAATGATGCACATGAATATCCCTCATATATATATATATATATGAGAGATAGGGGTAGGGGCCCTCACATTTAAGTTGTTGGCATTAGATATTGATGTAAGGGCCCCCCACCCAATCTCTCATTTAAGGTGAGAGATATCTCTCATAGGAGCATCTCCCATATAAATACACACACACATATATGCATCCAATGAATGCCTCTCTCTCTTTCTCTCCCTCGATCTGGTTGACTCAAAACATGATTTGCACTTTTGTATTTTTTACCAAACGGAAAAGTATATCACCATCAACTCTCGTTTCTTGTAAATTAGGGATTTGGAAAGATGTTTGTTTGAAACATGGGTGAGAAGCAGGTGTCCAGGGGTGGGCAATTGATGGACTTTTGGGCTTCCCAATACATTTGCCCCGCTATAACTGTTGAAAGTAAGTGGGCCTCATGGGTTAGTATTCAAAAACTTTCGACCCATTTGATGCAGGGATCAAATATCCATAAAGCCAAGAACCCAACCCTAAGATTTAAAACCCTAATATCATGCATTAAGATCAAATAAACCATCATAAAGATAGATCAAGAAACAAACAAACAAGCATAGAACATCTACTAAAACCAACTAGAAGTAGATTTTTACTTGAAGAGCTTGGTTGTACTCTAATCGAGAACTTGGAACTTAATGTCTACGAAAAATCTTTTCACAAACTTTGATCTCCATTGCCTTTATGTTCTTCCATGCTATGACCATCTTAAAGAACTTTTAAAGGAGAATTGTGAAATCTCCAAGTAAAAGAAAACCCTAACACTCTAGTGGGAAACAAGAGGAGAGAGGAGGAAGAGAGAAAGGAACTTGAGAGGTTATTATGTGTAGAGATCTCTAGCCTTCACCTCTTATTTATAGTTTATAGAACACCTCCTCTTATACCAAGATTAGAAGTCTCACTTCTATTCTTAGTATTTGTCATAAAAGTTCTGATAAGATTAGTAACCTTCTCTTATTAGGGCTAGTATGGGGACCACTAGAGACTCCTTAGAATGTGGCTCCAACTAGGAATCTGGGCCCCACATCGTAAGTGAATTCCAGACCAACAATTAATTGCAATAAGTTCACTAAATAAATGCAATTGCACTCCAATCTTAGAAATAATTATAAGAAGACCATAAACTTCCCAATTACTACAAGTAGACCCCTCTATCAATTATATCCTTGGAAGAATTGGATTAAATCTATCCAACCAAATTAGATCCATATCTTATTATCCTTGTGACCCAATTAATCACAGTAATAATCAGTATTATCCAATTAACTCTAAATTGAGATGTATGCGCACTTACCAATGATAAAATCCATCAATTGGCATAGGGAGATATTTAGGGGGATAGATTCCATCTTGAGAAGTATATCCACACACACACATGGATCACATCTAATATACTTGTGGGCTCCGGTTTATCTCGTGAACCATCATGCCATTTTTTATTGGTCATGTGCAATCATAGAATAAAATGCCATCAATCTCATGAATAAAGCATAAAAATATAAATTAATTAATGAAACAAATCAATTTATTCGGATCATCCACCAAATTGAGATCATACAATCTAACTGATGGACCCGACTTTTCTCTTTCTCCGCCCCATGGCTACCGAGGTCGGCAGAGAAAAGCAAGCATCAACATTTTTGTACGGGTATTGTTGAGTTCATGAATTTGCATATTTACGCATCATTTTAGGATGAATTAGAGGTTTTATTTGGTAAATTGCATCATTATTCATTTAATTCCATCATTTCATGCATTTTCACCTAGAAATCTGAATTTTCATATTTTTCATACATTTTCTGCATTAACTTAGAATATTATGTAATTTTTCTCCGAAGAGTCCCAGTTGGAGTAGAACTCTATCTGGATGGGTCTCATTTCAATATAGGCTCTTCAGTATTTGATGTGTTGAATTAAAATGTGCAAAAAATGAGAATTACAGGCCTCTGTCATGAACCCCACATACAAGCCATGTGTAAATCAATCAAAGGAAGGATCCACTCATCATGTTAATTGAAGATCCTAAGTACAATAAAAGACTTCTCATATGGCCCATTGTTCAAGCAAATGAAATGTCCCACATGGCAGGGTTCGCAGTAGTTACAGATTTAAAACTATTAATGGATAATTCAAAGAGTAAAAGTTTAATTGAAACAAAAGAAGAAGAGTTTGAATCATTCACTTCTGATATCCTTTCAAAAATGAAAGTTATGAGAGATAGAGTTCATTGCAAATCAAATTTCAAAAGTTAATCTCATTCTTCTTAGGATAACTCATCTTCAAATGGTCATAACTTTCAATCCGACCGTCGGATCGATAAAATTTACCTACAGTTGAAAAGTTTATTCAGAGTAGATATCCGTGGAGTCCAAGATTTTACAAATCAGAGCTAAATTGACAAAGTTATGGGCCCAGAGATTTTAATGTTTATTTATAGACGGGATTGCAATTAAATCCACACCGTTGATAATCCATTACTGCATATCCCTTGTGGGACCCCATCTGAAAATTTGCCAAGCCATCCAAAGGTTTCTAGAAGCTTCCACCTTATCTAAATTCAAAAAGGATAAGAGATATACCTTATCAATGAAGATAAATCAAATATGCAAAAAAAGTGTCCAGATTCAATGTATCTGTAAGATAACCATGAGTTATAAAAGGAACCAAAGGAAGCATGCGTGAAAAAAACTCCATCCCTTGGATGTCCACTACATTACTCTGTCTCCTCTTTCTCTTCTTTCCCTAATTAATAGAACTTAAAAGTTATTTTTGGGTATTCTGGAGCCCTATTCCATAACTAAGTTAGAAGAATGTGAGAGAAAATTGTAATTGCCATGAAGTTCTCAATGAAAATCACATCTTTTGCAATGGATGAGTAGATCCCTGGATCAGAGTGTCAGATGAAGTTAAGTGTTTCTCATCATCAATCTATGTCATATTTTTTTCTCTTGCGTATTGATAATAATAATAAATCTGCCTTCTGTCATTGACAACCTATGTTATTTAATTTTTTATTTGAATAATGCTTTAATCATATATGTTTTCTTAATAGATTATTCTTAGATTGAAATTCTTTGATAATCTATTTTTGATTAATATGTGATATTTAGTTAAATTCATAATTTCATTAGGTGAATGAGATTTTTGCCTTGAATAAATTGTGGAAAATTTTGCTCTTTGATAAACAAATTATCCGAATCAGAAACATTGATTTGTTTCTGATTTGAAGGATTTTGGGGACAAATTTATTTTATCAATTGCATAGAATGATGTTGGGACTACTTAATGGAGTCACAATATTCTGATCTGCTTTTTCTTGTATCTTTTTTCTATACTTTAGATCTAGGATTTTCTCAATTTTATTACTGTTTCTTATTATCTCTCTTGTCATTATCATTGATAAAAAAATAAATCAGATTTTAAATTTTAACATAGTAGTGCTCCCTGTGGGATCGATCTGTAATTGCCACTGTCTCTACAAGACAATTGTACACTTGCAGTATTAAAAGATTGATTTTAAATCACATCAAGTATGCCAGATTTTCTCCTCTACTTGGAACTTAGAAGTGGTGGTCCGGAGATCCACCTTCACAAGTAAAAAAAAAAATCACCTTCTTTCTAGTTTTTCATTGCACATATATTTAAGAAAAAAGACATGATTTTGCCGTGACAGGCAATTTTGTTGTAAAAGGCAATTTTTTCATTTGTTTGCTGTGAAAGGCGATTTTTCATTGGTTTGCCGTAAAAAGCGATTTTGCCATGAAAGGTGATTTACAAATCTCATCAGAATGTAAAGACAAAAGTTGTGAGTTTTTTTTCTCTTTAGAAAAATACAAAAAACAACAAAAAACAAGAAAATGAATTCTAACTTCTCAGGAGATTGCTGGGACTCGTTTAGCTTAACGGTCGCAAGTTATGTATGGACTTCGCCATCATCCTTCAGATGAGATTGTAAAATGCTTTGATTTGCTTCGCTTGGTTTGGTCCTCAGATTTTTAGAGGATAAAGACTAAGGGGAGGTCCTATATCCAATAAAAAGCCAAGTAGACGGGCTGAAAAGCCACATCTAGCCACGTGGATAGAAGGAGAGGGCCTTTGGGGGGGACAGCCCCTAAGGGACTTCGGTCACCTTGTGGTGTTTGTTGTTGCAGAGTTTCTTCGAAGGAGAGGAAGTTGTTATAACAACGTTTGCGAATTTTCTGACTTTTTTCTAGATTTCGATCGATCGATCTGGAACTATTCTTCTTGAAATGACCCCCCTTTATAGGCTTTTGGTAGCCACCAGGAAGGTTTATGAACATTGATTGCATTAATGCTCCATGATGAGAGAAGTTATAAGTTTTTAATTCATGATTTTGTAACTCATTTTTCTTGGTTTTTGATCGGCCAATGGAGAATAATGGACATTTAATCGCCTTTAAACTCCATAATGGGAGGAGTTACGTGATTTAATGCCAGGATTGCTTGGACTTGTAACTCTTTTTTCCTTGCTTCTAATTGGGCCATCCAAAATAATGAGTTAATGACCGCATTAACTTTTCATAGAACGGGTCATTTAACAGCATTAAGTGGTCGCCAGGGCGCTCAAAGAGTCACGGGCCGCGCCGCGTCTTTTGGAATTCTTCTTACGATGATCGCCAATGGATCTTCATACTGATTGATGCCGAATGACCATACAATTTTAGACATTAATTGATACCAGTGGGCCGGCAACATTTGTCATGTTGATTTCTCGATCGATCGGATAGAAAGTATCCATTCTTAGTTGGCCGGTTGGCAATTTCGAAGCGTCTGATGATAATCCCATGCTTTTGACGGTGGATCCAAGATGTTGATGAAGATCAGTTGATTTCGTGCCCCGAAAATCAGTTTTTTAGAAAATCATAGGAGCCAAACATCTCGAAACGCGAAAATGACCCGAAAAAGTGGGTTTTTGAGTGAAATTTGGCGACGCCGGCGACCATGGGGTTTTTTTCCCCTTTTGGTCGCCGGTTTTCGACCATTTTTAGGGTTTTTCTGATTCTTTTTTCTCTAGTATTTTTTTTTTTTGACATTTTTCCTCATGTATTTGACCTGATTTCCCTTATGAAAACTTGACGAGAAGCCATGCAAATCGAAGCATAAAGTTTCCTATTTTCTGGAAAAGCCGAAAACTTTGTTACCAATTTACCGTCAAAAGCCAAAACTAGGTCAAACGATGTCAAAATGATCTGAACTTTGAAGTGAAGCTTCCTGAGTAATAGATAGGACCAACCATGGGCTTTTGTTTGCGTTTCGAAGCCATATGGGGTCTTGTCGCAGTAGAATTGATTTTATCGCGGGTAAGATGCAATGCTTTAATGTACGGTCAACCGATGTCCAATAGACCTAAACTTTAATAAGAAGCCTTTTGGTGTCATTTTGAAACGATCCATTAGCTCTTATTTGGAAGTCATGGTCCCGGGGTCGAGAGGCCTGATTTTATTTCCGATCATCAAAGTTGGGTCAAGTGTTGTCGAAATGACCTGAAACTTGATGAGTAGCTTTTTGGAACTATGTTGAAGTTACCCATGTGCTTTATTTGAAGAGTAATGGCCTCGGTGGTTCTCGGTAGGGCTGTCAAAATGCCACACGACCCATTAACACGACACGAACCCACACGATATTAACTGGTTCGGGTGGGCCCTTAATGGGTTTGGGTCGTTAACGGGTCCAACCCGTTAACACATTAAGTTAATGGGTCGTGTACAAATTAAACCAGTAACCCGTTAACAACCAGCTTAACCCGTTAATTTTTTTTAGTTCCTAAGTGTAGTTAGAATTAATTTATATTCTAAAAGAATAAATTAATATTTATTGTTTTATAGTGGGGTAGGTGGGATCCACTCAAGATCCTCACTAACAGTTTTGTTTGGTTTATATATTTTTCTCCTTATATATTTTTGTATGGATTTTCTTTTAATTTTCAAAATGACTTAATTGCTTAACGGGTTAACGGGTTGGGTCGTGTAACCCGTTAAATTAACAGGTTGTGTTCAGGTTGGATTTTTTGACCCGCTAAGTTAACGGGTTGTGTACGAGTTGAGGTGATTTTAACATGAATTCGTTAACCCTTAACCCGAATTTGTTAACACGACACGATTGACAACACTAGTTCTCAGCACCGAGAGGCTTGATTTTGCTACTCGATGGTAGATGGAGGGGTAAATGTTGTCGGTTTGACTTGAAACTTGATATAGAGCCTTTTAGAGGTATTCTGAGACCATCTATAGGCTTTGATCGAAGATTTAATGTTTTTGACATTGTCGCCACCGGGAGAGCTAACTTTGTTGTGGCTATTTCCTTTTTTAGCTAAACCTTGTTGCAATGGCATGAAATTTGATGTAGAGCCTCTCAGTGGTATTTTGAGGCCAACTGTGTGCTCTATTTTGTGTGTCAGGGTCTCTCGCTTTACCGCCGTCGGGAGCTCCTGTTTAGCTGCTGGGAGAGTGAAGTTAGGCCAAATGATGTTGAAATAGCCCAAAACTTCATGTGTACCCTTCTTTTAGCTGCTTTGAAGGAACTTACAGTTTTTATTCGATTCTAACAAGATCTTATGCTTGAAGTAGCATTTGCCTATTTGTGGTAGAATGCTGCTCCATGTAGCTTTTGGTGTTAAAGAGGCAAAGTGACATTTTTCGTGTCAATACTAACAATAGCTACTTTCATGTTTGCTAGCTCTATTATTGGAATTGCAACCAAAAGGTAGAATGATAAATTGATAATGCATCTGGGTAGCATGCGTAACTGAAAGTTCCTCTAAATTTAAACTATATGCATATATTTTATAGAATCAGGGGAAGAATGAAAAGGGTTTGTTTCAAATATCGTGGCATGGGAATTACAAATAGCAAAGGGTAAGATAGGGTTTTGGCAAATCAATATATGTGGCAACATCGATTTGCGGTATAGGGATTTGGGAAATTTTGTCAAACGGTCGTAGGAAGTCATACCCCAAGATCGGACCGTTATTCATATATCTATGTGAAAGGCCAAACTGTGGTTCTGAAGTGCCTTTGACAGCAGTTCGACTGCTTTGGTCTGCTTAGCTTGACACTCTTACTCTAAGTCGATGGAGGAAAGCCTTGAGTAGCTCTTCACGGGAGCGATGGTGAAGGGAGTTGTTAGGGGGACAACATGAATAGAATCAGAGGCATCGTCATGATTATCACGCTGTGACAATTAATAATTAGAAGAAGAGAAAAAAGATCCAACAACACGATGTCATGCAAGAAAGACAACAAGCGAAGGCCTATTAAAGCATTTTT
Organism: Persea americana; assembly: GCA_029852735.1. Classification (NCBI taxonomy): domain Eukaryota; kingdom Viridiplantae; phylum Streptophyta; class Magnoliopsida; order Laurales; family Lauraceae; genus Persea; species Persea americana. The sequence continues at coordinate 20,051,578 of CM056816.1, forward strand.
ACAAATACTTAAGGGCGTAATAGGATCCAACCACTCCAAGTATCTTTTTTAAAAACGAATAAACACTTAAATACAATAAAAGGAAAAAGAAGGAAATGGGTGGTAGAGGCGAAAGCCCAGATCTATCACGACACAAGGGGAAACCTCACAGGTGTGGCTGATTAGAGGATCCATTTGCGACAAACCAACGAAAAAAAAAAGAAAAGGGGAGGAAAAAGCATCAAAGGGATGACCTTACTTGAGGACATGATGGAAATAGCGGCGTAAATTAGGTCGGGCTACCTAGCAGGAAATTTTTTGGGTCGTGGCCTGGTAAGGCCCGTTGATTGTGTCAGCACAGCCAATGGCATAGGTCATGTTGTGCTAGGCTCGGGTTGTGAGGCCCCACCCCTTTGTGGGCCCTCAAGTTGATTTGATTAATTATCAATGTTATAATAGTTACCTTATTATACTAATTAATTGGATTTAGTATAATAATTTTTTAGTGTCCCTAAGTCTTAGGATTAGACTTATAATTATTTTTTTATAGGTATAGGGTATTCTTTACAATTTAATTTAAGGTTTTAGTAGATTAGGGCTTAGCTAGTAATTAAACCTTAATAGGAGGGGTGTTGTGAGTTAGGAAGCTTCTAGAATTCCTACCTAAAGACCCATTTGCCCATGGCCTTATCTCTCCCCCATTCAAACTAAAATGCCCTTTTGGTAATTGTCCTAAACCCTAACCTATATATACTAACTATTGCAATGAAATGAACCATAAACCTAATTCACTCTCATTTATCTCTCATTTCACTCTCATCTTCCCTATCTCTCCTTAAGAAACCTTAATTCCCCAAATCCCAAGCAAAAAGAAGGAGTAGGAGGCTCACCCCAATTGCTTCATCAACCCTACATTGGCTTCTTGGATTTCTCTTATACTCAATTTTCCATTCCTACTAGTCTAAGGCAAGTACCTTATGCTAGATAACTTAGAATGCATGCCTCCTTCATTTGATTATGCAAATTTCAATTTAGTTATGTATGTATGTCTAGATCTACCAATTGAGCTTTGTTTATGGATGTATGGTCATTGATGGATGGGATCTCTCATTTAGAAGATCAATGGCCCAAGGATGGATGGTGGGATGTGTATTAGAGTATTTTTCTTGTTTAGTAATATTTCTATGATGATTGGAAGTGATTAGAAGTGATTTGGTTGGAATTCGGATTGGAGAAAAGAAATTGTCGAAATTTGAAAATTCCCAGCAGAGCGTGTACCCGGTCGATCAGCCTGTAGCTCGGTCGACCGGGCACACTAAAAACATAGAGGTTCAAGTCCCAGTTAAATTTCCTGTAAATTTACAGTCCAATGTACCGGTCGACATCATCTCTAGGGATGATGTCGAACAGATACACAAGTTTTTGTAGAAATAGCTGAGACTTGAATTTCTCAGTCTATTCAAGAATCCATGTGGACCCGGTTGACATCCAGGCCACGATGTCGACCGGGAACACTGTGAATTTTGAGAACATAGAAAATCAACCCCCCAACTGTTTGGCTTCAGGTCCATGTGGACCCAGTCGGCATCATGGCCACGATGTCGACCGGGGACATTGTCAGGATGTCATCCTAGGGGTCAACATCCAATGTACCCGGTCGACATCCCTAGGGATGATGTCGACCGGATACACTGTGAAGGGTGAAATTCCAGACTTCTGTATATTCTGTTGTTTGATCAATTGTGGGGCCATTGACCATCCAAATAGACTTCCATTGATGTGCCAAGCATGAGTCAATGGTGTAGCTCAACCTTGACTTGTAGGGACCACCAAATAGGTTTTTGGGATTTGAATTGTCAGTGATTCGACCCTTAAATGTAGTCAATGATGTCCGTAACTTCAGGAGCACCAAATACAATATCCTTTTGACATCTGAGACTACAGTTAGGGATCCATTCATCTGATGTGGCCCTGAACCTGAGAGTGGACCATTACATAGGTATGACCATTGTTTATTCCACTTGATTCTATTGTTTGGAGGATTTTATATATTGTTCTTCTCTCCTATCTTTATTATTGTTATAAACATGTTAACTAAAAAGGAAATTTGAGGACCTGAACCTAAGACTACTTAGTGGTGACCCAATAATGTAATTGGAGATAAACGACCCGTGTTTGTAGCTAGGCGATCCCTCATACGTCCTAAGATTAGGTGTGTGGTACCCTACAATGGAGATGTTGGTTAAATGAAGTGTTGTGTATGGGTATGGATTGGTTATTTGCATTGTTATAGACTAAGGCCATGGTTATGGGCCTAGTGTGAATCCAATGGTGATTGGACTTGGACTTGGACTTGGATATTGGACTGTGTCCATATTATTATATTTGAACATCTTACAGACTTGGTTAGGACCTCACTTGTGTGAGATAAGCCTAGACAGACACAGACTTGTATTTGTTCCCTGGGTCGGCACTAGACATTCACTCAGTTGATCTAAGCTCAGCATGTTGACTGGTCATCACTGGTAGGAGCTATATTGGTTATAACTAGAGCTATCATGATGAGCAATGATTAGACGAATGGTGTGATACTGGGTTCGGTCTAATCTGATAATGGGGTGTGAACGGTGCGATAAAGGAGTGTGATCGGTGTTATATATATTGTTATTATCGGGGTTGTTATCCCTTGCATGTTTATTATATTTTTCCCCGCTGCGACTGTTTTACAGTATGGGAGGGCCGTGACATAATATTCCGCGGTATATCCAACTTGTGTGAATGTGCCACATTGTTATCTGATTATATTAGATTACTTATAATTCTGATTCTAAACTGTTATTTACTGCTTAATTGCCTAGTTTATGTTTCTCTGTTACTCTTATGATTGTACACTCGTCTCTATTCTTTTTTGTTGCATACATCCTATGTTATCTGTATATGGTGCCTTGCCAAATCCTTGGATCTTACCCATCTTTGGTGCTTAGGTCACGACCTTAACCCCTCGGGTGACGCGTACCATGAGGCGCCTGTAGTCGGCGAGTACGGTTGGGGACCGATTGACCAGGTGGTCGAGCCGAATGATGGAGTGCATGCCCAGGGTGTTTGAGTGCAGTTTATTTTGGGTTTAAGTGAATTTGTAGTTAGGGGAAATTCATGTTAATATGTAATTAAACTTGTTAATTATACTTTGAGATTTTGTTAGACTTCAACCATGTTCCATTTGATTCATTTTATATGATACTTATTGCTTCCGCTATCTTTTCTTATGCTTCCGCAATACAACTGTTGCTTATATTATTGTTAAAAAAAATTTAAAATTTTGACCTCACTGCGGACTATGATCTTGGAAGTTCTCGGATTTTCTGGAAAGTAGAGCGCCAAATTTTGGTACCTTAGCGATAACTTCGGCATTCGAAATTGGGGCGTTACACAGGTACCTTGAGCATGGTACACCACGAGGCTCAACAATCATAAATCAAACCACACCTCCCACCCCCCCTACACCACGAGGCTCAACAATTATAAATCAAACCACACCTCCCACCCCATCTACACCACGAGGCTCAACAATTATAAATCAAACCACACCTCCCACCCCAACCCCCCCCCCCCCCCCCCCCCCCAAGCCACAAAAAAAGGGTCAAATGAGGAGTATTTTGTGTCATTTCAACAATTTAAGGGTTTAAAAATATCTTCTCTACCCTCATTTCTCAATACTCATCTACTCTCTCTCTCTCTAAGCTCTCTAGCATCTAAGCTCCATTTCTCTCTCTAAGTTCTCTAAAGCACCAAGAACATTTTTGAAGCTCTCAAAGGTAAGAAGTTTGTGGGTGAAAAAGACTACTAAAGGTGTTCTCTCTCTCTCTCACTCTCTCAGAATTTCTATATAGCCCCCTCACTCTCTCTCTCTCTCTCTTCAAGCTATTTATTAATTTAATTTTTGAGTTTTATTTATAATATACATAGTAATATTATATAATAAGTCTTATCTTCTTCTCTTTCTTATATAAATTATCACAACAAATACAACATATATAATCATTTATTTAGTTATTTTGTAAAGTTTATTCTAAAAAATTGGTTGGACTATCACAACGACTCAACCTTGATTTTAGTTGAAATTAAATGATGAAGATCCTGCAAATTTGGGTCAAGATCAGGAAGTAGAAGTAGAAAGCACTCCTGAATCTGTCACCCTACGTTCTTCAAGCAAAAAGGAAAGAAGAATGACTTCTAGGGTTTGGCAAAATCTTGAAATAATTCATAATAATGATTCTACTGGAAGAACGATGGATAAGGCTCAATGAATATTTTGCAAAGAATTTTATAATTGTAAGTCATCAAGTGGCATTGGCCACCTTAATAGACACGTACAAATGTGTATCCCAAAAAATATTAGACGGAATGCCAATCTAGCAGCAGCAGGTGGTAGCATTCAAACTCAAAGCATCTCCAAGAGAGGTGTTAAATTTGGAGATGCCTTTTTGAAAATGAAGGCTTATGTGGCAGATTAACCCTTTACAATTTGACATTTTTGTTGGAGTAAACTCCACCCCATATGTCAAATATAATATATTATTTTTATTTTTATTTTACCTCTTTTATATATTAAACTCAACTCATCCACAATAGTCCATTTGGAATAAAATAATGCAAAATAGAATTTGGCATTTCACTTTTTCACATACCAAGTTTGGCATATCACTCCCATATGCCAAATGCCACATCATTTTTGGCATAGTTGTTGGAGCAAAAATCCATGCCAAAAATCTCATGTGGCATGTCCACCTTGGATTTGGCATCACTCTTGGAGATGCTCTCAACTATCTCAAAGTTCTTCATCTGGTAGTTTAGGTCTTTTAATTATAACCTTGCTAATGCTAGGAGCCAATTTATAAAATTTATTTTAATTAATCAAGTACCATTTGTACTTGCTAAAAATCAATCATTTGAAGACTTTGCAAAGCAATCATTCACCCCTTCATCTCAGAAGATTTCTAGAAATACTATATGAAATGAAGAAGTAAATATGCTTAAAAAAAGACTACTTTTTAGCATTACAAATATCTTAATATTAAAAAATTATCATACTTGTAATCTTTGTGAAATTTAATTCAAGTTAGAGAATATCATCATAGTTGTTGTAACTTTATTTTCGGACAATTTCCTTACTTGTAATTTTTATTTTTTTATTATAACTTTCATAAAGTTATAATTATCATCAAGCTTTTAGATTTTTTTTTAAGTTCTTGTAAACTTCATTTCAAAATATATAAATTAATTCATGTTTTTAAAAGAATGTTTGTACATTTATTTTAGTAATTTTAATTTCATTTCAAGTGGAAAACCCTTAAAAAGTCTCATTAAATTTAGGGAATTTTACCAAATAAATGCCCATAAACATGTATACACCCATTTTAGCCTAGAATACAGTAAAATGACAATTGTAGTGTTCGTACGAGGGCTTTGGACAAGTTTACCCTCAAGCTGCTGAACGAAATCGTCATCTCCTTTCCCCCAATTTCTTTCCCTAATCGAATGAAATCGTTCTCCTCTATTCCCTTTTTGCTTTCCCGCCCTTTCCTCTCCTTCTCCTCCACTCCCTCTCCCTCTCCGCTCCCTACTCTCTCTTTCCCCCTCCCAGCGTCTCGGCTCCTGCCCTCCATCTCCGCTCCCTGCCCTCTACGAGATTCCGGTCAGATCCTCTAATGGAACTCCAAACAGCTCCATTGACCATCCTCCATTTGAGATTCCAACAAAAACTGCGTAGGTTAAAAGGTGATTTTTTTTTGCTCTTATCTCTTCCACCTTCTCTATTTCTTGTTTTCTTTTTCATTTTCAATATCTATAACTGTTGGAATTGTGAAGTAGCAGCCATGTAGAAAACCTAAATCTTTGTCTTAAATGAAACTGATTTAAATGTCTGGATAGAAAAAATTTGTATTTACATTTTGATAGCAAATTTGGTTCTTAAATATCCATGATTGCAAAAATTTGTATTTATATTTAGGCTTATATGTCTGGAATTATATTTAAGATAGAGAGATATATAGGTTGTAATTAACCACAATTGAATGGAAGAAGTGTGTTCATGAGCTTGTGCATTATCATAAAGAGAAAACACAAAACCCAATCTAGTCTCTTGCTCATATTACAGTTCTTGAGTTTTCAAAGACCTCATTCTGTAAAAATTGTAATACAATTTCAACCCAGCAGACTCTCACCGATGCACTACTAAATATTATGCCATGCTAACCATCTAGTTGAATCAGTTGCGTCTGATCCCACAATTACTCTATTGATGATGATTTTCATGTTATGTGATGTGGTCTTGTAGCATCATCGCTGCCTTACATTTCTTCTCATTGTAACTTCTAAGATCATTAATCTTGGGTTTTATCTCATTGCCTTTCAAGAAGGAAAAGGAAGAGAAGAGAAAAAACACTAAATTCATATTCAAATTCACTAGCCTAATAAAGTCACAACAGCAAGGGAAGGAGCACTGAAACTTAACGTACGTATATACTAAGTTACATTTCTAAAATCTAATGGAATTAAGAAGAGTTATATGATATCCTTGAATAGCACCCTCAAGTGTTGGGTTTTGCATTTATGGGGGGTCACTGTTGTAAGTCTCTTGATATGGGGAGCCTGAGCGTTGATGGGCCATAATTAAAAAATCTCAACACCTTAAATCTTCTGTTTCTTAAAATTTCTTTAATGGTCTGTATCACAAATAATGAACTCCCCACAACAACAAAATTAGGGGAAAGTACAGATCTTGAGTCAATGATCATAAAAGACTTATGTAGAACATTATTTCAAGTAGCTTTGTAGTAATTAGGTATTGGAATGGTCCCATTCCTTATTCCTTGATTATGTTATGATTGTTTATTCGGATGCCATTTATGATTCTGTTGGTGGGAGGCATAGGTCCATAATAACTCCAAAACATGTGGGTCAGATCTGTGACTTAAATAAAAGCAAGCTGAGTGCCACTATTATTTCACTCAATTAAATAAGCCCCAGCAGAAAATTCCTCTACAAAGTTGACAACTCTCATGAAGTAAAAACAACAACTATACTTTATAGTGGGTCCCACTTCTCACTTACCCTTATAAATTGATGCTCAACCCACTTTGATACAGATCCTCATCCAATACATCATATAATCCTCCTTACACAAGATTGAACGAAAATAAAAGATGCACTTACAGGATTATTAAAATTGGAGGACATCTGCTGGTTCTTATGTTGTTGTCTTTGTTTCTGTTTTTTAGCCAAAAAAGAAAAAAAAAGAAAAAGAAAATACGAGGATTTGAAATTAAGGGTCCGGATGAAATGATCAGAATAATATTTTGCCAACCTCTAATCAATGCCCTACCCTTTTAATTTTCTCTTTTAATGGGCTGGAATGCATCCAGTTAAGGGTCATACATACTTCGTCTCCTTTCCATTTTTAAACATTCCCTTATAATATATAGGGAAAAGAAAGAAGCACATCTACAACATTGTATGCAAAAATTCACTATATAAAAAAATAGAAAAAAAATAGAGGTTGATCCATTTAAAGAAGAAAATTGTGTGCTCCCTACAATCTCAATTACATTCAGAATGTTAAATGTATCTCCTACAATATATTCTTGTTGGTATTATTCTTGTTGTTATTATTGTTGATGTTATTATTGTTGTTGTTGTTTTTTATTTCTTGGGGGCTTGGGAGGACTCCAATCTAATGTGCATTTGACCAAACACAGACTATCTCCTACCACAACTAGTCATACATGATACAACATTTATGGGAAAAAAAGAAAATGGTAAAAGACACATTTAAGTATGATTTGTGTAAATGGAGAAAGATTATGTAAGTCTCACAACAACTTGTGGTCAAGTAAGATTGAATCAAATTTATATGTGTAATCCACCTTGCAAAGATCCAAACCATTGTACAATATATCAGGTCGTGTTTACAAATGTAGGTCCATGATTCACTTAAATAGTCATTGTTCCAAAAGTCAGTTAAATAACATACTAATTATATTTTTGGCAAAATCAATCTTTTACTACAATGGGGCTCCACATAACATTGATGCATACAATCACTGCACAACCTAGTGATATGATTGAATATTGGAATCCATATGTGAAAAAATGTGACAAAATTTTGTTTGTCCAATCCAATAATGAATTCATAAAAGGAAGTCATGGAGAATCTGGATCATCCAAATTGTACAAAAAACAGAGTTTATTAAAGAATAATTTGAAAATATAGTTTTGATTACATTTTTCTGTAATTCAACACTCAAATATAGTTTCTTTTCGAGAAGAGCTCAACTTTACTAGGGACCTTCTTTAAAACTTTCTGCCTGGGAAATCATAGTCCACAACCTGTTGGACCTTCTTTAAAACTTTCTGTATCCAGATGCAGAGAATCAAGATTGTCACTGTCAATCCCCAACCCAACATCCGATGTAGCAAATGGAAGTTCTTCTCCTATGCAGGTGTAGCCTTCTTCGTTACATACTTCATTATCCACATGTGGAGAAACAAGACTGTCATTGTCAATCCCCAACCCAACATCCTTTCCTACATTCGGATTTTCTTCTTCTCCGCAACTGTAACCTCCCTCTGAAAAGGGCAAATCACAATCAGCTCCAAGGTTTACAAATGGATACGACTGTTGATTGAACAATTCTCTGACGACCGCGGTAGGTTTTGGTGCCAAATCGGACCCTTTCCTAGTTGGGTTAACCCTGCATGATAAGTGAGCATGCTAATTACAAATACTGCATTCAGAAGAAGGTAATGGCAATTTTGTTTTTCCATATCCCCATTATAAAAATCAATTATAATGGGGATCAAATAGTCAAGAGATGCTTTAGAGGGATGACGTTCCACACTATTACTAAACTTAGAATATCAAGATTACGACGAAGAGAGGTATGGAAAAAATACGGCAACTACACTACTAACGTCTACAGCAAGGATAATAGAATAGAAAGCACAATGCTTTGGAGATGGTGGTGTGTTGTTGAAAAACGCATCCTCGTTGATATGAATGTTGGTGTTAGATTCTCGATGGTGGGTCAGAACCTCTCCAGATGCATTCCTACGGGATAGAAGGAAGGAGTGGATGGTTAAGCAAATAATTATCGAGTCTTTGTGCTAATATAGCTATATCCCAACATTCAGTGTTGACCTTTTACCAAAAATTGAAGGCGGACTGCTAGGCGGAGTACCTTTGCTAGATCCCACTCTGCATAGAGGTAGATATTTAGCGCTTTTCAATCAGGCCAAAGAAATTGTACCTAAAAATAAGAAGTACAATCATAGCATACCTTTGTTCAATCTCTTGATGATCTTTTTCATTAACCACACAAGTCTGGATGTACAAGTAAATTGCACTGGCATCCCCGCAGATGCTCTGAACATAATATCTATATCTTTATCGTTTGTTATGCGAACAAAAGTGCATACTTTCTCATTCTGATAATGGTAGTGAACGATTGGGATGTGTCCAAGCTTGTTCGAACTTGAGAGATCACATATTTTTTGAACCAATTCTGAATACATTGTGTCAGTTTTCAGAAAGGCCATCTTTGGGCAACCTCTGTTATAAATTGGAATTCCATTATCCCAAATAATTTCTCCGTCGGAGTGGAATATCACTAGTACGGTATGATCAGGCATCCTGCGGCAGGCACATAGTCGAGGCAGTAAAAATACTAGCTATCTGTAGAAAATTGATAAGCGCATGCAAGGTGTATGACAAGGATGATATTCAAACAAAATCTCACACATTAGATTGGGCAATAAATATAATTTACTCCCAAAAGCCACATCAGAGCGACTCAAGAATGAGATGCGTAGACAATGATATGGACAAAATTCCATCCCTTAAAACAAATTACCAATGCTCGACTTTAGAGAAATTGTTAAACAATGATGAATGATTAAGAACACAAACTTCAGTGTTCTGTTTACCAATGAAGTTATAAAAATGCAAGCAATCATAAAATGCTAAAGCGCATTTAGAAGAGTTCAAATGAAGAACACATCCTTTGATAACGATATCGTTACATTTAAATTTGATTTTCTTCTTCAACTTTTCGTGACCAACAACAGAACTTCATTGAATTTTTATTGAAATGATAAAAGGAGATAAGGACTAATGATTTCACGCAATTTGATGTCTTAGACAAAATAAAAATTGTTCTTTGATAACAATATTGTTATCAGAAATTTTATCTTATTCATCTAGTTTTGGTGTCCAATCACAAATTCATGTTTAGTATGTTGAGATGCACAAGGGCAATATGTGAAGGGCTCACTATTTTTAAATCGCAATGGAAAGGAATTTGTTCTTTGATAACTATATCATAACCATAAATTTTATCCTATTCATCCAGTTTTGGTGTACAACAACAAAACTATGGTAACTTTATATTGAGATGCTTAAAAACTAAGAAGGACACACGATTTAAGTCAAATTTGTTTTTTGACAAATTTCTGATAACGGTATCGTCTCAGTAATTTATAGGTTATTCAAGAAATTTTTGCACCCTACAAGAAAACGATAATGACTCTATGATGAGCTACATAAACAATGAGAAAGACCTATGAAGTTCACCAAGTTATTCTTTTCAACGTCATTCATAGGACAACAGGATCATCAATCATTATTTATACATATGTATAAGCCATTTCGTACGATCCTACACTCTTGCCATTTTTCTGTAGCTCGTACATTAGTCCAAAACCTTGGAATATTCACATGATATTCAAACATGAGTAGTTCATTTTCTATATAGTTATACAAATGATAATGTACTAGACATGAAATTAGTAGATTTTGTGTAAATGTTGTAGATGACCAAAGTGATTAATTTGACCCAAAAATGACCTTCATGACGATGGGGAATAAAGTGGGCAAAAGGAAATAAACTGAAGTCCCACAATTGACCTAAAGTCCCATAATTTGGTATCAGGTTTTGGCATCTTAACCACTGATGTACCTATAAGACTCAAAGTATTAAGGGCCAATAAGTGGAATGTCAATAAATGGAAATGAGACATCACAGAACAGGGAACAACATGAACAACATGAACTTATATATTAAACAACAAGGCTAAAATCCTTTGACCCATTTGAATGTCGTTTGTTATGGTCCCTGCTGCCTATGTCAAGTAAGTAATGAATAAATCACTTAATTACTAGAGACTGTAGGAATTCACTATCATTTTAACAGCGAAAAAAAAATAACAGACTAAACTCATCTATCTTAAACAATCCATCAAATAACAAAAATTCATTCTCATACATAGTCTGATTCCAAGAAAGAGCATAATAAAAAAGAAAACAACTATAAAAATCGGTTTCAAATAGAAACCATATCTTTATCAGATTCAAAATAATGAACAACAATGCAATGCAAAATTCCTATCACGTATTTTAGCAAAAAAGTTACTATATATCTTAGAAAAAAATTACTATCGCATAGAAAGGTATGATACCCGATACAATTGTATTAAGAAGACAGAACATTGGAAAATTGGTGCCTACCTAAAATTGTTAAGATTATGACATCGAGACCCACATCCAAATAAGTAAATTAGGTAAAAGAGCCAATACGAGTCTGTGCCAAGGCATACCAACTGATTTGCAAGTTCTAAAGTAACATATTGGTAGCAGGTAACTGCTCTTCTTCCACTTACTACTACCAAAGAAGTTCCATCTCCAAGGCCATCGATGACCATGAGGCATGCTACTGCTAAGCCTTCCTCGCATGTGTAACAGTAGAAGTATGGTTACTTTTCTCCATCCACGTTTGGTGTCCAACAACAGAAGTATGGTTACTTTCTATTGAGATGCATAAACAATTAGGAAGACCCACGATGGAGAATGTATTTCGAATTTTGAAAAAATACGAAATTGTTCTTTGATGACGATATCGTCACTATAATTTTAAGTTTCTTCACCCAATTTCGGCATCCAACAATAATAAATTGCGCCAATTATATTGGGATGCATAAAACATGAGAATGACTCACGACTTCACTCAATGTCGAATATTGAGAATTTTCTAATAACGATATTGTTCCAGTAATTTATAGCTTCTCATCCAATTTTTGGCAGCCTACAACAACACGATAATGAATGTATAATGAAGTGAATAAGGAATGGGAAAGACTTACAGACTTCACCCAGATTTTGATCTCAACATCATTTGTATGAAAATAGCATCATTACCATTATTTACGAGTGATATAAATTTCATTTGATCTTGCACTCTGAACGTCTTTATGTATCATGTATGTTAGTCAAAAAGGCTTGGAATCTCATATTATCAACTATTTTAAAAACGGCCATTAGTAATTCTCTTACCAAACCCGGAAAATAGATGGAAACATTAGTAGTATCATTTCTCTTTTGTTCTACACATGATAATGTACTAGGAGTCAAATTGCTAGATTATGTGTAAGTGACCATTGAGATTACTTGTATGTGAGCAAAGTGATTACTTGCTAGAAAAAGAAAGCCTAGATGACAATGGGTTTGAAGGTGGAGAGAAGGAAATAGCTGGATTGGAGAAGGAGGGTATAAGGGATAGAAGAAGATGGGGAGTGGGGTGCTTACAGACTAGTGATTCAGCTATCAAATCTATAAAGCTCGATCGGGGGGGGGGGGGGGGGGGGGGGGGGACCTTAAAGACTGCAGTTTCAGCTATCTAATCTCTAAAGCTCGATCGAGCAATAAAACTATTAGCTTATTTCCCCTTGTCATTTATTGAAGATAGAAATCTACACATTCGAAGTCTTCCTGTCTAAACTTAAAGGATATACAAATTGTCACATCCCGGACCCGATAATCCCCTGATTAGGGTGGTTCCCAAGGTGTGACATGCGTACTCCCGTGAACTCGCACCTGTTCTGGACCAAATCCGAATTCACGAAGGAGCAAATTCCACATTTCACGTGTGAGGATTACTCACTGACACCTGTCAAAGAACATTTATTTGCGGAAGCATGTATATCATCAATAACAAAGCCATGAGCAATCTATTAATCAATCCATTATATTACCATTACTCTATAGCAAAGCTAATAATAATTTAAATCTTCAATGCATACTTAAACTAAGTGCAAGAGTAACTATCTAATATCAAGTTATGATTACCACACTTGTACGTACTCCGGCGGTCAAAGCTAACCATTAACCTTACCGATCAAGTTTCTAATATGGAGCACTATCAATTATCCTCTTCGGTAACCTGGAACTCTGTGACACCAAGTGTAGCACTATGAGTACGACGATTCAACAATGTATGAGCAATTAAGATATATCACATGTTATACCAAATTTGAATTATCGATAAAAGATTAAAAGATGTCAAATAATCGGAAAACTAGGCACATTGTGCATTTAAGAATAAATCATGCTTTATCAAATCACAAAACAAATATTTACATTCTAGTTGGCTACGACCTTAGCTCAATCCTCCCCCAATAGAGAGCACGCATTTTGGGATGTCACCTGGGGCCCGGCCAAAGGTCCTCCTGGCTACCCGGGTTCTGGAGTTCCAGTGCTCCAGGCTGTCTATTGCAATGACGTACATAAATCTAAACCAAGACCCACCCCGTCGAGTATCGTCCAGTCGAAGCTAAGTAGTGTCGACTCATTCGATTCAATCAATAGGGCTGGAGTAAGAATTATACACGCAATTCATCTCAAATCTTTCGATTCCATTCTATTCATTTCAATCAATCTAGTCATGTGTACTTAGTCCACCATTCATGTGTACTTAGTCCACCATTCACATCAAATCATGATGCATGTATAAGACATTTGCAATAATACTTGAGAAGTAATACGAATAATACATATAAGCAATTCTTAAGACATTTGAGGGCAATAATAAAGTCAATAACAATATGCCAATGCAATTTGATTAAATAGAATCAAGGAGATTTACTAGCCATTCTAATCTAATCTATTTACCCGCCTTCTCTAACCTTCCATTCTAATGTAGTCTTAGGTCATTCGATGTACGTGCTACATTTTTATTGGTGTCACTTGTGTATATGTAAGGTACATCGAATTCCTCTAAATCAACACCCATGGCGAAGTTTTAAACAAGACGGATGAGCATATGAGATAATCTCAGCCCAAGATTCTCATATGTTACAATTTCCATTGGACTATGATAATCGATGATGGGTACCATTCTATGGACCTACAAGGTCAATCATTTACAACCTAAAAACCTTATCAGTATAGTATTTATGTCACAATCATCCTCAGGGATTGATCATGAAGAGTTTAGGCTTTTTGAAGTAGGATTAACTCCCTTAGTGGCCGATGGTTCCAACCTAGGAGTCCAACTAAATTTAAAGTCCCTTTTTCCAAAAGAGATAGGGCTCGAGTCAATGGTCCAAATATTTACTTTCTATCCCAATCTCTAGTCATTAAGTGGTATATACCACTGGATTCCACACTTTAAGAGCTTTCCAATGGTATGTGAAACTCCAAAATCCGGTATACGGGTAAAAAGTTATGGCCATTCGAAGTTGGCACTGCCAGACCCAATGGGCCGACCCACCCTAGTGGGCCCAATTCGGCTGGCCCAATTCTGGACAATTTCTGAGTCTGAAAATGTGAAATTGCAGCCATTCTTCTCCCATTTCAATTATCAATCATTCTTAGACCATGTTAGACATGATTTGAGGCCCCAAAACTCCATGTACAAGCTAATTTTATCAACCCACATCCATTCCATTATCCATTAACCCTCATATATATAGAACCCATTTCACATTATGTATTCCATTCAAATAAAAAGGCTGAATTCTGATATCTAAGAGAAATATAGCATTCAATCAAAGAATTAATTAACATGCATAAATCCAATTTGCTCATACTTGCCTCAAATGGTGCTTTACAACTCTAATTCTCTCCTTAATTTGACTTAATTGAAGCTAAAACCCCCAATTTCTAAGCTCAAATCCAACCCTACAAAGAAAATATAATGAATGGAAATGATTTAACATGCATACAATTGAAATGAGTGTAAACAATCCCTAAGAGGCTTAGAAGATCATTTAGAAGATGGGTTCTTACCAATAGAGAAGATGATGATAAGAGGAAGCTTGAAAGTGAAGAAAATGATGTCTTTGAAGATGGGAAATGATCCCTAGCTACTCTAATCCAACATGCATAGCCCTCATCAGCTTGATTGGAAGCAAGAAGAAGCTGATTGAGTGAGAAGCTTGTCAATGGAGGAGATCTTGAGGGAATGTTGCTTGTAGGAGATGTAGCTAGGGTTGAAGATGAAGAGGGAATTCTCAAATCTTACTTTCCCATAGCCTTTGCCTTGATTGGAAGAGAAAATGAAAGAAGCTAAAGGAAGAAGAACAAGGAGAGGAAGTCTCTCTCTGTTGAAACGAATGAAGGAAGGGAATGAGGGAAATGTGGCTGGATGGGTTTTGTTTTTAAAAGGGTTCTTTTGTTTGTTGGTTTGCATGCAAGTCCATGTAATTGGTTTAAATTTGGGGAAGGGGCTTTTGTGTTTAAATGGGCTTAGATATGGGTTGAGTTGGGCTCAAATGGGTCGGGCCAAAACATGAAGATTATTGCTCATGACATGCTTAATGAAATGCACATGAAGACCTGTAAAATTTATACACGCAAGCACTATCCAAACCTATTCAAAAGGTCATAGTTCTATTTAACTTGGTCAAAACCCTCACTAATCTATCTAATCAATCATAAAATCAACCAAAACAAGTATTATACACCTAATCAAAATTAATTAGGCATTAATCACATTTAAGCGGGGTTGGAGTCTTACACAAATCTCCAAGTAAACCACAAGGCAAAAATCCATAAACCATTTAAATGCATTTTCTTACGGTTGCTGCTGCCGATGTCAAGTAAGTAATGAAGAAATCACACAATCTCAAAGAGATTGTAAGAATTCACTAACATTTTAACATCTAAAAAACAATATAGACTATACTCTTCTATATTAATCATTCCCTCAAATCATAAATACTCATTCTCATGCATAATCTCATTCCAAAAACGAGCATAACCAAAAAGAAAATAAGTATAGAGATCGGTTTCAAATAGCAACCATATCTTGATCAGTTTTAAATAGTGAACAGCAACGCAATCCAAAATTAACACCACGTATTTTAGCAGAAAATGTTACTATATGTCTTAAAAAGTAAATTACTAGCGCATAGAATTAATGCACAGCTGCATTGCAAGACCGATACAATCATATTAAAGGAACTAAACATGGGAAGTTGATACAGGCCAAAAACTGTCAAGATGATGAAATCAATGCCCATATCTAAACAAGTAAATCAAACAAGATTCAAATAGTAAAGAACAACTACAGGATAGAGAAGCCAAGCATTACAAAAGCTCAAGTTTTTGGATTTCAAATGGCCAAAAATCCCTTCTTAGAAATACATTCAAACAAACAGAGCATTGAATGCAAGGCAATCTACACACAAACTTCAAAAGGAAATCAAGGGCACTGCCATGCACTTGCAACAACAAAAAATGGATATTATGCAAGTTCTCACCTCTCTCGGCTAGAAACCCTCTTTCATATACAAGATTTTCTCCATGAACTATTGTGACGAGAGGGCATCGCTGGCTGCCGGTGTGAGATGGTCCGAACGGAATCACTGATTGGGGCGGAGACAGAAAGGAAGAGGGAAAGAGAGAGCAGGGAGCCAAGGGAAGGAGAGAGGAAGCGAATGGGAAGAAGGAGAGAGGGAGGCGAGACGAAAGGAGAGAGGAATCGAGAGGGAAGGAGAGAGGAGGGACCGGAGAAAACATGCAGAGAGGGAGAGGGCAGCAAGAGGGAGAAAGAGAGAAAAAGGTAGGAGGCAGGAGTGGGAAACGAAGGTGGGTAACATGAAAATAAGGTGGAATCGGACGATGTTGTTAGCAAAGAGAGGGGTAAAACCGTCCAAATGGGCTGTACGAACACCAAAATGGGAAAATACGTGTATTAGTGTTTAAAATGGGCTAATATACATTTAAGCACACTTTTCTGATAAAATTCTCTTAAGTTTATTTTTAAAAAATAAAAAATATTGGGAAAAATGAAAAAAATCGTGGGTCAACTCGTGGGAGGCACAACCTAGACGGCACGACATGAGTTGTGCCGTGGGCAATGCTGGGCCAACCCCCAATCGACCTAGGCACGACATGAAATGGCCCTGGCACAGCTTAGGTCGCCCACATGCCCAAAAAGCTAATCTTGTTTGCAGATTTCTTTTGGTAGATTTTTTTTTTATTCTTATTATTATTATAATTTATCTTCTACTCTCTTTTTGTTTTAAAATGGCCTGGCACTTTGACGAAATGGGCTACCATGTGTTGTCAATCGCAAATACAATATTTTGAATAAAGATTGTTATTTGTATTTCCATTCTCTATTTTGTTTATTGTATCAAACAATAAAAATAATTTCTTTAGAGTTCCATTATGTGCTACGAAAAGAAAACAAGAAGGCCATGCGAATAAAAGAGCAAAATCCTTTTCCTATTTTCCTAAACATATTCTCTTCCTAGACACTAATCCACTGCCAAGTAATTCAATGTGGAGCTCTATCATGCATGACAGAATAGTATGTTCTTAGCTATAATTGCATGCATCTATTCTTAAGCTTTTTGCAAATTATTTTTTACATCGTATTTTAGATGTCATCTTTTCAATGGAATTATTGCAGATCTTTCTTTTCTTTTCTTTGAATTTTAATCTTTTTTCTAACTTGAATATGATGATTGAAAGTTTTCTTCCTTTCAAATTCTAAATTAATTTATTACACTTTAGATCTTTTTTAAAATAAAAATGGACCTAATTTGAGTAGAAAAAGAATTATCCCTCGATTTCCACCCCAATATTATTGCAAGGTCTTCAAACAATATGCTATCAATATGATTAATTTTTTTTTAATATTATTTTTTTATATGATCAAATTTCTGAAGCTAGGTTCAGTTAATAGATTATGAAGTCCTGTTAATGAAATGCTCTATTTCTTAATTTTTAAATTTCTGGTTTTTTTTTTTTTTTGGGAGAAGAAGTTAGTTCTTCATTTTCCAAAAAGCATTGAATACAAGAGAGGAAGTCTCTCACCCATAGTGGATGAAAAAGACTTCCAATAGGACATACCCCATTAAAATTACACTATAATCAAGAAAAATATCATATAAACAATACTATTCCACGCCCACGGCCTGTGCAATAGACCTCATCTCAACTAGAAAGATAAATTAGTCCCATTTCAAATGGACTAATACGAACTGGAGCAAGTTTGTTCCTACTGACTTTCTTGCTGAATTGCACTGTTTTGAGGGTGTGAGATAGAAAATTGAGTTCCTTCAAACCTCCTAATGCTCAAACATCTCACTTGGAACCTCACCTTCCATGAGGATATAGAGGGATGACATAATACTTGAATAAGAGCAAAATCTTCCTCAAAAGATTTATCCATCATAAGAGTAGGAATGATCTACAGCAATTAAAACACACTTGAATAATAATCCATCACTGACTCAATACCCCCAGTCACTGGCTGGTGAACATCACTCCACAAAATTTCAACAATATCATTTCTGGTTGGACAAATAGAAACCCTCCACCCCGGTGTCACAGCAGCCACTAACGGATAATTTATGCTAGAAATCTCTTCTGGCAAAGTTACGCCAAGATAGAGAATTTGACCCCGGATTGTGCGGATAATTTTGCTACATTTATGGATGATTTAGATTGCAATGTGAAAATACGATGAAGGTTGCTTTTAAGTCTTGACACAGGCTAAGGTCCCAAATCAGATTCCTTTATAGATTTCAATTCCAATTGATTAATCTAGAATATTAACCTAAGTCCAAAAACAATCAACCACAATAAAGACAGGAGGCACGCGATTTTTTACGTGGAAAATCCTACTTGAGAAACACCACGAGTCTTTTTGTCTAAACCACAAACAACCAAACACTATAATAATAATAATAATAATAATAAAAGGGTACAAGAACACTCACATAACCTTTACCTAGTTGGAACTCAACCTAAGGGCTGTGATGGACTTGCAGATGACTCGTCGTTCACCTTCATTGTGCTTAAGATCACCACTTTGAAAGCCTCTTCAAGTTGCTTCAGAGAATGACATGAAACAATCCTTCTTCAACACAGCACACTAGCAACTCTCAAAGATCTCTCAAGAGTATTCTCAATTGAATGAATGGGAGAAAGCCGGGTTTTAGGATTGCAAAAGTGTCTTTAAATAGGCCAAAGGTCATGCTATGGTCTCTCACTTCGTGTGGAATTAAGAATAGAAATTTGAGAGAAAGTCGGAGAAAGAATTCCAGATCTCGCAGCAAATTACCGAGGGTCACTCAAGTGCGGAGAGGGCTCGGTCGATCGAGGCACTCCACTGTGTCGAAGACCGAAAGCCCATAGCGCTCGTTCGAATGACCATAGTGCTCGCTCAACCTTCTAGCCAGGGGGAACTCTGTGAACTTCAATTCTGACTGTCTTGCAACTGCATCTTCAATGTGAAGCCCCATCACAATCCATATCTAAGAATTTAAAGATTACACCACAATTTGGACTTGAGTTTTGTTCAAAAACCTAGTGAATTTGCCAATTAAGAACTTACAATCTCCCCATTTGGCAATTCATGAACAAAACTCTCTAAAGACAGTCAAAACTAATTTTCCCCAGAACAATGATTCCCAAAGAAAAACAATGAATATGAACCTTCCGACTTCCGAATCATGTACCATGTACCCCACAATGGGAAAGAACCTACACGACAAAGCTTGGCAAAAAATCACGAATAAATCATAAAAATGAAATAAACCAAGCATCAACATAAATCTAATCTACTTTCTTTTTTTGTTTAGGAATTGACAAGAGATCATAAAGCTTAGAAGTTCGATAAACTAAACATGTTAGAAGAACAGAAAGAAACTTAGGAGTAGACATAACATAGACATAACAAAGTATGCAGAAAAATAAACAAAGGATAGGCATCATCACGCCTCAATCCAACCCTGCATATCCATCACTAGAATATCTCAGTAAAAAATGATCCAACCCTGCATATCCATCACTAGAATATCCCATCAGAAGTTGGTTAGAAAATCCAATATGTTCAGTAGAGAAAAAAAATCTGCGATATCTCAGAAAATCAAAGATAGAGTCCAACTTGCCATAAAATTATTGGAATCTCATCAACTCTGTTTCCCATTTGATTAATCCGATCATTGACATCCAGATGCATCTGAAGAAGTTCACCACTCAGACGTAAACCCATTTCCTTAAACTGAACTGACTGTGCATACACAGACTCCTCTACTGCACTCAAATGGGATGAAATAGCTACAGCCTACAGGCAAGCTCTCTACACCTTTTCCGTACAGACGACACAAATGGTGTATGATTATCATTAGCATGTGGTAGGGTTGAACTTTGGGAACCGCCATTCCTTCCCCTCCCACATAAATGAAAATGCAAACGCATAATGTGCCCATCTCTCTCAAGGGCTGGGCTACAGTGCAGCCGCGCTGCATTGTAATATAATGCAGTGCCCTAGGTCCTCCAATGAGAATTGGTCACATGCACTACGGAATGCAAGGCGCCTTTTGAAAACATGAATCTCCCTCAATTGGGGTTTCTACTTATGCTTCTTAATCATCACAGTTTGGTTTTGAATCCTTACATGAGACTTAGACAATCTCAGAGTTTTCACACTGATCTTTTGTTTGGGTTTAATGGCCTTTTCAAAATCATGGGCAACACTGCCTTCCTCAATCAAGAATTTACAAATAAGAATCCCAAATGGTAATGCTAATCAGTTAGAGCCTCTGAAGATCCGAACCATGGCATCATAAATGCATTTCGGGTTGTCGACAGATAATCCAGTGCCCCAGGCATAGAGAAGATAGGCTCGCTGACAGTTCAGGTCAGAGGTGTGCCCATGGGGTTCAACGTTATAGCAGACAAAAAAATTGAGCAGATGATATTGATCTGTTAACTCCTTCTGATAAAGTAGATCACCAGCCCATTCACTATCACCACCACAAAGAGCACTAGCAATATCAAAAGGATGGAAAGGAGTGTTTTCAGGATTAGGAAAAGGGTAATCCGCATTCATAGGTCGCGGAATTTGCATAATATATCAGGAGTGACCACAATTTTCCTCCCTCTCACAAATGTGTGAAGCCATCTAGGCTTACATTGTTGCATTGCATATTGCAATAATACTCCTTTACTCATTCAACAAAGACTTCGTTTTCCATGTTAGACAAAATGTGCAAGTGCTTGTAATTTAACAAACCAGAAAACTCTGTAGCTCCAAGTCCTCTTGTTTCAACTTTCCTTTCTAGAACGACCGTCCTACTTTGGAACATGTTAAATCTTTGGGCACATTCTTCATTCTTCATTGGGAAAAGGATCTCGATTATAAGAGGATGAAGCAGGGGCAGGACATTTACCACGTGACGATTTTGGAGCCATTATGCAACTGAAAAATCACCGAGGCAAATTAACAAACAGTTGATATGCACAATTCACTCAGGTAATTTTTCAGACACCTGGTGTGCACAATTCCTGAATGATAACCAAACCACAATCAAAGCACAAAAATAGCAACCAAAATGTGCTACACAATGCCTATCAGCTTCTCAAAGTGTCTAAGCAGTAAGAATCCACAACTTCCAATTTTCAAAAACACCCAACACTATCCAACCAAACAATTCAAAACCTCCAATCCAATAGGCACACCCTCAACATCACCCCAATCTCTCCTCAATACAATGCCAATAGCAAAAGGTACTGTGATAAAGCAAAATTGACACATAAGTTAGCTCCCAACATCAAATCTTAAATTGCACAATTACCATAAGGATCTTTTAGCCGGCCCCCACTTGGCCAAGGATCAGCCCAAGATTTTGTTAATTTCCCATTGCCAATCAAGTATTTGATATGAGGCAAAGCTAGCACTCGAAGTGCTAAGATGACCTTCCACCCTCCAAGAAGTATTCTTTGGACTAGAAACATCCCAAAATGACCACCCATGCAGATACTTTGCATTTATCCAAAGGTTCCAACAAGTTGGTTTGTTGATATGATAACATTCTAGACCTGCGGCTGCCTCAGAAGTTCCAAATATAGACCAAATACCAAGACCACCAAAAGCTCTTGGTTGGCAAATAGAGTCACACTCTATAGGATGAATACCAAGCGCTATTGTTAAATTTTTGTTTCCAAAATTTCAAAGTACTTATATTAGTAAAATATTTTGTTCAGATATCTACTAGAATTCTATTTAACCATTTCTAAACATCAGTTTCACTCCAAACAAAATGTGTGAAACAAGACTTCTGGATCTGAATGGGTTGTAATTTGGAATGATTGTGAGAGGGACGAGGTGAATGGCGAAGAAGTGAAAAAGTAAACTTATGATGTGACACCACTTGCAGCAACTCCACATTTCTATGTAGGGTACGTTTGTGTAATCCATTTCCGTAGAAAATGAGGTAGTTTTATGCGGAAAACTCCATTTTCATGTGTTTGGTGCGCTAGTTTTCCGCGGAATTGCTTTTTCGCCACGTCATCTTTTTCCTTCCAAGGGAGAGAAATAGACTTCCTATGGTGGGATATGGGAAGTCTGTTTCCACCGAAAACCGACCCCCCATTTCCTCACTCCCACCCCACCCACCTATCCACCCTCTTTCTTCCCCACTCCCCACACAACCTCACCCCACACACATACGGACTCACCCACCCAGTAATTTTCACTAAACAGTAGTTTTTGTTATTATATGAAATCAGATAAAGAAGAAGGAGACAAGAGATTTGGATGGAATACCCTCTAACTCCATTGAGGATCGTCTGACTATTTATAAAGTTATAATACCCTAATCAAGGGTTCTAAATATGTCAACTAATACAATCAGAATCAGAATTAAATCAATCTCCTAATCTATACAATCAATCTCCAAATCTGTACAGTAAGTAAAATGAAGGAAATCAGCACATAGATCTCACACGTGAGATATTATATACAACAGTGTATGAGTCTTGATGGGCTGGGCTGGGCCTTGTGGGCTTAAGCCCATTATCTTCTACATGGCCCATTATCTTCTACACTCCCCCTCAAATTGATGTGGTAAAGCAGAAAACAGCAATTTGTGAGTGAGGTCATGATGGCGGGGCTTGGGAAGTGCCTTAGTGAAGATATCTGCTAACTGGTCATGAGTAGAGACATGAGGCAGGGCAATCTTCTCAGTGACAACATGTTGACGGATGAAGTGACAATCAATTTCAATGTGCTTCGTCCTTTCATGAAAGACAGGATTATTAGCAATTCTGGTAGCACTGGTATTGTCCCCATGAAGAGGTGTAGAACGACCAATACGGACGCCGAATTCACAGAGAAGACGGCGGAGCCAGATGATTTCAGCACTGGCGGAAGACATCGCCCGATATTCGGCCTCAGCGGAAGACTTGGACACAGTGGTTTGCTTTTTGCACTTCCACGAGATGAGAGAGTCGCCAAGAAACATACACCAGCCAGTGGTAGATCGCCGAGAATCAGGGCAACCAGCCCAGTCGGCATCGGCATATGCGGATAACTGCAGAGATACTCTATGCGGATAACTGCAGAGAAGTATCAGAAGGATAGAATAGACCATGAGTAAGAGTGCCTCGAACATAGCGGAGTATGCGCAAGGCAGCAGCAAGGTGGGGTTTGCGAGGATTGCTCATAAATTGGCTAACCGTATGAACGGCATGAGAGATATCAGGTCGAGTCATAGTTAAGTAGAGCAAACTACCAACTATCCGCCGAAAAATAGAAGGATCTTCCAGGGAAAGGCCATCATCTGCACTGATTTTGCTGTTTAATTCCATTGGCGTATCAAAAGTGTGAGCATCATCAAGTCTTGCTGAGGTGATTAAATCAGTAGCATATTTACGCTGATGGACCCGAATGCCTGATTTGGTTCGCAAGAATTCAAGCCCCAAGAAGTATGTGAGAGGACCAAGATCCTTCATTCGGAAGTGGCGAGTGAGATGGTGCTTGAGAGCTGTAATTCCGGAGAGATCATTGCCACTAATAATCATATCATCAACATAGACTAAAAGGAATGTGTAACCCTTTGTTGTCCATCGAAGAAATAGGGAACTATCAGAATGACTCTGACGAAACCCAGCTTGAAGAATTGCTGTCCGGAATTTATCAAACCAAGCCCGGGGAGCCTGCTTAAGTCCATAAAGAGATTTTCGCAACTTGCAAATATGATGAGGAGGACAAGCATATCCCGGAGGAGGTTTTAAGTAGACAGTTTCTTTTAAGTCGCCATGAAGAAAAGCATTTTTTACATCCATTTGTCAGAGAGGCCAGTTGCGGGCTGCAGCGATACAAAGGAGAGTACGAACAGTGGTCATTTTAGCCACGGGTGCAAATGTCTCCTCATAATCGATGCCATATTCCTGCTTGTAACCCTGCGCAACCAATCGGGCTTTGTAGCGATCAAGACTCCCATCAGAGTTAACCTTTACAGAGTAAATCCATTTACTGCCAATCACAGAGGCGTGTTCAGGAGTCGGTACCAAGTCCCATGTGTTGTTTGCTTCAAGAGCAATCAACTCCTCAGTCATAGCATCCTGCCAGTATGCAATCTTCGAAGCCTGGGAATAAGAGGTGGGAATAGGAGCACTATCCAAAGAAGTGAAAAGAGCAGGAAAGCCATATCTGTCAGGAGCAACAGAAGGACGACTAGTACGTCGCAAGGGTATGATACTATCAGTAGAGGAAGTATTAATACCTGGGGGAGCAGGAGGCAACATTGGGATAGGATCAGGAGAAGGAGGCACCATAGGAGGAACCGTGTTACGCCGGACATAGACATTGGTAATCGGTGGCGGGGGAGAAGTAGCCGCAGGAAATTGTGGAAGATAAGATACAGCAACAGGATGAGTTGCCAAACGCAAAGAAAAGAAAGGAATGTGTTCCAAGAAAAGTACATTGCGAGATATGCGCATGCGTTTCTCAGATTGGTCATAACACAGAAATCCCTTGTGTTCAGTACTGTAACCTAGAAAGAGACATTTGGCAGCCTGAGGTGACAACTTAGTACGCTCTGTAGGTGGAAGATGGACAAAGCATAAACAACCAAAAACACGCAAGTGAGAATATGAAGGGGTTTGGCCAAAGAGAGCTTCATATGGAGTAGTCTTTCCTATAATAGAGCTAGGATGACGATTGAGGAGATACACAGCAGTCTGAGCAGCATCACACCAAAAGGTTGGAGGAATTAAGGATCCAAGTAACTACTTTCGCATTTTCCTTGGACCAGTTGGCTAGGCTTTTTGAGTCAGTGGTACTCATAGGCCTAGTTATCGACCCATCTAGATAACCAAAAAGCCCCTGTCCTTCTACAAAGTTCCTTAAGTGAAAGGACCAGGACATATAATTTTGCCCATTAAATTTAATTGGGATAACATCGTACTTATCCATTGCCGAATGTAGTAGAGAGAGACAGCAGAGTACACAAATAAGTAATAGAAAGAAGAGAGCAGAACTGAAGAACTAACCAATATGCAAGAAGCAGAGAGTATTGGTTTGCTAAAGAAGAAGAGAATAAGAACAGCAAACAGCCCCAATAGTGCACTAACAGAGCAGCCAACAGTGCACAAACAGCATCAACCAGCACTTAAACAGTAACAATCAATGCGAACAGCACACAGCAGCAACCAATACTATCAGTGGGAAGAATTCAGCAGAAACGTGTAGCAAAAACAGTACTCACAGTGCAATTTTTCCACCAAACACAGCCAGACGAACTGGAAAAATGGTCCAGGATCTGTTCATGGGCCCCACAGGGTGGTCTAATCACAGATCAGGTTTGAACTTTTTGAAGAAGTTCAAAGTTACTTCCTTCAGTCCAAATCTGATGAGATTTGGATGCAGATCCACAAAACTGGACGGTCTTGATGAAAACTATCTGACAAATCTATATGAAAATCGACAGAGGAAGAAGTGGCTGAATCCTACCTCAAAAGGTGATGAAAAAATTCTGAAAAATCCTTAGAATATTCCTCAAGTAAAGGCGATCACAACTGTGGAAGTCTCGTGGAGATTAGAAGTTGATCCGTGGTGGGCCACTGTTGATCAGTGAGCACATCAGGCACTATCAGAGAGAAGATCCACGCCAGGGAGAAGATCCACGCCAGGAAGAGTGATTTGATTAATAAGAGAAGAGGGATTGATCAATGGAAGAAGATGGATCATAACCTGTGCTCTGATACCATGTTATTATATGAAATCAGATAAAGAAGAAGGAGACAAGAGATTTGGATGGAATACCCTCTAACTCCATTGAGGATCGTCTGACTATTTATAAAGTTATAATACCCTAATCAAGGGTTCTAAATATGTCAACTAATACAATCAGAATCAGAATTAAATCAATCTCCTAATCTATACAATCAATCTCCAAATCTGTACAGTAAGTAAAATGAAGGAAATCAGCACATAGATCTCACACGTGAGATATTATATACAACAGTGTATGAGTCTTGATGGGCTGGGCTGGGCCTTGTGGGCTTAAGCCCATTATCTTCTACATGGCCCATTATCTTCTACAGTTTTCACTAAAGAAATCCGCAGCCGCACCAAACAACATTAGCACTAATTCATAGAGGAAAAACTTTTTGCACCAAACATAAATTTCCAACTTCCTTATAAAACCTTTTTCGATGTATTTAAAAACCATATAATTTGTTAATGTCACAATTTCATCTTTCCATGGAAATTGCCTCTACACAAACGTGCCCGTAGAGTGTTAAACGGGCCAAGGTTTGGAAAAAATCCAAACTGCTGATTTTTCTGGAATAGACAATCCAAACTGTTGATTTCTTTAACAAATTGAAAGTTAATAAGCACATCAAACGCACCACATCAATTGGATAAAGGCATGACAACGATGACAATAATAATGTAGGTGGTAGTCCCTGTTCTAGATGTCCATGGAGTTAAAAAAACAAACTAATCAACAACAGAAAAAAAAATGTGAAGAAACTACACCAGCCAATTTTTATATATAACTTAATTGACGCTCATGGAGAAGACTTTATACCTAAAGAGAAAGCAAGTAATCACCAAACCATTTAGACCCTTTGGTAGTCTTTGCAGCAATTTCATTTAGGGTTGTCTATTGGCATCAAATCCACCTTACCCATCCTTGGGGATGAGTATTTTTAAGGTTTTCATGTGTTCGATTAAAATTTCATGGAACGAGGGTTCATATTATGCAAAGCTTCATATTCAAATCCCAATAATTAAGAACATGGTATACTCTTTAACAATGTGCTAGAATGATGCAGGTCTACTTGAAATTGCGAATTCATGTGAATGTTAGGTTGGCTAGGGATTTAAAGAATTCATCCACATTTCTGAAACCATCAGTGAGTCTAAGAAGGCATCCTACGTGGTGCATTGACAAACGATCTCTTTGAGATTGCAAAGCATGGAGTTTTGCTGCGATGATTTTCTACTAAACTTTCTCTAGAGGAATGATAAGTTTCTTTCTCTAGAGGAATGATAAGTTTAGAGAATGCCTGAGGTATTTGACGGAATGACCGTTCTTTCAACCAACAATTTTTTATCAATGTGGCATTTCAAGGGACGATTGATGAACAAGCTATGAACATCAAGAGAGTACTTAATCCATAGGAAAATAAGGAACAAAACGCATGTCGATTAAGTCAGTCTTTGTCTACCTCATATTAATCTTCTTGAGTATTAGATTGAAAAGTTTAGTGGTTCCCTATGTATATTGGCATCCACTCATGTAGTTCAAATTAGTCCATGTTTGATAAGAAAGCAGCAAGGAGGAGCTATCATTTGAAGTGTATCTTTAAGCCATGTCTTCGAAATAAAAGAAATGGGCAATTTCAAGTACTTGAAGAAGCCTCTTTGGGTGACAGTGAAGGTTCTGACAATTAGGGAGCGGGCACAAATTGGGCGGGATCACCAGATGAAGCACACTCCACATTAGGATATTGATTTTTTTGTTATGGAGAACTTTGTTACATTGAAAACTGAAAAGCAGATTAGTATTTATTGCAAGTAATGAAGCCAAATATCAGGTAATAACACAAGGTATCGGTTGACAATCTCCATGAATGAAATAGGCTTTGAAACACCAACTACACTTCTGAGTCTAACAAAAAACAAAACTACCCCTCTGAGGTAAAAAGAGTCAACTGCCAGGCCTCATATACAATGTATGTACTTCAACTTGGAAGGGAGTGTTTAGAATTTAATTCTACTTATAAGGTGTTTCATGTATTTTCTGACTTGGGTCTTGTCTGTAATCTATTGAACATTCATTAAAATAAAAGACTAGCCCAAATTAGGGTGATAAAAAGATAATAGAATTCTTTGCAGTAATCATTTATAAAAGAACTAGTTATAACAGAAGAGAGAACTAGTTATAACAGAAGAGAGACCATTTCGAGACATTTCACACATTCTTTTGCAAAAGAACCAAGGGGTGCTCAATTGTCCCCCACACAAAAAAAAAAAAATGCACTTGACTAGTCACCGTTTACCAATGAATTGCACCGCATAAATGAAAGAAAAAACACTTGCCTAGCCTTATGGCTGAAACCAACCAGATCTTCTCACCAAGTGCGCTTGCAGGAATGTTCTTCCCCTATACAACTCTGCAAATACTAGCCAATACCTATTTACAACAAAACCTTTTCATACAGAGCCATCAAAACCCCCTTCAGATGACCACACTCACTAAAGCACGCCCCACCTCTCCATTTAAATGATCCTTGACGGACTAGCTGTAGGCATCAGGTTGGGCACCAGGTTGGGTTTTCTGTTCCACTTTAATTGAAGCCGCCTCCTTGTCAACTTCGGTAGAATCCATGCACCTCTGAGTTTCTCATGTCTAGACCGGTTAAGGTGCTCTACCTTCTTTTATACAACATGAAATCACACCTTTTTCTGCTAAAAATAATTTGCTCCTCTCTCTTGACAAGGACAATCAAACCAAAAGCAGCGCTGAAGTTTATAACCAGTACTGCCCAACTCAGCAAGGCTGAAATTAGCACCACCTACATTGTGCAATACCCATCATCACCCATGACTTAATTAACCTCTCAAGCTCTCATCCGGTAGGGTCCATGATAGCAAGTGCCCACCAGAATCCCCGCTCAAAAGCTGCTTGAGATCACTGGTGAGATGAAGAGCTGTGACTGGGTGCTTATGAGACTTAAGCACCTTGTGAAGAACCAACCTGTATTCTGGTGACTTCCCGCTCAGTCTCAACCCTCCTGTATTATTACAGTTAGTTGACTTGCTTTGCCCATTCTCTTCGGTTGAAAAATGCACCATGTGCCACACCTTCACAGCTCCACTCTGGTGGCCTGTAACATACCAGTTCGTATCCATCCAATCTGAGAAAGTTGTGCTTGTCACAGATACAATGAAGTCAGATGGCAACTGTGACGTGTTTACTACCGCCAGGCAGTCACCATTGACGCTCCAAACTGAAAGAAGAACGCCCGCAGCAGTTACAATCTCCCCGGTCATGTCATTCACGTAGATTGCAGATATCGGCGACGGAAACTCTGGAAGCTGCTTCACAAAGACTAAGCTGCTGAGATCCCACAAAATGACACTGCAATCTTCTGACCCACTTGCAATCAATGTGTAAGGCTGGCTTACATGGAGACACGTTATCTTGGCTGTGTGAGCACAAAGGGCCCGCTCCAAAAGTAAATGCTGCTGGCTACGGGCCCCGTCGCTACTAATTCGCCAAACAGAAACTACACCGTCATCACCTCCAGTGACTAGAGTTTTACCATCGTGGCTAACTCCAGCGCACTGAATTTGGTTGCCACCATGAAGAGACTCATGGGTAGAGAGGAGCTTGTCTTGATCATAGCTTAAAAATCTCAAGCTGCGGTCAGGGAAACCCCAAGCAATGTACTTGCTGTATGTTCTGGGTTTGAGAAAGTTGTTCAACCCGGCCACAAGGATCTTTTCATGGAAAGTGAGGACCTGAGATATTGGGGTTGAAGTTTTCCTAATCTCATGTGGAACTAAATGGCTACAATACCGTAGAGGGTGAGGGGGAAGTTTCCGATCAGATCGGCGCTTCACATGGGGCTTGGGGAAGAGCTGTTTAGGTGTCTGCCCAAAGTGGTTAATCTGAGCTAAAATTGACACCTTCAGAGCAGGATCAGAAACAGCATCAATGTCAACACTCCCTTCATATGTATAATGATAGAAAACATTCACAGCTTCTTCAGCTGCCTGTGAATTATCAAAGAATAATCCAGACTGTTAGCCAACAAACATGACAAACAATAATCACCAACCCAAAAACAGAATTGGTTCCATCAACTTGAACAATAAATGGATGATGACAGATGAAATGAAAGGGACACCAAGTTGAACAATAAATGGATGCTGACAGATAAAATGAATGGGGGAAAAGGGTCCTCAATGACTGTACAAATTAAATAATTTTATTGTTTCTAGAGCATCAACATGAATTTGAATGGAAAATCAGTGCCTATATTTAGTAAGTAATATGCTGGCATTAGTTGATTGATTGGCTAAAAGCTTTTCACAGTATTTGGCTATTTAACTGAACCATTAATATCTCATTTCTAGATTAAAAAAATCGTGGGAAAAAATCACATAGTGAATGTTAGCATATATATGATTTCAAATCTGCACCCAGGTGACTCTTAAAAATCAAAGAATAAGATACAGTAACATGGTCAGCTAAAAAGTACTAAGAATTCTGGTCATCACTAAACATTTTGGGCACACAAGTCACTAGCAACACAAACAAGGTTAAAAAGAAGATGCATAAGTAAAAGAGCCAAAATACTGTATTCAAACAGAAGAGGATGAAGTCACTTTTAACAGAAAGCATTGTGGTTCCCATTCAAGGTTATAGATATTGGAGAACGTACAATATAATGCAGGAGCACAAAATGCAGGGAACATAAGGAATCAACAAAAATAAAGAAATGAGATGTGATAAATTTAAAAGCAAAAAGTTAAAAAAAAAAAGGCAGGAAATTAATAGAACGTAGACTAAGGGTTAATATATTGATCCTCTATATATTGATACTGTGTATTAGCAGTGATCAGCATAATATGCTAAATCGCCCTATGATAATTTATTAGGATTTGAGATTACTCAAAGCCCCCAAGCTACTCAAGTCTCAGTAACAAAAATGGTAATATGTGTGTATCCATTTTTTTAATGGTATGCGTCTGTGTTTCACTTTATAATATTTTCTTGTATCATCTGATAAGAAATGATCCAGACTGATGCAGGATGAATCTATCCAGCATATGACGTTCATGCAGATAGACAATGCATCACACAACCACTGCCGCCAAAACCCTGCCCACTCTGCAGTTCCAAAGTGAAACATTTTGCAACAGCATGTTGATTACATTATGTTTACTCACCTTGCCCCTTTGTTTATATCCAAAAATGAGATCTATCCAATGATGCAAATTTTCTGAAACATAATCTGATTCCAAAGCTTCCCGATGCTTCCTAATGAACTCTCTGGTACTGCCATTAGCCCAAGGAGGAAGTATGACATCCCCAACCTGAAAAGCATCCATATAATTTTATTCTCTATGAACTTAAATTATTTACAATACAGAGTGTTAACTCCAGAGAAACATGTTCAAGAGCCAAAAGTAGTGAGTCGACAGAAACATGAAAATGAATATAGATGGTAATTTATATTAATATAGGCAGGCAATAACCTTCTCTCCTGATTGTTTTTCTCCCAAGTCAAGATTGAACAGGTTTTCCAAAAACTCAGGCAGGTAGAAGAACTCTGGAATAAGTTCCTTCACGTCTGATGTGTTACCCCTTCCAGCAGCACTTAACCACGTGTCCCTAACACTATTGAAAAGACGATCAGCATGGTCAAACTGACCACCTTGCAGTTTCAGGTTCTCCGTACTGAATGGCGGCAGACGTAGAAGATAAAAGAGTACAATTCCAGCACTTGAATAATGTGAACCATAGTGAAACTTGGGAACATCTGGGTCATCCCAGCTTTCATATCTGAGGAAAAGATAACATAGAAAAATCAAAGTCATATATATCCAATGACAATCATGGATGAATTTAAAAAAGAGAACATCAGCACAAATGAGTCAAAAAACAGCAGATCAAAGACAAATAGATAAAAGGCAAGTTGAGTCCATATGAGAGTGGATAAGATGAGCTGGTAAAAACTGAAAAATAACTTGGAGCCCATGTGCTAGGTTTTGATACCTGAGAGCAACCAGCGAACCACATGAGGGATTGAGATGGGATATAGCAAATAGAAATGTTGCGGGTGGGCAAAGTAGACTAGTAGAGACAAGCTAATGGAGTGTTATGCAATCAGCAAGTGTCATGTTAACTAAATGAGCTTTTCTATAAGAAGAAGTGATCTCATCTGCCGTAATATGGTGGTGATGCCAGCAGGGAATTTATGATTTCTCCTGTGGGGCCCAGCTTTGTGTGGTCAAATCCATTCATATGACAAACTCATATGTATCAAGGATGGAAAACTCAGTCCCAACAAAAGCTCTAACAAAAACGAGAGAAAACTTACAAGTAGCTCTAACAAAAGAGAAGTTAAGGGAGGAAAGTTAGTGAGAACACGGTCCCTAAATAGGGTTGAGTAGAAAGATAAACTCGCAAAGTCAACCTAGATAGATGTGATAAGACTTTTGTGATGATGATAATGAGTTGTCATGGCATGAACGAACACATGCAGAGAAAATTAAATGGAAAATATCAACTTGAAAAACTGTTGAATTGAACCTTTTCTTGAATTCCTCCTCCCCTTCAGCAGTTTGGCATCCCATTGGTTTGTCAAGCATGCGGAATGTTTTGGGGTCAGTCAAATCCAGAGTTTCACTATCATAGTCTGCAAGAATCCATGGAAACACTGGATACTGGGTAAGGTCACTATATCCACGTCCTGCAAGAGTGTTGAGGTACATGAGGTATTGAAAATTGCTAATTTCTCCATTTTGCCACCTCCTAGAAAAGGACTTTGCCATGATTTTGAAAAGACGGCTTCCCTCATTGCTTTCCTGTTTTGAAGACCCTGAAATCGTAGTATCTAACCTGCACATGGATGCATACTTTGTTAACCCTATGCTAGGAAGTTTCAATGATCTGACACAGAAAATGAAATACAGATTAATAAAATAATGAAATTTAGGCTGCATTTGGCTCCTTGTGATTTGGTAGTGGAGATCATTTTTTACTTGGTTACCAGGGTAAACTTCTCAGCTCTGAAAATAGCAAGGAGCTAAATACAAGTACACAACCTTATAAGTCATGAAAAGCAGCATATCTCAAACTAAAAATAAGTTGCTAACATAGAAAACAAAGAAATCATAAAGAACAACTGTTCTCATATGTATTTAGAAGACTAAGGCATGATGTAATAGTACAAACTGTTAAGGTAAGTGGAAAGGGAAAAGGGAATATGATGCCCTTTCCATAAAATCCAAGACACATGCGGATATATGTATCCTGTTCATAGCATACATTGACGTTTAATTTTATAAGTTAAACATCATAAATGTATGCTTATTTTTTCACTTATTTTCATCTTGTTAGGTCAAACTCCTCGTTTCACACTTCACAAAAAACTCCCCAATACCACCTTGTGCTTCATTCATCTTCCTGCGCTTGAGAAGAAAAAATTTGACAACTAAATCAGCACGTTCCGTTCTTGAGATACGCGACAGGACAGGAGGATTTCTTTCCTATGAGTCATCTGCCAGACAATTCTGCCTATTCCTCTCTCCGAAGCAATCCGTGTCTCCTTCATGTACATCCACACTGCATTTTTGTTCAGATAACGTCAATTATTCATCCAAAAATCATTTCAAGGAAGAAAGTCTACAAGAGAAGAGACCAAAGAGGTGATTTGCCATCACCACTTCCATGTGTTGATCCTTCCAGTGTCTTAATTCCATCACAAACCATGCCAAACCCTCCAATTCATCTGCCATCCATTCTTCATCATTCATCAGAGGCCACACACAACACAACCTTCGATCAGATATGGACTTCCTCACATTTATTTGCTTTCTTAGATTTTATTTTTATTCCCAACTTGAATGCCTAGTTTGTACTGTCATGACTGTTGGAAAAACACAATTGTCAAAGAGATGGATGCACTGACAAAAGAGAGAACCCAGGATCACGTTACATGTCCGCAAGATGTTTGTCCAATCGGGCATGAATGGGTGAAATCTTTCAAAGAGCATTTATTGAATGAAGGGTGTTTATCTTTAAAATAGAACTTGAATCTGCAAGAAGGAATTTTTGAATTGCAATCTTCAACCTTAACAGTAAACTCAGGTTCGCCAATTCAGAATGCAATTGATTGGCAGAAAACAATCGAAAAAAGTGTAAAAATAAAAATAAAAACGGATGGAAGAGAAGGAATAGTCTCGTGCTAAATGAATCAGATAGAGAACTCAATATAAGGAAAAAAAAAACCTCAAAAAAGGGAATATATTGAAATTCTGTAAGTCTCATAAAATTCAAAGAACTGCTCCTTAGATTTTGGTTCATCATGCCCCTGATCTTCTTGCACTTCTATCACATGTACTAAAGCTTTCCAAGATCGTTTCGGACATTGAAATGATAAATGACCTCTTTCCCGGCAATGAAACACACGGGCAAGTTGATCTTGTACCTCTTGGGTTCATTAATAGTCATGAAACTTGATATAGATTTTCGCTTTATTTGACTTGGTTACTTGTATGAGATGACAAAGATGATCGGTCACTCCCTTTAAATGGTGCAAGCTTGCGACCTAGATAGTTGGCTATCTCTTCTGCTTTTAATTCGCGTTGCACCACCTCATTGATCTTTCTCTTAACAACGTGTAAAGGCCGTAGACATCCCTCTCAAGAGATTGTAACTATCCAAAAAATAGAGCATCTGAAAAAAAAAATTCTTCGTTTATAATCCATGTGTAGTCACGACCTATCAGAATGAAGGAATCCAATTTCAATCCCAATTCTATCTTGTTTTGTGTGGTTTTCTCAATTGGAATCCCTTTTCCCTTAGCCATCCAGTATTGTTAATATCAACAATGCACAAACTAGCAGAGCAGGCCCATGCTAAGCATGGACCCTAGTAGAAAAGCATATGTAGTTAATTTCAAAATAAGAACCCTCAGTTGGTTCGAAGAGGGAATGAATATTGTATAAAATCAATTGCAAATTTCACTTTCAAAACCTACTTGAAATCATGAAAATCATGATGTGGGCTATCGCATTTCAGATATTTTCTAGTCATTTTTCTAGATCCAGATTGGTGGAATTCACATTTGCAATGGCTGTTTGAATTAGTTCTAATGTAATGATTTGGCGTTTACCGTAACTGAAATAAAACAAAAACAATAAATTCCGTAAATATCCAAGTGATCAATTTGAAAATTATTTGGCTGAACGATATCTTTAAAATGCAACAAAGACATTGAACATAAAATTCAATACCAATTCCCTTTCAGAATTTTTCAAAAAAGCACTATGATTTGCTGGAAAGAAGAAAAAAATGTAACAAATTAAAAAATTATTAGCAGTGGCCATGTCTCCCCCACAATATAAACATGAACTTGTAAAGAAGACTACAATGTACTAAGACAATTTCATATAATCGTAAATGGTGCTCAATAAATATTACAAATGATTTCCCATATCCGAAGTTCCTTTTTCTTTCTTTTTTTAGAAAATAGAAAACACTAACCGGTTGTTTGCCTTTCACGCATGTAATAGGAAAACGGGTTTTGCATATTTACATATGCAAGTGTTGCACATGTCAAACACATTACCATGTTTGTCAAAATCATCATTTTCACATGGGTAAGTATATCCAACGGTTTTAGCTTTATTTGGAATTTTTTGGGTTTTTTCACAATTTCTCAAAATCCGTGAAGAATTAAGATACAAAACTTTGAAGTCTTGATGCTTACCACTAGTACAAGAATATTGAATAGTTTGGACCATATATTGGGAGCCCACAAAAGTCCAAAGAATTAGATATATAGGTTGGGACTTTTTTTCACAAATTACTCAAAATCTGTGAAGATTTAAGATAATCGGCTTCAAGATCTTGGGGTTCATTAATTCTATAAAAAAGGCTACACGGATGGGAGAATTTTGGTATAAATGGCCAAATTTACACACCATTTTCACACCTCATTTACACACTACATGCGTAAATTAGTGCAAACAAACGTGATGATGCATAACCATTACACATGCGAATCATTTACATATGTAAATGAGCGCAAACAAACAACCCCTAAATTCATTTTTTGTGCTTTCTATCATTTTTTGTGCTCGCATATCTATGATGTTATTGATATTTCCTTTTTCATTTGTTTTGCAATTTGCAAGCATTGAAAGGGATAGAGTAGAGGATTTTGTGTATAAATTTTGAAAATGCTTTATATATCAAATGGATATGCTTTTGTTCTTGTGTAATTGGCATTCTAATATTGTTTTTTATTTGTTCTTTAATGCATTTTGTAAATTTTTGTCTTACATATTGTAATTCTAGGAACATAGTTACTTTGTAGTCATAAACTTTCTAAGATCCATTGTTGCAACAAGATATGCCATGTCCAGAAATGTCACAATACATGAACGGGGCAATGGAGGTAGGAGTTGAAGAGTCATATTGAATCTCAACAGATGAAGGAGTTCTTAAGATTTCTAAGAAACAACAGAGATAGATAATTGGATAGAAGTTCATCAAAAATAACAAGCAAAGTACAGATTTCACAGATCAAACCAAGTATAAATTTCTCAAAACAGGGAAAAAACAGAGTTTCTTTTCTCCTTCTGAATGGTAAAACACTAATAAGATGAAAATATTATAAGCAGGATTTATTTTTGCTAAGAGGTATCTCTCATGGCTTGAGTAAGAGGTGACATTTTTACCACCACATGGGACTTGCCATGACCAATCCAACCCCCTCACACTTACAAACCCCAATGAATTGCCACTCGCCCTAATGTACTCACCACTGGATTGAATTTCAAAAGAATCGCCACTCACCCTAATGTACTCACCATTGGATTGAATCTCAAACAACGTCACCTAAGAAACGGGTAAATTTAAGGCCCTAAATCAATGGTTGTGACAACCTGATCGAGATGAATTTTGCCCAAAACCACATCCAAAACTAGACCTTTTCATCACACTATCCTTCATGACTGGCATGCATCCAAGTGGGTCCCATATGGGGCTTAGATTTTTAACCCTCATGCTAGATGTGTCAGGTACCTCACATCAGAAAGAAACCCATTGTATGCATGTATCATAGAGCCGAAATTCCCGTTTAGGCAGACTAATTTCGTAGCAAGTTTTTCATCAAAATACTCTCAGCTCAACAAAAACATCAGTAATGCTATAACAAACTAGATCATGGAAAACAAACAAAACTGAAACCAAAAGGACACAAAGGTGAGATGCATACATGCTGTTTCGAGGGAGATTCATGGCAACCAAGTTCTTGAATACTTCATCCCTTTCTTTTTTGTGGAAGACCAGAAGATCGTTACATCCATCCATGCTAAATATCTCAACAGCAACAGGTCGTAGCTGGTAATCACGTTTCAGAATCTCATGAACACTATCAAGTTTCCACATGCGCCATAGATGAGGCAGATTACCAGTGGTACAAACTTTTTCCTTTCCCCATGCACCACCATTGTATGCCCATGCCCTTCCCCCAACCCATGACTTAACTACCAAAGCACATGAGGAAGGTGATTTCAACTGTGACTCAATGCTACCGGTAACATCTTTCTTAACGCCCAATGCTTGATCGATTACCGAGAGATCATCTTCACATTCCTTCTCACATATGCACCCAGTGGCATCTATATAGAAGTTCTCGATAACATATAAACAGAGCTCACCTATGAGAAATATACCATCATGTTTGTCAAGACCTACAACACGCTCACAATTATATCTAAACCGTATCTTCTCAAGAGGTTCCAGATAAGGTCTAATTAGATATTCACCGTTATCATTAAGTTCCTTATCTGATTTATCGTCCACAACTTTCATATCATCAATTCTAACAGAAGATGGCTGTCTAGGCGAACCTAGATCAGATTTCGCAATCACACTTTCACTTATGGGGACAGAAACTACACTGGACTTGCCGCCAAATTCCAGAGCAGCAGAGTGAAGACTTGTATCATTTATACTGCTACACCGATCATCATTCCACCCTATCTGAAAAGAGGTTGAATCTTCTGCTTCTTTGAAAGAAGAATCATCATAATCACCAGCATTAGAAGACTTCTCCTTGGGAGGATCAGATAAAAGTTTGAAAAATGAACCGGGCTCACTTTCCATCCTTTCATTGCCCAAATTGGCTACATCCAGTTCAAACTGTTCAGTAACATTTTGAATTGTCTCAATTTTCAATTTGCACCGCTCAAGTTTTTTACGCATCCTATAAGGCCCTTCAATAGGACACAGCTGCCATTCAGGTTCTGTGCTTGAAAAGTTCCGCATAGGAAACATTCCTCTCTCATGTACAAGTTGTTGGAGACGGGTTTGCCACTCGCTCTCAGCATGTAAAACCCATCCATATTTATCTTGGCGAACAACTCTCAGCTCCGTTGACATTGCATCCCGGACTGATTCAAGCACATGCCTACGCTCATTCATCTGCTCCCAGTGTTTTAAGTCCAATTTCGAAGCATCCCTTGATCTTCTCCCCATTTCTCTTTTACGACGAGCTTCCATACCCTTTATTCTAACCCCAGGGAACTTACTCGAACCACCAATGTACTGAACCCACATGATACTAGCAGACTGCTCCAACACCTTATTTACAATCTGTTCAGAACTCTGAAGCCATTCAAAGAAAATAGAAGAACTTCCTGTCAAAAGTTTGTCAAAGCCTCCATGTAAAACATCAAAACTTGGTCCCTGGTTTGGCTTCGAAACAAGCAATTCCTCTAATGCTCCACGGCGATGCAACAGCAAATACTTGATGATATCCACTGCCATGTTTTGCGCACTACGTCTCTGGTCATGGAGTAGAGAGTTCAAATTAACACAAAGACAGCAAATGAGATCGGTGTCAAGATTGCTTGGACAGAGTATAAGTCGCTTGTGAGCAATTAACAACTGCAAAACGGTGCAGATATTGACGGCAGATTCATCTTGTAAAACATTCATGGATAAGCTCTTCTTGTGTTCTAATTGGAAACCCAAACATGAAAGGAAATCATCTTCCCCAATTGTCATTAAAAATGATGGCAGAAAACAGTACATTATCATGCGATTCGTATTTTTCATAAGTGCATGTATGTACGTGTCAAGTTGCTTGCTTCCCCTTGTGATGGATAAAAGACCTTTCCCAGTGGCCACTGCTTCTTCAATCCGACCATCTTTGTTGGCAAGTTGTAACATTGATAACAAGAATTCTAAAGTCCTCAATACCCCACCAGGCTGAGGAAAAGCACCCATATATACACGATCTACAATCATCCAGCATAGTGAATCCAAGTTTACAGACCAGCGACTTTTATCAAGCTTTTTTAAATCTTCCTCGTCATCACGCAAGAGGCGCCTTTCCAGGAAATTCATCAATCTACTAAGGCATAGACCCTGGAAAACTAATGCTGTATCTGCATCCACATACAAAGGAACAGTTTCCAAAATAGACTCTATAATCTGTGTTGCTTTGAGATGCTCTGTCAAAATATCCGCAAGAACTTCTGCAATGAAATCCAAAACAGCAGTAGCTCCTGCAGAACATGGGCCTCCCCCATATCCAGAGTCATCAATTTCAAGTAGAAGTTTCGGATTAACAACAAAGAATGTGTTCACAGAAGATGATCCGTGAGAGGCAGACCTTAAGTCTTGGGATGCCTCAGATTCACTCATCGACACTGAAGACACAATTGATGGAGAAGCAGTAGGTTGAACTTTTGTTTCACTATTGCCTGAGCTGCCCAGCCAAGATGTCAATGCAAGAACTGGGGAAGAATTGGGTGTGAGGGCCATTTTAGAATTAGACTTCTCAGATAAAACAGGAGAACCAGGTGCAAATATGGATGCTGAACTCAGTGAATCAGCTGGTTGAATGGAGTCAGATGTCCCATTAATAGTAGGAATAGAATTAGAAGTGACTCTAGAGGTCTGCACAACATTTTCACTATCAAACTTATGAATCACCTGACCATCTTCCTTTATCAATTCCTTCCTCGATCCCAAATGGGAGAAGGTGTCTGTCGTCTCTGTTTTGTCATCTTGCAAATAGGTGTGTACCCCAAGTGTATCTTCAGAACTTGTACTTTTTTGCCCCTGGGGAAAGCTTCCAATGCTTATGGAAGTTTTGGTAGACTGCTCCTTATCATGAGGCAAGCTAGAGTATGTATGCTGAGAACTTTGGTTATCATCAGAATCATTTACATTCTTTTCATCTGGGGCTCTGGATAGCTCTTTTGCCATCTTCACCGCACAAGCAGCCCTGAAAGGCATACAACAATAAGTAAAGCTACAACTAAATTAACCAAATTTAATAAAGAAGGACGAGTCACTCAAATTCACAGTCCATACAAACTTACAAGAAGCAAAAGTAAAATCGAAAACCAGACAGTTGAGACACACCTTACAAATGAAAAGTATAGGTCCACACAACTTTCCAGAAATTCACTGCGCCTACATACAGCAGAGAAAGGGGGACACATTTTTGCAAGATCAACCATGAATCGCAGTATCGAAGTAGCAGCAGCAGGAGCCGCTGCATCCCCACCCATTAAACGTGCTGCATATGTTTTGTGCATTAGGGCTTCACCCTGAAGCTCTCCTGCCATGTCTGTTGTTTCTTCCACAAGCTCTGCCACCAGGCTAGCACTGACTTGTGAAAGGTTTCCTGTTTGGTGAGCAAGCATTGATTGCATGGTCAACCTATCAAATGTAGATTTTGTCATAGCAACAACAGAATCTAACAATTCTACAAACTTCAATTCCCCATAGCTTCCATCACTCTGCATGAGGGCATGGAAATCTAGCATACGAACTTCTGGTAATCTTGGATAAACAGCCTTACCAAATATTAAGCAGAAAAGGGTGTAGTATATTTCTGGGGAATCAAAGAAGCTTGGAAGTGCACGCATCAAACCTTGATATCCTCCACTGCTCCGAAACTTGAGAGAAAATGTTGTAGAAGATGCAAGGCAAACCCCAAGAAGAGTCATTACCCATCTCATACTAGTCGGATGAACTGCCTCATCAAGGAAATATGTGATTAACTGGGATGAAACAGTTTTATGCCATCGTTCAAGCACTTCTTCAGATTTTATAGTCATTTGCAGATCAATTAGCATTTCCAACAACATATTTCGCACGATCACATGCTTTCCCATCGATTCTCGAATGATTTGCCGTCTTGGTGTCAGTTCCGGAGGGTCAAATGTCATGATCACAAACCTCACCACATGTTTCAACTCAGAATCCAAGAAACCATCTTCCAAAATGACACCAAGCAACACTACCAATTTCTCTAAAACAGGAACTTCCACATCGCCCCTCTGCAAAGTCACTAGTAAATGCTGGACGAGGTTCATTCGACGTAAAACAGTAAGGTTGTGATTCCTGTACCAATGCATAGATACCAATCGCTCAAGAAATCCAAGAAGAGCAATTTGAATTGTAACAGGGGCTGTCACCCACAAAGTCCAGTCTAACAGAACATGCTCAACCACATCTGCATTCGATAAAACAATACAGTTTAAAGTTTCCGCCCGCAAGTCAGAATTTTCAAGTTCTGAAATTTGACTAATCGAATCTCTTTGTACAGAAAAATCATCCAAATCTCCAATGGACCCAGTTGATGAGAACGCATCAGAAAACTTTGGTAAAGTAAGCTCCTCAAAGGTCGCTTCACTGTTGGCTACAGTTGGGGAAGCAATAGCCCGTTTGGCTTGTGACTTCTGTGGTTCAGAAAAAGAAGCCTCGCATGCTGCAATCTGGAAAAAGATTTCAAGTGACTGCATGTCGAACAATGACATCCTACGGTGCAGGAAGAGAGAGAGTAAATGGTATCCTCTGAAAGCTTGCATGTCATGCACATTCTGAGGATTCTGATGAAGTGCACAAGCAAGCAGGGACAGTGCCATGTGCAACATATCCCTGGTTTCAGCAGCTTCAACAAGTGCTAGAACAACAGTCATCCCACCAACTATGCGAATGCTATCTCCAATGACACACTGGCTGCAGATATAAACATCACCATGAAGACGACCAAAGCGAGGTATGCCTGCAAAGCAGAAAAGGATGGTTGTAGCGACAATTGTATCACTGTGCCAAAAAAGTCACACACCCAAAACTAATAAGCACAAGATAAAAAAATAATAATTTCTAATATGAGGAATCACATACCGCCAATAGGAGAAGCAGCAGCTGACATTGGATCAACTAGATTGAGCAGTGATTGAGTCCCAGATGTCCGGAAAGCTTCTGATGATGTTCCGTCAAATGCAAAAATAAGCTTTCTCCCAGAAAGCTGTAATGACAGGTTTCCTAGTCTTTCCATGTCCCAGACAATTCCACTACCATCTGCCTTCGCACTCCCCTGTTTGCTGGCACTATCAAATCTTTGTGCATTAGAACCCAATGGCAACTCAGCATCCAATGAATCCAAGATCGCCATACTACCCCCACCACAAGCCTGGTTAGGTACAAACTGCAATATATCTGTATCTTGGAAGAGCCCCCTATACCCTCTACCAAGAATGTACATGAAGCAAATACTGCCTGATGTGAGCACCTCCTCGAAAAGATAGCAGCAACGGAGCCTCCAGGATAGTTCAGTAACTTTTGCACGGGTAGCCGGTGTCCCAATACATACCTGCAATGGTTTTCCAACAGGGGATGGTGAATAACCCAGCTTTCCAGTGTGCCTCAGCTTCCCATTGAGATATACATATGCCACACTAGCTTGAAAAAGTCCGGCTAAAGCATTGGGTTTGCTATGAACAACTGCCAGGTGGTGCCATCTTCCTTCTTCCAGCTCAAGACCAGAAAATGACAACGAAGAGGAGTTGCCAGTTGCAAGAGTGAGAACACCATCATCCTGAAGATAGAGTTCCGCATAAAACGAATTGCCATTATCTGCTGCACCAACTGAAAATATTCGGAGAACATGCCCTCCAGGATGCTGCCTGCTAATGGCTCTCCTTTTAGACAAGACAGAGTTAAATGATTGTTCTGGTTCTTTTGTTTGACTTTTTAAGAAATTGCGGAACTGAAACCAGCAAACAAATGAATATCCAGCTGCTGGAGGCCAGGTTCTTTCCCCTAACGGGACTTTAACAGAAGCGTGCCCAATTTTGCTCATGTCCATCTCCACAAAGGGTGCTAGAGAAACATTTTCTGAGGCCATATCTTCCATGTGAATTAACCTTTCCATCATATCAACAAGAGTATGACCTGAATTCATCAGTTTCATTTGCAGAATATATCTAACAAGCACACGGAGCTCTGATGAAGACAACCTATTGCAAAAAGTATGACACACAGTCCAAGTTCAACGCAATTAGTAAATGTTCACGAAAAAAAGACGATATTGGAACATATTTATATGGAGCATTCAACTGTATAATTTACCGGTATGCCCCTAGCACCTCCACAATTCGCAGTGCATGTGTGAGTAATGGTGATGAACCAACAAGAAATGGGCGAATTGTCTCCAGTAGAAGCCCCACACAACCTAATTTACACAAGCGGATCAAAGTTAGGAATAGTTTTTAATCAGATATAACTGAAAAACAATCAGAGAATGTGTTGTCTCGCACCTACTGAAGTCAGGTTCTCCTGATTGAAAGGTCCAGCATGAGCAAGCTTTTCAATGAAGTTTAGCAGTTCAAGCTGCACCTTTGGGGTAAAGAGCAACAGAGAACGGATCATCACTCCCACAGCACTGGCATTATATACTCGCTCTCGTTCAGGCCTAAAAGCACCTGACGTAGTACTTGCAAGAAAATTTTCTGACCCAGTTTCACTGTCAGATGGAGCTCTCTCTGGTTGCAAGACACTAGATGGTGGAAGTATTATCTCAAGCGCAAGCTCCAGCATCAATTGGATAACTTGTCTCTCACAGTCCACACAAAGCAAACCAGACTCGCAAAGAAGATCATAGAAGGTTTGGGCTGAAATGATGGTATGCAATCTTAAACGGTTAATAGCATTATTGCAGGTTCCAGCAGTCACAGCACGCAATAGAAAACTAAAAACCTTCATGCGATCCATCAAAGCAGAATGATCATCGACATGGTCAACATCACTCTGGAAACTATGGAGTGTTGTCAGGAGGAGCGAAAATCCAGTGGCTTCCCCGAAGACTCTCTGTGCTGAATTATTAACTCCGAGGATACGCCATAGGGTTCCCAAAGTGTCACACTTAGCATCATTCTGAAGCTTGTACTGAGAACCCGAAACACTTGAAACCATCCCACTTTTTAGGACTTCGATCAATGTACCCAGTTCTTCAGGATGAGTCTGCAGAAGTTAAAGCCCAGTCATCCATTTACAGATAAAGTTAATGTAGAGCATCAATAGTTGACATTAAATAATTGTTTCAGAAATACTGGCCCAAATAGACGGTGGTAATCAAAGTACACTTCCACCTGTAGGTGGAATTTCCTTTAAAAATAAAATAATTACAGCTCAAAACTCTCAAAGTATTGCAGTAAATAAAAATACAGAGGGAAATAGTAACAAACCTGGGACACATCTTCAATAAT
The DNA here is from genome assembly GCA_029852735.1 of Persea americana. NCBI lineage: Eukaryota > Viridiplantae > Streptophyta > Magnoliopsida > Laurales > Lauraceae > Persea > Persea americana. The sequence continues at coordinate 20,096,466 of CM056816.1, forward strand.
CAAACATGATAACATCCGGAGAACCCCTGAACGATGAATGTCAGATGCCAAAAATGGAAGAACAATGGTGACACCATTAGATGATCTGAATGAAGATTGATTAGCTTCAGCTTTCTTCAGCAAGGATACCAGGCAATCCCATGCAATAGAAATGGTTCTAACATCTTCAAAAAGCGGAAATTTCTCAGAGCCTTGTCCCATTGGCTTAGGTGAAGAAAGAATAGCGTCCTTATTGTCCACATGCTTCTTGAAACTGCTTGAATTCGATTTGTGCTCTGGAAGATCAAGGTGCTTGTTGTTTTGTTCAGCACCAGAGAGAAACTTATGCTGCTTCAGGTCATCTAATAGGACCTCAAGAACACCAACTTCTCTTAGAACTTTCTTATACTGTTGATCAAAGGATAATAGCTTAACAAAAAATGAAAGAATAGTGCGCTTAAGTTCGGAGGTTATTGATTGCTGCAATAAACAGCAAAGAGAAAGTAACTCCTGTTCAGGAACACAATTTGCTACAGTTACAGCATACTCAAGAATTTTCAAGATTATCTCCTGCAATGATGAAGGAATGTCTGCCATGTTTAGAATGAAGAGAGGCACTGTCCGCAACTGTTGACAAATCTTGTAATTCTCAAGATGACTTGAAAATATTTTAAACATTCTATTCAACACCTCTGCCTGCAACTCCATGTTGTCTGCCTTGAGGAAAATATCCTGCAGCATCTGAATGGCTTCAAGATCTCTGACTTTGGTACTGCCTTTCTCCCAAATTTCATCACCATCAAAGGATGATGTGCGACTTCTGCGATGACCACTAGCCCTGCTGTTAGTATATTTTAGGCCCTTTCCCCCAGCATTTCCTCTAGGTTCCATAGGACCAGTTTGTGCTAGATTTACAAGAACATCAAGCAACCTGGACAGGGAAGGAGAAAGATGCGACGGTGAAGAATCCCCTCTCGCTGTGGAATCTTTCTGTGCAACACTGTAAGATGCATTGGAACCAACTGAAGAGGAATTCTGTTCAGAAGGGTGAGAATAGAGACATTTGGTAGACTGATTCTTTTGCAAGGACAAGGCAAACTGAACAAGAAACTGATACCCATGTGCATTATGTATATCCTCCCTGAGCCTGATAGAACCAGCCTCTACAAAAATGAAATGATGCCAAATTAATGATATATCCAATGCCAAAAACCTCTTCAAAATTGCGAAGGCACAATTAAATCAACATGAACTATCACCAGTCATAAGAATTATCATAGATTGTAATGCATAAATATTCACCAGGTCTATAGGACAGCTCTACACATTCAAGTAGTAAATCTACTATGCCCATAGTGTATGCCGAGTCTCCACTCTCAGGATTGAAATCTTTCACAGCCATTAAAAGGATTTTTACCTGAAATAAAGACAATAGATCCACATGTAAGAATACAGAATGTAAGATTTTTCAGTATACTTCAGTATATATACAAACTAAATTCTCCGTTGCTGTGTGTTTATAGAAAGAGAGGACAGGAGAATGCAAAGTGACCTAGTGTATTATACACATGGCTTTAACTTTTAAAAATCTGAGTTGACTCGGACTTGACAGATGCCGAGTGAACTCACCCTCTATGTCAACTAGCATCATATTATTATTTATACTAAAAAATCATGTAATTTTGGTATTTAATAATAAAAAAACCCGTACCTTTCCACATTTACAGATAAATCCCAATAATTTCTGAAATTACAAAAAAAAAAAAGAAAGAAAAAACAATCTCTCAACGCCCCCCTCTCAATCCAACTGTGTCCAGCTTGGATAAGACATGACATAATTGCTTCTTAGTCACTGTCTTAGTTTTGCATGAGAGGAGAAGAATCGAGTGAGTATCAAATTGAATCCAGCTCAGATATAGGATTAGTGAGTATGACAGGGTAGGACTGATCATATGGGGCCATGTGAGCTCCACAATGAGGGCCTTCTTCGCCAGGATTGGTCATTCTGGATAATTTTTATATCTATATAAATGGAAAGCACGTGTTCCACAGTCCCCTACATATCACTCCCATTAAATGACCATCTCGCTTCATCACATGTCATCTCCCTAGGTCAAAACCCTCCCTCCCTCCTTTGGTCATTATGGGTAATTTTTATATTTATATATAATTATAATATATACAATGAAAACACTAGTTTGATAGTCCCCTACATATCACACCCACTGAATTAGACCATCTAGCTTCATCACATGTCATCTCCTTCCCTCCCTCGATCAATCTATCCGAGATTATAATTGTCCCCAGCTGTAGCTCAGCACGTTAAGAACAGGTGTGAACATGAGCGTGAGTGTGAATTCAAGACCTCCATGTAGCATATATGTGTGTTAGGTATGCATAGCGAATGTACATAGATACACTTATGTGTGTGTACTGTGTACAGAGGAGCGCTACATGACATCCGGGCATTTTGTAAAGCAAAACACCCTAGTTGTTTAATGAATGAAAACCTGCTCTTCACATGGAGTTATCTCAAAAAGCTCCTCTTATTTCTCTTTCTTTAATGAAAAATGCATGATGAGTTGTATTGGAACTTGGAAGTTTTAAACTTCCTTCTTGTTCTCATTCAAAAACATATTGAGTTGTGTTAGGCTTCCAAATTAAGACATTTAAAACTCACTTGGGACCCTTTATACAATGAAGTGGTTGACAATTAATCACGCCCTAATGGATTTATAGGCTTGGATCTAAGGATTCAAATTTTACAAGAGGGCCTCACTGATGGTTTTTTTAGAATAAAAAGATTTAGATTCTCTATAAGTTTCTTATAGTTCGGGTGATAATTTCATAAGGGCCTTCTACAATGATCATATCTTCTAAAGAATGGGACCCACCGTGAAAATATCATTCAAATACAATAGTTGCACCCATAACTAATGGGACCCACTATGAAAATATCATACAAATATACTAGTTGAATCCATTTGTAAGGAACATATGATTTTATAAGAGGGCCCCACTAATGGACCCTTAGCCCCATGATTTTGAGATAAAGAAAATCTTTAAGGAGGAGGTGCTTTTGAAAGAGAGAAAGAGTGGGGAGAAAAAATAAAAGAGAGAAAAAGTTGGAGAGATAATGTAATCAATGTGGCTTAAAAAAGAAGACACATTTGGCTGTTTCATTGGAGGTTAGATGGCGGCAAAAACGCCCCTTTTCTCATACGGATGGAACTTTCTCATAAAAACAGAGTGGGCCCACGTCTAATTAGATAAAGGGAGATGCTCCTATGAGAGATATCTCTCACCTTATATGAGAGATTGGGTGGGGGCCCTCACACTACCCCTATCTCTCATATAAGGTGAGAGATCTCTCATAGGAGCATCTCCCTTAGATAAATACTTCAACTTTGAATGGTCTAAATATTAGGGGGTCCACTACTTAATTATATCACTGCTTGTGTTTTTATTAGGTATAGTATATTGAAATAAAAGCATTGACAAAATCACATGTTTTATGTGTATTCCATTCCATGGTGGGCACATCCACATTAAAATAATCCCTAAATATTGGTGTATTCCTAAATGAAGATTGAATGACTCATTCTTTGTTGCATTTATTGCAGCCAAATGGATGCTTTTCATTAGATGTTAGATAGGGACAGAAATGCCCTTTTGATAGGGGCATTTTGTAGAACTCCTCATATACATATGTATGTACATATATACATACATACATATATATATGTATTGTATATAAAGTTACGCTACAAAACTCCCCAGGCGTTTTTCTAAAAAAAAAAAAAAAGGCCCCTCTTTTAGCCAATGAAAGTGACACGTGTCATCAATGATACACATCCGATTCTCTGATCTCATAAAATACTAACAAATCATTGGCTATTAGATAAAGGTAGAAACTCCCCTTTTGAGATAGGGGAGATTTTGAGAATTTGCCATATATATATATATATATATATATATATATGGAAAATGCTCCTATGAGAGTAACTCTCACACTACCGTGAGAGTAAGGAGGACCCTCATATTGAGGCTATTGGCATTGGATATGGGTCCAATGCCCAATGCCCACCCCCCCACTCATAGTAATATGAGTTACTATCATAAGAGCATTTTCATATATATATGCCTCACATATAGAGGAATTTACGGAAAAAACCACCCTAGATAGCCCCTAAACCAAAAAGGCTCCAATAGAAATTTTGAAACCCGAGTGGTCCCTTAGGGCCTTTCTCCTTTTTTTTTCTATATATTATATTGTCGCTCCTCTACACATTACATTGGGCGCGAAACCCATTTCCCCTTTTCTTCTTCCTCATTGCTTCTCCTCTCCTGCAATTTTGATGCTCTTCTCCTCCAAGCTCTCTCTCTCACGTGACACGCCTACTTCCATTCTATCTACCCCACTTCCCTTCCCACCATAGCAGTCAACTTCGTTTCGGTCACCATTTTGTTCTGGCCTCCAAAATGAAGTTTTTCGGTGTTTCGGGATTTTGGTGAAATATTTCAGAGTAATATTTTGAAAAAAATAAATATATATTGAAAAATATAAAATTAATATCAAGACAAATAAAAGTAACATTAAAATTAATGCAATTATTTTTTCAATTAAATTAGTAAGGTAATGTGTTAAATCAATAAGCTCATTGAGAAAATCTTCCTACCCGTTTATAGAAAGCCCAATAGGCTGCTCCCATTACTTTAGTCCAACCCATCTAAGTTTTCCCACTCCTTTTAACCCCTCGGACCTCACCCAAGAAATCCACACATCATGTACATTTAATAGAGAGGATGATGGTTATCCTGTTTTCAAAGAAGCATCCTTGCAATCACTTTCCCTTTCCTGCTGCCAGCTAATATGTTCGCCAAGGAAGCTTCATCCATGTTGCATTCAAGGTACGTGGCATGCATCCATCAGTGGGCCATCTACTCTTCTTTATTTTATCAGCTCAAAATCTTTTGTTCCCAAGGGCCTGACTTTTGAACGAAGAGAAAAAATGGAGAGATACAGAGATAGAAAAGAGGGGAGGGAAGGAGAGAAAAGCAAGCAGCGATCCACCACAGCGAGTAATGAAGAGGAGTGCAGTCCAGCTTCAGCAATGGCTTCGGCAGTCCGGCAGTACAGCATAGTCGATTTGGAGAAAAGGGGGACTATGGCAGAGTTGTTACAGTCAATTTTGAGTTTGGAGAAAGGGAGAAAAATGGAAGGCAGCATCTTCTTATACACAAAACCCCTCTCCTTTTCTTTTTCTTTTTTTAAGAAAAACTTCGCCCATTTCGGAAGTGCCAGATGAAATGCATCGTTTCGGCCAAAATACAGTTTTCTGCCAGTATGAGACGATATTCAGAACAAAAACTATGAAGACCCTATTTCTTTTCGGTCGAATGGCCGAAACGAGAAATTTCGGCCATTTCAGCCGAAATGAAACAGAATCGATAACTATGCTTCCTGCACCATTAAACCCTTCCTTCTCCCAACAATGAATTGCACACACATGTCCTCTCTCCATCTCTATCACCACCTTCTTCCAAATTCAACTTCCACTCCAATCCCTAAAAAAATCCTCCTATCTTCTCATCGCCTCCGCGACCACCACAAAAACCATCTTCCCATTCAAAACCATAGCCTCCCTCAAACCCCTCAAATCCAATCCATAAAAAGCTTCTCAAAGTCTAGGAATGGGACAAGGTTTGTGATTTTGTTGCCGCATTCGCCGGCACTTCCTAAGGTCAAGAAGATACATTGCTCTTATTTGATTTATGCTTTGAACTGTGTGGCATTTTTGGAGTAGGATTGTGAAATTGAGTTGATTTGGTATTTTCTCTCAGGTGCAGCTCCGATCAGTGGATCAGAGCTACGATCAGTTTAAATTTGTACCGAGGACACTTTAGCTTCTCGTTTTATCTCATGCTTTCTTTGCATTTGAGCAAGGCCTTACTAGCGATTCATGGATGAGCATGTGATTCTTGTGGAATAATGTGCTTTTGATTGAAGATGGGCTTCATGTGAAGTAAGAATTGTTGCGACTAGAAATTGAGTTGATTTGGTATTTACTCACTCGTTTTGTGCATTCAATCTTTTTGTTGCACTATCGTTTTTCCCCTTTTTTATTGTGTTCAAATCGGGATTTCCAACTTGAAATCTTGAGATTTTTTTCATGTGCAACTTCTAATGCATACTTTTAAGAGTATGAATGCCTCATGTTTCAAATTTCTTTCACTATTCTTACCTACTACAGTGTTGTTCACCTCAATTGACATTTGAGTGTACAATTTGTAAGTATATATTATATTTGTATGCAATACTTTCTCAAATGTAGCCATTTAATTCCATATCTTTGTTAGGTGTTTTGCAAGTCAACTGGCTTAGTAAGAAATATTCAAGAGAAGTTGGGAATTAAATGCACATAGGTTGGATTTAGAAATGCTCTAAAGCTGTGGATAACAGATATAAATGGGGAGCTTGAACATAAATAAGTTGCTGTAACTTTTTTCTTAAATAGAGGAAATATACTTGTAAACAGTTACTCCTTTTTTGTTGTAGGACCTGTAAGGATTTAGGTGGAGGATTTTTTATTTTTATGTTTATAATGTTTGCATTTGTGATGTTACCAATGTTTGCATGGAGGATGTGCATCGAGGATGTTGTAAATAGATGATTTTTATAATGTTGGCCTTTGTTGCAGGAGAAATTTACTAATGTTTGCATGGAGGATGTAATCAGAGCATGTCGTAAACGGATGATTTTTATAATGTTTGCATTTGTTGCCAGAGAAATGGATGTAGGTTTGCATGGAAGATGTAAATGGAGGATTTTTATAATGTTTGCATTTGTTGCACACAATTACATGGCCACATAACTGTAGAATTGATTTTGTTGAGCGATGATACAGCAACGACGGTTACAGAAAACCTTGAAGTGGGCAACGATATCGTCACTCGATAGAGACAATTTCATCTTACAAAAAATATAGCATGCGACAATATTGTCACCTGACAACATTTGCTCATACGTAAGGTTTGTTAGGCGACGATGTCGTCACTCATTGAAGAAGGCAAAAAAAAATTGGCGGGAGGACCAATTCTGTTACGTAAAAACTATTGGGGCCTTTTTGGTGCAGTGGACATCTGAAGTTATTTTTTCGGTAATTTCCTCGTGTGTGTGGGCAGCAATAGACAACGCTTAAAAAATGCCCCTTCGGATAGGGGACCCAGTGAGATGCATGATGTGGAAGTCCATTGGATGGAAAGATCTATATGAGACCTACCTATATGCAAAATTTGCACTCCATGAGATCATCCTAACCATTTGATCCATTGCCCTAAAATTTAATGGATTTAGAGGCATTGTTTTCTTAAGATTTCAATCCAATGGTGAAGAAAGTTGGATGAGTGTCAAATTTGGACTTGTGACTATTTATGGTGGGCTAGTGTGTGTGGAAAGACTAGATTGACTCAAGGTAGGACCTATGACAAAAGAAAGGGAAAAAGGGGCGTTTTGACAAAAGAAAGGGAAAAAGGGGCGTTTTGGAGAATTGCCCTATATATATATATATATAGAGAGAGAGAGAGAAACGTTATATGGAGCCGCAGCATTTTGAAAAGTAAAACGCCCCTATTGTTTCAACCAATAAGAGTATAGTTCTCATAAAGGACCGTTCCTACTTTTGCTCTTCCTTTTAATGATTTTACAACTTCCTAATTTCTCCAGGTTTAAACTAAGAACGATTCATTATGTTTCCTACTTTTTCTCCTTGTAAAAAGGAAAGCCTAAAAGATAGATTTAAGAAGTTGTGAGGAAGGAACACCCATTCACGACGTATTAATTATCTTCTTCGGTGGGGGCCACTTGTGAAAATAAAAAAGATAAAAAAAAAAAAAAAAAACTGCAATTTGCACAAGTTGTCATGGGCCCACTAATAATAAAAATCCAATTCAATGAAAATAAACGCCCTCTTTTTGTTTTTTATTTAAATAACTCTATCTTAAGAGAGAAAAATTAGGAGAGAATGCATTAAATGATTGCTTTGGGAGGAGAAAGAGTCTCTACATGGAGATGTTTTATTGGGGAATGGATAGGGGCGAAAACTTCCCTTTCTTAGAGGACCATTTTGTAGAATTCCTCATACATATTATTTATATACATATGGAGAATCCTCTGCCGCGCTCAACGTGTGGAACACCTTGTGAGGCCCACCTTATGATCCATCCAAGTGGACCATAAAACAGGGACACCCCATCCCACCCGCGAATAGTCATAGATCCCGAGGTTTAACACCCATCCAATTGGACTAGACCGTTGGATCAATTATGCACTCGTTTCGGAGCTGAAACTTGCAGGCAATTGATCAAGTGGTTAGGATCATCATCAAAGCCTCCGCCACCATCTTAGTTGTCAAGTTCGTTTCGGACGCCATTTCAGCTTGGCTCCATAATGAAACATTTCGGTCGATTCGGACATTTTGCTTTCCAATTCGGAAATTCATTTCGGAATATATATATATTAAAAACATATAGAAAATTTCATTCTACTAAGCATCACAAATGCAATTTTCAAAAAATACTATTTAAATATTAGTAGTCAGAGAAAGGAGATGCACCATGTATTTCACAAATTGGCAGTAAGTGGGCCTCACATTCAATATTAATAGTCAGTTGAGACATTTCAATGCTTATTACAATAAATTGGGTCACATCATCAAATTAAAGCAATATAGACATTTGAATGGTGACATATAAGTGGGCCTGACGTTTTGTAACTCATCAAGACCAATGGTTTGATGGAATATTTAATAACATCAAATAAAGTCTAAAAAGAATTCAAAGTGGGCCTCATGTTCTCTTAGCCAAATAAATAAATAAATAAAGTGGGCCTCATGTTCTGTTAGCTAAAAAAAACAATGGGCCTCACGTTCTGGCACTCATCAAAACCCTTGTTGTGGGACATTCAGCACTACAAGAAAGTGGGCCTCACGTTCTGGCACTCATCAAAACCATTGCTTAAAAGGTAAGCATCTCAACGCCTTTGTAAAAGGTCCTCCCGAAGTTAGAAACCAATTTCGCACAAAACCCAGACGAAGGAAATGAAAAGGAAACGAAGAAGAAACGGAAGGAGAGGGAGAGATCGGCATAGCAGGTTCTCTATCGGCTTTTCTGCAAAGAAATCCAATGATGGCACCAGCGACAGCCCTCTGCAACAAAGGAGACACACCAAAGGCGAGGGAGGATTGCATCCAACAGTCTCAAACAGAGGAACGAAGACGAAACGAGGCGTTGGCTCAGTCAAAGCTCTCTCCTCGATGCTAGATGAGACGAGGTATTTTGATTATTTCATTTATTTCTCCCATTCGATTCGTCGAATCCCCAAATCAAGGCTAGACTTTCCACGACCATCTTGGATTTGTCCGAATCAACAGTTTCGGATACTATTCCCCGAAATTAGGGCTTTCGAAACAAAACCCTGTTATTCGGGTGAATTTAAACGAATTTTGAACCGAACATCTTCAAACGAGATGTTCGGTTCATTTTTTGCTACGAAACGAGATAAATCGGACATTTCATCCGAAACGAACCGAACTTGACAACTATGGCCACCATACACGAGTGGAGAGGGGTGGGGTGGGTTGGGAGGAGGGGAGGGGAGGGGAGGCGGTGGGGGGGGTGGGGGGGCCGTCCCCAGGTCGGGCTTCACAAGGCATTGAGCATGTTGAGCTCATGAGCTCAGCAGAGGAGGCCCATATAAATGTGAGAGAGAGAGAGAGAGAGAGAGAGAGAGAGATGCTCCTCTGCATACCATCCATGAATACTAGCTGATGAGGGCAAATCATTGGAGGGGTGGGGATGGAGAGATCCAAGTGCAACCGCCCCCGTTATCAAATTTCAAGTCAATTTGAAGATCCTAATTCCAAACAACCCCTTGATCTGTGGCCCAAAAGCTTAACAATTTAAAATTAAAAAAGAAAAGAAAAGAAAAAATGGCAATCGATCCAATCCCAACAGATCAGTGCAACCTCCATTGGGATCCATTACATATATAATGTGTTTTGTGTTGAGTTTTGTCATGTGTTGTCTGCGTCGGTTTGGATATATGGTCCATTCAAATTGATAAATAGGTGCGCCCCACATGATGTCATGCACGGTACGATAGTGCGAGACATGCACAACAGCAAATGGGATACATATGTATATGTATATGTATATGTATATGTATATGTATATGTATATGAAAATTATCCTACGCGCCCGGTGCACATAATGTACACCCCTAGTGAGGCCCACGTTCTAGTACATCCGAGTGTACCAAAAAAAACCCCACCCATAGTACACATGCCCCCTGGATTTGGAAGATCTGAATGGACTGAACTTGTGGGCCCCGGATGGCAGGGTTACGATGATCAGATGGGAATGATTTTTTTAACACGAGGAGGCCCAGGCAGATCTTCAAAACCACCAAGCCCCATCCTGAGGTGGCCCAGCAGTGTGGTGCGCACAGAGCCGCTATATATATAGATAGATAGACAGATAGAAACATATATATATAGATAGATACATATATATATATATAGAGATATAGATAGAGGGGCCAGCTCTCCTCCTAAGCTGAAGCTTATCTTATCCTAAGCCGAAACAGTACTGGTCCCACAAATCAAAGTCGATTATCGTTGTTTTTTGCAAGATGAAAACCAAAACTCAATGCACTGTCCAAAATACTTAATCAAATGCATGATAAAAAAAGGTTGCACCACAAAGAACCTAGAAAAGAAAATGGCTAATGAAATGGCATACCAGATGATGCTTGTGTATATATTTTGCTGTGCTTCCATTGTCATTTACAAGAAGAAGACCAATTATCTGTGGCAAGCCAAAAAAACATTTTGGCATAAGATAAATAATATGAGCTTAATTTTAGTGCTGCACAAGCAGCTGGACATATACAACTAATATTTAACCTGTTACCTGCATGGCATGCCGATGAAGCTGAATGGTATGCAAAGGAACAAGGCCCGCCTTAAATCGAGAAAAAACAGTTAAAGACCCAGTTGCAACAATCTGAAAAAGGATCAGTAAAGAATCATCCTCAATCAAACTCTGTGCAGCCGAAGGATGACTGGACAAAGCTTTCATGATGTGCACAATGCTTCCTTCTACCTGCAATATTCAAGCTCTCAGCATGTATAATCCAAATCGCTATACTTTTTTTTCTCCCACTGATGCTCAGAAAAACTTGTCAAGTAATCAAATGAATTGTAACCTTGCTTATCAAAAGAAAACTCAGAAATATGAATTCAAAGTATGAGATCTAAATATCATGTATTGTGTCCTGCCAGGTTTCTCGATGCATTTCCGGCTTATGATCTCTAAAACTCTTAACAATTACATGAAACAAGAAACAATTCTACAAGAAAATGTTTGTCAAAGACCATAAGCATGGAGAAAGACTCAAAAACTACAATTTCAACCACAAAATCCAATGAAACCTAACCCCCAACCCACCCAATGCACAACAACAGAATTTCCATGTTAGACAGCCAGTCTAATGAACACATCCAGCAGAATATAGATATACATATATATATAGAGAGAGAGAGAATTAAAAATAATAATAATAATAATAAAACATTCATCTAAGCAATAGAGTAAACACATACCCCATACACCCTAACTAACATCCCTTCACAGTCAGGGAAAGGAGGAGCTCAAAACGCCCCATCTTTTACATTCCTTCGCCATTGATCATTGAGCCCTATGATTCATTAGTGAATCCACTGTACTAATACACAGAGAGAATCCAACTTGCCTGTATCAGACGCATCTATGCATCATTGGAGCCTAAGATCTATATGCATGATGATTTTTACACCCAGAAAGATGATCCAACTTACCCATACAGATGCCTCCCTATCATAATTCATAAACACTGGCCGAAATTTTTACTCCAATGGGAGTGAGATGCAAACATAGTACAGATCACATATTTTCTTTATTTCTTTTTTGGAAATGGAATCATATATGACTCTGTAGTTATGCTTTCTACACATGATCAATGGTATATAGAACAACGATCAGCATTAAACTTTGGTTGCTCCTGACTCCATATAAGAGCCTGAATGAAATCACGAGTAGATCAAGCAAAAGTGGTACCGGTGGATGGTCTCTGCAGAATACAGATTTTGAGGCCCAAAATACCAACAGTGAAAACATGTGAAGGAGTTTCTAGTTTCTACAGTGAGTAATAGCTGGGGGTAGCCAATTCAATTTGTCTGTACATAAAACAGCTAGAGGGCGAAAATACCAATGATGAAACATATGAAAAAAAGGGTGTTCTATGGTAAGCATTAGCTGGGGGATTGCTAATTCATTTTGCGGGTGATGGGTGAGTGTAAATTGACATTGTTGGTTAAGCAGGTCTCTCCCTCACCCTGACAATCATAGGGGAGTGGCATGGATTATGGAAAGATCAGAAATGAAACCTAGCAGTGTGAAAAGTTTCAACCTCACTAGATCTGCCTCTGACCAGGTCTCTCCCTCCCCCTGACAATCATAGGGGAGTGATATGGAAAGATCAGAAATGAAACCTAGCAGTGGGCAAAGTCTCAACCTCACTAGATCATGCAAGCCCTCTGATCTATGGCCTCAAGCTCAATGGTTCCACAAGGCATCATTTTTTGGATTTCAATTCAGCAGTGACAGGCGGATGAGTCTCAAATTTGGGCTTGTGGCAATTCCTGGGGGTAGTATGTGAATGAGGGGAGAGGGGTGTTAAGTTAGATCATAGGTGGGTCACGTGGACCCCAAACCAAACCACACGTCTCTTAACTTGTGTGCATATGTGTCTCTGCATGTTCTTTTCAGCTAAAACTAGTTCTCATATAACTCTATGAGCACCACATTGTGGAACCCACATGGATGCATGCCAACTAGGAGGGAGAGGGATTGGAGAGGTTTGTGTGATAACTGAATTTTGAGGCCTCAAATTCCAATGATGAAAACATAAGAAATAGGGGGTGTTCTAATCTAACAGTGGATAACAGCAGGGGCCATTGCCCATTCATTTTGTGAGTGGTCGGTGAGGGTAGATTGACAAAGTTGGATAAGCGAGACCCACAATTTGGTTCTCATATAGTTACATGAGAATTTGTTCTTGGGTAAAAATTCAGATACCATGTATATAGTTCTATACATATGTAAATTCTTCAAAGCAGTGACTTTGCTGTCTCCATTTTGTAAAAGTAAGAGAGAGATGCCCACCAAGTACCAACCCAATGACTAAGGGTCATTGGTGGACATGGGTCTACATAACTACTTAATGTAGCCCTCCAATAGAATCTTTTAGTTTGGACACAGTTACCAGTTTATGTATAATGATCATTACAGATTAATAAAATTGAAGATTCAATTTGTTTTCCTACTAATTACAGTTGTGTACATATAATTAATAGGAATGGTAGATACTACAGTAGAGTGGAACAGTTAATGGATAGCTGTAGACACTAGGCCATTAATGAACTATCCATATTGTGTAAAGTGCCATATAAAGACTTGGTACAATGGAAATATAGTGATGTGATTATTGACAGGTTGTTTGTAGGCCTGTCAATTTGGCCCTGAGACAAGGGGACCCGACCCGGCCTGGCCCTCAAAAAGCCCTTAAAATGAGGGCTTTTGTTTCTAAGGAAAAGCCCTAGTTTAACCCCAGCCCTCATACTTTTATTTATTTTACATGATATATATTTATATATATATATAAATATATATACTAAAATGCCCTTATAACAATGACTTGGCAATAATTAAGTGGGGATATGAAAGCAATTTCATACCTCCATACCAATTACAAAATGCCCTAAAAATCCATACTTATTTCATTTTATCTCTATTTAACCATTGAAGTTATATATTATACGTAATGCATAAGCTTGCACGGTTGCGTACGGTCCCTTTTTTCTAGTTTTATTGCTTCTTATTTAAGCGTTTTATATTGTTTTTATATATTCTTCCTAGTGCAAAAGGGGGTGTACTGCTTTTAGTAAGGATACAATTTTTCCTCTATAGAGTGACTTGGGACGCCAACCATTCCACAAAGATAGTTTGTATGTGCATGGAACTTCAAGGATATGGGGTGATCCAAACATCCATTTAATTAAAACTCCCAATTTTTTAGAGTCTACACTAACAGTGATTTTTTAAGTGCATTTATTTTTTGACTGAAATCGAACAATGCTTAATAGTCAAATCAACGTTAAATTGAAAATAATGTCAATTTTTAAAAGGTAGGTGAATGTAAATAGTTTATATTTCTCAAAGATAAGACTCTGCTGGAATGATTTGGTATGTGGAAATTCCTGTAAAAGGCGTGAGATGATAGAACAAACTCTTTTAACTATCAAAGTAAATAAAATCATACGTCTAGAACCCAATTCACTAAAGCACATATGACTTTATTTGACAAAAAAAAGTTGTTATAGACAGCTTCTATTCTTCAGACGTTTTCTTAGTGGTCCCTTCGCAATAAAGGTTAAACAAGATAGTGTTTGGTCGACACTTGATACTTGGTAACAGTGTAAAAAAAAAATAATGGTTTTCTTGTTTTGAGGCCCTACCCTGGCCCGACCCGGACCCTCGAGGGTAGGGTAAGGGCCTAGGTCATGTAGGCCCTCCGAGGGCTTTGGCCCACCTAGGCCCGTCCCTGCATATGTTGAGCATAGGGTAAGGACAACCCTGGGCCCGGCCTGGCCATTTGACAGCCCTAGTTGTATGTCAATCAGTGGTGTACTCTGTATTGAGTATTGACCATGTAGTTCATCCATTCTAAACTCATTTGCTAGGTGTATTCTGTGTTGACCATGCAGTTCATGAGTTCTAAACTCATTTGCTAATTACTGCAGTTAAAGGAATAGGAAAATTATGTTCGGCTAAGTTTTCAAAACAAGTGTACAATGTACACTCATGGGGGCTTCTGCCAAAATGGAGTCCTAGTGAGTCAGTTTGTTAGACAAAGTTGTTTAAAAAAAAGGATTATAAAATAAATTTAAGGCTATACTTATTTGGACGAAAAGGGAGAATGAAAAAGGTATTATGCACCCACAACACTCCAGATAGCACAAATCTTTCTTTCTAGAACATTTATAAAGCTCAGATTTTAAGCCTGCCAAAAGACTTTTCCTTAATGGGATAAAATATACACAAGGGAATAAATTCACTTTTCAGTTATGGTAACCTTGATGCTAGGGATCCTTATGGAAAGCTCAATAAATACGGTAAATGTGTGTGTAGATAGAGAGTTAGAGAGAAGTGATCATGTCTGATGACTAATGACCCACCTCCATGCGATGATGGTGGGATGATGAGTGACAATTTATGCATGTGGGTGCGATGTGTTATTCAATTCCAATCACCATATGGTTGGATGAAGTTTCATCCAATTCAAGTTACCATATGGTTTTGATCCAACTACAAATAGTTCCTATGGCTGAAAATGAGATCAAAAGGAAAGAGGCCTTGAATGAGGATGGAACAACACACATATCCCACAAACCGTACAGCTCACATTAGGGCAGAAATTTCTTGAACTTTCAATTTAGAGATGTTCAGAAGCTAACAAAATGGACTACTGTATCTCTCTGACCAAGAAAGGCTTGAATAACCACAGAACAGTGACACCAAAAAAATGGAATAACACATAACAAACATCAAGAATTCAAAGCAATAATAATAATAATAAAAGACAACACTAGCTCTTCAGTAGAGATCATCGTCAAGAGTATTGTACCTCAAGCCGGCGTGCTTGTGTAGCATCTCCATCATAACCTTTTTTAGAGGAAATTGATCCTTCTGAGTAGACTGTGGGTTGTCTTTTATTAGCATCATCAGGAGCAAGAAGGGCATTCAAAATGTGAATAAGGCAGCACAGGATCCCAGAATCCAGAAGAGGTTGCTTATCAATTGGCTGCAAATTTAAACAGAACTATAAATACATTGGACAATGAAAAAAAAAGTCATCATATATTCATATATGCATAAGTGAGCAGTCGACGCCTGCTCGGGTGTATAAAACTCAAACTACGTTCACTAAGACAAAGATGTGAAGTAAAAACTTTGTGTATAAACTCAAACTGCGTTCTCTAAGACGAAGATGTGAAGTAAAGAGAGCAGTACAAATTTACAAAATCACATCGATCAAACTTTTTCTTCTTATCTTTGTATCATTATCAATGTAACAAAAAATAAATAAAAGATTAGTTCTATGTGAAAACATTTTTCCCTAGAAAAAGTAATCTGCAAGGCAGTTCAACCAGTTAAAACTTCAATGAACAATTTCTCCCAGAATTAGTGCCAAAGTGTTGTGATCAATAAATTAAATAGGTTATACAAGGCCTGGAAACCAAATCTTGAACTAATAAAGTGAGTTAAAACTGACACGTACATTGTTATCAGTTATCAACACCAAGGATGAAAATAGCGGTAGCGGCGGGTGCAGCGGCCCGCCGCCAAAAAGCTATGTAGCAGCGTAGCGGTGAGATTTGAAAAAATCGTCAAAACAATCTGAAAAAAATTGTAGAAAATCTAGAATATTGCAAAATGAGAGAAAATATATTTATTTATTTTTTACAAAAGTAACTAAGATAAGGGGGCGTAGCAGTCCCCTTATTTTTTTCACATGCATTCATGTTGCTTAGTTATGCTAACTTAGAAACTAATGAAAGGCTTATAAAAAAAATAAAAATAAAAAACTATGTCATGAAGTCAAGACTTAAGAAAGCCTAGAGAAAAGAATACCACTAACAAAAGGGGTGTGTAATAGGATGTATCTAGAGAAGAATCCTTGAAAAGAACCCTCGGTATCGACTATATTTCGGCGAGAGCATGTGCTTTTTGTGTTCTTTTAAACATAAAATGGTAGAAGAGTTGCGTAGAAATGTTATTTGGAGAGAAAAAGAAAAGAAATAAGTCTTATTATGCATTTTAAAAAATTTTAGAAAGTTGGAATATGTCTCACTCCATAGCGGCCCCGTAGCGGGCGTAGCGGCTGCTACAAGCCACCTAGCAGCCGCTATTTTGATCCATGATCGACACTACAGTACAGGAGTGCACTGAAAACTGCGCTCTTTAAAGTTTCAGAAGAAAAGAACATTTTCCATTTAACATTTAAAGCCAGGTAGACTTCCAGGACCTTTAAAACAATTGGTGGCATAGATCAACAAGACCAGAACACTTGCAACTCTGCGTGCAGAACTGCTATCATTTTCACAAGAACCAGTACTTCATTTCAAAACTTAAGGGAGTGGTCGAAGATACATATACTATATATGAAGACAGAAACTAGATCTCCAAGTTTATAAGGTATCTTAAAGGTACCCCTGTGACGAGCACTTCTACTGCATACAATAAATTTGAACCAGGACTGGTGCCATCCTGCACAAAAGAACAAAAACATTTAAGCGAAGCAATAATTTTTTTTATTATAATAAATTTACAGACTAGTAATTTTAAGCAACCATTGGGTGTGTGTGTGTAGAGAGAGAGAGAGAGAGAGACCTTTGCAACTTCAGAAAAGAAATTTACGACTTCCACCACATGCAAAGATCTTGTCCCGCTAGAAATTTTCAACTTCTCAACATCTGTTACAAAAGCTCTTCCCACCACAAAAGAGAATATATGTGCTTCAACTAACCTGTAAATTGTCAAGAGTTACAGATCTTAAATATAACACAGATATAAACTGCATCTATAAGAGGTATTGGTAAATGAGCAAAGAGTAGAAACTACTGGCTTCTTTATAGAGCCAATAATACAAACAATTCACCAAATTTTGATACAATAAACTAATAAAAAAAAATCAGTAAGATATAAGGAACTGCTAAACATGAATGGAACCAAAAAAAATCACTGGAGGCCACTTGTTTCTTGATTGTAAGGTGGCATAAAGAAATGGGAAATACTTTTGCAGGAATATTGACAAGTGGACCAGTTAATGCGAGTGAAGAAAAATTTGGCAATTACTTCCATTTGCCAATTGTTGGGGCACTTGGAAAGAAAGTTTTCGTGGAAGCTCAAGACCAGATGCAAAGAGTTTGGCAACCTTGTGGAGGAAAAGTTACCATAGCCAACTGGTGTATAGATTCCAAAGAATTTGTTGGAATTATATAGTGGAACTCCTCTTTTCTTTTCTTTTCTTTTTTTTTTTTTTCTTTTTCATAAGGTTATGTTGGCACTTCATTTTTGTAATGGGAAAAGACAAAAGTTTTGTTTTAGTTTGCAGCTTCTATTGCTTCAGAATTCAGATCCTGCAGTCAGCAGGTACGTTCATGAAGACTGCTACGTGTGTAGTTTGGCATACCTCATGAAGCCGGTGATTATCATCGTATTGGAGCTGTTTCTGTTCATTATAAACTTCCAGATGTAAAAGTTGTTTGTGCCTGTTAACTGTTAAGTAACCCCTTATGGACTACAATATGGTGAGGGATCATAGTATTTAGTGGAGGGTACAATACTGATTAGGATAAGACAGATATCATTTTTATTGTAACCCCCACCAATTGGGCCTGTAATTGATTTTGTTGTTCCTCCCATAACAACTCCTGTAACTAAACGCGTCTCCTGATTTAGAAGGGGAAATCAATTCATCAAAGTTCCTCTGACAGCTTCAGACTCACAGCGCAGTTTATCAAGAGTTGGTCTCTTTGGGTGGTTTGAATTTGTTGAATGGCATCATTTGCATGGGTAGGAACAGTCGCATGAACAAGAGATGTATACTTCATCCAAAGTGCAATAAAACCAGAGTAGTAGTCGTTAATAGATTTGTTCGCTTGATTCTATTCCCTGATTTCAAATTCAAGTTGAAACCAGAGTCCGATCTTCTTGATGATAAACTCTTTTCAACTAACCCTGCACAGCCTCAGTGGTCCATAATGATCATGAATTGATTGCAATATGCCATTCCATATTAGAGCAAAGACAAGGCCCAAGGCAGCTTTTTTTCCTGTAATCTAGAGATTAATCTAGAGGTAAGATAGGTCACTTTCTGTTATAGTCTTATTAGTTTCCTTCCTCATCTTGCAAACTGAGTAGGAGCTTCCTTCTTTGCTCTTCCTTTTTGTAAACATCTTTATATAAAGAGAATCAGATGTGTCATACATAACACACAATTCAAGTAATATATTATCTTTCCACCTTAGTTTCACATTCCACAAAACTTAGTGTTCAACTCATGATACAGGATTTTTTTTCTTCTTTGAACATTACCTTTATTGAGAAGAAAAGCTAAACGGCATAGGAGAAATATATAGGAAAGCAACAAGGCCCAAGGGCTAAGGCTTAGGCCCCAACAAGGAAAACTCACAAAGAACAACGAAGAAGCAAATCAGCCAATCTAAAAGAAACAGATTAAGACATGAGAACTATCATAAGATTAACGAAATTCTGTTGCCTGAAGCCCTCCTTTGCTTTAAAAACTCATTACAAGAACATTGTCGTTACCCATAGATTAACTTTCAAGAAATTCAGTGGTTTCAGAATTGATCCATCAACCTATCTCCACATTTGCCTCGAACAAGAAGAAGAAACTGAAATTCCCAAAGAAGGTATTTTTCGCCATCAAATTTGATAAACAAAGTTTCAGATTTGTCCAAAGAAGCCATCAGAGATTTACTGTATTGTCCCCAGTATGCAACATTCAGAAATTCTGGTTGAAGGCTAAATCCAGATTAAGTGGCCAAAAGTTCTTGGAAAAAAAAGATTTCGAAAAAAAAAAAACAGGTGACCTTCTGATGAGGTATTAGAAGCATAAATAGCAAGTTTAATGTCTATTTTCCAAATCAAACACGACACTTTGAGAAATATTAAAAATACACACACCTCCATAGATTTGCAATGGTATTCATCAAAGATCTCAAATTTTCAACAGAAGCGACAAAAATAAATAAATAACAGGACAGTTTTTAGCCTGAATGGGAGAATGAAAAAAAAAACAACTAGATTATGAAAAAAAAAACCTCAAAAATCTCTAACTAATGGTTTCGGTCTGGTCACAAGCTTCGTCCAAAACTTTTGATCAGACGGTGGAGCCCACGAACGAGTATGGACAGTAAGAGGATCGTGCAGCTCTTCTGGAAGACCGGGAGAAGATTTTTCTACAGATTTGAGAGATGCTTTCTTATTGATGAATATTGTCCTCTTTACAAGATCCCTTTAAATAGAATGGCATGTTAATAGAAACCTAAATCCCCTTGTAAAGATGACAGCAAACAAGATCTCATACAAGATTTGAGATGGAACCCTTCTCAGAGAAGACTTGAAATGAAAATCCTAGATCAAGTGGCTTTGCAAGAACCTTTCATCAAGAAAGTATGGACTAAGGATTTGCATCAAAGAGATGTGATTCCAGAGACAGAGTCCTGAGTGATCAATCCCTTTTGGGATCCTAGTTCCAAAAGGATGCCCCACTTACTGACAACATCTTACTGGCTTTGATACAATGACAAGAATAACATATAAGGAAGAGTTCTTGGGTTGGAATACCTGTCTCCATTAATCTGCCCCTAGGATCATTCCTAAAAGGGCTTTTGCCCATATAGCTCACTGTACATTCAGAAATAACCTCTTTCTTTTTAAAGTTTTTAATTTTCACTAAAGATACCTGAACTAACAGTTTAAAGTGAAAATTTGACGCAAATGATTGTAATATATGTTGTATTGCAACTTTTTTATGCGATTGCACAAATCACACATGAAAATCAATGATCTGATATAAAAAAGAAAGAAGGTTTATTTTTGTGATATTACAAAAAGTAAAAGTTGCAATATTGCACTATTAAGGGCATTTTTGTCTCTTCTCCTAACAATTAACGTACATTTGTACAAAGCATCTGTAGGGAACTTTTAAATTTTCAGGAGAGAAGGAAGATCCTAATTTAGACATGACCGTACAGTCAAAAGCCCTTCCAAAAAGGAAAGAAGAGAAATGAAAATCAATGCAAAATCAATCACCAGCCCTATTAGCGGGGGCTTACTATGAAAAACAATATTCCTTTTCGCTCTTTGAAATATGAAAAATGTCCCCAATACCATTCAAAAAAGAAAAAGAAAACGGAAAAGAAAAGGAAACAGAAAAATGTCCCTGGTTATCTCTCATATTCCTTTTAGCCCGTGTATCTTTTAACATGTGAAAAAATTAAAATGGGACATTTGCAAACACCTCCCAACAATATTTTATTAGTCTAAAAATGCCAAAAGTTTCAAAATACTTGTGGTATTATCAGCAGAAGAAATGAGAAGAAAAAATTACACTGGATAATGACAACACCATAACATATCTACCACTAGTAGAATAATCCTTGCTTCATAAAACAATGAAGAATCCACATATAATTCACATATGTTTTGATACATGAAACAAAACTAAGCTTAAGAAATTTATTTAGGAGAGGGAAGAAACATGTACATACGTAGTAACTAAATGAGCTACATTAGCCTGCTGCTTCACTAGTCTACAGAAAACATCGACAGCCATGTTTAAGGCCGCTTCTTTCTCCTGCATAGAAGATTTTGCAAACCATTAGCATCCAAAATGCCATTAAAGAACAAAACAGCAATGACAACAGCAACAGCAGCAATCTTTGCGTCACAATTGGAGAAGAAAACCTTTTCGGAACTCGAAGAGCGAAATTCTTCCCAAAATCTCTTGAAGTCCAACTCCAATTCATGCTTGTCCCTACATTCACCAACATGGAGAAGCAATGTCTATTAGGGGAGGCACTATAAGCAAATACTAAGAATAATACATTCAAGATTATAAATATATATATACATGTAAACTAAAAGGCAATATCACATCTTCCAAAATAGAAAAACGTATGCACTATTGGCCCATCAAAGTCCACTATCATTATAATCTGAAGATTAGAATGAGATAGTAAAATGATATATTCCTACAAATGGTCCAGATCAAACTTCGAGATCGCAGACCTTAATATAAATTATCATCTAAGTGGTGCATGGGAAAGTTAAAAAATAATGTGGCAATATACAAAAAGACTCATGGCATTTTTACAGTGCCCGCGTCCCCAGCCCTCAAGAAACAAGCAAGATCACTGCTAGATCCAAAAACTGGGGAAGAAACACATTCTAAATAAGGAAAAGGTCCCATTCGAAGAATATGCATGTAGAGAAGTGTCACCAAAATATGATTCACAGTAAAAGAAAGCAATATTTGTAAAATCACTTTCCCATATGGGACGGACCAAACTAAAATCTAACACCACCACGGGCAGAAAGAGAAGAAATTATTTAACTCGATGCTGGATTCATCCAAACCATTCAAAAAACTCTCACGAAATCAAATCCATCTTCTAACCGCTTTTACCAGGCTAAGGAGCTCCAGTGCCACACAGAAACTAACTATCAGGAATCTATCCACGTCGCTAACAGGACAGTTTCAGCATCATTATACATGGGTTTGGTAGTTATGTGGCTCCACAATGCATCTACTCCAATACCCAAGCTGCTATAAGTCTGAACAGTAGAACTTCAGTCCATGTGATATGTTTCCCACTCCCTTAAGCAAATCGCAGTCAGGCTGCAAGGAAGCTGAACAAAAATAACAGCCAGTGCATCTGTGCAGGTGAAGCAGATGTTTGATCCAGGAGTATACAGAAACGAGTTTTAGCCCAACCATCAGTATGTTATTCATCGATGAGTATTTTTCACGTGATTAGCAATAAGGTCCTCTACTTCCACACCTTGCATACTCCAAAACAAAGAACATTAGATTAAAATAAGATGACCCAAACCCACAATTCAACCAAACAAAAAGATGCAGATCCAAGTACATAGGACGACAGGCCAAGTAGCCACATCAAGGAGCAGCCAAAGAGCTCAGCTGCCTTGAAGTTAGATTCCTCTTCTAATCACATCTCCATCCCAAAATCAAAAAAAGGTTACAAATTCAACTAAGATTCCATCTCAAGCAACAATCAACACAAATATCAGGACCCATCAAAAACCCAAATCCCATTTGCCCGATTCTCGAACGAAACCGCCAATGTAACAAAAACCCGTCTCTCACAGCTACAAATCGACTTCACCAAATTGACATTTTCACAACTACAGCTACATGAGAGAGAGAGAGAGAGAGAGAATTCGGAAATCTAAAAAACAAGGAAGCAGAAGCGCGAGATGAACCTTGATGGTGATGGCGCGAAAGCATGCCGATCGGACGGTGAGGATTCAACAGAAGCGGAAGCAGTAGAGGTGGGAGACGTTAAGGGAGAGGACTGAGAGAAACCGACCTTCTCTTTGATGTCCTTAAGCAATGAAGCCCATTTCATCGTTTTCCCAGAAGATCGAAACATGTGATTGTCATCCGAACCTCCAAAACAAAAATTAAAAAACCCTAGATCGGAGCTTCCTTCAAAGATCACAAACGATCGAAATCTCAATCTAAGAAATCCAAGAAGCCAAACAGATCGACCTCTTCAGATGCAAGTCTCGATCGAAAAGACCCAGAGACAAAGACCAAGATCTGATTTTTATTTCACAGAGAGAAGAAGAGAGAAAGAGAGAGGGGTCTGACAGAAGGAAGAAAGGTCTGGTTTTTGGATGGCATTTCTATGCTTTCGCGCTATATCCTTCAACGCAGGTGACACGTCTGTGGAGCCCAAGAGAGATGACACGTGGCGACATGTGATGGGGAGTTGAAGTGGGGCCCATTGGTTCTGGGTGTTGTCACGGCTGCGATGGAGATCGGATGTTACGGATTGTGTCTCTTTTCGTTTTTCCGTTTTCTCCTGCATGGTTTTCGGGTTTGCTGATATGTTATGAGCTTCTTCTCTTTCTTTGGTTTTTTTTATATTTAACGAAGGAAAGTGTTTGTCTTAATAGTAGTGCTAATGAGCAAGGTAGGGAATGGTAGAATGGTAGTCCACTAAACCATTTGTATGGTCCCTCCCAATGGCTAACATCAAAGAGAGATGGAGCCATAATGTGAACCATGTAATATATAGCTTCTGCGCGAACCTTTTTTATCTTTTCTATTTTCTTCTTTTTCTTGACACGAGTATTCTCAAGGTATTTTATTTCTTCGGAATATTTTTCCGGACGCATAAATGACCCCGCAACACACAAGCACTAGCTAAGTCTGGGGTGAGACTCAAACATAAGACATGGGAGGTAAACTCACACCCAATGCAACGACTTAGAGCTTTGAAGTGCACTGAAAGGGAGGGGACCTGTAGTTTAGCTTTTTTGTAGTTTTATATAAAAGTGCACCGAGGACTTAAATGTAAAGATGAATTCTATGGGAGAATTATATTTTTATTTTATTGTTATAAAACTATGTTTCAATCTCATTCATATATGGGATTGTGCAATTATACGACGAGAGTCCTAGCATCTAGGTATTTTAAGTTGAAGATATGTAAGGATGAATTCTATGGGAGAATTATATTTTTATTTTATTGTTATATGGGATTGTGCAGTTATATGATGAGAGTCCTAGCATCTAGGTATTTAAGTTGAGGCGAGTGTAAATGATAATTGTTTTTTCCTTAATATTAAATAGCTGCTTTATTATTTAGCTTAGGTGTGAAGTCTAAAAAATAGGATTTACTTGATTTACTGATTGATCCAAACAAGTGCTTGAGTGATTTAGACCATTTGGGAATGTCTATTTTCCTTTATGATTGAATCATCATTAAAACTATTTTCCTCTTTTTCAATAAGTAAAAAGGAAAAGAGATCCAATAGGACATCAATGTCTAAAAACAACCATACATTTTTTTCTTATACAAGTTTATGCATGGAACTTCAATTGTATTATAATGTTGCCTTTATACTATAGTATGATAAGTTTGCTTATGTAACTTCTATTATGTGACAAGTGTGTCTATCCAATTAAATTACTTATATTGTGTTGTGCCAAACCGTCTATCTATGAAGTTCACTAATTGAAATGCTCTATCTCAGGGAAATCTAACTTATTAACCGTGGTTCGGATAGATAAAAGTTTTCAAACAAACCTTTAGTTACAAGCAAGTAGAGTAGCAAATAATTGAATTCGTAAGCAAATTGAGTGTAAAAAACTTCATTCTAACTATGGGCTTCTTCTCCTGAGTTTGACTTTAGTCCAACAACTTTGTAGCCCTTAGATTGATCATACAACATATTTACTGAAGGCCCCAAACCATCATTGGATAATCAAATGCAAACAATTAGCCATTGCAAGATATTCCAACACCTATCTAGTAGCATGCATACATTAATCAGTGTGTGCTATAAATAAGTAAATTCCCAAAACATCCCTTTTATCGATGTTTAAATATGGGCCCACTTATAATCAATCAAGTTGTTTGAACATGATTTATAGCCATTATACTTCGGTGACCTAAATTTAGGTTTAGAGTCATTTTGTTCAAATGACGTTGTAGTCATCAATAATTCATGACCTAAACTATTTATCACCTAGCCATTTTTTATTGTCATGAATATAAGTCAACCCCCATGGGATAGGCATTATTCGACATCATTTGACGTGAAGAAAGGTTTCTATCTAAAAGATATTTAAAAGTTAACATAGAGCGATTAAAAGATTAATCTTCTTCCAAGACCATCGCATTTTTAGGGGAAAAACGTGCCCCACAAATTGTGTTCACGGTGTGACACATTTCCCTTATGGGAAAACAAATTAAATTGATTTTCCTTGATAGTAATGATTTCAATTTCCCATGAGAGGGATAAGAATGCATGATTTCTCTCACTTGTAGAAAAGAAACCCATAAAACATATAGTCTTCTTATTAGATAAATAAGTTGTTGTTGGGAGTTATCAAATAAAATTGTGTTTGACAAAAATAAAAAGGAATGAATAAATGAATAAGTATATAAAGATGCAAGACTTTCTCTTGTTGGACCATCTGCATGGAGAAAGTTTTAATTCGGCCACCCAAAAAGCTAGCGTGCTCTTCAAACATAAAAAAAAAACCCCTTCTTGAATTAAAGGTGTCGACCATGATATTGTAGATATTTCGTGGGAATTATCATGGTTATAATTAAATAGCTATTTTGATTCTTTGTGGTCTTTTTTTTTAGGCTACATAGCGCTAGGAGAGGGGCATGATTTTTTAAAATTATCTGTGTTTTTTACGCAATGAGCTCTTGAAAAAATTACGTAAGGTTCCCCTCATGGTAATTTTCACCGTCTGCCATTGTTTCTTACATATATATTTTTCTTCTTTATTTCAATCTCACAATTGTTTCATTTTTAAAAAATTAAAATTTTAATAACTTGTCCTTTGAGATTTTACCTTGTTATTGTTCAGTGCAATGAAACATTTTAAACAATGAAATTGTTTTTATCACATGTTTTCTATCTTTTATTATATCTGAAGTTCCTTCTAGAAACTTGCATAATTTATTAACACAGAAGTAAATGAAATACAAAAAAAGAAAAAAAATACACATACAATCATGCACTAATATTTAGAATTCTCAAAAACTTGAAGACAAGATCAACTGAGTCAAATTTAAAAAAATAACAACAAGAGATTTGGAATTCATCCAATTGGAGATAATGTTAGGTAAGGACTTCTTCCTTAAATGAGCAGACATGAATTAGACTATTAGAGGGTGTTAGTGACATAGATGTTGAATGAAGTATGAACACAGTAGTACATCATGTTTATAGTTAAAGAAATCTTTAACTACCCTTGTAAAATACATTTCCTGTTCGTTATAAGGCCTCTATGCAGTGTACACGTGGCTTCTCAAGGCTTTGACTCACAATCCTTATTTGAACCAGTAGAATACCACAAGGGGGCCAAGCTAGTGCAAATCGAAGTTGTTTAAAATAAATGTCCTTTCACCTTATGAGAAAATTCCTAAATTTCTACTCTAATAAGAATTGATTACGCCGTAGGATTTGCCATCTGATTTAAAACATAATTAACACAATAGTATGCATATTTCTTAATTAAGTTATTTATCAAGCGGTCAATCTTACGGTGAGATCACCTCTTGTTAGCCTAAAATTTAGGCATACTCTATACATGCGAGGAATGTTATTTCGAGCGGCCCGATTTCCAATAGTTGGACCCACTGAGGAATTCCACTGTTTGACTCCAGATTTCTGGAAGTAGAAACATCAAAGGATCTGGACTCTCTCTTTTCTCCACGCACATTCAAGTATCGCCCACTGGTTGGAAACAGCACAGCATATGAGGTGAAGAGTGATGTCTAGAAAACTCAACGGCCTGACGATATGAGAAGTACAAGCAGTCCATCTTGGATGGCCCACTTGGTAGCGCCCTTGAGTTCAATTGTAGGGTCAAATTGATGATAGGATGCAACTTGAGCAATGACATTAAATTCTGTTCACGCAACTAAATTTCATGTGGCATATACGACGATGTCAATCCTATTATTGCTTTACAAAAATACTAATGTCCCTAGCCAACCGAGCAATATCAAAAGATAAAGAAAAGCACCTTTAAAGTTCAAAAACCTAAGTAAATGAGTTTTTATAATTCATGCACCCATGAACATGTGATACGTCACTAACCAGTTGAGCATCAACCAAAGACAACTAAATACTGATTTTTATATCGCTCCTTTAGCTAAGGAACATGCGTCAAAGCAATCGGGAGAGGACAATGGAAGTCAGGATTTGGAACTTGAACGTCTAGACTCTAGAGACTGCTACCAAATGCAGTCTCAAATTGAGATGCTTGTAAATGAGATTGTACACAGTTATGGCGGCTATGGAGGTCTCTATGAATATTGAAAAGAGGTGTTAGGATCACGGGTCTTCTTTTGTCATATTTTTTAATAAAGACAATCTTGAATTGGTCAAAACTATTGATCAAAGTTGTTGACTAATTAGTACTAACGGTTATAAGAAAAAAAGTCCTAAACTAGCAGTGGTTATTTGTAAATATGTGAAGATGGTTATACTTAAATCTTCCTTCTTACAAACTCCTACCTAAAAGGAAAAGCCCTAGCTTACCTAATGAAAATAACCCATCAATTGATTTATTTGGTGAATGAGTGGTATTTTACCCACTTCAAATTTTCCACGCCACCCTTCGATTACACCCTTGAAATGGTAAAATCAATGCAAAACGTTTCTATTGTTGTATTAGAGTAGATTAGGTCAAGAACCACTACACCCCATTTCTTTTTTCATTAAAGAAGGGTTGGTGAAGAAAAGAATAGCCAAAAATCAGTGACTTGGTATAAGGCAACCTTTCAACAACTACACTTTCTGACCCTAAATAGCTGAACACATGTGGAAATATCCTTTCCAATATTTTACCCAACCATTCCATTGTTAGGACACAAGGAATAATTTTGGGCCCCATGTACTTATGCAATAAATTACTAAAATGTCTATAACTTATAGAATTTTGTATATTATAAAACATTTGAGATATGAGTTCATTTAGTCTGCTAAAAACGTGAGAGTATTACCAATTATTTGGAGCCTGTGCATTGAACCTGCCATTGATAAATTTTAGCTATCACTCTCCTAAGGACCATGAAATATGTAGATGCAAGATGCTAAAAGAAGGTTCATTTAAATTGAAGTGCTATAAGCACTGTCACATTTTAAATGCATTATTACTTATGATGGAATAAATTGCATATTTACGTGCGATCAATCTGCTAATGAAGGATTTGGATGAAGCATCATTCAATGAGCAGAGTGGAAAAACATGTTATATGAGAAAATCTTCAGAACTGAGTCCATTGCATGAGTTTTAAAATATGACAGCATGCTCCTCATAAAGTGAGAGATCATTTTTTCACTCTAAAATATTTAAAGTACATTTTTAAAAAATTTTAATTATTTATTTGCCCATCTAGTACTTTTCATTTACAGCCTGACAAAAGTCCACAAGTTTTAAAAATGCAGATGTTCCTTCATAGGGGCACTTTTTGTAAAACCAGGAATAAAAAGTGAATAGAGTTTCCCTACTTGCTTTTTTTTTTTTTTTTTTGTTTGTGTGTGTAGTTTGGTATGTCATTTTTCTTTAAGGAAAAAAATAGCAATTTAAAAATATTAACAAAAAACCTTTACACACATGAAGGTCAAAGTTGTTGGTAAAGTAAAGCCCCATATCACACATCACCTTAGTAATGCCTTTAATAAGGTTTTATATACTTGTTTGGGTCTTCCATTCCACCTATCAACTTAAGCTTTTGGGTTGATACATGTATCTTATATGGTATTAGCTCAATCTGTTGGACCTCCACGTGAGGGGGAGTGTTGGTAAAGTAAAGTCTCACATTGCTTAAGTAATGACTTTAACACGGCTTCATATATCTGTTTGGGTATACAATATGGTACAAAATTCTCTTAAATGACATTTTTTTATTAGAATTTAGAGTATTCATGTTGGAGATAGTTCTTACTCGATTAAAAATGCCATCTCCCAATAAGTTTTTATTTTTGAATTTGAAGCAATTAAACAAATTATTTTAAAGAGAGATGCTCCTATGAGAGATATTTCTCACATTAAATGAGAGATTGGGTAGGGGCCTTCACATCCATATCCAATACCAACAACTTAAATGTGAGAGCCCCCACCACTATCTCTCATATAATGTGAGAAATGTCTCTCATAGGAGCATTTTCCTATTTTAAATGCTCGTCAAAGATAAAATTCAACAAATGGAAATCCGACAATAAGTTCCTCCAAACAAACACCTCCGAAAAGCGAAAAACAAATGTCCAAATGAGGCTGGAGAAGTAAAAAACACTACACCAGCAGCTTAAAGTGTTCATAAAATCTACAAGGTTGAAAATTACATCTCTCGGGTTGTTATTTATTAATTGATGGTGTGGGCACATTGGGCCCACCACTTGATCATCAATGGCCAATAAAGTGCAATCTGCCAAACATTTTTTACAAATGATATTTGGCTCCTAGACATTTTCAGTATCCTGTGTGGGTGCTAAAGTTATTAGTGGGATGGAAGATACTTGAATTTCTGAGACCTTTTTGACAGCAAAAGATCTAAAAGCAGAAAGAGAGAGAAATTCCCAGTAGTTGGTGCGGGTGGGGTGGGGCAGGGAGATGGGCCCACTCTGTGATGGTTCGAACGTGGGAAAGCGTGGGAGATGTTGAATAAAGCGCGGGGTTTTGGTGCTGACCCTTTTGAATGCCTCAAAAGCAATCATTTCTTTTCATTCCCCTTTCAATCTATCCTTTATTGCCGCAATTGACACTAGTTTGAGTGTCCGGATCCTCTTGGGCTTTTGAGTGGTTCGTCTTTCTTTCTTTCGTATTCTTTCATATCCGGCCCCAGCCATTGGCCAAGGTGGCTGGCACCACCCAACAAAGTCCACACAAGTGAAAAAAAAAAGGAGCCGACAGCGGAAACACAGGCTGATAGAAAAAGCCCACAAAGTGAAAAGAATAAACTCTCTCTCACACACACACAACACGTTGGAAGAGTGGGATAAGGGCTCAGTCCCTAGTCAGCTAATTGACATGCAGGCTACCCCCTTAAGCCTTCGTGTTAGAATAATCCTTATGCAGTGGAGCTAAACTATAGAAAATTTGAACGACGTTTTCAAAGTGCATATAGAGTATATTCAAATTTTACCATAATAAGAGTTGGCCTCACTTAAAGATTGACCATTTAATAAAATTGCGGTTAGAATGTATGATTGTGTCAATAACGGTTTTAATTAAATGATAAATCTTGTGAGAATACAAGGATGGCCTAGTGGTAACGGCTCCCGCTCCTATCCCTCCCACCAAGGATCAATCATTGGGGGAGGCTTGAATCCTCTTTAACTTAGCCACTGAACCAAATAGCCAAAAAATTAAAAAAGGAAAATCTTATGATGGGATCCACTTCTAATTGATTAAGGTTTAGGAATATCACATGCATGAATAAGGAGCTTATTTCTCATTAGATCGGATTTTTAATAGATGGGTGCCGCTTTGGAGTTCCACGCCTACCCATGATTTTTCTAAGCTCCATAATTGATGTTACAAAGAAACAGTCAGAGTCCAAGCTCACTTGAAATTCGTGAGGCTCCCCTGTTGACGTGTTTACGAAAAGTTTAAAAAAAATTCTTGTATAGGCTTGTGGACAAACTTTATTTAATATAAGTTAGAACCATTGTCTTATTTAGCATATAAAACAAGTTAAATTTGTATAAAATTTTATTCACATATTACATACGGTCAATGTAAAGGTAGGTCCACCTTTATTGAAGTGAAACTTGATTAAGGGGTGTGATTGTGTGTGTGTGTATATATATATATATTTATATATAAAGGATATGACACTTTTTTTTATGCCATTTAGATTTTTGATGAGTAGATTCATCGAGGAGCATTTGGGATTTTTTGTCTTAGAGAATCCGAATAGAAAACTTCTAGGCATAATAACTTCATTGATCTAAATAAATCATCCAATTGCCGACTCATCCAACAATCAATCAAATTAGCTGCTGTGACCCACGTCATTGACCAAACAAAATAAAACTTTAAATCTTTAAAATGTTCCCAACAAATTTCAAGGGCCACTTTGGTTATTTGGTGTGGACCAGGAGTCCCATCCACTGAGATATCCCAATATTCTTAACTAGAATTTAATTATCTCTGTTTGATCCATACTATTCAATTTATTTCTCTCTTTAAAAGTAATTATTGCAAAAAATTAACTCTTATTAAACCAGCGTATTATACCATTACGAAAAGTAAGCTTAAAAGCTTTTGAGCTGACCATCTTCCTGATTTGGACTTGGTCGATCCAACGCCAGATACCACACATCATCATCCCAAATACACACAACGGCACGTGGATGGATTACAATGGGCCAAGCCAACAGCACAAGTGTCAAGGACGTCATGGAATCATTTCTTCCTATTTATTACTAGGGCTTTGTTAGGGTTTACGCGCTTTTAATTCTCTGCAGAGATCTCTTCAACCCTCGGATCACAAGAGCATGATGTTGCTTTGAAAGGGTCGTCCACTTTCCTTGCCTCACTTACCCATTTCAGACAAAGAAGATTATGACTTGAATTTTGCTTCTATCATGTTTGTTTGGATTGGTCTTTGGACAGCAGATCCAAACAATTGGCAACATAGCATTTTTTTTGTTCACTCTTGCATTCGTGTAGGGTTTCTCGAGGTCCAAGGCCCAGCCACTTTGGCTGCTAAGAAAATAGGTAAGATGGGTCGATTTGAAAATGTTCAGTTCAGGTTGAGTCGGTGGGTCTGGTCACCATCACAACTTGTGCCCTAGCCAGTTGAAGGGTTTACATGTATTTTATCAGGTTCGGAGGTCGTCACATTATATTCAATTGATGATCATTGATGGCGGGTCCCACTTTTTGCAAATGTTGGGATGTGAGTTTGCACAATTCCCGGAGGCTCAAGAGCCAATTACCCTACGGCCTACCCATCCTTTTAAATGGAGAATTGGTGGCCACTGCAGCCTTAAGAATTAATTGTACAGAGACTTGTGTGCTGTGTCTCAGGCTCAGCTCCACCATGTGGGGCCTATTCGGTCCCATCTTTCAGTGGTCCAAAATCCCGAAATCAGAGCCATAGATGCCGGCACTATTTTGAATATATAACAATATTATTATGTCATCATCAGAAACTGGCTGGGGAATTGGCCACACATATCTTGGGTTAGTGCTCCTCTATCTGCAATGATAAGCCCTGGCTGTATGGAAACTGAATCCCCATTTACCAACTTCACATGTAATTCCCAAGAATTCATAGTGAAGAAGGTTCTATGGAAAGAGTATCAAACAGCCGATGAGAGAAGGGTTTGAACTCTGAAGCCAATTTTATGGTATTTTCACTTTCTGTTGTTCTATTAATGTTGCAAGTGGGTATCTAATAATCCAAATATCATTTTTTCTCTTATTTCAAATAAGGTGGGTATGAAATCTGTTTTAGGTGGCCCCACTATGTTTTCCCTCACCATAATGTGGTTAGAGATAGATGCATATGAATATTTTCTATATAAATTTATATATATATGAGAGTGCTACATAGTGCCCCATGGGCGGCGCTATAGTGATCTCAGTGGGGTCAATTGACCCCACTGAGATCTGAAAGAATATTTAAAAATAAATTTTTTTTCTGTCATGAATTGAAAATTTGAGTTTGACCCCACATAAATTTTTGAGTTTGACCCCACTTAATTTAAGAGTTTCACCCCCACATTAGCTAACTTTACACATTTCCTTTGTTGCTGTGGTAGTGAACAAAAGTCACTATAAAATTCATAACGCCTAAGTTAATGGGCCAACTCTCTACCAAAATATAAAAAAAATTAATGGGCCCACGCTCTAGCAACAAGTTTTTAGAACTTAAAGGAATTGAGGATATTGCTAGATATTAATGGAGAAAAAGAAGGATTTTGTATGCCAATTGGTTTATTTGCTTCTAAAATTGGCATTGATTTTATCAGTAGCAACTGCGAAGGTAGAAAGAGCATTTTTAGCAATGAAATACTTAAATAATAGGTTGCGTAACCGAATTGTGAGATCAATGGATAAATGACTGTTTGGTCACATATATTTAAAAAAATGTGGTTGCTAGTGTTGATAATGAAGCTATTATGCAACGATTTCAACACATGAAAACCTATTGAGGGCAGCTGTAGGAGAGTATGTATTTGGATTTTCTTTTTAGATTAAGAACTATTAATAACAATGTATTGATTTTTTTTTTAGAATTCAATATTATTTTTGTCAGATTATCGGAAATAGATTATTTGATAATTTTATATTATATTTGTCGAATTATCGAAAGTAGATGGCAGATGTTGATAAAAGGGAAAAATAAATTTATTCGATTTGTGGAAGATAAGTCTTTTGTCGACCCCATTGACTTGAATTCCTTGAGCCGCCACTGCAGTGCCCGGGTATTTTTTAGAGCGAAACGCCCATCATAATTGGGCCCACTAAGATGCATGATGACCATGAAGATCCATTGGATGGAAAGATCCATATGATGCCTACCTATATATAAAATCTTGAGTCCATAAGATTATCTTAACCTTTTGATCCACGGCCCTAAGATATAATGATTTAGAGGCATCATTTTATTATGATTTCAATCCAACGGTGAGAAAAAGTAGGATAAGTGTCAAACTTGGACTTGTGATGATTCATGGGTGTGTAGTGTGTGTAAAAATATTAGATTGACTTAAAATGGGGCCCATGACAAAAATTAAGAGGGGCGGAAAAAGTGGCACTTTTAAAGTGGGCCGTTTTTTAGAATTTCCCATATATATATATATATATAGGGCAAGGTTCTCCTAAGTGCGAGTTTAGGATAAAATTTCGTAAGCTTACGCTTGTGGGGCCCACCCTTGGTCCATCCAAATAGACCAAATACACGACCCCACTGAGTTACACATGTCTACAAACTTTCAGTTAGACTCAAATTTACTAGACCGTTGGATCGACAATGTACCAATCTAAATAGACTATTTACAATTAAACTTTTGGGGCCCAGATGGAGATGATAAAAATCACTGTTGGGGCTGATTCTTTGTGGATAGGAGGGTCCCAAGGAGTCCTTGACATACCCACATCCCTATCCCCATGTGGGTCCCCAAGTAAGCCCCACCACACAATTGAGCTTACCTCAGCTTTCCTTCTCCTAAACTTCAGTTTAGGAGAGCGTGGCCATATATATGGAAATTCTCCAAAATGCCTTATATGGAACGGGGCGTTTTTGCCCTCTTTCACTAATCCAATTGACTAATGCCACATTAGCTGACATTTAATACAATAAAAAAAGACTATGAGCACAGAGACATTAATGGAATGAGCTGTTTAAGCCATAAATTCCAAACCTGGCATTTAACATCCCGATTTCTTCTTCCCCAATCTTGGGGTCATCTTCTTAAGTTGCTTCTTCTTCCCCTGTCTTCCCATCTCTCTCCACAAGGGTTTTTTGGGTAAATCTCCACCATTTAAAACACAAGAAGCAGCCTCATTTAAAAAAAAAAAAAAACACTCATTTTTGTTATATATGGTCAGGCCCAACTATGATCAATTCAGATCTCAAGCGTTATATGACAATCACGTTGTTCAGTTGTACTATTCTCAATGGCAGTATTTTAGAGATAAAATTTAAGAGTTTTAGTGCTAATCTCGTGCATTTGTTGTGGGAAAAAATAGGGGCCAATGAAGAAAAAGTAGGAGCAATTCGTTAGCCCTTTTGAGAGAGGGAGGGAGAGAGAAAAATTAGGAGCCATGAGCCATTTAAACCATTTGCTTTTCTCTTTTTCCGTATCACCACAATCAATGCAGATAACCAT
Source organism: Persea americana (assembly GCA_029852735.1). Lineage (NCBI taxonomy): Eukaryota > Viridiplantae > Streptophyta > Magnoliopsida > Laurales > Lauraceae > Persea > Persea americana. The sequence continues at coordinate 20,131,761 of CM056816.1, forward strand.
AATCAATGCAAATACAATTCATTTGATGTGATTTAAATTAATCCATTAAAATTACTACAAGTGCACAGTTGTCTTGTTGAGACAGTGGCAATTACATGTCGATCCCACATGGAGCACTACTAAGTTAAAATTTAAAATCTGATTTTTTTTTATCAATGATAATGACAAGAGAGATAAAGGAAAAAAAAATACGATTAAGAAAATTCTAGTTCTAAAGTGCAGAAACAAGATATGAGAAAATGCAGATCAGAATATCATGAATCCATTAAGTAGTCCCACCATCATTCTATGCAATCGATAAAATAAATTTATCTCAAAAATCCTTCAAATCATAAACAAATCAATGTTTCTGATTCGGATAATTTGTCTATCAAAGAGCACAATTTTTCACAATTTACTTCAGGCAAAAATCTCTTTCACCTAATGAAAGTATGAACTTAACTAAATATCACATATTAATCAAAGATAAATTATCAAAGAATTTCAATATAAGAATAATCTATTAAGAAAACATACATAATTAAAGCATTGTTCAAATAAAAAATTAAATAACATAGGTTATCAATGACAGAATGGAGATTTATTATTATAATCAATACGCAAGAGACAAAAATATCACATAGATTAACGATGAGAAGCACTTAACTTCATCTGACACTCTAATCCAGCGATCTACTCCTCCATTGCGAAAGATGTGATTTTGACTGAGAACTTCATGGCAATTACAATTTTTTCTCACACTCTTCTAACCTAATTCTGGAACATGGTTTCAGAATACTCAAAAACAACTCTTAAATTCTATTAATTAGGAAAGAAGAGAAAACGGAGAGAGAGTAATATAGTGGACGTGCAAGGGAGGGAGTATCTCTATGCTTCCTTTTGGTTCATTTTATAACTCTTGGTTATCTTACAGATATATTGAATTTGGACACATTCTCTACAAATTTAATTTATCTTTATTGATAAGGTATATCTCTTATCCTTTTTGAATTTGAATGAGGTGGAAGCTTCTGAAAACATCTGGATGGCTTGGCTAATATTCAGATGGGGTCCCACAAGGGATATGCGGATTATCAACGGTGTGGATTTAATTGCAATCCCGTCTAAAAATGAACATGAAAATCTCCAGGCCCATAACTTTGTCAATTTAGCTTCAATTTGCATAATCTTTGGCTCCACAGACATCTACTCTGAATAAGGTTTTCAACGGTAGGTAAATTTCATCGATTCAACGATCGGATTGAAAGTTATGACCATTTGAAGATGAGTTATCCCGAGAAAAAGGGATTAAATTTTGAAATTGGATTTGCAATGGACTCTATCTCTGCACAACTTTCATTTTTGAAAGGATGTCAGATGTGGATGATTCAAACTCTTCTTCTTTTATTCTAATCAAACTTGTACTCTTTGAATTATCGATTAATAATTTCAAATCTACAACTATTGCGGACTCTACCATGTGAGACATTTCATCTGCTTGAACAGTGAGCCCTATGAGAAGTTTTTTGTTGTACTTAGGACTCTTCAACTGACATGATGAGTGAACCCCTCATTTGATTGATTTGCACATGGCTTGTATGTGGGGTCCACGTGGTGAATTCTCCAATTTAGTTCTTTTCAAGCTTCAATTTAGCAATGTAGGGCCCAAGATGACTATGTGCTTGAAAGTGGGTTTCATAATAGATGTCTGCAATTCTCATTTTCTGCACATTTTAATTCAACACATCAAATACTGAAGAGCCCATATTGAAGCGGAACCCATTCGGATAGAGTTCTACTCCAACTGAGATTCTTCGGAGAAAAATTGCAAAACATTATAAGTTAATGCAGAAAATGTATGAAAAATATGAAAATTTAGGTTTCTAGGTGAAAATGTATGAAATAAATAATGATGCAATTCATCAAATAAAACCCCTAATTCATCCTAAAATGATGCATAAATATGCAAATGCATGAACTCAACATCATTCATATTTGATTGGTTAAAAGGAAGGGGCGTTCCTCTTTTAAAAACGCTCATGCCTCACCTAGTGTTCCCCATATATATACATATATATGTTTTAAGGGCGTAAATAGCTTAAGTTATATTCATATTTGAAAGTCTATTTAACTTTAATCAAATATTATTTCATAGTCTCACCTATGTATTTAAAATTTCTTTAAGCTTATTTATCCAATTAAATTAATACACTCTACATCTTATTTCGGATCAATTTTTCTAAATTGATGCCGGATTCATATACAATCGGAAGGATCTGTGTTGGATCCGAACTCGGATATGGAATCGCATCTATAAAGATGGATTCGGGTCCAATATTGTTCCGCCCCGTTCTCATCCTCTTATGCTACACAGAAGGAAGAAATATATTTCACGTTGATGTATGCTTTGCTATCCCAAACAATAGAAAACTAAAATAGTAGGAAAAAAGTGTAGTTCTCAGTTTCCTATTTCCAGGAAAAAAAAAAAAAAGAAGCTCAAGAAACAAAACACCATTGAAATTTGTGGAAATAAGGTCACAATTGTTAAAGCAAGGATTCCACTTTCCATGGATTTTCTTTTCTACATTGGAGTAGAATCCTACCTCTTCCTCTCTATCCTGTAAAATAATTATGTTTTCAGTACCCCAGCCTAGCAGGCTGGAACCCAAGAGAGCCCTGCAAAAGTGTTGAGAAAGACTTCTCCTCACAAACGATGCGGTTGTTTACCGTACAATGTTGAATCAATGATTACTGAATGGAGAAAAGATGCTCACAGATGGTCTTATCCATGGGAAATTTTTACTAATCAAGGATCAGTAGGACCACAACTGGGCTAGGACAAGCCAAGGTTAGTGCTTTCCTAACCCCACCTATTTATATCAAGCAGTTCTTATATTATAAATCAGTCAATTTCAATTCCATCACAAGTCCACTAGCCAGGGCCCCAGTTTGTCTATGATTTAGAAAGAGTTGATCTGAGATAGGGCCTTTAGGTCAGATTAGGATACAGGCCAAGGCCCAGATCCAAGGGCCAATAACTCAGCCGTAATCCAGCCCAAAGTAGATTGGGTTAGGTTCAGGCCACCGAGTTCAATTTACATGTGGATCAGATGCACCAGTTGTGGTGTCTACAAATTTGGAAAATCAACTTAACTTGAAAGGTCATCTGAGTCTGATTAACTCATGAGGTGAGTCTGTTCGAGTTCATGTTCTAGTTGGAAAACAATATACACGAATCACTTACGTCATAGTCAAGCCTCATCCCACCTAAACAAAATGGATTATGCAAAGAATCGCAACAAAGAGTGTTACATTGTCGCTTTCACATATAAGATAGATTGCAGAAAGAGACGCTGCAGGTCACTTTAGAGGGTTGCTTCGTTTTTAGTCGATTTTTGCCACTTGGTTGAAGCAATGTAGCGAAATATGGGCTTTGATTAAGTGAGAATTGTTCTCACGGAGTCACTGTGATAACTTTTTTATGGGGTCCACTAGGTTCCCATCCAGATGGCATGGGACCGGTGGGGATTGAATGATCTATCTGGGGCAACTCTAAATATCAAGTTTGGCCCTAATCTCATGCTTCTAACCCCTTCATCCATGGCCGACAAGTCCAGTTCATTCATATGGGTGTATAGTTGATCCAACGGTCCAATTCATTTGCATTCGTATGAAACCATGGTGCGTATGACTATTAAGGGGGTTCTTGTCCATTGCAAGGTTTGGATTAGGTAATAGGTGGGACCCACTCATAGTTCTCACAGCTTAAACTGTGAGAACAGTTCTCACCTAATTATTTCCCGTGAAATATTTTCCGGTAAGCTGCCTATAAGATACACAAAGCCCGATACAACTGATGTAGACAATAAAAATTGCTAAATTAATATATCATGCAGGTATGACTAAGGTCCATTTGTTTGAATGCAATTGAATTCCTTGGAACTCATGGTAAAATAGGTTCCAAATACGAATATTGAAGAACAGGTCAAGTGTGAGAAATATAAGGAGGAGAGGAAGTAGGGCCCTTTATTAGGATTTGATTCGCCGGATGAAGTTTGTATTCATTTTCCATATTTTCTCTTAATTTATTTCCATTAAAGTAAAAATTATCTGATGGTTATATAAAGACCTTCAACTTTGTTTCTTCAGTTTTAGTCACTTTTAGAATTACATTTATTAAAAGAATTTTTTATGGGTTGGTACGGTTCTCACGAGATAATAACAAAAGGCAAAAAATGGCCACCATACTTTTTTTTTTAATGGCCTTACCCATGACCTACAATATCGTAGGTTCTGATCATGACCCATGATATTGTGGGTTAAGTATATACGGTATCATGGGTTAAGAAAACCTTCTGTTATCATTGTATTCCATGGTTGCACTCCCATATAACTAAAATCCCTCCTTTGCACAATCAAGGGCCAAATAAGGTTTAGAAACCTTCTCTCCAAATCTCCTGACCCACTTTTGTTCAATGGTTTGAAACTATGAACACCTTATTGTGAAAAATAAAAATAGTTAGAAGGCATTTAAGGAATAAACTCATTTTATTGTAAGATTTTTGGATAGAAAGTAAGCACATCAACTCGTTCTTCCTTTCATCACTTAAGTATATAGTACAAAAAATAACGGCAAGCTAAGTTTTATTTAGAGGGTTTACCAAACACCCTAAAATGTAAAATCACCTAATTAGGGGTAAGGCTCCAAGCTATACTTTGTATTGGCTTTGGGCTGAATTTCATTGCTTCCGTAATTAGATCCACTATTAGATTGTTCACATATAAAATACATGATTGAAATAAAAAGCAGAGAGTAAATTTAAAATTTACACTGGTCAACCTTACAGCATGTTACAATCAAGCTAAAATGAAACTTGCCGATGCATGCAAGAGGTTGTTATTGAGCGGTCTAAGAGCATCTCCAAGAGTGATGCTAAATCCAAGGTGGACATGCCACATGGGATTTTTGGCATGGATTTTCACTCCAATAGCTATGCTAAAAATGAGGCGGCATTTGGCATATGGGAGTGAGATGCCAAATTTGGCATGTGAAAAAGTGAAATGCCAAATTATATTTTACATTATTTTATTCCAAATGGACTATTGTGAATGAGTCGAGTTTAATATATAAAAGAGGTAAAATAAAAATAATAATAAAATATTACATTTGACATATGGGGTGGAGTTTACTCCAACAAAGATGTCAAATTGTAAAGGGTCAATTTGCCACATAAGCCTTCATTTTCAAAAAGGCATCTCCAAATTTAACACCTCTCTTCGAGATGCTCTAAATTGTTTCGATAGATTTTATGAGTAGTCTAGATTAGAGGACCGCACTGTTGGATTTGAAAGGCAGGCCTAAAAGGTTCGTGTCAAAGGGGTTGTCGATCTTTTAAACAAGGAGATGAAACTTATATATGTTGAATGTATTACAACATTTATTTTCAAGAATCACTATTATATCATTTTCACTAGTGATTCATTTTACCATATTTTTTTTAGTTGGTTATGTAAACATTTTACAAGTAAGTAAGAAATTAATGTAAGATGGGAAGAATAAGACCAAAAAAAGAACTCACTGTTTTTACAATTTAGTAATCTCCAAGGCCCCAGAACTTTTTCACGAAGGAAGCAGTGGATCGCAAACACATTCAAATGGTTCAAATTATGAACCAGCGCGCACTACGTAAAAATGTCTAAAAAGCGACAGTCATAGGCTGTGGTTTCTTAAAAAAAGACAGCTTTTGCTATCCTTTTTGTGTCCCATTTTCGAGTGTAGCTTTAAAAAAAGACGGTGTATTAGTGTGGTTCTTTGTTAGAAAAAACAACAGTCTTTCACAGTTGTAAAAATCAGCTTCATATGCTGTCAGTCTTAGACTGTTGTTTTTATCATACAACAATCCCTCTAATTGAAAATTAAGCGATAGCCAATGGTTGTGGTTTTTTTATTAACCCATAAAAAAAATATTTAAAAAATTTAATTTATTTAATATAAATAACAATTAGCTCAAACAATCATATCCGTCATCCATAAAAAACTCAAATAACCGTATCATCAATCCATCAAAAACTTATACACCCATATAATAACCAAGTCTCAACTAAAACCACAACATAAAAGTCCATCCAGCCTTACACAATCAGGTTATTTACTTAAAAAACTAAGAGTAACAAAATACTAATAAGGTACGGCCCTAATTATAGGCCAACATCGCCTAACATGAGATTTTCAAACTTGCGTATGCCATGAAACAAGTCAACACTCCCATATACAATCTTATCTAACACAATCCCGTAGAAACCTTCATTTGGTGATTTTGTACCCCTCAATCTCCCATAAGCAACCACGTTCTTCTTCTTTAGGTGTTGCAACTTGCACAAAGATGTGCTTCTTGTGTGTGTGGTTGTTTGGTTCAAGTGTGCGGATTGACTCTAAGAATCTTGCCTTACCTAGATACATCATTAGGAACACATTATGATTTTTATTTTATTAATGTAGACATGTTCAAGAAGGAATCTATGAGGATTGAAAGTGTGAAAAGTTTTGAAGTGAGTTAAGTTGTTTTATTTATTTATTTACCTACTTACTTATTTATCAAAATCTATGAGGATTCAATATATGAACTTCATGCACTAGGGTATATCATTTCTATGAGAATATTAAACATTTAGGATTTGGTGGCCTACATGAGTGCTAAAAAAAATATAAAAATAGAATTAGATTGCTTTTGTGTTTTTCAATAATTTCTCAAAAGCTATGAGGATGCCGGGTACAAACTTCACACTTAGGGTTTTATTTTTATTATTTTCTTATTTTGGCAAGATTGGGTTAGCAGTCAGCAGTGCAGGACCAATCCAGGGATTGATCCATGGGCGGCTTTGTGAGATAAGACACCCTAACCACTGAGGTGGCTTGTTTCTCCACATTAGGGGTTTGTTAGTTCTATCAAAATGGCGAATAGTTCAAATTACAAGTTAGGGGCCCACGAGAGTAGTGAAGAAAGACTTACGCGTGAAATTTCTAGATGCAAATGGACTTTCGCACTATATTTTGACCTTTGATCAAATATGTATGAGTAAAAAGTCTACCCCACTCATATAACCTTTTGAGGAATGTTATCCTAGAGGCAAGGATTCGAAATTCTGGAAACACATACTGTTAACACATATCCATCATTTTCACCTGGTTGTCCATAGTTTGAATTCTGGGTATGCCACCTTTTTCCACTTGGGTGGGCTTTCTTTCCATTTGTGCGAGCTGCATTCTCGTATGTATGAGGGCTCTTTATTGGGTCAAAAAAAATAAAATAAATAGAGATCCATCATTATCGACCACCAAAAACGGGCTTTCGAGACAGGCACACAAATAGATATCTCCAAGGATCAATCGGTCCCTGGTTTTGGTACCCTTGATTTAGTTCCTGCTTCAACGTTAGAGGGCAAGAAGTTTCAATTCCCGGGTTGCAGATTTGATTGCGAAAACTTCGAGTCAATTAAGGTGGAATAAGTCGCTCATATGCATATTTTCATTGGTAACTATGGCCCTAAATATCTCACATATACCTTAAAAGGAAAGGATAAGTAACCCATTAACAGGGTGATTAGAATGGTTCCTCTCCTGCTGTATTTCTTGGTCGTTTGCCCAAGTTTGAAAGAGCACCCTCTTAAAAGCATGTTGGAAGTGCTAGCTAAATTTGCATTTTAACAAGTAGAAATCATATCATGTCGGATGCTTTTCTTATTCGTGTTAAAGCATGAAGTTTCAATGCATTTAAAACAGAAGGATATGGGTGTATGAGTTTCAGCCTACCTTCTTGATCCACGTCAGCTGTCCCTCACCATCTTGGTGAGGGAATCCTTCACCTGAATATTAACATATATGGGGAGTATTCTTATGCATACTTCCCTCACTATAGGGTGAGGGACACTTCCCTTTTTGCGAATTTTCAAGTAGAAGTGTACCTCACCCTATGTACTTGAAATTTCCCTTTTGTACTTTAAAATTCCCAAAAAGGAAAGTGCCTCTCACCCTATGGTGAGGGAAGTATGCATAAGAATACTCCCCTATACATATACATATACATCAAACTGACTTTAGAGCCAAACTAGTTCCACTTTGTCCCAATTGATTTTGACCTTCTGTCACGACCCGGGCCTGAGATCTGATTATCTCAGAAAACTCGAGTTGTGAGCAAATACTTACTCCCGTAAACTCTGAATTAACCGAAGTTAAAACAGAATCCACAAGGGATAACATTCATTGTCCTGTCAAATATATACAATTTGCAGAAATATATTCAACGATATCAATTTACAATTGTACAAGTTCTCTACAAAAGTAAAGTCCCTTATATACATTTATAATATCAACCACTACATATCCAAATACAATGTAGGGGGACAACTATTCAAGTTTTTCCAAAACATTAAATCCCAAAATCCATTTCCAAAAATAATTTCCTGGTTCACTTTGCACTTGGATATCCATGTCAAATGGTATCCCGTCAATTCTATTCAACTAATTCTCCTAGAGAAACTGTAATGGCTTCCTCCGCTGCCGCTGGGGCTGCTACGGGCCTGGTATTGGCAATCGAGTCTGTAATGTCATCAATAACACCAATGAATACAACGGTTCAACAATGCATATACAATTCTATGATAGTACATGCTCACACATTAGTATCTGTCCAATAAACAATTAAACAATCCTACACTCAATATCCAATTCTAGACATTTCATACAATTTATGAATTCAGAGTCAATAATCGACATAACTAATTTGCAATTGCAATAGCATTCATTTTATATCATTTACCATCTTCCTTATAGAAGGAGTCATTATATCATTCATTTACCATCTTCCACAAGGAGAGAATCATTTAATATTGTGGGATCTACCAGTGTCATGGTCAGGGACAACTGGCATCACTATGGAGCTCCGGAGCACCCTGATCCATCTACTGCAATAGGAATGGCCATTAATTCATTGATTAATTCATTTTAGCTTTTTAATGAGCTTTAATTACAATAGCTATGTAGTGCTAGACTCAAAAGTCAATACAATTCAACATTAATCCATTCCTGGATTCGATTCCATTCCATAATTCTATTCAAAGCAATTGAAAGGAACAAATATGACATCAATCACATTAGACGTGAGCTCAACAATACGAATACAATCTATTGAAAGAATTAGGACAATTAACAATTCTACTCATTGCTTTCTCGATTCCTACCAATCATTCAGGTGTAATCATTGGTTATCTAATGTCCGTGCTATTTTTTATGAATATCACATTGTATATAATTTGTACTTTAGAGTTCTCGTAATTATCACCTATGGAGGTATAATTACCATTAATAACCTTGCAACAACACTCTAATTCAATAGGCTTTTGCTCAGAAAAGTTAAAATTCGAATCTGAGTTTTTTTCCAAGTTCGGTTACCTATTTGGTTACTTGTCGGTTAACCGAAATCCGGAAGGTGGCTAACCGAACCCTAATTCAGTTATCTATAGTTAGCTTTCCAGAACCTTTACATTCCTGACAAAATTTCCTCAAATAACTCTGTCAACTAGTCAGCTGACCGAAACTAGTTTTAGCATCCTAAATCATACAAAATGAGTATACTTGCCTTTGTTTGAAGCAACTTAGCCGAAATCCCTCTTTGATAGCTTGACTTGAGATGAAAACTTCTTAACTTCAAACCCCTTTCCTCCAATCCTATCACATAACAATAAAAATAGAACTCCAATGAATTCTTTGTGCTAGAAACCATTCCAAAACACTCAAGAGAACCTGAAAGTTCTTCCGAAGCACTAATTACTTACTTGTAGTTCAAAGGAAAGGGACTTTGAGGCTTTTCTCCAGCTCTAAACACTTCACAAATGGAAGAACTCAATGGAGAAGATGAAGTAGCTCAACTCCACTTGAATCACTTCAAACTTTGACACTAGATGAAGAAATCGAAAGAAAGGAAGAAGAAACGAGTCTAGGGTTTGCTCCTTAAACTCTAGGGCTGGAAAATGAGTGAATGAACTCATTTGAGTTCATCCTAATCCTTATAAGCCCCATTTTTCACACAAGACCTCCTTCACTTCCAATATTTACAATTCAAGTCAACTGAAAGCTCATTTGACCAATTTCAAGTCAAATGGAATCGAGTCTGTTACGAAAGTTAACATACTCTTTGAGATACACGCGTTGGTATCAAGAGTTACCGTATTTGACGAAATACATGAAAATCCGTATTTACGAAAAAGTCCTTACTCTTCCTTGTTCGAGCCTAAGATCAATTCAACTTCCTTAATCTCATTCAAATTCATTTCATTAAGCACAAATCAATCATTCGAGACTAATTCAATTCAATTTGGTTACTAACCATAATTAGCTTAATTAAACATGGTTAGTTAGCATTAATATCAATCAATTAGAGTTAATCTTGATTAACTCGGGACAGTGTGTAACACCTTCCCACATTTTAGACTTGTGGACCCTATATTGCAATAACCCTTGATCTAATGACCATGTAATCCCTTGATTTAATGACCATGACCATTGAATTGTTGTAAATGTCCTCCCCAAGCCCTCCCGTAACTAACTGTTTTAAATATCCTCCACGAGCCCTCTGTAACTAAAGACTTCATTCCTCCCCCAAGGCTTTTAACTACTCTTCTTGGAAAAGATGGAGAAGCAATCGTTTCTACTATGGAATGTAACTCCTGTCCTCATGATTTCTATAACGTTCAAACGTTTCTCTCTGCAATCCCAGAAAATCATGGAGGAGACCTCTATTGGTAAGATGCATACCTTCTCTTCTCTCTTTTATATCTCTCGTCTCTTTCACAAATATTTTCTTCTTCTCTCTACATCTCTCATTTCAAGATCTTCTTCATTGCCATAACTACAAGTCATTCCCCATCATCCCTCTTTAGTTTTTGGATCGGAACTAGTTGTATGACCAAGCAGCTCGTTTCTTTCTAAATATACTTGGAATTGGTAGGCCCAAGATGTGTAGTTTTTTTCATTAAACTTGATCAAAGTAATTTCATGTTTATCCATCTCAGAATGTAGAAATATAGTAGAGATAGGCCTATCAATGGGACGCGTTGAGATAGGTAGAAAGCACGGCCCAGCCCGGCCCAAGCTTGAAAATATAGGGCTTTTAAAAAAATTTGAGTCCAATGGGGTGGGCTTGGACAATACATTTAAAAGCCCGCCCAAAATGGGATTGGGACTGGGTAGAAACAACCCAGCCCATTCAGGCTCGCCCCGGCCCGCTACAAAGTCAATTAATAATAATTATTTATACAAAACAACTTTCATCATATTCCATAGAATATAGCCTCTCATATTCCATAGCCCCTCATTCTCACTCTCTTTCTTCTTGAAAAACAAAACATAGTGGTAAGTTTGGATGTATCCAAATGGCAAATAGTCTGAACATTTTGGTAGAATGGATGCATTTGCTGCCTCTGTTTGTTGCCCTTTTTCATCCTTTAAGATCATGATTAGGCACCAAACAATATGATATGGGGAAAAACAGTAAACATAATGATACCACACCAAAACAAGAGTGGAACATATGGTTATTCATTCCGCCTAGATTTCAAACGAATTGCAATTTGGGATACATCCAAACACAAAAAAATAAAATAAATCACTATACTATGTTTTGCCTTATCTTAATCTCTGGTAAAAAAACTTCAAAATAAAAAATACAAAAGTGGGGCTTCCTATTCATACTCAAAATCATTTTTTATATCTATAAAATGAATATATTAACATCTCTTGGTAGAATATAATTCAAAAACATTGCCAAACATGTTCTACTAATTTTGTTTCTTTGGAATGAATTATAAAAGAATGTTGCCAAACAAGTTAAACTCAATCCACTCTAAGAACGGGAACATTCTTAATTAGCACATCTTATTCTTAGAACAGATACATAGAACAGCACATCTTAGTATGACCCTTAGTTTCTGATTTCCTATAGCACCATTTGATATTTCAATGAATATGAGTATCCTATTTTATCACATATGGCTCGCAATAGTTTAGCTATTCCAGTTTCTACCGTTGCTTCAGAGTCGGCATTTAGCACCGGAGGGAGGGTACTTGACCACATAGGACTTCTTTGAAACCAGATACAGTAGAAGCATTAGTTTGTGCCCAATATTGGTTTAGTCATGACCCAACTAGGATTGATGATTTAGACAATGATGGAATGTAGTAACCGATGTTTTAGACATATTAAAAGAAAAATAATTTCTGTTGATTTCTTTTTTACATTACTTGACCCATATAAGATACTCATTCTCATTCATTTTATTGATTTTCTAATTTTCTATTTTCACCGGCAAAAACAAAAAAAAAAAAAAATGTTTTAACCGTTCCTACATTACTTGACCTATATAGCATATGGGATACTCATTCATTTCTATTGATTTTCTACTGTCACTGGCAAAAAAATAAAAAAATAATAAAAAAAAAACTTCGCCATGTTGCTTGTAGTTGTTGCATTGCATTGCCGGTCCCAATCCCTAAAAAAAGGAGGAGGGTTTAAAGTCCGGTTCTCACCGGGCGTTTGGTGATAGTAGCAATAATTAGAGAATGTTTTGCTTATGTTCAGGATCGGGCTAAGCCTAGGCCCGGCCCTGTCCCAGCCCGGGCCCGTACGGGACGAGATTTGATGTAGGCCCGTTCAATTTAGGGCCGGGATTGGGCAACACCCAGCAGGCCTGTCCTATTCTCGGGACGGGATTGGACAACCCAAGCCCAGGCCCGGCCCGTCCCATTGACATGCCTAAGTAGAGAATATCTAAGGAGATGATTTTGAGTCAATTAAAACTGTTAAAGAGGATTTATGATTTTGTACTCTGTGAAGAATCCTAAAACATAAAAAGAAAAGTGAAGACGACTTGGATTTTCACAACTGTTGGACAACGTGTGCCCCACAGGGTGATCGGATTCAGGATCAAGGTTTAGATCTGATCTTAGACTACTCCCAGCCTTCTAATGGTAGAGTTTGATTTGAACAAGACCTCAGATCCACAATTCTGGACGGTTGTGATCAAAATAGTGCATAAAAAACTGAAAATCAATAGAGTGATCAGAAAACCAACCTCCAAGTGTCGAAAAATCCTTAAGAAAATCTCCATAAATCTTAGAAGGAGTAGCCAATCTTATCTATGGTGGTTGCTAGTGAAATCTTGATGATCATTAGTGGCCCACTTGTAGATCATAGGCGATCTACAGTAGATGCATGAATTGCCTGATGCAGGTAGCTTCGAAATAGATCCTGGATCTGTTATTTTTTAAGAGAGATTGATTTCTCTCTCTTAAAATCAATCACAACCTTCGAAACAGATCCTTGATATGTTATGCTTAAAAAAAAAACTTTTTTCTTTTACTGTAGCTCTGATACCGTGATAGGGATTGAATGAGAGAGACATAGATTGAATGAGAGAGTTTTGATTGAAAATTGTGATGATCCTCTTCGAGGGTATCCTTCCTTTATATAGAATTTACAATCCCCATTGTGGATACAATCTGCTTAATTTATATAAATCACAAACCTAAGAGAATCTCCTATCATGGTATTACACATTGTTTTATGGCTGTACATGATTGGATGGTTTTGACAATCTTTAAGTGGGCTGGGCCTTTATGGGCTGTGACATTAGAGGTTCACGACCCATTTAACAGCATAGTGATGGAAAAATTTGTCTTGCTATAGCATCTTTAGGCACAACGTCACTTTGATTGTCGGGTGGAAGAACAACACATTCTAGATTCAAAATACCATTACAACCTCATGAGTACTCCTCCTGCTCAATCAACAAATGGTCAAATCTAGCAAAATTGTTGCAAAAAACCGATCTCATCATATGGGATGAAGCATCGATGACACACATGCATGCATTTGATTCCCTAAATAGAACGCTCAAAGATATATTGAGTTTTGTTGATGATAATGTCGATAATATAATATTCGGTGGTCTAACAGTGGCTCTAGGTGGTGATTTCAGACAAATATTATCAATGGTTTATACGGAAAGGAGAGAACAAACAGTTGATGCATCGCTGATAAATACATAAGTATGGAAACATTGCCATGTGTTTAACTTAACTGTCAATATGCGCCTCCAATAATCATCATACAATCGTGTAACGAATGATAACTATATTGAATTTGCAAGTTGGGTATTGAGCATTGGTAATGGAACTGCTAATTCATAGTCAATCTCTAATGATGGAGAACTCAGTTGGGTTAAGATGCCTGAAGACTTGATGTTGAAAAAAGAAAATGGGGAGAATGAATATGTAATGGGTCCGAGACAAAATGTATATAGTCGTTTCTTTGAGCAAAGTGTTGAATATACTTCCCTTCAAGAACGAGCAATTCTCGCCCCAACAAATGATGATGTTGACAAGATAAATGAAATCATTATGAGCAAGATAAACAAAGATACAAGGCTGTATCTAAGTGCAGATACTGTCATAGATATCAAAGATGCAGAGCGAAATGCTTTATATACCCCTGAATTTCTTAATTCATTGAACTTTAGTGGACTTCCAAACCACTCTCGAGCTAAAGGTAGGGATACCAATAATACTTCTTAGAAATCTCAATTAATCAATTGGCTTGTGTAAAAGAACAAGATTGATTGTTAAGCAAACTGGGCGAATAGTTATTGAAGCCGAAATCACAATAGGCAGCAGAATAAGGGAAGAGTTTATATCCCAAGAATAGTAATGTCACCAACAGATACTGGGTGACATTTCATATTCAAGAGGGTGAGACCTTATCAAAGGTTGGCTTGTACCTTCCTAGGCAAGAAGTTACATATGAACAATTATATGTTGTAATCTCAAGAGTTACATCTCAGGACTTCCTTATATATAACATTTATTTTATTTAAGACTCTATCATTAAATAAAGAAAATGAGCCAAGAGCATATACTAAAAATTTTGTATATAAGGAAGTCCTAGACAAAGTCCTTAACAATGAATGGTATTGCTCTATAATATCATGAATTTAAGATTACTTTGTATATTTTAACTGTTTAGTTTCAATTTCCATTTTCTTTTAATATGCCAATAATAAATATTATGTCGGACAATATTAATTAAAATCTTTATTGTGCTTGATATAAACATCTTAGAACAAAATGCAGCAACTACTAGACTTTGTCGAATTTGGCATCTGTTTGAATTGCAAAGATCTTCACACTGAAAAACAATTTTGAGGGTGTTATTGATTGATGAGAATGTAAGCTTCTTGAATGATAAAAAGACAATATCTGAAATATATTTAGATTAATAGCTTGTTGATTGAGTTAATCTATATGTATTTTACTTTTTTACAGAGTGATCAAATGTTGTTAATGCTTCAATATAACGAGATCAAATCATTTGGCCCAAACTTAAGGGAGGGAACATCATTCTACATCCATCGAATGAAGGTGGTGGGTGCTCCAAAGACATATAAAGTTGTGCTGGTGACTTCCAGGTGTACCGGGCTAGTTTGGCAACTCTACTAATAGAGTCAAGTGAAGTAAAGTTGACTTTGAAGAAAGAATAAAATATAAGTGGGTTATGATGGTATTTTATTTTTAGTTGTTTGTTATGGAACTTTTTTGAATTTTTGTATGGGAAAGTAGAGTTTTTTTGTATTTTAGTGGATAAAGGTGGTTGCTTTTTGACTTTTTTTTGAGAAAGATGGAGGGAGTTTTGAATTAAAGTACTTTTGATGGGACATCTTGTCTGAAAAATGGAGGCTTTGCTTTACTTTTACTATGTTAGTAAAGTGCCAAACTAGCCTGGCATGATTCGAGGGTAAAAGAGATGAATGAATATTGCAATAACATATAGTCAGACTGATTTCATTTTAAGAATTTTGACTAGTTGCGATAATTATCAAACAAAATCGAACAATTGACAAGTACACATGAAGGAATTAATTATAGTTAGTTTCACCTCAACGAAGAAAATATCACCTACATCTACAAAATGTTATGAAGAAATTTATACAATAAAGTGTCACATCTCAGACTCGAAAATCCCCTGATTAGGGTGGTTCTCAAGGTGTGACATGCGTACTCTCGTGAACTCGCACATGTTCCGGACCAAATCCGAGTTCACGAAGGAGCAAATTCCACATTTCACGTGTGAGGATTACTCACTGACACCTGTTAAACAACATTTATTTGCGGAAGCATGTATATCATCAATAACAAAGTCATGAGCGGTCTATTAACCAATCTATTATATTACGATTGTCTTTAACAAGCTAAACTTAAATCTCTAAAAATGCAGTACTTAACTAAGTGCAAGATGAACTATCTAGTTTCAAGTCATAATTACCACACTTATACGTACTCCGGCGGTCAAAGCTAACCATTAACCTTACCAAAATCTGTAGCACTATCAATTATCCTCTTCGGTAATTTGGAACCCTGTGACACTAAGTGTAGCACCATGAATAAGACGATTCAACAATGTATGAACAATTAAGATATATCACATGTTATACCAAATTTGAATTATTGACAGAAGATTAAAAGATGTCAAATCATCAGAAAACTAGGTACGTTGTGCATTTAAGAATAAATCACGCTTTATCGAATCACAAAATAAATACTTACATTCTAGTTGGCTACTATCTTAGCTCAATCCTCCCTTAATAGAGAGCACGCATTTTGGGATGTCACTAGGGGCCCAGCGAAAGGTTCTCCTGGCTACCCTGGTTCTGGAGTTCCGGTACTCCAGGCTGTCTACTGCAGTGACGTACACAAATTTAAACCAAGACTTACCTCATTGAGTATCATCCGATCGAAGTTAAGTAGTGCTGACTCATTCGATTCAATAAATAGAACTTGAATAAGACTTATACATGCAATTCATTTCGAATCTTTTGATTCCATTCTATTCATTTCAATCAATCTAGTCATATTTACTCAATCCACCATTTACATCAAATCACGATACATTTATAGGACATTTGCAGTAACACTTGAGAAGTAATACGAATAATATATATAAGCAATTCTTGAGACATTTGAGGGCAAAACCGTCCATTACAATGTGGTTTTAGATGATCAATACACGTGCTACATCTCGTTGGTGTCATGTTGTGTATGTGTGTGATGCATTGAAGTCTTCTAAATCGACACCCATGGTAGTAAAGTTCTAAATGAGTCGGATAAGTACATGAGATGATCTCAGCCCAAGATTCCTCACGGTTTATAAATTCCATTGGGCCATGTTAATTGTCAAGATTCAATGTCTATGGACTACGAGGTCAATCTTTAACACCCTACAAACCTTATTGGTTTAGTTTTATGTCACAATCATCCTCATAGATTGATTATGGAAGGTTTTAGGCCCTTCTGAAGTGAAGCTGGCTTCCTAGTTAGTCAATGGATTCTAATAGGGTCCAAACTAGGTTCAAAGTCCCTTTTCCAAAAGAGATAGGGCTTGGTTCATTGATCCAAATATTTACTTTATCTCCCAATTTCTAATCTTTAAGTGGTATATACCACTGGATTCCACACTTCGAGAGCTTTCCAATGGTATGTGGAACTCTAAAATCCGACATACTGGTAAAAAGTTATAGCCATTCGAAGTTGGCACTGCTGGGCCCAATGTGCCGGCTTGAGCGGGCCCATTTCGGCTGGCCCAATTACGGGCAATTTCTGAGTCTGAAAATGTCATGCTGCAGCCATTCTCCTCCTATTTCAATTACCAATCATCCTTAGACCATGTTAGACATGATTTAGCCTCCAAAGCTCCATGTACAAGCTGTTTTGTCAACTCACATCCCTTCCATTATCCATTGACACTCATATATACGTAACCCATTTCACAAGATGAATTCCATTCAAATGAAGAGGCTGAAATAACATTCAAAAGAATAACCATGTTCAGTCAATGAATTATTCATATGCAAAATTCTAAATTGCCCAATACTTGCCTCTTTTTTGTGCTTTTCATTCTAATCTTTTCCTTTGGCTCAAATCAAGTAAAATCCCTCAATTTCTAAGTTCAAACCCATTTCCTACAATGGTGAATGTCAAGAGGTGAATCTAATTAGCATGCATGCAATTCAATTGACTCCAAACCACTGCTGTTAATCTAGAAAATACATTAGAGGGAAGAATCTTACCAAAAAATAGTGTAGAGAGGAAATGATGAAGAAATAAGCTTGGGGATGAAGAGGATGGTGCACTTGGAAGTGGGTAATGTTTCCTTTCTTCTCAAATTGAACAAATACAGCCCTTTATGGCTTCTAATCAGTCATCCATGGCAATAAAAAGATGTAAAGAAACATGGATCCATCTTAGGATTGTGTGGAGAGAAACAAAAGATGAAGCAAAGGCTGGTAGAGATGGTGGAAGATGAGGAAGAGGGTGAAATGAGCTGGGATTTCTCACAGGCAACCACTCTCTACCCCTTGCTAAGGAATTAGGAGAATGAGGTGAAGAAGGGGAGAAAAGTCTCTCATTTGAATGAATGAAGAAGGAAGAAGGAAGAAGGAAGAATAAAGAAGATCAATGGGCTGGTTCTTTAAGGGGAACTTTTGATGGTTTTGCATGCAAGCCCATTCATTTAAAGGAAATATGAGAAAGGTCTTTTGCTAGAAATGGGCCTGAAGGGGTCAAGTTGGGCTCAAATGATCTAGGTCTAAACATGAAGATGACTCAAGATGAAATGCTCTATGCATTAATGCACATGAAAACTCATAAAAACTATTAACATAAGGGCGACCCTAAATTATTCAAATGGTCAAAGTGCTACCTGACCCGGTCAAAACCCCACTAATCTAACTAAATCCATCATAAAATCATCCAAAACAAATATTAGGCATCTAACCAAGATTAATTAGGCACTAATCACATTAAGTGGGGTTGGGGTCTAACATAAGGTAAAGAATAACCCTCATAATATCATTGTTTTCATACATTTGAGCAGATGTCGTCGGCATAATGATTAATGTTAGTGAAGTCTCTACAATACAAAAAAGGGACAATACCATGACTCAGAAATTGGATGTGACCGTTCTTGATGCGAGGTACACATGCTTAACATCTTTTTTTTGCATTAACTTATAAAATAAGCCTGTAATTTAGTACGATAAACTTCTGACAACTCATATTTGATCGCATGCTCAGTTTTGGTCATTCAATCAAGTGAGACCTTTATCTACGGTTCTTCGATTAGCAAACATTATAAAATGGAACATGAAATTGTGTTTGCCATTGTGACACTACACTTGATTTTTTTATTCATTTGATCATTGCATTCCTATCCTGCGTCATTAGTACATTAACTTTAGACTCAAAACTTTAATCTAATGAAAGCCTATTGTTTTGATGAGTATTTAGTTTTTAAGATTAATAATCAACATCATCCTTGTTTTAAGTAGGGCTAAAGGTGAAGATCTATACGGAATTTTTTTGTATCAATCCAGAATTACGTGGTCTTTGAAATATTCAAATGTGACTTAAGGGTGCAACAAATCTACTCTTTGGCAAATGATTACCCACTTATCATCTTACCCAATTGAATTCATAGCAATTCTATGTAAACCATTCTTATGAGAGAGGCCAAGATTTCAGGAATAGAGGTGAAGGTCTACGACTTTGAGCATCTTGAAAGAAATAATAGTGACTATTTGGCTTATATATTTTCATAGATTGAGTTTTTATTTGTTTTTCTATATGTTTATGTCATTGTTTGCTACCTTCTTCAACCCAATCATTATATATCAACAATGCCTTTTATTTTAAGTTTTTGAAGAAAATTAGACAAACAAATGTCACAGTTTGAATTCTAAATACCATGCTAGCCCAAATGCATAGAATAATAATTATTGCATTGACAATGATTTGGGGCACATCCAAAACCTGCAGCTCAAATGCATATTGCACAATTAGCTTCATTGGTTGTGCTTTCATTAACATGTCTCTAATCCTAACTGTTTTTCATTCTAGAGTGATCATCTGGAAGTTGAGTCCATATCACCCATGGCATTTGTTATACCTTCACCGTAAGTGGACCAATAACACTCCACAACGTCATCCAAAAATTTAGGTGATTCTCTTTTGAGTGCTGCTACCTACACACTGCAAAAAACTTTCCACACACTGCATTTTTTAAAAAACAAAAAAATTCCTAAACTACCCCTATCCCTTTCCTTCCCTCCCTCTTCCTCTCCCTGCTCCGGCAACCCCGCCAGCCGCCGCCCTTCCCCCTCTCTTCCTCTCCTACTCTGGTAGCCCCACCCGCCCCCATCCCCATCCCCCTCTCCCTGCTCCGGCAAACCAATTTCATTTCCTTTCCCAATGCGCACCCCTACTGCACTCTCCATCCCTTTCCACGCATCTCTGCTTGAATCCTCTTCCTCAGCCAAAACCATCCAAATGCTCCATCTCTCATATCTAGTCATTTGTGATTTTTATGCAATGACAAGCAAATGATGGTTTTCGAAGATTTCAATAGCGACAAGCAAATGGAGAAGCAAATGCTATGGATGTAAAAAAGAATTGCCATTGAAGATGAAGGCTTGACGAATCTGATTCGTTCGGCCACACAGGGCCGAACAAACTCGATTTGTTCAGCCCTGTGTTGCCGAACAAACCCATCGCAGCAACACACTAGAAATGTTGAGCTTCATTTGGCCATTTCCAAATTTTCTCTACGAGTTTAGATTGCAGAGATAAAAAGTGTAGTATTAAAAAAAAAACTTGAACCAACCATCGAGTGACTCTTAGCCAATTGGATGATCAGGAGAATCATCAAGTTTTGGAGCATTACACTTGTATGGTGGATATGTTGGGGAGAGTGGGGCGCATGGTGGAAGCGGAGGCGTTCATTGAGGGGATGGATGAGGAGTCTGATGGGGCAGTGTGGGGTGCGCTGTTGGGTGCTTGTAGGATGCTTGGGAATTTGGATGTTGCTGAGAGGGTGGCTGAGAGATTATATGGGAAGGGCGGTGTCAGCTGGCGGGGTTGCCGGAGAAGGGAGAGGAAGAGAGGGAAGGAGAGGGATAGGGGTAGTTTAGGAATTTTTTTGTTTTAAAAACAATGCAGTGTGTGGAACGTTTTTCATAGTGTGTAGGTAGCAGCATTCTTCTCTTTCATCTTATTTAAACTTTTTAAACTTCAAAATCTCCTAAATTTTCGGATGGCGTGGTGGAGTGTTATTGGTCCACTCACGGTGAAGGTATAACAAATGTGATAGGTGATCCGGACTCTTGGAAGTTCTAAAGAGAGGCACATGAAGATTATCGGTAAGCGTTTTTCCGCCACTAAATGTTTTAGTGGCCTTTTCTTTTCTTTTTTAACTTTTAGCTATTGAATTTTCTTACAACGATAGGGCATGTTATCACATCCAAATGTGGTGAATTTCTATGAATCCTTCTGCAAATTCCAACCATGGTGATTGAGAACTTAGTTTCTTCAATTTATGGGTTCATTTAAGTATTTTGAATTATAGATTCATGATTTCTTTTAGATTTTCTATAAGTCTTATAGTACTATAAATATATTATATTATGAGGGCACTCTTTGCTAATTCTTATATATGAAAGTGACTGATTCCAATTGTGAAATTAAAAATTGATTTTGACTCCCAATTGATCTTGACTTTTCCTATTTAGTTTTGCATCTCTCCACGCTTCCCTTTCTCTCCAAGTTGACGGTTCTCCTTGATCGATCGTTATTGGAAAGTGTAACCTCTTGAAATGTTTCCACAAACGTGATACCGTTACTCTTCGATTAGATTCCCAAACTCCTGTCATTCATACTCTTTTTCTGCTTGGGGTATTTCTTAATTCTTATTCCTTCGAACTTGCGAAGGGATACCAAATTGTTCCTTGCCTCTTGTTTTTTCTTTCAACGGCTGTACACGATTCGACCACAAAAGAAGAAAGACGACACGAATAGTATGAGCAATTCTCATGTCTGTAAAAAGTGAACAAAACAACAGAGTCATCATCTACACCCCCAAATCCCATATTCTCCTTCTTGATTCCATTATCTACACAACAACAATGTCATTGGTATTCGGCGGAGTCACCGTTTTCTTGAGGTTTGATTTTATTTGCCTTTTTGCACGTACCCCAGATTGAAAATACTGGTTTGAACATTGCAGTAAATTTTTTGGGAAGATTTTCTTTTATGGGTGATCCACAACCCATATTGTAAATAGTGATTTTTTCTCCCCTTAGATTGTAAAAGATTTTGTTTTTATAGATGCACCCACTGGGCACAGACTTTCCCAAAATGAGTTGTGTTTCTTACTCCCCGTGCCTTCCTCCCTTCTCATAAATGATTTAAAACTGTAACTGCAATCATGTGAAAGTGTGATGAGTATGCAAATTGTCAATATTTGGTCTAATAAAACAAGAGGTTTTTGCCTGGAGCTTACCTTTAGAAATGCATTTCCGCTCTTCCTTCCCGAAAACTCTGATTTTCTCTAGACCTCATCCATGATAGGGGAAATGACAAAACTGCCCAAACCATATTTTCTTAAGGCATCTCCATTTCTTGATTTTTAATTTTTTAACTCTTGGTATGATGTCTCTTTTCCGCTTCCTTTACCAAACCTTTGGTCATTGCACCCTATGTACCCCACTACCTCTATGTATATAATCCACCTTTACATATTAAAGTGGAATTTGATGCAATGAACATAATGAGAGTGGTTGTTCATATGAAAAACTTAAAACAATGAAAGCTGGGCCTCGAATATGATAAATTAATTATCAATCCATTTCTTTTTTTTTTTTTAAATCTAGTCATTTTCCCATGATTCGAAAAATGTACAGGGCCCTAACACAAAAAATCACATTGATTAATAGATAATAAGGATGAAAGACTCGTGAGATTATAGTTACCTATGTTGATTAGGACTGGTTTTATTGCATGAAAATAATTCTTAAGAATTATTAAAAGCACTATACCATTAATTTCTTATCCTGAATATATAACAATGCTTGTTTATTTGCATGGAATTGAGTTCACAAGGATTTAAGGAAATAAATTCATTATTGTTAAAATATGATTGGGCCAATTTATTAGTATGGATATGAATTTTTGAAATTCAAAGGAACCCATCATGCCATGAAAAATAAGACCTATATGTTCACACGAAATTGAATTCCTACAAATTCAAAGGAACTCATTTTACCGTGAAATCCCTTATCTTGGGATTTTATATCATGTCTTTTTGCATGAATAAGATTCCTAAAAAAAAAAAACCACTTTTCCATGAATTACTTATCTTGAAAATATAATTGGAGACTTTTTAGTTTTCATTGAATTGAATTCATAGGAAGTTGTGTCATTATCTCGTCATTTAAAAAAAATATTGAGTCAAAATCATAAAGTTATTGATCATTTCCTTGATTTCAAAATCAAGATCAATATTGAATTTAGTGTATATTATAATATGGGATGATTACTAAACTGCATAGTTCAAAATCTATTGAATGTCTTAGAAACTGCCAAACGACAATAATATTGCAATATTGTAATATTAAAATATTTTATTTTGTAATATTTTATTTTTCCAGTATTTAAATCTAGAAATATTTTATTTTGTACATATCGAAACACTCCCTAAAATCTAAAAGAATATGAGAATATGCATATTAGATTACCAATTCATAATTACATAATAATGCTCTGTTTTTGCATCCAAACCCATTTACACCATTGCATTTTCAGCCCACAAATGCCATGATACAAGTTTGAATGTTTTCATTGACCAAAATTCCAAGCCCATTTACAAGAATGCATTTTTCTTATGTTATAACCCATACTAAAAGTATTTTAGTCCCAAAATGGTGTAATTGTAGCCGTGGGGAAATATTCAAACTTTGGGAATGGGGAGGGAAAAACCATCTCTAGAGGTAAGCTATAGGGAAAAACCCCATAAAACAAGTCCAGTCAGTTATTTCCATTCATCACTTGGAGTAACTTCTCGGTTTGTGTATGGTAATTTCAATCACCATGCTTGATTAATACTCACGAAATTGACAGAGCACCAAATTACTGTGCAACTAAATAGAGTTTTTGGTGGCGTTATATCCTGTTTACACAACTAACTTTGGACTAGTCATGATCAAAGAACACACCGTTTTTTGGTGCACACGGTGGAGCACACCCACACAACACCCCTTTTGTTTGTTTGCTTTGATGAGTGAATTTCTTGGACAATTCCAACTAATATTTGACCAATTCTCCCTTTAAACACTTTGGTATTCAATACACAAATGTAGGACTATTGTTTTATACCCACACCAAGATTTCAAGGAATGAAAGATTATGTCTTTATATAAAAAAATCAATGTATTGGGGGACAACTTGAAGTCTATATGTGATTAAACCTGCGATCACAAATTCTGTTATATGGTTCCTATGAAATGGTCCTTATTGAGATTTTTTTTAAACTCTAGTAAATACTCAATTTATTCATCCACACACCAAAACAGAAGAATGGACATGACTCTTCTATGTGCAATGCACTATTACATGGTTTTGTTAACTATGACTAGCATGAAGCGCCTGTGCGATGCACATGTTAAGTCTCGTGCAACCTAAATAAAATATGACAACTAATATCCCTTTCATATAAATCTATTTATAATAAAATAACCAAAAAATTATAAGAACCAAACCTTTCTTTCTTTAATCAAGGTCAGCATATACATTTTATCTTAAAAATAAAGGATTCGTATGCATTTATGCTCTTTTTGAATACTATATCAAAACTTTGATAATAACCTTAATTTATAAAGTAGGAAGGCATCCCTTTGAATTGGGTTACATCCATACAAATGGGTCAAGGAGATGCATTTTATTGAAAAGGCACATATGTAGCACAAGAGACACATTTTATAGAGAAGGCAAATATTATGTGTTTCATTTAAAGGACACAATCATAAATGGGCTCCAAAAAGCTGATGTGGCTTCTCTTAAAGCTAAAATTGAGGTTTTTTTTTTTCCAACTGACATTCAGCTTTAAAGAGAAAGAATGTAAGATGTATATACTTTCTATTATGTTGGAGAACAAAACTACTGCTTGTGTGTGCGAAAATTCACTTAGAAGGAGGCAATGGTCCTTCATTGACTTAGTCGCTCTTTTGAGCCAACCAATTGACATATTATATAAACTTGAAATTCTAGTCTCATATTTGAATTGATCCTTTACCTCTTTATAATCTGACAATGTCAATAAATGACCAACATGTTCTTTTAGAAGTAGTTGGCAGGAGAAAAAAATTTTCATGTTGGAGTTAGAGGTGCTACTATATGGCTCAGAAATGTATGATTGAAATGTTTGAAATTTCACTTTTTTAGCCATTTTTTCAAAGAAAAACACTCAAAATAGACATACTTCAAAACTTAGTGGTGTTTCAATTTATGACTAAAAACCTAGTGGCATTATTTTTGTATTTTATATATATTGAAAAATAATTTTATTTTCTTTCAGTCTTAGCCCTTGAGGGTAGGATGAGAGCCAAGAAATTGTAGGTGCACCAAGAACGCCGATGGCTTTTGCTTGACTTAGGCCTAGTCCGCATACGTAAGTGTAGGGTAAGGGCTTACACTGGTGTGGCCTGGGCTTGACCCTTTGATAGCCATAGCTGGATGTTTTGAAATGCATAAAAGGAGTAATGCCGATAAAGGTGGGCCCCCATGTAATTATAAATGTGGTCCAATGCTATAAAATGCATAAAAGGTGTAATTCCTATAGCTATGCTCCATCTAATTTTAAAGGTGGTCTACATTGTAATTTCCAGTGAGTGTTGGTCCCATGTACCACAATTTATAAAAGTTGTAATTCTGGCTGAGAATTCTAATAGCTATCAAAAATGATATTTATGAAATTCTCAAGCAAAAATTGCAAGTAATTATGAAATGAGGAATTTAAGAATAACAATTTTCAAAGTATTTCAAAACTCTAGCATTTGAAATTGTAGTAAAGATATGGGCCCTCAAGTTAGTTGTGTCAGTCCCCCCACATCCTAGTGCACAAGCAATTAGGGATGCAAAACGAGCCTGTCCTGTTCCAGGTTCACCACTGTTAATGAGAAGATGGAACCGGAACTGAACCCGATTTGAAACAGGAACGGTAACGAGAAGATGGAACCAATTCTAGTCCGACTCTGGATAGAGAATGATACGAAAAAGAAATTAAATTGTGTGGAGAGATTTTTAAAAGTTAAGTTATTACATTGGGTCTCAGGTCCATACCCTGTCTTGAAGGGATCGGAGCCTCGGATCATCTCGTAGAATGGAGCACTCATTTTCATCCGTACAATCGATGACCATAGAAGTTTTTACGGTCGCTACCACTGCTGCGATGCGTCGGTTGTATACATACATACATCGATACAAAACGAACAAATCGGGCAGTCCAGTCAGTAGCAGTGCCTCTTTCTCATCCATCTGAACAGCGCAGGTACTTTCTTCTCCAGTCCATCTTCCAACTTCCTCTTCTTAGTGAGGTTTTCTCCATGAGCCCAGAACTCTATTCAATGGTAAAATGTAGTGTTTTTGTATAACAGTACAGGACCACTCTTTGCAAGGTATAGGGAAAGGGGTTTATATGGACAAACACTCAAGTGGGTCATATTCAAGGGATGGGTTTTTCCACATTTCATTGTGCATGTAGTTTCCATGATTGATTTGGGGTTTGTCCCCTGTTTGTGTGACCTTTTTTTTTTTTTGACTTCCCACAAAATCAGTGTTGGGTACTTTATTGCAATTTGCTGGGCATACTTTCTTGATTTGATAACTATTCATTCTCTGTTTATAAGTCTGTGACTAGTTGCAACATTAACATATTCACTGGTTTATTGATACATGTATGTATGTATGCCTTTAGTTCTATGCATAGGCACCCTTTTTGCAGTCACTAGTGTTTGCATATGGTGGATGACAATTTGGCTCAGACATTTTTATTGTTTTATGGTTATTCTTTTTCTGATGTTTTTATTGATCTTCAATTATTATTTATTTTTTGAATGGGACCTTCATTTAAGCTTGAAAGAGATGTTTGAAAATATATGAGATGATTTTCAATTGTGGGCACAATTTTGAAATGCTAATCTATTCATACCAGATCTTACGTAATACTCTAATTTATTGATTCATAGACTTAGCTTAATCATGTTTATCTAATGTGTTGATGATATTTGATCTATCCTCTTCTTATTACCGGCAACAGACTATTAGAATATTGTAAATGTGGGTCCATAGTTTGGCCATGGGCTGATGGGCAACACATTATGAACAAATCGACCATATGTATATTCTCATATGCGCCATCAAATTTGTAGGAGTCGGAGTCCCAATGGCCTGAATAGGAACAATAATTCATGTTCTGTACGCAAAACATGTATGGACAGTGATGCTTGATAAGACGCTCACCAATGAATGTTTGAGCAATGCAACGACGGTTGTGGTTAAAGGAGGGTTCACTTGCGAAGGGAGGAGAGGAGCATTCAGGTTAATTTGATGTCTTACATCCATGACATTCATGGTACATCCCGAGGTTCCTTTAGGACCGTTCTGATCATTCTAGTGGAAGGAGAGGTCTAGCCTGATGGTCCACCTGGAAATATGATCATGGTGGCGTAGGGTTTTGAAAGGTCTCCCCATGACATTTCTCCCATTGGTAGGGACGCTAAACAGGTTTGACAGCCTTTCGCTAGTGAAACTTGTTTATCCTTGTTTGTTTAGCAAAACGAGTATTAAAATGGAGTAAATATCTGCAATTTGTGGGTCTGTTCTAGCTATATAAGAAATTGTTGATTAATAATAGGATAAGTCAATGACTTTGGAAACTCCATAAATTGATTGAATTGGTTACTGTCCCCGAGTCTCAAAGGCAACCGGTTGGATCTACCCTATTCTTGAAATACACTACTCACCCACACTCCCTTTCCAAAAAAGAAAGAAAGTTCGATACACCAAGTGCTTCACTTGGATTTATTAGATTTGTTGCTAAAATACGATATGATGGTTTTTACTTCTGCCTATTTGGATGAAAAAAGTGGAGTGAAGCAGTAAAGTTCTGACACTTGCCTCTTTACTCCTCCCGGCCTGTATCAAGTGCAACAAATAGAAAAAAAAATTGAAATTTTGATTCTTTCTCACCTTTGTTGTCTTCTTGTAAATGTATTTTGATCTTGTGCATGACAAATTCTACACTGCAATTGCCTTTTAGGGGAGAAATGGTATAAAGATATGAAATGGATGTTTCCTTTTTTTAAGAGATGAAAGGATTCAAATTCAAAGAGAGATAAAAAGTTTAAGCATATGAAACGATTCCAACATCTATTACAGAAATAAATAACCAAGAACAACCATTATCAATAGGCAATATGTATATGTTTAAATAAAAGCCAAATTATAATGAGTAATAAACAATATTTTCAAAAGAATTCCAGACAGTAGGAAGGATTTCCAAGAAAGCATGCACATGACATGTAAGTGTAACCCATCGTTTCATACTATAGAGCCTTTAAGCTATGCTTTGGATGTATTATAGGACTGTCAATGAACTTGGATATCGCGCACAAATTCTTGTAGATTCTAGCTAATGATTCTATAGTTGCAAAATCATATATATCACATAAATTGAAAACACAAAAGCTCCAAATCTTTTCACTATATTGATAGAGAATCTACAATCAATATTCACAACTCCACAGCCAAATTATAATAGCATAAAAGCTCCAGACGAAAAGTTCTTATAGTAGATCAACAGATCACAATGAATGTACCACTAAGCTTGCTAGGATGCCATGGGGCACAAATGATGATGTCCATCAAGAAATGATAAATGAACACCACATACACATATATTGTATACATCTATAATATAAAATTGTGAGGTCAAATTAATATAATAGAATCAATCCTAATATGGCGAAGTCATAGAGGGAAATTATGCTATATTTAAAATCAATTCAACTATTGACATGAGCCCTAACCATTACTACTACATGTCTTCACCACCTGAACCAGTATAAATCAGTGTTGTGAAAGGCACGCTTGTTGGGCTTCAGCTGCCTCAAAGTGAGGCGCGTTCAGTGAAGCGTAGCCTAGACGCTCGAGGCGCGCACCTTAGAGCTAGGGACAAGGCGCACGAAGCATGAGCTTCTTTACAGTACAATAGTTGAAATATCTTTTAAGGGGCTAAACATAAGTTTTTATGGATTAAAATTAGAAAAGAAATTGAGGAGGGGGCCGAATGTAATTTCTTTACTCTTTAAAAGGGCATCAAAGCCCTAATTGCTTCATTTCCATTGAAACGGAAAGAAGAAGAAGAAGAAGAAGAAGAGGAGGAGGAGGAGAAGCAGGACCTGGATCTATTCTTTTGATTTCCTGGTACTATTCTTTTCGACCTCCCATTGTGTTTTCTCTCTCTCTCTCTCTCTCTCTCTCTCTCTCTCTCTCTGCCTTTCTTCTCAAGATTTGGAAGTGAATAAATATGGACATTTAGGGTAGTGGGGCCCCCATGGCCCACTGTATGGATGATCTGGACCATAGAGCAGGAAGCATACCCCTAGTCGACCAAGAAGGACCTGGACCCAGGTGAGGTGGGCCCTGTTTGGGCCACTGTCCAGACCCTTGAAGCATGAGAGGCGGGGTTGAAGGAAGGGCAGGGCAGTTTGGTTGACACCATTTCTGGGACCCACTGCATGACCTGATCTGAGATTAGGATCCCACATCTTACAGGGGACCCAGGGGCGACCTATATGGTGGTGGTCCCATGTGGAGTGGGGCCCATCCGCCCCATCATCTAGAGACTTCAATTCTGAGAACCGAGAGGCCTGTTCATGAAATTTTTTGTAATTGTTAAGGCTGCGGGCAGGGGCAGACCCACATGTTTGGCACATGGGGCGTCCGCCACAGGTGGATTTGGAAAAATCCCTTGAGAGCTATGGCCTAGATGCCATCTGCTCCCATGCAAGCCGATCGTCGCCCCACTTTTAAAAATCATGAAACCCTTCCCCATGGATCTATTTTTTCTCATCTGACTTTGATAGATCCCAACAGGCCAAGCAGGTATTTTCCCCTCTCTCTCACATTGTCTCTTTCTCTCTATCAATCTCTCTCCCTCCTCCACCTTTAAGTCTAAAAAGCCTCAATCCCTAAATCTCTAAACTCCAACTATAATCCACTTTCCTTAAATCTTAATACCTAAACCCCAATCCCTAAACATCTCCACCATGTTTAGCAACTACATTCCTATTGGCATTTTGAAATTGGCCCCATTGGAAACGCGGTTGGTAGAAGGAAGAGAAAGGCTTCTAGGATGTAAGCGGTATTTGCATTCACCATCAACTTGTAGGAAAATGTTGCCAAATGAAGGGTGGAATCATCCTGTGATAAGTGTAGTAACTCTGGAAGAGACACTTTGCCTGTAACAAATCCATATTATTTCAAAAACGAAAGTGGAAAAAATGCACATTGTTATCATTTTCTTTACTTCCTAAAACCTTTGAAGTACTGTGACAAGTTGTTCCACAATTCACTATACAATAAAATGTTGTCCATCTTATACTAACTGCATTTGAGGTCTTAAGAAAAACAATAATGTGCTTATTGGCCATGTCACTTTTTTTTTCCCTCTCCTTGGGCATTGCTTCTAATGCTTTTCACCACGATATAACAATTAATCTTTGTAGACTGTAGCAAAGTTACTCACAACATTGGTTTTCTTCTTTCCACAATGCATCGAATTATAAAAATTGTATTTTAGAGTTATATATGGAAACGTTGTATAGTTTCTTCTTTTCTAATTCTGAGATGAAAATTTCCGAGTAATTACATTTGAACTTTTGATTATTGATGGTTTGATTAATATTGAGCTTCTAAAATTAAATATGGTTTCCAGGTTGGTAGCAATATTTAGAGTACAGACAATTATACTTGTTCTCATTACCAGTTAAAGAAAGAGTTCATTTTTTTATTTTTTTTTTAGGATTTTGCCTTTACATTTGCCCTAAGACTGGACATTTGCTGGTCTACTGTTGAAGTTTAACAAATTCCCATAAAGTTGTTGGTGTGATATCCAAGGGTCGTGTAATAACGCACATATTGCAACATGTGATATCCTTTGGCATTTTGGGGACATTCTAATCTCTTGTTGGGAGTAGAATTCTTTTACAAAATAGGCCAAGGTGCAAGTACTTTATACTAACCCTACAAAACAACAACAACAACAACAACAACAACAACAATAGACTTTTTCTAGTGACCATCGTCCGCCCCACTCAAATGAAAATCCTGGGTCCGCCACTGGCTGCAGGGCCCAGTAAGGCTACCTGATGATGAATCAGAACCATGGGACTTATTGTGGGGCACTAGGAGACACTAGAGGTCACGTCTGATCATGTATCAGATCAGCGGGTCCCTCTGTTTGGTATATACCCACTATTCCATATTCTGTCTAATTTATTTGCTGTTTGTTCATATCTATAGTTGTCTTTTTAACATGAAATCATCCTGCTGTGCATTGTGATTGATTTCTTGGTGAGACTGCTGATTTATAAATAGGCTCAGCAAGAGTTTGTGGGCATTGTGATTGATTTCTTGGTGAGACTGCTGATTTATGAATAGGCTCAGCAAGAGTTTGTGGCAAACTGCCGATTTATGAATCTTAGCATCAGCATTTAGAGTGATGGATGCTTTATGACCTTTTGAATTCTTCTAATATTCCTTGCCTTTTTTGTTCTAATTTGTGAATTATTTGTCTATACCAAAAAAAATAAAATATTTTTATCTACAATGTGCGCCTCGCTTCAATGAAGCCCGCGCCTTAGCGCCTAGGCCCCAGGAGACCTTAGTGCCTTGATGCGCCTCTCGCTTTTCAAAACACTGGTATAGATATCAACCACGCAGATATAATATTCCAAGTCAGATTTCTTTTTGGCAATGGAGTTATTTTTTAATGAATAATTATTTACATTTATGAAGCCATGTCATATTTTTATTAACTTATTTTAGCCCACTGGGTAGTGTGGGAGCTTTTAGATGCATGAATATGGATTGCACCCAAGCTTTCCAAATGTGTCACTTACGTTAGATTGATCTGTTATGGATCTTTTGGTTGTATCATTGAGTGAAATGTGTACTGAAAACTGAGATGGATGGTGAGTTGTCTTCAGGTGCTAAATTTTTTTACTTTTTAAAACTATGTATCTAATAGAAATGGTTATGAGACTTTTGTCTTCTGAGCAGAGTCTCGTTTATCAAGCAATGGTACATTACCCGCAACTGATATGATTGTTGGCCAAGATCTTGTTGAGTGGCAAATCCATGTAGCATATGGAGAACCACTTCCCTTGACACAGTCAGAGGTCCCCTTATCAGGTAGTTTCTATTTGTGGAGTGCCATCTCAATGTTACACAAAATATGTTACAGAGCATGTTGTGGCTGACATTTCTAGCAAAAGAGCTTGATGCAATCTCAAGTGTTTTAACTACAGTAGTAATTGTCTAATTGAAAAAATAGTCAGTGCAGAGTTTTCCTACAAATCTTGTGTCGTGGATTTACATGACAGCAATGCCTAAATTTAATTAATAAATATGTACTACTATGATGATATAATAACACGAAAAGTATCAACAATGAACAATGAACAACATAGTAGATATTCTACTCCAAAAAACCAAAAGAAAAATAAGAAAGTCAAATTCTTTTTGTTATGCCAAGAGTTACTACTTCCCATAACTCAAGCCCACAATAGTATGCACTCGCTACACATTGTACCAATCATGTAATTTTCCCAATTTAAATATAAAGAAAGGAAGAATAAGTTAATTCAACTCCAAATCAACAAAATCAACAAAAGTATGCCCTTGAACTAACTTTCTTGTTCAAGCTCAAATCCTTTATCTAAACATAAAAAAAAATAAAATTTGAAGGAACTTATGCCTTATACCTTGGTCCACTTTTTCCGAATTCCACTAAAACATCTCAATCTAGTTCCCCAAACACAATTCATCAATTAGATCCAGATCCACCAGGCAAAATTTCTTTGCATGAGACAACGTCAAGTCCCAACCTACGTGTACCAACTAAGCTAGAAACCCAATTCTGCAATTTAAATTAAACCAGTAGAGTAGGAAAAAATGTGACTTTCTGTATAACCAAAACCCATAGATGCCAGCGAAGACATTAAACAATGATTATATAAATTCTTATAAAGGAATATGCATAAACCCTGCCAAAAAAGTCTGACATTAAGAAAACTTAAAAGTTCTTTTTTAATTGCATGAATGAAAATGTTCCGCATGCACTATTATTCATATATAACAAATTAAAAAAAAAAAAAAAAACAAAAACTAACCAGATGGGAACGCATGAACATCAGAAGAAACAGTGTTCCATCATTCAAAAAAGATTATAAAAGAAAAGAAAGAAAATGGCAACATAGATCTTAAATGAAGGAGCTCCAAGAATTAGACATTTGCAACATAGATCCAATATTTAATGTAACTAAACGGAATGGGTTAAACATAATCCCTATTAAGCAATTCTAAACTGTTCAACAGGAAGGGGCATAATATCAAATATCAGATTACAATTAACCACACCTAAAACCAATGAAATCAAAACTCAATTATCCAATAACACAAGTTCCATATCAAACCCCATTAAAGAGAAAAACCCAAACAACTGTAAATCCCCAAGTGAGAAAACCTCTAAAAAAACCAACCCGAAACCCTCACAAATAGAACAAGAAAGATGTTACAAATTTTAAAGCAGAGCCTCAATTCTTTTGTGTTGATGTTGGAGAGAATCCAAATTCAAAGAGAAAGGGAGAGAGGGTTACTGAGATAGTGATGGGTTTACAAAAGAAAGAAAAGAGTTATATAGGGAGGGTTACCGAGATAGAGAGAGGGGTCGGATCTGCTGGGGAGGATTCCTGGGCACTGGAGCTTTAGATCGGAGAGAGAGAGACAGAGACAGAGACCGAGAGAGTTTTCTCTCTACTATTAGAGAGGAATATCGATGGCGGGACGGAATGGGTTTTGGGGGCGGGATTTATTGAGTAATGATAGCTGTATGTTGGCAGGAGACCAAAGACCTTTACAATTCACCCTTATTTTAGTGGGCCCAAGTTATTTTGTTAATCGAAATACTTTACCCTGTGGGCCTACTTATAAAAACATAAGCCATTAAAAATAAATGCCTCCTCTTGATATTGGCTCTTAACAAATTTTAATCAAACTAAAATTGGGCCCATCAAATTTATCACTTTTAAGCCATGTGAATGAAAAATATGTATGACGGTAGGACCAAGTCCTTGGAGAATCCCCCTCTTTTATATAATGGACCAAATTTATTTTTTTTTAATTGAAAAACTTTATAGTGAGCCTACTTATAAAAATTTAAGCCATTAAAAATAAATATCTCCTCTTTATCTGGGTCCTCAACAAATCTTAATCGAACTAAAATTGGGCCCATCGGATTTGTCACTTATTAAGTCACCTGAATTAAAAATATAAAAGGTAAAATTCAAATGCTTTAGTAGTCAATCTAATGATAATTACATCGGGTATCGAAATTTTTTCTTAACTTACACTCCCGTAATGGAACCCACTTATAAAAAAACTAAATCACTCATAACAAATGCCTCCCTAATAAGCCCTCAAATAGGTTTTATTCGTATAGGAGTTGGGTTCAATGTCATATTTATTATTTATAAAAATGTCAATAAATTATTAAGAAAAAGTTCAAGTAGTGTTCTTGTAGTCAATGTGGGTTACATAATTGATCTGTAAATTAAAAAGATGACCAGGAAAATTATAACATGAGACCATGAGCATATTAAATCGATAAAGATTAAACAGTGATACTGGATGGTATGATTTATGTGGCCAATATTTTACTTTATAGTTACTAATGGAAATCAATATCATTCTCTAGCATTTTACAATGTTATGGATTACTTTGGATATATTCTCAAATTTTTTTGGGGTAAAAACATTTTACTCCACAACGACTGGGATGGATAAAGAACCTTACGTGGTCGATACCGTAATGGTATCATTTATTGGGATCGACCAATACCGTGATTCTTATCCATGCCCTAGTGTAAGAAAGATGGTTGATTCATACATGGAGCTCCGCATGTATTTCAATCACACAGGTAGTCTACCGACGCCCTCAATTTCACGAATAACTATATTTTTTTGCTCAAATCTCAACCCAACTTGATTTTAAGACTTATTGATTCTGCTAGAAGACTTTGTCGGCATCTTTGATAGAGTGTGATTAGTCGTGCAGTGGGACCCACCCTATTCAAAGTAAATTTTGACGATGCCCCATAAAAAAGTATAGCTAAAAGTAAGACACCTAAGAAATTAGCTAGGAAAAGATGGTTGTCCCTAAACTCCTAGACTCCTAGTCCACATTAGTGGTGAAAGATTAAAACTCGCCACTAATTCTCTTTCCCCTCCAAAATGACCTTTAGCCACGACATATAAGTTGCTACTAAATGTGATCACTATAATACCTTCACTAAAGTGAGTCTTTTGTGGAAAAAATAAAATTGTGGCTAAAAATGTCGCCACTAAAAGCCAGCTTTCATATAATATATTTTTAGCGGCAATGGAAAGTCGCCACAAATGGTGGCGAAAATAAGACAACTAAGCAATTAGCCACGAAAATAAAAAGTTGCCACTAAAATCCTAGACCATTACTGGCAAAATAAGAAAACTCGCCACTAAATCTACTTCCCCTCCAAAATGACCTTTAGCTACAACATATAAGTTGTCATTAAATGTGATCACATAATACCTTTAGTGTCAACATCAAGCTTCGCCGTTGAAGGTGAGTTTTTACTGGCGAAAATTAAATTACGGCAGAAAGTGTTGCCATTAAAAGTCAACTTTCTTGTTATATATTTTTAGTGGCAATATAAAGTAGCCACAAAAAATAGAACATACAGTGGCAAAAAATATAGCGCGGCTAAATGTAAGAATCTAAGAAATTAGTGGTGATCATAAAAAGTTGTCACTAAAATCATACACCATTAGTGGTGATAAATTAAAACTTGCCACTAAATCTCTTTCCCTCCAAAATCGCATGGCGCAAAAAATTCCCACCAAGGAATTAGTGGCGAAATTTAGCTGCGACATATCAGTTGCCACTAAATGTGGGCATTATAATACCTTAAGTGGCGGCATCAAATTTTTGCCACTAAAGGTGGGTTTTTAGTGGCGAAAATTGGACCGCGGCTAAAAAAGTCACCACTAAAAGCCAACTTTCTTGTAGTTTTCCTCTATTTTTTTTTAACTATACAAAAGTGTGATAAACTCTAGTGTAGTAAACTTAATGAGAAAAAGTGCCTTTTACTTTAACTTCAATTGTTTTTATCTTGGAAATTTTATTTTGGAAGTTTTGTTTATTATTTTTTTGCAAGATTTTTTAATTATTTTTCGAAGTCATGTAAACAAACAGGTCTAACTGACAAACATCCATCAATTTACAAAAGGATTATGCACTTATGTGACTCAAACAACAAATAGCTTTTCCTAGAGAAGAGGAATTCTTTCCAGTATTCTCTACTGAATATGTAATAGGAGTAATGTGAAAAGGGGGGATTCTTCACATGTACTCTTGCTTTCTCCACCTAGTTGCCACACGACTTTCACTTCCTCCTCATCCTTAGGGCCTGTTTCTATACTGGAATTCATGGAATGCATGTTCGGAGAATTTTAAAATTCTCCAACATAGTGGAATTCTTGAATGCTCCCTTGTACTTTAGCATTTGGAAATTCTAAAAAAAACGAAGGGGCTAGAATTCCAGAAATTCCAGAGGTCACTTGAGACCTTTTAAGTGGTTAGAATTTCGGATTCTCTTGGAGAAACAAGGCATTTGCAAATGCCATGGGATATGTCATCACATCATCATAATCATCATCATCAAAGCCTTGTCTCAACTATGTTGGGGTCGGCTACATGAATTCTGTTTCTCCATTCCGATCTATCTTGAGCCAAATCCTTAGATAAGTTGCACTTCTTCAGATCTATTGTTACCACTTCCATCAATGTCCTCTTTGGCCTACCCCTTTCCCTTGGCAGACCAAAAACCTGCACAGTTAAACTTTCCCTTATTGGCGCCGTTGCCAGCCCGTGTTGGATATTCCCAAACCATATGAAATGGTTTCTCTAATTTTATTCCCTATTGATGCTACCCCTAAGGGGCAAGATGTTACATCACGTCTAAAAAGCCCTAACACAGCAAATTCTTGTAAGAAATTCTAGTAAATAAACAGGCCCTCAATCTCATTTCATTGAATTTCAAATGTGCTCCTAAATTCTTAGGAGTGAAATCTGCTTGTTTAGGTGGGTGTTGGCTTGTCCTATGTACTGTTTTGATATTGGTAGTACTGTTACAGGTTCATTGATTTTTGGACGCGTATGAATGCAGGTGTTGATGGGTGTACTTGGTTTAGACAAAGTTCCTTTGATTCATATGATTGATGCCTATGACAGTTTACTATTTTAATCACAACATTTGGCCCCTTCTCTGTCTGCCAATAAAATATGCTTTGGAGGAAATGGTGTTTCAGTTCGTAGTATGGCTTCAATGATGCCTGTACAACACGCTGAAGATGGCCAGTATTTGTTGACGGGTGAATCGTTCATCCTTCCCCATCTACGGAAGCTGTCCCCCTATCAGCTCATTTTGCCTTTTTGAGGTAATCTCTCTCTCTTGCGTGCGCACACCACATTGTGAAATGTAAGGTTTGTATAGAATGGATGATTTGGGGTGGATAAATAAAGAGGCTATGACTTAGGATAAGGTCGTCTAGGTCTCACACCACACTACAGACAATGAACTCATGAGAGGGAGTCAATTCTATTAAATTCTCAATGTGTCGATTGAGAAGCATTGCAATCCTTATAAAGACTCCAAACCAATTAATTTAGGAAACAATTCTAAGATAGACTATCTAATAATTATCTCTAAATATTAGCTAATACTAAAAATTAGGAAATCTTGGAAAATCAAATCCAGGAAAATCAGGAAGTCTTCAAAATAGGAAGATGTTGTTGGAGATCCCTCACTAATTGGGCCTTGTTGGACTTTGGGCTTTCTGGCATGAACCTTCAAGCAGGGCCCAGTAATCTGGCCTGCATCAGGTCTTCACCAACTAAAGAGGTTTCTGAATTCCGCACCACTCAATCGCATGCTACATGAATAAATAATGCTTTGTTTTCAAAACAAGATTACAGTTTGGGTGATCCGATTATCCAAATGCAACCTGAAACTTAGGTTATTTTATTTTATTTTATTTTTATTCCTTTAATGTGAGTTGTTTGGAATTTGAATGGACAAGTTCTAAAAATTGGCGGACATTTAGCAAGAGAGAGCCAGTATGTTCAATATTTACGAAGCATGTTGAATTTTGAATTCACAAGTTCTAAAAATTGGCCATCAGTCCATGTTTCTTAAATCAAAGCATGGATTTGCTAACTTTTTTTTCATTTGTTTATCCACATCCAGGACTTCACTGAAATGTCAGTTTGAGATGCTTCTCAGAGTGACCTGTTCTGAAGAAAATGACCATGGACGTTTTACTTTTTTTTTGAAGGTCTGAAAGTTAATACCTTTGACCATGTGGAAGAAGTATTGAAGCTTCACTATGATACGGAGCGGGGTACCAGGTGCTGGGCGGGTAGAGATGGAGGGCGGAAGGGATAGGTCAGGCTTTTGCTTGAAAATTAGCCTCACACCAAACTCCCCATCATGGGCGACCCCAAAATCACTCGATAAAATTTTCATTAATCATCCACTAAAGCGAAATGAGGCATTACAATGCTTAAATAGATAAAAGACTAACCCTAAAACTAAGCTGGACCATCCAAATACGCCGATGGCCTAGATGAAAACATCCACCTAAATACAACTTAAAACATAAATGAAACTCTAAATAAACTAAGTAGGTGGGCTGGGCCCAAAGAATTGGTCGAGATGGATGGGTTGGGCCCATTGGCGGGTCGACCCATGGGGACCATGGGTCTCTCCTGCATCACACTACTATATGAAATTCAACTTTGGACATTGCTAAGGATGATTGAATGTTGTTGTAGCAATGTAGTCATCATAGGGCTAACTGCAAAGATGAATATACATTATCAACCAGGAGGAGATGATGCAGAAGCAATTACCCCATGATAGGTGGATCAAAGGAGGTGATAAAAATGCAATAAGTAATGTGTTTTAATTGCTTGTGCTAGGCATTGATCTAATTGATTCATAGTCTTGAATCAAATAGAAGGGCATTGATAGTCAAGATATAGAAAGTGAGATTGTTCTGTTGTATAAGAACTCAGATTCTAGTGCATCCATTATTCTACGAAGTTTGGATGGGCTGTCTTTTGATTCTATTGATGCAGATATATCCCAAATGGAAGTTCCATTCTTTGGGGAAGAGTTGAACGAAGCACATGTTTTGAAACACAAGTGGTCTGGTTGGTCGAACTGGTACCTTCATCGGTTTGGTTAGATCAAAACTATAGTACTAGTTAAAACACTAGTCAAAATTGGCAAAACTGGGGGTTGAACAGGTTGGCCCACCTTTTAATTATTTCGAAGTTTTTCTAATTGTTTACTGTTTTTGTGACGATTGAGCTGGGATAAACCAGATGGTCGTTCCACTCCATGAGTTTGGCCTCCAGCCTGA
Organism: Persea americana; assembly: GCA_029852735.1. Taxonomy (NCBI): domain Eukaryota; kingdom Viridiplantae; phylum Streptophyta; class Magnoliopsida; order Laurales; family Lauraceae; genus Persea; species Persea americana. The sequence continues at coordinate 20,171,476 of CM056816.1, forward strand.
TCTTTAAAAAATTGAAGGAAGCTCTCAAATCTCTTGGAGGTGATATTTTTTAGCAAAACCTTCTTCATGTTGGGATTTTTAATCTTGATTTCACTGCCCTTTTAAGATAAAATATTAACATTTCTTATACTTAACCAGGTTTGGCTGGACTGCAAGTGGGATATGGAGCATTTCCACTTAGCATTATTGAGTACCTTTGGAGAGCAAAGCAACCATACAATGTATCTGTGGAGCAAAACAACCATACAATGTATCTGTGGCTGCAGAATTTGCTCCAGGGGCGGACCCACATGTTTGGCACATGGGGCGTCCGCCCCAGGCGGTGGACCCAGAATTTTCATTTGAGTGGGGTGGACAATGGTCACTAGAAAAAGTCTATTGTTGTTGTTGTTGTTGTTGTTATTTTGTTGGTCTATTTTGTAAAGGAATTCTACTCCCAACAAGAGATTAGAATGTCCCCAAAATGCCAAAGGATATCGCATAGTGCAATATGCGTGTTATTACACGACCCTAGGATATCACACCAACAACTTTATGGGAATTTGTTAAACTTCAACAGTTGACCGGCAAATGTCCAGTCTTAACGGCAAATGTACGGGCAAAATCCTAAAAATAAAAATAAAAAAATGAACTCTTTCTTTAACTGGTAATGAGAACAAGTATAATTGTCTACAGTGGCGGACTCAGAATTTTCATTTGAGCGGGGTGGACGATGGTCACTAGAAAAAGTCTATTGTTGTTGTTGTTGTTGTTATTTTGTAGGGTTAGTATAAAGTACTCGCACCTTGGTCTATTTTGTAAAGGAATTCTACTCCCAACAAGAGATTAGAATGTCCCCAAAATGCCAAAGGATATCGCATAGTGCAATATGTGCGTTATTACAGGACCTTAGGATATCACACCAACAACTTTATGGGAATTTGTTAAACTTCAACAGTTGATCGACAAATGTCCAGTCTTACGGCAAATGTACAGGCAAAATCCTAAAGAAAAAAAAAAATGAACTCTTTCTTTAACTGGTAATGAGAACAAGTATAATTGTCTATACTCTAAATATTGCTACCAACCTGGAAACCATATTTAATTTTAGAAGCTCAATATTAATCGAACCATCAATAATCAAAATTTCACATATAATTACTTGGAAATTTTTATCTCAGAATTAGAAAAGAAGAAACTATACAACGTTTCCATATATAACTCTAAAATACAATATTTTTTATAATTCGATGCATTGTGGAAAGAAGAAAACCAATGTTGTGAGTAACTTTGCTACAGTCTACAAAGATTAATTGTTATATCATGGTGAAAAGCATTAGAAGCAATGCCCAAGGAGAGGGAAAAAAAAAGTGACATGGCCGATCAGCACATTATTGTTTTTCTTATGACCTCAAATGTAGTTAGTATAAGATGGACAACATTTTATTTTATAGTGAATTGTGGAACAACTTGTTACAGTACTTCAAAGGTTTTAGGAAGTAAAGAAAATGACAACAATGTGCATTTTTTTCAATTTCGTTTTTGAAATAATATGGATTTGTTACAGGCACAGTGTCTCTTCTAGAGTTACTACACTTATCACAGGACGATTCCACCCTTCATTTGGCAACATTTTCCTACAAGTTGATGGTGAATGCAAATACCGCTTACATCCTAGAAGCCTTTCTCTTCCTTCTACCAACTGCGTTTCCAATGGGGCCAATTTCAAAATGCCAATAGGAATGTAGCTGCTAAACATGGTGGAGATGTTTAGGGATTGGGGTTTAGGTATTAAGATTTAAGGAAAGTGGATTTTAGGGATTGAGGCTTTTCAGATTTAAAGGTGGAGGGAGAGAGATTGATAAAGAGAAAGAGACAATGTGAGAGAGAGGGGAAAATACCTGCTTGGCCTGCTTGGGATCTATCAAAGTCAGAGGAGAAAAAATAGATCCATGGGGAAGGGTTTCATGATTTTTAAAAGTGGGGCGGCGATTTGCTTGCATGGGAGTAGATGGCATCTAGGCCATAGCTCTCAAGGGATTTTTCCAAATCCACCTGGGGCCAGGGCCGGACCCACATGTTTGGCAAATGTGGCGTCTGCCCCAGGTGGATTTGGAAAAATCCCTTGAGAGCTATAGCCTAGATGTCGTCTGTAGAAGATAATAGGCCCAGTCCAACAAAGGCCCATGTACAGCCTCCCAGACGTGGGATATACTCAAGATTGTTAGCTGATTTCTCTCATTCCTTGTATAGGATAGAATATATTCTTTCCATTCTTTGTCTTCTTTCCATTCTTTTGTTTATTCTAATTTGTATTCTTTACATAATTAGAGCCTTGATTAAGGCATAATAATCTTATAAATAGAACTGTCGATGCTCAACAAATGCACGGCCTTCTCTCCCACCATTACTCTCCTTCTTCCTCTCCTTCTTCACACAATATTACATGGTATCAGAGCACTGAGGGATCTCTCCATATCAGCGCCAGGTCTTCTCCCGCATCTGAAGACTCTCTCTCTCTCTCTCAGCAGAATCTCTGTTGTCATTCTGCAAGGTGACTATCCAAGGTGGGCCATCTTCAGATCATCCAGAAATCAAAAACAGTCACCACCACTGTGGTCGACCCTCTTCTCTAAGATTTATGGGCATTTTTTAAGGATTTTTAGCACATCAGAGGTAGGCCATCGACTGCTACTTGTGCTTTCATAGTTTTATAAGATAGTTTTCATCAGATCCGTTCAATTTTGCGGATTTTCATCAATTTGCCTTGCAACCTGTTCTGGAAGTTAGTACAAAGTCTCCCACAGAAAGACTGCATTCTCTGATCAGAGGTCTGATCCCATTGTGGGCCCCACGTGACCACTCCAGCACCAAAATAGTAGTCGTCTGGCTCTTTTATTGTCACTGTTGGGTTATTTTCTGTTTGGAGTTCATTTTTTTTGCTCCAGTTATCCATCTGAACAAGTCATTCAGCCTCTCTTGCTGGTTATTACTGACTAATTGCTGTTTAGTCCTCTCCATCCCTCTCTGTCAAGGGGATTTTTAGATTTTAGATTTTAGACTTCAGAAATCTGAACCAGATTTCAGATTTCAGACACCATTCTGAACTTGATTTCAGATTCTGTTTGTTGCTTATTTCCGTCGGATTACTGTTTCGGCATGGTAAGTGACAAGTAGCACTACTGTTTTGCTGACATTCCTTCTCTGTGACACATTCTACTGCCTTTTTGAGAACATGGACAAGTATGATGTTATTCCCGTTAAGTTTAATGGGCAAAATTATATGGCCTGGTCATTCCATCTGAAGAACCTTGTCGAAGGACAGGGGCTAGTTGGTTATCTTGATGGAACAGTTACAAAACCTTCTACTACAAGTACCACAGACTCCAAAGCTATAGCCAACTGGTCCAAGGAAAATGCCAAAGTGATTACTTGGATACTCAACTCTATTGATTCCTCCTTGGCCGTGGCTCTTCAAGCCTATGCTACAGCCGCAGATATGTGGGCTCACCTTAAGAAGATCTATCATCAAACCAACGAAGCCCGGAAATTTCACTTGGATAGTGAAATTGCTAAATTTACTCAAGGGGATAGATCTGTGCAGTAATACTTTAATGGCTTCCTTACCTTATGGACTGAACGGGATTCCATGTTGATTCAGACAGTCTCTAATGGCTTTCTCTCCGAGGCTCTTAAACTCCAAGAGGAAACTCACATTAGCTAGTTCCTTATGAATCTACGGCCAGAATTTGAATCGGGTCGGTCTGCCCTCATGAACCGAGAATAGTCTGCTAATCTTGATACCTGCTTTCAAGAAGTACTTCGTGAAGAACTTCGTCTCACCTCCCAGCGGGCTATTCTTGAAGAACCAAAGGCTTTCCTTGCCCCCATTCCGACTGACTTTGCTCTTTTAGCAACCCCCAATCCAAAGCTCACTCAATGCTATGAATGCAAAGGATTTGGTCATATTGCCAAGAATTGCCGTAAGAAGTTGGTTTGCCGCTACTGCAAGAGGTCTGGTCATCTTATTGATGATTGTTGCAGCCTTCAGTGACGGAATGCGGCGCAGCCGAAGAAGCCTCCCTCCAATCTGCCAAACCAGCATTTTCCTTCCGCATTCTAGGCCCAAACACCATCATCTGATGCAGGAAGCACTTCATCTGGGGTTGTATCAATGACTCCTGCTCAGATTCAAGAACTGATCCAGAGCACGGTTACTTCTGCATATGCGTCTATGGGTATCTCTAGTGGTCGGTATCAGACTCATATAGCATCTCCTGCTTTTCATTCCTTTGCTTATCTTTCTTCTCCTATTACCTCTTCCACCTGGTTTTTAGATTCAGGGGCCTCCAATCACATGACATCTGTAGAACATAGCTCTATAGATTCACACGCTTACCTTGGAAAAGAGAAAATAACTACTGCTAATGGTGATCAACCACTCATTTCAGGAGTTGGTACCATTACTTTATCTGGTGTTTCTGGCCAGTCCATCACTCTTCCCAATGTTTACTTTGTTCCCAAATTATCAGCCAATCTTCTTTCTGTAGGACAACTTATAGATGATGGCTATCTTGTTCACTTTTTTTCCTCCGGTTGTGTTATACAGGGGCGGCAAACTTGGAAGGTGATCGCGACGGGGAGTAAACATGGGCGCCTGTTCTTGCTGGACATTGGACATCATTCTCTCTTTGCTTCTTCTTCTAATTTCAATAAATTGTGGACTGTTTGGCATAAACGTCTTGGTCATGTGAACAATGCACATTTGCTTTCCTTGTTTAAAATTGGTTATTTGGATTCTGCTAGATCGCCGCCCCACTTTTAAAAATCATGAAACCCTTCCCCATGGATCTATTTTTTCTCCTCTGACTTTGATAGATCCCAAGCAGGCCTGTTAAAGTGTAATATTGTATCATAATAGGCCCAAGGGCCCAGCCCACTTGTATGATAATAAAGCCCGGCCCACTTATAAAGAGGAGACTTAGTCATAATATGTACAGCAAGGCAAAACCGTGTATACCAAGTTGTCTTTCCCTTTTTTAGAGATCTAATTGATCTAATTAGTTTTAATTCCTTGATTTGTAGCCTAATCTTAGGCATTGTAAAGTCTATTTAAAGATAAGAAATCCAAGATGACTGGGATCGAATAAAAGCAATTCACAGACTCTCTCTCTCTCGTTTTGGCATATGTTTCTGAATGTCATGGTATCAAAGCTTGGTTATGACCAATCCTTTCATTGAAGTATCACAATTGATCAGTCTCCTTATTGATCAAATCTCTTCTGGCGAGACTCTTCTTCTTCCTTGCTGACTGATTGACCACTGATCAACAGTGGCCCACCACTGATCAAACTTTGGTCCACCAGCGATGCACTCAGTTATGATCGACAGACCTCAAGGATCTTTTTAAGGATTTTTCTGGATTTTTTCTTCACCATTTAAGGTTGGTTTCAGGCTTCTTCTTCTCTGTCGATTTTAAGTTCTAAGTATCAGATAGTTTTCATCCATACCGTCCAGATTTGTGGATCTGTACCTGTTGCTCATCAAACTTGGACTGGAGGAAGTCCAATTGATCTTCTTCAAGACACTAAGTCTTGATCCGTGATTCGGCCACTCTGTGGGTCCCACACACAGATCTCTCATCCCACAGCCAGTTCGTCTGGCACTATTTTTTGGGGATTTCTGCATTTTTTTGTGTACTGTTTCATGTGAATGCCTTCTCAGCCTCTCCATCTGCCTAGCTCTATGGAATTGCTACAGTTAGCCTATCTGATTAGTACTGATTGTTTTTATTAGTACTTCTGATTAGTGCTGCTTGTTCCGTTAAAGTGTAATATTGTATCATAATAGGCCCAGGGGCCCAGCCCACTTGTATGATAATAAAGCCCAGCCCACTTATAAAGAGGAGACTTAGTCATAATATGTACAGCAAGGCAAAACCGTGTATACCAAGTTGTCTTTCCCTTTTTTAGAGATCTAATTGATCTAATTAGTTTTAATTCCTTGATTTGTAGCCTAATCTTAGGCATTGTAAAGTCTATTTAAAGATAAGAAATTCAAGATGACTGGGATCGAATAAAAGCAATTCACAGACTCTCTCTCTCTCGTTTTGGCATATGTTTCTGAATGTCAAGGCCAAGCATGTATTTTCCCCTCTCTCACATTGTCTCTTTCTCTCTATCAATCTCTCTCCCTCCACCTTTAAATCTGAAAAGCCTTAATCCCTAAATCTCTAAACTCCAACTATAATCCACTTTCCTTAAATCTTAATACCTAAACCCCAATCCCTAAACATCTCCACCATGTTTAGCAGCTTTCCTATTGGCATTTTGAAATTGGCCCCATTGGAAACGCAGTTGGTAGAAGGAAGAGAAAGGCTTCTAGGATGTAAGCGGTATTTGCATTCACCATCAACTTGTAGGAAAATGTTGCCAAATGAAGGGTGGAATCGTCCTGTGATAAGTGTAGTAACTCTGGAAGAGACACTGTGCCTGTAACAAATCCATATTATTTCAAAAATGAAATTGAAAAAAATGCACATTGTTGTCATTTTCTTTACTTCCTAAAACCTTTGAAGTACTGTGACAAGTTGTTCCGCAATTCACTATACACTAAAATGTTGTCCATCTTATACTAACTGCATTTGAGGTCTTAAGAAAGACAATAATGTGCTTATCGGCCATGTCACTTTTTTTTTCCCTCTCCTTGGGCATTGCTTCTAATGCTTTTCACGACGATATAACAATTAATCTTTGTAGACTGTAGCAAAGTTACTCACAACATTGGTTTTCTTTTTTCCACAATGCATCGAATTATAAAAATTGTATTTTAGAGTTATATATGGAAATGTTGTATAGTTTCTTCTTTTCTAATTCTGAGATGAAAATTTCCAAGTAATTATATGTGAACTTTTGATTATTGATGGTTTGATTAATATTGAGCTTCTAAAATTAAATATGGTTTCCAGGTTGGTAGCAATATTTAGAGTATAGACAATTATACTTGTTCTCATTACCAGTTAAAGAAAGAGTTCATTTTTTTTTTTTTTTAGGATTTTGCCTGTACATTTGCCGTAAGACTGGACATTTGCCGGTCAACTGTTGAAGTTTAACAAATTCCCATAAAGTTGTTGGTGTGATATCCTAGGGTCGTGTAATAACACGCATATTGCACTATGCGATATCCTTTGGCATTTTGGGGACATTCTAATCTCTTGTTGGGTAGAATTCCTTTACAAAATAGACCAAGGTGAGGGTACTTTATACTAACCCTACAAAATAACAACAACAACAATAGACGTTTTCTAGTGACCATCGTCCGCCCCACTCAAATGAAAATTCTGGGTCCGCCACTGATTTGCTCCATGTGCAGCATTGCAGAATCCTGATTATTTAGAGGTATAACCTGCTGAAAAATTTCTTCTAGGCAACTCCTTTACACTGTACTATTGTGCAGCTCCTTCCCATTGAATGCGTGGAAGATAGAGTCATCCATCTACACCTTTCATCAAGCACAATCCTCAAAATGACATCAATATCATGGGCCAAATATCTGTTCAATAGCCTGCAAAAAATAGTTAATCAATGCAAGCATAGGTCTATCTATTGATCCTCATATTCCTATAAGCATAGGTCTTGGGAATTAGGACAATTATGGTTGTGTTGATTTTCCTAAGCATCCTTCCTTAAAAAAAAAAACCCTTCACAGCTGCATGGATGGCCCACCACCTCCCAAAACTTATGGAAAAAGAAATACCTTGTGTTGCTGCCATGTGATAATCCTATCCAACTCTTGTTTTTTGTTTTGGGGGTGGGGGCGGTTTGGTGTTGGATGTGAGGATAGTGTGAGCTTGCTCTGTTTTTTTTTTTTTTTTCTTTCTTTCTAGGCGGGGTACAAAGTATTGGTTGGGTTGGATAGATGATCTGGATCAGTGATTATCTGCCACTTAATCTGGCTTGTGAGAATTTGCATACGAGTGTTCTGTTTTTTAATGTATCATTTACATATTATTACACACTTATGAATGCTTGTGTCAGATTAGTATCTTTTACACATCATTTTGTCAACCAATAAGTTCCTTTAATCTTCACGGATGGTGAAAAATGCATTGGTTGAAGAAGGGGAGAGGCATTATGAGTTTTTGAAGGAATAGCCATTTCTAAAGCCGTACCCAAGCCATTCCAATTTCATTTTTTGTGAAGTCACATCCGTAATGGATGCTAAGAAGGTAATCCCCCTTTTTGGAAACACTGGTTTTTGTTCTCTCTCTCTCTCTCTCTCAAATGAAGTATTAGACGATTTTCTTCTCTTTCTTGTCATGAATTATAAAGCTTGCAAATGTTATGTTTTTGTGGAAAGTTGGTTGGTCCTCATGAGGTTGCACATGCTCTAATGGGCTTTCTTTGATACGTAGCACTTTTACATAATAAAATAAAAATAAAACATAAAATTAGGATGGGAAAGAAAGAGTGCACTTCGAGGGAGACAGAGACCTCCTAAGGTTAAATTCGATGAGAACTACAACTCCTAAGACGAGCAAAGCCTTGTTCCTTTAAAATTATACTTCATTCATATATTCAACCATATGGCATCAACAAATGTTTACAGATATTTCGTAACCGTTAAAACTACTGCAATCCTAAAATAACTTTACCACTAAACCACTATTCCACTAACCCACTATCTCTCCACTCTTCCACATATATAAAGCATATTTACATACATACAATCTGGACAGCACTATTTTAAACACAATTAAGAATCCTAATAAAACTAATTCCTAAATAAAACATTCTAATAAAATATTAAATACTGACAAAAGACTATTAATTATCTAAAAGGTACATATCACTCTTACAGAAGATTGAGCTGTCAGGAAGTTGCGCCCTTTCATGTAATATGCTCGGGACCAAAAATCATGTCAAGCCATACATTGGCTGGCCACTGTATGAAATGGATGGCTGGAAGAAAACTTGGCCAGCAGTCCATGTTCAATACTGTATATGTAGAATGAGTTTGATGAAAACAGTGGCTAACTTCTTGGCCAGATGATCTAACATGGTGTAGGATGCACAGCTTGGATGTGGTATGTGTGGCTGTGCAGAAGGGGCGTGCTACAATGATCATGATATTAGTGAATCTTGTATAAAAATGTGTAGTTGTTGTTAAGTTCTATTATGATTGAAAAATAAGTTCTTTGATTTTTATCATATTAAATCACAGGACCACCTTGCCCAAATGGGAGTGATGATTCAACACTACAATAACAACGAATTGAAGGGCTATGTCCGGATCTCTGTTTGGGAAGCCTGAACACACAGATCGTAATGGACTGCCTCAGATGCCACGGCTTGACCCCCTTCCAGTTGAAGAATCATTTACTTTCGTTGTTTTACATTTAGAAATATGGCATCAGTCTTCACCTCGAGCTTCAGGATTAAAATGCATTCCGCATGAAAGGTACTCTGGTCCTTGTATTTTTATAGCTACAGGCATTTTTGTTGAATATGGTTTCATATCTTTCTGAAGCCATGGCCTTTGGGAGTGGGGACCCATTCACTTATTGAACTAAAATTATGTGTATCATTGTAGTCCATATCCGCTACAGCATTGGGATCATTATAGCTGATTCAGTCTTGTTGTAGGACTACCTCATTCACTTAGATTGTGGTTAAAGATCGTCCAATTTGTGCAAACAGGTTACATCTTACATGAGTTTTTTTTCCCTAGGAGGCTCCCGCATAGAACTCTTTCGGGATTTTGAACTAAAGCCGTAATGACATCTGTCCCTGAATGACTAGGATTCAAAATCCTACAGAGATGCTATTGTCAATAACCGAAAACACCAAAAGCTTGAGCTGTTAGTGAACTAGAGAACAATGGATATCAAAGGATCTTGATAGCTATGCAAGAAGCTCACAACCCCTCATAAAGAGGTTAAAAGGAAAAAGAAAAGAGTCTTTAGGTTCATTTCCAGGTTCCTTCTGGTGTTAGTGGATGAACTCTTGATTTCCTGGTTGTTTCTTGGTGTGTTTGTTCTATCAGTTTTGCATCTTAAATTCGTATCTGAACCATTAACAAACTTAAGAAATTGGAACATATTGATGTGAACTCATGAACATTGGATTTGATTTGGATAGACTGAGATTTTATTTGGATCTGATTATGACTTGTTGGGTCAGGACTATCCAATCCATAATTGACCCATTTATTCCTGGTTGTGGTTTTCTTAAACTGAAACTGATCTTATATCTAAATAGATCAAGCTGAACCTGAAATTTCAGGGTCCAAGTTGGGGTCAGGTTAGGGTCACATCAAGAACTGTGACCCCTCATTTAAGAAATAGGAGGAAACCATGCAGACAGAAGCCTTGGAGGATGATGTTGAGGTTCTCTTATCTTTTCTTATGTGACATGATTCAGAGTTCGGCATTTGGGCCTGCTTGTTAGGGAGAGGCAGTAAGTGTTACATTATGCATAAAATTAAAAGAGAAGTGGGTTGAAATAAAATGAGAAATGGGTTACATTGCATGTATTTGGATGGTTAGTGTAAAGTTAGGAACAAAAATTAAATAAAAGGTTTTCAATGAAGAGGATGGAGTGAAAGACACTTTATTATATATTATGGGAGTAACTTTGAATAGAGTGAAGAGGAATAAAAGAGGAATCCACACCATTGGACTTGTTTCCTCTTATCTTCTCATGGCCATCCTCAAGATAACAAATAATGCATCTCCACGCTTATTGATGATAGCATTAGTGGTTTTAGTCGCAGCTGCATTTACAATATATTTCTGAATATCGGATGCAATCAATTTAAGATTTTTCAGGAGTATTTTTCAACACAACACTTTTTACATCTTCATTGTGATCAGCAAGAAATCGCAGTAGTTCAAGAAAGCTTCCTTGATTGTTCGAGTCTCTAGTTTCAATTCAACCATGAAAAGATAAGCCTTGACGTAAAAGAAATCAAATGCAATCAATAGATGCGTTTAGACGGGCTTTGTATTCCATTCGAGTTTGGTCTGATGGTTTAGAGAAAAATATTTGAATGTGTTTCTTTTGATTTAATAAATCTTGACACTTTCTCTATACTTGATTATGAACACTGCTAGGCCCTCCAACATGAATTTAAGAATTTTCTCTTTTTTTTTTTGAGTTGGAGAATCGTTCGAGTAGGAAAGAGTCACCACTCCCTTACTCTTCATGTTCTGGTCTAAGAAGATAGCAATATAAGTAAAAATGCAACATCTTTTGCTATGCTATACTCCAACCAGCTACCATATTCATTAAAAAAGAAGGATTAAATCATTGTAATGCTTTTCCAAATTTCTTTTATGTAAAACTATGGTTACGTGGCTGACAAGGACCCTTTTGTAGATATGATTTTTGAATTGAGTCTTGGTCATTAGGATGATAATCTGAAATTCAAATATGTAATCAGGGATACGTAGGAAGATCTCCCAAGTTAATCTCCTCATGACTTCTCTTGGAGCTAAATTGCACTTAATCACATACATCATTTTTTGGGGTCAGAGGGCCAATGTCAGGCTTTGACTTTGTTTTGAGGAACTTATCCATAATTGGTTTAACAAAAAACCTATCCAGAATAGATAACATGAGCCTATTAAGATTGCAATCAACTTATATATCTAATTATTGTAGAGCCCACAAAGCACTTAAAACAGACACGGATTTTTCTAGTTGCTCTGAATACATATGAATTCATGTCATAAGTGGTTTGACCTAGTATTATTCTACCATCCCAGTATTGTAGCCTACTATGCAAATGCATTTAAGAAGCTTAGATGATATGAGTGAACTAATAAAGAGGCATAAAACACCATACAAACAATAATTTTTAGAACTATAAATTATTAATGGGATTTACAAAAAAGCACAACACTATGAATCGGATTATAAAGAGGTACTAATTTTTGAATCAACTGCTTTTTTATGTACTTGATGAAGTTAATGTAGTTGCAACTTGCAAGTATACAGGAAGGTGATAATATGTGGGACTCACCGGTTCTCAATCCTTCATGAATATGCTTATATGATAAGAGTTTAGACTATCAGGGTCCATCTAGAAATGAGTATTTGTTTCAGCACGGTCCATTTTCATTACTACCATCAGCGTTTGTCAATACGAATGATAATTAGTGACTTTTATTCTTTATTTTTGACCTTTTATTTTTTCGTAAAACTACATTTTTGAACAATATTGTGCAGAGACAACCACTCATATACTTAACCGGAAGGTGAGCCCTGCTCCTATTGATATGAAATTTAAGAGTGTATCATTAGAGGGCATGGTATTCATTTTGAACGGTTTGGATTATAATTATGTGGGCCCTATAATGGGTTTCCAAAGACCAATAAGTTAGCATATAATAGTGATTTTTGGATATTTCTAACCTGTAAAAAGACGGCGGACTATAAAATAATCTAGTAGTCCATTATTTTTGCTAATCTAATCTATCCATTTACATAGCCTGATAGCCCTAGAATTTTAATCCAATCTAATAAAAATCAATAATCTTGGCAGATTTTTAAAAAACATGGCATAAAAAAAATATCATAACATAAAATAAAGAAAAAGTTAACAACATCAAGATGTGATTGAATTAAAAAAAAAAATACACAGAAGACATGAAAAAAAGTTTAACATATGCATTTAAATATACTCATTAAAAAGGCATCCATTAAACTCAAGCAAAAAAAGATAAAAAAAGACAGATGGGTTTTTCAAAGTACTTGTATAGATGTATTTGAGAAGCAGTGCAAATGAGTTAAGTGTCGAAGAACGAAGAAGAAGATAATATGGATGTGCATAATTATAAAAAAAAAGGGACTAAGTATTTGTATTTGGAAACCAAGAGAGAAATAATGCAAAAAAGAAAAGAGGCGAAGGAGGAGGAGTTAAAATTGTGGTATAAGGAGACCCAATATCTCTAGACTTGCTTTCGAAGAAATGAAAAGACAATTTTACCCCAACTTTTGTTATGATTTTATTACTTAGTCGTAGAACATAGCGATGAGGGGCCAAAGTAGTAAAAAGAAAAAACTGCCAATAGAAAAAAATCTAAAAGACCTCATCCCCATGTGAGGATTTCAAAAAATTAATTGCCCCTCCTCGCCCTTGGGCATATCCGTCCCTGGTTCCTATTTGACATTAAAAGAGCCTACATGCTTCACCAAAGTTTTATAACTAATATTCCTCTATCAAATGAGACCCGTAATGACTATGTTTTAGAATTACGAGAAACCCCTCGTATTTCCTCAAAATCACAAATAGGTCTTATTAGTCCCAAACAAGGACCTAATTGTCAAATATGATTTGATTTCCCTTAAATGAATCTTGATTGTTCCCTAATTCAAAGTGTCGAATTCTACTCACTCACTTTTTAATTTGAAATCTAATTAAATTATTTAAGAATAATATCTAGGGATGGGTCCTTACAACTCCTCATTCAACTTATTCAATTGCAAACCAACACAAAGACACCTAATCGGGAGTTTGCAGCTCTTTTAGGGTGTATTTGCTTACATGTGTGGTAAAGTAATGGTAAAATAAATTTCACATCATGACAAAAATGAGGTAAAGTAAAAGTGAGATAAAGCATATTGTGAAGTAAAGTGAACGAGCGGAAATGGTAAAGTACTTATCTTTTGTATCGGGTTTAATTTATCATACTTTACCTAACTTTATGAGTAAAAAACAAGCAGCTTGCGGTAAAAAAAAGTGGCAGCTTCCACTCTACTTTTTCATTCAAATATGGTAAAGGGAGAATATTTGAACGTTGGAGTTACTTTACAGTTACTAGATACTAAACAAATACAGATTGATACTCTTTTGGCTGGAGTTGAATAAAATAAAAAGAAAGAAGTTAAAACACTTTATTCCGAGGTGTCCAACTTTGAAGTACAGTAAAATCTCTCTGCTAGGGCTGAGATGAGAAGGGTCTGACTTGAAACTAGATTGGATCATTAATTATAATTCAAAGTAAGGGGTTTGGGTGCAAGTTTGAACTCTATGGGTTGGATCAAAGCCAAGAGCCCAAGATCCGAGGAAAAGGGGTTTGGGTGCAAGTTTGAACTCTATGGGTTGGATCAAAGCCAAGAGCCCAAGATCCGAGGAGGCTGGTGTTTGTTGTAAAATAACAGTAAAGTAAATCTCACATGAATGGTAAAGGTTAGATAAATATGTATGAAAGTAATGTTTGCATTTGTTTCGTATGAGATAAAAGTAAAGTGAGAAAGAGACAGTAATTACGGTGAAATAGACACTTTTTATCGTGGATTTACCTAACAAGACATTACCTTAGTTTTTATGAGATAAAAAAGAGAGAAAATTACCGAATAAATCCCTATAGGTCCCCATACTACTCCTAGGGCCCCAACAAAACCGTATTAATGGAATAGGTCCTCATAGTTGGTTTTTGCATTCTTTTTGTTGTGTAGCGATATAGCCGATATCGGCCATTCTGTCAGTCATCTCTTCTTTAACATTTAACTGTCTTATTTGCTGTGTTCGGCCATTCTATCAGTCATCTCTTCTTTAACATGTAACTGTCTTATTTGTTGAACACAGAAGAATGGCCGATATCAGCCATATCGCGAAATAACAAAAAAAAAAAAAAAAAAAAAAAAAACACCGATGTCGACCAATCCTCCTCTACTTGAACCAATCCTTTTCCCTTTAACAAAAACCACCCAAACCAGTCCTTCTCCCTCCTCCTTCCTTTTCAGCCAAAATAATCCATCTTCTATCCATGATTTCAGCAAAAATCTCAAATGAGTTTCTCCCCACCATCCTTTCCAACCCATCTCTTCTTCCTCCCAGCAAAACTCATTTCCCAAACCCATCTCCAACCCATCTCTCCGGCCTATGGAGAACTGAGGGAGAAAACCCAGATTCATTTTTTTTTTTTTTTAAATTTTGCGATATGGCCGATATCGACCATTCTGCTGTGTTCAGCAAATAAGGCAATTACATCGGCCATTCTGCTGTGTTCGGATTTTCTTCAACATGTAACTGTCTTATAGTTTGAACACAGCAAAATGGCCGATATCGGCCATTTCGCGAAATATCAAAAAAAAAAAAAAAAAAAAAAAAAACGAATCTGGGTTTGCTCCTTTAGTTTTCCATACGCCGGAGAGAGTGTTTTGGCCACTGCCAGAGGAGGTCTTGAAGAAGCGAGTGGACGAGGATTGGGCGACATGGGTGTTGAAGAAAGATGCCACAGACTCTTGGAAGGCAATGTTGCCTGCAAAGGTCTCCCTAAAGCAGCCTTGTAGACCAAGTTGAACAAGTCAGGAGCTGTATTTGAGGGGTTATGGAAGGCTAAAATGGTGAAAAAGGCAAACTATAGAGAGAAGGAAGAGCATATGTGAAACTGAAACCCCATTTTAGGTTTTGGGAAATGTGTTTTGCTGGGAGGAAGAAGAGATGGGTTGGAGAGGACGGTGGGGAGAAACCCATTTGGGATTTTTGCTCAAATCATGGATGGAAGATGGATTTCTTTTGGCTGAAAAGGGAGGAGGGAGAAGGAATGGTTTGGGTGTTTTTTGTTCAAGGGAGAAGGACTTGTTCGAGTGGAAGAGGATTGGGCGACATTGGTTTTGTTTTGTTTTTTTTTTTTTTGTTGTTATTTCGCGATATGGCAGATATCGGCCATTCTGCTGTGTTCAGCAAATAAGACAGTTACATGTTGAAGAAGAGATGACTGACAGAATGGCCGATATCGACCATATCACTACATAATAAAAAAAAATAAAATGCAAAAACCAACCATGAGGACCTATTTTATTAATACGGTTTTGTTGGGACCTCAGGGATAGTATGAGAACCTATAGGGATTTATTCGGTAATTTCCTCTAAAAAAAAAAGTGCGACAGTCTGATGAAGTTTATGATAAAGTGGGAGGCGGCCGGAGATCATTCTTTCGCTCCATTTTGTCAACCAAACTTGACAAAGTAAAGGTTGGTGGCAAATGGAATTATTTCGCCACACCTTTTTACTTTACCACGTGCAGACCAACATTAAAACATTTCAAACATTCGATCCACTGCCTCATCCAAGTTCAAACCCGGATCACGATTTGGGGGTTGATTAAGGTGGGGGCCACCAGGTCAATGGTTTGGATCACCAAACCAAGGTCCAATTCCCCTTGTACCTTTCGGCTATTGTGTACTCATCTAAATATGATTGATTTGTATAACTATAATGTGCGTTTACCCACTTGAGAGTTGGTGGAGTGGCATAAGGCGTGGGTTTGCTCTCCACATCTTGTGTTCCATGCCGCTCCATATTTGCCTGGTGTGTGTTTGTGTAGGTTTAGAGGATGCCACTCGAGTCAAAGACCTCAGGAATACCCATGGCATTGGAACAAAAAAAATCGAACAATACATTTCATCTTTCTTCATTTTTTTTTAAAAGACAAGCAATATTCATTATACCATTAATAATTCATATTTGTGAAGCAGATGCATTGGGGAAAGGCCTTGAGAATTGGAGGATGATGACTATGACGGCCATGAATCACTAAAGCAGCCAAAAAAAAAAAAAAATTTCATGTGTGGGGACAATTACTTACCCAACTTGATGAACGGCTCGATTTTCACGAGATGATATCCAAGCATAATGCCAGAGTACCATTTCCAGTGGTTCCGAAAGATGATGGGTGGTCCGTAGACGAAATGATTTCCAGCCATAGTTGTCAAATATTCGGTTTGGGTCCTCGTTTTGGTCTAAGCATTTAAGATGGAATATTTTTGGTAATTCAGAGATTCGGTAAAGTTTTTTGAAAAAACTTTTTGGAATAATATATATCTATATATAATAAAAAAAATAAAAATAAAAAATAAATTATGCTTTTTTTATATGAATATTGGGAAAAATGTTTTTTTAAGTGAAAATTGTGCTATAAATCGAAATGGACTGGAATTGACCGAAATGGATTGGAATGGACAACTGAAATGGGCCGGAATGACCAAAATGGACTTAAATTGTCGGAATGGATCAGAATTCAAACCAGAAATATTTTTGCCCCATTCCATTTCGGCCGGAAGACCAGAATAAAAAACTTTGGCCACTCCGGCCGAAACGAAACGGAATTGACAACTATGTTTCCAGCTCCAACTGGACTAGCCTTTCCAGTTTCAGTGGTCCTGAAAACATGAAAATAGGGGTAATTGAGCGGTCAATTGTTAAAACTTACAATGCATATTTTTACCGAAATAAAACTATGCTAAGTCCTGGCCCACACGGAAGGAGATTTAACGTATGCCCATTTAATTTAGGGCTGGGGTTGGATAACCCCTAGCAGGCCTGCCTAATATTCGTGACGGGATTGGACAACCCAAGCCCACGCCCAGCATTGATAGGCCTTAGCTCATGTGAGTTGTTTGAGTTTTTCTTTTACAAAAAGGCCCCTATATTTTCATGTGACATCATAAAACCTCCTATACCACGATTTAACTTTAAAAAAAGCAACATCTTCTTTTACCATTTTATCCCTCATATTTAAAGAAAAGTTGAAATGACGCGTTTGCCCCTTGCATCGCTCTTCCGTCTTCTTCAAAAGATGTTGGTGTGAAGGATACAGAGAACGAAAATTTAAGCAATTGATGACATTCTATTTTTTATACTGTGTACTCAATGCAATCAATCCCATTTGTTCGAGTCCGGATCACCTATCGCAGTTGTTATACCTTTGCCGTGAATGCACCAATAACGGTCTGCCATGTCATCCAGAAATTTAGGTGATTTTGAAGTTTAAAAAAGTTTAAAGTAGATGAAAGAAAATCAATAATTTTTGGATGACGTGGCGTACCGTTATTGGTCCACTAACGAAGAAGATATAACAATTGCGATAGGTGATCCAGACTCCATTTGTGCTTTTGTTGTGCTTGTCCTTCTGTTGGGTAAATGCCTCTAGTAAATCAGAGAAAAAAAAACAATACTGAAATAGATGAGGTACCAAGAGAATCCGGGTTGTAAACATTTCAAATTTAAAGTCTCATTTGGATCCAAGGTCATTGTCAAATTGATCAATAAACATCTTTACATTTAAATGATAGCAATAATTGTGGATAATAGAGGCAAAATGCAGTTGACATTGTATATGAAATTTAAAGAATACAGTAATCAAACAGCTAGGTTAATCAAATTGTTGCACTCCTTGGACCTTGATCTATCCATGTGAGGCCCACAATAGGATACTGCAACTCCATTCGACTCCTTCTTTTGGCAGGCAGAGCAATTTTATTTCTTCTTCATAAATATCATTTGATCATTTTCTAAAATGAAGGATGGTCGATTAGAAACAAAAACTTTCAATAACTTTGTTTTTCTTTATAATAGAAAAATATGTTTATTTTTCTTTAAGATGTGGTGAATTTATCTATAAATTTAGATAGTCTATTGATAGGGATTGCATCAAACAATTAATGGACTCTTTTAGGTCAATGAGCATGACTTCAATGGCATTGAAAAAAATAGGTCATTGGACACATGTTAGGAACAGATGATAAGATCAATCAATGTAATCATCCATCTAGATGGCCTAGATTCATGTGGCTAAGTAGACCATTAATACGATCTATGGATGAATTTTTTTTTTCTCTGAAACGGTCTATGGATGATTTGACACTCTCAATAGAAACATTGTTATCTAAAAATGGCATTGGTAATGACATTGGCCTCAATAATTTAACTAAGGTGTTATAAACTTATGATATATTAAGCTGTCCAAGTAGAGAAACTGTAGTTTTATGAATATTTATACCAAGCGAGAATTCTTGTTAATTTGCTTTTATGTTTTTTTTATTGATTGTTATTTAGCCTTATATTGTTTAAAATAGGTTTTTCTTTCTTTATCAAGAGATAAGTTAAGAAGCGTCCATTTATCAAACTCTTTTTTCTATTTTAATATTCTTTACAGAATAATTTGTGGGGTCCACTTTGATGCATAGGATTCAAGGTGGATCAAGATTCTTATGAAGTCCTCAATCAAAAGAGTCTTCGTCTCCTAGAAAAAGAAAAATACTATTTCATCCAATCCACTTCTGCAAACTGTGTAAAATTTTTTCCTTCAATTTTTTTTCTTTTCAAGAAAACATCTGAGATGGTGGCTCTTATCCCAATTTCAAGGGAGGTGAATGCCAACTCTTGAAATAAAAGTGAAAATGCATCACTGCAGGTGAAACTGTAAGGGCTAAAACGGTAAAAGAGACAATGAATTAGGAAAAAAGAAAGAAAAAAGAATTGACGTTGCTTTTTCTAGAGCCAAACCCTCAGTGAAGGGATATTTCAGTAAAATCATAAAGTATAAAGGATTTTTGAGGTTACATGAAAATATAGGGGGCTTTTTTTTATAAAAAAACTCTTCTTCTCCTACCACATTGTGACATGCAACGGAAGAAGATCCAAGTACATCCACATGGGGGCAAACACACCCGATGGACTTCAATTTGCTTCTAAAACCAAAATGCCTATATAAAAAATTTACATAAAAATCCTACATCCACCCCCAAAATCCACATAAAAAACCTAGGTTTATTCCTAAAACACATTTACTTGTTATCGTCCGCATACTTCAAATGAAAATTCTGAATCCCCTGGGGATCACATGTAAATATTGTTCTCCTATAAACAGGCTACGTATTGATCATATGATGCCCAGATTGTAAGGCCCACTTAAATAAATACCCATCGGGGAGAGGAGTAAATTTTCAATGAGTGTAAATTTGGACATAATGTCAGAAGTCTTAAGTGGGCTCCACATAGCTGGACTAGACAATGGTATGCAGCTATTGCAGTCCACGTGTAGGAGAACAGATGCCCTCTGAGTCTGTCCTCTTCCTCACCTAATTCTCCGAATGGAATCGGAGAGCAGAGGAAGCTGGTAGAAAGTTAATTGGGCAGTTGTCTCAGTACGGAGGAGAAGTCAGAAATGGGGGACGAGCTCAAGATCCAGATGCCCAGAGTGAAACTGGGCTCTCAAGGGCTGGAGGTATTTTTACTCATTTCACACAAGTGCTTTTGATAGTCCCTTTCTCTCTCTTCACTCTCTGATTACCTTTCTTTCTACGGTGATCTTTTCTTGTACGACCCGACTACTGAAACATCAAGAACTCTCTTTTATTGCTTTATGACTATTGCCCATGTCGTGGGGACCCTGAAAATGGAATCTTCATTATTGTCTGATGGTTGCTTTCAGTAAGATGCATTGGTTTTTCTGCCCCCAAATTGATGCTTTCTGGTTCTTCAGGTTTCCAAGTTGGGGTTTGGGTGTGTGGGTTTAACTGGGACCTACAATGCTCCTTTAAGTGAAGAGGATGGGATCTCAATAATAAGGCATGCTTTTAGTGAAGGAATCACTTTCTTTGACACAGCAGATGCTTATGGGGCTAATGCTAATGAAATCTTAGTAGGGAAGGTATGGACCGCTTCACTGAGCTCAGAACTCTGTTGTTGATGTCACTTGATTAGACTGTTTCATCTTTAGATGGTTTGTATTAGGGCAGATTGGCAAATGTTCTAAATGTTACCTTTACCCAACAAACTAGTAAGGGCATTTTTGGTAGCAGATTTGCCAGTGGTTGGGACCACATTTCTAAGAATTTATATGATTTAATGGTAATTATAGAGATTGGTAGCAAATGGTGCCTTGGAATTTCTATTCTTCTTGAAATGGAGATTCTAACTAAAGGCCTTGTTTGAGAAAGTTCTGTTCCCCTTTCTCCAATGATTTCAAGCCTCACCCTTGAAGATGGGTGACTCACTTATGGAGATATTAGTATGGTTGGACCCAAATAGTGAACCCACTGCTTATATCTCTATAGATGGCCCCACCCATGAAGATGTGTATGTGGTGAGACTGACAGTGAGACCTGCCAATGGAGATGTGTGTGTGTGCTGGGATGTAGTCGTGATGGTTTTTGTTGATTGAGATGTTCCATTTGGGAACTAAAAAGTGGTTATGTATGGTGGGTCTTAGAAATGCTGCTTATGATGGGTATCATAACCAAATTCCATTCATAAATTCATCAAATTTCAGGACTCCACCAAACAGGGAACGTAGTCAAAACAATTTTACAATTCCCCAATTTTAAGAATTTTGAAAATTTGAAAATATTCCAGCTTCAAAATCGAATGGGATTTGCTACCAACAGTTAATAGAGTGCACATGGATCTGTAATTGATAATATTATTATTTTTCTTTCTATGATAAAAAAAAAAAAAATTCTTTTGATGGACACAAGAAGCAATGGACTGTTAGTCCTCTGTGTTGGATCAATGTACACCACTTTGTTTGAGTTTTTGAGAAGAATGGATGTTTATGCTGCATTTACTGTGAACTGATTAGTTGCAGGTTGCAGAAACTAAAAATCACAATATTTGTTTATCCGGGAGTTAGGAGACTGTCTTTTCCATTCCACTTCGCGGAAAAAAAACCCCCTTTAGTGTACCTTTTTTCTTCTGGCTATCGGTTTGTGAGAAACACAAACCCGATCCCCCTTGCCATTCAGTCAAAATTAATTGAAGTCGGTCAAAATTGAAATCCCAAGTTAGTCTCTTTCATTATATATAACTATCTTTAAATATTGGCTTCTTATGAGTTATAGGTAACATAAATTTAAATCTTTCAGGCATTGAAGCAGTTGCCCAGAGAAAAGATCCAGCTAGCGACCAAGTTTGGCATTGTGAGCTTATCGCCTATACTTGTAAAGGGAACACCTGAATATGTACGTTCATGTTGTGAGGCCAGCCTGAAGCGTCTTGACGTGGAGTATATCGATCTCTACTATCAGCACAGAGTCGACACGTCGGTGGCTATTGAGGAGACTGTACTCTTCTTTATTCAGTTCTAAATATTTTTCATCAAGCGGGAAGGTTTCAGTGATGTTGCAAGTTGCAACTTGGTTGTGCAAGAGATTTTCCTAGCCCGACCCTTTTATTAGAGGGCCTAATAACATTTTAGGCCCTTTTTTTTATTACTACATCTGCCAGTCAATCTGATGCAGGACAAAATACTCCCAATCCAAACTTGACCCAAATTTAAGTGGTTTGGATTAGTTTTGTTATCAAATTGAAAAATCACAACAGTGCAGTAAAGACATGCTCTTGATATGTCATTGGATTCCAATAGAACAATGACAAACTAACCTATAGTAGGTGATCTTTGTTGCTTTAGTGCTCCATGATGATTGGGGCTTCATTGAGGATTTTGATCATCCAAGAGATGGACAGATTTCTTAGAACATAGGTGCATGAAATCACATGGAAAAAGTTTCATCTAAATGAAACATGAAGACAAATTCTGTAGGACTCTTTGAAACAAATTCCTTTTTATTCAAACCCGATCTATCTCCATAAACCCAGCTTTTAATGCTTATATAGATTAACCTAATTTAAAAAACAATACTCAAATCCTAATCAACCAATCTAAAACTATCAAAGTCCTCACCAGCTTATTAAATAGCATGAATAGAAATCTTAACTACTAAAACAATGAAAGAGAGAAACTGAAGGAAATAGGAGTGATCTGCTGTTGCTAAACCTTGGGATAGAAGTAAAGACCATTGTAGATGTCCTGTTTGGGCCATTAACTTAGTTGAATTTGGGCTAGGATCCTTTGGGCTTGCATCACTGCTAGAGCCATCTATTTGGGCCTATTGGGCAGTATGGCCTTACTGAGTTAGTGTAGTTCATTGGCCTAAAAGCTTAAAATAAATCTAGCTTAAAGCAGGTTCTACTCAAGCTGGGCCCCCAATCTTTTGGAAATATAGGACATTGATCTGGTTTTGTTCCCAATATTCCTTCCATCAGATTAGCCTAACGAATGGAAAGTCATGGTTCACTTCAATAGGCGTCTGGTCTCACAGCTATGATTATCCACTCAGATGGGATTTTTGGTATCTTGCATCAACCTTGGGGCACACCATGTGAATCGTCCTGAGTTTTCAGGAGGTGGCCCTACATGGAGGATATGTTGAGCAGAGTAAATGCAGGATCAGATATTGCCTATTTTCTTTCTTTTTTGTCCTTGAACAGGAATATGATGCCTTTTTTTTTCTTATTTCTTTTTTTTTTTTTTTTTTCTCATTGCAAAAAAAAAAACTGAGATGACTGATGTTGGAAGGATAGATCTTTACTGATTCTTTGTTGTTAAAATGCAAGGTAGATGGAAGAACTTAAGAAGTTGGTAGAAGAAGGAAAAGTAAAGCATATTGGGTTATCTGAAGCAAGCCCCGATACAATTAGGCGGGCCCACAGAGTGTACCCAATAACTGCTCTCCAAATAGAGTGGTCTCTTTGGACACGGGATATTGAGGATGAGATAGTCCCACTTTGCAGGTATGTTCAAAGCCGGATCCGTGATCTAATTAAAAATGTGTCTTGCATTGTTATTTATGAGGTTTGCTACTGTTCACATGCCACTCCTATGTATACTTCCATGAGGCACTGGCATCACAGATGTGGCACATTGAGGCCATCCATTAGGCCAATCCTTGCCAATTTTCAGTTTTACATTTTCCTTTGCTACTCTATTCACCTGATAAATGATCCAATCCTAAATTTTTAGGCCAGAGCCTCTACATGGTGGAGTCAAACTTAAGATACTAGGATCTTGAACGTGCATGCCACTTTGCACATCTAGTATGCTTGGAAGATTGACAAGCCTCTCAATGAGAGTACCTAGTATCTTGTGATCAAATCAGTGTAGGCATTAGGTCACTGAGATTTGGGTTCAAATCATAATTCAGCAACTTATTTGTATGTTGTAATAGGGCTGTCAGCCGGCCTAACTGGATAAGGTCCAATCATGTTCGGCCCAACTAATGCTCTCACTCTTTTCATAGAAAGGACCTGAATTTTGGGCCTCAGGCCTGTATTACTCTAATAGGCCCAATTATAATTTGTGATTTTCCAAACACATTTATGCACGAATGCATACACACATATATGAAGATCCTCAAGTTAGCACCCTTATATGATCACCCTCCTTTATTTTTCATGTGGGACCCCCTATGATTAGTCCACCCCCCTTAGACTCACTTCTTTGTGCCCCACCCCTCCCTCGCCTTATGAATAGGCACAGCCCAAATTCGACACTCATCCAACCGTTACTCACTGTTGAATTAAAATAAAATAAAATAATGCCTCTAAAACGATATGACTTGAGGGCCAGAGATCGAACGGATAGAATGATCTAATGGGGATAATATTTTATATACCCTAGGTATCATTTAGATCTTTCGAACCCTGCCTCCCCCATGATTGACAATGCTCCAAGTGTGGCCCACAAGGCAGTGCTCAGGTAGGTGCTTATGAATGTTGAGATGGATGTGTGGTAAAACTAGCGAAGATAGATAAAAAATGAGTGCATTCGGAGCATTTAGGGGTAGTATCAATAGATTATTAATTGAAAGAGACTAGTTTGAGATGGTTTTCACATGTCCAACGTAAGCCAACAGCCTCACCATTGAGGAAAAGTTTCTTTATGCAAGTAAATGGCCCCACAAGGAAAATGGGTAGGCCAAAGAGGACATGGGTGGAAGTAGTAATGATAGATCTGAAAATGTGTAACCTATCCAAGGATTTGACCCATGATAGACTGGAGTGGCGAAATAGAATTCATGTAGTTGCCATTCTAGAAGAAAATAAAAAATCATGTAGTTGATCCCAACATAGTTGGGACAAGGCTTTGATTAATTAATCATGCAATAATATCTTTATGAACTATGAAAGAATGTTTATTTAGTAATAGACGAATCTGTAAAGAATTTGGCAAAATTTATGTCCGAGATGTGTTGGGATGTGTACTTTGCACTTTCAAATAATCTATGCAGCACTGTGGGTGGGTAAAGTGGAGACTGGAGACAAGTCAGTGGATTGTTTTGTGATCCTAGATTATTATTTTGATATAATTTTTATAATATGATAGTTAGACCACCTTTGTTGCATACAGCTAAATGTTTGGCAATGAAGAACAAGAAGAAATGGAAGTAAATGTTGTAGAGGTTCACATTCTAAGATGAACATGTGGGGCCACAAGAAAGGGTAAAATTAATAATGAGAAAATAAGAAGAAATTTAAAGCTACCCTTAATAGAAGAGAAAAATCATGGAATACCCTTAGAAATGGTTTGGGCATCCACGTGGAAGACCAGAAACAACCCTTGTCGAATGTAAAGAGTTCTACATATTCATGGAACCAGGAAAAAGGGGGAGACCAGCAAAAGACCCTACATGAAGTACTAATGAAATACATAATGAAATGTGGAGTTGTTATTAACTATTAAGAACATGGCATTGAATAGGGTTGAGTGGACGTGTAGAACTTATAAAGTTTACATCAGTTACATGGGATAAGGTTTTGATGATGGTGATGATGATCCTTCATGAATCTGATATGTGGCTTTAAATAGTAAGCATGCATTTCTGTCCCTCTTCACTACATTTTATTATAGACAAGAAAGAAATCAGAAATATGAATTTAAATAATTCTTCCAAATTAGAGCTGCAAATGGATTGGGTTGGCCTGGAGAGACCTGTCTAGACTCAACTTGAAATATACTTGGTCCAAGTCTACACATAATAAACCAGGTCCATGTATAGGCCCCAAGCTCAAATAAATGGTGATGGATCTTAGACTCAGATATCATGCAAGTAAATATATCACATTAGTGTAATTTAATAATTTTTAAGTGTTATATAGCTTTAACCCTTAGAGTCAACACTCAATCCAGACCAACATCAGATCCAATTAATGGATTTTAGGATTGGAAACTGCCTAGGATTGATCAACCCCTTTACAACCTTAGTTCAAAGTTTACTTAAAAGTGTCATCAGTGGCAATAATGCAATTAATATCAAATTGCTCATGGTTCTGTGCCAATGGTTATTAGTAAGTTACTATTTAACCATTATCCTGTCGTATTATATTCCTTTTCCTTTGCTCTATTTTTGTCATGATATTGAATTGGTGTACGGAATGCCAGAATTTGTTCTCTTCATTCTGTTTGTGTATTGAATGTATCACGTTGATCTTTATCTGTATAGTAGCATCGTTATTATCTTCTGCTGACATTGTTGACAATTGACTTGTTGCATCTTTTTCTCTTCTCAAATTTCCATTTTGTTTCTTGTTCTCTCTCTTAAAATATGTATCTAATGCATGATTAAATGTGGACATTTAAAATACAGGGAGCTTGGTATTGGGATAGTTGCATATAGTCCTCTTGGCTGTGGGTTTTTTGGTGGAAAAGTAGTTGTGGAGACTATTCCTGAAAATACTTTCTTGGTATGAACTTGGCTTTTGATCATTCTTTTTCTCTTCTTAGACCATGCTCTTATTTCAGCCGTATGAGCCATATGACGAGGTGCTTTCGCTGATGTTTAGGTTCACATTTATCATAATTGTTGGTTGTGATTTATTCCCTGCAAATATATTACCATGGATGATTTTCTAAGGTCCTCTTGGGAAGGGAGTATTCTAGCCTTGGCCATATGTCATTGTATGGTAAAGGACTTTGTTCTGATGTTTGTCTTTCTTAAATTAAATCTTAAGCACTGGAAGATGGAGTTGGGTCCCTCACAAGGACTTCCAGCTGATGTCTGCCCTAGATAGTCATTAGTAAGTGTCTCCATTCATCTTATAATTATAAACATGGCTATTAAAACAAGCTATTAAAGATGTGATATATGAGTCATATATTTATTATATTTTGAGTAGAACACATTATGCTGACCCAGTGGGATTAGGTTAAGGTGATGATAACGATTATAAATTGATAATGATAGTATAGAGCATTGTGTTGGGATTTTCATATGTTGGCTAATTCATAGGTTGGACAAAACTCTGGGTCCATTGAGTTGTAATTTTCTATTTATTTTAGAACGGGTTGTGGTTGTGTCACCGGACGATCTAAAGAGAATAAAAAGAAGAAAAACAGAAGAAATTCGGAAGAGACGAGACCCGATCGATCGGATAAGGGTCGGATCGATCGGACGTTGGTATGGTCTCAGTTAACAGGCACCGACTGAAATAATCCGGGAGACTATGGTATATCTGATCGATCGGACCCCATACCCAAACGATCGGATAGCAAAAATTTTCGAGGACGGGCTTCGGATTTGGTTTCCTTTTGAAGCTGGAATTTCCAATTTGAGTCCTAATTGTGCTCTATAACCTTAAGGCATGAGTTTTAGGCTATTTAAAGGGTGTTTCTCTCAACCCTAAGAGAAGATCCAAGAAGTTATTCTCTCATTGTTCTGACGTAGAATACCCATAGAGGGAGATTGGGCTGAAGAGTTGTTCTAGAGAGCTTGTTGCTTCTACTTTCTTGAGAAGATTTGACAATCTTTGTTCTCAAGGTGTTGCTGGATCAAGTACAGGGAGCGATGCGCGGCGGGAAGTCGTGGCAACGGGGAGTTGTGCAAGAACAACTACAGTTCTTAGGTCGACGGAATGACTGGGAAAGGGAGCGGTGAGTATATCTTGTAACTGTTCAATAGTGCTTGATTTCTGATCGTGGTTTTTCTTCCTGGATAGGGTTTCCACGTAAAAATTGTGCCTGTTTTCCTATGGTGTGTGATTGGTAGACTAGTTCACTTTGATTATTTGGTTTTCTTCTGTTGTGCACTGGTTACTGGAACTAGCGTCCATTCTAGAAACCTTCACATTGACCATTGGTTCAATGAGCTTCTTCTTGTTCTCTCGATTAGATGCATCAAATGTTAAGTTATATGTTCTTATACCCATCTTTTCTCCATGTAAGTTGTTCATTCTTCGTTGCAATAATATTTTTATCATTACTTATAAAAAGAAAGAAAATAGAAACGAAGGAAGATCATGTTTGAACTTGAGGTAATATTGATATATTGATTCCAAGAGAGTAGCATTGGTGCAAGCTGGAGGCACTAGAGCCGCACTTTCTCTTCAAACTGCTAGGACCTTGTAGAGTCTCATTGGGAAACAAAGGTGGAATAAAATACATCTGTAAAAGGAAGAAATCTCATATAAATGACATAAAAAACTGAACTATCGTCATTATGGTTGAATTAATATCATAAAGACTCTTTTTCTTGTCGACATTTACATAAAGTTTGTCTGAACTCTTGTTCTTCCTGAGTATGACTTTTTTGTCTTCTAATACTAATGAAAATCAAAGACAAATTACTATTTTTATACTCCTAATAGAGTTGTATTCTTTAATAGCTTGATATATTTTGAAACAAATGGTGTTGGACTGATGTAGGCCCTAAGGTTAGGACTTGTGTGGAGTGCTGAAGCATGATCGTGCCCTAAGTGTAGGGTCGTCACGATGTAGTAATAATCGTTGAAACCGGGTCGATCCACAGGGAGCCAATGATCGCGATGTACCTGTCCTATTGGAAGACTAGTGCTAGCCTATCAAAAATGTATAAAAATCACAATTTTTACTTTAATTAAAAATTAATTACAGATCTGAATAAAATTAATTACAATCCGAATTAAAGAAAAATCCTAAAATAGAAACCTAGTCTAATAAAACTATATTAAAAATTGTATCCACTATAAAAATAATTAGAAAACCAATTGGAGATGTTAAAAATTCAGAAATAATTAAATTGAAATTCAAAATTGAATGAGAGCCTTGCAATCTAAGGGTCAGGGTTCAGTTGTTTTCTAAATACTGAAAATATGGGCAATTTCATTCAAGACCCAAAATCTGAAAAATCAGATTTATTAATATTTGAGAAATTTCAGAAAGACTCTAGTCTCCTTCAAATATTTTCAATATTTAGCAGCCTTTAAGCATGCAATATATCATTCGAAAATAAGGCATCAAAAAGACATAAATAACGCAAATAGATTAATAAATGAAAAATCAGATTTTGAATTAAAATTGCTCACCCATAAAATCAATCAATAAAAATATCAACTTACACCCTTTCTCCTAAGATTACAAGTAGAAAATCTACCCCTCCATCCTTCTTCTACTTCACCAAATAATCAACTTTTCGTTGGCCTTGTATAATAGGTGAGTGAGAGAGTTCAAGAGAGAGAGAGAGAGAATGGGTAGAGAAAAGAATGCACGTGAAGGAGAGAGTGATTCACGTGAGGGATTTTGGGGCCTCCCCTTTTTGGACGTCCAACTCAATCCTCAGGTAAATTTAAGATTTGAAACTTTTGAAATCTTGGAAATTTTGGATATATCCAACTTTTGCAACTTCTTTCGATAATGTTTCCTCTTTTAAGAGTTTTGCACAACTACTCTTTTCAAAAACTGGACTCCACCTTTATCTCCTTGATTTGTTTGCTCCACTAGCAAAAAGGGGGTCCCACTTTGACAAAATAATTTAAATTTGAAATTTGAAATTTTGTTGCAACTTGGGACAACTTGGACGTGTGAGTGCTTGGCTTGGCATTGTGTTGGACGTGCACTTCTTGTTGGCATTGGATAATGCTTTGCTTTGCAACTTTTCAAATTTTGAAAAGCCTTGAAGCTTGGACTCTTTTCTTATCTCTTGTAATTCTCCACTTGGGCCCACATATCAACTAAAATATCTAAGTTCTAAATTTCAGAATTTTGTCTTCAACCTACAACAAGAAGTGGGCCCCTCTTCAGTTTTTCTTCTATTTAATGCTCTTCTTAATTTCTTCCGAGCGGGTCCCGATTTCTGAATTTTGACACAACAATTAAAATTAATTCAGAATAATAATTTTCATTAAAAGGAATGATGTTATATACATGGGGCCCAAAAATGAAGAATTTGATAATTTCACCAAGATGCATTTTTATGAGATTTTTACTTAAATTCAACCAAAAGAGTCTAATTGCATGATTTTCATTAAAAGGGATGATGTTATGCATGGGGCCCAAAAATGCAGAATTTGATAATTTCACCAAGACATGTATTTTTATGAGATTTTTACTTAAATTCAACCAAAAGAGTCTAATTGCATGATTTTGTGAAAATCTATGAATTCGATGCATTTTGTTTTAATTAAGTCCACAAATTTGTGTGAAATAATGAATTAATATGTGATAACGTGGACTTATCAAAGCACGTGTTTGCAAACACTTCGACACGTCTCCACAGAGACTTCAACACGAGGATGCACCTCATGGATAGAAACCCACAATATTTCTATTCAATAACCAAAGTCTTAAGATTTTCATCTCTACAATGTAATATAAATAAGAAAATCAAACTTAATAGCTAATAAACCTAAACAACTAGGAAGGATATTAAATTAGAAACTATCCTAAATAACAAGCAATTTTAAAAATAATTCCTAAATTGCTTTGCTGGGTCCACACTTGGGTCATCCGTTCTACAGCATTCCCTCAGATTGAAATAAGAGTTCGACCTCGAATTCGGTTCTTCTTCATGTTGCCTCGGTAGACATGGTCTATGTGAAGCACTTCCTTAAGAGTCATTTTCTTTTCATAGCTTCTTTGGCTGTTCTGGTTTAATTGTATGGAGTGTGACTTGCTTTCCACCATGCATGAATGTGTACGTGTTGCCCATACTATGAGTGCCATTTTTGTCATATATCCACGGGCAACCTAAGAAGATATCACCGCTATCTATTGGTAGCACATCGCACCAAAATGCATCTTTATAATCTTCACCAATGGCAAAGGTAACTTGACATGTATGTCACACTTGCACTTCATCACTTGGACGATTGTGCTTATAAAGCTTAATCATCAGGCGAGTTTGAGAGATGATATTTTCACTACTTCCCATCAACCACAACTGTGCAATTTTGTTCATGTGCTGTACCTGTTGAATGAAAAATATTTTTCCGCAACTATTTCTTCTCAACAGTAGGCGTAGTTTCTTTTAAGGACCATGAGAGCTTTAAGATCCTCCTCGGGACCTCCTTCCTCCATCTCCTCTGTGGCATTACCCTTAGGGTCATTTGAAGTATCTTTCACATACATGCTCCTTCAATGAGGTGTATGTGTTTTGGACATTCCATTGTGCGATGCCCTTGTTGTTCACAATGAAAGTAGGTGATCCTATTCTGACCTTCAGGCTTGGAGAAAACTTTTTCCGACAGACCACTTGGTTTAGAATCTTGCAGTGATGGGGTCTTTTGTGCAGCCCATTTAGATGTACTAAATTTTTGGGCTTGATAATTTGCAATATCCTTGGCGTTGATGGCATGTTGGACGATCTCATCAACATCATCAAAATTCTTGAATGACAACTAACACATCATTAGCCTCATTTAAGCCACAACGAACTTGCATTGTCATGAATTCTTCATAATATTCAACAAGTGTTCTAGATCCTTGTTTTAAGTCTTGAAAGCTTTGAATGTATACCTTTTGAGTGGTTGACAGAGATGAATTTTTGTTTCAAAATATTCTTCATTTCAATCATGTCTCAATAAGATCTGTGGTTGTTCCTCCTTTTCTTTTGCAACTCCGCCCACCATATTGCAGCATGATTGCGAAATCAAGTTGTTACCAGACTAGCTTTACTTCTATCATTGGCTTGTGTGCAAAAATATTTTACACACAGTACAGTAACCAATCCATAAATTCATCTGGTTTCAATTTTCCATCATTTTTGGGGATCACGAGTTCAATTCCTAAATCTCAGTCAACATTATTTATGGGCTGATCTTGTTGATTCCGAATGTTTTCTCCATCATCACGGTGATTATTTGCACGCTCATTAGTTTCTAAATGGGCTAATCTAGTTTCCATTCTTGTAGGAGTTACTTGCATTTGGGTAATCGTTGCTGACAATTATGCAATCATGGTTTAAAATCGAGGTATCGGCCTACCCAAAAAACCGATACCATTGCGGTTTGAGTCTATCGCGGTCGTCGCGGCATGAAATTTTTTTACCCCTAGAAAAAATTGAAGAAATATACAAAAAATCCAAAATATTGTAAAATGCTAGAAAAAATATTTTTTTCATTAGTAACAACTTTAAAGTAAAATATTCTCCCCCCCCCCCCCCCCAAGTCATAACATCCTATTTCGCTGTCTAATTTTTAAAATTAATTATATTTAGTTTAGTGTGTAATCTTTGGTCTTATCTTTTTTTCTTTTTTTTTTGGCTAAAGAATCCTTAAATGTTAAATATCTTTTTATAGTGTTTAATCCTTGGTCCCATTCTTATAATGTATAAATCTATTGATGCTGCCCATAGAATCGAAGAAAATCAAAATAACCATCACTCTTATATTAACTTTTGAAAAAATTCACTCCGATTAGAGTTGAAACTTTTGCCAAATTGACCATGTTGCATGATTAGAATAATTGGTTTATTAGAAATAAGATTGCTAGATAGTTTCGACTAGAAGGTTTGAGGCAGGAAAGGTTTAGGAGTATTTGACGAAGATGGTTTTCGGGTCATGTGGATTTTGGAGAATTCGTCTCGACTGAGTTTAGCAGGGAATGGTTGGGCTTTGGTCGGGGGGTATTAGTAGGGAGGTTTTGGAGGGTCTGATGGGTTTTGGCGAAGGAGACTGGGAACTCGAGGGTGGGGTGGGGTGGGGTTCGGTTAAGGCGAAGGAGACTGGGAACTCGAGGGTGGGGTTTGGTTAAGGCAGTGGACGTGGATGGTTTGGATTTGAGTTGGCTCGACTGGGTTCGGGTGGGGAAGTAGGTTATGATTGGATCGATAATAAATTTTTTTCCCGATTGGGATGGGCAGAGATGATGGTGGCGACGGGGATACAAAAGATGGGTTGGGGATCTGAGGGATGGGTGTGATGAAGTCGGAACAGTGGAAGGTGGAAGATTTGAGCATATGGAGATGGGACGGACATGTTTCTGTCAGTGATGGATCAAAGATCAGAGCAATGTGGATCTCTGATTCCAATTTATGTAGGCCCTAGGGTTAGGGCTTGCATGGAGTGCCAAACACGTGTCCACAACACTTCAACACGTCTTTGGAGAGACTTCAACACGAGGATGCACCTCTTAGGGATAGAAACCCACAGCAATTCTATTCAATAATCTAGCTTTGCCGAAGCTTGCTTTAGACCACTGCCCAATATTTATGGACTTGGGAGTGGAGTCTTGGGGTCCAAAGCCTTTCCGCTTTGAGTTAATGTGGCTGGAAGAAAAGGGCTTTGCAGACTAGATTTAATCCTGGTGGACTAATTTCCAGGTTCAAGGATGAGCAGGTTTCAGATTGGCTTGCAAATTGAAGTACCTGAAAGCTAAAATCAAAGATTGGGCAAAAAATAATTTCGGTAGTGTGGAGGCTTCTATGGCAGATTTGTTGAATTCTCTCAAGGAAATTGACTCCCTCTTTCAGTTGATGAGATAACTCCTCGTCAGAACCTTAAAGAGAAATTCCTTTGTAAAACCAAGGAGAAGGAAATCAAATGGAGGCAGAGTTATAGGCTATCTTGGCTTAAGGAGGGAGACAAAAACACCAAATTCTTCCATAGTTTTACTTCCCATAGAAGCCGTGTGAATACAATCTCTGTCCTTTGGGATGGGGACTGAAGGTTAGAAAGCAAGGAGGAAATCGTGGATCATGTGCTTGATTTTTACAATGACCTCTTTTCAAAGGAAGATTGGATCGCCATCCAAACACTTGATAACCTAGAGTTTCCGGAGTTATGCGTAGTGGATGCGGATTGGTTGGAAAATGATTTCGAAGAAGAGGAGGTCAACGAGGTAGTTTTTACTCTTGGGAGGGATAAAGCACCCGGCCCTGATGGGTTCCCATTAGCCTTCTTATAGATTTTTTGGGAGGTCATTAAATTGGACGTGATGAATTTTATGAAAGAGTTTCATGATAGAGGCAAACTCTCAAAACACTTTGGCGCATTCTTCATAATTCTAATTGCGAAGAAAACAGTCATGGAAAGCATTAAAGAATTTCGTCCCAGTAGCCTCATTGGCTCCATCTACAAAATTTTGGCTAAGGTGTTAGCTACTAGTCTTCAAAAGGTATTGCCTGACATGATCTCTAATGCCCAAGGGGCTTTCGTTCATGCTCGTCAAATTTTAGACGGTGTGCTCCTTGCTAATGAATGCATTCACTCAAGATTTAAACAGGGAATACCAGGTCTCATTTGCAAGCTGGACTTGGAGATGGCTTATGACAGGGTGGACTGGGAGTTCTTGGCAATACTTACTGAGAAGAATGGGCTTTGGTATTAAATGGCGGGGGTGGATTTCAGAATGCTTGAGTTCAGCTACTTTCTCCATTTGTATCAACGGATTTCTGTTTGGCTTCTTTTCCGCCTCTAGAGGTCTTTGTCAAGGGACCCACTTTCCCCTTTCTTATTCGCCATAATTGGTGAAGCCCTTAGCCGAATATTGCAAGCAGCTAATGATGCTAACCTTAGCCAAGGTTTCTTCCCATCTAATGAATATCAGGTTATTTCCCACCTCCAGTTCGCCGATGATACTCTCTTATTCTGTGATGCTAATGAGATTGAACTTCACAATGTCAAGGCCATCCTTTTATGCCTCGAAGCGGTGTCAGGTCTTAGAGTTAACTTCTTTAAAAGTGAAATGATTGGTGTTAGGGTGGAGGATGTAGAAGATAATGTGGCTTAGGCCCACTAGGCCCAGCCCAACCCATCAAGGGCTTGTACTCAGCTGTATATCAGATCCCACATGTGGGATCATCTTAGATTATGTTGCCGATTTATCTCTTATTTACTTCCTTGTATGGATTAGGAGATTGATTATTCATTGTTCTAATTGCCCTTGATTGGGGTATAATGTAATTATAAATATACAAACGATCGTTCCATTGAGGTATTGAGTTTCTCTCCAAACTCTCGTCTCTTTCTTCCTTCTCTTATTTCATATCATTACATGGTATCAGAGCGTAGGTTATGATCAATCATCTTCTATTATTGATCAATCTTCTTCTCTCATTGATCCACTGAGTCTCCCTGGCGTGGATCTTCTTCCTGGCGTGAAAAGCTTCTTTGATTAGTGTCACTGATCAACAGTGGCCTACCATGGATCATCTTCATATCTCCAAGAGACCTCCACAGTTGTGATCGACCATTCTTAAGGATCTTTCTAAGGATTTTTATGGATTCTTTCCATCACCTTTGAGGTAGTTTTCATCCACTTTTTCATCTGTCGATTTACATACAATTTTGTCATATAGTTTTCATTAAGACCGTCCAGATTTGTGGATCTTTT
This sequence comes from Persea americana, assembly GCA_029852735.1. NCBI lineage: Eukaryota > Viridiplantae > Streptophyta > Magnoliopsida > Laurales > Lauraceae > Persea > Persea americana. The sequence goes on from CM056816.1 coordinate 20,206,607, forward strand.
TCCAAATCTCATCAGATTTGGACTGAAGAAAGTAACTTTGATCCACTTTACAGAGATCAAACCTGATCCATGATTCGACAACCCTGTGGGGCCCACGCACAGATCCAGGTCCAAATTTCCAGTTCGTTTGGTTCTGTTTGGAACAAAAATTGCACTGAATGTGCTGTCTTCTTCTGTTTTCTTCCTCTATTGATAATACTGCTTGCTGCTATATGTTGTGGAAGCTGCTTGTTACGGATTAAGGCTGATTTATGACTGATCATTGCTGGTTATTGCACTGCTAGTCCACTGTTGGTATTATTACTGCAGTATTTGTCTTTTATAGCAGATCAAACCACCTTTTGGTTGGTTTGCGTGCTGCTCTCCTTCTTCTTTGGCACTGTCGTCTGTCCTAATTGCTGTTTGCATAGTTACTATTACTGCTGTTGGTTGCTGTCCTTGGTTGCTACTTATTGCTGATTACTTAGTACAGTTGCTACTTTTCTACTATGGATAAGTATGATGTTATTCCTGTTAAATTTAATGGAAATAATTATATGGCCTGTTCTTTTCATTTGAAGAATTTTGTAGAAGGCCAAGGACTGTTTGGTTATCTTGTTGGTTCGATAACTAAACCTACTACGTCTACTGACACAAAAGCATTAGCTCCCTCGTCCAAAGAAACTGCTAAGGTTATCACTTGGATTCTTAACTCCATTGACCCTTCTCTTGCCATTGCTCTTCAAGCATATACTACTGCATTTGATATGTGAGGTCATCTCAAGAATGTTTATCATCAAACAAATAAAGCTCGCAAATTTCAACTAGATAGTGAAATTACAAAATTCAGTCAAGGCGATAAATCTGTGCAGGCGTACTTCAATGGATTTCTCACCTTATGGACTGAGAGGGATGCTATGATTATTCAGTCTGTGTCTGTTGGGTTTTTGTCTGAAGGTCTTAAATTACAAGAGGAAACCCATATCAGCCAGTTCCTTATGAATCTCTGACCCTAATTCGAATATGTTTGGTCGGCTCTCATGAATAGAGAAGTCATAGCGAACCTGGATACATGCTTTCAAGAAGTCCTTCGAGAAGAACTTTGCCTCAACTCTCAGCGTGCCATTCTTGAAGAACCAAAGGCCTACCTAGCTCCTCTTCAGGCTGAGTCTGCTCTTCTGGCAGCCCACAATCAGAAGCCTACTCAATGCTATGAGTGCAAAGGCTTCGGTCATCTGGCCAAGAATTGTCGAAAGAAATTGGTTTGCAGATATTGCAAATGCACTGGTCATCTTATTGATGACTGTAGCAGCTTACAACGAAAGAATGGGCCCCAGCAGAAGCAAAATCCTTCCACCGTGCCCAGACAAAATGCTCCGACTGCGTTCCATGTTCAAGCACCTCTTCCTAACACGAGAAGCACTTCTTCCGGGGTTGTATCCATGACTCCAGCCCAGATTCAAGAACTAATTCAGAACATGGTGACCTCCGCATATGCATCCATGGGTTTTAATGGTGGTCGGTATCAACCTCTTTATCCTCTAGCATTTCCTGCTTTTCATTCTTCAATCTCTCGGTCTTTCTCCATTACCCCATCTACCTGGTTTCTAGATTCAGGAGCATCAGACCACATGACTTTTGTGGAATGTAGCTTTACAGCCTCTCACCCTTACCTTGGCAAGGACAAAAGCACTACCGCTAATGGAGACCAATTACTCATTTCTGGGATTGGTACCATTACTTTATCCAGTGTCTGTGGCCAGTCCCTTCACCTTTCCAATGTCTACTTTGTTCCCAAATTATCAGCCAATTTACTTTCTGTCGGACAACTTATGGATGATGGGTACCGTATTAACTTTTTTTCCACTGGTTGTGTCATACAAGAGCGGCAAACTGGGAAGGTGATTGCGACGGGGAGTAAACATGGTTGACTGTTTCTGCTGGACATTGGACATCATTCCCTATTTTCTTCTTCTCCTAATTTCAATAAATTGTGGACTATCTATCACAGTCGTCTTGGTCATGTGAACAATGCTTATTTACTTTCTTTGTTTAAAATTGGTTGTTTAGAACCCACTATTGATAATAAACTGATGTCCTCTTTACTTCCATCAAAGTGTGAAACGTGTTGTTTGAGTAAGAGTCATATTTTGCCATTTCCTATTCATCGTTCTCGTGCGTTATCATCTTTTGATATCATTCACATTGATGTTTGGGGAATTCCACCCACATTAAGTAGGACAGAGTTTAAGTATTATGTGACCTTTATTGATGATCATTCTCGATTCACTTGGATTTATTTCATGCGCTTCAAATCTAAAGTCTTTTCTCTTTTTCAAAAGTTTTACAATATGGTTCACACACAATTTCAGAAAGATATAAAAATTCTGAGGTCTGACTCCGGTGGAGCATGCATGTCCCATGATTTTTCTGCCTTCCTTTCTTATAAAGGCATTCTTCACCAAAAATCCTGCCCACATACTCCACAGCAAAATGGTGTTGCAGAGAGGAAGAACATGCATATTTTTGAAACTGTTTGTACTCTCCTACTTGAATCCTTAGTTCCTCCAAAATTTTGGCGTGATGCTGCGCAGACTGCTGTAAATCTCCTCAATCGTCATCTTAGCTCTGTTCTAGGAAAGACTACTCCATATGAAGCTCTCTTTGGTCATACCCCTTCATATCCTCACTTGCGTGTTTTTGGTTGTTTATGCTTTGTCCGTCTTCCACCTACAGAGTGCACTAAGTTGTCACCTCAAGCTGCCAAATGTCTTTTCCTAGGTTACAGTACTGAACACAAGGGATTTCTGTGTTATGACCAATCCGAGAAACGCATGCGAATATCTCGTATTGTGAGCTTCTTGGAACACATTCCTTTCTTTTCTTTGCGTTTGGAAACTCATCCTGTTACTGTATCTTATCTGCCACAATTCCCTGTGACTACTTCTCCCCCACCACTTATTACCAATGTCTATGTCCGGCGTAACACGGTTCCTCCTGTGGAACCTCCTTCTCTTGATCCTATCCCAATGCTGCCTCCTGCACCCTTAGGTATTAATACTTCCTCTTTTGATAGTGTCATACCCCTGCGGCGCTGTAGTCGTCATTCTGTTGCTCCTGACAGATATGGCTTTCCTGCTCTTTTCACTTCTTTGGATAGTGCTCCTATACCCACCTCTTATTCACAGGCTTTGAAGATTGCATACTGGCAGGATGCTATGACTGAGGAGTTGCTTGCTCTTGAAGCAAACAACACATGGGACTTGGTAACGACTCCTGAACGCGCTTCTGTGATTTGCAGTAAATGGATCTACTCTGTAAGGGTTAACTCTGATGGGAGTCTTGATCGCTACAAAGCTCGATTGGTTGTGCAGGGTTTACAAGCAGGAGTATGGCATCGACTATGAGGAGACATTTGCACCAGTGGCTAAAATGACCACCGTTTGTACTCTTCTTTGTGTCGCTGCATCCTGTTACTAGCCTCTCTGGCAAATGGATATCAAAAATGCTTTTCTTCATGGCGACTTGAAAGAGACTATCTACTTAAAACTTCCTCCGGGATATGCTTGTCCTCCTCAGCATGTTTGCAAGTTGCGAAAATCTCTTTGTGGACTTAAGCAGGCTCCCAGGGCTTGGTTTGATAAATTCCGGGCAGCAATTCTTCAAGCTGGGTTTTGTCAGTCATTTTGATAGTTCACTATTTCTTAGATGGACACCGAATGGTTACACATTCCTTTTAGTCTATGTTGTTGATATGATTATCAGTGGCAATGATATTTCCGGCATTGCGGATCTCAAGCACCGTCTCACTCTCCACTTCAAAATGAAGGATCTTAGTCCTCTCACATACTTTTTGGGGCTTGAGTTTTCGTGTACCAAATCAGGCATTCGGGTCCATCAACGTAAATATGCTACCAATTTGATCACCTCAGCAAGACTTGATGATGCTCACACTTTTGATACGCCGATGGAATTAAACAGCAAACTCAGTGCAGAGGATGGCTTCCCCCTGGATGATCCCTCTATTTTCCGGCGGATAGTTGGTAGTTTGCTCTACTTAACTATGACTCGACCTGATATTTCTCATGCAGTTCATATGGTTAGCCAATTTGTGAGCAATCCTCACAAACCCCACCTTGTTGCTGCTTTGCGTATACTCCGCTATGTTAGAGGCACTCTTACTCATGGTCTCTTCTATCCTTCTGATACTTCTCTGCGCCTATCAGCGTATGCCGATGCCGACTGGGCTGGTTGCCCTGATTCTCAGTGATCTACCACTGACTGGTGTATGTTTCTTGGCGATTCTCTGATCTCGTGGAAGTGTAAGAAGCAAACCATTGTGTCAAAGTCTTCCGCTGAGGCCGAATATTGGGCAATGTCGTCAGCAAGTGTTGAAATCATCTAGCTTCATCGTCTTTTTTGTGAATTTGATGTCATTGTTGGTCAATCTACACCTCTTCATGGGGACAATACTAGTGCTACCAGAATTGCAAATAATCCAGTCTTTCATGAACGGACGAAGCACATTGAGATTGATTGTCACTTCATCCGTCAACATGTTGTCACTGAGAAGATAACCTTGCCTCATGTCTCTACTCATGACCAGTGGGCGGACATCTTCACCAAAGCACTTCCCAAGCCGCGCCATCATGAATTCACTCGCAAATTGCTGTTTTCTGCATTACCACATCAATTTGAGGGGGAGTGTAGAAGATAATGTGGCTTAGGACCACTAGGCCCAGCCCAGCCCAGCCCATCAAGGGCTTGTACACAGCTATATATCAGATCCCACATGTGGGATCATCTTAGATTATGTTGCCGATTTATCTCTTATTTACTTCCTTGTATAGATTAGGAGATTGATTATTCATTGTTCTAATTGCCCTTGATTGGGGTATAATGTAATTATAAATATACAAACGATCGTTCCATTGAGGTATTGAGTTTCTCTCCAAACTCTCGTCTCTTTCTTCCTTCTCTTATTCATATCATTACAGAGGATGCTTGATTAGCAAGGCTAGCTGACATATTTGGTTGCAAAGCTGGATCTCTTCCTTCCTCCTATCTGGGCCTTCCTCTGTGCGTCGGAATGGCTTCAAAAGCCTTACGATCCCCTTTTCTAGAAAGAATGGAGAAAAGCTTGGCTTTATGGAAGGCCAATTATTTGTCTCTTGGTGGCAGAATTACCTTAATTGAAGATGCTGTAGCCAACCTGCCGATTTACTTCATGTCCATGTTCAGATGCCTTCTTGAGGTGGTTAAGCGTATTGAGAGGTTGTAGCGGGACTTTATTTGGGATGGTAATGATAATAAAAAATTCCACCTGATAAAGTGGTCTAAAGTTTGCAAGCCCAAAAACAAGGGTGGATTGGGTATTAGGCCATTGAAGGAAATGAAACTTACACTCTTGGGCAAATGGCTATGGAGAATTGGGGCTGATTCTCATGGCTTATGGAAGGAAGTCATTTACTCAAAGTATGACATCTCTAGGGATGGTTGGTTAGTTCGTGACCCTCTTCCTCGCTTCTTTGCCCTTTGGAAAGGAATCCTTGCATCCAAGGATGAAAATAGCTACGCCTGCCGCCAAACCTCTACGAAGCTGGCGCTACGTAGCGGTGTGATTTGAAATACTCGCCAAAATTTTTTGAAAAAATTCCAGAAAATCCAGAAATTTGTAAAATGAAAGAAAAGTGGTTCTTTTGCAAAAGTAAGTACGAAATGGGGGTGTAGCGGTGCCCTCAATATATGAGGTCCGTTATCGCTATATAAATAGAAAATAATAGTAATTTTTAGTTTTTTCACATGTATTCATGTTTCTTAGTCATGCTAACTTAGAAAATAATGAAAAGCTCATAAAAAAAAAACTAGAACATGAAGTAAATGCATAAGACTTAAGAGTTAGGTCATTAGTGAGCATTGAACAATCAATACTTCAACCCTCAAGGTTCAAGGTTCAAATTCAATCAAGTGAATGAAGTGATCAACATTCAACATCAATTTAGAAATGACAAAGAGTAGAGAGTTTGTGAAGGAAATAGGAATACCTTGGTCACTAGCCACCACCAAAAGGAATGTCTACCAAGATTCAAGGCATGGTTATCCTCATCCCCATCAGTGTTATCATTTATATTGGCACGATATTGCATTTGATATTAATGAGCATTGGGATCCACAAATCCAAAGAAGGCAGCCGCATCATAGGAACTTGGAGGAGGTGGAGGTGGATATCTATTATATCGCGTTTCACCATAGTCACCATATGAGTAGGACCCTGAAACAGAAGACTGTTCTTCTCTTTGTTGCAGTTGACCATATGGAAAATACTGTGAGGGTCCTTATCCACTATAACTAGGGTTCCACGAGTCAGCCCATGATGTTGCTTATTGGCCTCCAATATCTCCTCCAGGAGCAGGTGAAGTAGGTGGTGAGACTCTCCGACGCCGTTGATAACCACGGTGTCCTTCCATTCTTTCCGGAAAGTCCTGTACCTCCTCTATAGGAATGACATTTTCCTGATCATGTTGGTAGTATTCACTAGTAGCACCTGTCTCACTAGTGTCTCCTGCTCCATCTCCCCCATCCCCTCCACCATGGCTACTCAAAGACCTGGTGCTACTCGTCCTCTCCGAAGATGACACAACTTGAGTAGGTTTTTTCCCTTTAGATTGTGGGTGCGACTATGCACTTGTGCCTTCTCCTCCAAGTGGATCTCCCTCTACCTCATCCATTTCTTCATCAAGCAAATTTCTAACCTCCTCCTGAAAGCCTGGATCTGAATCTAGCAATGGATCCTCTATCTCGGCTATCCATGGGAGCAAGGGATCGTCCTCTCTGAATATGTGATCCAAACTAATAGGACAATATCTCGGATCATCCCTGGCCCTCCTTTCTCTTGTTCTGTTTCTCAACTTCAAATTGTAATGGCAATACACAAGCTTGTTGAGTTTTTTCATGGTAAGCCGATTCCTAGACTTTGTGTGGATCAAGGAGAAAGTGCTCCAATTCATTTCACAGTTTGATGAAGTTGTAATTTGACTAAGGATGTGAACTGCCGCTCTCCTTAGACTTGGAGTATCCTCTCCAAAACTCATCCACCAATCAGCTGAAATTCAAAATAAACAAATAAAATTAGATATTCCTTAAGTTCATCCAATCAATTGAGAGATAAATAACAAAAGACTATTAGGTTGGGTGATTGGGTCTTTTGTTCCTACCAGGTGGCATCTTTCCAATCGCCCTCATTACAAGAGGGACAGCAAAGCCTCCTCTCCTTTGTGTGTATATAGATATCTACAATGTGAAAATTAGGAATAAATCAATAAACCATATATGTTTAATGGACCTATCTCAAGTCTTAACATATACATATGTGATCTTAAATCTCAATCACTAACTTACCTCTTGGATGGCTTTGATTTGATCATCATCTCCCGACAATTTCATCAACACTTGCCTTAATCCTACCATCAACTCCGTATCTATTGCTTCATTGTGTTGTTGGGCATTGGGGTAGTAGAATTCGGGATTAAGGAAATAACCTACATTGAAAACAAGTTGAAATGAAAAATGATTAAACATCAATCAAAGAGAAATTGCTTGCTTTAAAAGCATCAAATAGTGATATTATTATAGAGTACCTGCAGCATGCAATGGATGGTGCAACTGGTCTTTCCATCGGTCATCAATAATCCTTATGTATTCATCATGATATCTAACATTCTCTATGATTGCTTAGCCCGATCTATTGCTTCATATATATATATATATATATATATATCCCATTGTTGGCTTATCATCACCATCTACAAGCTGCAACACTCTAACTAAAGGCTCATAAACGTTTAATAAATTAGTCACTTTCTTCCAAAATTTATTGTCCTTCATCAAGTTAGGGATCTCAAATTCCGGACCACTTGTTGCATTGCCCCATTTCGAACGAAGCCATTCTTCTGATGCAAACATCTGAATCAACTCTGTTCTAAACCTTACAAGGCTCTCCATCGCAATGAAATGGGTAGCAAACCTAGTTGATCTCAGGCGTATCAAGGCATGGTTATTTGTGAATCTTTTCATCAAGCTCAAAAGCCATGAATAATCATAAATAAATCTGGTAATGCCTTTACACGCCTTGATAACTTCAACAATTTTCTTCTTCCTTCCAATCTCTTCCATAATGAGATCTATATAGTGTGCTGCACAAGGAGTCCAAAATAGATGAGGCCTCTTCTTCTGCAACATCTTACCGGCTGCCTTGAAATTGGCGCCGTTATCTGTAACAATCTGTACAATATGCTCCTCTCCCACACTCTCTACAACCTTATCCATTAGAGTGTATATATATTTAGTTGTCCGTTTATGCTCAGATGCATCCGCGGACTTCACAAAGACACACCCAACGACTGAATGCACAAATTTTTTTATTAAATGTGTTTGTGTGCCGCTGGTCCACCCATCACACATGATGGTGACTCCATTCTGTTGCGACATGGGCCTAAAGGTCTCCACCCATGTCTTTATTTCTTTATATTCTTCTTCGAGATATTTAGTGCCCACATCATAAACAAAGAGCGACTGTATTTCCCGTCCAGCTTCAGCGGCAACATCAGGAATTGTTTGGAAATAGGGGGAATCTATTGCTGTAGGTAGTATGTTCTTGTAAATTAGCCATTTTGCTGTAGCTTTGGCTAATCTATCTCTTGCAGCCTTCATCGCCCCTTTCATAACACTTGATATATTTGGTTGTTTAGCTCCATCTTTCCTATGTGCTAGAGGATCAACAGAGGAAGGAGCTGCTCTTCTAGTAGAAATAACTTCTACATCAACATCCCGTTCTGGGTGCTAAATGCCCTACGCATGGCCCCTGCAATGCCCTTGCCCCTGCTTGGAACAGTAGATGAGCCCCCTGCATCATAATATTTCCTTCCAGCAAATGCACGATGTTTATGTTCTTCTTGGTGACTTATGATGGACTCTCGGCGTGCAGCCTCCATTTGTGCATCTTCCTCATCAAAACCTTCATCTCCAAATACATCATAACGGGCAGCATCAATATCTTGTTGCCTCTTTTCTTTTATCTAAAAACTTTTTTAGCTTTGTTTTGGCAAACCAAAGCTTTCATTTGTTCCCCGATTTCTCTTGGCACTTCGGTATAGCCAGCAACATTGCCAGAAATGTGGCCCAAGTGGTGCTTGAATCTTGTAATGCCCCCATTGGTCACTTTCCCACAAAACTTACATTTGATTTTCAACCTGTTATTCTTAACTGCCTTACCAAAGCTCCATGCGGGATCAATATCACGAGGCATTTTAAGTTATTAATTGGCAAACATAAATACACAATAGAAGACTAAATACCTAGCTATAAATATGAACAAGTAGTATGTTAAAAATTAAAAAAACAAAGAAACATGTTAGAGGAAACATATATCTGGCGCTCAGGAATCATTCTCTTGACATTAAATTGGTATTTCATTACTTGAAGTATAATTTTTTTTACAAAAATTTAAAAAATCTGAAAATAAGAAAATAAAATAGAACTAGGAAAAGATAAAGATATGTTGGATTGATCTATGCCAAACATAGATATAACATTTAGGAGCATTTTTCAATACATTTGATTGGCATTTCATTATTAAAAATATTTTTTTTTTCAAAAAATAACAAAAATCCGAAATTAAAAAATAGAAAAGTGAAAAAACAAGCAATATATGTTGGAATGATCTATGGAAAACATAAATATCAAATCCAGGAACCATTTTCAAGACATTTGATTGGTATTCAAATATTAAAAAATATTTTTTTCATAAATAAAAAAATCCAAAAATAAAAAGGAAAAAAAACTAGAAAACAACCAATATATGTTGAAATGATGTATGGAAAACATAGATCTAACAATTAGAAGCTATTTTCAAGTTGTTTCGTGAGTTTTCCATAAGTAATAATGTATTTTCTTTTTAAATAACAAAAAATCCGAAAATAAAAAAAGGAAAAAAAAATTAAAAAACAACTAATATATGTTGGAATGATCTATGGAAAACATAGATCTAACATTTAGATGCTATTTTCAAGATGTTTCATGAGTTTTCCAAATTTCCATAATGTTTTTTTTTTAAAATAACATAAATCCGAAAATAAAATTAATAATATATATATAAAAAACAAAAGATATGCATGCAAGATCAAAAGGAAGCATGGATCTACAATAAAACAAGACAATGATGCCATTATGTTGTGATTCATATTAGTTAGAGAGTGATAATCTCAAAAATGGGAAAAAAATCACAAAGAAATGCATACCTAGATGATGAATCTTCTTTAGATTCCTTAGAATAGTTGAATCTCTTGATTTGGTAGCAAGAAATATTGACAAAATGCAGTTGGGACCACTAGGGGGACACACAGAAGCTTCACAGCAGTGAAAATGGAGAAAAGAGAGGAAGGAAGATGAAAAAAGTAGAAAAAGTAGAGGTAAAAATCGTCAGGGGGGGTTTTATACCCCCACCCGCTATGTATCGGCCGCTACGGGCCGCTACAGGTGCAACTGCGATATTTAAATCCTTGCTTGCGTCTAAGGAGCTGTTCTTTCGGAGTTTAGATATCGTGTTAGGAAAGGAGATAAAATCTATTTCTGAACTTACCTATGGGCGGGGGAAGTCCCCATAGCATCCTTATTCCCCGATTTGTTTTGTTGTGCTAGCAACCAAGAGGCTAAAGTCATGGACTAGATGGAAAGGAGAGAAGACAGCATCATTTGGGGACCCGTTTTCAAAAGAAACTTAAACGAGATAGAGGAGGCCCGATTTCGATCATTGCTAACCATCATCGGCAATTTATTCATTCTAAGAGATGGCCAAGATAGAAGGATTTGGATGACCTCTGGCAATGGCATGTTCTCGGTGGCCTCCTTTATGTCTATGATTGGAAATGTGGCGCTTAATCATCATCATTGGGGCAAGCTTTGAAGCATGAAAGCTCCCTCAAGGGTGATTGCCTTTGGGTGGACTGCAATCGTAGGAGGGATTCTGACTATCGACAACTTACGACGCCGTCGAGTCATCATAGCTAATGCTTGTCCAATATGTTTGACAGAGGAGTCGTCCATTGATCACTTACTGTTGAACTGTTCTGTTGCTCAACACTTGTGGAAAGCTATCTTCAGATGGTTTCATGTGGCCAGCCCCCTCCCCCATTCCTTTTCTTCCCTATTTGAGTTTTGGAGGCTTGGTGTGGGACCTAGGAGGGGAAGAACGATGTGGAATCTCTCCTTCTTGGCAAACATATGGACTATTTGGAAAGAGACAAACTTGAGGTGTTTTGAAGGCAAATCTTCTGTAGTTGACAAGTTAGCTGACAAAGTTAAGTATTTAGTGGCGACTTGGGTCTCTCCCCTTCCTACATTCAAGGGCATCTCGGTGAATACCATTATGCACAATTGGAAGGAAGCAGCCAATTCTAGAGCTCACCACCAGAGGATCTCCCCTAGATGGTGTCCTCCGCCTACAGGTGCTCTCAAACTTAATTTTGATGGTAGTGCTGCTGGAAATCCTGGTCTGGCAGGTCGGGGGGGTGTCATTCGGAATGAGGAAGGCACCATCCTTCTTTCCGATTCGGGTCCAACTGGTGTTTGCTCGATTAACAAAGCCGAACTTATTTCTCTAAACATCGGTCTTCGTCAAGCTTCGAGCCTTCAACCACAAAGATTAATTGTGGAATGGGATTCTTACTGTGTCATTCAATGGGCATCCAAGTCTCCTACTCCCCCTTGGTACCTTTTAGACATCTGTGAAGAGGTGATACAAATCTCCGGTGCTTTAAATGTCTCTTTCCACCATATAAAGCGATCGGCTAATGAAGTAGCTGATAAACTTGCTAAAGGAGTCAGGGAAAATGCTCTGATCATTGGTCCTTGATGGTTCTTTTGTATTTAGTTCTTGGGGGTTGTTGCCTATTTTTTTTGGGGGGGGGGGGGGGGGGGTGGGGGTGGGCTTAGCTCCTTTTTTCTCAGGTTTTTTTTTTTTGTTTTGTTTCAGTATATCTCTCTTATACTGTATAGTTCCTTTTGAGCAATGAATTTCAGTCACCATTTAAAAAAAAAAAAATCTATTCGATAATCAAACTTAATGGCTAAGAAGGAGATTAAATTAGAAACTATCCTAAATAACAAGCAATTTTAAAAATAATTCCCACACTCGGGGTCATCCGATCTGCATCATGGACTCTTCTTTACTTACAAGGATTAGCTGATAAAAAAAGGGGCTGTCATGTTCTTAGGAAAGTGCTGCGAGCCTGCGATAACCAAGTAAATGAAAAATATTGATGTTTGGCTCATTAGGGCAGAGGAAGAGAGAGAGAGAGAGAGAGAGAGGAGGAGGGGGGAGGGTGGGTTATAACTCCATCCCACCCCCAATCCACAACCCACCCCACTTGGTGATGTTAGATGGTGGGGTAGATATTTGCAAGTCAATATGTGATGGCTTCAATACAAGTATGCCTAGAAGGGATGAAGATGCATATGAGGGGCAGATAAATGAAGATGGACAAGGATTAGAGAGAGAGAGAGAGGACAAGGATTAGAGAGAGAGAGAGAGAGAGAGAGAGAGAGTCAATGAAAATCCATACTAAATGGTTTCTATTACGCTGTTTTTTTTTTTTTCCTTTCTAAACAAGTTGCATGGTTTGATTTAAATTTATCTACACATTGATTTAAATACCACCTAAAAGCAATTTTTAATGAAAAATAATCTAGATTCTAGTTTGAATGTGATGTATCCCCGAGAAATCTAACTGTGGAACCCGTTTTCATCAACCCAACCCATTAGATGAAACTCTTCCCCTGCAAAAAGATTGTGTAAAAATATCACTCTTATCAAAGTGATATTCACCATTAGATTAAGCAATGCAGAGGATGTAGTTAACTTATCTAATCATTGAATTTGCATTATTTCAGTCCAACGGCAATATCTGCATCAACCGGAGTAAACTCACTACCAAACCTGGTCCATAAATCAATATTGGTTACCTGTTTAAGTTGGCCTATTTCCCTCCCTGCTTTGATCCATGGAATACATATTCACCGTGAGATACTGGATTAGTGCTTCTACATATTCTATGGTGACTTTGAAGACTTGAGTTTGGAGACGGGGAATCTAATTACGACAATCTAGTTTTGATCACCAAATGGGCCCTACGAGGGATAAACTGTAGCATAGAAGATTTACTCATCAGAGAATTGACCATTAATTTTTTTAAATCGGTAGCAGTAAGATTTTATTTAAAAGAGAGTGAAGACAACTCAGATTATAACATACATCATCACACCACTCTAGAGTGTACTGGTATAAGAGAGAGATACCAGCCACCAATGCCGATTACATTATATGAGCACTCATATTACAAGAATGATCTACTCCTTGCTTCGTTGCAGTGGAAGACCCAAGATTTTCATTTGGGTGGGGCTAAAATTTTTCTAGACTTAACATTAAAAAAAAAAAAAAAAAACTTTTGCTAGACTTTACCGGACTTTTTTACATTACCAAATAGCACCTATATGTTTTTCTTTAGAAAATGTCCAACTCATGGAACTCAACTAGATGCATGAAGTTATTGAAGATTGGGCAATGTAGAGGTTAGCATGTTAATTAGAAGTACCAAAAAGCTTTAGATGGATAAAAAATGATTCTAACCTTGATTTTAGATACTCCAACTCACATTATCATGTTTCGCTAAATTAATATGCCAAAATCAATGTCCAATGGAGGTCACTGTAAATTGAAGGTGAGTGGGCGTGTAAGAAAAACTGAATACAAGAATATTTTGAGGACACCAAAAACTAAATACAAGAACATTTTGAGGACACCCATCCTTTCCATTTTTTTTTTTTTTCACTTTCTCAAAGCCTCCAACCTTTGAATAATGGGAGCGAAATTTTGTCCTTTGAATCATGGTGTGGTAAGAAGACGTGATAACAAAATTTGGAGATTAAGGGTTCAGATTTAGGTATAGAGTGATTATGAAGGATTATTCTAGATACGTTTGGTAGATGAAGATGTAGTAGTCTACACAGTACATAGGGATTGGCAACGAGGAGCTCGATTGACAATCGGCACGAAGATGTTTCGGAAGAAGAGGTCGAAGAAGAGGGAGTGATGTGTTGCCGCAACGTTTTCTTTTCTTTTCTTTTTCAACCAACGAAGTTTTACATATGTGGGGTTATCTTTAAACATTTGTGGAGTGATAAGTTTAGACATGTGGGGGCATGCTCCAAGGCCCCATTGGGGATTTCAATTCTGACCTGGGGCAATTGCCCCAGATCACATCCCAAATCTCTCCAATGGTCCTTGCCCGGAGGCCCCAACTCTAAGGTGATTTCAATTCCGACCTGGAGTGACTTGGGGTGACCACCCCAGGTCACAACAACATAGGTCCGCCCCTGCTTCGTTGGACAATCCGCCATTTCATTATCAGATCCTGAAATTAGACATGCAACTCAGATACTAGAAGGTTGATTTCATTAACTAAGATTTGCATTTTCCATGGTCTTAAAGATTTCATCCAAGAAATTGCATTGGCTAAGTAACTTTCCACAATAAAATTTTGTCGATAAAGGGAGTGAAAAAGACAAAGGGCTTCCAATATGTCAAAAACTTCTGCTTCATAACTTGTTTAGAAAACATATACATAACTTCCCCTTTCTGCTTCCTTAGGGGTCGTTTGTCTACACCCATTTACGTACATAAATGGTGAATATGTGTAACATTTACGCATTAGTCATGTTTGTTTACAATTATTTACGCATCTGTGTGTAAATCAGATGTGTAAATGATTTGAACACCTGTTGAGATGGTAAATAGAGAATATCAAAACACATGCAATTTCAAAGAATACCCATTGAAGGCAGACGGTTTGGTGTTGGGGCATTATTGTTAAATAGGTTTTGGGTTCAAAAGCCCCCTCCAACGCATTTAGAAAAATAATAATAAAAGAGGCTTCAAAACCGATGGAACCTATGAACGAAAACCCTCCCTGCGTCTTATCTCCTACATCTCATCTCCCTTTTATGAAACAGGGTCCAAGCTACAAGATGCAAGTTATGGAACGAAAACCCTCCCCGCGCCTTATCGGAAATGTGCCTTAACAAACAGGGTCCAAGCTACAAGATGCAAGTTTCTCTCCATCTCCTGTATTCTTATTTCTCTCTCTCTCCATTTCATTTCTTCTTTCCCTCCTTTTTTTTGTTTTTTTGCAACGGTTGCTAATCCGCAATGATTTTGTTAATCGAGTACCTCCTCCATCAACTACGCTCTTCTTATTCCCAAGGATTGAATTGTGGTCTGCCAAATGACAGGGCAGTTGCCTTGCTACTGATCTCTGAGTGGGTGGGCTGTTAAATCTGTAGTTGAGTGTCTGTTTATGGGCTTATTTTGGGACAGTTAGAGGATTGAAGCAGACTGTTATGGACAATTTGGAGATGTTGAAAGACAGCTGTGGCATGCTGTAGCTGGCATAGGAGCCTGTTTGATGGATAAGAGACTGTATGATGCTTAGGACTGGATTCTAGGGTAACATTAGAGCTGTTGAAAGGATGGACTATGGGATGCTATAGGCTGCAACAAGGAAGGGGTTTAAGGCTGTTCTACTGGGCTTAGTCTAGGTTCAGGTTGGGTTGTTTCGTACCAGTCATTATTTAGTTGCTCCTGAATCTAACCTATGGAAACTAAGAAGAGATTTACCAAAAAACTAAGAAGAGGAAATATGAGCAGATGTGTTAGTACTTGGCTATGCCAAATAAAGTTTAGTAGAATTAATAGATTCCTCGTTAAGGGCTTGTTTGTGCATGTCCGAGGAAAGTCATGTTTCCTCTTCCGCAGTAACCAAAGTCCGAGCGAGGGATGGTCGGACTCCATTTTCTTTTCTAACGAAGAAAACCAGGCCACTCCCATTGTTTTTCCGTGAAAAAATGTGTTGCACCAAATGGTATGCACCAAGTAACCTAAAAATAAGCTACTTAATATGCACACAACTTAAAACTCGCAAGTGCATAAGATCACTATGTAGTATAATGAATTGTAAGTACGGGGTTGATCCCACGAAGACTTGTGATAAAACAATGTAAAAAATAACTAAAAAAATTAGAATATTAAATGGATGAAAAATTGATTGAATGCTGATTGGTTGAATGAAATTACTAAAAGCATTAAATTAAACTATTAAAATAAATCAAAAGCTTAATAAAAAGTAACCTAACACACAAAACTCCTACTAGGATTAAAAACAATGAGAATGAATGAACTAGGGTTTCATCTACTCCCCTAACCTATCCTATGCATGTCCCTTATTGTCTTTTAATAAAAAATCAGAATTATTGATGGCATTTATCAACCTAGATCATGGCGTATCAACCTAGATCATGGCATATGTATCTAGATTATGATTCCCCTAAATCTAATTCATGAGTGGCATACTACAAGAATTGTTCATCAAGTTGTAAAAACTAAGCATGGCATATGTCCTAGTTAATACATGCATGATGCATAAAAACAATGGGAATGAGAAATGCATGAGTCTAAGCATGGCATATACCTAGATTATTCATGGTTCTAAACCCTAGATGCTTAACATCAAGATCAATCAAAGATAAGTTAGCTAATCTTAAATTTAATTGAACATGGCATGATTGGCATGGCTTATACAAAACTCATCAAATCGAAAACATGGTTTAGAAACTCAACCAACAGACTGAAATCTTAATTAAAGAATGCCAAAAGGAACTACATAAAATTAGGCTAGGGTTTCAACTACACCCTAGCCCTAAAAGGTTTAGCTACTCATGTTTGGAACTGAAAATAACATGGAAAAGTTGGTCATAAGAAGAAAACTAGAAGATGATGGTCAAGAAGTGCACGGCCAGCAGCAACTTCTCTAACTCTTTGCTCCAAAAAGCTCCTCCAAGAAGTGATGTATGGCTGCTAGGGTAGTGTATGGGTTATGGTCGTCCATGCTTTGTGTCCCCTTTTATGCTTTTTGCAAAAGCAGTCTTTAGGAAGGAGTTTCCTCCTTTTTAGGCTTTGTTTCCTTTTATTATTAAACCTCTTGCTTATTTTCCAAGTAAGTTTCCTAATTAGATGAGAATAGAAGTCTTCTTTTCTTCATGTGCAAGACTTTCTAATACCGGTCCCACTTCATAGCTTCTTGAAAGTTCCTCACATGGACCCACAAATCTGAGATTTATTTTTAAGAGACTAAATCTAAATCTTTGAACATAAAAGTGGGCCCATATGGGGCGTGCAACATGGTGTGTGGGACCCCCTTCTTGGACTTCTAAGCTTAGCTTGGACTCTTGCTTGGGAACTTCCTTCTTTTTCTCCTTTTTCTTCTCTATGCTTGGGTGCCACTTGGACTTGAGAAAGAATTTCCAAATTCTGAAATTTATCTCTTTTCAATAGATGTGGGGCCCCCTTTGGGCGTGTAACACATGGTTGGGCTGTTTTCTTCCTTTTCTTTTCTCCTTCTCTTTCCTTTTTGGTTTATGCTATGAGTCTCCAACACTTTACTTCTAGGGCTCCACCTCAATTTCAAATTTCAAATCCCCAAATAGAATAGGGAGGGCCCACCTGGCCGCACAACCCTTTATATTCACACTTGAATCTCTCAATTAATTAATTGCTGAAATTCTTCTCTTTTAGCTCCTTTTGACCTTTTCGTTAAAAATAACAAAGACAATGTAAAACAAATAAAATAACCATGAACTAGCACAAGATAAACCAAATATTAGGACTCAAATTATAAACAATTAAGCACTTATCACCAAACATCTTGGAACCATAGGAAGCGGAATGGAAAGGTTCCTGCACAAACGTACTGTAAAAGAAGTGTGACTTCAAAGATCTTTCAAATCCCTCTTAGAGCAACACAACATTCCCCAGTTCAGAAATAGAATGGTTCATCTTCGGCTCAGAAATTATACACTATGTTGAAAGATCTACCATGCTGCTGCTTCTGATGATTTTGAACTTTCGATGATGACCCATTCAATATCAGCAATTCAGCACATCTCCTTTGCATGTCTAGTTTTATCACACTGGATGCAAACCTTTTTTCTTCTTCTCGGGAGTAAATTGCTTCTCATTCTTCTTAACGCCTCTTTGAAGTCCTGAAGCAAATACAGACCTTTTTGGCTAATTTATGCTACTGTCATTATTCTACAACAACTCTCTTCGTGATGGAAAGAGAGTGTTCCCAATGATGGTAAAACTTCAGATGCCAAAATACCATTCCACTAGGTATCTGTTACCGTCATTGTGCAATGATGGCTCTTCCTGCTGAATGAGAGAGAACACTATTCCTGAAGACGCCAAAAACTAGCTCAGACCTCATTCCATCATTTGAGGGTCGGTTCTTTTTTTATTTATTTATTTATTTATCATCTTGAATGGGTGAACAATAGTATTGATGTTGGGGCTCTGATACCACTTGTTGGGGCTTTGATACCAATTATGGGGAATTAATTAAGGCAATCATGCACGATCAATCACAGCCACAAGCAATCACAAAAACACAAATTTACGTGGCTTGGCAAATTTGCCTACGTCCATGGGGCTATGAGGATTTCACTATGCAGAACCCTCTTAACACTTAGTTTACTCTCTCCCCATTGTGTCAATCTTGCTCTCAAAGCCTCTCCCATCGAAGAACTCCGACACCACGGGAGAGAGAGCTTTCACCTCTCTCATAGAGTCTAGGGTTGCAGATTACATCAATATATAATCTCCGCTTTCTTGGCCCTCAAGAAAGCCCCGGTACAATGACCAAGATACCCTTGACCATGAACCTTGTCATTGGCTAACCCAATGAACCAATCGAAATACAAGACATAAACCCAACAATTGATGTTATGAAGACCTGTCAGTGATACTTCACCATTTTATCTTTGAAAATGAGATCTTGGAATGGATTTAATTTTCTAAGCCTCACAATTGAATAAATTCTTTCAAAATCAATCAATATGATAGGTCCCTAATTTTCTATTTTTCTTTTTTTCATAGAGCAATGCTTTGAAGATGAATGACTGGATACTGAATTATTTTTATCCACACCCGTATTGTATTGGTTATGAATTCAGTGAACTCATCGCCTTTTGTTCTTATATCTGTATGCATATTTTAATTTTTTTTACTCAGAGTAAACACCCAAGGTTTACCGGCAATAACCTAGAGAAGAACAAAATACTCTACTATCGCATTGAAAATTTGGCTGCAAAGCATGGGTGCACCCCTGCTCAACTAGCTCTTGCATGGCTGCTACATCAAGGGGATGACATGGTCCCTATCCCAGGTAAGTCACTGTCTTTATTTTCTATGATCCGGTCCTGATATTTAATGCCTATGTTCTTCATACCCAACTCCAGTCCAGCCATGTGCCAGGCAACCTTTTCCAAATCCAATTACCCTACTGACTTCACGATGTTGACATGGATCTACTCTCTGTTCGGCTGCACATGTACGCTGAATATGAAAAATTGAAGTTTTTTCTCCCTCATGTTTTGTAACTGTATTACTCCCAAATTTGGATCCTGTTGGATGGCTTGGACATGGTCTTAAAGGTGGCAATGATGTTACATAGCAGATACTATTATTTGACATAACGCTTACTGCTTGACTTTGACCTTAGATGTTTTGCGAATCTTTACAGGAACAACTAAAATCAAGAACCTAGATAATAACATCGGATCATTGAAGGTCAGGCTCACACAACGAGATTTAAATGAAATTTCTGATGCTGTGCCTGCTGACGAGGTAGCTGGCCTTTGCTCTTACGAAAACGTCATCTTGCACTCATGGAAATTTGCAGATACACCTTTGAGAAATGGAGGCACCGGAGCTGAATAGTTCATGATACAATATTTGCCTCTGAAACACTAGTATCGGATATGCGTCTTCGAATTCTGTAGGCTGTAAACATAATTCAGGTTATCCTACATTGTACTTCTCTTATGAAGCATAAGAATTAGTTGAAGATAATTTTGTTTTGTTGTACACTGATGACTTCGGCCCTTTCTTTCTTTTCTGCCTTAATTTCTTTAAATTTCTACCAATGCCCGGATATCTAGTTAATATGCTTATTATGTCAGTTATCAATGATATTTTTCTGGACTTCTTTGGGTATTTATTGGCCTTCATGGATATATTAAGACAACCACACTAAGAACTGATTGTTTAATTGGAATGGAATTCTTACGTTTCTAAAGAATGTCTTTCTATCAAATGGGCTAAACCTAATGGATCAAAGGTTATACCACCTATCTCATCGTTGTCATCAAAGCCTTATCTTAATCATGTTGGGGTTAGTTATATGAATTTTGTTTCACCATTCCAGTCTTACTCTAGGCTAAATCCTTGAATAAGTTGCGCTTCTTTGGATCTATCCTTTTTACCCCCATATGTGTCCTATTCGGCCTACTCCTTTTTGTTGAATGGTTTTCAACTTGTATAGAAAAGATTTTCCTCATTGTTGACGTTGTTGGCCTACATTGGACATCTCTATACTATATCAAACGAGCCTCTCTCAATGTATTGCCCATTGATTATATTCCTACATGCTCTTGAATGCGTTCTATCCTAGTTTTACCAGATAGTAGTCATCTCAACATTCTCTCCTCTGCTACACTTGGTTTTTGCACGTATTGTTTTCTAATTAGCCAATATTATGCTCCATAGATCATTGTTGGTTTAATCATGTCGTGTAAGACTTTTCTTTCAGTCTTGTTGCTATATGTGGATCACAAAGCTCTCAACTTCAACCATCCAATCCTAATCCTATGTTTGACAATGTCGATCTCAGAGCACTCCACTTCAACCAACCAACTCTAATCCTATGTGTGACAATCCCTCCATCCTCACTAATTATTAGAGCGAAGGTATCAGAAGGAACTTCTTTGTGCTGTCTCTTGAACTTCAATTCTTATTGTAGTTACATCTCTTTGTTCATCCCTTTTGAAGTTGCAATTCATATTTTCTATCTTTTTATGACTTATTTTAAAGCCTTTAGATTCTAAAGTTCCTCTCATCATCACTCAAGTTTCGCATTTATATCATCTCTCGAGTATTACACTGACACTATCTTATCTGCAAACAACATGCAACAAGTTACCTCCTCTTATCCATAATCAATGTAAAAATGATAAGGTCTTAGAGATGTAAACATATGGTCATTGGAAATTCACATGGCTCTCTAGAGGTAGTTTTCACACTAGTTACCACTCCTTCATATATGTATTTAGGGGTTGCTTGTTTGAAGTCGTTTTCGTTTGTAAATGATTGCCGTGTAATGGTTATACATCATAACATTTGTTTGCACTCATTTACACATGTGATGCGTAAATAAGGTGTAAAAATGGTGTGTAACTAAGGCCACTTTTACATGAAAATTTTCGCACCTAAATAGTTATGAAAATCACTTTCCCGTCTGCCACTTACATAAGGTGCCTGTACAATCTCACATGGCAATTGCATTTGGTTATGCAATTGGTCGTGGGATCAAAACCCATCGACCACTCTTTATCTTTTCATTTCTTTGGGCTTCATATTTATAATTTGAACTGCTCAATTTGTTTATTTAACTAATGAACCCTAAGACGATTAATTTTTTATCTTAAATCTAGATAGATTTTGAAAATTTTATGAAGAGCGTCCAAAAAAACCCCAACTATAGATCTAATTTCCCGCACTTCTGTGGCCCCCAATTCATGATTTAAAAGGAATTTAATATTCTCATATTGATGATAACCAACAAGACATTTAGTTTCACATCTTAAATCTTCATGGATTTTGAGAAATTTATGAAAAACGTCCAAAACATTTAAACAAATCTAAAACTATTGAATGCACTCATTTACTCGTGACAATGGAGATTTTGATAAACATGTTAATGTGTTTCAGATGAATAACATTTGCATATGTAACATTTATGTATGTAAAATCCATTATTGTATCACATGCGAAAAAGGCAAATGATCCCTTATTGATGCCATTATAGCTTCTTGGGTGCTCCTTTTATCTGAAATTCACCAAAATGAGATCTCTAGGTTGATTGTTTGGAGGCATTTTCAAACACTTGCTAGGTTTTTAGGTTTAATTGTCTCATTTCTTAATACCTGATGGGTTTCCTGACGGTGAAAGGTTTCTTGATAGAGTTGGTATTTTTTTATGAGTATTTTTATGGCCTAGGTTTCAGGGAGGTTGGATGGATGGATGGATTTGGGTTTTAGATTCTAGAGAGATGATGTTTTTGGAATGTTGTCGGGGCAGAAGGTTCTAGCCGTATAAGTTTGTGTAGGTGGGAAGAAGAGTTGAATGTGTGTGTGAAGGTTGAGGAGCAAAGTTTTTGATCTAAAAGGGTGTAGGTGAATGGTTGGTTTTGAGAATTTAGATCTTAGCTATTAAAAAAAAGAAAAAGGAAAGGAAATTCGCTGGTATTTCATTTTCCTATCTTCTTTTGATTCTAATTCCTTGAGAGGAAAGGTGATTTGATGCTCATTTTTTTTTTTTTAAATTCACATTGATCTTTATTTTTAACTAGTAATGGTATAAATTCTATATATATTCAATTCCTATGTATTTTAATGCAAACAACTAGGCTCTTCAACAAAAAAGAACATGAAAAGGCCTCATACAAGGGACGTCGCAAATAATTTTTTTTTATTCTTATTTGTCAGCTCTACCCAGCGGAAGCCGGTGACACCACATCTTTAAATAATAAAAGCAATAAGAAACAAAACCCTTAAACCAATCTTGACCCTTTAGGCTAACGTATTGAACTATAGCCGCATTTTTTTTACCAAACCAAATATAGAAAAAGGAAAACTTGTATTAATTAAATATAAAGTCTTTATCATATGAAGATGCCAAAAATCATTAGCTTGCCCAAGTCCTTCAAATGAGGCTCATTGTCATGTGTGAGTGTTAAGAAGATTCCGCAAGAAAAGGGCTTTGACTGTGGAGACGTTTGTCCAAGGGGAGGTTCCATGAAAAGCTAAACTCTCTTCTTTCCTTGCCTTGACAAAGTTGGTTGGTGCAGTATAAAAAACTGTAGAAAATGTAATTTTTAAATTATTTTCCTTTGTTAGAGAGAAAAGCGGAGTCCAACCCTCTTCCATGAATCAAGATCATTTGAGGATTTTCCCACGGTGACCTTGAGTGGACTAATCATGGTCTGCCACCGTGGTTTGATCTCACGACTTATATGTAATTACTGGTCAAAACAATGTCAAAATTAGTAGTTAATTGGACATGGGTCCCTAGTCGTGTGGGTCATACGGGTACTTAGCATGGGTTATTATGCTAGTAAATGAATTGCCCAAACGCCGTGTTGAAAGAGGCCTCTCAATTTGCCCTCTTCCAATCCATGGGCATGTATCTTAAGTGGGCCCTTTGAACTGGGCTGTATGTAAGTAATGTGCCGTCTGTTCGGAGCACATTCTCCAGTGAAGTAGAGTCCTGAGGCACGTGACTCCAGCAGAAACGCACCAAAAACCACAATAGGTATTATCTTCTCCGGAGTAACGCCGAACTTGCGCACTACCTCTAAAACTTGCTAGGAAGTAGCAATGGATTATTGACTCAAGTGGTCAAAGTCAGTCATCCTTCCTTGCTTGGCAAGCTACCAAATATTCTCAGCACCTTAAACAGTATCATGTATTATATATATGTAGTCTCTTGCCTTATGCTCCACACTTATCGGAAACAGGAATACAAATCAAATTTGATCACAGCTTTCTACAGAAAGTTAGGAGACAGGAGTACTTCAGAAAACCAGTTCCCAGAACCAGAAGAAACAAAAATGGCCTTTTTATCTGCTGTTTTCAGCTGTTTTGGATCTCCTCCGCGAGTTTCATGCAATGATGGGCAGAGAAAGGAAGCAGGACCGAAACACAAGCCCAGACCAAAGACCCCAATCCCTGTTTCCCACTTCCCTGTAAACTCCCGTTTGTCTCTGTTCTCTCTCTCGAGCTCATGTGATTGCTCTGGCGATGCAAGACAGCAGAGAATAGCCAGAGAATGGACTTCGAAGGATGTGTTATTGATTTATTAATTGGTTGCTATGAACTCTGAAAGGACTATGTATGTATTTATGTTGTTGTATCATGTATTTATAATTTGAGATTTGTTCCTTCTTCCATTCAATTCATCAATAGTCAGTCGCTGTGTTTTACTGTGGAATTCCAATAGTGCTATGATGGCTAGTAGGAGAATATTGTCCTTATTTATGCTGGGGTTGCACCGTTCATCAGGGTCTGCTGTTGGCAGATAGAACATGATCGATCACCAATGCGTGTAAGTTGAAGACTTTTGTCGTGACCCACGAACTCAACCCGAACCTTTTGACGTGCGTAACAAATTTGTTGGGCTTAGATAATAAGCTCGCACCATTAAAAAAAAAAGAAGCAATATAAGGTGTCATACTGGCAATGGAGGATGCAAATTTATAGAAGAAACTCAAATCTTCATATTTGAAGCCACATGCCACTATCCATCTTCTGTGGCATGATGGTAAGTTGGGTGGTCCTATTTAAATAGAAATATTTTAGAAGAGTCTAGCGGGTGATGAGATTGATACTCTATCCTCATGTATATGGCTTGTGGGTATTCAAAAATCTGTTGAGGAGAATTTCGAACTCTCCAAATGCAGTCTCCTTGAACGTTTCTACGAGTCCTTCAATACATTCTAGCAGATCCTATCTGAAATGAGTAAGATTTAAAAGGCCACAAGTGACATTTCAACGATACTGTATTTTAGGAATTTTTATGGGCTTTTTTTGACTGCTTGATCACCTAAAAATGCGGAAACTGTAATGCCCCAAAAATCGGGCGCCACGAATTTCGGGGTGCTACGAGAAAGTATCTAAGAGATGCGGAAAATCCAATAATATAATCACATTTAAATCTCATATGAGCATGTAGATGGACAGAGTCCTAAAATTTTATTTCACTTTAAGGGATTACAAGGTACTTTCTATAATTAAGCTAACTATTCAATCCTATGCTAATACGGCCAACTACAATAAAAGGAAAGAATAGTAATCTATTTAATAGACGCCTCTTGGTACACCAACTGCACCATTCTCTGAACCCTGCGGCAATGGATCAGCCGCCAAGCAGTTCTACCAATCAAAGGAAGCAGAAGAGAATATACCTGAAAACACCAACGATTGGGTCAGGCTCGATGAGCCAGGCAAGTAGGCATGCTTAGATGGCAAATACATTATATAAACAGATAGGGAAGAAGACCATACCTGATCCCAGATGAACCTGCGTGGTTAGTACCTCTATAATGATATAGGATATCAGAGTGCAACATAGACAGTGTGGAGTGTAGTGCATGAACAGTAATCGAGATAATAATATAACAGATGTTAGATACAACATATCAGATAGACAAGATAAGCCATTAGCATCAATCTATCGTATAAACCATGTAAGTACATCTATGTCCTCAGTAACAGAAGTAACCAGAGGAAGTAACCCTACCATATCCACAATCATCTTATCTAGATCCAACCGTATCAACGTCAACAGTTAAAAACACTAAGCAACGACATCCTAAATACATAACATTAATACACCCAATATACAAGCATAAGTGCACACAAGGTACGTCCACAGTTGAAGTAACCACCCATCACTATTGTCTCATCGAATAGGAGCACACATGAGTCCATCAATATCCATAGCCACAGCCAAGTCCCAGCCATTGGTCTTACGTGCTAGATCAACATCAATCACTCATCCATAGCCACAGCCAAGTCCTAGTCATTGGTCTTACGTGCTAGACCAACATCACCGTCCATCCACACTCGGTCCGAGCGCCAGCGGTCTCAGTACCCCTCCCCCACCGGTACCTACTGTGTCAACCAACAATATCTCAATATCAATGTCCATGTCGGCATCATAACCCTCGGCAGACCAATTGTACATCCACAAATCCTACAGACCACTTGGTGGGGGTACTCCGAACTGGATAGCCTTATCATAATTAATATGAGACGATGTTAGTCAAGTGCATGAGGCACGGAGTTCAGGTATAAGTATTCTATCCTTATGATTCTCAACAGTTAATAATGTATACCCTTGTAAACTCCGCCTCTCGATACGCTCTATTAACATTATCTCATTATATAGTCCGTCCATTAGTATCTACCGTTAAGTTCCCAATATTACAGGTCAGGACTTTAAGTGTCATGTCCTGACATCTCATCCAATACGGATCGTGATCATGGATCAGATCTTAAGTGCAATGTCCTGATTATAGTGCCTCTCCAGGCTAATATTTCAGGTTCGGACCTACCAGCCAGCCTTAGTGTCCGTTTCATCAATATACGTACCATATGTCACAAATTCATAGATGATCGTTACCCCTCCATTCAGGTCTAGGGCCCCACTTCACCTAAGACAGTGATCACGGAGTCCCAAATGCTTATTATGTATCCCTGGTGCTCATGTAGGTATTTAGCATCATAGGACATCCATAACCATTGAATCAGGTTCCATTTACAACCCTAGACCCTACTTAGGCGATTACACGAGTCAAGGTTAAGCCCGGCCCTTGATTCGTGTCCAGCGTGTCCCAAACAGTCCAAATGAAAGGTCAACAGGGCCCACACATGATCAGATCGAAAGAGGGGAACTGAATCTGGAAAATCACTGTTTACAGTGTACCAGGTCGACATCATGGGTCCACAGGTCTACCTGGCTCTCTGTGGAAATGGTTAGCTAGCTGGGAGTCAGAAATCACCTCCTGCAGTGTCCCCGGTCGACATCATGGTCCACCGGGTCGACCGGGTACACTGCGGACATTTTCCCAAACATCTGGCAGGTGGGGCAAAATGCAGTGTGGCTGGTCGACCGGGCCTCTTGGCCAGGTCGACTACGTACACTGTCCGGTCCATCGGGTACACGGGGACTGTACCTTATGGCCATTTCTGCTCCCAGTTGCTGAAGCCTCTCCTGTGTGCTCGGTCGACATCCTGGGGGATGATGTCGACCGGGTACACATGAATTCCACATTTTTCAGATTTTTGCCATCTTCTTTTCAATCAAAACACCATCAAATCAAATCCAGATCTACACTGATCATCTCCAAACTTCATATACAACTCCCACATCATGATCTCATCACAAATGGGCCATTGATCTTCCAAATGGGGGTTTCCCATTCATCAATGGCCAAAAACACAAAAGAAAGGCTTAGAACAATCAATTCCATACATCACATCATTTAGCCAACCATCCATAAACAGAATCATGCCAACCATTCAGAAAAGACAGTAATTGTAAATCTAAGCATATTAATCAATTAAATGAAAGAATCTAAACATGTCTACTTGCCTCTATTGGGAATTGGTGATAGAGTTGAGAGAGAGAGATATGTGAATTCCAAGCTCCTAAGGTGTTGTTGATGAGATTGAGGTGGCCTCCTAGCTTCTTCTTGGGCTGGGATTTGGGGATTAGGGTTCCTTAGGGAGAGGTAAGGAAGATGAGAGTGAATTAGGGTTTTAGGCTAGGTTTTGCAATAGTTTGCTTTTATAGCTTAGGGTTTGGGATAATTACCAAAAGGGTAACTTGGTTTAAAATGGGAAAGAGATGGGGCCATGGGCAAATAAGTCATTAGGTGGGTTCTAGAAGGTTCTTAACTATCAATGCCCTTCATATTAATTCTAATATTAACTAAGTCTTAATCTAATCAAGACCTGTTAAATTAACAATAAACATCTAATATTTATTAAGAATTATATATATAAGCTAATTTTAAAACTTAGGAATATTAACCATCTATTCCACTAATTCCTATTACTTAGCATATTAAAGTAGGAAATACCATATATGGTTAGGATTACAACTTAAGCTTTTAATTAGGAAGTTAATTATAGGAAACCACTATTAATCTCACAAGGGTCTTAATCTTATAGTTTAAGCTAAATTAATGGGAATTACCAACTCCTCGTACTAATCACTTATTAAATAGGATAATCAAGGATTTGACTTGGTCAAATTGGGTTCTACTAGGTATTTCTAGGAACGGGTCCTCACAGAAACACCCTCTCAAGAAATTTTCAAACATTTGTTGGAAATAGGTGGGCCTCGTGGATAGGTTATCAAAACTTTGGACCCACTTGAAACTTGTATCAAATACCTATAAGGCCAAAAATCGAATCCCAAGATAAGAAACCCTTTTCTCATGTATTAAGACAAAACATAAAACAATCTAAAAGATAGAAATGATCTGCAGCAACATGCATCCAACGAATCTAGAAGAAGAGAAGATGTAGATTTATACCTTAGGAGCCCGATTGTGCTCAAATTGAGTAGTTGACCACTTTGGTTGTTGTGAAACGCTTTCACAAGAACAAACAAGTTCTCCTACACCTCGTGCTCTTCCATGCTATGACTCTCTTGATGAGAACTTCTCAAAGAGAATAGTGGGATCTCTAAGGAGAAGAAAAACCCTAACTGTTTGGATGTATGGTGAATTGAAGTGTGGTGAGGTGAAGCATCAAATAAGGAGAGAATAAAATATAAGGTATTATGATGGTATTTTATTTTTAGTTGTTTGATATGGAATCTCTTTGACTTTTTGTATAGAAAAGTGGAGTTTTTTTTTTTTTTTTTTTTAGTGGAGAAAGGAGGTTGCTTGTTTTACTTTTTTTGAAATATTCGGAGGAAATTTTGAAATTGTGTACTTTTGATATGACCCCTTGTCATTTTTTGTCTGGATTCACTTTACTTAAACTAATTAATCACCAAACACGCCCAAGCTCTCTAGAAGTAAACAAAAGGAGAGAAGATGAGAGAGAGAGAGAGAGAGAGAGAGAGAGAGAGAGAGAGAGAAGGGATTGGTCGTGTAATAGCGTGGGACCTCTAAGCCCCCTCACCTCTTATTTATAGGTTTTGGCAAACCTCATCTTTGTCCATAATTAAAAGTCTCACTTCTATTATTAGTATGTGTCTTACTCATCTTTCCTTTAATTACATCATCCACTCAGAGGCGGACCCAGGATTTTCATTTAGGTGGGGCTAAACTTTTGCTAGAATTCTTTTACATTAACAAAAGCAAAAGAGAAATTGTACTCCATTTAAATAGACGCAAAACTATTTAACTACATAAACTAACATATATTTTTTGTTCGAAATGATGACTATATTCAATTCTCCAAAATTTACAGTATAAGAGAATTATACTAAAAGCAAAAGAAAAACCCCAAAAAACATGGACAATTCAATCATCCAAAAAAAAAGAAAAAGGGTTGACAACCTCCAAAAAATTCGGGTATCAACCCAAAGAAAGTACATATTAACGATTGGACATTAACATATATTTCTCTCATCAAAAGTCATCCCAACTCCAAAACAAAGTTTTTACAACTGCCCCCAACAATTCTTCATGTTTTGAAAGCGTTGCATGATCGTCTCATCAACAATGCAATTGAATATGTCCTTTTTGATATATGCAAGCAAACAATAATTCATCCACTCATCTTCCATTCGATTGCGCAGTCGATTCTTAATGATTTTCATAGCAGAAAATACCCTCTCAACAGTAGCAGTGACAACTAGTAGGGTTAGCGCTAATTTCAAGAGCAAATTTAAAGGATATGCAGTGTCCCTTTTTGTTTCAACTATCTTCTGAGCAAAGCCGCTAATTCCTTTCACTTTGAAAACTTACTATTGGTGCGCATATCAATGATATAAGTAGCAACTGAATATCAAGTCTCGCCCGATCTGAGTTTGAAAAATCATTTGGATATAACTGAGAAAGGAGGATTAATTTTTCCTTATCAAAAGCAGAGAATGAATCACTTGGATCTAAGCATGCCACACAAAGAAGCAAGTCAGCGTTCACCACTTTGAAGCGGCGATTGAGCTATTGAAGTTGCAAATCAATACCAGCATAGAATATGTCGACTTGAAAATGATGAAGATTTGTCAATTCAGCTTTACGTCGTGATCGCTTTCGTTCAACAAACATATCATTCATATTGGGAATGATGATTTCATATTTATCACAAAAGAATGTACTTCAAATAGGAGAGGATCCCACCCATCATCTCTCATCATTTGCAGTCATTGCTTTGACACTCTCACTAGTTCTGTGGCAGTGATAATATTTTGATCTTTTCTTTATAATAATTTTGATAATTCATTGGTGATCCCCAATATATCTATCATCAAATGCATTTTAAATGCAAAATCAAATTCACCCAATACACACAATAAGTTAGTGGCAGAGCCCTTGTGTTCGCTCATATTATCATCTAAGATAATTTCAAGCACATCAACCACAGAGGAGAACATGAGTCTCAAGTTAATCAATGTATCAAAATGTGAGCCCCAACGTGTATCTCCCGGCCTCTTGAGGCTAATCTTTTGATTCAAACCCTGTCAACTTTCAAGTTCACCCGAATTGAGAGCATTAACGACTTTAGCAGCTTGTATACTTTGGAGCATCTAGTGGCATTTGCAAGAGCCTCCAACAACATTCAACACCATAGAAACCGAGTCGAAGAAAGCGACAATTGGTTTGTTATCTTTTGCAACAGCAACGAGTGTCAACTGAAGCTAATGTGCAAAACAATGAACATAGAATGCAGTTGAATTCTCATTCTGAATGAGCCTTTGGAGGCCATTAAACTCACCCTTCATATAAGCAGCCCCATCATAACCTTACCCACGCAAACTTGAGATGCGCAATCTATGCCTGGAAAATATCGCTTCGATGGCCATTTTAAGTGATTGAGCTTTAGTGTTTGTAACATGTTCTATGGCTAAAAACCGCTCAATCACACATACCCGTTTATCCACATAGCGTATAACAGCAGCCATTTGCTCTTTAAGAGAAATATCCCTAGATTCATCCACCAAAAGGGCAAATGGTGCATCTCCAAGCTCGTAAATGATAACTAAAGCGATTTCTGTGGCGGCTGCATTCACAATGTCTTTTTGAATATTAGGGGATGTCAATTTCAGATTCTCAGGAGCATTTTTCAATACAACTCTTTTAATAGCTTAATTTTGATTGGCAAGTACTTGCAAAAGCTCAAGGGAGTTGCCCGTACTATTTGAATCTTCAGATTCATCATGACCACGAAAAAGCAATCCTTGGCGTAGAAGAAACCAAATAGGAGCAAGTGTTGCCTTCAAGCGTATTCGATAATCTGTTCAAGCTTGACTCGACTGCTTGACAATAATCGTCTCAATGTGTTGCTCCTGATTCAATAAGTTCCGACACTTCTCATATGCTTGATTATGAACACTATTCGGTCCTCCCACATGATTCTCAATTGTTTCTTTTTTCCTCCAACTTATAAATCTTTGAGTTATAAAAGCATCATAACGCGTTCCCTCTCCAAAAAGATAACAACATGGGCAAAATGTAGCATCTTTTTCTATGTTGTACTCCAACCAACTAGTGTAATCCTTAAACCAAACATGATTAAATTGCCTCTTATCTTGTCCACACCCCGTATAAGGAAACTTATAGTTACAAGGCTGACAAGGGCCCTTTTTTAGATACGCTCTTCGGACTTGGTCTCTATCTGTAGGATGATAGCTTGAGATTGGATTCCGGAACACAGGATCTGGGGGAAGATCTGTTAAGTTAACTTCTACACGCCCTTTCTTCAAGGATGATGGCATTTCATCATTCTTATCATTCTTTAGAGTCGGAGATGGTGGATTGGTCGTTGATTGCTTTTTGTAATATTTTTCCATATCTGATTCAAAGATAAGGTCAATTACATCAAAATCCTCGCCAACCACCAATAATCAACATTTATAGCATAGGTTAAAGACATGATTTTAAATAATTTTTTATTCTTATAAGGAACCCTACTACTAACACCTAATTTGTGAATAAACTTTTAAACTATAACACCCAAATCACAAATCCTCAAGAAATTAGCACATCAATTGACAAGCAAACTACAACAATAATAAAGAAACTCTAAAGAAGTAATACACATTAGCATGTAAAAATTAGTACCTTTTTATTCTTTCCTTAAGCTCCAAACAATTCCTTTAACATATGAATCCAAATGAGAGCACCTGTATTTATAAATAAACATTATCAGCATAATCATAAACATCATATTACGGGCCAAGAAATTTTTTTTTTAAAAGAAAAAGGAGAAGAAGAAATAAGTAGTTAAATATTAAACATTGATCAAGACAATTAAAGAAGACTTGCTCTTGACAATAAAAGATTATATTAAGTGTTTTGGGTAAGATGAAGGAGAGGCCATTGAAAAAGAAATGAAACTGATCCTGAACTGTTGAGTTCTCATCGAGTCTTGAACTCTTTGAGTTTTCACTAAAACTCCAAATTTCAGATTTCTAGATGAGCCGAGTCACTAGACTCAGGCCATTGTCACTTCGTTTTGAGTAATAATTGAGCTAGTCACTATTTAAGGGGTGGTTTAATTCAGCTATCTGTGGCGATCATATATGGGACCCAATGCCAATTTACTCATCCAGTCATCAATATCTCTTAGTTCTATTATCATTTCTCCATAAAGTCATATTCACCTTTTCTCTTCCACAAAATACAGATTATTCAAATATGAAGGATGTTATAGAGAGATAATAGGATTATACATTTGCACCTTTATCATCTATTCATCTTATTTGAGTTACTTCAAAATTCAAATAGACTGTCCCCCCTCTTTTTTCAACATTTGTCTAACTCAAGGCAAATGGGCGAGGGAGAGAGCGTGAGGTTGTAACCTCAGGGTTGAACCAACTCTTGAGACTTTATTTGCCACACATACAGCCTAAAAGCGTTTCCAACCAAGTATTTCTAAATGACTGTTCGCAAGCCAGAAATTATGAGCACCACTCTAAAAAAAATCCAGTTGCATCTACAGCAGTAATTTCTGGCTATGCTACACCAAGAATTGACGCAATTGTTCAAAGATCCAGATTTGATGGAAATGCCCCTGTATTGTACCTTGATGATGGTTGTACTCTACCACTAAGAGCACCTTCCAACTGTGCTACAGGCTTTGTCATTTAACCAATTTAATGTGAGCATCAAATTTAACTGCAAAAAAAGATGAAAGTAGAGGAGGCATATTGTCAACATAATTTTAAAAAAAAAAAATTGGTACATGTTGAACTGAGTCTTCTTTGCAATGGAATGGGTTTAGTGTGGATGTAGACCAATTAATTGCAGAGATCGAAGTAAACACTTTCACCTTCAGGTCTGACATATACACCTAATTCATCATATGCACCTCATTTTCAGGAATTATTCCACTTGGGGTGATTAACCTTTTGTAATTGCGATTAGCCAAGAAATTAGAAAGCTTCTATTACAATTAAATTAGAAGACAAGAACAAAAAGGCATGCCTCAAATGGATATGGGATCATGAACAAATATTCCAAATAACATTAATCAGGAATCATTAATATCAATCGGAAAAAAGGACCGTTTAGGAGGCATACCGTCGGCACTGCACACTTGATCAAATTAAAACTTGAAAAGAAAACCATAATAATTAATAAATTTACTTTGGGGGACTCATATTAGTGTACCAAATAAGGTAACAAAGAATATAATAAATAAAAGCCCTAAATCAAAACAACCCTAAAATCAAGTAATGTAACAAAGAATATCACAAATAAAAAGCCCTAAATAAAAAAAAAACCCAAACCCTAACCATGTAACAGAAGTCAAATAAACAGAATTGAGAACCCTAATTTCTTTGTGCAGTGCCTAAAATAATGAATGAAATGCCTAAAATAATGAATGAAATCAAAGAAAATAGGGGGAGAGGGAGAGAGAGGTGACAATGACATAGACCATTAAAAACAGAGAAGGAGAGTGAGGGCGAGAGAGGCGAAAGAGACAGAGAGGGAGAGAGAGATTTACCTGAAGGTGAAATATCATCATACTCGTAGACGTCCGACGAGGAGCGCGACGATTGTTGAAGGAAGACGCACGCCAGGAAGGGTTGTCCAGCTGAGGTCAAGCCAAGAAGAAAGGTTGAAACAAGAGTTGGAACTTGGAGGGTTTTTTTGTTTCCGCCCTTTTAGGCATGGGGCACTTTTTTTAAGCATGTGGGGCGTGGGCCATGGCCCACTGCGATTTTAAAGGGAAACTGGAAATCGACCTGGGGTGACCGCCCCAGATCAGAACCACGTGGGTCCGCCTCTGCATCCACTGGATTGAGGACATACAATCTAACACCTCATAGCTAATCCATACCACTTATACGCATGTTTTGCAATATCGTATAAATGACACCCCTTTTTCCTTCTTAACTTTGGAACCACGGGTCCCCTATGCCTTTTCCTAAGAGAGATTGTTCTCCATCTCGGGCCACTATCTTTATTGTTTTTAAGGAGATTTTCAAATAAGACCTTAAGTTTTTAATTACTTATTTAAAGAAAAGACATAAGTTTCAAAACTTTTCAAATTAGTCCCTACGTTTTCCAATAAGTTTTTAATTAAGGACATCCGGCCATTTAAATGTATTTTCTGGTGACCTTTCCCTCAATATTTTGAAAATACCCAAATCACCATTCGTTTAGGGCCGCTGAGCACTTTATTATATTAGTAAAAGTCAAGTAAAGCCTTTGTTTTTAGACAAGAGGTCACATCAATATCACTTTAATTCAAAATTTCCTCCATCTTTTTGATAGAAAGTAAAAAAGCAACCTCCTTCCTCCACTAAAAGACAAAAAAACTCTACTTTTCTATACAAAAACTCAAAAAGATTCAATACCAAATAACTAAAAATAAAATACCATCATAACTCCATTATATTTTATTCTCAATGCTTTACTACACTTTATTTTACATGTAAAATTACCGAACGAGCCCTTAAAGCCATGACATGGTTTCGGCACCTATTACATGTAACTAATCATTGTGCGAATACTGGTTGTCCTTGATCACCGTGAAGACACCAATGAAGGAAATGAGGCGAATATAAAGGAAGTGAATGAGAGTTTTACTTCAATGAAGGGTAATTTGGGTATTTAAAAAAAAATTTATAAAAAAAAGTTGCTGGAAAATACCTTTAATTGGACGGATGTCCTTAATTGAAAACTTTCTGAAAAACTTAGTGATTAATTTTTAAAGTTTTAAAACTTGTGTTCCTTTTTTAAGTAAGGCAGAAATTTAAGGCCATTTTTGAAACTTTCCCTTATTCTTTCACTCCTCACTAGACGTATGTAGGTCGTTTCATTGAATAATAGTAGTCCGTTTTTTCTATACGGTGTCCGCAAAGGGGACCAGTTCATTCCGTCGGACTTCAGTATATCCCCTTCTATCGTATCTTATTGAGATTCAAAATAAATCTATTAAATAATGTTCATCGTAGTAAAGGGGCATGCTTAGTTGTTGGCAAAATCAGAGGCCACAATCACAACGGATTCCCCAAGAGACGATTGAGTTTAATAAAATAATTAAATATCAAGTGTGAGCTCAGTCTGAGTCAAAAAGTATACACCCAAAAGACCTTATTACTACAATGGTATATATGTATGACTTGCATATATACAATAATGGGAACAACATTTGAGAGTTTAGGGTGTGAGATATTTAGATTGGTCCACTCAATAAATCAGCCCAAAAAATATGCAAAATCAGAAAATATGCAGCGGAAATAAAATTACAAGCACACACCACAAGGACATCGGATTTTTACGTGGAAAACCTTAACCGCGGTGAAAAACCACGGATCCGAACTGAATCTAATGAAGCACTATGAATCTCGCAATTACAAGAAACCCAGATTTTTTCCCTAGATATCCCATACTTAAGGGCTGAAGTTACATTGTGTCGTTTCATGCTTCAACGACTTTACACCGTTGATTGCAACAGACTTAATCCCGCGCTTGACTCTTCCGATCTTCTCGCAAGAAGATAATCTTCTACAAAGGATGCAGAAGAACCTAGCTCTCTAGAGTACTTGGCAGCACAACTTTTCAAAAATCTCTAGAGAAAATTTCTCTCAATTGAATCACCAATTTAGAACTTGAGAGATGATCTGTCCGTATTTTGGTTGAGAATAACACCCAATATATAGCCCCAAATCCGTGCTTAAGTCTTCTAATCATAATCTACTTAGAAAAAGAAGTCCTTTTTCAAACTCTTAAAACAGAGTCCGAAACTAACTGCACATTCTGCTCCACCGTCCCTATAGTGAGGTTCATCCTCGCTATAGCGAGGCATGATTATGCTTCGGGCCCAGTTTTCCATTCTCGCTATAACGGGGAGTCTCGCTATAGCGAGAGCACATTCTGCCAACTTCCTTTTTTTGTTTTTTTATTTCTCTTGCAGCTCCTTTTGTTGACTTTACAACATTTTTAGCCTGAATTATTTAATTCTGTCTAAATCATCAATGTTGATCGTATTTTGCTAAGGGAGTAGCAAAAAGCTGGTTAAGGTGTGATAAGTCTACAAAATTAGGTCATATATTTGTGATCATTTCATATGCATTTATGGACTTAATCAGGGTTAATTGCATAGAATTAAACTTAATTTCATGATTTCATATAGTTGGGAATAAATTTAGAAATTTGGTCAAATTCGGTCAAAACCATTTAAACAAATCTAAAACTTTTGGATGTACTGCTTACTCGTGAAAACGGTGATTTTGACAAATATGGTAATGTGTTTCATACGCATAATATTTGCATATGCAACATTTATGTATGTAAAACCCATTGTTATATCACATGTGAAAAAGGCAAATGATCCCTTAATGATGCCAATAGAGCTTCTTGGGTATTACTTTTATCTGAAATTCACCAAATGAGATCTCTAGATTGATTGTTTGGAGGCATTTTTCAAACACGTGCTAGGTTCTTAGGTTTAATTGTCTCATTTCTTAATACCTGATGGGTTTCCTGACGGTGAAAGGTTTCTTGATAGAGTTGGTACTTTTTTGATGAGTGCTTTCATGGCCTAAGTTTCAGGCAGGCTGGATGGATGGATGGATTTGAGTTTTAGATTCTAGAGGATGATGATTTTAGAATGTTGTCGGGGCATAAGGTTCTAGCCGTACAAGTGTGTGTACGTGCGTAGAAGAGTTGAATGTGTGAGTGTAGGTTGAGGACCAAAGTTTATGATCCTGAAGGGGTGTAGTTAATAGAATGATTGGATTTGAGAATCTAGATCTTAGTTATTAAAAAAATAAGGAAAAAAAAAGGAAAGGAAATAGGTTGGTACTTCATTTTGTATCTTTTTTTTATTCTAATTTCTTGAGTGGAAAGATGATTTGATGCTCATTTTTTTAAAATTCACATCGATCTTCATTTTTAACTAGTAATATTATAAATTCTATATATTCAATTTCTATATATTTTAATGCAAATAAATAGGCTCTCCAACAAGAAAGAACATGAAAAGGCCTCACACAAGGGACGTCGCAAATAATTTATTTTATTCTTCTTTGTCAGCTCTACCCAGCGGGAGCCGGCGACACCACATCTTTAAATAATAAATGCCAATAACAAAACAAAACCCTTAAACCAATCTTGACCCTTTATGCTAACGTATTGAACTATAGCACATTTTTTGACCAAACCAAATATAGGATGAGGAAAACTTGTATTAATTAAATATAAAGGCTTTATCATATGAAGATGACAGCCAAAAAAAATTAGCTTGCCCAAGTCCTTCAAATGAGGCCATTGTCACGTGTGAGTGTTAAGAAGATTCCGTGATGGAGAAGAAAAGGGCTTTGACTTTGGGGACGTTTGTGCAAGGGAGTTTCCATGAAAGCTAAACTCTCCTCTTTCCTTGCCTTGACAAAGTTCGTTGGGGAAGTATAAAAAAACTCTGTAGAAAATATAGTTTTTATATGATTTTCCTTTGTTAGAGAGAAAAGTGGAGTCCAATACTCTTCCTTTGGAAATTTGTTTATGCAGTTCTGCAGTGTAACATAAAAAGCCCTTAAAAATAGTGCATATGGCTGAGTTTGTAGGTTTAGAACAAAATGGCCCTATTAGAGAAAGACAGTTTGGGATCTAGCTATATCTGCCATTGAATAGATCAATTGCTTATTGCC
Organism: Persea americana; assembly: GCA_029852735.1. NCBI lineage: Eukaryota > Viridiplantae > Streptophyta > Magnoliopsida > Laurales > Lauraceae > Persea > Persea americana. The sequence continues at coordinate 20,244,651 of CM056816.1, forward strand.
AATGGTTTAGTGTAAGGCGATGAACTGTCCAATTCATGGCTTCATGAACTTGTGTCTTATAACTGACTTGATCCAAAATCTCTATTTTGTATTTGATAAGGCCAATAAATTCATAAAACTCTCTAAAAGATAAATTCACAGAATGTATACTAAGCTCGTAATAGAGATTATGGATAGATAAAGAAACTCCAATCTTTGAATTCATTGTTGATCCAACATCTAACCATGCGTCTTCTATGGTATGATGGTAGGAGGTCCTACTTAAAAAAGAAACAAAAAGAAAAAGAGAAAAAAAGAAGAAAGGTTATACTTGGCGATTAGCTTAATACTCTGCATACTACTAAGTGTGAAAATTATGTATCTAACAATCACTCCCTAACTCTATTCATTTTTTTTCTCCTTTTTTTTTTATAATTTTTTTCATCTGTTTCCTTTTTATTATATAATAACACAAATACCATGTCAAAAGCAGTTAACCTACTTAGCATGGATTATTATGCTAGGAAGTGAATTACCCAAACAACGTGTTGAAAGAGGCCTCTGTATTTGCCCTCTTTCTATCCATAGACATGCACCTTATGTGGGCCCTATGCGCTGGACTGCATGCAAGAAATATCTGCAGTCTTATCTGAGCACAGTCTCTAGTGAAGTAGATTCCTGAGGCACGTGACTCCAGACGAAACACACCAAAAACAATAGGTACTGGCTTCTCTGCGGTAGAACTTGCATACTACCTCTAAAACAAGTGGTCAAAGTCAAACATCCTTCCTTGCTAGGCAAGCTACCAAATATTCTCATCACCGTAGGCAGTATCATGTATTATATATATATATATATATATATATATATATATATAGTCTCTTGCCTTATGCTCTCAGACTTATCACAAACAGGAATACAAATCAAATTTAATCACAGCTTTTCTACAGAAAGTTAGGAGAAAGGAGTACTTCAGAAAACCAGTTCCCAGAACTAGAAGAAACAAAAATGGCCTTTTTATCTGCTGTTTTCAGCTGTTTTGGATCTCCTCCGCGAGTCTCATGCGATGATGGGTAGAAAAAGGAAGCAAAACCCAAACACAAGCCCAGACCAAAGCACCCTATCCCTGTCTCCCACTTCCCCGTAAACTCCCGTTTGTCTCTCTTGTAGAATCACATATCTCTCTCCCTCGAATTCTCTCTCGAGCTCGTGTGATTGCTCTGGCGATGCAGAGAATGGACTTCGAAGGATGTGTTATTGATTGATGAATGAATTGGTTCATTGGTTGCTATGAACCCTGAAAGGAATATGTATGTATTTATGTTGTTGTATCATTTATTTATAATTTGAGATTTGTTGAAAAATTCCATCATGTGGGGCCACACATGTAAATATTAAATGTGTTATGCTATCTTTGGTTAAGCCTAAATTAAAGTGATCTAATTAAGACTTAAAGTTCTAAGGCTTAAGGGTATAATTGTCATGGGATTAATGTGTAGATACCAGAATGCTATATCTAATTTGATAAGGGGCCAAATTAGAAATAGCAAACTAGATAATCTTATTAATATATTTTAGGGTTATGGTCCCCAATTCATAAGGTGAGTTCCTATTCTCTCTGACATCCGATCATCATAAAGAATCAAGAGGGTTTCTCTGGATAGCCATATTGGATTGGAAGATGAACAACCTGCGAACGAGATCGTTCCATGGATCAAGGTATGTTTCCGCATTACATCTCTCAATGACTTGACATGGAGGATCTTAGTTGATTAAAGTTTTACAGATTTAGATAATTCTTTTTCCCTACAATTGGTATCAGAGCATCTCCATGTTAAGCCATTGGGAATCTAGTATTTTCTTTTTCTAATCCAGATCTCTAGCAATTGGGTTATATATATTTTTTTGATTTGCGTGCATCATCAACTTCTGTTGATCCAGAACGTCATGGATGACTTATGGCTGTTGTTTCATTTCACTTCTGTATACTGTTTCGTTTCACTTCTGTATGCTGTTCCTTTTCCCTTGTGTGTGTTGTATCATGTGGCGGAACCCATTGTTTGCCGTGGATCAAGATCTGGTCCAATCAATGGATCAAGTACACCAATGGTAATCAGGACCATAGATCTTCAAAAGGGGGCCTGGGCAACCATCATAGCACAGCCTGATCTTGTTTTTGATCAAGCGGGTCCCATGCTTCCGCTGCCTCAACATCCCAGGCGAAGGTTCTGTTACAGAACGATTTCATCATGTTCTGTTACAGAACGTTTTCTTTTAAAGTGGAGAAGATGATGGGTGGTTTGGTGGTCCGGGGTATCACATGTTTTGGTGGTCCGGGGTATTATAATGATGGGTGGTTTGGTGGTCCGGGGGAGCACATGTTTTGGTGGTCCGAGGTATTATAATAATAATAATAAAAAAAAAAAACAAACAGCCAATTCAAATTGGGCTGAATTATATAGTCTTTTGTATGTTGTGACAGTTGGAGAGAACTAATTCGTTTTCTTCAACGCCAATCCAAATATTTTATGGTATATCTTTTATGGTTAAATAAAATAGTCCATTATTCTAAATGGGCTAATTGAAACAACATGTCACCAAAGTAACCTCTCTTGTGTAGATTGTTCATGAGGAATATTGGATGTTTGTGTGTGTGTAAATTCATGCGGGTCTTAGTCGGCCCAAAGGAAGGTTAATACTTGGCCGAATTGCACACACACCTGTGGTGGTAAACATGTGACGATTACACAGTTTTTACATGTGAATAATAAGTCGATCCAAAGATAGATTTATTATTTGACATGAATTATTTTCAATGTTTGATCACTACAACAAGAGTACCATTTACAATTAATATTACTGTCCAAAGACTTGATATTAATGTTGTGCTAGGTACCATGCGATGAGACTTACCATTATTTGAATTTGTTGATTATTGTATTTGGTTGATAACATGAGCCTGCTTGTCTGTTTGTTTTTGTTCTCTTTACAGCTAGTGTTTCTACTATATCTGCTAATATCAACTCAATACCTGTACTTAATGGTACCAACTTTAAGGACTGGAAAGAGAACATAGAAATTCTTCTCGGCTGCATGGATCTAGACCTTGCACTACGGATTGAGCAGCCCGCTTCTCTTACGGATGCAAGTTCTCCTGATGACAAAAGGAACTTTGAGAAGTGGGATCGCTCAAATCGCATGAGTCTTATGATCATCAAGCGCGGCATTCCGGAGGCATTTAGGGGTGCGGTATCTGACAAGATAACCAAAGCCAAAGAGTTCCTAACTGAAATTGAAAAACGTTTTGTGAAAAACGATAAGGCAGAAACAAGCACGCTTTTGCAAAGCTTGATTTCTATGAAGTACAATGGCAAGGGGAACATACGGGAATGTCTCTTATTGCTTCTAAGCTTGGGAATGTCTCTTATTGCTTCTAAGCGTAAGGCACTGAAGCTCGAGCTGTCTGACGACTTGCTCGTGCATTTGGTATTAATATCACTTCCTGCACTATACAATCAATTTAAGGTCAGTTATAACTGTCAAAAGGAGAAATGGACTCTTAATGAGCTCATTTCTTACTGTGTGCAAGAGGAAGAGAGATTGAAGCAAGACAGGACCGAAAGTGCTCATTTGGCTAGCACCTCTAAGGATAAGGGCAAAAAGAGAAAGAATAATGAAGCTGCTAAGGGTCCAGCTCAAAAGAAACAACAGCAAGACAAAGAGGGTTGTTTCTTTTGCAACAAGCCTGGACATGTAAAGAAGGACTGTACCAAGTATCATGCTTGGCGTGCCAAGAAAGGTACATTTCTTACTTTGGTCTGTTCTGAGGTAAATTTAGATTCAGTACCTAGAAACACGTGGTGGTTAGATTCTGGTGCTAACACTCACATCAGTGTTTCTATGCAGGGTTGCCTGAGTTACCGAAAGCCAAGTGATGCTGAAAGACACAACTTTGTGGGCGATGGCAAGTCGGTAGAAGTAGAGGCAATAGGGCATTTTAGGTTGTTATTAGGAACTGGTTATTTTTTGGATCTATTAGATACTTTTATCGTACCGTCTTTTAGACGGAATTTGGTTTCAGTTTCTTTATTGGACAAGTTTGGTTATTTTTGTTCATTTGGAAACAATCAATTCAGTTTATCTATCAATTCAAATGTTGTTGGAACTGGTTTTTTATATGTATATGACAACTTATATTTGCTTGATACAATTGTTGCTTGTAATGAATCCTTGCATGTGGAATCACGAGGCACTAAACGCAAACTGAGTAACGATAATTCAGCCTCATTATGGCACAAATGCTTAGGTCACATCTCTAAGACTAGAGTTGAGCGACTTGTGTCTGATGAGATTTTAGAATCCCTTGACTTTACAGATTTTGATGTTTGTATTGCTTGCATCAAGGGAAAACAGACCAAAATGAAGAAATTAAGTGCCAATAGAATTAAAGACGTTTTAGAATTAATACACACAGATATCTGTGGACCGTTCCCTACGGCTTCCTGGAATGGCCAACAGTATTTCATATCATTCATAGACGATTGCTTTCGCTATAGGTACCTATTTCTCATTCATGAGAAATCACAGTCTTTGGACGTGTTCAAAACATTTAAAGCTGAAGTTGAGAACCAACTCAACAAAAGAATAAAGTGTGTCAGGTCTGACCGTGGTGGTGAATACTATGGTAGATATGACGGTTCAGGTGAACAACGTCCAGGACCGTTTGCTAAATTCCTAGAGGAATGTGGGATCGTCCCACAGTGCACCATGCCAGGGTCACCTAGCATGAATGGTGTAGCTGAAAGGCGAAACCGGACTCTTAAGGATATGGTGAGGAGTATGATTAGTCATTCCTCTCTACCAGAGTCACTCTGGGGAGAAGCACTCAAAACAACAGCTTATATTCTGAATAGAGTGCCAATTAAAGCAGCTGCAAAAACACCTTATGAGCTTTGGACAGGCAGAAAGCCCAGTCTAAAACATTTTCACATTTGGGGATGTCCAGCTGAGGCAAGGCCTTACATGCTATATGAAAAGAAATTGGACTCCAAAACTGTCAGCAGCTACTTCATTGGCTACTTTGAGCGATCTAGGGGCTATAAGTTTTATGATCCCACACTTAGGTCAATTTTTGAGATGGGAACTGCAATATTTTTTGAGGATGTTGAGTTTGGGGGGAGAAATAAGGTTAGAGACATTGTCTTTGAGGAATAATCGGTTTCGATTCCCACTATTGCTTTTGACAATGTGCAGGTTTCTATACCTATCAATGATCAAGAAGCGAATCCGGATCCTCAACAAGAAAATGTTAATCAAACCCCCATTCAAGATGAGATAATTGTTCCTGAGGAACAAACTCAACAACCTCAAGAACCAGTGCCATTAAGGCGATCCACTAGAGAAAGGAGAAATGCTATTCCGGATGATTTTTTTCGTATTTCTCCAAGAACATGAGGAAGAAACAGGAATGGTGGAAAATGATCAAATCAACTTCCATCAAGCCATGCAAGGTTCCAATTCTCAGAAGTGAATTGATGCCATGAATGAGGAGTATAAGTCTATGTAAGACAATAAAGTTTGGGAACTTGTCCCATTACCAGAAGGTGCAAAGCCCATTGGTTGTAAATGGATTTTTAAAACCAAAAGGGATTCGAACGGTAATGTGGAAAGGTATAAGGCTCGTCTTGTAGCTAAAGGCTTTACTCAAAAGGAAGAGATTGACTTTAAAGAGACTTTCTCTCCAGTTTCATCGAAAGACTCTTTAGGACAATCATGGCACTTGTTGCACATTTTGATCTTGAGCTTCGTCAAATGGATGTCAAGACAACGTTTCTCAATGGTGACATTGACGAAACAATTTATATGGTGCAGCCAGAAAACTGAGTCGGGAGACCCAAAGAATATGGTCTGTAAATTGACAAAGTCCATCTATGGACTCAAGCAAGCTTCTCGTCAGTGGTATCACAAATTTCATCAAGTGATTATCTCGTTTGGTTTTGAGACAAACGCTGTTGATAATTGTGTGTATCACAAATTCAGTGGGAGTAAGCACATATTCCTGGTTTTGTATGTCGATGACATACTGCTTGCCACAAATGATATAGGCATGTTGCATGAAACCAAGAGATTTCTATCAAAGAAATTTGAGATGAAAGATCTTGGTGACGCCTCATTTGTCTTAGGAATCCTGATACAACGAGATCGCTCTCAGGGTATTCTTGGATTATCACAAAGAAGCTATATCGATAAAGTAATCAAAAGGTTTGGCATGTAGGACAGCAAACTAGGTGACACCCCTGTCTCTAAGGGAGACAAGTTCAGTCTAAATCAGTGCCCTATAAGTAACCTTGAAGTTAAGGAAATGCAGAAGATTCCCTATGCATCAGCTGTAGAGAGTCTAATGTATGCTATGGTGTGTACGCGTCCGGATATTACGTACATTGTTGGTATGTTAGGCAGATATTTAAGCAATCCTGGGATGGATCATTGGAAAGCAGCCAAGCGGGTTATGAGGTATTTACAGAGAATAAAAGATCATATGCTCACATATAGGAGATCGGATCAGTTGGAGATCATAGGGTATTCCGACTTCGATTACGCTAGATGCCAAGACAGTATGAAATCCACATCAGGCTATATCTACCTGTTAGCTGGTGGAGCTATATCTTGGAGGAGTGCCAAACAGACACTCGTAACTGATTCCACCATGGCAGCAAAGTTTGTAGCATGCTATGAGGCATCCAACCATGGAATATGGCTGCGGAATTTTGTCACTGGGCTGCGAATTCTGGAGGGTATTGAAAGACCACTCAAACTATATTGTGACAATAAGTCAGCAGTGCTATATTCCAACAACAACAGGAGTTCAATTAGATCAAAACATATTGCCATTAAGTTCCTAGTTGTGAAGGAGAGAATACAGGATGGACAGATATCCATAAAGCACATTGGGACAAACTCCATGATTGCTGATCCGCTTACAATGGGATTACCACCCAAGGTCTTTCATGAGCACACTGCTCATATGGGTGTTATTTTGTGTGAGGATATCACATTATAGTGGGAGTTTGTATCATTTTATATTTTATTGCTTTATGTTTGATTTTGGAGATACTTATGCATTCATGTATTTGGATATTTTTCTGATCAAAAAATAAAGTATTCAGTTCATTTCACTATGTTACATTGTGTTAAATATTGATCTCACTAAGGAATACAGTAGGACCAGTTGGAAATAGACATGTATAGATCACATTGCATGTACTTTCCATGCTACGCATCCATGATTGATCAATGTCATTTGGTTATGTTGTTATATGTGACCATTGATGGGTTTAGTCATTTTAAATGTGACGAAAACCGCTTTGATCCTATAACGGCATAATTAATGGATGCGATTGTTCGGATATATCCTAAAATTATGATAGCAAACTTTTGGAGCTCATACAGTCATACACATTTGTTAAGTTACATATATGGCCCAGTGGGAGATTGTTGGAAAATTCCATCATGTGGGGCCACACATGTATATATTAAATGTGTTATGCTATCTTTGGTTAAGCCTAAATTAAAGTGATCTAATTAAGACTTAAAGTTCTAAGGCTTAAGGGTATAATTGTCATGGGATTAATGTGTAGATACCAGCATGCTATGTCTAATTTGATGAGGGGCCAAATTAGAAATAACAAACTTATGATAATCTTATTAATATATTTTAGGGTTTTGGTCCCCAATTCATATGGTGAGTTCCTATTCTCTCTGACATCCCATCATCAGAAAGAATCAAGAGGGTTTCTCTGGATAGTCATATTTGATTGGAAGATCAACAACCTGCGAACGAGATCGTTCCATGGATCAAGGTATGTTTTCGCATTACATCTCTCAATGATTTGACATGGAGGATCTTAGTTGATTAAAGTTTTACAGATTTAGATAATTCTTTTTCCCTACAATGATGGGTAGAAAAAGGAAGCAAAACCCAAAAACAAGCCCAGACCAAAGCACCCTATCCCTGTCTCCCACTTCCCTGTAAACTCCCGTTTGTCTCTCTTGTAGAATCACATATCTCTCTCTCCCTCGAATTCTCTCGAGAGCTAGTGTGATTGCTCTGGCGATGCGAGACAGCAGAGAATGGACTTCGAAGGATGTGTTATTGATTGATGAATGAATTGGTTCATTGGTTGCTATGAACCCTGAAAGGAATATGTATGTATTTATGTTGTTGTATCATTTATTTATAATTTGAGATTTGTTCCTTCTTCCTTTCAACTCATCAATAGTCTGTCGTTGTGTTTTACTGTGTAACTCGAGTACTACTAAGACAGCAAGTAGGAGAATATTGTCCCTATTTACAATCGCTCTAAGCTGGGGATGGAACTGTTCAACAGGGTCTGTTGTTGGCAGATAGAATAGGATCACAGATCACCTATGCGTGTAGGTGGAAGGCTTTTGACGTGACCCACCAACTCACCCCTAACCTTCCCCAGAAAGTGGCAATGGGTTGACTAGTTTGATGTGCATAGCAAATTTGTTGGGTTTAGATACTTTTAGGATAGCATATATCTAAAATAGCCAAAGATTTATTAGTATTGTAAGAGATCCATATATATAAATATATATACACGCGTGCGCGCGCGCCCAGTTAAGAAGTAGCCTGCCGAAATGACTTTTAGGCTCGTTTGTGGAGCCCATTTCCGTGGGAAAGGATGTGGTTTTCTGCAAAAAACTTTTTTTTTTCATGTGTTTGGTGTGACAGTTTTCTGTGGAACTGTTTTTTTGCCACGTCATCTTTTTTCTTCCTAGACATGGAAATTGACTTCCTATGGGGGGCATGAGAAGTCCATTTCCATGAAAAATTGACCCCCCATTTCCTCACTCCCACCGTCACTCCACCTAGCCACCCTCTTTTTTTCCCCCTCCCCTCCCAACCCCACCCACCCCACACACATACCAACCCACCCACCCAATAGTTTTCATTGAAAGTGGTTTTCACTAAAAAAATCTATAGCTCTACTAAACAACATTAGCACTAATTCATCAAGGAAAAACTTTTTGCACAAAACATGAATTTCTAACTTCCTCAGAAAACATTTTCTAAGGAATTTAAAAACCATAGAATTTGCTGATGTGGTAATTTCATCTTTCCATGGAAGCTGCTTCTATACAAACGTGCCCTTAGGGCATATTTGTATAACACTTTTCGGCAGAAAAGTGGACGGTTTTTTGCTGGAAAACCCATTTTTCAGGCGTTTGGTGTGGAGCAATTCCACGGAAAAGCTTTCCTACCTCGTTAGCATTTTCCTTGACAATGCTGGAAATGAGTTTCTTGGGGGGGGCGGGGGGGGCGGGGTTTGGTGTTATGGGAAATAGATTTCCTCGGAAAACTTCTCCCTCGTTTCCTCATTCTTGTTCATTTCAACCCAAAACCTTACAACTCTTTCATTTTTTATTTCTTTAAATAAATTATTATTTGATGTTGAATAAATAATATACATGTTATTTTATTTTTCTTCAAAAAATTATTTCACCAAATAAGAAAATATGATTTTCTATAAGGAATCCATAGCCGCACCAAACAACATTAGCACTAATTCAATGAGGAAATTTTTTTTGCACCAAACATGATTTTCTAAATTCTATGGAAATCCTTTTCCTAGGTTTCCATTTCTATGGAATTTACTGGCGTGACAATTTTTCATTTCCGCATAAAGGGTGTATACACAAACATGCCTTTAAATTTTGCCCTTCCTAAAAGTAGTTGTAAAGAAAAACTTGGGATAACATTTTAGTCCACCCATTGTCCGACCTCTTCTCAGGGAAGCCCTCTTTGGAGACTACGCTGCTCTTATCAGGGATGCCCCTCTTTGGAGACCTGCCACCCTTCCCATCTCTTCTCAAGCGAGAAGCCTCCATTTTTTTCTCTCTCTAAATAGATGGATCTCGGATTTAATTTCATGGCATCATTCTTTTTTCTCCAATCCCTTCCCATCTCTTCTCAGGGGAGGTCCCTCCCTCTCTTTTCTCTCTCTAAATACACGGATCTCATTCTTTTTTCTCCAATCCCTTCCCATCTCTTCTCAGGCAAGGTCCCTCCCTTTCTTTTCTCTCTCTAAATACACGGGTCTCAGGTTTGATTTCATGGCAGCCCCATATACCAATAAAAGAAAACAGAGAAGATGAATCTCATGTTTGATTTCATGGCAGCATCTGCCCAGTGCCCTGTTTGGTGCAGATGATGAGATTGATACTCTAGCCTCATGTTTATGGCCCATTGGAATTCAATGGACAATTTTGAATTCTCCAAATGCGGTCTCCAAAAACGTTTTAATGAATCCTTCAATACATTCTAGTAGATCCTAACTAAAATGAGTAAAATTTGAAAGGCACATTTCAAAGATGTATTTTTGGTGTATTTTTGGAATTTTTGCAAGGGCTTTTGACTTCTTGATAGATCACCTAAAAATTCCAGAAACACCCTCTCATGAAATTCTCGAACATTCATTGTAGCTGATCCATACCATTCATACACTATAGTCCGGATCTTTTGTTTCCTAGAAACAGAAACAAACCTGAAGGGGTTGGCCGAGTGGTCAAGACCATGGTTCTTCTCTCTTCCGGAGCTAGAGGTCTTAGTATTGATGCTCGGTTCCTCCTCTTCAGGAACCCAAGGTTGAGTCCACTAGTGCTTCTGCCTGGGGGCCACAGGCATTTTACCCAACTTCTTTTTGGGCCCGGAGAGATTAGTCTAGCCCAAATGGTTGGGAACCCTCCATTAGTAAAAAAAATAAAATAAAAATAAAAACAGTGAGATACTGTTTCATCCAATCCAAACTTGCCAAATGTGTAATATCTCATGCCAGCTAATGCACCCTCCCAATTGCTTCATTGGAATGAATAAAATCAATGGAGAGATCTAACACAGTTGGCAGGTTTAGATTGGATGAAACAGTATCTCCCTATTTCTATGAAAGAGGGGATCCGGACTCCATACTCTAAAGAAAAAGACATGTACTATATTGCATATTTTGTAATATCTTATAAACGACACCCCCTTTTCCCTTCTCAACTCTAGAACGATGGGTCCCCTTTGTCTTTTCCTGTGAGAGATTGGTCTTCATTTTGGGTCTTATTTTTTATTTATTTTTATTTCACTCCACACTAGAGGTATTCCGGCCCTATCATAGTTTCATTGAATCATAGACTTTTATCCCCCTTATATTCCCGCATGTGTATATGCGGGTTTTCTTCCTACTTCGGTCGGCTTCCTTTCCGGATGTGCTGGACTTTCTTCCCACTTCGTGGGCTTCTTTCCAGGGTGTACCGGGCTCTCTAAAAAAAAAAAAAAAAAGGTCCCAGCCACCCTAGCTAGGGTACTAAAAAATAAAAATTCGTGTTCATCCTGTTCCCATTCGAAGCCTAGAAAATCAGTTTTCCAGTCCTAGGGACAAAACAACCTTTTCACATGGAAATCTGAGCCCAAATTTCAAAATTCCAGAACCATGTCAAAAATACACTTATTGAAAACTAGATTTTATGATGATCATTTCTCTCTTTCGTCGAATTCATCTGAGGCCCAGAAAGCCCAACTCTGAGCCCAGAAAGTACTATTAGTTGCTGGCCCCACACATGACTTTATAAATATAGAGACCACTAGGGGTGTACATGGGCGGTTTGGATCGGTTTAGAGCGGAAACCATTAATCAAACCAAACCCATCGATTTTCTATTTTCCCAAACTAAACCGAACCGGCCATGTGCTCAAACTGAACCAAACTGAATCATAAGGAACCGGTTCGGTTTTGTTCGGTTACAGTTTTTTCTTTTTTGTAATTTATTTATTTTTCACAAAAAAAATGGAAGCTCAATTGGTGAGAGACGTTGGACTTCAAGTAATGGAGTGAGGGTTCGAGTCTTCTTCAAGTAATTTTTCATATTCCTTTATATATTTTATATAAAATATATATTTATAAAATTGGTTCGGTTCGGTTTGACTTGAGCGGTTTAACCTCACCTTGAAATCGAGAACCGAACCGAACCGAATGGTTTGAAATAAATCCGAACTGTGATCCAACCGATCTACTACAAAACCGATCTGAACCGCCCAGTTCGGATTGGTCTGGATTGGTTTAGCGGGTTTTTTGTACACCCCTAGAGACCACCTCCTTTCTTCCCCATTTTCCCACCGTCCCTGAACAAAAACTCAGCTGAGTTTCAGCTGAGCTCCTTCCTCTTCTTCTCTTGCTCATTTCTCTCTCAAATCCTTACCAACCTCTTGCCATTTGGAAGTCTAAGTATGCTATATTCTTTCCCACCTTCCAAGCTTTCTCTAGATGCCATTTTTGTGAAAAAGCAAGCTGGGCAGCTCTTCATTTGAACTCTTTCTTGCTCATTTCAAGTCCTACAAAAACTTGCAAGATGAGCCACCATTGCTCTCTAAATATACATATCCACTCCCTTGACCAAAATCCATCAAATTAAACCATACCCATTACATACATTTACAAGAACCCATTAACAAATTGAGATCAAACTAAGTATTGATCTGAAAGTGGGGGTCTCTAACACATGAATCATGATAAGAATAAAAAGAAATCAAGGTCCATGCACAAGATATAAATGTTTAACTTGCCTTAAGGTGCTTGAAGCTAAAAATCACAAATCCCCAAGCAAGGTCTCCAGAAGAAAAACCCCAAAATGTAATGGAGAAGATGAAGCCCTACAATGGTGAATGAAAAGATTGGATTTGAAATCCACATGCAACACCAATATATCCTTTTAAATTCGGATTTGAACAAGGAGACATGAATCTTGAACCAAAGAGCTTACCAACAGTATTGAGAAATGAAAAATAGAGTTGTTCTTGACTTGAGAGTTGAACCTTGTTGTAGAGATAAAGAAAGATGCAATGGAGATGGATTTCTTCACATGCAAGAGGTCTCCTTGGCAGGTTGCTTGAAATGAGGAAGTAGATGAAGTTCTCATAAGATCACACCATTAAATGGGTATAGGAGGAGTCCTTCAAGAAGATGGAGTCGAGGGATCTCACATGCAAGCTCTTGATTTAGTGGAATTGGAGGGAAGAAGGAAAAAGTAGTAGATAAGGATTTTCTGCTGGAATGCTTAAGGAAAGAAGAGGGACTGATCGATTGAAGGGATGGCTCTTCAAATCAAAAAATTTCCTGGGTTTTGCATGCAAACCCAATTATGTTACAGAGTTTTCAAAAAAGGGGCTTTATGCAGGAAATGAGCTTAAATGGGCTGGGAATGGGTCTGTTTGTGTCTGAATCAATTGGGTCAAAGGATAAGAATTAAAGCCCAAGATATGCACTATGCAATGCACCCATATCCCCAAAAATCTAAAATACACATAAAACCCAAAACACTCTAAAAAGTCATAATCTACTTAGTCAATGGTCAAACCCGACTAATTCTATCTAATCAAGCCCAAATACATTCAAAACATCACACGATAAATAACTCATGAATACGTGAAGAAACATTGCTGATCAATCACCAAAAACACTCTTTTATCGAAAAAGAAGCAGCTTTGTGTTCTGTTTTCACTAGTGGTGAGCATTTTATAAGACGCACCAAGGTGTTTTGTTGTGTGATTTAAGTGCAGCAATGCTGTGCAGTCATTCTGACAATTAGGTTTGAGTTCCCCTATATTTGATAAGAGAATTATCTTCATTTTGACTGAAAAAAAAAAAAACAATATTTGTGCTTACTTAACTGTTGGAACCAAAATAGAAATAGCTTTGAAAATTATAGACGCCAACAGTTTTTTTAAGCATTTGTTTGGGACACACTTTATTCATTGCAATTGCTGAAAGTATCTATTTGCGACGCTTGGAATCTTGTGTTGCAAAAACTTAACTTGTTGCGGTGGGTCTAGTTTTACGTTGCAAAAAAATCAATTTGGGTTGCGTCGCAAATAGTTTCATCGCTAAAAATCCCATTGGTTGTAGTGACGTTCTTGTGATCTACTTAAGCCCACCATGTTTATATGTATGTCGTGTTGGGTCACTACTTATGTTAATGTTTATGCTCGTGTTTATGATACATTATGCCTGTTGGAGTATACTTTTTGCTTACATTTATGTTTCATGATCTATGACTTGTATGTATCACTCTTAGTGTTGGCACCACTCAACTTCGACCCTGCCATAGTTTGGCCAAGCTGAGTGTGTCAGACCCCGACCCAGGTTTATTTTGGTTAATCGTGGTTTTAGTCGTGCTTAGTTTGTAAGTGGGGTTAGAGGACGATTTACTTAGATTTCTAGCTAGATTAGCATTTTGAATAGCTTTGGGGAATTTCGAGGACGTTGAGTTAGGTTTGACCGGGCCCGGGGTGGCCCATGCATCGTGTGCTCGTGTGGGAATTCGGATTGTTGATTCTGAAAAATATCGATTTTTATCTTTTGGATTTGTATTTTTTATTTTAACCACCTTGGAAATTACTCTGTGTGTATTCAAACATCGAAACCACATTTTTCAGCAAAAAGGGCAAAACGGTCTTTTCACCTCAAAACTTGGGCATGAAGTTCGAAATCCCAAAATTGTGCCAAAATTATACTTTTTAGAAACTAGACATTTCAACGATCATTTTATTCTTCTTCGTCGACCTCAAACGGGACCCACAAGAGGGAGTTTTAAACCCTTGAAATGTCATGGCTTGGTGGGGCCCATACCCCCACCCAACTTAAGAAAACCCACGTGAGTTTTCCCATCTTCTTCTTCTTCATCCGTTTTGCACCAGCTGAGGGCTTTGAAAGGAAAACCAACCTCCTTCCAACCACTTCTCTCCTCCTGAATGTTGGGATTCTTTGACCCAAATGGAGTGTTGAGTGCATCAAACCCTTCCTCACCTCTTAAGCTTCCTTTTTTTCAAAGAATCCTAGCTGAGTTCATCTTCTTCTCCAAGCTTTTCTCCATTATTAGAACTTCTAAAGGTATGCAATGGTTTCCATCTTTCTACCATGGTTTTCTTGAACCCTTAGGAAGATTCCTTTTATGCATGCAAAAGGTTTTATTGAAGACTTCATTGATTTCGAATTTTGTGGAGTTGAGTGGTTTTTCTTTGGGGGCTTTTCTTGTAGATTGGAGTGCAGCTGTAGAGAGAGTAGTGTGAGGAGACCTTCTTGAGTGATTCCGTTCCCCAAGGCAAGTAATTGAATGAGATGGATTGTGCATGCAATGTTTTTGGAATTATGTTGATTTTCTTACTTATAATCTTCTTTGATTAATTCCATTTCATTTGGCATTGATATTGATTCACTAAATGCACGTTTTACACGTTCATATATTCTGATTTATGCAATGGAATTCTGTTTTCAACCTGTTTCATTCATTTTGGAAATGTGTCTTTCAATTACTAAGTTGTGCTCTTGGAAATTTGATGAAGTTGGATTTATGGATTTTAATTTGATGGTTGAAATGGATGGTTGTTGGATGAAATGGGAGGAGCTGTAGGCTCATTTTCGTGTAGGAAAGAAGGGGCTATAAGGAGAAGTGATGGAGAAAAGAAGGAAGGGAAACAACTTGAGAAATGCTGTTCCACAGCTGGTCGGCCCAGCCTGTCCCAAGCCCGAAAATATAGGGCTTTTAAAAAAATTTGAGTCCAATGGGCTGGGCTTGGACAATACATTTAAAAGCCCGCCCAAAATGGAATTGGGACTGGGTAGAAACAACCCAGCCCGTTCAAGCCCGCCCCGGCCAGCTACAAAGTCAATTAATAATAATTATTTATACAAAACAACTTTCATCATATTCCATAGAATATAGCCTCTCATATTCCATAGCCCCTCATTCTCACTCTCTTTCTTCTTGAAAAACAAAACATAGTGGTAAGTTTGGATGTATCCAAATGGCAAATAGTCTGAACATTTTGGTAGAATGGATGCATTTGCTGCCTCTCTTTGTTGCCCCTTTTCATCCTTTAAGATCATGATTAGGCACCAAACAATATGATATGGGGAAAAACAGTAAACATAATGATACCACACCAAAACAAGAGTGGAACATATGGCTATTCATTTCGCCTAGATTTCAAACGAATTGCAATTTGGGATACATCCAAACACAAAAAATAAATAAATCACTATACTATGTTTTGCCTTGTCTTAATCTCTGGTAAAAAAAACTTCAAAATAAAAAATACAAAAGTGGGGCTTCCTATTCATACTCAAAATCATTTTTTATATCTATAAAATGAATATATTAACATCTCTTGGTAGAATATAATTCAAAAACATTGCCAAACATGTTCTACTAATTTTGTTTCTTTGGAATGAATTATAAAAGAATGTTGCCAAACAAGTTAAACTCAATCCACTCTAAGAACGGGAACATTCTTAATTAGCACATCTTATTCTTAGAACAGATACATAGAACAGCACATCTTAGTATGGCCCTTAGTTTCTGATTTCCTGTAGCACCATTTGATATTTCAGTGAATATGAGTATCCTATTTTATCTCATATGGCTCGTAATAGTTTAGCTATTCCAGTTTCTACCATTGCTTCAGAGTCTGCATTTAGCATCGGAAGGAGGGTACTTGACCACATAGGACTTCTTTGAAACCAGATACAGTAGAAGCATTAGTTTGTGCCCAATATTGGTTTAGTCATGACCCAACTAGGATTGATGATTTAGACAATGATGGAATGTAGTAACTGATGTTTTAGACATATTAAAAGAAAAATAATTTCTGTTGATTTCTTTTTTACATTACTTGACCCATATAAGATACTCATTCTTATTAATTTTATTGATTTTCTGATTTTCTATTTTCACCGGCAAAAAAAAAAAAAGGTTTTAACCGTTCCTACATTACTTGACCTATATAGCATATAGGATACTCATTCATTTCTATTGATTTTCTACTGTCACTGGCAAAAAAAAAAAAAACTTTGCCATGTTGCTTGTAGTTGTTGCATTGCATTGCCGGTCCCAATCCCTAAAAAAAGGAGGAGGGTTTAAAGTCCGGTTCACACCGGGTGTTTGGTGACAGTAGGAATAATTAGTGAATGTTTTGCTTATGTCCAGGATCGGGCTAAGCCCAGGCCCGGCCCTGTCCTAGCTCGGGCCCGTATGGGACGGGATTTGATGTAGGCCCGTTCAATTTAGGGCCGGGATTGGGCAACACCCAGCAGGCCCGTCCTATTCTCGGGACGGGATTGGACAACCCAAGCCCAGGCCCGGCCCATCCCATTGACATGCCTAAGTAGAGAATATCTAAGGAGATGATTTTGAGTTAATTAAAACTGTTAAAGAGGATTTATGATTTTGTACTCTGTGAAGAATCCTAAAACATAAAAAGAAAAGTCAAGACGATTTGGATTTTCACAACTGTTGGACAACGTGGGCCCCACAGGGTGATCGGATTCAGGATCAAGGTTTAGATCTGATCTTAGACTACTCCCAGCCTTCTAATGGTAGAGTCTGATTTGAAAAAGACCTCAGATCCACAATTCTGGACGGTTGTGATCGAAATAGTGCATAAAAAACTGAAAATCAATAGAGTGATCAAAAAACCAACCTCCAAGTGTCGAAAAGTCCTGAAAAAAAAATCCATAAATCTTAGAAGGAGTAGCCAATCTTATCTGTGGTGGTTGCTAGTGAAATCTTGATGATCATTAGTGGGCCACTTGTAGATCAGAGGCGATCTACAGTAGATGCATGAACTGCCTGATGCAGGTAGCTTCGAAATAGATCCCGGATCTGTTATTTTTTAAGAGAGATTGATTTCTCTCTCTTAGAATCAATCACAACCTTCGAAACAGATCCTCGATATGTTATGCTTAAAAAAAAAACTTTTTTCTTTTACTGTAGCTCTGATACCGTGATAGGGATTGAATGAGAGAGACATAGATTGAATGAGAGAGTTTTGAGTGAAAATTGTGATGATCCTCTTCGAGGGTATCCTTCCTTTATATAGAATTTACAATCCCCATTGTGGATACAATCTACTTAATTTATATAAATCACAAACCTAAGAGAATCTCCTATTATGGTATTACACATTGTTTTATGGCTGTACATGATTGGATGGTTTTGACAATCTTTAAGTGGGCTGGGCCTTTATGGGCTGTGACATGAGAGGTTCACGACCCATTTAACAGCATAGTGATGGAAAAATTTGTCTTGCTATAGCTTCTTTAGGCACAACGTCACTTTGATTGTCGGGTGGAAGAACAACACATTCTAGATTCAAAATACCATTACAACCTCATGAGTACTCCTCCTGCTCAATCAACAAATGGTCAAATCTAGCAAAATTGTTGCAAAAAACCAATCTCATCATATGGGATGAAGCATCGATGACACACATGCATGCATTTGATTCCCTAAATAGAACGCTCAAAGATATATTGAGTTTTGTTGATGACAATGTCGATAATATAATATTCGGCGGTCTAACAGTGGCTCTAGGTGGTGATTTCGGACAAATATTACCAATGGTTTTTACGGAAAGGAGAGAACAAACAGTTGATGCATCGCTGATAAATACATAAGTATGGAAACATTGCCATGTGTTTAACTTAACGATCAATATGCGCCTCCAATAATCATCATACAATCGTGTGACAAATGATAACTATATTGAATTTGCAAGTTGGGTATTGAGCATTGGTAATGGAACTGCTAATTCATAGTCAATCTCTAATGACGGAGAACTCAGTTGGGTTAAGATGCCTGAAGACTTGATGTTGAAAAAAGAAAATGGGGAGAATGAATATGTAATGGGTTCGAGACAAAATGTATATAGTCGTTTCTTTGAGCAAAGTGTTGAATATACTTCCCTTCAAGAACGAGCAATTCTCGCCCCAACAAATGATGATGTTTACAAGATAAATAAAATCATTATAAGCAAGATAAACAAAGATACAAGGCTGTATCTAAGTGCAGATACTGTCATAGATATCAAAGATGCCGAGCGAAATGCTTTATATACCCCTGAATTTCTTAATTCAGTGAACTTTAGTGGACTTCCAAACCACTCTCGAGCTAAAGGTAGGGATACCAATAATACTTCTTAGAAATCTCAATTAATCTATTGGCTTGTGTAAAAGTACAAGATTGATTGTTAAGCAAACTGGGCGAATAGTTATTGAAGCTGAAATCACAATAGGCAGCAGAATAAGGGAAGAGTTTATATCCCAAGAATAGTAATGTCACCAACAGATACTGGGTGACATTTCATATTCAAGAGGGTGAGACCTTATCAAAGGTTGGCTTGTACCTTCCTAGGCAAGAATTTACATATGGACAATTATATGTTGTAATCTCAAGAGTTACATCTCAGGACTTCCTTATATACAACATGTTGTATATAAGGAAGTCCTAGACAAAGTCCTTAACAATGAATGGTATTGCTCTATAATATCATGAATTTAAGATTACTTTGTATATTTTAACTGTTTAGTTTCAATCTCCATTTTCTTTTAATATGCCAATAATAAATATTATGTCGGACAATATTAATTAAAATCTTTATTGTGCTTGATATAAACATCTTAGAACAAAGTGCAGTAACTACTAGAGTTTGTCGAATTTGGCATCTGTTTGAATTGCAAAGATCTTCACACTGAAAAACAATTTTGAGGGTGTTATTGATTGATGAGAATGTAAGCTTCTTGAATGATAAAAATACAATTTCTGAAATATATTTAGATTAATAGCTTGTTGATTGAGTTAATCTATATGTATTTTACTTTTTTACAGAGTGATCAAATGTTGTTAATGCTTCAATATAACGAAATCAAATCATTCGGCCCAAACTTAAGGGAGGGAACATCATTCTACATCCATCGAATGAAGGTGGTGGGTGCTCCAAAGACATATAGAGTTGTGCTGGTGACTTCCAGGTGTACCGGGCTAGTTTGGCAACTCTACTAATAGAGTCAAGTGAAGTAAAGTTGACTTTGAAGAAAGAATAAAATATAAGTGGGTTATGATGGTATTTTATTTTTAGTTGTTTGTTATGGAACCTTTTTGAATTTTTGTATGGGAAAGTAGAGTTTTTTTGTATTTTAGTGGATAAAGGTGGTTGTTTTTTTACTTTTTTTTGAGAAAGATGGAGGGAGTTTTGAATTAAAGTGCTTTTGATGGGACATATTGTCTGAAAAATGGAGGCTTTGCTTTACTTTTACTATGTTAGTAAAGTGCCAAACTAGCCTGGCATGATTAGAGGGTAAAAGAGATGAATGAATATTGCAATAACATACAGTCAGACTGATTTCATTTTAAGAATTCTGACTGGTTGCAATAATTATCAAACAAAATCGAACAATTGACAAGTACACATGAAGGAATTAATTATAGTTAGTTTCACCTCAACGAAGAAAATATCACCTACATCTACAAAATGTTATGAAGAAATTTATACAATAAAGTGTCACATCTCGGACCCGAAAATCCCCTGATTAGGGTGGTTCCCAACGTGTAACATGCGTACTCCCGTGAACTCGTACTTGCTCCGGACCAAATCCGAGTTCACGAAGGAGCAAATTCCACATTTCACGTGTGAGGATTACTCACTGACACCTGTTAAACAACATTTATTTGCGGAAGCATGTATATCATCAATAACAAAATCATGAGCGGTCTATTAACCAATCTATTATATTACGATTGTCTTTAACAAGCTAATAATTTAAATCTCTAAAAATGCAGTACTTAACTAAGTGCAAGATGAACTATCTAGTTTCAAGTCATAATTACCACACTTATACGTACTCTGGCGGTCAAAGCTAACCATTAACCTTACTAAAATCTGTAGCACTATCAATTATCCTCTTCGGTAATTTGGAACCCTGTGACACTAAATGTAGCACCATGAATAAGACGATTCAACAATGTATGAACAATTAAGATATATCACATGTTATACCAAATTTGAATTATTGACAGAAGATTAAAAGATGTCAAATCATCAGAAAACTATGTACGTTGTGCATTTAAGAATAAATCACGTTTTATCGAATCACAAAACAAATACTTACATTCTAGTTGGCTACTATCTTAGCTCAATCCTCCCTTAATAGAGAGCACACGTTTTGGGATGTCACTAGGGGCCCAGCGAAAGGTTCTCCTGGCTACCCGGGTTCTGGAATTTCGGTACTCCAGGTTGTCTACTGCAGTGACGTACACAAATTTGAACCAAGACCCACCCAATTGAGTATCGTCCGGTCGAAGCTAAGTAGTGCCGACTCATTCGATTCAATCACTAGGACTTGAGTAAGACTTATACACGCAATTCATTTCGAATCTTTTGATTCCATTCTATTCATTTCAATCAATCTAGTCATATTTACTCAATCCACCATTTACATCAATTCACGATACATTTATAGGACATTTGCAGTAACACTTGAGAAGTAATACGAATAATATATATATAAGCAATTCTTGAGACATTTGAGGGCAAAACCGTCCATTACGATTTGGTTTTAGATGATCAATGCACGTGCTACATCTCGTTGGTGTCACGTTGTGTATGTGTGTGATGCATTGAAGTCTTCTAAATCGACACCCATGGTAAAGTTCTAAATGAGTCGGATAAGCACATAAGATGATCTCAGCCCAAGATTCCTCACGGTTTATAAATTCCATTGGGCCATGTTAATTGTCAATATTCAATGTCTATGGACCTACGAGGTCAATCTTTAACACCCTAAAAACCTTATTGGTTTAGTTTTATGTCACAATCATTCTCATAGATTGATTATGAAAGGTTTTAGGCCCTTTTGAAGTGAAGCTAGCTTCCTAGTTAGTCAATGGATTCTAATAGGGTCCAAACTAGGTTCAAAGTCCCTTTTCCAAAAGAGATAGGGCTTGGTTCATTGATCCAAATATTTACTTTATCTCCCAATCTCTGATCTTTAAGTGGTGTATACCACTAGATTCCACACTTCGAGAGCTTTCCAATGGTACGTGGAACTCTAAAATCCGACATACGGGTAAAAAGTTATGGCCATTCGAAGTTGGCACTGCTGGGCCCAATGTGCCGGCTTGAGCGGGCCCAATTCGGCTGGCCCAATTATGGGCAATTTCTGAGTCTGAAAATGTCAAGTTGCAGCCATTCTCCTCCTATTTCAATTACCAATCATCCTTAGACCATGTTAGACATGATTTAGCCTCCAAAGCTCCATGTACAAGCTATTTTGTCAACCCACATCCCTTCCATTATCCATTGACACTCATATATACGTAATCCATTTCACAAGATGAATTTCATTCAAATGAAGAGGCTGAAATAACATTCATAAGAATAACCATGTTCAGTCAATGAATTATTCATATGCAAATTCTAAATTGCCCAATACTTGCCTCTTTTTGGTGCTTTTCATTCTAATCTTTTCCTTTGGCTCAAATCAAGTAAAATCCCTCAATTTCTAAGTTCAAACCCATTTCCTACAATGGTGAATGTCAAGAGATGAATCTAATTAGCATGCATGCAATTCAATTGACTCCAAACCACTGTTGTTAATCTAGAAAATACATTACAGGGAAGAATCTTACCAAAAAATTGTGTAGAGAGGAAATGATGAAGAAATAAGCTTGGGGATGAAGAGGATGGTGCACTTGGAAGTGGGTAATGTTTCCTTTCTTCTCAAATTGAACAAATACAGCCCTTTATGGCTTCTAATCAGTCATCCATGGCAATAAATTAAAAGATGTAAAGAAACATGGCTCCATCTCAGGATTGTGTGGAGAGAAACAAAAGATGAAGCAAAGGCCGGTAGAGATGGTGGAAGATGAGGAAGAGGGTGAAATGAGCTGGGATTTCTCACAGGCAACCACTCTCTACCCCTTGCTAAGGAATTAGGAGAATGAGGTGAAGAAGGGGAGAAAAGTCTCTCATTTGAATGAATGAAGAAGGAAGAATGAAGAAGATCGATGGGCTGGTTCTTTAAGGGGAACTTCTGATGGTTTTGCATGCAAGCCCATTCATTTAAAGGAAATATGAGAAAGGCCTTTTGCTAGAAATGGGCCTGAATGGGTCAAGTTGGGCTCAAATGATCTAGGTCCAAACATGAAGATGACTCAAGATGAAATGCTCTATGCATTAATGCACATGAAAACTCATAAAAACTATTAACATAAGGGCGACCCTAAATTATTCAAATGGTCAAAGTACTACCTGACCCGGTCAGAACCCCACTAATCTAACTAAATCCATCATAAAATCATCCAAAACAAATATTAGGCATCTAACCAAGATTAATTAGGCACTAATCACATTAAGCGGGGTCAGGGTCTAACATCAGGTAAAGAATAACCCTCATAATATCATTGTTTTCATACATTTGAGCAGATGTCGTCGGCATAATGATTAATGTTAGCGAAGTCTCCACAATACAAAAAAGGGACAATACCATGACTCAAAAATTGGATGTCACCGTTCTTGATGCGAGGTACGTACACATGCTTAACATCTTTTTTTTTTTGCATTAACTTATAAAATAAGCCTGTAATTTAGTATGATAAACTTCTGACAACTCATATTTGATTGCATGCTCAGTTTTGGTCATTCAATCAAGTGAGACCTTTATCTACGGTTCTTTGATTAGCAAACATTATAAAATGGAACATGAAATCGTGTTTGCCATTGTGACACTACACTTGATTTTTTTATTCATTTGATCATTGCATTCCAATCCTACGTCATTAGTACATTAACTTTAGACTAAAAACTTTAATCTAATGAAAGCCTATTGTTTTGATGAGTATTTAGTTTTTAAGATTTATAATCAACATCATCCTTGTTTTAAGTAGGGCTAAAGGTGAAGATCTATACGGAATTTTTTTGTATCAATCCAGAATTACCTGGTCTTTGAAATATACAAATGTGACTTAAGGGTGCAACAAATCTACTCTTTGGCAAATGATTAACCACTTATCATCTTACCCAATTGAATTCATAGCAATTCTAAGTAAACCATTCTTATGAGAGAGGCCAAGATTTCAGGAATAGAGGTGAAGGTCTACGACTTTGAGCATCTTGAAAGAAATAATCGTGACTATTTGGCTTATATATTTTCATAGATTGAGTTTTTATTTGTTTTTCTATATGTTTATGTCATTGTTTGCTACCTTCTTCAACCCAATCATTATATATCAACAATGCCTTTTATTTTAAGTTTTTGAAGAAAATTAGACAAACAAATGTCACAGTTTGAATTCTAAATACCATGCTAGCCCAAATGCATAGAATAATAATTATTGCATTGACAATGATTTGGGGCACATCCAAAACCTGCAGCTCAAATGCATATTGCACAATTAGCTTCATTGGTTGTGCTTTCATTAACATGTTTCTAATCCTAACTGTTTTTCATTCAAGAGTGATCATCTGGAAGTTGAGTCCATATCACCCATCGCATTTGTTATACCTTCACCGTAAGTGGACCAATAACACTCCACAACGTCATCCAAAAATTTAGGTGATTCTCTTTTGAGTGCTGCTACCTACACACTGCAAAAAACTTTCCACACACTGCATTTTTTTAAAAACAAAAAAACTCCTAAACTACCGCTATCCCTTTCGTTCCCTCCCTCTTCCTCTCCCTGCTCCGGCAACCCCGCCAGCAGCCGTCCTTCCCCCTCTCTTCCTCTCCTACTCCGGTAGCCCCACCCACCCCCATCCCCATCCCCCTCTCCCTGCTCCGGCACACCAATTTCATTTCCTTTCCCAATGCGCACCCCTACTGCACTCTCCATCCCTTTCCACGCATCTCTGCTTGAATCCTCTTCCTCAGCCAAAACCATCCAAATGCTCCATCTCTCATATATAGTCATTTGTGATTTTTATGCAATGGCAAGCAAATGATGGTTTTCGAAGATTTCAACAGCGACAAGCAAATGGAGAAGCAAAGGCTATGGATGTAAAAAAAATTGCCATTGAAGATGAAGGCTTGACGAATCTGATTTGTTCGGCCACACAAGGCCGAACAAACTCAATTTGTTCAGCCCTGTGTTGCCGAACA
Source organism: Persea americana (assembly GCA_029852735.1). Classification (NCBI taxonomy): domain Eukaryota; kingdom Viridiplantae; phylum Streptophyta; class Magnoliopsida; order Laurales; family Lauraceae; genus Persea; species Persea americana. Next base: position 20,269,621 of record CM056816.1, read on the forward strand.
AACTCATCGCAGCAACACACTAGAAATGTTGAGCTTCGTTTGGCCATTTCCAAATTTTCTCTACGAGTTTAGATTGCAGAGATAAAAAGTGTAGTATTAAAAAAAAAACTTGAACCAACCATTGAGTGACTCTTAGCCAATTGGATGATCAGGAGAATCATCAAGTTTTGGAGCATTACACTTGTATGGTGGATATGTTGGGGAGAGTGGGGCGCGTGGTGGAAGCGGAGGCGTTCATTGAGGGGATGGATGAGGAGTCTGATGGGGCAGTGTGGGGTGCGCTGTTGGGTGCTTGTAGGATGCTTGGGAATTTGGATGTTGCTGAGAGGGTGGCTGAGAGATTATATGGGAAGGGTGTCAGCTGGCGGGGTTGCCGGAGAAGGGAGAGGAAGAGAGGGAAGGAGAGGGATAGGGGTAGTTTAGGAATTTTTTTGTTTTAAAAAAAATGCAGTGTGTGGAAAGTTTTTTATAGTGTGTAGGTAGCAGCATTCTTCTCTTTCATCTTATTTAAACTTTTTAAACTTCAAAATCTCCTAAATTTTTGGATGGCGTGGCGGAGTATTATTGGTCCACTCACGGTGAAGGTATAACAAATGTGATAGGTGATCCGGACTCTTGGAAGTTCTAAAGAGAGGCACATGAAGATTATCGGTAAGCGTTTTTCCGCCACTAAATGTTTTAGTGGCCTTTTCTTTTCTTTTTTAACTTTTAGCTATTGAATTTTCTTACAACGATAGGGCATGTTATCACATCCAAATGTGGTGAATTTCTATGAATCCTTCTGCAAATTCCAACCATGGTGATTGAGAACTTAGTTTCTTCGATTTATGGGTTCATTTGAGTATTTTGAATTATAGATTCATGATTTCTTTTAGATTTTCTATAAGTCTTATAGTACTATATATATATATATTATATTTTGAGGGCACTCTTTGCTAATTCTTATATATGAAAGTGACTGATTCCAATTGAGAAATTATAAATTGATTTTGACTCCCAATTGATCTTGACTTTTCCTATTTAGTTTTGCATCTCTCCACGCTTCCCTTTCTCTCCAAGTTGACGGTTCTCCTTGATCGATCGTTATTGGAAAGTGTAACCTCTTGAAATGTTTCCACAAACGTGATACCGTTACTCTTCGATTAGATTCCCAAACTCCTGTCATTCATACTCTTTTTCTGCTTGGGGTATTTCTTAATTCTTATTCCTTCGAACTTGCGAAGGGATACCAAATTGTTCCTTGCCTCTTGTTTTTTCTTTCAACGGCTGTCCACGATTCGACCACAAAAGAAGAAAGACGACACGAATAGTATGAGCAATATTTCTCATGTCCGTAAGAAGTGAACAAAACAACAGAGTCATCATCTAGACCCCCAAATCCCATATTTTCCTTCTTGATTCCATTATCTACACAACAACAATGTCATTGGTATTCGGTGGAGTCACCATTTTCTTGAGGTTTGATTTTATTTGCCTTTTTGCACGTACCCCAGATTGAAAATACTGGTTTGAACATTGCAGTAAATTTTTTGGGAAGATTTTCTTTTATGGGTGATCCACAACCCATATTGTAAATAGTGATTGTTTCTCCCCTTAGATTGTAAAAGATTTTGTTTTTATAGATGCACCCACTGGGCACAGACTTTCCCAAAATGAGCTGTGTTTCTTATTCCCCGTGCCTTCCTCCCTTCCCATAAATGATTTAAAACTGTAACTGCAATCATGTGAAAGTGTGATGAGTATGCAAATTGTCAATATTTGGTCTAATAAAACAAGAGGTTTTTGCCTGGAGCTTACCTTTAGAAATGCATTTCCGCTCTTCCTTCCCGAAAACTCTGATTTTCTCTAGACCTCCTCCATGATATGGGAAATGACAAAACTGCCCAAACCATATTTTCTTAAGGCATCTCCATTTCTTGATTTTTAATTTTTTAACTCTTGGTATGATTTCTCTTTTCCGCTTCCTTTACCAAACCTTTGGTCATTGCACCCTATGTACCCCACTACCTCTATGTATATAATCCACCTTTACATATTAAAGTGGAATTTGATGCAATGAACATAATGAGAGTGGTTGTTCATATGAAAAACTTAAAACAATGAAAGCTGGGCCTCGAATATGATAAATTAATTATCAATCCATTTCTTTTTTTTTTTTTTAATCTAGTCATTTTCCCATGATTCGAAAAATGTACAGGGCCCTAACACCAAAAATCACATTGATTAATAGATAATAAGGATGAAAGACTAGTTACCTATGTTGATTAGGACTGGTTTTATTGTATGAAAATAATTCTTAAGAATTATTAAAAGCACTATACCATTAATTTCTTATCCTGAATAAATAACAATGCTTGTTTATTTGCATGGAATTGAGTTCACAAGGATTTAAGGAAATAAATTCATTATTGTTAAAATATGATTGGGCCAATCTATTGGTATGGATATGAATTTTTGAAATTCAAAGGAACCGATCATGCCATGAAAAATAAGACCTATATGTTCACACGAAATTGAATTCCTACAAATTCAAAGGAACTCATTTTACCATGAAATCCCTTATCTTGGGATTTTATAACATGTCTTTTTGCATGAATAAGATTCCTTAAGAAAAAAAAAAAACCACTTTACCATGAATTACTTATCTTGAAAATATAATTGGAGACTTTTTAGTTTTCATTGAATTGAATTCATAGGAAATTGTGTCATTATCTCGTCATTTAAAAAAAATATTGAGTCAAAATCATAAAGTTATTGATCATTTCCTTGATTTCAAAATCCAGATCAATATTGAATTTAGTGTATATTATAATATGGGATGATTACTAAACTGCGTAGTTCAAAATCTATTGAATGTCTTAGAAACTGCCAAACGACAATAATATTGCAATATTGTAATATTAAAATATTTTATTATGTACTATTTAATTTTTCTAGTATTTAAATCTAGAAATATTTTATTTTGTACATATTGAAACACTCCCTAAAATCTAAAAGAATATGAGAATATGCATATTAGATTACCAATTCATAATTACATAATAATGCTCTGTTTTTGCATCCAAACCCATTTACACCATTGCATTTTCAGCCCACAAATGCCATGATACAAGTTTGAATGTTTTCATTGACCAAAATTCCAAGCCCATTTACAAGAATGAATTTTTCTTATGTTATAACCCAAACTAAGGGTATTTTAGTCCCAAAATGGTGTAATTGTAGCCGTGGGGAAATATTCAAACTTTGGGAATGAGAAGGGAAAAGCCGTCTCTAGAGGTAAGCTATAGGGAAAAACCTCATAAAACAAGTCCAGTCAGTTATTTCCATTCATCACTTGGAGCAACTTCTCGGTTTGTGTATGGTAATTTCAATCACCATGCTTGATTAATACTCACGAAATTGATAGAGCACCAAATTACTGTGCAACTAAATAGAGTTTTTGGTGGCGTTATATCCTGTTTACACAACTAACTTTGGACTAGTCATGATCAAAGAACACACCGTTTTTTGGTGCACATGGTGGAGCACACCCACACAACACCCCTTTTGTTTGTTTGCTTTGATGAGTGAATTTCTTGGACAATTCCAACTAATATTTGACCAATTCTCCCTTTAAACGCTTTGGTATTCAATACACAAATGTAGGACTATTGTTTTATTCCCACACCAAGATTTCAAGGAATGAAAGATTATATCTTTATATAAAAGAATCAATGTATTATTGGGGGACAACTTGAAGTCTATATGTGATTAAACCTGCGATCACAAATTTTGTTATATGGTTCCTATGAAATGGTCCTTAGTGAGATTTTTTTTTAAACTCTAGTAAATACTCAATTTATTCATCCACACACCAAAAAAGAAGAAGGGACATGACTCTTCTATGTGCAATGCACTATTACATGGTTTTGTTAACTATGACTAGCATGAAGCCCCTGTGCGATGCACATGTTAAGTCTCGTGCAACCTAAATAATATATGACAACTAATATCCCTTTCGTATAAATCTATTTATAATAAAATAACCAAAAAATTATGAGAACCAAACCTTTCTTTCTTTAATCAAGGTCAGCATATACGTTTTATCTTAAAAATAAAGGATTCGTATGCATTTCTGCTCATTTTGAATACTATATCAAAACTTTGATAATAACCTTAATTTATAAAGTAGGAACGCATCCCTTTGAATTGGGTTACATCCATACAAATGGGTCAAAGAGATGCATTTGATTGAAAAGGCACATATGTAGCACAAGAGACACATTTTATAGAAAAGGCAAATATTATGTGTTTCATTTTAAAGGACACAATCACAAATGGGCTCCAAAAAGCTGATATGGCTTCTCTTAAATCTAAAATTGAGGTCTTTTTTTTTTTTTTTTCCAACCGACATTTAGCTTTAAAGAGAAAGAATGTAAGATGTATATACTTTCTATTATGTTGGAGAACAAAACTACTGCTTGTGTGTGCGAAAATTCACTGAGAAGGAGGCAATGGTCCTTCATTGACTTAGTCGCTCTTTTGAGCCAACCAATTGACATATTTTATAAACTTGAAATTCTAGTCTAATATTTGAATTGATCCTTTACCTCTTTATAATCTGACAATGTCAATAAATGACCAACATGTTCTTTTAGAAGTAGTAGGCAGGAGAATTTTTTTTTCATGTTGGAGTTAGAGGTGCTACTATACGGCTCAGAAATGTATGATTGAAATGTTTGAAATTTCACTTTTTTAGCCATTTTTTCAAAGAAAAACACTCAAAATAGACATACTTCAAAACTTAGTGGTGTTTCAATTTATGACTAAAAACCTAGTGGCATTATTTTTGTATTATATATATATATATATATATTGAAAACGAATTTTATTTTCTTTCAGTCTTTGCCCTTGAGGGTAGGATAAGAGCCAAGAAATTGTAGGCGCACCAAGAACGCCGATGGCTTTTGCTTGACTTAGGCCTAGTCCGCATATGTGAGTGTAGGGTAAGGGCTTACACTGGTGTGCCCCAGGCCTGACCCTTTGATAGCCATAGCTAGATGTTTTAAAATGCATAAAAGGAGTAATGCCGATAAAGGTAGGTCCCCATGTAATTATAAATGTGGTCCAATGCTCTAAAATGCATCAAAGGTGTAATTCCTATTGCTATGCTCCATGTAATTTTAAAGGTGGTCCTACATTGTAATTTCTAGTGAGTGTTGGTCCCATGTACCACAATTTATAAAAGTTGTAATTCAAGCTGAGAATTCTAATAGCTATCAAATATGATATTTATGAAATTCTCAAGAAAAAATTGCAAGTAATAATGAAATGAGGAATTTAAGAACAACAATTTTCAAAGCATTTCAAAACTCTAGCATTTGAAATTGCCAAGCATGAACCAAACATGCATTCAAGAAATTCTAGTAAAGATATGGGCCCTTAAGTTAGTTGTGTCAGTCCCTCCCATCCTAGTGCACAAGCAATTGGGGATGTAAACGAGCCTGTTCTGTTTCAGGTTCACCACTGTTAATGAGAAGATGGAACTGGAACTGAATCCGATTTGAAATCGGAACCGGCAATGAGAAGATTGAACCAATTCTAGTCCGAGTCCAGATATTGAATGATATGAAAAAGAAATTATATTGTGAAGAGAGATTTTTAAAAATTAAGGTATTGTGTTGAGTCTCATGTCCACGGATTGAAAACAAGGTATAACCGGTCCTCCACCCAATTTACTTGTTGGAAAACAAATAAGAATCCAAACCCTGTTTTGTAGGGATCGGAGCCTCGGATAATCTCGTAGAATGGAGCACTCATTTACATCCGTACAATCGATGACCATAGAAGTTTTTACGGCCGCTACCACTGCTGCGATGCGTCGGTTGTATACATACATACATGGATACAAAACGAACAAATCGGGCAGTCCAGTCAGTAGCTGTGCCTCTTTCTCCTCCATCTGAACAGCGCAGGTACTTTCTTCTCCAGTCCATCTTCCAACTTCCTCTTCTTAGTGAGGTTTTCTCCATGAGCCCAGAACTCTATTCAATGGTAAAATGTAGTGTTTTTATATAACAGTACAGGACCACTGTTTGCAGGGTATAGGGAAAGGGGTTTATATGGACAAACACTCAACTGACTCAAGTGGGTCATATTCAAGGGATGGGTTTTTCCACATTTCATTGTGCATGTAGTTTCCATGATTGATTTGGGGTTTGTCCCCTGTTTGTGTGACCTTCTTTTTTTTTTTTTTTGACTGTCAATGCACCCACAAAATCAGTGTTGGGTACTTTATTGCAATTTGCTGGGCATACTTTCTTGATTTGATAACTATTCATGCTCTGTTTATAGGTCTGTGACCAGTTGCAACAATAACATATTCACTGGTTTATTGATACATGTATGTATGAATGCCTTTAGTTCTATGCATAGGCACCCTTTTTGCAGTCACTAGTGCTTGCATATGGTGGATGACAATTTGGCTTAGACATTTTTATTGTTTTATGGTTATTCTTTTTCTGATGTTTTTATTGATCTTCAATTATTATTTATTTTTTGAATGGGACCTTCATTTAAGCTTGAAAGAGATGTTTGAAAATATATGGGATGATTTTCAATTGTGGGCACAATTTTGAAATGCTAATCTATTCATACCAGATCTTACCTAATACTCTAATTTATTGATTCATAGACTTAGCTTAATCATGTTTATCTAATGCGTTGATGATATTTGATCTATCCTCTTCTTATTTCCGGCAACATACTATTAGAATATTGTAAATGTGGGTCCATAGTTTGGCCATGGGCCGATGGGCTACACATTGTGAACAAATCGACCATATGTATATTCTCATATGCGCCATCAAATTTGTAGGAGTCGGAGTCCCAATGGCCCGAATAGGAACAATAATTCATGTTCCAGTACGTAAAACATGTATGGACAGTGATGCTTGATAAGACGCTCACCGATGAATGTTTGAGCAATGCAACGACGGTTGTGGTTAAAGGAGCATTCAGGTTAATTTGATGTCTTACATCCATGACATTCATGGTACATCCCGAGGTTCCTTTAGGACTGTTTTGATCATTCTAGTGGAAGGAGAGGTCTAGCCTGATGGTTTACCTGGAAATATGATCAAGGATGAAAATAGCGGTAGCGGCGGGCGTAGCAGCCTGCCGCCAAAACGCTATGTAGTGGGCGCTACGTAGCGGCGCAGCGGTGCGATTTGGAAAAATCGGAAAAAAAAATATGAAAAAATTCTAGAAAATCTAGAATATTGGAAAATGAGAGAAAATGTATTTTTTTTTTTTTTTTGCAAAAGTAACTAAGGTAAGGGGGCGCAGCAGTCCCTTCACTATATGAGGTCCTGTATCGTTGTATAAATAGAAAATAATAATAATGATCATTTTTTTCTCATGTGTTCATGTTGCTTAGTTATGCTAACTTAGAAACTAATGAAAGGCTCAGAAAAGAAAAAACTATGTCATGAAATCAAGACTTAAGAGTACCTAGAGAAAAAAATACATCTACCAAAGGCGGTGTCTAATAGGATGTACTTAGAGAAGAACTCTCTGTATCGACTGTAATTCGGCGAGATCATGTGTTTTTTGGTGTTCTTTTAAACATAAAAGGGTATAAGAGTTGTGTAGAAATGTTATTTGAAGAGAAAAAGAAAAGAAATAAGTCTTATTATGCATTTTAAAAAAATTTGAAAAGTATGAATTTTTCTCACCCCGTAGCGGCCCCGTAGCGGACGTAGCGGCTGTTACAGGTGCGACGGCTGATAAATCGGTCATAGCGTAGTGGTGGTGGCCGTTATGGCCGATATAGTGGCCACTACGTATTTTCATCCATGAATATGATCATGGTGGCGTAGGGTTTTGAAACGTCTCCCCATGACATTTCTCCCATTGGTAGGGACGCTAAACAGGTTTGACAGCCTTTCGCTAGTGAAACTTGTTTACCCTTGTTTGTTTAGCAAAACGAGTATTAAAATGGAGTAAATATCTGCATTTTTTTTGGTCCGTTCTAGCTATATAAGAAATTGTTGATTAATAACAGGAGAAGTCAATGACTTTGGAAACTCCATAAATTGATTGAATCGGTTATTGTCCCCGAGTCTCAAAGGCAACCGGTTGGATCTACCCTATTCTTGAAATACACTGCTCGCCCACACTCCCTTTCCAAAAAAAGAAAGAAAGTTCAATACACCAAGTGCTTCACTTGGATTTATTAGATTTTTTGCTAAAATACGATGTGATGGTTTACTTCTGCCTATTTGGATGAAAAAAGTGGAGTGAAGCAGTAAAGTTCTGACACTTGCCTCTTTACTCCTCCCGCCCGTATCAAGTGCAACAAATAGAAAAAAAAAAATTGAAAATTTGATTCTTTCTCACCTTTGTTATCTTCTTGTAAATGTATTTTGATCTTGTGCCTGACAAATTCTACACTGCAGTTGCCTTTTAGGGGAGAAATGGTTTAAAGATATGAAACGGATGTTTCCTTTTTTTAAGAGATGAAAGGATTCAAATTCAAAGAGAGATAAAAAGTTTAAACATATGAAACGATTCCAACATCTATTACAGAAATAAATAACCAAGAACAACCATTATCAATAGGCAATATGTATATGTTTAAATAAAAGCCAAATTATAATGAGCAATAAACAATATTTTCAAAAGAATTACAGATAGTAGGAAGGATTTCCCAGAAAGCACGCACATGACATGTAAGTGTAACCCATCGTTTCATACTATAGAGCCTTTAACCTATGCTTTGGATGTATTATAGGACTGTCAATGAACTTGGATATCGCGCACAAATTCTTGTAGATTCTAGCTAATGATTCTATAGTTGCAAAATCATATATATCACATAAATTGAAAACACAAAAACTCCAACTCTTTTCACTATATTGATAGAGAATCTACAATCAATATCCACAACTCCACAGCCAAATTATAATAGCGTAAAAGCTCCAGACGAAAAGTTCTTATAGCAGATCAACAGATCACAATGAATGTACCACTAAGCTTGCTAGAATGCCATGGGGCACAAATGATGATATCCATCAAGAAATGATAAATGAACACCACATACACATATATTGTATACATCTATAATATAAAATTGTAAGGTCAAATTAATATAATAGAATCAATCCTAATATGGCGAAGTCATAGAGGGAAATTTTGCTATATTTAAAATCAATTCAACTATTGACATGAGCCCTAACCATTACTACTACATGTCTTCACCACATGAACCAGTATAGATCAGTGTTGTGAAAGGCACGCTTGTTGGGCTTCAGCTGCCTCAAAGCGAGAGGCGCGTTCAGTGAAGCGTAGCCTAGACGCTTGAGGCGCGCACCTTAGAGCTAGGCGCAAGGCGTGCGAAGCGTGAGCTTCTTTACAGTACAATAGTTTAAATATCTTTTAAGGGGCTAAACATAAGTTTTTATGGATTAAAATTAGAAAAGAAATTGAGGAGGGGGCCAAATGTAATTTCTTTACTCTTTAAAAGGGCATCAAAGCCCTAATTGCTTCATTTCCATCGAAACGGAAAGAAGAAGAAGAAGAAGAAGAGGAGGAGGAGGAGGAGAAGCAGGACCTGGATCTATTCTTTTGATTTCCTGGTACTACTCTTTTCGACCTCCCATTGTGTTTTCTCTCTCTCTCTCTCTCTCTCTCTGCCTTTCTTCTCAAGATTTGGAAGTGAATAAATATGGACATTTAGGGTAGTGGGGCCCCCGTGGCCCACTGTATGGATGATCTGGACCATAGAGCAGGAGGCATACCCCTAGTCGACCAAGAAGAACCTGGACCCAGGTGAGGTGGGCCCTGTTTGGGCCACCGTCCAGACCCTTGAAGCATGAGAGGCGGGGTTGAAGGAAGGGCAGGGCGGTTTGGTTGACACCATTTTTGGGACCCACTGCATGACCTGATTTGAGATTAGGACCCCACATCTTACAGGGGACCCAGGGGCGACCTATGTGGTGGTGGTCCCATGTGGAGTGGGGCCCATCCGCCCCATCATCTAGAGACTTCAATTCTAGGAACCGAGAGGCCTGTTCATGAAATTTTCTGTAATTGTTAAGGCTGCGGGCAGGGGCAGACCCACATGTTTGGCACATGGGGCGTCCGCCACAGGTGGATTTGGAAAAATCCCTTGAGAGCTATGGCCTAGATGCCATCTGCTCCCATGCAAGCCGATCGCCGCCCCACTTTTAAAAATCATGAAACCCTTCCCCATGGAACTATTTTTTCTCCTCTGACTTTGATAGATCCCAAGCAGGCCAAGCAGGTATTTTCCCCTCTCTCTCACATTGTCTCTTTCTCTCTATCAATCTCTCTCCCTCCTCCACCTTTAAGTCTGAAAAGCCTCAATCCCTAAATCTCTAAACTCCAACTATAATCCACTTTCCTTAAATCTTAATACCTAAACCCCAATCCCTAAACATCTCCACCATGTTTAGCAACTACATTCCTATTGGGATTTTGAAATTGGCCCCATTGGAAACGCGGTTGGTAGAAGGAAGAGAGGCTTCGAGGATATAAGCGGTATTTGCATTCACCATCAACTTGTAGGAAAATGTTGCCAAATGAAGGGTGGAATCGTCCTGTGATAAGTGTAGTAACTCTGGAAGAGACACTGTGCCTGTAACAAATCCATATTATTTCAAAAACGAAAGTGAAAAAAATGCACATTGTTATCATTTTCTTTACTTTCTAAAACCTTTGAAGTACTGTGACAAGTTGTTCCACAATTCACCATACAATAAAATGTTGTCCATCTTATACTAACTGCATTTGAGGTCTAAAGAAAAACAATAATGTGCTTATCGGCCATGTCACTTTTTTTTTCCCTCTCCTTGGGCATTGCTTCTAATGCTTTTCACCACGATATAACAATTAATCTTTGTAGACTATAGCAAAGTTACTCACAACATTGGTTTTCTTCTTTCCACAATGCATCGAATTATAAAAATTGTATTTTAGAGTTATATATGGAAACGTTGTATAGTTTCTTCTTTTCTAATTCTGAGATGAAAATTTCCAAGTAATTACATGTGAACTTTTGATTATTGATGGTTTGATTATTATTGAGCTTCTAAAATTAAATATGGTTTCTAGGTTGGTAGCAATATTTAGAGTATAGACAATTATACTTGTTCTCATTACCAGTTAAAGAAAGAGTTCATTTTTTATTTTTTTTTAGGATTTTGCCTTTACATTTGCCCTAAGACTGGACATTTGCCGGTCTACTGTTGAAGTTTAACAAATTCCCATAAAGTTGTTGGTGTGATATCCAAGGTTCGTGTAATAACGCACATATTGCAATATGTGATATCCTTTGGCATTTTGGGGACATTCTAATCTCTTGTTGGGAGTAGAATTCTTTTACAAAATAGGCCAAGGTGCAAGTACTTTATACTAACCCTACAAAATAACAACAACAACAACAACAACAACAACAACAACAATAGGCTTTTTCTAGTGACCATCGTCCGCCCCACTCAAATGAAAATCCTGGGTCCGCCACTGGCTGCAGGGCCCAGTAAGGTTACCTAATGATGAATCAGAACCATGGGACTTATTGTGGGGCACTAGGAGACACTAGAGGTCACGTCTGATCATGTATCAGATCAGCGGGTCCCTCTGTTTGGTATATACCCACTATTCCATATTCTGTCTAATTTATTTGCTGTTTGTTCATATCTATAGTTGTCTTTTTAACATGAAATCATCCTGCTGTGCATTGTGATTGATTTCTTGGTGAGACTGCTGATTTATGAATAGGCTCAGCAAGAGTTTGTGGCAAACTGCCGATTTATGAATCTTAGCATTAGCATTTAGAGTGATGGATGCTTTATGACCTTTTGAATTCTTCTAATATTCCTTGCCTTTTTTGTTCTAATTTGTGAATTATCTGTCTATACCAAAAAAATATATATTTTTATCTACAATGTGCGCCTCACTTCAATGAAGCCCGCGCCTTAGCGCCTAGGCCCCAGGTGACCTTAGTGCCTTGATGCGCCTCTCGCTTTTCAAAACACTGGTATAGATATCAACCACACAGATATAATATTCCAAGTCAGATTTCTTTTTGGCAATGGAGTTATTTTTTAATGAATAATTATTTACATTTATGAAGCCATGTCATATTTTGATTAACTTATTTTAGCCCACTGGGCAGTGTGGGAGCTTTTAGATGCATGAACATGGATTGCACCCAAGCTTTCCAAATGTGTCACTTAACGTTAGATTGATCTGTTATGGATCTTTTGGTTGTATCATTGAGTGAAATGTGTACTGAAAACTGAGATGGATGGTGAGTTGTCTTCAGGTGCTAAATTTTTTTACTTTTTAAAACTATGTATCTAATAGAAATGGTTATGAGACTTTTGTCTTCTGAGCAGGTACATTACCCGCAACTGTTATGATTGTTGGCCAAGATCTTGTTGAGTGGCAAATCCATGTAGCATATGGAGAACCGCTTCCCTTGACACAGTCAGAGGTCCCCTTATCAGGTAGTTTCTATTTGTGGAGTGCCATCTCAATGTTACACAAAATATGTTACAGAGCATGTTGTGGCTGACATTTCTAGCAAAAGAGCTTGATGCAATCTCAAGTGTTTTAACTACAGTAGTAATTGTCTAATTGAAAAAATAGTCAGTGCAGAGTTTTCCTACAAATCTTGTGTCGTGGATTTACATGACAGCAATGCCTAAATTTAATGAATAAATATGTACTACTATGATGATATAATAACACTAAAAGTATCAACGATGAACAATGAACAACATAGTAGATATTCTACTCCAAGAAACCAACAGAAAAATAAGAAAGTCAAATTCTTTTTGTTATGCCAAGAGTTTCTACTTCCCATAACTCAAGCCCACAATAGTATGCACTCACTACACATTGTACCAATCATGTAATTTTCCCAATTTAAATATAAAGAAAGGAAGAATAAGTTAATTCAACTCCAAATCAACAAAATCAACAAAAGTATGCCCTTGAACTAACTTTCTTGTTCAAGCTCAAATCCTTTATCTAAACATAAAAAAAAAAAAAAAAAAATTTGAAGGAACTTATGCCCTATACCTTGGTCCACTTTTTCCGAATTCCACTAAAACATCTCAATCTAGTTCCCCAAACACAATTCATCATTAGATCCAGATCCACCGGGCAAAATTTCTTTGCATGAGACAAACGTCAAGTCCCAACCTACATGTACCAACTAAGCCAGAAACCCAATTCTGCAATTTAAATTAAACCAGTAGAGTAGGAAAAAATGTGACTTTCTGTATAACCAAAACCCATAGATGCCAGCGAAGACATTAAACAATGATTATATAAATTCTTATAAAGGAATATGCATAAACCCTGCCTCGGAAGTCCGACATTAAGAAAACTGACATTAAGAAAAACTTAAAAGTCTGACATTAAGAAAACTTAAAAGTTCTTTTTTAATTGCATGACTGAAAATGTTCCGCATGCACTATTATTCATATATAACAAATTAAAAAAAAAAAAAAAAACCAAAACAAAAACTAACCAGATGGGAACGCATGAACATCAGAAGAAACAGTGTTCCATCATTCAAAAAAGATTATAAAAGAAAAGAAAGAAAATGGCAACATAGATCTTAAATGAAGGAGCTCCAAGAATTAGACATTTGCAACATAGATCCAATATTTAATGCAACTAAACAGAATGGGTTAAACATAATCCCTATTAAGCAATTCTAAACTGTTCAACAGGAAGGGGCATAATATCAAATATCAGATTACAATTAACCACACCTAAAACCAATGAAATCAAAACTCAATTATCCAATAACACAAGTTCCATATCAAACCCCATTAAAGAGAAAAACCCAAACAACTGTAAATCCCCAAGTGAGAAAACCTCTAAAAAAACCAACCCGAAACCCTCACAAATAGAACAAGAAAGATGTTACAAATTTTAAAGCAGGTCCTCAATTCTTTTGTGTTGATGTTGGAGAGAATCCAAATTCAAAGAGAAAGGGAGAGAGGGTTACTGAGATAGTGATGGGTTTACAAAAGAAAGAAAGAGTTGTATAGGGAGGGTTACCGAGATAGAGAGAGGGGTTGGATCTGCTGGGGAGGATACCTGGGCACCGGAGCTTTAGATCGGAGAGAGAGAGAGAGACAGGGACCGAGAGAGTTTTCTCTCTACTATTAGAGAGGAATATCGATGGCGGGACGGAATGGGTTTTGGGACGTGATTTATTAATTGAGTAATGATAGTTGTATGATGGCAGGAGACCAAAGTCCTTTACAATTCACCCTTTTTTTAGTGGACCCAAGTTATTTTGTTAATCGAAATACTTTACCCTGTGAGCCTACTTATAAAAACATAAGCCATTAAAAATAAATGCCTCCTCTTGATATTGGCTCTTAACAAATTTTAATCAAACTAAAATTGGGCCCATCAAATTTATCACTTTTAAGCCATGTGAATGAAAAATATCTATGACGGTAGGACCAAGTCCTTGGAGAATCCCCCTCTTTTATCTAATGGACCAATTTATTTTTTTTTAATTGAAAAACTTTATAGTGAGCCTACTTATAAAAATTTAAGCCATTAAAAATAAATATCTCCTCTTTATCTGGGTCCTCAACAAATCTTAATCGAACTAAAATTGGGTCCATCGGATTTGTCACTTATTAAGTCACCTGAATTAAAAATATAAAGGGCAAAATTCAAATGCTTTAGTAGTCAATCTAATGATAATTACATCGGGTATCGAAATTTTTTCTTAACTTACACTCCCGTAATGGAACCCACTTATAAAAAAACTAAATCACTCATAACAAATGCCTCCCTAATAAGCCCTCAAATAGGTTTTATTCGTATAAGAGTTGGGTTCAATGTCATATTTGTTATTTATAAAAATGTCAATAAATTATTAAGAAAAAGTTCAAGTAGTGTTCTTGTAGTCAATGTGGGCTACATAATTGATCTGTAAATTAAAAAGATGACCAGGAAAATTATAACATGAGAATATCAGCATATTAAATCGATAAAGATTAAACAGTGATACCGGATGGTATGATTTATTTGGCCAATATTTTACTTTATAGTTACTAATGGAAATCAATATCATTCTCTAGCATTTTACAATGTTATGGATTACTTTGGATATATTCTCAAATTTTTTTGGGGTAAAAACATTTTACTCCACAATGACTGCGATGGATAAAGAACCTTACGTGGTTGATACCGTATTGGTATCATTTATTGAGATCGACCAATACCATGATTCTTATCCATGCCCTAGTGTAAGAAAGATGGTTGATTCATACATGGAGCTCCGCATGTATTTCAATCACACAGGTAGTCTACCGACGCCCTCAATTTCACGAATAACTATATTTTTTTTCTCAAATCTCAACCCAACTAGATTTTAAGACTTATTGATTCTGCTAGAAGACTTTGTCGGCATTTTTGATAGAGTGTGATTAGTCGTGCAGTGGGACCCACCCTATTCAAAGTAAATTTTGACGACACCCCATAAAAAGGTATAGCTAAAAGTAAGACACCTAAGAAATTAGCTATGAAAAAATGGTTGTCCCTAAACTCCTAGACTCCTAGACCACATTAGTGGTGAAAGATTAAAACTCGCCACTAATTTTCTTTCCCCTCCAAAGTGACCTTTAGCCACGACATATAAGTTGCTATTAAATGTGATCACTATAATACCTTCACTAAAGTGAGTCTTTTGTGGCAAAAATAAAATTGTGGCTAAAAATATCGCCACTAAAAGCCAACTTTCATAAAATATATTTTTAGTGGCAATGGAAAGTCGCCCCAAATGGTGGCGAAAATAAGACAACTAAGCAATTAGCCATGAAAATAAAAAGTTGCCACTAAAATCCTAGACCGTTACTGGCAAAATAAGAAAACTCGCCACTAAATCTACTTCCCCTCCAAAATGACCTTTAGCTACAACATATAAGTTGTCATTAAATGTGATCACATAATACCTTTGGTGTCAACATCAAGCTTTGCCATTGAAGGTGAGTTTTTACCGGTGAAAATTAAATTATGGCAAAAAGTGTTTCCATTAAAAGTCAACTTTCTTGTTATATATTTTTAGTGGCAATATAAAGTAGCCACAAAAAATAGAACATACAGTGGCAAAAAATATAGCGTGGCTAAATGTAAGAATATAAGAAATTAGTGGTGATCATAAAAAGTTGTCACTAAAATCATACACCATTAGTGGCGATAAATTAAAACTTGCCACTAAATCTCTTTCCCTCCAAAATCCCATGGCGCAAAAAATTCCTGCCAAGGAGTTAGTGGCGAAATTTAGCTGCGACATATCAGCTGCCACTAAATGTGGGCATTATAATACCTTAAGTGGCAGCATCAAATTTTTGCCACTAAAGGTAGGTTTTTAGTGCCAAAAATTGGACTGCGGCTAAAAAAGTCGCCACTGAAAGCCAACTTTCTTGTAGTTTTCCTATATATATATATATATATATACATTTTTAACTATACAAAAGTGTGATAAACTCTAGTGTAGTAAACTTAATGAGAAAAAAGTGCCTTTTACTTTAAGTTCAATTTTTTTATCTTGGAAGTTTTATTTTGGAAGTTTTGTTTATTAACTTTTGCAAGATTGTTTAATTATTTTTCGAAGTCATGTAAACAAATAGGTCTAACTGACAAACATCCATCAATTTACAAAAGGATTCTGCACTTATGTGACTCAAACAACAAATAGCTTTCCCTAGAGAAGAGGAATTCTTTCCAGTATTCTCTACTGAATATGTAATAGGAGTAAAGTGAAAAGTGGGGATTCTTCACATGCACATTTCTCTTGCTTTTTCCACCTAGTTGCCACATGACTTTCACTTCCTCCTCATCCTTTGGGCCTGTTTCTATATTGGACTTCATGGAATGCATGTTCGGAGAATTTTGAAATTCTCCAACATAGTGGAATTCTTGAATGCTCTTTTGTACTTTAGCATTTGGAAATTCTAAAAAAAACGAAGGGGCTAGAATTCCAGAAATTCCAAAGGTCACTTGAGACCTTTTAAGTGGTTAGAATTTTGGGATTCTCTTGGAGAAACAAGGCGTTTGCAAATGCCATGGGATATGATGTCACATCATCATAATCATTATCATCAAAGCCTTGTCCCAACTATATTGGAGTCGGCTACATGAATTCTGTTTATCCCATTCCGATCTATCTTGAGCCAAATCTTTAGATAAGTTGCACTTCTTCAGATCTATTGTTACCACCTCCATCAATGTCCTCTTTGGCCTACCCCTTTCCCTTGGCAGACAAAAAACCTGCACAGTTAAACTTTCCCTTATTGGCGCCGTTGTCGGCCCGTGTTGGATATTCCCAAACCATATGAAATGGTTTCTCTAATTTTATTTCCAATTGATGCTACCCCTAAGGGACAAGATGTCACATCACGTCTAAAAAGCCCTAACACAGCAAATTCTTGTAAGAAATTCTAGTAAATAAACAGGCCCTCAATCTCATTTCATTGAATTTCAAATGTGCTCCTAAATTCTTAGGAGTGAAATCTGCTTGTTTAGGTGGGTGTTGGCTTGTCCTATGTACTGTTTTGATATTGGTAGTACTGTTACAGGTTCATTGATTTTTGGACGCGTATGAATGCAGGTGTTGATGGGTGTACTTGGTTTAGACAAAGTTCCTTTGATTCATATGATTGAAGCCTATGACAGCTTCCTATTTGAATCACGGAACCGGATCCCCTGTTTCGTCCAAACAGGGGAGCCCTGTTTGGACGAATCAGGGGGCGACACATGCAGGGGCGAAGGGGGGCGGAGGAAAGAAAAAGTGCTTTTCCTCTTTCCTCCGCCCCCTTCGCCCCCGCATGTGTCGCCCCCTGATTCGTCCAAACAGGGCTCCCCAGTTTGGACGAAAGAGGGGATCCGGACTCTTGAATCACAACATTTGGCCCCTTCTCTGTCTGCCAATAAAATATGCTTTGGAGGAAATGGTGCCTCAGTTCGTACTATGGCTTCAATGATGCCTGTACAACACGCTGAAGATGGCCAGTATCTGTTGACGGGTGAATCGTTCATCCTTCCCCATCTACGGAAGCTGTCCCCTATCAGCTCATTTTGCCTTTTTGAGGTAATCTCTCTCTCTTGCGCGCGCACACCACATTGTGAAATGTAAGGTTTGTATAGAATGGATGATTTGGGGTAGATAAATAAAGAGGCTATGACTTAGGATAAGGTCGTCTAGGTCTCACACCACACTACAGACAATGAACTCATGAGAGGGAAGTCAATTCTATTAAATTCTCAATGTGTCGATTGAGAAGCATTGCAATCCTTATAAAGACTCCAAACCAATTAATTTAGGAAACAATTCTAAGATAGACTATCTAATAATTATCTCTAAATGTTAGCTAATACTAAAAATTAGGAAATCTTGGAAAATCAAATCTAGGAACATCAGGAAGTTTTCAAGATAGGAAGATGTTGTTGGAGATCCCCCACTAATTGGGCCTTGTTGGACTTTGGGCTTTCCGGTATGAACCTTCAAGCAGGGCCCAGTAATCTGGCCTGCATCAGGTCTTCACCAACTAAAGAGGTTTCTGAATTCCGCACCACTCAATCGCATGTTACATGAATAAATAATGCTTTGTTTTCAAAACAAGATTACAGTTTGGGTGATCCAATTATCCAAATGCAACCTGAAACTTATTTATTTATTTTATTCCTTTAATGTAGTTGTTTGGAATTTGAATGGACAAGTTCTAAAAATTGGCTGACATTTAGCAAGAGAGAGCCGGTATGTTCAATATTTACAAAGCATGTTGAAATTTGAATTCACAAGTTCTAAAAATTGGCCATCAGTCCATGTTTCTTAAATCAAAGCATGGATTTGCTAACTTTTTTTTCATTTGTTTATCCACATCCAGGACTTCACTGAAATGTCAGTTTGAGATGCTTCTCAGAGTGACCTGTTCTGAAGAAAATGACCATGGGCGTTTTACTTCTTTTTTTTTTTTTTTGAAGGTCGGAAAGTTAATACCTTTGACCATGTGGAAGAAGTATTGAAGCTTCACTATGATGCGGAGCGGGGGTACCAGGTGCAGGGCGGTTAGAGATGGAGGGCGGAAGGGATAGGTCAGGCTTTTGCTTGAAAATTAGCCTCACGCCAAACTCCCCATCATGGGTGACCCCAAAATCACTCGATAAAATTTTCATTAATCATCCACTAAAGCGAAATGAGGCATTACAATGCTTAAATAGATAAAAGACTAGCCCTAAAACTAAGCTGGACCATCCAAATACACCGGTGGCCTAGATGAAAACCTCCACCTAAATACAACTTAAAACATAAATGAAACTCTAAATAAACTAAGTAGGAGGGCTGGGCCCAAAGAATTGGTCGAGATGGATGGGTTGGGCCCATTGGCGGGTCGACCCATCGGGACCATGGGTCTCTCCTGCATCACACTACTATATGAAATTCAACTTTGGACATTGCTAAGGATGATTGAATGTTGTTGTAGCAATGTAGTCGTCATAGGGCTAACTGCAAAGATGAATATACATTATCAACCAGGAGGAGATGATGCAGAAGCAATTACCCCATGATAGGTGGATCAAAGGAGGTGATAAAAATGCAATAAGTAATGTGTTTTAATTGCTTGTGCTAGGCATTGATCTAATTGATTCATAGTCTTGAATCAAATAGAAGGGCATTGATAGTCAAGATATAGAAAGTGAGATTGTTCTGTTGTATAAGAACTCAGATTCTAGTGCATCCATTATTCTACCAAGGTTGGATGGGCTGTCTTTTGATTCTATTGATGCAGATATATCCCAAATGGAAGTTCCATTCTTTGGGGAAGAGTTGAACGAAGCACATGTTTTGAAACACAAGTGGTCTGGTTGGTCGAACTGGTACCTTCATCGGTTCGGTTAGATCAAAACTATAGTACTAGTAAAAACACTAGTCAAAATTGGCAAAACTGGGGGTTGAACAGGTTGGCCCACCTTTTAATTATTTCGAAGTTTTTCTAATTGTTTACTGTTTTTGTGACGATTGAGCTGGGATAAACCAGATGGTCGTTCCACTCCATGAGTTTGGCCTCCAGTCTGATCTTTAAAAAATTGAAGGAAGCTCTCGAATCTCTTGGAGGTGATATTTTTTAGCAAAACCTTCTTCATGGTGGGATTTTTAATCTTGATTTCACTGTCCTTTTAAGATAAAATATTAACATTTCTTATACTTAACCAGGTTTGGATGGACTGCAAGTGGGATATGGAGCATTTCCACTTAGAATTATTGAGTACCTTTGGAGAGCAAAGCAACCATACAATGTATCTGTGGAGCAAAACAACCATACAATGTATCTGTGGCTGCAAAAATTTGCTCCAGGGGCGGACCCACATGTTTGGCACATGGGGCGTCCGCCCCAAGCAGTGGTGGACCCAGAATTTTCATTTGAGTAGGGCGGACGATGGTCACTAGAAAAAGTCTATTGTTGTTGTTGTTGTTGTTATTTTGTTGGTCTATTTTGTAAAGGAACTCTACTCCCAACAAGAGATTAGACTGTCCCCAAAATGCCAAAGGATATCGCATAGTGCAATATGTGTGTTATTACACGACCCTAGGATATCACACCAACAACTTTATGGGAATTTGTTAAACTTCAACAGTTGACCGGCAAATGTCCAGTCTTAACGGCAAATGTACAGGCAAAATCCTAAAAAAAAATGAACTCTTTCTTTAACTGGTAATGAGAACAAGAATAATTGTCTACAGTGGCAGACCCAGAATTTTCATTTGAGTGGGGCGGACAATGGTCACTAGAAAAAGTCTATTGTTGTTGTTGTTGTTATTTTGTAGGGTTAGTATAAAGTACTCGCACCTTTGTCTATTTTGTAAAGGAATTCTACTCCCAACAAGAGATTAGAATGTCTCCAAAATGCCAAAGGATATCGCATAGTGCAATATGTGCGTTATTACACGACCCTAGGATATCACACCAACAACTTTATGGGAATTTGTTAAACTTCAACAGTAGACTGGCAAATGTCCAGTCTTAGGGCAAATGTACAGACAAAATCCTAAAAAAAATAAAATGAACTCTTTCTTTAACTGGTAATGAGAACAAGTATAATTGTCAATACTCTAAATATTGCTACCAACCTGGAAACCATATTTAATTTTAGAAGCTCAATATTAATCAAACCATCAATAATCAAAAGTTCACATATAATTACTTGGAAATTTTCATCTCAGAATTAGAAAAGAAGAAACTATACAACGTTTTCATATATAACTCTAAAATACAATTTTTATAATTTGATGCATTGTGGAAAGAAGAAAACCAATGTTGTGAGTAACTTTGCCACAGTCTACAAAGATTAATTGTTATATCATGGTGAAAAGCATTAGAAGCAATGCCCAAGGAGAGGGAAAAAAAAGTGACATGCCCGATAAGCACATTATTGTTTTTCTTAAGACCTCAAATGCAGTTAGTATAAGATGGACAACATTTTATTGTATAGTGAATTGTGGAACAACTTGTCACAGTACTTCAAAGGTTTTAGGAAGTAAAGAAAATGACAACAATGTGCATTTTTTCCAATTTTGTTTTTGAAATAATATGGATTTGTTACAGGCACGGTGTCTCTTCCAGAGTTACTACACTTATCACAGGACGATTCCACCCTTCATTTGGCAACATTTTCTTACAAGTTGATGGTGAATGCAAATACCGCTTACATCCTAGAAGCCTTTCTCTTCCTTCTACCAACTGCGTTTCCAATGGGGCCAATTTCACAAAGCCAATAGGAATGTAGTTGCTAAACATGGTGGAGATGTTTAGGGATTGGGGTTTAGGTATTAAGATTTAAGGAAAGTGGATTATAGTTGGAGTTTAGAGATTTAGGGATTGAGGCTTTTCAAATTTAAAGGTGGAGGGAGAGAGATTGATAGAGAGAAAGAGACAATGTGAGAGAGAGGGGAAAATACCGGCTTGGCCTGCTTGGGATCTATCAAAGTCAGAGGAGAAAAAACAGATCCATGGGGAAGGGTTTCATGATTTTTAAAAGTGGGGCGGCGATCGGCTTGCATGGGAGCAGATGGCATCTAGGCCATAGCTCTCAAGGGATTTTTCCAAATCCACCTGGGGCGGACGCCCCATTTGCCAAACATGTGGGTCCGCCCCTGGCCCAGTGGTTCCGAAAGATGACGGGTGGTCCGTAGACGAAATGATTTCCAGCCATAGTTGTCAAATATTTGGTTTGGGTCCTCGTTTCGGTCTAAGCATTTAAGATGGAATATTTTGGTAATTTGGAGATTTGGCAAAGCTTTTTGGAAAAACTTTTTGGAATAATATATATCTATATATAATAAAAAAATAAAAAAAATATATAAATTTTGCTTTTTTTATATGAATATTGGGAAAAATGTTTTTTTTTTTAAGTGGAAATTGTGCTATAAATCGAAATGGACCGGAATTGACAGAAATGGATTGGAAAGGACAACCAAAATGGGCCGGAATGACCAAAATGGACTTAAATTGTCGGAATGGATTAGAATTCAAACCAGAAATATTTTTGCCCCATTCCATTTCGGCCAGAAGACCAGAATAAAAAACTTTGGCCACTCCGGCCGAAACGAAACGGAATTGACAACTATGTTTCCAGCTCCAACTGGACTAGCCTTTCCAGTTTCAGTGGTCCTGAAAACATGAAAATAGGGGTAATTGAGCGGTCAATTGTTAAAACTTACAATGCATATTTTTACCGAAATAAAACTATGCTAAGTCCTGGCCCACACGGAAGGAGATTTAACGTATGCCCGTTTAATTTAGGGCTGGGGTTGGATAACCCCTAGCAGGCCTGCCTAATATTCGTGACGGGATTGGACAACCCAAGCCCACGCCCAGCATTGATAGGCCTTAGCTCATGTGAGTTGTTTGAGTTTTTCTTTTACAA
This sequence comes from Persea americana, assembly GCA_029852735.1. Classification (NCBI taxonomy): domain Eukaryota; kingdom Viridiplantae; phylum Streptophyta; class Magnoliopsida; order Laurales; family Lauraceae; genus Persea; species Persea americana. The sequence continues at coordinate 20,292,592 of CM056816.1, forward strand.
AAAGGCCCCTATATTTTCATGTGACATCGTAAAACCTCCTATACCGCGATTTAACTTTCAAAAAAGCAACATCTTCTTTTACCATTTTATCCCTCATATTTAAAGAAAAGTTGAAATGACGCGTTTACCCCTTGCATTGCTCTTCCGTCTTCTTCAAAAGATGTTGGTGTGAAGGATACAGAGAACGAAAATTTAAACAATTGATCACATTTTATTTTTTATACTGTGTACTCAATGCAATCAATCCCATTTGTGCGAGTCCGGATCACCTATTGCAGTTGTTATACTTTCACCGTGAGTGCACCAATAACGGTCCGCCATGTCATCCAGAAATTTAGGTAATTTTGAACTTTAAAAAAGTTTAAATTAGATGAAAGAAAATCACTAAATTTTTGGATGACCTGGCGTACCATTATTGATCAACTCACGATGAAGATATAACAACTGCGATAGGTGATTCAGACTCCATTTGTGCTTTTGTTGTGCTTGTCCTTCTGTTGGGTAAATGCCTCTAGTAAATCAGAGAAAAAAAACAATACTGAAATAGATGAGGCACCAAGAGAATCGGGGTTGTAAACATTTCAAATTTAAAGTCTCATTTGGATCCAATGTCATTGTCAAATTGATCAATAAACATCTTTACATTTAAATGATAGCAATAATTGTGGATAATAGAGGCAAAATGCAGTTGACATTGTATATGAAATTTAAAGAATACAGTAATCAAACAGCTAGGTTAATCAAATTGTTGCACTCCTTGGACCTTGATCTATCCATGTGAGGCCCACAATAGGATACTGCAACTCCATTCGACTCCTTCTTTTGGCAGGCAGAGCAATTTTATTTCTTCTTCATAAATATCATTTGATCATTTTCTAAAATGAAGGATGGTCGATTAGAAACAAAAACTTTCAATAACTTTGTTTTTCTTTATAATAGAAAAATATGTTTATTTTTCTTTAAGATGTGGTGAATTTATCTATAAATTTAGATAGTCTATTGATAGGGATTGCATCAAACAATTAATGGACTCTTTTAGGTCAATGAGCATGACTTCAATGGCATTGAAAAAAATAGGTCATTGGACACATGTTAGGAACAGATGATAAGATCAATCAATGTAATCATCCATCTAGATGGCCTAGATTCATGTGGCTAAGTAGACCATTAATACGATCTATGGATGAATTTTTTTTTTCTCTGAAACGGTCTATGGATGATTTGACACGCTCAATAGAAACATTGTTATCTAAAAATGGCATTGGTAAAGACATTGGCCTCAATAATTTAACTAAGGTGTTATAAACTTATGATATATTAAGCTGTCCAAGTAGAGAAACTGTAGTTTTATGAGTATTTATACCAGAGAGAATTCTTGTTAATTTGCTTTTATGTTTTTTTATTGAATGTTATTTAGCCTTATATTGTTTAAAATAGGTTTTTCTTTCTTTATCAAGAGATACGTTAAGAAGCGTCCATTTGTCAAACTCTTTTTTCTATTTTAATATTCTTAATAGAATAATTTGTGGGGCCCACTTTGATGCATAGGATTCAAGGTGGATCAAGATTCTTAGGAAGTCCTCAATCAAAAGAGTCTTCGTTTCCTAGAAAAAGAAAAATACTATTTCATCCAATCCACTTCCGCAAATTGTGTAAAATTTCTTCCTTGAATTTTTTTTCTTTTCAAGAAAACATTTGAGATGGTGCGTTAGCTGGCTTCTCTTTGTAGGCTCTTATCCCAATTTCAAGGGAGGTGAATGACAACTCTTGAAATAAAAGTGAAAATGCATCACTGCAAGTGAAACTGTAAGGGGTAAAACGGTAAAAGAGACAATGAATTAGGAAAAAAGAAAAAAAAAAGAATTGACGCTGCTTTTTCTAAAGCTAAACCGTCGGTGAAGGGATATTTCAGTAAAATCATAAAGTATAAAGGATTTTTGAGGTTACATGAAAATATATGGGGCTTTTTTATAAAAAAAACTCTTCTTCTGGTACCACATTGTGACATGCAATTAGGCCTGTCAATGGGACGGGCTGGGGCTGGGCCTGGGCTTGGGTTGTCCAATCCCGTCCCGAAAATAGGACGGGCCTGCTGGATGTTGCCCAATCCCGTCCTCAAATTGAACGGGCCTACATAAAATCCCGTCCGATACGGGCCCGGGCTAGGACTGGGCTTAGCCCGATCCTGAACACAAGCAAAACATTCTCTAATTATTCCTACTGTCGTCAGACACCTGGTGTGAACCGGACTTTAAACCCTCATCATTTTTTCCGGGCTTGGGACCGGCAATGTAATGCAACAACTACAAGCAATATGGCGGAGTTAAAAACTTTTTTTTTTCCGGTGACAGTAGAAAATCAATAGAAATGAATGAGTATCCTATAGGCTATATGAGTCAAGTAATGTAGGAACGGTTAAAACCTCTTTTTTTTTTTTTCCGGTGAAAGTAGAAAATCAGAAAATCAATAAAATGAAAGAATGAGTATCCTATATGGGTCAAGTAATGTAAAAAAGAAATCAACATAAATTATTTTTCTTTTAATATGTCTAAAACATCAGTTAGTGCATTTTCATTATTGTCTAAATCATCAATCCTAGTTGGGTCATGACTAAACCAATCTTGGGCATAAACTAATGCTTCTACTGTATCTAGTTTCAAAGAAGTCCTATGTGGGTCAAGTACCCTCCCTCTGGTGCTAAATGTTGACTCTAAAACAACGGTAGAAACTGGAATAGCTAAAATATCACGAGCCATATGACATAAAATAGGATACTTAGTTGAATTTAATTTCCACCATTGTAATATATCTATCATGCCATCTTCTTCTGCTGACTTGTCATCAAAATAACGATCTAATTCTGTTTTTTCTTCTACAACTGACTTATTGGAGATTTCATTTCGATACTTTAAAAAAGGAGAACGAGCCTTTCCATGTTCATCATCACCGGCCTTTCTTTTAAATTGCCTACTAGTTGCATCATTTTTATTTACTATCTGATCACTTTCTTTAGCACCAAATCTCACATGATACTCCTCATACAACTTTTTAAATAGATTACGAGCTTCAATCATACGAGTATTTCTATATTCCACTGTTTCATATAATATCTTAAAAACCCATTCCAAACACACTATCTTAGAGGAGAGATCAAGCAATATGGCTATTTCAAACATTTGATTATAATTCTTCCAATATTTATCAAAATTTTCCATCATCACTTTAGCCATTCTTGCAGAAACAAAATCAAAATCACCTAATTTTTGTACCAACTCATTATGTATTGTACAAACTTCAGGTAAAAAGGTATGAATGGTTGGATACTTTCTAGTAGAAAACCTATTTGTCGCTTCATAGAACCTTTCCAAAAAAATCATTAAGAGTAGCAACCTTGTCCCATTCCTCATCCGAAGGAATCAAAGTCTTATAGTGTAAGTCATCTGTTAGAGATAGATAAGAAAAAACATCTCGAAAATACAGTGCTGAAGAAACCATAAGATATGTGGAGTTCCATCTAGTTTGGACATCAAGAGGCAATCCCCTTGTAGAACTTAGCCCTTTCACACTTACAATATCACGAAACTGATGTATACGATTCGAGCTATTCTTAATGTATTTAACTACCTCCCTGATGTTCTCAATAATTGGGTCAATATCTTTAAGTCCATCTTTCACTATAAGGTTAAGAATATGTGCAGCACGACGCATATGAAAAAATTTACCATTTAAGACGAGAGCATTGGTTTTCAAAAGTTGATTTCTAAGTGTCCTTACAATACAAACATTTGTAGAACAATTATCTAATGTCAAACATAATAATTTATTCTCAATATTCCAATTAAGTATACTTAGAGTAATATTGTCAGCTAGCATTAGGCCAATGTGGGGAGGATCAACATTATGAAAGTTAATTATATGCGATTTAAGAACCCAATCAGAGTCAATATAATGTGCTGTAATAGCCATATAACCTAAATGCTGATTGGATGTCCACATATCCGCTGTGAGAGCAATCCTACTAGTGAGATCCTTGAATTCTTTAAAGATCTCATTCTTTTTTCCATTGTACATTTCCATACAATCTGCCTTCACAGTGTTACGTGATACAATCTTGAATTCAGGTCGTAGAGTCGCACAGAACTCTTTAAAACCTCGTTGTTCAACAACATTAAAAGGATGATCATGTAATAACAACATTTTTGCAAGGGCTTCTCGACTCTTTTTTTTTTTATCAAATTTAAAAATGCCAACACCGGTTTTGGATTGAGCATCAGTCCTTAAAAGTGGTTGTTTTTTTTGACTTATCAGTGCTTGGTTTACAAACACACGATTTGCAGTGTCTATGCTGGTGTGAAGTTCCATCCTCAGGTCTACTGACTAGAGATTTCTTGCAATAGTTGCACACCGCTTTAACTTTAAGGACATCCTTCCCATTAACTTTCACAGTCAAATCTGATTTTACCAAGTGTTGCCAAACCGCTGATTTAAGCTTTTTTTGCATTAGGCTCAGCATTGGGAGAGGGAATGGGAGGCACTTGCTCACTACCACCACTACCCATCTCATCATCAATGGAGATGGGGACATGTGAACGAACAAGAATGCTACCAACACTACTAGAAGGTGTATCAGGAGTATCAGAAGACATATTTAACAATTCAAACAAAAAACAAGTATCAATCCCTAATATCCACAACTATCCACAACTACTCACAACTAAACAAGTAAAGCAGTTATTAATCCCTAATATCCACAACTAAACAAGTTATCAATAAACTACTCTCCACAACTAAACAAGTAAATCAGTTTCTACTATCCACAACTAAACAAGTGAATAAATTTAAAAGAAGAAGAGTCGAGACGTATCTTAGTATCCTACAATTCCGAAAGCGCAGCAGTCACATCAACACAATTGACCCAAAAAGGACAAAATCTAGCCAAGTAAAAAGAAATTAATTCATGTCAGTTTTTTTTGTAAAATCCAATTATAATACTAAGTTCAAAAATTATTTGGTGAAAGTTGAAACTCTTATGATGTAGTCACATACACAGAACAAAATTGGATAGACATGAATTTTTTTGGCCTACATATATCCCACCCAAAAGGTTAGGAACAATTTAGGACCTTTTCTTCTCATTCCTCTCTTCTTCTTTGTTTTCTTTTTATCTTTGTATATTCAATTCATTCTCAGAAGAAGAAGATAATGGCTTCTGTGCCATCTCAAGGATGGGAGCCTGCTATTGAAGATGGCCCCAGAGATTGATGCTGATCTTCTGATGGGTCTACTTGAACGGTTGGGACATAGTATCATGAAGATCATGAACATTGGATGGATCATGTATTGGGAACCGTTGGATTGGATGATGGCCAAATCACTGATCCATTCGACTGGGTTGATATGGATATGGTTACCAACTCTCACTGTGTTGACATGGGCAATTGGTATGTGGAAACTTGTGGAGATGATGTTGAGATGGGTGATAAACGGTTAAAATAGATGCTTCCACTTTCCAGCAAAGCTTCATCTTCGATTAGCATGAAAATTGGCATTATACTTGATTAGAGAGCATACCTGATTAACCAATGGTTCAGATCTTTGGTGATTCTTTGGTGTGGGACAGAGAGGCGATAACAGAGAGAGCGCAGAGCAGAGAGCAGAGAGGTAGAGCAGAGAGCAGAGAGGGAGAGCTGAGAGGCGAGATCTGAGAGCAGAGAGGCGCTAACAGAGAGGGCGCAGAGCAGAGAGCAGAGAGGTAGAGCAGAGAGCAGAGAGCAGAGATCTGAGAGCAGAGAGTGAGATATGAGATTTGAGAGCTGAGAGTGAGACTTGAGAGCAGAGAGGCGAGAAGAGATCTGAGAGCTGAGAGATCGGAGAGCAGAGAGGCCTGACGAGAGCGCAGAGAGCGAGACGAGAGAGCAGAGTGGAGCTCTAAGAGTAGAGAGGCGAGCCGAGAGAGCAAAGCGGAGATCTGAGAGTAGAGAGGCGAGCCGAGAGAGCAGAGGGAGACCTGAGAGCAGAGCGGAGATTTGAGAGCAGAGAGGCGAGCCGAGAGAGCAGAGCAGAGAGAGCAGAGTGGAGATCGCAGAGAGGAGAGACGAGAGAGTAGAGAGGTGAGACGAGAGAGCAGAGAGGAGAGAGTTATTCGCACTTTGCAGAGATGAGATCGTAAGGAGGCAGAGAAGGCGAGACGAGAACTGTTCGATGAGCAGATGTTGTGAATAGTGATGTTAGGGTTTCCTGGTTTTGTGAAAATAGATGGGGGCCGAAATTTACGAGAATGCCCCTCCTAATAGCGGTTTGATGCTGTTAGTGATGGGCAATTTAGGTAATATATAAAAAATTATCAAAATTTATTTAAAGCGGGCCGAGCCGGACCTGAACGGGCTAGGTATCCTTTGCCCAGTCCCAGTCCCATTTTGGCCGGGCTTCTGCTATTATTGACCAAGCCCAACCCACTGGGCTAAATTTTTTTTAAAAGTCCCATATTTTCGGGCTTGGGGTGGGATGGGCCGGGCTTTCTACCCGTCTCAACCCGTCCCCTTGACAGGCCTACATGCAATGGAAGATCCAAGTACATCCACATGGGGGCAAACGCACCCGATGGACTTCAATTTGCTTCTAAAACCAAAATACCTATTTAAAAAATTCACATAAAAATCCTACATCCACCCCCAAAATCCACATAAAAAACCTAGGTTTATTCCTAAAACACATTTACTTGTTATGGTCCACATACTTCAAACGAAAATTCTGAATCCCCTGTGGATCACATGTAAATATTGTTCTCCTATAAACGGGCTACATATCGATCATATGATGCCCAGATTCTAAGGCCCACTTAAAATAAATACCCATCAAGGAGAGGAGTAAATTTTCAATGAGTGTAAATTTGGACATAATGTCAGATGTCTTAAGTGGGCTCCACATAGCTGGACTGCACAATGGGCATGCAGTTATTGCAGTCCACGTGTAGGAGAACAGATTCCCTCTGTCCTCTTCCTCACCTAATTCTCCGAATGGAATCGGAGAGCAGAGGAAGCTGGTAGAAAGTTAATTGGGCAGTTGTCTCAGTACGGAGGCGAAGTCAGAAATGGGGGACGAGCTCAAAATCCAGATGCCCAGAGTGAAATTGGGCTCTCAAGGGCTAGAGGTATTTTTACCCATTTCGCACAAGTGCTTTTGATAGTCCCTTTCTCTCTCTTCACTCTCTGATTACCTTTCTTTCTACGGTGATCTATACACCCTTTTCTTGTACGACCCGACTACTGAAACATCAAGAACTCTCTTTTATTGCTTTATGACTATTGCCCATGTGGGGACCCTGAAAATGGAATCTTCATTATTGTCGAACGGTTGCTTTCAGTAAGATGCATTGGTATTTCTGCCCCCTAATTGATGCTTTCTGGTTCTTCAGGTTTCCAAGTTGGGGTTTGGGTGTGTGGGTTTAACTGGGACCTACAATGCTCCTTTAAGTGAAGAGGATGGGATCTCAATAGTAAGGCATGCTTTTAGTGAAGGAATCACTTTCTTTGACACGGCAGATGTTTATGGGGCTAATGCTAATGAAATCTTAGTAGGGAAGGTATGGACCGCTTCACTGAGCTCAGAACTCTGTTGTTGGTGTCACTTGATTAGACTGTTTCATCTTTAGATGGTTTGTATTAGAGCAGATTGGCAAATGTTCTTAATGTTACCTTTACCCAACAATCTAGGAAGGGCATCTTGGCAGCAGATTTGCCAGTGGTTGGGACCACGTTTCTAAGAATTTATATGATTTAATGTTAATTATAGAGATTGGTAGCAAATAGTGCCTTGGAATTTCTATTATTCTTGAAGTGGAGATTCTAACTAAAGGCCTTGTTTGAGAAAGTTCTGTTCCCCTTTCTCCAATGATTTCAAGCCTCACCCTTGAAGATGGGTGACTCACTTATGGAGATATAAGTATGGTTGGACCCAAATAGTGAACCCACTGCTTATATCTCTATATGGTGGCCCCACCCATGAAGATGTGTATGTGGTGAGACTGAGAGTGAGACCTGCCAATGGAGATGTGTGTGTGCTGGGATGTAGTCGTGATGGTTTTTGTTGATTGAGATGTTCCATTTGGGAACTAAAAAGTGGTTATGTATGGTGGGTCTTAGAAATGCTGCTTATGATGGGTATCATAACCAAATTCCATTCATAAATTCATCAAATTTCAGGACTCCACCAAACAGGGAACGTAGTCAAAACAATTTTACAATTCCCCAATTTTAAGAATTTTGAAAATTTGAAAATGTTCCAGCTTCAAAATCGAATGGGATTTGCTACCAACAGTTAATAGAGTGCACATGGATCTGTAATTGATAATATTATTATTTTTCTTTCTATGATAAAAAAAAAAATAAATTCTTTTGATGGACACAAGAAGCAATGGACTGTTAGTCCACTGTGTTGGATCAATGTACACCACTTTGTTTGAGTTTTTGAGAAGAATGGATGTTTATGCTGCATTTACTGTGAACTGATTAGATGGAGGTTGCAGAAACTAAAAAGCACAATATTTGTTTATCCGGGAGTTAGGATACTGTCTTTTCCATTCCACTTCTTGGAAAAAATAAACCCTTTACTGTACTTTTTTTCTCCCGGCCAACGGTTTGTGAGAAACACAAAACCCGATCCCCCTTGCCATTCAGTCAAAATTGAAATCCCAAATCAGTCTCTTTCATTATATATAACTATCTTTAAATATTGGCTTCTTATGAGTTATAGGTAACATAAATTTAAATCTTTCAGGCATTGAAGCAGTTGCCCAGAGAAAAGATCCAGCTAGCGACCAAGTTTGGCATTGTGAACTTATCGCCTATGCTTGTAAAGGGAACACCTGAATATGTACGTTCATGTTGTGAGGCCAGCCTGAAGCGTCTTGATGTGGAGTATATCGATCTCTACTATCAGCACAGAGTCGACACGTCGGTGGCTATTGAGGAGACTGTACTCTTCTTTATTCAGTTTTAAATATTTTTCAGCAAGCGAGAAGGTTTCAGTGATGTTGCAAGTTGCAACTTGGTTGTGCAAGAGATTTTCCTAGCCCGACCCTTTTATTAGAGGGCCTAATAACATTTTAGGCCCTTTTTTTTATTACTACATCTGCCAGTCAATCTGATGCAGGACAAAATACACCCAATCCAAACTTGACCCAAATTTAAGTGGTTTGGATTAGTTTTGTTATCAAATTGAAAAATCACAACAGTGCAGTAAAGACATGCTCTTGATATGTCATTGGATTCCAATAGAACAATGACAAACTAACCTATAGTAGGTGATCTTCGTCGCTTTAGTGCTCCATGATGATTGGGGCTTCATTGAGGATTTTGATCATCCAAGAGATGGACAGATCTCTTAGAACATAGGTGCATGAAATCACATGGAAAAAGTTTCATTTAGACAAATTCTGTAGAACTCTTTGAAACAAATCCCTTTTTATTCAAACCCAATCTATCTCCATAAACCCGGCTTTTAATGCTTTTGTAGATTACCTAATTTAAAAAACAATACCCAAATCATAATCAACCAATCTAAAAATATCAAAGTCCTCACCAGCCTATTAAATAGCATGAATAGAAATCCTAACTACTAAAACAATGAAAGAGAGAAACTGAAGGAAATAGAAGTGATCTGCTGTTGCTAAACCTTGGGATAGAAGTAAAGACCATTGTAGATGTCCTGTTTGGGCCATTAACTTAGTTGAATTTGGGCTAGGATCCTTTGGGCTTGCATCACTGCTAGAGCCATCAATTTGGGCCTATTGGGCAGTATGGCCTTAGTGAGTTAGTGTAGTTCATTGGCCTAAAAGCTTAAAATAAGTATAGCTTAATGCAGGTTCTACTCAAGCTGGGCCCCCAATCTTTTGGAAATATAGGACATTGATCTGGTTTTGTTCCCAATATTCCCTCCATTAGATTAGCCTAACGAATGGAAAGTCATGGTTCACTTCAATAGGCGTCTGGTCTCACAGCTATGATTATCCACTGAGATGGGATTTTTGGTATCTTGCATCAACCTTGGGGCACACCATTTGAATCATCCTGAGTTTTCAGGAGGTGGCCCTACATGGAGGTTATGTTGAGCAGAGTAAATGCAGGATCAGATATTGCCTATTTTCTTTCTTTTTTGTCCTTGAACAGGAATATGATGCCTTTTTTTTCTTATTTCTTCTTTTTTTTTTCTTTTCTCATTGCAAAAAAAAAACTGAGATGACTGATGTTGGAAGGATAGATCTTTACTGATTCTTTGTTGTTAAAATGCAAGGTAGATGGAAGAACTTAAGAAGTTGGTAGAAGAAGGAAAAGTAAAGCATATTGGGTTATCTGAAGCAAGCCCCGATACAATTAGGCGGGCCCACAGAGTGTACCCAATAACTGCTCTCCAAATAGAGTGGTCTCTTTGGACACGTGATATTGAGGATGAGATAGTCCCACTTTGCAGGTATGTTCAAAGCCGGATCCGTGATCTAATTAAAAATGTGTCTTGCATTGTTATTTATGAGGTTTGCTACTGTTCACATGCCACTCCTATGTATACTTCCATGAGGCACTGGCATCACAGATGTGGCACATTGAGGCCATCCATTAGGCCAATCCTTGCCAATTTTCAGTTTTACATTTTCCTTTGCTACTCTATTCACCTGATAAATGATCCAATCCTAAATTTTTAGGCCAGAGCATCTACATGGTGGAGTCAAACTTAAGATACTAGGATCTTGAACGTGCATGCCACTTTGCACATCTAGTATGCTTGGAAGATTGACAAGCCTCTCAATGAGAATACCTAGTATCTTGTGATCAAATCAGTGTAGGCATTAGGTCACTGAGATTTGGGTTCAAATCATAATTCAGCAACTTATTTGTATGTTGTAATAGGGCTGTCAGCCGGCCTAACTGGATAAGGTCCAATCATGTTCGGCCCAACTAATGCTCTCACTCTTTTCATAGAAAGGACCTGAATTTTGGGCCTCAGGCCTGTATTACTCTAATAGGCCCAATTATAATTTGTGATTTTCCAAACACATTTATGCACGAATGCACACACACATATATGAAGATCCTCAAGTTAGCACCCTTATATGATCACCCTCCTTTATTTTGCATGTGGGACCCCCTATGATTAGTCCACCCCCCTTGACTCACTTCTTTGTGCCCCACCCCTCCCTCGCCTTATGAATAGGCACAGCCCAAATTCGACACTCATCCAACCGTTACTCACTGTTGAATTAAAATAAAATAAAATAATGCCTCTAAAACGATATGACTTGAGGGCCAGAGATCGAACGGATAGAATGATCTAATGGGGATAATATTTTATACCCTAGGTATCATTTAGATCTTTCGAACCCTGCCTCCCCCATGATTGACAATGCTCCAAGTGTGGCCCACAAGGCAGTGCTCAGGTAGGTGCTTATGAATGTTGAGATGGATGTGTGGTAAAACTAGCGAAGATAGATAAAAAATGAGTGCATTCGGAGCATTTAGGGGTAGTATCAATAGATTATTAATTGAGAGAGACTAGCTTGAGATGGTTTTCACATGTCCAACGTAAGCCAACAGCCTCACCATTGAGGAAAAGTTTCTTTATGCAAGTAAATGGCCCCACAAGAAAAATGGGTAGGCCAAAGAGGACATGGGTGGAAGTAGTAATGATAGATCTGAAAATGTGTAACCTATCCAAGGATTTGACCCATGATAGACTGGAGTGGCGAAATAGAATTCATGTAGTTGCCATTCTAGAGTAAAATAAAAAATCATGTAGTTGATCCCAACATAGTTGAGACAAGGCTTTGATTAATTAATCATGCAATAATATCTTTATGAACTATGAAAGAATGTTTAGTTAGTAATAGAAGAATCTGTAAAGAATTTGGCAAAATTTATGTCCGAGATGTGTTGGGATGTGTACTTTGCACTTTCAAATAATCTATGCAGCACTGTGGGTGGGTAAAGTGGAGACTGGAGACAAGTCAGTGGATTGTTTTGTGATCCTAGATTATTATTTTGATATAATTTTTATAATATGATAGTTAGACCACCTTTGTTGCATACAGCTAAATGTTTGGCAATGAAGAACAAGAAGAAATGGAAGTAAATGTTGTAGAGGTTCACATTCTAAGATGAACATGTGGGGCCACAAGAAAGGGTAAAATTAATAATGAGAAAATAAGAAGAAACTTAAAGCTACCCTTAATAGAAGAGAAAAATCATGGAATACCCTTAGAAATGGTTTGGGCATCCACGTGGAAGACCAGAAACAACCCTTGTCGAATGTAAAGAGTTCTACATATTCATGGAACCAGGAAAAAGGGGGAGACCAGCAAAAGACCCTACATGAAGTACTAATGAAATACATAATGAAATGTGGAGTTGTTATTAACTATTAAGAACATGGCATTGAATAGGGTTGAGTGGACGTGTAGAACTTATAAAGTTTACATCAGTTACATGGGATAAGGTTTTGATGATGGTGATGATGATCCTTCATGAATCTGATATGTGGCTTTAAATAGTAAGCATGCATTTCTGTCCCTCTTCACTACATTTTATTATAGACAAGAAAGAAATCAGAAATATGAATTTAAATAATTCTTCCAAATTAGAGCTGCAAATGGATTGGGTTGGCCTGGAGAGACCTGTCTAGACTCAACTTGAAATATACTTGGTCCAAGTCTACACATAATAAACCAGGTCCATGTATAGGCCCCAAGCTCAAATAAATGGTGATGGATCTTAGACTCAGATATCATGCAAGTAAATATATCACATTAGTGTAATTTAATAATTTTTAAGTGTTATATAGCTTTAACCCTTAGAGTCAACACTCAATCCAGACCAACATCAGATCCAATTAATGGATTTTAGGATTGGAAACTGCCTAGGATTGATCAACCCCTTTACAACCTTAGTTCAAAGTTTACTTAAAAGTGTCATCAGTGGCAATAATGCAATTAATATCAAATTGCTCATGGTTCTGTGCCAATGGTTATTAGTAAGTTACTATTTAACCATTATCCTGTCGTATTATATTCCTTTTCCTTTGCTCTATTTTTGTCATGATATTGAATTGGTGTACGGAATGCCAGAATTTGTTCTCTTCATTCTGTTTGTGTATTGAATGTATCACGTTGATCTTTATCTGTATAGTAGCATCGTTATTATCTTCTGCTGACATTGTTGACAATTGACTTGTTGCATCTTTTTCTCTTCTCAAATTTCCATTTTGTTTCTTGTTCTCTCTCTTAAAATATGTATCTAATGCATGATTAAATGTGGACATTTAAAATACAGGGAGCTTGGTATTGGGATAGTTGCATATAGTCCTCTTGGCTGTGGGTTTTTTGGTGGAAAAGTAGTTGTGGAGACTATTCCTGAAAATACTTTCTTGGTATGAACTTGGCTTTTGATCATTCTTTTTCTCTTCTTAGACCATGCTCTTATTTCAGCCGTATGAGCCATATGACGAGGTGCTTTCGCTGATGTTTAGGTTCACATTTATCATAATTGTTGGTTGTGATTTATTCCCTGCAAATATATTACCATGGATGATTTTCTAAGGTCCTCTTGGGAAGGGAGTATTCTAGCCTTGGCCATATGTCATTGTATGGTAAAGGACTTTGTTCTGATGTTTGTCTTTCTTAAATTAAATCTTAAGCACTGGAAGATGGAGTTGGGTCCCTCACAAGGACTTCCAGCTGATGTCTGCCCTAGATAGTCATTAGTAAGTGTCTCCATTCATCTTATAATTATAAACATGGCTATTAAAACAAGCTATTAAAGATGTGATATATGAGTCATATATTTATTATATTTTGAGTAGAACACATTATGCTGACCCAGTGGGATTAGGTTAAGGTGATGATAACGATTATAAATTGATAATGATAGTATAGAGCATTGTGTTGGGATTTTCATATGTTGGCTAATCATAGGTTGGACAAAACTCTGGGTCCATTGAGTTGTAATTTTCTATTTATTTTAGAACGGGTTGTGGTTGTGTCACCGGAAGATCTAAAGAGAATAAAAAGAAGAAAAACAGAAGAAATTCGGAAGAGACGAGACCTGATCGATCGGATAAGGGTTGGCTCGATCGGACGTTGGTATGGTCTTAGTTAACAGGCACCGACTGAAATAATCCGGGAGACTATGGTATATCTGATCGATCGGACCCCATACCTGATCGATCGGATAGCAAAAATTTTCGAGGACGGGCTTCGGATTTGGTTTCCTTTTGAAGCTGGAATTTCCAATTTGAGTCCTAATTGTGCTCTATAATGCTAAGGCATGAGTTTTAGGCTATTTAAAGGGTGTTTCTCTCAACCCTAAGAGAAGATCCAAGAAGTTATTCTCTCATTGTTCTGACGTAGAATACCCATAGAGGGAGATTGGGCTGAGGAGTTGTTCTAGAGAGATTGTTGCTTCTACTTTCTTGTAGAAGATTTGATAATCTTTGTTCTCAAGGTGTTGCTGGATCAAGTACAGGGAGCGATGCGCGGCAAGAAGTCGTGGCAACGGGGAGTTGTGCAAGAACTACTACAGTTCTTAGGTCGACGGAATGACTGGGAAAGGGAGCGGTGAGTATATCTTGTAACTGTTCAATAGTGCTTGATTTCTGATCGTGGTTTTTCTCCCTGGATAGGGTTTCCACGTAAAAATTGTGCCTGTTTTCCTATGGTGTGTGATTGGTAGACTAGTTCACTTTGATTATTTGGTTTTCTTCTGTTGTGCACTGGTTACTGGAACTAGCGTCCATTCTAGAAACCTTCACATTGACCATTGGTTCAATGAGCTTCTTCTTGTTCTCTCGATTAGATACATCAAATGTTAAGTTATATGTTCTTATACCCATCTTTTCTCCATGTAAGTTGTTCGTTCTTCGTTGCAATAATATTTTTATCATTACTTATAAAAAGAAAGAAAATAGAAACGAAGGAAGATCATGTTTGAACTTGAGGTAATATTGATATATTGATTCCAACTTCCAAGAGAGTAGCATTGGTGCAAGCTGGAGGCACTAGAGCCGCACTTTCTCTTCAAACTGCTAGGACCTTGTAGAGTCTCATTGGGAAACAAAGGTGGAATAAAATACACCTGTAAAAGGAAGAAATCTCATATAAATAACATAAAAAACTGAACTATCGTCATTATGGTTGAATTAATATCATAAAGACTCTTTTTCTTGTCGACATTTACATGAAGTTTGTCTGAACTCTTGTTCTTCCTGAGTATGACTTTTTTTGTCATCTAATACTAATGAAAATCAAAGACAAATTACTATTTTTATACTCCTAATAGAGTTGTATTCTTTAATAGCTTGATATATTTTGAAACAAATGGTGTTGGACTGATGTAGGCCCTAAGGTTAGGACTTGTGTGGAGTGCTGAAGCATGATCGTGCCCTAAGTGTAGGGTCGTCACGATGTAGTAATAACCGTTGAAACCGGGTCGATCCACAGGGAGCCAATGATCGCGATGTACCTGTCCTATTGGAAGGCTAGTGCTAGCCTATCAAAAATGTATCAAAATCACAATTTTTACTTTAATTAAAAATTAATTACAGATCTGAATAAAATTAATTACAATCCGAATTAAAGAAAAATCCTAAACTAGAAACCTAGTCTAATAAAACTATATTAAAAATTGTATCCACTATAAAAATAATTAGAAAACCAATTGGAGATGTTAAAAATTCAGAAATAATTAAATTGAAATTCAAAATTGAATGAGAGCCTTGCAATCTAAGGGTCAGGGTTCAGTTGTTTTCTAAATACTGAAAATATGGGCAATTTCATTCAAGACCCAAAATCTGAAAAATCAGATTTATTAATATTTGAGAAATTTCAGAAAGACTCTAGTCTCCTTCAAATATTTTCAATATTTAGCGGCCTTTAAGCATGCAATATATCATTCGAAAATAAGGCATCAAAAAGACATAAATAACGCAAATAGATTAATAAATGAAAAATCAGATTTTGAATTAAAATTGCTCACCCATAAAATCAATCAATAAAAATAAATCAACTTACACCCTTTCTCCTAAGATTACAAGTAGAAAATCTACCCCTCCATCCTCCTTCTACTTCACCAAATAATCAACTTTTCGTTGGCCTTGTATAATAGGTGAGTGAGAGAATTCAAGAGAGAGAGAGAGAATGGGTAGAGAAAAGAATGCACGTCCAGGAGAGAGTGATTCACGTGAGGGATTTTGGGGCCTCCCCTTTTTGGACGTCCAACTCAATCCTCAGGTAAATTTAAGATTTGAAACTTTTGAAATCTTGGAAATTTTGGATATATCCAACTTTTGCAACTTCTTTCGATAATGTTTCCTCTTTTAATAGTTTTGCACAACTACTCTTTTCAAAAACTGGACTCCACCTTTATCTCCTTGATTTGTTTGCTCCATTAGCAAAAAGGGGGTCCCACTTTGACAAAATAATTTAAATTTGAAATTTGAAATTTTGTTGCAACTTGGGACAACTTGGACGTGTGAGTGCTTGGCTTGGCATTGTGTTGGACGTGCACATCTTGTTGGCATTGGATAATGCTTTGCTTTGCAACTTTTCAGATTTTGAAAAGCCTTGAAGCTTGGACTCTTTTCTTATCTCTTGTAATTCTCCACTTGGGCCCACATATCAACTAAAATATCTAAGTTCTAAATTTCAGAATTTTGTCTTCAACCTACAACAAGAAGTGGGCCCCTCTTCAGTTTTTCTTCTATTTAATGCTCTTCTTAATTTCTTCCGAGCGGGTCCCGATTTCTGAATTTTGACACAACAATTAAAATTAATTCAGAATAATAATTTTCATTAAAAGGAATGATGTTATATACATGGGGCCCAAAAATGAAGAATTTGATAATTTCACCAAGATGCATTTTTATGAGATTTTTACTTAAATTCAACCAAAAGAGTCTAATTGCATGATTTTCATTAAAAGGGATGATGTTATGCATGGGGCCCAAAAATGCAGAATTTGATAATTTCACCAAGACATGTATTTTTATGAGATTTTTACTTAAATTCAACCAAAAGAGTCTAATTGCATGATTTTGTGAAAATCTATGAATTCGATGCATTTTGTTTTAATTAAGTCCACAAATTTATGTGAAATAATGAATTAAATATGTGATAATGTGGACTTATCAAAGCACGTGTCTGCAAACACTTCGACACGTCTCCACAGAGACTTCAACACGAGGATGCACCTCATGGATAGAAACCCACAATATTTCTATTCAATAACCAAAGTCTTAAGATTTTCATCTCTACAATGTAATATAAATAAGAAAATCAAACTTAATAGCTAAAAAACCTAAACAACTAGGAAGGATATTAAATTAGAAACTATCCTAAATAACAAGCAATTTTAAAAATAATTCCGAAATTGCTTTGCTGGGTCCACACTTGGGTCATCCGTTCTACAGCATTCCCTCAGATTGAAATAAGAGTTCGACCTCGAATTCGGTTCTTCTTCATGTTGCCTCGGTAGACATGGTCTATGTGAAGCACTTCCTTAAGAGTCATTTTCTTTTCATAGCTTCTTTGGCTGTTCTGGTTTAATTGTATGGAGTGTGACTTGCTTTCCACAATGCATGAATGTGTACGTGTTGCCCATACTATGAGTGCCATTTTTGTCATATATCCACGGGCAACCTAAGAAGATATCACCGCTATCTATTGGTAGCACATCGCACCAAAATGCATCTTTATAATCTTCACCAATGGCAAAGGTAACTTGACATGTATGTCACACTTGCACTTCATCACTTGGACGATTGTGCTTATAAAGCTTAATCATCAGGCGATCAACAAGAGTTTGAGAGATGATATTTTCACTACTTCCCATCAACCACAACTGTGCAATTTTGTCCATGTGCTGTACCTGTTGAATGAAAAATATTTTTCCGCAACTATTTCTTCTCAACAGTAGGCGTAGTTTCTTTAAGGACCATGAGAGCTTTAAGATCCTCCTCGGGACCTCCTTCCTCCATCTCCTCTGTGGCATTACCCTTAGGATCATTTGAAGTATCTTTCACATACATGCACCTTCAATGAGGTGTATGTGTTTTGGACATTCCATTGTGCGATGCCCTTGTTGTTCACAATGAAAGTAGGTGATCCTATTCTGACCTTCAGGCTTGGAGAAAACTTTTTCCGACGGACCACTTGGTTTAGAATCTTGCAGTGATGGGGTCTTTTGTGCAGCCCATTTAGATGTACTAAATTTTTGGGCTTGATAATTTGCAATATCCTTGGCGTTGATGGCATGTTGGACGATCTCATCAACATCATCAAAATTCTTGAATGACAACTAACACATCATTAGCCTCATTTAAGCCACAACGAACTTGCATTGTCATGAATTCTTCAAAATATTCGACAACTGTCCTGGATCCTTGTTTTAAGTCTTGAAAGCTTTGAATGTATACCTCTTGAGTAGTTGACAGGGATGAATTTTTGTTTCAAAATATTCATTTCAATCATGTCTCAATAAGATCTGTGGTTGTTCCTCCTTTTCTTTTGCAACTCCGCCCACCATATTGCAGCATGATTGCGAAATCGAGTTGTTACCAGACTAGCTTTACCTCTATCATTGGCTTGTGTGCAAAAATATTTTACACACAGTACAGTAACCAATCCATAAATTCATCTGGTTTCAATTTTCCATCATTTTTGGGGATCACGAGTTTAATTCCTAAATCTCAGTCAACATTATTTATGGGCTGATCTTGTTGATTCCGAATGTTTTCTCCATCATCACGGTGATTATTTGCACGCTAATTAGTTTCTAAATGGGCTAATCTAGTTTCCATTCTTGTAGGAGTTGCTTGCATTTGGGTAATCGTTGCTGACAATTATGCAATCATGGTTTAAAATCGAGGTATCGGCCTACCCAAAAAACCGATACCATTGCGGTTTGAGTCTATCGCGGTCGTCGCGGCATGAAATTTTTTACGCCCAAAAAAAATTGAAGAAATATACAAAAAATCCAAAATATTGTAAAATGCTAGAAAAAATATTTTTTTCATTAGTAACAACTTTAAAGTAAAATATTCCCACCACCCCCCCCCCCCCCCCCCCAAGTCATAACATCCTATTTCGCTGTCTAATTTTTAAAATTAATTATATTTAGTTTAGTGTGTAATCTTTGGTCTTATCCTTTTTTTTTTTTTGGCTAAAGAATCCTTAAATGTTAAATATCTTTTTATAGTGTTTAATCCTTGGTCCCATTCTTATAATGTATAAATCTATTGATGCTGCCCATAGAATCGAAGAAAATCAAAATAACCATCACTCTTATATTAACTTTTGAAATAATTCACTCCGATTAGAGTTGAAACTTTTGCCAAATTGACCATGTTGCATGATTAGAATAATTGGTTTATTAGAAATAAGATTGCTAGATAGTTTCGACTAGAAGGTTTGAGGCAGGAAAGGTTTAGGAGTATTTGACGAAGATGGTTTTTGGGTCATGTGGATTTTGGAGAATTCGTCTCGACTGGGTTTAGCAGGGAATGGTTGGGCTTTGGTCGGGGGGTATTAGTAGGGAGGTTTTGGAGGGTATGATGGGTTTTGGCGAAGGAGACTGGGAACTCGAGGGTGGGGTGGGGTGGGGTTCGGTTAAGGCGAAGGAGACTGGGAACTCGAGGGTGGGGTTTGGTTAAGGCAGTGGACGTGGATGGTTTGGATTTGAGTTGGCTCGACTGGGTTCGGGTGGGGAAGTAGGTTATGATTGGATCGATAATAGTTTTTTTTCCCGATTGGGATGGGCAGAGATGATGGTGGCGACGGGGATACAATAGATGGGTTGGGGATCTGAGGGATGGGTGTGATGAAGTCGGAACAGTGGAAGGTGGAAGATTTGAGCATATGGAGATGGGACGGACATGTTTCTGTCAGTGATGGATCAAAGATCAGAGCAATGTGGATCTCTGATTCCAATTTATGTAGGCCCTAGAGTTAGGGCTTGCATGGAGTGCCAAACACGTGTCCACAACACTTCAACACGTCTCTGGAGAGACTTCAACACGAGGATGCACCTCTTAGGGATAGGAACCCACAGTAATTCTATTCAATAATCTAGCTTTGCCGAAGCCTACTTTAGACCACTGCCCAATATTTATGGACTCGGGAGTGGAGTCTTGGGGTCCAAAGCCTTTCCGCTTTGAGTTAATGTGGCTGGAAGAAAAGGGCTTTGCAGACTAGATTTAATCCTGGTGGACTAATTTCCAGGTTCAAGGATGAGCAGGTTTCAGATTGGCTTGCAAATTGAGTACCTGAAAGCTAAAATCAAAGATTGGGCAAAAAATAATTTCGGTAGTGTGGAGGCTTCTATGGCAGATTTGTTGAATTCTCTCAAGGAAATCGACTTCAAGGAGGAAGCAAGGTCTCTTTCAGTTGATGAGATAACTCCTCGTTAGAACCTTAAAGAGAAATTCCTTTGTAAAACCAAGGAGCAGGAAATCAAATGGAGGCAGAGTTATAGGCTATCTTGGCTTAAGGAGGGAGACAAAAACACCAAATTCTTCCATAGTTTTACTTCCCATAGAAGCTGTGTGAATACAATCTCTGTCGTTTGGGATGGGGACTGAAGGTTTGAAAGCAAGGAGGAAATCGTGGATCATGTGCTTGATTTTTACAATGACCTCTTTTCAAAGGAAGATTGGATCGCCATCCAACACTTGATAACCTAGAGTTTCCGGAGTTATGCATAGTGGATGCGGATCGGTTGGAAAATGATTTCGAAGAAGAGGAGGTCAACGAGGTAGTTTTTACTCTTGGGAGGGATAAAGCACCCGGCCCTGATGGGTTCCCATTAGCCTTCTTATAGATTTTTTGGGAGGTCATTAAATTGGACGTGATGAATTTTATGAAAGAGTTTCATGATAGGGCAAACTCACAAAACACTTTGGCGCATCCTTCATGATTCTAATTGCGAAGAAAACAGTCATGGAAAGCATTAAAGAATCTCGTCCCATTAGCCTCATTGGCTCCATCTACAAAATTTTGGCTAAGGTGTTAGCTGCAAGTCTTCAAAAGGTATTGCCCGACATGATCTCTAATGCCCAAGGGGCTTTCGTTCATGGTCGTCAAATTTTAGATGGTGTGCTCCTTGCTAATGAATGCATTCACTCAAGATTTAAACAAGGAATACCAGGTCTCATTTGCAAGCTGGACTTGGAGATGGCTTATGACAGGGTGGACTGGGAGTTCTTGGCAATACTTACTGAGAAGAATGGGCTTTGGGATTAAATGGCGGGGGTGGATTTCAGAATGCTTGAGTTCAGCTACTTTCTCCATTTGTATCAACGGATTTCCGTTTGGCTTCTTTTCCGCCTCTAGAGGTCTTCGTCAAGGGGACCCACTTTCCCCTTTCTTATTCGCCATAATTGGTGAAGCCCTTAGCCGAATATTGCAAGCAGCTAATGATGCTAACCTTAGCCAAGGTTTCTTCCCATCTAATGAATATCAGGTTATTTCTCACCT
Source organism: Persea americana (assembly GCA_029852735.1). Lineage (NCBI taxonomy): Eukaryota > Viridiplantae > Streptophyta > Magnoliopsida > Laurales > Lauraceae > Persea > Persea americana. Next base: position 20,314,103 of record CM056816.1, read on the forward strand.
CCAGTTCGCCGATGATACTCTCTTATTCTGTGATGCTAATGAGATTGAACTTCACAATGTCAAGGCCATCCTTTTATGCTTCGAAGCGGTGTCAGGTCTTAGAGTTAACTTCTTTAAAAGTGAAATGATTGGTGTTAGGGTGGAGGATGTAGAAGATAATGTGGCTTAGGCCCACTAGGCCCAGCCCAACCCATCAAGGGCTTGTACTCAGCTGTATATCAGATCCCACGTGTGGGATCATCTTAGATTATGTTGCTGATTTATCTCTTATTTACTTCCTTGTATAGATTGGGAGATTGATTATTCATTGTTCTGATTGCCCTTGATTGGGGTATAATGTCATTATAAATATACAAACGATCCTCCCATTGAGGTATTGAGTTTCTCTCCAAACTCTAGTCTCTTTCTTCCTTCTCTTATTTCATATCATTACATGGTATCAGAGCGTAGGTTATGATCAATCATCTTCTATCATTGATCAATCTTCTTCTCTAATTGATCCACTGAGTCTCCCTGGCGTGGATCTTCTTCCTGGCGTGAAAAGCTTCTTTGATTAGTGTCACTGATCAACAGTAGCCTACCATGGATCATCTTCGTATCTCCAAAAGACCTCCACAGTTGTGATCGACCATTCTTAAGGATCTTTCTAAGGATTTTTATGGATTCTTTCCATCACCTTTGAGGTAGTTTTCATCGACTTTTTCATCTGTCGATTTACATACAATTTTGTCATATAGTTTTCATTAAGACCGTCCAGATTTGTGGATCTTTTTCCAAATCTCATCAGATTTGGACGGAAGAAAGTAACTTTGATCCACTTTACAGAGATCAAACCTGATCCGTGATTCGACAACCCTGTGGGGCCCACGCACAGATCCAGGTCCAAATTTCCAGTTCGTTTGGCTCTGTTTGGAACAAAAATTGCACTGAATGTGCTGTCTTCTTCTGTTTTCTTCCTCTATTGATAATACTGCTTGCTGCTATATGCTGTGGAAGCTACTTGTTACGGATTAAGGCTGATTTATGACTGATCAGTGCTGGTTATTGTACTGCTAGTCCACTGTTGGTATTATTACTGCAATATTTGTCTTTTATAGCAGATCAAACCACCTTTTGGTTGGTTTGCGTGCTGCTCTCCTTCTTCTTTGGCACTGTCGTCTGTCCTAATTGCTGTTTGCATAGCTACTGTCACTGCTGTTGGTTGCTACTTATTGCTGATTACTTAGTACGGTTGCTACTTTTCTACTATGGACAAGTATGATGTTATTCCTGTTAAATTTAATGGAAATAATTATATGGCCTGTTCTTTTCATTTGAAGAATTTTGTAGAAGGCCAAGGACTGTTTGGTTATCTTGTTGGTTCGATAACTAAACCTACTACGTCTACTGACACAAAAGCATTAGCTCCCTCGTCCAAAGAAAATGCTAAGGTTATCACTTGGATTCTTAACTCCATTGACCCTTCTCTTGCCATTGCTCTTCAAGCATATACTACTGCATTTGATATGTGAGGTCATCTCAAGAATGTTTATCATCAAACAAATAAAGCTCACAAATTTCAACTAGATAGTGAAATTACAAAATTCAGTCAAGGCGATAAATCTGTGCAGGCGTACTTCAATGGATTTCTCACCTTATGGACTGAGAGGGATGCTATGATTATTCAGTCTGTGTCTGCTGGGTTTTTGTCTGAAGCTCTTAAATTACAAGAGGAAACCCATATCAGCCAGTTCCTTATGAATCTCCGATCCTAATTCGAATATGTTTGGTCGGCTCTCATGAATAGAGAAGTCATAGCGAACCTGGATACATGCTTTCAAGAAGTCCTTCGAGAAGAACTTTGCCTCAACTCTCAGCGTGCCATTCTTGAAGAACCAAAGGCCTACCTAGCTCCTCTTCAGGCTGAGTCTGCTCTTCTGGCAGCCCACAATCAGAAGCCTACTCAATGCTATGAGTGCAAAGGCTTCGGTCATCTGGCCAAGAATTGTCGAAAGAAATTGGTTTGCAGATATTGCAAATGCACTGGTCATCTTATTGATGACTGTAGCAGCTTACAACGAAAGAATGGGCCCCAGCAGAAGCAAAATCCTTCCACCGTGCCCAGACAAAATGCTCCGGCTGCGTTCCATGTTCAAGCACCTCTTCCTAACACGAGAAGCACTACTTCCGGGGCTGTATCCATGACTCCAGCCCAGATTCAAGAGCTAATTCAGAACACGGTGACCTCCGCATATGCATCCATGGGTTTTAATAGTGGTCGGTATCAACCTCTTTATCCTCTAGCATTTCCTGCTTTTCATTCTTCAATCTCTCGGTCCTTCTCCATTACCCCGCCTACCTGGTTTCTAGATTCAGGAGCATCAGACCACATGACTTTTGTGGAATGTAGTTTTACAGCCTCTCACCCTTACCTTGGCAAGGACAAAATCACTACTGCTAATGGAGACCAATTACTCATTTCTGGGATTGGTACCATTACTTTATCTAGTGTCTGTGGCCAGTCCCTTCACCTTTCCAATGTCTACTTTGTTCCCAAATTATCAGCCAATTTACTTTCTGTCGGACAACTTATGGATGATGGGTACTGTATTAACTTTTCTTCCACTGGTTGTGTCATACAGGAGCGGCAAACTGGGAAGGTGATTGCGACGGGGAGTAAACATGGTTGACTGTTTCTGCTGGACATTGGACATCATTCCCTATTTTCTTCTTCTCCTAATTTCAATAAATTGTGGACTATCTATCACAGTCGTCTTGGTCATGTGAACAATGCTTATTTACTTTCTTTGTTTAAAATTGGTTGTTTAGAACCCACTATTGATAATAAACTGATGTCCTCTTTACTTCCATCAAAGTGTGAAACGTGTTGTTTGAGTAAGAGTCATATTTTGCCATTTCCTATTCATCGTTCTCGTGCGTTATCATCTTTTGATATCATTCAAACTGATGTTTGGGGAATTCCACCCACATTAAGTAGGACAAAGTTTAAGTATTATGTGACCTTTATTGATGATCATTCTCGATTCACTTGGATTTATTTCATGCACTTCAAATCTGAAGTCTTTTCTCTTTTTCAAAAGTTTTACAATATGGTTCACACACAATTTCAGAAAGATATAAAAATTCTGAGGTCTGACTCCGGTGGAGAATGCATGTCCCATGGTTTTTATGCCTTCCTTTCTGATAAAGGCATTCTTCACCAAAAATCCTGCCCACATACTCCACAGCAAAATGGTGTTGCAGAGAGGAAGAACATGCGTATTTTTGAAACTGTTTGTACTCTCCTACTTGAATCCTTAGTTCCTCTAAAATTTTGGTGTGATGCTGCGCAGACTGCTGTATATCTCCTCAATCGTCATCTTAGCTCTGTTCTAGGAAAGACTACTCCATATGAAGCTCTCTTTGGTCATACCCCTTCATATCCTCACTTGCGTGTTTTTGGTTGTTTATGCTTTGTCCGTCTTCCACCTACAGAGTGCACTAAGTTGTCACCTCAAGCTACCTAATGTCTTTTCCTAGGTTACAGTACTGAACACAAGGGATTTCTGTGTTATGACCAATCCGAGAAACGTATGCGAATATCTCGTAATGTGATCTTCTTGGAACACATTCCTTTCTTTTCTTTGCGTTTGGAAACTCATTCTGTTGCTGTATCTTGTCTGCCACAATTCCCTGTGACTACTTTTCCCCCACCACCTATTACCAATGTCTATGTCCGGCGTAACACGGTTCCTCCTGTGGAACCTCCTTCTCTTGATCCTATCCCAATGCTGCCTCCTGCACCCTTAGGTATTAATACTTCCTCTTTTGATAGTGTCATACCCTTGCGGCGCTGTAGTCGTCATTCTGTTGCTCCTGACAGATATGGCTTTCCTGCTCTTTTCACTTCTTTGGATAGTGCTCCTATACCCACCTCTTATTCACAGGCTTTGAAGATTGCATACTGGCAGGATGCTATGACTGAGGAGTTGCTTGCTCTTGAAGCAAACAACACATGGGACTTGGTAACGACTCCTGAACGCGCTTCTGTGATTTGCAGTAAATGGATCTACTTTGTAAGGGTTAACTCTGATGGGAGTCTTGATCGCTACAAAGCTCGATTGGTTGTGCAGGGTTTACAAGTAGGAGTATGGCAGCGACTATGAGGATACATTTGCACCAGTGGCTAAAATGACCACCGTTCGTACTCTTCTTTGTGTCGCTGCATCCTGTTACTAGCCTCTCTGGCAAATGGATGCCAAAAATGCTTTTCTTCATGGCGACTTGAAAGAGACTATCTACTTAAAACTTCCTCCGGGATATGCTTGTCCTCCTCAGCATGTTTGCAAGTTGCGAAAATCTCTTTGTGGACTTAAGCAGGCTCCCAGGGCTTGGTTTGATAAATTCCGGGCAGCAATTCTTCAAGCTGGGTTTTGTCAGTCATTTTGATAGTTCACTATTTCTTAGATGGACACCGAATGGTTACACATTCCTTTTAGTCTATGTTGTTGATATGATTATCAGTGGCAATGATATTTCCGGCATTACGGATCTCAAGCACCGTCTCACTCGCCACTTCAAAATGAAGGATCTTAGTCCTCTCACATACTTTTTGGGGCTTGAGTTTTCGTGTACCAAATCAGGCATTCGGGTCCATCAACGTAAATATGCTACCGATTTGATCACCTCAGCAAGACTTGATGATGCTCACACTTTTGATACGCTGATGGAATTAAACAGCAAACTCAGTGCAGAGGATGGCTTCCCCGTGGATGATCCCTCTATTTTCCGGCGGATAGTTGGTAGTTTGCTCTACTTAACTATGACTCGACCTGATATTTCTCATGCAGTTCATACGGTTAGCCAATTTGTGAGCAATCCTCACAAACCCCACCTTGTTGCTGCTTTGCGTATACTTAGCTATGTTAGAGGCACTCTTACTCATGGTCTCTTCTATCCCTCTGATACTTCTCTGCGCCTATCAGCGTATGCCGATGCCGACTGGGCTGGTTGCCCTGATTCTCAGTGATCTACCACTGGCTGGTGTATGTTTCTTGGCGATTCTCTGATCTCGTGGAAGTGTAAGAAGCAAACCATTGTGTCAAAGTTTTCCGCTGAGGCCGAATATTGGGCAATGTCGTCCGCAAGTGTTGAAATCATCTAGCTTCGCCGTCTTCTTTGTGAATTTGATGTCATTGTTGGTCAATCTACACCTCTTCATGGGGATAATACTAGTGCTACCAGAATTGCAAATAATCCAGTCTTTCATGAAAGGACGAAGCACATTGAGATAGATTGTTACTTCATCCATCAACATGTTGTCACTGAGAAGATAACCTTGCCTCATGTCTCTACTCATGACTAGTTGGCGGATATCTTCACCAAAGCACTTCCCAAGCCGCGCCATCATGAATTCACTCGCAAATTGCTGTTTTCTGCATTACCACATCAATTTGAGGGGGAGTGTAGAAGATAATGTGGCTTAGGACCACTAGGCCCAACCCAGCCCATCAAGGGCTTGTGCACAGCTATATATCAGATCCCACATGTGGGATCATCTTAGATTATGTTGCTGATTTATCTCTTATTTACTTCCTTGTATAGATTAGGAGATTGATTATTCATTGTTCTAATTGCCCTTGATTGGGGTATAATGTATTTATAAATATACAAACGATCGTTCCATTGAGGTATTGAGTTTCTCTCCAAACTCTCGTCTCTTTCTTCCTTCTCTTATTTCATATCATTATAGAGGATGCTCGATTAGCAAGGCTAGCTGACATATTTGGTTGCAAAGCTGGATCTCTTCCTTCCTCCTATCTGGGCCTTCCTCTGTGCGTCGGAATGGCTTCAAAAGCCTTACGATCCCCTTTTCTAGAAAGAATGGAGAAAAGCTTGGCTTTATGGAAGGCCAATTATTTGTCTCTTGGTGGCAGAATTACCTTAATTGAAGATGCTGTAGCCAACCTGCCGATTTACTTCATGTCCATGTTCAGATGCCTTCTTGAGGTGGTTAAGCGTATTGAGAGGTTGTAGCGGGACTTTATTTGGGATGGTAATGATAATAAAAAATTCCACCTGATAAAGTGGTCTAAAGTTTGCAAGCCCAAAAACAAGGGTGGATTGGGTATTAGGCCATTGAAGGAAATGAAACTTGCACTCTTGGGCAAATGGCTATGGAGAATTGGGGCTGATTCTCATGGCTTATGGAAGGAAGTCATTTACTCAAAGTATGACATCTCTAGGGATGGTTGGTTAGTTCGTGACCCTCTTCCTCGCTTCTCTGCCCTTTGGAAAGGAATCCTTGCATCCAAGGATGAAAATAGCTACGCCTGCCGCCAAACTTCTACGAAGCTGGCGCTACGTAGCGGTGTGATTTGAAATACTCGCCAAATTTTTTTGAAAAAATTCCAGAAAATCCAGAAATTTGTAAAATGAAAGAAAAGTGGTTCTTTTGCAAAAGTAAGTACGAAATGGGGGTGTAGCGGTGCCCTCAATATATGAGCTATATAAATAGAAAATAATAGTAATTTTTAGTTTTTTCACATGTATTCGTGTTTCTTAGTCATGCTAACTTAGAAAATAATGAAACGCTCATAAAAAAAAAACTAGAACATGAAGTAAATGCATAAGACTTAAGAGTTAGGTCATTAGTGAGCATTGAACAATCAATACTTCAAGCCTCAAGGTTCAAGGTTCAAATTCAATCAAGTGAATGAAGTGATCAACATTCAACATCAATTTAGAAATGACAAAGAGTAGAGAGTTTGTGAAGGAAATAGGAATACCTTGGTCACCAGCCACCACCAAAAGGAATGTCTACCAAGATTCAAGGCACGGTTATCCTCATCCCCATCAGTGTTATCATATATATTGGCATGATATTGCATTTGATATTGATGAGCATTGGGATCCACAAATCCAAAGAAGGCAGCCGCATCATAGGAACTTGGAGGAGGTGGAGGTGGATATCTATTATATCGCGTTTCACCATAGTCACCATATGAGTAGGACCCTGAAACAGAAGACTGTTCTTCTCCTTGTTGCAGTTGACCATATGGAAAATACTGTGAGGGTCCTTATCCACTATAACTAGGGTTCCACGAGTCAGCCCATGATGTTGCTTATTGGCCTCCAATATCTCCTCCAGGAGCAGGTGAAGTAGGTGGTGAGACTCTCCGACGTCGTTGATAACCACGGTGTCCTTCCATTCTTTCCGGAAAGTTCTATACCTCCTCTATAGGAATGACATTTTCCTGATCATGTTGGTAGTATTCACTAGTAGCACCTGTCTCACTAGTGTCTCCTGCTCCATCTCCCCTATCTCCTCCACCATGGCTACTCAAAGACCTGGTGCTACTCGTCCTCTCCGAAGATGACACAACTTGAGCAGGTTCTTTCCCTTTAGATTGTGGGTGCGACTGTGCACTTGTGGCTTCTCCTCCAAGTGGATCTCCCTCTACCTCATCCATTTCTTCATCAAGCAAATTTCTAACCTCCTCCTGAAAGCCTGGATCTGAATCTAGCAATGGATCCTCTATCTCGGTTATCCATGGGAGCAAGGGATCGTCTTCTCTGAATATGTGATCCAAACTAATAGGACAATATCTCGGATCATCCCTGGCCCTCCTTTCTCTTGTTCTGTTTCTCAACTTCAAATTGTAATGGCAATACACAAGCTTGTTGAGTTTTTTCATGGTAAGCCGATTCCTAGACTTTGTGTGGATCAAGGAGAAAGTGCTCCAATTCCTTTCACAGTTTGATGAAGTTGTAATTTGACTAAGGATGCGAACTGCCGCTCTCCTTAGACTTGGAGTATCCTCTCCAAAACTCATCCACCAATCAGCTGAAATTCAAAGTAAACAAATAAAATTAGATATTCCTTAAGTTCATCGAATCAATCGAGAGATAAATAACAAAAGACTATTAGGTTGGTTGATTGGGTCTTTTGTTCCTACCAGGTGGCATCTTTCCAATCGCCCTCATTGCAAGAGGGTCAGCAAAGCCTCCTCTCCTTTGTGTGTATATAGATATCTACAATGTGAAAATTAGGAATAAATCAATAAACCATATATGTTTAATGGACCTATCTCAAGTCTTAACATATACATATGTGATCTTAAATCTCAATCACTAACTTACCTCTTGGATGGCTTTGATTTGATCATCATCTCCCGACAATTTCATCAACACTTGCCTTAATCCTACCATCAACTCCGTATCTATTGCTTCACTGTGTTGTTGGGCATTGGGGTAGTAGAATTCGGGATTAAGGAAATAACCTACATTGAAAACAAGTTGAAATGAAAAATGATTAAACATCAATCAAAGAGAAATTGCTTGCTTTAAAAGCATCAAATAGTGATATTATTATAGAGTACCTGCAGCATGCAATGGATGGTGCAACTGGTCTTTCCATCGGTCATCAATAATCCTTATGTATTCATCATGATATCTAACATTCTCTATGATTGCTTAGCCCGATCTATTGCTTCATATATATATATATATCCCATTGTTGGCTTATCATCACCATCTACAAGCTGCAACACTCTAACTAAAGGCTCATAAACGTTTAATAAATTAGTCACTTTCTTCCAAAATTTATTGTCCTTCATCAAGTTAGGGATCTCAAATTCCGGACCACTTGTTGCATTGCCCCATTTCGAACGAAGCCATTCTTCTGATGCAAACATCTGAATCAACTCTGTTCTAAACCTTACAAGGCTCTCCATCGCAATGAAATGGGTAGCAAACCTAGTTGATCTCAGGCGTATCAAGGCATGGTTATTTGTGAATCTTTTCATCAAGCTCAAAAGCCATGAATAATCATAAATAAATCTCGTAATGCCTTTACACGCCTTGATAACTTCAGCAATTTTCTTCTTCCTTCCAATCTCTTCCATGATGAGATCTATACAGTGTGCTGCACAAGGAGTCCAAAATAGATGAGGCCTCTTCTTCTGCAACATCTTACCGGCTGCCTTGAAATTGGCGCCGTTATCTGTAACAATCTGTACAATATGCTCCTCTCCCACACTCTCTATAACCTTATCCATTAGAGTGTATATATATTTAGTTGTCCGTTTATGCTCAGATGCATCCGCGGCCTTCCCAAAGACACACCCAACGACTGAATGCACAAATTTTTTTATTAAATGTGTTTGTGTGCCGCTGGTCCACCCATCACACATGATGGTGACTCCATTCTGTTGCCACATGGGCCTAAAGGTCTCCACCCATGTCTTTATTTCTTTATATTCTTCTTCGAGATATTTAGTGCCCACATCATAAACAAAGGGCGACTGTATTCCCTGTCCAGCTTCAGCGGTAACATCAAGAATTGTTTGGAAATAGGGGGAATCTATTGCTGTAGGTGGTATGTTCTTGTGAATTAGCCATTTTGCTGTAGCTTTGGCTAATCTATCTCTTGCAGCCTTCATCGCCCCTTTCATAACACTTGATATATTTGGTTGTTTAGCTCCATCTTTCCTATGTGCTAGAGGATCAACGGAGGGAGGAGCTGCTCTTCTAGTAGAAATAACTTCTACATCAACATCCCGTTCTGGGTGCTAAATGCCCTACGCATGGCCCCTGCAATGCCCTTGCCCCTGCTTGGAACAGTAGATGAGCCCCCTGCATCATAATATTTCCTTCCAGCAAATGCACGACGTTTATGTTCTTCTTGGTGACTTATGATGGACTGAATACATAAATACACAATAGAAGACTGAATACCTGGCTATAAATATGAACAAGTAGTATGTTAAAAATTAAAAAAACAAAGAAACATGTTAGAGGAAACATATAACTGGCGTTCAGGAATCATTCTCTTGACATTTAATTGGTATTTCATTACTTGAAGTATAATTTTTTTTACAAAAATTTAAAAAATCTGAAAATAAGAAAATAAAATAGAATTAGGAAAAGATAAAGATATGTTGGATTGATCTATGCCAAACATAGATATAACATTTAGGAGCATTTTTCAATACATTTGATTGGCATTTCATTATTAAAAATATTTTTTTTTCAAAAAATAACAAAAATCCGAAATTAAAAAAATAGAAAAGTAAAAAAACAAGCAATATATGTTGGAATGATCTATGGAAAACATAAATATCAAATCTAGGAACCATTTTCAAGACATTTGATTGGTATTCAAATATTAAAAAATATTTTTTTCATAAATAAAAAAATCCGAAAATAAAAAGGAAAAAAAACTAGAAAACAACCAATATATGTTGAAATGATGTATGGAAAACATAGATCTAACAATTAGAAGCTATTTTCAAGTTGTTTCGCGAGTTTTCCATAAGTAATAATGTATTTTCTTTTTAAATAACAAAAAATCCGAAAATAAAAAAAGGAAAAAAAATTAAAAAACAACTAATATATGTTGGAATGATCTATGGAAAACATAGATCTAACATTTAGATGCTATTTTCAAGATGTTTCATGAGTTTTCCAAATTTCCATAATGTTTTTTTTTTTAAAATAACATAAATCCGAAAATAAAATTAATAATATATATATATAAAAAACAAAAGATATGCATGCAAGATCAAAAGGAAGCATGGATCTACAATAAAACAAGACAATGATGCCATTATGTTGTGATTCATATTAGTTTGAGAGTGATAATCTCAAAAATGGGAAAAAAATCACAAAGAAATGCATACCTAGATGATGAATCTTCTTTAGATTCCTTAGAATAGTTGAATCTCTTGATTTGGTAGCAAGAAATATTGACAAAATGCAGTTGGGACCACTAGGGGGACACATAGAAGCTTCACAGCAGTGAAAATGGAGAAAAGAGAGGAAGGAAGATGAAAAAAGTAGAAAAAGTAGAGGTAAAAATCGTCGGGGGGGGGGGGGGGGGGGGGGGGGGGGGTTTATACCCCCACCCGCTATGTATCGGCCGCTACAGGTGCAACTGCAATATTTAAATCCTTGCTTGCGTCTAAGGAGCCGTTCTTTCGGAGGTTAGATATCGTGTTAGGAAAGGAGATAACATCTATTTCTGAACTTACCTATGGGCGGGGGAAGTCCCCATAGCATCCTTATTCCCCGATTTGTTTTGTTGTGCTAGCAACCAAGAGGCTAAAGTCATGGACTAGATGGAAAGGAGAGAAGACGGCATCATTTGGGGACCTGTTTTCAAAAGAAACTTAAACGAGATAGAGGAGGCCCGATTTCGATCATTGCTAACCATCATCGGCAATTTGTTCATTCTAAGAGATGGCCAAGATAGAAGGATTTGGATGGCCTCTGGCAATGGCATGTTCTCGGTGGCCTCCTTTATGTCTATGATTGGAAATGTGGCGCTTAATCATCATCATTGGGGCAAGCTTTGAAGCATGAAAGCTCCCTCAAGGGTGATTGCCTTTGGGTGGACTGCAATCGTAGGAGGGATTCTGACTATGGACAACTTACGACGCCGTCGAGTCATCATAGTTAATGCTTGTCCAATGTGTTTGACAGAGGAGGAGTCCATTGATCACTTACTGTTGAACTGTTCTGTTGCTCAACACTTGTGGAAAGCTATCTTCAGATGGTTTCATGTGGCCAGCCCCCTCCCCCATTCCTTTTCTTCCCTATTTGAGTTTTGGAGGCTTGGTGTGGGACCTAGGAGGGGAAGAACGATGTGGAATCTCTCCTTCTTGGCAAACATATGGACTATTTGGAAAGAGACAAACTTGAGGTGTTTTGAAGGCAAATCTTCTGTAGTTGACAAGTTAGCTGACAAAGTTAAGTATTTAGTGGCGACTTGGGTCTCTCCCCTTCCTACATTCAAGGGCATCTCGGTGAATACCATTATGCACAATTGGAAGGAAGTAGCCAATTCTAGAGCTCACCACCAGAGGATCTCCCCTAGATGGTGTCCTCCACCTACAGGTGCTCTCAAAATTAATTTTGATGGTAGTGCCGCTGGAAATCCTGGTCTGGCAGGTCGGGGGGGGTGTCATTCGGAATGAGGAAGGCACCATCCTTCTTTCCGATTCGGGTCCAACTGGTGTTTGCTTGATTAACAAAGCCGAACTTATTTCTCTTAACATCGGTCTTCGTCAAGCTTGGAGCCTTCAACCACAAAGATTAATTGTGGAAGGGGATTCTTACTGTGTCATTCAATGGGCATCCAAGTCTCCTACTCCCCCTTGATACCTTTTAGACATCTGTGAAGAGGTGATACAAATCTCCGGTGCTTTAAATGTCTCTTTCCACCATATAAAGCGATCGGCTAATGAAGTAGCTGATAAACTTGCTAAAGGAGTCAGGGAAAATGCTCTGATCATTGGTCCTTGATGGTTCTTTTGTATTTAGTTCTTGGGGGTTGTTGCCTATTTTTTTGGGGGGGGGCTTAGCTCCTTTTTTCTTAGTTTTTTTTTTTGTTTTGTTTCAGTATATCTCTCTTATACTGTATAGTTCCTTTTGAGCAATGAATTTCAGTCACCATTTAAAAAAAAAAAATCTATTCGATAATCAAACTTAATGGCTAAGAAGGAGATTAAATTAGAAACTATCCTAAATAACAAGCAATTTTAAAAATAATTCCCACACTCGGGGTCATCCGATCTGCATCATGGACTCTTCTTTACTTACAAGGATTAGCTGATAAAAAAAAGGGGCTGTCATGTTCTTAGGAAAGTGCTGCGAGCCTGCGATAACCAAGTAAATGAAAAATATTGATGTTTGGCTCATTAGGGCAGAGGAAGAGAGAGAGAGAGAGAGAGAGAGAGAGAGAGAGAGAGAGAGAGAGAGAGAGAGAGAGGGAGGAGGGGGGAGGGTGGGTTATAACTCCATCCCACCCCCAATCCACAACCCACCCCCAATCCACAACCCACCCCACTTGGTGATGTTAGATGGTGGGGTAGATATTTGCAAGTCAATATGTGATGGCTTCAATACAAGTATGCCTAGAAGGGATGAAGATGCATATGAGGGGCAGATAAATGAAGATGGACAAGGATTAGAGAGAGAGAGAGAGAGTCAATGAAAATCCATACTAAATGGTTTCTATTACGTTGTTTTTTTTTTTTCCTTTCTAAACAAGTTGCATGGTTTGATTTAAATTTATCTACATATTGATTTAAATACCACCTAAAAGCAATTTTTAATGAAAAATAATCTAGATTCTAGTTTGAATGTGATGTATCCCCGAGAAATCTAACTGTGGAACCCGTTTTCATCAATCCAACCCATTAGATGAAACTCTTCCCCTGCAAAAAGATTGTGTCAAAATATCACTCTTATCAAAGTGATATTCACCATTAGATTAAGCAATGCAGATGATGTAGTTAACTTATCTAATCATTGAATTTGCATTATTTCAGTCCAACGGCAATATCTGCATCAACCGGAGTAAACTCACTACCAAACCTGGTCCATAAATCAATATTGGTTACCTGTTTAAGTTGGCCTATTTCCCTCCCTGCTTTGATCCATGGAATACATATTCACCGTGAGATACTGGATTAGTGCTTCTACATATTCTATGGTGACTTTGAAGACTTGAGTTTGGAGACGGGGAATCTAATTACGACGATCTAGTTCAACCTAGATCATGGCATGTGTATCTAGATTATGACTCCCCTAAATCTAATTCATGAGTGGCATACTACAAGAATTGTTCATCAAGTTGTAAAAACTAAGCATGGCATATCTCCTAGTTAAAACATGCATGATGCATAAAAACAATGGGAATGAGAAATGCATGAGTCTAAGCATGGCATATACCTAGATTATTCATGGTTCTAAACCCTAGATGCTTAACATCAAGATCAATCAAAGATAAGTTAGCTAATCTTAAATTTAATTGAACATGGCATGATTGGCATGGCTTATACAAAACTCATCAAATCGAAAACATGGTTTAGAAACTCAACCAACAGAATGAAATCTTAATTAAAGAATGCCAAAAGGAACTACATAAAATTAGGCTAGGATTTCAACTATTCCCTAGCCCTAAAAGGTTTAGCTACTCATGTTTGGAACTGAAAATAACATGGAGAAGTTGGTCATAAGAAGAAAACTAGAAGATGATGGTCAAGAAGTGCACGGCCAGCAGCAACTTCTCTAACTCTTTGCTCCAAAAAGCTCCTCCAAGAAGTGATGTATGGCTGCTAGGGTAGTGTATGGGTTATGGTCGTCCATGCTTTGTGTCCCCTTTTATGCTTTTTGCAAAAGCAGTCTTTAGGAAGGAGTTTCCTCCTTTTTAGGCTTTGTTTCCTTTTATTATTAAACCTCTTGCTTATTTTCCAAGTAAGTTTCCTAATTAGATGAGAATAGAAGTCTTCTTTTCTTCATGTGCAAGACTTTCTAATACCGGTCCCACTTTATAGCTTCTTGAAAGTTCCTCACATGGACCCACAAATCTGAGATTTATTTTTAAGAGACTAAATCTAAATCTTTGAACATAAAAGTGGGCCCATATGGGGCGTGCAACATGGTGTGTGGGACCCCCTTCTTGGACTTCTAAGCTTAGCTTGGACTCTTGCTTGGGAACTTCCTTCTTTTTCTCCTTTTTCTTCTCTATGCTTGGGTGCCGCTTGGACTTGAGAAAGAATTTCCAAATTCTGAAATTTTTCTCTTTTCAATAGATGTGGGGCCCCCTTTGGGCGTGTAATACATGGTTGGGCTGTTTTCTTCTTTTTCGTTTCTCCTTCTCTTTCCTTTTTGGTTTATGCTATGAGTCTCCAACACTTTACTTCTAGGGCTCCACCTCAATTTCAAATTTCAAATCCCCAAATAGAATAGGGAGGGCCCACCTGGCCGCACAACCCTTTATATTCACACTTGAATCTCTCAATTAATTAATTGCTGAAATTCTTCTCTTTTAGCTCCTTTTGACCTTTTCGTTAAAAATAACAAAGACAATGTAAAACAAATAAAATAACCATGAACTAGCACAAGATAAACCAAATATTAGGACTCAAATTATAAACAATTAAGCACTTATCACCAAACATCTTGGAACCATAGGAAGCGGAATGGAAAGGTTCCTGCACAAACGTACTGTAAAAGAAGTGTGACTTCAAAGATCTTTCAAATCCCTCTTAGAGCAACACAACATTCCCCAGTTCAGAAATAGAATGGTTCATCTTCGGCTCAGAAATTATACACTATGTTGAAAGATCTACCATGCTGCTGCTTCTGATGATTTTGAACTTTCGGTGATGACCCATTCAATATCAGCAATTCAGCACATCTCCTTTGCATGTCTAGTTTTATCACACTGGATGCAAACCTTTTTTTTTCTTCTCGGGAGTAAATTGCTTCTTATTCTTCTTAACGCCTCTTTGAAGTCCTGAAGCAAATACAGACCTTTTTGGCTAATTTATGCTACTGTCATTATTCTACAAACAACTCTCTTCGTGATGCAAAGAGAGTGTTCCCAATGATGGTAAAACTTCAGATGCCAAAATACCATTCCACTAGGTATCTGTTACCGTCATTGTGCAATGATGGCTCTTCATGCTGAATGAGAGAGAACACTATTCCTGAAGACGCCAAAAACTAGCTCAGACCTCATTCCATCATTTGAGGGTTGGTTCTTTATTTATTTATTTATCATCTTGAATGGGTGAACAATAGTATTGATGTTGGGGCTCTGATACCACTTGTTGGGGCTTTGATACCAATTATGGGGAATTAATTAAGGCAATCACGCACGATCAATCACAGCTACAAGCAATCACAAAAACACAAATTTACATGGCTTGGCAAATTTGCCTACGTCCATGGGGCCATGAGGATTTCACTATGCAGAACCCTCTTAACACTTAGCCTACTCTCTCCCCATTGTGTCAATCTTGCTCTCAAAGCCTCTCCCATCGAAGAACTCCGACACCACGGGAGAGAGAGCTTTCACCTCTCTCACAGAGTCTAGGGTTGCAGATTACATCAGTATATAATCTCCGCTTTCTTGGCCCTCAAGAAAGCCCCGGTACAATGACCAAGATACCCTTGACCATGAACCCGGTCATTGGCTAACCCAATGAACCAACCGAAATACAAGACATAAACCCAACAATTGATGTTATGAAGACCTGTCAGTGATACTTCACCATTTTATCTTTGAAAATGAGATCTTGGAATGGATTTAATTTTCTAAGCCTCACAATTGAATAAATTCTTTCAAAATCAATCAATATGATAGGTCCCTAATTTTCCATTTTTCTTTTTTTCATAGAGCAATGCTTTGAAGATGAATGACTGGATACTGAATTATTTTTATCAACACCCGTATTGTATTGGTTATGAATTCAGTGAACTCATCGCCTTTTGTTCTTATATCTGTATGCATATTTTAATTTTTTTTACTCAGAGTAAACACCCAAGGTTTACCGGCAATAACCTAGAGAAGAACAAAATACTCTACCATCGCATTGAAAATTTGGCTGCAAAGCATGGGTGCACCCCTGCTCAACTAGCTCTTGCATGGCTGCTACATCAAGGGGATGACATGGTCCCTATCCCAGGTAAGTCACTGTCTTTAGTTTCTATGATCCGGTCCTGATATTTAATGCCTATGTTCTTCATACCCAACTCCAGTCCAGCCATGTGCCAGGCAACCTTTTCCAAATCCAATTACCCTACTGACTTCACGATGTTGACATGGATCTACTCTCTGTTCGGCTGCACATGTACGCTGAATATGAAAAATTGAAGTTTTTTCTCCCTCATGTTTTGTAACTGTATTACTCCCAAATTTGGATCCTGTTGGATGGCTTGGACATGGTCTTAAAGGTGGCAATGATGTTACATAGCAGATACTATTATTTGACATAACGCTTACTGCTTGACTTTGACCTTAGATGTTTTGCGAATCTTTACAGGAACAACTAAAATCAAGAACCTAGATAATAACATCGGATCATTGAAGGTCAGGCTCACACAACGAGATTTAAATGAAATTTCTGATGCTGTGCCTGCTGACGAGGTAGCTGGCCTTTGCTCTTACGAAAGCTTCATCTTGCACTCATGGAAATTTGCAGATACACCTTTGAGAAATGGAGGCACCGGAGCTGAATAGTTCATGATACAATATTTGCCTCTGAAACACTAGTATTGGATATGCGTCTTCGAATTCTGTAGGCTGTAAACATAATTCAGGTTATCCTACATTGTACTTCTCTTATGAAGCATAAGAATTAGTTGAAGATAATTTTGTTTTGTTGTACACTGATGACTTCGGCCCTTTCTTTCTTTTCTGCCTTAATTTCTTTAAATTGCTACCAATGCCCGGATATCTAGTTAATATGCTTATTATGTCAGTTATCAATGATATTTTTCTGGACTTCTTTGGGTATTTATTGGCCTTCATGGATATATTAAGACAACCACACTAAGAACTGATTGTTTAATTGGAATGGAATTCTTACGTTTTTAAACAATGTCTTTCTATCAAATGGGCTAAACCTAATGGATCAAAGGTTATACCACCTATCTCATCTTTGTCATCAAAGCCTTATCTTAACCATGTTGGGGTTAGTTATATGAATTTTGTTTCGCCATTCCAGTCTTACTCTAGGCTAAATCCTTGAATAAGTTGCGCTTCTTTGGATCTATCCTTTTTACCCCCATCTGTGTCCTATTCGGCCTACTCCTTTTTGTTGAATTGTTTTTTAACTTGTATAGAAAAGATTTTCCTCATTGTTGACGTTGTTGGCCTACATTGGACATCTCTATACTATATCAAACGAGCCTCTCTCAATGTATTGCCCATTGATTATATTCCTACATGCTCTTGAATGCGTTCTATCCTAGTTTTACCAGATAGTAGTCATCTCAACATTCTCTCCTCTGCTACACTTGGTTTTTGCACGTATTGTTTTCTAATTAGCCAATATTATGCTCCATAGATCATTGTTGGTTTAATCATGTCGTGTAAGACTTTTCTTTCAGTCTTGTTGCTATATGTGGATCACAAAGCTCTCAACTTCAACCATCCAATTCTAATCCTATGTTTGACAATGTCGATCTCAGAGCACTCCACTTCAACCAACCAACTCTAATCCTATGTGTTAGGTTGTATGGCTCAATTGAAGTAATAAATCTGGTAAACCGGGCCCCTGTATTGCCCATGTTCTACTGTGATTAGAAGTAGGTCTATTATCATAGGTCTACTGTCATTAGAAGTAGTGTTTGGGTGTAACTGGGTATTGGGCTGATATTATAAATAGAGACTAAGGGTCTCTATGATGTACAACCCTCTTCTGATTGCATAGTGAATTCTCCCGTCTTCTCCGTGGACGTAGGCCAAAAGCCGAACCACGTAAATCTTCGTGTTCTTGTGTGTGCTTTATCTCTTCTCATAGGCCCTAGATCACAACAAACTGGTATCAGAGCGATTTGGCGTGATCGGAAGAAATCCGACGGATCGGATTTCAAAGGGTTGATTAGGGAGAAGAGAGAGGATCGGATTGATCCTCGGTGGGCCACGGTTCTCTGGAATTGCAGAACGGTTCTCCCTTGTATCACCATCTGGCTGTTGATCAAGGTGGGGAGGAGATCGGAGGTTTGTTCCTGTGACAGAAACGCAGAAATAGAGGCACTGTTTGGATTGACCGAAGAAGAAGGAGAGAAGAGGAAGATCAAACCGAACGACAGTCTCTTGGAAAAGTTCGGTTCTTGACCGGACATCGCCGGAGATTTTGCACGCCGGAAACGAAGAAGGAGCGCTGCTGCTGCGTGTCGCCATCGCTGCAGAAATCAGATCACAACAAACTGGGTTTGATCGCTGCTGAAAACAGATCGTTGTTGGCAGCGATTTGGATTGGGTTTTTTTTCGGTGGGGCCCTTATCGTCGTCGCCGGACTCCTCGCCGCTGCCGCCTCTGCGTGTCGCCGCCGTCGCCAGAGAAGGGGGGTTGCCGCTGCTGCCCCGCCGTGCAGTGGTCGCAGTGAGGAATCTTTGGTTCTGGTTTGAACCAGAACCTGACGAGGAAGACAAACCAGAGTTCTGGGCTGGTTTCCGGGTTGGGTTCAGGTCAGGTCCAGCCTGACTCGTTTCAGAAGCCCATCCGAGAAGACAGATCCAGGTTACGATCGGGTCGGGTCAAGTTGACCTGATCCACGTGCAGAAGAACCCAGAAGCAAAGCCCGCAGGAAAGCGCTGACGTCATCAAAATTCGTCCGGTCAACACAGTTTGACCAAATCGAAGGTTGAAATTTGTTTTCGCGATATCTTGACGATCCGGAGTCCGATCTGAGATCCGTTTGAACCTACGGACTCGTTGCGAGCAGATCTACACTGTAGTAGAAGAAGATTGGCTGTATAACATTCAACGAAGGAGTTTGACTGTTCGGACCGTAGAAACTTATTTCTACGATATCTTAGCCGTCCAGAGTTGGATTTCAGATCCGTTTCTTCCAGCGTGCTCGCGGTGACCAGATCTACACAAGTATAGTGAAAGATTCGTGGAATGGCTATGAAGTTTGACATTGAGAAATTTGATGGTAATAATGACTTCGGTCTTTGGCGTCTGAAGATGCATGCTTTGTTGGTACAGAATGGGTTGCATAAAGCTTTGAGGGGAAAGAATGCTCTATTTGAAAAATTGTCAGATGAAGAGAAGGATGAGTTGCTGGAAAAGGCGTATGGTCAGATTCTGCTGTTCTTGAGTGATGGTGTACTGCAAAAGGTTGTTCAGGAAAAAACTGCTGCTGGCATATGGCAAAAGTTGGAGAACTTGTACATCACGAAATCTCTCACGAATCGCTTGTATCTGAAGAAGCGGTTGTTTACGTTACAAATGCAGGAAGATACGTCTGTTTTAACTCACCTTGATTCTTTCACAAAAGCTATTATGGATTTGGAAAATATCAATGTTGAAATTGATGATGAGGACCAAGCTATTATGTTGTTGTGCTCGTTACCACCCTCATATGAGCATTTTGTTGATACCATGATGTATGGTAGAGATACTTTCTCCAAAGAGGATGTAGAGGCAGCCTTGAACTCGAAAGAGTTGAAGAAAAAGGTTGCGGCTGACAATGATAGTTCGGGTGAGGGTTTGGTAGTACGAGGAAGAACAAAAGACTCCAGTGATAAGGGCAAACATAGATCCAACAGGAAAAACATTGAATGTTATTATTGCCATAAGAAAGGGCACATCAGAACAAACTGTCCCAAAAGGCAGAGGAAAGGGAAAGAAATAGAAGATTCGTCATCTGATGATGATTCAGTCAGTGTTGCAGATGGAAGATCAGATTATGTTTCAGATAATGCACTTTCTGTGATTGAAAATGGTATTCATCCTAAGGATGAATGGATTTTTGATTCGGGTTGTTCTTATCATATGTGTCCCAATAGGGACTGGTTTACCACTTATAGAGAAATCAATGGTGGTAGTGTCTTGATGGGCAACAATGTTGCATGTAAGACGGTTGGAATTGGAACAGTTAAAATCAAGATGTATGATGGAATCGTCAGAACGTTGGCAGAAGTTCGGCATGTTCCTGATCTGAAAAAGAATCTTGTTTCTCTTGGTGCCTTGGACTCCGATGGTTGTAAGTTCTCAGCTGAAGGTGGAGTTATGAAGGTTGTGAAGGGTGCTCTAGTTCTTATGAGAGGCAATAAAGTTGGAAACTTATATGTTTTGTCTGGAAATACAGTTACAGGTGGAGCTGCAGTGTCTTCCTCAGATGACCATGAATTTGTCTCAACACGCTTATGGCACTTGCGCCTGGGTCACATGAGTGAGAAGGGATTGACAATACTGAGCAATCGGAATTTGCTATGTGGCACGAAGACAGGCAAGTCAGATTTCTGTGAGAGATGCGTCTTCGGGAAGCATCGAAAGGTCAGTTTCAAGACAAGTCTTCATCGCATGAAAGGTATTCTTGATTATGTTCATTCAGATGTATGGGGGCCTTCTAAGGTTTATTCCAAGGGCGGCTCCCGGTTTATGCTGACTTTTATTGATGATTATTCAAGGAAAGTCTGGGTTTATACTCTGAAGACGAAGGATTAGACCTTTGTTACATTCAAGCGATGGAAAGAAATGGTTGAGAAACAAACTGGCAGAAAGGTGAAGAAGTTGAAGACAGGTAATGGCAAGGAGTACAGATCGACAGAGTTTGAGAACTATTGCACGGATCATAGCATAGTTCGGCATTACACCACTACAGAAAATCCGCAGCAGAATGGAGTTGCAAAGAGGATGAACAGAACGATCTTGGAAAGAGCTCGTTGTATGTTATTTACTGCAGGATTGTCCAAGGACTTTTGGGCTGAAGCAGTAAATGCTGCAGGCTACTTGATAAATAGGTCTCCACACATAAGGATTGGTTGCAAAACACCGGAAGAAATGTGGTCAGGTAATCCAGCTGATTATTCTAACTTGAGGATCTTCGGTTGTCCGGCTTATGCTCGCGCGAAAACCGATAAGTTAGAACAAAGGGCTGTCAAGTGCATCTTGGTGGGATATGCTTCTAGGGTGAAAGGATACAGGTTGTGGTGTACTGATCAAGATTCACCCAGATTTATCATTAGCAGGGATGTTACATTTCATGAGGATGCTTTCTCGATTAGGTGGAGAGGACAGAAGTAGGTAGCAGCAGTGACACCGTTCAGGTGGAGTCCGACATCCTAGTGAGGAAGGAGAGTGCATCCGACTCCTCCCGAGATACAGGAGATCGTCAGACTGTGCAGCAGATGCAGCAGATAGAGCCGCAGATGCCGCAGACGGGTAGACCGCAGAGAGAAAGGAAACCGCCGGTTAGATATGGTTTTGAGGATATGACGACGTACGCGTCGACATCAGACAGTGGCCGTGATGATATGGTTGCATACGCATTGACGACTGAGTCTCTTGAATTAATGGAAGGGCTGGAAAGTAGTCAACAGGCAGCAACTATAACTGAAGAGATGGAGTCTCTTGATGAGAAAAATCAAGCCATCGGATGTAAGCAGTTCTACGAGGAAGATGAAAGAGCTTCCAGTGCAGGTAGAGTGCAATTTAAGGTTCCTGATCATGTATGCAGTTTAAAGAAATCATTGTACGGGTCGAAGCAAGCTTCTGGACAATGGTACAAGCGATTTGGTGCACTCATGAAGGAATGGTTTAAATTCAAGTTCAAGCATTGCTTGGACTTGATCGGTGTGCTCAGTACCTGAGTGCCCTAAGGGGCAGGTGGAGACGGTGAGACGTGTTTAGTGCATGAGGATCAGCTTCAATATTCGCCAAGGTGGAGATTTGTTAGGTTGTATGGCTCAATTGAAGTAATAAATCCGGTAAACCGGGCCCCTGTATTGCCCATGTTCTACTGTGATTATAAGTAGGTCTATTATCATAGGTCTACTGTCATTAGAAGTAGTGTTTGGGTGTAACTGGGTATTGGGCTGATATTATAAATAGAGACTAAGGGTCTCTATGATGTACAACCCTCTTCTGATTGCATAGTGAATTCTCCCGTCTTCTCCGTGGACGTAGGCCAAAAGCCGAACCACGTAAATCTTCGTGTTCTTGTGTGTGCTTCATCTTTTCTCATAGGCCCTAGATCACAACACTATGTGTGACAATCCCTCCGTCCTCACTAATTATTAGAGCGAAGGTATCAGAAGGAACTTCTTTGTGCTGTCTCTTGAACTTCAATTCTTATTGTAGTTACATCTCTTTGTTCATCCCTTTTGAAGTTGCAATTCATATTTTCTATCTTTTTATGACTTATTTTAAAGCCTTTAGATTCTAAAGTTCCTCTCATCATCTCTCAAGTTTCGCATTTACATCATCTCTCGAGTATTACACTGACACTATCTTATCTGCGAACAACATGCAACAAGTTACCTCCTCTTATCCATAATCAATGTAAAAATGATAAGGTCTTAGAGATGTAAACATATGGTCATTGGAAATTCACATGGCTCTCTAGAGGTAGTTTTCACACTAGTTACCACTCCTTCATATATGTATTTAGGGGTTGCTTGTTTGAAGTCGTTTTCGTATGTAAATGATTGCTGTGTAATGGTTATACATTATAACATTTGTTTGCACTCATTTACGCATGTGATGCGTAAATAAGGTGTAAAAATGGTGTGTAACTAAGGCCACTTTTACATGAAAATTCTCGCACCTAAATAGTTATGAAAATCACTTTCCCGTCTGCCACTTACATAAGGTGCCTGTACAATCTCACATGGCAATTGCATTTGGTTATGCAATTGGTTGTGGGATCAAAACCCATCGACCACTCTTTATCTTTTCATTTCTTTGGGCTTCATATTTATAATTTGAATTGCTCAATTTGTTTATTTAACTAATGAACCCTAAGACGATTAATTTTTTATCTTAAATCTAGATAGATTTTGAAAATTTTATGAAGAGCGTCCAAAAAAACCCTAACTATAGATCTAATTTCCCGCACTTCTGTGGCCCCCAATTCATGATTTAAAAGGAATTTAATATTCTCATATTGATGATAACCAACAAGACATTTAGTTTCACATCTTAAATCTTCATGGATTTTGAGAAATTTATGAAAAACGTCCAAAACATTTAAACAAATCTAAAACTATTGAATGCACTCATTTACTCGTGACAATGGAGATTTTGATAAACATGTTAATGTGTTTCAGATGAATAACATTTGCATATGTAACATTTATGTATGTAAAATCCATTATTGTATCACATGCGAAAAAGGCAAATGATCCCTTATTGATGCCATTATAGCTTCTTGGGTGCTCCTTTTATCTGAAATTCACCAAAATGAGATCTCTAGGTTGATTGTTTGGAGGCATTTTCAAACACTTGCTAGGTTTTTAGGTTTAATTGTCTCATTTCTTAATACCTGATGGGTTTCCTGACGGTGAAAGGTTTCTTGATAGAGTTGGTATTTTTTTATGAGTATTTTTATGGCCTAGGTTTCAGGCAGGTTGGATGGATGGATGGATTTGGGTTTTAGATTCTAGAGAGATGATGTTTTTGGAATGTTGTCGGGGCAGAAGGTTCTAGCCGTATAAGTTTGTGTAGGTGGGAAGAAGAGTTGAATGTGTGTGTGAAGGTTGAGGAGCAAAGTTTTTGATCTAAAAGGGCGTAGGTGAATGGTTGGTTTTGAGAATTTAGATCTTAGCTATTAAAAAAAAGAAAAAGGAAAGGAAATTCGCTGGTATTTCATTTTCCTATCTTCTTTTGATTCTAATTCTTTGAGAGGAAAGGTGATTTGATGCTCTTTTTTTTTTTTTTTAAATTCACATTGATCTTTATTTTTAACTAGTAATGGTATAAATTCTATATATATTCAATTCCTATGTATTTTAATGCAAACAAATAGGCTCTTCAACAAAAAAGAACATGAAAAGGCCTCATACAAGGGACGTCGCAAATAATTTTTTTTTATTCTTATTTGTCAGCTCTACCCAGCGGAAGCCGGTGACACCACATCTTTAAATAATAAAAGCAATAAGAAACAAAACCCTTAAACCAATCTTGACCCTTTAGGCTAACGTATTGAACTATAGCCGCATTTTTTTTACCAAACCAAATATAGAAAAAGGAAAACTTGTATTAATTAAATATAAAGTCTTTATCATATGAAGATGCCAAAAATCATTAGCTTGCCCAAGTCCTTCAAATGAGGCTCATTGTCATGTGTGAGTGTTAAGAAGATTCCGCGAAGGAGAAGAAAAGGGCTTTGACTGTGGAGACGTTTGTCCAAGGGGAGGTTCCATGAAAAGCTAAACTCTCTTCTTTCCTTGCCTTGACAAAGTTGGTTGGTGCAGTATAAAAAACTGTAGAAAATGTAATTTTTAAATTATTTTCCTTTGTTAGAGAGAAAAGCGGAGTCCAACCCTCTTCCATGAATCAAGATCATTTGAGGATTTTCCCACGGTGACCTTGAGTGGACTAATCATGGTCTGCCACCGTGGTTTGATCTCACGACTTATATGTAATTACTGGTCAAAACAATGTCAAAATTAGTAGTTAATTGGACATGGGTCCCTAGTCGTGTGGGTCATACGGGTACTTAGCATGGGTTATTATGCTAGTAAATGAATTGCCCAAACGCCGTGTTGAAAGAGGCCTCTCAATTTGCCCTCTTCCAATCCATGGGCATGTATCTTAAGTGGGCCCTTTGAACTGGGCTGTATGTAAGTAATGTGCCGTCTGTTCGGAGCACATTCTCCAGTGAAGTAGAATCCTGAGGCACGTGACTCCAGCAGAAACGCACCAAAAACCACAATAGGTATTATCTTCTCCGGAGTAACGCCGAACTTGCGCACTACCTCTAAAACTTGCTAGGAAGTAGCAATGGATTATTGACTCAAGTGGTCAAAGTCAGTCATCCTTCCTTGCTTGGCAAGCTACCAAATATTCTCAGCACCTTAAACAGTATCATGTATTATATATATGTAGTCTCTTGCCTTATGCTCCACACTTATCGGAAACAGGAATACAAATCAAATTTGATCACAGCTTTCTACAGAAAGTTAGGAGACAGGAGTACTTCAGAAAACCAGTTCCCAGAACCAGAAGAAACAAAAATGGCCTTTTTATCTGCTGTTTTCAGCTGTTTTGGATCTCCTCCGCGAGTTTCATGCAATGATGGGCAGAGAAAGGAAGCAGGACCGAAACACAAGCCCAGACCAAAGACCCCAATCCCTGTTTCCCACTTCCCTGTAAACTCCCGTTTGTCTCTGTTGTAGAATCACATATCTCTCTCCATCGAGTTCTCTCTCGAGCTCATGTGATTGCTCTGGCGATGCAAGACAGCAGAGAATAGCCAGAGAATGGACTTTGAAGGATGTGTTATTGATTTATTAATTGGTTCCTATGAACTCTGAAAGGACTATGTATGTATTTATGTTGTTGTATCATGTATTTATAATTTGAGATTTGTTCCTTCTTCCATTCAATTCATCAATAGTCAGTCGCTGTGTTTTACTGTGGAATTCCAATAGTGCTATGATGGCTAGTAGGAGAATATTGTCCTTATTTATGCTGGGGTTGCACCGTTCATCAGGGTCTGCTGTTGGCAGATAGAACATGATCGATCACCAATGCGTGTAAGTTGAAGACTTTTGTCGTGACCCACGAACTCAACCCGAACCTTTTGACGTGCGTAACAAATTTGTTGGGCTTAGATAATAAGCTCGCACCATTAAAAAAAAAAGAAGCAATATAAGGTGTCATACTGGCAATGGAGGATGCAAATTTATAGAAGAAACTCAAATCTTCATATTTGAAGCCACATGCCACTATCCATCTTCTGTGGCATGATGGTAAGTTGGGTGGTCCTATTTAAATAGAAATATTTTAGAAGAGTCTAGCGGGTGATGAGATTGATACTCTATCCTCATGTATATGGCTTGTGGGTATTCAAAAATCTGTTGAGGAGAATTTCGAACTCTCCAAATGCAGTCTCCTTGAACGTTTCTATGAGTCCTTCAATACATTCTAGCAGATCCTATCTGAAATGAGTAAGATTTAAAAGGCCACAAGTGACATTTCAACGATGCTGTATTTTAGGAATTTTTATGGGCTTTTGACTGCTTGATCACCTAAAAATGCGGAAACACCCTCTCAAGAAATTTTCAAACATTTGTTGAAAATAGGTGGGCCTCGTGGATAGGTTATCAAAACTTTGGACCCACTTGAAACTTGTATCAAATACCCATAAGGCCAAAAATCCAATCCCAAGATAAAAAACCCTTTTCTCATGTATTAAGAAAAAAATAAATAAAACTATCTAAAAAATAGAAATCAGCAGCAACATGCATCCAAAGAATCTACAAGAAGAGAAGATGTAGATTTATACCTTAGGAGACCGATTGTGCTCAAATCGAGCAGTTGATCATTTTGGTTGTGAAACGCTTTCACAAGAACAAACAAGTTCTCCTACACCTCGTGCTCTTCCATGCTATGACTCTCTTGATGAGAACTTCTTAAAGAGAATAGTGGGATCTCTAAGGAGAAGAAAAACCCTAACTGTTTGGATGTATGGTGAATTGAACTGTGGTGAGGTGAAGCATCAAATCAAGAGAGAATAAAATATAAGGTATTATGATGGTATTTTATTTTTAGTTGTTTGGAATGGAATCTCTTTGACTTTTTGTATAGAAAAGTGGAGTTTTTTTTGTCTTTTAGTGGAGAAAGGAGGTTGCGTTTTTTACTTTTTTTGAAATATTCAGAGGGAATTTTGAAATTGTGTATTTTTTATATGACCCCTTGTCATTTCTTATCTGGATTTACTTTACTTTAACTAGTTAATTGCTAAACATGCCCAAGCTCTCTAGAAGTAAACCAAAGGAGAGAAGATGAGAGAGAGAGAGAGAGAGAGAGAGAGAAGGGATTGGTCGTGTAATAGCGTGGGACCTCCAAGCCCCCTCACCTCTTATTTACAGGTTTTGGCAAACCTCATCTTTGTCCATAATTAGAAGTCTCACTTCTATTATTAGTATGTGTCTTACTCCTCTTTCCTTTAATTACATCATCCACTCAGAGGTGGACCCAGGATTTTCGTTTAGGTGGGGCTAAACTTTTGCTAGAATTTTTTTACATTAACAAAAGCAAAAGAGAAGTTGTATTCCATTTAAATAGACGAAAAAATATTTAACTACATAAACTAACATATATTTTTTGTTCTAAATAATGACTATGTCCAATTCTCCAAAATTTACAGTATAAGAGAACTATATTGAAAACAAAAGAAAATTCCAAAAAAACATGGGCAATTCAATCATCCCCAAAAAGAAAGGGTTGACAACCTCCAAAAAATTCGGGTAGCAACCCGAAGAAAGCACATATTAACGATTGGACATCAACATATATTTCTCACATCAAAAGTCATCCCAACTCTAAAACAAAGTTTTTAGAACTGCCCCCTACGATTCTTCATATTTTGAAAGCGTTGCATGATCGTCTCATCATCAATGCAGTTGAATATGTCCTTTTCGATATATGCAAACAAACAATAATTCATCCACTCATCTTCCATTCGATTGTGCAGTCGATTCTTAATGATTTTCATAGCAAAAAATACCCTCTCAACAGTAGCAGTGACAACTAGTAGGGTTAGCGCTAATTTCAAGAGCAAATAAATTAAAGGATATGCAATGTCCCTTTCTGTTTCAACCATCTTCTGAGCAAGGTCGCTAATTCCTTTCACTTCGAAAAACTTACTATTGGTGCACATATTAACGATATAAGTAGCAAGCTGAATATCAAGTCTCGCCCGATCTGAGTCCGAAAAATCATTTGGATATAACTGAGAAAGGCAGATCAGTTTTTCCTTATCGAAAGCAGATAATGAATCACTTGGATCCAAGCATGCCACACAAAGAAGCAACTCGGTGTTCAACATTGAAGTGGCGATTGAGCTCTTGAAGTTGCAAATCAATACTAGCATAGAATATGTCAACCTGAAAATGATGGAGATTTGTCAATTCAGCTTTACGTCGTGATCGCTTTCCTTCAACAAACATATCATTCATATTGGGAATGATGATTTCATATTTATCACAAAATGAATGTACTTCAAATAGGAGAGGATCCCACCCATCATCTCTCATCATTTGCAGTCGTTGCTTTGATACTCTCACTAGTTCCATGGCAGTGATAATATTTTGATCTTTTCGCTATAATAATTTTGATAATTCATTGGTGATCCCCAATATATCTATCATCAAATGCATTTTAAATGCAAAATCAAATTCACCCAATACACACAATAAGTTAGTGGCAGAGCCCTTGTGTTCGCTCGTATTATCATCTAAGATAATTTCAAGCACATCAACCACAGAGGAAAATATGAGTCTCAAATTAATCAATGTATCAAAATGTGAGCCCCAACGTGTATCTCCCGGCCTCTTGAGGCTAGTCTTTTGATTCAAGCCCTGTCCACTTTCAAGTTCACCCAAATTGAGAGCATCAACGACTTTAGCAGCTTGTATACTTTGGAGCATCTAGTGGCGTTTGCAAGAGCCTCCAACAACATTTAACACCATAGAAACCGAGTCGAAGAAAGCGGCAATTGGTTTGTTATCTTTTGCAGCAGAAACGAGTGTCAACTGAGGTTGATGTGCAAAACAATGAACATAGAATGCAGTTGAATTCTCATTCTGAATGAGCCTTTAGAGGCCATTAAACTCACCCTTCATATTAGCCGCCCCATCATAACTTTACCCTCGCAAACTTGAGATGCTCAATCTATGCCTGGAAAATATCGCTTCGATGGCCATTTTAAGTGATTGAGCTTTAGTGTTTGTAACATGTTCTATGGCTAAAAACCGCTCAATCACACATCCTCGTTTATCCATATAGCATATAACAACAGCCATTTGCTCTTTAAGAGAAATATCCTTAGATTCATTCACCAAAAGGGCAAATGGTGCATCTCCAAGCTCGTAAATGATAGCCTGAGCGGTTTCCGTGGTAGCTGCATTCACAATGTCTTTTTGAATCTCAGGGGATGTCAATTTTAGATTCCCAGGAGCATTTTCCAATACAGCTCTTTTAATAGCTTCATTCTGTTTGGCAGGTACTTGCAAAAGCTCAAGGGAGTTGCCCGTGCTGTTTGAATATTCAGATTCATCATGACCACGAAAAAGAAATCCTTGGCGTAGAAGAAACCAAATAGAAGCGAGTGTTGCCTTCAAGCGGATTCGATAATCTATTCGAGCTTGACTTGATTGCTTGACAATAATCGTCTCAATGTGTTGCTTCTGATTCAGTAAGTTCCGACACTTCTCATATGCTTGATTACGAACACTATTCGGTCCTCCCACGTGATTCTCAATTCTTTCTTTTTTCCTCCAACTTTTAAATCCTTGAGTTATAAAAGCATCATAACGCGTTTCCTCTCCAAAAAGATAACAACATAGGTAAAATGCAGCATCTTTTTCTATGCTGTACTCCAACAAACTATTGTAATTCTTAAACCAAACATAATTAAATTGCCTCTTATCTTGTCCACACCCCGTATAAGGAAACTTATGGTCACGAGGCTGACAAGGGCCCTTTTGTAGATACGCTCTTCGGACTTGGTCCCTATCCGTAGGATGATAGCTTGAGATTGGATTCCGTAACACAGGATCTGGGGGAAGATCTGTTAAGTTAACTTCTACACGCCCTTTCTTCGAGGATGATGGCATTTCATCATTCTTATCATTTTTTAGAGTCGGAGATGGTGGATTGATCATTGATTGCTTTTTGTAATATTTTTCCATATCTGACTCAAAGATAAGGTCAATTACATCAAAATCCTCACCAACCACCAATAATCACCATTTATAGCATAGGTTAAAGACATGATTTTAAATAATTTCTTATTTTTATAAGGAACCCTACTACTAACACCCAATTTGTGAATAAACTTTTAAACTATAACACCCAAATCACAAATCCTCAAGAAATTAGCACATCAATTGACAAGCAAACTACAACAATAATAAAGAAACTCTAAAGAAGTAATACACATTAGCATGTAAAAATTAGTACATTTTTATTCTTTCCTTAAGCTACAAACAATTCCTTTAACATATGAATCCAAATGAGAGCACCTGTATTTATAAATGAACATTATCAGCATAATCATAAACATCATATTACGGGCCAAGAAAAAAAAATTTAAAAAGAAAAAGGAGAAGAAGAAATAAGTAGTTAAAGATTAAACATTGATCAAGACAATTAAAGAAGACTTGCTCTTGACAATAAAAAATTATATTAAGTGTTTTGGGTAAGATGAAGAAGAGGCCATTGAAAAAGAAATGAAACTGATTCTGAACTGTTGAGTTCTCATCGAGTCTTGAACTCTTTGAGTTTTCACTAAAACTCCAAATTTCAGATTTCTAGATGAGCCGAGTCACTAGACTCAAGCCATTGTCACTTCGTTTTGAGTAATAATTGAGCTAGTCACTATTTAAGGGGTGGTTTAATTCAGCTATCTGTGGCAATCATATATGGGACCCAATGCCAATTTACTCATCTAGTCATCAATATCTCTTAGTTCTATTATCATTTCTCCATAAAGTCATATTCACCTTTTCTCTTCCACAAAATACAGATTATTCAAATCTGAAGGATGTTATAGAGAGATAATAGGATTGCACATTTGCACCTGTATCATCTATTCATCTTATTTGAGTTACTTCAAAATTCAAATAGACTGTCCCCCCCTTTTTTTTCAACATTTGTCTAACTCTAGGCAAATGGGCCAGGGAGAGAGCGTGAGGTTGTAACCTCAGGGTTGAACCAACTCTTGAGAAATTATCTGCCACACATATAGCCTAAAAGCTTTTCCAACCAAGTATTTCTAAATGACTGTTCGCAAGCCATAAATTATGAGCACCACTCTAAAAAAAATCCAGTTGCATCTACAGCTACAATTTCTGGCTATGCTCCACCAAGAATTGACGCAATTGTTCAAAGATCCAGATTTGATGGAAATGCCCCTGTATTGTACCTTGATGATGGTTGTACTCTACCACTAAGAGCACCTTCCAACTGTGCTACAGGCTTTGTCATTTAACCAATTAAATGTGAGCATCAAATTTAACTGCGAAAAAAGATGAAAGTAGAGAAGGCATATTGTCAACATAAATTTTTTTTTTTTAAATTGGTATGTGTTGAACTGAGTCTTCTTTGCAATGGAATGGGTTTAGTGTGGATGTAGACCAATTAATTGCAGAGATCAAAGTAAACACTTTCACCTTCAGGTCCGACATATACACCTAATTCATCATATACACCTCATTTTCAGGAATTATTCCACTTGGGGTGATTAACCTTTTGTAATTGCGATTAGCCAAGAAATTAGAAAGCTTCTATTACAATTAAATTAGAAGACAAGAACAAAAAGGCATGCCCCAAATGGATCTGGGATCATGAACAAATATTCCAAATAACATTAATCAGAAATCATTAATATCAATCGGAAAAAAGGACCGTTTAGGAGGCATACCGCCGGCACTGCACACTTGATCGAATTAAAATTTGAAAAGCAAACCATAATAATTAATAAATTTACTTTGAGGGACTCATATTAGTGTACCAAATAAGGTAACAAAGAATATCATAAATAAAAGCCCTAAATCAAAACAACCCTAAAATCAAGTAATGTAACAAAGAATATCACAAATAAAAGTCCTAAATAAATAAATAAACCCAAACCCTAACCATGTAACAGAAATCAAATAAACAGAACTGAGAACCCTAATTTCTTTGTGCAGTGCCTAAAATAATGAATGAAATGCCTAAAAATAATGAATGAAATCAAAGAAAATAGGGGGAGAGGGAGAGAGAGGTGACAATGACATAGACCATTAAAAACAGAGAAGGAGAGTGAGGGCGAGAGAGGTGACAGAGATAGAGAGGGAGGTAGAGATTTACCTGAAGGTGAAATATCATCATACTCGTAGACGTCCGACGAGGAGCGCGACGATTGTCGAAGGAAGATGCACGCCAAGAAGGGTTGTCCAGCTGAGGTCAAACCAAGAAGAAAGGTCGAAACGAGAGTTGGAACTTGGAGGGTTTTTTTTGTTTCCGCCCTTTTAGACATGGGGCACTTCTTTTAGGCATGTGGGGGCGTGGGCCATGGGCCCACTGTGATTTTAAAGGGAAATTGGAAATCGACCTGGGGCGACCGCCCCAGATCAGAACCACGTGGGTCCGCCTCTGCATCCAATGGATTGAGGACATACAATCTAACACCTCATAGCTAATCCATACCACTTATATGCATGTTTTGCAATATCGTATAAATGACACCCCATTTTCCTTCTTAACTTTGGAACCACGGGTCCCCTATGCCTTTTCCGAAGAGAGATTGTTCTCCATCTCGGGCCACTATCTTTATTGTTTTTAAGGAGATTTTCAAATAAGACCTTAAGTTTTTAATTACTTATTTCAAAAAAAGACATAAGTTTCAAAACTTTTCAAATTAGGCCCTATGTTTTCCAATAAGTTTTTAATTAAGGACATACGGCCATTTAAATGTATTTTATGGTGACCTTTCCCTCAATATTTTGAAAATACCCAAATCACCATTCGTTTAGGGCCCGTTGAGCACTTTACTAGATTAGTAAAAGTCAAGTAGAGCCTTTATTTTTCAGACAAGAGGTCACATCAATATCACTTTAACTCAAAATTCCCTCCATCTTTTTAATAGAAAGTAAAAAAGCAACCTCCTTCCTCCACTAAAAGACAAAAAAGCTCCACTTTTCTATATAAAAAGTCAAAAAGATTCAATACCAAATAACTAAAAAATAAAATACCACCATAACCCTATTATATTTTATTCTCAATGCTTTATTACACTTTATTTTACATGTAAAATTACCGAATGAGCCCTTAAAGCCATGACATGGTTTAGGCAGCGATTACATGCAACTAATCATTGTGCGAACACCGGTTGTCCTTGATCACTGTGAAGACACCAATGAAGGAAATGAGGCGAATATAAAGGAAGTGAATGAGAGTTTTACTTCAATGAAGGGTCATTTGGGTGTTTTTAAAAAAAATTAGAAGAAAAAGTTGCTGGAAAATACCTTTAATTGGACGGATGTCCTTAATTGAAAACTTTCTGAGAAACTTAGTGATTAGTTTGTAAAGTTTTAAAACTTGTGCTCCTTTTTTAAATAAGGTAGAAATTTAAGGCCATTTTTTAAACTTTCCCTTATTCTTATTTCACTCCACACTAGACGTATGTAGGTCGTTTCATTGAATAATAGTAGTCCGTTTTTTCTATACGGTGTCAGCAAAGGGGACCAGTTCATTCCGTCGGACTTCAGTATATCCCCTTCTATTGTATCTTATTGAGATTTAAAATAAATCTATTAAATAATGTTCATAGTATAGTAAAGGGGAATGCTTAGTTGTTGGCAAAATCAGAGGCCACATTCACAACGGATTCCCCAAGAGACGATTGAGTTTAATAAAATAATTAAATATCAAGTGTGAGCTCAGTCTGAGTCAAAAAGTATACACCCAAAAGACCTTATTACTACAATGGTATATATGTATGACTTGAAAACAATAATGGGAACAACATTTTTAGCCTGAATTATTTAATTCTGTCTAAATCATCAATGTTGATCGTATTTTGCTAAGGGAGTAGCAAAAAGCTGGTCAAGGTGTGATAAGTCTATAAAATTAGGTCATATATTTGTCATCATTTCATATGCATTTGTGGACTTAATCAGGGTTAATTGCATAGAATTAAACTTAATTTCATGATTTCATTTAGTTGGGCATAAATTTGGAAATTTGGTCAAATTCGGTCAAAACCATTTAAACAAATCTAAAACTATTGGAAGCACCGCTTACTCGTGAAAAACGGTGATTTTGACAAACATGATAATGCGTTTCATACGCATAACATTTGCATATGCAACATTTATGTATGTAAAACTCATTATTATATCACATGTGAAAATGGCAAGTGATCCCTTAATGATGTCAATATAGCTTCATGGGTATTACTTTTATCTGAAATTCACCAAATGAGATCTCTAGATTGATTGTTTGGAGGCATTTTTCAAACACGTGCTAGGTTCTTAGGTTTAATTGTCTCATTTCTTAATACCTGATGGGTTTCCTGACGGTGAAAGGTTTCTTGATAGAGTTGGTACTTTTTTGATGAGTGCTTTCATGGCCTAAGTTTCAGGCAGGCTGGATGGATGGATGGATTTGAGTTTTAGATTCTAGAGGATGATGATTTTAGAATGTTGTCGGGGCATAAGGTTCTAGCCGTACAAGTGTGTGTACGTGCGTAGAAGAGTTGAATGTGTGAGTGTAGGTTGAGGACCAAAGTTTATGATCCTGAAGGGGTGTAGTTAATAGAATGATTGGATTTGAGAATCTAGATCTTAGTTATTAAAAAAATAAGGAAAAAAAAAGGAAAGGAAATAGGTTGGTACTTCATTTTGTATCTTTTTTTTATTCTAATTTCTTGAGTGGAAAGATGATTTGATGCTCATTTTTTTAAAATTCACATCGATCTTCATTTTTAACTAGTAATATTATAAATTCTATATATTCAATTTCTATATATTTTAATGCAAATAAATAGGCTCTCCAACAAGAAAGAACATGAAAAGGCCTCACACAAGGGACGTCGCAAATAATTTATTTTATTCTTCTTTGTCAGCTCTACCCAGCGGGAGCCGGCGACACCACATCTTTAAATAATAAATGCCAATAAGAAACAAAACCCTTAAACCAATCTTGACCCTTTATGCTAACGTATTGAACTATAGCACATTTTTTGACCAAACCAAATATAGAATGAGGAAAACTTGTATTAATTAAATATAAAGGCTTTATCATATGAAGATGCCAAAAATCATTAGCTTGCCCAAGTCCTTCAAATGAGGCCCATTGTCATGTGTGAGTGTTAAGAAGATTCCGTGATGGAGAAGAAAAGGGCTTTGACTTTGGGGACGTTTGCGCAAGGGGAGTTTCCATGAAAGCTAAACTCTCCTCTTTCCTTGCCTTGACAAAGTTCGTTGGGGAAGTATAAAAACTCTGTAGAAAATATAATTTTTAAATGATTTTCCTTTGTTAGAGAGAAAAGTGGAGTCCAATCCTCTTCCTTTGGAAATTCGTTTGCCCTTAAAAATAGTGCATGTGGCTGAGTTTATAGGTTTAGAACTCAATGGCCCTATTAGAGAAAGACAGTTTGGGATCTAGCTATATCTGCCATAGATTAGATCAATGGCTTATTGCCAATGGTTTAGTGTATAGTGTAAGGCAATGAACTGTCCAATTCATGGCTTCATGAACTTGTGTCTTATAACTGACTTGATCCAAAATCTCTATCTTGTATTTGATAAGGCCAATAAATTCATAAAACTCTCTAATAGATAAATTCGCAGAATGTATACTAAGCTCGTAATAGAGATTATGGATAGATAAAGAAACTCCAATCTTTGAATTCATTGTTGATCCAACATCAATCACTCCCTAACTCTATTAATTTTTTTTCTCCTTTTTTTTTTTTTTTTTTTTCATCTGTCTCCTTTTTATTATATAATAACACAAATAGTTTAATAACATGGTGGATGAAGAAGTGCAATTGGACTTTATTTCTCAATTGCCGCCTATGTGGTGTGGCCCACCAAATAGGTTAATTGGACCATTCAAACATTGACAAAAACTATCCTCTAGGCCAGAATCGTTGAATCATGCGAGGCCAACACAGAATAAAGTAGAGAGAAGATTTCTGTGTTGCTGCTGAATAAATATGGTGATTGTTGGAAATTGGAATTAAAGGATTTCCCATTTCCCTCACCCTAATTAAAAGTGCTTTATGATATGTTGTTCCCATGATCACCCAATACAGACCGTCCATTAAAGGGATTTTTCTTTTTCACAATAGATATAAATGACCTAAGACTACAAAAGCAGCTTTACAAATACAATAACCAGTATTTTTTTTTTTTCAAACTGTCTTTACAAATACAACCACCAGTAACTTTTTTTAAAAATATATTGAAACATGTGAGGCCATTTTCATTTGATCTAAGTCGTTTAATTGGATGTCCCTTGAACTTATTTATACAATTGAAATTAAAAATGGTATTTAACTTTTTTTTTTATGAGGGGGGTGGGTATTACATGAATGAATATGGAAAATTGTGCTTCTACCTACTAGGGAGGCATGTGATGAGGGTGGCTTGGATCAATGAAAGAAATAGCCAACTTGAGCCAATTGAATGCTCCGGTGGAAACC
Organism: Persea americana; assembly: GCA_029852735.1. Taxonomy (NCBI): domain Eukaryota; kingdom Viridiplantae; phylum Streptophyta; class Magnoliopsida; order Laurales; family Lauraceae; genus Persea; species Persea americana. Next base: position 20,350,756 of record CM056816.1, read on the forward strand.
CTTATGAAGGGGAAAAGAAAAAAAAATTCTAATCTCTTCGTACACAGCTAACCTTGTTGGATTGGTCACTGTTTCTAATTTCATCAACCCAAAATGTATTCTATCATTCGATATAGGTAGGTGGCTTACTTTCATTTAGTGGAATGAGAGAAATATTTTTTACTTTTTTCTAAAATAAGAAGATGTCTTTTTGAGATTTGATATTTTTTTCTAAAATAAGAAGATGTCTTTTTGAGATTTGGTACTTTTTGCTATGAATCCTTCTTTTTTCCCTGCCTCTTACAATTAAGCCTTCACTTCAATTCAGCCCAAACCAATAGCGTCTTAACCGTACATCTTTACGAGATTTAAGACAATAGTGAGTAAAAGTTCAATGAAAATAGAATTAAGCCTGATGATAGATCTTGTTATGACAAGATTATCAAAATGACCGTACAGATCAAAGGTGGTTCCACACTGCTCAGGGATGGAAGGGATGATTAGGTTTAGACCCAGATTAAGATGGTGGGCAAGATGAGTTCAATCAAACAATGACAAAAGGCCACACATTTTGATTTGACCACCTCTACTTTTATTCTCTCTATTCACTTCACTTCATTCAATTACATTATAATATATTAAAGAGGAACGTTTTGAATTAAATTTTGACCATATTATTTTCAATTTTGATTTTTTTATTTAGCCGCCATGCTAAAAAAAGAAAGTAAAAATGTATATTGGTTAGGCGGTTTGATCTCATAACTTATGTGTAATGACTTGTAAATACCATGTCAAAAGCAGTTAACCTACTTAGCATGGATTATTATGCTAGGAAGTGAATTACCCAAACAACGTGTTGAAAGAGGCCTCTGTATTTGCCCTCTTTCTATCCATAGACATGCACCTTATGTGGGCCCTATGCGCCGGACTGCATGCAAGAAATATCTGCAGTCTTATCTGAGCACATTCTCTAGTGAAGTAGATTCCTGAGGCACGTGACTCCAGACGAAACACACCAAAAACAATAGGTACTGGCTTCTCTGCGGTAACCCCGAACTTGCATACTGCCTCTAAAACAAGTGGTCAAAGTCAAACATCCTTCCTTGCTAGGCAAGCTACCAAATATTCTCATCACCGTTGGCAGTATCATGTATTATATATATGTAGTCTCTTGCCTTATGCTCCAGACTTATCACAAACAGGAATACAAATCAAATTTAATCACAGCTTTTCTACAGAAAGTTAGGAGAAAGGAGCACTTCAGAAAACCAGTTCCCAGAACCCGAAGAAACAAAAATGGCCTTTTTATCTGCTGTTTTCAGCTGTTTTGGATCTCCTCCGCGAGTCTCATGCGATGATGGGCAGAAGAAGGAAGCAAAACCCAAACAGAAGCCCAGACCAAAGCACCCTATCCCTGTCTCCCACTTCCCTGTAAACTCCCGTTTGTCTCTCTTGTAGAATCACATATCTCTCTCTCCCTCGAATTCTCTCTCGAGCTCGTGTGATTGCTCTGGCGATGCAAGACAGCAGAGAATGGACTTCGAAGGATGTGTTATTGATTGATGAATGAATTGGGTCATTGGTTGCTATGAACCCTGAAAGGAATATGTATGTATTTATGTTGTTGTATAATGTATTTATAATTTGAGATTTGTTCCTTCTTCCTTTCAACTCATCAGTAGTCTGGCGCTGTGTTTTACTGTATAACTCGAGTAGTACTAAGATGGCAAGTAGGAGAATATTGTCCCTGTTTACAATCGCTCTAAGCTGGGGATGGAACTATTCAACAGGGTCTGTTATTTAGGGCTGTACAAAAAATCTAATATCACCGCAAAACCGGACCAAACCGACTGAATTGGGAGGTTCGGATCGGTTTATACTTGATCGGTTCGGTTAATGATTTGGGAATCATAAAAACCGCTTACATCGGTTCGGTTAACGGTTTGGATATTATAAAAACCGCTTAAACCGAACCGTCCGTATACATTAACTTGCGTGTTGCTTTTTTACTATTTTAGTCTTAGGGTTTCGTTCACTACTTTCATAGTTACATTCGACAACTCATTCTTACATGAACTCAATACGGCCTCAATACTCTCATTGTTTTTTCCCCGCTCTATTTTCAGATTTTGAGATTTTCTTTTCTTGGTTGGATTGTAGAATTTTTATTCTATAATATGATTGTGCACTTGCGTTTAGTCCTTACTATCTTTTTGGAGTAGAATTATATTTTATATGGATCACTTGAATGTTGGATTTTTATGTTTGCACTAAACACTGGAATAAATGCAAAGGATGGGTGTTATTATTTTGAAATTTTCAATGTCTGATTAAAAAAAAAACAACAGTTTAACCGACCGAACCGAACCAAACGGTTTGGTTCTGTTCGGTTTGGTTTAAGTCCTCTCCATCGGTCAGATTGGATCGGTTAATTAAAAAACCGATATGTTCGGTTTGGTTATTGGTTTTAGTGTTAAACCGATCCGAACCGCCCATGTACAGCCTCACTGTTGTTGGCAGATAGAATAGGATCACGGATCACCTATGCGTGTAGGTGGAAGACTTTTGACTTGACCCACCAACTCACCCCTAACCTTCCCCGAAAAGTGGCAATGGGTTGACAAGTTTGATGTGCATAGCAAATTTGTTGGGTTTAGATACTTTTAGAATAGCATATATCTAAAAATAGCCAAAGATTTATTAGTATTGTAAGAGATCCATATATATATATATATATATACACCCAAATAAGAAGTAGCCTGCTGAAATGACTTTTAGGCTCGTTTGTGGAGCCCATTTCTGCGGAAAAGGATGTGGTTTTCTGCGAAAAACTTTTTTTCCATGTGTTTGGTGCGACAGTTTTTTGCGGAATTGTTTTTTCGCCACATCGGCTTTTTTCTTCCTAGACACGAAAATCGACTTCCTATGGGGGGGGGGGGGGGGGGCGGCGCGGCATGAGAAGTCCATTTCCACGAAAAATTGACCCCCCATTTCCTCACTCCCACTGTCACTCCACCCAGCCACCCTCTTTTTCCCCCTCCCCTCCTAACCCCACACACATACCAACCTACCCACCCAATAGTTTTCACTAAAAGTGGTTTTCACTAAAAAAATCTATGGCCGCACCAAACAACATTAGCACTAATTCATCAAGGAAAAACTTTTTGCACAAAACATGAATTTCTAACTTCCTTAGGAAAACATTTTCTAAGGAATTTAAAAACCATAGAATTTGCTGATGTGGCAATTTCATCTTTCCATGGAAGTTGCCTCTACACAAACGTGCCCTTAGGGTATGTTTGTGTAATACTTTTCCGCAGAAAAGTGGACGGTTTTTTTTGCGGAAAACCCATTTTTCAGGCGTTTGGTGTGGAACAATTCAACGGAAAAGCTTTCCTACCTCGTTAGCATTTCCCTTTACAATGGTGGAAATGAGTTTCTTGGGGGGGGGGGGGGGGGCGGCGCGGGAGGGTTATGGGAAATGGATTTCCTCAGTAAACTTCTCCCTTGTTTCCTCACTCTTGTCCATTTCAACCCAAAACCCTACAACTCTTTCATTTTTTATTTCTTTAAATAAATTATTATTTGATGTTGAATAAATAATATATATGTTATTTTGTTTTTCTTCAAAAAATCATTTCACCAAATAAGAAAATCTGATTTTCTATAAGGAATCCGCAGCCGCACCAAACAACATTAGCACCAACTCAATGAGGAAATTTTTTTTTGCACCAAACATGATTTTCTAAATTCTACGAAAATCCTTTTCCGAGGTTTCTATTTCTATGGAATTTGCTGACGTGGCAATTTTTCATTTCTGCATAAAGGGTGTATACACAAACGTGCCCTTAAATTTTGCCCTTCCTAAAAGCAGTTGAAAAGAAAAAGTTGGGATAACATTTCAGTCCACCCATCGTCCGACCTCTTCTCAGGGAAGCCCTCTTTGGAGACTATGCTGCTCTTATCAAGGACGCCCCTCTTTGGAGACCCACCGCCCTTCCCATCGCTTCTCAAGCGAGAAGCCTCCATTTCTTTTCTCTCTCTAAATAGATGGATCTCGGATTTGATTTCATGGCATCATTCTTTTTTCTCCAATCCCTTCCCATCTATTCTTAGGGGAGGTCCCTCCCTTTCTTTTCTCTCTCTAAATACACGGATCTCATTCTTTTTTCTCCAATCTCTTCTCATCTCTTCTCAAGCAAGATCCCTCCCTTTCTTTTCTCTCTCTAAATACCCGGGTCTCAGGTTTGATTTCATGGCAGCCCCATATACCAATAAAAGAAAACAGAGAAGATGAATCTCATGTTTGATTTCATGCTGCAGCATCTGCCCAGTGCCCTGTTTGGTGCAGATGATGAGATTGATACTCTAGCCTCATGTTTATGGCCCATTGGAATTCAATGGAGAATTTTGAATTCTCCAAATGCAGTCTCCAAAAACGTTTTAATGATTTCTTTAATACATTCTAGTAGATCCTAACTAAAATCAGTAAAATTTGAAAGGCACATTTCAAAGATGTATTTTTGGAATTTTTGCAAGGGCTTTTGACTGCTTGATAGATCACCTAAAAAATTCCAGAAACACCCTCTCAAGAAATTCTCGAACATTCCTCGTAGTTGATCCATACCATTCATACGCTACAGTCCGGATCTTTTGTTTCCTAGAAACAGAGATAAACCTGAAGGGGTTGGCCGAGTGGTCAAGACCATGGTTCCTCTCTCTTCCGGAGCTAGAGGTCTTAGTATTGATGCTGGGTTCCTCCTCTTCAGGAACCCAAGGTTGAGTCCACTAGTGCTACCGCATGTGGGCCACAGGCGTTTTACCTAGGGCTGCACATGGGCGGTTCGAATCGGTTTAACACTAAAACCAATAACCAAACCGAACCTGTCGGTTTTTTAATTAACCGATCTGATCTGACCAATAGAGATGACTTAAACCAAACCGAGCCGAACCGGTTCGGTAGGTTAAACTGTTGTTTTTTTTTTTTTGTTTTTTTTTAATCAGACATTGAAAATTTCAAAATAATAAGACCCATCCTTTGCATTTATTCTAGTGTTAGTGCAAAAATAAAAATCCAACATTCAAGTGATCCATATAAAATACAATTCTACTCCAAAAAGAGAGTTTGGACTAAACGCAAGCGCACAATCATATTATAGAATAGAAATTCTGCAATCCAACCAAGAAAAGAAAGTCTCAAAAACTGAAAATAGAGCAGGGAAAAAACTATAAAAGTATTGAGGCCGTATTGAGTTAATGTAAGAATGAGTTGTCGAATGTAACTATGAAAGTAGTGAATGAAACCCTAATGTTAAAATAGTAAAAAAGCAACACTTAAGTTAATGTATATATACGGTTCGGTTTAAGCGGTTTTTATGATATCCAAACCATTAACCAAACCGATGTAAGCGGTTTTTATGATTCCCAAACCGTTAACCGAACCGATCAAGTATAAACCGATCCGAACCGCCCGGTTTGGTTGGTTCGGTTCGGTTATGCGGTGATATAGGATTTTTTGTGCAGCCCTAGTTTTACCTAGCTTCTTTTTGGGCCTGGAGGGATTGGTTTAGCCCAAATGGTTGGGAACCCTCCATTAGTAAATAAAAAAAGAAAAAAGAAAAAACAGTGAGATATTGTTTCATCCTATCCAAACTTGCCAAATGTGTAAAATCTTATGCCAGCTAATGCACCCTCTCAATTGCTTCATTGGAATGAATAAAATCAAGGGAGAGATCTTACACAGTTGGCAGGTATAGATTGGATGAAACAGTATCTCCCTATTTCTACGAAAGAGGGGGTCCAAACTCCATACGCTAAGGAAAAAGACATATACTATATTGCATATTTTGTAATATCTTATAAATGACACCCCCTTTTCCCTTCTCAACTCTAGAACGATGGGTCCCCTTTGTCTTTTCCTGTGAGAGATTGGTCTTCGTTTTGGGTCTTATTTTTTATTTATTTTTATTTCACTCCACACTAGAGGTATGCCGGCCCTATCATAGTTGCATTGAATCATAGACTTTTATCCCCCCCTATATTCCCGCATGTGTATATGCGGGCTTTCTTCCTACTTCGGTTGGCTTCCTTTCCGGATGTGCCGGGCTTTTTTCCCACTTCGTGGGCTTCCTACCAGGTTGTACCGGGCTCTCTAAATGAAAAAAAAATGGTCCCAGCCACTCTAGCTAGGGTACTAAAAAAAATAAAAAATCATGTTCATCCTGTTCCCATTCGAAGACCAGAAAACCAGTTTTCAAGTCCTAGGGACAAAACAACCCTTTCACATGGAAATCTGAGCCCAAATTTCAAAATTCCAGAACTATGTCAAAAATACACTTATTGAAAACTAGATTTTATGATGATCATTTCTCTCTTCTTCGTCGAATTCATCTGAGGCCCAGAAAGCCCAACTCCGAGCCCAGAAAGTACTATTAGTTGCGGGCCCCACACATGACTTTATAAATATAGAGACCACCAGGGGTGCACAAGGGCAATTCGGATAAGTTTAGAGCGGAAACCATCAATCAAACCAAACCCATCGATTTTCTATTTTCCCAAATCGAACCGAACCGGCCATATGCTCAAACTGAACTGAACTGAATCGTAAGGAACCAGTTCGGTTTTGTTCGGTTACAGTTTTTTTTTGTTATTTACTTATTTATTTATTTTTCACAAAAAAATGGAAGTTCAATTGGTAAGAGACGTTGGACTTCAAGTAATGGAGTGAGGTACGAGTCTTCTTCAAGTAATTTTTCATATTCCTTTATATATTTTATATAAAATATATATTTATAAAATTGGTTTGGTTCGGTTCGATTTGAGCAGTTTAACCTCACCTTGAAATCGAGAACCGAACCGAATTGAACGGTTTGAAAGAAATCCAAACTGTGACCCAACCGATCTACTACAAAACCGATCCGAACTGCCTAGTTTGGATCGGTCTGTATTGGTTTAGCGGGTTTTTTGTACACCCCTAGAGACCACCTCCTTTCTTCCCCATTTTCCCACCGTCCCTGAACAAAAACTCAGCTGAGTTTCTGCTGAGCTCCTTCCTCTTCTTCTCTTGCTCATATCTCTCTCAAATCCTTTCCAACCTCTTGCCATTTGGAAGTCTAAGTATGCTATATTCTTTCCCACCTCCCAAGCTTTCTCTAGATGCCATTTTTGTGAAAGACCAAGCTGGGCAGCCCTTCATTTGAACTCTTTCTTGCTCGTTTCAGGTCCTACAAAAACTTGCAAGATGAGCCACCAATGCTCTCTAAATATACATATCCACTCCCTTGACCAAAATCCATCAAACCATACCCATTACATACATTTACAAGAATCCATTAACAAATTGAGATCAAACTAAGTATTGAGCTGAAAGTGGGGGTCTCTAACACATGAATCATGATAAGAATAAAAAGAAATTAAGGTGCATGCACAAGATATAAATGTTCAACTTGCCTTAAGGTGCTTGAAGCTAAAAATCACAAATCTAAGCTAAACTCAAGCTCTATTGCCCAAGCAAGCTCTCCAAAAGAAAAACCCCAAAATGTAATGGAGAAGATGAAGTCCTGCAATGGTGAATGAAAAGATTGGATTTGAAATCCACATGGAACACCAATATACCCTTTTAAATTCGGATTTGAACAAGGAGACATGAATCTTGAACCAAAGAGCTTACCAACAGTATTGAGAAATAAAAAATAGAGTTGCTCTTGACTTGAGAGTTGAACCTTGTTGTAGAGATAAAGGAAGATGCAATGGAGAGGGATTTCTTCACATGCAAGAGGTCTCCTTGGCTGGTTGCTTGAAATGAGGAAGTAGATGAAGTTCTCATAAGATCACACCATTAAATGGGTATAAGAGGAGTACTTGAAGAAGATGGAGTTGAGGGATCTCACATGCAAGTTCTTGATTTAGTGGAATTGGAGGGAAGAAGGAAAAAGTAGTAGAGAAGGATTTTCTACTGGAATGCTTAAGGAAAGAAGAGGGACTGATCGATTGAAGGGATGGCTCTTCAAATCAAAAAATTTCCTGGGTTTTGCATGCAAACCCAATTATGTTACAGAGTTTTTAAAAAAGGGGCTTTATGCAGGAAATGAGCTTAAATGGGCTGGGGAATGGGTCAGTTTGTGTCTGAATCAATTGGGTCAAAACATAAGAATTAAAGCCCATGATATGCACTATGCAATGCACCCATATCCCAAAAATCTAAAACACACATAAAACCCAAAACACTCTAAAAAGTCATAATCTACTTAGTCAATGGTCAAACCCGACTAATTCTATCTAATCAAGCCCAAATACATTCAAAACATCGCACGATAAATAACTCATGAATACGTGAAGAAACATTGCTGATCAATCACCAAAAACACTCTTTTATTGAAAGAGAAGCAGCTTTGCGTTCTGTTTCCACCAGTGGAGGCCATTTTATAAGACGCACCAAGGTGTTTTGTTGTGTGATTTAAGTGCAGCAATGCTGTGCAGTCATTCTGACAATTAGGTTTGAGTTCCCCTGCTTTTGGTAAGAGAATTATCTTCATTTTGAGTGAAAAAAAAAATGTTTGTGCTTACTTAATTGTTGGAACCAAAATAGAAATAGCTTTGAAAATTATAGACGCCAACAATTTTTTTACGCATTTGTTTGCGACACACTTTATTCGTTGCTGAAAGTATCTATTTGCGACGCTTGGAATCTTGTGTTGCAAAACCTTAACTTGTTGCGGCGGGTCTAGTTTTACGTTGCAAAAAATCAATTTGGGTTGCGTCAAAAATAGTTTCATGCCTGAAAATCCCATTTGTTGTAGTGACGTTCTTGTGATCTACTTAAGCCCACCATGTTTATATGTATGTCGTGTTGGGTCACTCCTTATGTTAATGTTTATGCTCGTGTTTATGATACATTATGCCTGTTGTAGTATACTTTTTGCTTACACTTATGTTTCTTGATCGATCTATGACTTGTATGTATCACTCTTAGTGTTGGCACCACTCAACTTCGACCCTGCCACAGTCTGGCCAGGCCGAGTGTGAGTTTAGTATCATGTTATGGACTAGATGCAGTCTAGATTTTTTTCTGAGATCTTTTCGGTCTTCGGGTCCACGATGGAGATTTTTGAGGCCCTCTGCCTCCTAGTTGTGTCATCAAGTCATATCGTGTTATGTTTCATGCTCTCATGTAGGTCATGCGTAGCAGCCAATTTGAGAGAATACAACTAACATGGTTATGCCAATTTGCTAGGACACCCTATTAGACATCGTCATCCATGATCCATCATGTCTCATGCTTATTCACGCATAATCATGCCTAGTTGATCCTTCATTGACATCATATGATCATCTGTCTTTTATATTCATTTGATATTACATGCTATTTCATATGTATTTATTTATTTTGCCAGATTGTTGTATCTAATGGTACTACGTGGCGTTACAAGTGACAACACCGGTACCTTTGCCGAGGAGACTGAAGAGGTCGAAGAGACTTCTCAAGGAGTAGCTGAGTAGACCCTAGATGATGTCTTCTAGACATTTGTTGTACATGAGAGTTGACACCCGATTGTCATATCAGCCTAAATGGCTAGATTATTGTCATTAAAATTTTAATTATGATGATGTGTTGTTAAATCTAATTTTACTTGCTTCCGCTACTTCTTTACTTCTTCTTAACTTGAACTTGAGCTTAATCATTAACTATGGACATGTTTATGCTATAATCCTATGGCAATGGTAGTTGATGATAACCAGAAGTTGCACCTAATGAATGTAAATGCTATGTTGTTCCTAAGATGGTGATTAACAAGAACTTTACAACTAATCTATGAATTTATGGTGCAAGGTCATAATTATATAAGTGTCAAACTACATACCACTTTAGAGCTCTTTTTGACAAAATGTTCTCCATGATCCTGAAACTTAAATAATTACTTCTGTTTTTCCACTTGACTTTTGTAGCATCGATGTTTTAGAGTTGCCAACCACTATATAGCTTCTTTTATTTTTTTCTTTTGTGATTTTCTGCAAATTCTTATGGTTTTCGTTTCTTTTTTTTTTTTCCCGTGTGTTCATAAGCTCAAGATGATGTACGTTTTTTTTTTCTTTAGTTAGCAATTAATTGTCCTATTAGTGGCACTTTTTCTTATCTTTGTAACAATTCTGATACAAAATGAAGTGCACGTTTTGATACAACATGAATCTTTTTTTTTTTTTTTTTCTTTTTTGAATGGTATCTTTTTGGAATTAATAACATAAAAATTTGAGATATGATATAAGACCATGTATTCATAAATAGATGGAAGTTGGCTATGGCGATGATGTCGATCTCAGTAACTTCGATTCTTTCATTTTTTAAGGTAGATAACTTCGATCCTTTCATTTTTGAAGGTAGACGTTGTCTGGTTTAGTTTTTTCTTGTTCTTGTTTCTTTCTTTCTTTCTTTCCTCCCTCTTTTTCTGATTGAGAGCATAGTAATTAACCTTAGAGAGACCGAATAAGACTAAGATAGTGGTGACGATGACATAAGACAGAGTATATCTTCTACTTACATAAATAAATAATGGAAATATAGGAAACAAAGTGCCGACACTTTATTTTTCTTTGTTTTGTAGGGAGCAGATGGATGATTAGGCAGAAGATGTTTCATTTTTAGATTTATGATAATGATGTTAACCAGTGTTTAAGTATGATGGATATGTTTTAGTTGTTGGGTTATTGAGGATGGATCTTGGGAAATTTGTTTCAGTTGTGATCGTCCACTTATACTTTTGTTGTTATTAATTATCGGGCTGTGGATTGAACTCATTTTCGGATAATTGTGTGGTGCTTATTATGAAAAAACTTGCTTGTTTAAATAACATTTACGAGGTCTGTTGTTTTGAATATTCGCATAAATTATGATAAAACTTGCTTGTTCAAATTTTGTTATCATAGGAGCGACACCCAAATCAGTTTTGGAGTCCTGGGAACATGAAGGATCTGACATTAGCTCATGTGAAGATCCACTTGCAGGTATCAAGATACTATTTTATGGGTACTGAATTTAATCGCAAATAGTTATAGTGATCACCATCTATGTAGCTATTATCTGTTAGTATTATCCATATTCCACCTGAAAAGAATGGGGGCTTTTGCAAGAGATAACTCTTGTTGCATATGATTTTATGATTTAGCTGATCTTCAGATGAGGGAAGCTTCTTTGTCTTACAGATATGCTACCTAGTATTACCTTAGTTTACTGCTTTCCTCTCTATCTACTGTTGTTTAGCAACACATCCCTATACTTCATAACAATCTTTCCATCTAACGCCTGATGGTGATCACAATTCACGTCCAACATCACTCTCACATGCTTCTCTCCTGAATCTGATGATCTGGTTATAATCTTACTCCTTGAGATGGTTCATGAAAGTGAGAACTAAATCATAAATTGAATTCTTTGTTGCAGTGTTACTTCCAATAGCATTTTAGATCGAGCCATCGACTCAGAGGAATCTCATCTTAATGACTTTTTGAGGCTGGTCAGGCCCATAACCTTTGTGCTGAGGCAAAATCCATTACTGCTTGTCAAACTCAAGGTCCAAATTACATTCAATGCAACTATTTCCTGTCTTGCAGGAGCATATTGAAGGATATCATGAACTATCAGCAAAAACAAAGATATTTTTTTCTACTGCGGTTGGCAAATGGGATGCAGAGTTCTATGTGAAGGTGGATGATGATGTTCATGTCAATCTAGGTAAGTATGCAAGGATATTCTGTCCATAAGGTTAAAACTGAAGTATCAAATAAGATTCCCAGCCAAAGAAACGAAATGAAAATGAAAATGAATGCTGATATTTATTATTTTAATGCAGCAGGTTATCATGAGTCTCTTTGGGATCCTTATGATTTGTACCTCTCATGCATTATAAATGTTGTTTACATCTTTTATATATGCAGGCATGCTAGTGGTAACTCTTGTTCGGCACAGATTAAAGCCTAGAGTCTATATAGGTTGTATGAAGTCAGGACCAGTTTTGGCACAGAAGGTTGTTAGGTCTTTGATCATTCTCATTGAGTTCTTTTTTTCACATATATAAATAAGAAAGCTTTGTCAGAAAGTCAAAATGTATATTTTTTGAATTTAGTTTGTTAAGCCTTGTCAATTAATGTCTGCCTTTGGTCATGATGGTTTCTTTTATTTTGAACTAGATCCTATGTAGCAAGGATACTCTGTTTTCTGAAACTTTGCTATTACCAAAACTTTGTCTTGGACATGCAACCTGAGATTGAAAATGTAATTTTAGTCTTGGACTTGGTCTTAGGAGTCGGCAAAATTAAACCTACATGAATTATTGATATTTATGTTAGAAAATTTCATAGATTTCATTAAAAAAAAAAGGAACATGAATATGGGAAAAGCAAAATTTTAGTAAAATGGATGTCCAGGTTCCAAGTATCTTCAATTATGCTGGCCTTGGCATTTGTTAGCAACTTTCAAACCCTTGCTTACTCATGCCCTACCATTCAAACATTAAAAAAATAATAGGAAAAAAAAAACCTCGTGCTCTTGCTTTGTGGAAATGCTTGGTAGTTGAACCAGAAAACTTAGTTTTATCATGCAAATATTTGCATTGAGTTACGAGTGATCTTTCTATTTTTTAGTTGAAGAAGAGTACTTGTCCAAAGAGCTTCTTTGAATACTTACTACAATCTTATCTTTGGAAATTTTAGCATATTCCGCGAATCAATTCATACATTCCCAACTTGAGTGATGCCGGTCAAGATCATCAGCGGTTTCTCCAAAGGTATGTTTCTTCTTTCCAAATTGTCAGTCTGCGGAGTGTTTTGCACAGATGATGCAAGAGATCCACAACATGCTCACATTTTCTTTCATTTGCTCATTTTATCAACCATTTATGTCTAATAGCTTTCAATAATTAAATTCCCATCTATGATTATTGGTATGTAGCTCCTTTTAAGAGCTGATAACCCATTCAGGTCAGGTGTCTTCTTTTATAATCATGACTCTGGTTCAGTGGGAGAACATGTTTTTATGCACTTCCATGCTTGCCATTTTTTTGGGACACGTGTACAGAAGCACATTTCTTTGAACTTGGTTCATTAAACCACTCATAATCTTTTGTTATAGGTAGTGTAATTGTTCTATATCATGCTATTTAGTTAGACTTTGATGCTATAGATCACATATAATGTTTTCAGGGATAATGAAAGGAATTCATGGGCTCCTAGACAAAATGCATTGGGGTGGCATGTTTCTTTTCTTAAGTAAGAGCAGTGCTTTGGCTACGGTCTAATATTCCATTTCCAACAAGGGACAAGTACCAATGACAAACTTTTGAAATGTCTCCAGATCACTCGCATAATTTTAACAAATTCCTATTGTGGTGACCAACCAAGTATGAGCGCAAAGCAACAACAGAGCCTTTTGTTATCCTTTCCAAGGTGTGGTGATGTGGATGCATTGTGTAAGCATTTCTGGGGAACTTATGCGACATGTTTCATTTTGTGCAGCACAAATCAACGATGATGTGATTGTTTTCAACTTGGGTTACATAAAAAATTGCATTTTGTTTTGAAATTTTGAACTTTGTGTTTTCTTTTTTTTGTTCTTTATCTAAAATTTGGGTTGGGACTTACTCTTTATGTTTGTTGATATAGGTTTTGGGTTCTATTTTGAGATATTTATTGGTGTTTAACTTGGGTTATATATGAAATTGCATTTTGTTTTGGTAATTTGAGAGGCTGGTTTTCTTCTGTAAAGTGGGTTGTTAGGAATGTCATTCTTGAGGTGGGTTCCATCTAAAACCTAAGTTACACTTGCTTCCACTTGTGTCTTGTGTGAGGGATATGCTAAGATGGATTTTTGTAAATTATTGATAGCTATTTCTGTGCATAATGTGGGCTGATATTTGAAAAAAAAAATACCGCTTTTAGTGGTGGCCATATGATCGTCGCTAAAAGCGTTATACTGCTTTTAGCGGTGGCCACATGACTGTCGCTACAAAAAAATAGGGTTTTAGCGGCGGCCACTCTTACTATTTCCGGCGGCCAGGGTAAAAAATAAATCCTGCTTTTAACGACACTTACAAGGCCGCCGCTAAAAACATTGAGTTTTAGCGGCAGCCACTTATACTATTACCGGCGGCCAATGGGCACCGCTAAAAGTTTTCTTCGTTGTCCAATTAACCGATGAATTTCTTTTACCGGCAGCTGAGACCGCCGCAACAAAATACAATAGCGGCGCTCAGTGGCCGCCGCTAAATCCTTTAGCATCCAGACATGTGCCGACGCCTACCGGCGGCCAGTCTGACCGACGCTATTTGTTTTACCGGCAACCAGTATCACTTTTACCGGCAGCCACCGGCCGCTGCTAAAAGCAGTTTTTCTTGTCATGCATTTTCTGTAATGTATATTCATTCTATTTTATTTTCTGTAATGTCTATTTATTCTATTTTTAGCTTTGATTGATTTGTATCCCGAGAAAAAGCTGGAGTCTTGGGTGGTTTTGTTTTTGGTACGGTTTTCGATCTTTTCCCTCTTTTGGTTGTTGTGGGGGGTTTTTGGGCTTGTTGAGAATGCTGTTTTTTTGGGATACCAGTGACCATTTTTTACTATTATTATATGGAATGCAAGAGATTTTCCAATCTATGTAATGACTTAGTTGTATTCGTTGATTTGAAATGGGGTTTCTGAGATAAGGATGGATGGGTGTGTGTTTTGTTAGAAAAAATGGTTGGTAATGGGAGATGGAGCTAGTAAATTCTCAATGTGGGCTTTTGTGCATTCGATCATTTTGTAACTATTTTAAATGTTGGCCATTCAAAGCTTAACTCATGCATTTTTATTCTAAATGTACCTGCCATTATATTTGCTCACAAGAAAACATGTATCCAACAACCATCAAGCACTACTTTAAATGCCAGCCCCTGGCTAATTGCCCACCAATTCTTTTTTTTTTTTTTTTTTGAGTGGTTGCCCACCAATTCTCTTTACATTAACTAAAGCAGGCATCGAATCAAATGAATTTTTGTATTAGTGCTTATAATGAAGCATGCTGAGGATGTATGTTAGTTTCTTTGGATCATGTAGTGCGTGTTAATATCATAGTGAATCTAATAATTTTTTTTCAAATTAAGATCAGCGTCGACGTCGTCGCTCAATCGTTTATGAAGTCTTGCTGAAGGTCAGAAAGAGCGACGACGTTGTTGTTTTGCAGAATCTTCAAACACTTGGTCCCATTGAAATGAGCGATGGCGTCGTCGGTCCGCAGAATCTTGAGATGCTTGGTCTCATTGAAATGAGTGATGACGTCGTCACTCCGCAGAATCTTGAGACGCCTGGTCCCATTGAAATGAGTGATGACATCAACGCTCTTTGAAAAAGGGCAAAAAGAGAGAAAAGTTTGGTGGGAAGACCAATTTTGTTTTATAAAAACTACTGGGGCCTTTTTTGGTTAGTGGTCATTTAAGGTGATCTTTCGGGTAAATTCTTCAATTGAATAGAAAGCCTCAACGGATCTTTTGATTTGGCACTATTCATTTATAGTCTCTTAGATTAACCTTAGAGCTCACTTCAATAGCTAGTTCACTAGCTAGCTAGTAGGGCTGCATAAAAAATCCGGTATCACAGCAAAACTGAACCGAACCAACCGAACCGCATCATAGCAAAACTGAACCGAACCGACCGAACTGGGCGGTTCAGATCGGTTTATAGTTGATCGGTTCGGTTAACAGTTTGGGAATTATAAAAACCGCTTACATCGGTTCGGTTAATGGTTTGGATATCATAAAAACAGCTTAAATCAAATCCCTCGTGTACATTAACTTAAGTATTATTTTTTTACTGTTGTGAGTCCACTGCATATAAAATTTTGTGCATCCCATTGTGGATTGATTATGCTTTGAAAGGGATTTGATGCACTGATTAGACTAAGATAACCCAATGGGTAGGTGAGGAAACTTCAATGGTTGGTTCTGATTAGATGTGTTAACATCATAAGTGGGTCCCTTGAAGTGGACATCCATTATGAGAGATTGATGCATAGATAGTACTTGAAGTAACTTCCATTATGAGAGATTGATGCATAGATAGTACTGGAAGCAACTTCCATCATAAGTGGATCACTGGAATGTTAGATTTTTATGTTTGCACTAAACATTGGAATAAATGCAAATGATGGGGTCTCATCATTTTAAAATTTGCAATGTTTGATTAAAAAAAAAAAAAAAAAACAACGGTTTAACCGATCAAACCGAATCGAACCGAATAGTTTGGTTCGGTTCGGTTCGGTTTAAGTCCTCTCCATCGGTCGGATCGGATCGGTTCAGTTAATTAAAAAACCGACAGGTTCGGTTTGGTTATTGGTTTAGTGTTAAACCGATCCGAACTGCCCATGTGCAGCCCTACTAGCTAGTTAAGTGAAGTTACCAATACGCCCTCAGTCAGACTTCATAGAAAGTTGCCGTGTTTTCGAAGATGGGCAACCTGTTACAATCGGAGTCAACTTTGATTAATACCCTATTTGGAAAAGTGGAGATCCATTGCCATCCATTTGGACGGTGGGATAATTATTGATTGATGACCCTAAAACCATCTTCGAAAAGCTGGAAAAGAGGCCAAAGCCCACTGGAGGAGAAAGTTGCCCATCCTTTTTTAAATGGAAATTGGGGCCAATACCCTCTTCTAGAAGATGAGACACACATGGGCCTGGATCTTTGATTTTCCACGTTATTTTCAAAGACTAATCAAAGACAAGTCACATCCATTTACATTATTGACCGACCCTATTTTACTATCAGTAAAATCGCCACCCACAGTACCATACCGAAAAGAATCCGGATTCCCTGTTGCACTATTACATGGATCCATCTGTTACAGGTCTCTAGGACCCCATCACGGGGCCCACATAATGATGATCAAAATTGTTCAAAATGAATATCATATCCTCAATTGATATATTAAAAAAAAAAAAAAATTTAGTTCAGTGGAGAGGAGATGTCAGTGGCGATGAAGATGAGTCCGGATCCTATACTGCGACTATTATATATGAAATTATAGGTTTTCGGGGATCCATCATGGAGCCCACATAATGATAATATGAACTATTAGAAATGAATTCCATCCCCTTTATCTTAAGATTTTATTTAAATTGAGGCAGGTCCCACCACTCGATAGAGTGCATGATGGAAATGTGATTAACACCATGTTAGGAATGCGTGAAGCACCTTACTATTCCATCATGGGGCCTATGCAGAAATAATGTGAACAATTGACAATGAATCACACACCCTTTGCTAAAGTTTCATATCAATAGGAGTGGAGCCCCCATGATTAGTTATTGTCTATACGACATCTTATTAAAAAGATGTAGTTTTACAAAAAAACGAAGTGTCACTTTCTCTTTACCACAGTCATCCAAATACCTTTCCATTTAACTAAAAAATCAGGTCTAGTTCCAAATAATGACTAAATTCTAATAATGTAACATTTAATTTAATTTTCTCTTACTATAAAAGAAAATTTACCAAATGGCACGTGGAGTGCATCAGACCCGATCTTATTAACTGACACGCTAACCCAATTAGTAAATATTGGGATTGGTCACTTTTTTTTTAAACTTTCGAGTTGGAACTAAGGTTTTTGAGAGTATGTATGTTACCCATTGTCCACATTAGACAAGACTCATTGTCACCCCTACCCTTGTATGTCAAAAGGCTTTCTGGAGTCACATGAGCATCATGATTCTTTAACTGACTGGACAACCATGTGATTAGATGGATGGATAGATTGTGGTGGATTGGACCTAGAAGATTTTGAAATGCTTTGGGATAATCTTGAGTAATATAGAGCAATCTCGAGAACTCTTTTGATAAAATTGTAGAGATTCATGGAGTATTCTAGATAGGTATGGGTAAGTCTTAGAGATAGAAAATAAGGTTCCTCATCATTTGCATATTTAATTTTAATATTACTTTACTATTGTCATATTAATATTATGTTAAGTTTTTATATTCTTCTAGCTCAAAATATATTATATATAATAAGATTCTAACCTACGATCGAACTGCATACTGTGTATATGCGGTCTAACTTGTGCGCCCACTTGGATGGACTTCTATCATTGAGGGTGGGATGGATATGTAGGGCTCATGATAAAAAAAAAAACTTATCATATTATCCTAGCCCTTGATTTAACAGCCTGAAATTTTAACTGCATTTTGACTATAGATATTTTTTATATTCAATCTAATGGGTGAGTATAGGTCTGATAAAGATAATATTAGACTTTATTGCAGATGTTTTGGATAATATTAGATAATATTAGCACATAAATCAAACAAGATCCAAGGCATGATGTTTTGGAGGAAAATTGGACTATTGGGTCATTGTCATTGAGGAAAGAAATAGTAAAATATAAATTACAAAAAAGCAAAAATGCCAAAATTCGAAAACACAAAAACTTTCATCAATAATAAATCAAACCCCATAACACAAACATCATATTATTAAAAACTAAAGGAAGAAAAAAGAGCAATAAGATTATAAGAAGCGAACACTCTAATAGAAATAATGAGCTATATAACCAAAATGCAACCAAACTACCCAAACAACTTACATATGGTTGGGTTCAATGTATGTGGTGTGCGTTTGTAAGAGACAACAACTTTCTTTGTGTGTAGAAAGAGTGATATATATTTTCAAGAGAAAAAATACGAACTTTGGGCCCTTTTGGATCAGACCTGGGGCGACCGTAAAAGGTCTGTGTAGTGTAGGTCCGCCCCTGTCTTGCCTAATACTCTGCAAGATTTTACATACCAACCTCGAGCTCCTAGAGTGCCCCACTATGGAAGAGGTGTTTTCCCCAGGAAACCCAAGTTTGAAGGTCATGGGTATACATCATTTGTGGAAAGGTTTATGGGTAAATCACCACTGTGGATGGAGTGCGCTGCCCAAAGCTAAACCCATATGTGACGATGTGGTGATTTTAGGCTTTCAATGTCTATGTATAGTTGGAGAGAACATCTATATATAGTTATGCCTGCATATTTTATACATATACATCCCTCTAAATCTATGCAAATCTTAAGCAATATCTTATGTCTACTCATCGTATCTATGGATCCATGTCTGGCTCAATGGATACCAAAGTGGAAGTAGTAGAATTTCATACTAGAGCTTGTTGGAAAATTGTCTGGCCCGACTGCCATAGGGCCCATGCCAGATCAAGCTTGGCAGTGTGCCGCTGATGAACTCCCAACAAATCTTGATCTGGTTGAGTCAGATAAGGGTCAAACTCTTGGTGGTAGAGTTTAGATTAGTTTCAGACTCCCCGGTTTGGCAGAATTCCCATGCTGATCAGGAGATGTGAGATTCCAGGAGGGGTAGAGTCCATAGTAGTCGTGACTCCGAGGGATCACTCTATATAAGGGAGATGAGGACCCTTGCTTGCTTATTCAGTAGATCTGAGAGCATTCGCAACCAGTTCATAAGATCTATCTCACACCAAAATGCACAAGGTTCTTAGCGAGTTCGATTCCGAGACCAATCTGGACCGGAACTTCTTTCAATTGGTACCCACCTATTGAAAACTTGAGACAAAATGAAGGCTCCTCTCATGTATGATTCCTCAAATTTCAATCTAATAGAATTTGGTCCCACCGTAATGTTGAACATTTGATTAATATGATGATTAATAAATATAATGAATAATGCGAAAGTTGCCATGCTTTGGAAGATGGACGACTTGCTTCTATAGGAGTCGACTTGAGACATACAGTATTGAAAGTTGCCAAGTTGCCGTGTTTTGGAGGATGGACAATCTATTACTATTGGAGTCGACTTGAGACATAGACTTATAGAAAGTTGTCGTATTTTGGAAGACGTAGGACCTGTTACTATTGGAGTCGACTTAAGATACAACCTCTAAAGAAAGTCCCGGTGTTTTAGAAGACTGGCGACCTGTTAGTATTGGAGTCGACTTAAGATATAGACTCTCTAGAAAGTCCCGGTGTTTTAGAAGACCAGCGACCTGTTACTATTGGAGTCGACTTAGGAGAAGCCTCTATAGAAAGTTGTGGTGTTTTGGAAGACGGTTGGCCTGTTTGGTGACTTGAATTAAATAGAGTGAGGTGAAGGGTTTCGTGAAAGTAGGAAAAAGGAGGGCTCAAATTAAGATGTACGAAAGATAAAAAAAAATCTACTTTTTTAACAGAAAAGAAAGTTGCTACTTCTTGTACCACTAAATGGCAAAAGCCTCTTTTTTAAAAAGAAAAAAATTAAAAAAACTACATTCTTCTTGCACAAAATGACAAAAAACATAAGTGACTTCTTGATTGGACACTATTCTTCTATAGTCTCTGTTTTTTTTTGGTAAATATCTTCTATAGTCACTTAGATTGACACTTGAGCTCACTTCACTGAGCTTACTTCACCAGCTAGTTAAGTGAAGTACTTACCATACAGGCCCTCTATATATAGATTGTATAGAAAGTTACCGTGTTTTGGAAGATGGACGACCTGTTACGATCGGAGTCTACTTTGATTAATACCCTATTTGGAAAAGTGGAGATCCATTGCCATCCATTTGGAAGGTGGGATAATTATTGATTGATGACCCTAAAACCATCTCCGAAAATCGGGCGAAGAGAAGCCAAAACCCACTCGTGGAGAAATTTTTTTTTTTTTTTTGAATGTCACTTGTGGAGAAAGTTGCCCATCCTTTTTTAAATGGAAAGATGGACAATTACCCTGCGACTCTCCTGGAATCTTCTTTACTTGAGAATTTTATGGTGCCCAGGATCTTTGATTTTTCCACGTTATTCTCAAAGACTAATTAAAGACAAGTCACGTCCTTTTATACACATCAGCTCTTTTCACCTATTTCCACCATGACCACCATGTTAGAAGACTAAAGATTCCATCATTTTAAGACACATGTTCACTTTGAGCAGGTAATCTATATTGATGGACAACACTTGTCCCCTTCTGGGCCGTTGCTTTATATATATATATATATATATATATATATTTATATATAAGATTTAACCACAACCTAATGTCATCTCATACATAGTTGTTTTCTTCTTGTCTTAAGAAATCATGTTTGCATCCAAGTTTGTTCTTTCTTTTTGGGTTGGGTTCTTATGTATTGCAACCTTGAAATTCATTTCCACTGTTGGGAATACAAATGTAGGTTGTTTGGAAACCGAGAAACAACTTCATGGGTGGGATCCAGCTCTTGTCGACTTCAAACTGGGTCTCAAAGATCCTACTAACCGGCTCTATTCATGGGTGGGAGAAAACTGTTGCAGACGGATAGGTATTCGCTGCAACAACAAAACGGGGCATATTGAAAGCCTTACTCTTTGGAATTCATATCACCGCCAATTTCCCTTGAGAAAATTCATTCAAATGGTGAAGTATTGAGAACTTGTACCAGAATTAAAGAGATCATGCATATCTGGTGAGATAAATCCATCTTTGGTTGAGTTGAAATATCTGAAACACTTGGACCTAAGCCTGAATTATTTTGGAGGAATAGGCATTCCAAATTTCATTGGTTCATTCAACTGATTGAGATATCTTAACCTCTCTAGGGCAGGCTTTGGTGGAAGGGTTCCTCATGAACTAGGAAATCTCACAACCTTGCGTTATCTTGACCTCAATAATCAATTGTTTCTAAGGGCATATGCAAGTGATGATTTGAATTGTCCTATTTTTATGCCAAATTATAACTTACATGTCAATAGCCTTCATTGGCTCTCACGCCTCTCTTCTTTGCCACAACGTGACATGGGAGGGGTGAACCTCAGTATGGCAACTGATTGGCTAGTATCAATAAATATACTTCCTTCCGTTCTATACTTAGAGTTGAGGAATTGTAGTCTTGTCAGCATTCCTATGTCACTCCCACACGTGAATTTTTCTTCTCTTTCCACCCTTGGTCTTTCCTTTAACATGCTTGGTCCTAAGATTCCTACATGGTTGTTGCTTAATGCTAGCAGAATGATGTCCCTTGACTTGGGTTCCAATTATTTTGGAGATTTCGTTCCAATTGGACTTGGGAATCTTTGCAAGCTACAAACCTTGGAGTTGTGGTCAAATTCTTTTGCTGGAGAGATAAAAAAATTTAAAGAGTGTTTTATAGGATGCATTAGGAATAGTAGTTTGGAGGAATTAGATTTGGAATCTAATGAGCTAAATGGGCATCTTTTTGATTGGTTGGGGCAATTCACTTGTTTGAAATCTCTCGATCTTTCTTTTAACTCTATTTCCAGTTCCATTCCTCTATCTTTTGGAAGATTGTTATCCTTGAGAAAACTAGACCTTAATGGAAACTCTCTTTCCAATATGTTCCCTTCATCTCTCAAAGGATTGTTGTCCTTGGAAGAACTAGATCTCTCTAATAATGAGTTGAATGGGTCTATCTCGGAAAGCCTTGGACAACTTTCGGATCTAGTGTGTTTACATGTGAGCAATAATTCTTTTAACGATGTTTTTTCAGAAACTCACTTTTCCAAACTCAAAAAACTGAAATATCTAGGGATGTCTTCAAATTCAATAACTTTTAATGTGAGTTCTAGTTGGGTTCCCCCTTTTAAACTTTTAGGAATCAAAATGAGTAATTGCAAATTAGGGCCAAAATTTCCAGCATGGATTCAAACTCAGAATGAATTACATTTTCTGTCCCTCTCTAGTGGAAGTATTTCAGAAGCCTTCCCTAATTTTTTATGGAAACTCTCTAGTGGAAGTATTTCAGAAGCTTTCCTTGATTTTTTATGGAAATTATCTCCCAGCATTTATCATATAGGTCTATCCAATAACTCACTCTCAGGCTCAATTTCACGAAGCATTGGAGAAAAGACAACAAATCTAATGTCCTTGTCACTTTCCTCTAATCGTTTAAAGGGAAGCATCCCTCTATCTCTATGCAAAATGAAATAGTTAGCAAGTTTATTTCTCAGTGACAATCATTTGACTAGTGAAATTCCACGATGCTTGGGAGATTTACAGTATTTGGTGGCAATGGATTTGAGAACTAACTGTCTCTCTGGAGTTGTTTCTCCCTCAATAGGTCATTTGTCTCGACTTCAGTCATTGCACTTGAACAAAAATAAGCTTTCAAGAGAGCTCACTCCAACCATGAAAAGATGCAAAGGATTGATCGCACTTGATCTTGGAGAAAATGGATTCTCGGGCAAGATACCGAACTGGATTGGTGAAGAATTGTCATCTCTTAAATTCCTTTTCCTTCAATCCAATAAGTTTGATGGTAACCTTCCTCCACAACCGTCTCTACTTTTAGAACTTCAAGTCTTGGATCTTTCACAAAATAATATATCAGGAACAATACCAACCTGCTTTGGTAACTTCACTTCTATGGCTATCATTAACAAGACAAACGAAATCATTTGTAGTGGAGGTATAATTGATGCTTTAGAGAGTATTGTGGTGTTTTCAAATGGAAGTCAACTAAAGTATAGCACTACAATTTCACTTGTGGTTAGCATAAACTTATCAGGGAATAAACTATGTGGAGAAATTTCTCAAGATATTACTCATCCTTTTGGATTGCAGGGTCTGAATTTATGAAAAAATCATCTCACAGGAAAAACCCCATAAAATATTAGCGGTCTACAGCAGATGGAATCTCTAGATCTCTCATGCAACCGGCTTTCAGGTGCGATTCCATATAGCTTATCAAAGTTGACTTTTTTAGTTCTCCTGAACTTGTCATATAACAATTTCTCGGGAAGAATTCCATGGGGCAACCAACTTGATACCATCATCGATACATCTATCGCTTGGGGAAATCCTTTTTTATGTGGGCCGCCCCTTCTAAACCAATGACCAGAAAATGAAACTTCTCATGATTCACAATCAGTTGTCGACGAAGAAGAAAGTAATGATGAGTTGTTAATGCACCTATTTTATATCAACATCGTATTTGGATTTATGGTGGGATTTTGGGTCGTATGTGGCGTTCGTATTTTTAAAAGGACATGGAGGATTGCATACTACCAATTCTTTGGCCATGGGAGATCTGTTTTGTGTGAAAGTAGCAAGATATGTGGCCAAACTCCAAAAGGTGAAGAACGAATTAGTGGGTAATGAAGGACAATAATTGTAAAGGAAAAGTAAATGGAGTTCGTAGTTAGCAGGTGGAGAGTGTGTGCATATGGCAATTTTTATTTCACAACTAGAAACCCCGGCTTTACACTAAGCTTCTGGTCTGTCCAATCTTTGGACTGCCAATACTCCTTTTTACAGAGAAATTAGAGAGGATGTGGTTTCTCCCTTTTGGGAAGAAGACAAGACCGTGATGGACTTGCTTACTCACTTCTCTTCCCTCGTAGAGAAGCTTCCATCTCCCACTCCATTCTGTTTTGCTCGCCCTTTTTGTGTTGCCCTTCTTGGGATTAGCGCCTCTTCTTTTATAGCCGTCTCGACACGTGTCATCCTCCTGCCTTTGTCAATGAACGAGGTATAACCCCTTTATAGATGGGGACGGCCATCCTCCTTTTCTTATCTTTCTTGGCTTTGTCTCTATCTCTTTTATTCCCAATAGAGGCACGACTTTCATGGTCAGAGGAATTAGTTTCCTTCTTTTAACCTTCCTTTTCTTCCCTCTCGTGCCTTTGTTAAACGTGAAGGCAGGGTGCTGCCCCTTTTACTTCCCTGCCTGGTTGGACGAGCGTTTCCTTTTTCTTTTCAAATGTCTTTCTTTGGCGTCACTGATTTTAAGACGTGTCTACATATTGCCTCCCCTCAAGCAGCACGAAGGGTGCTGTTCTTCGGACGAAGGACTCTGTGGCTGGTTGAGGTTTTCCTTTCGTGACAGCGCATAGCTGCTTCTGTAATGACTTCTGGTACCCTTGCTCTTGGCGGGGTGCCTTCGTCTTCCCAAACTGTCGTTCCTTACGCCGGGCGGGGTTTTTCGGGGCCGAGTGTTCCCTTCTTTGATGCCCCTGTTGGTGTGAAGGGAGATTCTCAGGCTCATTCCCTATCATTCTATCATCTCTTGATGACGGATGGGTACCCCCCTCCGCCTCCTTCTCCTGACTAATCTT
This sequence comes from Persea americana, assembly GCA_029852735.1. Classification (NCBI taxonomy): domain Eukaryota; kingdom Viridiplantae; phylum Streptophyta; class Magnoliopsida; order Laurales; family Lauraceae; genus Persea; species Persea americana. The sequence continues at coordinate 20,375,796 of CM056816.1, forward strand.
TTGGGAATCGTTGTCCGGATTCCATTCGCCACGGGGAATCGCTCCCTCATAGCTCATCTTCTAAGGAAAGGCAGTCTTTTTATTATCCCCGAAGTTATGCATCCTGCATCTTTCATTCGGGACAAGTTCCCGCTCGGGAGGAGGATTCTATTAACTAGGTAGAGGTGCACGACTTGAGCCGAAGCGCATTGATCGGCGGTGACAAACCCCCTTTCCCTCTTGCCACCACGCACAGGCGCTTCCTCTTTCCTTGCTTGTTAGATGATCTCCCTCCGTCTTAATAGGGAGAACTTCGCCCCCTCATCAGGACGCTTTTAGAAGACCTTAGCAGTGGCTTTCCAGGGGATTTGAAGCCAAAAGGCTATTTAAGCTCTGCGTCGGGTTGAGAGCAATGGTCTCAATTCGCCCTTTTCTTCTTCAAGCCCTTGTTGAGAGATGTCGAGATTTTCGGGGCCATTCAAGCCACGGCAGTCCCCTTTTATATCCCTGTCCATTCTTTCGAGACAATGGTCGGGACTTTTTGCCCCGCAGTAATACTTGCCTGACTATGGTAGGGGAGCTTGGTTTTTCGCTTCTTGAGATGAAGGCCACATCAGTTTACCTATTTTTGGGGCTTTATACAAAGAGTACATCCCTTCTGAGGATGAGTTCGCCGATATGAGGAGGGATTCCCCTGAGTTCGTTGCCACCTTAGATGCTCTGTTTGATTACCACATAGATCAGGCTGTATCCTGTTCCAAGAGGGATGTTCTCTATACCCATTAACTGCGTCGGGAAATCCCGTCCTCCTTGCAGTCTTTGCGCAATGATCCTTCTTTTCATCGTCCTGGGGATGCCGTAGAGATGGCATGTTTCTTTCGCAATCATCCGGAATCTCGTTCTCTCCTCGCATACTTCCTTGCTGTTTGGCTTTGTCGGGCGATCTTCCCTGGTCGGGATGGAGACAATGTCAGGGCTGCTTCGCTTCTTCCTGCTTATAAGCTAGCGTGGGGGTCTCGCACAGCCCTTTGCCCTGCTATGGTGCCGAAGTTGTGTCATGGCCTTCGTGAGAATATAGACCATGTCATCGGAGGCGTCGATCCCAACGGCCGTTACCCAGGGCACTACTTCTACGCTTGGTTTGTTTTTCATTACCGATCTTTGCATCCTTGTTCCCAGGATCTCCCATTTCCGGATGCTCCATTTATGTGCCGACTGGCAACCCTATTATTGCCATCTGAGTTGAAGACTTTTAAAGGGTTCTCTGCTTCCTGCTCCATTATTCAAAATAGTGACTCTTTCATGATTCGCGACCCCCCTGGTTCACCTGTTTCGATGGCGATTCTAAGTTCTGTGATGCCGAGAAGGTGTCTCCCTGGATATTCCTCGATGCGAGAGGACAAGGTAGAGTGGCTTTTATGCGTGCGACCTTCCATGCTGGTCTTTTGTTCTTGGAGGTCTAGCTTCATTGAGCCCTACTGACCTAGCCGTTTTGCCCGTCAATTTGGTTATACCCAGGGCGGGCTTGGTTTGCTCTGTCTTTTCTTTCACGGGGAGAGTTCTATCTTAGATGGGTGGAGGGCTTGGTGTGACTTCTCTACTCTTGGCACCTGGGGTTGTTTCTCATATCCTTCGTTGGTGAGGCGAGACATCGGTGACACTTTATCTTCTCATCTTCAGTGGTATGTTATTTCCCTGGGAAAGTATCTCAAATTGGGCGACGACCCAAACTTTATAAGTGGTGTTAGCTGCCCTCGCATTCTTGGGACCAAAATATTAGCTAATAAGCCGCGGGCATCAGTTTGCTGGGAGCACCTATGACAAAGAAATGCCGATCTTCGATGGCCATTCCCCGAGGTTCCGCTAACGTTTCCCTTTCCTTTAGTGGGTCACTCACCAAGAGCCCTATGGATCCACCCGATGCAACTGAATGGGGCAGCAGCGACTTAAGTGCCCTAATGGATCCTTCCGAGGCAGTCATTGGCGCCTCTATTCTTTCTGAGAGGGGCGGCCTTCCCCTAGTCCCCCCCTGGTGATGGGGCTGATGTGGATGGTGTGAGAGAAGCCGTACTCGGGGACCACAATGCTTACTTGGAGGGCGAGGGGCAGAGTTTTCCTTCTCCCTCCCCCTCTATTATTCCGCGGTCGTCCTTAGGTTGTTTGCTTTCTGTTTTCCTGTAATTTTTTTTCTTTTGTTGCCTCCTATTTAAGGGGGTAGAGGGGAAGTGTTTTACCATCTTACTCGGCTTCTCTTCTTCTTAAGAAAATAAATTATTTATGTGTCCTCTTTGTCTCCTTTTTCTACCTTTGTGGTGTGATCTCAGCTGGAAAGATGACAGATCCACCGGTCCAGGCCCAGTCCTCGTGTTCTCAGGGTTCCCAGACCCCTTCTCCTTGTCCTGTTCCTGCTATAACCTCTTTGGCCGCCTGGGAAGGTACCCTCGTGGAGGTTTCTAATGCTATCACACTGACGGCCAAAACTTGCACAGGAGAGGGGGGTTCCTTCAATCCCTCCTTCATTTGGTACGTTTCCTCTCTCCTTTTTTTTTCTTTAGCAATCGAATTTGAGAATCTTTCGGAAGTTTGAACCCCTTTCTTACCCCCTTTCTTAGGTGATCCCTGTTGCGATCTGGTGCTTTCCTTTTTTGGGGGCAATTCTCCCACCGCTCTTCTTCGCTTGTTGGTGGCTGCCGGTGTCCTTCGATCCTTTTTAGATGTTGCTCGTTAGTCTCCTTTGTCCGAATTGGCAGAAGACTTAGCTTATTACGAAGGGATCGTGGTTTCTCCGCTCCAGATGGTCCAATCCTCTCGAGAGTCTCTTTCTTCGATCGGATCCAAAGTCGAGCGGATCTTGGCTTTATGTGCTGAACTCATGCGCCTTTCAAGAGGTCCTGCATTGGATGTGGTTGAGCTGCTCTTCCTGCCAAGAAGGTAGCTTTAGAGTCGGATTATGCCACTGTTCGTGACCGGGTAGCTGTGGTTACCCCTTGGTTGGAATCCGCTTCGAGAGACCTTGATTAGAAGCAATCTAGCCTTGCCGAGGTTGTCGAATCGGAGAGGGGCCTGGTGGCTCAGCTCGCGTGTTTGCGATCTCGTCGCGCGACTCTAGAAAAGGAGACTATCGACGTTGACATATTGGTAAAAGATCAGCGGTGTTCTTTAGAGCTTGATTCTTCTAAAATGAAAGGTCTTGAGCGGTCCCTAAGCTTAGTTAATGCTGATCTGCGCAAGCTATCCTCCGATCCTGCTTTCCTTAATGAAGTGAGAGCTACTTATAGATCTTCTGTGGAGTCTGAGGCCCGTGGTTGTATTGACAATGTGCTGCTTTGTTTACAAACATTTAAATAATAGAGAATGAATTTATTTACACCGGTTTTTTTTTTTTCTCGTTTTTCTTCTTTTCTTTTCTTTTTTTTTGCGTCATTTATGGGTTTGGTGCTGTGACACAACCATATTTTCTCATCGTTTGTATTTTTTTCTTTCCATTCTTCTTACCTTCGTGATTGTCACAGCCGTTTGTAATTGTCGTTGTATGCTACCTTCGGGGTATTGTTGCTAGTGAGTTTTATGTGGTAGCGTGCTTGACTAGCGCGGGACTTCCCCTCCCTCTTTACTCTTTGTTTTTTTTAATATATATACCTTTTGTCTTGGGAGTGTGTGAGGGGGGTCATCCTGCGGGTTCTTATATCTCGTGGGTCCTAGTCCATCCGGCGCATGGCCTCTGCCTTCAGGGGTCAGTTTTCGCAGGTACATGGGCTCTGCCTCTGAGCCGGGTTGTCGCAAAGTTAGGCATGTAGCCCTTACCTCTGCCGGACTCTTGGTTGGGGGATCTCGTGGGCCCTACGCCTTTCTGGCGCATGGCCCCAGCCTCGGAGGTTGGTTGCTGTAGGCGCATGGACTCTGCCTCCAATCCAAGTAGCCACAGGGTTAGGCACGCAGCCTTTACCTCCGCAGGATTCCTGGCTGGGGGCATCTCGTGGGCACGATGCCTTTCTGGCGCATGGCCTCTGCCTCCGGGGCCGATCGCCATAGGCGCACGGACTCTGCCTCCAAGCCAAGTTGCCATAGGGTTAGGCACGTAGCCCTTGCCTCCACAAGATTCCTGGCCGGGGGCATTTCGTGAGCCCGATGCCTTTCTAGAGCATGGCCTTTGCCTCTGGGGCCGGTTGCCTTAGGCGCATGGACTTTGCCTCCGAGCCAGGTTGCCGCAGGGTTAGGCACGCAACCCTTACCTCGGCAAGAGTCCCGGGCAGGGGCATCTCGTGGGCCCTACACCTTTCTGGCGTATTGTCTTTGCCTCTAGGGCCGATTGCCATAGGCGCACAGACTCTGCCTCCAAGCTAGTTTGCCGCAGATTCTTCCCCTTATTACAAAACGTGCATAGGTGGGGTCCTTTTTGGTGCAGGCAGGGATCTGTTTGGCCCCTTGAAACGTGTGTAGGCAGGGAAACGTTTGGCCCCTTAAAACGTGCGTAGGCAAGGTACCATTCGGCGCAGGCAGGGAACCATTTCATCTTCTTAAAATGTGCGTAGGCAAGGTACCGTTCTGTCTTCTTAGTGCCTTTGCCTCCACGCATGGGTGTTGAAGAGACATCATCTTAAAACGAGCGTAGGCAAGGTGCATAGGCAGGGAGACGCTCGTCTTTCGAGGAAGTCGAAGAGGTAGGGATGGTTCTTTTTCCCTTCGTAATTCGGCTAGTCAAGCTCCCTTATAAAAGAAGGGCCATTTGTAGCATCTTCGTCCCCAAAGAAACTGGCAGCTTTATTTATTATATATTTTTTCTCAGCATAGGCGTTTGCCACTTTCGTGTGTTTCTCATTGCTGGTTCTGGAGACATCACCCATTCTGAAAGTGGGTCGAACTCGCCCTCGGGCATGGAGGAACGACCTGGTGCCCTATTGACCGCCCTCCTGGGTACACCCGCTAGGACTTCTTGCTCGACCACGCGCGGACTCTCTTCCGCAATATGTCTGATTGGTCTACAGACGAACTTCCCCGGTCACCTGAGCTTCTTACTCCCTACCTTGGCCTGTTGAGGAGGACTAGGTATGGCACTCTTCATGTAAGGTCCGCGACCTTACTGGGTCAGTTGGGCCCAATAGTAGGCCCGTTGACCAGTTTATTTTGTTATTATTATAATTAATTGTTTTGTTAGATATTTAAGTGGGTTAGACCTTAAGCGAGTTTCTTTTAGTATTAGAATAGTGTCTGCGAAGTTTCGTTCGATTTCGAGTACGTTTGACTCTAGCAGGGGGGTAGTTTGCAATTTACGGAAAATTGAGTATTTTCCCAGAAAATTCCACTCGCTGTGGTTTTGGGTTCTTTGGAAAGGCCTCGTCGCGCTGATCGTTTTTGTCTCTTGGCTCGTCGCGATCCGACGATCAGAAACCCTTCAAGTGGTCTATTCCTTCACCGGATCCACTTAAGGGCAAACTTGTCTTTTCCCCCTTCTCTTCTTCTTAAGCAGAGAATTGCCCTAATCTCTATCTTTTCTAATCTCTGCAACGAAAACTATTGTAGCCTCTTGTTCTTCCTCACTTCTCTAAGACTCCCGAACTTCCTCCCGAAGACACCATCTCAAAGATCCAAACCGCACATCTTCTCCCTCGCGATCTCCTCTTTCCATTGGTTCTAGTTTGGTAAGATTTCTCTCACCCTCATCTTTCAATCATCTTCTCTTTTGGTTAGATTTAGGTTTGATCTCGATATTTTCCTCTCTTTTTTTCTCCTTTGCGTTCTAGGTTGCGTTTGGTTGGGTTAGATTCTTGGATTTCGTGATAAAAGGCTTCTCCTCGAATTGTCTCCAATTTCATCTCTTCTTGGTTGAAGCAAGTAGATTTGCAATTTATAATTTAGCATGTGTGCATGTTTCTTTATTGATTGCAATGATTTCTTGTTAGAATACTCAAATTCAAAGCTATGGTTATGTATTGATTTGGGATTAACATGCTAGATTAGGTTTTTGGAATGGGATAGATTAATTATTAATTGGTATGTTTAGATATCTTTAATCTACTATAATGCATGGAAATGATGATTGTGATGAATGGGGGAGCATGGTGGCTCATTTTCTACAGGTTTTCCATGTAATGGCCTGAAGAGGAAAATGGCAGAACAACCAAATTCGGGGTTCTAGTGCAGTGCCGATCAGACAGTTAACAGCATTCTGGCACTGTCCGATCGATAGGATAGTTCTGTTTGATCGATAAGACAGTAAATTCCTGACAGCACTCGGTAACTTCAAACACTTGTAACTTTTAATTCGCTTGTTGGATTTCGATGTGTAATATACCGTTGGAAAGCCCCAGAGACATAGAATCCAATCATTTTAGTTTCGTTACGATCGGAGATCAGGAAGTGATGTAAATACTTAGATTATTGCTTCAGCTCATATTTTATTAGAAATGAGATCGGTAACCTAGGTTTGTGCCTTAGATGTTGGAAACCATGAACCTACTCTCACTAGAACATTAATGGGATTAAAATCATAGCGCGCGGCTTGGTGTGCTTCGATTGGTGTCTAGGTATTCATGTAGTATGCATTGGTTAACCGAATGCATATGGAATTATCTTAAAAGATGCTTAACTTGATTGTACACCAAGGAATTCTCCTAAAAGCATCATTGAATCAATTTTCCCCACGCACTTCGTTAAAACAGGTACAATACATGGATGACACCGCTTGCCTAGGTTTGGTTTGGAATTCTTCATTGACTTATGAATTGTAGCTCCTTATACACTCTCTTGGCATAATATACCTAATTAATTATGAAACATAAACTCTTGTAGAAGTAGGATATGGACCTGACTTAGAGTGTACCTTAGGACCCTGTGTTATGTAATTGATAAACATGATGGGCTAGACTGAAGGGATTATTATGTGATTGGATTTGTCTTGTATTGGCTTGAATGAGATAATCCCTCTGAGCATGTCTTGTATATTGAGTTAGCCAGACTTTCTTGTCTTGGGTTCCTTGTGTCAACACCACTTATTATTATTATTTGAATGTCATGGCCAACTGCAGTTTGGGGATTTATTGATAGGCCGGTTACTCGGACATCTGAGTTGGCGGTCGGCTTTGGACGGCGTCCATGGCGTTGAATAGTTGGGAGCGGGCTTAGACCGTGCTACTATTCTCAGGACCGGGAGCTTAGATCTCCCTGGAGCCGAACTTTGGTATTAGTAGTCCGCATTGGATTGTTACTAGTACCCCAAGAGATGGCTTGGACATCCTCGGAGTCTCTTTCTTGTTACTTGCATTGTATTGCTTGTATAGTGGTGATTGTTAGTGTTGCTAGGATTCCTGTTATTGTTTTTTACTATTATTTATTCATGCTTTATGCCTAACATTGTTCCTTGTATTCTCATGACTATTATACTTGTCATTATTTTGATACTTGAAGCATGTCATGTTCATTTATATCTTGCTAATCTATTGCTCAATATGTCGTTGACTCTGTTCCTTGGTGTGCAGACACCTCATGTGAGTACTACCATGAGGAGGAGACAGGTGAGGAGATCCCAGAGGATCTCCAACCAGCAGAGGAAGAGCGAGAGTGGCGTGCCGATGACGTAAAGTAGCGTCATCATACCTGGCACAAGAGAGCCTCATGGGGACTTCACTAGACTTTATTTATTCATTATTATTCTCTCGTGGGATTCTTTTAAATGGCCATGGTTATTGGGATGACCATTATTAATACATTAATTCTTTGTTTAACTTTAATTATTTCTTTGCAACTTTAAATTAATAAATGAGATTTGTTATTCATTGTTTGGATATTTAATATGCCTCGAATCGTATGAATTCTGCATTTTTTATATTACTTGAGGTTTGAAATGCAATATTCTCATAGCGAACTTACGATCCTTGGGCCTAAAGGGCAAAACCGTTAATTAGCCCTAAATTTCGCTCCCCGGATCCGGTTTATTCTCTAATCGGGTTCGGGGGACGTGACGCTTCACGTTGAGAACTTGCTTAGGCTGATCAGTTATTGGGAAAGTGTGGTTGTAAGACCCCGCCCCGAGAGTTTCCGATTAGTGCTAATTAGATGTGCTTTAGTTATAAGTGTGATTAGTGAGTTTTAGTTAAATTTGGATTAGAATAGCTTTTTTATAGCTTTGGTTTATTTTGAGAACTCTTGTGATTTAGTGGGACCCTTTGGGGGGTTTCTTTATTGTGTTTAGTGGGATTTTTGAGAATTATGTGATATTCGGAAAAATCTGTATTTTGCCCCATTTGACTTATTTTATTGTTCTCGACAACTTTCGTATTTGTCTCGTTTCTATGCGAGACCTCTAGACCTTACTGTCGCGACCCCGAACCCGGACCCTGCAGCGGCCCGACCTCGGGGAGTGTGAAATTGGGATTTAAGTAATTATTATATTTCTCCCAGGATCCGCGTGTGTGAGGATGACAATTCTCAACACACTCTGAATATTTTGCGGAAGCTTACGTGGCGTTGCGACTCGGATTCCGTGGCCATCGAATTCCGCATCGCACTCAATTGCTAGCATATGGCTATCATATCAAGAATTATATCAGACTGGAACAAACTATCACATTAAATTACAGATCTAACAGTAACAGGATATTTCATTCCCACATATGTTTAAGTTACAAGTATCAATGTGCATTAATTAAAATCCCGAAGAAGAGGCTAATAAAAGCCATACAAATATCAAGCTATATAAACACTACTCCACATATGACGTAACTCCGATGTCGAGCTAAATGTCTACATGACATAGCTGACGCAACAATCTGTAACTCATGGCTCCACAGCCAACACATGCACTCAGTTCAGAGAGAAGAAATCTGGATCTGAGTACCAAAAGAGTGGGTCAGACACGACGGTCTGGCGGGTGGGTGAAAAGATATAAACAATAATCTGAATAATAAAACATATGATAAATCATGATGTTCGATCAAAAGTTGCATAGATTTAAAACCAGTGTAAAATGTGTGTACCTGACAAAACATGTATTCATTTTGAAGCATGTGTAAAACATATATATCTGGTAAAACATGTATTCATTTAAAACAAATGTAAAACATGTATTCCTCACATTGCAAACCCAGTCCATAGGCGCCCCCCTGCAAATTGCCCTTCTTCAGGGAAGCCACAATCGTGGGGAACAGATTGGCAACCACACTTAAGCTAAATCCTCCATCACTAATGTGATGAGAGCACATTAAAGGCGTTGATCTCGGAGCACACGAGGTGACGAGAAACAACTATATACATATATAATATACTGAGCAAAACCATGGCTGCGGAACCGGGTGACAATACAGAATAGAATTTAGATTGCAGCTGATAGATGCTAAAGGGGGACCCCAAGTAGGTGGATCAACGACAAGGTTGTCCAACCTTAGTGGTGCCGACTCATTGGTTAAAACACATTCAAAACATGTACATATTTAAAGAGGTGAATACCACCCAAAACAGACTGAACAAAAAGGCTCGTAAGTGCATATGACACAATAATCTCTTATCAAAATGCATAAGGCTGATCAAATATTCAAATCACGGATTTCAGTGGTTTTGAAATGCCACTTGTACTAATATGCGAAAACTGTCGAAAACGTATAAGGTTTGATAAAAGCAAACACAATAGACACCCATAAATTTCCGGACCATACATTGAGGTTTTAGGATTTAAACAATAAGTATAAGGATCTCGTATGTCGATTTAAGTTGATGGCATGGTACTCCGGAAGGTTTGAGACATCCCGAGATCCCTATACAAGTTGATGATTCCATTAATCTCAATAAATTTCCGGAATTGGGGTTCTTTTCCAAATCAGTCTCCATGAGACACCTCTTATTTCTCCACATCATATTAGGGCTCCAAACCAACCTCACTAGACCTTGAAACAACCTTTTAAGCATGTTTGGGAACAACCCACTAATTCTGTAAAGTTCGCTCGAGCAAACTGGAAGGTTGAGGGGTTCGCTCGAGCGAACTGATCCGAGTTAGGAAGGGTCGAGCGAACAGAAAGAATGGCTCAAGCAAACCAGTCTCTGGAAGGGGTTCGCTCGAGCAAATATGAGTTCGCTCGAGCGGACTACTTCAAATCAAAAAAGGTCGAGCGAAGAAAGAGAGAGGCTCGAGCGACCAATGTTCTGTGAGGGGTTCACTCGAGCGATTACGAGTCCGCTTGAGTGAACTGCTCCGGAACAGGAAGGCTTGAGCGAAGAAATGGGTTAGCTCAAGCGATAGGAGTTTTGTGAGGGGTTCGCTCGAGCGAACTGCTTCAGAAACACTCCGTTTCAGCAGTCCGAACCTCTACTTCACTTCACATCAAAATCTCATTCAAGCCAACACTTAACACCATATTTATGGCTCTCCATCCACCCACTTCAACCACATCAAATCCTCCAACAACCATACACTTAAAATCAAGAATCACATTAATTCCTTAACAATAACCACTTCATTCAATGCAAGAAACAACCCACATAAATAAAGATGTGAAAAGTGACAAAATAACCTTTAACCTAAAGCAATGCACTCCTTTGTTTCCAAAAGACTAAATAGAAGGAAAAGCTGATCAAAACATTCATTTGCATGCTTATATAAACCATGGAACATAAATGAAAACAAATAGTAAAAATTCACATAAAACATGAAATCATCAAAACATTATATTCATCCACTTGCCTTGCTTTCCAAAGTAGCTAATCAAGCTCCTAATCACCCTCTCAAGCCACAAAACTCCAATCTACACAAAAACCCCCAAAATAAACCCATCTTAGAACCCTAAAATGGCAAACCAAAGAACAAGAAGAAGAGAGCTCCCAATAGTGAAGGTAGAGACTCTCTAAAGCTAGGAAAACACAAATCTAGGAGATTGAAAAGATTGCTTACTTGAAAGTGCTTCAAAAGAAAAAGACTAGCTCAAGGAGAACCTCAATGTGGCTAGATTTCTCTTCTAATGGCATCAATAGAGAGCTTGAGATGAGGGGAAGAAGAAGATGGGCACAAATATCTCATTTTGGCAAGCTTGGAGGTGGGTCTTGTGAGAAAACAAGAAGAAGGAAAGAAAAGGGGAAGAACCCTAAGGAGCTAAAGCTCCTCTTTCTCACTCTCATTCTGCTGGAACCAAATGGGGAAGAAAGAATGGGCTGGCCCTTTTATAAAAGGGTGGGTGTGGGTCCCACCATCACTTAAACTTGTCGGGATCAAAACATCTATTTCTGGGCCTCAGATGCGATCGACGAAGAAGAGAAAAATGTTTCTCATAAAATCTATTTTCAAAAAGTATAATTTTGGCATGGTTCTGAGATCTCGCAATTTGGGTCTAGATTCAATGTGAAAAGACCGGTTTACCCCCATGGCTGGAGAAACTGATTTTTGGAGCTTCAAATGGGTATGGAGCGAACACGAAAGTTGTAGGGAATAGCGAGACTGGTCAAACGAAGCGGAAATGAGAATTTTTGGGAATCACAAAGAACCTCCCCAAGATGATCATGGAAAACAAATAGAACCATATGGTCACTAACTGGGCTCACTGGCTTTCAAAACTTCCCAAGGCTAATGAAAGGTCTTTCTAACCCACAACTCAACCAAACAACCACTAATCTCACTTTAGAAAACTAATCTAGAATTAAGAAAACACTAATCCCAGAAATTAGGGGTCGGGGTCTCACACTTGCTTTGCTAATGATAGGGGTAAATCAGTCATTTTGCATAAAATCTGGACACTATTTTGATGTCTTCGAAAATCGTGAAATATATACATTTTAGAAACTAGAAATTTCGACGAACAATTCTTCCTTCTTCGTCAAATCCATCCGAAGTCCGTGAGATGGTGTTTTCAGCCCTAGAAGTTGAGCAAGTTGTGGGACCCATTGCCATTGTCTATAAAAAGAAGAGTTTTCTTCTCTTCCTCCTTTTTCTTGCAACCTTCCCTTGAGAGCTTAGAGAGTCTATCTGCCTAGGGTTCCCTTGCCCTTCTTGCTTCTCCATCTCTCAATCTCTCCCAATCTATTGCTAAAGGAAAAATGGATGCTCCAACCTTCTTCCTCTCCTTCTAGGCTCTCTATTGGTACCATTTTTAGAAGAAGCCCTCCACTCCAAGACCCACTTTGGACAAACTCTTGCCATTAGAGGATCTTCCATGTAGGCTCTTCTTCTCATTTTTTAGATATGTGTTCTTCTAGTCTTAGAGAAGCTCCATTTCCTTTATTGGGAGCTCTCTCTTCTTATTCTTTGTTTTGCCATTTTAGGGTTTGAAATGAAGGTTATTTTTGGGGGTTTTGTGTAGATTGTGGAATTTGAGCTTGGGAGAAGTGCTTAGAGTTGTTTAGCATATTTGGAGACCAAGGCAAGTGGATGAATAGAGTGTTTTGATGATTCATGCTTTATTTGAGTTTCTTTATTGTTTTCATTTATGTTCCATGGTTTATACAAGTATGTAAATGAATGTTTTGATGAGCATATCTTTTTATTGTCTTTTGGAAATAAATGAATGCATAGCTTTTGGTTAGAGGTCATTTTGTTACTTTTTACATCTTCATTTATGAGGGTTGTCTCTTGCTTTGAATGAAGTAGGTATTATGAGGAATTAAATGTGGTTTTTGATTCTTATGTGGTTGGTTATTGGAGGACTTGATGTGGTTGAAGGGTGTAGAAGTATGGCCATAAATGTTGTGTTAAAGGTTGGCTTGAATGGGGTTTTGAGTAGAAGAGAAGTTGAGGTTCAGACTGCTGAAACGGAGTGTTTCTGAAGCAGTTTGCTCGAGCGAACCTCTACTCACTTAAGCGAACCCTTCACAGAACTCCTATCGCTTGAGCTAAACCATTTCTTCGCTCGAGCCTTCCTGTCCCTGAGCAGTTTGCTCGAGCGAACTCATCATCGCTCGAGCGAACCCCTCACAGAACATTGGTCGCTCGAGCCTTCCCCTTTCTTCGCTCGACTCTTTCTGACTCGGATCAGTTAGCTCGAGCGAACCCCTCCCAGAATGCTGTTTGCTTGAACGAACCTTCCAGTTCTCTCAAGTGAACTGTACAGAAATACTGGGCTATTTTCCAAACATGATGAAAAGGTTGTTTTAAGGTCCAGTGAGGTTGGTTTGGAACCCTAATATAATGTGGAGGAATAAGAAGTGTTTTATGGAGATTGATTTCTAAAAAGGACCCCAATTCCGGAGATTTATTGCGGATAATGGATTTACCAATTTGTATAGTGGATTCGGGATGTCTCCAACCTTTCGGAGTACCATGTCATAAACTCTAATCGACATACGGGACCCTTATGCCTATTGTTTAAATCCTGAAACCTCAATGTATAGTCCGGAATTATGTGGGTGTCTATAGTGTTTGCTTTTATCAAACCTTATATGTTTTCGACAGTTTTCGCATATTAGTACAAGTGGCATTTCAAAACCACTGAATTCCGTAGTTTGAACATGTGATCAGCCTTATGCATTTTGATAAGATATTATTGTGTCATATGCACTTACGAGCCTTTTGTTCAGTCTGTTTTGGGTGGTATTCTCCTCTTTGGATATGTACATGTTTTGAATGTGTTTTAACCTATGAGTTGGCACCACTAAGCTTGGACGACCTTGTCGGTTTGATCCACCGACTTGGGGTCTCCCTTTAGCTTCTGTCAACTGCAGTCTGAATTCTGTTCTGTTTTGTCACTCGGTTCCGCGGCCGTGGTTTTGCTAAGTATATTATATATGTATATAGTTGTTTCTCGTCACTTCGTGTGCTCCGAGACCAACGCCTTTAGTGTGCTCTCATCACACTAGTGATGGAGGATTTAGCTTAAGTGTGGTCATCTTGTCAGTTCCTGTTCTTTATTACCTTCATGATTTATATTGCATTTGTTCTTTATATAAAAACAATGCATTCGGTTTATGACAATCACTGTTTTATTATGATTTCATTATGTTTTAAGTTATGTTTCATTTTCTTAAATTGTATTATCTATTCACCCCCCTGCCAGACCGCCGTGTCTGACCAATTTTTGTGGTACTCAGGTCCAGGCCCCGTTATTGCCTTTGAGGAGCAGGAGGAGGCGGTCGGTGAGCCGCAACGTTTAGTAGAGTGGCAAGCTGACAATGTCATGTAGACATTGGTTTGAGCTACGAGTTGCGTAACATTTTGGGGAAATTATAGACTGAATTGTGATTTATACTTTGGCTGTACTGGCCTTTGTTGGCCATTATTTTTGGGGAATGTTAATTAATTAACCTTTTGTTTAAACTTATAACTTTACATTTTGGAAATGCCAAGGAAATCATTGCTCATTCTGACATCATGTCATTTTCTGTATTTATCAGTCTTGTATTGTGAAATGGATTATGAATTTAGTTTGCTACACACTTCCGCACCAATGTAAATGTTTTGTGAGTGTGTGTGAAATCCTCACCGCGGAAACCTGTGGGAAATTAAGTGAATGTATATTCAAATGGATGTTTGTCATCATTGTATCATCACCCACTCGCGGGCCCGGATCTCAGTCCGGGGTCGCGACGGTGGTTGTGGTGATGGAAGGGATGACGGACGAGCTCCTGGCAGTCCACGTGACTCAGTGGGAGGCCCTGAACTCCCATTTCGAATTAGTGGAGCTGAATCGCTCCCTTGCAATTGTGGAGTGGCAGTTGACTAAGGCGTAAGAAGTGTTATGGAGGCTTCGTGTCTGGCGACAAGATCGTAACAATTATACAGTGCAGCTAGCTGCAGCAAAGGATTGGGAGAGGGAAATGTCCAACCAGGTGGATGGATTACTTCGTCGCGCTGAGGGGTTGCGTTGCTCTGCGTCCCGGGGAGTTCCTTTCAGACCATTAGTCGGGGCCGGTATTGATGTTGCCATTGGTCGAGCTTTCGTTGGGATGCTGAGAGGAGCCTTAGGGCTCTTCTAGACTGGGCCAGTCGGATCCTTTGACTGCTCCCCCCCTTTCCCATTGTTTTGTGGTTTTGATACCTTCTTCTTGTCCTCTATAAATTTTTCTTCTTCTCTCCCCTTTTTTTTAAATGCTGCCTCCAAAGGCATGTAAAACACCCCCCCCCCCCCCACCTCTCTTTAATGAAGTAAGTACAGTTGTGGCTCCACCTTGTCTTTTCATTGTGATGATGAGTATCCTTTTATATATATATATATTTTTTTTATTTTTTTTGTTGGGGTACTTTTGGCGCTTGGGTGAGGGTTAGTTCTGAGATTCTTTGGCGTGCTTAGATAGGCACCAGGGGTGTGACTCTCGTCGAGCGTTAGCGAAAGCACTTCTCTCTTTTCCATTTTTCATTTATGACTTAATGTTTTCCTTTTTTTTTTTCATGCTTCGATAGGCACTAGGGGTGTGCTTAGATAGTCGCCGGGTCCCAATGGAAGTGCCTCTTCCCCTTTTTCGTCAGGGCATTTTCTACCTCAGTCTTAGGTGCATTAGTGACTTATCGTCTTATATTCATCGTTGTCCGATTAGGGTTGCCTTGTTCCGGCGAAAGTGTTCCTTCCTCCCTTTTTTCTTTGCGACTCATTGTCTTTTCTTTATCGTTATCCGATTAAAGGGGTCATAGTCTGCTAGACTCCCCTTCTTCTGGCGTAATCCGCCCGGGCGCCTTATGGGGTGACATGCCTCTTTGGGCAGATTGCCTTTTTATGGTGAAACCGCCTCCGTTAGGCGGGTTGCCTTGGTCAGGCGTCATTGGGTTTGATCGACCCATGGTTCTTATATGACATAATGAATGAGTAATGAGGAAGAGGCAATGAGAAAAGAAAGTGAATGGGCTCTTCAAAATGTCTTCCTTTTCTATTACTGATAATATTTCTTAAGAAACTTGCCATTAATGGACAGTTCCTAGTTGACCCCATCTACATCCCTTAGGTGGTTGGCACCATTTGTATAGACAGTATCCACGACATAGGGTCCCTCCCATTTAGCCTCAAAATTTCCCAGTTGACTTGAATGTGGTCTTCATGGGTTTCCTGACTACGAGGACGAGGTCTCCTTTTTTTAAGGATCTTTGCCAGACCACCTTATCGAAGGAGGCAGAGATCCTTGCTTGGTAGAGTTCGATGTTTTGCCTTGCCTCTAATTGTGTCTCATCTAGAGAGTCAAGTTCCCTTACCCTCAACAGGTCCTTTTCCTCCTCGGTCAACTGGGTGTTCATGGCTACGCGCAAGCTTGGGAGCTGTATTTTGACAGGAAGTACCTTCTTTGTTCCATATACTGAAGAGAACAGTGTGCGCGCGTTGGCTCCCTCACAGTTGTACGATATGCCCATAGCGCCTCTTGCAGCCGCTCGCTCCACTCCCTCCTATTTCTGGTTACCACCTTCTTGAGGATTTCTCATATGGTCTTGTTGAAGGCCTCTGCGAGACCATTTGTAGCTGGGTTGTAGGGGGTGGAACGGTGGCTCTTGATTCTGAGCCTTTTGTACAGCCTTTGAAAGCGATAGTCTAGGAATTGGGGACCATTATCATGTATGATTCTTCGGGGTACTCCGAATCTATACACCAAATGCTTCTTCACAAAATCGATAAGGATGGTCGCCTTTACTTCAGTGAGCGGGACGGCTTTGGCCCATTTGCTGAAGTAATCGGTGGTAGCAAGTATGAATCGGTGACCTTTGCTGGAAGGTGGGGTGATGGGCCTGATGACATCGATCTCCCACATATTGAAAGGCCAATAGGGGATGGTTAGGTGTAATGGTTCTGGCGGGCAGTGTATGTAGCTCGCGTGCGTCTGACACTTTTCGCATCTTTTGGCAAGTTCCATTGAATCGCGAACCATGGTGGGCGAATAATAACCCTATCGTCTCGCTCTTTCATAGAGTCTTGGCCCTGGCTGATGAGACCCACACATTCCGCTGTGCATTTCGGTCAACACCCTTTTCCTTTCCTCGTGGGAGAGGCATTTGAGCAATATTCTGTCGTGCGATCTGTAGTATAAGAGTCCCAATGCTTTATTGAAATAAAACGGGGGGTGGGGGGGGGGGGGGGGGGGGACTCTGTCTGATACTATCCTTTCTTTAATGTCTTCATGGAGGATTCCATATTTCAAGAAGCTTATAAATGAATGCCTGCAGTCTTTTTCGGCGGGGAGTACTCCGATCCTGGCAGCTGTGGGGTTATTGTTAACGCAGTCTGCAATTGCCTCCTAGGTCCCAAGGTCCGGCATCAATCGCCTTTCTCTAACAAGGATTTCGAAGTGGCTGCCTTCAGGTACAGCCATAGTAGCCGCAATGCCGGCCAAGGCGTTAGCCTTGGCATTCAAACTTCGTGCTATGTGCGTGACTGTTATGTATGAAAACTGTGGCATCAATGCTTTTGCCCGTCGATGGTAGGGTAGGATGTCGGGCTTCCTTACCTCATACTCCCCATTGATTTGATTCACTATCAGCTTATAGTCTTCAAAGATTTCTAAACGCCTAATCCCCGTTGTATGCGAGATTTCCATTCCCATGATTACAGCCTGGTACTCCGCAATGTTATTGGAATAGTGATTCGCCAGGGTGAATGCGTGGGGTATCAAATCGCCTTGGGGGGTTACTACGAGGATGCCCACTCCTGAAACTCCTTCCCGTACTCTGTCGTACGAGAGGCCCCATCGAAGAACAGCTACCAGTATGCTTCCAAGTTAGCAGCACTTGTGCCGAAGAAGGGAACTCATCCTACAATGGTCCCGCGAGCTGGGACCCTTCTTGTATCGTGTGCGCTGCCAAGAAATCGGCCAGTGCCTGACCTTTCACAGCCCTTTGCGGGACATACTCTATGTCAAACTAGGAGATCAACAGTGACCATTTGGCCATCATGGGACTGAGCAAGCCTGCTTTGGTTATCAACACTTTAATTGGATTGGTCAGTCCGAGAGAGTGGGTTGATCAAACTAGGCCCAATCTGCCAGGTTGGGCTAGCACAGGGGAGAGGAAAAGGGAGGAGGAAAAGAGGGGAGGTTGAGGAGTGCTGGATGGTGTTGGGCGTTGTGGGACTGAGATGGCGCAGGGTAGTGTGGTGAAGAAGAGGTGTGGGTGCTGGTGGTGTATGGTAGTAAGTGGGGTGCAAGCGCTAAGTGAAGAAGAAGGTAGGCGAGGTGGGTATAGTGGAAGTGGGCTCAAGCGGGGAGAGGGGGAGAGGAAGAAAGGAAGAAGGAAAGGATGGAGTGGTGCAGCAGTAGGCAGGGGGCGCAGGTGGGAAGAGAGGAAAGAGTGGAACACAGAGAGAGAGAGAGAGAGAGAGAGAGAGAGAGAGAGGGCAGAGGGAGAGTGGAAGCAGGGGGAGAGAGACAAACGGAGCAGAGGAGAAGAGAGGACGGGGAAGATGGGTGTGAGCTGAGGGAGGAGAGAGAGAGGAGAGAGCAGACAGAGAGGGAGATGGAGTGGCGCTGGGAGAGACAAAGGGCGGAGAGAGTGCAGAGAGGGAGGGAGAACAAGAGAGCAGAGAGGTGAGGGAGAGCAGGCAGGTGGAGAGGTGGAGCAGAGGGCAGAGCAGAGGAGAGAAGAAAGAGCGTGAGAGGAGTGACAGAGAGAGTGAGCGAGAGAGATGGGGAGAGAGAAAGAGGGACGGTGTACAGTGGGTGCAGGTGGTGGGGAGGAAGAGAATAAGGCGTACCAGGTGCAGGGGGAGACGTCCGGCGACGCGAGGAGGAGGAAGAAGGCGCTGCTGCATGCGTCAAGCGGCTGCTGCGTGCGGATGTGTGGTGGTGTGTTCGAGGGAGACGAGGACGCCCGTGGCCTGGGATGAGGAAGATGCGTTGGGTGAGGGAAAAGAGGACGATGAAGAGGAGGCTATTCTGCGTGAGATGGAGAGATCAAGTCGAGGGACTTCTGTGCATGGATGGCTGGGAGGACGTTGATGGGGAGCGAGATGGAGATGGAGTGATGGGTTACAGGAGATGGGTTCTGTGAGATGAAATGGTCGTCCGGGAGATGGGCGCAGAGATGGAGAGGGTGGTGGGCGATGAGATTTGGGGATGAAACAAGCGCAAAGATGGAGGGGGTTGATGGAGATGATCGGGCACATGGTTCTAGGAGCGTGGAAAGCGATGATGGAGGAGGAGGGCTTGGGGAGGGTTCTGTGATGATGAAGGATGGGTTCTGGGTTTTGCGTGAGATGGAGATGGACGTGCGTGAAGGGATGATGGATGTGTGTGAAAGGATGATCTATCCGATCTGGAGTCTGCACGTGGTTTTTTTGTTCTATCCGGTGAAGTGGGGATAAAGCTTGGGAGTTTGAAATCAAGAGGGAGTGAGAGATCTCAGGGGTTGGGAGAGAGATGTGCATTTGAGATGGGCTATGGGGAGAGATCTTCGTCTGGGATGAGAGTTCTGGGAGAGATAGAGATAGGTTTGGGGGAGTTAGAGATGAAGAGGGAGAGAGAAATCTTAGGGGGAGGGGAGAGTCCAGATCTCGTGGATTGTCCTCTCCCATGCAGCTAATGGGCCTCGTGGGACGGGTCAAGTTCGGGTCTGGTATGGGTTGGCTTTGGAGTTCAGGTTAGATGGGTTTGGACTTGGTTTAATGGGTGATGAGTTAGGTATGGGTCGGAGTCCAGGTGAGTTCGGTCCAAGGTTGGGCTTGAGTGGGTTTGGGTTGGATTCAGCCTGGAATGATGAGCTTGAGTCTAGTTTGAAAGGAACAGGTTCGGGCCCAGAAGGTGGGGTCCACCATTGGTCGAGTTGTTGTCGCCGGGGCCTAGGTTTCGTATATTTCAATCTGCTCATCGGATTTCGACGTTCTACATATCAACGAAAAGCTCTCGGTGAGTAGGTCACGATGAACCAATTTTCAGGGCGATCAAAGGTCCATAAATGATAGGGGATTTTTCATGCGTGCGCCCCGGGGGTGTGGGACCCGCTGTTATGATTTTTGATACGCTCGTCAGATCTCGGACTTCTACATATGGAGAGAAAGCTCTCGACGAGTAGATCGCAATGAGTCAACTTCCGGGGCGATCAGAGGCCTAGAGACAACATGTGACTTTTCAGGGGGTGTTCGAGGGGTGCCGGACCTGCTGTTGTGATTTTTGACCCATTCGTCAGATCTTGGAGTTCTATGTATGGGCGGAAAGCTCTCGATGAGTAGATCACGATGAGCCAATTCTCAGGGTGATCAGAGGCCTAAAGACGACATGTGACTTTTCAGGGGGTGTCCAAGGGGCTCAGGACCTAATTAGGACATCGTTAAATAGGGTGGACTGAACTGCCCCTTATAGGGTGCCAAAACGAGGTATCTACAAGCGGGTGGTTTCGACAAGGGTTTCGTGAGGAATTTTTTTCCCGATGTAGTGAAACAAAAAGGAGATGGGGTTTAGCTGTTTTCAGAAAGTGGGGTTCGGATGGGTCAAGGATCTAGATATGGGGATAAAGGATTTGGGTTATGGGATTTGGTTTTGGAGTGGCAAGGGTGGGATTGGAGATGGTGAGACGGGAATGGGCTCGATTTGGAATTGACCGTGAAGGGATTCCACAAGGAAGGGGCGATGTTCGTACGGGGATGGAACGGGGGAGTTGCTCTGATCGGTAACTAGAGATGACCGGAGCGACGTGGATCTTCGCTTTGATATCAACTGATGCAGGCCCTAGGGTTAGGGCCTGCGTAGATGCCGAAGCACGTGTCATAGACACTTCAACTTATCTCTGCAGAGATTTCTAACACGAGGAAAACCTCTCCAAGGGAAAATCCCAATTTTTATTCAACTCCAAATCTAAGATTATCATCTATACAATGCAATATAAATAGGCAAAGTAAACTTAGGGCCTAAGAAAATCCAATCTAATAATAGAAACTATCCTAATCAAACTAGGAAACCAGACAAATCATAATACTAATCCTAATTACAATAAAATTAGGGAACTTCTAAAAAAAAACATTTGGGTGGGACCAAGAGTGGTAGCCGTTCTGCATCAAAGAGTAATAAAGGTGGAATTAGATTCCTTATTCAGTTTGCCTCTCTGATGAAATTCATTGAGCATATCACAAAAATCATCCCATAAGAAATCCCACCCAGCTTATGAAAGAAAAATCGAAACCATATGGGCCTTGAACCTTATCACCAGAAACCATCTGGGCCTGGAGCCTTATCACCAATACAATTCGCCAAAGCCTTGGATATTTCTTATAGTTAAAACTCCATCTCTAACCAAACCTTATGCATGATCAGACTAGATGGAAGGAAAAGAAACCCCATTCAAAGTAAGTCTCGTGAAATCTTCCTTTCTAAATAAATTCTCAAAAAACTTCGCAACTTCTTCCTTTATCTCCACTGGCTTGTCTAGAATGACTCCCCCACAATTCAACCTCCCAATGAAGTTCACACTTTTTCTAACGTTTGCCATGCCGTGAAAGAATTTAGTATTTTTGTCACCTTCTTTTTGCAAAGGAGCTCTTGATTTTTGCCTCCATGACACTTCTTCCATTCTATTTAACTCCCATATATTTTTAAGAGCTTGCCATCTTTCTAATCTCTCTCCATCCTCTAGCCCCTTGATCTCTTCAACTTTATCCCACCCTTCAACTTGGTTGATCAAAGAACAACGAGTTTTCAATTTGACCAAACTCCTCTTTGTTCCAAGCTTTAATTTTATACTTCAAACATTGGAGCTTCTTGAAAACCCTGAATCTTGCAAAACCATTAACTTGAGATTGAGACCACCAAAGATGAGCGTTGGTTAAAACAGATTTGGAAAGGACCCAACAATTTTCAAAATGAAACGGTTTGGGACCCCAATCAACTTCCTTAGAGGTAATCAAAATAGGCCAATGATCTGAGAATTGTCTATGAAGCGCCACTTAGATCACTCCTTTGAAGCGATCTTCCCAATCTAAAGAAACCAGAAAGCGATTAATTCTGCTCATCACCACTTGGACCTGAATGTTGGACCATGTGAACCTTCTACCCACCAAAGGCATGTCAATTAGATCACCCCTGTTAATAAAATATGAGAACAAGCCCATTGAACGACAAATACGAGCGCCCCCCCCCCCCTTCTCGTGCGAAAACCGAATCATGTTAAAGTCCCCTCCAAAACACCAAGGGACTCTCCATTGCATTTTAAGATTAGGTAAACTCTACAAGAAAGCTCTCCTTGAGCCCTCATCATTAGGACCATCATCCATTCAAATAATGGACAGAGAAGAGAGAGAGAGAGAGAAAGAGAGAGAGAGAGAGAGAGAGAGAGAGAGGATTCTCTAGGTATTGAGCCTATGGTTGTGTTCACTCATCTGATGGACGCCACCAGGATTATGCCCAAAAATATATATTGACTATAGAATTGTCAAAGTTAAGGATTAACTCCAAATATTGGTGATTTTGAATTGGATTTCTCGATGAAATTATGGAAAAATAGAAACCACAATGTCCTAAACATTCTCTTTATATGACTAATTTTAAAGTACTTAGATTCCAAAGTCTTCTTTCATCTTTTAAGGTTTGCATTCACGTCATCCCTTGATTTGTCGAGGAACACTACATCGATCATCTGTTTACTAAGGTGTTTTGTTTTGAATATGAGTAGTTAAATCGTCTATAGCCAGTGTAAAGAGATAAGGGCTTAAGGCCGTCCCTCGATATAAATTTATGGTCACTAAAAGCTTACATGTATCTTCATGGATAACTTTTACACTCATTATCGATTTAACATATATGTCTTTGATGGCTTCAATATAATCTCTTTGGACACTCCTTTGATCTAAAATCCACTAAATTAGATCTCTAGGTATTTTGTCTTGAGCTTTCTATAGATCGATAAAAATCATGTACGAAGTTTTCCTCTTCTCTCGGTATCTTTTTATTAAATATTGCCTAAGTGACAAGATAGCATTCATTCTTGACCTCCTAGGCATGAAACCAAATTGACTTTTATATATATTTGTCTTTTGTTTAAGTTTTTATTACATTACTTTCTCCCATAGTTTCTTTGTTCATATTACATAACCCAAATTTAAAGTGGGTGAACAATCTATACGTGTTTTGTACATGCATTATCTTAGATAGAAGAATAATCATTCTTTAATTACAAATAAGTATAATTATCAAATTAAAAATATCCAATTTATGTCCAATATTTTTACTCATTTTCGCTTGCATGATATGACTTGAACATAAACTAGGTATAGATTTAAATAAATATCAGGCTTGAGGAAAATCCAAAATTGTGTTTGTATCCAATATTTGGACCCATTTTAATGCGATTCATGTTATTTAAATAAAAATCAAGTTTTCATTTGAAAATAATTTGACTTATTTTTGAGTGAAAATAAGGTTGAATATGAGATTTGGTTGGGCCCACGAGGTAAATAGCATTCCATCACAAGTGAATTTTTTTTATATTATTATTGTTTCAATTTAAAACTATATGAGTAGTTTTTTTAATACTTTTATTTGGAAGCGCCTTGTTAGCTTCTAAAATTCTTGGCTCCTAATGAGTTCAACGCTTTCTACTTAAATGGACTATTCGGGTTTTCATATCAAAGAAAGGGGGTCCTAATGTGTGTGTGTATTTCATATGTTGTGTACGAGGTCAATCGGGGCCAATTCATATTAAAGTGAAATTTGGCTACATCACAAAAAAGAAGAAAAAAAAAACCAAGAGGGTATGCATTCGAGCAGTTTAAATCTTCTAAAAAAAAAACCAAGAGGATATGCATTCGAGCAGTTTAAATCTTCTAAAAGAAGGGTTCACATGAATACGCTCACTTTTTCCCACCTTTAATTTGTTTGTTAAGATGAGAAAAGAAAAGAGCAGTTTTGGAAGGAAAGCGAAGGAAATGGAGAATTTGAAAAGATGCCCCTTTTAGTGCCTTCAGAAAATCTCTCCGATTCTATTTATGTATGGCAAAATCTGACTAGACCCTTGTAATTAACTTGACCCTACTCAATTTGTATTTGACATGCATACCCCGACCGGCCTGTAACATATATGGGTCAGTCACAGAGTAGGAGAACTTGATTTATTATAAAAGCAGCTTGGGTTAGGGTTAACCCGTTAATTCACTCAACCCTCATAACCAACCTAACGCAATTTAAATAGATGGGTTTAGGATTAATGGCCCAAAAGCAAATGCAGAAAATAGAAGAGAAAACAAAAAGAGAAATAAGAGGAATGCATCGTTTCTTCAATTTCTCTCCATAAAATTTGGCTTTTGTATTTAGTTTTCATTTAAGGATTGTGGGATCTAGTTCTGATTATTGGGTGCAAGCCAGGCCACATGTTTACCTCAATTCTCCAATGGTTCCTTCAATGATCTCATTTACATGTGGGGTAATTATAAATTTTTGAAAGAAATGCAAAAGATTTACATAAAAAAAAAAAAAGAAAAAAGAAAAAAGAAGGCCAAATGGCCATATCAAGCTTCTTCTTCACTTATGTACCAAAAAGCTTCCTCTTCACTTTGCTTCATGGGAAAAAAATGGATATGCTAGAGCTAAAGAAGTCGGAAAGAGGCTAGGGAGGCGGAGAGCTTAGGTGATTTTGGACTTGAGAATTGGTACTTGGGACTTGGTCAGAAATGAGAGAGAGATGGGGTATTTATTGGTGGTGTGGGGTAGACATTCCCTACATGGTCATTAGGTTGTCTTTTTTTTTTTTTGGCTGTAAGGGTAATTTGTATTAAAAAAAGGAAAAGAAAAGATACATGGGTCCAATAATTGACCCCCAGAACAGACAGAAAACATAAAAAAAAACAAGAAGAGAGGAAGTGTCAGCGAGGAGAATCGCTGGGAAAAAAGGCAGAGGAGAGGAGGAGCGGGGAGAAACACAAGGAAGAAATATAGAGGAGATCCATTATACGAACACAAAGAGAGATGTCCAGCTTAGGAATTGATGGAGATTTGCATGGAGGCAAAGAGAGCATTTAGTTGGTTGCTGGCAAAAGGCTTCAAAATCAGCTTCAGGGAGAAGGAGATTGCTTCAGATAGGTGAGCTTGGATGGAATGAAAGGTAGGCCTGCGGTCTTCAAAAATTGCATCGTTTCTGGCCTTCCACAGCTACTAGAGAATTGTGATGAAGATGGCAGCCATGATTTTTGAGCCATTTGCATCATTGTCTTTGGAAAGGGTCGTCCAAATTGCAAATGCAGAGAGACAGAGGAATCTGAAGCCCAGCAGCATGCAGAACCCAGGTCCAAAGGGAAATCGGTAGACCACAGGAGAAGAAAAGATGACCCGTTGAGTCCTTTTCAGCACGGCAAATGCTACATCTGGAGGCAAGAGAGAAACCCAAGCGCTTCAGTCTGATTTCTGAGGGTGTTTTGTTATGCAGCAGGTGCTAGCCAAAGCAAGAGGTTCTATTGGGGAAGATGTTGTTCCAGATCAGCTTGGGCCATGGAAGAACTTCTACTCGGTGTCTGACTATTTGCCATGCAGATCGCATGGTGAGCCTTCCATCAGAGGTGGCTCCCCAAGAAAGGGAATCACTGACGCCTAGATTGGGGGAGAGGTCAGAGAGGAGAGGAAGAAGATGCTGGTGAACAGTTAGAGGCAAAAAAATAGGAATTATCCAAGTTCCTGATTGAAACAGGGATGGGAGACATTGATCCCTGGGAAAATGCTGAAGCGGGAAGATATTTGAGAGAGACTTGCCTGCTGTCCAGGAGTCATGCCAAACATTGATGCTCTAACCATTGCCAAAGATCCAGGAGTTTCCTTGGTGAATGAAAGGGGCAATGCGACGGATTTTTCTCTATATTCAAGAACCATAGATGATGTTCTCGGAGCTCCATATTGGTCTGTATTTAAAATAGCGATTCTTGAACCAGGTAGACCATAGAGAGTTATCTGTAGAGGCTTGCCAACCTAGCTTGATGAAAGAAGTAGTGTTTACATCTGAGATTTTCCTGATACCCAGACCCCCTTCAGCCTTAGGGAGAGAGATGGTAGCCCAGCTTACATGGTGGATTTTTCGGTGGAGGGCGTTACTTGACCAGAGGAAGAGCCTCATTTTTCTCTCAATCTCATTGCAAATTGCTGCAAGAAGAGGGATGATAGCAGCAAGGTGGATGGGCAGACTAGAGATTGACATGTTTAATCAGAATTAACCGGCCAGCAAAAGACGGAGTTTTTGCTTTCCAGGCTGAAAGCTTGGAATGAACTGCATCCAGCAGCGGAAGAAGGTGGCGCCTTTTTGAAGTCCCAAAACAAATCGGAGTACCCAAGTATTTTAGTTGGGTTAAAGCTTCTTTGATGCCTAGGATAGAGTTGATTCTTCTCTTCCTTCTCATGCCACACTTACCTATGTGCAATTGACTCTTCTGAAGGTTGAAAAATTGGCCTATAGCAGACTGGTAAGTTTTCAGAAGATCTTGAAGGATTAGAACACTTGAGGTAGCCCCTTTCATGAAGATGGTAATGTCATCTGCATAGAGCAAATGCAAGGGGTGGAGGGGACCTTAGACAGAGGAAGAAAGAAACCTTGATTTTGGAGGTTGTGAACGTGAAGACTCAAGATTTCTCCTGCTAAGATGAAAAGATAATGGGATAAAGGGTTACCCTGTCTGAGACCACAAAATGGACTGAAAAAAGCCTTGGGGAATTTTGTGAAGGAGCACTAACCCTTTGGAAGTGTAGACACACTCTTTGATAAGGGAGATCCAGACTTCAGAGAATTGGAAAAATTCGAGGACTGAGAAAAGGAAAGACCAATTCAGTTTGTCAAAAGCATTAGAGATGTCAAGTTTACGGTAGAGAGAGCCTTTGTTGAAATTGGAATTGAGTTTTTGAAAGAGCTCAAAAGCAAGAGCAGAGTGATGATGGATGATCCTACCCTTGATGAAAGCAGCTTGGTGAGAGGAAATCAGGTTTGGAATGAATTTGGAGGGCCTGGTAGAAAGAATTTTGGAGTGGATTTTGTAAGTAAAGTTTAACAAGCTAATAGGTCTGAAGTCAGCAAAAGTGCTTAGCGATTTAGACTTGGGGATAAGGGCTAAGAAGAAAGTATTGGAAGCTCTGTGGATCCTTCTAGGTGGAAGAAATGTTGCACAGCTAAGGAGACTGTTTGGCCAATAATACTCCAAGTTGCAGTGAAGAAAGTACCATTGAAGCCATCCGGATCAAGGGAGCTATTCTTTTTTAGAGAGAAAACTACTGCTTTGATTTCATCAGAAGAGGGAATGGAAGTAAGGAGAGAGTTATCTGAATTGGAAACCTTAGGGCTATTGATCTGGAAAAGGGAGGGGCTGGATTGGCTAGCATGAGGCTTAAAAAGGTTGGAGAAAAAATCCACAGCATGGGCTTGGATAGTTGCTTGGTCCTCTGTTATAATGCCATTGACTGAGATGTGGTGGATAGAGTTGAAAGAGCTCCTGGACTTAGCAAAGAGGTGAAAGAACTTAGTATTTAGGTCCCCCTCTTTCAGCCACTGAATTCTAGATCTTTGTTTCTAGTGAATTTCTTGGACTGAGAGGGCCTCATGAAGCTCTGAGTTGGCTAACAGAAGGGCACCTCTGGAGAGGTCCGAAGGATGTGAATCAAGAAGGGTTTGACAGTGCAAGACTTTACCTTTAGCAGCATCGATGTTGTGGAGAAGATTGCCATAAGTGGACTTGCTCCAAAGCCTAAGGGAGTGTTTTAGAGCCTTAAGTTTCTGAGCAAGAATGAATTGAGGATCTCCGGCTATGGGAGAGGCCTAGCTGGATTGGACTGTTTCTAGGAAGGATGGGTGAAGCATCCACTTATTTTCGAATTTAAAGGGGGCATTAGAGGGAGGAGCTTGAGTGTAATGGACTAAAAGGATGGGGCTGTGGTCTGAAGAAATTCTAGGAAGGTGGTGGAGAATAGGGTCACGGAAATGGCGCATCCAAGTGGAATTTACCAAAGCTCTATCAAGCCCAGCAGCCACATAAGATAGGCCTTGCCTATTATTGGACCAAGTAAACCTATTTCCAGCAAAGTTGGTGTCTTGGAGGCCTGCTTGCAACATAGCTGTTTGGAAGGCTTTGAGGGAGGAGAGAGTGGGTTGGCGGATGCTGAGCTTGTTAGAATGGGAGAGGTTAGCATTGAAATCCCCTATGACACACCAGGGCAAGGTGGTTAAGGAGGAATCAATGAAGACATCCCAGAGGGCCTTTCTAAGTGAAGCGTTGATGGAGCCATAAACTCCAGTGATGATAGTAGTTAAGCCAGATGTAGAATTATGGAGAAGCATAAAAAGGTGTTGAGATGACAAGTCTTTAATAGTGGTGGAGAGGGGGTGAGAGGATTTTGATAGGCACCAGAGATTTGCAGTTGTAGTAGCTGATGAAAGGCCATGTGAATGGAACATATCAAATCCAAGTCTATTCCAGCTAAGAGAGATAGAGGGAATGAAAGAAGTCATGGGTTCAGAAATGAAAATGAGATCAGGTGAATGTTTGAGAATCATGTTTGCCAGGGCACGTTTGGTGGGGCTATTGGCAATAGCCCTACAATTCCAATAGAGGACTTTTAACATGGGAAGGAGTTTTGGGAGGTTTTCTTGCCTCTAGACCTCCTGGTGATCGGGCCAGTAGAAAGAGTTGGGGAAGTATGTTTCTTCTCCTTCCCTGTTTTGCCTATGGTTGAGACATTGGTTGGTGGGTTGACTACTGAATTGGCCAAGGGAGAAACAGAGGAGATATTTTGAAAGATTGGGGGGGGGGGGGGGGGGGTGTGGTTCTGCTGTAATGGCCAAGGGAGACCTAAAGGAGTTGGCTACTATAATGGCCAAGGGAGAGCTAAGGGGGATAGATTGAAGGGCGGGGGGTCTACATCTGTTGCAATAGCTCAGGGGGAACTTGGTTCAGCTGGGAGAGGGTCTGAGCCAAGGGATGAAGTTAGGAGGGTAGGTAAGGTGGGGAACTCAGGGAGAAGCTGAAATCCTGGGGGCATCTCTGTGGAAGAGTTACCATCTGAGAAAGCTTGGAGGTTGCGGCCATATATTGAGGGGTTGTGGGCTGGGTCTAGAAAAGAGCAATGATCAAGAATGGAAAAAGGGTTAGAGATATCAACGGTGGGTGAGCAAGATTTTGAAAGGATAACAGAGACCACATCATAGGGTAGGTCATTGAGGGAGGGAGGTTTGGCCCGCTGAGTGGCTATATTATGGCTGGGGCAGAGGTATTGGTGAGGGTTTGAAGGGCCTAACTACTTGTGGTAGGAGTTAGGTGAATGGTGGTGGGGAGAGGGGCTAATGGGATAGAAGAAATAGAAGAGGCATGATGCGTGGAGGTGTAGTTCGATGAGATCAAAATAGGAGGAGGGTTGGGATTGGGCGGCAGAGCTTGGACAAAAGGGGAGCAAAGGCTAGGACCAAGGAATGAGTTTTTGGGATTGGAAATAGGAGAGCAAACTGAGGTAAGGTTCAAGGCTTTTTGGAATTTGCCAGAAAATCTGGACCAGGGGGAGATGGGCTGAGGGTAGGGATAGGAGGAATGGGGAGTGAAGAAATTGGAATGCCTAGGAGGGCAATGGGGGCAAAGACCAGGGGATTTATTTTGGAGGGCCCTAAAGACAAAAAGGTGAGGTTGCAACTGGAGGTATTGATAAAGAGGGGGCACTTTTGCTCACTGTGCCCTGGAGAAAGGCATAGAGGCATGGATAGTGCTCATAATCAACTGAAATTTCCAGCTAACCCTCTCCTTGAAGATGAACAAGAATGGAAGAGTGCCTGGGTTTAGACAGATCAATGTTCACCAGAACTCTAGCAAAGGTGAGGATTCTCTATGCCAATGTGATATTCTCTAGCTTGATGGGATGCCCTATTGAGTTGGCTATGGAGAAGATGATATTTTGGCTCCAACAATGATAAGGTAATTCAGTCAGTCTAATCCAAACAGGGGGTATAGAGGGCGAATTTGACTCATCTTGCCCAAGGGTCCAAGGTAAGAAGAAGACTTTTTTCTTATCAATGGAGAGAGGGGAGAGGCTGAGGATAGAAGCCTTATCTTCTGGAGAGTTAAACCGGAAAATGAAATAGCCTTTGTTGGTGAGGGATACCATACAAGGTCTAGATAAAGGCCAGAGTTTAGCTTTTGCTTCCATTCATTCAATAGAGGGACGTCTACCCACAAACCTTCCTATGACTGCAAATGAAAAGGATTCTTTGCTAGAGGCAAGCATAGATTGAGGAATGGTTAGAGTTGGCATACCATTGATCCACGATGGAGGAGGAAAAAAAGCTGGGTTGCTGGCGAGGAGAGGGATAGGAGGCACAGACAAAAGGTTTGCAAAGGTTTGTTGAAGTGGGAGTGGAAGGTTGGTACCCTGGGGGCGAGACTGTGGCTCTGGCCTAATTGGATAGTCAGAGTGAATAGGATTGGTTTGAGGGGGGAAGAAAAAGGGTCAGGCTCCGTCGAGGGGAACGCTGGAGGACGCTGAGGTGTAGGTTTGATGGGTAAAGGAGGAAAGTTGTAAGGCTGCACAGAGAGAGGTTGGAGCTGCTGAGAAGAGGTTGGTGGAGATGGCGGTTGAGAGCAGGTTGACGCCGTGCAATGGAGGTGGAAGGAGGGAAGTGGGTGGTCGGAAGGTAGGTATGGTGGTGGCTCACCTGTGGAGGTGGTCGAGGAAGTTAGGTGTGGTGGTGGCTAACCTGTGGAAGTGGTCGGTGAAGGTACGTAGGTGAGTTTGGGCGGGAAAGGGAGGAGAGTACATCTCTCTAAACAGAGAGACTGGCAACTTCATTTACCCCGGAGTCTTTTTTAATTGAGGTGGGTTGTTGGACTGGGTTGGTTTCGGGTCAAATCGGTATAAACGAGACGAAGTGGTGGGGGGTGAGGTGGGTCTAGTGGCCGACCTATGGGTTGGTAAACCCATGTAGGGGATCTCCCCCCATTGCTTTTATTAAAATTTAAACAAATTTTTTAGTTGGAATGGTTATTGATAACGTGGTCCTTGTAGGGCTTGGTCAATGCAGGTTGGAAGATGGGTTACCGGGTAGGTTTGAGGCGAGTATCAACCCAACTTGTAGCGACACTTGAGTAAGTCCAAGAAGGCTTAAATGGAGGATTAATGGGTTGGATTTATGTCCATTGAGATTTAGAAGTGGGGCATTCAAGATGGGGCCCAATCACTAGATATTGAGAAGGCAACCGATGTGAGGTTTGGCCCCAAGGTAGGCCCACGGCTGGGTTGGCTTGTGAAGAGGGACGACCAACATGGATTTTTGTAGGTGGCATTCTGACTGGGCCGATAAGCTAGTGGCGAACATAAAAGGAAATTCTTCCGATAGTAAAGTATTTGATATAAATATTACAGCTCCACCATATTATTATTAAACTATGGTGTACATGGCTCAAAATTCTCTCTTTAAGCTCATACGCGTGCACCAATTTTTTATCGAGAAACTCTAATGTACTGTCCCTATCTACCTCGCATGAGGATCCACTAATCCAAAAGGCCGTCATTTTTGTAACAGAATGACCGCTAACAACGTCGAGACTACCGCCGAAAAAAATATAACGTCGTTTAATAAAAATGACGGCCTATGACCGTTAGTTAAAGTAAAAATTACTGACGTTAGGGAACAGTCACGATTTCCGACCGTCATTGGCTGTCGGTATTTTTTCTCTAAATTGGTAAAATAAAAAAAAAGACGGTCCATGAATGTCGGTTTTTTATTTTATTATTTAATATCTAGTTTTTTTTTAAACCAATTTTTTAATTATTTAAAAAAAACCTAAATTAATTTTAAAATACTTAACAGAGTATCAATTATAGAACCATTCATTTTCCATCCAATAAAAGTGCTCAAGTGAGCTAAAAACACTGGTAGTGAAAAATTCATCCATCCAATCAATATGTAAACTTACAGTATCAAAATAGTTATCAGAAATAATTACAGCATCAATATGTAAACAGTACCTTTTTTTTTTTTTGTTAACTTTAAAGTTAACAAAAAAAAAAGAAAAAAGAAAAAAAACATATTTCATATCTCCATAACAATCTCCGAAAATCGAGAAAAGAAGCCAAAGCCCACTTGTGGAGAGAGTTGCCCATCCTTTTCTAAATGGAAAGATGGACTATTACCCTAATGAGCCATCCCTGCACCTTTCTTGGAATCTTCTTTACCTGGGAATTTTATGGTCCCAGGAGGTTTGATTTTTCCAGGTTATTTTCAAAGGCTAATCAAAGGCAAGTCACATCCTTTTATACACATCAGCACTTTTCACCCATTTCCACCATGTCCACCATATTAGGAGACTAAAGATTCCATCATTTTAAGACACATTTTCTCTTTGAGCATATAAGGATTAAGCTCTTGGTGGTAGAGTTTGTATCAGATTCAAACTCCCGGTTTCACAGAAGTCCCACGCTGGTCAGGAGATGTGCGATTCCAATAGGGGTAGAGTCCATAGTAGTCGTGACTTCTAGGGATCGCTTTATATAAAGGAGATGGGGACCCTTGCTTGGTCATCCAGTAGATATGAAAGCATTTACAACGAGTTTGTGGGATCTATCTCACACTAGAACGCTCAAGGTTCTTAGCGAGTTCGTATACCACTAAATGACAAAAGCCTCTTTTTTTTAAAAAAAAAAAAAAAAAAAAAAAAGCTACATTCTTCATCCGCAAAATGAAAAAAAAAAAAAAAAAAAAAAAAAAAAAAAAAAAAAAAAAAAAACCATAACTGATTTCTTGATTGGACACTATTCTTTTATAGACACTTTTTTTTTTTTGGTAAATATCTTCTCTAGTCTCTTAGATTGAACCTAGAGCACACTTCACTAGCTAGTTAGGTGAAGTTACCATGCAGGCCCTCCATACATAGACTGTATAGAAAATTGCTGTGTTTTGGAAGATGGACGACCTGTTACAATCGGAGTCTACTTTGATTAATACCCTATGTGGAAAAGTGGAGATCCATTGCCATCCGTTTGGAAGGTGGGATAATTATTGATTCATGACCCTAAAACCATCTCCGAAAATCGGGAAAAGAGGCCAAAGCCCACTTGTGGAGAAAGTTGCCCCATCCTTTTCTAAATGGAAAGATGGACTATTACCCTAATGGACCATCCCTTCAACTTTCCTAGAATCTTCTTTACTTGGGAATTTTATGGTGCCCATGAGCTTTGATTTTTCCACGTTATTTTCAAAGACTAATCAGAGACAAGTCACATCCTTTTACACACATCAGCTCTTTTGACCCATTTCCACTATGTACACCTTGTTAGAAGACTAAAGATTCCATCATTTTATGACAGATGTTCTCTTTGAGCAAATAAGGATCAACCTCTTGGTTGTAGAGTTTGGATTAGGTCCAAGCTCCCGATTTGGCAGAATTCCTAGGTCGGTCAGGAGATGTAGGAAAAATTCTACTTTTTGAACGGAAATGAAAGTTGCTACTTCTCGTACCACTAAATGGAAAAAGCTTCTTTTTTAAAACGAAAACAAGTAAAAAAGCTACATTCTTCATGCACAAAATGACAAAAACTATAACTGACTTCTTGATTGGACACTATTCTTCTGTAGTTTCTTTTTATTTTATTTTATTTTTTTTGGTAAATATCTTCTCTAGTCTCTTAGATTGACACTTGATCAGGTCACTTCACCGAGCTCACTTCACCAGCTAGTTTAGTGAAGTACTTACTTACCATACAGGCCCTCCATCTATAGACTGTATAGAAAGTTGTCGTGTTTTGGAAGATGGACGAACTGTTACAATCGGAGTCTACTTTGATTAATACCCTATTTGGAAAAGTGGAGATCCATTGCCATCCATTTGGAAGGTGGGATAATTATTGATTGATGACCCCAAAACCACTCCGAAAATGGGGCAAAGAGAGGCCAAAACCCACTCGTGGAGAATTTTTTTTTTTTTTTTTTAATGTCACTTGTGGAGAAAGTTGTCCATCCTTTATTAAATGGAAAGATGGACTATTACCCTGCGACTCTCCTGGAATCTTCTTTACTTGGGAATTTTATGGTGACCAGGAGCTTTGATTTTTCCACGTTATTCTCAAAGACTAATCAAAGACACAAGTCACATTCTTTTATACACATCAGCTCTTTTCATCCATTTCCTCCATGTCCACCACGTTAGAAGACTAAAGATTCCATCATTTTAAGACACATGTTCACTTTGAGCAGATAATCTATATTGATGGACAACACTTGTCCCCTTCTGGGCCGTTGCTCTATATATATTAGATTTACCCACAACCT
Source organism: Persea americana (assembly GCA_029852735.1). Lineage (NCBI taxonomy): Eukaryota > Viridiplantae > Streptophyta > Magnoliopsida > Laurales > Lauraceae > Persea > Persea americana. The sequence goes on from CM056816.1 coordinate 20,409,844, forward strand.
CATGTCATCTCATACATAGTTGTTTTCTTCTTGTCTTAAGAAATCATGTTTGCGTCCAAGTTTATTCTTTCTTTTTGGGTTGGGTTCTTATGTATTGCAACCTTGAAATTCATTTCCACTATTGGGAATGCAAATGTAGGTTGTTTGGAAAGCGAGAAACAAGCTCTTGTCGACTTCAAACTGGGTCTCAAAGATCCTACCAACCGGTTCTCCTCATGGGTGGGAGAAAACTGTTGCAGATGGATAGGTATTCGCTGCAACAACAAAACGGGGCATGTTGAAAGCCTTACCCTCCGGAATTCATATCACCGCCAATTTACCTTGAGAAAATTCATTCAAATGGTGATGTATCGAGAACTTGTACCAGAATTCGAGAGGTCATGCATATCTGGTGAGATAAATCCATCTTTGGTTGAGTTGAAATATCTGAAACACTTGGACCTAAGCCTGAATTGTTTTGGAGGAATAGGCATTCCAAATTTCATCGGTTCATTCAACCGATTGAGATATCTTAACCTCTCTAGGGCAGGCTTTGGTGGAAGGGTTCCTCACGAACTAGGAAACCTCACATCCTTGCGTTATCTTGACCTCAATCATAAATTGTTTCTAGGGGCATATGCAAGTGATGATTTGAATGGTCCTATTTTTATGCCAAACTATAACTTACATGTCAATAGCCTTCATTGGCTCTCACGCCTCTCTTCTTTGCAACACCTTGACATGGGAGGGGTGAACCTCAGTATGGCAACTGATTGGCTAGTATCAATAAATATGCTTCCTTCCATTCTACACTTACATTTGAGGAATTGTAGTCTTGTTAGCATTCCTACGTCACTCCCACATGTGAATTTTTCTTCTCTTTCCACCCTTGATCTTTCCTTTAACATGCTTGGTCCTAAGATTCCTACATGGTTGTTGCTCAATGCTAGCAGAATGATGTCCCTTAACTTGGGTTCCAATTATTTTGGAGATTTCGTTCCAATTGGACTTGGGAATCTTTGCAAGCTACAAACCTTGGAGCTGTGGTCAAATTCTTTTGCTGGAGAGATAAAAAAATTTAAAGAGTGTTTTATAGGATGCATTAGGAATAGTTTGGAGGAATTAGATTTGGGATCTAATGAGCTAAATGGGCATCTTCCTGATTGGTTGGGGCAATTCACTAATTTGAAATCTCTCGATCTTTCTTGTAACTATATTTCCGGTTCCATTCCTCCATCTCTTGGAAGATTGGTATCCTTGAGAAAACTAGATCTTAGTGGAAACTCTCTTTCCAGTATGGTCCCTTCATCACTCAAAGGATTGTCGTCCTTGGAAGAACTAGATCTCTCTAATAATGAGTTGAATGGGTCTATCTCGGAAAGCCTTGGACAACTTTCGGATCTAGTGCGTTTACATGTGAGCAATAATTCTTTTAATGATGTTTTTTCAGAAACTCACTTTTCCAAACTCAAAAGACTGAAATATCTAGGGATGTCTTCAACTTCAATAACCTTTAATGTGAGTTCTAGTTGGGTTCCCCCTTTTAAACTTTTAGGAATCGAAATGAGTAATTGCAAATTAGGGCCAAAATTTCCAGCATGGCTTCGAACTCAGAATGAATTACATTTTTTGTCCCTCTCAAGTGCAAGTATTTCAGATGCCTTCCCTGATTTTTTATGGAAATTATCTCCCAACATTTATCATATAGGTCTGTCCAATAACTCACTCTCAGGCTCAATTTCAAGAAGCATCGGAGAAAAGATAACAAATCTAATGTCCTTGTCACTTTCCTCTAATCGTTTGAAGGGAAGCATCCCTCTATCTCTATGCAAAATGAAATATTTAGAAAGTTTATTTCTCAGTGACAATCATTTGACTGGTGAAATTCCACGATGCTTGGGAGATTTACAGTATTTGGTGGCTATGGATTTGAGAAATAACAGTCTCTCTGGAGTGGTTCCTGCCTCAATAGGTCATTTGTCTCGGCTTCAATCATTGCACTTGAACAAAAATAAGCTTTCAGGAGAGCTTCCTCCAACCATGAAAAGATGCAAAGGATTGATCACACTTGATCTTGGAGAAAATGGATTCTCGGGCAAGATACCGAACTGGATTGGTGAAGAATTGTCATCTCTTAAATTCCTCTTCCTTCAATCCAATAAGTTTGATGGTAACCTTCCTCCACAACTGTCTCTACTTTCAGAACTTCAAGTCTTGGATCTTTCACAAAACAATATATCAGGAACAATACCAACCTGCTTTGGTAACTTCACTGCTATGGCTATCATTAACAAGACAAATGAAATCATTTATAGTGGAGGTATAACTGATGCTTTAGAGAGTATTGTGGTGTATTCAAAAGGAAGTCAACTAAAGTATAGCACTACAATTTCACTCGTGGTCAGCATAAACTTATCAGGGAATAAACTTTGTGGAGAAATTCCTCAAGAAATTACTCATCTTTTTGGATTGCAGGGTCTGAATTTATCAAAAAATCAACTCACAGGAAGAATCCCAGAAAATATCAGTGGTCTACGGCAGATGGAATCTCTAGATCTCTCATGCAACTGGCTTTCAGGTGCGATTCCAGATAGCTTATCAAAGCTGACATTTTTAGTTCTCCTGAACTTGTCATATAACAATTTCTCGGGAAGAATTCCACGGGGCAATCAACTTGATACCATCATCGATACATCTATTGCCTGGGGAAATCCTTTTTTATGTGGGCCGCCACTTCTAAACCAATGCCCAGAAAATGAAACTTCTCCTGATTCACAATCAGTTGCTGGCGAAGAAGAAAGTAATGATGAGTTGCTAATGCACCTATTTTATATCAGCATGGTATTTGGATTTTTGGTGGGATTTTGGGTCGTATGCGGCATTCTTATTTTTAAAAGGACTTGGAGGATTGCATACTACCAATTCTTTGGTGCCATGGGAGATCTATTTTATGTGAAAGTAGCAAGATATGTGGCCAAACTCCAAAAGGCGAAGAACAAATTACTGGGTACTGAAGGACAATAATGAGTCACAGATGTGCCTCTTGATGATCATTGGTGTAGCAATAAACAGGTACGAAAGGCATTTCTAATCTAAGGTGTGTATTCTTTTACCAAAAAATAAAAAAAAAAAGATCTGTGTTTTTTGTAAAAATATTTTCATAACTACCAAATGCATTCTTAAGATTATCCAATTCATTTACTTTCAGAATTGCCAAAAGCATTTTTAAAATTATCCAATTTCTGGCTTCTAAGGATTAGACTAGTATGGATCAGCATGCATGTGGCATGTCTCCAATAAGCTAGGGCATGATATACATGCTAGCGCATACAGAGGCAGACACACATATATACTTTTTTGGGCAGTTGCCTGGTCGGGCCTGGGTCCAGTTCCAAAGCCCATATAAGATTTTTGAGCCAGCTTCCAAAATCCACTTGAAGATTTTAGGGTCCGCCCCCAAAACCCAACTACGTGTCTTTTCGGATATGCTCCCTTGGATAAAAATTCTTGGTCTGCCACTTGGTGCATATGCTTGTAGGAATCTTCCAGTTATGCCCAATGTAAGGAGAAGAGTAGCTATGCGTTCATATATATTATAGAAACTAGAAAATGTTTTAAAGATGCTGAAGATTTTTTCTTCTTGGTGCAGATGCTTTTGCTCGCTGGGATCTCTGACAGCACTGACTCGCTGTTCCTCCTTCTCTGTTCAACATTGCTCCAGTTCAGATTCTGATGTCCAGTCGCTTGCTCTGCTACTCTCATGTTCCTCTTGGTCCATCTCTTGCTTCTCCTCGTCATTTCTGGCTTCTGCACTGTGTAGCTGAGGTCTGCCTCATCGTGGTCCTTGCTGTGGTCTTGGTCGTCCCAGTGGTTCTTTTTTATGGTCATCCTTGTTTCTTGTCTTTTGGTTTTTTACTAAGTTTTTGATGTAGTTTCTTCTGTTGGCTTGGTTAGTACTTTTTAATGTATTTTCTTTTGTTGATTTGGTTTGTCTTCTCTCTTTTGTAAATATTTTGGGGCTTAACTTTCTTTTAGTTATGTTTCTTTATCCTCCAAATAGATATTTGCATTTTAGCAAAAAAAAAAAAAAATCCGAAAAAGAAGAAAGTTTCTCTTCTTAAAAGAAGTCTGCCCCTTTTATAATATAAAGCTTTTGACTATAGGGTCACCTTTAAATAATGAAACTCCCTCCCTCTCCTCTACTTATGGTAAGGAAATGGATGAAAATGCTCTTATCTGTGTGAAATTGCAATTGTTTACTTAATTTTGCGACTGAAGTTCAATTTGAAAAGGTACTTTGATAGGATCATTTCAGCCCATCAAAGCACTCTACCCATGTAAATCTTAGCCTCACACTTTCCAAAACGTACGATCCCCAACTAAAAATACTAACTAATAGAAATGCTCCTTTAGATGTTCCCGACAGTCAGAGATCAAGAGACCAAATGGTCAAATCAAAATCAAGTAATGGAACGCACAAAATATCCATTTTTTTTTATTGATTGGTAATGAAACTCATATTAAAATAAAGAAAAGATCAAAACAAAGAAACCACAAGAACCAGGAAAGATACAAAAGCTTTATACCAAACCTCATTCAAGAAGAAAAAAACATACAAAGAAACAACACAAAGAATCAAATACCAACAAAAGGACCATCCCTATCCACGCCTTGTTTAGCTAGCAAATCCGCGGTAGTATTAGCCGACCGAACAACATGCTTGAAGACCACCCGCATCGAAGAAGACAAAACTCCAATCTCATTGAGGATGTAAAAAGCTTCCCAAGGAGCCCTACCTTTCCGTGAAACCAAAGAAACTGCATTAGATGAATTGCTTTCCACAATCAAGTTATCACCAAATGATCCGGAATAAATTCTCGAAGCTTCTTGAATGGCAAGCACCTCTGCCTCGTTAGATTCTTTAATTCCAATAATCTTGGAGAAATAAATCAACAACTTCACCTTTGAAATTGCGGAGCAGTCCTCCAATACCGGCCGGACCCGGCTTGCCTCTAGATGCCCCATCTACATTAAACTTGAGGACCCCTTCCAAATGTGGGCACCATCTAGTAAGACTGATGGATCTAGAAATTGTCAATGTTAAGAAATTTGACCTCCTTACTCTCCATAGCCCATTTTCCGATTTTTATCAAAACTCCTCCCAAGATATCTTGAAAAAAAGAAACCGAATCACAAAAAACCCTCTCATTCCTTTCCTTCCAAATGGACCAAAGAATAGAAAATGGAATGAGTCTCCAAAGCAATAACCCACACCCCCTAAAAGGAGACAAACACCAAGCATAAAAAAGATCACCCAAAGAACCTGGAAAGCACCATAATATGCCACATTTATCCAAGAAATACTTCCAAAGAAAAGAAACAACCTCACAGTGAATAAAGAGATGATTGATAGACTCGGTCTCCTTGCCAGATAAAGAGCAAGTGTCCTAAAGATTCACCAAAACGAGGCCTTTCCTTCTAAGATTGTCGACTGCAGAAATCCTGCCTACCACAGCTAGCCAACAAAAAGCCTCCACTCTCGGAGGAGCTAGACCCGTCCACCCCTAGCCTATGAATGACGCATAGAAGAAGAAGGCTCCATTGCTACAGTGAAGGACTTCACTGAGAAAAGCCCTAAGCACGAAGGTTTCCAAATCCGAGTATCATTAACATCCCTGCATAGAAAAATGTTAGAAAGCAGACTCAATAGAGACTCATACTCAAACTCTTCTAACTGACGCAAAGTTCTTCTCAAAGGAATTCTCCAAACTATACGATCCCCCTCACAAGAATTACACTCGTGGACTGAAGACTGTTTATTAGGCACCACTCTAAACAATCTAGGAAAAAGACTCCCCAAAGACTTCACCCCCGCCCAGTCATCAAACCAGAAACGAACAGACACACCAGACCCAACAATGAAACCCACACCATTATTAAGGACCTCCCCCATGACATTAGACTCATCCCCGAGACAAGAAATGACACCCCAACAACCCGACCTCCTATACCTAGGGACAAATTTAGGGACCCAACCCCACTCATCTTCACTATATTTAGAAGCAATGATCCTCCTCCAAAGAACATCTTTTTCCTCCCCAAAATGCCACCATCACCTAGCTAGTAAGGCCCAATTTTTATGCACTAGTCTCCCAAAACCCAGACCACCAAGGAATTTAGGCTTGATCACATCCTTCCATTTCGTTAAGTGAAGCTTGTCCCTCCCATAAAAAATCTCTTCTAATTTGGTCTAATCTTTCAACCATTGAAATAGGCATTTTAGGTAAAGACATATAATAAACTGGCAAATTGGACAAAGTTGCTTTGATCAGAGTAATTCTGCCCCCTAAAGAAAGGTACCGCCTTTTGCATATGGATAATTTATTTTCAAGCTTATCAACAACTAGCTGCCATAAATCCTTTGACCTTGGGTTCGCCCCGATGGGAAGCCCAAGATACTTAATAGGAAGCTTTTCATATCTGCAATATAGCGTTATGGCAATCAAACAAGCTTTCTCATCGGGGCAACCAACACCCACTAAACTGCTTTTGAATAAATTAATCTTTAAACCAGACACAATTTCAAAACTTCTCAAAATTCTTTTCAAATCAATGATCTCCTCCCATTTCGCAGAGCTAAACAAAATGGTTTAATCAACAGACTGAAGATGAGTAACACACTCCCCTCCTCTCTTGAATTCAAATCCTTCAATAATCCCCAGGTTGTTGGCTCTAATAAGAAGCACACTCAAAGGTTCCACCACCTAAGTGAACAAGAAAGGGGAAAGAGGATCACCTTGTCTTAGACCCCTAGAGGCTTTAAGAAGGTGAGTCAGAGATCCATTCACCAAAACAGAGAAAGATGCAGAGGAAATACATTCACAGAACCAACCTCTCCACTTGTCGCCAAACCCAAATCTCATAAGCATGTTATCTACATGATCATAGGCCTTTTCCAAATCTATCTTGAAGATAACAACCTCCTGACCCGAGCGTTTTCTAGAATCTATTAGTTCATTAGTATAAGAATGCCATCAAGGATTTGCATGCCTTGAACAAATGCCCCTTGAAAAGGGCTAATAATGTCAGGAAGTACAATTTTCAACCTATTAGCCAAAATCTTCGCTAATAATTTGTAAGTGCATCCCACCAAGCTGATTGGCCTAAAATCCTTCAACTTCACTGGATTAGAGATTTTTGGAATAAGAGTAATAAAGGTGGAATTAGATTCCTTATTCAATTTGCCTCTCTGATGAAATTCTTTGAGCATATCAGAAAAATCATCCCATAAGAATTCTCATGCAGTTTATGAAAGAAAAATTGAAGCCATCTGGGCCTGGAGCCTTATCACCAACACAATCCGCCAAAGCCTTGGTTATTTCTTCTGGGTCAAACTCCATCTCTAACCAAATCTTATGATCTAACTGGATGGAAGGAAAAGAAACCCCATTCAAAGTTGCTTTCGTGAAATCTTCCTTTCTAAATAAATTCTCAAAAAACTTAGCAACTTCTTCCTTTATCTCCATTGGCTTGTCTAGAATAACTCCCCCACAATTCAACCTCCCAAAGAAGTTCACCCTTTTTCTAACGTTTACCATGCGGTGAAAGAATTCAGTATTTTTGTTGCCTTCTTTCTGCCAAGGAGCTCTTGATTTTTTCCTCCATGACACTTCTTCCACTCTCTATTTAACTCCCATATATTTTTAAGAGCTTGCTATCTTTCTAATCTCTCTCCATCCTCTATCCCCCCGGTCTCTTCAACTTTATCCCACCTTTCGACTTGGTTCATCAAAGAACAACGAGTGTTTTCAATTTGACCAAACTCCTCTTTGTTCCGAGCTTTAATTTTATACTTCAAACATAGGAGCTTCTTGAAAACCTTGATCCTGCAAAACCATTAACTTGAGATTGAGACCACCAAAGACGAGCGTTGGCTAAAAAAGATTTGGAAAGGAGCCAACAATTTTCAAAACGAAATGGTTTGGGACCCCAATCAACTTCCTTAGAGGTAATCAAAATAGGCCAATGATCTAAGAATTGTCTATGAAGTGCTACTTAGATCACTCTTTTGAAGCAATCTTCCCAATCTGAAGAAACCAGAAAGCGATCAATTACGCTTATCACCACTTGGACCTGATTGTTGGACCATGTGAACTTTCTACCCACCGAAGGCATTGATAAGTGCTTAATTGTTTACAATCTAAGCCCTAATGTTTGATTTATCTTATGCTATTCATAGTTATTTTATTTGATTTTAGATAGTTCTTTTAAATTTTTATGTAAAGGTCAAAATGAGTCAAAAAGAGCATAAATCATGAAAAAGTAGGAGTGAATCCCAAAGTAGGGCCATGGTGGGTCCCATCCAAGTTGTTTCGGATTTCAAAGATTACTTTCTAATTCGTTGGGAACTTAAAATTCAAATTAGAAGAAAGAATTGGAGAAGAAGGAAGCATAATCAAGAAAGGAAAGTGAAACAAAGAAGAAAAAAAGAGAATTCCAAGTATGTCACACGCCCAAAGGGGGGCCCGCAGCCATTGCAAAAGTGGAATTTCAAAATTTAGAAACTCCTGTTCAAGTTAAAGTGGAGCCCAAGAATGAAGAAGAAAGAGGAGAAAAATAAGGAAAGTTTAAAGGAAAATTCCAAGCCACGTTAGAAGTTCAAGAAGGGGGTCCCACAATCATTGTACACACATCATATGTGCCCACCTTTATTATAAAAGGTTTAGATTTGATCTCTTGCAATTAAATCTTAGATTTGTGGGACCATGTGAAGAATTTTCTAGAAGAAACAAGTGGGACTAGATTTAGAAAGTCTTGCTGATCAAGCAAGAAGACTCTTATTTCATTCTAATTAAGAAGCCTAATTGCAAATCAAGTTGGAGATCTAAACCTACAAGGAAACTATTCACTAAAGAAGGCTGTTGCAATAATTATAAAAGGCATAAGAGGGAGTGGACGTCCAGCATCGTATCCTCACATATATTTAGCCATATCATCTTAGCCACGTCCAAGAGAATTTAAGCCACCATACCAGCACCTTATCATCACAAAAACCAACCATCATCATCTCATAAACCCTAGCAGCCGTACTGCCATCCTTGGAGCCATCTTTGGAGCATTTTGGAGAGCTTTTGGAGGAGGTAAAAGGGGAACGAGCTGCTGGCAGACTTCTTCTTCTTCTTCTTCTTCAATATTCAGCGTTCTTCTTATGGCTCTATTTACTATTTTATTTTTCATTAAAGACATGAGTAGCTAATTTTTTTTAATTCAGATTTCTGTTTTATGAGTTGTAATTCTAAACCATGTTTTTAATTGATGAGTTGTGTATATGCTGTGCCAACCATGCTATGTTCAATTAAATTTAAGCATGGCTAACTTAATTTTGATTGATCTTGATGATTAAGCATCTAGGGTTTAGAACCATGAATAATCTAAGTATATGCCATGCTTAGACTCATGCATTTGTCATTCCCATTGTTTTTATGCATTATGTGTATTTTGACTAGGACATATGCCATGCTTAGTTTTTACAACATGATGAGTAATTCATGTAGTATGCTACTCATGAATTGGGTTTAGGGGATAATAATCTAGACGCATATGCCATGGTCTAGGTTGATAGATGTCACTAATAATTCTGATTTTTTATTAAAGGGTAATAAGAGGCATACATGGATTGGTTAGGGGAGTAGATGAAACCCTAATTATTACTGTTTTTCAAATCTAGTACTAGTTGTGTGTTTTAGATTATTTTCCATTTAGCTTTTGATAGTTTAACTTACTGTTTTTAGTAGTTTAATTCAACTTTTCATCATTCAATTGTTTCTTTTTAATATTCTGATTTTTTAGCTGCTTTTGACATTATTTTATCACGAGTCTTCAAGGGATCGATCTCGTACTTACAATTCACTACACTACATAGTGATCTTGTGCGCTTGCGAGTTATAATTGCGTGCATACTAGTAGCCTATTTCTAGGTTGCTAGTGCATACCAGGCATGTCAATTAGATCACCCCTGTTAATAAAATCTGAGAACAAGCCCATTGAACGACAAATACGAGCCTCCCCTCTCTTCTCGTGCAAAAACCGAATCATGTTAAAGTCCCCTCCAAAACACCAAGGGACTCGCCATTGCATTTTAAGATTAGCTAAACTCTCCAAGAAAGCACTCCTTGAACCCTCATCATTAGGACCATTGTCAATTCAAATAATGGAGAGAGAGAGAGAGAGAGGATTCTCTAGGTATTGAGCCTATGGTTGTGTTCACTCATCTGATAGACGCCACCTTGATTGTGCCTTTTATACCTATTGACCATAGAATTGTCAAAGTTAAGGATTAACTCCAAATATTGGTGACTTTGAATTGGATTTCCCGATGAAATTATGGAAAAATAGAAACCACAATGTCCTAAACATTCTCTTTATATGACTAATTTTAAAGTACTTAGATTCCGAAGTCTTCTTTCATCTTTTAAGGTTTGCATTCACATCATCCCTTGATTTGTCGAGGAACACTACATCATCTGTTTACTAAGATGTTTTGTTTTGAATATGAGTAGTTAAATCGTCCATAATCAGTGTAAAGAGATAAGGGCTTAAGGCCGACCCTCGATATAAATTTATGGTCACTAAAAGCTCACATGTATCTTCATGGATAACTTTTACACTCATTATCAATTTATCACATATGTCTTTGATGGCTTCAATATAATCTCTTTGGACACTCCTTTGATCTAAAATCCACTAAATTAGATCTCTAGGTATTTTGTCTTGAGCTTTCTATAGATCGATAAAAATCATGTACAAAGTTTTCCTCTTCTCTCGGTATCTTTTTATTAAATATTGCCTAAGTGACAAGATAGCATTCATTCTTGACCTCTGAGGCATGAAACCAAATTTACTTTTAGATATATTTGTCTTTTGCTTATGTTTTTATTACATTACTTTCTCCCATAGTTTCTTTGTTCATATTACATAATCCAAATTTAAAGTGGGTGAACAATCTATATGTGTTTTGTACATGCATTATCTTAGATAGAAGAATAATCATTCTTTAATTACAAATAAGTATAATTATCAAATTAAAAATATCCAATTTACGTCCAATAATTTTACTCATTTTGCTTGCATTATTTGACTTGAGCATAAACTAGGTATAGATTTAAATAAATATCAGGCTTGAGGAAAATCCAAAATTGTGTTTGTATCTATTATTTGGACCCACTTTAATGCGATTCATGTTATTTAAATAAAAATCAAGTTTTCCTTTGAAAATAATTTGACTTAGTTTTGAGTGAAAATAAGCTTGAATATGAGATATGGTTGGGCCCACGAGGTAAATAGCATTCCATCACAGGAGAAGTTTTTTTTATACTATTATTGTTTCAATTGAAAACTATATGTGCAGTTTTTTTTTTTAGTTTTTATACTTTTATTTGGAAGTGCCTTGTTAGCGTCTAAAATTCTAGGCTCCTAACTAGTTCAACGCTTTCTATTGAAGTGGATTATTCGTGTTTTCATATTAAAAAAAAAAGAAGTGCGTCCTAATGCATATATATATATATATATTGAGAATATTCATGAATATGAATTGCACATGAATATTCTTTTTATGCATATAACCACATATGACTTTTCCTCTTTTGCATATGAAAACTTCCAATTATGGAAGTATCCCTCACCCTATGGTGAGGGATGGATGTACATGAATATTCTCCATATATATATATTTCATATGTTTTGTACGAGCTCAATTGGGGAGCAATTCATATTGAGGTGAAATTTGGCTACGTCACAAGGAAAAGAAAAAAAAAAAGAACCAAGAGGATATGCATTCGAGCGGTTTAAATGTTCTAAAAGCAGGGTTCACATGAATACTCTCACTCCACCTTTAGTTTCTTTGTTAAGATGAGAAAAGAAAAGAATAGTTTTGGAAGGAAAGCGAATGAAATGGCAAATTTGAAAAGATGCCCCTTTTAGTGCCTTCAGAAAATCTCTCCGACTCTATTTAAGTATGGCAAAATCTGATCAAACCCCTGTAACTTGAACTGACCCAATCCGTATTGGACCTGCAAACCCCGACCCATAACATATATGAGTCAGTCACAGAGTAGGAGAACCTGATTTATTACAAAAGTGGCCTGGGTTAGGGTTAACCCATTAATCCGCTCAGCCCTCATAACAAGCCTAATGCAATTTAAATAGATGGGTTTAGGATTAATGGCCCAAAAGCAAATGCAGAAAATAGAAGAGAAAACAACAAGAAAAATAAGAGGAATGCAACGTTTCTTCAATTTCTCTCCATAAAGTTTGACTTTTGTATTTAGTTTACATTTAAGGATTGTGGGATCTTGTTTTGATTATTGGGTACAAAATAGGCCACATGTTTACCTTGATTCTCCATTGGTTCCTTCAATGATCTCATTTACATGTGGGCTAATTGTGAATTTTTGAAAGAAATGCAAAAGATTTACATAAAAAAATAAATAAATAAAAAAATAAATAAAAAAAAACAAGAAGAAGGCCAAATGGCCATATCAAGCTTCTTCTTCACTTATTTACCAAAAAGCTTCCTTTTCAGTTTGCTCATGGGAAAAAAATGGATATGCCAGAGCTAAAGTCGTTGGAAGGAGGCTAGGGACGGGGAGAGCTTAGGTGATTTTGGACTTGAGATTTGGTTCTTGGGACTTGGTCAGAAATGAGAGAGAGATGGGGTATTTATTGGTGGTGTGGGGTTGTCATTCCCTACATGGTCATTAGGTGGGTTGTTGGATTGGGTTAGTTTTGGGTCAAATCGGTATAAACGAGACGAAGTGGTGGAGGTGGATCGAGTGGTCGACCTATGGGTTGGTCGACCCATATAGGGATCTTCCCCTATTGCTTTTCTTAAAATTTAAACAAATTTTTTAGTAGGAACGGTTATTGATGACATGGTTCTTGTAGGGCTTGGTCAATACAGGTTGGTAGATGGGTTATTGGGTAGGTTTAAGCCAACCTGTTGCGACACTTGAGTAAGTCCAAGAAGGCTTAAATGGAGGATTAATGGGTTGGATTTCTGTCCATTGAGATTTAGGAGTGGGGCATTGAACATGGGGCCCAGTCACTAGATATTGAGAAGGCAATCGATGTGAGGTTTGGCCCCTAGGTAGGCCCACGGCTGGGTTGGCTTGTGAAGAGGGACGACCAACATGGATTTATGTAGGTGGCATTCTGGCTGGGCCACTAAGCTACTGGCGACTGCATTATGGTCACCCATAAAAAACATGTTAGAAGCACACGAAGAAAATTCTTCCGATAGTAAAGTATTTGATATAAATATTACAGCTCCACCATATTATTAAACTATGGAGTACATGGCTCAAAATTCTCTCTTTAAAGTTATATGCATGGGACCAATTTTTTATCGAGAGACTCTAAGGCAGCGTTTGGTTCGCTAGAATGGTTTTAGGCAAGAATGCAGATAAGTTTTTTATTATTTTGGAAAAAACTAAATTAATTTTTAAAAACTCAACAGAGTATCAATTATAGAACCATTCATTTTCCATTCAATAAAAGTGCTCAAGTAAGCTAAAAACACTCGTAGTGAAAATTTCATCCATCCAATCAATATGTAAACTTACAGTTGCCAAATCGTTATCAGAAATAAAAAAACTTAATGAAATCATACAAAAAATCTAAATCATTTGCATATGTTATTGTTTGTAATGAAATTAGTTGCGCATAGTACTAAATGTGTGCATCAACATGACCAGTAATAGTTATTGCATGAGAATGTTATAATCATGGGACTGAAGGTTTTTTAGCTCCAAAATGACCAAGCTTACATTATTTCTCCAGTTACCACAATATATGATAGGAACCTTTAAATGGTATAAGGTTTTACATATCAATTCTTTCTCCAATGGGGATAGTGTGTAAGGAGCATCTGGATAGGTCAACTTACCGTTCTTTTCCACGGGCTATAATATTTTCTTAATCTTCATCTCTTTTAGGTGTTGGCGGGCTTGGAGACCATCTTTTGTCTTTCCCTTTTTGTTCATGATTGTTCCAATTAGAATCTCTACCACCTTTTTCTCAATGTGCATCACATCCAGGTTATGATGAATGGGCATATCCTATAGAAATTATATATTCTTATTAGTATGCAAGCCTTTTATACCATGTTACTTTAAGTTTAAGATACATGAATGTCAAACATATATTCCAGTATGGTAAGTAAAAAAAGATTGATCTCTTCGACCATGCAGTGGAATCACACTCATCAATAGACCTCTTCCTATTCTTGCTCTTTCCAAAGTTAGTTTGAATAGTCTCCATTTTTTTTTAACACTTCGGATCCACTTAAACGCCTTGGATGCCTCCTTTTTTTCTTCATTTCCATTAAATTATGATTTTTGATTCCGGAAAAGATGTCTTAGATTTGGTTGGAATCTTCTATGCTCCATGTAAGCACACTTCTTTTCATGGTTTAGCCACAGTGAATTTGTCCCATCACCACACACAAGAAAACCAAGCTTTCCTACAGTCCTACAACCTGATAAATGTCCATATGCTGGAAAATCATTTATAGCCCATAGGAGAATTGCTTTCATTGTGAGCCTACTCTTATTGTAAGATTCATATATTATGGTTCCAGTACTGGACCACAATTCATTCAACTCTTCGATCAATGGTTACAAATAAACGTCATTATCATGCCTTGGACCTTTCCTTTTGGGAATCAACAATGTTAGCATTATGAATTCCTTACGCATGCAAAGGGATTGAGGAAGATTATATGGAAACATCATAACAGACTAGCAACTATAAGCGTTGCTCATGGTCCCAAAGGGATTGAGTCCATCTGTTGCAACTCCTACTCTTACATTACGTGCCTTGGAAGCAAAGTTAGAACTTCTACAATCAACTTCTTTCCAACATGATGAATCCACTGGATGACGCATGATTGTGTCGTTTGGTACTAAGCTCACATTTGCATGCCATGTCATGCTCTTTGCAATCCACGGTACTCTACATTCTTTACAACCTCAGTGTCAATGGAAAGTACCTTAGCTTCTTCCAGGGCAAATGTGCACTTCTTGGCATTGTGGTGTAAGAACCCAATTTGTAATTACTGCGGTTAAAGGTAATTAATTACGATTAGTGGCTAATGATGCTTGATTAGAGGTTAATCGAGAGTTTCTTGTGGTTAGAGCTTAGTTGGGATTAGGTCCGGAGAGTTTCGAGGAGTTTTGTGAGAATTCGACTTTTTCCCTGTAAATTTAGAATTCCGAGGTTTTTTAGGGGTATCTTAGAAATTTTATAAAAAAAAACCTTACCTTGAGCCCAAAAGTTAGGTCTCGACATTCCCAACAACTTTCATGTTCAATTCAGGCTCATTCGTAGTTCAAAAAGTCTAATTTGAGCGTCAGCATAGTTTTTGAGGTTTCTACCACAGTTTAGAAAATTACAGATTCTACTACTGATCTCTGAAAATTTTTATTGTTGGCTTGTTGGAAAGCCCTTTTCTAGACCTACAATCTCGTTCTTTGACCATGTCTGTCGGAGTTCCCAAAGATCTCCGTCATTGCATCCCAAGTTCAGCTATAGTGGCAGCAAACTCACAACTTAAGCTTGCAAAATATCCTAACTACCCCACCTAACCCATTCAGTGCTCACCTACTTCATTGATAACTTCCACCTACCAGCACTCTCTCTCATTTAACTCTCATTTCCATCAGCCATAGCAAAGGAGAAAAGTTTCTCTCATTCTCTTTTTTTTTTCTCTCCTTCTCCTCTCCTTCCATGGCTTTTGTAAAGTCCGCGACCTTACTGGGTCAATTGGGCGCAATAGCAGGCCCACTGATCCGCTTATTTTGTTATTATTATAATTAATTGTATTACTAGATAATTAAGTGGGTTCAGATCATAAGCAAGTTTCTTTTAGTGTTAGAATAGTGTCTGCAAAGTTTAATGCGATTTCGAGTCCGTTTGACTCTAACAGGGAGGTAGTTTGCAATTTAAGGAAAATTGAGTGTTTTTCCAGAAAAATTCCAATCGCCATGATTTTGGGTTCGTTGGAAAGGTCTCGTCGCGCTGATCGCTAGTCGCAATCCGACGATCATAAACCCTTCAAGTGGTCCATTCCTTCACCGGACTCACTTAAATGCAAACTTGTCTTTTTCCCTTCTCTTCTTCTTTAACCCTAGCTTAACCCTAATCATATCATTCCTATCTCTACAATGAAAGCTACAACAGCCCCTTATTTTTCCTCTTCATCTTCTCAAGCTCCAAAACTCCTTCCTTGAGAGATCACCTCCGCGATCTAAACCGCTATTCTTCTTCCTCGCAATCTCCTCTTTCCATTAATCTTGGTTTGGTAAGATATCCCTCACCCTTGTTTTTCAATCATCTTCTCTTTCGGTTAGATTTAGGTTGATCTTGATCTTCTTCCCTCTTTTCTTCTCCTTTGCGTTTTAGGTTGCGTTTGGTTAGGTTAGATCGTGGTTTTCGTGGTAGTAGAGCTTCTCCTCAAGTTTTCCTAATTTCATCTTCTTCTTGGTTGAGGCAAGTAGATATGCATTTTATATTTAAACATGTAATGTATGTTTCTACTGATTGGCTATGCCTTCTTGTTAGATTTCCCTAATACCAAGCCTGTTCTGTTATTGATTTGGGAATTAACATGTTAGATTAGGTTTGGGGATTTGAGATTGATTAAATGATCAAAATTGGTAGCCTTAGGATGTTTTTAATTTGATAAAATGCATGGAAATGATGAATGTGATGAATGGGGAGCATGGTGGCTCATTTTCTACAGGTTTCCATAAAATGGCTTAAAGAAGAAGAGAGCAGAAAACCCAATTTCGGGTTACTGTTCGCTGCCCGATCTATCAGTTGCACCGTTCGATCGATCGAACAGGGAACTCCCAGTTAACTAAAGGACACTACAGTCCGATCGATCTCATTGTGCGCTAACTGAAAGGTATCCAGTGCCGATCGATCGGACCTTCAGTCCAATCAATCTGAGGGTGCAGGTTTGCTGGACATGATTATTATAAAACACTTGTAACTTTTAATCCGACTGTTGGAATTCTACATGTAATATATTGTTGAAAAACTCTTGAGACGTAGAATCCAATGGTTTTGGTTTCATTACGATCGTTGATCGGGAAGTGATGTCAATGCTTGGATTACTGATCCATCTCATTTTTACTTTAAATGAGACCGGTAACCTAGGTTTAGGCTTTAGATGTTGGAAACCATGAACCTACTAACATGACCATTAATGGGGTTCAAATCGAAGCATGTGGCTTGGCATGCTTCGATGGGTTGTTTAGGTGTTCGTGTTTTAAACATGTGGTAACCGAATGCGTATAGAACTGAATCAATGGATGCTTAACATGATTGTACACCAAGGAATTCCCTTAGAAGCATCATTGAATCAATTCCCACACGTACTTCGTTAGAACATGTGGGATACAGGGATGACACCATTTGCCTAGGTTTGGTTTGTAATTCCTTATTGACTTGTTAATTGTATCCGTTGATATCATTCCTTGTATATTCTCTTGGCATAAAACACCTAACAAATAATGAAACATAATTCCTTATAGAATAGGTATTGGACTTGACTTAGAGTGTACCTTAGGACCCTATGGTTTTTATTCAATAAACATGACTGGCTAGACTGTAAGGGATTATCATGTGTTTGTATTTGTCTTGTATTGGCTTGAATGAGATAATCTCTATGAACATGTCTTATGTGTTGAACTAGCCAGACTTATTTGTCTTGTTTTCTCTTGTGTCAACACCACTTCATTATCATTTGCATGTCATAGCCAACTGCAGTTTGGGAGTTTTATTGATGGGCGGATTACTCGGACATCGGGGTGGGCAGTTAGTTTTGGATGGCGTCCATGGCGTTGAATAGTTGGAAGCGCGCTTGGACCGTGCTACTATTCACAGGACCAGGAGCTAGGATCCCCCTGGAGTCGAACTTGGGTATCAGTAGTCCGAATTGGATTGTTACTGGTACACCAGGAGATTGCTTGGACATCCTCGGAGTCTCCTTCTTGTTACTTACATTGCATTGCTTGTATAGCGGTAATTGCTAGTTGATGTTAGGATTCATGTTATTGTTTCTGGTGGTTATTTATTCATCCTATATGCCTAGTTTTGATTCCTTGTATTCTCTTGATGATTGTATTTGTCATTACTCTTATACTTGATGCATGTCATGTTCATTTATATCTTGCTTATCTATTGCTCAACATGTTGCTGACTTTATTCCTTGGTGTGCAGACACCACAGTTGACTACTATGACGACCAGGCAGGTGAAGAGATCCCAGAGGATCTCCAACCAGCTGAGGAGGAGCGAGAGTGGCGTGCCGATGACGTAGAGTAACGCCATCACTTCCGGCACGAGAGTGGCTCATATGGGAACATTCTTAGATTTTATTTAATCTTTATGGATCATTTCCTCATTGAACCTTTCTTTCATTGACTTCATTTTGTTTAATGGCCTTAGTTATTGGGATGGACATTGTAATTAAATTAACTTCTCTTTTAGTTCAAATATCTCTTTGCAACTTTAAATTAATAAATGAGATTTGTTATTCATTGTCTTGATATTTAATATGCCTTGAATTATATGAATTCCGTAGTTTTTATATTACTTGGGGTTTTGAAATGCGATATCCTCACAGCGGACTTACAATCCTTGGGCGTAAAGGGCAAAAATTTTAAGTGGCCCTAGATTTCACTCCCTGGATCCAGTTTATTCTCTAATCGGGTTCGGGGGACGTGACATAATGGTATCAAAGCAATGAATGGTTTCTCATGGTAAAATTTTTAGAAACCATAGGACGCGTGTGAGGATTCTGTTAGTTAGAAGGTTGGTCTTGTAGTCATTTTCCTAGTATTGTGTTGTTAGCTTGAGGCATATTAGACCTAACCTTAAGTATTTTAAAGGATTATGGATGGTAGATCAACCCGATCCAACAATAGTGTGCCCAACCACGAGGCTAGTTCTTCTTAAAATGGCCCTGAGAATCAATTCCACTAGTTCATGGCAACATTCATTCAGTCTCAGAAGGATTAGACTTAATAGAGTACCAAGCAAAATGAGAGCCAAGCTATATTCCAAGCTCAGATGCTTGAGGTAGTGCAGAAAGTGGGACAACTACATGCTACGGAGTATGACCTCAACGAGTTGGTTGAGAAGTTCAGGAAAAGGTCTCCACCTGAGTTCCATGGCCTCGAGGACCCCCCTATAGCAGACAAGTGGGTTGTCCAGATGGGGAAAATTTACAAAGTATTCGATTGCAAGGGCATTCAGCAGGTGCAGCTAGCGGCCCACATGTTTCCTGGGGCAGCAGAGAGATGGTGGAAGACCGTCAAGCACCCATATGAAACGGTCGCTGAAGATGTAGCTTGGAAGACTTTCACTGAACAATTCCAAAAGAAGTTTATCCCTAAGCACTACCAGGATTAGAAGATGAAGGAGTTTGAGAGATTGGTTCAGGGTGATTTGTCAGTATAAGACTATGAGATCTCTTTCACCCATCTATCTAGGTTTGCAAAGAATCTGATTAAGCCCGAATTAGAGAGAGTTAGGAGGTTCATCAAGGGATTGTGGGCAAACATCAAGATGCAAGTTTAGCGTAGCAAGCTCACTGATTATAATGATGTGGTCAATGAAGCATATTGGGCGGAGGAGTCCCTGAAGGATGTGATTGCCTCAGAGCAGCAGAGAATCTTGGCGTTGATACCTCAACCCAAGGCATAGGGTTCTTCTTCCTAGTATTATTAACAGCCACCACCCAAGGATTAAAAGTCAAACCGGTGCTTTAACAGTTGTCGCAACGAATCACTTGCACATATTGTGGGGGAAGTCATCATGTTCGAGATTGTAGAAAACAGATCGGCGCATGTTTCCATTGTGGGGATACAGGGCATAAGGTACGCAATTGCCCAGGAAAGACAGGAGTGGCACCACCTACACTCCCAGCTCTAGCGCCTAGACTACCACATCCAGCGTAGCCGTTGAGACAGGTGCCTCCTGCACAGGCCAGACCCCAGGAGCAATAGTTGATTGTCCAACCACCCCAGCCACCACAGCATCGTCCTCCAGTACCACAACAGCGATTCTAGCAGAGACTTCTAGCACCACCCAGATTCCAGGCTTATGGTCCTAGGCCACAACAGCAGTATCATCAACAACGTCCCCAGTAGGCAGGGAGAGCTTATGCTTTGACGCACGAGGAAACAGAGGCTGCAGTCAATGTCATAGAAGCTACACTTTCAGTTTGTAGATGCGATGCTAAAGTTATATTTGATCTTGGATCCACACACCTTTGTTGCACCAGCTTTTGCATTTCACTTGGGGGAGGATAAGGAGGCACTACCATATGATTTGATAGTAGCCACCCCTGTAGGTAGATCAGTACCTTGTAATGTTGTCTATCCTAGATGTAGTGTTCAGATTGGAGAAGTTCAGCTGATTGCCAGTTTAATCATTTTACCGATGTCGGAGTTTGATGTGATCCTTGGTATGAATTGGTTAGCCGCGAATCAAGCGGTATTAGACTGTTGTAACAAGACCGTGAGGTTACAAGATGCAGACTATGATGTTGAGTTTGTAGGAGCCAAGAAATCCACTTCCACCCGGTTGATTTCTGCATTAAAGGAAGAACGGTTGATCAGGAGCAGTTGTAAAGGCTTTTTCACGTTTATCGAAAAGGACAAGGAGTCCAAGACTGTAGATGAGATTCCAGTGGTACAAGAATTTCCAGATTTGTTTTTGGATGAGATTCCTGATTTGCCACTTGTTTGTGAGTTGGATTTTACGATAGAATTGCAGCTGGGTACAACACCTATTTCGAAGGCCCCTTATAGGATGGCTCCGGCATAATTGAAGGAGTTGAAGACTCAGATAAAAGATCTATTGGATAAAGGTTTCATCATACCCAGTGTTTCACCGTGGGGAGCTCCGGTGATATTTGTGAAGAAAAAGGACGGGACAATGAGGATGTGCATAGATTATAGATAGTTGAATCAAGTGACTGTTAAGAACAAGCACCCGTTACCAATGATTGGTAAGCCGTTCGATCAGTTGCAGGGAGCTCAATTCTTTTCGAAGATAGATTTGCGTTCCGGGTACCATCAGTTGCGAGTCAGAAAGAAGGATGTTCCTAAGACTGCATTCCAGACGAGATATAGTCGCTTTGAGTTTCTAGTGATGCCTTTCGGGTTGACTAATGCACCAGTTATGGCATTGATGAATAAGGTGTTTGCTCTTTTCCTAGATCAGTTCGTGGTTGTCTTTCTAGATGATGTGTTGGTTTACTCAAGGTCTAAGGAAGAGCATGAGCGTCAGTTGACAACATCATTGCAGCTTTTGAGGGATAACCAACTATATGCTAAGTTGAGTAAGTGTGAATTTTGGTTGGAGCAAGTGGCATTTTTTCTAAAGATGCGTTGACAGTGGACCCTAAGAAGGTAGCAGCAGTTGTTAATTGAGGTAGTCCACGAAATGCAGCGGAGACTCGCTGTTTTCTAGGACTTGCAGGATACTACAAGAGGTTTGTGAAATAGTTTTCTACCATAGCATCTCCACTCACTAAGTTAACAAGGAAGGATATTTCGTTTGTGTGGACTGAAGAATGTGAAAAGAGCTTCTAAGAATTAAAGAATCGATTGACTACAACAACCATACTTGCCTTACCCTCTGGTAGTGGAGGATTTGTGGTTTATAAAGATGTATCAAGGATTGGATTGGGTTGTGTTTTCATGCAGAATGACAAAGTGATAGCATACGAGTCTATACAATTGAAAGATCACGAGAAGAAGTATGCTACACATGACTTAGAGCTGGTAGTTGTAGTGTTTTCACTGAAGTTGTGGAGGCATTATTTGTATGGAGAAAGATTTGAGGTGCACACAGATCATAAAAGCCTGCAATATCTGTTTACACAAGGTGATTTGAATAACAAGCAGCGGAGGTGGATGGATTACATAAAGGATTATGATTTTCCAATCAATTACCATCCCGGGAAGGTAAATGTTGTAGCAGATGCCCTCAGTCGGAAGGCAGCTTTCAGTGGATGTATAATGCCAGAATGGAGGTGGATGGAGTAGTTCAGGGATATGGATGTAGAAGTATTGCCTGTTAGTGAAAAAGTTCTAGTTGCTACTATGGGAGTTTGGGAGGCAGAAATAGTTAACATAATTAAGGAAGCTCATAAGGATGATCCAGAGTTGCAGAGAATTATTGATTACATTGATGGTAATCCAGAGTTCAGATTAATTGATGGAGTTCTGTACTGCAAGGACAGGCTGTGTGCCAGATGTTCAAGATATCAAGTCAGAGCTAATGACAGATGTACACCACACCAGATATTCTATTCACCCGGGGAGCACTAAAATGTATCAGAATTTGAAGAATCACTATTGGTGGGTGAAAATGAAGAAAGAGATTGCAGAATTTGTTTCTAAGTGTATGACTTGTCAGCAGATTGAGGTAGAGCGCAAGAAGCCTCCTGGTTTGCTTTACCCGTTGGATATTCCACAGTGGAAATGGGAGAACGTAACTATGGATTTCGTGTCAGGATTGCCGAACACCAGGTAGGGCAATGATGCTATTTGGGTGATTGTGAATAGATTGACTAAGTCAGCACATTTCCTGTAATTCAAGACTGGTCAGTTTATGAACAAGATGACAACGTTGTAGAGGGACAATATAGTCAAGTTGCATGGAGTGCCTAAGTCCATAGTATCTGATCGAGACCTTAAGTTTGTCTCTCGGTTTTGGTCAACTTTTCAATCAGCTATAAGCACTCAGTTGAAGTTCAGTACCGCTTACCATCCTCAGACAAATGAACAGTCAGAGCGTACTATTCAGACTTTGGAAGATCTTCTCAGAGCATGTGTCTTAGATTTTAAGGAGAATTGGGATGAAAGCTTGCCTCTATGTGAGTTTGCCTACAATAACAGCTATCATTCAAGTATTGGTATGGCACCATTTGAGGCATTGTACGGGTGAAGATGTAGGACTCCAGTGTATTGGGAGGAAGTTGGAGTTCGAAGTTTTTATGGCCCCTCAGAGATTGCTGATTCCAGTGAGAAAGTCAGAATTGTTCAGATGACAATGAAGGAGTCACGAGATCGTCAGAAGAGTTATGCAGATAAGAGGCGGAGACCTTTAGAATTTCAAGTGGGGGATATGGTGTTTCTGAAGGTGTCCCCGATGAGATGTGTTTTCAGATTCGGGCAGAAAGGGAAGCTTGCTAAGAGGTTTGTGGGATTGTTTGAGATCAAGAGCAGGATTGGAGATGTGGCCTATCATTTGGTGCTACCACCTGAGTTAGCCGGTGTGCACGACGTTTTTCATGTCTCAATGCTTTGAAATATATTCCAGATCCTACTCATGTGTTGCAGCATGAGCCACTTCAATTACAAACAGACGCAACCTATGTGGAACAGCCAGCACAGATCATTGACACAAAGGAGGACCATCAAGTGGGTCAAGGTACAATGGAAGCATCATAGCCCAGAGGAAGCTACGTGGGAGCTCAAAGACCAGATGCAGAAGGCGTATCCTTATCTTTTTCCTGATGAGGTATGTTTAGGCATTCGGGGGACATGACAGCTTCTTGAAAAGCAACTGCTTGGAGGCTTCCCTTGCAAGATCTGATCTGCCCAAGCGATCCCCTGTCATCCTCTAAACAACATACTTTGTTTTGGTGTGAATACAGTAGTGGCAGCCTCTCCTTCATCACCTTTTTCCGTTCTTTGACTTCTAAGAGGTAGGCTTGTCTTTTCCCCTTGAACTAATCTTGATGTTAGAACCCACATTCTGTGTTGGTGTTAATTTTATGGGGCTTGGGTTTTGACTGCATACGGGTGTTCTTCTAGGAAGTTTTTGGTGAGTTGTTTGGGAAGATGAAGCCCTGATTTAGAAGCTTGGACCGATGTGTTTGAGGTTGCATTGTTCTTGTTTTTTAGGCAAGTGTTTAAGATAATTAGCATATGTTGCTTGGGATCACATTGTCTAATCAATCTTGTTCTTGTTAACTAATGTATCATCAAACCTGTCATGAATTTGTTTACTAGTTTGATTACAAATTTGTTACTAAACTGGTTACTAATCTGTTCATTAATCTGCCATTGACCTGATTACCAACCTGGTTATTTATCTAACACTATTCAGTTAATAATCTGTTGATAATCTGTCATAATTTATTTGTTAAACTGATTGTTTTGTTTTTATGGTTAACCGGCACCTTAATCTGACTAAGCAATCCCATAATTAGTGGGCCCCGCTGTGGGACCCAGCCCTGATGAATAACCAACTGTTGCCAACTAGCAGCCAGCCAGCCAGCAGCAGGAGGCCAGCGGCCAGCTCCAGTAGCTGCTGCCCCAAGACCCAGCGGCCACAAAAATTTTCCCTTCCAGCAGCCAGTCCCCCCAAACGCCCAGCGGCCAAGACTTTTCATCCCTGATTGCCAGATGCCACTTGCACATCAGGTCCAGCAGCTGTTGCCCAAACACTTCCAACGGCTAGCTGTCCCACCGCCATCAGCGGCCACAACTTATACAAGTGCCAGCTGCCCTACATTCTCCCATTCAGTAGCCAATGCACTCTTCAATCCAGCGGCCAGCCCTCCTTCAGATTTGTAAGATCCCGGTCCCACATATTTATTATTTTATTATATTTTAATTAGATATTATTATTATTTTAATTGAATGTATTTTAGTTATTTAAGTGGGTAGGATTAAGTGGGGCACACGTTAGATTAGATGCGTAGATTGATGAGTTGGGTTAATGGGTAGATGGCCTGACCCGTAGTTTTGACCCAATGACTTAAGCCCAGTTGTATTCTGTTTAACCTAATCATTTTTTTAACGAAATCCTTCTTATCTCTCCCCACTAATCTCTGCAACTCCTCCCAGTTATCTTCGTCTTCTTCCTTTTTCAACTTCCCAAGCCATACCAGCTTTAGGATCCAGCCATCAGAACTTGGTTCAACTTTCTTATCTCAGGTAACCATCTCCTCAAATCATTAGGAGTAGATCTATATTCTTAGGTTATCTCCTTTTTCTTTCCAATGTTAGGTTTTGGGTAGGAATACCATAGATCTGTTCATCTGAGCATTCCTTTCCCATATTCTTTGTCAGATCGGTGATAGGATTATTCTCAAGCACTGTAGGAATCGCGGTTTGGGTATTGGTTAGGATCTGTGCATTTTTCTTCAACCCCGGTAAAAAGCAAGTATCAAATTATAATTTGTGAATTTCATACTTGTTTTTCTCGTTGTTTTGCGTGTGTATGCATGTAGAAACCCTTTTATGCCTTTTCTTATGATAACTTTGTAATGCAATTTTATTTTACAATGAGATCGGGGATCTCCAGACCCAATCGATTGATGTTACTGCTACAAATGGCTTTTGCCCGCAGCACTTTGTTGGATTTCAAAACCCTTTTTTTTTCTTCGTCTTCTGTAGACTTGTGTTAGGATTGTGAGACCACAAATTCAAGTGGTCTTGATGGCAGGCGAAGCACATGTTGCAGGGAGTGACTTGTGTGTACAAGGGGATTACACAATTTGGGATTATTTGTGATTTTGACCATGGGACCCGAGTGGGCCACTCGATGACCGATCCGGTCCGTGGATCCAGAGGAGGACCCACGGGCGAACTCAAAGAGGCTGGACCCGTAGGCAGCGGACCCTGTTTGGGCCATCATCTTGTAGCCTGATCAGCAGGGGCGGGTTTTAAAGGAGAAAAATCAGTTTGGGCATCAGGCGTGGTGGGACCCGTCGGATGATTTGATTACAGATCAGGTTCCTACATCTGGTAGTGGGGGCCCGGGCGACCTTGATGGTGTGGGCTGATCTTGAGGTGTGATCAGTGGGCCCCACTTCCCAAAGGATTCAGATGCACAGTCGTGGAGCTTATTCTGGAACCGTTTCTATGTGAGGATGGTTCTCACATAACAGATGGGTTGGTTGGCAGAAGAAGAGAAAGGAAAAAGGAAGAGAGGACAGCTATACCATCTTGGCTGTACTTGTGATGTTCTTTCTTTTTCTTTTTTTTATACTTATCTTGACTTGGTTTTGAATAAAGAATGGGGCTCCTTGACTTAAGGATGTGCTTGGATAAGAACTATTGAAATGGTACTTGTGAATGGTACTTGTGATGTGTAATGTATATATTTAAATATATATACTTATTTAGTGGTATGGTCAAAGGTATGACCTGATGATCTCATCTGACCAAGAGGCTTAAGTATGTTGGGTAGTACTTTGCCCATTAACTTTTAGAGATTTAACAAAAGGCCTAATTATTTTATAAACTTTAAAGAGATCCTTTGACTTATTTTGAATGTGGACAATATTTTTGGATGGGTCCTTGGGTTTTCTAAAATTATAAATTAAGGAATGGTTACTTCTATTATTATTTGTAAATTAATTTTAAAATGGTAACTTTGATTCTTAATGTGTTAAAATTATATGTTTGTACTTTATTAATTGGATCATTGGACTGCGTAAATACCGTCTGGGCACACGGTATCTTACTAGCATGGGGTTTAGTGCTTAATATGACCTCGGGAAAATCCTAATGGATTAGAGCTCAACCCATCCCTATTGGAAAACGCTTAATTGGGTCTATGCACCATTGATGGAAAAGGGATGCGTTGATCTTTTATCCATTAGAGATTCCTGTGATTATTGGGTACGAGACCTTATGTCTGACTTTAGGATTTGGTTGTGGTTATTCTTTGACCTTCGGGTTTGCATACATGAGTGATTATTTGAATATGACTTAGGATTCTTGTGTCGGAGCATTATTAATCAGGTCTATTATGAATATATGTTTATGTATTTATGTGGGTCATTTATGGACGACTGCAGATCGATATATGGATGGTTGATCACCGATGTGACCGGATCACTTATAATCCGCTTTGTTTATGCACAGGTTATCCTGATTTTATTTTAATTGGTTTATGACCACCGACGTTATGGACGGGCTTTCCCGATTTATTTAGGGCTGACCACCCACAACGGGGACACTTGTCACCGTGTGATTCTATATTGCTCCCTTTGTATCGTTAGACTTTTGTTTTACATTCTTTCCCGTTATTATCTTTGTCATTGTTTCATTATGATCACACTTGTCTATATTCTTCTCGTTATCGTATTAAATTTCGAATTATGATTATGTTCTTGCTATTTACTTTGTAATATTTGGTGCATAGGTACTGAGCCCTACTTTACCCAAGAGACGGAGGAGGATCAAGCGTTTCAAACGTTTGAGCCAACTGATGAACCCGAGTGGGATGCCGGAGATGGCTTTGGAGCCGTCTGAACCAGCACAAGAGAGAACATCATCTTCGAATTATATTAATGAACTTTCTTTTAGTATTGAGACCTCTTTTAGAAATTATATAATTCTGCAATTTAACTATTAATGTTTATTTGATTTTTGTGTTGGGTTTCATTTATGAACATTGATTACCAATTGAATAAAGCTTCCGTTGCATTTAATGAAATTTATTTTGACGCACCACATATTGAAATTTTTTGTGGGTCCACTTTTGGAAGCTTGTGTTGTATTAAACACAGGAATTTGAATTTTATTTATTTTTCACGTTTTTTCCTAATTCTCATTTTGGGGGACGTGACAAGATTTCAACGGCCTGCACTCTTCAATCCAGTGGCCACTTCTTCCTCTTTATTTCAGCGGCCAGCAAGTTTGTGCCTGCCCTTCTTCAGCTTAGCGGCCAGCCCCTCTCCACACCCAGCGGCCAGCTGCCCAACCCCCACCAACGGCCACTACTTATACATAGTGCCAACTGCACCTGCACCTGCACCTACACCCCTTAGTGGCCTGCATCAGCGGCAAATTCCTGCACCGCTGCTGTGCACAGTGGCTGGTAGGCCAGTGGCCTTTGGGCCCCCACCCTGGGATCTGCAAAACATGTTTTCAAAGTGGATTTTAGCCTCATTTAGACTGTTTTTAACTTGTTTAAACCTCATATGAATTTCTGAATTTGAACTCAAGTTTTGATATTTCAAACCACGTTTAAAGAAAATTAAAATTTGTTCTTTGACTCCAAAATAAGGGTTCTTGACTTAAGAACCCCGAGCAATGTAAATATTCTCTTCCCATGAAAACGAGACCGAAACTTAGACTATGATGAACCCCATACCTTAACCTTGCCCGATATTAAATTTTAATTCATAAATTAAACTCGGATACTTATGAAAGCATGTGGAGCACGGTGATTTGTATTTTTTTATCCGAACTTAGGGGTTGGTTATTCCTACCTTCCGAATGCATCAAGTATACGAGAATACACAATATCCATCCCTTTGAGCATATAATTTTGGGAATCTCCATACTCGCATCTTCATGACTATTTCAATTAAACTTTGGTACTTTTATCATGCACCTTGTCAACCTGACCTTAGCACACAGGACTCCGAGGGTCATAGCGCACGATTCTCACCCTGCTAGACCATTGGATGTACCCGGATCCATAAAGGGTTTCTCGGTTTGTGTGCTCGCATTTATTATCCTGCCATTTCCAAGTTACCTGGATCACCTTGCTTTTTCTGCCACCCGTTTTGGGTCCCCTATTCCTACTCTAAATGCTATCCGTTTTTCCGTAGAATTTTCTAGACTTAGAAGGTATTGTTTTAATCCCGTTTTCTGCATTGATTTGTGATTTGACATCATTATGTTATTGTTAGTTCTGTATAACTGAATATTGCTCCTCTCTGAAATGTTTTGTAAGTGACCGGTGTCACCAATGCTCGGGCTTGATTCGGGGTTCCCTGTGGCAGGACCTTGTTTGAGCTCGATACAAGTTTCCCCATGACAAGGCCCATTAATAAAGTACCTACCTGCCCCGGCTAGATTCAGGCTTCCCCGGGGTAGAGTTATCGGCTCCAGGACAAGTCCTATGGTTCTATATGTTTGACTGTTAGAAAACAATGGATTGTTCCCTTTTCTAAATGATTAATTATCGTTTAAGATTTCGTTAATCATACTTTATGCACTATTTTGCATGACTTTATGATACTGTAAATATGCTCAATTACCTGCAACTTGTGTCCTTTTTATCTTAAATACTTTCCAGACTCCTGTCTGATTTACGCTTGATGCCGTAGGTAACGAGCTCATCTACGCGCTCCGAACCGGATCTTGCGGTGGTCCAACAGGATCCGCCAGTTGTTCAAGAGTGGGCGGCTAACGACATAGAGTAGCATCCAAAGCTGCGGAGCCCGTGCTATCATCTTTTGGGTTTTTGTTATTTTGGCAAATTACATCTTTTGATTATTGTAATTATTGGCTAATGTTTTTGTATGGCCTTATTCTGGGTTGTAACTAAACTTAATCTTTTGTTAAACTTGAATACTAATTGATGGAATGAATTCATTTATGCTATCCAGTCTGATAATGCCATTGTACTTTGATTTTATGCCCGTTTCTTGAAATGGCCCTTGCAAGCATCAACCAAGATGATCCTCGTGGATCGAGGACCCTGTAGAATCTCACATAGCTGAATCCTGTGGGTGAAGTTAATTGCAGGCAAATCGGGCTTACATCGGTCCTTGTCTTCCGTGTGCCGTCGTGGCTCCATTAGCCCAAATTGTATTTTAATCCAGATTAGGATTTAGGGTCGTGACAGACCAGTATCAGAGCGGGACAAGTTTCTCAGGTTAAAACAAACTAGCAACATTAAGACACATATGAGATTCGTTAGGCTTCTGTTCGCGATTAGTTCCCGTTGGACAACGAATAGTTGTCTATTTCTCTTCCCCGGGTGTCGTTATATTTCTCTATGTTATATATTCGTTACCATATCGTCTCATATATGCTTTTCCATGCAGATGTTGGGACGAGGTCGCAAGAGCCCTAATCATGCTTCTGATAGAAATAGTGACGTCAGTGATGATCGCTTTACCGCTATTCTTCAAGCGTTTACTAATTCGCAAAAAACTCAAGCTGAGCAACAAGCTAAGGCTAATGAAGATAACACCGAGTTTAGGACTCAGTTTATGGAATTCATGTAAAGGCAGCAACAACCTCAACAACCAGCATAGTAGTTAGTCATCGGTGCTCAACGTGAGCAAGACCCTAACTCTTTGGTCAAAAAGTTTCTGAAGCGAGGAGCTAAGGAATTCCACAGGAATGAAGACCCGTTGGACGCTGTTGAATGGTTGGTGCAGATTGAGAATATCTTTGAGGTTTTTCTCTGCATCAGACGTCAGAAAGTTTCTCTCACTTCCTATATGTTATGAGGTGTTGCAGACACTTGGTGGAAGACTGTCAAAGAACAATACCCTACGATTGGCCATGCGACAGTTTGGGAAACATTTACTAAGCAGTTCAACCAGAAGTTTGTACCTTAACACATAAAGGAACATAAATTTTTGGAATTCGAGCAGTTGAAACAAGGAGACCTACTAGTCAAGGATTACATTTTTTATTTCAATAGACTGTCCCAATTTGTTGAGGAATTGGTGGATACAGACAGGAAGAAAAAGAAAAGATTCATCAAAGGCCTTAGGGCAAGGAAGTGACATCAGAGCACCCAACTACTTTTGATGATGCAGTGGAACAAGCACGGTGGGCTGAAGACGAGGATGAAAAGGTAGTCGCTGAAATTAAGGAAAAGCGACAGAAGAACAACCCTTAAGCAGGAACAACCAAGGACAAGGACACCAAAGGAATAGAAATAACAATAAGAGGAACCGTCAGGATTACCAGCCCCAACAGAATCAACAACAACAACAACGTAAGAAACGATGTAGTCATTATGGTAAAGGGCATGACTCGAACAATTGTTGGCTGATTAGCGAAGCATGTTTTAGATGTGGTGGCTCAGATCATATGGTGAAAGTGTTGGAAGTGGGTGGACCTCTAGGATAGGTTTCAAAAACTTTTCACCAACTAGAAGTAGTGAACACCTATCCAAAAGCCAATAAATCCCAATTCAGGATGAATGTCCTCAATCTCAACCATCATGGTCAGCAAACAAACCTATCAAGAAGATAGAAACAGCACCCAACAAGCAACCATGAAATTCCACAACATATAAGGAGTAGAAAATACATATGGAGCTCGGTTGTGCTCTAATGGAGAACTTGATTAAACTCTTTGATGAAGAGCTCTTCTAAAATCAGAATCTCCAATGCCCAATCGTCTTCCACGCTATGACCCGCTTCAGATCTCTTTCCTCAAGAGAGATGGTGGAATCTCCAAGAGAAAGACTAATTAGAATCGCTAAGGAAACTAGAAGGGAACTAAAAGAGAGAGAGGGGAAGGAGAAGGAATGCAACTCTTGCACTTAGGGATGATGGGCGTGAATCTCCTCTTGGAATAGAGCATGGACGTCCAAGGGGTTCCCTCCTCTCCCTTTTATAGTTTTTCAACTATTCTCTTTGTGTATTATTAGAAGTCCAACTTCAATAATAATTAGTAACCCTTTATTCCACTATTACTACTATTAGAAGTCTCACTTCAAATAGAAATAGTAGATTTCCTTTTTGAGTTCAAATAGAATTAGTAAAGATCTAAACTTGGGCTAGCGTGGGGACCACTAGGGATTCCATAGAAAGCTGGCTCCATCTAGGACACCGCGACCCCACATCTCATGTGCAATTTGGGCCCGCAGTTAATTGCAAATAACTCCACTAAATAAATGAAATTGAACTCCAGTCTTAGGAATAAATTACATGAAGACCCTAAACTTCCCTATCATTACAAGTAGGCCCCTCTATCAATATCCATGGATCAATTGGACAGACCATCCCACCAATTTAGATCAATATCTTTTTATCCTTTAGACCCAATTAGTTATAGTAATCATTAGTACCATCCGATTAACTCTTAATTGAGATGGGTGTACACTTACCGATGATAGATCCATTAATTGGCATAAGGGGAAAAGATAAATTCCATTTTGACCATTAAATATTCTCACAGTCCTACTATCACATACCCGAGACACCGAGGTGTTTATCTACAATTGGCCTCACTCATTGGTGACTCAAAGCAAATGAATTGATAGAAACTTGAGTTCATCAATGTCTTAGGGTTAAGAGCCCATTGCTAGGGAATTATGAGAGCAAACCTTAAAATAAAGACAGTGTTCTTTAGGTGCTTCTCATGGTCATTCAGTACATCCAATGTACCAGTATAATGATCTAGAATCCTACATTCCTATGATCGAGAAAGATAATACTATTTCATAGTGATCATAATACCGCAACCTTGTCAGATGAGATGCCTAATCTCATCACTGGCTGTGAATCAATTTAAGTATAAGATTTGTGACACATGTCTCCTGTATGTGGATCTCATCTATACACATGTGTTACATCTAATACACTTATGGACTCCGGTTCATCCCAGAAGCCAGTATGTCATTTGTATTGGTTATGTGCATTAAAGTAATAAAACACCATTCATCTTATGAAAGGAAAACATGAATATATTAATGAATAAAGAAATTAATCAATTTATTACATCAATCTTAATGGATTGAGACCATAAAACTAACAATCTCCCACTTGGACTCAATGCCAGTCAGTGTTGCATCTCATGCCCATCCCATCCACATGCTGCTCAAAGACTTTGGTAGTCAAAGGCTTAGTAAAGGGATCTGCGAGATTATCCGCAGATGCTATCTTGGTGATGGCAATGTCACCTCTCTGCACAATCTCTCTGACCAAATGATATTTCCTCTGTACATGTTTTTGGCTTTTATGGTTTCTGGGTTCCTTGGACTGTGCGACTGCCCCGTTGCTGTCACAGTAAACAGTGAGCGGTTGTCGCGCCAAAGGTACCACTCCAAGTTCCATAAGGAATCTTTTGAGCCAAACTGCTTCTTTAGCTGCTTCACAAGCGGCCACATATTCAGCTTCTGAGGTGGAATCAGCGGTACATTCTTGTTTAGTACTCCTCCAACTGATAGCTCCGCCGCTAAGCATAAACACATACCCAGAGGTTGATTTCCTGGAATTCTTATCTGACATTAAGTCAGAATCTGTGTAACCGACTGGAATCAACTCATCACTGCCATAAATTAACATGTAATCTCTAGTTCTTCTCAAGTATTTGAGAATACACGTTAGACCAGTCCAATGATCAAGACCTGGGTTAGACTGATATCTGCTGACTAAGCCCACTGCATGACAGATATCCGGTCTAGTACAAAGCATAGCATACATGAGGCTACCAACAGCCGAGGCGTATGGCACTTCTCTCATCTGCTCCTCTTCCTGAGGTGTCTTGGGACACTGATCATTGGAAAGGTTCACTCCATGCCTGAAAGGTGTGATACTCTTCTTGGAGTCTTGCTTTGCAAATCGCACTAGTACCTTATCTATGTATGCTGCTTGAGATAAGCTGATCATCTTATTTTTCCGGTCCTGATGGAGCTTGATCCCGAGGACGTAGCTAGCTTCTCCCAAGTCTTTCATATCAAAAGTCTTAGCCAACCAAACTTTTTCTGTAAACAGCATTCCTATGTCTCTTCCAAGAAGAAGAATGTCATCAACATATAATACCAAAAAAACTACCCTGTCTCCTTTACTTTTCATATACATACATGACTCATCCGGATTTTGACAGAAACCAAAAGCCTTGATTGCCTGGTCAAAATGGATGTTCCAGCTTTGGGATGCATGCTTTAATCCATAAATGTATTTCTGCAGCTTGCAAACTCTTTGCTCTTGGTTTTTAACCACAAAACCGTCTGGTTGCATCACATAGATGTCTTCCTCAAGATGACCGTTGAGAAACGCCGTCTTGACATCCATTTGCCAAATCTCGTAATCGAGATGAGCCGCAATGGATAAGAGTATCCGGATAGACTTGAGCATGGCTACCGGCGAGAAGGTTTCCTCATAGTCGATACCTTCTTTATGAGTATACCCTTTCACAACAAGCTTGGCCTTAAAGGTCTCAACTCTTCCGTCCGGTCCTCTCTTCCTCTTGTAGACCCACTTGCACCCAATAGGTTTAATAATGGTAGGCAAGTCCACAAGTGTCCAGACCTGATTAGAGTACATCGACTCCATTCCAGCTTTCATAGCTTCTTGCCAATGTCCCGAATCTATATCATTGATTGCTTCATTATAGTTACCGGGACCTTATTCTAGTTCTTCCGAGATTGTCTCGTAAGACTCTCCCAAAAACGAGAACCTGTCAAGGGGCATGACAATCCTCCCACTACGACGAGGCACTTGTGTAACTACTGGGTTAGGTATGGGCGAATTTTCTTCAAGTTCAGTCGTAGTAAGATTTGGAATTGACTTTTCTTGAATCTCTTCTAAGATAACCTTTTCTAAAGATTTCCGGTCAATCATATAATCTTCCTCCAGAAAAACCGCATTGGTGTTTACAAGCACTTTCTGCTGTTTGGGATTATAGAATATCCAACATTTAGTTCCTTTAGGATATCCAACAAAGGTGCACACTTCCGACTTCGATTCTAACTTATCCGTCTTTACCTTCAGCAATGTGCCGGACAACCCCAAATATGTAAATGTTACAGACTAGGCTTTTGCCCACACCACAACTCCCGGGGAGTCTTAGGTATAGTCTTAGATGGTACGAGGTTTAGTATGTACATTGCAGTATCTAAAGCATATCCCCAAAAGGATATAGGTAATCCTGAGAAACTCATCATAGACCTGGTCATATCTAAAAGAGTCCGGTTCATTCTTTCTGCTACTCCGTTCTGTTGAGGCATACCAAGAGCAAATAACTGGGATATAATCCCATTCTCTGATAAGTATCCCATAAAATCAGCTGAAAGATATTCCCCTTCTCGATCTGATCGAAGAGTCTTGATACTTTTACCTAATTGCTTTTTCGCTTCCGCTCGAAACTCTTTGAACTTTTCAAAAGCCTCGGACTTGCAGTGCATAGGGTATATGTATCCATATCTTGAGTAATCATCTGTGAAAGTAATGAAGTACTAATATCCTCTTCTCACTCTAACATTTATGGGTCCACACACATCAGTATGCACTAATTTTAATAAATCTTTGACCCTATTGCCCTTAGATGAAAAGGGTCTTATGATCATTTTGCCTTCCAGACAGGATTCGTAGACAGACATTGGTTCTACCACCAATGAAGGCAAGATACCATCTTTCACTAGCCTATCAGTTCTGTTTAGGTTAATGTGTCCCAGCCTCAGGTGCCAAAACTTTGTTGGATTAGATGAAGGTGATTTTCTCTTTAATGATGGTCTATTATTTATCTCGGTATCATGTATCTCATACATTGTGGGAGTTAACAAATAAAGTCTATTGATTACCTTGCCAGAACATATGAAAGTACCATTCCTCTTTATGACAACTTCAGTACCAAAAGTAATGGAATAACTTTTATTCACCAAACTAGAAACTGAAATTAAATTCGGCCTCAAAGACGGTACATATAAAGTGTCTGACAAAATCAATTTATTATTTGAAAAACATAAAGTAATAACTCCCACTGAAACCGCATCTGCCTTAGCTTTAGATCCTAGTTTGACAATGATTTCGCCATCACTAAGCCTCCTGGTTTCCCGGAACCCCTGCAACGAATTACAGATGTGATTAGTTGCACCGTAGTCAACACACCAGGATTCTAAAGTACCAGTTGCAAAACTACACACCAGGATTCTGAAGTACCAGTTCCAAAACTATACCAGTTGCAAAATTAACTTCAGAAACAAGTAACTCAATCATACCTGAGGTCTTTTTCTTGGACAGAAAATCTGGACAATTCCTCTTCCAATGTCCTGTCTTACCACAGTGGAAACACTTTCCCTTAGTCCTTGAACCCTTAGCCTTTGCCACACCACCATTAGGACCATTTTCCGCCATGGGACCCTTGGGGACTGATTTCTTTTTGCCTTTCTGGCCTTTGCCTTTTGGCTTGGGCCTGGCATTTGACTTTTTTGTCATCAGGGCAATTGGCCTTTTATTCATAATTCCCTCAGTTGCTACCAGCTGGCAAGACAGCTCAGCTAGAGTCAGATTCATTTTATTCATATTATAATTGATCTTAAAATGATTGAATGAATCTGGTAGCGACTCGAGGATTATGTCAATCTGCGATTCTGCATCAATCGCAGCACCCAGGACATCCAACTCATTTAATGAGTCCATCATCTTTAACATGTGATTCTGTACTGGTGTACCTACAGCCATCTTGGTGCTTATGAGCACCCTCATAGCAGCCTGCCTAGCTGGCCTGCCCTGGTCCGCAAACATCTCCTTTAGGGTCGATATGATATCATATGCATTCTTATAGGATTGATGTTAGTGTTGCAAAACACTAGACATGGATGCCTGTATATAACATTTGGCCATCTCATTGTCATTGGTCCATTTGGCATAATGGTCTTTCTCTTCCTCTGGTACATCTGGCACAGGCTCATCAAGGGGAGACATGGTAAGGACATATTTATATCCTGATGCAGTCAGGACAATATCCAGGTTCCATTTCCAGTCTACATAGTTGGATCCCACCAACTTATTCTAGTTGAGAATGGTTGCAAGTGGATTGAAAGTATTCGAATTCATGTTGAATAAACTATAGCACATAACCATACATTCAATTAATGAATATTAATGACA
The DNA here is from genome assembly GCA_029852735.1 of Persea americana. Taxonomy (NCBI): domain Eukaryota; kingdom Viridiplantae; phylum Streptophyta; class Magnoliopsida; order Laurales; family Lauraceae; genus Persea; species Persea americana. The sequence goes on from CM056816.1 coordinate 20,446,459, forward strand.
TTAGCGTTTAGCGTTCTACCAAATTTATATGGTAATCCTCATAACCACTAAAATTTAGAATACATCGGAATTCCAATCCCTGGGATATGCCTCCTTGGAGAGTGCGAATACCACCTAGATTGGTGCGGATCAAAGTAAGTCAAAATTAAGACTAATAATCCCCTATCATTCATTATTATCTAGATATCTCATACCAAATAATGTATGACTCCCGATTATCTTTGGTTTCTAAAATACATGAGGCAAATCCTTGGGGATACTACATCACTATTTTAGTTAAGTGTGACCCACCAACTAGCATTGTGTGACAACCGTTGTGGGCAGCCCCTCCTTTGGGAGTGAACCTCCACCCCGTCTCACCAATGCTATCCTTTAGGAGATCCATATCTAGTAACCAGACAAATAAAAGCCCTCCGTGGGGAACGGCTGCAGACACCTCATTTGGCCCTTATGATAGCCTTAAATACCTATCATATATAGCGATGCCCCAATTTCACCCATAATTGAATGATTAATGACATAATTCAGATTAATTAACGACGATGAAGATGCTTGTTGCTAATTTTAGACTTTGTTCGACGATTTCTAGAAATTCGCGAGAGAAAAGCCAAGGCGCGTCAAGACCTTGAGTCCAATTCACTACTCACACAAGGAGTGAACCATGACACTACTCAAACCCTTTCCGGACCACTTAAGACATGCTTAGGCCAATCCCTCTAAAGACCATACTTAGTTAGCCAAAATGTCACCCGATTAGCCTAAGTTAGGAAATCGAATCCATTGGTCCAGAGATCCCTCATATTTTTCAGCCCCTATTTGTCAAGACATTTAGACCATTGAATTCCTCACGTCGAGAGCTTTCCGACGATATGTAGAACGTCCAAATCCAATAAGCGAGTCAAAAGTTATGAGCTTCCGAAGTTTGTCCTAAGAAGAGATGAAAATCACATAGGCACCACCCATGTGGCGCCCATCCTATGGAAAACCATCTAGGCGCCCCATGGTGGACGCCCACACAGCCTAGGACCACCTAGGTGCCCCATGGTGGGCGCCCAGCCTCCACATTTCACTAGTTCGCCTAAAAGAAGCCCGGGACCACTCAACGTAGGGGCCGAACTCCGAAAATAAATCGACTCCACCTAGGCACCACCCATGTGGCGCCTACCTTACTAGGTTCCATATAGGCACCAACCCTGTGGCGCCCACAAAGCCCAAGACCACCTAGGCACCCCACGGTGGGCACCCACCTTAAAATTTACTTGTTTGGTTCGAGATTAGACCGGGACCACTCATACATAAGGACCAAGCATCGAAGACGAACCGAACCACCTAGGCACCACCCATGTGGCGCCCAGCCTTTAAATTCACCTGGGCACCACCCATGTGGCGCCCAGCCTTGAAATCCATTTGGGCACCACCCATGTGGCGCCAAGCCTATTAAGTGCTAATGTAGGTCCCCCCAGCTGAAGATATATCTGTCCAATCTCGACTCCAAATGGGACCAAAGTCCAAAATAGCGAAACACAAATCATCTGGGCACCACCCTGTGGGCGCCCACTCTCCAGGACCACCTGGGCGCCACCCTTTGGGCGCCCAGACTATGCGGGCCATGTGGGCGCCACCCCATGGGCGCCCATCCTCCCTCAAACCCTAGTTCACTCTAAAATAACTTAAGCGGCCTAGGGATGCGTGAGACCTTCTAGAAACTCGAATTAATGAAGCCCTAGCCCTTCTAAACTCGTCCCAAACCTATATAACCCCTCTTAACTTCATTTACAAGGGGAGGCTACCCAAAAACCCTAAGAAAAGAGGCAAAAAGAGAGAATAAGCAAGAAGAAGAGAGGTAGCCACCATTAGAGAAGAACTTCAGATCTATAGTAGAGGAAGGAGAAAGAGAGGAGGAGGCTTCCATATTTTCAACTCGAGCTATGGATCTTTGCGAAGGTTTCAATCTAGGAACTTAAGAAACGTTTCGTCATACCGGTATTCCTAGATCTCTCCTTTCTTTTTCTACATTCCATTACCATTCACGCTTAGAAATATGCTTAGGACCATTTAAGCATCGTAGATCTACATTAACTTGTGATAAATCTGATATTAACATCTCATCATGTTTGGAACATGTTTAGGTTCATTCTAACATAGTAGATTTGCTTTGATTTTGTAGTTCTAATTGCATAGCTAGATTAGTTCTCACATTAGCATCATCATTATCATCATTTATACCAAAGAGGTCGCGAGAAGCCCTTGGCAGAAAGGCTGGGCGCCACCCACTGGGCGCCTGCCCTCTCCGGAACCACCTGGGCGCCACCCACTTGGCGCTTGCCCTCTCTCGAACCACCTGGGCGCCACCCCCTGGGCGCCTACCCTTCTGAGACAGGGTCCGGGATCTAGATCTCCGCCCGTTGCATCGTTTGCTCGTAGGTTCGTTAGTTGCATCATTAGTAGTTTGAATTAAAACATTCACAGCAGGCACTGAATATCGGAAGTTGTCTTAAAAATACTGAGATTCTTGTGTATTCGTTGTGTTCCGTTGAAAACCCTGACTGAGCAGGGTAGGCACCACAGGTGTGGCGCCCAAGTGGATTTCTCCACTTTTGTGCACAACTTCCGATCTTCCGCATTTAGTTCATTTAGAAACTGCATGATGATGATATGTTTGTTTGTTTGATCTATTCTGAACTTTGAATTATCATATTTGTCACCCTTCACATCATATCATTTGAGTCACGCAACCATAGAAAATCCCAAAAAAAATCATAAAACATAAAATCCCTTCTTCTCTTTCCTTACTCTCTAGTAAATTAGAGGAGAAACCAAAAATAAATTAAAAGATATCCAAAAACCCAAAAAGAATAGTTAGATAGTCTAAGTTATTGAATTTAGTGCCTAAGTAGGACAAATCCTAAGATTAATTAAAACAACATAATTAGTAAACTTAAGCAACATCACATCATTAAGAGTTCTAAAACATTAAGACCCTAATCAATTCGGATTTAGAAATAACTAAGAACTTTAAAAACAAAAAAAAAAAACCAAAACCCCAAAAAAACAGCCACCTGGGCGCCACCCCCTGGGCTCCCATCCTTCCACAGCCACCTGGGCGCCACCCTCTGGGCGCCCAGCCTACTCATTCCCTAAGACACCCCGGTTAAAGCTTAAGTTAATTAGTTAAGACCTTAAACTAATCCAAATCAACACGGTAAAACATTTTAAACCTAGAATAAGTAAACCTTAATCAACTTAATCTCTAATTAACTCAAAAACTCAAAACCAACAAAACTCCAAAAAGTCCACCTGGGCGCCACCCCCTGGGTGCCCAGCCTGCACTGCCACCTGGGCACCACCCTCTTGGCGCCCATCCTATCCCGTCTCTAAAGAACCCCTAATTAAAACTTCTAATTAATCACAACCCAAATTTAATCCTAGTTAACATAACAAAACACTTTTAAATTTAAGAAACCTAAAACCTCAATCAACTTAGACTTGAACCAACCTAAAAACGCAAAAGCAACCCGAAACCACAAAATAGACACCTGGGCGCCACCCCCTGGGCGCCCAGCCTGCCTTTATACTTAGGCACCACCCTCCTGGCGCCTATCTTATCCCATTCCCTTAGAAACCACCACTTAATTGATTAAACCCGAATTAACACCTTAAAACACCATTAACCTAAAAGACTCGAAACCTTAATCAATTTGGACTCAAACCAACTTAGAAAATACAAAACGAATAAATCACAAAACATCAACTTGGGCGCCACCCCCTTGGTGCCTATCCTGCCGCATCCACTTGGGCGCCACCCCCTTGGTGCCTATCCTTCCGCATCCACTTGGGCGCCGCATCCACTTGGGCGCCACCCTCCTGGCACCTATCCTACCCAATCACTAGGAAACCCCACTTGAAATTAAATTCGAATTCAATCACAATCAACACACCAGAACACCCTTGAAATCTAAAACAATCGAAACCATAAGCCCGAATAGATTTAAAACATCGAACCAACTCGGACGCACAAGGCAGACACTTGGGCGCCACCTCGTGGGCGCCCATCCTGTCACCTCCACCTGGGCACCACTCTCTGGGCGCCCAGCCTCTCCCATCACTAAAGCCAAATTAATTGAAACGGAATTTAATCTTAATCATCGCAACAGAACATTTTTAATTTAAAATACATCAAACCGTAAAAGCTCAACCGCAAATCAACCTAAAAAATACGGAACCGACCCGAATCACAGGATAGTTCACCTGGGCACCACCCCCTTGGCGCCCATCTGTGAAATCCACCTGGGCACTATACTCTGGGCGCCCAGCTTCCCCGTTTACAGAAAAACTCAATTCACAACTTAGCCCAATTAATTGACGTTTAAATAAATCCCAATTGAATACGAATAGCATCCCACATCAAAACACACTAAGTCTTTTAATCAATTTAAACTTAAATCAACCTAAAAGACAGCAAACCGACCCGAAGCACAAAACAATTCATCTGGGCGCCACCCCTTGGGCGCCCACCCTCTAAATCCACCTAGGCGCCACACCTTGGGCGCCCAGCCTACCTGTTTTCATAAAGAACCCCTAGCGAACAACTTAATACAATTAATTAACATTCAAACCAATCCGAATCAACATATTAAAACACTTTTAACTTAAAACGTTTGAAACTTTAATCGATTCGGGCTAAGCCCCCAAAGCCTTTATGAACAAACAAACAACCACCTAGGCCCCACCCCTGTGGTGCCTAGCCTACACTATAACCTTGGTTCACAACTTCAATTTAAAACGAGTAATTAATCATCATATAATTTAAATTAATTGAAACCAGAACCTAAAACAACCCCCGAACCCAAAGACCAATATAAAATCCCATCTGGAATACCTGAAAATCTGTCAAATCCACTGGGCGCCACCCCCATGGCGCCCATCCTCTCATTTGCAATAAAACGCGAACTCTTGGTTTCGTCTCAAAATCCGGATCCGAATCCCTTTGACATTTGAACACCGAAGAATTAAAACAATTTGAAACATTAAAACTCACCAAGTAAGAACCCCTTGGATTTTGAAAACAATATCGATACCATCGTCACTAGCCAAACCACCCAGAAGCTTACACTTGGGCGCCACTGCCTGGGCGCCCAAGTCCTCTGACAACCCCATTTCACTAATTTTGACATCGCTTCACGTTTTAAATTAAAACCCTAAATTCCAGAACCTTAAACCACTTAAATGGAACCCTAAAATACATTTAATCCACTTCTTAATCAATCTTCAACTCAAAACAAACCGAACCAATTAAAAATCACAATTAATAAATTGTTTAGGCGCTGAACCGGCAAACTCAGGTTATTCACACCTAGAGATAGATCGGATTGCCTGGTTAGGTAGTTTAGCGCATTAGGCTTCGCCCCATCACTTTTCCTATTTCGTTAGGAGACTGGGAGAGCTGATGTGGGCAGTCTAGGACCTTAGGTTAGGGTTAATCCGATGATTAGTAGTAAAGCACTAATCATGTAAATCCAAGTAAACATCCCTTAGTTAGGCCCTTCTAGCCCCATATAAAAAAGCCATAAAAACTATAAAACCAACAAAATAAACCCAAAAAGATTTTCCTTTTATTTCTTCCTCCACCTCAGGTGCCAGATATTTAATCGAACTTAATGATAAAGGGAATAAAGAACTGATTTCTAAAATTGAATAAATGAGAATAACGAGATGAGATGAGTGATTTCACACACACTTTTAATCAATCACGGCCCATCGGCCACCCTAAAACAAACACTGGCCCATTGGCCATTTTCAATCAATCCTAGCCCCTCGGCCACCTTCAATTAATTACGGCCCATCGGCCTTTTACTTTTATCACTCGTGTATCGCACACGAAAAACACAGAAATCACAAGTCAAAGTCTCATTTGCATCATCATTTTGGTTTGAAAAATCACCTTTTAAACCCTATTTTGCCAAGGGATCAAAAGGGGGTACCCGGGAACGGGGTCGATCCTCTTCTTAAATATTTGGCACCTCCCCCCTCTTTTATTCTATTTTCTTTATTTTAGTTATTTTGTTTTACTTGGATATACTACGATTATGCTATGTGAGGATTAACCTTTATTCGGACTTTAACTCATGACCCTGAATTGACCCAAATTAAAGAGACCCAAAGAGACCCAGATTAATGTGACAGGACAACCGTTGTGTGTTGCCGGCAGCACATTAGACGAGAGGACGAACCCACCTTATTATTTTTCTCCCCATATTTCTTCGACTTTTGTCGAAGAACGGTGTTATGGCCGTACCGTAGCTGGCGATCGTGATCCATCAATTTTGAGGGTAGTCGGAATCCTCATTTTCGATGTAAAATTTAAATAGCATATATAAATGAATGGAGATTTCCCCAAACCATGCCTCTCTTGGAGAGGAAAATTGGGGGGTCAAAATTCACATCCGACAGCCTGGCGATCGTGATGAGACCTTTTATGTTTTCTTGTCACTTATTTGGGTCTTCCTGGAATAATATTCTAAGACACGAACATCCAATCAATGATCTGATGTCCTTGTCCCATTCAGTTTAGGGTTGTTATGAGTAGTCTGAAAATTAAACCAAAGGTCCGAATGCACCATCCACTATGCTTTCCCCCATTACATCATAAGAAACAAATCTTCACCAACAAAACTACATAACAAGTGCTCTTCTCTTCCTCTCCTTCTCTCTCTTCTCATCTAAACATTTCTTCACAAATGGAGGGTCAGACGTTCGGAATGTCCGACTTTCAACCCCTCTCACCCCCACTATTGATCCGCACCACTGGCGGGTCACACCAAACCACGCAAAATGTAGAACCCTCTAGAGTATTAGATGGATCCTCGGCAGCTTCAAGCCATGACCCACAACAGATAAGACGGTCCCTCTTCGAAGGAGGCTCGCTACCAGTTAATACCATAACAATGGGAAGGAATTATTCTAATACATCCACCCCATCTCCTACATCGAGAGAGAATCATTTCTCCTCGCATTCAGGGGTGACTTACACAGATCTGGTCAGTCCCACAGGCCAAGTTATAAGATATAGGGTCCACGATAACGTTTCATCAACAGACTACCCTCTTCGCGCAAGTGATCCTGTTGTCTCGCAGGTTATACCCTATTCTTCCATGATCAGCCAAACCGAGCCAATCACGTCCTCTATCCCGCAGTATGGGATGCCTACTGATGCACCTATCATAACCCTGGTTAGGGCCATCGCACCTTCCCAGACTCTTGCGATAAATGAAAACCCATATCACCAGATGAGTGATAATCCAATGAGCATAGGTCAATTGGTGACATCCAGCATCTCGCACCAAAACCCTTCGACACATATGGGAGCGCTAGATGCCTACCGGCAACACGAGATGGCTCGGCCCCAATTCCAAGCAATGATTTCACCACCAACGGATCAAGTTCGTTACAATCCTGTGACGGTTGGCGCTGGTATGTTATATCCCCAACCAGCTCAATACGAGGGGGGCCTCTCACTTATCAAAATCAAACAATCCCGATCTATCAAATGCCCAATGTGAACCAGAATCTCCCAATCCAGAACGTGCAAGTTACTAACACCACGGGCGTTGGAAATCCTTATCAAACACACCAAGCGAATGAGTCGCGCTATCAGCAAGCATATCAACCACCCACTTTAAGCTCGATAGTTGATCCATATAGGAGACAACCGATTACTCATAAGGGAATTCAGTTGAATCAAAGCTATCAGCCTATCTCACAACCATATTTCCAAGGCCAATTCCAAGAACCAGCCTATGCCCCTACTTCATTAGAACCACAAAGAGAATGTCAGCCACAGACAATTCAATACTTAGATCCTCTAGCATTCAAAGAGTTGCAGAAAAACGTGGAGGAACTCAAGAATGAAATTAAAAAGAAATCCTCGAGCTCAACTGGCAAGAAACTAGGATTCTACGACTTTACCAAAAAGGAGGAAAAAGAGAGGTCACCTTTCCCTATTAGAGTCCCTAAGTTCGTACCTTACGATGGGACTACTGACCCTCAGCATCACCTAGTCTTGTTTTGCAACAAGTGTCGTGCCATCGTAGACAATGACTCCATGCTCAGAAATTATTTTCAGGAATCGTTGACCGGAGATGCATTAACTTGGTATACGTCCGTGCCTTCGCATGAAATCAATACCTTCGAGGATGTAGTAGAGAAGTTTCTAGCGCGATACCAGCATCTAACTAAAAACAAACCCTTATGGCATGACTTAGCTAATCTCAAACATAAGAACAATGAAGACTACGAGGAATTTGCAGTGAGATGGCAAAACCAATTCGCGCGGTCGGACTGCAACATGCAAGAAGAAGAACAAGTAAGAATGGCCATATCAAACATGAAGGATCCCATGAGAGCCCTGATGACAATTGGGGAGGTCGTTAGTTGGAGTGGCATGTATCGTAGGTTATCTAGGATGAAGCAAAATCTAGATGAAGGGGTATTGAACACCATCATTGACCATAAAAAGAACACGCGTAGGGTAGGCACAACCACCCAACTAGAGAGCCGCACAACTCCTGAAGTCAGCTTGAATCAGGAAGAGGTCTACCGACCGTACCAAGAGCGTACTAGTGTTAGCTTTAAGCAACACCAAAACCCAGGGTAAAATGGCAATCCCCATTTCCAAGGTGGTAACCCGAATTATCAGAGGAATAATCAGAACTACCAGCGGAACAATCAGAACTATAGAAACGCTCCGAGAAATAATCAAAGTTATGACCAACCACCAAGAAACCAAGGGCCTCCAGTGAATCAAAACCAGAATCCTAATCCCATACAGCCGGTCTCGAACCCGATAGCTCCGCCGCAAAACCAGAACGCGAATCCTCAACCCAACTATGGTACTGTCCCCTTTAATTACAACAGAGACAACAATGGCAACCAGAATAACCCGAACAATGGAAATAGAAGAAGATTCGGACCTAAAAGGGCAAACTACCCGTCCCTTCCTCAACCATGGACTGCTGTCTTCTGGTCTCTTTTAAATCAGAATGCCCTCCAACTTCCGCCAGAACGACCGCAGGCATGGTCCGAACACCTAGACAAGACTAAGTTTTGCGCCTACCATAGGATGCCAGGTCATAACCTCACCCAATGCTACACGGTTAGAGATTTGATCTATGATCTCAATGATGAAGGTAGAATTGATTGGAGTAACATTAGGCCAATAGTTGGGAAAGATCCACGGAATGCCCCTCCCAATCAAAATCCAACCACAAATCCCTCACAAAATATTCCCAACATGCAGATTTATACAAACCTTTACCTCAGCATGGAGCGTCAACCTCTGGACAGGGCCCACAGACCCAATTAATAAACATCGCCGTAATAGAGCACCAACACATTGATGCCCCGGCTTAAGGGAGTGTAAACCATAGCCAACCGTGTCATGGTGATTTCTTTGAAGAAGAGGATTATCGAAAATACATCACGCCATGGGATGGGAAGACCAAATTCAAAATCTTCAATTCAGGGATGGATACGATTGTTGACTCCCCTGACCTTTACAAGGTAAATTTTGATCAGCCAAACGACCGAGAATCGCTGATCATCACGAATTCCTAACCAGATCCTTACCCAGATACAAATGCGTCTCAGGCCCACTTACGATCTGGACGGATCCGTCCTCCCCGACTACCCCCTCACCCTGTTTCTCATAACTTAGATTCGCAAAATCCCAATATTCAAGTTGAGGAGATAGTTGATGAAAGAGCTTATAGTTCGATAGAAATAGGGATAGAATATGACCTTTTAGGGCACCTCACAAAGATCCCAGCTAAAGTATCTGTCCTTGATCTGATTAAAACCTCCCCCAAACATCAGCAACAATTACTTGAGGCTATTACACGCTTACAAGTCCCGGTAGGCATAACTCCAGAAGAATTGAGAACGTCTATTTCAACCATGACCCCGAGAGCTTCGTTCCCTGCCATTACTTTTACTGATGAAGAATTAAAGGAAATACCACCTGAGGCGAGAACCTCTCCCCTACATCTAACAGTCAAGATAGCAGGGAAGGAAATGTCAGGAGCTTTGGTTGACACTGGTGCATCACTGAATATTTGTCCGTTGAAAACCTACAAATCTTTAGGGCTTACAATAAAGGACCTAACTCCAGCCCCCATGGTTGTAACTGGTTACGACGGGAATAAGAAAACGGTCTGTGGAAAAATTATGTTATTAGTCCAAGCGGGCCCAATTTCAATGCCAGAAGAATTTTACGTTATGGACATCCCTGCCACTTTTAACTTGATCTTAGGACGCCGATGGTTGAACCACATGAATGCCATTATGTCAAGCCGACACCAATGCGTCAAATTCCCCCACTTAGGTAAGATCATGAAATTGATGGGAGACCCGCCTGTCATTGAACCGGAAGAACTTCAAATACTCCCGACCCTACAACCTGCTCCCATTACACCAGAGGTCAAGATTCATGGGTACAAGGTCGATCCTCTCATCTCTTTGATGGATATGGACCCTGTGCAAAATATGTTTTCCGAATTATCCTCCCCGCAAAATCTGGTGTTTGACAACGAAGGTCAAGCTTGAGGATGGACTCTAATGAAGAAGATGGGGTATCAACCCGGATTTGGGCTAGGAAAGAATGGAGAAGGCATCACCGACCCTTACATACCAGACCCTAGAGCGAGAGCAGAAGGATTAGGGTACGACACAGACAATGACATAAGGTATAAACGGGAGGACTGGACCTTAAATGAACATTTCATGAAGCATGACAAAACCTTGGATCCCAACACACCACAGTTTGGAAAGAGATGCTACAATTTGGATCCAAATGATAAAGGCAAGACCGTTTTAGTAAAAGATTGGGAGGATTCGACTTCGTCTGAAAGTGAGACTCACGAGGAAATCTTCGGCACTTGGAAAGAGCTCCATTCACCAAAAGGAGTGAACAATATCGACCACACTATCGATCCAAGATTCCAGACCCTATCTTGTAACATGCTGAATGCGAGTAAGTTAACTCATCTACCCAAAAAAAAAAAACGCCGATCGCCGAAGTCCGAGAAAGTCCCGAAATATGGGAAATCGAAAACCCTACTAGCAAAGAAGTGGTATATTGGCCTGTTGCATGGCGCCATTGGCGAGAAGACTCCTTTCAAGAGAACCACGAAGTTTGGGAAACCGATGACCTCAATGATCATGAAGTGGTGTACCGCCCCACCGCCTGGCTACGCCAGCAGGAGGATCCTCCTCGGTAGATAGCCCATCTTCAACCTCACCTGTACCATATCATTCCAAAATCCCAAAAAATTAGAAAATCCCAAAATCCCAAAAAAATTAGAAAATCTCAAAAACCCAAAAAAATTAGAAAACCCCAAAAACCCAAAAAAAATTAAAAAACCCAAAAAACCCAAAAAAATTTGAAAATAGAAAACCTAAAAACATAGGAACCGTAGGAGTAGAAGACTGTGGTCATCATCTAAATATGGGCAACCTAAGGCGATGGAAGATACCCACAGTGGAGCAGTCTCGACTAGAAGAAATTATGACAAACATCGAGAAGTTAGGCTGCAAATCTCTGCATGTCGTTCCAGAACCCGAACCTTCCGTGCAACATGCGACCATCAATGATGGAATGGGTGTTTATGAATTAGTAGACACTGAAGAAGGGGATGATGAAGTTTCTGATGAATTTAGGAGAGTAATTAAGAAGTTTGACGAAGAAACACAAGTGGCTGCCGAAAAGACGAAAGAGATAAAGCTGGGAACGGACGAAAGACCCAAGCAGGTCCAAATCAGTGCATGCCTAGAACCTGGCGAAGAGAACGAGATTCTTGAGGTCCTAAGAGAATACCAAGACGTGTTCGCATCGGATTATAATGACATGCCCGGACTCGCGCCCGACCTAGTGGAACACAGGATCCCATTGGAGGAAAATGCTAGACCGGTTAAACAGAAATTGAGAAGAATGCTCCCTGATGTTGCACTGAAAGTGAAAGAGGAGGTTGACAAACTCCACCAGGCGACAGGGTTGCGTTGTTTCCTCAATGGGTTGCCAATATAGTCCCGGTGAAGAAGAAAGACGGACGCGTCCGAGTCTGTATTGATTTCCGAAATTTGAACAAGGCATCTCCCAAAGACGATTTCCCTTTACCTCACATCGACGTGCTTATTGATAATACCGCAGGGCATGCTATGCTATCATTCATGGATGGTTACTCAGGGTACAACTAAATTAGACTATCACCAAAGGATCAGGAGAAAACCTTGTTCACCACGCCCTGGGGGACTTACTATTACATTGTTATGCCCTTCGGCTTGAAGAATGCCGGTGCCACTTATCAGAGGGCCATGATGGTAATATTTCATGATATGATACACGACTGTGTGGAGGTTTACGTAGATGATATTCTGATCAAATCTAGAACACGTGAAACACATGTCATGGCTCTCAGGAGAGTTCTTCAGCGATCCAGGGACACCCAACTAAAGATGAATCCGAAGAAATGTGTTTTCGGAGTATCCTCTGGAAAACTCCTAGGCTTTATGGTAAGTAATCGAGGAATCGAAGTCGATCCTTCTAAGGTAAAGGCCATTCTTGAAATGCCGCCCCCGAAGAACCTTAAGGAGTTAAGAGGCCTAATAGGGCGACTACAGTTCATCAAAAGATTTATTTCGCAGCATTCGCAAAGATGTGAGCCATTCTACAAGTTGTTAAAAGGAGGCGTGGAATATCACTAGGACGACGACTGCCAGAAGGCATTTGAAGACCTAAAGAAATATCTCTTAAGTCCTCCTGTCCTGAAGCCCCCTACTAAACATAGGCCCCTCATTTTGTATGTGTCAGCGACAGAGTCTGCGATAGGCATGGTCCTAGGTCAACATGATGAGACTAGGAGGAAAGAGAACGCGGTTTATTACCTGAGTAAATCTCTCCTACCCTACGAACGGAAATACTCCCCAATGGAGAGAACTTGCTTAGCCGTAGTTTGGGCCACCCAGAAATTGAGACACTACTTTCTAGCTCACCAGGTCAAACTCTTAGCCAGAATGGAGCCCTTAAAATACATCTTCGAGAAACCTGTTACTTCGGGAAGAGTCGCGCAATGGCAAATGCTCTTGGCAGAGTTTGACATAACCTATGTTACCCATAAGTCTGTAAAGGGACAAGCAATTGCCGACCATCTGGCACACCTCCCTCTGCCACGGTATGAACCGGTTAGAACTGATTTCCCCGACGAAAGTATCTTGTTTGCAGACGTTGAAGAAGCAAAGGATGATGATTTATGGACCATGTACTTTGATGGAGCTTTGAATCAGAATGGAAAAGGAGTTGGTGTAGTGTTATTATCCTCGAAAGGAGTTGTCATCCCCATGGCCTATAAAATCGGATTTCCAGCAACCAATAATACGATGGAGTACGAAGCCTTATTAGAAGGGTTAAGAGAAGCCCAGGCCCTAGGTGTTGATAAGCTAAGAGTCTTTGGTGATTCTAAGGTTGTTATTTCCCAAATAGCTGGAGAATGGAAGGTTAGCGCCCTTAAGCTTGCGCACTATCACGAGAAAGCCAAAGAGCTGATGTCTAAATTCAAGAAGATTTCATTTCTCTACATCCCCCGCGCCTTGAACCGATTGGCTGACTCATTAGCGATTTTAGCCTCAATCATAGAGATGCCTGATGATAAGGATTCCAAAGAATTTCTGATTAGAAGGCTAGATTCTCCGTCCGTCAAACCAATAGACCTGACCAAGGGGAACCCCGCCGAAGTCCTGCTGAAAGTCTCGAAAAATAGGAGTAAGAAAGCTAAGGCCGAAGAGTCCGATCAGGAGGAAGATTCTAAACCTAAAGAAGGAATCCTAGCTCGTATACAACATGATGATGACCTGGAAGATGACCACCTGTGGTACTATGATATTTGGAACTACCTGTATGATGGCTACATCCCCGACTACGCCACCCGATCGGATAAAAGAGCATTAAGAGAGATGGTTCAGAGATATGACATAGTCGCAGGGCTACTGTACCGTAGATCATTTAGTGGAGTTCTCTTACGATGCATGACCATAGAAGAAGGGCAAGAGATAGTTAAAGAGGCACATTTAGGAGAGTGCGGAGGATATGTCAACGGCCAGATGTTAGCTAAGAAGATCATCCGTTTAGGTTACTATTGGCCGTCCCTAGAGTCGGATTCAGTCAATTATGTCAAAAGATGCAAAGAATGTCAGCTGCATGCTGACCTAATTCATGCCCCCGCATCATCCCTTCACCCTACCACAACTCCATGGCCTTTCTCAACCTGGGCTTTTGATATCATAGGACCCCTGGCCTCTACTGTAGAGAACACACAAAATAAGGCATTCATATTAACAGCAACAGAATATTACACTAAATGGGCAGAAGCAGAAGCATATATTAATATTAAGGCAACCTCCGTAGTCAAATTCATTCAAAAGAATATAATAGCTACTTTTGGCATCCCTAAGGCATTCATAACGGATAATGGTCCGCAATTCATATCCCAACAAATGAATGAGTTGTGCACAAAATATAACATAGAACTGCATCATTCAACCCCATACTATCCCCAAGCAAATGGTCAAGCCGAAGCAACCAACAAGACCCTACTAAAGATCATCAAGAAGACTGTGCAAACCACCAAAGGTAGTGATTGGCCAGACCGTTTGGTCGAAGCGTTGTGGGCTTATCGAACCTCAATAAGAACTCCCACAGGAGAAACCCCATACTCTTTGACTTATGGAATGGAAGCAGTCCTTCCCCTTTGAGGTCCTTCACCCGTCGCTGCGCATCCAGTTAGATAAAGACATGACAGAAGACCAGAGGAGAGAAGCATTGCCACTGCAGCTGGACCTACTTGACGAAAGGAGAATGAAAGCAGCAGAGTACGCACAGGTATACCGGAAGCGGATTGCCAGAGCCTACGACAAACATGTCAAAGAAAGAAAATTCAAAGTTGGCGATTTCGTGCTGAAACGCATCGCTCCTTCTCAACTTCCGCATCCCCGAGGTAGGTTACGACCCAATTGGGAAGGCCCTTATGTAATTAAAGAAGTATATCCTGGAAATGCATACAGACTAGTAAATGCAGAGGGGGAAGATCTCTCCGATCCATGGAACGCTATGTATCTGAAAAGGTACACAGTATGACCTTTCCTCACTTCTTGTAGAATATGACCCTCCTTGCCCTTTTGCGTAGTTGTAGAAATCCCATAGGAGGACCGAAGAAATGCACTCTGATCAAATTTAGAACTCGGACACACACTAACACTTAAAAATACACAAATAAGGTGGATCTGCCCCGCACAAATTCTGCACGGTTAAAGTCACTCGATGTGAAGGTCTGAAGGTGAGTTCGCCAATGTCATGAAAGCCTTTCAACCATTTGCTAAATATATATATATATATAGTCGTAACTAGTTTGGGTTCGTAGCCTTTTTAACCCGAGCCAGTAAGATCGTAGGGGTATTTGCATACCTTGTGCCCTAAAGCCGTCCGGTTTGAGAGTCATTGGCCTAATGCTCATTACATGGGTTAATTAGAAAGCTTAAAGGACCTAGACATTGCACAGTTACATGCTAAAAAAAAAAAAAAAGGTGATTAGTTTGGGTTCGTAGCCTTTTTAACTCGAGCCAGTAAGCTCGCAGGGGTATTTGTGTACCTAGTGCCCTAAAGCCGTCTGGTTTGGGAGTCGTTGGCCTAAAGCTCATTACATGGGTTAATTAGAAAAATTAAAGAACCTAGACATTGCACAATTACGTGTTAAAAAAAATCTCTATTAGAATTAGGCCCGCTGGAGTGACATGGGTACTCATTGCATGAACTGAACAGAAGGTGGTCGGAAGCCACAGCACTAAGGAGGCACGGT
This sequence comes from Persea americana, assembly GCA_029852735.1. Classification (NCBI taxonomy): domain Eukaryota; kingdom Viridiplantae; phylum Streptophyta; class Magnoliopsida; order Laurales; family Lauraceae; genus Persea; species Persea americana. The sequence goes on from CM056816.1 coordinate 20,462,358, forward strand.
CACTTACCACCCCACACACAAACACAACTCACGAACGAGCCCCGAGGACAGTCAAGTGCTTTCTGAAGTTTAACTGAAAAGACTAAGCAGCTACAAGAGGAGGGCTTGTGAGGGCTCGACCTCCAAATGATGGTTAGGGAGTATCATATTACCGCCAAGGTGATAATCATGGAACGAAGGTACTTTCTTGCCCATAGCCAAAATGAACACTAGTCTTATGCTGGGGCATTTTATATATATATATATATATATATATATGTATATATCTATCTATCTGTCTTGCACGGCTTCCCAATATGGGCCCTCATCGCATACACGATTGCCACAAACACTCACTGGACTGCACACGCCCTCACCTCATGCATGCCTTTGTTGCTAACCATTTCCGATTGAATGCAGGAAAGAACACATACACTAAGGTACTAATTCCATCTCTTTTCCCAAAGCTTGAATGCCAAAATGGCCCCCTGACATTTTTACCGAGAAAGAAAGATGCCACTTTAGCTAAATTATGCAGGGGGCCTAAAAATATTAAACTAACAAATTTGCTTTGAGACCTTGCAGGGAAACCAACCCCGATTACATTCATAACATCCCACAAGCTGGGGCATTTTTTTTTTTTATTATTATCTACGGGTATTATTTTGCACACAACTCCTCATAACTAGAAAAGGTCAAAATGCTGATGACCAAACTTGGGAAGTATGAATTATGATTGTTATGATATATAATGATGAATCTGATTATAGATGTATGCTATGCACACCCTTTATGATATCATATTTGATTTGAAAATGCAAATATTTTGAGCTTTTGCCTTAATGCTTATTGCTGACGATGTGAATGCCTTTAAAAACATAGAATTGCTTAGGCCACAAATGTCACACACTCAGGCACTCCTCATTGTTTGATAACCCTGTGGCCATGTTGCCTCTCCGCGTCAAAATTGGCATGGGATTGCATTCATTTGGTTTATTATATCTCATCTTGTCTATCCCGGATTGCTATTATTCTTATTCCATGAGATTTTTTTGCTGAGGCACGAAATTCGAGAAATTTTAGAAAAATTTCGGCAGCACTTCCCCTTGTTTTTTGGACCCCGAAAAATTTCCGGATACACAAAACCTGTTACCTGTGAAAGAAAAACACTTCATATATTCCCCGGTACCCCACAACAACTCCTTATCAATCAAACACATTCCCATGGCACTTCTAAAGCATCAAGCACGCTATCTTAACTACACATACATAACACACGTATGCACAACATACATCAAATACATATTAGCTCTCACCATAAGCCAAAGATGGGGCGAAACAACATAAATACATGACTAGCAAATATGGATACATGGAACAAGGATACACTAATGATGCAGCCTGGGGAGATCAATCAAAGAACGATGACTCTACGGAGCGGCTCCATCACGGAGAGCCGACGAAGCAAATGAGGTCGGACCAGGAGCACGCTAAGAAGGAGTGCGGGTCGAGTCCGAGAATGCATAACCTCTCTCCTCTGCCCTCCAATGAAGTCTAGCGAGACGCCCCCGCAAATCAGCAACCACCTCATCATGTTGTCGCTCCATGCGATCCATGCGCCGAGCGTAATGATCATGAATAAGGGCCTTCTCCTCGCCCCAGCTAGGAGGTGGAGGAATAGAAGCAACGATAGCACCACTCTACAGGACAACGTTTATAGAAACATTACGTTCAACAAACCTTGTAGCATCAAACATGGAATTTTAAAAGAAGAAAAGACCTTTACCTGCACAGGGGCCTCAAAGCTCCTAAGCCTGGCACGTAACTCGTCAACCTGCACACAGCAAAATTATAAACAACATCAACAATGGATGAGGAATCAAAATTAAAATATCACATGAGAATCGCTCATACCTGTGCCATAGAAGCAGCTCTCTCTGCAGACTCTCCGTCACGCTTACCACGAGCCTCTGCCTGAGGATCACGAATAGAAAGGGTTAAGAGTCGTCATTATACGTCTTGAACACAAGAGTCATAAAACAAAACGCAAACCTCGCTAGTCCGCAGTCGGTCCACCTCTGCCTGTAGAGTGAGAAGATCGCTCTCCAATCGAATTCTCGTGACCTCGGACATGTCCTGCTCTCTGTTGCTCTGCATAGTAACCAAAGGTCATAAACACAAATTCAAAATGAACAAATAACTCCATGACCTCATACCTCGTGAGAATCCGCCAATGCTTCGATGATCGCTTCATTTTCCCGGCGGCGCTCCTGTTACCAAAGCATTTTTAGTAAGGAAAGTATAAATAAGGTAATACGTGGCTAATTAGGTTTAACAAATTTTCGTACCCTCTCAGCTATCAATAGTGCCCTTAGTTTCACGATCTCCGTATCATATGAAATATAAACCATGCCGTTACATCGAGAATGATTGACATTACTATGGAGATAAGCACCATTGGATTCAAACACTAAGTCAAGAAGTCATACCTTCTTCTCCACTAGGTGAGACAGTCGAAGTGTTTCTCCCCTGAGGATGGTCTCCGCATCGGACACTACGCACCCAGACGTCCCCTGTCACACATGAGAGCCACGGTTAGAGGATGGGAAGAGCATGAATCGTCGAGATTGTAAGGCCCATAATTGAAGTTGGAAACCTCATAAGCCCTCACCTCGCCCCGTCCTTCGGATGATGGACATGCCTGCCAATGCCTTGCTACAGCCGGTATCTCCTCCTGAAAAGTAAAGGAAGAAACGATGTTAGCCATGATAAAAAGGAAGACAACATCAGAGCGAACAAAATTTCAATGCTCACCCGAGCCAATGACGAGGCCTCAGCCGCTTCCGCGCAGTTACTAACAGAATACGAAGCCCCACAAGAATACGACTCCGAGAGTATATACTGATGCAAAGCTGTCCTCCAATATACCTCATAGTCACTCCAGGCACTAGCATCTACACCGAAGGTGGCCTTCCTACCTTTCCTTCTCCAATTTTTTATTTCTTTCCGGCAGGGATGGCGGCGTTTGAACGCTTTCAAACCCACCCTGGATACGACCGATGCATGATAGACTTTTCTGCGGGGACAACCTGATGGTGTCCCAGTTGGCGCGCGACTCGGCTGACAACCAGCCTGACCGCCACCTGGGGAGCGTGGAGCCAAATGTCCCTCTCAAATAGAGTACGCCCCTCCTGCACAACAGCCACCTCATCATCCAGGCCACCCCGGTAGGGCTGCCAGATCACCTGACAAGTCATGATGTGTAGCAAATGAGAACAAAGAGAGGCAGACATTTAACATGACAAATAAAAGGAGAAAAGGAGCATACCTCGTGATTTTTCAATTCATTTAAAATGAACCGGTAACCTTGCTCACCCGGTCTCATTCCTAGAGCTTTAATACGCTCAGCCATCTCAGGAGGCAAAATGTCGGCACAACTCCGTAAATTGGCATTAGGATACCATTGCGAAGCCCGAGGAGTACAACTCAACCTCGCGGGCAAGCGCTCAGACCGACACTGGATGATATGCTCCCAAACCCATACCTACACACAACCAAAGCTTAGTTATTACAAAAGACGAAAAATGACCCATGATAAGAAAAGGTGGACTACAATAGGTCACCACATTTGGGGATAGGGTTTAAACCTGTAGGATCGGCACGAACCATCGAAGGCTCTTACATCAGGGCTGGAGGTAGCACCTCGAGTCCAGACTAAGGAAAAGAAAGGCAAGGGTGGTCGCGCCCCAAGCATAGTCGCCGACCTTATCCAGGTCCTGCACAAACCGAATGAGAGTACCAGACGCTCTATTGCCAGTCGCGTTGGCAAAGGGACACCTCCCCAAAAAGAACAGAAGGAAAGCCCGGAGATGCTCATCATCACCCAATCGTGCCGAAACCAGCCTGGGTCTCCTCAAACGAACCTCAGACTGCCTCCCTTGTTTTTTCTCTGCACAATACCAAATTGACATAAGAAATTCATTATATAATCAGAATAAGGAACAAAGTAGCTACCAAACGTTTCGGTACTCACTCGTGACCGGGAAAACCTCACAAGGTATCCCTACTCTCATTCGGCGAGCGTACCCATCAACCGGCACTTCCCGCCATTCATACCCTGTAGCAAAAGAGAAAAAACATAAGAAACAAGGATGAGAAGCATACAAGACGCCAGAGATCGGTTAAAAGAAACTGGATCGAGCACTTACGCTCAGAGGGTCCGGCGACATCGCCCTCGTCACCTCTACTTGCACCTCCACCGCTCCCCTCATCAAAGCCGGCAGAAACAACTCGGTGAGGTCTCACCCCCTCATCCTCACTGTCCCCATCATCAATCTCGTCGTCTCCATCATCAGACGCGATAAACTCACCCTCCAACTCATCAAAATCTGCGTCCTCAGACTCCCCTTCATCATCATAACCCCCGTCCACCTCATCATCACTCTCAATGCCGTCCACCACTGCTACATCGTCATCAGTAGGGCTGGCCGTAGATCGGGATCTGCCAGAAGAAGGGCCCTTACCTGTCAAAGGAATTATGAATACTGTTAATAAAGGATAAATATCGAATATGTAGGTCTCATGGGTATTTTTCTACTCTGAATCAATCTAAAGGAGAGGGGACAAAATGTTACCAGCATTGGCCCGAGCCTTGGCCGTTGTGGGGACAGGACCTCCCTCACATCCTCTAACCGGCAAGCCTCCGAAATCCGGTACCCGTGCCCTCAACTTGGCGAGAAAGTCTGCTTGGTTCCGAGCCCACTCTAAAATGAAGCAGGGAGGAATGATTAGTAGGAATAGCAGAAGAGAAAGATATGATGCTACAAAGGCAACAATGGAATGCTTACTATTTAGGATCCTCCTCCTCTCTGGGCTGTACGCTTCCCTCAGCCACTCGGCGTCAATCTGACCCACACCGGACTGGGGGCGAGTCCCGAACATCCTATGCAGGCGTAATTGAGTGATAGAAGCCTTGACATCATTCGCCCTGGAGAAAACAAGGAGGCCTGTCACCCTCAGCCCCCAGTAACGCGCAATGTCCTCAAGTGTAATCGTCATTTCCCCGGGTGGGAAATGGAAAGTGTGCGTCTCATCTCTCCATCTCTCGGAAAGAGCACAAATGAGAGCATGGTCGGTGCGGAAGGCGACAATAGACATGAAATCCCCGAACCCCGTTGCTCGGACCCAATCTTTTAAGTGATCAGGGAGCTCAGTCCACTAGTCCCTCATCTGTAACCAAGTCACCCTAGCCCGAGTAAAAGGGACAGGCTACAACACAAACATCAGAGGAAAGAATGTCAACAATAATGAAAGCCAACAAAGTATGAGATTTATAAAGACGACTAAGAGTTTACCCGGCCAGCTCGTATCTCGTCTGAAAGGTGAGGCTTCTTCTCCGATTTATCCTCACCCTTTTGTTTCTTTTTCGGGGGAGCAATGATTTGCTCTACCCCAGCCCCTTCCACAGTGTCCGATGACATAGGAGCGCGCTTACAAGTCTCCTTAGTCCTAGCCATCCGACAAACCTGTACCCAAAGCCAAAATGAGAAGTTGAGCATGAGGGTATAATGTTAGTCCACATAAGCATAAGAGACAAGTTAGTCTGAAGATGATGATTAGTGTTTCCAATTTAGAAGTGATGACCCTCATCAGTCAAGTGATAGAAGGAAGAGAAGCCAAAAACCATGACCGTTGATCCAACCAAAAAAAAAAACAAAAAAAAAAACGAATCCCATTTATTGAACTAGCCTCATTAAGACACATTTTACAGGCCTACAAAGAAGTGAAAACACATTCATTCCAATCCAATTCCTTCAACTTAGCCCTAACTCCACACCCCCTGTGCAGCCATGTCACCACCATATCGTCTCAACATATGCATTAGGCTGAATCACACCCAACCCCACAATCACGTCATATAACAAGAATAAAATAAAAAGGGAAAGGGAATTAATGACAACCACAACAACGAGAAATATATAAAGATATAAAAATGAAAAAATGAATAACCGAATCACAATTTAAACTAAAACAACACCCATAACCTTTGTCCCATCACATCATAACCAACTCACCCTAGCCATCACCACCACACCCCTCAATTACCAAGCTTACTCTTCTACATAATAAAATAAACAAATAAAAAAAAGATGGAGACAAAAGAGCAGAAGGTTCCCGACATAATTACAAATATAGAAGTGAGCATAAAACACACCATGCTGTAAGAAACAAGTCAAAACCAGTGCACCACAAATTTAAACAAGTCCCTGAATAACATAAGAAAGAAAAAAAAAAAAAAAAAAAAAAGAGCCCAAGCCGCTCCCTACAATGGCCAAGATCTATGCTAGGAATCTAAAATCCTATTCACCACATTCTCATTTAAACCAATGGAAACGCCCAATAAGTTCAACAATCTCCACTACACCTGTTAGCTTCCATAGGTCACGCCAGACCTCACTCCTCATCATCCCATAGATCCCAACTAACCCTAATGAATGCCCATTTTCCACCTAAACTAATTTCGCCAAGGGATTCCCACTCTGCAACCTTTCAAATTTGGATCAAGGGGGTTGGGATTGCCAACACCACAGCTGGGACAACTCCATTCCTTCTTCCCTCATCAAAATCCACCACGTCCCTAGCTGCCCTTGGCCAAAACCAAGCCATAAAACCCCATGTTGCAGCCATCGCCCAAAAAAAATAAAATAATAATAATAAATAAAAAGAGAGAAAGAAGAGATAAACGAAAAGGATGAGACCCACATACCTGGGCTACCAAGCTCTGCAAACGCCCTTTCCCTCTTCTCCCTTTCCTTCCTCGTCCCCTCACTCTGTTGCTGGTCTCCTTGTTCAGCCCAGTCAAACACAACCTGAAACAACAGTAGCCGATTAAATAAAAAAAAAAAGCAGAGAGAAGAGAAGAAAAAGAGAACAAAGAATAAAGAATGGAAAATGCATACCTGAATCTCTCTCTCCTCCCTTTCTCCTCAATGTATTCGGCCTCCACCTGTAGCTGGCAGAAACAGATTCTAAAAAAAAAAAAAAAAGAGAGAGAAGAGAAAAGAAAGAGAATAGAAATAAAATGGAAAGAAGATGGAAAACCACATACCTGAATCTCTCTCTCTCCTCCCTTTCTCCTCAATGCATTCGGCCTCCACCTATAGCTGGCAGAAACAGATTCTAAAAAAAAAAAAACAGAGAGAGAAGAGAAAAGAAAGAGAACAGAAAGAAAATGGAAAGAAAATGGAAAACCACATACCTGAATCTCTCTCTCCTCCCTTTCTCCTCAATGCATTCGGCCTCCACCTGAAATGGCAGAAACAGATTCTAAAAAAAAAAAAAAAAAGAGAGAAGAGAAAAGAAAGAGAACAGAAATAAAATGGAAAGAAGATGGAAAATGCATACCTGAATCTCTCTCTCCTCCCTTTCTCCTTAATGTATTCGGCCTCCACCTGAAACAATGACAGCCACAACAGCCATGAAAAAAAAAATATACATATATATAGAAAGAAGCGAAGCAAAAAAAGAAGTCGAAACCCACTCACCTGGGCGACAGCAGACAGCCATACGCTGCTACCCTTCCTTTCCTCCTCTTCTTTTTCTCCACTCAGCTCTCACTGCTCGTTTTTTCCACTGCTACCCACTGAGACTTCACCTGAAACTACCACAGCAACCATGGGAAACGAAAAAAAAAATTAAAAAATAGAAAGAAGAAGAAGTAGAAAAGGAGGTTGAGACCCACCTACTTGGGCGACGGCAAACTCTTGCGCCGTTGCTCTTCCTTTCCTCCTCTCCTCTTTCTCCACTCAGCTCTCCCTGATCACTCTCCCCTGCACCTCACCTAAAGCAAGAACCCAAAGAAAGAAACGAAAGAAAAGAAGAGAGGGAAAGAAAGAATAAAAAATGAAAAGAGGGGGAAAGATTGGGGCATCAAAAGCCCCAACCATTGTGACCTAGCGCCCAGCCCTGGGCACTGGCCCAGCACCATCACATGGTGGGGCCGTCCTTCAAGGGGGGAGATCCACCTATAAAAAATAAAAAAATAAAAAAAAAAGAAAAAGAAAAAAAAGAACAACTCAACTAAAAAAAAAAGAAAAAAGAAAAAAGATCAAACCTAACATTAATTTAAACATCAATGGAGATGAAGTTAAGACATAATCCACTCTCGGGTTAGGCTAAAAATCAATCTTTATTAATGACTATGATCCAGTCTTAACAAAATTGGACTCATCGAATTTCATAACTCATCATTAACCTCATCATAATAAATGTCATCATCATTCAATAATAAACATCACCACATAATAATAAAAAAAAAAACAAAGAAAATAAAGTCTAAATTAACTTTTATTAAACTCCAATAAGAGTCTTAAAACAATAACTATAGTAATTAATTGAATCGACTGAATCCTAAACATGAACTAAAACAGAGGTCACAACCTTTGCCCCCAATACCCTAGGTGGAGCTTATAACTAACTAAGATGGTCCTAATGACCTGACCTCTTATTGAAAGAAAATCCTAGCCTAAGATGGAAAAACTTTTAGTGAGTCCCATAGGATGGATGGACCATCCTGTTGAAAGTAGGAAAGCGCGCCATCTGTGCCTCCATTTCGACGATATGAACTACGAGTTGCCCTTGCCCTTCTTTCAAGTTATCCAGTGGATTCCTCAAGACACCGCAAATATCCCGAACTCGGTGGAAGTCATTTAGATAAGCAGTGTATACCGGATGAATAAGTGCCGAGAGGCTAGTGTTTTGTATCTCGAAGTACTTCCTGTAGCGCCTAGGAACGGATGATTCAGCTTCGTGATGGCAAGACATGACCATGAGTTCCAGTTGATCCATCCGCCTGTTAGGGTGTTAAAGTCATCAATAGGAGCTCGTTCATTGGTAGACTTCATAGCCTCCCAAACTTCAAACATCCCCCTGACATCCAACATGCTCCATAAGAGAGATTGGAGCACGCTGCTGACGAAAGATGGCAAGTCTTCCAGAAGCCGATCATAACCATTCAGCCTATTTAGAGTAGTCCTGCCCACAATACACAAATCCCCATACAACCTGCAGATACCTTTGTACTTCATAGCCAGTAAATCATACCTGCTGCGCCTAATCTCCACAATGCGCTTGTCCATCGTTTCTTCAAACTGGAAAACACAGTCATAGGTAACAGGCAGGGAGGATTCATGCTTGAGGTAGAATTCTGCCCGTTCCTCAGAGTCATAATACCCTATTTTGTCAGCTCCAGGGGACCAATATTCATCCCCTGGCGAGTAGGGCTTGCAAGCGGAAGAGCCCTCAACACCATCAACAACGAATGAGAAGATCGGAGAGCCGGCCATTGGAATAAGAAAAGACCTGTAGGCATACGCACAAGGCTTTAGAAACCCTTTACAGAATAAAAACAACCCAAAAAAGTTCATAATTAGAGGGAATCCAAAACAACATAAAAAAGAAAAGGGGTCACTTGGGCGCCCCAGGGGTGGCGCCCAGGTCTGTTTTGAGGAATTCACCGCAAAAGGTACAGGTTTAGCCATGATAATTTCATTAGGCCTTCTCAAATCCATGGGAGATACTTCCAGAGATACTACTAGGCTGTCCTAAACCCTCTCGAGAGCCAAGAAGTCCAAGCTACATGCCCATACAATACAACGTCTTAACACACGTAAAAAAAAAAAAAAATACAGAGAGTCAGCCAGGCACCACAAGGGTGGCGCCCACCCCAGCCTTGAAATATCTCCCATAAGGACATCATTATTTCGCCAAGTTAAAGACTTTAGTGTCCCTGAGTCATGTTTTCAGTCATGTTTTCATAACATACTATGAAGCTGGAGAGAACCAGAATATGAAAAGATGCCCCAAAATTCAGGTTCACAAGCCCTTAGTGCGAATCGGAAAGATAGACACCACCAGGGTGGCGCCTAGCCTTCTCTGCTGGTGTTTCTCAACTAGGGCACCCCAAATATGACCATGACAGACTCGCCTATGCCATAAATAGTAACTTGCTATGTTTGGATCATATTTGGAAACATTCTAAATCAAGCATTCATCCATAAATAGAAAATTCTAAAATTAGTAACTAGTCCTCTGCTCCACATGGCCCAAGCGGAATAGACTTATTGGACTTCTAGACTTTTCAAAATTTTGGAATTCCTCAAACTCTTTGGGCAACTCCAAGACACCTTTGGGGAATCTTCAAACTCTTTGATTAGGAATCCAACTTCACTTTCCTTCTTTGTCTCGGACATCGCCAGAATTTACAAATTTAGAAAATTACATAAACCCCTATGTCTCTACGATGAGACTTACATGGTAATCTAAAATTGAAATTAAAATGGCTATAGGGAAACCATCATGCCTTGCCCTTTCATGGGAAACCAAGGAAACCATGATGCCCTTTACACTTAGCTTTTAAAAACAATCAACCATAAAAGAAAGTGAAAGACTTGTGGGCCATATGGAGAGGACAACATAACATGCACGTTAGTATCTCATACAACCACACAAGACTCACAAATAGGCTGCCAAACAATGCTGGAAAAATAGAACACTCAAAGAAGACCCGAAATAGAAAAATTCAAAATTCTGCTACTTCTGTCACAGTGTCCCCGGTCGACCGGCCAGCCAGAGAGCCCGGTCGACGGGACTGTAAGTACCCGGTCGACCGGCCAGACGAACATCAGATTTTTGGGTTTCTCTTTTTCGTGTCCAATCAACTCCAAAACTCTTTTGAAGTTTCCCAATGGCTTCCTATCATCCTTCCATCATTATTAAACCCTTTTGTGACTGTCCAAACATGGATTCACCATTAAACCATGTAAAACCATAAAAACAGATCCAAACATAGCCCTTCCTCTATCTTCTTCGCATCTCATGCAAAGAACAAAGCAAGCTTGCTGTTCTATCATGATTAGAGATGAGGTGTGGCTCTGATACCAATTGTTGGAAGTGGGTGGACCTCTAGGATAGGTTTCAAAAACTTTTCACCAACTAGAAGTAGTGAACACCTATCCAAAAGTCAATAAACCCCAATCCAGGATGCATGTCCTCAATCTCAGCTATCATGGTCAGCAAACAAACCTGTCAAGAAGATAGAAACAACACCTAACAAGCAACTACAAAATTCTACAACATACAAGGAGTAGAAAATACCTATGGAGCTTGGTTGTGCTCTAATGGAGAACTTAATTAAACTCTTTTATGAAGAGCTCTTCCAAAATCAGAATCTCCAATGCCTAATCATCTTCCACTCTATGACCCGCTTCAGATTTCTTTCCTCAAGAGAGATGGTGGAATCTCCAAGAGAAAGACTAACTAGAATCGCTAAGGAAACTAGAAGGGAACTAGAAGAGAGAGAGAGGGGAAGGAGAAGGAATGCAACTCTTGCACTTAGGGATGATGGGCGTGAATCTCCTCTTGGAATAGAGCATGGACGTCCAAGGGGTTCCCTCCTCTCCCTTTTATAGTTTTTCAACTCCTTTCTTTGTGTATTATTAGAAGTCCAACTTCTATAATAATTTGTAACCCTTTATTCCACTATTACCACTATTAGAAGTCTCACTTCAAATAGAAATAGTAGCTTTCCTTTTTGAGTTCAAATAGAATTAGTAAAGATCTAAACTTGGGCTAGCGTGGGGACCACTAGAGATTCCATAGAAAGCTGGCTCCATCTAGGACACCGCGACCCCACATCTCATGTGCAATCTGGGCCCGCTGGTTAATTGCAAATAACTCCACTAAATAAATGAAATTGAACTCCAGTCTTAGGAATAAATTACATGAAGACCCTAAACTTCCCTATCACTACAAGTAGGCCCCTCTATCAATATCCATGGATCAATTGGACAGTCCATCCCACCAATTAATTATAGTAATCATTAGTACCATCCGATTAACTCTTAATTGAGATGGTTGTATACTTACCAATGATAGATCCATTAATTGGCATAAGGGGAAAAGATAGATTCCATTTTGACCATTAAATGTTCCATAGTCATATTATCACGTACCCAAGACACCGAGGTGTTGACCTACAGTTGGCCTCACTCATTGGTGACTCAAAGCAAATGAATAGATAGAAACTTGAGTTCATCAATGTCTCAGGGTTGAGAGCCCATTGCTAGGAAATTATGAGAGCAAACCTTAAAGTAAAGACAGTATTCTTGAGGTGCTTCTCATGGTCATTCAATACATCCAATGTACCAGTATAATGATCTAGAATCCTATATTCCTATGATCGAGACAGATTATACTATTTCATAGTGATCATAATACCTCAACCTTGTCAGATGAGATGCCTAATCTCATCACTGGCTGTGAATCAATTTAAGTATAAGATTTGTGACACATGTCTCCTATATGTGGATCTCATCCATACACGTGTGTTACATCTAATACACTTATGGACTCCGGTTCATCTCATGAGCCAGTATGTCATTTGTATTGGTTATGTGCATTAGAGTAATAAAACACCATTCATCTTATGAAAGGAAAACATGAATATATTAATGAATAAAGAAATTAATCAATTTATTACATCAATCTTAATGGATTGAGACCATAAAACTAACATAAAGATTGTACCGTACCACCGGTTCAAGGGAATCGTCAGCAACAACCACAGCATCCAAGACTTGCAGGACCTCCGATCAACACTGCACCTATCAATCAGGCTCCTCCCGCTCAGCAACAATAGTTTCGCAGACAGTAACCTCAGAAAAGCAGGCCACAACAACAACCAAAGAGGAACCATCAACAGTTTCAGCAACGCTCACCTCAGCAGTAACAGCAACAACAACAGCAACAGAACATGCCACAACAAGCCAGCAAAGTGTAAAACCTCAGCCAAGCAGATGCTAACGCCACTAGTAATGTGATTGAATGTACGCTTCTTATGAACGATCATATAGCTAAAGTATTGTTTGACCTTGGTTCTACTCATTCCTATTTGGCCCCTGCATTTGCTAAGAAGTTAGGCATGCATGCATCCACACTACCTTTTGTATTAAATGTTACAACTCCAGTAGGGAAACAAGTGGTTTGTAATTTCTTTTATCCCGAGTGCAATGTCAAGATAGGTGAGTTTACTATGCCAGTGAGTTTAATTATCCTAGATATGCGTGATTTTGATGTTATACTTGGAATGGATTGGTTAGTGGGTTTTCACGCGAGGATGGATTGTTTTGGCAAGACGATCACGTTTAAGCTCGATTTAGGCAACACGCTCTTCGAAGGAACCAAGAGATCTGTCTCCACCCGTTTGATCTCAACTATGAGAGCCTAGTGTCTGATGAAGGCGGGAATAATCAGCATATATGATCAATAATATGTATTCGCAAATGCATGTTATTTTCTTTTAGGGCCTATTTGTTTCCCGATTGATCATCCAACTCCCTTGGTTCTCCATGAATCGATGTTAACTTCTATGGATCAAAGGCATGTGGTGGGCCACTTCAATTATACTTCAAGCCTTTGTAAAGTAAAATCTCAGATGTGGGGCCTAGGGACTTATTATAAGATTTTCATTGGTAAAAATCTTAGAGCTTCATAGATATCATTGGGTTATGAATTTTTTATGTAATTAATGGCACAAGGTGGCCCACTTCGGTTAGCTTTCATGCCTTGGTAAAGAAGCAATCTCACGTGTGGGGTTTGTAGCTCAGAATAAGCCAGATGAGGTTCAGTTGTTCGGTTGAGTTAAGAGTCTGGTGTGGTGTCTTTTGGAGACTAAGTCAGACGGGGTTTGTCTTTTGTCGAGATGACCTTGACAAGGAAAGCCCAACTGTCTTGTTAGGAATTTAAACTCTGTGGCCCCTTCAATGGCAATAGACGTGGTGAAATCCAACCACATATTTCCATTTGCTGGCCACCTATTTGGCGGTTGGATTTTCTAGCTTTACATATCTGACTCCTTCCATGGATTTTCTAGCTTTACATATCTGACTCCTTCCATAAAAGTCCGACCACGGAAACCACAAGCCATGACCCATGAAGCAGCTGGGAACCTACAGCACCCAGAGAACTTGCCGAGGAAGCAGCAATACATTTTTTGACACAGTCGAAGTCAATCCTTCCTTGCTTGGCAAGCAATTGATACTCTCCCACACAGTTGTATATACAGTCTGTTGCCTTTGCTCTCCAATTCATCACAAGCAGGAATACAAATCAAGTTTAATTGCAGCTCTCTCCAGAAAGCTACAGAAAGAAAGAGAGATTCTTGAAACCAGTTCCCAAAAATCAAAAGAAAACAAAGATGGCCTTTTTATCAGCTGTTTTCAGCTGTTTTGGATGTCCTTCGCGAGTTTCAAGTGATGATGGGCAGAAAAAGGAAGCTGCACCCAAACGCAAGCCCATATCAAAGTCCCCAATTCCAGTTTCTTATTTCCCTGTCAATTCCCGTTTGTCTCTCTTGTAGAATCATATATATCGATCTCTCTCTCATCTGGCAAATGCTCCATCCGATTCTCTAGAGCTCATGTGATTTCCCTGCTTATGGAGAATACAAAAAGGGCCCAGAAATTGGGTTTTGAAGGGGTGTGATTGATTGATTCATTGCTGTGAAGTCGAGACTCTCTAACTGTGTTGTAAGGCAAGCTTATGGGGTACTATGAATGGAATTTTTTTTATTTTTTTTTTCTGCTGTTGTATCATGTTTATATGTATAGATTGAGATTTGTTCTTACCTCCAGGACTGGACTTGGGACCATTTCCAAGAGTCTGGTCCGGGAAGGTAGGAGCACGAATCAAACCTTATTTATTTAATAGTGATTAAGGGTTGGCTTTTACTGGTCTCTTTTTAAATGGGTGGTTCAAGTACCAAAGTTGACATTCCGTCTGTTAGCCCGAGTGCATTTCCCGACCTTACCCGTTGACCTGCCAACCGAACTTGTAAATATTGGGCTTGCGTATTTTAAACTTTTTTTTTTCTTTTTTCCTTTTTTAACCCCAGCCAAGGTGGGCTGGGACATAATATAAGTTGAAAGCTAATAAATTCGTTTTGGGTTGATGGGATACATGTTAGGGATAGTGCAATGTGAAACTTCAACCTGAAACACTGATCCAGACCAACCAACCATTGGTTCATGTATAAGACCTGTATCGCCCACCTGACAATCACTGGGCCTGCTTGTCCGCAAAAGGAGTAACAAAGAGTAGTAAGGAAGAAGTAAAAGTCGTCCATGATGTGATGTTCTTTAGCTCATTATTGCTGTCTGGATCAAAAAAGCAAAGTGAAAAGTAAAGTGAATAAATATCATATATTATGCACACACTTTCTTGGCCTTAATGCTTTGCATTTCATCACAAACACGAAAACAAATCAAGTTTTATTGCAGCTCTCTCCGGAAAGCTAGAGAGAAATGGAAAAAAGGAGTATTGGCCTCTTACCTCTGATATATGCCCCACATGAATTGGAGTTTATATAATTTTTACAAAATTGTCTGCACAATAATAATGCGATATCATATGGCCTTAGGATATTGCATAACATGATGTGTGTGATATCGCACAGCCCTAGGATATATCGCACTAAGAAAATATTTAAACTTTGACATCTGAGGGGTGATATAAAGTCTAAGGGCAGTTCTGTGTGCAATATCCCTATAAAAAATGATATCTTATTTAGGAAACTAGTTCCCATGTATCAAAAGAAACACAAATGACCTTATTATATGCAGTTTCCGGTTGTTTTAGTTCTCCTCCTAGAGTTTCAAGGATGGGAAGAAAATGGAAGTTGAACCCAAACGCAGGATCAAATCAATGCTCCCAATTCCAATCTCCTACTTCCTTGTCAATTACCGTTTCTCTCTCTTAAAAATTTTGTTGAACAATCTAAAGCATTCAAATATCTATTTGAATAAATTTTAACTTAGAATTACACAAAAAGCAGACGACGTTTCAAATGGCACTTGAGTCTCCTTCGAGTTTCTCATTTTTTTTTCCTAAGGCATAATATCAAACGCCCCTTCATGAATAAGTGGCGGCTCAAATTTTCAGTTGGAATGACCAAGATGTATAAAATGGTTTTGGACCTAATATGTAATTTTAATCTTTCACACATTAGTGAATTTGATAATATGCAGTACCTTACTGAAGTGAAACTTGGGTATCTACCTCCTAGTAAGTCTTCCCCAAAACCTTCCACGCAAGACGTTAGCCAGTGAACAAGCTCTTATAATGAAAATTTATCTTTTTACTCACTCTTACCTCTGTTGGATTGATACTATTCTTAATTTTGCACCGATAAACAAATATATTATAGCACTAGGTTTCATCAAAATAAATCTACACAAAATAATAATTAAACATCTAGGGCTAAAATTTACTAAGATAGTCTCCTTTAGACAATAAAAGCCCCCTACAACAGATTTGTCCACAATCAAACATGATTCGGCGATCCAGCTTAATAGGGTCCGTCAAGTAAACATATATAAATGTTATTTTCTTTTCAACACTATCTCATGTTGTTTGTATCATGCGGGACTCTTTAACAGGACTCTCTAAGTAAGGAAGTCTAAGAAGTGCATAAGTTGAAATTGGGTAGCGATATTTTTAATGCTTTTGCCATCATCAAAAACATGATTTTTTGGGATGATCTTATGTTTAATTAGCAAGCCCAATCACTAGATTTTAAAAATTTTAGGTCTGACCTTCCCTCATGGGACTCGAGAATTCTTAGTTTTGCATATTTACATGCTGGTATCAATTCTTCTCATCTATACACACAAATACAGACCGATATCAATGTGAATTCTTCAGCTATTCAAATCTTTAAAAATGGATTTTTATATTTGTGGCAGTGAGGAATCCTCAAATCTGCTCCTCATGTATTTCTCACCTATTATCAAACACGCACTTTAAGATTTCTTTGTATGATAAGAGGATTTCAATCTCCTCACATTTTTGTTTTCACAAGAGAAATAGATTTTTCGTTCCTACCCTAATAATACGAAATTGAAAGCGTCTATGCGCAAAAAAATTAGTTTATTTTTGCCTTTTTCATGTTCCAAATTGTGTCACATCGAACAAAAAGCGCCACCCAAAAAATCTAAATAATTTTCCTCTCAACTACAGTTCCCTCTCGTCGCACAAAGGCTATCAAAATTTTGGAATGTCAGTTTTCCATCTTGACTGTGGGCCCGGTGGGCTATGGCGACGGGAGGTAGAGACTATCCTCGTCCTTTCAAAATTCAAATTTGACGGCTGAGCTTACAAGAGGCAGCTCCCGAAATATAGTTCTTAGAAATTCTTGCTGAGGAAGCATCAATAGATTTAATCAATTGGTGTGAGATGGTCATAGTCTTGCTGAGGAAAGAAAGCATCAATAGATTTTAGACAAATTAGTAATTGGACTCAAGACGTCCAAAGTCTTTAGCCAATCCTCAATGCTCAGGAAAGCATGAAATGGTCGCACGCGCATATATAATATAATATTATATAGATAGTCCCTTGCTTTATGCTCTGCAGATGATATCAGAAGAAAAACACATATGACAACTGTGTGGGTAAAAATACCGTAATGACGAGATTAAGAACCACGGTAATACATTGACCCTCACCTCGATCTCGGTAAGCACAGCCCAGCAGTTCGGCGGCTCGGTAAGGAGCGCTAGGCCCGAGAGGCCTTCACCTTGCAACTCGGCAGCTCGGCTAGGAGTGCCAGCTCAGCGGGCAGCTCGGCATGAGTGCCAGCTCATCACTGCGCCAGCACGGCCAGACCGCTCTCGGTCCCGGTAAAAGCACTGAGGGCAGTGTGAGCCGTCACCTTCCTCTGAGAAGTAGGGGCGCACCCTGACAAATGGGAGCACTCATTTATGGCGATAGGATCGTTCATTTATGACGATAGGATTGCTCATTTATGACGATAAGAAGTTAGCTTTATCATCCCTTAACATCAACTGACCGAAAGCATGGAAGGTTCTGATGGGATGTTCCCTTTTTACCTACCACCAAATGTCAGGGTGAGGATCAATGGGACCTCACCCGACCTACCCCCACTCACAGAGAGAATGAACGAGGAATGTCTACATATACACGTGGGATCAGCCCCATGGAGGTACGCAACACACAATACACAACATACTGTCTCTCATTCTCCTCTCCATCCTCATGCTCAGTTTTCTCAGAACTAACTCAGGCATCGGAGCGCCTTCGGCTCATGGCAGTCAGGGGCTCTGACCCAAGCCATTTTCCTTCCCCTTTTCAGGTTCTTGGCGTTCGGTATTCCCTGATATACAAAGTTCATCTCAATCTAAGTGGGTGTCGTGTTTTCACCGCCTACAGTTTGGCGCCGTCTATGGGAATCACTGAACAAAAAGCTTTTGAACACCATGCCTCCAAAAATCAGAAATGGTGAAGGACCCTCCAAGGGCAAGGGAGCATCCATGCAGCCTGTGCTGGTACAAGTTCCACCCCCTCGACAGAGAAGGTAAGGAGAAAGGTCCCTTACAGTCCAGTCGGTATCGCAGTCTAGGGCGCTGACAATGCCTTCCCTTCACAATGTTCCGCCTCTAGAGCAGCCCTGTCGTAGCAATGAGCACGCCAGGCGAGGTGACGAGTCAGTCACCAAGCTGCGTCAAAAGTCAGCACGGGCTGGATCTCAATCCCACCATCAAGTCAACCTTGACGAAGATGAAGACCCTCACCTGGACGAGTTCAGAGCTCAGAATCGCCTCATCCAGGAGCAGGACGAGCTTATCCAGCGGCTCAAACAGCAGCTCCAGGAGAAGAGAATGGCTCGGAGTCCACCTCCCGGGTGTAGCCATGCCTCGGGTCCTCCACCCAGGCACAACCAGGCTCCTCCGGCCCATGAGTGAGACCTGAGGCACGTCCTCGATAATAAGAGGCGTGATCGGGTCCACAGAGAAAAAGACTCCAGCAACGGCCACGAGCATGAAGGGCCGAAGAAGCAGCAGAGGATACCAGAAGACGAGGAAGAGCTCAAGCAATGGATCGATCGGCAGGTCAAGCAGACTGTCCGCCAGAATATGGAGACTGCTGGTATCGCCCGAGACCAGTGCAATGCTTTTAAAGCTGAGGACACAGGCGCATTTCCTTTCGCCAGGGAGATCAGAAAATACTCCCTCCCCGAGAAGTTCAACGTCCCGAGGTTCACCCTGTATGATGGAACCTCGGACCCTGCGGCCCACCTCCGACATCATCCAGAGGATGTCGGTCTGGGGGGATGACGACTTCCTGAACTGTTGAGTCTTTTCCTCCAGTTTGGGAGATCTCCCCTAGCGATGGTTCTGTCCACTCCCTGGAGGCTCCATCTCCAGTTGGCGGCAGCTCCGGACATCCTTCCTGGAGAAGTTCCAGGCTCATCGCGTCATCCCAAAGACCAATGCTGATCTGATGGCCCTCCGGATGTGAGAAGACGAGAACGTCACCCAGTTCGCCCGTCGCTTCTGGACTATTTACAACCAGATCGAGCGCGCTTCTGAGGAGATGGCGGTGAAATCCTTTCAGATAGCCCTGCGCCCGGGCATCCAGCTTCAGGCGCAGTTGGTCATGTACCCCGTGGCCACCATGAAAGAGCTGATGACCCGGGCAAACCGGTTCATCCGAGCAGAAGAAGACGAGGTCCGAGGACGGGAGAACTTCTGCCTCACCCAGAAGG
Source organism: Persea americana (assembly GCA_029852735.1). Taxonomy (NCBI): domain Eukaryota; kingdom Viridiplantae; phylum Streptophyta; class Magnoliopsida; order Laurales; family Lauraceae; genus Persea; species Persea americana. The sequence goes on from CM056816.1 coordinate 20,481,955, forward strand.
ACCAACCATCCAAAGGAGACAACAGGTCCTCCAGAAGGGAGGACAGCCGCAGAGACCCATCCCCGGATCGTCACAGGGCCCGGTCCTCAGATCGTCGACGGGACCCCTCCACCTCGGCCGTAGCCTCGGGGAGCGGCAGGAGGACTAAGCACGATGCCGCCACCTTCAAGGCAGTAAACACGATCTTCAAGGAGTCCATCTATAAGCTCCTCAACAAAATAAAGGCACAGCCCTTCTTCAAGTGGCCGCAGCCGATGAAGAGTGACCCCTCCTCCCGGGACCAGGGCAAGTTCTGTGCTTATCACAAGCAGAGCGAGCACAGAACTGATGAGTGAAAAAGCTTCAAGTCCCACCTGGAGAACCTTGTGAGTGAGGGGCACGTGACGGACTACATCAAGGAGGAAGGCCGGGACAGCAGCCGACCTCCGCGCCGAGATGATAGCGGCCAGGATAGCGAACCGGAGGGCATCATCAATGTCATCCACCTCGCTCCTCCGCCTAAGGGGAGCTCCCAGGCCTGTGCCGAGGCCAGAAGAGCCTCCTATCAGAAGCAGGTGTTGACTGCGGCGCCAGAACCAGCTGCAAAGAAAGTCAAGATTGAGGGGCCCAGAATATGGTTCTCCGACAGGGATCTAGAGGACGTCGAACTCCCACATAACGACCCTCTAGTACTCACCTTGAAGCTGCAGAACTTCTTGGTTCAGAGAGTCCTTGTCGACCAAGGCAGATCGTCCGAGATCCTGTACTATGATTGCTTTCAGAAGTTAAAACTCAAGGACGAAGACCTCCAGACTGCCCAAACCCCTCTCGTCGGCTTCAGCTCCAAGCCGGTATACCCAAAGGGGAATATCTCCCTCAGAGTCCAAATAGGAGGCGCCTACAGGCAGGTTGACTTCCTAGTCGTCGACGTTCCCTCCCCATACAATGTCATAATGGGAAGGACGTGGCTGCACGGTATGGAGGCCGTGCCCTCCACCCGTCATCAAAAGATCAAGTTCCCCCTAGAGAACCAGTCTGGCCGGACCGACGTGATCACTGTTAGAGGCGACCAGCACGTGGCCAGACAATGCTTGATGGCCATGCTGCCTGGAGAAGCCGAATCATCCCAAGTCCATGTCGCCGAGCTGGACAGAGAGGCCGAGCTTGGGGATGTTGGCAAGGCCCCGGCGCAGAAGAGCATCGAGGACCTCACCGAGGTTAGGATCGACCCCGCCGACCTAGACAGATTTTTTCTGATTGGAAGCCAGCTCCCCGAGCCTGAGATGACAGAGCCACTGGGCCTCCTCCTCGAAAATAAGGGGGTCTTTGCGTGGACACCCTATGAGATGCCCGGCATTGACCCTGCAGTCATGTGCCACAAACTGAATGTGGACCCCAACCATAAGCCCGTAATCCAAAAAGCACGCCGAACCGGGGTCCCACAAACTGAGGCCGTGAATGAAGAGGTTTAGAAGCTGCTGAGGCGCAAGCAATAAAAGAGGTCCACTATCCGCAGTGGTAGCCAACATAGTAATGGTAAAAAAGAAGACAGGGAAGTGGAGGGTCTGCGTGGACTTCACCGACCTCAATACAGCCTATCCCAAGGACAACTTCCCTCTTCCGAAGATCGACCAACTCATTGACGCCACTGCCGGACACGGCCGTATGAGTTTCCTCGACGCTTACCGAGGATACCACTAGATACCTCTGTTTATACCTGACCAAGAGAAGAAAGCCTTCATCACACCCCAAGGCACCTACTGTTATAGGGTGATGCCCTTCGTGCTGAAGAATGCGGGGGCGACATACCAGCGGCTAGTGACGAAGATGTTCCATGCGCAGCTCAGAAAGACAGTGAAGGTCTACATCGACGATATGGTTGTCAAATCCAAAGAGTAGCATGACCACTTGGCGGACCTCCGCCAGATTTTCGGCATCCTCTGCCAGTCCAGTTGAAGCTAAATGCGTCTAAATGCGCCTTCAGTGTCGGTTCCGGAAAGTTCTTAGGGAGCCTGGTCACAAGAAGAGGAATTGAAGCAAACCCTGACCAGATCACGGCAATCCAGGAGCTCCAAAGTCCGACCTCGGCTAAACAAGTTCAGAGGCTGACTGGCATGGCTGATGCGCTCAATCACGTCATCAGCCGAGCTTCCGACAAATGCAGGCCTTTCTTCCAGCTCTTACACAAGGGCTCCAAGTTCAAATGGACGCCGGACTGCGATCAAGCCCTGTAACAGCTCAAGCGCTACCTTTCTTCACCTCCGCTACTGTCAACCCCAACTCATGGCGAAGCGTTGTACTTGTACCTGGCGGTCTCGGACCACGCAGTGAGCTCGGTGCTCATCAGAGATGAAGACGGCCAGTAGAGGCCTATCTATTACACAAGCAAGATCCTGCTCGACACCGAGACACGGTACTTACAACTCGAAAAGCTTGCCCTGGCACTTATCAGCGCCTCGCGAAAGCTCTCCCATTACTTCCAAACCTTCACTATGGTGGTCGTGACCAAGCACCCACTAAAGGCTCACTTCCGGAAGGCAGACTTCTTCGATTGGATCTCCAAATGGGCTGTCGAACTGGGGCACTATGATATCAAGTATCAACCAAGAACGGCCATCAAAGCCCAAGTTCTAGCAGACTTCATTGTGGAGTTCACTTCTCAGAGTTCGGCGCCGACCCTGCTCGACACCGAACTGGGGGGCAATAAGAATACAGAGGCAGTGATCGAGACAGAGCTAGAACAGTCCTGAAAAGTCTTCGTCAATGGATCCTCAACGTTCAAGAGGGCTGGCGTTGGCATAGTCCTCCAGTCTTCGGAGGGCCTTATCATCGAGCAAGCTCTAACACTCGGCTTCAAGGCATCCAATAACGAGGCCGAGTATGAAGCACTCATCGCCGGGCTGAACAGTGCCAAAATCTTGGAAGCTCGACGCATAGTGGTTTTCAGTGATTCTCAGTTGGTGACGAACCAGCTCAGTACCAAGCTCGGGACGACAGGATGACGGCCTACTTAGCTCACACGAAGGAACTTCTCTCCCAGTTTGAAAAGGCCAAGGTCCGGCAGGTCGGCAGAGAGTCCAATTCCCATGCCGACGCCCTTGCCAGCCTCGCCTCAGCTGTCGAAGCCGATAATAGAAGAACTGTCGAAGTGGAGACGCTACAAAAGCCCAGCATCGAACTGCAGCGGCCTCGGCAACTCATGTGTGTTGACCTCGGTCCGAGCTGGATGGATCTAGTCACCGCCTACCTAAAGGACGACCAGCTGCCCGAAGATAGGACGGAAGCGCAGAAGCTAAGGCTGAAAGCAGCCCGATTTTGGCTCTCCCCAGATGGCAGGCTCTACAGGAAGTCGTTCACCGGACCCTACCTCCAGTGTGTCCACTTGAGCAAAGTTGACGATTTCCTATACGAAATTCATGAAGGGATCTGCGGCAGCCACATCGAAGGTCGGTTGCTTGCCTACCGAGCAATCAACCAAGGGTACTGGTGGCCATATATGCAGAAGGACGCCCAGATCTAAGCCAGAAAATGTGAAAAGTGCTAAAGTTCTCACACTCTCTCCACCAACCAGCGCAGGACCTAAGCCCTCTATCCAACCCGTGGCCTTTTGGTTAGTGGGGTTTGGACATCGTAGGCCCGCTCCACCGAACTCCAGGGAACAAAAGGTGGCTGATAGTAGCCACAGACTACTTCACAAAGTGGGTCGAAGCGGAGCCTCTGTCCTCTATCACCGAGCAAGACACGAAGAACTTTGTATGGAAGAACATCATCACGAGATTTGGATTCCCCCGAACCCTCGTCTCTGACAACGGGACCCAGTTCGATTCCAACTTCTTTAAGAGCTTATGCCAGGAGTATGGCGTCCGAAATGTTTACTCCACCCCGGCGTACCCACAAAGCAATGGCCAGGCTGAGATCTCAAACAAAGTGATCCTTGACGGACTCAAGGAGAGACTCGATCGAGCCAAAGGAAGATGGGCAGAAGAACTTTCGAGTGTTAAGTGGGCTTACCGCACGACTCCAAGGCGTTCCACCTCGGCTACACCGTTCTCCCTTGCTTACGGCATGGAAGCAGTTATTCCCCTCGAGGCCGGCCTCCCGACCTTGAGGTCGGAACTCTGTGACCAGGGGCTGAATGACCTGAATGTAGCCCGAGAGCTGGATTTCCCTGAAAAACGAAGAGAGGCAGCAGCTATCCGCCTGGCCGTCTATCAATAGCAGTTGGCCAAGGGATACAACCAGAAGGTCAAAGCAAGAAGATTCACGGTGGGAGAACTAGTCCTGAAGAAAACACTTCCTGGCGACCGAAATCCTAACGAAGGCAAAGTGGCACCCAACTGGCAGGGGCCGTTTAAAGTGCTATCAGCAGCGGGAAGAGCCGCGTATAGGCTCGAGGACATGGAAGGCAAGGAACTGCCATGACCATGGAATGCAATGCACCTAAAAAAGTTTTATTTCTGAAAACATGTATTCAAGGATTCAAACAGCAATAAAAAAGAACATTCTTCTGGAACGGATCTCTCTTTCAAATTGCTTCCAAGTTACGCAGCTCGGCAGCAACGCCAACTCCATCAGGGTTCGGTGACAGCACCACCCCCAAGCTCGGTAGCAATGCCAGCTCCATCAGGGTTCGGTGACAGCACCACCCCCAAGCTCGGCAGCGATGCCAGTTTCATCAGGGTTCGGTGACAGCACCACCCTGGCTCGGCAGCTCAGTCAGAGTGCCAACCATCCTAGCTCTGTGCCAGCACCAGCTGCGGCGGTAAAGCCAAAAATGTCCAAGACACTGACTTCGGTGCTTTAGGACACCTCGAGTTGTTAAACCAAGGAGGATCCCTTCGTCAGTCAATACCGGCAGCCTCCGCTCTCAAGGGTTATGGGTGTTGATTGGGACCACGGTTCATGAACCGAAGCTCGATTAAGGGCAGACATCCAATTTTAAGGCTTACGAGGAGTTCGGTTACCCAGACCAACTACTTAGCAAATAAAGCATAGCAAGATAAGCGTCGTCCACACAACCATTTGATTAGAGGCAAGGAAAAAGAAAGTGAAAAGAAAGCCAAAGAATGCAAAAAAGTTGTTGTTTCATTGATAAAAATCCTGATTACAAAACAGATAGGAGTACAATCAAAGAAAAGAAAAAATACAAAGGGGACTCAAAGGGCTGCAGCTTCCATGTTGCAGTCAATCTCTGGAGGAGCCTCGGTCACTACCGCGCTGGCTTCGGGGGGTGGCCGAGGTAGCCTCAGAGATGACCGCGCTGGCTTCAGGAACGGTGGCTTCGGGAGCGGCTTCAAGAGGGGCCTGGACGACTTCAGGCGCGGTGGGTGCTTCAAGCGCAGCACTGGCCGTTTGAGGAGCCTCCGGAGGCACCTCGGAGGCGGCGCTCACCTCCGGGCAGGCTTGAGAAGATGGGCCGAGGAGGGGCAAGGATATGGCCAGGAGCTTCGAGTCTGAGCGAGGGAACTTGGGGAGATTCCTGAAAATAGGGCTATCCCCAGGAACCCCGGCCTTCTTCAAGGTTGCCTTCCATCCGAGCTCCCAGGCTCGGTCCCGGATCCCTGGCAACTGAGCCTTGTACTCCGCTGCCAATCTGCCAACCTCCTCCCCCATGGCAGCGTTATGCTCGGCCAAGTATTCCTCCTTGAGCTCGGCGAGAGCGGACTCAAGTTCGGCTGCCTTTTCCCTTTGGGCAACCTCGAACTGGTCCCTGGCCACATTCCGCTCAACGACCAGCCGTGTGCTCAACCCATGACTGGGTAGCAGGTCCTTCTCCAGCCGCACCAGCGTGGCCCGGGCACCACCGAGGTCAGCGAAGAGGAGAGTGTTCTAGGCCACCGCCGTCTCCGCTTCTTCCCTCAGCCGCGGCGGCGCGGCCTGAACTTGAGCGAGATCGGCAACAAGACAAGCGTTCTTGCCCACCTCTTCGCTCAGCAGTCCACTCTTGGCCTCCAGGTTCTTCCGTAAGTCCTCCTTTTCGGACTGCAGCCTCTCTTTCTCAGCCACCCACTCGGCTGCCTGGGCCTCTGCCCTTTCCATCCTTCCTAGGCCGACGTGGCATTTCTGCATCACCTGCTAAATAAAAATGAAGTCAGAAGAAAGACAAGTGCCGGAATGCTAACAAAATTCTGGGCGAGCTACTTACCGCGACCGCCGACCGCATCGTTGAGACCATCAGCGAATGATCATCCATCCTCTCCCAGTTCGACACATCCAGAGGAAGGGCAAAGGATGGCCCCAGGGCAACGACCACATTGGGGTTGCCCCGCACGGTCTGTCGTTGCCAGCGGCCTCCCCAACACGTCCTCGATGTCCGGTGCCCATGGGACTGTCGGAGAGGGCGGGACTGTCTCTTCGATGGGCGGTGGCGATGAAGGGCCAGGTGGGACCTCGACCCTCGCCCTCTTCTCGGCCCGGCGCTCCTCAGCGTCCTCGGCAGGGCGGGCTCGACTTTCTACCCTTGGGGTAGAGCCAGGAGGCGAGTCCTCAATGACAATCGCCGCTGGGGGCGGAGCTGATCCAACCTCGGCCGCGGTGACAGGAGCGACCTCGGCCACAGGAGGAGCGGAAGGGGTCTCGACCGCAGCAACAGTAGGCGTCGAGGCCGGAACGAAGCTGGCAGCTTGAGGGGCATCCAGGGCCTCACCCCTTACGTCCCCAAAAGCCGCGGCCGATAAGTCCTTTGTTGCGTAGCGTGGGCGACGATGACGCAACATCTCTTCCTCCTCTTCCTCCTCTTCTTCTGAGCTGGAAGATGCCGAGCTCAAAGAAGCCGAACTCGAAGATGTGCTGGAAGATGCTACGAAGTTCCTCCGCCGCGAAGGCCCGGCCTCGACTGCCGAGGTCCAGACAAGATCTGGGTCTGGGAGCGGAGCTGAAGCCCGGTCTCCAGACACGACCAGACGCCCGGTGGGGAACGCGACTGTCATTGCCTCCGAACTGGGGACCGCGGTCGTCGCCGGCTCTGAGCTGGCGCCTTCCCCGCGCAGCACTGAGTCTATCCCGGACACCTTTTTCGAAGTGTTGAAGAATCTGTAGTGGGGCGTATACCCCAGGAGTGACCACGTAGCACGGCAGTTGTGACCGCGGTAGTTCCTCACCTTCTCGTGCCAATCAGTGTTCACCCTCCAGCGGTTTTTCTTGGCAAACTCCCTCCTTTGGCGAAAATCTGCATAAACAGAAAAGTTGTGTTAGTCAGGCACAAAAAAAAGTAAAAATTTCAAACCGAAAAGACTTCGGCCTTTACTTAGAGGAATTCCTATATTTCGAGGAACTCGGACCGCGGTGCTAGGCTCTGCTTCGCCGAACTCCCATCCTCCATTGACGAACACTCGGTCGTCGCCCGCGTACTTGTTGGAGTCCTCCAGCGCGGTGACGAAGCCAGCCCAGCGAGCCCTCAGTCGGAGATAATGGGTGTTCCCCTCTGCGGATTTGCAGAGGTCGTACGTCTCCTCTATGTCCGGACACTAAGGTTTACCCCCAAAATCTCATTCAACTGCACTGCCCCCATAATGATCTTATAGCCATTAGGGAGCAGCTGGCAGGGGCTGAGGTTCCACTGCTCGAGATAGTCTTTGAGGAGTGGATGCAGGGGAAACCGGACCCCTGCTTCCACGATGGTTACAGGCCAGAATGGCATCCAGCCATCGTCCATGACGAAGCCATCGTCCATGACGAAGCCATCGTCAGGGGTGTCGGGTCTCACCTCTACATTTGCAGGGATTTTGTACATGCCCCTAAAAAGGCTTATGGATGCTGGGTCTCCTACCAAGTGCCTGTAAACCCCCATCCCTACCCAGACGAAAAACTACCTAGAAGAAAGGAAAGGAGAAAGGTAGAAAGAAACCCTACAAGAGGGACTGCGCAGATGAAAATGCTGGCGACTAGCAGGCGACAGAAGATCTTCAGCAGCGCGCAACAGAGATTTCGATAGCGTAGAAGAAGAAGAAAGTAAGGACGAAGAAGAAGCCCTAATTTATAAGGGTTAGAGGCGTCGTTTCGGCTTTCGAGAAGCGTCTTTAATGAGACGACGCCTCAAGCAGCCCTAACGTCGCGTCGCGCAGCCTTACTGTCTTTTCGAAGCGATTGCGTGACTATCGAAGCGACGGCACATGTCACCGCCAGCTCAATTCCTGAGGACTATTAATTGCCTCGGACAGGCGAAAGGACATCTTTATAAAGACCGCACGTCGGCAACGGTCATCAGGCTCAGGAGGGACCCCCTCTGATCCAAAACTCCTCCATCTCGGTAACCCCTTCCCATACTTCGGTAGCCATCTCTCCAGCTCGGAAGGGACACCGGCTAAACAGTCACTTAGCTTCTGACCTCCACAGGTTCGTAGACCTTCAGAGGTCAAAAGCTAGGGGGCAATTGTGTAGGTAAAACACCGTAATGACGAGATTAAGAACAACGGTAATACACCGACCCTCACCTCGGTCTTGGTAAGCACAGCCCAGCAGTTCGGCGGCTCGGTAAGGAGCGCCAGGCCCGAGAGGCCTTCACCCTGCAACTCGGCAGCTCGGCTAGGAGTACCAGCTCAGCGGGCAGCTCGGCATGAGTGCCAGCTCATCACTGCGCCAACACGGCCAAACCGCTCCTGGTCCCGGTAAAAGCACTGAGGGCAGTGTGGACCGTCACCTTCCTCTGAGAAGTACGGGGGCGCCCTGACAGATTGGAGCACTCATTTATGGCGATAGGATCGTTCATTTATGACGATAGGATTGCTCATTTATGGCGATAAGAAGTTAGCTTTATCATCCCTAAACATCAATTGACCGAAAGCATGGAAGGTTTTGATGGGATGTTCCCTTTTTACCTACCACCGAATGTCAGGGTGAGGATCGATGGGACCTCACCCCACCTACCCCCACTCACAGAGAGAATGAACGAGGAATGTCTACATATACACGTGGGATCAGCCCCATGGAGGTACGCAACACACAATACACAACATACTGTCTCTCATTCTCCTCTCCCTCCTCTTGCTTAGTTTTCTCAGAACTAACTCAGGCATCGGAGCGCCTTCAGCTCACGGCAGCCAGGGGCTCTGACCCAAGCCATTTTCCTTCCCCTTTTCAGGTTCTTCGCATTCGGTATTCCCTGATCTACAAAGTTCATCTCAATCTCAATGGGTGTCGTGTTTTCACCGCCTACAACTACTGAAGTAAGTGTGACTCTCCAGAACATTAGAGAAAGAGGTTTCTTCCAAAATCAGCTCCCAGAAACCAGAAGAAATACAATGGGCCTTTTTTCTGCTGTTTTCTGTTGTCTTGGATCTCCTTTGCGAGCTTCCATTGATACTGGGCAGAAAAAGGAAGTTAAAACCAAAAGCAACCCCAAATCAAAGCCCAATTCTAGTCTCCTACTAACCTGTCAGTTCCCGTTTGTCTTGCTTATAGAAACATTGCTTTTAGAAAACCTTTCTCGTATCTCATGTCGCAATTGCTACTCTCTCTGCTACAACTTGGAAGTAGAAGATCAGCTGGAGGATGGCCTTTGACGGGTGTACATTGACTTATCGATTGATCTGAAGTTTGGTTCAAACTGTGGGTCTTTTAATAAAGAATTTGGTGTTGGAGTTTTTTAAACATAATGTGATGACTTATAATTCCAGTAAAATGAAACATGGCAAGTGTATGTAATTGAAATTTTTACTTGCTTCTGTCCAAGTGTGGTTGCTCTATTCTCGTGTCGGTGCTACGGACTTGTTCCTTTACTAGAATTCAAAGAATTCTTATCTGGAGTATTTCTGAATTTTTTCAGACACAATGGAATTCCAAAATCCTCACGTGTGTTTTAGCATCCATAAATTTCACCAGGGTTGGAATTTCAGCAATGTCAAAGATTATTTGAGACACCAAATTCTATAATTTTGGAATTGTGGCTAGGAAATATGCCATTTGCAAATACTTGGGGACTAGCCATCACATCATGTATATGAATTACCCAACACACCAAATTCTTATAAGAATCTCGAGTAAATAAATAGGCCCTAAAAGTTCCAACAATGATCTTTCTTGCAAGGGAGCTTCTAACACACATAATTTTTCTTTTTTAAAAAAATGCCTCCCCTTCCCCTTCCTCTCTCCCCTCCCCCCCCCCCCCCCCCCCCCCCCCCCCCCCCCCCACTTCAGCCCCGGCCGGCCAGCCTCCCCGTCCTCCCCCCCTCTCCCCACCTCAATTTTCTCTCCCTGCCTCTTTTTCTCTCCCTCCCACCCTCCCATCGGTTCCCTCTCTCCCTGCCCAGTCACCCCACCCCCCTCCCCTTATCCAGCCCACTTCCCTACCTTCCTTTTCCTCTTCTTGTTCTTCTCTTCTCTGACCAATCCCTCCCATGGGGCTTGAGTTTGGGCCGCCTGATTGGACGTTGTTGTGGGAGGGAGGGAGGGAGGGAGGGAGGGAGAGAGAATACAAAGGGAGAAAGGAAGGGAGACAACAGAGTGGGAGGGGGGAAGAAGAAGAAAAGGGGAAGAAGAGGAAAAGGAAGGTGGGGAAGTGGGCTAGATAGGGGGAGGGGCGCGGTGACTGGGCAGGGGGAGAGGGAATTGGTGGGAGGGTGGGAGGGAGAAAAAAGAGGAAGGGAGAGAGAGGGAGAGGGAGGAAGATAGAAGGGAGGGAGGCTGGCCGGCAGCCACCCTCCCAGCCGATGACTGGGAGGAGAGGAGGGATGATGGGTACTTTAGGAAAAAAATTATAATCTTTTTATGGGGTGATGAGAGTAAATTTTGTTGGGAAGTCCTACATCCCACATTGCCTAATTAATAAGCTTGACATGTTTTAATATACTCGTATTGGCCTTCCACCTATCAGCTTAAGTTTTTGGATTGGTACATGGTTTCTTATACATGGTATCAGAGCGGGTTCCGATCCCATCATTTTTTTGTAGCCAACGTGATAGGCCCGTCCATGAAATCTGTTGGGCCTGCACATGAGGGGGGGTGTTGAGAAGTCCTACATCCCACATCACCGAAGTAATAGGCTTGACATGTCTTAATATACTTGTATAGGCCTTCCACCTATTAGCTTAAGCTTTTGGGTTTGCACATGATTTCTTACAAATTCTTGTGTGCCAATAGTAGCTCCCTTCTTACATATCTCTTCTCAAAATTGATGTAGGTGTCCTACTGTCTTTGCAAGCTAAAACAAAGAATGTAAGAAGATGGGAAGATTTCAATGTAATTGCTCGTATTTAAACCGCTCGGTGAGTATATTGTTCCCATGATCACATAATCCAAGCCATTGATAAACTATAGATGGCACTAAATACTGACACGGGTTTACAAATATAACCATAATATTTTTTTGGAAATTGTAAATTAAGCAGGTCCTGTTTTTTTTTCTTTTTTGTTTCACAAATGACGAGGTTTGATTAAGGCCACGTTTGTGCAGTCATGTTTCCCTTGAAAAGACGTGGAGAATGCTGCTTTTATGCAACAAAAGTTCTTCATATTTGGTGCGTCAGCTTTTTCCACGCAAAAGAAAAGTGTTTAAAACGAGCTAAGCTTTTCATGATTCCTCGAAAAAAGATTCCTTTCTTGGGGGAGCGGGGCAAGTGTTCTTTCAACAAAAGAGGAAAATGTCTTTGGAATCAATTTTCTGTGGACCTACACAATTGTTAAATTCACAAGGGAGCATTTTGACTTATAGAGTACGGTGGAGGTTATTTTCTTCTGCTTGAAAAAAAAATAACTTCTCTATCTTATTGTAGAGGATATTTTCAACTGCTTGATAAATATGGCTTCTCAATTAAGCCACTTTTCTAAGACCGAACTTGCCTTTTAATAACACTCAATCTGTAATGGTATTTCTCACATTAACTCTTTAAATTTAATCTCATGCAAGTCGTAGACTTAATGGGACATTCATTTTTATAGAAGAAAAAGGTAATATTTTGTAGTCATAGACTTAATGGGGCATTCTTTTTTATAGAAGAAAATGGTAATTTTCGTCAACGGATGAGAAAATAACCAATGGCTATAGTTAAGGTGGTTGATCAAGATTTTTAGATGATTATTTGTAAAAATTAAAAGACTATTAATCATCATTTATAATATCCAAATTAAACGGGGTCAGATGTGGACTTTTAGAGCTTGTGAGAAGAAGCCTTTCACTTTTTTTATAAAAATGTAAAAAGATACAATCTCAAGCCACTAAATGACGAAAAAACATGATTTTTTTATCATTTAGCACATTTTGATTTGACCACTTTTACTTTTATTCTCTCTTTTGATTTGATCATTCTCTTCTCTTCACTCAACAAGTGAATTACTTAGAAAAACACCCTGAAGTTCCACTATACTATAACATTGATGTCCAGTTGAAGTTCCCGGCAACTTGCATTGAACCATTGAGGGCTTACTTTAGCTACATTGGGCAATAGCCTAGATTTTAAAAAAAAATTAAAGTAAAAAACAGATAAGTTAGTCTTTCATTTTTTTTTTCATTAAAATTAACATATAATCAAGAAAAGAGGAAAATCTATCCTCCAACGGGGCATAGCATACCCTATTATAGCCAGAAACCCACGGCCCGGTTCAAGATTCGGTTATAAATCTCAATCCAAAGAAAGAAAATAACCCACAAGTCGGCTCAAGAAATGAACTTAGGAAACAAATTAAGTTTGAATTTACATACACTGGAGGATTAATCAATGAGATGAAAGGACAAAATGGTAGAGTTAATGCAAGATTTTCTCTTATCAACTGCACACCTGTGCATTGCACATCCACAGCATCCCATCGGGACACACCTCTAAATATCAGGCACATTGAAAGGGGGGATGCTAATTTTTAAGGGTTTCAACAATTGGCCATCAATGTTGAGCAATCCTACAATTTGGAAGGGGGGACTTGGGACTATCAAAAAACACAAATACCTTTTCATCAATTGGCAGCATCCCAATTTGACACATGTATACATTTTCCGTGGTTGAAAATTTTTTTTTTTCCAAAAAATATTTGTGAAATATATTGAGGACCGAAAATCAAGTTCTAAGATTGGTTTTCTTAACTGATTGATTCACCTTCCTGATCCAAGCCATATCCATCCTGCCCTTGCATCCCCGTTAGAATCGTAAGGGTTTGTCTTTCTTTGTTGTCACTGTCAACAAAGCTAAGGGGGCGTTCGTTTGCACGAATTGCTGACGGAAACTCTATATATATGTTGGAAACTTTTGATAGCTGTATACCATTAATCAAATTTTATAAGATTTCTTGTCTGATAAGTAGAATCCTAGAAGGAATTTTTACGAAAGAAAACCCTCCAAAATCTCATTCTGAAAGCTCCAACCTTCCAAAATATTTTTTTGGTCTTTCAAAATCTTTAAATCTGATGCACAAAGAGGATTTGAAGTAACTTAGGTCTTGTCTCGTATCCTTACTCTTTTTCTGACAGACCCATCCAATAATAGGCCATTAAAAAAAAGAGTTATAAAAAAAAGAGGCTAGAATAAAAATTAAAAAACAAAAAAAAAAAAAAAAAACATGTTTGGTAATGCATAGATCTGTTTTAAATATATGGTTAAAAGTTTTGACAAATCTCTCGAGATTTATGAGGTATCAAGGTTTGAAATTTATCCCCATAGCCATTGTCAGCCTTTCGAAGACATTTAACGATTTGGATCTTACGTTTGGGGCCTAGAGAGTTCATAAAATAATATCAAATGGTTCAACTATTTTGAAAATATCTCGACATTAGTGGTCATCCAATGATTGAAATTTTGACCCATTGCAATGTTCAACTTTTTGAATAGTCTCAATGGTTTGGATCGTGTTTTATTGTCCTATAAATATAAATAAATAGAATAACCGAATTGCCCATGGACCAATCCAGAACCAGGCATCGTAAGTCAATGGTTGATAGTTCTTTACAAATTCCTCGAGATCCATGAGGAACCAAGCTTTGAAATTTGACCCCAAAGCCGTGTTCAACCTTCCAAAGAGGTTTACATGATCGGATCTCGTGTTTGGGGCCCACAAAAATTAAAAATTTTGATTTAATTATCTAAATTTCTTACAATAATCTCAAAATCTACAATGATACAACCATTGAAATTTGGACTTATAGCCTTGTTTGATCTTTTGAACAACCCCATCAGTTTGGATCATGATTTATGGTCCAAGAATCTTTAAAAAAAAGAAGGGGAAAAACCGGACTGCCCCAAAAGGATCTTGTGTTCACTTGCCTCCACTTTTCAACTTCCTAGAATTTGGGGTTTTGATTTTTTAGAGGGTTTGCCTCTACTTCTTTAAAGCGGATAGAGACCGGAAAGATCTGTAAAATGCTCTTATGTTCCAAACCTCTACACGCTTTAAACATTTAGACAACTAGAGGCTGAAAATAGATATCCAAATTGGGCCTAGTGGAATTATTCAGTTTTGGGTGCGTTTGTGTAGCACTGAAAACTCCCCAATCTGCATTGAGCCTTTTACGCGTTCAATAGAAAACCAAACAACCCAACCCATCGCCCCCCTCCTCGCCCCCCCCACAATATACATAATCAAGGGTGGAACTAGGGGCCTAGCAGGGGCTATGGCCCCCCTAAATTTCAAAATAATAATAATAATAAAATGAAAAAAACATTTAGATTACTTAAAATTTAAAACCATTTTTTGCAATGGCCCCACAAAGAAATCTCACCCCCCCCCACACCCCCCCCGCCCCCCCACCCCCACACACACACACAACTGTAATTTCTATATCATGGTTCCACACACACACACAACTGTAATTTCTATATCATGGTTCCGCCCCTGTACATAATCCGTGTAAAAGTTAGTTCATTTTTTTTAGCGTAAAAACAGTGACACCAAATGCGGATTTCACTATAGCAGGAAAATAAGTTCCTCTTACCAAACTTTTTCCATGTACGGTCGTAGGATCATGCCCATGAGAATTTATAATTCCTATAGCAAAAGAGTTTTTTGAATTTGAACAAATAAATGTTGAGTGATGGAAGCCCAAGTTGGGATGGCAATGGGTCGGGTTTTAACGGGGATCCGTCTCGATCTTCTCTTAGGGTGCTAATGTGTTGATAGGGTATGGGTCTGGTATGAATGTTTTTTACACTAACCCGAGTCGGGTTTGGAGGCGGATTTGGGTTTTGATTGTGGTGAACCTGCCTGGCCCACCTCGCATGTCCCGTATGTTCTCACTTTATATATTATACTAAGTAAGATTTTGTGTATAACAATTCGTTAGTATAGGTGTTTGTGGGGAGTGACATTTTTTTAAATTTCACGGATTCTAATCTTGCTTACTATATGAGAAGCTTTTTCAAAATTTTCAAAATAAATAAATAATAATAATTTAACCACCTGTATAGGCGACCGACCTGTGATTGTCATAAACTGCCACGGATTGGAGCGGGTATGGGGGCACTGGGCAAGTACTGATCAGGTCGGGTTTGAGTTTATCTAAATCCAAACCCGAACCGTTCAATTGCCATCCCTAGCCCAACTGCAGCAGACACCAAAAGAGATGAGAAACTTAGGCCCCGCCCGCCGCCGCCCCGCCCCCCCCCAACCCACCCCCGGAGAATGGCGAAATCCGTGGCCACCTATTTGGCGGATGAATTTTCCCCGGACTACAAAGTGGGAGTGGGAAACCACAAACCATGACACAAGCAGCAGCAGGGAACTTGTCGAGAAAGCAGCAATAGATTCTGGAGTCAGATATAGTTAAAGTAAGTCTTTCCTTGCTATTGAATACCCTCCCCCGGAATTATCTATTCTTCATGTAGTATATATATAGTCTCTTGCCTTCTGCCCTGCACTACATCACAAACAGGATTACAATTCAAATTTAATTGCAGCTCTCTCCACAAAGCTAGAGAAAGAAAAATATCCACTTCAGAAATCAAAAGAAGCAAGCATGGCCTTTCTATCTGTTGTTTTCAGCTGTTTTGGATCTCCTTCGCGAGCCCAAATGCAAGCCCAAATCACAGCCCCCAATTCCTGTCTCCCATTTCCCTGTCAATTCCCGTTTGTCTCTCTTGTAGAATTATTTATATATCTCTCTCATCTGGCAACTTCTCTAATCCAATTCTGGGGAGCTCATGTGACTGCTCTGCTGATCAAGAAGGCAGGAAAAGGGAAGAGAATCACTAGGGTGTGTGATTTATTTATTGATTGATTGATCTGAAGTTGGCCTCCCAATTGTGTGTTAGGGTCAGGCTTGCTTATGGTGTACTATGAATGGAATATGTATTTACTATGTTGCTGCATCATGTATGTATAATTTGAGAACTTTCTTAATCTATAATAAAGCGTTGCTTAGGATTCCAAAAGTGCGAAAGTAAACAAGGTGGGAATGCTGCTTTCAGAAGGTCATCTGTTTTGGAACCTACAGGCTTGTGCTTGAGACCATTTCCAAAGGTATGGCTTTGGAAGTTAGGGTCACCTATCAACCCTTATTTTATTTAATGGTGAGTTTGGTTCAGGTTGTGAACAAAGTTGACGTTCCTGTTGGGAAATGCTTGGAAACAACAAACACCTTTCGCCGCAAACCCCCCCCCCCCCCCCCCCCCCCCCAAGTGAACCTGTGAGGAACAATTGAACACAAAGAATGGAAGAATATGCAAACCACAAATAAATCATCACCAATCAACCCAAGACAATTTTTACATAGAAAACTCCCTAAAAAAGAAGGATAAAAACCACGGGACCTTTCTCGGAGCCCACCCAAATCTTCACTATAATGTTTAGGTACAAAACCAAAAACGTCCTCTGAAACGGACACAGAAACCTGATGTAGAGAGCTCCAAATCATAAATCAAACCTTTCAGAATGTAGATCAATGAGTCACGAACCTACTGACAAGAAATCAGCCCAATCAGACCGCGGATCTACCTACGATCGTCAATTTGAAAACTGTTGCACGGAGCCCCTATTCAATGAATTTCTACACACTTTCTCACTATCTTGGGTGTCTTGCTTTCTACCAAAATAGGGCTTCAAAAATGAAGATGTGCTAAGATCTAGAAAGACCATATTGCCCCTTTACTAACACATAAACTCCAAAATAAGCCCTTATTGTGATGGACCTAGGCCCAACAAATCTCCCCCCTCCAGCCCAATGAGGGAGATTCCAACACTAACTCCTCAAGTGGGATCCATGCCGGCCTAATGCCGACAAAACTCAAACTTCTCTCTCGGAAGTGCCTTTGTCATCATATCCGAACCATTGTCTTCGATGTGTATTTTCTCGAGCTCCAACTCTTTGGCCTCTAATGTGTCTCGTATCCAATGATACCTCACATCGATATGTTTCGATCTCGCATGAAAGGTGAAGTTCTTCGTAAGGTGTATAGCACTTTGGCTATCACAAAATAACACATACTTTTCTTGAGTGAGACTAAGTTCCTTCGTAAATCCTTTCATCCAAAGCAACTCCTTGCATTCTTCGGTTGCTGCAACGAATTCAGCCTCTGTTGTAGATAAGGCAACATTTCTGCAATCTTGACTGCCATGCCACAGCTCCCCCTACAAAATTAATCATATAACCTATGTGGGGAATCCCATAACACCGAGGTTAAGCTAAGCCTCAATAATGGTACCAGCTAATTTGTCTTGATCTCGATCACTCGCATCTCGGCAGTTCGACAGCTCGGTAAGAGTGTCAGCTCGGCAAAGCCAGTTCTGGTCTCGGTAAGAGTATTGAGGACCAGAAACAGGCCATCACATTCCTATGAGAAGTACGGATGTGCACTGACAGATAGGGTGGCGCGTGATAAAGATAAGAAGTTGACTTTATCACCCCATTACGTCAGCAGTCCTAGGGAGAATGGGAGTCATCCGATGGGACACTCCCTTTTCACCTACCAATTCAGTGTCAGGGTAAGGCCCGATGGGACCTTACCCCCACCTACCTCCACTCAGTAAAAAGGGATGATAGGACTTCCACCTATATATCCACATGGGGGAGTCCCCCAGAGGTACGTCTTGACTCTCACACATACAAACTACACCTGCACCATCTTCTCTTCTCCACTCCACCTTTGGTTAGTTGTAGAACTAACTCAGGCATCGGAGTGCCTTCGGCTGACGGTAGCCAGGGCCTCTGACCTCTGCTTCCCTTCTTCCCTTTCAGGTCTTGGGCGTTCGATCTTTCCCAAAAAGAAGATTCTTCTTTCATCTAACTAAGTGGGTGTCGTTTTTGGCACCTACAGTTTGGCACCATCTATGGGAAAAGACTGAACAAAAATCTACAAACACTATGCCTCCAAAGACTAGAAACGGCGAAGGATCATCCAAGGGTCCGTCCCTACTTCCTACATTATCAAAGAAACTGCCACCGACGGTCCCTTGCCAGAGGAGGTCTAGAGGAAGGTCTGGCGTTGCAAGCGTCGAAGAGTTTGTGACCCAGTCGGGCTCCTCATCGAGGGGGGTGACAGCACCTTCCCGTCGAGATGTTCCACCACCAGAACAACCCCAGCGGAGTAAGGAACAAACCAGGCGAGGTGAAACATCAACACCGGTCAAGTCATAATCCCATCATCAAGCCAACGCCGATGGCGACGATGACCCGCTCCTTGCGGATATTAGGGCTCAAAACCTTGTTATCCAAGAGAAGGACGAGCTCATTCGTCAACTTCGACAGCAGCTCCTGGAGGAGAAAAAGGCTCAGAGCCCACCTTCCAAACGCAGCCATGCCCCTTCGGCTGGATGGGATCTATGGCACGTTCTGAACAATAAGAGACGCGACCGAGTTTATGACGAAGACTGGAGCAGCATCGACTTGAATGAAGAATCGAAGAAGTTGTGCCAAAAGCCGAAGGACAATGGTGACTTGAGGGAATGGCTTGACCACCAGATCAAGCAGACAATTCGGCAAAATATGGAAATTGCTGACCTCACTTGAGATCGGTTCAACACCTTCGACACAAAAGATCTCGGCGCGTCTCCTTTCTCTCAAAAGATCAGAAACTTTTCTCTTCCAGAGAAGTTTAGTGTCCTGAGGTTCGTCCTCTATAATGGGACTCGAGCCCCACAACACATCTCCGACACTTCATCTAGAGAATGTCGGTATGGGGCGACGTCGATCACTTGAACTGTTGAGTCTTCTCCTCCAGTTTGGAAGACCTCCCCCTGAGGTGGTTATGAGTGCTTCCGGAAGGCTCAATTTCAAGCTGGTGGCAACTTTGGAATTCCTTCCTAGAGAAATTCCATGCCCATAGGGTCATCCCCAAGACGGACGCAGACCCCATGGTTCTCACAATGCGACAGACCGAGAACGTTACCCTGTTTGCTAAAAGATTCTGAATGATTTACAGCCAAATCGAAGGCGCCTCTAACAAGGTGGCTGTCAAGTCCTTCCAGAAGGCTCTACTGCCAGGCAACGAGCTTCGGAGGGACCTGGTACGGCTCTCCATGGTCACAATGAAAGCATTAATGGCCCAGGTGAACCAGTTCATTAAAATAGAAGAAGAGGAGGCCCGAGCCCGGGAGAGCTTCGGCCTCTACCAAGAAGAAAAACCCTCCAAAAAAGACAAAGGAATGTCTCAGAGGGAGGAGGTGGACCGAAACAAGGTCTCGTCAACCTCGGCAGTGGCCTCGGTTCCCACCTCGGGGGGCGGCAAGAAATCCAAGCAAGAAACTACCTCCAACAAGGCCGTAAACAAGATCTTCAGAGAGCTGATCTACAAGCTCTTCAGCAAAATCAAGTCTCAACCCTTCTTCAAGTAGCCGCAGCCGATGAAGGGTGACCCGTCCACTTAAGATCGGCACAAGTTTTGTGCCTACCATAAGCAGAATGGGCACAGAACCGAAGACTGCAAGGCCTTTAAAGCTCACCTTGAAAAGCTTGTCAAGGACGGGCACTTGAGGGACTACATCAAGGAAGAGGGCAGAGACAATAGCTGAGCTCAGTGCCGAAATGATGATGATCAAGACAGCGACGAGCTGGAATGTATCATCAATGTCATTCACCTCGCCCCTGCTCCAAAGGGGAGCAACCAAGCCCGTGACGAGGCCAGGAGGGCCTCGCACCAGAAGCAGGTGATGATCGCCGAGCTGAAACCTGCTACCAAGAAAGCTCAAACAAAAGGGCCTAAAATCTGGTTCTCAAACAAGGACCTAGATGGAGTCCAGCTCCCCCACAATGACCCTCTAGTTCTCACCTTTAAGTTAAAGAACTTCCTGGTTCAGAGAGTCCTAGTGGACCCTGGGAGTTCGTCAGAGATCCTCTACTATGATTGCTTCAAGAAGATGGGTCTTAAAGACGAGGATCTCCAGGCAGCACGCACCCCCCTGGTAGGTTTCAGCTCGAAGCCCGTGTACCCCAATGGCAGAATCTCCCTGAGAGTCCAGGTTGGAGGCGCCTCCATACAAGCCGACTTCCTAGTGGTAGATGTACCATCCCCATACAATACAATAATGGGGAGAACTTGGCTACACAGTATGGAAGCCATGCCCTCCACCCGTCACCAAAAGCTCAAGTTCCCGTTAGAGAACAAGAACGGCCGAGTCGAAGTGATTACGGTCAGGGGTGACCAACACATGGCCAAGCAGTGCTTGATGGTCGTGGTGCCTAGCAAAGCTAAGTCAACACAGGTTCACATGGCCGAACTGGACAGAGAGGCCGAACTCGAAGATGTCGGCCGGGCCCCTGAGCAGAAGAGCATTAAAGACCTGATAGAAATCAGGATCGACTCCAACGATCCCGAAAGATACTTCTTGCTGAGGAGTCGGCTTCATGAACCAGAGAAGACCGAGCTGTTAGACTTCTTGTTACAGAACAAGGAGGTCTTTGCATGGACTCCCTACGAAATGCCTGGAATCAGTCCCGAGGTCATATGCCACAAGTTGAACATAGACCCCAAACACAAATCAGTGATCCAGAAAGCTCGCAGAATGCGGACCCACAAACCGAGGCCGTGACTGAGGAAGTCCAAAAGTTCCATTACCTGGAGTGGCTGGCCAACACGGTGGTGGTCAAAAAGAAGGATGGGAAGTGGAGGGTATGTGTGGACTTCACCGACCTCAACAAAGCCTGCCCCAAGGACAGCTTCCTCCTCCCGAGGATCGACCAGATGATTACGCCACTGCCGAACACAACAGAATGAGCTTCCTCAATGCTTACCGAGGTTACCATCAGATTCCAATGTCCGGGCCTGACCAAGAGAAGACCACATTCATAACGCCCAGAGGTTTATTGCTACAAGGTCATGCCATTTGGGTTGAAGAACACAGGAGCAACTTACCAGAGGCTGGTGACCAAGATGTTTCAAGCCCAGCTCGACAAAACAATGGAAGTCTACATTGATGATATGGTTGTCAAGTCTAAAAGGTCACCGGACCACTTGGCGGCCTAGGCCAAACATTTGGCATCCTCAGACAGTTCCAGTTGAAGCTGAACGCATCCAAGTGTGCATTCGGTGTCGGCTTCGGTAAATTCCTAGGAAACCTAGTCACCAGAAGGGGGATTGAAGCAAACCCAGGTCAGATCTCAGCGATTCAAGGGGTACAAAGTCCAACCTCAACAAAGCAAGTTTAGAGGCTCACCGGCATGGCTGCCACACTCAATAACTTCATCAGCCGAGCTTCCGACAAATGCCGACCATTCTTTCAGCTTTTGAGGAAAAGCTCGAAGTTCCAATGGACCCCGGAGTGCGACCGAGCTCTGCAGGAGCTCAAACATTACTTATCTTCACCACCCCAACTGTCAACACTGACGCAAGGAGAAGTACTCTACTTGTACCTGGCGATCTCGGATTATGCAGTGAGCTCAATACTTATTAGAGAAGAAAACGAGCAGCAAAGGCCTATTTATTATACGAGCAAAATCCTCCTCGATGCCGAGACCAGGTACTTGCAGCTAGAAAAACTTGCACTCGCGCTCGTTAGTGCTTCTTGCAAACTCTCCCACTACTTCCAGACATACACCATAGTGGTTGTTACAGAACATCCACTCAAGTCCCTTTTCAGTAAGGCGGACTTCTCTGGAAGGATCTCAAGATGGGCTGTCGAACTAGGACAGTATGATATCAAGTATCAACCCAGAATGGCCATCAAAGCCCAAGTCTTGGCAGATTTCATTGTGGAATTCATCTCTCCGAGTTCTACATCGAACCAGCCCGATACCGAACTGGGTGGCAATAAGGATCAGGAAGAAGTCACTGAGACAGAACAAGAGCGGTCTTGGAAGGAGTTCCTTGACTCAGCTTGGAAAGTCTACGTCGATGGATCCTCAACATCCAAAAGGGCTAGCACTGGCATAGTCCTTCAGTGTCCTGAGGGCCTTGTCATCGAACAAGCCCTAGCGCTTGGCTTCAAGGCGTCTAATAACGAAGCTAAGTATGAAGCACTCATCGCAGGGCTAAACAACGCCAAAATCCTGGAGGCACAGCAACTAGTGGTCTTCAGCGACTCCCAACTGGTGACGAGTCATCTTAGCGGAGACTACCAAGCTCACGACGAAAGGATGGTGGCCTACCTGACTAATGCAAAACAACTCCTCTCTCAGTTTGAAAGAGCCAAAGTCAAACAGATCGACAGAGAACCCAATTCTCATGCCGATGCCCTCTCCAACCTCGCCTCTGCTGTTGAGGCCGAGACTAAGAGAGCTGTCAAGGTAGAGACACTGGAAAAACCAAGCATAGAGCTTCAGCCACTTCAACAGGTTATGTGTATTGATCTCGGTCCAAGCTGGATGGACCCAATCATAGCCTACCTAAAAGATGACCAACTTCTTGAAAACAAGAACAATGCTCACTAGATCAGGCTGAAAGCAGCTTGGTTTTGGTTGTCCCCGAATGGAAGGCTCTACAGGAAGTCGTACACCGGCCCCTAACTCCAGTGCGTTCACCCGAGAAAAGTCGAAAACTTCTTTTATGAAATTCATGTGGGAATCTGTAGGAGCCACATTGGAGGTCGGTCATTTACATACTGAGCTATCAGCTAAGGCTACTGGTGGCCCTACATGCAAAAGTACGCCCAGCTGTACGCCCGAAAATGTGAGAAGTGCCAAAATTTTTCACACTCCCTTCACTAACCATCATAGGATCTGAGCCCACTCTCCAGTCCATAGCCGTTCGCTCAATGGGGCTTGGATATTGTAGGACCACTCCACCGAACTCCAGGGAATAAGAGGTGGCTAATAGTGGCCACCGGTTATTTGACCAAGTGGATCGAAGCCGAACCTTTGTCATCCATCACCTCGCAGGACACAAAAAACTGTGTGGAAGAACATCATTACAAGATTTGGGATCCCACGAACTTTGGTCTCGGACAACGAGACTCAGTTCGATTCCAACTTCTTAAGAAACTTCTGCCAGGAGCTCGGCGTTAGGAATGTCTACTCCACCCCAGCATACCCGCAAAGCAATGGCCAAGATGAAATCTCGAACGAGGTGATTCTCGATGGGCTCAAAAAGAGGCTCGACCGAGCTAAAAGGAGATGGGCGAAAGAATTCCCAAAAGTGTCAACTATACTACGGCTCGGTGATGGAACCAGTTACAGCTTGGCAAAAGTGCCAGCTACACTACGGCTCGGTAACAGTACCAGTCATTTTCAGCTTGGTGACAGCACCAGCTGCAGCTCGGCAAAAGTGCCAGCTACAATACGGCTCGGTAACAGTACCAACCATATTCAGCTCGGTGACAGTATCAGCTGCAGCTCGGCAAGAGTTCCAGCTATACTGCGCCTCAGTAAAACTACCAGCCATATCCAACTCGGTGACAGCACCAGCCATATACAGCACGGCAGCAGTGCCAACATTCGGAGGTACGCTTGGTTGTAGAACTAAGTACATTACCGCTTTGACCTACCTAACTGCCAGGGGGCACTGGGGAAACGAAGAAAAAGCCTTAAACGTTCAAGGCATCGACCTCGGCGTCCAAGAACATCTTAGGTTACAGAACCGAAGTGAATATCTTGCGTCAGGTTAAAGATTTAGCCCAATTTGTCCCCCTAATGGTTATGGTTGCATGTTTCTGAGGTTTTAGTTATTGAGCCGAGCTCGATTACTTCAGTAAAATTTCTATCTTCATTATATGAGGAGTTCGGTTAGAGAACAGAGAGCAACTACTCATGGTATTCTTTTCAGCCAAGCAGGGAAGAAAATGATATTTCATTAAAAGAAAGATTCATTACAGTATTGAGAAAGAAATCTAAAAAAATAATAAAAATCAAAGAGCAGCGACTTCAATATTGTAGTCGATCTCCGTATGTGCAACCTCGGCTTCCGGGCAAGCTTTAGGGTTGATCAGGCAAGCTTAAGGGTCGGCCTGTAAGGCGACGGCCTCAGTCGCAGCATCTACCTTGGGAAGAGCTTCAGAGGACGGATCGGGGGCAGAGGATGAGCCAGGGTCCGAGCTTTGGAACTTGAGAGGATACCTGAAAACAGGATCATCCTCGGAGACTCCTGCCTTCTTCAAGGCAGCCCTCCACCCAAGCTCCCAGGCTTTCTGACAAATTCTGTCAACCTGCGCCTTATATTCCACAGTCACCCCTCGG
Source organism: Persea americana (assembly GCA_029852735.1). Classification (NCBI taxonomy): domain Eukaryota; kingdom Viridiplantae; phylum Streptophyta; class Magnoliopsida; order Laurales; family Lauraceae; genus Persea; species Persea americana. The sequence continues at coordinate 20,506,388 of CM056816.1, forward strand.
ACCTTGTCGGCATAGGCAGCGTCGAACTCGGCCTAAAATTTTTCCTCAAGCTCGGCCTTCTACTTCACCAGAGCAGACTCGAGTTTGGCCTTTTTCTCTTGCAAGGTAGACTCAAACGCAGCCCTCTCTTCTTTCATGGTGGTGACGAGGTTGACTGCCAGCCTCGATTGTCTTTCCACCTCTTCATCTAGCCTTTCGACCTCAGCCGACGCCTTTTCGAGGTCGGTGACAAGACCGGCATCCTTGCGCGCCTCTTCCCTCAGCTGCTCGTCCTTGGCGTCCAAAGCCGCTTGAAGACTCTCTTTCTCAGCTTCCAGTTCGGTGATCTTGGAGTCGGCATCTGCCAGCCTCCCTAAGCCGACCTAGCATTTCCGCATCACCTGCGGGAGAAACAAGTGTCAGAAGACATGAACCGAAATCAAATACTTTGTGAAATTTTGTCAAAGACTTACCGAGATGGCTGACCGCATTGTTGAAACCAACAATGTCACGTTGTCCAGCCTCCCCCACTTCTCTATGTCCCAGGTTAAGGCACATGCTCGCCCCAGGGCGGCCACCACGTAAGGACTGCTGCCTACGCGGTCCTCCACGTTCAGTGGCCACCCGATGTTAGTTTCGAGGTTCGGCCTCCAAACAGTCGGCCAAGGGGGCTGAAGTGCTACCTCGCTGGATGACGACTCGGCCAGGAAGCTGGGTAAGGCCTCGATCCTGGGCCTCTTCTCTGGCCGACCCTCCTCCTCCGAGATGTCGACAGGACTCACAGGGGCCGAAGTGCTGGCAACGAAGGCGACCGGAGAAGTTGGAACAGAGGTGGGGGTGATAGGAGTAGGAGCTGAAGGAGAGGAAGTAGAGTCGTCAGCAGGTTGGGGGGCATCCGAAGCCTGGTCCCTAAAAGCCAGGGCCTCCAAATCTTCGATCACGGCACGAGGACGACTCTCGCGTAACATCTCTTCTTCTTCTTCCTCTTCCAAATTGATAAAGACAGCAGCTCGACTCCTCGGCTGCGAAGAAGTCTCGGCAGCGTTGTAGTGGTCTTGGCTGGCCCCGAGTCTGAGCGGGACGGAGAAGCCCTATCACCGGACTTAATGGGACGATCGGCAAGGACTGCAAGCGTCACCTGCTCCCCACTCTTTTTCTTCTCCAAAGACCTCGGACTCTCCCCCAGTCCCTTTCCTCTTGATGAAGGAGCAGTACTTTGGTTTGTACCCTAGAAGCGACCAAGCAGCTCGGCTGTTATCTCTGTGGTAGTTCCTCACCAACTAGAGCCAAGTGTCATTTCTTACCCAGCCAGTTCTCTTGGCCGCCTGTCTTCTCTGACGAAAACCTGCGCAACAAACAAAGGATGTCAGCTCGGCGGGAATAAAAGAAAGAAGACAGAAGAAAGCGGAAAGATTCCGGTCTTTACTTGGAGGGGTCCCGAAGTCTCGAGGGATTTGACTACTCTTGACGCCAAGGACACAGACTCACTAAACTCCCAATCGCCCGAGACGAACAGGCAGTCATCCCCTGCGTATCTGTTGGAGTCCACCAGGGCGTTCACAAAACCAGACCTTTTCGCCCTCACCCGAAGGTAGTAGACGTCCCCGGCTTTGCAGAGGTCATACACGTCCTCGATATCATGGACACCGAGGTTGATCCCTAAAATCCTATTCAGTTCAACTACGCCCATTATTATCTTGAAGCCATTTAGCATCAGTTGACAGGGGCAGAGGTGCCATTCTCTCAGGCATGACCTTAGAAGTGGATGAAGGGGGAATCGAACCTCACCTTCGATCATGGTCACTAACATAAACGGCATCCAGCCGTTGTGGAAGATGCTACCATCGAAGGGGTCTTCAGGGTTATCTAACCTAATCTGAACGTCATTCGGGATGTTATATCTGACTCTAAAATCAGCCACGGCCTACAAGGTTTCCAGCCAGTGCCTGTAAATCCTCATTCCCAAGACTCGGAGAAGACGAAAGAAGGGAAAAAAGAAGAACGTAAACCCTAAGAGGGTGTGCAGAAGAGGATGACTTATGGGCAAAAAGGACTCGAAATCACGAGTTCAAACTCACACGTCTGATCGCAGGCAGGTTCTCTCCTCCGGCAGAATCTCCCCTCTCTAAATGAACACAAAAATGAAAATCAGGGAGAAAAGCGCCCTAATTTGTAACGGGAGGAGGCGCCATTTCGATTTTCAAAGACGGTCGTACGAGGCGTCACCTCGAGCACTTATAACGTCTTTTCGAAACAATTAGACAGCCGCCCAGATGGTGACATGTGGCACCAATAGCACATTTCCTGCAAGCTATTAAATGCCTCGGGCATGCGAAAAGACACGCCTTGATAAAGATCAGACGTCAGCCATCATTACCAAGATAAGAAAGAGCATTCACTCCGAACTCATTACTCGGAGAGGCTCCGCCATCACGGCGCTTGGTCCCTGTGCTTCAGTGACAGTACCAGCTCGGCGAGCATGTTCATCTTAGTAAACAGTACCAGCTCGGCAAGGCTGTTTAGCTTCAGACTTCAAAGAGTTGAAGAACTCCAAGAGATCAAAAGCTAGGGGACAATTGTGTGGGGACTCCCATAACACCGAGGTTAAGCTAAGCCTCGGTAATGGTACCAGCTAATTTGTCTTGATCTCAGTCAGCCGCATCTCTGTAGTTCGGCAGCTCGGTAAGAGTGTCAGCTCGGCAAAGCCAGTTTTGGTCCCTGTAAGAGTACTGAGGACCGGAAACGGGCCATCACATCCCTATAAGAAGTACGGACGTGCACTGACAGATAGGATGACGTGTGATATAGATAAGAAGTTGACTTTATCACCCCATCACGTCAGCAGTCCTAGGGAGAATGGGAGTCATCAGATGGGACACTCCCTTTTCACCTACTAACTCATTGTCAAGGTAAGGCCAGATGGGACCTTACCTCGACCTACCTCCACTCAGCAAAAAGGGATGACATGACTTCCACCTATATATCCACATGGGGGAGTCCCCCAGAGGTACGTCTAGACTCTCACACATACAAACTACACCTGCACCATCTTCTCTTCTCCACTCCACCTTTGCTTGGTTGCAGAACTAACTCAGGCATCGGAGTGCCTTCGGCTGACGGTAGCCAGGGCCTCTGACCTCTGTCTCCCTTCTTCCCTGTCAGGTCTCAAGCGTTCGGTCTTTCCCAAAAAGAAGATTCTTCCTTCATCTAACTAAGTGGGTGTCATTTTTGGCACCTACATAAACTGAAGTAGATTTCCTCGTATCAACATCCCCTGCCATGTCTGAATCAGTATACTCAACAACAATTGGCTTCTCACTTCCAAATGAAAGTTTCACACTAGAAGTGCCTCAGAGATATCTTAAGATCTACTTCATTGCATTCCAATGCTCTCTACCTGGATTTGAAGTAAACCATCTAACTACTCCAACAGCATGAGCTATGTCTGGCCTTGTGCAAACCATTGCATACATCAAACTACCCACTGCTGATGCATAAGGAACTCTTTTCATGTCTTCCTTCTCTTTCTGACTTGATGGATGTTGTTTCTTGCTAAGCTTAAAGTGTGTAGCAAGAGGGGTGCTCACCTTTTTAGCTTTATTCATACTGAACCTTTGAAGCACTTTCTCTATGTACTTCTCTTGAGACAACCATAACCTCTTGGCCTTTCTGTCGCAACTGATCTTCATACCAAGGATTTGCTTAGCCAGCCCCAAGTTTTTCATTGAAAATGACTTAACTTTTCAATCCTCGAAGCATTTTGACCAACTATAAGCATGTCACCCACATAAAGCAGTAAAATGATAAAGTCATCTCCGGAGCACTTCTTCATAAAAACACAATGATCGTAAGTGGTCTTCTTATAAGCTTGCTCCCCCATAAAAGACTCAAACTTTCTATACCAATGTCTCGGTGCTTGCTTCAAACCATATAGGCTTTTCTTTAGCGAATAAACATAGTTCTCTTTACCTTCCACTTTGAAACCCTCTTGCTGCTCCATGTATATATCTTCCTCCAAATCACCATGAAGGAAAGCAGTCTTCACATCCATTTGCTCAACCTCAAGATCAAGACTAGCTGTCAATCCCAAAACAACTCGGATTGAAGACATTTTCACAACGGGTAAGAAGATCTCATCATATTCAATTCCCTTTTTCTGACTGAAACCCTTAACAACCAGGCTAGCTTTGTATCGATGAAGTGAAGTATTCTCATCATGCTTCAATCTATAAACCCATTGATTCTTCAAAGCTCTCTTACCCTTAGGCAATGCCACTAACTCAAAGGTGTGATTGTCCTGCAATGACTTAAGCTCATCTTCCATTGCATAAACCCATTGATTATTGTTCACATCCTCCATTGCTTCTTCAAACCTTTCAGGCTCACCTGCATCAGTCAGTAGCACATACTCATTAGGAGAGTATCTAGTGGATGGATGGCGGTCTCTGATAGACCTTCTTAAAGTGGTAGCTGGTGGAACGATAGATGCATGTTGCTGGACATCAATAGCATCACCATCCTGAGCATCACTATCATCTATACCATGTTGGTCATTCTGAGTTTAATCCTGAATCTGATCATGAACATGGTAATGAGTACCGTCATCAATCTGATCATGCAACTCAATCTGTATATCATAATATTGGGAAATTGTCTTCTCTGCCTTCTCAATGTCCATTATGGTCTGATTCTCAACAGATACTACATCTCGAATTCTCACAATTTTCTTCTCAATTGGATCATAAAGTCTGTAGCCTAACTCATCAAAACCATAGCCAAGAAAGATACGTTCTCGCGCCTTGGCTTCCAACTTGGACCTCTCATCCCTTCGAACATGAACAAAAGCTTTGCAACCAAATACGCTCAAATGGTCATAGGAGATATCCTTGCCAAACCAAACTCTATCCGGCACATCACCATCCAAAGCAATAATGGGAGATAAATTAATAACATGTGCCATTGTATTCAAAGCCTCACCCCAAAAAGATTTTGGCAATTTGGCATCTAAAATCAGGCACCTTACTCTCTCAACCAATGTTTTGTTCATTCTTTCTGCCGCACCATTCAGCTGAGGTGTTTTAGGAGGTGTCTTTTGATGTCGAATACCCTGTTATCTGCAGTACTCATCAAATGGTCCGATGTATTCACCACTGTTATTTGATCGGATGCATTTCAACTTCTTTCCTATCTGTCTCTCTACTAAAGATCGAAACTGCTTGAATACGTCTAACACTTGGTCCTTTGTCTTCAAGGCATAAACCCAAAGTTTTCTTGAATGGTCATCAATGAAGGTCACAAAATAAGCTGCACCACCACGTGTCAGAGGTTTTATTGGACCGCAAACATCTGAATGTACCAATTCCAATAAATCTGATTTTTTAAAAGAAGGGCGACTTTGGAATGAAACTCTTCTCTGTTTTCCTGCCAAACAATGCACACACTTCTCAAGCTTTGCACTCTCCACTCTGGAGAGTAAATTCTTCTTAGCTAATAAGCCCGTACCTTTCTCACTCATGTGACTAAGTTGCTTGTGCCATAACTCAGTTGCATTCTCATCTTCCCCGACATTACAAACACCCTAGAAAATCTTGGCTTGCATCAAATACAAAGAAGATTCCTTCTTTCCTCTAGCCACAACTAATGAGCCTTTGGTGAGTTTCCACTGTTCATTACCAAAGGTATTGTAAAACCCTTCATCAACGAGCTTCCCAGTCGAAATCAAATTCAGACGAATATCCGGTACATGTTTGACATCTCTGAGAACAAGCCTTGTTCCATTACTGACCTCCAAGCACACATCTCCCACACCTACAACTTTGGCCAAGCCTTCATTGCCCATCTTCAAAGTGCCAAAGTTTCCCGGCGTGTAGGAAGTAAAGAACTCCTTCTTTGAGGTGATATGACGCGAAGCTCCACTATCAATAACCCAACTTGTCTCATTATAAGCAAAATTCACATTATTGTCATAACAAACAATGACAAGTTCTTCAGTGACAGCGACAACCCAATCATCTTGATTATGATCCTTCTTTTCATTGTTGTCACTACCATTTATCTTCTCTCTTTTCAGCTTGAAGCAATTTTTCTTAATATGACCCATCTTGCCACAATAGTGGCACTCAACATTCTTTTGCCATGACCTTGACTTGCTTCGGTTCTTGTTTTTACCTTTTAGGCCTCTACTCTGACTTCTCCCTTTACTCTTGGTAATTAAAGCTTCAAAATGGGACGAAGAACCTTGAGATTTTCTTCTCATCTCCTCATTCAAAAACCACTCTAAGCAAACTCCATGGTGACAATACCATCAGGAGCAGAGTTAATGACATACGAAAGGTCTCCCAAGAATTCGGTAGAGTACCAAGCAACCAAAGTCCTTGTAACTCATCTTCGAATTTAACATTCATGGCTGAAAGTTGATCTATCACCCCTTGAAACTCATTCAAATGATCAAACATAGGTTGACCATCTTTATATTTCAAGCTCGTAAATTGTTTTATCAAATACATTTTGTTGTTGCCGGTTTTCCTTGCATACAATGACTCAAGCTTATTCCATAGAGTCTTGGCATATGATTCTTTACTAATGTGATTCAAAACATTATCATCCACAAATTGTCGAATGAACCCACACACCACTTTGTGCTCAAGAGCCCAATCGGCATTGGTCATGTTGGCGGGTTTGTCATCACCGAACACTAGTAGATGCCACCGCTTCACATACAGAAGGTCTTGCATCTTACCCTTCCAAACCTGATAATTCCTTCCATTTAAACTAACCATTCTATTTAAACTTTGTTCCATTGTTCACACAAGAGTTTTATTAAACACCTTGAAGGCGAACCTTGCACTTTGATACCAATATGTTGGGAAATGCTTGGAAACAACAGACACCTTTCCCCCTTGAGTGAACTTGTGAGGAACAATTGAACACAAGCAATGGAAGAATATGCAAACTACAAATAAAGTATCACCAATCAACCACAATCAACCCAAGACAATTTTTACGTAGATTCCCTCAAAGAGAAGGATAAAAACCACGGGACCTTTCTTGGAGTCCACCCAAATCTTCACTATAAAGTTTAGGTACAAAACCAAAAACGTCCTCTAAAACAGACACAGAAACCTGATGTAGAGAGCTCCAAATCATAAATGAACCATTCAGAATGTAGATCAATGAGTCATGAACCTACTGACAAAAAATCAGCCCAATCGAACCGCAGATCGACCTCCGATCATCGGTTTGAAAACTGCTGCACGGAGCCTCTTTTCAGCAAATTTCTGCACACTTTCTCACTGTCTTGGGTGTCTTGCTTTCTACCAAAATAAGGCATAAAAAATGAAGATGTGCTAAGATCTAGAAAGACCATATTGCCCCTCTAGTAACACATAAACTCCAAAATAAGCCCTTATTGGGCTGGACTAAGGCCCAACAGTTCCGGCTATTAGCCTGACTGCATGACCCGGCCTCATTACTTGACCCGCCAATCCAACCGGTAAATATCGGGCTCAGGTTGTTTCACTTTCAATTTGGATTTAGATTTAGGTTGAAACTCAGGATCTGTTGGTTGAATACGTAATAATTCATGCCAAATATGAAGATACAAGGTGACTATATAAAAGTTTTAGTGATCATCAAATAACCTCCTCTTTGTATAATGTGACTATACAAAATCGGCTTATGGAAAGCTATGATGTGGAACTCGATCCTAATTACAATTCGAACCACCACCCTGACTCCGACTCCCCTCCACCACCACCACACCAGCCCTCCATCACCAGGCAGGGCCCAGCCCCGCCCCCGCATACTCCATTGTCAACGCTGTCATCGAAAAGCCCGAGGAGGCTGTGGCCATACTCTCACAGTAGTCGCCACCATCGGGGAGGAAGGATCCCCCTGGCTACATTGGCCCCCACCTCATCCTCTTTGGCGGCGCTACCATCCTCGAGGGCAATTCTAGAGCTACCACATCTCCCCCGCCCTCCGCGGAGAACGCCGACATCCGTATGTTTCTTCACCTTTGTACGTTTTGCAATTGGATTTGTGTTTCCTCACCTAAATTTTGTGATTCCTGATTTATACATGAATTGAAGAAGTTGAACATGTTTAGTTCTTGGAATTTCTTATGCAGTTGCAATCAATATATGTTGTGGAAAGCTGTGATGCAATTGAAATAAAAAAGGAAGTTGTTGGACCCAAAAGAAACTTCAAATCAAAGCCCCACCAATTCTGGTTTCCTACTTCCCTGTCAATTCCCAATTGTTGCTGTTACAGAGCCAGCTCTCTCTCATCTGACAATTCATTTTGCAGAACTAATGTGATAAAATAAGTGGCAAACCCATGATTTTTGTTAGAAGGAGGTGGACCAAAGTTGGATTTATTTGACAAACCTAGGATTTTCATCGGAGTTTTGAGAACATCTATGGAATTTTCATTTGGGTTTTATGAGGCGAATTGAACATTTTTCATGCGAGTCTTGGAGGTGGACCCAATTCTGACGGGGGCAACTGCGTCATACCCATATATGTGGGCATGTCCGTGGCTGTGTTCATGTTGGCCGGTGAAGAAGAATTGCCAGAGAATGGCCATTGAAGGGTGTGTGATTGGTTATTGGTTGATTGAATTTAAATCCCGGCTATGGGCAGACAAGTTTATAATGTAGTTTGAAAGAAATATGTATGTTTTTGTGTTGTGAAATCATGTACACGTAATTTGAGATTTAATTTCTCTTATTGCTGCTTCAAGATCAGTCACTCTGTCCAAGTGTTAGATTATAATAAAAGTGTAAAGGTTCCAATAAAGGTCTTTCTGGTTGTTCCCATGATCCAAATTGATGCCAGTGTCCTAGTGTCCTTGCAAACTTAGTAACATGAGAATTTTATTGTCATTGCCCCATATTTGAAGTTCTCGATGAGTATGTGATGGATCTAGATATGGCGACTCCAATACAGGGCCATAGATCTATGTGCGTTCCGGCAATTGGGAAGCTCCGCGGATCTCTTCGCATCTGTCTAACCTATGGAAATGGAGAGTATTCAAACCTAGGGCTCCTTTATCTTATATAGACAATTTCCAAAGAATCACTTTTACTGGAGACTTCTTCGCTAAGAAACCCACATCCACTTATCCTATTGTGAGTCTCATCTGTGGGGACAGATTAAGTCTTACATTAAGTGGGATTGTATTCTCTGCAGACCTCTGCCTGCTTGATCTGACGTGGGACCCGTGGCATGCCAGTCACACGATTTCCTACAATCTCCCACTTTGGACGAATGCCACGTACATAAACTATTCCTCGTTCGTCCCCACACACCACTTACCTGACTATCTAGGAAATAACTCAGTGTAAGCCAATAATCAATTCCACAAGTGGGACACCCGAGATAATAATCTCATTATTTCCAACCCACATGGCCACATCTCAAATACTCTGAGATGTTAGTTAAATTTGGGGACTGTGCAACTAATGTTCTATTTTGCTGATGTGATGGTGGACTTTAACATTTGCACTAGCTCGTTGGTTCTTACCAACTTCGATTATTCATGAAGAGATGCAACCTGATGGCCACTTGGGCTACTACAAAATTTCCGAATTGTGTACTCAACTTTTGCTCCTAATAGAGGTTCCAAGATTTATCTCTTTTCTTATATTGGAAAATTAGCACTTGCATGAGGACATGGATACCTCTCGTTCAAGTTACTACCTCAACTGACATCCTTACAACCATGCAGCTCCAAGTTATCAACTAAGCCACAAATAGTATAGCAGATATTTTGATGTACATCGGATTCCTCTTATTCACTTACCTTTCTTATTCATTTACCAAGCTGGCATATCGAGATTACTTAGGGAATGTTTGGCAATGGTCTTCAAAGGGGAATCCTCACCCATTTTTCACGCTTGCATGGAAAACCCATGTTTGGGTGTAACCAGGACCGAGGAAAGAAAACTTCCATTTTTCAGGCAATAACAGACTTATCAGTTGGACTACCCCCCATCAGATCTTTCAAATCAGAGCTTTTAAAGGGGAGGTATATAAGTGGATTTTCTGCGCAGAACTCATCCCCTAACTCCTCTCCCGATCTTGAATCCATCTGCATAAAACCCTCTTCTCTACTGCTCATGCGACGGGAGGCGTGGACTCTGTTGATGCGACTGGAGAAGACCACCCTTCCCTTTGCTACTGTGACAAACGCTCTCTCACTCCTCTCTCTCTCTCTTTCTCAGCAAAGACAAGGGAAGTGGTCCTTCAATGACCTAGCCTTCCGACACACTCCAGGCCTCTTCCCACAGTCGGACTCCACCGCACTCTGCCGGCCCCCTCCCTCTTGTCAATCTATTCAAAACCATAAGTCAGGTTCGGGTTCAAGCTTTCCTTTTTTTCATTTTTTTTACTCCATATTACCTCTTTTCTTTGTGGAATGGAGGATTTCAGTTTATGGAAAATAGATTCAAGCTTCGGCAGGGATCTTGTTTCATTTTTTTCTGTTATTTATTATTGCTTTTGTTTCATTTGCTGTAAAGGTCTCATTTGGCCTTTTTCATTCCCTATTGATTCATTTGCCTGTTGAGTTTATGCAGAAAAGATTCAGCCTGTTCTTTTCATTCCATGTTCTTTATTATTGCTATTTGTTTCTTTTAATAAGGGCTTAATTAAAAAAAAGACTTTATTTAAAATAAACTTAATAGAATCAGCTTTGTTTCAATTAGATCATACAAGTGCAAAACAAGCCATGGTTATAGGCAATATAGGCCATGTAGTTCATATGTGACGGCCATAAAAAGTCACATGGCTCGCTGACTTGTTCCTCCATTTTTCCTTTCCTATATGGGTGCATGCATTATCTTTAGCAACAAGTGAGTGCCATTTCCCGCTAAACTCAAATATCCAATTATTGTGGAACTCATATAAAATATCCTTCCTCCAGGCTATATACACAGTGGTATACACACAAAGACTTTCAATGGTCCTAAGGCTAACAATACCTAAGATCTTCAGTGATCACAAGCCTCCAAGCAATACCTCTTTGCATTGTTGCAGTACTATCTTCGAACGTAGTGGTTTTGTTCAAACTCGACTCCTATAGTAACTTGGAGGTTTGTTCTAGTGCAAATAAATTTATTCATCACCTAATAAAAAGTAGACACTCAAATTTCATTTCAAGAAAATTCAACTAACTGCCTAGTTTCGTAAGAGTCTAAACGTTATTTGTATAAACTCATGATTGGCCCCATTTGAATAACTGAGTCACACTCTAATCCCACCTCATTTTGTTATGCAATAATATTTTGGCTAAGCTTGCTTTGTATCCAATGGTTGCCCTAAGACACTAGGGCATTCTGTGTCTATCCAGTATGAACACTAATCAATAACAAAATTCTTGGTTGATCTGTGTCATAACCAACTCTAAATATTACACAGATGCTTATCTATTTTATTGGTTTATCAACATTGATGCCAACACTGGTAAGTAGTAAGGCCCTAGATAGAACTGGACAAAAAATAAATAAATAAAGAAACGGAATCCAGTAAGAGCCTGAAATGGGGTAAACCCAATTTCAAAGGTTGCTTTCAAACATTATAAATTGAGATGATTTGAAGTCTTCCATAAGAATTTAAGAAGATTTTCAAGAAGATTAAAATGAGCATAATGCAGTATTTTTAGAAGCATATTGTCTAAGAATATCTTATTCTCTTTTATTTTTATTTTGATTTTAAGGGCAATTCCATATTTCTGATTCTAGTGTGTAGACTTCGAATCAGAGTCGGGTATTATATCCTGGGGACATAATTTCATCTAAACCACCTGCATGTGGGAAATTGATGTTTTTAAGAAAGCATCTTAATTGGTGTGCTTTCCCCATTTTTCTTTTGCTTTCTTATTCAATTTCTCACATTCACTAACATTCACATTATTCACTAATTATTTATACTAACTGTTTATTTGATTTTATGATTGTACATTCTTCGTAAGTAATTTCCTCAACGGTTTAAAGACATCAAGTCTTCCTTATCGCGAAGAAAGTGGCAATTAAACGTTTGAACTTCAAGAGAAGTGAGCAATTGTTGGTAAGTGAACTTCAAAAGTTTTATGTCAGTTTGAAGGAACATATGTCTCACAAGTATGTATAAATTTCATGCAGTAAGTTAAACATTATATGTGGTTTTATAAGGCAGTCCTGATTCACTTCATATATTTAGTTAGAAATATCAGTCTGTGATGTAATCTATCCTAGTGTGCATTACGTTTCTGCGCATGTTGTTAAATTGCCACAAATGCATATAATCATTGCACATCTTTCTCATTATATCAATTCTTGTTGTAGCACTAACTGCTATGTATTCAAATGTGTGTAGAACTTTCTACCGCCCAAGTTGTATTTGAGCATAGACCTTTCAAAACGTGGGGCAATGGACTCCTATTGAATTATAAAGATATTTTTTCAAGGCTATTATGATACAAAGAGGGATTTTTCTCACAATTTTCAAATAACTCTATTTCCACTTTTAAGGCTAGATTCCAACTCTTTGGGAATGGGAAGAAGATACCATCTTAGGTTTAATAATAGTAATTTGCTACCGAAAAGCACCTTAATGTGAATGCAGTGAATGCATTGATGCAATAAGTATGGAGTTGTGCTTGGGTGGGTCTATATGCTGAAAACAAGATTTTGATTGATTGTTGGATGTTGCAAAAGATGTAGGCTGCATAATGGCTTATTGAGGCTAATGCAATATATGAAGACGTGATGAATTGGCTTAAGACTACCGGTATTGAACAACTTGCCTGGCAACAAGTTGATGGTGTGGTGTGCCAAAATGAAGCAAGTGATGAGAACATTGTGGGATCAACTGTTCCTTCTTTATACCAACACAAGTTCCTACCCATGAAGGTGGCTGCGGCTCTATAATATTTCAATACAATTCTGGTAAGTTGATTATTACAATCAAAATGTGAGACACAACTACTGGGATATTAAGTGGTAATCTTTATGGTTGTGTTCATAGATTCTTGTTCACTTTTATTGTCTAATTTCGATGGATCATTTACTCATCTACTGGCTTTCCTTTTAGAACTTTCTTATTCAATTTCTCACATTCACTAACATTCACATTATTCACTAATTATTTAAACTAACTATTTATTTGATTTTATGATTGCACATTCTTCGTACATAATTTTCCCAACAAATTCACCTGTTTAATAAATTTTAGGGACACAATAGAAAAAAAAAAAAAGAAGACAACTTTATCATGCTCCATGGGTGTGGAAAATCAAGATAGAAAATTTCACAAACAAAGAAACAAAAACTCACACAAATAGAGAACATAATCAAACTAATGAAAGTGAATGTAGAATCACAAACCAATTGAAAGAGAAAAAAAAGGCCACTTTCACCTGTAAATAGCTTGAAAGCAGTTGAAACACTCCTCCTCTGTGTAATCCAGAGAACATTTGTCTTCTTGGTCACATGGGGGGATCATAGGGCAACATTAGTCTACAAGGCTTGGTTCTTTAGACAATTTTTGCGCGATTCAAAGTTATCGCCAACAAGTCATGCTTAATTTAGCAGTCAAGGATAAGGAAGTTACTTGATTTATAGCTCTCCATGTGTCACGACCCCGGACCGGGACCCCGTCCTAATCTGGCGTCGCAGCGCGGCGGGCCAGAAAATTCCGCCCCGCACGCGCTGATTAGTTTCCCACAGGTTTGCACGTTGAGGATTCCACATAAATCGCACACGTTTGGTACATTTGCGGAAGCGTGTAGCAAACATTCAATCAAGTCACTTTCAAGAAGGAAAAGATATAAGTGCATTCATAGACTCACGTTAGAGAGAGAGAACATCACTAGCATACCCAAAGTCAAGTTAAAGTTTACATCATATCAAAAGTAAGATTAAGTTTTACATATTCCCAAAACAAAATAATCCAACATTGGCTAATAACAAGGTCCCAAAGTAATAGCTAATTGATTCCCAAAATGTTACGTGTCTCATGCTCAAACCCGATGCCTATATGACATCGTTGGGCTGCCACTCTTGCCCAACGGGATGCACACTTACGATCTTCTCGTTGTCCTCCTCGGGGGCTACATTACCTGGATCTGAGCATAAAAAATGAAGGGTCAGACATGACGGTCTGGCAGGTAATTTAATCAAGTATAATCATGCTATAAATCATTAATTTACAATTGATAAAACAAGTACTGTGAAAAGAACCAAATGGAATGAGTAATTCAAAACAATGCCCCTTATAAAGTCACACGATAAATCACGATGAACATTTAAAATAAACCTTGGCAACCACACAAAGCTATATTCTCTGTCACACGAGGTAACAAGAGCACTTACGATATAAATTCTCCATCACACAAGGTGAAAGGGAGCACGAAATCATAACCCAGTATAACTGGGCATCACTCACGAATCCGGCCGCGGAACGGGCTAAATAAACAAACATGATATTCTAAACTGCAGTTGGCACGAAATATTTAAGGACTCAATGCGGTTGATCAGACCGACAAGGTCGTCCAAGCTGAGTGGTGCCGACAAAAACATAAATACACACACTAACTTTCAAAATCATGCTTGCTATGTTTAAATTCGGGAACTACTCACACTATGTCAAGATCACACTCTGATTCACAAGAATTCACGAATAGTAGTCCCGGCACGATGTGTATAAAACACGGTTCACGAAATGAATCACAAAAAGAAGTGTTAAAATACCCGAGTTCATTACACAATACCCCATCAATTCCTTGGGACCATATCCATCGAGTTAGTATACAATTTGAGGTCCCATGTCATCCATTCGTTTAGATGGTGCCCAATTTTGATGACATTTATGATATCAATATATATACATCAACTAGGAAGGGTCCAAAAGGAATTGGGATTGAAAAATTCCACTTTTCTCTTCACTTCAAAAAATTCTGGTGTAGTCGATCACCTGTCGGTTGGCCGTCGACTAGCCGACCCTGAATAAGTCGGTTAACCGAGTGCTGACTGACAGCTAACCGCCCCATCAGGACAAGGAAACAGCATTCTGGAAATGGGACCGAGATGGTTCGGTCACCTGTCGGTTGGTTGTCGGCTAGCCGACCACTGACCGACAGCTGACTGACCAGCTGCGGGAATGCAATTCTGAAGCTGTTTTCAGTCCTTTCCTCCATCACTTATCCTTATAACCCCTCTTTTCCTGCACGAAAATGAGCCTACATGCTCCTCTCATTTCATCAAACAACCATTCATTTCAACTCTCAAATTCATCAACTAATCCTCACAAAATTTCCAAGTTCATACCCTAATGATTGAAATACAAAATTTCCAAATTGAATGAAACAAATTGAAAACAGAATTCTATGACATAAATCACAACATGTGAGCATTTAAAACATGTATTTAGTGAATCAAATATCAAGGCAAAATGAAATTAACCAATGAAGATTTAGAATAAGAAGACAAGCTCATAATCCCTAAAACATTGCATGCACAACCACATTTTATTCAATTACTTGCCTTGGGTAGAAATGCACTCAAGAATTATCTCCTAACACACCTCTCTCAGCTGAACTCTAATCTACAAGAAGACCCCAAAGAAAACCACTCAAAACTCCACAAAACTCGAAATCAAAAGAGTTATCAAAGAAAACCCTTGCGTGCATGAAAGAAAGCTTCCTAAGGGTTCAATAAAACCATGGTTGGAAGAAGGAAGCCATTGCTTACCTTTTGAAGCTCTAACAATGGAAAACAACATTAAGGAGAAGATGATCTCAGCTGGAATTCTTTGAAAAGGGTATCAAAAGCAAACTTGAGAGATGGGGAAGGGTTTGTTATACTTAAAAATTCCATTTAGATCAAAGAAACCCCAACATGCAAGAGGAGAGAAGTGAGGAAAATTGAGTTGGTTTCTTCTTGGGTTCTCAGATGTCTGAAATGAAATGAAGAAGAAGAAGAGGGGAAATACACGTGGGTTTTGGTTTAAGTCAAGTGGGTTGTGGGTCCTATAGCCCCTAATACTTCGAGGGCTTAAAACTCCCTCTTGTGGGTCCCGGATGAGATCGACGAAGAAGAACGAAATGATCATCGAAATGGCTAGTTTCCAAAAAGTATAATTTTGGCACATTTTTGAAATTTTAAATTTCATACAAAGATTTTGAGGTGAAAAGACCGTTTTGCCCTTTTTGCTGAAGAACATGGTTTCTGGGGTCCAAATACACATGGAGCAAACATTAAGGTTGTTGAAATAAAAAATACAAATCCAAAAGATCAAAATCGATATTTTTCAAAAATCAAAAATTCGAATTCCCATATGAGCATGCTTCACACGAGCCACCCCGGGCCCGGTCAAATCAGACTCAACGCTCTCAAAATTCCTCAAAACTATTCAAAATGCTAATCTAGCTAGAAATCCAAGTTAATCGTCCTCTAATCCCACTTACTAACTAAACACAGCTAAAGTAATGATTAAAAATGTTAAACCTGGGTCGGGGTCTGACACCATGCTTTTCATTACTTGATGCCATATGACATCTGAAAGTATATTGACCCCACATGTGAGTCCTATTGTGTGCATTGTTCGTTTTAGGTGGAAAACCCCAACTTGAAGGTTTGAGGGACTTTTTCTTTTGGTAGGGAGCATACCTCAACTCCCTTTGGTAGGCATCAGTATACATTGCCCACTTCCACAAATTATGGTACAGATAGGACGAGAGCAGTATACATTGCCCAATTCCTCTCCTTTGTTTGCCCCAATTCCATAAACTCCACTTTTGGTAGCTATGGAGTTCTGATACTCTACTTTGTACTTTAGATGTTATTGTTCAAGGTTTCATTTCATGTACGTGGTAGGGTTTCTTTGAATGTATACATTGCCCAATTCCTCTCCTTTGTTTCCTCCAATTCCATAAACTCCATTCTTGGTAGCAATGGAGTTCTGATACTCTGCTTTGTACTTTAGATGTTACTGTTCAAGGTTTCATTTCATGTACGTGGTAAGGTTTCTTTGAATGTTGTTTTCTGATGCAGTGTTGAGTCCATCTCCCCATCTCCTACATTTGGGGGTTTTCTATCTCTTGTGCAGTTTTCTTATGTTTTGGTGTACATACATCATTTCACCAATCCTTGTTTCCCTGAGTGTTTCACACGACATGTGCAATTGTTCAACGTTTTTAAAGAGGTATGTTAACACAAAAAAGTCACTTTGCCTCTTCAACATCAAAAGTTACATGGAACCACATCCTACTACAAATAGGCAAATATCACTCCAAGCATCAGATCTTGTAAGAATCAAACAAAAACTGCAAGTTCTTTCAAAACAGCCAAAAGAAGGATACTCATGAAGTTTCGGGTCATTTCAACATCATTTGGCCTAACTTTGCCGTTCCAACAGCTAAGCAGGAGCTCCCGGCGGCGGTGAAGCCAGAGAACCTAACACACAGAATAGAGCACACAGCTGGCCTCAAAATGTCACTAGGAGGCTCTACATTAAATTCCGGGCCATTCCAACATGGTTTAGCCCAAAAAAGAAACAGCCGCAGCGAAGTCAGCTCTCCCGGTGACGACAGTGTCGAAGACATCAAATTTTCGATAAGAGCTTACGGATGGTCCCAAAATACCTCCAAAAGGCTCCATGTCAAGTTTCAAGTCAAACCGGCAACGTTTGACCATCCATCAACCCTCGAGCATCAAAATCAAGCCTCTCACAGCACATGGGTGACTTCAAGATGCTTCCAAAAGATCACTCATTGAATTTCAGGTCATTTCAACAACATTTGACCCAACTTTGACGCTCGGAAGCAAAATTAGTTCTCTTGGAGGTGGAGCTCCCTGGGACCATGACAAACAAATCAAAGGTAATGGATTATCTCAAAATGACTCCAATAGGCTCCCTGTCAAATTTCAGGTCAATCGCACATCGATTGACCGTACATCAAAGCGCGACATCTTCCTCGCGGCAAAATTAAGTCTCCTGGCGACGGGACCCCACACGGCTTCAAAACTCAAACAAGAGCCTATGGTTGGTCCTATCTACTGCTTAAGAGGCTTCACCTCAAATTTCATGTCATTCCGGCATCATTTGACCTAGTCTCGGCTTCTAACGGCAAATCGGCAACAAAAGTCTTCGGCTTTTTCCAGAAAATAGGAAACTTTGTGCTCTGACTTGCACGGCTTCTCATCTGGCTTTCTTCAGGAGAATCAGGCCAAATACATGAGAGAAAATTTCAGAAAAAAAATACAGAAGAAAAAAGAAACGAAGAAGATCGAAAAACGACGACCAAATGGGGAAGAATCCCCATAGTCGCCGGCGACCACAGAAATTCGAGTCACCTGATTTAGCCAAAAAGCCCACTTTTCCTGGTTATGTTCGCGTTTTAAGATGATTAGCTTATGTGATTTTCCAAAAATATGATCTTTTGAGCATGAGATCCATTGATCTTCGTCAACATCACGGGTCCACTGCCGAAATCATGAGTTCATCATCCGACACTTCAAGATCGCCAACCGGCCGACCAAGAAAGCATATTTTCTGTCCGACCGATCGAGAAACCGACTAGACAGATGTTATTGGCCCATTGATAGCAATCAATATGTGAAGTTGCATCGCTATCTAACATCAAGCAACATGTACAACATGTGGATCCATCAGCGATCATTTCCAAGAAGAATTCCAAAAGACGTTGCGTGGCCCGCGACTCTTCGAATGCCCTAGCAACCACTTAATGCAGTTAAATGACCTGTTTTATAACAAGGTAATGCAGTTATTAACTCATTATTTTAGACGGCCAAATCAGAAGTGAGGAAAAAGGAGTTACAAGTCCAAACAATCATGGCATTAAACCATGTAACTCCCCTCATCATAGAGTTTAAAGGCGATTAAATGTCTATCATTCTCCATCGGCCAATCACAAGCCAAGAAAAAGGAGCTACAAAATCTTAAATTAAAAACTTGTAACTCGTCCCATCATGGAACATTAATGCAATCAATGCACATAAACCCACCTAATGGCCACCAAAAGCCTATAAAAGGAGGGTCATTTCAAGAAGAACGGGTCCAAAATCGTCCGAATTCGATCAATCAAGAAACTAGAAAATCCAGTGCTTCTGCAACTGCTGCTACAACTTCCTCTCCTTCAAAGAAACTCTGTTGCAATAAACACCACAAGGTGACTGAAGTCCCTTGGGGGACCACCCCTCCAAGGTCCATTCTCCTTCTTATCCAATATGGCTAGAAGTAGCTCTTCATCCGGTCTACTCGGTTTTTTATTGGATACAGGACCTCCCCTTGGTCTTTATCCTCTAAAAATCTGAGGTCCAAGCCAAGCCAAGCTAATCAGAACATCATATGTTCTCATCTGAAAGACGATGGCGGAGTCCATACATGACTTGCGACCGTCAATCTAAACGAGTCCCCACAATTTCCTGAGAAGTTAGAATTCATTTTCTTACTTTTCTATTGTATTTTGTATTTTTCTAAAGAGACAAAAAACATCAACAACTCTTGTCTTTCATTATTGATGAGATTTGTAAACCACCTTTCACGGCAAACAAAATCAAATCGCCTTTCACAGCAAAAAATCGCCTTTTACGTCAAAACCGCCTTTCACGGCAAACAAATGAAAATCGCCTTTTACTACAAAATCGCCTTTCATGGCAAGAAAACCTTGTCTCTTTTCTTATATGTATGTGCAATGGAAAATTAGAAAAAAGTTGATTTCCTTTTCTACTTGTGAATGTAGATCTTCATACCACAACTTCTAAGTTCCAAGTAGATGAGAAAATCTAGCATATTCGTACAAAAATGTTGATGCTCGCTTTTTGTCCGCCGGACCGCGGCATCCCCGGGGCGGAGGAAGGCAAAAGCCGAGTCCATCAAGGTAATGTTCTTTACA
Organism: Persea americana; assembly: GCA_029852735.1. NCBI lineage: Eukaryota > Viridiplantae > Streptophyta > Magnoliopsida > Laurales > Lauraceae > Persea > Persea americana. The sequence continues at coordinate 20,526,263 of CM056816.1, forward strand.
TAATTTGTGTCATAGTCATTTAATTTATTTCTGCAACTTTTGTTTCTGCTGGTCGTTAATCACAATATGACTTCTAAAGTATCGCCAAGTATAACAAACAACAGCTACAGCTCTTATGGAGAAGACAGATTGAACATATTTATTGAAGGCGAATCATTGATGCCATTCTAGGCATCATCCTCAATAATTTGTTCAATACTTTTATGGAAGCATCGTTTAATATAATTTCTGACTAGTGATTTTTTTGTATTTTATTTCGTAGGTCTTGCCATGTGGTCTTCGTGTCGCCATTAACAAAATTCTGGGTAAATATAATCTTGGCATGATTCTCTTGTCTTCTATTTATGGAATCTTTTTTTTTTTTCTTTGCAAGTTGGGTTGTAAGTATGTTTTTATGTAATTGGATGTTGAATGGATGGATCACGGTTATTATTTTTGCTTATAGTGGATGAATTGAAGGAGTTGTTTTTTGCCTTTTCTTTTTACATGTTATAGATTATTCAGTTGAACTGAAATAAGATTGATGGTTATGGATTGACCATTTCTTTTCTATGTAATTTGAATGGATGGATGGATGTTTTATTTTGGATAGATGTGACAGCCTATGATGTGCTCATTTCCATTGCGAAATTGTGCTAGACATGATTGGGTGGGGCATGCTTGTGTGCTGTTGTTATTTATAGAAAGTGTTACACGGTGATCAAATCCATAATCTGCAAAAATTAAATTGAATATTTCATTGTCTATCCTTCCCGCAAAATCCCATTTTTCAATTTTGGAGCCCAACTGGAATATACAGGTGATGTTCCGCTGCATGTTTGGAGAAACAAATTTTATAGTGGATGTTGTCATAGGCAAGAGCAGTTTGTAGTTGAATGGTTTGTGGTGGAAGTGAAAATAATAACTATTAGATTATTCTTGCAAATGGTTTGAAGTGCAAATAGTTTGTAGTTGAATGGTTTGAATCTATTGGCAATAGTAACCAGTCAGATCAGTCCTGATTGTTGTGATCTAGGGCATAAGAGAAGAGATCAATCACACACGAGAACACGAGAGATTTACGTGGTTCGACTTTTGGCCTACGTCCATGGGGAAGACAAGAGAAATTTACTATGCAATTAGAAGAGATTAGTCCATCATAGAGACCCTTAGTCTCTATTTATAATATCAGCCCCAAAACCCTGTTACACCCAAATCCTACTTCTAATCACAGTAGACCTATAACAGGCCCACTTCTAATCACAATACAGGATAGACAATCCAGGGGCCCAGTTAACCAAGATTTATTAACTTCTATTAAGCCATACAAATTAACAAATCTCCATACCTTGGTGAACAGTGAAGCTGGTCCTCATGCACATAACACCTCTCACCGTCTCCACCTGCCCCTTAGAGCACTCAGGTACTGATCACACCGATCAAGTCCAAGCGATGCTTGAACTTGACTGCTGGAATAGTCTTGGTCATCATGTTTGTTGGATTCTCTGCCGTAGCAATCTTAATCATTGTAATAGCACCCTCGGCGATGACATCTCGAATGAAGTGTGCCCTAACATCTATGTGTTAGGCTTTTCATCATACTTATGATAGTACGTCAGATCGATCGCACTCCGACTGTCATAGAAAATAGTAGTCAACTTCTGTTCCAATTCCAGATCTCCAACCAAGTCTGTCAGCCAAATAGCTTCCTTCACTGCCTCTGTAGCTGCCATATATTATGCTTCAGTGGTAAACAAGACAGCTTTGGATTGCAATGCTGTCTTCCAACTAATAGCACCCCGGTCAAAAGTGAAGACATAACCTGTCAAGGACCTTCTTCTTTCTAAATCTCCAGCAAAATCTGAATCAAGATATCCAATAACACTTCCAGAAGTGTTGTTGCTTCTGTCATATACTATCCCAGCATCAGTAGTACCTCTCAAATAATGGAGTATCCATTTCACTGCCTGCCAATGGCCCTTTCCGGGGATATCCATGCATCTGCTAACTACACTAACCGCATGTGAAATATCCGGCCTCGTGCAAACTATGGCATACATGATACTCCCAATTGCACTAGCATAAGGAACACGAGACATGTGCTCCACCTCTTCCTCAGTTCATGGTGACAAAGCAGCGGAAATTTTGATATGGGCTGCCAATGGAGTATTCACAGGTTTTGAACTTTGCATACCAAAGCGCTCCAGAACCTTCTCAAGGTACCTCTTTTGTGACAAAGACAATTTGCCCTCTTTCCAGTGCCTTCGAATTTCCATTTCAAGAATTTTCTTCACCGCACCTAAGTCTTTCATCTCAAATTCACCACTCAACTGAGTTTTCAACCTGTTGATCTCAAACATATCCTTTGCAGCAATCAACATGTCATCAACATATAGCGGCAAATAGACATACGAGCCATTAGAGTGCTTCTTGTGGTAGACACAATTGTCATATGCACTCATGCAATAATCGTTTCCAACCATAAAGGTGTCGAAACGCTTATACCACTGCCTAGGAGACTACTTCAGGCCATGCAATGATTTCTTTAGCAAACATATGTGGTCTTCCTTTCCATGAATTTCAAACCCTCTGGTTAATGCATATAAATCTGTTCATCTAGCTTGCCATGTAAAAATGCAGTCTTGACATCAAGCTGCTCTATCTCTAAATTGAATTTAGCAACCATAGTAAGTAGCACCCGGATAGAACTATGCTTCACCACAGGAGAGAACGCTTCATTGAAGTCAACACCCTCCCTCTGAGTATAACCTTTTGCAACCAGTCGTGTTTTGAACCTAGCATCTTTCACCCCTAGAGTTCCTCTTTCTTGGAGACCCATTTGCAACCAACAATCTTCTAGCCGTTCGGAGGTCTCACCAGCTCCCAAGTCAAATTCTTGTGAAGAGATTCAATCTCCTCACCTATGGCTACGGCCCATTTTGCTGATTCTTTGCTAGTGATGGCATCCTTATATGTAACCAGCTCAGACTCAATTCTCTCAGTTGTACTAAAAGCGTAGGCAACAATATCTTCATACCCGTATATCTGAGGTTGCTTAATCTGCCTCCTCTTTCTGTCCCTAGTAATCATGTAATCATCCGAGACTGCAATTTCCTTGTTTGAGTTTGTATCTCCTCTACATCCGGTCGAACTGGGACATCTGCTTGTACCTTATCCTGCAAGTTTTCAAAAGCATCCTTCTTAAGCTCCACCTGTTTACTGACACCATTTTTATCCTCCACCTTTTTAGTGACATCATTGTCATTTCTAGCATCATGGCACTCCTTCGGTTTCAAAATAGCAAACTCATCAAAGGTCATATCTCTGCTTATAATGCATTTGGGAGATTTTCCATCTAGGCACCACAGCCTATATCCTTTCACACCATTTGCATAGCCTAGAAACATTCACTTTCTTGCTCTTGGTTCAAGCTTTCTATCACTCACATGAGCATAGGCAGGACAATCAAATATCCACAAGTTGGTGTAATCAGCAAGAGATCTGGACCATACCTCTACAGGAGTTTTACATTCTATAGTTGTTGATGGAGACCGGTAGATCAGATAACAAGCTGTGTTAACAGTTCCCGCCCAAAACTTCCCAAGTAACCCTGCATTAGAGAGAATGCACCGGGTCTTCTCTAAAATAGTCATGTTCATCCGTTCTGCAACTACGTTCTGTTGTGGTGTATTTCTAACTGTGCAATGTCTCACAATCCCTTCATTTTTGCAAAACTCATTAAAAACAATATTACAAAATTCCAAGCCATTGTCAGGTCTCAAGCACTTGAGATGTTTACTTGTTTGCTTCTCAATCATAGCCTTCCATTGCTTGAGCTGTGCAAAAGCTTCATATTTGTACTTTAAGATATGCACCCAGACCTTCCAAGAATAGTCATCAATAAAGGTCAACATGTATAGACCACCACCAAGAGACGGAACATGAGAGGGACCCCAAAGATCAGAGTGGAAATAATCCAAAGTACTCTTGGTCCGATGAACAGTAGTCCTGAACTTGACTCTACATTGCTTTTCGAAGATCCAATTGTTACAAAAGTCCAACTTTCCTATTTTCTGGCCACACAACAAACCCTGTTTAGTCAACTCATCCATACCCCTCACTCATATGCCTAAGTTGCATATGCCATAACTTGGTAGTTTCTGAATCTGAATATGAGGACGACACAGCTACAACACATGTAATTGTACTACATTGAAGAAAGCAAAGGCCATTCTGCTTTAGTCCCTTCATCACTGCTAGAGCGCTCTTTGAGGTTCTCATAACTCCACCTCCAGCTTTGTAGGTACAACCGTTGGAAATAAGTGTATCCAAGGAAATCAAATTTTTCTTCAACTCTGGAATATGCCTAACATCTGACAAAGTTCTCATAATACCATCATACATCTTAATTTTGATTTCACCTGTCCCAACAATCTTACAGGTTGCATTATTTCCGATAAGCACTTTCCAACAATCAATAGATTGATAATTGGTAAACTAATCTCTCTAAGGACACATATGATAAGAATAACCTGAATCAAGAATCCACTCAGTAGCTAAGCTACCAACAATAACCAAAAAAACTTTTGCTCCATCAAAATTGCTCTCTGCAACATCGGTTGCAACTCGGCAACTTCTTCATAATCAGATTTCTCCTTGCCTTTACGCTCTTGATAATCTTATCTAAAGTGCTCTTTCTTGTGACATTTGAAGCACTTTAATTTTCTAATTTTTTATTTTGACCAAGATCGGCCTCTTCTATTCTCCCCTTTCTTCTCTGTTTTGCCACGAGCTACCAAACCCTCACAAGAACTGTCAATGTTTTCAGTTGCAACCTTTTTCTTTGACTCCTTTGAGTTCAAGGCTGACTCAACATCTTCCATAGATAGAGTTTCTCGATCAACAAAATTCTCATATGAGGGTAGTAAAGAGCATAGCAACATAATAACTTGGTCCTCATCGTCAATTATAACATCTAAATTTTCAAGATCCAGAATAGCTTTTGTAAAAGAATCAATGTGAGTTGAAACAGACATACCTTCTTGCATTTGCAACTTGAACAACTATTTTTTTAGATACAAGCGATTTGTGAGAGACTTCGTGATATATAAGTCCTCCAACTTCTGTCACATGACAGCAGCCATTTTTTCTTGAGTAACCTTCCGCAGTACACCATCGCTAAAAAACAACAAAATCTGATCGTACACCTTTTCCAGCAACTCATCGTTCTCATCATCTGACAGCTTGTCAAACAAAGCATTCTTTTCCTTCAAAGCTCCTCTGCAATCCATTCTGAACTAACAAAGCATGCATATTCAAACGCCAAAGACCAAAGTCGTTGTTCCCATTGAATTTCTCAATTTCAAACTTTGTAGCCATTCCATGAATCTTTCATTGTACATGTGTAGATCTGGTCACCACGAGAACGCTGGAAGAAACGGATCTGAAATCCGACTTTGGACAGCTAAGATATCACAAAAATAAGTTATACGCTCCAATTAGTCAATCTCCTTTGTTGACCGTTGAACAGCCAATCTTCTTCCCGCATAGATCTACTAGCGACGAGTCCGCAGGTTCAAACAGATCTCCGATCAGACTCCGGTTCTTCAAGATACCACGAAAATAGTTTCCAGCCTCCGCTAATGTCACCTGCTTGCTTTCTGCTGACGTCGGCAGCTGTGCCTCTGATTTGCTTCTGGGCTTGTGAATGGGTCAAGTTTGACCTGGACTGAACCTGACCCGAGACTGAACCCAAAACAGGAAAAAAGAAGATGGGTTCTTCTTCTTCTTCAACCGTTCTGTTCTGCAACAGAGGAGACAAAGCCAAGATGACTTCTTCTTCCACGGCCAGGTGGGGTACGGCGACATCAACAGTGGGGAGCCTCCTTATCCGGTGACACGCAGCTGCGGCAAAGACTCCAGCGGTATTTTCACAGCATAGATGGAGGGCCCTGCCGAAAAACAGGAAAACCAACCCAAATCGCTGCCTGTCTTTTGCTGTGATTTTTCCGATCACGCGCGCAACCCACTGAATCGTGGATTCTTCTCTTTTTCGACCAAAGAAACCAGATTTCTCTAGTTCGTCTTCTGCAATTGACGCGCAGAACCGCGATGCTTCCTTGATCTCCGGCGTCGGCACAACGGTGGCCTATCCTCTGCAAGAGAGGCTCTCTGCAACCAGAAGTAGCAGCGATTTGCTGTTTTTCCACTTCCAATCTGGGAACTCAAACCCTCTTAGATCCGATCCGTCGGATTTACTCCGATCACGCGCAACCCAATGTAGGCCAAGGAATTTCACCACTCAACGTAGCAGTGCTCTGGTACCAGTTTGTACGATCCAGGGCCTGGCATACAAAAGACATCAATCACACACGAGAATACGAGAGATTTACGTGACTCGGCTTTTGGCCCACGTCTACAAAGAAGATAGAAAAATTTACTATACAATCGGAAAAGAATTGTCCATCATAGAGACCATTATTCTCTATTTATAATATTAGCCCCAAAACCCTGTTACACCCAAGCCCTATTTATAATCACAGTAGACCTATAACGGGCCCACTTCTAATCACAGTACAAAATAGGCAATCAAAGGGCCTAGTTAACCAAGATTTATTAACTTCTACTGAGCCATGTAAATTATCACTGCTCCTAATTGCTTATTAAAGATCATTTTTTGCTGATTGCACTTTTCTTGACTGAAGCTGCATTCATAAACAAGTTCTTGGAAACAACTCCTGTGCTCAAGAAAGTTGCATCCGGCAAGTGAACTAGAATCAAAAGCCAGAGAGTTGCAAGACATAGATTCCAAACTAGAGAGAATTTCAACTCTCCGATTTTATGACAACACCATGATTTTGAAGGTGAACAATCTCTAGAAACATTTATTTACAACAAATGATTTCCTTGCCCTTTCTACAGAGTCCAGCTTTTTCTTGTTTTTCAAGTAGAAGAATTCTTCTCATGGTGTACAGAGTTTCTCATGGACAATAGGCCTAAAGCTGGTGGAAATATTGAGGATGGGTTTAATTGGAGATACCAATGTACAGTTTCTAATTAAATCCTAAGTAGATGAAACTTGCGTGATGAGGGTGGGTTTAATTGGAGATGATGATTTGGGATATAAGATATGATGGGTGGTGTGAACTAAATTTAAGATGGAGATAACCAATATTTGTTTATTATTGTTTGTTTGTTTTTTTTTTCCGCGGATTCCTCTTGCGTTACCAAACGTGGGTTTGAAGGAATCAACTCTGATTTCTCTATGCTAGCCAAACGTGGAATGCGATGAATCCTCTCCCTCATAAATCCTTTATGGAGAAAGTTTAAATCCATGGCACCAAGGATTCATTCGGAGAGAGGAATCCTCTCCTATTACGAAACGTGCCCTTAGGAATCTGATCCACGAAAAATACAAATACTGATATCGTAAATCCGGTCACATAGCCTGTCATACACGATGCTTCTCTCACCACCTTCGCATAACTCCTATTTTTTGCCAACAGCCTGCCCCTCTTGTGCCAATGAGACTCTGATTTTTGGACGATTTTCTTCACATGCAAATGGAAGGGTCGATTGGCTTGCCGTTAGCATTATCAAACAGTTTCAACATATTTCCAAATAAGATCCCTTATGATAAAGTCAATTGCTAATTTGGCAGATCATGGTTACCCTTTTGCTAAGCACTCATTCTGCCCTACCATGTCTTGTATCTCAAGTCTTGACTTTATCTATTATTTGATTTCATTGACAACTTCCAATTCGTTACCAACAATCAACATGTCATATAATAATGAGAATAAAAACTACTCCCATTGTCTTGACATAAACACATATGTCATTATTTGGGGATTAAATAATTTTACATATTACTTCATGATATTTTTAAGTCACTATCCTTTGTATTTTGAAAATACACGCAATGTCACCAAATAGTTTGTACACTTCTATAATTGTTACCATGCACCATAAAATTCATATATTACTTCTAAAGCTCTTCATAATCATCGTTTTAGGATCAACATAGCATTTACATTCATTAGGTGTAATTGCTAGTCATCATCAACTACCATTGCCACCAGGATTAATATGGACAGGAATCTTGCGACTGGAGAAAATACCTCTTCATGATCTATTCCTTCCACTTGTAAATCCCTTAACTACTAACCGTGTTCCGTATTTACTCAAGGATCCATCCGACTTAGATTCCACCTCTTAAGAACCTATGGCGCCGATCTTATTTACTTGATTGTCCTTCTGCCATACCTGGTTCCTACAAATAATTTTACTTCCTCTCTCATAGCCTCTAATCAATTCTACGCATCCAGTGCATTGACCGTTTGAGAGTACAGTGTCAGATCCAATTCCTTCACGGTTTCCATTAAATCACAGCAGTCTGTTACTCTTGTCGAATGTTATCATTCCTAGGAATTCCAGATCATACGGGTCGTCTATTGTCAAGTGAGCCCTGACCAGGACTTTTATATTTGACGTCATCTACGCTGAAAACTCCGACTGACCTCAACACCCATCATCCTTCTAAGATATTGTCGCTTATCTCGTTGATTTCTTTGGGATCCATTTGGAAGTAACCATTCCGACATTCATTTATCATCCACTTATCATGATTACAGACATGATATTCCTTTGAATAACTCTAATGAGAAAATATTTTATTTATTCTCGTATGTAATATCCCCAAATTTAGGTTTGGCACAAGTCCTATAACCCTAATCAAGGGTCTAGGGCACAAATCTGGAGAGTGTCGGCTTGAACTTATATTGTACAATCAATATCTCATCCCCACTAGTATAACGGAAGACTTGTATGGCAACATACAAACCTACTATCGTCAATAAATAATGATTTTATTTTTTTTTAGCCACACTATTTTCTGCGGAGGTGTACAAAAAAAAGTTCCATACATATAAAATTTGCACATTATTCAATGTTATTTGATTTGGATAAAAAATGCACGCATCCCCCTCTCGGATCAAATCCGTTTATTTCTTACCAAATTTGGTTTTGTACTTCAGTGGCATGCTGTTCAAATATTTTTAAAAATACTTTAAGTTCATTCCCATCAAATATTTCTTTTGTATTTTGATCTCCTAAGCCTGACGAGGGGGTTGTATAAAAAATTTATAAACAACCGTACTAAGAAGGTGAGACAAACAGATGCCATGTAAACAAAAGTAAAAGTGACGTTTTGAAGCACGATTATACACGTGCGGGCCATTTTCACATTTTTTTGTAAACTATTCAAGAATGAATAAAATTTCCCTCTTTTCATTTTTGAATGAAACAATAGCGTCCGAAGCTGCAGAGCCGTATTATCATCTTCTTTTGGGTTTTGGTTTCATTTTGGGGAATCTCATCGTTTGTCCATGTATTTATGGCCAGTGTTTTTATTGTTATGTAAAAAAGAACTAAATTTATTGTGATTCCATGAAAAAGTGCTTCGGTGAGGTGGAATTATTCTTATCAAAGAAGGGGAAAAGTATGGGGAATCAATTCTCTATGGACCTACACAAATCTTGAAACTCACAGAGGTACCACTTTGACTTGGCCCGACAAAGTAGTGCATTTATATATATTTTTTTTTTGAAAGAATAGATCTAGTGTCACCGACATGGCATCCTTTAGTTCTCGTCTCCCCGTTAGCTTTAACATATATAATTTCGGGAGTTTTCCGGACGGTCACCTATACTCATCGATGACCCCCCCTTGTTACCAAACTAGGCAATTTTTCCTACACGTTCTCTATACCATCGTACATTTATGCTAGCCAAAAGTCACTTTTTCCTTTGCGATCTCACAACACATTTTTTGATATCACAATATAAATTGCAATATCGCAAATCATTCAATTGCGATATCGCAATTTATATTGTGATATCGCATAAAGTTTATGTTAAAAGTCAACAAATGCATCTCCGTTTATAATTTCATTCCGTTCCGTAGCTTTCGTCTTTTGCTTAGGTTCTCTATTTCCTTTCTCTACAAGTACAAGTGAATCCCTTCTTTTTCCATATATAGCATTGAGCCTCCTGCCATATCTTTCTCTGCTACCATTGTCCAATCCATCAACAGTATTCATTTCCTGTTTCCCACCCTTATGTATCTCTCTCTTATTTATTTTGTTATTTTTTTCTTCTTTTTGTGTCTTTTGAAGGTAGTTAGGGTACAAGGAATCCCACATGTAGAAACATTTAAAATATTTTATATAAATATTAGTAGTGACCTTATGGGGGACTTGTAGTGCCTCACTTTTTGATGAAAATCTATGTTGAAAATGTGGGCATTTAGCCATATGTCTTTTGACAGTCTACCGAACTCCAATTATGTTTGAACATCCAGTTGTTGATATATTAAAAAAACCATGTTGTTCTCATATCATGAATTACCACTTCAAGTTTTGGACTGGACATCCAGTTGCAAAAAATAATGCGGGATGTCTTGTGGATCCTGTCAAACCCTAACCCAGGATTAGCGCGATTAGTGTTAATTAAGTGAGTATTTAGTTATTATGTGGGTTTAGTGTTTTTGGGTTAGAGATTGGTTCGATTTACTCTAGAATTAGCTTTGGGGAATTTTGAGAGCGTTATGTTATTTAGTCATACTCAATGGTGCCTTGAGTGTATGTGCAAGCTTGGGAGGAAATTCTAGATTTCCCGATTTTATTGTGATTTTAATTTATTTTGAATGGTTTTATTTCGTTGTTCAACTTTCGTTTTCAGCCTGTTCATGTTTGAGGCCCAGAAACCCAAGTTTTGGCCTAAAGGGTAAAACAGTCATTTCACACCAAATCTGGACCTAAATTTCGAAATCTCAAAACTATGCTAAATTTGTACTTTTTGAAAACTAGATTTTTCGGTGATCGATTTTGTCTTCTTCGCCGATTTCATTTGGGGCCCGTAAGTCAATATTTTACCCATCTCAAATTTTAAAGTCAATGGGGCCCACAACCCATTTGACTTAAGGGGTTCATGTCTTCTCCCTCATTCACACGCACGACCAGATCCGATTCCTGCAATTTCTTCTCTTGAACCAGCTGAGAAAAGAGTTCTTCTTCGCCTCTCTTGTTCTCCTTGCATGCCCCACTTCTAAACCTCCAAATCAAAATCTAAGCATACCTTCTTCTTCCTCTCATCTCGAGCTTTCCATTGCTGTCATTTTCTTGAGGATTCCAACTGAATAGCTCCTTCTTCTTCCTTGTTTCTTTTCGTTTGGATAGCTACAGGTAAGAGACCTTCTTCATCTTTTCAATGTGGTCTTTTGAACCCATTAGGACTCCATTTCTCTAACATGCAACCCATTTTCGAAATGGAGGTTTTTGGTTGCCCAAAAGGATGATTTTTGGAATGTTTTCATGGGGTTTCTTGTAGATTTCGTGACTCAGCTGTGGGGTAGGAATCTTGAGAGATTTTGAGCTTAGCTATTGTCAAGGCAAGTGATCAACTTAGCTCTTCTTGAAGCATGCCATGTTTGAACATTTTATCTTTAATGTTTTGGTTCATTCATTTATTTTAGTTGCACAATATGATGTTTCAATTATGTGATATGGTTTGAAATTTTGCTCTAGTTGAAATGCATATACTAGTAGTTTTATTTTGAAGGTTTTCATTCAATCCAAGTGATTTTATCTTGTTTAAATGTTTTGCAAGTAGATGAAAGAATGGTGGAATGTGTGGGAAATGAATGGATGTATTGGTTGTTGGAATTGAATGGAAATGACCCTTGGAGAGCATGGAGGCTCAAGGGGAATGCAGGGATTTGACCAAAAAGGAGAGGAAGTGGAATGGGAAGGAAATTTGGAGAGAAAAGAACTGAAATTCTGACTTGAACTAGGCTGCCAAGCATCGTCGGTCAGCTAGCGGTCAGCCGTCGGCTAACCGACATGTCCACGTCGGTCAACCGATAGCCAACCGAGTTCAGTTCGGTTCCACTTCTAGAAGCGTGTTTTGGGACAGGGAATTGTCGGTTAGCCGTCGGCCAACCGATAAGCTCAACGCCGGTCGACCGACAGCTAACCGAGGGGAGTTCGGTTCCATTTCTAGAATGGTGATTTTCTGTCAGGAAATCTAACGGTCAGCCGTCGGTTAGTTGACGGTTAACCGTTGAGCACCTATTCAGCTAACCGACAGGTAACCGAGAGCTGACCGAGTTTTCAAAAGTAGATTTGGTTGTGGGATTCTCTTGGGATTGAAAACCTGAATATGATAAGGAACTTTCAAGCTGGAGTTTGTGTGCTTAAGGCTCGAAATGTCCTTTTACCTTCTAAAACACCAATCTCTCTTTTCTTAAGACATTTGGGTCTCAACCACATGAAGACCAAATGAAAGGTCTTATCGTATGCCTGACAAGTTTCGCTTCGGGTCAAGATTTGATACATCGAATTCCGTTTTAACACTTGCTATGTTTTGTACAAGTATAAGTTTTGTTCTGAATTGTTCAAGAACCTTGTTGGGGAACACTTTACAATCTACTCTTGTTTAGCTTCACTTTGCATTGTTTTGATAAGTGTTTTTCCCCTGTTTTCGATAAGTTTTGTACAAGTATCAACATGTTTTGTGCATACATGAATATCATTGAATACTGCTGAGCTTGGACTGCCCTCTCAATCTAATCCACTAGTTAGGGGGTCCTCAAACATAAGGACAATCTGCAGATTAGACGTGTAATTGTACACATTCTTGTTTTGTTCGGTTCCGCGGCCGGTTTTTCCCACTCATCGTGTGTGACTTGGGCTTTTGTTTCATTTCGTTTCGTTTTGTCTTGTTTTGCTTACTCTTGTCATCAAGTATGACGGAGAAAGGATGAGCTCAATGTGGATTAATGAATCATGATGTTTTCTTGAAATCATGCTAGTTTTGCTTTACACTTTAAATATGATTTGTTCAGAACTCATGCCATGTTTTAAGCATTGTTATTTCAGATTTCAATTGAATTATATTATGTCTAAATTGATCACCTGCCAGACCGTCGTATCTGACCCTTTTGCCTTTGGTGTTTATATGCAGGAGCCGTTGCCCCTGAGGAGGAGCGCTCGGAGGAGGCTTTCGAGCCACCCCCAGCCCGTGAGTGGCAACCCGACGACATCCTCTAGACGTCAGGTGGGGTCTTGAGCACGACACATGGATGGGAATAGTTGTGTTGTTTGTTTTGGGATGTATGGCCTCTGTTGACCTCTGTTGACCTTTTTTCACCTTTTGCCTCTTGGGATGTAATCTTAATCTTAACATACTTTTGTATTTAGAAACTTGAACTAATGTTGGGAATGCCATGCTATGTTTTCTTCTCTGAATATTTGTCTCGTTAATGATTTTACCTATGTAAGTGGATGTATATCTCATATATTGAATGGACAAGATTACTTGCACGCTTCTGCAAACCATAGTTCGTGTGAGATAAAATTCCATGTTTGTTTTGGAAATCCTCACCGCGGAAACCCGTGGGTTAATCATAGTTGGTTATTTGGACAACATCAACCCTCTTCATGTCGCCGGCCCGGGTCCGGGGACCTCCGTCCGGGGTCGCGACAGATCCCGTCCTGTGGTGGGTCCTAGCACAAACTCAGAATGTTCATAATTTTTTTAAACTTTTCCTATTATTGTAACATTGCTGGCCTTGTTTTCGATCATTATCTTAATCTGCTAATGATATTTTTTAATGTTATATATAGGTAAGGAACTGATTAAATGATTTAGATTCTTTAAGAGTTATCCATCAGACTATAATTTTCATTAGATGAACAGTTAAGTTCTTACAATTGTACCATACTCTATTGTTTGGCAAATTCGTAATGCTAATAATTTTTCTTTTTTTTATTGTGGGTTGTGGTGGGGTGGATTGGGGTGGGGTGTTGATTGATTTCACAATTGAGGCCTAGCTTTGCAGTTAGACTCGACAATAGTTAAAGACATTTGTGACCATCTAACATCAAAATCCCAAGAATATGGCACCAACTGACTAAACCCCATGTTCTCACTATTATTTTATTTAAATAATGTTGATGTCAAACGGACGTTGGGGGTCTTGCGTATTTGCTAATAGGTTGGCGAGGGAGGAGGATAGTGAAATCGGCTGGGGGTGAGAGTTACATCAGGTGAAAATGAGGAAAAGTTGAAGCAGGGAGGGATAAAAGGATGAAAAGGGTTTTTCGAGTTGCGATATCACAATATAAATTGCAATATTGGAATTGAATAATTTGTGATATCGCAAAAGGAAAATGAGACTTTTGACCTGCGCAGACGGTATGGAGAACGTGTAGGTGAAATTATCTAGTTTGGTAAAAAAAGGGGGGGGTGGGTTATCGATGAGTTTAGGTGATTATACGAAAAAAAATCCCTATAGTTTCCCTTTGTCTAAGCCACTCTCAATTTCCCTTGACAATTATTGTTGAGCCTACTGGTAGTCTAGTAACATATGAATCATGTTCTATTGAAGTGAGATGAGGGGAGAGGTCATTCAAAGTGCGGATTTCAATTTTGAGAGTTTCAAATTTTATTAATTGGGCATCAACCATGAGCAATCGATTCCAAATAGAGGACATGGACTCTCAGAAAAAGCAATTGCCCATGCTTGAGTTGGCAACATCTCTAATGTGGCACCTATCTGTACATTTCCCATGGTAGATTTTTTTTTTTTTTCTAGATAAATTTGTCAAATATAGTGATTTAACAATTAGGACCAAAAAACAAGATCTAAGAATGACCTATGTATCTAGCTGATTTGTTCACATTCATAGTGCAGATCCATACCCATCCTTCGCTTCCATCACATTTAGCATCACAAAGGTTTGCTATGGGAGATCTCCCCTTTGTAAGAAAAAAGAAATTCTACATGTGGAAACTTAGGATAGCAATATCCTCTCAATCGAATTTCATACAAAAAAAAAAAAAAAAAGATCTTTGATAAGTGGAATCTTAAAATCCCAACCGTTTAAAATGTTAATTCAATCTTTTAAATTCTTCAAATTTCAGCATTCAGATGCTAGGATTGCAAGCTGAATAAAAAATAAAAAAAAAATGATAGTAGTAATAACATTTGGATAATTTACAATCTTCTCTGGATAAGATGTCTTTGGTTTCCAGCAATGCTGAGGAAAGCCCAGCTGCAGTAGACTGAGAAAGGAATGAGAAATTTGTGGGCCCATCCAATAGAAATAGAGGTGGTGAAATCCAGCCAGGTAGTTTCATTTGCAGGCCACGCCTATTTGGCTGCTGGACTTTCTAGCTCATCATATCTGACTCCTTCCATGACCCAAGATGCAGCTGGGAACCTACAGCACCCTGGGAAGTTGCTGAGGAAGCCGCGATACATTTTTGGACACAGTCAAAGTTAATCCTTCCTTGCTTGGCAAGCAATTAGTACTCTCCCGCGCAATTTTATATATATAAAGTCTCTTGCCTTGTGCTCTACAATCCATCACAAGCAGGAATACAAATCAAGTTTAATTGCAGCTCTCTCCAGAAAGCTAGAGAAAGAAAGAGAGATTCTTGAAACCAGTTCCCAGAAAAAAACCAAAACAAAGATGGCCTTTTTATCAGCTGTTTTCAGCTGTTTTGGATCTCCTCCACGAGTTTCATGTGATGATGGGCAGAAAAAGGAAGCAGAACCCAAACACAAGCCCAAATCAAAGCCCTCAATTCCGGTTTCTTATTTCCCTCTCAATTCCCGTTTGTCTCTCTTGTAGAATCACATCTCTCTCTCTCTCTCTCTCTCTCTCTCTCTCTCTCTCTCTCTCTCTGCCAAATGCTCCTTCCAATTCTCGAGATCTCATGTGATTTCTCTGCTTATTGAGAATACAGAAAACGGCCAGAAATCGGGCTTTGATGGGGTTATGATTGATTGATTCATTGCTGTGAAGTTGAAACTCCCCAACTCTGTGTTGGAGTAAGGCAAGCTTATGGGGTGGGTTACTATGAATGGAATCTGTTATGTTTTTATGCTGTTGTATCATGTATGTATAAATTGAGATTTGCTGTTACTTCCAGGACGGGACTTGGGACCATTTCCAAGAGTCTGGTCTGGGAAGGTAGGAGCACGTATCAAACCTTATTTATTTAATAGTGATTTTGGGTTGACATTTGGAAGTTTCTTATGAAATGTGTTTGGTTCCCGTTGTGAATTGAAACAGAGTTGATATTCCGTCTGTTAGCCCGAGTGCATTACCCGAACTTACTAATTGACCTGCCAACCCAACTGGTAATTATTGGGCTTGGGTCTTTCAACCTTCTAGTTGAATTTACCTTGAAACCTAAATAGTTTTGGGTTGATGGGATACATGTTACCGATAGTACACAGTGAACAAAGGACTCATTGCCACCCCTACCCTAAATTGGTGGGACCTATGTGTTGTGACTTGTGACTTGTGAGGCTGTGTAGGTTTGGGATGACAAACGGATTCGCTTGTACCACTATAGTCAGAGTCAAATAATTCATAGGAGCATTGAACTCCAGCCCGGTCCGATAGTTGGGACTACTGGCCCTGACCAACCATTGGTTCAGGTATAAGACCTGTTCCACCCACCTGAAATTTAAAGAGCTCGGCTCCAATCAATCACTGGGCCCGTTTGTATAGCAAAAAGAGTAATAAGTGGGGGCAACACACTAATGGTTGAGTAGTGTTGGCATCATGGCATCACAGAGATAGATGCCCAGAGATCCATCCCATGGACTCAGTTTTAAAGTATGACTCCTGGTCAGTTGTCTAACATAGCATTAAAAAAAAAAAAAAAAAAAAAGGAGCAATAAGGGAGAAGTAAAGTGAGAATGTTCTTTACTTCATTATTGTTTGGATGAAAAATGTAAATGGGATATGTGTAATTATCATTTGTTATGCATGCAGTCTCTTGGCCTTATGCTTTACACTTCATCAACTCCGCGAGTTTCAATTGATGATGGGAAGAAACTGGAAGTTCAGCCCAAACACAAGCTCAAATCAAAACTCCCAATTCCAATATCCTACTTCCTTGTCAATTTTCGATTGTCTGTCTTATAAACTTTGTTAAATCATCTATTGTATTGCCACATCTATTTGAACCGGTTTTAATTCAAATAGATACAAAACGTAGACATTTCAAATGGCACTTGAGTCTCTTTAGAGTTTTCCATTTTTGTTTTATCTAAGCCATTAATATCAAAAGCCTTTTCATGAATAAGTGGTGGCTCAAATTTTCATTTGGATTTATCAAGATGTATAAAATGGTAATCGACCTAATCTGTAATTTTAATTTTTCACACATTAGTAAATTTGAAAATGTGCAGTACCTAAACTTATGTGAAACTTGGGCTTCTACATCCTAGTAAGTCTTCCCCAAAAACCTTCCACGCAAAGATGTTAGCAAGTGAATCTGGTCTCTTATAATGAAAACTACTACAACAGGCATGCGCCCAACTCGAGCCATGATAAAAAGTAATTGAAATTTCAAATAAACTATTTAAAAATATTTAAATAAATTTTAAATGATTATTAACATATAATTCATAATATAAATGCAATTAAAATCATACTTCAAAAACCAAAGGTTTAAAGGAATAAGTAAATAAAATAATCCAATTAGGAATAATGGGCCAAAAATTGGTTAAAGTTGATGACAAATCATGGAAATTTTTGGGAGCTGAGAGCTTTAAAGAGTACATAATTTAGTACATGTTAATTTAATTATATTTGTGCTTGGGCTCATGTTGAGTGTCAGTTTCAAAATTAAATGTGGATTGTGAAATCAATTCGCTTCCACAATAGGCCCCATAGATTGATCCAGTTGAATTTTAAGAGGAAAATAAGGAGAAAAAAGTAACAAAATACATACTTTGGCTGTGAAAGTGGCCCACCACAAATTGTGAGATTAGAAAGAAAGAAAATAGCTTTCATAATCAAACCACTGTAAAAAAAAAAAAAAAAAGGAAAAAGAGAAAGGAAAATTTTTCTTTGACAGTGGACCCCATAGATTGATGAAAAACAGCAAAGATGAAATCGGCTATAATATATAAGTGGGCTCCAAATTTCTACAACTTGGATAACTCATGAGGGCCCGACAAATTGATCATCAGCAAAAATTAAATCATGCATGCACATCTATCATGAAAACCAAAGAAGGACCCCATTAATGGATGAAAAAAACGAGAAACCTTATGGGAGATCCATCAACAGACACACCTCTCAAATCCAAACTGGCCAAATGCATAGTGGGCCGATTTGTGATAAAAAAGGGGAAACAATTCAATTTGGTGGCCGATTTTTAACTTACTAAAGTCAAACGCATGGTGGGCTGCTGATGATAAAAAGGAAAAAGAAAAGAAAAGAAAAAACTCCTATGCCAAAAACCGTGTAGGACACATATAAATTTAAAATTTTCAATGGGGTTGCATGAGATGAAATATGGGTCGTGATGTTGATATTTTAGATTCTATAGGTTGACCAGCTTTTACAAGATTATATTAACTAATTAGGGTTTTAGAGATGGCACTCAGATTAATAGGAGAGTTGACCTGCTTATACAACACTATTTTAAGTAGTTAAGGTTTTAGAGATGTCAAATGATGGATTAATAGGAGTGAATTTGGCCTAATCTAGTACGTTGTGCAAATCAAGAAAAGAGTCCACCATGTTTGTGTCATATATCGAATGGAATTATTTAAAATAGAGGATTTTACAAAAAAAAAAAAAAAAAAAAAAAAAAAAACCACTTTAGCTGACCAATGGACCTAAAAAATCATTTTAATCGACCTTACACCAGATCAGTCATTTTGCCTAAATAGGTTTTTTTTTAGCACTTTCAACTAGCGCTCCTAGAGACCTTAGTTTTATGAAGCTAAGAGTCCCTAAGAACCCTGCGGTGTACACAAATTAGTTTCTTCATCCTGACAGCTTGTTCTGTTTTACAGTATTCTTTCTTGTTTGTACAAAACTCTTTACAATATTTTCATATGTTCAGTGTCTCCAAGTAATGATTCTATTCAATAATGTATAATATACAACATGCACTTTCATCATGACCCATTTAAAATCATTATTAGTGATAGCTGGAACCTTTAGTGATAAATACACAACTTTGTTACTGCCTAGGTTCTAAAAAATAAATCATATTTTGGACTACACATGTGATTCCTAATTTATATGAGCATTTGTCTTTGACAACCAGATCATCATTTGTATTTAGCAAGCGATTCAGAACTGGAAACAATATAAACCAGATAATGCATTTGCCTTTGGCAAGTGATTAAAAACCGGAAACAATAGAAAGCAGATCATGCATTTGTCTCTGCCCATTGTCTTTCAAAAAGGGCAAATGACATTTTTAGGGCATTTTTCTTGCTACAAGGGGTAATGCTACACAAGGAAGACAAAGAGACCATTTTATAAAGCGATTTTAGAGTGGAGATTAGATGTCTGCCATGAGGAAACATTAACCAAACCAAAAGGTATGGAGATGCAATAAGGGCCCAACCTAGACGACAATCCAGCCCAGACGACTCAGGAAAATGCCAAAGGGGAGCATCCAACTGCATATACCTTCGACAAAGAGGATGTGGGAATGGACCACAGTTAGTAGGAGGGAGAGAAGCAGGAGCAGTAGACGAAGAGGATGTTGGAGGGGACCACAGTTGGATGGCTAGGTTAGAAGAATTGGGCGCAGACGAACATGGTGAAGGAAAATAGACTTTTTGACAACGAAACATGAGGAAACACGCCTATTTTATTCTAATTTGTGTACACCGCAGGGTCCCTAGGGACGCTTAGTGTCATAAAACTAAGGTCCCTAGGGACGCTAATTGAAAGTGCTAAAAAAAAAAACACCTTTTCAGGCAAAATGACTGATCTGGTGCAAGGCCGGTTAAAATGATCTTTTAGGCCCACTAGTCACCTAAAGGTTTTTATTTTTTATTTTTTATTTTTTTGTAAAATCCTCTTTAAAATATGATTGGAGGAACTCATATATTAAGCCCGAATGAATCAAATAAGAAATGTAGCTTTAGTTATGAGATGAAGTGTGGCGCACCATTTTGCAGGTCCACTTCAAAAACTCAATGCCAAAAATCGATGAGATTATATTATGAGGTTTTTTAGGGATATGTTTAGTTTGTAAATATCTTAGGCGGATAGAGTTTAGGGGTGGACATTTGAAATCATGAATCTCCCTATAAGATCTTAATGGATGATATGGACCTATCAATGCTCTACACGTGGGCGCTTAGGTGGCTTCATTTAAAAGTAGATAGCTAATGTGGTGTGACATATGGCTCTCTCACGAAAAAGGCTGCTGCTCTAATATGTATAACTAGTGTGATATTCCAATATAAAGCAATATCAGTTCATATAGAAAACATAAGAAATATTAAAATATGAATAAACAAGATTTATAGAGGAAGCAAGATGGGGAGAAAGTAAGGGAAAGATAAAATTCGGACCGGAAAACTTAGAGTAATAATAATTATATAGTACTCTAATCCAAGCTATAATAATAATAATAATAATAATAATAATACTAATAATGATAATATACAAGGGCTGTAAAAAAAAACGTATAATGTAGAGTATTATTTGAAGTATTATTGGAAAGAAAAAATATATATTAAAATTTTACTTTCTAATCATTCTTAGAAATTTAGTAAAAAGAGAGTACATGGATGTGAATTATTTAAAATCTATTGCAAGTATTTATGGTAAGTTTCCGGGTAAACCATATATGAAATTTATATGACATTATTATAAAAAATCTTCCAGTGGATGATATCATTACCATATGAAATTAGTGCAACCCCTTGATGGGAGATGGATAGGATGGCTTTATCCATTCACAATTATCAAGACATCATCACTTCAATATTCCAGATCACAAGAGCGTAGACCCACCAATCACAACCCAAGGATATCAGTTTTCCAACAATCACATCTTTGCACAACTGCATCGTAAAGAAGCATCTCAGCCGTTGAGAAAAATAATATCTACAATATAATATTTGGCTTTCAGCCAAAAGTGGGCCATGTTCATCCTACCCTCTAAACATGGTTAGTACCTGATGTACAATGGATGGTGACGGGAGCTATGGTGGACTTCGTTATATTTAAATACTTTTTTACCATTTTTGTGTGCCCATTGTGTGGGATTATTTTAGGAACTACACCTAGTGCCACATGTTCTCTATTTGAATCTTGGATTAAATTTTCAAGTTTTTCAAGATGGATATGCCAATAAAGGGATTAGGAGGAGTCCGAATCGTTCATGAGGCTACTCTCATGGACTTGACTTAGAAGACTACCTTTGCTAAGATGAGGCCCAAAAAAGAAAGGCAAAAAAGTAAATCCATCAGCTTCAAGTTAGTGCCCAATCTTATGAAGCAAAACTATGATTCCTATATTTAAATATTATATGTAAAATCCATGATCTCTTCATGTTCTCTCAACGCGGATTGGCTAATCCACATATTTTCAACATCTAAACCCACTTTTACCCAAAAAAAAAAAAAAAAAAAAAAAAACTAAAGATCTTTATGATATGCAGGCTTACAAAAGATTATATTTTGCGGATCAATATGCGTGAAAACTTAGACCCCAACTCATTAGAGTGAACAACACTAGCCTGCACCCAAAGTGGATTAATATTAGTGTGCCCCCGACATCTTTGGGCCCAATCCATATTAATATGTCCTCTACTATAAAGGGCCCATGTGTTGACACTTACGTGAGCTAATCAATCACTCATGGATTGGCCCATGTTTTCGTAACTATGAATCGGGGATTGGCCCTTTATATTTCAACTATAAATATATGATTGGAATATTAGGGACTTTCTTTATGATATGGCAAGAACGGACCTTCATTGGTTGAAGTAATTGGATAGTGGGGATGTCGAGTTGTTTTTATCTCATTGCTTACTTGTGTAAGTATGATAAAAGAGAGGGATTTTAGGGATAATAAAAAACTTTAAAAAACTTTAAATGATGCGATGAGATGGGTGTTACATATCACTGAGAAAACCCAACAGGTTGCGCCACGTGTCACTCTCCCACGACTGCTTTAATATATTTAATAATTTATCTTTTTACCCGCACTTGTACCTCTATTGGATTGACACTATTATTAATTTTGCACTGATCAACAAATATATTATATCACTGGTTTCATCAAAATAAATATGCACAAAATAATAATTAAACATTGAGGACCATAATTAAGTAATAAGATAATCTCCTTTAGACAATAAAAGCCCCTACACCAAATTTGTCCACAATCAAACATGACCAGGCAATCTAACTTAATAAGGTTCATCAAAGAAACATATATAAATGTAATTTTCTTTCTACACTATCTGACGTCTATCATGCGGGACTCTTAGACAGGACTTTAGTAACGAAGTCTAAGAAGTGCATTAGTTGAATGGGTTCTATTCAAGGGAATTTTTTTAATTCAAAAACCATCATCAAAGACATAATTTTTTGGAAAGATCTTATGTTTAATTAGCAAGCCCGATTAATAGATTTTGAAAATGTTAGGTCATATTTGATTGCCAGAGAAGGGGATACCTCATATGTTTTTTTCGAGGATTTGGAAAATCCGTGCTGGACAACCACATGTCTTTGAGGATGTGAGCCTGTGGAAATCCTCATCTTTTGAGGATTTTTCAAGTTTGGCCTCTCCTCATAGGACTAGAAAATCCTTAGTTTTGCAGATTTATACGCTAATCTCAATTCTTCTCAGCTATACAGATAAATACGTACTGATATTAACGTGAAATTCTCAACTATACAAATCGTTTATAAGGAGTCGTCAAATTTGTGGAAGTGAGGAATCTTCAGATTTGCTCCTCATGGATTTGTCACATATGATCAAACGGGCCCTTAGCACTTATTTGTGTGATAAGAGGATTTCAGTCTCCTCATATTTCAATATTCATGTTTCAATATTCATGAGAGAGAGAGAAGTTTTGAGAGAGAAAAGTTTTGCCTTCCTAGTTCCGAACCAAGAGATACGAGATTGAAAGCTTTTCTGTCAAAGAAAATTGGTTTCCTTTTTCCATGTTGAAAGCGTGTCGCACAATCGCACTTGAACATTTAAAAGGGGCCATGGAGAAAATCTGAATAACTTTTCTCTCAACTACAGTTCCCTCTCTCCAGTCTCCACAGGCGAAGTCTATCAAAAGTTAGGAAAGTCATTTTTCATCATGACTGCGGGGCCTGTGGCGACGAGGTAAAGACTACCATCCTCGTCCTTTCAATGAAGGTCGCCAATTCGAAGCGTAAGTTGACCGCTTCTAGGGCGCGGAAACCACATGCCGTGTACAAGAGGCAGCTGCCGCAGCTCCCAAAATATAGTATTTAGAAATTCTTGTTGAGGAAGCATCTATAGATTTTAGGCTAAGGTGGCGTTTGCCGTCTCTTAATACTGCCTCTATTTATCTAAAAACTCTTTGAAATAAGCGGAAAGAGAACTTGGGCTACAGTGAAACGAACATCCTCATAGGACAGTCCGTTTTTTCTTTTATTTATTTATTTATTTATTTATGGGATTCAAAATCATGATCCGGACCGCCAGATATATGAAGAAAGTCAAACACGGCCACAGTCAAATTTTCAACCGTTGATCTATCTTGAATCTCGAGATATTTGCAAAAAATAGTGAGCCATTAGATCTAATATCTTGGACATTATGTGCCCCATAATCATGATCCGATCCGTTGGTTCTCTTTGGAGGGCCAAAAACGGCTTCAGGTTAAAAAATGAGCCTCTAATTCAAAGTAGATCTTGAGATATTTACAAAAACATTTTTGACCATTGATGTCCCATGCCCTATTGACTGAGTTTGAAATTGACATAGGCAGTGTGGTTTTTTAGTTTTTTTTTGTAAATTTGGGCACCATAAATCATGATCCAAGCCATTGGATACATTCAAAAGATCATTCACGACAATGGGTCAAAATTTTAGCCGTTGGATCATCATAGATTTTGAAATATTTACAAAAAAGACACATTTATATATCTTTTTTTTTAAACCATGGCCCACAAATGTAAGATCCAAACCATTAATTCTCTTTGTAAGGCTAAACACAACTATGACGTCAAATTTCAATACTTGAATCCTCATGGGTCTTGAGATATTTATAAAAAACTTTCAACCATTGTTTTAAAAATGTCTATTTCAATCATTTTTTCTGTGTTACCAAACAAACTAATTTCTACACCATCTCCTTCAAACAGGGCCATTTGAAAGAGATCTGTTTTATACAGATCTATTTTATATAGATAAGAGACGCCAAACAAGCCCTAATTAGCATGAGATGGTCAAAGTCTTGCTGAGGAAGGCGGCATCAATGGATTTTTGACCGATTGGACTCAGACGGCCAGAGTCAATCCCCGTTGCTAGGCAAATCTTGCTGAGGAAGCATCTATAGATTGGAGGGCGTGTTTGGCAATTAACTAATTAGAATAAAGAAATGTGGATCCACACAATAAATAACAAGGGTCATATCAAAAGTACACAATTTTAGAATTTTCTTTGGATTATTAAAAAAAAAAGTAAAAAACGCAACATCCTTTCTCCACTAAAAGATAAAAAAAACTCCACTCATCTATACAGAAAGTCAAAAAAAAATTCATACCAAACAACTAAATATAAAACACCATCATAACACCTTATATTTTATTCTCTCCTTGATGCTTCACCTCACCATACTTCAATTCACCATACATCCAAACAGGTCGTTAGACTAATTGGTATGAGATGGTCAAAGTCTTGCTGAGGAAGGAAGCATCTATGAATTTTTGACCAATTGGATTCAGACGGCCAGAGTCAATCCTCGATGCTAGGCATGTACATTTTGGGGGAGGGGGTGGTGTTTGGATGTAAATATGGCGAAGTAAGATAAAGTGAGTTGAAGCATCAAATTAAATTAAGAGAGATTAAAATATAGGGGTTTATGAAGATTTTTTATTTTTAGTTGTTTGATAGGAAATCTTTTCTACTTTTTGTGTAAAAAGATGATACTTTTTTTTATTTAGAGGAGAAAGGAGGTTTTATTTTTTATTTTATTTTATTTTATTTTATTTTATTTTATTTTATTTTTAAGAAAGAGGAAATTTTGAATGTGTGTACTTTTGATATGACCCCTTTTCCTTTATTGTTTGCATAATGGAGGCTTTACTTCACTTTAACTTTATGGTGGGAGGTGGTGGTATTGGCTTGGAATTGTTCCTTCCGCAGAAGAGGAAAAAGTCTGCGGAATCGATTTTCTGTGGACCTACACAATTGTTATACTCACAAGGGACCACTTTGACATACATACTACAGTAGAGGTTATTTTCTTCTACTTGAGAAAAAATTAACTTCTTTATCTTACTATTGAGGCTATTTTCGACTGTTTGATATGGCTTCTCAATTAACCCTATTTTCTAATACCGAACTTGCATTTTAATGACACTCTTTGGCAAAATGTAATGGTATTTCTCACATTAACTCTTTAAATTTACTCTCATGCAAGTTGTAGACTTAATGGGACTTCCATTTTTACAGAAGAAAGATGTAATATTCTGTCAATGGATAAAAAACTAGCCAATGGATGTGGGTAAAGGTGGTGCATCAACATTTTTAGATGATTATGGATGATTACTTGTAAATATTAAAAAACTAATTATCATTTATAATTGCCAAATTATAAGGGGTTAGATGTGGAATTTCAGAGCTTGCGTGAAGAAACCCTCTACTTTTTTTATATAAAAAAAAAGTAAAAAATATACCTTCTGAAGCCACAAGGATGACAAGACATGTATATTTGTCTTGTTATTTAGCAGATTTGGCCCCCTCTGTATTTCTTTTCTCATTATTTGAACATCCTCTTCAAGTTCCACTATACTATAACATTGACCTACTCTTGAAATTACCGGTGAGTTGCATTGAACCATGTGATCGAGGTCTTACTTTACTTACATTAGGCAATAGCCTAGACTTTAAAAAAAAGAAAAAAAAAGGTAAGTTAGTCTTTCATTTTCTCCTTCAAACATATAATCCAGAAAAACATATAATCCAGAAAAGAGGATAATCTAGTCTTTGATTTTCTCCTTAAAACATATAATCCAGAAAAGAGGATAATCTATCCTCCAATGGGGCATACCCCTTTATAACAAGAAAACCACAGCCCAAATCAATCTTAAAAGGAAAATCACAGATTGGTTGTTAAACTCACCCCAAAGAAGAAAATAACCCACAGCTCAGGTCAAGAAATGAACTTCGAAAGCAAAGTTTGAATTGAGGTGGTGGTAATTAACGAGGATACTGCATACCTGCACAATGCATATCCGCTACATCCCTGCGGTGGGACAGACCTCTAAATTTCAGGCTCATGCGGTGAGGATGCCTGGCGCACGCGAGAATATTTTCCTAACTAATAAGCTTTGTATTTTCAGGCATATTAATGAGCCTAATAGTGTAGAATACTCACCCACGGAGTCAGGATTTTCTCTTGTGGGGTCAAAAGTCTCTTTTAGCGAGAAATTTGAGAAAAAATAGAAATTTTATCACACTATACCTCAAAATTGTTATTACATTATAATAGGTACAAAAAGTTATGCAGAAGTTATTATCTTACACCCAAGAATATTTACAAAATGATAAATTTAGATTGCTCTTTATATCGAGCAATTCTAAAAATGGGTACAAAAAGCTAAAGAAGAATTAAGAGGGTGCATTAGCCGGCATAAAATTTTATATAGATGGCAAATGTGGGTTGGATGGGGGGATGGCAATTTTTAAGGGTTTCAACAATTGGCCGGCAATGTTAAGCAATCCTACGATTTGGAAGGGGGGATTTGGACTTTTAGAAAACACAAATACCTTTTCATCAATTGGCAGCATCTCTAATTTCATGTAGACATTTTCCGTGGTTGAATTTTTTTTTTCCAAAATAAATTTGTGAAATATAGAAATTTAACATGGAGGACCAAAAATCAAGACCTAAGATTAATTTTATTAGCTTATTTCTTCACCTTCGTCCATATCCATCCTGCCCTTGCATCCCAGTTAGAATCATAAGGGGTTGCCTTTGTTGTCACTGTCTACAAAGCTAAAGGGGTTGCATCCCAGTTAGAATTATCAGGGGTTGTCTTTCTCTTTTGTCACTGTCTGCAAAGCTAAAGCGGGGTTCGTTTGCACGGATTTTTTATGGAAATTCTATATGCTGGAAACTTTTGATTGCTGTATTCCATGAATCAAATTTTATAAAATTTCTTGTTTGACAAGTAGAATTCTAGAAGGGATTTTTATTAAAAGAAAAACCCTTTAAATTCTCATTCTAAAAGCTCAAACCTTTCAAAATACTTTCTTGGCCTTTCAGATTCTCTAAATTCTAAGGTTTATAAACTAGTTCATAACGAGAATTTGAAGTAACTAACTTAGTGGAAGTATAATATTTTGGGTGCGTTTGTGCAGCACTACAGAATCCGAACATCGTCCCTGCCCCCAATATACGCAACCAGTGTAAAAGTTAATTCATTTTTTTCTCTTTGACATGCATAAAAGTGGCGACCCCAAATGTGGGTTTTACTCTCTCTCTCTCTCTCTCTCTATATATATATATATATATATATATGAGGATTTAACTGGAAGAAACACTTAATGCGCACGTGTGACACGATCAAACACTTTAGATGGTGGTGCATCAATTAGAGCAATTTGGCAGAATTTTTAATTTTTTTTTTACCTATTTGGCACATCGCCAGCGCCGACCTTATTTACACTGCATAAGGTCGGAGCCGACCCTGTCCACGAACCCTATTAGGGCTCAAAACCATGTTTCTTCTCATTTTTTTCTTCTCTCTTCCAGTATACCGACGAGACCGACCTTGGACGAGTGCTCATGCGTGGTAGCTGCCATTTCCATTTGCACCAGACTTCAAACTTCCTCATTAGCTGCATCTCTTTGCTCCCGATCGATTTTTCCATCGTCTATTTTTTCCATCTTGACTGTAGAAGTATCTATCTCCTTCCATTTTTTCCATCTTCTATATGTTTTTGTATTTTCCTTCCTTTGGGTTCTCCTGCCATCCCGCATACGATATCGAAGTGTACGATACATGGTCTTTAACAACGTTGTGGGATTTGTAGATTGTTCGTTTGAATGGACTAGAGTTTGTAGGATTCCGAATTTGTGGTTCTCTAAGTTGAGAAGGATGATGGCTCTAGAGCAGTTACCATCTTTGGCAATTAGAATGAATTTGTCCTCCTTGCTCATTTTCTTGTTTTGTGAAATGGAATGAGTTGATTTTGGTCCCAAAGCTTTACGATAACATATTCATTCTGTTTCTGGGTGTTCAGTTCAATATGTAATTAAATTAAGATTATAGTTTGATTAGTTTCCTTTTATTTGATTGATTTTTTTGTCTATTGCCAAAACCTGCCTCATTGATGCAGCTCAAATGCATGGGATCCATATGGAAAACATGTCTTAGTTAAGTGACCCAAAACTAGGCCATTTCGAGTTCCAAAAATGGTCACTAGTTTCTTTATGAAACCACATTTTAGTTGAACTGGGTTTGAAACTATTATTAGGGATCCACCATGGGATCAATAATGAAACTCTTTTTAATCGGACTATTTATTAAAGAAATGGTTCATATACAAAGATGAATGTTATAAAAAAAAAAATGTTCGGATAATTTAACTAGAATGATATTGTTCTCATACTTTACTAGCAAAGAGAAATCCGTGCCAAGTATAGGCAAGCAACCAACTAATTTGTAATGTGAAAATTGTAAAAAGAGTAAAAATTGGAGATGCACCAATTTTTTAGTGCATATTTTTGTATACAATGCAATTAATAAGTAAAATTAACAATATTAACAAATGTAGTTGGTTGCAAATAACCGATAAAACATCCTATACTTCCTTGCAAAATCAACAATTTACCATTCATGAACTTTAACTATTGTGGTGTTAGACAAAATTGTTTAACTCTTACTTTAAGTGGGCATAATCTATCTCTAATATTGGATTGTTATGAGATGTACATTTTTTAGTGTTCACTATTCCATATAAGCATAAAAATTTTCAGTGTTCATTATTTCCGTCATATCAAATTTTTTATGTATGCTTGCCGTTATCACATTCTATGCTATCATGTCTAATTTGGATGTATACAAATGTCTAAAGAAAATACAAGCAACAACGAATTTCCCCGCAATGAGACTAGTGCCTCAAATGCACAACTAGGCCGACTTTTGTGCGAGCAAGAGCATTACATTTCCGCCGCTATCAAATTCGGTTAGGTATACTTTGTTCCACACAACCACTAATCAATTTAACTTCCTTTCGTTCTATGGCTACCGTTATTCAAACTGTCATTTTTTGCAGGAGTACGCTGTATTTGAGTTCTTTATTCTAACCTCCCTCCACTCCTGATCTTGCCCCCTGACTTGCAGTGAACCTCCCCCTACATTTGTTATGCTATATGTGTTTTTGGATATTGATCCTAATATAACTTGTAATTAAAGTAGTTATGTTGTGGATGTTGTCAATTTATAACTTTAAACTTAGGAGATGTGCAAGCAATTTAAGTAAATGTATATGGGATGTTGATGAATTGATTGAATGTCAATTGAATGGATGAAATGTTTTTGTTTGTATTTAAATTCATAAATGTTGTATTTGAAGTACTAGGGGGCTTTTGATGTAAATGTATTAGTCCCCTTCCTTAGGAATTTTTTTTCCAAATTTATATAGCATCATCACCGACGCTATATCACTTATTTTAGACTGCTAGGGTCATCACCGACCCTGACTTAGAATTTTTTTCAGAGAATGCCTAGAAAAAGTTACAACTTTTGGTCAAAAAAATAGGAAACTTGCATCGATCATGACCTTATTTTACATTGCTAAGGTCATCACCGACTCTGACTTAGAATTCTTTTCCGAGAACCCCTGGAAAAGTTTCAACTTTTGGTTAGAAAAACAGGAAGCCTGCGCCGGTGATGACCTTATTTTACACTGCTAGGGTCATCACCGACCCTAACTTAGAATTTTTTTCTCGAGAACATCTGGAAAAGTTATAACTTTTACTGTAAATAAGGTTGGCGCCGACGATGTACCAAATGGGTAAAAACAAATAAAAATTCAGCCCAATTGCTCTAATTAGTGCACCACCATCTAAAGTGTTTAATTGCGTTACACGTGCGCATTCAGTATTTTTTCCGGTTAAATCCCCTCTCTCTCTCTTTCTCTCTCTCTCTCTATATATATAGCAAGAAAAGCAATTCTCTTTCCGTGCTTTTACCATGTATGGTCGTAGAAACGTGCTCATGAGGATTTATAATTTTTATACCTGAATTTTTATTTTTTTTTAATTTGAGAAATAAATGCAAAGTGACAAAATCCCAAGTTGGGATCGCAATGGGTCAACTTTAAATGGGGACCCACCCCGACCAGCTCCTCTTAGGGCCAGGTTTGATAATGTGTTGACAAGGTACGGGTCAGGTATGGTTTTCTTGACACTAACTCAAGTTAGCTAGGTTTGGGTTTTGGTTGTGGTGAACCTACCCCACTCTACATGTCCTCACTTTATATATTATACTAAGTGCAAGTTTGGCATCTCTATTCCTAAGCTCTATTTGTCTAAATATCTAAAGTGGATAGAGATTTCAGAAATTAAAGCATTTGGCGCACAATTTTATCATCTGCCTACTTTAGAGATATAGAGGCAAATCCTCTACAAATGAAATACCCCAAATGGGGGGCTGTGAAAATAAGAGCAATGCGGTTTGGGAAAAATAGAGGCGGAGGCTATTTTGTGGACGAGAATACCCTCAGACGGTATTTTATTGACACCGTAAATCCTTGGTACAAATATCCATTTTCGTTGAACACCTGCACTGAGAGACCGACAAGACGAGAGAATAGAGAAGGAGGAAAGGGAAGAGAGGCGAGAGAGTAAAGATCTGGACCCGTCTCGGAGGAACAAAGGAGGGACGGTGATTGGATCTTGTATTTTGTACAAGAGAAAGAAGATCAAGGGAAAGTGTTGCTAAGAACTAGTTTCCGTTGAAATCCATGGTGAAAGTGCACCATCGCCGTCCAACCCCAAGCTCGCGGTCGTTTTCACAGGCCCGATGGTTTGAACTACAAGCTGGCGTGCTTGGCGTCGAAGAGGAGCTACTTGAACCTTTGGATTTCTTTTCCCATGGGTTGGTGGTGGATCCATGAGATACAGTGGAAGGTTTGTGAAGTGGGTTCTTATTATTATGTGGATAGGAGATAGAGGAAAGAAAGGCTAGAAGATTTTTAGGTAGATGGATGAGGGTTAAGCGAGAAGATGGGTAGTTAGAAGGTTTTTTTTTTTTTTTTTTTTTTTTTTGTTCAAGTTTTCTCCAATTTGAGTATATGAGTTCAAATTAGAGTGTCTCCAATTCATGGATGGTAATTAAGACAATACTGAATTGAGGATGGTTTTCTACCAATTGATTCAACTCTTTCTTTTCTTTTGGTCAGTCCATATTCCAGTTGGTTTTTTGTGTGAGAAATTTTGTATGAATTTAGATTTAGGGTTTTGGTGGTTGATTTTGGGGATCTGGTGGTGTGTAGGGATATATGATGTAAATGTGCATTGGATCATTCTTGGCTGGATGCTGAATTACTAAAAGAGATTGGTAGAAATGTCACTTTTTATTAATGCCAGAAACTACCCCTCTAATAAGAAGTGAAAAGAGGGGTTCCAAACAGAACATTTAAAATAGATCCATATGATACCAAACACATTTTCTAATTTTAGCCTCTTATTTTTTTTACTTTTTTTTTCATGGCTCTATTTTGGATGGTTCTATCAAAATAAGAGTAGTGATACCAAACAAGACCTAAGTAAGATTTTGTGTATAAAAATTCATTATTTTAGGTGTTTGTGGGAAGTGATATTTTTCTAGCAGACTATCGTGTGGCAGGACATAAGCTTTCTGATATTTTTCAAAAATATATTAACTTAACCACTAGTTAGCATACACGACCCCGACCCCGACCCCGACCCGTGACCGTCATGTGGCGGGGATGGTACGATAACCATAAACCCTGCCTCAGGTTGGAGCAGGTAAAGGGAAGTGCAAAAACCGTTCGGGTCAGGTTTGGGTTGACCTAAACCCGAACCCGACCCGCCCCATCCCGTCGCCATCACCGGATGGTGAAAGCCATGGCCACCTATTTGGCCGTTGAATTTTCCCCGGACAACAAAGTGGGAGCTCGGAAACCACAAGCCATGACACAAGAAGCAACATGGAACTTGTCGAGGAAGCAGCAATAGATTTTGGAGTCAGATAGTCAAAGTAAGTCCTTACTTGCTTGGCAAGCTATTGAATATAGAATTATCTTTTCCTCATGTATTATATATATAGCCTCTTGCCTTCTGCTCTGCACTACATCTCAAACAGGATTATAAATCAAATTTAATTGCAGCTCTCTCAACAAAGCTAGAGAAAGAAAGAGATCGTCTTCAGAAATCGAAAGAAGCAAACATGGCCTTTCTATCTGTTGTTTTAAGCTTTTTTGGATCTCCTTCACGAGTTTCGTGTGATGATGGGCAGAAAAAGGAAGCTGCTGAACCCAAATGCAAGCCCAAATCAAAGCCCCCAATTCCTATCTCCCTTTTCCCTGTCAATTCCCGTTTGTCTGTCTTGTAGAATTATATATATATATATATATATATATATATATATATATCTCTTTCTCATCTGGCAACTTCTCTAATCCAATTTTGGAGAGCTCTTGTGATTGCTGTGCCGATCAAGAAAGCAGGGAAAGGCCAGAGAATGGCCTTTGAAGAGGGTGTGATTTATTTATTGATTGATTGATATGAAGTTGGCCTCCCAATTGTGTGTTAGAGTCAGGCTAGCTTATAGTGTACTATGAATGGAATATGTATTTACTTCTGTTGTTGTATCATGTATGTATAATTTGGGAATTTTCTTAATCTCCAATAAAGAAATTTTATTTTTTGGTAAAAAACACCTCCAATAAAGAGTTGGGTAGGATTACAAAAGTGCGATGGTAGAGGTTGGAATTTTTTCCAGAAGGTCTGTTTTGGCGCCTCCAGGAGAGGGCTTGAGACCATTTCCAAAGGCTTTGGAAGGCAGGGTCACCTATCAAACATTATTCTTTCTCTTTAAAGCTGAGTTTTGATTGGGAAAAAAATTCAATTCTGAATTAAGGAGAATCCACATCTGCTTTTAGGGGCCATCTGTGAATGTGTCTCAAAACGTACTTAAGACTTGAACATGTCTTTTCAAATATTTTAAGTTTTATATCTGTATAAAAATACATTTGTGCATTTTCAATAAGACGTGTCTTGCGCCCATTTTTGTGGATGTGACCCAATTATAATGGATGCCATCCAGCTCTATAAATTTAGGTAATTTTCAATTTTTTATCTTCTCATTTATCTTTACTTTAATTTTAGGGGCAATTCCATATTTTTGGATTCTCTTTAAAGTGTTGTAAAAAAATCTAAATTTTGCTTCGATTAAGAGTGGGGCCCACAATTAAATTCATACATGTAAAAACACATGGTTAAAATAAAGCTCAAAATACAATTCCATGTTTTACTGATGATCAATCTCAAGGTGGTTCCAATTCTTATTAGAGAGTTAGATATTGATTAGCGCTAATATATAAGATGCAACAATGCTTATGAGTGGCTTGAATCTTTAGGCAATCACTACTAGCAGCTCGCTAATAGTTCCCAAATCAAACTGCGAATTGTTCAAAATGAACTATATGAAGTCCAAAGGCTTCTTAAGCGAACAAGTGTTTCTCTCCAAGGAAATTCAACCAGCACAAGAATGTGTTAGGGTCTTTTCAACTGCAGATACTTCTACAGAGTATATTTCGTAAGTTTTAAAGCGACTGTGTATTAAATCCCATGGTCCTCTCGAGAAAGGATTATGTGATTAATATCCTAGCTGATACGGATCAAAAACAAAAATCAAAATGGAGAGCTCCAACGATCTACTATACAATGAAGTGAAAAATTGCTAATAGGATGGACCCAACCTCACTCGTCCTCACTTTCATCTCATTCTTCCTCTTCTTCTTTCTCTTCATTCCTCCTTCCTCTTCCCGATCTGTTATTCTTCTCTCCTTTCGTTTAGGGCACGTTTGTAATTTGAGCATACCATGCAAACCCTTAACATAAAAATGTCACATGAGCATTGTAATTTGTAAAATGAATGGTGTAGGATGAGCTATCATAGAAATAATACCCATCACAGAAATAATCATCATATACATACTGTAGGCGGTAAAAACGACGCCTACTCAGATTGAGATGAGATCGGGGTGAACTTCTTAGGACGGGGAATGCTGAACGCCAAGAACCTGAAACGGAAGGGAAAAAGGCTAGGGTCAGAGCCCCTGGCTGCCGTGAGCCGAAGGCACTCCGATGCCTGAGTTAGTTCTGAGGAGACTAAACAGGAGGAGGAAGAAGAGAATGAAACAGTATCGAGTATTGCGAGTTGTGTATTGCGTACCTCCCATGGGACTGATCCCATGCGTATATATAAGTGAGTGTTCCTCGTTCATTCTCTCTGTGAGTGGGGGTAGGTGAGGTGAGGTCCCATCGATCCTTACCCTGACTGGCTGCAGTAGGTAAAGTGGGCAACGTGCCATCCTCACTTTCCATGCCTTCCGTCAGTTTGACGTACAGGGCTAATAAAGCAAACCTCTTATCGCCATAAATGAACGATCCTATCGTCATAAATGAATGCTCATATCTGTCTGGGCGCGCCGTATTTCCAGGAGGGTGGCGGCCCACTCTGACTTTAGCATTCTAGCCTGAGACCAAGGATGGCTTGGCCGTGGTGTGCCTCTGTGCTGAGCTAGCATTCACGCCGAGCTGCTTGACCGCGGTGCCGTGCTGGCACTATTTGACCGAGCTGACGAGATTGACCGCAGAGGCCGAGGTGACTGGCGAGTCTAGCCGTAATCCTCGCTTAACTTCGTCATTACGGTGTTTTACCCACACAATTTCCCCCTAGCTTTTGACTTCTGAGAGCCCTCTAGCTCGAGGGGGTCAGAAGCTTGATGACCGCATAGCCGGCTCCGCTACTGAGCTCGAGTGAGGGTTACTGTCATGAGGGAAATACCGGGGCGAGGGAGCTTCGGATCAGGAGGGTCCCCTTCGAGATGTCCCCTCGCCTGTCCCGGATATTTAATAGCCCTCGGATATCGCGCTAATGGTGGCACGTGTACCTTCTTTAAGCTGTCTCGCAATTACTTCGAGGAGACGTTAGGGCTGCGAGACGGGACGTTAGGGTAGATTGAGGGGACGCCTCTTAAAGGCTCTCCTCGAAAGTCGAATCGACGCCCCTAGGCCTTATAAATCAGAGCGCCTCCCTCGTCTTCACTTTCCTCTGCTTTCTTTGCACTTCTACTGCGCTCTGCAAGAGAACTTCTCCGGCGCCTGCGAACTTCCGACGATCTTGCTTGTGCAGTCCCCATTCGTAGGACTCCTTTCCGCTTCCCTCGTCTTTTCTTTTAGATAGGTCCTCGCCTGAGTCGAGAATGGGAGTCTATAGACATTTGTTAGGAGACCCAGGTTCCATAGATCATTTTAGGGATTTATACAAGGTCCCCTCCACTGTGGAGATTAGACCGGATGACCCTGATGACGGCCTCACCTATCGTGATGGCTGGATGCCGTTCTGGCTGGTCTCTGTAGTGGAAGGGGGGGTCCGCTTCCCCCTGCACCCACTGGTTCGGGACTGCCTCTGGGAGTGGAGGTTGTGCCCTTGCCAACTACTTCCTAATGGATACAAAATCATAATGGGAGTAGTGCGGCTCAACCAGATTCTGGGAATCGGCCTCGGTGTCCCGGACATCGAGGACACGTATGACCTCTGCAAATCCGCAGAAGGGGACACCTACTACCTCCGGCTGAGGGTCCGCCGGACTGGGTTCGTGACCGCGCTGGGGGACTCCAATAGGTACGCGGGCGAAGACCGAGTACTCGTCAGAGGAGGATGGGAGTTTGGTGAAGCGGAGCCTGCCACCACGGTCCGAGTTCCTCGAAAAATAGGAATTCCTCCAAGTAAAGACCGAAGTTCTTTCGGTTTGCAGTTCTTTCCTTTCTTCCTGTCTGGCTCTTGACACGATTTTGTCTATGCAGATTTCCGCGAAAAGAGGGAGCTCGCGAGGAGGAACCGCTGGAAGGTGAACAGCGCGTGGCACGAGCAGGTGAGAAACTACCGCGGCCACAACTGTCGTGCTGCGTGGTCTCTCCTGGGGTACGTGCCCCACTACAGGTCCTTCAACACCTCCAGGAAGGTATTGGGGATAGACTCCGTGCTGAGCGGGGAGGGCGTGAGTCAAGGAGCAGCGACGACCGCGGTGCCCGGCTCGGCGGCGGTGACCGTTGCGATCCCCACCGGACGTCTGGTTGAGTCAGTAGACCGTGCTCCAGCAGTCCCCGCCGCGGAGCCTGTCGGGACTTCGAGTGCCAAGCCCCGGCCTCCCCGAAGGAGGCTAGTAGCTTCCAGCTCGGAGGAAGAGGAAGAGGAAGAGGAAATGTTGCGCCAGCGCGGGCGACGCTATGCCGCAGAAGACCTGTCTGCGGCGGCCTTCGGGGACATCGGAGGCGAGGCCCGGGATTCTCTGGCAGTGGCTCTGACGCCTCCGGCACCTGCGGGTGGCACTCCTGCCCCAGACGCCGAGACGGTCTGTATCGCCACGACCGGGGCTACTCGGCCTGGCGAGGCAGAGGTCGTCTCAGCTCCGCCTCCGGCCGTCGTCGTGGATGACGCACCCTCTGAACATGCCGTGGGGGCTGGAGGTCGGGCTCGCTCCGCCGAGGTCACTAAGGGCGGGCGACCCGAGAAGAGGGCAAGGGTCGAGGCCTCGCCTGGCCCCTCCTTGCCTCCGCCTGCTGGTAGGACGATCCTGCCTCCTCCTCCGGCTCCGTGGAGGCCGGCCATCGAGGAGGTTCTGGGGAGGCCGCTGGCCGAGACAGACCGCGCCACCGATCCCCAAGTGGTCGCAGCGCTCGGTCGTGCCTGCGCCCTTCCTCAAGACATGGCGAGGTGGGCCGAGATGGACAACGAGTCGCTCCTGCTCTCCTCCATGCGATCCCTGGTGTCAGTAAGTGCAGTATTCTTTCCCTCAGCTTTTTTAGTCCGGTGTCGTTTTATTGACTTCGGGCTCTCATCTTGCAGCTGTTGCAGAGGTGCCAAATAGGCATTGAGAGGCTCGATGCAGCCGAGGCGCGGGAGGCGGAATGGGTGGTCGAGAGGGACGAGCTGCGGGCGTCCTTGGCGTCTAAGGACGCGACGCTGGCAGAGGTGGCGGCCAGGAACGCCGGCCTCGTCTTTGATTTCGAGGAGTCGAAGGTCGAGGTCGAGCGCCTCAAGGATGAGCTGGCGGACGAGAAAGGCCAGAACCTCCACCTTGCCTCTGAGCTCGATGATCTTCGGATCGCGGCAAAGCGACTGGAAGACGACCTGGAGAGTGCGAAGGGGACAAACAGGAGGCTCCTCTCTCAGCGGAACCAGGCACAAGGTTCCCTGGAGATGGCATTGAGGGGGAAGGCGGCCGAGATTGAGTCTGCCCTGGCAAAACAAGAGGCCAGGCTCAAGGAGGAGTTCCTCGCTGAGCATAACTCCATCATGGGGGAGGAGGTCGGCAGGCTGTCTGCTGACTACAAGGCTCAGCTGCCGGGGATCCGGGACCGAGCCTGGGAGCTTGGGTGGAAGGCAGCTTTGCACAAGGCTGGGGTCCCCGAGGATAGCCCTCTCTTCCTAAATCCCCCAAAATTCTCCTGCTCGGACTCGGAACTCGCGGCCGTGTCTCGGGTTTCTTCTAACCCTCCCTCGCAAGCCCGTCCGGAGGCGAGCGCCGCCCCCTGGGCGCCTCAAGAGGCTCCCGCTGCCAGCGCTGATCCCGAGGGCTCCCAAGTGCCCGCGGTCGTCGAGGCCCCTCCTGAAGCTGTCGCCCCCTCGGCTAGTGTTCCTGAAGCGAGCGCGGTTGTTCCTGAAGCTACCCTGACCGCTCCCGAGGCCAGCGCGGTCGTGGCCGAGGTCCCTCCAGAGATTGACTGCAATGTGGAAGCTGCAGCCCTCTGAGGCTTTTTGTAACTTTTTCTTTTAATGTATCTTCATCGACCTTGTAATCAAGACTTTTGATTAATGAAAAGCTTCTTCACATCCTGGCTTCCTTTCTCCTTGCCTTTGATGAAATGTGTGTGGTCGACCTTATGTCGTATTGCTTTTCTGTTTGAGTTGTTGGTCCGGATAGCCGAACTCCTGGCCATTCTCAGAATTGAGACATCCGCCAATGACCGAGACCCGGTGTATGAACCGTGGTCTCGGTCTGCTGTGCACCCATAATTTCCCCTCAGCTTGTGACCTGTGAGCTCCTTCGAGCAGGTCGGAAGCTGAGCGGCTTTGTCAGGCCGGGACTGCCGCTAATCTTTTTTAAGAGTACCCGGTTCGTGATGCATTGCCGAGATGGCGGAGTCTCGATTTGGGGAGGATTCCTCCTTATCACCTTGTGCTGACGTGGAGTGCCTCATTAACTCTCTTCGCCAATCTAGGCATTTGCCCGTTCGTCTGTCGAGGCATTTATCACCTCGTCGGTCGAGGCATTTATCATCTCGTCTGTCGAGGCATTTAATAGTCCTCTGGAAATACGGCGCCGGTGCCACGTGTCGCTTCTCTGAAGGGCACGCAATCACATCTGCAGGACGCCTGGGCTGCCCGAGACGGCGTTAGGGCTATTCGAGGTAATGCCTCATTAAAGGCCTTTCTTGAAACCTGAAACGGCGCCCCCAACCTATATAAATTAGGGCGCCTTCTCCGTCTTCCTTCTTTTCGATCTTCAGACTCTCTGCCGCACTCTGCTGAAGAACAGTACTATCTGCGAGCATTCTTGTTTGCACGGCCTTTCATCGTAGGATTTCTTCTCTGTCTTCTCCCTTTCTAATAGGTAGTTCACCGTCTAGGGTAGAGAATGGGCATTCACAGGCACTGGCTAGGGGACCCACTGTCTATAAGCCTGTTTAGGGAGGCATACCAGGTCCCTGCGAATGTAGAAGTCAGGCCAGACGGCCCTGACGATGGCATCTCATACAGCGACGGCTGGATGCCATTTTGGCTGGTGTCCGTCGTGGAGGGAGGGGTCCGGTTCCCCCTTCACCCACTCCTCAGGGACTGTCTCCGGGAGTGGGGGTTGAGCCCCTGTCAGCTGCTTCCCAATGCATATAAGATCATCATGGGAGTAGTGCGGCTGAACGAGATACTGTCAATCAACCTCGGTGTCCCGGACATCGAGGAGGCGTATGACCTCTGCAAATCCGCAGAAGGGCATACGTACTATCTCCGGTTAAGGGTCCACCGAACTGCCTTCGTGATCGCGCTGGAAGATTCCTATAAGTACGCGGGGGAGGACCGTGTCTTTGTCCGAGGGGCGTGGGAGTTCGGCGAGGCGGAGCCCAGCACCATAACCCGGATTCCAAGGAGAATAGGAGTCCCCCCAAGTAAAAACCGAGGCCCCCTAGGTTTTGTAGTTTAACCCTATTTATCTCTTCCCTTCTGTTAACATCGTTCTGTTTCTGCAGGTTTTCGGCGGAGGAGGGAGCTCGCCAGAAGGAACCGGTGGAAGGTGAATAGTGACTGGCACGAGAAGGTGCGGAAGTACCGCGGCCATCACTGCCGAGCCGCGTTCTCGCTCCTGGGGTACAAGCCGCACTACAAGTCTTTCATCACCTCGAGGCGGGTGACCAGGATTGACTCCGTGCTACACGGGGAAAGCATCGGCCAGAACACCGAACAGACCGAGGTCCCCATCTTGGAGACGGGGACTGTCGCGATTCCCAGCGGGATTCCGGCAGAATCGGGCGAAGAGACTCAGGGTGGTGAACCCGCAGGGGTTGTGAGAGGCGAGACCGGGCTCAAGCGGCAGAGGCAGAAGTTTGTCGTTTCCAGCGAGTCCCGGGGCTCATCCAGCTCGGAAGGGTCCGAAGTGGAAATGTTGCGCAGTCGTCGCCAGCGCTTCGTGGCCGAAGACCTGTCCGCCGCAGCCTTTGGGGAGATAGGGGGCGAGACCTCGGACCCCTTTCGAGGCGCCGACGTCGCCGCCACTACGGCGTCCGCGGCTACTGCAGGGGTTCTCGTTCCCGAGACCGAGACGGTTCCAGAAGCCATCGACGGGGCCCAATCAGGACCTCCTGCCGCGGCCGAGGTCGGCGCTGATCCTCCGGCCATTGTCGTTGACGAGTCGCCCTCCGACTCAAGCAGAGAGGGTACTGCCGAGGTCGTCGAGGCGTGCAGGCCGGAGAAGAGGCCGAGGGTCGAACTCCCACCTGCCCCGGAACCTCCTGTGTCGGTCGGGGGATCCGCCACTCCCTCCAATTTTGTCCCATGGAAACCGGACATCGAGGGAGTGCTGGGGAGGCAACTAGCCGAGTCGGACCGAGCGGTCAACCCTGAAGTGGTTGCCGCTCTGGGACGAGCTTGCGCCCTTCCCCAGGACATGGCAAGGTGGGCGCAGATGGATAATGAATCGCTGCTGCTTTCCTCAATGCGGTCGTTGGTAGCGGTATGTACACTTATTCATGTTCTCTTTTTCTACTGCATTTCTTTAGGTGACACTCTGTTCTTACTGCAGCTCTTGCAAAAGTGCCAAACTGGCATGGGAAGGCTGGACGCAGCCGAGGCCAGGGCAGCAGTCTGGGCAGCGGAGAAGGAGGAGCTGCTGAAGTCCTTGGCGGCAAAGGACGCGACCCTGGAGGAGGAGGCGAGCAAGAACGCAGATCTTCTCGCCGAGCTTGACGCAGCACGGGCCTTGGCCGAGCACCTCAAAGAGGAAGCAAAGGTTGCGGCGGATCAAAACGCCCACCTTTCCTGGGAGTTAGACGAGGTCCGGCTCGGGTCGTCGCGGCAGGAGGAAGATATGCAGATGCTGCGAGGGACGAACAAGAGGCTCACCTCCGAGAGAAAGCTGGCTGAAAGAAAGCTGGAGATGGCTCTGGAGGGGAAGGCGGCCGAGCTCGCGCTGGCTCTGAAAGGGCAGGAGGCCAAACTCAAGGAAGAGTACCTAGCCAAGCATGAGGCCGTGATGAACGAGGAGGTCGACAAACTGGCAGCTGACTATAGGGCGCAGTTGCCAGGAATCCGAGACCGGGCATGGACACTTGGGTGGAAAGCGGCCTTAAAAAGGGTTGGAGTCTCCGTGGACAGCCCTATTTTCCAGAATTCCCCCAGGTTTCCTCGCTCGGACTCGGAGTTGCGAGCCGTCTCGGAATTCGCCCCAGTTCCCTCAGCCTCGGAAGTCGCCCCGGCTCCCTCCGCCTCGGAAGTCGCCCCAGCTCCTTCGGCCGTTCCCAGCGAGAGCGCTGCCGGGACCGAGTGTAATAAGGAAGCTGCAGCTCCTTGAATTTTGTAATTTTCTTTTCTTTTTATATACATCTTATTCCGGCAGATTCTCACGTAATAAAACAACATTCTTTCCACATGTTCTGTGTATGGTTTTTGTCTCGTTTGTGGTGGAATCAGTACAGGTAGTCTGCCAAGAAGTTTAATAAGTACAAACTGAGGGCGGTCGGTCCTCTGAACAGAGGCGCCGAGCCGCAAGGGAGGTATCGCTACCAGACCCTGATGTGCGTATGGCTGTGCCGCCCAGGCTGGTGCAGGCTCCGTGCTGAGGGCGGTTGGCCCTCTGAACAGAGGCGCCGAGCCGCAAGGGAGGTACTGCTACCAGACCTTGATGCGCGTATGGCTGCGCCGCCCCGGCTGGTGCAGGCACCGAGCTGAGGGCGGTTGGCCCTCTGAACAGAGGCGCCGAGCCGCGAGGGAGGTACCGCTACCAGACCCTGATGTGCGTATGGCTGTGCCGCCCAGGCTGGTGCAGGCACCGAGCTGAGGGCGGTTGGCCCTCTGAACGGAGGCGCCGAGCCGCGAGGGAGGTACCGCTACTAGACCCTGGTGTGCGTATGGCTGTGCCGCCCAGGCTGGTGCAGGCACCGTGCTGAGGGCGGTTGGCCCTCTGAACAGAGGCGCCGAGCCGCAAGGGAGGTACTGCTACCAGACCCTGATGCGCGTATGGCTGCGCCGCCCCGGCTGGTGCAGGCACCGAGCTGAGGGCGGTTGGCCCTCTGAACAGAGGCGCCGAGCCGCGAGGGTGGTAATGGTACCGGACCCTGATATGCTTTTGGCTGTGCCGCCCAGGCTGGTGCAGGCACGGAGCTGAGGGCGGTTGGCCCTCTGAACAGAGGCGCCGAGCCGCGAGGGTGGTAACGGTACCGGACCCTGATATCTATAGCTTTGTCGAAGCTGGCAATGGAACCAAGCTGACAGTTGGCAGAGGCGTCGAGCCTCGGGAATCTCTAAATAATGCAAAAACTTATTCCAGAAAAAACGCCTTTCATTGATATTTGATTTCTTTAATACATTCCTCAGAAGTAGAATTTTTTGAGATGCGTCGCATTCCATGGTCGCGGGAGTGCCTTCCCCTCCATATCTTCGAGTCGGTAGGCAGATCTCCCGGCCGTGGAGGTTATTCTGAACGGTCCCTGCCAGTTGGGCGCCAGCTTGCCTTCGTTAGGATCTCGGTCGCCAGGAAGTGTTTTCTTCAAGACCAACTCTCCTATCGCGAATCTTCTTTCCTTGACCTTCGGGTTGTATCCCCTGGCCAACTGCTGTTGATAGGCGGCTAGGCGGATAGCTGCCGCCTCTCTTCGTTCTTCAGCCAAGTCCAGCTCCCGTGCTACGTTCATATCGTTCAGACCCTGCTCGCGGAGTTCCGACCTCAAGGTCGGGAGGCCGACCTCAAGGGGAATGACTGCTTCCATGCCGTAGGCAAGGGAGAACGGGGTAGCAGAGGTGGAACGCCTTGGAGTGGTTCGGTAGGCCCATAGAACACTTGGCAGCTCCTCTGCCCATCGACCTTTGGCTCGGTCGAGTCTCTTTTTAATTCCGTCGAGGAGCACTTTGTTCGAGATCTCGGCCTGACCGTTGCTCTGAGGATACGCCGGGGTGGAGTAGACATTCCGAATGCCGTGCTCTTGGCAGAAGCTTTTGAAAAAGTTGGAATCGAACTGCGTTCCGTTGTCGGAGATGAGAGTACGGGGAATTCCAAATCTGGTGATGATGTTCTTCCAGACAAAGTTCTTCGTGTCTAATTCGGTGATGGAGGACAAGGGTTCAGCTTCGACCCATTTCGTGAAGTAGTCCGTGGCCACTATCAACCATCTTTTGTTCCCTGGAGTTCGGTGAAGTGGTCCGACGATGTCGAGGCCCCACTGGGCGAAAGGCCACGGACTGGAGAGGGAGCTTAGGTCCTGGGCCGGCTGGTGGAGAGAGTGAGAGAACTTCTGGCACTTCTCACATTTTCTGGCATAGAGCTGGGCGTCCTTTTGCATGTACGACCACCAGTAACCCTGGCTGATAGCTCGGTAAGCAAGAGACCGACCTCCTAT
Organism: Persea americana; assembly: GCA_029852735.1. Classification (NCBI taxonomy): domain Eukaryota; kingdom Viridiplantae; phylum Streptophyta; class Magnoliopsida; order Laurales; family Lauraceae; genus Persea; species Persea americana. The sequence continues at coordinate 20,569,672 of CM056816.1, forward strand.
ATGACTGCCGCAGATCCCTTCGTGAATCTCGTAGAGGAAATCATCGACTTTGCTGGGGTGAACGCACTGGAGGTAGGGCCCTGTGAATGACTTTCTGTAGAGCTTACCGTCCTGGGAGAGCCAGAACCGGGTTGCCTTTAACCTGACCTTTCGAGCTTCAGTCCTGTCCTCGGGTAGCTGGTCGTCCTTCAGGCATGCAATGATGGGATCCATCCAGCTCGGGCCGAGATCAAGGCACATGAACTGCCGGGGTTGCTGGAGGTCGATGCTGGGCTCCTGCAGTGTTTCTACTTCAATAGTTCTCTTTTCACCGGCTTCCACAGCCGAGCCGAGGCTGGCGAGGGCGTCTGCATGGGAGTTGGACTCTCTACCGATCTGCCGGACCTCGGCCCTTTCGAACTGGGAGAGAAGTCCCCGGGCGTGGGCAAGATAGGCTGCCATCCTGTCATCCCGAGCCTGGTAGTCTCCGCTGAGCTGGCTTGTCACCAGTTGGGAATCGCTGAAAACCACAACGGACCGGGCTTCCAAGATTTTGGCACTGTTAAGTCCGGCAATGAGCGCTTCATATTCGGCCTCGTTGTTAGATGCCTTGAAACCCAGTGTCACAGCTTGTTCGATGACGAGGCCTTCGGGAGACTGGAGAACTACGCCAGCGCCAGCTCTCTTGGATGTTGAGGATCCGTCGACAAAGACTTTCCAGGACGAGTTTAGGAGTTCTCTCCAGGACTGTTCTTGCTCAGTCTCGATGACAACCTCTGCACCCCTATCGCCCCCCAGTTCGGTGTCGAGCGCGGTCGGTGCCGAACTCTGAGGAGTAAATTCCACAATGAAGTCAGCTAGAACTTAAGCTTTGATGGTCGTTCTGGGCTGGTACCTGATGTCATATTGCCCCAGTTCGACAGCCCATTTGGAGATCCGTCCGGAGAAATCTGCCTTCCGGAGGAGAGCCTTCAGTGGGTATTCTGTTACAACCACTATTGTGAAGGTTTGGAAGTAGTGGGAGAGCTTTCGAGAGGCGCTAACGAGCGCCAAGGCGAGCTTTTTGAGCTGCAAATACCGGGTCTCGGCGTCCAGCAGGGTTTTGCTCGTGTAATAGATAGGCCTTTGCTGGCCGTTGTCCTCTCTAATGAGCACCGAGCTCACTGCATGGTCCGAGACCGATAGGTACAGGAACAGTGCCTCTCCAAAAATCGGGTTTGACAGCAGCGGTGGAGAGGAAAGGTATTGTTTCAGCTGTTGCAGCGCCTGAGAACAATCCGACGTCCATTGGAACTTGGAGCCCTTTCGCAGGAGTTGGAAGAAAGGTCTGCACTTGTCCGAGGCTCGGCTGATAAATCGGTTCAGGGCGGCAGCCTGGCGAGGTCAGCCGCTGAACTTGTTTCGCCGAGGTCGGACACTGGAGCTCCTGGATCGCGGTGATCTGGTCAGGGTTCGCTTCGATCCCCCTTCTTGTGACCAGGCTCCCTAGGAACTTACCGGAACCGACACCAAAGACGCATTTGGACGCGTTCAGCTTCAACTGGAACTGGCGAAGGATGTTAAAAATCTGGCGGAGGTCGGTCAAGTGGTCCTGCGACCTTTTGGATTTGACGACCATATCATCAATGTAGACCTCCACCGTCCTGCAGAGCTGGGCCCGGAACATCTTCGTCACCAACCGCTGGTACGTTGCTCCCGCATTCTTTAACCCGAAGGGCATCACCTTGTAACAATAGGTGCCCCTGGGAGTGATGAAGGCCGTCTTGTCCTGGTCTGCCGCATACAGGGGGATCTGATGGTACCCTCGGTAGGCATCCAGGAAACTCATTCGGTCGTGTCCGGCAGTGGCGTCGATGAGCTGGTCTATCTTCGAAAGAGGGAAGCTGTCTTTTGGACAGGCCTTATTGAGGTCGGTGAAATCCACGCAGACCCTCCATTTTCCCGTCTTCTTTTTGACCACCACGGTGTTAGCTAACCACTGCGGATAGTGGACCTCCTTTATTGCGCCTGCCTCGAGGAGTTTCTGAACTTCCTCAACCACGGCCTCGGTCTGCGAGACCCCAGTCCGGCGCGGTTTTTGAAGCATGGGCTTATGGTTGGGATTCACCTTCAGTTCGTGGCAGATGACTGTCGGGTCAATGCCGGGCATCTCATAGGGTGTCCAGGCAAAGACCGCCTTATTCTCCACGAGGAGGTCAAGCAGTTCTGTCTTCTCGGACTCGGGGAGCTGGCTTCCAACGAGGAAGAATCTGTCGGGGTCGGCGGGATCAATGTTGACCTTGGTGAGGTCCTCGATGCTTTTCTGCGCCGGAGCCCTGCCGACGTCCCCGAGCTCGGCCTCTCTGTCCAGTTCGGCCATATTGACTTGGGACGACTCGGCCTCGCCAGGCAGCACGGCCAGCATGTATCCCCTGGCCATGTGCTGGTCGCCTCTGACGGTGATCACATCCGTTCGGCCCGACCGGTTTTCCAAAGGGAATTTTAGCTTCTGATGCCGGGTGGAGGGCACCGCCTCCATGCTATGCAGCCACGTCCTCCCCATTATGACATTGTATGGGGAAGGGACATCGACTACTAGGAAGTCGACTTGCCTGCAGGCGCCACCAACTTGGACTCTAAGGGAGATCTTACCCTTGGGATAGACAGGTTTGGAGCTGAAGCCGACCAGAGGGGTGCGGGCAGCCTGGAGGTCTTCGTCCTTCAGTTTTAAATTTTTGAAGCAATCATAGTAGAGGACCTCGGACGAACTGCCAGGGTCGACAAGGGCTCTCTGGACCAAGAAGTTTTGCAGCTTCAAGGTGAGCACTAGAGCGTCGTTGTGCGGGAGCTCGACATCTTCCAAGTCTCTGTCAGAAAACCATATTCTGACCCCCTCCGTTTTGGCCTTCTTCTCGGCCGGCTCTGGCGCCGCGGTCAACACCTATTTCTGATGGGAGGCGCGCCTGGCCTCGGAGCGAGCCTGAGAGCTCTTCTTAGGTGGGGCGGCGAGGTGGATGACATTGATGATGCCTTCTGGCTCGCTGTCCTGGTTATCAGCGTCTCGCCGCGGAGGTCGGTCATCACCTCGGCCTTCCTGCTTGACGTACTCCCTGAGGTGCCCCTCCTTCACAAGGTTCTCTAGGTGGAACTTGTAGCTCCTACATTCGTCGGTCTTGTGCCCATTTTGCTTGTGGTAGGCACAGAACTTACTCTGGTCCAGGGAGGAGGGGTCGGTCGTCATTGGCCGCGGCCATTTGAAGAAAGGCTGCGCTTTTATTTTGTTGAGGAGCCTATAGATCGGCTCCTTAAAGATGGTATTTACTGCCACGTAGGAGGTCGGCTCGCGGCCTGACCTCCTGCCGCTCCCTGATCCCGCTGCCGAAGTAGAGGGGGTTCGGCGCTGCTCCGAGGACCGGGCCTTGCGCCGATCGGGGGAAGGGTCCCTGCGACGATCCTCCCTCCTGGAGAACCTGCTATCACCCTTGGCTGGCTGGCTCTTCTGGGTGAGGCCGAAGTTTTCGCGACCTCGTACCTCGTCTTCCTCCGCCAATATGAACCGGTTCGCTCGGGTCATCAGCTCCTTCATGGTGGTCACGGGGTACATGACCAGCTGTGCCCGCAGCGGGATGCCCGGTCGAAGAGCCAGCTGGAATGACTTCACTGCCAACTCTTCAGAAGCGCACTCGATCTGGCTGTAGACAGTCCAGAACCGACGAGCGAACTGGGTGACGCTCTCGTCCTCCTGCATTCGGAGGGCCATCAGGTCAGCATCGGTCTTTGGAACGACGCGATGAGCCTGGAATTTTCCCAGGAAGGAGGTCCGGAGCTGCCGCCAACTGGAAATGGAATTTTCAGGAAGCGAGCAAAACCATCGCAGGGGGAGATCCGCCAAACTGGAGGAGAAGACTCGACAGTTTAGGGCATCGTCATTCCCCCAGACCGACATCCTCTGGACGTAATGTCGGAGATGAGCAGCAGGGTCCGAGGTTCCGTCATACAGAGCGAACCTCGGGACGCTGAACTTCTCGGGGAGCGTGTAATTTCTTATCTCCCTAGAGAGGGGAGACGCGCCAACGTCCTCGGCTTCGAAGGCGCCAAACTGGTCTCGGACGATACCAACAGTCTCTATATTCTGGCGGATGGTCTGCTTCACCCGCTGGTCGATCCACTGTTTTAGCTCTTCGTCTTCCAAAACCTGGCATTGCTTCTTCGGCCCTCCATGCATGTGACTGCTGCTGGAGCCTTCTTCCCCTTGGTCCCGGTCGCGTCTCTTACTGTTGAGGACGTGCCTCAGGTCTCGCCCGTGGCCCGGGCGCCTGGGCGGCGGGCTCTGATCCTTCTTGTCGTCGAGCTGTTGCCTGAGCCGTTGGATAAGCTCATGTTGTTCCTGGATGAGGCGGTTCTGTGCTCTGATGTCCTCCAGGCGGGGGTCTTCGTTTTGATCGAGGCTGGCCTGATGGTGTGACTGCGATCCAGCCCGTGCTGACTTCTCGTGTGGCTTGGTGACTGACTTGTCGCCTTGTATGGCCCGCTTATGGCCATGGTGGGGTTGCTCCGGAGGTGGGACGTCTCGAAGGGAGAGCATGGTCACTCCCCTAGACCGCGACTGTGTCTGGACCGTGGGAGACCTCCCCCCATACCTCCTTTGCTGAGGGGGTGGAGGTGGAAGATTCTGCGCCAGCGTAGGCTGTATGGACAAAGCCTTGCCTTTGGAGGGTCCTTCGCCGTTCCTAGTCTTTGGAGGCATGGTGCTTACAAGCTTTTTGTTCAGTTTCCCACAGACGGCGCCAAACTGTAGGCGGTAAAAACGACGCCTACTTAGATTGAGATGAGATCGGGGTGAACTTCTTAGGACGGGGAATGCTGAACGCCAAGAACCTGAAACGGAAGGGAAAAAGGCTAGGGTCAGAGCCCCTGGCTGCCGTGAGCCGAAGGCACTCCGATGCCTGAGTTAGTTCTGAGGAGACTAAACAGGAGGAGGAAGAAGAGAATGAAACAGTATCGAGTATTGCGAGTTGTGTATTGCGTACCTCCCATGGGACTGATCCCATGCGTATATATAAGTGAGTGTTCCTCGTTCATTCTCTCTGTGAGTGGGGGTAGGTGAGGTGAGGTCCCATCGATCCTTACCCTGACTTGCTGCAGTAGGTAAAGTGGGCAACGTCCCATCCTCACTTTCCATGCCTTCCGTCAGTTTGACGTACAGGGCTGATAAAGCAAACCTCTTATCGTCATAAATGAACGATCCTATCGTCATAAATGAATGCTCATATCTGTCTGGGTGCGCCGTATTTCCAGGAGGGTGGCGGCCCACTCTGACTTTAGCATTCTAGCCTGAGACCAAGGATGGCTTGGCCGTGGTGTGCCTCTGTGCTGAGCTGGCATTCACGCCGAGCTGCTTGACCGCGGTGCCGTGCTGGCACTATTTGACCGAGCTGCTGAGCTGACGAGATTGGCCGCAGAGGCCGAGGTGACTGGCGAGTCTAGCCGTAATCCTCGCTTAACTTCGTCATTACGGTGTTTTACCCACACACATACGTAATTAATCAATGAAAATAATATCATAATTCATTCAACATCAAATAATAATTTATAAAAAACGAAATGGGTTGGGGCATCCTTGTGTGTGTGTGTGTGTGGGGGGGGGGGTGTGTTGGGGAGGGTGGGGAGGAGGGATGTTGGATTACTAAAGTGGGGTAGGTGGGTGGGTGGGTTGGGGCATGCTACAGAGGAGGGGTGGGGGTTGTAACAGGATAGAATGGGATGGGATGGGGGGCTGGGGGGTTGGGTTACTAAAGTGGAGTGGGGTGGGTGGGTTGGGGCATGCTACAGAGGAGGGGTGGGGCTTGTAACAGGATAGAATGGGATGGGATGGGGGGCTGGGGGGTTGGGACGTGTGTAGGGGAGGGTCTCGTGGGTGGGAGCGTGTGGGGTGGTGGGTTGGGTCTTGCAAGGTTTCGTAGGTGGGAGGGCGCAGGTGGCTGGGTGAGGTACGGTGTGGTTGGGACCTAGCTATACGGGAGGTGAGAGAAACAGGAGTACTGATCGTCCCAAAACATGGTTTGTAAATATAATTTATACCTAGCTGCTATCTTTACTCATGAGAGTAAAGATATTAACCGGGTGTCGTATCCACTGAGACAAAAATGCTAAGTTGCGTTGTTCCCAAATTTCTAAATTAATTCTAGGGGTGTACACGGATTGGATTGGTACGGATTGGGCCAAATCCGTCACCAATCGGTTGCCTATAGATTGATGGATTTGTAATCCGTCACCAATCCGTTACCGGATCGGATCGGATCGGATTGGATTAATCCGTTCAATCCGTTACTGTACTATACATGGAAAAAGAAAGAAGAAAAAACCCATAAATTTTGAAGTCACTGAATTAAAGGGGCATGAGTTGAGAGCTGTATGCCTATTCTATTCATAAGGTTAGTGACTCCTTATATTTTCTTCTTATTTTATATAGGGAGGTGCTCCTATGAGAGGCACTCTCACCAAGTTGGTGAGAGATGGGTGGGGGCCCTCACTTCCATATCTACTCTCATCAACTTAAATGCAAAGACCCCCAACTTAAATGTGAGGGCCCCCACCCATCTCTCATAAACTTGGTGAGAGTGTCTCTCATAGGAGCACCTCCCTTATATATATATATATGTATTTTAAATTTATATTTAATGACAACAGATCGGATCTGATTGAATTCGCGAATTAAGAGTGAAATCCGCCACCGATCCGTTGCTAACGGATTACACAGTTTCCAATCCATCACCAATCCGTTGGCCTTCGGATCGGATCGAAATCTACGAATCGGATCGGATTGATGAATTGACGGATTTTTTGTACACCCCTAATTAATTCTACTAGATAACGAAATATTGATGTGGGGTGTATGATTCCTAAATTAACGAATTAAAAACAAAGTTTGATCAAATTAGAGAAAAGTCTTAGGATACGAATCCACTTTAGCCTTGTGCAATGGCGAATATAGACCTAGGATTTCACTATCAATGCTAAAAGAACTTGTTATAGTTACAAACATTCACAGAGTCAACAAATAAAGGATGTGGGTTTAGATCGGGGCATAACCTATCTCTATAACATAGATTATCTTAGATCTAACATCACATTCATTCAAGCATCGTTATAAGACTAGCATTTAAATCTACAAGATTACAATACCGAAAAGAGATATTGCATTAATAAATAAAATCCAATCAATGGATAACTTCATGTCATATAACCAAAAGCATTAAAAGTAAGACCCTAGAACCTATACATCACCATAAACACAAAACTAAGGCTTCGTCACAACCCTGAGATAGAAATTTTTACACATGGAGAGAGACTGACGAAGAATCCTTGAGAAATCCCCATTGGCGCTCCTTCCAAAGCTTCAAAATCAGCCTCCAGATCTTCTCCAAAGATGTGAGTGACCTAAAAACGAGTTTGGCATCCTTTTTATAACTTTTGGCCCGAAAATTCTTTTCAAATTACGCTAGGAGGCGAACTCCACCTGGCTCGGGCGTCCGGATGCCCAGTGCCAGAAGGTAGAGGCCTTGAATCAATTTCTAGGGTCTAGCGTCTAGACACTAGCCACTTATCGTCTGGACGCCCAGAGGCATAATGCCTGGGTTGTCTCCGATGTTTCCGAATCTTTGCCAATTTCTTCCATTTTAGTTCTGAGTTCTTCTTTTCATTTAGGGCACTTGTAAACACGAAATTCTCATAGTTAATACCAATTAAAATCATCTGTAGGTATAACGAAGTCCTTGTTAAGGGGCATAAATGTTGCATTTAGGTTCTCATCAATTACACCTGCAGATGGTCGATGACGAAGAAGGGATAGGGTTAGGGTGTACTATAATGGAGGGGGTGGGTGGGTTGGGGCATGCTACAAAGGAGGGGTGGGGGTTGTAACAGGATAAAATGGGATGCGATGTGGGGCTAGTGTCGGATGTGAATTTCGACCCCTCCCTTTCTCCAAAAGAGGTATGGTTTGGGGAAATCTCCATTCATCTATATATACTATTTAAATTTTACATCGAAAATGAGGATTCCGACTACCCTCAAAATCGACGGATCATGATCGCCAGCTATGGTTACGGCAGTAACACCATTCTTCAGCGAAAGCCGAAGAAATATGGGGAGAAAAATAATAAAGTGGGTTCTTCCTCTCGTCGAATGTGCTGCCGGCAACACACGATGGTTGTCCTGTCACATTAATTTGGGTCTCTTTGGGTCTCTTTAATTTGGGTCAATTCAGGGTCATGAGTTAAAGTCTAAATAAAGGTTAATCTTCACATAGCATAATCATGGTATATCCAAGTAAAATAAAATAACTAGAATAAAGAAAAAAAATAAAATAAAAGAGAGGGGGGAGGTGCCAAATATTTAAGAAGAGGATCGGCCCCGTTCTCGGGTACCCCCTTCTGATCCCTTGACAAAATAGGGTTTAAAGGCTAATTTTTTTGAACCAAAATAATGATGCAAATGAGACTTTAAATTGTTATTTTTGTGTGTTTTGTGTGCGATACACAAGTGATAAAAGTAAAAGGCCGATGGGTCGCAATTGATTGAAGGTGGCCGATGGGCCAAAATTGATTGGAGATGGCTGATGGGCCAGTGTTTATTTTAGGATAGCCGATGGACCGTGATTATTAAAAGTGTGTGCGAAATCACTCATCTCATCTCGTTATTCTCATTTATTCAATTTAGAAATCAGTTCTTTATTCCCTTTTATCATTTAAGTTCGATTAAATATCTGGCACCTGAGGTGGAGGAAGAAACAAAGGAAAAATCTTTTTGGTTTTATTTTGATGGTTTTATAGTTTTTATGGATTTTTGATATGGGGCTAGAAGGGCCAAACTAAGGGATTTTACTTGGATCTATGTGATTAATGCTTTAGTACTGATCATCAGATTAACCCTAACCTAAGGTCCTAGACCGCCCACATCAGCTCTCCCAGTCCCCTAAAGGAACAGGAAGAGTGGTGGGGAGAAGCCTAATGCTCTAAGCTACTTAACTAGGTAATCCAATTTAATCCTAGGGTGTGGATAACCTAAGCTTGGTGGTTTCAGCGCCTAAGTAACTTGTTGGGTGTGACTTTAATTGGTTCAGTTTATTTTAAGTTATGAGTTGATTAGGAATGATTTAGAGATGGATTAGGAGTGTCTTAGAGTTCTGATTAGTGTGTTTTTAAATACTTTAGGGTTCTGGAATTTAAGTTTGAATTTAAAAGGTGAAATGATGTCGAAATCGGCTAAAAGGGACTGACGGAGAACTTAGGCACACACACAGTGGCGCCTAGGTCCCTCTAGTGACTTGGGCGCACCTATAGTGGCGCCCAAGTGTCTGGTTCTGTGTGGCTGAGCTTATGGTGATGATATCAATGTTAATTTCGGAATTCGGGGAGTTTTTACTTAGGATAGGTCTGTGTTTTGATATTGTTTTAGGTTTTGGTTGATTTTATTGCACTGACTTTGAGTTCGAAACTCAAAACGTGGCTGAGATTCTCAACCTAGGCTAGACAGGGGACTTGGGCGCACCTGTGTGGGCGCTTACGTGATTCTGTGCACTTGGGCGCACCAGCAGTGGCACCCAAGTCTTGATTTGATGCTTTTCGGTCCTCTGACTTCGGTTCGAGGTTCCGGATAGGTTTAAGTTGATTAAAATTTTAATTCCAAGGCTGTTATCGATTCTGTAAAGGTTCTGGAATATTGATTCGGGTTAAGATGTGAAGTGAATAGGGATACGACGGGCCCTAGGGGTAAGATGTGACTTGGGCGCACCTGTGGTGGCGCCTAAGTCCTCCTGGTGTACTTGGGCGCACCTGTGGTGGCGCCCAAGTGTTGGATTCGTGAGTTTCGGTTATCTTCGGGAATCGCTCACTTGGATTTATAGTTTTAGGTGATCTATGTTAGTAAATTCCGAATCTGGAACTGGTTTGAGTCTCTAGACCTCAAGGGTGATAATGATTGGGGTTGGGAGATCGAAACGCAAATGAAGCGTGTCTTGGGGTTAGACAAAGGAGCTGGGCGCACCTGTGGGGGCGCCCAGGTGAGTGTTGAGACTTGGGTGCACCTGTGGTGGCGCCCAAGTGTTGGCCTACTAGGGTGGCTCCTAGTTCAATGGTTTCTAAGGTATTTCTGAGTTGGCTTCGGGTATTTGACTCTGGTTTCGATTGGGAGAGGTTTTTATTTTCAAAATGTGATTGGTTTGTTGTTTTACTTAGGTCTTGATTTGGGGTTGTTAATTGGACTTTGTTGACTACAGTCTTAGTTAATTAGGTTTTTTATTTTGTTGGATTTTTTATGGGTTAGGATTTATCAAATTAGGGTTTTGTTAATTAGGGATTGTCAATTAGGGATTGTTAATTAGGTGTTGTTGATTAGGTTTTACTAAGTGAGGTTTTGGTTAATTGGAGCTTTGTTAAGGGTTGTTGATTAGGCTTTAAGGGTTTGATTAATTAAAGTTTAATTAATTAAGTCTATGGATTTTAATTGGATGTTTTCACTTAGATGTTTTGAATTAAGTGTTTTAGATTGGAGTTGACTAAGTTACTTTACTTACTTAGGCACGAGTGCAATAGCCTAGGATCACCTAATGAACATCTACTCTATTTTTGTTTGAATCTTTCTATTTCTTTTTATTCTTTTTTCGTTCTCTTCTCTAATTACTAAAGAGTAAGATGAGAAGGGAAGAGTTTTATGATTTTGTGATTTTTTTGGTGTTTTATGCAAAAGTAATGCAACCTAAACTAAAGTGTGATGATTCAGCAATTCAGAGTTCGGAAGTTCAGCAACAATTCATATTCATCACAGAGATTCAATAACAAGCTAAGTAAAAATGCAAAAGATGGAAAACGCAATCAGAAGATGAACTGGGGACTTAGGCGCACCCACAGTGGCGCCCAAGTGTCTCCATGTGGATTGGGATGCACTTGTAACTTTTCGACGATACTCCGATGCGATTTCTAACACTTTATGACTAAATGCAGGGTCCTAATGTTAACTACTGATGTCAGAGACTTCGGATCTAAGAATGATGACACGAGGATCCAAATTAAAGGGGTAAATGCCCTTGGTAGAGACTTGGGCGCACCCGCAGTGGCTCCCAAGTGCACAGTATGTTTTTTTTTTCTCTTCTTTTCCTTCCCTTTTGGTAATGTACTTGTTTATCTTTTTATGATTTAGAATGTGAATTTGCAGATCCGAAGGCTCTGATATCAACTTATACGAAGGAATATACATATTTGAGAAGTAGAATGCAACTAATACGAAAAACGGGGTTGAAACCCAACTCCTGGGACTTGGGCGCACACACAGTGGCGCCCAAGTGCTTTTCTGCACTTTTCCCTTCCTTTCCTCTTTACTAATACTTTTATGTGTTCTTATGATGTCTTTTGTGCGATTTAGAACACAAAGTGACAGATCCGAAGGCTCTGATATCAACTTATATGAAGAAGAACCCGAATTTAAGAGACAAAATATGCATATGATGGAAAACGGGGTCGAAACCCAACTCTTTGCTTTTCTGCACTTTTCTCTTTCAAATTCGGATTTTTCTTAATGAGGATGATATGGATGCAAGATCTAACCTAATCACGAGTTCGGGATGATGAAAATGATGCGAATCTATTACTTATGATTGATCCTAAGCATGTTCCTAATAATGGATGATTACCGAAAATCAGATCTATTGCAAACCTACTATTATTAATGAAGATCTACTATGTATGAATGATCCTAAACATATTTCTAAACATGCATGGCAATGGAATGCAATAAAAGAGGAGAAATCTAGGAATACCGGTTTATCGAAGTGTTTGTTAAGTTTCAAGAACGAAGCTTTCATGAAGTCCCATGGCTCTAGTTGAAGGTATGAAAGCCTCCTCCTCTATTTCCTCTTTTTCTTCTCTGGATCTGAAGCTTTCTCTCTCTAATGGTGGCTACCTTTCTCCTTTTTCTTTATTATCTCTTTTCTCTCCTTTCTTAGGGTTTTTGGGTAGCCTCCTTGTAAATTAAGTTAAGAGATCCTTAAATAAGGGTTTAGGGCGTGCAAGAGGGATTAGGGCTGCTGTTTGCACGAACTTCTAGAAGGTTCTCGCATCCCAAGGCCGGATTAGGGCTTCTCAGGACTTGGGCGCACCTATGGTGGCGCCCAAGTGGGTCCCATGAGTTAGGCGCCCACATGGTGGCGCCCAGGTCTTGTTTCGAAGCTTAATGAGTCCGGGGTTCGATTTCAGATTGTTTTTGAGTTTAAACTAAGTCGGAACTACGAAGAGTAGAGTAGGACATACCTAGGTATGCACCGAAGTGCATTCTCAACATCACTGAGGACCTGGGAGCACATACAAGCTTGGGACATGGGCGCACCTGTGGTGGCGCCCATGTGTGTCTTGAGTGGGGGCCGCTAGGGCAATCTTCCGAGGGTCATATCTTTTGATCCAATGGTCTGATTTGGACGTTCTATATATCGTCGGAAAGCTCTCGAAGCGAGGAATCCAAAGGTTTAATTGTCCTGATGATTAGGGGTTAGGAAAAGTGGGGGATATCTGGATCAATGGATTTAGTTTCCTAACTTAGGCTAATCGGGTGACATTTTGGCAAACTAAGCACGGTCTTTGTAGGAATTGGCCTAAGCATGTCTTAAGTGGTCCGGAAGAAGGTTTGAATAGTATCATGGTTCACTACTTGTGTAAGTAGTGGGGTTGGACTTGAGATCTCGACGCGACTTGGCTTTTTCTCTCACGAACTTCTAGAGATCGTTGAGCTGAGTCCAGAATTATCAACAAGCATCTTCATCGTCGTTAATTAATCTGAATTATGTCATTAATCATTCAATTATGGGTGAAATGGGGGCATCTCTATATACGATAGATATTTAAGGCTATGATAGGGGCCAAATGAGGTGTCTACAGCTAGGGGGTTGAGACGTGTGCAGGGGAGGGTCTCGTGGGTGCGAGCGCTTGGGGTGGTTGGGTGGGGTTGGGCTTTGCAAGGTTTCGTGGGTGGGAAGGCACAGGTGCCTGGGTGAGGTGCGGTGGGGTTGGGACCTGGCTAAAGGGGAGGTGAGAGAAACAAGAGTACACTTGTAGATGGACGACGACGAAGAAGGGATCTAGTGCTTGCTGTGGTTGACGAAGAAGTGTGTAGGGTTTTGGGTTGAGCTAGAAAAGAGCGAGGAAATGAAATTATATAGGAGGAAGAAGTTTTATGAGGAAATGGAATTTACATGCCCTCATAGGAAATCAATTTCCAGCATTAGTAGGGAAATGCTGACATGGTAAGAAAGTGTTTATGTGGATTTGTCCTGCGCCAAATGCTTGAAAAATTAATTTTTACGCAAAAATTAGGATATGGGGTAGACTGCCTTTGAAATGCTTCCCCTGCATGTCCACGTCAGCTATCCACACAGAGAAATGTGATTGGCTATACTTCTCCTCCCGGCCTTCCCTACCGTGTTTCCATTTTGTGTTCTCTCTTAAGTTTGCAATAGATGGTGGGTCTCACTCTTTGCATGGGTAGTTAGTGTTTGGTGGGTCTTTACCATGGGGTAGTAAATCTCCAACGGTCAGTTTCTTTTTGTCTTTTTTTTTTTTTCTTAACTACAAGTTGATGCTAGCAAAGCTAGTTTTTATTTTATTTTTACTTTTTATTTTTATGGTGAACAAATCTAGTTTTATTTAATGGTGAGTTTGGGATGACATTTCTAAGTTTCTTATGAAATGAGTATAGTTCAGTTGTGACTAAAGTTGACATTCTAGCCGTTAGCCTGACTTCATGACTTGGCCTTGTTACCCGACCCACCTAGCCAACTGCTAAATATTGGGCTAAGGTCTTTTCACTTCCAATTTGGATTTAGATTTAGATTGAGACTCAGGACCAGCTGTTTGAATACGTAAGAATTCAAGCAAAAAATGACGATACAAGGCTTCAGTGACCATCAAATCACTTTCTCTTTGTAAAATATAAATAAAGGAAAGATGGGAAATGAATACACATCCATCACCCTACTAATTAAAATGGTAGGAAAGTCATGGTCTCATCTACTTGCTATCTTAAAACCTTCACCATATTAAACTTTTATAACCTTCACCCCTCACCTCCTATCATTCACACTTCACTGGGTTTACTAATCATTTAGTGGAGATTATTTGATCGTCATCTAACCTATCTATTTACTTTGGTTGGTTTTGATGACGACCTATTTATCCAATTCCTATATGTTATCATAGTGCACGGTGAGCAAGATTTATTGCCCCTAACTATAGGTGGAGAGGCAACAGGGGATTACTTAGTTGGTTGGCAACCTACACATGTCATCCTACTACTTAGGGATCAATCTCTTGATTTTCAGTCTTCCCACATCTGTGGGCTTCCTCTTCCCACTTGTGTGGGAAGTCGCTCTCATATAATTACGAATGACACAAATGACATTTAAGAGTAGGCACATTTCATTAATAAAGTTGAAGTTTAACAAAAGGCAAAGACAATTAAAGTTTATACAAATGACCTCTAACAAAACCTAGGCCATTCAAAATAACACAAACTATCCAAAATACGGTTAAGGCATGCACTCATATGCTATAAAAATGACTTAGACTGTGCCATCTGCACACCACTCGTGATTGCCACCAGGATGATCTGCTTGAAGCGGCTGTTGGCATAAAAAAATGTCAAAATTCTATTAGGCACAAAACCCTTGTTGCAGGTCATGATTAGATGAGCCTAAACGCAAGAATACATTTGGCCCACTTATACATAGACGAGCCTAGATTCACTTAGACATTAGACTCACCCTCTAATTTTTGGAAACCTCTCTTATACTATACCTTTGATTCCTATGGACTTGGGCTTCCGTGCAAACATGTTAGACGATGGTTCACTATTATGACCTTTTTGGAATCCAATGTCCCAAGCCCTAATTAGGCTCCGGTTGATAAGTTTGTCCTAGGTCATGCTCTGGGGCGGACCTATGTTGTTTTGAATTGGGGTGACCGCCCTAGGTCGGAATTGAAATCCCCATAGAATTGGGCTTGGGGCAGAGGCTGTTGGAGGGTTTTGGCGCACAATCTGGGGCAGTCGCCCCGAGTTAGAATTGAAATCCTCATAGAGTTCAATGGGCCCTTGGAGAATGCCTCACATGTCTAAACTTATCGCGCAACATATATTTGAAGATTGGCCCACATATGTAAAACTTCGTTGGTCAAAAAAGAAGAAAAGAAAACGTTGTGGCAACACATCGCTTCATCTTCTTCGACCTCTTCTTTCGAAACCTCTTCGCGCCGATTGTCAATCGAGCCCCTCGTTTCCAGTCCTTATGTACTGTGTAGACTATTGCATCTTCATCTGCCAAACATATATAGAATAATCCTTCATAATCACTCTATACTTAACTATGGACACTTAATCTCCAAATTGTAATTCCAAATCCTGAATCCCCAAATCTTAATCCAAACTCCAAGCCCTGAACCTCCAAATATGAGCGTATCTACAAAAAATACAAAGATAATCAAATTCATTTATGTTATCATGTCTTCTTACCCACTATGATTCAAAAAAGACCGAATTTTGCTCCCATTATCCAAAGGATGGAGGCTTTGAGAAAAGTGAAAAAAAAATGGAAAGGATGTGTGTCCTCAAAATGTTCTTGTGTTAAGTTTTTCGTTACACACCTACTAACCTTCAATTTGCAGTGATCTCCATTGGGCATTGATCCTGACATATAAATTTAGTGGAACATGATAATGTGAGTTTGAGTATCTAAAATCAAGGTTATAATTATTTTTTTAGCTATCTAAAGCTTTATGGTACTTCTAATTAATATCCTAACCTCTTTATTGCCCTATCTTCAATAACTTCATGCATCTAGTTGAGTTTCACGAGTTGAACATTTTCTAAAGAAAAATATATAGGTTCTATTTGGTAATGTAAAAATGTCTGGTAAAGTCTAGCAAAAGTTTTTTTTTTTTTTTTTTTAAATGTTAAGTCTAGGAAAATTTTAGCCCCACCCAAGTGCAAATGATGGGTCCACCAATGGTCATGCTGAGATGAAGAGAAACAACATAGCTCCATCTATAACTTATGAGGAGTCAAAGCTTTGTTAATATAATGCTTTGATAAACTTTATATAAACAATTAATTGATGGCCAAGTGATTAAGATGGTTGCATTTTAACCTTGAGGTCAAGGGTTGCCATAAGCTCTTGGTTTGCATGGGCAGTAATTATACCATAACCTCTCAAAATAAGGAAATAAAAGGAGAAGTGGTGGAAGCAAAGCGTGGGGGCTGACGAGTCAACTGTTTCTTTTGGACGGGGAGGAGACAAGAAAAGCAAGAGAAGGAGAAAACAGAGAGGAAATGAGAAAAGACAGAAAAAATGGAAAAGTAAGAAAATAATTCCTTTTTTTTTTTTTTCTTTCACTTATCCATCTTCTCCACTTCACCTTCTCCATTCCAAAAAGGAAAAAGCCATCCTGGATCGTCATGATCACAACCCAATTGAGTTTGTGAATTGATGGTGGTTTTGTTTATAGCAGACCATCCCTTGTTTACCATCCCTTGTTGTTTTATTGGCCAATTAGAATTATGTCCATAATGGACTTGAAATGGTCAAGCCTCATCGTTGAACAAATTGAATTGGGTAGGTTGACCAATACCATTTGGGTTAATCTTGACCCATAGTTTTTGGCCTAGTTTTTTTACCCATAATTCTGGTCTAGTTTTGACCTATATTTCTGGCCTTATTTTGACCTACAATCCTAGCCTGATTTTAGATTGCAATTGAAACCATTTATAACAATACATCTTTGGTTAGTACTTTAGCCACCTCCTTAGGCCTGCTGCGATGCCAGTTCCGGTTAATATTCTAGTTGTGCTCACCACTTTATTTTCCGACTGGTATATGCTGGCTTTTTTTTTTTAACCCTTTGTTAGAACCACTTCGAGCCAATATTTGGATTATTATTCACCCCTTTTTAACCTGTATTTGGGCTATAGTTTTGATCCATGTCCAGGTGGGATTTGAGTTGAGTTCTGATTCATTCAAAACTATAATTTGGATGTTTTTATAACCCATTTAGAGTCATAGTTTGAACTAAATCTTGAGCCCACTTTCAGCCGAGACTCCTTGGAACGGGACTGCTCTATCCATTACGGATCCTACCTGAGTTTGAGTAGATCCTTGGGTTCTAAGAGGCATCCTTCCTTTACTACAGTACGAGCACTTAGCCTTGGATGCCTTTTGGGGGTATGTGTGCTCATACGCACAACCCACCCGCCCGTTGCCTAAGTTGGTGAACTTATTCTTACAACGCTTTGAACGGTTCTCTTAGTTTTCATACCCTCAACAATTGTATCAAATTGAGGACTTGAGATCCTAAAAGACCATGATCTAGAGGGTTCGTAAAAGGGCTATTATGGTTGCTAGGCTAACCAAGAGCTTAGTGCATGTCAACCCGACATAATTGGTTCTCCCATACTGCGTACCTTAATCAAGCTGTGTACCTAATCCAAATGAAGAAATAAAAGATGCTCTCTCTAGACTTGTGGACTTAGGCACCCTTTGCCGAACCAGGTAAAAATCCTTTTGTTCATTTGTGGTGATGGTGATTGTGCTTTCCTTTTTCAACCTTTGTCTTTCAAGATGAGTACTATGTACTCTAACAACTCTTGAAAACTCAAAAACACCAATCCAAATCCCACCAGCATCACAACAAACACTTTCTTCGTTTACAGGGGCTCTCCTTCTAGTACCTACAATCACCGACTTGACTCTTGAATATCTTATCACAATGTTTGAGTTTAGTCTTTTGACATTCAACGCCCCCTTGATTCTTACACTCTTACTAAGATTGTTGGTTTCACATAAAGACTGCTGTAAATGTTGCGTTAACTCTAGGAGGTCAACCAATTAAACCCAATGGGTGTATATAGTATGACAAGTTCTCCCACGTTGAATGCGTATCAATTTATCTCAACCTACAGCCAGTGGACCATCTTGACCACGGCCATCACAAACAGCAGCCTCCACTTCTTACACCATCACCATTGCCTCTACCACGGGTACCATCACCCCTACCGACAAGGAAGGATATATATGCATGCAGATTGATCCTGGCTAATCACATAAGGAAGGGAATATACCATAACATCACATCTGCCCATGCTGTCACAATTAAGGGAAGAGAATCTGACTCAGTACTTTAGCTCGAATAGTATCATATTTGGTTTCAACCCTCTCAGAAGATTATATATGCGCTAGACCTCTAAATTCTTTTCTTATTTTTTTTTTTCACAACACTGGTACCAATTCTTTGTACACAAATTACTACTGGTTGATTCTCCAATATCAATTTGTGGGAAAGTATTGACTATGATACTTATAAGGACTACCATATGAAGTAGGGAACATCATAGGTGCACCTTAAGGATTTTGATTTGATTCATGTCTCGTCAGCAATAATTTGGATATATGACTGATTGCATAGAATATCAAATTGATTGTATAAAAAAAAATAGAGAGAGATTAAAAAAGGTGATGGGTTGGTGAAGCCAATCAAGACTTTATTCTATTACAGAGGTTTATCTGTAATTTATCGGCTCAATCTGGGCCATCTGTTATGAGGCCAGATTCGACGATTGTGGGTGTCTAGAGGTTTAGGACTTCATGTGTTTATACTGGTTGGTGAGAACATTGTAATTATGGTGAAATTGAGAGAGAGCAAGAGAGACGATGAGTGCTTGTACGCTTGTGAGAATTTTCAATAATAATGAACGGTGTGAATATTCCGTGGACGTAGGCAATTTTGCCGAACCACGTAAATCATACTGTGTGATTGATGGATTGTTTTTCGTAGATCGTGCGTGTATTTCCATTCCTAACAACTGGTATAAAAGCCTAGGGTTTTGCGCGATCAGGATCGAGTTTGGAGAAGAGATGACCTGGATCTCTTGATTTCGCCGCACATTAAAGAGGGTTCGGGTATTGTTGCAGATTTGTTCTTGGTTCCTGATTTGCAGAAGATCAGATCTCTCTGAAGTGGGCCACGGATTTGCCTTCTCACAGAAGGAAGAGAATCCGGACTGACCACTGTCGTCGTCGCTTCTGCCATCGTCACTTGACCGGAGAAGGAGAAACAACAGGGCGATTTGGGTGTATTTTTTGTGTTCGGCTAGGCCCCACATCGTCGGGGAAGAAGGGTTCTATTGTGCCCATCGCTGCAAGATCGCCGTCGCCGGAGTTTCGTCGTCGCCGTCCTTGCCGTCTTCCGTCTCCGCCTGCCCACCGTCGCCGCGGAAGACAACCGCAAAAGGAATCGGCGCTGCGTTCTTTGTTCTGTAGCAGAGAGCAGAACCGAAGAAGAAGAAGACGACCCAGTTGGGTCCGTTGCAAGTCAGGTCCAAGTCAGTTTGACCTGACCCGTTTCACAGACGCCCAGCCTAAAAAAGGTCAGAAGTTCTGGGCCAAGTCAGAAACAGGTTAGTTCTGACCCAGCCCAGTCCGCGCAGGAGAAGCCCAGCAGCCAGACGCTGATGTCATCCTGACGTCAGTAGTACAGTCAACCGCCTAGTTTGACCGGATTCAAGGGCCAGAATTGTTTTTTAATTTTTGAAGCCATCCAGACTGAGAATTGCGCTCCGTTTTTTTTTGTTGGATTCGTCTCAACGAGATCTACAGGGTAGATAGAACGGATTGACAGTTTGACAGGCAGATAAATTCGTCAAGTAGATTGAGTTTGGTTTGAGGGGGAGCAATGACGGACGACGCAAAGCACACAATTGAGGAGTTTAATGGCACAAACTTCGCGTACTGGAAGATGTAAATTGAGGATCTCCTCTACCAGAAGAAATTCCACTTGCCGCTTGGGAGAAAAGCCAAGAAACATGCAACAATGTCAGATGCAGAATGGGAGGTACTCGACAAGAAAGCCTTAGGTACAGTTCATCTTTCTATCAAAGTCTGTTACATTCAATATATCAAAGGAGAAACCACTAAAGATGTTATGGATGCCCTATCATGAATGTATGAAAAATTTTCCACCTCAAATAAAGTTTTATTGATGAGAAAACTGTTTAATATGAAGATGGTTGAAGGTGGGGTTGTTGCTGAACACCTGAATGAGTTTAACACGGTCATGAGCCAGTTATCCTCGGTTAACGTACAATTCGAAGATTAAATTTGGGTTTTGTTGGTTTTGTCTTCTTTACCAGATAGCTGGAATAGTATGGTTACATCACTGAGTGATTCTTCAGGATCAACAAAACTGAAATTTGATGATGTTATAAGTGCTATCCTCGATGAGGAAATTCGCAGGAAACCTTCAGGTGAATCATCAAGAAGTGCATTGAATGTCAGAAACAGAGGAAGATCATCTGAGAGAGAGCAAAATCGTGGAAGATCAAAATCAAGGAGCAAGTCAAGATCTTCAAAAGGCAAGATTGAGTGCTGGAATTATGGCAAGAAAGGACATTTGAAAAAGGACTGCAGAGCTCTACCAAAGAAAAACAAGCAAAAGAACAGTAATAAGGACAACGAAGTTTCAGCAAATGTCGCAGGTGATGTTGTTCAAGATGCTTTAATTCTTGCTTTTGATTATAAATCTGAATCTTGGGTTATAGATTTTGGTGCGTCCTTTCATGCTACTATACACAAAGAACATCTCAAAAATTATGTGCAAGGTGACTTTGGAAAAGTTTATCTTGGTGATGATGAACCTTGTGACATAATTGGCATGGGAGATGTTCAGATTAAATTTCCAAACAGCAGTATATGTCAATTGAATGATGTCAGGCATGTACCCAGCTTGAAGAGAAACCTTATATTAGTTGGTCGGCTTGCTAGCTCTGGTCACGTAATTATTTTTGCACATGATTTCTGGAAAGTTATAAAAAGGAGTATGGTTGTTGCACGCGGTAATAAAGAATGAACTCTTTACTTGACTAACAGCTTTACAAGTTTCATTGTAGTTGCAGATAAAGACATTGATTCAAACACATGGCACTATAGACTCGGACACATGAGTGAGAAAGGGATGAAGATTCTTCATTCTAAAGGTAAGTTGGGAGGACTCAAGTCCTTGGACTTAGAGTTCTGTGAAGATTGTGTTTTCGGAAAGCAGAAAAAAGTTACCTTCTCTAAAGTAGGCAGGCCATCGAAGTCAGAAAGGTTGGAACTAGTATGCACGGATGTGTAGGGACAAACTTAGGTACCTTTTCTTGGTGGATCTTCTTACTTTGTCATATCCATTGATGATGCTACCAGAAAATTATGGGTATATCCTATGAAACACAAGTCCGATGTATTTGATGTTTTCAAGAAGTGAAAAGCTTTGGTTTAAAATGAAACATGTTTGAAATTGAAATGCCTAAGATCTGATAATGGGGAAAAGTACTGCAGCAAAGAATTTGAGGAGTATTGCACCAAAAATGGCATTAAGTGAGAGAAGACCATTCCCAATACACCACAGCAAAATGATGTGGCAGAGCGCATGAACAGGACAATTGTTGAGCGTGCCAGAAGTATGAGGCTACATGCTGGATTACCCAAACAGTTTTGGGCGGAAGCAATGAATACTGCTGCATACTTGATCAATCGAGGGCCTTCAATACCTTTCGATGGTAGACTACCAGAGGAAGCTTAGACCTGAAAAGAGGTAAACCTTTCACACTTAAAAGTATTTGGTTGTATCTCTTATGTTCATGTTGATGCAGAAAAATGAGACAAACTAGATTCCAAATCTAGGAAATGCACTTTCATTGGATATGGTTCTGATGAGTTCGGTTACCGCTTCTGGGATGAAGAAAATATAAAAATCATTAGAAGCAGAAATATTATATTTAATGAGAAAGTGATGCACAAAAACAAGGACAAGGTGCAGGAGGACATCAATGAATATTTAGAACTGAATGACACTTCTGAAAATGATGTACCTAAAGTACATGAAAATGAAAACCCGTAAGTGGACCTTCAAACGCCTGCCCCGGTAAGAAGGTCATCTAGAACTCCTAAGCCTACACAGTGCTATTCACCTTCTTTGTTTTACTTGTTGTTAACTGATGGTGGTGAGCCAGATTGTTACGAAGAAGCATTGCAAGTTGAAACTCGGGCAAGGTGGGAACAAGCCACGGAAGATGAGATGAAATCTTTATCATCAAACCAGACATGGTACTTAGTTCAGTTGCCCGAGGGAAAGAAAGCATTGCACAACAAGTGGATGTATAAATTGAAGGAAGAACATGACAGTAGCAAGCAATGCAAAGCTAGATTAGTTGCAAAAGGCTTCCAGCAGAAGGCAGGTATTGATTACTCTGAGTTATTTTCTCCTGTGGTTAAATTGAACACAATTAAAAGTGTTTTGAGCATTGTGGCGGTAGAAGATTTACATCTTGAGCAGTTAGATGTGAAAACCACGTTTCTCTATGGTGACTTAGAAGAAGACATCTATATGCATCAGCCACAGGGATATGCTGTACCAGGAAAGGAGGAAATGGTGTGTAAGCTCAAAAATAGTTTATACGGTGTAAAGCAAGCCCTAAGACAATAATATATTAAATTTGACAGGTTTATGTGCAACACAGGTTACAAACGATGTCATGCAGATCATTGTTGTTATTTCAAAAGTTTTGATAACTGTTATATTATTCTACTCTTGTACGTCGATGATATGCTAGTTGCAGATTCAAATATGCATGAAATAAACAATTTGAAGAAACAGTTGTCACGGGAATTTGAAATGAAGGACTAGGGCGCTGCAAATCAGATTCTCGGCATGAGAATTAGTAGAGACAGGAAAAATCGCACATTGAAGTTGTCTTAGGCAGCATATGTTGAAAATGTTCTAAACAAGTTCAACATGCAGAGTGCTAGGCTAGTTAGCACTCCATCGGCCAGTCACTTCAAACTCTCAAAAGAGTTGTCTCCTAACACAGAACAGGAGAAGGAGAACATGTCCAAAGTCCCATATACTTTAGCTGTTGGCAGCTTGATGTAATGCTATGGTTTGCACTAGACCAGACATTGCTCATGCAGTGGGAGTTGTAAGCAGATTTATGAGTAATCCTGAAAAAGCGCATTAGGAGGCAATTTAGTGGATTCTTAGATATCTGAGAGACACCACTAATGCATCATTGCGTTTTGGAGGATCAGAGATCAAATTGCATGGCTATGTTGATTCGAACTTGGCAAGAGATCTTGATAGAAGCAAAAGCACTACAGGATATGTCTTCACATCGGGTACTGCAGCAGTCAGTTGGAAATCTCAATTACAAGACATTGTTGCACTTTCAACCACAGAAGCAGAGTATATTGCAGCTATAGAAGCTAGTAAGGAAATGATTTGGTTACAGGAGTTAATGGAAGAGTTGGGTAAGAAGTAAGAGTCCAGCATGCTTTACAGTGACAGTAAGAGTGACATTCATCTAGCAAAGAATTCAGCATTTCATCCAAAAACCAAACACATTCGAGTCAGATATCACTTCATACGGTGGCTTCTGGAAGAAAAAGTGTTGAAACTGGAGAAGATTTTATCAACTGAGAATCCTGCAGATATGTTCACAAAGGTGGTGACTACAGAGAAACTGAAGCTGTAGTCAACTTTAGTTGGTCTTCAAGTATGAAGATGAGGTATCGAGATTCTCAGCCATGTTCTGTTATTATCAATGCCATTCAGTATGATCAGTCTTCAAGTGGGAGATTGATGGGTTGGTGAAGCCAGATCTAGACTTTATTCTATTACAGGGGTTTATCTGTAATTTATCGGTTTAATCTAGGCCATCTATTATGAGACCAGATCCGACGGTTGTGGGTGTCTAGAGGTTTAGGGCTCCATTTATTTATTCTGGGTGGTGAGAGCATTGTAATTATGGTGAAATTGAGAAAAAGCAAGAGAGACAGTGAGTGCTTGTACTCTTGTGGGAATCTCCAATAATAGTGAACGGCGTGAATCTCTCGTGGACGTAGGCAATCTTGCCGAACCATGTAAATCCATGTATTGTGGATTGATTGTGTGATTGTCTTGTAGATCATACATGTGTTTTGATCCCAAACAAAAGGGGGATCAAACCACAATGCGAGATCACTTCATTGAATCCAAAACTCTCGTCTCTTGTTTTACTTTTGCCAATCTTATGGAGTGTTTACAAACTAACTAGCAATGTCGATGGCTCAGGAGATATTCATAAACTGGATAACAGTGTTGACATCTCTAGAAAATAAATTTTCCAAAATGTTGACAGAATACACCAACGAAAATAGGATCAACCAAAATGTGCACTTTCGTAGCTTGCCTGGGAGCTGCAAGAGCCAAAAAAAACAACAACAAACAGGTTGGATTAAAGAAAATGGTATCAGGACTAGGTTTTCATCCTTATTTCTAGTTTGTAAAATTTTCTTTTTGATTATTGCATTGAAAAAACATCTTTAGTATTTTTTCATCATACGCATGTGATTTACTTTTGCATGTGAATTCATGGCTTGTTTTGGCAAACAGGGAACTTGGTATTGGGTTAGTTGCATACTCTCCTCTTGGTCGTGGGCTTTTTGGTGGAAAGGCTGTTGAAAGTCCGTCACCAAACAGTTTATTGGTAAAAACTTATCTTAGCAAATTCTTCTTAGTTCTTGCAATTATCATTTAAAACATAAAGCAAATTTTAGAGGATGGGGGATTTGATTGATTAATTCCTTTGTATTTATGTACATAAAGGTTGTTAATACTGACATACCTCCTTCCATTTCTCTAATAGGCTTTAAATCCAAGGTTGGTGGGAGAGAACTTCAACAAGAACAAAAACCAGTATACACGCATAGCAAGCTTAGCTACAAAGCACAATTGCACCCCTGTTCAACTAGCTCTAGCATGGGTTGTCCATCAGGGGGATGATGTGTTTCCCATTGCTGGTAAGAAAATGATTCATTAATTTTTTATCATGATTTTGCTTTGAAAGTTCCGTAGAACCTACTTGAGTGGATGCTAGTCTAATTAATCAAACCAATGCAGCGGATGTAACCAATAAAATAAAATAGAACTAGCAAATAAATCTACCAAGCAATCACCACAAGAAGGCAGATACAATATTTAACGTGGAAACCCTTTCCAGGGATAAAAACCACGATCCAGAAGTCAAGAACTCATGAACAGTTACAAGATATACTTACAGACCGTTTTTCACAATCACTACTTTGACCTAAGGAATGTAGTTGTTCTTGCAGAACTTCTGGTGCGGCGACTTCCCCGCCGTGCACCGTTCTCCTTACTTGATCTCGTCGCATCTTGTCAACCAAGATGATCAATCTTCTACAAGAGAGTAGAAGTAACAAAACCTTCTAGACCAGTTAGGGGCGGAACCAGGAATTTTTTTTTTAGTGGGGGGCGGGGGGAGGGGGGGTGGGAAAGTTAAAAAAACCCATTAAAAAGTTACAAAATTTAATTATTAATTACATAATAGATAGCACTCAAAAGTGGAATTACATTACTATTATTTAGAAAAATCAGTATTTTAGAAATTCATGTCATAACCCTTGTCAACGAGCACTCAAAGGAGAAATTATTGATTATAATTTTGGAACAAACAAATATGCCCACTATTATATATTTATGAGCAATACCCATATTTAAAATCTAGACCATTCAAAAGGGTGGTACCACTAGTTTTATCTCATCAAAATAATTTACTTCAATCGGATTTATTCTAACATAGATAATCACAATTAAAACATAACTTTTTTAGAATTTTTTTTCCTCTTTCCTTTCGTCATTTCCTTTTCTTTCTTTTCTTCCATCATTTTAATCTTTCTCCCCCAGAATCTGTTATGATTTTGTTCCTTTTTTAGAATTTTTTTCCTCCTTCCTTTTCTTTCTTTTCTTCCATCATTCCAATATTTCTTCCCCAAAATCTGCTATGATTTTGTTACTTTTGTTGGAATAAAAAACTATATTATTTAATTCATGTTAAAAGGAGGGCCATCCATCAAAAGATCACAGGGCCAGAGGGACCTTAAATAGGATTTCCATAACTTTGGGGGGGTGGGGGCAGCATGGCCCCTGAGAATACCTTTCAGAACAATCTCTCAATGGCTCTACAGAACAAGGAAATCTCTCTTAGGGTTTTCTCACCTCATATCAAAGAAAGAATTAATTTCTTGCATATCTTTGGGTTCAGAGAAACACCCAATATTAGTATATAGCCTCAAACCCGTACATAAGACTCCTAGTGATAATACACTAATAATTAAAAGCATTCTAGAACTTTTTCATAGAGTCTGAATTGGACCGGGTGCAGTCCTCCTCGCCCACTATAGCGAGCCATGTCTTTGCCTTTTTGGCCTAACATATATTTGTCACAATTATGACCCTTACAATCTCCCCCTTTTGGAAATTCTTGGACAAAACAACCTAGAACAATACAATATAATCTACTTAAAAGAAAAAACTCAAAAACAATTGAATTTAAAACAAAAATATTAAGCGCTGTAGATCTTGCATTGCCTTTTCTTGAGCACGAGGCTCACTATAGCGAGCCATGTCTCTGCCTTTTTGGCCTTACATACATCTGTCACAATTATGACCCTTACATGCATCTATCTAAATTTAATGCAAACTATATACAACCAAAGATGTACACTAATGTGGGTTTGGGTTTTTAATGAGTCGGGTTCTAGTCAGTTCAGGTCGGGTTGAAGGTCAAGACTAATACAAGGCTTTTAACTATTCTAAATGCACAATGGTGCCATTGGCCCCAATAGGTCAGATTGATTGTAAAACAATTAATCAGATCAAAAGCCTATTAACCTGATGTAATCCATAAGGGCGGTAATTGACCACCTACGCGCCACAGATTTGCACACAAGAATCATGGAGATCATGAAGATTTCTTAGATGGTCAAAAAATCAGATCTATATTAAAAATTAACATTGGCATGTTTATCAATAAGAAACCAAGGGAGGCCTTGAGTGTAGATTACTTGATGGACGATGAGTATGATGATCCCAAAATTAAAGATCCCTAAGAAGTCCTTCGACCAATTTTCTTAGATGAGAAGGAAAAGGAGAGATTATGTCCCAGATTATCAAGAGGATGGTATGTTTTTCTCAATTTGTTCTCCATCTACTTCCCCTTTTGCTTATGTGGGCAATTGACGAAAAGGGACATTAAGTAGATGTAACACGGGTAATAGAGTTTTTTGTTTCCTCAGTAAACAAAAGCCCATTTGACAGGGGATTAGTTTCGTTGGGTCAAGACCTCAGGGATACCCATGTCATAAAAATAATGAAGTGGAAAAGGAACATTTAAAGTGAGAGGCCATTGACCCCATTGCGCCGGTGTGCCAAGGGATTAATCCTGTTGGATCAAGACCTCAGGGACACCTACGTTGTAAAAAATAATAATAAAGTGGGAGAGGAACATCATGTGAGAGGCATTGAAGTCATGTAATGGAGACTGAGGATGGAGGTCAAGCAAAACATGTAGTGTAACACTTGGGTTGACAGGGTAACAATCAAGTGAGGAATGGAAATAAGTAGACGTGGATAAGAACACTTGAATCTTGCCATGGCTCAATGCAGAATGAGGCCCTTTTTTTTTTTCAACCGGTAGAGCTTTTCAATATTTCTCCATCAGGTGGGCTGTACTTTCATTTGTAATTCTCTTAAATTTCTCATAAATAAAATATTCCCCCTAGTTAAAGAAATTTACACTCTAGCACTTGGCCCATATAATTTTAATATTTACCTTAATTAATTGCTATAAGAGCTTAGATGTGCTTACTTTCTATTATTAGGGCCTAATCACACAAATAATATTTATTAATTATTTAATTACTGCTAAAGGTCTTGATCCAGGTTTGGATCATTACAATTTTGTAATTTCCCTGGGCATGCATGTTACCATGTCAAAATGTCATTATTCTTTCAAAAGGCAGTATACATGTATCAATGCTTCAATCATATGGAGAAGCATAGCCCAAGATATTGTAATCCTCTTTGGTTTATTAGTGAATATTGATAAATAAAGGCTTGGACAAACATTTTGATCTATAAAACATAGCCTTGGAAGCTTTGTATGTCATTCCTATTTGATAATCTGTCAATATTTTTTTGGCTAAACCACAATCTGTCACATCCTTTTGATTTTGTCCTTTTTTTTTTATATCATTTCTTTCCAGGGACAACCAAGGTTAAGAACCTTGATGATAATGTTGCATCCTTGAAAGTAAAGCTTACAGAAGCAGATATGAAGTAGATCTCGGATGCTGTGCCAATTGATAAGGTGGTGGGTATCAGAATCCACCAAGGTTTCTACCTACACACATGGAAATTCACAAAAACACCACCAAAAGAGAGCAAGATTTCATCATAAGATGTTATCTGCATAGCAATACTGTAGTCTAATAATTGCCTGGCTGAACGATATTCGAGTAAAGTCACGTGGGTGAGTGGAATAATTTTATGTTAAGCATGGAATCTTGTTTATCATTGAACTCTTTGATCGGGTGATTAGCGTGTGTGCTGAAGCATGAATCACTGCGATCGAGAATCAATTCAGCCGTACAAAGAAGAGAGAACATTTCACACAGAGATTTACGTGGTTCGGCAAACTCGCCTATGTTTATAGGAAAGAAACTTGGGTTTCCTTTGGGTTCTTCACTATGCTTGGGTTTAGGGTTACAGATTACGTCTATATATATACAATCCTCACTTTCTTATCCTACAAGAAACCCCTTCTTAGCCTCTAAGAAAGCCTTGATACAATTACCAAAATACCCGTGACCCTGAACCCACTTGATCTGAATCCACTTGGCCAACAATCTACCCATCAAACCATGGGGAAGACACCCCTGAACCGTCTTACTGGGAGTTCAATCTTGCCAAATCTGAACATAGGTCTAGCCTTCCCTTAGACATGAGCTTTGTCATCATATCTAAGGGATTTTTGTTGATGTGGATCTTCTTCAGCTTCAGGAGACTTTTGTCGATGACCTCACAAGTCCAATGGTATCTCACATCAACGTACTTGGGGCGGGTATGGTATGTAGCATTCATGTTTAGATCCATGACACTTTGACTATCACAGTAGACTACATACAATTCTTGCTTCAACCTAGTTCCTAAAAAAAAAAACATCTTCAACCAAAACATCTCCTTCCCTACTTCATTAGCAGCTAGGTATTCCGCTTCAGTCGTAGGCATTGCTGTAAACTTCTACAACTTAGATTGCTAGGAAATAACTCCCTCCGCAAAAGTGAACAATTACCCAAAAGTCAGCAACCTACAATCAAGATCGCCTGTAAAATCAACATCTGTAAAGCCTTCCAGCATTGGTTTTAAGCCTTTGAAGAAACACAAGCACAACTTAAAAGTACCTCTCAAATATCTAAAGATTCACTTCACTGCTTCCCAATACTCTTTCCCTAGGTTAGAAAGAAATCTACTCACTAAACCCATTGTATGAAAAATATCTAACCGTGTAGATACCATGGCATACATAAGTCTCCCAACTACTAAGTATTATGGAACAGACATCATCCATTCCTTTTCTTCGTCTATAGTAGGACAACAGTATTTATTGAGCTTGAAGTGATTGGCTAGAGGCATGCTAACTAGCTTAGCATTTTCATGTTGAACCTTTCAAGCACCTGTTCAACATATTTGTCCCATGACAACCACAGCTTCTTGGCATTCCTGTCATGACGACATATGTGCATGCCAAGTATCTATCGTGCAGGGTCAAGTTGTTATATCAAAATTCTTTAACATCTCCTCTTTCAGCTTGCCAATTATCTTGCTATCATGTCAAACTATCAACATATCATCTATATATAAAAGAAGGATAATAAATCCACCGTTAGCAAACTTACGAACATAAATGTAGTGATCTACAATTGTCCTCTGATGCCCATGACCCACCATGAATGAATCAAACTTCTTGTACCATTGTCTCGTCACTTGCTTCATCCAGTAGAGAGTCTTTTTCAACCTGCAAACCTGTTGTTCTTTTCCTTCTACCTCAAACCCCTCCAGTTGAGTCATGTGGGTTTTTTTCTTTAAATTGCCATGAAGAAATGCAATCTTTACATCCATCTGTTCAAGCTCAAGGTCAAAGCTGGCGGCTAAACCCATGACAACTCTGATGGAAGTCATCTTTATAAATGGAGAGAATATAATCCAAGTCAGTTCCCTTCATCGAAGTCAATTCCCTTCGTCTACGCAAAGCCTTTAACCACTAACCATACTTTGTGCTTCACCAGTTTTCAACTGTCGTCTTTCTTCAACTTAAACACTCATATGTTCTTCAATACCTTCTTGGTATTGTTCTTCTTAAAAGGACTCAAATAATCATGTATGGCTTTCATCCATTTATCTTTATCTTCATGAGTCTTTTCTTCTTGGTATCTCTCCGGCTCCCCTTCATCGGTAAGCAAAGTATAATTAGAAGCAGGATACTTTGTTGATGGTTGACGCTCTCAAGTAGACCTCCTAACCTGAGGCTTCGTGCTTTCTGACTGAGGAGGCTGCTTCCCCTGCTCAACACCCTCTTCACCTGTAATCCTAATGCCTCATCACTATTCGGATCATCTTGAACACCTTCTCCACTCGTAGTCCGCATGAAAAACCACATCCTTAATTCTAATCATTCTTTTCTTCTGTGGATCCCATAAGTTGTAGCCAAATTCTTGATGCAGCATAGACCTCATGGCCACATGTGTAGGGCCCACTTAGAATTAGAAAATTTTATTAACTAATTATATGTCATTAGTTTCATATTTTATTTAGATTTCCAATTTGTTTAGTTTCCTAGTTTAAGTAGGTTTCTTAGGGCTTAAGTTATCTTTTTTATTTATATGACATTGTAGTGAAGAATTATTCAGAGAGTTTATTAATGAAATTAGGTTTTCCCATTGAGGTGCGTCCTCATTTATTGTCTCTTCGGAAATCGATTGTGTCTTCAGACACGTGCTTTGGCACCCATTGTGCTTTTAGCACTTCAAACGCAAACCCTAACCCTAGGGTCTGCATCAATTGGTATCGGAGCGGAACGATCCCTCGATTGATCGGCGTGTTACCGTTATCACCACCCATCCTGCTACCCAGATCCATCGTACACCCTTCCGCAGATCCCAGCCACATTCCATAACCCAAATCTCCACCATAGAACCCTCCTGCAGCCCATCCCACCTTCCGAAGCCCATCAGCCATACGCCCCTATTCCCTTAACCAAACTTCTCCCTGATTCCCCATCATCCCAGTACCATTAGCACCCTCCCAGCCGCACCTTCCATAACCGAGACCCACCCCACTGTCGAACCTTGAAAACCCCCTTTCTTGCCTCCAACCTTTAACTCTAGAACCTAGTTGAGCCTCCTTCCTATTCCCAGAAACCATAAACCCAAAATCACCTCCTCCATCGTCTGCCTAGCCCCTTAAACACCAAAATTCCCTCCAGCTTCCCGAAACCCCATTGCAGGACAAAAAAAAAATCCCAGCGGCTCTTCGTCCGACATCCCATTCCCGAACTAGGACAGGAAAAAAAAAAAGAACAGAGGAAGAAGACGAAGAAGAAAAAAAGAAGAGGAAAGAGAAGCATACCTTGCACCGGCTCATACGAGTCCTTCCCACTGCCGCACAGCCGTTGTCACCAACGCCATGCCGTGCAACATCTCCTAGCATCGCCTTCTCCAACATCTCATCATCTCTGGCCGCTGCAGCTAATCCGCTCCTCCATCCTCACCCAGAGCTAACACCAGACGACGAAGCCCTCTCCTCTCTTGCGTTGCTGTATCGAGCGGAGAATTGTGTTGCTGTATCGAACAGAGAATTGGATTCTATCCTTTTTCTCCTCCCTTGACACGATGACCGAGGCGGACCTCTTCTTAGTTTGGGTTTGACCCGACCCGACTTGTTTCCACCCTTTACTGTCCAGCCAGTTCAGCGCCCGACCTGTTTTGCAGAGCCCAGCAGTCTATACAAAACTAAAAATTCAGGCAGAGTACAGACATCAGCACATCTGATCAACAACAACTTTGACCCGATCAACAGTTGAGATTTCTTCTTACGATGTCGAGCTCATCTACCATCATATTTTAGATCCGTCTTCCCCATCGTGATCGTGGAGAGAAGATCTACACTCAGGTCAGTCCATTATGAAATTCCATATCAGTAAGTCCTACAATGCACTTCAAGGGGTCAGATATGCGTGTCAATATGGATTATGGTATGCTGTAAATAAAAATTATTTCCAGCAATTTCTTGATTTAAAACAAGAAGAATTGTCCGTTCTTGAATATTCTGACGAATTTTCAAGACTCCAAGATGCATGTGGAATGGAGTATGATGAAGAACATGATTTCATTAGTTTTGTAAGAGGCTTAAGACCTGACATAGTGGAAAGAATGATTGACTGCAAGACAATTCACAATGCATTTTGGGAAGCAATTCATGTGGAGCGGATACTTAAAAGGTCTCATCTAGTGGAAGTTACGCTTCAAGAAGAAAAGTCGCCACACATAACAGACTGTGTTGAGGAACCAGGGACATCAGATATGCAGACCAATCCGCCAGGGTTGGACACAGGAGATTCCGTATCTACAGTTGGCCTTGAAATTTCTCCTATGAGTACTAATAATTCCAAAGTGCAAATATCAAGTGATGCGGCACAAGTTATTGATATTCCCTACATTAATTCTCCTATTGATTTTGTCTTTGGGGATCAACTATGTCAACGAGGAGATGACTAGCGGATAGTCAGAGATTCTGATTTCATGGTGCATGTTCAACAAGTAAGGCACATCAACACATATTTCAGCCATCAAAAGCAATTATGCATGAAGCTGTGCCAAGTAGTTATCGATCGACCAACACATCGAAAGTTCATCCGATTGATCTTTGATCCAGGTGGACACTTTTCGAACTCGAGGTCAAGTTCTTTTTCAAGTGGGGGAGAATGATGCAGCATAGACCTCATGGCCACATGTGTAGGGCCCACTTAGAATTAGAAAATTTTATTAACTAATTATATGTCATTAGTTTCATATTTTATTTAGATTTCCAATTTGTTTAGTTTCCTAGTTTAAGTAGGTTTCTTAGGGCTTAAGTTATCTTTTTTATTTATATGACATTGTAGTGAAGAATTATTCAGAGAGTTGATTAATGAAATTGGGTTTTCCCATTGAGGTGCGTCCTCATTTATTGTCTCTTCGGAAATCGATTGTGTCTTCGGACACGTGCTTTGGCACCCATTGTGCTTTTAGCACTTCGAACGCAAACCCTAACCCTAGGGTCTGCATCAATTCTCCTCAATCATAACCAACAAAGATGTAAGGCACTGCCTCATCATCCAACTTTGGTTGTTGCTCCTTTGGTACATGTGCAAAAGCCTTGTGCCCGAACACCTTTAAATGATAATAGGAAGAATCTTTACTGATCCATATCCTCTATGGAAGTTTAAAGCCCAAAGGAATTGAGGGAAACCCGTTAATCAGGTAACTGCTAGTCAGAACGACTTCACTCCAAAATGGATGGGGTAACTATGCCACTTTCATCATGCATCTCAACCTCTCAAGGATAGTGCTGTTCATTCTCTCTTCCACACCATTATGTTGTGGAGTACCAGGAACTGTCCTTTCATGTCGAATGCCATGCTTCAAATAATAACTTTTAAACTGGTTGGATGTATACTCACCACCATTATCTGCACGGAGACACTTCAAGAACATTCATGTCTCTCTTTCAAACATGGCATGAAATTGCTGAAAAATCTGGAATTAACACATGATCCTTTGATTTCAACTCATAAACCCAGACTTTCCTTGATACATCATCAATAAATGTGACAAAAAACTTATTTCCACCCAAAGACTCTACCTCCATGGGAACACATACATCAAAATATACCAGATCTAAGACATTAGATTCTAACTTTGATGTTTTGCTGAAAGAAACCCTATATTGTTTACCAAATAAGCAATAATCACAAGAGTCAATGGATGTACCCTTGGAGTAATGAACTGATTCCTTCTTTGCCAATGACCGCATTCCTTTCTCACTCATTTGTCCAAGTCTAGTGTGCCCCAAACTCAGAGTGAAGCTGTCTTCAAGAGCATTCAACACACATTTACACAGCTTCACATAGCTTCACATGTGTCTCGTAGAGCGTATTTCATGCATTCCCTCTCGCGATAAAAAGAGAGCCCTAGTGAGTTTCCATCTGCCATTTTCGAGGTGACTTTCAAAACTCACATGGTCCAATTTAGTCCCAAAATTCAAATTCAACCGCAGATCAGGAACATGTCTCACATATTTCAGCGTCATTATGCAACCAACATCGATTTGTATGTAAACATCACTGACCCCAACAATCTTTGAATGATCCTGTGTTGCCCATTTTCACAATACCAAAGTCCCCTTCTTTGTACGTTGTGAACATCTTCCTACAAAGAGTAGCACGGTAGGATTCCGCTGTGTAAAGAACCTACTCAACCTGATCGTCTGCAACACTCAAACACTCTTTATCTTCACTGGCAAGTATTGCTACTTTATGACTCAAAGTAGTTGTAGTGTTCTTAGTGTCATTCTTTTCTTTATTGTTGGCTTCATTCTTCAAGGCAAAGCAATACCTCCTTGCCACAGTGAAAGAACTTTTCAAACTTTTTCCTAGTCTGTGACCCCCTCTAGACCTATCATGACCACTATTTGGTCCTCTACTCTTACTCCTCCCCCTTTACTAAGTGATTAAAGCTTGTGTATTATATGTTCTTACAGTTTTTCTTCTTTTCAACAAGTTGCTGGTAACTTGGCTCATAGATAACACACCATCTGGAGTAGAATTGCTCACAGAAATAACCAATAATTTCCATGTATCTGGCAAATAACTAAGAAACAACAAATCTTGCATCTTTTCTTTAATGACAATCTTCATTGTGGCTAGTTGGTTCAAAACACTTTGGATCTCATCTTAAAGGATCAATGTTTCCAATTTGCAATCTTTCCAATCCCTTTCTCAACTAACCATTGGAGACATCCATAGTTCCTCACAATAGGTTAGATTCTCTGTTTGGGAATCACTCCACCTATAACACCTTAGATGGTGATCATGATGGAGGATGTGAAAACCCGACATCAAATGTAGGTGAAGATGAGAATGCGACCAAAAATCTCTGTTACTCAGCCTTAAGAGATGGAAGCGCACCAACAATCTCTACTTGGGTGACTAGAGTGCTCGGCTTGGGAAAATAGGTAATGCTAAGGAAGGTAGGTTTATGGGAAAGTTTGTAACTGCCTCAAGGTACGTAACCTTGAATCATAAGAGCCCTACAATATGCTCACATCCAGCCAAGCCGTAGGAAAGTAACCCACCTTATGTATTACTCAATGTACTTGAGAAAATGCATGGTGCTTCCACCATTAGGAAACTAACCACTAGCATTTTTTTCTTATTATAATTGTGGGCTTGTTTGGAACTGTAGAGGTGCAAAAAAGTTCTCTACATACAATCTACGAACTTAGATGCCTGTGTAGGATGCACCATTTGGATTTTCTCTTTATAACTGAAACTAAATCTGATGAAAATGGCATCCAGAATCTTACCATGGAACTACAATTAGACAAAGTGGATAGTGTTAGTGCTACAGGCAATGCAGGGGGAATTGCTCTTCTCTGGAAAGATCAATGGCGATATCCGAGTCACTTAAAGTGATAAAGACATTTTCCATTGTATAATTAAGGAAAAGTCAAATGGAAATTGATCAGTCACTTT
The DNA here is from genome assembly GCA_029852735.1 of Persea americana. Classification (NCBI taxonomy): domain Eukaryota; kingdom Viridiplantae; phylum Streptophyta; class Magnoliopsida; order Laurales; family Lauraceae; genus Persea; species Persea americana. Next base: position 20,605,384 of record CM056816.1, read on the forward strand.
TTACAAGGCCCTCCTTATTGGAGTGAACAATAATCCTTTTGGATCCATTAAAATGACCTAAGGAAAAGGGTGGTGGGCCCGTGGATGATCATTGGGGATTTTAATGAAATTCTACATGAGAAGGAAAAGTGGGGAGGTAATCAATTCAATGCCTCAAAAGCCAAAGCTTGCCTCGATTTTATTGCGAGCTCTAACCTTATTGATCTCGGTTATGTTGGTCCTAAATTTACTTGGACTAACAAGCGCAGAGGTCTAGCAAATGTTAAGGAGAGGTTGCATGAGGCTCTTGACAATGTCAAGTGGCGGACTATGTTCCCCAAATCCATTTTTTCACTGTCTCAGTAGGTGGATATGATAATTCTCATATTCTATTTGTCACCATCCCCAATCATCCTAAGCTCCCACACCCCTTTAGGTTTCATAACATGTGGTTTAGGGATGAGGAATGTGTTGTTATTGTAGTAGATAGGTGGAAAGAACTTGATAACTCCTCTAGTGATAACCTTGTTAAAACCCTTAATTGGCTTGGGAAGGACCTCTCAAAGTGGAATAAGACTAAATTTGGGAAGGTCGAAGAGTACATTACTAAGATTAGTTGTGAAATTGACATAATTAAGAACCTTGAACCTAGTAGTGAGACCGTCACGTCCCCCGAACCTGATTAGAGATTAAAATAGATCTGGGGAGTGAGATTTAAGGCTAATTTAAAATTTTCACCCTTTTAGCACAAGGATTGTAAGTCTGCTATAAGGATGATATCTTTGAAGACTCATTCAATAAATAACTTGCAAAACTTTTCATAAATCAAATCATATATAATATCAAAGCAAAGAAATCTTATTCTCATTAATGATTAAAGTTCAACCAATAAACGGTTAAAGCTAGTAAAGCCAAGAATTATCAACCAAATGGTCATCCCAAGTCCTATACCATTTGAAAACATAAGAGTCAATGAAAGAATAATCCAACGGTGTATAATAAATGAATAGCAAGAATCTAATGTTGTCCCCATGAATCTCCCTCTAGTGCCGTGTGGGAGGACGCTACTTTATGTTATCGGTACACCACTCTCGCTCCTCCTCCACCAAAGGATCTCCTCACTTGCTGGCTCCTCAAAGTACTATGTTGTGATGTCTGCACACTAAGGAACAGAGTCAAAGACATGTTGAGCAAAAACTAAGCAAGGCATAAGTAAGTATAACATGTCTTAAATATAAAAATAATGACACGCATGTAATCATGTGAGTGCTGACAGGCACATGTCCCCCGACCACCAACATGCCCCTCGCCTCTTTCCAAAGCCAAAACCCTCCTTGGTGGCCCACCATCAAGCCTCCTTTCCAAGCTTTTCGGGTTTGCACTCAATCCCACACCCCTCCCCCAGTCTTCAACCAAGCTCTAATCCCCAACTTGATGGCACATTGGTTGCTTTGGCTCCAGCTTCGCAATTTGCCCTGCCTCTAGCTTGGGATCATCCCCCTGTCTAAGCTCAGTTCCACCTATGGGATCACGCCCAGGTTATTCAACTCCAACAAAACCCGGTCACTCTCCTTCAGGAAAGAACCCCCCTCCCCTCTCCTAGCCTCCAGAACCAATCTCAGCTTCCTGCCCCTTTTCTAATCCTAACCCAACTCCTCCGGCAGCAGCCTCTCAAGATAACCCCAGCACTCCGATCCCCCCTCCCTTATCCCAACCCTCTTTTAATCCCCATATTTTACCTAACCCCACTCCATCCCCTGCTAGCCCTCTATCCCTGCCACCAGCTAATCCCGCCCCCCACCCCCCCTACCCCCCCGCCTTGCGCGGGGACTCTAACCAGCTTCTCCTTCTCCGTAATCACCTAAATCTTCAGCTTCTTAACCCCACAAGCAAACCCTCACGGACTCCTACCACATTTCCCAAAACCTATGCCAGCCAACTCTCCCATTCCGTTTTCTCTCCCCCTCCGGCCATTCCCCCCTCCGGTTTTGCTCGATGGCAAGTTTATAATCAGGATCCCCATCCAGATGGTGAACTCTAACAAACAATCCTTTTCCCACTGTGCAACAGGGAAATTTGTTGGCCGGAGACCTTCCCTGGAAGCTGTGGAACAATGGGTGATCTCCTTGTGGCGATTGTCCAGACCGTGTATGATCTCTCTCACAGAAAAGGGAAATTTTATTTTCAGATCCGACTCTAAGGAGGATAAGGAAGAGCTGGTTGGCCATAGTCCCCTACTAATGGAGGGGGAAAAACCCCTCCTCATTAGAAGCCTTATTTTAGATAAGCCTTAGGGGAATACTCTACCATTGCTAGAGTAGTGACATTCTTCTGTCGATCGCGGCCTCTATTGGGAAGCCTCTTCGTCTAGAAAAGATCACTGCCAAGCAGTGGATGTTTTCCTTTGCTAGAGTTCAGGTGTTACCAAATGTGGTTAGCTCTTCTCCAGGGACCCTCACAGTCAAATTGGAAGGAGAAGACATAGTTGAAGTAGAAGTTCAATATGAATCCATACTATGCTCCCAATGTCTCTCAGCCAGACATCTCTCCACTAAGTGCCCCTTCATAATGAAGCCAGGTCTGCTGAAGACCCATGCTTAAGCGGCAGTCTTGATTGCTCCAACAACCTAAGAGGACCTTGGACAAGAGCAAAGAGCCAGCCTTCAAGCCTCCCCTGCCACAAAAGCCATTGTCTTGTCTAACTCAGGGACTCTGGGTCTGGTTCTGATCTAGGGGACAAACCCCAGGAGCAAGGCATCCAGAACCTTCAGGAAACCCTAGACACATTAACTTCTATTGCCAACCCCCCTTTTGACATAACTACTTTGCGCCCCCCCCCCCCCCCCCCCAACAAGTATGTCCCTTCCCTCTTCCCTGCTTCTCATACGCCCCCCAACTGGTCTGCCCCATTCCCCACAACCCCCCCCCCCCCCCCCTCACCATTAGCTACTGCCATTTCACCCTAAACCAATTTCGTCCCAGAGCACCCATCTGATAAATCTAACCTATCAGCAACCTTCCCTGGCCCCCCTACCTTTAGACTATCCTCTCTCAGCTCTCCCCTCTAATGTAGTCTTTGAGATCTTGGAGAAAATTCCGGCGCCAACTTTGGAATGTTCCAACCCATTCTCTATCCTGGAGAGCTGCACTTTTGCAGTTCCTATCCTCTCTACTCTCAAATTTAAAAATTTGTTAGCTGCCCAACCTAAAGTGAAAAGGATCACCCCCTAAGCAAGTGTCAATCTTAGCCCCAATTCCTATTTCTTCCACAAATCATCCTCAAACACCATCTCTTCTCAACCCTGCTCCCAATAGTGAAACCTCCCTAGTGGTTGACCTCTCCCCTTTCAAGGAGAAAGTCAGAAGGAAATCCAAAAGCAAAGGTCCTTCCTCCTCAAGTCCTAAGTCAAAGAAGCCCCATGACCCTCCCTCCAAATTAGTTCCATAATGGTTAAAGTTATTTACTAGAATTGTAAAGGCATCAACAACACCCCTACAAAAACCGTGGTCTCTCATCTCATTGCAGCTCACTCCTCTAACATCCTTTTCCTCTCTGAGCCTAAGTCCAACCTAGACACCTTCTCTAGCGGAGTCTTTCCCTTTGGCCATTCCCTTCCTTCTCGAACATAGAAAACTGTTTATGGTGCCTCTGTAACCAAGTTTCCAAATTCTCCTTCACCCTTTTAGACCAATCTTCCCAGCACATCTCCATCTCCATCTCCATCTCAGCTTCACCCTCTTCTCTCCCCAGTGTTATCATAGGTGTCTATGGCTCTACTGACTACAGGCTAAGGAGAAATCTCTGGGACTATCTTGTTAACAGTTCCTCTTCCTCTCTACCTTGGTGTACGATTGGTGACTTCAATGCCATTCTTTTAGCCAAAGAAAAACTTGGCACTCATCCTCCCTCCTCCCTCTCGGTCAAGGATTTCAATGAGATGGCTCTGGCTGCTGGTTTGAAAGACCTTGGGTTCAGAGGTAATAGCTTCACTTTGGCAAATAACAGGCAAGGCCAGGCTTTTGTGGTAGATTGGCTCAACAGAGATTTTTCCAATTTCAAATGGCTAGACACATTTGTGGACCCTTTTGTGAGCCATCTCCCCATAATTTCCTCGGACCACAGGCCCATTATCCTTGCCCATAGGCAATGCCTTTCTTCCAAAAATTGACCTTTCAGATTTGAGGAAAAGTGGCTCTCTAATGATTCTTTCTCTAAGGTTGTAGAAGATAATTGGGCTTCTCCCTGCAGTGGCTCTCCTCAGATTATCTTAGCAAGCAAACTGAAGATTCTCAAGCTCAACCTTAAATCCTGGAGTAAAGAAGTTTTTGATCCATATAGCGGAGGCAGAGCCCCTTGTCTTGGCTAAGGAAGTTGCCTTCGAAGCTCAGCCTCGTGATTCCCTCTTCAGGAATATGAACCAGGCCAAAGTTTCCCTTCATACTTGGCTTAATGTAGAGTCTACTCATTGGAAGCAGCAAGCGAAGGTCAGGTGGCTTCATGAAGGGGATAGAAATACTAAATTCTTCCACCTCTCAGCCAAGGCCAAATGTATCCGCAACCACATTGAAATGATCTTGCTAGATGGTAATCAGATTAAAGACCAGGCTTCTTCTTTCTTTTCTAATCTTTTTCAAGCTGATTCTGTCATCCCTGATGAAGGCCTTTTTCTCTCGGCTGGTCCAATGGTCTCAGAGGTGCAAAATTGGTTCATGGTTGTTGTTCCCTCCCATGAGGAAATTAGATTGGCTGTCTTCCACCTTAAGAGGAGCAGCTCTCTAGGGCCGGATGGGTTTTCTAGTGTTTTCCTCACCAAATGTTGGCACATAGTGAGCAAAGTAGTGACTGAGGCTATCGCCCATTTCTTCTCCTCTGGCCATCTGCTGAGAGAAACTAATGACTTTTTCATATCCCTTATCCCCAAGAAATCCTCCCTAGAAACTTTCTCTGACTTTAGGCCCATTAGCCTCTTGAGCTTTACATACAAAATTTCCTCCAAGAACCTAGCCTCCACGCTCTCTACCATCCTTCCTCTCCTCATCTCCCATAGCCAAGCAGCCTTTGTAAAAGGAAGGTCAATCCACCATAATCTGGCCTTAGCTCATGATCTTATTCAAAAACTCAATTCTAAGATTAGTGGAGGTTCTGTTTGCTTGAAGTTAGACATTTCCAACGCTTTTGACATGCTCCAGTGGAATTTCCTCTTCAAAGCCCTTAAGTTTTTTAACTTCTCTTCTGCTTGGATCAATCTGATTAGGGAGATGATTTGTACTAGTAGAGGCTCAGGTCTAATCAACAACAACCCCAACGGGTTCCTCCACTCCTCCTGCGGTCTGTGCCAAGGGGACCCTCTATCGCCCTACCTGTTCATCCTTGCCGAGGAGGTTCTTAGTCTTCATATTGAGTAGCTCAAGTCTTTTGGGAAAATAGTGCCAATCTCCGCAGTCCTTTCCACACCATGCCATCTGCTATATACATATGACATCCTGCTTTTCTTCAGAGCTCGTAAGGCAAGGCTGAGAAACATCCAAATGTTGCTTTCTAAGTACAAAGCCTCTTCTAGTCAGTGCTTCAACCTTCAGAAGAGTAACCTCTATATGGGAAAATGCTCAGCTAGGAGAGCCCAAATGATATCAAAGATTATTCCTATCACGCGGGCCTCTCTTCCTTCAGTTTATCTAGGTGTTCATCTCTTCTTCGGTACCTCTAGGCACTCCCACTTTAATCAGCTTTTGGATTCTATTAGAGCTAGGCTGAATTGGTGGAAGGCCAAATGCCCATCCTTCATAGGAAGGTTGATTATGGTTAAACATGTGCTCTCCTCTATTCCTCTTTACATCTCCCCAGTCATTCCCATCCCTAGCAAAACTATTTTGCAGATTGAACGCCTAATGCATAAGTTTCTATGGTCCTCTAGCTCAGAAAAAAAGAGGAGTAATATGGTGAAATAGGACTTGGTCTGTATGCCTAAAGCTGAGGGAGACCTTGGCCTATGTAGGGTGAAGGAGTTCAATGATGCTTGTTTATTGAAAATGGGGAGGACTACTGCAACTTCTAATTCCCTCTGGGCTACATGGTTTCATGGAAGATACTTCAGGAACTCTCCAATTTGGTTCACCAGAAATCCTAAGGCAGGTTCGTGCATCTGGAAACGTATTAGATCCTTATCAAATTTCCTCCAGCGTGGCAGCAAATGGGTTATGGGGACTGGTCATTCGATCCTCCTCTGGCTAGATAATTGGATCGACCATGATCCCATTGCCTAAAGATTCCCCTCCATTTTTCTGAAAGAGGTAGGGTGGTGGACCTAATTCAAGGCAGTTCCTAGATCATCCCGGCCACCACTCTAGTTGGGGTTCAAAACTTCCTCCTTCAGCAGGCTCACCTTTTTCTTCTTACATGCTCCTTTGACCCAGACAAACTCTCTTGGAAATGAACTGCTACAAGGGTTCCCACACTAAAAAAAGCTTGGGATACCTTGAGGTCTAGAGAAGCCGCTGTAGAATGGCATGGATTAGTGTGGAATAACCTCATCAATCCAAGGCTTTCATGCTTCAGCTGGCGCCTTCTACTCAGGAAAACACCCACTGATTTTTGGGCAGTGCAGATTGGGAGCTCAATGGCTTCAAGATTGATACTCTTGTCACAGCAAAGGTGAATCAGATCTACACCTCTTCTTCTCCTGTTCTCTAGCTCAGCAACTCTGATCTGGTTATGGCTTCCCAGTCTAGATGGTACTCCCCAAGATCCCCTTCTCTCAGCTTCTTCTGTCTAGTCTGCCCTAGTCAAGGAATACCCATGGAAGAAAGACTGCAACTGCAATTTTCTTCAAAGCTATTTGTACCCTCTGGTTCTCGCGAAATGAAGCAAAGCACCGCAGAAAAAGGGCATCCTTGAAGAAAGCTCGGTTGGTTTTCTTTGATAGTGTCAGTTATTCATTCTTTTGTTGCTAATTAAAGTGCCATTTTAATTAGATTAGAGAGTTTTATAATTAATGCTTAAATCTAATTTAGTGGACCCACACACATTATAATATATATATATATATTTATAATAATAACAATTAATGCTAAATTCGGAAAGTTCTTGTAGATGGTGAGTGTTTAGTGCCCCACTTTGATTTGTCCCAAGTGGAGGGTGATGTGGCACTTTGTTTCCCTCCTCTTTACTTTTCATTTTATTTCAAATTTCAAACTTAATTGGAAACCCCATTAATTAATTGCTAATCATTAATCTAATTGAGGAATTAGGGCACTAAATTATCCCTAATTGGTTTGACCTAACTATAATTGAGAGAATGGAGATTTCTCTCCAAATTGGACATCCCTTGATTAGTTGCAAATGGAGATGATTAGGGATCTATGATGACTAATATAGGGCTAGGATCTTTAGAGAATTTAAATGGAGGGGTATGATAGTCTACATATCTAACCAATGGATGTAATTAGATTTAGTTCCATAAAGGGAGGGAGTGGTTAGGCTTTCATTTAGTTAGGAAAACCTCCATCGTGTGTGTGTTTTAGAACTAGAGAGAGAGTTGGACGTGTGGCTTAAGGGAAGAAAGGAAAAGGAAGAGAGAGAGAGAGAGAAGAGAGAAGAGAGAAGGAAGAAGCTTGGCTTGGAGGTGGACTTCTTTGAGGTAGGTTTTCTTTTCATTTTCTTACATATTTTATTATTTAATTTTTTTCACCATTTTCTTCTCTAATGCTTGCCCTCTTCCATATTTATTGATGGCCATTAATGGTGTTTTTAGCACCATGATGAAGCAGTGATCCTTAATAAATAAATAAATAAAAATAAACAACCCCTGTCATTTTCTTTAATGAGATTGGCCAAAGGAAGAGGGGATCCAAGTTCATGGTTTCGATTATTGATTAGGCTTGGATCATCACCAATGTTTGGATAGGAAAATGGTGAAATCTGAATTTGATGGTTTAGATGTATTTTGGGGACTAGATTTTTGAAGATTGGATTTATTTTGTTTTATTTTTAATAAACCATTAGAGTTAGATTTATTGGTTTTAATGATCACAGGGTTTAATAATTATCGTATTTCATCTTTTCTAAAATCTATTTTTTTTTATAAAAGAAATTGTTATGCTTTCAGCCATTGTATTATAAGCTAGTTTATTTTAAAGATCCATATCATGGGAAAAAAAAGTGTTTTGGATATTCTAAATATTCATGATAAAGAAGAAATAATTTTTTTTGAACCGTTGGGTTTGACAAATCAACGGTCAGATCGGACCCAAAAAATTCTAGGAATGTTCTCACTGATATATGTAAAGTTTTTAATAGTTTGGATCTTTGAAATAACTAGAAATCAAGGGTTTTAATTAAACTTTTAGTTTCCGTTTTAATCATGATTTTAGGTGTTGAATCATTGGGACCCTTTTTGGGTTAACCAATTTGACTCTATATGATCCCTTGGTGCACCGTTTGTTGATCTCGGATTAAATATTAATTTTGGTATGGATATGATTAAATTCCAGCAACTATAAGGTTCTGTTTTAATGGTTTTAAGGTGCTGGAATGGTGGACTTAAATATAAATGAGTCTTGGTTTAATGGGCTAAGCCCAAAACCTAACCCTAGTACACCAATTGATCACATATGGACAAATTGTATTGTTTTTCTTTTCTGATATTTATATGTTAAATTTAATTAAAGGACCAAATTAAATTGTTAATAGTTGTTTAAATGAAATAGGAAGTGTGGCCACACCCTTGGCTAAGTTAGAAGCCGTTTTGGCTAGACTAGTGGACTAGTCTAGTTGGTTATGCTAGGTCATGCATTGTAGTGGCTAAAATGAGTTTTTATGAATTAAACGGGGCCATAATCAGTAGTTATACACTTTAATTAAGTCGCTGGTCAGTAGGTTAAATCCCTTTATTAGTGGAGATTAAGAAGCCAGAATACCTAGAGAAGGCATCATTGGCTAGTGGTTGGTAAGTCTAGGTGTGGTTTAGTGACTGATGTATTATACTTAATTCCTCTTTATGGTACTGTTAAGTGTTGTTATGGACCTTAGGACACTTTATAAATCATATGAACCCCGCCTTAAATTATAAGATTTAATAATTAGTAAGTTTAGAATGTTAAATGGCTAGACTAGGTTCCCTAGTAGACCTTGGTGGGTTAGTCCTCACTTAGATGATTAATTGGTTAAGAAATTGGATTTAATTGATTCTAAAATATAGTTAATAACTAAGATTTAAATAATTAGTGTTTAATAATTATAACTTATTTTTGCAGCATAATTCACATTTTAACGCCTTTTCTCAAGTGGTTAGTAAAGCTCCATAAAAGGCAAGTTTCAATTACTTTCTAAAAATGTATATATGTAATTGGTGATATGGTAATAGTGTCATGGACATTATGGTATGCTGCCTAGCATTCTAATTATGAAAATTTCTATATGTTGTCATTTATTTGCAGGTTTTGCATAACATGCTATTTATGGAAAGTTTGTATGGCATTCTTTTAACATTGAAAAATGTATAATGATACCCTCACGTGTTAATGATAAATGATTGTAACACCCACTCCATAAAATATTAATTAATAATATTGATCGAAAGGGATGAACCATAAGAGTGCATATGGAGGCCAAGTGACATGGGACGCTTGAGGACAAGTATGCATATAATATGCTTTATTCTAATTAGGTCTAAACTAATTAAAATAAATGACATGTTAGAAAACAAACGAAAGTAGGGACCCCAGTTCCACAGCCCCACTACGTTGTATAACCCCCACGGGAGGACGTCTTACTATGTGGTGGTCCAGTGCAGTGTAGTGATTAGTGATCGGTTACCTATAGCGGGTATTCCGAAAATGACCTTTGTCTTGGAGGAGTTAAACTCTAAGACACTTCGCAGATGGGTGCACTGTTGGACTGGTCAGTGAGACAAAGACCCAACCTAGTGTAAGGATTGATATTTTGTAATGATTGTTATGTGAGTGATTGACCAATATGGAACAGAAGGTCTTGAAGTATTAAAATGGCTAAGTGACAAGTGAATAGTGCTAAGTGTAGTGTATTGTCACATGAGTTCTAATGAATGGTTCAAATGTAGTGTTGGGACCCTATATTCCATATCGGGAAGTGACTTATATTATATGAAATTTCAAGAAATGTTGGTGCCCCAATATTTATTTTATGAAAAATTGTCATTATAGTAATGTCATGTCATTTATTGTTTATCATATGTGCATCATTATTATCTTATACCTTTTATAATATATGTTTTGGTTTGTAATTGCTATCTTGCGGAGTACCGTTGTGCTCATTTATTCTACCACTACAGATGATGTGCAGGAGAGTGAGGATGTACAGGACCCAGGGATTGAGGGTGAAGAGGAATATGAAACTGTACCACAGTATGGCTATGATGATGCCATTCTGGATGGTTAAAATGAATATATTTAAATTATGAGAATTCAAGACATTAAGTTTAAGACTTTATTAGTTTTTGTCGGGATTGATGTATTTAGATAATATGCGTGTTTGGTTTATTGATGTAATAATTGTTGGATTGTTATTTATGGTTATGATTTTGGCTTACCTGATATATGAATGGGCAATGTGCTTTACGTATGATTATAATTAAAAAAAAAAAAAAATGGCCCACTATTGGAACAATTGAGTGGCCTTAGATGACTGGGTCATCTGGCATCACGTCCGGATCCATGTTATCGGATCTTGGGGCGTGACATAAGTATGGGAGACTTTGAGGGTGTACAAACCACCTCCCGGGCTACCAGTAGCAGTCCTATCCAGACCACTGATACCAAAGTCCGGTTCTAAGGAGATTCAAGCTCCCAATCCTAGGAATAGCAGCACAATCCAAGCAAGCTCTCAACTATTCTACGCCATGGACGCCGTCATAGCTGACTGCCCATCCCGATGTCCGTGTAATTGGCCCATCTAAAAACCCTCCAACTACAGCTGATCATGAAATGCAATCCTCCCCACAGTGGATGATATTGTGGTCAGATAATGGGTAGTGAAGTGGTGCTTGACACGAGAATCAAGACAAGCATATTTGGCTAGTCCAATATACGAGACCGTAGTCTAGGGACTCTTCAATCAAGCCAAGTTACAAAACAGATCCACGAATCCCATTGAGCAGTAGGTTAACCGAATTCATCCAGATAGAAATCAGAAATCAAAGAGCTACTTGTTTCCAGTTTAGTTAACTGAATTTGGGTTTGGTTGACCGAATCTTGACCGAACATGGGACGTCCAGGGTCGGGAATGCCCTGTTCTGATGATTTCTGCCTCCCATTCATTATAACCATTTCCTTACCTTTGTAAGCCTTTCCAAAGGCTATAACCTGCACAAAATGTGCCTCCATGCTCTCCCAAAATAGGATTTCATTCATCTAATCAATTAGTAAAACCAATTTATATCATTTAGTACCAATTGATGCCAAATCCTATCCTAACATGTGAATTTCCCAAATCAATACCAGAACTCGCTTGGAACTTGGTAAACTAACACAATATCAGTATAATAAAAAAACCATACATGCATAATTAATCATACATTTCATATTACTTTCCTTAACCAAGAAGAAGAAAGATGTTTGGGTAAAAATGAAGGTGAAGAATCACCCTATGCAACAACACCACCAATCCAACCTTAAAAAGTCCCAAACGAATTCTAGAACACAAAGGATAAGAAAGAGGAAGGAGAAAATCATATACAAGACTATATCAAAGCAAAAGAAAGTGATTGGGAAGATAATGTTAGGGAAAGCTTACCAAACTGACGTCTAAAGGAAGGAGAAGACATGGGGAAGAAGATGATTGGCTTGGATTGTTCTGGATTTGGCTCCTTTGGCTGAATCTGGCTTGGAAATGAAGAGAAGGAAAGAACGGGCCTGCTGGAGTTTTCTTTCGTTGCATAGAATGAAGAATGAGGTAAGGGCTAATCAAGGGAAGGACAGGTTTGCTCTTAGTAAGTGGGTATAAGAAGATGATGTTATTTGAGGGGTTTCGGTTCATCGGATCGGAATGAGCCAAGAAAGAAAAATGATCTACACAACAAGACCTTTCGAACGACCCCAAAATCATGGAGATTGAAATTTTTCGTAAAACTCTCAATTTTTTCCTAAATTACAAACAACCCGCCCTGCGAGGGTCAATGCGCTCAGAATCGCACAAAACTCTGCAAACGTTATCCTAATAGTAAAATAAACTTGCTCATGGTCTAAACCCACCTAAGTATCTAACAATACAATTAATTACAATAATTACAGAAAAAAGGGGTTTACGGGCCCGTTAATGGGTTTAACTGACCCAAAAAGATTGGGGACCTTACAGTTTCTAGAGATTTAGATTTAAATGCCCAGTTAGAAGAGTACTTAGTCATTGAAGGGGACATTTAGAGACAATAATCCACGGAGCTGTGGTTAAGGGAAGGCGATAAGAACACTAGATTCTTTCATACTAGTACCATTAATAGAAGAAAATCTAATAAGATAACATGCATCAAAAGCCAGTGCGATATTTGTCATATATATAGGAATGACATAGGAGATGAAATATGTGACTACCTCAATTCGATTCTCATGACCTTGGATGGGCCAACAAACCTTAGTCTGATTCATTAAGAAGTGAAACCCATTATCCCTGAAAGTTTTGCAGGCTACCAGAATGGATACTAGTTCTAATTTAACCAATCAACATGCAGCGAATATAACTAAATAAACAGAACAGAACTAGGCATCTACCATTCACACACCATAAGAAGGTAGACACAATATTTAGCATGGAAACCCTATCTAGGGAGAAAAACTACGAACCAGAAATAAAAAACTCACGAACAGTTAAAAGATATACTCACAGCTCCTTTCCCTCAGTCTGTACCTCTACTTAAGGACTGTAGTTGTTCTTGCACAAAATCCATTGCCATATCGACCGTGCAACATTCTCCTTACCTGATCTCCTCGCACCTTGTCAGTCAAGATGAATTATCTTCTACAAGAGAGTAAAAGCAATCATAACCTTCTAGAGCAGCCCTTCAAAACAATCTCTCAATGACTCTAGAGAATAATTTTCTCTAAGATATTTCCTACCTAGATTAATGAGAGAGGTTGTGTATTTAATCTTCAGTATACACACCCATGCTTTTAGGGTTGAGAGCAACACCATATTTATAGGCCCAAATTCGTACCTTAGACATAGTGCACAAGTAGGACTCAAATTGCGAAACAAAGTCTCAAAAGGAAACAAATTCGTATCAATTTGGGAGACTTTCCTGAAATTCCTCCGTCCATCTAATCGATTAGACAAAGGCTCCAATCAATCGGACAAGGAAATAACTGGCACATGTCAACCCTTCGATCGATGGGACAGAGGTTCCGATCAATCAGACATGGTGTTTTGCCCTATTTCGCTCGGTTTTCTCTTTTCTTCAATTCAACTCTTCCACGACACAACCACAATTCATTCTAAAATAAATTTAAAAAGTACAACTCAATGGACCCAGAGTTTTGTCTAACCCATGAATTAGCAAACAAAAAATACTAACAAACTCACCCTTTGGTAATTCATGGACAAAACTCCATAGGACAGTACAGATGATCTTCCCAAATGAAAAACCCAAAATACGTTGAGATGATCTTCCCAAAAGAAAAACCCAAAATACGTTGAACATTTAGAAAAAAAATTCAGCACCTGTAGATCTTTGCTTGTTTTCTCCCCCTAGCTTCATTATTGTCCTCCTTTTCATCCATAATTGACAAACAATTAGTTCCAGGTAGCTTTTGTCAATTTGAATTCTACAACTCCCCCCTCATTTTGACTCCCCCTCAGTAAGATCTTCGTATCAACAATAGGGTGGGGGCTTGATCTTGCAGATTAGGGGTGGTGAACCTTTGGTACGCACACTTGCACATTCAGATATTTTAGCAAAGTATGTACCAAGACAGAAGATAGGTCTTCTTTCTTGACCCAAACAGCTTTGATATTCTTTTTCAACTCTGTCTTTTGTGTTTTCAACTGCATTTGATTTGGTAACTTTTGCAGTTTATTGCAATGGGGTTGAATGTGTCATTTAATTCCATAATGATGGCAAGTGGGTATACGTTCAAGACGTGACACATTCTTCTTCTTTGGAGCCTAGAGTGCAACACTAACAATAAGATTAATAATAACTGAATTTTTAACAAAATAGTTTGTACCTTTGGCAGTGGATGTGGATGCTCCATCGCGTAGCCAATGCCATGCTTGTTAGTGTGTGCCCTTTGACCGCATAGGATGTTATCTAATCTTCTCGATCCAGTATTCATCATATTCAATGATGCTTTAGCAGTATCTGACTCAGATAGAACCATCTTGAGTCTTCCATTCATATCAAAATTCTTTTCTTTCAAAGTCTTCATATCAGAATCAAGTATGTCGCATTTGTGATTCTGCAGTCAATTTGTCAGCCAACCTATTACTTTCTTCCTTCAAGTTTTGTACTTTTGCAAGTGCTTCTGCAAGTTCAGTTTTCAAGGAGGAATTCTGCTCTTCAGACACTTGCCAGTTGATAGCAACTTTTTCATTCACTTTAACCATCTTCATGGTTTTTTTTGAAAAGTGTTTCATATTCAATTCTCCAATCTATTTTTTCCTCTGACCCATTATCATCATGATCAGTCTCATAATCAGAAGAAACACGTTGAGTAGCAGAACTAGAAGTTGCCATGAATGCTATGAATTTCTCTTTGCTACTGTCAGGCTTCGCAGACTCAATGTTTTTCAAATTAAAAGCCCTCTTATTTGGTTTTCTATTGCCACTATCACCAGCAATGTGTCCATATCCTTGACACTCATATCATTGAATCCCTTTAGAAGATTTCTTCTTCCCAATAGATTTAGGGATTTTGGTCAAAGTGCCTTCGCGATAGATATCCATTCTCACAAAATATAGATCAACATAGTAAAATAGTGTAACCCGCTCGAATACTAATTGAAAGTTTTGCAGGCTACCAGAATGGATACTAGTTATAATTTAACCAATCAACATGCAACGAATATAACAAAAAAAAAAACAAAATAGAACTAGCAATCTACCAATCACACACCACAAGAAGGCAGACACAATATTTAGCATGGAAATCCTATCCAAGGAGAAAACCCACGAACTAGAGATCAAGTACTCTCGAACAGTTACAAGATATACTTACAGCTCCTTTCCCTCAGTCTATACCACAACCTAAGGACTGTAGTTGTTCTTGCCCAAAATCCATTGACACGACATCCACCGTGCATTGCTCTCCTTACTTGATCTACTCCCACCTTGTCAGTCAAGATGAACTATCTTCTACAAGAGAGTAGAAGCAACTACAACCTTATAGAGCAGCCCTTCAGAACAATCTCTCGATGGCTCTAGAGAATAATTCTCTCTAAGATATCTCATACTCAGATTAATGAGAGAGGTGGTGTATCTAATCTTTAGTATGCAAACCCATGCTTTTAGGGTCGAGAGTAACACCCTATTTATAGCTCCAAATTCGTGCCTTTGACATAGTGCACAAGTAGGACTCAAATTGGAAAACAAAGTCTCAAAAAGAAACAAATTCGTAACAGTTTAGGAGACTTTCCCGAAATTCCTGCGGCCATCCGATCGATTGGATAGAGGCTCCAATCAATCGGAAAGGGAAATAACCGGCACATGTTAGTGTGTTTTGCCCTGTTTCGCCCGATCTTCCCTTTTCTTCGGTTCAACTCTTCTGGCGATACAACCACAGTCCATTCTAAAATAAATTAGAAAAATACAAGTCAATGGACCCAGAGTTTTGTCCAACCCATGAATTAGCCAACAAAAAATACTAACAATCCCCTGATCTGACAATTAAAACCTTATTGCCATTCCCACTACAGAAGAAGTTAATGCTGCTATTTTCCAAATGGGAGCCCTAAAATCCCCAGGTCCAGACGGGTATCCTACAAGATTTTATAAAAAATGTGGGAAGTGGTGGGGTCCGATGTTGTCAACTTAATCCAGAGTTTCTTTAGACATAAAACCCCTCTCTGACCAAAATTAACAAAACCTTTTCGTTTATTCCTAATTCCCAAAATAGAACGGGCCCAAGGAATTAAAGACTTTAGACCAATCAGTCTATCCAACGCCATTTACAAAATTGTGGCGAAGGTCCTCACAAATAGACTTAAAAACTACCTCACCATAGGGCCTTTTCAAAGTGCATTCGTACGAGGAAGAAATCTCTCTGTTAATTATATAGTAGTCCATAAGATCTTACATTCTTTTAAAAAGAAAACGAAGAATAAATTATTAGGTCTTAAATTACATATGGTGAAGGCCTATGATAGGATGGAGTGGGATTTCATTTTCCATACCTTGGATGCGTTTGGTTTCCACATGGGTTTCATTAGAATTATTAGGGAGTGAATTACTGATGGACGTGGCTTCTCTTCGATTCTGGGACTATTGGGGTCAGCGGACGTGAGAGTCTGTGGGGTCTAGCCCTTTCGTGCTCGAGAGGCGGAGAAAAGCGAGCATCATCATTTTTTTTGTACGGGTATACCAAGTTTTCTATTCTACTTGGAATTTAGAATTGCTGGTCCGAAGATCCACCTTCACAAGTAGAAAAGGAAATCAACTTTTTTCTAGTTTTCCACTGCACATATATTTAAGGAAAGAAACAAGTTTTTGCCGTGAAAGGCGATTTTTGCCGTGAAAGGCGATTTTTTGCCGTGAAATGCGATTTACAATTCTTATCAATAATGAAAGACAAGAGTTGTGATTTTTTTGTCTCTTTAGAAAAAAATACAAGATACAACGAAAAGCAAGAAAAGAAAATCTAACTTCTCAGTTGATTGTGGGGACTTGTAAAGATTGACGATCGCAAGTCATGTATAGACTTCGCCGTCATCCTTCAGATGAGAACAGAGGATGCTCTGATTTGCTTGGCTCGGCTCTAACCTCAGATTTTTAGAGGATAAAGACCAAGAAGAGGTCCTATTGGTCGTCGGTTTTTGACCATTTTTCGGTTTTTTTCATTTCTTTTTTCCTCGGTATTTTCTCTGACATATTCGCACATGTATTGGCTTGGTTTCCTTAGAGAAAACTCGACGAGAATCCTTGCATATCAGATTGCAAAGTTTCCGATTTTCTGGAAAAGCCGAAGACTTGGTTGTGCAGAGTTTGCCGATTTTCCGTCAGACGCCAAAACTAGGTCAAATGATGTCGGAATGACCTGAAATTTGAGGTGAAGCCTCCTGAGCAGTAGATAGGACCAACCATGGGCCTTTTTTTTAGTCAAAGCCTGGTCAAATGTCGTCGAAATGACCTGAAATTTGATGTGTAGCCTATTGGAAGCATGTTGAAGCCACTCATGTGCTTTGTTTAATAAGTGATAGCCTAGGTGGTTCTTGCCCTGAGAGGCTTGATTTTGCTGCTTGAGGATTGATGGAGGGCCAAACGTTGTCGATTTGACTTGAAACTTGACATGGAACCTTTTGGAGGTATTCTGAGACCATCCATAGGCTCTGATTGAAAATTTGATGTCTTCGACACTATCGTCATCAGGAGAACAGACTTTACTGCTGTTGTTTTCTTTTTTAGCAAAACAATGTCGAAATGGCCTGGAATTTGATGTAGAGCCTCCTAGTGGTATTTTGAGGCGAACTGTGTGCACTGTTTTGTGTGTCAGGGTCTCTAGCTTCACTGCCATCGAGAGCTCCTGTTCTGCAGCTGGAAGAGCGAAGTTAAACCAAATGATGTTGAAATGGCCTGAAACTTCATGTGTACCCTTCTTTTGGCTGTTTTGAAGGATCTTGCAGCTTTTGTTTGATTCTGACAAGATCTGATGCTTGAAGTGGCATTTGCCTATTTTTTGTAGAATGTGGCTCCATGTAGCTTTTGACGTTGAAAAGGCACAGTGACATTTTTTGTGTTAACAAATGCCCCCTCAAGGTATAGCGACAAATTGCATAGCTTTTGTAGTCGATGTGCCTCAAAGAGAATTTTGAAGGAGAGCTTTTGGCTTGACCAAGAGTCTTTTAGCAAAAGTTTTGATAAAGTAGCCCTTTGAGTTTCCAAGGGGATTTTATGGCAGTGAGAGGGATCATGTACCGTCTCAATGCAAGGTCTTAAAAATGATATGAGGGATTTGGAATTGGTTTTTAGGTTTTGGATTTTTCCTTTTTGGCCTTGTGAACCTAAAGGCTTTATGTGGCGTATCAGGCGATCAAAAAGAGTTTTTTTTTTTTTTTGATCTTGTGACCTAACAAGCTATATGTGGCAGGTTAGGGGATCATGTTTTGGATTTTGGCTTTGACCTTATGACCTAACAAGCTGTATTTGGCAAGTTAGGTGGCCATGTTTTGGTTTTTAGTTTTGGCCTTATGACCTAACAAGTTGTATGTGGCGAGCTAAGGGACCATGGTTTGGTTTTTTGTCACTCTTTGGGACAATTTTCGGTCCATTGGAGTGGTTTGAGTTTTTTTGAAATGTCAATTTCAAGATTTTGGCTTAATCTGATTCATGAGGTTGGATGGCTTGGATTTTTAGAAACTCATGAGGCTTGGGATTTTTTATTTATTTATTTATTTATTTATTTGTATGGTCCAATCAACTCAAAAGAGATACGGAACCATTGTTGTATGCTCTTGGTAAGAGGGATTTCTTTTACTAAAACCCACTTTAGCGCCTAAGTGGTCAAACCTGGCTCATATGGGCTAACCCATGGGATCTTAAGCTTTTAAAGACAGCTTAGATCTCATATGATGTCATTTTTGTAAAGAATATCTAAAAATATCTCCTTTGAGTAGAGAATATCTAAAAATATCCTACTTGGAGAGAATCTCTCAAGTTTCTTTTTTTTTTTGGAGAGAATATCTCAAAGCATCTTTTTTTTTTTTTGGAATGTTACTTATTTGTAGCACTAACCTCCGTGCTTTTCTCCTTGTTTCCTCTTTGACTTGCTCTCTTCTATAAAAGCAAGGGGAGGTTAGATCTCTTGCTCTTATTACTTTCTTTTTGCAAAGTCTTCAAGAGTGCTTCAAGAGCTTTTCTTGTTCAAGGATCTTCAAGCTTTTCTTCTTCTTTTCCATCAATGGCTTCAAGTAAGTCTTCTTTTTCAACAAAACTCCATGTAGAAGTAGGATGGTAAAGATTATTATTTTCTTTTTTTTTTTCCTTTCTTTCCTTTTTTTTTTCTCCTGTTATTTCTTTTTTTTTTTCTTTTCTTTCATTTTTTTCTTTGTTTTTCTTGATTTTTTTTTTCTGGCCACTCGACCATTTTTTTGCCTTCCCTTTTTTTCTTTTTGTCTTTTTTTTTTTTTTTTTTGGCATTTCTTTTCCTCACAATGCAAATGATGTTTTTGTGTAAGACAATATGCACATGCATTTCTTGAGTGAATGATATTAAGAAAAAATAGGCTAAGGCTCAATGTTTAATCAATATGAATTTTGATTTGAACAAAATTTGATTTTAACCAAATTTGGGTTGGAATTGGTCATATTTTGGAAAAGGCTTCCTAATTCCTAATGCATGAAGATTTATATAGATGCATGAGTTTTTGATGGAAAGGAATTAGGCGGTATGGAATGACATACCTAAAATGTAACAACCTTTGAAGTTTGAAGCTCACATCAGGAGATGACAAGAGTGACCTTCTAATGTTGAAATTGTGCCAGTTCCCATTTTGATGACAGCAGCAGGAGGTGATGACTTGGTAATGCCCGAGGTTCTGACCGATGAGGTGGTGACGGATACGGTTGCGGCAGAAGAAGAACCGAAGGACTCTGGAGTGATTCTAGAATCTTCACCCGGTATGACTTCTTTTTTTTTTTTGTTCATGTCGTCATTTGCTAACATATTGCTTGTTTTCTTGTCAGCTGACTTGCCATAGGATTCCAACAACTTTGAACCATCCATGAATGCAACTTTTGATGATGCTTCAAATGAGTTCATGAGGGTAGAGAGTATTCCGCCGGTCGTCGAAGAAGGTACTTTGTTGTAATAACCCTGATGATAATGACTTTTCAACAAGATCATATTCATACCTCTTTGTGTTTCGCTAAAAGGCTGTGAGGTGACAGGAGAGATCACATCGCTTTTTTCAGAACCCGAACAAGGGGTGCCAGAGGTTGATCCAGAAGTAGGGGCTTCTACAACCAGTTCTGACACAGCAGAGGTGAGACCTCGTGCTGATGTTCCCTCTCTAGCGGCTCCAATTGGAAAGAACTTTTTAATTACTCTTCCACCGTGGCCTGACCTGGGCAGTCGACCAATAGAGCATGGTGAGTCTTCATCTGGGCCATCCCTTTAGTTTGCGAAGAAGGTGCTGAAGAGAGTTTTGAGTTCATGGATCGAGACTCTCTCTTCTAGCCATTTGGAAGCTGGGTTCAGCATGATCAAGCATGTGCAAGAGATACTTGCCGAGAGTGAAAAGGTTGGCTTAGACATCACAGGTGCCAGGGCTTTTGTTGATGAGATCATCGCACTAGGCAACAAGTGGTCTGAGACCGAGCGCTTTCCAGATGGTGACTTATTTAGGGAGATGTTTTTTAAGCCTTCCAGCGAGGTCAAATCTGAACTGGATGAAATCTCACGGACTCGGAAGCAGTTCTTTTGAGAGAAGAAACATCACCGAGTTGGCTATCATTGAGCTGACACAGGACCTACACCATCTTGATAGGGAGGTCGTCCAAGCCAAGCAGCGTCTTGAGCTATTGGAGGAACAAGCTGCTGCCAAGTGGACTGCCATTGTGGAAGCTCGTGCTAGAGAGGGGACTCTCATTCTCCAGGTTGAAGAAGCCGACAGCAATCTTCGGAGGAAGAATCAAGAATATAAGCGATGGCAAATTCTCTGGGAAGAGATTCCTCGTGCCAAAGATGGGTCGCGGCATTCTGCCGCATTTTATGGCAAGCTTTTGAAGGAGAGTGGCCTAGAATCTTTGAAGGCCAATACCAAGAGGTTGCTTGAGGAATTGAGTCTTTGGCCGAATGCCATGTTAGACTGAGCTCCTAGTTGGTTTTATAACAAACTCTTTTTTTCCTTCTTTGGTACCTCCATGTATAAACATTTTTGGTACTCTATTTTTCGTATTCCCTCCTTTCACTTAAATCATTTTTTTATGAAAACAAATTTAAGCAAGAGCTGAATGGGAATGTTTGTTTAAAAATTTCATTAAAAGGTTGTTATTTTGTGAAAATCTTTTGTCAAATGGTTGTTTTGGGCATGAAAGCCAGATTTTGTGGCGAAAAACCTTTTTTTTGTGGCTTGAAAGCAGAATTTTGAGATGGCATGAAAGCCGAATTTTGTGGCATGAAAGCCAAATTTGGGTTTATGGCATGAGAGCCAAAATTTTATTTTTTTGGCATGAAAGCCAAGTTTTGTGGCATGGGAGACAAAAATTTTGTTTGTGGCATGAGAGCCAAAATTTTGTGGCATGGAAGCTAGTTTTTTGGTATGGGAGCCAAAATTTTGTGGCATGGAAGTCGGTTTTGTTTGTGACATGAATGCCGGTTTTGTGGCATGGAAGCCGGTTTTGTGTCATGGGAGCCAAAATTTTGTGGCATGGAAGCCGGTTTTGTTTGTGGCATTGAAGCCGAAATTTTGTTTGTGGCGTAAAAGCCAGATTTTTTATTTCTAGCGTGAAAGCCGGGTTTTTTGCATGAAAGCCGATTTTTTGAAAACCAAGTTTTGTTTTGTTGGTGTAAAAGCCAATTTTTTTTTATTTTTGGCATGAAAGCCGGGTTTTTTGGCATGAACGTTGTGGTTTTGGCATGAAAGCCAAGTTTTGATTTATTGGCGTGAAAGCCGGATTTTTGGCATAAAAGCCAGGATTTTGGTTTTCAAAAATGCAAGTATCGACTAGGAGTCGCCTCCCTACTGAATGGTATTACAAGTATCGATGGAATGGCGCCTCCTTGCTCATTCGGTTGCGAGTATCGATGGAATGTCTCCTCCTTGCTCATTCAGTTGCGAGTATCGATGGAATGTTGCTCTTCGCGGATTTGGGTGCAAGTATTGACTGAGCGTCGTCTCCCTGCTGAATGGTTTTGCAAGTATCAATGGAATATCGCCTCCTTGCTTATTCGGTTACAAGTATCGATGGAACGTTGCCTCCTCGCGGATTTGGGTGCAAGTATCGACTAAGAGTCGCCTCCTTGCTTTTTCAAAAACTTTGTTTTGCGGGTATCGACGGAATGTCACTTTCCCACGATTTTTGAAATTTGATGTTTTTTTTAAATTTGGGTTGTCAATATCAACCGGAATGCTGCGTCTCCATGATTTTTGAAATTTTGCAAGTATCGACGAAGTGTTGCTTCCTTGCGATTTTGAAATTTTGGAAGTATCGAATGTGGTTCGCATCCTTCCAATTTTTGGGTTTTGCAAGTATCGAGTGAGCGTCACTTCCCAGCGATTTTTTGAAAAATCATTTTTGTTTAAAGATACGAGGGCCGTAAATATTGACCTAAAACCATTTTTGGTGGTAAAGGTCAGGGTGGACTAGGGTGGAAATCCCTGAGTCCTGATTTTTGTTTCAAACCATAAATTTTGGGTTCAAGGATCGAAAATTTTGGTCAAGTTAGGGAAGAGGTTCCTAAACTTGTGTTTTTGGATTTGATTTTTTTTTTTTTTTTTTTTTTTGTTGAACAATGAAACGAAGAAAGTAAGCAATGTTTTGAGTGTTTTTAGAAATTTCAACGTAAGGATGAAAATTCCAAAAGGAGTGGGTTTGACGAGCAAGCACCTAAGAATAGGCTTTGACAATGCAGGCATCACTATGACTCTGTGCAAGAAATCTTCAAGGGTTATACCTATTAGATTGTGTGGTCTCAATCCAATAGATGATGTAATAAATTGACTCATATCAATATAATCATGCTTTTCTTTCATGAGATGAACGGTGTTTTATTTACTTAGTTACACATAACCAATACAAATGACATGATGGTTCATGAGATGAACCAGAGTCCACAAGTATATTAGATGTAATACATGTGTGTGGATGAGATCCACATACGGGAAACATGTGTCACAAATCTTATACTTAAATAGCTTCACAACCAGTGATGAGATTTGGCATCTCATCTAAATCGGCTCTTAACCTTTTGGTTAAGGGGGGATCAGTTGAGGCCTACCAACCAGCCCATTTGTTATAAGGAGTTTTAGAAAATCACTTTACCTTAAAGAATCCTTCTTTTCGGTTGGAAATGCCTCAAGAGAGCCATTCCAGTGAAATCCTCCTTAAATCTAGAATAGGTAATATGGGTAGCTCATGTCCAATCTGTGGGAATGGTGAAGAGACCCTGGAGCATGCCCTTTTCCACTGTGATGGTGCCAGGACAGTTTGGTTTTCTTTGCAGCTGGGGCTTCGCTCCAGCGAAATCCCCATGGGAGGGATTTCGGATTGGTGGAGTGATCATTTTAAGTCTAACCACCCAAACCATTTGGCTTTTTTCCCAAGACTTGAAGATATGGGCCCTAGTCTTATGGTGGACCATTTGGAGAGGGAGGAATGACTCCATTTTTAAAGGTTCACCCATGAACCCTCATAAACTCATTTTAAAAGCAAAACGAGTGCTCCGAGCCCCTTTCAGTATTGCTCCTCCCAATGGTACAACTAAATCCTCCTGCTCTTACCCTCAACCTTTGGATATTCCCAACGAGGTCATGATTTTCATTGATGCTTCCTTTTCGATAGATAGTGGCTCTTCAAGCTTTGGTTTTATTATGCTTTTGAATGGTTCTCTTGTGGGTGCATGGCTTCAAGAGGAATCAAGATGTTCTCATCCAAGGAGGCTGAAGCGAGGGTGGTTCTCCTCGCCCGAAGTAAGGTTAAGGATTGGGGCTTCTACAGGACCCATCTCTTTTTAGATGCACTTGAGTTTATCAGTGCCATTAATGGTGGTAAGGATTGAGCTTTGACTACTCATATTATGGATGTTTTGGAGTTAGCTCGTCATTTTGCAAAAAAAAAAAAATCAAGTTTAATTATATTCCTAGGATTCTGAATGCAGTGTCTCACACAGTAGCTAGCTTTGGTAAATCTTGTATTAAAGAGGTTGTGTGGCGTGATAATTTCCCGAAGTGGATGCATTATCCCCACCGTTGATGTTTAGTTCCATTTTGTGATAAGCACTTAATTATTTACAATCTAAGCCCTAATATTTGATTTATCTTATGCTAGTCATAGTTGTTTTATTTGATTTTACATAGTTTTGTTAATTTTTTATGTAAAGGTAAAAAGGAGCAAAAAGAGAGGAATTAATGAAGAGAATGATGGGCGTGAATCATCACATAGGGCCAAGGTGGGTCCCATCCAAGCTATGTCAGATTTCAAGACTACTTTCTAACTCTTTGGACAACTTACAATTCAAATCAAAGAAGGAAAGAATTGGAGAAAGAAATTCTATTCAAAGAAGAAAAGCTAAAGAAAGAAGTAACCCAATCTAGGGGTACACACCCAAGGGGGGCCCACATCCATTGCTAAAAGCTGAATTTCAGAATTTGGAAAGTCTTATTCAAGTACAAGTCCATACCAAGAATGGAGAAGAAAAAGGAGAAAATAAGGAAAGTTTAAAGGAAGAATTCAAGCCAAATTAGAAGTCTTAAAGAGGGGTCCCACACTCAATGGTACACGCACCATATAGGGACCACTTTTATGATAGAAGTTTCAAATTTAACCTCTTGCAATTAATCTCATATTTGTGGGTCCATGTGAGGAACTTTCTATAAAATACAAGTAGGATCAGATTTAGAAAGTCTTGTTTATTAAGAAAGAAGCCTCCTATTATATTTTAATTATGAAGCTTACTTGTAAAGTAAGGTGGAGATTTAATCATACAAGGGAACTACTTGCTAAAAGGGGTTGTTGCAACAATTATATAAAGAAGCAAAGGGGGTGGACGACCAATTCATTCAGCCATATCATCTCAGCCACGTCCAGCAGAATTCCAGCCACCATACTAGCACCCTATCATCACAAAAATCAGTCATAATCATCTCATTAACCCTTGCAGCTGTACAGCCATCTTTGGAGCATTTTGGAGAGCTTTTGGAGGAGGAAAAAGGGGAAAAAGTTGCTGGCAGACTTCTTCTTTTTCTTTAATATTCAGCGTTCTTCTTATGGCTTTATTTCCTATTTTATTTTTCATTAAAGACATGAGTAGCTAATTTTTAGGGTTAGGGTGTAGTTGAAACCCTAGCCTAGTTCTATGTAGTCTCTTTTTGGCATCTTTTAATTCAGATTTCAGTTTTATGAGTTAAGATTCTAAACCATGTTTTTAATTGATGAGTTGTGTATATGCCATGCCAACCATACTATGTTCAATTAAATTTAAGCGTAGCTAACTTAATTTTGATTGATCTTGATGATTAAGCATCTAGGTTTTAGAACCATAAATAATCTAAGTATATGCCATGCTTAGACTCATACATTTATCATTCCCATTGTTTTATGCATTATGTGTGTTTTGACTTGGACATATGTCATGTTTAGTTTTTACAACATGATGAGTAATTCATCTAGTATGCCACTCATGAATTGGGTTTTGGGGAATAGTAATCTAGATGCATATGCCATAGTGTAGGTTGATAGATGTCACTAATAATTCTAATTTTTTATTAAAGGGTATTGGATTGGTTAGGGGAGTAGATAAAACTCTAATTCATTCATTATTACTGTTTTTCAATTCTAATACTAGTTGTGTGTTTTAGATTATTTTCCATTTAGCTTTTGATAGTTTAATTTACAGTTTTTATTAGTTTAATTCAACTTTTCATCATTCAATTGTTTCTTTTAATATTCTAATTTTTAGCTGCTTTTGACATTATTTTATCACGAGTCTTCGTGGGATCGACCTAATACTTATATTACATAGTGATCTTGTGCGCTTGCTAGTTTTAATTGTGTGCATACTAGTAGCCTATTTCTAGGTTGCTTAGTGCATACCATTTTGTCCTTCTGTTTAATGAATCCATCAATTTTTTAAAATAAAAAAAGTTATCCTAGGGTCTTATTAAGGAGGTCTGTGATCTTATAAATATGATAATATGCTAGGGTCCTATTTTCCGAGTCAGTTCAGTTGGCCATAGTTTATCTTTTTGTTCGTTTTTAGTGCCAAAAGAGTTTGTAGGAACTCAACATTCCCAGTTTAGGGACTGTTGAGCAGTCACAAATTGCAAAAGTAGAGGGAAAGCGACCACACCAATAAGATTATTCATTGTTTTTTCTATTAATGGGTATGGGTTTTCTCCTCCTTTCTTTGGTGTTGGAGTGAATCATGACCGCAATCTCAAAGTGAGTTCATGAGGTTCACACAGACGAAGACCAAATAGTTATCCAAGGTCCTCAACATCCAACAAATAGAAGTATAGCGTATGCAAATAAAGCAATTGAGAATTTTACTACAAGATGTTATGGGACCTGAAGTAAGGTCTAACTCTTTTTTGCTGTTGAGGTATTGTTGAAAATTTTGGATAGACCTGTACAAGTAGTTACATGTAAAGGAGTTTTCATACAGAATTATAGTGCTTGGAACTGCTCTACTATATGGAGTTGAATATTGAACAACAGATTAACGGAATAGAGATAAACGGACAATGGATTAAGATTAATAACAACGAATCGAAACGGAAAATGGTAATGAGAATCAGACATTAGTTTCTTTGAGAAGAAGCCTTTTGAACCATTGAACTGAAGCTTTTGGGATCCTTGTTAGGTTGTTCTTGTAGTCAATGAAGTAGAGACCAAACCTCACAGTGTAACCGGAGTTCCATTCCCAGTTATCCAGTAATGACCACACAAAATACCCTTGAACATTGCACCCATCTTCCCTGAATTGGCACGGACAATTTAAAAAGATCAGATCCAGTTCAGATCACCTAAGTGTGTAATGATTGCACCCACTATACATCCATCTAATCCATTTGCTTAAATGTGTTTCCCATAAAAACTTTGGGTTTATGATATCATTTTCATTGGGGCAGAATTCACCGCTGGATGTAAGGCATGATGATTAAGTCGAAAAACTGCATGGAAAATTTTCCTTTCAAAAATAGATGATGCATCCAATAGTTATATTACTCTGATTAGAGTGATATCTTAGCCACGAAAGATCTATGGAGAATGCCTTTGAGTGAATGGTTTGGTTGGACCAAGAGCTGGGCCTCTCATCACTCCCAGTTCTAAGCTGTTCCTATATATATTTGCATATAAGCCAAATGCAGAACGCTGATTTAAGCCACTCAAATGATTTAGATTGAGCATAAAAAAACAGATCATCTGATTTGTGCCAAACAGAGACCTGGACTAATGGGACGTGCATACTTTGGCAAAAGCCTGGCTCGTTAGCTATCAGACTTGAAAATTAAGCCTGGGCCCAGTTCACAGGCCTAAAATCACACCCCAAATCAACACCAATGATAGATGGGCCCAAGGTAGGCTTGGGCTTGCCCAGGCCATGACCACCTTTACACTTAGAAGAAATGGTCCAGTCGGCATGGCGGTGATCGGCAGCTAAGACCTGATTTAACTGTTGGGCCTCACTTTTTTTTTTTATCAGTCACTAATATGCCTTTTGATAGTTTGGAAATGGCCTAAATTACACTTGGATGAGTAATATCATTTACGAAATGTATAGTTTTGTTTTCTATACATGATCAATCCAACAGGATATGGGACTTCGATTGAAGTGAAATTTGGATGTGCTCCTATATAGGATGGGCACCAACACAGTTTAAGTAACGCAGATAGCTGCCATCAGCACCATACTGGCGGGGCGAATGGCTCATTTCTAAACTCAGAATATGGAACTGTCAGTAGTCACAGAGAAATGACATGGAACATCATCTCACTTTTGGGACGCAATTGGCGTGGCCCATACCATAGTTTAAAACTTCGGAAACTCAACTTGACTTGGAGGTCAAGGAGAGAGGTCAAGGAGACAAGTAACTTGGTGAGTCGGACCATGTGCACTGACTCAACTACATGACTTACTGAGCTGAGTCAATTTGGGCGAGTCAAATAGAGGTTTTAAACTAGGGCCCTTATCAGTCCATCAACCCAGACCGCGCATTTGAAACAACAGTAACCCATCCATAAAATCTTCTCCTCCCTTTTCTTAAACAAAATTCTCATATTTTTTCACTGTCACAGTTTTGGCAGTTAAGACAGGTGGCTGAACCAGTTCTGAGCGGTTCAACCACCAGTGTGCTTTCAAAACAATGGTCCACAAGAAACACAAGTAACATTGCAGGTACCTAATTGCAGCAGATAGGTTTGATAAGTAGTCCCTGTGGTAGCTGATCCTCTTAACGTCCTGTAAAGCCTTCCTTAAGTTAATAAAAGGCCCATTGAAGTCATCCATTCCTGCACCCATGATTCCAAATCAACAAAGTCTTATCATAAAAATTTGACATGAAGATTCAGGAAGCTTGGAAATCCATATCACCATTTTCAGTTATAAGAACTGGAGGATTCCTATAGTTATCCTTGATATATCTCATCAACTTCCGAATGCCCCAAGGGACAATGTGTAGCCAGAGTGATGCAGCCTGAAATGATCATTACCGCAAGATCTATTCAACAATAAAATTGTCTCGGCATGATTGAAAAAATTCAAAGAAGTGGATGAAATTTACTCTTTCTCCAATTGGTACTCCGCCCCGAATGGCTACAATTGAAGATATGCAGCTGGCATTAGTTTAACGGTTAACCAAAATTCGTGAAGATAGATTACAAGAGAGACGATGTCATATAGATTACAAGAGAGGCAATGTCTGAATGTTTTCATTGTCTTACAGGTTGTAATAGTAGCCGAATCTGATAAAGCGTCCTGCAACACCAATCTGCGAATTTTGGTTCTATCGTTTCGGGCATACAATGAAGTATAATGATTTACCCCAACAAAATCTAAGGACCCCATTAACAGTTTAGACATCTTAGGGGTGATCTCAGGTAGTCTATTGCCAACCAAAGCCTTCATTGAGTGAGGATATCTTCCGAAAAAGAGGGGATCCAGGAACCTGCTTCATTTAAATGCAGTACCTAGTTACTAGTCATTACTAAATGTGTTTCTCTCTGTTATGTTTTGGTTATTGAGGGATTACCATCCAATGCTGAAGTCTATAGCTCTTTTTGCAGCATACAAGTCTTCATCTTTATCTGATATTGGTTCATACCAATTGGCATCAAGTGCGATTCCAATATGACCGCCCTGTCTAACCTGCAGCATCCAGATTGGAAGGTGATACTTTCAGTTAGAGGTGTTAGGATAAAACCATTTCATTCTACATGTGTATAACCATTTGCATTCTCATTTTTGTTTGGTTTACATCTGAAAACATCATTGATCTAAGATGCAAGAGACTTCAAAGGGTCAGTGAAAAAAATATATTTTAGTTGCAATCAATTTGCATTACTTTGATGGTAAAATGTTTCTCATCTGTTTTCCCAATGGAAACTAAAAATATATCTGAAAAATGGGGAGATGGTTTACCTTGAAATGACGCTCATAAGTATGAAATGCTGCAGCATGAGATAAGAGAATATTGTGTGCAACTATATAAGGTTCAGTAGATGAATCTCCATTTTTACAGAACAAATGTCCGAAAATCGAACACCTCCCTGGAGCTTGTATGCCCAAGTCATAACCATGGAGTGAGAATCCATGAGGCTCATTGAAAGTCACCCAGTACTTCACTCGATCTCCGAACGCTTGGAAACATGTATATGAATAATTTTCAAAATCTTCTCTGCAAGAACAGAACATATTAGGCCAATCTTAGCCAAAAATTTGTATCACAGCTGAAGGACTCATAAAAATAAGTCTAGCTCTGGCGTACATAATCTGACTGCTCAGCCAGCCGCCATATCTATCCTCAAGTGCCTGTGGAAGATCCCAGTGATAAAGAGTAACATATGGTTGTATACCTGTAGAATGAGGAGGCAAACCATCAGAAGCTTAAACTTTCATGGAAGAGTATGTTTGGATGTACTCCAAAGTCCAAACTACAAGCAGCTTTAATATCATTGTAAAGGAATCAAGTGGGCCACTGTTTCTTCATCCTTTTGCGGTGTATTTATTCAAGCCAAAATTCATGTGTTGCACAGAATTTAGATATCCTAACTCCCAATTGTAAATGATCAAACGTTTCATTGTTGCCAATTTCACTTTCCATTGAAAGTAAGAAAGGGTAGAAAAAGCAACCCATTTTGCATTTTCAAAACCATTCCAATTCATATACATTACAGTAGCAATACAATTCACTTGCAAGTTGTGCATCCAAATGAGTCCATTGGAACCTTTTTTTTTTTCTTTTTTTTAATAAGCTATCTGAATTGCTATTTAAGTATGACCTTTTTCTACCAGAGCATCAATGAGGCTGTTGTAGTAATCTATGCCTTCTTGATTGGATTCTCCAGTTCCATCTGCCATGATAAGAATTCCATGTCAAAAATCATAAACAAATATTAATTACAAGAGTTCTTAAATGTGAAAGTTATAAAACAGTGATGCCTTACTTGGGAAGATCCGGGACCACGCGATTGAAAACCGGTATGCATCCATTCCTAAGTATTTCATCAAATCTACATCACTCTGTATGAAGATTCCATCCTTACATCATTAGTAATCATCCAAGAGGATAAGCCTATGCTTGTCCACCTAAACAAAAAAGGAACACATTCTTCTCTTCTTTTAATATTTCTTTGAGGTTGAGGTTGTCCTACCTTAGAACAAATACAAAGGCACTGATTTTTTTTTATTTTTTTGAAGTATCCTTGTCTTAGAGAACAACAACCAAGTACATTCTTATACAAATGGAGGAGACCATCATTTTACTGTATTATGTAGTCTGGAATCTTAGTCCTATCATTAAAATGTATTTGTCTATTTGTTAATAAAAAATTAAAAATCTAAGGGATAACTTTTTCTTTTCCTTATGCGAGACATTATCCAATAAACATATGTTTTTTTATTGCACATGTTTGCTACAATTGCACGACATCAACATTTCCAAACTTTTGCTATAAAAAAAAAAAAAAAAACATTCCAAACATCTTGTGTAGAAAAACAAACAACTCTGCCACGTGTTATAATTTCATCATTTCGTGATCTCAAACTTGATGGATCTGGATGTGCAAGACTCCAACATGCGACGGGAGATCTATATGCATTTCGGCAATTGAAAAGTTTCGTGGATCTCTTCGTAGCTGCCTTTATCTACGGGATGGAGTAAAATGCTAGAATACGAACGGCTCCCTTATCTCTTATATAGGCTAGTCTCGAAGAGTCACTCCTGAATATTCCTTCGCCAGAAATCCACATCCATCCTAATCCTGTTGGAAGTCTTAATATCTTTGGGTATAGCAACAATTATTTTGATTATAATGGGATACTAATTTCCCTTTTTGCCAGAGCCATGTTTGATCTGACGTGGGACCGTGGCATGTAGCACACGATTTCCAACAAAACATGTATAAAGCAGGATTAGTATCAGATAGGTACTCAACTGTAATAGATTTTCACACTTAAAATATGAATTTTACTTTGAGAAATTAAGTCTATCCTGATAAATGAGATAAGATCTTAATGATGGTGATGGCGATCATGATGGTGTAGATCCCGAAACCATATATACAACATACCTTGAAACGATGGTACTGATCGACGGCGGTGTCCGCTTTGCTGAAGTCCAGAATCCGACCTATTTGGACCAATAACAAAGCTTGAAATAAAATAAATAGATATATCACTGTAGCGTTTAGTTGTCCACTGGACGACGGTAATGCTGACCTGGTTGCCGTGTGAAAGTATCCCATATATTCATTCCCTTATTCCCTTCATTTACAGCTCCTTCAAACTTTGCAAGTCAAT
Organism: Persea americana; assembly: GCA_029852735.1. Classification (NCBI taxonomy): domain Eukaryota; kingdom Viridiplantae; phylum Streptophyta; class Magnoliopsida; order Laurales; family Lauraceae; genus Persea; species Persea americana. The sequence goes on from CM056816.1 coordinate 20,637,217, forward strand.
TCACAAAACTAATTCCTTTTAGTTTAACAAATGGAAAGCCTAATAGCATAATAAAATATCAATATGTACGACATGTAAAGAAAGGAGAGAGTGAATGCATTGCAAAATGAGTAGATGGTGAAGGTCAATATATTCAATATATATACACACATGATCACCCTTGTAACTTGTTGTGACTTGTGGGGCCCACCTAATGGCCAACCAATCAATGGTAGTATGGAGGATTGAAAGATTTGGATGCACCCTGTCTCTGTGTGAATTTGGATGCCCATCAGACATCCTTAACTCCTTCTTTCGTGGCTCACAAGTCTAATGAAAAAATAGACAGTCTATCCAACGGTCCAGTTCATTCGGATCGGTCTAAAAATTATAGGATCGTTGACTACAGGGGGTCCATGTGCGGTCCATTTAGATTGGTGATTGGGTAGGCCCCACTAAGAGTTGTGCACCATAAGACCCAAGGAAAATGTGTGCACAAGAAACTTTCTCTATGTGTGTATATGTATGTATAAATATATGAGCTTTATTCTGATGAGATCAATCTACACATAAGACAGAGCGGTCTGGATCTAACGTGGGAAAGTTCTTGAATTTTCAAAGATGGAGGGGGGGGGGGGGGGGGGGGGGGGAGAGAGAGAGAGAGGAATAGGATACGTTACGTTGAGACTTGTGAGAGAGAGTTGCATTACAATAATGACTAAATGTACAAAAAGAGAGGAGGGGCCACCTTTGGTCAGGTTCAATGTTTGTACCGACGGTCGTTCATCAATCCCTGTGATTTTCGGCTACTGATTATTCTTATCCAATAGATTGTCATTTTTGGCGATTAATCAATGGATGAAGGATTGGACAAGAGTGATCCATATCTTCTCAAATATAGAAGAAAGGAAAAAGCCCAATTTAGATGGAGATGTCCCACCTATTTCCAAATAAAAGCCAAGGTGGGTCTCACCGTCCTCTCGTCTCTTATATTGAAAACTATGAGTTTCTCTCCAACAAGGCCAAATATTATTTTCTTAATGATAAATAACCAAAACAAACCTGGTAAGCCGAAGAAGCAGTTCCAAAGACAAATCCTGTAGGAAAATCAGCTCTACTGATCGCCCCTGCATTCCCATTGATACCCATGAGAATCATCACAAACATTAAAACACCAGCCATGGAAAGGAACCCTTTCCAAGTCCACAGAGAAGCCTTTGGAGAAGCTTAAGCTGTTTATAGGAGGAAATGGGAGTGGGTATGGTAAGTTGCCCTTGAAAGTGAAGGTTCGGTTTGTTTTTGTTTGAAGGGAAGAATAAAAGCCACTGCCTTCTTGTGATATTCCTCAATGGGTAGTTGATGGCTGTCAATGCAAGCGTTGGGTGTAAGCTACATAGAGGCTCCAGTGATGAAGAGGGAACATTTGGCAAAATGGTTGAGTCTTGAAAGGAATTCTCATATGAAGGTGCGGAAATGATGGGAATTTTGGCAGTTGGGGTGTTGCAGGTGCGCATTGTAAACAGGCGTGTTTGTTTGATTCTTTATGAAGTTTTGGGAATGTATTTGAAGGCTTTTTGAGGCGACGTGAGAAAGAAAATGAAATAACTGTTGGGCCTATGCGTGGCCCACGAGAGATTATTAACATGTGCAGCAAATTTGACCTACACACATGACGGCAACGTGATTTCAATTTCCAACAATAGACGTGTGTTACTATTGAGTCCACGGAAATACTGTTTGGGCCTATTTTAAGTGTCAAATGTCATCTTTCTTTTTATTTCAAAGAAGCAATTTTGAGTTTGCAATTAGCTGATATTACATTTTATATAGGGCGCTCAGGGATAGGCTGAAATAATATTTCTCTGTTTCATTGAAATAGGGATCCAGACTCATTATTATTTTATTTTTTTCCTTTTAAAGTTGACAATATAATATGTTTAGGAAAAGATGATTGAAGATATTATAGAAAATTGTATTAATAGAGGAACTTTCTATCCATAAAAGAATCTCTTATGTTACTTCCTTGAACAAACACGGTGAATTTTATGGGCTTCCATCACTTTGCAAGAGTAAGGAAAGTGTTCGAGAAAATTGTAAATCCCTCTCTTTGAATCCAACCTTCTGTTGGTTCGAATTACAGAAAGCCGTATATTTTTTTTGTTATTATTTACTATTAATTGTATTATTTGTTCATATCCAATCAGATCTTGGGTTTATAGAAATTCTAACGTTTGGTAGGGTGTGTTCAAATAATCATATAAGGTGATTTCTTCTTCTCTGTCAAGTATTGAGCTTTTTTGTGGTATTATGGTCTCAACCCAAAAACACAAATAAAGCTTTCCATTTTCATAGAATAGAGGAACACTTTCAATGGATCTAAAGGGGTTAAGTTTGAGTAGATTTCTGCCATTGGACAGAGGAAGAAGATAAGGGATATATCATTAATTTCATTTGTGTTAAAGAAGCATATCAAGGCTGGACTCACGAAGAACATGAGTATGCACAGTAGAGGAGTATGAATGAGAAAATAATAAAGAAATCGAAAGTATGCACTTTCGTTTTTTCTTTATTCATCAATCACCCTACTATGCATTTTCTTTTTTAAATCATTTTTAGAGGAATCGTTACCTAGTTATATTCATACATACTCGTTCTTACTGAAGGACTATAGGGTCAACACAGTGTTGTCATTATTGATCAAATTTGACCAATCCAACTGTTGAAAAGATAGATCAATTTTTTTTTAAACTTGCTGAACACATAAAAGTTGGTTGAAATAGTCAAAATTATGGATTGTCCAAATTTATTTTTAATCATAAAATTCACAGACATCCCTCCATTGATCCGAACCATTAGACATCCCTTCGGTTCAATGAATGGATTTCTTTAAATTTTGCATAATTATTTATGTGGCTATGAGCATTCGATCATTGTCTATTTTCCCCATTAAATTTGACACATTTGGATTTATCAAATATTATAGTTGCTTATTGTTTACCCATTGGCAAAATCAATAGTAGTTTATGGATCCATTAAAGAAGTTGTGGTTTAAGTAAATGGCCATATTAAGGACATTTTGACCATTTAATTGGATCATGAAGGACAACTGAATTTATTTTTTTTAATGCACCCATTTGTTGCAATCAAGGTTTTGAACAATCAAAGGATATATTAAGGGTTATCATATGTATCAATTGGAAATTACCTTTGATTAACTTGTTAGTTGCCAAAGCAATCTAGTTATGAAAAATGCATAATTTATTGAATTGAAGTTATTTAAGTGATTATAAAAACACTTAAAGTTGCGATTTCATTAATAGATGTTCAACCAAAGGTGAGATCATCCGAACAGTCAAGATCAGGATTTGACATGTTTATGAATATGATATAAAATTTTGACTAGTTTACACCCAAAGGTATGATCTTCTTAATTTATATCATATTTGTTAACGCGGAAAAATTAATTATGAAAGGCAATAGTTCATATGTTGTTTATCCACCCAAAGGTAGATTTACAATGATGTACCTGTTGCTTTATTCTAGTTGTGGAATTAAAAATCAAAGCATATAACTACTTATTGTTTCTTTTTCAGGGACCAGATCCTTGGCTGGCCATAGGGACTACACCCACTTTGGATGGTTCCAATTCCGTTGAATGGTTGGATGCTGCAATGCTTGCTATAACATTCTTGGACTTAGAAATTGCTTTCGATGAACCTATGCCCGAGAAATCCGTTAAAAATACTACTGTCGAACAAAAGACGACCTATGAAGAATGGATAAAAGTAAATAAGGTGGGGGGAAAATTATCTCAAGTTCTATTTCTCGTACAATTAGATGGTCCATAGCGAAAAAGGATAAGGTTAAGGACCTCTTAGATATGGTGAAAAAGAATTTACGATAATAGATAAGGTAGTAGGTACTTCGTTGATGAGCTCCTTTTCAAATATGAAATATGATGAAACATTGGGAGTGAGAAAACACATCCTTTCAATGGCGGACATACCATCAAAATTGAAGGAGGTGGACATGAGCGTGTCTGAATATACAGTCCAATTTATTTTCAATTCTCCCCGTCCCGCTCTTGGAGCATTTAAGATAGCTTATAACCAAAGTCCAACAACATGAGACATAAATGAATTGATAACAATAGCCGATCAAGAAAAAAGAAGGCCGAAGGTAGAGGGACAACTAATGGTTAATTTTGTCTCTCGATCTAAGTCCAATGGCAAAGGTAAGAGCAAGAAATGTGCAAATGCTCAAGCCGCAAAATCATAAAAGAAGAACAAAAGGATAATGGAGAAATGATATTTTTGTAGAAAGAAAGGACACCTCAAAAAGGTTGCCTTGAACGAAAACAGAGGTAAAGGTTAATCTCTTGTTTATCTCGAAACCAATTTAACAGATGTTCCATCAAATTCTTAGTGGATTGACTTTGGTGCAGCCATTCATATTTCTGGTTGTATGCCGGGATTCATTTCAAACCAGAGTCCAAGTGATGGAGAAAGAACCAATCACCATGGGTAATCGAAGGGAGTCAAGAGTCCAAGCAATAGGCACACATAGGCTGGTGTTGGACACCGGATTCATTTTGGATCCCATAATACTTTCTTCGTCCTAGATATTTCTAGAATTCGTATTTCCATTTAAAAACTTGATTATAATGGTTTTAAATATTACTTTGGTGATGGGTTTATGAATATTTTTAGGAATAACAAAGTTGTCGAAAATGGTTATTTATGTGATAGATTGTATAGATTAAAGTTGAATTCCATGTATAAACAATCTCTTCACACACAACTCATTAATTGTAGATTAGACATCGCTGTTAAAAGAATGGTCATTAATGAGAACTCATCCATGTTGTGGCATAAAAGGTTGGGTCATATTTCGAAAGAAACAATGGAAAGATTGGTGAAAGAAGGATTGTTGTCAAAACTGAATTTTACTAACTTTATGGTTTGTGTTGATTGTACTAAAGGAATGCAAACCAACACAAATAAGAAAGGAGTCACAAGAAGTTTTGTTCTATAAGAAATAATCAATACATATATTTGTAAAAAAAATCCGCATACCCTATGTTACTGGTGAAGAATACGTCATTACTTTTATCGTTGATTTTTCACGCTTTAGTTATGTCTATTCAATTAAAGAAGATTCTGATGCCTTACATGTCTTTAAAAATATTTAAGTAGAGGTAGAAAAATCAAGGTCGCGCGATCAGATGAGGTGGTGAGCATTGCGAGAGACATCGAATCGGTCATAATATATAGGCCCATTTCCTAGATTTGTAGAGGAGCTATAAAATGCCAGGTACACCTCGGCAGAATGGTGTAGTTGAGAGAAGAAATTGGACACTCATGGAAATGGTTAGGAGCATATGGCCAGTAACACTAACTTACTCGAATCCATATGGGGTGAAGCATTAAAGATGACAATGTGCATTTTAAATTGGGTTCCAACAAAAGTGGTTCCAAAAAAATCTTTCAAGTCACGAATCAATAGGAAACCCAGCTTAAGTCGTTTTTGAGTCTTGAGATGTCCATCTGAAGTAAAAATATTCAACCCACATGAACGAAAATTAGACCTTAAAACAGTTAGCAGATATTTTCTTGGCTTTTCAGAAAGGTCCAAAGGGTAGAAGTTCTAATGTCCTAACCACACTTCTAGGATTGTTGAATCAAAAAATGCAAAACTTTTCGAAGATCATTTGAAAAGTGGGAGTCGTCAAAATAGAAATACAACATACAAAGAAATCAGGAGAAATGTTGAGGTAACTAATAGGAGTGAGTTTGATGTCCCACTTGATATCATACTCAGTGATAACCCAAGAGGAACAACAACCACGAAATAAACAAGTAGCACAAGAAACCCAATTACCCATTAATGAACCACTTTTAGAACAGAATAATAACCCCTTTCCAAATATACCACATGAAGTTAATGACCCAAATCCTAAGATTTTAAGGATGACAATTCGTACAAGAAGATTCGTTATTTCAAATAATTATGTAGTATACTTAGAGGAAGCCGATATTGGGATAAAAGGTTATCGTAGAACGTTTAAGGAAGCCACAAAAAGTGAGAATTCTGATAAATGATTAGATGCCATGAAAGAGGAGCTAGAAATAATAGTCATCACTAATGATATTTGGGATATCGTTGAGCTACCTAAGAATTACAAGACCGTAGGTTGTAAGTAGGTCTTTAAGATCCAGATGGACTCAAAGGGAAAAGTTGAGTGTTTTAAACCCAAACTCGTGGCCAAATGTTTTACTCAAATAGAAAGAATAGATTACAACAAGACCTATTCTCCAGTGTCTAAAAAGGATTCATTTAGGATAATTATAGCCTTAGTAGCTCACTTCAATCTCGAGTTACACCAAATTGACTTCAAAACAACATTCTTAAATGAAGATCAAGAAGAAATGGTGTACATAGAATAACCTAATGGATTTGTAAGACAAAATGAAAGGAAGTTAGTCTGTAAATTAAAGAAGTCAATTTACGGCCTTAAACAAGCTTCCTGCCAGCAGTACCTTTAATTCAACCGTGTTGTTGTAACATTCGGATTCATAAAAAAAATTGGTTAATCGCTGTATATATCTCAACATTAGAGAGAGCAAGTTTATTGTTTTGGTCTTATATGTCACTGATGTTTTACTGGCCAGTAATAACATTGGTATTATTCCTTAAACCAAGGAATTCAAAGAAACAATTTTGATATGAAAGATATGGGTGAAGCAACCTTCGTATCAAGAATTGAGACTCATCGTAACATATCTCGAGGAATCCTTGGGTTATTATCAGAAGAAGCCTACATCAAAACAGTTCTGAAAATATTTCGTATGGAAGAATATAAAGCTCAAAGTACACCTATGGTGGAAGGTGATAACTTCAACAAGACTCGGTGTCCAAGAAATGAGATTGACAGTAAATAAATGGATAAATGTGCATATGCCACCACAATCAGCAGTCTAATGTATGCACAAACATGCACCTAACCCGATATAAGTTTTATAGTTGGCATGTTAAGTAGATACCAAAGTGATCCAGAAATAGCCCATTGGGTGGAAGTTAAGGTCCGTGGTACTAGAAATTATATAATCTCTTACAATAGGTCCATTGTTTAGAGGTGGTCAGATATTTAAATGCAAACTTCACTGGATGCCTCGATTCTAGAAAGTCAACTTCAAAATACATTTTCCTATTGGCTAAAGGGGTGGTTCCATGGAGAAGTGAGAAGTAAACCCTAGCAACCCCATCCACATTTGATGTCAAATATGTGGCATGCTTTGAAGGTACAGGTCATGCCTTATGGATGCGTGATTTTATTTCAGGGTCGCACATTATGGATACAATCTCCAAACCATTAAAGATTTATCGTGACAACGATGCAGCTAGAAGATTGGCATATAATGATAAGATTATAAGCAAATCAGAATTTCTTGAAGTAAAATACATTGTGCTAAAGGAAAAGGTACGAAATCAGCTGGTGTCTATCATTGGAGCTCCAATGAGTATGATGTTAGCAGGTACTTTAACAAAGGCATTGGCGCCAAAGCCTTTCCCATAGCATGTTAGAATTATTGGCTTAAATGAATTGCCTTATTGGGATTTGTAAATACACATATTGATTGCATAAATTATAGTTGTGATTTTGTATATTATTGCTTTATTTAGATTCACATGTGACTAAAGCTTTGTAAAGTGAGAACAGTAAGGTGAATGACATTATTGAACCAATTAAATAGGAATGTCATGAAAAGTGTTATTTTTACCCCTATTAAAAACTTGGTTAAGTGAATATGCAAATGCAGTTATTACGGAAGCGAGCATGTTGTTAAGGATGTATAACCACCACAGTTCTCATCAAGAAGCTAACTTCATCATAGGTTAAAGATTGAGCATAAAAGTTGACATGACAACTATTCTTGAGAAAGGTCTTTCAATCAATTTCAAAAAGATATTTCATGTGATCATGTTTCCATTTGGATCTAATTTACACGAATCTGTGGGAACAAACTAAGGCACTTTCTCTTGGTGGATATTTTTACTTTGTTACATTCATAAATGTTGCTATAAGAAAATCATGGGTTTATCCCATGAAACACAATTCTGATGTGTTTGATATTTTCAAAAAGCGCAAAGCTATTGTTCAAAATGAAATAGGTTTCAAATTGAAATGCTTAAGACTTGACAACAAAGAAGAGTATTGCAGTAAAGAATTTGAAGAGTACCGTGCCAGAAATGGAATTAGGCGTGAGAGAAGACTATTCCTAATATACTGCAGCAATATGGTGTGACAGAGCACATGAACAGGACAATTATTGAGCGTGCTAGAAACATGAGGCTTCATGCTAGATTGCCCAAACAATTTTGAGCTGAAGCAGTGAATACCGCTGTATACTTGATCAATCATGGTCTTTCAGTAGCTGTCAGGCTCCGACCCAGGTTTAGTATATTTTATTATTATTTTAATCATAATTAGTTTTTAAGTGGGATTAGAGGACGATTAGTCTGGATTTTTAGTTAGATTATAATTTTGAATAGCTTTGAAAGATTTTGAGTGCGTTGAGTCTAGTTTGACTGGGCCCAGGGTGGCCCATGTGACGCATGTTAGCGTGGGAATTTGATTTTTTTGATTTTTGATCTTTGATTCCGAAAAATATTGACTTCCATATTTTTTTAATTTGTTATCTTAAGCACAACAACTTTTATGTTTACTCCGTTTGCATTTGAAACTCAGAAATCACGCTTTTCGAGAAAAAAGGGCAAATTCGTCTTTTACACCCCATTTGTGTATAAATTTCGAAAATTGAAAATCATGAGGAAAATGTACTTTTTGAAAAGTAGATTTTTCGACTATCATTTTTCTCTTCTTCGTCAATTTCATCCGGGACTCGTAGATAGGAGTTTTAAGCACTTGAAGTTTATGGCCAAATGGGGCCCACAAGTTGACTAAGACCCATTTAAACATTGGGAACCCAACGTTCTGTTCTTCTTCTCCATTCCGTTTTCTGCAGCAGCTGAACCCAAAAGAGATTTCTCTTCTTCTTCTCAGCCTCTCTCTCTCTCTCTCTCTTCTTGCATGTCAATGGAATTGAGCCTAACTTGAAAAAAGGATTTCACCATCTTCATCTTCAACCTCTAAGCTTTCTAGTGATGCACTTTTCAAGAAAATCCTGCTGAAACCAACACCATTTTCAAGCTTATCTTGCTGGTTTTTATACCTATAGGTAAGGCCTTGTTCTATCCTTGTAGATATGGGTTTCTTACATCACTTGGGGGCTTCTCTTCATGCATGCAAGACAGCTCTTTGAGAGCCCCTTCTCTTTCTAAAAATGTGGAGTTTTTGAATGGGTTTTTCATGGGATGTTGTGTAGATTGAAGACTGAGCTGAGAAGGGAGTTTCTTGGAGTGTGTTAGGATCCTTTTAAGCTCAAAGGCAAGTGAATAAGATGATAATGAATTACATGTGATTCATTTGTTGCTCTTTTCTAAAAGTTTGAAAACCTTTCTTTATGACCAGGTGTGTTTTGTTCTAGAATGTGATTAGTGCACGAATTATACCCATTGGTTTACAACGGTTTTCTATGGTAACATGGGTTTTCTGGGATGTATTATTGTCTACATGTTTTGAGATTTCTTTTCAGAATTTCGAATTTCACATTCTACTGTAATGGATTATTGTTTTTTTTTTCTTTTTTAATTTGAATGATGATTTTGGAATGGGTGTGATGTTGGAGGTAGAATGGAAATTGTTTGTTGTTGAGGGAAATTTGGAATAGTGTATGAAGATGGGTGGAAATGGCATGCAGGAGAAAGAAAGAAGGAAACACACGATGAAGAGCTGAAAACATTCTGCACAGGTTGCAGAACTCGGGCCTGGGCCCTGTTTTCTGGGCCATTTTCTGGGCTGTTTCCAGCCCTTTTTCAGACCCATCTTCAGGCCCATTTTCAGGCCTGTTTCCAACCCATTTTTAGGCCCATTTCAAGCCCTTTTTCCAGCCCATTTCCTCCATTGTTTGAAGCCCATTTAGCCCCTATTGACGCATGGAAGTTCGGAATGAAATTATTTTGAATCGTGAAATTTAAATGGAAAAAGTGGTGGAATTGCTTGATGTTAGAATTACCCGGGAACTTATTAAAGTCTTAATATACACTTTATATCCTTAATTGTCGGAGATCTTCAGTGGCACCAAGCTCCTCGTTCATTATCGACATTAGGAGCCTAAGTGTATATTAAGAAGACCCGTGGTAAGCCATTGAACCATTATACACTAATTCATTCCAAGTTATAAAGTTTATTTGTCTTTCTTTTATAAATCGTTTTGAACTAGGTTGAGTAGTTTGCCACGTTTGAAAACATCGGTAAAACTACTCATTTGAATTGTTTGATATTGTCCGTTTGTAAATTGTCCAGAGTAGTTATCTTTATCGATGAAAATGTATCGCTCGGCACCACTAAGCTTGGGTTACCTAGTTGGGCTGATCACCCGGCTTGGGATCCTTAAAACTATTGTCAACTGCAGTTTGGACCTCTTTGATTGTTTGCTCCTGCCATAGCAACAGTTATTGATTGTTCCCGCCATTTTTATAGCAACGGTTACTGATTGTTCCGGCCATTTTCATAGCTACGGTTATTGATTGATTGCTCTTGTTACTTCGGTAATAGAAGAATATAGCGAAATGTGGATTGCCAGTATTTTAATCAATTCTTGGATAGTTTTAAAATGCGTAAATGTTCATCTTTTTCTTTTCAAGAATTAGTGACTTGGACTTATTTTTATACATGATTATCTTTCAAATGAACTTTATGATCCCATATATGTTTTGATAACCCTTGTATATCTTATCTACTTTATTCACCTGCCAGACCGTCGTATCTGATACTTTTCTGTTTGGTGTCAGATGTTGGACCTGCAGGTGTTGAGGCGGAGCGCGCGTTTGAGGCAGTAGAGCCTCCGGTGGAGCGTGAGTGGCAGCCAGATGATGTTATGTAGACATCATATCGGGCTTGGAGTTTTGTTAACATCTTTTGTGGAATGACTTTCTTCTATTTTGGGAACTTTGTTTATGGCCTTTGTTGGCCTTTATGGGTTGTATAAATTAATACACTTTTCTATCCTCCTCACAATTTAAACTAACCTTGGGATTATGCTATGATTATATTTCTCCTTTTGATGCAAAACTCTTGTGATTTAAGTATGTTATGATTGAATTTTATTTTGCTACATTCTTCCGCATGTTGCTATTAGTTATGAAATTGATTAACAGGTTGTGATGGATGATCGCCTGGAATCCTCACTACGAATTCCTGTGGGAAAATAATTAGCGCGTGTGGGCGGAATTTTTGACCCGTCGTGCCGCGTCCCCCGGATTAAGGACTTGATTATCAGGGCCTCGGTCCGGGGGCGTGACAGTAGCTTTGGCTGGTGAACTACCAGAGGAAGCTTAGATAAAGGAGGTAAACCTCTCACATATAAAGGTATTTAGTTGTATCTCTTATGTTCATATTGATGCCGAAAACGAAGACAAACTAGATTCCGAATATAGAAAATGCACTTTCATTGGACATGGTTATGATGAATTTGGTTACTGGTTTTGAGATGAAGAAAATAGATAAATCATTAGAAGCAGAAATATTATATTCAATGAGAAGGTGATGCATAAAAATGAGGACAATGTGTAGGAGGAAAATAATAAATATTTAGAACTGGATGACACTTCTAAGAATGATTGTACCTGAAGTGCATGAAAATAAAACCCCGTAAGTGGACCCTCAAACATCTGCCCCAGTAAGAAAATCTAGGGCTCCTAAGCCTACACAATGTCATTCATCTTTAATTGTATTACTTCTTGTTAACTGATGATGGTGAACCAGAATGTTATAAAGAAGCATTATAGGTTGAAACTCGGCCTAGGTGGGAACAAGCCATGGAAGATGAGATGCGGTCATGATTATCAAGCCAGACATGGGACTTTGTCCGGTTGCCTGAGGAGAAAGAAAGCATTACACAACAAGTGGGTATATAGGTTAAAAGAAGAACATGACTGTAGCAAGAGATACAAAAGCTAGGTTAGTTGTGAAAGGCTTCCAGCAGAAGGCATGCATTGATTCCTCTGAGTTATTTTCTCCTATGGATAAATTAAACACAATCAGAAATGTTTTGATCATTGTGGCAGTAGAAGGCTTACATCTTAAACAGTTAGATGTGAAGATTGTGTTTCTCTTTAGTGACTTTGAAGAAGACATCTACATGCATCATCCACAAGGATATGTTTTCCCAGGAAAGGAGGAAATGGTGTGTAAACTCAAAAAGAGTTTATACAGCTTGAAACAGGCCCCAAGACAATGGTATACCAAGTTTGGTAGGTTTATGCCATACACAAGTTAGAAACGATGTCATGCAAACCATTGTTGTTATTTCAAAAGTTTTGATGACTGTTACATTATTCTACTTTTGTACATAGATGATATGCTTGTTGCAAGTTCAAACATGTATGAAATAAATAATTTGAAGCAACAGTTGTCAAGGAAATTTGAGATAAAGGATTTGGGTGCTGCAAATCAGGTTGTCGCCATGAGAATCAGTATAGACAGAATGAGTCACACATTAAAGTGGTCTCGAGCAGATTATGTTGAAAAAGTTTTAAACAAGTCCAACATGCAGAGTGCTAAGCCAGTTAGCACTCAATTGGCCAGTCACTTCAAACTCTCAAAAGAGTTGTCTCCTAAGACAGAACAGGAGAAGGAGAACATGTCCAAGGTCCCATATTCTTCAGTTGTTAGCAGCTTGATGTATGATATGGTTTGCACTAGACCAGACATTTCTCATGTAGTGGGAGTTGTAATTTCTCATGTAGTGGAGTTGTAAGTAGATTTACAAGCAACCCTGGGAAAATGCATTGGGAAGAAGTTAAGTGGATTCTCAGATATTTGAGATGTACCACTAATGCAATGTTATGTTTTGAAGGATCAAAGATCAAATTACAAGGCTATGTTGATTCGGATTTGGCAGGAGATCTTGATAGAAGCAGAAGCAGTATGGGATATATCTTCACATCGGGTAGTGCAGCAATCAGTTGGAAGTCTTAGTTACAAGACATTGTTGCACTTTCAACCATAGAAGCAGAGTATGTTGTCGCTACAGAAGCTAGTAAGGAAATGATTTAGCTGCAGGAGTAAATGGAAGAGTTTAGTAAGAAGCAAGAGACTAGAAGGCTTTACAGTGATAGTAGGAGTGTCATTCATCTAGCGAAGAATTCAGCCTTTCATCCAAGAACCAAACACATTCGCATCATATATCACTTTATACGGTGGGTTCTGGAAGAAAAGGTGTTGAAACTGGAAAAGATTCTATCAAGTCAGAATCCTTTGGATATGTTCACAAAGGTGGTGAATACAGAGAAACTGAAGTTGTACCATGCTTCAATTGATCTTCAAGCATGAAGATGAGGTATCAAGATTTGTAGCCGCGTTCTACTATTATCAATGTCATTCAATATGATCAGTCTTCAAGTGGGAAATTGATGGGTTGGTGAAGCCTGATCGAGACATTAATTATGTTTTAATGAGTTAATCTATGATTTGTCAGTTTAATATAGACCATTTGTTTTAAGGCCAAATCCGACGGCACTGGTTGTTTAGAGGTTTAGGGTTTCATGTATATATACTGGGTGATGAGAGCATTGTACTTTGAGCGAGGTTGAGACTGTCTAAGAGATTGAGAGAAACCAAGAGAGATGGTGAGGGATTGTACTCTTATGTATCACAAGAAGAGGGTTGTTCTTCTTGTGGGTGATGTAAGACTCCGACCCCTAATTTTCGAGATTAGTGTTGACTAAGTTGTGAATTAGTTCTTTAAGTGGGATTAGTGGTTGCTTGGCTGAGCTTGTGAGTTAGAGTAGCTATTCATAAGCTTTGGGGAGTTTTGAGAGCCAGTGAACCTAGTTTGTGACCGTAGGGTCCTATGTGTTTAGCTTGGGGAGGTTATTTGTTATTCCTAGAAAACTTTCATTTCAGCATCATTTGACTAATCTCATCATTCCCTACAACTTTCTTGTTCACTTTGTACCCATTCGAAGCTCCGAAAACCAGTTTTTTAAGCCCTAGAGGCAAATCGATATTTTCACATTGAATATGGACCTAAATTTCGAGGTCTCAGAATCATGCCAAAATTACACTTTTTAAAAACTACATTTATGAGAAGCGTTTCTCCCTTCTTCGTCAATTACATCCGGGCCCAGAAATCGATGCTTTAATTTTTGACAAGTTTTAAGTGTGGTGGGGTCCACACCCACCCATTATAGAAGGGCATCCCTCCTCTCTTCTCCCCCATTCGTTCTAGCCCAAAGGAAAGCTCTGCAATTGAGCTCCCCTCTCCCTTTTCTTCTAGGTTTCTCTTCCCTAATCATGGAGGAGCCCTTGCCAAATGGGAGACCTAAGCCCACCATCACTTTCCTCTCATTCTCCTCTCCCTATTGGTATTTTTCTTGCTCAACAGAGGCTAGGCAGCCCCTTCTCCAAGCTTCTTCTTGTTGATTGATGGCCCTAGAGGTAAGGACTCCTTCCCATTTTCTAATATGTGCAGTGGCAGCCCCTTAGGTCCTATTTCCTAGCTTTGTTTGAGCCCATTCCTAGTTTTTTCTTGTCTTGCATTTTAGGGTTCTAAGTTGGGTCCTTTTCTGGGGTTTTGTGCTAGATGATTTTCTCTTGCAATTGGATGGATTAGAGGCTAATTAGGAGCATTGGAGACCAAGGCAAGTGACTGGAATGTGATTTGTGTTAAGCATTCTAATTTTCATGAATTTCCTAATTTTCATTGTTATACTTTTTATGGATTTCATGGTTTCATTCATTTTGAAATTCTTGCTATGGTTTCAATTAATTTTGGTAAATGCATGCTTAGTGGGGTTTCTTTCTTTAATTGAACCTTCACTAAGCTTCAAGTTTCTATTTCATGCATAAGCATGTTTTGGTTGCAAATGAGTTGTTTTTATGGTTGGGTTTGGTGATGGGTTTACATGAGTGAAATGGACGGAATTTATGGAGGATGAATGTGATTTTTGATGAGATATTGGAGGCCTATTTTTATGCAAGGAAGGGTAGCAAAAGGGGCTTGAAGAAGGGGAGAAAATAGGCTCCAAAAGCCATGGAAAAATGGGGCCTGGCAGAGTTGGCTCGAGCCAACCCAAAGTCCGCTCGAGCCAACCCTCCCAGAACCGAGTTGGCTCGAGCCAACCCTGGGTTCGCTCGAGCCAACCCCTCCCAAAAGTGAGTTGCCTTGGGCCAACCATGTGTTAGCTCGAGCCAACCCAAGTTCTTTTGGGCTAGGTCTTGTGTTGTGCCTGGAATTTGTTTTAATCATGGGGAGGTGAATTGTTTTGGACCCTAACCTCACAACTAGACCATGTATGATTGTATGGAGGAAGAAACGGGAGAAAGGATGCGCCCATGCGGGAATCCAACTAGGAAACACATTAAGACTCCGTTAAAATTGGATAACATGCAATAGAAACTTGGAATGCCGCCAAACCTCGGGAGCACCAAATAATATAAAACCCGGCATTCGAGGGTCTATGTGCACGTTATACCAAATGATGTGGTCTGAACTTGTCTATGGGATGTGCATATGTAGAAATTGACTGTTGAGCTTGGAGTCGCTCGAAAACATGGTTTTATTTGCATTATTTAGTTGTGCATGTCCGAAAACTTCGTTTTTAAGCCCGTTGGATTTATGGTCCGTCAGTTTTGCCCAATTGGGCTAATTATCATCGGACTTTACTCATTTTGGCTAAAACGTTCACTTTTAGTTATTTTTGCCCGTCTTTGATTAAAAATAATCAGCTTTGGACTATTTAGGTCGTTTTGACTAAAAATAAACAATCTCGGTATTTCGTTCATTCAGCAAAAAACAATCAATTTTGCCAGTTAGTGTGACCCCGTGAGCTTTTATGTATACCTTGGGAGGACTACTCTGTACATTAGTGTGTGTGCTTTGACTTGGCCTATTTGAGTAGTTGCTCACCATATTTTGTGTGTTCGTTCGCTTTTGATTTGTGAGTCGACACCGCTCAGCTTGGGCCACCTCGTCGGCTTGATCCACCGGCTTGAGGTCCTAATAAATCTCTTAGCAAACTGCAGCTTGGGCTTCCTTAGTGTATTTTTTGCCCTGTTCCGCGGCTGGTGCCTAGTGTGATGGCCAACTATAATGGTCCATATATGTACTTAGCGTACTCCTATCACCTCGTGTGCTGGAGACTATATATATATATATATATATATATATGTTTAGTGTCTGTGCTCTGTCACTTCAGTGATGGAGAATTTAGCTCATGTGGTTGTCAGTCCGTCAATGTGCTTTGCTATCCGCTCAACTTTGTTTTCTAGCCTGTTTTATCACACAGCTAATGTCCCGCTATGTTAGCTCGATTTGCATCTATTTCTACTTGGAGATTTCAGTTCGAGACCAT
This sequence comes from Persea americana, assembly GCA_029852735.1. NCBI lineage: Eukaryota > Viridiplantae > Streptophyta > Magnoliopsida > Laurales > Lauraceae > Persea > Persea americana. The sequence goes on from CM056816.1 coordinate 20,653,675, forward strand.
GTCATGTTTTATATGCACATCATATTGTAAATGTACTTCATATTTACTCACAACCCTTATTTAAATGCCTGTCATCCCAAATACTTCCGTTTTATACGCGTTTTAAATACATGTGACTTTTGATCAAATAACATGATTTATCACATGTTTTATTATTCAGTATATGTATTATCCATCTTAGTCATCTACCAGACTGTCGTATCTGACCTTGTTCGTTTGGTGCTCTAGGTAGCAAGTTCTTCACCCTGAGCTGAGTGCATGTGTTAGCTATGGAGCCATGACTTTGCAGGTTTCTAGTCTTGACGATGTCATGTAGACATTGAGCTTGACATCAGAGCTACTTCATATTTGGGGTAGTATTTTATTTAACTTGTTCTTTGTATGACTTTTATTAGCCATTTCCTTAGGATTTTTAATTAATACACATTAATAATTGAAACTTGAATATGTGGGAAATAAACTAGCCTGTTACTGTCAGCTATGTACTTTGTTGTGATGGTTTGTTCCAGTTTAATATGGGCCCTGGTATGATTGTTGTATGCTAGTGGTTGAGAGCAATACGGAATCCAATGGCCATGGGCTCCGGGTCGCAACGCCATGAAATATTCAGAGTGTGTTGGAATTTGTTATCCTCCCACACGCGGATCCTGAGGAAACACGAACTTTTACTTAATCCCAAATTCACTCTCCCCGAGGTCGGGCCGCTGTAGAACTCCAATTTTAGCGTGTGACAGGTGATCTCCAAGAATAGTGAACTAACTTGAATCTCCCGTGGACGTAGGCAAGTTTGCTAAGCCAAGTAAATTTGTGTGTCATGGATTGATTATTTTCGTAGATCGTGCACGTGTCTGATCCATAACAATAGATAATATAACAAAGGAAGACATACACCAATAGCTCGATTATATACAAGCCAAGGAATCCTTACAATTCAAACTTAGGTCCTTGTTGCCATTGGCACGCAAGACATAGCACCATGCAATCTTATGTAGTCTTAGGTCACTTGATGTCCATAGGATTATACCTTGGTGCCTGTGATGGTACTTGACATCAATCTCTCCCCAAAAACATCATACATTTGACTTTGTGTTGTGCAACGCACACCTCTCGGACAATCCCTAAGGAGATATTAAGCGAAATCATCTCTTCCTATAAGTCTCATCGATATTCATCATTAGGCAAGACTTAGGGGGTCCTATTCCATGTTAAAGTCCTAAGACTCAAGGGAAACCCATGTTCAACGACTAGCCATGGGGTATTACGATTAGCCATGGGGGTACTATGGTTAGCCGTGGGGGAATAGTACTATGATTAGCCGATGAAAAAAATTATGGAAATTTAGTTCTTGTGTTTTCTAACCATTGAGTTACTATAGTTAGCTTCTGAGAACGCTATGGTTAGCCGTGCATACTAAAATTAATCGTAATGCTTACATCAGTCCAGCCAAGCTTAACCTGGCTTTGTTCAAGGGGAAAACCTCCTTTATGCTAGGGGCCTTTTGGAATCACGACAATTGGGGCATAACCAGCTCTTCACACTCTAACAACCATCTCATTTAATGCTATTAAAGAATTCCAAATCTAAGAATGCCAATTGCACATTTACACATAAATGAGCTTAAGAGCAGTAGTTATGATGGAATTAAATGCGGGAATCATCACTAAAATCATGTGCACATCAATCTAAATACATTTGTTTACGTGCCTTGGTTTTAAATATCATAAGTAATGTATACACTAATCACTATTACACTTAACTGGTTGATAGCCACACATGCATCATCTTCATCCATTGCATGTTTTCAACTATATTTGTCAAGACCCACACGAATCTCCTCACCAAATAAACTTCAATTTCAACCATCAAATTGATAATGTGGGTGAAAAAATAACCTGCATAGTATATTAACTTCATTTGTTTGCTATGAAAGGTGGATTTCATTTGTTTGCCATAAAAGGTGATGTTTTTGCCGTAAAAGGTAATTTTGTGTTTGTCATGAGAGGTGATTTACAATTTTCGTCGAAAAAAGACAAGACTTGTGACTTTTTGTATCTTTTTAAAAATACAAATACAACAAGAAGAAAGAAAAATGAATCTAACTTCTCAGGAGATTACGGGGACTCGTTCAGATTGATAGTCACAAGTCATATTTGGGCTTCGCCGTCATCCTTCAGATGATAACTGTGGATGCTTTTGATTCTTTGACTAGTCTTAATCCTCAGATTTTTAGAGAATAAGGATTGAGGACAGATCCTATATTCTATAAAAATGCAAGTAGACGGGCTAAAGAGCCGCATGGTGCCCAAGGGCCTTCAATCACCTTATAGTGGTGCCTGTTGCAAAACTTCTTCAATGGAGGAGAGACCGTCATTAGAGCGTCGTAGCAACGATGGAGAACTTGTGTATAATGGTGAGAAAAGCATTTCTTGGAATGGTGGGGGAGACCTCCTTTTATAGGCTTTTGGCATAAGCATGTGAGGAGTTTATGGGCTTTAAATGCTTTAAATGCATTACTGCTCCATGGTGGGAGGAGTTACACATTTCGATTTTATGCTTTTGTAACTCCTTTTGCTTGATTTTTTATTGGCGGTTGGAGAATAATGGGCCATTATCTGTATTGATTCTTCATGGCGAGAGGCGTTATATGGTTTAATACCATAATCTCTTTGACTTGCAATTCCCTTTTCTTAGATTTTGATTGGGTCGTCCATGATAATGGGCAATTAACCACATTAATTTTTCATAAAAAATGGGTCATTAACTGCATTAAGTTGCTGCCGAAGTGCTTGAAGAGTCGCAGGCCATGCCATGGCTTTTGAAATTCTATGCGCAAAGTAGGAAGCCTTAATCATCGAAGAATTTTTCACATCAATTATTGTCGGATGATCATGCAAATTCAGAAATTGATTGTTACTGGTGGGCCGATACCATCCGTCCTGTTGATTTTTTAATTGGTTGGGTATAAGGTATGGTTTCTTAGTTGGCCGGTTGACGATTTCGAGGTGTCCAATGACGAACCCATGATTTCGACGACGAATCCGTGATGTTGTCAAAGATCGACATATTTTGTGTCTCGAAAATCAAATTTTTAGAAAATCACAGTGGCCAAAAAACTCAAAAATGTGAAAATGACCTAGAAGTGGGTTTTTGGCGAAATCCGGCAAACCAGATTTCCAGCGTCGCCGGCGGGGCATTTTTTGCCTGATTGGTAGCTTTTTCGGCCTTTTTCTAATTTTTCTTATTGACATATTTTTTTTTGGTATTTTGTACATTTTTTTGTATGATTTTCATGCAAAGAACTTGATGAGAAGCTGCACAAAACGAGGGGCAAAGTTTTTGATTTTTCAGGAAACCCAAAGACTCTGTCGCGTAAGGGTGCCTAGTTGTCGCTAGAAGCTAAAACTGGGTTAAACAATATCGGAATGATCTAAAATTTAAGGTGAAGCTTCATGGGCAAGAAATAAGACCAACCATAGGCTTTTGTTTAAATTTTGAAGCTGTTCGGAGTCTTGGCGCTAGTATACTTGATGTTGTCGTTCGAAAGATGTCGTGCTTTGATGTACGGTCAAACGATGTCCGATTGATTTGAAATTTGACAGGAAGCCTTGTGGGATCATTTATAGATGATCAATCAGCTCTGATTTAAAAATCATAGTCCTGAGGGGCTCCATTGTCGGGAGACCTGTTTTAGCTGCTGAGTGTCAAAGTTAGGTCAAATGATGTCGAAATGACCTGATACTTAACCCCTTGGCAGTATTTTGGGACCATCCATGTACTTTGCCTAAAGAGTGATGACTTCGATGGTCTCCATCGCCGGGAGGCCTGGTTTTGCTGCTTAAGGGTTGATGTTAGGTCAAACGTTGTCGGATTAACCTGAATTTGATAAAGAGAGCCTCTCAAGAGTATTTTAAGACCATCCACAGGCTCTAATTGAAGATTTGATGTCTCCTATGCTGCTGTCGCTCGAACGACTGATTTTGTTGGGTGGAGAATGCTACTTTTGCATTTTGGGCCAAACTATGTCGGAATGGCACGAATTTGATGTGGAGCCTTCGAGTGGCATTTTGAGATCAACTATGCGCTCCATTTTGTGAAATAAGGTCCCTAGCTTTGTCGCCGCTTAGAGCTCCCGTTTGGCTGTTGAAAGAGTGAAGTCAGGCTAAATGATATTGAAATGACCCAAAACTCCGTGTGTACACTCCTCATGACTGTTTTGAAGGATCTTGAAGTTTTTAGATGGTTTTGACAAGATCTGATACTTGAAACAGCTTCGCCCATTGAGGCCCAATGCGGCTTCATGTGACTTTGCTAATGTTGAAAGTGTATGAAGAAGCAAAGTGACATTTTTGGTGTCAACAATTCCACCATCAAAAGCCATAATTCTTTAGGTACATTCATTGAACTCATATCTCTTATCACCTCTAACCTTTGACTATCTTCTCAGCTATTCTCATATTCTCCATTTATATGCATTTTCTCACCACTTGAACTTACGCATCTTCTCATTTCTCATCTCTTTTCACCATCTCCATTCACATCCTTCTTTTCATCAACCGATCCCACACCTCTTCCCACTTTGTCATCTCTTTTCATGTTCTCCATTCATTTCCATCTTTTCATCTAATGAATCCACTATATTTTCTTCTCTGCCTTGTTTACTTTCATCTCCATCTTCTCATCTCTTTTCCATTTTGTTTTCTCTTCCTCCTTGCTTCATTGCTTACTTCCTTTTCTTATTTTCTTTTCCTCTATTTTTTTGTGCCTTGACATTCGGTTTGTTTCTTCTTCTTTCCCTTTCTTTTTTCCCTTCCCTATTTGGTTTTTCATTTTACTGTTTGTTGACTTTTCCACAACTTTTTTGTTGTCTGTATAGGAGGTCATCAGAGAATGAGATATTTGGTGTGTTCTACTTTAATGGATAGTTCGATTGGAATATGACCAAACTTGTGTACAAGGGCGATGAATAAAAAATATTGTAACTTAGAAATTCCACAAACTGTAGTCCATTGGTTTAGAGTGCATTAAAAGAAACATAGTGGGTAAAAAGAGACGAGTCTCATCAAATTCAGTTCCTTCACACACAACTGCCAAGCTTTCACATTGATTGTAGCAGCTAATGATGATGATGTAAATGCAATATTAAAAGTATCTCGTGATGTTGTAAATCAGCTATATTTATATATGAGAAGAAGATTTGACTTTACAAGTGATATACAACAACGGCATTCTAGGCATTGCACCATGTCTTAATCACTTTGTACACTATTTATTTATCTATGGAAGAAAATCCAACTTTTTTTCGTTGGAGGTTCAGATATGTGTGAAGATAATCGAAATGCTCTTTGTTGAAGAACGAGTGCTTTGAAAGGGAAAAGTGTTGTAGATCCTGTAGTCCGTGTAGTTAGCACAACACGGTTTGTTGTTTTCTTGTTTACTTGAATGGACACTAGTTTGGTCTTTTAATGACCAAGATGGACTGATATTTAAGTTATTTGGATGCAACAATTGTTACACTAGTCCTTCCACAAACTTTGGACTTGACATTAAAAACTCACAAGTGCATGACGAGATTGCACTAGAAAGTATCAATTTTGGTGGTTCCATCTGTCCCACTATTTATCTTGAGGAAGATATTGATGCCCCATTTTCATTTTTCACCTGATCATCCATCATTGCATGAATTCGGCCACATGTCAGTAGTGATGGCACTCCCATAGGGGAAAAAAATGCAAGAAGACGTGGAATTTCATGACGAGCCATCTAGCATTGTTCAAGATACAAACATTAACGATACTGTACTGCCTATAAAAGATTTCACCTGCCAACGATTGGAGAGTACCTAGCATGAGATGTGAAAAGGGTGAAATTTTTTCGATTGTGACACATTTAGAGAAACTCTAGCGAACTCTAGCGAATTTTGCAATGTACAAGAATTTGTATTGAAGCATTTGAAGACTAATAGGTATAAAGTCATTGCACAGTGTGGCGATGAAACATGTCCATGGCACATTCACGTTTTTATTATACATTTAGGTCTACAGTTTCATGTATGGACGTACAACCCAAATCATTCTTATTCAAAACCAATGATAGAGATGTTACATAAAGAAGCAGCAACATCCTTGCTTGTAGAGTCCGTTAAAAATAGGCTTTGATTTAATAATAACTACAAACCAAAGTAAATTGTGTTTGACTTCCAAATGAAGTTCAAGGTGTTTGTAAGTCATAGGAAAGCCTATTTAGGAGAAGACATTGTACCAAAGAAGGGTTTTATTTTCTCTCATTCTGCAATTACTGAAACACCACAAGTTAGATCCGAGCATTGGGTCCTCTTCTTAACAAAACAACAAACGAAATGTCTTGGCCAAAAAAAAGAAAAAAAAAAAAAAGAAAAGGAAAATGAAATTCGAGCTTCTCATCTCCTTTCTGCAATTACCTTTTTTTTTTCTTCCAAAATCTGAGGTTTGAGGTTCACTCTTCTCTCCTCTCTTCTCTTTTCCCAATCCTCTTTCGTCACTAAGGTTTTTGATGCGGGTGTCCAACGACGTATGGCTTTTGTTATTGAGGATTTTCGGTGAGATCAATAAAACACCGTCCAAGGGTAATTGTCTTAAAAAAAACACCCTCCACCTGTAATTTTTTTAGACTAATGGGATGATGTTATTTTCAATTGCCTAGAATTGGGGCTGTTGGTTTTAAGAGGGTTTGCCTCTACTTCATTAAACGTATAGAGGGTAAAATCATATCCCAAACGCTCTTATTTTCTAAATTTCTATTGGCTTGACAGGTGTAGACAAGTTGAGGTTGAAAATAGAGATGCTACGGCCCTGTTTCTTTAGTGGAGTTTTTGCTAGGAATTCACCTTGTCCAGGAATTCCTGGAAATGATGTGACAGGTTATCCCCTGGAATTTCTGAATTCCATGTTTCTTCACTAGCATTTTTGGATTTTAACCACATGAAATGTCTCTTTTGAGCTTTGAGAATCCAGGAATTCCACTCCCTTTGTATTCTGGTGGAATTCTTGAGCATCCAGCAATTTTACTGTGTCTGGGAATTCAGAATTTCCCTATACAGAAATTTGTGGAATTCCAAAAAAGAAACAGTAAAAAGATGGGCTAACTTAACTCTCTTATTTAATCAACTTAACTCTCTTATTTAAGAGAATTTTTATTTTGAGCAATTTGAATTTTTACCAGGTGGGTGGTGGGCCTCACTGGGAAGTAGTTACATGGGGGCAAAGCACGACTGGATTTGGGCTCCATAATGGCATAATTTCGAGCAACACAACTTCAAACTGACCTACTACTCATCGTCCGCACCATAGAACGAAGAGTAGGTGTAAAAGGTGGGTGGGATTGGATTTGTGGATTGTTGGATGTCTCCTTCCCAGGAGATGGTGGGTCGGTAGATTTTGGGGGAAACTAGACTATATACATCACATGTTAGCCACTGCATGAGAAAGGAGAATTATACTTTCCGTTTCTAAGGGAGAAATGGAAGAGCCCAAAACTAAAACCCCAAGAGTGAAATTGGGTACTCAGGGATTAGAGGTAATGACCCTTGTCTTTTCTTTTTCTCATACTCAAATGTGATCATACCCCCAATCTCCACATTGCGTCTATTCTCTTAAAAAATATGTGTTTTTAATTCAATTCCTTATCTTTCTTTTTCGTTTTCTTTTTCTAATCTAATCTCTTTGTAGTGAATTATAAGAAAATGAAATCATGTATGATTTTGTTTACTCGGATGAAGGGTTATTGTTTTTCGTTTTAGTTGTTGTGATTGTTGTATGTATTTGATGTTAGTTTTGTGTTCCTATTAGAGTACTTGTATTCTTCATGTGTCAAGGCTGTTGAGAACATACTTGGGTTTGTTTTAAGTGAGTGTAATCAGGGACGGTGTTATCCATCTGTACATTTGAACTACAGTTGCAGCTGAATCTAAAAACCAATGCTAGTACTGAGAAAATAAAGAAGAAGAAAAATTGGAGATTTTCAAGGGATAGAGGAATGGCTAAATACAGGTGACAAATGGTTGTGATATAAGGGAAAAAAAAAATCTGCTGTATGGTGTATGCTTCTCATTAAGGTAGATTGTTGGGTCAACCCCAACCCCAACCTGCCACCTGTTTGCAATTGGATCAATTGTCACTTGGGTCAGGAGTGATATTAGCAGTTGGATTGAAGTCATATTCTTCAGATAGCAGTCTCACCGTTTCTCTTGGTATGAAGAATTATTCAATCTAGTGGCGAATAGTTCTCCAATCAGAGTAATATTCAGCCTGGGACCCTGGGAGGAAGCAGTGGAAGGCGTAGGAGGTTGGAGTGAAGGAAGTGGTCATAAATGCCGACTCAATTATTTTTGTAGATTGCTTGGTTTTTCAGGTTCTTCAGGTGGGCACAACCCAATTGTGGGATGGCCCATTTACTAAATATCTTTCATATGGGAGGATCCTGAACCTTTGATTGGTGCAATGTACTAGTTGGTCAAGGAACAAATCCAAGAACGTTTGCATTCAATGTTACAAAAGGTTGGATCCGTTTGTTTCCTTGTTATTGAATTCCTCGGAATTCTAAGCTATGTCCGAAGGGGCTAAAATTGAAGAAGGTGAAGATCCAAAAATGGGCATCTAATTGTCACATCCTTTGGTTGGAAATAATTACCCGGCCAACATCCTAGCATATCAAATCCTAGGAAAATTAGGGTCTCATCTTTGTCTTGCCTAATATTCTTTACTCCTCACCTCTTTGATAGTCCTTTGCTAAGTCTGTTTTTTCCATAAAACCCTAGGATATCAATACACCATCCTACTATCATGTTAGCATAATTCCCATTTGTGCAAGTTTAAAACCAGAATGATTGCTGTGTATACTTCCTAAATGCTATGATTTATTTGCAATGTCATTTGGAACACAAGCTTTTTAGGTACTCCGTAAGTGTTTTCATGTTGTTTCTATGTATTGTCAAATTGATGCTGAATCCCTATCTCACAACAGAAATAAGTTTTTTACTTTCCAGAATGATGAGTTGAAGAAAATAATGAACGGAAAATTGACAGTTCCAGAAGGGAACAAATGAAAACTCTGACCTTGGGCCACCATCATGATTAGAAACTTTGTGGTGAAGACTTCAATGAGCAATGGAAATTAATATGGTCGTACATTTGTGATCTAACCACCTGTACTAGAAGCAATGACTCACCACTTTAATCTTGGGTTATAAATCAAGATTGTTTTGAGTATAAAGCTCTGGAAACAGTGCAAGTAGCAATTGTTAAAATCTATTACTTTGTTGTTGAACTGTCTAAACATTACAAAATTTGGTGGCACAATTGTATTTTAGACTGAATTTGTGTCCATGCCATATTGGAGTGAGAAGTTTCTCCTGATTTTGGAAATAATATAGTTGATTTACCCTCTTTTTGGTAAATGCACCTAACGTCGAGCCAGACTCTCCCAAAAAATATAGGTTCTGTCCCACAAACCTTGACCGAACAGGCCCTTTCAATATGACAAAGATTTACTTTAATGTAACCTGCAGTAGGGAACCCAAGCCTTTTCCACACCCACTTTTCGTATTGTGCTCTTAAATCTGGTCCTGGCAGATTCATTTTGCCACCACTATTTTCCTTTGTGTGCAAAAGGTGAGGGCTGGTAGCTCTGTGATTCTAAGACTCTTTCTCTTAGTTACAAACTACCTTCCAAGTGGACTAAACAATTTGTTTATTGCTACGTAGTGCTGCCTTGTGAAAATTAAGGATTTTATAGGAGATCTTATTGGAATCATGCAGCGATGCTGTCCGACAACTCTAGGTATCTAAAAATTGACCCACATCTAGTTACGATGCCACAATAATTCTTATGCTTATTCATATTGCAGAAGCCTTGTACACATTTATTGATGTCAAGGACTCAAGATTATGCTATTTTCTTGGGTTTTCTCGATAGATGTCTTCAATTCTTAAAATGTCCTAGTTATCCTAGGGCCTTATTAAGGTCTGTAATCTTCTAAATATGATAGGGCCCAATTTTCAGAGTGTCAGTTCAGTTGGCCATATTTTATTTTTTTGTTCATTTCTAGTGTGAAAAGAGTTTGTAGTAACCGAACATTCCCAGTATAGGGACTGTTGAGCTCTCTCAAGTTGCAAAAGTAAAGGGACTCCAATAAGGATTATTCAGTGTTTTTGCTCTTGGGTTTAGGTTTTCCCCTCTTACTTTGGTGTTGGAGTGAATCATGACCGCTATCTTGGAGTGAATTCATGAGGTTTCACATAGATGAAGACCAAATAGCTATCCAAGGTCCTCAACATCCAACAAATAGAAGTATAGTGCATGCAAATAAAGTAATTGAAAATTTTACTACATGTTATGGGACCTGAAGTAAGGTCTAACTTTTTTTTGCTGTTGAAGTATTATTGAAAATTTTGGATAGACCTGTACAAGTAGGTATATGTAAAGGAATTTTCATACAGATTTATCGTGCTTGGAACTGCTCTACTATACGGAGTTGAATATTGGACGACAGAAAATTGAGAAGCAGCTAAAGTGTATGTAGCCTAATTGCCTAAATGAAAATTTCAGGACAGAAGAGGAAACTCAAGGGTAGCTTCAAATAATAGAGAAAATCAAGGAACCGTTTGACATGGTTTTGACATGTGCACTGTTAATCTGTTGATCTTTGTCAGCCACTTTGTCCTGTAGTAGAGGCTGGTTTCCAACTAGTTGATGAAATCCGTCTTTCCTTTTTTTTTTTTTTTTTCCTTCAATAACAATAGTAAAATTCCTGAAGGTTTAACCTTGTTTAAATTTTGGCCCATAAATGCAAGACAGCTATTAAACCTAAGTAAATTTAATTATGGTTGAAATCCAACATTTAGTCCAAACTAGGTTAGACCTAAGCACATTTTTGTCCATTTATGACAAAATATGCAGAAATGTGTTGGCGGTTTTAGAAACAGCCTATGACAACTGATCAAAGTGGATGACCAGGATTGTCCTATAAATAGAGGTGGTCATTAAAAGTAACTAAGGCAGGTGGTTATATGTATTGTCAAAAAATAAAGGCAATTACTTGTAAGATTCCCCTTAAATAGGGTTTAAAAGTTGGCAACATTTTATACTAGAAAATGCATGTGAGCGGATACAATAGCTGTAAAAAATTGGCATTACTGATTATAAGAATGATGTATTAGTTTCTTGAATAGAGATTATGGTGTCTGAATACAAGAGGCAGCAGTGGCACAGTTGGAAGCATTATTCAAAACCGTGATTGCAAATGGTGTTGCGGTTGCCCAAAAAACCAATATGTTGTGGTGATATGTCACGGCAATACATTGTTCGTGGTTGTTGTCATGCCATGGCCCATTGTGGCGTGATTATTTTTGAACCAGAAAGAATCAGAAAAATCCAGAAAAAGAAACTAGAAAAACTCGGAAACGAGGGAAATCCTAGGACCCAATTTTTTTTCTTATTAGGGAACATTATAAAGAAATTTATTAGGTCCCTAAAGTCATATACATCTTGCATTGCTGTTTCATCAAAAACTGCTAAATTTGTTAGAATTCATTGACCAAGTGAAATATGTTTGCTAAAAGTTGTTGAGATAATGAAACAAAAACCATATATTATTCGAAGAGAGTAAGTATTTTTAACCAATAACCATTAAAAAAATTCGAAGAATTACTAAATCTCCTCAGATTTGGTTTCAAATCACCAAATGTTTCATGTATTCATCAAAACAACAAAATAATGACCCATTCTAACTAGTTTCTTTAGACAAGACTACACATTCCTTTGTAAAAACTTCACTCAAGCCAAATTCTGTGTACCATGTTCAATCTTGCTGAAACAACATTGGTTTGGTGTTATAAAAAAAAAACATTTGTTTGGTGTCTTTTCTCACAGTTAAGCTTTCACAAGGTGGGAAGTGTCACACCCTCGAGAATAGGTCAGATCCTAACCTGATCCCTTAGGGCACGAGAATTGAGGCCAATTAAAAGTTCTCCATTTAATTCTTTCAAAAGGTGGAAAGTGTTCTGGTGGATCGAAGTCTGCAGTGAGGTTATGAATGATGATCGGTCACCATAATCAAAGCGCGGAGTCATCAATACATACAATCTACGCAGATGGTGAGATAACACAATATATAAATAAACAGAGGAACAAGTAACAAAAGTGCATTAAGTTCCATAAGGTTACAAAATAGTTTTAAGTTAGGTTGGTGGCCAAAGGTATGTCCCTGGACCAAAATATACATCTAAGTGTCCAAAATGAATAAGATCAAATGGGGTTATGTAGGCCCTCCAGCGCACGCACGAGTAATCTTCGGTGCTTCACTCATGATGTCATTGATCCTGCTGAACCTTCGAGCCCACCTCACCCTCCGGCTCCTCTGGGCATTGGTACCTAAGCACCAATTGTAGTACCATTCGATAACTGGCAAGCAATAAATGTGAGTAACAATGTAATATGCATTAAATAGAATAGAGACAATCATAAGAGTAACAATCATACGGAATGCTAGGCATTAAAGCATGAATAAGAACCGACCATACGAATCATACGGAGACAAATCCCTAGCAACACACTAGCAATATGACGTCCCGCATAGCCTAATTAGAACAAACCCAGGCAAGCCTGGCAATCCAATGCATGCAAACAACGCAGCTGCACATTATCTCGCATAATGTATGCTTGCCCGATGGCGTACGACCACCACTCAATCTGCTGACAGTAATCACTCACACCATAGCTCTAATCCACGGGGAGGCGCCCTAAACTGTGGGAGCCTATATCCACCTAGGAGTGCCTAACTCGAAGAACCAAGCAAGGATCAAAATTGTGGTTGTGACGGGCATAGCGGCTGGCGGCCAAAACGCTACGCAGCGGGCGATACGTAGCGCTTGTGACGATAATAGTAGTGTAGTGGTGTGAATTTTTTAAGTGGTAAAATAAATATGAATATTGCATAACGGCCAATCTTGTGCTTTTCTAGTGATTTGAAACCATGTAAGGGTAGAGACAACTTTGGGAAAGGCTATTGAGCATAAAAACTAGGAAAAACAATATTTAAAATTAAAAATGCTTGGCTCTACTAGGTTTTAAACTGTAGTGCTGCTATTTTCAAAATAGCGTCACGACCTCGACCGCTATGGCCGATAATGCTACGTAGTGGCCAATATTTTGAACTATGGTCTCAAGGACTACATACTTAGGGTCACAACCAAACCCTTGTTGGGTATCACCACAAAACACATAGCAAAGCCAAGCATGGAGGACTACCCCACACGCATACTTCATACAACATACCCAAACCACAACCAGGTAGTCCTCGATACCCAACATTCCATAATCGTTCTCCACACGCACGCCAATTAGTATAAAACAATAATGGATAGACTGGATACATGCTTCTGTCATGTAATGTGCGAAGTTACTAACCTACCGGATAACATGATTACGGAGCCAATGAGTATGGTACTAATTGACCTAGGTTTAGGGTTGCCCCTCGCATATAGGGTCCATACGGTCCATCATAATGGATCAACGGGCTTGGGATGCTTATAAAGTCATTTGGTGCTTCCAAAGTTAATGGCATCTCGGAATCCCGCTTGCCATCCACATGGTCTCATACGCGAACCCAGACCACCCGTGAGGAGGTGTCAAGCTCCCACATTCCCTCACTAAAGGGCCAATCCTAATCTATTAATTACCAAGGCTAAGGGCCGTGATCCTAGGGGTATGGGCTCCCAATTCCCAAAATTCAAAATCCTAGAAAATGGCCTACGGTTAGTCGTAAGCCTTCTTATGGCTAGCCGTGGGGTCTCAACAGCTGGTCGTATGGCCAGCCGTAAGGTTGCTGAAGAAGAACCTGTCAGTTAACACTCTCAGGATGAACATTCATCCTGAGATAGAACCCGTCTACGGCTAGTCGAGAGCTAGCCGTAGCACATCCTATGGTCAGCTTCCTGAAGGGTTACAGCTTGCCGTAGACCCTCAAAAATTCAAATCCGAGAGGGATTCAAGGTGGATTTGGGAACTCCAAAGGGGGTTTCTAGCACCACTTAAGTGCAGTCCAAGGATTCCATTTAATGCTCTATTACTCTATTGCAAGGGCCAAAGCATGAGTCACCATTAATACCCTTAAAATCATTCCTACCAACCATTAACATTAAAGAGAGCTTGTAAGAAGGGTAGCTACACATTCAATGCATACAATAAATAACTAAAGCCATAAAAATAATGTTACAAGCATTTATTTACTTGCCTCTACTTGCTTGCACAAAAACGCCTTTCTTTCGAGCCTAGGGTTTGTCCAAATTTGAAATCCACATCCCAACCAAGCTTCTAATCCCTTCCCCTACATGCCAACAAGAACAAAAACACCTACAATCATGAATGCACGACCTTAGTAATGAAACAAGAAAGCTACATGCACAAATAGGAAATGGGCACTTACTATAATGAGGAAGAAAGAAAGAGATGATGAGGGAGATGATGGGGAGATCCTTGGAAGCTTGAGGGATGCCTTGGAAGTAGCTAGGGAGCCTTGGAGCCTCTAACTTGGTGACGGAGAGAAGAGAGGAAATTGTTTTTTTTTTTTTTTTTTGGGTGGGGCGTGTAGAAGAAGCATTGTATAGAAAGAGAGGAAAAAAGGGGATTTAAGGCTTTTTAGGGACTTTTTATGGAAATTGCAAATAAGACCCAAAGGTTTTAGGTTTACAACAATGTCCTTGGCTATTGGGTATGGGCTCATATGTGGGTCTTGGGCCAAGATGGGCCCCATGACATGGATGCCATGCATGATAATCCTACCTAATGCACCCCACTCAAATAATCTTAGCGGATCCAACACTAATCCCTCCACTAACATATTGCATTTAGACTATTAAACCCAATTAGCTAATCTAAACTCTATTAATTAGAATTAACCCCTAATTAAGGCCAGGGGCCTTATATGAAGGAGCTCAGAGATGTTCTTTTCACTAGAGAAAACCCTAAAGAGGCAAAGAAGATGGAAGAAAGCAATATATAAGTTGGCTGCCAATTTTAAAATCTTGGCTGTTAGCAGAGACAACTGATATTGTTTTCTAATTTATCATCCGATATTTTTCTAATAAAAATGGGGATACAGTAAAATATCATCTCACACATTTGTTTGAATACTATTTGATAAATGTTGGCTGATGCGTAGTACATCTGCCAATATTTTGAAACATGGTTTGAAGGCGCACACTATTGCAATCACAAAGTTGCGAGGACATGACATGGATACGGAAGGGACATGGATTTTACACAAAAAATTATTAAATACGATCTGACATGATATGTTGCCTATTTTGAAGTACCGGGGCATCATATGATGTGACAACAAAAACAATAAATATGACATCCGAAGATGATAGCCAAATGTAGGTCGCTTACTATTTACTTCAACAGGCTAGAAAGCAAATTGTTGCATCTGCCGTCTTTACCAATAACCATCATCATCATCAAAGGCTTGCCCTAACTATGTTTGGGTCAGCTACTGATGTCGGAGTTGTGACAAAAGTTTTACGCCTGTTGTCAACCTACATGCAACCTTTTCCTTTATTTGGGCCTGAGAGTGGCACTTACAAGCAGAGTTAAATGCCGGTATCAGTGTATACTAAAATTTTCACTAACAACCAAAATATCATTTATAAATTTGCTAGGTAGAGAATGCTTATATGTGCTGAACAATGTAACGGGTATCATATATATATATATAAATATATATGTATGTATGTATGTATGTATGGATACATACATGCATGCATGCATGTATATATGTATGTATATATACATATATGTTGCGACCCCGGACTGGGTTAGTGCCAACAACACACCTAATCTTGGATCGGAGCATAGAAGTGTACATTTTTTTATGGGCATGCGGAATGAGAAGGAACACAACGCCTACGCACGTGATTTTCCACAGGTTTCTGCAGTGAGGATGTCACACTCACAAACAAAACATAATCGAAGTGTGGAAGCATGTAGCAAATCTAATCCATAAATCATCCCATAATCATAAGACTGATAAACACAATTAAATAACAGGATGTCAGAGTGAGCAATGTCCATGTAGCATTCCCATTCATATGAGTTAAATATTTACACAAAAGATGAATTTAATTAAAACATTCCCCAAAAATATAGGCCAACAAAAGGCCAGCACATCCAAAACCAAAATGTGACTAACAAAACCAAAATGTGACTATCACCCTCCCAAGAGATGTTTCGAAGCTCGCCCGACTCGATGTCTAGAGGACATCGTCAGCTTGCCATTCTCCTACACGTTGTGGCTCTCCGGGCCGCCTCATCCGGCTCCTCCTCAAGGGCAATGGGGTCTGGACCTGAGTACCAAAATATAGTGGGTTTGACATGACAGTCTGGTAGGTGGCTGAAGAGAGATAAACATAAAATAGATACAATTTGCATTGGAAACATTAAAATATGATAAAAACGGTTAGTGTAAAAATCTAATGCATGCTTATAAAGACAGATGATAAGTATAAAATCATGACGAGGTACGAAGGAACAAGTAACTAGCAAGATGGCAACCACACAAAGATAAATTCTCAACCACTAAAGTGATGAGAACACACTAAGATATAAGTCTCGAGCACGTGAAGTGACGAGAGCAACTAGATACGCATAATAATGCCAATAAACTTGGCTATCACAGTAAGTACCGGCCGCAGAACCAGACAATATAACACACTAGATTAGACCCAGACTGCAGCTGGTTAAGAGTCATTAAGGACCCTAAGTCAGTGGATCAAGCCGACAAGGTTGCCCAAGCTTAGTGGTGCCAACTCATAGGTTACATGAGAAAAACGAAGCATAATAAGGTGCATAGAACCAAAACAGACTAAGGTACAAGCACACACGTATCTCACTAAGATGGTTCTTGTTTGTACACCGGGTCAACTGGGTACTCAAATTGCATAATTCAAGTAGTCTTTAAATAAGACTAGTAACAATGGTCAAAACAAAGGAAAACCATGTCATTTGAGCAAAACAAAGAGAAAAGTGGGCTTCCAAAATGTATGGCCGGACCACATGTTGAGGCTTCGAGATTTAATACTATGTGTACGAAGAACTCGTATATCGAATTTACTTAGCTTGGTACTCCCGAAGATTAAGGATATTTGATGTATTTCATACACATTAGTAACTCAAGAGTCCTCAATGAGCCTTCGGGGTAAATGTCCTCTCGTAAAAGAAACCCTTCACAACACACCCATGAAATTGAGAAGCCAGAGGCTCTACCAGCTCGAGTGACCAAAGGTCTGCTCGAGTGGTAGAGCTTCCGCCCGCTCGTTTGAGCTTAGCTGCTCTGCCCGCTTGAGCACCGCGCCCAAAGGGGTCCGCTCAAGCTGCAAAGCTTCTGTCTGCGCACCTGAAGCAATTGCTTTGCCCGCTCGAGTGCCCAAAGGGTCAGCTTGAGCGGCAGAGTTTCTGTCTGCTTGCTTAGGCATCAGATGCCTTGCCCGCTTGAACGGCCAAGGTTCGGCCTTGGCTCGCTGGCAGCGAGATGACTTCTTCATTTCACCCAATTTCTGATACCTTTCAAATCCATACTTTGGCCCCTTCCAAACCCAACAACCTACAAGAAAATAGGCCTACTTTACCTTCCAAAAACTCCAATTCATCCTCCATAATTTGCACTCATTCCATCATCCAATTCAATTATCCACATAATCCATACATTCAACCCATTTTTCAATTAAAAAAACGTAGGCATGAAATCTAAAATTTCTAAAACTAAAGAAGCTCAATTGGCTAAATGAAATCATCCTCGTACATATACCAAAAACAGAGCATAGATATAACAAGAATGTAAGATAAAAATTTCCATGAAATCACAATGAATACAGTGGCAAAGCTTGAAAAATCTCATAAAACACTTAGCATTTCAGACAAATCAATTCATCCACTTGCCTTGGTCTTCAATGGCACTAAACAACCTTTCAAACTCACTTCCAAAGACAAAACCTACAAGCTACACAAAACCCCAAAATATACCCATTTAGAACCCTAAAAACTAAAACAAGGAAGGAGAAGAGGGAGGCTTGCAAGGATAAAGGGAAAAGACTCTCTAGGGTTAGAATAACCCAAATCTAGGAGAAAGGGGAGATTACTTACTTGGAAGAACTTCAAATGTAAAGGGCTTGCTCAAGGAGAACCTTGCTTCAGCTGGATTTCTCTCCAAATAGCATCAATGGAGAGCCCTCATGCTGGAGAAGAAGAAGATGAGATCAATCTCACCGTTTGGGCAAGGTTTGGAATGGATTGCAGGAGAAGAACAAGAAGGAAAAAGGGGAAAGTAAGCCTTAACTTTGGTTGGAGCCAACTCTCCTACAACAAACATGAGAAAAGAAGGGAGAGCGAAGGAGGTCACCTTCACAAGTAAGAAGGCTTGTCGGGCTTAAAACTTGGGTTTCCGGGCCTTAGACGAGTTCGACGAAGAAGAGAAACGTTTCTCATAAAATCTAGTTTATGAAAAGTAAATATTTTGCGGGGCTTGGAGACACTAAAAATTGTGCTCAAATTTTGTATAAAAAGACTGTTTTGCACCCGAAGTTGGGAAAATTGGGTTTCGACATAGTTTTCAAAATTGGACTCGTATCGCAAATCGTTCAAACCAATAAATCGAATCAAATCGCGAATCGTATTGTGAATCGTAGGATTTTTTATTTTTCTAATAAAAATGAAAAATAATTAAAAATTAAAAGAAAAGGACAAAAGTAATTATTCATAACCATCCATTTTTCCATTTATAGTAGTATAAATATAATAACAAGTAAGTCTATCATACAATCATATCAAGAACATCATGACATATTATTATTATATATATATGAAATAAATGATGTGTAAATAGTTAAATAAGTTTAAAGTATTAATATATATTTTTTATTATCTTTAAATCAAAATATAAAAATAAAATAAAATCCAAACCATCAATCTTACACGGTAGGATATCTCTTAAAATTAAGAAAGTGTTCATGAAGAAAAAAAAAATCAAAATAGATTAAAAAAAGAAGAAGATATAAACAAGCACCATACGTAAGTTGAATGCTTTAGTTAAATGCATGTTCTTTATTCATCTTCAAAACCTCATCAAAGCTGTAAAATTTTTTTACGAGGTTTCATTAACTACTAAATAACCTTTTGAAAATACAAGTGATAAAAGAAAGAGAGAATAAAGAAAGAAAAAGGTAAAAGATTATTAATATTAGCTTATTGGCTATAGCCATTCTCGCTTAGTCGAATCGCTTGAATTGTAAGATTCAATTAAACGAGTATCAAATCGTAGGATTCACACCTGAATCCTAAGATTCATTTGTAAATGGGATTCATTACATAGATACGAATCGTTTTCCTTAAGATTCGGGATACGAATCGGGATTCGGAATACGAATCGTAGGATTCTGATAACTATGGGTTTCGAGTTCTCGAATAGGGCCGGAGTGAACACGAAAGTCGTAGGGGCTTACAAGATCTATCAATCTAAGCTAAAATGTGAATTTTTCGAAATCGCGGATAACCCCCCACATTTAAGCGAAATAACCCAAGGACCCTCAACGAGTCCAACTAAGTCAAAGAGGCTCTTAAAAATCCCCAAAGCTATATGAAACCTCTTATAATCCCAAACCTAAAACAAAATGCGCTAATCCCACTTTAGAGTTAACACATCTTAATTAGTGGACAACTTAAATGGCTAGAAAAGGAAAATCTTAAATGGCTAGAAAAATACACTTTTTTTTTTTTAAGTGAAAAAAAAGAAAAGAAAAAGAGAAAGAAAATACACATGTTTAGAAGAAGTTGATCTTTTCTATTTTGTTATGTGAAGAATTCAATGAAAGATGGGTGGTTGAAAGACAGCTTATAAGTAGAGATTGGTTATGAGCTAATCGGATTGAAATGAAATTCTCTATGCTACTCAAAATGTATCTTAAAAACGCGGATATTCCATTTTTCTGAAAAATTGCATGCCCACTTTCATCATGCCTGATGTCGGGAATCGGGATACATCTTGATTATCTTAATATGAAAAGGTTAAGAAATCTTGTTTCAACTCTTGTTTTTATAGTTTATTGTCATTCATATACCATTTATATAGCTTTGATGTGCTTTCTGTTCTTATGGAATACATTTGTACTTGTAAATAAATGCAATATAGTTGGAAGTTCATATGGAATACTCTGAGTCTGATAAAGTTATGTGAATGTGCTTATTTGTGGGACTTGGTAAATTCTTGTCTGATGCAGCGCCTTTTGACTATTGTCAATGCCAAAGTCCATGACCATGTTTCATCGGCCGGCCACTTTCATTTTGGGATTTAATATAAGATTAAGTCCTTATGTAATATTTTTCTTGATGATTTTTTTTTAAAAATTTTTTTATAGTTCATAATCGGTGTTTTGTTTTGGTTTTTTCCCCCTCCAGGTCTCCAAGTTGGGATTTGGGTGTATGGGCCTTACGGGAATATATAACAGTCCTCTCTCTGAAGAAGATGGAGTTCAAATAATTGTGGATGCTTTTAAGAAAGGAATCACTTTCTTTGATACTGCCAATGTGTATGGAGCCAATGCAAATGAAATCATGGTTGGCAAGGTATGGTCCTTATTATGAGCTCAGAAAATTGCCTTTGATAATTGATACAGCTTCCCTTTGTAATGGAGGATTCTGTAATGAAAATGGTTATTACTCGCAAAACATGTGTGGCCAGGGGAAAAGATGAGAGTTGGATGCACTCATAGGTAGGCTTCACCATTGATGCTATTTGATCGAAATGCAATTGAGTTTCTTCTCTGAATTAGTTTGGTGATGAATTGGTCCTCTCTCCTTGGTCCCTTGTTTTAAGGCTCTGTGCTGAGTACTTTCTTCGATGGCCTCCATAAAAATAGTTGGCTCAAAGAAAGTTTATCCTAGGGGTTTCCTTCTTGTTTCAGATTCATTTCTCTATCCCTAGTTACCAGTTGCTACAATTGCATTCATTGAGAAAAAAAGGAGAAAATTTCTGTTAATTTGCATCCCTTACATTTGAAGGAACATAGTTTCAAGCATTCCATGGACCATCATATGTTTATTTTCATAGCACTACCATAACTGAAAATAATCCTAAGAAATTTGTTAGGATGTAATTGGGATGTTTGTTTCCTGAACTAAGGGATCATGATTGATTGTAATTGCTAATTTAAAGGATTGTACTTACTGCTAGCATAAAATTTTGTCACAACCCAAACAGCCGACACCAACATGGTTGGCACAAGGCTTTGACGGTGATAATGATAACCTACCATACAAATTGAGTTAAAAGGTTACATACATGGGATCCAGAAATCATAAGGATCACTTCACTTCTACCGAAAACCTTTGTCTTTAGTGGTTTTTGTCATGAAATTAGAGCCCTTAAAAGGTATGTCCTACTAATGACATATCCACTCTTATTCCTAAGGTTCCTATAGAATCATTATTTAAAAGGTTTCTTAAAGTACTCTCTTTACCTTTCTTTAATATCTTTATCCTTCATTAAAACCTTTTGGTCACTCTTTATACGTTTGACATAATCTAGTCCCTACTGTTCCTTTACCTCATTCTTGTATTTTGTAACTATCTCTCATTCTCTTGTTCCCAACATATTATGCAGGTCATCATATGCTTTGGACTTTGCATCACTGATGCAAGAACTTTTGGATAAGATATGTCTGAATATGTTAACGATCTAGTTGTTGATTATCTTGATCAGCTTGATCAAAAGAAGTGTCATGACCTGAAACCTGGGGCCCTCGAATGCCGTGTCGTGAGCAATAAGCACCTCATCCATATTCATAAGGCAAATCAATATTGGCATAATAATTCAGCCATTTACCTAAATAAATCAAGTCCTTTAATTAAAGTCTAAATCCAATAATAATCAAATAGTTCAGCAATACTAAATGAAACCATGCATAACTAATTGCAAATCTTTAATGTTTAAATAAAACAAACTAAAATCAATTAAGGTTCATCCTTTAATAAACTAGTGAGTCTTGATGTTGCTCAGCTGTGAATATCAAATCCTATCGCCTGGTCATCGATATCCTCCTGTGTCTCTATGTCCTGGTTACATGGACTGGGGCAATCCAAAAGTCAGTGAAACTGAGTGAATAGGGATCCTAATCTATGTGTTTGGGCGACAACATGTTAAACAAGATAATGCTTTGACATATAAATAACATTATAGAATTACAGTTAAGGTCAACTAAAACTGGCCTCAAGACCACTCCCTAACCACCTGATAGCACAAGCCCATAACTCATACATCTCCGGGATGCCTCATATCATATATAGGGGCTGACCTACAGTCAGTGAAGCAGCTAACCTAAAAGTCAGGTAAAATAACTAACCTAAAGTCAAGGAAAGCTCATATATCTTGGCCGTGGTAAGTGCTATTGGTATAAGGGTGTCCAATGTACACAAAGGGTATCTTCTTCGTGGAGATCACATGAACATGATTCAGATTCGAAACATATTTCCTTGTTATTCTCAACACTTAGAGCGATGTAGCTTGAAATCAGCCCCTTACACCAAGTCCGGATTGATTATACCTTGCACCGACTCATTGGTATCCATAATAGTGTAATATTATAATATCGTGTAGGTTATGGTGTTTGGCAATTTCTAGAAATTTCACCATACATTTGAAGTGTTTGGCAATTTATAAGATTTTAACTATATGATATACAAAAACTAGATATGGAGATAGAAATAGAGATGATTGACCCAATGTGGGACCCACTAATTATTATTCACAATGGACTGATCTAATATTGGTAATTAAGATGAAAATCATCTAATTCAAGAAATAATATAACCCTTCTTTTGTTGGCATTTTTGCTGGGACGCACTCGATGTTAGTAATCATAGTCGGACTTATCGAATGTTTTTAGTTGTTTAATATTTGAAATTATATTTAATGGGATAAATGACTCTGATCATAGTGAATTCTACATAATATTCGTAACAATAATATCACTACTCTCGTATTGATGGTAGGACCCATCTAGTATTTGAAGATCATTGGACTAAATGTTAAAAACCATGAAATCTGAGCAATGTTGTTTAATAAAGGTGGGTCTACCAAATGTTAGCAACTAAGTGTAATATAATGGTAATCATCACAAAGGGCTAAACACCATTGGGAAATCCCTCTATGAGTTATCATTGTGCAACTCGTTTGATGTTGGTAGCCATATTAACCGAGCTAATTTTGGTAATCACTAGAATAGCTATCAAACAATGGGACTAATTTATTATGGAAAATCGATAATTGTAGTCACAAAATCAAACCTAGGTAATTAGTATGGGACCCACCTAGTCTTGGCAGCATAGGACCCACCTCATGTTGGTAATTACGGTGGAAGCCCCCTAATGTGACATTTGTAGGACCCACTTAATATTGGTAATCAACATGGATTCTGTAATCATGACTAGGCTACTAGGACCCACGTAAAATTTCTAAACACTGTGTGGCCCATCTAATTGGGAGTCATTGTAGGACTCCTATAAAGAACAATCACAATTATAGTGGGCCACTATGATAAAAAGGTTGCTCCATCTGTGTTTGCTAAAAGTCCCCATCCATGTTTTATGTAGATTTTTGAATGAAAGATTGTCTTATACATCATATCTTTGAATAATCTAATATGACGGTTTTTGTGAGAACGTGAGATATTGTAGGATACATTCTAAGTTAACCAAATACTTATTTTTAAAGAGTGTATATTATTTTCCAAACTAGTAGGTAACATACTTCAAAATAGGTGTAGCGGTTGAGGCCGCTATGCTATTTTGAAAATAGCGGCACTGTGGTCTAAACCTAGTAGAGCCAAGCATTTTTAATTTAAAATACCGTTTTTCTTATTTCTTCTCCTCAATAGCCTTTCCTAAAGTTGTCTCTACCTTTATATGGTTCCAAATCACTAAAAAACGCAAGATTGACTTTCGCTCAAAATTTAAAATATAAAATACCACTTAAAAAAATCCACACTGCCATGCCGCTATGTATTGCCGCAACTGCCATGTATTACTCGCTACATAGCATTTTGGCCACTGCCCGCTACGCCTGCCACATCCGCTATTTTGATCCGTGGTAGATAATATAGGAAAATCTTTAGGAATATATTGTTTCCAAATACCCCTTATTCATTTAATAATTTTTTGTACTCTTAGTCTGCTACCAAACTTTTTATCAATGTCTTTTCTTCTCATCGCTTCTTAAACCTCTATACTTCACCACTAAGTTACTTTATCAGAGTTGTCTTTTCCCTTTCAACTCTTCAGGCACCACTTTTGTAACCGTTCTAATACAATCGGCTATTTGGTTCTACATCATCTTAGTTTCGATTCTTCCCAATTGTAGTCTCCCTGCTTCATCACTTTATGATTACATGTTGTTGCCCTTTCCCCTTTCAAATCCTCCAACATTTTAAGGCACCTTTTATTTACCTCCCCGCTCCACTTCTAATGCAAACATCTAAAACTACTATCCTATGTTGTGTGGTCAAACTTTCCAGCAATAACCTCATAGTCTTTACAATCTAGTCGGTTATGTTTTCTATGTAGAAACAAGTCTATTTGTCTCCTATTAGTTTTATTCTCTTATAGGTAATCCCTAAATTTCTACTGGATCTAAGGTTTAATATTTAATTTGAATTAGAAGTCATGTTTTCTCCAATAAGGAGGGAATGATGCAATGGACCATTGTCACCATGCAGCTATTGGTCTGATGGTGAACAGTGGCAGAGGTGATGGTGACCGGTCATGGAAATGATTATTAATGTGGTTACTGAGGTTGGTGGACAACTTATTTGGGCGATTTTGTAATTAAAAAAAAGATCTCCTCAATTGTTGCACCTAGAACAAAATTCAAGCTTTACAAGATTGATAATGCTATAAGGCTAATCAACTTATCTAGTCACCATGGCCAAGGTTTTTATTTTTTATTTTTATTGAAGTTATGATCAAAATGCATGTAAGCTAAAAGAATTGATGAAACTAGATTTTAAATATTTTTTTTCCTAATAAAATAGATCCATAAGATTAGAAGTATTGGATCATTAAGGTTAGATCATAGTCTCTTTTGCTTGCTAAGAAATATATAATCATTAAGGTTAGATCATATTCTCTTTTGCTTGCTAAGAAATATATAAAAATTAAAAATGCTTTGGGTACTGAGGGTATTTTTATTTTATATAATTTTTTTTTTTGTTTTGTGAAAATTTGAAAAGATTGATCAAAATATAAGAATTTGGGTGCCTCTTAGAAGAACGAGACCGTGTGTGAGTTGTGTGGGGAATTCTAGAAAACGCCCCTCCAAAAAGGGGGTACATCCCACGAAAATAAGAGACCACATACGATTTAATGTCTTGTTTTGGAATTCGATGCATTCTAGTTCTGTAAGCATTTATAACAGAATTTAGAATTTAGAATGCCACCTAAAATATATCTTATTGGATTACCATATTTCCAATTTATTTTGGGAATGGGATTCACATGAAATTCTTAGATACTCCTCCATGGGTCCACTTTTGAAAAATCCAAACCGATCAAATAAAATGGCCTTACTTTTAAGGCTTGTCGCCAAATTCACTCAAATAAGAGTTGGACCCACCCACCATCAAATTGTGGAAGTTTCAAATTTTTTGTAATGATCAATCTGATACGGTGGGTTTAACTCCTATTGGGGTGAAATTTTGGTGGGTGCCAAGAAAAAAATGAGGCAATTTATTTTGATAGGATTGGGTTTTTTTCAGAAGCGTGCCCCACTTGTGGGTTATCAAAATTACCTTTTTGAAAATGGGTGCTTTTACCTTTTATACCAATCAAACAAAAACATGCTTCATTTCTTTCTCATCCCTCCTGGACATAATGGGTGTGGAGAAGTTTTGAATTTTTCTCAAAATACCCAAAATATTCCTGGGTTTCTTTTCATATTCCCTCTTTCATTAAATTACTATAAACGTGCGATGCTTTCTATTGCATGTGGAATGGGGCATTTTTCAACCACGTTTCAAGGAGGATACAAATGCCAGCTAAGCAACTCCTCTCATGAATTCCTTTCGTCATTTTATTGGTTGAACGAAGGGGGCATTTTTTCTGTTTTCTTAGCATGCCTCTCTCTCTCTCTCTGCATGTATGTATGTATATTTAACTATTTTCTCCGTTGATTTCTTGATTTTTTTGTAATCTCTTCTTTACATCTGTTTTCTACCTTCTCTAAGATAAATCTTTCTCCTTTCTACTATACTACTTTTGGATCAGCTTGTTATCCGAGTATATCGTGATTACAGTATTGTTCTGTCCTATATCAGATGTGAATTTTAAAAGAAAACACTTTCAAATCAAGATACTGACATTGTCCCTGGTTCCTTGCTTGTTTGGAAACCAGTAAACTCTTACTTCATTGGAAAATTCATCTTGCTCCTTTGAAATATTGATTGATTCTTTCGCTGGTTTGCAGTTTTCTCAAGTAAGTCACCAATGGATATTCAATATTTTTTTATATTAAATACTCACTGAAACAATAGTAATTTAATTATTGCAGGCCTTGAAGCAGCTTCCTCGAGAAAAAGTACAGCTAGCAACAAAGTTTGGTATTGTCGGGATGGGACCAACTAGCATGACAGTTAAGGGTACCCCTGAATATGTCCGTGCATGTTGTGAAGCTAGCCTTAAGCGCTTGGATGTAGAGTACATTGATCTCTATTATCAGCATCGAGTGGACACATCAATACCCATAGAGGAAACGGTAGATTTTATTGTTTTTCCAAATAAAATTTTCTTTTTGCAAACTAGGATTTAAAAGTTCTCGACATTTTTTTTTTCTTTGAACAGTCATTGACCTAACTCTTCATATTTCTTGTTTTGCTCTCCTCTTCCTTAAGCCTTTGAATGCATCTGTAATGAATTGGAGTTGAAATGTTTGGTAGATAGGTGAGCTTAAGAGGTTAGTGGAAGAGGGGAAAGTAAAGTATATTGGCTTATCTGAAGCCAGTCCAGATACAATAAGGCGTGCACATGCAGTTCACCCCATAACTGCTTTGCAAATGGAGTGGTCTCTTTGGACTCGTGACATTGAGGAAGAGATTGTCCCACTTTGCAGGTTTGTTTATATAATGAAGTGTTTCTTTCATCCGTTACATGAGACTAATATGTGATTTTTGTTATTTCTTTTTTCATTTGAACTACCATACTTGAACCATTTTCTGGAGAACGTGTGCTTGAGAACCATTTTCTTGAAATCTTATTGGATTACCATTTTTTTTGCTATCAAGCACTAATTCTGAAACCTCTCCCAAATTTGTTATTATGGTTTTGGAATGGACAGGAATTCTCTTCTTCTTTTGGGTAGGTTAGGCTACTGGTTCGGGAGTATTTGCTGTAAATTCAGGACCCCCGGGTATCGATCGCTGGTTATGTGTGTGATACTAATGTGCCAACAGAACTCAACCATCAGTGTCTTGGTGGACATGAGTTCATTTTTATTCAATTATGAATGGTAGTAAATACTGGGCTTTGCAATATTTAATTGATTACAATTTTAACCACTTAGTAGAGAGGTTTCCTTGGAATTCATTAGAGGAATGTTTCCAACAATACAGTCTGTTTACATCTCTACCAATTTCCCAAATTAATCTTGTGGATATATCTTTCTTATTGCTATATTTGGACATTGATATGAACTCTATTAATCCTTGTTGGGGTGCACTTCGGTGAGGGATCTGGTCTGTGCAATCATTGTGTTGAGCACATCTGCGGTGTATTTGTATGACATTGTAAATACAAAATCTCACATGTAATAATCATTATGCCCAACCGTATATCCTGATCTCTCAGACATGCTTTGATATTATCCAACCATACATGAAATATAGATTTGGTTCAACTGTTTAATTAAATGATGCTCATTTTCTCTACCCACCTTCCCCCAATATGCATACCAAAATAAATAAATAAATAAATGATGCGCATTTTCCAACCTTGAATGTCTTTTCTTCCCTTCAAACCCTTGGACTTCATATATACTTGGGATTATGTTTGAAATTTTTTGTTAATTCAAAACAAGCAGTTCAGACGTTCATGATTTTTGCGGTTTCAAACCAGTTTTCCTCTGCAGTTCCCAATTAGTTTTTCCCTTGGTGGAAAATCCATGAGGCTTCCATTGCAGTACTCCCTAATTTGCTATTGAAGCATTTTATCATTTTCAGGTCAGCTTTCTTTGTTCACAAAAGTTAAAACTTTTATACTTCTGTGAATATGGAGTTCGATGGGTTCTATATCGGGATTCTGTTCCAAATTCCTTTCTCCTATCCTTCAATTGCCATTTATTTATTCAATGTAGGGACAAGTATGATTATAACCACATTTTATGCTTGGTTTTCTCAACCCTCTTCTTCTCAGTCAAAAGTCTTAAGAGAATCATTCTTATATTTCAAAGCTATAGTGATACCTTAAAGATAAGTTCTTTCAAGAAGATCCTTCCATCTCAGAGAAAGATCTTCAAATTAAGATCAATGGAGCTATTCCTTTAGATGCCTCTACTCAAGATTCCAATCCCTACTTTGAAAACAAAGATAATTATTATGGGATTCCTTTAGAAGATAATTCTTCTCTTGTGTCTATTTGTTCAATGCTTCAAGGATGGGATTTGAATAGAAATAAATTAAATTTCATTTACAACCTGATTGACCAAATCATCTAGGACACGTGTCTGAAGATAGCGATGCTTATCTACAACATTATTACTGGAGTCGAGTCTATCACTTTTTAGATCTCATATCATGTCTAAAATGGAGACTTGTTTATGGAGTACTTTGTGATCGGCACATACCAACAAGATTGAAGTGGAAATTTTACAAGATAACGATTAGACAAGTTTTGACTTGTGGAGGAGAATGTTGGCCGTTCAAGAAGCAACACGTGCACAAAATGAGTGTAGTGGAGAAGAGAATGTGAATGTGGATGTGGATGTGTAGTAAACCTAGGAAGGATAGAATCAGATATGAGTTTTTTCAGGCACATTTAGGGGTAACATCATTAGGCGATACAATAAGAGATACACATTTGAGATGTGTTGGACATGCTCAATGCCAATAACGGCACTGGTGAGAAAAATGTTTTTCTATGCAGGTTGATGACCTACCAAGGGGATAGGAAAGGCCAAAGAGGACATGAATGGAAGTGGTAACTATAGATTTGTAGAAGTGCAACCTATGTAAGGATTTGGCTCTAGATAGATTGGAATGGAGAAACATAATTCATGTAGTTGACCTCAACATAACTGGGATAAGGCTTTGATTATTATTATTATTATTATTATTATTATTGTAAAGCTAAACCAATAGTAGTTTTCCTAAAGAATCCTTGAAATTCAATGTGGATGTAGCTAGCTGCAAGGCTAAGCCTAGATAGGGCGGGTATTGGAGGGGCCCTTTGCAATTTTGAAAGATAGGTGCTTATTGCGTTTTCCAAGCCTATTGAGGGCCAAGACTTTAGTGAAGGGAAAGTGTTAGCCATTCTTGAGACTAAGGATTTACTCAAGCTTCTAAAATGAGAAGTCAATTCTTCCAAGTTCCAATACCATCTCTTGCGTGCCCCTCAAAGCAAATGGTTCTTGGAAGTCCCAATACATCCTTAATGAGATTAGGTTCCTTGCAGCGCCACTTCATGTGGTTGTCCATCATGTTTTGATTTTGTAAAGAGATCTACGGTATATTTCTCCTATACCGTTTATCTCCATTCTTGTTCTCTTTCTGCTTGTATTTTTTTGAACGGTTAAATTCATTGAAGTGCAAAATAGTACAAGAAACTTGTACCGAAAGAAGAACAGTTACAGTGGACCCCCTAAAAGCATGAAACAAAGAGGACAAACCCTACAAAACAACCTAGAATTTCCCCATAACATTACTACAAGATAGTCACAACCCCAAAACATTACTACAGGACAGCCACCTCGCTCCGGTTGAACATGATTTAGTCTACAGTATAATCTTTGAAAATGGGGTTTATTGACACCAACTGAGCCACGAAAAATTTAATCTTTCCACAAATCGAGTCTCCATTAGTGCCGCCGGCTCCCTCAAAACATCTTGCATTCCTTTCCTTCCATATGTGCCAAATTACTGCAAGAAGGTGAGCTTCCACATCTCCTTCCCCTTTTGCGACCCGACTGGAGATTTCCAAGCCATGAACAAGTCTTGAACATGCTTTGGGAAGACCCAGCTGCAGCCATACCAATTAATTACAGCGTTCCAAAACTTCAGAGCGTTATACCGCAGTAGTAGGTGATCAATTGTTTCCTCATCTTCCAAACACATGGGGCATGCCTTTACCACAATCTTCCCTCTTCGTTTAAGTTGCCCATAGTGAGAATCCGTCCTCGGAGAACTAACCAGCCAAACACCACAATTCTTGGCGGGGCCTTGAACTTCCACATGTATTTCCTTCTTAGTACAAGTATAAATCCATTACCAATCACAAAAAGAGGGGAAAAAAAACTTACATAAGTGCAGCAACATTATTAGAAAGCATCTTTTAGTTGTTGTGATCACATTATTTGGCGGAAAAGTGATTGAGACTTGATTACCCTCACATCAGCATAATGTTGTTGGCAGACTTGAACATACTCGGATTCCAACTCTATCAATCGTGAACTTATTTTCACTTTTAGCCTGACCATTTTTCACCGTGAAGAGTGCTGTTTCTTGTTACTTTGAACTTTACAACTTGCAAGAAAGAAAATTGTTTTAAATGTGTGAAACTTGTGTAAAAAAGAAGTGTAGTTGTGTGAATACTGTATAAGAAAGAAATGTATTCCCTAGGCATGTTTGTGAAGTTCTGATACCATCAGATACAGGTTGTTTTATTGATTATTTACCCTTCAAAAGGAAGATCTAATTGATATTGCTAGGCATTCGATCTAAGATCATCAAATGGATGGTTTAAATAGGCACTACCTTACCTACCTTCCATTTCATGGCTTTCGGTTGTACAGCTGTCAACACGAAATTGATCTGGTTGTGGTAACTGTTCATAGCCTAAATGGAGGACATATGGCGTGTTTAGGAGGGATTGATCCTACCAGATGCATGGAAATTTTTTGACAACCAGATGCATGGGACAATGGTCATAAAATGGATGGTTAAGATAGTAACTACCTTGCCAACTTTCCATTTCATATATTGTATAGCTACCAACATATTGATTTGTTAAATCAAATCCAACTGATATTGTTGGGCATTTGATCTAAGGTCATCAAATGGATGGTTAAAAATAAACCAACCTTCCATTTCGTGGCTTTAGATTGTACAGCGACCCATATTTGATTGATTTGATTTTTGGTAAATGGCTATTGTAGATTGTCAATTTGTTTCTGGTGAGGCAATGGGCCCAAAACATATGCCACATGCCCTTTCTTTGGAAATTTGTGGAGATCCTCATCCTGACTTCTTTGCACTAGATACTAGTGGATTTTTATTGATAATTCATCTGCCAAAAGTTAGATCCAATTTATATTGCTAGACTTTTGATCTCATGTCATCAAATGGATGGTTAAAAAGAAACTACATTATACCAACATTCTATTTCATGTCTCTAGATTGTATAGCTAGCAGCTGCATCCAATTGATCTGATTTTAGTAGATGGCTACTCTACAAACTCTTCTTATATTTGGTAGGGCAATGGGCCCAAAACACATGCCATGTGCCTTTCATTTGAAAAGTTGGAGAGATCCTCATTTGGACTTTTTTTTTTTGGAAATAAAGAAGAGTTGTGCTTGGGGGGAGTAGTTCAAATTCTTTTCAGCCTTGACTAGTGAATTCTCTTTGGCTTTTCTAAATAAAGGACATGTGGCACATTCGGGATGCCTGATCCCACTAGGTTCAAGGGGTTTTTATTGATTATCTATCTACCCAAAGTCAGATCCAAGTAATATTGCTAGGCATTTTATCTCAGGTCATAAATTGGATGGTTAAAATAGAAACTACCTTACCAACCATGCATTTTGTCTTTTCATTATATAGCTACCAACATCCAATTGATTTAATTTTGGATGTTGGCTACTCTACAAAGTCTCCTTGTATCCGGTGGGACAATGGGTCCAAAACACAGGCCATGTGCCCTTTATTTGAAAAGCCAGAGAGATCCCATTTGGTCTTATTTTGTTTTGGAGAGACTGGCGTGGGGGGAGGGAGGGAGGTCAGAGGTATCTTTTTACTGTCGGTCCCAAGTGTGGATAAAGGAGCAGGGTTGTGTCAGGTAGGCTGACAACCAGCAAACACCTTCTGTTACAACCCAAACACGAACAAACAATGGGCGTTTGATGTGATACAAACTTTGCGGTGATGGATGTGGAGAAGTGTGGAGTTAACTGAGAAAATCATGATCTAAACAAGAAACTCATAGAAGAGGTAGGAATTTATGCAGTTTACTACTATGGGCTATGTCCATTGGTTTTTTTTTCTTCCTAGGTAGGGCGGGGGTGGGTTGTGAATGGAAGATTTTTGTTATGTTTTGTACACAGCGTGCAATGCATACCCCAAACCAACTTAAGGAGAATACCTCAGAAAAAGGTTTATAATACTTGAATATCTCTTTTGAAAGAGGTTTTTTTTTTTTTTGATACATTTTGAAAGAGAGTTTTCTCTCATTGGATAGCTCTTGTTGGACAAAACAAGTTCCATTTCCCCCATTAAATAGTAGACTCTTTTCTCAAATTTGTTCAACTAAAAATGTATCATTAAAAGATGCTTTATGAAAAGTGATGATGTGCATTTATGAAATAGGAATGTACTCATGATAATCATAATATGCACTTTCTTGGCTTTCCTAGGAGCTCTATGAGCTGAAATAGCAATCTCCACCTTGACGAAATAGGAAAATAGGGTTCGAGGCAAGTGGAAAAACGCTTTTTTTGTCAGCATAGAGAGTAGTTGCTTGCAAGGAGATATGGAATTTCGTCTAAAGTCAATCCAACCCCACTTTTGTCAACGAATTGGAAACATGATATTGCTTCTTCTTGTTCTTGTTGAGAGAAACAAAGTTCAATCACATGTCAATGCAACCACAAAATCTCATAGCTTGCGGAAGACGAGACAAAATTCTACTTCCATGGAATTCTTTTTGGAAAAGCGACCTTGCTGCTTGCGTTTCTAAGATATCAACGAATCCCAACACATGAACGCCAACCAATGATAGAGCCATGAGTATTTGGGCGTCAATGTTGTGAAGAGCCAATGGTGAGGAGTGCTCACACGCATATGTCCAAGTCCCGTGGGCGGCCCCAGACTGGATTAGTGCAGTTATCCGAGGTCGCGGTGCGTGCGGGGAAATAATGAGGGTACTAATTAAAAATCACACGTGTTCCCATAGGATTCCGTGTGTGTGGTGCAAAGCTAAATTCCTCATTATCCATAAGAGTATTATCATTAGGAAGCTTGCGTAGACGTGAAAATAAGAATAGTTAACATGACAAGATATCAAAGTTGCACAAAACCCCCAAAATGAATTGATATTTAGAGTAAGCATTTACACAGTGAGTTAATTACATTCCCAAAATATAAGGCCTGCAAAAACAATGGCCAATGTACTATGCACAACTTCCAAACTATAAACCCAAAAGATGTATCTCCCAAAATGTATCGCCCTTAAGCGCCAGTTGATGCATTAGAAAACATAATCTGCGCCAAGGATCAAAATAGTAGTTGCGGCGGGCGGAGCAGTCAGTTGCCAAAACGCTATGTAGTAGGTGATACTTAGCAGTTGTGGCGATACGTAGCCGTGTGAAGTTTTTAAGTAGTAAAAATAAATTGACTATTATGTAACAACAAATCTAGTGTTTTTTTTTAGTGATTTGGAACCATATAAGGGTAGAGACAACTTTAGAAATGACTATAAAAGATAAGAAATAGGAAAAACAATGTTTTAAATTAAAATTGCTTGGCTCTACTAGGTTTTAAACCGAAATGCTACTATTTTCAAAATAGCGTAGCGGCCTTAACCGCCACAACCGATAAGTGTAGTGGCTGCTATTTTGAACCATGGTCTGTGCTCCATTTGTTCAAACCCTATGGTTCTTCCTCAACCGCCGCCTCCTCCAGGGAAAGTGTGGCTCGACACCTACAGTACCAAGTGTAATAACAGAGAAAAGCCTGGCCGGTATTCAATATAAATATCACAGCATGTTGCACAAATTACAATAAATGATAGGTAGGTCCATAGAGTATCAATGCGGGAAAACTAGGCAGGTCATGCATTAATTATAAACTTGATAAATCAAGATAAACAATACTATATCATGTGAAACGAGGCAAATGATGATAATTACAAGACAAGCTAATAAACATGATACTATGGCAAACCACATGGCTAAATTCTTCTGGTGTGGGTGCGACTGCGTTTCCCATTACCTAGAGCGAGCAAGAACAATACCAGTTCTCACCTACTACGAGAACTCCCATTGAGTATAATATGTATGTGGCCATCGAGCATGTTTGGCCTTGCCAGTTGCCACGGGTGTGGCCCTGTTTCCTGGGGAAGGTAAGTACTAAAGTGACACCCTTGTCAGTTATTGAGACTACATTGTTGTGAGTTATACAACACATACATATTATAAAAGTTGGGTGGTGCTGACTTGAGAATGCATGAACACATGTTAAGACTAGAATCTGTCATCGAGAAATGTCACTAGTAATGAAATACTCCGAGTACCGAGCGAGCTTGGCTAAAATTGTGACCATATGAATAGCCTTAATAATCTCAAGTAACTAGCTAGATAAGAACCAAGCAAGACTAGACGAGCTAAAATGATAAACGAGCAAGACTAGATAATACGGGTAGGACTAGACATGGTACAGCGAAACTACACAAGGGCTAACCAAACAGGCAGCATTTTGGCATGAAATGACTAGCCCCAGAATGGGTAAAAAGAGTAAGTCGGTCCGATCAACTCAGAAGGTGGCAGTACAAAGAATATGTGCACACGAACCGAAGATGTCATATCAAGGATCCTATCGGTCTAAAGGAAGAAGTGGGAAACTCAATGTTGGCTTAGTCCTTGGGATTGGCCCATACAAGTCAAAAGGGTGTGGCAAGGATCAAAATAGCGGTTGTCGCAGGCGTAGCGGCTAGTGGCCAAAACGCTACGTAGCAGCGTAGTGGTGTGGATTTTTTAAGTGGTCAAAAGAATTCAAATCTTTGGTATCAATTGATCTTGTGTATTTTTTTAGTGATTTAGAATCATATAAGGATAGAGACAAAGAAAAGGCTGTTGAAGAGAAGAAATAGGAAAAACAATGTTTTAAATTAAAATTGATTGGCTCTACTAGGTTTTAGACCATAGAGTTGCTAATTTCAAAATAGCGTACCGGCCTCAACCGCTACAGTCGATAGTGCAGCCGCTATGCTATTTTGAACCATTGGTGTGGAACACCTCAACCTATCCAAACTAAAGTCTAATAGGCCCATTCTATATTAAATGAGACCAAGCATGTGAGGCAGTGGAGTACTTGACAAGTACTATGCATGGAAAACACACTAATAGTGCATGAATAAGAAATGTGCACAAGAATAGCATCATAATTGCTTAATTAATTGCATTGTCAAGGAATAATTACAAGTACCAAATCTAAGTCTTGGATCACCATTAACATGTGGTCACAACATCATTCAACCCTATGCTCCACACAAGACCCTGAATGTCCAAGTTTGCATGCTTCTTCGTGCTCCGATGGTGACATTTGAATCCCTAGGTGAGCATACTCTTGCCATAACATCGCTCCACACAGGTCTCTGGACAATCCCTGAAGTTGAGGTCAGCTCAAACATCACTTATCATTGGTCTCAAGGTAAATCCAAGTTTCAAGTTCATTTCCAAATTGTGAGGTCTATTCTCCGCATGCATTGAACTGAGGGTTAAATCTCCAAATGGTCAGTTAATGTAGGGCTACAAGGTTCTAA
This sequence comes from Persea americana, assembly GCA_029852735.1. NCBI lineage: Eukaryota > Viridiplantae > Streptophyta > Magnoliopsida > Laurales > Lauraceae > Persea > Persea americana. The sequence goes on from CM056816.1 coordinate 20,689,706, forward strand.
TTACACACGTAGGTCCAAGGCCCGCCCAAAACATTTCACACACAATGGGAGGGGGCCGGGTCCAATTGGCTACTGACAGGGACCACCAGCCAATTGGTACCCTGCCAGTGATCTTCGATTCAGTCACTAGCAGGTCACCAGCCAATTGGCCTTGTGCCAATCAGCCAGATGGCTGCAAACCAGGCCCTTAACAGGGGTCTTTCTCACCCCTTTTTGACTTTTGAAAAAAATAAAATAAGATGGTTTGTTTGTCATTTATTGGCATGGAAAAGTTACTTTTTTTTTGGTAAAAAGTAGAGGTGGTTTTTGAAATATGGTACTTTTTTATTTGACCTCTTTTTTTTATTGTCTTTTGAAATGACTATTCACCCTACTTCACTAGTGAAGTAATTTACCAAACAGGAGGGAGAATGATAAAGGAAGGAGAAGAAGAATGGAAGTGGTTTGAGACGAAACAGAGAAGAAATGGGTAAGAAATGGATAAGTCCCCTCCACCAGCCGATGGAGCTGCTGTACTTGACAAGAAATAGGGGGAGAAGAAGGAAAGAAGAAAGGAGGGTGGGGCCTTAAAGCACTAAGGTTCACCAAAACAGAGGGCTTTTGGACCTTAGATCAAGATATTCCAAGAGACAAAGTTTCACAAAATTAAATCTACTTTCTAACGAACCCAAGAAGTCTAAATTCTAAAATCTGCTGTTAACCCCCTAACTTTTCCCGAAATTACAGCTTACAGCTACAGTTAGGTCCTCCGAGACACTAAACTAGGTTCAAACACTCTCAAACTATCCAAAACTTACCAAACACTATTCTAACACACAAACATTGTTAATGAACTTCTAAACACGCTCAATTAACTATTAACCACATTTACTTAATATTAAACACATAAATGCGGGGGCTGCTTAACCAATTATGCTCGTCAAATCAATATTAATGCTTATCAATATTAACAATGTAATAAAGTGCAGAAGAAATATGAGTTCAATAGAGCAATATAAATATAAAATGCTAATTACAGAGATTATGAATGTAATTCTAATGCAAAAATGTTCATAGTCAATCTAAACAGCATTCATATTGCTCACACATCTCATAGCATGCAAAATATAAAAGAAATAAAGATATCAACACAACTATTTTATAATCACTCCTGAGACCAGCCCCAATGGTCTCTTGGTATTCACTAAGTGAGGTTTTCAATAGGCACACCCCAAAAGTCTTTACACCAAGATTTTTTTGATATGGTGGTTCAATCACAGTCTACTTCACCACACTATTTTTTATAGTAGTTCGATCACGAAGGTCTAATCCATTTCACAAATATTAATAATAAAAAGACAAATCACACGCCGACAAATGTAAATATTACTTTGAATATCACGTTTGGTGCTATGATCCAGAATCAGAACTTGAGCTTTGGTCTCCGTAGCAAACGGTCTTTGGCACTTGATGATCTCCCAATGTTGCTCAACCAAGATGATCAGGGTTTTGGAAGATGTTCCTGTGGATTGAACTAAACCTAGATCAAGATATATTCCACCGAAACTCTCTAATGAGTTTGAATCTTTAATATGATGGTCCTTTGAAGGATTTAGAGAGGTGAAAGAAGGTTTGAACATTGGTAGATTGGTTTTACTTCTCTGCAAAAATTCTCTCCGAAAAGCCCTCCTTTTGGTCAAGTGTACAGATCCAGATCCAAAGACATCTATTTATATATTTTGAGCTTCAGTCGGTCGGATTAATATCTTTGGTCACCCGAGAGTTCAAAATAAGTGAACCAGCTCATGCACAATGGCTAGTTGACTCAGATCTAGATCCGCTTCAGTCGACCGGGGAATTGTTTGGTCCCCCGAGACCTTCAGAGCCTCAAAATACAAGCTCACTGAAATTTAAATAAAAGAAAACTTCGGTCCTTTGGCCAACCGAGTAAATCACTTAGGTGCCCGAGACCTTCAGAGGTCCAAAACTGAACTCTCCGTGTCCGAAGGCAGGTCTCGGGCCTTTGAGGGGGTCTTTCGGGACACCAAACCAAATAAGGTCTGTCCACCGAAGATCTTGAGAAGCCTTTAATGAAAAGACCTTCTCTAGCTTACTAAGACCTAACAATTTTATCCAGTTGACTAAGGGCCTTAGGGCCTCTTGTTTCTTGGTAATTATTAAGGGTCTATTTACTTTAAGGTCAACCTTCCACATCTTGGTCTTCTGGTCTTGATATACCTTGAGTAGCTTCCAGAGTCAGCTTCATGGACTAGTCACATAATTGACAACCCAAGGGAAGTGCAGACTTAACTATGACACTAACAAATGGTGGAAAAATAACCCTCGATCAGAAGTGCTGACGAAGGTAGTGCATGATACAAAAAAGGACAGCCAAATGAGATGTCTATTAAACACGATACTCATCAGGACAACCATATGAAGTGGAGAGCACAATTTTTTTATATGTATCATAGGTGTACCATACGGATTTTGATTTGATTCTTATCTAGTCAACTGTAAGTATGATATTTGATTGATTGTGTAGGATATTTCATTGATTGTAAATAAGTGATTACGAAAGGGGGACTCAAACCACAGGAGAGTTTTAGTTTTGTCATGGTATTATAGCCAAGGCTTTTTTCTGCTTAGCACGATCAAGGGAGGGATCATATCTGTGGTGGTCTCGTCCAGTGGTTGCATATTGGATATAGTGAGTATCCGTTTCGTTTTGTTTAAAACATTCATGATCTGACATCAAATCTCAAGGAATTATTAGACAAGGGGTCTGTTTTTGTTTCCTTGTTTATCGGCACTTTGATTGTATTTGATGGGGACCACTCGAAGGGACTTAATTGTTTTTTCTGCAACTCAAATCATCTATGGTCACTCTATCAATATTCTTGTGTTCTCTCGCTGTTTGACTGGCCCTCAGATCCCAGGATCAAGAAACTGATATCTGGGGCCCACCTATGATCATCTTGCATCAAGGCTTATTGGAATCAGTTTGCCACCTTGCTCTGAATGAATATATGAGTTTTCTTCCTTTTTATTTTTGTAGGAAAATCTAGTGGTAGAGATTAATCTGTTTATCAACATAGATTGGATGACTTTTCTGCCTAGTCCGAACGCCAGAATCATCAGTGGGGTCCATTCATTCAAGTGATCGATGTATCTCTGATTCATCACATAAGGGTTGCTTATATTATTTAAGGAATTTCTGGCATTTTTCTGGATTTTTTGGACACTAGGGGGAAAGCCATGTTCTTCTCAATTGGCAGTTTCTTGGCAAAATTTCGTCACAACCATACTATTTCCTTGTAATTTGTTCCAAGCTGATTCGACCAGTTACCTGAGAAAGATAAAATGGTTCTAAACCAGTATATATCATTTGATTAGTGAAAACATTAAAGTTGTGACTACCTTTGGCTTATTTCAGCTAATTTTTTGGTCATCCATGCATGCCTTTATTTTTTCAGTTTTTGGGTTATAGATGGTTTTCTCGAATAGGATTTTAGCAATGGATTCCATGGAGATATCTAAGGTTTTGCCCATATTTTTTAATGGGGAAAAATGATTTTCCATGGGAATTTCAATTTCACATGTTTCTCATGGAAAAGAACTTTGGGGTCATATTGATGGGACTACACTAAAACCTTGATTTTTTTAGTGTCTAATTTGTTTTACTGGGATATATCTTCTGCATATGAAATTTGAAGTGTTTGCTTCCTTTCAAAAAATGTGGCCTCAATTGAAAATCAATTTTTCTCATGCATCAAGATTCTCCATTCAGTGTCAGGAGAATACACGTCACATGAGTTCCAACGTTTTCTTCAAAATAAATGCATCATTTCTCAATGCTTATGTCCATATACCCCATAATAACACGGTGGCAAAAAGGAGAATTCAACATCTTTTGGATGTTCAAATTCTAATTGTGGAATCCTCTCTTCATCTTTTTGGGTTGAAGCTGTAACCATTGCTATTCACCTCGTCAATAGGATTTCAACATCCCCACTTCATCAGGTGGTACCATCAACCCTTAGAATGTCAAACGCCCTCCTTGTAGAAACCCACTTAGCAATACTCACAAACACTAAAGAAAGGACATCTACCACATCCATCGAAGATCTTCTGAAGACTCTAGCATTCCTTTCTTTTCAAACAGGCCAAAGTATGGAAAATGGAACAATCCTTCAAAGCACCAAACCATACCCCGAGAAAGGAGTGATCCTCTAAGCCTCTATCATGGTTGGCACTGACGTTGGAGAGCACCACAACACACCACTCCAACTAATAACCTGACACCACAAGAAAAAGTACTCACTATGCAAGAACAAGTGATCAGTTGTCTCCCTCTCCTTCCCGCAAAGAACACACATGTCCGATATAGCCTTTGAAAGCATGCCCCTCCTAAGATTGTCCACCGTAGGCGGCACCACCCTAGAAACAACAAGCCATCAAAAAACTTCTGCTCTAGACGGGGCCAAACCCAACCAAACAAGAAGACCACAGAGCCTGACTATCTGCACTTCCTCTATAACCTTGAAAAACGATCTTGAAGAGAAAACACCTGATGGGCATGGTTTCCAACTGCGAACATCTGGGTCATCCCTCACTGTTTCTCTCCAACCCTCATTTACAGGCATCAAATCTTACCAGTTTATGTTGATTCATGATCAATTATCATTGACAATGGTCTCAATGGTATACAGTGTCTGCAACATCTTCTTACTTCTTCCTTTTCACACTAAGGATTTTGGCCCTCTTGTGTAAGAGTCTTGAAGTATCTACCACAGAAAAACGATTTTTTTTTTCTTTCACTCAATGCAAGTATGCCAAAGATTTTATTTCCTTGGTTCAGTTAGAAAACACTGGTCCAGATGACACGCCTGCAGAGATCAAAGTTAAATATACATATATAGCAAAGATGATGGCAATCTTCTATCTAACCCTACTGTTTATCGTCAACTAATTGGCAGCTTAGTGTACTTGACCTGTTTCAGGCCTTACATCTCCCATGTTGTTAATATAGTTTGTCAAATCAGGACAACTCGACATTTTCATATGTTTCCAGTCCAAAGAATCAATCATTTGTCTTCTTAATGACACACCAAATCGTGGTTTGTTCTGCTGGTTGCCAACTTACTCACTGCTTATAGTGATGGTGACTGGGCTGGGTGTTTGGATTCTCAACAATCTACCACCAGATGGAGTATGTATTTAGGCAACTCATTAGTCTTATGGAAGTATAAAAAGCAATATCATATTTCAAAATCCTCTACTGGGGCAAAATACTGTGTTGCATGTCCTCTTCTTGTTCTAAAATAATTTGGCTTCTTGGACTGCTATCTGAATCTGGATTCCAAAAACACTATCCTACTCCATGCAATTAATACAAGTGATATTCATATGGCAGCAAATCCAGTTTTTCATGAAAGGATTAAGTATATTGAAGTTGATTACCATTCTATGCATAAAGACTTGACGGTGATATTATTTCTCTCCAGCATGTGCCCTCCAACCTTTAAACAGCTAATATTTTCATGGAAGCATTAACTCGATACCAATGCCAATTATTTGTATCCAATTTTCTGCTCATTGATTTGCCAACATCAATTTGAGGGGAAAGTATAAACATGATGGTCACGAGGATTGAAGACTACCATGTGAAGTGGGGAACATATATTTCTATTATACATCATATGTGTACTATAAGGATTGTGATTTAATTCTTATATTTTCAATTGTAATTAGGATATTTGATTGATTATGTAGGATATCTGATTGATTGTAAATAAGGAAGTGATTATAACAGGGGATGAAACCACAATGGGAGATCCTTGATTTCAAAAATCTCATCCCTTGTTTTAGTTTGGTCAATGTTATGGAGTGTTTATAAACTGTATAGCAATTTTGACAGTGTATGAGATATTCATAAACTGGCTAACATGGTTGACATCTCTAAAATAGAAACTTTCCAAAATATTGACAGTATACAGCTATGAAAGCAGGAATCACCATAATGTGCACTTTCCTAGCTTGCCTAGGAGCTGCATGAGCCAAAAATAAGAATAAACAGGTTGGATTAAGCAAAAATGGGTTCCACATAGTTGTCAGGACTGGGTTTTCATCCTCATTTCTTATAGCGTGCAGATTTTTCTTTTTTATTATTGTACTGTAAAATATCTTGGGCATCTATTCATCATATGTTTGTGTGATGTAATTTTGCATGTGAATTCAAATCTCCCCTTTTGGCATGCAGGGAACTTGGTATTGGGATAGTTCCATACTGTCCTCTTGGTCGTGGTTTTTTTGCTGGAAAGGCTGTTGTTGAAAGTTTGCCACCGAACAGTTTCTTGGTAAAAAACTTTCTTAGCAAATTTTCTTATTTCTTCTAATTATCCTTTAATATAAAAACAATTTTAGATGATGGAGTATTTGATTGCTTAATTCCTCTGTATATGTGCACAAAAAAATTGCTAACACATTGACATTCCTCCTCTTTCTCTCATAGGCTTCACATCCAAGGTTGGTTGGAGATAATTTCGACAAGAACAAGGTTCTGTACACGCGAATAGCAACCTTAGCTGCAATGCACAACTGCACCCCTGCTCAGCTTGCTCTAGCATGGGTTCTTCATCAAGGGGATGATGTGGTTCCTATTCCTGGTAAATTATTGATTCATTTTCTATCATCATCTCGCATCTATCTGTACAATTGTCCTCCTTTGTGAGCCAATCAAATTCTCCTTTAATAAAATATGCATATTAGAAATCCCATAATATTAGGATTGAACGTAAATAAAAATAGACAGCTTGGAGTAGTGGGATATAAATTTTATTTATTTATTGCAGTTTAGAAAATCAAAATTAACCACTAAAACAAAAATGTAGTAATACCCATAGACATGTGAGACTATCAGCATGTTGTCTTTGATAATGATCTTCTCATTGAACATCTAGCAGGTTACATGACTTGAGAGTTTTGTTTTATCAGAAATCAAGAAGACGAAGGGAAATGGAATTGAATAGAATTGGGTGCCCCTCCTTGTGAGGGTACATCCCTATTTATAACTCATACTCTGATTGATTACCGCAATTAGCTTCCCTCAATGTGGGAAGTCTCAATCAATTACATTAAATACATAATGCCTTTGATTCTTACAATGTATTGTATCCTATGGTTACATTGAAGTATGTAACCATCAACTGTGTATGGACTGCACATTTTAACCCTCCTCAAATTGATGCCGGAAAATCAATGAGCATCAATTTGAGTGTGAAGAACTGATGACAATCATGCATTAATGCATTGGGGAAGATCTTAACATTTTGGAGATTGGACGGAACATGAGGGAGAGCAATATCTTGATCATAGGCATTGTGGATCAAGCGGCAATCCACTGATATGCTTGTGCTCATGGAAGATAGGATTGGCTGCAATCTTTTTGGCACTTTTATTATTTGCACAGAGAGGAGCAGCATGATGTTGAATAAAGCCTAGTTCCTAGAGTAGTCTTCAAACCCAAAGAATTTCGGAGCAAGCTGAAGACCTAGGATGATATTCCATTTCAGTAGGGGATTTCGAAACTTTATCATGTTTCTTGCATTTTCATAAAACCAATGAATGTCCTAGATACATGCACCACCTTATGGTAGAACGCCATGTGTCGGGACATCCAATCCAATCAGCATTAAAGTTGGTGGTGAGAGGAAGAGGATTTCCAAATGGAAAAGATAACCATTGGCTAGAGTTGCCATGTAGCTAATGATCCTCTAAACTGCAATAACATGAAGATGATGAGACTTGGTCATATTCTGACTGATGATACAAACGACATGGAAAATATCCGGCCTTGTAATGGTCATGGTGACCAGACTACCAACCAACTTGCGATGAAGAGTTGGATATGAAATGAGGTTGCCACGTTCTTGTTGATATTTAACATTGACATCCAATAGAGTGTATATAGGAGTAGAATTCTCCTATCGAGCCGTAGCAATAAGATCCTCGGTATGCTTATGTTAGTTAACAAATAGGTGTTTCTTTGTAGATTGAACATCAATTCTCAAAAAATAGGTAAGCAGTTTGAGTCTGAGCTAGTAATAATTAATAATTATAACATCGATATAGACAGGAAGAATAATAAGTCCTGCATTGGATCTATGCAAAAACATAGAGGCATCATAATCACTTTGGTGAAACTGGAATTGGACTGTTTTACAAAATTTCTCAAACCATGCTTGATATGCGTAGAGAGAATGCACTGGATGACAAACACCGTTAGATGCCACACTTGACAACGCTGGAGGAAGATGCATGTATACTTCCTTTTTAAGGGCCTATTTGGATACACAAAAAGATACAAGAAAGTAATATTTTATAGAACATAATCTTTCATTTCTAAAGAAAAAAAATATTGTGCGCTTGGTAACCCAAGAAAAATGTGAAGAAAATATCATTTTCTTTCAAAAAGCTCAATATTTTTTCCTACAGCTCCCCATTGTAGAAAACTTTCTATAATATAAGTCTTTCAAAATGAATTGTCACAACCCAAACCTGAATTATGAGATTATAACATTCCGAGATCATGCTAGGGCATTCCCTGCTTTCTGTGAAGCACGGATACATGAAAATGGGGGGCGAATCCGTATCCCGGGCGTATCGGACATGGATACGTCCGAATACGGCTTGGATACGACCAAGATATGCATTTTGCGTATCTGATTTTTAAAAAGAAATCGAATTGCGGACACGTGCTGGACACACGAGCGACACGCACGGGATACGTCCTGGACACGTGCCAGACTCGTTTTAAGTGAAATATAAAAGGGGAAGAGGAGAAACCGTGGAGAAAAAGAGAAAAGGAAAAGAAGAGAAAGGGAAAGAGAAAAGGAAAAGAAGAGAAAAGGAGAACCCGAATCTTCGCCATCGCCGTCGCTTCCATCGTCTGGAAAGCTTTTGTCGTCATCATCAAACCTAACCTTCGCCTCTGCCTCTGCTGCTACATCGTCATACAGCCATCTTCCCTGCTGCAACCTACACCTTCGCCGTTGTTACATTGTCACGTTCCGCCGCTGCCGCTGCAACTGTGCTTCCTGCAACCTCCACCTTCATCACTACCGCTGCCACTACAACTGTGTCGCCACTACCTGTGAGCTTCACCTTCACCGTCAGGTTCTTTTCTCTTCTTTCTTTCCCTTTTTTTTTCTTTTTTCTCTATTGCTTCATTGCTACAAGTTGGAACTTTCCTCAGTTGAGATTCCTTAGGTGGGGCTTTTTAGGGTTTGTTTGGAGAAGACTCAAATCCCTTGAATCATATTTTCCCAAAAGAGAAGTGTGGAAAAAATGAAGAAACAGCCTATGGAAATGGGGAAAAATGAATAAGACAACATTTTTAGGGTGTATTCTTTTCAGGGCCATTCCTTCTTTTCTTTCTTTTCTTTGATTCCGTTTCTAGAGTTCCCAGTTCCCACTATTCTTAAACGAGTTGGCTTCTAAAACTCTTTCCTTGGCTGTTTTGTTTGGTTTATTTCTAATTATTTTATCATTGATGATTAATGATGTTTTGTTTGGTTTATTTCTAAAATCAACAGAACTGATTATGATTAATGTTGTTTTGTTTGGTTTTATTTATGGAATCCTTGTGATTCTGTATAATGTACACTAGGCAATAACCTTATTCTTTGATGTATGCATTTACTGCATTATTTATGCTGTCTTATTGATACCCAACTTTTGAAATGGAACAATTGACTGATTTGTGAATGGGACAAATGAATAGATATATAATGTGTATGTGTATCCATCTTTTTCTTTTACTGTTAGATTATTCTTGTTTGTTTGGAGTTATTTTAGGTGCCTTGATGGGGCCAATATTTTGTGTTTCTAGTAAGCAACCAAAGTTTACTGTAATGGCTTCTAGTACGAGTGGTGGTACTAGTGTGTCTTCTCCAGCTATTAAAGAAGACGCTCATAACCCTCTTTGGAGGTATGTGACAAAACAACAAAAACTTGGTGATGGAGGGGGAAATATGTCGTGGCAATGCAATTTCTGCCATCAAACCAAGAAAAGTTCACGCACAAAGGTGAGGGCTCATTTGATACATGAGCTTGGTCATGCTGTTGTATTCTGTCTAAAAGTTAAGAGCAGTGATATTGCGGAGATGAAAAGGTTAGAGGAAGAATGCAATGAGAAATTGAGGAAAAAAGCACCCAAGAAAGTACCATTGCCAACTTCTAATGTGGTTTATGATTCAAAAAAAAGGAAGGCGCGTGGAAGTGGAAGTTGGAGTGGAACTGACAGTAATACGGCTATTGGGAAGTCATTTAACCTGAAATTGCGTGACCAAATGGATGCAGAGATTGCTACGATGTTCTATGCATCGGGCTTACCATTTCACCTAGCAAGGAGCCCTTATTATGTGAGTTGTATCCAATTTGCCGCAAACAATGCTCTTGCAAGCTATGTGCCACCAGGGTATAATAAGCTAAGGCCAAGTCTACTCTAACAAGAAAGGGCTCATGTTGATAGATTGCTACAACCAATTAAAGGCACATGGAAAGAAAAATGTGTAAGCATTGTGAGTGATGGATGGAGTGACTCACAAAGGAGGTCCTTAATTAATTTTATGGCTATGACGGAAAGTGGGCCTATTTTCCTTAAAGCCGTGGATTGTACGAGTGAAATTAAAGATAAGTACTTCATTTATGGTTTGTTGCAAGAAGTGATAGAAGATGTTGGTCCCAAAATGTGATTCATGTGATAACTGATAATGCTAAGAATTGCTCGGGTGCAGGGCATCTCATTGAAGCACAATTTGAAAATATTGTTTGGACACCATGTGTGGTTCATACACTCAACCTTGCCTTTTAAAACATTTGTATAGCAAAGAATGTTGAAAACAATCAACTAACATATGGGGAGTGTCGTTGGATCACAGACTTGGCCGACGATGTTGTGTTTATTAAGAACTTTATCATGAATCACTCCATGAGATTGGCTCTTTTTAATGAATTTGTCTCTTTGAAGTTGCTTTCGGTTGCAAGTACACGTTTTGCTTCGGTCCTTGACATGCTTAAGAGATTCAAGCTCATAAAAGGTAGTCTTCAAGGCATGGTTATTAGTGAAAGGTGAAGTCACTGCAGAGAGGATGATAAGGAGAGAGCCAAAGCTGTGAAAGAGTTTGTGTTAGATGACATTTGGTGGGACAAAATGACTTACATACTTTCTTTTATGGCTCCTATATATGATATGCTAAGGGTTTTTGACACGGATAGGCCTTATCTTTACTTGGTGTATGACATGTGGGATACCATGATAGAAAAAGTGAAGGGTGCAGTATATAGGCATGAAGGAAAGAGACTCGGTGAGACATCTACCTTTTATGATGTGGTGTATAGAATACTTGTGGATCGTTGTAACAAGAACAACACTCCTCTCCATTGCTTAGCTCATTCACTAAATCCAAGGTGGCTTATAGTCTTTAGCTTTTTTTTTCTCATTCTTAGTCTTAATCATAAGCTTATTCTTAATTCTTTTTTTTTTTTCCCTATTCAAGGTACTATAGCGAGCATTGGCTTCATGAGGATCCTAGTCGAGTTGCTCCACATAGAGATATGGAGGTTGCTAGAGAAAGAATGAAAATCCTTAAAAAATATTTTCCTAATTTGGAGGAGCGCAAAAGGATAATCACAGAATTTGCTGACTTCTCTAGCAAGTCGGGAGAGTTTGCGGATGTTGTTTCCATTCGTGATCGCTATGAAATGGATCCTAAAAGTTGGCGGGTCACCTATGGTGCGTGTGCACCTTTGTTTCAAACTCTAGCTTTCAAGCTACTTGTGCAACATTCTTCGTCATCATGTGCGGAGACGAATTGGAGTACTTATTCCTTTGTGCACTCGGTGAGAAGGAATAAGATGACACCAAAACGTGCTGAAGACTTGGTTTCCATTCATAGCAATCTTCGCCTTCTTTTAACAAGAACTCCACAATATATAAAAGGAGAAACCAAGATGTGGGATATTGCTGGAGATGCTTTTGATTCATTTGATGATGTTGAAGAGCTTGAGATTGCACAACTCTCCCTTGATGAACCGGAATTGGAGGCTGTGCTCTTTCGTGAAGAAGGTGATGGTGGTGGACCTAGTGGCCAGGCAATTGAAGTTTAAGTGGATGCATTGTCCGTTTGTCTGGGTTATATGCTTATGTTTCTGTAGTAGTTGGTGAAACTTGGATTTTGAACTTGGAAGTTGGAACTTGGAAGTATCGAATGTAATGTTGAATGATGATTAAATCAATGAAAGTGCATATTTTCTGGCTATTTTGATTGAAATGATAGATTTTTATCACAGTCATATAAAAAATATTAAAAAAAAAATTCAACTTATCTCCGACGTGTCGTATCCTACTTTTTTGAGCAATGACATATCTGTGTATCCGTGTCGTATCGTATCCGTGTCCCGTATCCATGTCTGTACTTCATAGCCTGCTTTAAGCGATGTATTGCAGCATTGCCCAGTTGCAGTCGAAAGTGGGCAAAGGCTAACCACACCATTCTAGATGAGTGCGGCCGCTAAAAAAGTTAGTCTAGCAGTAGAAGAAGAGGAAGATTCGACTAGCTATGGTTATAAACTTTTTATGCCGGAAATAACAACACAAGAAATAGAGTGGGTATAGTTGTAGATAAGGATTTGAAAGATAAAATTGTAGGGGTAAAGAGATTGAGTGATAGGATTTTTGCAATTAAATTAGTGTTAAAGGATGACATAATTTATATCATTAGTGCATATGCTCCCCAAATAGGATTAGATGAAAGTGTCTCAGAGCCAATTCTGGGAGGAGATGGATCGTTTACTATGAGAAATTCCAACTAGTGAAAAGATTTTCCTATGGGTATGTAGGAAAAGATAATAGAGGACATGAGAGAGTGCATGGAGGACAAAAATTTAGAGAAAGAATGAGTTAGGAGACACTTTCTTGGACTTTGCATTAGCATTTGACCTTATAATAGCAAATACTTTCCTTAAAAAGAGATGAGCGTTTAATTACTTATAAAAGTGGAACTAGCAGGAGCCAGGTAGAAAATATGACCGATTGGATTGTAAAGATTGTAATGTTGACCATGCAACATTTAAAAATTTGCATTAGAAGTAGTAAAAGGGGTAGTAAATAAAATGTGCCCTAAAACAAGGTGGAGGGATTTGAAAGGAAAATGAGCAACAATGTTTCAAGATAAAGTGATTGATAAGGGAGAATGGAATTTTGAAGGAGAAACTACAGTGATGTGGAATCAAATGGCTAACTGCATTAGGAAAGTTACTAAGTAGGTGCTTGGAGAGTCAAAAGGGAAGAGACACGATAATAAAGAAACCTGGTAGTGGGGTGTAGAGGTCCAGGAAGCTATTTGGGAGAAGAGACGTTACAAAGTTTGGCGGTGTACCAGGAATGTAGAAAACTATGAGATGTACAAGAAGGCAAAGAAAGAAGCTAAGAAGGTAGTAGGTGATGCAAGGTGTAAAGCATATGATGACCTATATAATAGTTTGAAAACAAGAAAATGAAATTTTAAGCTTGAAAACATAATAAGATAAAGGAAAGGTAGGGACTTGGATCATGTCAAATGTATTAAGAGCAATGACCAAAAGGTTCTACTGAAGGACATCAATATCATAGAAAGGTGGAGGGAATATTTTAGCATACTTTTAAATGAAGACTATGTAGGAGACCTAAGAACAAAAGAATATACTTCGTTAGCAAATCATACTTTTTTTTCATAGAATTAGGGTGGTGGAAGTGAGGAAAGCATTAAAACAAATGAAAACAGGAAAGGCTACGGGTCTGGATGACATCCCGATTGAGGCTTGAAAATGCTTATAAGAAGTTGGGAGATTTGGTTAATTAAACTCTTCAGTAAGATATTGACAAAGAAAATGCCGAATGAATGCAGAAGAAGTGTTGTAGTACATATATATATATATAAACAAGGGAGATATATAAAACCATACCAACTATCGTGGAATTAAACTTATGAGTCATACTATGAAGCTATGGGAGAGAGTAAGATATCTGAAAATCGATTTGGTTTTATGCCAGGGAGGTCAGCGATGAAAGCTATTTTCTCACTTAGACAATTAATAGAAAAATATCGATTGAAGAGGAAAAATCTGCATTTCGTCTTTCATCGATCTAGAAAAAGCCTACGACAGGGTATCTAGAGATTTAATTTGGTGGGTCTTAAATAAAAGGAATGTTTCAAGATGTTATATTGATATTATTAAAGAATGTATGAATAAGCAGTAACGAGTGTGAGAACTACTTGTGAAGAGACAAGGGAGTTCCTAGTGACCATAGGTTTACATTAGGGGTCATTTCTAAGCCCTTATCTCTTTACACTGATTATGGATGAATTAACTGCTCATATTCAAGAAGAGGTACCTTGGTACATGTTAGTTGTAGATGATATTGTATTGGTAGATGAATCAAGAGATGGTGTGAATGCGAAACTCGAAAGATGGCAGGGGGCTTTAGAATCCAAAAGTTAAGCCGTACAAATACAGGAATATATTGATTGTAACTTCAGTGGACATATAGAAAGAGCTGAAACTGTTGTAAGAATTGAAGACCATGAGATACCATAAAGTGATTCTTTCCGCTACCTTGGCTCTATAATTAATAAGGATGGGGAGATTGATAAAGATGTCGAATATATATTAAAAGCAAGATGGTTGAAGTGGAGACTTGGATTTGAAGTGCTTTTTGACCGACAAATGCTAACAAGATTGAAGGAAAAATTTACAGGACAACGATTAGACAGGCTATGATCTATAGAGTAGATTGTTGGCCAATCAAGAAGCAACATACGCACAAAATGTATATAACAGAAATGAGAATGTTGAGGTGGATGTGTGGTAAAACTAGAAGGGATAAAATTAGAAATGAGTGCTTTCGAGGGCATTTAGTGGTAGCAATAATAGGGGGATAAAATTAGAAAAATCCGTTTGGGATGGTTTGGGCGTGTCCAACGTAGGTTGGCAACAACGCTAGTAATGAAAAGTTTGGCTATGAAGGCTGATGGCCCACCAAAGGGAGGGTTAGGCCAAAGATGACGCGAATGGAGGTAGTAAAATTAGATATGAAACAGTCAAATTTATTTGAGGATTTGGCTCAAGATAGATCATAATGGAGAAACAAAATTCATGTAGCTGACCCCAACATTGGTGGGACAAGGCATTGATGATGATGATGATGTAGGCTACTTGAGAACTTTGATAGTGACGGCTTCCACAAATATTTTGATCTATAAATGTATATGAAAAGCTTGGCATGCCATTCTTATTTGTTAATCTGTCACTGTTCTTTGCTAAACTACGATCTGTCATATCCTTTGAATCTTGTCCTTCTATCATTCTTTCCAGGGACAACCAAGATTAAGAACCTTGAAGATAACATTGGGTCCTTGAAAGTAAATCTCACAGAAGCAGATGTGAAGGAAATCTCTGATGCTGTGCCAGTTGATGAGGTAGCGGGTCCGAGAAGCTACCAAAGCATGTACTTGAACACATGGAAGTTCGCAAATACACCTCCAAAAGATGGCAAGAATTCAGCACAAGATGGTACCTGCGAAGAAGTGTAATCTTATCTTTGCCTGGCTGAACTATACAGACAATTATAGTGAAATCATGTGTGTGAGTGATTGTATGTTAAAAGCATGTAAGCTTGTTTCTTATTGAACTCTTTGATCAGGTGCTTAGTAAAATCACGTAGGTGAATAATTCTATAATGATCATGTAATCTTCGTTTATTATTTAACTCAGTTTACTCAATGAAGCCTGATATTTCCACCTCTGCTGATGCTTAGGCGATCCTCTGTATGAGGGCGTGCAGTTTAACTTCAGCAAATCAGGCATTGTGGGATAGAACTTTGATTGATGGGACCTACTATACCATTTATAAATCATGGCCAATATATCATAAGTGGTAAATAGATGGTTAAGGAATACGGCTACCATCCGCATTTGAGATTAAGAAGACCGACCAAATAACAGATTGGTAGGGTCTTCTAATCTAATACCACTTGTTTTTACAAAGTTTTGAAGAAATATAATCTAACACCACTTGTTGGAATTATTACTTTTTAATGTTCTAGTAAGAAAATCAAGAAAATCTCCTAGGAAATCCTAGTCACATTAGGATTTTAAAGGTTATCTAGGAATGTTAAAGATCATTATCGAGCTTTATTGTTATCTTGAAATATGTAAAGCCGTGACTCTCTGGAAGTGTCCTTTGGCAGGCTATATAAGATTGCGTTGTATTTATTTTGTAGTGTGTGTAAAGCGAAAGTGTGTATGGTGAAGGTCTAGGAGATTATCCATGTATTTGGCCCAGACAAATATCTTGTTATCTTAAGGTTTTCAAAGTAGGAGCTCTGTATGGCGATAGTACAACCCCACATACACAAGCACGCACGCGCACATACACACTCCACACCTTTCTATCATATTGATTTTTTCAATTTTATAAAGTACCATATTTCTACTAACTGGAATCAGAGCATTTCTTCAAAGTGATATTAATTTATGTTTATACAAAATGGTATCAAAGTTAGGTTGATAAATTTCAAAGCATCGATTTTGGGTTATTTTTGTTCTCGGAAAAAATATTTTTGAAGGCTTCATATTGTTTTTTTTTGAAAAAAAAAGTTTAAAAAAGAAAAAGAAAAGTAGTTTGGGTCTTGTGTTCAAAGGAAAAGAGAGAATTTGATATTTGAGAATACGAGGAGGAGAGTGAAAAAAATTTTTTTTTCAAAGAAAAAGGAAATGAGTAAAGGGATGAGAACAGATAACAATATCTGTAATTTTATTATCAAGAATTAAGAGAACAAGTTTTTTCTTTTGATTGGTTTAGATATCTCAAGAGAACAAGTTTCTTCTCTTGATTAAAATGGGCACCATCATGGTTTATGACTATGAGAATAAGTTTCTTCTCTTATTTAAAATTTTCTGTTTAAAAAAGATTTATTTCAAAGAGTGGCCATGGTAGAAATCACTTTCAAAACTATATGAGAAGAAGCTGCATCAAACTTTGGATTTGGTCGTCCTTAATATGTTTCTCTAAGAGTTGGACTTGATCACAAGTTGGAGTTCATTGCGACAGTTCATTTTAGACTCCATGAATATATATTTGATAACCTATACTCCAGGAATATTCCTACTCCATTACTAGGCATCCAACATTCAAACATTTGAGCGTCACGTGCTTTAAAAGTTATTCAGGATTGGGTGTAATCAATCAATGTCATTGATTTAAACAGGTGTGTTGATCATTATCAAGCTGAGAATGTTAAAAAAAGTGCAATGTTTTTACACTAAGAGATAAAGAGGTTTGGGGCCGTTTCTTTCCCAGAATTCCTGGAATTCATGTCTGGTGTCTGTCTGGGATTTTCAACTGCTAGAATTCTGAAATATTACTGAATTTTGTCATTTATGAATCCTCTGTTTCTTTTATGCCTGAATTCCTACTTGCGAATTCCCGAATTCCTGACTTTTAGGAATTCTCTGTTTCATAACTATAAGAATTCCTGACTAGGATATTACACATGTATGCATTGTTTATATACCAATTTCACAATTCAATTAGCAAAAATAAAAAATAAAAAAAATAAAAAACATATTCCCTGCAAAAACTAACCACATGTCCATGAGCCAAAGAGTGGGTCTCTTTTCTGGAATGCCAACAACCAAACACTGAATCCAGTGTTTGAAATTCACAGAATTACTAAAATGGTTGAATGAGTTGTACATTCAAACCACATTCAAACCAGCCAAACATAATATAGATTCACATCAAACATGCCAAACATAATATAGATCAAATGAACATATAGAACCACATCAAACATGCCAAACATAATATAGATCAAATGTAGTCATCTATAGACACCAAAAGTCTTAAACAGAAAGTGCTTAAACATCGAAAATACGTTTACTACAGTCATCCAAAAGACAGAAAGTACTTAAACATCTAACCACTTGAAATTAATAAGGTTTAATAAAGTCCTCCATTCATATGGACCAAAATGTATACTGAAAGACTTCAGTTTCATGAAGTGTGGCCTGATGACCGGGATGGAAATTTGTCTCCAACCATTTTATCTGCTTCTCAGCATTCAAGCTCAAGAAGGTTAATGCCCTCCTGTCATTAATAACAAGAAAGTCAAGATCTAGCATTTCCATCTCCGGTGGTATAAAAGGATGTGCAGTCACAACTTCACCAACTCGTGAAATCAAGCCTTTGAGCGGGTTTACGCTTTATGCAAGTTTAATGACAGCATTGGCAACTTTATCCAATGTATTTCTCACTTCTTCACATTCCACTGACTTTTGCTTCTTTGAAGATCTGCTGTTACCAATTTGGTTTGATGGCCCAGTTCTATGCCTTGGTGATGTTACACTATGTTGAGGCAAGTTAACCTCATCCAAATCATCTAACTCAAGTGTCTGGGTACGAAAGCCATCATTCATGAATTCATCATCCGTTGGCATTTCTGAAAAAGCTTGTTCGCTCCTTTCATTTCCTGTAAGGGCCACATTGCCTTGTGCAACATCATCATCAATAAGATCATGTACTTCATAAAAAAAACATGACACTGATACGCCTATATTTAGCCAACTTACTCTTTGCCTGTATGAAGTTCTTTTAGTTAGAATGTAGCTCATTTAAGAAAAGAAAACATGAAAACATACAATGTCGAAGTGTTGGTGTAAAAAATTTACCTGCTCCATGGAGTCCCACACATCATCTGAAGCAGTTACCATTTTTATTATATCATCCCAGCCAAATCTAGACATTGAGAGAAGTTGCTTCACTTCTCTGTATCGTGTTTGCCAGTTTTTGTACTTATTTTTTGCATTGTCTATAGTTGGTCTCAATTCAGTTTTTAACTTAATCTTTGCTATTGCTTCCTTCCAACAAGCAATATTGAAGTTTTTTTTTCAACTTTTCATCCTGCAAGCTTCATCTCTAGAAGTGTGTCCATTAGAACCCTTTCTTGACTTGGATTCTATTTGTAATTTTCTTTTCTTTGCGATCCTAACGAGATTTAAAAAACATTTATTCAACATAAATAAACTTCCAAAAAGCATACAATGTATCTCTATATTGTCAAATAACATTACATTGTCAACATCCAAAACCATACATTGATTGTAAAACTAAAATGCAAGAGTGCAAACACAAGAAAAAAAATCATTCCACATTATCATTATCTTCTTGTTGGTGCTCATAATCATTCCACATTTGCTTAGCTATGGAGTCCCGAAATGAATGCCAAGTGTCTCTGTTCCAGCATGGCACTGTTTCTATATTTCTGGTATTTGTCAAGGGAGGATCAATTCTAGAATTTGTCCCGGTGGAGATAGTTTCAAGCATTGGATCTCCTGCATTATGCATAACTATGTGGTTCTCGAGAGTACAATAAGCAATGACAATATCTCGTTGAGTTGTCAACGAATACCCATGTAGCATTTGTAAAATGGGGAAGCGATTTTTGACAACTCCAAACACTCGTTCTATAGTGGTGCACAATGAGGAATGTCGCAGATTAAAAAGCTCTTGACAATTCATTGGAGGACATTCTTCGAACTCTCTCAGATGGTAATGCACACCTCTATGTGGTGCCAAAAATCTTGGTGCATTACCAAACCAACATCCACTAGATAAAATTTACCTACACTTGCATATTAAAGAAGTGAATGTTAAATGGGACTTCACATAATTACAAAAAATATACTTATATTTTCGACATAAATATTTGTATCTTTCCATTACCATTTGGTACTGCCAAGTTGTCGCTTTTGTTTAATGTAGAAAAAAGCACAGTAGCATCACTCGCGGATCCTTCCCATCCCGCAAGCACGTATGAAAACCTCATATCAAATCCGCCAGCAATGAGACAGTTTTGAGAGAGTTGGCCACGCCTATTTCGATATTTAGCCTGCTTCGTAGTTGGTACATGAGTGGGTATGTGTGTACTGTCTATTGCACCTATTCAATCTTATCATCTCAACAAAAAAGTTATGGATAAACGAATGAATAAATAAATTTATGGAAAAAGTTATGCAATCCTATCATTTAGCTTGATTAGCGTCTCATCTAAAAGAATGAATAAGGATAAACGAATAATTAATAGACAAACTAACCTTAAAATAAGGATAGAATCTACTGTTTATCCTAATTTGATGTGGAGTTGGGGCATGTTCTGGAACTTGAATGTAACTTGGATAGACCTTGCAGACCGCATCTAATACTTTATGGAAATAACGACTAACAGTGGCGCCCGAATGGTTGAACCGATTAGCAGCAACTCTATTAGTAACATTGTGAGCCAATGTGTGGAGAAATATTACTAACTGCTCGTCTATGGACATCACTCGTGTGTTTTGAAGGAGTCCACGATGCATAAGTGTTTCACGCAGTACTATAAAGCAATCAGGACTCATGCGTAGGTTTTCATGACATTAAGGGCCCTCACTTGATAAAAGCTCTTTTACCCATGATTTGCTTGATAAATATGACATTCAACGTTTCTTTCTAGTTTGCTCCTCTTGTAATATTAGCCATTGTTCAGCCAACCCACAACATACGGCGACAACGGCACCAACAACAGATATTAAACGCAATTTTAAGGATTTTGTTGTAATTGAGAAGGTCATTATGTACAAAAAAAAAATAAAAATAAAATCAACAAGGCGAGTAAAGTATCAAATGCTAAGACTATAGCTAGTATTATATTCAAATGGTCAATCTTACGAATTGTACATATCATGGAACCACTAGTATCATATTAAAGCCAAGAAAACAATTAGGAAGAAGTGATGCCTTCCATTGAGTGTTAAGACTACAGCTTTGAACAAACTAACTTAATTAGGTCCAATCCTGCAATAAGAAAACACCAAATTAACTACATTGCATCTTGACTTTCAATCAATCTAACGACAAATGCTACTTTAAACTTTAAATTACTTTGAACTTCAAGAACTATTTTTGTAGTGGTCTTGGAGTAGAGGAGGTATATATATAGCGTAACCTTTCTCATTTTAATTTCAAGTTAGAGAGGATTCCACATATTCATTCATTTTAAAGACCACTACAGGGATCCATAAATGAGAAATGTAGATGTATAATCTTAAGGGATGTTCTAGGACATTTGGCTTAGGGTCAAGTCTAGGCAAGCATTAGGGCCTTTGTTGGTCAGTTGTTGACAATTAGCTGAAATTGTGAAAAACCAGATGGAAGTTGGAACATAAGACTACTGCTTTAATCTTAAAAGTTAAGCGTTAAGACAGAGATGGCACACATTCAACTGAGATTCCCTTTCCATTTTATCTTACAACAGGTCAAGGTGGAGGTCTTTTGCCTTCAAAATGGCATGCCAAGCTACTAATCCATTTCCAAAGCATTAATTATCCTATCACTAAGCAGTTAGGTAAAATATATGATAATGGCATAAATCTCCATCAAGGTCAGGTTTTTCTTGACACCCAACTAAAAGGGAAGACATGAATAGACATAAATGAAATATGAAGGCATATATATATATATATATTTATATATACCAAAAAGGATGTGCATGCCCATAAACATGTTGCAGGATCTCTTATATCATTCAAGCCACAAAACATTACCTCAAATAACCATACCTATGGACCATAAAACAGAGATCCATAGAAACCAAACAAAAATAAAACAAAATGGAAAATACCCATCAAAGAACTCATGTGGATCATCATGGAACATACCCATCTAAGAACTCATGTGGATCAAAAACAATAAAATGGACAATACCCATCTAAGAACTCATGTGGATCATCATGGAACATACCCATCAAATAACTAATGTGGATCATCCATTGCATACATTAAAGATTTATCCATGCATATATATATATATATATATATATAGATCAAAACACCCTCTCCATGTCTTCAAATTGGAGAAATACCCGGATGGAGCAAACCCACAGAAAATGAGTTCAAACCAGGATAAAGATGAAGACCATGAATCTTTGACCGTGAAATTGCATGTGAAATAGAGAGAGGATAAAGCAAAATGACGTCTCTTTGGCGCCTTTTCTTAAACAAATGCAAATAGGGAGGCCTAGTTTGGTAGAAAGCAACGAATGAACACACAGCAACAACAATAAGAAGCACCCAAATGAGATGAGTCAAATGAAATGAGATGAGCACCCAGAAATCAAACTTGCTAATCTAAAATGGGTCGATCTCATCTTCCTCCATTTTGATCGAGAAATGGGGCTTGGATGAAACCCTTTTACTCTAAACACACATTTTGGGCTCTAGTTTGTAAGATAAATATAGAGATGAATGGAGGAGAATAAGGGAAGAAGAACCATACCTTTTAAAGCTCTCGCCGTGCTCTGAG
Organism: Persea americana; assembly: GCA_029852735.1. Classification (NCBI taxonomy): domain Eukaryota; kingdom Viridiplantae; phylum Streptophyta; class Magnoliopsida; order Laurales; family Lauraceae; genus Persea; species Persea americana. The sequence goes on from CM056816.1 coordinate 20,712,127, forward strand.
AAGCAAAAATGAAGAAGACCGTTGGATAAGATCGGAGACGACGAGGTCTGTGCTGGAATTCCTCTCTCAGAGGTTTTCTGAAAATCTTGATGGCTCAAGGGGATTTCAAAACCCCGATTTTCTGGTATTCCAAAATGCTAGATTTTTTAAATCCATCAAATTTTGTTGTAGAAACAAAGAATTTCCGAGGAGTTTTCCAAAATACCAAGACAAATGGAAAACCCGTCAGAAATTCTTTGAAAGAAACGGGCCCTAGAAGTCTTGACATAGGCCATGAAGGATTTGGATTAAGCTCGCATCAAGGGCTATGACATAAAGATTGAAGAATGGGATCTTGGAGAAAGATCGTCGACTCCAATAATGAATATTAAAAAGTAGGGGCATTTGGTCGGAGGTCCCTCAACTTTGATTTTTATTGCAAATGGCCCACATTCTTTCTCCATAGAGCCAAAGGTCCTTTTTCAAGTTTTAAATGGTTAAAAGTCCAGAGTGCTCCTCTTAATACACTCTGTACTGTATACAAAAAAGAAAAAATGATTTCAATAAGTTTTATTTGCAGAAAAAAAGGGATAAAACCCATCAATTTCGCAAAAGTTATTTGACTGCACAAATCAATGATTACGACAGATAAGAGAAAGAAAAGGGGAAAACTGATTCAATGAAGGAGAAATAATTCAGAAAATCTACAAGTGGGACTGGGCAAAACTCAGATAAATTTATTTCAAACTCGGATAAATTTGTTCCAAACTCAGATAAATTTGGTCCAAATTCAGATAAATTTGATCGAAACTCATAAAAATTGTTCAAGACTTGGATAAATTTGTTTGAGTTTTGCCAGAAGTTCAAATAAATTTATTTGAGTTTGAAACAAAACATTTTGAAAAAAAAAAAGATAAACTTATATAGTCTTTCAAATAAACTCACACTAAAGAAAAAGAAGGGATATATAGTAGCCATGTGAGGAAGAAAACTACAGAAGATCACAGAAACTCTCAATCATGTTGGTACACAAAAAATTCATTTGTCCATACATAACATTCCCCAAGGCAAAATACACATTTTTTTTTATTTTATAAAAATGATGACATTTGGTGACTGCTAGAATCTGGCCGACTACAACAAAAGAATTCTCCAATGGCTACTATCTGCAAAACGTCACTGGTTGCTGCGGTCTTCAAAATACAGGCTGCCTAGCGCAATGAAGTGGTTGCTGACTTCCATACAAAAACTGGTTGCTCGACGATGCAAGATTGGCCACTGGACGCTACACAACTCCACGCCCGTCGAACTCCGTTTTCCTCGGCTGTACATCTCCCACAATCCATAGTCAATTACTACTACCAATGGCCACTGGATCTACAAAAAAGGAACAATTACACGCCCATTAATAGCGGTTTCAAAACTACCTCCACTCCTCCATGATCTCCTCCAGTTATGGCCCCATAATGGCTATAAAATGAGGACTCAGAAGGACAGGGAAGGAGGTAGGACAATTGCCTCTTCCACAAAAGTACTATCGTCTCCCGAATCATGCACCAAGAAGCCTAGAAATTCTGTCATTGTGAAAACTCTCTCGTTCATCTGTTAGGTGAGAATCAGGCAATGATAGGCGTTTTCTCTTGAGACCTGGGCGATAGCCTCTGAAGGTCGGCCTTTACTCTTATTGTCAAGGAGAAAAGATAGAGATTGTCTCTGTTGTTCTAAAGCAGACTCCTCTGATTAATCTTTTTTCCCCATTCATGGTGATGAACTACAAAGACTGACTGAAGAGGCTAAATTACAGATTTCTCCAATTATGTCTCCAGCAAATCCTCGAAGACAACAACTATCTCCTCCTTTCCTTCCACCTAAGTTTTTCATTATTTTGATCTCCTAAGCCTGATGAGGGGGTTGTATAAAAAAATTGTAAACAACTTGCACTTAGAAGGTGAAGCAATGAAGAACCCATGTAAAAATACAAGTGGAGATGACCCTTTTTGTATAATCAGGTTGTCTTCATGTCTTTCTGTAATGTTCAAAGGATGAAATGAGAAATAAAAGCTTCTACAAAGACTTTTTCACTTCTCAATTACCCTCTCCATTTTGGGCGAAACAGAAGATTGGCGCCGTCCATTGGAATTTTTGCATTACATATTATCAGTATTTCTTCATTGATCAAGATGCTTGGGAAGAGCTTGAAGGGAATCTCTCAGTTGCTGCTATCCTAAAGAAAAAAGGAGAAAGAAGGATAGATCAAAGGAAAAGCTAACGGGCAAATTGGAGAAGACGCACAGCGCCCAGAGGCCACTACAAAAAGGGTGCGTCGGCCATTGAAAATGGCGCTGAACAATCCCGTTATGCACGCCCAGCGGCTGTTACAAATCAAAACGACTAGTGTCATTTAAAAGGTCAATGTATCCTAAAATGGCTACAGCGATCTACTAAGTCTCGCGGCCAATGGATTGCGACTTTAAAGACATTATTTCCTCAGTGGCTTTAAGATGTAAAGCCCGCACAGTTAATTTGGAGTGCTTTGCACCCAGCGGCCAAGCAGCAGCCTCCATTGGCTAGTACCAACAGCCTTTACTGGCCAGTCCACATGAAAAGTGTCTGTTTTTGTGCATTTTTCTTTTCTTGGATTCTCTATCGTGAAGTTCTAGGCCTATGTGCCAACAGAATGTTCACCGTTAGAATCCAAGACTCTCTGAAACGGTGTTAAACGGAGAACTGGAAAATGGTGATATAAATAAAACATGTCACAAAATGATATGGCCAATGGACTCTTTTCATGAAGTTGTCTCAATTTTTAGGTCCATATTAACCATTCTATTATATGCAAAGTCAGTTTCATTTTAGTCGGTAGCGAGCATTTATTGCCCAGCTTATGGCCTACGAAACTTGACGAGATCCTAGTTAAATCAATTCATTGGTGTATGTTGGTCAAAAGTCAAATACATCACCATGAACATGATTGGATCAAATCACTTTCTCACCCATTTTGGGGACTATGTTTATTATACTGAAGTGCTGTCCGTTTATCGGTAGCATGTGCATAAAACATGAAAGTAGAAAACAAGATAGATTGATATAGGATTGAGCAAATAGGTATGCTCCCCTATTGCTGATATATTATTGGTCTTTGTTTTATGCTGTAGATCAAACATGAATTCTCTTGTCATCACTTTTGATGAAAGCAAGGAACGCCTGTACAAGGTGTCTATCCAAGAAAACAAGACCTCCAAGGGCCAGAAAAAGAGCTCGAACTGAAAATGAGCTCCCAGTTCGAGTGTCTGTCTTTCAAAGGATAACTCATGTTACTTCTACAATCAATGCGTCTCCAATAATGGCTAAACCTTCCCAAAAAGGCCACGCTATGCAGATCATGGGTGTCCAAATACGCTCAAAATCCTTTTGGCGTTCATCTCAAAGAACACCAAGGTCCAAAGAAGACTACACCGAAACACCTCTGCATCGCTAAAAGGGGGCATGAGGCAAGGAGAGTATCAGCTGGAGACATCTATCACCTCAAGATGGCAAATGGCAATAAGGGTAAAGACTTACACCAAATGCTGGAAAAGAAGAAGTTGCAGCAAACGGAAGCAATTCCCGGTTGCACAATGTGGTCTCCAAAGCCACGAAAACTAAAAAAGAAAGCCTGCCAGGATACAACCTTGGCACCACTTAAAGAAAACATCTTCTATCCTCTTACTCAGAAAGAGGGAAGGAAAAATAGAAAAAGGCGTCTCTCTTCAATCATAATAGTGTCCACACTACGCCCTCCAAAAGTACATGCAAAGCATCCAAAGAAAAGACAATAGCCTTTCCCTATTAATAAAGCTATAGAACTTGCACAATTCAAAGAACTCTTGAAAAAGAAGGGGGGAGTGAGGTAGAAATCCTCACATTGCCGGTTCATCATTCAGAAGAGGTGAACCCTATCACTGATCATTCAACATCCATGGTTGTGAAAAGGAATGATAAAAAGAAAAGTCATGTTCAAAGAAAGATTACTCAGTAGTGGGCAGTGAAAGAAGATGACCCTGATATTGCTATGGTTTGCATAACGGGGGCGAGACGCGGCAAGCGCTCTGCTAGACTCACGGGCCGAAGTTCAAACCCCACTGAAAGTGAAGAATCGGATAATGCTTCTAAAGGCCATGAAACTCCAGTTACAGATGAAAATGCACCTCCAATCAATAAAAACACAGGGGGCATGGATTCCCCCGTACTTCGAGCCATTGATGATAATGTTCCATTAACCACCCGAAGTCTTGAAAGCAGCCCTTCACCCCATACTTGACTAAGCAAATACCTCGTCTTCATGGTTGGGGAGACTAGCGCACCAGTAAATGTGGAAGAACAAGTTGAAAGCGAAAATCCGGCTGAAAACATACAGGAATTGGTTAAACAATAGAATGACAAAATTAACCAAATCGTTACTCAGTTGCAATTCCTCATGGAGCGAATGACCGGTCCAAACGATTACCCACCAGTGGCGACCCCATCTTCTTCAAATTGAAAAGTCCCATCTACATCTGGGACACAAATTGATCATATTGCTATACAAATGCGACAGCTTTCACAAAGACTGTCCAAGCAAGGTGGTCAATCCTTAGATAACGGTCATCAAGTGGATCTGGAAAAACCCATGACTTACAGAGAGGTTATAGATATGATGACTAAGACAAGGGATGAAGGGACACTCAGGAAAAAAAGGGATCATGCCAAAATACCAACCCAAAATGGATTTGGTTCCCTATCCTCCTAAATACAAGCCTTAGACTTTTCAGTCTTACATGGGCAAAAGCTTTGCTTACCAGCACATAGTCAACATCAAGTCTCAACTTGGGGGCATGCCTGATATAGATGCCTTAAAGATCAGATCATTCATCGGTACCCTGAAAGGAACTGCCTTTGACTGGTACAAACAATTGTTGGAGAATTCCATTATTTTATGGGCAGTCTTGGAAGAAAAGTTCTCACTACACTTCCAAGAGGAAGACCAATCAGTTAGTCTGAACTCACTCTCTCAATCCAATCAAGGAGAGAATGAGTCTGTTCAAGGCTTTATGAACAGGTGGAGAGTGCTAGCATACAGATGCAAAGAGCCCATCTCTAAAAAATCGACAGTAGACATGTGCAAAGCTAGCCTCAAACTTGAAATTAAACAAATGGTAATCAGTGTTAAGACTAAATCCATGTCTAAATTACTGGAAGCAGCCATCGATCCAGAAGATTGTCATAAATAACTTGATCAGAAGGATAAGTCCAAATAAACTCAGACTCCCGCACCATCTGCAACCAAAGGAAAGAAAAAATAGGAAGTCATTAATATCCAAACTTCAAAGGCTCCCAGAAAGGCGCAAGATCCTAAGGATAAAGTCGCCAGGAAGGAGGAATACAAGAGGAGGAAAACTATCAAGTACTCCTTTGACGAAAATGTTGAAGAGATCTTCAAGACTCTAATAGAACACAGAAAGTTAGAACTGCCTCCTTCCAGAAGACCTGGTTAGGATGACAGAACAGATAATCCAAACTACTGCCCCTATCATCAGATGATTTCCAATCCTTTGAAGGAATGTTTTATCCTGAAGGAGAAAATACAAGATATGTTGACCAAATGAGTTATACAGCTCGATCAGAAATATGATACGGTATCAGTCAACATGGTGGCATTTGGATCATTTGAACCTATCAACATCGGGCCGGTTAGATAAAAGACAATTGAATTTCGGCTAACTAATAAAGTCGAAAGCAGTTATGGACTTGTCTCGGTCACCACAACGTCTGGGGAGATGATACGAGCGCACCCTGATCTCATAAATGACGACGGTTGGGAAACAGTGAAGTCAAACTCTACTCCTGAGAAAAGGAGGAAAATGGAAAAATCATCTTCCAACTCCTGCATGACAGTTAGGGTCTAGCCTATAAAAGAAACAAGGAAGGAGACAGAGCCTGCACCAAGCAAAAAGGCACCAATAGAATCTTCCAAGCTAATGAGGAAACCCATCACTTGGCAGATTTCCTTCTCCCTCTCCCTGAGGAAGAAGACGAGTTGTAGATTTCAAATTGCAATCAAAACTCTAGATCGGGACCTTCTTCTCCCTCACACTCAGAATACTCGAATGGTGAGTGGGTCCCTCCTACAATGCCACCACCTATGGATGACGATGATCAAGATGATGATCTAGAATCAGATCCTGATGAAGAAAAATACCTTTTAGATGAGGTATTGAATGAAAACGACTTCATCACTAATCCTTACTTCTATCAAGAGAACATCCAGGAGATAGAAGTTTGAATCTACAATCCAAGGCTCCCTAAACCTGGTGATTGGCCAGTGGATCCTCCTTCGATTCCCCTGCTTCCAAAAGTTCATCCAGATCCTCTACCTATCATAGATGATAATGAACCCCGTCACTAGACATTCGTAAAAGCATTTACGGCACAAGACACCTCTAACTCGTCAATGCCAGTCTAATTGAAAGATGGTTAAGGTGGCAGTTCAAAGAAGAATGACTGCATAATTACCAAGCAAGACGTCCTTACAAAATGCCAATTATCTTTGTCTCCAATGGCCCTTCCACCCTGATGACTCCCACATCATAAACCAAAGATGATCGGCGGAATACCCCGCCAGAGGATGTGCTGGTATTTACAATCAGTGATATGTCCTTAGGATCTGATGAGGATCGTCGTGCAGAGTTCGAAAAAGCTCCTGACGTTGTAACAGTCAGTTCCTCAGACTCATTCATCACAGAAACACACGAGGTTATCACCTTGGAAGCTGAACCAATAGATCCTGGAAGCGAACCTAAAGTGACATCATGTCACGTAGCCACTAGTAGAAGAGAAGAAATCACTACATCCTTTACATCTGCTGATATAGAGGACATGGTCGAAGGAATGGGAAACCTATTCTCCTAGCAAGAAGAAGTGATGGCCATTCAAAGAAGCATAGGGAACAGTCTCAGGTCTGGAAAAGGTTATAAGTTCAATTATGATAAACCTGCCACACCAACTCCTTCTGCTTTTCCTTCTGCTTCTCCTTCACTTGTAGTCTCCACGGGGCAAGATGTAAATCCTGAGAATGTAAATACCGATGTTAATTAAAAGCCAGTAAAGCCATTTAAGTAAGATCTTGTCATGCACCTTAAATACATACCTTCACGATTGCACATCCTCGATTTGCTGTAGATGTCAAAAGAAACTCGTGATAGTTTCATCAGGGAGTTACAAGCACTGGATCCTAATAATCAAGTGCACATCGCTCAAGTGCATCAAATCGAGAAGAAACACCAAGTTGCTAAGTCCAAGAGACCTTAGAAGCAATGTGAGGAGTGTTACTCCATTCAAAATGCTTCTAAGGCTACTATTTCTTTCTCTAAGGAAGATATGTTGTTAGGCAACGTCAATCATACAAGGCCTTTATACTTCACAGCATATATCAAAGAAATGCCAATTCCCAAGGTACAGGTGGATCTAGGTCAGCTCTTAACCTTATCACCGTCACAGCATTGCAAGAACTTCGGGTGCCACAAGACAAACTTACCAGCACCAATACTGCAATTCAAAGGTATGATGGTGAAGTGCAAAACCCCATCGGAAAGATTCGGATCAAATTCTAGCTTGGGAGTTTGGCTTTTGAAGCTGCTTTGCAAGTCGTCAAAACTCGAGCCTGCTATAATATCTTGCTTGGAAAAAGATGGTTGCATGATGGAAAGGTGTATCATGTTTTCGCTAAGGAAAAGTCTTCTAAAGGAAAATAGGTCTACTTCACTGATGCGGCCACGTATGAAGAAAAGAAGCCTAGTGCGAAGAAACCTACTGTAGAAACAAGCACAGTTGAATCATCTAAAACCATGGGCCAACAACAAAAGAAGAAACTAGTGGTTTGATTCGCAGACAAACTCGTACCTTTCAAGGTCAAGGTGAAATCTGATAGGGAGAAAAGTAAGGCTTTGATCATTTCCACCAAATCTTCTAAGTCAGTCAATGTGGCCTCCTCAGTGAACCGGCTGTTGTTGATACCAAAAATGTCACTTTGCCTCTTCATACACTCTTGACATCAAGAAGCTACATGAAATCGTATCCTACCACAAACAGGCAATGCTGCTTCAAACATCAAATCTTGTCAGAATCAAATAAAAACTGCAAGATCCTTCAAAACAACCATAAGAAGAGTACACATGAAATTTCGAGCCATTTCGACATTATTTTGCCTAACTTCACTCTTCCAGTGGCGGTAAAGCCCGAAACCTTGACTCAAAAAACAAAGCACACAGTTGGCCTCAAAATGCCACTAGAAGGCTCTACATCAAATTCCAGGCTATTCTGACATCGTTTGGCCTAAAAAGGAAACAACCCTAGCAAAGTCAGCTCTCTCGGTGGCAACGGCACCAAAGACATCAGGTTTTCGATCAGAGCCTATAGATAATCTCAAAATATTTCCAAATGGTTCTATGTCAAATTTCAGGTCAAACCGGCAACGTTTGACCCTCCATCAACCCTTAAACAGCAAAACCAAGCCTCTCAACTGCGAGAACCACCGAGCCCATCACCCATCAAACAGAGCACCAGGCGATTTCAAAATACTTCTAGAGCGCTACACGTCAAGTTTCAGGTCATTTCGACAACATTTGACCAGACTTTGACTCCTGAAAGCTAAATCACCTCTAGCGGTGAGCTCCCTGAGACTACGATTTCCAAATCGAAGCTAATGGATCGTCTTAAAATGACTCCAACAGGCTCCTTGTCAAATTTCAGGTCAATCGGACATCGGTTGACTGTACATCAAAGCGCAACATCTTCCTCACAGTGAAATCAAGTCTATTGGTGACAGGACCTTACACGGCTTGGAAACTCAAACAAAAGCCTATGGCTGGTCTTATTTATTGCTCAGGAGGCTTCATCTCAAATTTCAGGTCATTCCAACATCATTTGACTTTGTTTTGACTTCTGACGGAAAATCGGCAACTCCACGTGACAAAGTCTTTGGCTTTCCCGGAAAATTAGAAACTTTGCCCTTCGATTTGCTCGACTTTTTATCAAGTTTTCTGCAAGAAACTCAGGCCAATACATGTGCAAGAATGTCAAGAAAAATACCAGAGAAAAAAGAAACAGAAAAACAGAAAAAGGATGAAAACAAGCGACCAAAAGGGAGAAAATACCCCATGGTTGCCGGCGACCCTGGAAATCCAGGTCGCCGGATTTTATTCGAGAGACCATTTTTCGGTCCTTTTTCGAGTTTCGAGATGTTTGGCCTCGGCGATTTTCTAAAAATTTGATTTTCGTGGCACGAAATCTGTCGATCTTTGTCAACATCACTGATCTACCGTCAAAATCATGGGATTGTCATTGGATGCTTCGAAATCGCCAATTGGTCGACCAAGAAAGAACACATTTTGCCTGATCGATCGAGAAATCGACTGAACAGATGTTATCGGCCTACTGGTAGCAATTAATGTCTAAAGTTACATGATCATACGACATTAATCGCCATGAAGATCCATCGGCGATCATGCCTCCCACATCACGGGAAGAATTCCAAAAGACGCTGCATGGCCCGTAATGCTTCAAATGCCTTGGCAGTTTCTTAATGCAGTTAATGACCCGTTTTATGAAAAATTATTGTGATAATTTACCCATTGTTTTGGATGGCCCAATCAGAAGCCAAGAGATGGGAGTTACAAATCAAAAGCATTCATGGCATTAATCAGTGTAACTCCTCCCATCGTGGAGTTTAAAAGCAATTAAAAGCCCATTATTCTCTATCCACCAATCAAAAGCCGAGAAAAAGGAGTTACAAAATACAGAATTAAAAACTTGTAACTCCTCCCATCACGGAGCATTAATGCAATCAATGCTCATAAACCCACCTTATGGCCACCAAAAGCCTATAAAAGAAGGTCATTTCTACCATTTTAATGGTCCGAAAAATTCGCAAAAATCCCCAATCCTCCAGAGAAATAAAAAAGCTCTACAAAAGTTGCTACAACGACTTCCTCTCCTTTGAAGAAATTTTGCAACAACCACCACAACAAGGTGACCGAAGTCCCTTTGAGGTCCCAAGGCCCTCTCCTTCAGTCTACATGGCTTATACGTGGCTTTTTTGCCTGTTTACTTAGCTTTTTATTGAATATAGGACTTCCTCTTGGTTTTATCCTCTAAAAATCTGAGGTTCAAGCCAAGCTAAGCAAATCAAAGACGTCATCTATCCTCACCTACAGGATGATGGCGAAGTCCACACATAACTTGCGACCATCAATCTGAACAAGTCCCCGCAATCTCCTAAGAAGTCAGATCTCCTTTTCTTACTTTTCATTATAGTTTGTATTTTTCTAAAAAGTCAAAAAAATTCATAACTCTTTTCTTTACATTTAAATGAGAATTGTAAATCGCCTTTTACGGCAAAAAATCGCCTTTTATGGCAAAAAATCACCTTTCACGGAAAAAAAACATCGCCTTTCAAGGCAAACAAATGAAAATCGCTTTTCACGGCAAACCATGTCTCTTTTCTTAAACGTATGTGCAATAAAAACTAGAAAAAAATTGCTTTTCTTTTCAACTTGTGAAGGTAGACCTACGAACTACCGCTTCTCAATTCCAAGTAGAGTAGAAAATTTGGCATACTCGTACAAAAAATGTTGATGCTCGCTTCGTCTCTAGTCATGAAAGGGTTATGCCCCATAGACTCTCACGTCCGCTGACATCGGTAGTCCCGCAGAAACCCAGAAAGCAAGTCCATCAAGCTAGCACACTCGATGGGACTCGCTCATTTGAGAACATGATGCTTAAATTCCTTGGTTCCTTTCTAGTTGGTGGCCTATGTTGGATTTTGCATCTAAAAAAAAACATAAGGGATTTTCTTTTTGGAATTCCACCCTTTCCCTTTTTCAAAACAAAAAACAAAAAAATATTAAAAAAAATTTGAATTTCTCACTTTTGGATTGAAACTTGAGAAACTTTGGCTCTTTCTCTTTTCGGACAGTAGCTCGCAGAAATGTTTGAAGCTAACGTTCGGATTAGGGGTCGGGGGGGGGGGGGGGGGGGGGGGTGGTTGGGGGTTTGGAGGAGGGGGGCATTTGCTTTCTTTGATGGGTCCATTGGTAATCTTTAAAAAAAAAAAAAAAATATCTTCAAAAAAAATTGAATTTCTCACTTTTGGATTCAAATTGGAGAAACTTTGGTTCTTTCTTTTTTGGAACAATAGCTCGCAGAAATGTTTGAAGATAAAGTTCGGATTAGGGGGGCCCATTTGCTCTCTTTATGGGTCCATTGGTGATCTTTCAAAATAAAATAAAATAAAATAAAATAAAATAAAATAAAAAGTAGAGAAGGCCAAAGACCACTAAGGTTGTACCAATTGCATTCTTTGACTAAAGTTGATCTAAGAAGAGCCTTGTCCAGAGTGTGGACGCAGTTAGACTGTTCGAGGCAAGGGTTCTTCGAATGGGTTCATTAAGTAATCCTACCCTTACCTGTGAGCTGATCTATCTACTAAGGTTTCATAAGACCGAATTGGAAGTCTGGGTGTGCTCTTCAACCATTAGATTTTAAAAAAATTTGAAAAAAAAATCTTCAAAAAATATTTTTCAAAAAAAAAAAATTCCGTCACTTTTGGGTTCAGATATGAGAAATCTTGGTTTCTTCCCTTTCGGATAAAAGCTCGCAAAAATATTTGAGTTTGTGTTCAGATTAGAATACCACTTGCTCTCTTTGATGAATTCGATCTTGACCTTTGAAAAAAAAAAAAATTCCGCCACTTTTGGGTTCAAATATGAGAAATCTTGGTTACTTCCCTTTTGAATAAAAGCTCGCAGAAATGTTTGAGTTTGCATTCGGATTGGAATACCACTTACTCTCTTTGATGAATTCGATCTTGACCTTTCCAAAAAATAATAATAATAATAATAACGTCCATCACTTTTAGGTTCAGATCTAAGAAATTTTGGTTTCTCCCTTTTCGAATAAAAGCTCGTAGAAATGTTTGAGTTTGCGTTCAGATTAAAATACCATTTGCTCTCTTTTATGAATCCAAGCTTGGCCTTTCAAAAATCCCATCTTATGTCCATTCCATGGATGTGATTTCCAACATTTGTGCCTAGCGGTGCTAGTACGCCCTTTTGGGTCTACTGTGTTCGCAGCCGACACATTTGTATCTCCAACCTTATATTCATTTTACCTTGAGTGAGCCTTGCTTCTCTGTAATTTGAATTAAGGTTTACAGTTGCTTCTAGCAGTCACTAGAACGCTCATTCTGGGCCTACCATACTTGCGATCAGAACATTTGTACTTCTATGGCCTTTTGCCTTCTTTACCTCGCTTAGGCCGGGCTATGTCCCCTCAAGTGATTTGAAAAGACAAAACTATAGTTTTCCCATTTATGATCTTGTGATTACTAACGGATGTGGTCTTGTTTCAGAACTTTTTCGAAACTAACAATGGCAGCTTCTTTGACCATTTCCTTCGACGAAAACAAGTACCAACTCATGCTTCAAGAAAAGCAATACATGCGCACTCACAAGCACCCTGCTAATTGCCGAGGCGTTATCTCTCTCGGCAACTCTCTGTACACTGGGTCGACCTCAACTCCCCGGACCATTGTCTTCGGGTCATTGGGACCATTCTCACTCCCCGTAGAAGAAACGACACCTGCTAAGAAGCAGAAAACCGCCTCTGGATGCGTCACTACCCGACACCAAAGGCGGCCATCAACAAACCGGAAATCTGCGACGCTCTTGCAAAATCTCAACCTGCAAGGAACCAAGTCTACCCCAAGACTTGGTCCCCAAGACCTTCACCAAAGAAGAGAAGGTCCCAAGCATCCACTAAACCAGCATACCTAGCTCCTCTCAAGGAGAACCGATTCTACCCTCTCCCTTACATAAAGAAGGACAGACCCGCCTTCCACCAGACAACAAAATCAACTCAACACGAACCGGCTTGCTCTTACATGCCCAAAAATCAAATTGTGCATCACAAGGCCCCTGCTAGAACCTGCTAAGGCCTATACTCATTCAATTCGACTTTCATCTCAATAGGGACCGAACTTGAAAGATTTAAAACCTCACTGCAACAGGCAAAGGACCGAGTCCGGACCCTATCCATGCCAAGCTTCAAGGAAGACAGGTTCGGCTACTGCACTCGAGGGAGCACATCTTTCATTGTTAGAGCCCAGCCAAAGCTTACCGAAGTTCAAATTGCTCATCGTATACGTCGCCGGGCGGCATATCGACAAAAGAGGCTAGAGAAGTAAGGGACCCAACATCCTACACTTCAAGTCTCTAAAAAAATGGGTTAAAAAAGAAAGACCCAGCCAAGTTGCTACTGTCCATATGCTTGGAAAAACCAGAAGGCGCCAGAGGTCAGCAACTAAAATTCATATCAGACGACCAGTGACTCGCATTGTCAACCGGATACGAAGACAGCAAGAGGACTCTCCCGCTCCTTCGAGCCAAGGACATCGAAGTGACCATTCCTCGGGCTCCTCATCCAAAAGAATGAGCTCCAGCTCAGTCACCAAGACGATATCCTCATTCGAATCCCGGAGGGTGAACGTCTTTGTTACAAACTCTGAGCAACCTCACAATCCACCTCATGATGATGTGACCACATGCATCCAGCAGTTGGAACAAGGTCAGCAGAGAATTGAGGCCCTAATGGAAAACCTCCTTCTCGCTTTCCAGCATCAAGTAAATGATGAGGTCCCTTCGAACCATCAAAATGATGAAGTAAATGAAGGAGGCGATGAGTAATGCGCCCTTACCAAAAAGGACATTGACGATATCTTCGCCAAAGTAAAAGAAGAGGATACACTAAAGGAGCATGGAATCAAGCCACCCTATCCCTTATGGATGGACTTTATGGATGGACTCGGTTCCAGTCCTTGCGAAGTTTAAACAACCTATTCTCCAAACATATATGGGGAAAGGTTCAACCAGACAACGCATCATTCACTTCAAAATCCTGATGGGAGCTATCGTGGATCAAGATGCCCTCAATATCAGTCTTTTTGTAAGACCCTAAAAGGTACGACCTTTGATTGGTACTCCACTTTGCCGGAGGACTCCATCCAAAATTGGACCATGCTAGAGACACGCTTCCTGACCCACTTCAAAGGTGAGGATCATCATGTTACTATGGCTAAGCTCTGCAGCCTAAAATAGAGAGAGAATGAGTCAACATACGACTTCATTCATAAGTGGAAGGCGATGGCGTACAAATGCTCAAACGTATTGCCACAAGCGTTGCTGGTCGACATCTGCCGTAACAATATGAGAGCGAAGATCTGCTCCATGATCATCGGCAATAAGTCAAAGAACCTAGGAAAACTCCTAGAAGCATCCATGGAAGCTGAAACGGTGATCAAAGACCTCAACAGTTAGAAATCATCAAGGAAAGAGCCGGTTGCCATTACAACCTCAAAGCCAAAGAGAAAGGAGGTTCTCAATGTGCAAACCAAGTCAGCTCCTCAGCCGCAAAAGAAAGCCGAAAACAAAGCTTCAGGTAAGAAACCTGAAACTCTCTGATGCTTTCAAAGAACGAGTAGAGAAGAAATACCTGTTCGACAAAGATATTGAAGAAATCTTTGGGGCTCTCTGAACAAACGGCAAACTCACCTTGCCTGAACCCAAAAGACCGGGATATGTTGGCCCAACAATCCTCTGTATTGTCCATACCACCAAATGATTTCGCATCCTCTCAATCAATGCTTCATTGTGTGAGAGAAAATCAACGAGATGTGGAAAAATGGAGTCATCACCTTTGATAAAAACTACGAGTCTGCCTCCGTCAACATGGTGTCATGCGGACAAACATTGAAGTCACCAAAGAAGAAGATTACTACTTCCTTCAAGGTGATAAAAAGAATTCAAACATCCCAAGAGCTAGTCCTTTACCTAACACCAGGTGGACAACCCATATGGGTGCATCCCGATCTCCTTAAAGATGAAAACCGGGAGGTTTTAAAAACAAAGCCGATGGCTCAACAGCGAAGGCAAGCCATGAGACATCTCCGCAAGCTCAAACTACAGGAGAAGGCTCAACCAAAACGAGAAGTCCATGAAAAGACAGAGACCTCCTCTACCGCTTCACTGGGGCAACAAAAAAGTCCCTTCCCAAGACTTCAAAGGCGGTAAGAAGATTCACTCTCAGTGATTTCATGCACCGCAGCTCAGAAATGAAACTATGCAGGGGGCATTATACTCTTGCAATTCAGTGATCACATTCTCCATGATTGGATACGAGTCCAGTGACATTGACGAGTGGGAAGAATCCCTTGAAATAGGAGAGTATCTGAAGAATGGGTTCCTGAATCTCACCTCATACTAGTAATCTTGTATAATTCATTACAGCCACAAGGATCTTGGTTTGATGATGAAGAGAACCAAGAGGCTATTATTGACCTAGCACCCGCCATTGCTCAAGGGGAATCTAATCAGGATGAACCGTAAGGAGCAGACAAAGAAGAAGATTTGGCTCCCATACCTGATCTTGAAGAATATGCAAGGATCCTGCAGCGTCTTGCCATAGAACAAGAGCAAGATCGCATCAATGAGCCTCGTTATAATCAAAATCCAAAACCGGAAGTCCCTGAAAATCTACAGGTACTGTTAGTGCCATATTTCCATGAGCACTTATTCGTATTGTCAATTCCGTGCCAAAGAGTCCCGAAGACATTGTCTCTTAAGTACTTCAAAGAAGATTCAATTCAAGAGGACTATCAAAGCTTTTGGAAAGGCCCGGATTCGTCAAAGATCGACATCAATATCTGTCAACTAAGTTCAGGTAAATGGGACCCTAACCATGCTCCTAAGTGACCCTAAAAACCCTAGACTAAATTGTTAATTTGATAGGTTTTTAGAAGATATTTTCGAGCTTGTTCCAGACTAAAAAATGGCCCCAAATTTCGGCCAGCTGACTTCGGAAGTCACCAGGTCAATTACTTTCCACAAGCTGTTTCTAGTTGAAAAACAGAGGGGCGGTCACCAGGAGGTCAGCAGTCGGCCAGTGGTCAGTGATTCAGAATTTCGGAATTTCTGACCGTTGGAGGTATTTGTTGGAACAGTAGGTGACCGAGGTGCCAAGTTAGCTAGCCACCAATACTAGCCATTAGAACCCTGTCTATAGATACCAAGAGCTCGTTTTCAAGTGGTTAGAGCATATTTTTGAAGAGCCTTCATTCCCACAACTTGTAAATCAATCCCAAGCTCTCTTAGCCTCTTCCAAACACACCTAGATCCCATCTTGGCAAATCCAAGAGCTATCCTAGCTCTAAGGGGTGTGATTTGAGAAGACTATACTAGGGTAGTTTTTTATTCAAGCTAGTTCACTTATTTACCCTAGATATTACACCTATCCTACTTGGTTGGGCATCTCATTGGAAGCATATTCATCAACACCAAGTCAACATAAAGAGGTCAAAGCTTCGACTACGGTTAAAGCTTCTTCGAACACTTTTTGACCTTCATAAAAGGCAAGTGTTCGCCCTTCATTCAAGTTCAATTATCTTGTTGTGATAGTGTGTGATTCAACCACTCTAACATTGTGTGTGTGTGTGTGTGGGTGGGTGGGGGTGGGGGGTGGGGTTGGGGTTAGATCTGTCTGATCGAACATCGGTAACAAAATTGAGGTAAAATCATTACTTGTGTAGTTTGATTCTTTATAGTGGAACCAAGGGCTATGTGACCTTTGTGAGTGGGTGTAGGTCTGTGTGACCGAACCACTATAAACCTCTTGTGTCAATTTCTCTATCTCTATCTATTGTGCATAATTTACATATATATATATATATATATATATGTTGTGGAGATCTATATGGATGATAGATGATCATTAGGTTTAATTCACACACACACACACACACACTCTTCTGCTTATTAACTTGAACCAAATTAGCATATCATAGATTGTTTAAGCGCACACACTTTGAACACATATTCCGTATAAGTTGTATTTTTATTTGTGTTCATTATGTTCATTGTTCTAGTTGGGATTAAAATTGGACTAGGATATTTTTAATTGGCAAAGAATTTTAATTAGTCCTATTCACCCCCCTCTTGGACATATACTTTGGCCCTAGCTGCACTTTCAGGTACCTCCTCCATTAACTCCTGAAAACGAAAAAAAGCTGTTGAATTGATAATCCTCTTACATTCGAGAATGAGTTTAACTCCCAGCGGTCCATTCTGGGAACATCTTCTATCAGAGCAACCTGCAATGTGATAGTTCAGGATGATAGTTCCTTTGAAGCCTCATCTGCCTAGGCCACATACTCTCAGACCACATTTGGTAGTATATCTCCTGGAACAACGTCTTCTCAAGTGACTTCCACTAAGATATCACCTTCTCAGGCTTCGTCCCCTAAAACTGTGACATCGGAACCCGCACCTCTCCCGACTGATCATCTTGAGGAAGCTTCAGCTGATGAGGTCTTCTATAACAAAAACCTGGTCAATTGGTCCCAGATACCCAACCTCATAGGTGATGTTTGGACTGACAAATTGTTCGAAAAAGAAGAAAAGTTGTTGGATGTTGTTTAGGACTTGTTCTCCGAAAATGCTCCGTGCAACGCAATCACTAAAGATGGAAATGTTGCCTCAAATACATCTTCAGCAAATGAGAAAGATCAACCTCTTGATTCCGAAGGTGATCTTCCAAACGAAGACCCTTCTCCAAAAGCTCTTGAAGTTGGTAGAGGTACCCGCTCTGACCGGGATTACCACAAAAATTACAACCAACCTTCTTCTTCTACTTATGTATATCCTTCGAGAAAACAAGTTGTAAACACCCCAAGTGGCAACAATAATGAAAATGCAAGCCCCAAGGAGGCTTTCAAGTACGACTTTATTGAGCACTTCAAACACATACCCACACTACTGCACATCCTAGACTGATTACGAATGTTTGCAGACACTCGTGATAACCTTATTTCAGGATTACAAATACTAAATTCGGATGTTCACAAACATGCCCCAAAGTCCTACAAATTGAAAAGGACTACAAGGTCAAAAAATCAGATACTTCCTCAAAGGGAAAAAAGAAGAAAACTGGGGGATCTTGCATTGAATGTCTCTCGGTTCAAAAAGCAGTAAGTGCAACAATCGCCTTCAATAAAGAAGACCTCTTGTTGGGAGAGACAAAGCACAACCAACCCCTATACTTCACAGGGTACATCAAGGAGATACCAATACACAGAGTCCCGATCGACCCTGGTTCTGCACTCAACCTCATCTCCACTTCGGCACTCAAAGAGCTGGGTATCCCACCTAGCAAGCTGAGTCACACATCTGTATCTATCTTTGGATACGATGGGAGCACTCAAAGGCCTATCGGCAAAATCAAGTTCAAGTTGCAAATGGGTGATCTTATCTCTGATGTCACCGTGTATTCAATAAAAACCTCTTCATGCTACAACATCCTTTTCGGACGTCCCTGGATACACAATAATGGTGTCGTCCATTCAACTCTACACTAGTGCATCAAGTTCGTTGGCAATGACAGCTTGATACATCAAGTGTTTGCAGATGGAAAACCCTTCAAAGGTAAAGAAGTTCATTTTGTAGATTCTCAAATGTACAAGGACGAAAAAAAAAGAAGAAGAAAAGGACAGAGAAATAACACCATTTGCCAAAAATCTCCAGAGAAATAAAGGCAAGGCTCCTCAGCAATCACTGGAAGAAAACAAACCCTTTGGCAAATCCGAAGAGAGCGGTCAATCTCCCTTTGTTATCTCCCTCAAACCTTCAAAGCCTTTGGTAATCACTACCAAAGCAAAGAAGACGAAAGAAAAGTCTAGGGGCAAGTTTGTTGTCTCCTTCGTGTCTATCATGCCAGAAGACGACACACCATCAAGCCAAGCTGATACTCAGCAAGTTCAGCCCGTTCTCACTCCAATGGAGAGACCTGCTGACGTAGAAGACCCTGCCCGCGTCTGCTTCCTTCGTTGTTTCGGCAATTTCGGCAGAAGGAAAGCCAATCTTCTTCAATAGATCAAAAGCTTCTTCATCAAATGCTCTGCTTGAACCTTTCCAAAATGAATGTATGCCTCAACTATCTCTGTATAGTCCAATGGCAGAAGTTGTCATGAAAAAAATGGGCTATGACGCTCAGAATCCAATTGATTTGGGAGGAGGCCGTGGTATTCTCATGCCGTTGGAACCCGCCCTGACCAAAAGCCAATTGGAGGATTGGAGACTCCATCGTCATATAGACAAGTCTTCACACCGGTTGGGGTTTGATCTTGACACTCCCCCGAGACAGTTGACACAAAGGCTAAAAAGTCAATTTGCCAACCAAGCTTTAACATCTCGTATCCATAAAGACGTCGATCTCCTTAGATATTTCTTTGAAGAGTCATCTGTCAAGGATCCAGGAAGCTCATCCAATTGGTATGATTTTCCTGACGATGAAGAGGATTTGTCCGATGACATAGACATGTGGTCTTCTAGTCCAGAAGGGTCATCCTCTCCAAAAGAAGAACCCTACTTAAACCCAGTTTCAACAAATGATTGGGACAATCTCATAGCAAGTCTTGAGAAGATTACTAATCAAGAAGACCCATGGACAGAAGCAAAGCCTTGGTCTGAAAATGCCCTTGGTACTCCGGAAGGGTTTGTTGAGTTAGAAGCCTCTGAAAATATTGTGGATGAACCACCTTCAAATCTTCCAACAAAAGATTATGTTCAAAAGATAGACTTGGGAACACTAGATAATCCACGTCATGTATTCATAAGTAAGAATATAAAGGATGATGAGTTACCGGAGTATATCACTTTTCTTCGTGAGTTTGTTAATTGTTTTGCATGGTCTTACGTTGAAATGCCTGGTTTAGACCTCAAAATAGTAGCCCACAAACTCAATCTGCAAAAAGATATCAAGCCTGTCAAACAAGGCAAAAGAAGATTCTGTCTTGATGTGATGGACAAAATTGAACAAGAAGTTCGGAAACTCAAAAGCATTAGCTTCATCCGCGAGGAACAGCATCCTGAATGGTTGGTGAATATTGTCCCCGTGAAAAAGAAAAATGGGCAGATTAGGGTCTGTATTGACTATAGAGACCTGAATAAAGCATGCCTTTAAGATGAATTCCCGCTCCCCATACCGGAGGTGATGATTGACAATACCTGTGGGTTTGAGCGAATGACATTCATTGATGGCTTCTCTGGATACAATAAGACAAAGAAGCATCTTGAAGATGAAAAACACACATCATTCCGGACCCCGTTTGGCGTGTATTGCTACATTGTCATGCCATATGGTCTGAAAAATACTGGTGCAACAAATCAGAGAGCTATGATGAAGATATTCCAAGATATGCAGCATAAGACGGTTAAATGTTACATTGATGACATTGCCGTCAAAAGCAAAAGAAAATAAGACCATCTAAAAGACCTTTGAGAAGTCTTCCATCGTCTCCACAAACACAAACTGTGAATGTATCCCCTGAAATGCTTCTTTGATGTCTCATCGGGTAAGTTCATCAGATTCATAGTTCGGAAAGCCGGAATAAAAATTGATCCCGTCAAAGTCAAGGTTATCCTAGAAATGCCATCTCCAAAAACCTAAAGAGAACTAAAAGGACTTCAAGAAAGATTGGCATACATCCGACTGTTCATCTCCAATCTATCAGGGAAGTGTCGTCCATTCTCTCGATTGATGAAGAAAGGTGTGGACTTTGTTTGGGGTACTAAATGTGAAGCCGCATTTCAGGATATCTAGTCATACCTGACTAAACCTCTAGTGTTGGCTGTCCCTACAACTAGAAAACCATTCATGTTGTCCACAAGAGCCCTAGATCATTCTTTGGATGCTCTACTCGCATAAGAAAATGACGAGGGAAAAGAAACTGCTCTATATTGCCTCTGCCACATGTCAGTAGGTGCAGGGCATCGCTACTCTCCAGTAAAAAAAGAATGCCTTGCAGTGGTATTCGCTGTACAAAAGTTATGACCACTACAACAATTTGCACTTTTACCGGTATTTTTTTCCGAAGTAATCATTAAATGCCGGGGAGAGTATAACTTATGTCGGCTTAAAAGCCTCTTTCGCCGGGAAAATATAGAGTTTTCTCGGCAACAAATTTTCATTGGCAAAGGTACTATTTTTTCCGGCGATTTATTTTTTTCGCCGACCAAGGTCCTTATTTTCCCGGCGATTTGTTTTTTCGCCGGCAAAGGTCAATGTTTTACCCGCGACCTAAATAATTCACCGGCAAATTTCACCTGCCAAATCAACCCAATGACCGCACCCGTATTTTTCTTTTACCGGCGATCTAAATAATTCGCGGACAATGTTTTTTTCTCAATAAAACTCTAAAAACGCTTTCGCCGGCGCGGTATTTGCGCCGGGATTGTTATTACTAATGCCCAAAGCCCCAAACCGAATTCTAAATCCCTCATCTCTCTGACCCTCTCTCGCCCGCCATCCCCTGCGTCTCCATCCCTCCATCTCCTTCTCCCTCACGACCTCTCCTCCATCTCCCGGGCGACCTGCGCAGAACCTCCCTCTCCTCCATCTCCAACTATTAAATTTGTCTCTCTTGATCGCTCCCTCCCTGCATAATCTTCACCGCGAATCCAACCTAAAAATAGCGCCCTACATAAACCACCTCTGTCGCCCAATCTCTCTCACATACTGTTCTACCTTAAAATAGTGCCCTGCATAATCCATCCCTACCGCCCAATCTCTCTCACCTACTGTTCTCTCTCTCTCTCTCTCTCTCTCTCTCTCTCTCCACTGAACCCATTCAACCCACATGTATTAACCTACCTGGAGACCCCAGAACCCATCTCTTTATCTCTCTATGTCAGAAGTCTCCCAAACTCTGGTTCAAAGGGAAAAGCTCTATTATTCTTTTGAAACCCTCTTCTGAAGGTGTTCCTCTACTGCTGACTTCATTCCTCTATTACCAACATAAAAAAGGGAACCTACCACACATATTCCAGGTTCGGATTTCACACACATATATACTTTTTTGTGATTTCTTCAATTTCTATGGCTGATATTTTGTAGAAATTGAATCCCTCTTTAACCCTTCGAGTGAAAATATGAATTTATTTTTACCTTTTTATGAATTAATCTTACAGTTTTCTTGCAAATTTTAAAAGAGTATTTTTCTTGAGCCTCACTGTGTTTTGTGGAAGCTCCTCAACATGTTACACCAATGGGAAGGAGTGGCCTGTAACTAGCACTGGATTTATTTACTCCCTCCACAATAGAATTAGCCCGTCTCAAAATGCAATTCCACGGGTGCTAATTTAAAGGGGTTGACTGATCAAGGCCTGAATATCAGGTCTGAAAGTAGGATTTCATCATCCCTGTCATTTTGATTTATTTCTTCAATCCTATTGTACTTTGGGGTAATTTCAAAATAGTTTCGAAGTAATTTGGATAACTCAATGGAAGGGTCTTACGATAGTTTCTTTTAATTGGGTCATTTTCTGCCAACAGGCTCGGGTGACAAAAACTTTGAGTAATATTATTTCTAAATAAAAAAAATACCTTTTATAGGAATGATGTTAACTGAAGGTGTGAAATAACTTAATTGCTCCTTCTGTTCCTAAGAATTTTCAGACTGAGTCCTAAACAATTGATGTTGTTGTTTTTCTTGTCAATCTCAATGCCCAACATATCCATTTCCATCAAATAGTTCTCATTAGCATTATCCATCATGTGACTTAAATGCCTCTTCTCTCCCTAAGGATTTTAAAATTGATGCCCAAATAGTTTTCATTAGCATTGTCTATGGATTGTTTAGTTTTTAATTTCCTTTGGCTAGAAAGCATTATGTAATGGGTATTATTTTGTTACTCTGATTCCAGCCATATCAGTTGATGGCTTAAATATTTTTTTTTCTTCCATTCTGTTTTCTTTTTCGGCTAGTGCATGACTTGGAGCCCCAACCTCATGGTTGTGACAATAAGCACCTTCCAACTGTGATTGCTCATCTATTTTGTTCATACTGAACTTTGTGGTTTAATTTAACGTGTTATTGTTCATTTCCTTGGGACACAATCTTAAAACAACAATGCAGAGTTGCAAAGGAACAGGTAGTCACAGTGAGCCTACATTGTATTGTTCATAGGCTCCAAACTTGACATTGTGCTTTTTGCAAGTACAGAACTCAATGCCTGTGACATGTGATGCTGCTAGGACTTTGCCATTTTTTTTAGCGTACCAGTTCCATTTGAGATGCATATTCTGTTTGCATTTGGAATCTAATCCCTATTTTTTGCCTCGTTTAATAATTGATTTCCATTGTTTTTTTTTAGCAAGCCTGGGTTTTTATCCATTGTTTAATTAACTTGTTTAGGTAATGTGTATTTTCAAGGATTTGTTAAACTTGCTGACTTTGGGGTTGCAACAAAACTAACTGAGGCAGATGTTAGTACACATTCTGTTGTTGGAACACCATATTGTATGGCTCCAGAGGTACTCTTCAAGATCTGGTGGTTCTTGCAATATTTAGTCCCTCTCTAGATCTGTGAATTATTTCTTCTTCTTTCTTTCTTTCTTTTTTGGTTAAGATATTAGCAATTTTGAAATGATAGGGAGTTAGGAATCTGATTAGCTGGATGATGAAATTTTGTTTGAATGGAGTTCGTGTTTGGCAGCCAGAAAGTATTATTGGTCCTTGGTGTTATTGGTTGTTGGCCTATCCTTTCAATTTAATTAGTTTTTACTTTAAAAATGTTTTTTTTAATGATTTTACTTTAAAAATGTTCTGCACTGATTAGCATCTTTTAACAAGATTTAGTTATCATTAAAAAAAATGATACAGTCCCTATTAATGCAATTAGACTTGCCAAGGGACCAAAACTCACAAACCAGAAAATCTGGAAAACTTGCAGAAATTCTAGATTGTAAATATCAACAAGGAACCCAAATTAACTGACAATTGATGTAAGATGCAGCGATATCTCAATCCAAAGGGAGCCTCACTTGACCAAGGAAGGAAGAAAACTCAGAAAATGTTCCATCTTAGGGAAGGTTTTGCAACAAACACAAATGTTCCATCTTAGGGAAGGTTTTTCACCCTAGACCACTGTAAGTTTATGATAGGATGGTGAGCATAATTTCTCAATTTTTGTTTGATCTTTATCTTTCACTTAGAGTTAAAACTGATCTTTTCTTACTGTAGTAGATATTGTTTATCTATTGTCCCTTTCCAAAGTTATTTCCTAGATTATGATATTTTGTGTTTTCTCTTTTGAAATCATGGCTGTTCCTTCTTAATTATGATGTTTTTGATTTATTATCCTTTTATTCGAGTCGAATGTTACAAAGGGTCATAATCTACTCATTCAAAAGTGACGAGCCAATTGACCATTGTTTGGAAAGCTTAAATTAATAAACTCTAGGTGCGTTCTACTTTTCATACATTCTGATGATAATTTTATTGTGCAATCAGATTAAGCATGCCAATGAAGTTTCTTCTAACAGGCTCCTGCATTAGAGTTTTGGTAAATTTTGAATCAAAGCCAAGAACAGTTGTCTCATGATATTTTGATATTCTTATTGAATACAATTGTCCTTGAGTAGCTTCGATCCAGAATTGCACAAAATGCTAATATGAGAGTCCCAGTAGCAGAAAAAATCCCTATGAAAGAAGAAACTCAAGGTGCCTGGGTGAGAAGGGATGTCTTTGTCCCACACAGCCACCCAGGGATCCATCCTAGTGGGTAGATAGTCCCACATGTACTTAAAAAAATATTGCAAAGGCATGAGTGGGATTAGCATAAC
Organism: Persea americana; assembly: GCA_029852735.1. NCBI lineage: Eukaryota > Viridiplantae > Streptophyta > Magnoliopsida > Laurales > Lauraceae > Persea > Persea americana. The sequence goes on from CM056816.1 coordinate 20,736,850, forward strand.
TCAAGAGATGTGAAGTTGCAACACACAGAAGGTTAGTTAGGATCATTTTGGGTTTCTGCAATGGGTTTGCTACATTTTCGCTGTGGGAGCTTGTAAGTGCTGTTTTTGTTGTTGCTGCTGCTGCTGCTTTTGCTTTTTCTTTTTCTTTTTGGTTTTAAATGAAATCTTATCTTTCATGGGTTTTATAGTTGTGTTTGGATTTACTACTAGAACTGGAATTGATTTGGGTCTTTTGGGGTTGTAATGGATACATGATTATATCTCTTTCTATCTCTATCTCTAACGTGTTCTTTTAGGATTTTATTATTTAAATAGAATGAATGTGCTTATGTTGCTAATGCTCATATTGTTTCATGTTGTGAAAGTATGAAGGAACTGTGTGGGATGACTAGGCTCATGGGAAAGGTGTTTATGTTTCCGACGACGTGCTAATGAGGTTTTTTTTTGTTTGTGATTTCTAGTTTAACTATGCAATTTAAATGCTATTTTATTTTATTTTATTTTTTTATTTTTTATTTTTGCACTTGTGTTTTCTTCGTCTCTGATTGGTTTTTGGATTTTTTTTCCCTATCAATTCTTAGATGTACCAGTGAATACAGTCACTGTAAGCAATGCAAGCATCAATTACTCAGTTGGCTGCTGCTATATATCAACTCCGGATCCAACAATGAAGATTATGGTCAACGTGGTTGTGATCTGAGAGGCAATCATAACCATAGACAACCCATGAGGAAGATTCCAATGAAGAAGAGCCAGAACATCTCATCCTCCAGCAAGAGAATCCACAAACACAGCAAGAATGGGACTACTAACTTAAGGTAGACCTTCCATCGTTCAATGGCCAGCTACATATTGAGGATTTTCTCGATTGGATTTGTGAAGTAGAAGGGTTCTTTGACTGCATGGGTACTTTTGAACAACTAGTTGTGTGTTAGTACTGTCGTGCTTAGCAGTTATACTAGTATGAGTGTTAGTGCTGTCATGATCAATTTGAATGTTGGTACAGAGTAGAATGTTACCATGGGTTTCAATTTTGTAATGGTAATGGGAAAGGAATGTTGAAAGGATGTTTGAATATTAATATATGAAGTGCAATGAATTTTCTTGTTTCATTTCTTGATGGTTTTAGAATGGAAATGGATGTTAGGTGTGTAGTAGATTTGGTATTGGACAATGGAATTAGCAGTTTCAATTTATTCATGTGACACAGGTTGGAAGTTGTAACGAACTGATATATATACAAGGAAAGAAAATTAAAAATCAAATAAATAAGTAAAACTTATTAAAAATTAAAATTTATTCTTGGTGAGAAAAAACGTCGGGAAAATTTTTTGAAAAAATAACTTTCGTAAATGTAAATCTTTTTCCCGGTGCAAAATAACGTCGGCAAAGGTTTTTCTAGCAGTTATTTTTGAAAAAATAAACCTTTTTCCAGGCGTAAAAAACACTGGCAAAAGGTTTTCTAACATTTATTTTTGAAAAAACTAAACCTTTTTCCTGGCGCAAAAAAACGCCGGCAAAAGTTTTCCTAACATTTATCTTTGGAAAAATAAACCTTTTTCCTGATGCAAAAAAAATGCCGGCAAAAGTTTTTTAATCAATTTATAATTAAAAAATAAACGACTTTTCGCAGCGTTTCATACCTCTTTTCCCAGCGAACCAAAACGCCGTTAATGTATAACTTTTTACAAGTGCTGCCTTTTTTCGTCGGCAAATGGGATTATTGGCATACTTTTCTCAGCGTATTACCAGTGCAAGAGAAAATGCCAATAAAGGTTTTCACCGGCGTTTTGTAGACCTTTACCGGCGCTTATTTAGCACCGGCAGAAGTGCAAATTTTTGTAGTGACATCACTACCTTCTGTCCAACACAGTCTACCTGATTTCGATGATCAACCTCTTAAAGGTCTTTGTCATAAAAGCAAGTTCCCTCAATACTCAACTGGCAAAATGGTCCATCCGCCTGTTACAATTTGATATTAGGTATGTACCGCAAAAAGCAATCAAAGGCCAAGCTCTAGGAGACTTTCTCACAGAGCACCCATTGCCTAAAGATTCTCCACTCAAGGATGATCTCCCAGACGAACCTGTCTACAACGTGGAGACTTCCTCATCAAATGCTTCCTCGAACATGTACTTCGATGGTGCAACCAGGATAAATGAAAAAGGAAAGCTGATATCGGGAGTCAGCATCCTCTTTGTTAGCCCTGATAAATATATTATTCCACACGCTTTCTCGCTACGGGAACCATGCTCAGACAATGCAACTGGATACCAAGCTCTAATTGTAGGATTGGAACTCGCCTTTGAATCCGGCATCACCATACATAAGTCTTTAGGGACTCTCAACTGATCGTCAATCAGATGAATCAGAAATATGAAGTCAGGAAGCCTGATCTGTTGCCTTACTACAACAAGGTACAAACGCTTCAGCAAAGGTTTGACATCTATCACATCTCCCGCATCCTCAGAGGTGAAAACATCAGTGCAGATGCCCTGGCTGAACTTGCTGCATTTATTGCAATCCAAGAAGGGGAAACATGCAAATCACAGTGTGTGGAAGAAGGATCCACCCTCCTCTTAATGCACACTAAGTAATTGTTAAATGCCACTGAGTGGTTGGAAGTCGGATCTCTATCTTTAGACCTCTAATCGGCAACTGAAGGGATCCGTTCATTAATTGCAATATGTTCAGAATCCTACTTGAAGATTCAAAAAAACGGGTAAGCATTCAAAAACTAGCCTCAAACTTTCATTTGGATATTCCTTAAAAAATCATTTAGAGAAAATCCTCTAACGGAGTACTTCTATGATGTTTGTCACAATAAGAGGCAAAAGAAACTCTTAAAGAAGTTCATGCCGGTCTATGTGGAGCCCATTAGGCTGGTCCTAAGCTCTATGATCAGATAAAAATGTTAGGTCATTATTGGCCTACGATGATAGTTGATGATATGAAATTTGCTAAGCGTTGCCAACAATGCCAAGTTCATGGAGACTATGTTTATATGTCGCCATAATGGCTACATCCTATAATGATCTCATGGCCTTTCGAAGCCTGGGGTATGGACATCATATGTCATATCTCTTTTCCATCAAGCAAAGGTCATTGCTTTATCTTCGCCACTACGGATTATTTCTCCAAGTGGTCAGAAGCATTTGCACTCATGAAATGAAGACCTCATCAATCCTTCAATTCTTGTGCACCAACATCATTTGTCGTTTCAGCATACCTAAAAGATTCGTCCATGATAACGGATCACAATTCCGGGATCACAGATTCTACAGGTTCTGCGACAAATGCAAAATCCAAAGTTGTCATTTGATTCCATATAATCTAGTAGCAAATGGATTAGCAAAAGCCTTCAATAAGACTCTCTACAAAATCCTCAAGAAAATGATCTCTAGTCACAAAAGAGACTAGGGCAACAAACAGCCTGAAGCTTTATGGGCCTATTGAGCTACCGTTCGAGGACCAACCCATAGCACACTATTCTCCTTGGTCTATGGATGCGAAGCTGCTGTGCCCTTAGAAGTACAAATTCCTTCCCTAAAGGTATCTTTGCAAAATGACATGACTCAAGAAAGCAATGTGAAGTTGAGACTCCAAGAGCTAGGCAATCTCGATGAAAGACGGCTCCTCGAAGCTCGACAAAGCATTGAGCTTTACCGAGTGCGCATGTCAGGATCTTTCGACAAGAAGGTCAGGCAACGTGCCTACAAAAAGGGTGACTTGGTTTTTGCAGTAAAAAGGCCGATGGTTTTTGCCCACAAGTCTAAAGGCAAATTTGAACCAAAATGGGAAGGACCCTACGTCATCGACAAGGTCTTCTCCAACAACGCATATGCTCTCCTAAACATGAAGGGTGACAGATGTATGCTGCCCATCAACGACAAGTTCTTGAAGCGATACTACCCTTGAAGACTTCCTCCACTGGGTTGTTGACACCAAAAATGTCACTTTGCCTCCTCAAAATCAAAAGCTACATGGAGCCGCATCCTACTACAAACAGGCAAAGCCGCTTCAAGCATCAGATCTTGTCAGAATCAAACAAAAACTGCAAGATTCTTCAAAATAGCCAAAAGAACGGTACACATGAAGTTTCGGGTCATTTTGACATCATTTGACCTAACTTCAATCCTCCAACAGCTAAGCGGGAGCTCCCGGCGGCAACAGTGTTGAAGATAACAATTCTTCGATCAGAGCCTATGGATGGTCTCAAGATACCTCCAAAAGGCTCCACGCCAAATTTCAAGTCATACCGACACCGTTTGACCCTCCATCAACTCTCGAACGACAAAATCAAACCTCCCGGCAGGGAGAACCTCTGATGCCACCACTCATCAAACAAAGTACATGAGTAGCTTCTACATTCTTCCAAAGGGCTGCACGTCAAATTTCAGGTCATTCCGACGACGTTTGACCCGGCTTTGACGCTCCGAATCAAAATCAAGCTTACCGGCGGCGGAGCACCCCGGGACCATGGCACCCAAATCGGAGCTAATGGATCATCTCAAAATGACTCCAATAGGCTCCCTGTCAAATTTCCGGCCAATCGGACATCGGATGACCTACATCAAAGCTCGACATCTTCCGCACGGTGAAATCAAGTCTAGCATCGATGGGACCCCAAACGGCTTCAAAACTCAAATAAAAGCCCATGGTTGGTCCTATCTAATACTCAGAAAGCTTCACCTCAAATTGCAGGTCATTCAGACATCGTTTGACCAAGTTTCAACTCTTGGCGGAAAATCGGCTGCAAAGTCTTTGGCTTTTCCAAAAATAGGAAACTTTGTGCTCTAATTTGCACGACTTCTCAACAGATTTTCTTAAAATGAAATCAAGCTAATAAATGAGGAGAAATGTCAAGAAAAATACAGAAGAAAAAAGAAGCGAAAAAGATGGAAAACGGCGACCGAAAGGGGACAAATCCCCCATGGTCGCCGGCGACCATAGGGATCCAGGCTGCCAAAGTTCGCCCGGAAACCCACTTTTTCGGGTATTTTTCGCTTTTCGCGATGTTTGGCCCCTGTGATTTTCTCAAATTCTGATTTTAGAAGCATGATATCCGTCGATCTTCGTCAACATCACGGATCCGCCGTCGAAATCATTCGATCATCATTGGACACTTCGAAATTGCCAACCGGTCGACCAAGAAAGCACACTTTCTGCCCAACCGATCTTGAAATCGACTGGATAGATGTTGCCGGCCTATTAGTGTCAACCAATGTCTGAATTTGCATTATCATCCGACATCAAATAAACATGCGGATCCATCGATGATCATCGCAAGAAGAATTCCAAAAGATGCGGCGTGGCCCGCGACTCTTCAAGCGACTCGGCGGCCAATTATTGAAGTTAAATGACCTTTTTATGACAACTTATTAGGGTCATTAACTCATTATTTTGGACGGCTCAATTAGAAGCAAGCAAATGGGAGTTACAAGTCCAATTAATTATGACAATTAACCATGTAACTCCTATCATTATGGAGATTAATCATGGTAATTAATCATGAAACTCCCATCATCGTGAAGATTAAATGCCCATTATTCTCCATCGGCCAATCAAAATCTAAGAAAAAGGAGTTACAAAATTTTGAAACTAAATCTTGTAACTCCTCCCATCATGGAGCGTTAATGCCATTAATGCTCATAAATCCTCCTTAATGGCCACCAAAAGCCTATAAATAGGCGGTCATTCCAAAGGGAAAGGGTCCGAAAAAATTGTCTGAAGGGGTCCTGAAAATTATCCTGAAGAATTCTGTGCACAAAGAAGCTCTCCTACCTTGAAGAAACTCTGCTGCAAACACTACAAGGTGATTGAAGTCCCTTGGGGGGCCACCCCCTCCCGAGGTTTTCCCTCTTCTTCTGTCCAACATGGCCTAGATGCGGCTTTTCAGCCCGTTTACTTGGTTTTTTATTGGATATAGGACCTTCCCTTGGTCTTTGTCCTCTAAAAATCCGAGGTCCAAGCCAAACCAAGTGAATCAAAAGCATCAAAGTGTTCTCATCTGTAGGACGATGGCGGAGTCCATACATGACTCGCGACCGTCGATCTGAACGAGTCCCCATAATCTCCTAAGAAGTCAGATGATCCCTTTTTCTTCCTCTTCTATTGTATTTTGTATTTTTAAAGAGAAAAAAAAAATTCACAATTCTTGTCTTTCACTATTGATAAGATTTGTAAATCGCCTTCCACGGCAAAATTGCCTTCTACGGCACAAAATCGCCTTTCACGGCAAACTAAACAAAATCGCCTTTCACGGCATTAAAAATCTTGTCTCTTTCTTTAAAATATATGTGCAATGGAAAGTTAGAAAAAAAGTTTGATTTCCTTTCTACTTGTGAAGGTGAATCTTCGGATCACCATTTCAAATTCCAAGTAGAATAGAAAATCTGGCATACCCGTACAAAATGTTGATGCTCGCTTTCTCCTTTGCCCCGTCGCACCCCGGCGGACCCAGGACGGAGGAAGGCTAGAGAGAAAAGCCGGGACCATCATGGGTCAGAGAGATACCTGTATACTAAAGCCTATTCTCAGGTACATGCTTGTCAAACCCACTAATTTTGAATTTTCATTCTTATGTTGAAATTTCTAAAAATAAAAAACTCAAAACAACGCTTACTTTCGTCATTTCATTGTTCAAATTTTTTTTTCAAATTCAAAAATCCAAGTTAATTAGGAGCCTCTTCCCAAACTTGACCAAAACTTTCGATCATTGAACCCAAAATTCATGGTTTAAAACAAAATCAGGACTCAGGGATTTCCACCCTAGTCCACCTCGACTTTTACCACCAAAAATGGTTTTATGTCAAATTTTACGACCCTCGTGTCTTTAAAAAAAATGCTTTTCAAAAACCGTGGGGAAGCAACGTTTAGTCGATACTCACAAAACCCAAAAATCGAAAGAATGCGAACTAGAATCGACATTTCGAAAATCTCAAAATTGCAAGGAAGTGACATCTCGTCGATACTTGCAAATTTTCAAAAATCGTGGAGACGCACATAACATTTTAGTTAAAATCCAAAACCCAAATTTCTAAAAAAAAAGAAAAAAGAAAAAAAAAAAAACAAAGTTTAAAAAAATACCTCAAAAATTGTGGGGAAGAAACATTTAGTCGATACCCGCAAAACAAATTTTTTTAAAAGCAAGGACGCGACGCTTAGTCGATACTTGCACCCAATCAACGAGGACGCGACATTCCATCGATACTCGTAACCGAATGAGCAAAGAGGCGACATTCCATCGATACTTGAAAAACCATACAATAGGGAAGCGACGCTTAGTTTATGCTTGCACTCAAACTGCGAGGAGGCGACATTCCATCGATACTCACAACCAAATGAGTAAGGAGGCAACTCTTAGTCGATACTTGTGTTTTTGAAAACCAAAACCCGGCTTTCACACCAAAAAATCAAAAATCTGGCTTTCACGCTAACAAACCAAAACTAGGCTTTCAAAAAATCTGGCTTTCACGCCAAAAACAAATTTTGGCTTTCACGCCACAAAACCGGCCTTCATGCCAACAAAAATCGGCTCTTATGCCACAAAACCTGGGTTTCATGCCAAAAATAAAATTTTGGCTCTCATGCCATAAACCCCAAATTTGGCTTTTATGTCACAAAATCTGGCTTCCATGCCTCAAACAAAATCCTTTTGGCTTCCATGCCATCCCAAAATTTGGCTTTCAAGCCATAAAAAAATCAGGCTTTTGGCTGCAAAATCTGGCTTTCCTGCCAAAACAACCATTTGACAAAAGATTTTTACAAAGTGACAATCTTTTGATCAAATTTTCAAGCAAGCATTCCAATTTGCTTAAATTTGTTTTCATCAAGAAGGGATTTAAGTAAAAGTGGGGAATACAAAAAAAGAGTACAAAAAATGTTTATACATGGAGCTACCAAAGAAGGAAAAAAGAGAGTTTGTTACAAAAGCAACCGGGAGCTCAATCTAACATGTCATTCAGCCAAAGATTCAACTCCTCAAGCAACCTTTTGGCCTTGCCTTTCAAAGTTTACAGGCCATGCTCCTTCAAAAGTTTACCATAATATGTAGCAAAATGCCGCGACCCGTCCTCAGCAAGGGGAAGCTCTCTCTGCCTAGAGAATTTGCCATCGCTCATATTCCCGAGTCTTCCTCCTAAGATTGCTGTCGACTTCTTCAACCTGGCGAATGAGAGTCCCCTCTTTAGTGCGAGCCTCCACTCTAGCGAGCCTCCACTTGGCAGTAGCTTGTGCCTCTAATTGCTCAAGACATTGCCTAGCTTCAACGACCTCTCTATCAAGGCGGTTAATTGCTCAAGTCCACATGAGATCTAAGCCATCACTAAAGCTTAAGGTCCCATGGATTAGCCCACACGAGCCATGTTTGACCACCTAGGCACTAAAAGGGGCTCCAGAAAAAATCCCTCTTACCAAGAGCATACAAAATGGTTCCATGCCTCTTTTGAGTTGATTGGACAACAAAAAAAATCTAAGCCTCATGAGCTTTCAAAATTCAAACCATCTAACCTCATGCATCAAATTAAGCCAAAACCTTGAAATTGATATTCCACAAAAATCCAAACAACTCCAATGGACACAAAAGTCCAAACAGTGACAAAAAACCAAATCCTGACCCCTCAACTTACCACATACAGCTTGTTAGGTCACAAGGTCAAAACCAAAACCCAAATCCAGACACCCTAACCTGTCACATACAACTTGTTAGGTCACAAGATCAAAAACAAAAAATCCCAAAGCCAAAAAACCCTTCTTGACTTCCTAAATGCACCACATAAAGCCTTTAGGTTCATAAGGTCAAATAGAAAATCCGAAACCCAAATCCAAATCTCTCATGTCATTTTCAGAACTTTTCCTTGAGACAGTACATGATCCCTCACTTCCATGAAATCCTCTTTGAAGCTCAAAAAGTTACTCTACCAATAAAAAATTGCTCGAAAACTCTTGGTAAGGCCAGAACCTCTCCTTCAAAGTTCTCTTCAAGGCACATCGACTATAAAAGGTATGCAATTCGTCGCTGTACCTCGAGGGGGCATCTGTTGACATAAAAAACGTCACTTTGCCTCTTCATACACTCTCAACGTCAATATGCTACATGAAGTCGTATCCTATCACAAACAGGCAATGCTGCTTCAAACACCAAATCTTGTCAGAATCAAACAAAAACTGCAAGCTCCTTCAAAATAGCCATAAGAAGAATACACACGAAGTTTCGGGCCACTTCGACATTATTTTGCCTAACTTCACTCTTCTAATGGCTGAACAGGAGCTCCTGGAGGCGGTGAAGCCCGAGACACTGACTCAAAAAACGAAACACACAATTGGCCTCAAAATGCCACTAGAAGGCTCTACATCAAACTTCAAGCCATTCCGACATCGTTTGGCCTAAAAAGGAAATAGGCTAAGGACCGTGTCCAGATCTTGTCTATGCCAGTCTTTAAGGAAGACAAGCTCGGTTGCTGTGCAAAAGGGACCACATCCTTCATTGCCAGAGCACAGCCTAAGCTAGCTGAAGTTCAAATTGCTCGTCGTATACGTCGCCGCGCGGCATATCTACAAAAGAGATTAGAGAAGCAAAGAACCCAGTATTCTGAGCTTCAAATCTCCTAAAAATGGGTCGAAAAAGAAAGATCCGACCAAGTTGTTGCTGTCCACATAGTTGGCAAAACCAAAAGACGGCAGAAGTTAGCAACGAAAATACATGTCAGACGGCCGGTGACTTGCAGCGTCTCCCAGACACGAAGACATCAGGAAGACTCTCCCACTCCTTCAAGCCAAGGGCACTGGAGTGATCATTCCTTGGGCTCTTCATCTAGGAGAATGAGCTCCAACTCAGTCACTAAGACAATATCCTCATTTGATTATTGAAGGATGAATGTCTTGGTCACAAACTCTGAGCAGCCTCCACCACATGAGGCCATGGCTATACGCATTCAACAGTTAGAGCAAGGACGACAGAGAATAGAGCTTTCGATGGAAAACCTCCTTCTCACTCTCTAGCGTCCACCAAACAATGATGAAGTTCCTCCACAAGATGAGGCAAACGGCGGAGAAGATGAGTCACGCGCCCTTACTAAAAAGGATGTTGACAATATTCTCGCCAAAGCAAAAGAAGAGGATATACTGAAAGAGCATGGGATCAAGCCTCCGTATCCCTTATGGATGGACTCGGTTCCGTTCCCTCCAAAGTTTAAACAACCTCTTCTTCAAACATATACGGGGAAAGGGTCAGCTAGACAGCATGTTATCCACTTTTAGATCCTAACGGGAACTATTGAGGATCAAGATGCTCTCAAGATCCGTCTCTTTGTAAGCACCCTAAAAGGTACGGCCTTTGATTGGTACTCCACTCTGCCAGAAGACTCCATTCAAAACTGGACCATGCTAGAGACATGCTTCCTGACCCACTTCAAAGGTGAGGATCATCCTGTTACTATGGCTCAGCTTTGCAGCCTAAAACAGGGAGAGAATGAGTCAACATACCACTTCATTCATAAGTGGAAGGCAATGGCATACAAATGCTCAGATGTGTTGCCACAAGCATCGCTGGTCGACATCTGCCGAAACAACATGAGAGCAAGGATCCGCTCCATGATCATCGGCAACAAATCGAAGAATCTGGGAGAACTTCTGGAAGCGTCTATGGAGGCTAAAACGGTGATCAAAGACCTCAACAGTCAGAAGTCATCAAAGAAGGAGCCGACTGCCATTCTGACCTCCAAGCCAAAGAAAAAGGAGGTTCTCAATGTGCAAACCAAGTCAACTCCTCAGCTTCCAAAGAAAGCTGAAAACAAAGCTCCAGCCATAAGGATCCTGGTCTAATGATGATGAAGACTAAGAGGCTGTTCAAGAAAATGCTGTCAATCCAGCACTTGCCAATGCTCTAGTGGATCCCGACGAGGTTGAACCATAAGGAGCAGATGAAGAAGAAGACTTGGCTCCTATGCCAGATCTTGAAGAATATGCAAGGATCTTACAGCGTCTGGCCATAGAGCAAGAGCAGGATCGCATCAATCAACTTCTTCAAAATCCAGAATCGGAAGTCCCGAAGAATCTATAGGCATCTCCTCCAGCGACTCCGGAAAATGAAGAAAGTTGTTGGATTGATGATCCTTTTACATCGGAGGACGAGTCTGATTCCCAACAGTCCATCATGGAGGCATCTTCTATCGAAGTTGCCTGCAATGTGATAATTCAGGATGATAGTGCCTCTGAAGCTTCATCTGCTGAGGCCGCAGACTCTCAAAATGCATTTGGGAGCATATCTTCTGGAGCCACATTTTCTCGGGTGACTTCCACTAAGATAACATCTTTTCAGCGATCGTCTCCTGAAACTGTGACATCAGAATTCAAGCCTCTTCCGACTGATCACCATGAAGAAGCTTTGGCTGATGAAGTCTTCAAAGAAAACCTAGTCAATTGGTCTCAAATGCCCAACCTCATAGGAGATGTCTAGACCGATGAAATACTAGACAAAGAAGAAAAGTTGTTGGAAGCTGTTCAGGACTTGTTCCCGGAAAATGCTCCATGCTAAGCAATAACTGAAGACGGCAACGCTGCTGCAGAAGCGTTTTCAGCAAATGGGGAGGATCATTCCCTTGAACCCGAAGAAGGCCTTCCAAAAGAAGAGCCACCTCTAGAAGCTTTTGAAGTTGGGGAAGGTACCCGCTCTGGCCAGAATTACCACAAAAACTACAACCAACCTTCTTCTTCTTCTTATGTAAATCCTTCGGGAAAACAAACTGTAAATGCCCCAAGCGGCAATGATAATGAAAATGCAAGCCCCAAGGAGGCTTTCACGTATGACTTGATTGAGCACTTCAAACACATACCTGCACGACTGCATATCCTAGACTTATTACGAATGTCACCACAAACTCGTGATAGTCTCATTTCAGAACTGCAAAGGCTAAATCTGGATGTCGACAAACATGCCCCACAAGTCCTACAAATTGAAATGGACTATAGGGTCAAAAAATCAAAAACCTCCTCAAAGGGAGAAAAGAAAGAAGCTGGAGGACCTTGCACTGAATGCCTCTCGGTCCAAAAAGTCGCAAGTGCTACCATCGCCTTTAATAAGGAAGACCTCAAGCTAGGCGAGACGAAGCACAACCGACCCTTGTACTTCACGGGGTATATCAAAGAGATGCCGATACACAGAGTCCAGATCTACCCAGGTTCTGCACTTAACCTCATCTCTACTTCGGCACTCGAAGAGCTGGATATTCCACCTAGCAAACTAAGTCACACATCTGTGTCCATCTTTGGATACGATGGGAGTGCTCAAAGGCCCATTGGCAAAATCAGGTTCGAATTGCAAATCGGTGATCTTATCTCTAAAGTCACCGTGTATGCAATAAAGACCCCTTCGTGCTACAACATCCTTCTCAGACGCCCTTGGATACACGAGAACGGTGTTGTTCCTTCAACTCTACATCAGTGCATCAAGTTTGTTGGTGACGACGGCTTGATACATCGAGTGTTTGCAAACAAAAAGCCCTTCAAAGGCAAAGAAGTCCATTCGGCAGACTCTCAGATGTACAAGGATGAAAAAGAAGAAAGGGAGGAGAAAATAGCATCCTTAGCAGGCAATCTCCAAAAAAATAAAGGCAAGGCTCCTCAACAATCATTGGAAAAAAACAAACCTTCCGGCAAACTCGAAGAGAGCAATCAGTCTCCCTTCGTTATCTCCTTCAAATCTTCCAAACCTTTGGTAATCACTACCAAAGCAAAGAAGATAAAGCAAAAGACTGGTGGCAAGTTCACTGTTTCCTTCCTGTCTATCATACAAGACACGGATTCGGATTCAGAGACAGAAGACAGTACATCGTCAAGCCAAGCTGATACTCAGCAAGTTCAGCCTGCCCTCGCTCCATTGGAGACACCTGCTGATGTAGAAGATCCTACGTCCGCTAGCTTCATCGTTCTGGCAACAACGGGAGAAGAGAAACCAATCTTCTTCCATAGATCGGATGTTTCTTCATCATATTCCTTGCTTGAACCTTTCCAAAATGAAGGTATGCCTCAACTATCCTTGTATAGTCCAATGATACAAGCTATCATGAAGAAAATGGGCTCCGATGCTCAAAATCCAATTGGTTTGGGAGGTGGCCGTGGTATTCTTATACCTTTGGAACCCACCCTGACCAAAAGTCAGCTGGAAGATTGGAAACTCCACCGTCGCATAGACAAGTCTTCATACGGATTGGGGTATGATCCTGACACTCCGATGAGACAACTGACACAAAGGCTGCAGAGTCGTTTTGCCGATCAGACCTCAACATCTCGTGTCAATGAAAACTTCGATCTCCCTGGATATCTCTTTGAGGAGTTACCCGACGAAGACCCAGGAAGCTCATCAAATTGGTATGATTTCTCTGACGATGAAGAGGAATTGTCCGATGACATAGACGCACGGTTCTCTGATTCAGAAGAGCCATCGTCTCCAAAAGAAGTGCCTTACTTCGACCCTGCTTCAGCAGGTGATTGGGATCATCTCATAGCAAGTCTTGAGAAGAATACCGATCAAGAAGATTTATGGACAGAAGAGGAGCCATGGTCTGAAAATACCCTTGGAAATCCAGAAGGTCTTGTTGAGCTGGAAGCCTCCGAAAATATTGTGGAGGAACCACCTTCAACCTTCCAACAGAAGATTCTGTTCAAAAGATAGACTTGGGAACACCTGATAACCCACGTCCTGTATTCATCAATAAGAATATAAAGGATGATGAGTTACCCGAGTATGTCTCTTTTCTTCGTGAGTTCGTTGATTGTTTTGCAGGGTCTTATGCTGAAATGCCTGGCTTAGACCCAAAAATAACAATTCACAAACTCAACTTGCAAGAAAACATCAAGCCTGTCAAACAAGGCCAAAGAAGATTCCATCCTGATGTGATGGACAAAATTGAATAAGAAGTTCAGAAACTCAAAAACGTTGGCTTCATCCACGAGGAACAGCATCCTGAATGGTTGGCCAACATCGTCCCTGTGACAAAGAAAAATGGGCAAATCAGAGTCTGTATTGACTATAGAGACCTGAATAATGCTTGCCCCAAAGATGAATTCCCGCTCCCCATACCGGAGGTAATGATTGACAACACCTGCGGGTTTGAGCAAATGACTTTCATGGATGCCTTCTACTGGTACAACCAGATAAAGATGCATCCCGAAGATGAAAGGCATACATCCTTTCGGACCCCATTTGGCGTGTATTGCTACACTGTCATCCCATTTGGTCTGAAAAATGCCAGTGCAACATAACAAAGGGCTATGATGAAGATATTCCAAGATATGCAGCACAAGACGGTCGAATGTTATGTTGATGACATCGCCGTCAAAAGCAAAAGAAAAGAAGACCATCTCCAAGATCTTCGAGAAATCTTCCTCCGGCTTTACAAACATTAACTGCGAATGAATCCCCTCAAATGCTTCTTCGATGTCTCATCGGGTAAGTTCCTCGGATTCATAGTTCGGAAAGCAGGAATAGAGCTTGACCCCATCAAAGTCAAGGCTATCCTAGAAATGCCATCTCCAAGAACCCTGAGAGAACTGAAAGGGCTTCAAGGAAGATTGGCGTACATCCGATGGTTCATTTCCAACCTATCAAGGAAGTGCCGTCCATTTTCTCACATAATGAAGAAAGGTGTAGACTTTGTTTGGGATGCTGAATGTGAAGTTGCATTTCAAGACATCAAGTCATACCTGACCAAACCTCCGGTGTTGGCTGCTCCCACAACCGGAAAACCATTCATCTTGTACACAAGAGCTCTCGACTATTCTTTGGGCGCTCTACTTGCACAAGAAAATGATGGAGGAAAAGAAGCTGCTCTATACTACCTCAGTTGCATGTTGGTAGGTGCAGAGCATTGCTACTCTCTAGTTGAAAAAGAATGCCTGGCAGTGATGTTCGCTGTACAAAAGCTGCGTCACTATTTGCTGTCAAACACAGTATACCTGATATCGAGGATCAATCTCTTAAAGGTCCTTCTCACAAAAAAAGGTTCTCTCAATGTCTGGCTGGCAAAATGGTCCATCCTTCTGTCACAATTTGATATTAGGTATGTACCACAAAAAGCAATCAAAGGCCAAGCTCTAGCAGATTTTTTTGCACAGCATCCCCTGCCTAAGGATTCTCCGCTTGGGGATGATCTCCCAGACGAGCCTGTCTACAGCGTGGAAACCTCCTTATCAAATGCCTCCTGGAACATATACTTCGATGGTGCAACCAGGACAAATGAAAAAGGAAAGCCGATATCGGGAATTGGCATTCTCTTTGTTAGCCCCAACAAATACATGATTCCACACGCATTTTCGCTACTGGAACCATGTTCAAACAATGCAGCTGAGTACCAAGCTCTGATCATAGGATTGGAACTCGCCCTCGAATCCGGCATTACCACGCTGGAAGCGATTGGGGACTCCCAACTGATCATCAACCAGATGAATCAGAAATATGAAATCAGGAAGCCTGATCTGTTGCCTTACTACAACAAGGCGCAATCGCTTCGTCAAAGGTTTGACATCTGTCACATCACCCACATCCGCAGAGGTGAAAACATCCGTGCAGATGCCCTGGCTAGACTTGCTGCATCTATGGCAATCCAGGAAGGGGAAAACATGCAAATTACAGTGTGTCAAAGAAAGATTCTCCCTCCTCTCAACACACACCAAGCAGTTACTGAATGCCACCGAGTGGTTGGAAGTCAAATTTCCATCCTCAAACCTCTGATTGGCGACTGGAGGGATCCGTTCATTGATTATATTATGTTCGGAATCCTACCTGAAGATCCAAAAGAACGGGCAAGCATTCAAAGACGAGCTCCAAATTTTCATTTGGATATTCCCTCCAAAATGCTTTACAGAAAATCTTTCAATGGAGTACTTCTACGCTGCTTGTCACAACAAGAGGCGGAAGAAACTATAAAAGAAGTTCATGCTTGTCTTTGTGGAGCCCATCAGGCTGGTCCTAAGCTCTACGATCAGATAAAATGGTTAGGTTATTATTGGCCTACCATGGTGGCTGACGCAATACAATTTATTAAACGTTGCCAACAATGCCAAGTTCATGGAGATTATGTACATATGCCTCCAGAATGGCTACATCCTACAGCGATCACATGGCCCTTCGAAGCCTGGGGTATGGACATAATAGGTCCTATCTCTCCCCCATCATGCAAAGGTCATCGCTTCATCTTCGCCGCTACGGATTATTTCTCCAAGTGGTCAGAAGCATTTGCGTTCAGTGAAATGAAGACCTCGTCAGTCCTTCAATTCTTATGAACCAACATCACTTGTCGCTTCGGCATACCTAAAAGATTCGTCCATGATAACGGACCACAATTCCGGGATCACAGATTCTACAGGTTCTGCGACAAATACAAAATCCAAAGTTGTCCTTCGATTCCGTATAACCCGGCAGGGAATGGATTAGCAGAAGCTTTCAATAAGATACTCTGCAAAATTCTCAAGAAAATGGTCTCTAGTCACAAAAGAGACTGGAGCGACAAACTGCCTGAAGCTTTATGGGCCTACCGGACTACCGTTCGAGGACCAACCCATAGCACACCATTCTCCTTGGTCTATGGATGTGAAGCAGCTGTTCCCCTAGAGGTACAGATTCCTTCCTTAAGGGTATCTCTACAAAATGAAATGACGCAAGAAAGCAATGTCAAATTGAGACTCCAAGAACTGGATAATCTTGGTGAAAGACGGCTCGAAGCTCTACAAAGCGTTGAGCTTTACCAAGCACGCATGGCAGGATCTTTCGATAAAAAGGTCAGGCAACGCGCCCACAAAAAGGGTGACTTGGTTCTTACGGTGAAAAGGCCAACGGTTTTTGCCCACAAATCCAAAGGCAAATTCGAACCAAAATGGGAGGGACCCTTCGTCATCGACAAAGTCTTCTCCAATGGCGCATATGCTCTTCTAAACATGGAAGGTGACAGATGTATGCTACCCATCAATGGCAAGTTCTTAAAGCGGTACTACCCTTGAAGACTTCCTACATCGGGTCAGAGCGATGCCTGAATGGCCAAAGCCGATTCCTAGGTACTTGCTCGTCAAACCCACCCCTTTTAGAGTTTTCATCTCTATGTTGAAATTTCTAAAAGCCCAAAACAATGCTTACTTTCAATGTTTCATTGTTGAAAAAAAAAAACAACAAAACCCAAAATCCGAGTTTAGGAGCCTCTTCCCTAACTTGACCAAAACTTCCGATCCTTGAACCCAAAATTCATGGTTTGAAACTAAAATCAGGACTCAGGAATTTCCACCCTAGTCCACCTTGACTTTTACCGCCAAAATGGTTTTGAGTCAAAATTTACGACCCTCGTGTCTTTAAACAAAAAAATGGTTTTTCAAAAACCTTGGGGAAATGACGTTTAGTCGATACTCACACAAAATCCAAAAATCGGAAGGATGCGAACCCCATTCGATACTCCCAAAACCTCAAATCGCAAGGAAGTAACACCTCGTCAATACTTGCAAGATTTCAAAAATCATGGAGACACAACGTTTCAGTTGATATCCACGACCCAAATTTCAAAACAAAAACAAAGGTTCAAAAAAACCTCAAATTTCAAAAATCGTGGGGAGGCGACATTCCTTCGATACCCATAAAACCAAATTTTTGAGAAAAAAGCAGGGAAACGACACTCAGTCGATACTTGCACCCAAATCCGCGAGGAGGTGACATTCCATCGATACTCGAAACCGAATGAGCAAGGAAGCGACATTCCATCGATATTTGCAATACCATTCAGTAAGGAGGCGACTCTTAGTCGATACTTGCATTTTGAAAACCAAGAAACTCGGCTTTTATGCCAAAAACCCGGCTTTCATGCCAAAAACCTGGCTTTCATGCCAAAAATAAAAAATCTGGCTTCCATGCGAACAAAACAAAACTTGGTTTTCAAAAGAAATAAAAAGAAAAAACTCGGCTTCTATGCCACAAAATCTGGCTTTCACGCCAAACAAACAAAAACCGGCTTCCATGCCACAAACAAAATTTGGCTCCCACGCCACAAAATTTTTGGCTCTCATGCCACAAAACCAAAATTCGACTTTCACGCCACAAAAATCGGCTCTCGTGCAAAAAACCGGCTTCCATGCCACAAACAAAATTTGGCTCCTATGCCACAATCAGAATTCGGCTTTCACGCCATCTAAAATTCGGCTTTCAAGCCATAAAAAAAACCAAGCTTTTTGCCACAAAATCTGGTTTTCATGCCCAAAACAAACTTTTGACAAAAGATTTTCACAAAATGACAACCTTTTGATCAAATTCTCAAACAAACATTCCCATCCAACTTTTTACTTACTTTCATAAAAAAAAAAAGGAATTTAAGTGAAACGAGGGAATACAAAAAAAAAGGGTGCCAAAAAATGTTTATACATGAAGGTACCAAAAGAAAAGAAGAAAAAGTTTGTTACAAAGTGAGGAGACTAGTCCGACATGGTCTTCAGCCAAAGGCTTAACTCCTCAAGAAAACTCTTGGCCTTAGCCTCCAAAGCTTCCAAGCCACGTTTCTTCAGAATCTTCCCATAAAATGTGGTAGGCCGTCGCGATCCATCTTCAGCACGAGGAAGCTCTTCCCAGAGAATCTTCCATTGTTCATATTCTTGAGTCTTCCTCCGGAGATTTCTTTCGACCTCCTCAACTTGGCAAATGAGAGTCCTCTCTCTATCGCGAGCTTTCAAAGTGGCAGTCCACTTGGCAGCAGCTTGTTCTTCCAATAGCTCAAGGCGCTGTCTGGCTTCGGTGACCTCCCTATCAAGACGGTGCTGGTCCTGTGTCAGCTCAAGAATAGCCAACTTGGTGACGTTCCTCTCCCGAACGAGCTCCTTCCGAGTCCGCGAGATCTCATTCAGTTCAGATTTGACCTAGCTGGAAGGCTTCAAAAACATCTCGTTGAAGAAATCATCATTCGGAAAGCTCTTGGTCTCAGTCCACTTGTTGCCTAGAGTGATGATTTCATAAACAAAAGCCTTGGCATCTGTAATGTCCAGACCGACTTTTTCGCTATCGGCAAGAATGTCCTGCACATGCTTCACCATGCTGAAACCAGCCTCCAAATGGGCAGAAGAAAGAGTCTGGACCCATGAGCTCAAAACTCTCTTCAACACCTTCCTCGCAAACTAACGGGATGACTCAGATGAAGACTCGCCATGCTCCGTTGGTCGACTGCCCGTGTTAGGCACTGTTGGAAGAGTAATCAAGAAACTCTTTCCAACCGGAGCCGTTGGGGAAGGAATATCAGTAGGCGGACTCGCCTCTGCCTCATCAAAACTGGTGGAAGAAGCCCCTACTCCTGGATCGGTCGCAGGTACCCCCTGCTCTGGTTTTGAAAAAGATAGAGGAACTTCTTCTGTCACCTCATAGCCTGCCAATGAAAGATGAAAAAGGTATGAATATGATCTTGTCAAAAATCAAAATATCAAGATTATCACTACAAAGTACCTTCTTCAACGACTGGTGGAATGCTTTCTGCTTCCATGAGCTCATCCGAAGTATCATCAAAAGTTGCATCCATGGATGGCTCAAAGTCGTCGGAATCCTCTGACAAGTCAATTGGCAAAAAAAAAAAAAAAAAAAAAAAAGAAGAAAAGAAGTCATACCAGGAGGAGATTCTGGATCTACTTCAGAATCTCTGGGTTCTTCCTCAGATGTCACGATAGGATCCGTCACCGCCTCATCGGCCGGAACCTCAGGCATCATCAAACCATCATCTTCTGGCAAAAGAAAGAAAGCAGTAGATCAAACCAAAAGCTCTCATGAAAGAAAAGAAACGGAAAGAGAAAAGGGAAAAGCATAGCATCATCAATGGTCTCTTCCCCTCGGCTTCTCTTCTCTGGAGGCTCATCATCATCCCCTGATGCCTCCTCAGCGATGGTGGAAGGAATTTCCAGATCAGGAGAATTTTCGTGCCGTCTCTGACTTCGGCGCTGTCCTCTTCTCCTCTTGCTCCTACGGGACGAATTGCTGGAAGTACCCTCCCCGCCATCGAAATCTGGCCACTCACCAAAGTCTTCACCGGATGGTCTGCTCTTGTTGGTAGACTCGATGGAAGCCTTTGCTTGCTCTGCTTGTATCCAAGCAGTGACCTCAGCCTCTTCTTCGGCAAGATGTTCTAAGACCTCACCAGGTATCTCTTGTGCAGCTCCCGATCTGTTGACGTCCTGGTCCTCGAGGAAACCTGTTCTGTGCTTTTCTCCAGAAAGGAAAGCCAGAACTTCTTCTCGGCGGACGCCATCTGACTTCCCAAGGACCTTCCCGGAAGGCTGCTTTACATCAAGCTCTTTCTTAGAAAGCCCCCGGTATGCTGAAAAGCTCTCCACAAACCATTTTGTGAAGCCAGCAGTCCGGAAAGTAGGAAACTCAGGATAAGAAATCAGGGCAGTAGTGTCTTCTGCACTATAAAACACCCATGCATTTCTCCCGTTCTGCAGACCTCCAAAACGCTTCACTTTGCTCGAAGGCACTCCAACAACACCTTGAGAGAAGCCCAACTGCATGGCAAAACGCTAAGGAACATACTGCTGGATGTCAACGAAAAGATGTCTGCGGTACACCATCGTGCCGACACGTATGTTAAATAGCCAACTCCTCTCTGCGTATGTCAAAGAATAGTGTCTCCCCGGCCCTGCCCTGGTCGAATCACGGCAGACGCCAAAATCAAAAGCCTTCTTCCGTAAGCCCGGAGAAAGCTTCACTGAAGACTGTCCCATCTCAACGTCCCAGAATCGTCGGATCCTTAAACCGGCAGATAAGAGAGATTCGGAAATAGGCTTCCCTCTAGCCAACCGAATCATAAAAGGATCATCGTCTTGTGCAGCACCCAATCGGTGGAAACTGGGATAGTGGTATACATACCACAAATAAAAAATATGGGCTGAAAATACCCTATTCATGGGAAGCCCAAGCCGAACCAGAAAGCAGCAGCCTGCAGTTCGGGACACAAATAGGAGTAGAGAGCAGGCACCAAAGCAAGCCGCTCTCCAAACGCCATCTGACAAGCCGAAAAAATGCAATGTGGCCTGATGTGCGTTCCATCTCCTCCAGCAAAAACAGCGTCACCTAGCCAATAAGTGAGGTACACAGCGAGATCTCTCTGGAGCGCAATGTCAAAATGAATGGCGTCTGTGTCTGCAAAGAATTCCTTTAAATTTTCTCGCATGGCGGAGATCTTCTTCGAATCCGGGTTCTTAGCCCTGGCTTCCTGGGTCGTACTCTCAGAAGACTCCCCGCTGTCAACGAAGTTGGAAGACAAAAAGCTCCCACTCCTCCAATTGCTTCACTGGACTTTCGAGCCCTCCTTCTCCTTAAAAAAATCATAGAACGTGACGAGCCGAAAGTAAAAAAGCTTGAACTCCTCAGACTGCTCCTCAAGGACGCTGTCGATAGGCATAAACTCCTCATAGAGATTGCCGAGGATAGGCAGCCCGGTGATGGCGCTCGGTTCCTTTAAAGAAAAACCAATCTCACCATTCGTAACAATGAAGGTGTTGGTTTGTGGAAGGAACGACTCCAGCATGCCATGAAGGCCTCATCGGAGAAAACCACGGTTTGCCGAAAAGCGCGAACCACGTAAAAAATCTCGGCCTCCTTCAGAATGGCACCACCAACCTGCAAGATGTGATCAGTCCACGACTCCTAGCTCGAGTCAGCACTGAAACGGCCGCGAAGTAAAAAAGGCTTCACCCAATTACTGCCATCGCCTTTGAAAATGCCAATGCCCACCGGTCTCAAATCGACCGAAGGATGGTCTGAACCTTGGTAGCCGCTGGTCTGCATCAAAATGTCCATACGGGCAGGCGACTTCTCTGCAAAACCAGAAGGGCCGCCAACAAAAACCCCGGTCTTGATCACATTTGTCCTCTTCACCCAGCTTGGAGCATCTTCCCTCTTTGAGCATGTGGAGGAAATACTCATGATCGAGATAGTCTGATCGAAGGTCGACCGAGTAGAAACAGTTCTCTTCTCACCATCAACTGTGAAAGAGAACTGAAAACATCTCCTTTGGTGTGTTGAATCGTCGGGGACGGCATCACCAAAGAAGAAGGTAGGCTAGGGCACAATGCTCTGATCGTCCGTGACCCAGGGACGGTTGCTTACCATGATTTTATAATACTCCACATCCTTGAGGGCAATCAAACGTTGCCTCATCTCATCTCGGTTGAGCGAGTCACACTCTTCCAAGTTCCTTTTAACATACTGAACCTCTTCCCAGGCCTGCTGTACGGCCACATTAGAAGATCTGGTAGAACAATAAGGCGCATCAGTGACGGGCTCCTTACCCTTGTTCGTTCTGGAGGAACTAGCTGTAAAGGATGGAAAGAGAGAAAAATCAATCATCAAAATGATAGAATTTTACTAAAAAAAACTCTAGCGAAATTTTGGCATGGTTCCGGGGCAATTCCGAAGAAAAGGGAAACACCCCGAAAGAAATAGGAGCTTGAAGATGAGCTCAACATCGCTGCAAGCTCATAATCGATGGAAATTCTCGAAGAAGGCTTGAACTCAAACATTGCTGCGAGATCAAACCAAATCTTCTCAAATATACGCAAGACTGGAAAAGGGCTCAACATTGTTGCGAGCTCCAAATCCCAAGACTTGCGAAAAGATTTCCAGGTGTGCACTATCATACTTCCAATTCTATTTTCTAAAAAGAAAAAAAGGAATAGAAGGAAAGTTGTCATGCATGTGCGTCTTGAAATCCAAAAAAAAAAAGGGGAAAGAAGAGAGGAAGAAAGTTTCTTTTTTCAAACAACAAAATAAAATAAAAATCACCCACAGGCCACGTGGCCGTACGGCCATGACCGTACGGTCTTGTCCGTACGGTCTTGTCCGTACGGCCACACAAAAAAAGAGATGGAAAAAAAAAGGAAGAAGAAAAAAAAAACACACGGTAAAAAAAAAAAAAAAAAGAGAAACCGTGAAAAAACAAAAAAAAAAAAAGAAAAAGAAAAAAAAAGCCACAGTAAAAAAAAAAAGAAGAGAAACAGTGAAAGAAAAGAAAAAGCAAAAAAAAATAAAGAAAAAGAAAAGAAAAGGAAAGAATGAAAACTCTTTTCTATTTTCTATATGGGGTTTCTTAAGAAGAAAAAAAAAAACTCACTTGAAGCCATTGATGGAGAAGAAGAAGAAAAAGCTTGAAGATCCTTGAAGAAGAAGGAGAATTCTTGATCTTGGAGAACTCTTGAAGACTTTTGCAAAAAGAAGGCAATAGGAGCAAGAGATCCAACCTCCCCTTGCTTTTATAGAAGAGAGCAAACCAAAAGAGGAGAGGAGGAGAAAAGAAAGGAGGTAAGTGCTACAAATTAGCAAACTTCCTAAAAGAAAGGAATTATGGGATATTCTTTCCCAATGAGGAGATTCTTTGAAAAATTCTCTCCAAAAAGAGAGGGATTATGAGAACCTTTCTCCCAAAGAAAGATATTTTGAGAAAATCTCTCCCAAAATCAAGGAAACTTGAGAGATTCACTCCAAGTAAGAATATTTTAGATATTCTCTACCCAAAAGAGATATTTTTAGATATTCTTTACAAAAATGACACCACATGAGATCTAAGCCATCTTTAAAGCTTAATGTCCCATGGGCTAGCCCATATGAGCCTGATTTGACCACCTAGGCACTAAAAGTGGCTTTTAGTCAAAACTCCTCTTAGGAAGAGCATACAAAAATGGTTCCATGCCTCCTTTGAGTTGATTGGACCATACAAAAAAAATCCAAGCCTCATGAGTTTCCAAAAATCCAAACCATCCCACCTCATGAACCAAATTAAGCCAAAACCTTGAAATTGACATTCCACAAAAACTCAAACCACTCCAATGGACCCAAAATTGTCCCAAAGAGTGACCAAAATCCAAACCATGGTCCCCTAACTCGCCACATACAACTTGTTGGGTCACAAGGCCAAAACCAAAAAAAAAAAACAAATCCCGGTCCCCTAACTTGCCACATACAGCTTGTTAGGTCACAAGACCAAAAATCAAAATCCAAAATCCGACGCCCTAACCTGCCACATACAGCTTGTTAGGTCACAAGTTCAACAACCAAAAACCTTCTTGACCACCTGATGCGCCACACAAAGCCTTTAGGTTCACAAGGTCAAAAAGAAAATCCAAAACCCAAAAACCCAATCCAAATGTCATTTTCAAAATTTTGCCTTAAGATGGTACGTGATGTCTCTCATTGCCATAAAATTCCCTTGGAAACTCAAAAGGCTACACTATCAAGAAGAATACTCAGAGACTCTTGGTCAAGTCAGAACTTCTCCTTCAAAGTTTTCTTCGAGGCACATCGACTGCAAAATCTATCCAATTCGTCGCTGTACCTCGAGGGGGCATTTGTTGACACCAAAAATGTCACTTTGCCTCCTCAACATCAAAAGCTACATGGAGCCGCATTCTACTACAAACAGGCAAAGCTGCTTGAAGCATCAGATCTTGTCAAAATCAAACAAAAACTGCAAGATCCTTCAAAATAGCCAAAAAAGAGGTACACATGAAGTTTCGGGCCATTTCGACACCATTTGGCCTAACTTCAATCCTCTAACAGCTGAGCGGGAGCTCCCAGCGGCGACAGTGTCAAATATACCAAATCTTCGATCAGAGCTTATGGATGGTCTCAAAATACCTCCAAAAGGCTCCACGCCAAATTTCAAGTCAAACTGACACTGTTTGACCCTCAATCAACTCTCGAACGGCGAAATTAAGCCTCCTGGCGGCGAGAACCTCCGATGCCACCACTCATCAAACAAAACACATGATAGCTTCTACATGCTTCCAAAGGGCTGCACGTCAAATTTCAAGTCATTCCAACAACGTTTGACCCGGTTTTGATGCTCTGAAGCAAAATCAAGCCTACCGGTGGCAAAGCTCCCCGGGACCACGGCATCCAAATCGGAGCTAATGGATCATCTCAAAATGACTCCAATAGGCTCCTTGTCAAGTTTCAGGTCAATCAGACATCGGCTGACCATACATCAAAGCTCAACATCTTCCGCATGGTGAATTCAAGTCCAGCATCGACGGGATTCCAAACAGCTTCAAAACTCAAGTAAAAGCCCATGGTTGGTCCTATCTAATGCTTAAGAAGCTTCACCTCAAATTCAGGTCATTCTGACATCGTTTGACCTTGTTTCAACTCTTGGCGGAAAATCGGCTACAAAGTCTTCGGCTTTTCCAAAAAATAGGATACTTTTTGCTATGATTTTCACGACTTCTCGACGGGTTTTCTTCAGTGGAATCAAGCCGATAAATGAGGAGAAATGTCAAAGAAAAATACAGGAGAAAACAGAAGCAAAAAAGCCCGAAAAACGGAGAAGAAACAGCGACCGGACGACGACCGAAAAAAGGGCCAAAGCCCCATGAAACAGTGACCGGACGACGACCGAAAAAAGGGCCAAAGCCCCATGGTCGCCGGCGACCATGGAAATCCAGGTCACCGGATTTCTGCCAAAAGTGCCGTTTTTCCGTTCTTTTTCTCGTTTCGCGATGTTTGGCCCCTGTGATTTTCTTAAAATTTGATTTTTGAGGCATGATATTTGTCGATCTTCATCAACATCATAGATCCGCCATCGAAATCATTTGATCATCATCGGACAGTCTAAAACCACCAACCGGCCGATCAAGAAAGTACACTTTCTGCCCGACCGATCGAGAAATCGACTGGACAGATGTTGCCAGCCCATTGGTGTCAACCAATGTCTGAATTGGCATCATCATCCACATCAAACAACGTGCGGATCCATCGATGATCATCGCAAGAAGAATTTCAAAAGACGCGGCGCGGCCCGCGACTCTTGAAGAGACTCGGCGACCAATTAATGCTGTTAATTGACCTTTTTATGACAACTTATTAGGGTCATTAACTCATTATTTCGGACGGCCCAATCAGAAGCAAGCAAATGGGAGTTACAAGTCCAATTAATCATGGGAATCAACCATGTAACTCCTATCATTATGGAGATTAATCATAACTGCTCCCATCATGGAGCATTAATACCATTAATGCCCATAAAACCCTCCTAATGGTCACCAAAAGCCTATAAATAGGCGGTCATTCCAAAGGGAAGGGGTCCTGAGAAATCGCCTAAAAATTATCCTGAAGAATTCTCTGCACAAAGAAGCTCTTTTGCCTTGAAGAAACTCTGCTGCAAGCAATACAAGGTGATCGAAGTCCCTTGGGGGGCCACCCCCCCCAAGGTTTCCCCTCTTCTTCTATCCAACATGGCCTAGATACGGCTTTTCAGCCCATCTACTTGGTTTTTTATTGGATATAGGACCTTCCCTTGGTCTTTGTCCTCTAAAAATCTGAGGTCCAAGCCAAGCCAAGTGAACTAAAGCATCAAGTGTTCTCATCTGAAGGACGATGGCGGAGTCTATACATGACTCGCGACCGTCGATCTGAACGAGTCCCCACAATCTCCTGAGAAGTCAGATCCCTCTTTCTTTCTTCTCTATTGTACTTTGTATTTTTTAAAGAGACAAAAAAAATATCACAATTCTTATCTCTTACTATTGATGAAATTTGTAAATCGCCTTTCACGACAAAATCACCTTCTACGGCACAAAACCGCCTTTCACGGCAAAGTAAACAAAATTGCCTATCACGACATTTAAAATCTTGTCTCTTTCTTTGAATATATATGCAATGGAACGATAGAAAAAAGTTTGATTTCCTTCCTACTTGTGAAGGTGAATCTCCGGATCACCATTTCAAAATTCCAGTATAATAGAAAATCTGGTATACCCTCACAAAAAAAAAATGTTGATGCTTGCTCTTTTTTTTCTCTTCACCCCGCCGCACCCCGGCGGACCCGGGACGGAGGAAGGCAAGAAAGGAAAAGACGGGTCCATCACCTTAAAGGAAAGACAATGTTTCATAAGGTGCTTCTCATGGTCCTTCAATACATCCATTGTACCGGTAAGATTATCCAGAATTTTACACTCCGATGATCGAGATATATCACACTATCTCATAGTGATCATAATACTGCAACCTTATCAGATGAGATGCTCAATCTCATCACCGGTTGTGAATCAAATTAAGTATAAGACTTGTGACACATGTCTCCCTCATGTGGATCTCATCCACACATATGTATTACATCTAATATTCTTGTGGGCTCCGGTTCTTCTCATGAACCATCATGTCATACGTATTGGATATGTGTAAACAAGTAATAAAACACCATTTATCATGAAAAGAAAGCATAATTATATTGAAATAAATCAATTTATTACATCATCCACATGATTATATTGATTAAATCAACTCCATTTTCTCTTGTCTACGAGTGCGAAGCTATCACGCCCCTGGACCGAGGCCTTGATAATCAAGTCCTTAATCCGGGGTCACGGCGCGGCAAGCCAGAAAATTTTGCCTGCAAACGCTAATTATTTTCCCACAGGATTCTACAATGAGGATTCCAAACGATCCCATCACAACCTGTCAATGAATTTCACACGAATAATGATGTGCAGAAGCATGTAGCAAAATTAAAATCAAATGAATCACAAGATAATTATACAAGCTTTGCATCAAAAGGAGAAATATATACGAAAGCATAAACTCAGAGTTAAGTTAAAGTTGTGAGGATCAAAGAAAGTATGTTAAGTTATACAACCCAAAAACAGCCAACGATGGCTAATAACGAAGTTCCCAAAAGACATTTCACTCGCAAAAGGTGATATCCAATCTCAAAACCCCATCTGATGTCTACATGACATCATGGGGCTGCCACTTGCGCTCCAACGGCAGCTCTACCACCTCATTCGCATGCTCCGGCTCAATGGCTGCTGGTTTGATATTTGGCACCAAACAATAAAGTATCATACACGACAGTCTAGCAGGTGAATAAAATAGATAAGATATACAAGGTTTTATCAATGCCATATTTAAAGTCATAAGATGCATTTCAAACGAAACAAATATAAAGGCGAATCAAAATAAGCAATTTCTGTATAAGCGAAGAAATTCACATTAAATCATTTCAAACTAACCAAAAAACAATCAAAACATTGGCAACCCACATTTAGCTATATTCTCCTATTATCAAGGTAATAAGAGCGCACAAACAAAAACCGTTGCCATAAGAATGGCCGAAGCAATAACCGTCACTATATGAAATGGCCGGAACAAACAAAAACCGTTGCCATGGCTGGAGCAAACAAACAAAGGGTCCAAACTGCAGTTGGCAAAGTATTTGAGGATCCTAAGCCGGGTGATTTGCCCGACAAAGTGACCCAAGCTTAGTGCTGCTGATTAAAGTCCAAAACGAGACAATTAAACTATCAAAATACATTTCAATCGATAAAAAGAACTACTCTTATCAAAATACGAATGGACAATACGGACAAAGCAAACAAGTAGTTATATTGATTATTTTCAAACGTGGCGAACCACTCAAATCCGTACACCATACATATGTTAAGACCGCATCATTTGACCACTTATGGATTGGAAACCAGAATGTCAGATTTTCTATAAATAGATTGGTGCCCCGAAGGTAGATGACACTTCAAGTCCCAAGTACACATTATCAAGTTGATGGCTCTTAGAATATTCTGGGTTTTCATTCAAATCAAAATCCCAGAAAACAGTTCAAAATTTTTCAAATTCGGTCAGCTCTCGATCGCCTGTCGGCTAGCCGCCAGCTGACCAACGGCTAACCGCCAGATCCCAAATCAGGAAAAGTAGCATTCTGGAAATGGAACCAAAATGGAGTTCGATCACCCCTCGGTTGGCCTTCGATTACCTTTCGATTAACAGATGGCTGACCGACAGACTCCCTGACGAAATGCAAGATTCTAGAATTGCGACAAAATTGAGATCGGTCACCTGTCGGCTAGCCTAACTAGATTTCAGTCGCCACTTCGGTTAACCAACATCTGACCGTCATTCTGCATGCAGATCCCTTTCTAGTCAGATTTCTAATTTTTATGTCTTCATTCTTTTCCCCGTTCACTCCCTTCCTCCTTCATACCAAAATTGAGCTTCAATGCTCCAATTCAACACCTTTCATCCACAATCCATTTCCCCCATTCCATCATCCATCCAAAAACAAATAACATAGCCAAAACATAGAAATAGGAAGTCCTAAAATACATTTCCAATGCTTGAAGACAATTGATTTAACACTAAAAAATCCCTGGTGCTGTGTAAAACAACTTGTAAGAAACATGAGCATAAATCATACACTAAGCAAATTATGAAAAGGACTCCCACCTGATTATGGATAGAAAGAACTTAATATATATAAGACTGAAATTTCAAACTTTAGAGAGAGGACAACATATAAATTGCATGCATTTCATTATCATCTTATTCACTTGGCTGGATGAAATTGGAAACACAATCACTCTAATAAAACTCCTTCAAAGCTAGGATCTCCCAATTTACAAAATCGCCCATGAAAACATATCTCAAAACCCCATATTTTTCAAAAGAAAGGAGTTCCCAAGGAATCTCCTTGCATGCATGATAAAAACCTTCCTAAAGGTCTAAAGAACCCATGTCTAAGAGAAGAAAACAAGGTATCACCTGAAAGTACAAAAATCAACAAGAAAAGGTTGAAGAAGAAGGTTGTTCTAGCAGAAATCTTTCAAAAATGGTATCCCTGGAGAGCGTGGAGATTAGGGAAATAAATGGTGTAGTTGGTTTCTCAATTTGGGTTTGATTCCATGGACATGCAGAAGAGAAAAGATGAGAAGAAGAGAAGAGTCTCCCTGGTACAGTTTCAGCAAAACAAGAATGAAGAAGAAGATGAAATGAAGACATGGGTTGGGTTTTTAAACTCAAGTGATTTGTGGGTCCCAAAATCTAAAAACTTTAAGGGCTCAAAACTCCCTCCAGTGGGTCCCAGATGAGATCGACAAAGAAAAGAAAAATGATCGTTGAAAAATCTATTTTTTAAAAAGTATACTTTCCTCATGGTTTTTAAATATCGAAAGTCATGCACATATTTGGGTGTGAAAAGTCTATTTTGCCTCGTTTTCTCAAAAAACGCGATTTCTAAGGTTCGAATTCAAACGGAACAAACATAAAAGTTGTTGGGACCAAAATAACAAATCCGAAAAGATTGAAATCAATATTTTTTGAAATCAAAGTTAAATTCCTACACGAACACGCGTCACACGGGCCACCCCGGGCCCGGTCAAACCAAACTCAACGCTCTCAAAATTCCCTAAAGCGATTCAATGGATGTTCAAAATGCTAAGTTGTGACTTCGAGAACTAGAAAGTTTCAATGAAAAAAGACTCGCAGCCAGACAAAGTATTGAAATTCACCAAGTTAGGATGGCGGGTTCATTCGATAAAAAGGTGCTAGAAAAGGCTTTCCGAAAAAGGAGATCTAGTCCTTACAGTCCGAAGACCTATAATCCTCACTTACAAGTCTAAAGGGAAGTTCAAACCCAAGTGGGAGGGACCTTATGTCATCGACAAAGTCTATGGTGCATTTGCAGTTCTCACCCACGAAGGCAAAAGAAGCAAGATGTCTATCAATGGGAAATTGTTAGTTTTTAGATTGGCTAATTCTCCTAGTTTGAACAAAACTTGTGTCCTTATTGAGTTGTATTTTTTTTCTTTTAGAAAAGGACTGTGAAGTATTTCTTGTGACAGCAGAAGACCTCTATGGACACCTCAACTTAGCTTTGAAGACTTTTAGTACAGTTTGAAGACACTATAAGAGCCCTCACGAAGTTGTATCTCGCACCCTGGCATGTCCTCACAGTAGCTAGTCTCTCTCTAGCGAGCCTGGATCTCGCTCTAGTGAGCATCAGCAATTGGTCAGAAGAAGATCCAAAAACTGAGCTCGCTATAGCGAGCAGGGTGCTCGCTATAGCGAGCTGAGGTTTTTTGTCCGTTTCAGGACTCTGTTTTGCTGATTGCTTTTCTACTTCTTCTAAGAGTCTTGTTCTCCTCTAAGCACTTGTGCACAAACCTTGGGCTATTTAAAAGACCCCTTGCAACCACATTGTGATACACTTGAGCAATCTAAGATTCTGAAGCTTTGAGAAATCATTGAAGAGAGTTTTATAGGTTATTCTTGCAAGGGAGACTGCGCTGAAGCTGTATTTCTTCTCCTCCTTCTTTCAAGCACCTTGAAGAGGCATTCAAGGTGGGTTTCAAGCAAAGCACGTGGAAGATAAACGACGAGTTGTCGACGAGTACTTCACAGTCCTTTAGGTTGAGTTCCAACTGGGTCAAAGGTCTTGTGAGTTCTTTGTAATCTTCGTTTACATAGTGCATTGCTTTCTGTGGCGTGTGCCACCCATGATTTTTTCCCGAGTAGGGTTTTCCACATAAAGATACTGTGCCTCTTCTCTTTATGTGTGATTGATTTTGTTTTCTTCTATAATTGCATATAAAAATCTAAGAAAGGACCTTAGCCTGAGTTAAGGCTTAAATTAGTAGGTTGATTCAAACCTTCACGTGGTATCAGAGCAGGTTCACTACTTTAAAAGTGTGATCTTCTCAGTTTTACTATATGTAATTCACTGGGGAAGGCACTTCTACCACCAAGCCTCCTTTGCTTGAGGGTAGTAGCAATTATGCTTACTGGAAGGTAAGAATGACTGCGTTTCTTAGATTTCTTGACCATGATGTTTGGCAAACAGTCCTCAATGGTTATAAATCTCCAACTGTGGATGTTGATGGGAAAACTGTTCCCAAACCAGTGGTTGACTGGACACAAGGAGATAAGAACCAGACCCATTGGAATGATAGAGCCATGAATGCTATATACAATGGTGTCAATCACTCTGAATTTCACAGAATTTCTACTTGTGCCACTGCGAAAGAGGCATGGGATCTCTTAAGAACTATGCATGAAGGCACTGATATTGTTAGGCAAACTAAACTTCAAAATTTAACAACTGCCTTTGAAACTATGTGTATGAAAGTCGACGAAACTTTTGATGAGTACTATGCAAAATTGGGGCATATTGTCAATTCAAGTTTCAACTTAGGAGAACCCATTCTAGACCAAAAAGTGGTTAAGAAAATTCTTCGGTCTTTGCCCGAGAGATTTCAGTCAAAAGTAATTGCTATTGAGGAATATACAAACCTCAATGAACTTCCTGTTGAACAGCTGGTTGGAAACTTACAAACCTTTGAAGTAAATCACTGTTCTGATAAGAAATCCAAGGGAATCGCACTAATGTCATCCAAGGAAAATCATGATGATGAATCTGAAAATGATTTTGATAATGTTGAACTTGAGGCTCTATTTGTCAAAAAATTCAAGAAATATCTGAATATCAACAAAAAGAACCTCAACAAGGAGTTTTCAAAGAATAAAAGTTTTAACAAGTCAAAGTTTGTCCCAAAGATTGATAAAACTTCTTCCAAGAATACAAATAAACCCATTCAATGCTTTGAATGTCAAGGTTTTGGTCATCCTGCCTCTAAATGTGCAAATTGACTTGAAAGGAACAAAGGAAAGGCGTTGAATGTGTCTTGGGAAGAAGATTCTAAAAATGAAAATAGTGACTCTGAGTCAAAATTTGAATCTGCTAAATTTGTTGCTTTTATGTCCTCTACTAACCTATCTTTTGAGCAGGGGTCATCTGACAAGGATACCAAGTCAGATGACGAGTCAAAGTGTGAGGATCTTTCTGATGAAGATCAAGATATAGAAGTTGCTTATAAAAAACTTCTGAAAGATTCATTGCGTCTGTCTCGTATCAATGACAGGTTGTCTCACAAGCTGAAAGTTTCAGAATCTCAAAGTTTAACCTTCTCTTCTGAACTTGATGATGCTCGTGTGAAGGTAAGTCAGTTAGAATCCCAACGTGCAATCTTATCTGATTCAATTATTGATGCAGTGAAAGAGAAAGAACTGATTACTGCACAGCTCGAGGAGGGTAGAAAAGAATTGTTTTCTTTGCAAACTGAGTACAACTTGTTGCACGCTGAAAAGAACGATGTGGTTGGGAAACTTCGAATGGCACTATCAGAATTAGTTTCAGCCAAATCTTCACTTGATAGGATGAATAAAGGCTCCATCACTCTTAATGAAATTTTGATGCAACAAAGAAGTGAGAAATAAAAAACTGGACTTGGATTCAATCCAGAATCTTCAACCTTTAAGCAAACAGGTAAATCTGTTTTTGTTAAGGGACTAGCCCTAAATTCTGGTTTACCCGCTACTCCAAATGCTAAACATGGGAATTCATTTAAAAATGAGAGTGTGTCTAATTCTCGAGCTACCCCAGTTTGTCACTTTTGCAGTATAAAAGGGTACATTCGACCACATTATCATAAAATGTGGAAACAAAGGCAATATCAGCAAAGGAAGAACATTGTATCTCCCTTAAAGCCCAAAACTAAATCCGTCTGGGTTAGAAAATCTTATCTTCGATGTAATGTGGTCTTAACTGCACTTACTGCAAAAGATTCACATGTTTGGTACTTGGATAATGGATGCTCAAGACATATGACTGGTAATAAGTCTCTATTTACCTCCCTGGAGAGCTGTGATGGAGGTAGTGTCAAATTTGGTGATGGAAGCAAATCCAACATAGTTGGAAAAGGTACAGTTTCAATACCAGGTATGTCTACTCTTTCGAATGTTTTCCTGGTCAACGGTCTGAAAGCAAATCTGTTAAGCATCAGCCAACTATGTGATTCACACCATGAAGTCCATTTTTCTCTACATGATTGTGTTATTGTTGATAAAAAGGGTAATACTGTTCTTCATGGAGTGCGTACCACTAACAATTGTTACGTTGTTGCCACCAAAAGCAACATGACATGTCACACAGCCACAAGTAGTGACATTGATTTATGGCATCAACGTTTAGGCCATGTTAATCACACGGACTTGGATAACTTGGCAAAAAATGAAATCATTCTTGGAATTCCTAAACATTTAAAAGCTCCAAATACTGTTTGTGGTCCATGTCAAATTGGTAAACAAATAAGGTCTTCACATAAAAAAGTTGATGCTTCAACAACCACTAGGCCACTTGAATTACTACATATGGATCTCATGGGTCCTACAAAATCTGAAAGTATAGGTGGAAAGAAATACATATTTATGACTGTTGATGATTTTTCTCAGCTTACGTGGGTTAGATTTCTTAAAGAAAAATCTGAAACCTTTGATGTTTTCCTTGATCTATGGTCTTTACTAATAAATGAAAAAGGTAAAGTTTTTGGGAGTGTTGTGCGTATTCATTCAGATCATGGATCTAAATTTCAGAATTCATCCTTCAATTCTTTTTGTTCAAAATACGGTATCAAACATGAATTTTCTACTCCTAGAACACCGCAGCAGAATGCGGTTGTTGAGAGAAAAAACAGGGTTGTGCAAGAAATGGCAAGAGTTATGCTTCACAGTAAGAAAATCCCTCATCATTTTTGGGCTGAAGCGATAAACACAACAGTTCATACCATCAATAGAGTTTACCTACGGCCTAGAACGAAAATGACCCCATATGAGATATGGAGTGGTCGCAAGCCTACTGTTAAATACTTCATAACATTTGGTAGTAAGTGTTACATTCTGAAGGATAGGGAACATTTAAGCAAATTTGACTCCAAAAGTGACGAGGGTATCTTTCTTGATTACTCTATGACAAGTAAAGCATACAGAGTTTTTAACTTTAGAAACTCTTTTGTTATGGAGTCAGTAAATGTTGTTGTTGATGATGCAAGAATTTCAGAAAACTTTTTTGATGACGAAGACGATTTGATTATTCCTCCTGTTTCTCATCAGGTTGTTGATCCAAGTAAAAGCAAACAAACAGACACAACCTTTGGATCGCATGACTCAATTCCTGCTGAATCTAAAGACAAAAATGATGAGCCTGAAATACGATCCTCCGATCTTATGGTGCCAAACATCATCAAGCAATTTGAAGAACAAAGTGGATCAAAAAGCTCACGCCCTGTTCCAAAAGTCATGAAGAGTCATCCAATTTCTCAAGTTCTTGGCGATGCAATGGAGCCTCTCAAAACAAGACAACATGTACGCAACGAGGTAAGTAATTTCTTCTATATGTCTTCTATTGAACCAAAAAATATAAAAGAAGCTCTTCTTGATGATTGTTGGATTAATGTAATGCATGAGGAACTAGAACAGTTTGAGAGAAACTATGTGTGGGACTTAGTTCCTCGCCCTAATCACATAAATGTCATTGGTACTAAGTGGATATATAAGAATAAGACCGATGAACTGGGGCAGGTGATAAGAAACAAGGCTCGACTCGTTGCTCAAGGGTATACACAAATTGAAGGCATCGATTTTGATGAAACATTTGCTCCAGTTGCTCGGCAGGAATCTATCCGGCTGTTACTAGCCATTGCTTGTTTTCTTCATATCAAGTTATATCAGATGGATGTCAAAAGTGCATTTCTGAATGAGTATCTGAACGAGGAAGTCTTCGTGGAACAGCCTAAAGGATTTCAAGATCCACACTACCCGAATCATGTGTTTAAACTGAAAAAAGCTCTATACGGGTTAAAACAGGCTCCTCGTGCTTGGTACGAGAGACTAAAGGTTTTCTTGTTGGATAATGGTTTCAAAAGAGGGAGTGTAGACAAGACACTGTTTATTAAAGAAGACTCTCATCACATTTTAATTTCTCAAATCTATGTTGATGATATTGTCTTCGGTTCTACCTCCTCCAAGTTAGTTGACCAGTTTTCCAAAAGCATGTCTACTGAGTTTGAAATGAGCATGGTTGGAGAACTCATTTATTTTCTCGGTTTACAGATCAAGCAATGTGACAATGGTATATTTGTTTCTCAATCTAAATATGCTCAAAAACTTTTGGAAAAATTTGGCATGAAAACTGCTAAACATTCGAGAACTCCAATGAGCCAATCTGTTAAATTGAGCATTGATTTGAATGGGAAAGATGTGAATGAAACTTTGTATCGAAGCATGATTGGGAGTCTACTTTATCTCACTGCGAGTAGACCCGATATTGCTTACAGCGTTGGTGTTTATGCTCGTTATCAGTCTAAACCGAAAGAGACTCACATTCATTCAGTAAAACGTATCATGAAATATGTGAGTGGGACTGTTGATTTTGGGATTTGGCTAAGCAAAGACACCAATACAACTTTGGTTGGGTACTCCGATGCCGATTGGGCAGGATGTGCAGATGATAGGAAAAGTACTACTGGAGGATGCTTCTTCATTGGAAGCAATTTGGTCGCTTGGCACAACAAAAAGCAAACTTCGACTTCTTTGTCCACTACCGAAGCCGAATACATTTTTGCTGGAAGTTGCTGCACTCAACTTCTTTGGATGAAACAAATGTTGGCAGATTACGGAATTGATCAAGATACAATGACTGTTTATTGCGATAATCATAGTGCCATTGACATATCCAGAAATCCAGTCCAGCATTCCCGTACCAAACACATTGATATTAGGCATCACTTTATCCGTGAGTTGGTTGAAGAAAAGATCATTGTTCTTGATAAGGTTTCCACTGAACATCAATTGGCTGATATCTTTACCAAACCACTGGAACCCAATCGTTTTGAATCCCTTCGCAAGTCTTTGGGGATTTCCTCCTTTCTTTAATTTTTTTTTCTGTTTTTCACTAGCACATGCACTTTTTCACTTCCATCTATGATTATTTTCTGCATGAGATTTAGCTAGTGGTGTGTGCATAGTTCACTGTTATCATTCTTGCACTATGAATGTTCTCCATTGATCTTGACTAGGATTCTCTGGCTTTTAGTTTGACTTTCTCACTCCTGGCCTAATAGGGCGTAGAGATTTCTGTAGACCGACGCAATGGAACTGTATCCTATAGGGTTTGGACATCTCTGCAAAAAATAATGAGCACTTGAACTTGTGCATAATGACATGCCGGGAAGTTCACAAAAAAAAAAAAAAGGGGTGCTAGAATGACGATGTAGCCATGAGAAGTTAGATTTTAATCTGTTTCGATTTATTACTGAGTTTGCTCCTTAGTTTTTCATTATTCAGTTTTCAAATCTTGTCTTGGTTAAGGGGGAGCATTTCATATCTCACAGACACTCACTTGATTTCGGTTGAATTGTGTACCTTCGCGTTTATCCATACATATTTTCGTAGATGGAATACACATTTTTTTTTAAGAGCTAACAAAAAAAAAAAAAGAGGAGGACTTCCCCTTTGGTTGTGCGCCTGTTTCCAGCTTCCAGTCTCGCTCGAGCGAGTTTAGTTCTCACTCTAGCGAGACTGGGCAATAGTTTTTCAGCCTGTTTCCAGAATCTAGTCTCGCTCGAGCAAGGTTCCTTCTCGCTCTAGCGAGACTGCCCAGTTATTTGAGCTCACTTTCCATAACACAGTCTCGCTCAAGCGAAGTATGTTTTCGCTCTAGCAAGACCTGTCTTATTTTTATCCTTTGTTTTTTTGTTAGTGTTCTCTCTTGTCTTCCTAACTTCCTTTTTCGTTTGGGCGTTTTTCTCCATCTTAGGGCATCTCTTTCTTCTACTTTCTATCTCACCATTTCTCATCTTCTTCCATTCACGCACTACCCCTGCCTCTTTCTTCTTCTTCCTCATCACCCAATCCAAGTATGGCCTTCTCTCTCCATTCTCATGGGTTTATTTTTTTTCTTTGCCTATATGTTTGTGCATTTGTTGTGGGAAGCTTGGTTTCTTTACTGTGATGTGTCACTGGCATTCCTATTTGCATTGTTGGAGGCTTTCTTGGCAGACATTTGCAATTGTTTCATTTTGTTCGACAGTTGGTTCTGTTTCCTGTGGTGTTTGTTTTTTGTGATGTTAATCTAAGCTTATTCTTTGGTAATTTTTGCTGTTTTCTGCTCCATGGGTAGTGTGTACTGTGGTCATGATGTATGGGTTGGTTTAGTAGGCTCTCTATCTGGTTCACTATGGTTGCACCATTTTCTGCACTCAACCTATTTGTCAACTTGTCTGAAAGAGTTCTCCTGCTACATTGTAATTGGTTTTCATTATGTGTCTTTCTCAAGCATAGAATGGCTCTGAAGACATCCAAGGGAAAGCGTCCCGCTACTTCTTCTTCTAGCTATGACATGGAACGCTTTCGCGATGCAGAGAGTGCTGGACGATTTACTACTACCTTCAAATCAAGGACCGTCATTTCTGAGAGAATTGTCGTGGTCTCTGATTTCATTCTCACACCATTTCTGCAATGGATACATCTTAATCGTCTCATGGTGTTAATCAATTTGGATAATGAATGTTTTGAGGATTGGGTCCGTGAGTTTTACTGCAACATGTTTGACATAACCGCTGCTGGGTTCAAAACTTACGTCAGGGGACAGCTGCTATCTGTGGATGCTAACAAGATTGCTACATTGCTTAAATTGCATAGACCAGCTTTCCCAACCTATCCTTTTCCCAATCCGGATAATATTGGGTTACATGCTGATGAAGTGGCTACTGTGTCATGTGGTGTACCAACCGAATGGCGTCCTCCTGTTCTGAAAATTTCAGGTCTCACCACTGATTTTATGATGCTCAATACTCTTGTCTGCAATAACATTGAGCCAAGTGGACATTCCTCTGATCTCTTGTTTTCTCAAGCTGCTCTTCTTTTTTACTTGAGCACCGGCAATTCTGTTGATATTGCTCTAACAATTTTCAACTCTATGTTGAAAATTTTTGATGAGACTCGTAAACTCACCCTTCCGTTTGGGGCTCTGATTTGTAAACTTCTTATTGAAGCCGGTTGTTCAGTTTATTCACATGAATTACCAATTGCTAAAAGGCAGAAGATTGACCGTCGGACTAAAGCTATGTCAGAATCTCATGTCAACCCTCGTCTTCAGGGGGAGCAAGCCCAAGTCCCCGTCGAAGAGAATGATGGCGACTCGATTGAAAATTGACTTCTTGTCGTCGAACATGCTGTTTATGATCAATCTCTTCAAATTGAATAGTTGGAGGACAAGGTTACCACTGGGTTTGCTGATCTTCGGACTCTCCTCAATGACATGTTTCATCACTCTCGTCATCCCTAATGGATGCATGATGTTGATCTTTTTAATTTTCCTAACTGTTTTAGATGCATTCTCTATAGATTGCTACTGTTTAACTGTTTTTGCTGTTTGCCTCATCTTTTGTCTCTCCCTCTTTCGTCCTTCTTTGTCAATTCTGTGACAAAAAAGGGGGAGTAGTAACAATATATGTAGCATCAACTGCCTAGATCAAGTTCTATAAACAATGACTTTCTTTTCTGATCTTATAATTATTATTTCTGTGATTTTATAGATCTTTGCCAAGGTTTGTCTCGTGCAGGTTTTTCTTCCAAGCTGAAGTGTGCTACCTGTCATCCAAGGTTATCTTTTTGTGTTTACAAAGATCTAGTTTGTTGTTAGGAGTTTTGTTCACAAATTGCCAAAGGGGGAGATTGTTAGTTTTTAGGTTGGCTAATTCTCCTAGTTTGAACAAAACTTGTGTCCTTATTGAGTTGTATTTTTTTTTCTTTTAGAAAAGGACTGTGAGGTATTTCTTGTGACAGCAGAAGACCTCTATGGACACCTCAACTTAGCTTTGAAGACTTCTAGTACAATTTGAAGACACTAGAAAAGCCCTCATGGAGTTGTATTTTGCACCCTGGCATGTCCTCACAGTAGCTAGTCTCGCTCTAGCGAGCTTCAGCAACTGTTTAGAAGAAGATCCAGAAACTGAGCTCGCTATAGTGAGCTGAGGTCTTTTGTCCGTTTCAGGACTCTGTTTTGCTAATTTCTTTTCTAGTTCTTCTAAGAGTCTTGTTCTCCTCTAAGGACTTGTGCACGAACCTTGGGCTATTTAAAAGACCCCTTGCAACCACATTGTGATACACTTGAGCAATCTAAGATTCTGAAACTTTGAGAAATCATTGAAGAGAGTTTTGTGGGTTATTCTTGCAAGGGAGACTGCGCTGAAGCTGTATTTCTTCTCCTCCTTCTTTCAAGCACCTTAAAGAGGCATTCAAGGTGGGTTTCAAGCAAAGCACGTGGAAGATAAACTGCGAGTTGTCGACGAGTACTTCACTGTCCTTTAGGTTGAGTTCCAATTGGGTCAAAGGTCTTGTGAGTTCTTTGTAATCTTCATTTACATAGTGCATTGTTTTCTGTGGCGTGTACCACCCGTGGTTTTTTCCCGAGTAGGGTTTTCCACGTAAAAATACTGTGCCGCTTCTCTTTGTGTGTGATTGATTTTGTTTTCTTCTATAATTGCATATAATAATCTGAGAAAGGACCTTAGCCTGAGTTAAGGCTTAAATTAGTAGGTTGATTCAAACCTTCAGAAATTTCTCAAACATTACTATTCCTAAAATATTTTTCAAATTCACTTTCTTCAGTTAAGGACGGTACCTTAAACCTCCTAACCATGTCTTCATTCGTCATTTGGCCTCTATAAACACAGACCCCATCTAACCTTCATAATTTCCTTTATTTGATTCCAAAGAGTTAAGGCCGAATCCCGGCTAATGCCCCTACAAGGCCCCGACTAATGTTCATTCTACTTGATTAACTTCAGAATTAAACCTACCAAATTAAGACCCCAGCTAATTGCCCTATAAGACCCCAGCCAATGTCTATTTTCACCCCACTTCATCATGATTTACTATTCTTTCAATTAAGAATTAGTGAGTTATTGAATCTGAAAATCAAAATCATGCATTCATTCCACACGAAAAAGCTATGAAGACAATATGTACCAAATTGTCACTTTTATTGATAATACTTTCAAAAGAAATTACATGTAAGCATCCACTTACATCAATGGGTGACAGAAGAGTAAAAAAAAAAAAAGAAAAAGAAAGGGAAGACAATCTAGCTGCTGTAAGAAGCTTGGCCTAGCGTCAAAATCTGTCGTACGCCTCTTCAAACGCTTCTTTATTTGCCGCAATATATCTCTGCGCTTGGAGTTGATGTCACAAATCCTCCACGTAAGGAGGATTCTAGCCCATCGATAGCAGCGGTGGTGGCCTCAATGGATCAGCCAAAGATTACCAAGTATGCTGGTTTGGTTTGTGCATAAGCTCATTGTGAAGCATGATCAATGAGCTTCTACTTTCTTTCCGAAGGACGATTGAGCATAAACCCCAGCATATCAAATTTTATAGGGGTGTATAGGGCTGTACAAAAAATCGGGTATCACCTCAAAACCAAACTGAACCGACCAAACCGGGCGGCTCTGTTTGGTTTATAGTTGATCGGTTCAGTTAACGGTCTGGAAATCATAAAAACTGCTTACATCGGTTCGATTAACGGTTTGGATTTCATAAAAACCTCTTAAACCGAACCGTCCATGTACATTAACTTAAGTATTGCTTTTTTACTATTTTAGCCTTAGGGTTTCGTTCACTACTTTCATAGTTACATTTGACAACTCATTTTTACATGAACTCGATACTCCCTCTGTGCATCATAGTTGATTGGTTCTGTGTTAGTTTTTTTCCCGCTCTATTTTTAGCTTTTGAGATTTTCTTTTCTTGGTTGGATTGTAGAATTTCCATTCTATAATATGATTGTGCGCTTGCGTTTAGTCCAAACTCTCTTTTTGGAGTAGAATTATTTTTAAAATGGATCACTAGAATGTTGGATTTTTATGTTTTCTCTAAACATTGGAATAAATGCAAAGGATGGGGTCTCATCATTTTGAAATTTTCAATGTGTGATTTAAAAATAAAAAAACAACGCTTTAACCGACAGAACCGAACCGAACTGGTTTGGTTCGATTTGGTTTGAGTCCTCTCCATCGATCGGATCGGATCGGTTAATAAAAAAACAGACACGTTCGGTTTGGTTATTGGTTTTAGTGTTAAACCGATCCGAACCACCCATATGCAGCCCTAGGGGTGTATTAGCCAAAAGCAATGCGAGTCTGCAGGGCACCCACGCAGGCATATAGGGAACTAGTTGGCCCACACATTATCATGTCCTATGGGATGAAAACAAATTTCCCATAGATGCATTACAAATTTTGACTAATAATTCATGCTACATATATGCCAAGTGCACTCGGTCTGTTTCTATAATTCCGTCTGCACATCAAGAGCACTTGTTTGCAGTTGTCCCGACCTGGTGCGATTAACCTGACAGTCGAAACGAGAAATCTTCTCTACGGGCATAACTAGCAGGAACCGTGATGGCATCTCCACTAACATCAACAAACAAGGAAGCAGAGTGTTCAATCAGCAAGCATACTTCATAATGAGGCCTCCCCAAGGGCCACTGACATCTATCAGCCCTAAACCTCTCCCACTCAGTTTCAGCAGCGGGAATTTGCGAAGTCTCAGCGGCCGGCTTCTTTCCCTTGGCAGCAACAACAACATCAGCAATGGTAGAAGAAGATGAAGCAACATTCTTATCTATCAAAGAAAAACTAAAGGAAAAGAAAAGAAAGGCTGTTAGAATCTGTAGAAAATTTGGCAGCATCTCCCCTTACTTTAAAGACGGACAGAAAATCTAGAAGAAAGAATTGTACTTGATTCTCAACCTTGGCAGGGCAACAAAAATGCACACTCAAAGGTTTTCGAATAAGGTCTCCAGTTAAGCAGGGCAACTAAATGCAAGCTAAAACCATAAGGAGACATTCAGGAAAATGAATGATGCAAAAGAAAATAACAGCAGCCAGCATACAGTGGACAGCCAGCGGCTAAGGTTTTGTCAGTACATGGCTCACCGGCTAAGATAGGGATGGTTAGCGGCAAAATAAAATTCACCACTTCAATGCCCAACGGCAAAAACCTAGCTACTTCGTCAACGACTAATATCCAAGACTCAACGGCCAATGTTTGGATTCTGTAAACCCCTAAACGACTACTATCTTATTAGGTGCCCAGCGGCTAAAGCTAAAAACTCCCCACA
This sequence comes from Persea americana, assembly GCA_029852735.1. Taxonomy (NCBI): domain Eukaryota; kingdom Viridiplantae; phylum Streptophyta; class Magnoliopsida; order Laurales; family Lauraceae; genus Persea; species Persea americana. The sequence goes on from CM056816.1 coordinate 20,779,653, forward strand.
AGTGACGGCCATCAGCAATTAAAGCCAAGTTCTTTGGCGGTCAAGTGAAAAACCCTAAATCTGCAGCAACTAGAACCTCCCCACCCAACGGCTGCTCATCTTCGGGACTCAGCGGCTAAAACTGAGTCCTACGGCGATCAACTGCAGAAAAACCCTAAATCTGCCTGCGGCCAGAGATTCCCAATTACCAAAATTAATTGACCGATATTTGAATGGCCACTACCATTTGCCTACCCAGCAGATAAAATAAATCTCCAAAGTCTTCAGCAGCCAAAGCCCTAAATTACCAAGGCTAAACGCTACCTCATGGAAATCAAAAGGACAAAAATCCTAAAAATCGCTAACTCAGAGCCAAGGTTCATCAAATTTTCTGCACTCTGAACCAAAAATTTCAGACATACAAAGATGTAAAGAAAGAAGTAAAAGAAGAAGAAGAAAAAAAAAGAAGAAACAGAGAAGGGAGTATAAGGAAAAACAACAAAAGGGGTCCTTCTTTTCTTCCCCTGTACAAAATTCTGAGGTAAAAGCCTCACCACTTGTTGAACAAAAAATCCTCTCCAAACTCAAACAGCCCGCCCAGGAATGGCTACGATGAACAGAGGAAAATAAAATGAACACAAGCATAGTAGAAAGAAGAAAAAGAAAGCACCATTCAAATTCAAAGACTTAAACGAAAAGGCAAAGGAAAGAAAAGAAAACCCTTACCAGCCATTATCTCCGGAACAAAGGAGAAGAAATCGCAAAAAGAAGCTCGAGGAAGAAGAAAGGACCGGAAAAAAACTCCGAAACGCAAAAGCTCTCAGAAGTTTGGGGAATTCTAAAGGTCTAAAACAATGAAGTGAAGGAAAATGCAAAAATCTCTCTCTTATAAACATCTTGGCGCCTCGAATTTCGCAAAAGGGGCCCAGGCGACATACTTAAATGCTTAACAGCCACTCCGGAAACGGATTGATGCCCAACAGCCATTCAGAAGCCACTTCAGCAGCCATAGTCAATACAAGCAAGGAACTAAGAACTAGTCGATCGGCACACAGTTTGAGGAGGCACCGTTTGGATTTCCAACTGCTTTTCAAAATCCTCAGAGCCACCAAAATTCAAAAGTGACGTCATCATAATGGTCCATTTGAAAATATCTTCGAATAGACTGGTCATATGCCCAATTTGAAGTTAATTTGCCTACCACCCAAATTCTTCCAAAAACACAAATCAATGCCATAAAATCCCAAACTCTGACAAAATCAACCAACGTTTTCATCTCCAAAGAGAACATTTTCAAACAAAAGGTTGTTCTATACCTCAGGGAACCTTCTTTGGGCTTTTCCCATAATCCCCGCGGATATGCAAATACTTGATATCCTTGAAAAGTAGGGCATGAGCAGCCTTTAAAACAAATTTTCCACACGTTTCCATCAAAAGTACACATTTGTGAAGTTCCCGAGGCACAATGATTACCATAACATATTCCAATCATTGTACCTCGGGCGGAGGGCATTTGTTGGCACACAAAAAATTCATATGTCCATATATAACATTCCCCAAGGGAAAATACACATTTTTTTTTATAAAAAATGATGACATTTGGTGACTGCTGGAATCTGGCCGGCTACAACAAAAGAATTCTCCAATGGCTACTATCTACAAAACATCACTTGCTACTGCAGTCTTCAAAATACAGGCTGCCCAGCGCAATGAAGTGGCTGCTGATTTCCGTTCAAAAACTGGCCGCCCGATGATGCAAAACTAACCGCTAGACGCTACATTTGACGGTGCGAGTCTGGCAATTGGATGCTACATGACTCCACGCATTGGCCGCCGACATCATTTTTCCTCGGCTGCACATCTCACATGATCCATGGTCAATTACTGCTTCCAACGGCCGATGGACCTGTAAAAAAGGAACGGTTACATGCCCATCAATAGTGGTTTCAAAACTACCTCCACTGCCCCATAATCTCCTCCAGTTATGGCCTCACAAAGGTTATAAATTGAAGACTCAAAAGGACAGGGAAGGAGGTTGGACAATTGTCTCTGCCACAAAACTACCATCGTCTCCCAGATCCTGCATCAAGAAGCCTAAAAACTCTGTCATTGTGAAAACTCTCTCCTTCATCTGTTTGATGAGAATCAAGCAGTGATAGGCGTTTTCTCCTAGGACCTGGGTGATAGCCTCTTAAAGTCAGCCTTTATTCTTCTCACAAGGGAGGAAAGACAGAGATTGCCTTTATTATTCTGAAGCAAACTCCTCTGATTAATCTTTCTTCCCCATTCATAGTGATGAACTACAAAGACTAACTGAAGAGGCTAAATTATAGATTTCTCCAATCCTGTCTCCAGCAAATCCTCGAAGACTGCAACTATCGCCTTTCTTCCTTCCACCCAAGTTTTTCATTATTTTGATCTCCTAAGCCTGATGACGGGGTTGTAAAAAAAAATTTGTAAACAACTTGCACTCAGAAGGTGAAACAATGAAGAACCCATGTAAAAATAACAGTGGAAATGACCCTTTTTTTGTATAATTAGATTGTCTTCATGTCTTTCTGTAATGTTCAAATGTTGAAATGAGAAATAAAAGCTTCTGCAAAAACTTTTTCACTTCTCAATTACCCTCTCCATTTTGGACGAAACAACGCACAACTGAAACAAACCCATTAAAAGGAGTCAGTACCGATCTTGTGTGGGGCAAAGATGAGTTCAATACTTCTGATATGTCTTAGTTCAATTCTTCTCATATGTCTTATGAGGCAACGATCACAGAAACTCCCACGCACAAAAACTCTTCAACAATGAGGTGGGGCAATGATTCGTTGGAAAAAAATTAGGCTGATGATTAGATCTTGGGGCATGGTTGTCTGATGATTGGAAAGAAAATTCATGAAAGCTTCCGCAAGTAGTGCCTCTACAGCGAATCGTACATTGGTGTAGGAGGCTTGGAATCATTCTCTCCCATTTCAATTTTGAAACTTAATATATTTTATCCCATTTGAATTTCAAAACTTGATCCAAAACTAGGAAATAAAATCCGTTAGACAACCTAATGCGTTTAAAAGGGCAAATCAACAATTAAATATCATGTTTAGGAGCTTAAAATTAGGGCTTAAATGCGTGACATAACTTCAAATGGTTAGAAGGGCAAATCAATCATGCAAATGTATGATTTGGCATACTTAGGAACCTTCGCCTGCAATAACTCTAGGCACATGGACCAAAGGCTTTAACTGAAAATCCTGTGGATTAGAGGCCTTAAAGGACAGTATTTAGGGACCTTTGGCTAATTATCCCTAAAAAATAAGGGGGGGTTATGTTGAAATTATTGCTTTTAATATTCTTGTAAGAAAATCAAGAAAACCTCGTAGGGAATCCAAAAACGTTGGGATTTTAAAGGCCAAGTAGGAATGTTTAGCATCATTATCGAATTTTATTGTTATTTTGAAATATGTAAAGTCATGACTCTTTGGAAGTGTCCTTTGGCAGGCTATATAAGGATCCGTTGTAGTTGTTTTGTAGAGTCATAAAGGTCTAGGAGATTATCCAAGTCTTTGGTGTAGAGAAATCTCTCGTTAAGTTGTGTGCGTGTGTGTGTGGAAATATTCACACGCATCTATCCATCATCATATTATCAGGAGGGACAACATAGTAGGGCGGACTTTATGATTCATCCGAACCATCCACAAACATGGGACCCCCTTAATTATTATGGATCAATTGAGTATTCACTAATCCAAATGGATTGCACTGTTGGATAGATGGTCAAGTTTTTTTCCCTTTAACATAAAGTCATTAAATTTGTGGTTAAGGGATGAAGGGATTAGAGAAATGGGATTGACTCCAAACTTGATATATGGGCCCATCCAAGATTACTTTTTCCATCCCCCCAAGTCCCATGATTAGTGGGGCTCTAGGCGGGCCCTGTCAAGTTTGACAGGGCTCCAATGATCATGGGACTTGGCGGGGATGGAAAGAGGCATCTTGGATGGGCCCATATATCAAGTTTGGGGTCAATCTCATTCCTCTAATCCCTTCATTCATGGCCCACAAATTTAACAACTTTATATTAATGGAGAAGAATTAACCCGATCCAACCGTCCAATCCATTTGGATAAGTGAAAACTTGATGGATTTAATGTGACTCAAGGGGTCCCATGTGTATAGATGGTTCGGTGTATCATAAAGTTGGCCCCATTATGTTGTCCCTACCAGAATATGGTGAGGGACGGATGCACATATTCCCCATAAGTATATATGGGAAATGCTCCTGTGAGAGCATCTCTCACCTTACTATGAGAGATAAGGTGGGAACGCTCACATTTAAGTTGTTGCCATTGGATATAGATGTGAAAGCCCCCATCTTATCTCTCATAATAAGGTCAGAGCATCTTTTGTTGGAGCATCTCGCTATATATATTAGGGGTCAGCTCTCCTAAGCTCAAGCTTAGGATAAGATAAATATAAGTGTGTGGTGGGGCCCACCTAGGCACCCACATGGGGATGGGGATGGGGATGGAGATGGAGGGGATTTCAAGGACTCCTTAGGATCCTCTTCTGTGCAGAAAATCAGCCCCAAGCATGATTTCTATCATCTCCATCTGGGTCCCAAAGTTTAATAGTCTACAGTAAATTTGGATCAATACATAGTCAATTCAATAGTCTAGTAAATTCGGATCTGACCAAAAGTTGGTGGACATGTGCAATTCAGAGGGGTCCTATGTTTGGTTCATTTGGATGGACCAAGAATGCCCACAACCATAAGCCTACGAAATTTTATCCAAAGCTCAAGCTTGGGCGAGCCTTGCTTATATATATATATATGGGAGATGCTCCTATGAGAGATATCTCTCACCGTATAAGAGAGATAGGGGTGGAGGCCCTCACATTTAAGTTGTTGGCATTGGATATGGATGTGAGGGTCCCCACCAAATCTCTCATTTAAGGTGAGAGATATCTCTCATGAGAGCATCACCATAAATATATATATGGGAAATATTCAAGTGAGAACTATTTCTCACCAATTATATGAGAACTTTTTTGTGGGGCCCAACTAGCAACCCATCGAAACCTAACAACCAATAAGGAACCCCTTGATAGTCACTAATCCCAAGGATTGGCACACATCCGAATGGACTGAACCATTGGATCGAGGGTTGAATATTTTTTTGAATATGAAGCCATTAAACTTGTGGGCCACAGATGAAGGGGTTGGGGGCATGGGTTTGGGGCCAAACTTGATACTTGAGGTGGTCTCACATAGATATTTCCATCCCACAAAAAAGTTCTCATATACTATGTGAGAACTAGTTATCACCTGAATATTACCATGTGTATATGTATACATATACACACACACACATATATATATATATATATATCGTAGCTTTGCTAAGGTAAAGCTTAAAAGAACATAAGGTTAGGTGAGCTCAAGTGCGTGGTGGGGCCCACCTTGGGACCTGCATGGGGATGGGGATGGGAGACTTCAAGGACTCCTTGAGACCCTCTCTCTTGCAAAAAATAGGCCCCAACCGTGGTTTCTATCAGCTCTATTTGGGCCCCAAAATTTTAATGGTTAACAATCTATTCGAATCGGTACACAGTCGATCCAACGGTCCAATAATTTCGGATCTGACCAAAAGTTGGTGGACATGTGGAATTCAGGGGTGTTAGGCGTTTGGTCCATCCAATTGGACCAAGGGTGGGCCCTATAAGCATGAGCTTATGGAATTTTATCCTAAGCTTTAGCTTATGAGAACCTTGCCCATATATTTATATATATATATATATATATGTAATGGGGGATATTCATGTGCATCCTTCCCTTGACTTTAGTTTGTAATGGGGGATATTCGTACCCATATCCTAAGCTTTAGTTTGTAATGGGGGACAAACTTAATTGGGCCCACCTAGGGACCCACTAATCATGGGACTTGTGGGGGATTAAAGGAGACATCTTGGATGAGCCCATATATCAAATTTGGGGTCAATCCCATGACTCTAACCCCTTCATCCATGGCCCACGAATTTAACAACTTTATATTAAAAGAAAAGATCAGACTCTCGATCCAACGGGCCAATCTATTTGGATAGGTCAAAATTCAATGGGTCGTAGTTAAGGGGGTCCCATGTGTGTGGATGGTTCGGATGTTTTATAAAGTCAACCCTATTATGTTATCCCTCACCATAACATGGTGAAGGATGGATTCGCATGAATATTTTCATGTATATATGGAGGTAGCCGTCTCCTTGGCTCAAGCGGACGGGAAAGTGTTGTCTGCTGCCTAGGGTGGGGTCCACTATTTGGTCCATCCAAATGGACCACACATACGGGCCCCCTGAATTACACATGTCCATCAAAATTCGGCCCCATTCGATTAAACAGGACCGTTGGATCGAATGACACCCATCCTAATGGACCACACATCGTTAAAATTTTATGGCCCAAATGAAGATGATAGAAATCATGGATGTGGCTGATTTTTTTTGTAGAGAGGAGGGCCCATATGTGTCCTTCAAATACCCCTATCCCCATTCCCATGTGGGTCCCTAGGTGGGCCCCCGACCATTGAGCGGACGCCCTTATCCTCAGCTCAAGGTGAAGATAGGGAGCCTATATATATATATGGGAGATGCTCCTACGAGAAATATCTCTCACCTTATATGAGAGATAAGGATGGGGGCCTTACATTTAAATTGTTGGCATTTGATATGGTTATAGGGGCCCCAACCTAATCTCTCATTTAAGGTGAGAGATATCTCTCATAAGAGCATCTCTCTCTCTCTCTCGATATATATATATATATATATATGGCAGCTCTCCAAAGCTAAAGCATAAAAGAAGGTGAGCTCAAGTGTGTGGTGGGGCCCACCTAGGGACCCACATGGGGATGGGGATCAGGGACTTCAAGGACTCCCTGGGACCCTCTTTCTTGCAAAAAATCATCCCCAACCGTAGTCCTATCATCTCCATTTAGGCCCCAAAAGTTTAATGGTCAACAGTCCATTCACATCGGTACACAGTCGATTCCATGGTCCAATAATTATGGATCTGACTGAAAGTTGGTGGACTTGTGGAATTCACAGGTGTCATGTGTTTAGTCCATCCAAATGGACCAAGGGTGGGCCCTATAAGCGTGAGCTTATGGAATTTTATCGTAAGCTTTAGCTTATGAGAACCGTGCCCATATACATATGTATATGGGAGCCTTACAAGACGCTCAGGCATTTCTTAGGAGAAGACGCCCTACCTCGTTGAGCCCACTGGGATGCACGATGATCATGGAAGTCCATTGGATGGGAAAATCCATATAAGGCCTATTTTATATGCAAAATCTTGTGTCCATAAGATCACCCTAACCTTTTGATCCAATGGCCCTAAGATTTAATGGTTTAGAGGCATCATTTTATCATGATTTCAATCTACCAGTGAGGAAATGTTGGATGGGTATCAAACTTGGACTTGTGACTACTCATAGTGGGGTAGTGTGTGTGAAAAGATTACATTGGCTCAACATGGGCCCCATGACCAAAAAAAAAAGATGGGCGAAAAAAGTGGTGTTTTTAAGAATTTCCCATATATATAAGTGATTTTTCCATCTAACTCAGAGCAGAGGTTTTGTACCGCCCTATGGTCGTACAACCCGACATTTACAAGCACGCACACTCCACACCTCTCTATCATGTTGGTTTTCTCAATTTATTACCATATTTCTACAAAATGGTCTCAGAGCATTTCTTCAAAGTGATTTTAGATTATGTTTGGGAGCTGTTATTGCTCCTTCCACATCCTTTTTTTTTTTTCAAAACTTTGGCACCCTTGTAGGAATTCCTCAAACAACCCCTCCCCCCCCCCCCTCCCTCTACCTCTCTCCCTCTCCCTGACCGTCTTTCTCTCTCCATCTCCTTCTCCTTTTTTTTCTCCGTCTCCTGCTCGTTGCCCACCTCCGCCCGCTCCCTCTCCCTCTCTTTGTCTCCCTCTCCATATCCATGTCTCTCTCCCTCTCCCTACTCGTTGCCCACCTCAGCCCCCCTCCTGACCCCGCCCACCTCCGCTGCTGGCCCAACCCCTCTCCTTCTCCGTCTTCCTCTCTCCCTGTCTCTCTCCCTCTCCCTCCCACCCTCTCCAAGCCGTTCGGCCACTCGGGGCTAAACAAATTAATATTGTTCGTCGCTAATTGGCCGAACAAGAACGTTAGGGAGAGGGAGAGAGGGAAGAACATCTATAGTCCTTAGGTCGACTGGGAAAGGGAGCTGTGAGCATTTCTTGTTACTGATCAATAGTGATTGGTTTTTCTAATTGTGGTTTTTCTCCCTAGATAGGGTTTCCACATAAAAATTGTGTCTTCTTTCTTGTGGTGTGTGATTAGTAGATTTTCTTGCAAGTTTGTTTTGATTTTATTCCACCGCGTTGATTTTTGGGACTGGCATCCATTCAAGTAGATTAAAAAGAGACACCTTTCAATTGGTATCAAAGCAGGTTACACTATTTTATTGTATAGATCCTAGATATTATTAGAATAAATATCTATCACTAAGACTCTTCGACCAATAAGCCCCCTTTGCTGGATAGCACGAATTATGCTTATTGGAAAGCCAGGATTGTTGCCTTTTTAAAAGCCATATATCTTAAAGTTTGAAAATCTATTGTGAATAGCTATTCCTTGCCCACTGTTGCTATTGATGGTGTAAATGTTTCCAAACTTGAAGAACGTTGGACTAAGGAAGAACAGCTGGCTGCTACTTGCAATTCTAGAGCTATTAATGCTATTTATAATGGTGTAACTGTATCTGAGTTCGAAGAATTTCTACTTGCACTACTATAAAAGAAACATGGGATATTCTGCAGACTGTGCACGAGGGTACTGACACTGTCAAATAGTCGAAACTTTAGAAGTTAAACACGGCCTTTGAAATGTTAATATGGACGAAGATGAGACATTTAATGAATTTAATGTGAAATTGAATGCAATTGTCAATGATATGTTTAATTTAAGTGATTCAATCCCTGGACATAGAATTGTCTAAAAGATTATGAGGTTTTTTCCAGAAAGATTTGATGCAAAGGTTGTGGCCATTGAAGAAAATAAAAATTTGAATACACTAAAGGTGGAAGAGTTAGTTGGCAACCTATAGACTTTTGAAGCAAACCGCAAACCCTAGGTCTAATGGGAAATCAAAATCTAAAGGTGTTACTTTGCAAGCTTTCAAGGAATCATTCAAGAAAATTGCAAGTGGTTCTGATACTGATTATAATGAGATTGATCCCCCAACTTGCTATATAGTTCATGAAGTGATTCAAGCTTTTTATGAAAGGGAAGATAACTAATTTGAAAATCCATAAAACTGCTGGTAAGAACAAATCTTCTAAAGGGATTTGGTGCTATGAGTATCAAGGTTTTGGAGACATTGCTAGTGACTACGGTAATAGAAAATCTAAGAAGAAGGCTTTGAATACGACTTGGGGAAATGATACTTCTAATGAAGATGATGAAAATCATGAGTCTAACAAGTCGGACACTAGCAAGGGGAAGTTCATTGCCTTTATGGAACCTACAGGTTCTGCTACTTCACATGTTTCTTTTGATGACAAGACTGATCATGATGATAATGAATAAGAGGAAGAACTAGATTGAGAAACTAAATATGAGACACTTTTCAGGAAGACCATGAACATTGTTAAGATGAATGAGAAAGTGGCAATCAATTAGAAAGCGGCTGAAGAGTAGAATTCCTCCCTTAAGACAGAACTGGTTGAAGCTCTTGCAAAGGTGCAACAACTGGAGGATGAGAACAACAGAATGGCTAATAAGTTGACTGGAGAATTACAAATGTGTTACTTGCTTGATTCTAATATGAAGACCTTGAAAGCTGAGAATACTGATCTGCAAGGAAGACTCAAGATGGTTTTGTCTGTGTTGAATACTGCCAATGCTTCATTAAACAAGATGAACGCTGGATCGAAAAAGCTAGATGACATCCTAAGCAGTCAAAAGGCAAAGACAGACAAGCATGGCATTGGTTACACTGATAGTGCATCCACTTCAAACACCAACGGTAAAAATTGTCTTGTTAAAAATCCAGTCATTACTAATACAGTTGTTGATGTTGCACACACAACTGTTAAAAAGAAGAATGTGTCATGTCCTACACGTGTTCCCACTTACCATCATTGTGGAGCTAAAGGACACATTCGACCCGATTGCAATAAGTTGCGAAGTTCACCAAATCAAATGCAATGGTAAAAGTAGAAGCCTGAGCTGAAGAATAATACCAAAGCTGTTTGGGTCAAGAAAGAGGACATGTCTTCTGCGTTGGTACACAGTTTGCTGAAATGCCTAAATTTGCAAATGTGCGTACCTAAGCTTTATCACCCATGATCTGCAAGATCAAGCCCCCACCCTAGTGCTGAAAACAAGATGACATTTAGGGGGAGTCAAAATTAAGGGAGAGCTAATGCATCCAGATTGACAAAAGCCACTTAAAGATACTTGTCTGTCAATTATAGACAAAAATGGGGAGAAGAATGGAGCTAGGGGAGTTATTCAAGATAAGACAGTGCAAGATCTACAGGCGCTGAAAAAAATTGTGCTGAAAATTCTATGTATTTTTTTATTTTTTTTTGGACTTTTGGGTAGATTAAATTTGTATTGTCCTAAGGAGTTTTGTCCATGAATTGTGAAAGGGGGAGATTGTTAGGAATTTCATTATATTAGCTAATTCATGGGTTGGACAAAACTCTGAATTCATTTGAGTTGTAATTTTGTATTTCTTTTAGAATGGATTGTGATTGAGTTACCAAAAGACCTGAAGCGAAGATTGAAGTGTTTTGAAGCAAGAAAGCCAATTTCCATAACATAAGCTCACTAGAGCGAACAAGGTAGCGAAGTCCAGGACAAAATGCAAGCTCGTTATAGCGAGACTTCCTTATTGCTATAGCGAACCTGGGAAAGTTGCCCAGTTTGATCCAAATTGCTAATTAGAGCTTGAGACTATTGTTATTCTAATTGGATTATGATTAGAAATCCAAGGCACGATTTAGGGGCTATATAAAGGGTGTTTTTCTCAACCATAAGCATGGAATTAAGTTTTTCTCTCATTGTTCTGAGGTGAGAAACTTCAGAGGGAGATTTCTTCTTCTCTAGAGCTATCATAGAGAGACTGTTCTGAGAGCTACTCTAGAAGGTTTGCTGCTTCTACTTTCTTATAAAAGACTTGAGCGTCTTAGTTCCCAAGGTGTTGTTGGAGGATCAAGCACGGGGAAGGGTATGCAGCGAGTAGTTGTGGCAGCTAGTAGTTGTGCAAAAACAACTACTGGCGTTAGGTCGACATGCTGACTGAGAAAGGGAGATGTAAATATATCTTGTAACCGTTCAATAGTGATTGGTTTTTATGATCATGATTTTTCTCCCTAGATAGGGTTTCCACGTAAAAATTATGTATGCGTTCTTGTGGTGTGTGATTGGTAGATTTGCTTGCTAATTTGCTTTGATTTTATTGTGCTGCATTGATTTTTGGGACCAGCATCCATTCTAATAGATTAAAAAGAAGCACCTTTCAAATAGAGTTTTGCCTTAAGTACATGATTACATAGGAGATCCTCGTTGTAAAGGTACCTCCATTCACTTTTTGCAAGGAGGGCCATATTTTTTAAGTTTGGGATTCTTAATTCCAATACGGCCCTCATTGATGGGTTTACAAATATCACCCTATTTTATAGTGTGGAGCTTTGCTTTATTATCCTAGTCTTCCCACCAAAACCTTCTCATAAGTTTTTGGTCAATAGTTTTGTTAGAGTCCAAGAACAGTCATATCACACAATGGGATAACTAAAGCCGACTTTCTTTAATAAACATCAAAACTTAAAACTTTTTTCTTATTTAGGATAGGGGATTGCCTTATAGTTCTCATTCATACTCATAGCCACCATAACTCCCTCGTAATCGTGTCCTTACTCATAGCCACCATAACACCCTGCTAATCGCGTGTCCTGGACCTAAGCGACCTTCCTAAGCTGATGTAGCCGTATACGGACAACCTTAGACACTGTACTTACTGGGCCACACCCACACAGATGTGGATCAGACTAAAGCCATTACTTATGCCATAACGTGAGAGAACTTGCAGTGATGCATTCCTGTGAACTGAGGGTGTTTGAGTATGCTATAAGAAACTTGACATTCTACCGCAAAATTTTTCGCAGCTAAAGGTCTCAAAGTCACCACTAAAAGTTTTAGTATCAATATTTTTCTCGCGCCTAAGTTGTCGCTAATAGTGCTGTCACTAATTGTTTTAGCTGCAATTTCCAAATGTCACAGCTACTTGTTAAAGTTTTAGCCTCGACACCAAAACTGTCACCAAAAGTCTACTATTTAGTGACAAGATTTACCGCCGCTAATTTAAACAATAATTGCCACTAAAAGTATAAAGCTGTCGCTAAAAAAAATATCATAAGCACATAAAAGCAAAGTTTTAGCGGCGACTTGTACTCGCAGCTAAATGTTTAACTTTTAGCCGCGACTACTACTCGCAACTAAATGTTTAACTTTTAGTCATGACTACAAGTCCTCGCTAAATATTTAACTTTTAGCAGCGACTTATTGTTGCAGCAAAAAAAAAAAACTTTTAGCAGCAAGCACAAAATTGATACTAAAAGTATTAGTATAACAATTTTAGCGGTATATTTAATAACGACTCACAGTCACAGCTAAAAGTTCAAGTTTTAGTGGCAACTTACCTCATACTTATACTAGCGACTTGTTGTCGCGACTAAAAGTTTAGAATTAAAAAGAAAAAATAGTTTTAATTTATTAAATTTAGTTTCTTTCCATTTATCTACTTTTCTCGAACCTGCTCATACAAGATGAAAACAGTAAAATTCCCAATCACCATCAGGTATTGAAACGTAACTTTAAACCCAAAATCACCAAGCTCCAACGTATTTAGCAACTAAAAGTTTAGAAATAAAAATAAATAAAAAATTTTTAATTTATTAAATTTATTTTCTTTTGATTTATCTTCTTTTCACGAACCTGCTTATACAAGATAAAAATAGTAAAATTTTCAATCACCATCAGGTATTGAAATATAACTTTAAATTCAAAATCATTAAGTTCCAACGTATTTAACTAGCAAAAGTTAAGTCTACATCATCATAATAAAATAAAACCTCAATAAAATATAAAAAAAATTATGATTTTGGGCTTTTGACCAGTTATGAATCACATCGGAATTTGCCCTGACTCTTTGAACTGCTGAAGGAGGGTGGTGAGTTAAGACTTTAGCGCAGCTTGCACCTCATCCATCTATGCTTGCTGCGAGGCTACCTAGGACTCTAAGGACTCTAGTCGTAAAGCCATCTTTCTTTTCTCATTTTCCATATCCTCAAAGAGCCTCCTCTGCTCCTCAGCTAGCCTCCTGAACTCCTCATTCTCCCTTTCTAGTTGCACACGGTTCCGCTGCCCAGCTATACATTTGGACCAGCCCCACAACCACGTATATATCATGATTGCTCTAGTCAAAGCACTGCCTCAAACCTCTCATCCTCGGTCATGGGAGGAACACCCTCCTCCAACGGTTAAGACTCTAGCTTCTTAAGCTCGTCCTACATTCAACAACGAATTTTTATTCTCTATCAATTTAGTGATATATATATAGTATAAAAAATTAAAATGAAAATAAATAATGGAACAATAAGTTACATAGTCTTGCTAGGAACTCGAATTCACCCAAGCATTTTCCTTCTTGCTAAACCGGGTAATGAACCGCAACTTAGTCCGGGAAGGCTTGTTCCCCGTCTCAAGATCACGCTATCATTATACAAGTTAACACATATAATATTATTGGGAGATGCTCCTATGAGAGCATCTCTCACCTTACTATGAGAGATAAGGTGGGGGTCCTCACATTAAAATTGTTGGCATTGGATATGGATGTGAGTGCCCCCACCACTATCTCTCATATAAGGTGAGAGCTATCTCTCATAGGAGCATCTCTCATATTTATTTAACAAACAAATTGTTCTAAAAACTTTGAGTGAAGTTTACATTATCATAGCTGATCCGAGCAAAAGCGTTTGTCCCAACAATATGGCCATTAGTCTGCTTTTTCCTATTCTCCTTGTTTCTATTGCTGATTTTCAGCATTCAGGAACCATAAATTATAAGCAATACATGTATAAATGATAGATTGAAAGGGTAGACGATATAACTTAATTAACATCCACACCGTTAATTTTTCATATCCAAAATACCTAACAAGATCAACCCAATCATCGTTGCTCACACTTGAGGGAGGATTCTCCAGTCTCATTTCGTCAGTGTCCGACTTGCAATAATGATCTTTATGCAGCCTATGCCAACAGTCTAGATATTGGCAATTTAGCTGCTGATATACAGCTTTCTAGATACACTACAAAATAAAGAGACTTATAGTGGGACCTTTAGCTGTAGTTTTTTTTTTCCACTAGCAAAGTGTGTGGGTAAAACACCGTAATGACAAAGTTAAGCAGGGATTACGGCTGAACTTGCCGATCACCTCAGCCTCTGTGGCGGAAGCTCGGCAGCCCATTGAGCTCGGTCATAGCTCGGCAGCTCGGTCATAGCTCGGCAGCTCGGTCATAGCTTGGCAGCTCAGTCAGCCCGGTCTCAGCTCGGCATAGATGCGAGCTCGGTGCAAAGGCGCACCACGGCCAAGCCATCCTTGGTCAGGCTAGGATGCTAAAGTCAGGGTGGGCCGCCACCCTCCTGGAAATGCGGCGCGCTCAGACTGATACGGGCATTCATTTATGGCGATAGGATCGCTCATTTATGGCGATAAGAGGTTTGCTTTATCAGCCCTGTACGTCAACTGACTGAAGGCATGGAAAGTGAGGATGGGATGTTGCCCACTCTACCTTCTGCAGCCCGCCAGGGTAAGGGTCGATGGGACCTCACCTCACCTACCCCCACTCACAGAGAGAATGAACGTGGAACGCTCGCTTATATATACGCATGGGATTGGACCCATGAAAGGTACGCAATACTCAGCATACAGCTCTGAATACTAGACTGTTTCATTCCCTTCTTCCTCCTCCTGTTTAGTCTCCTCAGAACTAACTCAGGCATCGGAGTGCCTTCGGCTCTCGGCAGCCAGGGGCTCTGACGTTAGCCTTTCTCCTTCCGTTTCAGGTTCCAGGCGTTCAGCATTTCCCTGTCCTAAGCATTCTACCCCGATCTCATCCTAATCTAAGTAGGTGTCGTTTTTACCGCCTACAGTTTGGCGCCGTCTGTGGGGAACTGAACAAAAAGCTTGTAATCACCATGCCTCCAAAAACCAGAA
This sequence comes from Persea americana, assembly GCA_029852735.1. Taxonomy (NCBI): domain Eukaryota; kingdom Viridiplantae; phylum Streptophyta; class Magnoliopsida; order Laurales; family Lauraceae; genus Persea; species Persea americana. Next base: position 20,794,953 of record CM056816.1, read on the forward strand.
ACGGCGAAGGACCCTCCAAAGGCAAGGCTTCGTCCATACAGCCTACACTGGCGCAAAATCTTCCACCTCCTCCCCCTCAGCAAAGGAGGTCTGGCGGGAGGTCTCCCACGGTCCAAACAGCGTCACAGTCTAGGGGAGTAACCATGCTCTCCCTTCGCGACGTCCCACCTCCTGAACAGCCCCGCCATAGCCATGGGCGGGGCAGGCAAGGCGACAAGTCAGTCACCAAGCCGCACGAGAAGTCAGCCCGGGCTGGATCGCTGTCACATCATCAGGCCAGCCTCGATCGGAACGAAGATCCCCGCCTGGAGGATATCAGAGCACAGAACCGCCTCATCCAGGAACAGCGTGAACTTATCCAACGGCTCGAGCAGCAGCTCGATGACAAGAAGGGTCAGAGCCCGCCGCCCAGGCGCGTGGACCACGGGCGAGACCTGAGGCACGTCCTCAACAGTAAGAGGCGTGACCGAGACCAAAGAGAAGAAGGCTCCAGCAGCAGCCACGTGCACGAAGGGCCAAAGAAGCAACGCCAGATCTCGGAAGATCTGGAGCTAAAGCAGTGGATCGACCAGCAGGTGAAGCAAACAATCCGCCAGAACATGGAGACTGCTGGCATCGACCGAGACCAGTACACCCCCTTCGAAGCTGAGGACACTGGCGCGTCTCCTTTCTCTAGGGAGATAAGAAAATATACGCTCCCCGAGAAGTTCAGCGTCCCGAGGTTCACCCTGTATGACGGGACCTCGGATCTTGCCGCACACCTCCGACATTACGTCCAAAGGATGTCGGTCTGGGGGGATGACGATTCCCTGAACTGTCGAGTGTTCTCCTCCAGTTTGGCGGATCTACCCCTGCGGTGGTTTTGCTCGCTTCCAGAGGATTCCATCTCCAGTTGGCGGCAACTCCGGACCTCCTTCCTGGGGAAATTCCAGGCCCATCGCGTCATCCCGAAGACCGATGCCGACCTGATGGCCCTCCGGATGCAGGAGAACGAGAACGTCACCCAGTTCGCTCGTCGATTCTGGACTGTCTACAGCCAGATCGAGTGCGCTTCTGAGGAGCTGGCAGTGAGATCCTTCCAGCTGGCTCTGCAGCCAGGCATCCCGCTCCGGGCGCAACTGGTCATGTACCCCGTGACCACCATGAAGGAGCTGATGACCCGAGCCAATCGGTTCATCCTGGCGGAAGAAGATGAGGTCCGAGGTCGGGAGAACTTCGGCCTCACTAAGAAGAGCCAACCGGCCAAGGGAGACAACAGGTCCTCCAGAAGGGAGGATCGTCGCAGAGACCCATCCCCGGATCGGCGCAAGGCCCGGTCCTCCGAGCACCGCCGAGCTCCCTCTGCCTCGTCAGCGCCGTCGGGGAGCGGCAGAAGGTCTGGCCACGAGCCGACCTCCTACGTGGCAGTCAACACCATCTTCAAGGAGCCAATCTATAGGCTCCTCAACAAAATAAAAGCGCAGCCTTTCTTCAAATGGCCACGCCCAATGACGACCGACCCCTCCTCCCGGGACCAGAGTAAGTTCTGTGCCTACCACAAGCAGAATGGGCACAGGACCGACGAATGTAAGAGCTACAAGTTCCATCTGGAAAACCTCGTGAAGGAGGGGCACCTGAGGGAGTACATCAAGCAGGAGGGCCGAGGTGATGACCGACCTCCGCGGCGGGACGCTGATAACCACGACAGCGAGCCAGAGGGTATCATCAACGTCATTCACCTCGCCGCCCCACCAAAGAAGAGTTCTCAGGCCCGCGCCGAGGCCAGGCGCGCCTCACACCAAAAGCAGGTGCTGACCGCGGCACCAGAGCCGGCCGCGAAGAAGGCCAGAACGGAGGGGGTCAGAATATGGTTTTCTGATAAAGACTTGGAAGACGTCGAGCTCCCGCACAACGACGCTCTAGTTCTCACCTTGAAGCTGCAAAACTTCTTGGTTCAGAGAGCCCTTGTCGACCCTGGCAGTTCGTCCGAGGTCCTCTACTACGACTGCTTCAGGAAGTTGGGACTAAAGGACGAGGACCTCCAGGTTGCCCGAACCCCTCTGGTCGGTTTCAGCTCCAAGCCTGTCTATCCCAAGGGCAAGGTCTCCCTTCGAGTCCAAGTCGGTGGCGCCTGTAGGCAAGTCGACTTCCTAGTGGTCGATGTCCCTTCCCCGTACAATGTCATAATGGGGAGGACGTGGCTGCACAGCATGGAGGCGGTACCCTCCACCCGGCATCAGAAGCTTAAATTCCCTTTGGAAAGCCAGTCGGGTCGGACGGACGTGATCACCGTCAGAGGCGACCAGCACATGGCCAGGCAATGCCTGCTGGCCGTGCTGCCTGACGAAGCTGAGCCATCCCAAGTCAATGTGGCCGAACTGGATAGAGAGGCTGAGCTCGGTGACGTCGGCAGGGCTCCGGCGCAGAAGAGCATCGAAGACCTCACCAAGGTCAACATCGATCCCGCCGACCCCGACAGATTCTTTCTCGTGGGAAGCCAACTCCCCGAGACCGAGAAGACAGAGCTGCTCAATCTCCTCGAAGAAAATAAGGCGGTCTTTGCCTGGACACCATATGAGATGCCCGGCATTGACCCGGCAGTCATCTGCCATGAGCTGAAGGTGGATCCCAACCATAGGCCCGTACTTCAAAAGCCGCGCCGGACCGGGGTCCCGCAGACCGAGGCCGTGGTTGAGGAAGTTCAGAAACTCCTCGAGGCAGATGCAATAAGAGAGGTCCACTATCCGGAGTGGTTAGCTAACACCGTGGTGGTGAAGAAGAAGACGGGAAAGTGGAGGGTTTGCGTGGACTTCACCGACCTCAATAAGGCTTGTCCCAAGGACAGCTTCCCTCTTCCAAAGATCGACCAACTCATCGACGCTACTGCCGGACACGACCGGATGAGCTTCTTGGATGCCTACCGAGGATACCATCAGATCCCCTTGTACGCGGCAGACCAGGAGAAGACAGCTTTCATCACTCCCAGGGGCACCTATTGTTACAAGGTGATGCCCTTCGGGTTAAAGAACGCCGGAGCGACATACCAGCGCTTAGTAACGAAAATGTTCCAGGCTCAGCTCGGCAAGACGGTGGAGGTCTACATCGATGATATGGTCGTCAAATCCAAGAGGTCGCAGGACCATCTGACCGACCTCCGCCAGATTTTTGACATCCTCCGCCAGTTCCAGCTGAAGCTTAATGCGTCCAAGTGCGCCTTTGGGGTCGGTTCCGGCAAGTTCCTAGGGAGCCTGGTCACAAGAAGGGGGATCGAAGCGAACCCTGATCAGATCACCGCGCTCCAGGAGCTCCAGTGTCCGACCTCGGCGAAACAAGTTCAGCGGCTGACCGGAATGGCTGCCGCCCTGAACCGCTTTATCAGCCGCGCTTCGGACAAGTGCAGACCCTTCTTCCAACTATTGCGAAAGGGCTCCAAGTTCCAATGGACATCGGATTGCGCTCAGGCGCTGCAACAGCTAAAACAGTACCTTTCTTCTCCACCACTGCTATCAACCCCGACTTTCGGAGAGGCACTGTTCTTGTACCTGTCGGTCTCGGACCATGCAGTGAGCTCGGTGCTCATCAGAGAGGACGACGGCCAGCAAAGGCCCGTCTATTACACGAGCAAGACCCTGCTGGACGCCGAGACCAGGTATTTGCAGCTCGAAAAGCTCGCCTTGGCGCTGGTTAGCGCCTCCCGAAAGCTCTCCCACTACTTCCAAACCTTCACAATAGTGGTCGTCACAGAGTACCCACTGAAGGCTCTCCTCCGGAAGACGGATTTCTCCGGACGGATCTCCAAATGGGCTGTCGAACTGGGGCAATATGATATCAGCTATAAGCCCAGGATGCCATCAAAGCTCAAGTCTTAGCTGACTTCATTGTGGAATTTACTCCTCCGAGTTCGGCACCGACCGCGCTCGACACCGAACTGGGGGGCGATAGGGGTGCAGAGGTTGTCACCGAGACTGAGCAAGAACAGTCCTGGAGAGAACTCCTAGACTCGTCCTGGAAAGTCTTCGTCGACGGATCCTCAACATCCAAGAGAGCTGGCGCTGGCATAGTTCTCCAGTCTCCCGAAGGCCTCGTCATCGAGCAAGCTGTGACACTTGGTTTCAAGGCATCTAACAACGAGGCCGAATATGAAGCGCTCATTGCCGGACTTAACAGTGCCAAAATCTTGGAAGCCCGGTCCGTTGTGGTTTTCAGCGATTCCCAACTGGTGACGAGCCAGCTCAGCGGGGATTACCAGGCTCAGGATGACAGGATGGCAGCCTACCTCGCCCACGCTAGGGGACTTCTCTCCCAGTTCGAGAGGGCCGAGGTTCGGCAGATCGGCAGAGAATCCAACTCCCATGCAGACGCCCTCGCCAGCCTCGCCTCGGCAGTGGAAGCCGGTGAAAAGAGAATAGTTGAAGTAGAAACGCAGCAGGAGCCCAGCATCGACCTCCAGCAACCACGGCAGCTCATGTGCCTTGATCTCGGCCCGAGCTGGATGGACCCTATCGTTGCTTACCTGAAGGACGACCAGCTACCCGAAGACAAGACTGAAGCTCGAAAGATCAGATTGAAGGCGACCCGGTTCTGGCTGTCCCCAGACAGCAAGCTCTATAGGAAGTCATTCACAGGGCCCTACCTCCAGTGCGTTCACCCCGGCAAAGTCGACGATTTCCTCTACGAGATTCACGAAGGAGTCTACGGCAGTCACATAGGAGGTCGGTCACTTGCGTACCGAGCTATCAGCCAGGGTTACTGGTGGCCGTACATGCAGAAGGACGCCCAGCTTTACGCCAGGAAGTGCGAGAAGTGCCAGAAGTTCTCCCACTCTCTCCACCAGCCAGCCCAGGACCTGAGTTCCCTCTCCAGCCCATGGCCTTTCGCCCAGTGGGGCCTGGACATCGTCGGACCACTTCACCGAACTCCGGGGAACAAAAGATGGTTGATTGTGGCCACGGACTACTTCACAAAATGGGTCGAAGCTGAACCATTGTCCTCCATCACCGAATTAGACACGAAGAACTTTGTGTGGAGGAACATCATCACCAGATTTGGAATTCCCCGCACTCTCATCTCCGACAACGGTACGCAGTTCGATTCCAACTTCTTCAAAAGCTTCTGCCAGGAGTACGGCATTCGCAACATCTACTCCACCCCGGCGTATCCACAGAGCAACGGCCAGGCCGAGATCTCAAACAAAGTGCTTCTCGACGGAATTAAAAAGAGACTCGACCGAGCCAAAGGTCGATGGGCAGAGGAGCTGCCAAGTGTTCTATGGGCCTACCGAACTACTCCGAGGCGTTCCACCTCGGCGACCCCGTTCTCCCTCGCCTACGGCATGGAAGCAGTCATTCCCCTTGAAGTCGGCCTCCCGACCTTGAGGTCGGAACTCTGTGACCAGGGCCTGAACGATCAGAACGTGGCACGAGAGCTGGATTTGGCTGAAGAACGAAGAGAGGCGGCAGCTATCCGCCTGGCCGCCTATCAGCAGCAGTTGGCCAGGGGATACAACCAGAAGGTCAAGGAAAGAAGATTCACGATAGGAGAGTTGGTCTTGAAGAAAACACTTCCTGGCGACCGAGATCCTAACGAGGGCAAGCTGGCGCCCAACTGGCAGGGACCGTTCAGAATAACGTCAACGGCCGGGAGATCTGCCTACCGACTTGAAGATATGGAGGGGAAGGCACTCCCGCGACCATGGAATGCGACGCATCTCAAAAAATTCTACTTCTGAAATGTATCACAAAAATCAAGTATCAATAAAAAAGGCGATTTTTTCTGGAACGAGTCTTTGCATTACTTGGGAGTACCGACTGTCAGCACGGTTCCATCTCCTGCCTCACATATCAGGGTCCGGTATCAGTACCACCCTCGCGGCTCGGCGCCTCTGTTCAGAGGGCCAACCGTCCTGAGCTCGGTGCCTTCACCAGCTCTGGCGGCACAGCCATATGCAAATCAGGGTCCGGTAACGATACCACCCTCGCGGCTCGGCGCCTCTGTTCAGAGGGCCAACCGTCCTGAGCTCGGTGCCTTCACCAGCTCTGGCGGCACAGCCATATGCAAATCAGGGTCCGGTAACAGTACCACCCTCGCGGCTCGGCGCCTCTGTTCAGAGGGCCAACCGTCCTGAGCTCGGTGCCTTCACCAGCTCTGGCGGCACAGCCAAATGCAAATCAGGGTCCGGTAACAGTACCACCCTCGCGGCTCGGCGCCTCTGTTCAGAGGGCCAACCGTCTTGAGCTCGGTGCCTTCACCAGCTCTGGCGGCACAGCCAACAGTATATCAGGGTCCGGTATCAGTACCACCCTCGCGGCTCGGCGCCTCTGTTCAGAGGGCCAACCGTCCTGAGCTCGGTGCCTTCACCAGCTCTGGCGGCACAGCCAACGACATCCGGGTTTGGTATCAGTACCACCCTCGCGGCTCGGTTCCTCTGCTTAGAGAACCAACCGTCCTCGCCTGGTACCTATCCAACTACTCGGTAAACTACTTGCGTCAACACTCATTCCACCATAAGCAAAATCACAACCATTCACAGACCAAGTGGCAATGTGTTGTTTTATTATTATGGAAGAATCCGTTTGAATACAATGTGTGGCAAAACAAGAAAATTACATAGTTCAGGGAGCTGCTGCTCCCTTATTACAGTTGGTCCCGGTAGCACTCTCGCTGGGAGCGGCTGGGGCAGCCTCAGGAACCGCTGGAGGAGCAGGGGCGGCCGGAGCTGGAGGGACCTCTGAGGCTGACGGAACGGGGGTGATTCCCGAGGTGGCTCGCAACTCCGAATCCGAGCGAGGAAACCTGGGGGAATTCTGAAAGATAGGGCTGTCCGGAGGGACGCCGACCCTCCTTAAGGCCGCCTTCCACCCAAGTGTCCACGCCTTCTCTCGGATTCCTGGCAGTTGGGCCTTGTAGTTAGCCGTCAGCTTGCTGACCTCCTCGTTCATCACGGACTCGTGCTCGGCTAGGTACTCTTCCTTGAGTTTGGCCTCTTGCACGTTGAGAGCCTGCGCGAGCTCGGCCGCCTTCCCCTCCAGAGCCATCTCCAGCTTTCTTTCAGCTAGCTTTCTCTCGGAGGTTAGCCTCTTGTTCGTCCCCCGCAGCATTTGCATGTCTTCCTCCAGCCGTGACGACGTAAGCCGGGCCTCGTCTAGCTCCCAGGAGAGGCGGGCGTTTTGGTCCTTCGCCTCCTTCGCCTCCTCTTTGAGGTGCTCGGACAAGGCCCGCGCTGCGTCGAGCTCGGCCAAAAGATCCGCGGTTTTCTTCGCCTCCTCCTCCAGGGTAGCGTCCCTCGCCGCCAGGGACTTCAGCAGTTCCTCTTTCTCCGCTGCACAAACTGCTGCCCTGGCCTCGGCTGCGTCCAGCCTACCCTTGCCAGTTTGGCACTTTTGCAAGAGCTGCAGCAAGAACAGAGTGTCACCAAATGAAATGCAGCAGAAAAACAAAAGAACATGAAGAATTAACTGTACATACCTCTACCAATGACCGCATTGAGGAAAGCAGCAGGGATTCATTATCCATCTGCGCCCACCTTGCCATGTCCTGGGGAAGGGCGCAAGCTCGTCCCAGAGCGGCAACCACATCGGGGTTGACCGCTCGGTCCGACTCGGCTAGTGGCCTCCCCAGCACCCCCTCGACGTCCGGTCTCCAAGGAATGAAATCGGAGGGAGTGGCAGACCCACCGACCGACATGGCAGGTTCCGGGGCAGATGGGGATTCGACCCTGGGCCTTTTCTCCGGCCTGCGCCCCTCGGCAGCCCCGGCAGTAGCCGCTCTGCCAGAGCCAGAGTGCGATTCTTCAAAGACGATGGGCGGAGGACCCGCGCCGACCTCGGCCGCTGCAGGGGGACCCGATTGATCACCTTCGGAGGCTTCCGGAGCCGTCTCGGTCTCGGGAGAGATAACCTCTGCAGCAGCCACCGAGGACGTAGCTGGGGCAACGTCAGCACCTCGGGAGGGGCCCGCGGTCTCGGCCATGTCCCCAAATGCCGCGGCGGCAAGGTCTTCCGCGACGAAGCGCTGGCAACGGCCGCGCAACATCTCGACCTCGGACTCTTCCGAGCTGGATGTGCTCCTGGACTCGCTGGAGACGACAAATTTCTGCCTCTGCCGACTGCGTCCGGTCTCAGCTCTCTTGGTCGCTGCTGACCCACGGACAGGGGACCGTCCGCCCGACTCTACCGGAATGCCGCTTGGAATCGCGACAGTAACTGTCTCCGGAATAGGAGCCTCAGCCTGTTCGGTGGCCGGTCTGGTGCATTCCCCGTAAAGCACGGAGTCGATCCCGGTCACCCGCCTCTGAGCAAGGAAAGACTTGTAGTGCGGCGTGTACCCCAGCAGCGAGTACGCGGCTCGGCATTGATGGCCGCGGTACGTCCGCACCTTCTCGTGCCAATCGCTGTTCACCCTCCACCGGTTCCTCCTGGCCAGCTCCCTCCTCTGCCGAAAACCTGCAGAAACAGAACAACGTCAGCAAAGGGAGAGAGATGATTAAAGCACAAAGTCCAGGGGCCTTGGTTTTTTACTTGGGGGGACTCCAATTTTGCGCGGTATCCTGGCCGTGGTGCTGGGTTCCGCCTCGCCGAACTCCCACGCCCCGCGGACGAAGACGCGGTCCTCCCCCGCGTATTTATACGAGTCTTCCAGCGCGGTCACGAAGGCGGTCCGGTGGAGCCTTAGCCGAAGATAGTATGTATGTCCCTCTGCGGATTTGCAGAGGTCATACGCCTCCTCGATGTCCGAGACGCCGAGGTTGATCGACAAGACCTCGTTGAGCCGCACTGTTCCCATGATGATCTTGTATCCGTTGGGAAGCAGCTGGCAGGGGCTCAACCCCCACTCCCGGAGACATTCCCTGAGGAGTGGGTGGAGGGGGAACCGGACTCCTCCCTCCACGACGGCCACCAGCCAGAACGGCATCCAGCCGTCGCTGTACGTGATACCGTCGTCGGGTCCGTCTGGCCTAACCTCTACGTTCGCAGGGACTTTGTATTCCTTCCTGAACAGGCTTATGGACAGTGCGTCCCCTAGCCAATGCCTATGCACACCCATTCTCTACTCTAGTTGGAGGACTACCCACCGGAGCGGAAGAAGACAAGGGGGAGAAGTCCTACGATCAAAGACTGCGAACAGAATGGTCGCAGGCAACAGGAAAATTCCTATTCTTCAGCAGGTTGCAACAGGAGTTCTGGGGATCGAAAAGAAGGAAGACGGAGAAGGAACCCTAGTTTATAGGGGACGGGGCGCCGTTTCAGATTTCGAGAGAAGCCTTCAATGCGGCCCTACCTCGAGTAGCCCTAGAGTCGCCTCGGGCAGCCCAGTCGTCCTGCAGATTTGATTGCGCGCCCTTGGAAAGGCGACACGTGGCACGGCGCCGCATCCCCAGAAGACTATTCCATGCCTCGACAGGCGAAAGGGCAGTCGCCTCGACTGACGGAAAGAAATTAATACAGCACTCCACGTCAGCGCAAGAACTTAATGCAGCATTCCTTGTGCAGCGTTCCACGTCAACAAAAGACGATGAGGAGACCCCATTGGACCGAGACCCCACTCGGCAGTTCGGCACAACGGGCACTGTCAAAAGGTTAGTGACAGTACCGACCTGACTAAAACCACTCAGCTTCCGACCTGCTCCATGGAGCCTACAGGCCAAAAGCTGGGGGGAGATAATGGATACGGAAGAGCAGACGAAGACCACGGTCATGCACCGGGCCTCGGTCGTTCGCCGGTGTCCCAATCCAAAGAATAGCGAGGAGCCTGGTAATCCGAACCAACAACTCCAAACAGAAAAGCGATGCAGCGTTTCATCAACCACAAACATCTCATCAAAAACAAGAAAGCATCAGAATGCGAGCAAAAATCCAAAATTTTTATTAATCACAGCTCTTGATTACAAGACGGATGAAGATACAATCAAAGAGAAAAAATTACAAAAACCCTCAGAGGGCTGCAGCTTCTACATTGCAGTCGATCTCTGGAGGGACCTCGGCTGCGACCGTGCTGGCTTCGGTAGTAATTGGGGCAGTTTCAGGGACGACCGCGGCGGCTTCAGGATGGACCTCGACGACTGCCGCCACTTGGCAGCCTTCAGGATCAGCGCTGACAGCAGGAGTCTCCGGAAGCGCCCCGGGCGCGGCGTTCGCCTCTGGACACGATTGCGAGGGAGGGTCGGAGGAGACCTGAGGCACGGCTGCGGGTCCCGGATCCGAGCAAGAAAATCTTGGGGCATTCGAGAACAATGGACTATCCTCGGGGACCCCAGCCTTGCGCAAGGCTGCCGTCCACCCGAGCTCCCAGGCTCGGTCCCGGATCCCTGGCAGCTGAGCCTTGTAATCAGCAGTCAGCTTGCCGACCTCCTCCTCCATGACGGAGTCATGCTCGGCGAGAAACGACTCCTTGAGTTTGGCCTCTTGTTTTGCCAGGGCAGACTCGATCTCGGCCGCCTTCTCCCTCAGCGCCGTCTCCAGGGAACCTTGCGCCTGGTTCCGCTGAGAGAGGAGCCTCCTGTTGGTCCCCTTCGCATTGTCCAACTCGTCTTCTAGTCGCTTGGTCGCAACCCGAAGATCGTCGAGCTCAGAAGCGAGGTGGAGGTTCTGGCTTTTCTCTTCCGCCAGCTCATCCTTGAGGCGCCCAACCTCGACCTTCGACTCCTCAAGATCAAAGACGAGGCCGGCATTCTTGGCCGTCACCTCTGCCAGCGTCGCGTCCTTGGACGCCACGGACGCCCGCAGCTCGTCCCTCTCAACGACCCATTCCGCGGCCCGCGCCTCGGCCGCATCGAGCCTCTCAATGCCTATCTGGCACTTCTGCAACAGCTGCAAAATGAGAACCAGAAGTCAATAAAGCAACACCGGACTGAACTATGGAAAAAAGACTGCACTTACCGACACCACGGATCGCATCGAAGAGAGCAGGAGCGACTCGTCGTCCATCGCGGCCCACCTCGCCATGTCTTGTGGAAGGGCGCAGGCTCGTCCGAGCGCTGCGACAACTCGGGGATCGGCTGCGCGGTCTGTTTCGGCCAGCGGCCTTCCCAGAGCCTCCTCGATGGCCGGCCTCCACGGAGCCATTGGAGGAGGCAAGATCGTCCCTCCGGCGGGCGGAGGCGATGAGGGGCCAGGCGAGGCCTCGACTCTCGCCCTCTTCTCGGGTCGCCCGCCCTCAGCAACCTCGGGGGAGCGAGTCCGACCTCCAGCCCCCACGGCACCTTCAGAGGGCGCGTCATCCACGACGACAACTGGAGGCGGGGCTGAGATGGCTTCTGCCTCCCCAGGCCGAACAGCTACGGTCGCGGCTGTACAGACCGTCTCGGCAACAGGGGCAAGAGTGCCACCCGCAGATGCCGGAGGCGTCAGAGCCACCGCCTGAGAAGGATCCCGGGCCTCGCCCCCGATATCCCCGAAGGCCGCCGCAGACAGGTCCTCTGCGACATAGCGCCGCTTGCGCTGGCGCAACATTTCCTCTTGCTCTTCCTCTTCTTCCTCCGAACTGGAAGCTACTAGCCTCGTTCGGGAAGGCAGGGGCCTGACTCTCGAAGTCCCGGCAGGCTCCGCGGCAGGGGCTGCTGGGGCACGTTCTGCCAACTCAACCAGACGACTGGCGGGAAGCGCAACGGTCACCACCGCTGAGCCTGGCACCACGGTCGCCTCTGTTCTTCGACTCACGCCTTCCCCGCTCAGCACGGAGTCTATCCCCGATCCCTTTCGGGAGGTATTGAAGGACCTGTAGTGGGGCACGTACCCCAGGAGAGACCACGCAGCACGACAGTTGTGGCCGCGGTAGTTCCTCACCTGCTCGTGCCACGCGCTGTTCACCTTCCAGCGGTTCCTTCGCGCGAGCTCCCTCCTTTCGCGGAAATCTGCATAGACAAAATCATCAGGAGCCAGACACAGAGAAAAGAAAGAACTGCAAACCGAAAGAACTCCGGCCTTTACTTGGAGGAATCCCTATTTTTCGAGGGACCCGGACTGTGGTAGCAGGCTCTGCTTCACCGAACTCCCATCCTCCTCTGACAAGTACTCGGTCTTCACCCGCGTACCTATTGGAGTCCTCTAGCGCGGTCACGAACGCAGTCCGGCGGACCCTCAGCCGGAGATAGTAAGTGTCCCCCTCTGCGGATTTGCAGAGGTCATACGTGTCCTCGATGTCCGGGACACCGAGGCCAATTCCCAGGATCTGATTGAGCCGCACTACCCCCATTATGATTTTGTATCCGTTGGGGAGTAGCTGGCATGGGCACAACCTCCACTCTCGGAGGCAGTCCCGGACCAGTGGGTGCAGGGGGAAGCGGACTCATCCCTCCACGACGGAGACCAGCCAAAACGGCATCCAGCCGTCGCGATAAGTGAGGCCATCGTCTGGGGTGTCCGGCCTGATCTCCACATTGGAGGGGACCTTGTATAAACCCCTAAAATTATCTATGGAACCTGGGTCCCCTAACAGATGTCTATAAACTCCCATTCTCGACTCAGACCAGGACCTATCTAGAAGAAAAGACGAGGGAAGCGGAAAGGAGTCCTACGAATAGGGACTGCACAATCAGAATCGACGGAAGTCCGCAGGCGCCGGAGGAGGTTCTCTTGCAAAGCGCAACAGAAATCTGAAGAAAGCAGAAGAAAGTGAAGAAAGCAGAAGAAAGTGGGAACGAAGGAGACGCCCTGATTTATAGGGCCCAGGGGCGTCGATTCGACTTTCGAGGAGAGCCTTTAAGAGGCGTCCCCTCAATCAGCCCTAACGTCCCGTCACGCAGCCCTAACGTCTCCTCGAAGTAATTGCGAGACAGCTAAGAGAAGGTACACGTGCCACCATTAGCGCGATATCCGAAGACTATTAAATATCCAGGACAGGCGAGGGGACATCTCGAAAGGGACCCTCCTGATCCGAAGCTCCCTCGCCCCGGTATTTCCCTCGTGACGGTGACCCTCACTCGAGCTCGGTGGCGGAGCCGGGTATACGGTCATCAAGCTTCCGACCTCCTCGAGCCAGAGGGCTCTCAGAAGTCAAAAGCTAGGGGGCAATTGTGTGGGTAAAACACCGTAATGACAAAGTTAAGCAGGGATTACGGCTGAACTTGCCGATCACCTCAGCCTCTGTGGCGGAAGCTCGGCAGCCCATTGAGCTCGGTCATAGCTCGGCAGCTCGGTCATAGCTCGGCAGCTCGGTCATAGCTTGGCAGCTCAGTCAGCCCGGTCTCAGCTCGGCATAGATGCGAGCTCGGTGCAAAGGCGCACCACGGCCAAGCCATCCTTGGTCAGGCTAGGATGCTAAAGTCAGGGTGGGCCGCCACCCTCCTGGAAATGCGGCGCGCTCAGACTGATACGGGCATTCATTTATGGCGATAGGATCGCTCATTTATGGCGATAAGAGGTTTGCTTTATCAGCCCTGTACGTCAACTGACTGAAGGCATGGAAAGTGAGGATGGGATGTTGCCCACTCTACCTTCTGCAGCCCGCCAGGGTAAGGGTCGATGGGACCTCACCTCACCTACCCCCACTCACAGAGAGAATGAACGTGGAACGCTCGCTTATATATACGCATGGGATTGGTCCCATGAAAGGTACGCAATACTCAGCATACAGCTCTGAATACTAGACTGTTTCATTCCCTTCTTCCTCCTCCTGTTTAGTCTCCTCAGAACTAACTCAGGCATCGGAGTGCCTTCGGCTCTCGGCAGCCAGGGGCTCTGACGTTAGCCTTTCTCCTTCCGTTTCAGGTTCCAGGCGTTCAGCATTTCCCTGTCCTAAGCATTCTACCCCGATCTCATCCTAATCTAAGTAGGTGTCGTTTTTACCGCCTACACAAAGGTTGTGTTTTGCTACAATTTTTTTTTCCGGCCACCTAAAGTACCATTTTTACTTCCTTAGGCACTATCTAAGAAAACACGTATGAAATAGCGGCAGAAGAAATTATTTTCAGCAAAAAAAGAGCATGAGTGGTGGAAATATTTTAAAGCCACCCACTGCTAGTAGTCTTTTTTTTTTTTTTTGTAGTGTCCCTTGTTGTTGGGTATTTTCTAAAAACCCCACTTTTAAAAAATAATAATAATAGATCTCAAAAGGCACTTGAGATTGGATGTGTCTTTTCAAAATTAAGTGTTTTGTGCCATTTGGATGAGATGTGTCTCTTGGGCCCATTTGAATGGATGTAACCCAAATTCCAAGGGATGGCTTCCAACATTATAAATTAAGATGATTTTCAAGTTTTTAATTAGTAGATTAAAATGTGCATAATGCAGTATTTTCATAAGCATATTGTCTAAGAGTATTTTTATTCTCTTTTATTTTTACTTTAATTTTAAGGGTAATTCCAAATTTTTTATTCTAATGTGCAGACTTCAAATCAGAGTTGGGAATTGTATCCTGGGGACATAATTTCATCCAAACCACCTACATGTGAGAAATTATTATCTTTAAGAAAGCATCTTAATTTGTGTACCTTGCCCTTTTCCTTTTACTTTCCTATTTAATTTCTCACATTCACAATCATTCACTTTTATTCAGTAATTACTTATTCTAATTGTTTATTTGATTTTCTGATTGCACATTCTTTGTAAGTAATTTCTCCAACACCTGTTCCATCATGTGTGGCCTATGCCTCATTGTTTGAAGAGGAATGTTATGATGAGCCCTACCATGGATTAGAGATGGTTCAAAGCTATTCGAGTATGAGTATAGCCATCTTAACACCATTGGAAGTAAGAACTGCTCCTTATCCCACTGGTAAGGAGTTGGATTCTTATTAGGGAGGTCAGGGGTTCAACCCCCACCTCCTTCTTATATATTCCTGCATGTGTATATGCGGCCTTTCTTCCCACTTCGGTGAGCTTCCTTCCCGGGTGTACCGGGCTCTATATAGTAATTAAAAAAAAAACAAAAGTCCGGATGATCATTTGGTAATGCATACAGGCTCGAAGTTCCTACTTCGGTGGGCTTCCTTCCCGGGTGTACCGGGCTCTATATGGTAATTAAAAAAAAACAAAAGTCCGGATGATCATTTGGTAATGCATACAGGCTCGAAGGACATCCAACCTTGTCTGCTCTTTTTGATGATGTCTCTTTCACTCATATTCCCCATAGTCTTAACCACGTTGCTCGTAATCTTGCCAAAAACTCTGATGGGATGGGCAAATTTATAGTGGGTTGGGGGCCTATTA
Source organism: Persea americana (assembly GCA_029852735.1). Taxonomy (NCBI): domain Eukaryota; kingdom Viridiplantae; phylum Streptophyta; class Magnoliopsida; order Laurales; family Lauraceae; genus Persea; species Persea americana. The sequence continues at coordinate 20,810,075 of CM056816.1, forward strand.
GGTTGGGTGGTGACATTTTTGCTCTCCTTGTAGGTTTCTGAAATTATCTGTTTTTATCAAAGAAAAAAAAAACTCTAATTTATAATGCAGGTTGGAAATAACAATACGAACATAATACCATGTTAAAAGGGTCAACCATAACCATGTATTATGAAGTTGAGTTGGATTGGGTGAATATGATCTGACTGGAATCTCGTCGGCAAATCCAGTGGCAAATATGGTCTTTCCAGTGGGTTGGGTTGAAATGTCAAACTGAACCTAATCCGAAAGTTAAATAAAGGAGTGAACTGGAACTCTGTGTTACAGCGAGTGGCTGGTGGGTCGGGTCATAAAGTACCATCCCTATGCATCAACCAAGCAAAAGAGGCTCAGTAAGATTTAACTTCATTTACCAATGAGTATTGCTCGACCAACCTTACCCAACCCTTATAATCGATCATTATCTAGAGAGAAAAGATAAGTGAGGTACTGTCAGTGCTGTATGTATCCTTTTGAAATTGGTGGCATACAACATGTAATTTGCAGCTGTTTGCTGATCCAATGCAGTGAAAAATGCACGAGGAAAAGCTAAAAAAGCAATGTCTGATAATTATTTGGTCTGGAGGAAAGAAGAAAGTAGAGGAAGTGTGAGATTCCGAAGTGACAATAGCTCTAAATCCTAAGTTGGAGGCCCATGGACAGAACCTTTTGGTTTGTCTCCTTGTGCATAAAAGAAAGGGCATCTTTTAGGGAGGGACAAATGGCATGTACACCGTACCTTAATCTGCAACTATGCATATACTGTCTAAAAGCTGAATATCCCACAAAACCCATCCCTCTTAATTCCAAAGTCCTCCCCTATTACAGCATTCTAGATTGTTACATCTCCAGTTGGGTAGTCGGCAGGACCATCAAATTTCTTAAGTTGAGTGGGCCATACCTGTGTATGTTAGAGATAAGCAGGAATCCTTGCCTTTTGGTCAAGAGATAGATAAAATCATAAACCGGATAGGGTTAACTTAGAATATTCTAAATAATATTGGATGTGGAAAGGATGAGTTGATATTAGGTTATGATTAGATTAGATATATGTTATATTAGGAAATTTCCTCTTGGTATTCTTGAAGCTTCTTTAGAAAAGTTGGTAACCTTGGATATGCCGAAAATCTTGATACTGGGCCCACCTAGGTACTGGGGATCATGAGGTCTACTTTTTTTTCCGCTATATTGGGCTATTGGTCGGGATGATGTCGTCTTTATCAAGAGTAACCATCTTTCAAATGTCTAGATTGAAGTTTTTATGTAACTCTGCCTCATGCGATAGATGTATGTGATTTGTGGACCACCAGTTCCTTAAATCGGTTTTATATGGATACATTAGTTTACTTTTATTTGAGCAATTTATGGGAAAAGGCCCCATAGGTGATCGGTACACAGTAAAGGACCTAGTAAAGCTTTACAAACGGAGAAGGTCCTTCTTCTTTTTTTTGTCGTTTTGCGCTATAGTCGTTATCAACCATTATGTGATATTTAACAAATAAGGTAGTTACAAGTTGGAAGAAATCTGATTGACAAATTGATCGGTATCGACCATTCTGTCATGTTCAACAACCAAGGCAGTTACAGATTGGGTCACCTATTACATGACAATATATTAACATTGATCCCCATGTCACATTCTCACATTTTCACTTCATTGATCGCCTATTACATGACAATAAGAAAAACACCATAAAATATGATTGCAATGTAATTCAGATAAAATGAAAAACAGGGTTATGAATCATTGAATTCCAACCAGAATGAGTCTTACGAGTCTACAAAAAACAAGCCCATGTCTCTAAATTCAAGAGAAGATTAGTAACAATGATATGAATTTTTGTATTTTCAATATGAAAGAGTCCTACAAATCACAACCCTCTCACCTACAAATTTCAATCCGAACTTCGACTCCTTCCTCTTCCTTCTTTTTGTCTCTCAGTCATAACATTAAACACATGGAAGAATCCACTTTCGAACCCCCTCATTCTCTAAACCTCTCTCTCAAAGACAAAACATCGAACGCATGGACTCCAGCTCCAAAGCCATATCCACTCCTCTCCTAAAAGCAGTCAAGGACCTAGACTTCCCAACCCATCTCGAGTCCTACCTCGCCAAATACGACGGCGTTGACAAGCTCCTCAAGATCTCCCGCTACGCCGCGAAGATTGCCCTTTTCTCCTCCCCCAAACCTCCCCTCTCCACCCCTGCCTCAAATCCTTCGAGTCCAGCATCGGCCTCTCCTACAAGGCCTTCCGCCTCGGCAAATTCATACAGGATCTCAACGTCCTCCGGTCTCACCACCCTCCTCGCATACCGCGGCGAAGGCCTCTACTATTTCATTGAACAACTGGTGTGGCTCTCCAAAACTAGCCTCATCGACCACAGGAACTTGCCATCTGTGCAAAAGATTAGCAGTTGGGCCGAGCTCATTGGCTATGTTGGGAGCATTAGTTTGTAGACTGGGGATTTGAAGAAAATTGTGGAGGAGGAAGTGAGTTTGGCGCTAGGGTTGAGAAATTGAGATTTGAAGGTGCTTGGGCTAAGGAGACGGGGAAGATGACCGACTTGGGTTCTGCAATAGACAATGACGATTGATATCAACCATTCCAGAAAAAATAAAATAAAAAGGATGAAAGGGGCCCAAAGGAGCCTTTCTGTCTACACGATTTTACTGGGTCCTTTAGTGTGTACCGACCACCTATGGGGTTTTTTAAAGTAAACTCCTCTTTGTCTTGATTCGATAGTTTCCTCCTCACCATGTTAGGTAGACATGGTGTAAGCAGCAACTATCATAAAAATTTGTCCACCCAAACAAAGTTTACAAATTTTTAGAGGTTATACTCCAGTTTTGTCTAGCAACCCGCATTGTAGAGAATTGGTAAAAGGAAAATGATCAAGATGTGTGTGTCTATTAAACCCACAACTACTATGAATGGGTATTAAAGGCATAATCACAAACCAAAGCATTTCAAAATTTTGGGTTTTTTTTTCTCTGAAAAGGAAAGATTTAGTATTAATCACAAAAGAAAAAAAAGTCCCATTGTATAAAAGAAGGTTAAAAAGTGAGAAAGTTTTGGGTTTTTTTCTAGTTATTAATATAAAATATTGAGGAAGCTTAAATATTATAGAGATAACAATAATAACATCATCATCCTCCAAGCCCCGTCCCAACAATATTAGAGCAACTACACAAACTCTGTTTCACCAATCCAGTTTATATATGGGCCAAATCATTGAATAGGTTATGAAAATATCTTAACATTAAATACAAGATATATGTGTTTTTTGTCTCTTGAATTGTTAATAATGTTCCAAGAATAACATGTGTTTTTACTGAGGTATTTTCAATACAACAGACCATTTTTTACTCAGACTGATTTAGACCTAACCATGAAGAGTATCCGATTGATTTTAAAACATTGGTTTGTGAGAATAAAAGATTAGCTTAGTGGTGTTGTCTCATTCCCACTCAACTGCCCTAAGTTCAATCTGTGAATCCTCTCCCTTACATGTGTAGGTAGTCTTCTCCCCATCGTGTTGGGGTTCACTCCTACATCGGTCGGTTTCTCAAGGGTTCAGCCACCTTGGAGAGAGAGAGAGAGAGAGAGAGAGAGAGAGAGAGAGAGAGAAGAAATAATAGCAGTCAATAGAAAAATATATACCAACCATCGAAATTCAGCGAATAAAAGGCAACAAATTTCATCTCTTTTTATGTCCATTTTCACGATAGAAAGGAAAGAAATTCAGCATATAAACTGCCACAATTCCATCTCTTTCTACTTCCATTTTCAAGATAGAGAGGGAAGATACAAGCCTGGCCTAAAATTGTCCAAGCCCAACCCATTTGGTTGTGGGTTTAATGTTCATGGCCTCACCCAACCCACTGGCCAGAGAGTTTTTCCTGGATTGTTTATCTGTGTTGTATTTGATCCTTATGTACCTTTAATCAGGCCAGACTGACAAGCAATGGAGCCAATAGATTTAGTTCCAAGTCCAGCTGGACATCTTTGTTAGTATTTTTATTGGCTAATTCTCCAAAGTTTGAACAAAACTCTAGTCCTAGTTGAGTTGGTGTTTTTATTTCTTTTAGAAAAGGACTGTGGGGTAACCTTGTGACAGTGGAAGACCGTTTGTGGACTCCTAAGAACAGTCCTGAAGACTTCTAGTCAAGTTTGAAGACACTAGAAGATTCCTCCCGGAGTTGATCAATGCCTACAGAGTTCCACAACATAAGATGGTCTCGCTATAGCGAAACTGGATCTCACTATAGCAAGCTACAGTAGTGTGTAGACAGAACCTAAGCTCGCTATAGCGAGCTAGACATTTCTTGTCCTTTCAGGACTCTTTCATGCTGAACTTCTCTACTTCATCTAAGAGTTCTACTTTCCTTCAAAAAGACTTGTGCACGAACCTTGGGCAATTTAAAGAACCCTTGCAACCACAATTGAATTTACTAGAGAAATCTAGATTTCTCAAGCATTGAGCTTTCATTCAAGAGAGTTTTGTGGGTTATTCTTGCAAGGGAGACTGCGCTGAAGCTTTGTTCTTTCTCCTCCTTCTTTCAAGCACCTTGAAGGGGCATTCAAGTTGGGTTTCAAGCAAGCATGTAGAAGGTGAATGGCGGGTCATTAACAAGTACTTCACAATCCTTTAGGTTGAGTTTCAACTTGGTCAAAGGCCTTGTGAGTTCTTTGTAATCTTGGTTTTTATAGTGCATTGCTTTCTGTGCCTTCTGCCACCAGTCTCTTCTCTTTGTGTGGGGATTGATTCTTTTAGATTAACTTGTTTGGTTTAAAATTGCATATATCAATCTGAGAAAGGACCTTAGCCTGTGTTAAGGCTTAAATTAGAAGGTTGATTTTTGTAAATTCAAACCTTCACGTGGTATCAAAGCAATTTCACTTTTCTAAAAGTGTGATCCTCTCAGTTTTGTTCTATGGAATTCACTAAGGAAGGCACTTCTACCACCAAGCCTCTTTTGCTTGAGGGTAGTGGCAATTATGCTTACTAGAAGGTAAGGATGACTGTTTTTTTACGTTTTCTTGATTATGATGTTTGGAAAACAATAGTAAATGGTTATAAATCTCCAACTGTGGTGGTTGATGGGAAAAGCGTTCCCAAACCCGTGGCTGACTGGACCCAAGGAGAAAAGAATCAGACTCATTGGAATGATAGAGCCATGAGTGTTATATATAATAGCATTAGTCACTCTTAGTTTTGCAGAATTTCTACTTGTGCCACTACGAAAGAGGCTTGGTATCTCTTAAGAACAGTGCATGAAGGCACTAATATAGTTAGGCAGACTAAACTTTAAAATTTGACAACTGCCTTTGAGACTATTCGTATGAAAGATGAAGAGACCTTTGATGAGTACTATGCCAAACTGAGTCATATTGTCAATTCCCAGCTTAGGAGAACCCATTCCAGACCAAAAAGTGTTAAAGAAAATTCTTCAGTCTTTGCCCGAGAGATTTCAGTCAGTGATTATTATTGAGGAACATACGAACCTCAATGAACTCCCTGATAAACAACTAGTTGAAAATTTACAAACCTATGAAGCAAATCACTGTTCTGATAAGAAATCCAAGGGAATTGGTCTAATGTCATCCAAGGACAATAATGATGATGAATCTGATAATGATTTTGATGATGTTGAACTTGAGGCTCTATTTGTCAAAAAATTCAAGAAGTATTTAAATAACAAAAAAAAAAAAAAAAAAAAAAAAAAAAAAAAAAAAAAAAACCTCAAAAAGGAGTTTCCCAGGAATAAGAGCTTGAACAAGCCAAAGACTGTGCCAAAGAATCATAAAACTTCTTCTAAGAATACTAATAAGCCCATTCAATGTTTTGAATGTCAAGGGTTTGGTCACCCTGCCTCTAAATGTGCAAACCGACTGGAAAGAAACAAAGGAAAGGCTTTGAATGTTTCTTGGGAAGAAGATTCTGAAAATGAAAATAGTGAATCTGAGTCATAATTTGAATCTGCTAAATTTGTTGCTTTTATATCTTCTACTAATCTACTAATCTATCTTTTGAGTAGGGGTCATCTAACAAGGATTCCAAGTCAAAGGAAGAGTCAAAGTATGAGGATCTTTCTGATGAAGAACAAGATGTAGAAGTTGCTTATAAAAAACTTCTAAAAGATTCGTTGCGTCTGTCACGCATCAACAATAAGCTCTCTCACAAGCTGAAAGTTTCAGAATCTCAAAATTGAACCTTTTCTTCTGAACTTGATGATGCTCGTGCAAAGGTAAGTCAGTTAGAATCCCAACATGCAATTTTATTTGACACAATTATTACTGCAGGGAAAGAGAAATAATTGATTACTGCACAGCTAGAGGAGGTTAGAAAAGAACTGAATTCTTTGCAAATTGAGCACAATTTGTTGCAAGCTGAAAAGAACGATGTGTGTGGGAAACTTCAAATGGCACTATCAGAATTAGTCTCAGCCAAATCTTCGCTTGATAGAATAAATAAAGGCTCCATCACTCTAGATGAAATTTTTATGCAACAAAGGAGTGAGAAATTAAAGATTGGACTTGGATTCAATCCGGAATCATCAACTTCTATGCAATCAGGTAAATATGTTTTTGTTAAAAGACCAGCGTTATATTCTGGTATTCTCGCTACTCCAAATGCTAAACATGGGAACTCAATTTCATATAAGAGTGTGCGTAAACCTAGATCTACCCCGATTTGTGATTTTTGAGGTATAAAAGGGCACATTCGACCACATTGTCACAAAATGTGGAATCAAAGGCAAAATCAACAAAGGAAGAGTATCTCATCTCCTCCAAAGATTAAGACTAAATCCATCTGGGCTAGAAAGTCTGATATTCGCTGTAATGTGGTCCTAACCACACTTACTCTAAAAGATTCCCATGTTTGGTACTTGGATAGCGGATGCTCCGAACATATGACTGGTAACAAATCACAGTTTACCTCCCTGGAAAGCTGTGATGGAGGTAGTGTCAAATTTGGTGATGGAAGCAAATCGAAACGTAGGTGGAAATGGTATGGTTTTAATACCAGGTATGTCTACTCTTTCAAATGTTTTCCTGGTCAATGGTCTGGAAGCGAATCTGTTAAGCATCAGCCAACTATGTGATTAACACCATGAAGTTCATTTTTCTCTTAATGACTGTGTTATATACTGTTGATAAAAAGGGTAATAATGTACTTCATGGAGTGCGTACTTCTGACAATCGTTACGTAGTTGCCACGGAAAGCAACATGACATGTCACACAGTCATGAGTAGTGACATTGATTTGTGGCATCAACGTTTAGGCCATGTTAATCACAAGGACCTGGATAACTTAGCAAAAAATGAAATCATACTTGGACTACCTAAACGTTTAAAAGCTCCAACTATTGTTTGTGGTCCATGTCAGATTGGCAAACAAATAAGGTCCTCACAAAAGAAAGTTAATGCTTTAACAACTAGTAGGCCATTTGAATTACTGCACATGGATCTCATGGGTCCTACAAAATTTGAAAGTATTGGCGGCAAGAAATATATATTTCTGACCGTTGATGACTTTTCTCGGCTTACGTAGGTTAGATTTCTTAAAGACAAGTCTAAAACTTTTGAAGTTTTTCTTGATTTATGGACTTTGCTCATCAATGAAAAAGGAAAAGTGTTTGGTAATGTTGTGCGTCTTCGTTCAGATCATGGAACTGAATTTCAGAATTCTTAGTCCAGTTCATTTTGTTCCAAACACGGTATCAAACATGAATTTTCTGCTTCCAAAACACTACAGCAAATGCGGTTGTTGAGAGAAAAAATTGGGTTGGGCAAGAAATGGCGCGAGTTATGCTTCACAGTAAAAAAATTTCCTCAACGTTTATGGGCCAAAGCAGTAAATACAGCAGTCCATATCATCAATAGAGTTTACCTACGGCCTGGAACGAGAATGACCCCATATGAGATTTGGAGTGGTTGCAAGCCAACCGTTAAGTAGTTCCGAACATTTGGCAGTAAGTGTTACATCCTGAAGGATAGAGAAAACTTAAGCAAATTTGACTCCAAGAGTGACGAGGGCATCTTTCTTGGTTACTCTGTAACAGGTAAGGCATATAGAGTTTATAATCTCAGACACTCTTTTGTTATGGAGTCAGTAAATGTTGTTGTTGATAATGCCGAAATTTCAGAATACTTTTCTAATGATGAAGAAGATTTAATTATTCCTCCTGTTCTCAAGATATCTGGCCTCACAATTGATTACAGGTTGCTAAACACTTTTGCATGTCATAACATAGAGCCAAGAGGTCATTCCTCTAATCTTCTTTATCCTCAAGCTTGTCTTCTGTATGCTTTGGCCATTGGCACCTATGTGGATGTCCCACAGACTATTCTAGCCTCTATGTTGCGAGTTTTCGATGAGACTAGAAAACTCACACTTCTTTTTGGTGCCATGAGCTGCAAACTACTGATTGAGGCTTGTTGTCAAGTATATCAACATGAACTTCCCGTCTCTAAAATGCAAAAGATTGATCGCTGAACCAAATCTATGTCTGAATCTCATGTGCATAATCGTCTTCAGGGGGAGCGAGCTCGCATCCAAGCTAATGAGGAAGATACCGACCCAATTGAAAATCGACTCATCGCGATTGAAAATGCAGTATTTGATCAGTCTGTCCAAATTAAACAGTTAGAAGAAAAGGTGTCCAGTGGGTTCAATGACCTTCGGAATCAGTTGAGTGAGATGTTTAATCAGCTTCGTCAACACTGATGCTGTTACATCAAGTTGCTACTTTGGTCTTCTAACTGTTGTTTTTTTTTTACCATGGATTGATTCTTTTTGCTGCACTTCCATCTAACTGTTTCTTTTTAGTATTATTAGCGAGCTTAGGTTCTGTCTGCGCACTATTGTAGCTCGCTATAGCGAGACCATCTTCTGTTGTGGAACTTTGTAGGCATTGATCAACTCCGGGAGGACTCTTCTAGTGTCTTCAAACTTGACTAGAATTCTTCACAACTATTCTTAGGAGTCCACAAACAGTCTTCCACTGTCACAATATTACCCCACAGTCCTTTTCTACAAGAAATAAAAATACCAACTCAACTAGGACTAGAGTTTTGTTCAAACTTAGGAGAATTAGCCAAAAAAAATACTAACAATCTTCTTAAATGCAAGTCGGCACATGGCTTCTATACCCACCACAAGTATCACAAACATTTTTATCATAAAAAAAGTATCACAAACATCGACATAAGTTTTCAAAATATGACAGAGTGAATCTATTGCAAAAACAGGAGGATGAAGTACGACTTACTGGTATACAATGTTGAAATCAATACAAGATTACATAAGAATTCCTTTTAACGGTACTTCACGTTTCTTTTCTCTTTGTAATATGTTATTTTTTTTATTTTTTTTTTACATTGGATTACTACTTAGGAGGTGATATTTCAAACTAAAGGATCTAGCAATCGATCACCGAGCACATATGTGAAACTAAAGTGCCAAACAGTACTATTCAGCTATGGTTATCATAAGTGGTGTTGGCAATTGTTTTCAATTACTTCACCTTCTTATATGACATCTTCTCAATACTACCTGATCAAGAATTAAAGAAAAATCTGAAAACATTAAAGAAAACTAATCTCTAGAGAATGATATTTGTTACACTGATCACTGTTGCTAATCTAAATGTTATTTCAAAACATAGCAATAATACCATGGTATATAGAATATTAGTTTCCTAATATTATTATGAGATTTTTGTATATCACTAGCAAGTGAAACTGATTAGAGAAAATTACAAAAGAAAAAAAGGAATAAAAATGGAAAAAAAGAGATATCTTTTTAACTTTTTTAATACTTAATATTTATTTATTTTATAACTGTTTATAATTATTTTCTCGATATATTTTTTATTAGACAATGTGAAAAACCTCAAGTTCAGAAATGTCCTCAGAAATTGAGGGCAATTTTTTGTAGCAGTGGATTCCTCTTAAGGTGGATTTTTATTTACATATATCCGCAAAAAAAAATATAGTCTTTCTCTTTCCACACGATAGAGTCATATATAAAAATGCAAAAAACAAAAAAATAATAAGTTTGGAAAAAAAAAAGTCATTTTTTTCAAAATCGGTGTTACACAAAGATACCCTTGCTACAACATAATTCTCCAAAAAAGATGCCAACAGTTTCTAGTATTTTTTTATTTTTTTTTCGTTTTGGGGTAAAACGAAAAGAAACCAACATGGATATTCAAATTTCAGCCATGTGGCATGATTAATTCCTTAAATTTAAAAGGCGCGTGAGAGCAGTATTGTTCTCCAATTCTCCATTCCACTTGTTCCAACTTCCAACTAGTTTGCCGGAGCGTACACGGAAATTGAGAGGAAGGCGTGCATCAAAAGACGAGTAAGAAAGCAATAGCCAGAATCTTTCTCCAAACGTTGACAAAATAATTTCTTTCCCTCCTTTCCCTAGCCTTCCTCCTTTTCTCCTTTTCCTCTCTTCCCCAGTCCCCACCCCTTTTTCTTTGATTTTCGTTTCCACTCTCTTCTATTATTGGTAATGGACCACCATACGACCATTGGCCTGGACGCCTGGACCGTTTCTTCATTAATAAAAATGGGCTTAAATTTGTTTTTTTTTAGTTGCTTCACGTGATTATGAATCACTGATCACTAAATAGGGTTCATCTCTTCATCTTGATTAGGGTATAACATGGTATGAAAATTGCATAGATAAATAATCTAACCCATCGGTTCAAGCACACCAGTTTGGGGGGCAAAAATGTTACTTACAGGGGCGGACCTAGGGGTGGCCGGCAGGGGCCATGGCCCCCCCTTGCATCTTGAACTCTCCTCATAACATCATTTTGGCCCCTCCATTATTTAAGAATTTTTTAACATGATTTTGAATCATAGAAAAAAAGGAAATAAAAATATTGTCGATTTTAGGGAAAATTTAAAATGAAAAAGGAAAGGAAAAGAAAGAAAAGGAAATGAAGGAAATGAGAACAAATGAAGAAAGCTTGATGGAGATCGGGGAAAAGATTTTTTAATATTCATCATAACCCATCTACAGTTACCCCAAATCTTATGATCCAAGAGGGGACAAACTTGTAAAGACTTTGACGAATAAATAAAGAAGAAGAACAACAAACCCACTTTCTCTCTTATAATTTATTTTTATTTTTTTACATTGCATATATATACTAATTTCACTACATGTTATTATGTATTTTCAATCTCCGTGGCTTATATTGAAATTTAGTCCGCTTAAAAATAATGTTTGTTTGGGCTCTATTATTACATTAAGTTTTAGTTCAATTGGAGTTTTATCCATTGTTGATAAAGAAATATAGTTGTATTTTTTAATTATTATCTATTTTAGAAAAAACTGATTAAAGAAATTTATATTAAAGAGATAAAAACTAGTGGAACCATGTTTTTGAATGGTTTAGATTTTATATATGGGATGATGTCATTACTTTTCTTTGAGGTTTTAAATAATAAAGTCTTAAACTGTAACCTATAAATTACATGAATAAGAAAGGACAGTACCACTCAGTGAACTTTTTTTGTCCATTAGTATATACTTACATATAGTAGATGTACCAATGCATCATGTCGTTTTGTTATTCAATCGTGGGGCCTTATACTTGAAATCTAGCCCACTCAACAGAACTTTTCTTTTATTTCTTTCCTATTATATAAAATTTTAATCCAATCATAACTTATCTCCCATGGATAAATATAGAAAAAGTTATTTTTCTTATGATTATCCATGTGGTTTGGGTATTATGTATTTAATTTATTGCATACTTTATTGCTAGATTTTGCAATTTTGTTTAAATTTCTGTTTTTATTTTGGTCCCCCCCCCCCCCCCCCCCCCCCCCCCCCCCCCCCCCACCCCCCCTAAACACAATTCCTGGTTCCACCCCTGGATAAGCATCATACCATGTATGAAGATGATTTTAGACAATGGTCAAATAATTTAAAAAGAAAAAAGAAATGTTTTAGAAAAATGGAAGATTTTAGAATCTCAATTTTTGTGGAGATTATTTGGTCATTTTACTTGTGTATTAGTTCTTACACTGCTATAAGATGGTGTTATCAACATTCATGTAATTCTCAAGTGTAAGAATAAAATTTCAAATGTTAGATAAAAGATAAATATTACATTAAAACTTCATTTTTGATACGATCAATTGTAAATTCCTATAGATCTTTTGTCATTTAATATTAAGCGTATTACTTTGTAAATTGATTGCTTTCCCAATGAATGTGATCTCATGACAGAAGCACCACTCTTTTATTTTTATTCTTTTGAGGTTGAGAGCTAAAATATTAGGATTTTCATAAAGATGCATTTTTTTATTTTTTTTTTTGGTAAACAATTCATCAATCTTGTCACTCATGAAAGCGGTAACCTTCACCATTTTAAAGTACTGAATAAATGAGACTCACCTGTGCATCTCTATAGTGTATGCCTTGTCTCTTGAGATAGACTCACCTGTGCATTTTAACTGGTGCCTGCTGGCTAACCTCTCCATTTATGATTTCTGACCCACTGTCGCAGTATTACATCAAAACTCAATTAAAATCAAAGTCATTTTCTCGAATGAGAGCGAAGGTGGACGTTGACCTCAACAATCTCTTCCTCAACGGCACACCCGTCGCTTCCCGTGATTCGAACACCCGACCTACCAAACTTTAATACCACTTGTAGGATCTTACACCCCATTGAGGTACCACTTATTTCAAAACCAATTGGTGATAGGAAATGGCACAATAATAGCTTTATGGTGAGGGCGAGAGCTTGACCACAATTATGACCGCTCAGGAGTGAGGGTGGACGTTGACCTCAACAATTTCAATTCCATAGAAGTGGATCTTACCATTTGATTGAGCATGTGATAAAAACGTGATTAACTCCATGTTTTTAGCGATGTCGCAGTATTACATCAGAACTCCAATAAAATCAAAGTCATTTCCTTGAATGATATATCCTAAAATTTCAATTCCATAGATGTGGATCTTACCATTTGATTGAGCATGTGATAGAAACGTCATTAACTCCATGTTTTTAGCGATGTCACATTAATGCCGAGTCAAATTTTCAATTATGTGTTCAATCTTATGGTAGAACCCACTATGTTGAAGTGAAATCTAAGGATATGCCAGCATATGGAATGAGGTTTATCTTAAACGGTGTCGATTATCATTATGTGGATCTCATAATAGAGTTCTAGATATGTGTTCTAGTCTAATGGCTCTATGATAAGGGATTTGGACTCTCCATTTACTCATCACTAGGTAGGTCCCTATCGACTCTTCCCATCAATTTGAGTGGGACCTTCTCCACACACTTGATCCTGCCATTGTCATTTGCTATACCACTTTGATCTTTTCTTTCATTTCCTTTGTGCGTGCACGCAGTCTCTTCGATTAGGCAAGTCGCTTCTGCCTTGTCTCTCTTTCAGTCTTTAACGTATGCCTCTTATTGAATAGTAACCATTATCTAACATTAGACTCATGCATTTATTGCTTTCCACCATCACCATTTTATCTCCTTTGAGAGGCTACTCTTCCTTTTCCTCACTATGCTTCGGGAGTACTATTAGATTGTGCAAAGATTTTTCAACAGGAAAACTTCACTGCCCATTTATCATAGGCCCTTGGCCCTTTTTTCACTTCAGCCTCTTCCTCTCACTCCTAGCAAGGAGTGTTTTCATAGGAAAAAAAAATCCGAAATCATAAGTACTTTTATATTTGCTAATTTATGGGCTGGACAAAACTCTAGGTCCATTGAGTTGTATTTTAATTTCTATTTTATTTTAAAATGGACTGTAGTTGTGTTGCCGGAAGAGCTAAACCAAAGAAAAGATAAGACCGGGCGAATCACTGAGGTCCTGTAAGGACCCATCCCTAAAAATACCTAATGGAATCCAATTTAACCAAGTCAACCCTAGGTTATCCTATTTAATAGGTGATTAACATGAGTAGTTAGTAATTCTCATTAATTTAGCCTAGATTGTAAGATTAAAACCCTTATGAGATTAATAGTAGTTTCCTAAAATTAATTTTTTAATTAAAAGCATTAATTGTAATCTTAACCATATTAGGGTTTTCCATAGAGAGTTGTACACTTTATCTTAGAATGACCCAACTACCCATGGCCTAACCCATTAACCAATTTATTATATGAGGGTACTCTAGTCCTTTTAACCACACATTTTCCCTCATTTTTTAAAATCCCAATACCTTAAATGACCTTGGCCTTCTTTATTGTCAACCAAGCAAACATGGGCACTTTTGTCCTTATAAATAACATACCTTTATCACCCTTAGGCTCCTTTATTCAATTCTCATTAATTTAGCCTAGATTGTAAGATTAAAACCCTTATGAGATTAATAGTAGTTTCCTAAAATTAATTTTCTAATTAAAAGCATTAATTGTAATCTTAACCATATTAGGGTTTTCCATAGAGAGTTGTACACTTTATCTTAGAATGACCCAACTGCCCATGGCCTAACCCATTAACCAATTTATTATATGAGGGTACTCTAGTCCTTTTAACCACACATTTTCCCTCATTTTTGAAAATCCCAATACCTTAAATGACCTTGGCCTTCTTTATTGTCAACCAAGCAAACATGGGCACTTTTGTCCTTATAAATAACATACCTTTATCACCTTTAGGCATACATTAGCAAGAGAGGGCATTTTAGACATAACCCAACCCATTTCCTATAAAAAGAAGCCCCTCTCATCCATTCTTCTAATTTCACTATAATTTTCCTCCAATCTCTCTCTCTCTAAGTTAGAGATTAGGGTTTCTCTCTCTAGATCTTAGCCCTCCAATTATTAAAAGCAAGAGCCTCATCTACATCTAGCCATCTACAAGCTTAGGAGCTCATCTCATCTCTTAGATCTCTTTTTCCTCTCTTAGTAAAGAGATTGTGGATTCAGCTATTGGGGTGATCTTAGAGCATTTAGAGTAAAGTCAAGCTAATTGAGGAGCTTTCTTCCTAATTAGGCAAGTAGACATGCTTGGATTCTTTAATTAAATTGATTAATGTGCTTAGATTGATAATTACCGTCTTTTATGGATGTTTAGCATGATTTCTATTTATGGATGGTGGATTGGATGAAATGATGTATGGGATTGTTGTTCTAAGCCTTTCTTATGTGTTTTTGGCCATTGATGAATGGGAATCCCCCATTTGGAAGATCAATGGCCCATTTGTGATGAGATCATGATGTGGGAGGTCTGTTTGATGTGCGGAAGTGATTGGTGAAAGTCTGGGAACTATTTGGGGGAGTTTTGATAGAAAAGTGAAAAGAGCAGAAAGTTAAAAATAGGGATTTCATGTATACTTGTCTACCTGGTCACCCAAGATGTCGATCGGGCACACAGGGAACTTCTCCTCAACTGAGGGCAGAAAATCACATCAGGGTACAAAACCCAGTGTACCCAGTCGACTGGCCACACTGAGGATCCCCTCGTCTGCTAGATGTTTGTGGAAAAGCCTGTAGTTCACCCGGTCGACCGGAGGACCCTCCAAGTCAACCGGGGAACCTCTAGGTCGACCGGGGACACTATAGACTGTGTTTTCTGACTCCCAGTTAGCTGTCCACTTCCATAGAGTACCAAGTCAACCCGTGGACCCATAATGTCGACCCGGTACACTGTAAACAGTATATTTCCTAGATTTGGATCATTTTATGATTTGATCATGTGTGGGCCGCATTGACGTTCCATTTGGACTGGTTGGGATACGCTAAACAAGTCTCAAGGACCGGGCTTAACCTTGACCCGTGTAGCCACCTAAGTAGGGTCTAGGGTTGTAAACGGAACCTGATTCAATGATTATGGATGTCTTATGATGCTAAATACCTTTAGGAGAACCAAGGATACTTAATAAGCATCTAAGACTCCGTGATCACTGTCTTAGGTGAAGTGGGACCCTAGACCTAAATAGAGGGGCAACGATCATCGATAGATTTATGACAAGTGGTACTTATGTTGATGAAACAGACACTAAGGCTGGCTGGTAGATCCGAACCTTGGATGTTGGCCTTGAGAAGTACTATAATCAGGGCATTGCACTTAGGCTCTAATCCATGATCACGGTCCATATTAGACGAGATGTCAAGACATGGCACTTGAAGTCCTAACCTGTAATATTGGGAACTTAACGGTAGATATTGATGGACGGACTGTATAATAAGATAATGTTAATTAAGCCTAACGAGAAGCGAAGTTTACAAGGGTATGCATTATTAACTATTGGGAATTGTAAGAATGGATTACTTATACCTGAACTCTGTGCCTCATGCCCTTAACTAATATCGTCTCATATTAATTATGATAAGGCTATCCAGCTCGAAGTACCCCCACCTAGTGGTCTATAGGATTTGTGGATGTACGATTGGTCTGTCGATGGTTATAATGTCGGCATGGACATTTATATTGAGATATTGTTGGATGACACAATAAGTACCGGTGTGGGAGGGGTACTAAGACCGCCGGAGCTCGGACCGGGCGTGGATAGACAGTGATGTTAATCTGGCACATAAGACCAATGGCTGGGACTTGGCTGTGGTTACGGATAACTGATTAAGCATGTAAGACCAATGGCTGGGACTTGATTATGGCTATGGAAATTGATGGACTTTTGTACGCTCCTATTCGATGAGATGACAGCAATGGGTGGCAATGACCGCCATGGTTGATGTCCATCAACAGTTGTTGAGACAAAGACGATGAGCTGGATTTGACCTCTCACGTCCCTTGTACTTCAACAGTGGACGTGCCCTTGTGTGATCTTATGTATGTATATTGGTTGACTGATTATTAAGTGTTATAAATGTCGTTGCTTAATGTCTTTAACGCCCGACATTGTTACGGATGGCTCTAAAGACAATGGTTGTGGATATGGTGGGACTATTTCCCCCTGTTACTTCTATTACTGGTGACACTGTTGTGCTTGTATGAATTATATAGTTTATTAATGATGATGGCTTCTCTTATCTACTTGATATGATGTATCCAACATCTGTTATATTACTATCTCAATTATCGTTCAAGCACTATACTCCACACTGTTTCTGTTGCACTCTGATATTTTATATTATTATCAAGGTACTAATCACGCAGATACAGCTGGGATCAGGTATGGTCTTCTTCCTTATATGTTAATATAATGTATTGCCATCTAAACATGCCTATTTGCCTGGCTCATCAAGCCTGACCCAATCCTTGGTGTTTTCAAGTATCTTCTCTTCCGCTTTCTTTGATTGGTAGAATTACTTGGCAACTGACTCCTTGCCACAGGGTTCGGAGAGTGATGAAGTTGGTGCATCGAAAGGTGTCTATCATATAGATCTTTATCCTTTCCTTATTCTTCTAGCTGGCAGTGTTGGCTTAGGATTGAATAGTTAGTTTAATTATAGAAAGTACCTTGTAATCCCTTAAAGTGAAATAAAATTTTAGGGGTTTGTCCATTTACTTGCTTATATGAGATTTACACTTGATTATATTATTGGGTTTTCAGCATCTCTTGGGTACTTTATCATAGTGTCCTGAGATTCGAGGCGCCTGGATCTTGGGGCGTTACATTTTGGTATCCGAGCATTACAGCTCTCGGACAATTAAAATACTTAGCAACTCTTAGGATTCGATGTGAGGATTGGGTAGACTTAGAATGGTAACGCCATGGTTGTTTGATGTTTGTCTGTGTCGTTTGTGTCTTGTCTGTTCTAAAATTGTTTATTTGCGGATTATGTCTCAGCATCACAGTTCAGATAGGGTAGTCAGGGCACTATAGAGGATAGATTTGAGCAGTTTGTTTAGTCTCAGACGAGGATCAACACTCAGACATTAGAGATCCTTAGCCGTATGACCCAGCAGCCACAGAGTTCGCAGTTTCCACTGGTTGTTACACTGCATAAGCTAGATCAGTACGAGCTATTTGAGAGATTTCGTAATAGAAAACCTTCAAAGTTTAGTGGATGTGGAGACCCGATGGAGGCAGATGTATGGATTATAGGGATGGATCGGATCTTCAGGATGCTTCCGTGTACGGGCGGATTGCCAGTACAGCTAATGACCTACATGTTATGAGATGCAGCTGAGTTATGGTGGATGACAGTAAGAGCTCCTTACACAAACTTGGATGATGCAGTAGCTTGGGAGATGTTCAAGGAGCAGTTTCTTCGGAAGTTCATCCCGTCACCCGTCAGATCTCAGAAGCTTCGGGAGTTTATGCAGCTACTTTAGGGAGACATGACAGTTCTAGAGTATGAGGCACAATTTACCCGCTTATCACGATTCGCCAAAAGACTTATCACTCTAGAATCAGAGAAGATCAGAAGCTTCGTAGACGGTCTTCAAGCAGACATCCAGTTGCACATGACTCCCTGAGAGCTTCCCACGTATGAGGCTTATGTGGAAAATGAGATGCGGCTGAAGATGCTCTTAACAAGGAAGCCCAATGGAAAGCTTCCAAACAGATGGAGATGATGCAAGTGTATCCGGAAAAGGACGAAGATGAGGTAATCCAAGGTGATGAGCAGTTGTAGATTGATTCGGAATTTCAATGAAGGCAATAGCGCTATCGCAGAGGTCATGAGACTAGTAAGCATCGGAGGCGGTCAGGAGCATGCTATGTATGTGGGAACTTTAACACAAGGCTCGTAACTCTCCAAGGACGAGGAACCGTGCTTTAGGACTTCGCCAGCAGACTCACAGGCTTCCACTACCGGAGCATACCACCGGTGTAGTGCTTGAGGTGCAACCTATTCAGCAGTGGCCCCCATACTCGTAGACACAGGATCGGTTTCAACCAGCTTAGGATTATCCTGACAGTTCTGCAGCACTTCGGGTTGGTGAGAGACGTCGGCCTGATTTCCCTACCGAGCAGTGACTCTAAGATCAACTTTTCCAGAGGTTTGCTTTATCTCTTATGGTTGCTATGCTTAGATTCCTTATTGATGTCGTTTTTAGGATCCTTGCAATGAGTGTACTTTTTCTATTGTGCGAATGATTGATTGTTGCTTTTTAGATAGCCTAATGTCCCATTTAGGAGTGAGGGGTATGTGATACCCCGAGTTGTCCCTTTTAGAGTCAGGAATTGTGAAACATCCCGAGATAGTTCTTTAGGAGTGAGGGGTGTGTGACACCCCGAGTTATTTTTTTAGGAGCTCAAGGTGAATGACACCTGAGTTTACCTTTTGAGTAAGAGTGTGAAGCCAAGAGATATCGAGTCATCCCTCCTTTAGATGTGAGAGGTGTTAGGCACCTCTAGTCAACCCTTTTGGAGAGTCAAATGAGTAGGACACCCAGAGTTAGTTTTATTAGAAGTAAGGAGTGCGAGACACTCAGAGTTAGATCTTTAGGACTATGGTGTGAAACACCAAGGTTGTTTCTTAGGAGTGAGGGGTGTGTGACACTCCTAGTCATTCCTTTTAGAATCAAAGGTGTGAGACACCTCGAACTAATCCTTTTGAAATAAGGAGGGTGAGATACCCCCTAGTTGACTTTTGGAATTAGGAGTGTGATACACCCTAGTTGTTCCTTTTGAGTTGAAGTGTGAGACACCCATAGTTAGTTCCTAGGAGTGAGGGGTGTGCAACACCCCTAGTCGGTCCTATTGGAGTTAAGAGTGCGAGATGCTCGAATTGAGTAGAGTTGGATAGCTGACCTTGTTAGAGAATTAGAATGTTAAATCCTACTATCCTACCAGCTATCTGTTAGTATTCCAGAATGATAGAAACCCAAACCCCATTAACTTGCTAATGGCTTATTAGAATTCTAGAGTGTTAGAGGGTAAACATTGTTGTTCTGTTAGCTGTTGACTAGCAATCCAGAGGGTTAGAAGATCAGGTCTTGTTGTCCTAACTAGTTACTGATTAGTATTCCTTAGTGTTAGCTAATCAGACCCTATTGTTCCGCCAACTGTCTATTTGTATTCCAGACTATTAGGAGATTAGATCCCATTGAACTGCTAGCTATTGATTAGTACGTGTGATCCCCAAGTGTTAGGAGATTAGACCCTATCGTCCAACTGCCTGTTGCTTAGTATGCCAGAGTGTTAGAAGGTCAGATTTTATTATCTTACCAGCTGTTGATTGTTAGTTAGATTGTTATCTAACTAGTGATTGTTTATAACCTGTAAAGTTCTAGTATCCCTCCTAGCTGTGTCTAGCTATTTCGAGTGTTAGCAGGGTAGTTTAACTCCTATTTTGCAGAGTTGGCTAGAGGAGAGACCTTAGAAGTTTAGAATTAGCCTTTTTGCATTTGGGGACTAAATGAGTTTTAGGAGTGAGGGATGTAAGGACCCGTCCCTAGAAATACCAAATGAAACCCAATTTAACCAAGTCAACCCTAGGTTATCCTATTTAATAGGTGTTTAGCATGAGTAGTTAGTAATTTCCATTAATTTAGCCTAAATTATAATATTAACACCCTTATGAGATTAATAGTGGTTTCCTAGAAATAATTTTCTAGTTAGAAGCATTAATTGTAATCTTAACCATATAAGGGTTTTCCATAGAGAGTTGTACACTTTATTTTAGAATGACCCAACTACCCATAGCCTAACCCATTAACCAATTTATTATATGAGGGTACTCTAGTCCTTCTAACCACACATTTTTCCTCATTTTTGAAAATCCCAATACCTTAAATGACCTTGGCCTTCTTTATTGTCAACCAAGCAAACATTGGCACTTTTGTCCTTATAAATAGCATACCTTTATTACCCTTAGGCTCCTTTATTCACAACCACTCATTTAAGGATACTTTAGTAATTAAATGTGAGTACCTAAACTACCATCGTCCTTATCCTTTATTTCTATTAGCAACCAAGGACCCTTTGGTCATTCCATTTTAATCTTCTTCAAATACCCCCATCCTTATCCTTAACTTACATTAGCAAGAGAGGGCATTTTAGACATAACCCAACCCATTTCCAATAAAAAGAAGCCCCTCTCATCCATTCTTCTAATTTCACTATAATTTTCCTCCAATCTCTCTCTCTCTCTAAGTTAGAGATTAGGGTTTCTCTCTCTAGATATTAGCCCTCCAATTATTAAAAGCAAGAGCCTCATCTACATCTAGCCATCTACTAGCTTAGGAGCTCATCTCATCTCCTAAACCTCTCTTTCCTCTCCTAGTAAAGACATTGTGGATTCAGCTATTGGGGTGATCTTAGAGCATTTCGAGTAAAGTCAAGCTAATTGAGGATCTTTCTTCCTAATTAGGCAAGTAGACATGCTTGGATTCTTTAATTAAATTGATTAATGTGCTTAGATTGATAATTACAGTCTTTTATGGATGTTTAGCATGATTTCTATTTATGGATGGTGGATTGGATGAAATGATGTGTGAGATTGTTGTTCTAAGCCTTTCTTATGTGTTTTTTGCCATTGATGGATGGGAATCCCCCATTTGGAAGATCAATAGCCCATTTGTGATGATATCATGATCTGGGAGGTGTGTTTGATGTTTGGAGGTAATTGGTGAAAATCTGGAAACTATTTGGGGGAGTTTTGATAGAAAAGGGAAGAGAGCAGAATGTTAAAAATGGGGATTTTGTGTGTACCCGGTCGATCTGGTCACCCAAGATGTCGATCGGGCACATAGGGAACTTCCCCTCATCTGAGGGCAGAAAATCACATCAGGGTATAGAACCCAGTGTACCCGGTCGACTAGCCACACTGAGGATCCCCTCGTCTGCTAGATGTTTGTGGAAATGCATGTAGTTCACCTGGTCGACCAGAGGACCCTCCAGGTCGACCAGGGACACTACAGACTGTGTTTTCTGACTCCTAGTTAGTTGTCCATTTCCACAGAGTACTAGGTCGACCCGTGGCCCCATGATGTCAACCTGTCACACTGTAAACAGTATACTTCCCAGATTTGGATCCTTTTACGATTTGATTATGTGTGGGCCCCGTTGACCTTCCATTTGGACTGTTTGGGATACGCTAAACAGTCGGATGTCTTGTGATGCTAAATACCTTCAGGAGCACCAAGGATACTTAATAAGTATCTAGGACTACGTGATCACTGTCTTAGGTGAAGTGGGACCCTAGACCTGAATAAGGGCAGCAATCGTCGATAGATTTGTGACATGTGGTACTTATGTTGATGAAACGGACACTAAGCCTAGCTGGTAGGTCTGAACCTTGGATCTTGGCCTTGAGAAGTACTATAATCAAGGCATTGCACTTAAGCTCTGATCCATGATCACGGTCCGTATCAGATGAGATGTCAAGACATGGCACTTGAAGTCCTGACCTGTAATATTAGGAACTTAACGGTAGATATTGATGGACGGATTGTATAATAAGATAATGTTAATTAAGCCTAACGAAAAGCGAAGTTTACAAGGGTATGCATTATTAACTATTGGGAATTATAAGGATGGATTACGTATACCCGAGCCTTATGCCCTTGACTAATATTGTCTCATATTAATTATGATAAGGCTATCCAGCTCGGAGTACCCCCACCTAGTGGTCTGTAGGATTTGTGGATGTACGATTGGTCTGTCGAGGGTTATGATGCCGACATGGACATTGATATTGAGATATTGTTGGATGACACAATAAGTACCGGTGTAAGAGGGGTACTAAGACATTGGTTGAATGATTATTA
Organism: Persea americana; assembly: GCA_029852735.1. Taxonomy (NCBI): domain Eukaryota; kingdom Viridiplantae; phylum Streptophyta; class Magnoliopsida; order Laurales; family Lauraceae; genus Persea; species Persea americana. Next base: position 20,832,730 of record CM056816.1, read on the forward strand.
AGTGTTATAGATGTCGTTGCTTAGTGTCTTTAACGGCGGACATTGTTACGAATTGCTCTAGAGACGATGGTTGTGGATATGGTAGGGCTACTTCCCCCTGTTACTTTTATTACTGGTAACACTATTGTGCTTGTATGCATTATATAATTTATTGATGATAATGGCTTCTCTTATCAACTTGATGTGCTGTGTCTAACATCTGTTATATTACTATTTCGATTATCGTTCAAGCACTACACTCCACACTATTTCTGTTGCACTCTGATATTCTATATTATCAAGGTATTAATCACGCAGGTATGGTCTTCTTCCTTATATGTTAATATAATGTATTGTCATCTAAACATGCCTATTTGCCTAGCTCAGCAAGCCTGACCCAATTGCTTGGCGGCTGATCCCTTGCCGCAGGGTTCGTAGAGCAATGAAGTTGGTGCATTGAGAGGAGTCTATCATATAGATCTTTATCCTTTCCTTTTTCTTGTAGCTGGCAGTGTTGGCTTAGGATTGAATAGTTAGTTTAATTACGGAAAGTACCTTGTAATCCCTTAAAGTGAAATAAAATTTTAGGGCTTTGTCCATTTATTTGCTTATATGAGATTTACACTTGATTATATTATTGGATTTTCCGCATTTCTTGTGTACTTTCTCGTAGCGTCCCGAGATTCGAGGCGCCCGGATCTTGGGGCGTTACATCGATCGATCGGAGACTCAGTCCAGTCCGATTGATCGGAGGGCTGACATGCGCCAGTTATCTCTAGGTCTGATCGATCGGATGGCGCAGAAATTTCGGGAAAGTCTCCTACACTGATGCAAAGTAGTTTCCTTTTGAGACTTTATTTTCCACTTTGAATCCTATTTGTGTTCTAACTACAAGGCACAAATTTGGGGCTATAAATAGGGTATTGCTCTCAATCCTAGACACCTCCTCTCTCATTAATCTGAGTAAGAGATATCTTAGAGGGAGAATTATTCTCTAAAGCCATTGAGAGATTGTTCTGAATGACTGCTCTAGAAGGTTGTTGTTGCTTCTACTCTCTTGTAGAAGATAGTTCATCTTTGCTGACAATGTGCGAGGAGATCAAGTAAGGAGAACGGTGCACGATGGATGTCGTGTCAGCGGATGTTGTGCAAGAACAACTACTGTCTTTAGGTCAGGATACAGACTGAGAGAAATGAGCTATAAGTATATCTTGTAACTGTTTGTGAGTTCTTGATTTCTGGTTCATGGTTTTCTTCCTTGGATAGGGTATCCACGTTAAATATTGTGTCTGCCTTCTTTGTGTTGTGTGATTAGTAGATTGTTAGTTCTATATTGTCTATTTGGTTATATCCGTTGCATGTTGATTGGTTAAATTAGAACTAGTATTCATTCTGGTAGCCTAAAAAACTTTCAAAAATGATCGAGAAGCATGAAATGAGTTTGGTGATCCCCAACATGTCAAATGTTTTCAGACCTATTACCACAATTATTTATATGTCTAAAAACCTCAAAATAGAAGGGCTTTTTTACTTATAGCATCCACTTCAACAGTCATATTTTCTTTAATTGCCGATGAAAACGAATGTCAATCAATATTCAAGGAATGAGAAAACCAAGGGCCGGTTACAATTATGATACGTACCCTTTTACATAATAAAATAAAATAAAACAGAGAAATTAGAATGGGAAAGAAAGAGTCCACTTCGAGGGGGATGGAGACCTCCTAATATTCAATTCGAGAAGAACCACAGCTCCTAAGACAAGTGCAAAGCCTTGAATGTTCTTCATTCATATCTTCAACCATACAACATCTGCAAATATTTATAGATATTTCATAACTGTTAAAATAACTCTACCACTAAACCACTAACCACTATTCCACTAACCCACTATCTCTCCACTCTTCCACATATATAAAGCATATTTACATACAATCTGGACAACACTATTTTAAATACAATTAAGAACCCTAATAAAACTAATTCCTAAATAAAATATTTTAATAAAATATAAAATACTGAAATTAAATAATAGATACGTATCATTCAATCCCCCTTTGAAAAACCTTGCCCTCAAGGTTGTATTTGTACCAATATACCAGGATCCCAAATTTTGTTAGAAAAAAACTTTGCAAGCATACAAACCTTTTTTATCTTGGTAACTGAAAACATGAGCATGATCAATGTGTATCTCATGTAATAATCACGACAAACGAGATGGTCGTTTTGGAGGCACGTGATGAGAACCATAGAATATAACTAAAAAAATTTCCTTCCCATGATCAAAGTTGATTGCGTTAACCGTTGTTGGACCAAATTTCTGTATAAAGAGTTGTACATTAGCTGTATTCTGTTAGCCTTTTTCTGCATGTCTTGATAATAGACTACCAAAACAAAGAGACTTTTCTTGTGTCGGACTTGCTTGCTTGACATCTTGAACTTCTTCTAGAAGAATTTTTCTAAGATTGTTGAAGCCTTTATGCATGCGTTGATTATCCTCGAGCAATTTCTTGAAGCCTCTTTGAAAATCATCACGCATTAACTGCAAAATCTCCATGGGTGAAGCCATTGTAAGGATCGACATCTCTGATACCAACTGATACGTACCCTTTTACATAATAAAATAAAAAATTAGAATAGGAAATAAAGAGTCCACTTCGAGGGAGACAGAGACCTCCTAAGGTTCAATTCGGGGAGAACCACAACTTCTAAGACAAGAGCAAAGCTTTGAATTATTCTTCATTCGTATCTTCAACCATACAACATCTACAAATATTTATAGGTATTTCATACCTGTTAAAATAACTCTACCACTAACCCACTAATCACTAAATTTATCCACATCTCTCCACTCGTCCACATACTTAAAGCATATTTACATACAATCTGAAAAACATTTTTTTAAATATAATTAAGAATCCTAATAAAATTAATTTCTAAATAAAACATTCTAATCAAATATAAGATACTGAAATTATATAATAGGTACGTATCAAATTACTAAGGTTATTATAAATTCATTGACTAAATCAACAGCGTCGCTGAGGCTTTTGTACGGCCATCATATATGAGCTACATGTCAAAACCTGATACATGAAGAAGTATAGCTATAGACCTTCAAAAAGAGGAATGAAGGCACAGAAAAACAGGTAGCTCGAATATGTGGGGTCCACTGCTTCCACGCCCATCAGGCATGGGTTTTTTTTCTCATCCCATTGGGTCCTAGAAAAACAAGAAAAAAAGTAAAAAAGAAATTAGAAAGGGAAAGAAAAAAATTCAGTTGGTGTGGGCTTTTCTATTTTGTATTCTCTAATTTACTTTTCTTTTAAGTTTTTATTTTCTTTTATCTTGTCGTAGAGTGGGTCCACTGCTTCCACCCATGCCTTGCCTTGGGTTCTATCTCATCACACTGGGTCCTAGAAGAAGCCCATGGTTTTTCTTTCGATCTTTCTGGATATTTTTATGAGATAAAGATATTTCCCTTTTGTTTTATTGAATTTTTTGAATCCACTAGAATTTAGTTTCTTTCATTTATTCTTTATTCATTTTTGTCTCTTTGCATAAAAATATCATATTTTAAAGGGGATTTTACAAAAAAAAAACACTTTAGACGACCAGTGGGCTTAAAAGAACATTTTAACCGACCTTGCACCAGATCAGTCATTTTGCCTGAAAATGTGTTTGTTTTTTTTTTTTTCACTTTCAACTAGCGTCCCTAGGGACTTTAGTTTTATGAAGCTAAGCGTCCATAGGGACCCTGCTGTGTATACGAAGTAGAATAAAATAAGATTGTTTCCTCGTCAACAGGTTATTTTTTCTTCAAAAGCCTGTTCGTTTGCACTCATTTCTTCTGACCCTGTCGTCCAAGATGATAGATTTCTTCCGATGCAGCCGTCCAAGAGGATAGATCACCGGTCCAACCAACCCGCTGCCGGAGCGGGAGCTGTAAAGTTGCTGGTTTTTTGGGATTTTATGTCTAAAAACTTTTGGATTTTGTGGACATGAAGTTGCAAACTTTATTCATTCATTCTTTTTGAGACAGATCAGTTGAAATCCTTCTGGGGTTCTATAAATTTCTCTGATTTGGATTGTGGAGAACAAGAATATGTGAAACATGAGATTTTTCTACTTAGTGGAACTAAGAAAGGAAGGAAAAGTTGCAGATTTCAATGCTTATGGGCCAAAAAGATATAGAAGTTTTTTGGGCTTGTATTTTTTCATCTTTCTGCAAAGGGTTTTGTAGCTTGACAGATCAAAGATCACTAGAGAATAGGGAGAGAGATATTTAGGAAAGTGGGTTCTAAAAACCTTAGAAAAATCTTGCTAGATGAGGATTTCAGGCATTTTCACACCTCTTTCGGCGGAAAGGTAGTTTTGAGCCCCAAATTTGCTGTTTGAAATGAAGAGGCACAGGAGTTCTCTAAATCCTAGCAAGAAAAGTGCCCTAAAAATGGTGTTTACCCTTTTTGGAAGACAATGGGCAGAGACAAATGCATGATCTACTGTCATGATGAAAGTGCATGTTGTATATTATACATTATTGAATGGAATCATTACTTGGAGACACCGAACATATGAAAATATTATATAGAGTTCTATACAAACAAGAAAGAACACTGTAAAATAGAACAAACTGTCATGATGAAGAAATTAATTCGTATACACCGCAGGGTCCCTAAGGACTCTTAGTGTTATAAAACTAAGGTCCCTAGGGACGCTAGTTGAAAGTGCTAAAATAAAAGTGTACACCGCAGGGTCCCTAGGGACTCTTAGTGTCATAAAACTAAGGTCCCTAGGGACGCTAGTTGAAAGTACTAAAAAAAAAAAAAACACCTTTTCATGCAAAATGACTGAGGGACGCTAGTTGAAAGTGCTAAAAAAAAAAAAAAAACACCTTTTCATGCAAAATGACTGATCTGGTGTAAGGTTAGTTAAAATGTTCTTTTAAGCCCACTGGTCATCTAAAGTGTTTTTTTTTTTTTTTTTTGTAAAATCTTCTATTCTAAATCTCTTATAATATTTTAATAATCTCATTATTTTATATTATGAATTGTATTGCCCATACTAATCACGGACATATTTTGCTAGTGTTATGTGACCCCTATTACATAAGAATTTTGATTTTATTATGAAGATTTGACTAATATGTGATTTAGGTTGAGTTTTTGAAGAGTTTTCAAGTCAAACTACAATTATTGCAATGAATCATGGACGTACACTACACAGGCCCACGGGCGGCTACATCTTTTGGAAAAATTGGATCTTCTGTTACATATTGGTGAGGTCAACATTATGTAATATATTTTTATATAACATATATTCACCTATTACTCGATTATTCAGGTAAATGAGGATGAACCCAATTGGATGTGGACCTGACCATCAACAGTCCAAAAAATGAGGGCCCCATATCCATATACTTAGGGCCCGTTTGGCATTTTACTTTTAAAATAAAGTGGAGTAAAGTGAAATGAAAAGAAAGAATAAAATATAAGTGAGTTATGATGGTATTTTATTTTTAGTTGTTTATGATGGAATATTTTTGACTTTTTGTATGGGGAAATTGAGTTTTTTTTGTCTTTTAGTGAATAATGTGAGTTGCTTTTTGACTTTTTTTTTAGAAAGGAAGAGTGAGTTTTGAATTGAAGTGATTTTGATTTGATGCTTAACTTTACTTTACTTGACTTGATTTTGATTGGATTCTTCGGGTCCTACTGTAGACGAGTGTGAGGCAAATTTACTAGGCAGCGTGAGCCGATCGACTGTGAATATGTCGACCTTGAGCAAAGGCCAATTGACAGCGTACATGAACATAAGTGGGCCCACCAAAGATGGAGTCACCGATGGACAACCCACACACCTGGCTTTTCTATCAAATAAGGATATTGTTCAACTTATAACAGTTCAACAAATCTACTATTTTTATAATCAAATTTGAGAATGTCTAACAAAAGTTGATTTTGAGTTGCAATTTCAAACGTTAAATACTCATATGCCGTCTATGGGTGTGAACCTGAATGGACCTATAACTAAACTTGTTTATCAATGAAAACCTAAATTGGGTGGAAAACCTGAACCAATTTATAAATCAAAATCTAAAGTAGATTGCAAACTCCACTTTTTTACAACCCGAAATCTCTTGGTAATTAGAGAATCCAATAGCGATTTGTGTCCCTGCTGAGGTGAAAAAGAGCACTTATAAAGAACATTGCTATCAGAAAATCCTGATGCATGAATTCACTATAAGAATTCCTCCCAAGAGAAAACACCCACCAATCAGATGAAAAGGTACATTGATAGGATGTTAAATCGGCGAACCACCCACTTGGTATTCCTTTCCCTCTAGATGTACTACAGTTGCATTATTCACGGATCAAAGGATGAATGAATGCAGCAAATCGCTATCGCTATCACTATCGGTGGTGCTATCAAGCGGGTCCGTGGTCAGGCTACTATTATATTTCTCGGCAAGTGTAGCCAGTGTCCACGACCGACAAAGTGGGCCTATCCACTACTGATGCTATTCCGGAAGATCCATCGACCTTCACCTTTTATTTATTTAATATTTCATGGCGACTTCTCTCATATGACCATCCCTCTAAAATTCAATAAATATTAGAAACCCTGCTCAGACATCACTGCTGATGCATCTCCTGCGTCAATCCTGTGTCTATTGGATAGGAGCTTGATAGCTTGAGAGTGTGTGGGTTTGTAGCGGTGTTCCCAATAAAAATGGAAAGAAAATAAAATGTTTAATCTCTAATCGTGATTTGATAGATTTAAATTATTGTCGACCGCAAGGAATAGCTCAGTTGACCTAGGACCACGGTTTGCATCCGGAGATTGTAAGTTCCAAACTGCACTACCATACTGGGGCTACAAGGGAGGTTATACGGCTTACCTCTGGGGCTAGAGGGATTAGTTCAGCCCAAAGGATTGGAACCCTCCGATAGTACAAATAAATAAATAAAAAGTGAATTGTTACTATCAATGATGGTATGTTTGTGGGATTTCATCATACCGTGGATAGCACCTCTCTCTTTCTTTATACTAGAGCAGATATTTTAGAGTTCGATGCGGCGCTAAATTACATGAAGATAGAAAAAAACTATATAATTTTCCTTTATTTTACAGGAAATCGTTTATCGTAAATGATCAAAATCTAAAAAAGATATAACCATGGGTGTGTATATTGAAGGGCAAGCTAGCGATTACACACAATAACCCACCAAAACAAGCACACACAAGACTAAACCATGGGTGTGTATATTGAAGGGCAGAGCTACCCATTACACACAATAATACCCCAAGACAAGCACGCACAAGACTAACTACGAGTTCCAATCCCTCAGTTTCTCATTCATTCTTCACTGAGGAGAGTGGAGTCCCGCAAGGGAACCCACCTAGCAAAAACTCGAACCGGTTAAAATGAAAGCCTTTCCCTTCACCGGGTTGTCCCAAATTGTATTCAAATAAAAGTTTGTCGCATAGTAAAATTGAGCACAATTGCATCATTTATTATATCACAATCTCACAATAAGATCAACTTCTATTGGAGTAAAATTTGAGACCAATTGAGGAAAGCATTTATCTTGAGCGGTTATATTTTCAATAGGTCGGTAAATATTTCATTAGTCACATTATTAATGATATGCTCAATCTTACAGTAAGGCCAACTTGAATTGGAGAAAAGCTTGTGGACAACTCACTTAATAAAGGGTCATTAATTTTTGAGTAGTTCGGATTTCCAATACGTTGGCCTCACTATCCAATTCCAACTTCTCACTAATGGGAAGCATGAGTTAGACACGCAAAAGACCTAGACAAGCGAACTATGCACTATCATATCATTTGCACCTTTGCAATCCACCTTATCATGAGTTATGTAATAACTTCAATGTAACCCTCTCAACCATCCAAGCCTATGGTCGTTGTGAGTGGATTAGTATAAATATGACTAATTTAATATAGGTCCTATTTTGATTAGATTGAAATACAATTCTCGGTGCTTCTTTGAGTAATTTGGTGGATTCATTATGTTGAGTCCTAAAATTTCCATATTTTAACTAATGTCACAAAGTTTCAAGAAATTGTGTCCCAAAAAATATTCAAATATTTTCAAATTTAGAGTGCTTCTTGAAATAAAATCAATAAAAGTTGCAAGAAATAAATTAATATTTAAATTATTATTGATTAATCAAGAATTATAAAAAGTCTCCTCCCCTCCCCCTTTATCAAGAAATTCCTGGCTCCCTAACTATGTATTTTTCTTCAGTAATTGTGTTCATCTAAACTCGTATTAATAATTCCAAGAGGTGGTCCTCAAATGTGGAATTCTCTCCTTCAGAGAAGATGTCTTGCTACTTGCAGCACAAACTGATAGAAGACTTAGGCAAGAATTAAATTGTGGAAATAGGCAGAGACTAAACTGTGGGTAAACTACATTGAATGAGCATGCTGCTAATTGGATTTCATTGAATAAAAAAAAATCTATAAAAAGTAATTTATAAAAATTTAAAAAGTTACGGGTGCTTGTCCTTCATTTTGTACAATATCTGTTTCCTATCTCCTTTGTTTTTTGTCTAAGGTTGTGGTTTGCAAATCTATTTTTGCCCCTATTTGTCTTAAAATTGTTTGAAGAAACTTTTATGCCATTTGGTAACACATTTTGTCATGTCCATTTCAAATGGGGGTCCACAAAGCCTCTAGTCACACAATCACCAAGCTGGGAAAATTTAAAATAGACACAGATGTTTCAAGCAGAAAGACGCACAATGCTACGGTGAAAATGACGTCCTTGTAATCATATTTGTTTTTTTTCCTTTTCAGTTTTTTCTTGTGGGATCTTAAATGGCTCAATCCCAACCAATATTGAATATCTTTAGACGGCTAAAAACGACTATGGGGTTCAAATTTTAGTCATTGGATAATCGTGAATCTTTAGATGATGATGATGATGATGATGATGATGATGATGATGATGATGATAATAACCGACTCTTAAGAGTTACTTTTTTGGACTTTTGTGGACCTAAATCAAGATCTGAATCATTCATCCTCTTTTTAAGACTAAAAACAGCTATAAGGTTGGATGTAATGCCTCGATTCATCATGGATCTAGAAGAATTTATGAAAAACCGCAAACTATTGGATTACTTAGACAATGGAATGTAGTCCACATGTCTCTTTACCAAACCATCAATTTGTGAAATATCTATTTCAAACAACTGGATTTGAAATAGATCTATTCCAAATAACTCAGATTTTCCAACTAGACGGGCTTGTTTCTTGATTCGATTTCATGGAATTCTTGTCTAGAGAATTTTGAAATTCTTAGACATAGTAGAATTCTCAAATGCTCCCTTATACTTGAGCATCCAGAAATCCCACCAAAAAGCAAAGGGCTGAAATTCATGGCATTCCAAAGATCATTTGAGACCTTTTAGGTGGCTGAAATTTTTGTGAAGAAACATAGCATTTGCCAATGCCAAGGGACAAGATGTCGCATCATGTCCAAACACCCCAATATAGCAAATTCTTGTCAGAAATTCTAGTAAAGAAATAGGCCCTGAAGGGACAGTCTCTTTACTGGAATTCAAAGATTTCCAATCCCTGGCACAAAATCTGTAAATGCCTAGTGGAGTTCCTAAATCCTCATTTGTACTTGAGAATCTAGGATTTTCAGCAAAAAAACAAAGGTGCTAGAAATTTAAAATTCTATCAAGGCATTTGAGACCTTTTAGGTGGCTAAATTTTTGAGATTCTTCTAAAAAATTCCAGAATTCTTGCCAAATAAAATGTTTCAAATGACCTTCAAAATTCCATGGAATTTCTAAATGCTCTCTTGTACTTGAGCATCCAGAAATTCCACTAAAAAGAAAAGAATCCTGAAGGTCATTTGAGACCTTTCGGGCCTGCTTCTTTACTAGGATTTCTGACAAGAATTTGTCATTTTATGGTTTTTTTACATGTTATGACATTTTGTCCCATAACATTTGTAAATGCCATATTTCGTCACAGGCAATTCAAAACTCCAGCCACACCTAAAGGTCTTAAATGACTTTTGGAATTCCAGAATTTCCAACCCTTCTGTTTTTTTGTGGAACTTTGAGGGTTTTTTTTTTTTATATATTGGAATTCATAGAATTCCTGTTTAGATAGTTTTAAAATTCTCAAACACTGTGGAAATTTTGAATGTTGCCTTGTACTTGAGAATCTAGAAACTCCACCAAAATTCAAAGGGGCTAGAATTCTTGAAATTCCAAATATATCATTTGAGCCCTTTATGTGACCGGGATTTTGAGTTACTTGTAAAGAAACATGGCATTTGCAAATGACAGGGGACAAAATGCCACATTCTCACTAGAAATTCTAATAAAGAAACGAACATGCTTTTTTAATTAGAATTTCTAACAATAATATGTCATGTTAGGATATGATGTAACATCTTGTCCCTTGATATTTGTAAATTCCAGATTTCTTTATTAGAATTCTAAAATTTTAGCCACCTTTTTTTTTCTTGGAATTCAGAAAATTTCTATTTGGAGAACTTTGAAATTCCCTAACTTGGTGGAATTCTTGAATCCTTCCTTGTACTTGAGCATCCAAAGTCTCCTTGCCTCCTTCACTGCAACAAGGGAAATAGATGATAAAATGGTTGAATGTGGGATTTACTCAGAATTGAAGAGGGCTGTTTGGTTACTTCACTAACAAAGTGAAGTGAGGTGAATGGTTAAATTAAGAGGAAAAACGTAACTTTTTTGTGGCGTTTTTTTATTTTGTTTTAAAGAAGATCGATTTTTCTCATTTAGTGGCATGGAAAAGTAACCTTTTGACATTTTTTTTTTTTTTTTAAAGAGTAGAGGTGTTTTTCGAAATATAGTACTTTTTGACTTGGCCCATTTTCTTTTAGCCCATACAATTGTTCTTAGATCTGACATTCACCCATGAACCATTGAGATTTAAGTATTTCTCACAGCACTATTCATGTGATATCCTAAAGTCATGCGATATGACACATAGGATTGTGCGTTATCCTAGAGCAATCCGACATCACGCTTATTGCCCTGTGCAATATCTTAGGGCCGTACGACATTACACCATATTTTTACGAACAACCCTTCAAAAAATATTTAAACTTCATCTTTTATGAGGCAAATGTCATATTTAAGTACAATTGTACGAATAATATCCATTTCTTCTTCTTTTTTGTTAGAAAATTTCATTTTTTATTGTCCATCGAAATGACCATTCATCTCACTTCACTTGTAAAATAAATTTACCAAATAAACCTAGTCAGTTTTCATTAAAATATAAATAGCAAACTTAGTCTACATGTATGTAGTCATTGTCATTGTCATTCTGACCCTTTTTCCTATGAGAATATGCATACAGCAGCGAATTCAATTATGCAACTGTGCCAAAATTACAACTATGAATCAGGCATGGTGAGTTTGATCTGTATGAGCTATGCATGTACGTTAACCACATTCTCTAACATGCGGCATACATGCAAATGTCCACCAGTCGTTGTCCTTATCTACTTCCCTTCTCAGGACCTCCCTTCATTCTCAGTACGGGGGTGTTTGGCAATTAACTAGTTAAAGTAAATTAAAGTGAATCCAAGTAAGAAATGACAAGGGGTCATACCAAAAGTACAAAATTTTAAAATTCCCTCCGAATTTTTTAAAAAAAGTAAAAAAAGCAATATTCCTTTTCTACTAAAAAACAAAAAAACTCCACGTTTCTATTCAAAAAGTTAAAAAGATTATATACCGAACAACTAAAAACAAAACACATTCATAATGCCTTATATTTTATTCTCTCTTGATTTGATGCTTTATGTCACCATACTTCGATTCACCATACATCCAAACAAGAGTAGCCCCATTTTTTATTTGGTTTTGGTAATGTAACTACTCACGAACACTTTCCCAAGGCCAGAAATTGATCCCTATTTTTTCACCATGAAAGGGAGTAAGTGCGTATGTACCAACAATCAAATCAGAATTTTTGTTTTTTTAATAAAAGTCAAATAATACGTTAATATATATAGGGAGATGCTCATATGAGAGATATCGCCCACCTTATATGAGAGATAGGTGAGGGCCCCCACCTCTATCTCTCATATAAGTTTATATATATATATATATGGATATATAAAAGAGAAATGTTCTAATGAGATGATGTGCTATTTGAGGTAACCTTTTAGAACCTATTTAGATTCTTGCCAACCATAAAGGAAATGAGGGATTGAAAGATCATAGTGGAAATTAGGTAGGCTGAATTTTTTTTGCACATACCCAATTTCCATATTGGTCTTTTAGTCCCACCTGTTATTCATGGTTGACAAAAATCCAACTGAGCCATAAAAAATTAACTCATATACCACACCATCTCGTTAGATCATTTATCTATTTCAATATATAAATATATATATTTATGGAAATATTCATGTGCATCCATCCCTCACCAAATAATGGTGAGGGATGGCAGAGTGGGGCCACTTTATGATGCATCCAAATCATCCACACACATGGAACCCCCTAAATTACAACAGATCAATTGAGTTTTCATTAATCCGAATGGATTGGACCGTTGGATTGAGGGTCAAAATTTTCCTTTAATATAAAGTCATTAAATTTATAGGCCACAGATGAAGGGGTTAGAGACTTAGGATTGACTTCAAACTTATTACATGGTTTCATCTCATATGACTCTTTCGATCCCCTCTAAGTCCCATGATCAATGGAGCCCTAGGTGGGTCCCATTGAGTTTGTCCTTCACTAAATGGTGAGGGAAGGATATACATGAATATCACCCATATATATATATATATTATATTTTATTTTGGTTTTCTTTCTTTTTGTAAGAGATTAATAATATATTATTTATGGCAGAATTGTTGCTATATTCTTGTACTGTGCATGCCCACCTCGGGCCCATTAGCTTATCCTAGCCCCTCAATATATGATCCTCTAGTATAATAAAATTTTAAAATTAATCATTTTTTAATTCCAATCCAACTGTGAATCACAGTTGGATTCATAGTTGAATGATGGGGAATCACGGGCTTATGATAATTCATTCAGGGTAGTGTGTTTGAGGCAAGGTTGGTAAACTCGAGACATGAACTCAACTAATCCTATGTTAAAAGAAATTGATTGGGCTAGAGTCAACAAGGAGACACGGGAGAGGTATGTTTTTTTAATAATTTTAAAAGTATTTAAAAATAAATCCATTACTTATGAAATATAAAGATACATTTATTTACATGCATTTGCAATACTCAATTCACATGAGTAAATTTATATATGCAAGGAAAGCGCTAAAATAGGAAAAATAAAATAAAAATATTGAATATTGCATAATTTGTTAGTCCAAATATCAAATGTAAAAGATCATATGAAAGCTTCAAATTACAATCCGATCATCGCTTAAAAGATCAAATGTAAACTTCAAATTACAATCTAGTCATCATTTTTAAATTGTTATCGCCAAACCCTATGCATAATTACTTCAAAAATAATCATTACTTATTTAAAATTAGATCAACCCATTACTGGTTAAAAATGCAAACTTATTCAAATGAAATGACTCTACCAAATCTCTCATGTATTTAACTCGGTCCTTCATAAAAAATGTAATTACTCAGGAGAGTCAATAGTCAACTTGAAGAGTTTCCCGGCCATAGTCATAAGTGGCTTGAATGGGCAAAATATGATGGATACAATGGACCATACCTGAAAACCGTCCAGCATTTACGTATAGTCCAGCATTTACGTATTTTTAATAAATCTCATTTATTTATATGTACGTGCATGTAATGATAATTGAGGAATAAAGTACAGGAAATACAAACAAAAGGAGATGATGATGATGAGAAAGAAGAAGAAAGCCTCAATTTCTCAAGGCCATAGTATCAACTTTCAACCCTCCTGGTTGAAAATATTATATGCTCTGCAGAGGCAGAGTTCTACACGTAATCATCTCTATTCCTCACGCCTACTATGATTCTCTCTCTCTCTCTCTCTCTCAATGACATGCAGATACATGTCTGACTTCTGCCCAAAATTCATCAGCTCACATGATTATTTTGTAAACGAATAGAAAGAACTTAAACGTGTTCTCACCTAGCAGTCTGTCCGACAAAACATCCATCCAACAAGCTTCAAAGATACGGTCCTAACCAAAAACTTAAGTTTTTTTTTACTTGCTGTGGCTCGCTGGCGAGGAGGGCGGAGGTTTCAATCCCTGTTGACAGGGATGGGAGCTGGATCCCTTACCAACATACCAACCTTATATTCCCAACCAAAAACTTAAGTTACCAAACTAGCAATAGATAGAGAGTAAAAGAACAGGAAAATGGGCTCTATTCATTTAGGTGGAACCCACCTTTCATGTGCTTTACCTTAAAGTGATGAAGGCCCACTCATCTAATAACAGGGCAACTACATATATGAAGAAGAAATAAAAAGAGTGGATGAGAAGTTGGGTTCAAGTTCCACATTCAATAAATGCATATGGGGCCTACTTGATCAGTGAAGCAGGTTGTTTTTGCTGCTATAGAACGAATCCAAGGTAGATATGCCCTGAATGGTCTGGATCTTGTTCACATACTTACAAGAGCGGACAGAGAGGCTAGCTATAAAATGGTTCGAGAGAAGGAAAAAAAAATCCCAAAACGACCTTAAAGACTATTGTTACCATATAGGGAAATTCACAGATAACCACCTTAACCTTTTGACAATTGCACAAAACCACCTACCTTGTTTATTTTACAAATAACCAATTCTTTAATCCAAAGGACTTCATCAATCCCCTTGACCATCAGTCAAATGCCAGTTCTTTGTCAAGTAAGTTTTTCTTCTATAAAATTGCCCACTTCTAACTTAATTTGGATTAAACAGAGGCAACAACAGGAAAAGACCATTTAACCACTAACACCCTCTATTTAATCTAAATCGGGTTAGCATTGGGTTCCATTCCATCATAATGCTCAAGGTGCTCCATTGAGACCTTTTTGTAAATAAAACATGCAGGTGGATTATTAGTAATTGTAGAAACAAATATGTGGTTATCTGTAAAACTACCGTTCTTAATTCCGTTCTCAACTCCAAAAACCAGAGTGGTGGCATCATCGTAATTTTCCGCACCTTCATCTGCAAGGAAAAAAAAGAAGTCGAAAGCCAGCGGCATTTACGTCATTTGCCGTTCTCCTGTAACATTAACAATCACCCCACGTTTCTGAGAATCCAAATCCGGGTTTGAACGAACGGTCACGATCGTCGCAGGAGAAGTCGACGCCCGTGAACGATACGAGCTCCCCAACGTTCTCAGCAGCCTCTCCTGCCACCCCCAGAAAGTCCCTCGTCATCCCTTCTCTTTTCTGCCACGTGGCAAGATCCCCTGCCCCGAATCCCATCCAGTCCGGTGTGATCATGTGGCCCGCACCTTGCATGGGACCCACTTCATCCATCCCATTCCTGTTAGCTGACATCAACATTTGTGGGGTGTAAGTGGGGTGGGCCACATCCACATTGGGGTAGATCAACGGTGGGGATGATGATGATGAGGTGGCCGGATGGTGATGATCAGGAAGGAAAGAAAGCGGGGCCTCAGCTTTGATGATGGGTTGCATTGGGTTGATGATATTGTGTGGGTCCCATGAGAGGGAAAGTGGATATTGGATGTGGGTGGTTGTTGGAATGGTTGGTGGTGGTGGTGTTGTTTGGTTTGGGAAGTGGAGAGATGGGTCTTGGAAAGAGAGAAGAGGAGATGGGTCATGTGAGTTTTGAGGGATTTGTAGGAGAATAGGGTCTATTGCTTTGGATGAGAGCCTTGCACTTTCTTCTGCTAAAGCATCACAGAAGGCCCTGTGGGTCATAAAGCTGTCTTTCCTGCATGTATAACAGACATAGATGAATGAGAGAGAGAGTTTTTTCATATGGGGACGTAAAATGTAAGAGAGTTTCTTGGGTATTAAAATGAAAGAAGAGAATTGAGTGTTAGCAGAAACAAGACAAAAGTTTTTCGTGTTGGGGCAAATAGGTTAGAGTTCTTGGTTTTGTTTTTTTATCTTTTCCTTTCCTTCCTTTTTTTTCCCCTTAAGAACTGAGAGGAGAGAGAATGGAGTATTCAATGGCTTGAGAGAGGACAAAAGGTCATGTTTGCATGTGAAAACATAGAAAGGAGTTTACACATGTGAAAACATAGTGGAGTTTACACATAGAAAGGATGACACTTGATTAGGAATTTACAAGAGGTCAAGGTTCAAGGATTGGTACACCCTTTTCTTCACAAAAAGAAAGGATAACATGAAATATGTGGTCTATAGAAATGAAAGACCATTCAGAAAAGGATACAAAAAAGGTGTTTATGTAGGTGTAAACAAAAAAAAAAACTGAGGAGCCAAGCATGCAAAATCCTCACAAATGTTGGGAAAATTAAGCAGTTTGGACATTGAAAGAAAGAAAATCCTGTCGGCCTTTGATTTTTGAAAACAAGAATGCCAAGGTGTCATGCATGGACATTGGATGTTGATTTGATGACCCAAACCCAATGCCTTCTTTTGCTTTTTTTATTCTCTCTCCACTATAAGTAAAAGATCTATCAGTTTCTTCAGGTATGATTTTAATGTTTAGGATCTGTAGCAAGTAATGGTCACAAGAGTTCTAGTATGACATGAAAACCAAAAATCATGGAGAAATAAAAATAATAAAACTCATACTACTTTATATGAGCTAAAATTCAACACCTGTCGCCTTATAGCATATACTCCATTTCCAGAAATATTAATATGTCAAAATAAACAAAGAACAAAGGGGAAAATAAAATTTTAGAACATTTCATGGAAATGGCATGAAATGGGTACTCAGAAATTCCAAATATAAATTAACCAAAGAGGAAAATGGCATATTTCTTGGTTGCAACAGGTACTATTTTTTCTCTCTCCTAGGACACAAAATTAAAAAAAATAAAATAAAAGAGGAATAAGATTCTACATCTACTAACCCATAAAAGCCAAGGTAGTAAGTCAGGATAAAAGTTCAAGTAGATTTTGTTTTTCCTCACATAAAAATTGGTATCTCCCTCCAATCACCAGCTGCAGATAGTATTTATAAAAAGGTCTATCTTCTGTAACTTGCCTGTGCATGTAAGTTTCAGGCATAATCCATGCAAGAGGTTAGCTAGTATTATGATGCAAAAGCTAGGAGAAAATGCATTAAAAATGACTGCAAGAACTTATGAACATGAAATAGTGGTCTGAGCATGTGATCACAAAACCCCTTTTTTTTTTTTTGTTGTTGTTGTACTCATGATCAGGAAACTCAAAACCATTCAATGTATACTTTTGAGTGGCCATCAAATCCGTATGAGAAGGACCGCCAATAGAGCTTTAGCCAAGATCTTGACCTGGCCTCTATTTTTTACTGCATATATAGAAGAATCATATTAAATTGATGTTATCTATCATTGAAGGAGAGGATTTCCATTAAATCTCCTCGATTTGTAATCAGTGATCAAAATCAATTACAGGAGATCTTTTAAATCTCAAAGTGCAAATCAAATCCATATAGAGCCAGTTTATCATACGATTGCTCATTTGATGGTATAAAAGGGTGAATAAGATAAGATTCAAGTTAAATCTCACAATTAAAACAAATTGACACTGGCAAACATGGGTAAATGCATTTAAATGGGCCACACATCCAATTGGGGCCATGATCAACGATCTGGATGAGGACAAGGCACGTAGGACACTGTATGCCAAGAACTCTCAATTCAGTAAGATGAACAAGCAACAAAGATACCATCCAATAATTGAAAAACAATGAAGGTTAAAGAAAGCCAAAACCAAAAGAAAGAAAAGAACATCAGTAGAAACTACCTTGAAAAAAGGGTTCCACAGTCACACTTATACTCCTTAGTCCCACATGTCTTTGAATGAGCTTTCCAATCTGATTGAACTGCATATTTTTTTGAGCATTTCTCACACTTCCACTTCTTCTCTCCATGTTTTCTACAGAAATGCTTCTTAATCCCTGTGAGGTCACCAAGTGCCCTTGAAGGGTGGTGGTGGACACAAGAAGGGTCAGGACAGACATAGACTTTCTTCCTAATCTCTTTGCTGGTCCTTTGCCTCAGTTTCCATGGAAGATTATGGCCTCTCCTATGCAGCTGTAGGTTCTGGTCTCTCTGAAAGCCCTTGTTGCAGATTTCACAGACAAATCTGTTGGTAGCCATTAGAGTCTTTGGGGATAAGGCAATCACCTCGGCATCAGGGTCTTCAGCCCAAAAAGCCATGTAGAGAGAGGGAGAGGGAAAGTGATATCAATGACAATTAACAGTATAGAATATCAAGCCTAATTGGAAAGATGGAAGAAATTATACCTGGGTTCCCTGGTAGGTTTCTCTTCTTTTTAATTTTCTTTTGTTGCAGCTCTTGCTGGGGAGCAATTGAACTGAGCATGGGATGTAAGGCATTAAAGTCCTGAACTCTATTCCCAGAAGAAACACTTGCTTCCTCAGACAAAGAGGTTGAATTAGACATGGCTGCTGGCAACATGAAGAAGAAGAAGAAGAAGACGACAATTTCAATATCGAAAACAAGAACCAAAAATCTGAGTATCGAAACAAAACCCAAAAATCTGATATCCGGTCTCAGGAATCTGATCAAAACAGCTGCTATACTCTGATAAAAGAGACCCCAGCTATGGAGGCAATAAAAACAGCTATTTCTTTGAACAGGTGGCACTGATGGCAGAAAGGCATCATTCAAGGGGTGGCAAAAGAAAATCTCGTGAAGAGATGATGATGGTTGATATTCCCATAGTCACTATCCACTGCTGGATTGCTTGTCTCTCCTGCAACATGCACTCATATCAATCAAGCCCAACATGCAATCTAAAACATGGGAAAAATCAAACCCACCAAAATGGGTTTATAACACATCATCTCAGAACCCCTCTCTCCTTCTGTGGAAAACGAGACACAGCTGATTGATTCCAAAAACTGGGTATTGGGACCTTGTTCTTATTCAAGGATAGTGATGATTACAGAGAGAGACTAAGGTGAAGGGGTGGCAAATTAGAAAAATAAGGTCTATAAGAAAGTGGAAAAAGTAGGAGGAATTCTGCAAAGTAGATGAGGTTGAGGCCTACCCAAGAAGACTTGGAATCCTCTTCTCTTGATTCAGCAGCAATTTCTTCTCTCTTTCTTTTCTCTGCTTTTACTTCTTTTTTTTTTTTTCCCTTTCCTTCCTCTCCTCCCTATGTGTGATGCGGGCACTTTCTGTCTTTTCCTTTGTTCCTGTTATAAAACACCCAACCCCAAAAGGACATTGATTTGAATGGAATGATTTTAAAAGGGTGGGCTGTTTACATGAGAGCTTAGAAGCAGCTTAAAAGCTTGGTAAAGGCACCTCGTAGACCCTTACAGCCTTTTAAGCCCCACCAAGCATGATTGATCCATTGATTGACTTAGATGTAGGTGCTTGGTTATTCTCCCTCACCTTTCCACAGTCCAAAAACTCCACCTTATATTCTCTAATGACAAGTTCTTTCTCATTCTTTTGCATGGGTGCTTCGATTATGTCATGTATGTGGCAATTGAAAGTGCACGAGTTTAACCCCACCATGGAGAATTTTGAACTTCTTTTTACTTTTTAGCCCTTTCTTTTATTCCAAAGCCAAATAAACCAAAGGTAGTAATAGATAAGAGAGAGACATTCTTTACCCCGATACTTTGAAAAGTAATAGAATCATTTCACTTCGATTCCATTTAAGTATTTGCAAGCGAAAGGTTGTAACTATTGAATTGGTGTATATTCTTTTCTTGTTGTACAAGCCTAGCTTTGTCACTTGTATTGGTGATGACGATAACTGCAGTATGAATAGATTATCTTAATTATAATATGTTAATAGTCATTGGCTATTCTGATCTCTAATTTGATAGTGGAAGGATAATAAGCATTTTAGTAAAATTGTATAGTCGCTAATCTATCAGATATAAGAAGACTTAAATCTATCAAAATAGGGTTGTATTGACCTTCTGTCAGTGATCTCTTGACGCAAGAGAGATAAAAAATAGTTAAAGTAATTTGGGATAGACTCCAGTGTTTGTCTTTGACACTCCAGAACATTATTTGGAGCCCCATCGGCCTTCCGTGTGGAAGATATGCGGCATAGATTTACAACTTGTAGTATTTTCTTCTCCTTTTTTAATTGGTACCTCCAAGAGTGATGCCAAATCCAAGGTGGACATGCCACATGGGATTTTTGACATGGATTTTCATTTCAACCGTCATACAAAAAATGAGGTGGCATTTGGCATATGGGAGTGATATGCTAAATTTGGTATGTGAAAAAGTGAAATGCCAAATTATATTTTGCATTATTTTATTTCAAATGGACTATTGTGGATGAATTGAGTTTAATATATAAAAGAGGTAAAATAAAAATAATAATAAAATATTACATTTTACATATGGGGTGGAGTTTACTCCAATAAAGATGTCAAATTGTTAAAGGGACAATTTGCCACATAAGCCTTCATTTTGAAAAAGGCATCTCCAAATTTAACACCTCTCTTGGAGATGCTCTCAACATATTTTCAACAAGTTATAGAAAATAGAAAATTACAATCTTATGGGTACAAATTAGTAAACAAATGTTGAAAAAATATATATAAACTCAATCTTAATAGTTATTTTTTAAGTATTTTCTTTTTATTATTATGTTAAATTTAACTTTATTTTCTTCAATGATTCTCCAATGATATTTTGACTCAAACCCCGGGTACAACACCTCTTTCAACTTGTGCAGGCTCCTTTCTCACTTGTGTCCTAAAGTAGGGCCCTAACTCTTCAACTTATATATCTTTTACATAGTGGCATCTTTCGAGGAAACTTTTTGGATCAGCTGTTGGAGTATACTCTCCTTAGTTGTATTGATATGTGGTTTGACAAGTTTACTTTTGAAGTTTATTTGATTTAAATAAATATATATTCTAAGTGCTTTAGATTGTTTGGCAAAGTTCACATAACATCCCATTCATCTACTTTAAGACTTTTTTCCTATTTTTCAAAAAATAGCCAAAATATAACTATTTCAAATAGGCGTAAATGTCTAAAGTAGTCAATTATTTTTTGCTTTTTTCTTCACAAGTTTGCCCATATAATTAACTTTTATAATATGACAAGTATATCTATACATATTTTACCACATTTGGCAATTTACTATTAAAGTAAAAGTGATGTAAAGCATCAAATCAAGAGAGAATAAAAATAAAGTGGTTATGATGGTATTTTGTCTTTAGCGGATTGGTAGGAAATTCTTTTGACCTTTTGCATAAAAAGTGGATTTTTTTTGTTATTTAGTGGAGAAAGGAGGTTGCTTTTTACTTCTTTTTTTAAAAGGAGGAGAAAATTTTAAAGATGTGTAATTTTGATGTGACCCCTTATCTGGAAAATGGAGGCTTTACATTACTTTTATTAATCTAGTAAATTGCCAAAGGGGCCAAATGATAAATTTGATTGTACTACGTTGCTCAAGTAAGTTTTACCATATAAGAAGTTTGTTTTTCTAATTGAATCAAATAAAACAAATAGCTTATTTGAAGGGAAAAAAAAGAAAAAAAAAAGAAAGTCTAATTGAAACGGCTTCATTTAAATAGATCTATTTCAATTAAGCATATTTCAATATGATAAAGACCTACCAAATAAGCCCTATGAGAAACGTGGAGCGTTAAAGTACTTGCTAATCTTGCTAATACTAGATCATGTAAATTACCGAGGCAACAGGTGGTGAGAAGCAGAGAAAATAAAACATGGCAGATCATGTAAATTACCGAGGCAACAGGTGCTGAGGAGGAGAGAAGAGAAAACATAGCAGTCAATTCTAGCCTGCTGCGGATAAAGCTAACCCTACCACCTCACTGCTCATTGCAGCTTATGTTATTATATCTACTGACTTCATGATTATCAATTAGTACAGATGCATTCACATGAGTAGTGCAACAAAATCAGCTGAGGATAAGAACATTTGTAAGCCCCCCTGAACACTTACACAGCTCTTCTTTTTCTCCCTAATTTTAGCTGACATAGGGTTGGGCTATGCAGCGTGTGAGCCCCTTTTCATAACGGCCATGACTTATATTGGTTGGGCCCTTGCAATCCATTTAAGAAGGGCACTTGAATGTGGGTCACATAGCTCCAAAAATATGGTCAAAGGTTGGTGTCTCATTCAGGGAAGAGATTGGGGAAATGGAACTACTTGTTTATTCCTATCCCTGGTAGTACAGATACACGTGTGTTGGCCCCACTCCAGATGCATGTATCTCAAGCGTAGCACTGAGAGGGTCCTAAACAACATTGAAAGCCCTTGTGGCCATTGAATGTGGAACATTAATACGTTGGTGCAGCATTTTGTTTGAGGGTTCATTTGCCGCCATTACAAAGATTTCTTTGGTTGACGGATGAACGGCTTGGATCTCGGCATGTATGGCCGATGTTTGGGTAACGCCTAAACACTGTTTTAAGACATACGATGTTGAGGTTCCTCGTCGCACAGAAAGGCCTTCAATATTTCATGATTGCAAAAGATCACGGTTTAAAATAGCGGTATCTCTAAAAACCGATATGGTATCGATATCGGTCGCGGTTATCGGTCCATCGCAGTCGTCGCGGGATGAATTTTTTCTTTAATCCAAAAAAATCTACAAAAATATCCAGAAAATCTAGAATATTAAAAAATGCTAAAAAATAGTAATTTTTCCATTAATAGCAACTATAAACCAAAATATCGGTCCCCCTAAGTCATAGATCCTATATCACTGTCTAATCATTAATTATTAAGTATATCAAGTTTTTATGTTTAATCTATGTGGCCATTGTTATAATTTATAAATCCTTTAATGTAGTCATATTTAAACTCCAACCAATAAAAATAACTATCACCTCTTGTGTAGCTTTGTAAAAATTTTACTCAAACCATAGTTAAGCCACAGTTGACTTGGCAATGCTACATGATTTGAACTATTACTCATTTACTCTTGATACACTGGCTCAACTCCTATTTGAGTAAAACTTGTTAAAAGCCTATATAGGAAGGGGCATCTATTTTTTTGTGGTTTAGATTTAAGATTAATAGGTCATTTTATTAAGGTATAATTTAAAAAAATGGTGAGGATAGTTTGAAAATCTTGCATGCTTTATAGCAGGCTCACCTACAAAAACCTAAACCACTCAAAATAGTTGTCCTCCTCTGGGCCCTCATCCAAATTTCATCCTAAGTATGAGATGAGGTTTTATTAGATTGATTTATTTTTTAAAATTGATTGATTGATTAATCTAATGGTAAGCCAATTACCAATTAGAGTGAAACTTAGTCAGGGCATAATAGAGAGGGGGGGAATCATTTTGAATGGTTTAGATTTTCTGTAGATGGAGCCAATCGTGGGGCCCACACAAATGTCCAATTGTTTAAGTAAGTTACACGTGTATTAAGTATTAACTATTAAAAAATGAAAAGAAGCCCTAAATGTAAAAAGGGATTTGCCTCAGTCGTCTCCCATTCTGTAGTCATTCGCCCGAAACAAAAGGAAGGGGGAAAAATAGGTGGGAACCATGGGATTTGTGGGAAACGAAAACGAAAAGGGGAAGGAGAAGGAGAAGAGGAGAGGAGTAGAAGGAAAAAAAGGAAGAGGAGGGGGAACCTGGCAGTGGAGGCGGCAAACGCATGACGGAGTGGCGACACTGCTCTGGCAACTGCAACGGCAATGAAGGTTGCATCAAATCTAGGTATGCTGATTTCGTCCTTCCTCCATCTCTCTGCTTCTTTTTAGTTTTTATTTTTCTCTGTATGTGTCATGCAAGACAAAAACAAGGAGGAGGGGCTACTGGTGATGAGGGGAAACTGGGAAAGGAGGAAGATGAGTGTACTGTGCTGATATTTTGAATATATCGGTCAATATATCGGTTCGACCAATATATTCAAAATCTCGACCGATATACATCGATATTTGGGCGATATTTTGATGGGCGATACCAATACCGGTTCCCCATCAAAATATCATGCTGGTACTGGCCGATACGGTATTGGCCGAGATTTTCAACCATGCAAAAGATATAATTCTTATTTGTTATGTTTACTTGTTTTGCTTTAAAGGCAGTTATTTGTATTAAAGAGAACAAAAGAGAGACTAAAAACAAAGGCTCAGGGGGCCCCACTGCTGAAACAATACAGATGAATCAAAAAATGGAAACAAGAATGAACTATTGATCATTATGGGTTGGAGCTTCTGGAAATCTCAAGAAAAGAAAGATGGACCAAAGTTGTTGGCTGCAAAAAGGTTTTGAGATCTTCTTCAAGGAGAACAAGAGAGTATCTTGCAGTGAGGATTGAATTTGATGGAGTGGGACCATGTGCGCATCAAAAGTGGCTTCATTCCTGGCCTTCCACGGAACATGGATTACATTGACGAGGATGGCCGCCATATACTTTATACCAGCTGAATCGTTTCCTCTAGATAGAGATTTCCAAATTGAAGAAGCAGAGAGAAGGATAGGAGGCTTAGTACTCACACATTGAAATAGCCATAGCTATAGAGATTGGGCTTGTGCGCAGGAGAAGAATAGATGAGCAATAGAGTCTTCCTCCTGGCAACAGATGTTGCATATGGAGGCTAAGGAAAAACACAGATGCTTCAGGCAAATTTCAGTTGGAGTTCTGTTAAACATCAAACGTCACCCAAAGTAACTGATTTTGTGGAGGTAGATTCCATTCCAAATCAGGCTAGGCCAATCCAATTTGCTATCTCTGGACCTGATGGTATTCCATGCTGCTTTCAAGGATAGCTGGCCATCTGGAGACTCCTTCTAGCTAAGAGTGTCTCTGTCAGTTTGGTTTGGAGAGAGGTTAGCGGTGGCAGTTGAGAGCTGGTTCTGAACTTCTAAGGGTAGATTGGAAGGAATGTACCATGTGCCTAAATGGAAGAAAGAAGATAAGCGTTGATCCATTGGAAATTGTAGGTGAGGAGAACTGGCTGAGAAAGTTCTATCTTCACTCCGTGAGTCGTGCCAGATGTTGAGATCTTGGCCATTCTCAAAGGTCCATTGCTGCCTTGGTGGGTGTAGTGTGCTAGACAGCATATTCTCTTCCAAATACAAACGCCATAAATGGTGTTAGAGGGGCTCCAATAGAGTCCTGCTGGTTCTTGAACCAGCTAGACCACATAGAATTTTCCATCGAAACTTGCTAACAAAGTTTGACGAAGGAAGCATCATTAACTTCTGACAGTCTTCCAATACCAAGGCCACCTTCATCCTTAGGAAGAGTTATTTGTACCCAATTAACATAGTTAGTCTTGGAGGAAGACACATTACCAGACCATAAGAAGTGCCTCGTCAACCTCTTAAGTGTGTTGCTGATGGAGACTGAAAGGGGCAGAATAGCAGTCATGTGTATGGGGATGCGAGAGAGCACATGCTTGATAAGAATGAGGCGACCAGCAAAGGAGAGAGCTGAGATGTGATCTTTTTGGAGAGCCAAAGACAATTGGGATGCCCAAGTATTTTAGCTGAGCTAGAGACTCTTGGATTCCTAGAATGGAGCAAATCATACTCTTTATTCTTTGACCACACTTGCCAATTTGAAGTTGGCTATTTTGAAGATTGAACAGCCGCCCTGAAGGGGATTGATGGACCCGGCTTCTCCTTCGGTCCCGGGACTACCGGGGTCAGTGGACGTGGGAGTCCATGGGTTTCGACCCTTTCGTGCCCAAGGGGGGGAGAGTAGCGAGCATTAACATTTTTTTTTTTTTTTGTACAGGTATGCTAAATTTTCTATTCTACTTGGAATTTAGAAGTGGTGGTCTATAGATCCACCTTCACAAGTAAAAAAGGAAACCAACTTTTTTATAGTTTTCATTGCACATATATTTAAGAAAATAGACATGTTTTTGCTGTGAAAGGCAATTTCATTTTGTTTTGTCGTGAAAGGCGATTTACAAATCTCAACAAAATGTAAAGACAAGAGTTGTAATTTTTTTATCTCTTTAGAAAAATACAAAATACAACGAAAAGCAAGAAGAGGAAATCTAACTTCTCAGTCGATTGTGGGGACTCGTTCAAATTGATGGTTGTAAGTCATGTATGGACTTCGCCATCATCCTTCAAATAAGAACACAGAACGCTTTGATTTTCTTGCCTTAGCTTGAACCTTAGAATTTTGGAAGATAAAGATCAAGAGAATGCCCTATATCCAGTAAAAAACTGAGTAGACGAGCTGAAAAGCCACGTCTAGCCATGTGGATAGAAGAAGAGGGCCTTGGGGGGTGGCCCCCCTAAGGGACTTCAATCATCTTGTGGTGTTTATTGCAGAGTCTCTTCGACG
This sequence comes from Persea americana, assembly GCA_029852735.1. Classification (NCBI taxonomy): domain Eukaryota; kingdom Viridiplantae; phylum Streptophyta; class Magnoliopsida; order Laurales; family Lauraceae; genus Persea; species Persea americana. Next base: position 20,859,102 of record CM056816.1, read on the forward strand.
GAGGAGAGGTTGTTGTAGCAACTCTTGCAAAAGTTTATTGAGTTTCTGGATTTTTTCCGGATTTTTTTGGACCTTGATTTCTGGTTTCCCATCCCCCTTTTATAGGCTTTTGGTAGCCATTAGGAGGGTTTATGGGCATTGATTGCGTTAATGCTCCATAATGGGAGGAGTTAAATGTTTTTAATTCATGATTTTGTAACTTTTTTTTCTTGGCTTTTGATTGGCCGATGGAGAATGATGTACATTTAGTCACCTTTAAACTCCATGGTGAGAGGAGTTACATGATTTAATGCCATGAATGCTTGGACTTGTAACTCCTCTTTCCTCACTTCTAATTGGGCCGTAAAAAATAATGAGTTAATAACCGCATTAACTTATCATAAAACGGGTCATTTAACTACATTAAGTGGTCGCCAGGGCGCTCGAAGAGTCGTAGGCTGCACTGCGTCTTTTGGAATTCTTCTTGCGATGATTGCCAATGGATTTTCATGTTGTTTGATGTCAGATGACCATGCAACTTCAGACATTGATTACTATCAATGAGCCAGCAACATCTGTCTTGTCAATTTCTCGATCAGTCAGACAGAAAGTATACCTTCTTGGTCGGCCGGGTAGCGATTTCGAAGCGTCTAATGATGATCACATGTTTTTTACGGTGAATCCGAGATGTCGAGGAAAATTGGTCAATTTCGTGCCCCGAAAATCAAATTTTTAGAAAATCACAGGGGCCAAACATCTCGAAACGGGAAAAGGACCGAAAAAATAGCCCTTTCGGTAAAAATCCGGCTACCCAGATTTCAAGGGTCGCTAGTGACCTTGGGGTTTTTTTTCCCCCTTTTGGTCGTTGGTTTTTTGCCCTTTTTTTGGTTTTTCGATTCTTCTTTCTCCAGTATTTTTTCTAACATTTTTTCACATGTATTTGCTTGATTTCCTTGGAGAAAACTCAACGAGAATTCTTGCATATCAGAGCATAAAGTTTCCGATTTTCTAGAAAAACTAAAGACTTGGTTGTGCAGAGTTTGTCGATTTTTCGTCGGACTCAAAAACTAGGCCAAATGATGTCGAAATAACCGGAAATTTGAGGTGAAGCCTCATGAGTAGTAGATAGGACCAACCATGGGCTTTTGTTTGAGTTTTGAAGCCATGTGCAGTCCCGTCATTAGTAGACTTGATTTTGCCGCAAGAAAGATGTCGTGCTTTGTTATATGGCCAATCGATGTCCGATTGACTTGAAATTTGACAGAGAGCCCATTAGAGTCATTTTGAGACAATCCATTAGTTTTGATTTGCAAGTCATGGTCCCGAGGAGCTTATCCGCCAAGAGGCCTGATTTTGTTTCCAAGCGTCAAAGTTAGGTCAAATGTTGTCGAAATGACCTGAAATTTGATGTGTAGCCTTTTGGAAGCATGTTGAAGTTACCCATGTGCTTTGTTTGATGAGTGATGGCCTCGGTGGTTCTTGCCGTCAAGAGGCTTGGTTTTTCTGTTTAAAGGTTGATGGAGGATCAAACGTTGTCAGATTGACTTGAAACTTGACATGGAGTCTTTTGGAGGTATTCTAAGACCATCTATAGGCTCTGATCGAAGATTTGAAGTCTTCGACACTGTCGCCGCCAGGAGAGCTGACTTTGTTGTGGTTGTTTCCTTTTTGGGCTAAACCATGTCGGAATGGCTTGGAATTTGATGTAGAGCCTCATAGTGGCATTTTAAGGTCATTTGTGTGCTCTATTTTGTATGTCAGGATCTCTGGCTTCACCGCCGCAGGGAGCTCCTACTCAGCTGCTGGAAGAGCGAAGTTAGGCCAAATGATATTGAAATGGCCCAAAACTTCATGTGTACCCTTCTTTTGGTTGTTTTGAAGGATCTTGCAGTTTTGTTTTTTTTTTTTTTTTTTTGACAAGATGTTATGCTTGAAGTGGCTTTTGCCTATTTGCGGTAGAATGCGACTCCATGTAGCTTTTGATGTTGAAGAGGCAAAGTGACATTTTTTGTGTCAACAAGGATTGGTAGATTTCAAAGAGGTCTTACAATGCTATGACACTAGTGCAGGCCCCTTTCAAAAAGATGAGCATCTCGTCAGCATATAACAGGTGGCAAGGGGTGGAGGGAACGGTAGAGGGAGGGTGAAAGATCCCTTGTGTTTGGAGGTTATGAAGGTGGACGCTCAATATTTGTTCTGCAATGATTAAGAGGTAGGGAGATAAGAGGTCACCTTGTCTGAGGCCGCAAGAGGACCTAAAGAAGCCTTGAGGAGAGCGGTTGAGAAGGACAGAACATCTGGTTGTACAGATGCACTCTTTGATCAAGGAGATCCAAGTTTCAGAGAAATGGAAAATTTGAGAGCTGATAAAAGAAAAGACCAGTTCAATTTATCAATAGCTTTAGAGATGTCTAACTTGAGGCAAATAGAACATTTGTTGAATTTAGAGTTAAGCTTCTGGAAGAGCTCAAAAGTCAGGGCGAATTGATGTTGAATGGATCAACCTTTAATAAAGGCTGCCTGATGAAGAGACATTAGTTTTGGTAAAATTGTGGTTAGCCTAAAAGCGAGGATTTTAGAGATGATTTTATAAGAAAAGTTCAGTAAACTGATAGGTCTAAAATCATCAAAAGTTTCTGGGGATTTAGCTTTATGAATGAGGGCTAAGAACAAAGCATTAGAAGCTTTGTGAATTCTTTTGGTTTGGAAAAATGTTACACGACCTGGTTAACAGTTTGGCCTATGATGCATAAGCTGATGTGTAAAAGGCACCATTAAAGCTATCAGGGCCAGGAGAATTGTTCTGCTTTAGAGCAAAGACCGCAGCTTTAATTTTAGAGTCTCAAGGCATTGAAACAAGGAAGAAGTTATTAGAATCCGATACCTTTGGGCTATCGATATGGAACAGAATGGAACTAAGATGACCATCATGAGGTTTGAAGAGGTTAGAGAAGCACTCCACGGCTTGGGCTTGGATGATTGATGGATCATCTGTTTTGCTACCATCGATTGAGATGTAGTTGATTTTTGTTAAAAGAGCATCAGGCCTTAGCTGATTGATGAAAGAACTTGGTGTTTTGGTCACCCTCTTTCAGCCAATAGATTTTAGATCTCTGTTTCCAATGGATCTCTTGGGCTTTGAGAGCTTCATGGAAAGATGACTTTGCTGACAGAAGAACTTCCCGAAATGAATCCGAAGGAGATAAGTCAAAACTCTACTGGCAGCACAGGACATTGGCCTCAGCTGCATTTTTTGATGAATTTGGCCAAAGGTGATCTTACTCCATTTTTCTGAGAGTCTACTTAAGAGCCTTAAGCTTTTGGGCAAGAATGTGTTGAGGATTTCCATCTATTGTAGTTTCCCAGCTGGATTTAACGACTTCTAGAAAGGAGGGGTTAAAAAGCCATTTGTTTTCAAACTTGAAGGGCGACATTGGGGGCAGAAGTTGGGTTTTTATGATCCCTGAAAATTGGAATATGGTCTAACGATATCCTAGCAAGGTGATGGATAATAGGATCTGTGTAGTTGGCCAGCCATTGGGAGTTGACTAAGGCTCAGTCTATGTACCGCCCCAAAATCCGGGCGCCTCGAATCTCAGGGCGCTACGAGAAAGTACCTAAGAGATGCAGAAAATCCAGTAATATAATCAAGTTTGAATCTCATATGAGCAGGTAGATGGACAAAAGTCCTATAATTTTATTTCTCTTTAAGGGATTACAAGGTACTTTCCATAATTAAACTAACTATTCAATCCTATGCCAACACGACCAACTACAATAAAAGGAAAGAATAGAAATCTATCTGATAGACGCCTCTTGGTGCACCAACTGCACCATTCTCTGAACCCTGCGACAACGGATCAGCCGCCAAGCAATTCTACTAATCAAAGAAAGCGGAAGAGAATATACCTGAAAACACCAAGGATTAGGTCAGGCTCGATGAACCAGGCAAATAGGCATGCTTAGATGGCAATACATCATATTAACAGATAGGGACGAAGACCATACCTGATCCCGGCTATGCCTGCATGATTAATACCTCAATGATAATATAGAATATCAGAGTGCGACATAAACAGTGTGGAGTGTAGTGCCAAAAACTTGTTGTGATTTTAAATTTAATCCTTTAATACTGCAAGTGCATAGTTGTCTTGTTGAGACAGTGTCAATTACAGGTCGATCCCACAGGGAGCACTACTAAGTTAAAATTTAAAATCTGATTTTTTTTTTTATCAATGATAATGACAAGAGAGATAATAAGAAACAATAATAAAATTAAGAAAATTCTAGATCTAAAGTGAAGAAATAAGATATAATAAAAAGCAGATCAGAATATCATGAATCCATTAAGTAGTCCCACCATCATTCTATGCAATTGATAAAATAAATTTGTCCCAAAAATCCTTCAAATCAGAAACAAATCAATGTTTCTGATTCGGATAATTTGTCTATCAAAGAGCACAATTTTCCACAATTTATTTAAGGCAAAAATCCCCTTCACCTAATGAAATTATGAACTTAACTAAATATCACATATTAATCAAAGATAGATTATCAAAGAATTTCAATCTAAGAATAATCTATTAAGAAAACATACATGATTAAAGCATTGTTCAAATAAAAAAATTAAATAGCATAGGTTGTCAATGACAGAAGGCAGATTTATTATTATAATTAATACGCAAGAGACAAAAATATCACATAGATTAATGATAAGAAAAACTTAACTTCATCTGATACTCTGATCCAGGGATCTACTCCTCCATTGCAAAAGATGTGATTTTCATTGAGAACTTCATGGCAATTACAATCTTCTCTCACACTCTTCTAACCTAGTTTTGGAACAGGGCTCCAGAATACCCAAAAATATCTCTAATTCTATTAATTAAGAAAAGAAGAGAGAGAGGAGAGAGAGAATGTAGTGGATGTCCAAGGGGGGTGAGTATCTCCCGTATGCTTTCTTTTGGTTCCATTTATAATTCCCGGTTATCTTACAGATACATTGAATCTGGACACCTTCTCTGCAGATTTGGTTTATCTTCATTGATAAGGTATATCTCTTTATCCTTTTTGAATTTGAATGAGATGGAAGCTTCTGGAAACCTCTGGATGGCTTGGCTAATCTTCAGATGGGGTCCCACAAGGGATATGCAGCAATGGATTATCAACGGTGTGGATTTTAGTGCAATCCCGTCTAAAAATGAATATGAAAATCTCTGGGCCCATAACTTTGTCGATTTAGCTCTGATTTGCACAATCTTGGGCTCCACGGACATCTACTCTGAATAAGCTTTCCAACAGTAGGTAAATTACATACGGTCGGATTGAAAGATATGGCCATTTGAAGATGACTTATCCTGAGAAAAATGGGATTAACTTTTAAAATTTGATTTGCAATGAACTCTATCTCTGCACAACTTTCATTTCTGAAAGGATATCAGATGTGGATGATTCAAATTCTTCTTCTTTTATTCCAATCAAACTTTTACTCTTTGAATTATCCATTAATAGTTTCAAGTCTGCAACAACTGTGGACCCTGCCATGTGGGACATTTCATCTGCTTGAACAGTGGGCCCTATGAGAAGTCTTCTACTGTAGTTAGGACTCTTCAATTGACATGATGAGTGGACCCCTCCTTTCATTGATTTGCACATGGCTTGTATGTGGGGTCCACGTGGTGAATTATTCAATTTACTTCTTTTTAAGCTTCAATTTAGCAATGTAGGGCCCAGGATGACTATGTATGCTTGAAAGTGGTTCCGTGACAGAGGCCTGCAATTCTCATTTTCTGCACATTCTAATTCAACACATCAAACACTAAAGAGCCCATATTGAAGTGGGACCCATCCGGATAGAGGTTTACTCCAACTGGGACTCTTCGAAGAAAAATTGCATAATGTTCTAAGTTAATGCAGAAAATATATGAAAAATATAAAAGTTCAGGTTTCTAGGTGAAAATGCATGAGATGATGGAATTAAATGAATAATGATGCAATTCACCAAATAAAACCCCTAATTCATCCTAAAATGATGCATAAATATGCAAATTCATGAACTTAACACCAACCCATCGTCGTTGTCTCATCGAATAGGGCATACAAGAGTTCATCAATATCCATAGCCACAGCCAAGTCCCAGCCATTAGTCTTACGTGCTAGATCAACATCACCGTCCATCCACACTCGGTCCGAGCGCCGGCGATGTCAGTACCCCTCCCACACCAGTACCTACTGTGTCAACCAACAATATCTCACTATCTATATCTATACCGGCATCATAACCCTCGGTAGACCAATCGTACATCCACAAATCCTCCAGACCACTAGGTGGGGGTACTCCGAACTGGATAGCCTTATCATAATTAATGAGACGATATTAGTCAAGGGCATGAGGCACGGAGTTCGGGTATAAGTAATCCATCCTTACGATTCCCAACAATTAATAAGGTATGCCCTTATAAACTCCGTTTCTCGATACGCTTAATTAATATAATCTCATTATACAGTCCGTCCATCAATATCTACCGTTAAGTTCTCAATATTACAGGTCAAAACTTCAAGTTCCATGTCCTGACATCTCATTCAATACGGACCTTGATCATGGATCAGAGCCTAAGTGCAATGCCCTGGTTATAGTTCCTCTCAAGTCCAACATCCAAAGTTCGGACCTACCAACCAGTCTCAGTGTCCGTTTCATCAATATACGTGCCATATGTCACAAATCCATAGATGATTGCTGCTCCTCTATTCAGGTCTGGGGCCCTACTTCACCTAAGACAGTGATCACGGAGTCCTCGATGCTTATTATGTATCCTTGGTGCTCTTGAAGACACTTAACATCAACGGACATCCATAACCATTAAATCAGGTTTCGTTTACAACCATAGACCCTACTTAGGTGGCTACGCGGGTCAAGGTTAAGCCCGGCCCTTGACTCGTGTTCAACGTATCCCAAACGGTCCAAATGAAAGGTCAACAGGGCACACACATGATCAGATCATAGAAGGGAACTAAATCTGGGAAATCACTGTTTATAGTGTACCAGGTTGACATCATGGGTCCCCGGGTCGACCTGGCACACTTTGTGGAAATGGATAGCTAACTAGGAGTCAGAAATCACAGTTTGCAGTGTTCCCGGTCGACATCATAGTCATCCGGTCGACCAGGTACACTGCAGGCACTTCCACAAACATCTGGCAAGTGGGGTGGAAATGCAGTGTGGCCGGTCAACCAGGTACACTGGCCGGTCGATCGGGTACAATGGGTTTGTACCCTGTGACCATTTATGCTCCCAGTTGTGAGGGAGCCCCCCTGTGTGCCCGGTCGACATCCTGGGTGGCCAGGTCGACTGGGTACACACAGGATCCTTGATTTTCAGATTTCTGCCATTTTCATCTTCAAACAAAACTCCATCAAATCCAGCCCATATCTACATTGATCATCACCAAACATCATACACACCTCCCATACCATGATCTTATCACAAATGGGTCATTGATCTTCCAAATGGGGGATTCTCATCCATCAATGGCCAAAAACACAAAAGAAAGGCTTAAAACAACAATCCCACACATCACATCATTCAACCAACCATCCATAAACAGAAATCATGCTAAACATCCATCAAAGACAATGATTATCAATCTAAGCATATTAATTAATTTAACTAAAGCATCTAAACATGTCCACTTGCCTCTATTCGAAATTGGTGATATAGTTGAGAGAGAGATAAGTGAATTCCAAGCTCCTAAGGTGTTGATTGAGAAATTGGGGTGGTCTCCTAGCTTCTCCTTGGGCTGGGATTTTGGGGAATTAGGGTTTGCTTGGGGAGGAAGATAGGGTAAATGAGATATGAGAGTAAATTAGGGTTTTAGGCTAATGTTTGCAATAGTTTGTTTTTATAGCTTAGGGTTTAGAATAATTACCAAAAGGGTAACCTAGTTTAAAATGGGAAAGAGATGGGGCTATGGGTAAATAGGTCATTAGGTGGGTTTCTAGAAGGTTCTTAACTCTCAATGCCCTTATTATTAATTCTAATATCAACTAAGTCCTAATCTAATCAAAACCTATTAAATTAATAATAAACACCTAATATTTATTAAGAATTATATACAAGCTAGTTCTAAAACTTAGGAACATTAGCCATCTATTCCACTAATTCCTATTAATTAGCATATTAAGTAGAAAATACCATATTAAATAGGATAATCAATGGTTGACTTGGTCAAATTGGGTCCCACTAGGTATTTCCAGGGACGGGTCCTCACAGTCTAGCCTTCCAGCTACATAGGAAAGACTCTGCCTATTATTGGGCTAGGTGGATTTGTTGCCAGAGTAGTGGATGTCCAAAAGGCCTGCTTGCATAACTGCTGATTGGAAATCTCTGAGAGAGGAGGGGATGGACTGTCAAAGGTTGAGCTTCTCTTCATGAGCGAGGATCGCATTGAAGTCTCCTAGAATGAACCAAGTCAAGGTGGTTGAGGAGGTATTAATAAGCACTTTCCACAGGTCTTTCCTAGGAGTTGGGTTGCTAGAGCCATAAACACCTGTGATGAGAGTTGAGAGGCCTGAGATTGGATTTGAGAGAAGCATAGTAAGGTGCTGGGAGGATGAGTTAGAGACAAAGGTTGTAAATGGTGGGCCGATTTGGAGATGTACCAGAGGTTTGTGCTGACCATGTGAGGAGCATTAGAGTGGAACGTGTCAAAACCGAAGTTGTTCAGTCCAAGGGATTGGGAGGAGGAGAAGGAAGACATTGGTTCAAAAATAAAGATCAAGGATGCGTAGTGTTTGTGGACCAGATTTGCCAGCACTCCTTTGGTAGAGAGGTTGGCAATTCCCCTACAGTTCCAGTATAGGACCTTTGACATGGAGATAAGTTGGAGGAGGTGATCTTGCTTCTAGACCTCCTTCTGATCAGGCCAGTAGTTGAAGCCAAGTGAATTTTCCTCCCCTTGCCAGATTGGTGGTGTTTGAAAGAGCCATAAGTGGTTTGTCCTCATTCCTTTGCCTGTTGGGAGTTAGAAGAAACTTGATGAATGTGATGAGGATCAGCAGTTGCTGAGTTACCAGGTTGCTTATCTTTAGGAGTCTGCTTTGGAATGGTTAAAGAGGCAGATGGTTGATCAACTTCAGGTGGTGCCATTATGTATGAGGTACCTTGTGGATGCTCAAAGCCAGGTGGAGGTTCTGTGGAGGAGTTACCTTCAAAGTTGGTTTGAAGATTGTGGCCATAAAAGCTGGGGTTGACAAAAGAGCAGTTCTCCAGTATGGAGAAAGGATTTGAGGTATCAATAGTGGGAGTTGGAGTTTTCTTTAGAGTTTCAGAGATAACATCATAGGGCAGGTCATTGATGGACAGGGAAGCTTCCTTTGGCTTTGATCTTTTTAGTTTGGGAGGTATTACCTTGTTGGAGAGCAACCTGGGTGAGTGGTCCGTGGATTTGGGGCTTAGGGTTGGTTGAGAAGGAAAGATGGGAGGGGTAACTAAGGTGAGAGTGTTTGGTGGCTTTAAGGAAGTTTGGTTGGGTGAAAAAGTTGAAGAGGAGGTTAAAGGTGGAGCAGAGCTAGCTATAGAAGCTTGATCAAGTTGGGCTGGTTTGTGAGTCTCAGTGTAGGATCTTACACCCCATTGAGATACCACTTATCCTAAAATCAATTGGTGATAGGAAACGGCACAACAATAGTTTTATAGTGAGGGTGAGTGCTCGACCACAATTATAACTGCTCGGGAGTGAGGGTGGACATTGACCTCAACAATCCCTCCCTCAATGGCACACCTGCCGCAACTCCTGCTGCAAACTTGCAAAACGCGTGTCCCGTGACTCGAGCACCCGACCTACCAGGCTCTGATACCACTTGTAGGATATTACACCCGATTGAGGTGCCACTTATCCCAAAACCAATTGGTGATAGGAAACAACACAACAATAGTTTTATGGTGAGGGTGAGAGCTCGACCACAATTATGACCGCTCAGGAGCGAGGGTGGACGTTGACCTTAACACTCAGGATTTGGGTTAGCGGGAAGAGCATTCAAAGATGGAGTGATGGTCAGATCCAAAATATGGTTGGTGATTTTTGGATTGTTTAAAGGGTCATTCAAAAGTTGGTTCAGAACAGGGGAGATGGTAGAGGGCGGGGTTTTTATATGCTGACCTAGGATTGCAGGGTCTGAAGTTTGGGGTATGGAGAGATCGAACAAGGCCATGGTTAGTATGGCCTGACTGATTGGAGAAGGCGTAAGTCTGGTGGGACTGGCCGAATTTGTAGTAAGTTGGGAAGGGGCAGCTCTCTTTCTCATTGCAGATCCACAAGTATAGTTGAAAGTTTGGGCTTAGAGAGGTCAATGTTGACCAGCACCCTTGCATAGGTGAGTATTCTCTGGGCTGTGATGATGTCATCTAGGTTGATTGGTTGCCCAATGGAGTTTTCCAGGGATAGGATGATGTTTTGGCTCCAGCAATGGTAAGGCAGCCCTTTGAGTCTTATCCAAACTGGTGCAATGGAAGGTTAGACCGATTCTTCTTGCCCAGGAGTCCGAGGGAGGAAGAAGATTTCTTCTTGTCCAAAGATAAGGGAGAGAGGCCCAGGATGTGTGCTTTGTCTTCAGGAGAGTTGAAATGGAAAATGAAATGCCCTTTGATGGTGAGGAAGACCAGGTAGGGTCTAGAAAGAGCCCAAAATTTTTCTTTCTCTTCAACCCATTCTAGAGAGGGGCGTTTTCCTGCAAATTTGCCAATGACTGCAAAGGAGAAAGACTATTTGTTGGATGATAGAGAAAGACTATTTGTTGGATGATAGCATAGATTGAGGAATGGTTAAGGCTAGCTTACCATTTTTCTAAGTGGTATGTAGGAGGGTAGTTTGTGGTATGATAGGTGGGGTTAGAGCTGCGAAGAGATTTGCAAAGGTTGTGGGCCAAGGTGGATTAGGGGGAGCTAGCTATCAGGGTCTGAGGTTGCTGAGTACCCTCTCTAGGAATTGGGTTGGCCAAGGTTGGTTGGAGGGGCAGGGACATTTTGAAAAACTCAGTAGGAGGCTTGACTAGCTTCTACCCAAGGATGACTTGTTAATGGGCTAAATTTTGCTCCGCATGTGTATATTTTAAGTACATATTTAATTTGAAATGTAAGTCATTTTGTGGAAATAAGATAAATTATTAATTTAAACTTTTAACAATCTAATCAAGTATCCCGTTATTATATTCAAAATATGATAAATAAAAATTACTTAATTTACGAACAACTTTTTCTAAGATAACTCAGTAGGGTAATAAAAACATCAGAAATCATTACATCCTCACAACAAAACCATATTGTTCATCTTATTAACCAAAGAATATTTGATCGTAGCCCAAGTGCAAGGCCACGATTGTAGTAATAACCAGTGAAACCAGGTTGATCCACGAAGATTTATTTATCGCAAAACCTGTCTTATTAAAAAAAAAAACTAGTTCTAGCCTTAAAAAAATTGTACAAATCAAATGTCCTACGTACTTTAATAAAAAAATTAATTACAAGTCTGAAAATTAATTACAACCAAAGAAAAAGAAAAATCCTAATCTAGAAATCTAATCTAAGTACTGCATCCATCAAAAGATTTGTCGGTCCAACCAATTGCAATAATTGATAAGATGCATAAAAACGAAAATAAAATAAAATAAAATCAGAGAATAAAAAAATTAGGTTTTAATTCTAAAACATTGCAATAGTTACTTTGCTTGATGCCATTAAGAAAAAATCAAAACCACCGCACTAAGTGCGCACAGTCACTAGGTACAAAAATCCGATGTTTACCCATTGGTGAAGACCAAGACCCTATAAACTTGATTTATTAATGAAAAACCCATTACAAGAAAATAACCATTACAAAAAAAATTTGAATCAAAATAAAGTGCATCCAACCTTACCATAGACACATGAAACACTAAATGGAGAAGAATGACTCGCGGTCTCGAACGGCGATCCAACCGGCTCTCGTTTTGCGATCTGAGATCCAAGCAAGGAAGGATTATGAATTGCTGGTCTAATAGTGGGGTGACGATAGCAACGGCGGCGGCGGGACGGCGTAGAAATCCAAGTAGTGGTATGCCTTAGGGAAGGCCTTGGATGAAATATTGATGGAAGGATGAGAGATGGAGAAAAATTGATGGAAAAAGAGGAAGAGGAGTTGCTGGTCGTCCAATGAAGTGGAGGGAATGGGAATGGACGTCCATGCTCTTTTTGGGGTCTTTTTATATTTTTTTGATGACTTGGCTTGCAAAGTTTTGATTTGGGTAAGGATCAGTAGTGTGGGGTCCAAGTTGGATTAGGATTAAGAGGGTTTTGAGAGAGTTTCTAGGGGTTGACCCACAATCCTAGTGAAAATAGGATTCTTCTTATCTCATGCAACTTCTTCTCTTGGGCCCACTTTGATTAAGAATCAATTCAAACCTGAAATTTCAGATTTGAAACAAATATTGGATGCTTGTGGTCGCCCATCATAGACGTGCAATGCTTGTAAATGGAGAGGCTTGGACGTGTGATGCTTTGGAGTGGAAGAGTGTTAGACGTGCAACTCCTTCTTTGAAAGAATCTTGGGTTGCAAACTTTTAAAATTCGAGGCCTATCTTTTTGGAGATAAATTTAACAACTTTGTGCAAAATCTTAGACTCTTTGAATTTGTTTCTAACTCGGATTGCTGAGCAAGATCTTCCAATCTTTTGAACTCTTCATGGCTGGAAAAATATCCTCAAATGGGCCCACTTTCTCTCTTGAAAAGATCCTTAAATCTGAATTTAATCTCATTGCAACCAATGAAGCAGGCCCCACTATGGTGCTCACAACATGGTACGTCCATTGCATGGACGTCCATATCTATTTGCACTCTTCTTCTTTTTTTTTTTGGTTTGGCTTGTTTGAATCTTAGCCATCCATCATGACATGGAAGTAATGTTTGTTGGAGAGAAGATAGGACACCTCATCATCACATGGCCCGCAAATTTGAAACTTATCTTCAAGAGATTAAATCTGATTTTTTTTCTTGCATATCAAAGCGGACCATGTCTGCCCCTACCTTAGAATCCATGCCCAAGGAAGGTGGGTCCCATAGTGCATTTGATTCATCAATTCTCTTCTGCGGGCCCCAATTTCTAAAATTCCCTACAAAGATACAAATAGTATAATCAACGATCAAAGAATTATCTATTTATGTAGGAAATGAATATTGCAAGATGCAGGCCCCAATTCATACTAAATGGATACATAATATTTCACCATGTTATCTAGTTTTCTTCAATTAAATCAATAGTGTAAAGAAAATCCATCATTTCATGTGTGAATAAAACGTTATGAGAAATTTGTGACATCCAATGCCAAAAATAGAGAAATTCATGATTTTATGTGAAAATGCAATTTTTAGATGAATTTTGACTTAAATTCAAACTTTGATGCCCACAAACATAGAATCATGATTTTTTACTAAAATGGCCCATAATTTGATGATTAAGTCCTTAATTACTCTAAAATGATGAGGAAATTATGCATTTTTAAGGACTAATCAATATTACTTAAATGACCCTATTTTTAGAACTTCTTTTACCCTGGATCTTCATCGTCCATACCCATGAGGATTTCTCAACCATGCAAAGACCCTCTATACTTTTCTTCCTCTTGAATCTTGGTCACCAAAAGTGAGCCAAACAAAGCGATGATCCAATTGTCCTCATATTATTAGTATAGTACTGCTAGGGATATCTAGTGACGCCAAAGTCCCACTTGACTCAAGCTTAATCCAAGCTCAAGTGTAGTTTAGTAGGGCATGGTTTCTAATCAAGGCTATACCTGAGTTGGTTTAGTACTATCACTACTATGAAGCTTAGCTCTATGATTAAACCAAGTTCATTTCGGCAAAGCTCAATTCGGCACGGCTTGTTTACACCTAGAAATGTAAAGTAGGCCGGGCAGCCTAGGCCCAACACAGCCCGGCACGACCGTCAACATGTCGTGGCCCGGCCAAATGTTGACAAGTTCAACATGAGGCACGGCCCGTTTGTGGTAGGCAGGGTGCAGAGGCCCGTGGCATGACATGGCCCGGCCCCGCACGGTGATGTTATGCAATCTGGAGATGAGTTTTGGTCTGCTGGCGGTGATATTTTAAATGCTCATAGAGATAGATGATTATGGTTGGCCTCGTTGTATGGGACTGTGATGGGAAGAGGGGTTCCCATAGAGAGAGATGATTTTTGAAGAGAGACTATTTTAGATGCATGCCCATAGAGAGAGTCTGTGGGCTGGGGGCTGGCCCTATCCGTGGAGGGCACAACCCATGCTCGTGTTTGATGAGGCCTAGGGTCGTGCCTGGCTGAGGCCTTGCTAACCTAGGCACAGCGCGGCATGGCTGGGCTAAGGCATTCACAGGCCATGTCATGCCAGTTTTCATCCCCATATTTATACCCTTACATGTCAAGATCTCATTTTTACCACTATGGTTAAACTCGTCAACCTTTGTCCTGAAAGAAAAATTTTGGAGCGTAAACCTCACTGTTGTGAGTAACCCATCTTCATTGAAACTTTGCATTGAAGGTTATGGAAGTAAATAATTAGCTTTTAGCCAACAAGGATAATATTATCTGGTCTTGAACAAATGCAATTCAAGTTTGGGCCCTAGCTTAATCAACCAACAATAATTTTGAAGTTTATTTTATGCATGTCGCAAAGGTTGCTAGGTGGAAAATAAAGAGGTCTAGAGCACCCCTAATTTTAGAAATTAAAGACCACATTCGTAACGTTCGGGTGTCAATAGTCTTTGTGATTTTGCCACAAAAAAAGAAAAATTAATTTTGGGCAGGCCAGCACGAACACTGACCGGCCAAAAGTACTGATAAGTCTTTGTCAGGAATCCATCCGGTCCTGAGGCTCTTTGGACCACTCGTATGCTTTGGAAAGTACAGAGATCATTGTGATCTAACACTGTTAATAGATATTCTTCGATAATCTGAATCTTACTCTAGTGACTCTAGTTATGCCAATGGTCTTATTCTAATGCTTTTTTTACATCTTAATCCCCTTATTAGGTGAAATGAAAACACTTTCATACAGGGGACAGAACTCATGTAAGTTCATGGTTCCAAAAATCTGCTCTAGTTTCCCACTTCAAGTAAAATCTGACTGTTGGAGGGTGTGTTAGGACCAATGGCCTACTTTGATAAATGTAAGTTTCAATCATCTGCAACTGGGCCTTCTGTTTTTTAAAGTCAATCCTAGGTCAGTGTGAGACATTTCAAGCAAAATGAATTAGTGGTCACTCCCAACTTTTAGATGGCATAGCGTAATTGGGGCCTATTTCTTTTTTGGAATTTAAGGAATTTCTGTCCGGGAAATTCTGAAATTCTTTGTTAGGAATTACATATTTGAAAAGGGGACGATGGAAGATATCTAAAAACCCTAGAATTCCTTATTCCAGAAAAGGCTTTTTTCTTCTACTTCTTATTTTATTTTTCATTTTTTTCTCAATAGACTTACTTATTGCTGTCCGTGTCTCCATAATGTATGCGACCTTTTAATTTAATCATAATAGAGTATCTGATGACCTGGGAACCAAGTGGACCATGGTTTTTAGGCCTGGAAGTGGGACCCACCTTCCAAATTAGGTGGATCCTTGAATAGAAAGGGTCCACTTCTGATGTATAGGGGATTTTGGATACAAACAACTCAGCTTAGATCCCCTTAACCTCCTACCATTATCTTGCCAAGATGATCATGTCTGGCGTGAGTATCATGAGAATTGGCCCATTGCCTCTAGTCATCAATATCACTGACCTTCTTTTTTAATTCTAAAAGGAAGAAATGATATAAATTATTTTTAGAAAATGGGTGTGCACCATAACGACAACAAAATAAAAAATAAAAAAAATGATATACTTTAGATATTTTTTATTATTTGTCTTATTTTAAAAAGGACTTAAACTCATGCACACACTATGCATGTCCCTATCAAGCTGAGCAACAGCCAACAAATAGTGGTACGTGTTTTTTCCATTTTACCTTTGTGTCAGCTTTTCTCAAACTTTTTTCTAATTTTTCCAATATGTTAAAATTTTGATAAATATTGTCACGAATGTCGGCATTTATTAGACACGTTATGTTCAAGCCATAGGATTACTAGGGTAGCCTCTTCCTTTTGCTCTCTGATCTGAACTTCATGGAAACTCCCAAAGAAACATGTGTTCAATCCACAACACTTGACTCTTGAAAGTACTGCTCCCATCAACTGTGACTCAACTTTGTTACCCACGTTGCTTAAATGGGGTAGAGATTCAGACCCTGGTCAAGTCCTTCTGAATAAATGGTAGGTGAATAAATGATGGGGCCTAAGTACGGCTGCAACTTGGGTTGGGCCGAAACTTAATATGCTTGGAACAACCCACATGAAAATGTTTTCCAGGCTAGGCTTGTACTTCTTGGAGCTAAGGCATATATTTGAAGCCTGAGTGGAATTTCAGCTGGGTTAGGGTTTGGGCCTTGGATATTCAAATTAGGTGAGCAGCTGAATTAAATATAAATTCTGCTAGTTTATAACGGATGGGATTGAGTTCATGGTCGGACCAATGTTTGGTAATTCGGGTTTCATCTAGACTCCGACTTGGGCTAAAGGCTTGCCAGCATGGAACTCGATTAGGGCTTGGGTTTGTCAATTACCTGACCCATCACACCCAAGTTTCACCCTAGGCAAAGGCCTCCCATCGTAGACATGTCATATATGATTCTGAGAAATCATTCTGATAAAAAGAAGAGATGAACAGTTGGATGCTCTTGATAGACGACCTGGATGATGGAATGGAGATTCAATGGCATCTATAATTGGACACCTTTCTTCCCACATTTTACCAATACCAAATCAAAGAGGCACCAGGGTGTAAAGGGTTGGTATAATTGCCATGGTTCTATGTTTCAATCCCTTCAATTTTCAATCAATGAGAAAGAAAACAGTAGTATTGATGCAGCATCATTTGCAAACAGTTCATGGTCAATTCAGAATCCATTTTGATTGCTCATCATCAGGAGTTTCAAAATTGAGATCAAGAGGATCAAGTAATTCGGTTTCAAGCAGAGAATTGATTCTATTTCTTTGCATCATAAATGCCAAATTGTTTTCGTACAGTGAATCAAGCTCTAATTACTAGCAAAATATGCCCGCGTTTAGCACGGGCAATATAATTCATACTATAAAAAATCTATAAACTTTTAAATATTTATAATAAGTTTAAAATATCATCTTTTCATGTATAAATTAAGTTAAAATGGAAAAGCATAGGATATAATATGTATGATATTCTACATAAAATATAATGTATAAATTGATAAGATGATGTCATGCGAAATTCCAAGTAGTAAACTCATTACCTATGACATCATTTGGATCATTTCTAGAAATCTTTACCTTTTGTTTATTGCGTTTTGAAGGTTCTCAATTTTTTTTCAGCACTGTCTAGTATGACCATAAATTAACGATAAAAAGAGAGAGTACTAAACCTTGAAATCTGGTTATAAAGACCATCCCATCTATTATAATATAATATATAAAAGTGATCGGTTTCAATTGAGAAATCATCCAATTGATTTCAATTTGATTTTGACCAATTTTACATTATTATGACCCTACCAAATGCCTCTCCAAGTTACTGTTAAAGATCTACCAAATGCCTCTCTACATTCTCTTTATATTGCATAAACAAAACTCCCACTCCGCAGACTCTTCCAGCTCCATCATTTCATAACCGCCGCTCCCATAATGTTTCTTTATAACGATTTAAATTACACGCAATGCCTCTCCAAGTTACTCTTTAGCTCTCAAAATGCCTCTCCACATTCCTCTTTATGTTGCACGCACAAAACTCCTACACCGCACTCTTTCAACTCCATCATTTCATAACCGCTCTCCCATAATGTTTCTTTATAACGGTTTAAATTCCATAACAATTAACATTCATGCTATCATTTAATCGATTAAAAAAATGAAAAGAGTTGTTAACATAGAAAAATCGCGAATGGATTCAAAAGAGAACATATGTTGGACGCAAGGTGTTGACTAGCTTTAGACTATTGAGTAATTGCCTTATATTCGTTTGGTTATTTGGAGAAGTTTATAAGATTTTATGCAACTTTGAAGAAAGAGGTCATTGTATCAATCCTTGAGTTTTACCTTTTTTTTCTCTTTAATGTTAATTTGTTTGTTTAGTATCTTCCTCCTCTTCCATGAGCATTTCTAGAGCTACGTGATATTTATATTTGTATACGTATCTCCATTTTATTCGCCTTTGATTCTCCATCGTTACACATTTGTTATTTTATTTGAGTATTTTTAGTTTTTGATGACCTTTGTCTGTGCAAGCCCTAGAGTTTTCTGTTTAGGATTTTTACAGTGTTTGTTTAATAGAGCAAGAGTTAAGAAAAGGATGGTGAAGAAGAGCGAACAAAGAAAATGGTGAGACTGGGTATGAAAAGATTGTGTGAGAAGCGAATATGTGGTAGATTTTTTTATGAATAAATAAAGCATTTATTAGTTTGCTTTTGCTCTACTTGTTTTTTATTTTATTTTTATTTATCTATTGCTTCTTTCTATAATTTGGTCTAATTTTACATAACAGTTATGTGTGATGGTGCATTTCTTTTATGAATGACATGCCATATTGTTCTTAAAAGCTTTCTTCAGTGCAGGTATAATAATGTATTTCAATAGAACGAGGATTGGCCATACATTGGATGCTAAGGTTTGCATTTGAATTAACCTCATTAATATATGTTGGTACAATGATTTTTTTTTTTTTATGATTTCTACCGGATTGGATCTTATTTTTGACTGTTGACTTCTCCTAATATGGAGTACATTTGATTAAAGTCCCATTATGCTTAATGGAGCTTTTGTATATATACTTCAATTTAATTTTTTATTAATTCATTTAGCTTTCTAATATCATACTCTAGTCTTGAGATGATTGAAGTACTCCATTAAATATAAAATGATTATCTTCTTACTCTAAATAAACTTTTTTAAAATTTACTAAGTGATCTCTCTCTCTCTCTCTCTCTCTCTCTCTCTCTCTCTTTCATTAGTGCCAGCTCAGGCTTATTACAGGTTAGGGTTCAATGAGTGGTATGATGCAATGGAGATGGTATAGAGAATAGTACAATATTCAAGTCAAATCATTTATATATATATTTATATATGTTATTTTTTTTTTCTTTTTTTTAAGATGCATTTGGATATGGTGGAGATGAGTGGCTGTTTTTTTTTTTTTCCTTTCCTTTCAATACAAGATGAGTGAGCTTCAATTTTTTCACAAGTTAACAAGGATGCCTCAATATGGAATTGGATGCAAAATCTCCTGTTGTATTTCTCATACTTTTCAGTTTATTTGAATTATAGCTATTTATTTTTATTGCAATCTTCACCATATCCATATAATTATCCCAAAGAAATCCATATAATCTCCATAATCTAATTTATCTAAAACTGTCCCAATCTGATTTGTTTTTCTAATTTCTAAAAAGAGCCTCAAATGACCCGGACTCTTTAGCAAAACTTTTGAAAAAACTCTTTAGTGAGACTTTTGAATTTCTAAAATTGTGGGTACCTATCTTGTCCACACACGACACTCCTCCCTCTATTTTTTGTTTCACATTAAGGCACATGAACTTCTCCTTCGTAGAACTCCCAACTCTTTTCCTCTCTCAATTCCCAAATCATAATACGATTAGGTCTCTACCTCTAGAAATTATTATTCCCCTTCTTTCTTTCTAGCATCTCTTCCTTTTGCTCTACTTCCTTATGAAAGATTATCTCCGATGGTTCAAACTTCTTAATATTTATTATTTTTGTATTGCTGTTATTGTTACCATTATGGTTTATTCTAAATGGATGAAGTGAAGATGGTAGGATCTCCATCTTCTATCACTAGGTGATAGAATTTGAATACCACAGACACACCAACATTCTCGTTTAATATGCCCGTGCGTAACAGTAGACACATGGTTCTTAATTTGATTACTTGTATATGGAGTTGATTGATAATTTCTTCGTTGGATTCATGGTAAGATGATATTTGGTAGAGCCTTTTCTCAGTTATAATAAGTTGATTTCACTGAATTCTAACAATGCATTGTTTTTCTTTTTTCTTGAGACTATACATTAATAACATTTCCTTCTATTGGCAGAAATATTAGATGGAGGTGGCTTAGATTCTTCTAAAACCTCGGTGGCTTGGATTCTCCTAAAAACTTACCTATTCTCCTCTTTTTTTAACATTTTTTTCATGAAGATTCTTGTGGAAATACAATCATGAGGGCTGGCAAAGGATCAGATTTCTCGTAGCATTTAGAAGTTTTTTGCGCACTTGTAAGAACCCAACCCTTAACCTCTATGATTAGCATTAATTAATTCTATGGTTAAGATTACTAAGTGGGATTAGATGCCAATCGTGGTGTTTTATGTGTTATAATAGTTTTTGAATGGTTTTGGGAAGTTTTGAGAGCCTCTGAGTCTAGTTTAACCATTTTTTTAACATGTTTGTAATTTCGAGAGAGACTGGGGGGATATTTATAGATTCTGTAAATCTGTAATTTTGAACCCATTAAATCGAGATTATCATTCTGGATTACTTTTGTTTTTAACTTGAATCGATTTTAGGCCTTGAAACCCTTCAATTGACCAATTTATTCATAAATTAGGAAGCTTTGACCGAATTGTTGACTTTTCTATCAAAGCCTCGAAATGCATGGCTTTTGTGTTCAAAAATTAGATATTGGCCCGACCAACAACTTTCATGTTCAGCCAAAACTCATCTGAGGTCCCGAGTGACTAGTTCGACCCTGAACACACTTTTTAAGGTGTTTACCAGCAGTTTGAGAAATAGCAACTTCTGCCTGCGATCTCCAAAAACCCTGATCTTGTGCTTGTTGGAAAGCTCTCCTCATTACCTACAATTGTTCCTCTTTGACAAAGTCCAGCCAAGGTCCCCACGACCTCCATTTATACGTTACAAGTTCATCGAAAGTGTGGCCAATACACAAGCTAACCCTCTAATAAAAATATCTCACCGACCACACCTACCCCATTTATTCTTCTCTCCTCCTTCATTTCCATCATCCAACAACAAAGAGTTTTCTCTCTTCTTCTCTTCTTCATTTCTTCCCCCCTTCCATGGTGGAAACCATCTACTAGTGTGCCTCGTGTGCAAAATCCGATCCTACCAAGCGATTCTACGTCATCTCCTTCACAACATACAAAATTTTCGCAAGGATCCATGAAAGGCAGCCCCTTGAACCATCTTCTCCTCTTTCTTTGAGCTTATTAAAGGTAAAAGCCCTCTCTCCATTGATTAGTTTCTTGATCTAGAGCCCCATTTGCATCATATATGTGTTATGCATAGCCAATTTCCAATTCCATTTTGGGTTTTGATTTTTAGGGGCTTTTGGGAGTGGATTTGTGGGAGTCTTTGAGGACATATTCCAGCTGAGATTTTAGGCCTTTTGAGAGTGCTTGGACTATTTTGGAGTTGAGTTGATCTTAGGCCAAAGCAAGTTTCCAATTTAAATGGCATAGCATGTTATTGGTGTCTTAGTTGATTCTAGTAGTAATTTCTATTTCAATGGTTTGAATAATGGAATCACATTGTTATAATGATGTTTAGTTGTAACAATTACTATCTATAAGCATGATTTATAGCCTTGGATTTCATTTTAAGGGGCAACAATCCCCTATGGAACCTCCCTTTTTCCCCTTGAAACCCAAGCGGCTAGGAAACAGGTCGCTGGCCAGCTGCGAGCTGCCCAACGGCCAGGCAGCAGACAGCAGCCACCAATAGCTTGTCAGCAGCTAGTGTGCCGGCAGCCAGCAAAGCCCCCTACAAGTAAGTCGCACAATGACCGGCGGGCTCATCCGTGGGCCCCGCGAAACCGGATTTTGACCTGTTTTTTTACCCATCTGGGGTTGTTTAAGCCCGATCCACCCCCAACAACATTTCTAAAAGTTTTGGGACCAAAACTAGAATGTAGAGGTGAGGAATTAGGTGATACCCGAATTGTGTAACCCCCCTAAAAATACGGATTTTTGTTATGGAAGCCCGGATACCCTTTGATATTAACCTGAACCATTGGTGGACCTAGATTTAGGTGCCTAAGACCCTAGCCGCCCCCGCCCCCCCCGCCCCCCAACCCCGAGCAAGATTAATGTGGATTTCCTATCATACAAAGGGAACCTGTAACTTAGATAATTGATGAACCCTGTACCCCAACCCTGACCAAACATGGTTTTCTAATTATCCAAATAATTGAGAGGGCATGTGGAGCACGGTGATTATCCCTCATTCAGACTTAGGGTTTGGGTATCCCCATCTTAAGGATGCACCAAGTGTAAAACCAATCAGGATATCCAACCCTTAGTGCGTATAATCTTGAATATCATCATCCTTCCATGACTAAGGACAGTATGATAAAAAATACGCTCGTAATGGACTCTTGATTGTTCTGTTGACTTGATAGAATGTTTTAATCAGTTTATTTCCGTATTCATATGCAGGGTACATATTCATCTTACTATTAAGTCTTTATGCGCCCTTCATACCCGGACTTACCCGGCCCTAGTATTGTGACCTATGGGACTCCTTGGGAATTAGCGCACGGTATTTGCCCTACTTTGACATTGGATGTACGAGGATCCTTAGGCGGTTTCTTCTGTTGGTGTGTGAGCATTCAGTTGCCTCAACCCCCTTTGGAGTTACCCAGATCACTTTGTCATTTTCCTGCCCGTTCGGGGTCTCCATTTCTAGCCGAAATGCTGCCCATTTTTCTGTTGGATTTTCTAGACTTAGATGGACTATTTTTCTAGCCTAAAGCTGTACTGTTTTCGGTTCTGGATTATTTACACCTGACAGAACTATCTGTTTTCTTCTGTATTTGTATTTATTCACTGAGAGTATCGGAATTACTCATGTACACCAGACAGAACACTGATATGAACATTGAACTGTGTGTTTTCCCCGTATTTACAACTATATACATTGTGAGAACCAGAATTTCTCCAATATCCCTGGACTGTCCTACACCTGAGATCCCAAGTTTACATTGATTCCCGAGTCTACACCACTCAGCTATTTATTATTATTACTATGTATATATATATATATATATTGTTCCCTGCAATTTGTAGTCTTTTGTATGACTGGTATCACTAATGTACCTACACTATCCAAGGCAAACCAGGAACTCCCGTGACAGACTTCCGGGTGAGTTTAAGGTACTATCAACCTGATCGTTTGGGGCAGACAAATGCACCCCTTCCGAGGACTAAGCGACGTGGTTGCCAATTAGAATGTAGTATACCTTCTATTATTATTGACTTTGTTATGTTACTCATGATGCACTGACTTTACCTAGTCATACTATTACCTGACCTCTAGAATAACTAACCTGTCATTTATATTCTACTTTGTACCTACAAACTATGCAGTTTATTTTGGATACTTGCCAGGCAATTTGTCTGATCTACGCTTGGTGTCGTAGGTATGATTTCCTAACCTGTACCCTGGTACGGTTTCTGAGGAGGCAGTTGCTGAGCCACAGGTGACGTGTGACTGAGTGATCGTGGCCCCAAGTGCAAGGCCACGATTGTAGTAATAACCGGAAAAACCAGGTTGATCCACGCAGAGTTATTTATCATACAAAACATGTCCTATTGAAAAACTAATTCTAGTTTATCAAGAAATCTATACAAATCAATTGTCCTACTTAGATTAACAATTAATTACAAGTCTGAAAAATTAATTACAACCAAATAAAAATAAAATCCTAATCTAGAAACTTAATCTAGCTACTACATCCACCATAAGATTTGTCAATCCAACCAATTGCAATAATTGTTAAGATGCATAAAAATGAAATAAAATTAGAGAATAAAAAAATAGATTTTAATTCTAAAACTTTGTAACGGTTACTTTGCTAAATGCCATCAAGAAGAATCAGGACCACTGCACCAAGTGCGCACTATCACTATGCACAAAAATTCGATGTTGACCCATTGGCAAAGACCAAGACCCCATAAACTTGATTTATTAATGAAAGAATCATTACAAGAAAATAACCATTACAAAATTATTTGAATCAAAATAAAGTGCATCCAACCTTACACTGACACATAAAACACTAAACGGAGGAGAGGGACTCGCGGTCTCAAACGATGATCCAACCTGCTCTCGTTTCACGTTCTGAATCCAAGCAATGGAAGATGGTGAAAGGCTGGTCCAATGGTGGAGTGACGATAGCAACAACGGCGGTGCGGCGGTGTAAAAATCCAAGTTGTGGTGTGCCGTAGGGAAGGCCTTGGATGAGGTAATGATGGGAGGAGGAGAGATGAAGAAAAAATAATGGAAAAGGGGGAGATGGGTTGCTGGTTGTCCAAGAGGAATTGGGGAATGGTATGGACGTTCGGCCCCTTTTGGGGACTTTATATATATATATATATATATTATGACTTGGGTTACAAGGGATTTGGGTTTGGAAGGGTTGAAAGTGTGGGGTCTAAGTTTGGATAGGATTTGGAGAGCTAAGATTGAACAATCTTGGAGTTCCATTGTTGATTGACTTGCCACCAAAAGTCCTTCTCAATTAACACTTCTCTGTGTAACTTGATTCTCTTGAAAAGGGTCCCACTTACTTGGCTAAGAAACAATTCAAATCTGAAATTTCAGATTTGAAACAAATCTTGAATGCATGTGGTCCCCCATTTTGGACGTGTGAAATCTTGGGATGGAGGTGCTTCACGTGTCATGTCTTCTTGGATAAATCTTGGGGTGCAAACTTCAAATCTTGAGGCCTATCTTTTTGGAGCTAAATTTAACAACTTAGTGCTAATATCACTCTTTGAATTTGTTTCCAACTTTGACTGCTTAGCAAGATCTTCCATTTTTTTAGAACTCTTCGTGGCTTGAAAAATCTCCTTAGATGGGTCCCAACTTGTTTGCAACAAAGCATTAAAATTCAGATTTTGCTAGGATGGTGGGACCAATTGGATGTGTGATACATGGATTGGGGATGCTTGGACGTCCTCCACCTTCTCATGCAATATCTCTTCTTTTTATTTTTATTCTTGCTTCTTTGCTTTATCTTCCTTTCCTCTTTTGAATTATTTGCTCCCTTAGCTATTAGGACTCCTTGATCCTCTTGCCTTCTTTTTTACCTTTTGAATTTCCAAGAATCTTCTCTCAAAGAAATAACGATGATTTCTGAAATTCTGCAATAATGTGGGCTCCACCTTGGTTAAAATAATTCCAAATCTGAAACTCATATTTGTATTTGCAATTGGAACACATGATAGGCCCCACTTGTGTGCAATGCTTGAATTCCCATGTCTTGGATGTCCTCCACCTTGGCTAGATTTTTTTTTGGATTTTTTTCTTCTTTGGTTGGCTTGTTTTGAATCTTAGCCATCCATCATGACATGTAAGCAATATTTGTTGGAGAGTAGATAAGACACCTCATCACATGGCCCACAAATCTAGAACTTATCTTCAAGAGATTAAATATGAATTTTTGCATATGAGACCGGACCCAACAATGGCCGCCCCTACCTTGGAATTCATGCCAAAAGTAGATGGGTCCCATGGTGCATTTGCTTCATCAATTCTCTTCCGCGGGCCCCAATTTCTAAAATTCCCAACAAAAATAAAAGCAAAGATCAAAGAATAATCTATTCATATAGGAAAGAAATGATGCAAGATACGAGCCTAATTCACACTAAATAGATGCATAAAATTTCACCATTATATCTAATTATCTTTAATTAAATCAATGGTGCAAAGAAAGTTCATCATTTTATGTGTGAATAAAAATTTATTAGGAATTTGTGACTTTCAAAGCCAAGAAATAGAGAAATTCATGATTTTATGTAATATGTGATTTTCCAATGAATTTTGACTCGAATTCAAACTTTGCTACCCACAAACCTAAAATCATATTTTCTTATTAAAATATGCATGTTTTGATGTTTAAGTCCTTACTTACTCTAAATTGATGATGAAACTATGCATTTTTAAGGACTTATCACTGAGGTGCAGATGTTGTCATGTAAACTCAGTTCCTTGCACATGAGACGCGAAATACCTGGGAGTATTATTTTGAGTTTTATATTCTGTCTTGCTGACCTCTGTTGGCCTTTTATTTTTTGGGAATGTAATTAATGCATCTTCTATAATTTCTAACTTGAAATATGGGAATAGTTTATCCTATTTACTTGTCTAGCTATGTTACCCCTTGTTCATATTTATACCAGTCTAATGATATGATGTACCGTATGACTCAGCTAGTAAGACATTAGTGGTACAACACGAAATGCGATGAGCTCTAAACCTTGGGTTGCACCGCAATGCAAGCTTCCGCTAAATGTTTCATAACGGTGATAGATCTTGTAATTCTCACCCGTGTGGATCCTAGGGAAAATTAAGATTATACTATAGTAATCTCTGGAGCACGGCCCCTTAATCTTGCCCTGATTTTGGGGTCGTGACAACACCCCCACACCTGAACCAAATTAAACTTGGTGTTGGTTTCAAGACAATGCATTTTTTTTTTCTTTCAATTCAGACTAAACATTAATCATATTGCCTTCTATTGGCAGAAGATTAGATGGAGTTGGCTTAGATTCTCCTAAAAATTATAAACTTACGTGTTCTCTTTTTTAACATTTCTTTTCATGAAGGTTCTTTGGAAATACAATCTTGAGGACCAACAAAGGAACAAATTTCCCATAACTTGGGGTTTTTTGCGCACTCCCACATCTAAATCAAATTAAATTTGGTGTTGGTTTAGGGAATGTGGAAATCTATTGTATTGCACTTGAATATGTGTTTCTTTTTTATTTTGAGTTTGGGATGGGTAGAATGGCTTTATGGTAGATGAGGTTATGTACTCTGTACTTTGCTGACCCAATCCCGTGGTGATATTGGATAATCCACTTTCAATGTTTAGATCTTTTTTTTTTTTTTTTTTGTTAGGGCATCAATAAACAATTCTATATGACTTTTATTTGCATAAGAACAGAACCTTAATTTGCTTCTACCCAAATTTTTATTTAGACCTAAAAATGCACCTCTCATATGCCTACATGACTTTAGTTTTTTTATACTCTAAATGCTTGGTGGCATGCTGTGTTTGACATTCTGCTATTATTAATTAGAGGAGTTCATGTATAATGTTTGTTTTTATGATCATTCTATTTGTGCTCTGGAAATACATTACTCTGTTTCCTTGAAATGGCTAAATCTCACCTACCACAATAATACTTTGGATGCCTTATTTCACATTTTTTTAAGGCAAGTAGCGGGCTATTTCTAGTGGTCCTCTTTTTGAATATGTTGTGTAGTTTTTCCCTTTTGATGCCTTCCTGGGATTTTCATGGTATATTTTTTTCATGGGTATATTTTGATGTATTCTTTTTATATAATGATTTTCCATTTTGCTAAAAAAAACAAAAAATGATAATGTGATTTTGGGTGATTGACTTTGTTTAGTTAGTGAAATCTTTGTATTGATTTTTTTACTAAGTGGCTCCATTTGTTGGTAAAACAATCTTTTATCTTAAGATAAAGAAAGGAAAGAAAGTGGAAGGAATGAGTAAAAACTAGAAAGGAGAGGGAGGGGGAGAGAGAGAGAGAGAGAGAGAGAGAGAGAGAGAGAGAAATAATTAATCGCATGGTAGGCCCCATAATCCAAGACTCGAAAATCATGATTCTCCTATTGATTAAGGCAACACCAAAATTTTCTCCAATCCAAACTTAGTTATCCCATGTGAGATGTTCGAATCTCATAGCCCATGATCATAGCTACATAGTGAGATACACTAATCCCATTAACACCCCACCTAAGGTTGACGCAGTGATACAGTAATCCCATTATATCATCACGAGATACACTAATTATATCATATATTTATATAGTTCTAATTTGCTGGATAATGTGCCTAACAATATTTTTTTTCTTTTACGGTTGTTTATATAGTTTGAGGATCTCTCCATAACTAATTTGGAATCTTAATTATTCAATTCAAGCGATTTTAGATTTTTCTAATCTTACAATTAAAAAATATATTTGTTTCTTTTAGATTTATTCTTTCTTAAAATATTTTAGAATTTTTTAAATTTTAATATTTAAAATCAATAGTGGTATTTTTTTTTCTTTTAGATTTTTTTTTCTTCTCATTGCTTAGTAACTCAAAAGGCTCCCAAATAAAATATATTTTATTTTTTGGAATGGGCTTAGCGTGGTCCTGTTTTGCTACTAAGTAATTATAAAAGAAGAAACGAATGTGAACATCCAAATATGACCATCAAATAATATCCCCCTTCATAAAAAATGAATTAATTGGAGATGAGAAATGAATACATAGCCAAAATCCTAGCTTGTGCTTAACTAAGGGTTAGTTCGTTGTGCTTAACTAAGGGTTAGTTCGTTGTGCTCAACTAAGGGTTAGTTCGTGCTTAAGGAGGGCTATTGAAATCAGATTCATTACTGCCAATGGAAATGAACTTAAGTATATAAAGAATGGCTCATAACGACTAGTCTATGGTTAGCAATGAGCCTCCTACAATTAGCCATAAATCCCAACGGCTAGTTTGACTCAGTAGTCAAAATTGCATGTTGTTTTACAACTAACCATAAGCTTGTTGTAGAGTAAGGTGACTTAAAAAATGGATCTTTAGAAAGGCAACAGTAACATACTTACGGTGGGCTTAAAGGGCACTTATGGCTAGGCATAGCCCTCTTACGATTCGTCGTAAGGTCACAAAATTGAGCAACTAACTTGCTCAGTTAAGCCATTTTAACCCTATTTATTTAACTAGTCAGTTTAAGAGTTTTAGGGGCCTTTTCTTGGTTTGCCGAAGGTCTAATTAGGCTAATTAGGTTGGCACAATTTGGAGAATATGACTAGATGATCCATGGCCTTCCAGGATTTGATCTTCTGGACATAAACTTGATTTACCATTCTAAAACTTTCAGAGGCAGGGTCTTGGACGTAAACACGAAATTGAAAGCCCCGAGGAAGTGTATATTTGAATATGGCAATAACAGTTTTTATTTCCATGAAATGGATTTACTCAGTGGGTTCTTACATTATTTGACCCATTATTAGTCCATATGTAGACTGTTTAAATCCCTATGTGGGCTTAATGGTTAAGTCCCACATATTCTAAGTCACTGCAACAAATTGCACTTTTGACTATGCACGCTCTGCATCGACCATTTCGAACTCCGCGTCGGGAAAGGTCTTACGGACGCACTGCATAGTGTTGGCACCACGTCAGCTACAAGAAGCCCGCTAAACTATTCCCGATGTATTAATGTTTAGCATTGGAAAAAAAAGTCCTTTCCCAGACGCACTATTGCATCGTCCCTAACGTCTACAATGTCAACAATGTCAGGACAACATCAAATTTATTGGTCAGTCTCACCTCACTGCTGATGCATAACAACGTCGGTTATTGTAAGACCCTGCCCCGAGAGTTTCCGATTAGCGCTTATTAAGACGTACTTTAGTTATAAGTGAGATTAGTGAGTTTTGGTTAATATTGGATTAGAATAGCTTTTACATAGCTTTGGATCATTTTTAGAACTTTTTGATTTAGTGGGGCTCTTTGAGGGTTCCTTTATTGTGTTTTGAGTGACTTTGGGATTTATTTAATAATTCTAAAAATCTGTATTTTGCTCCGTTTGATTTATTTTTTTATTCCCGACAACTTTCCTGTTTGCCCTGTTTCCGTTCGAGACCTCTAGACCCTACTTTGCTAATGATAAGGGTAAAATAATCTTTTGCACAAAATCTGGACACTATTTTCAATGTCTCTGAAACTTACGAAAATATATATTTTTTGGAAACTAGGAATTTCGTTGAACATTTCTTCCTTCTTCGTCGAATTCATCCGAGGCCCGGAAACCCAAATTTTAAGCCCAACTAGCTTGTTAAGTTGTGGGACCCAACCCCATTTCCTATAAAAGGAGATGCCTCCTTCACTTTCCCCTTTTCTTTGCAACTTTTCATTGAGAAGAGACTTTGGCTCTAGCACTCTAGGGTTTCAACCTTGTTCTTGTTCTTCTTGCTTCTTCTTCTCCGGCTCACTCCAAAGCTCATGCTAAGAGGAAAATGGAGATCACCATCCTCTCCCTCTCCATGAAAGCTATCCATTGATACCATTTGTGAAGGAAACCACCCATTTCAAGAGTCTCTTTGAACAAGGTTTGTCTTCTTGAAGGTCTTCCATGTAAGTGATTCTCTCCATGTCCTAGATTTGTATTCATCTTGTCCTAGAGAAGCCCCACCTCCATTATTGCAAGCCCTTTCTTTCTATTTCCTGGTTTACCCATTTTAGGGTTTATAATGGATGTATTTTGGGGATTTTTTTGTAGATTGTGGTTTGGCTTGAGAGAAGTGTTGAGAGCTTGATTAGTCATCTTTGGAACCAAGGCAAGTGGATGAATGGGTTAGATTTGAATGGTTTCCTATTTTATGAAAAATGTGAATTTTTACTATTCATCTTCTTCTAATTTCCTATGTTTCATAATGCTTTTTGGAAATGTGCTTATTGACAAGATTTCCTCTTAATTAGTTCTATGAGAATGTATGCATTCATTTATCAAAGCCTATTTTGCCATTTTGGATTTCATAAATGGTGGTTGATCTTGCATTGAATGTGGTTGGTATTGGAAGGAGAATTAATGCCTCGATGGAGTGGTTGTTGGAGGAACCGAATGGGTGTTGAATGGAAGGGAATAGACCCATTTCATGTCAGGAAAATGGATGAAGTGGAAGTAGAATGGTTTGGAGAAAGAAAGAACATAAATCTGCACCTAATGTGCATTTCACGCAGCTAGGCAGTCAGCTGGCGGTCATCTTGGCGGCTAGCCAACTGGTGACCGGTGGCTAGCCAACCCAGGTTCGGTTACAATTTCAGAATGCTTAAAATCGTGGGCGAGCACAAGCGGCTAGCCAACCTTGGCTGCGGCTAACCGCCATGTGACCACCAGGTAGCCAAAACGCGCTGTCAGAAACATAGAATGTTGTATTCAGCAGGGTGAACCGCAGTTGGCCTCTCGGTCAGCCAGCGGCTAACCGCCTAACCCCTCGGCGGCTAACCGCCAGCTAACCGACAGGTGACCGAATTTCACCCAAATTCCTGGGTCTTTTCTATTGTTTTCAGAAATGGTATTTTAAGGTTTGGATGGGTTGTTTTGATACCATACCACCTTGGAAATACCTAGGGGATGACATAAGAAGATCGACTTAGAAAGAAACCCCATTCCGGAAATGTATTGAGAATTTTGGATTTATCAAATTGTATAAGGAAACTTGGAATGTCTACCATCATTCGAGTACCATGCCAAGAGCAATAATAGACATACAAGACCTTTATACATATTGTGTGAATACGGAAACCCCAATATATAGTCCGTAAGTGTATGAGGATTCATCGTACTATTTTACTCGGATTATACTTGTCCTAACCCGATTTTACTCGATATCACTAGTTTTGTCTCAAACTATGGATTTATGCATCTGACATATCCCGCCAGCCTCGTATATGCATGAAAGACAATGATGTGAAATGTGTGCCTATGAGCACCATGTCCCGCCTGCCTGAGTGTTTTACACCGATATAGTTATGTACATGTTTTGATTTCTCATGTAACCTATGAGTCGGCACCACTAAGCTTGGACACCCTTGTCAGTCTGATCAATTGACTTGGGCCTCCCTCTTGTGCTCCCGCCAGTTGCAACTTGGATCCTGTCATGCCCCGTTATCCGGTTCCGCAGTCGTGGTCTTGTCTAGCTATATGTATATGTATATATTGTTAGTTCTTGCCACTTCGTGTGCTGGAGCCCAACGCACTGAATGTGCTCTCATCACATTAGTGATAGAGAGGATTTAGCTTTAGTGTAGTTGCCATCTTGCTAATTCCTTATTCTTTGATATCCTGCATGTTTTATCTTACATATGCATGATGGTCCCGGCTTACATATGCATGACGGTCCCGGCTTTTTCTTGCCTTCCTCCGTCCCGTGTTCGCCGGAGTGCGGCGGAGCGAAAAAAAAAGCGAGCATCAACATTTTGTACAGGTATGCTAGATTTTCTATTCTACTTGAAATTTGAAATGGTAATCCGGAGATTCACCTTCAAAAGTAGAAAGGAAATCAAACTTTTTTTTCTAACTTTCCATTGCACATATATTTTAAGAAAAGAGACAGATTTAGAATGTCGTGAGAGGGGATTTTTTTTAGTTTGCCGTGAAAGGTGGTTTTGTGCCGTAGAAAGTAATTTTGCCATAAAAGGCGATTTACAAATCTTATCAATAATGAAAGACAAGAATTGTGAATTTTTTTTTTGTCTCTTTAAAAAAAAAACAAAGTACAATAGAAAAGTAAGAAAGAGGAATCTGACTTCTCAGGAGATTGTGGGGACTCGTTCAGATCGACGGTTGGGAGTCATGTATGGATTCCGCCATCGTCCTTCAGATGAGAACACTTGACGCTTTAATCCACTTGGCTTGGCTTGGACCTCGAATTTTTAGAAGACAAAGACCAAGGGAAGGTCCTATATCCAATAAAAATCTGGGTAGACGGGCTGAAAAGCCACATCTGGGCCACGTTAGGTAGAAGAAGAGGGGAAACCTTGGGGGGTGGCCCCCAAGGGACTTCAATCACCTTGAAGTGTTTGCAGTAGAATTTCTTCAGGGCAAGAGAGCTTCTTTGTGCAGAGATTTCTAGGACAATTCTTCAGGACTCTCGGCAGATGATTTTTTCGGACCCTTTCCCTTTGGAATGACCGCCTATTTATAGGCTTTTGGTAGCCATTAGGAAGGTTTATGGGCATTAATGGCATTAATGCTCCATGATGAGAAGAGTTACAAGTATTTAACTATTGATTTTGTAACTCCTTTTTCTTGGATTTTGATTGACCAATGGAGAATAATGGACATTTAATCTCCATGATGATGGGGGTTTCATGATTAATTACCATGATTAAACTCCATAATGATAGGAGTTACATGGTTAATTGCCATGATTAATTAGACTAGTAACTCCCATTTGCTTGCTTCTGATTGGGCCGTCCAGAATAATGAGTTAATAACCGTATTAATTTGTCATAAACGGGTCAATTAACATCATTAATTGGTCGTCGAGTCGCTTAAAGAGTCGCGGGCCGCGCCGCATCTTTTGAAATTCTTCTGGCGATGATCATCGATGGATCCGCATGTTGTTTGATGTCGGATAGCGATGCAATTTCAGACATTAGTTGACACCAATGGGCCTGCAACATCGGTCCAGTCGATTTCACGATCGGTCTGGCAGAAAGTGTGCTTTCTTGGTCAGCCGGTTGGTGATTTCGGAGTGTCCGATGATGATCGAATTATTTCGACGGTGGATCCGTGATGTTGACGAAGATCGACGGATATCATGCCTCAAAAATCAGAATTTAAGAAAATCACAGGGGCCAAACATCGCGAAACGCGGAAAGAATCGAAAAGACGGTCGTTCCAACGGAAATTCGGCGACCTGGACTTCCAGGGTCGCCGGCGACCTTGGGCCATGGTTGCCGGCAACCATGGGCCAAGGTCGCTGGCGACCATGGGGCTTTTGCCCCTTTTTCGGTCATCGTTCGGTTGCCTTGTTTAGGGCTTTTTCGTTTCTTTTTTCTCCTGTATTTTCCTTGACATTTCTCCTCATTTATTGGCTTGATTCTACTGAAGAAAACCTGTCGAGAAGCCATGCAAATCAGGGCACAAAGTTTCCTATTTTTGGGAAAGTCGAAGACTTTGTTGCCGATTTTCCGCCAAGAGTTGAAACTAGGTCAAACGATGTCGAAATGACCTGAAATTTGAGGAGGAGTTTCTTGAGCAATAGATAGGACCAACCATGGGCTTTTGTTTGAGTTTTGAAGCCGTTTGGGGTCTCGTCGATGCTAGACTTGATTTCACCGCGCGAAAGATATCGAGCTTTAATGTACGGTCAACCGATGTCTGATTGACCTAAAATTTGGCAGGGAGCCTATTGGAGTCATTTTGAGATGATCCATTAGCTCCGATTTGGGTACCATGGTCCCGGGGAGCTTCGCCGCCGGTAGGCTTGATTTTGCTTCGGAGCGTCAAAACCGGGTCAAACGTCGTCGGAATGACCCGAAATTTGACGTGCAGCCCTTTGGAAGCATGTAGAAGCTACCCATGTGCTTTGTTTGATGAGTGGCGGCATCGGAGGTTCTCGCCGCCAAAAGGCTTGATTTCGCCGTTCGAGAGTTGATGGAGGGTCAAACGATGTCGGTTTGACTTGAAATTTGGCGTGGAGCCTTTTGGAGGTATTTTGAGACCATCCATAGGCTCTGATCGAAGATTTGTTATCTTCAACACTGTCGTCGCCGGGAGTTCTTGCTCAACCGTTGGAGGATTGAAGAAATGGCTCGAAACTTCATGTGTACCCTTCTTTTGACTATTTTGAAAGATCTTGTAGTTTTTGTTTAATTCTGACAAGATTTGATGCTTAAAGAAGCTTTGCCTGTTTGTAGTAGGATGCGGCTCCATGTAGCTTTTAATGTTGAGGAGGCAAAGTGACATTTTTGGTGTCAACAATGCATTTTTTATAAATGATGTAGCTTGTTTTATGGAAATAAATGTTTAGACAGATTTTAATGTCTTTTCAATTTATCTTTCAATTTATCTTATTGTGATATCTATTCACCCACCTGCCAGACCATCATGTCTGACCCATTTTTGTGGTACTCAGGTCCAGTCCCCTTTATTGCCTTTGAGGAGGAACCAAAGGAGGTGGTCGGTGAACCGCAGCGCTTAGTAGAATGGCAAGCAGACAATGTAATTTAGACATTTGGTCGAGCTAGGAGTTGCGTAACATTTTGGGAGTTTATAGAATGATATTTGATTAACTCTTTTGGTTGTACTGGCCTTTGTTGGCCATTATTTTGGGGAATGTTAATTTAACTGATCTTTTTGTATATATTTAACTTGATATTTTGGGAATGCCAATGAGATCATTGCTCACTCTGACATCATGTTGTATCATATGTTTTATCAATTTTGAAATGTGGAATGGATTACAAATTTGGTTTGCTATACGCTTCCGCACCAATATAAATGTTTTGTGAGTGTGTGTGATATCCTCACCGCAGAAACCTGTGGGAAATTAAATGAGTGTATATTCATATATTTATTGTTGTAACCACACGTCAACAACACCGCTAGCGGGCCCGGATCCCGGTCTGGGGTCGCGACAGTTATACATTTGCCAAGGCACACACTAGCGTCGGAACCATTATTTAACGACTCATTAACAGCGTCGGTAATATATATTCTGAAGTGTTAAAGCACCGGGAAATGTCATCAGCGCTGAAAGAACGCACGTCGGGCATGTATTCTAAAATTTACCTTGCATGTAACATCCACTTTTGGCGAAGCAGAGAGTGCGCGTCAGGAAATTACTTTTTTAATCAATTAAAAAATAATTGAAAAAATCAGTAAAAATTTCCTGTACAATATTTTCTTGTCCAAATCTACATTTTTCAACTTTCCACAAGCATAAGCATTGATAAACAACAAATAACTCTACATTCATCGTGAAATAATAAAAAAGAATGAGTCATTAATAAACTAAAATCATCCATAAAACTTGTCCATGCCACATAAAATGCAATATCCCAAATCAAATGAAGTCAAATATCTCAATAAAGTAAATCCCAGCTAAAATCCAATCATCATTAAATATCTCTAGCTTTCAGAAGTCGCTCGTCCATACCTACCCAGGAAAGTAACAATTGAATCTGACTCTGCATGCGAACCTGCATAGCTGCCTGATATTGCATTTGCTTCTGCGAGTCCTCATACTATCACCGCAACTCTTCTTGTGCTTTCAACGAATCAACTAGCTGCTGCCGTAGGGTGCTCATCTCAAACAACATCAAGATACTAGTAGAAGATGACGATGGGCCTCTCGAACAGTACCCTTGCCCCCTCGTGGCCCTCTTCCCTAGCAGATTCTCGATCACCTGTCGTTCTGCCACTGGAGAGTTAATTTTAGACTGTGAGAGTGCCGCCTCCATTCTTCGCTGCATTATCCAAGCATTCAAATATGTCATGTAATTTATATATGTTAGGAAACTAAAATAAACAATGATATACAATATTGTTAATGAAACAACTCACATGTGTCTCCTCAGCATGATCTATGATCCATCTGTTATTCTTCTTGTTATAGTGTTGTTGTCGATATAAATTAGGTTCGGAAGGAGGAGCTTGCTGCTCATCTGCCTGCATGATCGAGAACTGAGCTGTAAATGATCGAGATCCAACTGTATGAAGCGTTTTCAGTTTGCTTCGACTCTCTAAATTATTCTGTGACTTACGCTAAAAATTACAAGTAATAGACAATGTAGTTAGCTTATTTAAAATAAACTTGAGGAAACATAACCATAAAAATTTATAATAATCAAGATAGCTAAAACAACAGCAATAGTGTATTGACTAATTTAAACCACGTACCAAAATCAAATAAAGAAATAAAAGCAAAACCAAAAGCAATACCCCCCCATACACACAGCCACACTAAATATAATTTAGCTACCTTCCATTCAGGTGTCTCTCATTTGTTCTCTATCAGCCAGATACACTGGGCCACCCTTTACGTATCATATTGGCACTGCTTCGGATCATGCCCCTTTTCCAACAACTTCTTATATGCTCTGTGTAGCTCCGCCCTAAACTCCCAATAAATATGCATCGCTAGGCTCCCAACTACAACTGCCACACGTGCATCGGTCCTCGAGTCGCCAAAGTCATACTTTTGCTATCATTTCAAACCCAAAAGTTGGACAAGTAAGCGATAAAGCCTATGAATATAGATTGGGAAGTAAAAGATTATTTTATTATCGCAGCTGCAACAAAGATTGCCTCCTTGCACCCATCATCAATAGCTCCCCATGTTTTTTTGTGCAAAGGTACAAGCCTACGAATATGACTCCCCAACTCGATTGCAAATGTAGAGGCATTTGCACCCTCAAATGCCCCCGATTGTGCACCTAGCGGAACAAAAATTCTACTACCCAGAATCCTCACCCTCTTCTTCGACTCATGGCCCACCACCCGACCTCGTACACACTGAGAGGATGATGCTACAACCAGCATAAACAAATATGAATTATTAAACATAAAAAAATTAAAATCAGGCTAATAAGTTTGAAAAAGATAATAGGGTCAAATATTTCTTACCTACGATGCTGCCCATAGTAGTCGGGCTAGATAGATCGAGCTGGCCGGCACTGATCTCTGCACTGCATTGTCTGCATCTCCCTAAGGCCATGTGTACAAACTGAATAACATAATAAGTTAGTATAAAATCAAGAATTACCAAGAAAAACACAATAAGTGAGTATAAATGCAAGAAATATCACAAGTGTTTAAATTTTGATATTAGATATAACAACCTCATCTTCTAACCCTTCTTCATCCGACGAATTCAACTCTTCCTCACTAGGCCCAGATGGTCTATACTCCTTGTCGACGTCATCATACTCGTCTTCAAGAGAGAATTGACGCCGAGATGGATTTTGAAGTGCTTGTACCATTGTTGTGCGCCAATTTCACTCATTCAGGCCATGTTCCTTTCGGGTCTGGAACGGCTGGTAGTGGTGCATAAACGGTGTCGGGCAAGGCTGTAATGATGAGGAAAAGATTGAAGGAGTAGAGATCGAAGAAGAGGAAGAGAGAATGAGGGAACCCATACTGGTATTGAATGATCACCGGCGTCTGGGAAAAGGAGAAACGCAGAGCTGTCGTACCTAGTTGGAGAGAGTGAAAAAGATGATGAATAGTTGAGTTTTTCATTTTGTAGATTTAGGTTACTATTCCCACGATTTAGTTTCAAACACATTACCCAACGCGCAATGTGAGCGTCGCTAATTATTATTAAGAACCTTCGCTGACGCATCTCAACATCGGCAACTAGGTATTCATAATTCCCAACGTAGTTAATGCTTCGACTTTCCAAACAATTATTTCCCGACGCTGTACTGCATCGGGGATAATCTAATTCATGTCTGGAAAACATTCATCCCAAGACCCAGATGGCGCCATCCTCTCTACCAACGAGATGTTTCGACACGCAGAAGGTAGTGTCGCGTAATTATTTTGCCAACACTTTGGTGTGTCTGCTAAACACATTATTTGCGACATATTTACACTGCGTCGGAAAGGTTCGTCGGCACATATGCAATTTGTTGTAGTGAGTGTATTTATAAGATGGACCTATTTTGTACCCTTTTTTACCTCATTTAGAACCACCATTTGTGAGC
Source organism: Persea americana (assembly GCA_029852735.1). Classification (NCBI taxonomy): domain Eukaryota; kingdom Viridiplantae; phylum Streptophyta; class Magnoliopsida; order Laurales; family Lauraceae; genus Persea; species Persea americana. The sequence continues at coordinate 20,897,451 of CM056816.1, forward strand.
TGGTTTTCAACCGAATTAAGGAGGGTACTTAGGCCGGTTTTCAATCCATTTGTTAAAAAAATTAATATATTTGTTTAGCGAGAGTTAGACATTATGCAGCCCGGGTTCACTCTTTAATTTTATTTGTTTTTTGGAACCCATTTTATAAACGAGTTCAAGGTTTTGGTTGAATCCAGGTTATGGTTTCAGGATACATGCTTATTGAAGCCCAGCTTGTGTCTAGTGGAGCTCAACCTATTTACAACCCTCTTTTAAACTGGATCTGCTTATAGTCACCATTAAGACCAAGTTTTAACCCATGTAGAGCCACCTTTTTGGGTAATGTATAGCCCATTTACTACCCCTATTTGATCTGCTTTACAGTCATGCTTAGGTCCATTACTGAAAAAGATTCGGGTTCATTTGGGGTCCATTTTTTCAAATAATTCAGGCTCATTTGTAGCCATTTAAGACCCTATTTAGACCATTTCAATTATATCGCGGACTAATGTTTTGGCTTACTTTTAGCCCTCGATTTTTGCCCATTTAAGGCAGTGCACGGGTTGATTTTATCCTTTTTTTAAGGACAAGCCTGCGTTGAGTTTTCAACTCATTTTAGAAATGTGATTTCAGCCTGTTTGGTCATGAGTTCAAGTCATTTATTCATTAAAAACCAAACCTTTTTATCTTGTCCTTTGTAGCCAAATTCTGAACCGAGTTTTAGCCCATTTTTAATTATGTTTTAGGCTGCTTTAAAGTTCATTTGCAGCCAAACTTTGGGCTAATTTTCAGCCTATTCACAGCCTATTCATATGTGAAACCCCAACCCGTTAATCATGTCATTAGTGTTAATTAATTATATTATTAGCTTTCTAAGTGGGTTTAGAGATTGTTTAACTTAGTTTGTGAGTTAGAATAGATTTTGATTAGCTTTGGGAAGTTTTGAGAGACTTTGTACCTAGTTTGAGGCCTATAAAGTCCTATTTGTAATTTTAGGAGAGATTGGTGGATTACTCCTAAATTCCGTTCTTGAGCGCATTTGATAGAGGACATCGTACCCAAAAACTTTCGAGTTAGTTTCGAAGCCCTGAAACTCCTTATTTGATTATTCTAATATGAGTGGGGGTAAATTTGTCGTTTCTGAGAAATTGTGATTTTCCCCAATATTACCGATTGATAAGGCCACAAAACTGCATGATTAAGTCGTCATTTTATATTGATTTGTGGCCTTAATTATGACTTATTGCTTTTAGTTTGATAGACTTTCATGATTTTATGGAATCACTGTTTTGCACGATATATTGATCACAATGATAAGCTTTTTTATTTCAATTCAACATGCATGTTATTTTGGTACCATGGTGTAAATCATGGAAATTTGGTTAAATTATTATATATGAAAGAGACTGACTCAAATTGAAATCGGCCTCAATTGATTGACTCAACCCAATTTACTTTGACATCTCGAATGAAGTGTGCCATGATATCAATGCGTGTTTGATTCTTTCATGATACTTAGGATTGTTTGTTAGATCGGTCGTACTCTGACTATCATAGCACGCAATAGTCAACTCTTATTGCAATCCTAGATCAACAACTAAGCCTCTCAGCTAAATAAATTTCGTCGCTGCTTTTGTAGCTGTCATTTATTCTACTTCAGTGGTAGACAAGGCAGTTGTAGATTGCAACACGTACTGGTTCCAATTAATGGCACTCCTAGTAAATGTGAAGACATAACTTGTTAAGGATCTTCTTCGATCTAAGTCTCCAGCAGAGTTTGAATCAACATACCCAAGAACACTTCCAGAAGTGTTGTTATTTATGTCAAACACTATTCCAACATCAGTAGTGCCTCTCAAGTAACAGAGTATCCATTTCATTGCTTGTCAATGGGCCTTCCCAAGTTTATCCACATATCTGTTGACTACACTAACCGCGTGTAAAATGTCCAGCCTCGTACAAACTATGGCATACGCGATACTCCCAACTGCACTAGCATAAGGAACCCGTGACATGTGCTCCACCTCTTCCTCAATTTGTGGTGATAAAGCAACAAAAAGTTTAAAATGAGCTGCAAGTGGAGTATTCACAAGTTTTGAGCTTTGGATACCAAAGCATTTCAAGACCTTCTTAAGATGCCCCTTTTGTGAAAAATATCATTCGCCTGCTTTTCGGGCCCTTTAAATCTCCATCCAAAGAGTTTTCTTTGCAACACTTAAGTCTATCATCTCAAATTCACCACTAAGCCGAGCCTTCAACTTGTTGATCTCAGACATGTCCTTAGTAGCAATTAACATGTCATCAACATATAACAATAAATAAACAAACGAGCCATTTGAGAGCTTTTTGTGACAGACACAATTGTCATATGCACTCTTGCAATAGTCATTTCTAACCATAAAGGCATCGAAACGCTTGTACCACTATCTGAAAGACTGCTTCAGTCCATACAATGATTTCTTTAACAAACAAATATGGTCCTCATTTCTTTGAATTTCAAACCCATCTGGTTGATGCATATAAATATGTTCCTTTAGCTCACCATGTGAAAACGTAGTCTTGGCATCAAGCTGCTCCGGCTCTAAATCCAATTAAGCAACCATAGCAAGTAGCACCCGGATGGAGCCATGTTTCACCACAGGAGAGAACACTCCATGAAAGTCAACACCCTCCTTTTAAGTATAGCGTTTTGCAACCAGCCGTGCATTGAATTGTGCGTTAAGCCTACTTGCAGTTCCTTCCTTTCTCTTGAAAACCCATTTGTAACTAATAATCTTCCGACCTTTCGGAGGTTTCAACAGCTCCCAAGTATGATTCTTGTGAAGAGATTCAATCTCCTCACCCATGGCTACAATATATTTTGTTGATTCCCTACTAGTGATGGCATCACGATATGTAACCGACTCTGATTCAATACTCTCAATTGTATTAAGAGCATAGGTAATAATATCTTCATACCTATATATTTGAGATTGCTTAATTTGCCTCCTCTCTTTGTTCCTAATAAGTATGTACTCTTGCGGAACTGCATTTTCCTCATTTGAGCTTTGCATCTCCTCTACATCCTGTTAAATTGGGCTTGCAAGTTTTCTGGAGCTTCAACATCAAGCTCCACCTGTTTACTAATACTGTCTTCAAGATCCACCTATTTGTTGAGATCTTCGTTTGTTTTAGCATCAAGGCACTCCTTTTTTTCTTTTCTAAGTGATTTTCCATCCAGGCACCACAACCTATATCCCTTCACCCCATTTGCATACCCTAAAAATATGCACTTTCTTGCCTTTGGTGTAAGCTTATAATCATTCATATATGCGTAGGTAGGACTATCAAATATTCGCAACTTTGAGTGATCAGCAGGAGACTATTTGCGAGTTTGAGTAATCAGCGGGAGACCCAGACCATTTCTCTTCAAGAGTTCTACACTCTATAGCTGTTGATGGAGACTGATTGAACAGGTAGCAAGCTCTATTAACATCTTAAACCAAGAACTTTCTAGATAACCCTACATTAGAGAGCATACACTAACTCCTCTCTAGAATAGTCTTGTTCATGTGTTCTGCAACCCTATTCTATTGCGGTGTAATTCTGACTTTGCAATGTCTCACAATTCCTTCATTCTTGCAGAACGCATTAAAGTCACCTCCACAGAATTCCAAACCATTGTCAGCTCTCAAGCACTCGATCTGTTTAGCTGTCTGCTTCTCGATCATAGCCTTCCATTACTTGAACTGTGCAAAGGCTTCATGCTTGTGCTTTAAGATACACGCCCAAACCTTTCAAGAATAGTCATCAATGAAGATCAACATATATTGACCACCTTCAAGAGAAGGAACACCAGAGGAACCCTAAATATTAGATTGGATATAATCCAAAGTACCTTTAGTCTGATGAACTAATGTCCTTAACCTGACTCTACATTAATTTTCAAAGAAGGTGCTCACAGAAGTTCGACTTTCCTATTTTTGGACCACACAGAAACCCTATTTAGTCAACTCATTCATACCCCTCTCACTTATATGCGCAAGTCGCATATGCCATAACTTGCTAGTTTCCAAATCCGAATATGAGAACGACACAATCGCAGCACCAGTAGCTATACTACCTTGAAGAAAATAGAGGTCATTCTATTTTTGTCCCTTCATCGTCATAAGAGCACCCTGAAAAATTCGCATAACTCCGCCTCCAGCTTTGTAAGTACAGCCATTAAAGTCAAACGTACCCAAGGAAATCAAATTCCTCTTTAACTCTGAAACATGCCTGACATCTGACAAAGTTCTCACAATACCATTACACATCTTAATTCAGATTAATCCCATGGTTTTATATATCGGCTGATATCGGTACGTATCAGCAGACACGTACCAGTATCCGCCGATACAGCAACGATATCTTACTGAGATGTTGGTCGCAATCTCATTGTGGTCAAAATCACACAAATATCGGCCATAACGGCAAAAATAAAAACAAAGACTTTTTTTCACAAAGAGGAGTAAGAGGGAAAAAGGAGAAGCGAACAAGAACAAAGAGTAAAGAGAAATTAATTAAATGATACTATAAGAAGGAAATATAACAAGAAAAAACAAGATCATACATGTGTTATAGAGAAAATTAAAAAAATGAAACAAAGAAATAGAGAGCTAGAGAGAGAGAAGAGGAGGAGAGAATCCTACCTGAAACCTCTGCTGCTGCCCCTCGGACTACTCACGCAGTCACACCTCAATGCCTCATCTCAGTATGGACCTCTTCTTCTATCTCTCTCCTTATTCTTCTCCTCCTCTCCTATCTTTTCATCTCCATCATCTCTTCCTTTCCTTTGTTTCCCTTTTTCTTTTCTTTTTTCCCTCTCCTGGTCTCCCTCGGTCTGCATCCTTTCCATCAAAAAGAGAAAAGGCCTTCTTTTTAAGGTTTTCATATCGAGTAGATGAGTCATGGATGGGCTTAATTTATGGGCTTGCCATTTGTAAACAATTCTTAACATATGGGCCCTATAGTGAAGCCTACAAATCTTATTGTATATGGACATTTTCTTAATGTATTTTATACATTACTTGTCAATGAAGCCCACTTATAAAAGAATGAGAGTATTCAAATAAATGCTTATCTTGAATGGACCTTCAACAGAATATTCTCAAATACAATTTGGGCCCATTATAAGATTGATTGCTTAAAAAATCTTAATAAAAATTTAAGAAAGTTGAAGTACTTTATAATGGACAAAACAATGGCAACCCAAGTCCTTGGAGTATTTGGATTTAAAAAATAAATAAATTGTACCCCTTTAGTAGGACCCACTCATGAAAAAAATCTAAATCACTCAAAATAAATGCCTTCATAATGGGCCCTCAATGGAATTTATTCCAATAAACTTTGGGTCCAATCTCCAATGTCATATCGATAACTTATAAAAAAAATGTGAAAGAAGAAAGTTATGTTTTATAATGGTCATTGTGGGCTACATTCATAGACTTATAAATTATAAAAATGGGCCCAAGATTTAAACACTACAACTTAAAACATTTAACTGTTAAAAATAAGACAACGATGGAGGATGTCATGTCTTAGGGGGACCTCTTCTATTCTGACTTTTTTTCTCTATTCTTCCACGTGCTACCAAACCCTCGCCAAAATTACAATTACTATTTTCACCTGCAACCTTTTTCTTTAACTCCTTAGAGTTTAAGGTTGCCTCTAGCTCCTCCATTGATAGAGTCTCTCTACCATACATCATAGCATCAACAAAATGCTCATATGAGGGTGGTAACGAACACAAAAGCATAATGGCTTGGTCATCATCATCAATTTTAACATCTATATTTCCAAATCCATAATAGCTTTATTAAAAATATCAAGGTAGTTTGCAATAGACGTACCTTCCTGCATATGTAGAGTGAGCAATCGCTTCCTCAACTAAAAGCGATTTGTGAGAGACATTGTTTTGTACAAGTTCTTCAACTTCTACAATAAGCCAACAAACAATTTTCTCCTGAGCAACCTTTCGTAGTACTCCGTCGCTAAAAAATAGAAAATTCAACCATACTCCTTTTAAGCAACTCCTCCTTATCTCTATTTAACATTGTCTCAGGCAGGACATTATTTCCCTTCAAAGCTTTATGTAACGCATTCTGAACTAGTAAAGCATGCATCTTCATACGCCATAGACTGAAGTTGTTTTTGAAGTTGAATTTCTTGATTTCAAGTTTTGTAGCCATTGCAAAATTCAAAATCTCCTACTTTACTGTGGGATTCTCTTTCTAACTTTTTTTAGACAATCTTTTATTGCACATGCATAGATCTCGTCACCACAAGCACACTGGAAAAAACGGATCTGAAACATGACTCTAGATGGCTCTGATGGCATAGAAAGAAGTTTCTACGCTCTAATTAATCAAACTACCTCATTGACAATTGAACTAACAATCTTCTTCCACATGTGCATAGATCTGCTCGCAATAAGTCCGTAGGATCAAACGGTTCTCCGATTGAACTCCGGATTGTGAAGATATCTTCAAAACAATTTCATCCATCAATTAGTTCAAAATTGTCTTTAACCATATGATCAGCTAACATCACCCTTCTGCACGTCTGGGCTTCTACAACACGGGTCAGGTTGACCCGACCTGAACCGTAACATGACCTGGCCTGTTTGGAAGCGAAACAGAACTTGGCCTTCTTCTTCCTAGTTTGTTTATGTTTCTAAAATAGATTCTGCACCCAGAGGCTGGATCCTCATCTCCGACAGTCTTCCTCGAAAATCTTGCAGTGATCGTCAGCCTTCTCCAGCGAGGATGGCGATCAGTGATGGCCATTCTCTTTCTTCTCTGACCTATGCAACTCCCTATTTTCACTGACCTGTACAAGCCTCTGTGTGCGCCGGAACAATTTGAACTAGAGAACAGGAGTTCGATTCTGCCTCTTCCTTCTCTCTCCGGTGAGGGCTGAATACAAAATATAATTCTTTGTTCTTCTTCTCCGGTGATCTTGTACAAACAGTTATGGCCCACCGATCAGGTCTTCTGATTTATGCAATTCTGCAACCACTCTGGAAACCCACACCTCTGTAATTCAGATCACAAAGGATTGTTTGGCCACTTCACTAGTAAGGTGGAGTGAAGTAAAGCCTCCTTTCACAAGACAAGAAAAGACTAGGGATCATATTAAAAGTGCAAATTTTCAAAATTCCCTCATTCATTTAAAAAAAAAGTAAAAAGTAAACATTCTCATATCACTAAAAGACAAAAATCCATTTACTTTCTACCTAAAAAGTCAAAAAGACTCCTTATCAAGCCACTAAAAACAAGATTTCATCATACTATGATTAGACCTCCTAAAATTTTATTCTCTCTTCAATATTCACTTCACTTCACCCTACAAGTATTTTTACCAAACAAAACCCAAAGTGGCCCACCAAAGATCTCCCTTGCTCATTGTTTTCTCTGGGACTAACCACTTCTCTGATCGAACCCCTGCTCTGCTATTCCGATGTAACACCAACAAATTCTTTGTCTGTGTTTCTTTGGTCTTTAGTGCAACAATATTGATCAATCAAACACATCGATCAAACAAAGCCCACTGAGATTCGATTCTTCCAATCTTTGTGGTTTAATCCGTGTAGCCCCAACCCTAGGACTCTCTGATACCAATTTGTCGTGACCTAGTACCTAAGAACACACAAGATATCAAGCACACACCACACAAGAGAGACAAATTTTATGTGGTTCGGCTTTTGGCTTACGTCCACAAGGGGAGACGGAGAGAATCTTCCACTATGCACTTTGGAGAAAAATTATTGAAAAAAGGCTATTAGCTTCTATATATACTATCAATCCCAAAACCCCGGTACACCCATATCAAACCCACTATTAACCCAGTAGACCAACGGTGGTGTAGGGGCTCGATCAACCGAAACTATCAACCTATGCACTCAATAGCACCGACTTCTATTTAGCCATACAAGTCAACAAATTCATTATTAGATCTCCAATTTTGTGTTCATATTTCTTGTAACATGTCTTTATTATTCATACTAAACACCTGCCAGATCATCGTGCATGACTCTTGTTAGACCTTGATGTTGTAGGTATTGCCCCCGCTACCATTGAGGAGGTGCCAGCGTAGGCATTTAGGAGCCATAGAATGTAGGAGTTTCGTGTGCCGATGATGCCATGTAGACGTCAGGCTTTGCACCAGAGTGGATGAACATACATTTTGGGGAGCTCAATGAACTTCTTTAGGGTTTTATTTTGTATTTTCCATGTTCACCTTTATTGTGGGAAGTTGTAACCAAAACTTACAATCAAGAAAATCATATCTCTGGGCAAATTTGGAAAGGGAAGGTATGATCGAAAGGGTTCTTTCAGATTTTGGATGATTTTTTATTTATGTCAAATAATGTGAAGTACTGAAATTCAATTTGCACATTCTAGGAACGGGACCCATTACTATGGGATCTTCAATACATGGACTGTCCACTATAAATAAATTGGTGACATTCTGTCCCCCCAAACTTTTCCACTTCTTCTTATAAGAATTTCCATATATTTAACTTGCTAAGATTTGCAGCGATGTTTGCAGAATCTTTGTGTTGGTGTATGTTGATCACATGCTACACAAGAAGCCTATGCGATTCACGCAAGAGGACATGCTGTACTATCGTGCGAAGATTGTCTATGATTGCTATGTGCAACAGTGTGCTCTTCAACTAAGGAGAGAAGCAAAAGTAACTGAAGGAGACCAATCATGAGACATGGTTCATGATTTTTTTGTAAAGCTTCTTTGTGTAGATATGCCAAAAGGGACATTGATCATATTTTGTGTTCATATGCCAGGGGGGATCGGCATGGATTGAGTTTTTTTTTTCTTTTTTTTTTTTTTGTACATTGCAAGATATTGAAGTGGGCATGAATGCTGAATATCTGTATCTGAATTAAAGCTAAATATATGTAACTGAATCATATGAGACATAGTATCTATTAAGAAATTTCTAAAATGATCCAATTCTATGGAAATGTGTATGATGAATGTTTGTCTATTTCATGTAGTAAGTTTTTCTTCTAGGATATTGTATGGAAGTTTCTGTCAATGCAATGATAGTAATGAAGTTTGTAGTGTGTGAGATTATGGCCACATTATGGAATGTTTTCTTCTACTAAAGTTTGTACATGAATTATGTAAGGTTGGATATGTGAAGCAAATGAGTCCTAAAGGCCAGAGATGATGATATCGTCAACTAGTTGATGATATCATCAACTTATAATCAATATTTAAGGCTTTTACTTACTACTTAAGACTCGTATTTCCACAAGCTATGATCCTAATTGTACGATGCAATTTCAAATTTCAGCTATCCTTGCACTCAAAATTAGTCATCAAACCAATGGAAAGAAATTTGCAGAAACATTTTGGTAGTTACCAAGATGGGTAGAGGAAGCCAGAGATGACGATATCGTCAACTTTTATTGAGTACTTGAGGCTCATATTTACACGAGCTATGATGCTATTTGAAAGATGCAATGTTAGCTATCATTGCACTCTTTGTTTAGTCATCAAACCATTGGAAGAATTGGTAGAAACATCATGCTATTTACCAATTGGTTGAAAATTGGGAATGATGCAATATTAACTATGATTGCACTGAAAAGAAGTCATTATTTCAAAGAAAAAAAAAAGAAGGAAACATTTTGTATATACCATCCCAGTAGGTAGAGAAGGCTAGACAAAGATGATGCTATCATCAACTCGTTGATGATATCCTCAATTTCTCTTCTCCAATTGATGCCCATGAATCAACTATTGATATGCATAAGCTGTAAAATACATCTTTATTCAAATATGATATCACATCTTCTTCACATAATACCTCAAAAACATGTACAAATATTATCATCTTTATGTATATAAATACAAATTTACAAAATGTCATCAAAACATTGTCATTAGAAACCATGATTCAACAATTTGTAACATGGCCAAAAAATGTATGACTTTGAAAATACATGTCAACTTTATGGTGGAGGATTCCTGCATATTTGCCTATTATGACCTCATTTTTTACAATGTGAGCAAGTAACCTGTCGTCACAGCCAATTTTTTGTCCTTATCCGATTCTTCTTTGGCCTCCTAGGTTGGCTGCATGCATGCGGTGGTAAGATCCGTTGCCCACTCAGTTGATCCCATTGGAATCTACCACGAGTGCCGTGAATTATGTCATTATAAGCATACTGGTACATCTCAGTTGAGAACCAATGTTCATAAAAATCATAAGGATTGTAGCGCTTGAGTTTAATTGCTGAAACCACATGTGAGCAGGGAATTCCAATCAAGTCCCACTGATGGCATGTACATGTTTTCTTATCGAGGTGGACGATATCCGTGTACCCTCCTGATAGTACCTGGAATTCATATTGATCGGCTTGACGAGCTTCCTTGAATGTTACTTGCCATATGTTTGTAGCAATAACAATGTTTTTCACTCGGCAGTACATCCTTTACGGCTAGTGCAATGCCCTTCATCCGATCAGATAAAATGGTCAAATTTTGCACCCCTTCCAGAGCAAGGTCCAAATTTGCTAAGAACCATGACCAAGTCTCACAACACTCTAACTCTACTACTGCAAAGGCAGTGGGGAATAGACCGTGATCCCCATCTTGAGACATCGTTGTAAGTATTGAGCAGGATATTTATCACGAATGTGTGATCCACCAAGAGCTATGAGAGGTCTAAATACAAATTTGAAGGAATGGATAAATGCACCAAAAGCAACAAAACACCGTTGGAATGAGTCATCATCTTCCCACCAAAGTTTGGTATAGGTTCCATGATTAGTCCTCTTTAGCTCCAATATATAATAAGGAAGGATGGCATATGATTATTCACAAGAACCCCGTATGTCATGCATGGCTATCTCTTTCGCGGCCTTCCTTTAAGCTATTTGACTGTCGAATTCCTTTTGCCAATCAGACATTATCTCCTTTGGTCTATAATCTAGGTGTTGTCTGAGCCTTTTATTGATGAATTCTGTAATCAATCTGGATGTTACCTGGCGATGAGCAACTTCACTCAATGGTCTTGAACATGTGTGCATTGCACTATAAGTCTTCACTTGGAACTGGGGTCCAGACTCTATAACTAAAGCATGAATGCGCCACTGACAACTACCATCATCTTACTTTGTTGTAACCTCCCATCTAGCTGTCCTTATTGGGTTGAAAGCGAAATTACTATATAAAGCAAACTTAGACAAAGTGCTCCTAAATGCATCACGACTTTGAAATACCCTCCATTTCCACATTTCACGTGATGAACCCTCAGGTGGTGGTATTCCAATTAGATCTTCCACTGCTACCAATGTGTCTAATATCTTGATATCGTTCACCAAATTTGATGGAATTGTAGCTTTCACCACCACATGAGATGCCTCTCTAGCTCTCGCCACATTGGATGGCTCTTTGTCTTTTGGCACATTGGATTGTTCTTCATTGCTCACCACATTAGATGACTTTTTATCCCTCACAATTTTGATTGGCTATTTCTCTCTAATGATATGAGGTGGTGGAACATCTTGCATAGCTTCTTGTCTAAGGAGAGACGACCTTCCATCTGACAAAAGAGCATCATCACAGGGTGTCACGTCCCCGAACCCAGATCCCTGCAGCAGTCCAACCTTGGGGACGCGAATTGGGAAGTAAGAGATAAATAATGTTTCTCCCCATGATCCACGTGTGTGAGGAAGAAAAAAAATTCCAAATGCATCAAGAACATTTCGCAGAAGCTTACGTGGCGTTGCGTCCTGAAGCCCGTGGCCATCGGGTTCCGTGTTGCACTCAACCCGTCAGCATAAAGTTGTCATAGCATAATTATACTCAGACTGGAATAAAACATGATATCAAAATATACAGAGCTGACAGTAACAGGCTTATCATTACCCAAGCATATTCAAGTTATAATTTAACAAGTGCATTAATTACAATCCCAATAGAGAAAGCTAACAAAAGCCTTACAAAATAACAAGCTAAGAACAAATACTACCAAGGTGAGTAACGAATCTTTGAAGTCAAGCACGACGTCTATATGACATCACCGACACAACAACCTGCAAAACTCGTGGCTCTACAGCCATCTGCACACATGCTAGCTCAAGACGAGAACCTGCTACCTAAAGCACCAAACAAACAGGGTCAGACACGACGGTCTGACAGGTGATCAATTTAGGCATGAGTATAAATCCATTATAGTTTAAAGGAATATTGTTAAAACCATATACAGAATTTAAAACAGGTTACAGAAGTTAAAACAATGCTTGAACGATATATTTGTCAATAAAACAAAAGTCCATGAACGATATACGAGACAAATCTAGCATGAGTACTTATGGTCTAGTGCTTAAAACCATTTAATGAATTTGAAACAGTACATGAACAAAAGGCAAGACAAAGCTAGCATGTTTACAAGAAAATATCATGATTCATAAATCAACATTGAGCTCATCCTTTCTCCGTCATACATGATAATCAGAGTAAGCAGAACATAACAGAATATAACATAACAGAACATAACAGAATCCCATGCTACACTAGGTAGGTGGGTCCGGCTGCGGAACTGAAAACAGAACAGGGGTGTATATACAAATATACGACTAATCTGCAGATAGTCCAGAGTTTAAGGACCCCCAGACAGTGGATCAGACTGAAAGGGCAGTCCAAGCTCAGTGGTATTCGACTGAATTCATGAATGCACAAAACGAAAATATATATACGAGACAAATCACGCAAAAAGGGTAAACTACTTGTCAAGACAAGACAAGACAAGATATCATCCGCCATGCGAGCTGGGCGGAGTAAGCAACCTGAACATTTCCAAGGAGGCCAGTGCAGACTTGCTGTTTGAAGCCCGTGGTTGACACGCTACGCCTCATGGTTAAGGGTGCCGCCCGGACCAAGTACTCACATTTCCCTCATCGACCACACGAGGTGGACGATGCATGCAGGACAAGACAAGATAGCATAAGCTATTAACATGTACAAGAGCAAATGTAGTCCCCATGAGTTTCCTTAATCAGAATCTTTCAAGAAGCAATATTCGGAATCCTTTAAAACATGTTACAAAAATCCAGTTATGTCAAGAAAATAGCTACTCGACAAGCGAGGACACGTATACACGTAAATAATCAAGTAAAAGCATGATGGGTGGTCCGCCCACATGTTTATTGGTTGCAAAATACGAGAAGTCATAAGACCAGGTGGCTTTTGTAGTAAAACAAGTAGAAATAGACAAAGACAGGCAAAACAGGTAAAACTTGTCAAATTGGCCTAATCCGAGAAAATTAGGTATTTTCAAGTCAAAACAAGTGCAAAACGATACCTGAGACAAACTGATACTTATAAATCATAACAAGTTCAAAACGATATTCTTTGTTGTCAAAACTATTTTTTTCAAAACAACTCTCAAGTATATGCTAAGATCCTTCATTCGATTCTTGTGTAATTAAAACCCAAATGTTGGAATTAAAAGCAGATTGGTGCCCCTGAAGGTAAACAACATTTCAGATTTCTAAGTGCACAATATCAAGACAAAAGCCCCTCAACATATTCTAGTTTTTCGTTGATCAAAATATCCACTTTCTTTTCCAGCCTTTGATCATTAAGAATAGTATATCATTGGATTCCTTGCTTCGAGAGCTTTTCAACGGTATATAGAACTCCAAATTCTGACGAACGGTTCAAAAGTTATGGCTTCCGGAAGATGGTCCTCCCTAGCCCGGAGCAATTAGCTCGAGCGAATAATAGTTGGCTCGAGCGAACTGGTCACAAAACCTCCTTGGCTCGAGCGAACTGAAGGTTGGCTCGAGCCAAGTGCCCCAGAATTGCAGAAAATGACCCATTTTGAGTCCTACCCTTGAGGAATCAAATCCCAAACCTTGGGGAATCAAATCTCCTCTCCTCCAAGACCATCCCTGCAAGAAAAAGAGCCTCGTGCTCTCTCCACATCCATTCCAATCCTCCCATCAACAAACCCAACCATTCAAAACAAGTAAATTACAACTAAAAACAGAAATCAAACTTGGCTAAATTCAAGATTGTGAACCATACTAAAACTCATGCATGAAAGCATAAAAATGCATTTCAATTAATCCCAAGCATGTTAATATAACACGAGAAAACTAGGAATGGAAAACAATCATTTAAAAATCAAGAGAACATCCATACTCAACATGCATTAGGGAAAGCTAAAAAGATCACTTGTCTCAACCAAAAACTAACCCAAATGCAAATCAAAGGCTCCTCCAAGGTCCTCTCCTATAGCTGAACCAAATTCTACAAAAAAACCCAAGAAAAAGGACCTCAAAAATCCACAAATTTGACAACCAAAACCCCCATTTCGAAAATGGGTTTGCATGTTTGGAAAATAAGATCATTGGGGCTCAAAAGACTCCATAGAAAAGATGGAAAAGAGGCCTTACCTAAAGCTACCCAAACAGGAAGGAAATAGCTGGATGGAGGTGAAAAAGTTGCAGGATTTCTGCACAAGATGTACCTAGCTGAAGCTTGAAGGAAGAGGAAGAAGGTGGTGCTTTTAGATTTTCATTTAGAAGTCCATAGATGAGGCATGCAAAAAGGGGAAAGGTTGAGAGGAAGGAGATGGTCTTCTCCTTGAGTTTTTCTGACTTTCAAGAGCTGAGAGTGGAGTTTGAAAATGGAAAACTTGAGTGAGGGAAAGGGTGATATGAGATGAGTGAGATGTGGGTCCCAATGGGTCTAATTCTTCAAATGGTTTACGGGTCCCGGATGAAATCGACGAAGAAGAACAAAATGATCCTTGAAAAATCTAGTTTTCAAAAAATATACTTTTGACATATTTTTGATATTTCAAAAATTGGGTCCAAATTTAGGTGTGAAAAGGCATTTTTACCCTTTTGTGCCAAAACATGGGTTTCTGAGCTTCGAATGGGATCGGTGAAAACACAAAAGTTGTTGGGGCTAATTTGACCTATCAAAAGAAACCAAACTTGAAAATTTTCAAAATCAAGAACAATCCCCCACGTTGACACGTACAACCCAAGGCATCCCAGGGCTATCAGACCGGGTCCAACCGCTCTCAAAATTCTCCAAAGCTATTGAAAATCATTTTAAACCACAAACTAACTCGATTACACTCAAATCCCACTTAGAGAACTAACCCACAGCTAAAAACACACTGATCACAAAAATTCGGGGTCAAGGTCTTACACGGGGTTTACTACTAACTTTAATGGGCCCTTCATGGCTCTGAAATAAAAAATATGCGTCTTCATCATCTCCGAGGTCAACAGATGGATACATATGAGACATTTTAGAATCCTTGTGAGGTAGGTCCTTGCAAAACACTTTACACTTGACATGGGCAAAACATTGTGCCTGCACATTGTTTAAGATAAAAATGGTATAAGTCACATTAGATGGTATTATTTGAAAAAATAATACTTGAAAATAAAACAACTTATCTAGTGATGCAAACCTTTGGATTACTGCTATTAGTGGGCTTGCTTCATTCCCTTTTATACAATTTGATGATCAGTCAATTCGATTGCTGTCCAAAATCATGTTGCTGAAATTCCTACGGCATAAATGATGAACAATTGAGAATTTATTCACAATAACAATCCATATGTTTGTAGAATCCTATTAATAATTACCTTTTCTACTGAAGAGGTAGTGTAAGACCCCGACCCAGGATTAGCGCGATTAGTGATAATAAAGCGAGTGTTTAGTCATAAGAGGGTTTAGTGTTCGTTGGGTTAGAATATGGTTTGAATTAGTTTGGAATTAGCTTTGGGAATTTTGAGAGCGTTGGTTTTAGTCAAACACGCTCAAAGATGCCCTGAGTACACGTGTGAGCATGGGAGAATGATTGTGGAATTTGACTTAAATTGTGATTTTTATTTATTTTTAACGGTTTTGTAATTCCCTACAACTTTTATGTTCAGTCCATCTTCGTTCGAAACTCAGAAATCCGTGTTTTGGTCAAAAAGGGTAAAATTGTCTTCGCACACCTAAATCTGGACCCAATTTTCGAATTCTCAAAACTATGTCAAATTTATACTTTTTGGAAACTAGATTTTTCAAGGATCATTTTAGTCTTCTTTGTCGATTTCATCCGGGCCCCGCAAGTGCATGTTTTAATCATCTCAAGTTTATACCTGAAGGGGGCCCACAAACCCATTTAACTTAAGTCACCTCCTTCTCCCTCATGTTGAAAGACCCAAGTTCCGCAACTTCCTTCTCAAAAACCCAGCTGAAGAGAAAGCTCATTTCTGCTCTACTCTCTCTCTCCTTGCATGCCATAGTTAGAGACATAGGAATGAAAATCTGAGCTTACCTTCTTTTTCCTCTCAACTCAAGCACTCCATTGATACAATTTTCTTAGAGTTTCCTACTGGATTGAGTCTTCATCTTCCTCTCTTCTTCTTGTTTGGTTAGCTACAGGTGAGACCTCTTGTTTTTCTCTCTAATGGAGCCTTTTAAACTCCTAAAGAAACTATTTTTCTAGCATGCGAGCCCATTTTCGAAATGGGTCTTTGTTTTCAAATTTTGGTGGATTTTTTAAAGTTCATTCTTAGGGTTTCTTGTAGATTTCGGTTCAGCTATAGAGTGAGATTGTTGTGGACTCTTGATTTGCATTTTGGATTAGCATTTGGGCAAAGGCAAGTAATCTTTCTAGGAGTGATGTGCATGTGTATTTTGGATTGTATTTTTATGTTAAAAATACATCATTGTGTTATTAAGCTTGCAGTCTATGTTACTCTAGCTTATTTTTATTTCAGCTTCATTTAATTTACATGCATTGATGTGAATTGCTTTCCAAACTTTTGAAGTTCTATGTTGAGTTACAAGCCAATGGTTGTTTAGAAAGTGTGATTTGGTTGAATGAGGAATGGAGATGTAAATGTTTGATTATTGATATGAATGGGTTTAAATGTTTGAAATGATCCCTTGGAGAGCATGGAGGCTCAGGGGATATGTAGGGTGGTTTAGTATTGAGAAGAAGGGAGAGAGGAGATCAGAAAAATTGTAAAGAGAAGAGAAGTTTCTGTGTTGAACGAATCAGCCAGTAGGCTGTCCGCTCGAGCGACCCCAAGCATGGAGGCTCAGGGGATATGCAGGGTGGTTTAGTATTGAGAAGAAGGGAGAGAGGAGATCATAAAAATTGTAAAGAGAAGAGAAGTTTCTTTGTTGAACGGATCAGCCAGTAGGGTGTTTGCTCGAGTGAACCTTTGGGTCGCTCGAGCAGACCTGATATTGACTGGCAGTGAGTGAGACAGAATCTTGTTCGCTCGAGTGAACGTTGGGTTAGCTTGATCGATGGAGTTTTTGGATGCGTCCGCTCGAGCGGACTGTTCACCGCTTGAGCGAACCTGATGCTGTACCTGCAGTAAGGCATGAAAGAAGAAAAAGGGATTTTGAAGGGATTTCTAGAAAAATGAAAACCAGACTATGTTAAGTGGCTTTTAGCTTGATATTATGCCATTAAAACTTAAAATATCTCATAACTTCGGAGCACCAAACTATCCCTAAATACTGATATTGGGCTTCAAGTACACAATGATCAAATGAAGGGTCTTAGCATGGACTTGACTAGCTTGCTTCGAATCTTGGGTTTTGATATAATGAATATCGTTTCACACTTGTTTATCTTGTAAGTTTTAATCCCGTTTTGAGTTGTTCAAGAATGAATAAATGGGGATCACTTTTTCAACTCATGTTACAATAACTTATGTTATTCTTGCTAGTTTCACTTTGTTTGTTTTGGCAAGTGTATATCCCCTATTTTCGATAAGTTTTGTGTATCATGTGTGTTGTGCATTCATAAATTCCATCGAATACCACTGAGCTTGGACTACTCCTTCAGTTTGATCCACTGTCTGGGGGTCCTTAAACATATAAACTATCTGCAGATTAGTCGTGTATTTCATACACATCGTACTTGTTCCGGTTCCGCGGCCGGCCTCCCCGTCTATCTAGTGTGGCGTGAGATCGTATTTTGCGTGTTGTGCTTACTCTTGTCATCATGTATAGCGGAGAAAGGACGGGCTCATTGTGGATTGACCGATCATGATATTTTGTATATGTATACATGCTAGTTTTGTTCTATATATCGTTCATGAACTTTCGTTTCTTGAAAATGTATCTTCGACTTGTATTGTTTTCGTTTCATTAAATTGATTAACATTTGTTCTTTCAAACTTCGTTGAGACATGCCCATGCCTAAATTGATTACCTGCCAAACCATTATGTTTGATACTTGTTGTTTTGGTGCTCAGGTGTAGGCGCAGATGCCTTAGAGGAAGGGCGCCAGGAGGAGGCTGTTGAGCCACCCCCAGTTCGCGAGTGGCAGCCCAACGACGCCATCTAGATGTCGGGTGGGATCTTGAGATTCATTCATGTTACTTGGGATTTTATATTTTGTTTCAATGGAGATGTATTGGCCTTTGTTGGCCTCTTAATTTGGGATTGTAATCTTAACTTTAACATACTTTTGCTATCTTTGAAACTTAAACTTTGGGATAATGCTATGTTATATTTCCGCTTCTGAAATTATGTCTTAAAGATTTTTCTTATGTATAATGACTTTATATAATGTGATATTGTTGTGTTTTGATTTGATTACTACACGCTTCCGCAAATCATTGTTCATGTATGTGACATTGCCCCGTGCTTGTTTTGGGAATCCTCACCGCGGAAACCTATGGGATAATCACACTCAGTCGGGGGCCCGGGTCGGGAACCTCGGTCCGGGGTCGCGACAAGTAGTGTGCTAAATCTTCAATGTCTACAGGTTCCTCCTTTTTGCTTCTGTTTCCAAATATAAACATAAAATATTAAAAAATATGTTTATGTGATTTTTACGACATTAAAAAATAGGGAAGGTATGAAAAATCATATTTTGCGAGCCTAGAAGTTGGTTAGCAAGGCTCCGATTTATTATCAGAGAATTTATGGAGGTATAAATATACTGAGCTTGTCACACATAGCTGCTCTTAACATTACATGGACATCATCATCATTTCTTACTCGAACCAGAGTCCTCCATGCCCTTTTTGATGCAGGTATTTTATGGTTATGTTGTCTTCTTGTAGCACCCATTTCGTCACTTCTAATATTTTTTTCAAAAAGTTCATGAAATGTTAAATTGCTCCTCAAATATAACATCTTCTTGTCGCCACCGATGTAAACTGGATTTCCATTGTCCCAATCGAACTCCCCTCCAAAGTGGAATACAGTTAATATCTCAAATTCACACATCCTGTGGGTTGGTAAAAGGAGAAACGGTTAATCATAGAATCGGGCATTGGTTTACAATATTTTTCTCATATAAGTTACATTATTGCTCACCTAAGCTTGTAGGGTAAAAGAACTCATGGGCAAATGGCTCAATTTCGTAGGTTAAAAAGATTACAATCAAGGGTAAAATAATGAAAATTCAATGCAATGATTAAATTTATAGTAAATGAATACATATGAATTAAAGGGCATAAGAAATTGTCTACCTTGGCAGGGTAAAGGAATTTAAGTAATTCTAATGTACATCCATGGACACAGTATTCCAATAAGGAAGATGAAAGACCATTCTACATCCTAATCTTATTTCCTTCAATCTACTACTACCACCCTTGAAACCCTAATGAACATAAGAAGAGAAAACAAAAAAAAAAAAAACCTATAAAGTTTAGAACTATAATACGCAAATGACAAGAAACTCTAGGAAACTAGAAGTTTAAGCAAGTCAAAATACAAAAATGAACTAAAACATGCATCCAATTTATACACATGAAGCGAACTGAATCCAATTGAGAAATAAAAAAATTGGATCCAATTGTTGGAAATGAACCCATTTTTTGGATGGTCTTAATCCTTAAAAGTGCAACTCATTAGTTGGTTGTTTATGTGATACATATGCACACAATAACACTTGTATGTTTTGTTTATATGGTCATATGGTCATATGGATTAGTTGTCCATATATGAATATATTGGCTCTTTGCTATGGATTTAGAATTGCATTTTCTTGTCTCAATTAATAGGTTATAGACTGCTATAGTTCAAGATTTTTTTTTAAAAGATACTTCAAGATTTATGGTTGTATGATAGAAATTTTGAACTATATGGAGTATTGATTCTTGATTGGACTTGTCTTTCTCAAAAGCTTCCAACATTCAACTTCTGTATCATCAACTTAACTAAACTCTTTGATAATTAATATCAATTTTCTCAATGTTTTAATTGTCTATCGAGTAAAAATCTAGGCCCTCAACAAAACAGATGCTTGACCTGGGTTTAGCCTGCCTTCAAGCATTGAACATGGCAATTGAAAAACAACTTCTATTGAGAATTACGAGACAATTGTACAGACAACCATGCACACTAACAAGCGAATAAAAAGTCTAAAATTAACCCCACTAGAGCATATGACACTATTCATGGATGCCTATTGTAGCTTGGAATAGGTGGTGGTTTATGGCAACACAAAACTTAGGAAATTCAAGGAAACAAGGTATGACAACTATTCAAACTTCCAAAATATGGTCCATTCCAAATTCATAATAAGCCCATTAGTATGAGCAATGATACCATCCAAACTGTTGACTAAAGATACTTTGTTGGGCTAAATTAGCAACAAAAGGGAATTATAGCCTTTCTTTCCTATACAACCATTTTAGAGGCCTGAAAAGTGCACAAATACTTCAAAAAAACCTTGGCAAAGCTAGAGATAGAGATGAAAAGAGCCTATATGTGGCAATTATCATTTGTTTTCTAAGGAAAAGGTGAACTAGTAATTAACTACAATGAAGCATGTACATTTACAAAAATAAAAAATAAAAAATCACGCATAATAGCACCATTTCCTAAACTCCCAACTCCAAGTCTCCTCTAGCCTTCTCTATCTAAGACCACTTGCAAAATGAATAGATCATGATAAGTGCACCAATGTATAAGAATCCCAAGTGGTCAATGTTAGACCCCGACCCTGGATTAGCGCGACTTGTCTTAATTAGGTGAGTGTTTAGTATTAAGAGGGCTTAGTGTTCGTTGGGTTTGAATATGAATTAGTTTGGTCTTAGAAATTAACTTTGAGAATTTTGAGAGCGTTAGTGTTAGTCAGACACACTCAGGGAGGCCCTGAGTGTTCGTGTAAACTTGAGAGGAAATTGAAGTTTTCCGATTTTAATCTTGATTTCAATCTCATTTGAATGATTTTATTTCATTTTACAACTTTCATTTTCAGCTCGTTTGTGTTTGAGGCCCAGAAATCCAAGTTTTGGCCCAAAAAGGGTAAAAATGACTTTACACCAAACCTAGACCCAAGTTTCGAAATCTCAAAACTATGCAAAATTTGTACTTGTTGGAAACTAGATTTTTCAGTGATCATTTTAGTCTTCTTCGTCGTTTTCACCCGAGGCCCGTAAGTTGATGTTTTAACCATCTCAAGTTCAAGCCAAATGGGACCCACTTCATTCACTTAAATCAGTTTATCTCCCTCTCCCTCACTTCAAAACTCTTTCATCTCCTGCAACCCTTCTTCAAGAACCCAGCTGAGGGAACCCTTCTTCTTCTTCATCTCTTCCCCTTGCATGCCATGGCTAGGGAGCTCCAAATGAAAATCTGAAGATATCCTCTTCTTCCTCTCAACCCAAGCTTCCTATTGCTATCATTTTCTTGGAGCTTCTTGTTGGAAAGAACCTTCATTTTCTTTCTTGCTTCTTGTTTATCTAGCTTCAGGTAAGGGACCTCCTTCTCCCCTTCAATGTGGTCTTTTGAGTTCCAAAGGAACCCACTTTTCTAGCATGCAAACCCATTTTCAAAGTGGGGGGTTTTGTTAACCAAAAATGATGAATTTTGAATGGATTTCTTGAGGCTTCTTGTGTAGATTTCGTGGCTCGGCTTGGGGTAGGACTTTTGAGAGATTTTTGGGATTAACTACTGTCAAGGCAAGTGATCTCTTTAGTTGTTTTAATGCTTGAAGTGTTGGACTTTCTTTGAACTACAAATGGGTTGTTCTTCTTGTTTTAGTTTTGAAATGAATTGATCTATCATGGTAGAATGGTTTGAAACTTTCCCTTAGATTTGAAATGCATATGTTATTTGTTTCATCTTGAATACTTTTCATTCAATTAAGTTATATTGGTTTTGTTCAAGGTTTTATGGATGGATGGAAGATATGAGGAGTTTGATTGTGAAGTGTTTGAATGGGTTTAATTGTTGTAATTGTATGGAAATAACCCTTGGAGAGCATGGAGGCTCAAGGAATTTGCAGGTTTTATGGGACGGAAAAAAAAAGAAGAGAGAAGGAATCAGAACTTTGCAAGAAGAATGGAGGTTTCAGCACTGAACGATTCAGCCAAAGGCTGTTCACTCGAGCGAGCCAGGGCTCGCTCGAGCGAGCAAGCTTCTATTTGAAAGAAACGCACATTGAAGCAAGTCTGCTCTAGTGAATATTAGGTGAGCTCGAGTGAACTAGCTTTTGGATGCGTTTGCTAGAGCGAACCATGGGAAAGCTCGAGCAAACCAGGTTCTAGATGCGTCCTTTCGAGCGAACTGACCATCGCTTGAGTGAACCTGATGATGTTTGCAATTTTGAATTGAAGGAGAAAAAGGAGGTTTTTTAGAGGGTTTTTGGAAGGATGAAAACCTGATTGTGTTAGGTGGCTTTAGCTTGATATAGTGCTATTAAAACTCAAAATATCTTATAACTTCAAGACACCAGACTATCTATAAACACTGATATTTGAATTTCAAGTGCATGATGATCAAGCAAAGGATCTTAGCATGGGCTTGACTAGTTGTCTGAAAATCTCGATTTCTGACACCATGAGCATTACTTCATACTTGTTTTGTTTCGCAAATTTAGTTTCGCTTTGAATTATTTTGAGAATGAGAAATGGGATTCACTTCTTCAGTTCATGATATTATAGCTCGTGCTATTTTTGCAAGTTTCACTTCGCTTGCTTAATAAGTGTATTTCCCTATCTTCGATAAGTTTCGTACAATTATTATCACATTTTGTGCATTCATGGTTTCCGCTGAACACCACTGAGCTTGGACTGCTCTCTTAGTTTGATCCATTAGTTAGGGGGTCCTTAAACATAAGGACTATCTGCAGATTAGTCGTGTATTTATACACATTTTTGTTCCGGTTCCGCGTCCGGTTTTCCCGCCCACCTTGTGTGGCTCGGGCTTCGTTTCGTTTCGTTTCATCTTGTTTTGGCTTTACTTGCTCTTGTCATCACATATGACGGAGAAATGATGAGCTCTATGTGGATTCATGAATCATGATGTTTTCTTGTAATCATGCTAGTTTTGCCCTGCATACTATTTAAGTTTTGTTCCGAATTCAGTAATGGTTTTGAGCATTGTTATTTCAGATTTTTAAATGATTTATCTTAAGTCTAAATTGATCACCTGCCAGACCGTCTTGTCTCATCCATTTGTTTTGGTGTTCAGATGCAGGCGCCGATGCCATTGAGGAGGAGCGCCAGGAGGAGGCTTTTGAGCCACCCCCAGCCCGTGAGTGGCAACCCGACGACGTCATCTAGACGTCGGGTGGGGTCATGAGTTGCGAAGTACTTGGATTGGGACTTGTTTGTTATTTTGGGATGTATTGGCCTTTTGTTACTTTGAAAACTTGGAACTTAAACTCTATGGTTATGTTATGCCACATTTCTCCCTCTGAATGCTTATGTCCTTTGAACTATTTGACTTATGCATCTTGAAATCATTTGATTTGCTTTGATAAGTTGTGATTGAGATTACTACACGCTTCCGCAAACCATTGTTCATGTGAAATTATTCCTTGTTTGTTTTGGAATCCTCATCACAGAAACCTGTGGGATAATTATATCACACATCGGGTGGCGGGCCCGGATTGGGTCTCGGTCCGAGGTCGCAACAATCAACAATTGGACTCATCAACAAAGGCTGCCCTCTACATTGAATTAATATGGCACTATGCCATTGTTCTAGTGGGCGTCAGTAACAATGCACTAGTAAAATTTTAGAAGAATAAATGAAGTAGAAAAAATTCACCTTGTTGCCTAAGAACTAATCCTTTATCAAATAAAAATGAGAGGAAAGCACAAAAAATAAGAAAAATTCATAAAATGAACATACCTGTTATTGAAGATTAATTTCATAAACTATATTCAAGAAAGATCTATGAGAAATGGTAGCAGGGAACCCATGAAACAGAGATATGGGTAAGAGAGAAGAGTGTTTCACGAAGAAGAAGAAGAAAATTCATGGGTTTAAATACAGGCAATTGATGATTGTTGGCGATATCGTTAACTTGGATAATTTTCTTCAAAAAAAGTACAAACAACTAAATCGTGGTTTTGTTGTTATTCTTCATCAAATCAATTAAGGAAAATTTACCAAATAATTGTTGCTAAACCTGGATTAGCCGGATTTAATCACAAATACATAAAAACACCAAATTCGGTGTTCGTAGAACGGTTTTGGACACCTTTACCCCTGCCGCCGCCGAACGACATCGTCATCCCCAAACCGCTCAAATCACATTTTTTTTCCCTTCCTTCCCTTTCTCGTCGGAGGCTTTCTTCCTTCTTCCCCATCGTCGTCAAGGCATTTGTTTTTCCTCTGCCCCCGTTTTCTCTCTTTCTCCCCCTCTCCCTCTCCCTGCCCTCTCTCACTCCCTGCTCTCTCTTTCCCTTTCCCTCTCCCTCTTCCTTTTCCATTTCTTGGCTCCAGCTCTCTCTTTCCCTCTCCCTCTCTGCTCCTTGCTCTTTCAGAGATTCCGGTCGGATCTTTCGGTGGAACTCTCGACTGCTCTAACGGTCATCTTCGGTGGTTATTTTATTGGGAACTTATCACAGATTTATGCATATTTGGGGGATGGGAGGGTCTTCATGTTTTGCCCGTAGGCTGTACCATTATTGCAAATGTTGCCACAATAGCCTTTCTAAACATGTATATATTTCATGTAAGACATAGACAGGTCTCTAAGAAGTAGTGCTTGTTGTCTATGCCCGCACAGTTCTTTTTTATGGCCCTTTCTTACTTCATTTAGCAGATTGAGTTGGTTATTGCTTTAGCCAATTAAATGAGATTGGTGTACTCGCACAACATACCAAGTTCATTTATGTAGTAGTCAAGTTATAAGATGGAAGGCCACCACTGTTGTAGTTATCTTGCTTTACATGAAGATACTGATTTATCAATCTGAGCAGCATCCATGAGTTTTTCCCATTATTTAAATATCACATTTTAAAATCGAGGCCATCAACTCGCTGGATAACAAATTTAAAACTGAAAACTCTAAAGGATGGTAACGATTTTGTTGTTGGAATATTTGCAATTTGGTATTGTTGGTAACCTTCGTGAGCCTTTTTTAATGTTTATGTATCTCAATATTTAGTCAGGGCCAATCTTGTTGCTGGACAACCAAAAAAGGAAGATAAATCTCTAAAAGATCGTAACGATATCGTTATCAAAAAATTTAGAAATCACTAATCTAGGTGAAACCTGTGAGCCTCTTTTATTGTTTATGTATCTCAATATATAGTCAGGGCCAATCTCATTGTAAGACAACAAAAAAGGAAGAAAAATCTTTAAATAATCGTAACGATATCGTTATAAAAAAATTTAGACATCACTAGTCTGGGTGAAATCCATGAGCCTCTTTCATTGTCTATGTATTTCAATCTATAATCAGGGTCAATCTCGTTGCTGGACAATAAAAATGTAAGAAAAATCTCTAAAGGATTGTAACGATATCGTCATAAAAAAATTTAGAGTTTGAACTCTCATTGTGAGAGTTTAAACGTTGGTTGGCAGTATAGTCTATCCTAGCCATTTTTCAGAGGTGCCCATTGTTCGAACTCTAAAAATGAGAGTTTGAATGTTCATGGCCTTACTCTTTAGAGTTAAATTTTCAGCGAGCTCTGGAGTTCGAACTCTCACGGTGAGAGTTCGAACGTTCTGGTAGAGCGAAAAAATAGAACATTTACGCGTGTGAACGATCCTGCCTTGTAGTAGAAAACCATCTTCTCCGTTCTTCTTATTTCACTATTCTTCTTGCAAAATCGATGGAAAGAGGAAGAGCTTGGAAAATGGTCGAAATCGGACTTCCGTGATAAGAAAAAAGGAAGAGGGAAAGGGAAAGAGAGAGCATGGAGCAGGAGAGGGTAGGGAGATGGAGAGGGAAAGAGAGAGAGAGGGAGAAAGAGAGAAAAGGGGGGGGGGGGGAGAGGAAAAACAAATGCCTTGATGATAATGGGGAAGAAGGAAGAAAGCCTCCGGCAGGAATGGGAAGCAAGGAAAAAAAAAAAAACATGATTCGGGGGATTGGGGATGACAATATAGTTCAGCAGCAGCCAGGGTAAAGCTGTCCAAAACCGTTGTACCAACACCAAATTTGGTGTTTTTATGTATTTATATGATTAAATCCAACTGCGGAAGAGGAAAACTACCGTGAAACCGAAAATTTCGTGGGCAAGTACACAAATGTGCCTTTGGGCTTTGGCAGTCCTTATTCCCTGCGTATGTATCTACAAAATAATACTAAACACCGAGTTGGGCTGATAGGATACCCGGGTCATCCGAGTCCGGCCGATTGCCTCTCCAGTCACAAAACCTCTCTTGCCACATCTCCCGCTCATGTAGAAGACTCCTGTCCTCACTCCTAAACCTCATAATCAACGGTCCAAACACCACATATCCTTCCTCTTCACAATCCAACGGCCCACATTCCCCACCTTAAATCTCAGCACTGTCCACATACCCATACCCCTCTCCCAAGCAGTACACACTACTAGAAATTAGGGTTTCGTTTCATTTTCCCCTCACTCTCTTCCGTTTTCTTTTTTTCCCTCCTTGGTTTTTCTTCTATTGTTCCAAGTCGTCCTCCTTATACAAACATGGGAAAGGGTCCAGGCCTCTACTCCGATATCGGCAAAAAGGCCAGAGGTCTTTGATTTCTTCTCTTCTTCTTCTTCTTCTTCTTCTTCATTTGATTTTCTTGTTATGATTTCTCCCCAACTTTGTTTGGTTCTTTAACAGATCTTCTCTACAAGGATTACCAGAGCGATCACAAGTTCACTCTCACCACGTACACATCTACTGGAGTAGTGAGTTCTTTGCTTGATTTCTTCTTTTCTATTCTTCTCCTTGTTATTATTCCTTTGTTTTAGATTTTACACAAACAAACCTTTTGGTTCTCCTTTCCTGGTTTCTGGGGTGGTTGTTTTCAGAGGAGAAAGTACTTCCCTAGGGTTCAGGAGTTAGTGAATCTTTTCTTTCTAAAGAAGAGGTGGAAATGAACCCCACCCACCAAACAGGAGAAACTGAAACAACAGGAATGGAAGTGTTCTGTTTCCTTTTTTCAATAGGAAATGAAATAACTCTGAGAAGAAAATGATGGGGAGACACAGGGCTGCAACTTGCCCTTTGGGTGACAGTTTTATGCGGCATTTTATTTATAGGGTGATGTCATTTTCTGCTGAAAATGAAAACTGAAGACTTTGGTTTTCTTTTTTTTTCTGCCTGTTGCTTCAGTTTTTTATTGTTTTATGTGGTGGAATAATTTATAGGATGCAATGAGTTTCTACCGTTTGTCTAACATTGCAAAAATGATTCTATACAAGTTGGGTCTAAATGTGCTTTCTGAAAATAGTTTAGAGAATGCTTCCACTTGTGAACTGTGAGAATGTTAGCAGGAGAAAATGGAAAATCGTTCTCCGCTAGAAAGCTTTTATATGTGAAAATGGTCTACTTAACTGTACCCTTGTGGTTTTTCATTTTTGAGTGGTTGGAATATTTTTTTGAATGGTTATTGGGTTATATTTTCAATTTCATATTGGAATGTGAAGAATCCTTTAATTTTATTATGTACTGAAAATTGTTTTCCTTTTGCCTTTATGAATGCATTAATTGGTGTTTTACATTTGTGCTAAAAACTTAGCCTGCTTTGGGCCTATTTGGAAACTCTTGTCTGTTTGAAATAGAGCTGATTCAATTAGATTTGTTTGAAGTAGAGCTGTTTTAATTGGATGCTTTTACAAATATACTGTTTGGTATGCCTAATTCAATTAAGAAATGCAAACTTATCATATATATAGAAGTTATTTGCAAACTTATCATATAGTAAAAGTAGTACAA
The DNA here is from genome assembly GCA_029852735.1 of Persea americana. Classification (NCBI taxonomy): domain Eukaryota; kingdom Viridiplantae; phylum Streptophyta; class Magnoliopsida; order Laurales; family Lauraceae; genus Persea; species Persea americana. The sequence continues at coordinate 20,925,573 of CM056816.1, forward strand.
GCAAATTTTTCATAGAATAAAAATAGTACAAGTAAACTTGTCATGCAGTAGAAGTTACAAAGGTAAACTTGTTAAATGAAACAACAAAGTCTTTTTCTGTCTGATTGATTTAGATGTTGATTGCCTGTTTAAAATTTATCATTTTATTACTATTTGAGACACAAGCAATATGATGCAGGCACTATGGTTAGGGCTTGCATAGAAAAGTGCCAGAACAAGCACAAAGACGCACCTCAAAGGGATAGAAAACCCACCGATATTATTCCAATAATAAAAAAACATGAGATATAAGTCTCTTACAATGCATATAAATAGGAAAAGAAATCTTAGGGGCTAAGTGGCCCAATCAAACTAGAAAAGAGGTGCAAAATTAAAAACTATAGAATAAAATTAGAAATCTAACAACAAATAATTATGGAAATAAAAAAAACTCCTAAACTATTTTGGGTGGTCCCACACGTGGGCCACGGCCTTCTTGCAATGACCCATCAGATTGCATCACAAAATGTCCTAAAGCAATTTTAGTTTGAGATTCATTGCAGCCTTCCCTTCCCAAATAGTCTATAGTTCAAACATTTGTTTCACTCACTTTTAGGCAATCTTTGTTTTCAAAGAGGTATAGTAAATTATGTGGGAAAGTCTTAGCCACCAAAAATTTTAATTTACCATATTTGGTTGGTCACGAAAAGTGAGAAAGTATATTTTCAGCCACCAAAAGTTTTACTTTTACTTTTCTAGTCCCCAAAAAAATTAACCCCATAAAAGATAAGTACAGTGGTTACGTTATGCCGTTACCACTTGTTTACTTCCTTTGGTTTTTGGGTACAAACACACCCACTGACCCACCCTATCCAACAGACCTGGGGATTGATCTCTAGTTGTATTTGTGGATATCAAGATGCCTCACCACATGGGCTACAAGTGGATTGGCATCTCACTTCAAATTATTTACCTTTTGAAAACAAGTGCACTTTTACTTTACTGAAAAGTATCCTTTTTATCTAACCATTATCTTTTCCAGTGATTTGACATTTATTTTATCTTTACTGTTGCATAAAACAAAAAATGCAATAATAGATCGGTACTTGGATAAGGTGATAGTCTACTGAAGAAAATGTTTTATTAGAGAATCAATTTCTCACACATTTGGCTTCGCGTTATTGAGGAGAAATTTGTACTGCAAAAAGTTACATCTACATGTTAAAGTGATTTCCAAAAAAAGGAAAGAAAAAAAAAAAACCAAAGCATGATTTTTCTCTAGTGAACCCAATCCTCTCATTTCTAAGTGATGCTATTCTTTTTTATTATTTTGTCTTGAGCTACCTCCTGTTAGGATGTGATTATACTCAATTTTTTGTAATAAATGCTGAACACTAGAAAACCTTGAAGAATTGTGTCATCAGCGAAAGAAAAGGGAAAGGGGAGGAGCGAATATCATTATTTGTTCTGATGTTATTTTTCTATGTTTGATATCTCACTGGAAAAGTGAGCCCACTTTCTTCTAATTTCTCTTACATAATCCATTTGAGAGAGAGAGAGAGAGAGAGAGAGAGAGAGAGAGAGAGAGAGAGAGAGAGAGAGAGAGAGAGTTGGGCTACAAGTGGATTGGCGCTTGTTAACTTCTCATCTTACTTCAGATTACCTTACCACATGAAAACAAATGCATTTTTCCTTACCAAAAGGTATATTTCACATTTATCTAACCATTACCTTTTCCACTGATGACATTTACTTCCCTTACTTTATCGGTGAATAAAACAAACATTGCAAGTTGCTTAGTGTTGCAACCACAAGGTTGAAGATTCGAGTCACACCACAATTCAACAAAAAGAAGTGTATAATCGCACACTATATTAGTATATTTGATGCTTTTAATGTTGTCATCTTAGATTTATATGGTTGTGGGCTCTTTTCTGGCTATTCTGTAAGCCTTTCTTTCCTTTTCATGGGTCGTTAGCTTTCCCAGCTTTAGGGTCTTTTGGGCTATGTTCCTGAGGCTGTTCCTCAATTATCCCCCATTTGAGAGGGACAAGTGATTGGTAGCTCCCTCTGCATTCTTCGTACCTTGTTCATTCTCTTTTGGTGTATTTATCTCTTATCTTCCAAAAAAAAAGGGGTAAATTCTTAGGATGAGACGAGCAAGCGAATAACATAAGTCAGGAATAGCATGAACTACATACCTACTTCTATGGTTTGATTTACATCCCTATAAAAACAGAGAAAAGAAATGTGTGTATAATTTATTTATGTTATATAGTGTTTTGTTTGATAACAATGCTTGTACAACACTATTGATGTCTCTGGTTATGTAAGAGAAGAAGATGTTTATTGTATGAATAGATTGATTGTTACTCACCATTCAAAAAAAAAGAAAGGATTATTTGTTAGTCATTTAATTCTAACCAAATTATTTATTAACATTATTGGTTACTTAGGATCAATATATAATCAACGACAGAGGGAAAAAAAGGAATAACAATATAGGACTTGGAAAGAAGAAAAAGCATGCCCCATAAACACTCTTTAGATTGAGTTTGCTCCTCCCCATAAAAACTGAGAATGAAACAGAAAGGAGAGAAGTCAGATGATGAAGATCTTTCTTGTTCTTTCTTACGATAGACTGCCTCTTTATGTATATTTTATCTAGATGTTGGGCATGGCATTGGTTCTCATTCTCCTTGTCTCCACCTGGGATTTAAATCGCATTGCCGGTCTTCTTGACAGTCGGGACAGAGGAGTCTGCTGATTGTGCTGAATTGATACAGCCGTGTTGGGTCTTAAAAAACCACCAAATTTTTTTTTCAAAAAATCAAAAGAAATAAATAGATAATAGAAAAAATGCTAAAAAATGTGTAATTTGATGATGTAATTTATATCTTAGACCAATTACAAAGATATCTAGCTTTTCTCAATGCTAGCTTTTCTCAATGCTAGTGCGATGTTCATCACTTATTTTAGCTAGTAGAACAATCATTTAACACATAGAAAGCCCCAAAATTACCAATATATAATAACTTTTTATATGACTTAACACTCATAGTAACATTAAATAAAGGGTGAGGGCTTGGGGCCATGGGGCAGCTAATTATTCAATACCATATTGAGTTTCAAGTTGTAATATATAAGTCAGGAATAGCATGAACTACATACCTACTTCCATGGTTTGATTTACATCCCTATAAAAACAGAGAAAAGAAATGTGTATAATTTATTTATGTTATATAGTGTTTTGTTTGATAACAATGCTTGTACAACACCATTGATGTCTCTGGTTATGTAAGAGAAGAAGATGATTATTGTATGAATAGATTGATTGTTACTCACCATTAAAAAAAAAGAAAGGATTATTTGTTAGTCATTTAATTCTAACCAAATTATTTATTAACATTATTGGTTACTTAGGTTCAATATATAATCAACGACAGAGGGAAAAAAAGGAATAACAATATAGGACTTGGAAAGAAGAAAAAGCATGCCCCATAAACACTCTTTAGATTGAGTTTGCTCCTCCCCATAAAAACTGAGAATGAAACAGAAAGGAGAAAAGTCAGATGATGAAGATCTTTCTTGTTCTTTCTTACGGTAGACTACCTCTTTATGTATATTTTATCTAGATGTTGGGCATGGCATTGGTTCTCATTCTCCTTGTCTCTATCTGGGATTTAAATCGCATTGCCTGTCTTCTTGACAGTCGGGACAGAGGAGTCTGCTGATTGTGCTGAATTGATACAGCCGTGTTGGGTCTTAAAAAACCACCAAAAAAAAATTTCAAAAAATCAAAATAAATAAATAGATAATAGAAAAAATGCTAAAAAATGTGTAATTTGATGATGTAATTTATATCTTAGACCAATTACAAAGATATCTAGCTTTTCTCAATGCTAGTGCGATGTGCATCACTTATTTTAGCTAGTAGAACAATCATTTAACACATAGAAAGCCCCAAAATTACCAATATATAATAACTTTTTATATGACTTAACACTCATAGTAACATTAAATAAAGGGTGAGGGCTTGGGGCCATGGGGCAGCTAATTATTCAATACCATATTGAGTTTCAAGTTGTAATTGAAACAGGTTGATGTCATCTAGAATCTCTTTTTTGATGAGCCATTGTAGGAACTCTGGTTCTATATCTGTCCACTTGAGATTATTGATATAACAACTTATTTGTCCTGAGGGCATACAGAAGAGATCAATATTTGGATTTTGCCCATTGGTAAACTGCATTGAGGGAACAGATCTCCAATCTGTTGTTAAAATTTTATGCTCCAGGTGGGACATTGAAGTGGCCATTGCTGCTAATTTGAACATTGTGATCTGATCATTTTTAACTTTGTTGTCATAACATTAGGTAAATGGTGGTAGTTTCCTATCATTTTTTCCACATTTAATTTTTACTGTGATAGAATGAATTGCTGATTATTTAATACATAAAAAGCCTCAAAATTACAAATATATAATAGCTGTATATATAACTTAACACTCATAGTAACATTAGAATAAAGGTGAGGGCTTGGGGCAGCTAATTCTTGAGTTTCAAGGTGGCTCGAGCCTATCTTCATCATATTACCATTATCTCCAAACTCAATGGATAAAATACCTAAGATTGTCAAACAATTCCAGCTTCGTCTTCTCACTGATAAATCTCATGCAGCATTGATAGTCAATCTTGTGCTGTTCACCATCATACTAATATTTTGCTTCTCAGTTCCTTTATCCACATTGTTGAGTAAGAATTTGTTTTGGGTATCATAATAGTGCTTGTCTCTTTCATTTCAATGTTGAAACTGAAGAAAAATGTAAAATATGAGTTCCTTTTTTGTTTTTTGGTTCAGTTATTATTTAACTCAGTCCTTACTGATCTCATACCAGTTCATGTGATTCCCATACCAGACAGTGCAGTCCATTCCAGTCTCGTGATGGTCTCATGCTGATTGTGCCGGTCTCATAGCAGTCAGTGGATCAGTGTTGGTCTGACTCAACTGAGGCGGTTCCAACTTGGTTGGGTGGCCTTCTTTGGGATTCTGGTCCTTGAATTGAACCAGTCCTGACCGAGTCTACATGGTGCTGGATGGAATTTCAGACCATGATCACCACCCTCTTTGACAGGTGGCACCTGGCAGGCAGATGGTGTCGCCTTGGCACCTACTCATGCAAAAAAATGGGGCTGAAGGCTTTTCTTTGAGTGGGAATCGCACCTCTTTCACCTGTTTTATCTCATGAGCTCCATCCATTTTTTCTTACAGTAGCCCACCCATCTATATTATTAAGATTCATCACTAGAGAACATTTGGAGAAACTTTAATCATAGGAGTAAAGCACTGCATAACCATGCCCTATGATCCTATCCAGAAGCGTCCTGTACAGTGATGACGGTCAAACTATTGGATATGAAGTTTTTGATCCTGTTTGTTCTTTCTGATATGTAATTGAATATGGTTGGCAGGTGATCACTATGTTCTTGGCTGATCGTCCATCACATTAAATGGTGGCCTACGACAAGTTGTTGGCTGAATTCTCAGTCTTTTAAAAACATCTTGGAAGTCAAAATTATCTACTCTCAAACTCATACAACAGTCCCCCCTTCAAAACACACTCTTTCAAGCAAGTCTGAAAACCATTTCCCTTCAGTTTTCCATAAAATAAAGTGGTTTTTCAATAATTTAAATTCCTAAACAATGTTCTCAATTTAATTGTCGTTTTTCTATAGAGGTTTCTTGATGGCGTATCTTAATGAAACTGTGTCATGTGGATATTATTCCTGTTAATCAGTCATATTTTTATATGTTCTCTCTACTTTTTATATGATATAGGTGGCTTCTTTTTTTCTATTTCTTGGTGGTTTTTATAATGGCATGCCTTCTTGATTTATCAGATTTTGACATTTCTTTTTTCTTTTTTCTTTTTCCTTTTTGCTGCAGGCTATTACTTCAACGGGTATAAAGAAAGGTGATGTGTTTTTGGCCGACATCAATACTCAGCTGAAGAACAAGAACATCACGACTGACATCAAAGTAGACACAAACTCTAATGTAAGTAATCCATTTCGATAGCTCCTTTGGCCTCTTATGCTAGCTAGCCAACAGTTATCTGTTTTCTTACTCACTTTAGAGAGCTCTTTTTTTTTTTTTTTTGAACTTTCTTTTTGTTTGAAAAATATCCTGTCGGTGTTTATTCCATTATCTGTCAATATAAGAAGGATTTATTTACTAGATGTTTTTTGACAACTAAATTATCAATGCCATACAGAAGCAGCACCACCACAACCATCACAATCACATAATCAAAGCCTTGTCCCAACCATGTTGGGGTCAGCTTCGTGAATTCTGTTTTGCCATTTCAGTCAATCTTGGGCCAACTCCTCAGATTGGTTGCACTTATTCGGATCTATCCTTACTACTTCCATCCATGCCGTCTTTGGCCTATTTCGTTTAGGGGTCATCAACTTGCACAAAGAAACTTTTCCTTGTTGGCACTATTTTGGAAGAAACACAGTCTCTTCCAACTTTATATTGTTGGTTGCATCTCAGTGTAGATGCATACCAAGTATTTGACGCAGTGTTTATTGGTTGCCAAGGTAACATAGCATGCATGCTAACTATGCCTTCACTTTAAATTTTCTTGGTCCTGACTATAATTGCAGATATTTCTACATGATATAAAGCTTTACTTCACGCTCAATTTTTTTGAAGTCATCTGCACTTCCTACCATTCCTAAATCATTTTGTTGACACTTACATTTTGTTTTTCAGCTTTTTACAACCATAACAGTTGATGAACCTGCACCTGGGCTTAAGACAATTATTAGCTTCATTGTTCCTGACCAAAGGTCTGGCAAGGTGAGGGGTCTTACTTTGCGCATTTGTTTTGAAGTTACAACATTGTTGTCAAGGTGAGAAAAAAAAAGAGAAGAGAATGTTGTCATCATGTGCTTCTACTTTTGTTGTCTTGTGAATTCAATTAAACGTGTTGGTTTGCTCTTTCTTTTCTTGTGTGATGCATAAAGGTTCCCTGAGTCAAATGACTTTGGGGAGAAGTCTAATTACATTGTGAATGTCATTGGCTAAATTCATTTTTTTTGTTTTTAAGAAGTAAACCTTTCATTGTTTATAAAATGACAATTCGCTGACTCATGTTTTCGAAGCTTTAATTAGGTTATTGTTGGCATATTCTTTATTTATATGACCACTTTACATTTTTGGGGTTTTCTAGATTTGAATCATGTATTGTAAATCTTTATCCAAAAAAATAAGTATTGTAAATCAAATGTCTGAGGAGCCCTTGGCTGATTTTATGGTTTTGAGCTATGTTTTCCAACAAAAGTGAGATTTATTTCCTCATTAAAGTCTTGGGAAAAGTATATCATGTTTTGTTTTACATGGTGTTACTGATTGGCCAATAAACAAATGTTGTTTCTGATGTGATTGGTTGCAGTTTCTTACCCATATTGTGTTGGATGCATTATGTTTATAAATGATTGTTCTGTAGTTTTTAAGCCTGCATGTTTTTGTCTTATTTTAAAAGGAGCAGTTTTTTTTAAGGAATATTACTTTATAATATTCCTCCTTCAAGTTGCATCTTCAGGACTTGCTAAAGCCTAAACAGAATTTAATGCTTCTCATAGTAGAGGAACAAATGAAAGCCACTGCTTTATGGATTCTCGAGTGAAGGATTTGTCAATAGTTGTTCCAGATTTAAAATGAATTGGATCATATTTTGTTTTTACAAAGTTGGATTGCATCAGCCTTGCTAAGTTGGGTATGCTATGCCATTAAATTTGATCTTATCTTTGCCCGTTTGCTTTGGTAGAATGCAAAATTTGGTTACTGTAGCATTCCCTACCAAATGAGACTTTGGTCATTGTTCTTTCTGTACTGGGATTCGTAGATTTCTTGGAGATCATAGCAAATGCTCAAGTTGCATCTTCAGGACTTGCTAAAGCCTAAACAGAATTTTATGATTCTCATAGTAGATGAACAAACGAGTGCCACTGCTTGATTGATGATTGATTGTTGAGGGAAGGATTGTCAATACTTGTTCTAGATTGAAAGTGAATTGGATCATATTTCAGTTTTACAAAGCTGGATTATATCAGTCTTGCTGACTTGGGTATGCTATGCCATTAAATTTGATCTTATCTTTGCCAGTTTGATTTGGTAGAAAGAAAAATTTGGTTGCTGTAGCATTCCCTACCAAATGAGACTTTAGTTAGCGTTCTTTCTGTACTGGGATTCTTAGATTTCTTGGAGATAATAGCAAATGCTTCTTTTATTTCCCTTGTGCTGCTTATACATGGGAATGAGTAAGAAACTGGGATGTGGAGGTAGATTTTAGATTGAGTTGGCATAGTTGGATGTGGTATGTGTAGCTGCTTAGACTGATGTTCCGCATATGCAAATACAGTGGAATTTTTTTCTAAAAACATGAGTGCCAACTGGCGAGAGAAGTCTTTGTCATCGGTTTCTTAAGGATGTATATTGGTTATTGTCTTTACTAAACTGAATACTAATGATCTTTTAGAGCAAGGATTCCTTTGATAGATTGTTTTAGGACATAGGCTGCAACTTGCAAGTTTGTATTCTGAAGAAATTTGTTATTGCATATCAATACAAGTTATCATTTCAAAAAAAAAAAAAAAAAAAGAAATTTGTAATTGCAGAAAATTTGGGATAGAGGCTGCAAAATACAGTGGATTTTTTCTCTAAAAACACGAGTGCCAACTGGCGAAGGCTTCTCCCACAAGAGAAGTCTTTGGCATTGGTTTCTTAATGATGTAAATTGGTTGTTGTCTTTCCTAAACTGAATAGTAATGATCTTTTAGAATAAGGATTCCTTTGATAGATTGTTTTAGGACATAGGCTGCAACTTGCAAGTTTGTAATCTGAAGAAATTTGTAATTGCAGAAAATTTGGGATCCAACTCATTGTCTAATGAGTTGGATTTGAATCTTATTGGGAGGATTAAGTTGGGTTGATAGGGTCTAACCCACCAGATGTGTCTCAATCATGGGGTTAGCTGGAGCGCGAAAGGTTTTTATGGGAACTAGGTGTCAACCAAATTGTTTTTGAATGGTAATTGGTAACTGAAATTTTATCAAGAGGAAACCATACAGCATAAGAGAGAGTGGATAGTTTCTGGAGCAAAAATGAACTAAAAAATGATATCACCTAACAGGTCAAGAGAAAGGAAAAGATTGGTTGATCAACAAGCCATCGCGATTGGCTCCCTCTTTGGCAATTATGTCCATCATTGAATTTGCACTTGTTCTAACATGGTGAAAGTGTGCCTCAAGCTGCCTAGAAAAGTCTAGCCCTTCCATCATGTGTGCTAACTCCTGAGGAGGATTGCACTTTCCCCTTGCCCATCTAATGGCACACAGAGTCATGTTCAACAATTATCTGGCACATACCAAGACGATAAGGGGCTGTTCGGCATTGTTCTGATCGGATGTTCCAAGTTCCCAGGAGGAGAAATTAGGAAATGTGTTTGCAAATGTTAAATGCCATCTCAAATTTTAAATTTCTGGAACAATTTTCGGAATCACTGCTTGCTAGCAGAATTACTAAAGAATTTGATTTCGTTTTTTTTTTCAAAGAATCGATGGCAGCAGCTAGAAGGGATTCATACCCCACTATGGACCCTGCTACGCGGCGCAAGTCTCTCTCCAGTCTGCTCTATCTCTCCCCTCTCTCAATGGCTACACATATAATCCATCCATCCCCCACTCCTCTGCTAATGGGTTTGGCATAGTCATGTAGACGAAATCGAGGGTTTGATCCAAGCTTGAATGTTCGGTTGTGAAAGCTGTTACCTACTCTGTGATAAAAACTTGTTTGATCTGAAACCCATAAATTGAAATCAAATTGCCATTTGATCCAATCGGATGCCCCTATTACCTTAGTAAAAATAAGGAAAGAAATTCCCTTGTATTTGATAATCCTATTTATAATGTTACCAAACAATTACCGCACAACCTATTCTCAGCGGAATAATTGTTGACTCCTTGTTGCCAAACAAGTTCTGTGGAGCCCAATCTCGGTATGACTCAATCTCGGCACAATCCAATCTCGACACAAAATTTGGAACATAATGAAATGATGCCAAACAGGCCCTAAGCTGCTCCTATCCCCATTTGTCAATGGCAAAACTGCCATCTCTGCCATTTGTCAATAGAGTAGGGACCAGCTGGGCCAGAGAAGGAAATGATGGAAGACTCTGTTTTCTTGAATGATGCCCGCTGCTCCAGTGAAGCTTGGATTTCCAGCAATGCTACCATCAAAATTGATGGGTGGAGGGAGAAAAAGAGGGAGACTTTTTCTCCTTTGCTTTTGCTTCAGAGGAGAAAAATTATGAGTACATTTGTCTTATGTTTTTCCCCCTCATTTTTGTTTTACTTTCACAAAAGATGGAGAAATTCTCCCAAGTAATGAGGGTATTTGTCTATGGCTTTCATCCAGAAACATAATAATGGAGTCACGTGTCTATCTCCTTAGCAAGTCCGAATTCTATGGATGTCCATCTCATAGGGAACATGAATACAGGGAATGGAAATATATTCCCGCCCCCACCCCAAAAAAGAAAGAATAAAAAAACCCACCGACCCAACCCACTGGAAATCCTGATTGCCTCAAAATGAATACCAATTTAATAGGACTTCTCCAAAGTTTACTCCAGTTGAAGATGGTCCCACCTTAGGTTGAGCATATCATTAGTAATGTAATTAACGCATAAAACTAAGAAAAATAAAAAAGCTTGGCACTTGAGAAGATCCAAATCCCGTCGAAAATACCCTCTTTTCTATGAAAAATATTTAACTCCTATAAGCCCACTGTAAAATCTATGTACAATATTTAAGTTTGTTTTATTTAGAGGAATTTATTTGAAAAATCACCTTAGATGGTCACTAACCAAAAAAGGCCCCCATAGTTTTAATGAAACAAAACCGGTCTTCCCAGCCAATTTCTTCCTTTTTTTTTTTTGTCCTTTTTCATCAAGCGTTGACGTTGTCGCTCAATATCGAGACTGATCAACGATATCGTCGCTCGTTCTCTATATAAAACCCATCAAATGTTGCCTTTTCACCTACCTTTTTCCTCTATGATTTTTGGTTTCGTGCACGTCTTTGCAATGATAAAAATAGCGGTTGCAGTGGGCATAGCGGCCAGTGGCCAAAACGCAACGTAGTGGGTGATACGTAATGGTTGCGGCGATATGTAGCGGTGTAAATTCTTTAATTGGTCGAATTTTTTTGTATCTTGTATAACAACCAATCTTGTCTATTTTTAATAATTTGAGACCATAAAATGGTAAAAGACACCTTTAGGGAAGGCTGTTGAGGAGAAGAAATAGGAAAAATAATATTTGAAATTAAAATTGCTTGGCTCTATTAGGTTTGAAACTGTAGCGCCACTATTTTCAAAATAGTCTACCGGCCTCGACCACCACGGCCAATAATGTGGCCACCACGTTACATAGCAGCCGCTATTTTGAACCATGAGTCTTTGAACTAGAACTTTTTCCCAACATTGCATACCCCTTGTAGGGGTTGTTGAACTCCATTAAAGAGGTAGGTAGCACACATTGACCTTATTTCATGCATTATTTACTATAGAGCTTGAGTTTCATGCTTACATTTTGAGAAAATTTCATCGCAATTTATTATATACTGTTTATTCCTTTCATTATCTTTATTGTATGATAATTTTAGGGTGCCTAAAGAATCCATGTAACAATTTTGTTGTTCTAAGGTTGTCTATTGTCACAAACCCTAGTAGAGAGCATATGGTGTTAAGTCTTTTATTGAGTATATCCCTTTTAAGCAATATAAAGATGGGCACTTGAATACATATACACAAGTATAGTGATGAATACTAAAAGAGATTATGAATACATATACACAAATACATATACACTCGAATACACGTATTTATATGTTGAGGATAGAGTTTGATGCAATAACCACTTGAAGCCAAAAGACATTATGAATGAATACTAAAAGGAGTTTCGCACCCATATCACTTGCAGGAAAGCCCACATTCGTTTCAATTGGAATAAGTTATTGAAATTCTGTCGAGCGACGACGTCGTCGCTAATTTCAATGGGACCTAGCATTTCAAGATTCTTCGGAGCGACAACCTTGTCGCTCATTTTAACCTTCAGTAAGACTTCATAAACTATTTGGTGACGACTTCGACGCTGATTTAAACTGTAAAGTTTAGTAGCATATTCTGTTAGGCGATGATGTCGACGTTGATCTTAGTTTGGAAAAAAAATTCATTAGATTTACAATGATGTGCACACTACTACATCATCCAAAGAAACCAACATCCATCCCCTACATGCTTCATTGCAAGCACAATTACAAAATATGGAATACAAGTTAAAAAACTTAATATTCAAACAACTTACCACCACCGTGCACTGATCAATCCTTAACAAGTTTCCAACATTATCCTCATACATTTGAAAAGCTCAAAACTGGGAGAATTACTAGTAGCAACCTTCTAGGCTATTTACGTGACAATACATACAACAAAGTTTCAGATTAATACAAAAAGGCAAAAAAAACTTTCGGATTCAACCACATCCTCTTCAGGTGTAACTACATCAATCAGAAGCTCTAAAAGATTCAATTGGCACGCATTCAAATCCCAGCTCCTCTTGAAAATTTCAAGAACTATTTTGGAAGGTTGAAGGAAATGGAAAGAAGATGAAGAAACTCTCACAAATCGTCATTTTGGAAAAAAAAAAAAAAAAAAAAACAATGGGAAAACGAAAAGAAGAATGCCTCCACGTGATGGAATGCTCGAGTCTATGATGTGCTTCAATCCGAAGGAGGTTGGAAAATGACCTCTGGGACCACGTTGCAGGCTCTTGAGGAAGGAGGCGGCAATGAAATCGTCAGACGGGGGAAAACGATGGGGAGAAAGAAAGGAAAAGTTGGGTTTCGGGGGTTTTGTAGGGTTTAAACGAGCTACGATGTTATCGCTCAATGAAAACTTTAGTAAAAAATTACTTCCGTGTCATATGAACTATTGGGGCCTTTTTTGGTTAGTGGCCATCTAAGGTGATTTTTTTGGGTAAATTCCTCTTTTATTTAAGTGTTTTAAGTTATTGATCATAGTGGGTCAATTAAATAACATCTGATAAGGACTATACACTACGGAGAATGTTTTTATTTAATTGACTTAGACTTTTCATAACTGGGCCGACTGAGTGGCTTCATGAAATTCTTGTGAGACTCTTATGTAGTTTTTTTTTTTTTTTTGTAGAGGGCTTTGAAATCAATAGTGGGCCACAGAGGAAATGACTGCGTCAAGAAATTACCCTCCAATATGATCTAAGCCCATTGTCAAATTTTCTTTTCTTTTGTCATTGACATCCATCTCTTGCTCCCTCTAAATGAAAATCCTGGCTCCGGTCACTGAACACTGAGCTTAATGTAACCTGATGGCCGGCAATGCCATCTAGACTGGTGCTGAGATCTAGAAACTTATGAGAAACCCACCTCCCACCAATTCTAATAATAGTGCTTATAGCAATCCCTCTGAAGGTGGGATGAATGAACACAAACAAAGCTGCAAAAACTTTATCTACATGGAAGCCACCACCTCTTGATTCTTGTGTTTCTTGCTTCAAATTGCCCAAATGATAACCATAAAAGACATGTTCCACATTAGTCTTCCTGAAGAACCTGTCATTCTCCAAGCTTTAAATAAATGGTCAATGCCTCTTGGGAAGACCCAAATGCAAGCAAACCGCCTTATGATCGATTTCTAAAGGACTTGAGCTAGGTGGCAATTCAGTTGATCAACCGTTTCTGCTTCCGTGAGGCACTTTGGGCATGCATTAATAATTGCCATTTTTTGCATTTGAAGATTATCCATGGTAAGGATACCTCCTAAAATAGCCAGCCAACAAAAGCACAGACCTCAGAGGAGCTTTGATCTTCCAAAGGGAGGATGAGAGTTGAATTCACATATCTCCTATTAATACCCAAGAAAAGATAAGGGACCGAAAAGTTACCATTTCTTATTCCCATCCACATTCTCTGATAGCATTTTCTTATATGTCTGTCATTTAAGAATTAAGAGAGCTAGCATAGACTGGAATTGCCTGCCTTCTAGAAAGAGGCCCCCAAACTACTCCTGTCAAAAATAGATGCGTACCTGCTGACAAGTGCTCGATCATCTTGGGCACGCAGGATCTGGAAACTGCAAAGCTAGCAGTTTATTTTTGATCAAAGCGTTGAGCCAAAAATAAATCTGCCCTCCCAGAGCCTGTCAGTGCTCGATCATCTTGGGCACACAGGATCTGGAAACTGCAAAGTTAGCAGTTTATCTTTGATCAAAGCGTTGAGCCAAAAATAAATCTGCTCTCCCAGAGCCAATTCTACATCTGACATTAATTCAAGAAACCTCCTTTATAGACATACTATGATGCATGGATACTTCAAAATGGGCAATGTATCGTGTCATGTCGTATCCGATACTTCACTTTTTATGTGTAAAATCCGTGTCCTTGCCATGTCCATGGCGTATCCTTGCCATAACCATGCCATGTCTGGGCATAGCAGACATAATGCCCTTCCAACAGTCTGAATATCTGGAAGAGGAGCTTTGCATGCTATGATGCCCAGTTATGGCAGGTACACTCAATGGACATAGTGGAGACAGATTTTACATATAAAAAGTGAAGTATTGGATATGATATGAAACGATACATTGTCCATTTTGAAGTATCCGTGCATCATAACTTGCATGTCCCAGCCATTTCTAGACACCGCAGTTGGCATGATAACCTGTTTCCATTAACTGTCTGAATCTTTCCCTATTCTCTTTAACTGCTTCTCCAATGAAGCAATTTTCATAAGCTTTATAGATCTAAATTCAAAACCTTCTTCCCCTTTAGACAAACAAATGGTCTTCCATCTCTGATCTCAGAGGTGAAACTTGCATTTATTCTTCCCGCCTTGCCAAAGAAAGTCACACTGAAGCCGTCAATTAAGGGCCGCACTTGAACAATGGCATGATGCAGATAAGGGTTTGTTGGTGGTTTTTTTTTTTTTTTTTTTGGGGTTGGGTGGGGTGGGTGGGGGTGGGTGGGTTTGGGAGGGTGGGGTGAAGGTTTGATAGAGCTCATTTGATGAGATGCAGCCTCCCAAAGCCGTCAATTAACTCCTGATTCCACTCCTATTGCTCACATTTGGAGTTCACCTTGAGCCTTGACATTGCTTAAATAACAAAGCAGAATTGCCTTCACATTCAATATTTGTTCAATCTATTTGCACTGAAGATCGAGTGTCCCATCCAAATTGAAAATAATTTGATGCTAGGAGCCATACTCGCAGGTTTGGTGTCATGGATCAAATAAACTGCACCTGCCACCTTGATTGTTCTGTAGGGGCTTCTTTGACTAGAAGTCTAGAACAGAAAGGAAGGGAGATGGTGGGTTGCTTTGTCTCAAACCCCTTTGACTCTGAAGGAAACGTTTGGGAGCCCCCCTCCCCCTCTCCTGCTTATCATTCATTCAACACAAAGTGTGCGTCAAATATTGTTTTGACCAAATCATAACCGTTCATTCACACCAAAAGAGAGGGGTGGCATGCAGTGCTAGTCTGAATGCCGTAAGAGTGCTGTGGCTTGCACCCAAATCATGATCTCTCTCTCTCTCTCTCTCTCTCTCTCTCTCTCTCAATTAACCTTTTGCGTTCCCAATTCTATAGGGAAAACAATTCGAATCTATAATGAATCCAATTTACTGGTGAATCTTAGGATTCAGGTGTGAATCTTATGATTCAATACTCGTTTAATTGAATCTTATGATTCAAGTAATTTGGCTGAGAAAGAATATCTACAGCCAAAAGATTAATGTTAATATTTTACTTTTTCCTTGTTTTTCGGTTTCTCTTTTTAGTGTTTCTATTTTTTAAAATGTATTTAGCGGTTAACATAGTTTTGGGGTGGTTTTGTAAATGAAAAGGAACAAGCATTCAATTAAAGTGTTAAAGTATACACATGGAGTTTTGTCCTATATAATATATTTCCATTTTTCAAAATTTTACTCAAATTTTTTTCTTGGAGACCTTTTCAACTTCAGGAGAAATCCTAACATGTAAGATCGTTGATTTCGATTTTATCTTTACTTCTATTTTTTAACCTAAAGATGACAAAAAATATTTCAACTTATTTATTTTCCCAGTAACATTGGTATCTTAATAGACATATTTAACTGTTTATATATCATTTATAATGTATTAACATATGTCGATGTTCTTTATATGATTGTATTATAGCAATGTCACTGTATTACGCTGCTATTGATGGATTATGAATAACTGCTTTTTTTTTCCTGTTTAATTCTTAAAATTCTTAATTAAAAAAAAAATGAAAATATCCTACAATATGCGATACTATTTACGATACAATTTGATTCATTCCCTTGAACGAATTGTGATACGATTCCAATTTTCAAAATAGTGCTTATATGTTGAACGTCACAAGTTATGAGTTCTTTCTATATTTAGTAACACAGGGAGCAAAGGCTAATAATTGTATTAAATGTTATAAAGTGTGCTTGTGCTGCACAGCCTGGCCCACTCTCGCCATTTTGTACGGTTCTGTAATTGCTCTTGCGAAACATGGAAGACCTTTAACAGTACTTATATTAGAGTAGAGTAGTTATATTTGGTGTTTGCCATAGTTTAGCTGGCTGTTTTCCTGTTACCGTTTTTCATGTACTTCATCCATTCATTGTAACTTTAGGCTTTTAATACTGCCGTGGTTTACATGATCTGATGAGTGATACTGTTATCTGAAATTTTGGTGGTCATGATTACAGGTTGAACTCCAGTATTTGCACGACCATGCTGGGATCAGCACAAGTCTAGGTTTGACTGCGAACCCCGTTGTTAATTTCTCTGGTGTAGTTGGTAGCAATACTCTCTCGCTTGGAGCTGACCTCTCTTTTGACACTGCAACTGGGAATTTCACCAAGTATAATGCGGGTTTGAGCTTCACTAATGCAGACCTCATTGCTGCATTGACTTTGTGAGTATTTTATATATCAAAATGAAGTTTGCTTGTTTTTCTGAGGGGGAAAAAAAGAAGAGTTAAACCTCACGTAGTTGAAATCATGGGGGCTAAAAGTTATTCTATGATGATTGTTAGGAATGACAAGGGGGACACCCTGCGTGCATCTTACTACCATACAGTGAGCCCTCTTACAAACACTGCAGTAGGTGCGGAGCTGTCCCACAGCTTCTCAAGCAACGACAACACCCTCACTATTGGGACCCAGCATGCATTGGACCCCTTGACAACGGTGAAGGCCCGCCTCAACAATTATGGCAAAGCGAGTGCTCTCATCCAGCATGAATGGAGGCCGAAGTCCCTTTTCACCATCTCGGGAGAAGTTGACACCAGGGCTATCGAAAAGAGCGCAAAGATTGGTCTGGCTTTGGCTCTCAAGCCCTAGGTTCATGAGATGAGTGAAGAGCAGACAGAATGCATTCATCCATTTGGACGAATGTTGTGGAATGGAATAAGTTATGAAATGACTGGAACATAGTTTATTTTTTTGTTTTGTCTCTTTAAAGTCATTGCTGGGATTTTCCTGCTTGTCTTGGTTGATGGCGGGCCTGTAAAAATAAGACCGGCCACTGGCTGGGACCAGAGAGTTCCAAAATTTTTCGATTCCTGAACACTTTCTCATCTTTTTGAGGTTAAATATGGCTTTGAGAGGTTTAATATCACGGATCTTCTTTATTTTTGGTTCCTGACATGCTGTTAATTATTCATTCATATGTTTCTCATTTTATTTACTTTTATCTTTCTGACTGCGTAGTTTAAAATTCATTATCACCCAAATCCGTGCATTCAGTGACCTTCCATTCGTGGTTTTCCAATGCATTGAACACGGCAATGGATGTGAAATTTTCTATTACAGATGTTTTGGAGTCCTCAGAACCAGCCTTTCGGCCTATAGCATGACCCTTGCATGCATGGAACTGAACTTTTCTTTATTCAACACTAATGAAACTAATAATATTTGTAATGAAGGTTTATCTCTTAATGGTATGCTTTTTTAGTTTGGCTGATGTGGCTGACATTAGAATTTTGCCATTGAGGATCTTCTGAAAGGTGTTCAGAGTATTGTTATTGTCATCTAGAGTATTCCAGGGGCCCTTTTTTTTAATGAGGTCCACCTCAATATTATTTCAAATTAAAAGTCTTAGGTTGGGCCACCCTTTTCTATGCATTTGAATTGGTTGTTGAGAACATATCAAGGGCATCTGACTACCGTCTTGTGACAATACTATTATCATTTAAAGCCTTACAATGCATGTGTCCAATTTTAAGGATAGAATTTATCAAGTGATATATGAGATGTAGAACTTTGAAAAATGCTGAGGTTTTGAGTAGATTCACAAAGGAAAAAACAGAAACTTAAAAAAGGGTTTAAAAACATGGGGAGATGCTTTTATGAGAGATATCTCTCACCTTATATCAGCCCCTTTCATAGGTGAGAGAGATCTCTCATAGGAGCATCTTCCTAAAAACATTTCTATTATAAAGTTGGTTCTTTAGTCTGATTAAACTAATGAAAGTAGACCCCAAAAAGATTGAACAGGTTGCAGGTAGTGTGTACATTCTGAGAAATGGATATGCGCCATGAAAGATGAGATGGATCATCGAACCTAGAGGGCTCTAAGGTTGTTTGCCGTAAACTACAGTGGCTGTAAATTATAGGATTTCGCTTGGAAAAAGGGTGTCAACTATAATAAAGCCTTCTCTTCTAAGTCATCAAAGCACTCTTTTACAATCATGATCGCCTTTTGTAGCTCATTTTAATTGCCAGCTGCATCAAATGGACATTAAAATTGCATTGTCAAATAGAAGTCTAGAAGTCTACATCGAACCACCCAAAGGGTTTGCATAATAACATAATTAGGGGCTAGAATAAAAATTAAGGGTGATTCTGAATGCACTGTGGGTTTCTCTGAACATAACAACAATTTAAAATTTTTTTAATTACCAAAATGCCCTCATGTGAAATGATGAAATTGCCCTTCACCATTAGCCTCCTCTCCTCTTCCTTTGTTTCTTTTGCAGTCGACTTTTTCGGTTTTCCTTATTCTCATCTCCTCTTCTTCATCATTCTCCCTTCTATCCATTGCTTCGTTATTGCTCCGTTGTTCATCTCCTTCCTCAGCATCTTCTTCAACTCTTGGAAGTTCCCTCGAGTCTCCTCAAGTTATTGGAAGTGCTCATCTCCCAACCCAACTCCATGCACTACATTGTGTATTGAAAGTAGGCATTTCCAATATGGACAAGCAGTTGACGATCTACCAAGAGGAGGTATACGTTTTGAGTTCGTTTCCTTCTTTTTTTCCTCACGTCATGCTAGGGATTCCAGAACCGTGCAGCTAATAGATATGATTGGCTATTTAAAGCAGTGCATCTTTTATCTTGCACGGCGACATACAACCGAACAAGCTGTTATTGAATGGTCACATAAACCGAGCATATCTATTTAGCACGGCTGTTATAAACCGTGCAATACAATATTGCATGGTTGTAAAGGCTTGTGCAATGATAAACTTATAATTTGTAATCATATTTTCAGGAGATTGATTCAATTGGTGCTAGTGAGTGTTTTTTGGATTTGACTAATATCTTCACCACTGACATGATATTCAGAAGCTGAGATGGCCTAATCCAGTGGACAAGGCATGTTGGAAAGAAACATGGCTTGATAATTGTAATCAAAACTTCATATGCTAGTGAAGATGGTAGGAAGTCAAGAATATTTTTTTTTCTTGTGAGAGAAGTGGGAGTTACAGGGGTCCATTCAAGGTATTCGAAAAGAAAAATCCTAATAAGGCAATGGGAATGAAGAAGTGTAGTTGCCATTTTACTTTTAAGGGCTGAAAGTTGGCAACTGATGATGATTGGATGGTAACAGTGGTTTGTGTGGTACACAATCATCCAAACGCAAAACATCTTGAGGGGCACTCGTTTGCCGGGAGGCTTTCTGAGGAAGAAATAAACGTTTTGGTTGATATGTCTAAGAGTTTGGTGAAGCTGAGGAACATGCTTCAAACATTGCAAGAAAGGGATGTGCATAACACAACTACGATGAAGAGTATCTACAATGCTCGTCACAAGTTTACGGTGACAGAGCTGGCCTGTAGATCACAGACGCAACAACTCATGATGCATTTGGAGGAGGACAACTACATTGAGTGGCACACTAGCAACGATGCAACAAAATGTATTTTTGACCTATTTTGGGCACATCCATCATCTGTTTAGTACGTGCATTTCAGGAAGTTTTGATAATGGATTCTACGTACAAGACTAATAGATATCGACTTCCCTTACTTGAGATTGTTGGCGTCACATCTACTCAACTAACGTTCTCCGTTGCTTTTTTTTACCTTGAATCTGAGAGTGTGCATAACTATACTTAGGCTTTGGAAAGGCTTAAGGAATTAATTGATGGATGAATGTTACCCCGCGTGATTATCACAAACAAAGAGTTAGCGCTGATAAATGCAATCAATGTCGTTTTTCCAAATACAGAAAACTTACTATGCAGGTGACATATTTTTAGAAATATCTTGGCAAATTGTAAGAAGTTTTTTGAGACCAACGACATATTGGATGCATTTTATTTCTTGTTGGAACATGTTGGTAGTATCTCCCACTGAAAATGACTACATGCAACTTTTAAGTGCATTGGAATAGAATTTCTATGGGTATCCATAGGTTTTTGATTATGAGAAGAAGTCATGGTTGATTAAGCACAAGGACCAAATTTTGGCTGCTTGGACGGATAGGCATATGCACTTCGGGAATGTCATTACAAACAGGGCTGAGAGTGCACATGCAAAATTAAATAGACACCTAGGCACATCGAATTGTAGCTTTGATTCATCCTGGCAGAGTATCCATGCCTTGCTTGAGTTACTCTTTATGAAGATAAAAGCTTCTTTTGAGAAGAGTTTGAACACCGTGCAACATAAGTTCAAATCGGCATTGTTTTGTGAGTTGAGAGGATTTCTATCAAGGATTTCTTTGGATATAGTATTAAATGGGTCGATGAGAGCTCGTGATATTGGTCCACACTCGGCAGCATGTGGGTGCGTAATTTGATGGACCCATGGTTTACCAAGTGCACACGAGATTGCTGAGTAATTAAGGGAAGGCTCTCACATACCTCTGCTGTTGACACCAAAAATGTCACTTTGCCTCCCCAACATCAAAAGCTACATGGAGTCGCATCCTACTACAAGCAGGCAAAGCCGCTTCAAGCATCAAGTCTTGTCAGAATCAAACAAAAACTGCAAGATCCATCAAAATAGCCAAAAGAAGGGTACACATGAAGTTTCGGGCCATTTCGACACCATTTGACCTAACTTCAATCCTCCAACAGCTGAGTAGGAGCTCCCAGCGGCGACAGTGTTGAAGATAACAAATCTTCGATCAGAGCCTATGGATGGTCTCAAAATACCTCCAAAAAGGCTCCACGCCAAATTTCAAGTCAAATCGACACCGTTTGACCCTCCATTAACTCTCGAACGGCGAAATCAAGCCTCTTAGCTGCGAGAATCTTTGATGCCGCTACTCATCAAATAAAGCACATGAGTAGCTTCTACATGCTTCCAAAGGGCTGCACGTCAAATTTCAGGTCATTCCGACGACGTTTGACCCGGCTTTGACGCTCGGAAGCAAAATCAAGCCTATCGGCGACGGAGCTCCCCGGAACCATGGCACCCAAATCGAAGCTAATGGATCATCTCAAAATGACTCCAACAGGCTCCCTGTCAAATTTCAGGTCAATCAGACATCGGTTGATCGCACATCGAAGCTCGACATCTTCCGCACGGTGAAATCAAGTCTAGCATCGACGGGACCCCAAACGGCTTCAAAATTCAAATAAAAGCCCATGGTTGATCCTATCTAATTGTCATGAAGCTTCACCTCAAACTTCAGGTCATTCCGACATCGTTTGACCTAGTTTCAACTCTTGGCGGAAAATCGACTACAAAGTCTTCGGCTTTTCCAAAAGTAGGAAACTTTGTGCTCTGATTTGCACGGCTTCTCTACAGGTTTTCTTCAGAGGAATCAAGCCAATAAATGAGGAGAAATTTCAAGAAAAATACAGGAGAAAAAAGAAGCAAAAAAGCCGAAAAACGGCCGAGAAACGGCGACCGAAGAAGGGACCAAAGTCCCATGGTCGCTGGCGACCCTGGAAATCCGGGTCGCCGGATTTTCGCCGAAATGACCGTTTTTCCAATTCTTTTCGTATTTCGCAATGTTTGGCCCCTGTGATTTTCTTAAATTTTGATTTTTGAGCAATGATATCCGTCAATCTTCGTCAACATCACGGATCCGCCGTCGAAATCATTCAATCATCATTGGACACTCCGAAATCGCCAACCGGCCGACCAAGAAAGCACACTTTCTGCCCAACCGATCGAGAAATCGACTGGACAGATGTTGCCGGCCCATTGGTGTCAACCAATGTCTGAAATTACATCGCCATCCGACATCAAACAACATGCGAATCCATCGACGATCATCGACAGAAGAATTCCAAAAGACGTGGCGCGGCCGGCGACTCTTCAAGCGACTTGGCGACCAATTAATGCTATTAATTGACCTGTTTATGACAAGTTAATATGGTCATTGACTCATTATTTTGGACGGCCCAATCAGAAGCAAGCAAATGAGAGTTACAAGTCCAATTAATCATGGCAATTAACCATGTAACTCCTATCATTATGGAGTTTAATCATGGTAATTAACCATGAAACCCCCATCATCATGGAGATTAAAGGCAATTAAATGCCCATTATTCTCCATCGACCAATCAAATTCAAGGAAAAAGGAGTTACAAAATTATGAAATTAAATCTTATAACTCCTCACATTATGGAGCATCAATGCCATTAATGCCCATAAACCTTCCTAATGGCTATCAAAAGCCTATAAATAGGCGGTCATTCCAAAGGGAAAGGGCCCGAAAAAATTGTCTGAAGTGGTCCGAAAAAATCATTTGAAGAGTTCTGAAGAATTGTCCTAAAAATCTCTGCACAAAGAAGCTCTCTTGCCCTGAAGAAACTCTACTGCAAACACTACAAGGTGATCGAAGTCCCTTGGGGGGCCACCCCCCAAGGTTTCCCCTCTTCTTCCATCCAACGTGGCCTAGATGTGGCTTTTCAGCCTATCTACCCAGATTTTTATTGGATATAGGACCTTCCCTTGGTCTTTGTCCTCTAAAAATCCGAGGTCGAAGCCAAGCCAAGTGAATTAAAGCATCAAGTGTTCTCATCTGAAGGACGATGGCGGAGTCCATACATGACTCACGACCGTCGATCTAAACGAGTCCCCACAATCTCCTGAAAAGTCAGATTCCTCTTTATTACTTTTCTATTGTATTATGTATTTTTTAAAGAGACAAAAAAATCACAATTCTTGTCTTTCATCATTGATAAGATTTGTAAATCGCCTTTCATGGCAAAATTGCCTTCTACGGCACAAAACCACCTTTCACGGCAAACTAAAGAAAATCGCCTCTCACGGCATTCTAAATCTATCTTTTTTCTTAAAATATATCTGCAATGAAAAATTAGAAAAAAAGTTTGATTTCCTTTCTACTTGTGAAGGTGAATCTCCGGATCACCATTTCAAATTCCAAGTAGAATAGAAAATCTGGCATACCCGTACAAAACGTTGATGCTCGCTTTTTTTTCGCCCCGCCGCACCCCCGCGGACCCAGGGCGGAGGAAGGCAAGAAAAGCCAGGACCATCAAGTTGGCATACCCGGTGGGACTCGTTCATTTGAGAACACAATGCTTAGACTCCTTGGCTCCTTTTTAGTTGGTGGCCTATGTTGGATTTTGCTTCTAAAAAAAACATGAGATGGGATTCTCTGGAAATTTCTGTCTTTGAGTTTATTTCCCTTCCTTCTCTTCTCAAAAGAAAAAAAAAGTTTTTTTATCATTGGGTTCAGATTTGAGAAATTTTGGTTTCTTCTCTTTCGGATTTAGGGCTTGCGGAAATCGCTGAGCCTTTGTTCGAATTGGAATACCATTTCTTCTCTTTTGTGAATCCAATCTTGACTTAAAAAAAAAAAAAGAAAATTCAGATTTCTCTCTTTTGGATTCAAATTGGAGAAACTTTGGTTCTTTCCTTTTCGTACAATGGCTCGCGGAAATCGCTGAGCTAGCGTTCGGATTGGGAGGGGCCGTTTCCCTCTCTTTGATGGGTCCATTAGTGATCATTCAAAAAAAATCTTTCAAAAAAAAAAAAACAAAACACATAAGGTTGCACCAATTGCGTTCTTTGACCAAAGTAAATCTAAGAAAAGTCTTGTCCGGAGTGTGGAGGCAGCTAGACTGTTCGAGGCATGGGTCCTTCAAACGGGTTCATTAAATAATCCTACCCTTACCTGGGGGCCGATCTATCCACTAAGGTTTCATAAGACCGAATTGGAAGACCTATGTGTACTCTTAAGAAAAAAAAAAAAAAAAATCTTCAAAAATTTTTCTCTTCAAAATACAAAAAAAAAAAAACTTCTGTCACTATTGTGTTCAAATTCGAGAAATTTTGGTTCCTTCCTTTCAGATTTAGTGCTCGCAGAAATGTTTGAGCTTGTATTCGGATTGGAATACCATTTGCTCTCTTTTATGAATTCAATCTTGACTTTTCAAATAAAAAAAAAACTTCCGTCATTATTGGATTCAAATATGAGAAATCCTGGTTCCTTCTTTTTCGGATTTAGCGCTCGCGGAAATCGCTGAGCCTGTATTCGGATTGGAATACTATTTGCTCTCTTTTGTGAATTCGATCTTGACCTTTCAAAAAATCCCATCTCGTGTCCTTTTCAAGGATGCGATTTACAACATTTGTGCCCAGCGGTACTAGTACGCCCTTTTGGGTCTATTGTATTCGCGACCGACACATTTGTAACTCCAACCTTATATCATTTTACCTCGAGTGAGCTCTGCTTCTCGGTAACTTGAATTAAGGTTTACAATTGCTTCTAGCAGTCACTGGAACGCTCATTTTGAGCATACCATACTTGCGTTCAGAACAATTGTACCCTTTATAGCCTTTTTGCCTTCTTCATTACGCTTAGAATGGGCCATGCCCCTTAAGCGATTTGAAAAGACAAAACCATAGTATTTTCCATTTATGATCACCAAATTCTTGTGATTACTAATGGATGTGGTCTTGTTTCAGAAGTTTTTCAAACTAACAATGGCAGCTTCATTGATCATCACCTTTGACGAAAACAAGTACCAGCTCATGCCTGAAGAGAAGCAAAGCAAGAGCACTTATAAGCGCCCTGCCAGCTGCCGAAGCGTCACCTCCCTCGGCAACTCTCAAAACACCGGGTCTACCTCCATTCCCTGGACTATCGTCTTCTGGTCACTGGGACCATTCCCACTACTTGTAGAAGAGACGACGCCTGCTAAGAAGCAGAAAACTGCCCCTGAACGTGTCGCTTCCTCGACACCAAGGGCGGTCACCAAGAAACCTGAGGCTCGTGGCAATCCCTCGAAGCCTCAACCTGCAAAAAACTAGGTCTGCCCCAAGACTTGGTCCCTGAGATCTTCACCAAAACAAAGAAGGTCCCGGACATCTGCAAAGCCAGCATATATGGCCCCTCTCAAGGAGAACCGGTTCTATCCTCTCGCTTACATGAAAGGAGAGAAACCTACCCTCCATCGAACTACAAACACTACTCAGCACGAGCCGGCTTGCTCATACAAGCCCAAAATCAAGTCGTGCATCACAAGGCCTCGACAAGAACCTGCTAGGGCTTGCTCTCCTGCAACTCGACCCTTCATCTCAACAGGGGCCGAGCTTGCAAAATTTAAAGCTTCACTGCGACAGGCTAAGGACCGCGTCCAGATCTTGTCCATGCCAGTCTTCAAGGAAGACAAGCTCGGTTGCTGCGCACGAGGGACCACATCCTTCATCGCCAGAGCATAGCCCGAGCTAACTGAAGCTCAAATTGCTCGTCGTATACGTCGCCGCGCGGCATATCGACAAAGAGATTAGAGAAGCAAAGAACACAACATTCTGAGCTTCAAGTCCCTAAAAATGGGTCGAAAAAGAAGGACCCGACCAAGTTGCTGTTGTCCACATGGTTGGCAAAACCAAAAGACGCTAGAAGTCAGCTACAAAAATACATGTCAGACGACCGGTGACTTGCAGCGTCTCCCGGATGCGAAGACATCAGGAAGACTCTCCCACTCCTTCAAGCCAAGGACATCGGAGTGATCAATCCTCAGGCTCTTCATCTAGAAGAATGAGCTCTAGCTCAGTCACTAAGACAATATCCTCTTTCGATTCACGGAGAGTGAATGTCCTAGTTACAAACTCTGAGCAACCTCCACCGGATGATAACATGACTACAAGCATCCAGCAACTGGAACAAGGACAACAGAGGATAGAAGCCCTGATGGAAAACCTTCTTCTCACTCTCCAATGTCCACTAAATGGTGAAGTTCCTCCACACGATGAGGCAAACAGTGGAGAAGATGAGTCACGCACCCTTGCTAAAAAGGACGTTGACAATATCCTCGCCAAAGCAAAAGAAGAGGATACACTGAAGGAGCATGGAATCAAGCCACCATATCCCTTATGGATGGACTCAGTTCCATTCCCTCCAAAGTTCAAACAACCTCTTCTCCAAACATACACGGGGAAAGGTTCAGCTAGACAGCATGTCATCCACTTCAAGATCCTGACGGGAGCTATTGCGGATCAAGATGCTCTCAAGATCCGTCTCTTTGCAAGTACCTTAAAAGGTACGGCCTTTGATTGGTACTCCACTCTGCCAGAGGATTCCATTCAAAACTGAACCATGCTAGAGACATGTTTCCTGACCCACTTCAAAGGGAGGATCATCCTGTTACTATGGCTCAGCTCTGCAGCCTAAAAACAGGGAGAGAATGAGCCGACATACGACTTCATTCACAAGTGGAAGGCAATGGCGTACAAATGCTTAGACATACTGCCACAAGCGTCGCTGGTCGACATCTGCTGAAACAACATGAGAGCAAGGATCCGATCCATGATCATCGGCAACAAATCAAAGAACCTGGGAGAACTCCTAGAAGCGTTTATGGAGGCTGAAATGGTGATCAAAGGCCTCAACAATCAGAAGTCATCAAAGAAGGAGCCGACCGCCATTCCGACCTCCAAGCCAAAGAAAAAGGAGGTTCTCAATGTGAAAACGAAGTCAGCTCCTCAGCCACAAAAAAAAGCTGAAAACAAAGCTCAGGTAAGAGACCTGAACTCTCTGATGCATTCAAGGAACGAGTAGAGAAGAAATACCCGTTCGATGAAGATGTTGAAGAAATATTTGGGGCCCTCTTAACAAATGGCAAACTCACCTTGCCAGACCCCAAAAGACCGGGAGATGTTGGCAAAAGCAATGATCCCCGATATTGTCCATACCACCAAATGGTCTCGCATCCTCTCAATCAATGTTTCGTTGTGAGAGAGAAGATCCACGAGATGTGGAAAAACGGAGTCATCACCTTTGACAAAAACTATGGGTCTGCCTCCGTTAACATGGTGTCATATGGACAAACATCAAAATCACCAAAGGAGAAGATCACTACTTCCTTCAAGGTGATAAAAATGACCTAAACGTCCCAAGAGTTGGTTCCTTACCCAACCTTAGATGGAAAGCCCATATGGGTACATCCCGATCTCCTAGAAGATGAAAATTGGGAGATCGTCAAAACAAAGCCGACCGCTCAACAGCGAAGGCAAGCCAAGAGACAACTCTGCAAGCTCAAACAGTAGGAGAAGGCTCAATCCAGGCAAGAGGTCCCTGAAAAGGCCGAAACCCCCTCTACCGCTTCACTGGGGACAACAGAGGAGTCTCTTCCCAAGGCTTCAAGAGTGGTAAGAAAATTCACCCTCAGTGATTTCAAGGCACCACGGCTTAGAGATGAGACTACGCAAGGGGCATCATACTCTTGCAACTTGGTAGTTGGATTCCCCATGAATGGATACGAGTCCAGTGACACTGCCAGTGACATCGATGAGTGGGAGGAATCTTTTGAAACTGGAGAATATCTCTCCGATGAAGAATGGATCCCAGAATCTCACCTCATGCCAGTAATCTGGTATAACCCCTTCCAGCCACAAGGATCCTGATCTGATGATGATGAAGACATAGAGGCTATTCAACAAAGTGCTGTTGACCCAGCGCAAACAAATGCTCTAATGGATCCCAATGAGGTTGAACCACAAGGAGCAGATGAAGAGGAAGATTTAGCTCCTATGCCAGATCTCAAAGAATATGCAAGGATCTTGCAGCACCTTGCCATAGAGCTAGAGCAGGAT
Organism: Persea americana; assembly: GCA_029852735.1. Classification (NCBI taxonomy): domain Eukaryota; kingdom Viridiplantae; phylum Streptophyta; class Magnoliopsida; order Laurales; family Lauraceae; genus Persea; species Persea americana. The sequence continues at coordinate 20,953,958 of CM056816.1, forward strand.
CGCATCAATCAGCTTAATCAAAATCAAGAACCGGAAGTCCTAGAGAATCTACAAGCATCTCCTCCAGTAACTCCAAAAAATGAAGAAAATTGCAGGGTTGATGATCCTCTTACATCGGAGGATGAGTTTGATTCCCAACAGTCCATTATGGAGGCATCTTCTATCGAAGTTACCTGCAATGTGATAGTTTAGGATGATAGTGCCTCTGAAGCTTCATCTGCTGAGACCACAGACTCTCAAAATGCATCCGGTAGTATATCTTCTGGAGCTACATCTTCTCGGGTGACTTCCACTGAGATAGCATCTTCTTAGCCTTCGTCTCCTGAAACTGTGACATCAGAATTCAAGCCTTTTCTAACTGATCACCATGAAGAGGCTTTGGCTGATGAAGTCTTCAAAGAAAACCCGGTCAATTGGTCTTAGATACCCAACCTCATGGGTGATGTCTGGACCGATGAAATCCTAGACAAAGAAGAAAAGTTGCTAGAAGCTGTTCAGGACTTGTTCCCCGAAAATGCTCTATGCAACGCAATCACTAAGGACGGCAATGCTGCTGCAGAAATGTTTTCAGCAAATGAGAAGGATCAACCCCTTGATCCCGAGGGTGATCTTCCAAACAAAGACCCTTCACAAGAAGCACTCAAAGTAAGCATTCAAGCTCCCTTCGTGACCTCTCTTGAAACCTCAAAGTCTTTGGTTACCACAACCAAAGCAAAGAAGACAAAAGAAAAGACTGGGGGCAGGTTCACTGTCTCCTTGGTGTCGATCATGCAAGACACTGACTCTGATTCAGAAACAGGAGAAGAAGATACCATGTCTTCCATTTTCCACAATTCTGAAGCATCTTCATCATGTCCAGCACTTGAACTTTTTGAAGGAGGGTATCTTGTACCGGACTTAAATATCTCTCTTGACAACATGGTGGGTCATCCCATCAAACAAGAAGGTGACGACGTTGAGTCTTCCTTAATAGAGAGTATCAACCACATACCGGATCTCAACATCGCCCTTGATGATCCAAACTCCACAGAGTCATTTAAGAAAGGTGACCTTGTGTTCGTGGTTAAAAAGCCATTGATTCTCGTTCATACATCTAAAACTAGCGATGAATCAAGATGGGAAGGTCCCTATATCATTGACAAAGCCTTCTTCAATGGAGCATATGCTTTCTTCAATTTCAAAGGAGACAGGTTTATGCTGCATAACAAGTTTCTTCGACGTTGTTCTTGAAGCTGCGTCACTACCTTCCTGCCAGTTGAGTCTTCCTGATTTCGAGGATCAACCTCTTAAAGGTCCTTGCCACAAAAGCAGGTTCTCTCAATGCCCGGCTGGCAAAATGGTCCATCCTTCTGTCACAGTTTGATATTAGGTATGTACCACAAAGAGCAATCAAAGGCCAAGCTCTGGCAGACTTTCTCGCAGAGCATCCATTGCCTAAGGATTCTCCGCTTAGGGATGATCTCCCAAACGAGCCTGTCTACAGCGTGGAGACCTCCTTATCAAATGCCTTCTGGGACATGTACTTTGATGGTGCAACCAGGACAAATGAAAAAGAAAGCTGATATCGGGAATTGACATTCTCTTTGTTAGTCCCGACAAATACATGATTCCACACGCATTCTTGCTACTAGGACCGTGTTCAAATAATGCAGCTGAGTACCAAGCTCTGATCATAGGATTGGAACTCGCCCTCGAATCCGGCATCACCATGCTGGAGGCATTTGGGGATTCTCAACTGATCGTCAATCAGATGAATAAGAAATATGAAATCAGGAAGCCTGATCTGTTGCCTTACTACAGAAAGGCACAATCACTTCGACAAAAGTTTGACATCTGTCACATCACCCACATCCACAGAGGTGAAAACATCCGTGCAGATGCCTTGGCTAGACTTGCTGCATCTATGGCGATCCAAGAAGGGGAAAACATGAAAATTACAGTGTGTCAAAGGAGGATTCTCCCTCCTCTCAACACACACCAAGCAGTTGCTAAATGCCACCAAGTGGTCCGAAGTCGGATTTCCATCCTTAAACCTCCGATCGGCGACTAGAGGGATCCGTTCATCGATTATATTATGTTCGAAATCCTGCCAGAAGGTCCAAAAGAGCGGGTAAGTATCCAAAGACGAGCCCCAAACTTTCATATGGATATCCCCTAAAAAATGCTTTATAGAAAATCTTTCAATGGAGTACTCCTACGTTGCTTGTCACAACAAGAGGCGGAAGAGACTCTAAAAGAAGTTCATGCTGGTCTTTGTGGAGCCCATCAGGTTGGTCCTAAGCTCTACGATCAGATAAAATGGTTAGGTTACTATTGGCCTACCATGGTAGCTGATGCGATGCAATTTGCTAAACGCTGCCAACAATGCCAAATTCACAGAGACTATGTACACATGCCTCCAGAATGGCTACATCCTACAGCAATCTCATAGCCCTTCGAAGCCTGGGGTATGGACATGATAGATCCTATCTCTCCCCTATCAAGCAAAGGTCATTGCTTCATCTTTGCCGCTACAAATTATTTCTCCAAGTGGTCAGAAGCATTTGCGTTCAGTGAAATGAAGACCTCATCAGTCCTTCAATTCTTACAAACCAACATCATTTTTCGCTTCGGCATACCTAAAGGATTTGTCCATGATAACGGACCACAATTCCGGGATCATAGATTCCACAGGTTCTGCGACAAATACAAAATCCAAAGTTGTCTTTCGACTCCGTAAAACCCGACAGCGAATGGACTAGCAGAAGCCTTCAACAAGACACTCTGCAAAATTCTTAAGAAAATGGTCTCTAGTCACAAAAGAGACTGGAGCGACAAACTGCCTGAAGCTTTATGGGCCTACCGGACTACCGTTCGAGGACCAACCCATAGCACACCATTCTCCTTGGTCTATGGATGTGAAGCAGTTGTCCCTCTAGAGGTACAAATTCCTTCCTTAAGGGTATCTCTACAAAATGAAATGATGCAAGAAAGCAACGTCAAATTGAGACTCCAAGAATTGGATAGTCTCGATGAAAGACGGCTCGAAGCTCTACAAAGCGTTGAGCTTTACCAAGCACGCATGGCAGGATCTTTCGACAAGAAGGTCAGGCAACGCGCCCACAAAAAGGGTTACTTGGTTCTTGCAGTAAAAAGGCCAATGGTTTTTGCCCACAAATCCAAAGGCAAATTCGAACCAAAATGGGAGGGGCCCTTCGTCATCGACAAAGTCTTCTCCAACGGTGCATATGCTCTTCTACACATGGAGGGTGACAGATGTATGCTACCCATCAATGGAAAGTTCTTGAAGCGGTACTACCCTTGAAGACTTCCTACATCGGATCAGAGCGATTCCTGCACGGCCAAAGCCTATTTCATAGGTACTTGCTCGTCAAACCCACTCTTTTTGGAATTTTCATTTTTACGTTGAAGTTCCTAAAAAACCTCAAAACAATGCTTACTTTCAATGTTTCATTGTTCAAAAAAATCAAATCCCAAAAATCCAAGTTTAGGAGCCTCTTCCCCAACTTGACCAAAATTTTAGATCCTTGAACCCAAAAATTCATGGTTTGAAGGCAAAATCAGGACCCAGGGATTTCCACCCTAGTCCACCCCAACTTTTACCACCAAAAATGGTTTTGAGTCAGAATTTACGACCCTCGTGTCTTTAAACAAAAATGGTTTTTCAAAAAAACAAAAAAAAAAAAAAAAAAAAAAAACAGGAAACGACGCTTAGTCAATACTCGCAAAACCAAAAAATCGGAAGGATGCGAACCCCATTCGATACTTCCAAAACCTCAAATTGCAAGCAAGTGCCACCTCGTCAATACTTGTAAAATTTCAAAAAATCATGGAGACGCAACGTTTCAGTTGATATCCACAACCCAAATTTCAAAACAAAAACAAAGGTTCGAAAAAACCTCAAATCTAAAAAATCGTGGGGAAGCGACATTCCATCGATACCCACAAAACAAAATTTTTGAAAAAAATCAAGGAAGCGACATTCAGTCGATACTTGCACCAAAACCCACGAGGAGGCGACATTCCATCGATACTCGCAACCGAATGAGCAAGGAAGCGACATTTCATCGATACTTGCAATACCATTTAGTAGGGAGGCGACTCTTAGTCGGTACTTGCACTTTTGAAAACAAAAAAAAACGGCTCTCACGCCAAAAACCAAAAATCTGGCTTCCATGCCAGCAAAACAAAACTTGGTTTTTAAAAATTCGGCTTCCATGCCACAAAATCTGGCTTTCATGCCAAACAAATAAAAAAACGGCTTTTATGTCACAAAATTTTGGCTCTCATGCCATAAAACCAAAATCGGCTTCCATGCCACAAACAAAATTTCGGCTCCCATGCCAGAAAATTTTGGCTCCTAGGCCACCAAAATCCGGCTTTCATGCCATTCAAAATCCGGCTTTCATGCCATCTCAAAAAATCAGGCTTTTCGCCCCAAAATCTGGCGTTCATGCCCAAAATAACCATTTGACAAAAGATTTTCACAAAATGACAACCTTTTGATCAAATTTTCAAATAAAGCATTCCCATCCAACTTTTACTTATTTTTCATCAAAAAAGAATTTAAGTGAAACGAGGGAATACAAAAAAAAAAGGTGCCAAAAAAATGTTTATACATGGAGGTACTAGAAGAAAAAAGGAAAAGTTTGTTACAAAATCAGGAGACTAGTTCGACATGGTCTTCAGCCAAAGACTTAACTCCTTAAGCAGACTCTTGGCTTTAGCCTCCAAAGCTTCCAGGCCGCGTTTCTTCAGAATTTTCCCATAAAATGCGGTAGGCTGTCGCGACCCATCTTCAGCACTAGGTAGCTCTTCCCAGAAGATTTGCCATTGTTCATATTCCTGAGTCTTCCTCCAGAGATTACTTTCAGCCTCCTCAACTCGGCGAATGAGAGTCCTCTCTCTATCGCGAGCTTTCAAAATAGCAGTCCACTTGGTAGCGGCCTGTTCTTCCAATAGCTCAAGGCGTTGTCTGGCCTCAATAACCTCTCTATCGAGATGGTGTTGATCTTGTGTCAGCTCGATAATAGCCAGCTCGGTGATGTTCCTCTCTCAAACGAACTGCTTCCGAGTCCGCGAGATCTCATCCAGTTCAGATTTGACCTCGCCAGAAGGCTTCAAAAACATCTCGTTGAAGAAGTCATCATTTGGAAAGCTTTTGGTCTCATTCCACTTGTTGCCCAAAGCGATGACTTCATCAACAAAAGCCTTGGCATTTGTAATGTCCAGACCGACCTTTTTGCTATCAGCAAGAATGTCCTGCACATGCTTAATCATGCCGAAGCCAGCTTCCAAATGGCCAGAAGAGAGAGTCTCGACCCATGAGCTCAAAACTGTCTTCAACACCTTCCTCGCAAACTGACGGGATGGCTTAGATGAAGACTCGCCATGCTCCGTCGGTCGACTGCCCATGTCATGCACCGTCGGGAGAGTAATCAAGAAGCTCTTTCCAACCGGAGCCACTGGAAAAGGAATATTAGCTTGCGGACTCTCCTCTGCCTCATCAAAACTGGTAGAAGAAGCCCCTACTCTTGGATCAGCCGCAGGCACCCCCTGCTCTGGCTCTGAGAAGGATAGAGGAACTTCTCCTGTCGCCTCACAGCCTGCCAATGAAAGATGAAAAAGGTATGAATATGATCTTGTCAAAAATCAAATATCAAGACTATTACTATATACCTTCTTTGACGACCGGCGGAATGTTTTCTGCCTCCATGAGCTCATCCGAAGCATCGTCAAAAGTTGCATCCATGGATGGCTCGAAGTCGTCGGAATCCTCTGGCAAGTTAGCTGGCAAGAAAACAAAAAAATATGTCAGCAAATGGCGGCAAAGAAAAACAAAACGAAAAAAGAAATCATACCAGGTGGAGATTCTAGGTCTACTTTAGAATCTCTGGGTTCTTCCTCAGATGCCACTGATGGACCCGTCCTTTTCTTTCTTGCCTTCCTCCGTCCCGGGTCCGCCAGGGTGCGGCGGGGCGAAGAGCAAAAATGAGCAAGCATCAACATTTTTTTTTGTACAGGTATGCCAGATTTTCTATTCTACTTGAAATTTGAAGTGGTGATCCGGAGATTCACCTTCACAAGTAGAAAAGGAAATCAACTTTTTTCTAACTTTCCATTGCACATATATTTTAAAGAAAGAGACAAGGTTTTAAAATGCCGTGAGAGGCGATTTTATTTAATTTGCCGTGAAAGGCAGTTTTGTGCCGTAGAAGGCGATTTTGTGCCGTAAAAGGCAGTTTACAAATCTCATCAAAATGCGAAGACAAGAAATGTGATTTTTATGTCTCTTTAAAAAAATACACAATACAACAGAAAAGTAAGAAATGGAATCTGACTTCTCAAGAGATCGTGGGGACTCGTTCAGATCGACGGTCGCGAGTCATGTATGGACTCCGCCATCGTCCTTCAGATGAGAACACTTGATGCTTTGATTCACTTGGCTTGGCTTGGACCTCAGATTTTTAGAGGATAAAGACTAAGAGAAGGTCTTATATCCAATAAAAAACCAAGTAGACTGGCTGAAAAGCCGCATCGAGGCCATGTTGGATAGAAGAAGAGAGGAGATCTTGGGGGGGTGGCCCCCGAAGGGACTTCGATCACCTTGTGGTGTTTTCTTGCAGCAGGGTTTCTTCACAGTAGCTGAGCTTCTTTGCGCAGAGATTTCTCCGAGAGTTTTTAGCAATTTTTTGGGGATTTTTAACGACCACTTCAGACAATTTTTCTGGACCCTTTCTCCTTGGAATGACCGCCTATTTATAGGCTTTTGGTGGCCATTAGGAGGGTTTTATGGGCATTAATGGTATTAATGCTCCATGATGGGAGGAGTTACAAGATTTAATTCTTTATATTGTAACTCCTTTTTCTTGGATTTTGATTGGCCGATGGAGAATAATGGGCATTTAATCTCCATGATGATGGGAGTTTCATGATTAATTACCATGATCAATCTCCATAATGATAGGAGTTACATGGTTAATTGTCATGATTAATTGGACTTGTAACTCCCATTTCTTGGCTTCTGATTGGGCCGTTCAAAATAATGAGTTAATGACCCTAATAAATTGCCATAAAAGGGTCATTTAACTTCATTAAATGGCTGCCGAGTCGCTTGAAGAGTTGCGGGCCGCGCCGCGTCTTTTGGAATTCTTCTTGCGATGATTATCGATGGATCCGTACGTTGTTTGATATCGGATGACGATGAAAATTCAGACATTGGTTGTCACTAATGGGCCGGCAGCATGTGTCCAGTCGATTTCTTGATCGGTCGGGCAGAAAGTGTGCTTTCTTGGTCGGCCAGTTGGCAGTTTCATAGTATCCGATGATGATCAAGTGATTTCGATGGTGGATCCGTGATATTGACGAAGATCGACGGATATCATGCCTCAAAAATAAGATTTTAAGAAAATCACATGGGCCAAACATCGCGAAACATAAAAAAGAACGGAAAAACTGCACTTTTGGCGGAAATCCGGCGACCCGGATTTCCAGGGTCGCCGGCGACCATGCACCCATGGTCGCCGGCGACCATGGGGCCAGCGACCTTGGACTTTGGTCCATTTTTCAGTCGCCTTCCGGTCGCCGTTTCTTGGTCGTTTCTCGGGCTTTTTCGCTTCTGTTTTCTCCTGTATTTTTCTTTGAAATTTCTCCTCATTTATTGGCTTAATTCCTCTGAAGAAAACCTGTTGAAAAGCTGTTCAAATCAGAGCACAAAGTTTCCTATTTTTTGGAAAAGCCGAAGACTCTGTAGCCGATTTTCCGTCAAGAGTTGAAACTGGGTCAAACGATGTCGGAATGACCTGAAATTTGAGGTGAAGCTTCTTGGGCATTAGATAGGAACAACCATGGGCTTTTATTTGAGTTTTGAAGCCGTTTGGGATCCCGTCGATGCTTGACTTGATTTCACCGTGCGGAAGATGTCGAGCTTTGATGTACGGTCATCCGATGTCCGATTGACCTGAAATTTGACGGGGAGCCTACTGGAGTCATTTTGAGATGATCCATTAGCTCTGATTTGGGTGCGATGGTCCCGGGGAGCTTCGCCGCCGGTAGGCTTGATTTCGCTTCGGAGCATCAAACCCGGTTCAAACGTTGTCGGAATGACCTGAAATTTGATGTGCAGCCCTTTGGAAGCATGCAGAAACTGCTCATGTGTTTTGTTTGATGAGTTGTGGCATCAGAGGTTCTCGCCGCCGGGAGGCTTGATTTTGCCGTTCGAGAGTTGATGGAGGGTCAAACGGTGTCGGTTTGACTTGAAATTCGACATGGAGCCTTTTGGAGGTATTTTGAGACCATCCATAGACTCTGATCGAAGATTTGATGTATTTGACACTGTCGCCGTCGGGAGCTCCCGCTCAGCTGTTGGAGGATTGAAGTTAGGCCAAATGGTGTCGAAATGGCCCGAAACTTCATGTGTACCGTTCTTTTGGCTACTTTGAGAGATCTTGTAGTTTTTGTTTGGTTTTGTCAAGATCTGATGCTTGAAGCAGCTTTGCTTGTTTGTAGTAGGATGCGGCTCCATATATCTTTTGATGTTGATGAGGCAAAGTGACATTTTTGGTGTCAACAAATGCCCCCTCGAGGTACAGTGACGAATTGGATAGCCTTTGCAGTCGATGTGCCTCGAAGAAAACTTTGAAGGAGAACTTCTGACTTGACCAAGAGTCTCTGAGCATTTTTCTTGATAGTGTAGCCTTTAGAGTTTCCAAGGGAATTTTATGGCAGTGAGACACATCACATACCATCTCAAGGCAAAATTTTGAAAATGACATTTGGGTTGGGTTTTTGGGTTTTGGATTTTCTTTTTGACCTTGTGAACCTAAAGGCTTTGTGTTGCGTATCAGGCGGTGAAGAAGGTTTTTGGTTTTTGACCTTGTGACCTAACAAGCTGTATGTGGCAGGTTAGGGGGTCGGGTTTTGAATTTTGATTTTGGTCTTGTGACCTAACAAGCTGTATGTGGCAAGTTAGGGGACCGGGATTTGGTTTTGGTTTTGGCCTTCTGACCCAACAAGCTGTATGTGGAAAGTTAGGAGACCATGGTTTGGATTTTGGTCACTCTTTGGGACAACTTTGGGTCCGTTGGAGTGGTTTGGGTTTTTGTGGAATGTCAATTTCAAGGTTTTGGTTTAATTTGGTTCATGAGGTGGGATGGTTTGGATTTTTGGAAACTCATGAGGCTTGGATTTTTTGTATGGTCCAATCAACTCAAAGGAGGCATGGAACCATTTTTGTATGCTCTTGGTAGGAGGAATTTTGATTAAAAGCCACTTTTAGTGCCTAGGTGGTCAAACCTGGCTCTTGTGGGCTAACCCATGGGACCTTAAGCTTTTAAAAATGGCTTAGATCTCATGTGGTGTCATTTTGTTAAGAATATCTAAAAATATCTCCTTTTGGTAGAGAATATCTAAAAATATTCTTACTTGGAGAGAATCTCTCAAGTTTCCTTGATTTTGGGAGAGATTTTCTCAAAGTATCTTTCTTTGGGAGAAAGTTTCTCATAATCCCTCTCTTTTTGGAGAGAATTTCTCAAAAGATCTCCTCATTGGGAAAGAATATCCCATAATTTCTTTCTTTTAGGAAGTTTGCTAATTTGTAGCACTTACCTCCTTTCTTTTCTCCTCCTTTCCTCTTTTGGTTTGCTTTCTTCTATAAAAGCAAGGGGATTGGATCTCTTGTTGCTATTGCTCTCTTTTTGCAAGAACCTTCAAGAGTGCTCCAAGATCAAGAATTCTTCTTCTTCAAGGATCTTCAAGCTTTTTCTTCTTCTTCTCCATCAATGGCTTCAAGTAAGTTCCTTCTTTTTCCTTAAGAAACCCCATGTAGGAATAGAAAAAGGTTTTCTTTCTTTTCTTTTCTTTTCTTTTTCTTTCTTTTTTTTTTTCACGTGTATTCTTTTTTTTTTTTTTACATGTTTTTTTTTCTCTTTTTTTTTTTTGCACGGTTTTCTCTCTCTCTCTGTTTTTTTTTTTTTTTACCGTGGCTCTTCTTTCTTTTTTTTTATTTTTCTCACGGTTTCTTTTTTCTTTTTATCGTGTGTTTTTTTTTTATGTCTTTTTGTTTTTTTTTGGCCGTACGGACAAGACCATATGGTCATGGCCGTACGGCCACGTGGCATGTGGGCAAATTTTATTTTTTTTTCTTCTTTCTGTCTTTTTTATTTTATTTTATTTTATTTTTTACAAGAGATTTTCTCTTTTTTTTTGGATTCTGAGATGCGCATGCATGACAACTTTCCTTCTATGCATTTTTTTTTTTAGAAAATGGAATTTGGAAGTATGATAGTGCACACCTGGAAATCTTTTCGCAAGTCTTGGGATTTGGAGCTCGCAGCAATGTTGAGCCCTTTCTTGGTCTTGCGGGGATTTTCTGAGGAGCTTTGCAAGTTTTGGATTCTGGAGTTCGCAGCAATGTTGAGCCCTTTTTCGATCTTGCGGATATTTGAGAAGCTTTGGCTTGATCTCGCAGCAATGTTTGAGTTTCGAGCCTTCTTCGAGAATTTTCCATGATTATGGGCTTGCAGCGATGTTGAGCCCATCTTCAAGCTCCTATTTCTTTCGGGGTGTTTCCTTTTTCTTCGGAATTGCCCCGGAATCATGCCAAAATTTCGCTAGATTTTTTTTAGCAAAATTCTGTCACTTTGATGATTGATTTTTTTTCTTTCCATCCTTTGCAGGTAGTTCCTCCAGAACGAACAAGGGTAAGGAGCCGGTCACTGATGCGCCTCGCCGTTCTACCAGATCCTCTAATGCGGCCGTACAGCAGGCCTGGGAGGAGGTTCAGTATGTTGAAAGGAACTTGGAAGAGTGTGACTCGCTCAACCGAGATGAGATGAGGCAACGTTTGATTGCCCTCAAGGATGAGGAGTATTATAAAATCATGGTAAGCAACCGTCCCTGGGTCACGGACGATCAGAGCATTGTGCCCAAGCCTACCTTCTTCTTTGGTGATGCCGTCCCTGACGATTCAACATACCAAAGGAGATGTTTTCAGTTCTCTGTCACAGTTGATGGTGAGAAGAGAACTGTTTCTACCCGGTCGTCCTTCGATCGGACAATCTCGATCATGAGCCTTTCCTCCACATGCTCGAAGAGGGAAGATCCTCCAAGCTGGGTGAAGAGGACAAATGTGATCAAGACTGAGGTTTTTGTTGGCGGCCCTTCTGGTTTTGCAGAGAAGTCGCTGATGGACCCGTCTTTTTCTTTCTTGCCTTCCTCCGTCTCGGGTCCGCCGGGGTGCGGCGGGGCGAAGAGAAAAAAAAGAAGAGCAAGCATCAACATTTTTTTGTACGGGTATGCCAGATTTTCTATTCTACTTGGAATTTGAAATGGTGATCCGGAGATTCACCTTCACAAGTAGAAAAGGAATCAACTTTTTTCTAACTTTCCATTGCACATATATTTTAAAGAAAGAGACAAAATTTTTTTAATGCCGTGAAAGGCGATTTTCATTTGTTTGCCGTGAAAGGCGGTTTTTGCCGCGATAGGCGATTTTGTGCCGTAGAATGCAGTTTACAAATCTCATCAAAATGTAAAGATAAGAAATGTGATTTTTATGTCTCTTTAAAAAAAATACACAATACAACAGAAAAGTAAGAAAAGGAATCTGACTTCTCAAGAGATCCTGGGGACTCGTTCAGATCGACGGTCGCGAGTCAAGTATGGACTCCGCCATCGTCCTTCAGATGAGAACACTTGATGCTTTGATTCACTTGGCTTGGCTTGGACCTCAGATTTTTAGAGGATAAAGACCAAGAGAAGGTCTTATATCCAATAAAAAACAAAGTAGACCGGCCGAAAAGCCGCATCTAGGCCATGTTGGATAGAAGAAGAGAGGAGATCTTGGGGGGGTGGCCCCCCAAGGGACTTCGATCACCTTGTGGTGTTTTCTTGCAGCAGAGTTTCTTCAGAGTAGCTGAGCTTCTTTGCGCAGAGATTTCTCCGAGAGTTTTTAGCAATTTTTTGGGGATTTTTAAGGACCACTTCAGACAATTTTTCTGGACCCTTTCTCTTGGAATGACCGCCTATTTATAGGCTTTTGGTGGCCATTAGGAGGGTTTTATGGGCATTAATGGTATTAATGCTCCATGATGGGAGGAGTTACAAGATTTAATTCTTTATATTGTAACTCCTTTTTCTTGGATTTTGATTGGCCGATGGAGAATAATGGGCATTTAATCTCCATGATGATGGGAGTTTCATGATTAATTACCATGATCAATCTCCATAATGATAGGAGTTACATGGTTAATTATCATGATTAATTGGACTTGTAACTCCCATTTCTTGGCTTCTGATTGGGCCGTTCAAAATAATGAGTTAATGACCCTAATAAATTGCCATAAAAGGGTCATTTAACTTGATTAATTGGCTGCCGAGTTGCTTGAAGAGTTGCGGGCCGCGCCGTGTCTTTTGGAATTCTTCTTGCGATGATTATCGATGGATCCGTACGTTGTTTGATATCGGATGATGATGAAAATTCAGACATTGGTTGTCACTAATGGGCCGGCAGCATTTGTCCAGTCGATTTCTTGATCGGTCGGGCAGAAAGTGTGCTTTCTTGGTCGGCCAGTTGGCAGTTTCATAGTATCCGATGATGATCAAGTGATTTCGATGGTGGATCCGTGATATTGACGAAGATCGACGGATATCATGCCTCAAAAATAAGATTTTAAGAAAATCACATGGGCCAAACATCGCAAAACATGAAAAAGAACGGAAAAACTGCACTTTTGGCGGAAATCCGGCGACCCGGATTTCCAGGGTCGCCGGTGACCATCGACCATGGGGCCGGCGACCTTGGACTTTGGTCCATTTTTCAGTCGCCTTCCGGTCGCCGTTTCTTGGTCGTTTCTCGGGCTTTTTCGCTTCCGTTTTCTCATGTATTTTTCTTTGACATTTCTCCTCATTTATTGGCTTAATTCCTCTGAATAAAACCTGTTGAAAAGCTGTGCAAATCAGAGCACAAAGTTTCCTTTTTTTTGGAGAAGCCGAAGACTCTGTAGCCGATTTTCCATCAAGAGTTGAAACTGGGTCAAACGATGTCAGAATGACCTGAAATTTGAGGTGAAGCTTCTTGGGCATTAGATAGGAACAACCATGAGTTTTGAAGCCGTTTGGGATCCCGTCGATGCTTGACTTGATTTCACCGTGCGGAAGATGTCGAGCTTTGATGTACGGTCATCCGATGTCCGATTGACCTGAAATTTGACGGGAAGCCTACTGGAGTCATTTTGAGATGATCCATTAGCTCTGATTTGGGTGCCATGGTCCCGGGGAGCTTCGCCGCCGGTAGGCTTGATTTCGCTTCGGAGCATCAAACCCGGTTCAAACGTTGTCGGAATGACCTGAAATTTGATGTGCAGCCCTTTGGATGCATGCAGAAGCTGCTCATGTGTTTTGTTTGATGAGTTGTGGCATCAGAGGTTCTCGCCGCCGGGAGGCTTGATTTTGCCGTTCGAGAGTTGATGGAGGGTCAAACGGTGTCGGTTTGACTTGAAATTCGACATGGAGCCTTTTGGAGGTATTTTGAGACCATCCATAGACTCTGATCGAAGGTTTGATGTATTTGACACTGTCGCCGTCGGGAGCTCCCGCTCAGCTGTTGGAGGATTGAAGTTAGGCCAAATGGTGTCGAAATGGCCCGAAACTTCATGTGTACCCTTCTTTTGGCTACTTTGAGAGATCTTGTAGTTTTTGTTTGGTTTTGTCAAGATCTGATGCTTGAAGCAGCTTTGCCTGTTTGTAGTAGGATGCGGCTCCATATAGCTTTTGATGTTGATGAGGCAAAGTGACATTTTTGGTGTCAACAGTCGCCTGCCCGTGTGGACATTTTGATGCCGGCCAGCGGCTACCAAGGTTCAGACCATTCTTCGGTCGATTTGAGACCGGTGGGCCTTGGCATTTTCAAGGGTGATGGTAGCAATTGGGTGAAGCCTTTTCGACTTCGTGGCCGTTTCAGTGCTGACTCGAGCTGGGAGTCATGGACTGATCACATCCTGCAGGTTGGCGGTGCCATTCTGAAGGAGGCCGAGATTTTTGATGCGGTTCGCGCTTTTTGGCAAACCGTGGTTTTCTCCGATGAGGCCTTTATGGCCATGCTGGAGTCGTTCCTTCCATAAACCAACACCTTCGTTGTCTCGAATGGTGAGATTGGTTTTTCTTTAAAGGAACTGAGTGCCATCACTGGGCTACCTATCCTCGACAATCTCTATGAGGAGTTTATGCCTATCGATAGCGTCCTTGAGGAGCAGTCTGAGGAGTTCAGGCTTTTGTACTTTCAGCTCGTCGCCTTCTATGATTTTTTGAAGGAGAAGGAGGGCTTGAAAGTCCGGTGTAGCAGTTGGAGGAGTGGTAGCGTTTTGTCTTCCAACTTCTTTGACAGCGGGGAGTCTTCTAAGAGTACGACCCAGGAAGCCAGGGCTTAGAACCCAGATTCGAAGAAGATCTCCGTCATGAGAGAGAATTTGAGGGTATTCTTCGCGAGCACAGACGCCATTCATTCTGACATTGCGATGCGGAGAGATCTCGCTGTCTACCTCACTTATTGGCTGGGTGAGGCTGTTTTTGCTGGAGGAGATGGAACGCACATCAGGCCGCATTGCATTTTTCTGGCTTGTCAGATGGCTTTCGGAGAGCGACTTGTTTTGGTGCTTGCTTTTTACTCTTATTTGTGTACCGAACTGCAGGCTGCTGCTTTCCTGGTTTGGCTTGGGCTTCCCATGAACAGGGTATTTTCAGCCCATATTTTCTATTCATGGTATGTATACCACTGTCCCAGTTTCCACCGATTGGGTGCTGCTCAAGACGATGACCCGTTATGATTCGGTTGGCTAGAGGGTAGCCTGTTTCCGAATCTCTTTTATCTGCCCGCTTGAGGATCCGACGATTCTGAGACGTCGAGATGGGGCAGTCTTCAGTGAAGCTTTCTTCGGGTTTGAGGAAGAAGGCTTTTGATTTTGGTGTCTCCCGTGATTCGACCAGGGCAGGGTCTGGGAGACACTATTCTTTGACAACTGTAGAGAGGAGTTGGCTTTTTAACATACGTGTCGGCACGATGGTGTACCGCAGACATCTTTTTGTCGACATCCAGCCGTATGTTCCCTCGCACTTTGCCATGCAGTTGGGCTTCTCTCAAGGCGTTGTTGGAGCACCTTCGAGCAAGGTGAAGCGTTTTGGAGGTCTGCAGGACGGGAGAAATGCATGGGCCTTTTATAGCGCGGAAGACACTACTGCCCTAATTTCTTATCCTGAGTTGCCTACTTTCCGGACGGCTGGCTTCACAAAATGGTTTGTGGAGAGCTTTTCAGCATACCGGGGGCTTTCCAAGAAAGAGCTTAATGTAAAGCAGTCTTCCGGGAAGGGCCTTGGGAAGTCAGACTGCATCCGTCGAGAAGCAGTTCTGACTTTCCTTTATGGAGAAAGACACAGAACAGGTTTTTTCGAAGAACAGGACGTCATCAGACTGGGAGCTGCACAAGAGATACCTGGTGAGGTCTTGGGAACAGCTTGCTGAGGAGGAGGCTGAGGTTGCTGCTTGGATACAAGCAGAACGAGCAAAGGCTTCCATGGAGTCTACTGGCAAGAGCAGACCGTCCAGTGAGGACTCTGGCGAGAGGCCTGATTTTGATGGTGGGGAGGGTGCTTCCAGCAGTTCGTCCCGTGGGAGCAAGAGGAGAAGGGGACTTCGCTGAAGTCAGAGGCGGCACGAAAGTTCTCCTGATCTGGAAATTCCTTCCACCATTGTTGAGGAGGCATTAGGGGATGATGACGAGCCTCCAGAGAAGAAAAGCCGAGGGGAAGAGACCATTGATGATGGTATGCTTTTCCCTTTTCTCTTTCCGGTTCTTTTCTTTCATGAGAGCTTTTGTTTGGATCTACTGCTTTCTTTCTTTTGGCAGAAGATGATGGTTTGATGATGCCCGAAGTTCCGACCGATGAGGTGGTGACGGATCCTATCGTGGCATCTGAGGAGGGACCCAGAGATTCTGAAGTAGATCCAGAATCTCCTCCTAGTATGATTTTTTTTTCTTCTCTCTGTTGTTTTTTTATTTTTATTTTTTACCGCCAATTGCTGACATATATATATATATATATTTTGCCAGCTGACTTGCCAGAGGATTCCGACGACTTTGAGCCATTCATGGACACAACTTTTGATGATGTTTCGGATGCGCTCATGGAGGCAGAAAGCATTCCACCAGTCGTCGAAGAACGTACTTTGTAATGATAATCTTGATATTTTGATTTTTGACAAGATCATATTCATACCTTTTTCATTTTTTTCATTGGCAGGTTGTGAGGTGACAGAAGAAGTTCCTCTATCCTTTTCAGAACCAGAGCAGGGGGTACATGTGACCGATCCAGGAGTAGGGGCTTCTTCCACCAATTTTGATGAGGTAGAGGCGAGTCCGCCTACTGATATTCCTTCCCCAGCGGCTCCGATTGGAAAGAGCTTCTTGATTACTCTTCCAACGGTGCCTGACATGGGTAGTCGACCAACGGAGCATGGCGAGTCTTCATCTGAGCCATCCCGTCAATTTGCGAGGAAGGTGTTGAAGAGAGTCTTGAGCTCATGGGTCGAGACTCTTTCTTCTGGCCATTTGGAGGCTGGTTTTGGCATGGTGAAGCATGTGCAGAACATTCTTGCCGATAGCGAAGAAGTCGGTCTGGACATTACAGATGCCAAGGCTTTTGTTGATGAAGTCATCGCTCTAGGCAACAAGTGGACTGAGACCAAGAGCTTTCCGAATGATGATTTCTTCAACGAGATGTTTTTGAAGCCTTCCAGCGAGGTCAAATCTGATTTGAATGAGATCTCGCGGACTCGGAAGCAGCTCGTTCGGGAGAGGAATGTCACCGAGTTGGCTATTATTGAGCTGACACGGGACCAGCACCGCCTTGATAGGGAGGTCACCGAAGCCAGACAGCGCCTTGAGCTATTGGAAGAACAAGCCGCTGCCAAGTGGACTGCCACTTTGAAAGCTCGTGATAGAGAGAGGACTCTCATTCGCCAAGTTGAGGAGGTCGAAAGCAATCTCCGGAGGAAGACTCAAGAATATGAACAATGGCAGATTCTCGGGGAAGAGCTTCCTCGTGCTGAGGATGGATCGCGACGGCCTACCGCTTTTTATGGGAAGATTCTGAGGAAACGCGGCCTGGAAGCTTTGGAGGCTAAGGCCAAGTGTTTGCTTGAGGAGTTAAGCCTATGGCTGAAGACCATGTCGGACTAGCCTCCTGATTTGTAACAAACTTTTTCTTCTTTTCTTTTGGTACCTCCATGTATAAACATTTTGGCACTTCTTTTCTTTCTTGTTTTTTGTATCCCCTTATTTCACTTAAATTCACTTTTGATGAAATATAAGCAAAAATTGAATGGGAATGGTTTGTTTGAAAATTTGATCAAAAGGTTGTCATTTTGTGAAAATCTTTTGTCAAATGGTTGTTTTTAGGCATGAAAGCCAGATTTTGTGGCAAAAAGCCTGGTTTTTTGATATGGCTTGAAGGCCGAATTTTGGATGGCGTGAAAGCCAAAATTTTGTTTGGTATGAAAGCCGGTTTTTGGCATGAGAGCCGATTTTTGTGGCTTGAAAGCCAAGTTTTTGTTTTGTGGCATGGAAGCCGGTTTTTGGCATGAGAGCCGATTTTTGTGGCGTGAAAGTCAAGTTTTGGTTTTGTGGCATGGAAGCCAAAGATTTTGTGGCATGGGAGCCAAATTTTGTTTTGTTTGGCATGGAATCCGATTTTTGTTTGTTTGGCGTGAAAGCCAGATTTTGTGGCATAGAAGCCAAGTTTTTTTTATTGAAAACCAAGTTTTGTTTTGTTGGCATGGAAGCCAGATTTTTTGATGTTTGGCATGAAAGCCAGGTTTTTGTTTTGTTGGCATGGAAGCCAGATTTTGGTTTTTGGCATGAAAGCCAGGTTTTTGGCATAAAAGCCGGGTTTTGGCGTGAAAGCCATGTTTTTGGTTTTCAAAAATGCAAGTATCGACTAAGAGTTGCCTCCTTGCTGAATGGTATTGCAAGTATCCACTAAGAGTCGCCTCCCTGCTGAATGGTATTGCAAGTATCGATGGAATGTCGCTTCCTTGCTCATTCGGTTGCGAGTATCGATGGAATGTTGCTTCCTCGCAGATTTGGGTGCAAGTATTGACTGAATGTCGCCTCCTTGCTTTTTTCTCAAAAATTTGGTTTTGTGGGTATCGATGGAATGTCGCCTCCCCACGATTTTTGAAATTTGAGGTTTTTTCGAACCTTTGTTTTTTGTTTTGAAATTTGGGTTGTGGATATCAACTGAAACGTTGTGTCTCCACGATTTTTTTTTGAGATTTTGCAAGTATGGACGAGATGTCACTTTCTTGCGATTTTGAGGTTTTGGAAGTATCGAATGGGGTTCGGATCCTTCCGATTTTTGGGTTTTGTGTGAGTATCGACTAAACGTCGCTTCCCCACGGTTTTTTGAAAAACCATTTTTTGTTTAAAGACACGAGGGTCGTAAATTTTGACTCAAAACCATCTTTGGTGGTAAAAGTCAGGGTGGACTAGGGTGGAAATTCCTAAGTCCTGATTTTTGTTTCAAACCATGAATTTTGGGTTCAAGGATTGAAAGTTTTGGTCAAGTTAGGGAAGAGGCTCCGAAACTTGGATTTTGGGTTTGATTTTTTTGAACAATGAAACATTGAAAGTAAGCATTGCTTTTTGGCTTTTTAGAAATTTCAACATAGGTATGAAAACTCTAAAAGGGGTGGGTTGGACGAGCAAGTACCTAGGAATAGGCTTTGGCCATGTAGGCATCACTCTGACCCGATGTAGGAAGTCTTCAAGGGTAGTACCGCTTCAAGAACTTGCCATTGATGGGCAGCATACATCTATCACCTTCCATGTTTGGAAGAGCATATTCGCCATTGGAGAAGACTTTGTTGATGACGAAGGGTCCCTCCAATTTTGGTTCGAATTTGCCTTTGGATTTGTGGGCAAAAACCATTGGCCTTTTCACCGTAAGAACCAAGTCACCCTTTTTGTGGGCGCGTTGCTTGACCCTTTTGTCAAAAGATCCTGCCATGCGTGCTTGGTAAAGCTCAACGCTTTGTAGAGCTTCGAGGCTTCTTTCATCGAGATTATCCAGTTCTTGGAGTCTCAATTTGACGTTGCTTTCTTGCGTCATTTCATTTTGTAGAGATACCCTTAAGGAAGGAATTTGTACCTCTAGGGGGACAACTGCTTCACATCCATAGACCAAGGAGAATGGTGTGCTATGAGTTGGTCCTCGAACGGTAGTCCGGTAGGCCCATAAAGCTTCAGGCAGTTTGTCCCTCTAGTCTCTTTTGTGAGTGGAGACCATTTTCTTGAGAATTTTGCAGAGTGTCTTGTTGAAGGCTTCTGCTAGTCCATTCGCTGCCGGGTTATACGGAGTCGAAGGACAACTTTGGATTTTGTATTTGTCGCAGAACCTGTAGAATCTGTGATCACGGAATTGTGGTCCGTTATCATGGACGAATCTTTTAGGTATGCCAAAGCGACAAATGATGTTGGTTCGTAAGAATTGAATTACTGACAAGGTCTTCATTTCACTGAACGCAAATGCTTCTGACCACTTGGAGAAATAATCCGTAGCGGCGAAGATGAAGCGATGACCTTTGCTTGACGGGGGAGAGATAGGACCTATGATGTCCATACCCCAGGCTTCGAAGGGCCATGAGATCGTTGTAGGATGTAGCCACTCTGGAGGCATGTGTACATAATCTCCATGAACTTGGCATTTTTGGCAACGTTTAGCAAATTGCATTGCGTCAGCCACCATGGCAGGCCAATAATAACCTAACCTTTTTATCTGATCGTAGAGCTTGGGACCAGCCTGATGGGCTCCACAAAGACCAGCATGAACTTCTTTTAGAGTTTCTTCCGCCTCTTGTTGTGCAAGCAGCGTAGAAGTACTCCATTGAAGTTTTTTCTTGTAAAGCATTTTGGACGGAATATCCAAATGAAAGTTTGGGGCTCGTCTTTGGATACTTACCCGCTCTTTTGGGTATTCAGGTAGGATTCCGAACATAATATAATCAACGAACGGATCCCTCCAGTCGCCTATCGGAGGTTTAAGGATGGAAATTCGATCTCCGACCACTCGGTGGCATTCAACAACTGCTTGGTGTGTGTTGAGAGGGGGGAGAATCTTTCTTTGACACACTGTAATTTGCATGTTTTCCCCTTCTTGGGTTGCCATGGATGCAACAAGTCCAGCCAGGGCATCTGCACGGATGTTTTCACCTCTGCGGATGTGGGTGATGTGACAGATGTCAAAGTTTTGACGAAGCGATTGCGCCTTGTTGTAGTAAGGCAACAGATCAGGCTTCCTGATTTCATATTCCTGATTCATCTGATTGACGATCAGTTGAGAATCTTCAGATGCGTCCAGCATGGTGATGCCATATTCGAGGGCGAGTTCCAGTCCTATGATCAGAGCTTGGTACTTAGCTGCATTATTTGAACATGGTTCCAGTAGCGAAAATGCGTGTGGAATCATGTATTTATCGGGGCTAACAAAGAGAATGCCAATTCCCGATATCGGCTTTCCCTTTTCATTTGTCCTGGTTGCACTATCGAAGTACATGTTCCAGGAGGCATTTGGTGAGGAAATCTCCACGTTGTAGACAGGTTCGTCTAGGAGATCATCCCTGAGCGGAGAATCCCTAGGCAGTGGATGCTCTGCGAGAAAGTCTGCCAGAGCTTGACCTTTGATTGCTTTCTGTGGTACATACCTAATATCAAATTGTGACAGAAGGATGGACCATTTTGCCAGCCGGGCATTGAGAGAACCTGCTTTTGTGACAAGGACCTTTAAGAGATTGATCCTCGATATCAGGTATATTGTGTTTGACAGCAAATAGTGACGCAGCTTTTGTATGGCGAACATCACTGCCAAGCATTCTTTTTTAACTGGAGAGTAGCGATGCTCTGCACCTATCAACATGCGACTGAGGTAGTATAGAGCAACTTCTTTTTCTCCATTATTTTCTTGTGCAAGTAGAGCGCCCAAAGAATAGTCGAGAGCTCTTGTGTACAAGATGAATGGTTTTCCGGTTGTGGGAACAGCCAACACCGGAGGCTTGGTCAGGTATGACTTGATGTCTTGAAATGCAGCTTCACATTCAGCATCCCAAACAAAGTCTACACCTTTCTTCATCAGGCGAGAAAATGGACGGCATTTTCCTGATAGATTGGAAATGAACCGTCGGATGTATGCCAATTTTCCTTGAAGCCCTTTTAGTTCTCTTAGGGTTCTTGGAGATGGCATTTCTAGAATTGCCTTGACTTTGATGGGGTCAAGTTCTATTCCAGCTTTCAGGACTATGAATCCGAGAAACTTACCCGATGAGACACCGAAGAAGCATTTGAGGGGATTCATTCGCAGTTTGTGTTTGCGAAGCCGGAGGAAGACTTCTCGAAGATCTTGGAGATGGTCTTCTTTCCTTTTGCTTTTGACGGCGAGGTCATCAACATAACATTCGACCATCTTATGCTGCATATCTTAGAATATCTTCATCATAGCCCTTTGATATGTTGCACCAGCATTTTTCAGACCAAATGGCATGACAGTGTAGCAATACACGCCAAATGGGGTCCGAAAGGATGTATGCCTTTCATCTTTGGGATGCATCTTTATCTGGTTGTAGCCAGAGAAGCCGTCCATGAAAGTCATTCGCTCAAACCCGCAGGTGTTGTCAATCATTACCTCCGGTATGGGGAGCGGGAATTCATCTTTGGGGCATGCATTATTCAGGTCTCTATAGTCAATACAGACTCTGATTTGCCCATTCTTCTTTGTCACAGGGATGATGTTGGCCAACCATTCAGGATGCTGTTCCTCGCGGATGAAGCCAACGTTTTTGAGTTTCTGAACTTCTTGTTCAATTTTGTCCATCACATCAGGACGGAATCTTCTTTGGCCTTGTTTGACAGGCTTGATATTTTCTTGCAGGTTGAGTTTGTGAACTGCTATTTTGGGATCTAAGCCAGGCATTTCAGCGTAAGACCATGCAAAACATCAACAAACTCACGAAGAAAAGAGATATACTCGGGTAACTCCTCATCCTTTATATTCTTGCTTATGAATACAGGACGTGGGTTATCTGGTGTTCCCAAGTCTATCTTTTGAACAGAATCTTCTGTCGGAAGGTTTGAAGGTGGTTCCTCCACAACATTTTCCGAGGTTTCCAAGTCAACAAGACCTTGTGGATTTCCAAGGGCGTTTTCAGACCATGGCTCCGTTTCTGTCCATAAATCTTCTTGATCGGTATTCTTCTTAAGACTTGCTATGAGATGATCCCAATCACCAGCTGAAACTGGGTCGAAGTAAGGCACTTCTTTTGGAGACGACGGCTCTTCTGAATCAGAGAACCGTGCGTCTGTGTCATCGGACAATTCCTCTTCATCATCAGAGAAATCATACCAATTTGATGAGCTTCCTGGGTCCTTGTCGGGTAACTCTTCAAAGAGATATCCAGGGAGATCGATGTCTTCATCGACATGAGATGTTGAGGCTTGGTCGGCAAAACGACTCTGCAGCCTTTGTGTCAGCTGTCTCATCAGAGTGTCAGGATCATACCCCAATCCGTATGAAGACTTGTCTATGCGATGGTGGAGTTTCCAATCTTCCAGCTGACTTTTGGTCAGGGTGGGTTCCAATGGTGTGAGAATACTACGGCCACCTCCCAAACCAATTGGATTTTGAGCGTCATAGCCCATTTTCTTCATGATAGCTTGTGCCATTGGACTATACAAGGATAGTTGAGGCATACCTTCATTTCGGAAAGGCTTAAGCAGGCAGTTTGATGAAGAAGCGTTCGATCTATGGAAGAAGATTGATTTCTCTTCTGCCGACGTTTTTGGAATGACGAAGGTAGTAGACGCAGGATCTTCTACGTCAGCTGGGGTCTCCAATGGAGTGAGTGTAGGCCGAACTTGCTGAGTATCAGCTTGGCTTGACGATGTATCGTCTTCAGTCTCTGAATCCGAATCCGTGTCTTGTGTGATAGACACGAAGGAGACAACAAACTTGCCCCCTGTCTTTTGCTTTGTCTTCTTTGCTTTAGTAGTGATTACAAAAGGTTTGGAAGATTTGAAGGAGATGACGAAGGGAGACTGATTGCTCTCTTTGAGTTTGCCGGAAGGTTTGTTTTCTTCGGATGATTGCTGAGGAGCCTTGCCTTTATCATTTTGGAGATTGCCGGCAAATGATGCTGTTTTCTCCTCCTTTTCTTCTTTTTCATCCTTGTACATCTGAGAGTCTGCAAAATGGACTTCCTTGCCTTTGAAGGGCTTTTTGTCTGCAAACACTCGATGTATCAAGCCGTCGTCGCCAACAAACTTGATGCACTGATGTAGAGTCGAAGGAACGACACCGTTTTCGTGTATCCAAGGGCGTCCAAGAAGGATGTTGTAGCATGAAGCTGTTTTTATTGCATATACGCTGACCTCAGAGATAAGATCGCCGATTTGCAACCTGAACCGGATTTTGCCAATGGGCCTTTGAGCACTCCCATCGTATCCAAAGATGGACATAGATGTGTGGCTTAGTTTGCTAGGTGGGATACCCAGCTCTTCGAGTGCCGAAGTAGAGATGAGGTTGAGTTCAGAACCCAGGTCGATCTGGACCCTGTGTATCGGCATCTCTTTGATGTACCCTGTGAAGTACAAGGGTCGGTTGTGCTTCGTCACGCCTAGTAGGAGGTTTTCCTTATTGAAGGCAATGGTAGCACTTGCGGCTTTTTGGACCGAGAGGCATTCAGTGCAAGGTCCTCCAGCTTCTTTCTTTTCTCCTTTTGAGGAGGTTTTTGATTTTGTGACCCTATAGTCCATTTCAATTTGCGGGACTTGCGGGGCATGTTTGTCGACATCCAGATTCAGCCTTTGCAGTTATGAAATGAGACTATCACGAGTTTGTGGTGACATTCGTAATAAGTCTAGGATGTGCAGTCGTGCAGGTATGTGTTTGAAGTGCTCGATCAAGTCATACTTGAAAGCCTCCTTTAGGCCTGCATTTTCATTATCACCGCCGCTTGGGGCATTTACAGCTTGTTTTCCCGAAGGATTTACATAAGAAGAAGAAGAAGGTTGGTTGTAGTTTTCGTGGTAATCCCGGCCAGAGCGGGTACCTTTCCCAACTTCAAAAGCTTCTAGAGGTGGTTCTTTTTTCGGAAGACCCCCTTCGGGTTCAAGGGGCTGATCTTCCCCATTTGCTGAAAATGCCTCTGCAGCAGCATTGCCGTCTTCAGTTATTGCGTTGCATGGAGCATTTTCCGGGAACAAGTCCTGAACAGCTTCCAACAACTTTTCTTCTTTGTCCAGTATTTCATCGGTCCAGACATCTCCTTTGAGGTTGGGTACTTGGGACCAATTGACTGGGTTTTCTTTGAAGACTTCATCAGCCAGAGCTTCTTCATGGTGATCAGTCGGAAGAGGTTTGAATTCTGATGTCACTGTTTCAGGAGACGATGGCTGAGAAGGTGCTATCTCAGTGGAAGTCACCCGAGAATATGTAGCTCTAGAAGATATGCTACTGGATACATTTTGAGAGTCCGTGGCCTCAGCAGATGGAGCTTCAGAGGGATTATCATCCTGAACTATCACATTATAGGCAACTTTGATAGAAGATGCCTCCATAATGGACCGTTGGGAATCAGACTCATCCTCCGATGTAAGAGGATCATCAATCCAGCAACTTTCTTCATTTTTCGGAGTCACTGGAGGAGATGCTTGTAGATTTTCCGGGACTTCCAGTTCTGGATTTTGATGAAGTTGGTTGATGCGATCCTGCTCCTGCTCTATGGCTAGACGCTGCAAGATCCTCGCATATTCTTCAAGATCGGGCATAGGAGCCAAATCTTTTTCTTCATCTGCTCCTTGTGGTTCGACCTGGTTGGGATCCACTAGAGCATTTGTTTTTGCCGTGTTAACAGCATTTTGGGCAGCCTCTTGGTCTTCATCATCATCAGACCAGGATCCTTGTGGTTGGAAGGGGTTATACCAGATTACTGGCATAAGGTGGGATTCTGGAATCCATTCTTCGTCGGAGAGATATTCTCCGGTTTCAAGGGATTCCTCCCACTCATCGGTGTCACTGGACTCATATCCATTTATGGAGAATCCAACTACCGAGTTACAAGAGTATGATGCCCCCTACGTAGTCTCATCTCTGAGTCGTGGTGGCATGAAATCACTGAGAGTGAATTTTCTTATCACTCTTGAAACTTTGGGGAGAGACCCCTCTGTTGCCCCTAGTGAAGTGGTAGAGGAAGTTTCTGTTTTTTCAGGAACCTCTTGTTTTGTTTGAGCATTCTCCTGCTGTTTGAGCTTGCGGAGTTGTCTCTTGGCTTGCCTTCGCTGTTGCGCGGTCGGCTTTGTTTTGACGATCTCCCAATTTTCATCTTCTAGGAGATCGGGATGTACCCATATGGGTTGTCCCTCTGGTGTTGGGTAAGGCACCAGCTCTTGGGACGTTTGGGTCATTTTTATCACCTTGAAGGAAGTAGTGACTTTTTCCTTTGATGATTTGGATGTTTGTCCATATGACACCATGTTAACGGAGGCAGACCCATAGTTTTTTGTCAAAGGTGATGACTCCGTTTTTCCACATCTCGTTGATCTTCTCTCTCACAACGAAACATTGGTTGAGAGGATGCGAGACCATTTGGTGGTATGGACAATATCGGGGATCGTTGGTTTTGCAAACATCTCCTGGTCTTTTGGGGTCAGGCAAGGTGAGTTTGCCATTTGCCAGGAGAGCCCCAAATATTTCTTCGACATCTTCATGGAACGGGTATTTCTTTTCTACTCGTTCTTTGAAGGCATCAGAGAGTTCAGGTCTCTTACCTGCAGCTTTATTTTCAGCTTTCTTTGGTGGCTGAGGAGCTGACTTGGTTTGCACATTGAGAACCTCCTTTTTCTTTGGCTTGGAGGTCGGAATGACGGTCTGCTCCTTCTTTGACGACTTTTGACTGTTGAGGTCTTTGATCACCGTTTCAGCCTCCATAGACGCTTCTAGGAGTTCTCCCAAGTTTTTTGATTTGTTGCCGATGATCATGGAGCGGATCCTTGCTCTCATGTTGTTTCGGCAAATGTCGACTAGCGACGCTTGTGGCAGCACATCTGAGCATTTGTATGCCATTGCTTTCCACTTGTGAATGAAGTCGTATGTTAACTCATTCTCTCCCTGTTTAAGGCTGCAGAGCTGAGCCATAGTAACAGGATGATCCTCACCTTTGAAGTGGGTCAGGAAACGTGTCTCTAGCATGGTCCAATTTTGAATGGAGTCCTCTGGCAGAGTGGAATACCAATCAAAGGCCGTACCTTTTAGGGTACTTGCAAAGAGCCGGATCTTGAGTGCATCTTGATCCGCAATCGTTCCTGTCAGGATCTTGAAGTGGATGACATGTTGTCTGGCTGAACCTTTCCCCGTATATGTTTGGAGAAGAGGTTGTTTGAACTTTTGGGGAAATGGAGCTGAGTCCATCCATAAGGGATATGGTGGCTTGATCCTATGCTCCTTCAGTGTATCCTCTTCTTTTACTTTGGCGAGGATATTGTCCACGTCATTTTTAGTAAGGGCGCGTGACTCATCTTCTCCACCGTTTGCCTCATCTTGTGGAGGAACTTCCTCATTGTTTGGTGGACGCTGGAGAGTGAGAAGGAGGTTTTCCATCAGAATCTCTATTCTCTGTTGTCCTTGCTCTAGCTGCTGAATGCGTAGAGCCATGTCGTCATGTGGTGGAGGTTGCTCAGAGTTTGTGACCAAGACATTCATCCTTCGTGAGTCGAACGAAGATACCGTCTTAGTGACTGAGCTGGAGCTCATGAAGGGTCGAGTTGCAGGAGAGTAGGCCCTGGCAAGTTCTTGTCGTGGCCTTGTGATGCACGACTTGATTTTGGGCTTGTATGAGCAAGCCGGCTCGTGCTGAGTAGTTTTTGTTGTTCGGTGGAGGGTAGGTTTCTCTCCTTTGATGTAAGCAAGAGGATAAAACCTATTCTCCTTGAAAGGAGCCAGGTATGCTGGCTTTGCAGATGTCTGGGACCTTCTTTGTTTTGGTGAAGATCGCGGGGACCAAGTCTTGGGACAGACTTGGTTTTTTGTAGGTTGAGGCCTCATGGGATTGCCACGAGCCTCAGGTTTCTTGGTGACCGCCTTTGGTGTCGGGGGAGTGACACGTTTGGGGGCGGTCTTCTGCTTCTTAGCAGGCACCGTCTCTTCTGCGGGTAGTGGGAATGGTCCCAGTGACCCGAAGACGATGGTCCGGGGAGTGGAGCTCGACCCGGTGTTTTGGGAGTTGCCGAGGGAGGTGATGCTTCGGCAGCTGGCGGGGCGCTTGAAAGTGCCCTTGCTTTGCTTCTCTTGAAGCATGACTTGGTACTTGTTCTCATCGAAGGTGATGGTCAACGAAGCTGCCATTGTTAGTTTTGAAAAACTTTTCTGAAACAAGACCACATCCATTAGTAATCACAAGAATATGGTGATCATAAATGGGCTATACTATGGTTTTGTCTTTTCAAATCGCTCAGGGGCATGGCCCATTCTGAGCGTAATGAAGAAGGCCAAAAGCCATAGATGGTACAATTGTTCTAAACGCAAGTATGGTTGGCTCGAAATGAGCGTTCCAGGGACTGCTAGAAGCAATTGTAGATCTTAATTCAAATTACCAAGAAGCGAAGCTCACTCGAGGTAAAATGATATAAGGTTAGAGATACAAATGTGTCGGTCGCGAATACAGTAGACCCGAAAGGGCGTACGAGCACCGCTAGACACAAATGTTGTAAATCGCATCTTTGAAGGACACGAGATGGGATTTTTTGAAATATCAAGAGTGGATTCGCAAAAGAGAGCAAATGGTATTCCAATCCGAATACAGGTTCAAACATCTCTGCGAGCCTATATCCGAAAAAGGAAAGAACCAGGATTTCTCAGATTTGAATCCAATAGTGACAAGAGTTTTTTTTTTTTGAAAAGTCAAGATTGAATTCATAAAAGAGGGCAAATGGTATTCCAATCCGAATACAGGTTCAAACATTTTTACGAGCCTAAATCCGAAAAGGAAAGAACCAAAATTCCTCCAATTTGAACACAATAGTGACAGAAGTTTTTTTTTTTAAAATTTTTGTTTTTTTTTTTTGGAGAGTGCACATAGGTCTTCCAATTCGGTCTTATGAAACCTTAGTGGATAGATTAGCCCCCAGGTAAGGGTAGGATTACTTAATGAACCCGTTTGAAGGACCCTTACCTCGAACAGTCTAGCTGCCTCCACACTCTGGACAAGGCTTTTCTTAGATCCACTTTGGTCAAAGAACGCAATTGGTGCAACCTTAATGCTCTCTCTTTTTTTTTGAAAGACCTCCAATGGACTCATCAAAGAGAGGAAACTGGCCCCTCCCAATCCGAACGTTGGCTCAAACATTTCTGCGAGCCATTGCACGAAAAGGAAAAGACAAAAGTTTCTCTAATTTGAATCCAAAAGAGAGAAATTTGAAAAGTTTTTTTTTTTGAACTTTTCTTTTGTTTTTTTTTTGAAAGATCTCCAATGGACCCATCAAAGAGAGGAAAATGGCCCCTCCCAATCCAAACGTTGGCTCAAACGTTTCTGCGAGCCATTGCACGAAAATGAAAAGACAAAAGTTTCTCTAATTTGAATCCAAAAGAGAGAAATTTGAAAAGTATTTTTTTTTGAACTTTTCTTTTTTTTTTTTTTTTCTGAAAGATCTCCAATGGACCCATCAAAGAGAGGAAAATGGCCCCTTCCAATCCGAACGTTGGCTCAAACATTTCTGCGAGCCATTGCACGAAAGGGAAAAGACAAAAGTTTCTCTAATTTGAATCCAAAAGAGAGAAATTTGAAAAGTTTTTTTTTTAAACTTTTTTTTTTGAAAGATCTCCGATGGACTCATCAAAGTGAGGGAAATGGCCCCTCCCAATCCGAACGTTGGCTCAGACATTTCCGCGAGCCATTGCACGAAAAGGAAAGAACCAAAGTTTCTCTAATTTGATTCCAAAAGAGAGAAACTTGAAAAGTTTTTTTTTTGAACTTTTCTTTTTTTTTTTTTTTGAAAGATCTCCAATGGACCCATCAAAGAGAGGAAAATGGCCCCTCCAAATCCGAACGTTGGCTGAAACATTTCTGCGAGCCATTGCACGAAAAGGAAAGAACCAAAGTTTCTCTAATTTGAATCCAAAAGAGAGAAAACCTTTTTTTTTTTTGAGAAAAGAAAGAATGGAAACAAGTTCAAAGAAAGAAGTTTCCAAAGAATTCCATGTCATGTTTTTTTTTTAGATACAAGATCCAACATAGGCCACCAACTAGAAGGGAGCCAAGGATTCTAACCATCGTGTTTTCAATTGAACATGTCCCACCGGGTAGTGCCAACTTGATGGACCCGTCTTTTTCTTTCTCGCCTTCCTCCGTCCTCGGTCCACCGAGGTGCGGCGGGGCGAAGAGAAAAAAAGAGCAAGCATCAACATTTTTTTTTTGTACGGGTATGCCAGATTTTCTATTCTACTTGGAATTTGAAGTGGTCATCCGGAGATTCACCTTCACAAGTAGAAAAGGAAATAAACTTTTTTCTAACTTTCCATTGCACATATATTTTAAAGAAAGAGACAAGGTTTTAAAATGCCGTGAGAGGCGATTTTGTTTAATTTGCCGTGAAAGGCAGTTTTGTGCCGTAAAAGGCAGTTTACAAATCTCATCAAAATGTGAAGACAAGAAATGTGATTTTTATGTCTCTTTAAAAAAATACACAATACAACAGAAAAGAAAGAAAAGGAATCTGACTTCTCAAGAGATCGTGGGGACTCGTTCAGATCGACGGTCGCGAGTCAAGTATGGACTCCGCCATCGTCCTTCAGATGAGAACACTTGATGCTTTGATTCACTTGGCTTGGCTTGGACCTCAGATTTATAGAGGATAAAGACCAAGAGAAGGTCTTATATCCAATAAAAAACAAAGTAGACCGGCCGAAAAGCTGCATCTAGGCCATGTTGGATAGAAGAAGAGAGGAGATCTTGGGGGGGGTGGCCCCCCAAGGGACTTCGATCACCTTGTGGTGTTTTCTTGCAGCAGAGTTTCTTCAGAGTAGCTGAGCTTCTTTGCGCAGAGATTTCTCCGAGAGTTTTTAGCAATTTTTTGGGGATTTTTAAGGACCACTTCAGACAATTTTTCTAGACCCTTTCTCTTGGAATGACCGCCTATTTATAGGCTTTTGGTGGCCATTAGGAGGGTTTTATGGGCATTAATGGTATTAATGCTCCATGATGGGAGGAGTTACAAGATTTAATTCTTTATATTGTAACTCCTTTTTCTTGGATTTTGATTGGCCGATGGAGAATAATGGGCATTTAATCTCCATGATGATGGGAGTTTCATGATTAATTACCATGATTAATCTCCATAATGATAGGAGTTACATGGTTAATTGTCATGATTAATTGGACTTGTAACTCCCATTTCTTGGCTTCTGATTGGGCCGTTCAAAATAATGAGTTAAAGACCCTAATAAATTGCCATAAAAGGGTCATTTAACTTCATTAATTGGCTGCCGAGTCGCTTGAAGAGTTGCGGGCCGCGCCGCGTCTTTTGGAATTCTTCTTGCGAAGATCATCGATGGGTCCGTACGTTGTTTGATGTCGGATGACGATGAAAATTCAGACATTGGTTGCCACTAATGGGCCGGAAGCATCTGTCCAGTCGATTTCTTGATCGGTCGGGCAGAAAGTGTGCTTTCTTGGTCGGCCAATTGGCAGTTTCGGAGTGTCCGATGATGATCAAATGATTTCGATGGCGGATCCGTGATGTTGACGAAGATCGACGGATATCATGCCTCAAAAATCAGATTTTAAGAAAATCACAGGGGCCAAACAGCGCGAAACACGAAAAAGAACGGAAAAATGGCACTTTTGGCGGAAATCCGGAGACCCGGATTTCCAGGGTCGCCGGCGACCATGCACCCATGGTCGCCGGCGACCATGGGGCTTGCGACCTTGGACTTTGGTCCTTTTTTCGGTCGCCTTCCGGTCGTCGTTTCTTGGTCGTTTCTCGGGCTTTTTCGCTTCTGTTTTCTCCTGTATTTTTCTTTGACATTTCTCCTCATTTATTGGCTTAATTCCTCTGAAGAAAACCTGTTGAAAGGCTATGCAAATCAGAGCACAAAGTTTCCTATTTTTTGGAAAAGCCGAAGACTCTGTAGCCGATTTTCCGCCAAGAGTTGAAACTGGGTCAAACGATGTCGGAATGACCTGAAATTTGAGGTGAAGCTTCTTGGGCATTAGATAGGACCAACCATGGGCTTTTATTTGAGTTTTGAAGCCGTTTGGGGTCCCGTCAATGCTTGACTTGATTTCACCGTGCGGAAGATGTCGAGCTTTGATGTACGGTCATCCGATGTCCGATTGACCTAAAATTTGACGGGGAGCCTATTGGAGTCATTTTGAGATGATCCATTAGCTCCGATTTGGATGCTATGGTCCCGGGAAGCTTCGCCGCCGGTAGGTTTGATTTCGCTTCGGAGCATCAAAACCGGGTCAAACGTTGTCGGAATGACCTGAAATTTGACGTGCAGCCCTTTGGAAGCATGCAGAAGCTGCTCATGTGTTTTGTTTGATGAGTGGGGGCATCAGAGGTTCTCGCCGCCGGGAGGCTTGATTTCGCCGTTCGAGAGTTGATGGAGGGTCAAACGGTGTCGGTTTTACTTGAAATTCGACATGGAGCCTTTTGGAGGTATTTTGAGACCATCCATAGACTCTGATCGAAGATTTGATGTATTTGACACTGTCGCCGTCGGGAGCTCCCGCTCAGCTGTTGGAGGATTGAAGTTAGGCCAAATGGTGTCGAAATGGCCCGAAACTTCACGTGTACCCTTCTTTTGGCTACTTTGAGAGATCTTGTAGTTTTTGTTTGGTTTTGTCAAGATCTGATGCTTGAAGCAGCTTTGCCTGTTAATAGTAGGATGCGGCTCCATATAGCTTTTGATGTTGATGAGGCAAAGTGACATTTTTGGTGTCAACAACCACGATCAGATCCGTCCCGCCTTATCGGCCGGAACCTCAAGCATCATCAAATCATCATCTTCTGCCAAAAGAAAGAAAAGCAGTAGATCACAAACAAAAGCCTAAAGAAGCGGAAAAAGAGAGAAAAATGGTCATACCATCACTACTGATCTTTTCTCGTCGGCTCCTCTTCTCTGGAGGCGCATCGTCATCCCCTGATGCTTCCTCAGCAATGGTAGAAGGGACTTCCAGATCAGGAGAGTTTTCGTGCCGTCTCTTACTTCTGCACTGTCTTCTCCTCCTCTTGTTCCTATGGGACGAATTGCTGGAAATACCCACCCCGCCATCAAAATCAGGCCTCTCACCAGAGTCCTCACTGGACGGTTTGCCCTTGCCGGCAAACTCCATGGAAGCCTTTGCTTGCTCTGCTTGTATCCAAGCAACGACCGCAGCCTCCTCCTTTGCGAGCCGTTCGAAGACTTCATCAGGTATCTCTTGTGCAGCTCCCGATCTGATGACGTCCTGATCATCGAGAAAGCCTATTTTATGCTTTTCACCTGAAAGGAAAGCAAGAACTTCCTCTCGGCGGACGCCATCTGACTTCCCGAGACCCTTCCCAGAAGACTGCTTTACATCGATCTCCTTCTTGGAAAGCCCCCGGTACACCGAAAAGCTCTCCACGAACCACTTCGTGAAACCAGCAGTCCGGAAGGTGGGCAACTCAGGATAAGGAATCATGGTGGTAGTGTCTTTCGCGCTATAAAAGGCCCATGCATTACTCCCGTCCTGTAGACGTCCAAAATGCTTCACCTTACTCGAAGGCGCTCCAACAACGCCTTGGGAGAAGCCAACTGCAAGGCAAAACGCGAGGGAACTTACGGCTGGATGTCGACGAAAAGATGTCTATGGTACACCATCGTGCCGACACGTATGTTGAAAAGCCAAGCTTTCCTGTGTTTGTTAAAGAATAGTGTCTCCTCGACCCTGCCCTGGTGGAATCTCGGGAGACACCAAAATCAAAAGCCTTCTTCCGCAAGCCCGGAGAAAGCTTCACTAAAGACTGCCCCCATCTTGATGTCCCAGAATCGTCGGATCCTCAAATGGGCAGATAAAAGAGATTCGGAAACAGGCTTCCATCTAGCCAACCGAATCATAAAGGGGTCATCGTCCTGTGTAGTGCCCAATCGGTGGAAACCAGGACAGTGGTATACATAGCACAAATAAAGGATATGGACTGAAAATACCCTGTTCATGGGAAGCCCAAGTCGATCCAGGAAAGCAGCAACCTGCAGTTCGGTGCACAAATAGGAGTAAAGAGCAGGCACCAAAGCAAGCCGCTCTCCAAACGCCATTTGACAAGCCGGAAAAATGCAGTGCGGCCTGATGTGCGTTCCATCTCCTCCTGCAAAAATAGCCTCACCCAACCAATAGGTGAGGTAAACAGCGAGATCTCTTTGCAGCGCAATGTCAAAATGAACGGCGTCTGTGTTTGCGAAGAATTCCTTCAAATTTTTTTGCATGGCGGAGCTCTTCTTCCAACCCAGGTTCTTAGCCTTAGCTTCCTAGGTTGTACTCTCAGAGGACTCCCCGCTTTCAAAGAAGTTGGAAGACAAAGAGCTACAACTCTTCCAACTGCTACACCGAACTTTCAAGCTCTCCTTCTCCTTCAAGAAATCATAGAAGGCGAAGAGCTGAAAGTACAAAAGCCTGAACTCATCAGACTGCTCCTCAAGGACGCTGTCAATAGGCATAAACTCCTCATAGAGCTTGGCGAGGATAGGCATCCCAGTGATGGCGCTCAGTTCTTTTAAAGAAAAACCAATCTCACCGTTCGTGACAACGAAGGTATTGGTTTGTGGAAGGAACGACTCCAGCATGGCCATGAAGGCTTCATCGGAGAAAACCACGGTTTGCTGAAAAGCGCGAACCGCATAAAAAATATCGGCCTCCTTCAAAATGGCACTGCCAACCTGCAGGATGTGATCAGTCCACGACTCCCAGCTCGAGTCAGCGCTGAAACGGTCACGATGTCGAAAATGTTTCACCCAATTGCTGCCATCGCCCTTGAAAATGCCAAGGCCCACCGGTCTCAAATTGACTGAAGGATGGTCTGAACCTTGGTAGCTGCTGGCCGGCATCAAAATGTTCATACGGGCAGGCGACTTCTCTACAAAACCAGAAGGGTCGCCAACGAAAACCCCGGTCTTGATCACACTAGTCCTCTTCACCTAGCTTGGAGGATCTTCCCTCTTTGAGCATGTGGAGGAAAGGCTCATGATTGAGATAGTCCAATCGAAGGCCGACCGGGTAGAAACAGTTCTCTTCTCACCATCAACTGTATGAGAGAACTGAAAACATCTCCTTTGGTATGTTGAATCGTCGGGGATAGCATCACCAGAGAAGAAGGTAGGCTTGGGCATAATGCTCTGTGTCACGCCCCCGAACCCGGACTCCCCACAGCGGTCCGACCTCTGGGACGCGAATGGGGAGGTAAGTGATAAATATATTTCTCCCCTTAGGATCCGCGTGTGTGAGGAAGACAAAAATTCCAAACACATCAAGAACATTTCGCGGAAGCTTACGTGGCGTTGCGACCTGGAGCCCCGTGGTCATCGGATTCCGTGTTGCACTCAACCCGACAGCATAAAGCTGTCATACAATTCTCATACTCAGACTGGAACAAAACATGTTATCAAAATATATACAGAGCTGACAGTGATAGGCTTATCATTACCTAAGCATATTCAAGTTATAATTTAACAAGTGCATTAATTACAATCCCAAGAGAAAAGAGGCTAACAAAAGCCTTACAAATCCACAAGCTAAAACAAATACTACCCAAGTGTGTAACGAATCTTTGAAGTCACGCACGATGTCTACATGACATCATTGACAAAATAATCCTGTAAGACCCGTAGCTTTACAACCATCTGCACATGTACTAGCTCAAGACAAGAACTTGCTACCTAAGGCACCAAACAAACAAGGTTAGACACGACAGTTTGGCAGGTGATCAATTTAGGCATGAGTATAAATTATTTAAAATTTATAAGAAATCATATACTGAATTTAAAACAGTTTACAAATCTTAAAACGATGCTTGAACGATATACATGTCAAGAAAACAAAAGTCCATGAACGAGATATGAGGTAAAACTAGCATAAGTACATATGATCTAGTGTTCAAAGCCATTTAATGAATTTAAAACAGTACATGAGCAAAAGCAAGACAAAGCTAGCTGGATTACAGGAAAATATCATAATTCGTAAATCCACATTGAGCTCATCCTTTCTTCGTCATACATGATGACAAGAGCAAGCAGAACAGGCAAGATAGGCAAAACAAGACAAGAGCCCGAGCCACACAGGGTGGGCGGGAAAATTGGCCGAGGAACCGGAAGCAGGACAAGAGGGTGTATATATGAATATACGACTAATCTGTAGATTGTCCATGGTTTAAGGACCTCCCAAACAGTGGATCAGACTGAGAGGGTAGTCCAAGCTCAGTGGTATTCACCTAAAATCATTTATGCACGAAAACAGGATAATACATATACAAGCCGACCAAATTAGGGAAAATTTACTTATCAAAACAGGACAAGGCAGGACATATCAGAGATAATGTGTGCAATAACATGATAAGACAGAAATAGTAATCCCCATTATAGTTTCTTGAAACATTTCAAAATTCAGGCCAAACTTGCAAAACGAAACAAGTCTTACAAAAATCGTCGCATCAGAAATCGGGATTCCAAAACAAGCTAAACAGTCCACATTAAGACCTCACATTGACTTTTGTGTATTTGAAACCCAATTGTCAAAATTAATTAATGTTTCTCCCCATTTTGGTTCTTGAAACAATTTGTAACAAAGCTGATACTTGTAAGTAAAAACAAGTGTAAATTAATACCCGAAACAAAACTGATACTTGTAAGTCAAAACAATGCAAAACGATACCCGAAACAAAACCCAATGCTTGTAAGTCAAACAAGTGCAAAACAAGAACCGAGACAAAACCAATGCTTGTAAGTCAAACAAGTGCAAAACGAGAACCGAGACAAAACCAATGCTTGTAATTCAAAAAAGTACAAAATGATATCCTTCGTGTCAAGGCTAAGTTTTTCAAAACAGACTTTCAAGTATATGCTAAGACCCTTCATTCGATTCTTGTGTAATTGAAACCCAAATGTTGGAGTTAAAAGCGGATTGGTGCCCTTGAAGGTAAACAACATTTTAGATTTCCAAGTACACAATATCAAGACAAAAGCCCCTCAACATATTCTAGTTTTTCGTTGGATTCCTCGCTTCGAGAGCTTTCCAACGGTATATAGAACTTCCGAATTCGATATGAGAATCAAAAGTTATGGGCGTTTCAAAATGGACTGTTTTAATCCCTACTGTAGGTTCCCGGCATCCGGACGCCCCTAGCTTCTGTTTGCTGGCGTCCGGACGCCAGATACCCAGCGTCCGAACGCCAGGAGGCAGAAACCTCCCAGACATTCGAAATTTTCCTGTTTTCGTTGGATTTTCTGATCTCATTCATCTGGGATCCAATCTCCTCCTTCCTAAGCCTTTCCAAAGACTATAACCTGCACAAAAAGAGCCTCCAACGACAACCATTTCACACCATTCACGATCCTCAAACTCCTCCATTCTCCTTGCCACATTGATCATCAACCAAACCATTCAAAACAAGTAAATTACAACCAAAAACCAGAATTCAAACTTGACAAAGCGCAAGATTGTGAACCATTTTAAAACTCATGCATGAAAGCATAAAAATGCATTTCAATTAATCCCAAGCATGTCAATATAGCACAAGAGAAAAATAGGAATGGAAAACAACCATTTAAAAATCAAGATAACATCCATACTCAACATGCATTAGGGAAGGCTAGAAAGATCACTTGCCTTTGACCCAATAGCTAATCCAAGAACTTCTCAAGAACCCTACCCACGAGCTGACCCAAACTCTACAAAAACCCCATGAAAAGAACTTCAAAAAGCCAACCAATTGGAAATTAAGAGACCCATTTTGAAAATGGGTTTGCATGTTTGAAAAACACAATCCTTGTAGGCTCAAAAGATTCCATTAGAGAGGAGGAGAAGAGATCTCACCTGGAGCTAGCTAAACAAGAAGAAAGTGGCTGGATGGAGAAGGTAGAGTTGCTGGATTTTTGCACAAAGAGGGTCCAGCTGAAGCTTGAAGCATGAGGAAGAAGATGGTGTGGTCAAATCTTGATTTGAAGTCTTCTAGCTAGGGCGTGCAAGGTGAAAAGATGGAGAAGGAAGTGGTTTTCTCTCTTGAAGAATAGTTGCAGGAACACAAGAGAACGGGTTCTGAAACGTGGTTGAGTGAGGGAGATGAAGACTTAAGTGGAAAAGTGGAAAATGTGGGGCCCAATACAGCTGAAATTTAAAATGGCTAAATCATGGTCTTGCGGGCCTCAGATGAAATCGACAAAGAAGACAAAATCGATTGTCGAAATATCTAGTTTCCAAAAAGTATAAATTTGGCCTAGTTCTGAAATTTCAAATTTTGGGTCCAGATTTAATGTAGAAAGACTGTTTTGCCCCTCGGGCTGAAAAACTGATTTTCTGGGCTTCAAATGGGATCGGGCTAAATACAAAAGTTGTTGGGACTAATTTTACCTATCAAAAGAAACCAAAATTGTAATTTTTCAAAATCAAGAACTATCCCCCTACGCTGACACGTACAGCCCAAGGCATCCCCTGGCTATCCGACCGGTCCAACCGTTCTCAAAATTCCTCAAAGCTATAGAAAAATATTATAAACCACAATCTAACTCGATTAGGCTCAAACCTCACTTAGAGAACTAACCCATAGCTAAAAACACGCTAATCACAAAAATTAGGGGTCGGGGTCTTACACTCTAATCGTCCGTGACCTAAGGACGGTTGCTTACCATAATCTTAAAAAACTCCTCATCCTTGTGGGCGGTCAAAC
This sequence comes from Persea americana, assembly GCA_029852735.1. Lineage (NCBI taxonomy): Eukaryota > Viridiplantae > Streptophyta > Magnoliopsida > Laurales > Lauraceae > Persea > Persea americana. Next base: position 20,991,946 of record CM056816.1, read on the forward strand.
GTTTCCTCATCTCATCTCGGTTGAGCGAGTCACACTCTTCCAAGTTCCTTTCAACATACTTGACCTTCTCCCAGGCCTGCTGTACGGCCACATTAGAAGATCTGGTAGAACGGTGAGGCGCATCAGTGACATGCTCCTTACCCTTGTTCGTTCTGGAGGAATTACCTGTAAAGGATGGAAAAGAAGAAATCAATCACTAAAGTGACAGAATTTCGATAGAAAATCCTAGTGAAATTTTGGCATGGTCCCGGGGCAATTCCGAAGAAAAGAAAAGTACCTCGAAAAAGATAGGAAGCTTGAAGATGGGCTCAACATCGCTGCGAGCTCATAATCAATAGAGAATTCTCAAAGAAGGCTCGAACTCAAACATTGCTGCGAGATCAAGACAAATCTTCTCAATCTCTGCAAGATTGGAAACGGGCTCAACATTGCTGCGAGCTCCAGATTCCAAAACTTGCAAAGCTCCTCAAAAATCCCTGCAAAACCAAGAAAGGGCTCAACATTGCTGCGAGCTCCTAATCCCAAGACTTGCAAAAGATTTCCAGGTGAGCACTATCATACTTCCAATTCCATTTTCTAAAAAATGTAGAGAAGGAAAATTGTCAAGCATGCGCGTCTCGAAATCCGGGAAAGAAAGAAGGAAAAAGAGAAAAAGAGAATCAATTTTCAAGAAAAAAAAGAAAAAAAGGGAAATTTTTTTGCCCACAGGCCACGTGGCCGTATGGCCATGACCGTACGGTCCTGTCAGTACGGTCACACAAAAAAGGGGAAGAAAAAAAAAAGGAAAAAAAAAAGAAAAAAAAACACACAGTAAAAAAAAAAAAGGAAAGGGGAAACCGTGAGAAAGAAAAAGGAGAGAAGAAAAAAGAAAGAAAGAAAAAAATAAGTGTGAAAAAAAAGAAAAGAAAGCATGTGAAAAAAAAAAGAAAAAGAAAAAGAAAAGAAAAGGAAGAAAGAAAACTTTTTTTTCTATTTTTTTCTATTTCTACATGGGGTTTCTTAAGAAAAAAAAAAAAAAGAAACTTACTTGAAACCATTGATGGAGAAGAAGAAGAAAGAGCTTGAAAATCCTTAAAGAAGAAGAAGAGTTCTTGATCTTGAAACACTCTTGAAGATTTTTGCAAAAAAGAGCAATAGCAACAAGAGATCCAAACTCCTTGCTTTTATAAGGGAGAGCGAACGAAAAGAGGAAAGGAGGAGAAAAGAAAGGAGGTAAATGCTAAAAATTAGCAACCTTCCCAAAAGAAGAGGAATTTGAGATATTCTCTCCTAAAGAGAAGATTCTTTGAGAAATTCTCTCCAAAACAGAGAGGGATTATGAGAAACTTCCTCCCAAAGAAAGATATTTTGAGAAAATCTCTCCCAAAATCAAGGAAACTTGAGAGATTCTCTCCAAGTAAGAATATTTTTAGATATTCTCTACCAAAAAGAAATATTTTTAGATATTCTTCACAAAAATGACACCACATGAGATCTAAGCCATCTTTAAAGCTTAAGGTCCCATGGGCTAGCCCACATGAGACAGGTTTAACTACCTAGGTACTAGAAGTGGCTTTTAGTCAAATTCCCTCTTACCAAGAGCATACAAAAGTGGCTCCATGCCTCTTTTGAGTCGATTGGACCATACAAAAAAAAATCCAAGCCTCAGGAGTTTCCAAAAATCCAAGCCATCCCACCTCATGAACCAAATTAAGCCAAAACCTTGAAATTGACATTAAAAAAAAAAAACCCAAACTACTCCAATGGACCCAAAATTGTCCCAAAGAGTGACCAAAAAACCAAACTATGGTCCCCTAACTTGACACATACAACTTGTTGGGTCACAAGATCAAAACCAAAAACCAAATCCCGGTCCCCTAACTTGCCACATACAGCTTGTTAGGTCACAAGATCAAAAATCAAAATCCAAAATCCGATCCCCTAACCTGCCATATACAGCTTGTTAGGTCACAAGGTCAAAAGCCAAAACCCCCTCTTGACCGCCTGATGCGCCACATAAAGCCTTTAGGTTCACAAGGTCAGAAAGGAAAAATCCAAAACCCAAAAACCTAATCCAAATGTTATTTTCAAAAGTTTCCCTTGAGATGGTAGGTGATCTCCCTCACTACCATAAAATCCCCTTGGAAACTCAAAAGGCTACTCCATAAAGAAAAAAAAGCTCAGAGACTCTTGGTCAAGTCAGAAGTTCTCCTTCAAAGTTTTCTTCGAGGCACATCGACTGCAAAAGCTATGCAATTCGTCGCTGTACCTTGAGGGGGCATTTGTTGACACCAAAAATGTCACTTTGCCTCCTCAACATCAAAAGCTACATGGAGTCGCATCCTACTACGAGCAGGCAAAGCCGCTTTAAGCATCAAATCTTGTTAGAATCAAACAAAAACTGCAAGATCCTTCAAAATAGCCAAAATAAGGGTACACATGAAGCTTCGGGCGATTTCAACACCATTTGGCCTAACTTCAATCCTCCAACAGCTGAGCAGCAGCTCCCGGCGGTGACAGTGTTGAAGATAACAAATCTTCGATAAGAGCCTATGGATGGTCTCAAAATACCTCTAAAAGGCTCCACGCCAAATTTCAAGTCAAACCGACACCGTTTGACCATCCATCAACTCTCGATCGGCGAAATCAAGCCTCTCGGCGGCGAGAACCTCTGATGCTGCCACTCATCAAACAAAGCACATGAGTAGCTTCTACATGCTTCCAAAGGGCTGCACGTCAAATTTCAAGTTATTCCGACGACGTTTGACCTGGCTTTGACGCTCGGAAGCAAAATCAAGCCTACCAGCGGCAGAGCTCCCTGGAGCCATGACACCCAAATCGGAGCTAATGGATCGTCTCAAAATGACTTCAACAGGCTCCCTGTCAAATTTCACGTCAATCAGACATCGGTTGACCTCACATCGAAGCTCGACATCTTCCGCACAATGAAATCAAGTCTAGCATGGACGGGACCGCAAACGGCTTCAAAACTCAAATAAAAGCCCATAGTTGATCGTATCTAATGCTCAGGAAGCTTCACCTCAAATTTCAGGTCATTCCGACATTGTTTGACCTAGTTTCAACTCTTGGCGGAAAATCGGCTACAAAGTCATCGACTTTTCCAAAAACAGGAAACTTTGTGCTTTGATTTGCATGGCTTCTTGACAGGTTTTCTTCAGAGGAATCAAGCCAATAAATGAGGAGAAATGTCAAGAAAAATACAAGAGAAAAAAGAAGCAAAAAAGGCTGAAAAACGGTCGAGAAACGACGACCGAATAAAGGACCAAAGTCCAATGGTTGCCGGCGACCTTGGCCCGTGGTCGTAGGCGACCTTGGCCCAAGTTCGCCGGCCCCATGGTCGCAGGCGACCATGGGTGCATGATCGCCTGCGACCCTGGAAATCCGGGTCGCCGGATTTTCGCCGAAATGACCGTTTTTCCGATTCTTTTCGCGTTTCGCGATGTTTGGCCCCTATGATTTTCTTAAATTCTAATTTTTGAGCAATGATATCCGTCGATCTTCGTCAACATCATCAGACCCGCCGTCGAAATCATTCAATCATCATTGGACACTCCGAAATCGCCAACCGGCCGACCAAGAAAGCACACTTTCTGCCCTATCGATTGAGAAATCGACTTGACAGATGTTGCCGGCCCATTGGTGTCAACCAATGTCTGAAATTACATCGCCATCCGACATCAACAACATGCGGATCCATCGACGATCATCGCCAGAAGAATTCCAAAAGATGCGGCGCGGCCCGCAACTCTTCAAGCGACTTGGCGACCAATTAATGCTGTTAATTGACCCGTTTATGATAAGTTAATACAGTCATTAACTCATTATTTTGGACGGCCCAATCAAAAGCAAGCAAAGGGAGTTACAAGTCCAATTAATCATGGCAATTAACCATGTAATAACCATGAAACCTCCATCATCATGGAGATTAAAGGCAATTAAATGCCCATTATTCTCCATCGGCCAATCAAATTCAAGGAAAATTGAGTTACAAAATTGTGAAATTAAATCTTGTAACTCCTCCCATTATTGAGCATCAGTGCCATTAATGCCCATAAACCTTCCTAATGGCTACCAAAAGCCTATAAATAGGTGTCATTCTAAAGGGAAAGGGCCCGAAAAAATTCTTTGAAGTGGTCCGAAAAAATCATCCGAAGTGTTTTGAAGAATTGTCCTAAAAATCTCTGCATAAAGAAGCTCTCTTGCCCTGAAGAAACTCTGCTGTAAACACTACGAGGTGATCGAACTCCCTTGGGGGGCCACCCCCCCAAGGTTTCCCCTCTTCTTCCATCTAACGTGGCCTAGATGTGGCTTTTCAGCCCATTTACCCAGATTTTATTGGATATAGGACCTTCCCTTGGTCTTTGTCCTCTAGAAATCCGAGGTCGAAGCCAAGCCAAGTGAATTAAAGCATCACGTGTTCTCATCTGAAGGACGATGGCGGAGTCCATACATGACTCGCGACCGTCGATCTGAACAAGTCCCCACAATCTCCTGAGAAGTCAGATTCCTCTTTCTTACTTTTCAATTGTATTATGTATTTTTTAAAGAGACAAAAAAAATCACAATTCTTGTCTTTCATCATTGATAAGATTTGTAAATTGCCTTTCATGGCAAAATTGCCTTCTACAGCACAAAACCGCCTTTCACGACAAACTAAAGAAAATCGCCTCTCACGGCATTCTAAATCTGTCTTTTTTCTTAAAATATATGTGCAATAGAAAATTAGAAAAAAAGTTTGATTTCCTTTCTACTTGTGAAGGTGAATCTCTGGATCACCATTTCAAATTCCAAGTAGAATAGAAAATCTGGCATGCCCGTACAAAATGTTGATGCTCGCTTTTTTTTCGCCCTGCCGCACCCCGGCGGACCCGGGGCAGAGGAAGGCAAGAAAAGCCGGGAACATCATCTGCATTGTATACACCACCATTGGTGGAAGCTCAATTTAGAGGCCAGTTCGGTAGATGAGACCCCTAAGTTGACCACAACTTCCGAGTTCGAGTTGATCGCTAAAAGATTTCACAATAGTGATCAGAGAGGAAAAACACAAATATTGAAAAACCTTAGGGGTCGTTTGTTTTGTGTAAAAATGATTCACATCAGTAAATGCTTCATATGTGAATCAATTACATGTGCAACAAACTCACATGAGATTCAGATTCCAATGTTTGTCAATTTCACCTATTTGCACATGTGAATTTAAAGTACATCTAAAAGACATCAATAGTTATAATGTTTTTCCCAAGTTTCTCATAGATCATGAGGAATCATGATTTGAAACTTGGGGGTTTGGCTGTTGTCTGCGTTTTAGAGCTAATGAATGGTTCAGATCTGTTGACACAAAAAATGCCACTTAGCCTCCTCAACATCAAAAGCTCCATCGAGCCGCATCCGACCGCAAATAGGCAAAGCTGCTTCAGGCTTTAGATCTTGTCAGAATCAAACAAAAACTGCAAGATCCTTCAAAATAGCCAAAAAAGAGGTACCCATGAAGTTTCGGGTCATTTCGACACCATTTGGCCTAACTTCAATCCTCCAATAGCTAAGCGGGAGCTCCCTGCGGCGACAGTGACGAAGACATCAAATCTTCGATCAGGGCCTATGGATGGTCTCAAAATACCTCCAAAAGGTCCACGTCGAATCTCAAGTCAAACCGACACCGTTTGACCCGCCATCAACTCTCGAACTGCGAAATCAAGCCTCTCGGCGGCGAGAACCTCCGATGCCGCCACTCGTCAAACAAAGCACATGATTAGCTTACATGCTTCCAAAGGGCGGCATGTCAAATTTCAGGTCATTGCGTTGACGTTTGACCCGGCTTTGATGCTCCGAAGTAAAATCAAGCCTACCGGCAGTGGAGCTCCCCAGGACCATGGCATCCAAATTGGAGCTAATGGATCATCTCAAAATGACTCTAATAGGCTCCCTGTCAAATTTCAGGTCAATCGGACATCGGATGACCATACATCGAAACTCGACATCTTCCGCACGGTGAAATCAACTCTAGCATCGACGGGGCCCCAAACGGCTTCAAAACTCAAATAAAAGCCCATGGTTGGTCCTATCTAATGCTCAGGAAGCTTCACATCAAATTTCAGGTCATTCCGACATCATTTGACCTAGTTTCAACTCTTGGCGGAGAATCGGCTACAAAGTCTTTGGCATTTCCAAAAATAGGAAACTTTGTGCCCTGATTTGCACGACTTCTCGACTGGTTTTTGTAGACACCTCGTTTTGGCACCCTATGAGGGGCAATTCAGTCCACCCTATTTAATGATGTTCTGATTAGGCCATGAGTCAAAAGTCACCTATCGTCTCTAGGCCTCTGATCACCCAGGGAATTGGCACATCATGATCTACTCGTCGAGAGCTTTCCGCCCATATATAGAACTCCAAGATCTGACGGGTGGATCAAAAATCATGACAGCGGGTCCCACACCCCCGGGGCGGCCGCGTGAAAAAATCACCTATCATTTTTGGACCTGTGATCGCCCTAAAAATTGGTTCATTGTGACCTACTCGCCGTGAGCTTTCCGTCAATATGCAGAACGTCGAATTCCGACGAGCAGATTGAAATCTACGAAACTTGGGCCCCGGTAATGACAACCCTACCAATTTCCATCGGACCCCACTTTTTAGACTTGAATTAGTTTCTTTTAAATCCAAACCCACCGGGCCTGGCCCAATGAGCTCCAGCACAAGCTGAACCTGACCCAATGAACCCGGATCCAAACCCATCAGACCCAGCTCACCAAACCCAACCCATACGTGAACTTGACTTGACCCGACTCGGCCCATTAGCTGCATGGGAGAGGACAGTCCACGAGATCTGGACTCTCCCCTCTCCCTGAGATTTCTCTCTCCCTCTCCAGCTCTAACTCCCTCAAACCTATCCCTATCCCTCCCAGGACTCTCATCCTAGACATCGATCTCCTCCAAAGCCCATCTTATACGCTCATCTCTCTCCTAAACCCTGAGATCTCTCACTCCCTCTCGATTTCAAACTCCCAGGCTTTATCCCCACTTCACCGTTTTCAATCAAAAAGACCCACGCATCCCAGATCTCTGGGGATCCTTTCATGCGCACACCCCAGGCCTTATCCCTCTCACCCATTCGTAGATCTCACGATCATCTTCATCCCATCATCATCTCCGATCTCATAGCGATCCCTTAAGAGCCATCCATTCCCCCACTTCACCGCCCCAGCCATAACTTGTATGCAGCGACCCCTCTCATGCAAGCATAGAGACGAATAGGCGCAGAACTCCCCTCCTCCATCACCATCGTCATCCTCTTTCCCAAATCTTCCTCATCTCAGGCTATAGAAGTCCATTTCTCCCAGATCTCACACACCTCCATCTCACGCATCTCGCTCTTCACCGCTCCCTGATCTCTCCATCTCATGCAGAACCTTCTCCATCTCAAACCTGGCTTTCCATCTCCCTCTCTTCATCATCGTCGCAGCAGCCCCATCTCCCTCACGCATCATCTCCCATCTCTCTCCACCATCATCTGCTTCCTCTCAGGCGCCCATCTCTCTACCATCCATCACACCCCTCATCTCCATCTCACGACGCCCATCGTCCTCCATCTCTCCTACGCCCGTCTCCATCTCCCTTCTCCACCTCTCCTCTTTAGGCTCTCTGTCTGTACCCTCTCCTCCATCTCTCCCCTCTCCACCATCTTCTCTGCTCCCTCTCGGATCTCTCTCGCCTACTCCCTCCATCCCGAATCCATCTCGCACCACTGTCATCTTCTCAGCACTCCTAGAACCCATCGCTCACCTCTGTCTCCATTGCAACCCACCTTCATCCCCCTCACTCTCGCACCTCCACTCTAGATGACGCCTCCATCTCCCTCCCCAGTTGCAGCAGCACATCCGCCCGCACCACACATCTGCACGCAGCACCCCCCAGACACCATCCTCTGCTTCATCTCCCTCCTCAGCACCGCCGGACGAGCGCAGAGACACTGTGGAAGCCCGGACCTCCACGCCAACGCCCACCTTCGTATGCCCCAGTGCCTCTCCGTCCTCCCCTGCACTCAGCGCCGCCAGAGAACTCCCTAACAGGTGCGCCCTTCTTCCCCTCTCTTCATTACCTTGCACCCACACGCACCCACTGTACACCGTCCCCCTCTCTCTCTCCCCACTTCCGCTGCACCCTGCTGGCACCACACCCACCTCACCTGACCACTCCTCCACATTGCACCACACTGCACTCTCTTCCTCCTTTTTCTCCACCTCCTCCGCCAGTAGCCTATACACGCCCCCTAACTTCTTTTTCTCTGTTTTCCTTCTTCTCCTCCCCTATCACGCCACTTCACTGCTGCACCGCACCACACCTTTGCTGCACATTCCCATTCCATCACAGCCATCCCCATTCTTCCTTTCTCCACTTAAACCCACCTATTGCACCCATCGGACTAGCGCACTCATCTAAACTGAATCCATGCATGCCAGGTCCCCTATTTTCTTTTCTTGCATTGACTGAAGCTCTCTATTTTACTTAGTGTCTCTTTTTATGATATTTCATGCATCTAATATGCCCATGCACTTAGGTTAGTCTTTATTATTATTCCTTTTATTACATTTCATACCTCTAATATACTCATGCACCTAGGTAAATTTACCATATCATTGTTTATCTCAAATTTTCCTTAATTTGTTCAAACATGCTCATGCATCTAACATGCCCATACATCTAGTAAATTTCCAATTTCATTACTTATATTAAATTATTCCTAGATAGTGTCTAACCTGTCCATGCATAAAACATGCCCATTCATCATACAATTAGCTGCATTTTCTTTACGTTTATCTTCCATGTTCGAACTTAACTCAATGGAATTTATGACTACCTATTTCATTTGAAAAAAATAAAAAAATAAAAACAAAAAAACAAAAACCCCAAAACAAAAACAAAATAAAATAATTAAGTGAAAAGTAATAAACATAATTAAAATTAGAATTTTAGCTACCCTATTAATTAAAATGATTAGGCTAAATTTAATACTTGACTTCTTTTTCTCATCCCTCCTCTCATTAGGATTAGGAAATATTATTTAGGAAATTTCAAATAAGTTCTTAATAAAAGAAATTAGAAATTCACTCCCCTCTTCTTCCCATTTCATTAGGATAAATTAATTTAGGATCTTAGGCCCTATAAATAAACTCAAAAACAAAATAAAAACAATAAAAATAAAAAAGACCAAAAACAAAGTAAAAGATATTTAAAAAGAAAACCAAAATATTAATAAATTGGAGTTATAAATTAGACAGTAGCCTAGACTGATTAGGTCAGACACCGGACCTAGATCTAGGTCTCCCCCTAGCCAGCTTAGACAACCCTAGTTTCATTAATCCCAACTGATTAGGTCCCACTCTCTCTCCGGGCCCCGCTAAAGGACCAGGAGAGCGGATGTGGGCGGTTAGGACCTTAGGATAGGTTAGAGATCCATTAGTGAAATGGAACAGTTAGATTGAATCCAAGTTGGAACTCCCTTAGTTAGGCCCTTCTAGCCCCAATTATTAAAATCCAAAAAAAACTATAAAACCAACAAAACCAATCCCAAAAAAATTTTATTCTCTTTTCCTCCACCTCGGTGCCAAATATTTATTTGAACACAATGATTAAAGGGAATAGAGGCTGATTCCGAGAATCTGAATTAATGAGAATGACGAAACGAGACGAGTGATTTCACACACCCCAATATCAGTTTATTTACTATCGGCCCATCATCGGCCACCCTCAATCAATCCCGGCCCAACATCGGCCATTTTTATCTTACTTCTGGCCCATCATCGGCCATGCACTTTTCACCTGCGTATCGCACGCAAACCCACAGAAATCAAAACTCGAAGTTTCGTCTGCATCATTCTTTCGATTCGAAGAATCAACCTTTAAACCCTAGGTCGTCAAAGGACATTGAAGGGGGTACCCAGGAATGGGGTTGATCCTCTTCTAAATATTTGGCAGCTTTCCCCTTATTTTCTTAGTTTATTTTCATTTTAATTCGCTTATCCCCTAGAATACTTGGATTTAACTTTAATTAGTCTGTTTAACCCTGGATGTTGATTTCCTCTGCCTAGTTCATTATGGTCCCATCTTGAAGCCCATAATTTGCCCTTGACCCAAGTTCGACCCGAATTGAAAGACCCAAATTAAGTGACGAGACAACCGTCGTGTGTCGCCGGCAGCACATTAGATGAGAGAAGAACCCACCCCATTTTCCTCCCGCATTCTTTCGGTTTTCGTCGAAGGACGGTGTTACGGCCGAATCCGTAACTGGCGATCATGATCCGTCGATTTTGAGGGTAGTCGGAATCCTCATTTTCGATGTATTTTTTTATCTCACACTGTTGAATGGCGATTCCCCTCTCGGGGCGGGGGGGGGGGGGGGGTGGGATCAAAATTCACATTCTTAAAATCTGATTTTTGAGGCATGATATCTGTCGATCTTTGTCAAAATAACAGATCCGCCATCGAAATCATTCGATCATCATTGGACACTCCAAAATAGCCAACCGGCCGACCAAGAAAGCACACTTTCTGCCTGACCGATCGTGAAATCGACTGGACAGATGTTGCTGGCCCATTGGTACCAACCAATGTTTGAATTTGCATCGTCATCCGACATCAAACAACACGCGGATCCATCGATGATCATCGCAAGAAGAATTCCAAAAGACGCGGCGCCGCCCGCGACTCTTCAATCGACTCGGGGACAAATTAATGAAGTTAAATGACCATTTTATGACAACTTATTAGGGTCATTAACTCATTATTCTGGACGGCCCAATCAGAAGCAAGCAAATGGGAGTTACAAGTCCAATTAATCATGACAATTAACCATGTAACTCCTATCATTATGGAGATTAATCATGGTAATTAATCATGAAACCCCTATCATCATGGAGATTAAATGCCCATTATTCTCCATCGACCAATCAGATTCAAGGAAAAAGGAGTTACAAAATTATGAAATTAAATCTTGTAACTCCTCCCATCATGGAGCATTAATGCCATTAATGCCCATAAACCTTCCTAATGGCTACCAAAAGCCTATAAATAGGCGGTTATTCAAAACGGAAAGGGTCCTGAAAATTATCCTGAAGAATTCTCTGCACAAAGTAGCTCTCCTGCCCTGAAGAAACTCTGCTGCAAATACTACAAGGTGATTGAAGTCCCTTGGGGGGCCACCTCCCCAAGGTTTCCCCTCTCCTTCCGACTAACATGGGCTAGATGCGGTTTTTCAGCCCTTCTACTTGGTTTTTTTTATTGGATATAGGACATTCCCTTGGTCTTTGTCCTCTAAAAATCCGAGGTCCAAGCCAAGCCAAGTGAATCAAAAGAATCAAAGTGTTCTCATCTGAAGGACGATGGCGGAGTCCATACATGACTCGCGACCGTCGATCTGAATGAGTCCCCACAATCTCCTGAGAAGTCAGATCCCTCTTTTTTCCTCTTTTATTCTATTTTGTATTTTTAAAGAGACAAAAGAATCACAACTCTTGTCTTTCACCATTGATATGATTTGTAAATCGCCTTCTATGGCAAAATTGCCTTCTACGGCACAAAACTGCCTGTCACGGTAAACTAAACAAAATCGCCTTTCACGGCATTTAAAATCTTGTCTCTTTCTTTAAAGTATATGTGCAATGGAAAGTTAGAAAAAAAATTCGATTTCCTTTCTACTTGTGAAGGTGAATCTGATAAGTCCACAAAATTGTAGCTTTCATTCATCATTTCATATGCATTTGTGGACTTAATTAGGTTAATTGCATAGAATTACACCTAATTTCATGTTTTCATGCATTTGAGCATCAAAGTCGGAATCTTAGTCAAATTTGGTCAAAATTCATTATATTGCATGACTTTTGTGAAATTAGGGATTTTCATCTCATTCATCACCCAAAAATTAGTTCTTTTAGCTTCACTAATGCACACCTGCTAATTTTGACACCATGTGTTATTTTTGGAGATTTGAGTATTTTTGGTGCATTAAGTAGGCATGTAGGGTCCCATGCATAGTCCATCTAGATTCCTCACACTTGATTATTATTGACATTATTTAATTTTATTTTTGTAGGAGAAATCAAGAATGGAACCTGCACTGATGAAATTTGAGAGAGATCAAAGGCGGGACACGCTTCATGGTGGGCCCTCATATCTTGACATCTTGGTGGAGTTAGAAAGATCGGAAATTCTCAAAGATGGAAAGGGAATCAAATAAGCAAGCAAAGAAAGAGTCCAAGCATGCCTTGGACGTCCAACATGGGTCCCACACATCCCATAGCTTGCCAAACATAGAAGTTTCCTTAATTGCACAATTATTCCCGGATTTTTTAGGGGCAGCAAATTAAAATGACCATAACTCTTAAACCGTGTGTCGGATTGGTACAATCTACTTACCGTTGGAAAGCTCTTTTCGAGTAGATATCAGTGGAGCCAAGATTACATAAATCGGAGCTATATTGAGGGAGATATGACATCGGGAAGTCATCTGATATAATTCTATAAGGGAATTGCACAAAGTTTTCAAAATTAGTAACATTAGAATTCTTTTGAGGAGTTCAATTTTCCAAGACTTGGAGCCCAAGAGACCACACTTAGTAGCAAATTCTCTCGAAATAAGGAAACAAGTCCTAAAAGAGAGGAGATTCTTTTCTAAAAAGGAGGCATCAACATCTATAAAACTAACCCAAAAAGGGGATGTAAGAACACACACATCCAGCCCTCTCTCCAATTCCCTTCTTTCTTTTCTTCCTTTATTGTTTTCCATTAGTATTTTCTTTATTTATTTTATTTTGGTAGCCTTGGGCCATGTCCAAGGATTTATTTTGAAGGAGAATTTTTGTGAAGGAGAAGTTGTAAAGATGCAATTTTTAATGACAAATCAAGAAGCATTCTTTGCAATGGTGGGCTAATTTTCTTGATTAGAGCTATGGATGAAGGTAAGTAACTTCTTTTTATTTATTTAGTAATTCTAATTTGTGTTCCATGATTATGTGCTTAATGATTAATAGGCTTGAATTCGTGCCCTAGGTAAATCTCCATTCTTAAATTCTGAAAATAAAATTTGGTTTTTGACTATTCATGCTAAGGTTTGATAGGCCATGCTTAGGATTTAGATCTTTTGATGGTTTATGCTTACTTTTGATGAGTAGTTCTTAAATTATTTTTATTCTTTTATGAGATGAAGGAAGTCTTGAGTTTTGAATTTTTATGATTGAAAAGGGATTTTAAAAGTTAAATTTTCCAAATTAAAAACATTGATTTGTCTTTGATTTGAAGTAAAAATTGAATCAAATTAGGATTACTTGATAAATAATTTGCGGATGCTTATTGGATTCCTATGCTCTAATCCCTTTCATTAATTTGTAGTTTTCTTCTTTCTAAATTAGTTGCTTGATTTTATTTCTAAATACTCAAAACTTTCATTGATTGTAGTTAATTAGTTTTCTTAATCTAAAAGTTTCTTTAATTAGCTCGTGGGTTTGACCCGTTCTTGCCATTGTCTCATCTAGACACCCGTGCACTTGCAGTATTTTATGATTGATATTGATCACATCATAATCTTCGGATCACCATTTCAAATTTCAAGTAGAATAGAAAATCTGGTATACTCGTACAAAATGTTGATGCTCGCTTTCTTGTTTGCCCCGCCGCACCCCGGAGGACCCGGGACGGAGGAAGGCAAGAGAAAAGCTGAGACCATCAAGTTGGCATACCCGGTGGGACTCGTTCATTTGAGAACGCGACGCTTAGAATCCTTGGCTCCTTCCTAGTTGGTGGCCTATGTTGGATCTTGTATCTAAAAAAAAAAACATGATATGGGATTCTTTGGAAACTTCTTTCTTTGAACTTGTTTCCATTCTTTCTTTTCTCAAAAAAAAAAAAATTTTTTTTTTCCATTGAGTTCAAATTTGAGAAATCTTGGTTTCTTCCCTTTCAGACTTAGGGCTCGCGGAAATCACTGAGCGTTTGTTCATATTGGAATACCATTTCTTCTCTTTTGAGAATCCAATCTTAACTTAAAAAAAAAATAAAAAATTCAGATTTCTCTTTTTTGTATTCAAATTGGGGAAACTTTGGTTCTTTCCTTTTCGTACAATGGCTCGCAGAAATGTTTAAGCCAACGTTCGGATTGGGAGGGGCCATTTCCCTCTCTTTGATGGGTCCATTGGTGATCTTTCAAAAAAAAAAAAAATTAAATAAAAAAAAGTTTTCAAATTTCTCTTTTTTGGATTCAAATTGGGGAAACTTTGGTTCTTTCCTTTTCGTACAATGGTTTGCAGAAATGTTTGAGCCAATGTTCGGATTGGGAGGGGCCATTTCCCTCTCTTTGATGGGTCCATTGGTGATCTTTGAAAAAAAAAAAAAGAAATAAAAAAAAAAGTTTTCAAATTTCTTTCTTTTGGATTCAAATTGGAGAAACTTTGGTTCTTTTCTTTTCGTACAATGGCTCGCAGAAATGTTTGAGCCAACATTCGGATTGGGAGGGGCCATTTTCCTCTCTTCGATGGGTCCATTGGAGATCTTTTAAAAAAAAACACACATTAAAGTTGCGCCAATTGCGTTCTTTAACCAAAGTGAATCTAAGAAAAGCCTTGTCCATTGTGTGGAGACAGCTAGACTGTTCAAGGTAATGGTCCTTCAAAAGGGTTCATTAAGTAATCCTACCCTTACCGGGGTCCTAATCTATCAACTGAGGTTTCATAAGACCGAATTGTAAGACCTATGTGCACTCTTAAAAAAAACTCTTAAAAAAAATAAAATTCTGTCATTATTGTGTTCAAATTCGAGAAATTGTGGTTCATTCCTTTTCGGATTTAATGCTTGCAGAAATGTTTAAGAATTTGTTCGGATTGGAATACCATTAGCTCTCTTTTATGAATTCAATCTCGACCTTTAAAAAAAAAAACTCCCGTCATTATTGGATTCAAATATGAGAAATCCTGGTTCCTTCCTCCTCGGACTTAGGGCTCGCGGAAATCGCTGAGCCTTTGTTCGGATTGGAATACCATTTGCTCTCTTTTGCGAATTCGATCTTGACCTTTCAAAGAAACTCCCATCTCGTGTCCTTTTCAAGGATGCGATTTACAACATTTGTGCCTAGCGGTGCTAGTACGCCCTTTCGGGTCTACTGTATTCGCGACCGACACATTTGTATCTCTAACCTTATATCATTTTACCTAGAGTAAGCTTCGCTTCTCAGTAACCTGAATTAAGGTTTACAATTGCTTCTAGCAGTCACTAGAACGCTCATTTTGAGCCGACCGTACTTGCGTTTAGAACAATTGTACCCTCTATGGCTTTTTGCCTTCTTCATTACGCTCAGAATGGGCCATGCCCGCTGAGCGATTTGAAAAGACAAAACCATAGTATTTTCCATTTATTATCACCATATTCTTGTGGTTACTAATAGATGTGGTCCTGTTTCAGAAGTTTTCCAAAACTAACAATGGCAGCCTCGTTGACCATCACCTTCGACGAAAACAAGTACCAAGTCATGCTTTAAGAGAAGCAAAGCAAGCGCACTTACAAGCACCCTACCAGCTGCCGAAGCATCACCTCCCTCGGCAACTCCCAAAACATCGGGTTGACCTCCACTTCCCGGACCATTGTCTTCGGTCGCTGGGACCATTCCAACTACCCGTAGAAGAGACGGTGCTTGCTAAGAAGCAGAAGACTGCCCCTGAACGTGTCGCTGCCTCGACATCAAAGGCGGTCACCAAGAAAACTGAGGGTCGTGGCAATCCCGCGAAGCCTCAACCTGTAAAAACCCAGGTCTGCCCCAAGACTTGGTCCCTGCGATCTTCACCAAAACAAAGAAGATCCCGGACATCTGCAAGGCCAGAATACCTGGCTCCTCTCAAGGAGAACCGGTTCTATCCTCTTGCTTACATCAAAGGAGAGAAACCTACCCTCCACCGAACTACAAAACCAACCCAGCACGAGCCGGCTTGCTCATACAAGCACAAAATCAAGTCGTGTATCACAAGGCCTCGACAAGAACCTGCCAGGGCCTGCTCTCTTGCAACTCGACCCAGGGGCCAAGCTTCCAAAATTTAAAGCTTCGCTGCAACAGGCTAAGGACCGTGTCCAGATCCTATCCATGCCAGTCTTTAAGGAAGATAAGCTCGGTTGCTGCGCACGAAGGACCACGTCGTTCATTGCCAGAGCACAGCCCCAGCTAACCGAGCTCAAATTGCTCGTCGTATACGTCACCGCGCGGCATATCGACAAAAGAGATTAGAGAAGCAAAGAACCCAATATTTTGAGCTTCAAGTCTCCCAAAAATGGGTCGAAAAAGAAGCACCCGACCAAGTTGCTGTTGTCCACATGGTTGGTAAAACCAAGAGACGCCATAAATCAGCAACAAAAATACATGTCAGACGGCCGGTGACTCGCAGTGTCTCCCGAACGAGAAGACATCAGGAAGACTCTCCCACTCCTTCAAGCCAAGGACATCGGAGCGATCATTCCTCTGGCTCTTCATCTAGAATAATGAGCTCTAGCTCAGTCACTAAGACAATATCCTCTTTCGACTCACGAAGAGTGAATATCCTGGTCACAGACTCTGAGCAGCCTCTGCCACATGATGACATGGCTCTACGCATTCAGCAGCTGGAGCAAGGACAACAGAGAATAGAGGTTCTGATGAAAAACCTCCTTCTCACTCTCCAATGTCCACTAAACAATGTTGAAGTTCCTCCACAAGATGAGGCACACGGTGGAGAAGATGAGTCACGCGCCATTACTAAAAAGGACGTTGACGATATCCTTGCCAAAGCAAAAGAAGAGGATACACTGAAGGAACATGGAATCAAGCCACCATATCCCTTATGGATGGACTCGGTTCCGATCCCCCCAAAGTTTAAACAACCTCTTCTCCAAACATATACGAGGAAAGGTTCAGCTAGACAGCATGTCATCCACTTCAAGATCCTCACGGGAACCATTGCGGATCAAGATGCTCTCAAGATCCGTCTCATTGCAAGTACCCTAAAAGGTACGGCCTTTGATTGGTACTCCACTCTGCCAGACGATTCCATTCAAAATTGGACCATCCTAGAGACGCGCTTCCTGACCCACTTCAAAGGTGAGGATTATCCTGTTACTATGGCTCAACTCTGTAGCCTTAAATAGGGAGAGAATGAGTTGACATACGACTTCATTCACAAGTGGAAAGAAATGGCATACAAATGCTCACATGTGCTGCCACAAGCGTCGCTGGTCGACATCTGCGGAAACAACATGAGAGTAATGGTCCGCTCCATGATCATCGGCAACAAATCGAAGAATCTGGGAGAACTCCTAGAAGCGTCTATGGAGGTTGAAATGGTGATCAAAGACCTCAACAGTCAGAAGTCATCAAAGAAGGAGCCGACTGCCATTCCGACCTCCAAGCCAAAGAAAAAGGAGGTTCTCAATGTGCAAACCAAGTCAGCTCCTCAGCCACTAA
Source organism: Persea americana (assembly GCA_029852735.1). NCBI lineage: Eukaryota > Viridiplantae > Streptophyta > Magnoliopsida > Laurales > Lauraceae > Persea > Persea americana. The sequence goes on from CM056816.1 coordinate 21,009,413, forward strand.
AAAAAAGCTGAAAAGAAAGCTCCAGGTAAGAGACCTGAACTCTCTGATGCCTTCAAAGAACGAGTAGAGAAGAAATACCCGTTCGATGAAGATGTTGAAGAAATATTTGGGGCTCTCTTTGAAAATGGCAAACTCACCTTGCCTGACCCCAAAAGACCGGGAGATGTTGGCAAAACCAACGATCCCCGATATTGTCCATACCACCAAATGTTCTCGTATCCTCTCAACCAATGTTTCTTTGTGAGAGAGAAGATCAACGAGATGTGGAAAAACGGAGTAATTACCTTTGACAAAAACTATGGGTCTGCCTCCGTTAACATGGTGTCATATGGACAAAGATCCAAATCACCAAAGGAAAAAATCACTACTTCCTTCAAGGTGATAAAAATGACCCAGACGTCCCAAGAGCTGGTGCCTTACCCAACACCAGAAGGATAACCCATATGGGTGCATCCCGATCTCCTAGAAGATGAAAATTGGGAGATCGTCAAAACAAAGCCGACCGCTCAACAGCGAAGGCAAGCCAAGAGACAACTCTGCAAGCTCAAACAGCAGGAGAACGCTCAAAGCAAGCAAGAGGTCCCTGAAAAGGCAGAAACATCCCCTACTGCTTCACAAGGGGCAACAAATTAGTCTTTTCCCAAGGCCTCAAGAGTGGCAAGAAAATTTACCCTCAGTAATTTCATGCCACCACGACTCAGAGATGAGACTATGCAGGGGGCATCATACTCTCGTAACTCGGTAGTTGGATTCTCCATGAATGGATACGAGTCCAGTGACACTGCCAGTGACACAGATGAATGGGAGGAATCCCTTGAAACCGGAGAATATCTCTCGGATGAAGAATGGATACCGGAATCCCACCTTATGGCAGTAATCTGGTATAACCCCTTCTAGCCACAAGGATTCTGGTCTGATGATGATGAAGACCAAGAGGCTGTTCAAGAAAATGCTGTCAATCCAGCACTGGCCAATGCTCTAGTGGCTCCCAACGAGGTTGAACCACAAGGAGCAGATGAAGAAGAAGACTTGGCTCCTATGCCAGATCTTGAAGAATATGGAAGGATCTTGCAGCATCTTGCCATAGAACAAGAGCAGGATCGCATCAATCAACTTCATCAAAATCCAGAACCGGAAGTCCCGGAGAATCTACAAGCATCTCCTCCAGTGACTCCGGAAAATGAAGAAAGTTGCTGGATTGATGATCCTCTTACATCGGAAGATGAGTCTGATTCCCAACAGTCCATTATGGAGGCATCTTCTATCGAAGTTGCCTGCAATGTGATAGTTCAGGATGATAGTGCCTCTGAAGCTTCATCTGCTGAGGCCACATACTCTCAAAATGCATACGGTAGCATATCTTCTGGAGCTACATATTCTCGGGTGACTTCCACTGAGATAGCATCCTCTCAACCTTCGTCTCCTGAAACAGTGACATCAGAATTCAAGCCTCTTCCGACTGATCACCATGAAGAGACTCTGGCTGATGAAGTCTTCAAAGAAAACCCAGTCAATTGGTCTCAGATACCCAACCTCATAGGAGATGTTTGGACTGATGAAATCCTGGACAAAGAAGAAAAGTTGCTGGAAGCTGTTCAGGACTTGTTCCCGGAAAATGCTTCATGCAACGCAATCACTAAAAACGGCAATGCTGACGCAGAAACGTTTTCAGCAAATGAGAAAGATCAACTCCCTGATTTCGAGGGTGATCTTCCAAACGAAGACCCTTCTCAGGAAGCACTTGAAGTAAGTAGTCAAGCTCCCTTCATGATCTCTCTCGAATCATCAAAGCCTTTGGTCACCACAACCAAAGAAAAAAAGACAAAAGAAAACACTGGGGGCAAGTTCACTATCTCCTTGGTGTCGATCATGCAAGACACCGACTCTGATTCAGAAAAAGAAGAAGAAGATACCGCGTCTTCCATCTTCCACAATTCTGAAGCATCCTCATCACATCCAGCACTTGAACCTTTTGAAGGAGGGTATCTTGTACCGGACTTAAATATCTCTCTTGACAACATGGTGGGTCATCCCATCGAACAAAAAGGTGACGACGTCGAGTCTTCCTTGATGGAGAGTATCCACCACGTACCGGATCTCAACATCGCTCTTGATGATCCAAATCCCACAGAGTCATTTAAGAAAGGTGACCTTGTGTTTGCGGTTAAAAAGCCATTGATTCTCGTTCATTCATCTAAAACCAGCGATGAATCAAGATGGGAAGGTCCCTATATCATTGACAAAGCCTTCTCCAATGGAGCATACGCTTTCTTCAATTTCGAAGGAGACGGGTTTATGCTGCATAACAAATTTCTTCGACGTTGTTCTTAAAGCTGCGTCACTACCTTCCTGCCAGTTGAGTCTACCTGATTTCGAGGATTAACCTCTTAATGGTCCTTGTCACAAAAGCAGGTTCTCTCAATGCCCGGCTGGCAAAATGGTCCATCCTTCTGTTACAATTTGATATTAGGTATGTACCACAAAAAGCAATCAAAGGCCAAGCTCTGGCAGATTTTTTTGCAGAACAGCCACTGCATAAGGATTCTCCGCTCAGGGATGATCTCCCAGATGAATCTGTCTACACCGTGGAGACTTCCTCACCAAATGCCTCCTGGAACATGTACTTCGATGGTGCAACCAGGACAAATGAAGAAGGAAAGCCGATATCGGGAATTGGCATTCTCCTTGTTAGTCCCGACAAATACATGATTCCACACGCATTCTCGCTACTGGAACCATGTTCAAACAATGCAGCTGAGTACCAAGCTCTGATCATAGTATTGGAACTCGCCCTCGAATTCGGCATCACCATGCTGGAAGCATTTGGGGATTCTCAACTGGTCATCAATCAGATGAATCAGAAATATGAAATCAGAAAACCTGATCTGTTGCCTTACTACAACAAGGAGCAATCACTTCGACAAAAGTTTGACATCTGTCACATCTCCCACATCCGTAGAGGTAAAAACATCCGTGCAGATGCCCTGGCTGGACTTGCTGCATCTATGGCAATCCAAGGAGGGGAAAACATGAAAATTACAGTGTGTCAAAGGAGGATTCTCCCTCCTCTCAACACACACCATGCAGTCGCTGAATGCCACTGGGTGGTTGGAAGTCGGATTTCCATCCTTAAACCTCCAATTGGCGACTGGAGGGATCCGTTCATTGATTACATTATGTTCGGAATCCTACCTGAAGATCCAAAAGAGCTGGTAAGCATTCAAAGACAAGCCCGAAACTTTCATTTGGATAATCCCTCCAAAATGCTTTACAGAAAATCCTTCAATGGAGTACTCCTACATTGCTTGTCACAACAAGAGGCGGAAGAGACTCTAAAAGAAGTTCATGCTGGTCTTTGGGGAGCCCATCAGGTTGGTCCTAAGCTCTATGATCAGATAAAAAGGTTAGGTTACTATTGGCCTACTATGGTAGTTGACGCGATGCAATTTGCTAAACGTTGCCAACAATGCCAAATTCATTTAGAGTATGTCCACATGCCTCCAGAATGGCTACATCCTACAGCGATCTCATGGCCCTTCGAAGCCTGGGGTATGAACATCATAGTTCCTATCTCTCCCCCGTCAAGCAAAGGTCATCGCTTCATCTTCGCCGCTACGGATTATTTCTCCAAGTGGTCAGAAGCATTTGCGCTCAGTGAAATGAAGACCTCATCAGTCCTTCAATTCTTGCAAACCAACATCATTTGTCGCTTTGGCATACCTAAAAGATCTGTCCATGATAACGGTCCACAATTCCGGGATCACAGATTCTACAGGTTCTGCAACAAATACAAAATCCAAAGTTGTCCATTGACTCCGTATAACCCAGCAGCGAATGGACTAGCAGAAGCCTTCAACAAGACACTCTGCAAAATTCTCAAGAAAATAGTCTCCAATCACAAAAGGGACTGGAGCGACAAACTGCTTGAAGCTATATGGGCCTACCGGACTACCGATCGAGAACCAACCCATAGCACACCATTCTCCTTGGTCTATGGATGTGAAGCAGTTGTCCGTCTAGAGGTACAAATTCCTTCTTTAAGGGTATCTCTACAAAATGAAATGACACAAGAAAGCAACGTCAAACTGAGACTGCAAGAACTGGATAATCTTGATGAAAGATGGCTCGAAGCTCTGCAAAGCGTTGAGCTCTACCAAGCACGCATGGCAGGATCTTTTGACAAGTAGGTCAGACAACGCGGCCACAAAAAGGGTGACTTGGTTTTTGCGGTAAAAAGGCCAATGGTTTTTGCCCACAAATCCAAAGGCAAATTCGAACCAAAATGGGAGGGACCCTTCGTCATCGACAAAGTCTTCTGCAATGGCGCATATGCTCTTCTAAACATGGAGGGTGACAGATGTATGCTGCCCATCAATGACAAGTTCTTGAAGCAGTACTACCCTTGAAGACTTCCTATAACGGGTCAGAGCGATGCCTGCATGGCCAATGCCTATTCCTAGGTACTTGCTCGTCAAAGCCACCCCTTTTAGAGTTTTCATCCCTATGTTGAAATTTCTAAAAAACCAAAACAATGTTTACTTTCAATGTTTCAATGTTCGAAAAAAACAAAAGTCAAACCTAAAATCCAAGTTTAGGAGCCTCTTCCTTAACTTGACCAAAACTTTCGATCCTTGAACCCAAAAATTCATGGTTTGAAACAAAAATCAGGACTCAGGATTTCCACCCCAGTCCACCCCGACTTTTACCATAAAAAATGGTTTTGAGTCAAAATTTACGACCTTCGTGTCTTTAAACAAAAATGGTTTTTCAAAAAAAAAAAAAAAACCGTGGGGAAGCGACGTCTAGTCGATACTCACACAAAACCAAAAAATCGGAAGGATGCGAACCCCATTCGAAACTTCCAAAACCTCAAAATCGCAAGAAAGCGACACCTCGTCGATACTTGCAAAATTTCAAAAAAAAAAAAAAATGTAGAGACACAACGTTTCAGTTGATATCCACAGCCCAAATTTCAAAACAAAAACAAAGGTTTGAAAAAACCTCAAATTTCAAAAATCGTGGGGAGGCGACATTCCATCGATTCCCACAAAACAAAATTTTTGAGAAAAAAAGTAGGGAAGCGACATTTAGTCGATACTTGCACCAAAAATCTTCGAGGAGGCGACATTCAATCGATACTCGCAACCGAATGAGCAAGAAAGCTACATTCCATCGATACTAGCAATACCATTCAGCAGGGAGGCGACTCTTAGTCGATACTTGCTCTTTGAAAACCAAAAAAAACAACCAGCTTTCATGCCAAAAACCCGGCTTTCATGCCAAAAACCTGGCTTTCACGCCAAAACCCGACTTTCATGCCAAAAACCTGGCTTTCATGCCAAAAATAAACAATCTGGCTTACATGCCGAAAAAACAAAACTTGGTTTTCAAAAACTCGGCTCCAATGCCACAAACGAAATCTAGCTCCCATGCCACAAAATTTTGGCACTCATGCCACAAAACCAAAACTTGGCTTTCACGCCACAAAAATCGGCTCTCATGCCAAAAACCGGCTTCCATGCCACAAACAAAATTTTGGCTCTCATGCCACTAAAATTCGGCTTTCTTGCCATCTCAAAAATCAGGCTTTTTGCCACAAAATCTGGCTTTCATGCCCAAAACAACCATTTGACAAAAGATTTTCACAAAATGACAACCTTTTGATCAAATTTTCAAACAAATATTCCCATCCAACTTTTACTTACTTTCATCAAAAAGGATTTAAGTGAAACGAGGGAATACAAAAAAAGAAGGTGAAAAAAAATTGTTTATACATGGAGGTACCAGAACAAAAGGGTAAAAGTTTGTTACAAAGTCAGGAGACTAGTCCGACATGGTCTTCAGCCAAAGGCTTAACTCCTCAAGCAAACTCTTGGCCTTAGCCTCCAAAGCTTCCAGGCCCCGTTTCTTCGGGATTTTCCCATAAAAAGCAGTATTCCGTCGCGACCCATCTTCAGCACGAGGAAGCTCTTCCCAAAGACTCTGCCATTGTTCATATTCCGGAGTCTTCCTCCAGAGATTGCTTTCAACCTCCTCAACTTGGCGAATGAGAGTCCTCTCTCTATCGCGAGCCTTCAAAGTAGCAGCCCACTTGGCAGCGGCTTGTTTTTCCAATAACTCAAGGCGCTATCTGGCCTCAGTGACCTCCCTGTCAAGACGGTGCTGGTCCTTTGTCAGCTCAATAATAGCCAACTTGGTGACGTTCCTCTCCCGAATGTGCTGCTTCCGAGTCCGCGAGATCTCATTCAGTTCAGATTTGACCTCGCTGGAAGGCTTCAAAAACATCTCGTTGAAGAAGTCATCATTTGGAAAGCTCTTGGTCTCATTCCACTTGTTGCCTAGAGTGATGACTTCATCAACAAAAGCCTTGGCATCTGTAATGTCAAGACCGACTTCTTCGCTATCGGCAAGAATGTCCTGCACATGCTTAACCATGCCGAAATCAGCCACCAAATGGCCATAAGAAAGAGTCTCAACCCATGAGCTCAAGACTCTCTTCAACACCTTCCTCGCAAACTGACGGGATAGCTCAGATGAAGGCTCGTTGGTCGACTGCCCATGTTAGGCACCGTCGGAAGAGTAATCAAGAAACTCTTCCCAATTGGAGCCGTTGGAGAAGGAATATCAGTACGCGAACTCTCCTCTGCCTCATCAAAGCTGGTGGAAGAAGCCCCTACTCCTGGATCAGCCGCGGGCACCCCCTGCTCTGGCTCTGAGAACGATAGAGGAACTTCTCCTGCCACCTGACAACCTGCCAATGAAAGATGAAAAATGTATGAATATGATCTTGTCAAAAATCAAAATATCAAGATTATCACTAGAAAGTACCTTATTCGACGACTGGCGGAATACTTTCTGCCTCCATGATCTCATCCTAATCATCATCAAAAGTTACATCTATGGATGGCTCGAAGTCATCGGAATCCTCTGGTAAGTCAGCTGGCGAGAAAAAAATATATATATGTCAGCAAGTGGCGGTAAAAAAAAAAAAAAAAAAAACAAAGGAAAAAAAAGAAACAGAAAAAAAAATCATACCAGGTGGAGATTCTGGGTGACTTCAGAATCTCTGGGTTCTTCTTCAGATGCCATGACCGGATCCGTCACCGCCTCATCGGCCGGAACCTTAGGCGTCATCAAATCATCATCTTCTGCCAAAAGAAAGAAAGCAGTAGATCAAAACAAAAGCCTCATAAAAGAAAGAAGCAGAAAAAGAGAGAATAAGGGTCAAACCATCACTACTGATCTTCTCTGCTCGGCTCCTCTTCTCTAGAGGCTCATCATCATCCCTTGATGCCTCCTCAACAATGGTGGAAGGAATTTCCAGATCAGGAGAGTTTTCGTGCCGTCTCTTACTTCGGCGCTGTCCTCTTCTCCTCTTGCTCCTACGAGATGAATTGCTGGAAGTACCCGCCCCACCATCGAAATCGGGCCTCTCGCCAGAGTCCTCACTGGATGGTCTGCTCTTGCCAGTAGACTCCATGGAAGCCTTTGCTCGCTCAGTTTGTATCCAAGCAGCGACCACAGCCTCCTCCTCTGCGAGCTGTTCCAAGACCTCACTAGGTATTTCTTGTGCAGCTCTCGATTTGATGATGTCCTGGTCCTCGAGAAAACCCGTTCTATGCTTTTCTCCAGAAAGGAAAGCCAGAACTTCTTTTCGGCGGACACCATCTGACTTCCCAAGACCCTTTCCGGAAGACTGCTTTACATCGAGTTCCTTCTTGGAAAGTCCCCAGTACACTGAAAGGCTCTCCATGAACCATTTCGTGAAGCCAGCAGTCCGGAAAGTGGGCAACTCAGGATAAGAAATCATGGCAGTATTGTCTTCCGCACCATAAAAGGCCCATGCATTCCTCCCGTCCTGCAGACCTCCAAAACGCTTCACCTTGCTCGAAGGCGCTCCAACAACGCCTTGAGAGAAGCCCAACTGCATGGCAAAACGTGAAGGAACATACGACTGGATGTCGACAAAAGGATGTCTGCGGTACACCATCGTGCCGACACGTATGTTAAAAAGCCAACTCCTCTCCGCATTTGTTAAAGAGTAGTGTCTCCCCGACCCTGCCATGGTCGAATCACGAGAGATACCAAAATCAAAAGCCTTCTTCCGCAAACCTAGAGAAAGCTTCACTGAGGACTGCCCCATCTCGACGTCCCAGAATCGTCAGATCCTCAAATGGGCAGATAAGAGAGATTCAGAAACACGCTTCCCTCTAGCCAACCGAATCATAAACGGGTCATCGTCCTGTGCATCACCCAATCGGTGGAAACTGGGATAGTGGTATACATACCATGAATAGAAAATATGGGCAGAAAATACCCAATTCATTAGAAGCCCAAGCCGAACCAGGAAAGCAGTAGCCTGTAGTTCGGTGCATAAATAGGAGTAAAGAGCAGGCACCAAAGCAAGCCGCTCTTCAAACACCATCTGACAAGCCGGAAAAATGCAGTGCGACCTGATGTGCGTACCATCTCCTCCAGTAAAAACAGCCTCACCCAGCCAATAAGTGAGGTAAACAGAGAGATCTCTCCGCAGCGCAATGTCAGAATGAATGGCGTCTGTGCTTGTGAAGAGCTCCTTCAAATTTTATCGCATGGCGGAGATCTTCTTCGAATCTGGGTTCTTAGCCCTGGCTTCCTTGGTCGTACTCTCAGAAGACTCCTCTCTGTCAAATAAGTTGGAGGACAAAAAGCTACCACTCCTCCAACTACTACACCAGACTTTCAGGCCCTCCTTTTCCTTCAAAAAATTATAGAAGGCGACGAGCTAAAAGTACAAAAGTTTGAACTCCTCAGACTGCTCCTTAAGGACGCAGTTGATAGGCATGAACTCCTCATAGAGATTGTCGAGGATAGGCAGCCCAGTGATGGCACTCAGTTCCTTTAAATAAAAACCAATCTCACCATTCGTGACAACGAAGGTGTTGGTTTGTGGAAGGAACGACTCCAGCATGGCCATGAAGGCCTCATCAGAGAAAACTACGGTTTGCCGACAAGCGCAAACCTCATAAAAAATCTCGGCCTCCTTCAGAATGGCACCGCCAGCCTGCAGTATGTGATCAGTCCTTGACTCTCGGCTTGAGTCAGCACTAAAACGGCCGCGAAGTTGAAAAGGCTTCACCTAATTGCTGCCATCGCCCTTGAAAATGCCAAGGTCCACCGGTCTCAAATCGACCGAAGGATGGTCTGAACCCTGGTAGCCGCTGGCCGGCATCAAAATGTCCATATGGGCAGGCGACTTCTTTACAAAACAAGAAGGGCCGCCAACAAAAACCCCGGTCTTGATCACATTTGTCCGCTTCACCCAGCTTGGAGGATCTTCCCTCTTTGAGCATGTGGAGGAAAGGCTCATGATCGAGATAGTTCGATCGAAGGTCGTCCGGGTAGAAACAGTTCTTTTCTCACCATCAACTGTGTAAGAGAACTGAAAACATCGCCTTTGGTATGTCGAATCATCAGGGACAGCATAACCGAAGAAGAAGGTAGGTTTAGGCACAATGCTCTGATCGTCCGTGACCCAAGGACGGTTGCTTACCATAATCTTGTAAAACACCTCATCCTTGAGGGCGATCAAACGTTGCCTCGTCTCATCTCGGTTGAGCGAGTCACACTCTTTCAAGTTCCTTTCGACATATTGAACCTCTTTCCAGGCCTGCTGTACGGCCATGTTAGAAGATCTGGTAGAACAACGAGGCGCATCAGTGACGGGCTCCTTACCCTTGTTTGTTCTGGAGGAACTACCTGCAAAGGATGGAAAGAGAGAAAATCAATCATTAAAATGACAGAATTTTGCTAAAAATTCTAGCGAAATTTTGGCATGAAATCGGGGCAGTTTCGAAGAAAAAGGAAACACCCTGAAAGAAATAGGGAGCTTGAAGATGGGCTCAACATCGCTGCAAGCTCATAAAGAACGGAAAATTCTCGAAGAAGGGTTGAACTCAAACATTGCTGCGAGATCAAGCCAAATCTTTTCAAATATCTGCAAGATTGGAAGAGGGCTCAACATTGCTGCGAGCTCCAAATCCCAAGACTTACGAAAAGATTTCCAGGTGTGCACTATCATCCTTCCAATTTCATAAAAAAAAATGCATAGAAGCAAAGTTATCATGCATGCGCGTCTCAAAATCCGGGAAAGAAAGAAAAAAAGAGAAGAAAATAATCTCTTTAAATAAAATATATATAGTCTACGTGGCCGTACGGCCATGATCGTATGGTCACAAAAAAAGGAAAAAAAAAAGAAGAAAAAAAGGAAAAAAAAAAAACAAACATGGTAAAAAAAAAGAAAGAAGAGAAACCGTGAAAGAAAAAGAAAAAGTCAAAGAAAAAGAAAAAAAGAAAGAGAAGAAAAAAAAAGAAGAAAAAAAAAGAGAGAAAGAAAAAGAAAAGAAAAGGAAAGAAAGAAAACCTTTTTCTATTTCTACATGGGGTTTCTTAAGGAAAAAGAAGAAACTTACTTGAAGCCATGGAAGAACTAGAAGATCCTTGAAGAAGAAGAAGAATCCTTGACCTTGGAGCACTCTTGAAGATTTTTTTTTGCAAAAAGAAAGAGAAAAGGAAAATCTCTCGCAAAAACCTTCTTGACCGCCTGATGCGCCACACAAAGCCTTTAGGTTCACAAAGTCAAAAAGGAAAATCCAAAACACAAAAACCCAAATGTCATTTTCAAAATTTTGCAGTGAGATGGTACGTGATCTCTCTCACTGCAATAAAATCCCCTTGGAAACTCAAAAGGCTATTCTATCAAAGAAAAATGCTCAGAGACTCTTGGTCAAGTCAGAAGTTCTCCTTCAAAGTTTTCTTCGAGGCACATCGACTGCAAAAGCTACGCAATTCGTCACTATACCCCGAGGGGGCATTTGTTGACACAAAAAATGTCACTTAGGCTCCTCAACATCAAACGCTACATGGAGCCCCATCATACTGCAAACAGGCAAAGCGGCTTCAGGCTTTAGATCTTGTCAGAATCAAACAAAAATGGCAAGATCTTTCAAAATAGCCAAAAAAGAGGTACGCATGAAGTTTCAGGCCATTTCGACACCATTTGGCCTAACTTCAATCCTCCAACAGCTAAGCGGGAGCTCCCGGCGGCGACAGTGGCAAAGACATCAAATATTCGATCAGGGCCTACGGATGGTCTCAAAATACCTCCAAAAGGCTCCACGTCGAATCTCAAGTCAAGCCGACACCGTTTGACCCGCCATCAACTCTCGAACGGCGAAATCAAGCCTCTTGGCGGCGAGAACCTCCGATGCCCCCACTAGTCAAACAAAGCACACGAGTAGCTTCTACATGCTTCCAAAAGGCTGCATGTCAAATTTCGGGTCATTCCGATGACGTTTGACTCGGCTTTGACGCTCCAAAGCAAAATCAAGCTTACCGGCGGTGGAGCTCCCCGGGACCATGACATCCAAATCAGAGATAATGGATCATCTCAAAATGACTCCAATAGGCTCCCTATCAAATTTCAGGTCAATCGGACATCGGATGACCGTACATAAAAGCTCGACATCTTCCGCACGGTGAAATCAAGTTTAGCATCGATGGGACCCCAAACGGCTTCAAAACTGAAATAAAAGCCCATGGTTGGTCCTATCTAGTGCTAAGGTAGCTTCACCTCAAATTTCAGGTCATTCCGACATCGTTTGACCTAGTTTCAACTCTTGGCGGAAAATCGGCTACAAAGTCTTCGGCTTTTCCAAAAATAGGAAACTTTGTGCCCAGATTTGAATGACTTCTCGACAGGTTTTCTTCAGTGGAATCAAGCCAATAAATGAGGAAAAACCTCAAGAAAAATATAGGAGAAAAAAGAAGTAAAAAAGCCCAAAAAATGGCCGAGAAACGGCGACTAAACGGCGACTGGAAAAGGGGCAAAACCCCCATGGTCGCAGGCGACCATGGGTGCATGATCGCTTGCGACCCTGGAAATCCGGGTCGCCGGATTTTCGCCGAAATGACCGTTTTTCCGATTCTTTTCGCGTTTCGCGATGTTTGGCCCCTGTGATTTTCTTAAATTCTAATTTTTGAGCAATGATATCCGTTGATCTTCGTCAACATCACGAATCCGCCGTCGAAATCATTCGATCATCATTGGACACTCCGAAATCGCCAACCGGCCGACTAAGAAAGCACACTTTCTGCCCTATCGATTGAGAAATCGACTGAACAGATGTTGCCGGCCCATTGATGTCAACCAATGTCTGAATTTGCATCGTCATCCGACATCAAACAACACGCAGATCCATCGATGATCATCGCAAGAAGAATTCCAAAAGATGCGGCACGGCCCGCGACTCTTCAAACGACTCGGCGACCAATTAATGAAGTTAAATGACCTTTTTATGACAATTTATTAGGGTCATTAGCTCATTATTCTGGACGGCTCAATCAGAAGCAAGCAAATGGGAGTTACAAGTCCAATAAATCATGACAATTAACCATGTAACTCCTATCATTATGGAGATTAATCATGGTAATTAATCATGAAGCCCCCATCAACATGGAGATTAAATGCCCATTATTCTCCATCGACCATTAATGCCCGTAAACCTTCCTAATGGCTACCAAAAGCCTATAAATAGGCGATCATTCCAAAGGGAAAGGGTCCTGAAAATTATCTTAAAGAATTCTCTGCACAAAGAAGCTCTCTTGCCCTGAAGAAACTCTGCAACAAACACTACAAGGTGATTGAAGTCCCTTGGGGGGCCACCCACCCAAGGTTTCCCCTCTTCTTCCGTCCAACATGGCCCAGATGCGGTTTTTCAGCCCTTCTACTTGGTTTTTTATTGGATATAGGACCTTCCCTTGGTCTTTGTCCTCTAAAAATCCAAAGTCCAAGCCAAGCCAAGTGAATCAAAAGCATTAAAGTGTTCTCATCTGAAGGACGATGGCGGAGTTATACATGACTCGCGACCGTCGATCTGAACGAGTCCCCACAATCTCCTGAGAAGTCAGATCCCCCTTTCTTCCTCTTCTATTGTATTTTGAATTTTTAAAGAGACAAAAAAAATCATAACTCTTGTCTTTCACTATTGATAAGATTTGTAAATCGCCTTCCATGGCAAAATTGCATTCTACGGCACAAAACTGCCTTTCACGGCAAACTAAACAAAATCGCCTTTCACGGCATTTAAAATCTTGTCTCTTTCTTTAAAATATATGTGCAATGGAAAGTTAGAAAAAAAAGTTTGATTTCCTTTCTACTTGTGAAGGTGAATCTCCGGATCACCATTTCAAATTCCAAGTAGAATAGAAAATCTGGTATACCTGTACAAAATGTTGATGCTCGCTTTCTTCTTTGCCCCGCCGCACCCCGACGGACTCGGGACTGAGGAAGGCAAGAGAAAAGCCAAGACCATCAAGATCTTGCAAAGGGGGCCACCGAAACCGAGAATGCAGATCTAACTGTCTGCAGTTTCCACCAAATTTCTTACAATATAAGGTGATCCAACGACTAAATCTTGATGTGTGAGCCGTGTTGGGCCTCCTAAAGATGAGCATTGGTATAGATTATAGATTTGGGGTCCACAAGATTGAAAAAAAAAAAAAAACTGTACTGCCTTCATGGACGTCCGTGGTTACTATAGTAGCGCACAGTAATAGTAGCATGTGAATCCCTTTCACACCTACTGGATGTGAAAATGAATGGCACTTTCTGAGTTGATCCTCATACCATTTACATATGAGTTTTACACACGTGAATCGGATTCACACAAACGTGATATATGCGTAATGGAAACGCATGTGATTTAATTACATACGTAAATGGGCACAAACAAACGACCCCTTAGAGAATTGGGGAATCCTTCATCTACTTCACTTCTTAAACCGGATGTTAAATTAAATACTTGTGGTCGCCCCACATCAAGGAAGAAGAAGTTGGATCGGTCTACGTGTCGGGACCCATCTACTTTCAAGTATGCACTCTCGATCAAAGATAGCGCTTGACTTAGATTAAGCAGTACCATTGTAACAAAGAAGAAGGAGAAACCGGTCGTTCGTCGCACTCGATCATACATGTTTCTGCAATTGCTTCCTCAACCTTTAGGACCCTATATCCAGAATGTTAAGGATGTTACAGCTGATGGTAATTGTGTATTCAGAGCTATAGTCGGTCTTTTGTGTATGGGTAAGGATAATTGAATGTAGGTTAGGATGGATTTGAGTAGCGAATTGCAAAGGTATCGAAATTATTATTCATTAGTATATGGAGGAGAGGAAAGGGTTGGTAAGCTATATTATGCATTGTCAAACTATGAAAGTAATCATTCATTTGATCGTTGGATGACAATGCCGGACATGGGTCACTTGTTATCTTCGTATTATAACGTTGTATTGATCCACCTTTCATTGCAGTAGTGCCTTACTTTCCTGCCTTCGAGATCATCCCTGATTCCATCAAGTTCTCGCATAGTTATTGCGATTGGTTTCGTAAATGGAAACCATTTGTTCAAGTCTTCATGACACCCGGGGCTCCCATGCCTCCCATTGCTACAAATTGGCTTAGACACCACCATCCTATTGTAGATGGATGGCAACTATCATATGCAGCGAGAATCGAGCAATTCAGAGCTAACATTGGAAATGATGTTGCAATGCAGGAGTCTGTTAATCTAGACATTGATTGAATATTTCTAGCCAATTTGATGTAAACAAACATTTTTCATGTTTTTTGTAACATTGTTTGCTGATTTTATGTTACTATTGGACCCAAAATTGACATGAGGTCTCAAGCCTCATTGATTTCGTTTCATTTTGCAATAGAATTTGAAATATACATGGCAAATATGATTAACACAAATGTTATATGCTCGGATTAGCAATGCCATGCAAAATGAAGCTGCATAGTTTAATAGAACACCGAGTAATATTTTTTTGCATGGCTCTATTAAACCGTACAGTGTTTATAGGCACAACATTATAAGGCCGTGCAACTCTATATACAACAATGAAGATAAAGAAGATAGAAGTTACATTCATAAAAAAACCAATGCACATACAAAAGTTTCCATGCATCACCAAAAAATATACAAATGCACCAACATCCATAAAATCCAGGATCTTGAGTTTCACCAAAAAATATGCAAATACACCAACATTCACCAAAAAAACACTACACATATCCATAGTTTATAAATATCCACAAAATATACATAAATCCGCACCCCACATCTCGTAACTAATCAAGGCCACTGACGTCGTCAATACGTCACCGACAAGTCATCCAGGATTTCGAGGGTAGTTTGCAATGCCCGGTAATAGAAATCAGCTGGTTTATCCGGTTGCGCAATCATGGCACGAAGATGGTCCTTCGCTCGAAGGACCTGTACCAAATAATAAATTATGTTAATCCTTAAAATAGTTTGATGTCAATACATATTGTTTAAAAAATTGTATGCTCTCACCGTTTTGAGAGTTAGGTCATCTCTACCCTTGTTAGGGTCATAGTGGAATGAAGAACTAGGTTCTGGAACCGACGGTGTGAATTCCTACAAAACCACTCTAGGTAGTCGGGAGCACACTGCCATACATGCGTCGCTCGATGGTCGCGGTGTGCTGCAGATAAGATATGGTCCTCCCACGTAACCCAGTACTGGTCTAGAAATATATAGGAGACCTTATACTTTCCAGCAGTCGATCCCTGAAATGCACGAATGGGGGCAAGCTGTGCGGGTGGGATGGTCTGTACAAATCCAGAATGTCAGAGAACCCTTTGTTGATGATAGGGTTCAATGACATCTAGCGATCTCAAGCAGCCACAAAAGAAAGATATCTGATGGAATGGATGTTGAGCCATGACAGCAGTATACCGATCCCAAGCCACCTGTGATAAGTAAATGAAACGATACATTCATATAGATAATTAACATGTAAAAGGTAATGGTAAAAAATGTAATATCAATATGTACACAGTTTCCATGTTCACCTCACTCGGATGTAGGGCGTCCGACCTCTCACACATAAGCTGTATGTTCTCCCTTGTATTACCCGATTCCTGACCAGGATTCCAGGGACGTACTAGAGGTTCTGCAGTAGTATACCCAAACTGTGCAGGAAGACGAGCATTTGGGAAGTGCTAGTACACCCAAGCCTGCAAATAATACCAATTATTAATTATACATTTCGAAGGGATATTATCATTTATGCTGGAGCATATATATATATATATATACCTTGAGCAGCGTGAAATATCCAGTAATTTGTCGCACATTTGCCCTTGTGGCGGTCCCCAAATGGCAATATAGATATGCCAATGCAGCAGTCCCCCATGCATAATGACGGACCTATCCCAAGTCCATCAGTAAGGATAGGTAGTAGTTGAGGACTCCAGTCGATGACTTATCTGTGAATAGTATGCAACCTAACAAATACAAAAGATAGCCTTTGGTTGCACACTTGACCCACTCTATAGACGTTGCAGTAGTTACATTGCTACACACTCGTTTGATCCACCCCATCCTAACTATCCCACCGCGCGCCACTCTCAACTCAGTTGAAGCAGAGACCCTATCCACACCCAATCCACGCCCCAGTAATGATACTTGATCAATAAATCCCATACTTGTCGATGCGTGGACCGGCGTACCCGTGACTGGGATGCCAAGGATAGTACTGGCATCATCTAAGGTGATTATCATCTCACCAAATGGTAGGTGAAAAGTATTTGTCTCGGGCTGCCATCTCTCTACAAAGCTTGATACCAAAGGGCAGGAGACATATTGGTCGGAGAAACGCCTAAGGTGTGCGAAGCCAGACTCCCCAATGATAGCATAAAGCCTAGGAACATGAAGATAATCTCCGGGCGGCGGTATGTACAACTCCTTCAGCTTAGACCAATGATTGTTACATTTGAGCAGCTTACGTTCCTGCACATTATAAGCAAAATATTCATTAAATCTATTATTTTGAACTTCAACACACCCTATGAGAAAAACGAATAATTAAGATATAAAAAGAACGCAAGTGTACCTCCCCGGCCCAAATCAATGCAGCTATGTTCGTCCCAAAACTCATAAGTACAGATAGGTCCTCCGGACCGCCGGGAATAGGACCTCTGAGATCCTCCCCCACTGCCTCTCGAGGAATGGACGACTGTGCCTCCTCGTCCCTGTAATCATCCTCTAAAGAAGGCACATCCTCCTTCGACTCTTCTAATGGATCCGGTAGTGGATCCTACTACAATCGACGTCTTCGTTCAGACGCCGTTGGCCGATGATGGGTGGCGGTGGAAGACCTTGCATGCACACATCGGCCGCGCGACCTCGCAACACCAGTCCGAGTTCGCAAGGTCGATGCCTGGCTAGCAGAACTACCCTATCCATCTGTCGTCAAAGAACTACCACGGCGACCCAGTCTTCTCGGCATTCCTTTCAATTTGTTAACTATGAAAATCATTAAGTGGATACGCATAATGAAGGAGGTCATTTCCACCTACTCAGTTCAAAAGGACAGTGCAAAATGTATCTGCACTGCGCAATGTAAAAGCGTATTGTGCATGTACACAGTTGGATGGACTCGCGAAGATTTTATATGCACAGTGACGAACCATCGAGCACAGTTTACTTGTACTTTATTCAAACACCGTTCACTGTAGCTTTGATTTCTCATGACTGTGCATGGCAACGTTACAATGTGCTATATGCACGGTTGTTAAATAGTGCGCGCAATTTATTTGCATGGCTTAGAATGCCGTGCAAATAAACCGTGCTCGTCTTTGAGATGCCAAGTAGATTGCGATAGGATGGAGAATTGTTTTTGCATTTTCAAACTTCAGAATGGGTTTAGACTTTCTCCCTCCCATCCATCTCATTCAATAGCATCTTCCCTATCTGTTGTAGATCTCCATACACTCTACATGCATACATTACAACCTAAATTTCCAACAAATAGATGAAAATGGAAAATCTATCAATGGGAGGAATATGAAGAAGAAGAAGAGCTTACTTGACTATGATGGTGATGAGAGGTACATGAGAATTGCAGTGGAGAATCAGAGAAGAGGAGGAAGGCGCCTGCTGGGAAGTCACTGCGTTTTGGGCGGGGCGATGAGATGGTTTGAACATTGGGCAATTCCGAAGTGACTTGGTTTTTCGGGTGTGGTAAGGGTATGTGGGTATTATGGTGGGCGGCCTCACCAAAACCTTCACAAAAAATAAAATGGGTGTAGTGAGCTCAACAAGTGGGTGTGGTCAACCATTGTTGTGGGTGCATTCAGAATTGAAAGAAATTGATGGCTCTCTCTCTTGTGTGGATTCAGAATTGTACAGACTTAGTTAGGCTTTCAAGTATTGGTAATTTAAAGCTTAATGGTATGGTGCTCTCTCTCTCTCGTGCATAATATATATATATAGAGAGAGAGAGAGCGAGGGGGGCCTTCTCCTGTGATGAGCCATATTACATGTAATGGCCAATCTCATCCTTTAAAAGGGTGTTGATGATTGGAGTTTAAACAACAACTTAAAAACACATTCCTTAGTTTTTCACCCCTCAAGCCAAACCTCTCCCTCAAGGGAAAAGAGAGATGAATATCAACTAGTTGAATGAAGAGTAAGGGTGCGATGAAGAAGATAGGCTTGAAAGAAGAGGGAAGGACATCGGCCACATAAAGAGAAGAGAGAGAAAAGAGATGGGTTAAGACTTGGGAGAGATGTACTCCTTGTGGAGGAAGAGGGGCTTAGAAAGGAGGAATGTGAGATAAGAGGATGTCTTCTGATTTTTAGGGAGGGTTTTTGATTGACTTTCCTATCCCATGTTAAATCGTTTTTAACGGTTGTAATTTATCATCGCACGTGACCGAGTGTAGTGCACAAGCGCAAGTGAAGATAAATATTCATGTGCATCCATCCCTCACCATATTATGGTGAAGGACACCATTGAAGGGCCAACTTTATGATACGTCCAAAGCATCCACACACGTGAAACCCCCTAAATTATATTGGATCTATTGAGTTTCACCTATCCGAATGGATTCGACAATTGGATCGAGGGTCAAGTCTTTTTCTTTAGTATAGAGTCATTTATTCTGTGGGCCGTGGATGAAGGGGTTACAGGCATTGGATTGAATCCAAACTTGATGTACAACCACGTCCATGATATCTCTTTCCATCCTCCACAAGTCCCATGATCAGTGGGGACCCAAGGTGGGCCCATTAAGTTTGTCCTTCACCATATGGTGAGAGATGGATACACATGAATATCCTCCTATATATATATATATATATATATAAAAGGAAGGCCTCTCCTTAGCTCGTGCTGAGGTTATCCTCAACTCACGCACGTGGGTGGACTTGCTGAGTTAAAATAAAAAATAACGGAATGACTAAAAGCAAAGCCCCAGACTTGAATCTCCCGTCCACTTCTTTTCTTTCCTGTGTCTTCTCTATAAAAAAGAGAGGAAAAAATTGAGAAACTCTCGATTGATTGTAATACTACTCGGGATCTTTCGTTAGCCTTTTCTCTCTCGATCGACATCAATACGACTCTGGATTTTCACCGATTCCCTTTCCTCAGCAATAGAAACAAGTAATGAAGCAACAAATGCTCGGCCTTCTTCTCCGGCGACGACATATCTCCTGACACCGCCTTGAATCGCGGCCAGAAGAACCCTAGGCTTGACCTCCTACCCTTTTTCTCACCACCGCCCTATTTTTAAAAAACCACAGCCATTGTGAGATCGGATCTGCAACAGACAGTGGCCCACAGTGAAACCAGATCTACAACAATTAGTGTCCCATCGTGAGTCTTCTCCCTTTTTTTAATGATTTCCATCTCTTCATGGACGATCATCCCTCTTCATGGACGATCTACAAAAGTTAGTAACCAACTCCCTTATTAATGACTTATGTTTCTTGTGTGCTTCATTGAAGAAGAAAGGTCTCCTTGTAAATTAGGTTTGGGTTAAAACACATGGGCTTTGATTGATGGGCATTGAAAAAGTTTTGATTGATATGGCGAAGACATATCTCTGGGTACTTGGTTCTAGGCATTGGGCTTAGTAGAACTTGTACCTGACCACGGTTAGAGATTAGGTTTAGGTTGTTAGAAATTCTAGGGATGGATGGAGAATTTGAATTTAAACTTATTATCTCATCAGTGTATCTTTCCCGTATAAATTGAAGAGTCTAGATGTCAATGAATTCTCTGGTGAAGTTATGGGAAAGAAGTGATTCTCGAAAGTCTTTATTATATCAGAGCTGGGCCCAATGGTGATCTTACGATCAAGTTGGGTACAATCCGATCTTCCGCAATAGTCACCGTTAACTTTTCTATTTTCAATAAAATCAATCAAATGTCCTCTCTTTCCTCCATCCATTCAAGCATTCAAGCCTTATGATCTCGTCATCTTCATCAAATCTTCATCGATCAAAGCTTCTGGAGTCGCGTTAGATCTGATCTATTGGACCACCGGCACCGACAAACTTGAAAGGGGCGGGTAGTGATGGATCCAAAGACGAACGGCAATCCCCATTGTGTGGGTAAAACATCGTAATGACGAAATTAAGCAAAGATTACAGCAGGACTCGCTGATCACCTCGGCCTCTGTGGTCATAGCCCGTCAGCTCGGCAGCTCGGTCAAGAGTACCAGCACGACAGCACGGTTAGGCAGCTCGGCGTGAATGCCAGCTCAGTACAAAAGCACACCACGGCCAAGCCATTCTTGGTCTCGGACCAAAATGCAGAAGGCAGAGTGGGCCGCCACCTTCCTCCTGGAAATACGGCGCGCCCTGACAGATATGAGCTTTCATTTATGACGATAGGATCGCTCATTTATGGCGATAAGAAGTTAGCTTTATCAGCCTTGTACATCAACTGACTGAAGGCATGGAAAGTGAGGATGGGATGTTGCCCATTTTACCTACTGCTGCCTGTCAGGGTAAGGATCGATGGGACCTCACCCCACCTACCCCCACTCACAGAGAGAATGAACGAGGAACGCTCACATATATACACATGGGATCAGCCCCATGAAGGTACGCGATAGACAACTCACAATACTCCACATCGTCTCATTCCCTTCTTCCTCCTCCTGCTTAGTTTTCTCAGAACTAACTCAGGCATCGGAGCGCCTTCGGCTCACGGCAGCCAGGGGCTCTGACTCTAGCCTTTTTCCTTCCTTTTTAGGTTCTTGGCGTTCAGTACTCCCTGTCCGAAGAAGTTTACCTCGATCTCATCTCAATCTAAGTAGGTGTCGTTTTTACCGCCTACAGTTTGGCGCCGTCTGTGGGAAACTGAACTAAAAGCTTGTAAACACCATGCCTCCAAAAACCAGAAATGGCGAAGGACCCTCCAAAGGCAAGGCTTTGTCCATACAGCCTACGCTGGCGCAGAATCTTCCACCTCCACCCCCTCAGCAAAGGAGGTCAGGGGGGAGGTCTCCCACGGTCTAGACACAGTCACGGTCTAGGGGAGTGACCATGCTTTCCCTTCGCGACGTCCCACCTCCGGAACAGCCCCGTCATAGCCATGAGCGGGCCAGGCAAGGCGACAAGTCGGTCACCAAGCCACGCGAGAAGTCAGCGCGGGCTGGATCGCAGTCACACCATCAAGCCAGCCTCGATCAAAATGAAGACCCCCGCCTCGATGACATCAGGGCTTAGAACCGCCTCATCCAGGAGCAGCATGAGCTTATCCGGCAGCTCAAGCAACAGCTCGAGGACAAAAAGGCTCCGAGTCCACCACCCAGGCGCCTGGACTACGGGCGAGACCTGAGGCACGTCCTCAATAATAAGAGGCGCGACCGAGACCACGGAGAAGAAGGCTCCAGTAGCAGTCACGTGCGTGAAGGACCGAAGAAGCAGTGCCAGGTATCGGAAGATGAAGAACTGAAGCAGTGGATGGACCGGCAGGTGAAGCAGACGATCCGCCAGAATATGGAGACAGCTGGTATTGTCCGAGGCCAGTTTAGTGCCTTCGAAGCTGAGGACACTGGCGCGTCTCCTTTCTCCAGGGAGATAAGAAAATACTCACTCCTCGAGAAGTTCAGCGTCCCGAGGTTCGCCCTGTATGACGGAACCTCGAACCCTGCGGCTCACCTCCGACATTACGTCCAGAGGATGTCGGTCTGGGGGGATGACGACTCCCTAAACTGTCGAGTTTTCTCCTCCAGTTTGGCGGATCTCCCCCTACAGTGGTTTTGCTCGCTTCCTGAAGGCTCCATCTCCAGTTGGCGGCAGCTCCGGACCTCCTTCCTAGAAAAATTCCAGGCTCATCGCGTCATCCCGAAGATCGATTCTGACCTAATGGCCCTCCGGATGCAGGAAGACGAGAGCGTCACCCAGTTCGCTCGTCGGTTCTGGACTGTCTACAGCCAGATCGAATGCGCTTCTGTAGAGTTAGCGGTGAAGTCCTTCCAGCTGGCTCTGCGGCCGGGCATCCCGCTTCGGGCACAGTTGGTCATGTACCCCGTGACCACCATGAAAGAACTGATGACCCGAGCGAATCGGTTCATACTGGCGGAAGAAGACGAGGTGCGGAGTCGCGAAAACTTCGGCCTCACCAAGAAGAGCCAACCAACCAAAGGAGATAGCAGGTCCTCCAGGAGGGAAGATCGTCGCAGAGATCCGTCCCTGGATCGGCGCAAGGCCCGGTCCTCGGATCAGCACCGAACCTCCTCTACTTCGGCAGCGGCGTCGAGGAATGGCAGAAGGTCAGGCCACGAGGTGGCCTCCCACGTGGCAGTAAATACCATCTTCAAGAAGCCAATCTTTAGGCTCCTTAATAAAATAAAAGCGCAGCCTTTCTTCAAGTGGCCGCGGCCGATGACAACTGATCCCTCTTCTCGGGACCAGAGTAAGTTCTGTGAATACCACAAGCAAAACGGGCACAGAACCGACGAGTGCAAGAGCTACAAATCCCACCTGGAGAACCTCGTCATGGAGGGGCACCTCAGGGATTACATCAAGGAGGAAGGCCGAGGTGATGACCGACCTCCACGGCGAAACGCTGACAACCAGGACAGCGAGCCAGAAGGCATCATCAACGTCATTCACCTCGCCGCCCCACCCAAGAAGAGCTCTCAGGCTCGCGCCGAGGCCAGGCGCACCTCCCATCAGAAGCAGGTGCTGACCGCGGCACCAGAGCCGGCTGTGGAGAAAGCCAAAGCGGAGGGGGTCAGAATATGGTTTTCTGACAAGGACTTGGAAGACGCCGAGCTCCCACATAACGACGCTCTAGTGCTCACCTTGAAGCTGCAGAACTTCTTGGTTCAGAGAGCCCTTGTTGACCCTGGCAGTTCGTCCGAAGTCCCGTACTATGATTGCTTCAAGAAGTTGAAACTTAAGGACGAGGACCTCCAGGTTGCCCGTACCCCTCTGGTCGGCTTCAGCTCCAAGCCTATTTATCCCAAGGGTAAGATCTCCCTTAGAGTCGAAGTGGGTGGCGCCTGCAGGCAAGTTGACTTCCTAGTAGTCGATGTCCCCTCCCCATACAATGTTATAATGGGGAGGACGTGGCTACATAGCATGGAGGCGGTGCCCTCCACCCGCCATCAGAAGCTCAAATTCCCTTTGGAAAACCAGTCGGGCCGAACGGATGTGATCACCATCAGAGGCGACCACCACATGGCTAGGCAATGCTTGCTGGCCGTGCTGCCTGGCGAGGCCGAGCCATCCCAAGTCAATGTGGCCGAACTGGATAGAGAGGCCGAGCTCGGGGACGTCGGCAGGGCTCCGGCGCAGAAAAGCATCGAGGACCTCACCAAGGTCAACATTGATCCCGCCGACCCAGACAGATTCTTCCTCATTGGAAGCCAGCTCCCCGAGTCTGAGAAGACAGAACTGCTTGACCTCCTCGTGGAGAATAAAGCGGTCTTTGCCTGGACACCCTATGAGATGCCCGGCATTGACCCGACAGTCATATGCCATAAACTAAAGGTGGATCCCAACCATAAGCCCGTGCTTAAAAAACCGCGCCGGACTGGGGTCCCGCAGATTGAGGCCGTGATTGAGGAAGTTCAGAAACTCCTCGAGGCAGGCGCAATAAAGGAGGTCCACTATCCGCAGTGGTTGGCCAACACCGTGGTGGTCAAAAAGAAGACGGGAAAATGGAGGGTCTGCGTGGACTTCACCGACCTCAATAAGGCCTGTCCCAAAGACAGCTTCCCTCTTCCGAAGATAGACCAGCTCATCAACGCCACTGCCGGACACGACCGAATGAGTTTCCTGGATGCCTACAGGGGGTACCATCAGATCCCCCTGTATGCGGCAGACCAGGACAAGACAACTTTCATCACTCCCAGGGGCACCTATTGTTACAAGGTGATGCCCTTCGGGTTAAAGAATGCGGGAGCGACATACTAGCGGTTGGTGACAAAGATGTTCCAGGCCCAGCTCGGCAAGACGGTGGAGGTCTACATCGATGATATGGTCGTCAAATCCAAAAGGTCGCAGGACCACTTGACCGACCTCCGCCAGATTTTTGACATCTTTCGCCAGTTCCAGTTGAAGCTGAATGCATCCAAGTGCGC
Organism: Persea americana; assembly: GCA_029852735.1. Lineage (NCBI taxonomy): Eukaryota > Viridiplantae > Streptophyta > Magnoliopsida > Laurales > Lauraceae > Persea > Persea americana. The sequence goes on from CM056816.1 coordinate 21,033,870, forward strand.
CTTTGGTGTCAGTTCCGGCAAATTCTTAGGGAGCATGGTCACAAGAAGGGGGATCGAAGCGAACCCTGACCAGATCACCGCAATCCAGGAGCTCCAGTGTCCGACCTCGGCAAAACAAGTTCAGCGTCTGACCGGAATGGCTGCCGCCCTGAACCGATTTATCAGCCGAGCTTCGGACAAATGCAGACCTTTCTTCCAAATCTTGCGAAAGGGCTCCAAGTTCCAATGGACGTCGGATTGTTCTCAGGCGTTGCAACAACTTAAACACTACCTTTCTTCTCGACCGCTGTTGTCAACCCCGACTATTGGAGAGGCACTGTACTTGTACCTGTCGGTCTCGGACCATGCAGTGAGCTCGGTGCTCATCAGAGAGGACAACGGCCAACAAAGGCCTATCTATTACACGAGCAAAACCCTGCTGGACGCCGAGACCCGGTACTTACAGCTCGAAAAGCTCGCGTTGGCGCTCGTTAGCGCCTCTCGAAAGCTATCCCACTACTTCCAAACCTTCACAATAGTGGTCGTAACAGAATACCCGCTGAAGGCTCTCCTCCGGAAGGCAGACTTCTCCGGACGGATCTCCAAATGGGCTGTCGAATTGGGGCAATATGACATCAGCTATCAGCCCAGAACAGCCATCAAAGCTCAAGTCCTAGCGGACTTTATCGTGGAATTTACTCCTCAGAGTTCGGCACCGACCTTGCTCGACACCGAACTAGGGGGCGATAGGGGTGCAGAGGTTGTCACCGAGACCGAGCAAGAACAGTCCTGGAGAAAGCTTCTGGACTCGTCCTGGAAAGTCTTCGTCGACGGATCCTCAACATCCAAAAGAGCTGGCGCTGGCATAGTCCTCCAGTCCCCAGAGGGCCTCGTCATCGAACAAGCGCTGACACTCGGTTTCAAGGCATCTAATAACGAGGCCGAGTATGAAGCGCTCATTGCCGGACTTAACAGTGACAAAATCTTGGAAGCTCGATGCATAGTGGTTTTCAGCGATTCTCAGTTGGTGGCAAGCCAGCTGAGCGGAGATTACCAAGCTCGGGACGATAGGATGGCGGCCTACCTAGCCCACGCCAGGGGACTTCTCTCCCAGTTCGAAAGGGCCGAGGTCCGGCAGATAGGCAGAGAATCCAATTCCCATGCAGACGCCCTTGCCAGCCTCGCCTCGGCTGTCGAAGCCGGTAATAAAAGAACTATTGAAGTAGAAACGCTGCGAGAGCCCAGCATCGACCTCCAGCAACCTCGGCAGCTCATGTGCCTTGATCTCGGCCCGAGCTGGATGGACCCCATCGTTGCATACCTAAAGGACGACCAGCTACCCGAGGACAGGACTAAAGCTCGGAAGGTAAGGTTAAAGGCGACCCGATTCTGGCTCTCTCCAGACAGCAGGCTGATAAGTCCTTAAAAATGCAATATGTTCTTATCATTTTAGAGTAATTAAGGACTTAATCATCAAATCATGGACCATTTTAGTAAAAAATTATGAATTTATGTTTTGAGCATCAAAGTCTAAATTCGAGTCAAAATTCATCCAAAAATTGCATTTTCACATAAAATCATGAATTTCTCTTGAAAGTCACAAATTTCTCATAACTTTTTAATCACACATGAAATGATGAATTTTCTTTGCACCTTTAATTTAATTGAAGAAAACTTGATAAAATGGTGACATTTTATGCATTTATTTGGTGAGAATTGGGACCGCATCTTGCATAATTCCTTACCTATATGATTAGATTATTCTTTGATCTTTGCTTCTATTTTTGTAGGGAATTTCAGAAATCGGGGCCCACGAAAGAGAATTGATGAATCAAATGCACCATGGACCCATCTTCCTTTGGCATGGATCTAAGGTAGGGGCGGCCATGGTAGGGTCCGCTCTCATATGCAAGAAAAAAATCAGATTTAATCTCTTGAAGATAAGTTCCAAATTTGTGGGCCATGAGATGATGAAGTGTCATATCTACTCTCCAACAAATATTGCTTACATGTCAAGATGGATGGCTAAGATTCAATTCAAGCCAAACAAAGAAGAAAACAAAAATGCAAAAAGAAGATACCTCCAAGGTGTGGACGTCCAAGAGGAATGGAGGATTAAGGCTTGCACACTCATGTGGGGCCCATCATTTGTTCTAATTTGAGATACAAATCTGAATTTCAGATTTGAAATTATTTTAGCCAAAGCATGGGACGTTTCATGTCTTGTCTACATCCAAGTGGGGTCCACATGCATTCAAGAATTGCACATCAAATCTGAAATTCAGATTTGAATTGATCCTTAACCCAAGTAGGACCCAAGAGAGGGAGTTGCATGAGAAAAGAACAATCCTAAGTTTACTAGGATTGTGAGCCAACCCCTAGAAAATCTCTCAAAAACTCTCCTAATCCTACTCCAACTTGGACCACACACTACTAATCCTTACCCAAATCAAAAACCTTGCAACCAAAAGCCACCAAAAATATATAAAAAGAGCCAAAAGAGGGCTGGACGTGCATACCATACCCCATAATCCCCTTGGACGACCAGCAACAATATTCCCCCTTTTTCCATTAATTCTTCTTCATCTCTCCTCCTTCCATCAATATTTCATCCAAGGCCTTCCCTAAGGCACACTACCACTTGGATTTCTACGCCGTCGCGCCGCCGCCGCTGCTATCGTCACTCCACCATCGGATCATCCTTGAAATCATCTTCCTTTGCTTGGATTTCAGATCGCGAAACGAGAGCCGGTTGGATCGCCGTTCAAGACCGCGAGTCCCTCTCCTCCGTTTAGTGTTTCTTGTGTCTATGGTAAGGTTGGATGCACTTTATTTTTATTAAAAGAATTTTGTAATGGTTATTTGCTTGTAATGGGTCTTTCATTAATAAATCAAGTTTATGGGGTCTTGGTCTTCACCAATGAGTCAACATTGGATTTTTGTGCGTAGTGACAGTGCGCACTTGGTGCGGTGGTCTTGATTTTTCTTGATGGCAATAAGCAAAGTAATTATTGCAAAGTTTTAGAATTAAAATCTAATTTCTTTATTCTCTGATTTTATTTTATTTCATTTTATTTTTCTATTTTATGCACCTTAACAATTATTGCAATTGGTTGTCTAATAAATCTTATGGTGATGCAGTGGTTAGATTAGGTTTCTAGATTAGGATTTTAATTTTCTTTGGTTGTAATTAATATTTCAGATTTGTAATTAATTTTTAATTCAATTAGAAAATTTGATTTGTATAGTTTTTTTTAGGCTAGAACTAGTTTTTTTATTAGGACAGGTTTTGCGATAAATAAACTCTCCGTGGATCGATCCGGTTTCACTGGTTATTACTACAATCGCGGCCTTGCACTTGGGGCTACGATCAAGTTTTTGGCGCCGTTGCCGGGGAGTTTTTCTTCGCTTAAGGTATTTTTTTTCCAACCTATCTTTTTAATTGCTTTGTGGGTGTGCCTTTACTATTCCGCAATCATTCTAGATCTAAGGGTAGCATGCATGGAATGTTTGGACCAGCCCTATTGCATTAAAAAGTGGATTTTTAATCTCTGATTTTTGATAAAATTGGAACTATTTCAGATCTGAAAAATTATTTTTTCTGATTTTTCAAAAATCACATCCAATTTCGGAAAATTGCCTAATTTACTTGTTCTAATTTGGACTAGTTTAGGTCATTTATTTTCGTTTTTTTTTGTTGCTGGTTAGGATTAATTAGGGTCTGTTAAATTCAGTTATTTTTCATATTTTTAGGTATTTAAAGTTTCCAAAAAAATTCTGGAACTTTCCCTCACAAAAGCAAGTCGTAGATCGCACAAATTCGGCTTTTTGGCCACCAAACTTGCAAAAATCTGAAAATTTCAGAACTTTCATTGGAAACTCAGTTTTATTAGTTGTTTTTAAATTTAAAAGGACTCTTTAAAACTTGCTGGAATTTTTTTTTTTCTAAGAAGGTTAGTTATTTCTTTGGAAAGCCGAACAAACTGCCTTTCTTGATTGGTTCGATGTCTAGGCAAGTCTTGTCCCAATAGATAAGGGAGACAAGTCTCTTGTTCTAGAAAGTGGTTTTTAAGCGGGACCCTTGCAACGCATCGTGACCCCACCACTGATCTGGGGACTTACCTGGTCGGGCCAGTTTCATAGATTTGAGTTTGGGAACTTTCCTTAGAGATATTAAACTCTCTAAGATTAGGACTTTGCAAGAATTTAAGAATCTTCTTTTAAATCTAAGAACGGACCTTAGGTAGTTTTTCTTTCTAGGTTTCTTTATAAAAAAAATAAAAAAATAAAAAAATAAAAAAATAAAAACTTTTCAAAATTCCAAAAAAAAAAGGAAAGACCCCCATCTTCTTGGCAGAGGGACTCCTCAAATCGGTTAGTAAGGAAGGAATCACCTGTCAAGAGCTTGATTAAATTCTACGAATCTAGATCTCCTGGTTCTCTTAGGATTCCCAATATGGCTGATGAGCAGAGTGATAACGAGGAGAACGGTAATGGGAATGGACCCAATAATAATGGGGAGGTGAATCAACCTCTTAGGAGTTTACGTGATTACCTTCACCCTACACGACAAGCCACACCGTCGTGCATGGTCATACCCACAGGTGCGGGTCAATTTGATATCAAACCGGGAGTAATCCAACTTCTCCCCAAATTTCATGGACTTGAATCAGAAAGTGCATATTTGCACATTAAAGAGTTTGAAGAAGTGTGTGCAACACCACACTTCAATAATGTGAGGGAAGACCTTATCAAATTTCGTTTATTTCCATTTTCCCTCAAAGATAAGGCTAAGGCATGGCTTCACTCCTTACAACCCAATTCGATTGCTCTATGGTCCGACATGGTCCGGGAATTTTTAAAGAAATTTTTCCCATTACATAAGACCAACACCTTACGGAGAAATATTATGAATTTTAAACAAAAAGACAAGGAGTCTTATTATAGGTGTTGGGAACGCTTTAATGAACTACTCCTTGCATGTCCCCACCACGGATTTGAATTGCACAATACAATTGGTCACTTCTATGATGGACTTAGTCCAGAAACACGTCAATTCGTGGAGATGATGTGCAATGGGGAGTTCATGGCGAAAAACCCAAATCAAGCATGGACCTACCTTCAGTTTTTGGCAGATAGTGCACAAAATTGGGACACATCTGAAGGTATAGACCCCGTAAAGCAATCGAGTCAAACCAAAGGAGGGGGGTTATATGTATTAAAAGAAAGCGATGATCTTCAAGCAAAAATTGCCTATCTTACAAGAGAAGTTGAGTCCTTGAAATTTGTGAAGAATAAAGAACCTGCTATAGTTTGTGGCATCTGCGCTAGTGATAAACACATTTCTTCGGAGTGCCCAACACTCCCTGCTTTTCAAGAAGCGTTTCATGAGCAAGCAAATGCCACTAACACATACAACCGGCAGTTTAACAATTCTTTGGGTAACACGTACAACCCTAATTGGAGGAATCATCCCAACTTTAATTGGAGGAATGGCCCAAATGCTACTCAGCCCAATTTCAACCAAATGTCAAATCAATTTGGGGGTAATCCTAGTACATATGCTCAAAACACACAGCAAATGGTACCCCCTACAACACAAACGACACCTTGGGATGAACTTGTGGCTAAGTTTATGGTGAATCAAGAGTCCATAAATAAAAAACATGATCAGAACTTTGAGAATTTACAGAACACCATGCAGAACCTCTGCAAATTGATTGAATCACAAAATAAGGGGGCTTTTCCAGCCCAACCACAGCCTAATCCAAAAGGGCAATTTGAGGTTCATCAAGGTGGTCCGTCAAATTCAAAGGAGCAGGTTCAAGCTGTTACTATTCTACGTAGTGGTAAAGAGATTGAAAAGCCAGATCTGGAAAAAGATAAACAGCCTGCATCCTCAGATCAGGAAGGGAAAGAAAATGAAGTCCCTTCTATCAAGGAAAAAAGCCCAGTTCCTCCAGGATTCAAGCCCTTACCGCCTTTTCCTAACCGATTAGCTCCTGCCAAGCCATCTATACAGAACCAGGAAATCTTTGATGTACTTAAAGAGGTTAAAATTAACATCCCATTGTTAGACGCAATCAAACAAGTCCCATCTTACGCAAAGTTTCTTAAGGACTTGTGCACGTTGAAGCGTAAGATACATGTACAAAAGAAAGCGTTCCTCACTGAGCAAGCTAGTGCAATTTTAAAGCATGACGCTCCCCCTAAATTCAAAGATCCAGGATGCCCCACGATTTCGTGCATTATTGGAAATTGTCAAATTGAACAAGCGCTGCTTGATCTTGGGGCGAGTGTCAACTTACTACCCTACTCGGTCTATGTAAAATTGGGGTTAGGCGAACTCAAACCCACCCAGATTACTTTGCAGCTCGCAGACCGATCAGTCAAAAGACCGAGAGGGATAGTAGAGGATGTGCTTGTGCAAGTTGACAAGTTCTACTTTCCAGTAGACTTCATTGTGCTAGACACTCATCCTGTGGCAGATCCTCATGCTCAGATTCCGGTAATTCTGGGGAGACCATTCTTAGCCACATCCAATGCATTGATCAATTGCCGGAATGGAAAAATGACGCTATCTTTTGGTAACATGACATTAGAGCTAAATGTTTTTGACCTTTGCAAACAACCACGGGATGATAACATTGACCTTGAAGAAGTAGATTTGATCAGTGTTCTTACAGCAGAAACTTTTGAAAAATCAATCTCGGATTCCATTGAGTCAATTGAGGGCCTGACCCTCTGTGAAGAAACACTTGATAGCACTGTTGAAATGGTCAACACTATAGGCAAACCTTTTTTTGAAGAGCTATTACCAACTGGTACTCTGTCTCTTCCATCTCAGGTGAGGCCGCCCAAACCTGAGTTGAAACCCTTGCCCTCTCACCTGAAATATGCATACCTTGGAGAAAATGAAACATTTCCTGTAGTAATTTCTGCACACCTTGACAAGGACCAAGAAGTCCAACTCTTAGAAGTGCTCAAACTGCACAAAGGTCCAATTGCTTGGACCGTGGCTGACATTAAGGGAATTAATCCCCTCGTGTGTACACATCATATCTATTTGGAGGAGAATGCAAAACCCTCCCGTCAGATGCAACGCCGGTTAAACCCCACCATGCAGGAAGTGGTTAGGGCGGAAGTTTTGAAACTTCTAGATGTGGGTATCATTTATCCAATTTCGGATAGCCAATGGGTTAGCCCTACCCAAGTTGTACCTAAAAAGGCCGGCGTAACTGTAGTCCGTAATGCTAATGATGAGCTCATCCCAACCCGCGTACCCACAGGTTGGCGAGTTTGTATCGACTACAGAAAGTTAAATGCTGTCACACGAAAGGATCATTTCCCCCTACCCTTCTTGGACCAAATTTTAGAACGGGTAGCTGGCCACAAGTATTATTGTTTCTTGGATGGATATTCTGGATCCAATCAAATAGAGATCGCCCCGGAAGACCAAGAGAAAACAACTTTCACATGCCCCTTTGGCACCTTTGCTTACCGACGGATGCCCTTTGGGCTGTGTAATGCTCCTGCAACCTTTCAAAGGTGCATGCTGAGTATTTTTAGTGATATGGTGGAACGTTTTCTCGAAGTCTTCATGGACGATTTCTCCGTTTTTGGAGATTCTTTCCAAGATTGTTTGAGCAACTTAACTAAGGTCCTCTCTAGGTGTGAAGAAAAGAACTTAGTACTGAATTGGGAAAAATGTCATTTTATGGTACGACAAGGGATTGTCCTTGGCCACATCGTGTCATCTAAAGGATTGGAAGTGGACAAAGCCAAAATAGATCTAATTTCCAATTTGCCCGCCCCAAAAACCGTAAGAGATGTAAGATCTTTCTTAGGGCATGCTGGATTCTACAGAATGTTCATAAAAGATTTTAGTGTCATTTCTCGACCATTATGCAACCTTCTGCTAAAGGAAGCAGAATTTGAGTGGACGGAGGCATGTCAAGTGGCTTTTACCAAGCTTAAGGACATGTTGACGACTGCTCCAATTATGCAACCTCCAGATTGGAGCCTACCCTTTGAAATCATGTGCGATGCTAGCGATTATGCAGTTGGGGCAGTTCTTGGGCAACGTAGGGACAAAAAGCCATATGTAATTTACTATGCTAGCAGGACTTTAAACAGTGCACAGATTAATTATTCTACAACAGAGAAAGAACTATTGGCTGTGGTCTATGCACTGGATAAATTCCGTTCCTACTTAATTGGATCCAAAATTGTGATCTTTACTGACCATTCTGCGCTGAAGTACTTGCTTTCTAAGAAAGATGCCAAGCCCAGACTGATCAGATGGATCCTTCTACTTCAAGAGTTCAATATCGAAATCAAGGATAAGAAAGGAGTAGAAAATGTGGTGGCTGATCATCTTTCTAGGCTTGTCCTTTCCAATGCTTTAGAACCCTTGCCAATCCAGGACACTTTCCCTGATGAGCACTTGTTTGCCACATTTTCCCATTCTCCATGGTATGCTGACATTGCCAATTATCTAGCTTCGGGTGAAATTCCAAAAGAATGGACCCAACAAGATAAAAACAAGTTTTTCACTGAGGTGAAACAGTTTTTCTGGGATGACCCATACCTTTTCAAATACTGCCCAGACCAAATCATTAGGAGATGCATTCCAGACCATGAAATGAACAGTGTTATATCATTTTGCCATTCTCAAGCTTGTGGTGGCCATTTTTCTGCTAAAAAGACCGCTCACAAAATTTTGCAATCTGGATTTTACTGGCCCACTATATTTAAAGATGCATATGATTTCTGTAAAGTATGTGAGCGGTGCCAAAAATTGGGTTCAATTTCCAAAAGGAACATGATGCCTTTAAACCCAATTTTGGTCGTCGAGTTATTCGATGTATGGGGTATAGACTTTATGGGACCATTTCCCCCGAGCTTTGGTTTTCATTATATCCTCGTTGCAGTTGATTATGTTTCCAAATGGATTGAAGCAATCCCATGTAGGAACAATGATGCTAAAACGGTAAAAAAGTTCATCTTGGACAATATCTTTTCCCGTTTTGGAACTCCGCGTGCCATCATTAGTGATGGGGGCACTCACTTTTGTAACCGCATTATTGAGAGTTTGTTTCAAAATTACGGTGTTACACATAAAGTGGCTACCCCCTATCATCCTTAAACAAGTGGGCAGGTAGAGGTCTCAAATAGGGAAATTAAAAGAATTTTGGAGACCACGGTAAAACCGAATCGTAAGGATTGGTCCATGCGGTTAAATGATGCATTGTGGGCCTATCGCACTGCGTATAAGACCCCAATTGGGATGTCTCCATACCGGCTTATATATGGGAAAGCTTGCCACCTTCCAGTGGAGCTGGAACATAAAGCTTATTGGGCCATAAAACAACTGAACTTTGACTTAGACAAGGCTGGGGAGAAAAGAGCCTTTGATCTAAATGAATTAGAAGAATTGAGAAACGAGGCTTATATGAACTCAAGAATTTACAAGAACAGGACTAAGGCCTTTCATGATAAACGGATATTAAGAAAATCATTCCATCCGTCTCAAAAAGTCCTCTTGTACAATTCTCGACTTCATCTTTTCCCTGGAAAGTTAAGATCTCGTTGGACAGGCCCCTACATTGTTCAAGAAGTATTTCCATATGGGGCAGTGACCCTCATTGATCCATCGAATGGTACCTCTTTTAAAGTCAATGGACAACGTTTAAAACCATTCTTGGAGACTATTCCTCCAGAGGAAAATGTAATTCCTCTGATCGATCCTATCTATCAGGATTGACGGGCACTGGATCTGACAGTGGCCCATGCCTTTGTATATTATGCATATATTTTTCTATTTTCTTTGTGTGTTCTTTGTCTCACATTGGACAGGGTACTACGCAAAAGCTTCATTACTCCAGGTGCTTTCTACCCTTTTTCCTCCTTTTACATTTTCACCTCATGTTACATTTCATTTCGCATTTCATGTATGACATCGAGGACGTTGTCTAGTTTAGGTTGGGGGGTAGGAACAAGCACACTTGTCCAATTTTAGACAAATTTTTTTTCTTTCGTAGTCTTTTAAAAAAAAAAAAAAAAAGTGTTTTCAAAAGGACTTGACGATTCGAAGATGCTTAGAAATCTGGAATTTCAGAATTTTTTGGAAGGAAGTAAAATGAAGGTTCATTATTTTCTAAAAAAATAAAAAGAATACCGAACTTTGTTTTTCACAGTACCACGCGTACATCATTTCAAAAGTTTTGGACAAAAAAAGATTTAAGTGTCATTTTCAGAGTTCTTTCAAGAGAGAAAAAGAGACGACTTTCTGAAATTTGGCCATATGAGTTCTCCTGGTTCATCGGCATGGTTAGGCCAACCAAAACCAGTGAATTAATTCGGGTGAATTGAAAAGGGCTGCCTATTGTTGGGGACCGTTTAAAAAGAAAAAAATTGCCAAGGGATGCACAAATAAGTGTTAAAAAAAAAAAAAGAGTTTAGTTATAACTCTTGCAAAGAATAAAAAGTTATGTGACTAGTTTGGGTTCGTAGCCTTTTTAACCCGAGCCAGTAAGCCCGTAGGGGTATTTATATACCTAGTGCCCTAAAGACATCTGTCTTGGGAGTCATTGGCCTAATGCTCATTATATGGGTTAATTAAAAAGCTTAAGGGACCTAGGCATTGCACAGTCACATGTGTGTGTTCAAAAAAAAAAAAAAAAAAAAAAAAAAGATGCATCTCGCGGCCTTTGAAAAAACAGCAGTGCGAAAGCCATCATAGTAGCCTTGAGAGGAGACTTGTATTTTGGCCGAATCTAGGAAAGTTGGAAATTCCGAAGGAGAATTCTGTTTTCATGGCATTATCATAGAACATTTAAAATTTTTGTTTTGATGTATACATTTGCACAAGGCACTCAAAGTTTTGGTATAATTAAAAAAAAAAAAACGTGAACCGGATTTTGAAAAGTCTGAAATCTTGATTATTCGAGGATTCGAGGCATCCGATTTGACTCAACCATCTTTTGAAAAACCTTCCATTGAATTTCTTTCACTTTTAGGTAAATGAATTTTGTGGGCATATTCACTGCAAACCCTCACGAGGCACAACTCGTCCACTAGGGGTAACCTAGGGGTTTAAGGGCTTGCTGCATACGCTAAATGCAGCCGAGAGTGCCAGCGGAAGTGGCGTTTTTCCTTTTGTCTTTGCATTTAGTTTAGATTAGATTAGGCCAGAAGACCTACCATAGTTTGCATATTTTGCTCGGGACTAGCAAAAAGCTGGTTGGGGGTGTGATAAGTCCTTAAAAATGCAATATGTTCTTATCATTTTAGAGTAATTAAGGACTTAATCATCAAATCATGGACCATTTTAGTAAAAAATTATGAATTTATGTTTTGAGCATCAAAGTCTAAATTCGAGTCAAAATTCATCCAAAAATTGCATTTTCACATAAAATCTTGAATTTCTCTTGAAAGTCACAAATTTCTCATAACTTTTTAATCACACATGAAATGATGAATTTTCTTTGCACCTTTAATTTAATTGAAGAAAACTTGATAAAATGGTGACATTTTATGCATTTATTTGGTGAGAATTGGGACCGCATCTTGCATAATTCCTTACCTATATGATTAGATTATTCTTTGATCTTTGCTTCTATTTTTGTAGGGAATTTCAGAAATCGGGGCCCACGAAAGAGAATTGATGAATCAAATGCACCATGGACCCATCTTCCTTTGGCATGGATCTAAGGTAGGTGCGGCCATGGTAGGGTCCGCTCTCATATGCAAGAAAAAAATCAGATTTAATCTCTTGAAGATAAGTTCCAAATTTGTGGGCCATGAGATGATGAAGTGTCATATCTACTCTCCAACAAATATTGCTTACATGTCAAGATGGATGGCTAAGATTCAATTCAAGCCAAACAAAGAAGAAAACAAAATTGCAAAAAGAAGATACCTCCAAGGTGTGGACGTCCAAGAGGAATGGAGGATTAAGGCTTGCACACTCATGTGGGGCCCATCATTTGTTCTAATTTGAGATACAAATCTGAATTTCAGATTTGAAATTATTTTAGCCAAAGCATGGGACGTTTCATGTCTTGTCTACATCCAAGTGGGGTCCACATGCATTCAAGAATTGCACATCAAATCTGAAATTCAGATTTGAATTGATCCTTAACCCAAGTAGGACCCAAGAGAGGAAGTTGCATGAGAAAAGAACAATCCTAAGTTTACTAGGATTGTGAGCCAACCCCTAGAAAATCTCTCAAAAACTCTCCTAATCCTACTCCAACTTGGACCACACACTACTAATCCTTACCCAAATCAAAAACCTTGCAACCAAAAGCCACCAAAAATATATAAAAAGAGCCAAAAGAGGGCTGGACGTGCATACCATACCCCATAATCCCCTTGGACGACCAGCAACAATATTCCCCCTTTTTCCATTAATTCTTCTTCATCTCTCCTCCTTCCATCAATATTTTATCCAAGGCCTTCCCTAAGGCACACTACCACTTGGATTTCTACGCCGTCGCGCCGCCGCCGCTGCTATCGTCACTCCACCATCGGATCATCCTTGAAATCATCTTCCTTTGCTTGGATTTCAGATCGCGAAACGAGAGCCGGTTGGATCGCCGTTCAAGACCGCGAGTCCCTCTCCTCCGTTTAGTGTTTCTTGTGTCTATGGTAAGGTTGGATGCACTTTATTTTTATTAAAAGAATTTTGTAATGGTTATTTGCTTGTAATGGGTCTTTCATTAATAAATCAAGTTTATGGGGTCTTGGTCTTCACCAATGAGTCAACATTGAATTTTTGTGCGTAGTGACAGTGCGCACTTGGTGCGGTGGTCTTGATTTTTCTTGATGGCATTAAGCAAAGTAATTATTGCAAAGTTTTAGAATTAAAATCTAATTTCTTTATTCTCTGATTTTATTTTATTTCATTTTATTTTTCTATTTTATGCACCTTAACAATTATTGCAATTGGTTGTCTAATAAATCTTATGGTGATGCAGTGGTTAGATTAGGTTTCTAGATTAGGATTTTAATTTTCTTTGGTTGTAATTAATATTTCAGATTTGTAATTAATTTTTAATTCAATTAGAAAATTTGATTTGTATAGTTTTTTTTAGGCTAGAACTAGTTTTTTTATTAGGACAGGTTTTGCGATAAATAAACTCTCCGTGGATCGATCCGGTTTCACCGGTTATTACTACAATCGCGGCCTTGCACTTGGGGCTACGATCACAGGCTCTACAGGAAGTCATTCACAGGGCCCTACCTCCAGTGCGTTCACCCCAGCAAAGTCGACGATTTCCTCTACGAGATTCACGAAGGAATCTGCGGCAGTCATATAGGAGGTCGGTCTCTTGCATACCGAGCTATCAGCCAAGGTTACTGGTGGCCGTACATGCAGAAGGACGCCCAGCTTTATGCCAGAAAATGCGAAAAGTGCCAGAAGTTCTCTCACTCTCTCCACCAGCCAGCCCAGGACCTGAGCCCCCTCTCCAGTTCGTGGCCTTTCGTCCAGTGGGGCCTGGACATCGTCGGACCACTCCACCGAACTCCAGGGAACAAAAGATGGTTGATAGTGGCCACGGACTACTTCACAAAATGGCTCGAAGCCGAACCCTTGTCCTCCATCACCGAATTAGACACGAAGAACTTTGTGTGGAAGAACATCATCACGAGATATGGAATTCCCCGTACTCTCGTTTCCGACAACGGAATGCAGTTCGATTCCAACTTCTTCAAGAGCTTCTGCCAAGAGTACGACATTTGAAATGTCTACTCCACCCCGGCGTATCCTCAAAGCAATGGTCAGGCCGAGATCTCGAACAAAGTGCTCCTCGACGGAATTAAAAAGAGACTCGACCGAGCCAAAGGTCGATGGGCAGAGGAGCTGCCAAGTGTTCTATGGGCCTACCGAACTACTCCAAGGCGTTCCACCTTGACTACCCCATTCTCCCTTGCCTACGGCATGGAAGCAGTTATTCCCCTTGAGGTCGGAACTCTGTGATCAGGGCCTCAATGATCTGAACGTAGCGCGAGAGCTGGACTTGGCTGAAGAACGAAGAGAGGCGGCAGCTATCCGCCTGGCCGCCTATCAACAACAGTTGGCCAGGGGATACAACCCGAAGGTCAAGGAGAGAAAATTCGCGATGGGAGAGCTAGTCTTAAAGAAAACACTTCCCGGCGACCGAGATCCAAACGAAGGCAAGTTGGCACCCAACTGGCAGGGACCGTTCAGAATAACTTCAACAGCTGGGAGATCTGCCTACCGACATGAAGACATGGAGGGGAAGGCGCTCCCACGACCATGGAATGCGATGCATCTCAAAAAGTTCTACTTTTGAAAAATGTATAAAAGAATTCAAACATCAATAAAAGGCGATTTTTCTGGAATGAGTCTTTACATTGCTTCGAGAACCCCCGCGGCTTGGCGCCTCTGTTCGGAGTGTCAACTGTCAGCTCGGTGCCATCACCAGCTTCGACGGAACCATAAACATCAGGGTTCGGTAGCAGTACCACCCTCGCGGTTCGGCGCCTCTGTTAAGAGAGCCAACCGCCCTCAGCTCGGTGCCTGCACCAGCTTGGGCGGCACAGCCATAAGCACATCAGGGTCCGGTAGCAGTACCACCCTCGCGGCTCGGCGCCTCTGTTCAGAGAGCCAACCGCCCTCAGCTCGGTGCCTGCACCAGCTTGGGCGGCACAGCCATAAGCACATCAGGGTCCGGTAGCAGTACCACCCTCGCTGCTTGGCGCCTCTGCTCAGAGAGCTAACCGCCCTTAGCTCGGTGCTAGCACCAGCTTGGGTGGCACAGCCATGAGCACCTCAGGGTTCGGTAGCAGTACCTCCCCCGCGGCGCGGCGCCGCTGATCAAGAATTAACCGTCAGCTCGGTGCCAGGACCGACTTCGACGACATAGCCACCGACATCTGGGTCCGGTGTTAGCACCACCCCCGGCTCGTCAGCACGGTCGGGGCCACGGTTTGAAAGGCCAGCACGGAAAAATGCCAACGTCCGATTTTAGCGCATATTAAACTACTTGGCAAACTGCCTGTGTCCACACCCATTCCACCACAAACAAGACACAAATCATATACAGGGGACCATGTGGAAAGAATGTTGTTTTATTACATAAGAACCTGTCGGAATACAATGTGAAAAGAAAAAGAAGTACAAAATTTAGGGAGCTGTAGCTTCCTTATTACAATCAGTCCCTATAGCGCTCTCGCTGGGAACGGCCGAGGCAGTCTCGGGAACCACCAGGGGAGCGGGGGCGACTTCCGATGCGGAGGGAGCTGGGGCGACTTCCGAGGCGGAGGGAGCTGGGGCGAATTTTGAGACGGCACGCAGCTCAGAGTCCAAGCGAGGGAACCTGGGCGGATTCCTGAAAATGGGGCTGTCCACAGAAACCCCAATCCTTTTCAAGGCCGCCTTCCACCCAAATGTCCATGCCCGATCTCGGATTTCTGGCAACTGTGCCTTATAGTCAGCTGCCAATTTGCCGACCTCTTCGTTCATCACGGCGTCGTGCTCGGCTTGGTACTCTTCCTTGAGTTTGGCTTCCTGCCCTCTCAGAGCTAACTCAAGCTCGGCCGCCTTCCCCTCCAGGGCCATCTCGAGTTTTCTTTCAGCTAGCCTTATCTCGGAGGTGAGCCTCTTGTTCGTCCCCCGCAGCATCTGCATGTCTTCCTCCTGCCGCGACAGCGCAAGCCGGACCTCGTCTAGCTCAAAGGAAAGGTGGGCGTTCTGGTCCACCTCTTCCTTTGCTTTTTCTTTGAGGTGCTCGGCCAAGGCCCGCGCTGCATCGAGCTCGGCAAAAAGGTCAGCATTCCTATTCGCCTCCTCCGCCAGCGTCGCATCCTTTGCCGCCAGGGACTTCAGCAGCTCCTCCTTCTCCGCCGCCCAGACAGCTGCCCTGGCCTCGGCTGCATCCAGCCTCCCTATACCGGTCTGGCATTTTTGCAAAAGCTGCGGAAAGAAACAGTGTCAGCCAAAAGAACACAGCAGAAAGAGAGGAATGTGAAGAATGAGGTTACATACCGCTACCAACGACCACATTGAGGAGAGCAGCAGCGACTCGTTATCCATCCGCGCCCACCTCGCCATGTCCTGGGGAAGGGCGCAAGCCCGTCCCAGTGCGGCAACCACTTCAGGGTTGACCGCTCGGTCGGATTCGGCTAATTGCCTCCCGAGCACGCCCTCGATGTCCGGCCTCCAAGGGACAAACTCAGAGGGAGTGGCGGCTTCCCCGACCGACACGGGCGGTTCAGGAACAAGTGGGAGTTCGACCCTCGCCCTCTTTTCTGGCCTGCGCGCCTCGACGACCTCAGCAGGACCCTCTCTGCCTACTGAGTCGGAGGGCGATTCGTCGACGACTATGGCCGAAAGTTCAGTGCCGACCTCGACCGCGGTGGGAGGTCCGGCCTCAGCCTCGTCAACGGCTCCAGGACCCACCTCGGCCGCGGGAGCAAGAATCTCTGCAGCAACCACTGACGTCGTAGTCGGGGCGACGCTGGCGGCCCGAAGAGGGTCCGGGGTCTCGCCCCCAATGTCCCCAAAGGCTGCGGCGGACAGGTCCTCGGCCATGAAGCGCTGACCGCGACTGCGCAACATCTCAACTTCGGATTCTTCCGAGCTGGATGAGCTCCGAGACGCGCTGGAAACGACGAATTTCTGCCTCTGCCGCTTGCGCCCGGTCTCGGCTCTGGCAGTCCCAGCAGGTTCACGGCCTGGAGACTGGTCGCCCGATTCTGCCGGAAGCCCGCTGGGAATCGCGACAGTCACCGTCTCCGAGATGGGGACCTCGGTCTGTACGGTCTCCGAGCTGAAGCTTTCTCCGTGCAGCACGGAGTCAATCCCGGTCACCCGCCTCGAGGTGGTGAAAGACTTGTAATGAGGAGTATACCCCAGAAGCGAGAACGCAGCTCGGCAGTGGTGGCCGCGGTATTTTCGCACCTTCTCGTGCCAGTCTCTGTTCACCTTCCACAGGTTTCTTCTGGCCAACTCCCTTCTCTGCCGAAAACCTGCACAAACAGAATAATGTTAACAGAGGGAAAGAAACAAATAAGGTTAAACTACAAACCAAAGAGACCTCGGCCTTTACTTGGAGGGACTCCTATTCTTCGTGGGATCTGGGCTGTGGTGCTGGACTCCGCCTCGCCGAACTCCCATGCCCCTCTGACAAAGACTCGGTCCTCTCCCGCGTATTTATTGGAGTCTTCCAGCGCGGTCACAAAGGCAGTTCGGTGGACCCTTAGCCGGAGGTAATAGGTATTCCCTTCTGCGGATTTGCAGAGGTCATACGCCTCCTCGATGTCCGGAACACCGAGGTTGATTGCAAGAATCTCATTCAGCCGCACTACTCCCATGATGATTTTATACCCATTGGGAAGTAGCTGGCAGGGGCTTAACTCCCACTCCCGGAGACAATCCCTAAGGAGTGGGTGAGGGGGGAACCGGATTCCTCCCTCCACGACGGACACTAGCCAAAATGGCATCCAGCCGTCGCTGTATGAGATGCCATCATCAGGGCCGTCTGGCCTAACTTCTACGTTCGCAGGGATCTTGTATGCCTCCCTGAACAAGCCTATGGACAGTGGGTCCCCCAGCCAGTGCCTGTAAATGCCCATTCTCTACCCCAAATGAAAAACTACCTACTAGAAAGGGAGAAGATGGAAGGAAGAAGTCCTACGATGGAAGGCCGTGCAAACAGAAACGCTCGCAGGCAGTATTGTTCTCCAGCAGAATGTAACAAAGGCTCTGGAAGATCGAAAAGAATGGAGACGGAGAAGGTGCCCTAATTTATAAGGGTTGGGGGCGCCGTTCCAGATTTCATGAGAAGCCTTTAATGAGGCATTACCTCGAACAGCCCTAACGCCATCTCGGGCAGCCCAGGCGTCCTACAGATATGATTGCGTGCCCTTCGGAGAAGCAACACGTGGCACCAGCGGCGCATTTCCTGAGGACTATTAAATGCCTCGACAGACGAAAGGATGAATGCTTCGACAGACGAAAGGATAAATGCCTCGCCAGACAAAAGGATAAATGCCTCGATAGGCGAAGAGACACCTCGATGAGCCCCACGTCAGCAAAGGATAAGGAGTAACCCTCCCTGAACTGAGACTCCACCATCTCGGCAATGCTTCACACTCCGGGTACTCTTAAGATCAGTGGCAGTGCCGGCCTGACAAAGCTACTCAGCTTCCGACCTACTCGAATGAGCTCACAGGTCAAAAGCTAGGAGGAGATTGTGTGGGTGCACAGCCAACCGAGACCACGGTTCATACACCAAGTCTCGGTCGTGGGCGGATGTCCAATTTTGAGAATGGCCAGGAGTTCGGTTATCCGGACCAACAACTTAAACAAACAACGCATTGCGACATGAAGTCGACCACACCCATATCATCAAAGAAAAGGAGAAAGAGAGCCAAAATGCGAAGAAAGTTTTCATTAATCGAAGACCCTGATTACAAGATAAATGGAGATACAATAGAAGAAAAATTACAAAAAGCCTCAAGGGGCTGCAGCTTCCACATTGCAATCAATCTCTGGAGGGACCTCAGGAGGGACCTTGGCCACGACCGCGCGGGCCTCGGGAGCGGTCGGGGTAGCTTCAGAGATGATCGCGCTCGCCTCAAGAACGCTAGCCTCGGGAGCGACGGCTTCAGGAGGGGCCTCGACGACCGCGGGCGCTTGGGAGCCCTCAGGATCGGCGCTGGCAGCTGGAGCCTCTTGAGGCGCCCAGGGGGCGGCGCTTGCCTCCGGACAGGCTGGCGGAGGAAGGCAAGAGGAAGCCCGAGACACGGCTACGAGTTCCGAGTCCGAGCAGGAGAATTTTGGGGGATTTAGGAAGAGAGGGCTATCTTCGGGGACCCCAGCCTTGTTCAAGGCTGCTTTCCACCCAAGCTCCCAGGCTCGGTCCCGGATCCCTGGCAGCTGAGCCTTGTAGTCAGCAGATAGCCTGCCGACCTCCTCCCCCATGATGGAGCTATGCTCAGCGAGGAACTCCTCCTTGAGCCTGGCCTCTTGTCTTGCCAGAGCAGACTCAATCTCGGCCGCCTTCCCCCTCAGCGCCATCTCCTGGGAACCTTGCGCCTGGTTCCGCTGAGAGAGAAGCCTCCTGTTTGTCCCCTTCGCACTCTGCAGGTTGTCTTCCAGTCGCTTTACCGCAATCCGGAGATCGTCAAGCTCAGAGGCAAGGTGGAGGTTATGGGTCTTCTCGTCCACCAGCTCGTCCTTGAGGCGCTCGACCTCGACCTTGGACTCCTCGAAATCAAAGACGAGGCCAGCATTTCTGCCCACCTCTTCTGCCAGCATCGCGTCCTTAGCCGCCAAGGACGCCCGTAGCTCGTCCCTCTGGACCACCCATTCCGCCTCCCGCGCCTCGGCTGCGTCGAGCCTCTCAATGCCCATTTGGCATTTCTGCAACAGCAGCAAGATGAGAACCCGAAGTCAATAAAATGACATCGGACTAAAAGCTACTGAGGAATATTGCACTTACCGACACCAGAGAGCGCATCGAGGAGAGCAGGAGTGACTCGTTGTCCATCCCAGCCCACCTCGCCATGTCTTGAGGAAGGGCACAGGCGCGTCCCAGCGCTGCGACCACTTGGGGATCGGTTGCGCGGTCTGTCTCGGCCAGCTGCCTCCCCAGAACCTCCTCGATGGCCGGCTTCCACGGAGCCAGAGGAGGGGGCAAGATCGTCCCGCCAGCAGGCGGAGGCGAAGAGGGGCCAGGCGAGGCCTCAACCCTTGCTCTCTTCTCGGGTCGCCCGCCGTCAGTGACCTCGGTGGAGCGAGCTCGACCTCCAGCCCTCACAGCCTGATCGGGGGGTGAGTCATCCACGACGATAGCCGGAGGCAGAGCCGCGGCGACCTCTGCTGCATCAGGCCGAGCAACCTCGGTCGCAGCTGCACGGACCGTCCCGGCGTCGGGGGCAGGAGTTCCACCCGCAAATGCCGGAGGCGTCGCAGCCACTGCCTGAGGGGGATCCCGGACCTCGCCTCCGATGTCCCCGAAGGCCGCCGCAGACAGGTCTTCTGCAGCGTAATGCCGCCCGCGCTGGCGTAGCATCTCCTCCTCTTCCTCTTCCTCTTCCTCGGAGCAGGAAGCTACTAACCTCCTCCTTCGGGAAGGCCGGGGCTCGGCTCCCGAGGTCCCGACAGGCTCCGCGACGGAGATTGCTGAAGCACGGTCTCCCGACTCAATCAGACGTCCGGTAGGAATCGCGACAGTCACTGTCGCCGAGCCGGGCACCGCAGTCGTCCCTGGTCCTTGACTGACGCCTTCCCCGCTCAGCACGGAGTCTATTCTCGACACCCTTCTGGAGGTGTTGAAGGATCTGTAGTGGGGCACGTACCCCAGGAGAGACCACGCAGCACGGCAGTTGTGGCCGCGGTAGTTTCTCACCTTCTCGTGCCACGCGCTGTTCACCCTCCAGTGGTTCTTCCTGGCAAGCTCCCTCTTTTCGCGGAAATCTGCATAGACAAAACTGTGTGAGGAGCCAGGCATAAAAAAAAAGGGGAAGAGAGATAACTGCAAGCCGAAAGGACTTCAGTCTTTACTTGGAGGAGTTCCTATTTTTCGAGGAACTCGGACCGTGGTGGCAGGCTCCGCTTCACCAAACTCCCATCCTCCTCTGACGAGTACTCGGTCTTCGCCCGCGTACTTATTGGAGTCCTCCAGCGCGGTCACAAACCCAGTCCGGCGGACCCTCAGCCGGAGGTAATAGGTGTCCCCTTCTGCGGATTTGCAGAGGTCATATGTGTCCTCGATGTCCGGGACACCGAGGCCGATTCTCAGAATCTCGTTTAGCCGCACTACTCCCATTATGATTTTGTATCCATTGGGAAGTAGTTAGCATGGGCACAACCTCCACTCCCGGAGGCAGTCCTGGACCAGTGGATGCAGGGGGAAGCGGACCCCTCCTTCCACTACAGAGACCAGCCAGAACGGCATCCAGCCATCACGATAGGCGAGGCTGTCATTAAGGCCATCCGGTCTGACCTCCACATTGGCGGGGACCTTATATGCATCCCTAAAATGACCTATGGAACCTGGGTCTCCTAACAGATGTCTATAGACCCCCATTCTCAACTCAGACGAGGGTCTACCTAAAAGAAAAGACGAGGAAAACGGAAAGAAGTCCTACGAAAGGGGACTGCACAAGCAGGATCGTCGGAAGTTCACAGGCGTCGGAGAAGTTCTCTTGCAGAGCGCAGTAGAAATTTGAAGAAAGCAGAGGAAAGTGAAGACGAAGGAGGCGCCCTGATTTGTAAGGCCTAGGGGCGTCGTTTCGACTTTCGAGAAGAGCCTTTAAGAGGCGTCCCCTCAATCAGCCCTAACGTCCCATCTCGCAGCCCTAACGTCTCCTCGAAGTAATTGCGAGACAGCCAAAAGAGGCGACACGTGCCACCATTGGCGCGATGTCAGAGGGCTATTTAATATCCTGAACAGGCGAAGGGACATCTCGAAGGTAACTGTACGTTAGCGACGGCCACCAGGCCTAGGGAGGACCCCCCTGATCCGGAGCTCCTGTGTCCCGGTAGCTCCCTCCCGTACGACGGTAACTCTCTCTTGAGCTCGGTAGCGGAGCCAGCTGTACAGTCACCAAGCTTCCGACCTCCTCAAGCTGGAGGGCTCTCAGAAGTCAAAAGCTAGAGGGCAATTGTGTGGGTAAAACACCGTAATGACGAAATTAAGTGAAGATTACAGCAGGACTCGCTGATCACCTCGGCCTCTGTGGTCATAGCCCGTCAGCTCGGCAGCTCGGTCAAGAGTACCAGCACGGCAGCACGGTTAGGCAGCTCGGCGTGAATGCCAGCTCAGTACAAAAGCACACCGCGGCCAAGCCATTCTTGGTCTCGGACCAAAATGCTGAAGGCAGAGTGGGCCGCCACCTTCCTCCTGGAAATACGGCGCGCCCTGACAGATATGAGCTTTCATTTATGACGATAGGATCGCTCATTTATGGCGATAAGAAGTTAGCTTTATCAGCCCTGTACATCAACTGACTGAAGGCATGGAAAGTGAGGATGGGATGTTGCCCATTTTACCTACTGCTGCCTGTCAGGGTAAGGATCGATGGGACCTCACCCCACCTACCCCCACTCACAGAGAGAATGAACGAGGAACGCTCACATATATACACATGGGATCAGCCCCATGAAGGTACGCGATAGACAACTCACAATACTCCACATCGTCTCATTCCCTTCTTCCTCCTCCTGCTTAGTTTTCTCAGAACTAACTCAGGCATCGGAGCGCCTTCGGCTCACGGCAGCCAGGGGCTCTGACTCTAGCCTTTTTCCTTCCTTTTCAGGTTCTTGGCATTCAGTACTCCCTGTCCTAAGAAGTTTACCTCGATCTCATCTCAATTTAAGTAGGTGTCGTTTTTACCGCCTACACCCATGAAGACTTAAAAATCGTTACCATTAAAAAGAATTATCATTTATTTCTCAGAGATAAAAACTGGTTTTATTTTATTTATGTTAACAATTAGAGATCCTTTTTGAGAAAGGACCATCTAATTGAGGAGGAATGTTAGAGATTAGGTTTAGGTTGTTAGAAATTCTAGGGATTGATGAAGAATTTGAATTTGAACTTATTTTCTCATTAGTGTATCTTTCCTGTATAAATTGAGGAGTCTAAATGTCAATGAATTCTACGGTGAAATTATGGGAAAGAAGTGATTCTCGAAAGTTTTTAACCACAACATTTTCTAAGCTACAGGATCATCCACAAAGCGTGTCATCCTGAAAAATCATTTCCAATTTCGTGAGGCAAGACCTCACTGTACAAAGTGATAGCAGCCACGTTTGATACCAGTGGATGAAAAGAACATGAATATAGGAACTTGTTACTGGTTATATGATTTCATGCATTGCAGAATCTATGATATCTATATTTCAGATTTTTCTTTCTTATTAGATAGGACAATTGGTATTGTGGTCCAAATTATGGTCACTTTATTTTTAGGCTGCATTTTGTTCTTGCTTTTCCAGACATGGATTTCAGTTCATAAAAAATACTCTGAAAATTACCACTCAACATTTTGTTCTTTAATGGTGGAAATTCCCACTGAATTGTTCTTTGCAGAAAATATGAGATATTCTGGATTTTATACCGTACTCTTTGAGCAGAAGCAATTCCTTTCACATCTGATTCATCTTCATTTTCCTTCAAACAATGACCTTCCATTCCATCCTACCTTTATGATTAGATCTAGCTATTTTCGTTAGTTTATTAGTTCCATGCCTTCTTGTGACAATTTTCTTTTATCTTGCAGTAAATTAACTTTTCCTCATGTTATTCGTCTTCTTGCTTTTGCTCTTGTTATTCATCTTCTGTTTGTAGTGAATTTGTATGTAAGAAAAAAGAGGCTGTGGTCAGTGCATTTAGATGGATGGGATTCCCTCAAGATATATACCCGATGCAAATTAAGAATGAGGAAAAAATGATGGTTGGAATGGCCATGTATTTTTTATTGGGAAAAAGCGTGAAAATGGCCATGTAATTCTGATTGTGATTATTTTGCTTCCTGCAGCATATTTTTTGAGTGGAAAAGCCGCACATTAATTGAGTTGATGTAAATTACACTTGTAATCCTGATTGTAATTAATTTTTTTGTGATTGGACATTTTTTCATGGATCTATGTTATATGTTTGGCACTTTAAAACTAGCAAATGAATGTGCTCCTAGTTGCACTTCTTGAATCTGATTTTGCATGATAAAGTGTTGGATGAATGTTGTGGCCCACATGACCATACAAAAGGATTTTTTATCCCACATTGAGGATTTCATTAATGGATTTTTGACTGCTTTAATTTTCCTTTTATAACCGGTATCATGTTAATGTGAGGGTTAAAAGGTATTTATTCTCTTCTTGATGGAAGGAGATATTTATGGCCTATAAAAGGCAACCTGGATAACTCTCTTGGCTACGAACGTATCTCTGCAACCATCACTTATTGGAGAAGAAAGGCAAAGGACAAGAGAGTTGTGATTCCCCGTTGAAGACCAACCTTCTGTTCGATCGGAGTTTTAACATGGCACAATCAGGTACCATTTAACTACTCTAATGGTTTAGATTTGATTTTAGAGTATTATTGGATTGATTCCAAAGAGGGTTTAAAACCCATAGTTTTCTAACATTTGGTATCAGAGCTGGTTGATTTCAATCCAATGATCCATTATCGTCTTATCGGGGCTTCCTGGTTCTTCTGGGATTAAAAAACCCAAATACGCAGAGGAAAGAAATTTTGGGTATTTGATAAAGGGTATTCAATTTATTGGATAATAATAACCTTAGAAATGAGGATTACAGTGCCCAACCCAATCTGAAATAGATGGGAAGGAAAGATTTATTTTTCTATAATTTAAAAATTTTTATTGAAGAATTACGTCAGAAGTTTTAACCTCATGTTCGTTTTGGGCATGCTAGTAGCATGATAATGATAACGTGACGGGTGTTAGAAAGAATAGTAATAGAGATGATTAAAATTATCTTTATTTATGCGTGCTTTTATAATGAATTTTATGCTATTATTATTAAAGATTAAAAAAAAAGCTTGTGTGCTGTCCTGTGCATGTATTGTGCACAAGACAGCGCACAGAATGATTCTTACACCTAACTTGCGCTTCCTTTTTTTGGGTGGCTGGGCTAGGCTAGGCAGGTTGGGTCAACCGGACCTTACAAGCCTAGCCTGGCTACCCAAGCTGAATGGGCTGGCTCAGGTTCTGGTTCAGGCCGACCCAACCTGTTCTATCCATTCCTGAGTTTTGGATTGGGTCAGGTTTTGGTCTGGGCCCGTTTCTAGGCCAATCGTGGGTTGGGCTTGACCCGTTAAGGGCTCACTAAGCACATCTCAATTTTGGAAATTTCTTTTTTCTAGTTGGACCCACTTATTAGATGGTATATATTTGTATATTCAATTGACCAAAATAAGCTTCAGAGCTGACCCAAATCAAAGTTTAGAAGTTGACAATGAACTATGAAATAGTAAGTTATAGTGTGATAGATGGTTCTGATTATTCTGATGATATTTTTTACCATCAAATCATTCTATCATATATTAATTGAATTCTGGAACTTTTTTATTGGGCATTGATTGGTCAAGATCAAGTGCGATTGATCATTAAAGTCTAATTCTAGTTATTCTCATATATTGTTTATTCAATCCGATCAGAGCCGTTAAAGTGATTTTGTTGGCCATAAATCATATTCTAAATTCATTGATCAATTTCAGAGTTGAACATATTGGTCAATAATAAACGGTCTAGATCTTATTTTGATCATAAAAATACATTTGGACACGTATGAACGATCCATTTTCTTCTGTGTATTGATGGCATTGACATCTATCACTTGGACATATCTGATGGGCGGATTAATCAATCTAAATTAGAGCATATTTTATTTTTAACATTATGTAGAACTCCTTTTTGCTCCTTTAGCTGCTAATCTTACTTATTTAGCAAAATTAGAGTTTTATTTTATTGTTAATATTCATATATTCTCACTTATATATGTTTAATATTTAGAGTTATTTATTTCTTGGATTGGATGGATGTATGTTTATGGTGAATCAATTAAAGATATTAGGTGTAGATCAATAATCAATTACTGATAATTTTGACCATTGATTTATGAAATGATGCCTAATCAACTTAAATGGGATATAATAAAATTATTCTGAAATTATAGAATGGTTCATATATATGGACCAATATTTTTTGATTGATTGGTTCATCACACTTGATGACCGAATGAACTAATTTTATCACTTAAGTGTTGTTATCAATTTAAAAAATTCAACAATTTCTTAACTTGGAAGCCGCCAAAGCGACCCAATTGTAGATAATTGTTTAATTCTCTAAACTGAGTTAAGGAAGTATACACTCTATTGTTTAAATATGACAACACTTAAAATTTCAATTTCATTAAGGAAATGGTTCAATCAAGCCCAAAGGTAGGATTGTCTATAATTTGAAATTGGAATTTGATATGGTTAATAAATGTGTTTTGCTTGTATTTGATTTATACCCAGAGGAATATATTCAATACAATCACATCACATATTATAAATATGGTCATATTAATCAAAGAAAAGTAATATATGTATATATTGTTTTTCCAACCCAAAGGTGGCTTTACAATGATGTACATGTCACTTTTATATTTAAGTATATTGCATAGATAAATTCAAAGCATTACATAACTTGTTGTTACTTGTTTATTTTTTCTTCAGTTTCAAATTCCATGGCATCACTTTCGACTTTGGAGAGTATACCTATGCTAGATGGATCAAACTTTATTGAATGGCTGGACATGTTACTGTTAGCTATTATTTACTTGGACCTTGATATGGCTTTGGATGATCTTAAGCCAGCAATACCCAAGGATGTGAGCATAGTCGATGAAATGGCTAACTATAATAAATGGATTAAGGCTAATAAGGTTGTGATAAAAATTATTACAAACTCAATTTCGAGGACTATTAGAGGTTCCATCTAAGCAAAAGAAAATGCAAATGACCTACTAGAAGCTATAAAAGGTCAGTTTCAAATAACTGATAAAGCTCTAGGTACATCCTTGATTAGCTGCCTTACAAGCATAAAATATAATGGAACGCTGGGAGTAAGAGAATAAATATTTACAATGACAAATATCGCTTCTAAATTGAAGGAAGTTGATATGATCGTGTCTGAAAAATATTTGGTGCAATTCATTTTCAATTATCTTCTTCCTATGTTAGGCCCATTTAAAGTAGCATATAATCAGAGCTCAACTCCGTGGTCATTGAATGAGTTGATCACAAAAGCCGATCAAGAAGAAAGGAGGCTTAAGGCTGAGGGACAATTAATTGTTAATTTTGTCTCTCAAAATAAGTTCAAGAGAAAAGAAAAAGGCAAAAAGAAAGCTAATGTCCCAACAGGAAAGAGAAAGGTGAACAGAAGAAATGTTTTTTCTGTGGAAAGAACAGACATTTTAGGAAGGATTGCCTAAAGCGTAAAAGCTGGTTTAAAAAGAGAGGTAAAAACCTGTCTTTTGTATGTCAATAAACCAACTTAGCTAATATCCCATTAAATTCTTGGTGGGTCGACTCTTGAGTAATTATTCATGTATCTGGTCGTGTGCAGGGATTCCTTTCAAGGCAAACTCCAAATGATAGCAAGCAAGCCATTACGATGTGGAATAAAAAGGAATCAAGGGTAAAAGCTATAGGCACTTATAGGTTGGTGCTTGACACTAGACATGTCCTGGATTTTGATAATACTTTCTTGGTTCTCGATATTTATAGAAATTTGATTTCAGTTTCCAGACTTGATTGTAATGGATTTAATTTCAATTTTGGAGGTGGCATTATGCATATTTTTAGTAATAATATTTTGATTGGGAATGGTTATATGTGTGATCGTTTGTATAGATTAAAGATAGATTCTATGTATGTACAGACTTTGCACACACCTCACATTAATTGTGGATTGCATATAGGCACGAAAAGAGGGCCACTAAATAACAACTCATGAAGGCTATGTCACAAAAGATTAGGACATATCTCTGAACAAAGAATGAAAAGATTGGTGACTGATGGTTTATTGCCCAATCTTGATTTCACCGATTATGGTGTTTATAATATTGTATAAAAGGAAAACAAATCAGCACAAACAAGAAAAGTGCCACAAGGAGTTTTGAACCCTTAGAAATTATTCATACAGATATTTGTGGTGAAATTCATGTTCCAACTGTTACCAGAGAGCAATACTTCATCACTTTTATAGATGATTTTTTCACGGTATGGTTATGTCTATTTGATTAAAGAAAAATCTGATACTTTGAATGTTTTCAAAATATTCAAAGCAGAAGTAGAAAAACAATTAGATATGAAAATTAAAGTGGTGAGATCTAATGGAAGTGGCGAGTATTATGGTAGATACACTGAATAGGGTCGTAACTCGGGCCTGTTTGCTAGATTTCTAAAGTGGAAGGTATTGTAGCACAGTATAAAATGCTAGGCACACCTCAACAAAATGGTGTAGGCGAAAGAATGAATAGAACGTTTGTCGCGACCCCAAACCGGGGGCCCGGGACCGCGACGGGGTGGTGTGGATGGGGTAATGAACCACCCTTAATTTCCCACAGGTTTCCGCGGTGAGGATTCCACATACACTCATAGAACATTTATATTGGTGCGGAAGCGTGTAGCAAATCAAACTCTTAATCCATACTCATCAAATAAGATTGATAATGCACAAGTATACAGAGTGAGCAATGATCTCATTAGCATCCCCAAAATATATAGTTAAAGTTTAAACAAAGGATCAAGTTAAATTAACATTCCCCAAAAATAATGGCCAACAAAGGCCAGTACAACCCAAAAGTATAAATCAGAATCATTCTATAGTTTCCCAAAATGTTCGCAGCTCGAAGCTAGACCGAATGTCTACATGACATCGGCAGCTTGCCACTCCACTAAACGTTGCGGTCCATCGACCGCCTCCTCTGGCTCCTCCTCAAAGGCAATAACGGGAGCTGGACCTGAGTACCACAAAAATGGGTCAGACACGACGGTCTGGCAGGTGGGTGAATAGATAATACCAAGAAAGAAATCAAGGCACATTTTAAGCATAACGAAACTTATTAAAACGATAGCTGTCATAAAACAGGATGCATAGTTCATTTAAAATACAAATGCAATATAAATCATGTGGGGCATTCAAGGTACAGAAACTGACTAGATGGCAACCACACTAAAGCCAAATCCTCTCTATCACTAAGGTGATGAGAGCACATCAGTGCGTTGGGCTCGAGCACACGAAGTGACGAGAACCAACATTACATACATATACATATACATATAGCTAGGCAAGACCACGGCCGCGGAACCGGGTAACGGGACAGAACAGGATCCAAGTTGCAACTGGCGGGAGCACAAGGGGGAGGCCCAAGTCAGTTGATCAGACTGACAAGGACGTCCAAGCTTAGTGGTGCCGACTCACAGGTCACATGAGAAATCAAAACGTTTACAAAACTATATCAATACAAGACATACGGCAAGCGGGGCATGGTGCTCGTAGGCACACATTTCATATCATTATCGGTTCATGCATAAACGGGGTTATCAGGACATATCAAGTGTGTAAATCAGGGTTGGGATAAAAACCAGTAGGATCGGGAAGTTATACCTATAACCGGAGTAAAGCAATGTAATAACTCTTTATATCATTAGGGATTATATATTGGGGCATCCATATTCAAGGGACATGTATAAGGATCTTGTATGTCTATATTACCCTTAGTATGGTACTCGAATGAAAGAGGACATACTAAGTTTCCTTATGCACGTTGATGAATCTAAAGGTCCCAATACCTTTTCCCGAAATGGTGTTTCTTTCTATGTCAATCTCCTTATGTCATCCCCTGGGTCTTTCCAAGGTGGTAGGGCATTAGAACAACCCATCCAAACCTATAAATATCATAACTGAACACAATGGAAAGAACTCAGGAATTCTGGGTAAAACTCGGTCACCTGTCGGTTAGCTGGCGGTTAGCCGCCGAGGTGATCGGCGGTTAGCCGCTGGCTGACCGCGGGGCTGACCGCGGTTCACCCTGCTAAAATGTAGCATTCTGTGTTTCTAACCGCGCATCACGGCTACCTAGCGGTCACAGGGTTTGGGGTCGGCGGTTAGCCGCGAGCTGACCGCGCGGCTGACCGCGGTTCGCCTGTCAAAATACAGCATTCTGTGTTTCTAATCGCATCTGGGTCGGCTAGCCGCCGGTCACCTGTCGGCTAGCCGCCGAGGTGACCGCCCGCTGACCGCCCAGCTGCGGGGACTCTACATCAGATGCAGATTTCAGTCCTTTCTTTCCCCAAACCATTTCACTTCAACTCCAACCATTTCCTAGCATGAAATGGGTCTATTCCCTTCCAATTAACATTTACTCCTATCCAACAACCACCATTCCATCAATGCATTAAATTCACATTCTAACACAAATCTCATTCAATGCAAGTATAAATACCATTTAAGAAGTCCATACTAACCAAAACAACTTTCATGAATGAATGCATATATTCTCATAAAACTAACTAAGAGGAAATCATATCAATAAGTACATTTCCAAAATCATTATGAAACATAATGAACCAAATGAAATAGGAATAGTAAAAATCCACATTTTCAACAAAACAAGAACTTATTTAAATCAAACCCATTCATCCACTTGCCTTGGTCTCCAAAGTATGCTAGTCAAGCTCTAATCCTCTATCAAGCTCAAAATCTACAATCTACACAAAAATCCCCAAAATACACCATTACAACCCTAGAATGTCAAAATCGAGAGATAGATGGGGATAGCTTCCAATAATCAAGGTGAAGCACCTCCATGGCTAGAAGAATACACCATCAAGAGATGAGAAGAAGAACTTACATGAAAAGTCCTCAAATGGCAAGAGTTTGCTCAAAGGATAGCTTGGAATGGGAGGCTCTCTCTACAAATGGTACCAAGATGAAGCTCTCATGGAGGGGAAGAAGATCTCTACCTCCATTATACACTTAGCAATAGATTTGGGAGAGATTGAGAGAAGAAGAGGCAAGAAGCAATGGAAGTTGAAGAGAACCCTAGGTTGGGCTGGAATTCCCTCTTTTTCTCAAGAAGTTGCAAGAAGAGGAAGAAGAAAAAGACTCCTCCTTATATAGAAATCTGAATGGGTCCCACAACTTAAAAGTCCAAAATGGGCTAGAACATCGTTCTACGAGCTTCGGACGGATTCGACGAAGAAGGAAGAATTGATCGTCGAAATTTCTACTTTCCAAAAAGTATATATTTTTACGAGTTTCGGAGACATTAAAATAGTGTCCAGATTTTGTGTAAAAAGACTGTTTTACCCCTATCAATGGCAAAGTAGGGTTTAGAGGTCTCGAATGGAAACGGAACAAATACAAAAGTTGTCGGGAATCATAAAATACATTCAACGGAGCAAATTACCGATTTCCAGAATTATAACTAAATCCCAAAACTAATCAAGACACAATAAAAAGGAAACCCCAAAGGGCCCCACTAGATCAAATGAGTTCCCAAAATTATTCAAAGCTATAAAAAGCTATTCTAATCCAGATTTAACCCATTTCCACTAATCTCACTTATAGCTAAAACACGTCTTAATTAACACTAATCGGAAACTCTCGGGGCGGGGTCTTACAACGTTAATTGATATGTAAGGAGTATAGTTAGTAACACCAATTTACCCGATTCAATGTGGGGAGAGGCATTAAAGATGACAATATATGTATTGAATCATATTTCTACGAAAGCAGTTCCCAAAACTCATTTCGAGTTGTGGACCGGTAGGAAGCCCAGCTTAAACTATTTTCGAGTCTGGGGTTGTCCATCTGAAGTGAGAATTCTTTACCCACAAGAAAGGAAATTAGAAACTAAAACAATCAGTGGATATTTTATTAGTTATCCGGAAAGGTCTAAAGGGTATAGGTTTTACTGTCCGACCCATACAACTAGGATTGTTGAATATGGAAAGTCCAAATTTTTAGAGGATCTTCAGAATAGTGTGAGTGAATAGAATAGAAATGTGAGTTACAAAGAAGTTAGGGAGCAACTTGAGTTGCCTGTTGAACAAACTAGAGTTGTCGTTCCACTAGATATCATGATAAATGACTGTCAAGAGGAACAACAACCACAAAACATACAAAACCAACTTGACATTGAGGAACATATCAATGATACACTCCCTGAACAAGATAATGATCCACGTCCAAGTACACAACAAAATATCATTGAACCCGATTCGAAAATATTAAGAAGGTCAACTCGAATGAGAAAAACTGCTATTGCAGAGGACTGTGGTGTATTTGGAAGTATCTGGCATTGGCATTAAAGAAGATCCTAAGACATTTAAGAAAGCCATTGAGAATGAGAATTCCCATAAATGGTTAGATGCCATAAATGATGAGTTAGAATCAATGGCCACAAATGAAGTTTGGGATATCGTTGAACTACCCAAGGGTTCCAAGGCCATTGTATAAAAATTTGTAAACAACCTGCACTTAGAAGGTGAAGCAAAGAGAACCCATGTAAATAAAAGTGGAGACGACTTTTCCTGCACGAGCAAGTACATGTGCGAGTCATTTTCACATCTTTCTGTAATGTTCAAAGGATGAATAAAAGCTTCTTCAGTAGACTTTCATTTTCCTCTTTTGGGCGAAACAGAAGATTGGTGCCATCTGTGGGAACTACATATCATTAGTGATGCTTCATTGGTCATACTTGGGAAAAGTTTGAAGAGAACTCCTCAACTACTACTATTCTAAAAACAAAAAAAAAAAAAAAGAGGGAGAGAAATAATAGATCAGAGGAAAGCTGGTAGAGACGGATGGAGAAGATGCACAATGCCTAATGGCCAATGCAAATAGGATATGGCGGCCATAAAATATAGTGTCAATCGGCCATCCACGTCCTATAGATGTTATAATGAATACTTCATCCAAAACGACCAATGTCTCTAAAGTTAGTGCATCCCAAAGAGGCCACAACAATTGACTAAGTCTCGTGGCTGGTGGATTGTACACTTAAGATATCAAGCACTATACGGCCATGAGGTACAAAGCCAGCGCGGTCAGCTTGGAGTGCTTGACACTCAGCGGCTAACGCCAGTAACCTTCATCGGCTAATATCAGTAGCCTTCATCGGCCAGTCTACAGGAAAAGTGGCCGTTGGATTACATACATTTTTTCTTTTTTCTGGGACGTTCTGTTATGAAATTCTAAGCATATGTGTTGACTGAATACTCATCATACAGAGCCCAGAACTCTCCTAAACATTACTGAACGCAAAATTGAAAAATGGTGATAGAAATTAAAATATGTCACAAAATAATATGGCCAATGGACTACTTTCTTTTATAAAGTTGTTTCAATTTATAAGTCCATATTGGTCGGTCCATTTTAAAGTATACAAAGTCAGTTTACTTTGGTCGGTAGCGAGTATTCCTTGCTGAACATCCTTTGTCTGAAGATTTAGAATTCAAAGGTGACCTTCCGGATGGGCCAGTATTCTTCATCGAAAAGATCATCAAACACACTGTTGATCCTAATCTCCATTAGATCATGGATTTTGACGGAGATATGCAAAACAATGAATTTGGAGACATAGTATTAGGTGTAGGAAGCATCTTTTGCAGTCCAGAAAGAGTAAGCATACCTCAAACCTTCTCATTGCTGGAACCATGCTCCAACAACGTGGCAGAATATATAGCTCTAATCATGGTGTTGGATTTGGCATTGGAATCCGGTATCGACATATTGGCGGTATATGGAGATTCCCAATTAATCATAAAATAAATAAATCTCGAATATGAAGTGAGGAAGCCAAACTTAGTCCCCTACTTTAACAAAGCCCAAGTTCACATTGATAGAAATCCATCAAATACCAAGGCATGAGAATGTCAAAGCAGATGCTCTAGGAGGACTAGTTGCTTCAATGGCCTTACCGGAAAATGATACGGTGAAGATTAATATCACCGAATGGAAGTTTTTACCACCTCTTGATGCTCATCAGGCTATAGCAAATTGCTTCCAAGTCTCGAGAGTAAAACTCCTTATGAAAATTCATTTAGAGACTGGAGAGAACTCTTCATCGACTATATCCTACATGGCATTCTACCCTACAATATCAAAGAATGGACTAGTATTCAAAGGCGTGTGCCTAGATATTATTATGATCGTCCATCTAAAACTCTATATCGAAGATCATTCGATGGAGTTTTACTACGGTGTCTATCTAAAAAAGAAGCCGAAAACACGCTAAAAGAAGTCCACGCAGGGCTATGTGGCGCTCATCAGGCTCTACCAAAATCACATGACCAGATATGAAGGTTGAGATATTACTGGCCTACAATGATAGCATATTCCATACAATTTGCCAAAAAATATAGAGAATTTCACATTCATGGTGATTATATACACCAGCCACCAACTTATCTACATCATACAACTGTATCTTGGCCGTTAGAAACCTCAGGTATGAACATCATCGAAAAAATTCATCCTCCATCTGACAAAGGCTATCATTTCATTCTGGCAGCCACAGATTATTTCTCTAAGTGGTCGGTGGCAGTTTCATAGCCGACGTGAAAGCTGATACTGTGGTCAACTTTGTCAAGAACCATATTATCTATCGTTTTGGCGTACCTAAACGCCTATAGCATGATAATGGACCTCAATTCAGTAATGACAAATTCTACAGGTTCCGTGGTAAGTATGGTACTCATTGCCGTCCTTCCATTGCATATAATCCTGCAACAAATGGACTACCTGTAAGACCCCGACCCCTAATTTTCGCGATTAGTGTATTCTTAGCAGTGGTTTAGTTTTGTAAGTGAGATTTGGGCCTAATTGAGCTAGATTTTTGGTTTAGAATGTTTTTTCTTTAGCTTTGGGGAACTTTGAGAGCGGTTGGACCCAGTCTGGCAGCCCGAGGATGCCTTGGGTTGTACGTGTCAATGAGGGGGAATTGCTTTTTATTTTGAAAAAATTTCAATTTTATTTTTTTTTATAGGTCAAATTTTCCCCAACAACTTTTGTGTTTAGCCCGATCCCATTCGATGTCCAGAAAATCAGTTTTTCAGCCCTAGGGGCAAAACAGTCTTTTCACATTGAAATTTGAGTCCAAATTTCAAATTTTCAGAACCACGTCAAAACTATACTTTTTGAAAACTAGATTTTTCAATGATCATTTTTCTCTTCTTCGTCGACTTCATCCGGGACACACAAAAGGGAGTTTTAAAGCCCTGAAGTTTTATAACCATTGGGGCCCACAATTGACTCAAAACCCATTCATACATATATATTCAACGTGAGTCTTCTTCTTCCCTCATTCTTCTTGCAACGAACCAGGAGCTTTCCTTCCTTTTCTTCACAACTTCTCTCCTCTTGCATGTATAGCAAACCCACCCAAATTGAATAACAAATCCCATCAACCTTCTCCCCATCTTTCAAGCTTCAAAAGGGCACTGTTTTTGTGGGATTTCAGCTGGGTTTTCTCTCTTCTCCAAACTTTTCTTCTTGTCTAGAGCTTCTCAAGGTTAGCAATGGAAATCTTTTTTCCAAATCTTGGTTTTATTGCATCAATAGAAGCCTCTTTTCATACATGCATGGACTCCCTTGTGGAACTCCATTGTTTTTCCAATTTTTATGGATTTTTGAAATGGGTTCTTCAATGGGTTTTGGTGTAGGATTTCAGTTGGCTGTGTAGGAGTTATTTGGACTGTTTTGAGACCCATGTCGGTTAGAGGCAAGTGATTAATCTAGTTTTATTGTTCATGCGAGTAATTGAATGAAATATGGTTGTCCATGCAATGTTTTATGGGTTTCTAACTTGATTTCTTGATTTCAATCCTCATTGTTTAATCTTGTTTTGTTTTGGAGTTTAGCTTACTAAACATGTGTTTTAATGCTCATACTTTGTGATTCATTTTATTGAATTCAGATCCAAGATTCTCTCCTATAAAAATTGAAATTTATGAATGAATGTTAGAAATGAATCTTGAAATTTTATGAGGTATTGGTTGATGAATTTTGGATATTGATGTGAATGAGTGGTTGATGAAAGGAGGAGGAGTTGTGGGCTCATTTTCGTGCAGGAAAGGAGGAGTGATAAGGAGAAATGTGGAGAAAAGAAAGGGTTGAAAACAGCTTCAGAAATGCCTTCCTACAGTTGGGCGGTCAGCTGTCGGTCAAGTGTCGGCTAGCCGACAGGTGACCGAACCACCTCGGTTCCATTTCCAGAATGCTACATTTTCCAGATCTTGATGTGTCGGTTAGCTGACAAGTGACCGAACCACTTCGGTTCCAATTCCAAAATGTTGTTTTCCCTGTTTCTGATGAGTCGGCTAGCTATCGGTCATCACACGGCTAACTGACCTGATCATGGTCGGCTAGCCGACAGCCAACCGACAAGTGACCAAACTTCAAATTTGGCCTATTTTTGGGGATTTCTTTGGGAATAAAAATAAAAAAAAACCAAAATATGATCAAGGGCTTTTAGCTTGACATTGTGCAATTGAAATTTGAAATGTTTTTTTTTTTTTTTAGTTTTAGGGGCACCAATCTGCTTTTAATTCCAACATTTGGGTTTCAATTACACAGGGATCAAATGATGGGCCTTAGCATATGCTTGAAAAGTTTGATTTGAAAACCTTAGGGTTGAGGTGAAAAGGCATTGGTTTGCAATAATGTGGATTTGTAAAGGTTTTGACTTGAAAAGGGCATTGATTTACAATAATTTGAATTTGTAAAGTTTTGCGTGGATTTTTATGCCGTCTTGACAATGATGTTTCCAAGGTTTTATTTAAAAACCCCATTGTTGGGAATCATCGCGTGAATCGTGTTTTCATTACATCGTGTTGGGACTACTAATTCATGAATTCTAGTGAACAAATGTGCTTGCCCATGATATTGTGTGAGTAGTTCCCGAATTTTTATGTATCAAGCATTGCTTTGAAAGTTCGTGTGTATTTATTTTCTTGTTGGCACGACTCAGCTTGGACGACCTTGTCGGTCTGATCAACCCCCTCGGGTCTTTAAATACTTCGTGCCAACTGCAGTTTGGGATATCATGCGTGTTTATTTAGCCCGTTCCATGGCGCGACTCGTGAGTGATGCCCAATTATACTGGGTCATGATTGTGGGTGTTCCCTTCACCTTGTGTGACGGAGAATTACGATCGTGCGTGCTCTCGTTACCTCGTGCAACAGAGAATATAGCTTCATGTGGTTGCCATCCGCTCAGTCAGTTATATCACTGTGGTTTCTATCTTGTACATGGATTTCAATGTTCTTATCTTGCAAGCTTGACATGATTTCTCTGGGATTTTCAAATGTGCTTTGGTATTGAAAAATGGATTTATTATTCATGCTAATCTCGTTTGGCATATCGTTCATGGACTTTCCTTCGTTTGGCAAGTACATTGTGCATACATTGTTTTAAAACTCTGTAAATCTGTTTTAAATTTAGTAAAATTGTTTTAAACATTACTTCTTCTAAACTTAATCTTGTTTATGCTCATGTCTAAATTGATCACCTGCCAGACCGTCGTCGTGTCTGATATTCTATCTTTGGTGCCTTAGGTAGCAGGTTCCCGTCTTGAGCTAGTACGTGTGCAGATAGCTGTAAAGCCACGAGTTTTGCAAGTTCGTTTGTCACTGATGTCATGTAGACGTCGTACTTGGCTTCGGAGATACGTTACACACCTGGGTAGTATTTGTTCTTAGCTTGTTATTTTGTAAGGCTTCTGTTAGCCTTCTTCCTTGGGATTGTAATTAATGCACTTGTTAAATTATAACTTAAATATGCTTGGGTAATAATTAGCCTGTTACTGTCAGCTTTGTATATTTTGATATCATGTTTTGTTCCAGTCTGAGTATGAGTTGCTATGACAACTTTATGCTGATAGGTTGAGTGCGACACGGAATCTGATGGCCATGGGCTCCGAGTCGCAACGCCATGTAAGCTTCTGCAAAATGTTCTTGATGTGTTTGGAAATTTTGCCTTCCTCACACACGCGGATCCTGGGGAGAAATATTATTTATCACTTACTTCCCAATTCGCGTCCCCAAGGTCGGACCGCTGCAGGAGTCCGGTTTTGGGGTCGTGACACTAGAAGAAGCTTTCAGCAAAATTATCTGTAAAAATTAGAAGAAGATGGTATCTAACAACAAGAAGTCATGGGGAACAAAACTTCATGAAGCTTTCTAGGCTTATCGGACTACAGTTAGAGGCCCGGCCAAGTCAACTCTATTTTTTCTCGTTTATGGGTGCAAGCAAGTAGTACCCCTAGAAGTTCAGTTACCTTCACTCAAGGTGGCGGTTGCAAAGAAAATCATAGGTGATCAAAATGCTGAGTTGAGATTTCAAGAATTACAAAGTCTTGACAAAAAAATACTCGCAGCCAGACAAAGTATCGAAATTTATCAAGCTAGGATGGCATGTACTTTGGAAAAGAAAGTACGGGAAAGGGCTTGGCTTTCAAAAAAGTAGACACTGCCCTTGCAATTCGAAGACCTATGATCCTCACCCACAAGTCCAAGAGGAAGTTTGAACCCAAGTGGGAAGAACCTTATGTCATCGACAAAGTCTACTCAAATGGTGTATACGCTGTCCTCACTATTGAAGGCAAAAGGTGTATGATGCCTATCAATAGAGAATTTCTTAAACGTTACTATTCCTGATTATTCTCTAGATTCATTTTCTCCAGTTAAGGATGATCCCTCAAACCTCCCTAACTGGAATATTAGCCATTTAGCTAATGTCCCTCCCATGGACCCTAAATGACTTCGCTATCGTCATTTGGCCAAAATCTTTGTAAATATAGATCCCATTTGACCTCTAAGAAAAAACCCTTTTTGATACTAAATAACCAAGGCTGAACCACGGCTAATGGCCCTACAAGGCTCCTGCTAATGTTCATTCTACCTGGTCAATTTTAGAATCAAACCCATCAAGGAAGGAACCAAGTCAGGACCCTGGATAATGTCTTTTTATGGCCTCGGCTAATGTTTATTCTCATGACCTTCTTTTATTTTACTACTCTTTTAAGCAAAGACTAGTGAAATGCTAAATCTGAAAAACAAAATCATGCTTCCCATATCATGCCAAAAAAAAAAAAAAAAAATAGAGAAGAGACCTGTTGTGATGAACATACAAATATATCATCATCAATAGTCTCTTACAATCCATTGGTGAACAACAAGGAAGAAGAGAGAAGAAAATAACATAAGTAGCATGAAAAGCTTGGTAATTAGTGTTAAAATCTTCTATGTGTCTCTTTAACATCTGCTTCTTGACTGCGACATATCTCTGCACTTGAAGCACCTCTTCCTGCTGTTGCCAATTCGCCCCTAGACAGTCTTCCGGCATTGCCTTAAAGTCTCTCAGCTCATTCTCAGTAATCGAGAGGCTATACTGACAAGCTTTCATCCTTGAGGATTGTTCCTCGAATTTCTGTAGCTAAAACTCATACTGCCATTCCAAATCAGCAAGCATCGAACAAGTTCTATCAGTGGTCCATCTCAGTGTCGACAAAGCAGTAAGAGTTTTATCCTGAGCAGTCATAGGAATGTTTAGTTCCTGGCGTTTGACCTCGAATTATGCTCGGAGACTAGTCAATCTTTGTCCCTTCCTGTTGGAACAAGGTAATGGGGCCCAAGCTGTGAAGGTCTTTAAGAATTTCCAGATAAGCAAAAAGCTTATCAAAGATAGCTCTCAAGAGCCTTATATCCACTGGTGCCCAGTTCATCCCAAATATGTTGTTCGTAGCATGTCAATAAGTAATCAACTGTGTGAAATTGCCATTGGTGACAGTTTGGGCTCTTTTAACAAAGCCGGTGATGGGACAAGCTCGAAAGATGCATTATCTGGTGTCTGAGGAACAATATGGGAATCAGCATCATGGGCGCTTCCTTCTATTGTTATAGGGGTTGCAGAAGAAGTACCTTCACCAATTGTATAAAAAAAAAATACACAAAATGATAAACTTTGACATTAGAATGACCAAGGAAAGAATGAACAAAAAAGACAAAAGAGAAAGAAAATTACATGGTGTAATTGAAACTCCGGGATCCTTACCCTAAGGGGGGGTGAATAGGGTGAGCTACAACTTAAAGACCAATTATGACCAATTTTAATTTCTTAAAATTAACTTAGTCACTTGTGATGATAATAAAACTAAATGCGGAAGCGAATAAGAGAAAACACCACAAGAATCACCACTACACAAAGATTTATAGTGGTTCGGCCTCAATGCTTACATCCACTACTGGCTTGTGATTCAACACCCCACCAGATTTCCACTATGTATGATTTTCAATAGGCTAAGCAATAACCTCTACAACCACAAATGCTTTTTCATTAGGCTAAACAATAACCTTTAACAATATGCGTTTTTTAAGCTTAGCACTAACCTTTACACAATGCTTTTCTAAGGCCAAGCAATAACCTCTTGGGTTTTATGGTTCACCCCTAACCTTTACAGAGATTAGATGTCTCAAATAAGTGTCCACACAAACACTTTAAGAGATGCAATTAAAGCATAATACATTTGCCTTTAAAATAGGTTGATATGAAAGTTTAAAACAAGATACAAACATACACCAACAAGTAGTTAATGTGAGTGCTCAAAGTGTGTGAATGTTTACTTCAATCAATTTCTAAAATAAAGCTCTTAAATGAATGCTTGATGCATTTAAAAATCTAAGCATAGAAATCTATTATTGAAGTAATGAACTAATAACATGAGTTAATCAAAACAACTTGAAAGGATATTCCTATTAAACCGCACAAGTTGTATGAAAGTTTAAAGGTCAAAACACATGTGATTGAGACATGAATGTTTATAAAACATTCTAACATGCTTATGTGATTTGTTGTTTGCAAAACAACTCAGTCTAAGCTAGAAATCATGCTGAAATAAGGTTTCAAAGATATTGAACATGCATGGATTTCAAAAGGATGGAAATCAAAGCTTAACTTGGAAAGATATACCTTTATTTCAAGCCTTTTGGATTTCCATTTTCCTCTAGCCTCTTCAGTTCATTCCCCTTTCTTAGGCTTCAAAACAGCTCCAAAGATTCAACCAAAAAGCCTCCTTGAAGTGAGGGATGAAATGGACTTAAATACAAAAATTCTGTCCAAAAGCTAGTTCACCCGGTCGACATCCCTGAGCACCAATTCGACTGGGTCCAACAACTATATTTCCAACAGCTAGTTTACCCGGTCGACCGGATCCCTCAGGATGTCGACTGGGTACACTAGCCTGGCTGAAGTTCCACTTGGATTTTTGAAAATTTTGAAACACAAAATTGGAACTCAGGGCCAATGTGATTCATGCATAACTTAGGATTTTAAAAATGAAATTTGTATGCAAATCATGAACCACGATGCCTCACTTGATTTTACAAAACATGCATGAAGAATTAATCTTTTGAAAATGCATTTTAAGATCTAAAACATGCAGGATGAAGTCTTTGAAAATCAAATGCATGTGCAAGTCTAGGCTCCAGATTTCAAGGCCCTAACTAAATTGCATGAGTGTGTGATCAGTTGTTGGTAAAAGTGGTAGTACATCCATCAAATTAGCAACAAACAAAATCCCTAACAGTAATAGATGTATCCATCTTTTTCTCCTCTTCAGTGTCATCCATTACTTCTTCGGGCTGCTCCTCTAAGAAATTAGCGGCCCTGGTATAAGTAACTCAAGCCTCGATAGCAAGAGCTCGTGTTAAGTCATCCGTTGCAGCCCCCATTCCGTACATTACGGTGGAAGGCTCAGAGACCGCCAATGACTCATAAACAATTGTGTTACTTAGATCACCTTCAGCCTCGAGTTGTGATGAAGATTGCAGAGGCAACTGATCTACATAAGTAAACAACAGTTGCTAAATCATAGGCAATGGAAAAGAAAGATGCAACAAAGAAAGCAAAAGCTGCTAAAGAAGACTCTGGGTGAAGTGAAAAACTATCGAGAGGGTTCCGTTACCTTGAACCTCACTAGATTGAGCAGGAGGCTTTGAAATTGTCTATTCACTGTCAACAACATATGGAAATTCTTCTGCTAAAACTGCCTCTTTATTTATAGAGGGATCTACGGTTTCTGCTTGCACTGGTGTATCACTAGGTTCAGTGAACGGAAGTTGGACCGTTTCATCTCCCTCCTGCACTATCAAATGTGCTTCAGAAGTTTCTTCCGACTGTAACTATACGTTTGTAGACACCTCGTTTTGGCACCCTATGAGGGGCAATTCAGTCCACCCTATTTAATGATGTCCTGCTTAGGCCCCGAGTCAAAATTCACCTATCATCTCTAGGCCTCTGATTGCCCCCCGGGAGTTGGCTCATCGTGATCTACTCATCGAGAGCTTTCCGCCCATATATAAAACTCCAAGATCTGACGGGCGGATCAAAAATCATGACAGCGGGTCCCACACCCCCGCGGCGCCCACGTGAAAAATCACCTATCGTCTCTAGGCCTCTGATCACCCAAGGAATTGGCACGTCATGATCTACTCATCGAGAGCTTTCCACCCATATATAGAACTCCAAGATCTGACGGGCGGATCAAAAATCATGACAGCAGGTCCCACACCCCCGGGGCGGCCGCGTGAAAAAAATCACCAATCATTTCTGGACCTCTGATCGCCCTAAAAATTGGTTCATCGTGACCTACTCGCCGAGAGCTCTCCGTCAATATGTAGAACGTCGAAATCCGACGAGCGGATTGAAATCTACGAAACCTGGGCCCCGGTAATGACAACCCGACCAATTTCCATCGGACCCCACTTTTTAGGCCTGAATTAGTTTCTTTTAAATCCAAACCCACCAGGCCTGGCCCAATGAGCTCCATCACAAGCTGAACCTGACCCAATGAGCCCGGATCCAAACCCATCAGACCCAGCTCACCAAACCCAACCCATACGTGAACTTGACTTGACCCAACTCGGCCCATTAGCTGCATGGGAGAGGACAATCCACGAGATCTGGACTCTCCCCTCTCCCCGAGATTTCTCTCTCCCTCTCCAGCTCTACCTCCCCATTACACCTAGGCCTTATCCCCTCAATCTATAACACCCAGGCCTTATCCCTCTCAATTTCAAACTCCCAGGCCTTATCCCTCTCACCCATGCGCATATCCCCTCATCTCCATCCCTGCGACCCATCTCGCTGTCCCCCCATCTCTCGCTCACTCTCTCTGTCTCTCCTCTCTCACGCTCTTTCTTTTCTTCCTCTCTCACCTGCACACCTTCTCCTCTTCTTCTTTGATTCTTTCTCTCTCTATTTCTTTTTTCCTTTCTTCTCTTCCCCTCCATCATTCTCCTTCTCCCTCCACCTCTTCGCTCCCCATCTGTCTCTCCCTCTGCGACCCATCTTTCTCTCTCCCTGCAACTCTCTCTCTTCCACCTTGCCTCTCTCTTCCCTCTCGTTCTCCCCTTCTCTCCATTCCCTCTCTCCTCGCCTCTCTATTGTCTGTCACTCTCTCTCCATCTCTGTACCCTTTCTCCTTCTCCACTCTCCCTCATTCTCTCCCCATCTCCCTACCCCCTGTTCTCTTCTGCACTTCCTCCCTGCGCCAATCGCCCCATCTCCCTCACGCATCATCTCCCTCTCTCTCCACCATCATCTGCTTCCTCTCAGGCGCCCATCTCTCTACCATCCATCACACCCCTCATCTCCATCTCTGCGCCCATCATCCTCCATTACCATCACCCTCTCCATCGCCACCCTTCCTGCACGCTGCAACCCATCTCACCCCTGCGACCCATCATCCTCCATCTGCCGCACCACCATCGCCCTCCATCCTCTTCGCTCCACTCGTCTCCCTCACACACAACCCCCAGACGCACGCCGCAGAAGCACCTCGCACCTCCGCAGCAACCCCTGTAACGCCAGCATAGCATCTTCTTCCTCCTCCAGACGCCAACCACGCAGCATCCTCTGCAGCACCTTGTCCATCCTCTGGATGCCGTCTCCCCTTCCTCGCTAGGTACGCCTTCTTCTCTTCCTCCCCACCACTTGCACCCGCTCACTCACACCTCTATCCTCTCCCTCCTTCTTCCTCTCTCTCTTCCTCTGTTTACTCCCTCTCTCTCTCCCTCTTGTTCTTCTTCGTCCCTTTGCCACACGCACCACCGCCACCCACCACACACCTTCACCGCCCTCTACACACACCTGCACCTGCACCTACACCTGCACGCACCCCTCCTCTCTCCCTTTCCTTTCTTTCTTTCTGTCTTTCCTCTCCCTATCTCTCCTCCCTCTCGTTCTCCCCTTCTCTCCATTCTCTCACTCCCCATCTCTCTCTCACTCTCTCTGTCTCTCCTCTCTCACGCTCTTTCTTCTCTTCCTCCCCACCACCTGCACCCACTGCGCACCCTTCTTTTTCGCTCTCGATTTCTCCCTCCACTCTCTCTCCCTCTCTGCTCTGTCTGCCCTTTCTTTCCTCCATCCTTGTTCCCTCTCTATCTCCCTCTCCCCCTGCTGTCTCTCCCCGCACCCACCTGCTCATCCTCTCTGTCTCCCCTGCCCCTTCTTCGTCTCTTCCCTGCGCAGCCCTCACCTCTCCTTCAGACCCCTTCATAGCCACCTTCTGTCCCCTACGCCATTCCCTGCACCCACTGCACACCATCCCTCTCTCTCTCTCTCTCGCCATCTCTCGCTCACTCTCTCTGTCTCTCCTCTCTCACTCTCTTTCTTCTCTCCTCTGCCCCACTGCGTACCACCTTCTTCCACTCTCCCCGTCCTCCCTCTTCCCCATCTCTCTGTCTCCCTCTTTTCGTTCTCTCTCCCTCTCTGATCTTCTGCCCCCCCCGCTCTCTCTCTCTCCCCGTGCTTTTCCTCTCTCCCCTTTCCTATTCTCCTCTCTCCCTCTCCTTCCGCTTCTTCCACTCCCCTGCAACACCGCCACACCCATCTACACCCCTCTCTCTCCCTCATCTCCTTCTTCCCCTCTCTCCCTCTCTTTCCCTTCTTCTTCTCTCCACGTTGCTGCACCTGCATCACTGCCACACCGCCCCTTTTCATTCTTTTCTT
Source organism: Persea americana (assembly GCA_029852735.1). NCBI lineage: Eukaryota > Viridiplantae > Streptophyta > Magnoliopsida > Laurales > Lauraceae > Persea > Persea americana. The sequence continues at coordinate 21,078,423 of CM056816.1, forward strand.
CCCTTCTTCTCCATCCTTTTCTTTCTCCGTCTGCACACCTCACACGCACCTACTGCGCATCGTCCCTCTCTCTCTGCTTCCCTCTTTCTCTCTCCCCATCTCACCTCTCTAGCTCTGTTCTCCCCCACTGCGCACCACCCTCTCTCTCCCTCTCTCATCTCTCCCTCGCCACCTCTCTGCCACTTCTCCCCCTCTGTTCCCCCTCTGTCTCTCCGCCCCCTCTTTCTTCTTCTTCTCCTCCCCTGCGCACACACTGCACTCTGTCGCCTACACACCTTCTCCTCCTCTTCTTTCTTTCTTTTTTCCTCTCTTCTCCTCCCCACTGCATTCTCCCTTGCGGCTGCACGCACCCACCTGCACCCACTACACCTCTTTCTTTCTTTTCCTTTCATCTTCCTCCTCTTTCTCTTGACCCCACCTGCAACTGCACCCTCCTGCTGCACTCACGCCCGAGTCCACTTCACTACACAATTCATTCCATTGCTCCACACTCACGCACACCCCTTACTGTTATACCCACTTTCACAAACCCATTTCAGAACCCGCTCTTCCAAACCGAACCCATACATGCATACTTGAGACTATGTTATTCTATTAGGCTTAATTCTCCATTTATCTTATACCTCATTATTCATGTATAAATTATGCCCATGCATTTAATATGTTCATTCATTTAAATAGGCATTTTTTTTTCCTTTTGCCATGGCTTGTTTTAATTTGTTCCTCATTCATGCATTAAAACATGCTCATGCATCCAACCTGCCTATGCATTATAACTTAGCTACAATTTTATTTCATATTCTTTAAATGCAATTTAGGACTGCATAATTTATTAAAAATAATAAAAAAATAAAAACAAGCAAAAAACCCCAAAACCAAAAAAACAAAACCAAATAATAAAATAAAAAGTATAGATTAAAAATAGAATTTTAGCTACCCTACTAATTATAAATAATTAGGCTAAATCCAATAATTGACTTCTTTTTCTCATCCCTCCTCTCTTTAGGATTAAAAAATACTATTTAGGAAATTTCAAATAAATTCTTAATAAAAAAAATATTAGAAATTCACTCCCCTCTTCTTCCCATTCATTAGGATAAATTAATTTAGGATCTTAGGCCCTATAAATAAACTCAAAAACCAAAATAAAAATAAAAAAGACCAAAAACAAAGTAAAAAATATTAAAAAAAAGAAACTAAAAATATTAATAAATTGGAGTTAGAAATTATACAGTAGCCTAGACTGATTATGTCAGACCCCGGACCTAGATCTAGGTCTCCCCCTAGCCAGCTTAGACTACGCTAATTTCTTATACTTCAACTGATTAGGCCCCACTCTCTCTCTCCGGGCCTCGCTAAGGGACCGGGAGAGCGGATGTGGGCGGTTAGGACCTTAGGATAGGGTAGAGATCCATTAGAGAAATGGAACAGTTAGATTGAATCCAAGTAGGAACTCCCCTAGTTAGGCCCTTCTAGCCCCAATTATTAAAATCTAAAAAAACTATAAAACCAACAAAACCAATCCCAAAAATATTTTCTTCTCTTTTCCTCCACCTCTGGTGCCAAATATTTATCTGAACTCAATGATTAAAGGGAATAGAGGCTGATTCCGAGAACCTGAATTAATGAGAATGACGAAACGAGACGAGTGATTTCACACACCCCAATATCAGTTTATTTACTACCAGCCCATCATCGGCCACCCTGAATCAATCCCGGCCCAACATCGGCCATTTTTATCTTACTTCTGGCCCATCATCGGCCATGCACTTTTATCACCTGCATATCGCACGCAAACCCACAGAAATCACAACTCGAAGTATCGTCTACATCATTCTTTCGATTCGAAGAATCAGCCTTTAAATCCTAGGTCGTCAAAGGACATTGAAGGGGGTACCCAGGAATGGGGTTGATCCTTTTCTAAATATTTGGCACCTTTCCCCTTATTTTCTTAGTTTATTTTCATTTTAATTCGCTTATCCCCTAGAATACTTGGATTTAACTTTAATTAGTTTGTTCAACCCTGGATGTTGATTTCCCCTGCCTAGTTCATTATGGTCCCATCTTGAAGCCCATAATTTGACCCTTGACCCAAGTTCGACCCGAATTGAAAGACCCAAATTAAGTGACGAGACAACCGTCGTGTGTCGCCGGTGGCACATTAGACGAGAGAAGAACCCACCCCATTTTCTTCCCGCATTCTTTCGGCTTTCGTCGAAGGACGGTGTTACGGCCGAATCCGTAACTGGCGATCGTGATCCGTCGATTTTGAGAGTAGTCGGAATCCTCGTTTTCGATGTATTTTTTTTATCTCACACTGTTGAATGGCGATTCCCCTCTCTCGGGGGGGATCAAAATTCACATCCGACAACGTCTGCCGGATCATTTATTGTATTTGCATCCAACCCTCCTGATCGTAGCCCCAAGTGCAAGGCCGCGATTGTAGTAATAACCGGTGAAACCGGATCGATCCACGGAGAGTTTATTTATCGCAAAACCTGTCCTAATAAAAAAAACTAGTTCTAGCCTAAAAAAAAAACTATACAAATCAAATTTTCTAATTGAATTAAAAATTAATTACAAATCTGAAATATTAATTACAACCAAAGAAAATTAAAATCCTAATCTAGAAACCTAATCTAACCACTGCATCACCATAAGATTCATTAGCCCAACCAATTGCAATAATTGTTAAGGGTGCATAGAATAAAGAATAAAATAAAATAAAATCAAATCAAATAAAATAAAATCAGAGAATAAAGAAATTATATTTTAATTCTAAAACTTTGCAATAATTACTTTGCTTAATGTCATCAAGAAAAATCAAGACCACCGCACCAAGTGCGCACTGTCACTACGCACAAAAATTCAATGTTGACTCATTGGTGAAGACCAAGACCTCATAAACTTGATTTATTAATGAAAGACCCATTACAAGCAAATAACCATTACAAAATTCTTTTAATAAAAATAAAGTGCATCCAACCTTACCATAGACACAAGAAACACTAAACGGAGGAGAGGGACTCGCGGTCTTGAACGGCGATCCAACCGGCTCTCGTTTCGCGATATGAAATTCAAGCAAGCGAAGATGATTTCAAGGATGATCTGATGGTGGAGTGACGATAGCAACGACGGCGGCGCGAAGGCGTAGAAATCCAAGTGGTAGTGTGCCTTAGGGAAGGCCTTGGATGAAATATTGATGGAAGGAGGAGAGATGAAGAAGAATTAATGGAAAAAGGGAAAATTCTTGTTGCTGGTCGTCCAAGAAGGTTGGGGAGATGATCATCCACGTCCAGCCCTCTTTGGGCTCTATTTATATATTTTTGATGGCTTTTGGTTGCAAGGTTTTTGATTTGGGTAAGCATTAGTAGTGTGTGGTCCAAGTTGGATTAGGATTAGGAGAGTTTTTGAGAGATTTTCTAGGGGTTGGCTCACAATCCTAGTAAAATTAGGATTGTTCTTATCTCATGCAACTCCCTCTCTTGGGTCCCACTTGGGTTAAGGATCAATTCAAATCTGAAATTTCAGATTTGATGTGCAATTCTTGAATGCATGTGGACCCCACTTGAGTGTAGAAGCCTTGACTCTCTTGCCTTGGACGTCCTCACCTTGGAGGGATCTTTCTTTTTTTTGCAATTTTGTTTTCTTCTTTGCTTGATTTGAATCTTAGCCATCCATCTTGACATGTGAGCAAGATTTGTTGGAGAGTAGATATGACACCTCATCATCTCATGGCCCGCAAATTGGAACTTATCTTCAAGAGATTAAATCTGATTTTCTTCTTGCATATGAGAGCGGACCCTACCATGGCCGCCCCTACCTTAGATTCCATGCCTAAGGAAGGTGGGTCCATGGTGCATTTGATTCATCAATTCTCTTCCGTGGGCCCCGATTTCTGAAATTCCCTACAAAAATAGAAGCAAAGATCAAAGAATAATCTAATCATATAGGTAAGGAATTATGCAAGATGCGGTCCCAATTCTCACCAAATAAATGCATAAAATGTCACCATTTTATCAAGTTTTCTTCAATTAAATCAATGGTACAAAGAAAATTCATCATTTCATGTGAATAAAAAGTTATGGGAAATTTGTGACTTTCGATGTAAAAAATAGAGAAATTCATGATTTTATGTGAAAATGCAATTTTTGGATGAATTTTGACTCTAATTTAGACTTTGATGCTCAAAACATAAATTCATACTTTTTTCACTAAAATGGTCCATGATTTGATGATTAAGTCCTTAATTACTCTAAAATGATGAGGAAATTCTACATTTTTAAGGACTTATCACACCCCCCAACCAGCTTTTTGCTAGTCCCGAGCAAAATATGCAAACTATGGTAGGTCTTCTGGCCTAATCTAATCTAAACTAAATGCAAAGACAAAAAGAAAAACGCCACTTCCGCTGGCACTCTCGGCTGCATTTAGCGTATGCAGCAAGCCCTTAAACCCCTAGGTTACCGCTAGTGGACGAGTTGTGCCTCGTGAGGGTTTGCAGTGAATATGCCCACAAAATTCATTTACCTAAAAGTGAAAGAAATTCAATGGAAGGTTTTTCAAAAGATGATTGAGTCAAATCGGATGCCTCGAATCCTCGAATAATCAAGATTTCAGACTTTTCAAAATCCGGTTCACATTTTTTTTTTTTTTTTTTTTAAATTATACCAAAACTTTGAGTGCCTTGTGCAAATGTATACATCAAAACAAAAATTTTAAATGTTCTACGATAGTGCCATGAAAACAGAATTCTCCCTCGGAATTTCCAACTTTCCTAGATTCGGGCAAAATACAAGTCTCCTCTCAAGGCTACTATGATGGCTTTCGCACTGTTGTTTTTCAAAGGCCGCGAGATGCATCTTTTTTTTTTTTTTTTTTTCTTTTTTTTTTTTTTTTTTTTTTTTGAACACACACATGTGACTGTGCAATGCCTAGGTCCCTTAAGCTTTCTAATTAACCCATATAATGAGCATTAGGCCAATGACTCCCAAAACAGATGTCTTTAGGGCACTAGGTATATAAATACCCCTACGGGCTTACTGGCTCGGGTTAAAAAGGCTACGAACCCAAACTAGTCACATAACTTTTTATTCTTTTCAAGAGTTATAACTAAACTCTTTTTTTTTTTTTTTTTTTTCTTTAAACACTTATTTGTGCATCCCTTGGCAATTTTTTTCTTTTTAAACGGTCCCCAACAAAAGGCAGCCCTTTTCAATTCACCCGAATTAATTCACTGGTTTTGGCCTAACCATGCCGATGAACCAGGAGAACTCATATGGCCAAATTTCAGAAAGTCGTCTCTTTTTCTCTCTTGAAAGAACTCTGAAAATGACACTTAAATCTTTTTTTTGTCCAAAACTTTTGAAATGATGTACGCGTGGTACTGTGAAAAACAAAGTTCGGTATTCTTTTTATTTTTTTTTTGAGAATAATGAACCTTCATTTTACTTCCTTCCGAAAAATTTTGAAATTCCAGATTTCTAAGCATCTTCGAATCGTCAAGTCCTTTTGAAAACACTTTTTTTTTTTTTTTTTTAAAAGACTACGAAAGAAAAAAAAAATTTGTCTAAAATTGGACAAGTGTGCTTGTTCCTACCCCCCAACCTAAACTAGACAACGTCCTCGATGTCATACATGAAATGCGAAATGAAATGTAACATGAGGTGAAAATGTAAAAGGAGGAAAAAAGGTAGAAAGCACCTGGAGTAATGAAGCTTTTGCATAGTACCCTGTCCAATGTGAGACAAAGAACACACAAAGAAAAAATAGAAAAATATATGCATAATATACAAAGGCATGGGCCACTGTCAGATCCAGTGCCCGTCAATCCTGATAGATAGGATCGATCAGAGGAATTACATTTTCCTCTGGAGGAATAGTCTCCAAGAATGGTTTTAAACGTTGTCCATTGACTTTAAAAGAGGTACCATTCGATGGATCAATGAGGGTCACTGCCCCATATGGAAATACTTCTTGAACAATGTAGGGGCCTGTCCAACGAGATCTTAACTTTCCAGGGAAAAGATGAAGTCGAGAATTGTACAAGAGGACTTTTTGAGACAGATGGAATGATTTTCTTAATATCCGTTTATCATGAAAGGCCTTAGTCCTGTCCTTGTAAATTCTTGAGTTCATATAAGCCTCGTTTCTCAATTCTTCTAATTCATTTAGATCAAGGCCTCTTTTCTCCCCAGCCTTGTCTAGGTCAAAGTTCAGTTGTTTTATGGCCCAATAAGCTTTATGTTCCAGCTCCACCGGAAGGTGGCAAGCTTTCCCATATATAAGCCGGTATGGAGACATCCCAATTGGGGTCTTATATGCAGTGCGATAGGCCCACAAAGCATCATTTAACCGCATGGACCAATCCTTACGATTCGGTTTTACCGTGGTCTCCAAAATTCTTTTAATTTCCCTATTTGAGACCTCTACCTGCCCACTTGTTTGAGGATGATAGGGGGTAGCCACTTTATGTGTAACACCGTAATTTTGAAACAAACTCTCAGTAATGCGGTTACAAAAGTGAGTGCCCCCATCACTAATGATGGCACGCGGAGTTCCAAAACGGGAAAAGATATTGTCCAAGATGAACTTTTTTACCGTTTTAGCATCATTGTTCCTACATGGGATTGCTTCAATCCATTTGGAAACATAATCAACTGCAACGAGGATATAATGAAAACCAAAGCTCGGGGGAAATGGTCCCATAAAGTCTATACCCCATACATCGAATAACTCGACGACCAAAATTGGGTTTAAAGGCATCATGTTCCTTTTGGAAATTGAACCCAATTTTTGGCACCGCTCACATACTTTACAGAAATCATATGCATCTTTAAATATAGTGGGCCAGTAAAAACCAGATTGCAAAATTTTGTGAGCGGTCTTTTTAGCAGAAAAATGGCCCCCACAAGCTTGAGAATGGCAAAATGATATAACACTGTTCATTTCATGGTCTGGAATGCATCTCCTAATGATTTGGTCTGGGCAGTATTTGAAAAGGTATGGGTCATCCCAGAAAAACTGTTTCACCTCAGTGAAAAACTTGTTTTTATCTTGTTGGGTCCATTCTTTTGGAATTTCACCCGAAGCTAGATAATTGGCAATGTCAGCATACCATGGAGAATGGGAAAATGTGGCAAACAAGTGCTCATCAGGGAAAGTGTCCTGAATTGGCAAGGGTTCTAAAGCATTGGAAAGGACAAGCCTAGAAAGATGATCAGCCACCACATTTTCTACTCCTTTCTTATCCTTGATTTCGATATTGAACTCTTGAAGTAGAAGGATCCATCTGATCAGTCTGGGTTTGGCATCTTTCTTAGAAAGCAAGTACTTCAGCGCAGAATGGTCAGTAAAGATCACAATTTTGGATCCAATTAAGTAGGAACGGAATTTATCCAGTGCATAGACCACAGCCAATAGTTCTTTCTCTGTTGTAGAATAATTAATCTGTGCACTGTTTAAAGTCCTGCTAGCATAGTAAATTACATATGGCTTTTTGTCCCTACGTTGCCCAAGAACTGCCCCAATTGCATAATCGCTAGCATCGCACATGATTTCAAAGGGTAGGCTCCAATCTGGAGGTTGCATAATTGGAGCAGTCGTCAACATGTCCTTAAGCTTGGTAAAAGCCACTTCACATGCCTCCGTCCACTCAAATTCTGCTTCCTTTAGCAGAAGGTTGCATAATGGTCGAGAAATGACGCTAAAATCTTTTATGAACCTTCTGTAGAATCCAGCATGCCCTAAGAAAGATCTTACATCTCTTATGGTTTTTGGGGCGGGCAAATTGGAAATTAGATCTATTTTGGCTTTGTCCACTTCCAATCCTTTAGATGACACGATGTGGCCAAGGACAATCCCTTGTCGTACCATAAAATGACATTTTTCCCAATTCAGTACTAAGTTCTTTTCTTCACACCTAGAGAGGACCTTAGTTAAGTTGCTCAAACAATCTTGGAAAGAATCTCCAAAAACGGAGAAATCGTCCATGAAGACTTCGAGAAAACGTTCCACCATATCACTAAAAATACTCAGCATGCACCTTTGAAAGGTTGCAGGAGCATTACACAGCCCAAAGGGCATCCGTCGGTAAGCAAAGGTGCCAAAGGGGCATGTGAAAGTTGTTTTCTCTTGGTCTTCCGGGGCGATCTCTATTTGATTGTATCCAGAATATCCATCCAAGAAACAATAATACTCGTGGCCAGCTACCCGTTCTAAAATTTGGTCCAAGAAGGGTAGGGGGAAATGATCCTTTCGTGTGACAGCATTTAACTTTCTGTAGTCGATACAAACTCGCCAACCTGTGGGTACGCGGGTTGGGATGAGCTCATCATTAGCATTACGGACTACAGTTACGCCGGCCTTTTTAGGTACAACTTGGGTAGGGCTGACCCATTGGCTATCCGAAATTGGATAAATGATACCCACATCTAGAAGTTTCAAAACTTCCGCCCTAACCACTTCCTGCATGGTGGGGTTTAACCGGCGTTGCATCTGACGGGAGGGTTTTGCATTCTCCTCCAAATAGATATGATGTGTACACACGAGGGGATTAATTCCCTTAATGTCAGCCACGGTCCAAGCAATTGCACCTTTGTGCAGTTTGAGCACTTCTAAGAGTTGGACTTCTTGGTCCTTGTCAAGGTGTGCAGAAATTACTACAGGAAATGTTTCATTTTCTCCAAGGTATGCATATTTCAGGTGAGAGGGCAAGGGTTTCAACTCAGGTTTGGGCGGCCTCACCTGAGATGGAAGAGACAGAGTACCAGTTGGTAATAGCTCTTCAAAAAAAGGTTTGCCTATAGTGTTGACCATTTCAACAGTGCTATCAAGTGTTTCTTCACAGAGGGTCAGGCCCTCAATTGACTCAATGGAATCGGAGATTGATTTTTCAAAAGTTTCTGCTGTAAGAACACTGATCAAATCTACTTCTTCAAGGTCAATGTTATCATCCCGTGGTTGTTTGCAAAGGTCAAAAACATTTAGCTCTAATGTCATGTTACCAAAAGATAGCGTCATTTTTCCATTCCGGCAATTGATCAATGCATTGGATGTGGCTAAGAATGGTCTCCCCAGAATTACCGGAATCTGAGCATGAGGATCTGCCACAGGATGAGTGTCTAGCACAATGAAGTCTACTGGAAAGTAGAACTTGTCAACTTGCACAAGCACATCCTCTACTATCCCTCTCGGTCTTTTGACTGATCGGTCTGCGAGCTGCAAAGTAATCTGGGTGGGTTTGAGTTCGCCTAACCCCAATTTTACATAGACCGAGTAGGGTAGTAAGTTGACACTCGCCCCAAGATCAAGCAGCGCTTGTTCAATTTGACAATTTCCAATAATGCATGAAATCGTGGGGCATCCTGGATCTTTGAATTTAGGGGGAGCGTCATGCTTTAAAATTGCACTAGCTTGCTCAGTGAGGAACGCTTTCTTTTGTACATGTATCTTACGCTTCAACGTGCACAAGTCCTTAAGAAACTTTGCGTAAGATGGGACTTGTTTGATTGCGTCTAACAATGGGATGTTAATTTTAACCTCTTTAAGTATATCAAAGATTTCCTGGTTCTGTATAGATGGCTTGGCAGGAGCTAATCGGTTAGGAAAAGGCGGTAAGGGCTTGAATCCTGGAGGAACTGGGCTTTTTTCCTTGATAGAAGGGACTTCATTTTCTTTCCCTTCCTGATCTGAGGATGCAGGCTGTTTATCTTTTTCCAGATCTGGCTTTTCAATCTCTTTACCACTACGTAGAATAGTAACAGCTTGAACCTGCTCCTTTGAATTTGACGGATCACCTTGATGAACCTCAAATTGCCCTTTTGGATTAGGCTGTGGTTGGGCTGGAAAAGCCCCCTTATTTTGTGATTCAATCAATTTGCAGAGGTTCTGCATGGTGTTCTGTAAATTCTCAAAGTTCTGATCATGTTTTTTATTTATGGACTCTTGATTCACCATAAACTTAGCCACAAGTTCATCCCAAGGTGTCGTTTGTGTTGTAGGGGGTACCATTTGCTGTGTGTTTTGAGCATATGTACTAGGATTACCCCCAAATTGATTTGACATTTGGTTGAAATTGGGCTGAGTAGCATTTGGGCCATTCCTCCAACTAAAGTTGGGATGATTCCTCCAATTAGGGTTGTACGTGTTACCCAAAGAATTGTTAAACTGCCGGTTGTATGTGTTAGTGGCATTTGCTTGCTCATGAAACGCTTCTTGAAAAGCAGGGAGTGTTGGGCACTCCGAAGAAATGTGTTTATCACTAGCGCAGATGCCACAAACTATAGCAGGTTCCTTATTCTTCACAAATTTCAAGGACTCAACTTCTCTTGTAAGATAGGCAATTTTTGCTTGAAGATCATCGCTTTCTTTTAATACATATAACCCCCCTCCTTTGGCCTGACTCGATTGCTTTACGGGGTCTATACCTTCAGATGTGTCCCAATTTTGTGCACTATCTGCCAAAAACTGAAGGTAGGTCCATGCTTGATTTGGGTTTTTCGCCATGAACTCCCCATTGCACATCATCTCCACGAATTGACGTGTTTATGGACTAAGTCCATCATAGAAGTGACCAATTGTATTGTGCAATTCAAATCCGTGGTGGGGACATGCAAGGAGTAGTTCATTAAAGCGTTCCCAACACCTATAATAAGACTCCTTGTCTTTTTGTTTAAAATTCATAATATTCCTCCGTAAGGTGTTGGTCTTATGTAATGGGAAAAATTTCTTTAAAAATTCCCGGACCATGTCGGACCATAGAGCAATCGAATTGGGTTGTAAGGAGTGAAGCCATGCTTTAGCCTTATCTTTGAGGGAAAATGGAAATAAACGAAATTTGATAAGGTCTTCCCTCACATTATTGAAGTGTAGTGTTGCACACACTTCTTCAAACTCTTTAATGTGCAAATATGCACTTTCTGATTCAAGTCCATGAAATTTGGGGAGAAGTTGGATTACTCCCGGTTTGATATCAAATTGACCCGCACCTGTGGGTATGACCATGCACGACGGTGTGGCTTGTCGTGTAGGGTGAAGGTAATCACGTAAACTCCTAAGAGGTTGATTCACCTCCCCATTATTATTGGGTCCATTCCCATTACCGTTCTCCTCGTTATCACTCTGCTTATCAGCCATATTGGAAATCCTAAGAGAACCAGGAGATCTAGATTCGTAGAATTTAATCAAGCTCTTGACAGGTGATTCCTTCCTTACTAACCGATTTGAGGAGTCCCTCTGCCAAGAAGATGGGGGTCTTTCCTTTTTTTTTGGAATTTTGAAAAGTTTTTATTTATTATTATTATTTTTTTTTTTGTTTTTTTTTTATAAAGAAACCTAGAAAGAAAAACTACCTAAGGTCCGTTCTTAGATTTAAAAGAAGATTCTTAAATTCTTGCAAAGTCCTAATCTTAGAGAGTTTAATATCTCTAAGGAAAGTTCCCAAACTCAAATCTATGAAACTGGCCCGACCAGGTAAGTCCCCAGATCAGTGGTGGGGTCACAATGCGTTGCAAGGGTCCCGCTTAAAAACCACTTTCTAGAACAAGAGACTTGTCTCCCTTATCTATTGGGACAAGACTTGCCTAGACATCGAACCAATTAAGAAAGGCAGTTTGTTCGGCTTCCCAAAGAAATAACTAACCTTCTTAGAAAAAAAATTCCAGCAAGTTTTTAAGAGTCCTTTTAAATTTAAAAACAACTAATAAAACTGAGTTTCCAATGAAAGTTCTGAAATTTTCAGATTTTTACACGTTTGGTGGCCAAAAAGCCGAATTTGTGCGATCTACGACTTGCTTTTGTGAGGGAAAGTTCCAGAATTTTTTTGGAAACTTTAAAAACCTAAAAATATGAAAAATAACTGAATTTAACAGATCCTAATTAATCCTAATCAGCAACAAAAAAAAACAAAAATAAATGACCTAAACTAGTCCAAATTAGAACAAGTAAATTAGGCAATTTTCAGAAATTGGATGTGATTTTTGAAAAATCAGAAAAAATAATTTTTCAGATCTGAAATAGTTCCAATTTTATCAAAAATCAGAGATTAAAAATCCACTTTTTAATGCAACAGGGCTGGTCCAAACATTCCATGCATGCTACCCTTAGATCTAGAATGATTGCGGAATAGTAAAGGCACACCCACAAAGCAATTAAAAAGATAGGTTGGAAAAATACCTTAAGCGAAGAAAAACTCCCCGGCAACGGCGCCAAAAACTTGATCGTAGCCCCAAGTGCAAGGCCGCGATTGTAGTAATAACCGGTGAAACCGGATCGATCCACGGAGAGTTTATTTATCGCAAAACCTGTCCTAATAAAAAAAACTAGTTCTAGCCTAAAAAAAAAACTATACAAATCAAATTTTCTAATTGAATTAAAAATTAATTACAAATCTGAAATATTAATTACAACCAAAGAAAATTAAAATCCTAATCTAGAAACCTAATCTAACCACTGCATCACCATAAGATTCATTAGCCCAACCAATTGCAATAATTGTTAAGGGTGCATAGAATAAAGAATAAAATAAAATAAAATCAAATCAAATAAAATAAAATCAGAGAATAAAGAAATTATATTTTAATTCTAAAACTTTGCAATAATTACTTTGCTTAATGTCATCAAGAAAAATCAAGACCACCGCACCAAGTGCGCACTGTCACTACGCACAAAAATTCAATGTTGACTCATTGGTGAAGACCAAGACCTCATAAACTTGATTTATTAATGAAAGACCCATTACAAGCAAATAACCATTACAAAATTCTTTTAATAAAAATAAAGTGCATCCAACCTTACCATAGACACAAGAAACACTAAACGGAGGAGAGGGACTCGCGGTCTTGAACGGCGATCCAACCGGCTCTCGTTTCGCGATATGAAATTCAAGCAAGCGAAGATGATTTCAAGGATGATCTGATGGTGGAGTGACGATAGCAACGACGGCGGCGCGAAGGCGTAGAAATCCAAGTGGTAGTGTGCCTTAGGGAAGGCCTTGGATGAAATATTGATGGAAGGAGGAGAGATGAAGAAGAATTAATGGAAAAAGGGAAAATTCTTGTTGCTGGTCGTCCAAGAAGGTTGGGGAGATGATCATCCACGTCCAGCCCTCTTTGGGCTCTATTTATATATTTTTGATGGCTTTTGGTTGCAAGGTTTTTGATTTGGGTAAGCATTAGTAGTGTGTGGTCCAAGTTGGATTAGGATTAGGAGAGTTTTTGAGAGATTTTCTAGGGGTTGGCTCACAATCCTAGTAAAATTAGGATTGTTCTTATCTCATGCAACTCCCTCTCTTGGGTCCCACTTGGGTTAAGGATCAATTCAAATCTGAAATTTCAGATTTGATGTGCAATTCTTGAATGCATGTGGACCCCACTTGAGTGTAGAAGCCTTGACTCTCTTGCCTTGGACGTCCTCACCTTGGAGGGATCTTTCTTTTTTTTGCAATTTTGTTTTCTTCTTTGCTTGATTTGAATCTTAGCCATCCATCTTGACATGTGAGCAAGATTTGTTGGAGAGTAGATATGACACCTCATCATCTCATGGCCCGCAAATTGGAACTTATCTTCAAGAGATTAAATCTGATTTTCTTCTTGCATATGAGAGCGGACCCTACCATGGCCGCCCCTACCTTAGATTCCATGCCTAAGGAAGGTGGGTCCATGGTGCATTTGATTCATCAATTCTCTTCCGTGGGCCCCGATTTCTGAAATTCCCTACAAAAATAGAAGCAAAGATCAAAGAATAATCTAATCATATAGGTAAGGAATTATGCAAGATGCGGTCCCAATTCTCACCAAATAAATGCATAAAATGTCACCATTTTATCAAGTTTTCTTCAATTAAATCAATGGTACAAAGAAAATTCATCATTTCATGTGAATAAAAAGTTATGGGAAATTTGTGACTTTCGATGTAAAAAATAGAGAAATTCATGATTTTATGTGAAAATGCAATTTTTGGATGAATTTTGACTCTAATTTAGACTTTGATGCTCAAAACATAAATTCATACTTTTTTCACTAAAATGGTCCATGATTTGATGATTAAGTCCTTAATTACTCTAAAATGATGAGGAAATTCTACATTTTTAAGGACTTATCACCTCCCTGTACAATGGTCGGATGTTCTACTATTTGTATGTCTTCTGTACTCCCCACTGCCTTCGTATGTCCAAGGGGAACATGTACGGACTCCTTTGGAATGGGTGCTTCTTCAATATGCTCCGGAATGATAGGAGTCAGGGAAAATACTGTTAAACTAACTGTCTCCTCCACTCCCATCTGTACAATGTGAGGAGGTGAAAGAGGAAGGACATCATTTAAAAAAGCCTCCGGCTATGGCTGTACTTTGGCCGGAGAAACAGACTCAGCTAACCCAGACACATTCTATAGAGTAGATGGATCAAGAGAAAGAATAGAAGAAGAATTTACAGGATGAATAGAATAAGGGATTTCAATCATAGCCTCAGTTTGCTTTTGTTGCAGTTCTTCTTACATAGGAGGTTGTGGGGCCTTCAACACATTGGGCTCATCTGCTCATTAACAAACCGAGTCTAATTTGTGAAGCCGCCGAAATTCAAAAGTGACATCATCATAACAGTCCATTTGAAAATATCTTTGAATAGACCGATCATATGCCTAATTTGGAGTTAATTTGCCTACCAATCACTCAATTCCATCAGAAAACAAAATTAATGACACAAATCTTAACCGTTTTCATTTAATTCTTGACTTCCCTTGCTAAAATTCGGACTCATTCTTGACAAAATCATAAGTTTTCCATCACCAAAGAGAAAATTTTTCAAAAAGTTGTTCCACACCTCCGGGATTCTTCCTTGGGCTTTTCCCATAATCCTTGCAGATATGCAAATGCTCGATATTTGTGAAAAGTAGGGAATGAACGGCTCTTACAAGGAGTTTTCTGCACCTTTCCATCAAAAGTACAGATTTCTGAAACTCCCAAGACACAATGGTTACTATAACATATTTCAATCATTGTACCTTGAGGGGGGCATTTGTTGGCACACAAAGATTCATTTGTCCATGTATAATAATTCCCAAGACAAAATGTGCATTTTCCATTAAGAAGGCTATCTTTTCTTACTGCTGGAGTCTGGCCGGTCATAGTAAGAACATCACACCGGCTACTTTCTAAAAAGCTCTCCAGCCATTTCAGTCTTGAATGCACCATCCGCTCGGTGCAACAACACAGCCACCGAACATCGCCTGGAAGATGACCGCTGGACGCTGCAAAGCTTCACTCATTGCCTCCGAACTTCTTCTTTCCCAGCTGTCTATCGCCCACGATTGCCCACTATCTTTGGCCATCTACTTATTCTAATGGCCATGTCCCATTAATGGCAGTTTCAAAACCACCTCAACTGCCCATGATTTCCGATCTAGCGCAAAGAAGGACCAGAAACTCTGCCATTTTCAAAACTCTCTTATTCTTCCATCCGTAAGGTGAGAGTCAGGCAACAACGAGCACTTCTCGCTGAATTTAGGCGATAGCTTCTGAAAAATCGGTCTTTGATCCTCTCACCATGGAAGAAGGACAAAGATTGCCTCTGTTGTTTTGAAGTAGACTTCTTTACTAATCGTTCTTTCTAAATAATGGTGATGAACTACAAAGACTAACGAAGGAAGCTACGTTGCGGACTTCTCCAATTTCGTCTAAAGCAAACTCCCGAAAGCAACATACTTTTCATCTCCTATTTCAATTCAAATTTCCCTTGTATTCTATCTCCTAAGCTTGACAAGGGCGTTGTATAAAAACTAATAAACAACCCACACTCAGAAGGTGAAGCAAAGAGAACTCATGTAAATAAAAGTTGAGCTGACTCTTCCTGCATGATCAAGTACACGTGCGAGTCATTTTCACATCTTTTTGTAATGTTCAAAGGATGAATAAAAGCTTCTTCAGCAGACTTTCTGTCACAACCCTAGCTCGAGTTACAATAATCCTGGGCCGCAATCCATACTTACTCCCGTAAACTCTGAATTAATCAAAGTTAAAACAGAATCCACAAGGGATAACATTCATTCATACATTCATACAAAATAAAGTTCTTTTTACATGTGTCATTTCTATCATTCCTTTTGCTTTCTTACATCAATCACTGCATATTCAAATACAATACAGGCTGATATCTACTCATGTTCTCAAAACATTACATGTGAGGCCCCACCCCTGGTGGGCCCTCAGTTTGATTTAAATAATAAATAATAAGGTATTTTATGCTTTAATATGCTATGTAATAGGAAATTAGTGGTATAGATTCTAATATTTCTAAGTTTTAGATTGTAGCTTTCGTTTAATTTTAATAGATTGGATTAGACTAGGTTTTAATTATCATTAGCACTAATGGGAAGGGCTTGAGAGTTGGAACATTCTAAAACCCCACCAAATTACCCAAATGCCCATGGCCCTATTGCATTTTCATTTAGAACCAAAATACCCTTTAGGTAATTAGCCTAAAACCCTAAACTATATAACCTAAGTTATTGCAACATTAGCCTAAACCCTAAGTGTCTCTCATTTCTCTCAATTAACCTATCTTCTTCCCCAAGTAACCTTAATTCCCCAAAATCGCAGCACAAGGAGGCTAGAGGCTATCTCATGTTCATCTACAACACCCTACTGGATCTCTTCTTGAATTTAAATTTCTCTTTCTTCTTCACTAAGGCAAGTACCCTATGCTAATTTCGCTTGATGCATGCTTTCTTTCTTTGTTTCTGTAATTTCATTTCAAATGAGTAGTGATGCATGTTTAGATCTTCTTCTTGAGCTTTGTTTATGGGAAATTGGCCATTGATGGATGGGTTCTTCCATTTGGAAGATCAATGGCTCGGATGGATGGTGGATGGAGGATATTGGAGTGTTTTTGTGTCTAATTGTACGAATGTGATGAATGGAGAAGGTCTGGGAAGGGATGGAATGAAAATTGGATTGAAAAAGGAAAAATCCCAAATTCTGGAATTCTGCAATCTGCGTGTACCCGGTCGATCGGACCCTGTCTTGGTCGACCGGGCACACTAAAATAGCTAAAATGCAAGTCTTAGTTATTTTCCTAAAACTGTGCACAGACAGTGTACCCGGTCGACAGGACCCTGTCTCGGTCGACCGGGCACACAGGAAAATACAGGAAATAGCTGAAACCTGGATTTTCAGAACAGAGCAGAAATGCAGTGTACTCGGTCGACATCACGGCCATGATGTCGATCGGATACACTGGATTTCCTGCAGAACCCCCCAGGTGCTTGACACCAGGTCTCAGTGGACTCGGTCGACATCACGGCCATGATGTCGACCGGGGACATTGCAGGATGTCGACCTGTGAGGTCAACATCCAGTTCACTCGGTTAACATCCCAGGGTGTGATGTCGACCGGGCAAACTGTGAACAGTGAATTTCAGAATTCTATAATTTTGATGTTTATCACATGTGGGGTCCATTGACCAACCAAATGACCTTCTATCAAGTCTGCCACACACGAATCAATGGCATGGCTCAGCCTTGATTCGTGGGGTCCACCAATTGAGGCTTTAGGATTCGAGAATCATCAATAACTCGAACCTTAATTGTAGTCCATGGTGTCCACAACTTTAGGGGCACCAGATTTACCATTTTTGACACCTGAGGCTACAATCAGGGATCCAATCATGTGATGAGGCCTGAACTAAGAGTGGACCACTACCTAGGATTGGTCATTTGTTTATTTCCACTTGATTCCGTGCTTTGAGGGTTTTTATGTGTTACTTCCCTCTCTTATCCATTTTGTTGTCTTAAACTTGTTAATTAATGGAAATTGGAGGACCTGAACCTGGATTACTTAGAAGTGACCCTACGTGGTGTTTGGAGATAATTGACCCGTGTCTGTGTCTAGGCGGTCCCTCATACAGCCTAAGATTTGGAAAGTGGAACCCTAGAATGGAGAGGTTAGTCTTTAATGGTTGGTTAGCTCATTGTGTATGAGCATATGATGAATGTTTGTGGAATGGACACAGTATGGTACTTGTGTTACCTCAGGCCACGGTTGTGAGCCTTGGAGTAGATCCAATGATGTTGGACTTGGACTTGGATATTGGACTGCGATCCATGTCGATGTACGTTAACCTCTTAGAGAACTGGTTAGGACCTTATTCACGCAAGATAAGCCTAGACAGACACAGACCCGCACTTAGTTCCCGAGTTAGCACTAAACATTCACTCAGTTGTTCTAATCTCAGCCAGTTGACTGATAATCTCTGGTAGGAGTTATGTTCTGGTTACTTAGAGCTATCATGATGAGCTGTGATTAGACGGACGGTGTGATACCGCGTCCGGGTTAATCTTATAAAGGGGTGTGATCGGTGAGATAAAGGAGTGTGATCGGTGCGATAAAGGGGTGTGACCGGTGTTATCTATATTGTATGTTATATTTATCAGGGTTGTTATCCCTTGCATGGTTATTACCCTTTCCCCACCGCAAACTGTTTATGGTATGGGACGTTTACGGTACGGGAGGGTCGGGGCATAATATCCTGCGGTATATCTAGCTTGTGTGAATGTGCCCCTTTGTTGTTTGTTTAGATTAGATACTTTACATTTCTGATTCTAAACTGCTATTACTGCTCAACTGCCTAGATCATGTACTTTGTTTACTCTTATGATTACATACCTGTCATTACTCACTTTTGTTGT
Source organism: Persea americana (assembly GCA_029852735.1). Taxonomy (NCBI): domain Eukaryota; kingdom Viridiplantae; phylum Streptophyta; class Magnoliopsida; order Laurales; family Lauraceae; genus Persea; species Persea americana. Next base: position 21,097,104 of record CM056816.1, read on the forward strand.
ATACTTCTTGTATTATCTGCATATGATGCCTTGCCAGATCCTTGGATCTGACCCATCTTTGGTGCTTAGGTCTAGACCATAATCCCGCGGGTGACGCGATCTATGAGGCGCCCGTAGTTGGTGACTACGGATGGGGGCCGGCTGACCAAGTGGTTGAGCCGGAGGATGGAGAGCTTGCACAGGAGGGTTGAGTGCAGATTGTTTTTTGGTTTGAGAGCATTTTTGTAGTGAGACATGGGTAGATAGCATGATATGTATAAACACTTTAATAACCACTTTGAGATTACTATCAGGCTTACGCACTTTTACATCTGATTTATATACTTGATACTATTGCTTCCGCTATCTTTTATTATGCTTCCGCAGTATAATTGTTGATTATAATGTTGTTTAAAAAGTTTTAAAATTTGACCTCACTAAGGACTATGATCTTGGAAGTTCTCGGTTTTTCCGGGAAGTAGCGAGCCAACTTCGGGTACCTTAGCGTTATCTTTGGTATTCGAAATTGGGGCGTTACATTACATCCCAAAATGAGTCCTCAAAAAGAATTTCCAAAAACATTCTTAGTCCATTCGCGCACTCGAATACCCATATCAAATGGCCGGTATTCCGACCATCCCATTCGATTAGTCCTCCTGGAGGAACCGGAGCAGTCTCCTCCGCCGCCGCTGGGGCCGCCGCTGGACCAGCATAGGCAATCGAGCCTGTAATGCCATCAATAACACTAATAAACACGACGGTTCAACAATGTATAAACATAACTTGTGGTAGCACATGTTAGTAGATATACTAAACTCATTCAATCTGTTTAGTAAACAATTCCAATTCTAGACAAGTCTATATAATTCCTACAATAACAATGGTTGAGCACAATAAATCAATCAATAGGCATGTACAAGATGGCAACTACCATAGCATTCATTTCATTTCATTTACCATCTTCCCTCAAAGGAAGGATTCATCTTCCAAATGGAATGCATTAATCAGTACCCATAGATACGATCGGAATTTGTGGGACTTACTAGTGTCTGGGCCAGGGACACTAGCATCACCACGGAGCTTCGGAAAGCCCCAAAATTCATCTATTGCAGTAGGAATAGTCATTTATTTATATTTCAATTCATTTTATTGCATTTAGCTCTTTTAAAGCTTTAATACAATAGGTATGTAGTGCCAGACTCAAGTGTCAATACTTTTAATCCATTTCTGGATTCAACTCAATTCAGTAGTTCCATTCTTAGTAACAGAAAGGAATAAACGGTAAAATAAATCTTATGAGATTGGAACACAGTGATACAGAATACAATACAATGAGAGAATTACTAATTACACAATTCTACTCATTTCTATTTCAGTTCCAACCAACCATTTAGGTGTAACCGTTGGTTATCCAATGTATGTGTTATTCTCGATGGACATCACATTTATATATTATATGTACATTGGAGTCCCCGTAATTATCACCTATGGAGGTTTAGTCCATAATCAATTAACTATTCGATCAATGAATCTATCAAAGTATTCTTCTTGTATTGTTCTTAATTCTTAACAAATCCTGAATCGCCCCATAATTAGTCTTAAAACTAATTTAGGGAGGGCTCATACTCATTAGAAACACTCCTAAGCCAAATAAAAATCCAAAGTCCACTGGTCCGATCGATCGGCCAAAATTTCGTCACAGTTAACAGCCTGTCTGATCGATCGGACAGAAAATTGTCCTGAGTTAAATCTCTGTCCGATCGATCGGCCAGTCATGTCCGATCGATCGGACCTGCACCGAAAATCCAGTTTCAGTGCAGAAACCTATTTTTTTCTCCCTCATTTTCCCTTTTTTCATTCTAAACCTGCACAAAACTTGGACCTCCTGTCCACTCCTCATTTAACACCTCATTCATACATTAATATCTCCTTCTATCCATCTCATCATCCCATAAAAACAATTCCATTCTAATAATAATAAAAATGGCACAAAACTCAAATCAATGCAATATCTATGGTAATTAACATTAATCACAAGCACATGTTGATACTTGCCTCTATTGAAGCTTCTTAACAATAGCCCTTTTTGCTTGGCTTGGTTTGACATAATCTTCCCCAAACTTAGACCCTAATACATGAAAACATTGCAATGGCTTCTTATGAGCTATTCATGCTAGTAATCATTCTAATCACTAAATGGAACTTTAAAACCCTATAAAACACTAACTACTTACTTGTGGTTCAAAAGAAGGAAGCTTGGGTTCTCTTTCAAGCTCTAACTCTTCAACAATGGGGGAAGTTCAAAGGAGAAGATGAAGTAGATGAAGCCTTCACCCAAAACCACTTGAAAACCTTCCCAATCTCCACACTTGATGTAGAAAATGGAAGAGAAAGGAAGAGGAAGTGTCTAGGGTTTGCTAAAATGGAAAATGAACTCATCTCTCAGCTTATATAAGTGGACTTTTCCACTTTCACCCTCTTCCACTTTTCTTATTTACATTCTAAGTCAAATGAAAGTTCATTTGATGAATCCTAAGTCAAATGGAATCGAGTCCATTATGGAAGCTAATGTACCCTTCGGGATACACGCGTTAGTATTAAGAGTTTTCGTATTTGACAAAATACACGAAAATTCGTATTTACGAAAATGTCCTTAACCTACCTTGTTTGAGTCTAAATTCATTTTAATCAACTCAATCCCATTCAAATTCACTTCATTAATCCTAATTCAATTATTTGAGATTAACTCATCTCATTTTGGTCATTAACCACAATTAGCACAATTAATCATGCTTAAGTAACATTAATTTGGATTAATTAGCCTAAATCATGATTAGTTCGGGTCGGGGTGTAACACTTTCATTTTCTTCTTTTGGGCGAAATAATTTTTTCTTGAACTTTTTTATGTAGACAGTGCCCTTTTTCAGTGATGTTTAGAGTCGATGTGTGTTTCCTTCCATGTGCTTGTTGGAATGCCTAATTAGTGATATTCTCTTGAGCTTTTTGATGTAGAAAGTGCACTTTTTCATTGATGTTTAGATGAAGTGGGGGGAGATCAATTGATTATTCCTCTTAAGTTTATCATCAACCTTATGATAAATAAAATGAGAGTGAAGACCATATAGAGTATTGATAAGGCAATGAAGGATCTAAAGATTACAATGAAAAGCACTAATGAGAGCTACATGAGCATGGTTAGTGTGACAAGTGGGTTATTTTATAATTTTGTACTGCTCATTTTGTGACCTTTTAATGGTCATTTTGTAAACTTAAACAGTCAATTCGTAATCTCAAAATGGAAAATTTGTAAACTTATAAAGATCATGTAATGTATTTGAGAACGGATGATTTGTGGTTGTGGTTTATATGTGATTTTTTGAAACATGGAATGAATGGTTGATGTGGGCATGCTTTTGGAACATGCTGTATAATGGATGTTGATATGGATGGATAATTCGCTCTATACAATGTCTATTAGAAACAACATTCAATAGGTTTTCACGGCTGTTGACTCATTTTATGTCAACGTTGATAAATTCTCTGTTCTATAAAGTACACTGTAAGCTGCATTATGTGGGTTTTTATCTATGTTGACAAATTCTATGTTCTACAGAGTACATTACAAACTGCATTATGTGGGTTTTTGTCGATGTCAACTTATTTTTTATTGACGTTGACTAATTCTCTATTTAATAGAGTGCACTATAAACTGCATTCAATAGATTTTTGTCGGTGTCAACGAATGAAAATGTTGATGTTGACGAATGTTTTGTCAATGTCGATAAACTCTGGAAAAAGGAAAAGAATGATCACCTCTATCTAGATGGAGAGGACTCCATCACCATAACTAGCTTTTCTCAATCAAAACCATTAAATCAAGATCTCTCCCTATCCTTTATATGGTGCTGGGACATCACACACCTCGTACTTGAACTTGTCATTGGGTCAAAGCATTAAAGACGGGTGATTAATTTTCTCATCTAACATTATCATATGACACCTTCAATTTTCTTATTGCACTAGATATTTTTCAAATAAACAATTACTATAATATCAGGGAAAAAGATGTTGTAAGCTTGATATACATTGTTACACTGTTCTCTATCAGCTTAAGCTTTTATAGTAAGTGATTGTCAATCAGGTATCAGAGCAGGAGGTCGAGTGTTTGAATCCCTGAATCTGTTATGCTTTGTATTCTCCCATAGGGCACTGGAACTTATCTTCGAATCAAAGCATCAAAGATGGTGTGATTAACTTTCTCATTTAACATTATAACATCCATTGATCGATCTAACAATATCTTAGTCTAGGTCTAAGTCCACGTAGTTCTAGACCCGTTAACCTAGATTTGACACACATGACAAGCTTTGGGTACTTATTTAAGACCCATTTACAAATGTGATCTTTGTGATGCAAATTACCGTAAGTGCACGACTCTCTATATGAGATAGTGGCAAGTACTGGTCGAACCCACATGGAGCTAATTAAAGAAACTTTTAAAAATAAGGAAACTAAATAACTAGCCAAAAAACCAAATTTTTAATGAGTTAAAGAAATCAAGCAACTAACTAGAAGATGAAAAATAGCAATTAATGAAAGTGATTAAAGCATAGGAATCCAATAAGCATCCACCAATTTATTGAAAAAGTTACCCTAACTTGTTATGATTTCTACTTCAAATCAAAGACAAACCAATGTTTTTGATTTGGATGATTTCACTTAAAAACCTCTTTTTAATCATAAAATTTCAAAATCCAAGACTTCCTTCACCTCATAAAAGAATAAAAATAATTTAATCACTACCCATCAAAAGTAAGCATAAACCATAAAAAAGAACTAAGTCCTAAGCATGACTATCAAACCTAAGCATGGATAGTCAAAGATAAATTTTTTATTTTTAGAAATCAAGCAAGGAAGTTCGCCTAGGGCAAGTTTATTAAGCAATTAAGCACATAAACATGGAAACAAGAAAGAGTTACTTAAACAAATCAACTAGAAATCACTTATCTTCATCCATATCTCCAACCAATAAATTTAGACAGCCATTGCAAAGAAGAATACTTGAATTTTCATTATGAAAAGCATCTTTAAATCTTCTCCTTCAAATAATTGCTTGGACAAGGACCAGAGCTACGCAAAAATAAAATTAAAGGAAGAAGAAAAAGGAAAAAAATAATAATGAAGAGGGACACACAACCCTTGGGTGTGAATTCCGAGGCATGCCCAAGGGATGGCCCCCACTTAATTGCACATTCAAAATTTCAAAATCTCAAAAGATCTCTATCTTTAGTGTTCGAGAAATTGAAAATCTCTTCCCTTTTCCAAAATCTCCAAGCTTTGAAATTCAAAATTAAGCAAGAGTCCAAGAAGGAAAGTAGATCCAAAGAGGTTTAAAACAAATCAAGTTTGTGGAGAAAGATCTCTAATTCCAGAAGGAGATCAAGTCATTCTCCCTCTCTAGTGAAGGACATCCACATCCCGTCTCTCCTCTCTTCCCTCTTTTCTTCTCTTCTCTCTTCTAGTTTTAGTACTAGACAATTTCCTGCTCAAATTAGAAAATAAATTCATCTATGATTAATTGTAAGAAATTCATTAGTACCATGCATGGGACCCAAACATGCATATTAATGCACCAACTTGACCAAATATACATGAGCTAATTGGTGATGCAAGAAGAAGTGATGCATGTTCCTCTAAGCTAATAGGTGTGACACTAGGATGATGTAAATCAATGGTTTCTCAAAATTCATGTAAAAATGATGATTTTGACTCAAATCCCAACTTTGATGCTCGCTTGCATAAAATTATGAAATTTGGGGCAATTTTCTCTAATTAAGTCCACAAAGCCACATGAAATGATGAATCAAAGCTTCAATTTTGTGGACTTATCATTTACCCTTTTAGTCTAATTGTGAAAATCGAGTTTACAAAAATTACATCCACCATTTAAACTCAACGTACTGATTGAAATAAAATCTAGAATAAGACAACCCAATTCATCCATTATAAAGAAAGGGCAACCCAATGGCCATTTTGGCAAATCATTGTAAAAAACTATCGCTTGGATTTGCAGGGGGGGGGGGGGGGGTTGGGTGGGGGGCAAATATATGCAACGCTACTAACGCAAATGAAGCTTGTGTTTTGAAGAAATCCTCACAAATCATGTACCCAACACAGTTGCATACATGAATAGCTACATTCAAAGTGCATGTCATTGAAAATCCTTGATTTATTGAAATCCACTAAATGATGATAGCAAGAGATGGAAAAGAAGGAGAGAAACATTATCATAATAGATAATGCTACTAAAGCAATGCTCGGGGGGGGGGGGGGGGGGGGGGGTGTGGTTGTGAATATATGCGACGCTACTCACGCAAATGAAGCTTGTGTTTTGAAGAAATCGTCACAAATCATGTACCCAACACGGTTGCATACATGAATAGCTACATTCAAAGTGATGTCATTGAAAATCCTTGATTTATTGAAATCCACTTAATGATGATAGCAAGAGATGGAAAAGAAGGAGAGAAACATTATCATAATAGAGAGAGAGAAACAAGAATCTCACTCCAATGAGCTTGCCAAGATTATTCAAGGTAACATGACTATAGCTCAATATTTTTAAATTTAAGAAGAATAGTGCTGAGATTTCAATTTTAAATACGAATAAACCAGCTAGTGAATCATGGTTCAAAAGATATCTAATCTGGGGGCTTCGGAAGGAGTACATACGTTTTGTTACTTCTATTCAAGGATGGGCAAAGCCACCCTCACTTGTAGGGCTTGCTTGAGAGTCTTTTATCAAATCATGAAGCCTTAGCAATGTAAATCGTTGATGTTTCTATTTATGGAGAACATGAAGCATTATTTTCCAGAAATCAAAAGCACGGTCATAATCTAGATGGAAAGCAAAAAATTAAATTAGAAACTTTCCTAAATTTGAAAATAATTTTGAAGGATTAATCATTTCCAAGATGAGGGAAAGTCATATAAGGGCAAAAAAGTCACTTATTATAATTGTGGTAGGTTGTGTTTGTTTGTATTGGAATACATAGGGTGGTTAACAATTAAGATTAAAGTTGAATTTTCAAAAACTGAACATCGAATGACATTTTCTTTTAGGGAAATAAGGTTGGCCACATAAAGAAGTAGAGTAGATCAAAGGTCATCCACGGCAACGTAGGAACATCAGGTAATAAGGAAAAGGATAATGGTGAAAATGATTGGGAAGCGTTCCTAATCACTACGGTGGCTAAGACAAAAGATCAAGTTCATGAAGCCCCAAACTTGTCCTCCATGGATGAGAGGTGCAAACAGGTTGCTTTAGAAAATGTAAACTACAAGAAGGATTGGATCATCGACTCTAGTTGTTCGCTTCATTATTCTCCAAATTTCAAGAGTATAATGGAGATGATGCAATAAGTATAACTGATAGCTCCACACATCCGGTGAAGAATGAAGCGTCAAGATGAAGATGCGAGGTGCAAACGAGGAGACTCACATCCATCAAAGGGCATTTATCATATTCCTGGTATGACTAAAAACCTTATTTCTATCTTCATAGATTATTAATTCCGGGAAATATATTTTATTTGGGCCAAATGACTTCAAAATTTGGACAACATAAGAACCATTGATACCAATATTATCCTAAAAGGAAAAAAAGGGATCAATCCATTGTATGTCTTGGCTAATGATACTTATGTCGGGAAGACTAGCCAACATGATAGTGTGGCACCAAGGCATGCTCGATTGGCCAATGTTGAACATGATAAGCTTTAGGAGATCTTTACTCACATGTTTATTAATGGGATTTCTAATTTCGGAAGCTTCTGACACGATGGTGTTTGTGAAGGTTGACGATATGCTATGACACATTGCTTAACATTTGAGTGTTGGGCAAAACACTGCACCATGTGTAACGCCTCACCCTAGACATATGCATGATATTGTCCGCTTTGGCCCACAGGCCTCACGGTTTTTTTTCTGATGGGCATGAACTCATCAAAAGGCCTTATGCAAGGTAAGGGTGTAAGCTCTACATATAATTCCATTCACTTTCCTTTCCATAGTCGATATAGGACTCTGGGGCGTCACAATCCACCCCCCTTAGGGCTGCACGTCCCTGTACAGTAGCCTGCCAGTCCCTGTAGCCTGCCAGCCCTCTTAGCCCGCCCACATGAAAACCAGCCCACTTGCACCAGACCACGGCAAGGGACCAGCACTCAAACTAGTTGAGAGTCGGCTCTGTTAACATTTATAACACCCCACCCTACACGTTTGCATGATATTGTCTGCTTTGGCCCACGGGCCCCATGGTTTTGTTTCTGATGGGCCAGAACCCATCAAAATGCCTCATGCAAGGTAAGGGTGTAAGTTCTACATATAATTTTATTCACTTTCCTCTTTATAGTCAATATGGGACTCCGGGGCGTCACAATCCACCCCCTTTAAGGCTGCATGTCCCTGTACAGTAGCCTATTAGTCCCTGTAGCTTGCCAGCCCTCTTGGCCCCCCACACATGGAAAACCCGCCCACTTGCACTAGACCACAACAGGGGACCCACACTCGAACTAGTCGAGAGTCGGCTCTGATACCATTTATAACGCTCCACCCTACATGTATGCATGATATTATCCGCTTTAGCCCACGGGCCACACGGTTTTGTTTCTGATGTACATGAATCCATCGGAAGGCCTCATGCAAGGTAAGGGTGTAAGCTCTAAATATAATCCCATCCACTTTCCTCTCTATAGTCAATGTGGGACTCCGGGGCGTCACAATACTGCACAGGGACATGCAACCCTAAGGGGGGTGGATTGTGATGCCCCGGAGTCCCACATCAACTATAAAGAGGAAAGTGAATGAGATTATATGTAGAGCTTACACCCTTACCTTGTACGAGGCCTTTTGATGGGTTCTGACCCATCAGAAACAAAATCGTGAGGCCCATGGGCCAAAGCAGACAATATCATGCATGCGTGTAGGGTGGGGTGTTATAAATGGTATTAGAGCCGACTCTCAACTAGTTCGAGTGTGGGTCCCCTGCTTTCGTTTGGTGCAAGTGGGCAGGTTTCCATGTGGGCAGGCCAACAGGGCTAGCAGGCTACAGGGACTAGCAGGCTACTGCACAGGACGTGTAGCCCTAAAGGGGGTGGATTGTGACGCCACGGAGTCCCGCATCTAGTATAGAGAGGAAAGTGAATGGGATTATATGTAGACCTTACACCCTTACCTTGCACGAGGCCTTTTGATAAGTTTTGGCCCATCAGAAACAAAACCGTGAGGCCCGTGGGTCAAAGTAGACAATATCATGCATGCGTGTAGGGTGGGGAGTTACAAATGGTATCAGAGCTAGTTCAATTGTGGGTCCCCTGCCGTAGTCTGGTGTAAATGGGCGGGTTTCCATGTGGGCGGGCCAAGAGGGCTGACAGGCTACAGGGACTGGCAGGCTATTGTACAGGTATGTACAGCCCTAAGGGGGGTGGATTGTGAAGCCCCGGAGTCCCACGTCGACTATAGAGAGGAAAGTGAATGACATTTTATGTAGAGCTTACATCTTTACCTTGCATGAGGCCTTTTGAAGGGTTTTGGCCCATCAGAAGAAAAACCGTGAGGCCCATGGATCAAAGAGGACAATATCATGCATGTGTGTAGGGTGGGGCGTTATACCATGGCGGCATCTAGAAGACTCTACAAGTATCTCTCCCTTGTTAATTTTTCTAGAATCCACATGCATCAACACTTCTCACCTTATTTCTAGAATAGTCATCACACTTCCTCATGGAGATAAATCTAGAAACCAACTTTACCCACTCCAAAGAAATCAAACTGACATAAAGCATGGAGAAGAAGTAAACCACATTGCTTATGCCTCCACAACATGGTACATCACTGACTTTAGTTGAGTGCCAATAAATAGAGGTGCATTGGGGTAAGTGAGCATGACACAAGTCAAGTGACACACTGAAGTGAAGTGAGGAGCACATAAGTGTGAAGTCAAGTGAATGCACATAAGTCACTGACGAGTGAAGTGAGAAGTGAAGTTAGTGAGTGAGTTTTCCTGTGAAGAATATAGTGGGTGTCTTGAGAAATTGTAGTAAGTGTTTTCCTCCTTGTAATTGTAGGCTAAAGTGTGTCCCTTTGTAATAGTGTATTTGTATAAGATTTATAAAGTAAGCTCTTGTTCTTAGTACAATTTGTAATTAAGTTGTAGCTAGTGTGTATCTCCCATTATCCAAGGTATCGAAGCCATCACTACAACAAAAATCATTTTTCGCGGCAAATATTTCGCGACGTTTTGAAAATTTGTCACTAAATATTGTTTTTCGCAACGAAAAATTCATCTCGTCGCCTAAAATGAAAACACAAATTATTTAGCGACGATAATTTTCAATTGTCGCTAAATATTGTCGCAAAAAGTTTGGCGCTAAAAAATGGAGTTGGCGTCCTGAAGAGGTAAAGTTTTTCTGACGAAACTAATTATTTGGCAACGAGTTTCTTTTGTTGGTAAATCATTTCTACCATGTTTTATTAAAAAAATTTTGCGAAAAAAATATATTGTCGCAGAATTTCTAAAAAATAATCCACAACGAAATAATTTTGTTGCGGAATGCTTAAAATTTGAGGCGCGCGATCTGGCTTGGTGGGTAATTTTTGAGAAGTATTGGGCGACAAAATGAAATAACATAACACCCTCGCATCTCTCTCACACCGGAACCAAGGTGCAGCACCATCCCCTCTCCCTCTCGATCTTGGCCCTCTCTCTCTCTCCATCTTGCAACCCCCTACGCAGACCCATCTCAAAGGCAGCCCCCCTCCCCAGTCTCTCTGCTCTTCATCTCTCTCACACCCGCGGACCATCGCCCCTTCTTCCTCCACGCGCAAACCGCACCACCAGCAGCAGCAACGCAGAGCCCCGTCGTCTCTCCCTCTTTCCATCCATGCACAGAACTCATCCCATTCACAGGTAAGAGCCTCTCTCCCTCCTCTCTGCATCACCATCGCATCCCTCAGCACCTCCCCTGCACGCCAGCGCACCCTCTCCTCTCATAGAGATCTCCAGATGTCCAAGAAGGATATCTTTTTTTTTTTTTTATTCTGGGTTTTTCTTTTTGTTGTCTTTGTGGGGTTTTGTGTCTGGGTTTTGATTTGTTTTGGGATGAGAGATTGGATTTGGGGGGATGTTTGTGTGGGTAGGTTCTACTATTTGTGGGGTTTTGAGGAAAAGGAGTTTGAGTTTTTGTGTACTGGGGATTTGATTTTATTAGAAGATTTAAGTTGGGGTGGTGTGGTTATTTCTTTTTTATTTAACTTGGTGGGTTTCTAGAAGTGGAGGAATTGGTATAGTATTGCAAATCAAATCTGAAAGTTGGGGACTTTTGAGCACACGATATCTTCTCTGTAAAAGTTAATTGATGATTCCTATATTACTAAAAACTGTAATCTAACAGTACTCTTGTAATGACAGTCTTATGTGATGACTTAAAAAGGTTTTAATCCGGAGAATGATATAATTAATAATTTGGGAATGAGCAGATGTAATGAGTGGATGACACATGTATTCTTCGTCTCTCTATGCAAATCTCCATATATATATATATATTGATTGGCTATTTACTGCATAAGTAAAACAATCATATAAATTTGCACAAAGGTCCCAAAGAAGGGAAAATGTGTGATGGTTTTAACTTGGAAGCTGCTCGCATAATTAATTTCTGATGTTATCTCATGTGTGCTTATTTATCCATATCTAAAACTTGATTGTATAACTTGATGGTTTCACTCACTCGATTGAAGAGTGGCAAAAGCAAGAATTGATAATTCCTATGCTCAACCACATGCATACAATACTAACCTGTAGTTCTCAAAAAGGAAAACAACATCCCTAAACTTCATCTTGCAAAACATTTTGGGAAATTGTGGGACACATTATCACATAACCTACAAACAAGTCTGCAAGCTTTCTCTGTGAGTTGAATCATGTTCCCTACCAATGTTGTTGGCCATTTTCATTATCTTTATGAAATTTTGAAATCAATAAGATTACATTATTCTACACTTGTCCCACATTATTAGACACATCGACAACGAATTTGGACAAGGCATGAATTGCTTCCTACTGCTCATCCATACCCTTGGTTTGAGAAGTCTTCAGAAGCAAGGTTCCAATCCTCAAACTAAACACACAAATTGAAACCTACTGTGTTACCAAATTTGATCTAAACCTGAACTCTGAAAAACCTTGTTCACCCTCTTTGAAATCCTGTAAAGAATAAAGGAAAAAGGAGAGAAGAGGCCTGTAAAGAATCATAAAAGGAAAGGATTACAAATATATATATATATATATATATATATCCAAACACTTGATGCCATTTATATAGGATGGAAGGAAGAGAACCACAAAATTCTTGATCTAGAACCCTTCCAACCAGCAATATTCTCATCTGTAAGACAGTGATATAGAGTAACTCAATAATTTTTTGTGTAAATCTTTGAATGATATTACAGAGGTTGTGCAAACAGTCCTTGTAATATGACTTCCACAGTTCCATTCCACTAGATTGGCCCTTGTAATAAGTTAGAGCTCTTTCAGGTTAAAAGAACTGTGGACTCTATAGATAATCTCCTACTTTAGAGTTTCTAATCCAGTATAGTCTTACAAACACAACTTAGGAACATACTTATAAGGCCACTACGATACATGCCAATCATGGAGGAAAGGTAGGTAGAAAGGCCTACATGCGTAGAGTTGGGTCAAACATGACTGAGGTTCCAAAACTATGACATTTTTTATTGTTTAGGTAAAGAGAATCTTGTGATGATTCATGTCAATGGTGAATAACCATTGAGTACATGTCTATTTCAATTTTCTTCTCAGGTTTAGTGTTGGTGCGAGGCTTGAGTTGGTCATGTCTATTTCAATTTATTACTGTTATTTTGATTGGATCTTTCGATCTCTATCATTTTACTTCGATTTTTTGGAGGTTGATTTGAATTTGTTTCGTTTATGATTTTAGTCGGGTCTATGATGTTTTGTTTTCTTGTTTTCTTGACATATCTTGCTCTATTAATCATATAATGACTTCAATTCAGCTGCATTCTTTTGGATTTCGGATGGTCAGTTGACATGATGTATATGTGATAGTGTTAAAATGCTTATATCCACTGGAAGAAAAATCTTTAATGAAACAGTACATAAGGATTGAGAGTTCTACCTTGTTAAAAATCTCTCTGTTCACAAATGAGATGAGGAACTATCTTTGTAATGAGAATTGAAGAGTCGAAAGTATATGAAACTACATGAAGTTGAAGATCTGTAAAGAATTGGAATGATGTAATAAAATGAGAAGGTAAATTGTGTGCTAGCATTAAATGTTGCCATGTTCTTCTTGTTAAGGTTGTGACAAATTGTTAACAATGGAGATTAACATATGCATAATGAGATCATTTTCAGATGTGAATCATGAAAAATTGTCATTTAGACATGATTCATTCAATTAAATACATCTCAAGCCATGAAACCATAACAGTTATAAGCCCCTCCTTCAAAGCACTTTATTCTTTCATCCATGAAATAATTGTTGTCCTCTGTTTTTCCTTCTTTTCCCAGTTCTTCTAATTGTTCCTTGCTTCCTTTAGGACCCTTGTTCTTCACAGAAGTATGACAAAAGACCAGAGACTCTTTTTATAAGTTTATATGTACTGAGTTTATTATTGCATGGACATGCTAATGTTCACACTTATTTGCTCAAAAACATTTCATGTTGGATTTTATGTTATGTTAAATTGTTAATTACTTTTATAACTATTGTTCTCATAGAGGGGTGTTTAAATGCGGGGCAACCATTTGATCAGGAAAAGTATAAATGATTTAATGGAGATATGATTTGAATGTAATTGTTGTATAAGAGAGTCACAATGCAGTTCCATCCTGTGTAACTCAAGCCAAGAATTATTCTGCACTCTGTGCTTCATTCTCTTCTAGAGTTTCAGCCTGAACCTGGTGCCTTCCGGAATTTAAAGATTGTATATCTCTATTCGATATCTCCTTGTTTTTATTACCTCAAATTTCGTCTCAGGAGGAATGATTTGTTTTTATCAGGGGAGCAAAATGCATTGCCAGTTGAACCCATGTATGTAGAAGGTCTACTTAGAGGATAACCTCATGATAGCTCGATGATTCTGGATCTAAATGCAGGTTAGTGGAAGGACCTTTCTAGCTTTTACACTGGATTTGCATGTGCCAGAAACTGAGGTTTGTTTGCAGATTTGATGGTTATGCATTCTGTTGCGCATTTGAGACAGCACAAGAATCGGAAATTACAGTTGGTCAAATATTGTACTTTAGATTTGTCACTGTTCTACAAGCATATAAGAACCTTTTAACCATCTTCTTTGCTTAACTATTTGAATGGACTGCATTCTGGGGTTACATCCAAATGCAGTGCTAAATATGGGTTGGCTCAGAACATTATTTAAGGTATCAATTCATTAGTATGATCATCCCAAAACCCTTTACACCACTTGTTTTTTTATGGACTGTCATCCATTTTGTATTTTCTCTGTAACCTGCAATTTTTGTCTCTGTAAACAATCAGGCCGCGGTTCATCTGTGTCTCTTCCTGATCAAGTTTTGGGCATTTACTTTGGTTGGGGAACACTTAGCATGCATGAAAGGTTCAAGGTGGTGGTCAGCATTGGATGGGACCTTCAGTCACATTTTACCAGGAGAATAATTGTGAGTCACCATAAACAGAACAGGAAATTCTGAAATTGTGTGCTTTTTTAGATGCTGAAGTTTTTAAATCCTTGGAAGGCCCTTAAACTATTAAACATTTACAAAAAGTAAATCACTTAAAGAGTATTGTTACTTTCATCTAAGTCAGTTATAAAACAATCTATGCAATATACCCATAGCTTGAAATTATGAGTTCCTTAATGTTCATCACTATGGTGATCCTAGTCACTGCTTTGACGACTTCAGGATTAAAAAAAAAAAAAGGATACAAAGGCCTTGTTGGATCCTTGGAACCTGGTTACCTTGTGCTTAGGTTATTTGCTAATTTGATTGTGGCAAATAACTGAAAACTATGAAACTTAAAATATGACAAACATAGGAACTTATGGCTATTGATGGAACTTTTCTAATGTTGGCTTGTTGTTTTTCACTTTGTACCATTCAGAACTTCAGAAAATCTCTTCTTATCTGGAATTTTTCTCATACTAGTCTTGTATGTGCTCGTGTTTTCAGTGACCTTTTACTAGTTTTGTCAGTGATAAGGGAGGACATATTCGTATGTGTAATTCTTGTTTATTACTTAGAAAGGTATGAATAGCTTGCATTGCTTTCTGTCAATCATTAGTGATGGTTAGGGCATTGTCCAACTAGGTGAGGTCCAAAGACCAAGTTTGTGAGGACTTAGTGGTTTCGGTGTTGCGTCAACCTATCACGTAATGGTGTAATGATCCAAAAAATTGAATATACTTGTATTAACACATCAGGAATTTGTGTCTGCTAAGCATGCAGGGATTACATGTTGAAATTATTTAAAGATATTAATATTTGCCAAATGTGATGCCACACTGTAGCATACTGTCAGGGACCTTTGTATGCTTGAACACAACAATTTATCAGCCAATATGTATATTATATCACAACTTTATCATTTGGCTTTCTTGTCACTTGTCCATTCGAATCTCACTAGCATGCCATTTTTTCAGAAACCATGTTTCATCAGCAAATTTGGGAATGACATCTCTGAGGAGCAGTTGCAGCTCTTGATTGTCAGCTACATCAGGCAACTGAGCACTGAGGTAATTGGAAGGATTTTATATTTTTTTTTGAAAAATGTGCATATATATACATATCCATCCATTTGTGCTTATTTTTTTTTAACCTAGCAGCCATTATGTAAATAGATCCTGAGATTTCTCTCCTAGTGGTAGAATGCTTTACCCATTGCATTGGCACCATGGTTGGGCACCCATTGATTCGAAGTTAATGGATAATCACCCACAATATGAATTGACCCATATGACTTCAAGTGGCACTGCTCAACCGGAAATTACAGTCGAGAAGTTTGGTTACAATGGGAGAAGGTGTCATAAAAATTCTTGTAGAATCGAGAATGAAGTTTTCATTCTGTACATGCTAGATCCTGAATTAGTAACTGCATCCAATCTCAGAAAAAGTCCCAATTGTTTTAAACTTTTGATTTTTGGAATGAGATATTTACGGAATCCCCAAAATATTGTGTGCTGCAAGTTCATTAGTTGGTTACTATCTCTCTCAAAACTCACCATTTTCCTTTATCATTTAGGAGGGATTACAGATTGCTGAGCAATCATTTTCAGCCAAAATTCATAAACCCATAATCCTTGCTTATTATTATCTACTAAAAAATTTTTGAAAATTCAAACACATCCCTTCTTACTGATTTCTTGCTGGAAGACAAAACTATAGATAAGAGGAATGAACAAATGCATCTACACAAAGTCACTCAAGATATGTATATTTTGCATATATAGGAAATATACGAGTCCCTTGTCAGTTAACAAAAACTTACTTCAAATGCAAATGATCATATCCTATATTTTTTACATGGGAGCCTCTTTCAAGTAGTTCAAGAAAAAATGGTTGAGTTCCATCAAATACTTAGCCAAGCTGTAAAAGCCCACACCTAAAGCAAAATGTTTTTGTTGCAACTGTGGTTGACCCATGCAACATGTTTAGGCACTGTACTTAGTGCTAAAAATCCATGTTCCATCCATCAAAAAATGGATAGAGAAGTGCATTCCTCTGACCCATGTTATAACAACTCATTAGGGTCTCCAACCTTGAATTTTACCAAGTCATTGAGGCCAGTGTCCTTGATAAGAAAAAGATTCTTAGAGTCTTTTCTTGGAGATGCACTTTAGTGGGTGCCCTATTCTTAACTCTTGGGATATATATATATATATATATATGGTTCCAATCTACATAAACTCTTGTAGTATTGAAATCTGAAATCTAAAATCTGAACAGGAGGGAAATGGGAAAGGGGGGGTTGAGATGGTTGAAATTCTAAGCAGGAGAATAATCTTCTGGAGGTAAAGTTGGTGAAATTTGAAATCTTTATTGTATTGCTGCCATCCTTGTGATAGATTGCCTGCCATTCTTGATTCAATCTACGGTTCAATCTTTCTTCTTCCTTCCTTTTTATCAGACCTGCAACGTCAATACTATCATTACTGCTCATCTAGTGGTCATGTCTGTTTTGGGTCGTTGAGCTTTTCTAGTTGTTTTGATGGGCCTGCTGCCATAGTGGATGCAAGATAACCACTTCCATGATATACCCCACTAAGCCAAAAAAACAACTTGTACAACATGTGTGCATCCAGCAATGTAAGACATGAATAACCGTAAATTGTATGTTCCTTTTCTTTTGTTGAGTCATTGATGATGATTGGGTAGTAGAACATATGTTATGGATGAAAACATAAATTGAGCAACTTGTATCAATAGCTACATCTTCAGTTATAGGGCTTCTGTTTTGGTTACTTATCCTAGTCTTTCATGACAAGTTCCCCCTCTTTTTCACCACAAGCCTAGTCATAGTGGATGCAGCTGAAAAACTTGCAATCCTATTGACCTTCACCATCCTACTTTGGAAATTAAAAGTGAACAAAAGATCATTTTGATTGTGGACTATGATTACAGGAAGGTAGAGATCTTGAGGCTTTAGTCATTATGTGGAGATCAAATTTGTATACTATGAGACCCCATATAAACACTCTCTTTTGGATAACTAGCTAATCAAAGGTCTATTCACATCTCTACTTATGTCGTAGAGTTGAATAGAATACTAAAAGCCTTTTTATATAGACATAAATGCCTTTTTGGAATTGCATGTTTTAATTATCTTTCACTATATGAGCAAACAAAGTCTATAGTACAGTCATCTAAAATGTACCTTTCAGATATGCATTGGGACAAGAACGGTTTCTTTGTTTTGGTCCATCCATAAGATGACTTCAACATTTTTTTAGGATTTTTTTAGAACGTTTTTTTTTCTTTATCATTAGCAGGTTCATAAATCCTAATGCACAATCATTAGCAGGCTTTTTCTTTATCATTAGCAGGTGTTTGGATTTCTGGGTTCTTCTTACTTTGTGGGCATTGCATGTGAGTTGGTTGATTTGTAGTGTTTGTTGTTATTTGTTTGTTTTATGGATTGATGAGCATGATTGCATATGAGTTTGCTTTGATTCCCATGTTTAATTCCTAACATTTTTTTTTTACCACAGGTTGGGACTGGAGATCAATGTAATAGAGGCCAATTGCTTGAACATCTTTTTGTTTTTCATAAGAATATTGTACTTAACACTATTTTGGATGCTACATTTTTATTTGAATTAGTAACTATGACGTGGCTAAACTTGTGTTTTTTGAATTAGCAATGATGACCTGGCTAAACTTATGGGTTGAATTTAATAGTTATATGTTTCCTATTATGTTGAAGGAGCAGGTTTTGTACATTTTTTTATTAGTTAAATGAGCAGACTTTATTGTACATTTTATTTGAGCTGAATGAGCAGGTTTTATTGTACATTTTGTTGGAGTTGAATGGGCATGTTTTATTGTACATTTTATTTTTGTTGAATGGGAAGGTTTTATTGTACATTTTATTTTAGTTGAATGAGCATGTTTTATTATATTCAGCTTAAAGGAGGTTGTTGAAGTGGCAGGCAGTAATTTATAAAATAAATATATTACTTTTAGCGACGAATTTTATTTGTCGCCTAATAAGAATAAATATATCTTTGCATATTATCCCCGACGTATATAATTTGTCATCAAAGAGAATTTGTGGCAAGGTTAAATATTGGGTGATGACTTAATGTGGTCGCCTAATGTCTACAAACTATGCGCGGCAAAACTAATTCGTCGCCTGTTATAACTTATGGCAATTCATACATTAATTAGCGACAATATAATTTTGTCGATAAAAGATATAATTCAGCGACGACTTCATTTTGTCGCCAAATTCCTTTTCACCATTTTTTATCCATTTTTTTGCAATGAATTATAGATATTTAGCGACAAAAAATATCCTTTTTGCCGACATAATGTGTTGTCGCAGAAAATTGATATTTGACGACGATAATGTATTGGCGCAGAAAATCTCATTTGGCGACAATAACGTGTTGTCGCAGAATATTGATATTTGGCGACGATTAGTTGTAATCGTTGGTAAAAATATTCACCCACGCCAAATAGGCGACGAACTGGCGACAAAAATGGTTTCGTCGCAGAATATATTGAGCGACGATTTTCGGATTTTCTGCGACAAATATTTGCGTCGCGAAAAATGATTTTTGTTGTAGTGCATCTTTCAATATTGAGAACTCTTCTGCAACGAGTAAGAGGCCTTTATAGAGTTACTTCACTCGGATGTTTCGGGCTCATGTACAATAACAAGCTATAGTGGATTCCCATATATGCTTGTTGTCGTTGTTGATGATTAGTCTCAAACATATTCTTCATAAAAGAAAAATCTGAAAAAAGGGCAAGAAACGACAATAAAAGAGAGTATTCATCTAATGAGTTTCTTAATTTTTGTGATGAACATGAAATAAGGAGACAAATGACTTGTGCTAGAACACCATAACAAAATTATGAGGCACAAGATAAGGCATTTGTTAGAAGTTTGTAGGAGCTGGATATATGCAAAAGCCTACCCACAGAGTTGTAGGCAGAAACCATGCAATGTGCGATAAGTCCTTAAAAATGCATAATTTTCTTATCATTTTAGAGTAATTAAGGACTTAATCATCAAATCATGGACCATTTTAGTAAAAAATTATGATTTTATGTTTTTGGGCATCAAAGTCTGAATTCGAGTCAAAATTCATCTAAAAATTGCATTTTCATATAAAATCATGAATTTCTCTATTTTTGGCATTGAAAGTCACAAATTTCTCATAACTTTTTATTCACACATGAAATGATGAATTTTCTTTTTACCATTGATTTAATTGAAGAAAACTTGATAAAATGGTGACATTTTATGCATCTATTTAGTGTGAATTGGGCCCGCATCTTGCATAATTCATTACCTATATGATTTGATTATTCTTTGATCTTTGCTTTTATTTTTGTAGGGAATTTTAGAAATTGGGGCCCACGGAAGAGAATTGATGAATCAAATGCACCAGGGACCCACCTTCCTTTGGCATGGATTCTAAGGTAGGGGCGGCCATGGTAGCGTCCGCTCTCATATGCAAGAAAAAAAAATCAGATTTAATTTCTTGAAGATAAGTTCCAAATTTGCGGGCCATGAGATGATTAGGTGTCCTATCTACTCTCTAACAAATATTGCTTATATGTCATGATGG
The DNA here is from genome assembly GCA_029852735.1 of Persea americana. Lineage (NCBI taxonomy): Eukaryota > Viridiplantae > Streptophyta > Magnoliopsida > Laurales > Lauraceae > Persea > Persea americana. The sequence continues at coordinate 21,117,462 of CM056816.1, forward strand.
ATAGCTAAGATTCAATTCAAGCCAAACAAAGAAGAAAAAAAAATTGCAAAAGAAAATCAGGCCAAGGAGAGGACGTCCATGCATGGTGTGGAGTTCAAAGGTTGCATATTTTCAAGTGGGGCCTACTTCTATTCCATGTTTGAAATTAATTTCAGATTTGAAGGCATCTTTTCAAGAGAGAAAGTGGGCCATGCTAAGAGTTTTTTATTCCAGCCATGAAGAGTTCAAAAGATTGGAAGATCTTGGTTAGCAATCCAAGTTGGAAACAAATTCAAAGAATCCAATATTTTAGCACTTAAACTCCAAATTGATAGGCCTCAAATTTTGAAAGTTTACAACCCAAGATTCTTCCTAATAAGCATTCACACGTCAAACAACTCCATCCCATAATTTCACACGTCCATGAGAGGGACCACAAGCATCCAAATTTGTTTCAAATCTGAAATTTCATATTTGAATTGATTCTTAACCAAAGTGGGACCCAAGAGAGAAAGTTGCACGAGATAAGAGCAATCCTATTTTCACTAGGATTGTGGGCCAACCCCTAGAAACTCTTTCAAAAACCCTCGTAATCCTAATCCAACTTGGACCCTACACTACTAATCCTTACCCAAATCAAATACCTTGGACCACAAGCCATCAAACCAACATAAAAAGAGCACAAAAAGGACTGGACGTGCACAACCACTCCCCCATTCCCCTTGGACGACCAACAACTCCTAATCTCCCCTTTTTCCATTAATTTTTCTTCATCTCTCCTTCTTCCATCAATATTTCATCCAATGCCTTCCCTAAGGCACACCACCACTTGGATTTCTACGCCGTCACACCGCCGCAGTTGCTATCGTTACTCCACCATCGGATCAGCCATTCATCATCTTCCCTTGCTTGGATTTCAGATCCCGAAACGAGAGTCGGTTGGATCGCCGTTCGAGACCGCGAGTCCCTCTCATCCGTTTAGTGTTTCATGTATCTATGGTAAGGTTGGATGCACTTTATTTTTATTAAAAGAACTTTGTAATGGTTAGTTGCTTGTAATGGGTCTTTCATTAATAAATCAAGTTTATGGGGTCTTGGTCTTCACCAATGAGTCAACATTGAATTTTTGTGCGTAGAGACAGTGCGCACTTGGTGCGGTGGTCTTGATTTTTCTTGATGGCATCAAGCAAAGTAATTATTGCAAAGTTTTAGAATTAAAATCCTTTTTCTTTTTTTGTCTCTGATTTTATTTTATTTTATTTTCATTTTTATGCACCTTAACAATTATTGCAATTGGTTTGACTAATAATTCTTATGGTGATGCAGTAGTTAGATTAGGTATTTAGATTATGATTTTTTTCTTTTTCTTTGGTTGTAATTAACTTTTCAGATTTGTAATTAATTTTTAATTCAATTAGGAAATTTGATTTGTATAGTTTTTTTTTTGCTAGAACTAGTTTTTCATTATGACAGGTTTTGCGATAAATAACTGTCTGTGGATCGACCCGGTTTCACTGGTTATTACTACAATCGATGTGCATGCCATGTGGTTAACTAACTTTCTCTAGTACCAATAAGATAAGAGTCACCATTGGAGCTAATGTACAAGATGGAGCCATTGGTAGCCTATTTCAGAGTATTTAACTCAATATGTTGAGTGCATGTTATAGATGAATCTTGGCCCAACCGGTCTGATTTGCACGACCTGCATTCAATGCGGGTCAACCAGTTCAAAAAGACCCAACTTATGGAATCTTAGCTCAATTTCCATTTCAAACATTAAAGCTATGTTTGAGTTATGTTACATGCCACAAGAAGGCGCAACACAAGTTTGACTAATATAAAATAGACTATTCTAAGTACCAAAATAACAAACCACCGAAGTTTCTAAATGAGTTTAGATATGTGGGTCGACCATAACTCAACACATTTAAATGGTTTAGGCGGGTGAGCGGGTTGACCTTAGTCCAACCCACTGAAATGCTGATTGGGTTTTCCAGACTTGTGATCAATCCATATATATTGCTGGTCGGGTTAGATGTTTCCAACTGAAAGAGATGAGCTTTTCATGTTAACTATTCCATTTTTTTACTAAAATTCTCGGAAATCCGGCTTATTTCAAGAAATTATTTCCATATTTGTTTCCAAATACCTAACCTCCATTCTTAAATTACTGAATTGCAAAAGCTCACAAACTCCCTTAATCGTCTTCTTGGAAGAATCAATTGAAAATAATAATTGGATATTTGTTTTCTATTGATTACCTACCTAACCTCTTTTGTGATCTTTTTCAAGACTTCTCTTATTATTTTTGCATTTGTTCTTTTAGAAAGAAAGAAAGAAAATAACATATCATCCCCATACTGAAGGACTCCCAACACAGTCTCCACCCAAAGCTATGTTAGGACCAATGGACTCTGACTTGAGCCCCATGTTTATCTAGAGATCTAGAAAAAAGCTTCCGCCCAAAGAAGTAAAGGCTAAGCAAGGACAAGGGGACCCCGTGCCTTTGGCCTTGTGTTGGTATAATGGGATCCGTGAGAATTAATTTGAACATTGTATATGTGATTGTCGTGAACCCTAGTTCCACGTCGGACTAATGCCTAAACAATACGAACAATTGGAAGAGAAATTTCACAATAATGTATAAATTTTCCATTAATGATGTTTCTAGGCCGTATTGATATTTCTTTACTGATTATAATCTTATCAATTGCCCATTTTCCCATTAGATCTTTGGTCATTTGCATGACACATGTATTCAATAAGGGTCTAATTCCAGGGAAAACTTCCTCCTGCGCGCTTCATATGCAGTCTAGCTCATGGGACCCACTTATAGCATGCCCATCTATAAGTTCGAGAAGGGTTATTTAAAAAAAAAGAAAAATTAGCCTATCAAATTGTGGGAGCCCTTGATTTAACAACCTTAAGTTCAATGGTGTTTTAACCATGGAGCGACTGGGGCATTAAGCTCCCTAAGCTTTTGCTTTGAATTTTATATTCTTAACTCCACACCTCTTCATTATTGACAATTACCGTACGGTGTTAAAGCTGACAATAGCTCCAGAACAGCCCAAGAATGTATATTTACCACAGAGCTGTTCGATCTGTAGGATATCGCAAACCTAGGGATGCAGGATATCCCACAATTGCTTGAACAGTCCATTTTTTTATTCTTTTTTCTTTGACTGTGGGACCACGAAACCACCATCCAAACCGTTAGATAGTTGTATGAGTGTAAGAACTAATATGAAACCAAATTTGAACCATTGATCTATCACGGTTATTGGGAAATTTATAGATGGTGGTTTCGTGGTCCCACAGTCAAGAATAAAAAAGGAAAAAAATAGACTGTTCAAGTATTCCCGCTTTTGATTGTGGGATATCCTCTATTCCGATATCTTACAGATCGAACAGCTCTAAGGTAAATATACATTCTTGGGTTGTTCTACGGCTATTGTCAGCTTTGACACCGTCTGTACGGTAATTGTCCCTTTTTATTTCTTTCTCACAACCCGATCTACTGTTTCTAGGAGTCCTAACAAAAAAAAATAAGGCAAACAAGGCTTTTAGATGAAAGATAGTACATATTTCAAAGTTGCTTCAATAGAAAAAGACTTGTTACAAAAGATTTCAACAAAAAACATAAATACAAGAATGTATAATCAAATTCGAAAAGAATCAACATGTGGAAAACCAAAACCAATCAGCTAACAAACTCCTCCATATGGTTAGCATGCTTTACCCTTCATGCAGTGCAGGGCGCCTGCGAATTGCGTGAGCCGGACCACGGCTGAAGCAGAAAAGGCGGTGAGCATGTCCTTCTTGGACCCGGCCTTCTTGTTGAAGGGCGGCCCAGATTCGACGAAGAAGGCTCCATTCATCAATAGATCTCCTTCGGATCTCCATTGCCAATGCTTCCACTCAGATTCCTCAGCAAAGTCCCTCTTGGTCACCTACCACACAGCAGATGGTTGTGATTACATATCAATATGTATATGTAATTTCTAGGTCTCGACCGAACGGTTATGATTGTCTTATTTCTGTTGCTTGACATGGTAGGCTATGTATAATTTGATCATAAGATTCTTCGTTGTCTTTCTGTCCCAACTTCAAATTTTGATCTTATTTGTATTAGTTGAAACTCATTTTACATTGGAACTAGTTGTGGATATGTTCTGGGTCAGGTCCATGGTGTATCCAACTTGGACCAATGGAAGCCGGTTGAACTACTATCCGGACCATTTACCTGATGGTTAGAAATTCTAGATATAACCAACCACCTCTATCTTTCTATGTCTACAAATAACCATCTGCCTTTTTATTTTATTTTATACAAGTATAAACATCTACTAATCTGAGAATCTCAATCAGCCACCTTAAGCCTCAATTAAAGCCTCAATTAGAGGCTGTTCTTCGATCCATTGATGAAATCCAATGTTTCTTTTCTAGAAAGGATAGACTTAGCTCTGACAAACTCATGGTGTTTCCGAGGTTGACTTGACTCAGGCTTAATGCTCTTTCCAAGTTAACTCTGAGTTCGATTTGAACAATGTTAGATCTAAGTGAATCTCCATTCTTTACGACAAGGTTATTCATCAATTGGTTGAAAATCTGCCTTTCATTGCTGCTCAAGGTGGTGGACTGAGATTTTCTAATAGATGTGGTTGATCGTACAGTAAGGTATGTTTTTGTTCATTAATGTGTGTATAAAATTGAGGATTGATTATGTAAAGGGTTACACTTATTTGATGAAGTTAACCGAGCTCAAGTAAAATCTGTGGACATGGGGCCACCTTCAAAAGATCTGAACCAATCACATGATCTTCTAACCCATTTCTGCCCCAGTGAACTTATACTGGGAGATATTCACTCCTGAATGTGGAAAACAAATGACTAAACTAATAATTAACAACTTGTAGCAACTCATAATTTTTCATACACGAGGGCCTACTTTTCAGGATTCCAAAACTTTAGTACGTATGACGTACAGTTGGTTCATTTCTCTAATATATAATTAATAGTTGATTGCCATTTTTAAATGCTTCCATTCATAAATTCTTTTTGTTGCGTAGTGGAGCAAAATTCTGTGCTCCTAGAAAACAATAGAAGAAGATTTGAATGGACAATTAAGATGTGCATAGATTTGAGTTTTACAAAAATGAGTTGTAAGATTCAATTTCATATTTTACGACCCAACAGCCTCCCCAAACTAATAGTGATGGCTGAAATGAAACTTAGACCAATATACACATGAGGCGCATGCATCTTTTGCAGGGTTTGTATTTTCAGAAGATGAGCAAAGAGCATGTGTAAATCCAGGTCACTGGACTCTATCAATAAGATCGATCTTATCAAATCATACCTCTCTGTACAACTCGAAATCTTATAACTCATTTAACGTTATACCGTCACTTATTTAATGGATTGGGTAAGAGGTACCTCTTAGCGGAACATGACCTTGTGGAGAGTTATAATACATTAGAATAATATTTATTTCAATTATTTTGGTAGACCTGATACTATTTTTATTTTTATTTTTTTCTCATCTGCCATTTAAGTGCCTCGTACTTAGACACCCACGTTCACTGCACTAAGTCCCCAATCAGATAAGGAACAACTTGGGACGACCCAGACCCGTTTATTAATCAGATCATAAAATGGTCATATCCTCTAATATTGTGGGTCTTATCTATCAGGTAATGGTGTGATCCGGGCCATCCGCATCATTCAAGGTGATCACTGCTTTATGTACGTGGTGTATGTGTAAATGGGGCCTACCTCCTTGCAAAATCTTAGATTGGGAGCGTTGAACCGGTTGCCTTGGCTTAAGATGGTTGGATGTGCGCTACCTCCCACAGCATACATGAGCCAACGACTGTAGTGATTGTTGACGACATGGCAGAATCCAAAACGGCACCTGATGAACAGATAAGAGAAGGAAGGATCAGAAATCTCATATATGGCTGTGATTGGCCCAATAAGGATGGTGGGTGGGCCCCACATTTCCTCACCTGGGCAACCTTTGCACAAGGCCTCTTCCAAAGTGGTTGAATGCGAGGGTGATTTGCATTACTGTATCGTTAGTACTATGGTCATTTGCTCCAAACAGCAGCGCCTGCAGGGATCACCCATCTGCCCATGATTAGCAAATTAAACACAGTTTCAAAAGCTTCCCAATGCGTATGGGATCGACTGATAAAATATTAGATTTTAGTAAAATTGATATTTATCCATCCAATGTTATTGATAATTCTGCTAGTTTATTTTGTGTGGAATAAGCCGAGCTTGTGTTGGGCCATTCTTGGCCTCCAACCAGACTCAAATATAGCCTTATTGTTAGAAATGGATTGGGCTTGGCCCAAGCTTATATATAGTGGGTAAGGTTAAGCAAGTTGTTGTGGGTTCAGGTTGACCCGCATCCAGTGTGGGTTGGACTTATGTGCCCTGCTTCAAAAACATTTTGACGACGGGTTTGTTGATAAAAGTTCATATTCGTTGATTTTTTATTTATCATTTTAGAACAAAATTGTTTATTCCTGCAGAGTTTTTTACTATTATTTAAGGAAAAAACCTAAATTTCAAAATACCTCAATGCTTTTAAGGACATAATTTTCCAAAAAATTAAATGTCAACTAAAATGAAAAAATAATAGAGTTCACAGCAATGAATCTAAACTGTTCAAAATAATTACTACTCATTATTTTAGGATTTAAAGTTGTATCTCATTCTAATCAAAGTTGGGCCTATATTGGATTGATCACATATAATCAAACCACCTATGACTAATTAATGAAAATGTGTTGATTGGTTATTTGTAATTGTTTAATGGGTCATGACGCCTATGGTATGCATGGATGGTAGAAATAAAAAATCCATGCTGTTTAGATTAAATGAATTCCTCTTGAGTAGGCTTTTTCCTAATTTTATTCTAATAGGAGTTGGTCCGCTATAAGATATTATTAAAAGTAAATACGGTGGGACAACTGTTTGAATCCAATTGATAACCAAGATTCCCAAATAACTAGTTGTAGGGCCTGGACTTTTTTTTAGGAGAAACCTCTCTTGTATGGAGACTTCCATTTTGGAGATAAAAGGGGGGGGTATGGATTTGTTTACTTGAAACTGATGACTCTGCATATTTTAGGCTGTCAAGGTAGTAGCATCCAATGGACTCAACTATGAGAGAGAAGTTTGGCTAGGGGCACATTTCTTTTCAGTCATTTAAATTTTAATGGGATCTCTTTTCCTACTGGACACTGTATTTACCTCGTTGTGGTTGGTGAAGTGGCAGTTGGAGACGGTGATGGCCGTGGACATTTCAACAGCATCGATCATTCCATCCATGCAGTTGGCCATGGAGACATGGTCAACCCACACATTACTCGATCCAAAGATGGAGATGCCATCCCCGTCGCTCCTGGTCCTCTGGCCAAAATGGGTAAGGGAATCCCTGATCATGCCGCCGCCGGCGGCCTTGACGTCGTGTATGTGGAGGCCGTGGATGATAACGTTCTTCACAAATTGCATGGTAATGCCGGCTCCATTGCGGATGTGCACCTGGTGGCCGCGCCCATCAATGGTCTTGTTAGAATTCACCATCAGCTCCTCAGTAAGCCTGATCATCATGCTACGAGAAAAGATGATCCACAGTGGCTCATCTTGGATAACTGCGTGGCGAAGGGTTCCTTTTTTCGGTGAGACTAGGTCATCATCAGAGGAGTCGTAAACCACGTAGATGTCCCCGTCCTTCCCACCGGTGGTGTTCCGACCAAAGCCTACAACGCAGTCGGCGAGCCGCTTGCGGTTGCTCTCCCAGTCCTGCTTGCATCTCCAACATTGGTCGATGGGGTTGGTTGCAACACATTTACCTCGGTTAACTGCTAATTGCCTCCTTGATTCATTTCTGCTCAAGCTCCTACATGTATTATCCTTTATATGATCAATATGGAGTTGATTAAAATACGAGGTTGATTAAAAGAGCTCTACAGAAAGTTGGTACAAAAAAATATAGAATTAGAAAAATACTTGTCAATAGCAGTTTCTTTTTGGCAAGATCAGAGTTGAGGCAAACTATAAAATGATCACATGTAAAGCATGTGAACAAAATTTTTAATCACATGGTCATTCTATCGGTTGGCCAAATTGCAAAATTGCAAGTGGTTCGAACTCTGTCCCAATGCCAATATATAGACAGCTTGCCTTTCTATGGTTTGAATTTAAGAAAGTGGGCAGCCCCACTCATTTGTTTAGTTGACCTAATGTAATAACAATGTAGAGTATCCAGACTACTGCAAATTTTAGTTCAGATCATCACATGGTGCCGAGCATGAGAGAAAGGTGATTTTAAAGTACCACACATCTTCTCTATGGCTCTTTTGAAATCTTGAAAAGCTCCAATCTTCTTTAATTTGCAAAGCTGAAAATCATTTTGTCAAGTAACAGTGTTTTGATTAGAAACCACAACTACATTTTTTTTTTTTTTTTTTTTTAATTTCAAACAATGTGGCCATTGTGTGATCCAGAATCTACTAATCAAAACACAATTTACCGTCACAAGCCCTTTTCTCTATGGTTTTGCTTATGACCTACCTATTTAGCTAAAAGTTTGTTCATTGTTGGCTTATTGAGTTCATATAGCTTTATTTTGAAATTAACATTATCCGCATTTCAAAAATAAGTTAGAGGGCCCATTATTCATGAATTTTAGCAGCTCATATCACAGATATGAAAATTTAACATGTGACTGCCAGTCTTTTTCTAATATTTACGAACAACCATTACTATTGGTGGTTATACATACAATTACCTATACACCCTTGGTATACCCATCAACCACTTTGACTAAAAGATTCCTTATCCTAGAAATCAGTTTGTTGTACCAAAAATTAGTGTCGAGTTCGTAATAAAACTAGTTTTTAACCCTGGTCGTTTCACCCTTGGTATACCATCCGCTCCCTGACCCAAGCAGAGTAACTATGATATCTTCACCATAACTTTCAAACTACCATGCTTTATTTTTAAGGATAAACTCAACCGGGGAATGATCATATGCATCTTTCCATCACCATAAGGTGAGAGATATTTCCATAAATGGGTCTTTTCAAGTACAAAAGAGCTCACCCCATGTACTTGAAAAGTCACTTTTGTACTTTGAAAATACCCATTTATGGAAGTATCCCTCACCCTATGGTGAGGGAAAGATGTATATGGACATTCCCCAACTCAACCAAAGGTAAATTGTGGGTGGTTACTTTTGTTCAAAAGTATTTTCACCCTTTCTCAGTGGCTTTATCTAAAATCCAACGTCAGAAGTGATCAATAGACCTTTTCTTTTTGTCTTTGACTGTCATCAAGGTGACTCACCCAACGACAAATTAGAGACAATTGTTTCAAAATAGCAGAACGCAGGTACTACTTTTGTTAAAAAAAAATCAGTTTGATAGCAGGGAGAAATGCTGTTCGATTGACCACATATAAAGCGGAGATGAACTCACTTTTCACACATGATCTATCCAACGGCAAGACCTTTAACAAAGTTGTAAGTGTTTTAGTTGACTAATTCATCTAATTTGAACAAAACTCAAGTCCATATTAAGTGGTAAGTTGTTTTCTTTTAGATGTGAACTGTGATGATGCTTCAAGACAAAGATTGGGGAATCCCGAATGCCTAAAACTCCTCAAATCAAACCAATACAAGGCCTAGCCAGGCTAGCCTGTCCCCTGTGCCAGGCAGAGGCATTGCTCGCTATAACGAGCACCCTATTCACTATATCGAGCTGGGTTCTCTAACCAGCACGGATACTCTCTTATATTTCTTCTCCAACTCCAATTTTAGAGTTTTACATGGTCTGGAAACCCTCATGCATGAACCTTGGGCTATATATTCATATTATTGCTACCCTAGAACTCATTTCTCTCCCATCAAAAGATTGAGGATCCTTTGAGAGATTTTTTAGAGTTCTGCAGCAAGGGTATTTGGGTTGATTATTCAAGAAAAAGATTTATTCTCTCTCTCTATTGCTGATTGAAGTACCTTGAGAGGCATCAAGATGGGTTGAGCTTGCATCACTTTGAGAGGCATCAAAGTGGGATCTGGTTCAATCACAGTGAAGGTGAATGACGGGTAGTCGACAAGTCCATCGCAATCCTTAGGTTGAGTTGCAACTAGGAAAGGTTCTATGAGTCCTTGAAACTTTCTTTATATAGTGCTTGGTTTTTCTGGTGGTTGCTACCACCCGTTGGTTTTCTTGAGTAGGGTTTTTCACATTAAAAATTGTGCCCTCCTTTCTTTTGTGGTATGTTGATTTTATGGACTTAGTTTAAATATCTATTAGATTAATTAATTGGTATTCGAATCCATAAAGAATTCTAATTTGGGACCTTAGCCTGTTTAAAGGTTTAAACGCAATGCCTTCACGTGGTATTAGAGCGGTTGCACTAAATTACTGTGTTATCGATTAATCAGATTTTCCTTAAGGAATTCAATATGGATGGCACATCAACCACCAAGCCACCATTGCTTGATGGTAGTGGCAATTACTCTTAGTAGAAGGTAAGAATGATTGTGTTTTTGTATTCAATTGAATATGATGTTTAGGAAATTGTTGAGAATGGTTATACCCCACCCACTGTGGTCGTTGATGGGAGAAGGATTTCTAGACCCAAGGCTGATTGGACTCAAGGTGATACGAACCAAGCCCATTGGAATGATAAAGTTATTAATGCCATATATAATGGAGTTACACATTCAAGATTTCACAGAATTTCTACTTGTAAAACTACGAAATAGGCATGGGATCTTTTGAGAACGGTGTGTGAAGGCACTGATATTGTTAGGTAAACTAAGATTCAAAATCTAGCTATTGCTTTTGAGACCATTCGTATGAAAGACAGTGAGACCTTTGACGAGTTCAATTCCAAACTCAGCCATATTGTTAATTTGAGTTTTAATTTGGGTGAACCCATACCTGACCATAAAGTTGTTAAGAAAACTCTTAGGTCTTTACCTAAGAGATTTCATTTGAAAGTTGTGGCAATTAAAGAACACACCAATTTTAATCAACTTACTGTTGATGAACTGGTTGGAAATATTCAAACCTTTGAAGCCAACCATTGTTCGAACAAGAAGTCCAAATGCATTGCACTCATGTCTTATAAGTCTGCAAAAGATTGTTCTAATGATGGTTCAGATGGCGCTTCTGACGATGCTGATTTTGAATGTGTGTTTGTGAAAAGGTTTAAAATTAAAAAAAATGATATTCTAGAAAACAAGGCTTATAAAAAATATGAGAAAAACCCTATTCATTGTTATGAATGTCAAGGCTTTGATCATGTTGCTTCTCCATGTGAAAATAGGAAATTGAAGAATAAAGGTAAAGCTTTGAGTGCTACTTGGTCTGATGACTCAAGTATTGATTTGGATTCTTCAAAGTCTGATTCTGAGGAACCTAAGTGTGTTGTTTTGTGGCTAGAACTAACATCTCTTTTGTGTAGGGCTCGTCTGACAAGGATTCAAAGTCAGATGAGGATTTGAACTCTCATGAGTTTTCTAATGATGAGTAGAATTGAGAAACTCAGTACAGGAAGCTACTAAAAGCTTTCATGCGTCTGACAAGGATAAATGACAAGATGACCCACAAGTTGAAACATATGAAATCTATAAATTCTATGCTCTCATCTGAACTAGAAGATGCTCACACTAAGGTAAGTCAATTAGATTTAAAATGTTCAATCTTGCCTGAACAGTTGAATGGTGCATGTATCAAGGTCAATTTGCCCACTAAGCATGGTGAGAAGGCTGAAAAAGATCTAGAAAGACTTCGGAGTGAAGTAGCTACTCTTAAGAGTAAAAAGGCAGACCTTGATGGTTAGTTGAAGCTAATGCACAACGAATTGTCCACAACAAAAGCATCACTGAATAAAAACACACTGGATCTAAGAAGTTCGATGAAATCCTATGCGAAGAAAAGACGGCCTTTGACAAACAAGGTATTGGCTTCTCTGATGGTGTGTCTACCTCTGAAAATCCAGGTAAATCAAATTTTGTTAAAGGACCAACATTGATTTCTGCCCCTCCTATGAAGTCCACTACACTGGTCAAGTATGTTCCTAATACACCTTGTCTTAGTGTGACTCATCTTAAGTTTATTCTCATATGTCACTTCTGTGGTATCAAAGAACACATTAGACCTTATTGTAGGAAATTGGAAAATCAAAGAAAGAAGAACTCTTCCCTAGTTCAAAAGGCCAAGACCAAGAAGGTCTGGGTCAGGAAATTAGGTTTACAAAGTTATGTTCTTGTTCCCCATAAATGTTTGGACATATTGAAACAATTGTTATCTGAAAAAAGTATTGGCCAAGAGTCCGTGATTGGGAATCATGACAAAAAGAAAGCCATTAAAATCTTGAAAAAGCCTCTTGAGCCCACTAGGTCTGACTACTCTAGGAAATCTCTAGGCATCTGCCTACATTAATGATCTCAAATTCATTATCTTATTTGCACATGCAATTGTTTAATAGGACTTCATTTTTTTGCCATGTGATATATAGTGATTGACATTTTGATTTTATGTCAAATTCCATTTGCACTATGGATGTTCTTCCTAATTTCCACATAAAATAAAGAATGGAAGAAATTTTTGGTGGTTCGAAGGAGTAGGGCTACCTAAGAGTATGTGTGATAGTCACCATATGATTGAAAAGTTTCATTGGAAAGGGCTACTATATTCTTTAGTGTGAAAGTCACCAATGAAGGTTCCCATGTGAAAAAAAGAGGAATGAATGTGATTGAAAAGAATGGAAAAAAAAAAAAAAAAAAAACATAGAATAGATCTTGAACTGAGTAGGTCAACCTCTGGGTTTGCTCCTTAGTTTTTAAACGTTCAGTTGAAAAAAAAAAAAAAAGGTTGTGTGCTGAGATGAACTAGGTTTGCTCCCTAGTTTTCTATGTTATTAGATCTTAAAAGCTTCTATGTTAAAAAATCAGTGTGAATTTTTTTGGGTATATATATGTTGGTTCGAAATAAAAAATATACACATGTGTTATTTAAGGGGAGCATTCCATCACACACACATACAAATGATTGTAAATCAGGATATTACACGACTTTGTTTGACTGATTTTCAAGATTGATGAAATATATAAGGTTGCATGAAAATTGTCTTTCACTGGTTTGAGATCAATTATGTTTCAAAATTTATATTTCCTCTCCCTACGTTTTCAGTCTGGTGATTTTGGCTTATTTTGAAATTAAGACCAGTCTCAATCACCCACGTGTATTCTGAATCATCCTAAACAAACAAGCTGAACATGAAATTTTGGGTTAAGGGGAGAAACCTTGTTCACTTGAATGCTTGTTTCTGAACAAAAGGGGGATCGAGTAGGAAAATTCAAAAGTTGGTCATTGCATCTATTACCCCTTTTGTGCTTACTTTGTCAATTCTCAAATAAAAAGGGGGAGTAGATTATTTTGATTTTGTTTTATTCTTGCTTTACTCTTTCATTTATGTGTCTTTCCTTTGTATGAATTTATGCAAGATCTTTTGCCAAGGTGTTTTCGTGCAGGTTCCCTCCCAGGAGTTTTGAAGACTTGAAGTTCTTTTTTTTTTTTTTTTTTTTTGGGTCGTTTTGTCATGGGACTATTTGTACTAGGGAATTGACTTTTTTTCTCTTAATAGTTTTGTTCATGAGTTGCCAAAGGGAGAGATTGTAAGAGTTTTACTTGTTTAATTCATCTAATTTGAACAAAACTCAAGTCCATATTGAGTTGTAAGTTGTTTTGTTTTAGGTGTAGACTGTGATGACACTTCAATTCAAAGATTCGAGAATCCTGGACGCCTAAAATTCCTTAGATCAAGCCAACACAGGGCCTAGCCAGAGAGCGGGCTTGCTATAGCGAGCCTATCCCCTGCGCCAGGTAGAGACATTGCTTGCTATATCAAGCTGGGTTCTCTAACCAGCGCAGATACTCTCTTCTATTTCTTCTCCAACTCCATTTTTAGAGTTCTACATGGACTGGAAACCCTCATGCACGAACCTTGGGCAATATATTCATTTTATTGCTACCCTATAACTCACTTCTCTCCCATCAAAAGATTGAGAATCCTTTGAGAGATTTTTGAGAGTTCTACAACAAGGGTATTTGGGCTCATTATTCAAGAAATTTTTTTTTCATTGCTGATTGAAGCACGTTGAGAGGCATCAAGGGGGGTTGAGTTTGCATCACTTTGAGAGGCATCAAAATGTTGGATCTAGTTGAAGCACTGTGAATGTGAACGATGGGTAGTCCGTAAGACCATCGCAGTTATTAAGTTGAGGTGCAACTGCGAAAGGTTCCGTGAGTCCTTGTAAATTTTTTTTTATATAGTGATTGGGTTTTTCGGTGGTCGCTACCACTCACGGTTTTTTTCGAGTAGGGTTTTCCATGTTAAAAATCACATGCCTCCTTTCTTTTGTGTTTGATTGATTTTATGGACTTAGTTTAAATATCTATTAGATTAATTAATTGGTGTTGGAATCCATAAAGAATTCTGATATGAGACCTTATACTATTTTAAGGCTTAAATGCAATCCCTTCAAGAGTAAACTTTGAAGGAGTTTAGGGATATTTCCCACACAACAGTTCTTAGACTTAACATCTGCCCATGAAAATTGGTGTTGGAATCCATAAAGAATTCTGATCTGAGACCTTATACTATTTTAAGGCTTAAATGCAATCCCTTCAAGAGTAAACTTTGAAGGAGTTTAGGGATATTTCCCACACAATAGTTCTTAGACTTAACATCTGCCCATGAATTGTTAAAGTTTAAATATTTCCCACGGAATTGTTTGTGCAATATCTAGGGTTATACGGTATCGCACACATCCTACCTTGCGATATCCTAATGAAGTGTGATATCACACGTATCGCCCAATGGGATATCTTAGGACGGTGCGATATCATATCATTTTTGTACCAGCTGCACTGGATAAAAATTTTAAACTTCACCTATTTTCGGACAAATGTGAGATTTAAGGGCAGTTCTAATATCCCTTGAATTTATCAAAGGTAGGCCTATTGTACAAATTTGAAAAGGTAAGGCTACTGTACAAATTTATCATTGGCAAGCCTTCGTGCGAGGGAGTTAAATTAATTATAGGTAAACCTATTGTACAAATTACTATAAAAATAAACTCCATTGTCTAAATTAAATTTAAAATTTTTTTCTAATATTTTTTTCAGTGGTAAAAGAAATGCTTAAAAAGATCGATGCATTAGAATACAGATGGGCAACTATGAAGCTGATGCATGATGGTTCATAACTTTCTTGCAATAATAGTCTTTCCCATATGCGTGTGTGAGAGAGAGAGAGAGAGCCCTCTTACAATTTAACCTCATGGTTGAGATGGCCCGTAACTTCCTCAGGGTTGGGGTGATAAGCTGCAAGCGCATCCTCTTGTGCCTTCCTAGCTCTCTCCTGCCACACCTCATCGAAATCTGCAATGTGGCCGTCCACTCTACTCACCACACCAAGAATACTCATCAACAAAAACAATAAAAATAAGAAACACGGTCTTAAATCAATTAGTTCCATGCCGCTCCTCCCTTTTTTTTTCTAGTTATATTTTTTCCCTGTGTTTGATTTCCTCTTTGGAGTTCCTGCGAGGGCAAGTATAAAGAGCTCGTGTGTGTCAAGACTGGACCGAACGAGAAACCGATTGAACCATTTAAAATAACCACAAGGCTTGCATCGTCGGCATTATGGTCCAACCGGTGAGGGTTGAATGGAGGGAGTTATGGACGCTGCAAAATGGGGTGATTGTGTTAAATAAGAGAAATGTGAAGAAGAGAGAGATGGGAGAGAAGAAAGGAGAGCCCTTAGAGAGAGCAGATTTCTATGGCCGTGGAAGGTGGTTTGATAATTTCAAACCTTGTCTTCTTTACTAAAATTGGGTTGGTTTGTATTTACTTTTAAGTTCCTCGTATCAGAAATCCTCTTTTACAATATTAGGAAAACAATAAGCATTTCCGTATGGGTTCATTAAGAAACGTGGCTTGGATGGTGCAAATGGCTGCATCAACTGATAAAACCCTTGACGTCCACCTTTTCCATCAAATTTACTCATTTCATACACCATCCTCTGTTTAGGCGCTGATCCATATGTCATTTCTATCGGATATGTACTATTGGGTTGATCCAAAAGGAAATCAGTTGCATAATATGGATGGCTTTGATCGCTCTATCCAAGTATAATTAATTGGAAGTTGATGTTTACAATATACTAATGGCAACATAAGATCACTTTTCGTGTTTAATACATTGAGCCAGGTCCGGCCACCCACACTTGCATCTCTAACACACTTGCATCTCTAACTAAACATAAAGCCCCACCAATAGTATTAAAACTCATTTTCAACTCACCCGAGTGAACATGATTTAGTAAGTCACCAAGTCAAAACAGTCAAATGAGTCTGGCCGAGTACTCACTCAAGTTTTTCCTTTTTGTTTTTAATTTTTATTTTTTTTTTTGTTTTGTTTTTTAAAACTCCGCTAAGAGGGTTAAGATCCAAAAGAGAGCCCGCTCACACACGGAAAGACAACCCGCACAAACAGAAAGAAGATCCATACAAGTGGGAAAGAAGCCCCAATAAGCGAGAAGATAACCCGCACAAGTGGAAAGGGGCTGCGCACCCAAGATTCTAATCCTAGGCAGCCAGGTGAGAATTGCCACCGCTTACCGAGCAAGACAAAATTCCTCGGCTTGATGGCCTTCAGAGTTGGATTAAGTTCAAAGGTTTTCAAACCATGGCCCACCTAGAGACTGGGCCCATATGGCCTGGCACTTGGAGCTACGGGCAAGACAAAATTCCAAAACTCGAATACAATCAAACCCTTCAAAAGCCCTGCCTAGACAGTTTCAGAAGGGTCGATGGATCCAATGCTCCTCTCATGGAATATTTTCACATAACTGCATGCACATCCGGTTAGAGCCACTCTATTTCAAGACCCAAGCTGCACTTCGGGAGCACCTCAAATTATATACCCAAAGGTCTCCTGTCAAAATAAGGGGTCTGGCCAGCTAGACCAAACTAATAGGGATGTTCATGGGATGCACGGTCCAGTTCCAACTCCCAACCCAAGCTTAGCCTGCATTTGGCAGGGCTGTAGCCTGAGCCATCGTTTGGGCGTACATATGGTTGGTTAAATCTCATAATAGACCTGGTTCCAATACTACTTCTCTATTACAAGGGTATGTCTATGAGTTGTAAAATGGGGTTCAGGCAGGGGTTAACTTCTGGCTCTTTGGGCTGGATCGGAGCCTGGTATTGTGGTATTAGCCCCAATTGACCAAATGGGCTGGGCATTAACAGGTGTTGGTCTTGCCATAAAGACCTGGGAACTAACTAATTAAAGGGAAAAGCGCTAATCTTCCCATTCCCCTCAATATTGCTAAATTGATCAAGAGACTCAAATCCTAGAAATGGATAATATATGCCACCAAAGACTATGGTCATGTTTGGTAGCCAAATCAACAAGGTTTCCTATGAGGATTTAGAAAATTCACATCGGCAATTATAAATCCTCAAGAATTTGTGCTAGTTTTCGAGGATTTTCAAGTCCAACATCCCTTTGTGGATTTGACAATCCTTATAATTTCGTGAATTTACAAACCGACGCCAATTTTTCTCAGTTTTATAGAAAATATGGACTAATATCTATGTGAAATTCTCAGCTCTACATCCTCTGTGAGGAATCTTCAAGTTTGCGGAATCCTCAAATCTTACCCCATGTCTTGATGGTGAAAAAACTATAGAGATCGACTAATATCAGTGACATGGATGGATGTCATTAAGCCAATTAATTCATATTCAAATGATCAGAAACTAAACAGCTTATATCTGCTACGTCCACAATATAATTGTAGTCAAATATTACATGGACCTATATGTAACATGATAAATAAAATCACCAGGAGGGAGGGGGGGAGAGAGAGAGAGAGAGAGAGAGAGAGAAGCACACTTTACAATAGGCCTGAGCCTCACATATTCACACTGCCCTTTCCATCTCTTCCCAAAGGCAAAAACAAGACAGAAAAACGAAATTCCTGGCATATCCACCACTTGTCTTCTTCCATCTTCCGCTCTTCTTCAGTTCCTGTCTCTCCCCAACAAGCCAAAACGAGCCATTGTCTCACACCAGTATCGTCCTCTTCGACCCACCAAGCAAACATTTTAACCTGTTTCTCCACCATTTTCAAACCTCTGCAATGGAGACAAGCACCCCATTTCAGGTTTTGTCATGAAGGTCCCCAAAATCATCGTCTCCCATTGTCTTACATTGCTATCAAACAAAACTCCAGAAGCAAATGAAGCAAAACATGGGATTCTCTTGTCATTAGTACATGTATATATAGTAAGTCTGCTGTGAAGGGCTCCATTGCATTCCATTCATTTCTACTTTGTTTAGAAAGAAAGAAAGTGAGAGAGATGGAAGGGGTTTTGGTGAAGAGAGAAGGAAATGGAGGAAGGCGTGGCGGTGGAGCGATAGAGGGTGAGGAACCCAAGTGCATTAAGAGGAGGAGAAGAGAGCCTTCTATGGCAGTAGTTGGAAATAAGGATGATAAAAGAGAAGTGCAAGACCCATCCTCTACCACAACCAGTAATGCTACTGCTCCTGTTAAGAGAAGCTCTAGATTTCGTGGCGTCAGCAGGTATTCTTCTTTTTCATGTTACCATCTTCTGCTTCTTTGAAGTCTTTGTGGCATTTGAAATATGAAAAGTAAGGAAGAAAATTCCACACTGGGAGGTTACAGCTGTAAAGAGAATTGTGGTGATCCCAATGGGACTTACCTTCACTGTTAGACTGACCAAAATTTTCAGGATATGAAATCCATGGCTATCCCGAATCTGGATCAAGAAGATTTTAGGGGAACCCCCTTGCTATCTTTGGTTTGCATGCATCCAGATCATCATCATTATCATCATCCCCATCATCATTGTGGTCGTGATCATCAAATTAGCCTCATCCCTTTAATCTAGGATGGGCCTCAAGATTCCTACTAATCAATGAGTGATCACACAGTAATTCAGTACCATACAGTTTGCATTGCAGGGGATCAATGACTTGATGAGATCAAATTGGTATCATCATCATCGTCATCATCAAAGTCGTATCCCATCTAAGGATGGTCCGTCCCTCTATCACTAAACATGCCACTTCAAATTGATCCATCATCATCATCAGTATGGAAGACTTACTCCATCTATCTGGGGACAGTTTTCAAATTGAAGTAGGCTTTAATATCCAGAGTATGATAGTTTGGGACCAGCATAGTACTAACTTTTATTGGTTTCCCCTGTTCTTTCTTTCACTATGAATTTTCGTTCAGGGATGTTTCTGGCCTTTGTACATGCCCAACCATTTCAAGCTACCTTCATTTGATCCTTGCTCAATATTTATATACAGGATGTCAATCTTATCATATGCATCTAACTCATGTATTTTATCTCTGTTTTGCCATTGTCCAATATCTGACATTCATTGGTTTTCATAAAAATGCACAGGCATAGATGGACAGGCCGTTATGAAGCGCACTTGTGGGATAAGGGGTCATGGAATGTGACACAGAAGAAGAAGGGGAAACAGGGTATAAAATAATACAAAACGGAATTTTTTTAATACTCATGGTTTACATTTCTTCTGCGTATTTGTAAAAAAATTAAAACTGATCATTTCTTTTCTCCTCTTCCTGGGTGGTGTTTCGACGTGATGGTTGGAATCTACAGTTTATCTAGGTGCGGGTTTCATTTTTTCTTTAATCCTTTTTTTTTTTTTTTTTTTAATGATTAGAAAAGACTGTTGGGTTTCAACTGATGGGAAGACCATTTGTATTGTTTTTCATAATCAGGAGCATATGACGAGGAAGAATCAGCAGCAAGAGCCTATGATTTGGCAGCACTTAAGTACTGGGGGCCGACCACATTCACAAATTTCCCTGTACAGACATACTCTTTATTTTTATTTTAAAATTTCCATCTTATTATGTAATCTGATAAGGCAATGTGTGAATACTTCACACAAAAGCCAGGTGTAAAAAATTGTTAGAAACATGTTGATTGGTGGCAGTTTCTAAGTTTAGTTACACCTGAAACTTTTTGGAAGTGATTACCTCATATCAATTCTCCAATCCTTTTTTTTTTTTTTTTGGGTTGGCCTAGAGTTAACATGTGATTGATTGTCACTGAATTTTTAGGTAACTGATTATGAGAAAGAAATCCAAATAATGCAGACTGTGACCAAAGAAGAGTATCTAGCCTCTTTAAGAAGGTATGATTGCATGATTTCAATACTATAAAACACTTGAATTTTTTAGGGCGATGCTTCTGATTGTACTCTCTTCTTCATGTTTGTGAGACTAATAGGAAATCTGTGTACACAGGAATAGCAGTGGTTTCTCTAGAGGCGTATCCAAATACCGTGGAGTTGCTAGGTAACAATCATTCCTTCCCAAAGTACATACACAATGAAATCAAATGTTCATTCCCTTTCGCTCTCCAATCACCATCAATAGAGAGGAGAGAGTTATTCTACCAGAAACGAAAAAAGGGAGAGTAACTATATTCTGTTATACACTAAACTATTATGTGTAAAATCAGTAATGGATACATCTATTGTTGTAAAAAGAACTGCTCCTTGATAAATGGATTGCTGCTGTGAGAGAAATGATGACACCATAATCTTAAATTCCTCAGGTGCAGGGAAAATTCTTGTTCCACTAAATCCTATGTTTAGTAGTGAGTTTAAACTTTCAAATTCCAGCAGTTTTCAAGAGACTATTCAGAAAACTCTCAACTTTTTAATGTACCCTCAATTTCGGGAATGAAGATATGACATCTTTATTCTCTAATTTATTTCAAGTTAAGCATATTCTATGATATCTCAAGGATTCCTATAACAAAATCATGTTGTATCGAATAAAATGAACCTAGCTGATCTTTATAGTTTACAGAGCTTTATCAGTCTTCAGTTTCCATCCATTCATGAGATTACTAATGGAATAAAAACCTTTTTATTTTTGTAAATAAAATGCAGGCACCATCATAATGGGCGATGGGAAGCAAGGATAGGGAGGGTTTTTGGGAACAAGTACCTTTACCTTGGAACCTATAGTGAGTTTCTCTCCTAAAGAAAGTTTCTCTATTGCAGATTCATGGCTGTCTTGGCATATATATATATATATATATATATAAATATAGGAAATATTCAAGTGCATCTATCCCTCACTATAGGGTGAGCGATGCTTCCATAAATGGGAATTTTCAAGTACAAAAGGGGGATTTCAAGTACATAGGGTGAAGTACAAAAGGGGGATTCATGTGCA
Organism: Persea americana; assembly: GCA_029852735.1. Classification (NCBI taxonomy): domain Eukaryota; kingdom Viridiplantae; phylum Streptophyta; class Magnoliopsida; order Laurales; family Lauraceae; genus Persea; species Persea americana. The sequence continues at coordinate 21,138,805 of CM056816.1, forward strand.
AAAAGGGAAGGTGCCCTCACTCTATGGTGAGGGATAGATGCACATGAATGTCCCCCTATAAATATATATATATATATATATATATCGTACTCAGTGGAACCTAAATCTCCTCTTGTTTCAGGTACGCAAGAGGAGGCCGCTGCAGCTTATGACATTGCAGCCATCGAATACAGAGGGATCAACGCGGTGACCAATTTCGACCTAAGCACATACATCAGATGGCTTAGGCCAGGAGCTGATGCTACTCATAAAGAACCACGAGCCAATGGAGAATCTAGAGAAGTGACAACTTCCTCTACCATCTATGCCAAGGAACACACACAACCATTCTTTAACAACCACCTCTTTGCAATGGATGACATTGGCTCTCCTAAAAAACAAGAACATCACCCTTGGCTAATCTCTGGCAGCTCTAACAATAAGTCCTCTCCAAGAACTGCACTCAGTGTCCTTTTGCGATCCTCCATATTTAGAGAACTGGTGGAGAAGAACTCAAATGCTAGTGAAAGTGAAGTCGAAGGGGATGAGACAAAGAGTCACCAACACCCAAGTAACGATGATGAATTCAGTCTAAACTATTATAATGGTATTGCAAATATGCCATATGTGTGTCCTACGAGTGACAATACCTTAGCTAGCATGGAATTACAAGAAGAGAGCACCTCCTACTACAACCGTTCTGGGCAATCACTTTGGAGCAATGTTCTAGACATGTCTTCCATCCATTAACTGACACTTTATGAAGTCTCAGAGAGAGTTATGTTCATGTTCTGTTAGATGATTCCATATGACATTTCCCCATTGCTGTACCACCTAATGGAATTTCTACGTACTTCAAATTTTAACAATAAATTTAGACTTTGGATTCATTGCTTTTCATCCAAGCTCTGAGGAAATATGACCAAACTGAACATATTACTCCTATGAAACCAAAAGAAAAGAAAAGAAACTACAGAAGTAACAGAACAGAATAGTAAAAAGGGGAATTGACAAAGAATGGCCTTGATCACTTCACACTGACAGGTGGTATAAACTTTTGGAATGGAACTGTCCTACATGTCAAGAAATTGGAGTGGTATGCGAATGCCAAAACCCCCCCCCCCCCCCCCCCCCCCACGCCCCCGGGTGCGGCTGTGATACCACTTGTTGCACGCATGTATGCGGAAGCATGAAACACTGCGATTGAGAATCAGACGAGCCACACAAGAAGAGAGAAAGACACACAGAGATTTACGTGGTTCAACAAGTTTGCCTATGTCCACGAGAAAGAAAACTTGCCTCCATTCAATCCCATGTGGTTCAACAATCGCTGACACCTACGGGAGAGAGAGCTCTCACCTCTCTCACTCCCAGAATCTCGGATTAGAGATTACATTGGTATATAACCTCTACTTTCTTGGCCCCCAAGAAAGCCCTTCTTAGCCCTGAAGAAAGCCTTGATACAATTAGCCAACCCCTCCCCTTTGCTGCCTCATTTCTGAAATCATTTTTGATGGCATATGATTGTGTGTTGTGTGATGGAATGAGTTCTATTCATCATTCTGAATCTTTTTTCCATGCAAGATTGATTTCATTCCATTCCAGAGATGTTTTTAATGCTCTCCAATGAGTTCCGAGCATTTCCGAAAGTCACATAACAAAATAAAATCGAACCTATGTCCACCGATATGAACATTTTATTATCCTCCAATCTCCCTTAACGGTTTCGTCCATTTTTGTGGCTCTATTTGGCGAATGGCATGGTAGAGGGAATGCTAGGATAGGATGGACTTTATTGAGAGTTTGGAAGGAGTGTGAGAGAGTGGGGTTTGAGCTGGTCTGAGAGAAATGAGTTTGGTGGGTGAAATGCTGCTGTTTTATTAAGGGAGTTTCTGCTTTTTAGTAAATTTGTAGAGGATTATGGTGATTTTGGGGTTGGGGAGTTTGATAAGAATGTCTTTTCAAAATGGTGATCGGGTGTTTCACCCGAGACATTGAAGAGATTGTTGGATTTATTTATTATTATTTTTTGTTTTGAAAGATTAGTGGGCTGTCTTTCATTTAACAATAAAGAATAGAATGCAAAAAAGAAGGAATCAAAAGAATTTCTCAAGGGGCATACTCCATAAAAACAAAAAATGCAGAGAGAACACGACCACAACATTTAAAATAAAAACAAAAAATGCAGAGAGAACACGACCACAACATTTAGAAAAAAAAAAAGAAACCAGCAACCCGGGTCCAGGCTATTGAAGATTCTCTAATTGCTCTATCTCCACATTGGATAAACATGATGGTGCTAATGCAAACTGTTTAATTTTCTTGCCAAGTCTCAATGTTTGGAGTGAAATGTTCTCAATATAGAAAGGCTGAAATTGCTGCACCATTGCATGAAACTTTCTAAATTGAAACCGATATTTCCAAGGAGAACACGATGGATCTTTTATAGTGGAAAAAGGCTCATTATATCCAGTCCAAAATGTGATTCAATAATATGCGAAGGAAGAATATTAAACACCAAATGAAGCTCTGGAAAGAATAATTTGTCTTACGAATAATAGCATGCTCCAGTTTACCAAATGGGTTCCAAAGAATCCCAATGATCCTAGGCTGCAAATGCACAACGGCCAAACTTCATCCATGATAACCTCCAAAAGAAGTAGAAGAAGAATTTTGTTGAATAGAAGGTGTAGGATGGGGAATATTCCAGAGGCTAGCGTAGGGATCAGTAAGCTGAATACCCAAGAAGATCCTTGAGTTCCTCTCCTACCAAATATGCCAAGCAAAAGCTGGAAACAACAACTTAACAAAAAGCATCAATCCTCTATGACGATGATCTGCCCGATCTATGTATCATTGCTGAAAAGTCGTTTTTAAACCATAATACAGGTTAAGGTCCCAAATCAGATCTCTTTTAGACTTCAATTCAGTCAAATTAATAACCTAAACTAGAATCAAGCAATCAGTGAAGGAGGCACACGATTTCTTATGTAGAAAACTCTACTCGGAAAAAACCACAGGTCTTACCTTCTAGAGCGCAGACAACCAAGCATTAGAGAAATGAAAGTTACAAATACTCACAGAACCTTCTCCAGTTACAACTCAACATAAGGACGCGATGATCTTGACGACGCCTCGCCGCACAACTTCACCATGCTTGAACCAAGTACCTTGAATGCTTCTTCAAGGTGAATCTACTATAAGATAGTAGATTGAGAAGTCTCCAAGGCTTTAGCTTCAGGTTCTACAACAATGAATGCTTCGGAGAAGACAAGGGATCTCTCAAAAAATGATAAGTCCACAAAAATGTACTTTTAATTCATTATTTCAAATGAATTTGTGGACTTAATTAAAACAAAATGCATTGAATTAATTGATTTTTACAAAAGCGTGCAGTTGGTTTTTCATGTTTAAATTTAAGTCAAAAGCATAATAAATTCCAGAAAATTGCATGTTTTGATGAAATTATCATTTTTGCATTATCAAACTATTAGAGCCCTTAACTTTTTATTCACTCGTGAAATGATGTGATTTCTTCGCACCATAGTGTAGAGCACGAAAAATCAATCAACATGGTGTATTTATGTGCTATCATATTAAGTGAATTGGGCCCCATGCATTGCACTATACTTTTCTTCACACAAATTGTTTTTATTTTATTTTATTTTGTTCTTTGGTGTAGAAAATTAGATTTCTTGGGGCGTACTTCTTATTGCAAAAAAATCAGAATTTAACCCTCTTTAATTTGAGACATTTTGCAAGTCAAGAAGGAAAGAGAGTAGAAAGAGGAAAGAAGAAATTCAAGAACAAAATCCCGAAACAAGGCGTGAACGTCCAAGGCCTTTCACCCAAAGTCTCACAATTCAAGTGGGGCCCACAAGTGTTCCATGTTGAAGACTAAATTATGAAATTCAGAACTTGAACTTTTTTAGTTGATATGTGGGCCCATGTGGAAAATTGCAAGAGATAAGAAGATATCTAAAACGTGGGTGCACTAAGCAATTTTAAGTTGGAGACAACTTGAAGAGAGTCCAAGTTTCCTAAAGATCTAAACACTTCGGATTTATCAGACCCCGACCCAGATTAGCTCGATCAGTGTTAATTAAGCGAGTGTTTAGTCTTAAGAGAGTTTAGTGATCGTTGAGTTAGAATGGTTTGATTTAGTCTTAAGAGAGTTTAGTGATCGTTGAGTTAGAATGGTTTGATTTAGTCTTGGTATAAGTTTTGGAAATTTTGAGAGCATTGGTTGAGTCAGACACGCTCAAGGACGCCCTGAGTGCATGTGTAAGCATAGGAGATCGATTATGGATTTTTGACAAATTGTGATTTTGATTCCTTTTGAATGGTTTTATTATTCTCTACAACTTTCGTTTTCAGTCCGTCAATGTTCGGAGCCTAGAAACCTGTGTTTTGGCAAAAATGGTAGAGATTGTCTTTTCACACCAAACTATGGACACGATTTTTGAAATCTCGGAACCATGTTAAAATTATACTTTTTGGAAACTAGATTTTTCAAGGATCATTTTATCCTTCTTCGTCGATCTCGTCCGGGGCCCGTAAAAGCATGTTTTAGCCTTTTGAAGTTTTACATCTGATGGGGCCCACTCCCACTCAAGCCAAATAAACCATTTTCCTCCCTCACTCTCACTCATTCTGCAACGTTCGTGGGTTTCAACGTCCAGGGCTTTGGAGAGCTCTTTTTCTCTCCATCTTCTCCTCTTTGCATGTTAGCCATTTGAGCTTGGCTTGAAGCCTTGTTTGCACCATCTTCTTCCTCTCCTTCCAAGCTTTCTATTGGACCCATTCGTTGGGTGTTTTCAGCTGGGCAACCTTTTCATCTTCTTCCTTTCCTCTTGTTTGGACATCTCTAGGTAAGAGCTTCAACCTACCTCTGCAATGGAGACATTTTTGCTCCTAAAGATCTTTTTTTTCATATATGCAAACCCTTTTTCGAAATGGGACGTTTTCTTGTTTTCAAATGTATGTGTTTTTGAGGTTCTTTTTGTGGTTTTTGTAGATCTTGGTTCCATTATTTCGTAGGACCTTTGAGGAAGGCTGGATTTGCATATTTTGGTCTAAGACAAGTGATCTTTTTAGTTTTCCTAATATATGATTTAGTATGGAGGTCATTTTAGCCTCAAATGTGATTTTTAGTTTTGTTCTTGTGCTTATAACAATATGGTTGGTTTGTTTTGGAAATCTACTTTCAAGCTTGTATATATATGTTTTAGTGTGATTCAAATGCTTTCTTTTAGCTTAAGTTCTGTTTGCTTAAATCCCATTTGTGTAGGAGAATTGTTTTGGAGAAGAAGGGGCATAAATCTAAACCTGTTGTGATTTTCCCGCAGCTGGCGGTCACGTCGGCGGCTAACCGACCCAGTTCGGTTAGAAACACAGAATGCTCAAATTTTCTGAGTAGCCTTGGCGGCTAGCCAACTTCTAACCATGGCTAACTGCTAAATGACCGCCAGGTCGCCGAGACTCATGGTTAGACATACAGAATGCAGCATTTTTCTGGGACCAGGCGGTCAGCTGGTGGCTAGCTGACCAGCACCACCGTGGCTAGCCAACAGGTGACCGAACTAGTCGGTTACATTTCCAGAATGTTACAGTTTTCTGAGTAGGACCAGGCGGTCAACTGGCAGCTAGCCGACATGCACTACCTCGGCTAGCCGACAGGTGACCGAGAGGTAACTAAAATTCAAGTTTGGCCTATTCTTGTTGGATTTTCTTGGGGAATGAAAACTAGAATATGTTTAAGGGCTTTTAGCTTGATATTGTGCATTTGGAACTTGAAGTGTCTTCTAGCTTCAGGAGAACCAATCTGTTTTATTTCGACATTTGGGTTTTCAAATACACGGGGGTCAAATGAAGGGCCTTAACATATACTTAATAAGCTTACTTCAAATCTCAGTCTTGACATGATGTATATCGTCTTGCATATATTTCGATTTATAAGCTGCAGCCATATTTTGAACTATTTCAAGAACCAATGAGGGGATCACTTCTTAAGTTTCGTTTATTTTTATTTATTTATTTATTTATTTATTGTTATAGCTTATGCTATTCCTGATCAGTCTTGCTTACTGTATTTTAATAAATGATTTCCCCTATTTTCAAACTGTCTTGTATATGTTTCGCCTTGTTTTGTGCATTCATGATTTTAGATGAACACCACCGAGCAAGGACTGCCCCTTTAGTTAGATTCATTGTCTGGGGGTCCTTAAATACTTTGACTATCTGCAGATTAGTAGTATATTATATATATACATCCTGTTATGTTCCGATAACGCGGCCAGTCTCCATCTACCTCTTATGGTACAGGATCCTATTTTGCTCTGTTACGTTCTATTCTGCTTACTCTTGTCATCATGTATGATAGAGAAAGGATGGGCTTAATGTGGGTTATCTATTCATGATATTATAAGTATCCATGTTAATTTTGCTTATCTAAAATGCATTTTAGTTTTGTATTTGGTTTTAAACTCAGTAAATTATTTTAACAGCGTTCTTTCAACCTTTACAATTTTATGCCCATGTCTAAATTGATTTCTTGCCAAACGGTCGTGTTTGATCCTTGTTGTTTTGGTGCTCAAGTGAAGTCAACATTGCCTTTGAGGAGGAGTGTCAGGAGGAGGCTGTTGAGCCACCCATAACTCGCAAGTGGCAACCCAACAACGTCATCTAGACGTCGGGCGGGATCTTGAGGCGCGTGACTTTTGGCCAAGGCTATTCATTTTGATTCTTTTGGGAATGTGTTGGCCTTTGTTGGCCTCTTATTGGGTTGTAACTAGCCAACATACTTTTGTTAACCTTAAACTTGAATGTAATGGAAAAATGTCCTGTTTTATATTTTCTCTCTGAGATTCCTGTCATGATAATTTTACTTATGCAAGTTTGAAATTATATCATATAAAATGTCTTGATGTAATTTGCTACAAGCTTCCACAACCATTGATCGTGTGAGTTCCTTCCCGTGTGATTTGTCGGGATCCTCACCGTGGGAACCTGTGGGATGTCACATCTTATCATATCATCATCGCTGCGTCGCGGGCCCGGGGTTGAATCTCGGTCCGGGGTCGCGACAGGATTCCAATCAAGAAAATATTTTAAATTTGAAATCGTCCAAAGTAAGAAGATAAACCAAGCCAAGGTGGTTCATTGCACATGCACGTCCATTAATGCTTGGTTTTATCCAAGTTATGCACACCCAAGTGGGCCTACTTCTATTCCATGTTTGAGATTAAAATCAGATTTGGGGCGATTTTTCAAGAGAGAAAGTGGGCCTAGGCAAGGTGATCATCAAGCCATGAAGAATTCTAATATTAAGAGGACTCTTGCTAGCAAACAAATCTAGAAGGAAATCCCCAAGATTCAAGCATCAAAGCATTCCAAGAATTTTCTACAATCTTCAACTCCAAGCATCACACGACCATGGTGGGCCCATTATGTTCCAAGATTGCAACACTTTCAAAAATCATTTTTGGTAAAAATAAAATTCTTCAGAGGGGGCGCAAGTAAAGGAGATGCAAGGGATAAGGAGAGTTCTAGGATTTGCACACCAAGGAATTCAAAAGAGAATTCAAATCTAAATTTGCACAAAGGTCTCCTAAATTTATCAAAAATCCTATCCTAATTTGGAGATTAAGAAAAGAACACTTCCAAACCAAAAGTGGCAACCCAAGCCATACCAGAAAAAAATTCAAAAATCCACAAAAGGATTGGACGTGCAACACCTTCTCCACTCAAGTCCCACACGTCAAATTCAACCTTGAAAATCAATAAGCGATTTGTTTATTAAATTTTCTTGGCTTGCCACACAAAAACTCTCTCCCTGGCCCACTCATCATTTATATATCTCCAACCATACTCCCCCCCATTCTCCATTGCACGGCCTGCAACAAAAAGCCCCCTTCTCCATTAATTTCAAATTCTCCACTTCCTCTCTACCATCTCTACTCACCCAAGGCCTCTTCCAAAGCTACCACCACTTAGGATTTCTATACCACCGTCGTGCTACTGTTGTTACTACCGTCACTTCACCATAGGATCAGCCTCTCATCATCTTCCCTTGCTTGGATTCGGATCGCGAAATGAGTGCCAGTTGGATCGTTGTATAAGACCGCGAGTCCCTCTCCTTTTTTTTGTGTTTTATGTGTCTATGGTAAGGCTGGATGCAATTTTTTTTGTTCAAATAATCTTATAATCTTTATTTGCTTGCAATGGATCTTTCATTAATAAATCAATTTCATGGGGTCTTGGTATTCACCAATGGGTCAACATCGAATTTTTGTGCATGGTGACAGTGCACACTTGGTATGGTGGTCTTGATTTCTCTTGATGACATCAAGCAAAGTAACTATATATTGCAATATTTTAGAACTAAAATCTATTTTCCATTCTCTGATTTTTTATTTATTTTATTTTCATGTTTATGCATCTTAACAATTAGTGTAATTGGTTGGACTGATAAATCTCATTGTGGATGCAGTAATTAGATTGGGTTTCTAGATTATGATTTTTCTTTTTCTTTGTTTGTAATTATTTTTTTCAGACTTGTAATTAGTTTTAATTAAAGTAAGACATTTAATTCGTATAGTTTTTATTTTATTTTATGCTAGAACTAGTTTTTCAATAGGAAAGGTTTCGTGTGATTAATTGCTCTCCATGGATCGACCCGGTTTCACCGGTTATTACCGCAATCGCGGCCTTGCGCTTAGGGCTTCGATTGAAAGAATTCTAGGTCTTTGAATGGGAGAGAGGCCTCTTAGGTTTGAGAGAAGATGGGTCTTTATAAGCCATGTTTCGTGGGTTGCTCTTAGGGTAACAAGGAGTAAGAGTTTTTGAATGATTAGATAACAATTAGAAAGTGTTTCCATATAAAACTCTGAAAACCCGCGTCATCAAGAGTCCATGGCCGCTCGAGTGGGTTAAGCAAACTACCAGTTATTTTGAACTTCTGCACATCCTATGTGTCGGGTTCGAGCGCGAAAGAAGAAAGCTTAAGTGCATGAGCTTCTGCCAAGGTCCGCTCGAGCTTGTATGACCAAGCGCTCAAGCGCCTAGTATGATTTCCTTCCTTCTTGATTTTCTTCAATTCTTTGATCCGGGTAGCCCATCTATAAAATACAAGAATAAATTATGAAGCCCTGTTTTGTCCATATTCCAATGAATTTGCCAACATTCAATTTCCTTACAATAGCTAATGGAGAATCAGCTTGTATAGAAACCGACCGGGACTTAGCTAGAATCCCCTCCCAAATGTAATTAGTGTATGGGCAATGTAAACATAGATGTTCTGTAGTTTTCCTGCTCTGCAAAAAACACAATAGGAGTCACAATCAACACCTCTTTGTAGTAAAAAATCTTTAGTTTTAAGGTCCCACAAAAGATCATCCAAGCACAAAGAGAATGATTCCAAATACAAGCTTTAAACTACACCCAATCCACCCATGGTGGAGTAGAAATGCCTTGAGATTTAGAGATAGTTCGCTTGCCCATTATCTTCCAATGTCCATGCCACCTCATTAGGAAACTGAGGATCAAGAATACTTTTAGTCTGGATAAGAGCCCATATAGTCATCAAATATCCAAGAGTAGCAGGAGAGAGATTTCAAATTCCATCACCCATAAAATGGCTTACATAAAGACCAACACCCAACCCAAGATCATAAACAATCCGTTCACCAAATTGATTTTGCAAAGGACCCATTGAAAGCCATGGATACTCCAGAACATAGTTCTCCTACCATATCCAATTAGATGCCAAATAAAAGGCAAACTCATTGGGTGCATGTGCAAAATACTTTTCCAGCCACAAGATGCGTTTTGTGGGATTGGAACAATCCAGAATGGACTCCCACGAAGGTACCTTGCATGCACCCACAAACTCAAACAACTATCTCTATGTGAAGCAAGGTACCGACTTGACGCATCAAAGATGCTTCATTGTGCCTCACAACTCATGTTATATCAAGTCCACCTAAAGAGAATGTGATACAAATACTGGACCAAGCGATAAGATGAAAATAATGAATAGACCACTTGTTTTAGAAGAAATTACATATAAGTCGATCAATAGCCTTTAAAAATAGAGGAAGGCATAATACAAATTGTAGCCCAAAAAAATGTGCAGACTAGTCAAAGTATATCGAAGAAGCTCAACTCTACCCGCCTAAGAAAGTACACGTGACTTCCAACCTGCCAATTTTTTATGAAGATTATCCAGAAGCAATTGATAATCCTGAGACCCTAGTTTCTTAGAAGAAGGAGACCTCCTAAGTACCTGAATGGGATCTTTCCTTTTGTCACTCCAAGGATAGTAAATATAGCTTGCATAACAGTTTAGTCTGTACTAGAAAGAGCTTTTCATCCAGTTTTTGCCAAGTCCAGAAAATCACTGAGAATTATCCGGAAGAGCCTTTATATTCCTTGCTACCCAAGGAAAACTTCTACAAAAAACCATAACATCATGAGTGCCAGCTGTATGAGTGTCTCTACAACAGTGCCAGGACGTGTCCATCTCATGGCTATTTCTGATCTCGGTATGAGTACCGGGTGCCAGTCGAGTACAACCATGCTCCTATGAAAAGTACGGACACGTGCTGTCGGATAGGATGGCGCGTGATAGAGATAAAGAGGTGACTCTATCAAGCGATCACATCAGCAATCTTAAGGAGAATGGGAAGCCGTCCGATGGGACTCTCCCTTTTTACTTACCACCAAGTGTCAGGGTAAGGTCCGATGGGACCTTACCCCCACCTACCTCCACTCAGCAAGAGGCTTGATGGGACTTTCGCCTATATATATGCATGGGATTAGTCCCAGAGAGGTACGCAACATAACATAACGTGAATCTATACACTTTCTTCTCCACCCATCCTTTGCTTAGTTGCAGAACTAACTTAGGCATTGGAGTGCCTTTGGCTGATAGCAGCTAGGGCCTCTGACCTCTGTTCCTCTCCTTCCCTTTCAGGTCTTAGGCGTTCGGTCTTTCCCTGAAGAGTTCTACATTCATCTAATCATGTCTGTGTCATTTTTGGCACTTATAGTGTCATTTTTGGCACTTACTGTTTGGCGCCGTCTGTGGGGACGATCGAACAAAACTTACAAACACCATGCCTCCAAAGACCAGAAACAGTGAAAGATCCTCGAAGGGCTAGCTGCAACTAGTCTTGCTAAAGCAAAAGCAGCAATTACCGCCGATCCTTCACCAGAGGAGATCCGGAGCAATATCTGGTGCGACAAGCATGAAGGGACCTGTGACTCAGATGGGCTCATCTTCAAAGGAGGTGACAACACCTTCCCGGCGAAACGTCCATCCATCGGAGCGTCCTCAGCAGAGCGTTCCTCTGCAGGAGCGCACCCGACGAGATGACACGCCGATGCCAACCAAGTCACAGTCCCATCACCGGGCCGATATTGACGCTGATGATGATCCACTCCTCACGGATATCAGGGCCCAAAACCTCGTTATCCAAGAGCAGAAAGAGTTGATTTGTCAACTCCAACAACAACTTTGGGATAAGAAGAAGGCTCCAGTCCGACCTCCCAGATGCAACCAAACCCCTTTGGCTGAACAGGATTTGCGGCAAGTCCTGAACAACAAGAGGAGCAAACCGAGCTTATGACGAGGGCTCGAGCAGCTGCCATTTGAATGAAGATTCGAAAAGGCCTCGCCAAAGGCCGGAGGACAATGATGACCTGAGAGAATGGCTTGGCCAACAAGTCAAGCAGACAGTCTGACAGAATATGGAAATTGTCGGCTTCACCAGAGATTGGCTCAACGCCTACAACACAGAGGATCTCGACGCATCTCCCTTCTCTCAGGAGATAGGGAGCTTCTCTCTTCCAGAGAAGTTTAGCGTCCCGAGGTTTGTCCTCTACGATGGGACCTCGGACCCTGCAGTGCATCTCCGACACTTCACCCAGAGAATGTCGGTATGGGGCGACATCGGTCACATGAACTGTCGAGTCTTCTCCTCCGGTTTGGGGGACCTCCCCTCGAGGAGGTTTTGCGCACTTCCGGAAGGCTCAATCTCGAGTTGGCGGCAGCTCCAGAATTCCTTCCTGGAGAAATTTTAGGCTCATAGGGTCATTCATAAGACGGACGAAGATCTTATAGCTATCAGAATGCAGCGGACCAAGAACGTCACCCAGTTTGCCAAAAGTTTCTGGACAATCTATAGCCAAATCAAAGATGCCACTGATAAGGTGGCCATCAAGTCCTTCAAGTAGGCTCTGCTGCCAGGCAATGAGCTTCGAAAGGACCTAGCACGGTTTCTCGTAGTCACAATGAAAGCATTGATGGCTCAGGTGAATCAATTTATCTAACAAGAAGAAAACGAGGCCCGAGCTTGGGAAAGCTTTGGCCTCTGGCATGAGGATAGACCCTCCAAGAAAGATAAGAAATTTTCTCGGAGGGAAGAGGCGGACCGAAACAAGGCCTCGTCAAGCTCCGCAGTGGCGCCGGTTCCCACCTCGGGGGGTAGCAAGAAGTCCAAGCCAGCGGCTGCCTCCTACAAGGCAGTGAACATGATCTTGAGGGAGCCGATCTATAAGCTCTTTAGCAAGATTAAGTCGCAGCCCTTCTTCAAATGGCCACAGCCGATGAAGGGTGACCCTTCCACCCAAGACAAGAGCAAGTTCTGTGCCTACCACAAGTAGAATGGGCACAGAACCGAAGACCGCAAGGCCTTCAAAGCCCACCTCGAGAAGCTCGTCAAGGACGGGCACTTGAGAGACTACATCAAGGAGGAGGGCAGAGACAACAGTCGAGCTCAGTGCCGGAATGATGATGATCAGGACAACGATGAGCCGGAGGGTATCATCAACGTCATTCATCTCACTCCTGCTTCGAAGGGGAGCAACCTAGCCAGTGCCGAGGCCAAGAGGGCCTCCCACCAGAAGCAGGTGATGACTGTCGATCTGGAACCTACTACCAAGAAGGCTCGGACAGAGAGGCCCAAGATCTGGTTCTCAGGTAAGGACCTAGATGGAGTCTAGCTCCCCCACAACAATCCTCTGGTTCTGACCTTGAAGTTAAAGAACTTGGTGTAGAGATTTCTTGTGGATCCTGGGCGCTTGTCAAAGATCCTCTACTACGATTGCTTCAAGAAGATGGGTCTCAAAGAGGAGGATGTGCAGGCAACGCGCACCCCCTTGGTGGGTTTCAGCTCAAAGCCCGTATACCCTAAGGGTAGAATCTCCTTGAAAGTCCAAGTTGGAGGCGCCTCTATTCTAGTCGACTTCTGAGTGGTAGATGTACCATCCCCACACAATGCGATAATGGGGAGGACTTGGTTACACAATATGCAGGCTGTACCCTCCATTCGTCACCAGAAACTCAAGTTCCCGCTAGAAAACGAGAATGGTAGAGTTGAGGTGATTACTTTCAGAGGTGACTAGCACATGGACAAACAATGCTTGATGGCCGTGGTGCCTGACGAAGCCGAGACAACGTAAGTGTATATGGCCGAACTCGATAAGGAAGCCCAACTGGAAGACGTCGGCCGAACTCTAGAACAAAAGAAATCGTTGAGGACTTGACTGAGATCAGGATCGGCCCCAACGATCTTGAGAGATACTTCCTACTGGGAAGTCAACTTCCTGAAGCTAAGAGGACCGAGTTGCTAGACTTCTTGTTACAGAACAAGGAAGCTTTTGCATGGGCTCCCTACGAAATGCCTAGCATTAGTCTAGAGATCATGTGCCACAAGCTGAACGTGGACCCTAAGCACAAGCCCATGATCCAGAAAGCTCGAAGGACGGGGATCCCACAGACCGAGGCGGTGATCGAAGAAGTTCAGAAGCTGCTAGAAGCCAAGGCGATCAGAGAAGTCCATTACCCGGAGTGGCTGACCAACACAGTGGTGGTAAAAAAGAAGAGTCGGAAATGGAGGGCCTGCATGGATTTCACCGACCTCAACAAAGCTTGCCCCAAGGATAGCTTCCTTTTCCCGAAGATTGTCCAGATGATCAACACCATTGCCGAGCACGACAAGATGAGTTTCCTCGATGCTTACCGAGGTCACCACCAAATTCCAATGTACGGGCCTGATGAAGAGAAGACCGCGTTCATAACACCTTGAGGCATTTATTGTTACAAGGTGATGCCATTTGGGTTAAAAAATGCGGAGGCGACTTACCAGAGGTTGGTAACCAAGATGTTCCAGGCCCAGCTCGGCAAAATGATGGAAGTCTACATTCGACATGGTGGTCAAGTCTAAAAGGTCACAGGACCACTTGGCAGACCTAAGTCAAACGTTTAACATCCTTAGAAAGTTCCAACTGAAGCTGAATGCATCCCAGTGCGCGTTCGGTGTCGGCTCCAGAAAATTCTTGGGAAGTCTGGTCACCAGAAGAGGGATTGAGGCAAATCCAAACAAGATCTTAGCAATTCAAGAAATACATAGTCCAACTACAGCAAAGCAGGTTCAGAGACTCATCGGAATGGTAGCCGCGCTCAATTGCTTCATCAGCCGAGCTTCTAACAAATACCGACCCTTCTTTCAGCTTTTAAGGAGAAGCTCGAAAATTCAGTGGACTCCGGAGTGCAACCGAACTCTATAGGAGCTCAAACACTATTTGTCTTCACCACCCTTGCTGTCAATGCCAAAGCAGGGAGAAGTACTGTACTTGTACCTAGCAGTCTCGGATCATGCAGTGAGCTCGATACTCATCAGGGAAGAGAACGGGCAATAAAAGCCCATTTACTACATGAGCAAGATCTTCCTCGATGCCGAGACCAGGTACTTACAGTTGGAGAAACTTACATCAGCGCTCGTTAGTGCTTCTCGCAAACTCTCCCACTACTTCTAGACATACACCATAGTGGTTGTTACAGAACATCCACTCAAGTCTCTTTTCAAAAAGGCAGACTTCTCTGGAAGGATCTCAAGATGGGCCGTCGAGCTGGGGCAGTATGATATCAAGTATCAACCCAGGACGGTAATCAAAGCCCAAATTTTGGCAAATTTCATCGTGGAATTCATTTCTCCTAGTTCAGCATCGAGACAGCTTGATACTGAACTGGAGGGCAATAAGGATAAGGAAGAAGTCACCGAGACAAAGCAGGAACAATCTTGGAAGCAGTTCCTTGATTAAGCTTGGAAGGTCTTCGTCGATGGATCCTCAACATTCAAAAGCGCTGGCACTGGCATAGTCCTCCAGTCTCTGGAGGGCCTTGTCATCGAACAAGCCTTAACGCTTGGCTTCAAGGCGTCCAATAATGAAGCAGAGTATGAAGCACTCATTGCAGGGCTCAACAGCGCCAAAATCCTTGAGGCACGACAGCTAGTGTTCTTCAGTGACTCCAAACTGGTGATGAGCCAGCTGAATGGAGACTACCAGGCTTGCGACGAAAGGATGGCGGCCTACCTAGCTCATGCGAAGCAGCTCATTTCTCAGTTCGAAAGAGTCAAAGTCAAACAAATCAGCAACGAGTCTAAGTCTCATGCCGACGCTCTTGCCAACCTGGCCTCTGCTGTCGAAGCTGGGAATAACATAACCGTCGAGGTAGAGACGCTGGAGAGACCAAGTATAAATCTCCAGCCACCTTGGCAAGTTATGTGTGCTGATCTCGGTCCAAGCTGGATGGACCCAATCATCGCCTACCTAAGGGACGATCGACTTCCTGAAGACAAGAATGAGGCTCACAAAACCAGGCTGAAAGTAACTCGGTTTTGGTTGTGTCATGGTGGTAAACTTTATAGGAAGTCGTACACCGGCCCCTACCTCCAGTGTGTTCACCTGACCAAAGTCGAAGATTTCCTTTATGAAGTTCATGAGGGAGTCTGCGGAAGCCGCATCGGAGGTCGGTAACTAGCATACTGAGCTATCAGTCGTGGCTACTGGTGGCTTTACATGCAGAAGGATGCTCAGCTGTATGCCAGAAAATGCGAGAAGTACCAGAAGTTCTCACACTCCCTTCACCAGCCAGCACAGGATCTGAGCCCACTTTCCAACCCATGGCCCTTTGCTCAGTGGGGCTTGGACATCGTGGGACCGCTCCACCAAACTCCATGGAATAAGAGGTGGCTAGTAGTAGCCACCGACTATTTCACCAAGTGGATCGAGGTCGAACCGTTGTCCTCCATCACCGAACAGGACACGAGGAACTTTGTATGGAAGAACGTCATCACAAGATTTGGGATCCCACGAACTTTGGTCTCGAGCAACGAGACTCAGTTCGATTCCAACTTCTTCAGAAACTTCTGCCAGGAGCTCGGTATCAGGAATGTCTACTCCACCCCAGCATACCCATAAAGCAACGGCCAGGCGGAAATCTTGAACAAGGTGGTGCTCGATGGACTCAAGAAGAGGCTCAACCGAGCTAAGGGGAGATGGGCGTAAGAACTCCCAAGTGTCCTATGGGCATATAGGACCACTCTGAGACGCTCCACCTCGGCTACACCCTTCTCTTTGGCCTACGGAATGGAAGCTGTGATCCCGCTTGAGGCCGGTCTCCCGACCTTGAGGTCCGAGCTCTGCCTAAACGAAGTGAACTTGGCCCGAGAGCTAGACCTAGCCGAGGAGTGAAGAGACGCATCAGCTATCCGCCTAGCTGCCTACCAGCAACAGTTGGCTAGGGGCTACAACCAGAAGGTCAAAGAGAGAAGATTCTCGGTTGGAGAACTGGTCTTGAAGAAGACACTTCCTGGGGACAAGAATTTTGAACGAAGGCAAGTTGGCACCAAACTGGCACGGGCCATTTAAGGTGATCACGGCCGTCGGACGATCAGTATACAGACTTGAGGACATGGAGGGTAAAGAGTTACCATCGCCATGGAATGCGATGCACCTTAAGAAATATTATTTTTGAATTGTATTCAATTTTGGAAATCAATAAAAGCCATTCTTCTTGAAGGATTGCTCTCTCTTGTTCTCGCCAAGTTATTGAACTTGGCAACTGCGCCTACTTAACTACTACGGAGCATTAGGAAAGTGGAGAAAAGCCTTATATAGTTAAGGCGCACCAAGTTAAGGAACTCGGTGTCTACCTCGCTTCGGTTACGGAACCAAGCATCAAATGCCTGCCTAATAGCTACAGAGCATTAGGGAGATAAGTAGCCTTAAACAGTTAAGGCACATCAAGTTACAGAACTCGGTGTCGACCTTGGCGTCCGGGAATTTCATAGGTTACGGAACCAAGCGTCCTAATGCCGACGTGAACATCTTGAACCCTGTGAGAATTTAACCAAGTTTGTTCCCGTTAAGCTCGGTTATGAACCAAGTTGTGCTACAAACAAATTTGGTTACAAGCCTCTTGAGTTATGGAACTATGGGGTTCCGGTTATTGAACCGAACTTGATTACTTAAGCAAAATTCCTATCTTGAGTACGTGGGGAGCTCGGTTAGAGAACCTAGATCAATTACTTAAGAAAAATAAGAAAACTACTTGAGACAAGCATGAAGGAAAATGTAATTCCATTGATGTCGGAAAAAATTGTATAAAGCCCTAGGAAAACCAAAAATCAAAAATACAAATTCTTTTTCAAGCAGCGGGGTCAGCAGCGGCATCGGCCTCTCCCCGTGCGGTGTTATCTTCTGGGAGAACCTCAGGCTCGAATTGCGTAGCATCGGCTCTTAAGCAAGCTTCGGGTGCGGTGGAAGGGCCGGGGGCAGAAGATGAACCAGGGTCCGAACTTGGGAACTTGGATGGATTTATATACGTGGGATGGTCCTTGGGGACTCCCGCCTCCTTTAAGGCGGCCATCCACCCATGCTCCCAAACCCTCTGGCTTATCCTGAGGACCTGTGCCTTGTATCACGCCGTCATCTCTTGTGCCCCATCATTATAGGCGACGTCAACCTTGGCTTGGAATTTTTCCTTAAGCTCGCCCTTCTGCCTCTCCAGAGCAGACTCGAGCTCAGCCTTCTGCTCCTCCAGGGCAAACTTGGACTCAGCCCTCTACTTCTCCAGAGTGGAGACAAGATTGACTGCCAGCCTCACTTGAGTGTCCACCTCGGCCTTCAGCCGGTCGACCTCGGTCGTCGCTGTATCAAGGTCGGCGACAAGGCCATTGTTCTTGCACACCTCTTCCTTCAGCTGCTCGTCCTTGGTGCCCAAGGCTGCTTGGAGGTTTTTCTTCTCTTCCGCCAGCTCGGTAACCTGGGCGTGAACGTTCCCAAGCCTTTCTAAACCAACTTGACACTTTTGCACCACCGGCAAAGGGAACAAGTATTAAAAGGTTGTAACTGAAATCAGACACTTGCTCAAATTTTTGGAGAACTTACGGCGAAGGCTAACTACATTGCCGACACCGCCAAAGTCGCGTCGTCCAGCCTCCTCCACCTCTCCATATCCCGGGGCAAGCACATGCTCGCCCCAATGCAACAACAACGTAAGGGCTGCTAGCCACACGGTCTTCCACCGTTAGTGGCCTCCCAGTCTCGACCTCGATGTTCGGCCTCTAAGGAGCCGGTCCGGTGGACTAGGATGCTGCCGCTCTTGATAACGGCACTGTTGACACCAAAAATGTCACTTTGCCTCATCAACATCAAAAGCTATATGGAGCCGCATCCTACTACAAACAGGCAAAGCTGCTTCAAGCATCAGATCTTGGCAAAACCAAACAAAAACTACAAGATCTTTCAAAGTAGCCAAAAGAAGGGTACACATGAAGTTTCGGGCCATTACGACACTATTTGGCCTAACTTCAATCCTCCAACAGCTTAGCCGAAGCTCTCGACGACGACAGTGTCAAAAATATCAAATCTTGGATCAGAGCCTATGGATGGTCTCAAAATACCTTCAAAAGGCTCCATGTCGAATTTCAAGTCAAACCGACACCGTTTGACCCTCCATCAGCTCTCAAACGGCGAAATCAAGCCTCCCGGCGGCGAGAACCTCTGATGCCGCCACTCATCAAACAAAACACATGAGTAGCTTCTGCATGCTTCCAGAGGGCTGCATGTCAAATTTCAGGTCATTCCGACAACGTTTGACCAGGTTTTGATGCTCCGAAGCAAGATCAAACCTACCGGCGGCGAAGCTCCCCGGGACCATGGCACCCAAATCGGAGCTAATGGAGCATCTCAAAATGACTCCAATAGGCTCTCTGTCAAATTTCAGGTCAATCGGACATCGGATGACCGTACATCAGAGCTCGACATCTTCCGCACGGTGAAATCAAGTCAAGCATCGACGGGACCCCAAACGGCTTCAAAACTCAAATAAAAGCCCATGGTTGGTCCTATCTAATGCCCAAGAAGCTTCACCTCAAATTTCAGGTAATTCCGACATTGTTTGACCCAGTTTCAACTCTTGGCGGAAAATCGGCTACAGAGTCTTCGGCTTTTCCAAAAAATAGGAAACTTTGTGCTCTGATTTGCACAGCCTTTCGACAGGTTTTCTTCAGAGGAATTAAGCCAATAAATGAGGAGAAATGTCAAAGAAAAATACAAGAGAAAACAGAAGCGAAAAAGGGCTACAGAGTCTTCGGCTTTTCCAAAAAATAGGAAACTTTGTGCTCTGATTTGCACAGCCTTTCGACAGGTTTTCTTCAGAGGAATTAAGCCAATAGATGAGGAGAAATGTCAAAGAAAAATACAAGAGAAAATAGAAGCGAAAAAGCCCGAGAAACGACCAAGAAACGGCGACCGGAAGGCGACCGAAAAGTGGACCAAAGTCCAAGGTCGCCAGCGTCTTTGGCCCATGGTCCAAGGTCGCCAGCCCCATGGTCGCCGGCGACCATGGGTGCATGGTCGCCGGCGACCCTGGAAATCCGGGTCGCCGGATTTCCACCAAAAGTGCCGTTTTTTCGTTCTTTTTCGTGTTTCGCAATGTTTGGCCCCTGTGATTTTCTTAAAATCTGATTTTTGAGGCATGATATCCGTCGATCTTCGTCAACATCACGGATCCGCCATCGAAATCATTTGATCATCATCGGACACTCCGAAACTGCCAACTGGCAGACCAAGAAAGCACACTTTCTGCCCGACCGATCAAGAAATCGACTGGACAGATGTTGCCGGCCCATTGGTGTCAACTATTGTCTGAATTTTCATCGTCATCCGACATCAAACAACGTATGGATCCATCGATGATCATCACAAGAAGAATTCCAAAAGACGCGGCGCGGCCCGCGACTCTTCAAGCGAATCGGCAGCCAATTAATGAAGTTAAATGACCCTTTTTATGGCAATTTATTAGGGTCATTAACTCATTATTTTGAACGGCCCAATCAGAAGCCACGAAATGGGAGTTACAAGTCCAATTAATCATGACAATTAACCATGTAACTCCTATCATTATGGAGATTAATCATAGTAATTAATCATGAAGCTCCCATCATCATGGAGATTAAATGCCCATTATTCTCCATCGGCCAATCAAAATCCAAGAAAAAGGAGTTACAATATAAAGAATTAAATCTTGTAACTCCTCCCATCATGGAGCATTAATACCATTAATGCCCATAAAACCCTCTTAATAGCCACCAAAAGCCTATAAATAGGCGGTCATTCCAAGGAGAAAGGGTCCAGAAAAATTGTCTGAAGTGGTCCTGAAAAATCCCCAAAAAATTGCTAAAAACTTTCGGAGAAATCTCTGCGCAAAGAAGCTCAGCTACTCTGAAGAAACTCTGCTGCAAGAAAACGCCACAAGGTGATCAAAGTCCCTTGGGGGGGCCACCCCCCCCCCCTAAGATCTCCTCTCTTCTTCTATCCAACATGGCCTAGATGCGGCTTTTCAGCCCGTCTACTTGGTTTTTTATTGGATATAAGACCTTCCCTTGGTCTTTGTCCTCTAAAAATCTGAGGTCCAAGCCAAGCCAAGTGAATCAAAGCATCAAGTGTTCTCATCTGAAGGACGATGGCGGAGCCCATACATGACTCGCGACCGTCGATCTGAACGAGTCCCCACGATTTCTTGAGAAGTCAGATTCCTTTTCTTACTTTTCTGTTGTATTGTGTATTTTTTTAAAGAGACATAAAAATCACATTTCTTGTCTTTACATTTTGATGAGATTTGTAAACTGCCTTTTACGGCACAAAATCGCCTTCTACGGCACAAAACTGCCTTTCACGACAAATTAAACAAAATCGCCTCTCATGGCATTTTAAAACTTTGTCTCTTTCTTTAAAATATATGTGCAATGGAAAGTTAGAAAAAAGTTGATTTCCTTTTCTACTTGTGAAGGTGAATCTCAGGATCACCACTTCAAATTCCAAGTAGAATAGAAAATCTGGCATACCCGTACAAAAAAAATGTTGATGCTTGCTCTTTTTTTCTCTTCGCCCCGCCGCACCCCGGCGGACCCGGGACGGAGGAAGGCGAGAAAGAAAAAGACGGGTCCATCAAGTTGGCACACCCGGTGGGACTCGTTCGATTCAGAACACGATGCTTAGAATCCTTGGCTCTCTTCTAGTTGGTGGCCTATGTTGGATCTTGTATCTAAAAAAAGAAACATGAGATGGGATTCTTTGGAAACTTCTTTCTTTGAATTTTTTTCCATTCTTTCTTTTCTCAACAAAAAAAACGGTTTTCTCTCTTTTGGATTCAGATTAGAGAAACTTTGGTTCTTTCCTTTTCGTACAATGGCTCGCAGAGATGTTTGAGCCAACGTTCGGAATGGGAGGGGCCATTTTCCTCTCTTTGATGGGTCCATTGGAGATCTTTCAAAAAAAAAAAAGAAAAGTTCAAAAAAAAAACTTTTCAAATTTCTCTCTTTTGGATTCAAATTAAAGAAACTTTGGTTCTTTCCTTTTCGTACAATGGCTCGCAGAAATGTTTGAGCCAATGTTCGGATTGGGAGGGGCCATTTTCCTCTCTTTGATGGGTCCATTGGAGATCTTTCAAAAAAAAAAAAAAAAAAAGTTAAAAAAAAAAAAACTTTTCAAATTTCTCTCTTTTGGATTCTAATTAGAGAAACTTTGGTTCTTTTCCTTTTCGAACAATGGCTCGCAGAAATGTTTGAGCCAACGTTCGGATTGGGAGGGGCCATTTTCCTCTCTTTGATGAGTCCATTGGAGGTCTTTCAAAAAAAAAGAGAGAGCATTAAGGTTGCACCAATTGCGTTCTTTAACCAAAGTGGATCTAAGAAAAGCCTTGTCCAGAGTGTGGAGGCAGCTAGACTGTTCGAGGTAAGGGTCCTTCAAACGGGTTCATTAAGTAATCCTACCCTTACCTGGGGGCTAATCTATCCACTAAGGTTTCATAAGACCGAATTTGAAGACCTATGTGCACTCTCAAAAAAAATTAAAAAAAAATTAAAAAAAAAAACTTCTGTTACTACTGTGTTCAAATTGGAGGAATTTTGGTTCTTTCCTTTTCGGATTTAGGCTCGCAGAAATGTTTGAACCTGTAATCGGATTGGAATACCATTTGCCCTCTTTTATGAATTCAATCTTGACTTTTCAAAAGAAAAAACTCTCTCGTCATTATTGGATTCAAATCTGAGAAATCCTGGTTCTTTCCTTTTTCGGATATAGGCTTGCAGAAATGTTTGAACCTGTATTCGTATTGGAATACCATTTGCCTTCTTTTATGAATTCAATCTTGACTTTTCAAAAAAAAAAAACTCTCGTCATTATTGGATTCAAATCTGAGAAATCCTGGTTCTTTCCTTTTTCGGATATAGGCTCGCAGAAATGTTTGAACCTGTATTCGGATTGGAATACCATTTGCTCTCTTTTGCGAATCCAGTCTTGACATTTCAAAAATTCCCATCTCGTGTCCTTCAAGGATGCGATTTACAACATTTGTGTCTAGCGGTGCTAGTACGCCCTTTCGGGTCTACTGTATTCGCGACCGACACATTTGTATCTCTAACCTTATATCATTTTACCTTGAGTGAGCTTCGCTTCTCGGTAATTTGAATTAAGGTTTACAATTGCTTCTAGCGGTCCCTGGAACGCTCATTTCGAGCCGACCATACTTGCGTTTAGAACAATTGTACCATCTATGGCTTTTGGCCTTCTTCATTACGCTCAGAACGGGCCATGCCCCTGAGCGATTTGAAAAGACAAAACCATAGTATAACCCATTTATGATCACCATATTCTTGTGATTACTAATGGATGTGGTCTTGTTTCAGAAAAGTTTTTCAAAACTAACAATGGCAGCTTCGTTGACCATCACCTTCGATGAGAACAAGTACCAAGTCATGCTTCAAGAGAAGCAAAGCAAGGACACCTTCAAGCGCCCCGTCAGCTGCCGAAGCATCACCTCCCTCGGCAACTCCCAAAACACCGGGTCGACCTCCACTCCCCGGACCATCGTCTTCGGGTCACTGGGACCATTCCCACTACCCGCAGAAGAGACAGTGCCTACTAAGAAGCAGAAGACCGCCCCCCAACGTGTCGCTACCCCGACACCAAAGGCGGTCACTAAGAAACCTGAGGCTCGTGGCAATCCCATGAGGCCTCAACCTACAAGAAACCAAGTCTATCCCAAGACTTGGTCCCCGCGATCTTCACCAAAATAAAGAAGGTCCCAGACATCTGCAAAGGCAGAATACCTGGCTCCTCTAAAGGAGAATAGGTTTTATCCTCTTGCTTACATCAAAGGTGAGAAACCTATCCTCCACCGAACTACAAAAACTACTCAGCACGAGCCGGCTTGCTCATACAAGCCCAAAATCAAGTCATGCATCACAAGGCCTCGACAAGAACTTGCTAGGGCCTGCTCTCCTGCAACTCGACCCTGCATCTCAACAGGGGACGAGCTTGCAAAATTTAAAGCTTCACTGCGACAGGCTAAGGACCGCGTCCAAATCTTGTCCATGCCAGTCTTCAAGGAAGACAAGCTCGGTTGCTGCACACGAGGGACCACGTCCTTTATTGCCAGAGCACAACCCGAGCTAACCGAAGCTCAAATTGCTCGTTGCATACGTCGCCGCGCGGCATATCGACAAAAGAGATGAGAGAAGCAAAGAACCCAACATTCTGAGCTTCAAATCTCCCAAAAATGGGTCTAAAAAGAAAGACCCGACCAAGTTGTTGCTGTCCACATGGTAGGCAAAACCAAAAGATGCCAGAAGTCAGCAACGAAAATACATGTCAGACGACCGGTGACTCGCAGCGTTTCCCGGACGAAAAGACATCAGGAAGACTCTCCCACTCCTTCAAGCCAGGGACATCGGAGTGATCATTCTTCGGGCTCTTCATCTAAAAGAATGAGCTCCAGCTCAGTCACTAAGACGGTATCCTCTTTCGACTCACGAAGGATGAATGTCTTGGTTACAAACTCTGAGCAACCTCCACCACATGATGACATGGCTCTACGCATTCAGCAGCTAGAGCAAGGACAGCAGAGAATAGAGGTTCTGATGGAAAACCTCCTTCTCACTCTCCAGCGTCCACCAAACAATGAGGAAGTTCCTCCACAAGATGGGGCAAACGGTGGAGAAGATGAGTCACGCGCCCTTACTAAAAAGGACGTAGACAATATCCTCGCCAAAGTAAAAGAAGAGGATACACTGAAGGAGCATGGGATCAAGCCACCATATCCCTTATGGATGGACTCGGTTCCATTTCCCCAAAAGTTCAAACAACCTCTTCTCCAAACATATACGGGGAAAGGTTCAGCCAGACAACATGTCATCCACTTCAAGATCCTGACAGGAACGATTGCAGATCAAGATGCTCTCAAGACCCGGCTCTTTGCAAGTACCCTAAAAGGTACGGCCTTTGATTGGTATTCCACTTTGCCAGAGGACTCCTTTCAAAATTGGACCATGCTAAAGACACGTTTCCTGACCCACTTCAAAGGTGAGGATCATCCTGTTACTATGGCTCAGCTCTGCAGCCTTAAACAGGGAGAGAATGAGTCGACATACGACTTCATTCACAAGTGGAAAGCAATGGCATACAAATGCTCAGATGTGCTGCCACAAGCGTCGCTAGTCGACATTTGCCGAAACAACATGAGAGCAAGGATCCGCTCCATGATCATCGGCAACAAATCAAAAAACTTGGGAGAACTCCTAGAAGCGTCTATGGAGGCTGAAACGGTGATTAAAGACCACAACAGTCAGAAGTCATCAAAGAAGGAGCAGACCGCCATTCCAACCTCCAAGCCAAAGAAAAAGGAGGTTCTCAATGTGCAAACCAAGTCAGCTCCTCAGCCACCAAAGAAAGCTGAAAATAAAGCTGCAAGTAAAAGACCTGAACTCTCTGATGCCTTCAAAGAACAAGTAGAAAAGAAATACCTGTTCGATGAAGATGTTGAAGAAATATTTGGGGCTCTCTTGGCAAATGGCAAACTCACCTTGCCTGACCCCAAAAGACAGGGAGATGTTGGCAAAACCAACGATCCCCGATATTGTCCATACCACCAAATGGTCTCGCATCCTCTCAACCAATGTTTCGTTGTGAGAGAGAAGATTAACGGGATGTGGAAAAACGGAGTCATCACCTTTGACAAAAGCTATGGGTCTGCCTCCGTTAACATGGTGTCATATGGACAAACATCCAAATCATCAAAGGAAAAAGTCACTACTTCCTTCAAGGTGATAAAAATGACCCAAACGTCCCAAGAGCTGGTGCCTTACCCAACACCAGAGGGACATCCCATATGGGTACATCCCGATCTCCTAGAAGATGAAAATTGGGAGATCGTCAAAACAAAACCGACCGCTCAACAGCGAAAGCAAGCCAAGAGACAACTCCGCAAGCTCAAACAGCAGGAGAAGGCTCAAACAAAACAAGAGGTTCCTGAAAAAGCAGAAACCTCCTCTACCGCTTCACTGGGGGAAACAGAGGGGTCTCTCCCCAAAGTTCCAAGAGTGATAAGAAAATTCACTCTCAGTGATTTCATGCCACCATGGCTCAGAGATGAGACTACACAGGGGGCATCGTACTCTTGTAACTTGGTAGTTGGATTCTCCATGAATGGATACGAGTCTAGTGACACTGCCAGTGACACCGATGAGTGGGAGGAATCCCTTGAAACCGGAGAATATCTCTCCGACGAAGAATGGATCCCGGAATCCCACCTTATGCCAGTAATCTGGTATATCCCCTTCCAGCCACAAGGATCCTGGTCTGATGATGATGAAGACCAAGAGGCTTCCCAAAATGCTGTTAACACAGCACAAACAAATGCTCTAGTGGATCCCAACCAGGTCGAACCACAAGGGGCAGATGAAGATGAAGATTTGGCTCCTATGCCCGATCGTGAAGAATAAGCTAGGATCTTGCAGCGTCTAGCCATAGAGCAGGAGCAGGATCGCATCAACCAACTTCATCAAAATCCAGAACCGGAAGTCTCGGAAAATCTACAAGCATCTCCTCCAGTGACTCCAGAAAATGAAGAAAGTTGCTGGATTGATGATCCTCTTACATCGGAGGATGAGTCTGATTTCCAACGGTCCAGTATGGAGGCATCTTCTATCGAAGTTGCCTGTAATGTGATAATTCAGGATGACAGTGCCTCTGAAGCTCTATCTGCTGAGGCCATGGACTCTCAAAATGCATCCAGTAGCATATCTTCTGGAGCTACATATTCTCGGGTGACTTCCACTGAGATAGCACCTTCTCGGCCATCGTCTCCTGAAACGGTGACATCAGAATTCAAGCCTCTTCCGACTGATCACCATGAAGAAGCTCTAGCTGATGAAGTCTTCAAAGAAAACCCTGTCAATTGGTCCCAGGTACCCAACCTCATAGGAGATATCTGGACCGATGAAATACTGGACAAAGAAGAAAAGTTGTTGGAAGCTGTTCAGGACTTGTTCCCAGAAAATGCTCCATGCAACGCAATAACTGAAGACGGCAATGCTGCTATAGAAACGTTTTCAGCAAATGGGGAAGATCAGCCCCTTGAGCCCGAAGGCGGTCTTCCGAAAGAAGAACCACCTCTAGAAGCTTTTGAAGTTGGGAAAGGCACCCGCTCTGGCCGGGATTACCACAAAAACTATAACCAACCTTCTACTTCTTCTTATGTAAATCCTTCGGGAAAACAAGCTGTAAATGCCCCAAGCGGCGGTGATAATGAAAATGCAGGCCTAAAGGAGGCTTTCAAGTATGACTTGATCGAGCACTTCAAACACATACCTGCACGACTGCACATCCTAGACTTATTACGAATGTCACCACAAACTCGTGATAGTCTCATTTCAGAACTGCAAAGGCTGAATCTGGATGTCGACAAACGTGCCCCGCAAGTCCTGCAAATTGAAATGGACTATAGGGTCACAAAATCAAAAACCTCCTCAAAGGGAGAAAAGAAAGAAGCTGGAGGACCTTGCACTGAATGCCTCTCGGTCCAAAAAGCCGCAAGTGCTACCATCGCCTTCAATAAGGAAAACCTCCTGCTAGGCGAGATGAAGCACAACCGACCCTTGTACTTCACAGGGTACATCAAAGAGATGCCGATACACAGAGTCCAGATCGACCCGGGTTCTGCACTCAACCTCATCTCTACTTCGGCACTCGAAGAGCTGGGTATCCCACCTAGCAAACTAAGCCACACATCTGTATCCATCTTTGGATACGATGGGAGTGCTCAAAGGCCCATTGGCAAAATCCGGTTCAGGTTGCAAATCGACGATCTTATCTCTGAGGTCACCGTACATGCAATAAAAACCCCTTCATGCTACAACATCCTTCTTGGACGCCCTTGGATACATGAGAACGGTGTCGTTCCTTCGACTCTACATCAGTGCATCAAGTTTGTTGGCGACGACGGCTTGATACATCGAGTGTTTGCAGACAAAAAGCCCTTCAAAGGCAAGGAAGTCCATTTTGCAGACTCTCAGATGTACAAGGATGAAAAAGAAGAAAAGGAGGAGAAAACAACATCCTTTGCCGCCAATCTCCAAAAAGATAAAGGCAAGGCTCCTCAGCAATCATCGGAAGAAAACAAACCTTCCGGCAAACTCAAAGAGAGCAATCAGTCTCCCTTCGTCATCTCCTTCAAAGCTTCCAAACCTTTGGTAATCACTACTAAAGCAAAGAAGACAAAGCAAAAGACAGGGGGCAAGTTTGCTGTCTCCTTCGTGTCTATCATACAAGACACGGATTTGGATTCAGAGACTGAAGACGATACATCGTCAAGCCAAGCTGATACTCAGCAAGTTCGGCCTGCTCTCACTCCATTGGAGACCCCTGCTGACGTAGAAGATCCTGCGTCTGCTACCTTCGTCGTTCCGGAAACGTCAGCAAAAGATAAACCAATCTTCTTCCATAGATCGAACGCTTCTTCATCAAATTGCCTGCTTGAGCTTTTCCGAAGTGAAGGTATGCCGCAACTATCCTTGTATAGTCCAATGGCACAAGTTATCATGAAGAAAATGGGCTATGACGCTCAAAATCCAATTGGTTTGGGAGGTGGCCGTGGTATTCTCACACCATTGGAACCCACCCTGACCAAAAGTCAGCTGGAAGATTGGAAACTCCACCGTCGCATAGACAAGTCTTCATACGGATTGGGGTGTGATCCTGACACTCCGATGAGACAGCTTACACAAAGGCTGCAGAGTCGTTTTGCCGACCAAGCCTCAACATCTCATGTCGATGAAGACATCGATATCCCTAGATATCTCTTTGAAGAGTTACCCAACAAGGACTCAGGAAGCTCATCAAATTGGTATGACTTCTCTGATGATGAAGAGGAATTGTCCGATGACACAGACGCACGGTTCTCTGATTCAAAAGAGCCATCGTCTCCAAAAAAAGTGCCTTACTTCGACCCAATTTCAGCTGGTGATTGGGATCATCTCATAGCAAGTCTTGAGAAGAATACCGATCAAGAAGATTTATGGACAGAAACGGAGCCATGGTCTGAAAACGCCCTTGGAAATCCGCAAGGTCTTGTCGACTTAGAAACCTCCGAAAATGTTGTGGAGGAACCACCTTCAAACCTTCCGACAGAAGATTCTGTTCAAAAGATAGACTTGGGAACAACAGATAACCCACGTCCTGTATTCATAAGCAAGAATATAAAGGATGAGGAGTTACCCGAGTATGTCTCTTTTCTTCGTGAGTTTGTTGATTGTTTTGCATGGTCTTACGCTGAAATGCCTGGCTTAGATCCCAAAATAGCAGTTCACAAACTCAACCTGCAAGAAAATGTCAGGCCTGTAAAACAAGGCCAAAGAAGATTTTGTCCTGATGTGATGGACAAAATTGAACAAGAAGTTCAGAAACTCAAAAACGTTGGCTTCATCCGCGAGGAACAGCATCCTGAATGGTTGGCCAACATCGTCCCAGTGACAAAGAAAAATGGGCAAATCAGAGTCTGTATTGACTATAGAGACCTGAATAATGCATGCCCCAAAGATGAATTCCCGCTCCCCATACCGGAGGTAATGATTGACAACACCTGCAGGTTTGAGCAAATGACTTTCATGGACGGCTTCTCTGGCTACAACCAGATAAAGATGCATCCCGAAGATGAAAGGCATACATCCTTTCGGACCCCATTTGGCGTGTATTGCTACACTGTCATGCCATTTGGTCTGAAAAATGCTGGTGCAACATATCAAAGGGCTATGATGAAGATATTCCAAGATATGCAGCACAAGACGGTCGACTGTTATGTTGATGACCTCGCCGTCAAAAGCAAAAGGAAAGAAGACTATCTCCAAGATCTTCGAGAAGTCTTCCTCCAGCTTCGCAAACACAAACTGCGAATGAATCCCCTCAAATGCTTCTTCGGTGTTTCATCGGGTAAGTTCCTCGGATTCATAGTTCGGAAAGCTGGAATAGAACTTGACCCCATCAAAGTCAAGGCAATTCTAGAAATGCCATCTCCAAGGACCCTAAGAGAACTAAAAGAGCTTCAAGGAAGATTGGCATACATCCGACGGTTCATTTCCAATCTATCAGGAAAATGCCGTCCATTTTCTTGCCTGATGAAGAAAGGTGTAGACTTTGTTTGGGATGCTGAATGTGAAGCTGCATTTCAAGACATCAAGTCATACCTGACCAAGCCTACGGTGTTGGCTGTTCCCACAACCGGAAAACCATTCATCTTGTACACAAGAGCTCTTGACTATTCTTTAGGCGCTCTACTTGCACAAGAAAATGATGGAGGAAAAGAAGCTGCTCTATACTACCTCAGTCGCATGTTGGTAGGTGCAGAGCATCGCTACTCTCCAGTCGAAAAAGAATGCTTGGCAGTGATGTTCGCCGTACAAAAGCTACGTCACTATTTGCTGTCAAACACAGTATACCTGATATCGAGGATCAATCTCTTAAAGGTCCTTATCACAAAAGCAGGTTCTCTCAATGCCCGGCTGGCAAAATGGTCCATCCTTCTGTCACAATTTGATATTAGGTATGTACCACATAAAGCAATCAAAGGTCAAGCTCTGGCAGACTTTCTCGTAGAGCATCCACTGCCTAAGGATTCTCCGCTCAGGGATGATCTCCCAGACGAACCTGTCTACAGCGT
This sequence comes from Persea americana, assembly GCA_029852735.1. Lineage (NCBI taxonomy): Eukaryota > Viridiplantae > Streptophyta > Magnoliopsida > Laurales > Lauraceae > Persea > Persea americana. The sequence continues at coordinate 21,169,127 of CM056816.1, forward strand.
GGAGACTTCCTCACCAAATGCCTCCTGGAACATGTACTTCGATGGTGCAACCAGGACAAATGAAAAAGGAAAGCTGATATCGGGAACTGGCATTCTCTTTGTTAGCCCCGATAAATACATGATTCCACACGCATTTTCGCTACTGGAACCATGTTCAAATAATGCAGCTGAGTACCAAGCTCTGATTATAGGATTGGAACTCGCCCTCGAATCTGGCATCACCATGCTGGAAGCATTTGGGGATTCTCAACTGATCGTCAACCAGATGAATCAGGAATATGAAATCAGGAAGCCTGATATGTTGCCTTACTACAACAAGGCGCAATCGCTTCGTCAAAACTTTGACATCTGTCACATCACCCACATCCGCAAAGGTGAAAACATCCGTGCAGATGCTCTGGCTAGACTTGCTGCATCCATGGCAACCTAAGAAGGGGAAAACATGCAAATTACAGTGTGTCAAAGAAGGATTCTCCCTCCTCTCAACACACACCAAGCAGTTGCTGAATGCCACCGAGTGGTCGGAGGTCGGATTTCCATCCTTAAACCTCCGATAGGCGACTGGAGGGATCCGTTCATTGATTATATTATGTTCGGAATCCTACCTGAAGATCCAAAAGAGCGGGTAAGTATCCAAAGACAAGCCCCAAACTTCCATTTGGATATTCTCTCCAAAATGCTTTACAGAAAATCCTTCAATAGAGTACTTCTACGCTGCTTGTCACAACAAGAGGCGGAAGAAACTCTAAAAGAAGTTCATGCTGGTCTTTGTGGAGCCCATCAGGCTGGTCCCAAACTCTACGATCAGATAAAAAGGTTAGGTTATTATTAGCCTACCATGGTGGCTGACGCAATACAATTTGCTAAACGTTGCCAACCATGCCAAGTTCATGGAGATTATGTACACATGCCTCCAGAATGGCTACATCCTACAGCAATCTCATGGCCCTTCGAAGCCTGGGGTATGGACATCATAGGTCCTATCTCTCCCCCGTCAAGCAAAGGTCATCGCTTCATCTTCGCCGCTGCGGATTATTTCTCCAAGTGGTCAGAAGCATTTGCGTTCAGTGAAATGAAGACCTCGTCAGTCCTTCAATTCTTACGAACCAACATCATTTGTCGCTTCGGCATACCTAAAAGATTCGTCCATGATAACGGACCACAATTCCGGGATCACAGATTTTGCAGGTTCTGCGACAAATACAAAATCCAAAGTTGTCCTTCGACTCCGTATAATCCGGCAGCGAATGGACTAGCAGAAGCCTTCAACAAGACACTCTGCAAAATTCTCAAGAAAATGGTCTCTACTCACAAAAGAGACTGGAGCGACAAACTACCTGAAGCTTTATGGGCCTACCGGACTACCGTTCGAGGACCAACCCATAGCACACCATTCTCCTTGGTCTATGGATGCGAAGCAGTTGTCCCCCTAGAGGTACAAATTCATTCTTTAAGGGTATCTCTACAAAATGAAATGACGCAAGAAAGCAACGTCAAATTGAGACTCCAAGAACTGGATTATCTCGATGAAAGACGACTCGAAGCTCTACAAAGCATTGAGCTTTACCAAACACGCATGGCAGGATCTTTTGACAAAAGGGTCAGGCAACGCGCCCACAAAAAGGGTGACTTGGTTCTTGCGGTGAAAAGGCCAATGGTTTTTGCCTACAAATCCAAAGGCAAATTCGAACCAAAATGGGAGGGACCCTTCGTCATCGACAAAGTCTTCTCTAATGGCGCATATGCTCTTCTAAACATGGAAGGTGACAGATGTATGCTGCCCATCAATGGCAAGTTCTTGAAGCGGTACTACCCTTGAAGACTTCCTACATCGGGTCAGAGTGATGCCTACATGGCCAAAGCCTATTCCTAGGTACTTGCTCGTCAAATCCACCCCTTTTAGAGTTTTCATCCCTATGTTGAAATTTCTAAAAAGCCAAAAAAACAATGCTTACTTTCAATGTTTCATTGTTCAAAAAAATCAAACCCAAAATCCAAGTTTCGGAGCCTCTTCCCTAACTTGACCAAAACTTTCAATCCTTGAACCCAAAATTCATGGTTTGAAACAAAAATCAGGACTTAGGAATTTCCACCCTAGTCCACCTTGACTTTTACCACCAAAGATGGTTTTGAGTCAAAATTTACGACCCTCGTGTCTTTAAACAAAAAATGGTTTTTCAAAAAACCGTGGGGAAGCGACATTTAGTCGATACTCACACAAAACCCAAAAATCGGAAGGATGCAAACCCCATTCGATACTTCCAAAACCTCAAAAATCGCAAGAAAGCGACACCTCGTCGATACTTGCAAAATTTCAAAAAAATCATGGAGACACAACGTTTCAGTTGATATCCACAACCCAAATTTCAAAACAAAAAACAAAGGTTCGAAAAAACCTCAAATTTCAAAAATCATGGGGAGGCAACATTCCATCGATACCCACAAAACCAAATTTTTGAGAAAAAAAGCAAGGAGGCGACATTCAGTCGATACTTGCACCCAAATCCGCGAGGAAGCGACATTCCATCGATACTCGCAACCGAATGAGCAAGGAAGCGACATTCCATGGATACTTGCAATACCATTCAGTAGGGAGGCGACTCTTAGTCGATACTTGCATTTTTGAAAACCAAAAACCTGGCTTTCACTCCAAAACCCGGCTTTTATGCCAAAAACCTGGCTTTCATGCCAAAAACCAAAATCTGGCTTCCATGCCAACAAAACAAAAACCTGGCTTTCATGCCAAAAATCAAAAAATCTGGCTTCCATGCCAACAAAACAAAACTTGGTTTTCAAAAAACTTGGCTTCTATGCCACAAAATCTGGCTTTCACGCCAAACAAACAAAAATCGACTTCCATGCCACAAAACAAAATTTGGCTCCCATGCCACAAATTCTTTGGCTTCCATGCCACAAAACCAAAACTTGGCTTTCACGCAACAAAAATCGGCTCTCATGCCAAAAACCGGCTTCCATGCCACAAAACAAAAACTTGGCTTTCACGCCAAAAAAATCGGCTCTCATGCCAAAAACCGGCTTTCATGCCAAACAAAATTTTGGCTTTCACGCCATCCAAAATTCGGCCTTCAAGCCATCTCAAAAATCAGGCTTTTTGCCACAAAATTTGGCTTTCATGCCTAAAAACAACCATTTGACAAAAGATTTTCACAAAATGACAACCTTTTGATCAAATTTTCAAACAAACCATTCCCATTCAATTTTTTCTTATGTTTTCATCAAAAGTGAATTTAAGTGAAATAAGGGGATACAAAAAAAGAAGTGCCAAAAATGTTTATACATGGAGGTACCAAAAGAAAAGAAGAAAAAGTTTGTTACAAATCAGGAGGCTAGTCCGACATGGTCTTCAGCCATAGGCTTAACTCCTCAAGCAAACACTTGAGCCTCCAAAGCTTCCAGGCCGCGTTTCTTCAGAATCTTCCCATAAAAAGCAGTAGGCCGTCGCGATCCATCCTCAGCACGAGGAAGCTCTTCCCAGAGAATCTGCCATTGTTCATATTCTTGAGTCTACCTCCGGAGATTGCTTTCGACCTCCTCAACTTGGCGAATGAGAGTCCTCTCTCTATCATGAGCTTTCAAAGTGGCAGTCCACTTGGCAGCGGCTTGTTCTTCCAATAGCTCAAGGCGCTGTCTGGCTTCGGTGACCTCCCTATCAAGGCGGTGCTGGTCCTGTGTCAGCTCAATAATAGCCAACTCGGTGACATTCCTCTCCCGAATGAGCTGCTTCCGAGTCCGCGAGATCTCATTCAAATCAGATTTGACCTCACTGGAAGGCTTCAAAAACATCTCGTTGAAGAAATCATCATTCGGAAAGCTCTTGGTCTCAGTCCACTTGTTACCTAGAGCGATGACTTCATCAACAAAAGCCTTGGCATCTGTAATGTCCAGACCGACTTCTTCGCTATCGGCAAGAATGTCCTGCACATGCTTCACCATGCCAAAACCAGCCTCCAAATGGTCAGAAGAAAGAGTCTCGACCCATGAGCTCAAGACTCTCTTCAACACCTTCCTCGCAAACTGACGGGATGGCTCAGATGAAGACTCGCCATGCTCGGTTGGTCGACTACCTGTGTCAGGCACCGTTGGAAGAGTAATCAAGAAGCTCTTTCCAATCGGAGCCGCTGGGGAAGGAATATCAGTAGGCGGACTCGCCTCTGCCTCATCAAAATTGGTGGAAGAAGCCCCTACTCCTGGACCGGTCACAGGTACCCCCTGCTTTGGTTCTGAAAAAGATAGAGGAACTTCTTCTGTCACCTCACAACCTGCCAATGAAAAATGAAAAAGGTATCAATATGATCTTGTCAAAAATCAAAATATCAAAATTATCATTACAAAGTACCTTCTTCGACGACTGGTGGAATGCTTTCTGCCTCCATGAGCTCATCCGAAACATCATCAAAAGTTGTGTCTATGGATGGCTCAAAGTCGTCGGAATCCTCTGGCAAGTCAGCTGGCAAAAAATATATATATATGTCAGCAAGTGGTGGTAAATAAAAAAGAGAGAAGAAAAAATCATACCAGGAAAAGATTCTGGATCTACTTCAGAATCTCTGGGTTCTTCCTCAGATGCCACGATAGGATCCCTCACCGCCTCATCGGTCGGAACCTCGGGCATCATTGAACCATCATCTTCTGCCAAAAGAAAGAAAGCAGTAGATCAAAACAAAAGCTCTCATGAAAGAAAAGAAACGGAAAGAGAAAAGGGAAAAGCATACCATCATCAATGGTCTCTTCCCCTCGGCTTCTCTTCTCTGGAGGCTCGTCATCATCCCCTGATGCCTCCTCAACAGTGGTGGAAGAAATTTCCAGATCAGGAGAACTTTCGTGCCGCCTCTGACTTCGGCGGTGTCCCCTTCTCCTCTTGCTCCTACGGGACGAGCTGCTGGAAGCACCCTCCCCACCATCAAAATGAGGCCTCTCGCCAGAGTCCTCATTGGACGGTCTGCTCTTGCCAGTAGACTCCATGGAAGCCTTTGCTCGCTCGGCTTGTATCCAAGCAGCAACCTCAGCCTCCTCCTCAGCAAGCTGTTCCAAGACCTCACCAGGTATCTCTTGTGCAGCTCCCAGTCTGATGACGTCCTTTTCCTCGAGAAAACCTGTTCTGTGCCTTTCTCCAGAAAGGAAAGCCAGAACTTCTTCTCGGCAGACGCCGTCTGACTTCCCAAGGCCCTTCCCGGAAAACTGCTTTACATCAAGCTCTTTCTTGGAAAGCCCCGGTATGCTGAAAAGCTCTCCACAAACCATTTTCTGAAGCCAGCCATCCGGAAAGTAGGCAACTCAGGATAAGAAATCAGGGCAGTAGTGTCTTCCGCGCTATAAAAGGCCCATGCATTTCTCCCGTCCTGCAGACCTCCAAAACGCTTCACCTTGCTCGAAGGCGCTCCAACAACGCCTTGAGAGAAGCCCAACTGCATGGCAAAACGCGAGGGAACATACGGCTGGATGTCGACGAAAAGATGTCTGCGGTACACCATCGTGCAGACACGTATGTTAAAAAGCCAACTCCTCTCTGCATTTGTCTAAGCATAGTGTCTCCCAGACCCTGCCCTGGTCGAATCACGGGAGACACCGAAATCAAAAGCCTTCTTCCTCAAACCCGGAGAAAGCTTCACTGAAGACTGCCCCATCTCGACGTCCCAGAATCGTCGGATCCTCAAGCGGGCAGATAAAAGAGATTTGAAAACAGGCTTCCCTCTAGCCAATCGAATCATAAACGGGTCATCGTCTTGAGCAGCACCCAATAGGTGGAAACTAGGACAGTGGTATACATACCACGAATAGAAAATGTGGGCTGAAAATACCCTATTCATGGGAAGCCCAAGTCGAACCAGGAAAGCAGCAGCCTGCAGTTCGGTACACAAATAGGAGAAAAGAGCAGGCACCAAAGCAAGCCTCTCTCCAAACACCATCTGACAAGCCGAAAAAATGCAATGTGCCCTGATGTGCGTTCCATCTCCTCCAGCAAAAACAGCCTCACCCAGCCAATAAGTGAGGTAAACAGCAAGATCTCTCCTCAGCACAATGTCAGAATGAATGGCGTCTGTGCTTGCGAAGAATACCCTCAAATTCTCTCGCATGACGGAGATCTTCTTCGAGTCTGGGTTCTTAGCCCTGGCTTCCTGGGTCGTACTCTCAGAAGACTCCCCACTGTCAAAGAAGTTGGAAGAAAAAAAACTACCACTCCTCCAACTGCTACACCGGACTTTCGAGCCCTCCTTCTCCTTCAAAAAATCGTAGAAGGCGGCGAGCTGAAAGTACAAAAGCCTGAACTCCTCAGACTGCTCCTCAAGGACGCTGTCGATAGGCATAAACTCCTCATAGAGATTGCCGAGGATAGGCAGCCCAGTGATGGCACTCAGTTCCTTTAAAGAAAAACCAATCTCACCATTCGTGACAACGAAGGTGTTGGTTTGTGGAAGGAACGACTCCAGCATGGCCATAAAAGCCTCATTGGAGAAAACCACGGTTTGCCGAAAAGCGCGAACCACATCAAAAATCTCGGCCTCCTTCAGAATGGTACCGCCAACCTGCAGGATGTGATCAGTCCACGACTCCCAGCTCGAGTCAGCACTGAAACGGCCACGAAGTCGAAAAGGCTTCACCCAATTGCTGCCATCGCCCTTGAAAATGCCAAGGCCCACCGGTCTCAAATCGACCGAAGAATGGTCTGAACCTTGGTAGCCGCTGGCCGGCATCAAAATGTCCATACGGGCAGGCGACTTCTCTGCAAAACCAGAAGGGCCGCCAACAAAAACCCCGGTCTTGATCACATTTGTCCTCTTCACCCAGCTTGGAGGATCTTCCCTCTTCGAGCATGTGGAGGAAAGGCTCATGATCGAGATTGTTCGATCGAAGGACGACCGGGTAGAAACAGTTCTCTTCTCACCATCAAATGTGAAAGAGAACTGAAAATATCTCCTTTGGTATGTTGAATCGTCGGGGACGTCATCACCAAAGAAGAAGGTAGGCTTGGGCACAATGCTCTGATCTTCCGTGACCCAGGGACGGTTGCTTACCATAATTTTATAATACTCCTCATCCTTGAGGGCAATCAAACGTTGCCTCATCTCATCTCAGTTGAGCGAGTCACACTCTTCCAAGTTCCTTTCAACATACTGAACCTCCTCCCAAGCCTGTTGTACGGCCGCATTAGAGGATCTGGTAGAACGGCGAGGCGCATCAGTGACCGGCTCCTTACCCTTGTTCGTTCTGGAGGAACTACCTGCAAAAGGTGGGAAAAAAAAATCAATCATCAAAATGACAGAATTTTGCTAAAAAAAATCTAGCGAAATTTTGGCATGATTCCGGGGCAATTCCGAAGAAAAGGGAAACACCCCGAAAGAAATAGGAGCTTGAAGATGGGCTCAACATCGCTGCAAGCCCATAATCATGGAAAATTCTCGAAGAAGGCTCGAACTTAAACATTGCTGCGAGATCAAGCCAAAACTTCTCAAATATCCGCAAGATCCGAAAAGGGTTCAACATTGCTGCGAGCTCCAGAATCCCAAACTTGCAAAGCTCCTCAGAAAATCCCTGCAAGACCAAGAAATGGCTCAACATTGCTGCGAGCTTCAAAACCCAAGACTTGCGAAAAGATTTCCAGGTGTGCACTATCATACTTCCAATTCCATTTTCTAAAAAAAAATGCATAGAAGGAAAGTTGTCATGCATGCACATCTCAGAATCCAAAAAAAAGAAGAGAAAATCTCTTTTCAAAAAAAAAAAAGAGAAAGAAAAAAAAATTTTGCCCACATGCCACGTGGCCATACGGCCATGATCGTACGGTCTTGTACGTATGGCCACAAAAAAAAAAAAAGAGATAAAAAAAAAAAAACACACGGTAAAAAAAAAAAAAAAGAGAAACCGTGAGGAAAAAAAAAAAAAAAAAAAGAGCCACGGTAAAAAAAAACAGAGAGAGAGAAAACCGTGCAAGAAAAAAAAAAAAAGAAGAAAAAAAAAAGAGAATGAAAGAAAAAAAAACGTGTAAAAAAAAGAAGAGATGCACGTGAAAAAGAAAAAAAAAAGAAAGAGAAAGAAAAAGAAAAGAAAAGAAAAGGAAAGAATGAAAACCTTTTTCTATTCCTACATGGGGTTTCTTAAGAAAAAAAAGAAGAAACTTACTTGAAGCCATTGATGGAGAAGAAGAAGAAAAAGCTTGAAGATCTTTGAAGAAGAAGGAGAATTCTTGATCTTGAAGCACTCTTGAAGACTTTTACAAAAGGAAGGCAATAGGAGCAAGAGATCCAACCTCCCCTTGCTTTTATAAGAAGAGAGCAAACCAAAAGAGGAAAGGAGGAGAAAAGAAAGGAGGTAAGTGCTACAAATTAGCAAACTTCCTAAAAGAAAGGAATTATGGGATATTCTTTCCCAATGAGATCTTTTGAGAAATTCTCTCGAAAAAGAGAGGGATTATGAGAAACTTTCTCTTAAAGAAAGATACTTTGAGAAAATCTCTCCCAAAATCAAGGAAACTTGAGAGATTCTCTCCAAGTAAGAATATTCTTAGATATTCCTAACAAAATGACACCACATGAGATCTAAGTCATCTTTAAAGCTTAAGGTCCCATGGGTTAGCCCACATGAGCCAGGTTTGACCACCTAAGCACTAAAAGTGGCTTTTAGTCAAAATTCCTCTTACCAAGAGCATACAAAAATGGTTCCATGCCTCCTTTGAGTTGATTGGACCATACAAAAAAATTCAAGCCTCATGAGTTTCCAAAAATCCAAACCATCCCACCTCATGAACCAAATTAAGCTAAAACCTTGAAATTGACATTCCACAAAAACCCAAACCACTCCAACGGACCCAAAGTTGTCCCAAAGAGTGACCAAAATCCAAACCATGGTCTCCTAACTCGCCACATACAGCTTGTTGGGTCGCAAGGCCAAAACCGAAACCAAATCGCGGTCCCCTAACTTGCCACATACAGCTTGTTAGGTCACAAGACCAAAATCAAAATTCAAAACCCGACCCCCTAACCTGCCACATACAGCTTGTTAGGTCACAAGGTCAAAAACCAAAAACCTTCTTGACCGCCTGATGCGCAACACAAAGCCTTTAGGTTCACAAGGTCAAAAAGAAAATCCAAAACCCAAAATCCCAACCCAAATGTCATTTTCAAAATTTCGCTTTGAGATGGTACGTGATGTCTCTCACTGCCATAAAATTCCCTTGGAAACTCAAAAGGCTACACTATCAAGAAAAATGCTTAGAGACTCTTGGCCAAGTCAGAAGTTCTCCTTCAAAGTTTTCTTCGAGGCACATCGACTGCAAAGGCTATCCAATTCGTCGCTGTACCTCGAGGGGGCATTTGTTGACACCAAAAATGTCACTTTGCCTCACCAACATCAAAAGCTATATGGAGCCGCATCCTACTACAAATAGGCAAAGCTGCTTCAAGCATCAGATCCTGGCAAAACCAAACAAAAACTACAAGATCTTTCAAAGTAGCCAAAAGAAGGGTACACATGAAGTTTCGGGCCATTACGACACTATTTGGCCTAACTTCAATCCTCCAACAGCTGAGCCGGAGCTCTCGACGGCGACAGTGTCAAAAACATCAAATCTTCGATCAGAGCCTATGGATGGTCTCAAAATACCTCCAAAAGGCTCCATGTCGAATTTCAAGTCAAACCGACACCGTTTGACCCTCCATCAGCTCTCAAACGGCGAAATCAAGCCTCCCGGCGGCGAGAACCTCTGATGCCGCCACTCATCAAACAAAACACATGAGTAGCTTATGCATGCCTCCAAAGGGCTGCATGTCAAATTTCAGGTCATTCTGACAACGTTTGACCAGGTTTTGATGCTACGAAGCAAAATCAAGCCTACCGGCGGCGAAGCTCCCCGGGATCATGGCACCCAAATCGGAGCTAATGGATCATCTCAAAATGACTTCTATAGGCTCCCCGTCAAATTTCAGGTCAATCGGACATCGGATGACCGTACATCAAAGCTCGACATCTTCCGCACGGTGAAATCAAATCAAGCATCGACGGGACCCCAAACGGCTTCAAAACTCAAATAAAAGCCCATGGTTGGTCCTATCTAATGCCCAAGAAGCTTCACCTCAAATTTCAGGTCATTCCGACATCGTTTGACCCAGTTTCAACTCTTGGCGGAAAATCGGCTACAGAGTCTTCGGCTTTTCCAAAAAATAGGAAACTTTGTGCTCTGATTTGCACAGCCTTTCGACAGGTTTTCTTTAGAGGAATTAAGCCAATAAATGAGGAGAAATGTCAAAGAAAGATACAGGAGAAAACATAAGCGAAAAGGCCGAGAAACGACCAAGAAACGGCGACCGGAAGGCAACCGGAAAGTGGACCAAAGTCCAAGGTCCCCGGCGACCTTGGCCCACGGTCGCCGGCGGCCATGGCCCAAGGTCGCCCGCCCCATGGTCACCGGCGACCATGGGTGCATGGTCGCCGGCGACCCTGGAAATCCGGGTCGCCGGATTTCCACCAAAAGTGTCGTTTTTCCGTTCTTTTTCGTGTTTCGCGATGTTTGGCCCCTGTGATTTTCTTAAAATCTGATTTTTGAGGCATGATATCCGTCCATCTTCGTCAACATCACGGATCCGCCATCGAAATCATTTGATCATCATCGGACACTCCGAAACTGCCAACTGGCAGACCAAGAAAGCACACTTTCTGCCCGACCGATCAAGAAATCGACTGGACAGATGTTGCCGGCCCATTGGTGTCAACTAATGTCTGAATTTTCATCGTCATCCGACATCAAACAACGTACAGATCCATCGATGATCATCGCAAGAAGAATTCCAAAAGACGCGGCGCGGCCCGCGACTTTTCAAGCGACTCGACAGTCAATTAATGAAGTTAAATGACCCTTTTTATGGCAATTTATTAGGGTCATTAACTCATTATTTTGAACGGCCCAATCAGAAGCCAAGAAATGGGAGTTACAAGTCCAATTAATCATGACAATTAACCATGTAACTCCTATCATTATGGAGATTAATCATGGTAATTAATCATGAAACTCCCATCATCATGGAGATTAAGTGCCCATTATTCTCCATCGGCCAATCAAAATCCAAGAAAAAGGAGTTACAATATAAAGAATTAAATCTTGTAACTCCTCCCATCATGGAGCATTAATACCATTAATGCCCATAAAACCCTCCTAATGGCCACCAAAAGCCTATAAATAGGCGGTCATTCCAAGGAGAAAGGGTCCAGAAAAATTGTCTGAAGTGGTCCAGAAAAATTGTCTGAAGTGGTCCTGAAAAATCCCCAAAAAATTGCTAAAAACTCTCGGAGAAATCTCTGCGCAAAGAAGCTCAGCTACTCTGAAGAAACTCTGCTGCAAGAAAACGCCACAAGGTGATCAAAGTCCCTTGGGGGGCCACACCCCCCCCCCCCACCCCAAGATCTCCTCTCTTCTTCTATCCAACATGGCCTAGATGCGGCTTTTCAGCCCGTCTACTTGGTTTTTTATTGGATATAAGACCTTCCCTTGGTCTTTGTCCTCTAAAAATCTGAGGTCCAAGCCAAGCCAAGTGAATCAAAGCATCAAGTGTTCTCATCTGAAGGACGATGGCGGAGCCCATACATGACTCGCGACCGTCGATCTGAACGAGTCCCCACGATCTCTTGAGAAGTCAGATTCCTTTTCTTACTTTTCTGTTGTATTGTGTATTTTTTTAAAGGGACATAAAAATCACATTTCTTGTCTTTACATTTTGATGAGATTTGTAAACTGCCTTTTACGGCACAAAATCGCCTTCTACGGCACAAAACTGCCTTTCACGGAAAATTAAACAAAATCGCCTCTCATGGCATTTTAAAACCTTGTCTCTTTCTTTAAAATATATGTGCAATGGAAAGTTAGAAAAAAGTTGATTTCCTTTTCTACTTGTGAAGGTGAATCTCAGGATCACCACTTCAAATTCCAAGTAGAATAGAAAATCTGGCATACCCGTACAAAAACAAATGTTGATGCTTGCTCTTTTTTTCTCTTCGCCCCACCGCACCCCGGCTGACCCGGGACGGAGGAAGGCGAGAAAGAAAAAGACGGGTCCATCAGGCACGGCCTGGGATGCTGTCGTGCTTGATGACGGCACGAACTGGGATGCTGCCGCGCTTGATGACGGCGCGGCCGGAGGGCTGGGCGGGGCCTCGATCCTGGGTCTTTTCTCCAGCCGACCCTCCTCCCTTGGAATCTCGACAGAGTGCTGCCGAGCTCTCACACTTAAAGAAGTCATAGGAGAAAAAGTGTCGACGATGACGGCAACGGGAGAAGTAGAAGCAGGGACCAAAGGCAGGTAAGGGGCATCGCCAGCAGATGTGGGGGCATTTGAAGCTCGGTCCCCAAACTCCTGAGCCTCTAGGTCCGTGATCGGCACACGGAGTCGACGCTTTAGCACCATCTATGCCTTTTCTTCCTCCAAGCTGGAAGGACTTGCGACTTGTCTCCTTGGCCGCGAAGAAGTGTCGGCCTCCGCAGTAGCAATTGTCAAACCCCGACCCAGGATTAGCGCGATTAGTGTTAACTAAGTGCGTGTTTAGTTGTAATGTGAGTTTAGTGTTCGTGGGATTAGAAATTGGTCCGATTTAGTCTAGAATTAGCTTTGGGGAATTTTGAGAGCGTTTTGTGCTATTTGGTCACACTTAAGGGTGCCTTGAGTGTACGTGTAAACTTGGGAGGAAATTCCAATTTTCTGATTTTAATCGTGATTTCGATCTCTTTTGAATGATTTTATTTTATTGATAAACTTTTGTGTTCAGCTTGTCTGTGTTTTAGGCCCAGAAACCTAAGTTTTGGCCTGAAGGGGTAAATCAGTCTTTTCACACCAAATCTGGACTCAAATTTCGAAATCTTAAAACTATGCCAAATTTATACTTTTTGGAAACTAGATTTTTCGGTGATCGTTTTTGTCCTTTTCGTCGTTTTCATCCGGGGCCCACAGGTCAGTGTTTTAACCATTGTAAGTTTTGAGCAATGGGGCCCACAAGAACCCATTTGAATTAAGTCTTCTTCTCCCTCATTTTTCACTCACGATTCTAAACCCATTCCCTGCAACTCTCTTCAACTCAACTGAGACTTCTTCTTCTTCCCCTCCCTTCTTCTCCTTGCATGCCTAAGCTAGAAAGCCTCAAGTCAAAAACTGATCATACCTTCTTCTTCCTCTCAACTCAAGGAATCCATTGCTACCATTTTCTTGGAGATCCCAGCTGTGTTTCCACTCCATTTTCTTCTCCTCTTCTTGTTTAGCAAGCTTCAGGTAATGGATCTCTTTCTCGTCTTCAATGTAGTCTTTTGAGTTCCTTAGGAGCCCATTTTTCAAGCATGCAACACTCATTTCGAAATGGGTCATTGTCTTCACTTTTTGGTGGATTTTTTAAGTTCTTTTCATGGGTTTTCTTGTAGATTTCGTGGAGTACATTTGGTAGGATTTTTCTGAGATTGTTGGGCTTGGATTTTTGGTAAAGGCAAGTGATCAACTTAGCTTCATGATGCATGCAATATTTGATTATTTTAGCTTTCATGGTTTGATTCCTTTTCCATTCTAATTTGGGCAATGTATTGTTTCAAAGATGTGTTATAGTTTGAAATCTTGTTTTAATTGAAATGCATATGCTAATGGTTTGTATTAATGGTTTTCATTCATTTGAAGTTGCTTTTATCTTGCCAAAATGTTTTATAAATGGATAAAAGAATGGAGGAGTATGTTGTGAAATGATTTAAGGGATGATGGTTAACATTTGAATGGAAATTTCCCCTTGGAGAGCATGGAGGCTCAGGGGGTGTGCAGGGTTTTGACAAAGGAATGAAATGGTGGAAAAGGGGTGTGAAATCTGAATCGAATTGAAGCTGCCGCAGATCGGCGGTCAGCCGTTGGCTAGCCGACTGTTGACCCACGGCTAACCGCCCCTGTGTCGGTCAGAATAACAGTAACCCAGTTTCTGCACAGGGCATGGTCGGCCAGCGGGCGGTCAGTAAGCGGCTAGCCGACCTGCGCAAGAAATCTGAAAAGTAGTATTCCTCCTGATCAGTCGGTCAGTTGGTCGGTCAGCCGACCAGCCAACCGGCGGCTAGCCGCCAGGTAGCCGCGTGGTGACCGAGTGTACAGAAGGAGAATTTTAAAGAGGCTTCGATGGGAGAGAAAAACTAGAATATGTTAAGGGGTCTTTAGCTTGATGTTGTACAGTTGAAACATGAAATGTTGTCTAGCTTCGGGGACACCAATTCATTTTAAACTCCAACATTTGGGTTTCAACTTCACGAGAATCAAATAAAGAGTCTTAGCATATACTTGACATAATTGTTTCGAAATCTTGAATTTTGACATGAAGAATACCGTCTCGTACCTGTTTTGATTTACAAGCAGGTGTTTAGCTTTTGATTTGTTTCAAGAACTATATTGGGGACACTTTTCCATCCTTGATGTCATAGCTTATGCTATTCTTGTTTAGTCTCGTCTTGCATTGTTTTGATAAGTGTTTTTCCCGATTTTTCGCTAAGTTTTGTACAAGTATTGATATGTTTTATGCATACATGGATATCATAGAATACCGCTGAGCTTGGACTGCCCTCTCAGTCTGATCCACTAGTTAGGGGGTCCTTAAACATAAGGGCAATCTGCAGATTAGTCGTGTATTTATACACATCTTTGTTTTGTCCGGTTCCGCGGCCGGTTTTTCGCCCACCTTGTGTGGCTCGGACTTTTGTTTTGTTTCGTCTTGTTTTGTTTCGTTTCCCTTGCTCTTGTCATTACGTATGAAGGAGAAAGGATGAGCTCAATGTGGATTCGTGAATCATGATGTTTTATTGAAAAGCATATTAGTTTTGAATTGCACCTTAAACATGTTTTGTTCAGAACTCATGCCTTGTTTTAAGTGCTGATTACTTTCATATTAACTGACTTGTATTATGTCTAAACTGTTCACCTGCCAAACCGTCGTGTCTGACCCTTTTGTTTTGGTGTTTAGATGCAGGCGCCGTTGCTATTGCGGAGGAGCGCCCGGAGGAGGCTTTTTAGCCACCCCCAGCCCGTGAGTGGCAACCCGACGACGTCCTCTAGACGTTGGGCGGGGTCTTGAGTACGATACACATAGATGGGATTATTTTGTTATCTTGGGATGTATGGCCTTTGTTGGCCTTTTCATGCTTTTGGGGTTATGTAACTTAACACTTTTTGTTATCTTGAAACTTGAACTAAACTTGGTAATGCTATGCTTACGTTTCCTCCTCTGATTATTGTCTTAATGATGATTTAACTTATGCGAAATTGGAATCGTAAGGTTTATGTTATTAAACCGTGATGAGATTACTTGCACGCTTCCGCAAATCATTGTTCGTGTGAGATTGTTACATGTTCGTTTTTGGGAATCCTCACCGCGGAAACCTGTGGGTTAATCATAGTTGGATGGACATCACCGTCGCGGGGCCCGGACTGGGGAACCTCGGTCCGGGGTCGCGACAGCAGTGCTAGTCTCTGTAGGCTCCAAGGCAAAACAGGATGTAGAAGCACCGTCACCTGCGTGGATCCGCTGCCCGGCTGGGATCGCGACTGTCACCTGCTCTGTTCTTCCTTCTTCTTCGAAGGCCTGATGTCCTCCCTAAGGCACCCTCCTCTTAAGGAAGGAGCGGTACTTCGGTTTGTAGCCAAGGAGCGCCCAGGCAGATCGGCCTTCGTGACCTTGGTAGCTGTACAAGGCCCAAAACCACACTTCGTTCCTCGCCCAACCAACCCGCTTGACTTCTTGTCTTCTTTGACGGGCGTCTACACCATAAACAAAAAGTGTCAGATCGGCAGAAACGAAAGGAGAAAAATAAAGAAAGGCTAAGGGGCTTGGTATTTACTTGGAGGGGTCCCGAAGCCGCGGGGAACCCTGTAAGACCTTTCCACTTCGGGAGTGCAGAACTCCCAGTTGCCCGCGACGAACAAGTCGTTGGGAAATTTTTTCTATATAAACAACTCATTCCAAAGCCAAATTTGAGGAACCAAGAGCCCCTCCTTGAGGTGTTTTGACGCCAAACAAAGGGGAATGAGCTAAGGGAGGCTAGTTGGTCAAAAGGGAAGCTAAAGCTTGGAATCAATATTTAAATCATCTAAGTAAGCTTAGTTTTTCCTATCATATGTTTTCATTCTTTGCTTTAATTATTGTTAAATCTTTTCTAGCATGATAAACTATGATTTGTTGTGTCCTTAACATGTATATATTTTGAATTGATTTATTGTTTTGGATGCATCACCTTGATTCAAACCAAGTAGTACTCAAATTGGCATATCTAAGTAAATCATGTTTTTGAAAACATCTTTGAAATTATATGTAACATGATTCCTATACTTTGTTGAATCTTTGGTTGTTGTTTTTCATCATAAGAAAATCACTTTCAAATCTATCTTATGTTTTGGATTCAACAACTTCACAAATCATATGTACTTTTGTTTTAAAGTTTCACAACTTGTTTAGCATTGATAGGTATATCATTTTCAAGTTGAATTTTTAAATACGTATGATTTGTCTCTTCACTTCAATCAAATACCTGTTAGTGTTTTACACTTTCAGATGCTTTTAGCATACATGTATTGAGCTACATTGTTAAATTTGATTAAAGACCTCATGCATCACGTGTTTTGTTATTAAAATTTCACAACTTGTTTGGAATACATAAGTAGATCTTTTATAAGTTGTTTTTAACGTGTGATTAGTACTCTTTC
Organism: Persea americana; assembly: GCA_029852735.1. Lineage (NCBI taxonomy): Eukaryota > Viridiplantae > Streptophyta > Magnoliopsida > Laurales > Lauraceae > Persea > Persea americana. Next base: position 21,185,836 of record CM056816.1, read on the forward strand.
CTCAATCATAAATGTTTTTATGAACTAAAACTTTTAAAAGCCTTTGGCATACATTTATGAGCCTTTATTTTCAAATTGATTGAGGACATCATACATACACATTGTGCATTCATCTTTGCATTCATAGTGTGTGTGTGTGTGTGTGTGTGTGTGTGTGTGTGTGATTTAAATTTACACTTTCATATCCGCCTAATTAAGAGGCTTTGTATGTGAGCTTAAATTGTATCTCTTCAAGTGTTGAGTACACACTTTTTAGAGAAAATCTTTTCTTTGTATAGGTTATTGCTTAGCCTTAGAAAAGCATAAGTGTATGGTTAGGGGTGAACCATAAAACCCAAGAGGTTATTGTTTAGCCTTGGAAAGCATATTGTAAGGTTATTGCTTAGCCTTGAAAAGTATTTTGTAAAGGTTATTGCTTAGCCTATTGAAAAGCATAGATAGTGAAAATCCGGTGGGGTGTAGGATCATAAGCCAGTAGTGGATGTAGGCATTGAGGCCGAACCACTATAATTCTTTGAGTTGTGGTTGAGTTGTGGTGATTGTTTTTATTAGCTTCCTCATTTAGTTTGATAATCATCACTAATGGCTAATTTATTTTAAAAAAACTTAAAATTGGTCATAATTAGTCACTAATCTGAAGCTCACCCTATTCACCCACCCACCCACCCTCTAGGCTTTGGATCCCGGACACTCACTTACATCCGAGGATGAGCTGGAATCCCAAACAGTCCATTCTGGGGGCAACTCCTACCGGAGTAACATGTAATGTAATAATTCGGGATGATAGTTCCTTTGAAGCCTCATCTGCTAAAGCCACATACTCTCAGACCACATATGGTAGTATATCTTCCGATGCTACATCTTCTCGTGTGACTTCGACTGAGATGTCACCTTCTCAGGCTTCGTCTCCTAAAACTGTAACATCGGAACTCAAGCCTCTTTCGACTAATTACTTTGAAGAAGCTCCAGCCGATGAAGCCTTCTTCAATGAGAATCTGGTCAATTGGTCCCAAATGCCGAACCTTATAGGTGATGTCTGGACTGATAAAATATGCAACAAAGAAGAAAAGAGTCTGGATGTTGTTTATGACTTGTTCCCAGAAAATGCTCCATGCAATGCAATCATTAAGGACGGCAATGTTGTTGCGGAAACGTCTTTAGCAAATGAGAATAATCAACCTCTTGATCCCGAGGGTAATCTTCCAAACGAAGACCCTTCTCCAAAAGCTCCTGAAGTTGGTAGAGGTACCCGCTCTGGCCGGGATTACCACAAAAATTACAACTAGCATTCTTCTTCTTATGTAATCCCTTTGGGAAAACAAGTTGTAAACGCCCCAAGAGGCAACAATAATAAAAATGCAGGCCCTAAGGAGGCTTTGAAGTATGACTTGATTGAGCACTTCAAACACATACCTACACAACTGCACATCCTTAACTTATTACAAATGTCTCCACACACTCGTGATAATCTCATTTCAAAATTGCAAATGCTGAATGCGGATGTTGACAAGCATGCCCCACAAGTCCTACAAATTGAAATGGACTATAGGGTCGAAAAATCAAATACTTCCTCAAAGGGAGAAAAGAAGAAAACTGAGGGATTTTGCACTGAATGCCTCTGGGTTCAAAACACAGCAAATGCGACCATCAACTTCAATAAGGAAGACCTTCTGCTATGCGAGACAAAGCACAACTGACTCCTGTACTTCACATGGTACATCAAAGAGATACCAATACACAGAGTCCAGATCAACCCAGGTTCTACACTCAACCTCATCTCTACTTCGGCACTCGAAGAGCAAGGTATCCCACTTAGCAAGCTAAGTCACACATTTGTATCCATCTTTGGATATGATGGGAGCACTCAAAGGCCTATCGGCAAAATTAGTTTCAAGTTGCAAATCGGTGATCTTGTCTCTGAAGTCACCGTGTATGCAAAAAGACCCCTTCATGCTACAACATCCTTCTCGGATGCCCCTAGATACACGAGAATGGTATCGTCCCTTCAACTCTACATCAGTGCCTCAAGTTCGTTGGTAACGACCGCTTGATATTTCGAGTATTAGCAGACAAAAAGCCCTTCAAATGCAAAGAAGTTCATTTTGCAGACTCTCAAATGTACAAGGACGAAAAAGAAGAGGAGGAAGAAATAACATCCTTTGCTGAAAATCTTCAGAAAGATAAAGGCAAAGCTCCTCAGCAATCACTGGAAGAAAACAAACCTTCTGAAAAATTCGAAGAGAGCAATCAATCTCCCTTCGTCGTCTCCCTCAAATCTTCAAAGCCTTTGGTGATCACAACCAAGGCAAAGAGGACAAAACAAAAGGCTAGGGGCAAGTTTGATGTCTCCTTCATATCTATCATGCAAAACACAGATTCAGACTCAGAGCCAGAAGACGATACACAGTCAAACCAAGCTGATACCCAACAAGTTCAGCCCGCTCTCACTCCAATAGAGACATCTACTGACGTAGAAGACCTTGCATCTGTTTCCTTCGTCGTTCCAGCAGCTTCGGCAGAAGGAAAGCCAATCTTCTTCCATAGATCGGAAGCTTCTTCATCAAATTCTTCACTTGAACCTTTCCAAAATGAAGGTATGCCTAAACTATCCACGTATAGTCCAATGGCACAAGCTATCATGAAGAAAATGGGCTATGACGCTCAGAATCCAATCGGTTTGGGAGGTGGCCGTGGTATTCTCACGCCATTGGAACCCACCCTAACCAAAAGCCAACTAGAGGATTGATAACTCCACCGTCATATAGACAAGTCTTCACATGGGTTAGGGTATGATCCTGACACTCCCCCGAGACAACTAACACGAAGGCTGCAAAGTCATTTTGACGACCAAGCCTCAACATCTCAGATTGATGAAGACGTCGATCTTCCTGTATATCTCTTTGAAGAGTCATCCGTAAAGGATCCAGGAAGCTCATCCAATTGGTACGATTTCTTTGATGATGAAGAGGAATTGTCCAACGACACAGACACATAGTTTTCTGATCCAGAATAACCATTGTCTCCAAAAGAAGTGCCCTACTTCGACCTAGTTTCAGCAGATGATTGGGACAATCTCACAACAAGTATTGAGAAGATTACCGATCAAGAAGACCCATGGACAGAAGCAGAGCCTTGGTCTGAAAATGCCCTTAAAACTCCAGAAGGTCTTGTTGAGTTGGAAGCCTCCCAAGATATTATGGAGGAACCACCTTCAAACCTTCCAACAGAAGATTTTGTTCAAAAGATAGGCTTGGGAACACCTGATAACCCACGTCCTGTATTCATAAGTAAGAATATAAAGGATGATGAGTTACCCAAGTATATCTCTTTTCTTCATGAGCTCGTTGATTGTTTTGCATAGTCTTATGCTGAAATGCCTGGCTGAGACCCCAAAATAGCAGTCCACAAGCTCAATTTGCAGGAAGATATCAAGCCTGTCAAACAAGGCAGAAGAAGATTCTGTCCTGATGTGATGGACAAAATTGAACAAGAAGTTCAGAAACTCAAAAGCGTTGGCTTCATCCGCGAGGAACAACGTCCTGAAAAATGCATGCCTTAAAGACGAATTCCCGCTCCTCATACCGAAGGTAATGATTGACAACACCTGCGGATTCGAGCGAATGACATTCATGGATGGCTTCTCTAGCTACAGTCAGATAAAGATGCATCCTGAAGATGAAAAACACACATCATTTCGGACCCTTGGCGTGTATTTCTACACTGTCATGCCATTCGGTCTAAAAAATGCCGGTGCAACGTATCAGAGGGCTATGATAAAAATATTTCAGGATATGCAGCACAAGACGGTCAAATGTTACGTTAATGACCTCGCTGTCAAACGCCGAAGAAAGGAAGGCCATCTCAAAGATCTCCGAGAAGTCTTCCTCCGACTCCGCAAGCACAAACTGCGAATGAGTCCCCTCAAGTGCTTCTTTGGTGTCTTATTGGGTAAGTTCATCGGATTCATAGTTCGAAAAGCTGGAATAGAACTTGACCCCATCAAAGTCAAGGTTATCCTAGAAATGCCGTCTCCAAGAACCTTAAGAGAATTAAAAGGGCTTTAAGGAATATTGGCATACATTTCCAACCTATCAGGGAAGTGCCATTCATTCTCTCGCTTGATGAAGAATGGTGTTGACTTTGTTTGGGATGCCGAATGTGAAGCTGCATTTCAAGACATAAAGTCATACTTGACCAAACCCCCAGTATTGGCTGCTCCCACAACTGGAAAATCATTCATCTTGTATACAAGAGCTTTCGATTATTCTTTGGGCACTCTACTTGAACAAGAAAATGACAAGGGAAAAGAAGTTACTCTATATTGCCTCAGTCGCATGTTGTTAGGTGCAGAGCATTGCTATTCTCTAGTCGAAAAAGAATGCCTTGCAGTGATGTTTGTTGTACAAAAGCTACGTCACTATCTGCTGTCTAACACAGTCTACCTGATTTCGAGGATCAATCTCTTAAAGGTCATTGTCACAAAAGTAGGTTCTCTCAATGCCCAACTGGCAAAATGGTCCATCCTTCTGTCACAGTTTGACATTAGGTATGTACCATTGTTGACACCAAAAATGTCACTTTGCCTCTTCAACATCAAAAGCTACATGGAGTCGCATCCTACTACAAATAGGCAATACTGCTTCAAGCATCAGATCTTGTCAGAATCAAACAAAAATTGCAAGATCCTTCAAAATAGCCAAAAGAAGGGTACACATGAAGTTTCGGGCCATTTCAATACCATTTGGCCTAACTTCACTCCGGAGCAGGAGCTTCCAGCGGCGACAGTGTCGAAGATATCAAATCTTCGATCAAGGCCGATGTATGGTCTCAAAATACCTTCAAAAGGCTCCACGTAAAATTTCAAGTCAAACCAACACCGTTTGACCCTCGATCAACTCTTGAGGAGAAAAATCAAGCCTCTCTGCGGTGAGAACCACCGAGGCCATCACTCATTAAACAAGGCACATGGGTGGCTTCTACATGCTTCCAAAGGGCTACACGTCAAATTTCAGGTCATTCCGACAATGTTTGACCCAACTTTGACGCTCAGAAGCAAAATCAGGACTCCCGGCGGCGGGGCTCCCCGAGACCATGGCATCCAAATTAGAGCTAATGGATCGTCTCAAAATGACTCCAACAGGCCCCCTGTCAAATTTCAGGTCAATCGGACATCAATTAACTATATATCAAAGCTCGACATTTTCCTCACGACGAAATCAAGGCTAGCAGCAGCGGGACTCCAAACGGCTAAAAAACTCAAACAAAAGCCAATGGTTGGTCCTATCTATTGCTAAAAAAGCTTCACCTCAAATTTAGGGTCATTTCGACATCGTTTGACCTAGTTTTGACTCTTGACGGAAAATCGGCTACAAAGTCTTCGACTTTTCCAAAAATAGGAAACTTTGTGCTCCGATTTGCACAGCTTCTCGTTAGGTTTTCTTCTGGGAAATTAAGTCAATAAGTGAGGGAAAATATCAAGAAAAATATAGGAGAAAAAAGAACTGAAAAATACCGAAAAACGGCCGAAAAACGGTGACCAAAAGGGAAAAAAATCCCTATGGTCGCCGGCGCCGGCGACCCTGGCCCATGGTCGTCGGTGCCGGCGATCCTGGGTGCATGGTCGCCGGCTTGGAAATCCTGGTCACCAGATTTCCCGCCTGCGACCATGGGCCAGGGTCGTCGATGCCCGCGACCCTAGGTGTATGGTCGCCGGCTTGGAAATCTGGGTCACCAGATTTCCGCCGAAAGGGCCATTTTCCGACCCTTTTCGCTTTTCGAATTGTTTGGTGCCTGCGGTTTTCTAAAACTAATTTTCGGTGCTTGAAAAAAGTTGATCTTCACCAACATCTCGGATCTACCATCAAGAGCATGTGATCATCATCGCAAGCTTCAAAATCGTCAATCGGCCAACCAAGAAAGTACACTTTATGCCCAGCCAATTGAGAAATCGACAAGACAGATGTTACTGGCCCACTGGTATTAATCAATGTCTGAAGTTGCATTGCTATCAGACATCTAACAACATGTGGATCCATCAACGATCATCACAAGAAGAATTCCAAAAGACGCGGTGCGGCCCGCGACTCTTCAAGCGACTTGGCGACCGCTTAATGCTGTTAATTGACCCGTTTATGACAACTTATTGTGGTCATTAACTCATTATTTTTTACGGCCCAATCAGAAGCGAGCAAATGGGAGTTACAAGTCGAAGGATACATGGCATTTAAACCAAGAAACTCCTCCCATGATGGAGATTAAAAGCAATTAAAAGCTCTTAATTATTCATCGGCCAATCAGAAGCCAAGGAAAAGGAGTTATAGAATAAATGAATTAAAACTTGTAACTCCTCCCTTTATGTGGCTTTATGACAATTAAAGCCCATGAACCCTCCTAAATAGCTACCAAAGGCCTATAAATAGGAGAGCATTCCAAGAAGAACAGGTCAGGAAAAATCCATCAGAAAAGTCCAGAAAAATCAGAAAATCCAGAACTTTTGTAACTGCTGCAACAATTTACTCTCCTTCGAAGAAACTCTTCTGCAACAAACACCACAAGGTGATCGAAGTCCCTTGGGGGGCCACCCCCCCATGGTCCCCTCTCCTTCTATTCAACATGACCTAGACGCGGCTCTTTGGCCCGTCTACTCGGTTTTTTATTGGATATAGGACCTCCCCTTGGTTTTTATCCTCTAAAAATCTGAGGTCCAAGCCAAGCCAAAAGAATCAAAGCATCATGTGTTTTCATCTGAAGGACGATGGCGGAGTCCGTACATGACTCACAACCGTCGATCTAAACAAGTCCTCACAATCTCCTGAGAAGTTAGATTCATTTTCTTACTTTTCTGTTGTATCTTGTATTTTTTTAAAGAGACAAAAAAAATCACAAGATGAGATTTGTAAATTGCCTTTCATGGAAAAATCGCCTCCTACGGCACAAAATCACTTTCTACTGCACAAAACCGCCTTTCATGGCAAACAAAAGAAAATCGCCTCTCACGGCATTCAAAGTCTTTATCTCTTTTCTTAAAAATATGTGTGCAATGGAAAGTTAGAAAAAAGATTGATTTTCTTTCTACTTGTGAAGGTGGATCTCCAGATCACCATTTCTAAATCCCAAGTAGAATAGAAAATTTGGCAAACTCGTACAAAAAATGTTGATGCTCGCTTTTCGTTCGCTGGACCCCGTCAAACCTGGGGTGGAGGAAGGCAAAAGCTAGGTCCATAAGTTGGCACAGCCGATGGGACATGTTCATTTGAGAATTTAATGTTTAGACTCTTTAGCTCCTTTCTAGTTGGTGGCCTATGTTGAATCTTGCATCTAAAAAAACATGAGATGGGATTCTTGGAAATTTCTTTCTTTAAAGTTTATTTCTAGTCTTTCTCTTTTCAAAATAAATCTGATTTCTCTTTTTTTTATTCAAATTGCAGAAACTTTCGTTCTTTCCTTTTCAGACAGTACCTCGCGGAAATTGCTGAGCTGACGTTCGGATTGGGAGGCGCCATTTTCACTCTTTGATGGGTCCATTAGTGATCTTTCAAAACAAAAAAAAAAAAAAAAAAAAAAAAAACTAAAAATTCATATTTCTCTCTTTTGATTCAAATTGGAGAAACTTTGGTTCTTTCCTTTTCGAACAATAGCTCGCGGAAATCGCTGAGCTGACGTTCGGATTGGGAGGGGCCATTTTCACTCTTTGATGAGTCCATTGGTGATCTTACAAAAAAAAATCAGATTTCTCTCTTTTGGATTCAAATTGGGGAAACTTTGGTTCTTTCCTTTTCGGACAATAGCTTGAGGAAATCACTGAGCTGACGTTCGGATTGGGAAGGCCCATTTTCACTCTTTGATGGGTCCATTAGTGATCTTTCAAAACAAAAAAGAGAACAAAAAAAAATTTAGAATTCTCTCTTTTGGATTCAAATTGGAGAAACTTTGGTTCTTTCCTTTTCGAACAATAGCTCGCGGAAATTGCTGAGCTAACGTTTGGATTGGGAGGGGCCATTTTCACTCTTTAATGGGTCCATTAGTGATCTTTCAAAAAAAAAAAAAAAAAAGAAAAAGAAAAAATTCAGATTTCTCTCTTTTGGATTCAAATTGGAGAAACTTTGGTTCTTTCCTTTCCGGACAATAGCTCGCGGAAATCACTGAGCTGACGTTCGGATTAGCAGGGGCCATTTCCTCTCTTTGATGGATTCATTAATGATCCTTCCAAAAAAAAAAGGGTTCAAAAAAGAAAAAAAACACTAAGGTCGCACCAATTGCGTTCTTTGACCAAAGTGGATCTAAGAAAAGCCTTGTCCAGAGTGTGGAGGTAGCTAGAATGTTCTAGGCAAGGGCCCTTCAAACGGGTTCATTAAGTAATCCTACCCTTACCTGGGGGCTGATCTATCTACTAAAGTTTCATAAAACCAAATTGGAGACCTATGTGTACTCTATAAAAAAATCTTTAAAAAAAAAACTTCTGTCATTTTTTAGTTCAGATTTGAGAAATCTCGGTTCCTTCCTTTTCGGATTCAGTGCTTGCAGAAATGTTTGAGCCTGTATTCGGATTGGAATACAATTTTCTCTCTTCGATGAATTTGATTTTGACCCTTTTTTCTTTTTTTTTGAAAAAGAAACTTCCATCAGTTTTGGGTTCACATTCGAGAAATTCCGGTTCCTTCCCTTTCGGAATTAGTGCTCGCAGAAATGTTTGAGCGTTGGAATAACATTTGCTCTCCTTTATGAATCCAATCTTGACCTTTCAAAAATCCCATCTCGTGTCCATTCCAAGGATGCAATTTGCAACATTTGTGCCTAGCAGTGCTAGTACGCCCTTTCGGGTCTACTGCATTCGCAACCGACACATTTGTAACTTCAACCTTATATCATTTTATCTTGAGTGAGCCTCGTTTCTCGGTAATTTAAATTAAGGTTTACAATTGCTTCTAACAGTCACTGGAACGCTCACTCTGAGCCTACCATACTTGCGTTTAGAACAATTATACCCTCTATGGCTTTTTGCCTTCTTCATTACGCTTAGGCCGGGCCATGCCCTTTGAGCAATTTGAAAAGACAAAACCATAGTATTTTCCATTTATGATCATATTCTTGTGATTACTAATAGATGTGGTTTTGTTTCAGAAGTTTTCCAAACTAACAATGGCAGCTTCATTGACCATCACTTTTGATGAGAACAAATACCAACTCATGCTTCAAGAGAAGCAAAACAAGCGCACTCACAAGCGCCCTGCCAGCTGCCCAAGCATCATCTCCCTCGGCAACTCACAAAACACCGGGTCAACCTCTACTCCCCATACTATCGTCTTCGGGTCGCTGTAACCATTCCCACTTCCCGTAAAAGAAACTGCACCTACCAAGAAGCAGAAAACCGCCCCTAAACGTGTCACTGCCATGATACCAAGGGCAATCATCAAAAAACTTGAAGCCCGTGGTAACCCCACAAAGCCTTAGCCTGCAAGAGACCAGGTCTGCCCTAAGACTTTGTCCTCGAGACCTTCACCAAAACAAAGGACGTCCCGAACATCTACAAAGCCAGCATACTTGGCCCCTCTGAAGGAGAACCGGTTCTACCCTCTCTCTTACATGAAAGAGGAGAAAGCTACCCTCCGCCAAACAACAAAATCAATTTAGCATGAGCCGGCTTGCTTCTACAAGCCCAAAATCAGATCATGCATCACCGGGCCTCTACAAGAACCTGCAAAGGCCCACTCTCCTGCAGCTCGACCCTTCATCTCAACAGGGGCCGAACTTGCAAAATTCAAAGCCTCACTGCGACAGGTAAAGAACCGTGTCCAGATCCTGTCCATGCCAAGCTTCAAGGAAGACAGGCTCGACTGCTGAGCACTAGGGACTACATCCTCTATTGCTAGAGCACAGCCAAAGTTAACTAAAGCTCAAATTGCTCGTCACATACATTGCCACGCGGCATATCGACAGAAGAGACTAGAGAAGCAAAGAATCCAGCATTCTACCCTTCAAGTCTTTACAAAATGGGTCGAAAAAGGAAGACCCGACCAAGTTGCTGCTGTCCATATGGTTGGCAAAACCAAAAGACGCCACAAGTCAACAACCAAAATTCATGTCAGATGGCTGGTGACTCTCAGCGTCTCCCGGACACGAAGACATCAGGAGGACTCTCCCACTACTTCAAGTCAAGGACACTGGAGTGACCATTCCTCGGGCTCTTCATCCAAAAGAATGAGCTCTAGCTCAGTCACCAAGACCGTATCATCATTCGACTCTCGAAGGGTGAATGTTCTGGTCACAAACTCTAAGCAACCTCCGCCGCACGATGACATGGCTCTACGCATCCAGCAGCTGGAGCAAGGACAGCAGAGAATAGAGGTTCTAATGAAAAACCTCCTTCTCACTTTCCAACGTTTGTCAAATAATGAAGTCCCACTAAATGACGAGGCAAATGGTGGAGAAGATGAGTCACGCGCCCTTACTAAAAAGGACGTTGACGATATCCTCGCTAAAGCAAAAGAAGAGGATACACTAAAGGTGCATGGAATCAAGCCACCATATCCCTTACGGATGGACTCGGTTCCGTTCCCTGCAAAATTCAAGCAACCTACTCTCTAAACATATATGGGGAAAGGTTCCGCCAGACAGCACGTCATCCACTTCAAAATCCTGACGGGAGCTATTACGGATCAAGATGCTCTCAAGATCCGTCGCTTTGCAAGTACCTTAAAAGGTACAACCATTGATTGGTACTCTACTCTGCCAGAGGATTCCATTCAAAACTGGACCATGCTAGAGACACGCTTCCTGATCCACTTCAAAGGTGAGGATCATCCTATTACTATGGCTCAGCTCTGCAGCCTAAAACAGGGAGAGAATGAGTCAACGTACCACTTCATTCACAAGTGGAAGGCGATGGCATACAAATGCTTAGATGTGCTGCTACAGGCGTCGCTGTTTGACATCTGCTGTAACAACATGAGAGCAAGGATCCGCTCCATGATCATCGGCAACAAATCAAGAAATCTAGGAGAACTCCTAGAAGCATCTATGGAGGCTGAAATGGTGATCAAAGACCTCAACAGTTAGAAATCATCAAAGAAAGAGCCGACAGCCATTACAACCTCAAAGCCAAAGAAAAAGGAGGTTCTCAATGTGCAAACTAAGTCAGCTCCTCAGTCGCCAAAGAAAGCTGAAAACAAAACTGCGGGTAAAGACCTGAACTCTCTGATGCCTTCAAAGAACGAGTAGAGAAGAAATACCCGTTCGATGAAGATGTTAAAGAAATCTTTGGGGATCTCTCGGGAAATGGAAAACTCACATTGCCTGACCTCAAAAGACCGGGAGATGTTGGCAAAACCAACGATCCCCAGTACTGTCCATACCACCAGATGGTCTCGGATCCTCTCAATCAATGTTTCGTTGTGAGAGAGAAGATTAACGAGATGTGGAAAAACGAGGTCATCACCTTTGACAAAAATTACGGGTCCGCCTCCATCAACATGGTGTCATATGGACAAACATCCAGATCACCAAAGGATAAGATCACTACTTCCTTCAAGGTGATAAAAATGACTCAAACGTCCCAAGAGTTGATTACTTACCCAACACTAGATGGACAGCCCATATGGGTCCACACCGATCTCCTAGAAGATGAGAATTGGGCGATCGTCAAAACAAAGCCGACTGCTCAACAGCGAAGGCAAGCAAGGAGACAACTCTGTAAGTTCAAACAGCAGGAGAAAGCTCAACCAAAACGAGAAGCCCCTGAAAAGGCAGAGACTTCCTCTACCGCTTCCTTAGGGGCAATGGAAGAATCCTTTCCAAAAACTTAAAGGACAGCAAGAAAATTCACCCTTGGTGATTTATGCCACCACAGCTTAGAAATGAAGTTACGCAAGGGGCATCAGACTCTTGCAACTCGGTAGTCGGATTCTCCCTAGATGGATATGAGTCTAGTGACACAGCTAGTGACACCGATGAGTGGGAAGAATCCCTTGAAACAGGAGAATACCTCTCCAACGAAGAGTGGATTCCCAAATCTCACCTTATGCTAGGAATCTGGTATAATCCCTTACAGCCATAAGGATATTGGTCTGATGATGAAGAAGACCAAGAGGTTGCTCAAGAAAATGCTGTCGATCCAGCACCCACTAATGCTCCAATGGAACCCAATAATGTTGAACCACAAGGGGTAGATGACAAAGAAGATTTTGCTCCTATGCCCAATCTAGCAGAATATGCAATAATGATCTTGCAGCGTCTAGCTATAGAGCAAGAGTAGGATCACATCAATCAACTTGATTGCAATCCAGAACCAGAGGTCCCAGAAAACCTACAATCATCTCCTCCGGTAACCCCGGAAAATGAAGAAAGTTGTTGGATCGTTGATCCTCTTACATCTGAGGATGAGTCCGAATCCCAACAGTCCATTCTGGGGGCATCTCCTATTTCTTGCAATGCGATAGGTCGAGATGATAGTTCTTATGAAGCATCATCTGTCGAGGCTGCAAACTCTCAGACTACGTCTGGTAGCATATCTTCTGAAGCCACATCTTATCGGGTGACTTCCACTGAGATATCATCTTCTCAGCCTTCGTCTCCTGAAATTGTGACATCGGAATTCAAGCCTTTTCCGATTGATCACCATGAAGAAGCTTTAACCGATGAAGTCTTCAAAGAAAACCTGGTCAACTGGTCTCAGATACCCGACCTCATAGGTGATGTATGGACCAATGAAATACTCAACAAAGAAGAAAAGTTGGTGGATGCTATTTAGGACTTGTTCCCGGAAAATGCTCCATGCAATGCAATTACTGAAGACGGCAATGCTGCCGCGGAAACGTTTTCAGCAAATGAAAAGGATCAACCCCTTGATCCCAAGGGTGATCTTCCAAACAAAGACCCTTCACAAGAAGCACTCGAAGTAAGCATTCAAGCTCCCTTCGTGATCTCTTTCAAAACATCAAAGCCTTTGGTCAACACAACCAATGCAAAGAGGACAAAAGAAAAGACTGGGGGCAAGTTCACTGTCTCCTTGGTGTCAATCATGCAAGACACTGATTCTGACTCAGAAACAGAAAAAGAAGATACCGCGTCTTCTATCTTCCATAATTCTGAAGCATCTTCATCACGTCCAGCACTTGAACCTTTTGAAGGAAGGTATCTTGTACCGAACTTAAATGTCTCTCTTGACAATGGGTGAACTCATCGAACAAGAAGGTGACGACATTGAGTCTTCCTTGATGGAGAGTATCCACCACATATCGGATCTCAATATCGCTCTTGATGGTCCTAACCCCACAGAGTCATTCAAGAAAGGTGACCTTGTGTTTGCGGTTAAAAAAAAACCATTAATTCTTGTTTGTACATCTAAAACCAGCAATGAATCAAGATGGGAAGATCCCTATATCATTGACAAAGCCTTCTCCAATGGAGCATATGCTTTCTTCAATTTCGAAGGAGATAGGTTTATGCTGCATAACAAATTTCTCCGACGTTGTTCTTGAAACTACGTCACTATCTGCTGTCCAACACAGTATACCTGATTTCGAGGATCAATCTCTTAAAGGTCCTTGTCACAAAAGCAGGTTATCTCAATGCCCGACTGGCAAAATGGTCCATCCTTCTATCACAGTTTGACATTAGGTATGTACCACAAAACGCAATCAAGAGCCAAGCTCTAGCAGACTTTCTCGCAGAGCATCCACTGCCAAGGATTCTCCACTCAGGGATGATCTCCCATACGAGCCTGTCTACAATGTAAAGACTTCCTCATCAGATGCTTCTTGGGACACGTACTTCGACGGTGCAACCAAAACAAATGAAAAAGGAAATCTGATATCGGGAATTGTAATTCTCTTTATTAGTCCCGACAAATACATGATTCCACACACTTTCTCGCTACTGGAACCATGCTCAAACAATGAAGCTGAGTACCAAGCCCTGATTAAAGGATTGGAACTCGCCCTCGAATCTGGCATCACCGTGCTAGAAGCCTTTGGAGACTTTCAACTGATCGTCAACCAGATGAATAAAAAATTTGAAGTCAGGAAGCCTGATCTGTTGCCTTATTACAATAAGGCATAATCGCTTCGTCAAAAGTTTGACATCTGTCACATCACCCACATCCTTAGAGGTGAAAACATCCATGCAGGTGCCTTGGCTGGACTCGCTGCATCTATGGCGATCCAAGAACTGGAAAACATGAGAATTACTGTGTGTCAAAGAAGGATTCTCCCTCCTCTCAACACACACCAAACAGTTGTTGAGTGCCACCGAGTGGTTGGAAGTCGGATTTCCATCCTCAAACCTCCGATCGGCGATTGGAGGGATTCGTTCATTGATTAAATTATGTTCGGAATCCTACCTGAAGATCCAAAAGAGCGGGTAAGCGTTCAAAGACAAGCCCGAACTTTCATTTGGATATTCCTTCAAAAATGCTTTACAAAAAATCCTACAATGGAGTACTTCTACGCTGCTTCTCAGAACAAGATGCTGAAGAAACACTCAAAGAAGTGCATGCTGGTCTTTGTGGAGCTCATCAGGCTGGTCCTAAGCTCTACGATCAGATAAAAAGGTGAGGTTATTATTGGCCTACCATAGTAGCTGATACAATGCAATTTACTAAGCGCTGCCAACAATGCCAAGTACATGGAAATTATGTACACGTGCCTCCAAAATGGCTACATCCTACAGCGATCTCATGGCCTTTTGGAGCCTGGGGTATGGACATCATAGGTCCTATCTCTCCCCCATCAAGCAAAGGTCATCACTTCATCTTCGCCGCTACAGATTATTTCTCCAAGTGGTCAGAAGCATTTGCGTTCAATAAAATGAAGACCTCATTAGTCCTTTAATTCTTGCGCACCAACATCATTTGCCGCTTCGGCATACCAAAAAAGATTCGTCCATGATAACAAACCACAATTTCGAGATCATAGATTCTACAAGTTCTGCTACAAATACAAAATCCAAAGTTGTCATTTGACTCCGTACAATTCGACAGCAAATGGACTAACAAAAGCCTTCAACAAGACACTTTGCAAAATTCTCAAGAAAATGGTCTCTAATCGCAAAAAAGACTGGAGCGACAAATTATTAGAAGTTTTATGGGCCTATCGAACCACCGTTCGAGGACTAATCCATAGCACACCATTTTCCTTGGTCTATGGATGTAAAGTTGTTGTTCCTTTAGACGTACAAATCCCTTTCTTAAGGGTATCTCTACAAAATGACATGATGCAAGAAAGCAATGTGAAATTGAGACTCCAAGAACTGGATAATCTCGATGAAAGAAGGCTTGAAGCTCTACAAAGATTGAGCTTTACCAAGCACGCATGGCAGGATCTTTCAACAAGAAGGTCAGGCAACATGCCCACGAAAAGGGTGACTTGGTTTTGGCAGTAAAAAGGCCAATGGTTTTTGCCCACAAATCCAAAGGCAAATTCGAACCAAAATGGGAGGGACCCTTGGTTATCAACAAAGTCTTCTCCAACGGCGCATGTGCTCTTCTAAATATTAAGGGTGACAGATGTATGCTGCCCATCAATGGCAAATTCTTGAAGCGGTACTACCCTTGAAGACTTCGTTCATCGGGTCAGAAAAATGCCTACACGGCCTAAGCCTATACCTAGGTACTTGCTCGTCCAAACCCACTCCTTTTGAAATTTTCAGCCTTACGTTGAAATTTCTAGAAAAAGGTAACCTCAAAATAATGCTTACTTTCAATGTTTCATTGTTAAAAAAAATCAAATAAAAAAACTCAAGTTTAGGAGCCTCTTCCCTAACTTGACCAAAATCTTTGATCCTTGAACCCAAAGTTCATGGTTTGAAACAAAAAACAGGACCCAGGGATTTCCACCCTAGTCCACCCCGACTTTTACCACCAAAAACGGTTTTGAGTCAAAATTTACGACCCTCATGTCTTTAAACAAAAATGGTTTTTCAAAAAACCGCAGGGAAGCGACGTTTGGTCGATACTCGCAAAACCCAAAAATCGGAAGGATGCGAACCCCATTCGATACTTCCAAAACCTCAAAATCGCAAGGAAGCAACACCTCGATGATACTTGCAAAATTAAAAAAAAAAATATATATATCGTGGAGACGCAACGTTTCAGTTGATATCCACAACTCAAATTTCAAAACAAAAACAAAGGTCCGAAAAAACCTAAAATTTCAAAAATCGTGGGGAAGCGACATTTCATCGATACCCGCAAAATAAAGTTTTTTTAAAAAGCAGGGAGGCGACGCTTCGTCGATACTTGCACCCAAATCCCTGAAGAGGTGACATTCCATTGATACTCGCAACCGAATGAGCAAGGAAGCGACATTCCATCAATACTTGCAACCATTCAGCAGGGAGGCGACCCTTAGTCGATACTTGCATTTTTGGAAACCAAAAACCCGGCTTTTATGTCAAAAACCTGGCTTTCACGCCAAAAACAAAACAAAAAAAAAAATGAATTTTATGCCAAACAAAACAAAACCCGGCTTTCATACCAAAAATCAAAAATTCGGCTTCCACGGCAACAAAACAAAACTTTGTTTTCAAAAAATTCGGCTTTCATGCCAAAAATCTAGCTTTCACGCCAAGCAAAAAAAAAAAAAATTTTGGCTCCTATGCCACAAAAATTGGCTCTTGTGCCACAAAATTTTGGCTCCTATACCACAAAATTTGGCTTCCATGGCACAAACAAAACTTTTTTGGCTCTCATGCTATAAACCAAAATTTGGCTTCCATGCCACAAACAAAACCCTTTTGGCTCTTATGCCATCAAAATTCGGCTTTCATGCCATTCCAAAATCCAGTTTTCACGCCATCTTAAAATTTGGCTTTCGAGCCAGGCTTTCGCCGCAAAATCCGGCTTTCATGCCCAAAACAACCCTTTGACAAATGATTTTCACAAAATGACAACCTTTTGATCAAATTTTCAAACAAACCATTCCCATTCAATTTTTGCTTATTTTCATCAAAAAATGATTTAAGTGAAACGAGGGAATGCAAAAAAGAACGGTACCAAAAAATTTATACATGGAGGTACTGAAGAAAAGAAGAAAATAGTTTGTTACAAATCAGGAGCTCAATCTAACATGGTCTTCAACCAAAGATTCAACTCCTCAAGCGGACTCTTGGCCTTAGCCTCCAAAGCTTCCAGGCCGCGCTTCTTCAAAATCTTCCCATAAAATGCGGCAGAACGTCGTGACCCATCATCAGCACGAGAAAGCTCTTCCCAGAGAATCTGCCATCGCTCATATTCCTGAGCCTTCCTCTAGAGATTGCTGTCAGCTTCTTCAACCTAGCGAATCAGGGTCCCCTCTTTAGCGCGAGCTTCCGCAATGGTAGTCCATTTGGCAGCAGTTTGTTCCTCCAAAAGCTCAAGACACTGCCTGGCCTCGATGACCTCCTTATCAAGACGGTGCAGGTCCTGTGTCAGCTCAATGATAACCAACTCGGTGACGTTCCTCTCCCAAACGAACTGCTTCCGAGTTCTTGAAATCTAATCCACTTCAGATTTGACTTCGCTGGAAGGCTTAACAAACATCTCATTGAAGAAGTCACCATTTGGAAAGCTCTTGGTCTCAGTCCACTTGTTGCCCAAAGCGATGACTTCGTCAACAAAAGCCTTGGCCCTTGCAATGTCCGGACCGACCTCTTCGCTTTCAGCAAGAATGTCCTGTACATGCTTGATCATGCCGAAGCCAGCCTCGAAGTAACCAGAAGAGAAAGTCTTGATCCAAGAACTCAAGACACTCTTCAGCACTCTCTTCGCATATTGAAGAGACGGTCCAGATGAAGTCTCACCCTGCTCCATCGGCCGACTGCCTCTGTCATGCTTCATTGGAAGGATAGTCAACAAACTATGTCCAATCGAAGATGCTGGTGAAGGAATCTCATCAGGAGGTATCATCTCTGCCACACCAAAACTAGATGTAGCCCCTACTTCTGGATCAACCGCGTGCACCCCTTGCTCTGGACCTAAAGAAGATGGAGGGACTTCTCTTGTTGCTTCACAACCTACCAATGAAAGACAAAAAGGTATGAATATGATCTTGTCAAAAATCAATATCAAGATTATTACTACAAATACCTTCTTTAACAACCGGAGATTACTTTTTCCCTCTATGAGCTCATCTAAAGCAAAAGAAACCATACCAGGTGAAGGTTTTGGAACCACTCCAGAATCCCTTGGCTCTTCCTCAGATGCCACAACCAGATCCATCACCGCCTCATCGGCCGGAACCTCAGGCGTCACCAAATCATCATCTTCTGCTAAAAAGAAAGAAAGCAGCAGATCAAAACAAAAATCTCTCATGAAAGAAAAAAAACTAAAAGAGAAAAGGGAAAAGCATACCATCATCGGTGGTCTCTTTTTCTCGACTCCTCTTCTCTGGAGGCTCATCAGCATGCCCTAACACCTCCTCGCAATAATGGGAGGGACTTCCAGATCGGGAGAGTCTTCGTACCGCCTCTTATTACAACGCTGGCCTCTCCTCTTGCTTTTGTGGGTCGGTTTGCTTGAGGTACTTGTAAGGTTCGTGACCTTACTGGGTCAATTGGGCCCAATAGTAGGCCTGTTGACCCGTTTATTTTATATTTATTATAAGTAATGTATTGTTAGATACTTAGGTGGGTTTAGATCATGAGTGAGTTTCTTTTAGTGATAGAATAGAGGCTGCGAAGTTTCGTGTGATTCCGAGTTTGTTTGATCATAGCAGGGGGGGTA
Source organism: Persea americana (assembly GCA_029852735.1). NCBI lineage: Eukaryota > Viridiplantae > Streptophyta > Magnoliopsida > Laurales > Lauraceae > Persea > Persea americana. Next base: position 21,204,530 of record CM056816.1, read on the forward strand.
GTTTGCAATTTAGGGAAAAATTGAGTGTTTTTCCGAAAAGTTCCAATCGCCATGATTTTGGATTCGTTGGAAAGGTCTCGTTGCGCTGATCATTTTTATCTCTTGGCTTGTCACGATCCGATGATCAGAAACCCTTCAAGTGTTCCATTCCTTCATCAGACCCACTTAAGGGCAAACTTGTCTTTTTCCACTTCTCTTCTTCTTAAGCAGAGATTTGCGATAATCTCTATCTTTTCTAATCTCTGCAACGAAACTACAGCAATCCTCTTCTTCTTCCTCTTCATCTTCTCAAGCGCAAAACTCTTGGGAGAGATCATCTTGAATATCCAAACCGCACATCTTCTTCCTCGCAATCTCCTCTTTACATTGATCCTGGTTTGGTAAGATTTCCCTCACCCTCATCTTTCAATCATTTTCTCTTTTGGTTAGATTTACGTTTGATCTCAATCTTTTCCTTTCTTTTCTTCTTCTTGGCGTTTTAGGTTGCGTTTGGTTCGGTTAGATCGTGGTTTTTGTGGTAGTAGAGCTTCTCCTCAAGTTTTCCTAATTTCATATTCTTCTTGGTTGAAGCAAGTAGATTTTCTTTATATATTGAGCATGCATGTATCATTATTGCTCTTGTTAGTTCATTGCTTAGACTTTCGCTAATTTCCAAGCTTGTCATGGTTAATTGGATTACATATGCTAAAATTGGATAAATGGGTTGAATGGACTTTAATTGATGGTTGATTTGATGAATGGATGGAATGTGATTTCAGAGAGAGAGCATGGAGGCTTTTCTCATGCAGGTACAGGCCTTGGAAAGGCTTAGGAAGGAAGGCGATGAACTCTAGGTGAATGGGATTGAAAATACATTGAAACAGGGCAAATCTGCTTCAGCTCGGGCTCAGGCAGCAAACAGACTCGCTATAGTGGACTTAACCCTCGCTAGAGCGAGCTCTGCTACTATTCTGGAGCCCAACCAGTATGCATTCTCGCTATAACGAGACTTTGGCTCGCTATAGCGAGACTGCATTCTGCAGTCAGCAACGTCCACTTCGAACGAGCATAACTTTTGACCCATTCGTCAGAATTTGGAGTTCTATATACCGTTGGAAAGCCTTGAGACGTAGAATCTAATGGTTTTAGTTTCATTACGATCGTGGATCTGAAAGTGATGTAAATACCTTGATTATTGATTCAACTAATGTTTTTACTGAAAATGATACCGGTAACCTAGGTTTGGACCTTAGATTTTGGAAACCATGAACCTAGTCTCTCATGACTATTAATGGGATTGAAATCGAAGCACGTGGCTTGGTATGCGCCGATAGGTTGTCTAGGTATTCCTGTATGACATGTGGTATAACCGAATGCATATGGAATTGTATCAATAGATGCTTCACATGATTGTACATCAAGGGATTTCCTTAAAAGCATCATTAATCTAATTCTACATGTACTCCGTTAGAACATGTAGGGTGCCGGGATGACACCACTTGCCTAGGTTTGGATTGTAATTCCTCCTTGACTTGTGAATTGTATCCGTTGTTATCGGTCCTTGTACACTCTCTCGGCATAAAACACTTAACTAATTATGAAACCTAAATCCTTGTAGAACTAGGACTTGGACCTGACCTAGGGAGTACCATAGGAACCATGTGTCATGAATTGATAAACATGACTAGCTGGCATGTAAGGGATTATCATGTGGCTAACTTGTCTTGTATTGTCTTGAATGAGATAATCCCTAAGAACATGTCTTGTTTGTTGAACTAGCCAGACCTGCTTGTCTTGGTTTTCCCTCGTGTCAACACCACTTCATTATCATTTGCATGTCATGGCCAACTGCAGTTTGGGGATTTATTGATGGGCCGGTTACTCGGACATAGGGGTGGGCAGTCGGCTTTGGACTGTGTCCACGGCGTTGAATAGTTGGGAGCGGGCTTGGACCGTGCTACTATTCTCAGGACCAGGAGCAAGGATCCCCTTGGAGCCGGACTTTGGTATCAATAGTCCGGATTTGATTCTTACTGGTACCCCGGGAAATGGCTTGGACATCCTCAGAGTCTCCTTCATGTTACTTGCATTGCATTGCTTGTATAGTGGTGATTGTTAGTGTTGCTAGGATTCCTATTATTGTTTCTGATGATTATTTATTCATGCTTTATGCCTAGCTTCGATACCTTGTATTCTCTTTATTATTATACTTGTCATTACTCTTATACTTAATGCATGTTATGTTCGTTATATCTTGCTTATCTATTGCTAAACATGTCGTTGACTCTATTCCTTGGTATGCAAACACCTCAGGTGAGTACTACTATGAGGAGCTGGCAGGTGAGGAGATCCCAGAGGATCTCCAACCAGCTGAGGAGGAGCGAGAGTGGCGTGCCGATGACGTAGAGTAGCGTCATCACATCCGGCACAAGAGAAACTCACTTGGTACATTCACTAGATTTTATTTATTCATTTATTATTCTCTCATTTGACCTTTCCTTTATTGACATCATTGTTCTTTTAAATGGCCTTGGTTATTGGGATGGCAATTGTTAATACATTAATTCCTTGATTAACTTTATTTATTTCTTTGTGCAACTTTAAATATTAATGAGATTATTATGCCTTGATTGATATCCAAATGTGCCTCGAATTGTATGAATTCCACAGTTTTATATTATTTGAAGTTTGAAATACAATATCCTCACAGCGGACTTACGATCCTTGGGCCTCAAGGGCAAAATTTTTAATTAGCCCTAAATTTTACTCCCTGGATCCAGTTTATTCTCTAATCGGGTTCGGGGGACGTGACAGTACCCGCCCCGCTATCAAAATCAGGCCTCTCGGTGGAGTCCTCACTGGATGGTCTGCTCTTGCCAGTAGACCCCATGGAAGCCTTCATTCGCTTTGATTGCATCCAAGCGTCGATCTCGGCCTCTTCGTCCCCCAGCTGTTTCAAGACCTCACCAGGTACCTCTTGTACAACTCCTGATCTGATGACATCCTGTTCACCAAAAAAGCCTATCTTATGCTTCTCTCCCGAAAGAAAAGCCAAAACTTCGTCTCGTTGGACGCCATCTGATTTGCCAAGACCCTTCCCAGGAGACTACTTTACATCAAGCTTCTTCTTGGAAAGCCCACGGTACACCAAAAAGCTCTCCACGAACCACTTCGTGAAGCCAAAACTCCGGAAAGTGGGCAACTCAGGATAGGAAATCATGGCTGTAGTGTCATCCGCAATATAAAAAGCCCATGCATTCCTCCCATCCTGCAGACCTCCAAAACGCTTCACCCAATTGTTGTCGTCACCCTTGAAAATGCCAAGGCCCACCGGTCTCAAATCGACCGATGAATGATCTGAACTTTGGTAGCCACTGGCCGGCATCAACATGTCAATGCGGACAAGCGACTTCTCTGTATAACCGGAAGAGCCACTGACGAAAACCCCGGTCTTGATCACATTGGTCCTCTTCACCCAACTTGGAGGATCTTCCCTCTTAGAGCATGTGGGAGAAAGGCTCATGATCGAGACAGTGCGATCGAAGGTTGATCGGGTAGAAACAGTTCTCTCCTCACCATCAGCTGTGTAAAAGAACTGCAAACATCTCCTTTGGTATGTTGAGTCGTCAGGGATTGCATCACCAAAGAAAAAGGTAGGCTTGGGCACGATGCTCTGATAGCCCATAACCCATGGACGACTGCTTACCACAATCTTGTAAAACTCCTCATCCTTGAGGACGATCAATCACTGTCTCACCTCATCTCGGTTGATCGAGTCACACTCTTCCAAGTTCCTCTCCACATACTAGACCTTCTCCCAGGCCTGCTGTATGGCCGCATTAGAAGATCTAGCAGAACGGCGAGGTGCGACGAGCCCTTTACCCTTGTTCCTTCTGGAGGAACTACCTGCAAAGGATAAAAAAAAAAAAATCAATCATCAAAATGACAGAATTTTACTAAAATCCTAACGAAATTTTGGCATGGCTCTGCGGCAATTCCGAAGAAAGGGAAATACCTAGAAGAAGATAGGAAGCTTGAAGATGAGCTCAACATTGCTGCGAGCTCATAATCAATGGAGGATTCTCAAAGAAGGCTTAAATTCAAACATTGCTGCGAGATTAAGCTAGTCTTCTCAAACCCCCGCAAGACTAAAGAAAGGGCTCAACATTGCTGCGAGCTCCAAATCTCAAAACTTGTAAAAAATTTCTAGGTGTGCATCATCATCGTGCTCCCAAATCAATTTACCAAAAAATCATGCATAAAAGAAAATCATCATGCATTAAATGCTAGGAAGACCTTGACAAAAGTTTGACCAATTCCAACCCAACTTGGTCAAAACCAATCAAACTTTGTCTAAGTCAAATTTCATGTTGACTTGACCTAGAAACTCTGGCCTTTTATTTTGATGCATCAAACAAACAATGCATGAACATCTTGGATTGCATAATTCTCGTTATCATGGTGAGCAAAACGAGGGAAAGCAAGAAAAAAAAAAACCTCTTCAAAAAAAAAATTTGGGCTGACCCACTGCTACGTGGCAGTACGGACAAAGAAAACAAAAGAAAAAAAAAAGAGAAAGTAAAAAAAAACGGTGAAAAAAAAAATAAAAAAAAACCGTTAGGAAAGAAAAAGAAAAGAAAAAAAAAACCACATGAAAAAAAAAACGTGTGACAAAAAAAAGAAGGAAACACGTGAAAAAGAAAAGGAAGAAAAAAAAGAAAGAGAAAAAGAAAAGAAAAGAAAAGAAAGAAAGAAACTTTTTCTTCTACATGGAGTTTCTTGTGAAGGAAGAAAACTTACTTGAAGCCATGGATGGAGAAGAAAGAGAACTTGAAGATCCTTGGAGAAGAAGGGTTCTTGATCTTGGAGCACTCTTGAAGACTTTTTTGCAAAGCAAGGAGGTAAGTGCTAAAAATTAGCAACCTTCCCAAAAGAAATATTCTTTGAGAGACTTTCTCCCAAAGAAAGATGCTTTGAGAAACTTTCTCCCAAAGAAAGGAAACTTGAGAGATCCTCTCCAAGTAAGGATATTTTTATATATTCTCTACCCAAAAGAGATATTTTTAGATTTTCTTCACAAAAATGACGCCACATGAGATCTAAGCCATCTTCAAGGCTTAAGGTCCCATGGGTTAGCCCATATAAGCCAGGTTTGACCACCTAGGCACTAAAAGTGGCTTTTAGTAAAAAATTCCTCTTACCAAGAGCATACAAGAAATGGTTCCATGCCTCCTTTGAGTCGATTGGACCATACAAAAAAAAAATCCAAGCCTCATATGAGTTTCCAAAAATCCAAACCATCCAACCCCATGCACCAAATTAAGTCAAAACCTTGAAATTAACATTCCACAGAAACCCAAACCACTCCAATGGACCCAAAATTGTCCCAAAGAGTGACAAAAAACCAAACCATCCTCCCCTAACCTGCCACATACAGCTTGCTAGGTCACAAGGCCAAAATCAAAATCCAAAACCTGACCCCCTAACCTGCCACATACAGTTCGTTAGGTCACAAGGTCAAAAACCAAAAACCTTCTTGATCGCCTAATGGGCCACATAAAGCCTTTAGGTTCACAAGGTCAAAAGAAAAAAAATCCCAAAACCCAAAACCCAAAACGAAAATCCAAATCCCTCCTGTCATTTTCAAAACTTTACCTTAAGATGGTACATGATCCCTCTCACTGCCATAAAATCCCCTTGGAAACTCAAGAAGGCTACTCTATCAAAAGAAAAATGCTCAGAAACTCTTAGTTAAGTTAGAAGCTCTCCTTTAAAGTTTTCTTCGAGGCATATCGATTTCAAAAGCTATGCAATTTATCGCTGTAACTCGAGGGGGCATTTGTTGACACCAAATGTCACTTTGCCTCTTCAACATCAAAAGCTACATGGAGCCGCATCCTACTACAAATAGGCAATGCTTCTTTAAGCATCAGATATTGTCAGAATCAAACAAAAACTGCAAGATCCTTAAAAATAACCAAAAGAAGGCTACACATGAAGTTTCAGGCCATTTCAATACCATTTGGCCTAACTTCACTCCTCCAGCGGCTGAGCAGGAGCTCCCGGCGGTGACAGTGTCAAAGATATCAAGTCTTTGATCAGAGCTTATGGATAGTCTCAAAATACCTCCAAAAGGCTTCACGTCAAATTTCAAGTCAAACCAACACCGTTTGACCCTCCATCAACTTTCGAGCAGCAAAATCAAGCCTCTCGCTGGCCAAAATGACCGAGGCTATCAATCATCAAAAAAAGCACATGGGTGGCTTCTACATGCTTCTAAAGGGCTACACGTCAAATTTCAGGTCATTCCGACAACGTTTGACCCAACTTTGACGCTTAAAAGCAAAATCAGGCCCCTCGGCGGCGGGGCTCCCCGGGATCATCGCATCCAAATCAAAGCTAATGGATCGTCTCAAAATAACTCCAATAGTCTCCCTGTCAAATTTTAGGTCAATCGGACATCGGTTGACCGTATATCAAAGCTTGACATTTTTCTAGCGGCGAAATCAAGGCTAGCAATGACGGGACCCAAAACAGCTCCAAAACTCAAATAAAAGCCCATGGTTGGTCCTATATATTGCTCAAAAAGTTTCACCTCAAATTTCAGGTCATTCCGGCATCGTTTGACCTAGTTTTGACTCTTGAAGGAAAATAGGTTACAAAGTCTTCAGCTTTTCCAAAAATAGGAAACCTTTTGCTCCGATTTGAATAGCTTCTCATAATGTTTTCTTCAGGGAAATCAAGCCAATAAATGAGGAAATTTTTCAAGAAAAATATAAGAGAAAAAATAACTGAAAAGGCCATTTTCCGACCTTTTTCAAGTTTCGAGTTGTTTGGCCCCAACGGTTTTCTGAAAATCTGATTTTTGGTGCTCAAAATCAGTTGATCTTCACCAACGTCTCGGATCTACCATCAAGAGCATTTGATCATCATCGCACGCTTCAAAATCGCCAACTGGCCAACCAAGAATTTACACTTTCTGCCCGATCGATCGAGAAATCGTCAGGACAGATGTTACTGGTCCACTGGTATTAATCAATGTCTGAAGTTGCGTCGCCATCGGACATCAAACAACATGTGGATCCATCGACGATCATCGTAAGAAGAATTCCAAAAGACGTGGTGCGGGGCGACTCTTCAAGCGACTTGGCGACCACTTAATGCTGTAAATTGACCCGTTTATGGCAACTTATTGCGGTCATTAACTCATTATTTTGGACGGCCCAATCAGAAGCGAGCAAATGGGAGTTACAAGTCAAAGGATTCATGGCATTTAAACCATGAAACTCCTCCCATGATGGAGATTAAAAGCAATTAAAAGCTCTTAATTCTTCACCAGCCAATCAGAAGCCAAGGAAAAGGAGTTACAGAATAAATGAATTAAAACTTGTAACTCCTCCCTTTATGTGGATTTATGATAATTAAAGCCCATAAACCCTCCTAAATGACTGCTAAAGGCTTATAAATAGGAGAGCATTCCAAGAAGAACGGGTTGGGAAAAATTCATCAAAAAAGTCTAGAAAAATCAGAAAATCCAAAACTTCTGTAACTGCTGCAACAATTTCCTCTCCTTCGAAGAAACTCTGCTGCAACAAACACCACAAGGTGATCGAAGTCCCTTGGGTGGGGGGGGGGACCCCCCCAAGGTTCCCTCTCCTTCTATTCAACATGGCCTAAACACGGCTCTTCAGCCCGTCTACTCGGTTTTTTATTAGATATAGGACCTCCCCTTGGTATTTATCCTCTAAAAATCTGAGGTCCAAGCCAAGCCAAAAGAATCAAAGCATCATGTGTTCTCATCTAAAGGACGATGGCGGAGTCCATACATGACTCGCGACCGTCGATCTAAACGAGTCCCCACAATCTCCTAATAAGTTAGATTCATTTTCTTACTTTTTTGTTGTATCTTGTGTTTTTTGAAAGAGACAAAGAAAATCACAATTCTTGTCTTTCATTATTGATGAGATTTGTAAATCGCCTTTCACGAAAGAATCGACTCCTACGGCACAAAATCACCTTCTACGGCACAAAACTGCCTTTCACGACAAACAAAAGAAAATCGCCTCTCACGGCATTCAAAATCTTTGTCTCTTTTTTTAAAAATATGTGTGCAATGGAAAGTTAGAAAAAAGATTGATTTCCTTTCTACTTGTGAAGGTGGATCTCCGGATCACCATTTCTAAATTCCAAGTAGAATAGAAAATCTAGCATACCCGTACAAAAAATGTTGATGCTCGCTTTTAGTCCGCTAAACCCCGGCAGACCCGAGGCGGAGGAAGGCAAGAGCCGGGTCCATCAACCACAAAAAGTAATCAAAGGCCAAGCTCTAGCAGACTTTCTCGCAGAGTAGCCATTGCCTAAGGATTCTCCACTCAGTGATGATCTCTTAGACAAACATGTCTACAACGTGGAAACTTCCTCATCAAATGCTTCATGTGACATGTACTTCAATGGTGCAACCAGAACAAACGAAAAAGAAAAGCTAGTATCAGGAATTGGCATTCTCTTTGTTAGTCCCAACAAATGCTTGATTCCACACGCTTTCTCGCTACTGAAACCATGGTCAAACAATGCAGCAGAATACCAAGCTCCGATCGTAGAATCAGAACTCGCCCTTGAATCCAGCAACACCATGCTGGAAGCCTTTGGAGACTCTCAACTGATTGTCAACCAGATGAATCAGAAATATGAAATCAAGAAGCCTAATTTGTTCCCTTACTACAACAAGGCGCAATGGCTTCGTCAAAAGTTTGACATTTGTCACATCACCCACATCCTCAGAGGTGAAAACATCCATGCAAATGCCGTGGCTGGACTCGTTGTGTCTATGGCAATCCAAGAAGGAGAAAACATGCAAATTACAGTGTGAAAGAAGGATCCTCCCTCCTCTCAGCACAGACCAAGCAATTGTTGAATGCCACCGAGTGGTTGGAAGTCGGACCTCCATCCTTAGACCTCAAATCAGCGACTGGAGAGATTCGTTCATTGATTACATTATGTTTGGAATCATATCCAAAGATCCAAAAGAGCAGGTAAGTATTCAAAGACGAGCCCCAAATTTTCACTTGTATATTCCTTCAAAAAAGCTTTACAGAAAATCCTCCAACGAAGTACTTCTACCTGCTTATCACAATAAGAGGCTGAAGAATCACTCAAAGAAGTTCATGCTGGTCTTTGTGGAGCCCATCAGGCTGGTCCTAAGCTCTACTACTAGATAAAAAGGTTAGGTTATTATTGGCCTACCATGGTAGCTGACGCGATGCAATTTGTTAAGTGCTGCCAACAATGCCAAGTTCATGGAGATTATGTCCACATGCCTCCAGAATGGCTACATCCTACAGTGATCCCATAGCCTTTCGAAGCTTGGGGTATGGACATCGTAGGTCCTATCTCTCCCCCATCAAGCAAAGATCATCGCTTCATCTTCGCCGCTACGGATTATTTCTCCAAGTGGTCAGAAGTCAAAACCATTTGCGCTCAATGAAATGAAGACCTCATCAGTCCTTCAATTTCTGCGCATGAACATTATTTTTCACTTCGGCATACCTAAAAGATTCGTCCATGATAACGGACCACAATTCTGGGATCACAGATTCCACAGGTTCTGCGACAAATACAAAATCCAAAGTTGTCCTTCAACTCCATATAATCTGGCAGTGAATGGACTGGCAGAAGCCTTCAACAAGACACTCTGCAAAATCCTCAAGAAAATGGTCTCTAGTCACAGAAGAGTCTAGGGCGACAAACTACTTGAAGCTTTGTGGGCCTATCGAACCACTGTTTGAGGACCAACCCATAGCTCACCATTGTCCTTGGTCTATGGATGCGAAGCTGTTATGCCTTTGAAGTACAAATTCCTTCCTTAAGGGTATCTCTATAAAATGACATGACGTAAGAAAACAATGTTAAATTGAGACTCCAAGAGCTGGATAATCTCGATGAAAGACGACTCAAAGCTCGACAAAAAGGTCAGGCAACGCACCCACAAAATGGGTGACTTGGTTTTTGCAGTAAAAAGACCCATGGTCTTCGCTAACAAATCCAAAGGCAAATTCAAACCAAAATGGGAGAGACCCTACGTCATCAACAAAGTCTTCTCCAACGGCGCATACGCTCTCCTAAACATGGAGGGTGACAGACGTATGCTGTCTGTCAATGGCAAGTTCTTGAAGCGGTACTATCCTTGAAGACTTCCTCCCCCGGGTCAGAGCGATGCCTGCATGGCCAATGCCTATTCCTAGGTACTTGCTTATCAAACCCACTCCTTTTGGAATTTTCATCCTTACGTTGAAATTTATAAATAAATAAATAAATAAATAAATAAAAAACCAAAACAATGCTTACTTTCATCGTTTCATTGTTAAAAAAAATCCAAAAATCCAAGTTTAAGAGCCTTTTCCCTAACTTGACCAAAATTCTCGATCATTGAACCCAAAATTCATGGTTTGAAGTAAAAATCAAAACTCAAGGATTTCCACCCTAGTCCGTCCTGACTTTTACCATCCAAAATGGTTTTGAGTCAAAATTTATGACCCTTGTGTCTTTAAACAAAAATGGGTTTTCAAAAAACTGCGGGGAAGTGATGTTCGGGTCGATACTCACAAAACCCAAAAATTGGAAGGATGTGAACCCCATTCGATACTTCCAAAACCTCAAAATTGCAAGGAAGAGACACTTCGTCGATACTTGTAAAATTTCAAAAATCGTGGAGACACAACATTCTAGTTGATATCCCCAATCCAAAATTCCAAAAGAAAATCATGGAGATACAACATTCCAGTTGATATCCACAACCCAAATTTCAGAAATCGTGGGGAAGTGACATTTAGTCAATACCCGCAAAACAAAGTTTTTTAAAAAGCAAGGAAGCGACACTTAGTCGATACTTACACCCAAACCACGAGGAGGCGAAATTCCATCGATACTCGCAACCGAATGAGCAAGGAGACGACATTCCATTGATACTTGCAATACCATTCAGCAGGGAGGCGACACTCAGTCGATACTTGCACTCAAATCCGCGAGGAGGTGACATTCCATCAATACTCGCAACTGAATGAGTAAGGAGGCGACATTCCATCGATACTTGTAATATCATTCAGCAGAGAGGCGACTCTTAGTTGATACTTGCATTTTTTAAAACCAAAAACCCAGTTTTTATGCCAAAAATCAAAAATTCGGGTTTCCCGCCAACAAACCAAAAACTCGGCTTTTATGCCAAAACCCGACTTTCACACTGAAACAAAATTTGGCTTTCATGCCATCTCAAAAATCCAGCTTTCATGCTAACAAAACAAAATTTAGTTTTTTTTTTTTTTTTTTTTTTAAATTCGGCCTTCACACCATTAAACGAAACCTAGCTTTCATGCCAAAAACAAAATTTTGGCTCCCATGCCACAAAAAAAAACCGACTTCTATGCTACAAAATTTCGGCTCTCATGCCACAAACAAATTTTGGCTCTCATGCCACAAAAAAAAAGGCTTCCATGCTACAAAATTCCGACTCTCATGCCATAAAACCTGGCTTTCATGCCAAAAACAAAATTTGGCTTCCATGCAACAAACAAAACCCTTTTGGCTCTCATGCCATCACAAAATTCGGCTTTCATGCCATCTCAAAAAAAATTCGGCTTTCATGCCATCTCAAAAAATTTAGCTTTCATGCCATTGCAAAATCTGGCTTTCAAGCCATAACAAAACCAAGCTTTTCACCACAAAATCTGGCTTTCATGCCCAAAACAACCATTTGACAAAAGATTTTCACAAAATGACAACCTTTTGATCAAATTTTCAAACAAACATTCTCATTCAACTTTTACTTAGTTTCATCAAAAAGAATTTAAGTAAAACAAGGGAATACAAAAAAAAAAAAAATTGAGTACCAAAAATGTTTATACGTGGAGGTACCAAACAAAAAAAAAGAAGAAAATAATTTGTTACAAATCAGGAGCTCAGTCTAACATGGTCTTCAACCAAAGATTCAGCTCCTCAAGCAGAATTTTGGCCTTAGCCTCCAAAGCTTCCAGGCCACACTTCTTCAAAATCTTGCCATAAAATGCGGCAGAATGCCGCGATCCATTTTCAGCACAAGGAAGTTCTTCCCAGAGAATTTGCCAATGCTCATATTCCTGAGTCTTCCTCTAGAGATTGCTATCAGCCTCTTCAACTTGGTGAATCAAAGTCCCATCTCTAGCGCGAGCTTCCACAATGGCAGTTCACTTGGTAGCAACCTATTCTTTCAATAGTTCAAGGCACTGCCTGGCCTCGACAACCTCCCTGTCAAGATGGTGCAGGTCTTGTGTCAGCTCAATGATAGCCAACTCGGTGACGTTCCACTCCTGAAAGAACTGCTTCCGAGTCCACGAGATCTCATCCAATTCAGATTTGACTTCGCTGGAAGGCTTCAAAAACATCTCATTAAAGAAGTCACCATTTGGGAAGCTCTTGGTTTCAATCCACTTGTTGCCCAATGTAATGACTTCATCAACAAAAGTCTTAGCACTTGCAATGTCCAGACCGACTCTTCCCTCTCAATAAGAATGTCTTGCACATGCTTAATCATGCCAAACTCAGCTTCCAAATGACCTAAAGAGAGAGTCTCGATCCATGAACTCAAGACACTCTTCAACACTCTCTTCGCATATTGGAGAGATGGCCCAAATGAAGTCTCACCTCGCTCCCTCGGCCGACTGCCTATGTCATGCTTCATTGGAGGGATAATCAGCAAGCTCTTTCCAATCGAAAATGCTGGCGAAGGAATCTCATCATGAGGTTTCATCTCTACCGCACCAAAACTGGTAGAAGCAGCCCCTACTTCTAGATCAACTGCGGGACCCCTTGCTCTGGCCCCGAGGAAGACGAAGGACTTTCTCCCGTTGCTTCACAACCTGCCAATGAAAGACGAAAAGGTATGAATATGATCTTGTCAAAAAATATATCAAGATTATTATTACAAAGTGCCTTCTTCGACAACAAGCGGAGAACTCTCTGCCTCCATGAACTCATCTGAAGCATCGTCAAAAGTCGCATCCATCAATTGTTCATAATTGTCAGAATCTTGTGGCAAGTCAACTAGCAAGAAAACAAAAAAATATGTCAGCAAATGGCGGCAAAGAAAAACAAAAAGGAGAAAAAGCGAAAGAAGTCATACCGGGTGAAGATTCTAGAACCACTCCAAAATCCCTTGGTTCTTCTTCAAATGTCGGGATCAGATCCGTCACCCCCTCATTGGCCGGAACCGCAGGCATCACCAAGTCATCGTCTTTGCAAAAAGAAAGAAAGCAGCGGATCAAAACAAAAATCTCTCATAAAAGAAAAGAAGCAGAAAGAGAAAGAAGGAGAATCACACTATCATCAATGATCTCTTCTTCTCGGCTCCACTTTTCTGGAGGCTCGTCAGCATCCCCTGAGACCTCCTCAACAATTGTGAGAGGGACTTCTAGATCGGGAGAGTCTTCGTGCCGTCTCTTATCACGGCGTTGTCCTCTCTTCCTTTTGCTTCTATGGGTCGATCTGCCTGAAGTACCTGCCCCGCTATCAGAATCAGGCCTCTCACTAGAGCCCTCACTGGATGGTCTACTTTTTCCAGTAGACTCCATGGAAGCCTTTGTTCGCTCCACTTGCATCCAAGAGTCAATCTCGGCCTCCTCCTCCTCCAGCTGTTTCAAAACCTCACAAAGTATCTCTTGTACAGCTCCCGATCTGATGACGTCTTGTTCACCGAGAAAGCCCATTCTATGCTTCTCTCTAGAAAAGAAAGCCAAAACTTCCTCTCGTCGGACTCCATCTGATCTACCAAGACCCTTCCCAGAATATTGCTTGATATTGAGCTCCTTTTTGGAAAGCCCCCGGTACACTGAAAAGCTCTCCACAAACCATTTCAAGAAGCCAGCAGTCCGGAAAGTGGGCAACTCGGGATAGGAAATCATGGCAGTAGTGTCCTCCACACTATAAAAGGCCCAACCATTTCTCCCATCCTGCAAACCTCCATAACGATTCACCATGCTCGAAGGCACTCCAACAATGCCTTGAGAGAAGCCCAACTGCAGTGCAAAATGCGAGGGGACATACGGCTGGATGTCGACAAAAAGATGTCTACGGTACACCATCATACCAACACATACGTTGAAAAGCCACCATTTCTCTGCATTGGTCAAAGAATAGTGTCTTCCTGACCCTATCCTAGTCGAACCACGGGAGACACCAAAATCAAAAGCCTTCTTCCGCAAATCTAGAGAAAGCTTCACCGAAGACTACCATATCTAGACGTCCCTGAACCATCGGATCCTCAAACAGGCAGATAAAAGAGATTCGGAAACGGCTATCCCTCTAGCCAACCGAATCATGAAAGGGTCATCATTCTGTGCAACGCCTAATCGGTGGAAGCCAGGACAGTGGTACACATACCACAAATAGAAAATATGGGATTAAATACCCTGTTCATGTGTAGCCCAAGCCGAACCAAGAAAGTAGCAGCCTGCAGTTCAGTGCACAAATAGGAGTAATGAGCAGGCAGCAAAGTAAGCTGCTCTCTAAACGCCATATGACAAGCTGGAAAAATACAATGCAGTCTAACATGCATACCATCTCCTCCAACAAAAATAGCCTCACCCAGCCAGTAAGTGAGGTAAACATCGAGATCTCTCCGCAGTACAATGTCAGAGCAAATGGCATCTGTGCTCGTGAGGAAGTTCTTCAAACTTTCTCGCATGACGAAGATCTTCTTCGAGCTCGGGTTATTAGCCCTGGCTTCCTGGGTCATGCTATCAGAAGACTCCCCGCTGTCAAAGAAGTTGTGAGACAAAGAGCGAAAACTCTTCCAACTGCTGGACATGACTTTTGAGCCCTCTTTCTCCTTCAAAAAAATCATAGAAAACGACAAGCTAAAAGTACAAAAGCCGAAACTCCTCAGACTGCTCCTCAAGGACATTGTCGACAAAAGGCGAAACTCCTCAGACTGTTCCTCAAGGACACTGTCGATAGGCATGAACTCCTCATAGAGTTTACCGAGGATAGGCAACCCGGTGATGGCGCTCAATTCTTTCAAAGAAAAGCCAATCTCACCATTCATGACAACAAAGGTGTTGGTTTATGGAAGGAATGACTCCAACATGGCCGTGAAGGTTTCATCAGAGAAGACTACGGTCTTCCGAAAAGCACGTATTGCATCAAAGATCTAGGCCTCCTTCAGAATGGCGCCACCAATCTGTAGGATGTGATAAGTCCACCACTCCCAGCTTGAGTCAGCACTAAAACGGCCACGAAATCGAAAATGCTTCACCCAATTACTGCTGTCACCCCGGAAAACGCCAAGGCCCACCGGTCTCAATTGACCAACGGATAATCAGAACTTGGTAGTCGCTGGCCGGCATCAGCATGTCCATGCGGACAGGCGACTTCTCCGCATATCCGGGAGGGCCGCCAACAAAAATCCCGGTCTTGGAGGATCTTCCCTCATGGAGCATGTGGGAGAAAGACTCATGATCGCGATGGTACAATCAAAAGTCAACGAGGGTAGCAACAGTTCTCTCATCACCATCTATTGTGTAAGAGAACTGAACACATCTCCTTTGGTATGTCAAGTAGTCAGGGACTGCATCACCAAAGAAAAAGGTAGGCTTGGGCATAATGCTCTGATCGTCCATGACCCAAGGACTGTTCCTTACCACAATCCTATAGAACTCCTCATCCTTGAGGGCCATCAGTCGCTGCCTCATCTCATCTCAGTTGAGGGAGTCACACTTTTCCAAGTTCCTCTCCACATAATGGACCTTCTCCCAGGCCTGCTATACGACCACATTGGAATATCTGGCAAACCGGCGAGGTGCGTTAGTAATAGGCCCCTTACCCTTGTTCGTTCTAGAGGAACCACCTGCAAAGGTTGGAAAAGAAAAGATCAAGCACCAAAATGACAGAATTTTGCTAAAAAAAGTCATAGCAAAATTTTGGTATGATTCCGGGGCAATTCCGAAGAAAAGGGAAGCACCTCGAAAAAGATAGGAACCTTGAAGATAAGCTCAACATCACTGCGACCTCATAATCAATGGATGATTCTCGAAGAAGGCTCGAACTCAAACATTGATGCGAGATCAAGCGAATCTTTTCAAATCTCCGCGAGATCGGGAAAGGGCTCAACATTGCTGCGAGTTCCATACTCCAAGACTTGCAATTCTTCTCAAATCTCCGTAAGATCGGAAATGGGCTCAACATTGCTGTGAGCTCCAAATCTTAAAACTTGCAAAAGATTTCCAGGTATGCATTATCATGCTTACAATACGATTTACAAAAATCATGTATAAGTTGTCAGACATTAGATGATAGGAAAAGCATGAAAAAATTTGACCAGTTCCAACCCCACTTGGTCAAATCAATCAAACTTTGTCCAAGTCAAAATTCATGTTGACTTGACCTAGAGCCTCTAGCCTTTTATCTTGATGCATCAAACAAAAAAAAATGCATGAACATCTTGAATTCCATAAACCACATTATCATGGTGAGCAAAAAAGGGGGGGGGGGGGGGGGGGGGGAAAGAAGAAAGCCCATGGAAAAAAAAAAAAGAAAGGACGGAAGAAAAAAAGAAAAAAAAAGAAGAAGAAGTACCATGAGCAACAAGAAGAAAAAAAAGAGAAAAAGAAAAGAAAAGAAAAGAAAAAAAGTCTTTTCTACTTTTACATGGAGTTTCTTGTCGAGGAAGAAAACTTACTTGAAGCCATCGATGGAGAAGAAGGAGAACTTGAAGATCCTTGAAGAAGAAAGGGTTCTTGATCTTGGAACACTCTTAAAGCCTTTGCAAAAAGAAAGCAACAAGAGCAAGAGATCCAACCTTCTTTGCTTTTATAGAAGAGAACGAACCAAAAGAGAAAACGAGGAGAAAAGCAAGGAGGTAAGTGCTACAAATTAGCAACCTTCCCAAAAGAAAGATTCTTTGAGAGATTCTCTCCCAAAAGAGAGGAAATTTGAGGGATTCTTTCCCAAAAGAAAGATGTTTTTCTCTCCCAAAATCAAGGAAATTTTAGAGATTCTCTCCAAATGATATTTTTAGATATGCTCTACCCAAAGGAGATATTTTTAGATATTCTTTACAAAAATGACACCACATGAGATCTAAGCCATCTTTAAAGGCTTAAGGTCCCATGGGTTAGCCTGTATGAGCCAGGTTTGACCACCTAGGCACCAAAAGTGGCTTTTAGTCAAAAAAAATTTCTTATCATGAGCATACAAAAATGGTTCCATGCCTCTTTTGAGTTGATTGGGCCATACAAAAAAATCCAAGCCTCATGAGTTTCCAAAATCCAAACCATCTAACCTCATGAACCAAATTAAGCCAAAATCTTGAAATTGACATTCCACCAAAAAAAAAAAAAGACCCAAACCACACCAATGGACCCAAAATTGTCCCAAAGAGTAACAAAAAACCAAACCATGGTCCCCTAACTCGCCACATATAGCTTTTTAGGTCACAAGGCGAAAACCAAAAACCAAATCTCAACCCCCTAACTTAACACATACAGCTTGTTAGGTCACAAGGTCAAAACCAAAATCCCGACCCCCTAACCTGCCACATACAGCTTGTTAGGTCACAAGGACAAAAGCCAAAACATCTTTCTTGACCGCCTAATGCGCCACATAAAGCCTTTAGGTTCACAAGGTCAAAAGGAAAAATCCAAAACCAAATCCAAATGTCATTTTCAATACTTTGCCTTGAGATGGTACGTGATCCCTCTCATTGCCATAAAATCCCCTTGGAAACTCAAAAGGCTACTCTATCAAAACTCTTTTGCTCAAGACTCTTGGTTAAGCCAGAAGTTCTCCTCCAAAATTCTCTTCGAGGCACATCGACTGCAAAAGCTATACAATTCGTCACTGTACCTCAAGAGGGCATTTGTTGACACCAAAAATGTCACTTTGCCTCTTCAACATCAAAAGCTACATGGAGCCGCATTCTACCACAAATAGGCAAATGCCACTTCAAGCATCAGATCCTGTCATAATCAAACAAAAAATGCAAGTTATTTCAAAACAGCCAAAAGAAGGGTACTCATGAAGTTTCGGGTCATTTCAATATCGTTTGGCCTAACTTCGTCCTTCCAGCAGCTAAGTAGGAGCTCCCAGCAGCGGTGAAGCCAGAGACCCTAAAACACAGAACAGAGCACACAGCTGGCCTCAAAATGCCACTAGGAGGCTCTACATCAAATTCCGGGTCATTCCAACATGATTTAGCCGAAAATAGGAAAGAGACGCAGCAAAGTCAGCTCTCCCGGCAACGACAGTGTCGAAGACATCAAATCTTTGATCAAAGCTTACGGATGGTCCCAGAATACCTCTAAAAGGCTCCATGTCAAGTTTCAAGTCAAACCGGCAACATTTGACCCTCCATCAACCTTCGAGCAGCAAAATTAAGCCTCTCGGCGACGAGAACCACCGAGGCCATCGCTCATCAAACAAATCACATGGGTGACTTCAAGATGCTTCCAAAAGACTACTCGTCAAATTTCAGGTCATTTTGACAACATTTGACCTAACTTTGGCGCTCAGAAGCAAAATCAGGCCTCTCAGCGGCAAAGGTCCCCGGGACCACGACTTCCAAATTCGAGCGAATGGATCGTCTCAAAATTACTCCAATAGGCTCCCTATCAAATTTTAGGTCAATCGGACATCGGTTGACCGTACATCAAAGCGCAGCATCTTCCTCACGGCAAAATTAAGTCTACTGGCGACGGGATCCCACACGTCTTCAAAACTCAAACAAAAGCCTATAGTTGGTCCCATCTACTGCTCAGGAGGCTTCACCTCAAATTTTAGGTCATTCCGACATCATTTAACCTAGTTTCGGCTTCTAATGGCAAATCGGCAACAAATGTCTTTGGCTTTTTCCAGAAAATAGGAAACTTTGTGCTCTAATTTTAATGGCTTCTCGTCAGGTTTTCTTCTGGAGAATCAGGCCAAATACATGAGGGAAAATGTCAGAAAAATATAGAAGAAAAAAGAAACGAAAAAGATCGAAAAACGACCGAAAAAACGGCGACCAAAAGGGGGAAAATCCCCATGGTCGCCAACGACCCTGGAAATTCGGGTTGCCGGATTTTTTCCGAAATGGCCATTTTTCCTACCCTTTTCGCATTTCAAGAATTCCGGCCCATGTGGTTTTCCAAAAATCTAATTTTTAGTGCATGAAATCCATCAATCTTTGTCAACATCACGGATCTGTCACCGAAATCATTGGATCATCATCGGACGCTTCAAAATCACCAACCGGCCAACCAAGAAAGTACACTTTTTACCCAGCTGATCGAGAAATCGATTGGACAGATGTTGCCGGCCCGCTGGTATCAATCAATTTCTGAAGTTGCATCGCCATCCAACATCAATTAACATGCAGATCCATCAGCAATCATCATAAGAAGAATTCCAAAAGACGCGGTGCAGTCCTTGACTCTTCGAGCGCCCTGGCGACCACTTAATGCAATTAAATGACCCGTTTTATGACAAGTTAATGCGGTCATTAACTCATTATTTTGGACGGCCCAATCAGAAGCGAGGAAAAAGGAGTTACAAGTCCAAGCAATCATGGCAATAAATCATGTAACTTCCCTCATCATGGAGCTTAAAAGCGATTAAATGCCCATTATTCTCCATCGGCCAATCAAAATCCAAGAAAAAGGAGTTACAAAGTCATGAAATAAAAACTTGTAACTCCTCCCATCATGGAGCATTAATGCATTCAATGCTCATAAACCCACCTAATGACTACCAAAAGCCTATAAAAGGGAGGTCATTCCAAGAAGAACGGATCCGGGAAAATCTCCAAAGGATCCGGAAAAATCTCCAAAAAGGTCCAGAAAAATCCTCAAAAAATTCTCGGAAAAATCTCCAAAATCCAGACATTGTGCAAAGAAGCACTGCTACTCTGAAGAAACTCTGCTGCAACAAACACCACAAGGTGACCGAAGTCCCTTAGGGGGCCACCCCCCCCCCCCCCCAAGGTCCATTCTCCTTCTATCCAACATGGCTAGACGTGGCCCTTCAGCCCATCTACTCGGCTTTTTATTGGATATAGGACCTCCCCTTGGTCTTTATCCTCTAAAAATCTGAGGTCCAAGCCAAGCCAAACGAATCAGAGCATCATATGTTCTCATCTGAAGGACGATGGCGAATTCCATACATGACTTGCAACTGTCAATCTAGACGAGTCCCCACAATCTCCTGAGAAGTTAAAATTCATTTTCTTACTTTTCTATTGTATTTTGTATTTTTCTGAAGAGACAAAAAAAAATCACAATTCTTGTCTTTCATTATTGATGAGATTTGTAAACCGCCTTTCACGGCAAACAGAATGAAATCACCTTTCACGGCAAAAAAATCGCCTTCTACGGCACAAAACCGTCATTCACGGCAAACAAATGAAAATCGCCTTTCACGGCAAAAACCTTGTCTCTTTTCTTAAATATATGTGCAATGGAAAGTTAGAAAAAAAGTTAATTTCCTTTTCTACGGACCACCACTTCTAAATTCCAAGTAGAGGAGAAAATCTGGCATACCCATACAAAAAAAGTTGATGCTCGCTTTTCCTCCGCTGGATCCCAGCAACCCCAGGGCGGAGGAGGCAGAAGCCGAGTCCGTCACCTCAAAGATTGATTATGAAGAATTTAGGCCTTTGAAGTGGGATTAACTCCCTTAAAGGCCAATGGTTCCAACCCATGAGTCAACTAGATTTAAGGTCCATTTTTCCAAAGAGATAGGGCCCGGTTCAATGGTCCACATATCACTTTCAATCCCAATCTATGATCATTAGGATATGCATACCATTAGATTCTACACTTCAAGAGCTTTCCAACGATGTGGAACTCCAAAATCGGATATATGGGTCAAAAGTTATGGCCATTCAAAGCTGGCACTATTGGGGCCAATGGTCCGACCTGCTCGAGTGGGCCCAATTCAGCTGGCAATTTCTGAGTTTGAAAATGTCAAGTTGCGGCCCTTCTTCTACCATTTCAATTATCAATCATCCTTAGACCCTGTTAGATATGATTTCAGCCTCCAAAGCTCAATGTACAAGCTATTTTATCAACCCACATCCCTTCCATTATCCAATAACACTCATATATACATAACCCATTTCACAAGATGAATTCCATTCAAATGAAGAGGCTGAAATAACATTCAAAAGCATAACCATGTTCAGTCAATGAATCATTCACATGCAAAATTCTAAATTGCTCAATACTTGCCTATAATGTGCTTTTCCACTCACTCTCTTCTTAGGCTCAATTTGAAGCAAAACCCCCAATAATCCAAGCTCTCTTTAATCTCTACAATGGTGAAATGTAATGAATGGAGATAAATTAGCATGCATGTAATTTAAATGAACCCAACAGTCCATCCTAAGCTTAAGGAATCATTTAGAAGACGGGTGCTTACAATGGATAAGGTGAAAATGAATGGGGAGGCTAATGTCTTGAAGGAGATGATAGTCTTGTCCAAGAAGAATGAATTTGTGTTTCCAATTACACATGCTAGACTCCGTGGTTGTAAATGCAGACAATAGAGGGTGACTGGTGAAATCTTGTCAAATTAGAGATGCTTGGAGAGAGTGGCTAGTTGTAGAGGGTGAAGAAGGCTGGATGATGAAGATGAAGTCTAGAGAACCCACCTGTAACCTTCATTCTTGAAACTAGAGGCAGACATTTGGGAAAGGAAAAGGAGGAGAATAAAGGAGAGGGATGGAGAACCTCTCTCAACTGAAACGAAGAACAGGGATGAAGAATGATGGGAATGGCTGGTTTATTAAAGAGAAATTTTCTGGATTTTTTTGCATGCAAGTCCATCCATTTTAAGGAAATATGGAAAAAGGCCATTTTGATGAGTTGGGCCTGGAAACAATATGGGTCCAAATAAGTTGGGTCCAAATAAGAAAATCAATGTTAGTGACATGTTTTATGAAATGCACATGAAAGCCTATCAAAATTATAAACATATGTGCGACCCTAAATTATTCAAAAGGTCAAAGTACTTCCTGACACAATCAG
The DNA here is from genome assembly GCA_029852735.1 of Persea americana. Taxonomy (NCBI): domain Eukaryota; kingdom Viridiplantae; phylum Streptophyta; class Magnoliopsida; order Laurales; family Lauraceae; genus Persea; species Persea americana. Next base: position 21,226,534 of record CM056816.1, read on the forward strand.
AACCCTACTAATCTACCTAAATCCATCACAAAATCATCCGAAATAAGGATTAGGCACCTAATCAAGATTAATTAGGCATAAAACAAACTTAGGCGGGATCGGGGTCTAACACTAGGCAAGAACTATGCAAAAGTAGACAAGCTAAAATGATAGACACGCAAGATTAGATGATACAAGCAAGACTAAGCTTGAATGCTGATGTGGTATGCAAGTTCTGGACAATTAAGCAACATTTTTGACATGAAATAACAAACCCTGAAATGAGTAGAAGTGATCTTGTCAAACTAAAGGAAGAAGTGGGCAACTAATTGAAAGTCCGGGATCTTAACCCTAGAGGGGGGGTGAATAGGGTGAGCTACAACTTAGAGACCAATTATGACCAATTTTAAATTTCTTTAAAAAAATTAGTCACTTGAAGATAATAAAACTAAGTGCGGAAGCCAATAAGAGAAAACACCATAAGAATCACCACTACACAAAGATTTATAGTGGTTCAGCCTTAATGCCTACATCCACTACTGGCTTGTGAATCAACACCCCACCGGATTTCCGCTATGTATGCTAATAGGCTAAGCAATAACCTCTACAACCACAAATGTTTTTTCATTAGGCTAAGCAATAACCTTTAACAATATATTTTTCTTAGGCTTAGCATTAACCTTTACACAATGCTTTTCTAAGAATAAGCAATAACCTCTTGGATTTTATGGTTCACCCCTAACCTTTACAAGAGATTAGATGTCTCAAATAAGTGTCCACACAAACACTTTAAGAGATGCAATTAAAGCTTAATACATTTGCCTCTAATATAGGCTGATATGAAAGTTTAAAACAAGATACAAACATACACTAACAAGTAGCTAAGGTGAGTGCTCAAAGTGTATGAATGTTTACTTCAATCAATTTCTAAAATGAAGCTCTTAAATGAATGCGTGACGCATTTAAAAATCTAAGCACAGAAATCTATGATTGAAGTAATGAACTAATCACATGAGTTAATCAAAACAACTAGGAAAGACATTCCTATCAAACTACACAAGTTGTATGAAAGTTTAAAGGTCAAAACACATGTGATTGAGACATGAATGTTTGCAAAACAATCTAATATGCTTATGTGATTTGATGTTTGCAAAACAACTCAGTCTAAGTTAGAAATCATGCTAAAATAAGGTTTCAAAGATTTTGAACATGCATGGATTTCAAAATGATGGAAATCAAAGCTTAACTTGGAAAGATATACATTTATCTGAAGCCTCTTGGATTTCCATTTCCCTTTAGTCTCTTCAATTCATTCCCCTTTCTTAGGCTTCAAAACAGCTCCAAAGATTCAACCAAAAAGCCCCATTGAAGTGAGGAATGAGTTTGACTTAAATACAAAAAGGCTGTCCAAAAGCAAGTTCACCCGGTCGACATCCCTGAGCATCCGGTCGACCGGGTCCAACGGCTATATTTGCCAGCGGCTAGTTTACCCAATCGACATCCTGAGGCATCCGGTCGACCGAGTACACTGGCCTAGCTGAAGTTCCACTCATATTTTGAAAATTATGAAACATAAAACTAGGAACTCAGGGCCAATGTGATTCATGCATAACTTTAGGATTCTAAAAATGAAAGTTGTCTGCAAATCATGAACCATGATGCCTCACTTGATTTTACAAAAACATGCATGAAGAACTAATGTTTTGAAAATGCATTTTGAGATCTAAAACATGCAGGATGAAGTCTTTGAGAATCAAATGCAAATGCAAGTCTAGGCTCCAAATTTCAAGGTCCTAACTACAATGCATGAGTGTGTGATCAGTTGTTGGTGGAAGCGGTAGTACATCCATCAAATTAGTAACAAAAAAAATCCCTAACAATCTCCTCCTTTGCAATTTCATGGCAACTAAGATGATCACAACACTCTAGGACTTCAGGTCTTCTAAACTATTCTGTTCTTGAACTCTCTTGAATGCAACTTTGACCGAACAACCTATTTGTCGTGAGCTTTACTCTTTCAGGCTCTCTCCCCCTTTGTTAGAGCTCTTTACTCTTTCAGGCTCTCTCCCCCTTTGTTAGAGCTCTCCCCCTTTCTCTAAGCTTTCTTCTTTCTTTGAACTTGAGCTTTTCGCTTTCATGTATTCTCCCCCGTTGTCCTTAGACAAATCTCCCCGTTAGTTAGATCTTCTCTCCCCCTTTGACATCGAATTGCAAAGGAACCTATATACATGAAAAACAAATACCTTTTAGTAGCACCTGTTTAAAAAATGAAATTGAAAATGGAATGCAAGACAGGTTATCATGTATATTGAATGTCTATGTAGTGTTTGAATGAAGTTAAGGCAAAAGATATCAATTAAGAGAACATATAGCTCAAAGCAACATAAACATTCATCATTTGAGGAATATAACAAGAAGACAAGAGATGAATACGTGAAACTGTAAATTCATTGATTTAAAAGAGATTGAATACAGTTTTCACTAACATATGACCAATACAAAGTCCAAAATATCATGGTCAGTAATCTAAAACAAAATATCAGTCAGTTGTTAGACAAAAATACATCAATAGATGTCAGTCTATCACTACCCTTCCCACAAAACAAAATGAATGTCCCCCTAAGATCTAAGATGAATCTGTAGGAGATGGGGGTATCGCATCATCATGTCGCCTGCAGTTACTGGAGATGTTCGAGAGGTACTTCAAGGATTTCTTCATAAACTTCTTTAGTCCAGATACTTCTTCTCGAAACTCATGAAACTCTGCGCGAATAGTAGAAACATCATGCTCAACAGAGGTCATTCTATCCTCCAAACTATGCTGCTGAGGGGGCTGAGAGGGCTCTGGCTGATGAGAGTGGGCAACACCTTCTGTGGCATCTGTTGCCTCTGCTTCTGCAACCTTAATCTATGCATCTCCTTTTGCAACTGGATTTACTCGCTAAGGTGGAGGTAACCTCATCAAGAGAATATTTGTTTTGTTGAAGACTGTGGTATGCTCAGGTCTCTCTGAGGCAGGAGCAACAACCTCATAAGATCTAGCGAGCTGGGTAATCAGAAACCCAAAAGGAGCTGCACATGGCTGAGAGCCAGTGATGATCCGGATGATGTGATGCATGATAACTGACGATAAGCATATAAGAACACCCAAAATTATCTTGTGCAGGAGGTTGGCCATATAGGGGGTGACTTTTGTCCTATTCTCTTTCCTCAGATAGATACTGTGAGTGAAAATGAGATGGATAATGCGGAGGGGAGGAATCATGGACGATGCCTGAAGATAGTTCTTAGGAGACCACTCTACAGATTTACCACAAAGAGCTCTAGTCACCAAATCTCTCTCATCAAGAGGAAGAACTTCATAAATAATCTTGGTCCATTAGACCTAGGAATCCCCAAGATGGAGGAAATCTTCTCTGTTGTAACCACCTCTTCGCCATGCTCGAATTTGATGGTGAATGAATTGTTGGAGGAGGCATAGATAGACTCATAAAGGCCATGAATAGAGGAAGCATATGTATTGCCACTCCAAGTCAAAATACTACCCCAACCAATGGCTTCTAGGATAGCAGGGACATCGTAGTCCACTAGATCTTCAACTTTGCATTTCTTCTCCCCAATAATCCCATTGTTCCGAAAAGATTTGACAATAGAAGAAGGAGAAGGGATGGGATAGAATCAAACAACTTGAGGAGGAGCATCTTCAAGAGAGGACGAAGGAGATCTATGGGAAGATGAAGCTTGGCCTGTTTTTGACTTCTTGCTAGGTCGCCTAAATGTCTGTTTGGTTCTGGCCATGACTGATGCTAGATGGAAAACAGAATGCTCACAAGTGCAAGACTGAGATGAGAGGAAAGTGATCACAGCTGGGAAGAGAGGATCATCTTTTTACATCCCAACCAGTGTGGCTTTCCTAGAACATTGATATTGCACGAGCCAGGCGCAGACAGTTGCTGAAATGAAGGAAACCAATGGTTCAAACAATCTATCAAACAGATGGCGGGCAGATTCTGAAACTGGGGAGAAATGCTGAACAAATCTGCTCAATCCTGGACCAAAAGGTCTACTAAAGATCTCAGGCAATGAGAGGAAAGAGAACATTCACTCAATAACTAGTCATCCAATCTGATCTGAAACTGACAATGAGACATTGGGTGCAAACAGCCATTTGACATAATACAATACGATCTTATGGCTTGAGCTAAGAGGCATTTCAGGAAGAGATCTGGAGAATCTAGCACAATCCTATAGCAAGCTGAGAACAGGGAAGAGACAAAAACAAATCTGCAGCTTGGAGATGAGTGGATGCCAAGGGGAGATGAAGGAGAAGATGACCAGCTGTAGCGAGGCAAAGTGCAAAGCAGCCCTCGGTCAAGGCTAGTATGAAGGAACCACGTCAGAAGAAACAGGTCTTAGAGGAGGTGAACAAACTCAAGAACCAGTTGGGAAGAGGAAACCGAGCTTAAGGATGTCGACATGCACTAAGGAGAAGAGGTTCTGTTTGAAACAGAACAGCCCAAAACAACTTTTTAAGTTGCTGGGGGCGCTTGTCTGGTCGACCGCCTCAACCCATGATGTCGACTGGGTCAACTGGGAAAACTGATCAACTGATCAATTTTAGGCAAAATTGCTCAACGCAACTAAGGGACTCTCTTCACTCAAAATTCCCTAAAGAGATTAAAAGCAAACCACATAAGATCAATCTAACTAGAAGAGATATATTACTAAAATAGAACACCTAGTTAGAAAAAGAAATGATTTAAAAACTCTTTATTGGTTATTTAATTTTTCAAAATCATTTAATTTGACAAACATGATTGGACAATGCATCCATTCAAATCTAAACTATTTTGAAAAACATATCAATTGATTATGACAAATGTAACTTTGAGAAATTCTTTTTCAAATCAAATTGATCATAAACATGCATTTTATAAAATTCCTCTTAAATTCAAAATGCATTTTCAACAAGTAAAACTCAAACAAAGGAAACTTAAACAGAGAGACAATACTAAGAGGGATAGAAGGAACTAGACTTAGGACCAACAACACATATAACTATGGGAAAGGGTTGGTCTAATCTAATAACAAGGCCTTGGTATTTGTCTAAAAGTCTAACCTTAGGTATCCATCTAAGGTCTTGAGCTTTGGAGTCTATGTTTGAGTTCCCACCAACTAGAGGAGATGAATATTGAGTTGTTTTAGACTTTTCATCAAATCTTTGAGGTTTGACCATTTTATTTTTTGATTGATGATTAGTCTTTGGAAGTTGGTGTTTCACTTTCTTTTTGTTTTTCTCATTTCTTTTAGTCTTTCCTTCCTCTTTTTGTCTTTTGAACTTTAAGCGTAATTTTTTAACCTTTTTCAAAAGTTCTTTCATTTCCAAAGATAGTGGAGGTAAGGTGAGAAATTTCTTTTTGATAGATTTATTTTGACCATGTTTGTTTTGTTTAGTCTTTTTAAATTCTATCTTCGAAGACTCTTATTGAATTGGTTTAACTTGTTTGAACTTCCTAGAGTCTTCCTTATTTCAATGTCTTACCCTTCATAAAATTAGGTTTTGCTTTCTTAGTTTCATAGATGGGTTTAGACATATGACGTTTCCTTAGTTTGCACTCAAATTTGAAATGCCCTTCATTACCACAATAATGACATTTTGTCTTGGGAAAGGGAGAATGAGTACTAGAGAATGGGGACTCACCTTTCACAAATGTGTTGGTGAAGTTAGGGCCATCTGAAGTAGACCAATCAAGTCCAATACCCGTCCTATCTCTTTGAAATTTACCCAATCTAAATAACTTTTCATATTTCTCTTCTCCTTGGGTAAATTTGCACTCATACTTTTGTTTATAATCTTCAAGTTGAGTGACTTGATTTTTAAGGAATTTTCATTTTTAACTTTTATTAGTTCATTTTCAATTCCCTTAAAGTTGTTTAATTCTTCATGGGCAAGTTTTAATTCAGATTTAAGTTTGTCAACAACATTAGATCCAAATTCTAGGTTTTTTTATTTACTTTGAGCATTGGACAAGTTTTCCTTGGAAATTGTCAACTTGGATTCTAAATTGATAATGTCTTCATCTTGCCTTTTCAATTTATCTCTTAAACTTAAATTTTCTTTGTTAATAAGCTCATCATAACCTATTTTTAATTCATTTAGTTCATCTTGAACCTTAGATAGGTTATGTAAAGAGATCATGAACTTAGAGTCTAATCAATTTATTGTTTCTTCCTTTTCTCTAAGTTCATCATTTGAAGAGATTAAATCTTCGTTTAGCTTTTTATATTCTTCTCTTAATTTTTTATTCTTCTTAACAAGCTCTAAAGACAATGTATACAATTCATCATAGGCTTGTTGACTATCATATTCATTTTCATCATTTTCTTCCACTTTTATTTCAAATTGAGATTCATTAATTTCATTGATTGAGTCTCCATTTGTTGGAAGAAGAGGTCTATAAGAAGAATCTACAAAAGAATCTAACATAGTGGAATCCATTCTAATGATCTCCATGAAAACGCAACACTAGGGTTTTGACCCTAGGTTTTTACACCTAATCAAGAGTTCCAAAACACTTGATCTTAATATAGAGCACCTAAGCTCTGATACCAATTGAAAGTCCGGGATCCTAACCCTAGAGGGGGGTGAATAGGGTGAACTACAACTTCGAGACCAATTGTGATCAATTTTAAATTTCTTTAAAACAATTAGTCACTTGAAGATAATAAAACTAAGTGCGGAAGCCAATAAGAGAAAACACCACAAGAATCACCACTACACAAAGATTTATAATGGTTCAGCCTCAATGCCTACATCCACTACTGGCTTATGAATCAACACCGCACCGGATTTCCACTATGTATGCTTTTCAATAGGCTAAGCAATAACCTCTACAACCACAAATGCTTTTTCATTAGGCTAAGCAATAACCTTTAACAATATGCTTTTCTTAGGCTAAGCATTAACCTTTACACAATGTTTTTCTAAGGCTAAGCAATAACCTCTTGGGTTTTATGGTTCACCCCTAAGCTTTACAAGAGATTAGATGTCTCAAATGAGTATCCACATAAACACTTTAAGAGATACAATTAAAGCTTAATACATTTGCCTCTAATATAGGCTGATATGAAAGTTTAAAACAAGATACAAACATACACTAACAAGTAGCTAAGGTGAGTGCTCAAAGTGTATGAATGTTTACTTCAATCAATTTCTAAAATGAAGCTCTTAAATGAATGCGTGAAGTATTTAAAAATCTAAGCACAGAAATCTATGATTGAAGTGATGAACTAATCACATGAGTTAATCAAAACAACTTGGAATGACATTCCTATCAATCTACACGAGTTGCATGAAAGTTTAAAGGTTAAAACACATGTGATTGAGACATGAATATTTGCAAAACAATCCAATATGCTTATGTGATTTGATGTTTGCAAAACAACTCAGTCTAAGCTAGAAATCATGCTAAAATAAGGTTTCAAAGATTTTGAACATGCATGATTTCAAAAGGATGGAAATCAAAGCTTAACTTGGAAAGATATACCTTTATTTCAAGCCTTTTGGATTTCCATTTCCCTTTAGCCTCTTCAGTTCATTCCCCTTTCTTAGGCTTTAAAACAACTCCAAAGATTCAACCAAAAAGCCCCATTGAAGTGAGGAATGAGTTGGACTTAAATACCAAAAGGCTGTCCAAAAGCTAGTTCACCCGGTCGACATCCCTGAGCATCCAGTCGACCGGGTCCAACAGCTATATTTGCCAACGGCTAGTTTACCCAGTCAACATCCTGAGGTATCCGGTCGACCGAGTACACTGGCCTGGCTGAAGTTCCACTCATATTTTGAAAATTTTGAAACATAAAACTAGGAACTCAGGGCCAATGTGATTCATGCATAACTTTAGGATTCTAAAAATGAAAGTTGTATGCAAATCATGAACCATGATGCCTCACTTGATTTTACAAAAACATGCATGAAGAACTAATGTTTTGAAAATGCATTTTAAGATCTAAAAAATACAGGATGAAGTCTTTAAAAAATCATATGCAAATGCAAGTCTAGGCTCCAGATTTCAAGGTCCTAACTACAATGCATGAGTGCGTGATCAGTTGTCGGTGAAAGTGGTAGTACATCCATCAAATTAGCAAAAACAAAATCCCTAACACTAATGTGTACTACAACCTTGATATTTATATCCAAATATGTTCAAGTTACAATTATAAAAAGTGCATTAATTACAACTCGGAGGAAAAGGCTAATAAAACAAGAACACAATCAAACCCGCCCCCCCCGCCCCCCAACCCCCCCCAAAAAAAAAAAATGTGACACTGACTCCGGTGCCAAGATCGACATCTAGATAACATCGTTGGCACTACAGTGTTACAACACCTGTGGCTCCATAGTCGTCTTTTTACACTCCTCTTAGGGGAAAGGTGACAAAACTCGAGCACCAAAAGCAAGGTCAGATACGACGATCTGGCAAATATTAAAAGCATAATATGTTTGAAGCAAATAAGAAAATAAACAAGTTAATAATTAACAAAATGCAAGCAACAATGAGACTAGGCAAGTCATGCATGCGTAAGTTCTGAAAGCATATAAAGGAATAAAAAATAAGAAAAATGTATGTTAACCATCATATCCTATCAAAATGGCAAACCACGTAGGCTATATTCTCCATCACGGTTGCGGCGACATGACCGTGACATGCATGGCAGAGAACAAATACAAATACATAAATAATAATAATAATAATAATAATAATAATAATAATAATAAAACAGGGTTTAGTCCTAGTTGTAAGCAGCATGACCAGATTAGCAAACAAATAACAAGAACCAAGAACCAAGTGCAGTGGGATTAATAAATCCAAAGCCCAGCTTAGATTGGCCTAACCAAGTAAGGGTCGAAGCTTAGTGAAGTTGACTCAGAGATTCAATGCAAAACTATCTAACTGAGCACTACCTCAAAGGCGATAGTTGGGGAAAAGGAATTACTCTAAAAAATACCAAATGTGAAAAATCAATTTAATCATACTGAGTAGTCCTTCAGGGATCCATAACTGTCTAGACAAAGCTTATAAATGTCAAATCTAGCAAAACAGGTAGTTTTGAGCAAAATCAAGTAAAACTATTAAGTTAAGTTAATAACCGTGAAAAACTGAAGCTAATGGTCTGGAAACTATCAGGCAACATTCCGACAAGGAATAGGCTGTCCCAAATGGGAAGAGAAAATATAATTCGGATCTGATGCACGGAGATGGACACAGTGTATAAAACGCACCCTTGCCAACCCCATAACACCCTAACCAAGAATCATGTCACCTCAAGGATCATAACAGCTGCGAGTCTCATTAAGCCTCTAGGCATGACTTCCAAGCTTAACCATCCATTCTAGGACCGGGTTCATGATTGGGGTACAATGGATAGCTAATGATTGCAAGATTGAGTAACCTGCTCTATGTATGAGAGCAAACAAGTGTAAACAATGTAAATATTGTAATTGATTGAATGAACATGTGAGGAATAACACCTAAATGACCAATTCAGGTCCGGGAGTTGTCAGTTACATGCTAAGGAATTACGGAACTCCGCCATGTGCATTTAAGGTCCAAATGTAAAATGTGGAGTGATATTTGTGCTCCTGGGGGTGTGGACATCTCTAGGCTTTAAATGAGCATACATTTGGTTCATTAATGTCTCAAACATGCCTCCGGACAATCCAAGGGCTATTACACCACTCAAACTACTCCATTTTGTAGTATGAGGATCAAGTCCGTGTGAGTTTGGGTTACAAGTCCCAATTCTAGGTCCAAGGTTTAAAGTTCTAGCTTGAAGACCGATGATTAATGTGCCTCTAATTGGTCCACAAAAGGGGTAAAGAATGGCCCTAAATGTGGGACATTGGCACAGCTCAGATTCAAGATCAAACCAATAGATCAATCTCCTGACGGATTGATCGAATCCAAAATGGATTCCAGCCACTAGGGCATAAGAAAAACCATGGAACAATCCATAAAACGTTCATAAGCAATGAGGCCTAACTTCCTTATATAAAGGAGTTGGCTTGATCCCTAAGCAATAATATTTCCTAATATCTTAATAATGTCTAAAATAAGAAACACACTAATATTAATCCTAAACAAATCAAATTACTAAATAATACTCCTAAATAAATGGATGTCCCGTTGGGCCTACGGACTTGACCCAATGGGTTGGTTGACCCATTGTCTGACCTGTATCAACTCTCCCCCGCTTGAAAAAACTCGACTCCGCCAGGAGATTGATCTCCGACTACAAGTTCGGGAAGGGTTCTCCAGGGTCGAAATTCAATTGCACAAACTTCATAATGTTCTTTCAATCTTTATTTGCTTTGCGTGGCTTGTAAGCTTCATGCAGTTGTTTTCTCCATTTAGAAGTAGATGGGAGGTGTCGCTTCTTCTGATGTTTGTAGTGAGCGCAGATGTGTGATCTGACCATTAGATGCTTCAGGTGTTGCCTTTGTAACAAATCATGAACATTGTCCATCGTTGATCACCGAAAATGATGTCAATGTGAGGAACTTTAACTACTTGATCTTCATGCGAAACCACTTGGACAATTAATTTGATTTCCAATGACCCAATTGAATTTTCTAAAAGTGGCATTACAATCAAATCTACTGATGTTCACTTTCTTTGCTGTCTCGCTCGAAGTCTTCAATGTTTGTTCATCCTTGTTCTCCTTCTACCTTTTGTGGCTCTTGAGTAACACTATCTTGATCGTCTTGTACTTGTTTTGAATTTTCTATGAGATCATTGATGAGACCTAATTACACCATTTAGGCCCCTCAATGAGGACTTTGTTATACCTATAGATGATATTAATTGGCATTAATTGTGATAATTTTGTGTTTATAGGTGCCTTAGGTGGAAAGAGTGAAATTTGAAATTAATGAGAAGAAATTGGCATAAAACATGACGAACTGGAGGAACAGGAGCAAAGTGCCTTTGGGAGTCCGGACGCCATCCACTGGGCATTCGGACGCCAGACCCCAAAATTGACGCCCAGCTACTGCCTTCGGGCATCCGGACCCCAAACACCAAGTGCCCGAACGCCAGACCCAAGTGGAGTCCATCTCCTAGTGTGATTTGAAGTGATTTTTGATGAAAAAGTTGTAAAAAGGGAGTAAAACTCGGTTTTAGGTGATAGAAGTCTGGAGAGAAGAACAGGGGGCTGGTTTTGGAGCATTGGAAGGAGCATTAATGGGGATTTCGTCAAGGATTCATTGTCAATCTCTCTACATGAGTAATTAAATCTCTATCTTAGGGTTGTGATGAAGCCCTAGTTCTGTGTTTATGGTGATGTATTGCTTCTAGGGTTTTAGTTTAGATGCTTTGATTATATGACATGATTGCTATCCATGAATTGGATTTATTTATTAATGCAAGATCTAGTTTTGGTATTTTATTCTTGTAGTTTGGAATACCAGTCATATAATTGTGCTTGAATGTGTGTAGAGTTAAATCTAACATAATCTATGCCATAGAGATAGGATATGCCCAGATCTAAACCCCAACAATTTATTTGGTGACTCTATGGAGGTTTGTAACTAAAACGGGTCTTTAAAGCATTGATAGTGAAATCCTAGGTCTATATTCGTCATTGCATGAGACTAGAGTGGATTCGTACCCTAAGACCTTTCTTAATTTGATCAAATCCTGTCTTTCAATTGCTAATTTAGGAATCAAACTCATCAAATCAACACTTCGTTTTCTAATATGATTAATTTAGGAATTTTGAAACTAACACAACTTAGCATTTTTGTCCCAGTGGATACGACACTCGATTAATATCTTTACTCTCACGAGTAGAGATAGTAGCTACGTATAAATTATATTTGCAAACCTTATCTTGGGACAATCAATCATCTTTGCCATGAACTTGCTCTTCTATTGCACCCTTGATGTCTATTGGCATGACTGGTATCTCTTGTAGTGCAATCATGATTGCTATATCTTCTTTTTTCTCTTTCTTTGGTTCGGTGGAAGGAGATCATGTAGATGAAGATGAGGGTGTCGATGTCATTGGAATGAGCGTAACCCTTTTCCATTCCACAAAAGGGTATACGGGTTCGCGTCTTTATCATGGTGCACTTTTAGATAAAAAATTCATGGACATCCAAATATAATATGAGAAATATTCATATGGATCACATCAAGCAAAATTTGTCCTCATAATGGCCCATCTTGAATGATATCAAACATCTATGAGTCACGGGAATGACATGACCATTAGACCATGTAACTTGGCAGGGTTTACATAGCTTTTCAGTTGGCCAATGAAACATGTCAATGACCTCTTGTGTGATAAAAATTATTGCACTACCATTGTCAATAATTAAATTAGAAGATTTTTCTTCAACTATTACCCGCGTGTGGAATTTCTTAGCATGTCTTCATTCTTCTCCTTCTTTTTCATTTGTATTAAGGAATCGATGAATGATAAGAGTGAGATTATCTTCTCCTACAAAACCTCTTTCCACAATATGGGCTCTAGATCTTTGCTGAAAATTTTCTTCCATATGAGCTCTAGATCCTTGCTGAAAATTTTCTTCTTTAGAATGTCAAATCTCATTTTCAGCCCGGAGTGCTTCAACATATGCTTCCTGAATGGTTATGCAAAAACGCATCTTATCTCATATTTCTGATCTCAAACCTCTCATATATCACTTTTTATCATTTGTATCTCTGCCCCTTAAATTATAATCAAATTCCAAACTTTGATATTGGATCGTGTACTCATTGACTATCAGATCTCCTTGATTCAAATAAAGGAATTGTTCAAAGTAGATCGCTTTCTTATAATATCGATCCGCTTTCTTATAATATCGATCCCCATATCTCTTTTGATAAAGTTTTCTTTGTTGCTCAATTGGATCTTCAATGTTTCTCATATTGGATGTAAAAGTGGAATAAAGCATCATGCTTTTCAAGAAGGTACTGACCTGGGATATAGATCTGAGATGGGCCTTGAGTTGTTGTCTTTTTTTTCAATAATGTAACTGTTCGAGCTCAAGTTGGACCCGGACTCAGGTCAAGCCCAAACTAAAAGGCACGTGGGAGAGAAACGCCTCTTTTTTTTCTACCTAGGAGCTCGTGCAAAAGGGGTGAATAAAATAAAGAAGGGTCGAAGTCACTTATTGGAATTGCTCCTCTAACAAGGAAAAGTGGTGGGCGTGGGCGTGGGCGTGGGCGTGGGTTTTGGGTTTAAGGCGTTCGGTGGGCTTGGGTTTAGGGTTTAAGGTTCTGTGGTGGGTTATGTCTCTCTCATGGGGTTCGGGAATGGTAGATGGAAGAGAGGGAGAGGGGCGGAGGTGGAAGGTGTGGGCGAAGGAGACGGTGGGGGAAGGGGAATGGGGGTGGTGGAGATGGGGGTACTTTGGGGCTATTTTTTTTTTTTTTTAATTTCCACCTATGTGTGGAAGGTAAAAACCCTAGTGTATTTAGAAGCCCTCTTTGTGAACTTTGAAATTTGACTTGATTTTTTCAAAAGTAACAACTATGCCCTTCCCAATTGAAAAACTGTAAAACAAAGGGTTTCTAGGTGTTAAACGACTTTGGACAAAATATGAAAGTTTTAAATAATTTTATCTATCAAATAAAGACAAAACCAAGATTTTTTAGAAATTATAAATAACCCCCCAAACTTATCCGAAATGTATACTTAGGCCCCTAAAGTTATCAAGCTTGGCCAAACCACTCTCAAAACTTTCCAAAGATATTCAGACCACATTCTAACCCTCAAACCAAGTGGGGTCCATCTCTAAAACACTTAGAAAAACTAATAAAACCAATTAATTACTATTAATTAGTATTAATACATATAATGATGGGATGGGTCCTTACAATGACTTTCTCAAGTCCAAAGGGTAGAATACATATCATCCTCTCCAAAATAAGGCCTACTAAGTCATTCCAGGTCAAACAGGTATTGGGCATGGAGACCAGGTAACTGGGTGCAATATCAGTCAAGTACTTTGCATGAAAACATGATGAAACAGACACTAGACGAGTACAATAATTGCAAAATCAGTTGCATTGCCAAGGAATATCTGCAAATACATCTTAAGTGTTGGATTGCTGTGAACCATTTTACAATCCTAAAGTCTAAGGCCTCCATGGAAAACCGGTTTGAAACCATCCATTGATCAAAACGTAGGTCCAAAAATGGCCCACATTTTACTAAACGGAGGTTCCTAGTCATGAGGTGAAGAAAAGATGGAAAAATCGGCCAATTGAATATAAAGCTCATCTATCCACTTAACCCAAAATGAAAATTTTCCAAAATTCCCAACTACGTCGTCTAGGGTACTAAACTGCGTTTGAACACTCTCAAAACTTCCCGAAAATTATGAAACATTATTCTAACGCACAAAACTAATTATTTAATATCTAAATGCACTTACTAAGCCATTAAGCACAATTAATCAAAATTAATCGCAAATTAGGGATTGAGATCTTATACAGAACGGACCAAGTTTTACAAATGTAGTTAAACCATAAGCCTATACGAATAACTGCTTAAGTCTCCATGCAATGTTTAATATACAAGCTGTACTACTATCCATTTTTGCTGTAACTTTACCCCAACCTTCATGCAGAATTTAAGACGATAAAAGGAACAAAACAAAAAATGAGGAGTGCCTGGTGGATAAAGGAGGTAAAGGTAAAACGGAGAGGTATATTTGCTGAACATTATGTGGAGAAGGGTGCGACTCGGATGGGCATTCTATTCTTCACCTTGACCATTGGAAAGTAGGTGATGCAATCTTCTTCAGCCACCCACCTGCACAAGGGAAAAAATGATTAAAGAAATAAAAAATGTATGAACAAAAGGCCTCTGACTTATTATTCTTGAAGAGAGTTTCTCTGTAGAGAGACTAGGAAGAACATAACCAGCCATTACATTCAATGGAATAAGAATATTTGTCGGATAGGATCAGATGCTCTGGATAACTTTAGGCATGGTCTATAAGATAAGATTGATAAGATCTATGATGCACGGATACTTCAAAATGGGCAACATATCGTGTCGTATCGTATCCGATACTTCAGTTTTTATGTTTAAAACCCATTTCCCTGCCATGTCCATGACGTGTCCCTGCCATATCCATGTCTGGGCATCATAGGATAAGATTAAAGATCTGGGGTCCCTGAACCTTAGACACTGTTTAAAAACTTAAGGTCCATAATGCATATTATTGGGCCAATGGTCCTATAATCCTGTACAATACAGAACCACTTCACAGAATCAATATAATAAATCTTAAAAAAAGATTCCCTTGAGCTATATTGGCTGATGATCAAGCCCAGCCAGCTTTTTAGTAATTTCGAGCTAACATTGAAGGCTTCTCGGCCACAAAATCCTATTATTTGCTGGGCTCAACTAAAAAAGACCATTACGCTCACTGTTCCAACTTCTTCTAAGCACAACCAGGTTGGGAGGGATGGTTCGATGCAATGGCCCCTGGCACCTAGGATCCTCACTCTCAGCATTAAGTACATAACAAATGTTCAGTGGCTATGTGGCATGGATGGTATCAATCCATGCCATCCACAATCATGGCTACATGGCCCAGACTCTCTTTCATCAATAATCCTAAACCCATGGTTTCTGGTTATCAACTGGGAATTCATTAGTGGTTCGAATTCAATTGGAAAATAGAAGATTTAGGATCATGCAATCAATATACTTTTACATTATGCTCCTTTGGAAGTGAAGCCAGTGCTGTTTTCTAAGTGAGGCCCATAATTTGAATGGTGACAGTTGGCATACAAGTGAATCAACCATATGGAAAAGTCAACCGATGGACAGGCCACATTGCATTTTATCATTGTAAGGAATTCTGAAGTAACAATTACCTATAACGTGTGACAAAATGATGGAGGAAGATGGAAATTTCAAGCCTCACGAGGTCGAGACCGGGACAAAACCTTTGACCTCCACCAAAAGGGGTGAAGTCTTTATGGTAGTTTGCTTCTTTTCCCTGTCAAGAAAGAAGCCACAGATGAGAAAAAAAAAAAAAAAGAAATTAGAAACTTGGAGTGCATTGCATAAAAGTTGTTCAGTCATCTGGTTAAGCTATCTGGTGAGCAGGACCCAAATGGTTGCCTTCGGTTCTAAAGACTTGACCTTCATCAAACAATTTTATTCAATTCATTTATGGCGCGAAGACAGTCCTTACGGATCTTTTCCGGGAGCCTACTAATAGTGAGCTGGACCAAATGAACACTCAAGATCAATTGGTTTGATCGATCATGTTTCCCTTCTCTTTTTTTTGGGTAAAGAAATCATCAGGTTTTTAAACATTGATATACTGTTTAGTAGATTGGTTTTTCCGTTTCCTAATAGCTTAAGCTTTTGGGATGCATTGGCTTATCGGACTTGACATGATGTCAAAGCCATGTTAGGTCGGATGTTCGAATCCTGTGGACACATTGTTCTCCAGGCCGCGTGGCCAGGCACACATAGTAGATTTGTCTTCCGCTTCCCATGAGATTAAGCTTTTGGAATATATTGGCTAGTCAGACTTGACATCACGCCAGGTCGCGAGTTCAAACCCTGATGAGGCATCATTCCCGCAGGTCGCATGGGCATGCACATATTGCGTGGGTAAGGTGTGGCTTGTGAATTTGAACGGTGTCCCGCTCAAGAAGAAGTTGGGGGGGTGTGGTTTGTTAAGTAGATTGGCTTTTTGCTTCTTAACAGCTTAAGCTTTTGAGATGTAATGGCTAGTTGGACTTGACAAATACTTCTACTTATCACAATAGTGATTTTAGAGGGCAATACTAGTACATAAGGAGAAAAAACAATAGCATCAGCATCTAAATCAAGACGACTCGCACTGCCACTGTGAGAACTCTAATTGTGTATCATGCTGATTTCCTAAAAAATGCTGTAATGGGTATGATATAAATTTCTTGCATATTGATTTTGTGATATTTTCATGTAATGAATAGTTTGGTGATTGCCTGCCCTGTTTGCCTGTAAATAAATCCCGTGATGCTAAAATTCAGCAGTGAATTCTGATGGAATCTTAAAATAGGCTGATACCTTACCAAAAAGATCAACTTCTCAGCAGTTATCATCGTCTCTAAAATGAGTCAACAACCAGCTCATGATCGAATGTAAAGAATTACTGTCTCCAAACTGAAACATTCAATCCAAAATGAGTCCAGGAAAGTTCCAAGTTTTTGTTCTTTCAAGCAAACCTACCCTTTAATTTGGGAAAATATTGAAAACAAAATTTATTTTTAAATGCCCATTAGCTGCTTTGAGTTTTGCCCATTTCAAACCCATAATGCATATGCCATAGTATTAAACTATATTACTACCTATGGCTAGCTCAAATTACTATATCCAGTTTCATTTTCATAATCCACCAACAGTTGATAACATTCCTAAGGTACTTCTCCAACTATACTCTAGGCTACATCTAGACACGAATGCAACCTAAACTATATGCCTATTTTGAGATATTAATTCTTCACCATCATCGAAGCGAGTTGGCTATATGAATTATACTTCTCTATTCTGATCTATCCCAGCCAAGTCCTTAGATAGGTTGCACTTATATAGATTTATCACTACTATTTCCATCCATGTCCTCTTTGGCCTATCCCTTCTCAAGGGTAGAAATGTAAATTGGGCCGAACCGCCTAAGCCCAACATAGCCCGATTAGCGTGTCGCCCAACCCAGGATGTGCTGGGGCTGGGAGGCCGTGGCCCGTGGCATAGCCTAGTACTTGGCATAAGTCGGCCTAGGCATACCACAAGCTCGTGGCCCGACAAGACCCTACAGAACAACGCAAAGAGGTGTAGGTGGGGGTACATCTCTATTGTACCTTTCTACTCTTCCTTGCTCTTTGTATTGCTTCTCCCTTTCAATGAAATTCTCGTTACCGTTTCAAAAATAAAAAATAAAAAATAAAAAATAAAAAATTCTTCACTCAAAGCTTTGTTCGACTGCTACCTCTTGCCTACTATATGCTTGCTGCGTTTTGAGCACAGTCGTTGCAACTTGGTATTTGTTTGTCGCCTTCTCAACACAGTTGTTACTCCTGCCACCTAGAGAAGAAGAGCCTGCTACATGGAGAAAAAGAAGAGCCTGCTATGTGCTCTTTCCTCCCCTATCTCTTACACTTAGGGCATGTTTGGTAACGGTCCTCAGGTCAGAATCCTGGACGGTTTTCTACGATATCAAAGAAAACCTATGTTTGGTTCTGTTGAGGTCAACGTCCACCTTCGCTCCTGAGTAGTCATAATTGTGGTTGAGCTCTCACCCTCACCATAAAACTATTGTTGTGCTATTTCCTATCACCAATTGGTTTTGGGATAAGTGGTACATCAATGGGGTGTAAGATCCTACAGGTTCCCTCTTGGATCGTGGAGAGGAGACACGCCCTTTCAGCGATATCGCGGTCTTCAAACATTCTACCACCCCCCATCAGATATCGTCAATCCACGTTTTTAAAGGCCAGGGTATATAAACCCAGTTTCTGTGCAGAAAGCATCCCCTAGTCCTTTTCAATCCCCAAACCCCTTTCACCCGACCTCTAACCCTTCTCTTATGCTTCTACGACTAGACTCCACCGGCAACAGGCAACGACTGCTCTCCCCCACTCCTCTCCGTCTTTCAGTAGCAATTGGAGGCTCTAGCTGCTGCTGCAATTATTGTAAGTGCTCAAATTGATCTAATATTCTTCTTCTTCTTCCTTCTTTCTTCTTCTTGTTCTTTCTTTGTAGATTTATTTTGTTTTTTAATTTCAGACGAGTTTGGATGGAGATGTGGAGAGATTGAAGGTCGAAGTGGCAGAACAAAAAAAATCCAAGCGGTAGCTGCTGGACCTTGTGGGGCAGAAAACCTAGAGATTTCGGAAAACACCCTTATCAAGACCTATCTGGACAAGATTGTATGTATTTCTTCCTCTTCTTGTTCTTTTTTTTATGTTGCTTGTTTTCTTTTATCAGTTCAATATTGCAGATAGGAGATTGGTAGCTTAGGTATACATTGGTGTTTGGGTTGTATCTGTTTTTAGCCGATACAGGTTGAGAAGTTGATGCTACTATCTATTATTCAAATTCATGTAGGATGAGAAGCCTATTACTAATAGAGAGAATGTTTAGGAGAAATGGCATGAGGTTGTTCTATTAGCTGACGGTCTTTACAGTTGATTTTGTTAATATGGTCACAGATGGTAAAAAAAAAAAAATTCTTTTTAGGAATCATAATATGGATGGTAGAGACTAACTGCATCATGAAAATATTGTCCTAATCATTTTCCAGAGTAGACGGATTGTCTTATTTAGAGAACTCCAGTTGATATGCCCAATAGAGCTCATTTCTGTAGCTGTTCCACCTACACTCTCTCCTTTAATATGCTAGGAGACTACTTACAAAAAACAGAACTATATTTATAGATAACTATAATATGGTTACATTGCTGATAAAAAAGATTGTAGATGCTAGAGAATTTCAGGACGTTGAATTCAGCTAACAGATAAAGAGGTCAAGGTGATGATACCTTTACCATAAAGGTGATGATACATTAGTATCATTCTAGCATAAATACATCAACATAGTCTACTTCTTGCTATGAATCAATTTTCCATTCAACATTAATTCTTACACTAATCATAAATTGCCTTTCATCGTCTTATTGAACCAAACCAGGGCAACACAAACGAAACTGCAGAAGTGATGCATCTTGCAAAGCAGAGAAAAGGGAACCATGAACAGAACAAGGAAGATCAGGTTATCAGAGTCATCTTTGTTTAAGCTTGTTGGTGCTGCAGATGTGTACAATTTGGAGGTAAAATGGCAGTGGGTGATCCTTTTGTACTTCCTTTTGTATGTCTCTGCAATGTTTGTCTTTAATATATATATTTCTCATATTTCCTAGCAATAACAAAACGAAAAAATGTTGTTGATGTTTGAAATAAGTTGTGAAAATAATGGGGCAGGTGATCGTGGGTAGGCCCAACCTACTTTTAAGTTATGGTGGTTTAGCCACCTTTTGGTTCCTGCCTTTCAATACAGAATAAGATATTTGGATGCTCATGCTTATCCATCTTGGAATAACTAAAAGTTTCCATTAGATTATTTATAAAATCCCTATCTTGTGGAGGAAGGCTTGGGGAATGGCACCACATCTCTGGGAATACACTTTTGAATTTCCACATCAGTGTGTTGATTCTTCTTTTTATTTCAACGTGTGTTTAATGTGGCATGCACCTTGAAGGAATGCCACTAGCCAGTTATAAATAATTGCTTCCATTGTTCTTTAACCTCTTCCATTCTATAGGAGGTTGTTTACTTTCTTCTCTTTGTTGAACTTTTTTTGGCATATTAATACGGTTATAAATCATTTGTGAATGAATACTAACAAGATTGTGTCCCATGATGGCTGAGGATGTGATCTTGGATGCGACAGGCTTAAGTTCAATAGAGGGAATTCACATCTCTACTGTGAGCTCTGATCTTTAAATTATTCTTGTTTTACCTGTTTGGTTGATATTTCATTAACTGTACTGTTTTTTCTAATGAACCATGATGGATTGACTGTCTAACATGTGAGAAGTCACCTGCAGGTTTTATGTTGTATTCTTCATAAACTTGGATGAACTTTAGTTCTTAGAAATGATTTCTCTTATGGGGAAGCCTGAATTGGATTTTTAATGTTCCTTGCAGAAATATCGAAATGCAAAGTATAACCTTGGTTCTGCAGAAGGTAAATCAATCCTTGTCACTCCTTTTCATCCTTTGGGGTAGATTGGTACTATTTAGTTCCCTCAATCCTCGATGAAAATGTTCTTTCTTGATTTTTCAGTACTTGCCCATGTACTTGGACAGATTTTTGTGTTATTGAAAAATAAGCTCTTTCACATATGGGAAATTGATGTTGAGATTTCAATTGATTTCCTCATTGGGTGTATGCAAAATTATGGTGCAAGCTTGTAATATTACTGTCACAATATTGTCTATTAGCTGGTCATTTCTAAATGTTCTTTTTCTGCTAGAATCTGGTTTTGGCCCTTGGGTAGGCCTGGTGGAAGGGCTTGAATACTAAATGCTTGTGTTGCAGGATGTGTTCATCCAATATTGGTATAGTATACTGCTTGGATACAGTTTGACTGTCTCCTGTTCTAATAGGTTCAGTTTACTGTAACTCCAAACAATAATCTCATTGCATCTTAAGTGTCAGATGTGAATACCTATTCTCTATATGGGTCCTCCACTTCTTGAAAAATAGAATGGCACCCTCACTCAACACATGTCTCTCTATTCAGAACTTCATTTTGGAGACCACGTTAGTTCTTGAAAACGAGGTGCATTTAGTAGTTTGGAGGTAACGTTCTTTGCATGGCATGGTGGGATTGCAGGTGGTCTCTCTGACTGAAAAGCTGTAGGCTCAGGAGGTGATGGACCAACAAACTCACCCTCCACCGGAACATGTCGATGGAGGGGTCCACACTAGCATGAAGGCCAAGGACGGCCTTAGCTCCGGCAGTGGTGGAAGTGTCGTAGCAGATGAGGATAGCCCTCAGCTTATTGACAGTGGTGGAAGTGTTGTAGTGCTGTAGTAGCTCCTTGTGTTTTGTTCTAGTCCACTGTAAAGAAGTAATGTGTCTCTGTTGTTGATGTTCTCTAATTTGTTTTTGTTATGTTCAGAAACCTGATGCAGCTGCTGTTGATCCATTCTACCTTTTCAAGGAAATCAACTGGTGTATTTATCGACATTCTACCTTTTTATTTTCAGGATAGAAGTGCTAGAGAAACTTTTGGAGCATGGAGCCACTATATGCAACTTCAGCCACACTTAGGATTTCTCCATAAATGGAGTGATGTTTTATATTTGTATTTTTTGTAGGGTTATGTTCACTTTGTACCAAATATTTTTATAGTGTTGGGTTCATTTTGTAATGAATGCTCTTCTATTTAATAAAAGTTACCCTTAAGCCAAAACATTAATTTGGGATTATTGATGTAAATTGATGATTGTGATAAATAAAATCTACCATTGATAAGGATGTAATATGAAGATGTATGGATGATTAATAGCATCTTTTTTAACCATCTTCTTTAAATATTTCTAAAATTTGGAGCTATTATAAATAATTCCAAATAAAAATGTAATTGTTCCTAATTGATTGGATTGGGCTAGGGAAGCCCCATCCTTTTACTATTGATTGGATTGAGGCATTTGTTTTGAATAAAAGCTGAGTTTTATTGAGTAATATGAGTCAAGTGCAATGCTCGATCACTTGTCTCGTGTTTTTTGTATCTATTTTTGGTAAACAACTCACTGTTTTGTGCTACTGTGTGTGTGGCTGAGGTACTTTGGCCGAAAGCCTTGCTTCCTTTTTTTTTTAAGTTTCCTTTGGATTAAAAAAAATGATGGCTATTTTTCAGATAAATGATGCCTTTCTCTTAACGTATACGACGACGTAATTTTTAAGACGACCATTACGGTTTAGGGCCGTTGTTTATAGTGTCCATTGGCATTGTGGGAGTTGATTTATTAAAGATCATGGAAAAAAGGATTGTTGCTATATGAGAGATTATAAAATGTTTTATTTTGTAGGCACCTAAATAGGTCAAAAAAATGCTCTCTCGTTGTAGGGAGACTGTTAAAATTTTCATAAATTTTTTTTATATTTACAAAATGGTTTTTTTTAGGATGAATTAGTGGATATGGAATTATTTTTGGGTTATTTAAATGGATTTGAGAAGGAGAAATTTGGATTTTTTTTTCTTTTGTAGATTCCTCTCTCGTTACCAAACGTGGATCTGACGGAATCATCGCTGATTCCTCTGTGCTCGCCTAACGTGGAATGCAATGAATCCTCTCCCTCATAAATCCTCAAAGAAGAAAGTCTAATTCCGTGGAACAAAAGATTCCTCCGAAAGAGAGGATTCCTCTCCCGTTACCAAATGTGCCCATAGAGAAAACCCGTTGAAGCAAGGTACCTTTTGTAAGTGTTTTTTCCTTTTCCTCTCCTATCTCTTCCGTGTGTTCTTTCCTGCTCCTCTCCTTTTTTTTTCCAATCAGCTGAGGGCCCGACTTACCCTCTCCATTTATTCATTCACCCATAGTGGGGCCAATGGGGCCAAACCATGTGAATTTCAAAGGTGGGGCACACTGATGGATGAAAAAACATAGGATTTTTTTTTCCAATCATCTAGGGGGCCGACTTCACATCTCCATTCATTCTTCACACATAAGTGGGGCCCACCTATGATTTTTTTCCCTCCAATGGGGCTAACCAATGTGGGTTTCAAAGGCGGGCCCCACTGATGGATGAAAAAACGTGGGATCTCTTTTTATGGGGGCCCAACTTCAGATCTCTTTTTATTCTTCACCCATCAATAGGGCACACTTGTGATATTTTGCCTCCAATGGGGCCAACCCATGTGAATTTCACAGGTGAGCCCCATTGATGGATTAAAATAAGTGGGCTAAACTTCAACGGTGAAGAATCTGTAGATTCCGCCATGGGGCACACGTGATAGATCCAAAAAAATTCTTTCAAATGGGTTGACCGATGGAAAGAATAGAAGTGTAACAAATATTTTGGTCAATAATCCATGTGGTACCATGTTTTTTAATACTGTAGATACGTCATCGATTTTTAAAAATGCACAAAACATGTTTGAGTTGATAGATTCAGTTATCAAAGAAACTGGAGAAGAGAATGTTAGGCAAGTGGTGACAGATAGTGATGCCCCTTTGGTGAAGGCGTGCGAATTTTTAATGGAGAAGAGGAAAAATTACTCTAGTCACCTTGCTCGGCATATCTACTTGATTTGATGTTAGCTGATATTGGGAAATTGCCTACTCATGAGGCATCAGTTGGGAAAGAGAAGAATATTGTTGTTTTTATTTACACGAATGTATCAGTGTTGAATTTGATGAAAAGACATACAAAAGGAAAACGAGCGTACAAGAGCTGTAGTTATCCATTTTTTCACCAACATTTTGACCTTAAGAAGCATTCATTAGCAATGGGTTGCATTGCGGACTATGTTTGCTTCAAAGAAATGGAAAGAAAGTTCTTGCTCCAAACAAATTGATGGCATGAGTGAGAGATATTATCTTCGCAAACTAAGAATTTTGGCTTTTCATAAAATATTGGATCAAATGTGTAGCTCCCTTAGTGAGAGTCCTTCGCTTTGTTGACTCCGATGAAAGACCGCCCCTGGGATATTTATATATATATATATATATATATATATGAAGCAATGGATTGGGCTAAAGAGGCGATTGCCAAAAATTTTGACAATGTGAAGAAGCGATATGATCCCATATGGAAAATCACAGACTCAAGATAGAACCTACAGTTGCATCGACCCTTGCATATACAACTGCATATTTTATAAATCTTGCGTTCCATTATGATTAGAGATTTAATCCCGATTTGGAAGTTAAAAAAGGACTGTATGACACATTTTGATAGATTTGCTCAAGATTGTAGAACCCAGGTTCTTCTTGATGAAGAAATTGACTATTTCAAAAGGAAGATCGGCATGTTTGGAACAAAAATGAAACAATTAACAACCAAGACAAGACAACCCCATAATCTACTTGAATTCTTAAATTTTAATATTCCTTATCTTTATTGTTTTCCTTCACTATGTTATTCTTATACAATCATTGACTTCATTCTTATAAACTAGCTTTGTGGTTGGCGAATTACGGGGATTATTGCCCCGAACCACAGAAGCTAGTAATTCACATGTTAAGGCTGACGTGTAGTTCATTGGGGTGTGAGCGAAATTGGAGCACGTTCGAACAAGTGAGATTTGTTAAATGTATTTTCCTCAATTAGTTGTATAAATTTTGACATATAATCTGACTTTTGTATAGATACATTCAAAGTAGAGAAACAGACTAGAGCAAAAGAGAGAGGGATCAAGCTCTTGATCCTATTCGCTTATCAAATATGGATTCTGACATGGTTTAAAAAATCGGCCGGCCGAGTCGACTCGGACTCGGCACATACCGAGCCGGGTCACATGTGACTCAGACTCGAATCATGCGACTCAGTTGAGTCCCATGGGACTCGGCCATGCGACTCGGCCGAGTCCCATGCGACTCGGCCGAGTTGCATTAGGACTCGGCCGAGTCCTCTGATGTTAGGACTCGGATCGGCGAGTCGACTCGGACTCGACCATGAACGAGTCGGGTCCCAAGTCCGGTTTTTTAAACCTTGGATTCTGATGATCAGTGGATCACTGAAAAAGAAGATTCTATTTTGGACAATGACATGTAATGGATGGACCTTGGAGAATGTTTTGCTAATCTTGCCAATGTAGAGACAAGCAATACATGAGATAAATGATAGAAACAGTTTTGGACAATGACATGTCTTGGAAGGGCCTTGAAGAATGCTTTGACAATCTTGCCAATGTAGGGACAAGCAGCACACGAGATAGATGACGAGATATTATGAATTCATCAACTGGTAAGAGTCTAAACATTAATACCTATTTATTATTTTTAATAAACTAAATTGTGCAATCTTGCGTTATAGGGTCAAGAAAACTTACATTTCGAATAAAAGATAAAGCAAAAAGGAAAGATAATCGAGCTAGAGGACGAAGAAGAAACATTATTGCCTTCACCAAACAGCGAAGATGAGGAAGTTCAATGTCTTGATGATGGATCATCTTCATTTGGTGATATGAGATTGAAGATGGTGATGTTGATGTGGATATGGTCATTGGCCATGTTAAGGATGCAGATCGATTATTTGAGGATATAAACCTTTTGTCTTTGATGTTTTTAGATTAATGTTTTAGAATGAATATTTTGTGTTTAGATCATGGATAAGCTCACGGTCATCTTTTGGTGTTTTTAGATTGATGTTTTAGAATGAATATTTTGTGTTTAGATCATGGATGATCTCTATGAAGGTTGGTGGCCCACCAAAGGAAATGGGTAGGCTAAAGAGGATGTGGATGGAGGTAGTAAAAGTAGAACTAAAGAAGTGCAACTTATCTAAGGATTTGGCTCAAGATAGATCGGAATGGAGAAATAAAATTTCTATAGCCGACCCCAACATACTGGGGACAAGGCTTTGATGATGATAATGATGATGGATGACCTCATGAGCATCTTTTGTTGATAGACTCTTTTCATTTTTCACTATATAAATGTTGCTATGTATGGAAAATGGAAGAGTTAATACATATCTACACTTTTTCTTATTGCTACTTTATTTTTAATTTTTCAAAATTATTTTGGAAAACATAGAATGAATCCTACGATTTGTGATTTGATTCGATTCGGTTCCTAAAACGATTAGCGATACAATTCTGATTTTCAAAACTATGGGCCTAGTCCATTCATTTTATGTATTTTATATTATTTAGATTTTTAATTATGTTCTAAGTTACTTTTAGTTGGGTGTTTAATCCTAGCCATCAATGTGTTTAGATGGTCTGCATTAGTTCTAGGTGTTATGAAATAGAGAGACTAAGAGAAAGAAGAGTAGAGGGAGAAGGAAGAGCTTTTCTCTATCTCATTAACTGTGTATTGATACAAAGGTGGAGAGACCTATTTATAGGCAAAGTAACCCCACAAGAGGGGAACCCTAATTCTAACCCTAACTCATCTCAAGTGGGCATCCACCCAAGATACATATATTATAACACTCCCCCTTGGATGACCACCATTCAAAGACAGTTACCTCATTAAAAACCTTGCTAAGGAAAAACCCAATGAGAAAAAACCAAAGCGAAGGAAAAAAGAGTACAACATTCTTCAAGATCTTTGAACTGGTGTTGGACATGCATAATGCTGCCTCGTTAAAACCTTGACTAGAAAAACCCAGTGGGATAAAACCTAGAAAAGGAAAAAGAGTACAGCACACAAATGTCCGGGGTAGCATACTTTAGGATGCCCCCTCATAAAACACTCCCCCTGATAATAACAGCCATTCATATAGTTTGATGATGAACTCTACACATGCCAATCTCATATACAAGCTTCTGGAATACTGATTTTGGCAAAGATTTGGTAAATAGGTTAGCCAGGTTGTTACTCGAACGAACTTACTTGACTTCAATTTCATTGTTCTTCTGAAGTTCATGAGTGAAGAAGAACTTCGGTGCTATATGCTTAGTCTTGTCTCTTTTAATGAAACCTTCTCGAATCTGTCTTATGCATGCTTCATTATCTTCATAGATAATATTCGGGATACCTGCAATAGATGGTAATTGACAAGAACTACGAACATACTGAATCAAAGATCTTAGCCATACACATTCCCTACTGGCTTCATAAAGGGCCAAGATCTCAGCATGATTCGAGGAAGTAGCTACCAAAGTCTGTTTAGTGGAACGCCAAGAAATGGCGGCATTGCCATTAAGAAACACATAACCTGTCTGCGATCGACCCTTATGAGGATCAAAGAGATAACCCGAATCTGCATATCCTACAAAACTGAAATCTTTACGATCATAAGAATAAAATATTCCTAAATCAGTTGTTCCACGCAAATACCGTAGGATGTGCTTAATACCAATTTAGTGCCTTTGGGTTGGTGCGGAGCTATACCTGGCAAGTAGATTTACAGAAAATGCAATGTCTAGTCTAGTACATTGTGCCAAGTACATCAGGGCTCCAATAGCACTTAAATATGGTACTTCGGGACCCAATACCTTTTCATTTTCTTCGATGGGACGGTATGGATCTTTCTTTATAGCAAGACACCGGACGACCATGGGGGTGCTTAATGGGTGTGCTTTGTCCATACCAAATCGTTTTAAGACCTTCTCGGTATAATTAGATTGATGGACTAACATTCCATTAGAATTTCTCTCGATTTGCAACCCGAGACAGAATCTTGTTTTCCCAAGGTCTTTCATTTCAAATTCTTTCTTTAAATAGTCAGCAGTTTCTTCAAGCTCTTCCGGAGTTCCTATCAAATTTATATCATCCACATAAACTGCTAATATTGCAAATCCCTTCAAGAATTTCTTTATAAATAGACACGGGCAAATGGGATTGTTTTCATACCCCATTTTAGACAAGTATTCACTAAGACGATTGTACCACATTCTTCCGGATTGCTTCAGGCCGTACAATGATCGTCTTAATTGGATTGAGTACGCACTCCTTGGCTTTGCTGCAGGCAAAGGAAATCCTTCCGGGATTTTCATGTGAATTTCTGTGTCTAAGTCCCCATATAAGTAAGCAGTTATAACATCCATGAGTCTCATTTCTAGATTTTGAAAAACTGCTAAACTCATTAAGTATCTAAATGTTGTTATATCCATAACAGGGGAATAAGTTTCCTCATAATCAATCCCAGGTTTCTGCAGGAAACCTTGTGCCACTAATTGTGCCTTATACCTGGTAATATCATTCCTTTCATTTCGTTTTCTTACAAACACCCACTTATAACCTACAGGGTTAACATCTTTTGGGGTTTGTACTATAGGTCCGAACACACCACGTTTGTTGAGAGACTCTAACTCTTCTTTGATGGCACTTTCCCATTTTGGCCAATCCTTTTTTTGTCGACATTCATTTATAGAACGTGGTTCTGTGTCCCAATCATCATCATCATTTTCCTTGGAGATTTGTGTAGCCACCGCATATGCAAATGCGTCATCGATGATAATCTCATTTCTATTCCATCTCTCTCTTGAATAATTATAAAGTATAGAGATCTCTTCGTTATCCGGTACCGGAGCCTCTTCAGGGGCTTTCAAAGTCTCATCAGGGACTTCCATTATTCTAGAGAGAACGGATTTTACCATAACCTCTTCAGGAGCGTTACGTGCCTCTTCGGGAGGAACCTCTTCAAGAGGGTTACGTGCCTCTTCGGGAGGACATGATGATGATCGCTCATTTCTCCTTTTTCGCGGAGCTGAGTCCTTTTAACCTATAGGTCTGCCACGCTTCTGGCGTATTGCAGATTCTTTAGTTGCTATGTTTTGACTTTGTCCTACAGGGACATTAATTCTGGCAGGTGGATTCATAGCTGACACATGTGACTTTGTCACCTTTGCTGCATCGTTAAATGCATTGGGTAATCTGTTTGCAATTTCTTGCAAGTGCACAATTCTCCGTACTTCATTCTCACATTGTGAAGTTCGTGGATCCAGATGAGACAAAGTGGAGGTATTCCATGTTAATTCGCGCCGTTCTTCAGGAACGGGTTGTTCTATAGGAACAATACATTCTTCAGGAACTATCTTCTCTCCCCCTAGCGGCGGGAATATTGTCTCATCGAATTGACAATCGGGAAAACGAGCAGTGAAGACATCTCCTGTCATTGGTTCTAGATATCGAATAATCGAAGGAGAGTCATAACCGACATAGATTCCCAATCTACGTTGTGGTCCCATCTTAGTACGCTTAGGAGGTGGTATTGGAACTTGAACTGCACAACCAAACTTGCGCAAGTGAGAAATATTGGGTTGATGTCCTTATATAAGTTGAGCCGGAGAATATTGATGATAGGCCGTTGGTCGAAGTCGAATTAGCATTGCTGCATGTAATACAGCATGTCCCAAAGCACTAACTGGTAATTTGGACTGTATCAGCAGAGTCCTAGAAATAAGTTGGATGCGCTTAATCATGAATTCAGCTAAACCATTCTGGGTGTGGACATGGGGGACAGGATGTTCGACTACAATTCCTAGAGATGAACAAAAATCATCAAAAAATTGTGATGTAAATTCGCCTGCATTATCAAGTCTTATAGACTTAATGGGATAATCAGGGAAGTGAGCTCTCAGCTTAAATATTTGAGTTAATAGGCGAGCAAATGCTACGTTTCTAGTTGAGAGTAAGCAAACATCCGACCAACGGGTGGAGGCATCGATCAAAACCATAAAATACTTAAAGGGTCCACTTGGGGGATTGATGGGTCCGCAAATGTCACCTTGTATCCTCTGTAGAAAGGATGGGGATTCATATGCAACCTTAGTAAAAGAAGACCGGGTGATCAATTTTCCTTGTGAACATGGGGTACATAAGAACCCACTGGGAATGGTCAATTGATGGTTCTCTAAGGAATGCCCAAATGAGTTATCTACGATTTTTCTCAACATAGTAACACCAGAGGGACCTAACCTATCATGCCAAAGCTGTAAAGTCTTAGGATCACTAAGCTTCGGGCTTAGTTTAAGCTTCAGGCTTAGTTTAAGCTTCAGGCTTGACTTTGTGGGTTTGCTCGTAACCGAATGTGATTCAACATTTGAGATTATCGTATAATATAACCCTGAGGAGAGTGCACTTAGGTTTTCTAGTATGTGCTTCTGGCTTCCAATACTAGTAATGATGCATAAGTATTCATTGTTACCTTCACTTACAGTCTCGATGTGATAACCATTCATTTTGATGTCTTTGAAACTAATCAAGTTTCTCCGGGAACTTCTTGAGAACAGAGCATCTTTAATGAACAGATGGGTACCATTAGGTAACATCATATGGGCTCTTCCGGAGCCT
This sequence comes from Persea americana, assembly GCA_029852735.1. NCBI lineage: Eukaryota > Viridiplantae > Streptophyta > Magnoliopsida > Laurales > Lauraceae > Persea > Persea americana. Next base: position 21,257,019 of record CM056816.1, read on the forward strand.
TCAATTATCTGCACAGGTCCAGCTATGGTGGATACCTTTCGTGGAATGAACATTAATTCGGAGAAAAATTTCTGATTTTTCAGAATGGTGTGTGTAGTGGCACTATCTACCAAACAGAGATTGTCCCCAGTTCCATGATCCATACCTTAAACAAAAATAATAAAACAACATAACTATGCAACCACAGGATGAAAAATTGAAATAATTAAAACATTCACCATAAATTAGGACATTAATAAGGTTTTCCATCAAAACGGAAAAATCTAAGAAACATGCATCGCAAATGAACTAAAGAAAAAAAATTAAGTAATGTCCAAATAATCATAGGTCTTCTAGACCATTGCAAGGGGTGCCCCCAAAAGAGTGTTAAATGCCCTATCATCCAGACGTTGGTTGTCCTCATCCTCAAAGAAGTCACGAGTCTCTAAGTTTGTAATGTCAATTGGAGGCCTCTCTAATGTCATTATATCCCAATTCCAGCCTTCCAAATCATTTGTCTCTGTCTCTGCTGAATGAACAGAAGCCTTGTATGCTTTGTATTGTTCCACCACTTCCTTTGGTGCACGGCAAGTGCGTGACCAATGCCCACTTCTTCCACATCTATGGCACGTGTCATCAGGACGGTGGGAAGTGTTAGCCGGTGGATTTTGGTTGTTCTTGTGTTGAGAGGCAGACCACTTCTGGTGATTTTTGAATTTTGGTGGAGGACCTTTAAAACCACCTCGCCTTGAGGAGTTATTTCGGCCACCTCTACTGGAGGATTTATGTCTTCCATTCCCCCTGCCTCTGCCTTTGTTTGAGCTAAGGCTGGCATTTGCTTCAGAAACTGCCGAAGATCCAGTTGGTCTGGAGTTATGATTTTTCAGCAATACGATGGAATTCTGTTCAGCGACTAGGAGACAGGAGATAAGTTCTGAATATTTGGAGAAACTTCGCTTTCGATACTGCTGCTGCAGGAGCACATTCGAGGCATGAAAAGTTGATAACGTTTTCTCCAACATCTGCTCCTCCGAAACCTTTTCACCACATAATCTTAATCTGGAAACAATATTAAAGAGGGCAGAGTTGTATCCAGATGCAGTTTTATAATCCTGTAACCTCAGGTTTAACCATTCATTCTGGGCAGCTGGTAGGATGACCATCTTCTGGTGATCATACCTATCCTTAAGGGAAAAGGTATTCGTTTTTGAGATCGTCATGTATGTGATGACACAAGAAGATAAGGGCTAACGCCTTTTCCTCTGGGGACGTCTTATTACCTTCCTTTATGGTCTCTCCTAGTTTCTTGGATTGCAAGTGGATTTTAGCATCCAATTGCCAAGATAAATAATTGTCCCCATTTATGTTAAGTGCTTTAAAATCAAGCTTAGCCAAATTTGACATCATGCAATAACTGTAATAAGAAATGTATATATGAAGTTAACCATATGTAGATAATCAATAAAAAAATGAAAGTTTAACATCAGAATTAAACTAAAAAAAAAAAAAAAAAATGAGCCAATGAAAAGTTTAGAACATCAGGTTCTCAACTTTGAAAATCAGAACTGCTGGTTCTGCCAAGACTTCAGGCTTGATGTAGAACTTCAGGTTCATTAGAACTGCAGGTTCTATCAAATCTTCAGGTTTGAAGTAGAACTTCTGCTTCTAATAATTTATCAGAACTTCAGGTCTAATTTCATGGCTTTATAATTTTTATGGATATGAATCTGCAGGTTCATATCAGTATTCCGACTTCTAGAACTTTTGGTCCAAGAATCAATGAACTTCAAGTCCAGATTTAGAACTTCTGGTTCTGTTTTTGTGATCCATTCATAGTATTAATAAAATTTAAGAAATAAAGTATGCAAGAGGATTAACAATAAACAAACACTATGATTAATGTAAACATGTATAATAAATTGATTGCATGTGTTCTAATAAATTAGATTTAACTAATGTTCAGATACCACTTACCGTGATCGTAGTTCAGAAAAAATTTTGACCGTTGGAATACTGATATGTTGCGTCTATTATGTAGTTCTTGTCGCTACGAATCCGTAGAACCAAGCCGTTCGTCGATCGAAAGTCAGATGAAGAAGTTATGGTGGAGATTGGAAAAGGAAATAACTTAAACTTTTGTGGCAAAAGAAACCGAGAGAAAAACTCCTTGCTGACGGCCCACCAAACAAATTTGTTGACATGTGCAGGAAAAACGAAGCAAGAAGATCCTTTTGTTGATGAGCGTACACCGAGAAAGTCCTTTTGGTAAAAAAAAAAAAAAACGATGCTGGTTTCTATGTCAGAAACCAAAACTAGCAAGGACTTTGTGTTGCGCGAGTCTCGAGGCGGAGGAAGGCTTTTTTTACTTGATATGTTAAGCGCACGCAAAACAAGAAAAGCTATATCTTTTAAGGTGTGTCTTCTTGAAGCTAAACTGGGAGCAAAAGTTTCACCCTTTTGGTGTCTTCCACGCATGCAAGCCGAAGCAGAAGATTTTTTTTTTTTCAAGCACGCAGAGAGGTTCTTGGAAGGCTTCTATTTATCATGCTGATAACGTGTTATGAAATAGAGAGACTAAGAGAAAGAAGAGAAGAGGGAGAAGGAAGAGCTTTTCTCTATCTCATTAACTGTGTATTGATACAAAGGTGGAGAGACCTATTTATAGGCAAAGTAACCCCACAAGAGGGGAACCTTAATTCTAACCCTAACTCATCTCAAGTGGGCATACACCCAAGATACATATATTATAACACTAGGGTATTTCTTTTCATATATAAGGATGTAAAGCCTCTTGGCTTAGAAGAATGGTTGATTGATGATTAATGAATCATAAATCAAGTGGTTTTGGGGTCTTACCCAAGTTTTCTCCAAGGTCTCTCTGCCTTCTGGATTAGAATTTGGTGTGAGGGAAATTTTTAGGTAATTTTTTATTGCTCTATCTGTCACGTCCCCAAAAATACAACCAGGGGATAACGTGAAAAATGAAAATAAACATTCAATTTCTTGTGTTTAATGCAACACAAGCTCCCAAATATGGACCCACAAAATTTCGAAACATGGTGAGTCATAATAAAACATTTGCGGAAGCATTAAATCAATTGGTATTAATATTCAAAATCAACCCAACACATAACTCACTGAATATTTAAGGTTAAAGTTTCCAATTAAACTAAACAACAACTAAATATATTATGGAATTAAATAAACTAAAAGAGTCTAAGATGTCGATATCTCATGCGCGGATTCAAACGGCATTGTAGCCATCTCCGGCTCTCCACTCGGGTTCGTCAACTGGCTCAAACGCTTGAAACGTTTGACCCTCCTCCGTCTCCCCGACAAGGTAAGGGTTGGTACCTATGCACCAATAAACAAGGTAAACAGCAAGTACGAAAGCATAATTTATAAATAAAACACAAGATCAATGAGAGTAATGACAGGTAAAGATCATAAGAGAATAACATTGTGACAATGACGAAAAGAACGTATCACCTATATCCAATCTACACAATAGAGCAATACAATAATCACACAGCAACAATGCCACTGCTTTGGGTGGTCAACCCTAATATAGCGGGAAAACCCGTTCGAAAGGCCGGCGGTCATAAACCGGTTCGTAATCAAAGGGCCGGATAAACCGGTTCGAATTCAATTCGGATATTACAGTGTCCGCACACATCGGTGATCAGCCGTCCAATTACAACTGCAGTCGTTCGAATATGACCCAATTAATATACATATATATACATATCATAGTAGAATAAACCTAGTGACTTGTAATGCTCTGACACAGAAACCTAAGTCAAAGTGAAGGGCTGGCTGCACCATAATCCACAACTAATACCAATGAATCATTCGAATAAACATCCACAATATCTCAATCAATTGCCAAGCCACATCACGGTCCATATCCAATCAATCAAAGGGTATGCAACTAATAGACCAACATCAATCTCAATCATGTATGCACACCCGAAGGTCAATGAATAATCACAAGACAATCCTAAGGTCAAACATAAGGTCTCGTACCCAATAACCACAGGAATCTCTAAATAGATAGAAGATCAACACATCCCTTCTCAATCAATGGTGCATAGACCCAATTAAGGGTTTTCCAATAGAGATGGGTTGAGCTCGAATCCACTAGGATTTCCCCGAGGTCATACGAAGTACTAAACCCCACGTGAGTAACATACCGTGTGCCCGGACGGTGTTTTACTCAGTCCAATGATTCAATTAATAAAATACAAACATATAATTTTAACACATTAAAAATCCATTTAAAATTAATTTATAAATAATAATAAAAAGTAGCAATCCTTAATTTATAATTATAGAAAACCTAAGGACCCACCCAAAAATATTGTCCACATTCAAAATAAGTCAAAGGGTATCATTAAAGTCTATAAAACAATTAGGTCCTTTATTAAATTTCTAAAATCTAAATAGTCAAATACTACCCCAACAGTACTTGAACCTATAGGTCACATGTGAATGAAATTCTTCATCCAGCACATTAACCGGTCATACCCCCACAAGATTAAGTACATAAAAAAAGGAATAAATCACAAGTACCTCCAAGACATTACAGCCGTCGTCTCTCCTCCATGTTCTTGTCACAAGTGTCCTCTCTCTCTCTCTCTCTCTCTCTCTCTCTCTCTAGTTCATGTAAAGTATAATACTGCCAACAAAGAACCCCGTTCCAGAAATTAAAAGGCCCCACGCCTATTGTAACAGAGACTCCCTTATAGTGGGTCCCACTGATCAAAGAGGGGTTTGCAACGAATCTATTTCAAGTCGTTCTTCTATGGTTTCCAAAGGGGTTTGGAACCCAAACAGAGACGTACTATGGTGATCAGTGATTCGAAAATACTGTAGCAATAATACAAGGCATGAGAAAATCAATTGAATCACCCCTAATATCCCTGATCTCATCAAAAATTATAATAACACAAAATACGAAGGCAGAGTGCCAGATTTGGCACAATACACAGGAAATAAGAAACTCTACTCTAAAAAAAAAGAACAGATTTATATAACATCCTCATTACATAAAAGGGCACTAAAGGGGTCTCTATATGCACCAGCACGGAAATCAAGGAAAAACACAAGTATTAAATCCATAAATTATGGTTAGGTACTTGCCTGATATTCGCGGTTGAGGGAGACGGTGTAGAATTCCTATGCCAAAGCCCAAGTGATATCCCAGAGAAAAGTTGGAAGAGAGAATTGTGTGTGAAAATAGAAGAGTGTGGTGTTGTATAAATAGGGAATGGGAATAGGAGTTGTAATCTAACTTAAATTTCTAAAAAGAATAGAGTTTCTAAATAGATAAGAGTTTGGAAGAGATAAAGAGTTTTAATCAGAGAAGAACTCCACCTACTAAACTGGGCCCGGGTTAACTATGGGTGAAGCCACCTACCCAACAAGCCTAACTCACCAAACCTAAGCCTAACGTGGTCCCCACTTACACTAATTGCGTATTTAACTAATATACAACCAATTACATAATAATAGTAAAATAAATAATTTATATAATTAAAATAATCAAAACGTCACATTCTCTCCCCCTTAGGACATTTGGTCCTCCAAATGACTAACATAACTCTAAAAGGAGATGCAGGTGCTACTTCTTCACTGAGATTAGAATTATACCTTCCACGACGCCCGCCGAAGCATCTGCATTCTCATGGGTAAAAGCGTACACCCTGCCCTGCTGGGGTTGATTGTGTTGTCCTTGTGCTGGCCCAAGTGGCCTCTGTTGAGCCCCTTGTTGCTGCCTCTGCGGACCTTGAACTTGCCTTTGCTGCTGTGGAGCTTGTCCCCTAAACTGTTGATTTTGAGGAGCCCTAAATTGCTGTTGTTGCTGCTGCGGCGCCCGAGGAACGTGCAGACTTGTCTGTTGTGGTCCCTGTTGGGGTGCTGTCCTCCACTGCTGCTGTGAAGGCGCATGAGATCCCGCTGCTTGAGATGTTGATAACTGACTGCCCCCATTAGGACAATCCTTCATCCGATGTCCAACCTGCTTACAGTGGAAACATGCTCCAGTTTCTCGATAACACTGCTCTGTTGTGTGATTCCTCCTACCACATCGTTCACATTGTTGATTCTGACTAGTTGGGAGTTGAGTTTGAGATTTCTGCCTCTTTGAGTTATTCTGGTTGTCCTGACTTGCAAACTGCCTTAACTGATTCTGCTGCGTTTTAGCCTGTCGTTCCATAGCTTTCTTCTTTAGCGCACCCTCAGCCCAATATGCACTCTTAACAACATCTTGAAATAGTGGGCGCTGATTATCCCCGATCATCATGTAAATGTCGACTGAGAGGCCATCGAGAAAACGCCTGATCTTTTCTTCTTCCGGGGTAATGAGCGTAGGAGCATATTTAGCCAACCTAATAAACTGCTGTTCATACTGTTGCACCGACATATCACCTTGTTTCAGATTTTGGAAATCCTTCTTCCACTGATCTTTGACGTATTTAGGAATGAACTTATCCATAAATTCTTCAGTGAACGTCCTCCATGCATTTTCTTCAGTCACAGTGTCTGCTTGAATTACTGCTTTAACCGAATTCCACCACTGGAGGGCTATTCCTCGAAACATGTACCCTAACAGACTAACTTTCTGCTTCTGTGTGCATCTAAAAACTGCAAATATTTGTTCCAGCTGTTCTATGAAATCGTCCGCTACCATGGGGTCTTCTGAACCATGAAATTCTGGAGGAAATCTCTTCCTAAATTTTTCATAAAGGTCGTTCGGATCCACTTCTTTAGGAGGCATAACTACTTGCACTGGCTGAGCTGTCCGATTTGTCAATTCCAGAATTTGGGCTTGAAACTCTGCCCGATCTAAATCAGCCTGTGCCCTTTCTGCAGCTCGTTCTTCTTTTTCTTGTTGCCTCTCCACAGCCCGCTCTGCTTCAGCCTGCTTTTGCTGCTCGATCTGATTATTTTGTGATTGAATAAAGGCTTCCATGAGTCGGTTGAAGCGATCATCATTAGGGTTCGACCCGCTTCCATTATTATCTTGCGATGGAGTTTCTTGGTGTGTCATTTCCTGCAAGAGGGTGTTAGCAGTTGATTCCTAAAAATAATCTAACAAACAACACTATAGACTTTACTGTTAGCACGTAAAGCCTATCTAACGAGATCGAATTCCTCACCACGTCCTAATTGTTTCTATCCAGTTTTAAGTTCCGAGAAACGTGCTGGCTCTGATACCAACTGTCACGTCCCCAAAAATACAACAAGGGGATAACGTGAAAAATGAAAATAAACATTCAATTTCTTGTGTTTAATGCAACACAAGCTCCCAAATATGGACCCACAAAATTTCGAAACATGGTGAGTCATAATAAAACATTTGCGGAAGCATTAAATCAATTGGTATTAATATTCAAAATCAACCCAACACATAACTCACTGAATATTTAAGGTTAAAGTTTCCAATTAAACTAAACAACAACTAAATATATTATGGAATTAAATAAACTAAAAGAGTCTAAGATGTCGATATCTCATGCGCGGATTCAAACGGCATTGTAGCCATCTCCGGCTCTCCACTCGGGTTCGTCAACTGGCTCAAACGCTTGAAACGTTTGACCCTCCTCCGTCTCCCCGACAGGGTAAGGGTTGGTACCTATGCACCAATAAACAAGGTAAACAGCAAGTACGAAAGCATAATTTATAAATAAAACACAAGATCAATGAGAGTAATGACAGGTAAAGATCATAAGAGAATAACATTGTGACAATGACGAAAAGAACGTATCACCTATATCCAATCTACACAATAGAGCAATACAATAATCACACAGCAACAATGCCACTGCTTTGGGTGGTCAACCCTAATATAGCGGGAAAACCCGTTCGAAAGGCCGGCGGTCATAAACCGGTTCGTAATCAAAGGGCCGGATAAACCGGTTCGAATTCAATTCGGATATTACAGTGTCCGCACACATCGGTGATCAGCCGTCCAATTACAACTGCAGTCGTTCGAATATGACCCAATTAATATACATATATATACATATCATAGTAGAATAAACCTAGTGACTTGTAATGCTCTGACACAGAAACCTAAGTCAAAGTGAAGGGCTGGCTGCACCATAATCCACAACTAATACCAATGAATCATTCGAATAAACATCCACAATATCTCAATCAATTGCCAAGCCACATCACGGTCCATATCCAATCAATCAAAGGGTATGCAACTAATAGACCAACATCAATCTCAATCATGTATGCACACCCGAAGGTCAATGAATAATCACAAGACAATCCTAAGGTCAAACATAAGGTGTCGTACCCAATAACCACAGGAATCTCTAAATAGATAGAAGATCAACACATCCCTTCTCAATCAATGGTGCATAGACCCAATTAAGGGTTTTCCAATAGAGATGGGTTGAGCTCGAATCCACTAGGATTTCCCCGAGGTCATACGAAGTACTAAACCCCACGTGAGTAACATACCGTGTGCCCGGACGGTGTTTTACTCAGTCCAATGATTCAATTAATAAAATACAAACATATAATTTTAACACATTAAAAATCCATTTAAAATTAATTTGTAAATAATAATAAAAAGTAGCAATCCTTAATTTATAATTATAGAAAACCTAAGGACCCACCCAAAAATATTGTCCACATTCAAAATAAGTCAAAGGGTATCATTAAAGTCTATAAAACAATTAGGTCCTTTATTAAATTTCTAAAATCTAAATAGTCAAATACTACCCCAACAGTACTTGAACCTATAGGTCACATGTGAATGAAATTCTTCATCCAGCACATTAACCGGTCATACCCCCACAAGATTAAGTACATAAAAAAAGGAATAAATCACAAGTACCTCCAAGACATTACAGCCGTCGTCTCTCCTCCATGTTCTTGTCACAAGTGTCCTCTCTCTCTCTCTCTCTCTCTCTCTCTCTCTCTCTCTAGTTCATGTAAAGTATAATACTGCCAACAAAGAACCCCGTTCCAGAAATTAAAAGGCCCCACGCCTATTGTAACAGAGACTCCCTTATAGTGGGTCCCACTGATCAAAGAGGGGTTTGCAACGAATCTATTTCAAGTCGTTCTTCTATGGTTTCCAAAGGGGTTTGGAACCCAAACAGAGACGTACTATGGTGATCAGTGATTCGAAAATACTGTAGCAATAATACAAGGCATGAGAAAATCAATTGAATCACCCCTAATATCCCTGATCTCATCAAAAATTATAATAACACAAAATACGAAGGCAGAGTGCCAGATTTGGCACAATACACAGGAAATAAGAAACTCTACTCTAAAAAAAAAGAACAGATTTATATAACATCCTCATTACATAAAAGGGCACTAAAGGGGTCTCTATATGCACCAGCACGGAAATCAAGGAAAAACACAAGTATTAAATCCATAAATTATGGTTAGGTACTTGCCTGATATTCGCGGTTGAGGGAGACGGTGTAGAATTCCTATGCCAAAGCCCAAGTGATATCCCAGAGAAAAGTTGGAAGAGAGAATTGTGTGTGAAAATAGAAGAGTGTGGTGTTGTATAAATAGGGAATGGGAATAGGAGTTGTAATCTAACTTAAATTTCTAAAAAGAATAGAGTTTCTAAATAGATAAGAGTTTGGAAGAGATAAAGAGTTTTAATCAGAGAAAAACTCCACCTACTAAACTGGGCCCGGGTTAACTATGGGTGAAGCCACCTACCCAACAAGCCTAACTCACCAAACCTAAGCCTAACGTGGTCCCCACTTACACTAATTGCGTATTTAACTAATATACAACCAATTACATAATAATAGTAAAATAAATAATTTATATAATTAAAATAATCAAAACGTCACACTATCCCTTCCATGTCATATATGATCCTGCCTACCCGCAATCTCCCCTCCGTTCCGCATCACATAGCAGTCACAAGTTGAACTCCTGTTCTACAAGCTTTAGCCAGACAATGGATCCTTGGTGTGGCACATGGGGACCAACAGTTTTTGGTGAACTAATTTTTCTTGATAGAGATGAACTTTGATTTCCTATTGGAAGGCTGGGAATGTAGGATTCTCATTGCACAAACAAGTCCATGGTTTCTCAAAATGTAGTCTCTTTGAATGTTTACATCCAAAAGAAACCTAAAAGAACAAAAGTAGAATTCATGGAAAGGAACTTGTGTTTTTCAATGGGATAAATCAGAGGCCAAATGCTCTTCACTCACTATCTTCTAGATATTTATACTGACAGATTTTTAATAAATTCAATGTTACTCAATCTTCACAACTTTTATCCATTTCTGAACTTTTAAATATAAAATGACTTAATACATGTGATGAAATTATTTCCTTCAATACAAATATATGATTCAATACATGATTGGCAAAAGTTAACAAATATGATATCATATTAAAAAAAACCCCAAGTATCTGACAGATTTGATACTTTCCATAGTTTCAACTTATAAATTTATCATCATATGATGGAGTTATCATACAATACGAGAAAACCCAATTATGAAGTATTGGCCAGAATAAAAAAACAAACATTCCTGAATGTTGAAAGTCCGTCACGTGTAGGATCACTTTCTAGTTTTATTATTTATCCATGCTTTCCTCATTTTTTCTTTTACTGACAAGAAGCAAATCATCCTATGTACCATAGCAGGGAAGTAGGCAATATAATCCTTAAAGAAAAACAAATATATATTTATTGATCAATTGATTTGAGATGTATACTTGGATCAGAGGTGGGTACTCACTTGCCATCTCCATGGATTAAATTGATATGGGTTCTTGTAATTTTCTTCATCCATATGAATGGAACTAAAGGATGTCAAGATGCACCAACCTTTGGGGATCAAATAACCTGCAGAACCATAGTAAGATGAAATAAAATAAATAAACTAGGAGCACAATTCATTATGAAGGATCTATTATACACCTTCATAAACAGTATTCAAACGCAGCCAGAAGCCTCTAAAACGGCATGGGGTCACTCATGCAAGAGATAGGACGATAAAACAAAACATCAATAAAAAGATGTAAAAATTAACTCGCATACACAAATACAAATAAATCTTTACATGCCTTTAATCTCAACATCCTTGAGAGCTTTTCTCCATGCTGCATTGATAATATTTGCCATTCTAAGAGTTTCATTTATCACCTGAGGAATAAATTCCAATTAATTGATTAATCAACTAATCATTAAAAATAATCAGCCGTACGAGCCTCGGCATGTTGTCCATTTGCACTAATGATTATCAAACCAGTCCCTTTAGGGACACACTATGTGAAAATATTCTGGGGCATGACTGTTCAAAAAAGACACAAGATTTTCAAAATTTATGGGGGCAAGCCAACCGCATGTCCACCCCCGATGAAATGATAAAATTTTGGTGCATGTGCTAGGATTCTTTTTGGTAACAAGAGCGAAGAAAGGTTGGTGTGATTAACATTTTGGGTAAATGATAAAGACACATAATCCATCCATGTATAGGGTTCGCCCAAGCAGCTTTTCTTTCCTTTCAACTCCATATTCTCTTCCTACAAAAATGAAACAACAAAGCACTAGTTTGTCAAACCTCAATTTAGTGCCGAAGAAGAAAATGCCAAAAAGTTGAAGAAATGAGCCATCTTTGTATGTGTTTACCAGTAACTGCTTTAGAACAAGAGGGTGGTCACTCAAATACTTCACAGCAATAGTCATTACTGCAGGCACAGATTCATCGCCTGGAACCATCATCTCCACTATATTCCCACATATGAAATCGGTTGACAATTTATTTTCACTTTCCTTGCTCGTTTCATTCAACAAAACATCAATTACATCCATGATCCCATCCTTATTAGTTCTCTCCATCCTTCCAGTGATAAGATTCTTCACAAATTTCAGCAGCCTCGCTTTAGCCTGAAACATACCAGAGTCTTACACATTTCACATTCTATTCAAAGAATCTGAGTAAGTGAAAAAGGGATTCTACCTTAAGTGACTTGTATAAAGTTGTTCCAGGCAGGTTGATTGGCAGGCATATTAAACCACTGAAGAATTCTCGAAATTCCCTCTTCAAATACTGCAGTTCATCACCTGGGCCAACGCTCATCAAAGCCCTAACCAACACTTGAAATGCTATCTGATGCACATGAAGAGAAAAGAACACAGGATAAAAGTCACTACAAATTACAGATTTGACCTATATTAAGAAGTTGGGATCTATTTTTTGTTGGTAGAAAATAAAGGGCAGTCAAAAAATAATTTCCCAGATTGAAGTGACATCCATCACAGGTGATCTAATATTTATGCTCAGGTTGAAGAAGATTTCTTCAGATCAAACAGTGAAACACTATTCCATCTGAGAAAGATACAGGTCAGTTGCAGACTGCAGTGGCATAGTTACAACACATGGATAAGGAAAAGAAAATTCCTTCAATTTGTGATTCTTCAAATTACTCACGACCCAGCAGCCACTTTTCACAAGAATGGGTTCTGCATTTGCATAATATACTCAAATGTAACAGAAACTTCCAGTTCTCTTGCGTTATAAAATCATTTCTATGGATCAATTCTAATCCAGCCTAAATAGATTGCTGGAATTATGAGTTGAGCTGTAGAATATTATCACATTTTATTCCATCTGCAGAATTTAATTGAATTATTTTCTACATGGTTGTAAGTGGAGGATAATTTGCAATCTCATTCTAAGTTATGCCCGCAAACAAATGCTACAATCTGGACTGTTATGTGGATTCTCCTATTTGAAAGGCCATACCTAAGTCCAGTCATCAAGTGAATGCTGCTTGTGACTACTTTTCCTGTGGCAATCATCCATTCAAGGGAACTACATATTGCCAAATTTGCAATCATATATTTCATTAAGGAATGGTTGGCTATTTATAAAATAATAGAGTACGATAAATGTCATGAACCTAATAGCAACATAAATCTAATCCTAATCACAGAATAAAACCAGGCCATCAATTGGCCCGAGTCACTAGGTCCATACCTAGTGATGAGGAGAGGGGTACCAGGTACGGGCCACGGAGATGGAGGGTGTAGGTCAAGCTTTCACCTGAATATTGGCCTCACGCCAAACTCCCCATCACGGGTGAGGAAGAAGAGAACTCAGGAAACTCCAGAAGCACTCCTAAATTGCGAAAGAGGCATTACAATGCATTATATAAGAACGGGGACAAACCTAGAACTAATCTTGGCAATCTAAACACATCAATGGCCAAGATTAAAATATCAAGATAAATAACTTAAAACATAAGCCATAAACACCCTAAATAAAATAAAAATAGGCTTGCAGGTGGGTCGGGCCCAAAGAACTGGTAGAGATGGATGGGTTTGGTGGGTCGACCCATGGGGGACCATGGGTCTGTCCTGCATCACCCAACCTTTTGGGATTCTAACATGTCTCTGGATTTGGCCCATGTAACCCATATTCAAGTTCAGGCCTTCCTAAATAGACCAAAGATTTGAGCTGGAATTGAGATGATTCAGGCCCATTGACAGCCTTTTGTCCTAAAGAAAGAGAAATAAAACAAACCCACATTTTTTGTTTCATCTTGAATGTAAACCAACTGGCCATCATTCCAACTGTCGATGGAGAGTAGCACACATTCCTCAATGTCTTTTGTTATCCGGGCTTTTGTTCGATGGGATTTAAAGAAGCTTCCAATTAGCCCATGCACTCTTCTGTGGAGATTCCCATTGAGTTTCAATATGGATGACTCGCCAAACAGAATAGCCACTGATTTTGGATAGTAAGGGGCAAACATCCTTCCATCATTTTGTAAAATCACCTTGTTCACCTCACAGTCAGTTGAAACAATAACAGGTCTTCCCAGAAGGTGGGATTTGAATACCTTACCATATCTGAAATGAAAGAAAGTGCATACATAAACAAAGTTAAACACACATGAGAGAGAGAGAGAGAGAGCGAGAGAGAGAGAGTGGTTGAAATAAAATTAAGCAATTACTAAAATTTGCAGTAAAATAAGCAAAGTACTTGGTTCCGTGGCTAACAACAGAGTCTGTATTGCCAACCAACTAGTAACATTATTTGTTTATTTATTCTTTTTTCTTGGAAATCTTAGCACTTGTATAGAGTTTCGGACATTAAATGTATATTTATGACATTCTTCAAATAATTACATTCATTTTTGGAAAAATATTGTAAATGTATGTAAGTTCTTCACTTACAAATGATCTTTACTGGCCCACTTCTGATCTTATTAAATAAACAATAGTTAATTATTGGATGTGTGCCTGTAGGAGGGGTCTACTGGTCTTTATCATATATAAGATGGGTTGGTTGATTAGTTATCTATAAAAGATTAGGATTATTGAATGTTGCTAGCCTACTAATCAAAGACCATGATTGCGAACCATTGGATGCTGCTTTTATATTTACAGCCCCGCTTTCACTGCCTTTGGAACATCTAGTAAGGTTCAATGAGGCTTATTATACACATGTAGCTAATTTACTGAACCTCTTTTTATGATAGAACACTAGGTCACGCTTACCTCATCCAACTTGTCATCTGGGAAGAATGAATGAGCTTTTCGCTAAGATTTATTCTTACTGAGGTCAACATGAGTGGGTCTCTTCGAGAACCCCGTCAAATCATAATGAGTCCAGATCCTTTGAAGCAAGGAATTAGTGAAATCCTATCACTAGGCCTATGAATAACTCAGTGCAGCCATAGCATTCATATTCCAAATAGGTCTACAAATGCCCTGGTGTATTAGCTCTTGGCCATCATCAAATTGATAATGTGTAAAGTATGTTAATAAGATCCACAACATGTGTAAATCATGTGTTTAATACATAATTAATCTGACATGGCCAACTTGTATTGGAGCAAAATCCGGGCTACAGCCAACACCCCAAACTTTAACTTGAATTGTTTGGATATTGCGGGCACATTTGTGCAGCTCTAGTCCTTTGAAAAATAGGAGATTAGAAACCCAATTTTATGTGTCTATTTTTCCTCCACAAACAAGCCCTACAAGTCTCCACAACTGGATAAATAGAGGAGGACACAGAATTTCTCCAGTTTCCAGTATCAAAGGATCTAAACTCCATCATAATTGGAAGATCAAATTTTAAATAGTCCCAAACACAAGCGTAGGAAATTGAAATCCTAAATAGATCCTGGTCACCTAAGCTCATAGCAGCCAAGGCCTGGCCCATTCTTACTAAGGAGAGAACATAAAAGAACATATAGCATCTAAAGATAGCCACAACAATTTTGTCCAAATATGTTTGTCCTTATAAATTCAAAAAACCAAAAGAAGCAAGAAGACCCAGTTAATGGTCTATGTCATGATCCAAATACTAGGTTGGTTCCTTTGTTAAAAATTAAAATTCTAAATGCAAAAATCATGCTGTAGCATATACAATGTTATCATGATTCTTTAATAAAACTATCATTATGGTTGCTGCTGTTAATTTTGAAAGTTAATTGATTTTTATTATCAATATTAATAACATTATATTATAAATAAGATCAATATTAATATTATTATCATCATCATTATTAATATTTGGGTCGTAGTGGGTTGCACGAAGACATCCTTGACCCAACCCATTAGGCCAAACTAGGGCAGAGGATTGGGGCATTAGGAGATGAAACCAACCAGCCTATTTACAGCTCTCCTTGGGTTTCCATTGAATTCACACGATAGAAAGGTATAACTACTACAATCTGATTATTAAAGGGTAGTAGTAGCGCTACTGTAACGGTTTTCCAGATCCCATGTTCTTTGGCTTCTCTTATGTCTACTCCCCAACCACAGAAAAATTAAAACTAAATAAAAACCTGACTCCAGTTGCTTAACAGAGAAAACAGAGAGAGAGAGAGAGAGAGAGAGAGAGAGAGAGAGACCTCTGGCTTCATATTTCTTCACATTTCAACATTTCTGGTATACACAACTCAAAAGAGAGACAGATGTTGGCACCGTTGGATCAGCCTCATGTGCCATCGAAAAATGACAAGGGCTTACAGATAATCAATCGTTAAATATTTGTGACGGCATGCATCAAATACCCTGATCCTTGTATGAAACGTGTACATCACCTACCCACGGCATAGGGAACACATGGGGATGGTTCTGGAAGATCCAAAGATCTGGTTGGGGGTCCACCTGATCAACCTTAACAACTTCATCGAAACCCCGCGTGTTTCACCCCTTGAAAAATTGACAATTGATCCAAAGGTGCATGCAGTCCATCCGGACGGGTGTAAAAAAATAACATCGATGTAATTCAGGGGGTTCCATATGTGTGTTCCACTCAGATGAGTGATCAAGTGGGCCTCACTATGGGTTGTGCGCTAAAACACCTAATAAAACACCTAATCAACAAGGTGTGAACTTGATAATTTTTGTATATATATAGATGGTTGATCGCCTGCTCACCTTGTTGTGGGGCTCCACCAATCAAGGGGACTATGGGTGATTGAAAGATCTGAATGGACTCTACCTTTGTATAAAATTTGAAGCTCATCAGAACATCCTAACCCCTTCATTTGTAGCCCACAAGTACAATGATTTTATAGTGAAAAGGAGGGCACACGACCAACGGTTCCATCCATTCAAATGGTTGTAAAAAAAATGGGGGATCAGGGGTTTGCAGTCCATTGAGATTGAAGACAGGTGGAACCCACCTGTAGGCATGCATCATAAGACGCAAGGAAAAGGTGTGCACCTGCTATCTTTCAAAACGTATGGTTTAATATGCCAATATTTGAAAACAATATATATCATACTGAAAGACAAGAATATGTATACATGCAAACAATATATGCATAGCTCAGCACATAAAAAGAACTTTTAATTTCACTAGAAAAAAGGGGAAAACTATTTAATGAATAATTAGAAAAACACACTTCATATTCATTACTTTTGATAAGCTAAATTTAAGATTTTGCTTTCATAAAAAATATATAAGTTACTATTTATTAAAAAGCTTTAAGATATATAACATACCCACACATGTCAAACCTTAATATGAAGTCTTCAGAGTCTAATGGCTATATGCAACATTGTGACAAAATCTAACAATGAACAATGACCATAATAGAATTAATTTTTGATTCGCGCCAATTCAATGGGGACAATTGTATGCTAAGTGATTTATTAAAGGTGGGCCCCAAATGTGAAAACTAAGCAAAGGGCACTGAAAAACTAGGTTGTCTATAGAATTTCACACGTGCACAAGTGCACATACACACACATAAATCTTGATTTTGGACAATTTAAAAGAAAACCAAGCTAATAGAAAAACACATTTTACGGCCACATTTTAACCCTATTATTATATTCTTCGGGGAATTATACCCCAACATATCTCAAAGGAAAATTTTCTCCCACAAGTGAAGAATTTTCTTTATGTGGGCTGCACGTGTTGTCCAACTCTATAGAGTCCATTGCGACCACCTTCCATTAGCACAACCTACTTCACACTCTTCTCCTGCATGATTTGGCATAGTACCTTTTTTTTTTCCCACCAAACATTTACTTACCATTTGATAGGATCTCAAAAAAAATCAGTGGTTACTAAAAATGTTTATAGTTTATTGGCTATTAAATCAATGGCTAAAATAAGGGTGATTTTTATTTTATTTTTTTGCATAATCGTTATCTACGTAGACAACTTTCCAATCATACTGCCCCCAATGATAGAAAAACGTCCAAGAGGATCCCCACACGCCACCCCAAAAACCTTCCCATTTGATTTTACACTCTTATCAGAGGTGAAAACTCAATGGATACAAGTGATACAGTGTAATTCACAGTGATGCATCATAAGTTTGACCCCACTATATTATCCCTCACCTCGGCACAGTGACGGATGGATGCATGAAATTGAAAATTACAGCGGAAGAAAATTTCTCAGCTGTTTACCCACGATCCACATCTCCACGAAAGGTCAATGAAAGTTTCCACCACATCCATCCTATCAATTCTCTCTGTTCAATGCATCCGTGGAAGAAAGAGTTAAAAGCTACACCCGTCCTACAGTTTTATAGAGCTCTCCCTAGTAATCTGAACAGACGAGGAAAGATGCCAAATACCCATTCCCTTCTATCCACCCACCCCTTGAATAAAACAATCTGCAACCCCCACGACAGGCCAAACCGTCAAAAGGGCCGGCTTCCCAACACAAAGCCCTCCTTTTCGGAAACCAAAAAAACCAAAACCCCACGTAACCCTCTTGATTGAAAGGACTTCTTTTTTCTTCCCTGCAACACATGACAATGTAGTGTGTTGTCTTGGGAAAGACAAGGAGCACAGAGAAAGGAGAGAAATCTGAATCTCTTGAAAGTTCGACACGACCTTTCTTTATCTTTTTCGGTACGAGAGAGGACCCATTTGGTCATTTCCCTCCTGCAACAAGGAAAACCTCAGATGCATGCATCCGACATGTGGCAACTGGTCAACACAGGAAACAAGGGTTATCTTGATTTAGAATTTCGCAATCAAAGGAAATCTGATCATTGAATATTGTTAACTATCTATTAATTAAATATTATTTAATGGACTTACCAAGAACCTGATCTTTGTTTACTATTTAAAACAAATGAAGATCATTAAACATTGCCTGCTGTTCAGTTAAAGATCATTGGATGGATGGATGGTCAAAATCATCTGCGTCATGGTATTTGGTATACACTCACAACATCAAATAAGCATAACATTGCAAGATTTAGATCTCTCCACCTAGGTCGATGGTTCCTAGAAGTTCAATTTCCTATGACGTCGATCTATTTGCAAAATAAACTACTATTGTTCAACTTACTGGGCCTTCTTGTTGATGAATGGCTATACCCGCATAGACTCGTCCAGTGGACAGTTTACAGCTCATGTCAACCATTTTTACTGCTCATGTCAACCGTTCATTTGATGATCACTCGGAGACGAATGCTTACAACCGTTGATCAACATCAATTTTGAGATCTCAGCATAGGAAAATGATTTGGATGGTCAGGATTTCGTGATTGCTGTACCGCATGTTGGCAGTTGCTTTTGCGGAAAGCAAGTGTGTGAGCGTACTGATTAGTCTAACACTAATACACATCTATACAATCACTAACTAAGTTATTGAATTTTCTATCAATCAAATGGGTTCCTCTCCCATGTCTTGAGAAGCCGAAGTCATAAAAAATGAAAGTAAAAGATGGTCAAAGGATAATAGCATGTAGAGAGAGAGAGAGCTTACAGTGCTCTGCGTTTGTCCATGAAGGTTACAGGGCGCGAGGTGTAACCACAGGCAATGAATTCAAGTGTCTCTCCTATGAAAGGCCAGCCTAAACTGCCCTTGGGGACACCACTGCTTTCTCGATTCGTACCCTTCACCTTCTTCTTCCACCACCAAAACCAACACCACATGATACTTGCCAAAACCCATAACCCTGAAACCCAACTCATTTTCTTCAGCAAAAGAAGATTATCACAAGATTTTTCTTCCTAGTTTGTACCTCTACCTCAATTTCCACAACATGCTGATTAAGAAACCTCTCTTCCTTAAGAACCTAACGTCAAAACTGACACTGCCGGATGTGCCTGTGAGAGCGAGAGAGAGAGACAGAGAGACAGAGTGTGAGTGAGAGCAAGGAAACGTACCTGTCCATGTTTGACTTTGGAAAAAGGCATAAAAAAAACAGATTCTATATAAGAGAGAGGCAGAGTAGATTCGGAAAATCTATCTCCACGTCTTCCAATTAATGTGAGGCCATTTCAAGAGACTCGAACGTGATACGCTAACCTGTTGCCTCACTCTTATAAGGCTACAGGAGTCGGGGAGCATAAAATTATAGCGGCATTTTTTGCTGCGGTGAGACCCCAGTAAATGTGATTCTAATTCATTTCCATGATACAGTGGTTCATTTATTTTCTCTTTTTCTTTAAAAAAAAATCAATATCAAATAATTGAAGTGAACACCAACTGTAAGTTTGTTATGAAGTAGTAAATCGAGATTGATCCATAGGGATGGAAATCAGATGTGCGTTTGACCTAATCTAATTAAAATCTAATTTTAGTATAATTAAAATCTTTATAATTGAATTGAGTCTCGAATAAAATTAATTGAAATAATTATATCCTAATTAAAAAGATTCATAATATAAAAATCCTATCCCTAAAAATTCCTAATTAAATTTAATAAGAATACCACAACCACAAATTAAAAAAAATGAAAACAATCAATCGCAGTAAATAAAAATCAATAAAATAAAATATCTAAGGATTAGGATCCACTCAATCTAATAATCCGAAATACGTATAGCTTAGATAGAATCCAGTCTAAAGGAGTATCAACGGTTAAATTTTCAAATTAGAGGATCCCAAGTAGTCCCTGCTATTTGCTAAAATAAGAACTCAAAGAACATAAATTAATAAATAATGAAGAAGAGTTAACAATTAATTAAAAAGTAACATTTTATTTTACCATGTTTATCTATAGAACAGGTAAAAGATAAAAGATAACGCTTCACCTTCAACTTAGATCGCAAATTAGCCCTCCTTCTCATACATCTTCATCTTCTTCTCCATTAAAAGTTATTACAATATTTCTTTTCTTTGCAAAAGAAAATAAAATAAAATAGATGGTATGGAGGGAGAATCAGCGTGTGAGAGAGAATGGAAGAAAGGAGGGTGTCGTGTGATTTGTTATGGGACGGTGGTATGGATTGGAATGTTTCTTTCCCCTTGTTTAAAGGTTTTTGTTGCAACTTTTGGAGTATGGATCCTCTATTTCATTGAAATAGGGAGATACTGTCTCGTCCTATCAACTCATGCCAGCTGTATAAAAGCTCTTGCCATCTAATCCGCCCTCCTTTGAATGAGAAAAGAAAAGAATAGATTTTATACAACTAGCATGAGTTGATAGGATGGAACGGTATCTCCCTGTTTCAATGAAACATGGGATCCAAACTCCTACTTTTGTGGGTTGGGGAGAAAGAATAGGAAAGGGAAACGAAAAAAAGGGAGAGAAAATCGGAAAAAGAGAAATAAGTAGAAAATGAGAGAAAGTAGGAATTTTTGAGATTTCTTTTCAAAGTGGGTTTGATTCTGGTCAAGTTTGATTCTGGTCAATCTCCTTACATGGTGGGCCCATCTTTCCATTTCTAACAAAATCTTTACGTGATTTCTACTGTGGATCTTCCATTGACCAAGCTATCTGTCACGTCCTCCAAAATGAGAATTAGGGAAAAACGTGAAAAATAAATCAAATTCAGATTCATGTGTTTAATACAATATAAGCTTCCAAAAGTAGACCCACATAAAATTTCAAATTGTGGTGAGTAAAAATAAATTTCATTAAATGCAGCGGAAGTTTTATTCAATTAGTATTCAATGTTCATAAATGAAACCCAACAAAAACCAAATAAACATTAATAATTAAAGTTGCAGAATAAATTCAATAATTACTAAAGGAAGTTTCATAATAAAAGATTGTTCATCTAAATGATTGCTAAGATGTCGTTCACTCTTATGCTAGTTCAGACGGCTCCAAAGCCATCTCCAGCATCCCACTCGGGTTCATCAGTTGGCTAAACATTTAAAACGCTTGATCCTCCTCCGTCTCCTGGGTAAAGTAGGGCTCGGTACCTATGCACCAAATATTACAAAGTAAATAGCAAGAACATAATCATAATTCAAAATTTAATACGATAACGAGAAGAATATAGACAAGTGTGATCATAATGAAACAATGACAAAGATAGTAATGAGAAAGAACGTAAAACAAAAGTCTAGACGATACAAAGATAGCAATATAGAATCACACGGTGACAAGTGTCCCCGTTGTGGATGGTCAGCCCTAAATAAATCGGGAAAGCCCGTCCATAACGTTGGTGGTCATAAACTGATCAAAATAAAATCATGATAACCTGTCCATAAACAAAGCGGATTTTAAGTGATCCGGTCACATCGGTAATCAATCGTCCATATATCGATCTGCAGTCGTCTATAAATGACCCACATAAACACATAAACATATATTCATAACAGACCTGATTAATAATGCTCCGACACAATAATCATAAGTTATATTCAAAAAATCATTCATGTATGCAAACCCGAAGATCAAAGAATAATCACAAGCCAATCGTAAGGTCAAACATAAGGTCTCGTACCCAATAACCACAGGAATCTCTAATAGATACAAGATCAACGCATCCCTTCTCATCAATGGTGCATAGACCCAATTAAGGGTTTTCCATTAGAGATGGATTGAACTCGAATCCATTAGGATTTGCCCGAAGTTATATGAAGCACTAAACCCCCATGTTAGTAAAATACCGTGTGCCTGGACAGTATTTTACTCGGTCCAAAAATCTAATTAATAGAGTTAAAAAATATAGGATTAACACATTAAAACCTAAGATATCATTTAATATCTAATTTACAAATAATAATGATAAATAAAAAAAATCTTAGTTTATAATTTTAGAAACTTAGGGTCCCATCTTAGTGTAATTCCAAGAATATAAATCTTAAAGGTCTAAATGAGTTCATTAAAGGCAAAGGGTCTTTTTCCTAATTTCCATAAACCTAAGGGCTAGAAAATACTTTAACCAAACTTAAAAGTCACATGGATTACATCAGCACCATGTCATCACTCATCCCCATTCCCTCACTACTTTATTCCTATGCATATCAGTTAAAGCCACACAAAAACCTGTTCACAGAACGAATTGTTGAACGACTGAAGCAACTAGATGGCTGGCTAATGGGCCCCACTGATCAAACCTTAAGATCAGACCCACCCATCATGGTCACCCAAGGCCCCTCTACTAGATCCATGGCCCAGATAAGTCATCAAGTAGTCTCCCTAGGTCCCACAACCAAATTAAACAAAAGAAAACGCCTCAATATTAAGTCACGCCTCTAATTCCTAAAACCATTAGATGGTCCCACATCCCTAAGGTCGCCCGTGGGTCCTCCTCCGAATCCATGGATCAAATCGGTCATTGGGTGATCCACCATGGATCCTACTTCCAAAACACGGTATAGCTCCCATCCACCTGTCCTCCCTTGTTACAGTATCCAATTCTCCCTACTCCCTGAACTATGTGGTTCCCCCTGCTCATCAAGACCACTTCGACTAGTGGTCTCACATCCCTGAACACAAATCTACACAAGATGAAAATGGGTTTTGAAATCAGGGGTGGGCGGTGGTCATCATAAAAACCGAAATTACCACAGTAAATATATAATTTGAAGAAATCAATTGAGTCTCTAATTTCACCACAAAAACATATTTGCATCACATAAAAAACAACAACAAAGGGTTTCTACATGCATTGACATGCCAATCAACGAGGAAACAAGTATTAAATTTATAAATCATGATTAGGTACTTGCCTTTTACCAGGGTTGAAGAAAAATGCACAAATCCTAACCAATAGGCAAACAGCGGTTCCGACAGCGCTTGAGAATAATCCTATCACCGATCTGACAAAGAATATGGAAAAGAAATGCTCAGATGAACAGATCTATGGTATTCCTACGCAAAACCTAACATTGGAAAGAATAAGAAGATAACCTAAGAATATAGATCTACTCCTAAAGATTTTAGGAGATGGTTATCTGAGATAAGAAGATTGAACCAAGAATACCGGTATCCTCTGATCTTGATTCTGATGGTTGGATCCTAAAGCTGGTATGGCTTGGGAAGTTGAAAAAGGAAGAAGACGAAGAATAACTGGGAGAAGTTGCAGAGAGAAGTCGGGAGAGATAAGACGGGCAGTTATTGAAAATAGGGATTAGGTTAAAAGAATAGTACTCTTGGGCTTAAGTCATTGGGTCAAACTACAAGTCAAGTCTTCTACCCATTAGCCCAACTTACTGATCCACACATCTAATCTAACGTGTGCCCCACTTAATCCTACCCACTTAAATAACTACAATACATCCAATTAAAATAATAATAATATCTAATAATAAATATAATTAATGGTGGGGCCGGATCTTACACTATCTTTCTTTAGATTTGTTTGCAATTTTGGAAACTCCATGCATGCTTGGAAGCTTATCTCCTTGTTTTTCTCCAAAACTTTCAAAAAATGTTATCCTTGCATTCTTGGAAATCGCCTTGATAGATTCTTCTTAGTTTTGGACAATTTTCTTCACAAAAAGGAATTTTAATTTTTGTAGATCTCGTGGGCTGATAAGTCCACAAAATTAGGTCATTGGGTCATCATTTCATGTGCATTTGTAGACTTCATTAGGTTTAATTGCATAGAATTGTACTTAATTTCATGATTACATGCATTTGGAGCTATTTTTGGGAAAATAGTCAAAATAGGTCAAAATACACTGAATTGTATGACATTTGTGAAATTAGGATTTTTCATCTCACTCATCGCCCTAAATTAGCTTTTTTGGCTTCATCAATGCATAATTGTTATTTTTGGCACCGTGTGCTATTTTTATAAAGGACCACAAGGTACATATCATTAGGCTTACTAGGGTCACAAGCTTGGTTCATGTACATTTTCTTACATATGATTAATGATAAATTTATTTCTTTCAATGTGTAGGAAATATCAATAACTTGGGGCCCGAGAAGAGAAAATTTGAGAGAAAGAAGCAAAAGAAGAAAGGAAACAAAGAAAAAAGAACATGCAAAGTAATACACGTTCTTGCAATGAGTTTTCAAGTGAAGCACACACATGTGGCCCCACCATATGCTCCAAGTTGTAAATAAAAATATGAAGATTCAGATTTGAATATTTCTCAAATTAAGATGGAGCCCACAAGTGTCACGCCCCAAAAAATACAACCAGGGGATAATGTGAAAAATAAAAATAAACACTCAATTTCCTGTATTTAATGCAACACAAGCTCCCAAATATGGACCCACAAAATTTTGAAACATGGTGAGTCATAATAAAATATTTGCGGAAGCATTAAATCAATTGGTATTATTATTCAAAATCAAACCAACGCATAACTCACTGAATATTCAAGGTTAAAGTTTCCAAATAAACTAAACAACAACTAAATAAAATTAGATTCATTATGAATAATTTGGTACTAAAGTAGTCTCTATGATGAAAGTCACTCCCGTGCAGACTCAGACGGCTCCATAGCCATCAGCGGCTCTCCACTCAGGCTCGTCAACTGGCTCAAACGCTTGAGACGTTTGATCCTCCGTCTCTCCGACAGGATAGGGGCCGGTACCTATGCACCAATAAACAAGGTAAACAGTAAGCACGAAAGCATAATTTATAAATAAAACACAAGATCAATGAGAGTTAATGACGGGTAAAGATCATAAGAGAATAACATTGTGACAGTGACAAAAAGAACGTATCACCTATATTCAATCTACACAATAGAGCAATACAATAATCACACAGAAGCAATGCCACTGCTTTGGGTGGTCAACCCTAATATAGCGGGAAAACCCGTTCGAAAGGCCGGCGGTCATAAACCGGTTCGTAATCAAAGGCCGGATAAACCAGTTCGAATTCAATTCAGATATTATAGTGTCTGCACACATCGGTGATCAGCCGTCCAATTGCAACTGCAGTCGTTCGAATATGACCCAATCAATATACATATATATATATCATAGTAGAATAAACCTAGTGACTTGTAATGCTCTGACACGGAAACCTAAATCAAAGTGAAGGGCTGCTGGCTGCACAATAATCCACAATCATAACCAATGAATCATTCGAATAAACATCCACAATATCCCATTCAATTGCCAAGCCACATCACGGTCTATATCCAATCAATCATAGGGTATGCAACTAATAGACTAACATCAATCTCAATCATGTATGCACACCCGAAGGTCAAGGAATAATCACATGCCAATCCTAAGGTCAAACATAAGGTCTCGTACCCAACAACCACAAAATCTCTAAGTAGATAAAAGATCAACGCATCCCTTCTCAATCAATGGTGCATAGACCCAATTAAGGGTTTTCTAATAAAGATGGTGTCACGCCCCCAAACCCGGACCCTACAGCGGCCCGACCTCGGGGGGGCGCGAACTTGGGATATAAGTAATAATTATATTCCTCCCAGGATCCGCGTGAGTGAGGATGGCAATTCCACTCATTCTGAATATTTTGCGGAAGCTTACGTGGCGTTGCGACTCGGATTCCGTGGCTATCGGATTCCGCATTGCACCCAACCGTTAGTATACAGCTATTGTATCAAGAATCATATCAGACTGGAACAAACCATCACCTTAAAAATACAGAGCTGACGGTAACAGGATATTTCATTCCCACATATGTTCAAGTTACAAGTATCAAAGTGCATTAATTACAAATCCCTGAGAACAGGCTAATAAAAGCCATACAAATAACAAGCTAGATAAACACTACCCCATATGTGACGTAACTCAGATGTCGAGCTAAATGTCTACATGACATAGTCGACGCTACAAATCTGCAACTCATGGCTCCACAGCCAACACGTGCACTCAGCTCGGGGCAAAGAAATCTGGACCTGAGTACCAAAAGAGTGGGTCAGACACGACGGTCTGGCGGGTGGATGAAAAGATGTAAACAATAATCTGGATAGTAAAACATATGGTAAATCATGGTATTCGGTCAAGAGTTTCATAGATCTAAAACCAGTGTAAACATGGATATCTGGCAAAACATGTAATCATTTTAAAGCATGAGTAAAAGCATAAATATCTGGTAAAACATGCATTCCTTTAAAACAACTGTAAAACATGTATTCCTTTAACATGACTGTAAAACATGTATTCCTCACATTGCAAACCCAGTCCATAGGCGGACCCTGCAAATTGCCCTTCTTCAGGGGAGCCGCAATCGTGGGGAACAGATTGGCAACCACACTAAAGCTAAGTCCTCTCTATCACTAATGTGACGAGAGCAAGATCGGGCGTTGGTCTCTAACACGCGAAGTGACGAGAACCAACATTATACATATATATACATATAGCTAGACAGGACCACGGCCGCGGAACCGGGTAATCGGGACAGGATCCAAGCTGCAGCTGGCGGGAGTTCGATGGGGGAGGCCCAAGTCAGTTGATCAGACTGACAAGGACGTCCAAGCTTAGTGGTGCCGACTCAAAGTGACATGAGAAATCAAAACATGTACAAAACTATATCGGTATAAAACATTCGGGCAGGCGGGATACGGTGCTCATAGGCACGTATTTCATATCACTATCTTTTCATGTATAAACAGGGCTGGCAGAACATATCAGGTGCATAAATCGGAGTTTGCGATAAAACCAGTGATATCGGGTAAGGATACGTATAATCTGAGTAAAACAATAAAAATGAGTCCTTATACCGCTACGGACTATATATTGGGGCTTCCATATTAAAACAACATGTATAAGGACCTTGTATGTCTAATATTACCCTTAGTATGGTACTCGCATGATAGAGGACATACCAAGTTTCCTTATGCAAGTTGATGAATCCAAAAGTCCCAATACATTTCCGAGATGGTGTTTCTTTCTAAGTCAATCTCCTTATGTCATCCCCTGGGTCTTTCCAAGGTGGTAGGGCATCAGAACAACCCATCCAAACCTTTAAATACCATATTTGAAAACTATAGAAAAGACTCAGGAATTCTGGGTGCAACTCGGTCACCTGTCGGTCAGATGGCGGTTAGCCGCCGAGGTGATCGGCGGTTAGCCGCTGGATAACCGCGGGGCTGACCGCGGTTCCCCTGCTAAAATATATCATTCTGTGTTTCTAACCGCGCATATCGGTCACCTGGCGGTCGCAGGGTTTTGGGGTGGCGGTTAGCCGCTAGCTGACCGCGGGGCTGACCGCGGTTCACCTGTCAAAACGAAGCATTCTGTGTTTGTAACCGAATCTGGGTCGGCTAGCCGCCGGTCACCTGTCGGCTAGCCGCCGAGGTGACCGCCCGCTGACCGCCCAGCTGCGGAAACTCTGCATCAGGTGCAGATTTCAGCTCTTTTCTTCCCAAACCATTTACATCTCAACTTCACCCATTCCCAAACATGACATGGGTCTATTCTCTTCCATTCCACATCTCATTCTTTTCTCCAACACCATTCCATCAATGCATTAATCCTCTTTCCAAAACAAACCTCATTCAATGCAAGTGCAAATCTCATTCATGAAATCCATAAATACAAATAAACAAGCTTTAACAAGATCAAAAGCATACATTTTCAAGAGACTGAACAAGACAGAAAGACTCATCAACATGCATATTTCGAAATCAATATAAACCATAGCAAGAATAGGTATTAAATCATCATAAGCAAGTAATAAAATCCACATTTCCTCGTAAAACTTGTTAGCATTCAAAAACCATCCATTCATCCACTTGCCTTGGTTTCCAAAGTAGCTAATCAATCTCTAATCACCTTCTCAAGCCACAAATCTCCAATCTATACAAAAACCCCAAAATAAACCCATCTTAGAACCCTAAAATGGCAAACCAAAGAACAAAAAGAAGAGAGTTCCCAATAGAGAAGATGGAGACTCTCTAGGGCTAGGAAAACACAAGTCTAGGAGATTGAAAGGATTGCTTACTTGGAAGTGCTTCAAATGAAGAAAACTAGCTCAAGGAGAACCTCAATGTGGCCGGATTTCTCCTCTAATGGCATCCATAGAGAGCTTGAGATGAGGAGGAGAAGAAGATGGACACCAATCTCTCATTTTGGCAAGCTTGGAGGTGAGTTTTGTGAGAAAACAAGAAGAAGAAGAGGAAAGGGGAAAACCCTAGGCTGAGTTCCTCTCCTAACGCTGGGAACGAATGGGGAAGAAGAAGATGGGCTGGGCATTTGTAAAAAGGGTGGGGGTGGGTCCCACTATCACTCAAACTTGTCGGGATTAAAACATCGGTCTCTGGGCTCCGGGTGCGATCGACGAAGAAGAGAAAAATGTTCCTCATAAAATCTATTTTTCAAAAAGTATAATTTTGGCATGGTTTTGAGATCTCGGAATTTGGGTCCAGATTTTTGTGTAAAAAGACTGTTTTACCCCTATCAATGGCAAAGTAGGGTTTAGAGGTCTCGGATGGAAGCGGAGCAAATACAAAAGTTGTCGGGAATAATAAAATACATTAAACAAAGCAAATTACAGATTTCCGGAATTATTGCATAAATCCCTAAGCTAATCAAAACATAATAAACGAACCCCCAAAATCACACAAAACTCACAAGGGAAACCCCCAAAAGTTCCACTCAAACAAAAGAGTTCTCAAAATCAATCAAAGCTATAAAAAGCTATTCTAATCCAGATTTAACCAAATTCCACTAATCCCACTAGAAAACTAGTCCAAAATTAAGAAAACACTAATCCCAGAAATTAGGGGTCGGGTTCTCACAGATGGGTTGAGCAGGAATCCACTAGGATTTCCCTGAGGTCATATGAAGCACTAAACCCCATGTTAGTAAGATACCGTGTGCCCGGACGGTATTTTACTTGGTCTAAAGATCTAGTTAATAGAGTTCAAAAATATAGTTTAACACATTAAAAACCCAAGATATCATTTAATATCTAATTTGCAAATAATAATAAAAATCTTAGTTTACACTTTTAGAAAACCCAAGGACCCCATCAAAATATTTTCCATATTCAAAATAAACCAAGGGATCTAATTTAGTTTTATAAAACAATTAGGGTCTTATTTCTAATTCTTGAAAACTAATGGGCCAAAGTAAATATTCTAAAAGTAGCATGTTGATTCCCCTTATTCAAAACATGCCCAGGTCAAATGCTCCCATCCAAAACGTGTCCAATCAACACAAAAGTCTAATTGGGTTCTTTAAGGGCTAAGGGTCTTTTTTTCTAATTTCTAAAACTAATAGGGGCAAGTGTTAAAAGTCAAAAGTGGTGTTCTGTTACAAAAGAACTCTCTCATCCCCATGTTATCACCATTCTCTCTGTCTCTCTCTCTCTTATCCCCACGTCATCATCATTCTCTTATTCCCATACATTACAAGTCCCAGCCTTCTTCACAGAACCGAGTTCTACAACAAAGCTTGGACGCCAGCAAACCTAGGTCACTCGGATAGTGGGGCCCCCTGATCAAGACCCAAGATCAGACCCATCAATAAGGTCCCCCAGGCCCCCTCTTCAAGATGTAGGGACCTAATCCAAAAATCAATGGCCCACATGGGTCCCACAGTCCAAAATGAAAATACCTTTTTTTCTTTCTCACTACCGCTGCCCCCTTTTTGGCTGCTGGATGGTGGACCAAGCAGGGCCCACCTCACATGGGTCCGCCATCCCTATGGTCGCCCCGCTGTGTCCGGCCCGATGAACAGACCAGATCCGTGATCCGATCATCCCGCGGGCCCCACCTCACATACACTCCCTCACGGTTTGCGTCCGGGAACCTACGACTGGTCCGATCCTCTTTGGGTTATTCAGTGGGTCGACAGTAACCCTACACAATCTCCGATCTCTATTATTAAAGCATTAAACATGATAACAAGGGCATCGATGGGCTTCTACATGCATTAACTCGCAAATGAAGGAAGAATACGAGTATTAAATCTACAAATTATGGTTACGTACTTGCCTGAAATCCACGGTTGAGGGAGATGGTGTAGAATCCTATAGCCAAAGCCCAAGTGATATCCCAGAGAAAAGTTGGAAGAGAGAATTGTGTGTGGAAATAAAATAGTGTGGTGTTGTATAAATAGAGGATGAGAATAGGAGTTGTAATCTAACTTAAATTTATAAAAAGAATAGAGTTTGGAATTAGATAAGAGTTCGGGTTTGAAAAGAACAAGAGTTTTGGTTTAAGAATAACTAAACCTACTAAACTGGGCCTGGGTTAACTATGGGTCAAGCCACCTACCCAACAAGCCTAACTCACCAAACCTAAGCCTAACGTGGTCCCCACTTAGACTAATCGCGTTTTTAACTAAAATACATACAATTACATAATAATAGTAAAATAAATAATTTATATAATTAAGATAATCAAAACGTCACAACAAGTGTTCCAAAAGTGAGAACAAACACACTTGTCCATCTTTAGACAAGAATTTCACACTTTTTTTTTTATTTTTTTATAAACACACACATGTGACTGTGCAATGCCTAGGTCCCTTAAGCTTTCTAATTAACCTATGTAACGAGCATTAGGCCAATGACTACCAAACCAGATGTCTTTAGGGCACTAGGTATGTAAATACCCCTACGGGCTTATTGGCTCTGGTTAAAAAGGCTACGAACCCAAACTAGTCACAAAACTTTTTATTCTTTTCAATACTTCTAACTAAACACTTTTCTTTTCTTTTTTTTCTTTTTTCTTTTTTTGCGGTCCCCAACAATAGGTAGCCCTTTCCATGTGCCCTCATTAATTCACCAGTTGAACTAGGAAACTGTATACTAAAGGTCGATTTTTCATCATATTTTCAATCCAATCGTCAAAGAAAATCGGAAATCATAGCTTCACATTCAAAACCTTGAAAATGTATACCACCCGTGTAAAAGTGAAGGATCAAGATTCAACAGTTTTCCAAAAATCCTTTTATTAAACAGAACAATAAACCATTGTTTTATTTTGCCCAAAGCATCGAGAATTCCAAAATTCGAGATATCTTCATTTCATAAAAATCCTTTTTGAAGTTTCCTTTCTCGAAAACAAATAGAAATTTATTATTTTTGAAAATTTTCCTAAAAATCCTAGAAAATCAAACAAAAAAAAAAGTGTGAAATTCTTGTCTAAAGATGGACAAGTGTGTTTGTTCTCATTGAGAACAAACACACTTGTCCATCTTTAGACAAGAATTTCATAGTTTTTTTTATTTTTTATTTTTTTTTAAGGAAGCACACCTTAATGTTAACACACCAACAATCTAATGGGCTAGCCTATGTTAACTAGACAGCTCCTAACTGTGAAGAATACACCTAGGCTTCCAATCATGTCCTATGAAACGTAGTTGGCCAAGCAAGCCCCCAGGGGATTGGTGGGATCACGATGCACATGGCAAATGTTCCGCTTAAATACCAAACTCCTAGAACAGATGAACTGTCTCCCTTAAGGGACAAGGCTATTCTAGGCACCGATTTCCGTAAAGGAGCGCAAATGGTACAACCTTTGATGGTCTTCTCCTAATGAGCTCGTGTCTTAAGGTCACGTTTCTACTCAAATTTTATTAAAGGCTAAGGATTCCGAAGTAGTGAGGAAAATAAATTCCTATGGGTAAGGAAATGGTGATGAAATCCAATCCTTATCTTGTTTGGGGTATGATTGCCCTTACTAAGTGTGTGATTCCAATTTAATCAATGTGTACATTCAATCAATCACACTTTTGCCAAAATTAAATAACCATGAATTAACCCACTCACTGAAGAGGCGTGGGTAGGGTTTCAGTGCTCACCTCCCACTCAAGACGGGGGAAGATCTGGTTGAGTCGACTCGGGCTACTGATACCTACACCCAGTGTACCAACCCGAGGTGTAGAGACAGTATCATCTAACTGTCGTCCTTCCCTGCCCCTAACTATTACATTATGGGCGTTCCTAGAATTTAAAAATAATTAAAATTATTACACTTTGAAAGTCCTACTGCAATGGATCTAAAAAAAGATACTACTACTAAAACTAAAATTTCTTTCCCGCTTTGAGTTGCTTTCTTTGCAAGATTCTTCTCTTTATAATTTTTTTTTTGGCAACTTAATCGAAGATCCTTTGTGCTCCAAATCTGGTAACTCCTTGCTACAAATGCTCCTTCTTTTTTTCTTTTTCCTTTTTTTTTAATCCTGCAAAATCAACAATACCAAAGTGTAAAAAGAAAAAAAAATGCAAATTAGTTAAAATCCTAAAAGGAATTCAAAAAAAAAAAAAGTAATTAAATAAAATCCTAAACTAAACTAGAGTAAAAATTAGAAATCAGATTTTTGAAACAATTTTCAAAAACAAATCCCCAGCAACGGCGCCAAATTTTGATGTGCTCAAAATAATTAACTGCAATCGCACAAATTTCTATTAAGTAGATAATGGCAAATACGGGTCGATCCACAGAGATTTGTAGAAAACAGATCTAAAAATCCTCAATCAGTTTTCACACTAGAGATTTTAATACCACAATTAGTCAAGAAAATAATAACTAAATTGATATCAAAAGAAATCTAAACACAAACTTGATCAGAGAAAGAGAGATCAGGGTATCAGATTTCACCGAAATAGATTTAATCATTCCAAAATTACTTCATAGTCTTATCCCAATAAAACTCAATCCAATGTGCAAGCAATTGCCTTGGATCGGAAGATTTAGCTTTGAAAACCCTTTTTCTTAAAAAATCCAATTCTCTAAATAGTGCTTAAGACTCCCTTTACTCCAATATGTTGAAACTCTAATCACTATTTATCAAAATCAAGCACAAACCATTAAAGGAATTTAACCTAAACATGATATGTCAAGATCAAGCATAAAAAGTAAAAGACATTCCAAATGACCTGTACAAAACCAAAAGTTGAATAACATTCATGAAGGAGAACCTATTAAATCATTAAGCATAATGAGGGAAAGACATAGAAGAACAATAAGGAACGAACTCACCGGTTTTGGTTTCCTCCTCCACCCTAATCCACGGATTAGCCAAGCATTGTAGAACAAACAATAACAATGAAGCAAATCGTCATTATTGAAAGCCTTCAAATTGTCTATTACACCACTCAATCTCCACCTTCAATTTCTAACAAAGATTGAAGAAAAATAGTATTCACCCTAAAGCAAAAGAGAGCCTCCCCCTTAAAAAGAAGAAAAATACAAGAAGAAAAAGAAAGAGAAATCACTCAAATTCGTCATCCCTCATATCCCTCCAATTGACAGCCTATTTTGACCCCCAAAACGTCAGAATTGGGAGATGCTCGTGAGACATGATATTCCTCTCCTTTGAGTCCTCTTTCTAACGCATCTGACCTGCCTCAATCGGATTCTTGAGTCACAAGTTGTGGTCAAAATAGTAAAGCTTACGCAGGATGGCTACAATTCCGAAAATCTTCTCTCCTTCATGATTTGATCACTTGCTAAACAATAACATTCTTATTGATGTCCATGAGATTCCTTCCATTTCTTGCAAAGTTGATTGCTAAGTTTTAGCAACCATTACCAAGCATTAGATATAGTGGGGGCCACCAAATTCGGTCTTTAAAAAAAACAAAAAATGATTGTGCCAAGTCTTGAACTCATGACCTCTAACTTGAAATTCCAGCTCTCCTCCAACAAGCCTATATGCTCTTTGTGTATAACTTTTCTTAAATGGGGTTTTAGATTTAACCTCTCTGAATTAAGCTCAAATATGCTCAGCTCCTTCCAATTCTTGCATAATAAGAAAAAGGCTATAAGTAGAACATTTAAGACAAAATAAACAACTAGCAAATTCAAATAAAATGGTAGTTATTTATATTACGCCATGCATATCAAAAAGTCTAACTTCAAAGCCTTCCATAGTTTGAAGTTTTTCATAGGCAAGAATTATCCATGAAGACCATGTCAAAAAAGGAATCCACACCAGCACAAGATATGCAATGAATTTGATTTCTTCTAAGTCGAAGTGGGTCCCACATGGGTCTCATACATGTAAAGGGCATCCCATGCATGGAATCCTTCATTACATGCAAGATTTTGAAATTATTGGAAAGCTCTCCCATGCATATCATGTAGCAATCTTGTGAGATAATCTTGGACTTTACAAAGAAACAATTGCGCTCCAAGGAATTCAATAAGGCAAGGAGATCTCTCAAATTTAAAGTTGTTTCAAAGAAAAAATTTAGCTTGGAGCCTAAGAAAGAATCTCTACACATAAGGAAACAAGAGCTTTAAAGATGAGAGATTCTTTACTAAAAAAAGATTGACAAAAAGCAAAAGGAGCCAAGGGGAGGGGCTGGACATGGATTACCTTGGGAAGCGCTCTCTCTCTCTCTCTCCACTCCATTCCCTCCACCCTTTCTCTCTCTAAGTCCCTTTCTTCTTCTTCTTTCTTCTAATTCTTTGAGACATAGGTTGAGAGGCCATGTTGAGAGAATGAAAAAGATTAAAGAACCTTAATTTCTTGTACTCAAAGATCAAGGAATAAAGACGATGCTTAGATTGATTCTGCGTGTTCTTTATGTAAGTGGTTTAGTTTTCTATTTCTAGTTCTTTTATATGTTTTGGTTGGAGACAACATTTCACATGATTAGATCTAAGATTTTGAAAATTAAAAAAAATGAATTAAAATCGAGAGACATCACCTGACCACTTGCATTTTTGTCCTACTATGAGAATAGAGGACTTCATTTTTCGCATTTTCAACGCTTGTATGATCGTCTAGTTTCTAGATCTTTGATATATCTTTTCCGCTTTTTATTTTTCCACCTTTGTTCTTTTTATTTTCAGTAAGTTTTTTGATTAATTTTACATCACCTTTTCTGATTTAAAAACTTCAAATTGCATCTTTTATGTTAGATTAGAAACTTTCTATGTATGTTATTTGCATGATCTATGGTTGGAAAGTGATTAGTGCATTCATTAGAATTGGGTTTCATGTTTAAAATTATGTTTTGTTACTGAAAATCAAAGTGTGTGGACTAATTAGAAAGATTAAATTCAGACTTGGTATGTGAAACGTGAAAATTTCTGCATAGTTTCAGCAGATTTGATCCGACTGTGTTCCAAAAGTGTGTGGGTTGAAAGCCAGGAAAACGTGATTTTTTTTATCCTGAAAAATAGCAGATTTAAAGTGTGTAATAAAGACTCTAATATCCCCAAATTCTAGCCAAAAACTCCCTTGGGAAGTGAGTCAAACAGTGGCATAAACAGGGGTACACGGACAGCCTGTATCAGATTTCAGCAGTACTGTATATTCAACTTAGCATCTTTAAATAGTCATAACTTTCTCGTTTTGAAAGATTTTTTTTCTCCGGTTTTTTTTTTTTTGGATTCATGGATCATCAAGGTTCTAATTCCAGCCATTAGATTTAGGTTTAGAACATCTTAGGTAGATCGTACAGTCTAGTGAAAACAACATCTGCACAAGTTTTCTCATACTTGGAATTTTTCAGCATTCATTATATTATTAGAAACTTGCATAAAATTGCATTATTAGCATTTAGGGCATTATAGATCATTCTTATTTGCATAAAAATTGATTTTGGGAAATATTGGTTGTTTGATTTGTGTGTGTGTGTGTGTGTGTGTGTTTTTTTTTTTTTTTTTGTTTGTTTGTTTGTTTGTTTGTGTAGGTTTTTAGCTTATTTAGGATTATCTAGATTAGATTTCTTTATTTAGATTAGTGTTTTATTTTTGGAAATTATTGTAATTAAATCTTTTACATTCAGTTATTTTAGCAAAGTTGATGTAATTTTTAATTAGTTTCTATTTAGACTAGATTTAATATATTTTTTAATATCTTCTAGTTGTGAACAGAAACTTATTTGTTGATCATTAGGTACACCTATGGAACATACATTTTCTACTTTCAATCTGCTGAGCTTCTTTTGCATGTCAATGCTCATTTTCTTAAATAGCAAATGATCCACACGGAGAGCTTTAGAACATAGAAGAGGTATGTTTTATTTTATAGTTTTACTAAAAGTTGTGCATATATATATATATGATATTCTTAATCATATGTTAATCTTGCTCTTTTTTTAATGTAGATTGAATGAAAATTGAAAAACAAATTTTGTTGAAAGAGTCCATGCAGCTAGGATGCAGCCAATATGAAGGCCAAGTATGCAGAGTAACATATTGATATATGTTAATATGGGATGCATGAAGTTTTTTTTTAAACAATGGCGCAGGTGTTGGAATTGTGTAACAATAAAATGATCTGATATGAATATGTAAATTTTCATTGGCATTTGAATGTTGGTACATGTTAGCATTTGTTTTAATTTTGTACTGGTAATGGTAAAGTGCTTTCAATGTTGAAAGGATGTTTGAATATTAATATGAAGTGGAATGAATTTTCTTGTTTCATTTTTTGATGATTTTTGAATGGAAATAGATGTTGGGTGTGTAGTAGATTTGGTCTTGGATAATGGAATTAGCAATTTCAAGTTATTCATATAACACACGGGAAAAGAAAATTAAAAATCAAATAAATAAAAAAAATATATTTAAAAATTTTTTTTATTCACGGCGAGAAAAAATGTAGGCAAAAAAATTTGAAAAAATAATTTTCTTAAATTGTAAATCTATTCCCGGAGCAAAATAGCGCCGGCAAAAGTTTTTAAAATTTATTTTTGAAAAAATAAACCACTTTTCCCGACACAAAATAACGCTGGCAAATGTTTTTCAAAATTTATTTTTGAAAAAATAAACCACTTTTCCTGGACCAAAATAATGCTAGCGAAAGTTTTTCAAAATTTATTTTTGGAAAAATAAATCACTTTTCTCTGCTCAAAATAACGCCGGAAAATTTTTTTCTAACATTTATTTCTGAGAAAATAAACCTCTTTTCCCGGCGAAATAAACATTTTTTCCCGGCGAAATAAAACGCTGGCAATGTATAGACTTTTACCGGCGCTGCCTCTTTTTCACCGGCAAATGTTATTGCTAGCATAGTTTTCCAGGCGCATTGTCGGCACAGGAGAAATCGCCGGGAA
Organism: Persea americana; assembly: GCA_029852735.1. Lineage (NCBI taxonomy): Eukaryota > Viridiplantae > Streptophyta > Magnoliopsida > Laurales > Lauraceae > Persea > Persea americana. The sequence continues at coordinate 21,294,543 of CM056816.1, forward strand.
TAGTTTTTTCCGGCGTTTTATGGACCTTTACCGGCGCTTATTTAGCGCCGGCAAAAGTGCACATTGTTGTAGTGGGTCAAAGTTGGAAGGTTTCTTAAAAAGCATTGCTCCCTATGGATCGACCTGAACTTACTAAATTATTACTATAATCAAACACGACACTTGGCGTCCGATCATGGGCCCCACACCCATTGGGCGTGCCACCTTTCCTTATTTATTCTCTCTTCATAGGCCCTACCTTATTTGATTTGTCTTCAATTTTTTCTAAACTTGGACTCTTCGTATGATTTTCAAATCTTCTATAAATAGGAGATAATTTTGTGCAAAGATAGTGAGCCCCACCTGTTGGACGTCCACCTTGGGACTCACTCCCAAGGTGGGTCCCACATGGTGGTTTCTTTCTTTTCTATTTTCTTTATTTTCTTCTTTTTTATCAATATTCCTCTTGAACTTCTTCTTCATGTGGGCCCCATCTATTGAATTTCCTACATAAGAAAAATAATTAAATTAAAAGAATTAATTTTGACCTAGGAAAATATCATACCATGCATGGGACCTCTATAGACAAATGTGAATGCATGCAAATACACCATTTGACCTAGGTTTTTCGTGTTCAATCCAATGGTGTAAAGAAATTACATGACTTTTGTTGACACCAAAAATGTCACTTTGCCTCCTCAATCAAAAGCTACACGGAGCCGCATCCTACTACAAATAGACAAAGCTGCTTCAAGCATCAGATCTTGTCAAAATCAAACAAAAACTGCAAGATCCTTCAAAATAGCCAAAAGAGAGGTACACATGAAGTTTCAGACCATTTCGACACCATTTGGCCTAAGTTCAATCCTCCAACAGCTGAGCGGAAGCTCCCGGCGGCGACAGTGTCAAATACATCAAATCTTCGATCAGAGCCTATGGATGGTCTCAAAATACCTCCAAAAGGTTCCACGTCGAATTTCAAGTCAAACCGACACCGTTTGACCCTTCATCAACTCTCGAACGACGAAATCAAGCCTCCCGGCAGCGAGAACTTCCGATGCCGCCACTCATCAAACAGAACACATGAGTAGCTTCTACATGCTTCCAAAAGGCTGCACGTCAAATTTCAGGTCATTCGGACAACGTTTGACCAGGTTTTGACGCTCCGAAGCAAAATCAAGCCTACCGGCGGCGAAGCTCCCCGGGATCATGGCACCCAAATTGGAGCGAATGGATCGTCTCAAAATGACTCCAATAGGCTCCCTGTCATATTTCTGGTCAATCGGACATCGGATGACTGTACATCAAAGCTCGACATCTTCCGCACAGTGAAATCAAGTCAAGCATCGACGGGACTCCAAACGGCTTCAAAACTCAAATAAAAGCCCATGGTTGGTCCTATCTAATGCTCAGGAAGCTTCACCTCAAATTTCAGGTCATTCCGACATCGTTTGACCTAGTTTTAACTCTTGGCGGAAAATCGGTTATGGAGTCTTCGGCTTTTCCAAAAATAGGAAACTTTGTGCTATGATTTGCACAGCCTTTTGATGGGTTTTCTTCAGTGGAATCAAGTCAATAAATGAGAAGAAATGTCAAGAAAAATACAGGAGAAAACAGAAGCGAAAAAGCCCGAGAAACGGGAGTTACAAGTCCAATTAATCATGACAATTAACCATGTAACTCCTATCATTATGGAGATTAATCATGGTAATTAACCATGAAACTCCCATCATCATGGAGATTAAATGCCCATTATTCTCCATCGGCCAATCAAAATCCAAGAAAAAGGAGTTACAAAATTCTGAAATTAATACTTGTAACTCCTCCCATCATGGAGCATTAATACCATTAATGCCTATAAAACCCTCCTAATGGCCACCAAAAGCCTATAAATAGGCGGTCATTCCAAAGGGAAGGGGTCCGAAAAAAATCATCTGAAGGGTCCTGAAAAATTGTTTGAAAATTATTCTGAAGAATTCTCTACACAAAGAAGCTCTCCTGCCTTGAAGAAACCCTGCTGCAAGAACTACAAGGTGATCAAAGTCCCTTGGGGGGCCACCCCCCCAAGGTTTCACCCTCTTCTTCTATCCAACATGGCTTAGATGCGACTTTTCAGCCCGTCTACCCTTTTTTTTTATTGGATATAGGACATTCCCTTGGTCTTTGTCCTCTAAAAATCTGGGTCCAAGCCAAGCCAAGTGAACTAAAGCATCAAGTGTTCTCATCTGAAGGACGATGGCGGAGCCCATACATGACTCGCGACCGTTGATCTGAACGAGTCCCCACGATCTCTTGAGAAGTTAGATTCCTTTTCTTACTTTTCTGTTGTATTGTGTATTTTTTAAAGAGACATAAAAATCACATTTCTTGTCTTTACATTTTGATGAGATTTGTAAACTGCCTTCTATGGCACAAAATCGCCTTTCACGGCAAAACTGCCTTTCACGGCAAACAAATGAAAATCACCTTTCATGGCATTAAATTTTTTTTGTTTCTTTCTTTAAAATATATGTGCAATGGAAAGTTAGAAAAAAGTTGATTTCCTTTTCTACTTGTGAAGGTGAATCTCCGGATCACCATTTCAAATTCCAAGTAGAATAAAAAATCTGGCATACCCGTACAAAAAAAAAATGTTGATGCTTGCTCTTTTTTTTCTCTTCGCCCCGCCGCACTTCAGCGGATCCGGGACGGAGGAAGGCAAGAAAGAAAAAGACGGGTCCATCAAGTTGGCATACCCGGTGGGACTCGTTCATTTGAGAACACGATGCTTAGAATCCTTGGCTCCTTCCTAATTGGTGGCCTATGTTGGATCTTGTATCTAAAAAAAAACATGAGATGGGATTCTTTGGAAACTTCTTTCTTTGAACTTGTTTCCATTCTTTCTTTTCTCAATAAATTTTTTTTTTCTTTTGGATTCAAATTGGAGAAACTTTGGTTCTTTCCTTTCCATACAATGGCTCGCAGAAATGTTTGAGCCAACGTTTGGATTGGGAGGGGCCATTTTCCTTTCTTTGATGGGTCCATTAGAATTCTTTCAAAAAAAAAAAAAGTTTAAAAAAAAACTTTTCAAATTCCTTTCATCGGATTCAAATTGGAGAAACTTTGGTTTTTTCCTTTTCGTACAATGGCTCGAAGAAATGTTTGAGCCAACGTTCGGATTGGGAAGGGCCATTTTCCTCTCTTTGATGGGTCCATTGGAATTCTTTCAAAAAAAAAAAAAAGTAAAAAAAAAAATAAAAATTTTCAAATTCCTTTCTTTTGGATTCAAATTGGAGAAACTTTGGTTCTTTCCTTTCCATACAATAGCTCGCAGAAATGTTTGAGCCAACGTTTAGATTGGGAGGGGCCATTTTCCTCTCTTTGATGGGTCCATTGGAGATCTTTCAAAAAAAAAAACTTTTCAAATTTCTCTCTTTTGGATTCAAATTGGAGAAACTTTGGTTCTTTCCTTTTCGTACAATGGCTCGCAGAAATGTTTGAGCCAACGTTTGGATTGGGAGGGGCCATTTCCCTCTCTTTGATGGGTCCATTGGAGATCTTTAAAAAAAAAAAAAACACCAAGGTTGCACCAATTGCGTACTTTGACCAAAGTGGATCTAAGAAAAGCCTTGTCCAGAGTGTGGAGGCAGCTAGACTGTTCGAGGTAAGGGTCCTTCAAACGGGTTCATTAAGTAATCCTACTCTTACCTGGGGGCTAATCTATCCACTAAGGTTTTATAAGACTGAATTGAAAGACTTATGTGCACTCTTCCAAAAAAAAAAAAAAAAAAAAAAAAAAAAAAACCGAAAAATCTTAAAAAAAAAACTTCTGTCACTATTGTGTTCAAATATGAGAAATCCTGGTTCTTTCCCTTTCCGGATTTAGGCTCGCAGAAATGTTTGAGCCTGTATTCGGATTGGAATACCATTTGCTCTCTTTTATGAATTCAATCTTGAGTTTTCAGAAAAAAACTTTCGTCATTATTGGATTCATATTTGAAAAATCCTGGTTCTTTCCTTTTTCGGATTTAGGCTCGTAGAAATGTTTGAGCCTGTATTCGGATTGGAATACCATTTGCTCTCTTTTGAGAATCCAATCTTGACATTTCAAAAAAAAAATCCCATATCGTGTCCTTTTCTAAGGATGCGATTTACAACATTTGTGCCTAGCGGTGCTAGTACGCCCTTTCGGGTCTACTGTATTTGCGACCGACACATTTGTATCTCCAACCTTATATCATTTTACCTCAAGTGAGCTTCGTTTCTCGGTAACTTGAATTAAGGTTTACAATTGCTTCTAGCAGTCACTGGAACGCTCATTTCGAGCTGACCATACTTGCATTCAGAACAATTGTACCATCTATGGCCTTTTGCCTTCTTCATTACGCTCAGAACGGGCCATGCCCCTGAGCGATTTGAAAAGACAAAACCATAGTATAGCCCATTTATGATCACCATATTCTTGTAATTACTAATGGATGTGGTCTTGTTTCAAAAGTTTTTCCAAAACTAACAATGGTAGCCTCATTGACCATCACCTTCGACGAGAACAAGTACCAAGTCATGCTTCAAGAGAAGCAAAGCAAGGGCACTTTCAAGCGCCCCGCCAGCTGCCGAAGCGTCACCTCCCTCGGCAACTCTCAAAACATCGGGTCGACCTCCACTCCCCGGACCATCGTCTTCGGGTCACTGGGATCATTCCCACTACCCGCAGAAGAGACGGTGCCTGCTAAGAAGCAGAAGACCACCCCTCAACATGTCGCTGCCTCGACACCAAAGGCGGTGGCCAAGAAACCTGAGGCCCGTGGCAATCCCACAAAGCCTCAACCTACAAAAAACCAGGTTTGCCCCAAGACTTGGTCCCCGCGATCTTCGCCAAAACAAAGAAGGTCCCGGACATCTGTAAAGCCAGCATACCTGGCTCCTCTCAAGGAGAATAGGTTCTGTCCTCTTGTTTACATCAAAGGAGAGAAACCTACCCTCCACTGAACTACCAAAACAACTCGGCACGAGCCGGCTTGTTCATACAAGCCCAAAATCAAGTCGTGCATCACAAGGCTTCGACAATAACCTACCAGGGCCTGCTCTCCTGCAACTCGACCCTTCATCTCAACAGGGGCCGGGCTTGCAAAATTTAAAGCTTCGCTGCAACAGGCCAAGGACAACATCCAGATCCTGTCCATGCCAGTCTTCAAGGAAGACAAGCACGGTTACTGCGCATGAGGGATTACGTCCTTCATTGCCAAAGCATAGCCTGAGCTAACCGAAGCTCAAATTGCTCGTCGCATACGTCGCCACGCGGCATATCGACAAAAGAGATTAGAGAAGCAAAGAACTCAGCATTCTGAGCTTCAAATCTCCCAAAAATGGGTCGAGAAAGAAAGACCCGACCAAGTTACTGCTGTCCACATGGTTGGCAAAACCAAAAGAAGGCAGAAATCAGCAACAAAAATACATGTCAGACGACCGGTGACTCGCAGCGTCTCTCGGACGAGAGAAGACATCAGGAAGACTCTCCCACTCCTTCGAGCTAAGGACACCGGAGTGATCATTCCTCGGGCTCTTCATCTAGAAGAATGAGCTCCAGCTCAGTCACTAAGACAGTATCCTCTTTCGACTCACGAAGGATGAATGTCTTGGTCACAAACTCTGAGCAACCTCCACCACATGACGACATGGCTCTACACATTTAGCAGCTAGAGCAAGGACAACAGAGAATAGAGGTTATGATGGAAAACCTCCTTCTCACTCTCCAGCGTCCACCAAACAATGATGAAGTTCCTCCACAAGATGAGGCGAATGGTGGAGAAGATGAGTCACGCGCCCTTACTAAAAAGGACGTTGACAATATCCTCGCTAAAGCAAAAGAAGAGGATACACTGAAGGAGCATGGGATCAAGCCACCATATCCCTTATGGATGGACTCGGTTCCGTTCCCTCCAAAGTTCAAACAACCTCTTCTCCAAACATATACGGGGAAAGGTTCAGCTAGACAGCACGTCATCCACTTCAAGATCATGACAGGAACGATTGCGGATCAAGATGCTCTCAAGATCCGTCTCTTTGCAAGTACCTTAAAAGGTACGGCCTTTGATTGGTACTCCGCTTTGCCAGAGGACTCCATTCAAAATTGGACCATACTGAGACACGTTTCTTGACCCACTTCAAAGGTAAGGATCATCCTGTTACTATGGCTCAGTTCTGCAGCCTTAAACAGGGAGAGAATGAGTCGACATACGACTTCATTCACAAGTGGAAAGCAATGGCATACAAATGCTCAGACGTGCTACCACAAGCGTCGCTAGTCGACATTTGCCGAAACAACATGAGAGCAAGGATCCTCTCCATGATCATCGGCAACAAATCAAAGAACTTGGGAAAGAACTTGGGAGAACTCTTAGAAGCGTCTATGGAGGCTGAAACGGTGATCAAAGACCTCAACAGTCAGAAGTCATCAAAGAAGGAGCCAACCGCCATTCCGACCTCCAAGCCAAAGAAAAAGGTGGTTCTCAATGTGCAAACCAAATCAGCCTCTCAGCCGCCAAAGAAAGCTGAAAACAAAGCTGCAGGTAAGAGACCTGAACTCTCTGATGCCTTCAAAGAACGAGTAGAGAAGAAATACCCGTTCGATGAAGATGTTGAAGAAATATTTGGGGCTCTCTTGGCAAATGGGAAACTCACCTTGCTTGACCCCAAAAGACCGGGAGATGTTGGCAAAACCAACGATCCCCGATATTGTCCATACCACCAAATGGTCTCGCATCCTCTCAACCAATGTTTCGTTGTGAGAGAGAAGATTAACGAGATGTGGAAAAACGGAGTCATTACCTTTGACAAAAACTACGGGTCTACCTCCGTTAACATGGTGTCATACGGACAAACATCCAAATCACCAAAGGAAAAAATCACTACTTCCTTTAAGGTGGTAAAAAGACCCAGACGTCCCAAGAGCTGGTGCCTTATCCAACACCAGATGGACAGCCCATATGGGTACATCCTGATCTCCTAGAAGATGAAAATTGGGAGATCGTCAAAACAAAGCCGATCGCTCAACAGCGAAGGCAAGCCAAGAGACAACTCCGCAAGCTCAAACAGCAGGAGAAGGCTCAAACAAAACAAGAGGTCCCTGAAAAGGCAGAAACCTCCTCTACCGCTTCACTGGGGGCAACAAAGGAGTCCCTCCCCAAAGCTCCAAGAGTGATAAGAAAATTCACTCTTAGTGATTTCATGCCACCACGGCTCAGGGATGAGACTACACAGGGGGCATCATACTCTTGTAACTCGGTAGTTGGATTCTCCATTAATGGATACGAGTCCAGTGACACTGCCAGTGACACAGATGAGTGGGAGGAATCCCTTGAAACCGGAGAATATCTCTCCGATGAAGAATGGATTCCGGAATCCCACCTTATGCCAGTAATCTGGTATAACCCCTTCCAGCCACAAGGATCCTGGTCTGATGATGATAAAGACCAACAGGCTGCTCAAAATGTTGTTAACACAGCACAAACAAATGCTCTAGTGGATCCCAATTAGGTTGAACCACAAAGAGTAGATGAAGAAGAAGATCTAGCTTCTATGCCAGATCTCGAAGAATATGCAAGGATCTTGCAGCGTCTCTCCATAGAACAGGAGCAGGATCACATCAACCAGCTTCATCAAAATCCAGAACCGAAAGTCCCGGAGAATTTACAAATATCTCCTCCAGTGACTCCGGAAAATGAAGAAAGTTGCTGGATTGATGATCCTCTTACATCAGAGGATGAATCTGATTCCCAACAGTCCATTGTGGAGGCATCTTCTATCGAAGTTGCCTGCAATGTGATAGTTCAGGATGATAGTGCCTCTGAAGCTTCATCTGCTGAGGCCACAGACTCTCAAAATTCATCCGGTAGCATATCTTCTGGAGCTACATATTCTCGGGTGACTTCCATTGAGATAACATCTTCTCAGCCTTCGTCCTTTGAAACGGTGACATCATAATTCAAGCCTCTTCTGACTGATCACCATGAAGAAGCTCTGGCCGACGAAGTCTTCAAACAAAACCCAGTCAATTGGTCCCAGGTACCCAACCTCATTGGAGATGTCTGGACCGATGAAATACTGGACAAAGAAGAAAAGTTGTTGGAAGCTGTTCAGGACTTGTTCCCGGAAAATGCTCCATGCAACGCAATAACTGAAGACAGCAATGCTGCTGCAGAGGCATTTTCAGCAAATGGGGAGGATCAGCCTCTTGAGCCCGAAGGGGGTCTTCCGAAAGAAGAGCCACCTCTAGAAGCTTTTGAAGTTGGGAAAGGTACCCACTCTGGCCGGGATTACCACAAAAACTACAACCAACCTTCTTCTTCTTCTTCTTATGTAAATCCTTTGGGAAAACAAGCTGTAAATGCCCCAAGCGGCGATCATAACGAAAATGCAGGCCCCAAGGACGCTATCAAGTATGACTTGATCGAGCACTTCAAACACATACCTGCACGACTGCACATCCTAGACTTATTACGAATGTCACCACAAACTCGTTATAATCTCATTTCAGAATTGCAAAGGTTGAATCTGGATGTCGACAAACATGCCCCACAAGTCCTACAAATTGAAATGGACTATAGGGTCAAAAAATCAAAAACCTCCTCAAAGGGAGAAAAGAAAGAAGCTAGGGGACCTTGCATTGGATGCCTCTCGGTCCAAAAAGCCGCAAGTGCTACCATCGCCTTCAATAAGGAAGACCTCCTGTTAGGCGAGACAAAGCACCACCGACCTTTGTACTTCACAGGGTACATCAAAGAGATGCCAATACACAGAGTCCAGATCGACCCAGGTTCTGCACTTAACCTCATCTCTACTACGGCACTCGAAGAGCTGGGTGCTAAGCCATACATCTGTGTCCATCTTTGGATACGATGGGAGTGCTCAAAGGCCCATTGGCAAAATTCGGTTCAGGTTGCAAATCGGCGATCTTATCTCTGAGGTCACCGTGTATGCAATAAAAACCCCTTCATGCTACAACATCCTTCTTGGACGCCCTTGGATACACGAGAACGGTGTCGTCCCTTCAACTCTATGTCAGTGCATCAAGTTTGTTGGCGACGACGGCTTGATACATCGAGTGTTTGCAGACAAAAAGCCCTTCAAAGGCAAAGAAGTCCATTTTGCAGACTCTCAGATGTACAGAGACGAAAAAGAAGAAAAGGAGGAGAAAATAACATCCTTCGCCGGCAATCTCCAAAAGGACAAAGGCAAGGCTCCTCAGCAATCATCGGAAGAAAACAAACCTTTCGGCAAATCCGTAGAGAGAAATCCGTCTTCCTTCGTTGTCTCCTTCAAATCTTCCAAACCCTTGGTAATCACTACTAAGGCAAAAAAGACAAAGCAAAAGACTAGGGGCAAGTTTGCTGTCTCCTTCGTGTCTATCATACAAGACACGGATTCGGATTCAGAGACTGAAGACGATACATCGCCAAGCCAAGCTGATACTCAGGAAGTTCAGCTTGCCCTCGTTCCATTGGAGGCACCTGCTGATGTAGAAGATCCTACGTCCGCTACCTTCATCGTTCCAGCAACATCGGCAAAAGAGAAACCAATCTTCTTCCATAGATCGGATGCTTCTTCATCAAACTCCTTGCTTGAGCCTTTCCAAAATGAAGGTATGCCTCAACTATCCTTGTATAGTCCAATGGCACAAGCTATCATGAAGAAAATGGGCTATGACGCTCAAAATCCAATTGGTTTGGGAGGTGGCCGTGGTATCCTTATACTATTGGAACCCACCCTGACCAAAAGTCAGCTGGAAGATTGGAAACTCTACCGTCGCATAGACAAGTCTTCATACGGGTTGGGGTATGATCCTGACACTCCGATGAGACAGCTGACACAAAGGCTGCAAAGTCGTTTTGCTGACCAGGCCTCAACATCTCATGCTAATGAAGACATCGATCTTCCTAGATATCTCTTTGAAGAGTTACCCGACAAGGACCCAGGAAGCTCATCAAATTGGTATGATTTCTTTGATGATGAGAGGAATTGTCCGATGACACAGACGCACGGTTCTCTGATTCAGAAGAGCCATCGTCTCCAAAAGAAGTGCCTTACTTCGACCCAGTTTCAGCAGGTGATTGGGATCATCTCATAGCAAGTCTTGAGAAGAATACCGATCAAGAAGATTTATGGACAAAAGCGGAACCATGGTCTGAAAATGCCCTTGGAAATCCAGAAGGTCTTGTTGAGCTGGAAGCCTCCGAAAATATTATGGAGGAACCACCTTCAAACCTTCCAACAGAAGATTCTATTCAAAAGATAGACTTGGGAACACCAGATAACCCACGTCCTGTATTCATAAGCAAGAATATAAAGGATGATGAGTTACTCGAGTATGTATCTTTTCTTCGTGAGTTTATTGATTGTTTTGCATGGTCTTACGCTGAAATGCCTGGCTTAGATCCCAAAATAGCAGTTCACAAACGCAACTTGCAAGAAAATGTCAAGCCTGTAAAACAAGGCCAAAGAAGATTCCGTCCTGATGTGATGGACAAAATTGAACAAGAAGTTCAGATACTCAAAAACGTTGGCTTCATCCGCGAGGAACAGCATCCTGAATGGTTGGCCAACATCGTCCCTGTGACAAAGAAAAATGGGCAAATCAGAGTCTGTATTGACTATAGAGACCTGAATAATGCTTGCCCCAAAGATGAATTCCCGCTCCCCATACCGGAGGTAATGATTGATAACACCAGCGGGTTTGAGCGAATGACTTTCATGGACGGCTTCTTTGGCTACAACCAGATAAAGATGCATCTCGAAGATGAAAGGCATACATCATTTCGGACCCCATTTGGAGTGTATTGCTACACTGTCATGCCATTTGGTCTGAAAAATACCGGTGCAACATATCAGAGGGCTATGATGAAAATATTCCAAGATATGCAGCACAAGACGGTCGAATGTTACGTTGATAACCTCGCCGTCAAAAGCAAAAGAAAAGAAGACCATCTCCAAGATCTTCGAGAAGTCTTCCTCCGGCTTCGCAAACACAAACTGTGAATGAATCCCCTTAAATGCTTCTTCGGTGTCTCATCGGGTAAGTTCCTCGGATTCATAGTTCGGAAAGCTGGAATAGAGCTTAACCCCATCAAAGTCAAGGCTATCCTAGAAATGCCATCTCCAAGAACCCTGAGAGAACTGAAAGGGCTTCAAGGAAGGTTGGTGTACATCTGACGGTTCATTTCCAACCTATCAGGGAAGTGCTGTCCATTTTCTCGCCTAATGAAAAAAGGCGTAGACTTTGTCTGGGATGCAGAATGTGAAGCTGCATTTCAAGACATCAAGTCATACCTGACCAAACCTCCGGTGTTGGCTGCTCCCATAACTGGAAAACCACTCATCTTGTACACAAGAGCTCTCGACTATTCTTTGGGCGCTCTACTTGCACAAGAAAACGATGGAGGAAAAGAAGCTGCTTTATACTACCTCAGTCGCATGTTGGTAGGTGCAGAGCATCGGTACTCTCCTGTTGAAAAAGAATGCCTGGCAGTGATGTTCGCCGTACAAAAGCTACGTCACTATTTGCTGTCAAACACAGTATACCTGATTTTGAGGATCAATCTCCTAAAGGTCCTTGTTACAAAAGCAGGTTCTCTCAATGCCCGGCTGGCAAAATGGTCCATCCTTCTGTCACAATTTGATATTAGGTATGTACCACAAAAAGCAATCAAAGGTCAAGCTCTGGCAGATTTTCTCGCAGAACATCCACTGCCTAAGGATTCTCCACTCAGGGATGATCTCCCAGACGAGCCTGTCTACAGCGTGGAGACCTCCTTATCAAATGCCTCCTGGAACATGTACTTTGATGGTGCAACCAGGACAAATGAAAAAGGAAAGCCGATATCAGGATTTGGCATTCTCTTTGTTAGCCCCGATAAATACATGATTCCTCACGCATTTTCGCTACTAGAACCATGTTCAAACAATGCAGCTGAGTACCAAGCCCTAATCTTAGGATTGGAACCCGCCCTCGAATCCAGCATCACCATGCTGGAAGCATTTGGGGACTCCCAACTGATCGTCAACCAGATGAATCAAAAATATGAAATCAGGAAGCCTGATCTGTTGCCTTACTGCAACAAGGCACAATCGCTTCGTCAAAAGTTTGACATCTATCACATCACCCACATCCGCAGAGGTGAAAACATCTGTGCAGATGCCCTGGCTGGACTTGCTGCATCCATGGCAATCCAAGAAGGGGAAAACATGCAAATTACAATGTGTCAAAGAAGGATTCTCCCTCCTCTCAACACACACCAAGTAGTTGCTGAATGCCACCAAGTGGTTGGAAGTTGGATTTCCATCCTTAAACCTCCAATTGGCGACTGGAGGGATCTGTTCATCGATTACATTATGTTCGGAATCCTACCTGAAGATCCAAAAGAGCGGCTAAGCATTCAAAGACGAGCCCCAAACTTTCATTTGGATATTCCCTCCAAAATGCTTTACAGAAAATCCTTCAATGGAGTACTTCTACGCTGCTTTTCATAACAAGAGGCGGAAGAGACTCTAAAAGAAGTTCATGCTGGTCTTTGTGGAGCCCATCAGGCTGGTCCTAAGCTCTACGATCAGATAAAAAGGTTAGGTTATTATTGGCCTACCATGGTAGCTGACGCAATGCAATTTGCTAAACGTTGCCAACAAGGCCAAGTTCATGGAGATTATGTACACATGCCTCCAGAATGGCTACATCCTACAGCGATCTCATGGCCCTTCGAAGCCTGGGGTATGGACATCATAGGTCCCATCTCTCCCCCGTCAAGCAAAGGTCATCGCTTCATCTTCGCCGCTACGGATTATTTCTCCAAGTGGTCAGAAGCATTTGCGTTCAGTGAAATGAAGACCTCGTCAGTCCTTCAATTCTTACGAACCAACATCATTTGTCGCTCCGGTATACCTAAAAGATTTGTCCATGATAATGGACCACAATTCCGGGATCACAGATTCTACAGGTTCTGTGACAAATACAAAATCCAAAGTTGCCCTTCGACTCCGTATAACCCGGCAGCGAATGGACTAGCAGAAGCCTTCAACAAGACACTCTGCAAAATTCTCAGGAAAATGGTCTCTAGCCACAAAGAGACTGGAGCGACAAACTGCCTGAAGCTTTATGGGCCTACCGGACTACCGTTCGAGGACTAACTCAAAGCACACCATCCTCCTTGGTCTATGGATGTGAAGCAGTTGTCCCCCTAGAGGTACAAATTCCTTCTTTAAGGGTATCTATACAAAATGAAATGACGCAAGAAAGCAACGTCAAATTGAGACTCCAAGAACCGGATAATCTCGATGAAAGACGACTCGAAGCTCTACAAAGCGTTGAGCTTTACCAAGCACGCATGGCAGGATCTTTCGACAAAAAGGTCAGGCAACGCGCCCACAAAAAGGGTGACTTGGTTCTTGCGGTGAAAAGGCCAATGGTTTTTGCCCACAAATCCAAAGGCAAATTCGAACCAAAATGGGAGGGACCCTTCGTCATCGACAAAGTCTTCTCCAATGGCGCATATGCTCTTCTAAACATGGAGGGTGACAGATGTATGCTGCCCATCAATGGCAAGTTCTTGAAGCGGTACTACCCTTGAAGACTTCCTACATCGGGTCAGAGCGATGCCTGCATGGACAAAGCCTATTCCTAGGTACTTGCTCGTCAAACCCACCCCTTTTAGAGTTTTCATCCCTATGTTGAAATTTCTAAAAACTCAAAACAATGTTTACTTTCAATGTTTCATTGTTCAAAAAAAAAAAAAAAACAACACCCAAAATCCAAGTTTAGGAGCCTTTTCCCTAACTTGACCAAAACTTTCGACCCTTGAACCCAAAATTCTTAGTTTGAAACAAAAATCAGGACTCAGGGATTTTCACCCTAGTACACCTTGACTTTTACCGCCAAAATGGTTTTGAGTCAAAAATTTATGACCCTCGTGTCTTTAAACAAAAAAATGGTTTTTCAAAAACCGTGGGGAAGCGACGTTTAGTCGATACTCACACAAAACCCAAAAATCGGAAGGATGCGAACCCCATTAGATACTTCCAAAACCTCAAAATAGCAAGAAAGCAACACCTCATCGATACTTGCAAAATTTCAAAAAAATCGTGGAGACACAACGCTTCAGTTGATATCCATAACCCAAATCTCAAAACAAAAACAAAGGTTCGAAAAAACCTCAAAATTCAAAAATCGTGGGGAGGCGACATTCCATCGATACCCACAAAACCAAACTTTTGAGAAAAAAAGCAAGGAAGCGACATTCAGTTGATACTTGCACCCAAATCCGCGAGGAAGCGATATTCCATCAATATTCGCAACCGAATGAGCAAGGAAGCGACATTCCATCGATACTTGCAATACCATTCAGCAGGGAGGTGACTCTTAGTCGATACTTGCATTTTGAAAACCAAAAAACCCGGCTTTCATGCCGAAAACCTGGCTTTCATGCCAAAAACCAAAATTTGGCTTTCGTGCCAAACAAAACAAAAACCTGGCTTTCATGCCAAAAATAAAAAATCTGGCTTCCATGCCAACAAAACAAAACTTGGTTTTCAAAAAACTCGGCTTTTATGCCACAAAATCTGGCTTTCACGCCAAACAAACAAAAAATGGGCTCCTATGCCACAAAAACTGGCTTCCATGCCACAGACAAAATTTTGGCTTTCACGCCACAAAAATCAGCTCTCATGCAAAAAACCAGGTTTTTTGCCACAAAATCTGGCTTTCATGCCCAAAACAAACTTTTGACAAAAGATTCTCACAAAATGACAACCTTTTGATCAAATTTTCAAACAAACCATTCCCATTCAATTTTTGCTTATGTTTTCATCAAAAGTGAATTTAAGTGAAATAAGGGGATACAAAAAAAAGAGAGTGCCAAAAATGTTTATACATGGAGGTACCAAAAGAAAAGAAGAAAACGTTTGTTACAAATCAGGAGGCTAGTCTGACATGGTCTTCAGCCAAAGGCTTAACTCCTCAAGCAAACTCTTGGCCTTAGCCTCCAAAGCTTCCAGGCCGCGTTTCTTCATAATCTTCCCATAAAAAGCAGTAGGCCGTCGCGATCCATCTTCAGCACGAGGAAGCTCTTCCCAGAGAATTTGCCATTGTTCATATTCTTGAGTCTTCCTCCGGAGATTGCTTTCGACATCCTCAACTTGGCGAATGAGAGTTCTCTCTCTATCGCGAGCTTTCAAAGTGGCAGTCCACTTGGCAGCGGCTTGTTCTTCCAATAGCTCAAGGTGCTGTCTGGCTTCGGTGACCTCTCTATCAAGACGGTGCTGGTCCTGTGTCAGCTCAATAATAGCCAACTCGGTGACGTTCCTCTCCCGAACGAGCTGCTTCCGAGTCCGCGAGATCTCATTCAGTTCAGATTTGACCTCGCTGGAAGGCTTCAAAACCATCTCGTTGAAGAAATCATCATTCGGAAAGCCCTTGGTCTCAGTCCACTTGTTGCCTAGAGCGATGACTTCATCAACAAAAGCCTTGGCATCTGAAATGTCCAGACCGACTTCTTCGCTATCAGCAAGAATGTCCTGCACATGCTTCACCATGCCAAAACCAGCCTCCAAATGGCCAGAAGAAAGAGTTTCAACCCATGAGCTCAAGACTCTCTTCAACACCTTCCTCGTAAACTGACGGGATGGCTCAGATGAAGACTCGCCATGCTCCGTTGGTCGACTGCCTGTGTCAGGCACCGTTGGAAGAGTAATCAAGAAGCTCTTTCCAACCGGAACTGTTGGGGAAGGAATATCAGTAGGCAGACTTGCCTCTGCCTCATCAAAACTGGTGGAAGAAGCCCCTACTCCTGGATCGGTCATAGGTACCCCCTACTTTGGTTCTGAAAAAGATAGAGGAACTTCTTCTATCACCTCACAGCCTGCCAATGAAAGATGAAAAAGGTATGAATATGATCTTGTCAAAAATCAAAATATCAAGATTATCACTACAAAGTACCTTCTTTGGCGACTGGTGGAATGCTTTCTGCTTCCATGAGTTCATCCGAAGCATCATCAAACGTTGTGTCCATGGATGGCTCAAAGTCGTCGGAATCTTCTGGCAAGTCAGCTGGCAAGAAACAAAAATGCATGCTAGAAAGCGGCGGTAGAGAAAAACAAAAAAAAAAAAGAAAAGAAGTCATACCAGGAGGAGATTCTGGGTCTACTTCAGAATCTCTAAGTTCTTCCTCAGATGCTACGATAGGATCCGTCACCGCCTCATCGGCCGGAACCTCAGGCATCATCAAACCATCATCTTCTGCCAAAAGAAAGAAAGTAGTAGATCAAAACAAAAGCTCTCATAAAAGAAAAGAAATGGAAAGAGAAAAGGGAAAAGCATACCATCATCAATGGTCTCTTCCCCTCGACTTCTCTTCTCTGGAGGCTCATCATCATCTCCTGATGCCTCTTCAACAATGGTGGAAGGAATTTCCAGATTAGGAGAGCTTTCGTGCCGCCTCTGACTTCGGCGCTGTCCTCTTCTCCTCTTGCTCCTACGGGACGAACTGCTGGAAGCACCCTCCCCACCATCGAAATCTGGCCTCTCGCCAAATTCCTCACTGGATGGTCTGCTCCTGCCAGTAGACTCCATGGAAGCCTTTGCTCGTTCTGCTTGTATCCAAGCAGCGACCTCAGCCTCTTCCTCGACAAGCTGTTCCAAGACCTCACCAGGTATCTCTTGTGTAGCTCCCGATCTGATGACGTCCTGGTCCTCGAGAAAACCTGTTCTGTGCTTTTCTCTAGAAAGGAAAGCCAGAACTTCTTCTCAGCGGACGCCGTCTAACTTCCCAAGGCCCTTCCTGGAAGACTGCTTTACATTAAGCTCTTTCTTGGAAAGCGCCCGGTATGCTGAAAAGCTCTCCACAAACCATTTTGTGAAGCCAGCAGTCCGGAAAGTAGGCAACTCAGGATAAGAAATCAGGGCAGTAGTGTCTTCCTCACTATAAAATGCCCATGCATTTCTCCCGTCTTGCAGACCTCCAAAACGCTTCACCTTGCTCGAAGGCGCTCCAACAACGCCTTGAGAGATGGCAAAATGCGAAGGAACATACGGCTGGATGTCGACGAAAAGATGTCTGCGGTACACCATTGTGCCGACACGTATGTTAAATAGCCAACTCCTCTCTGCGTTTGTCAAAGAATAGTGTCTCCCCGACCCTGCCTTGGTCGAATCACGGGAGACACCAAAATCAAAAGCCTTCTTCCTCAAACCCGGAGAAAGCTTCACTGAAGACTGCCCCATCTCGACGTCCCAGAATCGTCGGATCCTTAAACAGGCAGATAAAAGAGATTCGGAAACAGGCTTCCCTCTAGCCAACTGAATCATGAAAGGGTCATCGTCCTGAGCAGCACCCAATCGGTGGAAACTAGGACAGTGGTATACATACCACGAATAGAAAATGTGGGCAGAAAATACCCTATTCATGGGAAGCCCAAGCCGAACCAGAAAAGCAGCAGCTTGCAGTTCGGTGCATAAATAGGAGTAAAGAGCAGGCACCTAAGCAAGCCTCTCTCCAAACGCCATCTGACAAGCCGGAAAAATGCAGTGCGGCCTGATGTGCGTTCCATCTCCTCCAGCAAAAACGGCCTCACCTAGCCAATAAGTGAGGAAGACAGCTAGATCCCTCCGCAGCGCAATGTCAGAATGAATGGCGTCTGTGCTTGCGAAGAATACCCTCAAATTCTCTCGCATGGCGGAGATCTTCTTTGAATCTGGGTTCTTAGCCCTGGCTTCTTGGGTCGTACTCTCAGAAGACTCCCCGCTGTCAAAGAAGTTGGAAGACAAAAAGCTACCACTCCTCCAACTGCTACACCGGACTTTCAAACCCTCCTTATCCTTCAAAAAATCGTAGAAGGCGACGAGTTGAAAGTACAAAACCCTGAACTCCTCAGACTGCTCCTCAAGAACACTGTCGATAGGCATGAACTCCTCATAGAGATTGCCTAGGATAGGCAGCCCGGTGATGGCGCTCAGTTCCTTTAAAGAAAAACCAATCTCACCACTCGTGACAACGAAGGTGTTGGTTTGTGGAAGGAACGACTCCAGCATGGCCATGAAGGCCTCATCGGAGAAAACCACGGTTTGCCGAAAAGCGCGAACCGCGTCAAAAATCTCGGCCTCCTTCAGAACGGCACTGCCAACCTGCAGGATGTGATCAGTCCACGACTCCCAGCTCGAGTCAGCATTGAAACGGCCGCGAAGTCGAAAAGGCTTCACCCAATTACTGCCATCGCCCTTGAAAATGCCAAGGCCCATCGGTCTCAAATCGACCGAAGGATGATCCGAACCTTGGTAGCTGCTGGCCGGCATCAAAATGTCCATGCGGGCAGGCGACTTCTTTGCAAAACCAGAAGGGCCGCCAACAAAAACCCCGGTCTTGATCACGCTTGTCCTCTTCACCCAGCTTGGAGGATCTTCCTTCTTCGAGCATGTGGAGGAAAGGCTCATGATCGAGATAGTCCGATCGAAGGTCGACCGGGTAGAAATAGTTCTCTTCTCACCATCAACTGTGAAAGAGAACTGAAAACATCTCCTTTGGTATGTTGAATCGTCGGGGACGGCATCACCAAAGAAGAAGGTAGGCTTGGGCACAATGCTCTGATCGTCCGTGACCCAGGGACGGTTGCTTACCATAATCTTATAAAACTCCTCACCCTTGAGGGCAATCAAACGTTACCTCATCTAATCTCGGAAGAGCGAGTCACACTCTTCCAAGTTCCTTTCAACATACTGGACCTCTTCCCAAGCCTGCTGTACGGCCACATTAGAGGATCTAGTAGAACGACGAGGCACATCAGTGATGGGCTCCTTACCCTTGTTCGTTCTGGAGGAACTACCTGCAAAGGATGGAAAGAGAGAAAAATCAATCATCAAAATGACAGAATTTTGCTAAAAAGTTATAGCGAAATTTTGGCATGGTTCTGGGGCAATTCCGAAGAAAAGGAAAACACCCCGAAAGAAATAGGAGCTTGAAGATGGGCTCAACATCGCTGCAAGCTCATAATTAATGGAAAATTTTCGAAGAAGGCTTGAACTCAAACATTGCTGCGAGATCAAACCAAAGCTTCTCAAATATCCGCAATATTGGAAAAGGGCTCAACATTGCTACGAGCTCCAGAATCCAAAACTTGCAAAGCTCCTCAAAAATCCCCGCAAGACCAAGAAAGGGCTCAACATTGCTGCGAGCTCCAAATCCCAAGACTTGCGAAAAGATTTCTAGGTGTGCACTATCATCCTTCCAATTCCATTCTCTTAAAAAAAAAATGCATAGAAGGAAAGTTGTCATGCATGTGCGTCTCGAAATCCGAAAAAAGGGAGAGAAAAGAGGAAGAAAGATTCTTTTTTTCAAACAACAAAAAAAAAAAGAAAAAAGAAAAGAAAAAAAAATGCCCACAGGCCATGTGGCCGTACGACCATGACCGTACGGCCACACACAAAAAGAAAAAAAAAACAGAGAAGAAAAAAAGAAGAAAAAAAAAACAAACAAAACACGGTAAAAAAAAAAACAGAGAAAAAACCGTGTAAGAAAAAGAAAAAAAAAAGAAAGAAAGAAAGAAAGAAAAACGTGTGAGGAAAAAAAAAAGAAAACACGTGCAAAAAAAAAAAAAAAGAGAAAGAAAGAAATAAAAACGTGTGAGAAAAAAAAAAGAAAACACGTGGAAAAGAAAAAAAAAAAAGGAAAGAAAAAAAAACGCGTGAAAAAAAAAAGAAAAAGAAAAAGAAGAATGCACGTGAAAAAGAGAAAAAAAAAAGAGAGAGAAAGAAAAAGAAAAGAAAAGAAAAGAAAGAAAACCTTTTTCAATTCCTACATGGGGCTTCTTAAGGAAAAAAAAGAAACTTACTTGAAGCCATTGATGGAAAAGAAGAAGAAAAAGCTTGAAGATCCTTGAAGAAGAAGAAGAATTCTTGATCTTGGAGCACTCTTGAAGACTTTTGCAAAAAGAAGGTAATAGGAGCAAGAGATCCAACCTCCCCTTGCTTTTATAGAAGAGAGCAAACCAAAACAAGAAAGAAGGAGAAAAGAAAGGAGGTAAGTGCTTCAAATTAGCAAACTTCCTAAAAGAAAAGGATCATGGGATATTCTTTCCCAATGAGGAGATCTTTTGAGAAATTCTTTCCAAAAAGAGAGGGATTATGAGAAACTTTCTCCCAAGAAAGATACTTTGAGAAAATCTCTCCCAAAATCAAGGAAACTTGAGAGATTCTCTCCAAGTAAGAATATTTTTAGATATTCTCTACCAAAAAGTGATATTTTTAGATATTTTTTTTACAAAAATGACACCACATGAGATCTAAGCCATCTTTAAAGCTTAAGGTCCCATGGGCTAGCCCACATGAGCCAGGTTTGACCGCCTAGGCACTAAAAGTGACTTTTAGTCAAAATTCCTCTTACCAAGAGCATACAAAAATGGTTCCATGCCTCTTTTGAGTTGATTGGACCATACAAAAATAAAATAAAAAATCCAAGCCTCATGAGTTTCCAAAAATCCAAACCATCCCACCTCATGAACCAAATTAAGCTAAAACCTTCAAATTGACATTCCACAAAAACCCAAACCACTCCAATGGACCCAAAATTATCCCAAAGAGTGACCAAAATCCAAACCATGGTCCCCTAACTCGCCACATATAGCTTGTTGGGTCACAAGACCAAAACCAAAAACCAAATCCCGGTCCCCTAACTTGCCACATACAGCTTGTTAGGTCACAAGACCAAAAATCAAAATTCAAAACACGACCCCCTAACCTGCCACATACAGCTTGTTAGGTCACAAGGTCAACAACCAAAAACCTTCTTGACTGCCTGATGCGCCACACAAAGCCTTTAGGTTCACAAGGTCAAAAAGAAAATCCAAAACCCAAAAACCCAATCCAAATGTCATTTTCAAAATTTTGCCTTAAGATGGTACGTGATCTCTCTCACTGCCATAAAATCCCCTTGGAAACTCAACAGGTTACTCTATCAAGAAAAATGCTCAGAGACTCTTGGTCAAGTCATAAGTTCTCCTTCAAAATTTTCTTCGAGGCACATCGACTGCAGAAGCTATCCAATTCGTCGCTGTACCTAGAGGGGGCATTTGTTGACACCAAAAATGTCACTTTGCCTCCTCAACATCAAAAGCTACACGGAGCCGCATCCTACTACAAATACACAAAGTTGCTTCAAGCATCAGATCTTGTCAAAATCAAACAAAAACTGCAAGATCCTTCAAAATAGCCAAAAGAGAGGTACACATGAAGTTTCGGGCCATTTCAACACCATTTGGCCTAACTTCAATCCTCCAACAACTGAGCGGGAGCTCCCGGCGGCGACAGTGTCAAATACATCAAATTTTCGATCAGAGCCTATGGATGGTCTCAAAATACCTCCAAAAGGTTCCACGTCGAATTTCATGTCAAACCGACACCGTTTGACCATCCATCAACTCTCGAATGGCGAAATCAAGCCTCCCGGCGGCGAAAACCTTCGATGCCGCCACTCATCAAACAGAACACATGAGTAGCTTTTACATGTTTCCAAAAGGCTGCACGTCAAATTTCAGGTCATTCCGACAACGTTTGACCAGGTTTTGACGCTTCGAAGTAAAATGAAGCCTACCGGCGGCGAAGCTCCCCGAGACCATGGAACCCAAATCGGAGCTAATGGATCGTCTCAAAATGACTCCAATAGGCTCCCTGTCAAATTTCTGGTCAATCGGACATCGGATGACCGTATATCAAAGCTCGACATCTTCCGCACGGTGAAATCAAGTCAAGCATCGACGGGACCCCAAATGGCTTCAAAATTCAAAGAAAAGCCCATGGTTGGTCCTATCTAATGCTCAGGAAGCTTCACCTCAAATTTCAGGTCATTTCGACATCGTTTGACCTAGTTTCAACTCTTGGCGGAAAATCGGCTACGGAGTCTTTGGCTTTTCCAAAAATAGGAAACTTTGTGCTGTGATTTGCACAGCCTTTCAATGGGTTTTCTTTAGTGGAATCAAGCCAATAAATGAGAAGCAATGTCAAGAAAAATATAGGAGAAAACAGAAGCGACAAAGCCCGAGAAACGGCGACCGAAAAATGGACCGAAGTCCAAGGTCGCCGGCGACCATGGGTGCATGGTCGCCGGCGACCCTGGAAATCCGGGTTGCTGGATTTTCGCCGAAACGCCCGTTTTTTCGATTCTTTTCCCATTTTATGGAGTTTGGCCCCTGTGATTTTCTTAAAATCTGATTTTTGAGGTATGATATCCGTCGATCTTTGTCGACATCACGGATCCGCCATCGAAATCATTTGATCATCATCGGACACTCCGAAATTGCCAACTGGCAGACCAAGAAAGCACACTTTCTGCCTGACCGATCGTGAATTCGACTAGACAGATGTTGCCGGACCATTGGTGTCAACCAATGTCTGAATTTGCATCGTCATCCGACATCAAACAATGTGCGGATCCATCAATGATCATCGCAAGAAGAATTCCAAAAGACGCGGCGCCGCCCGTGACTCTTCAAGCAACGCGGCGGCCGATTAATGAAGTTAAATGACCTTTTTATGACAACTTATTAGGGTCATTAACTCATTATTTTGGACGGCCCAATCAGAAGCAAGCAAATGGGAGTTACAAGTCCAATTAATCATGACAATTAACCATGTAACTCCTATCATTATGGAGATTAATCATGGTAATTAATCATGAAACTCCCATCATCATAGAGATTAAATGTCCATTATTCTCCATCGGCCAATCAAAATCCAAGAAAAAGGAGTTACAAAATTCTAAAATTAAATCTTGTAACTCCTCCCATCATGGAGCATTAATATCATTAATGCCCATAAAACCCTCCTAATGGCCACCAAAAGCCTATAAATAGGCAGTCATTCCAAAGGGAAGGGGTCCGAAAAAATCATCTGAAGGGTCCTGAAAAATTGTCTGAAAACTATCCTGAAAAATTCTCTGCACAAAGAAGCTCTCCTGCCTTGAAGAAACCTTGCTGCAAGAACTACAAGGTGATCAAAGTCCCTTGGGGGGCTACCCCCCCAAGGTTTCACCCTCTTCTTCTATCCAACATGGCTTAGATGCGGCTTTTCAGCCCGTCTACTCGTTTTTTTATTGGATATAGGACCTTCCTTTGGTCTTTGTCCTCTAAAAATCTGGGGTCCAAGCCAAGCCAAGTGAACTAAAGCATCAAGTGTTCTCATCTGAAGGACGATGGCGGAGCCCATACATGACTCGCGACCGTCGACTTGAACGAGTCCCCACGATCTCTTGAGAAGTCAGTTTCCTTTTCTTACTTTTCTGTTGTATTGTGTATTTTTTAAAGAGACATAAAAATCACATTTCTTGTCTTTACATTTTGATGAGATTTGTAAACTGCCTTCTACGGCACAAAATCACCTTTCACGGCAAACAAATGAAAATCGCCTTTCACGGCATTAAAATTTTTGTCTCTTTTTTTAAAATATATGTGCAATGGAAAGTTAGAAAAAAGTTGATTTCCTTTTCTACTTGTGAAGGTGAATCTCCGGATCACCATTTCAAATTCCAAGTAGAATAGAAAATCTGGTATACCCGTACAAAAAAAAATGTTGATACTTGCTCTTTTTTTTCTCTTCGGCCCGCCGCACCCCGATGGACCCGGGACGGAGGAAGGCAAGAAAGAAAAAGACGGGTTCATCAATTTTTGTGTGTTTCGTGTGCGATATACGAGTGATAAAAGTAAAAGGCCGATGGGCCGTAATTGATTGAAGGTGGCCGATTGGCCAGGAATGATTGAAAATGGCTGATGGGCCAGTGTTTGTTTTAGGGTGGCCGATGGGCCGTGATTGATTAAAAGTGTGTGTGAAATCACTCATCTCATCTCGTTATTCTCATTTATTTAATTTTAGAAATCAGTTCTTTATTCCCTTTTATCATTAAGTTCAATTAAATATCTGGCACCTGAGGTGGAGGAAGAAAGAAAGGAAAGATCTTTTTGGATTTATTTTGTTGGTTTTATAGTTTTTATGGCTTTTTGATATGGGGCTAGAAGGGCCTAACTAAGGGATTTCACTTGGATCTATGTGATTAATGCTTTATTACTGATCATCGGATTAACCCTAACCTAAGGTCCTAGACCGCCCACATCAGCTCTCCCAGTCCCCTAAAGGAACAGGAAGAGTGGTGGGGCGAAGCCTAATGCTCTAAGCTACCTAACTAGGTAATCCGATTTAATCCTAGGGTGTAGGGAACTTAAGCTTGATGGTTTCAGCGCCTAAGCAACTCGTCGGGTGTGACTTTAATTGGTTCAGTTTATTTTAAGCTATGAGTTGATTAGAATTGATTTAGGGATGGATTAAGGGTGTCTTAGAGTTCTAATTAGTGTGTTTTTAAATACTTTAGGGTTTTGGAATTTAAGGTTTGAATTTAAAAGGTGAAATGATGTCGAAATCGGCTGAACGGGACTGACGGAGGACTTGGGCGCACACACAGTGGTGCCTAGGTCACTCTGGTGACTTGGGCGCACCTACAGTGGCGCCCAAGTGTCGTGTTCTGTGTGGCTAGGCTTGTGGTGATGGTATCAATGTTAATTTCGGAATTCGGGGAGTTCCTACTTAGGGTAGGTCTGTGTTCTGATATTGTTTTAGGTTTTGGTGGATTTTATTGTTCTGATTTTAAGTCCGGAACTCGAAACGCAACTGAAGTTCACAACCTAGGCGAGACAGAGGACATGGGCGCACCTGTGTGGGCGCCTAAGTGACTCTGTACACTTGGGCGCACCAGCAGTGGCGCCCAAGTCTTGATTTGATACCTTCTGGTCCTCTGACTTCGGTTCGAGGTTCCAGATAGGTTTAAGTTGATTAAAATTTTAATTCGAAGGCTGTATCGGTTCTCTAAAGTTTTGGAATGTTGGTTCTAGTAAGTTTTGTGTTTTCTTAGGTTGATTTGAGGTTGAACTTTTATGGTTTGACGTTCTTTAAATTATATGTGATTTACTGTGTTGTGTTGATTTGAATTAGGTTAGGTTTCAATTAATTAAGTTTCTTAGTGATTAAGAGAGGATGTTTTTGTGATTTGAATTGGTTTGATGCTTAAAGTTAATTCGGGCTTCTGGCTTCAGTTGTTTTAAATCGTAAGGGTGTTCTAGTGTACTGATTTGGGACAAGATTTGAGATTAATAAAGATTCGGTGGTCCCAGGGGGAAAATGTGACTTGGGCGCACCTGTGGTGGCGCCCAAGTGCTTGGTTCGTGAGTTTTCGTAGTTTTCGCGAATTATTCACTTGTATTTGTAGTTTTAGGTGATCTATGTTGATAAATTCCGAATCCGGAACTGGTTTGAGTCTCTAGACCTCAAGGGTGGTAATGATTGGTATTGGGGAGCCGAAACGCAACCGAATTGTGTCTCGGGGTTAGACAAAGGAGCTGGGCGCACCTGTGGGGGCGCCTAGGTGTGTGCTGGGACTTGGGCGCACCTATGGTGGCGCCCAAGTGTCAATCTACTAATTCGTTGTCTTCTAGGGTGCTTTTGAGTCAGTTTCGGGTACTTGACTCTAGTTTCAGTTGGGAGAGGTTTTTATCTTCGAAATGTGATTGGTTTATTGTTTTTATTAGGCCTTGATTAGGATTTAAATTAAGAGTTGATAATCAAAGTTTAATTAAACTTAGTTGAGGTTTGAATTTGGTGTTGTTAATTATACTTCGTTGATTAGGGTCTCAATAGATTAGAGCTTATTGATTAGGTTTATTAATTTGGACTTGTAGATTAGGGTTTGATTAATTAGGGGTTTTATTTTATTTTATTTTTGTTTAATTAGGATTTATTAAATTAGGGATTATTAATTAGGTTTTACTAAGTGGGGTTTTGATTAATTAGGGGTTTTATTTGGGGATTGTTAATTAGGCTTTAAGGGTTTGATTAATTAAAATTTGGTTAATTAAGACTATGGATTTTAATTGGATGTTTTCACTTAGATGTTTTGAATTAAGTGTTTTAGATTGGAGTTGACTAAGTTGATTAATTTACTTAGGCACGAATGGAATAGCCTAGGATCACCTAATGAACATCTATTCTATTTTTGTTTGAATTTTTATATTCTTTTATTCCTTTTTTGTTCTCTTCTCTAATTACTAAAGAGTAAGATGAGAAGGGAAGAGTTTTATGATTTTGTGATTTTTTGGTTTTTTATGCAAAAGTAATGCAACCTAGGCTAAAGTGTGATAATTTAGCAATTCAGAGTTCGGAAGTTCAGCAATGATTCATGTTCATCACAGAAATTCAATAACAAGCTAAATGAAAATGAAAAATATGAAAAACGCAACCGAAGAATGAACTGGGGACTTGGGCGCACGCGCAGTTGCTCCCAAGTGTCTCCCTGTGGATTGTGATGCACTTGTAATTTTTCGATGATACTCTGATACGATTTCTAACACTTTATGACTAAATGCGGGGTCCTAATGTTAATTACTGATGTAAGAGACTTCGAATTTAAGAATGATGACACGAGGATCCAAATTAAAGGGACGAATACCCTTGGCAGAGACTTGGGCGTACCCACAGTGGCGCCCAAGTGCACTGTTTGTTTTTCTTTTCTTTTCCTTCCCTTTTGGTAACGTATTTGCTTATCTTTTCAATTCTTTTCACGATTTAGAATGTAAATTTATAAATCCAAGGGCTCTGATATCAACTTAAACGAAGGAATATCCGTATTTGAGAAGTAGAATGCAAATAATGTGAAAAATGGGGTCGAAACCCAACTCCTGGGACTTGGGCGCACACATAGTGGCGCCCAAGTGCTTTTCTACACTTTTCCCTTCTTTTCTTCTTTTATAATACTATTATGTGTTCTTATGATGTCTTTTGTGCGTTTTAGAACACAAAGTGACAGATCTGAAGGCTTTGATATCAACTTATATGAAGAAGAACCCGAATTTAAGAGACAAAATATGCGTATGATGGAAAACGGGGTCGAAACCCAACTCTTGGGACTTGGGCGCAACTGTATGTGCGCCCAAGTGCTTTTCTGCACTTTTCTCTTTTAAATTCGGATTTTTCTTAATGAGGATGATATGGATGCAAGATCTAACCTAATCACGAGTTCGGGACGATGAAAATGATGCGAATCTATTACTTATGATTGATCCTAATAATAGATGATTACTGAAAATTAGATCTACTGCAAACCTACTATTATTAATGAAGATCTACTATGTATGAATGATCCTAAACATATTTCTAAGCATGTATAGCAACAGAATGCAATAAAAGAAGTGAGATCTAGGAATACCGGTTTATCAAAGTATTTGTTAAGTTCCAAGAACGAAGCTTTCATGAAGTCCCCTAGCTCCAGTTGAATGTATGAAAACCTCCTCCTCTATTTCCTCTTCTTCTTCTCTAGATCTCAAGCTTTCTCTCTCTAATGGTGGCTACCTCTCTTCTTCTTCTTCTTTATTCTCTCTTTTCTCTCCTTTCTTAGGGTTTTTGGGTAGCCTCCTTGTAAATGAAGTTAGAAGATCCTTAAATAAGGGTTTAGGGCTGCTGTTTGCACGAACTTCTAGAAGGTTCTCGCATCCCAATGCCAGATTAGGGCTTCTCGGGACTTGGGCGCACCTGTGGTGGCGCCCAAGTGGGTCCCAAGAGTTGGGCGCCCACATGGTGGCGCCCATGTCTAGTTTCGAAACTTAATGGGTTTGGGGTTCGGTTTCGGGTTGTTTTTGGGTCTGAACCGAGTCGGAACTGTGAAGAGTAGGGTGGGACACACCTAAGCATATACCGAAGTGCATTTTTAACAATACTGGGTACCTGGGCGCACACACAGTGAAGCTTGGGACATGGGCGCACCTGTGGTGGCGCCCATGTTTGTTTTGAGTGCGGGTGCTAGAGCAATCTTCTGAGGGTCATATCTTTTGATCCAATGGTCGGATTTGGACGTTCTATATATCGTTGGAAAGCTCTCAAAGCGAGGATTCCAAAGCTTCAATTGTCCTGCTGATTAGGGTTTAGGAAAAGTGAGGTATATCTGGATCAATGGATTTAGTTTCCTAATTGAGGCTAATCAGGTGACATTTTGGCAAACTAAGCACGGTCTTTATAGGAATTGACCTAAGCATGTCTTAAGTGGTTCGGAAAGAGGTTTGAATAGTATCACGGCTCACTACTTGCATAAGTAGTGGGTTGGACTCGAGATTTCGACGCGACTTGGCTTTTCTCTCACAAATTTTTAGAAATCATCGAACTATGTCTAGAATTATCAACAAGCATTTTCATCGTCATTAATTAATCCGAATTATGTCATTAATCATTCAATTGTGGGTGAAATGGGGGCACCACTATATATGATAGGTATTTAAGGCTATCATGGGGGCCAAATAAGGTGTCTACAGTATGCCCCTCTTTGGAGAGCAACACATGGAGAGTTGTGCTCCAAAGAAAGTAGACACACTACTCATGGCTCACGGGAGCTTTTGAGCTCGCGGGAGTGGCCACCTATGGATGTATGCAATTGCAAACTCGCTCTAAATGTGAGGTTCACTTTTCTAGGATCGAGCCTGATTCAGCGGAAAAAGAAAAAAGAAGAAGTTACGTGCCTACTGATTTGATTGGAAACCCGAGATCTGTGCCTCGGTGCCCGTGGTATTGCCACGTGGTGGGTTGGGAACTGTGCCCCAGTTGCTGAAATTTAAAATGATAGTGGGAACTGTGCCCCATTGGTCTCAATCAGAAGTCGATCTTTCGATTGGCTAGGTCACTATTAGAGTTTCATTTGTTCATGCAATAGAGTTTAATTCAAATTGTCATATATAGCGTCTTTTAACTTTCATCCACAGTTGAATGTTCAAGGCATAGTTAAAACTAACTAGCAATAATGGGGATCTTGAAGGCAATCACAAACATAGTTCAAGCAATAGTGTGAGGTGCATGTGAGAATGAGATGCATTTTTTTTTTTTAAATGTATGATTTTGGAACTCAGGTATGCATCGAAAAAGCTAAATCAATGGAAGACGTTCACCGGAATACCTGTCACTCTCTAGAGATCTTGGTCTTCACCCAAGCTTGGATGAGAACCTGGGATAGATTTGATCATCTTTTTGGTGCTTATCATGGAGAGTTTCAAGTTACGCGGTTTCCATCTCCCAACGTCAAGACTTGAGTTGGCGAACACACAATTCGTGAGAACACGGTATTATGGTTGCTGTACCGATCATAAGCACTTAAGGGAGGCCTACGTCGACTCAATTTCTAGACGCGAGGTAAAATCATGAAAATCATAGTTAGGGGTACTTACCTCGAGAGCTTTTCGTAAATCCAACGTCGGGGATCATTGCCGCTTTCTTTCATTGTTTGTTTGCCGAAGCTTGTGCGCTTGTCACCATCTTCCACCAGTGTGCTTAAAGGACCTTTACCTCTAGTGTTTTCGCTTTCACTTTGGGAACCTGTATTGGAACCAACACTAAAAGATTCTGCATTTTTATCAGTAGTATATGATTTCCATAGTTTGAGAGGTAATCATGCCAGTTTTATTGATGGTGATGACCTGAGATATAATGCATGATGTATGCGTGATGGGACTGAAGTGTATGTGATGAGCTTTTATGTGATGGGATAATGCTTGATGCGCGAGCTTTCGCAATTTATTTTTATTTTTATTTTTTATTCTTTTGTTGTTTTGTCTTTTTTTTATTATTTAGGTTTCATTACTGGTCATCATCAAGCTATTTCGATCTCAAATTCAAGCTTTGGGAGGCTCTTCGGGCTGGGAAAAAGAGTTGGGCGCACATGGAGGGGCGCCCATGTGTCTCTGGGTAGGTGCGCCCAAGTAGTTTTTTACTTGGTTTCGAATTCTTTAAGAAGGGAAATTCTGGAGGCGGCGGAATTAGACAGTTGGAGGGACTTGGGCGCCACTGGGTGTGCGCCCAAGGGGTACTTTATCTCCTTTTCAATTTGGGACACTAATCTATAAAAGGAAGTGTTGCCTATGGGTCTTCTTACACTAATCAATCTATTCTTCCAGATTTCGGATTTCAAGGTGTTTGGTTTCTCTCTTGTTCCTAAGTAAGCATTCTTTACTCCTTTTGGGTTCTATTTCATGCAACATCTTCTATCTTGTTTTGTCCTTGTTTTTGGGTACGGTGTAATGTTTTTCATCATGCTTAAATTTTAGATTTGTTTTGGGTTTATCAAATTATGCCTTTTTGTCTTACTTAGGTTAGATTATCTTTACTTATTCCTTTTCTCTTTCTCCTTTCAAAAACAAAGATGTTTCTTTCTTTGTTTTTTTTTTTTTTTTCTTTGATGTTATGCAAGGTTTCTTGTTGTCATATCATGTTCCTTAAGATTCTGAAAATTTCATGGTGATATTGGATTTATAATTCTTCGTTTTGCTTATTCTTAATTGTTAAGGATCTTTTAATTCAATCGAAATTGGGTTCCTACGTAGTTTTAAGAATAGGATTTCACCATTTGATCCAAGTATCTCTAGGTTTTTTTTTTTTTTTTTTTTTTTGTTGTAGGGTGCTGTTATTTCTTACATCTTATAGATTTCTCTTGTCCAAGTTTGACGCCATTTAATTTTCTTTCAAGGTGCTGCACTACATGAGTACTTAACTTAGACTTGTTTGAACAAAAGGGCTCATTTTTTTTTTTTTTTTTTGGTTCCCTAGAGATCTCAAAGTGGCCTAACAGTACCCTTGCAATGTCTATCTCACGGATTTCAAAAGACCTAATGGGTTGATCTAAGTTGAACCGGACTCATACGGGATGGATTTCCCAGAATAGACATGGGCGCCACCCCTGGTGCGCCCAAGTGGCTTTTTATTTATTTATTTATTTATTTTATTGATACTTTTTCAACCCTTATTCGGTGCTTTATGCTTGTTATGTTGCATTATTTTCGATCTTATGAGGTTTCTTGGTTGATATTATGTTAACCTTTTTTTTTTTTTTTTTGTTTTTATTTTTATGGGTGTTAAGATGTTGTATTATATGTAGTTTGGACTTTTTGGCTCTTAAAAGGGCTTAGGATAGCCCTGTAGTACCTCTGGAAGTATTTCGCACGAATTTGAGAAGGCCTAATAGAATTATCATGGCTAAACCCGTACCCTGTGGGAGTGAAGTCCTTGGAACAGACCTGGGCGCCACCCCTAGTGCGCCCAAGTGACCTTTTCTTTTTTCTTTTTTTATTTTTATGTTGTTTTGGGTTTCCTCCAATTATAAACTTTTCCGGGTTGTTTTCATTCTGTGAGGGGTTTCTAACGCCTTGTGCATATGTCTTCAGGTCTTATCCTATTCCAATGGTCGGTTCTCCGATCTTCTCATTCGTTGTTGATGGTGTTAAGAGTTCTTCTGCTTGCAAGCCCTACTCGCCAGGGGATGAATATTGGTCCCCTAGGGCTGAAAATATAGGGTATTATGACTCTGAGGAACGGGTAGAATTCTACCTCAAGCATGAATCCTCCCTGCCTGTTACCTATGACTGCGTTTTCTAGTTTGAAGAAGCGATGGACAAGCGCATTGTGGAGATTAGGCGCAGCAGATATGATTTACTGGCTATGAAGTACAAAGGTATCTGCAGGTTGTATGGGGATTTGTGTATTATGGGCAGGACTACTCTAAATAGGTTGAATGGTTATGATGGGCTTTTGGAAGACTTACCATCTTTTATCAACAGCGTGCTCCAATCTCTCTTATGGAGCATGTTGGATGTCAGGGGGATGTTTGAAGTTTGGGAAGCTATGAGGTCTACCAACGAATGAGCTCCTATTGATGACTTTAACACCCTACACAGGCGGATGGATCAACTGGAACTCATGGTCATGTCTTGCCCTCACGAAGCTGAATCGTTCGTTCCTAGGCGCTAGAGGAAGTACTTCGAGATGCAAAACACTAGCCTCTTGGCGCTTATTCATCCGGTATACACGGCTTATCTGAATGACTTCCAGCGAGTTCGGGATATTTGCGGTGTCTTAAGGAATCCACCGGATAACTTGAAAGAAGTGCAAGGGCAACTCGAAGTTCATATCGTCGAAACGGAGGCACGGATGGCGCGCTTCCCTACCTTCAACGGGATGGTCCATCCATCCTAGGGAACTCACTAAAAGTTTTTCTATCTTAGGCTAGGATTTTCTTTTAATAAGAGGTCAGGTCATTAGGACCATCTTAGTTGGTTATAAGCTCCACCTAGGGTATTAGGTTGTGACCTCTGTTTTAGCTCATGTTTAGGATTCGGTCGATTCAATTAATTGCTATAGTTATTGTTTTAAGACTCTTATTGGAGTTTAATAAAAGTTGATTTAGATTTTATTTTCTTTTTCTCTGTTTTTTTTTATTTTTTATGTGGGGATGTTTAGTATTGAATGATGATGATATCCATTATGATGGTGTTAATGATGATGAGGTACGAGATTTGGTTATGAATTGTGATGGTGAATTATGATAGTTTGCTATTTATTATGGGTGCTTGATGACAGTGGTGATTATGTGCATCATATAATGAAGTGGATTATGAGGATAAATGCATAAATGCATAGGTTTGGATTTTTGAAGAGATGCATGAATGGTTAATGCATGATATATGACAAGTTCATGATGCATTGTAAATTGAATCGACTGACCTTTGTATGTTGTATGTTGTTTCCCTTTATAGATTGAAATGGATCGTCGCCATGCTGTTGATAATTGCGAATTCTGTCTAGGGCCGAGGTTGGCAACCCAGTTGGAGCCCAATTATGTCAAGGCTGAATCACATGCATTAATAAAGATTTATCTTTCTTTTTGCCTTGCTTGTGAGTGGATTATGTCTTAATTTCATCTCCATGGATGTCTAAATTAATGTCAGGTTTGATCTCTTTCCCCTTTTTTTTTTAGTTTAGTTGTTCTCTCTCTGTTTTTTTTTAGGTGGATCCGCCCCCTTAAAGAGGGCCCCACCACGTGATGGTGCTGGGCCATTATGCGCCCAGCGCTGGGCGTTAGGTCATAAGGGTTGGGAATTTTTCCCCCCTTTTCTTTCGTTTCTCTGTTTCCCTCTCTCCCTCTTCCTTTGCTTCTTTCTTTCGGTTCTTGCTTCAGGTGAAGTGCAGGGAAGAGTGAGTAGGGTGGTAACTGAGTGGAGAGAGAGGAGGAGCAGCAATGCACAGGTCTGCCGTCGCCCAGGTAAGTGGGTCTCAACCTCCTTTTCTACTTCTTCTTTCTATATTTTTATTATTATTATTGTTGTTTTTAGGTGGAGTCTCAGTGGGCAGCCGTGGAAAAGAGGGAACAGAGGAATCCAGGTATGTGTGTTCCAACCCTCTTTTCTATTTCTATTCTCTTTCTTTTCTTTTATCTCCCTCTCCTTTTGTTTCTTTCTTTCAGTTCTTGCTTCAGGTGAGGCGCAGGGGAGAGTGAGCAGTGAGGGCTGAGTGGAGAAAGAGGAAAGGAGGAAAGGAAGAGCAGCAGCGCGCGGTTGTCTGCTGTCGCCCAGGTGAGTGAGTTTTGATCTCTTTTCTGTTTTTTTTTTTCTTTCTATTTCTTTTTTTTTTTCATGGTTGTTGTGGTTGTTTCAGGTGAAGTTTCGGTGGGCGGCAGTGGAGAAGAGGGAGGAAAGAGAAGGCCAGGTATGTGTGCTCCAACCCCTTTTTCTTCCCATTTTCCATTTTCCATTCTCTCTTTCTTTTCTTCCTCCCTTTTCTTTTTTTTTTTTTTTTTCAGAATCTGCTGCTGCCGTTTTAAGTAATGTTCGATTGGGCTGAGTAGGGAAGAAGCAACAGAGTGAGGGGAAGAGGAAGGTAAGGGAGAAGAGAGAAGGGGTGTTTGACAGCTTGGTGGCCCAGGTATGTGGGTCCCCTCCTCTTCCATTCATTTCTTCTTTCTCTCTTTTACTTATTATCATTATTATTATCATTTTGGACGATGGCTGCAACATGGGGTTTTAGGACTCGATTTTGGCTATTGGCAGCTAGGGACGTGGTGGATTTTGGTGAGGGAAGAAGGAATGGAGTTGTCCTAGCTATGACGTTGGCAATCCTAACCCCTTGGTTCAAATTTGAGAGGTTTCAGAGTGGGAATCCCTTGGTAAAAAAAAAATCAGTTTGGGTGGAAAAATGGGCATCCATTGTGGCTAGTTGAGATTGATGGGATGATGAAGAATGAGGTTTGGTGTGGCCCGTGGAAGTTAATGGGTATAGTGAAGATTGTTGAACTTGTTGAGCATTTCCATTGGTTTTAAATGAGAATGTGGTGAATAGGATTTTGGACTCCTAACATAGATCTCAATCACTGTAGGGGAGTGGCTTGGGCTTTCTTCTTCCTTCTTTCTTTCTTTTTTTTTTTTCCAGGGGTTTGTTTGAGTTCGTGGAGCACTGATTTCGACTCATTCCTTATAATACCATGATGTGTTTCATGCTTACTTTTATGTTTGTAACTGTATTGGGAACCTTCTTTTTTCTTTTTTTTTTTTATCTTTAGGAGAGTAAGTTTGGTAATGGAGAGGTGTGAGAGTAATAACTTGAGTGTGGTAGTTGTGACGTGATGGGACAAGGGTTATGAAGTGCTATTTTAGTTGTGATTTGGTCATTTTATATATATATATATATATATATTGGTTCTATTCCTTGTCCCTGGGCTGTTTTATCTTGGGATTGGTTTCGCCAACTATTCTTCATTTTGATGTCACTCTTGGGTTCATCTTAGTTGCCCTGCATAGTCTTTAATGTGGCATCTTTGAATTTAATGCTTTGCTTCATTGTTTGCGTGCTTCTAAACTCATCACTTCTCATGTATGCTTTCTTTCTTGTTTTTGAATGTGCAAGATGACTAGGACGAGGATTGCTCGCAAGAGGGCCCTGACTCCTGTCGAATCAGGAGAGGGTCCATCGGGAGATCTTGGAGGTGTCCCCTCAGGTAGGCTCGAGGATGTCCCCGAACTTGGGCACACTGGGGAGCCTGAGGCGGGGCAGACCGCGGCCCGACCTAGAAAGAGGCGTAAAAAGCAGCGAACTAAAGAAGATCCCCATCTTGCCGACGAGATAAAAGCGGGCAAGGTAATAACACTTAGTCTCTCATGTATTGCATTTCACCATTACTTATCCTCAAATCTTTGGGCTAACAATCATGAGTCTTTTCTCAATTTCAGCTTGTAGCTCTTGCTCGGATGAGGGTGGGGTGGCTAAAAGTGAAAGAGTGGTGGACAGAGTTGTCAGACACCTTAAAGGGTCGTCTCCTAGCGATGGGTTTTGGAGATTTCATGTCAATTGTAGCTTTTCGACCCGACCGTTCTCTCATTAGCACACTCTCTAAGAGATGGAGGGATGAGACCCATTCTTTCCATTTCCCAACTGGCGAGATGACCGTCACCCTTGAGGATATAGCGAGATGTTGGGGTTTGAGGGTGAGCGGTTTGCCGGTCTCGACTGGTGCGACAGATGCTAATCCCGACCTTGTCCGGACTTTGCTCCAGCGTTTGTTTGGTGCACGGCTTATCTTGGCTCCAGCCAGATTGACATTGAATGGTTGTGGGAGGCTTATGGCCCTGCGAGGACGAGGATCCTAGACAGTGAGTACTCTACCTTTGTTCTTGTAACTTTAACTCATTCGCTCTCTTTCTTGTCATTATCTCTTATGCAATTCAGGTTGGGCTCGTGATCAGACCGATTTTTTGGCCGGACATGAGGTGCGAACAGCAGCCACCGGAGATTCATCGGTTAGAGATGGGGATGGTGGACCGGCCCCGACCACTAGCGAGCAGGTGAGGGGTATGGCGGATATTATTTGCCTTGATGCTGGAGTAGGTGAGGGCGAGGGTGCGGCTAGCGACTCTGATGATGAGGAGTATACCGCGCCCTTGGATGACCTACTTGCGTCCGATGATAGTGATGATCCGATGGACGACGGGGGTAGCGAGGGTGAGAAGGGTAGCAACGGAAAGAGGGCTGGAGATGACGAGGGCGGTGATGACATTGTACCCCCTACAGGTAAATTCTTAAGTTTATTCTTATCTCTTGTTGTTTGTGCGGCTGATGTTTATAATCCCCTTTTTTTTTTTTTGCAGAGTATGAGTGTAGAGAGGTACCCGTTGACGGGTACTATCGTCGGAAGAGAGTGGAAATTCCTTGCGAGACCTTCCATGTGACGAGTGAGTACCAAATGATGACTTTAATATTGCTCCTTGCGAATTAATGAGTATTACTGATTACAAGTCTTTGACATTTTGGCAGGGAAAAAAGGGGACCAGATTTGATGTTGCATTGAGACGCCCTCAGCTATTGTCGGCTAGGCGAGGACGAGAGTCTCTGCGCGTTCCTCCTCTATTTCTTCGGAAAGTGTTTATTTGCAAACGCCACCGGCAATAGGGTGTCTGGCACCTTACTTAGGTTCGTCGGTGATTTGAGCCGGGCAGGCGATTATGCTTGGGGTGCGGCAGCCCTTGCTTTTCTTTTTCATAGTCTGGATGATAGATGTCGGGTGCAGAAGGGCCATAGGAGTCTGCGGGGTTTCGTCCCAATCCTTCAAGTAAATCAGTTTCCCATGTTTGTTAGTCTTTCGCTTTGAACATTTTGCCTTATTAATGATTTAACTTCTCCAAAATAGGTGTGGATGTGGGAGCATATCCTACAGTGTCACCCTGAGCGTTTGCTAGTGCGGTTGAGTCTTGCTCCACGGGCGGTGCAGTGGTATCCGAATGCTACTTTACGGGGCTTTGCTGACATCCGTCCTACCGAGCTGGCGGAAAGAACCAAGGATTTGAGGATGAGGCTTGATGAGTAGGGCTGTTGTTTTATCTTGAACGAGTTGACGGATCGAGAGGTAAGTCATTCTCTTTTTCTCCTTTTCTTTTTAAGTCATTAGCTTGTTTTGGAATTAGGCCAGGACTAGTCACCCTCTTATTTCAAATTGCTGATGGTTGACATGGGGTTATGCTCTTTCCCCTTTTCAGATCACTTGGTGTCCTTATTAGGGCGGCCCTGACGATGAGCTGATGGCAGTGCGAGAGGGAGTGCACTTATTTGCGAGAGACATATGGCTTCACGCCCCTCAGATTGTTTGTAGGCTTGTCGTGAGTTGAGTTGCTAGCCAGTTTGGCAGTCATCAGGTCGTCTTACCCCCTGAGCCTGTCATGAGCCATTCATATAGGGGATGGGGGAAGCGATATTCAGCCATTCTCATCGGCACCAGGCCGAGATAGATGATTGGCACGGAGAGGGGAAAACGCCTGCCTTTGGCACAAATGAAGGAGCATCCGGCGACTACGAGCGTCATTGGAGAGATGCCACCTGTCGATACATACTCCCGGAGTCGTATTCTGGCAGGTCTTCTTATTCTATCTGGAATTGGGCCGAGACGATGGAGATGTTGATGTCACTTCGGGTGATCATTTAAACTTACTCGTTTAACTCTATGCTTTCTATCTTTTCTGAGTTGACCAATTGTATTTCTTTTCCTTACTTTAGATAGCTTCCCTAGTCGGGACGGGACGTCAAGAGACACGTCCGTTAGGCGATGATCCGGGCGAGGTTAGATCCATCTAGATTTACTAAACATATTGTCTTGACTCCTTTTCTAATCAAATCCATTATGCATGTGACAGGGAACCTTTGGGGGAATGACACCTGATATTGAGTCGGCTCTTCGTGGAGAAGTGTTTCAACTGTTTGAGCTAGTGAAGGAGAAGGTAATATATTTTCCACTTGTGGCCTGAGGATTGGGGGCACTATGCCTCCGTATTATGTGTCTGAGTACTCATTTATTTCATTGTACACCTCGTGACCTCAGGAGGCCATAACAATGGAGTTACAGGCGTCCTTTGTGGCTAAGGAGGTATGGGAATCGTGATCCCTTGGCTATCGTGAAAATAATGCCTTGAGCTCGCTGACTCTTTTACTTTGTCCAGAGGGATTGGCGAGAAGAACTACGGCTGCGCGATGCCATCATTGACGTGCTGGCGGATACCTATGAGGTAGACAGTTACTAACTCAGTCCTTCTCGTGATTTGAGATTTATGACATCTAATTGCTTGTGCAGAGGGATAAGGATTTCGCTACATCCGAGGCTGTGAGGATCAGACTAGAGGGGGAGCTTCAGACACTATGAGCAGAGATGGCTCGTCTGCAGGTTGGTGAGGCCTAGATCTTTGTTGCGTTTTCTCTCTTTTTATTCATGATTGTTTTTCTTTGTGATTTTTTAGGTGGAGACTTGTGGCTAGCGCGATAGGGCGTTTGCGGAAAGAGATGCTTCAAAGGCACAGGTATGAGACCTAATCATGTGATGTTTCGATGTTGATTTTTCGTCCATTGTTGATGTGGTTTGTAATGTTGTGGCGTGTAGGTTGACGAGTTACGCGCCAGGCTTAGGAGCTTTGAAGTCTCTACGCAGGTGATGATCTTTTCTTCCTTCTAAATTTCATGTTTGATGCTACAAGGTTTGTTGAATGTAATGCTTCTTTAAACGTTGCCCTGTAGAGCGGTGCTATCGTTGCTTCTATTCCTCCACCTCCTAGCTGGGCGAGGAGAAGGCCCTTATTCATGATCATTATGCTCGGCGCATGGATCGCATGGAGCGACATCATGATGAGGTGGTTACTGATTTGCGGCGATGTCACGCTAGACTTCATCGGAGGGTAGAAGAAAGAGGTTATGCATTCTCATACTCAACCTGCGCTCCTTCTCAGCGTGCTCATGGTCCGCCTTCTTTTGCTTCGTCGGCTCGTCATGATGAAGCCGCTCCGT
This sequence comes from Persea americana, assembly GCA_029852735.1. Classification (NCBI taxonomy): domain Eukaryota; kingdom Viridiplantae; phylum Streptophyta; class Magnoliopsida; order Laurales; family Lauraceae; genus Persea; species Persea americana. The sequence continues at coordinate 21,333,181 of CM056816.1, forward strand.
AAAGCTATTACACTTCAATTGATCTCCCCGAGATGCATCATTAGTGTATCCTTGCTCCATGTTTTATCCACATGTGTTGGTTATGTGTCTATGTTATTTAGTCCCATCTTTGGCTCATGGTGGGAGCTTATATGTATTTGATGTGTATGTTATGCACGCGTGTATTATGTATGTATAGTTGAGATAGTGTGCATGATGCCTTAGAAGTGTCATGGGAATGTGTTTGATTGATGAGTAGTTGTTGTGGGGTACCGGGGTATATATGAAGTGTTCTTCTTTCACAGGTAACAGGTTTTCGTGTATCCGGACGTTTTCCGGGGTCCAAAACACAAGGGGAAGTGCTGCCGAATTTTTTCTAAAATTTCTCGAATTTCGTGTCTCAACATAAATCTTATGGAATAAAAATAATAGCAATCCGGGATAGACAAGATGAGATATAATAAACCAAATGAATGCAATCCCATGCAAATTTTGACCCGGGGAAGGCAACATGACCACAAGGTTCTCAAACAATGAGGAGTGCCTGAGTGTGTGATATTTGTGGCCTAAGCAATTCTATGTTTTAAGACATTTACATCGTCAGCAATAAGTATTAAGGCAGGAGCTTAAGATATTTGCATTTTCAAATCAAATATGATATCATAAAGAGTGTGCATAGAATACATCTATAATCGAATTCATCATTGTATATCATAACAGTCATAATTCATGTTTCCCAAGTTTGGTCATTGGCATTTTGATCTTTTCAAGTTATGAGGAGTTGTGCACAAAACAATACCCATAAATAAATAAAAAAAAATGCCCCAGCTTGTGGGATGTTATGAATGTAATCGGGGTTGGTCTCCTTGCAAGATCTTGAAACAAACTCGTTAGTTTAATATTTTTAGGCCCCCTGCATAGTTTAGCTAAGGTGGCATCTTTCTTTCTCGGTAAAACTGTCAGGGGACCGTTTTGGCATTCAAGCTTTGGGAAACAAAGAGATGGAATTGGTACCTTAGTGGGGGTGTTCTTTCCTGCATTCAACTAAAAGTGATTAGCAACAAAAGCATGCATGAGGTGAGGGTGTGTGCAGTCCAGTGAGTGTTCCTGGCAATCGTCTATGCAATGAGGGCCCAGATTGGGAAGCCGTGCAAGACAGATAGATATATATATAAAAGTGCCCCAGCATAAGACTAGTGTTCATTTTGGCTGTGGATAGGAATGTACCCTCGTTCCATGATTGTCATCTTGGCGGTAACGTGATCCTCCCTAACCATCATTCGGAGGTCAAGCCCTCACAAGCCCCCTTTTGTAACTGCTTAGTCTTTTCGGCTGAACTTTAGAAAGCACTTGACCGTCCTCGGGACTCGTTCATGAATTGTGTCTGTGTGTGGGGTGGTTAGTCACCGTGCCTCCTTAGTCTATGGTTTCCGACCACCTTCTGCTCAGTTCATGCGATGAGTACCCATGTCACTCCAGCGGGCCTAATTCTAATAGAGATTTTTTTTAACACGTAATTGTGCAATGTCTAGGTTCTTTAAGCTTTCTAATTGACCAATGTAATGAGCTTTAGGCCAGTGATTCCCAAACCAGACGGCTTTAGGGCACTAGGTACATAAATACCCCTGCGGGCTTATTGGCTCGAGTTAAAGAGGCTACGAACCCAAACTAATCACCTTTTTTTTTTTTTTTTAGCATGTAACTGTGCAATGGCTAGGTCCTTTAAGCTTTCTAATTAACCCATGTAACGAGCATTAGGCCAATGACTCCCAAAACAGCCGGCTTTAGGGCACTAGGTATGCAAATACCCCTGCGGGCTTACTAGCTCGGGTTAAAAAGGCTACGAACCCAAACTAGTTACGAGTATATATATATATATATTTATTTATATATATATATATATTTTAGCAAACGGTCGAAAGGCTTTCATGACATGGGCGAACTCACCTTCAGACCTTCACATCGAGTGACTTTAACCGTGCGGAATTTGTGCGGGGCAGATCCGCCTTATTTGTGTATTTTTAAGTGTTAGTGTGTGTCTGAGTTCTAAATTTGATCAGAGTGCATTTCTTTGGTCCTCCTATGGGATTTCTACAACTACGCAAAAGGGCAAGGAGGGTCATATTCTACAAGAAGTGAGGAAGGGTCATACTGTGTACCTTTTCAGGTACATAGCGTTCCATGGATCGGGGAGATCTTCCCCCTCTGCATTTACTAGTCTGTATGCATTTCCAGGATATACTTCTTTAATTACGTAAGGGCTTCCCAATTGGGTCCTAACTTACCTCGAGGATGCGGAAGTTGAGAAGGAGCGATGCATTTCAGCACGAAGTCACCAACTTTGAATTTTCTTTCTTTGACATGTTTGTCGTAGGCTCTGGCAATCCGCTTCCGGTATACCTGTGCATGCTCTGCTGCTTTCATTCTTTTTTCGTCAAGCAGGTCCAGCTGAAGTAGCAATGCTTCTCTCCTCTGGCCTTCTATCATGTCTTCATCTAGCTGGATTCACCGCGACGGGTGAAGGACTTCGAGGGGAAGGACTGCTTCCATTCCATAGGTCAAAGAGTATGGGGTTTCTCCTGTGGGAGTTCTTATTGAAGTCCGATACGCCCACAACACTTCGACCAAACGGTCTGGCCAATCACTACCTTTGGTGGTTTGCACAGTCTTCTTGATGATCTTTAGTAGGGTCTTGTTGGTTGCTTCGGCTTGACCATTTGCTTGGGGATAGTATGGGGTTGAATGATGCAGTTCTATGTTATATTTTGTGCACAACTCGTTCATTTGTTGGGATATGAATTGCGGACCATTATCCGTTATGAATGCCTTAGGGATGCCAAACCTAGCTATTATATTCCTTTTAATGAATTTGACTACGGAGGTTGCCTTAATATTAACATATGCTTCTGCTTCTGCCCATTTAGTGTAATATTCTGTTGCTGTTAATATGAATGCTTTATTTTGTGTGTTCTCTACAGTAGAGGCCAGGGGTCCTATGATATCAAAGGCCCAGGTCGAGAAAGGCCATGGAGCCGTGGTAGGGTGAAGGGATGATGTGGGAGCATGAATTAGGTCAGCGTGCAGCTGACATTCTTTGCATCTTTTGACGTAATTGACTGAATCTGATTCTAGGGACGGCCAATAGTAACATAAACGGATGATCTTCTTAGCTAACATCTGGCCATTGACATGTCCTCCGCACTCTCCTGAATGCGCTTCTTCAATTATCTCTTGCCCTTCTTCTATGGTCATGCATCGTAGGAGAACTCCACTAAATGATTTACGGTACAGTAGTCCTGCGACTATGACATATCTCTGAACCATCTCTCTTAGTGCTCTTTTATCCGATCGGGTGGCGTACTCGGGGATGTAGCCATCATGCAGGTAATTCCAAATATCATAGTACCACGGGTGATCATCTTCCAGGTCATCATCATGTTGTATGCGAGCTAGGATTCCTTCTTTAGGCTCAAAATCTTCCTCCTGACCGGACTCTTTGGTCTTAGCTTTCTTGCTCCTATTTTTTGAGACTTTCAACAGGACTTCGGCAGGGTTCCCCTTGGATAGGTCTATTGGTTTGACGGACGGAGAATCTAGCCTTCTAATTAGAAATTCTTTAGAATCCTTATCATCTGGCATCTCTATGATTGAGGCTAAGATTGCTAATGAGTCAGCCAATCGGTTCAAGGCGCGAGGGATGTAGAGAAATGAAATCTTCTTGAATTTATACATTAGCTCTTTGGCTTTCTCGTGGTAGTGCGCAAGCTTAAGGGCGCTAACCTTCCATTCTCCGGCTATTTGGGAAATATCGACTTTAGAATCACCGAAGACTCTTAGCTTATCAACACCTAGGGCCTGGGCTTCTCTCAACCCTGCTAATAAGGCTTCGTACTCCATTGTATTATTGGTCGCTGGAAATCCGATTTATAGGCCATTGGGATGACAACTCCTTCCAGGGATAATAACACTACCCCAACTCCTTTTCCATTCTGATTCAAAGCCCCATCAAAGTACATGGTCCATAAATCATCATCCTTTGCTTCTTCAATGTTTGCAAGCAAAACGTTTTCATCGGGGAAATCAGTTCTGACCGGTTCATAACGTGGCAGAGGGAGGTGTGCCAGATGGTCGGCAATTGCCTGGCCCTTTATAGACTTCTGGGTAACATAAGTTATGTCAAATTCTGCCAAGAGCATTTGCCATCGCGCGACTCTTCCCGAAGTAACGGGTTTCTCGAAGATGTATTTTAAGGGGTCCATTCTGGCTAAGAGTTTGACCTGGTGGGCTAGGAAGTAGTGTCTTAATTTCTGGGCGGCCCAAACTACGGCTAAGCAAGTTCTCTCCATTGGGGAGTATTTCCTTTGGTAGGGTAGGAGAGATTTGCTCAAGTAATAAATCGCATTTTCTTTCCTCCTAGTCTCATCATGTTGACCCAGGACCATGCCTATTGCAGATTCTGTCGCTAACACATACAAAATGAGGGGCCTATCTTTAGTAGGGGGCTTCAAGACGGGAGGACTCAATAGATATTTCTTTAGATTTTCAAATGCCTTTTGGCAGTTGTCGTCCCAGTGATATTCCACGCCTCCTTTTAACAACTTGTAAAATGGCTCACATATTTGCGAATGCTGCGAAATAAATCTTCTGATGAACTGTAGTTGTCCTATTAGGCCTCTTAACTCTTTAAGGTTTTTCGGGGGTGGCATTTCAAGAATGGCTTTTACCTTAGAAGGATCAACTTCGATTCCTCGATTACTTACCATAAAGCCTAGAAGTTTGCCAGAGGACACTTCGAAAACACATTTCTTCGGATTCATCTTTAGTTGGGTGTCCCGGGATCGTTGGAGGACTCTCTTGAGAGCGATGACGTGTGTTTCATGTGTTCTGGATTTGATCAGAATATCATCTACGTAAACCTCCACGCAGTCATGTATCATATCGTGAAATATTGCCATCATGGCCCTCTGATAAGTGGCACCGGCATTTTTTAAGCCGAAGGGCATAACAACTTAACAGTAAGTCCCCCAGGGTGTGGTGAACGAGGTTTTCTCTTGATCCTCTGGTGATAGTCTGATTTGGTTATACCTTGAGTAACCGTCCATGAATGATAGCATAGTGTGCCCTGTGGTATTATCAATAAGCACGTTGATGTGAGGTAAGGGGAAATCGTCTTTTGGAGATGCCTTGTTCAAATTCGGAGATTAATACAGACTTGGACGCGTCTATCTTTCTTCTTCACCGGGACTATATTGGCGACCCATTGAGGAAACGACACAACCCTGATGAACTTTGCCTGGTGGAGTTTGTCAACCTCCTCTTTCACTTTCAGTGCCACATCGGGGAGCATTCTTCTCAACTTCTGTTTGACTGGTCTAGCGTTTTCCTCTAATGGGATCTTGTGTTCCACTAGGTCAGGTGCGAGTCCGGGCATGTCATTATAATCCGATGCGAACACATTTTGATATTCTCTCAGGACCTCAAGGATCTCGTTTTCTTAGTCAGGTTCTAAGCATGCACTGATTTGGACCTACTTGGGTCTTTCCTCCGTTCCCAGGTTTATCTCTTTCGTTTTTCGGCAGCCGCTTGTGTTTCTTCGTCAAACTTCTTGATTACTCTCCTAAATTCCTCAGAAACTTCGTCATCCCCTTCTTCAGCGTCTACTAATTCATAAACACCCATTCCATCATTGATGTTCACATGTTGCACGGAAGGTTCGGGTTCTAGAACGACAGGCAAAGATTCGCAGCCTAACTTCTCGATGTTTGTCATAATTTCTTCTAGTTGAGACTGCTCCACTGTGGGTATCTTCCATCGTCTTAGGTTGCCCATATTTAGATGATGATCACAGTCTTCTACTCCTACAGTTCCTATGTTTTTGGGTTTTCTATTTTCTAATTTTTTTAGGTTTTTTGGGTTTTCTAATTTTTTGGGATTTTTGGAGTTTTCTACTTTTTTTGGGTTTTTGGGGTTTTCTAATTTTTTGGGATCTTTGGAAGGATATGGTACAGGTGAGGTTGAAGATGGGCTATCTACTGAGGAGGATCCTCCCCGCTGGCGTGGCCAGGCGATGGGGCGGTATACCACTTCATGATCATTGAGGTCATCGGTTTCCCAAACTTTGTGGTTCTCTTGAGAGGAGTCTTCTCACCAATGGCGCCAGGCAACGGGCCAATATACCACTTCTTCACTAGTAGGGTTTTCGATTTCCCACGTTTCGCGACTTTCTAGAACTTTGGCGATCGTCGTTTTTTTTTAGGTAATTGAGTTAACTCTCTCGCATTCAGCATGTTACATGATAGGGTTTGGAATCTTGGTTCGATAGTGTGGTCTATATTGTTCACTTCTTTTGGTGAATGGAACTCTCTCCAGGTGCCGAAGATTTCCTTATAAGTCTCGCTTACAGACGAAGTCGAATCCTCCCAATCTTCTACTAAAACGGTCTTGCCTTTATCATTTGGATCCAAATTGTAGCATCCCCTTCCGAACGGAGGTGTGTTGGGATCCAAGGTTTTGTTGTGCTTCACAAAATGTTCCTTTAAGGTCCAGTCCTCCCGTTTATACCTTATGTCATCGTGTGTGTCGTACCCTAATCCTTCTGCTCTTGCTCTAGGGTCCGGTATGTAAGGGTCGGTAATGCCTTCTCCATTCTTTCCTAGACCAAATCCGGGTTGATACCCCATCTTCTTCATCAGAGTCCATCCTTGAGCTTGACCTTCGTTGTCAAACATCATATTTTGCGGGGAGGATAATTCGGAAAACATATTTTGCGTAGGGTCCATATCCATCAAGGATATGAGAGGGTCGACCTTGTACCCATGAATTTTGACTTCTGGTGTAATAGGGGCAGGTTGTAGGGTCGGGAGTATTTGAAGTTCTTTCGGTTCAATGACAGGCGGGTCTCCCATCAATTTCATGATCTTACCCAAGTGGGGGAATTTGATGCACTGGTGTCGGCTTGACATAATGGCATTCATATGGTTCAACCATCGGCGTCCCAAGATTAAGTTAAAAGTAGCGGGGATGTCCATAATGTAAAATTCTTCTGGCATTGGAATTGGGCCCGCTTGGACTAATAACATAATTTTTCCACAAACCGTTTTCTTATTCCCGTCGTAACCAGTTACAACCATAGGGGTTGGAGTTAGGTCCTTTATTGTAAGCCCTAAAGCTTTGTAGGTTTTCAACGGACAAATATTCAGTGATGCACCAGTGTCGACCAAAGCTCCTGACATTTCCTTCCCTGTTATTTTGAATGTTAGATGTAGGGGAGAGGTCCTCGCCTCAAGTGGTATTTCCTTCAATTCTTCCTCAGTAAAAGTAATGGCAGGGAACGAAGCTCCCGAGGCCAAGGCTGAAATAGACGTTCTCAATTCTTCTGAAGTTATGCCTACCAGGACTTGTAAGCGTGTAATTGCCTCAAGTAATTGTTGCTGATGTTTGGGGGAGGTTTTAATCAGATCAAGGATAGATACTTTAGCCGGGATCTTTGTGAGGAGCCCTAAGAGGTCATATTCTATCCCTGTTTCTATTGAACTATAAGCTCTTTCATCAACTATCTCCTCAACCTGAATATTGGGATTTTGCGAATCTAAGTTTTGAGAAACAGGGTGAGGGGGTAGTCGGGGAGGACGGATCCTTCCAGATCGTAGGTGAGCCTGAGATGCATTTGTGTCCGGGTAAGGATCTAGTTGGGAATTCGTGATGATCGGCGATTCTCGGTCGTTTGGCTCATCAAATTTTACCTTGTAAAGGTTAGGGGAGTCAACGATCGTATCCATCCCTGAATTGAAGATTTTGAATTTGGTCTTCCCATCCCATGGCGTGATGTATTTTCGATAATCCTTTTCTTCAAAGAAATCACCATGACACGGTTGGCTGTGGTTTACACTCCCTTGAGCCGGGGCATCAATGTGTTGGTGCTCTATTATGGCGATGTTTATTAATTGGGTCTGTGGGCCCTCTCCAGAGGTTGGTGCTCCATGCTGAGGTAAAGGGTTTGTATAAATCTGCATGTTGGGAATATTTTGTGCGGGATTAGTGGTTGGATTTTGATTGGGAGGGGCATTCCGTGGGTCATTCCCACCTATTGGCCTAATGTTACTCCAATCAATTCTACCTTCATCATTGAGGTCATAGATTAAATCTCTAACCGTGTAGCATTGGGTGAGGTCATGACCTAGCATCCTATGGTAGGCGCAAAACTTAGTTTTATCTAGATGTTCAGACCATGCCTGCGGTCGTTCCGGCGGAAGTTGAAGGGCGTTTTGGTTTAAGAGAGACTAGAAGACAGCAGTCCATGGTTGAGGAAGGGACGGGTAGTTTGCCCTTTTAGGTCCGAATCTCCTTCTATTTCCATTGTTCTAGTTTTTCTAGTTACCATTGTTGCCTCTATTGTAATTGCAGGGGACCGTACCATAGTTGGGTTGAGGATTCGCGTTCTGGTTTTGCGGCGAAGCCGTCGGGTTCGGGACCGATTGCATAGGATTAGGATTCTGGTTTTGAGTCACCGGAGGCCCTTGGTTTCATGGTGGTTAGTCATAACTTTGATTATTTCTCGGAGGGTTTCGGTAGTTCTGATTGTTCCGCTGATAGTTCTGATTATTCCTCTGATAATTTGGGTTAGCACGTTGGAAATTGGGATTGCCATTTTGCCCTGGGTTTTGGTGTTGGTTAAAGCTAACACTGGTACGCTCTTGGTATGGTCGGTAGACCTCTTCCTGATTCAAGTTGACTTCAGGGGTCGTGCGGCTCTCTGGTTGGGTGGTTGTGCCTACCCTACGCGTGTTCTTTTTATGGTCAATGATGGTGTTCAATATCCCTTCATCTAGATTTTGCTTCATCCTAGATAACCTACAGTATAGGCCACTCCAACTAACGACCTCCCCAATTTTCATCAGAGCTCTCATGGGATCCTTCATGTTTGAAATGGCCATTCTTACTTGTTCTTCTTCTTGCATGTTGCAGTCTGACCGCGCGAATTGGTTTTGCCATCTCACTGCAAATTCCTCATAGTCCTCATTGTTCTTCTATTTGAGATTAGCTAAGTCATGCCATAAGGGTTTGTTTTTAGTTAGATGCTGGTATCTCGCTAGGAACTTCTCTACTACATCCTCGAATGTATTGATTTCATGGGAAGGCACGGATGTATACCAAGTCAATGCATCTTCGGTTCACGATTCCTGAAAATAATTTATGAGCATGGAGTCATTGTCTGCAATGGCATGACACTTGTTGCAAAACGAGACTAAGTGATGTTGAGGGTCAGTAGTCCCATCGTAAGGTACGAACTTAGGGGCTCTAACAGGGAAGGATGACCTTTCTTTTTCCTCCTTTTTGGTAAAATCGTAGAATCCTAGTTTCTTGCCAGTTGAGCTCGAGGATTTCTTTTTAATTTCGTTCTTGAGTTTCTCTACGTTTTTCTGCAACTCTTTGAATGCTAAAGGATCTAGATATTGAATTGTCTGTGGTTGACATTCTCTTTGCGGTTCTAGTGAAGTAGGGGCGTAGGTCGGTTCTTGACATTGGCCTTGGAAATACGGTTGCGAGATAGGCTGATAGCTTTGGTTCAACTGAGTTCCCCCATGAGTAATCGGTTGTCCCCTATATGGGTCAACTATCGGGCTTAAAGTAGGTGGTTGATATGCTTGCTGATAGCGCGACTCATTCGCTTGGTGTGTTAGATAAGGATTTCCAACGCCCGCGGGGTTAGTAACTTGCACGTTTTGGCTTGGGAGATTCTGGTTCGTATTAGGCATCTGATAGGTCGGAACCGTTTGATTTTGATAAGTGAGAAGGCCCCCCTCGTATTGAGCCGGTTGGGGATATAACATACCAGAGTCAATTGTCACAGGATTGTAACGGACTTGGTCCATTGGTGGAGTAACCATTGCTTGGAATTGGGGTCGAGCCACATCGTGTTGTCGGTAAGCATCTGGTGTTCCCGCATGAGTCAAAGGGTTTTGGTGCGAGGCGCTGGATGTCGCCATTTGACCTATGTTCATTGGATTATGACTCATCTGGTGATATGGGTTTTCATTTATCGCAAGAGTCTGGGAAGGTGCGATGGCCCTAACCGGGGTTATGATAGGTGCGTCAGTAGGCATCTCATACTGCGGGATAGAGGACGTGATTGGCTCGGTTTGGCTGATCATGGAAGAATAGGGTATAACTTGAGAGACAACAGGATCACTTGCGCGAAGAGGGGAATCTCTTAATGAAACGTTATCGTGAACCCTATATCTTATAACCTGGCCAGCGGGACTAACTAGATCTGTGTAAGTCACCCCAGATTGTGATGAGAAATGATTCTCCCTCGATGAAGGAGATGGGGTGGACGTACTGGAATGATTCCTTCCCATTGTTATGGTATGAATTGGTAGCGGGCCTGCTTCGAAGAGGGACCGTCTTATCTGTTGTGGGTCATGGCTTGAAGCTGCCAAGGATCCATCTAATACTCTAGAGGGTTGTACATTTTGTGGGGTTTGGTGTGACCCGCCAGTGGTGCGGATCAAAAATGGGGGTGAGAGGGGTTGAAAGTCGGACATCCCGAATGTCTGACCCTCCATTTGTGAAGAAATGTTTAGATAAGAAGAGAGAGAGAGAGAGGGGAAGAGAAGAGCACCCGTTATGTAGTTTTGTTGGTGAAGGTTTGTTTCTTATGGTGTAATGAGGGAAAGCTTAGTGAACGGTGCGTTCGGACCTTAGGTTTCATTTTCAAACTACTCATAACAACCCTAAACCGAATGGGACACGGATATCTGATTATTGATTGGATGTTCGTGTCCTAGAATATTACTCCAGAAAGACCCAAATAAGTGACAGGAAAACATAAGAGGTCCCATCAAGATCGCCAGGCCGTCGGATGTGAATTTCGACCCCCCCTTCCTCTCCAAGAGAGGCATGGTTTGGGGAAATCTCCATTCATCTATATATATGCTATTTAAATTTTACATCGAAAATGAGGATTCCGACTACCCTCAAAATCGACGGATCACGATCGTCAGCTACGGTACGGCCGTAACACCGTTCTTCGACAAAAGTTGAAGAAATATGGGGAGAAAAAATAATAAGGTGGGTCATTCCTCTGGTCTAATGTGCTGCCGGCAACCCACGACGGTTGTCCTGTCACATTAATTTGGGTCTCTTTGGGTCTCTTTAATTTTGGTCAATTCAGGGTCATGAGTTAAAGTCCGAATAAAGTTTAATCCTCACATAGCATAATCATAATATATCCAAGTAAAATAAAATAACTAGAATAAAGAAAAAATAAAATAAAAGAGGGGGGAGGTGCCAAATATTTAAGAAGATGATCGGCCCCGTTCCCGGGTACCCCCTTCTGATCCCTTGGCAAAATAGGGTTTAAAGGCTGATTTTTCAAACCAAAATGATGATGCAAATGAGACTTTGACTTGTGATTTCTGTGTGTTTCGTGTGCGATATAAGAGTGATAAAAGTAAAAGGCCGATGGGCCGTAATTGATTGAAGGCGGCCGATGGGCCAGGATTGATTGAAAATGGCCGATGGGCCAGTGTTTGTTTTAGGGTGGCCGATGGGCCGTGATTGATTAAAAGTGTGTGTGAAATCACTCATCTCATCTCGTTATTCTCATTTATTTAATTTTAGAAATCAGTTCTTTATTCCCTTTTATCATTAAGTTCGATTAAATATCTGGCACCTGAGGTGGAGGAAGAAACAAAGGAAAAATCTTTTTGGATTTATTTTCTTGGTTTTATAGCTTTTATGGCCTTTTGATATGGGGCTAGAAGGGCCTAACTAAGGGATTTCACTTGGATCTATGTGATTAATGCTTTATTAATGATCATCGAATTAACCCTAACCTAAGGTCCTAGACCGCCAATATCAGCTCTCCCAGTCTCCTAAAGGAACATGAAGAGTGGTGGGGCGAAGCCTAATGCTCTAAGCTACCTAACTAGGTAATCCGATCTAATCCTAGCGTGTAGGCAACTTAAGCTTGATGGTTTCAGCGCCTAAGCAACTCGTCGAGTGTGACTTTAATTGGTTCAGTTTACTTTAAGCTATGAGTTGATTAGAATTGATTTAGGGATGGATTAGGGGTGTCTTAGAGTTCTGATTAGTGTGTTTTTAAATACTTTAGGGTTTTGGAATTTAAGGTTTGGATTTAAAAGGTGAAATGATGTTGAAATCGGCTGAACGGGACTGACGGAGGACTTGGGCGCACACACAGTGGCACCTAGGTCACTCTGGTGACTTGGGCGCACCTACAGTGGCGCCTAAGTGTCGGGTTCTGTGTGGCTAGGCTTGTGGTGATGGTATCGATGTTAATTTCGGAATTCGGGGAGTTCCTACTTAGGGTAGGTTTGTGTTCTGATATTGTTTTAGGTTTTGGTGGATTTTATTGTACTGATTTTAAGTCCGGAACTCGAAACGCAACTGAAGTTCACAACCTAGGAGAGATAGAGGACATGGGCGCACCAGCAGTGGCGCCCAAGTCTTGATTTGATGCCTTTTGGTCCTCTGACTTCGGTTCGAGGTTCCAGATAGGTTTAAGTTGATTAAATTTTTATTTCAAAGGCTGTATCAGTTTTGTAAAGTTTTGGAATGTTGGTTCTAGTAAGTTTCGTGTTTTCTTAGGTTGATTTGAGGTTGAACTTTTATGGTTTGACGTTCTTTAAATTATATGTGATTTACTGTGTTGTGTTGATTAGGATTAGGTTAGGTTTCAATTAATTAAGTTTCTTAGTGATTAAGAGAGGATGTTTTTGTGATTTGAATTGGTTTGATGCTTAAAGTTAATTCGGGCTTCTGACTTCAGTTGTTTTAAATCGTAAGGGTGTTCTAGTGTGCTGATTTGGGACAAGATTTGAGATTAATAAAGATTCGGTGGTCCCAGGGGTAAAATGTGACTTGGGCGCACCTGTGGTGGCGCCTAAGTCTTTCTGGTGTACTTGGGCGCACCTGTGGTGGCGCCCAAGTGCTTGGTTCGTGAGTTTTCGTAGTTTTCGAGAATTGTTCACTTGTATTTGTAGTTTTAGGTGATCTATGTTGATAAATTCTGAATCCGGAACTGGTTTGAGTCTCTAGACCTCAAGGGTGGTAATGATTGGTGTTGGGGAGCCGAAACGCAACCGAATTGTGTCTCGGGGTTAGACAAAGGAGCTGAGCGCACTTGTGGGGGCGCCCAGGTGTGTGCTGGGACTTGGGCGCACCTATGGTGGCGCCGCCCAAGTGTCCGTCTACTAATTCGTTGTCTTCTAGGGTGCTTTTGAGTCAGTTTCGGGTACTTGACTCTAGTTTTGGTTGGGAGAGGTTTTTATCTTCGAAATGTGATTGGTTTATTGTTTTTATTAGGTCTTGATTAGGATTTAAATTAAGAGTTGATAATCAAAGTTCAATTAAAGTTAGTTGAGGTTTGAATTTGGGGTTGGTAATTATACTTCGTTGATTAGGGTCTCAATAGATTAGAGTTTATTGATTAGGTTTATTAATTTGGACTTGTAGATTAGGGTTTGATTAATTAGGGGTTTTATTTTATTTTATTTTTGTTTAATTAGGATTTATTAAATTAGGGTTTATTAATTAGGGATTGTTAATTAGGTTTTACTAAGTGGGGTTTTAATTAATTAGGGGTTTTATTTGGGGATTGTTAATTAGGCTTTAAGGGTTTGATTAATTAAAAATTAATTAATTAAGTCTATGGATTTTAATTGGATGTTTTCACTTAGATGTTTTGAATTAAGTGTTTTAGATTGGAGTTGACTAAGTTGATTAATTTACTTAGGCTCGAATGGAATAGCCTAGGATCACCTAATGAACATCTATTCTATTTTTGTTTGAATTTTTATATTCTTTTATTCCTTTTTTGTTCTCTTCTCTAATTACTAAAAAGTAAGATGAGAAGGGAAGAGTTTTATGATTTCATGGTTTTTGGTTTTTTATGCAAAAGTAATGCAACCTAGGCTAAAGTGTGATAATTTAGCAATTCAGAGTTCGGAAGTTCAGCAATGATTCATGTTCATCACAGAAATTCAATAACAAGCTAAATGAAAATGCAAAATGTGAAAAACGCAACCGGATAAAATGAACTGGGGACTTGGGCGCACACACAGTTGCTCCCAAGTGTCTCCCTGTGGATTATGATGCACTTGTAATTTTTCGACGATACTCTGATGCGATTTCTAACACTTTATGGCTAAATGCGGGGTCCTAATGTTAACTACTGATGTCAGAGACTTCGGATTTAAGAATGATGACACGAGGATCCAAATTAAAGGGACGAATACCCTTGGCAGAGACTTGGGCGCACCCATAGTGGCGCCCAAGTGCACTGTTTGTTTTTCTTTTCTTTTCCTTCCCTTTTGGTAACGTATTTGCTTATCTTTTCAATTCTTTTCACGATTTAGAATGTAAATTTATAAATCTGAGGGCTCTGATTGTTAGTTTTATAGTCTCAATCACTTAAGATTGATGTAATAAATTGATTAATTTCTTTATTTATCAATATATTCATCTTATCATTTCTTGAGATGAATGGTGTTTATTACTTAAATGCACATAACCAATACGAATGACATGATGGTTCATGGATGAACCGGAGTCCATAAGTATAATAGATGCAATACATGTGTATGGATGAGATCCACATACGGGAGACATGTATAGCAAATCTTATACTTGAATATCTTCACAACCAGTGATGAGATTGGACATCTCATCTGACAAGGTTGCAGTACTTTGATTACTATGAGATAGTGTGATTTGTCTCGATCATCAGAATGTAAGATTCTGGATTATAGTGCTGGTACATTGGATGTATTGAAGGACCATGAGAAACACCTTATGAACATTGTCTTTACTTTAAGGTCTGCTCTTATAATTCCCTAGCAATAGGCTCTCAATCCTGAGACATTTATGAACTCAAGTTTTTATCTATTCATTTGCTTTGAGTCACCAATGAGTGAGGCCAACTGTAGGTCAACACTTCGGTGTCTTGGGTACGTGGTAGTAGGACTGTGGGAACATGTAATGGTCAAGATGGAATCTATCTCTATTATCCCCTTGTGCCAATTAGTGGATTTATCATTGGTAAGTGTACACCCATCTCAATTAAGAGTTAATTGGATGGTACTAATGATTACTATTATTAATTGGGTCTCAAGGATAATAAGATATGGGTCAAAATTGGTGGGACAGTCTGTCCAATTGATCCATGGATAATGATAGAGGGGCCCGCTTGTAGTGATAGGGAAGTTTAGGGTCTTCATGTAATTTATTCCTAAGACTGGAGTTCAATTGCATTTATATAGTGGAGTTATTTGCAATTAACTGTGGGCCTGGATTGCACATGAGATGTGGGGTCGCGGTGTCCCAGTTGGAGCCAGCTTTCTATGGAATCCGTAGTGGTCCTCACGCTAGCCCAAGATTGGATCTTTACTAATTCTATTTGAACTAAAAAAGGAAAGCTACTATTTCTATTTGAGAGTGAGACTTCTAATAGTGGTAATAGTAGAGCAAAGGGTTACTAAGTTTAATGGAAGTTGGACTTCTAATTATGCACTAAGAGAGAAGGTTGAAAAGCTATAAAAGGAAGAGAAGGGAGCACCCTTGGACGTCCATGCACAATTCCTCCTGGGGATTCACTCCCATCATCCCCTTGTGCAAGAGTTGCACTTCTTCTCCTTCCCCTCTCTCTCTCTTCTAGTTCCCTTCTAGTTTCCGTAGTGATTCTAGTTAGTCTTTCTCTTGGAGATTCCACCATCTCTCTTGAGGAAAAAGATTTGAAGCGGGTCATAGCGTGGAAGAAGATTGGGCATTGAAGATTCTGATCTTAGAAGAACTCTTCATCAAAGAGTTAAATCAAGTTCTCCATTAGAGCACAACCAAGCTCCATAGGTATCTTCTACTCCTTGTATGTAGTGGAATTTCGTGGTTGCATGTTTAGTGCTGTTTCTTTCTCCTTCATAGGTTTGTTTGCTGATCATGATGGCTGAGTTTGAGGACATGCATCCTGGATTGGGTTTTGATAACTTTTGGATAGGTGTTCATCACTTCTAGTTGGTGAAAAGTTTTTGAAACCTATCCAAGAGGTCCACCCACTTCCAACACTGATATCAACTTATACGATGGAATATCCGCATTTGAGAAGTAGAATGCAAATAATGCAAAAAATGGGGTCAAAACCCAACTCCTGGGACTTGGGCGCACACACAGTGGCGCCCAAGTGCTTTTCTGCACTTTTCCCTTCTTTTCTTCTTTTATAATACTATTATGTGTTCTTATGATGTCTTTCGTACGATTTAGAACACAAAGTGACAGATCCGAAGGCTCTGATATCAACTTATATGAAGAACCCGAATTTAAGAGACAAAATATGCGTATGATGGAAAACGGGGCCGAAACCCAACTCTTGGGACCTAGGCGCAACTGTATGTGCGCCCAAGTGCTTTTCTGCACTTTTCTCTTTCAAATTCGGATTTTTCTTAATGAAGATGATATGGATGCAAGATCTAACCTAATCATGAGTTCGGGACGATGAAAATGATGCGAATCTATTTCTTATGATTGATCCTAAGCATGTTCCTAATAATAGATGATTACTGAAAATTAGATCTACTGGAAACCTACTATTATTAATGAAGATCTACTATGTATGAATGATCCTAAACATATTTCTAAGCATGTATAGCAACGAAATGCAATAAAAGAAGAGAGATCTAGGAATACCGATTTATCAAAGTATTTGTTAAGTTCCAAGAACGAAGCTTTCATGAAGTCCCATAGCTCCAGTTGAATGTATGAAAACCTCCTCCTCTATTTCCTCTTCTTCTTCTCTAGATCTTAAGCTTTCTCTCTCTAATGGTGGCTACCTCTCTTCTTTTTCTTCTTTATTCTCTCTTTCTCTCCTTTCTTAGGGTTTTTAGGTAGCCTCCTTGTAAATGAAGTTAAAAGATCCTTAAATAAGGGTTTAAGGCATGCAAGAGGGATTAGGGCTGCTGTTTGCACGAACTTCTAGAAGGTTCTCGCATTCCAAGGCCAGATTAGGGCTTCTCGGGACTTGGGCGCACCTGTGGTAACGCCCAAGTGGGTCCCAAGAGTTGGGCGCCCACATGGTGGCGCCCATGTCTAGTTTCGAAGCTTAATGGGTTTGGGGTTCGGTTTCGGGTTGTTTTTGGGTCTAAACCTAGTCGGAACTGTGAAGAGTAGGGTGGGACACACCTAAGTATATAC
The DNA here is from genome assembly GCA_029852735.1 of Persea americana. Taxonomy (NCBI): domain Eukaryota; kingdom Viridiplantae; phylum Streptophyta; class Magnoliopsida; order Laurales; family Lauraceae; genus Persea; species Persea americana. The sequence continues at coordinate 21,350,365 of CM056816.1, forward strand.
CGAAGTGCATTTTTAACAATACTGGGGACCTGGGCGCACCTGTGTGTGCGCCCAAGTGAAGCTTGGGACATGGGCGCACCTGTGGTGGCGCCCATGTATGTTTTGAGTGCGGGTGCTAAAGCAATCTTCCGAGGGTCATATCTTTTGATCCAATGGTCGGATTTGGACGTTCTATATATTGTCGGAAAGCTCTCAAAGCGAGGAATCCAAAGTTTCAATTGTCCTGCTGATTAGGGGTTAGGAAAAGTGAGGGATATCTGGATCAATGGATTTAGTTTCCTAACTGAGGCTAATCGGGTGACATTTTGGCAAACTAAGCACGGTCTTTGTAGGATTTGACCTAAGCATGTCTTAAGTGGTCCGGAAAGAGGTTTGAATAGTATCATGGTTCACTACTTGCATAAGTAGTGGGTTGGACTCGAGATCTCGACGCAACTTGGCTTTTCTCTCACAAATTTTTAGAAATCATCGAACTAAGTCTAGAATTATCAACAAGCATCTTCATCGTCATTAATTAATCCGAATTATGTCATTAATCATTCAATTGTGGGTGAAATGGGGGCACCACTATATATGATAGGTATTTAAGGCTATCATGGGGGCCAAATGAGGTGTCTACACTAACATGTAGCACGTTTGCACCAACAGGATGGTTTCATTTGCATACATGCTATTCTACACCAATGACAAGAGTGAGTGAAATATGATTGCTCTTGAGCAAAAGTGCACGTAAAGCACACACCATCATCATCGTCAAAGCCTTGTCCCTCATGAGGAGGATAAGATGGTTCTTACTGCATTTGGGTTCACGAAGTCTACTAACTTGGGGCCCTTACCTCATTCTGGAATGACAATTAGCAATAAAATTCTTCTTCAAAAAAGAAAATAAAAGAGAAACCTATCAATTAAGTTCAATCACAAACTCTAACCCAAAGAAGAAAATAAACAAACCGAATGATAGCAAGAATAAGGAGAAGATGTCACTTTCTATATAGACTATGAGACATGAGAGCTGCCGGCACATACATTTACTTTTTACTTCAACGTTAATTAACTATGAGAAAGGTGTTAGACCTTCAAAAATGACTCCATGCCATGTATTAAATTGATCATTGGATCACAATTGCATAAAGATGAAACATGTTACATATAATGGTTCCCTAAATAAATCTACTTAAATCCTAAAAATTCACCTGTAAGTGGGACTTGTCATGTTACAAATCTTTATTCCTTAGGAATTTGTATGGATTGTAAATCCTATGATCTTTACACCTCCAATAACACGCACAGTGAATATACAATCACTAGTGCTCTGTTTGGATGCTCAGAACTCAGTTGCCAGCACTAAGTGAAGTGCAAATCCAATTACTTGCAATACCGTGTACCTATAGTTGGCTAAGGCAAAGAACACAGCAACTACCACGTAATAACTCTGCAAGGAATGCATGCCAAAGACGTAATAATATCTAAGTAAACTACCCAAATTACACAAATGATATATACATTAAAAAAAAAAACTAAGACAATCCCAATATCCCATCATCAATTAATCAAGAACTGCCAACCAACATCCACCAAAACCCTAAATTCCACTCCAACAACAAAACCAGTAGAGAAAAATTAGAAACAGAATCAAAGATCACAGACTTTACAACCCTTCCTAGAAAAACTCTAACATAAATGTGCCTAATTAAGTCCTACATTAAGAGATCAAGATCAAACACTAGAAAAAAGAATTTCAAATCTAATTTTAGCAAAAGCAAAAGACCATGATCAACAAATATGCCCACCAACAGCTACCAAAAGTCAAAGTTCCATCCCACTACCAAAAACCCATCTACCCAACGCTTCTTTCCGTAGACCCACATTAAGAGATTTATGATTAGGTGCAAACCTTAAAAAGCAGAAACTCAGTCTGACACCACACAACAACAACAACAACAAAAAAAAAAAAAAAACTCATTATCGTCAAACACAAAAATAGCCAACGTCAATCCACCGAAACCCTAGATTCAATTATAATAACACATCAACCAAACCAAGAACACCCCAGAAAAAGAAATCAAAGATTAGGTACAAACCCTTTAGAAAAACCCAATCTTGTTTCAGATTTTAACAAAGATACATCATCATCACAAATTAAGAAACACAAGCAACGCCCCAAAAACCCCCAAATTCAATCAAACCTAACACCACCCCATAATCATTAACCAAATAAAAAGGAGATCCATTACCAGGATGAGATCAAAGAGCACGGCCTGATTGACCTCGACGAACTCTGCATCCCAGGACTTGACCACTGGACCCCAGGTCCTGAGCTCGCAGAAGTCAATGACCTTGGCGAGGATCTTTCCACTGGATCCCATTGTCGGCAAAGGTGAAGAAGATGACACCTGAATCAATGAGAGAAGGGCGCCGCCAAAGTAGAATGAGGAGAGACAGAGGGAGCCATCGGCGGGGCAGGGTCAGGGGCTGGTGGGAAGGAGGATTAGCACGTTGGGGTTTTCTCTCCGAGGGAGGGGCGAGAGGGAACTGGCACGAGGATGGGAAAATGGGGTGGAAGTTTTTCTTCATTTTTTCAAAGTAGGGTTTAATAGCTGGCTTGGACAAATTGCAAGTTGAAACGGTTTTTGTTTTTGAGACAGATTGAGACCGTTTCAAATTACAAACGGATCAAAACCGCTCCAACCTGTTGTTCCTAATACACGTTTTTGGTGTAGTGTTCCGGCATTATACATCCACTGAATGCTGCCTTTTGGCTGAGAACATTTACTACAACATTCACTTTCCTAGGATGTTACTTGATCGGAAAATCATAATCCTTTATGTACTCCATCCACCTCCACTGCCTGTTATTCAAATCACACTGTGTGAACAGGTATTGCAAGCTCTTATGATCTGTGTGCACCTCGAATCTTTCACCATACAAATAATGCCTCCACAACTTCAATGCAAACACTACAACAGCTAACTCTAAGTCATGTGTGGCATACTTCTTCTCATAATCTTTCAATTATCTAGACCTGTATGCTATCACCTTGTCATTCTGCATGAGAACACAGCCCAATCCAATACCTGATGCATCTATGAAAACAACAAATCCTCCACTGGCAGAGGGTAAGGCAAGTATGGGTGCTGTAGTCAATCGAGTCTTCAATTCTTGGAAAATCTTTTCATTCTTCTATCCACACAAACGGAACATCCTTCCCTGTTAACTTAGTGAGTGGAGATGCTATGGTAGAAAATCCTTTCACGAACCTCCTGTAGTAGCCTGTAAGTCCTAGAAAACTGCGAATCTCCACTACATTTCGTGGACTACCCCAATTAACAACTGCTGCTACCTTCTTAGGGTCTACTGTCAGTCCATCCTTAGAAATAATATGGCCCAAAAATGCCACTTGTTCCAACTAAAATTCACATTTGCTTAACTTAGCATACAGTTGGTTGTCCCTCAAAACTTGCAATGATGTTCTCAACTGATGCTCATTCTCTTCCTTAGACTTCGAGTACACTAACACATCATCAATGAAGACTACCACAAATTGGTTCAGGAAAGGAGCAAACACCTTATTATCAATGCTATAAAAACTACTGGTGCATTAGTCCACCTGAAAGGCATCACTAGAAACTCAAAGTGACCATATCTCATCCAGAATACAGTCCTAGGAACATCCTCCTTCCTGACTCGCAACTGATGGTATCCGGAATGCAGATCTATCTTCAAAAAGAATTGAGCTCCCTACAACTGATCGAACAGCTCATCAATCCTTGGTAATAGGTACTTGTTCTTAACAGTCACTTGATTCAACTGTCTATAGTCTATGCACATCCTCATTGTCCCGTCCTTCTTCACAAATATCACCAGAGCTCCCCACGGTGAAACACTGGGTCTAATGAAACCTTTATCCAACAGATCATCTATCTGAGTCTTCAACTCCTTCAATTCTGCCGGAGCCATCTTATAAGGGGCCTTCAAAATAGGTGCTGTACCCGGCTGCAATTCTATCGTGAAATCCAACTCACGAATAGGTGGCAAACCAGGAATCTCATTCGGAAAAAAATCCGGGAATTCTCGCACCACTGGAATCTCATCTATGGTCTTAGACTCCTTGTCCTCCGCGATAAACACGATAAAGCCTTCACCACCGCTCCTTATCAACCATTCTGCCTTCAATGTAGAAATCAACCGGGTGGAAGTGGACTTTTTGGCTCCCATAAACTCAACATCATTGTCTGCATCTCGTAACCTCACGGTCTTGTTAAAACAGTCTAGCACCGCTCAGTTCGTTGCTAACCAATTCATGCCAAGGATCACATCAAACCCCGTCATCGGTAAGATGGTCAAACTGGCGGTCAACTGAACTTCTCCAATCTGAACACTACATTAGGGTAGACAACAGTACAAGGTACTGATCTACCTACATGGGTGGCTACTATCAAATCATATGGTAGTGTCTCCTTGTCCTCCCCTAAGTGAAGTGCAAGCGCTGGTGCAACAAATGAGTGTGTGGATCTAGGATCAAATATAACTTTAGCATCAAATCCACAAACCAAAAGTGTACCTTCTATGACATTGCCTGCAGCCTCTACTTCCTCGTGCGTCAGAGCATAAGCTTTCCTTGCCTGCTGGGGACGCTGCTGATGATACTGCTGCTGTAGCCTAGGACCACGAGCCTGGAATCTGGCCCAATTGACCCAGTAAGGTCGCGAACTTTACACCTATGTTTGGATCGGAATACTACTTGCTCTCTTTGATGAATTCAATCTTGACCTTTCAAAAAAAAAAAACTTCCGTCACTTTTGAGTTCAGATTTAAGAAATCTTGGTTCATTCCCTTTCAGATAAAAGCTCGCGATAATCGTTTGTAGCTTGCATTCGGATTGGAACACCATTTGCTCTCCGTTATGCATCCAATCTTGACCTTTCAAAAAATCCCATCTCGTGTCCATTCCAGGGATGCGATTTGCAACATTTGTGCCTAGCGGTGCTAGTACGCCCTTTTGGGTCTACTATTTTTTCGCGACCGACACATTTGTATCTCCAATCTTATATCATCTTACCTTGAGTGAGCCTCGTTTCTCGGTAATTTGAATTAAGGTTTACAATTGTTTCTAGCAGTCACTGGTGTTGACACCAAAAATGTCACTTTGCCTCATCAACATCAAAAGCTATATGGAGCCGCATCCTACTACAAACAGGCAAAGCTGCTTCAAGCATCAGATCCTGACAGAACCAAACAAAAACTACAAGATCTTTCAAATTAGCCAAAAGAAGGGTACACATGAAGTCCCGGGCCATTTCGACACCATCTGGCCTAACTTCCATCCTCCAACAGCTGAGCGGGAGCTCCCGACGGCGACAGTGTCAAATACATCAAATCTTCGATCAAAGTCTATGGATGGTCTCAAAATACCTCCAAAAGGCTCCATGTCGAATTTCAAGTCAAACCGACACCGTTTAACCCTCCATCAACTCTCAAACGGCGAAATCAAGCCTCCCGGCGGCGAGAACCTCGGATGCTGCCACTCATCGAATAAAATACATGAGTAGCTTCTGCATGCTTCCAAAGGGCTGCATGTCAAATTTTAGGTCATTCCGACAACGTTTGACCCGGTTTTGATGCTCCGAAGCGAAATCAAGCCTACCGGCGGTGAAGCTCCCCGGGACCATGGCACCCAAATTGGAGCTAATCGATCATCTCAAAATGACTCCAATAGGCTCCCCGTCAAATTTCAGGTCAATCGGACATCGAATGACCGTACATCAAAGCTCGACATCTTCCGCACGGTGAAATCAAGTCAAGCATCGACGGGACCCCAAATGGCTTCAAAACTCAAATAAAAGCCTATGGTTGGTCCTATCTAATGCCCAAGAAGCTTCACATCAAATTTCAGGTCATTTCGATTTCGTTTGACCCAGTTTCAACTCTTGGCGGAAAATCGGCTACAGAGTCTTCGGCTTTTCCAAAAAATAGGAAACTTTGTGCTCTGATTTGCACAGCCTTTCAACAGGTTTTCTTCAGAGGAATTAAGCCAATAAATGAGGAGAAATTTCAAAGAAAAATACAGGAGAAAACAGAAGCGGAAAAACCCGAGAAACGACCAAGAAACGGCGAACGGAAGGCGACCGGAAAATGGACCAAAGTCCAAGGTCGCCGGCGACCATGGCCCAAGGTCGCCAGCCCCATGGTCGCCGCCGACCATGGGTGCATGGTCGCCGGCGACCCTGGAAATCCGGGTCGCCGGATTTCCGCCAAAAGTGTCTTTTTTCTGTTCTTTTTCGCGTTTCGCGATGTTTGCCCCCTGTGATTTTCTTAAAATCTGATTTTTGAGGCATGATATCCGTCGATCTTCGTCGACATCACGGATCCGCCATCGAAATCATTTGATCATCATCGGACACTCCGAAATTGCCAACTGGTAGACCAAGAAAGCACACTTTCTGCCCGACCGATCAAGAAATCGACTGGACAGATGTTGCCGGCCCATTAGTGGCAACCAATGTCTGAATTTTCATCGTCATCTGACATCAAACAATGTACGGATCCATCGATGATCATCGCAAGTAGAATTCGAAAACACGCGGCGCGGCCCGCGACTCTTCAAGTGACTCGGCAGCCAATTAATGAAGTTAAATGACCCTTTTATGGCGATTTATTAAGGTCATTAACTCATTATTTTGAACGGCCCAATCAGAAGCCAAGAAATGGGAGTTACAAGTCCAATTAATCATGACAATTAACCACGTAACTCCTATCATTGTGGAGATTAATCATGGTAATTAATCATGAAACTCCCATCATCATGGAGATTAAATGCCCATTATTCTCCATCGGCCAATCAAAATCCAAGAAAAAGGAGTTACAATATAAAGAATTAAATCTTGTAACTCCTCCCATCATGGAGCATTAATACCATTAATGCCCATAAAACCCTCCTAATGGCCACCAAAAGCCTATAAATAGGCGGTCATTCCAAGGAGAAAGGGTCCTGAAAATTGTCCGAAAAAATCATCTGAAGAGTTCTGAAGAAATTGTCCTAGAAATCTCTACACAAAAAGAAGCTCTCTTGCCTTGAAGAAACTCTACTGCAAGCACTACAAGGTGATCGAAGTCCCTTGGGGGGCCACCCCCCCCAAGATCTCCTCTCTTCTTCTATTCAACATGGCCTAGATGTGGCTTTTCAGTCCGTCTACTTGGTTTTTTATTGGATATAAGACCTTCCCTTGGTCTTTGTCCTCTAAAAATCTGAGGTCCAAGCCAAGCCAAGTGAATCAAAGCATCAAGTGTTCTCATCTGAAAGACGATGGCCGGAGCCCATACATGACTCGCGACCGTCGATCTGAACGAGTCCCCACGATCTCTTGAGAAGTCAGATTCCTTTTCTTACTTTTCTGTTGTATTGTGTATTTTTTTAAAAAGAGACATAAAAATCACATTTCTTGTCTTTACATTTTGATGAGATTTGTAAACTGCCTTCTACGGCACAAAATCGCCTATCACGGCAAAACCGCCTTTCACGGCAAACAAATGAAAATCGCCTTTCACGGCTTTAAAAAATTTTGTCTCTTTCTTTAAAATATATGTGCAATGGAAAGTTAGAAAAAAAGTTGATTTCCTTTTCTACTTTTGAAGGTAAATCTCCGGATCACCATTTCAAATTCCAAGTAGAATACCCGTACAAAAAAATCTGGCATACCCGTACAAAAAAATGTTGATGCTTGCTCTTTTTTTTCTCTTCGCCCCGCCGCACCCCGGTAGACCCGGGACGGAGGAAGGCTAGAAAGAAAAAAAAAGTTCAAAAAAAAAACTTTTCAAATTTTTCTCTTTTGGATTCAAATTAGAGAAACTTTGGTTCTTTCCCTTTTCGTACAATGGCTCGCAGAAATGTTTGAGCCAACGTTTGGATTGGGAGGGGCCATTTTCCTTTCTTTGATGAGTCCATTGGAGGTCTTTCAAAAAAAAAAAAGAAGAGAGCATTAAGGTTGCACCAATTGCGTTCTTTGACCAAAGTGGATCTAAGAAAAGCCTTGTCCAGAGTGTGGAGGCAGCTAGACTGTTCGAGGTAAGGGTCCTTCAAACGGGTTCATTAAGTAATCCTACCCTTACCTGGGGGCTAATCTATCCACTAGGGTTTCATAAGACCGAATTGGAAGACATATGTGCACTCTAAAAAAAAAAAAAAAAAAAAAATTTTAAAAACTTCTGTCACTATTGTGTTCAAATTGGAGGAATTTTAGTTCTTTCCTTTTCGGATTTAGGCTCGTAGAAATGTTTGAACCTGTATTCGGATTGGAATACCATTTGCCATCTTTTATGAATTCAATCTTGACTTTTCAAAAAAAAAAAAAAAACTCTCGTCACTATTGGATTCAAATCTGAGAAATCCTGGTTCTTTCCTTTTTCGGATATAGGCTCGCAAAAATGTTTGAACCTGTATTCGGATTAGAATACCATTTGCTCTCTTTTGCGAATCCAATCTTGACATTTCAAAAAATCCCATCTCGTGTCCTTCAAGGATACGATTTACAACATTTGTGTCTAGTGGTGCTAGTACGCCCTTTCGGGTCTACTGCATTCGCGACCGACACATTTGTATCTCTAACCTTATATCATTTTACCTCGAGTGAGCTTCGCTTCTCGGTAATTTGAATTAAGGTTTACAATTGCTTCTAGTGGTCCCTGGAACGCTCATTTCGAGCCGACCATACTTGCGTTTAGAACAATTGTACCATCTATGACTTTTTGGCCTTCTTCATTACGCTCAGAACGGGCCATGCCCCTGAGCGATTTGAAAAGACAAAACCATAGTATAGCCCATTTATGATCACCATATTCTTGTGATTACTAATGGATGTGGTCTTGTTTCAGAAAAGTTTTTTCAAAACTAACAATGGCAGCTTCGTTGACCATCACCTTCGATGAGAACAAGTACCAAGTCATGCTTCAAGAGAAGCAAAGCAAGGGCACTTTCAAGCGCCCCGCCTGCTGCCGAAGCATCACTTCCCTTGGCAACTCCCAAAACAGCAGGTCGACCTCTACTCCCCGGACCATCGTCTTCGGATCACTGGGACCATTCCCACTACCCGCAGAAGAGACGGTGCCTGCTAAGAAGCAGAAGACTGCCCCCAAACGTGTCGCTACCCCGACACCAAAGGCGGTCACCAAGAAACCTGACGCTCGTGGCAATCCCATGAGACCTCAACCTACAAAAAGCCAAGTCTATCCCAAGACTTGGTCCCCGCGATCTTCACCAAAACAAAGAAGGTCCCGGACATCTGCAAAGCCAGCATACCTGGCTCCTCTCAAGGAGAACCGGTTTTATCCTCTTGCTTACATCAAAGGAGAGAAACCTACCCTCCACCGAACAACAAAAACTACTCAGCACGAGCCGGCTTGCTCATACAAGCCCAAAATCAAATCGTGTATCATAAGGCCTCGACAAGAACTTGCTAGGGCCTGCTCTCCTGCAACTCGACCCTTCATCTCAACAGGGGACGAGCTTGCAAAATTTAAAGCTTCGCTGCGACAGGCTAAGGACCGCGTCCAAATCCTGTCCATGCCAGTCTTCAAGGAAGACAAGCTCGGTTGCTGCGCACGAGGGACCACGTCCTTTATTGCCAGAGCACAGCTTGAGCTAACCGAAGCTCAAATTGCTCGTCGCATACGTCGCCGCGCGGCATATCGACAAAAGAGATTAGAGAAGCAAAGAACCCAGCATTCTGAGCTTCAAATCTCCCAAAAATGGGTCGAAAAAGAAAGACCCGATCAAGTTGCTGCTGTCCACATGGTTGGCAAAGCCAAAAGACGCCAGAAGTCAGCGACGAAAATACATGTCAGACGACCGGTGACTCGGAGCGTCTCCCGGACGAGAAGACATCAGGAAAACTCTCCCACTCCTCCAAGCCAGGGACATCGGAGTGATCATTCTTCGGACTCTTCATCTAAAAGAATGAGCTTCAGCTCAGTCACTAAGACAGTATCCTCTTTCGACTCACGAAGGATAAATGTCTTAGTCACAAACTCTGAGCAACCTCCACCACATGATGACATGGCTCTACGCATTCAGCAGCTAGAGCAAGGACAGCAGAGAATAGAGGTTCTGATGGAAAACCTCCTTCTCACTCTCCAGCGTCCACCAAACAATGAGGAAGTTCCTCCACAAGATGAGGCAAACGGTGGAGAAGATGAGTCACGCGCCCTTACTAAAAAGGACGTGGACAATATCCTCGCCAAAGCAAAAGAAGAGGATACACTGAAGGAGCATGGGATCAAGCCACCATATCCCTTATGGATGGACTCGGTTCCGTTTCCTCAAAAGTTCAAACAACCTCTTCTCCAAACATATACGGGGAAAGGTTCAGCCAGACAGCATGTCATCCACTTCAAGATCTTGACAGTTACGATTGCGGATCAAGATGCACTCAAGATCTGGCTCTTTGCAAGTACCCTAAAAGGTACGGCCTTTGATTGGTATTCCACTCTGCCAGAGGACTCCATTCAAAATTAGACCACGCTAGAGACACGTTTCCTAACCCACTTCAAAGGTGAGGATCATCCTGTTACTATGGCTCAGCTCTGCAGCCTTAAACAGGGAGAGAATGAGTCGACATACGACTTCATTCACAAGTGGAAAGCAATGGCATACAAATGCTCAGATGTGCTGCCACAAGCGTCGCTAGTCGACATTTGCCAAAACAACATGAGAGCAAGGATCCGCTCCATGATCATCGGTAACAAATCAAAAAACTTGGGAGAACTCCTAGAAGCGTCTATGGAGGCTGAAACGGTGATCAAAGACCTCAACAGTCAGAAGTCATCAAAGAAGGAGCAGACCGTCATTCCGACCTCCAAGCCAAAGAAAAAGGAGGTTTTCAATGTGCAAACCAAGTCAGCTCCTCAGCCACCAAAGAAAGCTGAAAATAAAGCTGCAGGTAAGAGACCTGAACTCTCTGATGCCTTCAAAGAACGAGTAGAAAAGAAATACCTGTTCGATGAAGACGTCGAAGAAATATTTGGGGCTCTCTTGGCAAATGGCAAACTCACCTTGCCTGACCCCAAAAGACCGGGAGATGTTGGCAAAACCCACGATCCCCGATATTGTTCATACCACCAAATGGTCTCGCATCCTCTCAACCAATGTTTCGTTGTGAGAGAGAAGATCAACGAGATGTGGAAAAACGGAGTCATCACCTTTGACAAAAACTATGGGTCTGCCTCCGTTAACATGGTGTCATATGGACAAACATCCAAATCATCAAAGGAAAAAGTCACTACTTCCTTCAAGGTGATAAAAATGACCCAAACGTCCCAAGAGCTGGTGCCTTACCCAACACCAGAAGGACAGCCCATATGGGTACATCCCGATCTCCTAGAAGATGAAAATTGGGAGATCGTCAAAACAAAGCCGACCGCTCAACAGCGAAGGCAAGCCAAGAGACAACTCCGCAAGCTCAAACAGCAGGAGAAGGCTCAAACAAAACAAGAGGTTCCTGAAAAAGCAGAAACCTCCTCTACCGCTTCACTGGGGGCAGAAGAGGGGTCTCTCCCCAAAGTTCCAAGAGTGATAAGAAAATTCACTCTCGGTGATTTCATGCCACCACGGCTCAGAGATGAGACTACGAAGGGGGCATCGTACTCTTGTAACTCGGTAGTTGGATTCTCCATGAATGGATACGAGTCCAGTGACACTGCCAGTGACACCGATGAGTGGGAGGAATCCCTTGAAACCGGAGAATATCTCTCCGACGAAGAATGGATCCCGGAATCCCTCCTTATGCTAGTAATCTGGTATAACCCCTTCCAGCCACAAGGATCCTGGTCTGATGATGATGAAGACAAAGAGGCTGCCCAAAATGCTGTTAACACAACACAAACAAATGCTCTAGTGGATCCCAACCAGGTCAAACCACAAGGGGCAGATGAAGAAAAAGATTTGGCTCCTATGCCCGATCTTGAAGAATATGCGAGGATCTTGCAGCGTCTAGCCATAGAGCAGGAGCAGGATCGCATCGACCGACTTCATCAAAATCCCGAACCGGAAGTCCCGGAAAATCCACAAGCATCTCTTCCATTGACTCCGGAAAATGAAGAAAGTTGCTGGATTGATGATCCTCTTACATCGGAGGATGAGTCTGATTCCCAACGGTCCATTATGGAGGCATTTTCTATCGAAGTTGCCTGTAATGTGATAGTTCAGGATGATAGTGCCTCTGAAGCTCCATCTGCTGAGGCCACGGACTCTCAAAATGCATCCAGTAGCATATCTTCTGGAGCTACATATTCTCGGGTGACTTCCACTGAGATAGCACCTTGTCAGCTATCATCTCCTGAAACGGTGACATCAGAATTCAAGCCTCTTCCGACTGATCACCATGAAGAAGCTCTAGATGATGAAGTCTTCAAAGAAAACCCAGTCAATTGGTCCCAGGTACCCAACCTCATAGGAGATGTCTGGACCGATGAAATACTGGACAAAGAAGAGAAGTTGTTGGAAGCTGTTCAGGACTTGTTCTCGGAAAATGCTCCATGCAACGCAATAACTGAAGACGGCAATGCTGTTGCAGAGGCGTTTTTAGCAAATGGGGAAGATCAGCCCCTTGAGCCTGAAGGGGGTCTTCCGAAAGAAGAACCACCTCTAGAAGCTTTTGAAGTTGGGAAAGGTACTCGCTCTGGCAGGGATTACCACAAACACTATAACCAACCTTCTTCTTCTTATGTAAATCCTTCGGGAAAACAAGTTGTAAATGCCCCAAGCAGCGGTGATAATGAAAATGCAGGCCTAAAGGAGGCTTTCAAGTATGACTTGATCGAGCACTTCAAACACATACTTGCACGACGGCACATCCTAGACTTATTACGAATGTCACCACAAACTCGTGATAGTCTCATTTCAGAACTGCAAAGGCTGAATCTAGATGTCGACAAACATGCCCCACAAGTCCTGCAAATTGAAATGGACTATAGGGTCACAAAATCAAAAACCTCCTCAAAGGGAGAAAAGAAAGAAGCTGGAGGACCTTGCACTGAATGCCTCTCGGTCCAAAAAGCCGCAAGTGCTACCATTGTCTTCAATAAGGAAGACCTCCTCCTAGGCGAGACGAAGCACAACCGACCCTTGTACTTCACAGGGTACATCAAAGAGATGCCGATACACAGAATCCAATTCGACCCGGGTTCTGCACTCAACCTCATCTCTACTTCGGCACTCGAAGAGCTGGGTATCCCACCTAGCAAACTAAGCCACACATCTGTGTCCATCTTTGGATACGATGGGAGTGCTCAAAGGCCCATTGGCAAAATCCGGTTCAGGTTGCAAATCGGCGATCTTATCTCTGAGGTTGCCATTTATGCAATAAAAACCCCTTCATGCTACAACATCCTTCTTGGACGCCCTTGGATACACGAGAACGGTGTCGTTCCTTCGACTCTACATCAGCGCATCAAGTTTGTTGGCGACGACGGCTTGATACATCGAGTGTTTGCAGACAAAAGGCCCTTCAAAGGCAAGGAAGTCCATTTTGCAGACTCTCAGATGTACAAGGATGAAAAGGAAGAAAAGGAGGAGAAAACAGCCTCCCTTACCGGCAATCTCCAAAAAGATAAAGGCAAGGCTCCTCAGCAATCGTCGGAAGAAAACAAGCCTTCCGGCAAACTCAAAGAGAGCAATCAGTCTCCCTTCGTCATCTCCTTCAAATCTTCCAAACCTTTGGTAATCACTACTAAAGCAAAGAAGACAAAGCAAAAGACAGGAGGGAAGCTTGTTGTCTCCTTCGTGTCTATCATACAAGACACGGATTCGGATTCAGAGACTGAAGACGATACATCGTCAAGCCAAGCTGATACTCAGCAAGTTCGGCCTGCTCTCACTCCATTGGAGACCCCTGCTGACGTAGAAGATCCTGCGTCTGCTACCTTCGTCGTTCCGGAAACGTCGGCAGAAGAGAAACCAATCTTCCTCCATAGATCGAACGCTTCTTCATCAAATTGCCTGCTTGAGCCTTTCCGAAATGAAGGTATGCCTCAACTATCCTTGTATAGTCCAATGGCACAAGCTATCATGAATAAAATGGGCTATGATGCTCAAAATCCAATTGGTTTGGGAGGTGGTCGTGGTATTCTCACACCATTGGAACCCACCCTGACCAAAAGTCAGCTGGAAGATTGGAAACTCCACCGTCGTATAGACAAGTCTTCATACGGATTGGGGTATGATCCTGACACTCCGATGAGACAGCTGACACAAAGGCTGCAGAGTCGTTTTGCAGACCAAGCCTCAACATCTCATGTCGATGAAGACATCGATCTCCCTGGGTATCTCTTTGAAGAATTACCCGACAAGGACCCAGGAAGCTCATCAAATTGGTATGATTTCTCTGATGATGAAGAGGAATTGTCCGATGACACAGACGCACGGTTCTCTGATTCAGAAGAACCGTCGTCTCCAAAAGAAGTGCCTTACTTCGACCCAGTTTCAGTTGGTGATTGGGATCATCTCATAGCAAGTCTTGAGAAGAATACCGATCAAGGAGATTTATGGACAGAAGCGGAGCCATGGTTTGAAAACGCCCTTGGAAATCCACAAGGTCTTGTTGACTTGGAAACCTTCGAAAATGTTGTGGAGGAACCACCTTCAAACCTTCCGACAGAAGATTCTGTTCAAAAGATAGACTTGGGAACACCAGATAACCCACGTCCTGTATTCATAAGCAAGAATATAAAGGATGAGGAGTTACCCGAGTATGTCTCTTTTCTTCGTGAGTTTGTTGATTGTTTTGCATGGTCTTAAGCTAAAATGGCTGGCTTAGATCCCAAAATAGCAGTTCACAAACTCAACCTGCAAGAAAATATCAAGCCTGTCAAACAAGGGCAAAGAAGATTCCGTCCTGATGTGATGGACAAAATTGAACAAGAAGTTCAGAAACTCAAAAGCGTTGGCTTCATCCGCGAAGAACAGCATCCTGAATGGTTGGCCAACATCGTCCCTGTGACAAAGAAAAATGGGCAAATCAGAGTCTGTATTGACTATAGAGACCTGAATAATGCATGCCCCAAAGATGAATTCCCGCTCCCCATACCGGAGGTAATGATTGACAACACCTGCGGGTTTGAGCGAATGACTTTCATGGACGACTTCTCTGGCTACAACCAAATAAAGATGCATCCCGAAGATGAAAGGCATACATCCTTTCGGACCCCATTTGGCGTGTATTGCTACAGTGTCATGCCATTTGGTCTGAAAAATGCTGGTGCAACATATCAAAGGGCTATGATGAAGATATTCCAAGATATGCAGCACAAGACGGTCGAATGTTATGTCGATGACCTCGCCGTCAAAAGCAAAAGGAAAGAAAACCATCTCCAAGATCTTCGAGAAGTCTTCCTCCGGCTTCGCAAACACAAACTGCGAATGAATCCCCTCAAATGCTTCTTCGGTGTTTCATCGGGTAAGTTCCTCGGATTCATAGTTCGGAAAGCTGGAATAGAACTTGACCCCATCAAAGTCAAGGCAATTATAGAAATGCCATCTCCAAGGACCCTAAGAGAACTAAAAGGGCTTCAAGGATGATTGGCATACATCCGACGGTTCATTTCCAATTTGTCAGGAAAATGCCGTCCATTTTCTCGCCTAATGAAGAAAGGTGTAGACTTTGTTTGGGATGCTGAATGTGAAGCTGCATTTCAAGACATCAAGTCATACCTGACCAAGCCTCCGGTGTTGGCTGTTCCCACAACCAGAAAACCATTCATCTTGTACATAAGAGCTCTCGACTATTCTTTGAGCGCTCTACTTGCACAAGAAAATGATGGAGGAAAAGAAGCTGCTCTATACTACCTTAGTCGCATGTTGGTAGGTGCAGAGCATCGCTACTCTCCAGTCGAAAAGGAATGCTTGGCGGTGATGTTCGCCGTACAAAAGCTGCGTCACTATTTGCTGTCAAAAACAATATACCTGATATCGAGGATCAATCTCTTAAAGGTCCTTGTCACAAAAGCAGGTTCTCTCAATGCCCGGCTGGAAAAATGTTCCATCCTTCTGTCACAATTTGATATTAGGTATGTACCACAGAAAGCAATCAAAGGTCAAGCTCTGGCAGACTTTCTCGCGGAGCATCCACTGCTTAAGGATTCTCCGCTCAGGGATGATCTCCAAGACAAACCTGTCTACAGCGTGGAGACTTCCTCACCAAATGCCTCCTAGAACATGTACTTCGATGGTACAACCAGGACAAATGAAAAAGGAAAGCTGATATCGGGAATTGGCATTCTCTTTGTTAGCCCCGATAAATACATGATTCCACACGCATTTTCGCTACTGGAACCATGTTCAAATAATGCAGCTGAGTACCAAGCTTTGATTATAGGATTGGAACTCGCCCTCGAATCTGGCATCACGATGCTGGAAGCATTTGGGGATTTTCAACTGATCGTCAACCAGATGAATCAGGAATATGAAATCAGGAAGCCTGATCTGTTGCCTTACTACAACAAGACGTAATCGCTTCGTCAAAACTTTGACATCTGTCACATCACCCACATCCGCAGAGGTGAAAACATCCGTGCAGATGCCCTAGCTAGACTTGCTGCATCCATGGCAACCCAAGAAGTGGAAAACATGCAAATTACAGTGTGTCAAAGAAGGATTCTCCCTCCTCTCAACACACACCAAGTAGTTGCTGAATGCCACCGAGTGGTCGGAGGTCAGATTTCCATCCTTAAACCTCAGATAGGCGACTGGAGGGATCCGTTCATTGATTATATTATGTTCGGAATCCTACCTGAAGATCCAAAAGAGCGGGTAAGTATCCAAAGACGAGCCCCAAACTTTCATTTGGATATTCCCTCCAAAATGCTTTACAGAAAATCCTTCAATGGAGTACTTCTACGCTGCTTGTCACAATAAGAGGCGGAAGAAACTCTAAAAGAAATTCATGCTGGTCTTTGTGGAGCCCATCAGGCTGGTCCCAAGCTCTACGATCAGATAAAAAGGTTAGGTTATTATTGGCCTACCATGGTGGCTGACGCAATACAATTTGCTAAACGTTGCCAACAATGCCAAGTTCATGGAGATTATGTACACATGCCTCCAGAATGGCTACATCTTACAGCGATCTCATGGCCCTTCGAAGCCTGGGGTATGGACATCATAGGTCCTATCTCTCCCCCGTCAAGCAAAGGTCATCGCTTCATCTTCGCCGCTACGGATTATTTCTCCAAGTGGCCAGAAGCATTTGCGTTCAGTGAAATGAAGATCTCGTCAGTCCTTCAATTCTTACGAACCAACATCATTTGTCGCTTCGGCATACCTAAAAGATTCGTCCATGATAACGGACCACAATTCCGGGATCACAGATTCTACAGGTTCTGCGATAAATACAAAATCCAAAGTTGTCCTTCGACTCTGTATAACCCGGTAGGGAATGGACTAGCAGAAGCCTTCAACAAGATACTCTGCAAAATTCTTAAGAAAATGGTCTCTACTCACAAAAGAGACTGGAGCGACAAACTGCCTGAAGCTTTATGGGCCTACCGGACTACCGTTCAAGGACCAACCCATAGCACACCATTCTCCTTGGTCTATGGATGTGAAGCAGTTGTCCCCCTAGAGGTACAAATTCCTTCTTTAAGGGTATCTCTACAAAATGAAATGACGCAAGAAAGCAACGTCAAATTGAGACTCCAATAACTGGATAATCTCGATGAAAGACGACTCGAAGCTCTACAAAGCGTTGAGCTTTACCAAGCACGCATGGCAGGATCTTTTGACAAAAGGGTCAGGCAACGCGCCCACAAAAAGGGTGACTTGGTTCTTGCTGTGAAAAGGCCAATGGTTTTTGCCCACAAATCCAAAGGCAAATTCGAACCAAAATGGGAGGGACCCTTCGTCATCGACAAAGTCTTCTCCAATGGCGCATATGCTCTTCTAAACATGGAAGGTGACAGATGTATGTTGCCCATCAATGGCAAGTTCTTGAAGCGGTACTACCCTTGAAGACTTCCTACATCGGGTCAGAGTGATGCCTGCATGGCCAAAGCCTATTCCTAGGTACTTGCTCGTCAAACCCACCCCTTTTAGAGTTTTCATCATTATGTTGAAATTTCTAAACAGCAAAAAAAAAAAAAAAAACAATGCTTACTTTCAATGTTTCATTGTTCAAAAAAATCAAACCCAAAATCCAAGTTTCGGAGCCTCTTCCCTAACTTGACCAAAACTTTCAATCCTTGAACCCAAAATTCATGGTTTGAAACGAAAATCAGGACTTAGGAATTTCCACCCTAGTCCACCCTGACTTTTACCACCAAAGATGGTTTTTAGTCAAAATTTACGACCCTCGTGTCTTTAAACAAAAAATGGTTTTTCAAAAAAAAAAAAAAAAACCGTGGGGAAGTGACATTTAGTTGATACTCACACAAAACCCAAAAATCGGAAGGATGCGAACCCCATTCGATACTTCCAAAACCTCAAAATTGCAAGAAAGCGACACCTCGTCGATACTTGCAAAATCTAAAAAAAAATCGTGGAGACACAACGTTTCAGTTGATATCCACAACCCAAATTTCAAAACAAAAAACAAAGGTTCGAAAAAACCTCAAATTGCAAAAATCGTGGGGAGGCGACATCCCATCGATACCCACAAAACCAAATTTTTGAGAAAAAAGCAAGGAGGCGACATTCAGTCGATACTTGCACCCAAATCCGCGAGGAAGCAACATTCCATCGATACTCGCAACCGAATGAGCAAGGAAGCGACATTCCATCGATACTTGCAATACCATTCAGCAGAGAGGCGACTCTTAGTCAATACTTGCATTTTTGAAAACCAAAAACTTGGCTTTCACGCCAAATCCCGGCTTTTATGCCAAAAACCTGGCTTTCATGCCAAAAACCAAAATCTGGCTTCCATGCCAACAAAACAAAAACCTGGCTTTCATGCCAAAAATCAAAACATCTAGCTTCCATGCCAACAAAACAAAACTTGGTTTTCAAAAAACTTGGCTTCTATGCCAAAAAATCTGGCTTTCACGCCAAACAAACAAAAATCGGCTTCCATGCCACAAAACAAAATTTGGCTCCCATGCCACAAAATCTTTGGCTTCCATGCCACAAAACTAAAACTTGGCTTTCACACCACAAAAATCGGCTCTCATGCCAAAAACCGGCTTCCATGCCACAAAACAAAAACTTGGCTTTCACGCAACAAAAATTGGCTCTCATGCCAAAAACCGGCTTTCATGCCAAACAAAATTTTGGCTTTCACGCCATCCAAAATTCAGCCTTAAAGCCATCTAAAAAATCAGGCTTTTTGCCACAAAATTTGGCTTTCATGCCTAAAAACAACCATTTGACAAAAGATTTTCACAAAATGACAACCTTTTGATCAAATTTTCAAACAAACCATTCCCATTCAATTTTTGCTTATATTTCATCAAAAGTGAATTTAAGTGAAATAAGGGGATACAAAAAAAAAGAAAGAAAAGAAGTGCCAAAAATGTTTATACATGGAGGTACCAAAAGAAAAGAAGAAAAAGCTTGTTACAAATCAGGAGGCTAGTCCGACATGGTCTTCAGCCATAGGCTTAACTCCTCAAGCAAACACTTGGCCTTAGCCTCCAAAGCTTCCAGGCCGCGTTTCTTCAGAATCTTCCCATAAAAAGCAGTAGGCCGTCGCGATCCATCCTCAGCACGAGGAAGCTCTTCCCAGAGAATCTGCCATTGTTCATATTCTTGAGTCTTCCTCTGGAGATTGCTTTCAACCTCCTCAACTTGGCGAATGAGAGCCCTCTCTCTATCGCGAGCTTTCAAAGTGGCAGTCCACTTGGCAGCGACTTGTTCTTCCAATAGCTCAAGGTGCTGTCTGGCTTCGGTGACCTCCCTATCAAGGCGGTGCTGGTCTTGTGTCAGCTCAATAATAGCCAACTCGGTGACGTTCCTCTCCCGAACGAGCTGCTTCCGAGTCCGCGAGATCTCCTTCAAATTGGATTTGACCTCGCTGGAAGGCTTCAAAAACATCTCGTTGAAGAAATCATCATTCGGAAAGCTCTTGGTCTCAGTCCACTTGTTGCCTAGAGCGATGACTTCATCAACAAAAGCCTTGGCATTTGTAATGTCCAGACCAACTTCTTCGCTATCGGCAAGAATGTCCTACACATGCTTCACCATGCCAAAACCAGCCTCCAAATGGTCAGAAGAAAGAGTCTCGACCCATGAGCTCAAGACTCTCTTCAACACCTTCCTCGCAAATTGACGGGATGGCTCAGATGAAGACTCGCCATGCTCCGTTGGTCGACTACCCGTGTCAGGCACCGTTGGAAGAGTAATCAAGAAGCTCTTTCCAATCGGAGCCGCTGGGGAAGGAATATCAGTAGGCGGACTCGCCTCTGCCTCATCAAAATTGGTGGAAGAAGTTCCTACTCCTGGATCGGTCACAGGTACCCCCTGCTCTGGTTCTGAAAAAGATAGAGGAACTTCTTTTGTCACCTCACAACCTGCTAATGAAAAATGATAAAAGGTATCAATATAATCTTGTCAAAAATCAAAATATCAAGATTATCAGTACAAAGTACCTTCTTCGACGACTGGTGGAATGCTTTCTGCCTCCATGAGCTCATCTGAAACATCATCAAAAGTTGTGTCCATGGATGGCTCAAAGTCGTCGGAATCCTCTGGCAAGTCAGCTAGCAAAATATATATATATATGTCAGCAAGTGGCGGTAAAAAAAAAAAAAAAAAAAAAAAATCATACCAGGAGGAGATTCTGGATCTACTTTAGAATCTCTGGGTTCTTCCTCAGATGCCACGATAGGATCCCTCATCGCCTCATCGGTCGGAACCTCGGGCATCATCAAACCATCATCTTCTGCCAAAAGAAAGAAAGCATTAGATCAAAACAAAAGCTCTCATGAAAGAAAAGAAACGGAAAGAGAAAAGGGAAAAGCATACCATCATTAATGGTCTCTTCCCCTCGGCTTCTCTTCTCTGGAGGCTCGTCATCATCCCCTGATGCCTCCTCAACAATGGTGGAAGGAATTTCCAGATCAGGAGAACTTTTGTGCCGCCTCTGACTTCGGCGGTGTCCCCTTCTCCTCTTGCCCCTATGGGACGAACTGCTGGAAGCACCCTCCCCACCATCAAAATCAGGCCTCTCGCCAGAGTCCTCACTGGACGGTCTGCTCTTGCCAGTAGACTCCATGGAAGACTTTGCTCGCTCGGCTTGTATCCAAGCAGCAACCTCAGCCTCCTCCTCGGCAAGCTGCTCCAAGACCTCACCAGGTATCTCTTGTGCAGCTCCCAGTCTGATGACGTCCTGTTCTTCGAGAAAACCTGTTCTGTGCCTTTCTCCAGAAAGGAAAGCCAGAACTTCTTCTCGGCGGACGCTGTCTGACTTCTCAAGGCCCTTCCCGGAAGACTGCTTTACATCAAGCTCTTTCTTGGAAAGCCCCCGGTATGCTGAAAAGCTCTCCACAAACCATTTTGTGAAGCCAGCCGTCCGGAAAGTAGGCAACTCAGGATAAGAAATCAGGGCAGTAGTGTCTTCCGCACTATAAAAGGCCCATGCATTTCTCCCGTCCTGCAGACCTCCAAAATGCTTCACCTTGCTCGAAGGCGCTCCAACAACGCCTTGAGAGAAGCGCAACTGCATGGCAAAACGCGAGGGAACATACGGCTGGATGTCGACGAAAAGATGTTTGCGGTACACCATCGTGCCGACACGTATGTTAAAAAGCCAACTCCTCTCTGCATTTGTCAAAGAATAATGTCTCCCAGACCCTGCCCTGGTCGAATCACGGGAGACACCAAAATCAAAAGCCTTCTTCCTCAAACTCGGAGAAAGCTTCACTGAAGATTGTCCCATCTCGATGTCCCAGAATCGTCGGATCCTCAAACGGGCAGATAAAAGAGATTCGGAAACAGGCTTCCCTCTAGCCAACCGAATCATAAACGGGTCATCATCCTGAGCGGCACCCAATCGGTGGAAACTGGGACAGTGGTATACATACCACGAGTAGAAAATGTGGGTTGAAAATACCCTGTTCATGGGAAGCCCAAGCCGAACCAGGAAAGCAACAGCCTGCAGTTCGGTACACAGATAGGAGTAAAGAGCAGGCACCAAAGCAAGCCGCTCTCCAAACGCTATCTGATAAGCCGGAAAAATGCAATGCGGCCAGATGTGCGTTCCATCTCCTCCAACAAAAACAGCCTCACCCAGCCAATAAGTAAGGTAGACAGCGAGATCTCTCCGCAGCGCAATGTCAGAATGAATGGCGTCTGTGCTTGCGAAGAATACCCTCAAATTCTCTCGCATGACGGAGATCTTCTTTGAATCCGGGTTCCTAGCCCTGGCTTCCTGGTTCGTACTCTCAGAAGATTCCCCGCTGTCAAAGAAGTTGGAAGATAAAAAGCTACCGCTCCTCCAACTGCTACACCGGACTTTCGAGCCCTCCTTCTCCTTAAAAAAATCATAGAAGGCGACGAGCTGAAAGTACAAAAGCCTGAACTCCTCAGACTGCTCCTCAAGGACACTGTCGATAGGCATAAACTCTTCATAGAGATTGCCGAGGATAGGCAGCCCAGTGATGGCACTCAGGTCCTTTAAAGAAAAACCAATCTCACCATTCGTGACAACGAAGGTGTTGGTTTGTGGAAGGAACGACTCCAGCATGGCCATAAAAGCCTCATCGGAGAAAACCACGGTTTGCCGAAAAGCGCGAACCGCATAAAAAATCTCGGCCTCCTTCAGAATGGCACCGCCAACCTGCAGGATGTGATCAGTCCGCGACTCCCAGCTCGAGTCAGCATTGAAACGGCCACGAAGTCGAAAAGGCTTCACCCAATTGCTGCCATCGCCCTTGAAAATGCCAAGGCCCACCGGTCTCAAATCGACCGAAGAATGGTCTGAACCTTGGTAGCCGCTGGCCGGCATCAAAATGTCCATACGGGCAGGCGACTTCTCTGCAAAACCAGAAGGGCCGCCAACAAAAACCCCGGTCTTGATCATATTCGTCCTCTTCACCCAGCTTGGAGGATCTTCCCTCTTCGAGCATGTGGAGGAAAGGCTCATGATCGAGATTGTCCGATCGAAGGACGATCGGGTAGAAACAGTTCTCTTCTCACCATCAACTGTGAAAGAGAACTGAAAACATCTCCTTTGGTATGTTGAATGGTCGGGGACGGCATCACCAAAGAAGAAGGTAGGCTTGGGCACAATGCTCTGATCATCCGTGACCCAGGGACGGTTGCTTACCATAATCTTATAATACTCCTCATCCTTGAGAGCAATCAAACGCTGCCTCATCTCATCTCGGTTGAGCGAGTCACACTCTTCCAAGTTCCTTTCAACATACTGAACCTCCTCCCAGGCCTGCTGTACGGCCGCATTAGAGGATCTGGTAGAACGGCGAGGTGCATCAGTGACCGGCTCCTTACCCTTGTTCGTTCTGGAGGAACTACCTGCAAAGGATGGAAAAAAAATCAATCATCAAAATGACAGAATTTTGCTAAAAAACCTAGCGAAATTTTGGCATGATTCCGGGGTAATTCCGAAGAAAAGGGAAACACCCCGAAAGAAATAGGAGCTTGAAGATGGGCTCAACATCGCTGCAAGCCCATAATCATGGAAAATTCTCGAAGAAGGCTTGAACTCAAACATTGCTGCGAGATCAAGCCAAAGCTTCTCAAATATCTGCAAGATCGGAAAAGGGCTCAACATTGCTGCGAGCTCCAGAATCCAAAACTTGCAAAGCTCCTCAGAAAATCCCCGCAAGACCAAGAAAGGGCTCAACATTGCTGCGAGCTCCAAATCCCAAGACTTGCGAAAAGATTTCCAGGTGTGCACTATCATACTTCCAATTCCATTTTCTAAAAAAAATGCATAGAAGGAAAGTTGTCATGCATGCACATCTCAGAATCCAAAAAAAAAAAGAAGAGAAAATCTCTTTTCAAAAAAAAAAGAGAAAGAAAAAAAATTTTGCCCACAGGCCACGTGGCCGTACGACCATGACCGTACGGTCTTGTCCGTACGGCCACAAAAAAAAAAAAGATAAAAAAAAAAAAAAACACACGGTAAAAAAAAAAAAAAAGAAACCGTGAGAAAAAAAAAAAAAAGAGCCACGGTAAAAAAAAAAGAGAGAGAGAAAACCATGCAAGAAAAAGAAAACAGAAAAAGCAGAAAGAAAAAAAAAAGAGAAGGAAAGAAAAAAAAAACAAGAAAAAAAAAAAAAGGTAGACGTGCAAAAAAAAAAAGAGAAAGAGATGCACGTGGAAAAAAAAAGAAGAGAAAGAAAAAGAAAAGAAAAGAAAAGGAAAGAATGAAAACCTTTTTCTATTCCTACATGGGGTTTCTTAAGGAAAAAAAAAGAAGAAACTTACTTGAAGCCATTGATGGAGAAGAAGAAGAAAAAGCTTGAAGATCCTTGAAGAAGAAGAATTCTTGATCTTGGAGCACTCTTGAAGGTTCTTGCAAAAAGAGAGCAATAGCAACAAGAGATCCAATCCCCTTGCTTTTATAGAAGAAAGCAAACCAATAGAGGAAAGGAGGAGAAAAGAAAGGAGGTAAGTGCTACAAATTAGCAAACTTCTTAAAAGAAAGGAATTATGGGATATTCTTTCCCAATGAGGAAATCTTTTGAGAAATTCTCTCCAAAAAGAGAGGGATTATGAGAAACTTTCTCCCAAAGAAAGATGCTTTGAGAAAATCTCTCCCAAAATCAAAGAAACTTGAGAGATTCTCTCTAAGTAAGAATATTTTTAGATATTCTCTACCAAAAGGAGATATTTTTAGATATTCTTAACAAAATGACACCACATGAGATCTAAGCCATCTTTAAAAGCTTAAGGTCCCATGGGTTAGCCCACAAGAGCCAGGTTTGACCACCTAGGCACTAAAAGTGGCTTTTAGTCAAAATTTCTCCTACCAAGAGCATACAAAAATGGTTCCATGCCTCCTTTGAGTTGATTGGACCATACAAAAAATCCAAGCCTCATGAGTTTCCAAAAATCCAAACCATCCCACCACATGAACCAAATTAAGCCAAAACCTTGAAATTGACATTCCGCAAAAACCCAAACCACTCCAACGGACCCAAAGTTGTCCCAAAGAGTGAAAAAATCCAAACCATGGTCTCCTAACTCGCCACATACAGCTTGTTGGGTCACAAGGCCAAAACCAAAACCAAATCCTGGTCCCCTAACTTGCCACATATAGCTTGTTAGGTCACAAGACCAAAATCAAAATTCAAATCCCGACCCCCTAACCTGCCACATACAGCTTGTTAGGTCACAAGGTCAAAAACCAAAAACCTTCTTGACCGCCTGATGCGCAACACAAATCCTTTAGGTTCACAAGGTCAAAAAGAAAATCCAAAATCCAAAAACCCAATCCAAATGTCATTTTCAAAATTTTGCCTTGAGATGGTACGTGATGTCTCTCACTGCCATAAAATTCCCTTGGAAACTCAAAAGGCTACACTATCAAGAAAAATGCTCAGAGACTCTTGGTCAAGTCAGAAGTTCTCCTTCAAAGTTTTCTTCGAGGCACATCGACTGCAAAGGCTATCCAATTCGTCGCTGTACCTCGAGGGGGCATTTGTTGACATAAAAAATGTCACTTTGCCTCATCAACATCAAAAGCTATATGGAGCCGCATCCTACTACAAACAGGCAAAGCTGCTTCAAGCATCAGATCTTGACAGAACCAAACAAAAACTACAAGATCTTTCAAAGAAGCCAAAAGAAGGGTACACATGAAGTCCCTGGCCATTTCGACACCATCTGGCCTAACTTCAATCCTCCAACAGCTGAGCGGGAGCTCCCGACGGCGACAGTGTCAAACACATCAAATCTTCGATTAGAGTCTATGGATGGTCTCAAAATACCTCCAAAAGGATCCATGTCGAATTTCAAGTCAAACCGACACCGTTTAACCCTCCATCAACTCTCAAACGGCGAAATCAAGCCACCCGGCGGCGAGAACCTCTGATGCCGCCACTCATCAAACAAAACACATGAGTAGCTTATGCATGCTTCCAAAGGGCTGCACGCCAAATTTCAGGTCAT
Source organism: Persea americana (assembly GCA_029852735.1). Classification (NCBI taxonomy): domain Eukaryota; kingdom Viridiplantae; phylum Streptophyta; class Magnoliopsida; order Laurales; family Lauraceae; genus Persea; species Persea americana. Next base: position 21,376,416 of record CM056816.1, read on the forward strand.
TCCGACAACGTTTGACCCGGTTTTGATGCTCCGAAGCGAAATCAAGCCTACCGACGGCGAAGCTCCCCGGGACCATGGCACCCAAAACAGAGCTAATGGATCATCTCAAAATGACTCAAATAGGCTCCCCGTCAAATTTCAGGTCAATCAGACATCGGATGACTGTACATCAAAGCTCGACATCTTCCGCACGGTGAAATCAAGTCAAGCATCGACGGGACCCCAAACGGCTTCAAAACTCAAATAAAAGCCCATGGTTGGTCCTATCTAATGCCCAAGAAGCTTCACCTCAAATTTCAGGTCATTCCGACATCGTTTGACCCAGTTTCAACTCTTGGCGGAAAATCGGCCACAGAGTCTTCGGCTTTTCCAAAAAATAGGAAACTTTGTGCTCTGATTTGCACAGCCTTTCAACAGGTTTTCTTTAGAGGAATTAAGCCAATAAATGAGGAGAAATGTCAAAGAAAAATACAGCAGAAAACAGAAGCAAAAAAGCCCGAGAAACGACCAAGAAACGGCGACCGGAAGGCGATCGGAAAATGGACCAAAGTCCAAGGTCGCCAGCCCCATGGTCGCCGGCGACCATGGGTACATGGTCGCCGGCGACCCTGGAAATCCGGGTCGCCGGATTTCCGCCAAAAGCGCCGTTTTTCCGTTCTTTTTCGCGTTTCACGATGTTTGCCCCCTATGACTCAGCAGCCAATTAATGAAGTAAAATGACCCTTTTATGGCAATTTATTAAGGTCATTAACTCATTATTTTGAACGGCCCAATCAGAAGCCAAGAAATGGGAGTTACAAGTCCAATTAATCATGACAGTTAACCAACTCCTGCTGTTCGACCCTTCATCTCAACGGGGCCGAACTCTCAAAATTCAAAGCCTCACTGTGGCAGGCAAAGAACCGCATTTAGAACCTATCCTTGTCAAGCTTCAAAGAAGATAAGCTCGGCTATTACGCACAAGGGACTACATCCTTCATTACTAAAGCCCAGCCAGAGCTGACCGAAGCTCAAATTGCTCGTCGTATACGTCGCCGAGTGGCATATCGACAAGAGAGACTAAAGAAGCAAAGAACCCAGCATTCTACGCTTCAGGTCTCTCAGAAATGGGTCAAAAAAGAAAGACCCAACCAAGTTGTTGCTGTTCATATGGTTGGCAAAACCAAAAGGCGCCAGAAGTCAGCAACCAAAATCCATGTTAGACGACCGGTGACTCGTAGCTTCTCCCGAACACAAAGACATCAGGAAGATTCTCCTGCTCCTTCAACTCAAGGACACCGGAGTGACCATTCCTCGGGCTCTTCATCCTAAAGAATGAGCTCCAGCTCAGTCACCAGGACGATATCCTCATTCGACTCTTGAAGGATGAATGTCCTGGTTACAAACTCTGAACAAACTCCGTTGCACGATGATGTAACCGCACGCATCCAGCAGCTAGAGGAAGGTCAGCAGAGAATAGAGGCTCTAATGGAGAACCTCCTTCTCACTTTCCAACATCCACCAAATAATGAAGTCCCTCTAAATGATGAGGCAAACGGTGGAGAAAATGAGACACGCGCCCTTACTAAAAAGGACGTTGACGATATCCTTGCTAAAGCAAAAGAAGAGGATACAGTAAAAGAACATGGAATCAAGCCACCATATCCCTTATGGATGGACTTGCTTCCATTCCCTGCAAAATTCAAGCAACCTACTCTCCAAACATACACGGGGAAAGGTTCAGCCAGACAGCACGTCATCCACTTCAAAATCCTGGCGGGTGCTATCGCAGATCAAGATGCCCTCAAGATCCGTCACTTTACAAGTACCCTAAAAGGTACAGCCTTTGATTGGTACTCCACTCTACCGGATGTGATGCCCCAATTCCGAATACCGAAGATAATGCTAAGGTACTCGAAGTTGGCGCTCTACTTCCCGGAAAATCCGAGAACTTCCAAGATCGTAGTCCGCAGTGAGGTCAAAATTTTAAAACTTTTTAAACAACACCATAATCAACAGTTATATTGTGGAAGCGAAATAAAAGATAGCGAAACCAATAGTATCATGTACTAAATCAGATAAAACAATGCGAAAGTCTAATATAAATCTCAAGTATAGTTATCAAAAGGTTTATACATATTTATCAATCTACCCAACTCACTACAAAATCTCTCAAAATCCCAAATAAACTGCACTCAGTCCCCCTGTGCAGGCTCTCCATCCTCCGGCTCGACCACTTGGTCAGCCGGCCCCCACTTGTAGTCACCAACTACATGCGCCTAGTAGATCGCGTCACCTGCGGGATCATGGTCGGGACCTAAGCACCAAAGATGGGTCAGATCCATGGATCTGGCAAGGCACCATATGTAAATAACAGAAGATGTATATAACAAAAGAGAGTAATGACAGGTACGTAATCATAAGAGTAAACAAAGTACATGATCTGTAAACGTCCCATACCATAAACAGTTTGCGGTGGGGAAAGGGTAATAATCATGCAAGGGATAACAGCCCTGAAATAATAATAACATACAATACATAACACCGATCACACCCCTTTATCGCACCGACACACCCCTTTATCTCACCGATCACACCCCTTTATCAGATTAACCTGGACACGGTATCACACCGTCCGTCTAATCATAGCTCATCATGATAGCTCTAAGTAACTAATATATAGCTCCTACCAGAGATGATCAGTCAACTAGCTGAGCTTAGAACAACTGAGTGAATGTTTAGTGCCGACTCGGGAAACAAGTATGGGTCTGTGTCTGTCTAGGCTTATTTTGCGTGAGCAAGGTCCTAACCAAGTCTCTAAAAGAATATAGTACAACAACATGGAACACAGTCCGATATCCAAGTCCAACATCATTGGATCCACTCCAAGGCTCACAACCGTGGCCTGAGGCAACACAAGTACCATACCATATCCATTCCACAAGTGTTCATCCTAGGCCCATACACAATGAGCTAACCAATCCATTAGAACTAACATCTTCATACTATGGTTCCACATTCCCAACCTTATGTCGTATGAGGGCCCGCCTAGACACAGACACGGGTCAATTATCTTCAAACATAACTTAGGGTCACCACTAAGTAATCCTAGGTTCAGGTCCTCCAATTTCCATTAATTAACAAGTTTAAGACAACAACAAGGACAAGAGGAAAGAACAACTCATGAAATCCTTAAAACATGGAATCAAATAGAAATAGACAAAAGACCAATCCTAGGTAATGGTCCACTCTTGGTTCGGACCTCATCAGGTGATTGGATCCTTAACGATAGTCTCAGGTGTCAAAAATGGTAATTCTGGTGCTCCTGAAGTTGTGGACACCATGGACTACAATTAAGGGTCGAATCATTGACGATTCGAATCCCAAAACCTCAATTGGTGGACCCCATGAGTCAAGGTTGAGCCATGCCATTGATTCGTGTGTGGCATACTTGATGGAAGGCTATTTGGATGGTCAATGGACCCCACAAGTGATCAAACATAAAAAATATAGAAATCTGGAAAATCTCACTGTTCACAGTTTGCCCAGTTGACATCATCCCCAGGGATGTCGACCGGGTGAACTGGATGTTGACCTCCCAGGTCGACATTCTGTAGTGTCCCCGGTCGACATCATGGCCGTGATGTCGACTGGGTCCACTGAGACCTAGAGTCAAGCAGCTAGGGGGGTTTCACAGGGTCCTCTGTGTATCCGGTCGACGTCATGGCTGTGATGTCAACCGGGTGCACGGGATTTGGACCTGTATGAGAAAATACAGGTCTCAGTTAACCCTGCTGCATCCTGTGTATCCAGTCGACCGGGTATACTGTCTGTAAAGTTCTGCAGAAGCTAACTGGGACTTGGTTTTTCCCGGAATTTAGTGTGCCCGGTCGACCGAGCTGGGGGCTGGTCGACCGGGTACACACAGTGAGCTGCAATTCCAGAATTCTTGATTTTCTCCTTTTTCATTCCAATTCTCATCCAATCCATTCCAAATCTTCTCCATTCATCACATTCACACTAATAAACACAAAAACACTCCAATAATCTCCATCCACCATCCAACCGGGCCATTGATCTTCCAAATAGGAGAACCCATCCATCAATGGCCAATTTCCATGAAAACAAGCTCAAAAGGAAGACCTATATAAGTATTATCATCTAATAAGACTGAAATTACAGAGACAAGAAAGAAAAGCGTGCATCTAATGAAATTGCATTAGGTACTTGCCTTAGTGTAGAAGAAAGGAAAATTGAAGTGAGAGAGGAGATCCAATAGGGTGATAGTTGCAAATTGGGATGGTATTCTAGCCTCCTTGTGCTGGGATTTTGGGGAATTAGGGTTGCTTAGGGAAGAAGATAAGTTAATTGAGAGAGATGAGTGGAAATTAGGGTTTTGGGTAACGTTGCAATAACTTAGGTTTTGTAACTTAGGGTTTTAGGCTAATGACCAAAAGGGTATTTTGGTTGCAAATGGAAATGAAATGGGGCCATGGGTATTTGGGTAATTTGGTGGGGTTTCCAGAATGTTCTAATTTTCAAGCCCTTCCCATTAGTGCTAATGATAAATAAAACCCAATCTAATCCAATCTATTAAATTAAATAAAAGCTACATTCTAAAACTTAGGAACATTAGAAACTATACTACTAATTCCTAATAACTAGCATATTTAAAGAAAAAAATACTTTATTAATTATTATTTAATTCAAACTGAGGGCCCACCAGGTGTGGGGCCTCACATCACTCCCTCCTTTTAAAACATTTGTCCCCAAATGTAAACACAAAGTCAGGACATACCTGAGGTAGAAGATGTGGATAGTCTCTCTCCACCTGGTCGCGTTGCTCCCTCGTAGCCTCCTCTGGAGTGTGATGCTCCCACTGGACCTTCACCCAATGGATGGTTCGGGTCCGGAGCACCTGCTCTTTGGTGTCGATGATGGTAACTGGCTTGGCAACGTACGATGCATCTGGCTGAATGTCGAGTGGCTGATAGTGCAGAATGTGAGTAGGATCCTCAACGTACTTCTTCAACATGGAAACATGAAAGACATCATGAACTCCTGATAACTCTGGGGGTAGCTGAAGCTTGTAAGCCACGTCTCTGATCCTGGTCCTGATCTCAAATGGTCCAACATATCTCCGCGCTAGCTTACCCTTCTAGCCGAATCTGAGGGTACCTCTAGCTGGGGAAACCTTCAGAAACACTTTGTCTCCCTGCTGAAACTCGAGAGGTCTGCATCAGTTGTCTGCATAGCTCTTCTGGCGGCTGCTGCTGACTTTCAGATTCTCGACTATCTGTCGGATCTTCTCGCTGGTGTCGCCAACTAAGGATGGTCCATGGAAACTCCTAACTCCAACCTCTTCCCAACAAACTGGGGTCTTGCATCTCCTGCCGTACAATGCCTCGAAAGGTGCCATCTTGATGCTCGAATGGTAGCTGTTGTTGTAGGCAAACTCGCAGAGTGGTAGGCAATCCTTCTAGTTGTCCTTGTAATCCAAGACACAAGCTCTCAACATGTCCTCAAGTGTCTGGTTGGTACGCTCGGTCTGTCCATCTGTCTGGGGGTGGTAAGCGGTGCTAAAGCTCAACTTAGTGCCCAAAGCCTGCTGTAGGCTCTCCCAGAAGTGTGAAGTGAAATGCGGGTCTCTATCTGATACAATCGATGCTGGAAGTCCACGCAAAGAGACGATCTCGTCCACGTACAGCTTAGCTAGGACATCAAGTCCTGCTCTCATTGAAACCGGTAAGAAGTGAGCTGACTTAGTCAGCCAGTCTACTATAACCCATATGCCATCACTACGTCTCCTCGTAGTCGGAAGTCCTGTGATGAAGTCCATCGTAATATGCTCCCACTACCACTGAGGTATGTCTAGCTGGTGAAGTAACCCTGGTGGCTTTTGATGTTTGGCCTTAATCTGCTGGCATGTCAAGCATCTGGATACGTAGCCTGCGATCTCCTTCTTCATGTTGTTCCACCAGTAGCAGCTGTCAGATGTGAATTTCAACCCCCCCTTCCTCTCCAAGAGAGACATGGTTTGGGGAAATCTCCATTCATCTATATATGCTATTTAAATTTTACATCGAAAATGAGGATTCCGACTACCCTCAAAATCGACGGATCACGATCGCCGGCTACGGTTACGGCCGTAACACCATTCTTCAGCGAAAGCCGAAGAAATATGGGGAGAAAAATAATAAAGTGGGTTCTTCCTCTCGTCTAATGTGCTGCCGGCAATACACGACGGTTGTCCTGTCATGTTAATTTGGGTTTCTTTGGGTCTCTTTAATTTGGGTCAATTCAGGGTCATGAGTTAAAGTCCGAATAAAGGTTAATCCTTACATAGCACAATCATAATATATCCAAGTAAAATTAAATAACTAGAATAAAGAAAAAAATAATATGAAAAAGGGGGGAGGTGCCAAATATTTAAGAAGAGGATCGGCCCCATTCCCGGGTACCCCCTTCTGATCCCTTGGCAAAATAGGGTTTAAAGGCTGATTTTTCAAACCAAAATGATGATGCAAATGAGACTTTGACTTGTGATTTCTGTATGTTTCATGTGCGATATACGAGTGATAAAAGTAAAATGCCGATGGGCCGTAATTGATTGAAGGTGGCCGATGGGCCAGGATTGATTGAAAATGGCCGATGGGCCAGTGTTTGTTTTAGGATGGCCGATGGGCCGTGATTGATTAAAAGTGTGTGCGAAATCACTCGTCTCATCTCGTTATTCTCATTTATTCAATTTTAGAAATCAGTTCTTCATTCCCTTTTATCATTAAGTTCGATTTAATATCTGGCACCCGAGGTGGAGGAAGAAACAAAGGAAAAATCTTTTTGGGTTTATTTTGTTGGTTTTATAGTTTTTATGGCATTTTGATATGGGGCTAGAAGGGCCTAACTAAGGGATTTCACTTGGATCTATGTGATTAATGCTTTATTATTGATTATCGGATTAACCCTAACCTAAGGTCCTAGACCGCCCACATCAGCTCTCCCAATCCCCTAAAGGAACAGGAAGAGTGGTGGGGCGAAGCTTAATGCTTTAAGATACCTAGCTAGGTAATTCGATCTAATCGTAGGGTATGGGCAACCTAAGCTTGGTGGTTTCAGTGCCTAAGCAACTTGTTAAGTGTGACTTTAATTGGTTCGGTTTATTTTAAGTTATGAGTTGATTAGGAATGATTTATAGATGGATTAGGAGTATCTTAGAGTTCTGATTAGTGTGTTTTTAAATACTTTAGGGTTCTGGAATTTAAGGTTTGAATTTAAAAGGTGAAATGATGTCGAAATCGGCTGAACGGGACTGACGGAGGACTTGGGCGCACACACAGTGGCGCCCAAGTGTCTGGTTCTGTGTGGCTTGGCTAGTGGTGATGATATTTGTGATAATTTCGGAATTCAAGGAGTTTCTACTTAGGGTAGGTCAATGCTCTGATATTGTTTTAGGTTTTGGTGGATTTTATTGTACCAATTTTAAGTCCAGAACTCGAAATACGACTGAAATCCACAACCTAGGCGAGACAGAGGACTTGGGTGCACCTGTGTGGGCGCCTAAGTTATTCTGTGCACTTGGGAGGACCAGCAGTGGCGCCCAAGTCTTGATTTGATGCTTTTCGGTCCTCTGACTTCGGTTCGAGGTTCCGGATGGGTTTAAGTTGATTGAATTTTTAATTCCAAGGCTGTTATCGGTTCTGTAAAGTTTTGGAATGTTGGTTCTAGTAAGTTTCGTGGTTTCTTAGGTTGATTTGAGGTTGACCTTTTATGGTTTGACGTTCTTTAAATTATATGCGATTTACTGTGTTGTGTAGATTAGGATTAAGTTAGGTTTCAATTAATTTGGTTTCTTAATGATTAAGAGAGGATGTTTTCGTGATTTGAATTGGTTTGATGCTTAAAGTTAATTCGGGCTTCTGGCTTCAGTTGTTTTAATTCGTAAGGGTGTTCTAGTGTGCTGATTTGGGACAAAATTTGAGATTAATAAGGATTTGGTGGCCCTGGGGATTACATGTGACTTGGGCGCACCTGTGGTGGCGCCTAAGTCCTCCCGGTGTACTTGGGCGCACCCATGGTGGCGCCCAAGTGCTTGATTCGTGAGTTTTGGTTGTATTCTGGAATCGTTCACTTGGATTTATAGTTTTAGGTGATCTATGTTGGTAAATTCCGAATCCGAAACAGGTTTGAGTCTCTAGACCTCAAGGGTGATAATGATTGGGGTTGGGTGATCGAAACGCAAACGAAGCGTGTCTTGGGGTTAGACAAAGGAGCTGGGCGCACCTGTGGGGGCGCCCAAGTGAGTGCTATGACTTGGGCTCACCTGTGGTGGCGCCCAAGTGTTGGCCTACTAGGGTGGCTCCTAGTTCGATGGTTTCTAGGGTATTTCTGAGTTGGCTTCAGGTATTTGACTCTGGTTTCGATTGAGAGAGGTTTTTATTTTCGAAATGTGATTGGTTTATTGTTTTAGTTAGGTCTTGATTAGGGTTTAAATTAAGAATTGGTAATCAAAGTTTGATTAAAATTTGGTTAAGGTTTGAATTTGGGGTTGTGAATTGGACTTCGTTGACTACAGTCTTAGTTAATTAGGTTTTTTTTTATTTTGTTGGATTTTTGCTGGGTTAGGATTTATCAAATTAGGGTTTTATTAATGAGGGATTGTTAATTAGGGGTTGTTAATTAGGCTTTACTAAGTGGGGGTTTGGTTAATTGGAGCTTTATTAAGGGTTGTTGATTAGGCTTTAAGGGTTTGATTAATTAAAATTTAATTAATTAAGTCTATAGATTTTAATTGGATGTTTTCACTTAGATGTTTTGAATTAAGTGTTTTAGATTGGAGTTGACTAAGTTAATTTACTTACTTGGGCACGAATGCAATAGTCTAGGATCACCTAATGAGCATCTATTCTATTTTTGTTTGAATTTTTATATTCTTTTATTCCTTTTTTGTTCTCTTCTCTAATTACTAAAGAGTAAGATGAGAAGGGAAGAGTTTTATGATTTTGTGATTTTTTGGTTTTTTTATGCAAAAGTAATGCAACCTAGGCTAAAGTGTGATAATTTAGCAATTCAGAGCTCGGAAGTTCAGCAATAATTCATGTTCATCACAGAAATTCAATAACAAGCTAAATGAAAATGCAAAATATAAAAAACGCAACTGGAGAATGAACTGGGGACTTGGGCGCACACACAGTTGCTCCCAAGTCTCTCCTTGCAGATTGGGATGAACTTGTAACTTCTTACGATACTCCGATGCTATTCCTAACACTTAATGACTAAATGCAGGGTCCTAATGTTAATTACTGATGTCAAAGACTTCGGATCTAAAAAAGATGACACGAGGATCCAAATTAAAGGGGTGACTACCCTTGGCAGAGACTTGGGCGCACCCATAGTGGCGCCCAAGTGCACTGTCTGTTTTTCTTTTCTTTTCCTTCCCTTTTGGTAACGTATTTGCTTATCTTTTCAATTCTTTTCACGATTTAGAATGTAAATTTATAAATCCGAGGGCTCTGATATCAACTTATTCGAAGAAAGAACCGTATTTGAGAAATAAAATACAAATAATGCGAAAAATGCGGTCGAAACCCAACTCCTGGGACTTGGGCGCGCACACAGTGGCGCCCAAGTGCTTTTCTGCACTTTTCCCCTCTTTTCTTCTTTTGTGATATCTTTATGTATTCTTATGATGCCTTTTACGCGATTTAGAACACAAAGTGACAGATCCAAAGGCTTTGATATCAACTTATATGAAGAAGAACCCAAATTTAAGAGACAAAATATGCAAATGATGGAAAACGGGGTCGAAACCCAACTCTTGGGACTTGGGAGCAACTGTATGTGCACCCAAGTGCTTTTCTGCACTTTTCTCTTTCAAGTTCGGATTTTTCTTAATGAGGATGATATGGATGCAAGATCTAACCTAATCACGAGTTCGGGATGATGAAAATAAAGCGAATCTATTACTTATGATTGATCCTAAGCATGTTCCTAATAATAGATGGTTGATGAAAATCAAATCTACCGCTAAACTACTAATATTAATGAAGATCTACTATATATGAATGAACCTAAGCATATTTCTAAGCGTGCATAGTAATGGAATGCAATAAAAAGGGGAGATCTAGGAATACCGGTGTAGAGAGGTGTTTGTTAAGTTCCTAGAACGAAGCTTTCGTGAAGTTCCATGGCTCTAGTTGAAGATGTGAAAGCCTCCTTCTCTATTTCCTCTTCTTCTTCTCTAGATCTGAAGCTTTCTCTCTTTATTGGTGGCTACCTCTCTTCTTCTTCTTCTTCTTTATTCTCTCTTTTCTCTCCTTTCTCAGGGTTTTTGGGTAGCCTCCTTGTAAATTAAGTTAAGAGATCCTTAAATAAGGGTTTAGGGCGTGCAAGAGGGATTAGGGCTGCTGTTTGCACGAACTTCTAGAAGGTTCTCGTATCCCAAGGCCGGATTAGGGCTTCTCGGGACTTGGGCGCATATGTGGTGGCGTCCAAGTGGGTCCCAAGAGTTGGGCGCCCACATGGTGGCGCCCATGTCTAACTTTAAAGCCTAATGGGTCTCGGGTTCGGTTTTGGGTTGTTTTTTGGTCTAAACTGAGTCGAAACTACGAAGAGTAGAGTGGGATATACCTAAGTATACACCGGAGTGCATTTTTAACATTACTGGGGACCTGGCCGCACACACATGGGCGCACCTGTGGTGGCGTCCATGTGTGTCTTGAGTGGGGGCCACTAGGGTAATCTTCCGAGGGTCATATCTTTTGATCCAATGGTCGGATTTGGACGTTCTATATATCGTCGGTGTCGCGACCCCGGACCGAGATCCGGGCTCGCGACGGTGGTGTGGATGGGGTAATGAACTACCCTTAGCAATGATTATATATTTCCTTAATTTCCCACAAGTTTCCATGGTGAGGATTTCACACGCACTCATAGAACATTTGCATTGGTGCGGAAGCGTGTAGCAAATCAAACTCTTAATCCATTCTCATCAATTAAGACTGATAATACACAAGTATGACATGATGTTAGAGGGAGCAATGATCTCATTAGCATTCCCAAAATATGAAGTTAAAGTTTAAACAAAAGATCAAGTTAAATTAACATTCCCCAAAAATAATGGCCAACAAAGGCCAATACAACCAAAAGTATAAATCAAGATCATTCTAAAATCTCCCCAAAATGTTACGTAACTCCAAGCTAGACCAAATGTCTACATGACATTGTCAGGTTGCCACTCCACCAATCGTTGCGGTTCATCGACCGCCTCCTCTGGCTCCTCCTCAAAGGCAATAACGGGAGCTGGACCTGAGTACCACAAAAATGGGTCAGACACGACGGTCTGGCAGGTGGGTGAATAGATAATACCAAGAAAGAAATCAAAGCACATCTTAGACATAACGAAAACTTATTAAAACGATAACTGTCATAAAACAGGATGCATGGTTCATTTAAAGGACAGATGCAATATAAATCATGCGGCGTATTCAAGGTACAGGAACTGACTAGATGGCAACCACACTAAAGCTAAATCCTCTCTATCACTAATGCGATGAGAGCACATTCAGTGCGTTGTGCTCGAGCACACGAAGTGACGAGAACCAACATTATATACATATACATATACACATAGCTAGGCAAGACCACGGCCGCGGAACCGGGTAACGGGACAGGACAGGATCCAAGTTGCAACTGGCGGGAGCACAAGTGGGAGGCCCAAGTCAGTTGATCAGACTGACAAGGACGTCCAAGCTTAGTGGTGCCGACTTATAGGTTACATGAGAAATCAAAACATATACAAACTATATTAGTATAAAACATTCGGGCAGGCGGGGCATGGTGCTCGTAAGCACACATTTCATATCATTATCTGTTCATGCATAAACGGGGCTGGCGGGACATATCAGGTGTATAAATCTGAATTTGAGATAAAACCGGTAGGATCGGGTAATTATACATATAATCTGAGTAAAACAATGCAATGAATCCTTATACCATTACGGACTATATATTGGGGCATCCATATTCAAACAACATGTATAAGGATCTTGTATGTCTATTATTACCCTTAGTATGGTTCTCGAATGATAGAGGACATACCAAGTTTCCTTATACAAGTTGATGAATCCAAAAGTCCCAATACATTTCCGAAATGGTGTTTCTTTCTAAGTCAATCTCCTTATGTCATCCCCTGGGTCTTTCCAAGGTGGTAGGGCATCAGAACAACCCATCCAAACCTTTAAATACCATATCTAAAACAATAGAAAAGACTCAGGAATTCTGGGTGAAATTCGATCACATGTCGGTTAGCTGGCGGTTAGCCGCCGAGGTGATCGGCGGTTAGCCGCTGGATGACCGCGGGGCTGACTGCGATTCACCCTGCTAAAATATAGCATTCTGTGTTTCTAACCGCGCATCTCGGCTACCTGGCGGTCACAGGGTTTTTGGTTAGCGGTTAGCCGCGAGCTGACCGCTGGGCTGACCGCGGTTCGCCTGTCAAAACACAGCATTCTGTGTTTCTAACCGAATCCGGGTCGGCTAGCCGCCGGTCACCTGTCGGCTAGCCGCCAAGGTGACCGCCCGCTGACCGCCCATCTGCGGGAATTCTACATCAGGTGCAGATTTCAGTTCTTTCTTTCCCAAACCCTTTCACCTCAACTCCAACCATTTCCTAACATGAAATGGGTCTATTCCCTTCCATTTAACATTTAATCCTTTCCACCAACCACCATTCCATCAATGCATTAATTCTCCTACCAATACAAATCTCATTCAATGCAAGTACAAATATCATTTAAGAGGTCCATAATGTCAAAAATAAGCTTTAATGAATGAGTGCATACATTCTCATAAAACTAACTAAGAAGAAATCTTATCAATAAGTATATTTCCCAAAAAGTATTATGAAACATAATAAACTAGTGGAATAGGAATAGTAAAAATCCACATTTTCAATAAAAAAGAACTTATTCAAATCAAATCCATTCATTCACTTGCCTTGGTCTCCAAATATGCTAGTGAGCTCTAATCACACTCTCAAGCTCAAAATCTACAATCTACACAAAAATCCCCAATATACATTCATTACAACCCTAGAATGTCAAAATCAAGAAATAGATGGAGATAGCTTCCAATAATCAAGGTGAAGCACCTCCATGGCTAGAAGAACACACAACCAAGAGATGAAAAGAAGAGCTTACATGAAAAGTCCTCTAATGGCAAGAGCTTGCTCAAAATGTAGCTTGGAATGGAAGGCTCTCTCTAAAAATGGTATCAAGATGAAGCTCTCATGGAGGGGAAGAAGATTACCACCTCCATTTTACCTTTAACAATAGATTTGAGAGAGATTGAGAGATGGAGAAGCAAGAAGGCACAAGAATAACCTAGGGCTGGAACTCTCTATGCTCTCAAAGGAAAGTTGCAGGAAAAGGGGGAAGAAGGAATGAACTCCTCTTTATATAGAAAATCTGAATGGGTCCCACAACTTAAAAATCCAATTGGGCTAAAACATCGCTCTACGGGCTTCGGATGGATTCGACGAAGAAGGAAGAATAAATCGTCGAAATTTCTACTTTCCAAAAAGTATATATTTTACGAGTTTCGGAGACATTGAAAATAGTGTCCAGATTTTGTGTAAAAAGACTGTTTTACCCCTATCAATGGCAAAGTAGGGTTTAGAGGTCTCGAATGGAAACGGAACAAATACGAAAGTTGTCGGGAATCATAAAATACATTAAACGGAGCAAATTACAGATTTCCAGAATTATTAAATAAATCCCAAAACTAATCAAGACACAATAAAAGGAACCCCCAAAGGGCCACACTAGATCAAAAGAGTTCTCAAATTCATTCAAAGCTATAAAAAGCTATTCTAATCCAGATTTAACCAATTTCCACTAATCTCACTTATAAATAAGTCACGTCTTAATTAACACTAATCGGAAACTCTCGGGGTGGGTTCTTACATCCTCCACCCCTTAGGGCATTTGGTCCACCAAATGAAACAAAATAACTAACCTCGGGTAGTAGATGCGGATACTTCTTCTGAACTTGGTCCCGTAATTCCCACGTTGCCTCTTCAGGTCCGTGATTTTCCCAAAGCACTTTCACCCATTGAATTGTCCTTGTCCTCAGTTCCTGTTCTTTCGTATCGATGATCTGAATAGGCTTCTCGACATAGGTGGCATCTTCTCTGATCTCTAATGGTTCATGACGAAGTACATGTGACGGGTCGGGGACGTACTTCTTCAACATAGACACATGGAACACATTGTGTACGCCGGAAAGCTCAGGTGGTAAGGCTAATCTATAAGCCACGTCACCAATCTTGCTCACGATATCATAGGGTCCAATGTATCTCCGAGATAATTTGCCTTTCTATCCGAATCTCAGAGTTCCTCTAGTAGGTGACACCTTCAAGAAAACCTTATCTCCTTCCTTAAAATGTAAGTCCTTTCGATGAGAGTCTGCATAACTCTTCTGTCTACTCCGGGCTATTTTCAGACGTTCTTGGATCAACTTGACTTTGTCACTGGTTTCACTCACCATAGTCGGTCCATGAAAACTGCGAATACCTACTTCTTCCCAACAGACTGGAGTTCTACACTTCCTACCATACAATGCCTCAAAAGGCGCCATTCCAATGCTCGAATGATAACTGTTGTTGTAGGCGAACTCGCAAAGCGGTAGGGTCCCGTCCCATTGAGTCTTGAAATCTAGCACACACGCTCGAAGCATATCTTCAAGGGTCTGAATTGTTCTTTCCGACTGACCATGTGTTTGTGGGTGATACGCTGTGCTGAACTGAAGCTTCGTTCCCATAGACTCATGCAAAGTCTTCAAGAATCTCGAGACGAATCTGCTATCTCTGTCCGAAGTAATGGAGACTGGCTACCCATGACGGCTGACAATCTCGTTGACAAACAACTCCGCGAGAGGTAACATATGCATTTTCTCTCCGGTCTTCATAGGAATAAAATGAGCTGATTTTGTAAGACGGTCCACAATGACCCATATGGAGTTATTCCCTTTTCGGGTCCTTGGCAATCCCGAGATGAAATCCATGGTGATATGTTCCCACTTCCATTCTGGGATCTCTAATGGCTGCAACAACCCTGGAGGTCTCTGATGCTCTGCCTTCACCAACTGACACGTCATACATCGGGAAACGAAAGCTGCTATTTCCCTCTTCATGTTGTTCCACCAAAATCTGCCCTTCAAGTTCTGATACATCTTTGTGCTACCCGGATGCATAGATTACTTCATACTGTGCGCTTCTGTCATAATGTCATTCTTCAAATCTTCAATATTGGGCACGCATAGACGATCACGATAGAATAAGACTCATCCACAATACGAAAATCAGGACGTTCTGCTATATGTTCTGAAATCTTGGCCAACTCTGGATCTTGCAATTGGTCATCCTTGATCTTCCGAATGAACGAGGGTTCAGACACTGACATGTTGGCTAACATCACTCCCTCACTTAGGGGCTGAAAATCTACCCCCAACTCTTCAAATTGCTGAAAGAAGCAAGTAACTCTTAGGCTTGCCACACTTGCTGACTTCCTACTCAAGGCATCGGCTACTACATTTGCCTTTCCCGGGTGATACTTGATCGGAAAATCATAATCTTTAATATATTCCATCCATCTTCTTTGTCTCATATTCAACTCCTTCTGAGAGAACAAATACTGTAAGCTGCGGTGATCGGAGTGGACTTCAAATTTCTCTCCGTAGAGGTAATGTCTCCACATCTTTAGTGCAAAAACGACCGCTGCTAACTCCAGGTCATGCGTTGCATAGTTCTTCTCGTGGTCCTTCAACTGACGGGATCCATAAGCAACGACTTTTCCATCTTGCATCAACACACAACCGAGTCCAATATTTGAAGCATCTGTAAAAATGGTGTAACCGCCGCTCCCGGATGGTAAAGTGAGGACGGGTGCTGAAGTTAATCTCTTTTTCAACTCTTGGAAGCTGGTCTCACATTGGTCTGTCCACACATAAGGTGCATTCTTCTTGGTCAACTTCGTCAATGAAGCTGCGATCGACGAAAATCCCTACACAAATCTTCGATAGTAACCCGCCAATCCAAGAAAACTTCTGATTTCTGACGCGTTCTTCGGTCTTTCCCACTTCACAACTGCATCTATCTTGGCTGAGTCCACTGATAATCCTTCTTTGGAAATGATATGTCCTAAAAATGCGACTTCTTCAAGCCAAAATTCGCACTTGGCGAGCTTCGCATACAATTGGTTGTCTCTTAGAAGTTGCAATGCTATCCTCAAATGCTCTTCATGTTCTTCTCTAGACTTAGAGTACACCAAAATGTCATCAATAAACACCACTGTGAATTGGTCTAAGTGCTCAGCGAATATTTTGTTCATCAAAGCCATGAATACTGCCGGTGCATTCGTCAGTCCAAACGGCATCACTAGAAATTCATAGTGTCCATATCTCTCAGCTGATGGTAACCGGATCTTAGATCGATCTTCGAAAAGTAAGCAGCACCTTGCAATTGGTCAAACTATTCATCTATCCTTGGCAACGGATACTTGTTCTTGATGGTAGCTTGGTTCAATTTCCGATAGTCAATACACATTCTCATGGAACCGTCTTTCTTCTTGACGAATAAAACTGGAGCTCCCCAAGGTGAGACGCTCGGTCTAATAAAACCTTTATCCAACAATTCTTGCAACTGAATCTTCAACTCTCCTAATTCAGCTGGAGCCATTCTGTATGGTGCAATAGATATCGGAGCGGTCCATGGTAATAACTCGATGGTGAAGTCAATCTCCCTAACAGGTGGTAAACCTGGGATTTCTTCTGGAAAAATGTCTGGGAATTCGCAAACAATTGGGATCTCCTCCACCCCTTGGGACCGTTTATCCTCCGTGATAAACGCTAAATAGCATTCACATCCACTTCTCACTAGTTTATCAGCCTTCAATGCTGAGACGAATCTTGGACAAGAATTCCTCCTCTCCCCATGGAACAATACTCCTGCTGGGGTCTCCTCTAATTTGAACGTGAGGGTCTTATGGAAACAGTCCATCGTAGCATGGTATCCTGCTAACCAATCCATTCCTAGAATGACATCAAAATCATACATCTCCAACAAAATAAGATTCGCCGGTAACACCACATCTCCTATCTTAATAGCACATCTAGGATAATACTTCCTACACACAACTTGTTTTCCTACGGGGGTGGACACTGTCAACACATACTCAAGTTCTCTAGCAGGCATAACAATCAGCTTAGAAAATTTTGGGGACAAGAAAGAGTGCGTAGAGCCAGGGTCAAACAAAATCTTAGCCTCAAATCCACAAACTAGGAGTGTACCTTCCACCACGTTATCTGCTGCCTCTGCATCAGCTTGGTTAATTGCATACACTTATCCTCGCTGCCGAGGCCTGTTCTGAGCTTGTTGCTGCCTTCCTTGCTGTGCATTCCTATGCTGCTGAGGAGGACACTGATTCTGATTCTGTCCTTGCTGACGCGCTTGCTGCTATTGTGGAGGTCTGTACTATTGCTGCGGTGCCTGCTGCTGGAGTGGCCTGGGCTGGTTCTGTACAGTTAGTGCGTTCTGAGGTGGTGCCTGGCGCTGTGTTCCTTGTTGTTGCTGATTCTGTCTGTTGTTACCTTGTCCATCTTGCCTTGGGCAGTCTTTGAGCTGGTGTGCCATGGATCCACATCTGAAACATGCTCCCGTAATCGTACGGCATTGAGCACTTTCATGGTTTTTACCACAATGAACGCAAACTAGAGCATTCTGCACGTTTTGTTCATGCCTCGGTCGTTTGTTCTGATGGTTCCTTGGTGGGTGATTCTGTTGGTGAGCTGGTGCCTTTCCTTGGATCTTGAGGATCTTGTTGTTCAGGTTCTCGAATTTATAGGCCCTTCTCACAGCCTCTTCAAAAGTGGCAGGTGCTACAACACCTGTGGCATCCCTTTCAATGATCGGGTTAAGTCCTTCAAGGAACTTCGCTATCTTTTTCTCCACAGTGTCAATTAACTCGGAGGCATATCGAGACAACCTTTTGAACTTCGTGAGGTACTCTTGAACGGTCGTGTTACCTTGTACGAGCTGCTGGAATTCAATGGCTTTTTGCCTCTTCACATGTGTCGGTACATACTTATCACTGAATTGCCTCTTGAAACTTGTCCAAGCCTCTGCGTCTGCTATAGTCCTATACTCAGCCTTGACTGTTTTCCACCATATATCCGCTAGGCCGGTGAACATGGAAGCGTTGAGTTGCACTTGCTGCCTACCGGTACATCTAAATACCTTAAAGATGTTCTCCGTATGCTCCAACCAGTCATCTGCAGCTAATGGGTCCTCATGCCCAGTGAACTCCTTAGGACCCCTCTTCCTAAACTTTTCAAACAACGCATTGGGGTCATGTTCCCTATTGTTAATGACAATTTGAGGGCCTAGAGGTTGCGCTGGTGCCGGTTCAGGCCTCCTTTCTAACACTTCTAATAACTGCCTTTGCATCATAGCCATCTCCCTAGCATGCTCCTCATCCTTCCTGGCCATTTGCTCTTGCAATCTTGCCTGATTTTCATTGGCTTGACGTTGTTGGTCAAGCATGGCTTGCATCATCTGTTGAAATTGATTCTGCATATTTGGATCCGGAGTACCGTTTCCTAGTGGCCCGGTGTGTTCACTATTGCTTGCGGTGGGATTGTCGGTTACGGGTCTTTTTCGAGGTGGCATATCACTGTAAAACAAATTGTTAGCACATACAATTATATAAGGGTCACACATTGCTCATACGAGTCTAACTAACGAAAAGTCTAACGGATCCTCGCCACGTCCTTAGGATTTCTAGTTTCTTTTAATTGCTTGAAACACGTCTCGCTCTGATACCAGTCTGTCGCAACCCCGGACCGAGATCCGGGCCCGCGACGGTGGTGTGGATGGGGTAATGAACTACCCTTAGCAATGATTATACACTTCCTTAATTTCCCACAGGTTTCCGCGGTGAGGATTTCACACACACTCATAGAACATTTGCATTGGTGCGGAAGCGTGTAGCAAATCAAACTCTTAATCCATTCTCATCAATTAAGACTGATAATACATAAGTATGACATGATGTCAGAGTGAGCAATGATCTCATTAGCATTCCCAAAATATGAAGTTAAAGTTTAAACAAAAGATCAAGTTAAATTAACATTCCCCAAAAATAATGGCCAACAAAGGCCAATACAACCAAAAGTATAAATCAAGATCATTCTAAAATCTCCCCAAAATGTTACGTAACTGTCGGATGTGAATTTCGACCCCCCCCTCCCATTTTCCTCTCCAAGAGAGGCATGGTTTGGGGAAATCTCCATTCATCTATATATATGCTATTTAAATTTTACATCGAAAATGAGGATTCCGACTACCCCTCAAAATCGATGGATCACGATCGCCAGCTACGGTACGGCCGTAACACCGTTCTTCGACAAAAGTCGAAGAAATGTGGGGAGAAAAATAATAAGGTGGGTTCTTCCTCTCGTCTAATGTGCTGCCGGCAACACACGACGGTTGTCCTGTCACATTTAATTTGGGTCTCTTTGGGTCTCTTTAATTTGGGTCAATTCAGGGTCATGAGTTAAAGTCCGAATAAAGGTTAATCCTCACATAGCATAATCGTAGTATATCCAAGTAAAATAAAATAACTAGAATAAATAAAATAAACTAAAAGAGGGGGAGGTGCCAAATATTTAAGAAGAGGATCGGCCCCGTTCCCGGGTACCCCCTTCTGATCCCTTGGCAAAATAGGGTTTAAAGGCTGATTTTTTCAAACCAAAATGATGATGCAAATGAGACTTTGACTTGTGATTTCTGTGTTTTTCGTGTGCGATACACGAGTGATAAAAGTAAAAGGCCGATGGGCCGTAATTAATTGAAGGTGGCCGATGGGCCAGGATTGATTGAAAATGGCCGATAGGCCAGTGTTTGTTTTAGGGTGGCCGATGGGCCGTGATTGATTAAAAGTGTGTGTGAAATCACTCATCTCATCTCGTTATTCTCATTTATTCAATTTTAGAAATCAGTTCTTTATTCCCTTTATCATTAAGTTCGATTAAATATCTGGCACCTGAGGTGGAGGAAGAAATAAAAGGAAAATCTTTTTTGGGTTTATTTTTATTGGTTTTATAGTTTTTATAGCTTTTTTATATGGGGGCTAGAAGGGCCTAACTAAGGGATTTTACTTGGATCTATGTGATTAGTGCTTTACTACTGATCATCGGATTTACCCTAACCTAAGGTCCTAGACCGCCCACATCAGCTCTCCCAGTCCCCTAACGGAACGGGAAAAGTGATGGGGAGAAGCCTAATGCACTAAGCTACCTAACGGGGAAATCCGATCTAATCCTAGGGTATGAATAGCCTGAGTTTGATGGTTCAGCGCCTAAGCAACTTATTAATTGTGATTTTTAATTGGTTCGGTTTGTTTTGAGTTGAAGATTGATTAAGAGGTGGATTAAATGTATTTCGGGGTTCTGTTTAAGTTGTTTAAGGTTCTGGAATTTATGGTTTATTTTAAAACGTGAAATGATGTCGAAATCCGTGAAACGGGGTTGGCAGAAGACTTGGGCGCCAGGGGGGTGGCGCCTAGGTTACTCTGGTGACTTGGGCGCCCAGACAGTGGCGCCTAAGTGGCTGTTTCTGGGTGGTTTGGCTAGCGACGATGGTATCGATGTTATTTTCGAAATCCAAGGAGTTCTTACTTGGTGAATTTTAATGTTTCAAATTGTTCTAATTCTCTGATGTTCAAATGTCAAAGGGATTCGGATCCGGATTTTGAAACAAAATTTAGAATTCGCGTTTTAGTGCAAATGAGAGGATGGGCGCCAAAGGGGGTGGTGCCCAGGTGGATGGCTTGAGATTTTCAGGTATCCCAGATGGGATTTGATATTGGTTTTCGGGTTTAGAGACTATTTTAGGTTCTGGTTTTAGTTAATTTAAGTGGTAATGTGTTTAGCTATTCGTTTTAAATTGAAGTTGTGAACCAAGGTTAGAGTGTAGGATAGGCGCCACAGGGGTGGTGCCTAGGTGGTTGTTTGTTTGCTCGTAAAGGCTTTGGGAGCCAAGCCCGAATCAATTAAAGTTTCAAACGTTTTAAGTTAAAAGTGTTTTAATATGTTGATTCGGATTGGTTTAAATGTTAATTAATTATGTTAAATTGTCGATTGGGGTACTTTATGAAAACAGGTAGGTTGGGCGCCCAGGGTGTGGCGCCTAGGTTGATTTGGCAGGATGGGCGCCCAAGGGGTGGCGCCCAGGTGACTGTGCTAAGGGTCGGTCGGTTCGGTATTTTTTTAGGTCAATTTAAGTTTAAATTGGTTTAAGGGCTTAGTGTGTTTGGGTGTGGGATGCTATTCGTATTCAATTGGGATTTATTTAAACACCAATTAATTGGGCTAAGTTGTGAATCAGGTTTTTCCGAAAACAGGGAAGCTGGGCGCCCAGGGTGTGGTGCCCAGGTGGATTTGACAGATGGGCGCCAAGGGTGTGGCGCCCAGGTGAATTATTCTGTGGTTTGGGTCGGTTCCGTATTTTTTAGGTTGATTTGCGGTTGAGCTTTATGGTTTGATGTATTTTAAATTAAAAATGTTCTGTTGCGATGATTAAGATTAAATTCGGTTTCAATTAATTTGGCTTTAGTAACGGGAGAGGCTGGGCGCCAAGAGAGTGGTGCCCAGGTGGAGGTGACAGGATGGGCGCCCAGGGGGTGGCGCCCAAGTGTCTGTCTTGTGCGTCCGAGTTGGTTCGATGTTTCAAGTCTATTCGGGTTTATAGTTCCGATTGTTTTAGATTTCAAGGGTGTTCCGGGGTGTTGATCGTGATTGACTTCGAATTTAATTTCAAGTGGGGTTTCCAAGTGATTGGGTAGGACGGGCGCCAGGAGGGTGGTGCCCAAGTGGATGCGGAAGGATAGGCACCAAGGGGGTGGCGCCCAAGTGGATGCGGAAGGATAGGCACCAAGGGGGTGGCGCCCAAGTGGATGCGGCAGGATAGGCACCAAGGGGGTGGCGCCCAAGTGTATGCGGAAGGATAGGCACCATGGGGGTGGCGCCCAAGTGGATGTTTTGTGATTTATTCGTTTTGTATTTTCTAAGTTGGCTTGAGTTCAAATTGATTAAGGTTTCGAGTCTTTTAGGTTAATAGTGTTTTAAGGTGTTAATTCGGGTTTAATCAATTAAGTTTAATTAAGTGGTGGTTTCTAAGGGAATGTGATAAGATAGGAGCCAGGAGGGTGGTGCCCAAGTGTAAAGGCAGGCTGGGCGCCCAGGGGGTGGCGCCCAGGTGTCTGTTTTGTGGTTTCGGGTTGCTTTTGCGTTTTTAGGTTGGTTCAAGTCTAAGTTGATCGAGGTTTTAGGTTTCTTAAATTTAAAAGTGTTTTGTTATGTTAACTAGGATTAAATTTGGGTTGTGATTAATTAGAAGTTTTAATTAGGGGTTCTTTAGAAACGGGATAGGATGGGCGCCAAGAGGGTGGTGCCCAGGCGGCAGTGCAGGCTGGACACCCAGGGGGTGGCGCCCAGGTGGACTTTTTAGAGTTTTGTTGGTTTTGAGTTTTTGAGTTAATTAGAGATTAAGTTGATTAAGGTTTACTTATTCTAGGTTTAAAATGTTTTACTGTGTTGATTCGGATTAATTTAAAGTCTTAACTAATTAACTTAAGCTTTAACCGGGTTGTCTTAGGGAATGAGTAGGCTGGGCACCCAGAGGGTGGCGCCCAGGTGGCTGTGGAAGGATGGGCGCTTAGGGGGTGGCGCCCAGGTGACTGTCTTTTGGGGTTTTAGGTTTTTTTGTGTTTTTAAAGTTCTTAATTACTTCTAAATCCGAATTAATTAGGGTCTTAAGGTTTTAGGGTTCTTAATGATTTGATGTTTCTCAAGTTAGCTAATTTTGATGTTTTAATTAATCTTATGATTTATCCTACTTAGGCGCTAAACTCAATAACCTAGACTATCTAATTATTATTTTTTGGGTTTTCTGGATATCTTTTAATTTGTTTTTGGTTTCTCGTCTAATTTACTAGAGAGTAAGGAAAGAGAAGAAGGGATTTTATGTTTTATGATTTTTTTGGGATTTTCTATGGATGTGTGGTTCAAATGATATGATGTGAAGTGTGACAAAAAATGGTAATTTGAAGTTCAGAACATGTCAAACAACCTAACATATCATCATCATGCAGTTTCTAAATGAACTAAATGCGGACGATTTGAAGTTGTGCACAAAAGTGGAGAAATCCACTTGGGCGCCACCCCTGTGGCGCCTACCCTGCTCAGTCAGGGTTTTCAAAGGAACACAACGAACGCACAAGAATCTTAGTGTTTTCAACACAACTTCCAATATTCAGCGACTGATGCGAATGTATTAATTCGAACTACTAGCGATGCAACTAACGAAACTATAAGCAAACGATGCAACGGGCGGAGATCTAGAATCCGGACCCTGTCTCAGAAGGGTAGGCGCCCAGGGGGTGGCGCCCAGGTGATTCTGGAAAGGGCAGGCGCCCAGTGGGTGGCGCCCAGGTGTTCTGGAGAGGGCAGGCGCCCAGTGGGTGGCGCCCTGCCTTTCTGCCAAAGGCTGTTCGCGATCTTTTCAATATAAATGATGATGGTGATGATGCTAATGCGAGATCTGATCTAACTATGCAATTAAAACTACAAAATAAAGACAAATCTACTGTATTAGAATGAACCTAAACATATTACTAACATGATGATGCACTAATGCTATTTTTATCACAAGCTAATGTAGATCTACGATGCTCAAATGATCCTAAGCATATTTCTAAGAATGAATGGTAATGGAATATAGAAAAAGAAAGAAGAGATCTAGGAATACCGGTATACGACGCGTTCCTCAAGTTCCTAAAGCGAAGCTTTTGCAAAGATCCATAGCTCCAGTTGAAGATATGGAAGCCTCCTCCTCTCTTTCTCCTTCCTCTACTATAGATCTGAAGTTCTTCTCTAATAGTGGCTACCTTTCTTCTTCTTTTTCTATTCTCTCCTTTTGTCTCCTTTCTTAGGGTTTTTGGGTAGCCTCCCCTTGTAAATGAAGTTAAGAGGGATTATATAGGTTTGGGACGAGTTTAGAAGGGGCTAGGGCTTCATTAATTCGTGTTTCTAGAAGGTCTCACGCATCCCTAGGCGGCTTAAGTTGTTTTAGGGTGAACTAGGGTTTGGAGGGAGGATGGGCGCCCATGGGGTGGCGCCCACATGGCCTGCGCAGGCTGGGCACCCACAGGGTGGCGCCCAGGTGATCCTGGAGAGAGTGGGCACCCACAGGGTGGTGCCCAGCTGGTTCGTGCTTCGCTTTTGATCCTTGGTCCCATTTGGAGTCGAGACTAAACGGATATGTCTTCACCTGGGGGGGGACCTACATTAGCATTTAATAGGCTGGGCGCCACATGGGTGGTGCCCAGATGGATTTCAAGGCTGGGCGCCACATGGGTGGTGCCCAGATGGATTTAAAGGCTGGGCGCCACATGGGTGGGGCCTAGGTGGTTCGGTTCGTCTTCGATGCTTGGTCCTACGTATGAGTGGTCCCGGTCTAATCTCGAACCAAACAAATAAATTTTAAGGTGGGCACCCACCATGGGGTGCCTAGGTGATTCTAGGAAGTGTGGGCGCCACAGGGTTGGTGCCTATGTGGAACTTAGGAGGGTAGGCGCCACATGGGTGGTGCCTAGGTGGAGTCAGTTCATTTTCGGAGTTCGGCCCCTACGTTGAGTGGTCCCGGGCTACTTTTAGGCTAACTAGTGAAATTTGGAGGCTGGGCGCCCACCATGGGGCGCCTAGGTGGTCCCGGGCTGTGTGGGCGCCCACCATGGGGCGCCTAGATGGTTTTCCATAGGGTGGGCGCCACATGGGTGGTGCCTAGGTGATCTCTTCTTAGGACAAACTTCGGAAGCTCATAACTTTTGACTCGCTTATCGGATTTGGACGTTCTACATACCGCCGGAAAGCTCTCGAAGTGAGGAATTCAATGGTTTAAATTTCTTGACAAATAGGAGCTGAAAAATATGGGGGATCTCTGGACCAATGAATTCGATTTCTTAACTTAGGCTAATCGGGTGATATTTTGGCAAACTAAGTATGGTCTTTGGAGGGATTGGCCTAAGCATGTCTTAAGTGGTCCAGAGAGGGTTTGAGTGGTGTCATGGTTCACTCCTTGTGTGAGTAGTGGGTTAGGCTCAAGATCTTGACGCGACTCGGCTTCTCTCTCATGAACTTCTAGAAATCGTTGGACTAACAACAAGCATCTTCATCGTCGTTAATTAATCTGAATTATGTCATTAATCATTCAATTATGGGTGAAATGGGGGCATCGCTATATATGATAGGTATTTAAGGCTATCATAGGGGCCAAATGAGGTGTCTACAGTATGCCCCTCTTTGGAGAGCAACACGTGGGGAGTTGTGCTCCAAAGAAAGTAGACACACCACTCATGACTCACGGGAGCTTTTGAGCTCGCGGGAGTGGCCATCTATGGATGTATGCAATTGCAAATTCATTCTAAAGATGAGGTTCACTTTTCTAGGATTGATCCTGATTCAGGGGGAAAAAGAAAAAGAAGAAGTTACGTGCCTACTGATTTGTTGGAAACCCGAGATCTGTGCCTCGGTGCCCGTGGTATTGCCACGTGGCGGGTTGGGAACCGTGCCCCGGTTGCTAAAATTTAAAATGATGGCGGGAACTGTGCCCCGATGGTCTGAATCAGAAGTCAATCTTTCGATTGGTTAAGTCACTATTAGAATTTCACATGTTCATGCAATAGAGTTTGGTTCAACTGGTCATATATAGCATCTTTTAACTTTCATCCACAGTTAAAACTAACTAGCAAAAATGGGGATCTTGAAGGGAATTACAAATATAGTTCAAGCAATAGTGTGAGGTGCATATGAGAATGAGACGCATTTTTTTTTTTTTTTAAAGATGTTTGATTTTAAAACTCAGGTATGCATCGAAAAAGCTAAATCAACGGAAGACGGTCACCGGGAAAGCCATCACTCTCTAGGGATCTTGGTCTTCACCCAAGCTTAAATGAGAACCTGGGATAGATTCGATCAACTTTTTGGTGCTTAGCATGGAGAGTTTCAAGTTACACGGTTTCCATCTTCCAACGTCAAGATTTGAGTCGGCGAACGCACAATTCATGAGAACATGATATTATGGTTGCCATACCGGTTATAAGCGCTTAAGGGAGGCCGACGGTGACTCAATTTCCAGACATGAAGTAAAATCATGAAAATCACAGTCAAGGGTACTTACCTCCAGAGCTTTCCGTAAGTCCAACGTTGGGGACCACTTCCATTTCCTTTCATCATTTGTTTGCCGAAGCTTGAGTCATCTGCCTCCATCAGTGTACTTGAATGTCTTTCACCTTTGGTGTCTTCGTTTTTGCTTTGGGAACCTTGATCGTAGCCCCAAGTGCAAGGCCGCGATTGTAGTAATAACCGGTGAAACCGGATCGATCCACGGAGAGTTTATTTATCGCAAAACCTGTCCTAAAAAAAAAACTAGTTCTAGCCTAAAAAAAACTATAGAAATCAAACTTTCTAATTTAATTAAAAGTTAATTACAAATCTGAAATATTAATTACAACCAAAGAAAATTAAAATCTTAATCTAGAAACCTAATCTAACCACTGCATCACCATAAGATTTATTAGACAACCAATTGCAATAATTGTAAGGGGTGCATAAAATAAAGAATAAAATCAAATAAAATCAAATCAAATAAAATAAAATCAGAGAATAAAGAAATTATATTTTAATTCTAAAACTTTGCAATAATTACTTTGCTTAATGCCATCAAGAAAAATCAAGACCACCGCACCAAGTGCGCACTGTCACTACGCACAAAAATTCAATGTTGACTCATTGGTGAAGACCAAGACCTCATAAACTTGATTTATTAATGAAAGACCCATTACAAGCAAATAACCATTACAAAATTCTTTTAATAAAAAATAAAGTGCATCCAACCTTACCATAGACACAAGAAACACTAAACGGAGGAGAGGGACTCGCGGTCTTGAACGGCGATCCAACCGGCTCTCGTTTCGCGATCTGAAATCCAAGCAAGGGAAGGTGATGAATGGCTGGTCCGATGGTGGAGTGACGATAGCAACGGCGGCGGCGCGATGGCGTAGAAATCCAAGTGGTAGTGTGCCTTAGGGAAGGCCTTGAATGAAATATTGATGGAAGGAGGAGAGATGAAGAAGAATTAATGGAAAAAGGGGGAATATTGTTGCTGGTCGTCCAAGGGGAATGGAGAGATGATGATGATCCACGTCCAGCCCTCTTTTGGCTCTATTTATATATTTTTGATGGCTTTTGGTTGCAAGGTTTTTGATTTGGGTAAGGATTAGTAGTGTGTGGTCCAAGTTGGATTAGGATTAAGAGAGTTTTTTGAGAGATTTTCTAGGGGTTGGCTCACAATCCTAGTAAAAATAGGATTGTTCTTATCTCATGCAACTCCCTCTCTTGGGTCCCACTTGGGTTAAGGATCAATTCAAATCTGAATTTCAGATTTGATGTGCAATTCTTGAATGCATGTGGACCCCACTTGGATGTAGACAAGACATGAAACGTCCCATGCTTTGGCTAAAATAATTTCAAATCTGAAATTCAGATTTGTATCTCAAATTAGAACAAATGATGGGCCCCACATGAGTGTGCAAGCCTTAATCCTCCATTCCTCTTGGACGTCCACACCTTGGAGGTATCTTCTTTTTGCAATTTTGTTTTCTTCTTTGTTTGGCTTGAATTGAATCTTAGCCATCCATCTTGATATGTAAGCAATATTTGTTGGAGAGTAGATAGGACACCTCATCATCTCATGGCCCACAAATTTGGAACTTATCTTCAAGAGATTAAATCTGATTTTCTTCTTGCATATGAGAGCGGACCCTACCATGGCCGCCCCTACCTTAGATCCATGCCAAAGGAAGGTGGGTCCATGGCGCATTTGATTCATCAATTCTCTTTCGTGGGCCCCGATTTCTGAAATTCCCTACAAAAATAAAAGCAAAGATCAAAGAATAATCTAATTATATAGGTAAGGAATTATGCAAGATGCGGTCCCAATTCACACCAAATAAATGCATAAAATGTCACCATTTTATCAAGTTTTCTTCAATTAAATTAAAGGTGCAAAGAAAATTCATCATTTCATGTGTGAAAAAAAAGTTGTGGGGAATTTTTGACTTTCAATGCCAAAAATAGAGAAATTCATGATTTTATGTGAAAATGCAATTTTTGGATGAATTTTGACTCAAATTCAGACTTTGATGCTCAAAACATAAATTCATACTTTTTTTACTAAAATGGTCCATGATTTGATGATTAAGTCCTTAATTACTCTAAAATGATGAGGAAATTCTACATTTTTAAGGACTTATCAAACCTGTATTGAACAAACACTAAAAGATTCTGCATTTCTCATTGTTAGTGCTCTGTAGTTCAAATTTCATTGATGGAGATGACATGGGATGTAATGCACAATATCAGATGTATGCGTGATGGGACTAATGTGCATGTGACAGGTCCTTATGTGATGGGACAATGTTTGGTTGACAATGTGCACCATGTTATTGTGCCTCTTTTAACTTGCTTTCTCTCTCTCTCTTTTGGTTATTTATTTATTTATTTATTCATTTTTTATTTTTATTTTTTGCTTTTTTTTTCTTTTTTGTTTCTTGTTTTTGTTTTTTTATTTATTATTATTATTATTATTTATTTATTTATTTTATTTTATTTTTTCTTTCTTTGTTTTTTTTTATCATTATTATTTTTAATCGTCGATCATCACCAATTCTTGTTCTGGCTCAGCTTTTCAGAATTCTAGGACAATTTGGCTCAAGGAGGCCTCTGATTCTTTAAGGTGACAGATAGGCGCCACAGGGGTGGTGCCCAGCCTGTTCGAGCTTTGGTTCAAGGACTATGAAAAGAGACAGCTTGGGCGCCCAGGGGATGGTGCCTGGGCGGATTGCATGGATGAAGTTTGTCTCGAAGTAGAATGGTGGATTTGGGAGACAAGTCACCTAAACGTCCAAGAAGTGGTGCCCAAGATGTAGTCCTAGTCCGTTTTAGAATGTAGTTTTAACTTCAATGAAGTAGGTTGCATTTCAAGTTGGTTTTGAAGTAGAATTTCGAATTCAGAAAAATATGTGATCTGGGCGCCCAAGGAGTGGTGCCTAGATTGCATTTTAGGTTGGTCTCGAAGTAGAACTTGAATTCAGGGTAATGTGTGACCTGGGCGCCAAAGGGGTGGCGCCCAGACTGCATTTTGAGTTGGTCTCGAAGTAGGATTCGTGTTCAGCCTATCGTACCAAGAGTCCTCGTCGGAGTAGAAGCTTGACCTTTAGAGAATAGGTGATTTGGGCGCCCGGGGTGTGGCGCCTACGTGGAATTGCATGTACAACACTTAGAGTCCCTGTCAAAGAGAAGCCCTGAATTCTAGGAAGAATGGGTGACCTGGGCGCCCAGAGGGTGGCGCCCAAGCTGCAGTTCGTGTACTTTTAAAATTCTCATGGGGTTCAGACTCTAATCTATATAAGTGTATCAAGGCCACGAATTTCCCACAACTCCTACTCTTTCAGACTTCGAATTTCAAAGCCTTCAAGCTCTTCCTTGCTCCCAAGTAAGTTTTCTCTTCTCCTTTTCTTTTTTTTTTAAGATGAATGGCACGTCTCATGTATATACTTCTAATTGTATGATTTTTTTAGTTGATCAACTTGGTATATGATTTCAGATTAAAGCATCCTTTTTTATTTGTTTTGTATGTTCTCTTTTTCTTTTTTTAAATTCGCTTTTATCCTCTTTGGGTTATGTGGTTGATCATTTTTTTTTTTAAATTTTTTTTTTTTTTTTAAATCCTTTTGATCATGTGTTGGCCTTTTTGTTTCTTTTTGTGTTTGGTGATTTTTACATCTGATATTTCAAGATTATGTTCAGTTTTCGTCATGCACATGCACAATCTTTGATTTGAATTTGAACCTAGTCTTATGCTCTTGCGTACATGTTGGCTTTGTTTTGGTTGTGGTGATGTCTTGTCCCACGTTTTCTTTATTTAATTCATCAAGGCTGTTTTATGGCATAGGCAAGTCTGTCATGGTCAAATTTGGGGTGCCTTAGTTGAAAAACACCAACAGAGAAGGCTAGGCGCCACCTGGTGGTGCCTATCTTTCCGATTCGCACTAAGGGCTTGTGAACCCGAATTTTGGGGCATCTTTTCATATTCTGGTTCTCTCCAGCTTCATAGTATGTTATGAAAACATGACTTAGGGACACTAAAGTCTTTAACTTGGCGAAATAATTATGTCCTTATGGGAGATATTTCAAGGCTGGCGTGGGCGCCACCCCTGTGGTGCCTAGCTGACTCTCTGTTTTTTTTTTTTTTTTTTTTTTTATGAATGTTAAGATGTTGTATTGTATGGGCATGTAGCTTGGACTTCTTGGCTCTCGAGAGGGTTTAGGACAGCCTAGCAGTATCTTTGGAAGTATCTCCCACGGATTTGAGAAGGCCTAATAAAATTATCATGGCTAAACCCGTAGCTTTTGCGGTGAATTGCTCAAAACAGACTTGGGCGCCACCCCTGGGGCGCCCAAGTGACCCCTTTTTTTTTTTTTTTTTTTTTTTTTTTTTTTTTTTTTTATAAGTTGTTTTGGATTTCCTCTAATTATGAACTTTTTTTTTTTTTTGGGTTGTTTTTATTCTGTAAAGGGTTTCTAAAGCCTTGTGCATATGCCTACAGGTCTTTTCTTATTCCAATGGCCGGCTCTCCGATCTTCTCATTCGTTGTTGATAGTATTGAGGGTTCTTCCGCTTGCAAGCCCTACTCGCCAGGGGATGAATATTGGTCCCCTGGAGCTGGCAAAATTGGGTATTATGATTCTGAGGAACGGGCGGATTTCTACCTCAAGCATGAATCCTCCTTGCCTGTTACCTATGATTGTGTTTTCCAATTTGAAGAAACTATGGACAAGCGCATTGTGGAGATTAGGCGCAGCAGGTATGATTTACTGGCTATGAAGTACAAAGGTATCTGCAGGTTGTATGGGGATTTGTGTATTGTGGGCAGGACTGCTCTAAATAGGCTGAATGGTTATGATGGGCTTCTGGAAGATTTGCCATCTTTTGTCAACAGCGTGCTCCAATCTCTCTTATGGAGCATGTTGGATGTCAGGGGGATGTTTGAAGTTTGGGAGGCTATGAAGTCTACCAACGAACGAGCTCCTATTGATGACTTTAACACCCTACACAGGCGGATGGATCAACTGGAACTCATGGTCATGTCTTGCCCTCACGAAGCTGAATCATCCGTTCCTAGGCGCTACAGGAAGTACTTCGAGATGCAAAACACTAGCCTTTCGGCGCTTATTCATCCGGTATACACGGCTTATCTAAATGACTTCCAGCGAGTTCGGGATATTTGCGGTGTCTTGAGGAATCCACCGGATAACTTGAAAGAAGTGCAAGGACAACTCGAAGTTCATATCATTGAAATGGAGGCACAGATGGCGCGCTTTCCTACTTTCAACGGGATGGTCCATCCATCCTAGGGGACTCACTAAAACTTATTCTATCTTAGGCTAGGATTTTCTTTCAATAAGAGGTCAGGTCATTAGGACCATCTTAGTTAGTTATAAGCTCCACCTAGGGTATTGGGGGCAAAGGTTGTGACCTCTATTTTAATTCATGTTTAGGATTCAGTCGATTCAATTAATTGCTATAGTTATTGTTTTAAGACTCTTATTGGAGTTTAATAAAAGTTGATTTAAACTTTATTTTCTTTTCCCCTTTTTATTTTATTTTATGTGGCGATGCTTATTATTGAATGATGATGACATTTATTATGATGAGGTTAATGATGAGTTATGAGATTCGATGAGTCCAATTTTGTTAAGATTGGATCATAGTCATTAATAAAGATTGATTTTTAGCCTAACCCGAGAGTGGATTATGTCTTAACTTCATCTCCATTAACGTTTGAATTAATGTTAGGTTTGATCTTTTTTTTATATATATATATAGGTGGATCTCCCCCCTTGAAGAGGGCCCCACCACGTGATGCTGCTGGGCCACTATGCGCCCAGCACTGGGCGTTAGGTCATAAGGGTGGGGGTTTTCCCCCTTTTCATTTTTCATTCTCTGTTTCCCTCTCTTCTTTTCTTTCGTTTCTTTCTTTGGGTTCTTGCTTTAGGTGAGGCGCAGGGGAGAGGTAGCAGTGAGCTGAGTGGAGAAAGAGGAGAGGAGAAAGGGAAGAGCAGCAGCGCACAAGTTTGTCGTCGCCCAGGTAAGTGGATCTCAACTTCCTTTTCTACTTCTCCTTCTTTCTATTTTTTTTTTTTTTCATTTCGTTGTGGCTGCCGTTGTAGTTTCAGGTGAGGTGCAGTGAGCAGCAGTGGAGAAGAGGGAAGAGAGAGAAGGCCAGGTATGTGGTTTCATCCTCCTTCCATTTTCTATTTCCATTCTCTTTCTTTTCTTCTTTGTTTCTTTTTTTTTTTTTTTCTCTTTTTTTTAGAATCTGTATGCTGCCATTTCAGGGAGAAGCCAAATGCATTGAGCAGAAAGGGAGGAGAGAAAGATTCAGGCATGTGAGTTCCATCCCCTTCCATTTATTTCTTTCTATTCTCTTTCTTTTCTCTTCTCTCTGTTTTTTTTTTATTTTTTATGTTTGCTGCTGCTGTTTCAGAGAGAAGCCGAATGCATTGAGCAGAAAGGGAGGAGAGAAAGATTCAAGTATGTGAGTTCCATCCCCTTCCATTTATTTCTTTCTATTCTCTTCTCTCTATTGTTTTTTTTTTTTTTTAGACTCTGTTTCTGCCAGCTACAGGTGAAGACCGAGTAAGCTGAAGAGAAAGAGAGGAGAGAGAGATTCAGGTATGTGGTTTTTTATTCTCTCTTCTTTTTTTTTTTTTTCATTCTCTTTCTTTTCTCTTCTCTCTATTTTTTTTTTTTTTTTTGAATCTGTTTATGGCAGCTGCAGGAGAAGACCGAATGCATTTGAGGAGAAAAGGAGGAGAGAGAGATTCAGGTATGTGTCTTCATCTTCCTTCCATTTATTTCTTTCTATTCTCTTTCTTTTCTCTTCTCTCTGTTTTTTTTTTTTTTTTTAGAATCTGTTTATAGCAACTACAGGTGAAGACCAAATGCATTTGAGGAGAAAAGGAGGAGAGAGAGATTCAGGTATGTGTCTTCATCTTCCTTCCATTTATTTCTTTCTATTCTCTTTCTTTTCTCTTCTCTCTGTTTTTTTTTTTTTTTAGAATCTGTTTATGGCAATTGCAGGTGAAGACCAAATGCATTTGAGGAGAAAAGGAGGAGAGAGAGATTCAGGTATGTGTCTTCATCTTCCTTCCATTTATTTCTTTCTATTCTCTTTCTTTTCTCTTCTCTCTATTTTTCTTTTTTTATTTTATGTTTGCTGCTGCCGTTTCAGGTTGTGTTTGACTGGGCTGAACAAGGAGACCAGCAACAGAGTGAGGGGAAGAAGAAGGAAAGGGAGAAGAGAAAAAAGGGGGTGTTTGACAACTTGGTGGCCCAGGTATGTGGGTCCCATCCTCTTTCATTCATTTCTTCTTTCTCTCTTTTATTTATTATCATTATTATTATCATTTTGGACGATGGCTGCAACATGGGGTTTTAGGACTTGATTTTGGCTATTGGCAGCCATGGGTGTGGTGGATTTTGGTGAGGGAAGAAGGAATGGAGTTGTCCCAGTTGTGGTGTTGACAATCCCAACCCCCTTGATCCAAAATTTAAAAGATTTCATTGTGGGGGTTCCTTGGCAGAATCAGTTTGGATGGAAAATGGGCATTTTCTGTGGCTAGTTAGGATTGGTGGGATGATGAGGAGTGAGGTTTGGTGTGATCCATGGAGGCTAACTAGTGTATTGGAGATTGTTGAGTTCATTGAGCATTTCCATTGACTTTAAATGAGAATGTGGTGAATAGGATTTGGACTCCTAACATAGATCTCAGTCACTGTGGGGAAGTGGTTTGGGCTTTTCTATTCTTGGTCGTTTTCTATTTATTTTTTTATTTTTTATTTAGGGGTTTGTCTGAGTTTGTGGAGCGCTTGTTTTGACTTGTTCCTTACACCATGGTGTGTTTTATGCTCACTTGCATATTTGTAATTATGTCGGGAACCTTCTGCTCTTTTGTCTCTATCTTGTTTTTTATTATTATTATTATTATTATTTGTTTATTTTATTATGTAGAAGAGTAAGCTTGGTAATTGAGGGGTGTGGTGGTGATGGCTAGGGTGAGTTGGTTATGATGTGATGGGACAAAGGTTATGGGTGCTGTTTTAATTTAAATTGTGATTCGGTTATTCTTTTTTTTTTTTTTTTTTTGTTTTTCTTTGTTTTGTTTTGGTTTTTTTTTTTTTTTTATATATTTCTCGTTGTTGTGGTTGTCATTGTTTCCCTTCCTCCCTTTTTCTTATTTGTATGATGTGACTGTGGGACGGGATGTGATTCAGCCTAATGTGTATGTCGAAATGATATAGTGGTGATGAGGCAGAATGAGAGGTGTGAAGTTTGGGCTAAGTTGGAATGAATGTGTTTTCATGTGTTTTAATGAGGGTAGTTCCATAAATGGGATTCGTTTTGTCTTAATCTTTTGGTTGGATCAATGATCATGGTTTCTTATGCTTATGGGGACTAACATTATGCCCTCATGCTCAACTTCTCATTTTGGCTTTGGGTACAGGTTTGTCGGATGGCTAGGACTAAGGAGACTTGTAAGCGCACTCCTATGTCATCGAACACTGTGGAAGGGGCCGGGGTAGATCAAATCATTGCTCCCCCGAAAAAGAAACAGAAGTGTGAGGATAAATCGGAGAAGAAACCTCACCTTTCAGACGAGATACGAGCTGGCCGGGTAAACTCTTAGCTGTCTTTGTAAATCTCATACTTTGTTGGCTTTCATTATTGTTGACATCCTTTCTTGTGATGTTTATGTTGCAGCCTGTCCCTTTTGCCCGGGCTAGGGTGAGTTGGTTACAGATGAGGGACTGGTGGACCGAGCTCCCTGATCACTTAAAAGATCGGGTCCGAGCGATGGGGTTCGGGGATTTCATGTCTATTGTCGCCTTCCGCACCGACCGTGCTCTCATTTGTGCTCTTTCCGAGAGATGGAGGGATGAGACGCACACTTTCCATTTCCCGCCCGGGGAAATGACGATTACACTTGAGGACATTGCGCGTTGCTGGGGGCTGAGGGTGACAGGCCTCCCTGTTTTCTCTAGGGCGAATGATGCCAAGGCTTCTATCACTCGATTACGCCTACATAGGATGTTCGGGGCTCGCCCCCAGTCTGGTGTGGGTCAGATTGACGCCGAGTGGCTGAGGGAGGCGTACAGCCCAGAGAGGAAGAGAATCCTAAATAGTAAGTATTCCATTGTTGCCTTTGTAGCATCATATCTTTCTCTTCTGCTGTTCCTACTAATCATTCCTCCCTGCTTCATTTTAGAGTGGGCTCGGAACCAGGCGGACTTTCTGGCCAAGTTGAGGGCAAGGGTACCGGATTTCGAAGGCTTGCCGGTTAAAGGATGTGAGGGAGGTCCTGTCCCCACAAAGGCTGGGGCTCGGGCCGATGCTGGTAACATTTTGTCCCCTCTCCTTTAGATTGATTCAGAGTAGAAAAATACCCGTGAGACCTGCATATTCGATATTTATCCTTTATTAACAGTGTTCATAATTCCTTTGACAGGTGAGGGCCCTTCTTCTGGTGGATCCCGATCTGCGGCCGGCCCTGCTGATGACGATGTAGCAGTGGTGGATGCGATTGAGAGTGATGATGAGGTGGACGGGAGTTACGATGAGGATGCAGATTATGATGAGTTGGAGGGTGAGTTTATCGCATCTGATGATGGAGACGACGAGATTGATGACGGGGACAGTGAGGATGAGGGGGTGAGGCCTCGCCGAGTTGTTTCTGTTGACTTTGATGAGAGCAGAGATGGAGGTTCGGGTAGAGGTGACGAGGGCGACGACGTTGGACCCTCTGAGCGTAAACACTCAATCTAGTTTCTTTTAAGTGATCTCTAGCGTCTTGTATGCTTCTCATCCTTGTTTCTTACGTTCTTTCTCTCTTGCGGCAGGGTATGAATGGCGGGAAGTGCCGGTTGATGGGTACGCTCACCGAAAGAGGGTAGGGATACCTTGTGAGGTTTTCCCGGTCATGAGTAAGTACCGAAGCATTTGGTAGCTACTTTGTTCCTTATTCTGATTATATAATGAATTTCTTATGTCAATTTGGTATTGTGCAGAGAAAAAACAAGGGAGGCAGTCTGAGGTTCGTTTGAGGAGACCCAGGCTGGTTTCGGCACGATTGGGTGATGATGAGCATCTCCGGGCTTTCCTTCTGTTCTTTTTGGGGAGGTGTCTCTTTGCCAACGCGACTGGCAATAGAGCGTTCGGTACTCTCATTCGGTTTGTGCAGGACCTGGATAAGGTCGGCGACTATGCTTGGGGCGCAGCCACCCTTGCCTTTCTTTTCCATAGTCTAGACTCGAGGTGCCGCCTCCAGCCCGGATGCAAGAGCCTTCGAGGGTTCGTGCCGATCCTACAGGTTTAAACCCTATCCCCAAATGTGGTGTCCTATTGTGGTCCACCCTTTCTTATCATGGGTCATTTTTCGTCTTTTGTAATAACTAAGCTTTGGTTGTGTATAGATATGGGTTTGGGAGCATATCATCCAGTGTCGGCCTGAGTGCTTGCCTGCGAGGTTGAGTTGTACTCCCCGGGCTTCGCAGTGATATCCTAATGCCAATTTGCGGAGTTTTGCTGGCATTCTGCCTCCTGAGATGGTTGAGTGTATTAAGGCTCTAGGAATGAGACCGGGCGAGCAAGGTTACCGGTTTATCTTAAATGAATTGAAAAATCACGAGGTATGCTCCTTTTCTCTTTTTGTTTGTCATGTTAAATGTCCGCCTCTCTTTGTTCTCATTTGCTACACATCATGACTTGTCAGGTGAACTGGCAGCCCTACCGGGGTGGTCTGGATGATAAGGTGGTTGTTGTGCAGGAGGGACGTACTCTATTTGAGAGGGACATTTGGCTCCACGCTCCCCAGGTGGCGGTCAGGTTGGTTGTCAGCCGAGTTGCGCGCCAACTGGGACACCATCAGGTTGTCCCTGTAGAAAAGTCTATCATGCATCGGTCGTATCCAGGGTCGGGTTTGAAAGCATTCAAACGCCGCCATCCGTGTCGGAAAGAGATAAAAAATTGGAGAAGGAAAGGGAGGAAGGCCACCTTCGGTGTAGATGCTAGTGCCTGGAGTGACTATGAGGTATATTGGAGGACAGCTTTGCATCAGTATATACTCCCAGAGTCGTATTCTTGTGGGGCTTCGTATTCTATTAGTAATTGTGCGGAGGCGGCTGAGGCCTCGTCATTGGCTCGGGTGAGCATTGAAATTTTGTTTGTTCTAATGTTGTCTTCCTTTTTATCATTGCTAACATCGTTTCTTCTTTTACTTTTTAGGAGGAGATACCGGCTGTAGCAAGGGATTGGCAGGCACGTCCATCATCCGAAGGACGGGGCGAGGTGAGGGCTTATGAGGTTTCCAACTTCAATTATGAGCCTTACAATCTCAACGATTCATGCCCTTCCCATCCTCTAACCGTGGCTCTCATGTGTGATAGGGGACGTCTGGGTGCGTAGCGTCCGATGCGGAGTCCATCCTTAGGGGAGAAACACTTCGACTGTCTCACCTAGTCGAGAAGAAGGTATGACTTCTTGATTTAGTGTTTGAATCCAATGGTGCTTATCTCCATAGTAATGTTGATCATTCTCGATGTAACGGCATGGTTTATATTTCATAGGATACGGAGATTGTGAGACTGAGGGCACTATTGACAGCTAAGAGGGTAGGAAAATTGTTAAACCTAATTAGCCACGTGCTACCTTATTTATACTTTCCTTACTAAAAATGCTTTGGTAACAGGAGGGCCGCCGGGAAAATGAAGCGATCATCGAAGCGTTGGCGGATTCTCACGAGGTATGAAGTCATGGAGTTATTTGTTCATTTTGAATTTGTGTTTATGACCTTTGGTTATTATGCAGAGCAACAGAGAGCAGGACATGTCCGAGGTCACGAGAATTCGATTGGAGAGCGATCTTCTCACTCTACAGGCGGAGGTGGACCGACTGCGGACTAGCGAGGTTTGCGTTTCGTTTTATCGTTCTTGTGGTCAAGACATATAATGACAACTCTTAACCCTTTCTATTTGTGATCCTCAGGCAGAGGCTCGTGGCGAGCGCGATGGAGCGTTTGTAGAGAGAGCCGCTTCTATGGCACAGGTATGAGCGCTTCTTATGTGATATTTCAATCTTGATTCTTCATCCATTGTTGATGTTGTTTATAATTTTGCTGTGTGCAGGTTGACGAGTTACGTGCCAGGCTTAGGAGCTTTGAGGCCCCTGTGCAGGTGAAGGTCTTTTCTTCTTTTAAAATTCCATGTTTGATGCTACAAGGTTTTGCTGAACGTAATGTTTCTATAAACGTTGTCCTGTAGAGCGGTGCTATCGTTGCTTCTATTCCTCCACCTCCTAGCTGGGGCGAGGAGAAGGCCATTATTCATGATCATTACGCTCGGCGCATGGATCGCATGGAGCGACAACATGATGAAGTGGTTACTGATTTGCGGGGGCGTCTCGCTAGACTTCATCGGAGGGCAGAGGAGAGAGGTTATGCATTCTCGGATTCGACCCGCACTCCTTCTCAGCGTGCTCCTGGTCCGACCTCATTTGCTTCGTCGGCTCGCCGTGATGGAGCCGCTCCGTAGAGTCATCGTTCTTTGATCGATCTCCCCGGGCTGCATCATTAGTGTATCCTTGTTCCATATATCCATATTTGCTAGTCATGTATTTATGTTGTTTCGCCCCATCTTTGGCTTATGATGAGAGCTAATATGTATTTGATGTATGTTATGCATACGTGTATTATGCATGTGTAGTTGAGATAGTGTGCTTGATGCTTTAGAAGTGCCATGGGAATGTGTTTGATTGATAAGGAGTTGTTGTGGGGTATCGGGGAATATATGAAGTGTTTTTCTTTCACAGGTAACAGGTTCTATGTATCCGGAAATTTTCCGGGGTCCAAAAAACAAGGGGAAGTGCTGCCGAAATTTTTCTAAAATTTCTCGAATTTCGTGCCTCAACAAAAAAAATCTCATGGAATAAGAATAATAACAATACGGGATAGACAAGATGAGATATAATAAACTAAATGAATGCAATCCCATGCCAATTTTGATGCGGGGAAGGCAACATAGCCACAAGGTTCTCAAACAATGAGGAGTGCCTGAGTGTGTGACATTTGTGGCCTAAGCAATTCTATGTTTTTAAAGGCATTCGCATCGTCAACAATAAGCATTAAGGCTAAAGCTCAAAATATTTGCATTTTCAAATCAAATATGATATCATAAAGGGTGTGCATAGCATACATCTATAATCAAATTCATCATTATATATCATAACAACCATAATTCATACTTCCCAAGTTTGGTCATCAGCATTTTGACCTTTTCTAGTTATGAGGAGTTGTGTGCAAAATAATACCCATAGATAATATATAAAAAAAATGCCCCAGCTTGTGGGATGTTATGAATGTAATCGGGGTTGGTTTCCCTGCAAGGTCTCAAAGCAAATTTGTTAGTTTAATATTTTTAGGCCCCCTGCATAATTTAGCTAAGGTGGCATCTTTCTTTCTCGGTAAAAAATGTCAGGGGGCCATTTTGGCATTCAAGCTTTGGGAAAAGAGATGGGATTAGTACCTTAGTGTATGTGTTCTTTCCTGCATTCACTCGGAAATGGTTAGCAACAAAAGCATGCATGAGGTGAGGGTGTGTGCAGTCCAGTGAGTGTTCGTGGCAATTGTGTATGCGATGAGGGCCCATATTGGGAAGCCATGCAAGATAGATAGATAGATATATACATATATATAAAGAAAAATGCCCCAGCATAAGACTAGTGTTCATTTTGGCTGTGGGCAAGAAAATACCCTCGTTCCATGATTGTCACTTTGGCGGTAATGTGATACTCCCTAACCATCATTTGGAGGCCGAGCCCTCACAAGCCCTCCTCTTGTAGCTGCTTAGTCTTTTCAGTTAAACTTCAGAAAGCACTTGACTGTCCTCGGGGCTCGTTCGTGAGTTGTGTTTGTGTGTGGGGTGGTAAGTCACCGTGCCTCCTTAGTGCTGTGGCTTCCGACAACCTTCTGCTCAGTTCATGCAATGAGTACCCATGTCACTCCAGCAGGCCTAATTCTAATAGAGAGATTTTTTTTATTTTATTTTTTTTAAAGCATGTAACTGTGCAATGTCTAGGTCCTTTAAGCTTTCTAATTAACCCATGTAATGAGCATTAGGCCAATGACTCCCAAACCGGACGGCTTTAGGGCACTAGGTATGCAAATACCCCTACGGGCTTACTGGCTCGGGTTAAAAAGGCTACGAACCCAAACTAGCTACGTTTTTTTTTTTTTTTTTCTTTTTTTTTTTTAGCATGTAACTGTGCAATGTCTAGGTCCTTTAAGCTTTCTAATTAACCCATGTAACGAGCTTTAGGCCAGTGACTCCCAAACCGGACGGCTTTAGGGCACTAGGTATGCAAATACCCCTACGGGCTTACTGGCTCGGGTTAAAAAGGCCACGAACCCAAACTAGTTACGACTATATATATATATTTAACCCTTTTCCCCTTTTTTTTTTTTTTTGTTTTTTTGTTTTTGCAAACGGTTGAAAAGCTTTCATGACATGGGCAAACTTACCTTCAAACCTTCACATTGAATGGCTTTAGCCGTGCCGAATTTGTGCCGGGCAGACTCACCTATTTGTGTATTTTAAGTGTTAGTGTGTGTCCGAGTTCCAAATTTGATCAGAGTGCATTTCTTCGGTCCTCCTATGAGATTTCTACAACTACGCAAAAGGGCAAAGAGGGTCATATTCTACAAGAAGTGAGGAAGGGTCATACTGTGTACCTTTTCAGGTACATAGCGTTCCATGGATCGGAGAGATCTTCCCCCTCTGCATTTACTAGTCTGTATGCATTTCCAGGATATACTTCTTTAATTACATAAGGGCCTTCCCAATTGGATCGTAACTTACCTCGGGGATGTGGAAGCTGAGAAGGAGCGATGCGTTTCAGCACGAAATCGCCAACTTTGAATTTTCTTTCTTTGACATGTTTGTCGTAGGCTCTGGCAATCCGCTTCCGGTATACCTGTGCGTGCTCTGCTGCTTTCATTCTCCTTTCGTCAAGTAGGTCCAGCTGAAGTAGCAATGCTTCTCTCCTCTGGTCCTTTGTCATGTCTTCATCTAGCTGGATGCGCAGCGATGGGTGAAGGACTTCAAGGGGAAGGACTGCTTCCATTCCGTAAGTCAAAGAGTATGGGGTTTCTCCGGTGGGAGTTCTTATTGAGGTTCGATACGCCCACAATGCTTCGACCAAACGGTCTGGCCAATCACTACCTTTGGTGGTTTGAACAGTCTTCTTGATGATCTTTAGTAGGGTCTTGTTGGTTGCTTCGGCTTGACCATTTGCTTGGGGATAGTATGGGGTTGAATGATGCAGTTCTATGTTATATTTTGTGCACAACTCGTTCATTTGTTGGGATATGAATTGTGGACCATTGTCTGTTATGAATGCTTTAGGGATGCCAAACCTAGCTATTATATTCTTTTTAATGAATTTGACTACGGAGGTTGCCTTAATATTAACATATGCTTCTGCTTCTGCCCATTTAGTGTAATATTCTGTTGCTGTTAATATGAATGCCTTATTCTGTGTGTTCTCTACAGTAGAGGTCAGGGGTCCTATGATATCAAAAGCCCAGGTCGAGAAAGGCCATGGAGTGGTGGTAGGGTGAAGGGATGATCGGGGGCATGAATTAGGTCAGAATGCAGCCGACATTCTTTGCATCTTTTGACATAATTGACTGAATCTGATTCTAGGGACGGCCAATAGTAACCTAAACGGATGATTTTCTTAGCTAGCATCTGGCCGTTGACATGTCCTCCGCACTCTCCTGAATGTGCCTCTTTAACTATCTCTTGCCCTTCTTCTATGGTCATGCATCGTAAGAGAACTCCACTAAATGATCTATGGTACAGTAGTCCTGCGACTATGACATATCTCTGAACCATCTCTCTTAATGCTCTTTTATCCGAACGGGTGGCGTAGTCGGGGATGTAGCCATCATGCAGGTAATTCCAAATATCATAGTACCACGGGTGGTCATCTTCCAGGTCATCATCATGTTGTATGCGAGCTAAGATCCCTTCTTTAGGTTTAGAATTTTCCTCCTGATTGGACTCTTCGGTCTTAGCTTTCTTACTCCTATTTTTCGAAACTTTCAGCAGGATTTCACCGGGGTTCCCCTTGGTCAGGTCTATTGGTTTGACGGACGGAGAATCTAGCCTTCTAATCAGAAATTCTTTGGAATCCTTATCATCAGGCATCTCTATGATTGAGGCTAAAATCGCTAATGAGTCAGCCAATCGGTTCAAGGCGCGGGGGATGTAGAGAAATGAAATCTTCTTGAATTTTGATATCAGTTCTTTGGCTTTCTCGTGGTAGTGCGCAAGCTTAAGGGCGCTAACCTTCCATTCTCCAGCTATTTGGGAAATAACGACTTTAGAATCACCGAAGACTCTTAGCTTATCAACACCTAGGGCCTGGGCTTCTCTCAACCTTGCTAATAAGGCTTCGTACTCCATCGTATTATTGGTTGCTGGAAATCCGATTTTATAGGCCATTGGGATGACAACTCCTTCCGGGGATAATAACACTACACCAACTCCTTTTCCATTCTGATTCAAAGCTCCATCAAGGTACATGGTCCATAAATCATCATCCTTTGCTTCTTCAATATCCGCAAATAAGATACTTTCGTCGGGGAAATCAGTTCTAACCGGTTCATACCGTGGCAAAGGGAGGTGTGCCAGATGGTCGGCAATTGCTTGTCCCTTTATAGACTTCTGGGTAACATAGGTTATGTCAAACTCTGCCAAGAGCATTTGCCATCGCGCGACTCTTCCCGAAGTAACGGGTTTCTCGAAGATGTATTTTAAGGGGTCCATTCTGGCTAAGAGTTTGACATGGTGAGCTAGAAAGTAGTGTCTCAGTTTCTGGGCGGCCCAAACTACGGCTAAGCAAGTTCTCTCCATTGGGGAGTATTTCCTTTCGTAGGGTAGGAGAGATTTACTCAGGTAATAAACCGCGTTCTCTTTCCTCCCAGTCTCATCATGTTGACCTAGGACCATGCCTATCGCAGACTCTGTTGCTGACACATACAAAATGAGGGGCCTATGTTTAGCAGGGGGCTTGAGGACAGGAGGACTCAATAGATATTTCTTTAGATCTTCAAATGCCTTTTGGCAGTCGTCATCCCAATGATATTCCACGCCTCCTTTTAACAATTTATAAAACGGCTCACATCTTTGTGAATGCTGCGAAATGAATCTTCTGATGAATTGTAGTCGCCCTATTAGGCCTCTTAACTCTTTAAGGTTCTTCGGGGGCGCCATTTCAAGAATGGCTTTTACCTTAGAAGGATCGACTTCGATTCCTCGATTACTTACCATAAAGCCTAGGAGTTTTC
Source organism: Persea americana (assembly GCA_029852735.1). NCBI lineage: Eukaryota > Viridiplantae > Streptophyta > Magnoliopsida > Laurales > Lauraceae > Persea > Persea americana. The sequence continues at coordinate 21,420,033 of CM056816.1, forward strand.
CAGAGGATACTCCGAAAACACATTTCTTCGGATTCATCTTTAGTTGGGTGTCCCTGGATCGCTGAAGAACTCTCCTGAGAGCCGTGACATGTGTTTCACGTGTTCTAGATTTGATCAGAATATCATCTATGTAAACCTCCACACAGTCGTGTATCATATCATGAAATATTGCCATCATGGCCCTTTGATAGGTAGCGCCGGCATTCTTCAAGCCGAAAGGCATAACAATGTAACAGTAAGTCCCCCAGGGTGTGGTGAACGAGGTTTTCTCCTGATCCTCTAGTGATAGTCTGATTTGGTTGTACCCTGAGTAACCATCCATGAATGATAGCATAGCGTGCCCTGCGGTATTATCAATAAGCACGTCGATGTGAGGTAAAGGGAAATCATCTTTGGGTGATGCCTTGTTCAAATTTCGGAAATCAATACAGACTCGGACGCGTCCGTCTTTCTTCTTCACCGGGACTATATTGGCAACCCATTGAGGAAACAACACAACCCTGATGAACTTCGCCTGGTGGAGTTTGTCAACCTCCTCTTTTACTTTCAGTGCAACATCAGGGAGCATTCTTCTCAATTTCTGTTTAACCGGTCTAGCATTTTCCTCCAATGGGATCCTGTGTTCCACTAGGTCTGGCGTGAGTCCGGGCATGTCATTATAATCCGATGCGAACACGTCTTGATATTCTCTTAGGACCTCAAGGATCACGTTCTCTTCGTCAGATTCTAGGCATGCACTGATTTGGACCTGCTTGGGTCTTTCGTCCGTTTCCAGATTTATCTCTTTTGTCTTTTCGGCAGCCGCTTGTGTTTCTTTGTCAAACTTCTTAATTACTCTCCTAAATTCATCTGAAACTTCATCATCCCCTTCTTCGGTGTCTACTAATTCGTAAACACCCATTCCATCATTGACGTTCACATGTTGCACGGAAAGTTCGGGTTCTGGAATGACAGGTAAAGATTCGCAACCTAACTTCTCAATGTTTGCCATAATTTCTTCTAGTCGAGACTGCTCCACTGTGGGTATCTTCCATCGCCTTAGGTTGCCCATATTTGGATGATGATCACAGTCTTCTACTCCTACGGTTCCTATGTTTTTGGGTTTTCTATTTTCTAATTTTTTTGGGTTTTTGGGGTTTTCTAATTTTTTAGGATTTTTAGAATTTTCTAATTTTTTGGGATTTTTGGAATGATATGGTACAGGTGAGGTTGAAGATGGGCTAGCTACTGAGGAGGATCCTCCCCGCTGGCGTGGCCAGGCGGTGGGGCGGTATACCATTTCGTGATCATTGAGGTCATCAGTTTCCCAAATTTCATGGTTCTCTCGAGAGGAGTCTTCTCGTCAATGGCGCCAGGCAACGGGCCAATATACCACTTCTTCGCTGGTAGGGTTTTCGATTTCCCACGTCTCGCGACTTTCTCGGATTTCGGCGATCGGTGTTTTTTTTTGGGTAGATGAGTTAATTCACTCGCATTCAGCATGTTACAAGATAGGGTCTGGAATCTTGGATCGATAGTGTGGTCGATATTGTTCACTCCTTTTGGTGAATGGAGCTCTTTCCAAGTGCCGAAAATTTCCTCGTGAGTCTCACTTTCAGATGAAGTCGAATCTTCCCAATCTTCTACTAAAACGATCTTGCCTTTATCATTTGGATCCAAATTGTAGCATCCCCTTCCGAATGGAGGTGTGTTGGGGTCCAAGGTTTTGTCATGCTTCATGAAATGTTCATTTAAGGTCCAGTCCTCTTGTTTATACCTTATGTCATTGTATGTGTCGTACCCTAATCCTTCTACTCTCGCCCTAGGGTCCGGTATGTAAGGGTTGGTAATGCCTTCTCCATTCTTTCCTAGCCCAAATCCGGGTTGATACCCCATCTTCTTCATTAGACTCCATCCTCGAGCTTGACCTTCGTTGTCAAACATCGGATTTTGCGGGGAGGATAATTCAGAAAACATATTTTGCACAGGGTCCATATCCATCAAAGAAATGAGAGGATCGACCTTGTACCCATGAATCTTGACCTCTGGTGTAATGGGAGCAGGTTGTAGGGTCGGGAGTATTTGAAGTTCTTCCGGTTCAATGACAGGCAGGCTCCCATCAATTTCATGATCTTACCCAAGTGGGGGAATTTGATGCATTGGTGTCGGCTTGACATAATGGCATTCATGTGGTTCAACCATCGGCGTCCTAAGATCAAATTAAAAGTGGCAGGGATGTCCATAATATAAAATTCTTCTGGCATTGAAATTGGGCCTGCTTGGACTAATAACATAATTTTTCCACAAACAGTTTTCTTATTCCCGTCATAACCAGTTACGACCATAGGGGCTGGAATTAAGTCCTTTATTATGAGCCCTAAGGCTTTGTAGGTTTTCAACGAACAAATATTCAGTGATGCACCAGTGTCAACCAAAGCTCCTGACATTTCCTTCCCTGCTATCTTTACTGTTAGATGTAAGGGAGAGGTTCTCGCCTCAGGTGGTATTTCCTTTAATTCTTCCTCAGTAAAAGTAATGGTAGGGAACGAAGCTCCCGGGGCCAAGGCTGAAATAGACGTTCTCAATTCTTCTGGAGTTATGCCTACCGGGACTTGTAAGCGTGTAATAGCCTCCAGTAATTGTTGCTGATGTTTGGGGGAGGTTTTAATCAGATCAAGGACAGATACCTTAGCTGGGATCTTTGTGAGGTGCCCTAAAAGGTCATATTCTATCCCTATTTCTATCGAACTATAAGCTCTTTCATCAACTATCTCCTCAACCTGAATATTGGGATTTTGCGAATCTAAGTTCTGAGAAACAGGGTGAGGGGGTAGTCGGGGAGGACGAATCCGTCCAGATCGTAAGTGGGCCTGAGACGCATTTGTGTCTGGGTAAGGATCTGGTTGGGAATTCGTGATGATCGGCGATTCTCGGTCGTTTGACTCATCAAAATTTACCCTGTAAAGGTCAGGGGAGTCAACGATCGTATCCATCCCTGAATTGAAGATTTTGAATTTAGTCTTCCCATCCCATGGCGTGATGTATTTTCGATAATCCTCTTTTTCAAAGAAATCACCATGACACGGTTGGCTATGGTTTACACTCCCTTGAGCCGGGGCATCAATGTGTTGGTGTTCTATTACGGCAATGTTTATTAATTGGGTCTGTGGGCCCTGTCCAGAGGTTGATGCTCCATGCTGAGGTAAAGGGTTTGTATAAATCTGCATGTTGGGAATATTTTGTGCGGGATTGGTGATTGGATTTTGATTGGGAGGGGCATTCCGTGGATCATTCCCACCTATTGGCCTAATGTTACTCCAATCAATTCTACCTTCGTCATTGAGATCATAGATCAAATCTCTAACCGTGTAGCATTGGGTGAGGTCATGACCTGGCATCCTGTGGTAGGCGCAAAACTTAGTCTTGTCTAGGTGTTCGGACCATGCCTGCGGTCGTTCTGGCGGAAGTTGGAGGGCATTCTGATTTAAGAGAGACCAGAAGACAGCAGTCCATGGTTGAGGAAGGGACGGGTAGTTTGCCCTTTTCGGTCCGAATCTTCTTCTATTTCCATTGTTCGGGTTATTCTGGTTGCCATTGTTGTCTCTATTGTAATTGAAGGGGACTGTACTATAGTTGGGTTGAGGATTCGCGTTCTGGTTTTGCGGCAGAGCTATCGGATTCGAGACCGGCTGTATGGGATTAGGATTCTGGTTTTGATTCACTGGAGGCCCTTGGTGTCTTGGTGGTTGGTCATAACTTTGATTATTTCTCGGAGGGTTTCGGTAGTTCTGATTGCTCCGCTGATAGTTTTGATTATTTCTCTGATAATTCGGGTTACCACCTTGGAAGTTGGGATTGCCATTTTGCCCTGAGTTTTGGTGTTGGTTAAAGCTAACGCTGGTATGCTCCTGATACGGTCGGTAGACCTCTACCTGATTCAAGCTAACTTCAGGGGTCGTGCGGATCTCTGGTTGGGTGGTTGTGCCTACCCTACGCGTGTTCTTTTTATGGTCAATGATGGTGTTCAATACCCCTTCATCTAGATTTTGCTTCATCCTAGATAACCTACGGTACAGGCCACTCCAACTAACGACCTCCCCAATTGTCATCAGGGCTCTCATGGGATCCTTTATGTTCGATATGGCCATTCTTACTTGTTCTTCCTCTTGCATGTTGCAATCTGACCGTGCGAATTGGTTTTGCCATCTCACTGCAAATTCCTCATAGTCTTCATTATTCTTTTGTTTGAGATTAGCTTAGTCATGCCATAAGGGTTTGTTTTTAGTTAGATGCTGGTATCGCGCTAGAAATTTCTCTACTACATCCTCGAAGGTATTGATTTCATGGGAAGGCACGGATGTATACCAAGTCAATGCATCTCCAGTTAACGATTCCTGAAAATAATTTATGAGCATGGAGTCATTGTCTGCGATGGCACGACACTTGTTGCAAAACGATACTAGGTGATGCTGAGGATCAGTAGTCCCATCATAAGGGACGAACTTAGGGGCTCTAACAGGGAAAGGTGACCTCTCTTTTTCCTCCTTTTTGGTAAAGTCGTAGAATCCTAGTTTCTTGCCAGTTGAGCTTGAGGATTTCTTTTTAATTTCGTTCTTGAGTTCCTCCACATTTTTTTTCAACTCCTTGAATGCTAGAGGATCTAGATATTGAATTGTCTGTGGTTGACATTCTCTTTGTGGTTCTAGCGAAGTAGGGGCGTAGGCCGGTTCTTGGCATTGGCCTTGGAAATACGGTTGCGAGATAGGCTGATAGCTTTGGTTCAACTGAATTCCCCCATGTGTAATCGGTTGTCCCCTATATGGGTCAACTGTTGGGCTTAAAGTGGGTGGTTGATATGCTTGCTGATAGCGCGACTCATTCGCTTGGTGTGTTTGATAAGGATTTCCAATGCTCGTGGGGTTAGTAACTTGCACGTTCTGGATTGGGAGGTTCTGGTTCGCATTGGGCATTTGATAGATCGGGACTGTTTGATTTTGATAAGTGAGAGGCCCCCTCTCGTACTGAGCTGATTGGGGATATAACATACCAGCGCCAACCGTCACAGGATTGTAACGAACTTGATCCGTTGGTGGAGGAATCATTGCTTGGAATTGGGGCCGAGCCATCTCGTGTTGCCGGTAGGCATCTAGCGCTCCTATATGTGTCGAAGGGTTTTGGTGCGAGATGCTGGATGTCGCCAATCGACCCATGTTCATTAGACTATGACTTGTCTGGTGATATGCGTTTTCATTTATCACAAGAGTCTGGGAAGGTGCGATGGCCTTAACCGGGGTTATGATAGATGCGTCAGTAGGCATCCCATACTGCGGGATAGAGGACGTCATTGGCTCGGTTTGGCTGATCATGGAAGAATAGGGTATAACCTGTGAGACAACAGGATCACTTGCGCGAAGAGGGTAGTCTGTTGATGAAACGTTATCGTGGACCCTATATCTTATAACTTGGCCGGTGGGACTAACCAGATTTGTGTAAGTCACCCCTGAATGCAAGGAGAAATGATTCTCTCTTGATGAAGGAGATGGGGTGGATGTATTGGAATGATTCCTTCCCATTGTTATGGTATTGACTGGTAACGGGCCTCCTTCGAAAAGGGACCGTCTTATCTGTTGTGGGTCATGGCTTGAAGTTGCCAAGGATCCATCTAATACCCTAAAGGGTTCTACACTTTGCGTGGTTTGGTGTGACTCGCCAGTGGTGCGGATCAATAGTGGGGGTGAGAGGGGTTGAAAGTCGGACATTCCGAACGTCTGACCCTCCATTTGTGAAGAAATGTTTAGATGAGAAGAGAGAGAAGGAGAGGAAGAGAAGAGCACTTGTTATGTAGTTTTGTTGGTGAAGATTTGTTTCTTATGGTGTAATGGGGGAAAGCTTAGTGGACGGTGCGTTCGGACCTTTGGTTTAATTTTCAGACTACTCATAACAACCCTAAACTGAATGGGACACGGACATCAGATCATTGATTGGATGTTCGTGTCTTAGAATATTACTCTAGGAAGACCTAAATAGGTGACAGGAAAACATAAGAGGTCCCATCACGATCGCCAGGCTGTCGGATGTGAATTTCGGACCCCCCCCCCCCATTTTCCTCTCCAAGAGAGGCATGGTTTGGGGAAATCTCCATTCATCTATATCTATGCTATTTAAATTTTACATCGAAAATGAGGATTCCGACTACCCCTCAAAATCGATGGATCACGATCGCCAGCTACGGTACGGCCGTAACACCGTTCTTCGACAAAAGTCGAAGAAATATGGGGAGAAAAATAATAAGGTGGGTTCTTCCTCTCGTCTAATGTGCTGCCGGCAACACACGACGATTGTCCTGTCACATTTAATTTGGGTCTCTTTGGGTCTCTTTAATTTGGGTCAATTCAGGGTCATGAGTTAAAGTCCAAATAAAGGTTAATCCTCACATAGCATAATCATAGTATATCCAAGTAAAATAAAATAACTAGAATAAAGAAAATAAACTAAAAGAGGGGGAGGTGCCAAATATTTAAGAAGAGGATCGGCCCCGTTCCCGGGTACCCCCTTCTGATCCGTTGGCAAAATAGGGTTTAAAGGCTGATTTTTTCAAACCAAAATGATGATGCAAATGAGACTTTGACTTGTGATTTCTGTGTTTTTCGTGTGCGATACACGAGTGATAAAAGTAAAAGGCCGATGGGCCGTAATTAATTGAAGGTGGCCGATGGGCCAGGATTGATTGAAAATGGCCGATAGGCCAGTGTTTGTTTTAGGGTGGCCGATGGGCCGTGATTGATAAAAAGTGTGTGTGAAATCACTCATCTCATCTCGTTATTCTCATTTATTCAATTTTAGAAATCAGTTCTTTATTCCCTTTATCATTAAGTTCGATTAAATATCTGGCACCTGAGGTAGAGGAAGAAATAAAAGGAAAATCTTTTTTGGGTTTATTTTTATTGGTTTTATAGTTTTTATAGCTTTTTTATATGGGGGCTAGAAGGGCCTAACTAAGGGATTTTACTTGGATCTATGTGATTAGTGCTTTACTACTGATCATCGGATTTACCCTAACCTAAGGTCCTAGACCGCCCACATCAGCTCTCCCAGTCCCCTAACGGAACAGGAAAAGTGATGGGGCGAAGCCTAATGCACTAAGCTACCTAACGGGGAAATCCGATCTAATCCTAGGGTATGAATAGCCTGAGTTTGATGGTTCAGCGCCTAAGCAACTTATTAATTGTGATTTTTAATTGGTTCGGTTTGTTTTGAGTTGAAGATTGATTAAGAGGTGGATTAAATGTATTTCGGGGTTCTGTTTAAGTTGTTTAAGGTTCTGGAATTTATGGTTTATTTTAAAACGTGAAATGATGTCGAAATCCGTGAAACGGGGTTGGCAGAAGACTTGGGCGCCAGGGGGGTGGCGCCTAGGTTACTCTGGTGACTTGGGCGCCCAGACAGTGGCGCCTAAGTGGCTGTTTCTGGGTGGTTTGGCTAGCGACGATGGTATCGATGTTATTTTCGAAATCCAAGGAGTTCTTACTTGGTGAATTTTAATGTTTCAAATTGTTCTAATTCTCTGATGTTCAAATGTCAAAGGGATTCGGATCCGGATTTTGAAACAAAATTTAGAATTCGCGTTTTAGTGCAAATGAGAGGATGGGCGCCAAAGGGGGTGGCGCCCAGGTGGATGGCTTGAGATTTTCAGGTATTCCGGATGGGATTTGATACTGGTTTTCGGGTTTAGAGACTATTTTAGGTTCTGGTTTTAGTTAATTTAAGTGGTAATGTGTTTAGCTATTCGTTTTAAATTGAAGTTGTGAACCAAGGTTAGAGTGTAGGATAGGCGCCACAGGGGTGGTGCCTAGGTGGTTGTTTGTTTGTTCGTAAAGGCTTTGGGAGCTAAGCCCGAATCAATTAAAGTTTCAAACGTTTTAAGTTAAAAGTGTTTTAATATGTTGATTCGGATTGGTTTAAATGTTAATTAATTATGTTAAATTGTCAATTGGGGTACTTTATGAAAACAGGTAGGCTGGGCGCCCAGGGTGTGGCGCCTAGGTTGATTTGGCAGGATGGGCGCCCAAGGGGTGGCGCCCAGGTGACTGTGCTAAGGGTCGGTCGGTTCGGTATTTTTTTAGGTCAATTTAAGTTTAAATTGGTTTAAGGGCTTAGTGTGTTTGGGTGTGGGATGCTATTCGTATTCAATTGGGATTTATTTAAACACCAATTAATTGGGCTAAGTTGTGAATCGGGTTTTTCCGAAAACAGGGAAGCTGGGCGCCCAGGGTGTGGTGCCCAGGTGGATTTGACAGATGGGCGCCAAGGGTGTGGCGCCCAGGTGAATTATTCTGTGGTTTGGGTCGGTTCCGTATTTTTTAGGTTGATTTGCGGTTGAGCTTTATGGTTTGATGTATTTTAAATTAAAAATGTTCTGTTGCGATGATTAAGATTAAATTCGGTTTCAATTAATTTGGCTTTAGTAACGGGAGAGGCTGGGCGCCAAGAGAGTGGTGCCCAGGTGGAGGTGACAGGATGGGCGCCCAGGGGGTGGCGCCCAAGTGTCTGTCTTGTGCGTCCGAGTTGGTTCGATGTTTCAAGTCTATTCGGGTTTATAGTTCCGATTGTTTTAGATTTCAAGGGTGTTCCGGGGTGTTGATCGTGATTGACTTCGAATTTAATTTCAAGTGGGGTTTCCAAGTGATTGGGTAGGACGGGCGCCAGGAGGGTGGTGCCCAAGTGGATGCGGAAGGATAGTCACCAAGGGGGTGGCACCCAAGTGGATGCGGAAGGATAGGCACCAAGGGGGTGGCGCCCAAGTGGATGCGGAAGGATAGGCACCAAGGGGGTGGCGCCCAAGTGGATGCGGCAGGATAGGCACCAAGGGGGTGGCGCCCAAGTGTATGCGGAAGGATAGGCACCAAGGGGGTGGCGCCCAAGTGGATGTTTTGTGATTTATTCGTTTTGTATTTTCTAAGTTGGCTTGAGTTCAAATTGATTAAGGTTTCGAGTCTTTTAGGTTAATAGTGTTTTAAGGTGTTAATTCGGGTTTAATCAATTAAGTTTAATTAAGTGGTGTTTTCTAAGGGAATGTGATAAGATAGGCGCCAAGAGGGTGGTGCCCAAGTGTAAAGGCAGGCTGGGCGCCCAGGGAGTGGCGCCCAGGTGTCTGTTTTGTGGTTTCGGGTTGCTTTTGCGTTTTTAGGTTGGTTCAAGTCTAAGTTGATTGAGGTTTTAGGTTTCTTAAATTTAAAAGTGTTTTGTTATGTTAACTAGGATTAAATTTGGGTTGTGATTAATTAGAAGTTTTAATTAGGGGTTCTTTAGAAACGGGATAGGATGGGCGCCAAGAGGGTGGTGCCCAGGCGGCAGTGCAGGCTGGACACCCAGGGGGTGGCGCCCAGGTGGACTTTTTAGAGTTTTGTTGGTTTTGAGTTTTTGAGTTAATTAGAGATTAAGTTGATTAAGGTTTACTTATTCTAGGTTTAAAATGTTTTACTGTGTTGATTCGGATTAATTTAAAGTTTTAACTAATTAACTTAAGCTTTAACCGGGTTGTCTTAGGGAATGAGTAGGCTGGGCACCCAGAGGGTGGCGCCCAGGTGGCTGTGGAAGGATGGGCGCCCAGGGGGTGGCGCCCAGGTGACTGTCTTTTGGGGTTTTAGGTTTTTTTGTGTTTTTAAAGTTCTTAATTACTTCTAAATCCGAATCAATTAGGGTCATAAGGTTTTAGGGTTCTTAATGATTTGATGTTTCTCAAGTTAGCTAATTTTGATGTTTTAATTAATCTTATGATTTATCCTACTTAGGCGCTAAACTCAATAACCTAGACTATCTAATTATTATTTTTTGGGTTTTCTGGATATCTTTTAATTTGTTTTTGGTTTCTCCTCTAATTTACTAGAGAGTAAGGAAAGAGAAGAAGGGATTTTATGTTTTATGATTTTTTTGGGATTTTCTATGGATGTGTGGTTCAAATGATATGATGTGAAGTGTGACAAAAAATGGTAATTTGAAGTTCAGAACATGTCAAACAACCTAACATATCATCATCATGCAGTTTCTAAATGAACTAAATGCGGACGATTTGAAGTTGTGCACAAAAGTGGAGAAATCCACTTGGGCGCCACCCCTGTGGCGCCTACCCTGCTCAGTCAAGGTTTTCAAAGGAACACAACGAACGCACAAGAATCTTAGTGTTTTCAACACAACTTCCAATATTCAGCGACTGATGCGAATGTATTAATTCGAACTACTAGCGATGCAACTAACGAAATTATAAGCAAACGATGCAACGGGCGGAGATCTAGAATCCGGACCCTGTCTCAGAAGGGTAGGCGCCCAGGTGATTCTGGAAAGGGCAGGCGCCCAGTGGGTGGCGCCCAGGTGTTCTGGAGAGGGCAGGCGCCCAGTGGGTGGCGCCCAGCCTTTCTGCCAAAGGCTGTTCGCGATCTTTTCAATATAAATGATGATGGTGATGATGCTAATGCGAGATCTGATCTAACTATGCAATTAAAACTACAAAATCAAGACAAATCTACTGTATTAGAATGAACCTAAACATATTACTAACATGATGATGCACTAATGCTATTTTTATCACAAGCTAATGTAGATCTACGATGCTCAAATGATCCTAAGCATACTTCTAATAATGAATGGTAATGGAATATAGAAAAAGAAAGAAGAGATCTAGGAATACCGGTATACGATGCGTTCCTCAAGTTCCTAAAGCGAAGCTTTTGCAAAGCTCCATAGCTCCAGTTGAAGATATGGAAGCCTCCTCCTCTCTTTCTCCTTCCTCTACTATAGATCTGAAGTTCTTCTCTAATAGTGGCTACCTTTCTTCTTCTTTTTCTATTCTCTCCTTTTGTCTCCTTTCTTAGGGTTTTTGGGTAGCCTCCCCTTGTAAATGAAGTTAAGAGGGATTATATAGGTTTGGGACGAGTTTAGAAGGGGCTAGGGATTCATTAATTCGTGTTTCTAGAAGGTCTCACGCATCCCTAGGCGGCTTAAGTTGTTTTAGGGTGAACTAGGGTTTGGAGGGAGGATGGGCGCCCATGGGGTGGCGCCCACATGGCCTGCGTAGGCTGGGCGCCCACAGGGTGGCACCCAGGTGATCCTGGAGAGAGTGGGCGCCCACAGGGTGGTGCCCAGCTGGTTCGTGCTTCGCTTTTGATCCTTGGTCCCATTTGGAGTCGAGACTAAACGGATATGTCTTCACCTGGGGGGGGGGGACCTACATTAGCACTTAATAGGCTGGGCGCCACATGGGTGGTGCCCAGATGGATTTCAAGGCTGGGCGCCACATGGGTGGTGCCCAGATGGATTTAAAGGCTGGACGCCACATGGGTGGTGCCTAGGTGGTTCGGTTCGTCTTCGATGCTTGGTCCTACGTATGAGTGGTCCCGGTCTAATCTCGAACCAAACAAATAAATTTTAAGGTGGGCACCCACCATGGGGTGCCTAGGTGATTCTAGGAAGTGTGGGCGCCACAGGGTTGGTGCCTATGTGGAACTTAGGAGGGTAGGCGCCACATGGGTGGTGCCTAGGTGGAGTCAGTTCATTTTCGGAGTTCGGCCCCTACGTTGAGTGGTCCCGGGCTACTTTTAGGCTAACTAGTGAAATTTGGAGGCTGGGCGCCCACCATGGGGCGCCTAGGTGGTCCCGGGCTGTGTGGGCGCCCACCATGGGGCGCCTAGATGGTTTTCCATAGGGTGGGCGCCACATGGGTGGTGCCTAGGTGATCTCTTCTTAGGACAAACTTCGGAAGCTCATAACTTTTGACTCGCTTATCGGATTTGGACGTTCTACATACCGCCGGAAAGCTCTAGAAGTGAGGAATTCAATGGTTTAAATTTCTTGACAAATAGGAGCTGAAAAATATGGGGGATCTCTGGACCAATGAATTCGATTTCTTAACTTAGGCTAATCGGGTGATATTTTGGCAAACTAAGTATGGTCTTTGGAGGGATTGGCCTAAGCATGTCTTAAGTGGTCCGGAGAGGGTTTGAGTGGTGTCATGGTTCACTCCTTGTGTGAGTAGTGGGTTGGGCTCAAGATCTTGACGCGACTCGGCTTCTCTCTCATGAACTTCTAGAAATCGTTGGACTAACAACAAGCATCTTCATCGTCGTTAATTAATCTGAATTATGTCATTAATCATTCAATTATGGGTGAAATGGGGGCATCGCTATATATGATAGGTATTTAAGGCTATCATAGGGGCCAAATGAGGTGTCTACAGTAACTCCAAGCTAAACCAAATGTCTACATGACATTGTCAGCTTGCCACTCCACCAATCGTTGCGGTTCATCGACCGCCTCCTCTGGCTCCTCCTCAAAGGCAATAACGGGAGCTGGACCTGAGTACCACAAAAATGGGTCAGACACGACGGTCTGGCAGGTGGGCGAATAGAAAATACCAAGAAAGAAATCAAAGCACATCTTAGACATAACGAAAACTTATTAAAACGATAACTGTCATAAAACAGGATGCATGGTTCATTTAAAGTACAGATGCAATATAAATCATGCGGGGTATTCAAGGTACAGGAACTGACTAGATGGCAACCGCACTAAAGCTAAATCCTCTATATCACTAATGTGATGAGAGCACATTCAGTGCGTTGGGCTCGAGCACACGAAGTGACGAGAACCAACATTATATACATATACATATACATATAGCTAGGCAAGACCACGGCCGCGGAACCGGGTAACAGGACAGGACAGGATCCATGTTGCAACTGGCGGGAGCACAAGGGGGAGGCCCAAGTCAGTTGATCAGACTGACAAGGACGTCCAAGCTTAGTGGTACCGACTCATAGGTTACATGAGAAATCAAAACATATACAAACTATATCAGTATAAAACATTCGGGCAGGCGGGGCATGGTGCTCGCAAGCACACATTTCATATCATTATCTGTTCATGCATAAACGGGGCTGGCGGAACATATCAGGTGTATAAATCTGAATTTGAGATAAAACCGGTAGGATCGGGTAATTATACATATAATCTGAGTAAAACAATGCAATGAATCCTTATACCATTAGGGACTATATATCGGGGCGTCCATATTCAAACAACATGTATAAGGATCTTGTATGTCTATTATTACCCTTAGTATGGTACTCGAATGATAGAGGACATACCAAGTTTCCTTATACAAGTTGATGAATCCAAAAGTCCCAATACATTTCCGAAATGGTGTTTCTTTCTAAGTCAATCTCCTTATGTCATCCCCTGGGTCTTTCCAAGGTGGTAGGGCATCAGAACAACCCATCCAAACCTTTAAATACCATATCTAAAGCAATAGAACAGACTCAGGAATTCTGGGTGAAATTCGGTCACATGTCCGTTAGCTGGCGGTTAGCCGCCGAGGTGATCGGCGGTTAGCCGCTGGCTGACCACGGGGCTGACCGCGGTTCACCCTGCTAAAATATAGCATTTTGTATTTCTAACCGCGCATCTCGGCTACCTGGCGGTCACAGGGTTTTTGGTTAGCGGTTAGCCGTGAGCTGACCGCGGGGCTGACCGCGGTTCGCCTGTCAAAACACAGCATTCTGTGATTGTAACCAAATCCGGGTCGGCTAGCCGCCGGTCACCTTGTCGGTTAGCCGCCAAGGTGACCGCCCGCTGACCGCCCATCTACGGGAACTCTACATCAGGTGCAGATTTCAGTTCTTTCTTTCCCAAACCCTTTCACCTCAACTCCAACCATTTCCTAACATGAAATGGGTCTATTCCCTTCCATTTAACATTTAATCCTTTCCACCAACCACCATTCCATCAATGCATTAATTCTCCTACCAATACAAATCTCATTCAATGCAAGTACAAATATCATTTAAGAGGTCCATAATGTCAAAAATAAGCTTTAATGAATGAGTGCATACATTCTCATAAAACTAACTAAGAAGAAATCTTATCAATAAGTACATTTCCCAAAAAGTATTATGAAACATAATAAACTAATGGAATAGGAATAGTAAAAATCCACATTTTCAATAAACAAGAACTTATTCAAATCAAATCCATTCATTCACTTGCCTTGGTCTCCAAATATGCTAGTGAGCTCTAATCACACTCTCAAGCTCAAAATCTACAATCTACACAAAAATCCCCAAAATACATTCATTACAAACCTAGAATGTCAAAATCAAGAAATAGATGGAGATAGCTTCCAATAATCAAGGTGAAGCACCTCCATGGCTAGAAGAACACACAACCAAGAGATGAGAAGAAGAGCTTACATGAAAAGTCCTCTAATGGCAAGAGCTTGCTCAAAATGTAGCTTGGAATGGAAGGCTCTCTCTAAAAATGGTATCAAGATGAAGCTCTCATGGAGGGGAAGAAGATTACCACCTCCATTTTACCTTTAGCAATAGATTTGAGAGAGATTGAGAGATGGAGAAGCAAGAAGGCACAAGAATAACCTAGGGCTGGAACTCTCTATGCTCTCAAGGGAAAGTTGCAGGAAAAGGGGGAAGAAGGAATGAACTCCTCCTTATATAGAAAATCTGAATGGGTCCCACAACTTAAAAATCCAATTGGGCTAAAACATCGCTCTACGGGCTTCGGATGGATTCAACGAAGTAGGAAGAATCGATCGTCAAAATTTCTACTTTCCAAAAAGTATATATTTTACGAGTTTCGGAGACATTGAAAATAGTGTCCAAATTTTGTGTAAAAAGACTGTTTTACCCCTATCAATGGCAAAGTAGGGTTTAGAGGTCTCGAATGGAAACGGAACAAATACGAAAGTTGTCGGGAATCATAAAATACATTAAACGGAGCAAATTACAGATTTCCAGAATTATTAAATAAATCCCAAAACTAATCAAGACACAATAAAAGGAACCCCCAAAGGGCCCCACTAGATCAAAAGAGTTCTCAAAATCATTCAAAGCTATAAATAGCTATTCTAATCCAGATTTAACCAATTTCCACTAATCTCACTTATAAATAAGTCACGTCTTAATTAACACTAATCGAAAACTCTCGGGGCGGGGTCTTACAGTCGAAAAGCACTCGAAGTGAGGAATCCAAAGGTTCAATTGTCCTGATGATTATGGGTTAGGAAAAGTGAGGGATATCTGGATCAATGGATTTAGTTTCCTAACTTAGGCTAATTGGGTGACATTTTAGCAAACTAAGCACGGTCTTTGTAGGAATTGGCCTAAGCATGTCTTAAGTGGTCCAGAAAAAGGTTTGGATAGTATCACGGTTCACCACTTGTGTAAGTAGTGGGGTTGGACTCGAGATCTCAACGCGACTTGGCTTTTCTCTCACGAATTTTTAGAAATCATCGAACTAAGTCTAGAATTATCAACAAGCATCTTCATCGTCGTTAATTAATCTGAATTATGTCATTAATCATTCAATTGTGGGTGAAATGGGGGCACCGCTATATATGATAGGTATTTAAGGCTATCATGGGGGCCAAATGAGGTGTCTACCGTAGCTCCTCAGGTTCTGGTACATCTTGGTGCTGCCTGGGTGAATCGAGTATCTGCTATGATGCGCATCTGCTAGGATCTCGTCCTTCAGCTCTCAAACATCTGGCATGCACAATCGATCCTGAAAATAGAGCACTCCACCAATAAGTCTAAACTCTGGCCTCTGATCTATCTGCTCGATCACTCTGATAAGGTTGGGATCGCTGCGTTGACTGTCCTTGACCTTTCCCAACAACTCTGGTTCCCATGCGGACATGGTAGCAAGCATGACTCTATCCCTGAGCAGCTGAAACTGAACATCTAAGTCTCTGAAGACATCGGTCCATACACCCTCTACTGCTAGAAAACTAACTAGGGCGGCCTTCCTGCTCAAAGCATCCGCCACGACATTCGCCTTACCTGGATGTTATTTGATAGGGAAGTCGTAATCCTTGATGTACTCCATCCAACACCTCTGTCGGTTGTTGAGGTTGCTCTGGGTAAATAGATACTGCAAGCTGCGGTGGTCCGAATGAACTTCGAACTGCTCCCCGTAGAGGTAGTGACACCACATCTTCAGTGCCAACACAACTGCTGCCAGCTCCAAGTCATGTGTAGCGTACTTCTTCTCGTGTTCCTTCAGTTGTCGTGATCCGTAGGCAATGACCTTCCCATGCTGTATTAAGACACATCCAAGGCCTGTCCCTGAAGCGTCTGTAAAGATAACAAATCCACCACTCCCGGATGGTAACGATAATATCGGCGCTCACTTCAGTCTCTCCTTCAGCTCTTGAAAGCTGTCCTCACACGCGTTAGACCATACAAACGGTACATCCTTCCTCGTCAGCTTGGTCAATGGCGCTGAGATCGTAGAGAAACTCTTGACGAATCTGCGGTAGTAGACTACTAAACCAAGAAAACTCCGAATCTCGGTGACGTTCTCCGGTCTCTTCCAACTCACCACTGCGTCGACTTTGGCTGGATCCACTGCTAATCCATCCTTGGAGATGATATGTCCGAGGAAAAGCACTTTCTCCAACCAAAACTCGCACTTGCTAAGCTTTGCGTATAGCTGGTTGTCACGCAACAACTGTAGAGACGTCCTCAAATGCTGCTCGTGCTCCTCTCTGGACTGTGAGTAGACTAGCACGTCATCAATAAACACCACTGTGAAGCTGTTGAGGTACGGTGCGAAGATCTTGTTCATCAAGGTCATGAACACTGCTGGTCGTCAATCTGAACAGCATCACTAGGAACTCATAGTGCCCATAGCGTGTACGAAACGCTGTCTTCTGCACGTCCTGCTCTCTGACTCGCAGCTGGTGGTATCCCGATCTCAAGTCTTATCTTCGAAAAGTGCTGAGCACCCTGAAGCTGGTAGAAGAGCTCGTCGATCAGCGGGAGAGGATACTTGTTCTTCACTGTTGCTTGGTTCAGCTGGCGGTAGTCTATGCACATCCTCATCGATCCGTCCTTCTTCTTCACGAAGAGCACTGGCGCACCCCATGGTGACATGCTCGGCCTGATGAAACCCTTGTCCAGCAACTCCTCTAACTAGGTCTTCAACTCTCGCAGCTCTGCTGGAGCCATGCGATAAGGAGCCCTGGAGATCGGTGCTGTGCCTGGTGCTAGCTCGATGGTGAAGGCGATCTCTCTAACTAGAGGTAATCCCGGGATCTCGTCGGGAAACACATCTGGGAACTCGCACACTACAGGAATCTCCTCCACTCCCTTGGACTTCTTGTCCTCTTATATGAACGCGATGTAGCCCTCGTATCCTACCTTCATCATCCTCTCTGCCTTCAGTGCTGAGATCATCCTAGTGCTGGGTGGTCTCCTCTCGCCCACAAACTCTACCATGTCATCTGAACAGTCGATAGCAAGTCTGACCGTCTTCTCGAAGCAATCCATCACTGCTCGGTATCTGGCCAACCAGTCCATCCCCAAAATGACGTCGAAGTCATGCATTGGTAACACGATTAGATCTGCAAATAAAATGCACTCCCCAATCTGCACTCGGCATCTGGGGTGGTAAGTCTGACATACTACGCTCCTACCCACGGGTGTAGAGACTACTAGTGTGCAAGGCAACTCCTCTCCTAATCTGCCCAGAACTAAAGCAAAGGCTGAAGATACATAGGAATGCGTCGCACCTGGATCAAAAAGTACTCTAGCAAGCTGATCACAAACGAAAAGTGTACCTTCGACCACATTCCCGGCGGCCTCGGCGTCCTCATGTATAAGCGTAAAGACCTGCCCTGCTGCCTGGGGCCTCTGCTGCTGGCGCTGCTGTCCATGGTGCCTCTGGTGACCCCACGCTGGTAGTGCTGCCCTCGTGGCTGCTGCTGTGGAGCGCGCGCCTGCTGCTGGGCACGATACTGCTGCTGTGGTGGTTGGGCTGCTGGGGCAACCTGACGGATGGGCTGAGCAGCAACTGGAGTTGGGGCTCTCGGAGGTGCAGGAAGCTGTGGCATAGGGGGCTGCTCTCGGCAAAGGGGGCAATGTCTGGAGATTGCCCGGGGTCGCCACAATCATAACACGCACCGTGCGGGCGGTGCTGCTGTCACTGCGAGTACTGTGCCGCCTGGCCTGCTGGCCCATGTCTCCGATACTGCTGCTGCTGCACTGGGGGCTGTTGTCGAGTGGGAGCGGTCCTAACCCGCTTCTGCTGGTGCATGGCCTCGACTCGTTGCAGGTGCTCCTCGGCCCAATAGGCCTTCCTCACAGCATCCTCGTACGTGACGTCATTAACACACGCCATATGCAACTGGATATCAGCTCAAATTCCCTCGACGAACCGTCGAACCCTCTGAGACTTTGGTGTGATAAGGGCCTCAGCAAATCGGGAGAGCTGGGTGAAACGGAGCTCATACTGATAGACGGTCATATCCCTCGGGACAAGGTCCTGGAACTCCCTTAGCTTCTGGTCTCTGATGTTGACGGGAATGAACTTCCGGAGGAAGTCTGTCTGGAGAGCGGTCCATGCTGCCTCATCTCCAATCAACTCATAAGGACGCTGCACGGTCCTCCACCAATCCTCGGCCACGCTCCTGAACATATAGGCTGCTAGCTGTACCCTCTGACGTCCTGTGCACTCGAAGACCTTGAAGATCTTCTCCATCCGGACTATCCAATCATCAGCAACTAGGGGATCCTCTGTGCCCGAGAACTCTGGCGGTCCCCTCTTCAGGAACATCTCAAAGATGACGTTCGGGCCCACCTCCCGAATAGGAATAACTTCCTGCTTTGGGCGAGTTACCCTCTCCACGACATCTAGGACCTGCTCCAGGAATTGCGCAAAATCCTGTTTGCTGCTGGTGTGCAAAGCCTGTGTCACCTGTGAGACAAGGAAAGCCTGGAGAAACTGCTGAAACCTCGCCTCGAAATCCGGTGGATCTCTGGCTGCTGATGAGTTCACAAAAAAAAATACACTTTTATAGCATTATTTTATGAGTTTTCAATGATAAAAGAACTCAAAACACTATTTTTAGAATAAAAATCATAAAGTTCCTCCTCATCATCTTTGCTCATATCTTTCCATTATAGATGGCCATTTGTATGCATTTATATGAGTTCCAATGACTTCCATACTCTCAATTATATTAATAGTTAGAATAAGTTTGGAAGGCAATTGGATGAAGAAATGACAAAGTTAGGCCAATAATAAGAAGGAACATGATAGATCTGGGTTGGTATTTTGACCATATCTTTTTACTCGGGTGTCCGAGTGAGGTGATCTAAAAATCATTAGAAAGCTTGTTCAAAGACCTACAAATCATATTTCACAATGTTTTTCCTAATTTGGAAGTTTCGAGGGTCAAAATTGTACATCAATCCAGAGACTATTTTCTAATACGGGAATCACATACATATATTCATATTTCCATTCTTATGAAGTCCCACATTGGAAAGAAACCAAAAGAGAGCAAGACAAATGTTTCTATATAAAGAAGGGAGCTCTAGGCGTTAGAGACACAAGCAAGGAGAGCCTCCTCCTCTTTACTTAAGCTATTCATGTAATTGAGAGCAAATTGTAGAGAGAAAGTGAGGAAAGCCTTGTAAAATTAAAGATTTGGAATGAAATTGAAAGCTTCTTCTCCAATGGGTGGCTAATTCCTTTGATTGGATCTTCTAGGTGAAGCTAAGTTGATCCTATTCCTTTTGCTTATGCTCTTTCTTTTAAATTCCCTTGTTTATGTGCTTAATATGTTAGAGTAGATTTTTCTTCATTGCATTGTGCAACCTTCCATGCTTAGTTTCTTTATTAGCATTATTTTTACTATCTATGCTTAGGTTTGATAAATCATGCTTAGGAGTTAATATCTTTTGATGGTTTATGCTTACTTTTGATAGATAGTCATTAGGAATCTTTTCTTTTATGAAGGGAAGAAAATCTTAGCTATTAGATTGTTAATTTCTATCTTAGAGCTTTAAAATTATATTTTCCAAATCTAAGCATTGATTTGTAATTAGATTTGAGTATTTTTTTTATTTTTTTTTTGGAAAAGAGAAGAGCATAAGTGTTGGATTAGTGTCACTTAGTGGATTCTAGATGATTCAATCTATCCATTAGTATTGCTTGTTGTTTATTTTACTTACTTTAGTTTGATTCTATTCACACTCCCACACACTTATTCACTAGTTTTAATTTTCACACTCCATTTCTCTATTATTCACACCATCAATTCCACATTTGATTTTACACCACTTTAGCATATTTCTTTATCTCCATCCACTCATTTTCTATATTTCACTTGTTATTTTCACACACTTATTCATTTGATCTATCTAACATTTCTCCATTGTTTTTGTATTAACCTTGTTATTTTTCTTTTGTCATTAACTTTGTTACTAACTTTGCTCTTGGTTTGTTCTCATTTTCTTTACTAACTTCTCTTTTGTTATCTAGTTCTAGATTTCTTTTAGTTTGCATTTTTTATTTTCCTTGTTATTATCTAGTTTCTTGTTTCCATTGTTATTTTCATTTGAATTTGTTAGCTATATTTGAGTTGATACTCCTTTTCATAGATCTTTGTTATTTTCTTCGTAACGATCCTCGTGGGAACGATATTCGAACTTCTATAGTCTATATTACTTGAGACAACCGTATACTTGCGGGAAAATACGCATCAAGTTTTTGGCGTCGTTGCCGTGGATCGGCGTACATAGGATTCCTTGATTTTAAGGATTTTCAACTCTCATATAGCTTGGTTGCATTTTTATTCTTTCTTTTAGTTTTCATTACAGATTCTACACATTTTCGTTGTTTGTATTTTCTGGAATTTCACAGTTGGAGCAAGGAAAGAAGAAATGTGCAACCAAAGAACTCTAACTTAGGAATTTAATTTGCTTTCTTAGAAAATCTTGTGTTAGGATTCATTTCAAGTTTGTAATAATGTTTAAGTTCATTTGAGTTTTCAAAGCATTGTAATAATTAAGGAAGGAAGACGGGTGGACGATACCGTCGCGGCCCCCCAAGTTCGTACACCGAAATTGGTGTCGGTGGCTTGGGTTGACTTCAACCGATCTTCCCTCAATGTAGTTTGGGAGGTGCGTATTTCGATAACACCTACGCATCCTTAGTTAGTGGGTTAATTTTGTTGGTTGTTTGATTGTTTAATTGCTTTGTAGTGCTTAATCATTTTAAAATACACAAAGTAATTTGGAAAGCACACACTTAGTAAGGGCAATCATACCCGCAACAAGATAAGGATTGGATTTCATCACCATTTCCTTGCCCATAGGAACTCATTTTCCTCACTACTTAGGAATCCTTAGCCCTTAATAAAATTTGAGTAGAAACGTGACCTTAGGACACGAGCTCATTAGGAGAAGACCATCAAAGGTTGTACCATTTGCGCTCCTTAACGGAAATCGGTGCCTAGAATAGCCTTGTCCCTTAAGGGAGACAGTTCATCTGTTCTAGGAGTTTGGTATTTAAGCAGAACCTTTGCCATGCGCATTGTGATCCCACCAATCCCCTGGGGGCTTGCCTGGCCGACTACGTTTCATAGGACCGAATTGGAGGCCTAGGTGTACTCTTCACAGTTAGGAGCTGTCTAGTTTAATCTTAGGTAGCCTTAGTTAAGCATAGTTTGGTTTGTTTTTCAAAATCATTTTGTTTTGCTTGTTTGCGTTTAAGCATTGATCCTCGTTCATCATCACTTGAGCGGACCATTACTTTTTGAAGTTGAGTGGTAGTGTATGCACAATTGGTTACTTATGCAGGGTCGTTTAGAGAGCTGCGATTTATTCGATATCCCTGTTGAGAACTTAGTGGACCCCATTGCCATTGAGTAAATGGCTCACAGAAATCCACAAACCCAACCCATGACCCTTAGGGAGTACATGTACCCAACCCGATCTACCCAGCCCTCATGCATAGTCATACCCACCACAAATGCCTCATTTGAGCTGAAATCAGGTTTAATCCAAATGTTACCAATTTTCTGAGGGGTGGAAAATGAGAACCCATATCAACATGTGAGAGAGTTTGAGGAAATCTGTGGGACCATGAAGTATAACCGTATGTCTGAAGAGGCCCTCAAGCTTAGGTTATTCCCGTTCTCGTTGAAAGTTAAGGCGAAATCATGGCTTTACGCCCTACAGGCTAATTCCATAAACACATGGGAGGGACTAGTCGAGGCCTTTTAAAAAAAGTTTTATTCAAAACAGAAAACGGCCTTTATTAGACATGCCCTGAACAGCTTCTACCAACTGGAGGGAGAAACTATGTATGAGTACATGGAAAGGTTCAAAGACTTATTGTTACAATGCCCGCATCACAGATTCGAAAGGATCCGGCTAGTCCAAATCCTTTATGAAGGACTGGACTATCACACCAAGACCATGGTGGAGTCTTTCTGCAACGGAGTATTCACTCAAAAGACAGCTGACCAAGCCTGGGCATACCTTGAGGAGGTCGCTGAGAACACTCTCCAATGAGAACCTATCATAGAGGATCCCAAAAGACCCATTGTTGCAGAAAGAAGGGGCATGCATAGAGTGGAACCCAAATTCGAGGGCGAGGCCAAGTTGGCCACGCTGACAAGGAGATTAGAAGCCCTTGAAATGAACCAGACCTGTCAGCAGACCACCCCAAAGACCTTGGAATCATTAAAGACGAGCCAAGCAGTTAGTGACCAAACTACCCCACCCTGCACCAATTGTGGAGATTTTACCCATCATGGATCCCAATGTAGAGCATTCTTTGGTCAAAGTCAAAGTGAGAGTATGGAGGAGGTGAGTGCACTTTATCATAATACTAGATATGAGCGGCCGAAGTATGATCCGTATTCGAATACATACAATCTTGGTTGGAAGGATAATCCTAATTTTTCATAGAACAAAGGACAACACCAAGGAAACCTTCTCAGCCAATGGCCTAGCATATGCCACCTCCTGGATACCAAAAGCCTCAAGTACCCCAAGTGTCACAGGGACCACCCATGGTCCAAGGTTATCAGAATCTTAATCCCCAGAATCAACAGATAAGTTCTCTAGAGGACACAATGAAAATGTTGGCCCAAAATACCCTTCAATTCCAGCAAAGCACTACTCAGAATTTGAATGCCAATACCCAGTCCATTGCCAAGCTGGAATACACTGTCAGCCAGCTAGCCAGGTCAATAGCTCAAAGAGACAAGGGTAGCTTTCCAAGTCAGCCCGAAGCCAACCCCAAAGGCCAAACTTCAACGGGCCAATTTGTTGTCCATGATGACAAGGGCAAAGTCCATGAGCAGGTCAATGCAGTTACCACCCGTAGAATGGCTGCAAGGGAGGCTGACACACCAGAAGAAGACCTTAGGCAATATGAGCAAACCCAAGTGAGGAGGGAGCACATAGTTTTGGAAAAAGAACCCGAGGAACCAAAGAAGGACCCAGAACCTACTAAGGAACCTGAGAAACCAATAGGAGCTGCCTCACCAAGTGAGCCCCCTCCTAGAACCTTTGTTCCCAAGGCCCCATACCCTCAGAGGCTAGGTCAAATGAAAAATAATGTCCAGTTGGATAAGATCCTTGAAGTGTTCAAGCAAGTGAGAATTAACATCCCACTGTTAGAAGCCATCCAACAGATCCCGACTTATGCCAAAGTCCTCAAAGATTTGTGCACATTCAAAAGAACAACCAATGTACCTAAAAAAGCCTTTCTAGCCCAGTAATGCAGTTCCATCATTACCACTTCAACCCCAATAAAATACAAGGACCCTGGGTGTCCTACAATCTCTTGTCAAATAGGGGATCATCACATAGAATAGGCTTTGTTGGACTTTGGTGCGAGTGTCAACCTGCTCCCGTATTCAATATACGAGGAGTTAGGTTTGGGGGAGCTGAAACCGACAAAGGTAACCTTACAAGTAGCTGATGCTTCAGTTAGGTACCCCAAAGGTGTTGTTGAGGATGTTTCGATCAAGGTAGGTGAGTTTGTTTTCCCGGTGGACTTTGTAGTCCTTGATACCCGACCACCAATCGGAAATGTTGTGAAGATCCCGGTAATTTTAGGGCGACCATTCCTTGCCACTTCTAATGCCCTGATTAATTACCGAAATGGTGTGATGCACCTATCGTTCTGGAATATGACAGTCCAGATAAACATTTTCAACATTGGCAAGCAACCCAGAGATGAGAGTGATTATGAAATTTGTGAGGTGAGTTACCTAGAAGAGTTTATTGAGAGTGTAGGATCACAGTTAGTTTGTGAGGATCCACTAGAGGCCTGTCTTGCACATTTTGGAGGTAACATTGATGTTGAGAATAGTATTAAAGAAGTTAATGCGTTATTGGATTCTGCCTCTGCTTTGGAGAGGAGTCAATGGCAACCCAAGCCAGAGATCCTGAGTCCATCGGCTGCCCCACCTGTTCCATCAATTGAGGAACCATCCAAGCTCCACCTAAAACCACTACCTGATACCCTCAAGTATGTGTTTTTGGGCCCAGCTGAGACCCTCCCTGTCATTATAGCCTCAGACCTGGAAAAAGTTCGAGAACAACAATTGATTGAGATCTTGAAGGATCACAAAGAGGCTATAGGTTGTACAATTGCAGATATAAAAGGAATAAGCCCATCTGTGGTTCAACATCGGATCCATTTGGAAGAAAATGCAAAAACTTCCAGAGAACCACAGAGGCGTCTTAATCCATCAATGAAGGATGTCGTAAGAGTGGAGGTTCTGAAACTATTGGATTCAGGTATCATTTACCCAATTTCAGACTGCTCATGGGTGAGCCCAGTCCATGTTGTGCCAAAGAAGTCCGAGATAACTGTTGTGAAAAATGAGGGGAACGAGTTAGTGCCCACGAGGACCCAGACAGGCTGGCGAGTGTGCATTGACTATAGAAAGTTGAACTTGGCCACCCGTAAAGACCATTTTACCCTCCCATTCATGGACCAGATGCTTGAGAGACTAGCTGGTCATGCATTTTATTGTTTCCTTGACGGATACTCCGGCTATAATCAGATACCCATAGCACCGAGGACCAGGACAAAACAACTTTTACATGTCCTTTCGGAACATTCGCCTACCGACGCATGCCTTTTGGGCTGTGCAATGCACCTGCGACATTTCAAAGGTGTATGATGAGCATATTTTCGGACATGGTCGAGCGATTTTTAGAGGTGTTCATGGACGATTTTTCGGTCCACGGGAGTAGTTTCCAAGAATGTTTGCATCACCTGAACCTTATTTTAATGAGATGTCAAGAGAATAATCTTGTTTTGAATTGGGAGAAGTGTCATTTCATGGTGAAAAGAGGAATTGTCCTGGGCCATGTTATTTCTGAGAACAGTGTCGAGGTCAACAAGGCTAAAACTGATCTCATTTCCAACCTGCCACTGCCAAAAACAATGAAGAATATCAGATCTTTCTTGGGTCATGCAGGTTTTTATAGACGGTTCATTAAGAATTTTAGCAAGATAGCTGCACCCTTGTGCAATTTGCTATCAAAGGATGTGCCTTTTGTCTTCAATGAACCTTGCCTACAAGCATTTGAACAATTGAAAAAGGAGTTGACCTCTACCCCAATAATAAAGCCACCTGATTGGACAATTCCCTTCGAACTCATGTGTGATGCTTCTGACCATGCTCTTGGGGCTGTGCTAGGACAGAGAGTGAACAAATTGCCCCATGTCATATATTATGCCAGTAGGACCTTGAATGACGCTCAGCTGATTACACAACCACAGAGAAAGAGCTATTAGCTGTCGTCTTTGCCTTGGAAAAGTTTAGACCCTACCTCATTGGGTCTAAGGTCATAGTTTACACTGATCATTCGGCCCTTAGGTACCTATTGATGAAAAAAGATGCAAAAGCCCGTCTGATTAGGTGGATTCTATTGTTACAAGAGTTTGACCTTGAGATTCGAGACAAGAAAGGTTCTGAAAATGTTGTAGCTGACCATCTCTCTTGATTACCTACTGACCCCGAGCATGAGAGCATCCCATTGAGTGAGAGTTTTCCGGATGAACAGTTGCTGAGTGTCTCCCATTTCCCTTTGTTTGCGGATATTGTTAACTATTTGGTTACTGGATAGATGCTCGATCACTGGTCCAAACAGGATAGGTCTAAGTTTTTGTCTGAGGTGAAGCATTTCTTCTTTGATGACCCATACCTGTTCAAGTACTGTCCGGACCAGATCATTAGGAGATGCATTCCGGAAGAGGACTATTTAAGTGTGATATCCTTCTGCCATGACCACGCCTGTGGTGGGCATTTTAGTTCTAAGAAGACAGCAGCAAAGGTGTTGCAGTGCGGATTTTACTGGCCCACCCTTTTCAAGGATTGTCACACCTTTTGTTTGCACTGTGAGCGTTGTCAGAAATTAGGCAGAATTACACGGAGGAATATGATGCCTTTGAACCCGATGCTTATTGTGGACATTTTTTATGTTTGGGGCATAGACTTTATGGGTCTATTTCCCAGTTCCTTTGTCAATTTATACATTTTGCTTGCTGTAGATTATGTCTCCAAATGGATAGAGGTGATTCCAACCAGAACGAATGATCGTCACGTGGTTATCAAATTTATTAAAGAAAACATCTTTTCTAGATTTGGGACCCCCAGGGCAATTATCAGTGATGGTGGGAGTCATTTTTGTAATAGCACCTTCGAGAATCTCATGAAAAAATATTCTATCACTCATAAGGTTGCTACTCCGTATCACCCACAGACTAGCGGACAGGTGGAAGTGTCCAATAGGCAAATAAAGCAAATTTTGGAAAAGATGGTCAATCCTACCCAGAAAGATTGGTCTTTAAGATTGACAGACGCTTTATGGGCTTATCGGACTGCCTATAAGACCCCAATTGGAATGTCTCCATATCGATTGGTCTTTCGGAAAGCTTGTCATCTGCAGGTAGAATTGGAGCATAATGCTTACTGGGCCATCAAAATGTTCAATTTTGATTTGCCTAAAGCCGGTAACCTACGCAAGTTGCATCTCAATGAGCTAAATGAACTTAGAAATGATGCCTATGAGAATGCCAAGATTTATAAGGATCGGATGAAGAAAAACCATGATCGAACTATTTTGAGGAAATCCTTTGAACCAGGCATGAAAGTTCTTCTGTATAATTCTCGCCTACATCTCTTTTCAGGAAAACTGAGATCCCGCTGAACTGGACCCTTCATTGTGTGCACTGTCTATTTTCATGGGGCAGTTGAGATTGAGAACCCCAAGAATGGGGATGTTTTTAAAGTCAATAGCCAGAGGTTGAAACCTTTTCTAGAGCTTAAGGCCATGGATGTAGAAGAGACCCTTCTTCAGGACCCAGTGTATGTTGCATAACTAATTTTCAGGGTCACATCAAGCTCACAACGTGAAACTTAGTGCTGGTTGGTAGGCAACCCAAAATTCATTTTTGGCATCACCCCATGGTAAGGCGTTCTGATTTTTCTCTCTTCGTCCATTTCGCATTGCATATTATTGAGGACAATGTTTGGTTTATGTTTGGGGGTGTGGCACTACATTACACACATGTATTTGCCCGTAAATATTTAGTTAAAAAAAAAAATTTCTTCTCCAAAAAAAAACCCAAAAAAAAAAAAAAAAAACCCAAAAGAAAAAAAATCCAAAATTCCATAGGATTTTAGCTTGTTAATAAGTTTTGAAATCTTTATTTAGCATACTATCCAAATCCTAAAAAAAGGAGTGTCACAAAGTCAAGTCTTGGAAAAATTCTTGCACATTTAGCCACATGAGTATAGTCCAAGTGAAGAGTGGACACATCTGAGTGACCCTGACAAATCACTAGTGGAGACTAAACCAATTGAGTGTAGAGCCTTTCTATTCCTCCAGGGTAAGGACTCTTCTGCGCTAATTCCGAGTAGAATGAAGAGCTACTCAAACTCGTAGTTTTCAGAGCACATTTCTTTTATCTCATTAGTGCTTATTTTCTTCCAACCATTGAGGGTATCATCAAAATTGCGAACTAACCTTGACTTGTAGCTTGTGAGCACCTTTCTGGACCTGGTAAAGTGATAATAGGCAATCTAAAATTAAAACCCCATGGCCATTAAAAACCTACTCATAAAAATATTTCCATAGTAACCCTTTTTGAACCTTTATCTTTTATGCATTTTTCCTTAAAAATTCCCAAAGCCTCTACACCCAAATAAAAAGCCTTCGTCCCATTATTCTTGAGAAGTGTTTGGAAAAGATGAAGAAAAAAGGAAGTGTGTATTGTTGATACTTCACATGATCTATCCAAGGAAAAAGTTTTCAAAAGAAAAGAGAAAAAAAAAAAAAAGAGAAAAAAAAAAAAAAAGAGAAGAAGAAGAGGAAAGTTGAAATTCATGAAAAAAAAAAAAGAGAAAAAGAAAATGAAAATGAAAAAAAAAAAGGGTGAAAAGGAATCAAAGAAAAATCCTTCAAAGAAAACTTAAGACCTTACCTTCTCAGAAACCCTAAAAGCTCATTTTCCATATTTTTACCAAACCCTTTCCCCTAACCCCATTACAACCAATAAAAGACCTATTGGATTTCAGGAAACGTTAGGATGTTAAACAAGTGAGAAATTGAGTGAGCATTTTCACCCTCAGTTAAATGGTTGTTCTTTCCATGAGATAAATTTTCTGAAAATTCTTCATTCTCAAAAGATATGTGAGTCCTTTTGCCTTACCAATCTTCACATATAAGAGTGATAAGTCAGAAAATCTAAGCGATTTTATTTCCGAGAGTATGACTGTGAGGCTGAAGTCAAAACGAATGGATTGAGAAGGTGATCAAAGTTGTGTTTTCTCATAACCCAAAACTGTGCAAGTGTTGGCTAAACTCACTCAAATACACTCCGGGACTTGAGCATCATTGAAAGATTTTTAGCAATTGGATAGTGTTCTAAACTTGCTCTAATTTTTATTAGCTTGCTAAAAACCTGAGGATATCAATAAAAAGAATTTTGTGGGATTTATTTGCTGAAAACCCTCACGAGACAAAACTCGTCCACTAGGGAAAACTTAGAGGTTTAAATGGCTTGTTGCACGAGCTAAGTGCAGCCGCAATTCCTGCGAAAGTGAGTTAGGACTTTTTATTATTTTCTGCATATAGTTAGTTTTCTTTTGTTTTGCTCGGGACTAGAAAAATATAGGTTTGGGTTGTGATGAGTTCACAAAAAAATACACTTTTATAGCATTATTTTATGAGTTTTCAATGATAAAAAGAACTCAAAACACTATTTTTAGAATAAAAATCATAAAGTTCCTCCCCATCATCTTTGCTCATATCTTTCCATTATAGATGGCCATTTGTATGCATTTATAAGAGTTCCAATGACTTCCATACTCTCAATTATATTAATTTCTCATTGTAGGTGTTAATTGAAGATTAATTTGAAGATTAAAGTTGAGATTCGAGAATTAAAGAGAGTTAGAATAAGTATGGAAGGCAATTGGATGAAGAAATGACAAAGTTAGGCCAATAATAAGAAGGAACATGATAGACCTGGGTTGGCATTTTGACCATATCTTTTTACTCGGGTGTCTGATTGAGGTGATCTAAAAATCATTAGAAAGCTTGTTCAAAGACCTACAAATCATATTTCACAATGTTTTTCCTAATTCGGAAGTTTCGGGGGTCAAAATCGTACATCAATCCAGAGACTATTTTCTAATACGGGAATCACATACATATATTCATATTTCCATTCTTGTGAAGTCCCACATTGGAAAGAAACCAAAAGAGAGCAAGACAAATGTTTCTATATAAAGAAGGGAGCTCTAGGCATTAGAGACACAAGCAAGGAGAGCCTCCTCCTTTTTACTTAAGCTATTCATGTAATTGAGAGCAAATTGTAGAGAGAAAGTGAGGAAAGCCTTGTAAAATTAAAGATTTGGAATGAAATTGAAAGCTTCTTCTCCAATGGGTGGCTAATTCCTTTGATTGGATCTTCTAGGTGAAGCTAAGTTGATCCTATTCCTTTTGCTTATGCTCTTTCTTTTAAATTCCCTTGTTTATGTGCTTAATATGTTAGAGTAGATTTTTCTTCATTGCATTGTGCAACCTTCCATGCTTAGTTTCTTTATTAGCATTATTTTTACTATCTATGCTTAGGTTTGATAAATCATGCTTAGGAGTTAATATCTTTTGATGGTTTATGCTTACTTTTGATAGATAGTCATTAGGAATCTTTTCTTTTATGAAGGGAAGAAAATCTTAGCTATTAGATTGTTAATTTCTATCTTAGAGCTTTAAAGTTATATTCTCCAAATCTAAGCATTGATTTGTAATTAGATTTGAGTATTGTTTTTTTTTTTTTTTTTTTGAAAAGAGAAGAGCATAAGTGTTGGATTAGTGTCACTTAGTGGATTCTAGATGATTCAATCTATCCATTAGTATTGCTTGTTGTTTATTTTACTTACTTTAGTTTGATTCTATTCACACTCCCACACACTTATTCACTAGTTTTAATTTTCACACTCCATTTCTCTATTATTCACACCATCAATTCCACATTTGATTTTACACCACTTTAGCATATTTCTTTATCTCCATCCACTCATTTTCTATATTTCACTTGTTATTTTCACACACTTATTCATTTGATCTATCTAACATTTCTCCATTGTTTTTGTATTAACCTTGTTATTTTTCTTTTGTCATTAACTTTTTTACTAACATTGCTCTTGGTTTGTTCTCATTTTCTTTACTAACTTCTCTTTGTTATCTAGTTCTAGATTTCTTTTAGTTTGCATTTTTTATTTTCCTTGTTATTATCTAGTTTCTTGTTTCCATTGTTATTTTCATTTGAATTTTTTAGCTATATTTGAGTTGATACTCCTTTTCATAGATCTTTGTTATTTTCTTTGTAACGATCATCGTGGGAACGATATTCGGACTTCCATAGTCTATATTACTTGAGACAACCGTATACTTGCGGGAAAATACGCATCAGTTGCTGGTGTCGTCGGTGGTGGCTCTTCTCCCGACATCTGTCAAGAGAATGTAACTGTATTAGTTTAAGTATAACACTTAGGACTTACTGATTCTACCCAATTCATTGCCCTTACGTATCCCAACGCTAAAATCCTCACTACGTCCTACAGTTTCTAGTGTATTTTATTTCCTAGAGACTTGCCTGCTTTGATACCAAAAATGTAACGCCCCAATTATGAATACCGAAGATAACGCTAAGGTACCCGAAGTTGGCGCTGCTTCCCGGAAAATCCGAAAACTTCCAAGATCGTAGTCCTCATTGAGGTCAAAATTTTAAGACCTTTTAAACAACATCCTAATCAACAGTTATATTGCGGAAGCGAAATAAAAGATAGCGAAAGCAATAGTATCATGTACTAAATCAGATAAAACAATGCGGAAGACTAATATAAATCTCAAGTATAGTTATCAAAAGGTTTATACATGTTTGTCAATCTACCCAACTCACTACAAAATCTCTCAAAATCCCAAATAAACTGCACTCAGTCCCCCAGTGCAGGCTCTCCATCCTCCGGCTCAACCACTTGGTCAGCCGGCCCCCACCCGTAGTCACCAACTACAGGCGCCTCGTAGATCGCGTCACCTGCGGGATCATGGTCTTGACCTAAGCACCAAAGATGGGTTAGATCCATGGATCTGGCAAGGCACCATATGCAAATAACACAAGATGTATACAACAAAAGAAAGTAATGACAAATACGTAATCATAAGAGTAAACAAAGTACATGATCTACGCAGTTGAGCAATAATAGCAGTTTAGAATCAGAAAGATAAAGTATCTAATCTAAACAGACAACAAAGGGCACATTCACACAAGCTAGATACACCGCGTGATATTATGCTGCGGCCCTCCCGTACTGTAAACGTCCCATACCATAAACAGTTTGCGGTGGGGAAAGGGTAATAATCATGCAAGGGATAACAGCCCTGAAATAATCATAACATACAATATATAACACCGATCACACCCATTTATTTCACCGATCACACCCCTTTATGAAATTAACCCAGACGCGGTATCACACCGTCCGTCTAATCACAGCTCATCATAATAGCTCTAAGTAACCAATATATAGCTCCTACTAGAGATGATCGGTCAACTAGCTGAGCTTAGAACAACTTAGTGAATGTTTAGTGCCGACTCGGGAAACAAGTATGGGTCTGTGTCTGTCTAGGCTTATCTTGCATGAGCAAGGTCCTAACCAAGTCTCTAAAAGGTTATAGTACAACAATATGGAACACAGTCCGATATCCAAGTCCAACATCATTGGATCCACTCCAAGGCTCACAACCGTGGCCTGAGGCAACACAAGTACCATACCATATCCATTCCACAAGTGTTCATCCTAGGCTCATACACAATGAGCTAACCCATCCATTAGAACTAACCTCTTCATACTATGGTTCCACATTCCCAACCTTAGGCTGTATGAGGGCCCGCCTAGACACAGACATGGGTCGATTATCTTCAAACACAACTTAGGGTCACCACTAAGTAATCCTAGGTTCAGGTCCTCCAATTTCCATTAATTAACAAGTTTAAGACAACAACAAGGACAAGAGGAAAGAACAACTCATGAAATCCTTAAAACATGGAATCAAATGGAAATAGACAAAAGACCAATCCTAGGTAATGGTCCACTCTTGGTTCGGGCCTCATCAGGTGATTGGATCCTTAACGGTAGTCTCAGGTGTCAAAAACAGTAATTCTGGTGCTCCTGAGGTTGTGGACACCATGGACTGCAATTAAGGGTCGAATCATTGACGATTCGAATCCCAAAACCTCAATTGGTGGACCCCACGAGTCAAGGCTGAGCCATGCCATTGATTCATGTGTGGCACACTTGATAGAAGGCTATTTCGATGGTCAATGGACCCCACAAGTGATCAAACATAAAAAAATACAGAAATCTGGAAAATCTCACTGTTCACAGTTTGCCCGGTCGACATCATTACAAGGGATGTCGACCGGGTGAACTGGATGTTGACCTCCCAGGTAGACATCCTGCAGTGTCCCCGGTCGACATCATGGCCGTGATGTCGACCGGGTCCATTGAGACCTAGAGTCAAGCAGCTCGGGGGGTTTCACAGGGTCCTCTGTGTATCCAGTCGACATCATGGCTGTGATGTCGACCGGGTGCACGGGATTTAGACCTGTCTGAGAAAATACAGGTCTCAGTTAACCCTGTTGTATCCTGTGTATCCGGTCGACCGGGTACAGGGTCCGGTCGACCGGGTACACTGTCTGTAAAGTTCTGCAGAAGCTAACTGGGACTTGGTTTTTCCCTGAATTTAGTGTGCCCGGTCGACCGAGCTAGGGACCGGTCGACCAAGTACACGCAGTGAGCTGCAATTCCAGAATTCTGGATTTTTTCCTTTTTCAATCCAATTCTCATCCAATCCATTCCAAACCTTCTCCATTCATCACATTCACACTAATAAACACAAAAACACTCCAATAATCTCCATCCACCATCCAACCGGACCATTAATCTTCCAAATGGGAGAACCCATTCATCAATGGCCAATTTCCATGAAAACAAGCTCAAAAGGAAGATCTATACAAGTATTATCATCTAATAGAACTGAAATTACAGAGACAAGAAAGAAAAGCATGCATCTAATGAAATTGCATAAGGTACTTGCCTTAGTGTAGAAGAAAGGAAAATTGAAGTGAGAGAGGAGATCCAATAGGGTGATAGTTGCAAATTGGGATGGTATTCTAGCCTCCTTGTGCTGGGATTTTGGGGAATTAGGGTTGCTTAGGGAAGAAGATAGGTTAATTGAGAGAGATGAGTGGAAATTAGGGTTTTGGGTAATGTTGCAATAACTTAGGTTTTATAACTTAGGGTTTTAGGCTAATGACCAAAAGGGTATATTGGTTGCAAATGGAAATGAAATGGGGCCATGGGTATTTGGGTAATTTGGTGGGGTTTCTAGAATGTTCTAATTCTCAAGCCCTTCCCATTAGTGCTAATGATAAATAAAACCTAATCTAATCCAATCTATTAAATTAAATAAAAGCTACATTCTAAAACTTAGGAACATTAGAAACTATACTACTAATTCCTAATAATTAGCATATTTAAAGCAGAAAATACTTTATTAATTAATATTTAATTCAAACTGAGGGCCCACCAGGGGTGGGACCTCACACCGGAGGACTCCATTCAAAATTGGACCATGCTAGAGACACGCTTCCTGACCCACTTCAAAGGTGAGGATCATCATATTACTATGGCTCAGCTCTGCAGTTTAAAATAAGGAGAGAATGAGTCAACATACGATTTCATTCATAAGTGGAAGGCGATGGCGTACAAATGCTCAGACGTATTGCCACAAGCGTCACTGGTCGACATCTACCGTAATAACATGAGAGCAAGGATGCGCTCCATGATCATCGGCAACAAATGAAAAAACCTGGGAGAACTCCTAAAAGCATCTATGGAGGCTGAAACGGTGATCAAAGACTTCAACAATTAGAAATCATCAAAGAAAGAGTCGACTGCCATTACAACCTCAAAGCCAAAGAAAAAGAGGTTCTTAATGTGCAAACCAAGTCAGCTCCACAGCTCCCAAAGAAACCTGAAAGCAAAACTGCAGGTAAAAAGCCTGAACTCTCTGATGCCTTCAAAGAACGAGTAGAGAAGAAATACCCGTTCGATGAAGATGTTGAAGAAATCTATGGGGCTCTCTTAGCAAATGACAAACTCACTTTGCCTATCCCCAAAAGACCGGGAGATGTTAGTAAAACCAATGATCCTCAGCATTGTCCATACCATCAGATGATCTCGCATCCTCTCAATCAATGCTTTGTTGTGAGAGAGAAGATCAACGAGATGTAGAAAAATGGAGTCATCACCTTTGACAAAAACTATGGGTCTGCCTCCGCCAACATGGTGTCATATGGACAAACATCAAAGTCACCAAAGGAGAAGATCACTACTTCCTTCAAGGTGATAACAATGACTCAAACGTCCCAAGAGCTGGTCCATTACCCAACATCAGATGGACAACCCAAATGGGTGCATCCTGATCTCCTTGAAAATGAAAATTGGGAGATCGTCAAAACAAAACCGACCGCTAGATAGCAAAGGCAAGCCAAGAGAAATCTCCACAAGCTCAAACAGCAGGAGAAAGCTCAGAAAAAATAAAAAGTCGTTGAAAAAGCAGAGACCTCCTCTACCGCTTCACTGGAGGCAACAAAAGAGTCCGTTCCCAAGACTTCAAAAGTGTCGCGACCCCAGACCGAGATCCGGGCCCGCGAACGATAATAAATATACATACTAGACATATGAATACACTCATTTAATTTCCCATAGGTTTTCGCGGGGAAAATATCACACACACTCACAAAATATTTACGTTGGTGCGGAAGCATATAACAAACCAAATTCGTAATCCATTCCACATTTCAAAACTGGTGATGCATATGTGCAAATAACATGATGTCAGAGTAAGCAATGTTCATATTAGCATTCCCAAAGTATCAAGTTAAATGTTTATACAAAAAGATCAGTTGAATCTACATTCCCCAAAAATGATGGCCAACAAAGGCTAGTACAACCAAAAGAGTAAATCAAATATCATTCTATAAACTCCCAAAATGTTTCGCAACTCCTAGCTCGACCCAATGTCTAAATGACATTGTCGGCTTGCCATTCTACTAAGCGTTGCGCTTCACCGACCACCTCCTCTAGCTCCTCCTCAAAGGCAATAACGGGGACTAGACCTGAGTACCACAAAAATTGGTCAGACACGACGGTCTGGCAGGTGGGTGAATAGATATCACAATAAGATAAATTGAATAGACATTAAAATCTGTCCAAACATTTATTTCCATAAAAACAAGACATATCATTTATCTAAAATGCATATGTAAGATAAACACATGCAGGATATCAATGAACAGGAAACTAGCAAGATGGCAACCACACTAAAGCTAAATCCTCCATCACCGATGTGATGAGAGCACATTCAGTGCATTGGGCTCGAGCACATGAAGTGACAAGAACCAACATTATATACATATACATATAGCTAGACAAGACCACGGCCGTGGAACCGGGTAACGGGGCAAGACAGGATCCAAGTTGCAACTGGTGGGGGCACGAGGGGGAGGCCTAAGTCAGTTGATCAGACTGACAAGGACATCCAAGCTTAGTGGTGCCGACTCATAGGTCAAATGAGAAATCAAAACATATACATAACTATATCAGTGTAAAACACTCAGGTAGGCGGGACATGGTGCTCGTAGGCACACATTTCGCATCAATATCCTTTCATGCATGTACGGGGCTGGCAGAACATGTCAGATGCATAAATCCATAGTTTGAGACAAACTGGTGATATCGAGTGAAATCGGGTTAGGACGAGTATAATCCGAGTAAAATAGTACGATGAAACCTTATACAATTACAAACTTTATATTGGGGCTTTCGTATTCAAACAATATGCATAAAGATCTTGTATGTTTATTATTGCTCTTAGCATGGTACTCGAATGATAGAAGACATTCCAAGTTTCCTTATACAAATTGATAAATCCAAAATTCCTGATACATTTCCGGGATGGGGTTTCTTTCTAAGTCGATCTCCTTATGTCATCCCCTAGGTCTTTCCAAGGTGGTAGGGCATCAAAACAACCCATCCAAACCTTAAAATACCATATCTGGAAACAATAGGAAAGACCCACGAATTTTGCACAGTCCGCTCGAGCGGACTCGTTCAAGTCAGGAGGGATCGAGCGAAGGAGGGAGGCTCGAGCGACCAAGGTTCTGTGAGGGGTTCGCTCGAGCGAAGGTGAGTTCGCCCAAGCGAACTGCTTCGAGTCAGGAAGGTTTGAATAAAGTATATGGTTGGCTCAAGCAATTTAAGTTCTGTGAGGGGTTTGCTCGAGCGAAGTTGAGTTCGCTTGAACGAACTGCACCAGAAAATTTCAGAATTTGCAATCCAAGTCCTCTTCTTCTTTCACTTCTCAACACTTTTGAAGCCAACACTTAGCACAAGATTTATGGCCCTTTTTCTACCTACTTCAACCACATTCAAGTCCTCCAACAACCATCCCTTTAAAACAAAAAATCACATCAATACTTCCTTCCAATCTCATTCAATGCACAACCACCAATGATGAAAGTCCATATATATCAAATACAGCTTTAAGGTACAAAATTTAAGAGAACATTTAAAAGAGAAAGAAGCTCATAATTATATACATTTCAACAACCAATTTAGATTATAGAATGCATGCAAGATGAATAGTGAAAAACCCACAATTCCATTAAAACATGAAATCTTTCAAAGAAAACCCATTCATCCACTTGCCTTCGCTCCAAGAAAAGCTAATCGAGCTCTAATCACACTCTCAAGCTCAAATTCCACAATCTACACAAAAACCCCCAAATTGACACCCATTACAAACCTTAGAATGTCAAAAATCAAGAAATAAGATGAGGGAGCTTCCAATAATGATGGTGAAGCTCCTCATGGGTTAGGGTAGCACAAATCTAGAAAATGAGAAGAATCACTTACATGGAAGGTTCTCAAATGAAGAGGGCTTGCTTAGTAAGATCCTTGAAGTGGGTGGTCTCTTCTAAAAATTACATCAATGGAAAGCTCTTGAGGAGAGGAAGAAGAAGATAAGCTCCATTTCACTTTTAGCAATAGCTTGATATAGATTTGGGAGATGAAGAAGCAAGAAGAAGGAGAAGAAGAAACCCTAGGTTGCCTTAGCCAAATCTCTGCAAGAAGAGTTGCAATAAGAGGGAAGAGTGAAGAAGACTCCTCCTTTTATAGAAAATGGAGATGGGTCCCACAACTTAACCAACTAATTGGGCTTAACACATGGGTTTCCGGGCCTCGGATGGGTTCGACGAAGAAGGAAGAATTGTTCGCCGAAATTTCTAGTTTTCGAAAAGTTTATATTTCGCAGGTTTCGGAGACATTGAAAATAGTGTCCAGATTTTGTGCAAAAGACTGTTTTACCCCTATCATTAGCAAAGTGGGGTCTAGAGGTCTCAAACGGAAACGGGGCAAACACGAAAGTTGTAGGGAATAATAAAATAAATCAGACGAAGCAAAAATACAGACTCCCAGAGTTATTAAATAAACCCCGAAGTCACTCAAAACACAATAAAGGAACCCCCAAAGGGTCCCACTAAATCATAAAGGTTCCCAAAATAATCCAAAGCTATAGAAAAGCTATTCTAATCCAAAACTTAGCAAAATCTACCAATCTTACTTAAAACTAAATCACAACTTAATTAACACTAATCGCAATCTCTTGGGTCGGGGTCTTACAAAAAGTGGTAAGAAAATTCACCCTCGGTGATTTCATGCCACCACACCTCAAAAATGAGACTACGCAGGGGGCATCATACTCTTGCAACTCAGTAGTTGGATTCTCCATGTATGGATACGAGTCCAGTGACACCGATGAGTGGGAGGAATCCCTTGAAACAAAAGAATACCCCTCCGATAAAGAACGAATTCCTAAATCTCAACTTATGCTAGTAATCTGGTATAACCCCTTACAGCCACACGGATCCTTGTCTGATGATGAAGAAGACCGAGAGGTTGATCAAGAAAATGCTTTTGACCCAGTACAGGCCAATGTTCCAGTGGAACCCAACAATGTTGAGCCACAAGGAGCAGACGAAGAAGGAGATTTGGCTCTTATGTCCGATCTCGAAGAATATGTAAGGATCTTGCAGCGTCTTGCCGATTGACACTTATTTGTGTAACGCTTAACCATAAGACTACAGTGTTGTCAAGTAATAAAGGACTAAAGAGTCCGGATTATCGATCCCACAGAGAGAGGATGGAACAAGCAGTGAATCCAATTAGATTAGAATTGAACTAAGATTTAGCTAATGTAAACAATTGAAGAAAACAATTAAAACTTTTAATCTACGCAATGTAAACAGAAAACAATTAAAACTTTTAAACTATGCAATGTAAACAATTAATTAACAATCTAAAATATGAAATTAATAAGATCTAAGCTAATCTAATAAGCTATATTAAACTAGTGGATGGATGGTGGTGGAAATGGAAGATTTAAGGTGAAAATGTGGTGTGAAATGTGTAGGATTTTAAAACAAGTTATTTGAAGTGTAGATCTAACAATCTAGAAGTGAAAATAACAAGTTAAACAAAGATTTAAATTAACAACAATAAAAATAAGAGATCAGGCAATCCAAAATCCACTATGTATGTAATTAATTCAAACAATGCATGTTCTAATTCAACTCCCAAATCTACAATCCAATTAGCAATCTCTTGCCTAATTGGATTGGATGATATATCAATAAGGATCAAAGTAAAGAAAAATTAAAAGCTAGGATCATAGATTATTACCCAACTACCCTAACAATTAATCATCAAAATCAAGCTACAAAAGATCAAAGATAAGTGCTCTAGAGCATGCTATGTGAGAGAATTTAATCCAACTAAAAAGCATCAATTGAGATTATCCAAGCATCAAGTGTAGAGATAGAGCATGAGAAATGAGAGAGATTAGTACAATTAGATCTAAAATCTACTAATAATTCAAGGCACAGGTAGGGAATTTAAACTAAAACATGTGTGGAATTGAACTAACCACACTACTTAGCTTCAAAATGAGAGCCTAATTCAAGAGCTTTAGCCACTAAACATCAAGAAAGAGCTCCAAATCTTCATTAATGATCTTCAATTACACACTCACTCTAGATTAGTTACAAATAAGCTCCTAATTACAATATAAAAGTAAAAATAAAATTGCAAAAAGACTAACTTGCTTAAAAAAACTCTCAAATCTACAAATACATCCTAATTTATAGGAACATTAAGGACATCTGATTGACTCATTTTCTTTCACAAGGACTGCTTCCATTTAATTGGTTGCAACTTAGAAGCTTTTGATTGGCTCATTTGCTTTCATATGCTTTTTTAACTTTTTGTGGTCCTTCATTTCATTTTGGAGGCTTTTGATTGGCTCATATCATTTCACATGGATTTGTGTCATGGCAAGCTTTGATTGGTGGAGAGGTTAGAGTTGGATAAAAATATTTTCTATGTAAAATAAAAATATGCAATTGGTGGGATCTAAACTCATAACATCCTTGATACCCACCAAAGCTCTAACCCATACAATAACCACTCCTTTGTGTTAGAAAATGACTTCTTTTATCCTTAAAGTCTTCTCCTCTTATTTTGGAATTCTTCAATTCTTTCTAAGGTTTCTTCATGTAACTTT
The DNA here is from genome assembly GCA_029852735.1 of Persea americana. Classification (NCBI taxonomy): domain Eukaryota; kingdom Viridiplantae; phylum Streptophyta; class Magnoliopsida; order Laurales; family Lauraceae; genus Persea; species Persea americana. Next base: position 21,460,100 of record CM056816.1, read on the forward strand.
TTTTATTAAAATCTCAGCTTTGATGCTTTGGGACACTAGCAGGAAGGTTGTGGTAGTTGCGGCGTCCAACTACACAAGAAAAATTACATAAAAATGCGCTATAAATAATTGGATTTATGGATGATAATTCGATAATCCGCTAATGTGATAGAATGATAAAATCTCTGTATAAAGCGAATGAGATGCTAATAAAACTCGGACTAATGAGGGGTAAAATATGCAATATTTAACACTCATCACACCCCCAAACCAACATTTTGCTAGTCCTGAGCAAAAACTATAAATAAAAACTAAACTATATGCAATAAAATACGAGAAAAATCCTAACTCACTTTCGCAGGTGGACGAGTTTTGTCTTGTGTTTTCAGCGAATAAATCCCACAAAATTCTTTTTATTTTGGAAAGAAAATATTTTTGATGTCCAACGGTCTTTAGCAAGCTATTAAGAATGAGTACTAAGTTAGGAATACTGGCCACTCCTGAAGATATATCAGTCAATACCTAAGTCCCACTGTGTATGTGTGTGTATTTAGCCAATAATCATGCAATCTTCAAGTCGAAGCTCACACAACCTTAATCCCCTTCGGAATACGTTTTGCCTTGACTGCAGCCTTACGGGTCATACTCTCAACAATGGAAGCACATAGATTTTACTGACTAACTCTCAGTATGCGAGTATAAACAATGCTATGGACTCACATAATTGATGAAGAACGGAGCTTATGTATAGAAGGATTGATCTCAAAGAATAAGATATAACCAATAGAAGGTGGAAATGCTTACTCAACTTCTCACTCATTCAACACCAAACCTTTCCTAGGATCCAATAGGTCTTTCATAGGTTGTAATGGGATTAGGGTTAATAGGTAGGATAAGTTTTAAATGTGGCTAAGGTTTTTTTTTTTAGAAGGTAAGGGTCTTCAAATCTTCATAGGAAGGTATTCCATTGTCTTCACTTCTTCTTTTTGCTTTGTGTTCTTTGTTCCACTCTATCTCATTTTGGTGCTTGTGTTTCTTTGGTTTCCCATATCTTTTTTTTTTCTTTTGTTTTCCTTTGTTTCTCATTTCTCCCTTCTTTTTATTCTTTTTTTTTTCTACTTTTCTCTTTGGTTCAACTTTCAAATTCCTTTATTCCTTTGTCATCCCTTTGTAGAACATCTATCTTTTGGTAGCCCATGTGAAGTCTTGATCGCCAATGCTCAAATCATTCCTTTCCTCATGTATCCTTACCCTTCTAAAAAACAATAGGTCAAAAAGGCTATATATATAAATATATATATGTGGGTGATGAGGCTTGGGACAATGAAGGAAGGTTTCATGTAAAATAGGCTCAAGAGGGCTACTAAGGGTATAAAATGTAATAGGTGAGTTCAAAATTTGGCCATGTTTTTTTTTTTTTTTTTTAGAATACCTATCATCTTCCCCTTAGTTCGGAAAAGTGTATCGTAAGCTACAAGTCAAGGTTTCTTCGCATTTTGATGTCGCCTCTATTGTTAGAACAAGGAATGGCACTTATGAGATCAAAAGTGCTGGACTAAGAAGCTCTAGGAGTGGCTCTTCATTCTACTCAGGAATAGTGCAGAAGAGTCCTCACCCAAACAAATATAGATAGGCTCAATCGCTCAATGGGTTCTAGTCTCCACTTATGATTCTTTTAGGTCTCTCGGAAGTGATTTGCTCTTCTTTTAGACTACACTCATATGGCTACATGTGTAAAAAGGTTATAGGACTTGTATCTATGACAACTCTTCAAGCAAAAATCCATGGACGATTTTTGAATTTTTTTCAAATTTTTACTGATTTTGGAATTTTTCAAAATTTTAGGGTTTTTGGTATAAATGGAAAACAAGACAACTTATTTTCATATTTTGGGTTTTTGGTGTAAATGGAAAACAAGACAACTTATGCAAATGAAAAATGCAATGCATGAAATGCAGTGCCTCACCCCCAAACCTATTCTAAACATTGTCCCTAATGTTTATGCAGAACACAAATCAAATAGGATAAGGAAGATAAATTGGAATTTCTCGCCATGGAGTGCTGACACACAGATATATTGGGTTGCCTCCCAACAAGCGCTAAGTTTAACGTCTTCAGCCAGACACAACTAACATGGTATGAGGCCAATTTATCCAGGGTCCACAAGAAGGACCTCTTCAACAACATTCATAGGATCTATAAACTCAAGGTACTCTTTCAGTCTGTGCCCGTTCACTTAAAAGGTGCTACCATCTCTGGGATTCAAAAGTTCAACTGCATCGTGGGAATGGACTGTCTGAACGACATAGGGTCCCGACCATCGAGACTTCAGCTTGCTTGGGAAAGAGTCCAATCTAGAGTTATATAGCAAAACTTTCTGGCCAGGATGGAACTCTTTCCTTAAAATTCTTTTATTATGAAACATTTTGGTCCTGGCCTTATAACTCCTCGCACATTCATATGATTCATTCCTCATTCCCTCCAGTTCAGCGAGCTACAGTTTCCGTTGGACCCCGGCCTTTTCTAAGTGAAGGTTTAGGTGCTTGATTGCCCAATATGCCCGATGTTCTAGCTCAACCGGTAAGTAGCATGCCTTGCCGAAGACCAACTTGTACGGAGACATTCCAATAGGTGTCTTGAAGGCTGTCCGATATGCCCACAGTGCATCGTGTAAACGGAAAGACCAGTCTTTCCGATTTGGATTGACTGTCTTCTCCAGGATGTTCTTGATCTCACGATTTGAAATTTCTACTTGCCCGCTAGTCTGGGGATGGTATGGTGTGGAAACTTTGTGTGTGATTTGGTACTTCCCCATTTAAGCTTCAAATACTCTGTTGCAAAAGTGCTTACCACCGTCGTTGATGATTACACGGGGTATACCAAAGCGAGCAAAAACTTGGTTTTTTTCAAAAATTCAACCACAACCTTGTGGTCATTGGTCTTGCAAGGAATGACCTCTACCCATTTAGACACATAATCAACCACAACAAGAATATACTAATAACCAAAAGAAACGGGAAATGGACCCATGAAGTCTATACCCCAAACGTCAAACAATTCAACAATCAAGATAGGTTGTTGGGGCATTTCATTCCTCTTAGAGATCCTCCCTAATTGTTGACACCGGTCGCAGTTCTTACAGTGCTCATGTGCATCCTTGAAGATGGTTGGCCAAATAAATCCAGATTGCAGAACCTTTGCTATTGTCTTTCTACCAGAAAAATGTCCCCCATAAGCATGGTTATGAAAGAATTCAAGTATGCTCTTCTAGTTCATTTCGGGAACACACCTCCTAATGATTTGGTCAGGGCAATGTTTAAACAAATAGGGATCATCCAAAAATAGTATTTAGCCCTAGACAAGAAGCGGAATTGGTCTTTTTTGGACCAATTGCTTGGTGTTTTCCCAGTCACCAGATAGTTAACTATATCTGCATACCACGGGGTTTTATTATCAACAAACAACAACTGCTCATCTGGGAAGTTTTCTAAATTCGAATGGTCGTCAGAGGAATCGACAATCAAACACGAAACATGGTCGGCTACCACGTTTTCAGACCCCTTCTTGTCCTGTATCTCAAGGTCAAATTTTTGCAAAAGTAGTATCCACTTGATCGGCCAAGCTTTGGCATCTTTCTTGCTCACAAAATATTTCAACGCGGCATGATCAGTGAAGACAATGACTTTTGACCGTATGAGATAAGATCTGAACTTATCCAATGCAAAGACGACAGTTAGCAATTCCTTCTCAGTGGTGGTATAGTTAAGCTGTGCATCGTTAAGGGTCCAACTAGCATAGTAGATGACGTGAGGCAATTTGTCTATCCTCTGTCCCAATACACCTCCGAGAGCATAATTGGAAGTGTAAGGTCCGAGACCTTACTGGGTCAACTGGGCCCAATAGTAGGCCGTTGACCCGTTTATTTTGTTATAATTATAATTAATTATATTGGTAGATAATTAGGTGGGTTTAGATCATAAGCGAGTTTCTTTTAGTGATAGAATAGTGTATGCAAAGTTTCGTGCGATTCCGAGTTCGTTTGGTCCTAGCAAGGGGGTAGTTTGCAATTTAGGGAAAATTGAGTGTTTTCCCAAAAAATTTCAATCGCCGTGATTTTGGGTTCGTTGGAAAGGTATCGTCACGCTGATCATTTTTGTCTCTTAGCTCATTGCGATCCGACGATTACAAACCCTTCAAGTGGTCCATTCCTTCACCGGACCCACTTAAGGGCAAATTTATCTTTTCCTCCTTCTCTTCTTCTTAAGCAGCGATTAACCCTAGTCTTAGCCCTAGTTTTTTATTTCAATCTCTACAACGAAACTATAGCAGCCCTCTTCTTCTTCCTCTTCATCTTCTCAAGCCCAAAACTTTTGGGAGAAATCATCTCTTGAAGATCCAAACTGTACATCTTCTTCCTTGCAATCTCCTCTTTCCATTGATCCTAGTTTGGTAAGATTTCTCTCACTCTCAATTTTCAATCACCTTCTCTTTTGGTTAGATTTAGGTTGTTCTTGATCTTTTTCTTCCCTTTCTTCTCCTTTCTGTGTTAGATTGCTTTTGAGCAGGGTAGATCGTGGTTTTTTGTGATAGAAGGCTTCTCCTCGAATTTTCCCCAATTTCATGTTCTTCTTGGTTGAGGTAAGTAGATTTGCATTATATAATTAATCATGTGTGTATGTTTCTTATTGATCGGCTATATTTTCTTGATAGATTACCTAATTCCAAGCCTGTTTCTGTCATCGATTTGGGATTCACATGTTAGATTAGGTTTGGGGATTTGGGTTGGATTAAATGATTAAATTGATAGCCTTTAGATGTGTTTAATTTGTTGAAAATGATGGAAATATTGAATGGGAAGAATGGGGAGCATGAAAGTGCAGCTAGGGCCAATGTATAAGTCCTAGAGTGTGGGGGGGGTGGGGGGGGGGTGTGGGTGAAGGTGAATAGGACTAATTAAAATTCTTTGCCAATTAAAAATATCTTAATCCAATTTTAATCCCAACTAGAACAATGAACACAAATAGGAATACAACTTATGTGGAATATGTGTTCAAAGTGTGTGTGCTTAAAGAATCTATGATATGCTAACTTGGTTCAAGTTAAAAAGCACAAGAGTTTGTGTGTGTCAATTAAACACAATGATCATCTATCACCCATATAGATCTCAACAGTATATAAATATGTAAATTATACACAAGAGATAGAGATAGAGAAATTGATATACAAGAGGTTTATAGTGGTTTGGTCACATAGACCTACATCCACTCACAAGGATCACACAACCCATGGTTCCACTATGATGAATCAAAATACACAAGTACTGATTCTACCTCAATTTTGTTACCGAGGTTCGATCACACAGATCTAATCCCCTTTTTCTCACGAGGTTTGATCACAAAGATCTACTCCCCTCTACAATTTTTATAGTGGTTAAATCACAAAGAAATAAGCCACTCTTACAATGGTCTGAATTGAATGAAGTGAGGGAGAAGAACACTTGCCTCTTTTGACAAAGTCTGGAGGTTGCTCTTCGAAGCCTGTCACCGTAGCTCCAAGCTTAGATGCCTCTTGCAATGCTTCCTTGATGTTGATTATGATGCTCCAATGTTGTGCTCAATCAAGGGAAGAGGTCTTTGGTCTAGGAATATGGATTATAAACTTGGATGGCTTAGGCTTTTTCCTAGATAATTAAGATATCCACTAATCACACTTTTCTTGAGCCAAGAAAGCTCTTAGATATACCTATGAAGGATCAAAGTGTGAGTAGAAATCTTTTGAGAGCCCTAATCAAGATGTTACTATGTAGGCATAATGTATAGAAGAAGGTCTCTCAAGAATTAGCGAGCCACATGCATTGGAATGAGCTTAAAATATATATAGACAGCTTTCCAACGGCTCTGGCGATTAACCGCCTTCAAAATCGCGGTTAGCCGCCACTCCCAACGGATACTTCCAACGGTTTTAAATTCAAATTTTCTGAATGGTCGGTTAGCTGTCGGTCATAAGGCGGTCAACCAACACCTGGCCGACTGCTGACCACCTGGTGACCGCCTCTCTATTTTTCAGCCAGAAATAGCTTCTGGAAAAGTAACCGACCTGGCGACCGCATGAGGTCGGCTGGCCGAAATTTGGGGTCACTTTTTAGTCTTAAACAAGCTCAAAAATATCTTCTAAAAACCTATCAAGTTAACGATTTAGTCTAGGGGTTTTAAGGTCACTTAGGGGCACGGTTTCGGTCCCAATTACCTGAACTTGGTTAGCACAACTTGATGTCGATCTTTGACGAATCCGGGCCTTTCGAAGAAGCTTTGACAGTCCTCTTGAATTGAATATTCTTTGAAGTACTTAAGAGACAATGTCTTCGGGACTCTTTAGCACGTAATTGACAATACGAACAAGTGCTCATGGAAATGTGGCACTAACAATCTCCCCCTTTGTCAATTTCGTGACAAAACCATTTAACCTATACATCTTTACATGTAGATATCCAATACAACTCAAAGTACAATCATACACATAGTTCATGACCTTTTACAAATGAAATACAAATTCAAGAACAAAAAGGAATCAGGGCTTGTGTATAAGTTTCTTCATTTGTGATTGAGAATATGTTCCTGTAGAAGCACAACACTAATAAACACAAACCAAAATATGAGAATCTTCGCCCATGTTAGAAAAGACAGATTTATACTACCCCCTGAGTTGCATAGGCTATGGAGATAACTTCTCCCCCTTAGTTTGTACATGTAAACTGGGGATTTACTCCCCCTCAAGTTGTACCTGCAAACTTGGGATTCTCTCCCCCTTTTGTCACAAATTGACAAAGATAGGCACAAGAAAACTGGGAAAAGCAACACATAGTAGGGCTAATATCACAGAGATCATGTCCATTCATATAACCTACTTATAGAAGAGATTCATGATGTCTCTCATCATTTAATTCTACATAAACCATATGATAACCTGCAAGACACATATTTCTGCTACAGGATTTGATTATAAGTACTAATCAATGATTTTAGAGAATCAAAAGGGCCAATAAATCCTGCAAGATAGACTATATGGCGATCTATAGAGAGGTCGAAGTATTCATAGGTTCATTATCCATCAAGGCAAAAACTAAAGACATCATCCAAATAACCACCAAAATACAAAATGAAACAAGTTCATCAGCTAGAAGTCTCAAAAGTATGTGATAGACCCCTAAGCCTCATCAGCTGAGTCTGGAGGTGGAGAAGGTGAAGGTTGAGCCTGAACGTCATCTCTCCTACAGCTTTTGGAAATCCGAGACATATATTGAAAAATCTTCTTCATCCATACAGACTGCTTCTTTTTTATGCTAGCTATTTCATGTTCCATGGCAGTGAATCTTTCTTCCAAAGATTGAGGTACTGGATGAGGAGGAAGCTGAACATCATCATGTCCTGGATTAGCTGGGAATCCCTGTGGTTCTGGAGGAACAGCTCCTGCTAATTCATGTTGATGAGGAACAAGGTTCATGGAGCTCAAGTTTTGATGAGAGAAATGCTCGATTTGAATAGGATTTTTTTCAGGAGCATTTACACCAATAGAGAGAGCAAAAGCAGACACGAGGCAACCAAAGATAAGAGATCCAGCCTTGGATCGAGAAGTAGCATTACGAATGATATGCCTACATATGAGAGAAGGAAGACACATACGGTTGCCATTGACAGTGTTGAATAAGATATTGACCATATAGGCAATCAATTCAGTCCTATTTCCTACTCTAGGATAAACATTGTGAGTGAACAGGTTGTGAATCAGCCTAAGTTCATGAATAAGGTGTTTTGAGTGGAGAAAATTCTTAGCTTGATCCCATTCAGCAACAAAAGCATAAATGGACTGAGTTATCATAGGTTTGTCAGCCTCAGAGATAGTGTCTGACACAAATTGAATGGAGTGTGGTTCATCGCGAATGTTCAAGATAGAGCCAATTTTTTCAGGAGTGATTTATACTTCCCCATCCTCCAACATTACATAGAAACAACATTCAATCTTAGTGGCCTTGTATCTAGAGAAAGATGCATACATTTGGTAGGCAAGAGAGGGATAGGCTACTTTTCCCCAATCAAGAATATTTTGCCAACCTAATCTCCCTAGAATTTCTTCGGTATGATATTCCTGCACAAGAGATTTCCTGACCCATTTTTCAAAAGTAAGGTTCCTCGATTTCAAGGCTCTCAAAGATGCTACATTGAATTTTAGCCTTTTGGCGAGGGAAGGAGGTGGTGTAAGTGATGGAGATGTAGAAGGTGAGGAACCAGGAGGTGAAGGAGAGCGTCTTCGACTCAAAGAAGATGCTCCGGATGAGCGGCCCCTCTTAGATGGAGCCTTAAAGGTAGTTTTCTTTCTTGGAGGCATATTACCAAACACTTGGAATGCACAAACAATTTCACAATCCAATACAAGTTCTATAGAGATGAAACTTTGGGGAATGTGGTTGTGAATCAATGATAAGATAATGAAAATGGGTTCATGCAATGATAGATTAAAATAGAGAATGTGAACAAGGAGAAATCACAATGAAGGTTGGGTTCACAATCTACACAAGAAGATGGAGACAATGCACAAGATTTCTTAATCCAAAAGATGTAATCAATGAGGAAGGATGAAGAAAACAAAGAGAGTAGAAGGGATTTTACCTTGGGAATGTGTACAATAGGAAGGGAGAAGGATGTCCTAGAAATCCAAGTGCAAGAGGCAGCCAAGAGATGCAGGAAGAAATGAGAACAAACGCACTAGGTTGTAACTTTCAAGTTACAATCCCGTCAGGTCGGCTGGCCGACCTGGACTAGGTGGCTAGCCGCCTACTCAGAAAAATTTCCCCCTTTTTTTAATTTTTTAAAAATGTTTGAAGGATGAAAATACATTTTGAAATTTGACTAGCAAGCACAAGTAACTTTCATCGAGAAAACTCATACAAAGTATATGCATTGAAAACACGAATCATTCTTTGAAACACGTCTCAATAGATTTCATACTCATTCATACAAACTTCAAATCATTTAAAATTCATTCAAAAATGATTTTGAAGATAAGTCAAAGCTACTTTTCAGATTGTTTCAAATCATGTGAGTTTCCAATATAATTTTTCATAACAATCAATCACATGATTAACTCATTTTGATAGTGATGACTTTCAAACAAAATGGTAAGATAAGATGTAAATTCATAGAAAGGATGGCCATCACATTTCTTTGAGAAACCATAAGTTATGTCAATGAAAATCAAATAAGTTGACCACAATTAAATTGCATACGAAATTATATGACTCTATGAAAATGCAATACTTAGATCATAAAAACAACATCAAATTCAACATGCATTTCAAGACTTCAAACAAGAATAAATGCAAGAAGAATTAAGACTTTAACCATCAAAATAATTTAACTATGGAAAGCAAGGAGTTGGTCAATAGGCCACCTTAAGGTTTAAGGGTTGTCAAGAGGTCTCACCTTAGGTACCCACCTATACCTAAGAATTTCACCAAAACTTTGAGATTTGACTTGTTTTAGATTATGTTGGTGAGGTGTCTTTTGATAAGATTGTTTCCCTTTACCTTTGCTAGGTGATTTTCTTCTTTCTCCCTTAAGTTGATTTTTGACATTTTCAACTTCTTTTAATAAGATTTTCATTCTTTGGTCAAAGGGAGGAAGGTTAGGGAATTTTCATTTAAGGGACTCTTCCTTATTGGTTTTAACTAATTTGCTTATTATAGAGTCATTATATGTCTTCCCTTCAATTAAAGTGGATTTTCCTTTGTCACTCTTTTTGACAGGTGAGGATTTCAAGTTCTTATTTAGTTTGCACTCTAACTTGAGATGACCTCTTGCTTCACAATAATAACACATAATTTTTGAGCTATGTGTATTTGAAGAAGAGGACTCACCTTTCACAAACACAGTGGAGGTGCCATGGCCATTTGAGTTGTAACTATGATAATCAATGCCAGCCCTATCTTTATAAGATTTACCCTTCTTAAGTAGTTTTACCAATTTATCATCACCTTGGGTAAATTTCAGCTCAATTTCTTTCTTAGAGGCCCTCAGTAGAGTGACTTCAGTTGTAAGGGATGCATTTTTAGTTTTAACTTTGTTAAGTTCATTTTCAATTCCCTTAAACTTGATTAAGTCTTTATTAGCAATTTTTAGATTAGATTTAACTTCTTCAAGTTCTGTAGCTAAAGAATCTTTTTCATTAGACAAGAGTTCAATATTGTCTTTTAGAACTTTGTTCTTAGATTCTTGTTTGCTCATAGCTTCAATCAATTTGCAGCTCTCCTCATAGAGTCTGTCATATCTTACTTGTGGATCTTCATCATCTTTTTCATCATCTGAGCTGTCATATTCAGATTCAGATTCACTCTCAGATTTCTCAACATCAGTTTTTCCTGAATTTTCGGTTATCTCTATTGATGAATCACACAATGTTCTGGCCATCAATACAATGTAACTTTTAGTCTCATCTTGGTGTGATTCATCTGAGTTTGATTCAGCTTCAGATGAGTCATCCCATGTAGCCACAAGAGTCTTTTTCTTAACTTTCCTTTCCATTGGACACTCAAATGATATGTGTCCAAACTTTTGACAGTAATAGCATTTCACATTTCTGGATTGATACTTAGAGGAGGAGCTGGCTTTGTTTTTGCTTTTATCAAATGGTTTCTCTTTTCTATTAAACTTTGAAGTCTTCTTCTTAAATTGTCTTAAGAATCTTTCAGTAAGTAAAGCAACATCTTCATTATCACTTTCATACTCATTTTCATTTTCATATTCTTCTTTATGTGAAGATGTTTGAGATGTCTTCAAGGCAATAGATTTCTTATCTTTCTTTTTAATACACGTATTACCCATTTTCATCTCAAAGGTTCTAATGTTACCTGTGAGTTCTTCTACTTTCATAATCTCAGGGACATTGTATTCTTCTATAGATGTCACCTTGGGGTGAAATCTTTCAGGTAGAGATCTAAGGATTTTGCTACATACTTTGCCTTCGGAGATTTGCTCACCAAGTGACCACATCTCATTCACAATCACCATTAACTTTGTTCGGAACTCATCGAACACTTCATCTTCCCTCATTCTTAGAGATTCGAATTGGGAAGTCAACATTTGAAGCTTGGCTCTCTTAACTATAGTTGTTCCTTCATAATTTGTTTCCAAAAGCTCCCAAGCTTGTTTAACTGTGGTACATGTCATAGTCTTTTTGTACTCTTTAGCATTCATGGCACAAGTTATGGCATTTAATGCCTTTGCATCATAGTCTTTCAGTGTTTTTTCACTAGCTGTCCATTTGGCCTTTGTGAGAGGCTTGACAGTGCCATATTCAGCTGTGAATGTAGGAGGAGTCCATCCATCCTCTACAACATCCCACACTTCTCCACTAAGAGATTTGATAAAGACGGTCATTCGGGCTTTCCAAAAGGCATAGTTTGTACCATCAAACAATGGCGGTCTGTTTATAGCACTAACTCTTGGATTAGACATTGGCACAAGTAAATAGAAGAAGATCTACTCCAAGTTTTTTAGCCTTTAGGAAGTAACCTCGCTCTAATACTAATTGAAAGTACAGCTAGGGCCAATGTATAAGTCCTGGGGGGGGAGGGGGTGGTGAATAGGACTAATTAAAATTCTTTGCCAATTAAAAATATCTTCATCCAATTTTAATCCCAACAAGAACAATGAACACAAATAGGAATACAACTTATGTGGAATATGTGTTCAAAGTGTGCGCGCTTAAACAATCTATGATATGCTAACTTGGTTCAAGTTAAAAAGCACAAGAGTGTGTGTGTGTGTCAATTAAACCCAATGATCATCTATCTGTAGGAAGTGGGTGGACCTCTAGGATAGGTTTCAAAAACTTTTCACCAACTAGAAGTAGTGAAAACCTATCCTAAAGCCAATTAGCCCCAATCCAGGATTGTCACGCCCCAAGATCCGATAACATGGATCCGAACGTGATGCCAGATGACCCAGTCATCTAAGGCCACTCAATTGTTCCAATAGTGGGCCATTTTTTTTTTTTTTTAATTATAATCATACGTAAAGCACATTGCCCATTCATATATCAGGTAAGCCAAAATCATAACCATAAATAACAATCCAACAATTATTACATCAATAAACCAAACACGCATATTATCTAAATACATCAATCCCGACATAAACTAATAAAGTCTTAAACTTAATGTCTTGAATTCTCATAATTTAAATATATTCATTTTAACCATTCAGAATGGCATCATCATAGCCATACTGTGGCACAGTCTCCTATTCCTCTTCACCCTCAATCCCCGGGTCCTGTACATCCTCACTCTCCTGCACATCATCTGTAGTGGTGGAATAAATGAGCACAACGGTACTCCGCAAGATAACAATTACAAACCAAAACTTATATTATAAAAGGTATAAGATAATAATGATGCACATATGATAAACAATAAATGACATGACATTACGATAATGAAAATTTTTCATAAAATAAATATTGGGGCACCAACATTTCTTGAAATGTCATATAATATAAGTCACTTCCCGATATGGAATATAGGGTCCCAACACTACATTTGAATCATTCATTAGAACTCATGTGACAATACACTACACTTAGCACTATTCACTTGTCACTTAGCCATTTTAATACTTCGAGACCTTCCCTTCCATATTGGTCAATCACTCACATAACAATCATTACAAAATATCAATCCTTACACTAGGTTGGGTCTTTGTGTCACTGACCAGTCCAACAGTGCACCCATCTGCGAAGTGTCTTAGAATTTAACCCCTCCAAGACAAAGTTCATTTTTGGAATACCCGCTATAGGTAACCGATCACTAATCACTACACTGCACTGGACCACCACACAGTAAGACGTCCTCCCGTGGGGGTTATACAACGTAATGGGGCTGTGGAACTGGGGTCCCTACTTTTGTTTGTTTTCTAACATGTCATTTATTTTTAATTAGTTTAGACCTAATTAGAATAAAGCATATTATATGCATACTTATCCTCAAGCGTCCCATGCCACTTGGCTTCCATATGCACTCTTATGGTTCATCCCTTTCGATCAATATTATTAATTAATATTTTATGGAGTGGTTATCATCAACACATGAGGGTATCATTACACATTTTTCAATGTTAAAAGAATGCCATACAAACTTTCCATAAATAGCATGTTATGCAAAACCTGCAAATAAATGACAACATATAGAAATTTTCATAATTAGAATGCTAGGCAGCATACCATAATGTCCATAACACTATTACCATATCACCAATTACGTATATACATTTTTAGAAAGTAATTGAAACTTGCCTTTTATGGAGCTTTACTAACCACTTGAGAAAAGGCGTTAAAATGTGAATTATGCTGCAAAAATAAGTTATAATTATTAAACACTAATTATTTAAATCTTAGTTATTAACCATATTTTAGAATCAATTAAATCCAATTTCTTAACCAATTAATCATCTAAGTGAGGACTAACCCACCAAGGTCCACTAGGGAACCTAGTCTAGCTATTTAACATTCTAAACTTACTAATTATTAAATCTTATAATTTAAGGTGGGGTTCATATGATTTATAAAGTGTCCTAAGGTCCACAACAACACTTAACAGTACCATAAAGAGGAATTGAGTATAATACATCAGTCACTAAACCACACCTAGACTTACCAACCACTAGCCAATGATGCCTAGTCTAGGTATTCTGGCTTCTTAATCTCCACTAATAAAGGGATTTAACCTACTGACCAGCGACTTAATTAAAGTGTATAACTACTGATTATGGCCCCATTTAATTCATAAAAACTCATTTTAGCCACTACAATGCATGACCTAGCATAACCAACTAGACTAGTCCACTAGTCTAGCCAAAATGGCTTTTAACTTAGCCAAGGGTGTGGCCACACTTCCTATTTCATTTAAACAACTATTAACAATTTAATTTGGTCCTTTAATTAAATTTAACATATAAATATCAGAAAAGAAAAACAATACAATTTGTCCATATGTGATCAATTGGTGTACTAGGGTTAGGTTTTGGGCTTAGCCCATTAAACCAAGACTCATTTATATTTAAGTCCACCATTCCAGCACCTTAAAACCATTAAAACAGAACCTTATAGTTGCTAGAATTTAATCATATCCATACCAAAATTAATATTTAATCCGAGATCAACAAACGGTGCACCAAGGGATCATATAGAGTCAAATTGGTTAACCCAAAAAGGGTCCCAATGATTCAACACCTAAAATCATGATTAAAACGGAAACTAAAAGTTTAATTAAAACCCTTGATTTCTAGTTTTTTCAAAGATCCAAACTATTAAAAACTTTACATATATCAGTGAGAACATTCCTAGAATTTTTTTGGGTCCGATCTGACCGTTGATTTGTCAAATCCAAGGGTTCAAAAAAAATTATTTCTTCTTTATCATGAATATTTAGAATATCCAAAACACTTTTTTTTTCCCATGATATGGATCTTTAAAATAAACTAGCTTATAATACAATGGCTGAAAGCATAACAATTTCTTTTATAAAAAAAAAATAGATTTTAGAAAAGATGAAATACGATAATTATTAAATCTAACTCTAATGGTTTATTAAAAATATAAAAAAAATAAATCCAATCTTCAAAAATCTAGTCCCCAAAATACATCTAAACCATCAAATTCAGATTTCACCATTTTCCTATCCAAACATTGGTGATGATCCAAGCCTAATCAATAATCGAAACCATGAACTTGGATCCCCTCTTCCTTTGGCCAATCTCATTAAAGAAAATGACAGGGGTTGTTTATTTTTATTTATTTATTTATTAAGGATCACTGCTTCATCATGGTGCTAAAAACACCATTAATGGCCATCAATAAATATGGAAGAGGGCAACCATTAGAGAAGAAAATGGTGAAAGAAATTAAATAATAAAATATGTAAGAAAATGAAAAGAAAACCTACCTCAAAGAAGTCCACCTCCAAGCCAAGCTTCTTCCTTCTCTCTTCTCTCTTCTCTCTCTCTTTCTTCCTTTTCCTTTCTTCCCTTAAGCCACACGTCCAACTCTCTCTCTAGTTCTAAAACACACACACGATGGAGGTTTTCCTAACTAAATGAAAGCCTAACCACTCCCTCCCTTTATGGAACTAAATCTAATTACATCCATTGGTTAGATATGTAGACTATCATACCCCTCCATTTAAATTCTCTAAAGATCCTAGCCCTATATTAGTCATCATAGATCCCTAATCATCTCCATTTGCAACTAATCAAGGGTTGTCCAATATGGAGAGAAATCTCCATTCTCTCAATTATAGTTAGGTCAAACCAATTAGGGATAATTTAGTGCCCTAATTCCTCAATTAGATTAATGATTAGCAATTAATTAATGGGGTTTCCAATTAAGTTTGAAATTTGAAATAAAATGGAAAGTAAAGAGGAGGGAAACAAAGTGCCACATCACCCTCTACTTGGGACAAATCAAAGTGGGGCCCTAAACACTCACCATCTACAAGAACTTTCCGAATTTAGCATTAATTGTTATTATTATAAATATATATATATATTTTATAATGTGTGTGGGTCCAATAAATTAGATTTAAGCATTAATTATAAAACTCTCTAATCTAATTAAAATGACACTTTAATTAGCAACAAAAGAATGAATAGTAATTGATGAAAATGAAGAAAAAGAAGTGCATGGACAATTAAATAAAAGGTATGAAGTCAAAATTAAATGCATGCAAACAATGAATTAAATACATGTAATAATCATAATAATAATTAAATTTCTATTAAAATAACTACTGTGAAATAAATTGAAAAACACCCTAGTCATAGGTCTCTAGTGGGTCTAGGGTTGGGCCCAAAGGTGAATCCGGGTCAGGGTCATTACAAGGATGCATGTCCTCAATCGCAGCCATCATGATTAGCAAACAAACCTATCAAGAAGATAGAAACAGCACCTAACAAGCAACCACGAAATTCCACAACATATAAAGAGTAGAAAATACCTATGGAGCTTGGTTGTTCTCTAATGGAGAACTTAATTAAACTATTTGATGAAGAGTTCTTCCACAATCAAAATCTCCAACGCCCAATCGTCTTCCACGCTATGACCCGCTTCAGATCTCTTTCCTCAAGAGAGATGGTAGAATCTCCAAGAGAAAGACTAACTAGAATCTCTAAGGAAACTAGAAAGGAACTAGAAGAGAGAGAAAGCAAAGAGAAGGAGTGCAACTCTTGCACACAAGAAGGAGATGGGCATCAACTCCAAGGAATGAAGGCATGGACGTCCAAGGCGCTCCTCTTGTCTCCTGTATATAGTTTTGCAACTCCTCTTTCTCTTTATTATTAGAAGTCAAACTTCTATAATAATTAATAACCCTTTATTCCACTATTACCACCATTAGAAGTCTCACTTCAAATAGAAATAGTTGCTTTCCCTTTTGAGTTCAAATAGAATTAGTAAAGATCCAATCTTGGGCTAGCGTGGAGACCACTAGGAATTCCATAGAAAACTAGCTCCAACTGGGACACCGCGACCCCACATCTCATGTGCAATCTGGGCCCGCAGTTAATTGCAAATAGCTCCACTAAATATATGCAATTGAACTCCAGTCTTAGGAATAAATTACATGAAGACCCTAAACTACATGAACACAAATAGGAATACAACTTATGTGGAATATGTGTTCAAAGTGTGTGTGCTTAAACAATCTATGATATGCTAACTTTGTTCAAGTTAAAAGGCACAAGAGTGTGTGTGTGTCAATTAAACACAATGATCATTTATCACCCATATAGATCTCAACAGTGTATAAATATGTAAATTATTTACAAGAGATAGAGATAGAGAAATTAATACACAAGAGGTTTATAGTGGTTCGGTCACACAGACCTACATCCACTCACAAGGATCACACAACCTTTGGTTCCATTATGATGAATCAAAATACACAAGTACTGATTCTACCTCAATTTTGTTACCGAGGTTCGATCACACAGATCTAATCCCCTTTTGTTCACGAGGTTCGATCACAAAGATCTACTCCCCTCTACAACTTTTATAGTGGTTAAATCACAAAGAAATAAGCCACTCTTACAATGCTCTAAATTGAATGAAGTGAGGGAGAAGAGCACTTGCGTCTTTTGACAAAGTCTGAAGGTTGCTCTTCGAAGCCTGTCACCGTAGCTCCAAGCTTAGATGCCTCTTGCAATGCTTCCTTGATGTTGATGATGATGCTCCAATGTTGTGCTCAATCAAGGGAAGAGGTCTTTGGTCTAGGAATATGGATTATAAACTTGGATAGCTTAGGCTTTTTCCTAGATAATTAAGATATCCACTAATCACACTTTTCTTGAGCAAAGAAAGCTCTTAGATATACCTATGAAGGATCAAGGTGTAAGTGGAAATCTTTTGAGAGCCCTAATCAAGATGTTACTATGTAGGCATAATGTATAGAAGAAGGTCACTCAAGAATTAGCGAGCCACATGCATTGGAATGAGCTTAAAATATATATAGACAGCTTTCCAACGGTTCTGGCAGTTAACTGCCTTCAGAATTGCGGTTAGCCGCCACTCCCAACGGATACTTCCAATGGTCAGAAATTTGAATTTTATGAATAGTCCGTTAGCTGTCGGTCATAAGGTGGTCAACCGACACCTGGCCAACTGCTGACCACCTGGTCGCCCCTCTGTTTTTCAGCCAGAAATAGCTTCTGGAAAAGTAACCGACCTGGCGACCGCATGAGGTCGGCTGGCCGAAATTTGGGGTCACTTTTTAGTCTTAAACAAGCTCAAAAATATCTCCTAAAAACCTATCAAGTTAACGATTTAGTCTAGGGGTTTTAGGGTCACTTAGGGGCACGATTTCGGTCCCAATTACCTGAACTTGGTTGGCACAACTTGATGTCGATCTCTGACGAATCCGCGCCTTTCCTAGAAGCTTTGACAGTCCTCTTGAATTGAATATTCTTTGACGTACTTAAGAGACAATGTCTTCGGGACTCTTTGGCACGGAATTGACAATACGAACAAGTGCTAATGGAAATATGGCACTAATAGAGCATGGAGGCTCAGTGTGTGCAGGTTTAGCCATGGAATGACTTGGAAAAAAAAAACTCAATTTCAGGGCTCCAGTGCAGTGCACATCGACCGGACGCTCTGTCTGATCGATCAGACATGGTTTCTGTCCTAGTTAACTGAGACAGTTCACCGTCCGATCGATCCAACAGTCTGTCCGATCGATCGGACAGAAAACATGTCTTAGTTAACAGCATTTTGGCACGGTCCGATTGATCGGAGGGTAAATTTCTGACAGTACTTGGAAACTTCATAGACTTATAACTTTTAATCCGCCCGTTGGATTTCTACGTGTAATATACCGTTGGAAAGCCCTTGAGATGTAGAATCCAATGGCGCATGTTTCATTATGATTGGAGATTGGGAAGTGATGTAAATACTTGGATTATTGATTCAGATCATATTTTATTGGAAATAAGACCGGTAACCTAGGTTTGGGCCTTTGATGTTGGAAACCATGAACTTACTCTCACCAGACCATTAATGGGATTAAAATCGTAGCGCGTGGCTTGGTGTGCATCGATTGGGTGTCTAGGTATTCATGTAGTATGCATGGTTTAACCGAATGCGTATGGAATTGTCTTAGTAGATGCTTAACATGATTGTACACCAAGGAATTCTCCTAAAAGCATCATTCAATCAATTTCCCCACGCACTCCGTTAAAACAGGTACAATACAGGGATGACACCATTTACCTAGGGTTTGTTTGTAATTCCTCCTTGACTTGTTAAATTGCATCCGTTGTTATTGCTCCTTGTACATTCTCTTGGCATAATACATCTAAGTAATTATGAAACATAAATTCTTTGTAGAACTAGTATATGGACCTGACTTAGAGTGTATTGTAGGAAACATGTGTCATGTATTAATAAACATGACTGGCTAGCGTGTAAGGGATTATCGTGTGTTTGACTTATCTTGTGTTGTCTTGAATGAGATAATCCCTATGAGCATGTCTTGTATATTGAGCTAGCCAGACTTGCTTGTCTTGTTTTCCTCGTGTCAACACCACTTCATTATCATTTGCATGTCATGTCCAACTGCAGTTTGGGGATTTATTGATGGGCCGGTTACTCGGACATTGGGGTGGGCAGTCGGCTTTGGATGGCATCCATGGCGTCGAATAGTTGGGAGTGGGCTTGGACCGTGCTACTATTCCCAGGACCGGGAGCTAGGATACCCCTAGAGTTGGACTTTGGTATTAGTAGTTTGGATTTGATTATTACTGGTATCCCGGGAGGTGGCTAGGACATCCTTGGAGTCTCCTTCTTGTTACTTGCATTGTATTACTTGTATAGTGGTGATTGCTAGTTGATGTTAGGATTTCTGTTATTGTTTTGGGTGATATTTATTCACGCTTTATGCCTAGTATTGTTCCTTGTATTCACTTGATTATATACTTGTCATTACTCTTATACTTGATGCATGTCATGTTCATTATATCTTGCTTATCTATTGCTCAACATGTTGTTGACTCTGTTCCTTGGTGTGCAGACACCTCAGGTGAGTATTACTATGAGGAGCAGGCAGGTGAGGAGATCCCAGAGGATCTCCAACCAGCAGAGGAGGAGCGAGAGTGGCTTGCCGATGACGTCGAGTAGCGTCATCATATCCGGCACATGAGAGCCTCACCATGGGACATTCATTAGATTTTATTTCTTCATTCCTTTTGTTTCGTTGCGCCTTTCTTTTCATTGACTTTATGTTGTTAATGGCCTTGGTTATTGGAAAGGCCATTACAAATAATTTAACTCCTTAAATAGCTTTAATTGTTCTTTTGACAACTTTAATTCTAAATGAGATTTATTATCCATTGTTTGATATTTAGATATGCCTCAAATCGTATGAATTCCATAGTTTTTATATTACTTGAGGTTTGAAATACAATATCCTTATAGCGAACTTACGATCCTTGGGCCTAAAGGGCAAAATTTTTAATTAGCCCTAAATTTCACTCCCCGGATCCGGTTTATTCTCTAATCGAGTTCAGGGGACGTGACAAAAAGCATCATACATCAATTCAAAAGGTTTCATCCAATTAGGAGGATGGATAATGGGTGCAGATGTCAACTCTCATTTCAAATGATCAAATGATTCTAAACATGTAACAGAAAAATCAAAATTAGCATTCTTTGCTAAGAGATCACAGAGAGGGCGAGCAATTTTGTTAAAGTCCTTAATAAAGCGACGATAGAAGCCTGCGTGGCCCAAAAAGGCTCTCACCTATAGCATGGTTTTACGAGGTGACAGGTTCACAATCAAGTCAACCTTGGCTTTATCTACTTCAATGTCCTTACTTGACACAATATGACCCAAAACAATGCTTGACTTGACCATAAAATGACACTTCTCCCAGTTCAAAGCCAGGTTCTTTTCCTTACATTTTTGTAATACCAGAGTCAAGTGGTACAGACAACTGTCAAAACTCGAACCAAAAACAGAAAAGTCATCCATGAAGACTTCCAAAAATCTCTCCACCATGTCCGAAAAAATGCTTAACATACACCTTTGGAAAGTCGCAGGTGCATTGCACAGGCCAACGGCATACGCCTATAGGCAAATGCACCAAAAGGACAAGTGAAGGTTATCTTCTCTTAGTCCTCAGGGGAGATATGGATCTAGTTATACCTGAATAACCATCTAAGAAGCAATAGAAAGTGTGGGCGGCTAATCTTTCCAACATCTGATCAATGAAGGGTAATGGAAAGTGGTCATTCCTGGCCATTGAATTCAATTTTTTGTAATCAATACAGACTCTCCAACTTGTTGGAACATGGGTTGGGACCAGGTCATTGTCATTGTTGGTGACAACGGTTACGCCAGATTTCTTTGGTACTACTTGGACAGGACTCACCCATTGACTGTTAGAAATCGGGTAGATAATGCCAGCGTCTAAAAGCTTGATTACTTCTCCCCTCACTACTTCCTTTAGGACCGGATTTAGTCACCTCTACGGTTCACGAGATGGTTTGGGACCTTCTTCCAGATGAATCTGGTGCATAACTATAGAGGGACTGATTCTTTTAATGTCCGAGATGGTCCAACCTAGGGCACTCTGATGGTCTTTCAGCACATCCAGTAATTTCTTTTCTTGCTCTTCCTCAAGGTCTGAGGCAATAATTACTGGGTTACTAGCAAAGGGCCCCAAGTAGGTATACTTCAAATTCTCGGGTAATGGTTTCAATTCTAACTTTGGTGGCTCAACAATTTCTGATTCTTTTTCGACCTTAGATTCAGAGGTGGATGTAAAGATAGGCTCAATTTTCTGCTTCCATTGGCCAACATCCATCGGCTGGGCCCAATCCAATAATGCATTAACTTCGTATATGGACCCGTCGATGTCTATGTTGGCATTGAAGTGAGACAGACATTCCTCCAGCGGATTTGTGTAACATGATGATTGAATTGTTTGGTCAACTAATGTGTCAATCATGTTCACTTCCTCATCATCATCTAGCTCTGATGTCTGAAGTTTGTTATGAAAAACATTTAACTCCAACTTCATGTTCCCGAAACTAAGTGTCACAACCCCATTCCTGCATCTAATCACTGCATCTGATGTTACAAGGAACGGTCGACCAAGAATGACAGGAATATGTCGGTCGGGGGCTGCCACTGGTTCGGTATCTAAAACTACAAAATCAACTGAAAAATAAAAATCCTTAACTTTTACGATCACATCTTCAACCACACCTTTCGGATACTTGACTGACCTATCGGCAAGAGAAAGGGTAATATCAGTCTTCTTTAGTCCTCCTAGACCTAACTGCGTGTGCACTAAGTATGGCAGTAAATTCACACTCGCCCTTAAGATCAAGGAGATACCTCTCCATCACGGAGTCTCCTATCTAAATGGTAATGGTAGGGCAGCCAAGGTCTTTGAATTTTGGTGCAATGGTCTGTTGGATCAACCCTGATGCTTGGACTGCCATCACAACGGTTCTGGGTACTGAGGTTTTCCACTTGACAGTTGTCAGGTCTTTCAAAAACTTGGAGTAGGAAGGGATTTTCTTTATGGCATCAAGGAGGGGTATGTTTATTTGGACATTCGTGAAAACTTCTAAGATTCCCTCAAGGTGATCCTTCTTCCTAGTCTCCTTCAATCGGTGTGGGAATGGTGCTCTAGGTACCACCTCTAAAGATGATGGGTCAACGACAATGGGCTTCTGAATCTGCTCTCTCTGTGGGTCTCCTCTTGGTATGGATTCTTCTCTCTCTTTCTTTTTTTCTCTTTCTGCGTTCTCTTTCGAATTTTTCTTCAAATTTTCTCTCTCGGGTTTGACAACTTTCCTCGAACTCTCTGGCTTTCCTAAAAAATTCTTCTCTCTTTGATCCTCTTCAGGCATCTCAACTCTATTGTCAACAGTGTTTCCTGATCTCAGTGTATGAATCGCTTGCACATGCTCATTACTCTTTACCGAACACCGGCCTCTGGACAGATTGAACTGTCCTTTCGGATTGAGAATGGTTTGGCTCGGGAATTGGCCATTTTCTCTCTCGGACAACTGTAAGGTGATCTGACCTAATTGGGCCTCTAGTTTGGCAATGGACTGGTTATGGGCCTGGTTAGTCTGCTTTTGGATTTGAATGAATTTGGTCAACAGGTTCTCCAGATGAGAGGATTTTTAAGGAGGGGTTTGTGCTGGTGTTGTTAGTTTTATGGTCTCAATCCATTAAGATTGGTGTAATAAATTGATTAATTTCTTTATTTATCAATATATTCATGTTTTCCTTTCATGAGATGAATGGTGTTTTATTACTTAAATGCACATAACCAATACAAATGACATAATGGTTCATGAGATGAACCGGAGTCTACAAGTGTATTAGATGTAACACGTGTGTGGATGAGATCCACATACAAGAGACATGTGTCACAAATCTTATATTTAAATTGATTCACAGCCAGTGATGAGATTGGGCTTCTCATCTGACAAGGTTGCACTATTATGATCAGTATGAGATAGTGTGATCTGTCTCGATCATCGGAATGTAAGATTCTGGATCATTATACTGGTACATTGGATGTATTGAAGGACCGTGAAAAGTACCTTAGGAATATTATCTTTACTTTAAGGTCTACTCTCATAATTCCCTAGCAATAGGCTCTCAACCCTGAGACATTGATGAACTCAAGCTTCTATCTATTCATTTGCTTTGAGTTACCAATGAATGAGGCTAACTGTAAGTCAACACCTCAATGTCTTGGGTACGTGATAGTAGGACTGTGAGAACATTTAATCGTCAAGATGGAATCTATCTCTATTATCCCATTGTGCCAATTAATGGATTTATCATTGGTAAGTGTATACCCATCTCAATTAAGAGTTAATTGGATGGTACTGATGATCACTGTGATTAATTGGGTCTCAAGGATAATAAGATATGGATGTAAATTGGTGGGATGGTTTATCCAATTGATCCATGGATATTGATGGAGGGGGCCCACTTGTAGTGATAGTGAAGTTTAGGGTCTTCATGTAATTTATTACTAAGACTAGAGTTCAATTGCATTTATATAGTGGAGTTATTTGCAATTAACTGCGGGCCCCGAGTGCACATGAGATGTGGGGTCGCGGTGTCCCAGTTGGAGCCAGCTTTTTATGGAATCCCTAGTGGTCCCCACGCTAGCCCAAGATTGGATCATTACTAATTCTATTTGAACTCAAGAGGAAAGTTACTATTTCTATTTGAAGTGAGACTTCTAATAGTGGTAATAGTGGGAATAGAGAGTTACTAATTATTATGAAAGTTGGACTTCTAATAATAAATAAAGAGGAGTTACTTGAAGCTATAAATAAGAGGGAGGAGGAGCCTTGGACGTCCAATGCTAGGCATATCCTAGGGATTCACGCCCATCTCCCCTTAGTGCAAGAGTTGCACCTCTCTTCTCCTCTTTCTCTCTCTTCTAGTTCCCTTCTAGTTTCCTTAGAGATTCTAGTTAGTTTTCTCTTGGAGATTCCACCATCTCCTTTGAGAAAAGAGGTTTGAAGCGGGTTATAGCGTGAAAGACGATTGGGTATTGGAGATTCTTATTTACTTTGTGGAAGAGTTCTTCATCAAAAGGATTGATCAAATTCTCCATTAGAGTACAACCAAGCTCCGTAGGTATTATCTACTCCTTATATGTTGTAGAATTTTGTGGTTGCTTGTAAGGTACTGTTATCCATCTTCTTGATAGGTTATTTACTCATCATGATAGAAGAGATTGAGAACATGGATCCTGGATTGGGTTTTGTAGCCTTTTGGATAGATGATCACTGCATCAAGTTGGTCAAAAGTTTTTTGAAACCCTATCCTAGAGGCCCACCTATTTCCAACAGGTGTAGAGTGATGGACCTACCTTTTGCCTTCCTTTGCCCTGGGGCTGCCGCGGTCCGGCGGACAAAAAGTGAGCATCAACATTTATGTACGGGTATGCTTGATTTTCTATTCTACTTGGAATTTAGGAGTGGTGATCCGGAGATTCAACTTCACAAGTAGAAAAGGAAATCAATTCTTTTTTCTAACTTTCCATGGCACATATATTTAAGAAAAGGGACAAAGTTTTTTTTTTTGTAAGAGGCGATTTTCATTTGTTTGCCGTGAAAGGCAGTTTTGTGCCGTAGAAGGCGATTTTGCCGTAAAAGGCAATTTACAAATCTCATCAATAATGAAAGACAAGAATTGTAATTTTTTTGTCTCTTTAGAAAAATACAAAATATAACAGAAAAGTAAGAAAATGGATTCTAACTTCTCAGGAGATTGTGGGGACTCGTTCAGATCGACAGTCGCGAGTTATATATGGGCTTCGTCATCGTCCTTCAGATGAGAACATATGATGCTTTAATTCGCTTGGCTTGGCTTAGACCTCAGACTTTTAGAGGATAAAGACCAAGGGGAGGTCTTATATCCAATAAAAAGCCGAGTAGACGGGCTGAAGAGCCACGTCTAGCCATGTTGGATAGAAGGAGAGGGGACCTTGGGGGGTGGCCGCTCAAGGGACTTCAATCACCTTGTGGTGTTTGTTGCAACAGAGTCTCTTCAATGAATGAGAGGTTTGTTACAGAAGTTCTATATCTTTTTCTGAGATTTTCTGGACTTTTTCTAGGCTTTTTGATCGCTTGATTTTGGACCCATTCTTCTCAAAATGACTCCCCTTTTATAAGCCTTTGGTAGCCATTAGGTGGGTTTATGAGCATTGATTGCATTAATGTTTCATGATGAGAGGAGTTACAAGTTTTTATTTCATGATTTTGCAACTCCTTTTTCTTGGCTTCTGATTGACCGATGGAGAATGATGGGCGTTTAATTGCCTTTAAACTGAATGATGGGGGAGTTACATGATTTATTGCCATGATTGCTTGGACTTGTAACTCCTTTTTCCTTGCTTCTGAATGGGCCATCCAAAATAATGAGTTAATGACCGCATTAACTTGTCATAAAATGGGTCATTTAACTGCGTTAAGCGGTGGCCAGGGCGCTTGAAGAGTCGCGGGCCGTACCGCATCTTTTGGAATTCTTCTTGCGATGATCGCTGATGGATCCACATGTTGTTTGATGTCAGATGGTGATGCAACTTCAGTCATCTATTGATACCAATAGGCTGGTAACATTTGTCCAGTCGATTTCTCGTTCGATCTAATATAAAGTCCAATATAAAGTGCACTATCTTGATTGGCCGGTTGGCGATTTTGAAGTGTACGATGATGATCGCGTGCTTCTGATGGTGGATCCGAGATGTCGGTGAAGATCAGCTGATTTTATGCCCGAAAAATCAGATTTTCGAAAAATCACAGGGGCCAGAATTCTCGAAACGCGAAAAAGGTAGAAAAATGGCCCTTTTAGTGGAAATCTGGCGACCCGAATTTCCATGGTCGCCGGCGACCATGCACCTATGGTTGCCGGCGACCATGGGGATTTTTTCCCTTTTGGTCGTCGTTTTTCAGCCGTTTCTCGGTCTTTTTCAGTTCTTTTTTCTCCTGTATTTTTCTTAACAGTTTTCCTCATTTATTCGATTGATTTCACTGAAGAAAACCTGATGAGAAGCCATGCAAATCAGTGCTATTTTCTGAAAAGCCGAAGACTTTGTTGCCGATTTGCTGCCAGAAGCCGAAACTAGGTCAAATGATGTCGGAATGACCTGAAATTTGAGGTGAAGCCTCCTGAGCAATAGATAGGACTAACCATTGGCTTTAATTTGAATTTTGAAGCCACATGGGGTCCTGTCGCTAGTAGGCTTGATTTTGCCGCGAGGAAGATGCCACGTTTTGATGTACGGTCAACCGATGTCTGATTGACCTAAAATTTGACAGGGAGCCTATTGGAGTCATTTTAAGACGATCCATTAACTCCAATTTGGATATCGTGGTCCCAGAGAGCTCCGCTGCAAGAGGCCTGATTTTGTTTCCGAGCTTCGACGTCTGGTCAAACATCATCGGAATGACCTGAAATTTGATGTGTAGCCTTTTGGAAACATCTTGGAGTCACCCATGTGATTTGTTTGATGAGTGATGTTCTCGGTGGTTTTCGCCGCCGAAAGGCTTCTACTCGAGGGTTGATGGAGGGTCAAACGTTGTCGGTTTGACTTGAAACTTGACGTGGAGCCTTTTGGAGGTATATTGAGACCATCCATAGGCTTTGATCGCAGATTTGATGTCTTCGACACTGTCACCGCCAGGAGAGTTGACTTCGCTACGACTATTTTCTTTTCAGACCAAACGATGTCAGAATGGCCTGAAATTTGATGTAGAGCCTCAGAATGGCCTGAAATTTGATATAGAGCCTCTTAGTCGCATTTTGAAACGAACTGTGTGCTTTGTTTTGTGTGTCAGGGTTTCTGGCTTCACCGCCGCCGGGAGCTCCTGCTCAGCTATTGGAGGAGTGAAGTTAGGCCAAATGATATCGAAATGGCCCGAAACTTCATGTGTACCCCCTTTTGGGTGTTTTGAATGATCTTGCAATTTTTGTTTGATTCTGACAAGATCTGATGCTTAAAGTGGCATTTGCCTATTTTTGGTAGGATGCGGCTCCAAGTAGCTTTTGATGTTGAAGAGGAAAAGTGACATTTTTGGTGTCAACAAATACCCCCTCGAGGTACAGCGACGATAGCTTTTGCAGCCGATGTGCCTCGAAGAGAATTTTAAAGGAGAGATTCTTGACTTGACCATGAGTTTTTTAGTAGAAACTTTGATAAAGTAGCCTTTTGAGTTTCCAAGGGGATTTTATGGTAGTGGGAGAGATCACATACCATCTCAAGGCAAAGTTTTGAAAATGACATTTGGATTTGGTTTTTGGGTTTTGGATTTTTCTTTTTTACCTTGTGAACCTAAAGGCTTTATGTGTCACATTAGGCAGTCAAGAAACGTTTTTTTTTTAAATTTTTGACCTTGTGACCTAACAAGCTGTATGTGGCAAGCTAGGGGGTCAGGTTTTGAATTTTAGTTTTGACCTTGTGACCTAACAAGCTGTATGTGGCAGGTTAGGGGGTCGAGATTTGGTTTTTGGTTTTGGCCTTGTGACCTAACAAGCTATATGTGGCGAGTTAGGGGACCATGATTTGGTTTTTGGTCACTCTTTTGGCCACTTTTAGGTCCATTGGAGTGGTTTGGGTTTTTGTGAAATATCAATTTCAAGATTTTGGCTTCATTCGATTCATGAGGTTGGATGGTTTGGATTTTTGGAAACTCATGAGGCTTGGATTTTTTGTATGGTCCGGTCAACTCAGAAGAGGCATGGAACCATTTTTTCTATGCTCCTGGTAAGAGGAACTTTTGACTAAAAACTACTTTTAGTGCCTAGGTGGTCAAACCTGGCTCATATGAGCTAACCCATGGGACCTTAAGCTTTTAAAGATGGCTTAGATCTCATGTGGTGTCATTTTTGTAGAGAATATCTAAAAATATCTCTTTTGGGTAGAGAATATCTAAAAATATCTTTACTTGGAGAGAATCTCTCAAGTTTCCTTGATTTGGGAGAGATTTTCTCAAAGTATCTTTCTTTGGGAGAGAATATCTCACATTCCCTTTCTTTTTGGAGAGAGTTTCTTAAAGAATCTTCTTTTTAGGAGAGAATATCTCAAATCTCCTTTCTTTTGGGAAGGTTGCTAATTTTTAGCACTTGCCTCATTGCTTTTCTCCTTGTTTTCTCTTTTGGTTTGCTCTCTTCTATAAAAGCAAGTGAGGTTGCATCTCTTGCTCTTGTTGCTTTCTTTTTGCAAAAAGTCTTCAAGAGTGCTCCAAGATCAAGAACCCTTCTTCTTCAAGGATCTAGTGCTCTAAGATCAAGAACCCTTTTTCTTCAAGGATTTTTAAGTCCTTATCTTCATCCACGACTTCAAGTAAGTTTTCTTTCTCAATAATAAAAAAAATGTAGAATTAGGAAAGACTTTTTTTTTTCTTCTCTTTTCTTTTTTTCTTCTTTCTTTTCCACTTGTTTTATCTTTTTTTTTTTTTCATACAGGTTGTGTTTTTCTTTCTTTTCTTTTCTTTTCTTTTTTTTTCTTCGTTCTTTCTTATTCCTTTCGCGGTTTTTTTCTCACGGTTTTCCTTCCTTTTTTTCACCCTCTTTTTTCTTTTTTTTTTGCTTTGTTTTTTTTTCCTTTTGGCTGTACGAACAGGTCTGTACGGACCTAGCCGTACTGCCACGTGGCAGGGGGGCACGGCCTGCAGGCCAGCCCAAGATTTTTTTTTGAAGGGGTTTCTCTCTCTTATTTTTCTTCTTTTTTTTTCACCATGATAATGAGGTTTATGCGATCCAAGATGTTCATGCATTTTTTCTTTTGATGTAACAAATAAAAGGCTAGGGTTTCTAGGTCAAGTCAACATGAAATTTGACTTGGACAAAGTTTGATTGATTTTGACCAAGTTGGGTTGGAATTTGTCAAACTTTGGTCAAGGTTTTCCTAGCATCTAATGCATGATAATTTCTTTTCTATGCATGATTTTTGTAAATTGAATTGGGAGCATGATGATGATGCACACCTGGAAATCTTTTACAAGTTTTGGGATTTGGAGCTTGCAGCAATGTTGAGCCCTTTCCCAGCCTTGTGGGGTTTTGAGGAGCTTTGTAAGTTTTGGAATCTAGAGCTCCCAGCAATGTTGAGCCCTTTTTTCCGATCTTGCGGAGACTTGAGAAGATTGTGTGATCTCGCAGCGATGTTTGAGTTTGAACCTTCTTTGAGAATCCTCCATTGACTATTGAAAGCCCGAGATCCAAACCCTAGGGGTGGTGAATAGGGTGAGCTTCAAATTAGTGACCAATTATTATCAATTTTAACTTCTTTAAATTAAATTAACCACTAGTGATGATTATCAAACTAAATGCGGAAGCCAATAAAAACAATCATCACAACTCAACCACAACTCATAGATTTATAGTGGTTTGGCCTCAATGCCTACATCCACTACCGGCTTGTAATCTTACACCCCACCGGATTTCCACTATCTATGCTTTTCAATAGGCTAAGCAATAACCTTTACAAGATGCTTGTCAAAGCTAAGCAATAACCTTACAACAATCTTTCCAAGGCTAAGCAATAACCTCTTAGGTTTTTATGGTTCACCCTTAACCATACACGTATGCTTTTCTAAGGCTAAGCAATAACCTCTAACCCTAAGATTAGTTGTTTCAAAGAAGTGTCTAGACAACACTTAAAGAGATACAAATTTAAGCTCAAATACAATGCCTCTTAATTAGGCGGATATGAAAGTGTAAATCTAACTCACACAAACACTATATGAATGCAATGATGAATGCTCAATGGGTATGTATGATGTCCTCAATCAATTTGAAAATAAAAGCTCATAAATGTGTGCCAAAGGCTTTTAAAAGTTTTAGCTCATAAAAGCATTTATGATTCAGGAAAGAATGCTAATAACATGTTAAAAATAACTTGTAAAAGATATACCAATGTATTCCAAACAAGTTGCGAAATTCTAAGAACAAAACATGTGATGCATGAGGTCTTCAATCAAATTTAACAACGTAGCTCAATACATGTATGCTAAAAGCATTTGAAAGTGTAAAATGCAAAAATAGATATTTGATTGAAATGAAGAGGCAAATCATATGCATTTAAAAATTCAACTTGAAAATGATATACCTATCAATGCTAAGCAAGTTGTGAAACTTTAAAACAAAAGTACATATGATTTGTAAAGTTGTTGAATCTAAAATATAAGATAGATTTGAAAGTGATTTTCTTATAATGAAAAACAACAACCAAAGATTCAACCAAGTATAGGAATCATGTTACATATAATTTCAAAGATGTTTTCAAAAACATGATTTACTTAGATATACCAATTTGAGTACTACTTGGTTTGAATCAAGGTGATGCATCAAAAATAATAAATCAATTCAAACCATATATGTTAAGGACACAACAAATCATAGTTTATCATGCTAGAAAAGATTTACCAATAATTAAAGCAAAGCATGAAAACATATGATAGGGAAAACTACGCTTACTTAGATGATTTAAACATTGATTCCAAGCTTTACCTTCCCTTTTAACCAACTAGCCTCCCTTAGGTCATTCCCCTTTGTTTGGCCTCAAAACACCTCAAGGAGGACCTCTTGGTTCCTCTATTTTTCAAATGAATGAACTTGCTTTTATACTCAAAAAATGAGTTTTTGCATGTCCCCGGTCGACCTGGTCCCTTTCCCAGTCGACCGGGTGCTCAACGGTCATAAAACTGACCGTTTGAAAAGAGCTCAACGGCTCTATTCCCAGTTGTAAGACCCCGACCCCTAATTTTCAGGATTAGTGTGTTTTTAGCCGTGGTTTAGTTTTCTAAATAAGATTTGAGCCTAATTGAGTTAGATTGTGGTTTAGAATGGTTTTCCATAGCTTTGGGGAACTTTGAGAGCGGCTGGACCCGGTCTGACAGCCCGGGAATGCCTTGGGCTGTACGTGTAAGCGTAAGGGATTGTTCTTGATTTTGAAAAATTACAATTTTGTTTCTTTTGATAGGTCAAATTAGATCCAACAACTTTTGTGTTTAGACCTACCCCATTCGAACCTCAGAAAATCAGTTTTTCAGCCCGAGGGGCAAAACAGTCTTTTCACATTTAAATCCGAGCCCAGATTTCAAAATTTCAGAACCGTGCCAAAAATATACTTTTGGAAAACTAGATTTTATAAGGATCATTTTAGTCTTCTTCGTCGATTTCATCCGAGGCCCAGAAAGCCCAGTTCTAAGTCCATGAAGAGTTTTAAGTTGTGGGCCCCATAATTATCACTTTATATAAGCCCCACCTTCCATCTCTTCTCTCCATTCTCTTCCCCAACGAGAGTGAGTTGCAGGGGCTCCCAGCTGAGCCTTATTCCTCTCCTTCCTTGCTTCTCCCTCCACCAAATCAACCATGATTCATCACCGTTTGAAAATCCGATTTCGCCATTGTGTTCCCCACCTTCCAAGCTCTCCCTAGACCCCATTTTTGTGTGAGGAGCAGCTGGACAGCCCTTTGTTTGAGCTGTTCCTTGCTGGTTGGAGATGCTACAGGTAAGACCTCCCTTTCATTTCTTTATATGAGGTAGGGCAGCCCCTAGGGAGCCTTGATTTCAACATGCAAGCTCTAACTCTAACTCTTTCCTAGATTCCAAATTTTGAGCCACTTTTTGAGTATATTTTGGGGGTCTTTGTTTCATAGGTGTGCTTGTGTCTAATTGGTGAGATTTCTGAGTAATCTTGGAGTGCTAGAGACAAAGGCAAGTGATCAACTTAGCTCTTCTTGATGCATGCAATGTTTGAATGTTTTAGCTTCCATGGTTTGGTTATTTTTCCATTCTAATTTGAGCAATGTATTGTTTCAAATATGTGTTATGGTTTGAAATTTTGTTTTAGTTTGAAATGCATATGCTAGTGGCTTATCTTGATGGTTTTCATTCAATTGAAGTGGCTTTTGTCTTGCCTAAATGTTTTGCAAATGGATGAAAGAATGGAGGAGTATTTTGTGAAATGATTAGATGTGTTGGTTGTTAAAATTTAATGGAAATGGCCGTTGGAGAGCATGGAGGCTCAAGGGATGTGCAGGGATTTGACAAAGGAATGGAAGGATGTAAAATGGGTGAAATGGTGTGAAAAATCTGAATCAAATTGAAGCTGCCGCACATCGGCGGTCAGCCGTCGGCCAGCCGTCTGCTAGCCGACTGTTGACCCACG
This sequence comes from Persea americana, assembly GCA_029852735.1. Classification (NCBI taxonomy): domain Eukaryota; kingdom Viridiplantae; phylum Streptophyta; class Magnoliopsida; order Laurales; family Lauraceae; genus Persea; species Persea americana. The sequence continues at coordinate 21,492,338 of CM056816.1, forward strand.
GCTAGCCGCCCCTGTGTCGGTCAGAATAACAGTAACTCAATTTCTGCACAGGGCGTAGTCGGCCCGCGGTCGGTCAGTAGGCGGCTAGCGGACCTGCGCAGAAAAATGGAAAAGTAGTATTGTTCTTGAACAGTCGGTCAGTGGTCGGTCAGCCGGTCGGCTAGCCGACTACAACCGGCGGCTAGCCGCCAGGTAGCCGCGTGGTGGCTAAGTGTACAGAAGGAGAATTTTGAAGGGTATTCGATGGGAGAAAAAAACTAGAATATGTTAAGGGGTTTTTAGATTGATGTTGTGCAATTGAAACATGAAATGTTGTTTAGCTTCAGGGGCACCAATCCGCTTTTAATTCCAACATTTGGGTTTCAATTACACAAGAATCGAATGAAGGGCCTTAGCATATACTTGAAAGTCTGTTTTCAGAAACTTAGTCTTGACATGAAGAATATTATTTTGTACTTGTTTTGACTTACAAGCATTGGTTTTGTCTCGGATCTCGTTTTGTACTTGTTTTGACTTACAAGCATTGGTTTTGTCTTGGATCTCGTTTTGCACTTGTTTTGACTTAGAAGCATTGGTTTCGTTCGGGTATTGTTTTGCACTTGTTTTGACTTGCAAGTATCAGTTTTGTTTCTAGTATTGCTTTGCACTTGTTTTGAGTTACAAGTATCAGCTTTGTTTCAAAGAACCCAAAAAGGGGACTACTTATTATGCTTTGACATGCTTATAGCTTATGCTACCTTGTTTTGTCTTGCGTGCTCCGTCCACCCCGTGTGGTCGATGAGGGAAATATGAGAACTTGGTCCGGGCGGCACCCTTAACCACGGGGCGTAGCGTGTCAACCACGAGCCTCAAACGGCGAGTCTCCATTAGTTTTGTGCATTCATGAATTCCATTGAATACCACTGAGCTTGGACTGCCCTCTCAGTCTAATCCACTAGTTAGGGGGTCCTTAAACATAAGGACTATCTGCAGATAAGTCGTGTATTTATACACATTTTTGTTTTGTTCCAGTTCTGCGGCCGGTTTTCCCGCCCACCTTGTGTGGCTCGGGCTTTCGTTTCGTTTCGCCTGTCTTGCTTTGTCTTTGCTTGCTCTTGTCATCATGTATGACGGAGAAAGGATGAGCTCAATGTGGATTTACGAATCATGACGTTTTCTCGTCATCATGCTAGCTTTGTCTTGCATTTTGTTCATGTACTATTTGAAAATTTATTAAATGGTTTTAAACGCTAGACCACATGTACTCTTGCTACTTTTGCCTCATATCTCGTTCGTGGACTTTTGTTTTCTTAAAGTGTATATCATTCAAGCATCGTTTCAAGATTTTTAAACAGTTTTAAATTCAGTAGATGGTTTCTTATAAATTTTAAATAATTCATACTCATGCTTAAATTAATCACCTGCCAGACCGTCGTGTCTGACCTTGTTTGTTTGGTGCCTTAGGTAGCAGGTTCTCGTCTTGAGCTAGTACTTGTGCAGATGGCTGTAGAGCCACGAGTTTTGCAGGTTGTTGTTTCAGTGATGTCATACAGACGTCGTGCTTGACTCCAGAGATACATTATACACCTGGGTAGTATTTGTTCTTAGCTTGTTATTTTGTAAGGCTTTTGTTAGCCTTTTCTTTTGGGATTGTAATTAATGCACTTGTTAAATTATAACTTGAATATTCTTGGGTATTGATAAGCCTGTCACTGTCAGCTCTGTATATTTTGATATCATGTTTGTTCCAGTCTGAGTATGATTATGCTGTGACAGCTTTATGCTGACGGGTTGAGTGCGACACGGAACCCGATGGCCACGGGCTCTGGGTCGCAATGCCACATAAGCTTCTGCGAAATGTTCTGGATGTGTTGGAAATTTTGCCTTCCTCACACACGCGGATCCCGGGGAGAAATATATTTATCACTTACTTCCCAATTCGCGTTCCCGAGGTCGGACCGCTGCAGGGATCTGGGTTCGGGGGCGCGACACCGGTCAACCGGCTGTGTGCCCGGTCGACCGGGTCCATGGGCTCGGTCGACTAAGCACACTGCAGGTCGACCCGGGCCCAAGGACCAAATTCCCTAAAAATGCATATTTTAAAGAGATTTCTTGTGGGGACTTTTGGGCCAATAAATCAAGCTTGGAATCATGATTTAAATCAAACTAAGAGGTTTAAAAACATGAAACACAAAAAGCCTAAAATTATTTGAAAGATTTAAAACTCATAGGCTTGCCTAATTCATAAAATTTCTTTTCAAAACTAATTGCATCCAAGTTAAAAATCAAAACATGCATGAACCAAGATTTCTACAAGTCTTAAAAACAATGCATGCGTAAATCAAGATTTCAAGATTTTCTAAATCAATGCATGTGTGAGAATCCAAATGATGCTAATTTGATAATGCATCCATCAAATTGCAATATACAAAATCCCTAACAATCTCCCCCTTTGCAATTTAATGGCAGCTCACTCAACACCGGATTTACAAACCAAGTCTTCAGCTCCCCCAAAGCTGGACAAGACTTGAAATCTTCTTGGATGCTCCTTTACTTAGCTTGGGCTCTAGATCTTTTTCTTAGTTCTTCTTGATGCTTGGGGCTTGATCATTCTTCAAGCTTCCTCTCCATCTCTCTCTCTTTGGCCAAGCATCTTCTTTATCTCCCAAGCTTTTTATCTTCTTTCATCTCTCCCCCTTTGACCATGCAATCTCTCCCTTTGGCATGATATGCATTCTCTCCCCCGTGGAAGATTATACAATATATCTCCCTTAGACAACTTGGACAATCTCTCCCCCTTTGACATTAAATTGCAAAGGATCATACACACATGAAACAAAGAAAATACCTTTGAGCAGCACCTGTTAATAAAAGAAATCGAAAATGAAATACATAAGAGGGTATCATGTATGGTTTATTATGATCTCTAAGGGTGCAAAGCCAATACAAGGGTGAATTTAATTAATGCTGATGCTTCCTATGAAGGTTTACACTCCCCCTCAATCCATTCTCTCCTTTTGTCAACACTTTGACAATGAAGTGACTATGTGGTACAAAGAGAAGGTGGTTTTTACCAATTGAGGATAAACTTCAAGGTAAGGATTTGTCAAGTTTAACATGGTCAAATTATCAAAATTAAGATCAAGGAGATGAGATGGGGGTTACATAGCATAACATCAACTAATGTACCTATGAAAATCATATGCTATGTATTGAAATCATTTCATCCATCATTAAATATAACAATAATGTCTATGAGAATGAAATGAAATTCAATCATGAAGCCAACCTCAACCATTAATCAACCAACCATTGATCAACCAAGATTATGATCACATAAAAATGGTGGTTATGAAATTTACCCATATGTTCATGAGAGGTGGCAAACATGAATGTTATGATGCTAATGGAATGTGACATGGAATAAAAACATATTGTTATCAAGTACAATCCAATGAGCACAAGGTCTATCACATTCTCAAATATACCAATTGAATATGATACCAATTGATCATGAAACCAATTGATACTAATTGAATATCAAAACATGATTAAGAGTAAGGATGTGACAAACACAAAATTCCACTAAGCATCAATAATGGCACATTCATCACTTAAATGATATAAAAACTAGTGAGCATAGTGATAAATATGAGAAATTGCATTTTGAAAATATATGACTTGAAAGAGCATGCAATTTTCAAAGTGTCAAATCATATGAACTCAACATATAAAATATCCATCAAACAATAGATATAACTATGAAATACAAGGAATGGATTTCAAAAAGGCTCATATGATCAAGATCACTACTATGAAGTTGAAACATGTATAAGGATGACATCACTTAAAGAATATACATGAATCAACATCCTAACCATCCATTTCAAAAATAATGACTTGAAAGCACAAAAGATGGAATTGAGAGTTCTAGTATGGTATCTACAAATACAACTTAAGAGCACAACCATACATGGAACCAATTGACATTTGCATATAAAAAGAATATAACCACATGAGCAAAGATGCAAATAGCTTATAACAACATTCATTTCCATTTTTTAAGATGATATATCCAAATACATAAGGAAATGAGAACATGGAACATGCTTTGATGATTATAACTAATGATGTTTCAGAGCATTTCCATTCAAACAATCTTCAAATCATTTCAATAAAAAAAATCCAACAATGAGAATAAAGAGAATGATTTTGAAGATAACACAAAAACAATTTTGATCTTCATATCTTATCAATGAGGCTCGATCATTTTTCAACTTGCATTATAAAACTTATTTGGAAAACATACAAGTTGATCTTTTGGAAACAATAATTTTGCGTATGAAAGTATAACTTACGAATCCAAGGAAAATCCAAATTGTTTCAAATCATTTGTTTTTCAAAAAAAATCTTACTATGACATCCAAACAAATGATTTTGCAACATCAATTGATTATGAAAGATCTAGCTATGAAAGCATTTGGAACCATAATCAATTGAACATCAATAGATATGCATTGCAAGAGATATAACAATATGTGAACAAAATCCAAATCTATCATGAGGATATTGCAATCAAATGATCTTGAGAAGCATGAGATATAACCAAGTAAATAAAATCAATTGCTTACAAAGAACATTGCATTTTAAGAAATGTAAATATGTAAGAACAAAATGCAAATGTATCATGACCAACAATATGATGTGGCAATAAAGAATAGGTGTGGTCCAACGAGGTTCAAGGCGTTAAGGTTTGTCAAATTTTCAACCTTTGAGAATCCGCCTAAGGTCTTGATAGGGTTGTCCTTGAGGGTTTACTTTTGTCATCCCACCAATCTCTGAAAATTTTCACTTAAGAATGTATAGTTTGGTGAGATTGTTTCTTAGGGGAAAGAGTGAGCTAGAGGGGAATCTCCATTTTCAACTATAGTGGAATCCATTTTTAAATATTCTCAATAAAGCACAATACTAGGGTTCTAACTCTAGGTTTTTACACCTAATCAAGATTTTCAATGTACTTGATCCCAATATGGAGCACGAGGCTCTGATACCAATTGAAAACCCAAGATCCGAACCCTAGAGGTGGGGTGAATAGAGTGAGCATCAAATTAGTGACCAATTATGACCAATTTTAAATTCCTTAAATTAAATTAACCACTAGTGATGATTATCAAACTAAATGCGGAAGCTAATAAAAACAATCACCACAACTCAACCACAACTCAAAGATTTATAGTGGTTCGGCCTCAATGCCTACATCCACTACCGGCTTCTAATCCTACACCCCACCGGATTTCCACTATCTATGCTTTTCAATAGGCTAAGCAATAACCTTTACAAAATTCTTTTCAAGGCTAAGCAATAACCTTACAAAATGCTTTTCAAGGCTAAGCAATAACCTTACAACATGCTTTCCAAGGCTAAGCAATAACCTCTTGGGTTTTTATAGTTCACCCCTAACCATACACGTATGCTTTTCTAAGGCTAAGCAATAACCTCTAACCCTAAGATTGGTTGTCTCAAAGAAGTGTCTACACAACACTTAAAGAGATACAAATTTAAGCTAAAATACAATGCCTCTTAATTAGGCGCATATGAAAGTGTAAATCTAACTCACACAAACACTATATGAATGCAAAGATGAATGCTCAATGTGTATGTATGATGTCCTCAATTAATTTGAAAATAAAAGCTCATAAATGTATGCCAAAGGCTTTTAAAAGTTTTAGCTCATAAAAATATTTATGATTCAGGAAAGAATGCTAATCACATGTTAAAAATAACTTGTAAAAGATATACCTATGTATTCCAAACAAATTGCGAAATTCTAAGAACAAAACATATGATGCATGAGGTCTTCAATCAAATTTAACAACGTAGCTCAATACATGTATGCTAAAAGCATTTAAAAGTGTAAAACGCAAAAATAGATATTTGATTGAAATGAAGAGGCAAATCATATGCATTTAAAAATTCAACTTGAAAATGAAATACCTATCAATGCTAAGCAAGTTGTGAAACTTTAAAACAAAAGTACATATGATTTGTGAAGTTGTTGAATCCAAAACATAAGATAGATTTCAAAGTGATTTTCTTATAATGAAAAACAACAACCAAAGATTCGACCAAGCATAGGAATCATGTTACATATAATTTCAAAGATGTTTTCAAAAACATGATTTACTTAGATATACCAATTTGAGTACTACTTGGCTTGAATCAAGGTGATGCATCCAAAACAATAAATCAATTCAAAACATATACATGTTAAGGACACAACAAATCATAGTTTATCATGCTAGAAAAGATTTACCAATAATTAAAGCAAAGCATGAAAACATATGATAGGGAAAACTAAGCTTACTTAGATTATTTAAACATTGATTCCAAGCTTTAGCTTCCCTTTTGACCAACTAGTCTCCCTTAGCTCATTCCCCTTTGTTTGGCCTCAAAACACCTCAAGGAGGGCCTCTTGGTTCCTCAATTTTTCAAATGAATGAACTTGCTTTTATACTCAAAAAATGAGTTTTTGCGTGTCCCCGGTCGACCTAATCCCTTTCCCGGTCGACCGGTTGCTCAAGGGTCATAAAACTGGCCGTTTGAAAAGAGCTCAACGGCTCTATTCCTGGTCGACCTGCTGTGTGCCCGGTCGACCAGGTCCATGGGCTCGGTCGACTAAGCACACTGCTGGTCGACCCGGGCGCAAGGACCAAATTCCCCAAAAATGCATATTTTAAAGAGATTTCTTGTGGGGACTTTTAGGCCAATAAATCAAGCTTGGAATCATGATTTAAATCAAACTAAGAGGTTTAAAACCATAAAAAAAAAAGCCTAAAATGATTTGAAAGATTTAAAACTCATAGGTGTTGACACCAAAAATGTCACTTTGCCTCTTCAACATCAAAAGCTACATGGAGCCGCATCCTACCACAAACAGGGAAAGCCGCTTCAAGCATCAGATCTAGTCAGAATAGAACAAAAACTGTAAGATCCCTCAAAATAACCAAAACAAGGGTACACATGAAGTTTCAAGCCATTTCGACACCATTTGGCCTAACTTCAATCCTCCAACGGCTGAGCAGGAGCTCCCGGCGGCGATAGTGTCGAAGATATCAAATCTTCAATCAGAGCCTATGGATGGTCTCAAAATACCTCCAAAAGGCTCCATGTCAAATTTCAAGTCAAACCGACACCGTTTGACCAGCAGAATAGCGAAATCAAGCCTCTGGGCGGCGAGACCCACCGATGCCGCCACTCATCAAAAAAAGCACATGAGTAGCTTCTACATGCTCCCAAAGGGTTGCACGTCAAATTTTAGGTCATTCCGATGACGCTTGACTTGGCTTTGATGCTCAGAAACAAAATCAAGCCTACCGGCAGCGGAGATCCCCGGGACCATGGCATCCAAATTGGAGCTAATAGATCGTCTCAAAATGACTCCAATAGGCTCCCTGTCAAATTTCAGGTCAATCAAACATCGGTTGACCGTACATCAAAGCTCGACATCTTCCGCGAGGTGAAATCAAATCTAGCAACAACGGGACCCCAAACGGCTTCAAAACTCAAATAAAAGCTCATGGTTGGTCCTATTTATTGCTCAGGAAGCTTCACCTCAAATTTCAGGTCATTCCGACATCATTTGACCTAGTTTCGACTCTTGAAGGAAAATCGGTTGCAAAGCCTTCGGCTTTTCAAAAAAATTGGAAACTTTGTATTCTGATTTGCACGGCTTCTCATCAGGTTTTCCTCAAGAAAATCAAGTAAATAAGTGAGGAAAGATGTCAAGAAAAATACAGGAGAAAAAAGAAACGAAAAAGACAGAAAAACAGCGACCGAACGGCGACCGAAAAGGGACAAAAGTCCCATGGTAGCCGGCGACCATGGCCCAAGGTCGCCGGCGACCATAAGGATCCGGGTCACCGGATTTCGCCCGGAAACCCATTTTTCATGGTATTTTTCGCGTTCTGAGTTGTTTGGCCCCTGTAATTTTTCCAAAATCTGATTTTTTGAGCATGATATCCGTCGATCTTCGTCTACATCACGGATCTGCCGTCTAAATCATGAAATCATCATCCGACGCTTTGGAATCGCCAACCGGCCGACCAAGAAAGCACACTTTATGCCAATCGATCGTGAAATCGACTGGACAGATGTTGCCGGCTCATTGGTGTCAACCAATGTCTGAAATTGCATCGCCATCCGACATCAAACATGTGGATCCATCGGCGATCATCGTAAGAAGAATTCCAAAAGACACGGCGCGGCCCTTGACTCTTTAAGCGACTTGGCAACCAATTATTACTGTTAATTGACCCGTTTATGACAAGTTAATGCGGTCATTAACTCATTATTTTGATGGCCCAATCAGAAGCGAGGAAAAAGGAGTTACAAATCCAAGCAATCATGACATTAAACCATGTAACTCCCCTCATCATGGAGACTAAAAGTGATTAAATGTTCATCATTCTCCATCGACCAATCAAAAGCTAGGAAAAAGGAGTTACAAAATCAAGAATTAAACACTTGTAACTCCTCCCATCATGGAGCATTAATATAATCAATGCTCATAAACTCATCTAATGGCCACCAAAAGCCTATAAATAGGCAGTCATTCCAAGGAGAAAGGGCCCTGAAAATTGTCCTAAAAAATCCCCGAAAAATTGCTAGAAAACTCTCGGAGAAATCTTTGTGCAAAGAAGCCTGGCTACTCTGAAGAAAACTCTGCTGCAACAAACACCAAAAGGTGATTGAAGTCCCTTTGGGGGCCACCCCCCCCCTGCCCCCCAAGGTTTTCCCCCTCCTTCTATCCGACATGGCTAGATGTGGCTCTTCAACCCATCTACTCTTTTTTTTATTAGATATAGGACCTTCCCTTGGTCTTTATCCTCTAAAAATTTGAGGTCTATGCCAAGCCAAATGAATCAAAGCATTAAACGTTCTCATCTCAAGGACGATGGCGGAGTCCATACATGACTAGCGATCGTCGATCTAAACGAGTCCCCACAATCTCTTGAGAAGTTAGATCCCTTTTCTTACTTCTTCTATTGTATTTTGTATTTTTTTTAAAGACATAAAAAAATTCACAACTCTTGTCTTTCTTCATTGATGAGATTTGTAAATCGCCTTTCACGGCAAAATCGCCACCTACGGCACAAAATCGCCTTTCATGGCAAAGAAAAGAAAATTGCCTTTCACGGCATTCAAAATCTGTCTCTTTTCTTAAAAATACATGTGCAATGGAAAGTTAGAAAAAAGTTTGATTTCCTTTCTACTTGCGAAGGTGGGTCTTTGGATCACTATTTTTAAATTCTAAGTAGAATAGAAAATTTGGCATACCCGTACAAAAATGTTGATGCTCGCTTTTCGCCCCACCGCACCCAGGCGGACCCGGGGCGGAAGAAGGCAAAGAGCCGGGTCCATTAAGTTGGCATACCTGGTGGGACTCATTCATTTGAGAACTTGATGCTTTGGATTCTTTGGCTCCTTTTTAGTTGGTGGCCTATGTTGGATATTGTATCTAAAAAGAACATGAGATGGATTTTTTTTGAAAATGTCTTTCTTTGAGTTTATTTCCAGTCTTTCTCGTAAAAATTTTTTTTCAGATTTCTCATTTTTTTTATTCAACTTTGAGAAACTTTGATCCTTTCCCCCTTGAACTTGATAGCTCACAAAAATGTTTGTAGCTATTGTTCATATTGGGGGATGAGCCATCTTTTCTCTTTGATGAGTCCAATAGAGATCTTAAAAAAAAAAAATCTGATTTCAAACTGTTCAGATTTTGAGAAAAAATTTTAGATTTCTCTTTTTTGGATTCAAATTGGATAAACTTTAGTTCTTTCCATTTCGGACAATAGCTCGCGGAAATCGCTGAGCTAACGTTCAGATTGGGAGAGGCCATTTCCTCTCTTTGATGGGTCCATTAGTGATCTTTCAAAAAAAGAAAAAACAAAAAGTTTCAGATTTCTCTTTTTTTGGATTCAACTTTGAGAAACTTTGATCCTTTCCTCTTCGAACTTGATAGCTCGCAGAAATGTTTGTAGCTATTGTTCATATTGGGGGATGGGCCATCTTTTCTCTTTAATGAGTCCAATAGGGATTTTTTTTAAACAAAGTCTGATTTCAAACTTTTCAGATTTTGAAAAAAAAATCTCTCTTTTGGATTCAAATTGGAGAAACTTTGTTTCTTTCCTTTTTGGACAATAGCTCGCGGAAATTGCTAAGCTGACGTTCGGATTGGGAAGGGCCATTTCCTCTCTTTGATGGATTCATTAGTGATCTTTAAGAAAAAAAACTAAGGTTGCACCAATTGCGTTCTTTGACCAATGTGGATCTAAGAAAAGCCTTGTCCAGAGTGTGGAGGCAGCTAGACTGTTCGAAGCAAGGGTCCTTCAAACGGGTTCATTAAGTAATCCTACCCTTACCTGGGGGCTGATCTATCCACTAAGGTTTTACAAGACCAAATTGGAGACCTACGTGTACAAAAAAAATCTTCAAAAATTTTTTTTTTATTCAAAACAAAAAATAAAACTTCTATCATTTTTTAGTTCAAATTCGAGAAATCCTGGTTCCTTCCCTTTCAGATCTAGTGCTCGCAGAAATGTTTGGGTATGTATTCGGATTGGAATACCATTTGCTCTCTTTGATGAACTTAATTTTGACCCTTTCAAAAAAAAAAAAAAAACTTCCATCAGTTTTGGGTTCACATTCAAGAAATTTTGGTTCCTTCCCTTTCGGATCTAGCGCTCGCAGAAATGTTTGAGCCTATATTCGGATTGGAATACCATTTGCTCTCTTTTATGAATCCAATCTTGGCCTTTCAAAAATCCCATCTCGTGTCCATTCCAAGGATGCGATTTGCAACATTTGTGCCTAGCGGTGCTAGTACGCTCTTTCGGGTCTATTGTATTCGCGACCGACACATTTGTAACTCCAACCTTATATCATTTTACCTCGAGTAAGCTTCACTTCTCGGTAATTTGAATTAAGGTTTACAATTGTTTCTAGCAGTCACTGGAACGCTCATTTTGAGTCGACCATACTTGCGTTTAGAACAATTGTACCCTCTATGACTTTTTGCCTTCTTCATTACGCTTGGGCCGGGCCATGCCCCCCTGAGCGATTTGAAAAGACAAAACCATAGTATTTTCCATTTATGATCATATTCTTGTGATTACTAATGGATGTGGTCTTGTTTCAAAAGTTTTCCAAACTAACAATGGCAGCTTCATTGACCATCACTTTTGATGAGAATAAGTACCAAGTCATGCTTCAAGAGAAGCAAAACAAGCGCACTCACAAGCGCCCTGCCAGCTGCCGAAGCGTCACATCTCTCGGCAACTCTCAAAATACCAGGTCGACCTCCACTCCCCGGACTATCATCTTCTGGTCATTGGGACCATTCCCACTCCCCGTAGAACAAACTGCACCTGCCAAGAAGCAGAAGACTGCCCCTGAACGTGTCACTGCCACGACACCAAGGGCAATCACCAAAAAACCTGAAGCCCGTGGCAACCCCACGAAGCCTCAGCCTATAAGAAACCAGGTCTGCCCCAAGACTTGGTCACCGAGACCTTCACCAAAACAAAGAAGGTCCCGAGCATCTACAAAGCCAGCATACCTGGCCCCTCTCAAGGAGAACCGGTTCTACCCTCTCTCTTACATGAAAGAGGAGAAATGGTATTCCAATCCGACCAAAGGCTCATCGATTTCCGCGACCACTAAATCCGAAAGGGAAGAAACCAGAATTTCTCAAATCTGAATCTAACGATAAAAAAACTTTTTTTTTTTTGTTTGAGAAGAGAAAGAATGGAAATAAACTCAAAGACAGAAATTTCCAGAGAATCCCATCTCATGTTTCTTTTTTAAGATGCAAGATCCAACATAGGCCACCAACTAGAAAAGAGCCAAGGAGTCTAGGCATCGTATTCTCAAATGAACGAGTCCCACCGGGTATGCCAACTTGATGGACCCGGCTCCGTCTTCTCCCTCCGCCCGGGGGGGGAGGGGGGGGTGAGGAAAAAAGAAGAAAGAGAGCATCAACATTTTTTTGTACGGGTATGCCAGATTTTCTCCTCTACTTGGAATTTGAAATGGTGATCCGGAGATTCACCTTCACAAGTAGAAAAGGAAATCAACTTTTTTCTAACTTTCCATTGCACATATATTCTAAAGAAAGAGACAAGATTTTTTAATGCCGTGAAAGGCGATTTTCATTTGTTTGCCGTGAAAGGCGGTTTTATGCCGTAGAAGGCGATTTTTCCATTAAAGGTTATTTTTGCCATGAAAGGCGATTTACAAATCTCATCAATAATGAAAGACACGATTTGTGGTTTCTTTTGTCTCTTTGAAAAAAATACAAAATACAATAGAAAAGTAAGAAAAGAAATCTGACTTCTCAAGAAATTGTGGGGACTCGTTCAGATCGACGGTCGCAAGTCATGTATGGGCTCCGCCATCGTCCTTCAGATGAGAACACATGATGCTTTTGATTCACTTAGCTTGGCTTGGACCTCAAATTTTTAGAGGATAAAGACAAAGGGAAGGTCCTATATCCAATAAAAAACCGGGTAGATGGGCTGAAAAGCCACATCTAGGCAATATTGAATAGAATGAGAGAGGACCTTGGAGGAGTGCCCCCCCCAAGGGACTTCAATCACCTTGTGGTGTTTCTTACAGTAGAATTTCTTCAGAGTATCGGAGTTTCTTCACGTGGAGATTTCTTCGGGAATTTTCTTGTATTTTTCTAGACAATTTCAGATGATTTTTTCAGACCCTTTCTCCTTGGAATGACCGCCTATTTATAGGCTTTTGGTGGCCATTTAAGAGGGTTAATGAGCATTGATTGCATTAATGCTCCATGATGGGAGGAGTTACAAGTATTTAGTTCTTGATTTTGTAACTCCTTTTTCTTGCCTTCTAATTGGCCGGTGAAGAGTTAAGAGCATTTAATTGCTTTTATTCTCCATTATGGGAGGAGTTTCATGGTTTAAATGCCATGAATTCTTTGACTTGTAACTCCCATTTGCTTGCTTCTGATTGGGCCGTCCAAAATAATGAGTTAATGACCATAATAAGTCGTCATAAACGGGTCAATTAACAGCATTAATTGGTCACCAAATCGCTCCAAAATAATGTAGCTTTTGATGTTGAAGAGGCAAAGTGACATTTTTGGTGTCAACACTTCCTTCGCCATTGGTGAACTTTTTTGTGGAAAATCAGAGGAGTGCTTTGACGATCAAGTTTCCCTATGGACACACACAACTCTTACCGTAAGTTACGAAAAAAAATTCCAAAAGTCTAGAGCTTACAGTGCTTTGGGTAGAGAAGAGAGATTTCCTTGAGTAAAACTTTGTTCTTTGTGAGCTCTCTTGGATCCCTGCACAAACTATAGAATTTTTTTTTATGTTAGAATCAAAACCTGCAATAAGGATAGCAAACGATGTGAGTAAAATGGAAAAAAGTAAAATAAAAATATGAAAAAGCGAAATTAACATTGGAATTTTCAAAAGAAACAAATGACTGTGCTAATTGTCCCAGCTAACTACGCCAAAACTTGATCGTCCCAAAAAAGGTTTGCAAATATAATTTGTACCTAGCTACTATCTCTGCTCGTGAGAGGAGAGATGTTAACCGAGTATCATATCCACTAGGACAAAAAGGCTAAGTTGTGTTGGTTCCCAAATTCCTAAATTAATCCTACTAGAAAACAGAGTGTTGATTTGACATTTTGATTCCTAAATTAGCAAATTAAAAACAAACAAAATTTGATTCAATCGAAGAAAAGGTCTTAGGGTACGAATCCACTCTACCCTTATAGAATAGCGAGTATAGACCTAGGATTTCACTATCAACGCTTTAAAGACTTGTTCTGGCTACAAACCTTCACGGAGTCAACAAATAAGTTATGTGGGTTTAGATGTGGGTTTAGATCTGGGCAGAACCTATCTCTATGGCATAGATTATCTTAGATTTAACAACACATTCATTCAAGCATCATTATATGACTGGTATTCAAATCTACAAGAGTAAAATATTAAAAAGAGATAATGCATTAATAAAGAAAATCCAATCAATGGATAATATTCATGTCATATAACCAAAAGCATTCAAAGTAAAACCCTAGAACCTATACATCACCAAAATACAAGATTAGGGCTTCATGGAAACCTGAAGGTGGAGAGTTAGTTACTCATGGAGAGAGACAGATGAAGAATCCTTGATAAAATCCCCATTGGCGCTCTTTCCAATCCTCCAAAATCAGCCTCCATTTCTTCTCTCAAGACTTGAATGACCTAAAAACGAGTTTGGCATCCCTTTTATTACTTTTTCTTCAAAAATCACTTCAAAACGCAGGGGGAGACGAAGTCCACCTGTGCCTTGCGTCTAGCGTCCGGACGTCAGGAGGTAGTAGCTTAAGGGGTGCTTTGCAGGTTCTGGTGTCCGGACGCCAGCTTCCTGACGTCTGGATGCCAAGAGGCAGAAAGTGTGGATGTATTGCGCAGAGCTAGCGTCCGAACGCTAGGAGGCAGAAAGTCCAATTTGCTATGGTTTTTGCCATCTTTCTCCAATATTCAGAATTCACTCTCTTCACCTAAGACAGCGAGGGAGAGGGAGAGTGTTGAGTTGCAGGGGAGAGACAGCGAGGGAGAGGGAGAGGGATGGAGAGAAGGAGAGAGAGTGACAAAGAAGAAAGGGGAAGAGAGAGAGTGTGGAGTGAGAGAGAGAAAGAGAGAGAGAGGTGCAGGTGGGTGCGTGTGGGGTGTGCAAGTGGAGAAAGAAAAAGATGGAGAAGAAGGGAAGAAAAGAATGAAAAGGGTCGGTGTGGCAGTGATGCCGGTGCAGCAACGTGGAGAGAAGAAGAAGGGAAAGAGAGGGAGAGAGGGGAAGAAGGAGATGAGGGAGAGAGAGGGGTGTAGGTGGGAGACAGGGAGATGTGGAAGAGGGAGAACGGGGAGAGTGGAAGAAAGAGCGTGAGAGAGGAGAGAGACGTGCAGGTGTGTGGAGCGGAGAAGGAGAATGATGGTGCGCAGAGAGGTAGAGGGAATGGAGAGAAGGAGAGAGAGTGACAGAGAAGAATAGGGAGATAGGGAGAGCAGGGAGAGATGAAGAAAAGAAAAGGTGAGTGGAGAAGAAAGGGAGAGAGGAAGAAAGAGATGATGGAGAGAGAGGGGTGTAGGTGGGTGTGGGGGAGAGAGGGGTGTAGGTGGGTGTGGGGGAGAGACAGAGAGAGAGATGTACAGGTGGGTGTGGGTGAAGAAAAGAAAGAGAGAGGGATGGTGTGCAGTGGGTGCGGGTGGTGGGGAGGAAGAGAAGAAGGCGTACCTGGTGCAGGGGGAGACGTCCGGCGGCGCGAGGAGGAGGAAGAAGGTGCTGCTGCGTGCGTCCAGCGACTGCTGCGTGCGGATGTGCGAGGTGCTTCTGCGGCGTGCGTCTGGGGGCGCTGGCGAGGAAGGAGGATGATGGTGGACGACGGGTTGCAGGGTGCAGGAAGAGGGCAGAGCGGAGAGGGTGATGGTGATGCCTGGGGTGTGCGTCGGATGGAGATGAGGGATCTAGAATGCGTGGGATGCTGAGATGAGGGATCTGGAATGATAGTGGAGAGGGGAGAGATGGAGGAGAGGGTGCGGACAGAGAGCCTGAAGAGGAGAGGTGGAGGGAGATGGAGATGGGCGCAGAAGAAGAGAGAAGACAGGGCGAGGAAGACCAGAGAGAGAGATGGACGTGCGTGAGATGGGTTCTGTGAGATGGGTTCTGAAAGGAAGAGATGGAGCTTGGAGGAGATGGGTTGTCAGGGATGAGGAAGAGATGATGATGGGGTGTTGCGTCAGGGAGATGGGTCGCAAGGGTGAGATGGAGTCTGCGGGGAGGAAGATGGAGCTTGGAGGAGATGGGTTGTAAGGGATGAGGAAGAGGGCGATGGGCGCTGGATGGAGGGTGATGGATCGCAGGGGTCAGATGGAGTCTGCCGGGAGGAAGATGGAGCTTGGAGGAGATGGGTTGTAAGGGATGAGGAAGAGGGCGATGGGCGCTGGATGGAGGGTGATGGATCGCAGGGGTGAGATGGAAGGGAGAGGTTCTGCGTATATTTTTTTTTTTGGGATGGGCTTGGGTGTTTTAAAATTTTTGAGGGATAAGGCCTGGGTTGGGAGAGAGATAGAGAGATAAGGCTCGGGTTGTTTGAAATTGAGAGGGATAAGGCCTGGGTTGGGAGAGAGATGAGAGGGATAAGGCTCGGGTTGTGTTTGGGTCGGACCTGAGTGGGTTTGGGTGAGTTGGGTCCAAGGTTGGGCTGGACTTGGGTTTGGTTAGGATCCGGGCCGGGTCTGGTTTAGGTGGGTTGGGATAGGTTTAGATGGGTTTGGATTTAAAAGAAACTAATTCAGGCCTAAAAAGTGGGGTCCGATGGAAATTGGTCGGGTTGTCATTACCGAGGCCCAGGTTTCGTAGATTTCAATCCGCTCGTCGGATTTCGACGTTCTACATATTGACGGAAAGCTCTCGGCAAGTAGGTCACTATGAGCCAATTTTCAGGGCAATCAGAGGTCCAAAGATGATAGGTGATTTTTCACGCGGGCGCCGCGGGGGTGTGGGACCCGCTGTCATGATTTTTTATCCGCTCGTCAGATCTTGGAGTTCTATATATGGGCGGAAAGCTCTCGATGAGTAGATCATGATGAGCCAACTCCCTGGGTGATCGGAGGTCTAGAGATGATAGGTGATTTTTCACGCGGGACCTAATGAGGACATCATTAAATAGGGTGGACTGAATTGCCCCTCATAGGGTGCCAAAATGAGGTGTCTACAGTATGCCCCTCTTTGGAGGACAGCACGTACAGAGTTGTTCTCCAAAGATAAGGAGACACATACTCATGCCTCCGCTTGAGCCTTTGGGCTCAAGGGAGTGGCAGCCTATGAGGGTGAGTTCGAACTGGCTCGAGGGAATCGGAATGAGGTTGTTCTAGGCCATCCAGTTAATTAGGTCTCCTTTTAGGTTTGAGCTTGATCGCGTGATATGAGGATGTCACCTCGTGCCTTTCCATTTTCTACCCAAAATTAAATCCCTACAAAGTGGATCATCCTATTCAGGGGGTGCAAAAAGTGTCAAAGCAGGATTCTGAAAGAGCATGTTACGGTAATGATATTAAATGTAAGAGCACAAGTTTGGAAGATTAAGTTTTCGTTTTTTTTTTTTTTTTTTTTTTTTTTTTTTTTTTTTTTTTTTAGTTCAGTGACACTTACCTCTTGGATCCTGTTCCTTTCGGTGTGGTGGCCCTCACATTTTCACCTGTAATAAATCCTGACTAGAAGGAAAGAAGGGAGCAACGACTCGCCTTGCGGTGAAGTTAGTACATAAACATGCCAAGTGTGTGTTATGCATGTGATGATGTTAAGAAGGCTTGTAATAGTGATGTAGACTAAATTTAAAATGTTTGTGCTAATGCAAGGCATGTCCTCGACATCATCCTGTAGTCATGACATCAATCAACCACTACCATGATAGTCAATAGAGATAAAATAAAATAACAGAAATGCATCCACCATATGCAAGGAAAAAAAAATTAAATAAATAAATAAAAGATAAACAGCGGGGGCCCATCCTTTGGATGTAGGTGGATCGAGTAGGAAATTGAGATCGAAAGATATCTAAAACTTATCCATAGCACACACAGCATGAAACAATACACATCCAATACCAAGACTAGAGGCAAATCGTTGTTGGCTAATCCGAAACAAAGGGGTGATCATTTTCCGACCGATAGTATATCTCGTTTCGAGAGGAGTCGTGCACAAAACATGGTATCCGCGTGGGGTTTTGGATCAAGGGTTAACCAGGAAGGTGTGAGGTATGTTTACGTAGATTCATATATAAAAATAAAAAAATGCCCCAGCATATGGGGTGACATATGTGAACGATCCCTGAAACAAAACAATGTATAACCTATCTTGCATTCAACCATAAGGCATTAGTAACAAAAGCATGCATCAGGTGAGAGTGTGTGGATTGGTGAGTGTTTGTGACAACTGTGCATGTGATGAGACCTGAATTGGGAAGCCGTGTAGAATAAGTAAGTACTCATATGCGTGTGCGTGTACGTATGTACATATATGTATATATAAAAATGCCCCAGCGTGAAGCTGGTGTGTTTTCTGGCTGGGAGTGAGAGAGTGAAGGTGGTCTAGCTCTCTGATCCATGGCTGCTAGTTTGATTATGATATGACCTTCCCCAACTATCCTTTGGAGATCGATCCCTCATGATTCTTTTCTAGCCGTTTTGGTCCTTTTAGTCGAACTTAGGAGAGCGCTAGGCTGCCCCTGGAATTCATGTGTGAGCGCGAGTTTCGTGTGTGGGAGATAGTGAGTCGCCGTGCCTCCTCAGTGTTGTGGTTACCGGCCACTCTCCGCTTGGTTCATTAGGCAAGGGCCCATGTCATTCGAGCGGGCTTGGGTTTTATGAATGCTATTCCGTTACTTTGGCCTTTTGGCCCTTTGTTCCCCTTTTGTTTTCTTTTTTTTTTTTTTTTTTTTTTGTTTTCCGATTTGCGACTGTGCAATGCCTGGGTCCCTTAAGCTTTCTAATTAACCCATGTAACGAGCGTTACGCCAATGACTCCCAAACCAAATGGCTTTAGGGCACTAGGTATGTAAATACCCCTACGGGCTTACTGACTCGGGTTAAAAAGGCTACGAACCCAAACTAGTCACAAAACTTTTATTCTTTTCAGGATTTCTAACTTTTTTTTTTTTGGACTGGTTTGGGAGAGGGGTGCCTAGGGTTTTAGCTTCTGAAGCATCAGGCATGGGGAGCACACCCACATCTCATGCAACTCCACCGTGGTTTCTCTTTTCTCTCTTTTGTGAGTGATAAGAGGAAGCTTTCATGACATAGGCGAGCTCGCATATAAACTTTTGCGTTGAATGGCTTCAACCGTGCAGAACATTGTGTGGGGCAAACTCACTATTCTAGTGTTTTCCTCCTTTTTTTTTTTTTTTTTGCCAGTGTGTGTTTGACTTCCAAGTTTGGCTGTTGCACCTCTCCTCGGTCTTCCCAACGGGATTTATACAGCCATATCAAGAGACCGAGGGTCATACTCCGCAAGAAGTGGAGAAGGGTCATGTGGTGTACTTTTTCAAGTACATAGCATTCCATGGATCGGGGAGCTCTTCCCCTTCTGCATTTACTAGTCTATATGCATTGCCAGAATATACTTCTTTAACTACATATGGGCCTTCCCAATTAGGTCGCAGTTTGCCTTTAATTTGTGGGAGTTGTGATTCAGTGATGTGTTTCAATACAAGGTCACCTGTTTTGAATTTCCTCTCTATGACATGCTTATCGTAGGCTCTTGCGATTCGCTTCTTGTACACCTGAGCGTGCTCTGCTGCTTTCATACTTTTCTCATCGAGGAGGTCCAGCTGTATTTGCAATGCTTCTCGTCTTTGGCCTTATGTCATCTCTTCATCTAATTGGATCCGCAAAGATGGGTGCAGGAGCTCGAACGGAAGGACCGCCTCCATCCCGTAAGTCAATGCATATGGGGTCTCACCTGTCGGAGTCCTAATGGAGGTTCGATATGCCCACAATGCCTCGACCAAACGGTCTGGCCAATCACTGCCCTTGGTTGTTTCCACTGTCTTCTTGATGATCTTAAGTAGTGTCTTGTTTGTAGCTTCAGCCTGTCCGTTTGCTTGGGGGTAATAAGGGGTTGAATGATGTAGTTCTATACCATATTTTGTGCACAAATCCTCCATTACCTGAGATATGAATTGGGGCCCATTGTCAGTTATGAACACTTTCGGAACGCCAAACCGGGCTATTATGTTCTTTTGAATGAACTTGACCACCGTGGATGCTTTGATATGGATAAATGCCTCAGCTTCTGCCCATTTGGTGTAGTATTCCGTTGCCGTTAATATGAAAGCTTTGTTCTGGGTGTTTTCCACGGTCGGGACCAGAGGTCCTATAATATCGAACGCCCAAGTCGAAAAAGGCCACGGAGCAGTAGTGGGATGCAGCGAAGATGCAGGAGCGTGAATCAAGTCAGCATGCAGCTGACATTTCTTGCACTTTCTGACGTAGTCCACAGAGTCTGATTCCAATGACGGCCAGTAATATCCTAACCGGATGATTTTCTTGGAGAGCATCAGGTCGTTTACGTGTCCTCCGCATATGCCGGAATGAGCCTCCTCGATTATTTCTCGTCCTTCCTCAACCGTCACGCATCGCAGGAGGATCCCACTGAATGATCGGCGATATAACAGTCCTCCGACAACGACGTATCTTTGAACCATTTCTTTCAGTGCCCTTTTGTCGGATTTGGTGGCATATTCAGGGATGTATCCATCGCGCAGGTAGTTCCAGATATCGAAGTACCACGGATGGTTGTCTGTGAGTTCTTCGTCATGCTGTAGGGGGGCCAGTATCCGCTCTCGATTAGGTTCCTCTGCCTCTGTCTCTTTCCCTTTCGCTTTCCTTACTTTCGGTCCTTCATTTTTGGATGGAATCTCATCTGGATCTCCGAGGGCCAAGTCTTTTAGTTCAACCGAGGGAGTGTCTATCCTTTGGATGTGAAAGGTCTCGGATCCCTTGTCGAGGGGGACTTCCACGATCGAGGCCAAGGTAGCCAACGAGTCGGCCAGCCGGTTTAAAGCTCGCGGGATATAAAGAAAGGACATTTTCTTGAACTGGGATATAGCTTTCTTGGCCTTTTCATGATAATGAGCGAGCTTAGGGGCGTTCACCTTCCATTCACCTGCCACTTGGGATATGACCACCTTTGAATCCCCGAGAACTCGGAGTTTCTTAACTTCCAATTTCGTGGCCTCTCTTAAACCTGCTAGGAGTGCTTCGTACTCCATTTCATTATTGGTGGCTGGGAAGCCGACTTTGAAGGCCTTCGGTATCGCCACTCCTTCTGGGGACAAAAGCACTATCCCGATCCCTTTTCTATTCTGATTCAAGGCACCGTCGAAGTACATCGTCCACGACTCGGGGTCCTTTATCTCCTCTATGTCTACGCATAGCACGTCTTCATCTGGAAAGTCGATTTTGACCGGTTCATACCGTGGTAGGGGGAGATGTGCAAGGTGGTCAGCGATGGCTTGCCCTTTTATTGACTTCTGAGTTACGTATGTTATGTCGAATTTTGCCAAGAGCATCGGCCATCGCGCCACTCGTCCTGAAGTGACAGGTTTCTCAAAGATATATTTCAAGGGATCCATTCTGGCCAAGAGTTTGACTGAGTGGGCTAAGAAGTAGTGTCTGAGTTTCTGGGCAGCCCAAACCACCGCTAAGCACGTTTTTTCTATCGAGGAGTATTTCCGCTCATATGGCAGGAGAGATTTGCTCAAGTAATAAATTGCATTCTCTTTCCGGCTAGTCTCATCATGTTGACCCAGGACTATGCCTATCGCGGATTCCGTCGCTGACACATATAAAATGAGAGGCTTATCTTTAGCAGGGGGCTTCAAAATGGGGGGACTCAATAAATATTTCTTCAAATCCTCAAATGCCTTCTGGCAGTCGTCGTCCCAGTGGTATTCCACGCCTCCTTTTAGCAATTTGTAGAACGGCTCACATCTTTGCGAGTGTTGTGAAATGAATCTTCTAATGAACTGTAGTCGCCCTATGAGGCCTCTTAATTCTTTGAGGTTCTTCGGGGGCGGCATTTCGAGGATAGCTTTCACCTTCGAGGGGTCGACTTCGATTCCCCGATTGCTGACCATGAACCCTAAAAGTTTTCCTGACGACACCCCGAAGACACACTTCTTCGGATTCATTCTCAACTTTGTCTCCCTTGACCTTTGGAGGACCCTCTTCAGAGCTGCGGCGTGGTCTGCACGAGTTTGAGATTTAATTAAGATGTCATCGACATATACTTCCATACAATCGTGCATCATGTCGTGGAATATCGCCATCATGGCTCTTTGGTAGGTTGCACCTGCATTCTTCAATCCAAAGGGCATGACAATGTAGCAATAAGTCCCCCAGGGGGTAGTAAACGAGGTCTTTTCTTGATCCTCTTCTGAAAGCTTTATCTGGTTGTACCCCGAGTATCCATCCATGAATGAGAGCATTGCATGCCCAGCGGTGTTGTCGACAAGCACGTCTATGTGTGGTAAGGGAAAGTCGTCCTTAGGTGAGGCCTTGTTCAGGTTCCGGAAGTCAATGCAGACCCTGATACGTCCATCTTTCTTCTTGACCGGGACAATGTTGGCAATCCATTGAGGAAACAGCACTAACCTGATGAATTTGGCCTGGAGAAGTTTGTCAACTTCCTCTTTCACCTTCACTGCAACGTCAGGGAGCATTCTTCTGAGCTTCTGTTTAACCGGTCTCGCACTCTCTTCCAATGGAATTTGATGTTCTACTAGAAGCGGGTCTAATCCTGGCATGTCATGGTAGTCCGATGCAAATACGTCCTGATATTCATCCAGGACTCTAAGGATCTCTTCTTCTTCACCGAGTTCCAAGCACGCACTAATCTGGACTAGCTTGGGCCTTTCCTCAGTCCCCAAGTTGATCTCCTTTGTCTTTTCGGCCGTTGACTGAGTTTGCTCGTCAAACCTCTTGATGACCCTTTGGAACTCTTCCGAGACTTCATCGTCTTCTCCTTCGGCATCTACTAGTTCGTAAACGCCCATCTCATCCTTTACGTTCTCGGTTCCCGGAGATGATTCTGGCTCTGAAATAATGGGCATCGACTCATACCCTATCTTGCTAATTTGGCTCATGATTTCCTCTAGCCGTGATTGCTCTACTGGGGGAATTTTCCAGCGCTCAGGTTTTCTTATGGCCCTACAATAGTCAAAGGTCTCTACTCCTAAACTACTTACATTTTTGGGTTTTTGGTTTTCTACTTTTTTTTGGATTTTGGGGTTTTGTGATTTTTTTGGGTTTTTAAAATGATATGGTACAGGTTGGGTTGAAGAGGGGCTATCTAAGGAGGAAGATCCCTGCCCCGAGCAATGCCGAACTGCGGGGCGATACACCACTTCGTCGCCTTCGGGATTTTCGATCTCCCAGGTTTTGCTGTCTTCTTCTGAAGGTCCTGCTCTCCAATGTCGCCACACGGCTGGCCAGTATACGACTTCTTGACTATCGGGGTCTTTGACTTCCCAGGTTTCATAGTCATTTCTCTTTTCGGAAATTGGCGTTTTTTTTTGGGCAATTTCACTGAATCGCTAGTACCAATCATGTTACAAGACAACATTTGGAAACTTTCCTCCAGGGGGGAACTTGAACCTCTAATCTCGTCAGATTCGTGGAATTCTTTCCAGGTACCAAAGATGTCTTCGTAAGTTTCGACCTCCTCGTCGTCAGACGACGAATCAGTTATACCTTCTATCAATAGTTCTTTCCCTTTTTCCTGGGGGTGGATCGGATGGCATCCTTCTCCGTTGGGAGGTTCATTAGGGTCCAAGAGCTTGCTATGCCTGACGAAGTGTTCCCCTAGTTTCCAATCCTTTCTGGAGAGTGTTACCTGATCATACGGGTTGAATCCCAGTCCTTCTGTTCCTATCCTTGCTTCTAGGATAACGGGGTCAAGAATCCCATCCTCATTCCTACCTAGCCCCAATCCGGGCTGATATCCAAGTTTTCTCATGAGGTTCTAGCCACGTATGCACTCTTTTCTTAATGGCGGTTCAGGTAGAGGGACCGGATCTGGTATCATACTCCGGACGGGATCGATGTCCGTCGGGAAAATGGTGGGATCAACCCTGTATCCATGGGTTTTGGTTCCAGACGGGATAGGGGCTGGTCGCAAGGTGGGAAGTATCTGAAGTCCTTCTGGTTCGATCACAGGCGGGTCCCCCATTAGCTTCACGATTTTTCCTAAGTGGGGAAACTTAATACATTGGTGCCTAGTGGACATGACCGCCTTCATGTGATTCAGCCAGCGACGCCCTAATATCAAGTTGAAGGTCGCTGGGATATCCATGACGTAGAATTCTTCGGGTACTGAGATCGGACCTGCTTGCACCAATAATGTCGCGACCCCGGACCGAGGTTTCCCAAAGCCCGGGACCCGCGACGGTTGTCTCTATCCAACCATGATTAACCCACAGGTTTCCGCGGTGAGGATTCCCAAAAACGAACATGTAACAATCTCACACGAACAATGATTTGCGGAAGCGTGCAAGTAATCTCATCACAATTCAATGACATAAACCTAATGATTCAGAATTTCATATGTTAAGTCATCATTAAGACAGTAATCAGAGTAGAAAATGTAAGCATAGCTTTACCCGATTCAGTTTAAGTTTCAGGATAACAAAGTGTTAAGTTACATAACCCCAAAAAGGTGAAAAAGGCCAACAAAGGCCATACATTCCAAAATAACAAAATAATCCCATCTATGTGTATCGTGCTCAAGACTCCGCCCGACGTCTAGAGGACGTCGTCGGGTTGCCACTCACGGGCTGGGGGCGGCTCAAAAGCCTCCTCCGGGCGCTCCTCCGCAATATCAACGGCGCCTGCATCTAAACACCAAAACAAAGGGGTCAGACACGACGGTCTGGCAGGTGAGCAGCTTATACATAATACACAACAGTTAATATGAAAGTAATTAGCACTTAAAACATGGCATGAGT
The DNA here is from genome assembly GCA_029852735.1 of Persea americana. Taxonomy (NCBI): domain Eukaryota; kingdom Viridiplantae; phylum Streptophyta; class Magnoliopsida; order Laurales; family Lauraceae; genus Persea; species Persea americana. Next base: position 21,516,909 of record CM056816.1, read on the forward strand.
TCTGAACAAAACAGGTTTAATGTGCAATTCAAAACTAATATGCCTTTCAATAAAATAACATGATTCACGGATCCACATTGAGCTCATCCTTTCTCCGTCATACGTAATGACAAGAGCAAGCAAAACGAAACAGAACGAGACGAACAAAACAGAAGTCCGAGCCACGCAAGGTGGGCGGAAAACCGGCCGCGGAACCGGACAGAACAAAGATGTGTATAAATACACGGCTAATCTGCAGATTGCCCTTATGTTTAAGGACCCCCTAACTAGTGGATCAGACTGAGAGGGCAGTCCAAGCTCAGCGGAATTCTATGATATTCATGTATGCATAAAACATATCAATGCTTGTACAAAACTTAGCGAAAAATGGGGAAAAACACTTATCAAAACAATGCAAGACGAGACTAAACAAGAACAGCATAAGCTATAACATCAAAGCTGGAAAAGTGTCCCCAATATAGTTCTTGAAACGAATCAAAAGTTAAATACATGTTTGTAAATCAAAACAGGTACAGAACGTATTCTTCGTGTCAAAATTCAAGATTTCGAAACAATTATGTCAAGTATATGCTAAGGTTCTTTGTTTGATTCTCGTGAAGTTGAAACCCAAATGTTGGAGTTTAAATGAATTGGTGTTTCCGAAGCTGGACAACATTTCATGTTTCAACTGCACAGCATCAGGCTAAAGACCCCATAACATATTCTAGTTTTTCTCTCCCATCTAAGCCCCTTCCAAATTTCTCCTTCTGTGCAATTCGGTCACCACGCGGCTACCCGGCGGCTGGCCGCCGGTTGCTAGTCGGCTGACCGACCAACTGACCGACTGCTGACCGACTGATCAGGAAACATACTACTTTTCAAATTTCCTGCGCAGGTCGGCTAGCCGCCTTCTGACCGCCAGCGGACCGACCTCGCTCTGTACAGAAATTGAGTTACTGTAATTTTAACCGACACAGGGTCGGTTAGCCGTGGGTCAACAGTCGGCTAGCCGACTGCTGGCCGACTGCTAACCGCCTGTCTGCGGCAGCTTCAGCTGAATTCAGAATTTCACACCCCCTTTCACCATTTCTTCCCTTTGGCAAATCCCTGCATATCCCTTGAGCCTCCATGCTCTCCAAGGGCAATTTCCATTCAAATTCTAACAATCCATTATCCCAAATCATTTCACAACAATTCCTCCATCCTTGCATCCATTTATAACACAATTTGACAAGATAAAAACAACTTCAAATGAATGAAAAACCACTAAATACAACCCATTGGTAAATGCATTTAAATTAAGACAAGATTCAGACCATTTCACATCCTTAAAACAATACATTGTCCAAAATAGCATAGAAAAGAAATCAAATCATGAAAGCTAAAATGATCAAATATTGCATGCATTATGAAGCTAAGTTGATCACTTGCCTTTACCAAAGTCCTAGCCCAACAATCTCAGAAACAAATCCTACCAAAAGTAATCCACGAAATCTACAAGAAAACCCATAAAAAGAACTTCAAAAATCCACCAAAAAGAGAAGACAATGACCCATTTCGAAATGGGTGTTGCATGCTTGAAAAATGGGCTCCTAAGGAACTCAAAAGACTACATTGAAGAGGAGAAAGAGATCCATTACCTGAAGCTTGCTAAACAAGAAGAGGAGAAGAAAATGGAGTGGAAACACAGCTGGGATCTCCAAGAAAATGGTAGCAACGGATTCCTTGAGTTGAGAGGAAGAAGATGGTATGATTGGTTTTTGATTTGAAGCTTTCTAGCTTAGGCATGCAAAGAGAAGAAAGGAAGGGAAGAAGAAGAGTTTTCAGCTGAGTTGAAGAAGTTGCAGGGAGAGTTTAGAACCGTGAGTGAAAGAAAATGAGGGAGAAGAGAGACTTAGTTCAAACGGTTCTTGTGGGCCCCATTGCTCCAAAACTTGAAATGTTTAAAACACTGATTTGTGGGCCCCGGATGAAAACGACGAAGAAGACTAAAATGATCGCCGAAAAATCTAGTTTCCAAAAAGTATAAATTTGGCATAGTTTTGAGATTTCGAAATTTGAGTCCAGATTTGGTGTGAAAAGACTGATTTACCCCTTTGGGCCAAAAACTTGGGTTTCTGGGCCTAAAACACAAACAAGACGAACACAAAAGTTTATTAATAAAATAAAACCATTCAAAAGAGATCGAAATCACGATTAAAATCCGAAAAATGGAATTTCCTCCCAAGCTTACACGTACACTCAAGGCACCCTTAAGTGTGACCAAAATGTACAAAACGCTCTCAAAATTCCCCAAAGCTAATTCTAGACTAAATCGAACCAATTTCTAATCCCACGTACACTAAACTCACATTACCACTGAACACGCACTTAACTAACACTAATCGCGCTAATCCTGGGTCGGGGTTTGACATCCTCCACCCCTTAGGTTATTTGGTCCTCCAAATAAAAATAAGTATACCTCTGGTAATAGTTCAGGATACTTTCTCTGGACTTGCTCTCGTAGTTCCCATGTCGCTTCTTCTGGTTCATGATTCTTCCACTGTACTTTGACCCAGTGAATTGTCCGATTTCTTAATTCTTGTTCTTTGGTGTCCACAATTCTAACCGGCTTCTCCACATACGACGCATCTTCTCGAATTTCCAGTGGTTCATGCTGTAGTACATGTGAAGGATTTGGGACGTATTTCTTCAACATAGAGACGTGAAAAACATTGTGTACCCCGGAGAGTTCCGGCGGTAACGCAAGTCTATAGGCAACATCTCCTATCTTGCTCAAAATCTCGTACGGCCCGATGTACCTTCTCGCGAGCTTGCCTTTCTGTCCAAATCTCAGAGTTCCTCTAACCGGAGATACTTTCAAAAATACCTTGTCACCTTCTTTAAACTGCAAATCTCTTCTACGAGTATCAGCATAACTCTTTTGTCTACTTCGAGCAACCTTTAACCGTTCTTGAATCAACTTGATCTTTTCACTTGTTTCTCCAACTATTGTCGGTCCATGAAAGCTACGAACACCGACTTCTTCCCAGCAAACAGGAGTTCTGCATCTCCTACCATAGAGTGCTTCGAAAGGTGCCATCCCAATACTGGAATGGTAGCTGTTGTTATATGCAAACTCACACAGTGGTAAGTATTCATCCCATTGAACCTTGAAATCTAGCACACAAGCCCGTAGCATGTCCTCTAAAGTCTGTATAGTTCGCTCTGACTGGCCATCAGTCTGAGGATGGTATGCAGTGCTGAATTGCAACTTAGTGCCCATAGATTCGAATAGGGTCTTCCAAAACCTCGAAACAAATCTGCTATCTCTGTCGGAAGTGATGGAGACGGGCTGTCCATGTCTGCTGACTATCTCAGTAACAAATAAATCTGCAAGTGGTGCCATATGCATCTTACTCCCTGTCTTCATAGGAATGAAGTGAGCAGACTTCGTAAGACGATCTACTATAACCCAGATAGCATTGTTCCCTTTCTTGGTAGTAGGCAAACCGGAGACGAAATCCATAGTGATGTGTTCCCATTTCCACTCCGGAATGTCCAATGGTTGCAACAACCCTGGAGGCTTCTGGTGTTCTGCCTTAATCTGCTGACACGTGAGGCACCTAGATACAAAAGCTGCAATCTCTCGCTTCATGTTATTCCACCAGAATCGGTTCTTCAAATTTTGGTACATCTTTGTACTACCCGGATGCATAGAGTATCTCGTGTTATGAGCTTCAGTCATAATTTCATTCTTCAAGTCCTCGAGGTTAGGCACACACAAACGGTCACGGAAGTACAACACTCCATCTACAACTCTGAAGTCTGGACGTTCTGAAATGTGTTCCACAATCTTGGCCAAGTCCGGGTCTTGCAACTGACTGTCCTTGATTTTCTGGATGAAAGTAGGTTCAGACGCTATCATACTTGCCAACATCACGCCCTGCCTTAACGGTTGCACTTCTACTCCCAATTCTTCAAATTGATACAAGACACTGACTCCTCTCAAGCTAGCCATAACCACTGATTTTCTGCTCAAAGCATCAGCTACTACATTCACCTTGCCCGGATGATACTTGATTGGGAAGTCATAGTCTTTGATGTACTCCATCCATCGTCTCTGCCTCATGTTCAACTCTTTCTGCGAAAATAGGTACTGTAGACTCCGGTGATCTGAATGTACTTCAAATTTCTCTCCATATAGGTAATGTCTCCACATTTTCAAAGCAAATACAACCGCTGCTAATTCCAAATCATGAGTTGCATAATTCTTTTCATGCTCTTTCAACTGCCTTGAACCATAAGCAACTACTTTGTCATTCTGCATCAACACACAACCCAATCCTACATTTGAAGCATCTGTATAGATAACAAATCCTCCACTTCCTGACGGTAAAGTGAGGATTGGAGCGGTAGTCAATCTTTTCTTCAGCTCTTGAAAACTTTCTTCACAATGGTCTGTCCATACAAAAGGCACATTTTTCCTAGTTAACTTTGTCAATGGTGCTGCAATAGATGAAAATCCCTGGACAAACCTCCTGTAATAACCTGCTAGTCCCAAAAAGCTTCTGATTTCCGTCACACTACTTGGCCTTTTCCAACTGACAATTGCTTCGACTTTGGACTGGTCCACTGCTAAGCCTTTTCTTGAAATAACGTGGCCTAGAAAAGCCACTTGCTCTAACCAAAATTCACATTTACTTAGCTTTGCATAGAGCTGGTTGTCCTTCAAAAGCTGTAATGATGTCCTCAAGTGCTCCTCATGCTCTTCCTTATTCTTAGAATACACGAGAACGTCATCAATAAACACCACTGTAAAGTGATCCAAGTGCTCCGCAAAGACTTTGTTCATGAGAGCCATAAATACCGCGGGTGCATTAGTCAGCCCAAATGGCATCACCAGAAACTCATAGTGCCCGTATCTAGTTCGAAAAGCCGTTTTAGGCACGTCTGACTCTCTAACTCGTAGCTGATAATACCCAGACCTCAAATCTATCTTGGAAAAATACGCTGCTCCTTGCAATTGATCAAACAATTCATCTATTCTCGGCAACGGATACTTGTTCTTGACAGTCATATGGTTCAGTCTTCTATAGTCTATGCACATTCTCCAGCTTCCATCCTTCTTTTTCACAAACAACACTGGTGCTCCCCAAGGTGACACGCTTGATCTAATGAAACCTTTACTCAATAGTTCTTGCAATTGGAGTTTTAGTTCACCTAATTCTGCTGGAGCCATCCTGTAAGGTGCAATAGAAATTGGAGCTGTCCCTGGAAGGAGCTCAATCGTGAACTCAACCTCCCGAATTGGTGGTAATCCCGGGATTTCTTCAGGAAAAACATCTGGAAACTCACATACAACGGGGATTTCCTCCACCCCTTGGGACCGTTTATCCTCCGTGATAAACGCTACAAAAGCTTCACAACCACTAGATACCATTCTGCTTGCCTTTAGTGCTGAAATACTCCCCACTTGGCCCTTCTTCCTGTTTCCCTGAACAATCAAATCTGCCTGTTCTCCTTTCAACTTAAAAGTAATAGTTTTACTAAAGCAATCCATGGTTGCATGATACTTCTCTAACCAATCCATGCCTAAGATGACATCAAAATCATGCATGTCTAAAATAATAAGATCTGCTGGAAGGTTGACTTCTCCTAATAGAACTGAACAATTTGGGTAATAATTTCTACAAACGGCCTGCTTACCTACTGGTGTAGTGACAGTCAAAATATAATCAAGAATTCTAGATGGCATAGCAATCAGCTTCGCAAACACAGGAGATAAAAATGAATGAGTGCTTCCAGGATCAAATAAAATTTGAGCTTCTACTCCACAGATGAAAAGTTTACCTTCCACTACATCGCCCGCAGCATCGGCATCGACACGATTAAGATTGTATGCTCGGCCTTGCTGCTGTGGTCTATTCTGCCTCCCTTGAGCATTTCTGTTCTGCTGCTGCTGCTGAGGAGGACGAGCATTCTGATTTTGAACTTGTTGCCTGCCTTGTTGCTGCTGAGGTGGTCTTGCTTGGTTCTGGGCTGGAGCCTGTGGTGCTGCTTGCCTTTGTGGCTGGTTCCTATTGGCCTGATTTTGTACTTGTGGGCAATCTCGAATGGCATGGTCCATAGCCCCACATCTAAAACAAGCTCCCGTGGCTTTACGACATTGTGCAGTCTCATGATTCTTGCCACAATGTGCACACGCACCTTGCCTTGGAGGGTTTTGTTCTTGTCTTGGTTTCTTGTTCGGTGACCTTTGGTTCTGTTGGTGGTACTGTTGCTTTCGATCCCTGATGATCTGGTTGTTGATGTCCTCGAACTTGTATGCTCTTTTGACTGCTTCATCGAAGGTGGCTGGTGGAACTACTCCTGTAGCGTCTCTCATGATGATGGGGTGCAGCCCTTCTAAGAATTTAGTAATCTTCTTCTGCTCGGTGTCTATCAACTCTCGAGCATATCTAGCAAGCCTTTCAAACTTCGTCACATACTCCAAAACTGTCATGTTACCCTGCTTGAGCTGCTGAAACTCTATAGCTTTCTGCCTCTTGACATGAGAAGGAACATACTTATCAGTGAATTGAATCTTAAAAGTTTCCCATGTAACCCCATCTGGCATAATCTGATACGGTTCCTTAACCGTTTGCCACCAAGTGTCCGCTAATCCATAAAATAGAGAAGCTGTGAGGTTGACCTTCTGTAAGCCTGTACAAGTGAATACATCAAAGATCTTCTCTACATTAACTAGCCAGTCATCTGTAGCCAACGGGTCTTCTTGACCTGAGAACTCCTTGGGTCCTCTCTTCCTGAACCTCTCGAACAAAATGTTAGGGTCTTGTTCTCGATTGTTGATGATGATATTCGGTCCCCCAGGTTGCCTAGGAAGGGCTTGAGGCCTAGTTTGTAAAACTTCCAAAAGCTGTCTTTGAACTTGTGCCATTTCCTCATCTTTCTTAGCTAGCTGTTCTTGGAACCTAGCTTGGTTCTCATTGGCCTCTCTTTGTAGCCTAGCTTGAACTTCATTAGCTTCCCTCTGCATTCTTGTCTGACTTTCATTAGCTTGCCTCTGTTGATCTAACATGGCTTGCATGAGTGCCTGAAACTGAGTCGTTGTAGGTGGCTGTTCATGAAGTGTTTCACTGTCGTCATTATTGGTATTGCTCCCTGAAGCATTCTGATTCGGAGTTCTTTTTGGAGGCATGATGCTGTAAAACAAATTGTCAGTACATATTAACAAATTGGGGTTTGGTTTCTATGTCCACACTACTGATCTAACGTGTTCACGGATCCTCGCCACGTCCCTAAGAGTTTCTAGTTTCTTTTAATTGCCTGAAACATGTCCCGCTCTGATACCAGTCCTGTCGCGACCCCGGACCGAGGTTTCCCAAAGCCCGGGACCCGCGACGGTTGTCTCTATCCAACCATGATTAACCCACAGGTTTCCGCGGTGAGGATTCCCAAAAACGAACATGTAACAATCTCACACGAACAATGATTTGCGGAAGCGTGCAAGTAATCTCATCACAATTCAATGACATAAACCTAATGATTCAGAATTTCATATGTTAAGTCATCATTAAGACAGTAATCAGAGTAGAAAATGTAAGCATAGCTTTACCCGATTCAGTTTAAGTTTCAGGATAACAAAGTGTTAAGTTACATAACCCCAAAAAGGTGAAAAAGGCCAACAAAGGCCATACATTCCAAAATAACAAAATAATCCCATCTATGTATATCGTGCTCAAGACTCCGCCCGACGTCTAGAGGACGTCGTCTGGTTGCCACTCACGGGCTGGGGGCGGCTCAAAAGCCTCCTCCGGGCGCTCCTCCGCAATATCAACGGCGCCTGCATCTAAACACCAAAACAAAGGGGTCAGACACGACGGTCTGGCAGGTGAGCAGCTTATACATAATACACAACAGTTAATATGAAAGTAATTAGCACTTAAAACATGGCATGAGTTCTGAACAAAACAGGTTTAATGTGCAATTCAAAACTAATATGCCTTTCAATAAAATAACATGATTCACGGATCCACATTGAGCTCATCCTTTCTCCGTCATACGTAATGACAAGAGCAAGCAAAACGAAACAGAACGAGACGAACAAAACAGAAGTCCGAGCCACGCAAGGTGGGCGGAAAACCGGCCGCGGAACCGGACAGAACAAAGATGTGTATAAATACACGGCTAATCTGCAGATTGCCCTTGTGTTTAAGGACCCCCTAACTAGTGGATCAGACTGAGAGGGCAGTCCAAGCTCAGCGGAATTCTATGATATTCATGTATGCATAAAACATATCAATGCTTGTACAAAACTTAGCGAAAAATGGGGAAAAACACTTATCAAAACAATGCAAGACGAGACTAAACAAGAACAGCATAAGCTATAACATCAAAGCTGGAAAAGTGTCCCCAATATAGTTCTTGAAACGAATCAAAAGTTAAATACATGTTTGTAAATCAAAACAGGTACAGAACGTATTCTTCGTGTCAAAATTCAAGATTTCGAAACAATTATGTCAAGTATATGCTAAGGTTCTTTGTTTGATTCTCGTGAAGTTGAAACCCAAATGTTGGAGTTTAAATGAATTGGTGTTTCCGAAGCTGGACAACATTTCATGTTTCAACTGCACAGCATCAGGCTAAAGACCCCATAACATATTCTAGTTTTTCTCTCCCATCTAAGCCCCTTCCAAATTTCTCCTTCTGTGCAATTCGGTCACCACGCGGCTACCCGGCGGCTGGCCGCCGGTTGCTAGTCGGCTGACCGACCAACTGACCGACTGCTGACCGACTGATCAGGAAACATACTACTTTTCAAATTTCCTGCGCAGGTCGGCTAGCCGCCTTCTGACCGCCAGCGGACCGACCTCGCCCTGTACAGAAATTGAGTTACTGTAATTTTAACCGACACAGGGTCGGTTAGCCGTGGGTCAACAGTCGGCTAGCCGACTGCTGGCCGACTGCTAACCGCCTGTCTGCGGCAGCTTCAGCTGAATTCAGAATTTCACACCCCCTTTCACCATTTCTTCCCTTTGGCAAATCCCTGCATATCCCTTGAGCCTCCATGCTCTCCAAGGGCAATTTCCATTCAAATTCTAACAATCCATTATCCCAAATCATTTCACAACAATTCCTCCATCCTTGCATCCATTTATAACACAATTTGACAAGATAAAAACAACTTCAAATGAATGAAAAACCACTAAATACAACCCATTGGTAAATGCATTTAAATTAAGACAAGATTCAGACCATTTCACATCCTTAAAACAATACATTGTCCAAAATAGCATAGAAAAGAAATCAAATCATGAAAGCTAAAATGATCAAATATTGCATGCATTATGAAGCTAAGTTGATCACTTGCCTTTACCAAAGTCCTAGCCCAACAATCTCAGAAACAAATCCTACCAAAAGTACTCCACGAAATCTACAGGAAAACCCATAAAAAGAACTTCAAAAATCCACCAAAAAGAGAAGACAATGACCCATTTCGAAATGGGTGTTGCATGCTTGAAAAATGGGCTCCTAAGGAACTCAAAAGACTACATTGAAGAGGAGAAAGAGATCCATTACCTGAAGCTTGCTAAACAAGAAGAGGAGAAGAAAATGGAGTGGAAACACAGCTGGGATCTCCAAGAAAATGGTAGCAACGGATTCCTTGAGTTGAGAGGAAGAAGATGGTATGATTGGTTTTTGATTTGAAGCTTTCTAGCTTAGGCATGCAAAGAGAAGAAAGGAAGGGAAGAAGAAGAGTTTTCAGCTGAGTTGAAGAAGTTGCAGGGAGAGTTTAGAACCGTGAGTGAAAGAAAATGAGGGAGAAGAGAGACTTAGTTCAAATGGTTCTTGTGGGCCCCATTGCTCCAAAACTTGAAATGTTTAAAACACTGATTTGTGGGCCCCGGATGAAAACGACGAAGAAGACTAAAATGATCGCCGAAAAATCTAGTTTCCAAAAAGTATAAATTTGGCATAGTTTTGAGATTTCGAAATTTGAGTCCAGATTTGGTGTGAAAAGACTGATTTATCCCTTTGGGCCAAAAACTTGGGTTTCTGGGCCTAAAACACAAACAAGACGAACACAAAAGTTTATTAATAAAATAAAACCATTCAAAAGAGATCGAAATCACGATTAAAATCCGAAAAATGGAATTTCCTCCCAAGCTTACACGTACACTCAAGGCACCCTTAAGTGTGACCAAAATGTACAAAACGCTCTCAAAATTCCCCAAAGCTAATTCTAGACTAAATCGAACCAATTTCTAATCCCACGTACACTAAACTCACATTACCACTGAACACGCACTTAACTAACACTAATCGCGCTAATCCTGGGTCGGGGTTTGACAAATAACATGATCTTCCCACAAACGTTCTTCCTATTTCCGTCATATCCTGTCACCACCAATGGGGCCGGGGTTAGGTCTTTGGCAGTTAGATCCAGCGTCTTGTATGTTTTCAATGGACAGATGTTTAGGGATGCCCCTGTGTCTACCAAAGCGCCGGATATCTCCTTTTCGGCCACCCTAACTGTGAGATGTAGAGGTGAGGTCCTCGCTTCAGGTGGTATTTCTTTTAGTTCCTCCTCGGTAAAGTTGAGGATTGGCAAAGATGTCTCAGACGACAAGGACGCAATGGACGCCCGTAGTTGCTCTGGGGTTATATTTTCCGGAACTTGTAAGTGGGTGATGGCGTCCATCAGCTGTTTTTGATGCATAGGGGAAGTCTTGATCAGATCGAGGATTGATACCTTAGCTGGTATCTTCGTTAGATGCCCTAGGAGATCATACTCTATCCCAGTCTCCAGCTGAACATGATGTCTCTCTTCGACAACCTCTTTGGTCTGCGCGTTAGGGATTTGTTAGCCCGGATCAGGCGCACTGGCGATCGGAGGTAGCCGTGGTGGGCGGATCCGTCCTGATCGGAGGTGTGCTTGTGATGGCCCAACATCCTGGGGTTGATTAAATTGGGGGTGAGTGCTGGTCCGAGACCCCTTGTACGCGATATCATCATCAAAGAACACCTTGTAGAGGTCCGGGGAGTCGATTACCATGCCGGTTTTGATGTTATCTAGTCTGAATTTAGTTTTCCCGTCCCAATTGACGTATTTCCAATAGTCATCATCTTCAAAAAAGTCATCATAGTAGGGCTGATTCTGACTAATGGCTGGCTGGATCGGGAAATCAGTTGATTGATGTGACACGGTAGCGACATCGGCCGACGGTCCCTGCAACGGTTGTGTCGAGGTTGACACAGCGTGTTGTGGCATCGGGTTTGTGTAGATTTGCATGTTCGGCACTCGCTGCGTCGTACCGGTAAGCGGACCTTGGGCTTGTGGCATTTTTTGCGGACCGTAGACTCCCATGGGTTTGATGCTATTCCACTCAATCGCCCCTTCATCACTGAGGTCGTAGATCAGGTCTCTGGCCGTATAGCAATGGGTTAGGTCATGTCCCGGTATCCTGTGGTATGCACAGAATCTCGTCCGATCAAGGTGGTCTGGCCATTGCTGTTGTCTTTCTGGTGGAAGCTGGATAGCGTTTTGTTCTATGAGCGACCAGAAAACAGTGATCCAAGGTTGAGGGAGGGGCGGGTAGTTAGCCCTTTTTGGTCCAAGCCTTCTCTTGTTCCCGTGATTGTTTTGGCCTGAATTGTCATTATAATTGAACGAGACTGCGTTATAATTAGGCCGAGGATTAGTACTCTGATTCGGGTTTTGAGGCATCACCGGCTGATTCACAGGTTGTCGTGCCGGATTTATGTTTTGGCTTGGATGAACGGGTCCCCTTTGGTCATGTGGTTGTTGGTTATATCTTTGATCATTCCGAGGAAGATCCCGGTAGCTCTGATCGTTCCGGAAGCCTTGTGTGTTCCCTTGGAAATTAACATCCCGGTTTTGTCCTTGATTCCGCTGTTGGTTGAAATTCATTTCCTGACCAGGATTATATGGGATAAACCACCTCTTGGGTTGAGTTTACTTCCGGGGTCGTGCGATTTTCCACTTGATTGGTCACATGACGGACAATCCTTTTTTGATCGGAGATGCCTAGGTTATTCAATATTCCATCGTCTAGGTTCTGTTTCATTCTCGACAATCGATGGTGTAGGCCGCTCCAATTCATGACTTCCCCGATCGTCATCAATGTCCTCATCGGTTCTTTCATGTTCGAAATGACCATCCTGACTTGTTCCTCCTCCTTCATATTGCAGTCAGACCTCGTGAATTGACTCAGCCATCTCGCGGCGAATTCTTCATAATCCTCATTGTTCTTTTGCTTTAAGTTGGCTAAGTCATGCCACAGGGGTTTGTTCTTAGTTAGGTGTTGGTATCGCACCAGAAATTTTTCTATCACATCCTCGAAGGTATTGATCTCGTGTGAGGGCACAGATGTGTACCAAGTTAGCGCATCTCCGGCTAGCGATTCTTGAAAGTAATTAATGAGGAGGGCATCGTCGTCAGCGATTATACGGCATTTACTGCAAAAGGACACCAAATGGTGTTGAGGGTCTGTAGTCCCGTCATACGCTACGAACTTTGGGGCTTTAGTTGGGAAGGGTGATTTCTTGGTCTCTTCTTTCTTCGTGAAGTCATAGAACCCTAACCTTTTGCCTTGTCGTGACGGCGACTTCTTTCTAATTTCAGTCTTCAGCCCTTCTATTTCCTTCCGCATTTCTCTAATTGCATGGGAATCAAGGTTTTGATCTTCGTGCGCTTGGCCACGTCTCGGGGCCTCAACTGGGGTTTGATAATAAATCGGTTCTACAAGATCGTGTTGAGGGTCCGGTTGGGGTCCCAAAGGCGCATATTGGTAGCTTTCCTCGGCTCGTGTTCTCCTAGGGGCCTGAATTTGGGTTTGGTTTCGAGTTTTATCCAGGTCATGAGCTAATCCTAATCGTCGACCCACGTAAGTCAATTGGCGGGAGAGCTCGTGGGCTGGATGGTCCGGCCGATGTTCCTCGTGAAGCTCATGAGGGTCTACATCGTCCGCAACTTCATCATAATAGAGTGGGGGATCCTGCTCCTCGTCTAACATTTCATAAGCCGGAGTCAATTGATCTTGATACGTTAGAGGTGATCTTTCGTATCCTGTCGGTTGATGATAGGTTAGCCTAAGGCCAGATGAGTTTGGGATCGATCGGCTTACGGAGACAGTCGGAAGAGTCATTGCTTGAAGTTGGGGTTGGACTACCTCATGCTGGTATTGATGGTGGATTATGGGTGCGTTCTGTGCGCTGGTGTAAACAGCAGGGCTTCGCCGCGGGACCCTCGGCGTGAGTGATCTAGCCAGGCCCACCTGTTCTTGGCCTATATGGAGGCGTGTACTTGCATATGGGATCGGGGCTGGTTGCTGTCTTGCTTGTCTAGTGGTGGTCACAATGGATGTATCAAAAGGTGTTCTATATTGGGGGACCATAGAGGTAATCGGTTCAGCTCGGGTAACCGTAGTTGAATGATGGATGACCTGTGAAGTGACCGGTTGAAGCACAAGGCGAGCCCGTGTTGTGATGTTGGCATAGGTCTTATGCTCTACCGTCTGTTTGCTTGATCCGACCAAATCCTTATACGTGACTTGAGAGTCGGCAGAGTATGAGTCCCTCCTTATTGGAGTTGGAGGACTAGAGTGACTTTTTCTCTCGACTACTGCGTTCATGGGAGAAGGGACCCATTCGACAATCGGAGGGCCCAATATGCGCGGGGAATAGCGCGGTTCAGATAATGGGGTAGAAAGAGATCTAGAGATCTCAGTATCTAATGGGGGGAAATAAGCCTCACCGATGGCTCGAGTTGCTCCCGGGGTAGAAATAGGAGGAATGTCCGGCATTCCCCATGGGTGATTCGCCATTTGTAAGAAAGTGGGGGTGAGAAGAGAAAGACTTTAGAAAAGATGAGAATGGAAAGAATTTAGGAAAGAAGAAAATGTTTTATGGAATTAATGCGGGAAAGAGGAAAGACTAATAGGGCTGCGCTCTTATGTTGTAAAGGGGAGAGCTTCAGCGGGCGGTTATGCGGACGCCAGTTCATATTTGATTTATACCCATAATGACCATTAAATAAACGAGACACGGACATTCGGTCATTGATCGAAGGTTCGTGTTTCATAATAAAGCTTCTAAAAGACCCAAGTAAACGATAAGACAACGAAAGATGTCCCGTCACGATCGCCAGGCTGTTGGCATGGAGATCGTGGGACCTGCAAAAGACCCAAATTCGTGACGAGACAACAGAAGAAGTCCCATCACGATCGCCAGGCTGTCGGATGTGAATTTTGACCCCCCCCCACCGGGAGGGGAATCGCCATTCAACAGTGTGAGATAAAAAAAATACATCGAAAATGAGGATTCCGACTACCCTCAAAATCGACGGATCACGATCGCCAGTTACGGATTCGGCCGTAACACCGTCCTTCGACGAAAGCCGAAAGAATGCGGGAGGAAAATGGGGTGGGTTCTTCTCTCGTCTAATGTGCCGCCGGCGACACACGACGGTTGTCTCGTCACTTAATTTGGGTCTTTCAATTCGGGTCAAACTTGGGTCAAGGGTCAAATTACGGGCTTCAAGATGGGACCATAATGAACTAGGCAGGGGAAATCAACATCCAGGATTGAACAAACTAATTAAAGTTAAATCCAAGTATTCTAGGGGATAAGTGAATTAAAATGAAAATAAACTAAGAAAATAAGGGGAAAGGTGTCAAATATTTAGAAGAGGATCAACCCCATTCCTGGGTACCCCCTTCAATGTCCTTTGACAACCTAGGGTTTAAAGGCTGATTCTTCGAATCGAAAGAATGATGCAGACGAAATTTCGAGTTGTGATTTCTGTGGGTTTGCGTGCGATACGCAGGTGATAAAAGTGCATGGCCGATGATGGGCCAGAAGTAAGATAAAAAAATGGCCGATGTTGGGCCGGGATTGATTGAGGGTGGCCGATGATGGGCCGGTAGTAAATAAACTGACATTGGGGTGTGTGAAATCACTCGTCTCATTTTGTCATTCTCATTAATTCAGGTTCTCGGAATCAGCCTCTATTCCCTTTAATCATTGAGTTCAGATAAATATTTGGCACCGGAGGTGGAGGAAAAGGGAAGAAAATATTTTTGGAATTGGTTTTGTTGGTTTTATAGTTTTTTTTTTTTTTTGGATTTTAATAATTGGGGCTAGAAGGGCCTAACTAGGGGAGTTCCTACTAGGATTTAATCTAACTATTCCATTTCCCTAATGGATCTCTACCCTATCCTAAGGTCCTAACCGTCCACATCCGCTCTCCCGGTCCCTTAGCGGGGCCCGGAGAGAGAGTGGGGCCTAATCAGTTGAAGTTTAAGAAATTGGGGTAGTCTAAGCTGGCTAGGGAGAGACTAGATCTAGGTCCGGGGTCTGACCTAATCAGTCTAGACTACTGTATAATTTCTAACTCCAATTTATTAATATTTTGGTTTTTTTTTAATATCTTTTACTTTGTTTTTGGTATTTTGGATTTTTATTATTTTTATTTGTTTTTATGTTTATTCATAGGGCCTAAAATCCTAAATTGATTTATCCTAATGAAATGGGAAGGGGGAAAGAGAATGAATTTCTAATTTTTAATTTAATTAATTATCCTAAATAATCTTGAGTTCCCTAAATAGGTTTCCCTAACCCTAGTGAAAGGGGAGGAGAAAAGAACTTAATTATTAAATTTAGCCTAATTATTTCTAATTAGTAGGGTAGCTAAAATTCTGTTTTTAATCTTTACTTTTTATTTTACTATTTGTTTTCTTTTGGTGTTTTTGGTTTTTATTCTAATTTTTATATATTTATTTTTTTAATAAATTATGCAGTCCTAAATTGCACCTAAAAGAATATGAAATAAAAATGCAACTAAGTTATAATGCATGGGCAGGTTGAATGCATGAGCATGTTTTAATACATGAATCAAGAACAAATTAAAACAAGCCATGATAGAAGGAAAAAAAATGCCAATCTAAATGAATGACCATATTAAATGCATGCGCAAAGTTTATGCATAAAAGATGATGAAATGACTAAAAATAGAAAAATAAAAAAAATAAACTAGCTGCATGGACGGGCTTGCTGCTGGCTAGGAATGATTTAAAATAAACAATGAAACTGAAAATTGACCACATGCATGGGCATATTAAGATGCATGAAATTATAAAAAGAAACAATAAACAAATATGCAAGAAAATAAAATAGGCATGTTCGGTTTAGATGAGTGGGCTAGTCAGGTGGGCGTAACAGTTGGGTGAGGGGCGCAGGGAAAAGTGGGTGCAGTAGTGAGGGTGTGTGCAGTGCAGTGGTGGCAAAGAAGGGGTGTCCAGTGGAGATGAGTGCAGGGAGGAAGCAAGGTGTGCCGCAGATGGGTGCAAGGTAAGGTGGGATGAGGAAGAGAAGGAGAGGAAGGAGAAGAAAGAAGAAGGGAAGGATGGAGTGGTGCAGCAGCAGGCAGGAGGCGCTGGTGGGAAGAGAGAGAGAGAGAGGAAGAAAGGAAGAAGAGCAGAAAGGGCACGGAAAATGGGTGCAGGTGGGTAGAGGAGTGGGAGATGGAGAGATGGGGTATAGAAGGAGAGATGGCAGTGGTGGAGAGGAGGGAATGAGAGAGAGGGAGAGGAAGAGAGTAGGGGAGAGAACAGAGGGATGGGGAGATGGCGAGAGAGTGAGGGAGAGTAGAGAAGGAGAGAGGGTACAGACAACGAGAGGGAGAGGTGGAGCAGAGAGAGATAGAGAGAGTCCGACCAGGGAGGAAGAGGGGTGATGGCAGGGAGGTGGCTGCACGGGTGGCAGAGGAGTGGAAGAAGAGGAAGGAGAGGGAGATAGAAGAACAGGGAAGAGGGAGAGAGTGTGGAGTTGCAGGTGGGTGGCACGGAGGAGGGTGATGGCAGGGAGAGGAAGATGGGGAGCAGGTGGCGGAGCGGGAAGAAGGAGCAGGGGAGACAGTGTAGTGTGTGCGCAGGGGGGTGCAGGGGAGAGACAGAGAGGGAGATGGAGAGTGTTGAGTTGCAGGGGAGAGACAGAGAGGGAGATGGAGAGTGTTGAGTTGCAGGGGAGAGACAGCGAGAGAGAGGGAGTGTTGAGTTACAGGGGAGAGACAGCAAGGGAGAGGGAGAGTGTTGAGTTGCAGGGGAGAGACAGCGAGGGAGAGGGAGAGGGATGGAGAGAAGGAGAGAGAGTGACAAAGAAGAAAGGGGAAGAGAGAGAGTGTGGAGTGAGAGAGAGAGAGAGAGACGTGCAGGTGGGTGCGTGTGGGGTGTGCAAGTGGAGAAAGAAAAAGATGGAGAAGAAGGGAAGAAAAGAATGAAAAGGGTCGGTGTGGCAGTGATGTCGGTGCAGCAACGTGGAGAGAAGAAGAAGGGAAAGAGAGGGAGAGAGGGGAAAAAGGAGATGAGGGAGAGAGAGGGGTGTAGGTGGGAGACAGGGAGATGTGGAAGAGGGAGGACGGGGAGAGTGGAAGAAAGAGCGTGAGAGAGGAGAGAGACGTGCAGGTGTGTGGAGCGGAGAAGGAGAATGATGGTGCGCAGAGAGGTAGAGGGAATGGAGAGAAGGAGAGAGAGTGACAGAGAAGAATAGGGAGATAGGGAGAGCAGGGAGAGATGAAGAAAAGAAAAGGTGAGTGGAGAAGAAAGGGAGAGAGGAAGAAAGAGATGATGGAGAGAGAGGGGTGTAGGTGGGTGTGGGGGAGAGAGGGGTGTAGGTGGGTGTGGGGGAGAGACAGAGAGAGAGATGTACAGGTGGGTGTGGGTGAAGAAAAGAAAGAGAGAGGGATGGTGTGCAGTGGGTGCGGGTGGTGGGGAGGAAGAGAAGAAGGCGTACCTGGTGCAGGGGGAGACGTCCGGCGGCGCGAGGAGGAGGAAGAAGGTGCTGCTGCGTGCGTCCAGCGACTGCTGCGTGCGGATGTGCGAGGTGCTTCTGCGGCGTGCGTCTGGGGGCGCTGGCAAGGAAGGAGGATGATGGTGGACGACGGGTTGCAGGGTGCAGGAAGAGGCCAGAGCGGAGAGGGTGATGGTGATGCCTGGGGTGTGCGTCGGATGGAGATGAGGGATCTAGAATGCGTGGGATGCTGAGATGAGGGATCTGGAATGACAGTGGAGAGGGGAGAGATGGAGGAGAGGGTGCGGACAGAGAGCCTGAAGAGGAGAGGTGGAGGGAGATGGAGATGGGCGCAGAAGAAGAGAGAAGACAGGGCGAGGAAGACCAGAGAGAGAGATGGACGTGCGTGAGATGCGTTCTGTGAGATGGGTTCTGAAAGGAAGAGATGGAGCTTGGAGGAGATGGGTTGTCAGGGATGAGGAAGAGATGATGATGGGGTGTTGCGTCAGGGAGATGGGTCGCAGGGGTGAGATGGAGTCTGCGGGGAGGAAGATGGAGCTTGGAGGAGATGGGTTGTAAGGGATAAAGAAGAGGGCGATGGGCGCTGGATGGAGGGTGATGGATCGCAGGGGTCAGATGGAGTCTGCCGGGAGGAAGATGGAGCTTGGAGGAGATGGGTTGTAAGGGATGAGGAAGAGGGCAATGGGCGCTGGATGGAGGGTGATGGATCGCAGGGGTGAGATGGAAGGGAGAGGTTCTGCGTATATTTTTTTTTTTTGGATGGGCTTGGGTGTTTTAAAATTTTTGAGGGATAAGGCCTGGGTTGGGAGAGAGATAGAGAGATAAGGCTCGGGTTGTTTGAAATTGAGAGGGATAAGGCCTGGGTTGGGAGAGAGATGAGAGGGATAAGGCTCGGGTTGTGTTTGGGTCGGACCTGAGTGGGTTTGGGTGAGTTGGGTCCAAGGTTGGGCTGGACTTGGGTTTGGTTAGGATCCGGGCCGGGTCTGGTTTAGGTGGGTTGGGATAGGTTTAGATGGGTTTGGATTTAAAAGAAACTAATTCAGGCCTAAAAAGTGGGGTCCGATGGAAATTGGTCGGGTTGTCATTACCGAGGCCCAGGTTTCGTAGATTTCAATCCGCTCGTCGGATTTCGACGTTCTACATATTGACGGAAAGCTCTCGGCAAGTAGGTCACTATGAGCCAATTTTCAGGGCAATCAGAGGTCCAAAGATGATAGGTGATTTTTCACGCGGGCGCCGCGGGGGTGTGGGACCCGCTGTCATGATTTTTTATTCCCTCGTCAGATCTTGGAGTTCTATATATGGGCGGAAAGCTCTCGATGAGTAGATCATGATGACCCAACTCCCTGGGTGATCGGAGGTCTAGAGATGATAGGTGATTTTTCACGCGGGACCTAATGAGGACATCATTAAATAGGGTGGACTGAATTGCCCCTCATAGGGTGCCAAAATGAGGTGTCTACAATAAGGAGTTGACTTTATCACCCCATCACGTCAGCAGTCCTAGGGGGAATGGAAACTTTCGATGGGATGTTCCCTTTTCACCTACCACTCAGTATTAGGGTAAGGCCCGATGGGACCTTTCCCCCACCTACCTCCACTCAGCAAGAAAGTTGACGCCACTTCCACCTACATATACGCATGGGGTTAGTCCCATGAAGGTACGCACAAAACACATACACATTCTTACTACCTCCTCTTCTCCACTCAACCTTTGCTTAGTTGCAGAACTAACTCAGGCATCGGAGTGCCTCCGGCTGACAGCAGCCAGGGCCTCTGACCTTTGCTTCTTTCTTTCCCTTTCAGGTCTCGGGCATTCGGTCTTCCCCTTGATCAAGTTCTGCTTCCTCCTAATTAAGCGGGTGTCATTTTTGGTACTTACAGTTGGCGCCGTCTGTGGGGAACGACTAAACAAAAATCAACAAACACCATGCCTCACAACCTACATTATCAAAGAAACTACCACCTTCAGTCTCTCGATAGAAAAGGTCCGAGGGAAGGTCTGGCGCTGCGAGTGTCGAAGAGTTTGCGACCCAGTCGGGCTCATTGTCGAGGGGGGTGACAGCACCTTCCCTTCGAGATGTTCCACCACCAGAACAACCCCGGCAGAATAAGGAACACACCAAGCGACGTGAGACGTCAACACTGCCTAAATTGCAATCTCATCATCAAGCCAACCCCGACGATGACGATGACCCGCTCCTAGCGGATATTGGGGCCCAGAACCTTGTTATCCAAGAGAAGGACGAGCTCATCTGTCAACTTCGACAGCAGCTCTGGGAGAAAAGGAAGGCTCCAAGTCCACCTCCCAGTCGCAACCAGGCTCCTCCTTCGGTCGAGCGGGATCTAAGGCACGTCCTGACAGGGTTTATGACGAAGGATCAAGCAGCAGCCATCTGAATGAAGAATCGAAAAAGCCGCGCCAAAAGCCAGAGGACGATGGCGACTTGAGGGAATGGCTTGACCATCAGATCAAGCAAACGATTTGGCAAAATACGGAAATCGATGGCATCACCCAAGATCGGTTCGACACCTTTGACACAGAGGATCTCGGCACTTCCCCTTTCTCTCAAAAGATCAGAAACTTTTCTCTCCCAAAAAAATTTAGTGTCCCGAGGTTTGTCCTCTATAATGGGACCTCGGACCCCGCAGCATACCTCCGACACTTCATCCAAAGAATGTCGGTATGGGGCGACGTGGATCACCTGAACTGTCGAGTCATCTCCCCCAGTTTGGGAAACCTCCCCCTGAGGTGGTTCTGCACGCTTCCCAAATGCTCAATCTCAAGTTGGCGGCAGCTTCAAAATTCCTTCGTGGAGAAGTTCCAGGCTCATAGGGTCATTCCCAAAACGGACGCGGACCTCATGGCTTTGAGAATACGGAAGACCGAGAATGTTACCCAATTCGCCAAGAGATTCTGGATGATCTACAGCCAGATCGAAGGCGCTTCGGACGAGGTGGCTATCAAGTCCTTTCAGCAGGCCTTGTTGCCGGGCATCGAGCTTCGGAAAGACCCGGTACGATTCCCCGTGGTCACAATGAAAGCATTAATGGCCCGAGCGAACCAGTTCATCAAAACAGAAGAAGACGAGGCTCGAGCCCGAAAGAACTTTGGCCTCTACTAGGAGGAAAGGCCCCCCAAAAAAGACAAGAAAACGCCTCGAAGGGAAGAGGT
This sequence comes from Persea americana, assembly GCA_029852735.1. Lineage (NCBI taxonomy): Eukaryota > Viridiplantae > Streptophyta > Magnoliopsida > Laurales > Lauraceae > Persea > Persea americana. Next base: position 21,537,874 of record CM056816.1, read on the forward strand.
GGACCGAAGCAGGGCCCCTTCATCTTCGTCAGCGGCCTCAGTTCCCACCTCGGGAGGCGGCAAAAGATCCAAGCCAGAAACCACTTCCTACAAAGCTGTAAACACGATCTTCAGAGAGCCGATCTACAAGCTTCTCTGCAAGATCAAGTCTCAGCCCTTCTTCAAGTGGCCGCAGCCAATGAAGGGTGACCCGTCCACCCGAGATCAAAATAAGTTATGTGCCTACCACAAGTAGAATAGGCACAGAACCGAAGACTGCAAGGCCTTCAAAGCTCATCTCAAAAAACTCGTCAAGGACGGGCACTTAAGGGACTACATCAAGGAGGAGAGTGGAGACAGCAACCGAGCTCGGTGTCAAGATAATGATAAAGACAGCGACGAGCCGAAGGGCATTATCAACGTCATTCACCTTGCTCTTGCACCAAAGGGGAGCAACCAAGCTCCTACCGAGGCCAGGAGGACCTCCCACCAGAAGCAGGTGATGACTGTCGAGCTGGAGCTTGCTGCAAAGAAAACTCGGACAGAAAGGCCCAAGATCTGGTTCTCAGATAAGGATTTGGATGGCATCCAGCTCTCCCACAACAATCCCCTACTTCTCACCTTGAAGTTCAATAACTTCCTGGTTCAGAGAGTCCTGGTGGATTCCGGGAGCTCGTTGGAGATCCTCTATTATGATTGCTTCAAGAAGATGGGTCTCAAAGATGTGGATCTTCAGGCGGTGCGCACCCCCTTAGTCGGTTTCAGCTTGAAGCCCGTATACCCCAAAGGCAGAATCTCCCTCAGAGTCCAAGTTGGAGGCGCCTCCATGCAAGCTGACTTCTTGGTGGTAGATGTAACATCCCCTTATAATGTGATAATGGGGAGGACTTGGCTGCACAGTATGGAAGTCATGCCCTCACCTGTGACCAGAAGCTCAAGTTCCTGTTAAAGAACAAGAGAGGCCGAGTGGAGGTGATTACGGTCAGAGGCGACCAGCACATGGCCATGCTGCCTCGCGAAGCCGAGTTATCACAGGTTCATATGGCCGAGCTAGACAGAGAGACCAAACTCAAGGATGTCGGCCGGGCCCCAACACAGAAAAGTATTGAAGACCTCACAAAGATCAGGATAGACCCCAACGACCCTGAGAGATACTTCTGCTAGGAAGTCAGATCCTTGAACCTGAGAAGACCGAGCTGCTGGACTTCCTGCTGCAGAACAAGGAGGTCTTCGCATGGACTCCCTATGAAATGCCTGGCATCAGTCCCGAAGTCATGTGCCACAAGCTAAACGTAGACCCCAAACACAAACCAGTGATCTAGAATGATCACAGAATGGGAATCCCACAGACCGAGGAAGTCCAAAAGTTGTTAGAAGCCAAGGCGATTAGGGAAGTCCACTACCTGGAGTGGCTGGCGAACATGGTGGTGGTCAAGAAGAAGAACGGGAAGTGGAGGGTCTGCGTGGACTTCACCGATCTCAACAAGGCTTGCCCCAAGGACAGCTTCCCCCTCCCAAAGATCGACCAAATAATCGACGCCATAGTCGGGCACGATAGGATGAGTTTCCTCGATGCCTATCGAGGTTACCATCAGATTCCAATGTCCGGGCCTGACCAAGAGAAGATCGCATTCATAACACCCCGAGGCATTTACTGCTACAAGGTCATGCCCTTTGGGTTGAAGAATGCGGGAGCAACCTACCAGAGGCTGGTCACTAAGATGTTTCAGGTTCAGCTCGGCAAGACGATGGAGTTCTACATTGACGACATGGTTGTCAAGTCTAAAATGTCGCAGGACCACTTGGCAGACCTAAGTCAAACGTTTGACATCCTCCGGCAGTTCCAACTAAAACTGAATGCGTCCAAATGTACATTCAGTGTCGGCTCCGGCAAATTCCTAGGAAGCCTGGTCACAAGAAGAGGGATCGAAGCAAATCCAGACCAGATCTTAGCGATCCAAGAGGTACAAAGTCCAACCTCGGCAAAACAAGTTCAGAGGCTAACTGGCATGGCTGCCGCGCTCAATTGCTTCATCAGTCGTGCTTTTGATAAGTGCCGACTCTTCTTTTAGCTTTTGAGGAAAAGCTCGAAGTTCTAATGGACCCCGGAGTGCGACCAAGCTCTGCAGGAGCTCAAGCGTTATCTATCTTCGCCACCCGTGTTGTCAACACCAACACAGGGCGAAGTGTTGTACTTGTACCTGGCAGTCTTGGATCATAAGGTGAGCTCGGTACTCATTAGAGAAGAAAACTGGCAGCAAAGACCTATTTACTACACGAGCAAGATCCTCCTCGATACTGAGACCAGGTACTTGCAGCTGGAGAAACTTACATTAGCACTCGTCAGTGCTTCTCGCAAACTCTCCCACTACTTCCAAACGTATACTATAGTGGTTGTTACAGAACATCCACTCAAGACCTTTTCAGAAAGGCGGACTTTTCTGGAAGAATCTCAAGATGGGCTGTCGAACTGGGACAGTATGATATCAAATATCAAACCAGAACAGCCATCAAAGCCCAGGTTTTGGCAGATTTCATTGTAGAATTCATCTCTCTGAGTTCGGCACCAAGACAGCTCGACACCGAACTGGGGGCAAATAAACATAAGGAAGAAGTTACCGAGGCAAAACAAGAGTAGTCTTGGAAGCAGTTCCTCGACTAAGTTTGGAAGGTCTTCGTCGATGGATCCTCAACATCCAATAGGGCTAGCGCTGGCATTGTCCTCCAATCTCCAGAGGGACTTGTCATCGAACAAGCCTTAACACTTGGCTTCAAGGCATCCAATAACAAAGCTGAGTACGAAGCACTCATCACCGGACTGAACAACGCCAAAATCCTGGAGGCTCGGCAACTGGTGGTCTACAGCGACTCCCAGCTGGTGACAAGCCAGCTTAGCGAAGACTACCAAGCTCGCAACGACAGGATGGCGGCCTACCTGGCTCATGCGAAAGAACTCCTCTCTCAGTTTCAAAGAGCCGAAGTTCAACAAATCGGCAGAGAGTCCAATTCTCATGCTGATGCCCTCGCCAACCTCGCCTCTGCTGTTGAGGTCGGGAATAAGAGAACTGTCGAGGTCGAGACACTGGAAAAGCCAAGCATAGAGCTCCAACCACCTCGGCAGGTCTTATGCATTGATCTTGGTCCAAGCTGGATGGACCCAATCATCGCCTACCTAAGAGACGACCAATTGCCTGAAGACAAGAACGAAGCTTATAAGATCAGGCTCAGAGCAGCCCGGTTTTGGTTATCTCCGGATGGTAGCCTCTACAGGAAGTCGTACACTGGCCCTTACCTCCAGTGCATCCATTCGAGCAAAGTCGAGGACTTCCTTTATGAAATCCATGAGGGGATCTGCAGCAGTCACATTGGAGGTCAGCGCGTACTGAGCTATCAGCCAAGGCTACTTTTGGCCTTACATGCAAAAGGACGCTCAGTTGTACGCCAAAAAATGCAAGAAGTGCCAGAAGTTCTCACACTCCCTTCACCAGCCAGCATAGGACTTGAGCCCACTATCCAGTCCAGGGCCCTTTGCTCAATGGGGCTTGGTATTTGTGGGACCACTCCACCGAACTCCAGGGAATAAGAGGTGGCTAATACTAGCCACCGATTATTTTACCAAGTAGACCGAAGCCGAACCACTGTCCTTTATCACCAAGCAAGACACGAAGAACTTTGTGTGGAAGAGCATAATTACAAGATTTGGGATCCCACAAACTTTGATCTCGGACAACGGGACTCAATTCAATTTCAACTTCTTCAGAAACTTCCTCCAGGAGCTCGGCATCAGGAATATTTACTCCATTCCGGCGTACCCACAAAGCAACGACTAAGCTGAAATTTCGAACAAAGTGATCCTTGATGGGCTTAAGAAGAGGCTCGACCGAGCTAAGGGGAGATGGACGGAAGAACTCCCGAGTGTCCTATGGGCGTATAGGACAACTCCAAGACGCTCCATCTCGGTTACACCCTTCTCTTTGGCCTACGGAATGGAAGCAATAATCCCTCTTGAGGTTGGCCTCCCGACCTTGAGATCCGAACTTCGCGATCAAGGACTGAACGATGTAAACCTAGCTCGAGAGCTAGACCTAGCCAAGGAACAAAGAGAGGCAGCAGTTATCCGCCTAGCTTTCTATCAGCAACAATTGGCTAGGGACTACAATCAGAAGGTCAAAGAAAGAAGGTTCTCGGTAGGAGAACTGGTCTTGAAAAAGACACTCCTTGGGGACAAGAACCCAAACGAAGGCAAGCTGGCACCGAACTGGCATGGGCCATTCAAAGTTCTCTCAGCTGCAGGGCGATCCACATACAGACTTAAGGACATGGAGGGTAAAGAGTTACCAAGGCCATGGAATGCAATGCACCTCAAGAAATACTATTTCTAAAGATGTATTCAAAGTTTGGATATCAATAAAAATCGTTGTTCTGAAAAGATTGCTCTCTCTTGTTCTAAAAAAAAACTCTAAGTTATCCGGCTCGGTAATAGTACCAGCCATATCCAACTCAGTGATAGCACCAGCTACAGCTCGGCAAGAGTGCCAGCTATAACCGACTCGGTAATAGTACCAGCCACATTCAGCTCGGTGATAGCACCAGCTACAGCTCGGCAAGAGTGTCAGCTATATCCGGCTCGGTAATAGTACCAGTCATATTCAGCTCTGTGATGGTACCAGCTACAGCTTGGCAAAAGTGTCAGCTATATCCGGCTTGGTAATAGTACCAGCCATATTCAGCTCGGTGATAACACCAGCTATAGATCGGCAGTAGTACCAGCTATATCTGGTTTGGCAATGGCACCAGCTATGATCGGCTTGAGGACAGCACCAGCTACAGCACAGCAACAGTGCCGCCACTCAGAGGTATACTTGGTTGCAGAACCAAGTACACTACCACCAAAAAGAAAGAAAAAAGACCTTAAAATGTTCAAGGCATCGACCTCGGCGTCCAAAAACACTTTAGGTTGGAGAACCGAGGTGGATATCTTACGTCAAGTCAAAAATTTGTCCCAATTCATCCCCCCAGCGGTTATGGTTACAAGTTTTCGAGATTTCGGTTACTAAACCGAGCTCAGTTACTTAAGCAAAAATCCTATTTTAAGTATACAGGGAGTTCGGTTAGAGAACCAAGACCAAAAACTAAAGCAAAAACAGACACACCATTGCAGCCAGATAAGGAAAGGAATGCCATTTTATTAATAAATGAAGAGTTCATTTACAGAATTTAGTATGGGGAAAGAAATACAAAAAAAAGAATTCAAGGGGTAGCCGCTTCAGCGTTACAGTCAATCTCCATCTGTACAACTGCGGCTTCCGGGCAGGCTTGAGGGTCAACCGGACTGGCTTCGGGGTCGGCCTGTAGGGTGACTGCTTCAAGCGCATCATTTACCATTGAAGGAGCCTCAGAGGACGGGCCAAGGCCAGAGGACGAACTAACTCTAGAAAAGGGGGCAAAGTCCGAACTCTGAAACTTAGGAGGATTCCTGGAAACAGGATCATCCTTCGGGACTCCTACCCTCCTCAAGGCAGCTTTCCACCCTAGCTCCCAGGCTCTCTGGCGAATTCTATGCATTTGCGCCTTACACTCCGCGGTCACCTCCCGGATCCCATCGTCGTAGGCGGCATCGAACTCAGCCTGGAACTTCCCATCGAGGTCAGCCTTCAGCTTCGCCAGTGCAGACTCGTGCTCGGCCTTCTTCTCCTTCAAGGTAGATTTAAACGCAGCCCTCTCCTTGTTTCTCTCGGTGACCAAGTCGATCGCCAGCCTTCTTTGAGTGTGGATATCCTCCTCCAGCTTTTCGACCTCAACCAACGCCTTTTCGAGGTCAGCGACAAGACCGACATTCTTGCGCGCCTCTTCCCTCAGCTGCTCGTCCTTGGCGTCCAAAGCCGCCTGGAGCCCCTCTTTCTCTGCCTCCCACTCGGCTGCCTTGGATTCGGCTTCTCCCAGCCTCCCTAAGCTGACCTGGCATTTCTGCACCACCTGCGGAAGGAACGAGCATTAGAAGACAGAAACCGAAGTCAAAAGCTTGTGGGATTTTGTCAGAAACTTACCAAGATGGCCTACCACATTGTTGAAAGCAGCAGCGTCGCATTGTCCATCCTTCCTCATTTCTCTAGGTCCCGAGGTAAGGCACACGCTCTCCCCAGGGCAGTGACCACGTAAGGACTGCTGGATACGCGGTCCTCCACGATCAATGGCCTCTCAGCAATAACCTCAAGGTCCGGCCTCCATAGGTCCGGCAAAGGGGACTCCGGCACTGCCTTGCTGGGCAACAACGCGGCAGGAGAGCTGGGTGAGCCCTTGATCCTGGGCCTCTTCTTCGGCCAGCCCAAGACCTCGGTGGGGCGACCCCGATCTCCCACACTTCGAGAAATCGTAGGGGGCGAGTCACTGACGACGATGGCAGCCGGAGAAATGGGGGCAGAGATGGTCGTGACAACAACAGAAGCAGGTGGCGAAGACGGAGCATAACCGGTAGGCTGAGGGGCATCTAGGGCATGGTCCCCAAAAGCCAGGGCTTCCAGATCCTCCACCATGGCACAAACGATGTCGGCGCAGCATTTCTTCTTCTTCTTCTTCTTCTTCTTCTTCTTCTTCTTCCTAGCTAATGGATATCACGGCTAGTCTCCTCGGCCGCGGAAAGGTCTCGGCTACAGCTGCGGCGGTCTCGGCAGGACCCGAGTGGAAGGTGCTGCTGTCAAAAGGGTCCTCAAGGTTATCTAGCCTAACCAGGACGTTGTCCGGGATCTTGTATTTGGCCCTAAAATCAGCTACGGCTGGTGAGTTTTCTAACTAGTACCTATAGACCCCCATTCCTAAAACTCGGAGAAGACGGAGGGGAAGGGAAAAACAGAAACCCTAAAAGAGGAATGCGCGGAGGAAGACGACTTACGGACGAGAAGGACTCGAAATCACGATGTGCAGACAAGGTTCTCTTCTCCAACAGAAATCTCCCCTCTCCAATGAACGCAAAAGAGAAGATCAAGATGAAGACACCATAATTTATAATAAGCGGAGGCGCCGTTTCGATTTTCAAGGACGGCCGTACTGGGCGTCACTTCGAGCAACCCTCACACCTCTTCTAAACAATTGGGCGGCCGCCGAGAAGATGACGCGTGGCACCAACGGCGCACTTCCCGTAGGCTATTACATGCCTCGGGCAGGCAAAGAGGTACATCTCGATAAGGATCAGAAGTCAACCACCGTCACCAAGATAAGGAAGAGCTTCAGCTCCAAACCTATCACTCAGAGATACTCCACCATCACGTTGCTCAGCTTCCGTGCTTCGGTATCGGTACCAGAACAACAACATTCAGCTCGATATCAGAATCAGCTCGGCAACCATATTCGGCTCGGTAGCAGTACCAACTTGGCAAAGACTGCTTAGCTTCCGACCTCAAAGAGTTGAAGAACTCTAAGAGATCAAAAGCTAGGGGGCAATTGTGTGGGGAAATACCATAATACCGAGATTAAGCTAAACCTCGGGAATGGTACCAACTAGTTTGTCTTGATCTCGGTAACCCACGCCTCGGTAGCTCAGCAGCTCGATAAGAATGTCAGCTCGGCAAGACCACTTCTGATCTCGATAAGAGTACTGAAGAACAGAAATGGGCCATTACGCTCCTATGAGAAGTACGGACACGCACTGACAGATAGAGTGGGGCATGATAAAGACAAGGAGTTGACTCTATCACCCCATCGCGTCACGAGTCCAAGGGGGAATGGAAACTTCCGATGGGATGTTCCCTTTTCACCTACCACTCAGTGTCAGGGTAAGGCCCGATGGGACCTTACCCCCACCTACCTCCACTCAGCAAGAAAGTTGACGCCACTTCCACCTAATTAAGTGGGTGTTGTTTTTGGCACTTACAGAAACCATGTGGATAGGTGGTGTTGAAAAATCAGTCTCGAATATGGATTTCACCACCATTAAAGTTATAGGAATTCTACCCCAAAAAAAAAAAGGTTATAGGAAGAGAGTGAAATCTCACCTAACCCATTATCATTCCACCTACTTACTTGGCCGGCTAAGTTACAAAACATTCATCATATGGATATATTATTTGTCCAAATTATATATATATATATATATAGAGAGAGAGAGAGGGTCCTAAAAGGGGCTTTGCTAAAACTGAAGATTCATAAATGACCATCAAATTATTTTTCATTAATAGAAATGAATCCAAGAGAGATGGAAAATGATGCACTCCAATCACCTAATAAATCAAATACTACAAAAGTTAGTGCCTCATCTACATCTCCACTTTATATCCTTCCCTTCTTACTTGTTTATTAATCAATTTTTAAAAACTGTTTTACTACCAACTACTAAAAACAGAACCCTTGCTAACAATCTGACCCTTATGGAGCAAACATATCAGATTCAATTTAGTTCATCAGTTCAAGCTCTATGTTCACCATAGACCTAACCCGTTTACAACCAACCTTAAATCAATTTTCCTAAAAAGAGTGCTATAAATTATACATAATTATAGTGCAGGTCTGGTTAGGGTTTGCAATTAACCCTCACCCAAACCGTTAACCCCAACTTGAACCAAACCCCATAATTTAGGGTTTGAGTAGACCTTTTGTTACAATGTTGTACATGAGTTAGATGGGCATGAGTCTAATCTTACTATTATACCTGTCATTTGACATAAATCAAATTCAACAAGTGCAATTGTACCACGACTGTCACCTGAATCAACTTTGCAAATTAAGAGTTTAGATTGATACTTCCTGATCTGATTAAATTACATATTTTCATTTTGATTAAGGAATTGGCTGTAGGGAATGCCTATGGTTTGATTGACATTTAGATGGATGCCAAATGCTTGGTGGAGCTGTGGTTCATGGATCGGTGGCGGAAAAGCTGATGAGATGCGATGGACCACCAAAGACATTGATGGCGGTGGTCCCTGTGCGCTCTCTCTCTCCCTTCTCTCTTTATGTATGTAAATGTCATACATCAACAGAAAGGGACCTCCCTATTTTGTAGCTTACAGAAGCAGTTGAATAGGTAGCTGCTGTGGTACGCAGCTAGCGTCCTATAAATATAGCCCTACTAGTATAGTGAATAAATAAGGCAGACAAACATGGAAACATACAACACGGGACCAAGCTCAAACCATGCTCTCATCCCACAACTAGGGTCGCTCAGTCGATTGACAACCTGAATGTCACCTGGCCAAGGCCGGTTTGGATCCTTGCTTTTATCAGGTTTGTGGGCTTTCCTTTATAAATTTTAGGGTGTGGATTTTCTCCTTCCAATTGTGTAGGCCTCAGCCAAGGATGAAGGTACATAGTGTTGAGAGAGGCCAATTGTCCCCTCTTAACTTATTACTTTCCTTTAAATAAAGATAAAGATATATATAGATATGTTTTGATCCTATCTTTTTGCACATTGTCAACTTTTTTTTTCATTTTTATGCCCCTCTATGAATCTTTTTTCCCTTTTAATAAAGACTGGACATTTTAAAACACGTAAGGGGATTTTGTCTTTTACTCGAAAAAAAAACAACTTATCAAATCACTAATAAGGTATATATTATCCTATTGTTATTCCCCCTTCATTCTTTCTTTTTGTTCCCCACTATTGAGCTTAGAATCCTGATCCTCTCAAAGTTTGAAATCATAATCACCACGGCTTGTTTAATTTATTATCGAATTTTGGGTTGTTAACATTTTGCTTCAAAATCTAGATTACATTAAATCTAATTTAATTCCTAAATAAGAAATTTTGGGTTGATATAAAATAGAGGTGCATAAAATTTTTTTATGCTAATTACATGTCAAAGGTTCCATCAAGGTTAACGGTTTTATTAAAGTTTAAGAAATGATTTGGGCTCTAAATAATGGGCCAAAGATCAAGACTTTTTATGAACATCAAACTCATTATGATCTATATAATTATTTAATTTAATTTTTAATTGAAATCATGAGCTCAAGAGTAAAAATGCTAAAATAATGTAATTTGCAATTCTTCTCTAGTCTTTTATACCAATTTGTTTATCATTGGATATAAAGAGCAATTTAAATTCATTTTTTTAATATTTTTGGAGTATGATGTAATAACTTGTCCATAACTTTTTGCACCTATTATGATGTAATAACAGTTTTGAGGTATAATGTGATACACACAAATGAGAAAATCCTCACTCCTGTGGGTCTTTGGCGGGTATAAAAAAATAAAAAAAATAATAATAATAAAAAACTGTGTGACCTATGTCAGAAATTGAAGTACTATGTGCCTCCCTCTTACACTCCTTTTCTTTTTCTTTTCTCTCTCTTTTTTTTTTTTTTTTTTTTTTTTTTGCTGATGTGGCCCACTGGCCAAGAAAGGGAGATGGAAACCACCTGCCAGGGACCGGAGTGCCATCCACAGCGAGTCCATTTGATTCCCGCCTCTTACACTCTTTAAAACCATTCACAACTCTTTTAGGACTCATCCCATGCATGCCTGGGATCAACTTTTACTTTCAAGCCATTCAATATCTGCACGTAAATATCAATGAAAATTGAGTAGAAGGAAAGTTAAAATAGTTCGACTGAAATGATCCAAACCATTGGATTGTTAGGATCATACATCCATTCAATCATCATCATCCTAGCTTTTAATTGGGATTGGCTTTGCAAGTTTTACATTTTCACTCAAAACTTATTTAAAGCCACATCGGAGTTAAGTTGGCTATCGTCTCTTTTTGCAGCAGTTGTTGGAAGATTTCAACAGATTTTATGCGAAAAATACTTCAAAAAGTTGTGTGTTTACTCCAGAGTTTTTGACTCGGTAACAACTGTTTCCGATATCGACATTGGCTAAAAAAGATTTGAAAGTGGTTTGCAACGATACCAAAATTGGCAAAGTTCTTCCATCATTTTATCATTTGTAGCAGCAAACCTAAAACCATTATAAATTGTGAGCTAACCCATGTTCACCCATGTAAATATAGAACTAGCTGCAACAATCACAAATAATCTTTGGGCAAATTTCAAAAAGGTGTAACACCATGCATTCATTCACGACCCAAATTTTAGATCAATTGGAATACATTGTTGATAGATTGGGTAGCCTGGATAAATTGTTTCTAATTCGGCAGGTGGTCCTACTTTTGATTGGACTAGAATTCAATACTATACGAGGAGAATGCACATTTGATGGATAGTACAAGTTACCAAAAGATGGACCACATTGTGCATATAGAGTAAATATATTAAAAAACTATTTTTAATCAAAGCCATAAACTATGTTTTTCTACAATCCAATTGTTAATGTTGCTTCCTTTAGAGCTTTAGAGGAGCTAAAGCATGCTTTAGTAGATAGGGTTAGCCCACCACTTAAATAGTTTAGATCCTTAGAACTTATAGTGTAGTGGTACCACGCTGCAGATACCATGATGCGAACTAATATATTGGGCTCCGATCAAGGTTGTGCTACACATGATCAATATGATTGTAGGCCCAACTCCAATAATAACGAGATTTTCCAAAATACTAACATGTTGCCCAACACCAATACATGGGGAACTAATTGAGTAGTTTGGTTATTGCAGTCCATAGGCCAAAAGCATTCTCTAAAAATAAAAAACGCACAAGAAGACAAGCGCAGCAGGCTCATTTCACTCAGAGGGCCTATCACTTAATAGTTTAATTATTTACTTGTTAAATAAGGGCATAATGGTCATGTTACATGTCCACTTTCTTGCTTTAGAAAAGTTTACCCAGGTCTCACTTTGATTATAATTTGTTATTCATACAGAAAGATGTTCAAGTCTGTATAATTAGGAGCTTTAATAAGAAATTTCAACCCCCAAATTAAGAGTTAAATATTATTGACTAGTCTAATTAAAAGGTTTAATCTCTTACTGAAAACCAAGATTGTTTGGGTTGGTTATCTTACAAAGGTTGTAATCTTCAAACAAATCAACCAATTAACATCTTTCTTTCTTCCAATATTGAGTAGATAATATGCAACCCCTTAGCAGGCAACATCAATGCATGAAGACTCCATTGGCATGGACCCAAGATGTGTGAAGACTCCACATCAATCCACCCTCCATAATTGGTTTTCAGAGGTGGACCAATGTAATGGATAAATAGCTCATCCAAATCATACGCTCACAATAGATGTAGCATAATATAGCCGGAAATTGCACAGCTAGAACCACCCAAAGTTCTTACATCCATCTCCATCAAATTGGACTGTTAGAAACAGAACATTCAGAAGCTACGTGTGATGGATATTTTTTTACAAATAGGAGGAAAATACTCGGTAACTCTACGACTATATTTTAGCACTCGTTATTTTGGGGCAGAAGAAAACCACATTACCATATCAGCAGCACAAGCTGTTACACCACAACCACCAATTTGGGGCAGAAGAAAACCACATTACCATATCAGCAGCACAAGGTGTTACACCACAACATCCAATCAGCCAGCAATTCAGAATGCAGTTCATTGAAACTTGATTCTGTTCATCTTGGAAGCAGGTATTACATTGGCATCAACTCAAAATTTCACATCATCCCTTGTCCCTTTGCTCCAAAATTTAGGCATCCTTGGGAGCAGAACAATGTCATGTTAAAGAAGAGTTCAAGCTAACCAAAAAACCTATTTCCTGAATGGACCAGTTTCCCACTCTTAACACATTCTATTACGCCAACAGCCAATCCAATGTTGATATTTCCACTTTTAACTGTCAGCTCCCGCACTGATACACTAAGCCGCCACTGAAATCATCCCAATTCCAGAAGATGAATCTGAATATGAGAGGATGACTAATGTAACTCCATCAACTTGTCACCCATATCAATTAAGGGAAAAATATTGCTTAGCTTCGTAAGAATCACAGCTAACTCATGTGTGAAACAGATGAGATGATGAGAAATCAACTTCCATGTGCAGCAACAATAGCAACATCAGGCTCCTTGTGGAACCTGCTCAAACTTGTAACAGCAAGTGCTTCACCAGAGAGCGATGCTCGACTTGACTTCAATATACGTACCTCCACGAAATCACCTGTCTTAGCATTCCGCTCTTCATTTTCAGCCGCTGAATGTAGGCCCTCGCGATTTGGAATGGGGGTATTTAGAAATGCAACCCTATGGCCTCGATCACTCTTGCCAATCAGCTCAGTTTCTGGAGCTCTCTTATTGGGACCTTCAACTAGTACAAGTTGGATGGTTCCAATTTGAGCATCAAAACACTGACCTGTACTTTCACGGAATGCATCTATGAGCTCAGTCAACCTCCTCTGCTTCACATTGTTAGGAACATCATCCAAATAGTTTCTGTGGGCATGAGTCTTTTCCCTCATACTATATGCAAACATGTATGCCATGTCATAACCAACAGCCCTTACAAGGCTTAAGGTGTCAGCATGCTCTTCCTCAGTTTCTCCACAAAAACCTGTATCATATTAAAAAAATAATTATTAGTCAAAACATAGAATAAGCATCTAAAGCACAAAAGGTTTAGATGCTTCAATCTATTAAGTATAAAAACTGACCCTACGTGGCCATCAAAACCTAATGAAGTCAATGAAATAAGCATACGGTAATAAAACAAAAAAGACAGCACGAGAAATTTGTAGCTCTTCCTATTAAAGAAAATAAAAAATATACTTAGGGATTCGGATGAGAAGAGTGACAATTACATAATATCTATAGGCCTTTTTAGATGATAGATATCTATCTAGATGGCTATGTATACATCCATCCATCTAAAAATAGCTATGTATACATCCATCCATCTAAAAATATTTACAGAGGGAGGCTCTTTTATCAGTTCTGATGAATTGTTGACTGGTGAATTTTCAGGAAGCATCAACAACCAGATTCTTAAAAGCTAAAACATCTAAATGTTAATATTAAGCTAATTCTAAAAACTTAAATTATTACCTAGTGGATTTTGAGGAAGCGTCGTGTCTCCATATGTAGCTAACTAATATTTCAGTCAGAATTTCCAATAGAAAAAATTCACATGCAAAATATATGTAGCATGCCCATGCTCCATAATTTTAGAAACACTTGAGAGCTCGATGACGATATCAGAGCTTCTCCATTCAAGGTTTACCAGAGAAGGAGGAAGAAGGCTCATGCAGGCTTCATTGTGGTTGGATGATCATTGCTTGATGCTAGATCATGTTGATTCAGAATATCCACCATTGAATCTTGATTCTAACAAGATCAACATTTAGATCTAGTTTGACCATCCATATGATCAGGAAGACCCCACGTCGGGATGTCTGATCAAGAGGATGGAAGAATAAGATATCAAAAGGGGGGCCAGATAGGGGCCAATCCCAAAACCGTACGGTCATATGACCATGAAGGACCGTACAGCCAGCCATGGAGCAAATTTCTTATTGTTTTTATTTATTTTTAGTTATTTTCTGGTTTATGTAATTAGGGTCAGTAGCATTTATATGGATGTTTTAATCTAAACCATTAGAGTGTTTCAATGGTTGAGATTAATTTTATGGTTGAGGCTTTTCCTATATAAGTGATGTAGTGCTTCTTTTGAGAGTGAAGGAATGAGTGAACAAAGAACTTTAGGTGCTTTTGCTCTCTCCTGTGATGGGATTGGTGTGAAGCCATTGGGTGATGCCTAGCAACTCCAAGGTAAACTTCTACTTCTCTCCTTTTCTACTTTTGAGGTAATTTGCTCTTTCTTCTCCACATGTCCTCCCTCATCAAAATCAACCATAAACGCTAAGTCTTTTGGCCATACAACCTTCCCCATCAAACCCTAAAGCCTCCAAACCCTAATCCTTGATTGGCCAACCAACCCCTTTTCTCCGCTCCCCACTTCGACGAATCCTTCCAAACCCCATCCACCACAGTCACACCCCATCCAAACACTAATCCACCATGGCCACGCCCCATCCAAGCCGAATCCATATAGGCCCAAATCCAGTCCAGCTGAATCCATCCAGGCGCTAAACACAGCCCAGCTGAACCTATATCCATCCCTAAACCTTGTTTAAACCCTATTCCCAGGGTTTTGAATCCCATTGATCTTTTGCCCAAACCCTCTTGACTCATATTTCATCATCTGAGTTTAATATATTGCTTACTTACCACCGGTAAAAAGAAAATATATTGCTTACTTGGTCATGACTGGGGAAATTGCCAGTTACAAACCTGAACCTTCATTCATCAATTTCATACATCTCTATTTTGTTGATAATCCCCTTTCGAGTCTAGCCTTTGTCAAATCCTCGAGAGGGACAATAACTCTGATTGTCATTGGTTGATCCCTTAGCTAGTGAAAGAGACATCTTCCATTGAGATCCTCATTTCAGGTTTGAGGGGTTCACAGTTCACACTGTGGGGTTGTGACATGACCTAGGATCATCACTACTTTTATTAATTGAAATTCAACATAAGTGGTGTGATCTGAATTTTGTTTTATATTTTAATTGTGACTGTTAGGCTAGCTTTGCACAGTCCTGCATCAGAGCTCGAAGGAATTGGATAGCATCTCAAAAATGACAGGATACAGAGATTGTGTCCATATATAGACACCAAATTAACTTAATCTTCGTAGTATGGATATATATTGTTTCTATGCAGCCTCTTCTAGAAACAGTATGACTACAACACAAGAAGAAATGAGCTTTTGAATGTGAACCCTAAAGCTCAAAACTATCTAATATGACTACAAAGGGACAGAAATATAAAGCTCCTAAGATGTTCTCTCTTGTATGGCTATCATGTTCCTCTTTAAATCCCCAACAAGAATAGAAAACCAAAAAAAAAAGCACACAAAAAACCCAAAACACCACAAACACCCACACCCAAAAAAAAAAAAAAAAAAAAACACGCAGTCTCAAAACATGAAGAAAGCAATGATAAATCATTTAAAGGCAGCTGAAAGGGAGCAACTGGCAGAGACTGTCAGTGACGCACGCATGGAGAAAATAAAGTTATTTGAAGGAAAACGTGTCTCACTTAGGGTTGGAACCTTCTCATTATATAGGGATTGATTACCCTATTATTAGTATCCTCATACAAATCAACTTCCTAAGTTATAGCTAACTTTCTCATACAATAGCTAACTTTCTAATACAATTAGAGTTCCACGTGGGCCCCATCAGATGATCAATGGTCAGATCAGAGGTTAGGGATGGAAGGGCCAAGGATTTTCGCAACTACTGGAAGAGGTCTCACTTAAAACGGATCAAAATCCACAATTTTGAATGGCCGAGATGAAAACTTCTGGACAAAACTGAAATATCACAAAATAGGGTAGATGGCCTACCTCTGATCGGAAATAAATAGCTGAAAAATCACCAAAAATACTAAGACGTCCAGTCGATCATCATGGGCTGGTTCCGCAGAATTGATGAAGATGATCATAGGTGGGCCATGCCTGATTTGGGAGGATCTGAGATGACCGAAGAGGCACCAAGGCTTCCAAATGTGGAAGATGACAAGAAGGATCTACAAATCCTTGTAATTTGAGGAAATTAGGGCACTATATGTACTGTCGATGATGAACAATAGCTCTGATACCATGTCAGTGATGCACGCATGGAGAAAATAAAGTTATTTAAAGGAAAACGTGTCCCCCTTAGGGTTGTAACCTTCTCATTATATAGGGATTGATTACCCTATTATTAGTATCCTTATACAAATCAACTTCCTAAGTTATAGCTAACTTTCTAATACAATTAGAGTTCCTAAGTTATAGTTAACTTTCTACTAATAGAATTAGAGTTCCTAGATTGACAGAGACTTTGTAAAGGACTTAGCCAATTGAACAGTCATCAAAATGGATTAAGGACCAATAGTGCCTTGATAACGATGTTGACAAACAAGGCAGGGTCTACTTAGATATGCTTGGTGCACTCCTGAAGAAATTCATTGAGAGAGAGATGCATGACATCTACTGCGAGGAGAAGCCCCCAAATCTACAATAGCCAACAAAGCCAAAGTAAATCGACAGCTGCGTGAGTGAGAGCACGATATCAGCAGTCACGCAAGTTGCATGAGCGAAATAGAGGAGACTAACTCTTGAGAGAGCAGAGCCAAGGAAGATACAAAATCTGGTTGTAGACTGTGATGCTCGGATACTTCAAAATGGGTAACAGATCGTGTCACGTCATATCCGATACAATATACATCCCTTTTTATTTGTAAAATTTGTGTTCCTGCCATATCCATGGCCCATCCCTACTGTCTCAATGTGTCTCGGCATCATAGGTTGTGGATAGTCGATCACTGATATCTCCAAGCCAATCAAAGTCTGAAAAAGAAGACAGATTTGGCCTACCACTTGAGGAGAAAAAACAAATCCTAAACTGAGTGTGCTTAAGATAGCATAAAATGCGAGGTGAATAGTAGCAGGAGCAAAAAAAAATTGGGTGACAATATGCACCACAAAAGTAATGAGAAGCCCAGTGATAATAAGATAAAATAATTTTCCGACAACCAGGCAAATAGTGAGTGGGATCAGGAAGACAACATTTTGGTATTTACAATTGGCAATAGTGAGTGGGTCGGTTGTTTGATACACGACGTTCTACCATTAGCTGGTGCTTGTTTCTTGGCACCTCTCTGATTTGTTAACTTGTAAAAAACAATGAGTCCAAATCCTCTACCTAAGCTAAATATCATTTTATGTCCACTGCTACTTGTAAAATTATACGGCTACGCCAACTCCTTATTCTCTCAGTTACAGGAGCTACTCCCCTCTTTGATGTTACTACCAGTGTCGTCCTTCCTGAAAACAATCCATGTTTCATGAACATACTATACACATCAAGGTTGACTTTGATTTCATTCAAGAGCTTGTGACTTCGAAAACACTACAACGAGCATCCTCCCAGTTTCAGTTAGACATCTTCAGTAAAGCAATGATGAAAGATCGTCATTACTTTAAGCAAATTGATACTTTGTTCCTCTCCACATTAATTTAAGGGGGATTGTAGAGACGGGTTATGAGCTTTTGCAGACTACTGAAAGAGGGATCAGGGATCAACCTTTTACATAATCATGCAGTGTCCCATATTGTGTTCTAAGATTGGATTATTATAATAGGGAAATTATAAGCTCATTATAATCTAAATTGATTGATTTCCATTTACATATTGCCAAAATAAAGCTTGCACACCACTATATAATACAATCAGTTGATGAGAACTATGAGTATCCTAGGATGGTTTTTCAAGCCAATCACCCTTAAGCCCTTATCTCTTTACATTGATTATGAATGAGTTAACTACTCATACTCAAGAGGAGGTACCTTGGTGTATGTTGTTTGCAGCTAATATTGTGCTGATGGATGAATAGAGAGATGGTGCAAATGTGGAACTTGAGAGATGGCAGGAGGCTTTAGAATCCAAGGACTTTAAAATAAGTCGTACAAAGACAAAATATATAGAGTGCAACTTGAATGGAGATGTGCAAAGGGCCGAAACTCCTTTGATAATTGAAGCGCAAGAGATCCAAAAAGAAATTATTTCCAATACCTTGGATCGATGATTAGTACAGAAGGAGAAATTGAAGTTGTGGAGCATAAGATAAAAGCGGGATGGTTGAAGTGGAGACTTGCTTCTAAAGTGTTTTATGATTGTCAAAGGCCAACAAGATTAAAGGGAAAATTTTACAGAACAGCAATTAAACCAGCTATAACCTATGGAGCAGAATGTTGAATAATCAAGAAGCAACACATGCATAAAATGAGTGTAGCAGAAATGTGAATGTTGAGTTGGATGTGTTGCAAGACTAAGAAGGATAGAATGAGAAATGAGCTCTTTTGAGAGCATTTAAGGGTAGCATCAATAGATGTTGGTAGCATCAATAGATGTTAAAATAACAGAAACTTGTTTGAGATGATTTGGACATGTCCAATGCTGGCTAGCAACAACGCCGGTGAAGAATAATTTTTCTATGCATGTTGATAGCCCACCAAGGGTAAGGGGTAGGTCTAAAAGGACGTGGATGGTGATAGTAAGGTCAGATCTTAAAAAGTGCAACCTATCCACGGATTTGGCTTATGATAGATTGGCATGGAGAAACAAAATTCATGTAGCCAACCCTAATATAGTTGGGACAAGGCTTTGATGATGGTGCTAGGTTATCAACTCTTTCTTTCCTTTCTTCCATATTTGCTTTTTCTAAATCAAATAACACCATTGCTAATAAAAGAATGACATCCATTTCAACCGAGTTACTTTAACAATCTTCAACTTTACTTCCTCAATGTACTCCATGGTACATCACACTCTACACTTAATGTAGATTAGGAATAAAGTGGCAATGAACAAATCTCATCTTCAACCCAGAACTTTTGCTAACAATCTACCGATCAATAAATAAATTTTCAACCCAAAACTAGTGTAACAAATGCAGTTCCGATTCCAGTCCAAGCAACAACTTATGTGACCAAATTTCAAAGCATCTGGTATTACAATGACTTCACACCTTACAGGTTGTTTTCAAAGCCCTGAGTAAGTCTCCTTTCACATACTTGAATGCAAATAAACATGTCACTGCTTGGACCACAGCTCCTATCAGTTAAAGTTGCAGAATGGTAATTAATTGTGTGAGAAGTTTGCAGTGCCTTATCAATAGTAATTAATCATATTATATAATTTGAGTAATTCTTCAAATATTCCCATCAGAGAATCTTTGGACCTTGTGCAATTATCATTTGAATAGATTTTGACAACTTGAAAGAATTAGGAAACTTGCATCAACTGTTCCACACAAGTGGTAGGAAAATGAGTTTTTAAATCAGTATGTATCTGACTTTCAAAACACACTTGAGGAAACTTCAAACAAGATAAACATGTTGACTGCAAAAACAAAGCCAGATGAAAGCTAAAATGATAGAATCAAACGCCACACAGCTAACAGACACTCATAATAATAGCAGAAACCAGCAAGAGAAAATTAACACTGCATTCATTGTATGCAATAAAGATTAGCCACGCTGTAACTTGGGCACATAAAGAGAAATCCTTATAAACCCTTACCACATATAAAATCACTACTGATGCCAACGTTAGGAATGATGTATCTTATTTTCTTCACAAGATCCAAGTATGCTTCACGCGTATGCCCCCTCCGCATTCTTTCAAGTACTGTAGTGCTCCCTGATTGAGCTGGCAAATGAATACTTTTGCAAATATTATATCTATCCCGCATTAAATATAACAGTTCATCTGGAAAGTCTTTAGGATGAGGAGATGTATATCTGAACCGCATCTCTGGGAACTTGGCAGACAGTTGGTCCAAGAGATCAGAAAAGCGCAAGCCCATATTCTTCACTTTGCACTTGCTAGAAAATCCTTCACTAAATCTCCAATTGGCCCCTGGTTCAACATCTTTGTCAACTCCAGAAGCATCATTATAGCTATTCACATTCTGACCTAGAAGCATGATCTCCTTCACACCCTCCTTCCAAAGCTCACCAACCTCTCTTACAATTGATTCCGCTGGACGAGACCTCTCTCTGCCTCTTGTGAAAGGTACAATGCAAAAGGAGCACATGTTATTGCATCCCCTCATTATAGAGACAAATGCTGTAACAGAATTGCTCGCGATTCTTACAGGACTTATATCAGCATATGTTTCTTCCAGAGACAAAAGAGTGTTGATTCCCTTCTGCCCATAATCAACATCTTCCAACAAACGAGGTAAGTCCCTGTATGCATCAGGTCCACAGACAACATCGACCATCTTATCTGCATCAAGTATCTTATCCTTTAACCTCTCAGCCATGCAACCCAAAACCACCACTTTCGGAGGATGCTTTGATTGTGATCTTCCAATAGATACATTACTTTTCCAGTGTCTTTTTAGAAACCAAAAATAGTTGAGCCTCTGCCACACCTTTTGTTCTGCATTATCTCGGATAGCACAAGTATTGATAAAAATAATTTCTGCGCTCTCTGGAGCCTCCACAACTTCTGAGTAGCCAGCTTTCTTCATAATAGATAGGACAATCTCCATGTCATTAACATTCATTTGACATCCATAAGTTTCATGATAAATACGGCCTCTGGAAGGATCTTCAGAAGCAGATAGAGGACTAGACAAGAAGGAAAACAAGTTGAAAGCTTTAGTTTCCACAAGCTCAATCATAAAAAAAACATAATGTAATGAAATAAAGCCATAACCCACAAGTGCTAAGATTTTTTCTGTACATTTGCACGCAAAATTCCCAATTAAGTTCCAAGAATATAGACATGTGTAAAATAGGTTTGATGAGAATGCAGCCACAAGCACTGATAATTGATAATTATCAATAATTTAATTAATCAGCATGCTTCAATTAATTAAAAGCCTAAGACAAAAACATAAATTACTAATATAATAGTATGTTATTGGCAGGATCACAGGATACATAAATTATCCATATTTTAGACTTTCAATTCTGTAGCATGCTTTTTTGTACACATATTTGATTTGGTTTTGGCCTTTATCAACAATGCAGACACTATCCCACTCAAGGTAGACATCTTCTGTTAAATGAAACAGCACACTGGATCATTAAGATCATCTTGGTTATTAATAATAACAAAATCATCTTTGTTACATAAGGGGGGTACGTTATCTTTGTTATATTAAGAGCCTTTAATGTTTCTTGGCAAGATCAAATGAAGAATTGGTTCTTCCTCCATAAGGAATTCCTCTATGGTTTCAAGGTTGGCATTGGATGTCTCATGAGTCATGCCCATTCACATGTGGGCTCACATAAGGGTGAAAACTGGCCTGGGCTGTGCCTGGCCTCTTGACTGGGCCGGCACAGCCTGGCATTAAGCGGAAATTCCGGAGGGCCGGCCTGGGCCGCGCCCGGGACCAACAGTCAAATATTTATTCCAAACACTCCCCCACAAAAAAAAAAAAAAAAAAAAAAAAGTGTCAAATGAGGGGTATTTTGTGTCATTTCAACACTTAGAAAGTCTATAAATACCTCCTCCCCTCATTTCTCAACACTCATCTACTTTCTAAGCTCTCACACTCTCCCTAGGTTTTCTAAGGCACCAAGATCTCTTTCCGACATTTCAAGGCTAAGAAGTTCTCTCTCACTACTGAAGGAGCTCTCTCACTCTCTCAGCAAAGCTGCTCTATTAGCTCTCTCTCTCTCTCTCTCTCTCTCTCTCTCTCTCAAAGGTATTTATTAATTTAAATTTTGAATTTTATTTAGTAATAATATACATGATAATTTTATATATTAAGTCTCATCTTCTCCACTTTCTTATATAAATTATCACAACAAATACATTATATATAATTATTTATTTAGTTTTTTTTTTTGTAAACTTTAAGAAACACGGCAGGACCATCACAACCATTCAACATTGACTTCTCTCTAAATGAAGAAGATCCTAGAAATTTGCCTCCGGATAACGATCAAGTGATAGAAGTCGAAAGTCATCCTCAATTTGGTGGCCCAAGTTATGCATCCATAAAGAAAAGAAAACGACTACTTTGGTCTGGCAATATTTTGAAACTCTTTGAGATTCTTGATCCCTGATGCAGACCCTAGGGTTAGGGTTTGCGTGGGAAGTGTTAAAAGCACAATGGGTGCCGAAGCACGTGTCCAAAGATACAATCAATCTCCGAAGAGACAATAAACGAGGATGCGCCTCAATGGGAAAACCCAATTTCATTAATCAACCACTGAATAATTCTTTACTACAATGCCATATAAATAAGAAAGATAATGACTTAAGGCCTAAGAAATCTAATTAATCTAGGAAACTAAATAAAATGGAAACCTAATCCTAATTACAATATTTAAAGAAACTAATGACATAAGAAATAATAAAATTCCTAAATCTACATGGGCCCTACACATGTGGCCATAAGGTCTACACTGCATCATTCTCCCCGGGTTGGAAAGAACTCGACCTCGAGTTCGGTAAGTGTCCGCCTGGATCAAAAATCAATCAAACGAACTTTCTATTAGTTGACTGATCTTGAGCTTGTACATAGATCTTTAAAATGCTGAGCTTGGCACATCCTTTGATTTGATGGTTGAAGTGTGCTTGGAGGTACACGTGATCCATTGGGGACGTCACATGTGGAATTCACACCATCAAATTGCAATCTTTGAGTAGCCGTTCTTGATCTCCCGATTGCCATTGGTGATCCATAAAGACAATCAATTTGAAAGCTTATGTGGGGAGTATCAACAACTTGCTCTTCATCACTTGGGGTTTGCACTTGGGGATTATTTGTACTCATAGGAGAATTTTCAAGGCCAACTGTAGATGTAGAATCTTCTGTGTCTAACTCTGGGGGATCGGTTTGCATATATGCTGTCCCTGGTTCCTCAACACAGTCTGTTATGTGTGGCGACTTTTCTTCTTGAAGTGTAACTTTCCCTAGACGAGACCTTTTAAGTATCCGCTCCACACGAATTGCTTCGCAAAATGCCTCGTGAATGGTCTTGCAGTCAATCATTCTCTCCACTATATCCGGTCTCAAGCCTCTTACAAAACTAATGAAATCATGTTCTTCATCATCCTCCATTCCACATGCATCTTGGAGTCTTGAAAATTCGTCAGAATATTCAAGAACGGACAATTCTCCTTGTTTCAAATCAAGAAAGGACCGAAAATAGATTGCATTCTCAAAATACCACATTCCATATTTACTCGCATATTTGACTCTTTGAAGTGCATTGTGGAATTTACTAATATGGAATTTCATAGTGGATGTGTGAATGGACTGACCTTTTCTGTAAAACTGCTCTCCACGATCACACTGGTACAAACGAATCCGAAATCTAACGGTGGATGAGCCCGATATCGTAAGAAGAAACCTCAATCGTTGATTGGGTCAAATATGTTGTTGATCAGATGTGCTGATGTTTGCACTCTACATGAAATTTTATTTTTTATACTGCTGGGCTCTTAAGTCTCTGCTGATATTAGAAGTGGTACTAGGCGTTTTGTGTAAATGGATCAGGATAAAAATCAACTTGAACTAGGCCTGAGATGGACTTGGCCCAAATTCAGATGAGGCCCAAGTGGTTGGCACGTGTGGGCTGCCTCTCGGGTTTTGTGCAGAGAGGAAAGAAAAACGAAGGAGGGGTTCTGAGTTCCCTTTCTCATTCACATCTACCCGAAGATGAAGTGAAAGGTGGGAAGAGGCGCTGGTGTTGCTGCTGCAACGGTGGCGACGGCGATGGTGCTGCTGCTACAACGGTGGCAACAGCGATGGTCTTGGGGTCCTACCGAGATGATGCAGTGACGAAGTTGATGGTGGCGGTCATCCTCGGTGCACAGTACGCCTCGAGCTTTTCTTCTTCGTCTTCTTCTTCTTTTTTTTTTTTTTTTTTTTTTTTTTTTGTCTCTAGGTTGGGGTTCTGGGCTGGAAGTTGACGACAACGGGGTTGTAGATTGGGAAGGGCGATTGGGGTTCCGTGAATGGGGGTTTGGCAGGGGGGGGTGCGGGATGGGGTCAGGGTTCGGGTATGGTGTTTCTGAAGTGGGTGGGCTACTGGTTTGGTTGATTTGGTGGATTGGGATAGCAGATGGGTGAATGGTGGATTTCCAGGGTTTTGTGATAGATATGTCAGTCGCAGGCGCCTCGGTTTGGATTATGGGATTAGGTTTGGATTGTGCTTGTGGCGAGGGATTCGTCAGAAGGGTTCTGTGGTGGTGAGGGGCTGGAGTTTTGGATGTTGATGAAGATGGAGATGTTTGTCGCAGGGGACTTACGAAGGGGCTAGGGATGGAGCTGGTTACGGACGAGTGGGCTATGCAGGGAGATGAACGATGAGTTGGGGAAAGGATAGGGGTAATCACGCCGTCGATCGGCTCTGATACCAATTGATGCAGACCCTAGGGTTAGGGTTTGCATGGGAAGTGCTAAAAGCACAATGGGTGCCGAAGCACATGTCCGAAGATACAGTCAATCCCACTTGAGGAATAGTGAAAAAGGCACAATGTCAATTTTGCAAAGAACTTTACACCTACAAATCATCAGGTGGCCAGTGCCACCTTATTAGACACATGAAATCGTGTATGCCCAAACATACTGGAGAAGATAGATGCCAATCTGGGGGCCGGGGGTAGTGGCATCCGAACCCAACTCTCTCAAAGTCCTTCAACTAGTAGTTGAGGAGTTTTTAATTATAACCCTACTAATGCTAGATATCAACTTATAAAATTTATTATGATTAATCAATTACCATTTATTCTTGCTGAAAATCGATCATTTGAAGAACTTTTGAAGCAATTGTTTACCCCGAGATGGCAAAGGATTTCTAGAATCGCTACAAGTGATGCAATAAAAAAACTCTCAAAGAAAAAGAGAATTTAAAAGCCACTTTTCAAAACATACCCAGAAAAGTGGCATTAACTTCAGATTTATGGATTTCCAAACAAAATATGGGATACATTTCGGCCACATCACATTATGTTGATAATGACTGGATTATGCACAAGAGAATGATCTCGTTCTCTTTACTTGAGTTCCCACACGCTGGTGCTAGGATAGGGTCAACTATCCTTGAAAGAACTAGAGGTTTAATATTGAAAATAAAGTAATTTCTATAGCTTAAGATAGTGCAAGCGCCAACAATGCCGCAATAGTTATACTAAAATCTGCGCTTCAACTTAGTTTAAATGGAGTTATCTTTCACAATAGATGCGCAAGTCACATCTTAAATCTTATTGCACAAGAAGGCTTAAAACTTATTAAGCATACCTTAGAAGCTGTTAAATACATTGTAGATTACATTTTTTTCATCTCCCATAGGAAAACAACAGTGGGAGGAGATATGTGAAAGTCTGACTAAAAGGACAACAAAAAAAAAAAAAAAAAGAACCAGATGTAAAGCATAGGTGTAATTTTACTTATAGAATGTTAAAAGAAGCATGCCGTCATAAAAATGCAGTCAATCAATTTTGTCCTTCATATTTAACACATCAAATTATTCGAATACTAGAAGAAAATTGCCAACTTCTTGAAATAATAAAAGATTTTTTTAGAAGTTTTTCATGAAGCAATCTTATTTTTTTCTGAGGTAATTATCCCACATCAACTCAAGCTTTGACCCCTTTTTTATGAAATTGGTCTTGATTTTGAAAGATATAGAGATGTACCGGTTTTCCAGATATGTGTGAAAAAATAGAGGCGAAGTTTTCACAATATTGGAAAATTTCTCCTTTAACATTTTGTTTAGTTGTTGCATTAGACCCCTACGTCGAAATTAGTAGGTGTAGAAACTTTACTTTATCCAATAAATAGCAAAATGAATCAAACTAATGTAAATGATATTTCTATAATTAAAACTTATTTAGAACGACTTTATTTGGAATATGCTACCCAAATGGGTAGATCCGCAACACCCTCTACCCCTATGGGCCCTCCCCAAACACAAAGGGAAAAAGAAAGTTATTTGGGGTCTTATGAGAAGCACTCTAGGAAATGGCTCATCTTCTTCTGGGGGATCCAGTCACGTCGTTAATAAATTAACGATGTGCTTGCAGATGAGTCCGATTGAAGTCCCGAATGATGGCAATGATTTTGACCTTTTGGCCTGGTGGAAAGCATGTGAAAGTAAATTTCCTATGCCTTCCGCCATGGCCCGTGATTTACTAAGTAAATTTCCTATGCCTTCCGCCATGGCTCGTGATTTACTAATAGTTTCAGTGTCTACAGTTGCATCGGAACAAGCTTGTAGTGGGCGCTTTATTGACAATAGGCGGACAATGCTAGAGGAAGAAACAGTGGAGACCTGCATTTGCCAACAAGACTAGTTCCAAGCAGAGAATAGGACACAACACTTGATGGAGGAAGATGAAATAGAAGACGAGCCTTCGGCGTTACAGATATCAGTGTTCAAAATTTATCAACTCATACCCTGTGAAATTTATGAGAGTTTTTCATGTTGTAACATTTCTTCCAGAATTTTTTTTTTTTTTTTTCATTTCTTATAAAGTTGTAATTCTTAATTTTTTTTTTTTTTTCCAGAATGTATCATAGTGTTCAAAGTTGTCATTCTTTTTTTTTTTTTCATTTTTCATGAAGTTTGAATTTCATCAAACTTGTATTTTTTTTAAATTTTTGTACCTTCATTTCAAAGAAATACAAACTATTTGATGTCTTTTTTCAATGAATGTTTGTGCATTTATTTCAGTTGAATTGTCTATAATAAGACTATAATTAGTTTTTTTTAAACACCTATTTAGTTTAAGAATTTTAAACTCTTAAAAAAGACGGGGGGGGGGGGGGGGGCGGGGGGGGCCAGCCCATGGGCAGCACAACCCAGCATGGCACAGAAAATATCATACCTTAGGTCGTGCTAGGCTAAGCCCCAGCTGACCTAGGCAAGGCATAGCACAGCCGTGAATTTTCACAGGCCGGCAAGACCTAGTTTTCACCCCTAGGCTCACACATAGGACATCATTCCACACGCTCTTAGTTCAGATCATACATTAAGGATCAAAGCACATCAGGTTCAGCTAGGGTCGATGGCGAACGTGGACACACCCAACTCAGATTAATTGAATATACTGGAACTCAACTCTGATTGAATGAAGTGGATCTAGATCCAACTCAAAATCCATAAACTACTTTAAAAAATGCCAATATTGGGGTCAAAAGTTGAACATGTAACGTTGTAGATACATAAAAAGGCTTCTATCATCTGTCCTTTTTTTAAATGGTTAAATATGTGAAGCTTCTATCATTTTATTTCCAACAATTTTGAGTCTATAGGTTTTATTTATAAAACTAATACAATACCTTTTATTATATATACAAGATAAAATACAGATAACAACTTGGGTGCTTCAAAACTCAATTATGGGCGTTATTAAACCAAGACTGATGCAGGCCGTGCCCCTCCAAGTGGGCCCAATTCCCGGGGCCAGGGCCAGGCCTTGCAACAGGCCCAGCCTCCAGCCATGTGCTAGTGGTTGTACAGCCCTCAACTGAGCCCCAGTAGATCTCATCTAGCTCCTTAAAGATATTTCAATTTGTGATCTTTCTATTTTGTTGTATTTCTTTTTGTGATATTTCTTTTTTTTTTTCCCCTTAGGATCCAAGTTATTCTGATTTTCTTTTAAAAACAAAATCATTGTAAATTAGGTAAGTGATAGTTTTCAAAGAAGTAAATAGCACGCATGTGTCACAGGGATGATAGGAAAAGAAAGTGATCCATGCGCCCAATATGGGATATGGATGTCCCATAGATTTGTATAAGGTTCCACAGTTGAATTATGATGGATTTTTTTTTTTTTTTCATCAATAAAATTTCAGAAACTCCTCCTTTGAGTTTCCTTTATAGTCTTCTAACCCTAGAACCAAGAGTGCCAAGCTTGGTTTAAAGGTGCCTAAATTTGGGTGAGTACACCAATCTAGCTACGTCACAAAGAGGATTTGAATATCAATCCAAGTTCTTTGGGTCGAAACCTTCAGGTACCCAAGCAATCGAAGGTCTGGACTCTGGATATATGGTCGCTTTGAGCATTTCCTAGTTATTCTAGAACTTGAATCTTAATTTCTTTGAAAAGTTTGGGTCAAAACCCTAGTTTGGGTCGTATATTTCATCATTGGGTAAGCACCGGCGATGTAGGCCATGGGCCAAATGCTTCCTTGTAGACTCATAAAGCAAGGCCAAAGAAGACCAGTATATGCCCAATCCACTGAGGGCCCACAACTGAAGTGATTGATTAGTCACATGTTAATAGGGACCTTATGGTCAAGTCACATGCCAAGTTTCATAATTTAGGAAAATTCTATCTTGAGAGAATCAGCTTCATTGTGCTTTTGCTTAAATCTAGAAAGATATGTTAGTCAAAATGTTTAGGTCCTTAATTGGGAATTATACTATCTAATTAAGAGTAAAAGATTGTTAAGTACTCTAATTAGAAGGGATAATCTCTAATTAAGATACCAAAAATGGATGGCTACTGGTCTATATGAAGAATCCATGGTGTAGTTGTGACAAAATCACAATCGTAAATTCAATTCGGTTCAGCCGAAACAGCCAAAAGACCGAACCAAACTAGCCCCCAGAAAATATTTGGTCTAGAATTCAGATCATTTCAGACAAAATCCGAAATTCCATATGTAAGATCCCAATCCATAATTACTACGATTAACGTTAATTAATTACGCTTAGTGGTCAACGATGCATGTTTAGATGTTAATCGGGTGTTTATAAGGGTTAGAACAAAGTTGTTTTGGAGAGTTTGAGAAGTGCGTGCCGAGTTCGGTACTCGGAAAGGTCTAAGTTAGAACTTTTGGGTAATTCAGGGGTATTTTGGGAATTGCATAAAATTGTCATCTTGGGTCCAAAAGTTAGTTCTTGTCATACCCAACAACTTTCATGTTCATCCCAAACTCGT
This sequence comes from Persea americana, assembly GCA_029852735.1. Classification (NCBI taxonomy): domain Eukaryota; kingdom Viridiplantae; phylum Streptophyta; class Magnoliopsida; order Laurales; family Lauraceae; genus Persea; species Persea americana. The sequence goes on from CM056816.1 coordinate 21,567,176, forward strand.
CCAAGATCCCGAAAGTCCAGGTCGACCCCCTGGCACTTTTCTAGGGGGTAGCCGTAATTTCTGACAATTGTAGCTTTTGCAAATGACCTCCAAATCCCTTGATCTTGGGCTTGTTGGAAAGCTCTTTGAAGTTCCAGCAATTTTCGTTCTTCACCCGAGTCCGTCCGAGGTCCCAAAGACCTCCATTTATGCTCCGCAAATCAGACCAATTTTATGGCAGACTCGCACCATTACCGGACTTCCCTTTATAAATATCCCACCTACCCCCATCATCTCCCCCACTTGCAAGACCCGCAACTCCCTCCTTTTCTCTCTATTTCCATAGCCATTTGATGCTCAAGAAAGCCTCTATCGCAAATTCCGACACCACCACTTAACTCATCACCGTCACCTACGCCAGATACGTCATTTTAGCAAGAATCCATGCCCAGCAGTGCTTCCAACCTTCTTCTCCTTCTCCGTTGAGCCACCTATAGGTAGGAGCTCCTTCCCCTTTTGTTTCTCCCATGATCTAGATCATGTTTTGTTGCACATGTGTCACATGCATCAGCATTCTCCAATTGTAGCTTGGGTTGTAATTTACAGGGTGTTTTGGAGTTGGATTTTGGGGATTTCTTAGAAGGTGATTCCAGCAAGCTTGGGCTGAGATTAGAGGGAGTTGCATTTGAGCCAAGGCAAGTAACCAATTTAAGTTACATAGCATGCATGTATGGTTTTCTCTTGATTCTTGGATTTCTACTCTAAGGATGGAATGGCACGAAATCCTAGTTTGAATAATGTTTAATGGTGTATAATCATGCTAATTTCCATGTTAATGAAGTTGGAAGAATTCTAGATTTTCAAAAGTTTCAAAAAGTTGCAAAAATTGAGCCAAATAGCCTCCCAGAACTCCCTACGTGGGACTTCTGGGCAGAAGTTCCAGAAACCCTTTCCATAATCACCCTGCATTGGACTTCCGGACGAAAGCCCCGGAAGTCAGTTCTGCAGGCCACAACCGAGCGCTCCCCAGCTGTGCCTCGGACAACCAAGCGAAGTCATGGAAGTCCCCCTTCTATGGCTCACAGCCGAGACTTTCTCAGTAGTGCCACGGACAACCGAGTTGGCTGCTAGGCACAACTGGGACACTGCATTGTGCCCTATAGACCCCTTTTTCGATGACTTTTTAGCCCAGCCTCCTTTGGCCCAGCAGTGGACCATGGCCACGGGCAAGCCTGCCTGTTTCCACCCTGATGCACCCTGCAGGTGCTCTGCACCCCAGGTAGTCCACCCTAGGGATGGGTCTCGAATAACCAGAAGACCATGTTTAAGGGGCCTTCGAGGGTCTTAAACTTATTTTAACCCATTTTAACCAGTTTCCTTCCATCTAAGGGACTGAAAACCAAGAAGTAGGTGGTACCTTGTAACCAAACAATGTCTAACTTGATTTTAATTGTTAATCACCGTCCAGATTACCAGCAGGCATGAAGAGCACGGTGATTATCGTTCTATCCGAACTTAGGGTTTTGGGTATCCCCACCTTCCGAATGCACCAAGGGTATGAGCAAACATGATATCCAAACCCTTTGAGGGTATAAACTCGAATATCATCGTTCTTGCACGTTCCAGGTAATCAATGACTAAAAGACACTATCATTAATGGATCCTTGAATGTTCAGTAGGCATGCTACTATGTTTTTAATCAATTGTTTCCGTTCTCATATGCATGGTGCATATTTCTCAAATCTTTTATGTTTTATGTGATATGTCATAACCGGACTTCCCGACCTTAGTATGATGACCTATGGGACTCCCTTGGGAATTAGTACACGATTTTCGCCCTGCTTTGACCCTGGATGTACCCGGATCCTTATGCAGTTTCTTCAGTTGGTGTGAAAGCATTTAATTGCCCTGCCCATCTCGGGTTACCCAGATCATTTTGTTCTTTTTGTAAGAGACCATGTACCAACCCAAAAGCTCAGGCTGATAGGTGGAAGGCCCAAACAGGTATATGAAGCCTTGTCAAACTCAAGACTTGCACGATGTGGGACTTCCCAACACTCTCCATCACGTACAAGCCTAGAGATTTCATGGATAGGCCTGTCATGTGGGCTACACAAGAACGACGGGATCGGAACACGCACTCATACCATATAAGAGACCATGTACCAACCCAAAAGCTAAAGCTAATAGGTGAAAGGCCCAAACAAGTATATGAAGCCATGTCCAACTCAGGACTTGGGCGATGTGGGATGTGGGACTTCCCAACACTTTTACCACCCGTTCGGGGCCTCCATTTCTAGCCGAAATGCTGCCCATTTGTACTTAGGATTTTTTTGACCTAGATGGACTGTTTTCTGGCCTGGAACCATACTGTTGATCTTTTGACATTGTTCACACCTCTTTCAACTGTTTGCTTATCCCATACCTGAATTTATACATTGTGAGTACCATAATTACTCGTGCACACCGACTTGAACACTGAACTGTCCTAAACCTGAAACACTAAATTATTCTTGAATTTCCGAGTCAACTTATTATTATTATTATTATTATTATTATTATTATTATTATTATATCTCTGGTAGTGTAGTCCTGATAAGCGACACGGTGTTACTACAGTACCAATCCCGATGATTGTTCTCGGCGGCCATAAACTCCAGGGGAGTTCCTATGGTATTGTCTGCATGCTCGTTAGGGGGACCAGCGGTTCACCCCTACTGAGGATTTGTACGCCATGGATTCCAATTAGTCTATAGCCCGATTTATCTGTTATCATGATCCTACTATTTTATTCATTATGCACTAACATGCCTAGTATACTCTTACATGATCTCCTGCAATCATCATGTTATTTATACTCTGCTTTGTACCTGCAAACTATGTCTTTTATTTTGGATACTTTTCAAGCTGCTTGTTGATCTACACTTGGTGTTATAGGTATCGAGCTCTTCCCCCACGTTTGAATAGAACGTTGAGGCAGTCCAACAGGATCTACCATTTATACTAGAGGGGACAACTGACAATGTAGAGTAGAGCATCAGAAGCTGTGAAGCCCGATATCAACTTTTGGTTTTTGGTTATTTTGGGAATTATACTATCTTTTTTTTTATGGCCAAGATTTTTGCAAGGCCATTAATCTGGGTTGTAATTAAACTATTTCTGTATTTTGTTTAAAGCTGAATGTTAATAATATGAAATGCATTTCTTTCTGTAATCCAGACTACTAAATGCAATGATATTATTTGTTTATGCCCGTTTTACTGAAATGGCCCCCACAAGCTTCCACCATGATGATCATCGAGATTCGAGGACCCCAGTAAGAATCTTATGGGCAAACGCTGCCGATCAAATATTTATCCCCGGGATCCATGCGCAGTCACTGTCCTACTAATGTTGTCGGTTGTCGTCGTCACGTCTCCCTCCACGTTTTTTTCCTCCACGTTCTGTTCTCTACATGAAAGGCCCCTTTAGCCCTTTTATAACGATTTTAGTTCATGAGTTCCACTCTTTTTCCCTTTTATAACAATTTCAATTTGCGGGCTCCACAATGGAGCCCACCTATTAAAAATCAGATAATTAAAATTAAATGTCCCATGTATACATGGGTGGTAGCCAAATTTCAATTTAATAGAAAATGAGCCCTACCAAATTTCACTCTACTAGGAAATAGGGGCCCTAGCCGAATTCCATCTAATACAAAATAAGACCCTAGCCAACTTTTACTCTAATAGGAAATAGGGCCCTACAAAAAACTCACTTTACTAGAAAATAGACCCTAGCCAAATTTCACACTAATAGGAAATATAGCCCTAGCTAACTTCCTCTCTAATAGGAAATAGGGCCCTACCCAAATTTCACTCTAATAGGATAGGACCCTATCAGTTCATATGTTACTTTTAAATTTTAATATTGCTTATATTTTTCTTTCTTTCTTTCTACATATATATATATATATATGCAACTACAAAACATATTTCCGAATTTCCGAAACTACTGAAACATTTTGGTTTGGAGGCCAAACCAAAACTGGGTTCAAAACAAAATTCTCAACTATGGACAAAGGTTTTCGCTAGCTGTCAACCAACCTAACGCAACGCAACCCTTCTTTATTTGGCCTTGGGACGGGCAGTAACAACAAACTGATAGAATTATAGTGTTATAGTACCTATATACAAGAACAAACTGCTCAACAATTTTTGCAGTTACACACCTTTCAATGCTTTCTTCTTCCACTCTACTCTCTGCTTCTCTCTTCTTCCCCCTTTTTTTTCTTGCTCGGATTCGGGTTGTGGACTGAGAGGAGTTCAAATCAAGGTGAAGTTTTGGATACAAAGAAAGTGGCATTCAAAGGGGACTGTGGTTTGATGAAAGGGTCAGAGGTGGAGGTTGGGCTCTGGATGTTTGGTTGGATTGCTTCGACAGTGGATTTTGGGATTTGAGGGATGGGGTTCATGGGTATAATGAAGGTTTGGATTTAGGAATGATGCAGGACAAGGGAAACTAACCTAAATGAAGGAATCTGATATCAAGATAATTAATTAACATTTAAGATGAATCTCTAAAAATTTTCCTAAGGTAATTAATTGGTGATCCAAGTCCTTGTTACTATTCTGCAATAAAATCTCTCAAAGAATTGAGAGAGGGACCAAATGGAAGATTAGGACTTCCACTATTAAATCATGTAAAAATGAACTTTTGGACTCCTTTCAGAATTCTAATAATTTTTATTTTTCTATTTCTATTTTTAAATATCTTTTTCCGGTGTTTCCATGTCTTTTCTGAAATGGAACACTAGAATGGCCAGAACACTGGAAGTAGCCAAAACGGAACAAGGACCATGTTAGTATTGACAAGTGACAGCTATGAATATTAAATATGTATACATTTACAATAGCTTGTATAAAAGTTATAGTTGGGATAAGGCTCAGATGATGATGCTGATTTTTAAAAATCAATTTACTGACCGGCATGGTCAACCCAAGTTTTCCTAGCCAAACTCAATCTGGCAAATGGTGATTCTGGTCAATGCACTGGGTCAGAAATTAGTGATCGAAAAACAAATCCCAATCATGTTCTATGATCTAATATTCTAGACCACCAGGAGTTGACATGAAATTGGAGATTTGAGGAATCTCCTATCCAATACAAATGATTGGACCCTAACGCTATCCCTCCCCACTCCTATAAAAACACATGACTAAGTCAATTCACCCACCTGTAAAGAATAAGGTGATGCTAGGGTTGGTTGAAATCAAATTAGATCAGACCATTGGATCTCCATCTCTTCCTTTGTGATGGCCAATCAAGGTATGATTTAAGTTATTCTAATTTCATTTGATTGTACAATGGTTATAATCCACAAATCCTGAGAATCCAGTTCACTAAAATCATCCATTCCCAACCTGACCTTTCTTTCTTTTAAAAACAAAATGAATTGAACCAGAACCTCTTCCTAATGAGGAAAAGAAAAGGAAGAATGAAAGAGAGATCACACCATATCTCATGTGTTACAATCCCCCCCATATGATTAGCATGACACTCCACTCCATTGCATGACACTCCACTCCAATTAAATTCCTCCATGGGAGTTTTCCTCCGACACACAATACCAAAATGCTAAACAAATACCACTGATTCACATACAAAACAGTAAACTTTGCATCCATTTTCCACCCCCATGAGCTATATTTCACAGGATAAAAAAAAAAAAAAAAACCCTCACACACCCAACAACGTCAGTAATAAGAATTTATAGTCTGAAATCGAGTTCTCACCTGTCTTGGATCGATTCTGAAGGGGCAACAGCGCCAAGGACGAATTGGCGGAGAGAGGGAGCGGGACCCAGATTGGAAAGATGGGCCTTGTTGGAGGGAAGAGAAAAGTTTCTGGAAGAGACAAGGAGAGGAGCCCACCTGAGAGGAGGAGTCGAAAGAGGAGAAAGAGAGGGATGGGATTTGGAGAGAGAAGAGAGGGTGATAGAAGAACAACAGCGCTGGAGCTTGAAGCGTAGAGCGGACTGGGGTTGGTTGAACAGAGATGAGAGAGGAGAAAGAGAAGCCATAGAATGATGGAGATGACTGCAGAAGGTAACGAAGAGGAATGGGAGAGATAAGAGGAACATCAACCCATTGTGCTCACTCAGAAGAGGGTGGGGGGTTTTAGGCAGGGTTGTTCATGGGCCGGACTAGACCGGGCTGAGCAATATCCAGGCCCGGCACTGATTTTAAACAACGGGCGCGAGCCCAGCCCTCCTAGAATAGGTTAAGCCCGAGCCCGAGTATATTATATTTTATTAAGAAAAGGGAAAATACTTAACAACCCAACTTGTAGCTCACCACATTAGGATGTTGTTTGTGTGTGAGAGAATGTGAAAATATTATTATTTTTAAAATCAGGTTGGGCTGAGCTTTGGGCCTTCTACCACTTAATATGAGTCCAACCCATATATCAAACGGGCCTAGAGTTTATATCTAAGCCCAACCTAAGTACTAAAAGCTAAGGCTCAAGCCCAACTCAAGTCGGGCAGGCCTGGTCCATGAGCACCCCTAGTTATAGGCCACGTGGTCGTAGGGTTACTTGTGGGATGGGCTTTAGGCTAGTATAATGTCAAATCCAACCCTCCAGCATGGGTCATGCTAATGTCCACTACCAACTGTGCCACAAGTGCTTTTATATATATATATATATATATATATATTTATTTATTTAAAGAAGATTAATAATAAATGTTTGTCACAACCCCAAAATACAAATTTGGGATCACAACACATGCAGGGGATATTGGCGGTGCTAATTAAGAGCTCTCCCACACGATTTCCCACATGATTCCACCATGTAAGGTAAATCAGATCCCTCGAGTTCACGAGGGATCACGGCGGAAGCTTGTGCACAAGTACATAAATAAAATCATATGATGGCAGTATAGACTTGATAGCAGAAAGAAACAACAATTCCATGCATTAGTATTAAAGTAGAACATTTACGGTGAAAGTAAGTTTATTTACAACCAAAAATAGTGGCTTTACAAAAAAACAACGGCCATAAAACAAAAGAACAAAAGATGTACTTCCCAAAATAAACCCCAAAACAAAATGTATCTGTGACGATCTCTAGTGCCTCAACCGTCAGAAATTACATCATCAGTTATCCACTCTCTAATAGTTGGAGTATCCTCTTGGAACGCCTAAGCTTTCGTTTCATAGGTAAAGGGGTTGTCACCTGCGGCACCAAGTGTATTGTCAGACACAAATGCCTAGCAAGTACTCAAACTAAACATCATAGTATGTATATCAATAATGAATGAAAGACAGGTAAGATTGTAAGATTCCAAATAAACTGTAAAACCGAGAATGATAGTGCAAAGAGAGTAAACATGTTGAGAATCAACAGTAATAAGCTATATAAATAAATCCTAACTAATGTGGCATCCATATGGCGAAATTCCCCTGGCAATAACGAGTAATACCGAGTACTAATGAGGGTACCACGAGAGAAAACTTCTCCAAGAGTATTAATATAGTATCCACAGACCATCCAGCAATCAGATATAGCACCAAGTGACTCCGTACCACTTATTGAGAGCTATGTTGCAGCGAGTAAACCAATGCTAAAGAAGTCCTAACATGTGCAGGGCTGACTGGTTGGGATCGAGCTAAGTGGTGCCGACTATAGATTCTACATAAAAGACCTAACTAGACTTTGAATCAAGAAAATATCCAAAACTAGAAAAACTATTCCAGAATACTGAGTAAAACCAGCTAGGGTTGGTGTCCCACACTGAGTAAGCATTTACGAGTCTCAACTAGTGAAATAAGCAAGTATTGGGTGAGACTAGACAAACAAGCACATTAAACAAGCAAAACTAGGAAACTAGACTTGATTAAGTAAAGCTGACTCTCCTATCAAATCTAAATACAAACAAGTAATATTTCGACTAAAAATGAGTTGCCCCAATAGATAGAAAAATACAAGTTTGGATGTGGGTAACTCGGAAGGCACTCGGGCAAGAATGCACGCTAGCTGATAAAAGAAACCCAGCTGACGATTGGGTTTGTCCAAGGGAAAAGTAGGGAAACACATTGTGCGCTAATCCCAAGGAAGACCCACATGTCCAATGAAATCGAGTAGGTCCATGGGTATGACAGATAACGATGGATACTAAAGTAAGGGTTGCATGTGCAATGCATGCGAGTAACATATACTACTGACTAATAACCACTATTAGACTAAAATAGCATTTAAGGATCCATTACAAACATTATCATATTTCCTAGGTTGCCTTGAACATACAAGCATGAAAACATTCAACCCTATGCGCCCTTAGGAACTAGATGTTGGGTTTCAATACCCTTGGTGCATCGGAAGGTGTGAGACATCTCAAATCCTAAGTTTAAATACCATTGACCTATTACTATGCTCCACATGCCTCCAAGGAATTAGGAAAGTGAGTGTCATATCAAAACATCACTTTCCACAAGTCTCAAGTAAAAACAATGTCAGACATGGTTCATGGTTCAAGGATCCACCAATTTCTAGGTTTTCAGATTCCCCAACTAAGGGAGATCAGGTATATGCGTTTAGCACAAGTTCAGTAGCTTAAAAGTCCTCAATCTAAGTCAATAAGTTGCATATAGCTTGACCATGGGGTCGATAGCCAATTGGAAAATAAACAGCCAACCCAATGATTGACTGACAATTGGAAAGTCCAAACTACCAAGAGGCTAGTTTTGGGGTTAAAATGGTGAAGTTTGGTTACCATTGGGTCCCACCTAACATATTTCGAAGGCCCGCAAGTTTATGAGAAGAGATGAGGGTCCATTCCAAAGAAAAAGAGTCAAGATTGTCCTAGAAAAGGGACCACCAAGTGGCTAGAGTGGACCGGAAAATGGCCATTCTAGCAAATGGTCGAATGTTGCTCGGCTAGCCGAGCAGTGCATATTGCAATCGGCAATCTTCTGCATGGGTGATAAGTCCATAAAATTGGGTCATAAAGCCATCATTTCGTGCACAATTATGGACTTAATTAGGGCCAATTGCATTAGAATTTTATGATTTCATGTATATGAGCATAAATTTAGAATTTCAGTCAAAATCAGTTAAAAATCACCAATCTTGCATGAGTTTGTGAAATTGATAGTCTGCATCACCCTAGGGTCACACCAATTAGACCTTTTATCTCTAAACACTATGGCACCATTGCGTAGTGTCATTAGGCATAAGTTGCATTAAAGTAGGTCTCATGCATAGAATGCATGCATTCCATTTAATTTATTGTTAGTAATTTAGTTATTTCATCTTTGTAGGAAATTGTCATTCAAGGAGGCCCACACCGAGAGATAAATTGGAAAAAGAATAAAAGGAGAAGAAAGAAAGAAAGAAAAAGAGGGAACCACACCCACACTAGGCATGGATCCCATGCACGCCCAGTGATGGGGTGGGGGCTGCAATTGTTGCACAAGTTGAGATAATTTTCTATTTCTCTCAAGTTTTCAAGAATTAGAAACCTCATTCCTCTCTTATCAAGATTCAAATTTCAAACTAAGGAAGGAGATTTCTAAATGACAAAAGTCAATCCCGTTTTTCTCAAGACAACCTATTATAAAATGGTCATAACTTTCAATTTGACTGTTGGATCGGTGAAATTTACCTACCGTTGGAAAACTTATTCGGAGTAGATGTCTGTGGAGCCCAAGATCATGCAAGTTTGAGCTAAATAGACTAAGTTATGGGCCCAAGAAATCTCATGTATATTTTTAGGCGGGATTGCAATTAAATCCACACCATTGATGACTCACCTTTGCACTTAAGAGAAGATCTCTGATGGGGCCCACTACTAGAAGATCTTCACAACAAAGAAGTCAAGATAAGCAGGAGATCAATCAGAATTTCAAATCCACTCTGATAAGATAGTTGCTTGGAGTGCAAGCCAAGTCAAAGTAGTCCAAGATAGAGACAAACTGTGAGCCAAAGAAGAGAAGAAAAAATATAAATAGGCCCTTGGGGGGATGTCCATGTATGCTCTCTCTCTCTAGGCTAGGACGTCCGACTCCCTTCTCTCATCTCCCCACTCTTCCTCTCTCCCCTCATCTAGTTCTAGGTTTCTAGTTCTCCACTTGTATTTTTTTTTATTTTGTTTTACAAGTAGCTTTGGGCTTTGTCCAAGCAAAACTTAGATCTAGGAGGAGCTAAAGCTTTGTACTAAAGATATGCTATTAATGAAAGATCAATTTTCTTTTGTGCAATGGCTAGCTAAGTTGTGATAAAGGCATAGGAAGAAGCTAAGTATATATCTCTTTCTATTTGTTGATTATACTTGTTTGCTCATGTTATTGATTTACTCAGTAATAGACTTGTCTTCATACTAGTCTGTGCCTTCCATGTTTAATTCTCAGTGTTAGGTTAGGTTTCTTATCATTCATGCTTACATTGATAGGCCATGTTTAGGACTATGTTTTCTTTGATGGGTTATGCTTATTTTTAATGGGTGGCGCTTAGATAATTCTAACACTTTGATGAATGGAAGGAGGTCTTGGGTTTTTGCATATTTTTGTAGAAAAATAAATCTCTTTCTAAAAGGAGAAATTGGTTTTTAATGTTATATCATCTGGATTTTGATGCCTTGATTAGGGCCTTGATCTGAAGTAAAGAAATGAATAAGTGTTTTTAATGAAAAGGGGATTTTTTATTGCTTAGTGGATTCCAACGCCTTAATCAGTTTCATCACTATTGGCTTTTTTACTTCATTACTTGCTTTCTTTTGTTATTTTTATGCTCACCTATTCACTTTCTACATCAGTTTTCTGAAATTGGAGAGTTCTTCTTGATTTGCTTCCTGTGGGTTCAACCGATATTTGCCATTGTCTCGAATAAAGGCAACCGTGTATTTGTGGTATTTTATGGTTGATATTCATCACATCAATGGGCTCAATTATGTACATTTTCGCCATCTGCTTGGGGATTTCCAAGGCTAGGGAGTTTTCTAGCATTCCTAGAAGATCAATTACAATTAATTAAGCATGATAAATACAAAATTGAGCTTAAAACATGGGTATTCTAACATAAAGTAAATCATGAAACAAAGAAATTCACTATGCATGACTATGAAATTTGAAATTAAGACTAGCCTTGGCTTTCACAAGCTCTAAACATCCAGAAATCACTATCAAGATCTTTGAAAACGCCTCCCATAAAAATCCCCCAAAATCTATAAAAAAATTGTCCCGAAAACAAAAAGAAAAAAAAAAAAGACAAAGAAAACAATGGAGATTGGACTTGCATGTCTGGATTTATAGATGAAGTACCCTAAAAAACCCAAATCTAGAAGATGAAAAGGAAACTTTACCTCAAAGGGGCCAAACAATGAAGAACACATAATTTCATGGTGTAAGGACCTTATCTAGGATTATTTTGATAAATTATTTTTGATCGTATATTTGATCACATGTGGACCCCACCCACTTCATTGGGTCAATTTTTGCATTAAATTGTTTTAATTTTAATCTTTTCATTAATTCTATCATCACTTACACATGCACATCTTAGCGTGGGACCTACTACGAATAGGAGGCATTCAAGAGTTTTGGTCCAATTTAAGTACTTAAAATGGTGTTGGGACTTGGGATAAAGAGAAGAATCTAAGAGTCTAGATTGATTGGTGAGATTATCTTAATCAAGGAGATTGAATTCAAGTTAGATAAACGACGCTTCAATTTTTAGATGTCTCATTTGATTTAATTTTGAGATTAAGTTTGTTTGAGTTTTTTAATTAAGAGGAGTTGGGTTTTCAAGGAAGGATCAATTTTTTTTTAATTCGTCCCCCATCTTGAGTCATCCAATTATTTGATATTTTAGGGGAACCCAACATAGAACGATAGAGATTTAAATTTGAATATGTCTCGTTTAGAAACATTTTATATTTGCATTTCATGATTTGATAGGATCCCAGCAAGCATGAGCCTCTTCCAATTGTGGTCATCTTTTATCTTAATCTCCTCTTGAACACAACCATATCTCATCTTAATCGATCTTAGGAGAAAACTCACATTGTGCATATCCCCCCCCCCTTCTCTCTCTCTCTCTCCTCCTTATATAAAGGGGCCTTTGCACAACTATTTCCTTCTCACCAAACACTCCATCTCTCACGATAACTCTCCTGCTAAGGTTTCTCACCATCCCAGTACTTTTCCACACCTTCCTTGTTTGTCAACTCCCTATATGCTATATGTTCCATTGGTATCTTTATTTTGTTTTCCTTTTTACATTCCTATTCTCCTTTGTTAGATTGTGTAACAACCCGACCCCTAATGCAGTATTAATTATAATTAATTATATGTTGGCTAATTAAACGTGTTTAGAGTCTTAGCTAGTCGGGTTTGACGTGTGAGTCACACATGCAAAGTCTCGCATGATTCCAAGCTCGTTTGGGTAAAGTAGGGGCGTGGTTTGCAATTTGGGAAGTTTTCAAGGGTTTTTCCGAAATTATGAGTTTTTGTGAGTTTGGGTGCATTAGGTAAGTCTCAGCATTTCACGAACTTCAGTCTTTTGTCGCGTTTCGATCCGACGTGTCGAAATGCCCCAAATAATCATAATTAGATGGCCAAGGACCAAACTGTAATTTCCCCTGAACCCAACCTTATTAAACCCAACGATCCCATTTCATTTCTTTCTTTCTCTCCTTTCATTCTCTCTCCCTGTGTAAGGTCCCTGACCTTAATGGGTAAGTTCAACCCATTAGTGCGCTCGCTAACCCGTTTATTCTGTAATTATTATAATTAATTATAACGTTAAATATCTAGGTGGGTTTGGACCATGAATAAGTTTCTTTTACTATTCGGATAGCGTTCACAGAGTTTTGTGTGATTCTGAGCACGTTTGACCCCAGCAGAAGGGTAGGTTGTAATTTAGGAAAATATGGGCGTTTTCCAAAAAAAATCCAATCTCCATGATTTATAGCTTGTTGGAAAGGTCTCGTCGTGTAGATCAATTTTGTCTCTTGGCTCGTAGCGATTCGACGACCAGAAAGCCCTCAAATAATCCTTTCTATCTCGGACCCACTTACTAAGGGCAAGTGTGTCATTTCCTCTCCTCTCTCTTTAACCTACAACCAGCCCTAGTTCTCTTGTTTATTCTCTACAACAAAGTCAACAACCCTTTTCATTTCTCTTCTTCATCTTCTCAAGCCCAGATACTAGCCAAAGAAGGCCAATCTTGACGATCCAAACCACTCACCTTCTTCTTAGCGATCCTCTCTCTATTGATCTGACTTTGAAAAGCATCTCTCAACCTATCTCTTCCAAATCTCGTCTCCCTCATTGATAATACTCTATGTATTGATGTAATTCATTTCTCTCTTCTTCTTAGAGCTGTAGGAGTGAAGGAGAGCTCGTGGATATAGAGGGATTTTGGGCTAGGATTTATTTTTGGAGTTTTCCCCAAATTCTTGTCTTCAATCCATGCCAAGCATGGGACCCAACTTTATGGACCAAAAGAGCTAATTGATGATGCAAGGCTATGATGCATGTAATTGGTGTGACCTTTGGGTGATGTGGACCATTGATTTCACAAATGTCATGCAAGATCGGTGATTTTAAATGATTTTAACTAAAATTCCGACTTTGATGCCCATATGAATGAAATCATGAAATTCTCTGAAATCAAATTCAATTGGCCCTAATTAAGTCAACAATCCGACATAAAATGATGGATTAAAGTGCAATTTTGCAGACTTATCACTAAGTACGTGTGTTTAGATGTTAATTGATTAATTTTACGAGTTAGAATAGTGTCTAGGTAGTTTCAGGAGGTTTCAAGAGCTTTCGGACCAAGTTTGGTACTTGAAAGGGTGTAGTTCGGATTTCAAAAGAATTCAAGGGTATTTTGAAAATTTTGGAAAATTGTCATTTTAGGTTCAGTAGGTAGCCCGAGTCAAGCATACAACTTTCGTATTCAACTCATATCTGTTTGATACCCCAGAAGCTCTCGTTTCTCCAATTCACTCCTACAAGGGACATAGTTATCATTTTTGTAAAAGACGAGTTTTCTCTTGAGGCCTCAAAGCATTTCGTGCTCCGGTCCATTGTGATATCCATGGCATAATATTAATAATTACATTTTTATTTGAATTTTTCCAGTTGCTTATTTTGTTTGAAATGTTCTAATTATAGCATTTTCTTATTATGTAGGAATTAGAAGGAGTTGAGCATCTTTGAGCTTAATTTGGATCGTGTAAAGCTAAAAGCCCATTAGAGAAAAGTTATACACAAAGAGCATGTAGGCTTGTTAGAGGAGCGCTATAATTTTAAGATAGAGGTCATGAGTTTAAGTTTTGGCAAAATCAATTTTTATTTTTGAAGACCGAATTTGGTGGGGCCCGCCTATCTAATGGTTGCTAAAAACTAGAAACCAACCTTACAAGAAAAGCAAGGAATCTCGTGGAGACTAATAAGAATGCTATTGTTTAGCAAGTGATCAAATCTTGAAGGAAAGAAGATTTTCAGAATTGTTCCTGCACAAGCTTTACTATTTTGATCTTAACTTTCGACTCAAGACTCCGGTTAAGGCAAGGTTGGATGTGTTGGAAAGGGGATTCAAAGGAAACAATTATCATAGCTCATGAGGATCTCCTAATTCTGATGTTTTTATGGTAAAAAAAGATTGTAAATTGGAGGGATGTGGAAGATGAAGAAATGGAGTGATTTTACCTTCGTTTTCTTCTTGTATTTTTTTTCTTTTTAAAGGGAGGCTCTCTCTTGCTCTTGGATGATTAAGTTATTTCTTTAATCTTTGTTGGAAAGTGAAGGTGGAGATTGAGTGGTGTATTAGACAACTTTGAAGGCTTTCAGTAATGTAGATTTTTTTCTTTGTTCTTGCTTATTCCACAATGCTTGGTTAATCCGTGGATTAGGGTGGGTAGAGGAGGAAACCAAAATCAGTGAGATTGTTCCTTATTATTTTTCTATGTCTTTCCCTCTTTATGCTTAATATTTTAATAGGCTCTCCTTCATGAATATTATTCAACTTCTTTTTTTAAAAGGTTATTTGAAATATCTTTTACTTTTTATGCTTGATCTTGACATATCATGTTTATCCTAAAATCCTTTAATGGTTTGTGCTTGATCTTGAATTCTTGATAAATAATGATTAGATTTTCAACATATTGAAGTGAATGGAGTCTTAGGTACTTGTTAGAGAACTAGATTTTTAAGAAAAAAGACTTTCAAAGCTAAATCTTCTAATCCAACGCAATTGCTTACTCATTGGGCCGAGTTTTATTAGGATAAGGCTATAACGTAATTTTGGAATGAGTAAATCTGTTTTGGTGGAATCCGATACCATGATCTCTCTTTCTCTTATCATTTTGTGTTTAGATTTCTTTCATAGCATTTTAGTTATTAATTTCTTGATTAATTGTGTATTTAAAATCCCTAGTGTGAAAATTGATTGAGGGTTTTTTTTTATCTTATTTCTACAAATCCCTGTGGATCAACCCATACTTGCCACTATCTAATTTATAGAAATTTATGCGATTGTGGTTAATTATTTTGAGCACATCAAAATTTTTGTGCCATTACCAGGATTTGTTCTTGAAAACAGTTTCAAAAATCTGATTTTTTTATTTTTACTCTATTTTAGTTTAGCATTTATTTTTTTATTTTTTCTTTAAAAAATAATTTCCTTTTAGGATCTTAGCCATTTAGCAATTTTTTTTCTTTTCACACTTTGGTATTGTTGATTCTGTAGGATTGAAAAAAAAACGAAGGAAGGAATACTTTAACCAAGAAGTTACTAGACTTGGAGCACAAAGAATCTTCAATTAAGTTGTCAAAAGAAAAAAAGAGAAGAATCTTGCAAAGAAACATAATCAAAGCGGGAAAGAAAGTTTATTTTTAGCAGTAGTATTTTTTTTAGATCCACTGTAGTAGGACTTTCAAATTGCAATCATTCTAATTATTTTTAATTCTAGGAAGGCCCAGATTGTAATAATTAGGGGTAGGGAAGGACGATGGTACGATGTTGTTTCTGCACCTTAGCAATATCGGTAAGATAGAGAGAGAAAGGGCAGTTCCCCAATCAAACAATTCCTAACCCCAAGGGCTAGCCCAATGTCGAGAATACTCATAGAGGCCAATTTGAAATAGATAGTACTCCAGGACTACCCCATGATAAGGTACAAGCTATCCACACTTTGAGGTCTGGCAAGCAAGTGGACAACCAAGTTCGAATGCCTAAGGGAAGGAATGAGAATGTGGGTGAGCTAAATAAGGAGAAAGGGCAGAATGTCCAAGAGAAAGGGGAAATGAGAAAAACCACGCTCGTATAGAGGACCATCCAGTAACACTCTACATGTCCAATGCTTCCTATCCCTAGTGCTTACAAGACAGTTGGAAGAATAAACACTTCGAGGGAGTCTTAGAGGTGTTTAAGAATGTTCAAATCAATATCCCTCTCTTGGATGCCATCAAGTAGATATATTCCTATTACAAGTTTTTGAAAGATCTGACCACTATTAAGAGAAAGACTTCTGTCCTTAGGGAGGTTGTGATGGTAGCCCAGGCTCCAGGGCTCATCCAGCAAACAATTGTTCCCAAATATAAAAACCCTGGATACCCCACAATCTCTATCATAATTGGAGTACAATGGTGGATAAATGTCTTTTGGATTTGGGGGCAAGTGTGAACCTTTTGCCTTACGCGAAATACAAATAGCTAGGTTTGAGGGAGCTCAAACCCACTGATATAACTGAGTCTAGCAGATCGGTCAATCGAGCTTCCCAAGGGAATAGTGGAGGATGTCATGGTAAAGGTGAATGAGTTTTATTTCCTTGCGGACTTTGTCGTCTTACACACCAAACTTGTCATGAATTCGGGCCGTCACATTCCTACGATTTTGGGCCGCCCATTCCTTGCCACTTCCAATGCAGTTATCAGATGTAGGAATGAAGTAATGACGGTGGCCTTTAGTAACATCAAGTTGAAACTGAATATCTTCAATAATGGATTCCAATCCCTTGAGATAGATGATGAGCAAGAAGTGAACATGGTTGATGTCCTGATAGGTCAAACAATACAACAATCTTGTTATCAAGACCCTTTGGAACAATGTTTAGCCCAATTCAACTTTGATATTGACATTGATGAATCCATTCGCAAGGTCAATGCACTGTTGGACTCAGCCCATCAAATGGATATTGGCTGTTGGAGAGAGAGAGAGAATAGATCTTTACCGGTTTCCACTTCGGTACGTATGCTTTCCATTGTCGAGCCTCCTAAGCTTGAGCTCAAACCACTGCCTGGGTAATTAAAGTATGCATTCCTTGGTAATGTTGAGACATTACCTGTCACCATTGCCTCAGATTTAGAGAAAGATCAAAAGGGGAAGGTAGTTGATGTGATTCGCGCTCATTGAAAGGCTCTTGGGTGGACCATCGCAGACATCAAAGGGTTTAGCCCATCTGTGGTAATGCACCAGACCCATCTTGATGAACGTGCAATACCCTCAAGAGAACCATAGAGGCGAATAAACCATGTTCTGAAGGAAGTAGTGCAGGGTGAGGTGATGACTACTGGATACATGTATTATATACCCTATCTCTGATAGTAAGTGGGTAAGCCCGGTCCAAGTTGTGCCCAAGAAGTCTGGTATCATCGTAGTTGCCAACCAACACAATGCATTAGTCCCCACTCACGTTGCAAGATCCCGACCCCACTAATTATATTTTTATAAGAATATTATAATTATTTCAATTAAATGTATTTTAGTTAATTAAGTGGTTAGAGTTAAGTGGGGCACACATTAGATTCGATTCTTGGTTTGGCGAGTTGGGTCACTGGGTAGATGACCTGATTCGCAGTTTAACCCATTAACTTAAGCCCAAGGAATATTCCCTCTCTTAGCCTAATCCCTACTTCTTTTCTGCAACTCCTTCTGATTCTTCTCCTTCCTCCTCTTTCAACTTCCCAAGCCATTGCAATTATGGGATCCAGTTAATGGAATTGCGATAAGAGGATACCATCATTCTTTGCTCAACTTTCTTATCTCAGGTAACCCTATCCTCAAATCATTAAGAGTAAATCTGTATTCTTGGGTTATCTCCTTCTTCTTTCCAATGGTAGGTTTTGGGTAGGACTGCCATAGATCTACTCATCTGAGCATTGCTTTCCCATCTTCTATGTTAGATCGGTGACAAAATTGTACTCGAGCGCCGTAGGAATCTCGGATTGGGTGTTGGTTAGGAACCCTATTGCACTTTTCATCAACTTCGGATTAAGGCAAGTATATTGTTATAATTTGTTATTGAATATGTGTTGGATCTTTGATTCTGGTTATTATGCATATAGGTTTGTTTAAATGCCCATTTTAAATGGTAATGGTAGATTAGGGTTTCTAAATGGAATTTGGGTTATTTGGTGTTTGGATAATGAAACTGTGGATTCTCATTCCCTTCGAATTAAATATGATGTTTATGGATTTCGGGTTGGATTGTACTCTCTTTTGGTACATGGAGAAAAGGGAATGAAAAGGGGAAAAACACCAATTCCCGTACTATGCACAAACTCAGCCAACGAACAGAGACGTTGAACGTTCGAACATTTCCCTTGATTGTTCGAATGCTCGGATCCCCATTCGTTCGGGCAAAAAGGCAGAGACATCAAAAGTTCGAAGTCCTCCATGAACGTTTGAACGCTTAAGTCTACTTGCCCTGAGCCAAAAACCCGAAGCACTGAAAGTTTGAACTCTGGTCTGGAACGTTCGGACGTTCAATGTACTTTGGCACTTACTGCCCCTTTTGAATTGATTTGGCTTTATATTTATTTTTGGGAACTGTGGAATCGTTAACGGGACTTTATTTGGACTAATAACCCCAAATTATCTACATGGACTTCACATAAGAACCGTCTTTGGGCATACGGTATCTTATTGACATAGGATTCAAATACCCGGTATGACTTTCATGAACTCTAGCGAGAAAGGGTCCGATACATCTCTATTGGTAACCCTTCATTGGGATTATGCATCGTGAATTTAGAGAGATGTAACGTCCCTAGCTCACTAGTGGTTATTGTTGTGTGTTGACGGGTACATGAATATGTATCTAACCTTAGGTTAGTTCGTAACTATATCTTGACCTTCGAATTTGCATGCATATCTTTGTTTAGGTTATGTACTCTTTTAGAATGCATACCCTATCATGTCGTTTATAAACTATGAGGTGGCTTGGCAATTTATGAATGATTATTTGATTATGATATGAAATATGGAACGGCCAGCACTTCATTATGACTTGAGATTCTTGGGTCAGAGCATTACTAATCGGGTCTATTATGTATATATATGTATATCTTTGTTTATGTGGGTCATTTATGAACGACTGCAGATCGATATATGGACGGTTGATCACCGATGTGACCGGATCACTTATATCCGCTTTGAGTTATGGACAGGTTATCCTGATACTTTGATCGGTTTATGTCCATTGACATTATAGACAGGCTTTCCTGAATTATTTAGGGCTGACCACCCACAACGGGGACATTTGTCATCATGTGATTTTTATATTGCTCATTTGTATCGTTTGGATTTATGTTATACGTTTGTTCTTGTTATTATTTTTATCCTTGCTCTCATATGATCTCACTTGTCTATACTCATCTTAACATGGTATTTTAATTTCAAATTATGATCATGTTCTTACTATTTACTTTGTAATATTTGATGCATAGGTACCGAGCCCTACTTTACAGAGGAAGCGGAGGAGGATCAAGCGTTTCAAACGTTTGAGCCAACTGGCGAACCCGAGTGAAATATCGGAGATGGCTTTAAAGTTTTCTAAGCGAGCATAAGAGTGAACGTCATCGTAGAAATCTTTAGATGAACTTTCTTTTAATGATTAGACTTCTTTTATAAATTTTTTAATTTATTTTGCAATTTGAACTATTAATGTTTATCGGATTTTGTGTTGGGTCTAATTTATGAACCTTGAATGCCAATTGAATAAAGCTTCCGCTGAATTTAATGAAATTTAATTTGACTTACCACAGGTTAAAATTTTATGTGGGTTCACTTTTGGAAGCTTGTGTTGTAATAAACGTAGGAAATTTGAATTTGATTTATTTCTCATGCTTTTCCCAATTCTTATTTTGGAGGACGTGACATGTGTCCAAACTGGTTAGCAAGTATGCATTGATTATCAAAAGTTAAATGCCATGACTATGAAGGACCATTTTCCCTTAACTTTCATTGATCAGATGTTGGAGTGTTCGGCTGGTCATGCATACTACTGCTTCTTAGACGGTTATTTTGGATATGACCAAATCTCAATTGCTCCTGAAGACCAAGAGAAAACAACATTCATCGTCCCTTTGTTACATTTGCCAATAGGTGCATGCCTTTTATGCTATGCAATGCACCCGCGACATTTCAACAATGTATGTTAAGTATTTTCTCTGACATGGTGGACAGATTCTTGGAAGTCTTCATGGCTGATTTCTTTGTCTTTGGGTCCAGCTTTGAAGAATGTTTAAACCATTTGACATGTAACGCTCCAATTCCGAATATCGAAGTTAACGCTAAGGTACTTGAAATTAGGGCGCTACTTCCCAGAAAATCCGAGAACTTCCAAGATCGTAGTCCGCAGTGAGGTCGAATTTTTATAACTTTTTGAACAATAATATGATCAACAGTTATATTGCGGAAGCATAAGTGAAGATAGTGGAAGCAATTGTTAGGGATTTTGTATATTGCAATTTGATGGATGCATTATCATTTTAGCATCATTCGAATTTTCACATGAGCATTGAATTTGAAACTTGAAATCTTGATTTTCACATGCATTATTTTAAAGCTTTTTGAACTTATGTTACATGCATGTTTTGGATTTTAAACTTGGATGCATTAAGTTTTGGAAATAGTATTTTCGAATCATGCAAGCCTTCAAACCTAGAGTTTCAAAATCATCTTAGGCATTGATAGGTTCATGTTTTGGAAAATATTTTTAGATTGAAACATGAGTCTAAGCATGATTCCATGACCCAGAACTCCCGCTAGCAAATTACTTTGGAGTAGCTTTTTACTTAATCTTTTTAGAAGGCAAAACCTTTTTTATGCTACAGTGAATTGCTACAGTAAATTTCTACAGTGTTTTGCTACAGTATTTTTACTACAGTGATGTCGGTCAACCGAACTGTAGATGTCGGCTGACCGAACCCACTTCGGTTCGCGTTCCAAAATGGTCAAAACTAGCCCTTTTTTTACCGTTGGGAGTTCGGTTAACCGAATCTGAAGTCGGTTAACCGACAAGCTAGCCGTTGGAGCATTTTTTCTATATAAAGAAATCATTTCTAGGCCAAATTTGAGGAACTAAGAGGCCCTCCTTGAGGTGTTTTGAGGCAAAACAAAGGGGAATGAGCTAAGGAAGGCTAGAGGGTCATAAAGGGAAGCTAAAGCTTAGAATCTTGAGTAAATCATCTAAGTAAACTTGGTTTTCCCTATCATATGTTTTCATGCTTTGCTTTAATTATTGGTAAATCTTTTCTAGCATGATAAACTATGATTTGTTGTGTCATTAACATGTATATGTTTTGGATTGATTTATTGTTTTGGATGCATCACCTTGATTCAAACCAAGGAGGACTCAAATTGGTATATCTAAGTGAATCATATTTTGGAATCATCTTTGAAATCATATGTAACATGATTCTTATACTTGGTTGAATCTTTGGTTGTTGTTTTCATCATAAAAAAATCACTTTCAAATCTATCTTACGTTTTGGATTCAACAACTTCACAAATCATATGTACTTTTGTTTTAAAGTTTCACAACTTGCTTAGCATTGATAGGTATATCATCTTCAAGTTGAATTTTTAAATACATATGATTTGTCTCTTCACCTCAATCAAATATCTATTTTTGTGTTTTATACTTTCAAATGCTTTTAGTATACATGTATTGAGCTACGTTGTTAAATTTGATTGAAGACCTCATGCATCACATGTTTTGTTCTTAGAATTTCACAACTTGTTTGGAATACATAGGTATATCTTTTAGAAGTTATTTTTAACATGTGATTAGCATTCTTTCCTCAATCATAAATGTTTTTATGACCTATAACTTTTAAAAGCCTTTGGCATACATTTATAAGCTTTTATTTTCAAATTGATTAAGGACATCATACATACACATTGTGCATTCATCTTTGCATTCATAGTTTGTGTGTGTGAATTAGATTTACACTTTCATATCCGCCTAATTAAGAGGCATTGTATTTGAGCTTAAATTGTATCTCTTCAAGTGTTGTGTAGACACTTCTTAGAGAAAACCTTTTGGTTGAGAAAACCTTTTGGTTGCAGAGGTTATTGCTTAGCCTTAGAAAAGCATAAGTGTATGGTTGGGGGTGAACTATAAAACCCAAGAGGTTATTGCTTAGCCTTGGAAAGCATATTGTGAGGTTATTGCTTAGCCTTAAAAAGCATTTTGTAAAGGTTATTGCTTAGCCTTGGAAAACATATTGTGAGGTTATTGCTTAGCCTTGAAAAACATTTTATAAAGGTTATTGCTTAGCCTATTGAAAAGCATAGATAGTGGAAATCCGGTGGGGTGTAGGATCACAAGCCGGTAGTGGATGTAGGCATTGAGAACGAAACACTATAAATCATTGTGTGATGGTGCATGCTTTGTGGTGATTGCTTTTAATTCGCTTTCGCATTTAGTTTGATAATCATCACTAGTGGCTAATTTAATTTAAATAATTTAAAATTGGTCATAATTGGTCACTAATTTGAAGCTCACCCTATCCACCCCCCCTCTAGGGCTTGAATCCCGGACTTTCAGCAATAGTATCACATAACTAAGTCAAATATAACAATGCGGAAGTCGAATAAAATCTCAAAGTATAGTTATCAAAGTTTATACAAAACTGCCAATCTACCCGCTCACTACATAAATCCTCTCAAATCCAAAACAAACTGCACTCAATCCCCCTGTGCAGGTGCTCCGTCATCCGGCTCGACCACCTGGTCAGCCGGCCCCCACCCATAGTCACCTACTACAGGCGCCTCATAGTACGCGTCGTCTGCGGGGTCATGGTCGGGACCTAAGCACCAAAGATGGGTCAGATCCAAGGATCGGGCAAGGCACCATATGCAGATAACACAGGATGTATACAACAAAAGAGAATAGAGACGTGCATGTAATCATAAGAGTAACAAAGATACATGATCTAGGCAATTGAGTAGTAATTAATAGTTTAGAATAAAAAATGTAAAGTATTCTAATCTAATCAGATAACAAATAGAACATTCACACAAGCTGGATATACCGCGGGATATTACACCGCAGCCCTCCCATACTGTAAACAACTGCGGTGGGGAAAGGGTAAGATAATCATGCAAGGGATAACAGCCCTGCTAATAATAACATACATAAATATAACACCAATCACACCCCTTTATTGCACCGATTACACCCATTTATCACACTAATCACACTCCTTTATCAGACTAACCTGGACCCTGTATCACACCGTCCGTCTAATCACAGCTCATCATGATAGCTCTAATCGTAACCAATATAGCTCCTACCAGCGATGATCAGTCAACTGGCTGAGCTTAGATAAACTGAGTGAATGTTTAGTGCCGACCCAGGAAACAAGTACAGGTCTGTGTCTGTCTAGGCTTGTTTTGCGTGAGCAAGGTCCTAACCAAGTCTCTAAGAGGTTAAGTTACAAGATCAAGGAACACCGTCCAATATCCAAGTCCAAGTCCAAGTCCAATCATCATTGGATCCATACTAGGCCCATAAACCCTGGCCTTAGTCTACAACAATATCAGAAATCAATCCATGCTCATACACAATGAGCCAACAATCCATTAAAGACTAACCTCTCCATTCTAGGGTTCCACATACCCAATCTTAGGCCGTATGAGGGCCGCCTAGCCGCAAACATAGGTTAATCATCTCCAATTACATCCTTGGGTCACCACTAAGTAATCATAGGTTTAGATCCTCCAATTCCCGTTAATTAATAGGTTCATGACAATAATATAGGTAGGAGAGAAGAACATTACATATAATCCTCCAATTCATGGAATCAAGTGAAATAGACAAAGCTCCAATCCTAAGTAATAGTCCACTCTTGGTTTAGGCCTCATCATGTGATTGGATCCCTAACTGTAGTCTCAGATGTCCAGGATAATAAATCTAGTGTTCCTGAAGTTATGGACATCATGGACTACATTTAAGGATCAACTCATTGACGATTCAAATCCCCAAAACCCATTTGGTGGACCCCACAAGTCAAGGCTAAGCCACGCCATTGATTCGTGCTTGGCACACTTAATGGAAGCCTATTTGGATCGTCAATGGACCCCACAATTTGATAAAACATCAGAAGAGATGAAATCTGGAAACTCATTGTTCACAGTGTGCCCGGTCGACATCATCATCAGGGATGTCGACCGGGTGCACTGGATGTTGACCCCCAGGTCGACATCCTGCAATGTCCCGGTCGACATCATGGCCGTGATGTCGACTGGGTCTACAGAGACCTGGAGCCAAACAGCTGGGGGCTGTCTCTCTGTCCTCGGATTTCGCAGTGTCCTCGGTCGACATCATGGCCATGATGTCGACCGGGTCCACATGAATCTGGGCTGATTCATGTGGACACATGTGTATCCGGTCGACCGAGTAGAGGGTCCGGTCGACCAGGTACACTATCATGTAAATTTTACAGAAACTTGACTGGGACTGGGGTTTCTCCATCTTTAGTGTGCCCGGTCGACTGAGCTGTAGGCCGGTCGACCGGGTACACGCACTGATGTGGATTTCCAGATTTTTGGACTCTTCCCTCTCCAACCCATTTTCCTCCAATTCATCTCCAACCTCCTCCATTCATCCCATAAACATAGATAAACAACAAAAACACTTCTGAAACCTCCAACCATCATCCAACCGGGCCATTGATCTTCCAAATGGGAGAACCCATCCATCAAATGGCCATTATCCATAAACAAAGCTCAAGAAGGAAGATCTAAACATGCGCATCTACCTAATTGAATTGAATTGCAGAATCAGAAAAAGAAAAGCATGCATCATGTGAAATTAGCATAGGGTACTTGCCTCAATTCGAAATTGGAATTAGAGTTGAGAAAGAGATGAGAATCCAAGCTCCTAATAGTGCAATTGGGGTGGTCTCTAGCTTCTCCTTGTGCTGGAATTTGGGGAATTAGGGTTTCTTAGGGAGAGGTAGGGAAGATGAGAGTGAATTAGGGTTTTTAGGCTAAGTTTGCAATAGTTGGGTTATATAGATTAGGGTTTAGGACAATTACCAAAAGGGTAGCCTAGTTGTAAATGGGGAAGAGATAGGGCCATGGGTAAATAGGTCTTTAGGTGGGAATTCTAGAAGGTTCCTAACTCTTAATGCCCCTCCTATTAATTCTAATATTAGCTAAGTCCTAATCAAATCAAAACCTATTAAATTAACAATAATCACCTAATATCTATAAAGAATTCTATAAAAGCTAAATTCTAAGACTTAGGAACATTAGCAACTATTTTACTAATTCCTATTAATTAGCAAATTAAAGTAGGTAATATCATATTAATAATTATTTAAATCAAACAGAGGGCCCACAAGGAGTGGGGCCTCACATCACTCCCTCCTTTAAAACATTTGGTCCCCAAATGTAAAAACGAAGTCAGGACATACCTGAGGTAGAAGATGTGGATAGTCTTTCTCTACCTGGTCGCGTAGCTCCCACGTAGCCTCTTCTGGAGTGTGATGCTGCCACTGGACCTTCACCCAATGAATGGTTCGGGTCTGGAGCTCCTGCTCCTTGGTGTCAATGACGGCGACTGGCTTGGCGACGTATGAAGCATCTGGCTGAATATCGAGCGGCTCATAGTGCAGAACATGAGTAGGATCCTCAACATACTTCTTCAACATGGAGACATGGAAGACATCATGAACTCCTCACAACTCTGGTGGTAGCTGAAGCTTGTAAGCAACGTCTCCGATCCTGGACCTGATCTCTAACGGTCCGACATATCTCCGCGCTAGCTTACCCTTCTCACCGAATCTAAGAGTACCTCTGGCTGGGGAAACCTTCAAAAATACTTTGTCTCCCTTTTGGAACTCAAGAGGTCTACGCCTGTTGTCTGCATAACTATTCTGGCGGCTACGACTAACTTTCAGAGTCTCGACTATCTGTCGGATCTTCTCGCTGGTGTCGCTGACTAAGGATGGTCCGTGGAAACTCCTGACACCAACTTCTTCCTAACAAACTGGAGTCTTGCATCTCCTGCAGTACAAAGCCTCAAAAGGTGCCATCTTGATGCTCGAATGGTAGCTGTTGTTGTAGGCAAACTCGCAGAGTGGTAGACAATCCTCCCAGTTCTCTTTGTAATCCAAGACACAAGCTCTCAACATGTCCTCTAGTGTCTGGTTAGTGCGCTCGGTCTGTCCATCCGTCTTTGGGTGGTAGGCGGTGCTGAAGCTCAACTTAGTGCCCAAAGCCTGCTGTAGGCTCTCCTAGAAGTGTGAAGTGAAACGCAAGTCTCTATCTGATACAATCAACTCTGGAACTCCGTGCAATGAGACGATCCGATCCACGTACAACTTAGCTAAGACATCAAGTCCTACTTTCATCAAAATTGGCAAGAAATGAGCGGACTTAGTCAGTCAATCTACTATAACCCATATGCCATCACTACGTCTCCTGGTAGTCCGAAGTCTTGCGATGAAGTCCATAGTAATGTGCTCCCACTTCCACTGGAGTATGTCAAGCTGGTTAGTAGCCCTGGTGGCTTCTGATAGTTCGGCCTTGATTTGCTGGCACGGCAAGCATCTGGATACATAGCCTACGATCTCTTTCTTCATGTTGTTCCATCAGTAGTAGCTCCTCAGGTTCTGATACATCTTGGTGCTGCCTGGGTGAATCAAGTATCTGCTGAGATGCGCATCTGCTAGGATCTTGTCCTTTAGTTCTCGAACATCTAGCACGCACAATCGGTCCTGATAGTAGAGCACTCCACCAATAAGTCTAAACACTGGCCTCTGGTCAATTTGCTCGATCACTCTGACAAGCTTGGGATCGTTGCGTTGACTATCCTTGACCTTTCCCAACAACTCTGGTTCCCATGCGGACATGGTAGCAAGCAAAACTCTGTCGCTGAGTGGCTGAAACTGAACGTCTAAGTCTCTGAAGACATCGGTCCATACACCCTCTGCTGCTAGAAAACTAACTAGGGCGGTCTTCCTGCTCAAAGTGTCTGCTATGACATTCGCCTTATCCGGATGATATTTGATCGGGAAGTCGTAATCATTGATGTACTCCATCCAACGCCTCTCACGATCGTTGAGGTCACTCTGAGTAAACAGGTACTGCAAGGTGCGGTGGTCGATGGTCTGAATGAACTTCGAACTGCTCACCGTAGAGGTAGTGACGCCACATCTTCAGTGCAAACACAACTGCTGCTAGCTCCAAGTCATGTGTAGAGTACTTCTTCTCATGTTCCTTCAGCTGTCGTGATCCATAGGCGATGACTTTCCCGTTCTGCATCAAAACACAACAAAGGCCTGTCTCTGAAGCGTCTATAAAGGCAACAAATCCACCACTCCCGGATGGTAATGACAATATCGGCGCTGACGTCAGTCTCTCTTTTAGCTCCTGAAAGCTGTCCTCACAAGCACTAGACCATACGAACGGTATACCCTTCCTCGTTAGCTTGGTCAATGGTGCTGAGATCGTAGAGAAACTCTTGACGAATCTGCAGTAGTAGCCTGCTAAACTGAGAAAACTCCGAATCTCCGCGACATTCTTCGGTCTCTTCTAGTTCACCACTGCATCGATCTTGGCTAGATCCACTGCTATTCCATCCCTGGAGATGATATGTCCGAGGAAAACCACTTTTTCCAACCAAAACTCGCACTTGCTAAGCTTCGCGTATAGTTGGTTATCGCGCAACAACTGTAGAGACGTCCTCAAATGCTGCTCATGCTCCTCTCTGGACTTCGAGTAGACTAGAACGTCATCAATGAACACCACTGTGAAGCTGTCGAGGTACGGTGAGAAGATCTTGTTCATCAAAGCCATGAACACTGCTGGCGCATTCGTCAATCAGAACGAAATCACTAAGAACTCGTAGTGCCCGTAACGTGTGCGAAACGCTGTCTTCTACACATCTTGGTCTCTGACTCGCAACTGATGGTATCCCGATCTCAAGTCTATCTTCGAAAAGTGCTGAGCTCCCTGGAGCTGGTCGAAGAGCTCGTCGATCCGCGGAAGAGGATACTTGTTCTTCACTGTCGCCTGATTCAGCTGGCGGTAGTTGATGCACATCCTCATTGATCCATCCTTCTTCTTCACAAAGAGCACTGGCGCACCCCATGGTGACATGCTCAGTCTGATGAAGCCTTTGTCCAGTAACTCCTCCAACTGGGTCTTCAACTCTCGCAGCTCTGTTGGAGCCATACGATAAGGAGCCCTAGAGATCAGTGCTGTGCCTGGTGCAAGCTCGACGGTGAAGTCAATCTCTTTGACTGGAGGTAATCCCGGGATCTCGTCGGGAAATACATCTGGGAACTCACACACCATTGGAATCTCATCTACTCCCTTGGACTTCTTATCCTCTGAGATGAATGCGATGTAGCCCTCGCTTCCTGCCTTCATCATCCTCTTAGCCTTCAGTGCTGAAATCATCCTGGTGCTGGGTGGTCTCCTCTCGCCTACAAACTCCACCGTGTCATCTGGATCGTCGATAGCAAGTCTGACTGTCTTCTCAAAGCAATCCATCACTGCTCGGTATTTGGCCAACCAGTCCCTCCCCAAAATGACATCGAAGTCATGCATGGGTGACACGATCAGATCTGCAAACAGAATGCACTCCCCAATCTGCAGTCGGCACCTGGGGTGGTAAGTCTGGCATAATACGCTCCTACCCACGGGTGTAGATACAACTAGCATGCAGGGTAACTCCTCTCCTACTCTACCAAGGACTAAAGCAAAAGCTGAGGACACATAAGAATGCGTCGCACTGGGGTCAAGCAATACTCTAGCAAGTTGATCACAAATGGAAAGAGTACCTTCGACCACGTTCCCTACGGCTTCGGCGTCCTCATGTGTGAGTGCGAAGACCTGTCCGGCAGCCTGTGGCTTCTGCTGCTGCACAGGGGGCTGCTGTTGAGGTGGAGCGGTCCTGACCCGCTTCTGCTGGTGCATGACCTCGACCCTTTGTAAATGCTCCTCGACCCAATAGGCCCTTCGCACAGCATCCTCGTAGGTAACCTCGTCGATGCATGCCATGTGCAACTAGATATCAGCTCTCAACCCCTCGACGAATCGTCAAACCCTCTTAGACTCTGGTGTGATAAGGGCCTCTGCAAAGCGGGAGAGCTGGGTGAAACGAAGCTCATACTGGTAGACAGTCATATCACCCTACTGGAATTCTCTGAGCTTCTGGTCTCTGACGTGGACTTGGATGAACTTCCGGAGGAAGTCTATCTTGAAGGCGGTCCACGCTGCCTCGTCTCCAATCAACTCATAGGGACGCTGTACGGTCCTCCACCAGTCCTTTGCTACACTTGGGAACATGTAGGCTACCAGCTGCACCCTCTGCCGTCCAGTGCACTCAAAGACCCTGAAGATCTTCTCCATTCGTACTATCCAGTCGTCAGCAACCAAGGGATCCTCGGTGCCCGTGAAATCTGGCGGTCCCCTCTTGAGGAACTTCTCGAAAATGACGTTCGGGTCCACCTCCCGAACTGGAGCAACTGCCTGCTCCGAACGAGCTACTCTCTCGATGACATCTAGAACCTACGCCTGAAATTGCGCAAAATCCTCAGTCTGCTGCTGGTGTGCTATCACATGTGTCTCCTGTGAGACAAGGAAAGCCTGAAGAAACTGCTGGAATCTCGCCTCGAAATTAGGTGGATCTCTGGCCGCTGGTGCCATCGGTGGCGCTTCTTCTCCCGATATCTGTCAAGATAATGTAATTGTAATAGTTTAAGTATAACACTTAGAACTTACACTAATTCTACCCAATCCATCGTCCTCACACGTATCCCAACGCTAAAATCCTCACTACGTCCTAAAGTTTCTAGTGTATTTTATTTTCTAGAGACTTGCCCGCTCTGATACCAAAAATTGTAACGCCCCAATTCCGAATACCGAAGTTACCGCTAAGGTACCCGAAATTGGCGCGCTACTTCCCGGAAAATCTGAGAACTTCCAAGATCGTAGTCCGCAGTGAGGTCAAATTTTTAAAACTTTTTAAACAATAATATGATCAACAGTTATATTGCGGAAGCATAAGTGAAGATAGCGGAAGCAATAGTATCACATAACTGAATCAAATATAACAATGCGAAAGTCGAATAAAATCTCAAAGTATATTTATCAAAGTTTATACAAAACTGCCCATCTACCCGCTCACTACATAAATCCTCTCAAATCTAAAACAAACTGCACTTAATCCCCCTGTGCAGGCCCTCCATCATCCGGCTCGACTACCTGGTCAGCCGGCCCCCACCCATAGTCACCTACTACAGGTGCCTCATAATACGCGTCGTCCGCGGGGTCATGGTCGGGACCTAAGCACCAAAGATGGGTCAGATCCAAACATCTGGCAAGGCACCATATGCAGATAACACAGTATGTATACAACAAAAGAGAATAGAGACGTGCATGTAATCATAAGAGTAACAAAGATACATGATCTAGGCAATTGAGCAGTAATTAATAGTTCAGAATTAGAAATGTTAAGTATTCTAATCTAATCAGATAACAAATGGCACATTCACACAAGCTGGATATACCGTGGGATATTATGCCGCGGCCCTCCCATACTGTAAACAGCTACGGTAGGGAAAGGGTAAGATAACCATGCAAGGGATAACAGCCCTGCTAATAATAACATACATAAATATAACACCGATCACACACCTTTATCGCACCGATCACACCCTTTTATCAGACTAGCCCGGACCTGGTATCACACCGTCCGTCTAATCATAGCTCATCATGATAGCTCTAATCGCAACCAATATAGCTCCTACCAGCGATGATCAGTCAATTGGTTGAGCTTAGATCAATTGAGTGAATGTTTAGTATCGACCCAGGGAAAAAGTACAGGTCTGTATCTGTCTAGGCTTGTCTTGCATGAGCAAGGTCCTAACCAAGTCTCTAAGAGGTTAAGTTACAAGATCAAGGAACACCGTCCAATATCCAAGTCCAAGTCCAAGTCCAATCATCATTGGATCCATACTAGGCCCATAAACCCTGGCCTTAGTCTACAACAATATCAGAAATCAATCCATGCTCATACACAATGAGCCAAAAATCCATTAAAGACTAACCTCTCCATTCTAGGGTTCCACATACCCAATCTTAGGCCGTATGAGGGCCGCCTAGCCGCAAACATGGGTTAATCATCTCCAATTACATCCTTAGGTCACCACTAAGTAATCCTAGGTTCAGGTCCTCCAATTCCCATTAATTAATAGGTTCAGGGCAATAATATAAGTAGGAGAGAAGAACATTACATATAATCCTCCAATTCATGGAATCAAGTGAAATAGACAAAGCTCCAATCCTAAGTAATGGTCCACTCTTGGTTCAGGCCTCATCATGTGATTGGATCCCTAACTGTAGTATCAGATGTCAAGGATAATAAATCTAGTGCTCCTGAAGTTATGGACATCATGGACTACATTTAAGGATCGAATCATTGATGATTCAAATCCCCAAAACCCATTTGGTGGACCCCACGAGTCAAGGCTGAGCCACGCCATTGATTCGTGCTTGGCACACTTAATGGAAGCCTATTTGGATGGTCAATGGACCCCACAATTTGATAAAACATCAGAAGAGATGAAATCTGGAAACTCATTGTTCACAGTGTGCCCGGTTGACATCATCATCAGGGATGTCGACTGGGTGCACTGGATGTTGACCCCCAGGTCGACATCCTGCAGTGTCCCTGGTCGACATCATGGCCATGATGTCGACTGGGTCCACAAAGACCTGGAGCCAAACAGCTGGGGGCTGTCTCTCTGTCCTCAGATTTTGCAGTGTCCCCGGTCGACATGATGGCCGTGATGTCGACCGGGTCCACATGAATCTGGGCTGATTGAGAAATCAAGTCTCAACCGTTTCTTGTAGACACATGTGTATCCGGTCGACCGGGTAGAGGTCCAGTCGACCGGGTACACTATCATGTAAATTTTACAGAAACTTGACTGGGACTAGGGTTTCTCCATCTTTAGTGTGCCCGGCCGACCGAGCTGTAGGGCGGTCGACCGGGTACACGCGCTAAATGTGGATTTCTAGATTTTTGGACTCTTCCCTCTCCAACCCATTTTTCCTCCAATTCATCTCCAATCTCCTCCTTTCATCCCATAAACATAGATAAATAACAAAAACACTTCTGAAACCTCCAACCATCATCCAACCGGGCCATTGATCTTCCAGATGGGAGAACCCATCCATCAAATGGCCATTATCCATAAACAAAGCTCAAAAAGGAAGATCTAAACATGCGCATCTACCTAATTGAATTGCAGAATCAGAAAAAGAAAAGCATGCATCATGTGAAATTAATATAGGGTAGTTGCCTCAATTCGAAATTGGAATTAGAGTTGAGAAAGAGATGAGAATCCAAGCTCCTAATAGTGTTGATCGTGCAATTGGGGTGGTCTCTAGCTTCTCCTTGTGCTGGAATTTGGGGAATTAGGGTTTCTTAGGGAGAGGTAGGGAAGATGAGCGTGAATTAGGGTTTTAGGCTAAGTTTGCAATAGTTGGGTTATATAGATTAAGGTTTAGGACAATTACCAAAAGGGTAGCCTAGTTGTAAATGGGGAAGAGATAGGGCCATGGGTAAATAGGTCTTTAGGTGGGAATTCTAGAAGGTTCCTAATTCTTAATGCCCCTCCTATTAATTCTAATATTAACTAAGTCCTAATTAAATCAAAACCTATTAAATTAACAATAATCACCTAATATCTATAAAGAATTCTATAAAAGCTAAATTCTAAGACTTAGGAACATTAGCAACTATTTTACTAATTCCTATTAATTAGCAAATTAAAGTAGGTACTATCATATTAATAATTATTTAAATCAAACTGAGGGCCCACAAGGGGTGGGGCCTCACATAACAGTTTTGCTAACAAGATGTAAAGAGAGTAACTTAATTCTCAACTGGGAGAAGTGTCACTTCAAGGTGAATTCGGAAATTGTCTTGAGACATTTAGTGCAATAGAAAGGAATATAAGTTGATAAAGCAAAGGTAGATTTAATTGCAAACCTACCACCTCTTAAGACAGAGAGGGAGGTGAGATCCTTGTTGGGCCATACAGGCCTCTACCGTCACTTTATCAAGGACTTCAGCAAGGTCTCGAAATCTCTCTGTGATTTGTTGTCCAAATATGCCTCATTTGAATTTACATCTGCTTGCGTAGCTGCCTTTGAAAAGCTAAAGAAAGAATTGACCTCAGCACCTTGTTGACACCAAAAATGTCACTTTGCCTCTTCAACATCAAAAGCTACATGGATCCGCATCCTACTACAAATAGGCAAAGCCGCTTCAAGCATCAGATCTTGTCAGAATCAAACAAAAACTGCAAGATCCTTCAAAATAGTCAAAAGTAGGGTACACAGGAAGTTTCGGGCCATTTCAACACCATTTGGCCTAACTTCACTCCTCCAACAGCTGAATAGGAGCCCCCGGCGGCGACAGTGTTGAAGATCAAATCTTCAATCAGAGCATATGGATGGTCTCAAAATGCCTCCAAAAAGCTCCACGTCAAATTTCAAGTCAAACCGATACCGTTTGACCCTCCATCAACTCTCGAACGGCGAAATCAAGCCTCTCGGCGGTGAGGACCACCGATACCGCCACACATCAAACAAAGCAAATGGGTAGCTTCTACATGCTTCCAAACAGCTGCACGTCAAATTTTAGGTCATTCCGACAACGTTTGACCTAACTTTGACGCTTGGAAATAAAATCAAGCCTACTGGCGGCGAAGCTCCCCGAGACCTTGGCATCCAAATTGGAGCTAATGAATCGTCTCAAAATGACTCCAATAGGCTCCCTGCCAAATTTCAGGTCATTCCGACATCGGTTGACAGCACATCAAAACGCGACATCTTCCGTGCGGTGAAATCAAGTCAAGCATCGACGGGACTCCAAACGGCTTCAAAACTCAAATAAAAGCCCATGGTTGGTCCTATCTATTGCTCAAGAAGTTTCACCCCAAATTTCAGGTCATTCCGACATCGTTTGACCTAGTTTCAACTCTTGGCGGAAAATCGGCAACAAAGTCTTCGGCTTTTCCAAAAATAAGAAACTTTGTGCTATGATTTACACGGCTTCTCGACAGGTTTTTGTAGACACCTCATTTGGCACCCTATGATAGCCCTAAACACATATCATATATAGCGGTGCCCCCATTTCACCCATAATTAAATGGTAAATGGCATAATTCAGATTAATTAATGACGGTGAAGATGCTTATTGATAATTTTAGATTTAGTTCAACGATTTCTAGATATTCGTGAGAGAAAAGTCAAACCGCGTCGAGATCTCAGTCCAACCCACTGCTCACACAAGGAGCGAACCATGACACTATTCAAATCTTTTCCGGACCAGTTGAGACATGCTTAGGCCAATTCCTACAAAGATCGTGCTTAGTTTGCCAAAATGTCATCCGATTAGCCTAAGCTAGGAAACTAAATCCATTGATCCAGATATCCCTCACTTTTCCTAACCCTTGATCATCAGGTCAATTGAACCTTTGGATTCCTCGCTTCGAGAGCTTTCCGATGATATATAGAACATCCAAATCCGACCATTGGATCAAAAGATATGACCCTCCGAAGATTGCCCTAGTGGCCCCCACTCAAGACACACATAGGCGCCACCACAGGTGTGCCCATGTACTTGGGCGCACACACAGGTGCGCCCAAATCCCCAGTAATGTTAAAAATGAACTTTGGTGTATACTTAGGTATATCCCACTCTACTCTTCACAGTTCCGACTCAGTTTAGACCTAAAAACAACCTAAAACCGAACCCCGGACTCATTAAGCTTCGAAACAAGACCTGGGCGCCTCCATATGTGGGCCCAACTCATAGGACCCACTTGGGCGCCAACACGGGTGCGCCCAAGTCCCGAGAAACCCTAATCAGACCTTGGGATGCGAGAGCCTTCTAGAAGTTCGTGCAAACAGCAGCCCTAATCCCTCTTGCATGCCCTAAACCCTTATTTAAGGATCTCCTAACTTAATTTACAAAGAGGCTACCCGAAAACCCTAAGAAAAGAGACAAAAGGAGAGAATAAAGAAGAAGAAGAAGAAAGGTAGCCACCATTAGGGAGAGAAAGCTTCAGATCTAGAGAAGAAGAAGAGGAAATAGAAGAGGAGGCTTTCATACTTTCAACTAGAGCCATGGAACTTCACAAAAGCTTCGTTCTAGGAACTTAACAAACACTTCGATAAACCAATATTCCTAGATCTCTCTTCTTTTATTGCATTCCATTGCTATACACGCTTAGAAATTTGTTTAGGATCATTCATACATAGTAGATCTTCATTAATAATAGTAGGTTTGCAGTAGATCTGATTTTCAGTAATCATCCATTATTAGGAACATGCCTAGGATCAATCATAAGTAATAGATTCGCATCATTTTCATCATCCCGAACTCGTGATTAAGTTAGATTTTGCATCAATATCATCCTCATTAAGAAAAATCCGAACTTGAAAGAGAAAAGTGCAGAAAAGCACTTGGGCGCACATACAGTTGCGCCCAAGTCCCAAGAGTTGGGTTTCAACCCCGTTTTCGTCATACGTGCATTTTGTCTCTCAAATTCGGGTTCTTCTTTGTGAAAGTAGATATCAGAGCCTTCGGATCTGTTGCTTCGCATTCTAAATCGCATAAAAGGCGTCTTAAGAACACATAAAAATATCGCTAAAAAGGACAAGAAGATAAAAAGTGCAGAAAAGCACTTGGGCGCCACTGTGGGTGCGCCTAAGTCCCAGGAGTTAGGTTTCCACCCCATTTTTCGTATTACTTGCATTTTACTTCTCAAATATGGATCTTTCTACGTATAAGTAGATATCAGAGCCCTCGGATCTGTAAATTTACATTCTAAATCGTGAAAAGAATTGAAAAGATAAGCAAATACATTACTAAAAGGGAAGGAAAAAAAGAGAAAAACAAACAGTGTACTTGGGTGCCACTATGGGTGTGCCCAAGTCTCTGCCAAGGGTATTTGTCCCTTTAATTTTGATCCTCGTGTCATCACCCTTAATTCTGAAGTCTCTGACATCATTAATTAACATTAAGACCCTGCATTTAATAATAAAGTATTAAAAATCGCGTCGAAGTATCGTCAAAAATTAGAAGTGCATTCCAATTTGCAGGGAGACACTTGGGTGCCACTGTGGGTGCGCCCAAGTCCCTAGTTCATTTTTCAATTGCATTTTCCATATTTTGCATTTTTATTTAGCTTATTATTGAATCTCTGTGATGAATATGACTTATTGCTAAACTTCCGAACTCTGAATTGCTAAATCATCACACTTTAGCCTAGGTTGCATTACTTTTGCATAAAACACCAAAAAATTTACAAAATCATAAAACTCTTCCCTTCTCATCTTACTCTTTAGTAATTAGAGAAGAGAACAAAAAAAAAAAAAAAAGAATAAAAGAAATATAAAAATTCAAACAAAAATGGAGTAGATGTTCATTAGGTGATCCTAGGCTATTGCACTCGTGCCTAAGTAAATTAATTAACTTAATCAAATTCCAATCTAAAATACTTAATTCAAAACATCTAAGTGAAAACATCCAATTAAAATCCATAGACTTAATTAATTAAACTTTAATTAATCAAACCCTAAAAGCCTAATCAACAACCCTTAATAAAGCTCTAATTAACCAAAACCCCACTTAGTAAAACCTAATTAACAACCCCTAATTAACAATCCCTAAGTAATAGAACCCTAATTTGATAAATCCTAACCAATCAAGAATCTAATAAAATAAAAACCTTAATTAACTAAGACCATAGTCAACGAAGTCCAATTAACAACCCCAAATTCAAACCTTAACCAAATTTTAATCAAACTTTGATTACCAACTCTTAATTTAAACCCTAATCAAGACCTAATTAAAACAATAAACCAATCACATTTCGAAAATAAAAACCTCTCCCAACCAAAACCAGAGTCAAATACCTGAAGCCAACTCAGAAATACCCTAGAAACCATCGAATTAGGAGCTACACTAGTAGACAGACACTTGGGCGCCACCACAGGTGCGCCCAAGTCACAGCACTCACCTGGGCACCCCACAGGTGCGCCCAGCTCCTTTGTCTAACCCCAAGACATGCTTCGGTTGTATTTCAATCACCCAACCCCAATCATTACCACCCGTGAGGTCTAGAGACTCAAACCAGTTCCGGATTCGGAATTTATTAACATAGACCACCTAAAACTATAAATCCAAGTGAACGATTTTCGAAGACAACCAAAACTCACAAATCCAGCACACCAGGAGGACTTAGGCGCCACCATAGGTGAGCCCAAGTCACATTTTACCCCTAGGACCACCGAATCCTTATTAATCTCAAATCTTGTCCCAAATCAGCACATTAAAAAACCCATACAATCCGATACAATTAAAACCAGAAGCTCGAATTAACCTAAAACACCAAACCAATTCAAATCACGAAAACACCCATTTGGGCACCACCCTCTTGGCGCTCATCCTCCCTTAATCACTAAGTAACCTAATCAATGGAAACCAAACTTAATCCTAATTAATGCAACACAGTAAACCACATTTAATTTAAAGAACGTTAATCCATACAAGTCCAACCTCAAATCAACCTAAGAAAACACGAAACTTACTACAACCAAAATTCCAAAACTTTACAGAACCGATAACAACCTTGGAATTAAAATTTTAATCAATTTAAACCCATCCGGAACCTCGAACCGAAGTTAGAGGACCGAAAAGCATCAAATCAAGACACGGGCGCCACTGCTGGTGCGCCCAAGTGCACAGAATCACTTAGGCGCCCACACAGGTGCACCCAAGTCCTCTGTCTCGCCTGGGTTGTGAACTTCAGTTGCTTTTCGAGTTCCGGACTTACAGTCATCACAATAAAATCAACCAAAACCTAAAACAATACCAGAACACAGACCTACCCTAAGTAGAAGCTCCCCGAATTCTAAAATTAATATTAATACCATCACCACTAGCCAAGCGACACAGAACCAGACACTTGGGTGCCATTGTAGGTGCGCCCAAGTCACCAGAGTGACCTAGGTGCCATTGTGTGTGCGCCCAAGTCCTCCGTCAATTCCGTTCAGCCGATTTCAACATTATTTCACATTTTAAATTCAAACCTTAAATTCCAGAACCCTAAAGTAAAAACACACTAATCAGAACTCTAAGACACTCCTAATCCATCTCTAAATCACTCCTAATCAACTCATAACTTAAAATAAATCGAGCCAATTAAAGTCACACCCAACAAGTTGCTTAGGCGTTGAAACCATCAAGCTTAGGTTGCCCACACCCTAGGATTAGATCGGATTATCTGATTAGGTAGCTTAGAGCATTAGGCTTCGTCCCATCACTTTTCCCGTTCCGCTAGGGGATTGGGAGAGCTGTTGTGGGCGGTCTAGAACCTTAGGTTAGGGTTAATCCGATGATCAGTAATAAAGCATTAATAACGTAAATCCAAGTAAAATCCCTTAGTTAGGCCCTTCTAGCCCGATATCAAAAAGCCATAAAAACCATAAAACCAACAAAATAAACCCAAAAAGATTTTTCCTTTGTTTCTTCCTCCGCCTTAGGTGCCAGATATTTAATCGAACTTAATGATAAAAGGGAATAAAGAACTGATTTCTAAAATTAAATAAATGAGAATAACGAGATGAGATGAGTGATTTCGCACACACTTTTAATCAATCACAGCCCATCGGCCACCCTAAAACAAACACTGGCCTATCGGCCATTTCCAATCAATCCTAGCCCATCGGCCACATTCAATCAATTACGGCCCATCGGCCTTTTATTTTTATCACTCATGTATCGCACACGAAAAACACAGAAATTACAAGTCAAAGTCTCATTTGCATCATCATTTTGGTTTGAAAAATCAGCCTTTAAACCTTATTTTGCCAAGGGATCAGAAGGGGGTACCCGGGAACGGGGCCAATCATCTTCTTAAATATTTGGCACCTCCCCCCCTTTTTATTTTATTTTCTTTATTTTAGTTATTCTATTTTACTTGGATATGTTACGATTATGCTATGTGAGGATTAACCTTTATTTAGACTTTAACTCATGACCCTGAATTAGCCCAATTAAAGAGACCCAAAGAGACCCAAATTAACGTGACAGGACAACCGTCGTGTGTTGCCGGCAACACATTAGACGATAGGAAGAACCCACCTTATTATTTTTCTCCCCATATTTCTTCAACTTTCATCGAAGAACGGTTTACGGCTGTACCGTAGCTGGCGATCGTGATCCGTCGATTTTGAGGGTAGTCGGAATCCTCATTTTCGATGTAAAATTTAAATAGCATATATAGATGAATGGAGATTTCCCCAAACCATGTCTCTCTTGGAGAGGGGGGGTCGAATTCACATCCGACAGCCTGGCGATCGTGATGGGACCTCTTGTGTTTTCCTGTCACTTATTTGGGTCTTTCTAAAGTTTTGTTATAGGACACGAACATCCGATCAATAATTGGATGTCCGTGTCCCATTCATTTTAGGGTGATTATGAGTGTAGTCAGAAAATTAAAACCTGAGGTCTGAGTATACCGCCTACTGAAGCCTTCCCTAATTATAACATAACAAATAAACCATCATTAAGACTTTCCCCTTTTGCCACTAAAATAAAAATTAATTAAAAAAAAAGAAACTCCAAAAAAAAAAAAAAAAAAAAACTCTCTTCTCTTCCCTTCCTTCTAATTCAAAACCATAAATCCTCTATTGGTGTTACATGACATTGTTTGAGAATTGCTTTGGAAATCTAATATAGGATGGCCTATCAAAATCCACATGGAACAGTTGCATCTCAAACATTATACATGCTTGACTCAAGTTACAAATCTCACACGACTCAAGATTTTCAAAACTTAAACAACTCATGCACGAATATAAACCAACACTACCACAATGAAAAACAAAATTATCGATACCTTTCCAACCAAACTATAATGACTCAAACCTCTTCCCTTAGATCTACACGATACTTTTACGCAAGCGAAGACTTAAACAATCCCACCTCTTACGAACACAAGAGATCAAACCATGGCCCAATCTATCATCCCCAATCATATCA
Organism: Persea americana; assembly: GCA_029852735.1. Lineage (NCBI taxonomy): Eukaryota > Viridiplantae > Streptophyta > Magnoliopsida > Laurales > Lauraceae > Persea > Persea americana. The sequence continues at coordinate 21,607,518 of CM056816.1, forward strand.
AACCACTTCTCAGCCAACTCAACATTACACTCAATCAAATCCAAACCCAATGCAGACGAACTCAAACTATCAAAACATTAATTACGACACAAATCATAATTTAAACATTAATAACCAACAAATTTATATCCAAAACACACAATATGTAACAACAAACCAAATCCTAATCCATCCTAATCAAACCTACCAATCTGTCCATCCCATCCCATCCAATCAGATTCCCTCGCTTATTCAAACTTACCCATCCATCCAAACCATCCCATCAAATCAGACTCCCTCCCCCATTCAAACCTACCAATCAATCCAACCCATTCCATTCAATCAAACTCCTTCTCTTAATCAAACATACCAGTCCATCCCAACCATCCCACCCAATCAAATTCCTTCACCAATCCAAACCATTCAACCTCCCATGACCATCTCGCATGATCAAACCCCCTTACCAATCCAAAGCGTCCGATCCAATTAACCTTACCAACCTATCCAACCTTCCATTACTATGCATCCTTATCCGACCTATCAATCATCCCAATCCACGCCATCCAATGAAAGCCATCATCCCACCCAACCCTCACCATTCAACCAAACAACACCACCTGCCATGATCGTTGACCAATTCCAGCCACGCCCTACCATACCATCCAACTCAATCCATCAACCAACCCAATCTCCAACGATCATATATCAACAATCCACTCAGGCTCCGACCGACCAACTTAGTCAAACATCTAATCAAAACCAAGACAAAAATTCACCCACAAAGGAGAAAACCCAAACTCCATTTTTACCATGCAAAACCAAAGTATCTCGAAAACAGATCCAGGAAGAGTTTGCTAAAATGATGGACATAAGTGAGCTAGAGTTGCCCAATCTGGACTGGTTTAAGAGTATCACTCCGAAAAATGATCCATATGCAAATACGGGAAAGCCTCTAGAAGAACAATTGATAGGTGGTGAATACCTAGAATGGGAACTTGGGTTAATCTCAAAAACTCTAAGAAGACTTATGACCGAAGAGATCAAGATCCCAATATTATGGAAAGGCTATGAGGTAGAAGAGGGGATACGAATTCTTAGAACATATTTTGCTCCCTTCCATCAACTCGAAAACGAAGAAATCAAAGGCATGCCATATCCCATAATTAATTGCCCACCAGATCGTGTTCTCAAGAATTGGACCTATGATCCTCTATATTTGACAACTTTAGCCCTTGAAGTAACCTATTATCCACTATATGACCAAACTTCTGAATCTTCCTATGAGATCTACGATCTCATCTTTAAAGACATGCCTCCTGAGGAATTTTATGACATGCTTTATGAAAATTATGAACACTGCGAAACACCTTGGGATGGTAAAACCCAGATCACCACACATCCAACGAACAAACCGAATCAATCACAAACAACCGTCCCATCAGAAATACCAAAAAAGCAAATGCCATCTCAAACACAAACAAACGAAGATCACCCAACACAACAAATAGAAGGCGTGAAGATTCAACCGATGACACATGAGACAATACAACCTAATGATTTACACGAAGAATTTGAATTCACGACGACTATGAAGATACTTGATCATCAAATGGAACGAGTGGATGAATTAATTAAGGATTTTGATTTCATAAGATCTAAAACACACGAACCAATCATGTTTGAATCGAATGACTTTGAATCAGGTGTGGAAACCCATAAACTGGTTAAACCATCTTCATTTGAAATAAAACACCAAGCACAAACAAATAAAATCATATGTGATCCAAAACCTCAGTCTAAGATGGATACAACCAAAAGACATAGACCACAATACAAACGAAAGAACTTGGATCTTACGCCATCATCTGAAACCAAAATCATGATCCGAAGACAAACAAACAGGCAACCAAACGATGAACAAGACTACCCTAGACCAAAACCAACGCATCTTGAACCCATCCCAACACCAGTTGAGGCAAGGAAGAATGAAAAAGAATATAAAGTTGAATTCCTCGGTCTCAGTATGTTTAGTGAATTGCAAATAGACATAAAGAAACTCAAATATGAGATTAGGAAGAAGTCGATCTTATCGAGCGTGCCACTAGAACGAGTAAATCCATCCTATCCCATTAATGAGTCCAATGCACCACCTAAGTGTTAGTTTTATGGTCTCAATCCATTAAGATTGATGTAATAAATTGATTAATTTCTTTATTTATCAATATATTCATGTTTTCCTTTAATGAGATGAATGGTGTTTTACTGCTTTAATGCACATAACCAATACAAATTACATAATGGCTCATGAGATGAACCGGAGTCCACAAATATATTAGATGTAACACGTGTGTGGATGAGATCCACATACAGGAGACATGTGTTGCAAATCTTATACTTGAATTGATTCACAACCAGTGATGAGATTGGGCATCTCATCTGACAAGGTTACAGTATTATGATCACTATGAGATAGTGTGATCTGTCTCCATCATCAGAATGTAAGATTTTGGACCATCATACTGGTACATTGGATGTATTGAAAGGACCATGAGAAGCACCTTAGGAACACTGTCTTTACTTTAAGGTTTGCTCTCATAATTCCCTAGCAATAGGCTCTCAATCCTGAGACATTTATGAACTCAAGTTTCTATCTATTCATTTACTTTGAGTCACCAATGAGTGAGGCCAACTGTAGGTCAACATCTCGGTGTCTTGGGTACGTGGTAGTAGGACTGTGGGAACGTGTAATGGTCAAGATGGAATCTATCTCTGTTGTCCCCTTGTGCCAATTAGTGGATTTATCATTGGTAAGTGTACACCCATCTCAATTAAGAGTTAATTGGATGGTACTAATGATTACTATAATTAATTGGGTCTAAAGGATAATAAGATATGGGTCAAAATTGGTGGGCTAGTCTGTCTAATTGACCCATGGATAATGATAGAGGGGTTCACTTGTAGTGATAGGGAAGTTTAGGGTCTTCATGTAATTTATTCCTAAGACTGGAGTTCAATTGCATTTATATAGTGGAGTTATTTGCAATTAACTGTGGGCCCGGATTGCACATGAGATGTGCAGTCGCGGTGTCCCAGTTGGAGCTAGCTTTCTATGGAATCCCTAGTGGTCCCCACGCTAGCTCAAGATTGGATCTTTACTAATTCTATTTGAATTCAAAAAGGAAAGCTACTATTTCTATTTGAAGTGAGACTTCTAATAGTGGTAATAGTAGAGCAAATGGTTACTAAGTGTAATGGAAGTTGGACTTCTAATTATACACTAAGAGAGAAGGTTGAAAAGTTATAAAAGGAAGAGGAGGGAGCACCCTTGGACGTCCATGCCCTATTCCAAGGAGTTGTGCACGCCCACCTCCTTTTGAGTTTACAAGAGTTGCATTCTTCTTCCCCTCTCTCTCTTCTAGTTTCCTTGGAGATTCTAGATAGTCTTTCTCTTGGAGATTCCACCATCTCTCTTGTGGAAAGAGATCTAAAGCGGGTCATAGCGTGGAAGACGATTGGGCATTGGAGATTCTGATCTTAGAAGAGCTCTTCATCAAAGAGTTGAATCAAGTTCTCCATTAGAGCACAACCAAGCTCCATAGGTATTTTCTACTCTTTGTATGTTGTGGAATTTCGTGGTTGCATGTTTAGTGCTGTTTCTATCCTTTTGATAGGTTTGTTTGCTGATCATGATAGCTGAGTTTGAGGACATGCATCTTGGATTGGGTTTTGATGGCTTTTGGATAGGTGTTCATCACTTCTAGTTCGTGAAAAGTTTTTGAAACCTATCCAAGAGGTCCACCCACTTCCAACACTAAGAATCAACGCCAAGAGATTGTTAGGCCTTGCACCGAAATTCAACAAGGAAGCCCCCTGATAGGTCCTACCATCTCATTAGAAAAGACCCTAGAGGAGGAACCACAGTCAAATGGTGTCTTGACTAGTGAGCCTCATAGGTCAAACGCTTTTAGAAGATCAAATGATAACAGTATGATTGAATCGATTTTAGAGGACAAGCATAACTTCCACAATGAGATAGAGCATAATCATGTATTATCCATGATTAAGGCCCATTTAAATGCGAGACTGAGACTTCAGAGTATTTTAAAAGGTTTACCATGTCCACCCTTAACCAATCCAATAATCATGAGCCAAAATTACATAGAATACTTCGAGAAGAGACGACTACCAAAAGTTGATTCAACTCTGATCCTTCACCTAGAATGGTACCTTGCCTATAAAGAGAAAAATCCAAGCACAACAGCAAAGATCATTCCCGAACTAGAAAGCCAAATAGAGTGTGATCCAATTAGTCTTCATGAAAGGATTGAGACCACTCTTGAAGCTTTAGGAAAGACCGTTGGAGACTTGACCATGGAAGAACTTTCTAGTATTTGCCCAAATGTGCCACCTAAGATTCCAGTAGTCCCAAAGAGCAATGTAAAAATCCACACGACTAAAGGAAGTCTTGTCCCACATGACCATCCAGTCATGGCACAACCAAAATGTCAAAATTACTCTTTCGCTCAAAGACTCTTACGATGTAAGTCTGCTAAGTTACAACGAAAATTTAGAGCACGCCTAGCAAAACATGGACGAACTACATTTAAGGAAGCTAGACGCACTATAACAAAACCTAAGCCCGAAGAAAAAGGGAAAATCACATGGTTCGTAGAAAAGATGAGGGTCAAACAATTAGGAAAACAAATGACCAGAGATCATCAAGAAAAAATAGAAAACCATCTTTTAAAGATTCCACATCCACTAACTGTTTAAACTCTTTAAGGCCAAGGCCCAAATGGCAGAGGTCTAAAACATTTCAACGCTCTCGTTTTCGACGAGGGCAAACTAAAGATCCCCAATATAAGAGGTTTATCTCAATGCATCAACGAGTGAGAACATATCCACATTATCAAAGAAATCAACATAATGAGACACACATAAAACCTTTTAACGTGATACCAAGGCCCAAGTGGCGGAGGTCTAAAATATTTCAACGATCTCTTTTTCGGATGGACCAAAATAAAAACTCATGGGCTAAACAAATTATCCTAACATCTCAACGACGAAGAACATACCAAAGTTATCAAAGAACATACCATAATAAAATGAAAATGAGATATATTATCATCAGATCAAGGCCCAAATGGCGAAGGTCGAAAAATGTTTCAACGCTTTCATTTCCAAAGAGAGCGAAATGATAAGACCCAGACCAAACACCCATTGATAAAAACACGTAGGTCAAGAGGTCTTAAACGCTCACATTTTCGAATAGTCAAAATATTGAAAGTGCGCACCACATCACTAGCACACATAATGGGAAATCATAAGCATGCTAGACAAATCTCCGACTTCATGCCAATGAAGGGCTGCAAATTCAAGCAAGCCCACATAAACTAGCTATTACTTAGGATTATTACAAAAAAAAAAAAAAAGGAAAAAGATAAAAAAAACATAAAAATCACAAAACCCTAAAAACCCCAAAAAATAAAAATCATAAACCCCCAAAAAAAAGTATAAATAATATAAAAACACAATTGTTTGATCATCATAAAAGGCATAGGTGAACTAGAACAGTGCAAAATCCTTCTGCTGGAACAATCGTGACTAGAAGAGTTCATGAGTCAGATTAATGAGACAGATTATGAGTATTTTCCCATTACTTGAAAACTAGGACTGCCCTAGGAGCAATGATTATTAATGATGCATGGGTGTAATTAGTGGATACCAAACATGGTGACTTAGCATACCACATTAGAGATTTAAGAACTGCTCGAGGCATTCATATTATTGACAACAACTAGGGCATATGTCAATATCAAAGCTAATACGATAGTCAAAATCATTAAGAAAAACATAATAGCTTGACTCGGCATCCCCAAGGTGTTCATAACAGACAATGGTCCACAATCTACATCCCAACAAATAAATGAGTTCTACACAAAATATGACATAGAACTACATCATTCAACCCCGTACTATCCCCAAGCAAATGGTCAAGCCGAAGCAACCAACAAGACATTACTGAAGATCATCAAGAAGACTATGCAGACCACCAAAGGTAGTGATTGGCCAGACCATTTGGTCGAAGCGTTGTGGGCGTATTAGACCTCAATAAGAACTCCCACAGGAGAAACCCCATACTCTTTGACCTATGGAATGGAAGCAATCCCTCCCCTCGAAGTCCTTCACCCGTCACTGTGCATCCAGCTAGATGAAGATATGACAGAAGACCAAAGGAGAGAAGCGTTGCTACTTCAGCTAGACCTACTTGACGAGAAGAGAATGAAAGCAGCAGAGCACGCACATGAATATCGGAAGCAGATTGCCAGAGCCTACGGCAAACATGTCAAAAAAAAAAAAAAAAGAAAGAAAATTCAAAGTTGGCGACTTCGTGCTGAAACGCATCGCTCCATCTCAGCTTCCGCATCCCAGAGGTAAGTTATGACCCAATTGGGAAGGCCTTGTGCAATCAAAGAAGTATATCTTGGAAATGCATATAGACTAGTAAACGTAGAGGGGGAAGACCTCCCCGATCCATTGAACGCTATGCACCTGAAAAGGTATACAGTATAACCCTTCCCTACTTCTTGTAGAATATGACCCTCCTTGCCCCTTGGCGTAGTTGTAGAAATCATATAGGGGGACCGAAGAGATGCACTCTTGCCGAACTTGGAACTCAAACACACATCGGCACTTAAAAAACACAATGAGGAGAGTCTGCCCCACACAAATTCCGCACGATTAAAGCCATTCGATGTGAAGGTTTGAAGGTGAGTTCGCCCATGTCATGAAAGCTTTTCGACCGTTTGCTAAAAAAAAGAAGAAAAAAAAAAGAAAAAAAAGCATTTAATTAGAAAGCCTTAAAAAAAATATTCGTAACTAGTTTGGGTTCGTAGCCTTTTTAACCCGAGCCAATAAGCCCTTAGGGGTATTTGCATACCTAGTGCTCTAAAGCCGTCTGGTTTGGGAGTCATTGGCTTAATGCTCGTTACATGGGTTAATTAGAAAGCTTAAAGGACCTAGACATTGCACAGTTACATGCTAAAAAAAAACAGAGAGAGAGAGAGAGAGAGAGAGAGAAAAGAGAGGAGAGAAGCCACGATGGAGTCACACAAGATGTGGGTATGCTCCCCATGGCTAACGCTTCAGAAGCCATTACCCTAGGATCCCATTTCCTTTCGACCCCATTACAAAAATAAATAAAAAAGAAGAAATCCTTATTAGAATTAGGCCCATTGGAGTGGCATGGGTACTCATCGGACGAACTGAGCAGAAGGTGGTAAAAAACCACAACCTAAAGAGGCACGGCGACTTACCTCCCCACACACGAACACGATTCACGAACGAGCCCTGAGGGCGGTCAAGTGCTTTCCGAAGTTCAACCAAAAAGGCTATGCAGCTACAAAAGGAGGCTTGCGAGGGCTCAACCTCCAAATGATAGTTAGGGAAGATCACGTTACCGCCAAGGTGACAATCATGGAATGAGGGTACATTCTTGCCCACGGCCAAAATAAACACTAGTCTTATGCTGAGGCATTTTTTATATATATTTATATATGTATATATGAATATTTGTCTATCTCACACGGCTTCCCAATCTGGGTCCTCATCGCATACACGATTGCCACGAGCACTCACTATCCTACACACACTCACCTCATCCAGGCTTTCATTACTAATGACTTTTGGTTGAATGCAGGAAAAACACATATCCCTAAGGTCCCATTCCCGATCTTGTTTATCTCAAAGCTTGAATGCTAAAACAACCCCCTGACATTTTTACAGAGAAAAAAAATAATCTTGCTTCAAACAAACCATGCAGGGGACCAAAAGTACTGTACTAACAAGTTTGTTTTGAGACCTTTGCAGGAAAACCAACTCTGGTCATATTCAAAACACCCCTCAAGCTGGGGCATTTTTATTTATTCTCTTTGAGATCACATCACGGGTACTATTTTGTGCACAACTCCCTATAACTTGAAATATAATAATGATTAATGGAAATTGTGGATCATGTCTGTTTGCTGGCGTAGATTGAATTTGACTACTATTTATATACCATGGACGATGTCTACCATGGGATTTTATGATAAAATATGATGATTGTTAACATATGCCTTCACATCTATAACTGATATTGTGAATGCCTCGAAACATAGAATTGCCTAGGTTACAAATGTCATACACTCAGGCACTCCTTGTTCTTTGAGAACCCAATTCTATGTTGCTTATTATGTTTGAAATAATGTGAGACTGTGCCTATTTGATTTTTATTATATGAATCTCACTTTATTTATCCTGGACTACTAATGCTCCCTTTATGAGATCCCCATGCCTAGACACGGATTTCGAGGAACTATAAAGAGATTTCACCAATATCTCCCTTATTTTTTAGACCTCAAAAAATCATCGGGTACAAAACTTGTCACTTGTAAGAGAGATATACTTCATTTAAGTCATCGGTACCCCTCATAAGCATCATTTCATCATCATACACAACCATGACACTCCTAAGTCAATCATCACAACCATTATCAAGTCATGAATCACACGTTCGCGTCATGGATGTCACATGCACTTGTGCACATCATATACATCATAATACATACATCAGATGAAAGAATGGACATTGAAACAACATCCCTCCATCATAGGTATAACACTAATGATCAACATCAATCATAACTACTACACCAACAACAATAGGGCCTCGATGGTCTCTACACAATTCCCAATAGAATAGGGGGCCTCGTAAGAGTATGACTCCAAGAGTATGTACCAGTATGGAGAAACCCTCCAACATCTAACATAATTCCCTGATGCTCTGAATTCGTTCTTAAATCTTTAAGGGATCCATCCCAAATACAACCGACTCATGATAGCCTCATCAACCGAAATGACCTTATAACGCCCTAGCTGTCATATGACCCTGTTAACGACATGCCTAATAGCAATCTGTGGTGCGTGGAGCGATATGCCCATCTCAAATAAATCACACCCCTCCAGCACCGCAATCAATACATAACCCAAGCCACGTTGATAAGGACGCCAAGTGACCTACCAAAGTAAATTCCATAAGGGAAATCAACTCACTAAGTGAAGCACTAAAACCAAACTCAAATTTAAAATTAAAACCAAACTTTAAATTGAAACTAACAGACTTAAAATTAAATTTAAAATTAAAATTAAAATTAAACTTAAACTTAAACTTAAACCTAAATTAAAGACTTAACCCAACAAAGCAGAGAAAAAGGATGCGTGCCTTGTGGTTCCCCAACTCATTTAACATGAAATGGTAGCTTTGTTGTGCTCCTCCTTGCCCCTCCATGCCGAGATCAATTAAGATTGTCATAGGACGTCCTCCACTCTTCTTTTACTCTGCAAAAATAAAAGATTAACAATCAATAAAATTCATCAACCAACTAATGATAATGAACTTAATTTAAAAACGACTAGACATAACAGAAATGAACATAACCAAAAGAAAAAAAAAAAAAACAGCTCACAAAATGACTAATGACAAAATAAAAGAAAACCCGACTAAAAAGAGAAAAAGAAAAAAGGAAGCAATGATTCAACTAGCAAATAAACCAACTAACTAAAACCACATTTTAAAAAGAAAAGAAAAGAAAAACACCAACTCATCAACCTAAAACATAAACAACAAAACTTAACCAAAGATTAAAAAAAAAACCAAGACCAATTAACTCATAACCAAACCAAAACAAACCAAGACAAACTTAAAACCACATAAAGCGTAAAAGTCAAGATAATAAACTAAACAAATTAAATTAAACATAAATCAACATTTAAAACCAAGCTAATAAAATGAAACCAACAAAAGCTAATTAAAACTAAACAAAACCAATTTTAAAATCCAATTAATCCACAACTAAGCTAAAAGATAAAGTTAAAATACACCTCATAAACACAATCAGCAAGAAATGATAATACACCACACATATTTAATCCAACTCAACAAAATCAAGATTAAGTTCAATATTCAATGGTTTGCATGCGTACATCATCTATAAGAAATAGAACTTTACCACTCCTCCACACATCACTTTATTCCATAGTCCTTCACGTCTTTACCACTATGCATCACTTCATTCCATATTTCACTTCACTACATTAGTACTCCACTTCAGAATCTTTACCACTATGCTTTACCCATTACACCATGCCCGCGTCCATAATGCATCACTCATCAAGCACCACACATCACACATAAGCGCACTAAAAAAAATGAATTGAAATTGCCCCCCTTAAATCCACAAAAACAGTAAAAAAACAAACATAAAAAAGAATTCACCAAAAACTGAGTCTAAATTAACTAAAACACTCAACAAACCCAATCACAACAACTAATTTCATTAATTTCCACAAATTGCACAGAATCCCCTTTTTCCCCAAACTTCGCCTAAATCGAGCTAGGACCTTCATCCCCAAGCTGAAGCGGACATGCCCCACCATTTTCATGAAGACCCATCACCTCCATGGCCATCACAGCCGATGGTCGAACCTCATTCCACATCTTAGAACTAAAAAAAAAAAAGCGGGGGATCAAAAACTTGGAGGCCTATGCCATAGAATCTGATCAAGCCTAACCCATGGCCCACTCCTATTAGCTATCTTTGATCAATAACTACCCACCTTACAATATTAGGACTAGAACACTTGGGTTGATAATTTTTTGGGCAAAAACATGATGGAAAGTAAAAAGAAAAGAGGGGACCATGTCCAATTCAAGAACAAAAGCACAATCAATCGAAAAATCACAAACCAATTTAAAACAACAACAATAATAATAAAAAAGTTTAAGGAACTTAAACCTGAACATAAATATGATAAAAGCCACCAACACACATCCCAAAACAACTAATCTAAAACAAACTAATTAATCAAACCTAAACAATTGACTTAAACGAAAGGAAACTTGGGAGTAAGGAAGAGCTTGACAGTTCTGAGATCCGAAGTCTAAGAGAGCAGGAGTTGTGGGAAATTCATAACCTTGGCTCACTTATATAGATTAGAGTTCGAGCCCCATAAGGATTTTAAAAGAACTCGAACTGCATCTTGGGTGCCACTCCCTGGGCGCCCAGGTCACCTATTTTTCTTAAAATTCAGGGCTTCTCTTTGAGAAGGACTCTAAGCGCTGAATATGTAGTTCCACATAGGCACCACACCCTGGGTGCCCAGGTCATCTATTCTTAAAAAATCAGGCTTTCATTCCGACAAGGACTCTTAGTGCGATTGGCTGTATACAAGTCCTACTCCGAGACTAACTCAGAATTCAACCTGGGCACCACCCCTTGGGCACCCAGGTCACATGTCTCCCTGAATTAGGAGTTCTACTTCGAGACCAACTCAAAATGCAGTCTAGGCAGCACTCCTTGGGTGCCCAGATCACATATTATTCTGAATTCGAAATTCTACTTCGAAACCAACTTGAAATGCAACCTACTTCCTTGAAGTCAAAACTCCATTCTAAGATGGATTAGGACTGCATCTTGGGCGCCACTCCTTGGACGTTTAGGTGACTTGTCTTGCAAATCCACCATTCTACTTCGACACGAACTCTGTTTTTGCAATCCGCCTAGGCACCGTCCCCTGGGTGCCCAAGCTGTCTGCTTTCATACTCCTTGAACCAAATCCCAAGCAGGCTAGGCACCACCCCTGTGGCGCCTATCCATCACCTTAGAGAACCATAGTCCTCTTTGAGTCAAATTGTCCTAGAATTCTGAAAAGTTGAACCCGAACAAGAATTGATGATGATCGATGATAAAAATAATAAACATAATCATAATATATAAAATAAAAAAAAAGAAACAAAAAAAAAAAAAACAACAAAAAAATAAATAACTAAAAAGAGAGAGGTCACTTAGGCGCACCAGGGGTGGCGCCCAGGTCTGCTTCGAGGAATTCACCACAAAGGGTACAGGTTTAGCCATGATAATTCTATTAGGCCTTCACAAATTCGTGGGAAATACTTCCAGTGGTACTGCAAGGCTATCCTAAGCCTTTTTAAGAGCCAAAAGGTCCAAACTACATATAATACAACATCTTAACACCCATAAAAAAAAAGGGGTAACATAATGTCAACCAAAAAAAGAACCTCATAAGATCGAAGATAATGCAACATAACAAGCTTAAAGCACAGAAAAAGGGTTGAACAAGTATCTATAACACAAAAAGAAAAAAAAAAAAAAAAAGAGGGAAAGCCACTTGGTCGCACCAAGGGTGGCGCCCATGTCTATTACGGGGAATCCATCCCGCATGTGTCCGGTTCAACCTAGGTCAACCCATTAGGTCTTTTGAAATTCGTGAAACAAACATCGCAAAGATACTGTTATGTTACTTTGAGATCTCTAGGGAACCAAAAACATGAGCTCTTTGTTTAAACAAGTCCAAGTTAAGTACTCATGTAATGCAACACCTTGAAGAACAATTAAAGGGCGTAAAACTCGGAAAAGAGAAATCTACAAGATGTAAGAAATAACAGCACCTTACAACAAATCAAAAAAAAAATAAAAAAATGGCCTAGCGATACTTGGATCAAATGGTGAAATTTTATTCTTAAAACTACGTTGGAATCCAATTTCGATTAAATTAAAAGATCATCAACAATTGAGAATAAGCAAAATGAAGGATTACCAATCTAATATCATCATAAAATTTTCATAATCTTAAAGAACATGATATGACAACAAGAAACCTTACATAACATCGAAAAAAAAAAGAAAAAGGAAACATCTTTGTTTTTGAAAGGAGAAAGAGAAAAGGAATAAGTAAAGATAATCTAACCTAAGTAAGACAAAAGGCATAATTTGATAAGCCCAAAACAAATCTGAAACTTAAGCATAATCAAAACACTACACCATACCCAAAAGCAAGGACAAAACAAGATAGAAGATGTTGCATGAGCTAGAGCCAAAAGAGAGGAAAGAATGGTTACTTAGGAACAAGAGAGAGACCAAACACCTTGAAATCCAAGATCTAGAAGAATAGACTGATTAGTGTAAGAAGGCCCATAGGCAATACTTCCTTTTATAGATTAGTGTCCCAAATTGAGAAGGAGACGAAGTACCCCTTGGGCGCACACCCAGTGGCGCCCAAGTCCTTCCAACTGTCTGATTCCATTACCTACAGAACTTCCCTTCTTAAAGAAGTCGAAACCAAGTAGAAGACTACTTGGGCGCACACACAGGTGCGCCCAAGTACCCAGAAACACATGGGCGCCCCTCCATGTGCGCCCAACTCTTTTTCTCAACCCGAAGAGCCCCCCCATGCGCTTGAATTTGAGATCGAGATAGCTTGATGATGATCAGTAATGAAACCTAGATAAAATAAAATAAAATAAAAAGACAAAACAACAAAAGAATAACAAAAGAAAATAAATTGTGAAAATTGGCGCATCAAGCATTATCCCATCACGTGAAAGCTCATCACATACACTTCAGTCCCATCATGCATGCATCATGCATTATATCTCAGGTCATTACCATCAGTAAAATTGGAATGATTACCTCTCAAACTATGGAAATCATATACTACTGACAAAAATGCAGAATCTTTTAGTGTTGGTTCCAATATAGGTTCCTAAAGAGAAAGCGAAAACACCAAAGGTAAAGGACCTTTAAGCACACTGATGGAGGATGATGACAAGTGCACAAGCTTCGGCAAACAAATGATGAAAGGAAGTACTGGCAATGATCCTAATGTTTGGATTTATGGAAAGCTTTTGAGGTAAGTACCACTAACTATGATTTTCATGATTTTACCTCACGTCTAGAAATTGAGTCACCACAGGCCTCCCTTAAGTGCTTACGATAGGTACGGCAACCTTGATACCGTGTTCTCACGCATTGTGTGTTCACCGACTCAAATCTTGACGTTGGAGGATGGAAACCGTATAACTCGAGACTCTTCACGATAAGCACCAAAAAGATGATCGAATCTATCCCAGGTTCTCAATTAAGCTTGGGTGAAGACCAAGATCCCTAGAGAGTGACGGTTATTCCGGTGACCATCTTCCGTTGATTTAGCTTTATCGATGCATACGTAAGGTTCAAAATCAAACATCTTTAAAAATAAAAAAAAATGCAGCTCATTCTCATATGCACCTCACACTATTGCTTGAACTATGTTTGTGATTGCCTTCAAGATCCTCATTATTGCTAGTTAGTTTTAACTATGCCTTGAACATTCAACTGTGGATGAAAGTAAAAAGATGTTATATATGATGATTTGAATTAAACTCTATTGCATGAACAAAGGAAATTCTAATAGTGACCTAGCCAATCGAAAGATCGACGTCTGATTCAGACCACTGGGGCACAGTTCCCACCATCATTTTCAATTTCAGCAACCAGGGCATAGTTCCCAACCGGCCACGTGGCAATACCAAGGGCATCGAGGCATAGATCTCGGGTTTCCAATCAAATCAGTAGGCACGTAACTTCATCTTTTTTTTCTTTTTCCCCCTGAATCAAAATCAATCCCAGAGAAGTGCACCCCACATTTAGAACGAGTTTGCAATTGCATACATCCATAGGTGGCCACTCCCGCGAACTCAAAAGCTCCCGTGAGTCATGAGTGGCGTGTCTACTTTCTTTGGAGCACAACTCTCCACGTGCTATTCTCCAAAGAGGGGCATATTGTAGACACCTCATTTGGCCCCCTATGATAGCCCTAAACACCTGTCATATATAGCGGTACCCCCATTTCACCCATAATTAAATGGTTAATGGCATAATTCAGATTAATTAATAACGGTGAAGATGCTTGTTGATAATTTTAGACTTAGTTCAACGATTTTTAGAGATTCGTGAGAGAAAAGTCAAACCGCGTCGAGATCTCGATTCCAACCCACTGCTCACACAAGGAGCGAACCGTGACACTATTCAAACCTTTTCCGGACCAGTTGAGACATGCTAAGGCCAATTCCTACAAAGATCGTGCTTAGTTTGCCAAATGTCACCCGATTAGCCTAAGTTAGGAAACTAAATCCATTGATCCAGATATCCCTCACTTTTCCTAACCCCTAATCATCATAAAAATTGAACCTGTGGATTCCTCGCTTCGAGATCTTTCCGACGATATATAGAACGTCCAAATCCGACCATTGGATCAAAAGATATAACCCTCGGAAGATTGCCCTAGCGGCCCCCACTCAAGACATACATGGGCGCCACCACAGGTGCGCCCATGTACTTGGGCACACACAAAGGTGCGCCTAGGTCCCCAGTAATGTTAAAAATGCACTTCGGTGTATACTTAGGTATATCCCACTCTACTCTTCACAGTTCCGACTCAGTTTAGACCCAAAAACAGCCCGAAACCGAACCCCGGACTCATTAAGCTTCGAAACAAGACCTGGGCGCCTCCATATGTGCACCCAACTCATGGGACCCACTTGGGCGCCACCACGGGTGCGCCCAAGTCCCGAGCAGCCCTAATTCGACCTTGGGATGTGAGAGCCTTCTAGAAGTTCGTGCAAACAGCAGCCCTAATCCCTCTTGCACACCCTAAACCCTTATTTAAGGATCTCCTAACTTAATTTACAAAGAGGCTACCCGAAAACCCTAAGAAAAGAGACAAAAAGAGAGAATAAAGAAGAAGAAGAAGAAAGGTAGCCACCATTAGGGAGAGAAAGCTTCAGATCTAAAGAAGAAGAAGAGGAAATAGAGGAGGAGGCTTTCATACTTTCAACAAGAGCCATAGAACTTCACGAAAGCCTCGTTCTAGGAACTTAACAAACACTTCGATAAACCGGTATTCCTAGATCTCTCTTCTTTTATTGCATTCCATTGCTATACACGCTTAGAAATTTGTTTAGGATCATTCATACATAGTATATCTTCATTAATAATAGTAGGTTTGTAGTTGATCTGATTTTCAGTAATCATCCATTATTAGGAACATGCCTAGGATCAATCATAAGTAATAGATTCGCATCATTTTCATCATCCCGAACTCGTGATTAGGTTAGATTTTGCATCCATATCATCCTCATTAAGAAAAATCCGAACTTGAAAGAGAAAAGTGCAGAAAAGCACTTGGCCGCACATACAGTTGCGCCCAAGTCCCAAGAGTTGGGTTTCAACCCCGTTTTCGTCATACGTGCATTTTGTCTCTCAAATTCGGGTTCTTCTTTGTGAAAGTAGATATCAGAGCCTTTGGATCTGTTGTTTCGCATTCTAAATCACATAAAAGGCATCTTAAGAACACATAAGAATATCACTAAAAAGGACAAGAAGAGAAAAAGTGCAGAAAAGCACTTGGGCACCACTGCGGGTGCGCCTAAGTCCCAGGAGTTGGGTTTCCACCCCATTTTTCGTATTACTTGCATTTTATTTCTCAAATATGGATCTTTCTACGTATAAGTAGATATCAGAGCCCTCGGATCTGTAAATTTACATTCTAAATCGTGAAAAGAATTGAAAAGATAAGCAAATACATTACCAAAAGGGAAGAAAAAGAAGAGAAAAACAAACAGTGTACTTGGGTGCCACTGTGGGTGCGCCCAAGTCTCTGCCAAGGGTATTTGTCCCTTTAATTTAGATCCTCATGTCATCACCCATAAATCCGAAGTCTCTGACATCATTAATTAACATTAGGACCCTGCATTTAATCATAAAGTATTAGAAATCGCGTCGGAGTATCGTCAAAAATTAGAAGTGCATTCCAATTTGCAAGGAGACACTTGGGTGCCACTGTGGGTGCGCCCAAGTCCCTAGTTCATTTTCCGATTGCATTTTCAATATTTCGCATTTTTATTTAGCTTATTATTGAATCTATGTGATGAATATGACTTATTGCTGAACTTCCGAACTCTAAATTGCTAAATCTTCACACTTTAGCCTAGGTTGCATTACTTTTGCATAAAACACCAAAAATTGTACAAAATCATAAAACTCTTCCCTTCTCATCTTACTCTTTAGTAATTAGAGAAGAGAACAAAAAAAAGAATAAAAGAAATATAAAAATTCAAACAAAAGTGGAGTAGATGTTCATTAGGTGATCCTAGGCTATTGCACTCATTTCTAAGTAAATTAATTAACTTAATCAACTCCAATCTAAAACACTTAATTCAAAACATCTAAGTGAAAACATCCAATTAAAATCCATAGACTTAATTAATTAAACTTTAATTAATCAAACCCTTAAAGCCTAATCAACAACCCTTAATAAAGCCCCAATTAACCAAAACCCCACTTGGTAAAACCTAATTAACAACCCCTAATTAACAATCCCTAATTAATAAAACCCTAATTTGATAAATCCTAACCAATAAAAAATCCAATAAAATAAAAACCCTAATTAACTAAGACCGTAGTCAACGAAGTCCAATTAACAACCCCAAATTCAAACCTGAACCAAATCTTAATCAAACTTTGATTACCAACTCTTAATTTAAACTCTAATCAAGACCTAATTAAAACAATAAACCAATGACATTTTGAAAATAAAAACCTCTCCCAACCAAAACCAGAGTCAAATACCCGAAGCCAACTCAGAAATACCCTAGAAACCATCGAATTAGGAGCTACACTAGTAGACAGACACTTCGGCGCCACCACAGGTGCACCGAAGTCACAACACTCACCTGGGCGCCCCCACAGGTGTGCTCAGCTCCTTTGTCTAACCCAAAGACACGCTTCGTTTGCATTTCGATCACCCAACCCCAATCATTACCACCCTTGAGGTCTAGAGACTCAAACCAGTTCCGGGTTCGGAATTTATTAACATAGATCACCTAAAACTATAAACCCAAGTGAACGATTCCCGAAGACAACCAAAACTCACGAATCCAGCACTTGGGCGCCACCACAGGTGCACCCAAGTACACCAAGAGGACTTAGGCGCCACCACAGGTGCGCCCAAGTCACATTTTACCCCTAGGACCACCGAATCCTTATTAATCTCAAATCTTGTCCCAAATCAGCACACTAGAACACCCCTACAATTCGAAACAATTAAAACAAGAAGCCCGAATTAGCGTAAAACACCAAACCAATTCAAATCACGAAAACACCCATTTGGGCACCACCCTCTTGGCGCTCATCCTCCCTTAATCATTAAGTAACCTAATCAATGGAAACCAAACTTAATCCTAATTAATGCAACACAGTAAACCACATTTAATTTAAAGAACGTTAATCCATACAAGTCCAACCTCAAATCAACCTAAGAAAACACGAAACTTACTAGAACCAACATTCCAAAACTTTACAGAACCGATAACAACCTTGGAATTAAAAATTTAATCAACTTAAACCCATCCGGAACCTCGAACTGAAGTCAGAGGACCGAAAACCATCAAATCAAAACTTGGGCTCCACTGCTGGTGCTCCCAAGTGCACAGAATCACTTAGGTGCCCACACAGGTGCGCCCAAGTCCTCTGTCTCGCCTGGGTTGTGAACTTCAGTTGCTTTTCGAGTTCCGGACTTACAGTCATCACAATAAAATCAACCAAAACCTAAAACAATACCAGAACACAGACCTACCCTAAGTAGAAGCTCCCCGAATTCTGAAATTAATATCAATACCATCACCACTAGCCAAGCCACACAGAACCAGACACTTGGGCGCCACTATAGGTGCGCCCAAGTCACCAGAGTGACCTAGGTGCCACTGTGTGTGCGCCCAAGTCCTTCGTCAGTCCCATTCAGCCGATTTCGACATTATTTCACCTTTTAAATTCAAACCTTAAATTCCAGAACCCTAAAGTAAAAACACACTAATCAGAACTCTAAGACACTCCTAATCCATCCCTAAACCACTCCTAATCAACTCATAACTTAAAATAAATCGAGCCAATTAAAGTCACACCCAACAAGTTGCTTAGGCGTTGAAACCATCAAGCTTAGGTTGCCCACACCCTAGGATTAGATCGGATTATCTGATTAGGTAGCTTAGAGCATTAGGCTTCGTCCCATCACTTTTCCCGTTCCGTTAGGGAATTAGGAGAGCTAATGTGGGCTGTCTAGGACCTTAGGGTAGAGTTAATCTGATGATCAGTAATAAAGCATTAATCACGTAAATCCAAGTAAAATCCCTTAGTTAGGCCCTTCTAGCCCCATATCAAAAAGCCATAAAAACCATAAAACCAACAAAATAAACCCAAAAAGATTTTTCATTTGTTTCTTCCTGCACCTCAGGTGCCAGATATTTAATCGAACTTAATGATAAAAGGGAATAAAGAACTGATTTCTAAAATTAAATAAATAAGAATAACGAGATGAGATGAGTGATTTCGCACACACTTTTAATCAATCACGGCCCATCGGCCACTCTAAAACAAACACTGGCCCATCGGCCATTTCCAATCAATCCTGGCCCATCGGCCACCTTCAATCAATTACGGCCCATCGGCCTTTTACTTTTATAACTCGTGTATCGCACACGAAAAACACAGAAATCACAAGTCAAAGTCTCATTTGCATCATCATTTTGGTTTGAAAAATCAGCCTTTAAACCTTATTTTGCCAAAGGATCAGAAGGGGGTACCCGGGAACCGGGCCGATCCTCTTTTTAAATATTTGGCACCTCCCCCCCTTTTTATTTTATTTTCTTTATTTAAATTATTCTATTTTACTTGGATATGTTACGATTATGCTATGTGAGGATTAACCTTTATTTGGACTTTAACTTATGACCCTGAATTAGCCCAATTGAAGAGACCTAAAGAGACCCAAATTAACGTGACAGGACAACCGTCGTGTGTTACCGGCAGCACATTAGATGAGAAGAAGAACCCACCTTATTATTTTTCTCCCCATATTTCTTCGACTTTCATCGAAGAACGGTGTTACGGCTGTACCGTAGCTGGCGATCGTGATCCGTCGATTTTGAGGGTAGTCGGAATCCTCATTTTCGATGTAAAATTTAAATAGCATATATAGATGAATGGAGATTTCCCCAAACCATGTCTCTCTTGGAGAGGGGGGGTCGAAATTCACATCCGACAGTTTTCTTCAGAGGAATCAAGCCAATAAATGAGAAGAAATGTCAAGAAAAATACAGGAAAAAAAAAAGCAAAAAAGCCCGAAGAACGGCCGAGAAATGGCGACCAAACGGCGATCGAAAAAAGGGACAAAAGTCCCATGGTCGCCGGCGACCAAACGGCGATCGAAAAAAGGGACAAAAGTCCCATGGTCGCCGGCGACCCTGGAAATCCAGGTCGCCGGATTTCCGCCGAAACAACCGTTTTTCCGATCCATTTTGTGTTTCGCGATGTTTGGCCCCTGTGATTTTCTTAAATTCTGATTTTTGAGGCATGATATCTGTCGATCTTCGTCAACATCACGGATCCGCCATCGAAATCATTTGATCATCATCGAACACTCCGAAATCGCCAACTGGCCTACCAAGAAAGCACAATTTCTGCCCGACCGATCGTGAAATCGACTGGACAAATGTTGCTAACCCACTAGTACCAATCAATATCTGAAATTTCATAGTCATCCGATGTCGATCAATATGAGAATCCATCGATGATCATCGCCAGAAGAATTCCAAAAGACGCGGCGCGGCCCGCGACTCTTCAAGCGACTTAGCGACCAATTAATGCTGTTATTAACCCGTTTATGACAACTAATTACAGTCATTAACTCATTATTCTGGATGGCCCAATCAGAAGCAAGCAAATGGAAGTTACAAGCCCAATTAATCATGGCAATTAACTATGTAACTCCTATCATTATGGAGATTAATCATGGTAATTAATAATGAAACCCCTATCATCATGGAGATTAAATGCCGATTATTCTCCATCGGCCAATTAAATTCAAGGAAAAAGGAGTTACAAAATCAAGAATTAAATACTTGTAACTCCTCCCATCATGAAGCATCAATGCCATTAATGCCCATAAACCTTCCTAATAGCTACCAAAAGCCTATAAATAGGCGGTCATTCCAAAGGGAAAGGTTCCTGGAAAATTGTCTTGAAAATCTATGCGTAAAGAAGCCCTCTTACTCTGAAGAAACTTTGCTGTAAGCACTACAAGGTGATTGAAGTCCCTTGTGGGGCCACCCCCCAAGGTTTCCCCTCTCCTTCTATGCAACATGGCCTAGATGTGGCTTTTCAGCCCGTCTACCCAGATTTTTATTGGATATAGGACCTTCCCTTGGTCCTTGTCTTCTAAAAATCCGAGGTCCAAGCCAAGCCAAGTGAATTAAAGCATCAAGTGTTCTCATCTGAAGGACGACGACGGAGCCCATACATGACTCACGACCGTCTATCTGAACGAGTCCCCACAATCTCCTGAGAAGTCAGATTCCTATTTCTTTCTTTTCTATTGTATATTGTATTTTTTAAAGAGATAAAAAAAATCACAATTCTTGTCTTTCATCATTGATGAGATTTGTAAATCGCCTTTCATGGCAAAATTGCCTTCTACGACACAAAACCGCCTTTCACAGCAAACTAAACAAAATCGCCTTTCACGGCATTAAAAATCTTGTCTCTTTCTTTAAAATATCTGTGCAATGGAAAGATTGAAAAAAAGTTTGATTTCCTTTCTACTTGTGAAGGTGAATCTCCGGATCACCACTTCAAATTCCAAGTAGAATAGAAAATCTGGCATACCCGTACAAAAAAAATGTTGATGCTCGCGCCTTTTCTTTTTTCTCGCCCCGCCGCACCCCGACGGACCCGAGGCGGAGGTTGGCGAGAGAGAAAGCCGGGTCCATCACACCTATCATTCAGCCTCCTGATTGGACTCTGCCGTTCGAGGTCATGTGTGATGCCTCTAATTATGCAATTTGCGCCATCTTAGGGCAAAGAGTCAATAAGCTACCACATGTGATTCATTATGCAAGTAAGACCCTAAACGAAACTCAACTCAACTATTCCACCACGGAAAAAGAGTTGTTGGCAGTTGTATTTGCTCTGGAGAAGTTTAGACCCTACCTGGTAGGCGCAAAAGTCATTGTATTCACCGATCATGCTACCCTTAAGTACCTTCTCACAAAGAAGGATGCTAAGGCCAGGCTGATTCGATGGATTCTCTTATTGTAAGAATTTGATCTCGAGATTTGAGATAAGAAAGGGTCAGAAAATGTGGTGGCTGATCACATGTCCCGATTATTGGTAGAGCCTACTATTTAGTCCTTGCCTATCTTAGAAACATTTCCTGACGAGTAGCTTCTTATATTAGTCTCACATGTTGAAATCCCATGGTATGCAAACATTGTGAATTACCTTGTCACTGAGCCAATGCCAAGTTCTTGGACTGAGGAAGAAAAGTGTCATTTTCTAGCAATGGAAAAATGGTATTTCTGGAATGAGCTGTATTTGTTCAAGTATTGGCCTAACCAAATCATTCGACGAGGCATCCCCAACTGTGACCAAAGGAAACTTCTTACATTTTGCCATGACCACGCTTATGGAGGACATTTTGGGGGGAAAAAACCACTGCAAAAGTTTTGCAGAATGGATTTTATTGGCCCACCTTATTCATTGATTCACATGATTATTACAAAATTTGTGATCGCTGTCAACGATTAGGGAGAATCACAAAACGGAATGAGATGCTCGAACACCCAATCCCGATAATCCAAATTTTTTATGTATGGGGTATTGACTTCATGGGCCCTTTTCCAATGTCACATGGCTATTAGTACATTCTAGTTGTGGTGGATTACATGGGATGCAGGTAATAACTTGTAAAACAAATGACCACAAGGTGGTTATTTAGTTTCTCAAGGAAACTGTGTTTGCTAATTTTGGTATTCCCTATGCAATCATCAATGATGGGGGAAAGTATTTTTGTAATCGGGTCTTTGCGGCCTTGATGGGGAAATACTTCCTTACTTATAAGGTAGCCACCCCATATCATCCCTAGACGAGTAGTCAATTTGAAATTCCCAATAAGGAGATTAACACCATCATTGAAAAGACAGTCAGTCCCACTAGAAAGGACTGGTCACTGCGCTTGAGTGATGCACTGTGGGCACATAAGATCGCATTTAAGACTCCATTCGGAATGTCCCCTTACGGATTGGTCTTTGGGAAGGCTTGTCACCTCCCTGTTGAGTTGGAACATGTCACGCCCCCGGACAGAGGCCCTGATAATCAAGTCCTTAATCCGGGGACGCGGCGCGACGAGCCAGAAAATTCTGCCCGCACGCGCTAATTATTTCCCCATAGGATTCCGCGGTGAGGATTCTCTAACAATCCATCACAACTATTTCACAACATATATCCATATGCGGAAGCTTGTAGCAAAATAAAATTCAATGAATCATATTAATAAGTAAGCAAGCTATGCATCAAAAGGAGAAATATATTCATAGCATAATCTCAAGGTTAGTTTAAGTTGTGAGGATCAAAAGAAAGTGTATTAAAGTTACATCCCAAAACAGCCAACGGAGGCTAATAACAAAGTTCTCAAAAATCAGTGTCATTTCCCAAAAGATGTTACGAAACTCCAGACCCAACATGATCTCTACATAACATCATTTGGTTGCTACTTACGTTCTATCGGAGGCTTTATTGCCTCAAACATGCGCTCCGCCTCAACACCTGTGAGCTCGACATCTGACACCAAACAAAAGAGGATCAGACACGACGGTCTGGCAGGTGAATAAAACATATAAGATATACAAGTTTTATCAATGTCATATTTAAAATCAGAAAGTGCATTTAAACAAAGCATAAATAGAGATGAGTCAAAATATTAATTTCTGTACATAAGGAAAAGTCATATTTAAAACATTTCAAACTGGTTGATAAATAAGAAAAATATTAGCAATCCACATTTAGCTATATTCTCCTATTATCGAAGTAAAGAGAGTAAATAGACTGAAACCGTTGCCATACAAGATGGCCGGACAAATAACCGTTGCCATATGAAATGGCCGGATAGATAACTGTTGCCATACGAGATGGCCGGAACAAACAGAAACTATTGCCATTGCCGGAGCAAACAGACAAAGGTCCAAACTGCAGTTGCCAAAAATTATTTTAGGATCTTAAGCCGGGTGATCAATCCGACCAAGTGACCCAAGCTTAGTTGTGACAATTCAAATCCAAAATAATTCAATTTAAATCATAAAGCACAATTCAGACAGATGAAAGGTCTACTCTTTATCAAAACAATCGGACTAATTCAAAATAAATCAGATGAGTAGCCTTATCAATGCTTTTCAAATGTGGAAAATCAATCAACTTCCTTTTAGATCGATTTATGGGAAAATATATAATTTATCTAACTTGGAATGAGATGGTTAGTAGTGTTTGATGGGCTTACTCGGGGCCGTCTCGATACACATTTTGTGTCTCCATGTTGGTTTATGAGTGAAAAATATTGGTGCCTCTGAAGGTCTACGACAATTGAGGGCATAAAGTGTATATTAAGACTAATAGAAAATCCTTGGGTAATTAAATTACTAAACTTTCTCCATTAATTTTAATCAAACGCAGTGATTCGGGCTCAATTTCTCGATACCCTATGATTTATCTAACTTGAAATTTTTATATTCAAACCGGGCCATAAATTACACAACAGGCCTTTAATTTTGCACAAAAACATGGTTGGGCCAAAACCTGGGCTCTCTCGAGCTGCCTGGGCCCGCTTGAGCGGGCTGCCACAGAGACCAGGCCCGCTAGAGCGAGCCTGGGCAGAGTCTTTGCCTTGCCTGAGTTCTACAACCTGTCCAGTGCAAAAATTTTCTGCACTTTCCAACTGATGCTTCCATTCATTTTTTTTTTCCTTCTTGCAGACTTCATACTTCTCCATTTATGTCCATTAAACCACCACATCAAGCCCATTCCATTTAGCTATTAAAAACTATAAAACACAAATAAATCACATGAACAAGAAAGAGGAAGACAACTCAGAATTCAAGTAATGTAACTCAGGGGTTTCTAGCTGAGCTTCCATTCCTTAAGCTAAAGCAGAAACTAAAATTTCATACTCTCAAACACATGACCTGTAGTGAAATCAAATCAATCTGAATGAAATCATTCATCAAAACGAGTTCAACTTCACAACCAATACCCATTTCAAAATTTTTAAATTTTCAAACCAGAAATTGAAGAAAAGATAAACTTTTCCAACATGCATACTCAGATCTAATTATTCACTTGCCTCAAGTCTAAATGGTCTGAAAAATACTCCAATAACTCCCACACAGCTCAGCAGCAGTCCTACACCAAAACCCATTGAAAAACTCATTCAAAAACTCATATTTTGAAAGGAGAAGGAGCTCTCAAAGAGCTTTCTTGCATGCATGAAGAAAAGCTTCCAAGTGATGTAAAAAACCGATATCTACAAGGAGAGAACAAGGCCTTACCTATAGGTATAAAAACCAGCAACAAAAGCTTGAAAAATGAAGTTGGTTTCAGCAGGAATTTTACACAGATGGTGTCTTTGGGTTGCTCATTGCATGAGGAATATGACGGTAGAGTCAGAAATTCGATTTGGGTTGAGCTTCCTAGACATGCAAGAGGAAAGAGAGGGTGAGAAGAAAGAGAGAAAACTCTCTGATTTCAGTTGCTACAGAAAACGAATGTAGAGTGAAGAAGAAGAAGAAGAAGAAGAAGAAGAAGAAGAAGAAGAAGAAGAAGAAGAAGAAGTACCCATCGTGGGTTTTACGTTAAATGGGTAAGTTATGGTCCCATGGTCCTAAAACTTTAAGGCTTTAAAACTCCTGTTTTTGGGTTCCAGATGAAGTCGACAGAGAAGGGAAAAACAATCGTAAAAAAATTTAGTTTTCAAAAAGTATATTTTCCTTATGATTTTCAAATATTGAAAATTATGCACATATTTGGGGTGTGAAAAGACCGTTTTGACCTTTTTTTCTCGAAAAACACGATTTCTGGGTTTCAAATGCAAACGGAGTGAGCATAAAAGTTGTTGGGAATAAAATAACAAGTCCAAAAATATCAAAATCAATATTTTTCGAAAAATCAAAGTCAAATTCCCACACTAACACCCGTCGCACGGGCCACCTCGAGCCCAGTCAAACCAGACTCAACGCACTCAAAATTTCCCAAAGCTATTCAAAATTCTAATCTAACTAAAAATCCAACCTAATCATCCTCTAATCCCGCTTAAAAACTAAACACGGTTAAAATAAAAATAAAATATACTAAACCTGGGTATGGGCCTGACATCCTCCACCCCTTAAAGATATTTGGTCCTCCAAATGAACACTAACCTCTGATAACAAGTGTGGGTATTTCTTCTGAACCTGATCACACAATTCCCAAGTAACCTCTTCCGGTTTGTGGTTCTCCCAGAGCACTTTTACCCAATGAATTGTCCGGTTCCTTAATTCTTGCTCTTTCGTATTGATGATCCTAACCGGTTTCTCAATATAGGTTGCATCTTCGGTTCATGTCTCAGCACATGTGGGGGGTCTGAAACGTATTTCTTCAACATCAATACATGAAACACATTGTGCACACTCGAAAATTCTGGCGGTAAGGCGAGTCTGTAGGCCACCTCACCAATACGACTTAAGATCTCATTCAGTCCAATGTATCTTCTCGATTATGGCCAAACCTCAATGTCCCTCTGATCGACGACACTTTCAAAAAAAACCTTATCCCCTACTTGAAACTGTAGGTCCTTCCTCCGAACATCAGCATAGCTTTTATGTCGGCTTCTCGCAGTCTTCAAACGTTCGTGAATAAGCTTCACTTTCTCATTGGTCTCACCAATCAATGTCGGTCCATGAAAGTTGCGTTCTCCGACTTCTTCCCAACATACTGGAGTTCGGCATCTCCTTCCATATAATGCTTCAAAAGGAGCTTTTCTTATGCTTGAGTGGTAACTATTGTTATATGCAAATTCACAAAGAGGTAGACTTTCGTCCCACTGAGTCTTAAAGTCAAGTACACACGCCCTGAGCATTTCTTCAAGTGTCTGAATGGTTCTCTCTGATTGACCATCTGTCTGTAGGTGATACGCTATGCTGAATTGAAGCTTTGTACCCATGGATTCATGCATAGTCTTCCAAAATCTTGACACAAATCTGCTATCCCTCTCTAAGGTGATGGAAACTGGTTGACCGTGTCGGCTGGCTATCTCATTAACAAATGTTTGTGCCAGTGATAACATTTGCATCTTCTTTCCTATCTTCAACGGTATAAAATGTGCAGACTTCGTCAATCGGTCAACTATAACCCATATGGCATTATTACCTCTGTTAGTAGTCGAAAATCCCGAGATAAAATTCATCGTGAGATGTTCCCATTTCCACCTAGGAATCTCCAATGGCTGCAAAAGACCTGCTGGCTTCTGATGCTCTGCTTTTATCAACTGACATGTCATGCATCGAGACATAAAAGCTGCAATTTCTCTTTTCATATTGTTCCACCAAAATATGTTCTTCAAATTCTGGTACATCTTGGTACTCCCCGGGTGCATAGAATACTTGGTGCTATGGGCCTCAACCATGATTTCATTTCTCAAGTCCTCAATATTTAGAACACACTGTCGGTCACGGAAGTATAGTACTCCATCCACAATTCTGAGATCTGTACATTCTGAGATGTGCTCCACAATCTTAGCCAAATCCGGATCTTGCAACTGTGTCTCCTTGATTTTCTGGATAAAAGTAGGCTCAGACACTATCATGTTTGCTAGCATAACACCCTGTCTCAACGGTTGAAACTCAACTCCCAAATCTTCAAACTGCCGTATAATACCCAATCCTCGCAAACTGGCCATGTTTCCAAACTTTCTGTTCAATGCATCTACCACTGCATTTACTTTTCTTGGATGGTATTTGATTGGAAAATCATAATTATTGACACCAAAAATGTCACTTTGCCTTTTCAACATCAAAAGCTACATGAAGCCACATCCTACTACAAATAGGCAATGCTGCTTCAAGTATCAGATCTTGTCAGAATCAAACAAAAATTGCATGATCCTTCAAAATAGCCAAAAGAAGGGTACACATGAAGTTTCGGGCCATTTCAACACCATTTGGCCTAACTTCACTCCTCCAGCGGCTGAGTAGGAGCTCCCGGCGGTGACAGTGTTGAAGATATCAAATCTTCGATCAGAGCTATGGATGGTCTCAAAATACCTCCAAAAGGCTCCACGTCAAATTTCAAGTCAAACCGACACCGTTTGGCCCTCCATCAACTCTCGTGCAGCAAAATCAAGCCTCTCTCGGTGAGAACCACCGAGGCCATCACTCATCAAAAAAAGCACACGGGTGGCTTCTACATGCTTCCAAAGGGCGACACGTCAAATTTCAGGTCATTCCGACAACGTTTTACCCAACTTTGACGCTCGGAAGCAAAATCAGGCCTCCCGGCGGTGGGGCTCCCCTAGACCATGGCATCCAAATTGGAGCTAATGGATCGTCTCAAAATGACTCCAATAGGCTCCCTATCAAATTTCAGGTCAATCGGACATCGGTTGACCGCATATCAAAACTCGACATTTTCCTCGCAGCGAAATCAAGGCTAGCAGCGACGGGACCCCAAATGGCTTCAAAACTCAAACAAAAGTCCATGGTTGGTCCTATCTATTGCTCAGGAAGCTTCACCTCAAATTTCAGGTCATTCCAACATCGTTTGACCTAGTTTTGATTCTTGACGAAAAATCGGCAAACTCCGCACAAACCAAGTCTTTGACTTTTTTAGAAAATCAGAGACTTTTGCACTCTGATATGCAAGGATTCTTGTCAAGTTTTCTCCCAGAAAATCAAGCCAAAACACGTACCAAATTATCAGAAGAAATATCGAAAGAAAAAAGAATCGAAAAAACCGCAAAAAAGGCCGAAAGCCTGCGACCAAAGGGACAAAAGTCCCCATGGTTGCCGGCAACCATGGAAATCCGGGTCGCCGGATTTTCACCGAAAAGGTCATTTTTCAGTCCCTTTTCGCGTTTTGAGTTGTTTGGCCCCTGTGATTTTTCCAAAATCTGATTTTTTTAGCATGAAATCCGTCGATCTTCGTCAACATCACGGATCCGCCGTCGAAATAGTGGAATCATCACCCGACGCTTCAAAATCGCCAACCGGCCGACCAAGAAAGCACACTTTCTGCCCAACCGATCGTGAAATCGACTGGACAGATGTTGCCGGCCCATTGGTGTCAACCAATGTCTGAAGTTATATCTCCATCCGACATCAAATAACATGTGGATCCATCGGCGATCATCGCAAAAAGAATACCAAAAGACGCAGCGCTGCCCGCGACTCTTCAAACGACTTGGTGACCACTTAATGTTGTTAATTAACCCATTTATGGCAACTTATTGCAGTCATTAACTCATTATTTTGGATGGCCTAATCAGAAGTGAGCAAATGGGAGTTACAAGTCAGAGGACTCATGGCATTTAAACCATAAAACTCCTCCCATGATGGAGATTAAAAGCAATTAAAAGCTCTTAATTATTCACTGGCCAATCAGAAGCCAAGGAAAAGGAGTTACATAATAGATAAATTAAAACTTGTAACTCCTCCCTTTATGTGGCTTTATGACAATTAAAGCCCATAAAACCTCCTAAATGGCTACCAAAAGCCTATAAATAGGAGAGCATTCCAAGAAGAACGGGTCGGGAAAAATCCATCAGAAAAGTCCAGAAAAATCAGAAAATCCAGAACTTCTGTAACTGCTGCAACAATGTCCTCTCCTTCGAAGAAACTCTGCTGCAACAAACACTACAAGGTGATCGAAGTCCCTTGGGAAGTCCTCTAAAAACCCGAGGTACAAGCCAAGCCAAAAGAATCAAAGCATCATGTGTTCTCATCTGAAGGACGATGGCGGAGTCCATACATGACTCGCGACCGTCGATCTGGTCCCCACAATCTCCTGAGAAGTTAGATCCATTTTCTTACTTTTCTATTGTATTTTGTATTTTTTAAAGAGACAAAAAAATCTCAATTCTTGTCTTTCATTATTGATGAGACTTGTAAATCGCCTCCTAGGCACAAAATCGCCTTCTACGGCACCAAACCACCTTTCACAGCAAATAAAAGAAAATCATCTCTCACGGCATTCAAAATCTTTGTCTCTTTTCTTAAAAATATGTATGCAATGGAAAGCTAGAAAAAAGATTCATTTCCTTTCTACTTGTGAAGGTGGATATCCGGATCACAATTTCTAAATTCCAAGTAGAATAAAAAATCTGGCATACCCGTACAAGAAATGTTGATGCCCAATTTTCGTCCGCCGGACCCCGGCAGACCCGGGGCGGAGGAAGGCAAGAGCCGTGTCCATCAATAATCTTTAATATACCCCATCCATCTTCTCTGTCTCATATTTAATTCCTTCTGAGAGAACAAGTACTGGAGATTGCGGTGATCTGAGTGGACTTCAAATTTTTCTCCATACAAATAGTGTCTCCACATCTTTAGTGCGAATACAATTGCTGCCAATTCCAAGTCATTCGTTGCATAGTTCTTCTTGTGCTCCTTTAATTGCCTTGATCCATACGCAATGACTTTATCATCTTGCATTAACACACACCCGAGTCCCACATGCGAAGCATCTGTATAAACTACGAAACCACCACTACCCGAAGGTAGAGTGAGAACTGGCGCTGTGGTTAACCTCTTTTCAATTCTTCAAAACTTGCTTCACACTGTTCGGTCCACACGAATGGTACATTCTTCCGGGTCAACTTGGTTAAAGGTGCTGCAATAGATGAAAATCCCTGCACAAACCTTCTGTAGTAACCTGCTAAACCCAGAAAACTTCTGATTTCGGTCACATTGTTTGGCCTCTCCTAATTGATGATTGCTTCTATCTTTGCTGGATCAACTGCTAAACCTTCTTTGGAAATAAGATGACCGAGGAAAGAGACTTGTGTGAGCCAAAATTCACATTTTTCCAACTTTGCATACAATTGGTTGTCTCTCAACAACTGTTGCGATGTCCTCAGGTGCTGCTCATGCTCTTCCTTAGATTTGGAATACACCAGTATATCATCAATGAAGACGACGTTAAACTGATCTAAATCGGGTGCGAAGATCCTGTTCATTAAAACCATAAATACCGCTGGAGAGTTCGTTAGTCCAAAGGGCATTACTAAAAATTCATAGTGCCCGTATCTCATCTGGAAGGTTGTCTTCGACACATCCGATTCTCTGACCCTCAGCCGATAATATCCAGACCTTAAGTCAATCTTCGAAAAATATTCTGCTCCTTGCAATTGATCAAATAACTCATCTATCCTTGGCAATGGGTATTTGTTTTTATGGTCACTTGGTTCAATCTTTTGTAATCTATACACATTCTCAAGCGTCCATCTTTCTTCTTAACGAATAACACCGGAGCTCCCCATGATGATATACTTGGTCTGATAAAACCTTTCTTCAGCAATTCTTGCAACTGTGATTTCAATTCACCCAACTCTGCGAGAGCCATTCTATACGATGCAATGGAAATTGAAGCTGCTCCTAGCATAAGCTCTATAGTGAATACCACTTCCCTAATTGGTGGCAGCTCTGTAATTTCTTCGGGAAACACATTTGGAAATTCGCACACTACGGGGATTTGCTCCACCCCTTGGATTGTTTGTCCTCCGTAATGAATGCTATGAATCCCTCGCATCTGCTTCTTAGTAGCTTAACTACTGATAAGGCTGAAATTACACTAGCCTATGAAACCCTTTTCTCTCCATGAAATTCTACTCCCGGGGATGACTCATCAAATTTGAAAGATATAGTTTTATTAAAACAGTCCATAGTAGCATGATGTCCTGACAACCAATCCATCCCTAAAATGACATCGAAGTCATACATATTCAATAGGATGAGATCTGCTGGGAATGTAACTTCACCTATCTTAACTGTGCAACTAGGATAATATGCAGTATACACAACTTTTTTTCCTACTGGTGCTGTGATAGTTAGAATGTAGTCTAATTCACTAACAGGCACATCAATCATTTTGGCAAACATAGGAGATAGAAAAGAATGAGTGGATCCAGGATCAAACAATACTTTAGCTTCTAATCCACAGACAAAAAGTATACCTTCAACTACGTTGCCCGCTACGTCCGCGTCCACTTGATTCCAATGATATGTGCGTCCTTGTTGCTGGGGCCTATTACAGTTTTGGTTCTGCCTCCCTTGCTGCGCATTCCGATTTTGTTGAGATGGATGGGCATTCTGATTTTAAGGCTGTTGGCGGGGCTGCTGCTATTGGTTCTGCTGCTGTGGCTACCTAGGTTGGTTCTGAGTTGCTTGTTGATTCTATTGTGGTGGCCTGTTGTCCTGATTTCTATTGTTTGGGCAATCTTTCATCTGATGATCTGTAAGGCTACATTTGAAGCATCCACCCGTGACTCTGTAGCATAGGTGGGAAGGATGATTCTTACCACAGTGCTCACATCCACCTTGCCTTTGGGTGTTCTGATTTTGTCTTGGCTTTTTACCCTGTTAGGATTTATGTCCCTATTGCTGACGTTTCCTCTGGGCATCCTTAACAATCTTGTTGCGGATATCTTCAAATTTGTATGATCTCTTAACTGCTTCTTGGAAAGTAGCTGGTAGTACTACGCCGGTAGCATGTTGCTCAAGAATAGGGTTAAGTCCCTCCAAAAATTTAATAATCTTTTTCTCCTTAGTATCTACAAGCTCTGGTGCATACCAGGATAGTCTTTCAAACTTCGTGACATACTGTAAGCCATCATATCCCCTTGCTTGAGCAGTTGAAACTCCACTGCCATTTGTCTCTTCATATGGGCTGGCACATACTTCTCAGTGAACTGTTCCTTAAAGGTAGTCCACGCGGTGTCATTAGCGAAGTTTTGATAGCCATCCTTAAGCGTTTTCCACCAGATGTCGGCCAAGCCGGTAAACATAGAGGCTGCTAGGTGGACTTGCTATCTGCCTGTACACTGAAAAAGGTCGAAGATGTTCTCGGTGTGAGCCAACCAATCTTCTGCTGTCAAAGGATCCTCTTTCCCTGTGAACTCCTTTGGGCCTCTCTTACGGAAGCGCTCAAACAACATATTCGGGTCATTATCACGATTGTTAATGACGATCTTAGGACCCGTATGATGATGTTGTACAGGATCCGGTTTCCTCCCTAATACTTCCAACAACTGTCTCTGGACTTGGGCTAACTCTTCATCTTTCTTGGCCATTTGTTCTTGTAGTCTGGCCTGAGTCTCATTAGCTTTCCTCTGTTGCTCCATCATCATTTCATTAGTTCTCTATTGTTGTTCCATCATCCTTTGTATGAAATCCTGAAATTGATCATCTTCAGAGTAGCCTGCAGTATGCGCATTGCTGCTGGAAGGGTTTGCGATGGAGGGGTCTCTGCGCGGAGGCATTTTGCTGCAAAACCACTTGTTAGTACAATAAAATATTAAGTAAACGTTCCCACAATCCCCAGCGATACTAACTAAAGAAAATTCTAACGAATCGTCTCCATGTCCCTATGTTTCTAGTGTATTTTAATTGCCCGACATATTTCTCGCTCTGATACCAACAACTGTCATGCCCCCGGACCGAGGCTCTGATAATTAAGTTCTTAATCCGGGGACGTGGCGCGATGAGCCAGAAAATTCCTCCTACATGCACTAATTATTTCTCGACAAGATTCCGCAGTGAGGATTCTCTGACAATCCATCACAACTATTGTCAGGATCAAAAGAATGTGTATTAAAGTTACATCCCAAAACAGCCAACAGAGGCTAATAACAAAGTTTCCAAAAATCAATGTCATTTCCCAAAAGATGTTACGAAACTCCAGACCCAACATGATATCTACATGACATCATTTGGTCGCCACTCATGTTCCACCAGAGGCTCTACTGCCTCAAATGAGCGCTCCACCTCAACACCTGGGGGCTCAGCATCTGACACCAAACAAAAGAGGATCAGACACGACGGTCTGGCAGGTGAATAAAACATATAAGATATACAAGTTTTATCAAATACAAGTTTTATCAATGTCATATTTAAAATCATAAAGTGCATTTTAACAAAGCATAAATAAAGATGAGTCAAAATAATAATTTCTGTACATAAGGAAAAGTCATATTTAAAACATTTCAAACTAGCTGATAAATAAGCAAAATATTGGCAATCCACAATTAGCTATATTCTCCTATTATCGAAGTAAAGAGAGTAAACAGACTGAAACCGTTGCCATACAAGATGGCCG
Source organism: Persea americana (assembly GCA_029852735.1). Lineage (NCBI taxonomy): Eukaryota > Viridiplantae > Streptophyta > Magnoliopsida > Laurales > Lauraceae > Persea > Persea americana. The sequence continues at coordinate 21,641,597 of CM056816.1, forward strand.
GACAAATAACCGTTGCCATAAGAAATGGCCGGACAGATAACCGTTGCCATACGAGATGGCCGGAACAGACAAAAAATGTTGCCATGGCCAGAGCAAACAGATAAAGGTCCAAACTGCAGTTGGTAAAAATTATTTTAGGATCCTAAGCCAGGTGATCAATCCGACAAAATAACCCAAGCTTAGTGGTGCCGATTCAATTCCAAAATAATTCAATTTAAATCATAAAGCACAATTCAGACAGATGAAAGGTCTACTCTTTATCAAAACAATCGGACTAATTCAAAATAAATCAGATGAGTAGCCTTATCAATGCTTTTCAAACGTGGCAAATCAATCAACTTCCTTTCAGATCGATTTATGGGAAAACATATAATTTATCTAACTTGGAGTGAGATGGTTAGTAGTGCTTGATGAGCTTACTCGGAGCTGTCTCGATACACATTTTGTGTCTCCATGTCGGTTTATGAGTGAAAAATATTGGTGCCTCTGAAGGTCTACGACGATTAAGGGCATAAAGTGTATATTAAGACTAATAGAAAATCCCCGGGTAATTAAATTACTAAACTTTCTCCATTAATTTTTAATCAAACGAAGTGATTCGGGCTCAATTTCTCGATCCCCGATGATTTATAAGTCATTAGGAAATTTTTATATTCAAACCGGGCCTTAAATTACACAACAGGCCTTTAATTTTGCACAAAAACATGGCTGGGCCATAACCCAGGCCCGCTCGAGCGGGCAAACACAGAGACCACGCTCGCTCAAGCGGGCAGAGTCTCTGCCTTGCCCGAGTTCTGCAACCTATCCAGTGCAGAATTTTTCTGCACTTTCCATCTGATGCTTCCATTCATTTTTTTTTCCTTCATTCAGACTTCATACTCCTCCATTTATCTCCATTAAACCACCACATCAAACCCATTCCATTTAGCTATTAAAAACTATAAAACACAAATAAATCACATGAACAAGAAAGAGGAAGACAACTCAGAATTCAAGTAATGTAACTCAGGGGTTTCTAGCTGAGCTTCCATTCCTTAAGCTAAAGCAGAAACTAAAATTTCATACTCTCAAACACATGACCTGTAGTGAAATCAAATCAATCTGAAATGAAATCATTCATCAAAACGAGTTCAACTTCACAACCAATACCCCTTTCAGAATTTTAAAATTTTCAAACCAGAAATTGAAGAAAAGATAAACTTTTCCAACATGCATACTCAGATCTAATTATTCACTTGCCTCAAGTCTAAATGGTCTGAAAAATACTCCAATAACTCCCACACAGCTCAGCAGCAGTCCTACACCAAAACCCATTGAAAAACTCATTCAAAAACTCATATTTTGAAAGGAGAAGGAGCTCTCAAAGAGCTTTCTTGCATGCATGAAGAAAAGCTTCCAAGTGATGTAAAAAACCGATATCTACAAGGAGAGAACAAGGCCTTACCTATAGGTATAAAAACCAGCAACAAAAGCTTGAAAAATGAAGTTGGTTTCAGCAGGAATTTTACACAGATGGTGTCTTTGGGTTGCTCATTGCATGAGGAATATGATGGTAGAGTCAGAAATTCGATTTGGGTTGAGCTTCCTAGACATGCAAGAGGAAAGAGAGGTTGAGAAGAAAGAGAGAAAACTCTCTGGTTTCAGCTGCTACAGAAAACGGATGAAGAGTGAAGAAGAAGGACCCATCGTGGGTTTTATGTTAAATGGGTAAGTTGTGGTCCCATGGTCCTAAAACCTCGGGGCTTTAAAACTCCTGTTTGTGGGTTTTGGATGAAGTCGACGCAGAAGAGAAAAATGATCTTCAAAAAATCTAATTTTCAAAAAGTATATTTTCCTCATGATTTTCAAATATTGAAAATTATGCACATATTTGGGTGTGAAAAGACTGTTTTGCCCCTTTTTCTCAAAAAACGCAATTTCAGGATTTCAAATACAAACGGAGTGAACATAAAAGTTGTTGGGAATAAAATAACAAGTCCAAAAATATCAAAATCAATATTTTCCGAAAAATCAAAGTCAAATCCCCACACTAACACGTGTCACACGGGCTGCCTCGGGCCTGGTCAAACCAGACTCAATGGGCTCAAAATTTTCCAAAGCTATTCAGAATTCTAATCTAACTAAAAATCAACGTTAATCATCCTCTAATCCCACTTAAAAACTAAACGCGGTTAAAATAAAAATAAAATGTACTAAGCTTGGGTCGGGGCCTAACAGAACATAAGGCATATTGGGTGATCAAACACCTCAACTTTGATCTCAATAAAGCAGGGGAGACCATGAAACTTCTTGATGAGCTAGAGGAGCTCCGAAATGATTCATATGCTTGCACCAAAAAGTACAAGGACCTAATGAAGGCCATGCATGGTAAGCATATTCTTAGGAAAGAATTTCACCCTAACCAGGAAGTCCTATTGTACAATTTCATTTTGCACCTGTTTCCTTGCAAGTTGAAGTCTCGTTGGATTGGACCATATATTGTTCATAATGTTCATCCCCATGGTGCGGTTGAGGTAAAAAACCCCAACGATGGTAAGATTTTCAAAGTCAATGGTCAAAGTTTGAAACTATTCTTAGAGAGTGTTGTTCCGGAGATTAAATCTACACCTCTGGACGATCCTACCCACCATGATTGATTGAGCACTAGATCTGACAGTGTATTTTCTGTGTATATTATGTACAGTGATTACCTGCTTTTGTTGTCTTTTGTTTTGTGTAACTTTGGCATGATGTTGGAGTTCCTCTTGTTTTTTTATTCCTCATGTTTTATTGATCATTGCATTTTATCTATTTAAATATCGAGGATGATATTCATGCTAGGTTGGGGGGGGGCGGGGGGTGGTGGAGGTGGGAACAAGCACACTTGTCTATCTTTAGACAAAAATTTCACACTCTTTTTGTTTGATTTTCTAAGTTTCTAGGAAAACTCCTCAAAAAAATTCAAGATTGCTGCTATTTGTGTTTGTTTTTTTTAGAGAAAGGAAATTTCAAGAGGATTTTTATGAAACGAAGATACCTCAAATTTTAGAACTTTAGATGCTTCGGGGAAAAATAGAACAAATGGTTCACTGTTTTCTTTAAGGAAACGGTTTTTGGAAAATTGCTGAGATTTTTATCCCTCACTTTTACACATTCTGTATACGTTTTCAAGGTTTTGAAAGTGAAGCTATGATTTCCGTTTTGATTAAGAATATGATAGAAAACCGACCCATAGTTTTATAGTTTCCTGTTTCATCTAGTTTTGTCGACCACAAAGCTAGTGAACTAGTTCAGGCACATGGAAATAGCTACCTATTGTTGGGGACCATAAAAGAAATGATGAGAAAGAAAGAGAAGAAATAAAAATAATATATATACACACGGATGAATAAACATGAAAATGGTGAAAAATATAAGATGTGGGTTTGCTCCCCATGTCCTATTCATCAAAGGCAAATTCACCACGAAGGAGCCTTATCTTGAAAAAAAAATAAATTAAAAGAGAAAGAGAAAAAGAATTCCTTAAAAAAATATTGTTAAGGCCTTCGAAAAAAAAATAGTGCGAAAGCCGTCGTGGTCGCCTTGAGAGGATTAAGACTATTTTTCTTTGCTAGATTGGGCATTGTGGATGGATTTACAAAGACTTTTGACCCACTTAACGCAGGGATCAAGTATCCATAAGGCTTCAAAACCTAATCCAGGATCCATGGCCTCTTTCTCCTTATCACGTACAGTAGTAAACTTTATCTAGAAGATAGAAACAGCACCTAACAAGCAGCCACGAAATTCTATAACATACAAGGAAGTAGATGTTTACCTTAGGAGCTTAGTAGTGCTCTAATGGAGAAGATGATCTCTTTCTCAAAGCGAATCAGGATCTCCTAAACCTCGTAGTCTTCCAGGCTATATCCCGAATCAGATCTCTATTCTCAAGAAGATAGGTGGGATTTCCAAGAGAAAAACCAACTAGAACTTTTAGGAAAAAAACTCGGAAGAGAAACTAGAAGAGAGAAGAGAGGAGAGGAGTACAACTCTTGCACTTAGGGGCTGGGCGTGGACTCCAATAAAGTTAGACGTCCAGCCCCATGAATCCCCCTTTTTATAGCCCAAGGCTACTTCCTCTTAATAGAAGTCTTACTTCTACAATAATTAGTAACCTTCTCTTTCCACTATTACCACTATTAGAAGTCTCACTTCCAATATAAACAGTAACTTTCTAATTTATTTCCTTTTGAGTTCAAGTAGAATTAGTAATGATCTAATCCTGAGCTAAAATGGGGACCACTAGGGATTCCATAGAAAGCTGGCTCCAACTAGGACAACGCGACCCCACATCTCATGTGTAATTCGGGCCCACAGTTAATTGCAAATAACTCCACTATATAAATGCAATTGAACTCCAATTTTAGAAATAAATTACAAGAAGACCCTAAACTTCCCTATCAACACAAGTAGGCTCCTATATCAATATCCATGGATCAATTAGACTAAACCTATCCCACCAATTTAGATCCACATCTTATTATCCTTGAGACCCAATTAATCACAGTGATCATCAGTACCATCCAATTAACTCTTAATTGATATGGGTGCGCACTTACTAATGATAAATCCATTATTTGGCACAAGGGGATAATAAAGATAGATTCCATCTTGACCATTGAACATTCCCACAGTCCTACAACCACGTACCCAAGACACTGAGGTGTTGACCTATAGTTGGCATCACTCATTGGTGACTCAAAGCAAATGAATAGATAGAAACTTGAGTTCATTAATGTCTCAAGATTGAGAACTTATTGCTAGGGAATTATGAGAGCATGCCTTAAAGAAAAGACAGTGTTTCATAAGGTGCTTCTCATGGTCCTTCAATACATCTAATGTACCAGCACAATGATCCAGAGTCTTACACTCCGATGATCGAGACAGATCACACTATCTCATAGTGATCATAATGCTACAACCTTATCGGATGAGATGCCCAATCTCATCACTGGTTGTGAAGCTATTTAAATATAAGATTTGTGACACATGTCTCCCGTATATGGATCTCATCCTCACACATGTATTACATCTAATATACTTGTGGGCTCCAGTTCATCTCATGAACCTTAATGTCATTCGTATTGATTATATGCAGACAAGTAACAAAACACCATTCATCTCATGAAAAAGAAGCATGATTATATTAAAATAAATCAATTTATTACATTAGCTACTGGATTGAGACCAAAAAATCTAACAGGGCCACCTATCTAATGGTTGCTAAAAACTAGAACCCAACCTTACAAGAAAAGTAAGGAATCCCATGGACAGCATTAAGAATACGATTGTTTAGTAAGTGATCAAATTTTGAAGGAAAGAAGATTTTCGGAATTGTAGCCATCTTGCACAAGCTTTACTATTTTGATCATAAAAATATCATATCTCACAAGGATCTCTTAATTCTGACGTTTTGATGGTCAAAAAAGGTTGTAAAACAGAGGGATGTGAGGGATGACAAATTGGAGTGATTTTCCTTTCCTTTTCTTCTTGTACTTTTTTCTTTTTAAAGGGAGGCTATCTCTTGCTCTTGAATGATTAAGTTATTTCTTTAATTTTTGTTGGAAAGTGAAGGTGAAGATTGAGTGGTGTATTAGACAACTTTGAAGGCTTTCCATAATGGAGATTTTTTTTCTTTGTTTTTACTTGTTCCATAATGCTTGGCTAATCCGTGGATTAGGGTGGAGGAGGAAACCAAAATCAGTGAAATTGTTCATTATTATTTTTTTATGTCTTTCCCTCATTATGCTTAATATTTTAATAGATTCTCCTTCATGAATATTATGCAGCTTCTTTTTTTAAAAGGTTATTTGAAATATCTTTTACTTTTTATACTTGATCTTGACATATCATGTTTATGTAAAAATCCTTTAATGACTTGTGCTTGATCTTGATAAATAATGATTAGAGTTTCAACATATTGAAGTGAATGGAGTCTTAGGTACTTGTTAGAGAACTGGATTTTTAAGAATAAAGACTTTCAAAGCTAAATTTTCTAATCCAAGGCAATTGCTTGCACATTGGGTTAAGTTTTAATCGGATAAGGCTATAACGTAATTTTGGAATGAGTAAATCTATTTTGGTGGAATCCAATACCATGATCTCTTTTTCTTTGATCAGTTTGTGTTTAGATTTCTTTGATAGCATTTTAGTTATTAGTTTCTTAATTAATTGTGTTTTTAAAATCCCTAGTTTGAAAATTGATTGAGGTTTTTTTTATCTTGTTCTACAAATCCTTGTAGACCGACTTGTACGTGCCACAATCTAATTTATAGAATTGTGTGATTGCAGTTAATTATTTTGATTACATCACGTTGGAAAGAGAATATAATTTCAAGAAACTTCTGTTCTTGGCCCAAGTCCATTCGAGACCTAGAAGACTCCATTTTGCAAAATCAAATTGTCTCACTCGAACGAGACGTATCAGTCATTTTTTAAATCTTGAAACTATATAAGTACTAGACCACACCCCCCCCCCCCCCCCCCCCCAACTCCAAACTTCTGTTCTTGGCCCGAGTCCATTCGAGACCTAGAAGACTCCATTTTGCAAAATCAAATTGTCTCACTCGAACGAGACGTATCAGTCATTTTTTAAATCTTGAAACTATATAAGTACTAGGCGCCCCCCCCCCCCTCCCCAACTCCCCACTTCATTTTCTTCTTCTCCCAACACAGTCCAACGCCCAAGAGTCCGTTCCTTTTCCTTTCTTCTTCATTTTCTTCCTCAAAATCCACCAAAATTGAGTTGCTACATTGGATTTCAATATCACCGCGTGACTAAGCACCCCATGACACCACAGCCCGCCCCCCCGCCCCCCTGATCCTCCCTTCATTTTTGGGGTTTTTCAACCAAGGCAGCCCTTCGTCAACCATTTCCACCTCTGTTGGAGCTACTAGAGATGAGCTCTTCCTTTTCTTTCTTTTTATTCATGAATGTTTATTCCACTAACATGCCATGCCATAAACAAACTTGTCACGATCATGTCATAAAAAAAATCTATCACAACCATATCATAACAACAACCATCCACACCAACCCACATTGAAAAACCTATTTCACAAATAAATTATAGACCTCATCAATATAAAACCATCAAATGATCAGCTCATTCCCCATCAACAGTTCCACATGAATAACTTGTTCCACTTTAACAAATTGTTCCTCATTTATGTCAATAATCCATCCACATTTAGAATATCTTTCCCATTGAAAACTTAGCAGCGTGTACATAATTCATCTTCCTCATTCAAATCAATATGCATCCACATTAACAACCTCTTCCTCACTCAAATAAACATCCATCCACATCGACAATCTCTTTTACTTTCAAAACAACAACCAACCACATCCACATCCACATTCAATGAAAAACCTGTACCACAAACAAATCAACAACCATCCATTATCTAAAAATATACATCAATGAACAACAATCATCCACATTAAAACATGTTCCCTATTAAAATCAATAACTATCTACAACAACCATCAACGAGAACAACATGTTCCACATTCAAAATAAACAATAACCATATTGTATCTTATACATTAAAAAAACTAAATCATTAAAGAGTGTTCCACATTAACAACCTGTCCACTATTCAAAATACAACTAAAAATTAAAGATTCCATTTAAAAAAATCATATATATAACCACAAATCATTCATTCTCAAACAAATTACATGATTTTTACAAGTTTACAAATTACCCATTTCGTGAGTAGAAATCGGCTGTTTAAGTTTATACAATGACCATTAAAAGGTTACAAAATGAGCAATATAAAATTATAAACTACTCCACTTGTCACACTATCCATGCTCGTGTAGTGCCCATCTCTTTAGACCTTTCATTGCATTATCTATAAATCCTTCACTCCCATTTTATCTATCACAGGGATGAGGATCAACTTTAGAGGAAAACTCAATTTATCTTCCTCCACTTTCACTCTAAATATCAATGAAAAAAGGGCACTATCTATAGAAGAAAGTTGAAGAAAATATCACTTAGGCATTGCAACAAGCTCATGGAAGGCAACACGCTTTAGCTCTAAACATTGATGAAAAAAGGGTACTCTCTGCAAGAAGAAAAGTTCAAAAAAATATCACTTAAGCATTCTAACAAACACATGAAAGTCAATACTCCTTCGCTTTCCATCATCTCAAAGACATCATGTCCTTTGTCCCTCTCCTCTCTCAAACAACTAGTACAATCCCCTTTTCACCTTTCCTTACTTATATATATATATATATATAACTCAGATTAAAAACCTAACAAAGGGAGAAAGACTCATACATCAATGTTGCAACCAAATGAGTGATGAGGAATCTATAAAAGATCTACTATAAGGAATCTATAAAAAAAATGGAGAAAAATGGCCATTCTAATGAGTTCTAGGTTGTAATGGGTGCACAGGTCATGAAAATGAAAAATGTAAGAAGTGATGAGAACTAAGAGAGATGGTGAAAACAGGTTTGTAGTAGGTGAGTTGAGTTGTAGAGGCCAAGAATGATACGATGAGTTTGCTAGGCTCGGATAGATGGGCTAAGTGTGAAGATGATGAAAACAGAGAGTGACCCCTTCCAATGTGATGGATTTGAGGTTGTTCTCTGTAATGATGAAAGGGGTAGATGACGAAAAAGATGAGAAATGACGGGATCAATAGATTGATGGAAAAAAACCAGAGATGGATATGATGGGAGATAGAGCTGGTAGATTTCATTTGGATGGGAGGATAAAGACAATCTCCTCTAGGGTTTTTTTCTTCTCTTCTTATTCTCTTGTTTTTTCCCTTCTTTTTTCTTTTCTATTGATTTGGGGATTAGGGATTTCGCTAACACCAACGAATGATGAGCAAAAAGGAAAGAAAAATAGAGCGGTTTTTGTGGGAATTCCTCCTCTAATATTATAAAAGTTTGGGGCTATCATTTGTGGTTCTCATTTATAATGGGATTTTTTTTTTTGAAAATGTCCCATAACATATGTCATATTTTTGTAAGTTCTTTTTTGTCTTCCCCAATTACTTATGATTTTTTTTAAAGAAATATTTGATTTGCTCTTTAGTAGTCCACATTCGGTTGATGTTTCTTTGTCAATATAAAACTTATTATTCAATGAAATCTCAATTCCTTAACTAGGGCGGCAAAACGGCCGGGTTTGATCAAGTCAAAATAGTGTTGACATAAAAAATATCACTTATGCCTCTTCACATATTTTCAGCATCAAGGAAGTCATATGAAGCTTCATCAAGCCAAACAAATGTGATCTTCAAAGCTCTCACTCCATTTTTGAGAAGTTTCATCATCATTTCATGCACGGCGACTCTCCTTCCAGCAAAATGGGCAACAACTAATTTAAATATCAAATCTTCTCAAAATCACCTCGAAAGCTTAAGATCCTTTAACATAGCCCCAAGGAGATGACTTGAAAATCCAAAATTCTTTACATCAAATCTCATGCAATTTAGACACTATTTGACCCAAAATGCAAAAGCCAAGTTCTTCTCGCGACAAAGTCAACCCTCTTGGAAACAATAGTACTGGAGTTTCTTTTATTAGAGCCTGTGAATAATCTTAAAATACTCCCAAAAGGCTCAACGTCACATCTCGAGTCAATCTGACATCATTTGACCCAACATTAGTCTTTTAGGGGTGAAATTAGACCTTCCGGCGATGGAGATCATCGAAACCATCATTTTCAGATCCGAGCTCATGGTTCGTCCCAAAAGGGGCTACATATCAAATTTCGGGTCATTCTAACATCATTTGACCTAACTTTAGCCCCTTAGCAACAAAATTAGGTCTCCCGACGACGTATCCCATCGGGGATGTGATCTGCAAATCAGAGCTAATGGGTTATCTTAAAATACTTCCAAGAGGCTCCCTATCAAATTCCAAGTCAATTGGACATCGTTTGGCCTCACATCAGCTTGACGTTTCCTTTTTGCGATAAAACAAACTCTACTGGTGATAGGACCCCTAATGGCTTCGACTTTCTTATTAAAGCCTGTGGTTGGTCTTATTTTATGCCCAAGAAGCTTCTCCTCAAATTTCTGGTCATTATAATATCGTTTGACCCAGTTTTGGCTTCTTGCAACAAACAGGCACCTCTGCATGACATAGCGTTCGGCTCTCCCTTAAACTTGGAAACTTTACTCCTCGTTTTGCATGGCTTTCCAAAAGTTTACTGCTAGAGAATCATGCCAAAAAGTGTCCAAAAATGTAAGAAAAAATATGTCGAAAAGAAAAAAATTAGAAAAAGTCTAAAATGGGGATTGAAGCCCACATAGGCGTGGGTGACCATAGCCCTATGGTTTCCTACGACCATGGAAATTTGGGTCCGCCGGATTTTTTCAAAAACCCAATTTCTGAGTATTTGTCATTTTTCGTCCATTTTGCCTATAGAACTTTGTAAAAATTCAACTTTTGAGGCATGATATCCGCCAATCTTCACCAACATCATAAATTCGTCATCAATATCATGGGTCCATCATCAGATGTCTCCAAACCATCATCTGGCCAACCAAAAAAGTATATTTTTTGCCCTACAGATCAAGAAATCAATGGACATATGACACTGGCTCAACAATGACTACAATCGACGTCTGAAATTGTAAGATGATCCGACATCAGTTGATGCATGAAATCTACCCGTGATCAAAGCTCCGTACGTCGCGAAAAGAATTCCAAAGGTTGCAAGAAGGCCCATGACCTTTCAATTTACAACTCATGTGTTAGCGGCTACTGAATACAATTAATGGCCCATTATCTTGCAACGACCAATCAAAATGCAAGAAAAAGGAGTTACAAACGAATTACAAATCATGGCATTAAAGAAAATAACTTCTCCCGTCATTGATTATACATTAATGCATTCTTCTCTTCCATGATCTCTTGGCCATAAGACACCCACATGTGCGGAATATGTGACCCTTGGCTTTCCATCTCCTCCATGATCTCTCAAATGTATTAATGAATTCGAGGCACCCACATGTGGACATGGGAGACCCTTGGCCTTTCATCTCCTCCATAACCTTTCAAATGCCCCACCAAAAGCCTATAAAAGGGGGGTCATCGACTCCATTCCAAGGCATGATGAGGCAAATCGCCCACAAACTCTCCATCGTTGCTCCCACACTCCTACAACGGTCTATCCTTTGTTGAAGAAGTCCTACAATAACCACCACAAGGTGATTGAAGACCCTTGGGGGGCCACCCTCCAAGGCCATCTTCTTTTCTCTCCATGGCTTAAATGCGACCTCTTGGCCCGTCTATTTGGCTTCTTATTGAATATAGGATCTCCCTTTGATCCTTATTCTCTAAAAATCTGAGGTTTAAGCCCAAAGAATCAAAAGCATCCTTGTTATCATCAGAGGAACGTCGGAGGAGCACACACATGGCTTGCGTCTGCCAATTCGAACAAGTCCCCACAATCGTCTGTAAAGTTAGATTTCTGTTTCTTACTTTTTATTGTATTTGTGTTGTAAAGCAACAAAAAATCACAAGCCTTTCATGGCACTAAACATTGCCTTTCATGGTACCAAAATTCGCCTTTCACGATAAACACATTGCTTTCCACGGCACCAAAAAATAAAATAAAAAAACAAATTATTCTCTTTTTCAACTCATGTGCAATGAAATGTTAGAAGTTCTTTTATTTTTCCTTCTACAAGAAAAAGTTGATCTATAGATCATTTCTTTTCTTTTTTGAGTAAAATAGGAAATTTCGTACATACCCATACACAAACTAAAAGAAAACCTGACTATTCCGTTCTCTTTGGGTTACGAAAGGATTGGACCTATGGATCTTCATGTCTACCGATTCCGATAGTTCCTGTCAAGATTCAACCCATATTCAACCTGATTTTAAAACAGGTCAAGTAACTTCAACATGCACTCGACGTGGGTCAACCTGATCCATCCCACGTAACATGCATTCAATGAGGCTCAACCCATTTATCCGAAGCAATAGCATATTGGCCCAAACCAATCCATTTTGAATTTAAAGCTATAATGTCTGAGTCAAGTTGGAGGCAAATAAAAAAAAAGATCTTTTTGTATATACCCCCCCTAAGGTTTGTATGATTTGTAAATAGCCCCCAATGGTTTTAGTATTTGTAAATAGGCCCCTAACTTTTCAATTCAATACCTTTTATGTCCTCAAAATTAGTATTCCTAATGAGAATGGGTAACCGCCATGAGATTTGTGTTGAACTTTTATAAAACTGACAGCTTCCATTAAGCAAAAATGAGTATATTATTAGTAACAAAAATACTATTATTTTATCTCAACTCCCAATAGTCTCTCTCAATAACTTTTTAATGCACATGAAGCCTAATAATGTATTTTAAGACTTTCGTCAATCTAACGGTAGGTCGTGCATGGATTAGATCAATTATAACCAATTATAAGCACATGCATAGATTGTCATTATGACCAATCTGGATTTAATGAAATAAGCCCTGTATTGATAAAAATAAATTTACGTACGGTTGTTCTCTCTCATTAAATGTAATTATTAATTTTACAAGCTTTAGAGAAAAATAAGTGCAAGCTTTTGAATTTAAGCATAAAGGGATAAAGAGATGGGCAAAATAGTCATTTCGCTCTAAAAACTTTTGGTGGTTGGAAGGCTATTAATTTTGAAGACACGAAAGGTATTAAAATAAAAAGGCAGGGGCTTATTTACAAATACCAAAACCATAGGAGCCTATTTACAAATCCTAGAAACCTAAGGGGGGTATATGCAAAAAGCTCTAAAGAAAATGAGGAAGTCTAATGCAAGCTCAAATCTTTCTATAAAAAATAGACTATTCCAAGTACTAAAATATCAAACCACCAAATTGTTTAAATGTGATTAGACATGTGGATTGACCTAACTCAATACATTTAAATATTATATAGGTTGACCCTAATCTAACCCATTTAAATGCAGATGGGGTTTTCCTGACCCGTGAATGGACCCGTCTATATTGCAAGTCGGGTCACATTTTGCTACCCCTAGCCTTAATTTATTAGTTGGTTCTGGCTTACTTCTTCACTTATGCAAAATGTACCTCTATTGAACAAATTAGAGAAGAGAGGTTGCTGAGGCAAAGGCCGGGTTATCCTAATCATATTTTTTTCCTACTCTTTCTCCCTCTTTAAATTATTTAATTACATTTTCTTCCCTATTTTTCTCCTTCTTAAGAGACATGCCTTTTATCTCAAGATGTTCATTCCCAATCAATTCTAAGATAAGCAAAAAACCGTACCTAGCAAAGAAGTGGAGTTGGGTCTTCCATCAAATAACTAATTACAATGATTAATCCAAATGTGGATCCAATTTCTAAAGTGAAATTTACAAGAGGCTCATAACAAATATTGGTGTTAAGTTTGAAACAATCTCAATTTCAACTAGGATATGTGAGTGTGAAGGGCTTAGATTTCAAGTTGGGCCCACTTATCTAAGGTAGCTCAATTCCTGATGAAGTGAAAATTAGAAATGACTCACTTTCCTCTCAAGACGTTTAAAACCTATGAGTGGGACCCTTTATACAATCAAGCATGGTAACATTAAAATATTTAAGTACATCAAGCATGGAAACATTAAAATCTTTGAATATAAAGGTCCCACTCATAGGTTTTAAATACATCAAAAATATTTAAGTACATCAAGCATGGCAACATTAAAATCTTTGAATATAAATGAAAAACATTAATGGACATATGTTTGATTGAAGTGAAGCTTGGCCCCACAATTGGATATAGCATTGGATGTTGGTTATAACAAATATGGATTCTTGAGGGGTCCATGTAAGTTCATGAGAATCAATATTAAAATAAGGAGATAACCGTGTGATGCACTTGTTACAAATCTTATCCTAAAAGCTAATAAATCTACCTAAATTAATTATCTTCTCCTTAACTAGCTTGTCTTCTCCTTAAAACTAGTTGCCTACTATTCTTTTGCTTTGCACACGTGAGTGATTATTGCTGGAAATGGGTGGGCCTCATGAATAAGTATTCAAAAACTTTTGATCCACTTAATGCAGGGATCAAATATCCATAAGGCCAAGAACCCAAGTCCAAGGTCTAAAACCCTAATTTCATGCATTAAGATCAAACATCCATCAAGAAGATAGATTAAGAAACAACGATCATAACTAGATCTACTAATACAAAATAGATAATAGATCTATACCTTTAGACCTTGGTTGTGCTCTAATTGAGAACTTGATCTCTACGAAAAACTCTTTTCGCAAACTTTGATATCCCTTACCTTTGTGTTCTTCTACGCCATGACCCTCTTAGACAACTTCTAAAGGAGAATGTTGGGATCTCCAAGTAGAAGAAAAGCGTAGCACTCTAGTAGGAAACTAGAGGAGCGAGAGAAGGAAGAGAGAGAGGAACTTGAGAGATTATTGTGTGTAGAGATCTCTAGCCCTCACCTCTTATTTATAGTTTATGGAATACCTCCTTTTAGACCAAGATTAGAAGTCTCACTTTTTTTGTTAATATACATCATACTTCTCCTTTCCTTAAGAGTTTTAATGAGATTAGTAATCTTCTCTTATTACGCCTAGCATGGGGACTACTAGGGATATATTAGAATCTGGCTCCAACTAGGAATCTGGACTCCACATCTCATGTGAATGCGGGACCTACAGTTAATTGCAAATAAGTCCACTAAATAAATGCAGTTGCACTCCAGTATTAGAAATAATTACAAGATCCTAAACTTCCCAATTATTACAAGTAGGCCCTTCCATCAATTATATCTAAGGATCTATTGGAATAAATCTGTCCAATCAAATTGGATCCATCTCTTATTATTCTTGTGACCCAGTTAATCACAATAATCATCAGTACCGTCCAATTAACTCTTAATTGAGATAGGTGCATACTCACTAATGATCAAATCCATTAATTGGCACAAGGGGATATTTAAGAGGATATATTATATCTTAAGAATTATATGTTCTTACAGCCCCACTACCACGTACCCAAAACATCGAGGTGTTGATCTACAATTGAGCTCACTCATTGATGACTTAAAGTAAATGTATAGTAGAAACTTGAGTCCATTAATCTCTCATGATTAAGAGCCTATTGTTTGGGAATTATGGGAGCAGTCCTTTAATCAAAGACAGATTTGCACATGGTGCTACTTATGGTCCTTCAGTACATCCAGTACAATGATCTAGAGTCTTACACTCTGATGATCGTGACATATCACACTATCTTATAGTGATCACAGCGTTGTAACCTTACCAAATGAGATGCCCAATCTCATCGCTGGCTGTGAATCAATTTAAGTATAAGATTTGTGATCTATGTCTCTTGTATGTGAATTTCATCCAAACACATGGATCACATCTAATATACTTGTAGGCTCCGAATCATTTCATGAACCATCATGTCATTTTGTATTGGTCATTTGAACATAGAATAAAATATCATTCATCTCATGAATAAAGCATGAAGATATAAATTAATTAATTAAATAAATCAATTTATCCGGATTATCCATTGGATTAAGGTCATACAATCTAGCAATTATCTCATTAGACAAATAAAAAAGGGTAAAAACTCCCATTTTTTAAATGGGGAGTTTTTTTTAGAATTCCTCGTGTGTGTGTGTGTGTGTGGGAGTTGCTCCTATGAGAGACACTCTCATTAAGTTTATGAGAGATGGGTGGGGGCCCTCACTTCCATATTTGGGATCTTTGCATTTAAGTTGATGAGAGTGGATATGGAAGTGAGAGTCCCCACCCATCTCTCATAAACTTGGTGAGAGTGTCTCTCATAGGAGTACCTCCCTATATATATTTACTTAAAGATTACTATATAGACTTTATAGCTGTGCAATTCAAGAAAAGGAGGTATTTTTTTTGTAACTTTCTTTGTTTTTACAAGTCTTACTAACTTCTCCCCTGTGTGTGCCTAGTGTTCACTCCTGGATTTGTCCTTACAGGTAAGAAAAAGAAAAGAAAAGAAAAGAAAAGAAAAGAAACAAGAGCCTTGATGTCTCTGAGTCTTTAACAAGGCCACTCTCGAATGCCTGAACCGAATAAATACCCAAATGAATTAGGTATCGTATTTTTGTCCTATACTAATAGCTAGTATCGTAAAATGACTTTCGGTCATAAAGGTCTGATTTAATAATTGCCAAATGAATCATTTTTTTTCTTTTGAGATTTGAATACGTTATAAAATAGTTATCTTTCTGGTATTATTGTTTTAGAGTATCTTGATAAACCAATTTGCTACACTGGCTAAGAAGGAATACAATGACACTTTTCCCATGTTCCCTTTGCCTATGTATCATGTTGGAAATGTTCCACCTTATCCTTTCTTTTTCATACGAGTGTCACAAAGGTGGATTTTGGATGCCCCAAGTCTCATTTGACTGTAACTTTTGCTCCCTCTTTCACGTCTACTTGTTATTGTGACCTTATTAACTAAATGAATAGGACCATGAGTCCATATCTTTCAAAGCCCCATCACCACCAAAATTCGGTTGGAAGGAAGAATTTCTATTGCTATCCATAAAACATTAAAGAAATATAGGAAAGCTACTTATGGTTTTTTTTTTTTTTCCCACTACCATGCACTACTGATGGAAACACTAAAATGAGACCTACACACTCAGAGATTGATCCTTAGGCGGCTATAAGATAGGACGTCTTTTTGTCACTGGGTTTTCTTTTTCTTTTTTGCTAGACTGTTTTTGTTACTGAGTTATGAGACATTTCTCCAATGACAATTGAGTTTTTACTACCAAAAATTATGGGGCTCTTTTGCATAACCCTGTGCATTTTCCCCTCCACCTCATAAAAAAATGATGTGTAAAAGACCCTGCCATTTGTGTAATGTTCCACATCTTGACCACTTGCCTAACTTTTTCTGATGAGGTCTAAATAAATTCCGGCACGTATTTTCTCATAAACATGGAAATACCCTTATTTATTTCTTCAAAATGGGCCCTTCCTGAAGAGGGGTTAAATAAACCCATCTAAACAATTTTTTGAAAAATATACTGAATCATTTTGTTTAGTCTTCTATTGTCAGGAAATTTGTTCATGTACATGCTTTTCTTTTTCTTTTTTGAAAATAAATAAATAAATATATATATGATGCCGCTCTTCTAGAATCACTTCACTCCATTTTATTTTAAAAGTAAAATGCCAAATGGGCCCTTAGATTTAAGATATTGTTAAAAATTTTTGGAGTGGCAGCAAAACCTTTCCTTCTATACCCCTTCATAGGAATATAAAGAAGAGCATATTCCCCCTTTCTATTGGTATAAGTTGAAATACATGGCTCTTTCCAAAGTTGAAATCCATGGTTCTTTCCACTTCCAAGGAATAGAATAAGTTTCAAACGCGATCACCGTCTCAGAATCTGCCCCGACAACAGCTTTTAGCATCTTACATTTTTTTTTCTTTTTTGGATGTGTTTTGCATCCTTCATGAATGATTCCAGTTGACTCCATAAAGTAGTTGCCTCAATTCTAATCCATTTGAGAATCATGTGTCAAAGTAGTTTGTCCTCCTCTCTATGATTTATTCCCTCTTATCCAATAAACAATTGCTTCATCTATTTTCCCATTTATAAATATTAAAGCTACCCCGATTAATTTTTGACTTTATGCTTTGACCCCTCAATTAATTTTAACATTATGAAGAGCCCGCACCAATTTGAGTAATGTAGGGGCTGTCACGATAAACAGGTCGAAATTGATCTGGGTTAGGGCAAGTTCAAAACTACGCTGATAAAAAGATAAATATATAACTTGTAAAGACTTGAACTCAGAAACTCTCACTTCTTAAAGCTTCAAAAAAGCTACTGTAACAATGGCACTAAATAAAGTTATTCTTTAAAGATTTGTACTAAAAATACCAAAAGTAGTTATTAATGGGGTGGGGCCTTAACCATATTGGAAATGAAAGAGTCAAGTCATGCCACAGCTGTGAAAGGGGAATATATAAAAAATAATTTGCATATTTTGTTTTATGTATGTCTACAAGATACACATCGGTTTAGTTGGATGTTCTTTATGGAATGATCCACTGAAAGCTAGAACATTCATGTCAAGTGAGAGAATATAAGAAATTGTGCAACCCAATTGCCATGGGACCCATATCAAATTAGGCAATTGGGTAAGACCAATGTTGACCCTAAGAGAGTTTTGATTGGGATTGAACTATTTAAAAAGAGTTCTGACCCGCATCTAACTCATCTAACTCGGGTGTGGCTTATCTTCTAATTAAGAGTGATGAGTGGTACACTTCCATAATATAGCCATGAGACTAGATTGCTCTACTTTGTAGCCCTCTGTTCATTCATCATACGAAAGGGATACTGGAACATATACATGTCGACACCCATTTGGAGTGGACTGGGAAATGGCCAAAAACATATAAGGGTTTTTACAAAAAAACATCCTCAAAGATCACTATACATCCAAAAGCATCTTTAAATACATGTAATGCTCAAAAGCATCTTAAACAGCATATTATGATCTTTTTCGGACCAAATTGCCCCTCCAACTCCTTTCTTGCAACATCGAGACTTGATTTCGCACATTGAAGTATTTTGAGGCTAGTTGAACCCTTTTCCTGCAACATTGAGACTTGATTTCGCAACATCAAGACTTGATTTGGTATGGCACATTGAAGTATCTTGAGGCAAGTTTAACCTCTTTCTCGCGACATCAAGACTTGACTTCGCGACGTCGAGACATGATTTTACATGGCTAATTGAAGTATTTCGAGGTTAGTTCAACTCCTTTCTCGTGACATTGAGACTTGATTTCATGACATCAAGACTTGATTTGGCATATTGAAATATTTCGAGGTTAGTTCAACTCCTTTCTCATGACATTGAGATTTGATTTCATGACATTGAGACTTGATTTGGCATATTGAAATATTCCGAGGCTAGTTCAACCCATTTCTCGTGACATCGAGACTTAATTTTGCGACATAGAGACTTGATTTGGTGCATTAAAGTATTTATAGATTTTTTTTTTTTTTCCAGTTCTTGAACTGGCTCTCTCATTAACCCTTAGATTTGTTTTTCAGAAGTCCGTAATTCGAAGATTGGGAGATCTAAAGGCTAATGAGAAAATGAAAAAAATCAACTAGGGAGTTCAAGAATTGAACAAAAAAAACTAGTCTAGAAATACTACAATGTGCCAAATCAAGTCTTAATGTCGCGAAATTAAGTCTCGATGTCACGATAAAGGGATTGAACTATCCTCAAAATACTTCAATATGCCATGCCAAATAAAGTCTCGATGTAGCAGGAAAGGTGTTGATCTAGCCGCGAAATACTTTAACGTGTCTAATCAAGTCCGACATCGCGAAATCAAGTTTCAATGTCACAAGAAAGGGGCTGAAGGGGCAATTTGGTTTGAAAAAAATCAAACTATATTGTATAAGATGCTTTTGGGCATTACATGTATTTAAGAAAGCTTTTGGAGGTATAAGGACATTTGAGGATGTTTTTGGTAAAAACCCCAAACACACACAAACACACAGTTTTCAGGGGATTTTACCAAAAAAATAACTCTAAGTGGTCATTGCACCAAACAGGGAACTTTAGTCGGCAGTGTACCAAACAAGGAATCCATACAGAAAAAATAACTTTTTTCATCATTTTTTTTGCGGTCGCTATCGACCTTCATTTTCTGTGTTAAGGGTCGACGGCGACCTTTGCGATAACTAGTGAGGGTCGACATCGACCTTGAGCAGGCATAAACTTTTCAGCCTCTTCCTTCTTCCTCTCTTCCTTTTAATCGAAAACTCGAACACCCACAAATCCAAAAATGTCCCAAGCAAACCATGCTCTCCATCTCATACAGAAAATGGTGAAATTCCCACCACTTGAAACTCTTTCCTTCTTGAACTCTTTTGCAATTCAATAGACACCTTTCTTTGCATTTGTCATCCTCCATCTTCTCCTCTCCTCAGGCATGTTAGGACAGGCTTAGTCCCTTCTCCTACAGTTATTATCAGGCAAGCACTCCTTATCCTTCACCTCATCCGATTTCCTCCTTCATTTGACCACCTAAAAGGACCCCAATTACAATTCTACGTTGCTTCTATCTGACCCCATCATCAATACTCTAATAAAAATCTCAAATGACCAATGTCGCCCTTGCCTTTTTCGATCAGGCTATTGCTCGCATGGTTTGACCCAACTCCAGCACCTTCAATAATATGATGAATTCTTTGTTGAGATCTAGCTGCTTTGAAGAGGCTTTTCGGGCTCTTGAGGACTCAAAGAATGCGATTCAATTGGATAATTATATTTTTGGTATCATGATTAGAGGTTGTTGTGAGATGGGTGATTTGGGCAAGGCCTTTCAGCTGATATCTCAAATGAGTGATGCAAGTTGTACACTGTATGCTCTTATATACACTACATTGATCGATTGGATTGATTCAGGGAAGACATGAAGAAAGAATAAGATAAAGAGTTTATGCCTGCTTCGGGTCGACAGCGACCCTCGCTTGTGATATAGTGAGGGTTGCCGTCGACTCTCAACATAGAAAATGAAGGTTGATATTGATAGCAAAGAAAAAAAAAATGAAAAAAGTTACTTTCTCTGTACGGATTCTTTATTTGGTGCACTAATGACTAAAGTTTCCTGTTTAGTGCAATGGCCACTTAAAGTTATTATTATTATTTTTTTGTTAAAATCCCCTGGCTTTTATGAAAAACTTTCCAAAGAAAATGAGGAAGAAGAAAAAAAAAAAAAGGCAACGGCAACACTGGCATTTCACCACCGAAAGAAATCTATATACATACAGCGCGACGGTTCCTCCTACATTCCACCCCTCCTCTCTCTCTCTTCTCTCTCCAAATTCGACCGATCGATTGCTCGTTCGCACCAGCATGACCAGCACCTCTGCCCCTTCTCGCAAGGTCTCTTTCTCACAATCTAATTTCTTTCTTTTTTTTTCCTTTCTGCTCTTTTCATTGTTCTAAATTTCTTTATTGCCTTCCGCTCTGCAGCAGGCCTTGAGCAAGATCGCTTCTAACAGACTGCAGAAAGAACTTGTGGAATGGCAGGTCAACCCCCCCTCTGGTTTCAACTACAAAGTCACTGACAATCTCCAAAGGTTTCTTCTTCTGCTTCTTCTTCTTTTATGATGATTCTTATTCATTCTCAACCCTTTGCGGGGTGGGGTGTTGGCACATTTTCTGTGGAAAATGAAAATGATTTCCTAAGTAGAATAGAATGATTTTTGGCAAAAAGTAAAAGAAAAGGATTTTTGGGGTTGTTTGTTTGTAACATTTTCTTTTTCCTAAGTTTTCATTTTCTGGGGTGAAAGGATTTTTTTTTTTTTTTTTTGCAATTTTTTGTGGAAAGCAGATTCTGGGGTAGAAATATATTTCAATGCGGCAGCATCAAATGAAAGAACCCTAGAAATTAAAATGCTCTGAAAGATTGTTGGAAAGGAGTATGTCCTTGAGGCTTTGAGCTTCTGATGATTTCTTTCTCCCTTTAATGTTTTCCTTACTGTGTAAGTATCTGAACTAGTTCACTAGTCCCTGAAGGCTTCAGGAATTACACTTCCTGCGCCCTGTGTGATCCAATACCCTCCCACTTCATGACTGTACACTTTAAGGCACCCTTTGTTTGCATGGAATTGAATTCCTAGGAATTTATGGTAAATGGGTTCCAAGGTTGGAGTGTTAGAGAGGTTAGGGCTAAAGGATATAAGGTTGGGAGATGTATTTGGGACCCTGTTTCTAGGACTTGATTTACTAGGTTGATGACTGGAACATCGTTTCCACGAAAAGAGAGTTTTCTGAGGTCATTTGTGGATCTTCACCTTTGTTTCTTCAATTTTTGCCACTGCAATATGAATACATTTCTTATAATTCTTAGAAATTCAATTCCATGCAAACAAATGGGCCTTTAGAGGAATTCGATTATTGGGGATGGAATTTTGACAGTGATGGGTTTGATTATCAGTGATCTTGAAATCAGTAGATAGAAGGGTCACATATGACACATGAACAGTGATAGATGCGGTGGAGGGTGGCCCTCACATTCTACAATATTGGGTGGTTGCTCCATCTTGGTGGCTAACTGCCTCCCTTGATTGGTTTTTGGGCTTGGATTTTATTTATGTATTTTGTTTTTGTAAGGTGGATTGTTGGAGTTACTGGTGCACCTGGGACTCTCTATGCGAATGAGTCATACCAGCTACAGGTTGACTTCCCTGAGCATTATCCAATGGAAGCACCACAGGCAAGAGCAATTGCTTAATTTCATCGTATTACTGCTCACATATGCTTTGTTGTGGATTGAAGTTCTGGGGTTTGTCTTGTTTGGTCAGGTTATTTTTCTTCATCCTGCGCCGTCGCATCCTCATATTTACAGCAATGGACATATCTGTTTAGGTTATCTTTTCTCTCAGTTGTGTTTTTCATTTTAAGTGGCCTTTTGAAATGGTTTAGGACTATATGTTCGTTTGGTTATTGAACCGGCAATATATAAGCTTTGAATTGTAGTAATTTGCTCTGGTCTGATTTCATCATACAATATACTACGAGGTGGTTGTGTTTATAATTTAGTCGAGTATTTGTCATGGATGTTGCTTCTGTAGTATTGGTGAAATTCTGTAATATATTCATGCAATTTAAAGAAATATAAGAATTGAGCTAGACATATCATAAATAAGATGTTTTGAAGGAAAGAAATTTAAGATGTTTTGAAGGAATTTCGGTTAGTGAAAGCAGTCTGTTGGAGAAATCGAAGTTTTTGGTAGCTTCGTGGGTGTCTATTCTCCCTTCTTTTAAAGGATTCTCATTAGATCAAATTGTGTATCATTGGAAAGAGGTGGCCTTTTCTATGATAGGGCATTAGGTTTTGTTTTGTGTTCTTATGCTTACAGTACTTTTCTCTTATACTGCTTGCTCCTTCTAATGAAAGTTACCATTCAAAAAAAATAAATAAATAAAATCATAAATAAGGTTTTATCATTCCATGCTTGTTGGAAAACACTGGGCAGTGAAACTGGTAATAAACGCTAAATTGACATGTAGTTAAGTAATCCTCCTCTTTATTGACTCCTTCCTTGCTAGCTTCATCCACTTGCAATTCTCTTTTTATTGTGCTGACGTTCTATTTCTTATCAAATGTCTCCTTTTCTGTACCTTGTTTCTTATCAGCCCCATTGATTCTTTTTAAATAGTCCATGGATCAAACTCCTCCCTCACTTTTTATTTGGTTCTTGAGATGTAACCCTTGCGTTTATTAGTAGTATTCAAGCCCTCTTCTCCTTGAGCTTTTTGCCCAATATTCTGTTGGGTGTTTCATGTTTACAAGTTTATTTTTACGTATTCATTGCACATTCCTTCTATGTACTTTCTTGTTCATTATAACCTGAGAGGTATGCTCATAAGTAGTTCCTGAATTGGAGTTTTACATTTATCCCCATCTACCTGCACTTCAAACTGTGTGATGTCATGTTCTCCTGTAAATTACTAAATTGGCAGGATAAAGTTACTTTGATTAGGATGGTTATTCTAGGATTACATGTGTGTGCAGGTGCAACAAAACAAAAGATTAACTCTAATTTAATTCTTTAGCAAGGCTGTGAAGGTTGGAGAGGATCATAAAATCCAAAAGAGGGCTAAACTTACAAATCCTACAATTTATGAATTTTTTAAGAATTAAATCCTTTGATATTTTCTGAATGATTTGAAATTTATGGAAAATCTATAAAAATATGATTTCTGCTGCCTTTCGTGAGATCTAGAAGAAATTCTGTCTGTCTCCTTGTCCTCTTTTTTCCCCTTCTGCTTTTTCGTGAGGCCGAGAGTGAAGGCCTTCTTTTGAAGTTGTTTCTCAATCATACGGATATCACACAGGAAACTGTACCTTGGCTGACTTTTTGAGGTGCCAACAACCTTTGCCACAACATTAATGGCTTACCTCTTCGTGGTTCCCACAGGAATGAATGGATTGCAAAATGTTGGCTTTGCAATTGAGTTGTGGCTTACAGAGCAGACCAGTTGCATTCTGTAGTTGAAGGCAAAAAGGCAGACCCCTCTCCCTTTTAACTTCTAATAACTACCTTTTGATTGCTGACTTGCACTAACAAGGCATGTCGTAAGGGATTTTTTTAACCCCTTCAAAATTGAGAAGGAGATGTCTTGACAAGAAATAACCAAGAGAAAACTAGATGATTTTTCTTTCCTCTAGCACTTTAATATTTTTATCTCAATGCAATATTAAGTTCAGAAACATATATGCATTCATAATCAATTCCCCATTCTCAAACACTTTAACCTGCACACAAATGTATATACCGTGCAGACTTCCCTTTTTTAGACATGTGGGACCAATCCAACCCATGGTTTTAAATTCTGATGCCGGTCATTGTGTCGGTCGGGACCAGGACAAGTCCATTCTGCCGATGCTGGTCTATGCTGGACTGGTACGGATGCACCGGCCTTAAAAAGTGTGAAAAAAATCCTGAAAAAAATAACAAAATAGAAAATAATAAAAAACTAATAAAAATGTGAAAGTTAAGTCATTTAAGTAGTATTTCATCTTAAATATAGCAATATTTAGTGTTGCTGAGTGTTGAGTAGCTAACAGTGTAGCATAGGGCTGCTAGTTTTTATGGATGAATGACATAAATACCTTTTATTTTAGTTTAGCAAATTTCACTAACTCAAGGTCATTTCAGTGGGCCCATCTAAATGCATAAAGACTGAGGGAGCATGTCAATCGAAAGGCTTAGCTATGGATTATAAAATATGTAATATCAAGCCATTTAAATGATCCTAACAAAAAAGGCTTTTGATCCTCAAAATTTTTAAAGGGCTTTTTTATTTTTATTTTTGTTTTTATTTTTGTAACTTGAGGGGTAAGTTGTTTTAGTTTATTCTAGGATAAATAGATAAAAAGAAAAAGTGGGTCTCATTTAGATGTAGTTTAGGAAATACATAATATCAAGCGATTTAAATGATCCTAGCCTTTGATTTTTGGTCTTCTAACTTCAAGAGGAAAATTTTTCTTTTTTCTACTTAGGGAAGTTCATTTGAGTTTTTTTTTTAGGATAAATTGGTCAAAAAAAAATTATAGCTCAAGGGATTGGTCATTTGAGTTATTTTCAAAGATGAATTGGCAAAACAAAAAAAAATAATAAAAAAAAAATTGTGATCCTCATTAATTTTTATCTAATTTAACTGTTTTCAAGAGAAGTTTTACTAAAATAAAAAAATATAAGGGCTGTTTTGAAATTGTGTTAAATTCAGTTTATTTGTTAAAAAAAGTCTCTTTAAAGCAAAATGAATATAGTGTCTGTGGCTGGGATTCAAACTGATGCATAGAACCTAACCCGGTAACATCTCTACCGGTGAGCTACTGCACTTGTGCTGCATTTGCTTGCAATATTTAATAAATAAACTCGATTTACCATCCAAAATAGCCCTTCACTAGTGTTGGTGCCCAACCCGACTCTGTCTTGGCCGGCACCGAGTTGACTTGGACGAGTTGACCTAGTGCTGACCGAAATTTTAAACCATGATCCAACCCCTTCATGATCGACCCTGCTTAGGGCCCGTCGCCAGCACCTTCCCCGATACTTGATCCTGCACAACACAACGAGAGCGAGAAAAAAGGATGGAACAATTACTATCAACAAGTTGACCAACGGATAACAAATTTGTGGTTAAGCGAGGCGAAAGAAAAACATTATGTAAGGGCAAGGAGTGAGGAACCTGGCCAACGACAGTAATGGGAACACTGCCACCATCAGCAGTATTGATCTATGAAGCACGGACACGGATACAGGACATGGATACGATACGACATGGATACGCAGATACGCCATTTCTCAAAAAAGTAGGATACGACACGTCGGGGATACGTTGAAATTTTTTTTTATAATATTTTTTATATGACTATGTAATAAAAATCTAACATTATTTCAATCAAAATAGCCATAAAATATGCACTTTCATTGATTTAATCATCATTAAACATTACATTCGATACTTCCAAGTTCCAACTTCCAAGTTCAAAATCCAAGTTTCACCAACTACTACAGAAATATAAGCATATAACCCAAACTAACAAAGCAAACAGACAATGTATCCACTTAAACTTCAATTGCCTCGCTACTAGGTCCACCACCATCACCTCCATCACCTTCTTCACGAAAGAGCACGGCCTCCAATTCCGGTTCATCAAGGGAGAGTTGTGCAATCTCAAGCTCTCCAACATCATCAAACGAATCAAAAGAATCTCCAGAATATCCCACATCTTGGTTTCTCCTTTCATATATTGTGGAGTTCTTCTTGAAAGAAGGCGAAGATTGCTATGAACGAAAACCAAGTTTTCAGCACGTTTTGGTGTTATCTTATTCCTTCTCACTGAGTGCACAGAGGAATAAGTACTCCAATTCCTCTCTGCACATGATGACGAAGAAGGTTGCACAAGTAGCTTGAAAGCTAGAGTTTGAAGCAAAGGTGCACACGCACCATAGGTGACCCACCAACTTTTAGGATCCATGTCATAACGATCACGAATGGAATCAACATCCGCAAACTCTCCCGACTTGCTAGAGAAGTCAGCAAATTCTGTGATTATCCTTTTGCGCTCCTCCAAATTAGGAAAATATTTTTTAAGAATTTTCATTCTTTCTCTAGCAACCTCCATATCTCTATGTGGAGCAACTCGACTAGGATCCTCATGAAGCCAATGCTCGCTATAGTAACTTGAATAGGAAAAAAAAAAGAATTAAGAATAAGTTTATGATTAAGACTAAGAGGGAGAAGAAAAAAGTTAAAGACTAAAAGTCACCTTGGATTTAGTGAATGAGCTAAGCAATGGAGAGGAGTGTTGTTCTTGTTCCAACGATCCACAAGAATTTTATGCACCACATCATAAAAGGTAGATGTCTCATGGAGTCTCTTTCCTTCATGCCTATATATTGCACCCTTCGCCTTTTCTATCATGGTATCCCACATGTCATACACCAAGTGAAGACAAGGCCTATCCGTGTCACAAACCCTTAGCATATCATATATAGGAGCCGTAAAAGAAAGTACGTAAGCCATTTTGTCTCACCAAATGTCATCTAACACAAAATCTTTCACAGCTTTGGCTTTCTCCTTATCATCATCTCTGTAGAGACTCCACTTTTCACTAATAACCATGGCTTGAAGACTTCCTTTTATGAGCTTGAATCTCTTAAGCATGACAAGGACCGAAGCAAAACGTGTACTTGCAACCGAAAGCAGCTTCAAAGGCACAAATTCATTAAAAATAGCCAATCTCATGGAGTGATTCATGATGTAGTTCTTAATAAAAACAACATCCTCTGCCACGTCCGTGATCCAACTACACTCCTCATATGTTAGTTGATTGTTTTCAATATTCTTTGCCATACAAATGTTTTGCAAGGCAAGGTTGAGTGTATGAACCACACATGGTGTCCAAACAATATTTTCAAATTGTGTTTCAATGAGATGCCCCGCACCCGCACAATTCTTAGCATTATCAGTTATCACTTGAATCACATTTTGGGGACCAACATCTTCTATCACTTCTTTCAACAAACCATAAATAAAGAACTTATCTTTAATTTCACCCGTACAATCCACGACTTTAAGGAACATAGGCCCACTCTCCGTCACAGCCATAAAATTAATCAAGGGCCTCCTCTGCGAGTCACTCCATCTATCACTCACAATGCTTACACCTTTTTCTTTCCATGTGCCTTTAATTGGTTGTAACAATCTATCAATGTGAGCCCTTTCTTGTTGGAGTAGACTTGTCCTTAGCTTATTATATCCCGGTGGCACATAGCTTGCAAGAGCATTGTTTGCGGCAAATTGGATACAACTCACATAATAAGGGCTCCTTGCTAGGTGAAATGGTAAGCCCGATGCATAGAACATCCTAGCAACCTCCGCATCCATTTGGTCACGTAACTTCAGGTTAAATGACTTCCCAATAGCCGTATTACTATCAATTCCACTCCAACTTCCACTTCCACTTGTCTTCCTTTTTTTTTTGAATCATAATGTACATTAGAAGTTGGCAATGCTACTTTCTTGGGTGCATTTTTCCTCAATCTTTCATTGCATTCCTCCTCTAACCTTTTCATCTCCGCAATATCACTGCTCTTAACTTTTGGACATAATGCAACAGCATGACCAGGCTCATGTATCAAATGAGCCCTTACCCTTGTGTATGAGCTTTTTTTGGTTTGATGGCAAAAATTGCATTGCCATGACACATTACCCCCTCCATCACCAAGTTTTTGCTGTTTTGTCACATAACTCCAAAGAGGGTGGTGAGCATCTTCTTCAATAGGAATAAGTGGAGAAGACACACTAGTACTATGGCTACCACCCATACTAGAAGCCATATGACTAAACTTTGGTTGCTGGAAATACAAAATATCACCCAAGGATAATGGAATTGAGAATTAAATGGTATCCATGAATTTGTGAATTGATGCAAAATAAACACAAGGAGTCAACACCTAGGGTTGACTGCATACTTGTGAATCCAAAATCAGCAAACAAACACAACAAAAGATATACAAAAACACATGAGACTTGACTACCAACAGGCCCTTAATATCATTGATGTCATTCAAACTTCAAAGGAATGAGCCAATAGAAAAATTGAAAGGATGTAGGAAAAGAGATACCATTCATTCAGAAAAAAATGCTACAATAGAAAAAAGCCTGTGCTCCAACGAAACATTCAAAGAATGAAGAAAAAATGCTACAATATCCATCACACTACAGAAAAAAACATTTAGCAGTCCTACCACATATAAAATGCAAGTGAATAAATAAATAGATGGCAATCTATAAGCATTCAGGCCAAAACCACATGATGCCCATTGCAAACACCAATTTATCAGCAAAAACAGCAATCAAACTATCAAAAAAAGTAACAAACAAATTTCAATCCAAACAACACAACAAAACTATAAAGCCCCAAAACACAGATCAAAAGTTACAGGCTTATAGCCCTACCAGCACAGAAAAAGAAAAAAAAAAAGCCGTAAATAATATTTACAAAGAAAACCCTAAAACCCAGCAAGGATCCCAAAGAAACCTAAATCAAACGACATTCCAGAAAAAACCACAGAAAAAAAAAAGAAAAGAAGAGAAAAGAACCTGGCAGCCGGCATAGTTGCACAGGAGGAGAAGGTGAGGGGACCAGAGGATGACGATGTAGAAGTAAACTGGTCGCTGCACATTCTGTAGCAGCGGCGGAGGTGGAGATGAGGGAGTAGAGAGGTTGCAGCGGCGAAGGTGCTAGCCAGTGATGATCTCGACGCAGGCGGAGATGAGGTAGCAGTTTCTCTTTTCTTCTCTTTTCGTTTTTTTTTTTTTTTTTTTTGCTACTGCAGGATGACGACCGAAGGAGGATGACGATGTAGCAGGAGAAAGACGTGTTGGCCGGTGATGCAGGAGGAGAAGGCGAGGTGATGCAGGAGGAGACGCTCTTCCCCCTTCTTTTCTTTCTTTTTTTTTTTTTTTTTGTTACTGCAGGTTTTAGAACTAGCAGTGACCGGAGGATGATGATGTAGCAGGATGACGTCGTCGGTGGTGATCTCGTCTCCGGTGAGGATCTCATCGAAGGAGGAGAAGGCGATGGTGTTAGGGTTTTATCTTCCCCCTTCATTTTTTTCTCCTCTGTTTCTCCTCTTTGTTTTATCTTCGCCCTTTGTTTTTTATTTCCTCACTTACAAATGTGTCCCGCGCGGTTCATCAAACGTATCCCGCACGTGTCCGACGTATCCCGCACGTGTTCGATACAAATTTTTTTTTTTATTTATTCCGATACGAAAATGACGTATCCTGGACGTATTTCTGCCGTATCCGGGCGTATCCGTGTCCGATACGCCCCCTAATTTAATGTATCCGTGCTTCCCAGGTATTGATGCAAAGGTCTCCATCATACTCCCTAATATGAGTCATATTGGCAGGAGAGTGTGTCATATGATTGGAGGCCCCGGAATCAATATACCGGGTGGATACTGAAGATGTTGGTTTACCTGACAGGCCAAGTGCAGAGAAAGCATTTATGATCATTTGTTGGGCCATCTTTGGAGTAAGGGTAGAAGAAGAAGTGGCAGTAGGTGGTGCAGGCGTGACTGTTGAAGAAGGTTTAGGAAGATGTGCAGAATATGCTATCTGTTGTTGTGGCCTATTCTGAGGTCGTGTCTGGCATTCCGGAAGAACATGACCTTTGGTTTTGTAGTAGGAACAAAACTTCTGGTCACACTGATTGGAAACATGTCTGAGTTTGGCAGCAAAAACATTTGACCTTGCTCATGTCTCGTGCTTGAGGCTTACCCCGGGCTATATAAGCAACATCGATAAGTGCAGCAGGGGCATTCTGTGCAAGTGCCGTTTGAGTCACCAAGCGATGTTCCTCTCTAAGGAGTTAGCCCAAACATGATTCGAGTGAGGGGGATGGCACCCTGCTCATTAAGTTGGAGCAGACAGTTTCAAATTGTGGCCGTAACTTCATCAGAAATTGATCCCGCTGACTCGTCTGATGGATCTCTTGAACAGAGGATAAGGAGGCAGTAAGGAGGTCAGCATAAATAATCTCAGCGTAATCAGTCCATAGACTGGTAAACTGAGAGTAGTAATTTTGTATTGACAAGGTCCCTTGAACACATTGCGAGATTTCATGTTCTAAATGAAACCTTCGAGCTGAATTTTCCTGCAAATATATCTTCTTTAAATAGAGCCACATTTCTCTGGCAGTCTTGTATGGGCGAAGATTCAGGATAAACTGTGGATCGACGGAATCCAATATCCAGGTCATGATTTGCCAATCTTTAACCTCCCATTTAGCTAGGAGCTTTTCATCAGTAGGTTTGGGATCCAAATCATCACGATGTCCCCAGAGTTCCTTACCCTTAAGGTAAATTTGGAATTGAAAAGCCCAAGTGGTATAGTTTTTACCATTAAACTTGATCAAAGTGATATCACCTTTCTCCATAAATCAATGCAGAGATATGTTTAGCAAAAAACAGCAACCAGCAGCAATCCTACTGCCAGCACAATAATTAGCAACTCAAAAACACTAACAACCACCAGAGATCGTAATAAAATTAACCAAAGGATGTAGAATAGCAGTGTATGGACAAAAGATCACAGAAGATCAGAATCTGTGATCCGTAGAACAAAAAAACAGGCCAAAAACAGAGTAGGTGACCTACAGAAACCTGTTGACAGGCTTTGTGGACCCCATTGTTTGATCGAATCCAAGATCAGACCTTGTAGGGAGGTAGATCTAATAGTGTCAAAACAAGAGATCTAAGTTTCAACTGAAACAGATCAATATCCGGGAAACTCTACGGTATTGATG
This sequence comes from Persea americana, assembly GCA_029852735.1. Lineage (NCBI taxonomy): Eukaryota > Viridiplantae > Streptophyta > Magnoliopsida > Laurales > Lauraceae > Persea > Persea americana. Next base: position 21,672,989 of record CM056816.1, read on the forward strand.
AGAAAAATACGAAAAAACAGTGATTTCTGAAAGAGGTCCTGATGGCCTACCTTTGAAGCTCAAAAAATCTTCAAAAAATACCAAAAAATCCCCATAGTAGCAGCGACCAAGGTGGTATCAAAACGAAGATGTCTTCTGATGATCGCAGGTGATCTGTAGAATCTGTTCCCTTTTTTGATGATCACAGTGATCTGTAGAATCTGCTCACACCCACGAGAGTTGTCGGTTGCTTCCTTACACGAGCAAAGATCTCACCAGCTTTGATACCATGACATTCAGAGGCATATGCAAAAGAACAATAGAACGAGAGAGAGAGAGAGAGAGAGAGAGAGAGAGAGAGAGAGAGAGAGAGCTCTGTGAAATACTCCAATTTGACCTCCTGCCTTCTTGGATTTCTCTTCTTTATAGACTTTACATTGCCTAAGTTAGGCTACAAATCATGGAGACAAAACCTAATTAAATCTCTAAATATGGTAAGACATACTAGCATACACGGTTTTATCATTCTGTACACGGTTTGACTAGACCTCATATTTACAAGTGGGCTGGGCCTATTATCAAATACTTTACTTTTTAACAATTAACCCCCCACGAATGGCATAGCAGGCACAAATTTGGCACTCATCCAACTAATTTTTTTGAAAACTATAAAATTTTACTCTAAATAAGCAGTAAGACACTACTTAGCCAAACCCGAAGACAAAACAAAAATCCTCAAAGAGAAGAAAACACTACATATCAAAATTGATAGAAAGGCGTAAAGCTCCTTTCTTTGCACGACCATCTGCCATAACATTTGCCTCTCTTGGAACATGATGAAAAAAGCCTCCATCTGACTAGAAATGTCTTGTACCTCCACCCAATCTAAGCAACTCACGACATCCAATGAGGAGCAAACACCTCAGCTTCATTAGCATCCTCATAATCCACAGGCCCAAACCAACTCATAACAACATTACCATTACAATCCCTTATAACAACTCCAAAGCCACCTTTACAAAGAACTGTAAATAGCTGCCTTCAAAAATCAATTTAAGAATTCCAGGGGGAGGGCTTGTCCAAAGAATTTGATTCAAGATTTTAGCAGGTCAACCCCCCCTTCAACATGGCTTCCCAATATCTACTGATATCTTCCAAAAGAGCCCTTTCAAACTCCTTATGCTTGTTTGCCCACTCCAACACTATCTAGACAATGGGCTGAACAACTGCCTCCACTGGTTTGCTTTCATTTCTGAAGACTATTATCTCTCTCAAACCAAAGCTTCCAAACGGTGACATACAAAACTAACTTTCATAAAATCTTTCCACAAACAGATTTACATCCCCATTGCCATTGAAGAAAAAGATCTTCAACTGTCCTTGACATAACCCACTCCATGTGAAACAAATTAAAACAGCAGTCCAAACTTGAAAAGCAAATTGACAGTGGATCATCAAATGTTGCATTGACTTCTCATTTTTCAAACTCAAAGGACATCATTGACAATGAAATGATTTCTTCTCCTAAAATAGTCTATTGTCAGAATTTGTGCTTCCTTACTTCCCAACAAAAAGCCAAACCTCTTCGGGGGACTGAAGGATCCTAGAAACTAGACTAGCTTTCTACCCTTTCCGTAAAGTCCACCAAAGCACTGTGGAAAGTCTTCACTGAGAAATGACCTTTAATCTTCCGTTTCCAAACTTTGACGTTTGTTTTACTGACTTATAAATCTTGTCTAGCGTACCAATAAGTCTAGCAAAGTCAAGGATTTCTAGATTTGACAAATCCCTTCGAAAAGAAAAATCTCACACAATCTCTCCCCCCAACGAGCAGATTAGAAAGAAGATGCTTCAAGACCTACCACCCTCACCAATCATTATGCCAGAATCTAACCTGCCGCCCATCATGAACCCTAATAATGAATCCACTGATCAAAATAATCCTGATTCGGAATACACCAACCATTGTTTCCCCCCAATTTGTACTTGTCAAACAATAATCTTCCTCCATGAACCACTACAATGCTTGCCCACCCTCCACAACCATTTACCCAATAGAGGTTTGTTAACCTTTGCAATTGACTAATGTCCTACCCACCCTGATCTAAATGTTTAAGGACAGACTCCCACCTAACCAAATGGTATTTCCTTTTCTCCACAGAATCATTCCAAAGGAAACCACACTGAATTTTTTCAATCCTTCGCAAAACACCTTTAGGGCATTTGAAGCAAGGTAGAAAATAAATTGGAATGCTCGACAAAACAGACTTAATTAAAGTAACTCTCCTGCCCATAGACAAATAATGACCCTCCCAATAGCTCAACCTTCTTTCACCTCTTCAACACTGAATCCCATAAAGGTTTCTTAGGCAGCCCTATATATAACCGTTGGATTGAAATCCTAAAATAATGATGCCTTCTAAAACCATTAAACCCGAGTGCCATGGATTGGGGCCTTGGGATGATCTAACTAGTCCCATAGAGACTGACCAACAGTAACCACATTAAATGTTCAGTATGTTGACATTACAGGCTGATTGATTATGTTGACATCATAGCTGATTGCAATGCTGATTGATGTGGTTTTAATACAGGTTCCAGAAAAATTTCTTCAATCATAAGAATTCGCTGTTGGTCTACGTCAATATTTTATCAGAACAAGTTTAATATGACTTAGTTTGAGTACCAAAATGGGATGCTTTTGGACCTGAATTACGGCTAAAGAATCCAGCAACTTGGATTAGGACTGTACGCAAAGTTTCAGCAGCCCTATGTTGATTTTACTCAACTGTATTTTCAGTTGCTCAGTTTGAAGTTTGAAGTCTTTAAACCAGATGAATACAGCTTAGCAACTGCCATATATATATATATATATATATATATATATGAGGAATTCTCAAAAATCCCATTTTAAAAACTACCCTTTTGCTCCCCTATGTTTTTAGGGCACGGAGGTGGAGCCCACCTTGAGCCATTCCAATCATTTCACACATACTACCCCCCATGAATTGGTATCTCATCCAACTTTAACTCACCTTTGGATTGAAATCACAAGTGATGCCTTAAAACCATTAAACTTTGGGACCATGGATCAAGGGGTTAGGATAGTCTAATGGAGTTGAATTTTGTCACATAGGTAGATCTCGTCCAGATTATTCTATCCAGCGGCATTCCATGGTTGTCATACACCATAGTGAGCCCAACTGGGCGGGGCGTTTTTTGAGAAAAATTCCCTGGGAGTTTTCTAGCACTCCTCTATACACACACACAACACTACTCGATATGGACTATCAATCCAGCAGATTTCTAAGCCAGTCAGTAAATTACAGGAACCATCCCGATGGTTTTAGCAGCTAAAATTACTTGTACCATTGGGTGTTCTAGGATCAAAAGAGGTTTTCTGTTTAAATGTTTCCTCATTTGAATAAACCATGAAAAGCACACTAGCAGGTGCTGATGGAAATCAAAGCAATCAGCATTCACTTAACCATAATGTCATGCATTTACAAGATGCATGATTAAAGTCTTTAAATTTCTTTGATCAGTTGCTCAAAACTAAAATATCCTTGTTTATTGTTTACGTATATGTTGTGTTCCCAGTATCAGAGTTGATTTTTGTGGCAGTGCAGACCATTATGTATCGGTCATATGGCCCAAAAATATTGGCCGATACGTATGGTAGGGTAAAATAATGTATGTATATTGTATACAAAATAGGCTGCCATGTGTGATGTGATACATGGTGGCCATAGTGTAATAACCGCTATTTTAAACCATGATCTATGCAGAACTTAATAGAAACTTCTAATGCAAATGGAGGTTGTCAATTAAAGTGACTCTGTGACTAGGCCATAAAACAGTTGGAAGGTCCTGCTCTCACTGCCACAACCATGATGTTGCAGTTTCAAGTTATTTTAATGATAAAAAGTGACATGTAGCATTTATAACTACTAAGAAAATAAAATTAATGAAAGAGAGTTATGTTACTGTTTGAAAGAAGGGATTTTAGAAAAATGTAGGCAAACCATGCAATTGGTATGTTGTAGAATCCATTGGTAAAATCACTACATCAGAAACCATGGTATTAGATAGAGTTTGTTTGTAACAAGTTTTTTTTTTTTTGGGTTCCATATATATATATATATATTTTGGGTTCCATACTTCCACTGAACTGTGTAATCCTTGCCCATCCATTATATGTTGAGTCATCAAGGAATGCCTCCTATAATTTTGACTGATTTCTTATCTGTAGACCATAAAAAATTCCTGAAAAAGGGTTTATGAGGCTAAAATAGCAAGAGAAGTAATAGAAAACGAGGAATTCCCAGTTTCACAAGGAGTCCCGTACTGGGTGCCTTCTTCAGAATGTGGGCTGAGTTTCTAGTCCAAGCGCCTAGCTGTCAGCATTCTGAGGATATTTCTAGAAGGGCTGCTTTAGCTCCAAGATGCCCTAGAATGCCTGGAAGGGAACTATGAATGGAAAGCAATGCGCCAATGCCTTAATATTGGGGGTTTATCTTTTTCGTTCATCTTTTCTTGGGAGCTTCTACTGACTCATACCTGCTGCAATGTCTGCTTCCTCACCTTGAAGCTCTCAAACCGCCCTCTTTGGTGCTTCTTAACATCCAAATTGTGGAAGAAGGAAACACCCATCTTGTTGCCTCGGCGAGAGAGATTTTATTGCCGTAGAAACAACCTATTCAACCTCCTTGTCTCAGTTATAAATGGACATTACTAGTCATCTCCTTGCATGAATGATGATAGATATTCTAGTGCCTTCTATACCCACAAAATCCGTACTTCAAAAAAACCTACAGACAATACTTGTCTCAGTTATAAATGGACATTACTTTCTGTGTTTTGCTTGTATGGTTTCTTTGTTTTCCTTCATCTTTTCTACACTATTGCATTTTGACTTTACGTAATTCAGCCTTTGATGTGTTCCCTCCGTTTGGCAATTTTCTAGGTTAGTAAAAGTAATGTAAAGCCTCCATTTTCCAGACAATGGGTCACATTAAAAGTACACATCTTCAAAATTCCCTCCTTTTAAAAAACAAAATAAAAAAGAAACCTCCTTTCTCCATTAAAAGACAAAAAACACTCACTTTTTACACAAAAAGTCAAAAAGATTCCCTACCAATCCACTCAAGACAAAATACCATCATAACCCCACCCTTCCCCTTTATATTTTATTCTCTCTTGATTTGATGCTTTACATTACTTTTACTGTAATAGTAAATTGCCAAATGGGCCTATAAGACTTTCTATTTAACAAAAGTATTTATGCTTTTCATGTGATTTTCCTTGGTCTATTGTTCTGTGGCCTTTAAATGGCATGCTTTAGTGTCTTTTGTGCTTGGCCTGCTTATATTATTGTATCGGTTCTGTTCTAGCTTAGCAATTAGATAAATACTGCTGCTTTTGTTTTTATGGTAACACATTCTATAGAATGACGCAAATCCTAGTCTGACAATTTAACATTCTGTATATTCTAGAGAAATGTGAAAGGCAACGGTATACTAAGCTAATAATATATGTTTGACAACTGGGAAGTCTATATCAGTGACATGGGTTTGACGTTCAATTTTTTGTTCAATGCATTGAAGTTTTTCTTTTCTTTCATTTTTTAAACTTGGAGTGATATGACATGAGTTAAATGCAAGTAGAGAAAAGCTCAACTGTAATTCCACCCATTAGTTTATTTTGTTTTGTTTTATTTTATTTATTGTTTCTATTAAGTTGCCGTTTTTGATGTATCAAACGATGTCTGAATGGCATTAATATTGGATATGTTGGATGGGTTATTAGGGTCATTGCTTTGGTGCAATGGTAAAAGTCTCGGGTGCCATGCGTGATAATGCAGGTTTGAGACTTCCGAGCAGCCACTTTGTGCAAAATTGCCAAAGTTTAGGTTTGTCTCCAGTCTGGACCCTCCCAGGACCCTGCTTTGGCGGGACCGCACTGGTGATGACGTTGGATGGGTTATTAAATTAGCTTTCTGATAGCGTTTAGGGTAGTGGCAATTTTAAGGGCATTTTAGTCTTTTTCTAATTATATTTGAAGGGTATAGATTAAAATATTAAAGGTTAGTTTATATGATTGAGATTGTAGGATTTCTTTTAATATCAAGAACCTATAGAAACAATAAGAGGGCTAAAAATGCCATAACTGTTGGATTTGTTTATTTGTTTTACAGAAAACCTAGCCTTTGAGTGTGTATTCATTTGAGGTGTCCTGTAAAACTTTGATTATGGGTGTTTTGTATTGCTACTTTCAGTCTATTATCTATTGTGGTTATTGTTGTGGATTCAGTGAAGGGGGATTAGGGTACTGGAAACTCTAGATCTGTACCTGTCGTTGCTAAGGCTGTGTCAGGCAGTTACTGGCTGTGATGTGTAGGTACCTCAGTAGGCGATCCCCCGTAGTACCAGTTTCCTGGTGTTTGACTTGTTTGATACCTAAAATCAAGTTGGCTGAGGTTGTAAACATTGAAAAATGGATTTAGGTATATGGCTACATCAAAATGGAGTTCAACATAATAAGCAACTTTGCCTTGGCATTTTCAGTTTTCACATCCCTTACCTCTCTTATTTTTGCTGTGTTAACTCTATGGTCCAAATCTTTTCGTAATTATTTTTTTAGACTGCCTTTAATTTCAACTTGGAAATTAGCTGAAGGATTTTAATGTGACCATATTCTGTTTGTAAGTTGTATGTACTTTTGGATTAAAGATATGCTCTCAAGGTTGACCCGCAAAGTGGGGTGACTGAAATAGAAATTGTTGTGATCATGCCTTTGTGTTAAATGCTTTAGTTTTTATCCTCTTAGGTTGCCATTATAATTAGTCTGTACTAGCTTATCCTTTTGTTTCTTCTATTTTCCCCTTCCTTTTCACTTGTTTTTATGTTCATTTTTCAGTAGAAGTTTCCTTATTATCATCAATAATGATGATTCAGTGCAAGCCTCCAGAACTATATTTTTTCATTATCCCATCTCTTTGTTCCATCATGCATTGAAATATTATTGCTTTCTGGCAGATATTCTGTACGATTCATGGTCCCCAGCCATGACTGTGAGTTCAATCTGTATCAGCATTCTCTCCATGTTATCAAGCTCGACTGTGAAGGTTCTACTTGATGCCTCTTTCCTTAATCTTTAAACTTGTTCATCTATAAGAGGGTTGTTAATACCTTAAAATGGCTACATATCTGGATGTGGGTTTTACTTGTATGCCATAGTGCCATGCATAACGTGTGGCATTCTAGATTGACAGTTCTAAATACCAGGTCCATCCTCATCAGGAAGGCCATTCATTTCCTGCGAATGTGGATATTGGATGGTGTTTCTTTACTTTTCATCTGTCCAGTTGTGGTGTTAACTGTCTCACCTATGAGTTGTCCCAACATTTTGGGCATGGACACCACCATGGGGGGACTAGTTTTTACCCTATATTAAAATCCTTGTGGTCATGTCTGTTGTTGTATGTCTTGTTTTCAGCAACGGCCAGCAGATAATGATCGCTATGTGAAGAACTGTAGGAATGGTCGGTCTCCAAAGGAGACTAGATGGTGGTTCCATGATGACAAAGTGTAAAAAGATATGAAGTGCGTCCTACAAGCAGATTGGTGTTTGGCATTTCAGCGCCCTGTTGTGAAGCTGGGATCCCACGCCAATGCTTATGATCTGCTGTTGCTGTAAAAAATTTCATGCCTGGTATTTGTACCCACAGAAAGTGTGGTACCTGCTTAGACACTTGTATGCATTTTTAATCTTGACTTGTTTTATTTTGATAAAAATCTTCTTTTGTTGTCATCAAGTTGTCAATGTTACATTGACTATAAAGCAATGAGGGTACATGAAATGCTGGATACTCTACTGCAAATCTGCAGCATGTGTCCATTGTGTAGATTTTCTCTATTGTTATTTCACAGCTAGTGGTCCTCTTACCTGTATTTAATCATTCATCATTATTAGTAATCACGTATTTTAAGCAAGCAAACACTCTGCCATAGAATCCAATGTGAATGGATTATGCTAGGACATTTTATCTTATTAAGGCCACTTAATCATCATTATTGATTAACAGAGGCATGATTTGGTAGTTTGTGAGCCAACCCAATATGCAGCCCTCATGATTGAGAGACAGAAAAATTGGATTAGGCTATCAAGTTTCTCTTTGGTTAGCATTTGAAGTTTGAACATAATCAGCATGATTAATAATAAAGTACATTAACTGAGTCAAGGTTACCATTCCATCAACCTATCCGAAATGACGTATATGTATATGATACAACTGATTTTTTTAGTTTCATCCCAAAATCTGGCAGCCCAATTTTCCCGATACAAGTCTATAACGAACCTGAGAATTGCAAAAAACATGATGTATCCTTTGTTTTTTTCTCTAATTTTTGAATAGGCAACTCTAATCTAATTCTTCATTTTTCTGCCTTTGCCCCATTATTTGGGCAAAACTGCTTGAAGGCGTTCATCAACTCAAGAGACTTGAGATGATTTCATCCAACCATTCCATCTTTACTAGAAGGTTGTAAGTACATGGGTGGTAGGGTTGTCAAGAAGTCAGGCCGGCCCAGGCCGGGGGCTGGGTTGTCCAAGCCCGACTGTCCAACATATGCGGACCAGGCTTGGGGCGGGCCAAAGCCAAAGGAGGGCTACCTAGGACCTTAACCTGCCCTCGCGGAACAAGGCAGGGCTTGGGTCGAGCTGTTGGGCTAATCATTTTTCTACCTAGGGTCTTGAGTCTAATCCAAATGTTAACAATCCTTTATCCCAGCTTTGGAATGAAATGCAACAAGGAACTTGGCAGTAGATGGAAAATCACGGATTGGGAATGAAATGCAACAAGGTGTGCTTGGCAGTAAATGGAAATTTACTCTGCTATAATTTGATTTATGGTGATGCTAGACAAATATATACTGCCCAAGAGAAGACTATTTGATAGTATTGGTGAACCTTATCCTTTAATTGATCAAGTTTAGGGACTTCATAGAATGCATTGCAGACTCAAGAATTAAGCACCTAAGAACAAATGCATCCTATATATTAAAAAAAGACAAAAATCGTCCCATGATTTTTTCTATAGCATGCTATTGGAATTATGTAGACTTTGTTTTGTAGGCTGTTGCTCATCCAAGGGGTGGGCTATAGGAGTTGAATCCAAGTATGAGGCTTAGACTCAATAGCTAAAGAAAAGTGATCTCAAGCCAAAGGGAACCACCTCAGACCCACTTACATGCTCTTATAAATCCACACACATACCCATGGTTCGGTCTTGAAACTTCAAGTTGATAGTATGACTCATGATCAGTAGGCCAAACTTGCCAAAAATAGAGAAGTCCACACATACATTGTATGTAAACAAGCCAATGAAAAAAAGCCACTTAAGGATCATGCATGGCTTAATTACTTAAAATCACATAGGAATTACTTTAAAATTGCATAATAATCATATAAGAAAATTAACATAAGAATTGTATAAGGACCCACATAAAGTTACTTAGGGTCTGTTTGGATGTATGGTGATTTGAAGTATGGTGACGTGAAGTATCAAATCAAGAGAGAATAAAATATAAGGTGTTATAATGGTGTTTTATTTTTAGTTGTTTGGTATGGAATCTTTTTTGAATTTTTGTATAGAAAAGTGGATTTTTTTTGTCTTTTAGTTGAGAAAGGAGGTTGCTTTTTTGACTTATTTTGAAAAATTCGGAGGAAATTTTGAAATTGTATACTTATGATATGACCCCTTGTCATTTCTTGTCAGGCTTCACTTTACTTTAACTTAACCAGTTAATTGCAAACACGCTTTAAGAAACATGCTCGAATAAACCATCAAATGCGATCTAACACACATGCATGTGTACACATGAGTGTGTGTGCGCACACACTAGCAGGCTGAGACGTGCGCAGTATAGTCCAAGCCCGTCCCTTGGTCTTTAAAAGAAAAGCAAAAGCCCCCGTTTTAAAGGCTTTTTGTGGATCTGTCCATGCTTGATACCCTCCTTCATTTCTACTTGAGAAAGGAGATTCTAGTCTTCTATATTTGAGTGGGGAAATTGGTTTTCTGGGTTTTGAGGAGTCACCGGAGTACAAATTACTCAATTTGAGAGAAAAAGTAGAAATAAGCAATATTGCCACAAAAAATCAAGGAAATATGGGAAGTTGAGTTTCTCATTTATTTTTGGACAAGGTACATAGTCTTTGGAGCACCAGTGACTCTATGTTTACACTAAGCTCTTGGTTAGCCTTATGTGTAACACCCCAATTTCGAAATACCGAAGTTACCGCCAAGGTATCCGAATTTGGCGCGCTACTTCCCGGAAAATCCAAGAACTTCCACGATCATAGTCCACAGTGAGGTCAAATTTTTAAAACTTTTTGAACAATAAGATGATCAACAATTAAATTGCGGAAGCATGAGAAAAGCTAGTGGAAGCATTACATCAATAGCAGAAGCAAAATGTATCATAAATAAAATGAATCAGGTGAAGCAAGGTTGGAGTCCAACAAAATCTCAAAGTGTGAATAATAGGTTTATACATAACAAACTATCTCTTATACATAATAGACCATCTCCCTGCTCACAACATAGTCACTCAAAATCCCAAAAATATATACTACTCTCAAACACCCTGTGCGGGCACTCCATCCTCCGGTTCGACCACTTGGTCAACCGGTCCCCACTTGTAGTCGCCGACTACAGGCACCTCAATGATCGCATCACCCGCGAGGTCAAAGTCAAAACCAAAGCACCAAAGATGGGTCAGATCTAAGGATTTGGCAATGCACCATATACAGATAACAAATGATATATGCATCAAAAGAGAATAGAGACGATCATTTAATCATGAGAATAACAATGAAACATAAGCTAGGCAATTGAGCAGTAAATAGCAGTTTAGAATCAGAAATATAAGTAATCTAATCTAACAGATATCAATATGACACATTCACACAAGCTGGATACTGCGAGATATTATGCCGTGGCCCTCCCATACTGTAAACAGTCGCGTCGGGGCAAAGTAAAGTAACCATGCAAGGGATAATAACCTTGCTAATAACAATATATAAATAACACCGATCACACCCCTTTATCACATTAGACCGAACCCGGTATCCCACCGTCCATCTAGCCATAGCTCATCATGATAGCCCTAGTCATAACCAAATATAGCTCCTACCAGTGAAGATTAGTCAATAAGCTGAGCTTAGGTCAATTGAGTGAATGTTTAGTGCCAACCTGGGGAAATAAATACAAGTCTGTGTCTGTCTAGGCTTGCCTTATGCGAGTAAAGTCCTAACCAAGTCACTAAGAGGTCCAAGTACAATATCATGGAACACAGTCCAAGTCCAAGTTCAAGTCCAATCATCATTGGATCCATACTAAGGCCCACAAACCATGGCCTAAAACAATATAAGTACAATGTCCATGTTCAAGCCACAGGTAACCAGTCCATACTCATTTACAATGAGTCATCAATTCATCATAATTGACCTCTCCATTCTAGGGTACCACACACCCAACTTAGGCTGTATGAGGGCTTGACTAGCCACAGACATGGGTCATTTATCACCGATTACATCACCGGGTCACCACTACATAATCCTAGGTTCAGGTCCTCCAATTTCCATTTAATTAACAAGTTTCTAACAAATACAAGGATATGAGAGAAGCACAATGTATTGAAAGTCTGGGTTCCGAACCCCAGAAGGGGGGTGAATATGTGATGGTGCATGCTTTGTGGTGATTGTTTTTATTAGCTTCTGCATTTAGTTTGATAATCATCACTAGTGGCTAATTCAATTTAAAGAAGTTAAAATTGGTTATAATTTGTCACTAATTTGAAGCTCACCCTATTTATAGTGGTTTGGCCTCAATGCCTACATCCACTACCAGCTTGTGATCCTACACCTCACCGAATTTCCACTATCTATGCTTTTCAATAGGCTAAGCAATAACCTTTACAAAATGCTTTTCAAGGCTAAGCAATAACCTTACAACATGCTTTCTAAGGCTAAGCAATAACCTCTTGGGTTTTATGGTTCACCTCTAACCATACACTTATGCTTTTCAAAGGCTAAGCAATAACCTATACACAATGTTTTTCTTAGGCTAAGTAATAACCTTTACAATTAAAAGATTTTCTCTCTTAAAGAAGTGTCTTCACAAACACTAAAAGAGATACAATTAAAATTTCAATTAAAATGCCTCTAAATTAGGCGGCTATGAAATTGAAAATCTAACTCATACAAACACTATATGAATGCAAAGGTGTGTGCTCATGATGTGTGTGTGTGTAATAACTTCAATCAAGTTAAAAAGTAAGCTCAATTAATATATGCTCAAAGCATTTAAAAGTTTAAGGCACATAAAAAGTTTTGATTGAAGTGAAATGCAAATCACATGTATGAATACTAACTTGTTGATGAAGTGAAAATCAAAGGCTCACAAGTTGTATGAAACTAATTAACTCTAAACATGTGATACATGTGCAATGTTGTTTTCAAAAACAAAATAATTTAACTAAGGTTCAAATGAATGAAAACAACAAATAAAGATTCAACCAAGTAAATGAATCATGCTATAAAAGAAATCAAAGATTTTGGCTAAGCATGATTAAAGAAGATTTTAAAACAAACTTGGTTTGAAATCAAGGTGAAAAATCCAATCCAACTTAGATCAAAGATTAAATGAAAAATGGATTCAACACATCATAGTTATCATGCTAAAATTCATTTACCAATAATTTAAACAAAGCATATAACATATGATTAATAAAAGTAAAGCTTACTAAGAGATTTAACTTCATTGATCCAAGCTTTAGCTTTACTAATGACCCCTTGGTCTCTCTTAGTTCATTCCCCTTGTTCTTGTCTCCAAAACACCTCAAGGAGTACCCCTTGGATCCTCAAATTTTTCAAAGGAATGAACTTGTTTTTATACTCAAAAATTGAGTTCTGGTGTGTCCCTAGTCGACCTGGGCTTAACGGTAAAAAATTTGACCATTTGAAAAAGAGCTCAACGGCTCTATTCCTGGTCAACCTGCAGTGTGGTCGGTCGACCGGCCCAAGGGACTCGGTCAATCGACCGCACTGCAGGTCGACCTGGGCCTGGGACCATTTTCCCCTAAAATTGCATAATTCAAAGTATTTCTTTGAGGGGAATTTTGGGCCAATGAATCAAGCTTGGAATCATGATTTAAATCAAACTAAGAGGTTTAAAAACATGACATAAAAAGCCTAAAATGATTTGAAAGATTTAAAACTCATAGGCTTGCTTGATTCATAAAACTTATTTTCAAAACTAATTGCATCCAAGTTTAAAATCAAAACATGCATGAACCAAGATTTCTACAAGTCTTAAAAACAATGCATGTGTAAATCAAGATTTCAAGATTTTCTAAATCAATGCATGTGTGAAAATTCAAATGATGCTAAAATGATAATGTATCCATCAAATTGCAAAACACAAAATCCCTAACATGTATTATAACCTCAAAGCAATAGAATAAAATGGAATAAGGTAATTCTCCACTCTCAGGTTCATGGCCTCATCAGATAATAAGATCCTTAACTGCAGTCTCATATGCCAAAAATGTATTGTATTTGGTGCTCCCGAAGTTACGGGCATCCTTGACTTCATTTAAGGTTCAAATTACCGACAATTCCAATCCCTAAATCCTACTTGGTGGTCCCCACGAGGCAAGGCTGAGCCACACTATTGACTCGTGCTTAGCACATCGATGAAGGTATATTTGGATGGTTAATGAGCCCCACAAACAACAAACATAATACATTAATGAAAGCTGGAATTGCACATTTTTCCAGTGTATCAGGTCAACATCACCCCAAGGGATGTTAACTGGGTACACTGGATGTTGACCCCCCAGGTCAACATCCTCTGCATTGTCCCATCTTTTGAAATTTTCACATTTTTCCAGTGTATCAGGTCAACATCATCCCAAGGGATGTTAATCGGGTACACTGGATGTTGATCCCCTAGGTCAACATCTTCTGCAGTGTCTCTAGTCAACACCGTGGCCATGATGTCGACCGAGTACAGATAGACCTGAAGCCAAACAACTGGGGGGCAAATTCTGTTTCCAAAATTTCACAGTGTGCCTGGTCAACATCATGGCTTGGATGTCGATCGGGTACACAGGACTTCAGTGACTGAGAGCAATTCCAGCTCTTAGTTATTTTTCTGTGTTTTCTTTGTAGCGAGTCGACATCATCCACAGGATGTTGATCTGGTACACTACAAATCTCAAACTTCTAGAATTCTTGAACTTCACCATTTCAAACCACTTTTCATCAAAACCTCCTCCAATCACCTCCATTTATCATAAAACCATACAAAAAACAACAAAAGCACTTCAGTCCATCTCCAACCATTCATAATTGGGCCATTGATCTTCCAAATGAGAAACTCATCCATTAAATGGCCAAAAACCCATTAGACAGTTGAAGGATAGATCTAACATTAAATGAATTACAAATTACATAATCAAATGGAAGAAAACATGCATTCCATGATAACTAGTATAAGGCACTTGCCTTAGATCAATAGAAATGGAAATTTGAATATAAGAGAAGATCCAAATAGCTAATATTTGGTTGATGTTGAAATTGGGGATGATCCTCTATCCTTCTTGTTGCTAAGATTGGGAATTAGGGTTTCTTAGGGAGAGAGTTAGAGAAGATGAGAGATGAGAGTGAAATGAGAGTGAATTAGGGCTAGGTTTATATTTCATTTGCAATAGAAGTGTATATATAGGTTAGGGTTGGTGATTGATTACTAAAAGGCCCTTGGGGTTTAAATAGGGAAGAGGATAAGGATATGGGCGAGGTGGTCCTTTTTAGGAATTCTGAAGCTTCCTAACTACAATACCCCTCCTAATAAAATCTAATTACTAGCTAAGGCCTATTCTAATTAAAACCCTTATAAAATCACAATAACCACCCTACATCAATCAAGAAATAACAAGAGCCTAATCCTAAAACTTAGGAATAATAATAAACTATTCTACTAAACCATATTAAATAGCATATTAAGATAATTAATATTATATTTATAATTATTCAAATCAAATTGAGGGCCCACAAGGGGTGGGGCCTCACATGATGACCACCAATAACCCTGGTACGAACCTTTTTAGATTAACTGAGAGGAAACCATCCAATGGGGCTTAAGTCCATGCAAGAGCTGCAGCGGAGAAATGCACTAGTCATTGGAACTCAAATCTATGTAAGAGTTGCAACCTTGGAAACTCAAACTCTTATCACTGGAAAGTTTGTACAAGAGTTTGCGAGGAGAAAACAGCCTAAGAACTGAAATTCAAGTATGTGCAGGAGTAGGAGTGCAAGTAGGTGTCTATCCAAATGAGGGGAGAAGGGGTGCTATTTATAGGCCTTTTGAAGCCCTCTTCAAACTCAATCAACAACTTAGTCCAATTAAACATAAATATAAATTCACTTAATTTGCACAACAATGTATAATTATGAAAGCGAACAATAAAGGATATATACTATACACTCAATGATATGCCAATTTGTTCAAGGTACTCTAGCATGTAAGAGTTGTATGCCCAATCCACAAATGTATGACTATCTAGCACATGTTATCAATAGCATAGTGTAAAACAATAAAGCATGAAAGAGATAGAGGCACACAACGACTTGTAGTGGTTCGGTCCTTGACCTACGCCCACTCCCAAGCAAACCACACACCAATGGTCCCTTGGTTGTCACCATAAGAAGTTTTCGATAAGGGCACCTCAAAAACCTTTACCCCTCTTTTTTCTTTTCTTTTTTTTTTCTTTTTTTTTATAGGGTGGTTTGATCACTAAGGTCTACTCCACAAATATCAATTTTTTGATACAGTGGTTCGATTATGTAGGTCTACTCTGTCACTTTATTTTTTTTATAGTGGTTCGATCACAAATGTCAAATCCACTTTACAATGATATGAAAATTAAAATGAAACAAGAACTCTTGCCTCTTGTAGAAAAATCTAACTTGGTGCGCGTTCTTTGAAGCTTGAACTTGAACTCCAAGCTTTAGCCTCTTTGCTTAGCTCCATGGTGATGAAAATAGTCCAATTGTGCTCAACCAAGTGAAAAAGAAGGTTTGGGTCTAGGGTAATTAAGACATGCCTATGAGGTTAGTCCAATCCCAAGAAATGGATCAATCCACAAGACACACTTAGATGAGCTTTGAATGCTCAATGATATACCTATGGGGCACTTAAGAGTGTGTGGCCGAGGATCTTGAAGGATTGATGAGGTTTTTCCCATGGAAACCAATTAATCTTCAAGGCTTTAGATTCTAATTCCACTAATCACTCTCTCTTGAGCTTTCAATGCTCTTAGATCTAAGTATGTAATCCTTAGAGAGTAGGTGGAAGGGGATTTTGAGGTCTCTACATGTGTTTGACCGAGGGTCAGTTTGTGCTTGAAGACGGCTCTCAAAATCACAGACTATATAGTCATTGAAATGAGCTTAGGTATAAATAGAGAGAGCTCCAATGGCTAGTAACCCTGAACGGCTAGTTTGACTTCACAGTCAAAACTGGGCTTTTGTTCTATGGCTAGCTTTACGACTAGCTGTAGGATGGGCTACGGCTAGCCATATCCTAACTGCGGTGAAAAATGGCCTAAAAATGGTATTATGGAGAAGCACCCCTAATGGTTCTATGGTTTGCTTTTCTGGGCACTTATGACTAGCTGTAGCCTTATTGCGGCTCAGCATAAGGCCACAGAGCTGAGCAACCCAATTGCTTAGTTAATCCATTTTAACTCTATTTATTTAACTAGTTAGTTTAAGGTTTTTAGGGGTGTTTTCTTAGTTTGCCTAAGGTCCATTTTACTTGAATTGGTTGGCACACATCAGATAATATATTTGATGATCTAATAGCCTTCGAAGACTTGAACTTCTAGACCAAACTTGATCTTCTTTGTAGACTCATTTATAGACTCATCCAAAGGCAAGGTCTTCAACTTAGACATGGAATTGATAACCCAGTGAAGTGTATACTTGACTAAGGCACTAACACGACTTAATAGAGATTTTCAGATTTGAATTTGGGATTGCATCCCCACTGCTAAATCTTGATTCTCACTCTTTTGGGGGCTTGGACATGTGAGAAATAGGTGGGTCTTCCAGACGGGATTTCAAAACTTTTGACCCTCTTGCTGTAGGGACCAGACAACTAAAAGGCTAATAACCCAATCCCAAGATCCAAAACCCTTATCTCATTATATCAAGATCATAGATATATCAGTAAAAAGACAGATCTGAACATATCTATCAGCCAAAGGACGGATTTGAACATGCACAAACAAGCAGAAAGATCTATTAATATAACTAGTGCAGATTTATACCTGAGGAGCTCAGTTGTGCTCAAATCAAGATATTTGATATTCTTGACTTTGCGAAACTCTTTTGCAGATGTGATCTCCTAGGCCTTGCGATCTTTCACGCTATGACCTAATTGCAGAGATCTTCTCAAAGAGAATGGTGGGATCTCAGTTTAGAAGAAAACCTCAAACACTCAAGTGGGGGGTGGGGGAGAGAGCACATAATTTATCTAGTCCTATATGGGACATCCAACGCTAGTATATATAGTGTTTAAGACTTCTTCTCTGAGTGCTCTTAGAAGTCATACTTCTCTCTTATGAGTTCTACTCATTTCTCTCTTATGTAACCTACTCCTCTTTCTCTTATGAGTATTGTTTGATTATAACTCTGCTTCTTAAGGCTAGCATGGAGACCCTAGGGATTCTCCTTGGATTTGGCTCCAACTGAAGCATCCGGACCCCACATCTCATATAATTTTCGGATCCATAATTAATTGCAAATAACTACACTATATAAATACAATTGCACACTAGTCCTAGAAATCTTACAAGAATACCCTAATCTTTTCAATTACTACAAGTAGGCCCCTCCATCAATTATATCCATGTATCTATTGGAATTAAACTGTTTAACCAAACTGGATCCACCTTTTATTATCCTTGTGACCCAATTAATCACATTGATCGTTGATACCATCTGATTAACTCTTAATCAGAATGGGTGCACATTTACTAATGATAAATTCCATTAAACTACACAAGGGGATATTTCACTTTTAGAGGACATATTCCATCTTGAGAATATATGTTCCCAAAGGCCCACTACCATCTACCTAAGATACCGAAGTGTTGACCTATAGTTGGCCTCACTCATGGTAAGTTAAAGTAAATGCATAGCAGAAACTTGAGTCCATTACTCTCTCAAGATTGAGAGCCTAATGCTTGGAAATTATGAGAGCTTTCCTTAATCAGAGACAATTTTTGATATAAGGTACTACTCATGGTCCTTTAGTACATCCAATACACTAGCACAACAACCCAGAGTATTCCACTTTGATGGTCGACACAAACCATACTATCTTATAGTAATTGTAGTGCTACAACCTTTTCAGATGGGATGCCCAATCTAATCACTGGTTGTGAAATGCTTTTAAGTATAGGAGTTGTGATCAATGTCTCCTGTATGTGAATCTCATCCACGTACATGGATCATATTTAATATATTTAAGGGCTCATATTCATCTCATGAACAATCATGTCATTTTGTATTATTTATGTGCAACCATCAATATAAACATATTTATCTCATTAATAAAAGTATGAAAATATAATAAAAGCATGAGGACATACAATCTAACAGAATCTTCTAGAATCCATAACTCTTTATTTGACCATTGGATTTCTTGCACACATTACCGTTGAAAAGCTCTTTTTGAGTAGGTATTAATACTCTTCAAGTTTCCTCGATTAAATTGTTTTTGAGGGAGATATTGTCTCCAAAATTTTGATGTCTCATTCCTTGGTGAGGGAAGACTTCACTGAGCTTGAATTCATGAGTTACCAAAAGTGACTTTATGGTTTCTAAGTGTGGGAGTCCTTCCCCACACCTAGTTTTCTTCAAGATGCTCATTTTGTTGACTTTTTGAAATTGGACATGGAATATCTTGCCTATGCACGGTTTCAGTATTTTCTTTTGTTCTTAGTCTCTCGAACTCTGAATTCATTGCGGTTTAACCCATTTTTCTCCTCTCAAAATCCATAACTGTTTTTCTTGATTTTTTGATTTGTTGAAGCCATTTTCCTTGATCCTTGAATTTCCAAGGTATTTCCAATTTCCACAAAATTCAATTTATGTGCTTTTGGGGAGTGTTTTTTTTTAATTTTTATTTAATAAATTTGTTTGTCTACACTATCTTATAATATATGTATCCCTTTCCTTTATTATTTTTAAGAACATAAGGGCATCCCTAATTGGGCTAGAACCCCAATTGCAATTAGATGTAACAATAATCACCTCAATTGTGCCTTACTTTTTACAGGCTTATGAATGATATGAGCATTTTTATCATGATCTATAAGACGCGTGTTAAATCAAGATCAGGTCATCATTTCTATTCAAATGTGATTTTAACAACAAATAAGATATTTATTGAAGAAAAAAACAACAAATAAGAAGGTGCCCCATGTGATAAATTAAGAACACGGGATCAATTTTCTCTTAATTGTCACTATAAACATAAACTAAAAGGCTTAGAAAAGATAATAAATTGGATTTTAAGTCTTAAAATAAAAATGACTGAATCTGAATTTTGAATTCAACAGATATGTGGTTGGAGATACTATATTTTATGTTTTTTAAGACAGTTGTTGTTGTCGCCTTATTTATTTTAATTTTCTCTGACATAATGGACCATGGACCCAACTTCTAGAATGCATGCGCTCTCCCTCTTCAAAGCGAATTTCGGTGTCCCTAACTAGCTAAGTAACAGCCTAGGACACTCCTTTAGACAATGCTTTTATTCTTTCCAGGATTAGAACAACATTCTTACAATGTAAGTTACTATATCATACTTGCAATTACTTAAAATACAAATCATGATTTAGAATCTATGATCCCAAATAATCATTGTAGGGAATACAATTACGACATACATATAGACATGAGGTGATGTAAAGCAACCATTTAGGGTTGTCAAGAGTTGGGCCAGCCCAAGCTCGGGCTTGGGGCTGTCCAAGCCCTCCCCTCAACATATATGGACTGGGCTCACAAAGTAGAACAAGGCTAGGGTTGCGCTGTTGGGCTTGAAAAGAAAAAAAGTCTATTTTTTTTGTATACCACCACTGTGTCTATGGTGTAATCCTAATGCTAACACTACTTTAGTTGCTGGTAGATGGAAATTCCCATAACTATAATTTGATTTATCGTGATGGCTAGACAAATAATATTTACTACCAAAGAGAATTATTTGATGGTATTGGTGATTCTTATCTATTAATTCATCAATTTTAGGGACTTCATAGAGTGAATTGTGTAACACCCCGACCCAAGTGACCGCGATTAGCACTAACTAAGTTGTGTGTTAGTTCTAAGTGAGATTAGTGGTTTTGGCGTAAGTTGGGATTAGAATAGCTCTTATGTAGCTTTGGGGATTTTGAGAGCCTTTTCGATTTAGTGGGACCCTTTGAGGGTTCCCTTTTCGTGACTTTGCTTGAGCATGGGGGGTTACCCGCGGTTCTGAAAATTCATGTTTTAACTTCATTTGATTAGTCTTATCATTCCCTACAACTTTTGTGTTTACTTCATCCCCGTCCGAGACCTCGAAACCCGACTTTTCTAACTTCAAGGGCAAAACAGTCTTTTTACACAAAATCTAGACACAATTTTTTATGCCTCCAAAACCCTTGAAATATATACTTTTCGGAAACTAGATTTTTCGACAAACGTTTTTCTCTTCTTCGTCGAACTCATTCGAGGCCCGGAAACCCATGTTCAAAGCCCAACAAGCGTGTTTAGTTGTGGGGTCCATCTCCACTTTGTATAAATAGAGAGAGAGCTTTTCACTTTCCCCTTCTTGCTACAATTGTTGTAAAAGGATTGCTACAGTCCACTCTAGGGTTTGCCCTTCTTCTTCTTGCTTCTTCATCTCCAATCCACTCCAACATTTGCTCAAATGAAGAATGAAGCTCCATCATCTTCTTCCCCACCTTGAAGGCCTCCCATTGATACCATTTGAAGAGAAAACCACCCATTCCAAGGTCCATTTTGAGCAAGCTCTTGCTATGTAGAGGTCTTACAAGTAAGCTTTCTTTGCCATCTTTTAGATTTGTGTTTTCCTAACCCTAGAGAGTCTCCATCTTCATTATGGGAAGCTCTCTCCTTCTTGTTCTTTATTTTGACTATTTATGGTTCTTATGGGTTTGTGTTTTGAGGGTTTTGTATAGATTGGAGATTGGTGGCTTGAGAGTGAGTTTAGGAGCTCGATTAGCTATTTTGAAAGCCAATGCAAGTGGATGAATGGATGAGTTTTGAATGTTAACATGTGTTATGGGAAACTCTTGATTTGCATTAATTGTCCTTCGTGATTTCATGTGTTTTCCATCTACATTTCTTGCTATGGTTTCTATTGCTTTGGAAAAGGCATATTTATGAGCCTTTCTCTCTATTTAGTATCTTGAAATTATGCATTTTACTTTAAGAAAGCTTGTTAATGTTACATTTGGACTCCATGGATTACGGGCTTCTCTTGTGTTGAATGTGAATGAAATGAAGGAGGCTTGATGTATTTTGTGGAATGGTTGATGGATGAATGAAAGGCATTATGAGGAGGATAGGAGGTTTCAAATTTTGTGAGAAAATGGTAACTCAAAGGAGTTTTGGAAGAAAAGAAGGAATGAGCCCGAAATGCATAAACGGGTAGTTTCTGAAGCTATCCGCTCGAGCGGACCCATGTGCACTCGAGCGGACTCCATCCAGAAGCAGGATGGCTAGAGCCAACCTTCATGTTCGCTCGAGCCAACCTGACAGGGACCAGTTCGCTCGAGTGGACCCATGTGTGCTCGAGTGGACCCCTCCCATAAGCTTGTCGACTCGAGCGAACCGGAGATAACCTGTCAAGCATGGGTATAATTTTGGAGCTGGAACGTGATTTTTTTACGCTTAGGGAGGTTTGTTTGGAGCCCCTATGCAACAGTAAGACCTAGGAAGTAATGTAAGAGGCTCAGTTGAGAAAGAGACTCCATCACGGAAATTCATTTAGAGTTTTTGAATTGTCAATTTGTATAAGGGCTTGGAATGTCCCCGATCTTTCGGAGTACCAAGCCAAGGGTAAAACCGGCAAACAGGACCTTTATACATATTGTTTAAATCTTGAAATCTCAATGTATTGTTCGGAATTACGTGGAAACCCATTTGTGTTCTTACACTTGAATTACATATGTTCTCGCCTGCTTTCATATGTCATTGTTAGTTTTGGCTTAAAACTATGGATACATGTACTTGATGTGTCCTGACTGCCCCGTACCTGCATGACCGATATAAATGAGATAAACGTGCTTACGAGCCTCCTGTCCAGCCTATTTGGGTGTTATATGAAAGTCCAGGATCCTTACCCTAGGGGCGGGGGTGTGAATAGGGTGAGCTACAACTTAGTGACCAATTATGACAAATTTTAACTTCTTTAAAATTAACTAGTCACAAGTGATGATTATAAAATTAAATACGGAAGCTAAACAAAAATAATCACCACAAAGCATACACCATCACACAATAATTTATAGTGATTCGGTCTCAATGGCTACATCCACTACCGGCTTGTGATCCAACACTCCACCGGATTTCCACTATCTATGCTTTTTAATAGGCTAAGCAATAACCTTTACAATAATATTTTTCTAGGCTAAACAACAACCTATCAATGTGCTTTTCTAGGCTAAGCAATAACCTTAACAAGATGCTTTTCAAAGGCTAAGCAATAACCTTAACACTATGCTTTTCTTAGGCTAAGCAATAACCTTTACAATCAAAAGATTTTCTCGTAAAGTAGTGTCTACACAAACACTAAAAGAGATATAATTTAAAGCTTAATACATTTGCCTCTAATATAAGCTGATATGAAAGTTTTAAACAAGATACAAACATACACCAACAAGTAGCTAAGGTGAGTGCTCAAAGTGTATGAATGTTTACTTCAATCAATTTCTAAACTGAAGCTCTTAAATGAATGCTTGATGCATTTAAAACTCTAAGCACAGAAATCTATGATTGAAGTGATGAACTAATCACATGAGTTAATCAAAACAACTTGGAAAGACATTCCTATCAAACTACACAAGTTGTATGAAAATTTTAAAAGTCAAAACACATGTGATTGAGACATGAATGTTTGCAAAACAATCTAATATGCTTATGTGATTTGATGTTTGCAAAACAACTCAGTCTAAGCTAGAAATCATGCTGAAATAAGGTTTCAAAGATTTTGAACATGCATGGATTTCAAAAGGATGGAAATCAAAGCTTAACTTGGAAAGATATACCTTTATCTCAAGCCTTTTGGATTTCCATTTCCCTCTAGCCTCTTCAGTTCATTCCCCTTTCTTAGGCTTCAAAACAGCTCCAAAGATTCAACCAAAAAGTCTATTTGAAGTGAGGGATGAAATGGACTTAAATAGAAAAAAATCTGTCCAGAAACTAGTGTACTCGATCGACATCCCTGGCATCCGGTCGACCGGGTCCAACGGTCATATTTTCAAACGGCTAGATTACCCGGTCGACTAGATCCCTCAAGATGTCGACTGGGTACACTGGCCTGGCTGCAGTTCTTTTTGAATTTTGAAAATTCTGAAACATAAAACTAGGAACTCAAGGCCAATGTGATTCATGCATAACTTAGGATTCTAAAAATGAAATTTGTATGCAAATCATGAACCATGATGCCTCACTTGATTTTACAAAAAACATGCATGAAGAATTAACCTTTTGAAAATGTATTTTAAGATCTAAAACATGCAGGATGAAATTTTTGAAAATCAAATGCATATGCAGGTCTAGGCTCCAGATTTCAAGGTCCAAATTACGATGCATGAATGTGTGATCAGCTGTAGGTGAAAGTGATAGTGCATCCATCAAATTAGCAACAAACAAAATCCCTAACATTATACACCGATATATATATATATATGTATAAGTTCTGATTTTTGCATGTGACCTAAGCGTCGGCACCACTAAGCTTGGACAATTTTGTCGGCTTGATCCACTAACTTGGAGGTCCCCCTCTTGTTCCTACCAGCTGAAGTCTGGGTCCTGTCCTGCCTCGTTACTTGATTCTGCGGCCGTGGTCTTGTCTAGCTATATGTATATGTATATTTCGTTAGTTCTCATCACTTCGCGTGTCCGAGACCAACGCCCCGGATGTTCTCTCATCACATTAGTGATGGATGATTTAGCTTTTGTGTGGTTGTCATCTTGCCAGTTTCCTATTCATTGGTGCATTTACATGTTTTACATTGGACAAGTATTCTAATTAAATGATGCATCTTATTTCATGGAAATTATTGTTTTAACAGGTTTTCAATGTTTTCTAAGTTACTCTTTTTAATCTCTTTATTGTTATATATATTCACTCACCTGCTAGATCATCATGTCTGACCCACTCTTTTGGTACTCAGGTCCATATTTCCTCATCCCCGAGGAGGAGCCGAAGGAGGCGGCTGGAGAGCTGCAACGAATAGGAGAATGGCAGGCCGACGATGTTGTTTAGACATTTGGTTAGACCACAAGTTGCGAATCACATTTTGGGATAGGGATTAACACATTTTGGTTTGTTGGTTGTAATTGGCCATTGTTGGCCTCTATTTTTTAGGAATGATTGATAAACTCACATTTTGTATAAACATTTAACTTTATATTTTGGGAATGCCAAATGATCATTGCTCACTCTGACGTCATGTTATTACTATTTGTATTATTGGCTTGTAACATGGAATGAATGCTTACCAAACTTGGTTTGCTACACACTTCCGCATCCCGAATGTAAATGACTTGTGTGTGATATCCTCACCACAGAAACCTGTGGGAAATTAAATTTATATCATTGTTGTTATCTCACACTATCATTAGCTTGCTGATCCTGGATTAGGTTAGCCCTTGATGTGCTAACTCGGTCAGGGATCGCGTCAAATTGCGTACTCAAGAATTAAATAGAATAAAAACAAGCATATCTAGAAAAAAAATATCACTCCATAGCATGCCATATGGATTATATACATGTCGTTTTCCACCCATCGCAAGAGGTGGGCTGTTTATATATACACAAAACAGACTGATTTCACTTGAGAAATCAACCACAAGTTTTTCAATTGATTTTGACTATCTGATTTTGACAAACCCTTTCTCAAAGTCCTTTAACCGGGAAAGGATCTAATGGTGGGATGGACCACGAGAAGAAGCAAGACTCCAGCGGCCCACAAATGACCCCAAGAATTAAGCGTGGGAAGAAGAGACTTCCATCAAATCATGGAAGGGAGGATGCAACAACCAATGGGAACCATACAGCTTCTCGATTTGCAACTGGCTTCATCAACAACCAGATTGTGACTAGCCACCTACAGAAAGAAGTAACAACCTCTCCTCACTCCTCTACAAAGTGTCGATTTAATTCGTCTCTCTTTGATACCTCAACCATTAATAAATTGAGCAAGAACAAAAAGCCAGCAATGTTGGTCTCTGCAAATAGCAATAACTTAGCTTATGAGAAAGGCATTGTTTGGAACTATAGAGGCATTATGTTATGTACCTAACCAATACGCCAAAAGCCCAGGACTGGTGGAATGCGACAAATTAAGTTTTATAAGCATCTAGGACCTAAACATACCACCACGCTTCCGCAGCCAATATCCTCGGCGGCTCTCACTCCGGCGGCAAGTACCCCTTTTCCCCTCTTAGGACGGCTCACACCCTGCTCCAGGTAACCCTCTCCGCGACGACTTTCACTCTGGCGGTAGGTAGCCCTTTTCTCTATTTTCTTTTAGACAGCTCACACTTTACTCCAGGTAGCCCTTTCTGTGATTCAAACCGGAGATGTTGATGTTGGAAGTGGGTGGACCTCTTGGATAGGTTTCAAAAACTTTTCACCAACTAGAAGTGATGAACACCTATCCAAAAGCCATCAAAACCCAATCCAGGATGCATGTCCTCAAACTCATCCATCATGATCAGCAAATAAACCTATCAAAAGGATAGAAACAGCACTAAACATGCAACCACGAAATTCCACAACATACAAGGAGTAGAAGATACTTATGGAGCTTGGTTGTGCTCTAATGGAGAACTTGATTCAACTCTTTGATGAAGAGCTCTTCTAAGATCAGAATCTCCAATGCCCAATCGTCTTCCACGCTATGACCCGCTTCAGATCTCTTTCCTCAAGGGAGATGGTGGAATCTCCAAGAGAAAGACTATCTAGAATCTCTAAGGAAACTAGAAGGGAACTAAAAGAGAGAGAGAGGAATGAGAAGAAGTGCAACTCCTGCACAAGGGGATGATGGGCGTGAATCCCTAGGAGGAATTATGCATGGACGTCCAAGGGTGCTCCCTTCTCTTCCTTTTATAGCTTTTCAACCTTCTCTCTTAGTGTATAATTAGAAGTCCAACTTCCATTACACTTAGTAACCCTTTGCTCTACTATTACCACTATTAGAAGTCTCACTTCAAATAGAAATAGTAGCTTTCCCTTTTTAGTTCAAATAGAATTAGTAAAGATCCAATCTTGGGCTAGTGTGGGGATCACTAGGGATTCTATAGAAATCTGTCTCCAACTGGGACACCGCAACCCCACATCTCATGTGCAATCCGGGCCCATAGTTAATTGCAAATAACTCCACTATATAAATGCAATTGAACTCCAGTCTTAGGAATAAATTACATGAAGACCCTAAACTTCCCTATTACTACAAGTGGGCCCCTCTATCATTATCCATGGATCAATTGGACAGACTGTCCCACCAATTTTGACTCATATCTTATTATCCTTGAGACCCAATTAATTATAGTAATCATTAGTACCATCCAAGTAACTCTTAATTGAGATGGGTGTACACTTACCAATAATAAATCCATTAATTGGCACAAGGGATAATAGAGACATATTCCATCTTGACCATTAAATGTTCCCACAGTCCTACTACCACGTACCCAAGACACCGAGGTGTTGACCTACAGTTGGCCTCACTCATTGGTGACTCAAAACAAATGAATAGATAGAAACTTGAGTTCATAAATGTCTCAGGGTTGAGAGCCTATTGCTAGGGAATTATGAGAGCAGACCTTAAAGTAAAGACACTGTTCTTAAGGTGCTTCTCATGGTCCTTCAATACATCTAATATACCAGCACTATGATCCAGAATCTTACATTCTGATGATCGAGACAAATCACACTATCTCATAGTAATCAAAGTACTGCAATCTTGTCAGATGAGATGTCCAATCTCATCACTGGTTGTGAAGATATTCAAGTATAAGATTTGCTATACATGTTTTCCGTATGTGGATTTCATCCATACACATGTATTGCATCTAGTATACTTATGGACTTCGGTTCATCTCATGAACCATCATGTCATTCGTATTAGTTATGTGCATTTAAGTAATAAACATCATTCATCTCATGAAATGATAACATGAATATATTGAAAAATAAAGAAATTAATCAATTTATTACATTAATCTTAATGGATTGAGACCATAAAACTATCAGTTGACGGCTCTCACTCTAATCTTGGTAGCATTTTCCGTGACTCGAACCCTAGACGTGGAGGTTGGCTTTGATACCAAATGTTATGTACCTAACCAATACGCCAAAAGCCCCAGGACTGATGGAACGCGTCAAATCAGGTAGCTATTTTCCCCTCTTAGGACGACTCACACCCTACTCCAGGTAACCCTCTCCGCGACGGCTTTTGCTCTGGCGGTAGGTAACTCTTTTCTCTATTTTTTTAGACGGCTCTCACTCTACACCAGCTAGCCCTTTTCGTGACTCGAGCCCGAGACGTGGAGGTTGGCTTTAATACCAAATGTTATGTACCTAACCAATACGCCAAGAGCCACAGAACTGGGGGAACGCGTCAGATTAAGTCTTATAAGCATTTAGGACTGCAACACATTAGATCGGCCTAGACAGCTCGAGAGTTAAAAAGATTATGCAGAGAACATCAACCTAATTTTGTATTCTTTTAGAAACAAAAACAACCGAATAAGAAAATCGATAGATCATTCAGGAAGCTAAATTTTACAAAAAAAAGAAGTGGTCCAAGCCAATGGCAATGCCAATTTGTATATTTTTTTGGCACTCCTATGGCAGGACTTCATCAAATTAAGTGTTATTCGTAAGGCTAGATGGTTCATCCACTGCAAAATTACTAATGAAGTTGATTTTTTGTTCGCTACTTTTATCCAAGACCCCCATATCCCCTAGAAAAATGCAATTTTTGGAATACCATGAATGAAATTGGTGAACAAATGGTGGGACCTGGGATGATGATAGGAGACTTTAATGAAATTCTGAATAGCCATGAAAAATCTTTTTTTTTTTGGGTTGGGGGTTGGGGAGCAAAAAACTTAATACTTGAAATGCCAAAAGGGAGCATCGACACTAACTTGAGGCTTCTTTGCGGGGCTTTTTGAGGACCTCACCTTAATCCTTAAGCGTTTTGGCGTTCTGACGGCCTGTAAAATGAAGCAAAGTATGGTGAGGAAATCACATTAACCAAAGATTGTAACATATTCATATCCTTGGAATTTATTTATATACTTACTAGCGGGTCATCATCTTCCGAAGCGAAAGTACTACATGTCTCGACGTAGTCCTTGTATGTAGTCCCAAATGTGGACCTAAATCTATCGACCTTTTTCTTAATTAAAGTTATGAAATGTGTTAGGTCCACATTTGCAGCGATCGAACGATCGCAAGACTGTACGGCGTGGTCGAGGAAGAGAGAGACCTACAGTCCACATACTGAAAGGATCCCATTAGAAAATATATTCACAAAATCAATGTGAAGTAAAGTAAGGGATACAAAGGGTGTGAACGTCACACTCGAGTCTGTGGGACGATAGAAGAAGGGGCATCGGGCTGTGGGGGAGGATCCCTTTGTGGCTCGTTGCGTTGCCTAACACGGTCAATACGTATGATGGTATTTGCTTCATACCATCTCATGTAGGCTTCTTCATCCTCCTCCCCGCCCTTCAATTTTCCTTTTCTCTTCAGCACATTGTTTGCCCGTGCTTCCCATGACTTCACCTCCTCCTCGTGTACTAGACTCCAATTTATAATAGATCTCCCCTTATTTTCCTTCCTTATGATGGGCTTGACGTAGCCTGGAGGCACTGTCTGTCTCAAGCCAAACTGCCTTATAACCCTAGGGGAAGGGTGACGCTCCAACACCCAATATGATATAAAGGGAGAGTTTGTGGTGAAAAGTGCTTTGTCAGCCTTAAAAACGTGCTTCAAAAATTCATTCCCATACTTTCTGTACGGCCGCCACTCAAATTGTGCATGAAGCATTAGATAAATTAGAACACACAATGCAAGTATGAAAATGACAGAACATTTGAAATGAACTAATTCTACCTCTTTAGATGTGAGGTAATTCAGTTGCTTCCGCACTTCTTGCATGGTCATCAGCTGAGTCATTCCTTCAAGTCGGTTGGCTCATGTAACCATCAGCGGAAACTGTATGTCATAGTTCAAACGCTGGTTTGGACTTAAACCTCGACCGATCTTCATTCTGGTGTAAGCCCAGATCTGTCAAAAGAGAGGGAATCATTAGAACATTAACATATAAATAGTGAAAGTATGAAGAAGAAATCTATCAACCTCACCTGCAGAAGCTGGAGGGGTTTAGAAAGAGACTTAAACTTCTTCTCAACAGCATCGCCCTTGTCGGTAGGGTCGGCATCTCACACTTCTTCAGCCCTTCCCAATGAACTCCCTTGTTTAGCATTCTGTGCAGGTTGGCTAAACAAGTGGAGGCCCATGAGTAGGGTCTAAACTCTCTAAACAACTCTAAAATATAAAAGGGACCTCGTGCCCCTGAAGAATTGCAAAGAATCTGTCTAGCAACCAATACAAACAAATAGGCTCGAGTTCTGCACATCTCCTCGGCCTCTGTCATCTTCTTCTTCTTCGGCTGTCCCTTGTTTTTCTTCTTTCCCTTTTGCTTGGTCTTCTCCTTCTCCCTCAACTCCTTCGGAGTGGGACGGAAGACACATTCCAGCCATGTAAACTTGAGGGAAACCCCAATGTAGTCTTTTTTGGGTTGGGGGACAACACCGAGCAGCTCTTAACAAAGATTGTCAATCTGATAATGGGTGTACGTACGGCCAGTTACGGGCGGACCATCTATAGGAAGGCCGTGGATGTAAGCTACGTCCTCCTGTGTGATGGTGGCCTCGCCGGATGGGAAATGGAAGGTGTTCGTTTCCGGCCTCCACCTTTCAACTAACCCCATGATCAAGGTATGGTCAATCCTCATCCACCTCATCTAAGTAAGATGATACAACCCAGTGCCCTTTACCCACTGCATCTGACGCTCATTCAGGTCCCACTTCCCATAGTCGGGGTTAGTGGAAAAGCATCTGTAGATACCCAACTCCTGTGAGAAAAATAACAGTTTTAATAATGTTAGACATAGATCGAAAAGAAGTTTACTTAATTAGTGGTTGTGTGGAAGAGAGTATAACAAACCGCGTTCGATAGCCGCGGATATATGATGCTCTTGCTTGCACAAAAGTACTGCTGGTTGAGCACTTGAGGTACTAGCCTTGTCACGAGGCAATTCTTCATTGCTTGTATTCTCTTTAGACATCTGTGTACGTCCAATTAGACATGATAGCATTGAATGTTATGAAAGCAAGCATGAATAAAAGGGCAAACGTACATAAAAAAACGTTCCATCCCTTCTAATGGCATTTTTTTTTTCAATTTAAGGCACTGATCAAAGACATTAGCCACTATTCAATTTTATCACAATAAATATGAACAATGCATATTGATTGAACTTTGAGGATTTAAAACTAAAGAGGAGGATCATTTGATCTAACTGACTTTGACCATGCCTTAGTCCATGTCAAATTTTATCCATCACCCTGCCTCTCTTGATCCTCATGCATCCATTGGAGCTCAACTGGAGAGGCTTGCATGCACTTCTGACAAAGTGCACTTGGTTAGTTGGGTTCATAGGAGAGTAACCCCAATTGGAGAGATTACAAACGTGTTGGAAACTATAACCCTCAGGAGCTAGGAATTATTTCGACCCATGGGGATAGGCTACTCTACATAACTTTACATAGCCACATATTCTTCTTCCTTTCATATTAAACACAAACAACAACCTTCTCCAATCAAAAGCAAGGGAATCCAACTCCAAGTTTGATGGAAAACAAACACACCCATAGCTTGCTAGATATTCAAACATAAAACAAGGTATCCCAAGTCCAAGTTTGATGGAATTCAAACTTACCCAGAGCTTACTTCAAAATGGCTTGTGTGATGTTAGGACATGTTTGGTTGCAAGGATTCTAGGATTTCTTATCAAGATCTTGAGAGTGTCACATGAGGTAGGAGCCTTTTTCCAAGAAAAAAAGTTGTCCTTCTAAAATGGCTTGCATGCTCTTAGGGCCAAACATCATTTTTAAATTAAATCAACCCATTTTGAAATTATCCAGAAAGAACATATCCAGAACATCATTTTGAAATTAAATCAACCCATTCACATCAGACACTGCACCTTGCTCGGACAGGGCCAAACCAGTTGAGCGATTTACTTGCACCACAGTTGACATTTTCAAATTTTGACAATATTGAAATACTGCTGAGATAAGAGGATTTAGACTGACGATAAAATATTATACATATTACTCTTCATCAGGCCTCAATTCCTATAGAATGATCAGAAAACTGAAGAGTAACTGGAATTTCTAGGAAGGGATGAAAGATTCTTTGGAAGGAAATGAAGTCCCTACTCTGTTTAAAGCTTTTGGGACCAAAATAAAGTCAATCTAATTCACAAAACAAGAAAGCGAATCCAATTCACAAGTCCAATCTAACTGCCAAAGACAGTTAAAGTTAAGTCTACGGAACCATCGTCATTCTCAACTCAGAAAACCCTAAACTCGCCTACAAACCCTAATCACAATACAAATAAACAATGTACAAATCAAACAATGACGTTGAAGCTACTATGCACTTCGATATGATCATATGCAGGATGGCAGGAAAACCAAAAGGAGGGAAAATACAAAAACATTGAGAAAGATTCAACAATGGATGGAGATAGATACCTTGGAGTCTTGGTGGAAACAACGGACATTGGAAAAACGAATGGGAGCAAAGAGAAGTGGTTGGGGAATTCAGTTTAGAGCCTGGTACAACTGGAAATGGAAGCAACTGCTCATCGTCACTCGTCCAAGGTCAGTCTCGACAGTGTAGTGGAGAAGAGAGAAGAAAAGAGTGAGAAGAAACACAGAAAAGAATCCTAAAAAGGTTCGCGGACCGCGTCATTATCGACCTTATTCAGTTTAAATAAGGTTGGCACCGACAATGTGCCACATATGTAAAAAAAAATGAAAATGGGGCCCTAAAATGGTTCACGGACAGCGTCATCACCGACCTTATTCAGTGTAAATAAGGTTTGCACCGACGATGTGCCAAATATGTAAAAAAAAATGGAAATCGGTCCCAATTGCTCGAATTAGTGCCCCAAGTGCTAAAGAGTTTGATTGCGTAACATGTGCGCATTAAGTGCTTTTTCTAGTTAAATCCTCTTCTTTTAATATTCTGATTTATAGTTGCTTTTGACATTATTTTATCACAAGTCTTCGTGGCATCGACATCGTATTTACAATTCACTACACTACATAGTGATTTCGTGCATTTGCGAGTTTTAATTGTGTGCATACTAGTAGCCTATTTCTAGGTTGCCTAGTGCATACCAATATCCTTGTGGCCATAGAATCCACCATCAACGTTACAATTGCCGACAGCATGGAAACTAACCCAGTAAACGGAAACTCGTGCCATGGGTTATCCGGCAAGCAATCTGAACTTAGGAACTCAAATGAATCCAGCAGCACAGCATGAACCCAGTTGAAAGTATGATCCCAGCGGCAAACGCCTTCATGACCACAAACAGGATGTGATCGGGCTGCAGGGCCGGGATCAAGCGAGAAAACAAGGGTAGGCACACCCCAATCATGCTAGTGATTGGGATGGCTACAATGGCTATGATCTTTAGGGTTAGCGCCGAGGATTTGTCATTGCAGCCACTCTTCTCAGCTTGGCATTCTTGGGGAATTCCTTGGTCATCAGACTGAGAAAGAGCTTGGGATGTAAAGAGGGAGATGAGCCTAACAGACCATGTGGCCATTTGGTTTGGACTGATGAATATAAAAACAACGGACTGATGTTCCCTTTTCTAACTTTTGTAAGAAAAATTACAAGTAAACGCCTTGGGGGCACTCTCTCTCTCTCTCTCTCTCTCTCTCTCTTCTCCAAGAATAGGACGCAATCCGTTCATGAAACATGAAGAGTTGGAGATGAAGACACGTGTCCTGCCTGTACAGTGGGGATGAAGCGTGCATTTATAGGGAATTGGAGCGTGGGTTGCACGGGTTTGGAGTGTGCATGACATGAGTAAACTTGATTCTAAATGGCAATTTGGATATTTTTAAGTACTTTTGGATTGTGGGCCCAACCAGAATGTTGAAATTGAACTCCCCAAATTGATGCTTCATATGATAAGAGGGGTCATTGGCCAAGAACTAATCACATGCCGGACATGCAATGTAATCGATATAGCCCCTACTCTACTAATAGAGTCAAGTGAAGTAAAGTTGATTTTGAAGAAATAATAAAATATAAGTGGGTTATGATTGTATTTTCTTTTTAGATGTTTGTTATGGAATCTTTTTGTCTTTTTGTATGGGAAAGTAGAGTTTTTTTTGTATTTTAGTGGATTAAGGTAATTGTTTTTTGACCTTTTTTGAAAAAGATGGAGGGAGATTTGAATTAAAGTGCTTTTGAGTGAAATCTTGTCTAAAAAATGGAAGCTTTACTTGACTTTTACTTTGCTAGTAAAACGCCAAACTAGCCCAAGGAACACACGTTTGTGTATTGGTATAGGACATGTATGGAGGGGTCACTTCTGATCAATTCAAACCCCACAACAAAATTCTAACCCTGTGAATAGTCATTCAACCCATTGATACTAGCGAAGAGCCCCTGGGCTTAGCACTGGTAACATAATTCATAATATTAAAGTTTGAAAACAAATATATTATA
The DNA here is from genome assembly GCA_029852735.1 of Persea americana. Classification (NCBI taxonomy): domain Eukaryota; kingdom Viridiplantae; phylum Streptophyta; class Magnoliopsida; order Laurales; family Lauraceae; genus Persea; species Persea americana. The sequence continues at coordinate 21,707,172 of CM056816.1, forward strand.
AAAAAAATTAAGCATACCATGATATTTATAATTCAAAGGTCAACATAATTAATCTATTGTGTATTCCTATTCAAAAAATAAATGAGTAATTTATTAATTTTGAATTGTGGAAAATAAAAATCAAGTTGCATCCACTTAAAGTAAGAGATAGCAAACGTGAGGAAAGAAATGAGAAAATGAAAATGGAAGAACATAAAAAAGAAGAAGCAAAAGATCTAGCCTGTAGGATCAATTGTCTTCGTTGAATCAATCTAGCCTGTGAGGAAACAATGTTTTGTGGCCTATGAATCAATGCTGGCAATGAGACTGTGCACCAAATTCATATGAACTTAACATTCAGCAAATTGGGATCAAACAACGTCAACAATACGTACAAGTTCGCAACCTAAGAAAATGAAGCAAGAAGCATTACAAATAAAAACTATTTAGTTCTTATACCTGTAGAAAAATGTGGGCATTTTTCATATTGGAAATTATAGAAGTAAATATCACCCGGGACAATATGCAATAAATATTAGTCAGTGGTTTATCATGTATTACTATTTTATTGGCTGATAAGGCAACTGATAATGACATTTAAACCTTGCAAGATACAGTTCGTTGAAGCAAGAATATAATTTTTTTCCCTTTAACAAACTGGGGAATGTAACCAAAAGACAACAAATAAAAAGCTAGCTTTAAGATGGCAAAACTGGCATCAAGGTATGTGATAATCTAGCAATTATATAATATGAAGTCTTCAAAGAAAATCTTAGTTACATTCTCTAAAGTTAGAAAACTCTAGTGACACCATATAATAGTAAAGTATAGTAGGAAGTAAGAAAACCAATGAAGAAAACCATTTAAACAATATACAGAACAATTTATAAATACCCTAAATTAACCAAACTGCCAAACTGTAATAGAATAGATCATTTTTATAGGGAGCGTTGTGGTAGTTCTTGGGGGACCCAAAAAGTTAAACCCACTTTGTTGATTATAAAACCCTTTACTACAAAACTACGAAAATACCCACAAAGAAATATTCATGAATGAAAAGACATGTATTCAACATTCAACATACATTAGGAATTGAGAAAATAGCAAAATCTTTTTTAGTTACAAAGGCAAGAAAAACTAAAATATGTAACAAAATTTCATTGAAATTAATTACCATTTACAAAAGTAAGAACAACACTGGAAGATTTTATGAATTAAATTATATCCATATCATTTTTGAGATGCCCACACCAGAAGTTATTCATTGAGGATGGCACTTACCACTCATACCTAAGAATGAAGAAAAGCACGTACCAGCAGTCCATGACAAACTATAAATTAAACCGAAATAAAAAACATGAAAACGTATACATTGCCAGCTCTGATTGCCCATATCCAAAAAATTGTGCCTGGACTCCATCCGTCAATGTAACAAACACATTAGATGTCGTTAATCTGAATTCCTCAAGAGACCGTTTCTCTAACATTGAAGTCAATATTTTTTAAGTGATAAAAAAGTAAAGAAATAAATCAATTGTGAGAAAGAAGATAATGCAGTGGAAATCATATTTATAGTGGAAAACAACACATCAAGAGGATGCCATGTTTCTGAATCTAGCATAAATGATTGATTACGGTTCAAAATTAAGTAGCTGCAAAGTTACAAAAAAGAATACAAAAATGAGTAAGAAATTCACTTGTTTGTGGTTGCTGATAATATAGGACACATGTGCAAATATAAAAAGGCAAGTCATATTGCTACACTTTGGAAGTGAATTGGTAGAAAAGAAATAAAAGCATTAAGTGATGATATATTAGATTTGAACCATAGATTGATTCTCAATTTCATGAAGATTTGGCAACTGCATATCATCTAATTATAAAGGCATTATTGAAACAGAGCATCACTTCATATATCCCTTTCAACATTCTCAAACGTCAAATAAAATACTATTTGTTGCCTTGTATGTAGGATTACGTTATTGATAGGTTAGTGGATTGGTGGCTCATATGATTCAAACACAATAAAGAGGCACAACTATACAAAGAATCAAAAAAAAAAAAAAAAAAAAAAAGATCAAACACAGAGGCATTTTGTCAAGCACAACCTGGACACTTAAGTATAAGTAGAAAATCAAACCAAAGTGATACCAGGAGAAAAGAAAATTTTTTTTTAATTATTTACAACAAAAAAAAAATCAACAATTTATACCAGTGATTAACTGAAAAGGCCACATACTAGAGAATTACAATGTAGATAGTTGAGAAGGGATGAAGATAAAAAGGCCACATACCAAAAATCAGAGGAAAGATCTAGACGGTTGTTATTCGAGAGTGTTGAGGACTTGCTATCATAGTGGCATGATTTATGAGGATAAAAGCCCTTTCACTTTTCTTCTTCTCCTCTCCAAACCCTCTTTTCTTTTTCCTTCTTATTATCTCCTTCAAAAGAATGTCCTGTGTGTGGGTAAAACACCGTAATGACGAAGTGAAACAAAGATTACAGCTAAACTCACCGAACACCTCAGCCTCTGTGGTAGGAGCTCGTTAGCTCGGCAGCTCGGTCAATAGCTCGTTAGCCCGGTAGCTCAGCACCACAGTACGGCAGCTCGGCATAAATGCCAGCTCCGTACAAAGGCACACTACAGCCAAGCCATCCTTGGCCTCAGACCAGAATACTAGAATCAGAGTGGGCCGCCACTTTCTTCCTGGAAATACGGCGCGTCCAAACAGATATGAACAGTCATTTATGACGATAGGATCGCTCATTTATGGCGATAAGAAGTGCGCTTTATCAGCCCTGTACGCCAACTGACTGAAGGCGTGGGAAGAGAGGGAGGGGTGTTGCCCATTTTACCTACTGCTGCCAGTCAGGGTAAGGATCGATGGGACCTCACCTCACCTACCCCCACTCACAGAGAGAATGAACGGGGAACGCTCACTTATATATACACATGGGATCAGTCCATGGGAGGTACGCAATACACAACTCACAAGACTCCACATCGTCTCTTTCCCATCTTCCTCCTCCTGTTTAGTCTTCTCAGAACTAACTCAGGCATCGGAGTGCCTTCGGCTCACGGCAGCCAGGAGCTCTGACTCTAGCCTTTCTCCTTCCTTTTCAGGTTCTCAGCGTTCAGCATTCCCCGTCCTAAGGATTTTTACCTCGATCTCATCTCGATCTAAGTAGGTGTCGTTTTTACCGCCTACAGTTTGGCGCCGTCTGTGGGAAGCTGAACAAAAAGCTTATAAAACACCATGCCTCCAAAAACCAGAAATGGCGAAGGACCCTCCAAAGGCAAGGCTTTGTCCATACAGCCTACGCTGGCACAGAATCTTCCACCCCCACCCCCTCAGCAAAGGAGGTCTGGGGGGAGGTCTCCCACGGTCCAGACACAGTCGCGGTCTAGGGGAGTGACCATGCTCTCCCTTCGCGACGTCCCACCTCTGGAGCAACCCCACCATAGCCATAAGCGGGCCATGCAAGGCGACAAGTCAGTCACCAAGCCGCACGAGAAGTCAGCGCGGGCTGGATCGCAGTCACATCATCAGGCCAGCCTCGATCAAAATGAAAATGAAGATCCCCGCCTGGACGACATCAGGGCACAGAACCGCCTCATCCAGGAACAGCATGAGCTTATCCAGCGGCTCAGGCAGCAGCTCGACAACAAGAAGGATCTGAGCCCGCCGCCCAGGCGCCTGGGCCACGGGCAAGACCTGAGGCACGTCCTCAACAGTAAGAGGCGCGACCGAGACCAAGGGGAAGAAGGCTCCAGCAGCAGTCACATGCATGGAGGGCTGAAGAAGCCACGCCAGGTTTCGAAAGACCAAGAGCTCAAGCAGTGGATCGACCAGCGGGTGAAGCAGACTATCCGCCATAATATAGAGACTGCTGGTATCGTCCGAGACCAGTTTAGCGCCTTCGAGGCCAAGGACACTGGCACGTCTCCTTTCTCAAGGGAGATAAGAAAATACACGCTCCCCGAGAAGTTCAGCATCCAGAGGTTCGCTCTGTACGACGGAACCTCGGACCCTGCGGCACATCTCCGACATTACATCCAGAGGATGTCGGTCTAGGGGGACGACGACTCCCTAAACTATCGAGCTTTCTGTCGCGACCCCGGAACGGGGAACCCGGGACCGCGACGGGGGTGGTGTGGATAATGAACCACCCCTTGTTGATAATTAAACATTTCTTAAATTTCCCACAGGTTTCCGCGGTGAGGATTCCTCATTCACTCATAGAACATTTATATAGGTGCGGAAGCGTGTAGCAAATCAAACTCTTAATCCAATCACATCAAATAAGACTGTTAATACACAGGTATAGCATGATGTCAGAGTGAGCAATGATTTCATTAGCATTCCCAAAATATTAAGTTAAAGTTTAAACAAAAGAACAAGTTAATTAACATTCCCCAAAAATAATGGCCAACAAAGGCCAGTACAACCAAAGTATAAATCAATGACATCCCAAAATGTTCGCAGCTCAAAGCTAAACCCAATGTCTACATGACATCGTCAGCTTGCCACTCCACTAGACGTTGCGGTTCACCGACCGCCTCCTCTGGCTCCTCCTCAAAGGCAAAGACGGGAGCTGGACCTGAGTACCACAAAATGGGTCAGACACGACGGTCTGGCAGGTGGGTGAATAGATAATACCAATAAAGAAATCAAAGCATATCTTAGACGTAACGAAAACTGTCATAAAACAGGATGCATGGTTCATTTAAAGTACAGATGCAATATAAATCATGCGGGGTATTCAAGGTACAGGAACTGACTAGATGGCAACCACACTAGAGCTAAATCCTCTCCATCACTAAGGTGACGAGAGCACATTCAGTGCGTTGGGCTCGAGCACACGAAGTGACGAGAACCAACATTATAAACATATACATATACATATAGCTAGGCAAGACCACGGCCGCGGAACCGGGTAACGGGACAGTACGGGATCCAAGTTGCAACTGGCGGGAGCACAGGGGGAGACCCAAGTCAGTTGATCAGACTGACAAGGATGTCCAAGCTTAGTGGTGCCGACTCTTAGGTTACATGATAAATCAAAACATATGCAAAACTATATCATTATAAAACATACGGGCAGGCGGGGCATGGTGCTCGTAGGCACACATTTCATATCATTAACAGTTCATGCATAAACGAGGCTGGCGGGACATATTCAGAGTATGAATCAGAATTTGAAATCAAACTAGTAGGGTCGGGTAATTATACATGTGATCGGAGTAAAACAATGCAATGAGTCCTTATATCATTAGGGACTATGTATTGGGGCGTCCATATTCCAACGACATGTATAAGGATCTTGTATGTCTAAATTACCCTTAGTATGGTACTCGAATGATAGAGGACATACCAAGTTTCCTTATGCACGTTGATGAATATAAAAGTCTCAACACCTTTTCCGAAATGATGTTTCTTTCTATGTCAATCTCCTTATGTCATCCCCTGGGTCTTTTCAAGGTGGTAGGGCATCAGAACAACCCATCCAAACCTTTAAATACCATATCTGAAACCAATGGAAAAGACTCAGGAATTCTGGGTTAAACTCGGTCACCTTTCGGTCAGGTGGCGGTTAGCCGCCGAGGTGATCGGCGGTTAGCCGCTGTCTGACCGCGGAGCTGACCGCGGTTCACCCTGCTAAAATGTAGCATTCTGTGTTTCTAACCGCGCCTCTCGGCTACCTAGCGGTCACTGGGGTTTTTGGGGTGGCGGTTAGCCGCGAGCTGACCGCGCGGCTGACCGCGGTTCGCCTGTCAAAATGCAGCATTCTGTGTTTCTAACCGCATCTGGGTCGGCTAGCCGCCGGTCACCTGTCGGCTAGCCGCCAAGGTGGCCGCCCGCTGACCGCCCAGCTGCGAGAACTACACATCAGGTGCAGATTTCAGTCTATTCTTTCCCAAACCATTTCACCTCAACTCCAATCTTTTCCTAACATGAAATGGGTCTATTCCTTCCATTTAACATTTATTTCTTTCCACCAACCACCATTTCATCAATGCATTTATTTCTCCTACCAATGCAAATCTCATTTAATGCAAGTACCATACCATTTAAGAAGCTTATAATGACCCAAAATAAACTTTGATGAGGAATGCATATATTCACATAAAACTAACTAAGGGAGAAACCATGTCAATAAATACATTTCTAAAACATTATGGAACATGATAGATCAAATGACATATGAATAGTAAAAATCCACATTTTTGACAAAGTAAGAACTTATTCGAATTAAATCCATTCATCCACTTGCCTTGGTCTCCAAAGTATGCTAATCAAGCTCTAATCCACTATCAAGTTCAAAATCTACAATCTACACAAAAATCCCCAAATACAATCATTACAACCCTAGAATGTCAAAATCAAGAAATAGATGGAGATAGCTTCCATAAATCAAGGTGAAGCACCTCCTAGGCTAGATGAACACACAATCAAGAGATGAGAAGAAGAACTTACATGAAGAGTCCTCTAATGGCAAGAACTTGCTCAAAAGATAGCTTGGAATGTGACTCTCTCTCTCAAAAAGGTATCAAGAGGAAGCTCTCATGGAGGGGAAGAAGACTACCACCTCCATTTTGCCTTTAGCAATAGATTGAGAGAGGTTGAGAGATGGAGGAGCAAGGAGCAAGAAGAAGAGTCTAGGGCTGGGCTGGAATACTTCTTTCTCAAGGAGTTGCAAGAAGAGGGAGAAGAAGAAGACTCCTCCTTATATAGATAATGGCCATGGGTCCCACAACTTAAAAGTCTAAAATGGGCTAGAACATCGTTCTACGGGCTTCGGACGGATTCGACGAAGAAGGAAGAATTGATCGTCGAAATTTCTACTTTCCAAAAAGTGTATATTTTACGAGTTTCGGAGACATTGAAATTAGTGTCTAGATTTTGTGTAAAAAGACTGTTTTACCCCTATCAATGGCAAAGTAGGGTTTAGAGGTCTCGAATGGAAACGGAGCAAATACAAAAGTTGTCGGGAATCATAAAATACATTCAACGGAGCAAATTACCGATTTCCAGAATTATAACTAAATCCCAAAACTAATCATGACACACTAAAAAGGGACCCCCAAAGGGCCTACTAGATCAAAAGAGTCCCCAAAATTATTCAAAGCTATAAAAAGCTATTCTAATCCATATTTAACCAATTTCCACTAATCTCACTTATAACTAAAACACGTCTTAATTAACACTAATCGGAAACTCTCGGGGTGGGGTCTTACACTTTCTCCTCCAGTTTGGCGGATCTCCCCCTGCGATGGTTTTGCTCGCTTCCTAAAGACTCCATTTCTAGTTGGCGGCAGCTCCGGACCTCCTTCCTCGGAAAATTCCAGGTTCATCGCGTCGTCCCGAACACCGATGCTGACCTGATGGCCCTCCGAATGTAGGAGGACGAGAGCGTCACCCAGTTCGCTCGTCGGTTCTGGACTGTCTACAGCCAGATCGAGTGCGCTTCTGAAGAGTTGGCAGTCAAGTTCTTCCAGCTGGCTCTTCGACCGGGCATCCCGCTACGGGCACAGCTGGTCATGTACCCCGTGACCACCATGAAAGAGCTGATGACCCAAGCGAATCAGTTCATATTGGCGGAGGAAGACGAGGCGCGAGGTCGCGAGAACTTCGGCCTCACCAAGAAGGGCCAACCGGCAAAGGGAGATAACAGGTCCTCCCGGAGGGAGGATCGTCGCAGAGATCCGTCCCCGGATCGGCGCAAGGCCCGGTCCTCGGAGCAGCGCCGAACCCCCTCTGCTCCGGCATCGGGATCAGGGAGCGGCAGAAGGTCAGGCCACGAGCCGACCTCCTACGTGGCAGTTAATACCATCTTTAAGGAGCCGATCTATAGGCTCCTCAACAAAATAAAAGCGCAGCCTTTCTTCAAGTGGCCGCGGCCGATGACGACTGACCCCTCCTCTCGGGACCAGAGTAAGTTCTGTGCTTACCACAAGCAAAATGGGCACAGAACAGACGAATGTAGGAGCTACAAGTTCCACCTAGAAAACCTCGTGAAGGAGGGGCACCTCAGGGAGTACATCAAGCAGGAAAGCCGAGGTGATGACCGACCTCCGCGGCGAGACGCTGACAACCAGGACAGCGAGCCAGAGGGCATCATCAACGTCATTCATCTCGCCGCCCCGCCCAAGAAGAGCTCTCAGGCTCGCGCCGAGGCCAGGCGCGCCTCCCATCAGAAGCAGGTGCTGACCGTGGCACCAGATACGGCCGCAAAGAAAGCCAAAACAGAAGGGGTCAGAATATGGTTTTCTGACAGAGACTTGGAAGACGTCGAACTCCCACACAACGACGCTCTAGTGCTCACCTTGAAGCTGCAGAATTTCTTGGTTCAGAGAGCCCTTGTCGACCCCGGCAGTTCGTCCGAGGTCCTCTATTATGATTGCTTCAAAAAGTTGAAACTGAAGGACGAGGACCTCCAGGGTGCCCGTACCCCTCTGGTCGGCTTCAGCTCCAAACCTGTTTATCCCAAGGGTAAGATCTCCCTCAGAGTCCAGGTGGGTGGCGCCTGCAGGCAAGTTAACTTTCTAGTCGATGTCCCCTCCTCATACAATGTTATAATGGGGAGGACGTGGCAGCATAGCATGGGGGCGGTGCCCTCCACCCGTCATCAGAAGCTCAAGTTCCCTTTGGAAAACCGGTCGGGCCGAACGGATGTAATCACCGTTAGAGGCAACCAGCACATGGCCAGGCAATGCCTGCTGGCCGTGCTGCCTGGCGAGGCTGAGCCATCCCAAGTCAATGTGGCCGAACTGGATAGAGAGGCCGAACTCGATGATATGGTCGTCAAATCCAAGAGGTCGCAGGACCACTTGACCGACCTCCGCCAGATTTTTGGCATCCTTCACCAGTACCAGTTAAAGTTGAATGCATCCAAATGCGCCTTTGGTGTCGGTTCCGGCAAGTTCCTTGGGAGCCTGGTCACAAGAAGGGGGATCGAGGCGAACCCTGACCAGATCACCGCGATCCAGGAGCTCCAGTGTCCGATCTCGGCAAAACAAGTTCAGCGGCTGACCGGAATGGTCGCCGCCCTGAACCGATTTATCAGCCGAGCTTCGGACAAGTGCAGACCTTTCTTCCAACTCTTGCGAAAGGGCTCCAAGTTCCAATGGACGTCGGATTGTTCTCAGGCGTTGCAACAACTAAAACAATACCTGTCTTCTCCACCGCTGCTCTCCACCCCGACTTTTGGAGAGGCACTATTCTTGTACATGTCGGTCTCGGACCATGCAGTGAGCTCGGTGCTCGTCAGAGATGACAACGGCCAACAAAGGCCTATCTATTACACGAGCAAAACCCTACTGGACGCCGAGACCCGGTATTTGCAGCTCGAAAAGCTCGCCTTGGCGCTCGTTAGCGCCTCTCGAAAGCTCTCCCACTACTTCCAAACCTTCACAATAGTGGTCGTGACAGAATACCCACTAAAGGCTCTCCTCCGGAAGGCAGATTTCTCCGGACGGATCTCCAAATGGGCTGTCGAACTGGGGCAATATGACATCAGCTATCAGCCCAGAACGGCCATCAAAGCTCAAGTCCTAGCGGACTTTATTGTGGAATTTACTCCTCAGAGTTCGGCACCGACCTCGCTCGATACCGAACTAGGGGGCGATAAGGGTACAGAGGTTGTCACCGAGACTGAGCAAGAACAGTCCTGGAGAGAACTCCTAGACTCGTCCTGGAAAGTCTTTGTCGACGGATCCTCAACATCCAAAAGAGCTGGCGCTGGCGTAGTTCTCTAGTCTCCCGAAGGCCTCATCATCGAACAAGCTCTGACACTTGGTTTCAAGGCATCTAATAACGAGGCCGAGTATGAAGCGCTCATTGCCGGACTTAACAGTGCCAAAATCTTGGAAGCCCGGTCCGTTGTGGTTTTCAGCGATTCCCAGCTGGTGACAAGCCAGCTCAGCGGAGACTACCAAGCTCGGGATGAAAGGATGGCAGCCTACCTTGCCCAGCCAGGGGACTTCTCTCCCAGTTCGAAAGGGCCGAGGTCCGGCAGATAACTCCCATGCAGACACCCTCGCCTCGGCTGTGGAAGCCGGTGACAAGAACTATCGAAGTAGAAACGCTGCGGGAGCCCAGCATCGACCTCCAGCGACCCCCGCAGCTCATGTGCCTTGATCTCGGCCCGAGCTGGATGGATCCCATCATTGCATACCTGAAGGACGACCAGCTACCCGAGGACAGGACTGAAGCTCGAAAGGTCAGATTGAAGGCGACCCGATTCTGGCTCTCCCCAGACAGCAAGCTCTACAGAAAGTCATTCACAGGGCCTTACCTCCAGTGCGTTCACCCCAGCAAAGTCAATGATTTCCTCTACGAGATTCACGAAGGAATCTGCGGCAGTCATATAGGAGGTCGGTCTCTTGCCTACCGGGCTATCAGCCAAGGTTACTGGTGGCCGTACATGCAAAAGGACACCCAGCTCTATGCCAGAAAATGCGAGAAGTGCCAGAAGTTCTCTCGCTCTCTCCACCAGCCAGCCCAGGACCTGAGCCCCCTCTCCAGTCCGTGGCCTTTCGCCCAGTGGGGCCTGGACATCGTCGGACCACTTCACCGAACTCCAGGGAACAAAAGATGGTTGATAGTGGCCACGGACTACTTCACGAAATGGGTCGAGGCTGAACCCTTATCCTCCATCACCGAATTAGACACGAAGAACTTTGTGTGGAAGAATATCATCACAAGATTTGGAATTCCCCGTACTCTCATTTCCGACAACGGAACGCAGTTCGATTCCAACCTCTTCAAAAGCTTCTGCCAGGAGTACGGCATTCGCAATGTCTACTCCACCCCGGCATATCCTCAAAGCAACGGTCAGGTCGAGATCTCGAACAAAGTGCTCCTCGACAGAATTAAAAAGAGACTCGACCGTGCCAAAGGACGATGGGCAGAGGAATTGCCAAGTGTTCTATGGGCCTACCGAACTACTCCAAGGCGTTCAACCTCGGCTACCCCGTTCTCCCTCGCCTACGGCATGGAAGCCGTCATTCCCCTCGAGGTCGGCCTCCCGACCTTGAGGTCGGAACTCTGTGAACAGGGTCTGAACGATCTGAACGTAGCACGGGAGCTGGACTTGGCTGAAGAACGAAGAGAGGCAGCAGCTGGCTGCCTACCAACAACAGTTGGCCAGGGGATACAACCCGAAGGTCAAGGAAAGAAAATTCGCGATAAGAGAGTTGGTTTTGAAGAAAACCCTTCCTGGCGACCGAGAGCCAAACGAAGGCAAGCTGGCGCCCAACTGGCAGGGACTGTTTAGAATAACCTCTACAGCCGGGAGATCTGCCTACCGACTCGAAGACATGGAGGGGAAGGCGCTCCCGCGACCATGGAATGCGACGCATCTCAAAAAATTCTACTTCTGAGAAATGTATTAAAGAAATCAGATATCAATAAAAGGCGCTTTTTCTGGAATGAGTCTTTGCATTACTTAGATTCCTCGCGGCTCGGCGCCTCTGTTCAGAGGGCCAACCGCCCTCAGCTGGGTGCCTGCACCAGCCTGGGCGGCACAGCCAAAAGCATCAGGGTCCGGTACCAGTACCACCCTCGCGGCTCGGCGCCTCTGTTCAGAGGGCCAACCGCCCTCAGCTCGGTGCCTGCACCAGCCTGGGTGGCACAGCCAAAAGCATCAGGGTCCGGTACCAGTACCACCCTCGCGGCTCGGCGCCTCTGTTCAGAGGGCCAACCGCCCTCAGCTCGGTGCCTGCACCAGCCTGGGCGGCACAGCCAAAAGCATCAGGGTCCGGTACCAGTACCACCCTCGCGGCTCGGCGCCTCTGTTCAGAGGGCCGACTGCCCTCAGCTCGGTGCCTTCACCAGCCTGGGCGGCACAGCCAAAAGCAACGGGGTCCGGTACCAGTACCGCCCTCGCTTAGTACCTATTAAACTACTCGGCAGACTAGTGTCGATACTAATTCCACCACAAACAAGATAAGGATCGTGCACGGGACATGTGGAAAGAATGCTGTTTTATTACACAAGAATCTGTTGAAATACAATGCGAAAAGAAAAAAGAATACAAGATTCAGGGAGCTGTAGCTCCCTTATTACAATTGGTTCCGGTAGCGCTCTCGCTGGGAACGGCCGAGGCAGTCTCGGGAACCACTGGGGGAGCAGGGGCGACTTCCGAGGCTGAAGGAACTGGGACGAATTCCAAAACGGCACCCAAGTCCGAGTCCGAGCGAGGAAACCTGGGGGAATTCTGGAAAATGGGGCTGTCCACAAAGACTCCAACCCTTTTTAAGGCCGCTTTCCACCCAAGTGTCCATGCCCGGTCTCGGATTCCTGGCAACTGCCCCTTATAGTCAGCTGCCAGTTTGTCAACCTCCTCGTTCATCACGGCCTCGTGCTCGGCTTGGTACTCTTCCTTGAGTTTGGCCTCCTGCCCTCTCAGAGCCAGCTCGAGCTCGGCCGCCTTCCCCTCCAGAGCCATCTCCAGCTTTCTTTCAGCTAGCCTTCTCTCGGAGGTGAGCCTCTTGTTCGTCCCTCGCAGCATCTGCATATCTTCCTCCTGCCACGACGACGCGAGCCGGACCTCGTCTAAATCCCAGGAAAGGTGGGCGTTTTGATCCGCCGCCTCCTTTGCTTCCTCTTTGAGGTGCTCGGCCAAGGCCCGTGCTGCGTCGAGCTCGGCAGAAAGATCCGCATTCTTACTCGCCTCCTCCTCCAGGGTCGCGTCCATTGCCGCCAGGGACTTCAGCAGCTCCTCTTTCTCCGCCGCCCAGACTGCTGTCCTAGCCTCGGCTGCGTCCAGCCTCCCCATGCCAGTTTGGCACTTTTGCAAGAGCTGCGGTAAGAATAGAGTGTCAGCTAAAGAAACGCAGCAGAAAAAGAGAGGAACATGAAGAATAAGTGTACATACCGCTACCAACGACCGCATTGAAGAAAGCAGCAGCGACTCATTATCCATCCGCGCCCACCTTGCCATGTCCTGGGGAAGGGCGCAAGCTCGTCCCAGTGCGGCAACCACTTCAGGGTTGACTGCTCGGTCCGACTCGGCTAGCTGCCTCCCCAGCACTCCCTCGATGTCCGGCCTCCAAGGGACAAACTCGGAGGGAGTGGCGGATCCCACAACCGACGCAGGCGGTTCCGGGGCAGGTGGGAGTTCGACCCTCGCCCTCTTCTCCAGCCTGCGCACCTCGACGACCTCGGCAGGACCCTCTCTGCCCAAATCGGAGGGCGATCCGTCAACGGCTATGGCTGAAAGATCAGCACCGACCTCGGCCGCGGCAGGAGGTCCGGATTGGGCCCCGTCAATGGCTTCTGGAACCGTCTCGGCCTCGGGAGCGAGAACCTCTACAGCAGCGACGGGCGTCGCAGTCGGGGCGACGTTGGCGCCTCGAAAGGGGTCCGAGGTCTCGCCCCCTATGTCCCCAAAGGCTGCGGCGGACAGGTCCTCGGCCACGAAGCGCTGGCGACGACTGCGCAACATCTCAACCTCGGATTCGTCCGAGCTGGATGAGCTCCGAGACGCGCTGGAAACGACAAATTTCTGCCTCTGCCGCTTGCGCCTGGTCTCGGCTCTCACAGTCCCTACGGGTTCACGTCCCGGAGACTTGTCACCCGATTCTGCCGGAATCCCGCTGGGAATTGCGACAGTCACCGTCTCCGAGATGGGGACCTCGGTCTGTACGGTGTTCGGGCTGATGTTTTCCCCGGGCAGCAATGAGTCAATCCCGGTCACCCGCCTGAGGTGATGAAAGACTTGTAATGAGGCGTATACCCCAGAAGCGAGAACGCGGCTCGGCAGTGATGGCCGCGGTACTTTCGCACCTTCTCGTGTCAGTCTCTGTTCACCTTCCATCGGTTCCTTTTGGCGAACTCCCTTCTCTGCCGAAAACCTGCAGAAACAAAGCAATGTTTAACAGGAGACATAATGATGAACTACAAAACCCAAGGGGCCTCGGTTTTTGCTTGGGGGGACTCCTATTCTTCGCGGGATCCGGGCCGCGGTGCTGGACTCCGCCTCGCCGAACTCCCATGCCCCTCGGACAAAGACACGGTCCTCCCCCGCGTATTTATAGGAATCTTCCAGCGCGGTCACGAAGGCGGTTCGGTGGACCCTTAGCCGGAGGTAGTACGTATGCCCTTCTGCGGATTTACAAAGGTCATACACCTCCTCGATGTCCGGGACACCGAGGTTGATTGACAGTATCTCGTTCAGCCGCACTACTCCCATGATGATCTTATACCCATTGGGCAGTAGCTGGCAGGGGCTCAACCCCCACTCCCGGAGACAGTCCCTAAGGAGTGGGTGAAGGGGGAACCGGACCCCTCCCTCCACGACGGATACTAGCCAAAATGGCATCCAGCCGTCGCTGTATGAGATGCCATCGTCAGGGCCGTCTGGCCTGACTTCTACATTCGCAGGGACCTGGTATGCCTCCCTAAACAGGCCTATGGACAATGGTTCCCCTAGCCAGTGCCTGTGAACGCCCATTCTCTACCCTAGACGGAGAACTACCTACCAGAAAGGGAGAAGACAGAAGGAAGAAATCCTACGATGAAGGTTTGTGCAAACAAGAGTGCTCGCAGGTAGTACTGTTCTTCAGCAGAATGCAACAGGGACTCTGAGGATCGAAAAGAAGGAAGACGGAGAAGGTGCCCTAATTTATAAGGTTTGGGGGCGCCGTTTCAGATTTCAAGAGAAGCCTTTAATGAGGCGTTACCTCGAATAGCCCTGACGCCGTCTCGGGCAGCCCAGGCGTCCTGCAGATGTGATTGCGTGCCCTTCAGAGAAGCGACACGTGGCACCGGCGCCGCACTTCCAGAGGACTATTAAATGCCTCGACAGACGAACGGGCAAATGCCTCGACTGACGAAGAGAATTCAATGAGGCACTCCACGTCAGCAAAAGGTGATAAGGAGGAATCCCCCCCGAACCGAGACTCCGCCATCTCGGCAATGCATCACAAACCGAGTACTCTTAAAGATTAGCGGCAGTCCCGGCCTGACGAAGCCACTCAGCTCCCGACCTGCTCCAAGGAGCTCACAGGTCAAAAGCTGGGGGAGAGATTATGGGTACACAGCAGACCGGGACCACGGTTCATGCACCGGGTCTCGGTCATTGACGGATGTCTCAATTCTGAGAATGGCCAGGAGTTCGGCTATCCGGACCAACAACTCAAACAGAAAAGCAATGCGACATAAGGTCGACCACACACATTTCATCAAAGACAAGGAGAAAGGAAGCCAGAATGTGAGGAAGGTTTTCATTAATCAAAGCTCCTGATTACAAGATGAATGGAGATACGATAAAAGAAAAAATTACAAAAATTACAAAAAGTCTCAGAGGGCTGCAGCTTCCACATTGCAGTCAATCTTTGGAGGGACCTTGGCCACGACCGCGCTGGCCTCGGGAGCGGTCGGGGTAGCTTCAGGAACGACCGCGCCAGCTTCAGGAACACTAGCCTCGGGAGCGACAGCTTCAGGAGGGACCTCGACGACCGCAGCCACTTGGTAGCCCTCGGGATCAGCGCTGACAGCTGGAGCCTCTTGAGGCGCCCCGGGGGCGGCGCTCGCTTCCGGACAGGTTTGCGAAGAAGGGTCAGAGGGGACCCGAGACACGGCCGCGAGTTCCGAGTCCGAGCAGGAGAATTTTGGGGGATTTAGGAAGAGAGGGCTATCCTCGGGGACCCCAGCCTTGTTCAAGGCTGCTTTCCACCCAATCTCCCAGGCTCGGTCTCGGATCCCTGGCAGCTGAGCCTTGTAATCAGCGGACAGCCTGCCGACTTCCTCCCCCATGATGGAGTCATGCTCGGCGAGGAACTCCTCCTTGAGCCTGGCCTCTTGTTTTGCCAGGGCAGACTCAATCTCGGCCGCCTTCCCCCTCAGCGCCATCTCCAGGGAACCTTGCGCCTGGTTCCGCTGAGAGAGGAGCCTCCTGTTTGTCCCCTTCGCGCTCTCCAGGTCGTCTTCCAGTCGCTTTGCAGCAATCCGGAGATCGTCGAGCTCAGAGGCGAGGTGGAGGTTCTGGCTCTTCTCGTCCTCCAGCTCGTCCTTGAGGCGCTCGACCTCGACCTTTGACTCCTCGAAATCAAAGACGAGGCCGGCGTTCCTGGCCGCCACCTCTGCCAGCGTCGCGTCCTTAGACGCCAAGGACGCCCGCAGCTCGTCCCTCTCAACCACCCATTCCGCCTCCCGCGCCTAGGCTGCATCGAGCCTCTCAATGCCCATTTGGCACCTCTGCAACAGCTGCAAGATGAGAACCCGAAGTCAATAAAACGACACCGGACTAAAAGCTGAGGGAACAATACTTCACTTACCGACACCAGGGATCGCATCGAGGAGAGCAGGAGTGATTCGTTGTCCATCTTGGCCCACCTTGCCATGTCTTGAGGAAGGGCGCAGGCTCGTCCTAGCGCTGCAACCACTTGGGGATCGGTGGCGCGGTCTGTCTCGGCCAGCGGCCTCCCCAGAACCTCCTCGATGGCCGGCCTCCACGGAGCCGGAGGAGGCAGGATCGTCCCACCAGCAGGCGGAGGCAAGGAGGGGCCAGGCGGGGCTTCGACCCTTGCCCTCTTCTCGGGTCGCCTGCCCTCAGCGACCTCGGTGGGGCGAGCCCGACCTCCGGCCCCCAAGGCATGATCAGAGGGTGAGTCATCCACGACGACGGCCGGAGGCGGAGCTAAGACGACCTCTGCCTCGTCGGGCCGAGTAGCCCCAATCGCGGCGGTACCAACCGTCTCGGTGTCTGGGGCAGGAGTACCACCCGGGAATGCCGGAGGCGTCGCAGCCACTGCCTGAGGAGGATCCCGAACCCCGCTTCCGATGTCCCCGAAAGCCGCCGCGGACAGGTCTTCTGCAGCGTAGCGTCGCCCACGCTGGCATAGCATTTCCTCTTCCTCTTCCTCTTCCTCCGAGCTGGAAGCTACTAGCCTCGTTCGGGAAGGCCGGGGCTTGGCTCTCGAAGTCCCGACAGGCTCCGCGGCGGAGACTGCTGGAGCACGGTCTACCGACTCAACCAGACGTCCGGTGGGAATCGCAACGGTCACCGCCGCCGAGCCGGGCACCGCGGTCGTCGCTGTTCCTTCACTAACGCCTTCCCCGCTCAGCACGGAGTCTATTCTCGATACCTTTCTGGAGGTGTTGAAGGACCTGTAGTGGGGCACGTACCCCAGGAGAGACCACGCAGCACGACAGTTGTGGCCGCGGTAGTTTCTCACCTGCTCGTGCCACGCGCTGTTCACCTTCCAACGGTTCCTCCTCGCAAGCTCCCTCTTTTCGCGGAAATCTGCATAGACAAAATCGTGTCAGGAGCCAGACAGAGAAAGAAAGGAAAGAACTGCAAACCGAAAGAACTTCGGTCTTTACTTGGAGGAATTCCTATTTTTCGAGGGACCCGGACCGTGGTGGTAGGCTCTGCTTCACCGAACTTCCATCCTCCTCTGACGAGTACTCGGTCTTCACCCGCGTACCTATTGGAGTCCTCCAGCGCGGTCACGAACCCAGTCCGGCGGACCCTCAGCCGGAGGTAGTAAGTATCCCCTTCTGCGGATTTGCAGAGGTCATACGTGTCCTCGATGTCCAGGACACTGAGGCTAATTTTCAGGATTTGGTTGAGCCGCACTACTCCCATTATGATTTTGTATCCATTGGGGAGTAGCTGGCATGGGCACAACCTCCACTCCCAGAGGCAGTCCCGGACCAGTGGGTGCAAGGGGAAGCGGATCCCCCCTTCCACTACAGAGACCAGCCAGAACGACATCTAGCCATCACGATAGGTGAGGCCGTCATCAGGGTCATCCGGTCTGACCTCCACATTGGCGGGGACCTTGTATAAATCCCTAAAGTGATCTATGGAACCTGGGTCTCCTAATAAATGTCTATAGACCCCCATTCTCGACTCAGACAAGGGCCTATCTAAAAGAAAAGACGAGGAAAACGGAGAGGAGTCCTACGAATGGGGACTCCACAAGCAGGATCGTCGGAAGTCCGCAGGCGCCGGAGAAAGTTCTCTTGCAAAGCACAGTAGAAATCTGAAGAAAACAGAGGAAAGTGAAGACGAAGGAGGCGCCCTGATTTATAAGGCCTAGGGGCGTCGATTCGACTTTCGAGGAGAGCCTTTAAGAAGCGTCCCCTCAATCAGCCCTAACGTCTCATCTCGCAGCCCTAACGTCTCCTCGAAGTAATTACAAGACAGCCAAAAGAAGCGACACGTGTCACCACTAGCACGATATCCGAGGGCTATTGAATATCCTGGACAGGAGAAGAGACATCTCAAAGGGGACCGCACGATAGCAGCGACCTCCAGGCCCAAGGAGACCCTCCTGATCCGAAGCTCCCTCGTCCCGGTACTACCCCCATATGACGATAACCGTCACTTGAGCTCGGTAGCGGAGCCAGCTATACGGTCATCAAGCTTCTCACCTCCTCGAGCTGGGAGGCTCTCAGAAGTCAAAAGCTAGGGGGCAATTGTGTGGGTAAAACACCGTAATGACAAAGTGAAGCAAAGATTACAGCTAAACTCGCCGAACACCTCAGCCTCTGTGGTAGGAGCTTGTTAGCTCGGCAGCTCGGTCAATAGCTCGTTAGCCCGGTAGCTCAGCACCACGGTACGACAGCTCGGCATAAATGCCAGCTCGGTACAAAGGCACACTACGGCCAAGCCATCCTTGGCCTCAGACCAGAATACTAGCTAGAATCAGAGTGGGCCGCCACCTTCCTCCTGGAAATACGGCGCGCCCAGACAGATATGAACAGTCATTTATGACGATAGGATCGCTCATTTATGGCGATAAGAAGTGCGCTTTATCAGCCCTGTACGCCAACTGACTGAAGGCGTGGGAAGAGAGAGAGGGGTGTTGCCCATTTTACCTACTGCTGCCAGTCAGGGTAAGGATCGATGGGACCTCACCTCACCTACCCCCCACTCACAGAGAGAATGAACGGGGAACGCTCACTTATATATACACATGGGATCAGTCCCATGGGAGGTACGCAATACACAACTCACAAGACTCCACATCGTCTCTTTCCCATCTTCCTCCTCCTGTTTAGTCTTCTCAGAACTAACTCAGGCATTGGAGTGCCTTCGGCTCACGGCAGCCAGGGGCTCTGACTCTAGCCTTTCTCCTTCCTTTTCAGGTTCTCAGCGTTCAGCATTCCCCGTCCTAAGGATTTTTACCTCGATCTCATCCCGATCTAAGTAGGTGTCGTTTTTACCGCCTACATCCTGCAATAGGGCAGATCCATATTATAATTGCTCTCACCATCTCTTTATCCAAAGAAGGAGACAAAGCGTGCGAGCGAGAGAGAGAGAGAGAGGTAGGAAGAAAGATAGAGAGCGGTTCCTGCATGGGGATCATAGAGACCTGCGTTGGGGAATGGGGTCGAGCGAGCAGGGAGGAGATGAGAGCGTCGAGCAAGCAGGGACTAATGGGAGGGGGAAGATGAAGAGGAAGAGGGACGTTGAGATGGGCGCATTGATGGTTAGGAGAGTCAATAATGTTGAGAGAGAGAGGGAAGCTGAAGAGGAAGAGTCACTCAATTGAGACTCCTTTTTCTTAAACGTGTTTAAACTTTAAAAAATAAGATTGCCCGAGTCAAGGGACACTTAAGATAATTTAAAATGGTCAAAATCAATTGGATCCAATTGTTCAATTTCTCAATTGGATCTAGTTCGCTTTATATATTATAATTGCGGATAAAATCAAGGTATAATGCACACGCATTTAACATGACACTAATAAACTTTAAGGTCTAAGTAACACCCATGCATTTAACATGACACTAATAAACTTTAAGGTCTAAAAAGTCAACGATCAAGATAATATTGTTATAATAATATTTTGGCCAACCCCAACCCTATACCTATCAACTCTTTCTAAATCAATGGTTGATATGAATTTAGATGTGCCCCAAAAATTCAAACATCTTGGAAAGGAAAATAGTTTTTTTTTTTTTTTTTTTTTGCACCCATTTGTAATTAAACCGACCCTCTTGTTCATATACTGACTTCAGTTATACTGAGTTTTTTTTATACATAAGAATACATATATATATATATATATTTTTTATACTGAGTTTTTTTTTATACATAATAATCCCCCAAATCTCCATTTCCATGTGGGTCCCCAGGTGGGCCCCATGCCATTGAGCTGACGCCTTATCCTCACCTTGAGCTGAGGATAGGGGGCCTCTATATGCCCAACCCTCTCCTCAGCTCAAGCGGACGGGAGAGGGCTGTCCACTGCCTAGGCTGGGGCCCACTATTTGGTCCATCCAAATGGATCACACTCAAGGCCCCCCTAAGTTGCATATGTCCACAAAAATTTTGCCATGTTCGATTAAACTGAACCGTTGGATCGAGTGACACCCATCCAAATGCATTGTACACCGTAAAAATTTTGTGTCCCAGATGGAGATGATAGAAATTATCTTTATGGCTAATTTTTTGTAGAGAAGAGGGTCCGAGGAGGGCCTCCAAATCCCTCCAATCCCTATTTCCATGTGGGTCCCCAGATGGGCCCCATGCCATCGAGCTGACACCATGAGGATAAGGGGCCTATATATATATATATATGGGGAGTGCTCTCCTGAGCTGCAGTGGACGTTAAGGTCTGCTGTGCACCGTGTGGAGAGGGAAAGCGTGTGGGAATTTGATGAGTGAGAAGGAGCCCGCCAAGTTTTCGCTAAGAGAGACCGGCGAGAGAGGTTCACTGAGAGAGAGAGAGAGAGAGAGAGAGAGAGGCGAGAGACAGAGGCGGGAGATGGATGAGAGACCTCGATTCAGGTCCAAGAAGGGGGAAAATGAAAAAAAGAGCGGCCCGGCGAAAATCCTATCCTGATTGCAGGCAGCCCACACAATCCGTTCCGCCCACATGATCCACAGCTGATAATAGCATCAGATGCAGCTCAGGAGAGGGAGATGCGCGCAGTAGCAGCAGCGAGAATAGGCGAGGAGAGAGAGAGGGATGCGCAGTTCGGCGAAGGGAGAGGAGACCAGCACAGCAGTTCGTCGAGGGGGAGAGATCAGGCGAGGAGAGACAGAGATGCGCGCAGCAGCAGCAGGGCGGCTAGGGGGAGAGATCAGGCGAGAGAGAGGGAGCGCAGCAGCAGGGCAGCGAGAGAGAGGAGAGCAGACGAGAGGTTCGCTGGTTGAGAGAGAGAGGCGAGAGACAGAGGCGAGAAACAGGGGAGAGAGAAGGCAGAGTTGAGCTGCAGTCCAATATGAGGGGGGGAAACTGAAATGTTGCCGCGCCTTTGCCACTCGTCAAAACCGACACGCCTCAACGGTCCACACGGTCCACAGCTGATAGTAAGATGGGCTGCAGCTTAGGAGAGCACTCCCCTATATATATATATATATGGGAAACGGTCTGGTGAGGACCGTCCTCACCATTATAAGTAAGGACTCATCCCATCCGTCCGATTGCTCAAAGGATCCAACGCTCCACACGGTCCACATATAACAGAAGAGAGGAAAACGTTAGAGTGGAAAAACAGAGAAGAGAGGGAAACGACCTAGAGGAAAAAAAAACAGAGAAAAGAGGACTGCGCCATTTCGCTGGAGCCAAATCGCGAGATCGATCGCAATCTCTCGGCGTCTCATCTCTCTCCTCTCGCGCACTTTTCATGCTCGGCGTTATCGGATTTTTATATGTTCCAAATCTGATTCCCTTCTTTACAGAAATCCCTAAAATTAGTTGTCTTATAGGGTTTCCTTCTGTCCTATTCTCAATCGAAGAACACATACATTCTCAGATCCGTCCAAGGTATGTTCCTGCTTCTTTCTAGCAATCTATGTTGTGAAGGTTTTTTCAAGTTTGTGGGTCTTTGGATTGAAAAGTTTGGGCTTTGGTTTGGTGTTTGTGCTCTTTGTACAATGTAATTTGCATGGGAAGTGTGTTGTGATTGGGTGAGGGATTTGCATGTGTTGTGGGTTTTGATGGTTTGTGGAATTGGGATTTGCAGTTGATGTTGAATGGGTGGTTTGATTGAATTTAGGGTTTTGAATGGTGTGTTTATGGGGTGAGTGGTTGAGGCGTGTTTGTAGATGATTTCCATTGGAAAGAACGTGTTTTTGGATGTAACAGGAAGCGGAATGGGTTTGGGAATTTGGGGATGGGTGGTTATCCATCGAACTGTGGCTTTTGAGAAACTGGGGATATTGAAATGAGATTAGGTGGGTGGGGTTTTGTTTGGTTTTATATTTGTTTCATTTCGATGTTTCCTTTGCTGCCTTTCTTCTGCAATTAATGTCACTATGGGGTGATCGTTTTGGAATTGGATGCAAAAATAGCTGGCTTCCTAATGTGGTTTTTGGTTTTTGGTTTTTCTTGCTGAGCCAGAATATGGCAAATTGGAATGGTGGTTAACCATCTGTTCTACCAAAGTAATCTATTAGCCCCCTTTTTTTTCTTCTAACTGAAAAGTAGGGATATTAAAGATGAGCTGCTGCTTTGGAGATATCAAGCGATTAAAACTCTTTTGCCAGTTGTCAGTCTCCAGTCAATATAATTAGCTATTATAAATTGACATTGTTGTTTGTTTCTAGTGCTTTTCTCTTTGGTTTCTATAAGTTTGAAAGTTTAGAGTTGTTGCTTGTACATGTAACCGACATTGGATATAATCAATTTTTTTTTTTAATATGATAAGACATGGCTATATACTGTACCTAGTTGTATAAGATAGCAGTGGAGAAAGGAATGAGTTCTCACCAACTTTAGTTGGAGAGCAGTTCAAGAGTCACCTTGGCTGACGGGCATTGCTTACATTCTTTGAGGTTCAAACCATTGCCTTACTATTAGCAACCACACTGATAGTGTCCAAAATGCGATTGCTCTGAAATTGACTATCTGCATTTGGTTCAATTTTGTTTGGAGAGAACCTCTGGAAATGAAACATATGTGGCCAACCTATGACCCCTTGCTCAGTGACTCATTGGGTAATCCTCTGGTTGAGGGATCAAGGGAGAAGAATGGCTTATCCTAGGATATCACTGAAGTTTTAAAAATTGGCAAAGTAGAGTCAAATTGGCTCTACCATATCGTAATAGGTTTCTATTGAATCATTGGACTCAGGCCAATCTTGTTCTGAGTCGGTCAAATTTCAGTCTTGGTGGTAAACAATTTGGTCTTAATACCAGTTTTAAAACCTTTGACAACTCCAAAAAATAGAACATTTTCAAGCGCACTTGAATGCCACTGCAGTAGTACCTCCCACTTCCCACTCAACCTATCTGCAGGCATATTTCCATTAACAACAGAGTGGCACAGTGGAAGATGCTCACTGCAGCTTTGAGGTTGTGGATTCAAGTCATGTTTGTTACTGAAAAAAAAAAAAAAGAACCTTCCAATCTATCTTGTCGTTCCTTAGAACTTCATTTTGGGGTCTTTGTGCTGAGTGTGGGGAGAGAATTCTCTCTCATTTTAAAGAATCTTGCAACCTTGTTAATGATGAGTAAGATCATATGGGATATTAATACACAGTTCCTCTCTCTCTCTCTCTCTCTCTCTCTCTCTCTCTCCCCCTCTCTCTCCCTCTCTCACACACACAGAATCTCCTTCCTCTTGTATCCCATTTTGTTCAAATCTTCATTCCAACCTGCAACCCATGGCCTTAAGATCTACAGGGTGGTAGCAGATCTTAGCCTGAACACCTGAACCCAAGCCCAAGACCAATCCGAATTCCACTCTAAACTGGCCAAGACAAATTGTATTTTGTAGGCCAGAAAATGAAGGATCAATGGAGTTCACCTTTTTTTTTTTTTTTTTGACCTTACATTTGGTGTCTGCTCCCTTCATCAGATTTAACAAATCAGGTTTGTCATTTCTGCTGGGCCCTGTATGGTTAGTTTGTCACCTTTAGATATCTAGGATGGTGTTCAATGCAAACCTCATGAGGCTGAATGCTCAAATACCATTTGGACGTTGGGATCCCTTAATTTTATAGTGATGATTTTTCCATATCAATACCGCAGGTGGGCGATTTTTCCAATCAAATGCCTAGGCATAGGGATGCACTATAATGTGTATATAACAAGGTTAAATTCATTTGTATTTCGGACACTTGCGATTTAGAAGTTGGCATTTGTTCATTTTTATATGCTGTCCATTTTTTCATGAAAGTTTGGAACATATGAGGTTGGTTTTCCATTGAAGTTCTTTTTATGCAATGACCATGGCTATCAGTTATTTTCTCTTTTTTTTATACTTTGGATTGCTTGAACTGTCAAAGTAGAATTCATAAAGATGACACTAGATAATCTTGAGGTTCTTCGTCCAAGGCTGCATTTATTTGTAGCCATATTACGAAACTTAGGTGAGTCATGTTTTATCCTTTCATTCCAAGAAACCAACTGAGATGGTGCATTGGTTGGCAGGAAAATTTTAAAAATAATTCAAGTGGTTGCAAAGCAGATCCAAAGAAATGCCGCTCGCAAGGGACTATCCATGGATGACCCTATCTCTTTTCACCCAGCTCTGTTTTCTCAGACCTTGCCCGCTGGTAATGAGGTAGAAGAGTTCTCCAGCTCGGACCAGGAAGAAAACCCAAACCAGAATGGAAACACTCAGGTATTTCTCAAATAATATATTTTGGATTTACT
This sequence comes from Persea americana, assembly GCA_029852735.1. Taxonomy (NCBI): domain Eukaryota; kingdom Viridiplantae; phylum Streptophyta; class Magnoliopsida; order Laurales; family Lauraceae; genus Persea; species Persea americana. The sequence continues at coordinate 21,731,722 of CM056816.1, forward strand.
TTATTTTTATTTTATCTATTTAATTTTGTGTTCAGAATATATGATGGGCAACTATTCTATGTTATTTACTTGACAATGTCTCTGTTCATGAGTGATCCCTGAGAATATTTTTTTTCCTTCATGTATAATCTGGGACTGTTGTTCACATTTTTCAATGGATGAGAAGTTGGAATCAGCTGCATCTTCCATGAGTAGAATCTTCATACCTGAAGTAGACGAAGATAAGACCCCACGGTTGGGAATGTATTTGCATGACTTGGAAGAAGCTTATGAATTTTATAATACTTATGCGAGGGCTGCTGGTTTTGGTATTAGAAGTGGTTCAGATAAAAGAAAGAGGGGTGAAGTATATTGGAAGTAGTTTATGTGCGCTAAACAAGGTTAGAGGGTAGAAAAGGAAGGAGGTGATTTTGCGTCACAGAAGCGTGTTCCATATACGAGAGAAAATTGTAGAGCGGAGATCGTTGTGAAAAAAATTACAAGCGGACATTGGGTTGTTAACAAATTTGTTGAAGAACATACTCATGTCTTATCTACCCCACGTAAGACACATATGTTTCGTTCACACCGTAAAATTACTCCAGCTCATAAAAAATTAATAGATGCATTTGAAGAAAATAACATACGACCGGCAAATCAAATGGGGCTCTTAAGCACACAAGCCGGTGGTTCAGGAGCAGTTGGTTTCAATGAGCAGGACATGCGAAATCACCATCGAGACAAGCAGAACGCAAAGAAGGGGCGAGATGGTAAGATGTTGTATGAGTATTTTGAATACATGAAAGAAATGAATCTGGGTTTTTCTTATTCTATAGAGACAGATGAGAACAATCAAATCAAGCATGTATTTTGGGCAGATCACTTATGTCGTCTTTCATACATTGTTTTTGGTGATGTTGTTACTTTTGACACAACATATCAAACCAATAAATATGATCTTATCTTCGGTGCATTTATGGGAGTAAATCACCATGATCAAGCGGTCATCTTTGGAAGTGGTTTTTTATCAAATGAGAGTTTTGATTCATTTGTGTGGCTATTTAGACGTTGGTTGGAAGCTATGCCTGCGGGTCCACCGGAAGCGATTGTAACAGACCAAGATCCCGCGATGAGGAAAGCAATCAAGCACGTTATGCCTGCCACACGACATCGATTTTGTGTCTGGCACATTATGCAAAAGTTGCCATCCAAGTTAGGTGGACTTGCAATTCATGCTGACGGTCTTATGGATGCAATAAATAAAGCTGTTTACAATGCTGTCTCAATGGATCATTTTGAGATGGAATGGGCCAATATACGAAATCAATATAACTTGAAAGAAGACAGTTGGCTAGAAGACATGTACACGCTTCATGAGATGTGGATACCAATCTTCTTAAGGGGCATGTTTTTTGCGGGAATGTCATCGTCACAGAGAAGTGAAAGTTTCAATGCATTCCTTAAGCAGTTTGAAACACATAAGTGTGGTTTGCATGACTTTATGATGCGCTTTGAACGTGCCATTACTCGTCAAAGGTATCAAGAGCTAAAAGCGGAGCATGAAAACTTGCAAACGAGGCCAAAGCTCCTAACTGATTTGGAGATGGAGGAACAAATGGCTGGAATATATTCGAGAGAAATTTTCCATGAGTTTCAGGTACAATTCATGGCAATGGTGTCATCCATTCCAAAACTTGTAAAGGAAAATGCATCAGAGAGCATTTATGATGTTTGGTCCATGAAAAATAAGTGCAAAACTTCTGAAAGGGTCATTTTCAACAAAGATTCTAAATGTGCAAATTGCTCTTGCAAACTATTTGAGTTTCGAGGAATTCCTTGCAGTCATATAATTTTTGCGTTGAAACACGAGATGATTTTCACCTTGCCTGAGCATTTTATATTAAAGAGATGGACTTCTCACGCGAGAGATGGTACAGAATATAGCAAATGTTTGATTGTGGGGAATACAACTGGTGGCACCTCGTTGATTGTCCGGCATGGGGATTTGTCGTATTAGGGCAACATGGTTTCTAATGAGGCAAGTATGTGTTCAAAGACGTACGAATATACAAGAAATGTTTTGACTGATCTTCATAAAATGTGTCGCCAAATTAATCAACTTGAACTTGGAGGAGAACATACATCAAGTGGAAAAAACAAAATGGTTAGTGACGCAGTTAGTGAAGCAGTGCAATTGATTGAACCACCTCATGCTACAACAAAGGGCCGTCCAAAAAGACTAAAGTCGTCAAGGGAGAAAGCTCAAAAGAAAGACCGACTTTGTCGTGGATGCAACCAGCATGGTGTTCCACATGACAAACGGAATTGCCCAGCTCTTTTGAATAGGTAGTTATTTGTTCAGTTTTGTTATTCTTAAAATTAATTTATTTTCCGCAACAGTTTTCTAATAATATCTAGAGAAAACCCAAATATCAAGATTGATATTTTTGACAATGCAAACCTTATTCACACAGGTTGCCACATTTTCGTGGTCATGGCCATTTGGTTACTCAAACACTTGGGCTTGGCCCATTTTTTAAAATAAGTGCAGACTCAATTTTGAATTAGAAAATAGTGTTCCTGATCATATCCAAAGTAGAGTTTGTTAGGGACAGGTGTTCTTTTCATGTGGACAAGGAAAGGAGGGCTGAATGAGGTCCGATTGCTGAATCCAGCTCCTATCTTTCTTGGTTTGGCTTCATTTTTGAAAGGTTTACAGTGCTCAATCTACTTTGGATATGAGTCTTGCGAGGCAACTGATGCAAAGCTATATGGGGTGCATCACTTCTTCAATTAGACCAAAAAAAAGGGGAAAAAACACACGCACACACAAGCACTTCAATAGTGTTTTTATATCAGAAATTTGACTTTATGTTGTGTAAAGTGTACACCATTGCAATTGATTGCCCATTTAGCAAATGACCCTATTCTTAGTTTAAATTACTAATTACGTTGCATATGTTTTATTTTCAGGGGGACTGTCGATCTACATGTGGACATTCCAAGAATGGCAGAAGCCCCAACCAATACAGCTGTCGAAGGAAGCTCTTCAGATGTGTCCGGTTCCGATGTCAACCCATGGACATGACACTTGAGATGAATGTTGCTTATGTGAAGGAGAGAATTAGAGCATTGTCATTGGGAAAGGAAGTGGTATGGTGGTTTTTTTTTTTTTTTTTAAGTTCGAAATCTACCCTTATGCAAAGATTGTCCCTTAGATAATTGCCTGTTGCTTGTTTATTGTTAATATTCAATGACAAAAGGGAATTGTGAATTTTCACTCATTGAATGACATTGTGAATTTTGAATGGTAGTGGTTGTAAAAGAGAATGAGTTTTTTTGGGTAGTTAACAGGTGTTCAGATGCCTCACGATTGTGGTAAGAGGAGAGAGAGAGAGGGGTGGTCATGTACTTTTATCAATCTGCATTCTGGGTTGCAGATATCTGAACACTTAGAACATTGCGGAATGGACAAATGTTTTGCTGAAGGAAGTTAGGGAGTTCACTATATCAACATAAGTTGAAGCGATACGCACCAAACTGTGGGAATTTTTTTGAAGATTGACGCTTGTATGTTTTGATCTAATTCAATTTTTACCGTTTTGAATCTTGCTATAGTGTTGCTTTATTAAGATACTAGTTGTGGCAACATATGCTTTCTTTATAATTAATTACTTGGTGGCTCAATATAGTGAGACCCTGCCTTTCAATGTTTTGGGGAAGTAGGACCACCTGTTCCTTCATCCATCACATAAAAAGCAGATAGTATTGTGCCGTCCTTTGATTCATGTCCTACAAAAATGGTAAGATGAGAAACAAAATAAAAGGATATTTTTTTAGTCCAATGCAGTGTATGATGTATATGCAATCCCGTCCTAAATTTGGAGGTACATCAGATGAGGCTGTAGCTATTCAAGGACGACTATGGCATGGCTGTTATAGATTTCACTTATAGCATGTCAATAGTATATGTTGTGATTCACATAAATGCATAAGAACATTTTGAGCACCTACAACCCTTATAGTGCTGCATAAAGGCATATGGAGATTATTATAAAATGATCCTCTTCCCCATTAAGATTGGGGTCTGTAGTAGTAAATTTTTGAAAGTGGATTGCAGCTTGAAAATTTAGAAGCTGGTTTATGAGGTTAGGTCTAGAATTCCTTGAGTGTCAATTAAATTAAAGAGCATACAAAGAAGCAGTTTTGCCCTGAAGGAGATTTATCATATAATCCAAATAAACTTAATTGAAATCACTGGAAACAAGGATGGCCCATTATGTTGAAAACGTCATAAACACGGAGTTGAAACGTTCACGTAAATTGGGAGTGCATCCAGCCAGTCAATGGGTTAAACAAAAATATAAAACTACCATTCACTTTTTCAAATTTTTACATATGTTGTACATAGTCATAACAAAAATATAAAACTACCATTCACTTTTTCAAATTTTTACATATGTTGTACATAGTCATGGATAACAAAGAGAAAAACATAGAAAAAAAAAGATGGGGAGATTTCTAAAGGAGGCGCTTCATTGATGACGAAGCTGGTTGAACATTTCAGTCAGCTGATTACGAATGTCAGAGTAACCGGTTGCCATCCTTTCATCCAATTGTTCAATCTGGATAGACTGATCAAACACTGCATTTTCAATCGCAAGGAGACGATTTTCAATGGAATCTGCCTCTGCGTCGTCATCAGCTTCATTTGGGGCTCGTCCCCTCTGAAGATGTCGGGCCACATGTGTATCAGACATTGCTTTGGTTCTACCATCTATTACCTGTCTTCGAGCAACAGGCAATTCATGACTGTACGCTTGGCAACCTTTTTCAATCATCAATTTACATATCATTGCACCAAAAGGAAGGGTGATTTTTCATGGTTCGTTATAAACTCGCAGCATTGATTCCAGTATCGCCTGTGGGATGTCAACAGAGGTGCTTGTGCCTAAGGAGTAGAGAAGGAAAGCCTGAGAATAGATAAGATCAGATCTATGACTTCTAGGCTCAATGTTGTAGCAGACAAATGTGTTGAGTAACCGATAATCAGTGGTGAGACCAAATATCTTCAGAACGGGACTATCCAGTACAGTGGGTTTCCCACACAGCTCTGTAGCTACCTCATTCGCTTGCATCATCATGTTATCAAGATCATTTGTTGGATAGGATATGTGAACAGGTCTCTGAAGACTGAGTAAAGTGGCAATGCTATTTGCATCTACAGTCAGTGTCTTCCCCCGAACGTATGTCTTGAAACCACTATTGTTGACATCATACATATTGCAGTAAAACTCCCGTACCTAATTTTCAAAGCATTCATTATTCAAGTTCATTAAAATCGTAAGACCATTCAGATGAAGCCAATGCAAAAACCTAGTATGGATGAGTTCAGAGTGCACAACTATTCTCTCAAATATCACTGTCCAATTGCTGAATCTTGTTTCAAAACGTTCAACACCATCAGCATCTTTAAACTTTCATTATTGAAACGAGAGGAAGACCCAGCTGGTCTCTTCCCTTTAGAAGTTTCTGGTTGCTTTCCTTTGTAAGTTTTAGGAGGCATACTGTACAAATAAAATAAAAAGGAAACAGATAAGGTGGAACCCTGATTCAACAAACACAATGTAACACAATGTATATAAAAATCCACCAAATTCCATGATATATAAATCACTTTATAAGGTGCAACCCTGTTTCAACAAACACAATGTGCATAAAAATCTACCAAATTCCATGATATACAAATCACTTTATATATATCCTAAAGGGAAACATCATATTGGTACAGCACTTTATCACAAAATATACAGCCAAACATATCAACCCTGTCGGAATAACCCAACACAACACAAATTGAAACACAACACAAATTGAAGACGAAATGCAAAAGCCAACACAGTCTCAAATCAGTGAAAAATATCATAGTGAAAATTCCTATTTTTGACAGATGTAACAAAAAAAAGTCAGTTATTTCTTTGAAAAGCAACAACCCACAAACCTCATAAAAGAAAATCTCTGCAACCATCCAACCAACAAAAAAATTAAAATCTTAAAAAAATCCAACTGCTCAAGATTTTTACCCTCGGTAGAGTTTGGGATTAATCAAAAACAAGAAATGAAAGCCGCAGCCAACGAGTTTACTTAGGGAAAAAAAAAGACATGAGAGGAATAAAAGAGGATCATACCTGAAGCAGCTGAGAAGGAAATGAAAGAGAAGAGAGGAAAATGAATGAGATTGAAGGGAGCAGGTGGGCAGGAATACTCAGAGAGAAGAATCAAGTCACATGCCGATAAAGGAATAGTGAGAGAGAATTTTACTTTAGGATGAAACTGCCCTCCATCTTGATAAAACTTCCCTCACTGTCCTCGCTACAGCGAGAACCTCGCTATACCGAGCCCAGGGCTCGCTATAGCGAGCCCCATTCTGCCACCATTTTCCCCTCTTGCCCCCTGTGCGTGAGACGACTCTCTGCTCAAACTTTTTCATTCATAAAAAAAAACAAAAAAGGAAATAATTCAGTAAAATGTTGAAAATAAAATGAATTTCAATTATATATCAAAAATCATTTTTTCATTAAAAGGATACATTATTATGTTTTTGGTAATGTTTTTATTGTGATAATTCCAATTCATTATTTAAATTATATTTAGATATTATGATAAAAAATGACATTGCCTGGCATTTGAAATAAAATTTGAACGACCAAATCATATACCTATCATATGCATCATAGTATACCTATCATATACAAAAAACTACATCAAAATTCATCAAAATTGTTCTCTGGACTGCTAGTTGAAAATAAAATTAATTTTAAATAAAAATAAAGAAATTAAAAATCATTCTTTCATTACAATTGCAATTCATTATTTTTTATATTATCAATGGGCTCCATCCAATTCATTACTTTTTATAATGACATTGTAAATTCATTACTTTTTATAATGCCATTGTAAAATCATGGGAGAATCGAAGAAGATGATTACAGTCAAATGGGCTTTTTACACCTATCCCTGTGTTTCACCTAGGTTGAATGGAGAAGGGTGAAAATTGTGTTTCACCTAGGTTGAAGGAAGAATGGTGAAAATCCGGTAATTTTCCCTAAAATCTGGTGATGCAGGTTGGACTAATAAATTATGGTGATGCAGTGGTTAGATTAGATTTTTAAATTAGGTTTTTAATTTTCTTTGGTTGTAAGTAATATTTTAAATTTGTAATTAATTTTTAATTCAATCAGTTCCACTCCAATTCCACCGGTTATTACTATAGGCTGCGATCATTTGGAACGATCCGGTCCCATGGGCCACTTGAGAGCCTAACAATGACGAGGGTTATAGAGCCTAACAATCACAAGGGTTATAGAAGTTTTAAAGGACTCATGATCTGCCTGTGTGGAAAAGTTGGGAGTCTTGCAATCAAGAGATGTAGTATTTTGAGTTCTTCAAAATTGTCTACGTTATAGATTTGGATAAAGTTGGATGGGAGTCAAAATTTGCATGATCAATTGACCTGCCTAATTCAAATGAGTGTCAAGTTTAAGCCAGATGCATGATCAATTGACCTACCTAGAAATATGATGAAATTAATCTTCAAAGGAGATTAAATTGCTATCACATGAAAAGCAACCCAATGGCGCATCAGATCCGATTATGGAATCAATCTTCAAATGAAGCAACATAACACGAAATCTACACCTATCAAATCAGCACATGAAATATACACAACTGTGCAAATAACTTCCATGTTCCGTCATGCACAAAACATGTTTTTAAACCTTCAAAGAGAACATATCCCCAGAGCATGTATTTCATGCCTAGCTGAACAAGAAAACTATGATTATAATACAGCACGCAACTATAATAGCATGATAAATTTTTCGGAGATATGCATTTTGAATTTTCTCTACTTCAATAAAAACACAAAATGCGGACTCTATCTTTTCAACGACCACTATCAAATTATCTCTTTCACACGTCGTTGAATTAGCTTCGGCAAGGTGGCAATGCGCTACTTCATCTTTCCAAAGAAATGCACCACAACCATTTTCATCCTGCATAAAGTTTTACACACATAAAAAATAGTTAATGCTAAATTTTAAACCTTAACAACACATAGTGACTAGTTTTTGAGGTAGCATAAACACACTTACTTTCCAATTTGGGCATTTCCAAAATTTTCGATTTGGATTCAATTGCGTACGAGAAGTATATAATTTCATCGGTCCAGCTCCACATCGGCATTTTGGAGTAAATTCAGATAGGGTTGTATTACAAGATGACATTCTGTGCAAATAATATTGTTAGTTGAAATAACCCCAGCAAAAAAAACAATATATTTACAGTTCAAGCAATCCAAAGTATAAAAAAGAAAAAAAAAAGGGAACCGATAGCCATGGTTTGACAAATGACCATAATCCACATACGTAATTGCGGAAATAAGAGTCGGGCAGCATTGAAAAAATTTCTACATTTTCGTTTCACCACTTTGTTGGGTTCAGCTGTGTATGCAGTGTTCAAATCATTAAGCCCCAAAATATTTCAATCAGAGTAAACTATGATATCAAGTCCAATACATACGAACATAAGAGTCCATCACAATTTGAAAGCCATCAATAGTCAGCATTTGAGAGAGTTCATCAGTATCGGTGAAGGTACACTCGAAAAATGCATTTTAATGTCAATTGTAACAAACTCTATAACCCAAAACTTTGAATGATAGCATGCAATAAAAGCCCCAATTTTCTTTACGAAACAAGCACTAAAGCCCCAAAATCTTGAATCAGAGCATGCCATAAAAGCAAAAGTCTCTTTTTTGAAACATACTCTAAAGCCCAAATAGTCTTGACTGAGGTTTGGGTAGGATTGGGTGAGAGAGGAGAGGAATAGAGAACGAAAGATAGATGTACCTGTGCACGGATTGAGGGAGTCCGGATCAGAGAGAGGTGAGAGTGAACGGCAGACAGAGGGAGTGACTGGTTTATGAGGTAGCCTAAACACACGCACATTAATTTGATTGGGTCCAGGGTAGACATACCATATCATAAAACAAAACCCATATTGGAAGATCCTAGCCATCCCGTTAAGGGGCTGAAATCATCTGAGTTTGGATTGTCACACTGTTTCTAAACAATGTAAATACAACACACTGATTAAGGGCTAAGGTAAGTGCATCAGGGAGACATATATGTCCCAATGTACATTCTCAAGGCCTTAGGATTTCGGCATAGTAGAGGCAAGGCACTATTAAGAATCATGTAACTCTCTATAACATGCATATGCAATGTCTGGTACCTTCGTCGCTGTGGACGAGGCTTTCCCACAATCTCTGCAATGTAAACTGCCAGGATAGGTCTACTGGATGATCAGTTGATAGTGTAGTATGGGATCCCACCTTGTTATACAGCGACTGGTTGGGGAAGATAAAATAACCCCAGCAACAAAAAACACTAAAAACAAAAATTGTAGAGAATTCAGTGGACTAATCTGCATGCCATAGAAACCCCAATTTCATTTTTGTAACAAACTCTAAAACCCAAAATGGTAAATTAAATGTTAGGTGATTGATGGTCCATACATGCGAAACTTAAATGGTAAATTAACATCAACCAACAGTCCAAAATCAACTGAAATAATACATGGGCCCTTATTACTGGTGGACAGCCTAGGTTATCTAAAAGTCAGGGACCACCATTGCAAGGTTTGAAGGTAGTAGACTTCGACTGAGGGATGGCACCAAGAGTCCATATGCGGCAGGCTCATCAAGGTTTTGCAGAGTCCACACACAATCTCACCTCCCTGTTCTCACTATACCAGCAGCTCAAATGTGGACAGGGCACACATGAATGGATTTAAGAAGACTATTTTTATTTTTATTTTCGTAAAAGTATTTAAGAAGACTTAATAGGCACATCAGCAGCATATATAAAAGATGTATCACCAATATCAGGATGGTCAGATAATCCTTAACAGCATAATACAAGCATTAAAGTGGACCACTGCCCAAATCTCCTGAATGCTGTTCATTTTTCCCTTTACATTTGGTAGCTAAGATCGTCCAATCACTCAGGTCATCTTCATGGACGGCATCACTTTTTTTTATCGATGCTAAAAGGAAAATACCGATTAGTTTAAAAATTACATAGGTACACTGAATTCACAAGTCTGCAAGTATGAGATTTAGAGGATTTGAAGTTTGACTAGGCTTAGTAAATAGTAATACCTTTCAATCCAAAAGAGGTAATATGCAGTATGGGTGTCAAAGAATAAAGAAACAATTAGTAGCAACAGCAAGAGCACTATTGCAGCTATAAAAACAGCAGCAAACAATAGTAAATCAGTTCCAAAAAAGAGAAAAGTGGAAGCATTTCAAAAGGACATAATGTAAGACCCCGCCCCGAGAGTTTCCTTTTAGTGTTAATTAAGACGTGTTTTAGCTATAAGTGAGATTAGAGGGAATGGGTTAAATCTGGATTAGAATAGCTCTTTTTATAGCTTTGAATAATTTTGGGAACTCTTTTGATCTAGTGGGGCCCTTTGGGGGGTTCCTTTCATTGTGTCTTGATTAGTTTTGGGATTTAGTTATAATCCTGGAAATCTGTAAATTGCTCCGTTTAATGTATTTTATGATTCCCAACAACTTTCGTATTTGTTCCGCTTCCATTCGAGGCCTTTAAACCCTACTTTGCCATTGATAGGGGTAAAACAGTCTTTTTACACAAAATCTGGACACTATTTTCAATGTCTCCAAAACTCGTAAAATATATACTTTTTGGAAAGTAGAAATTTCGACGATCAATTCTTCCTTCTTCGTCGAATCCGTCCGAAGCCCGTAGAACGACGTTCTAGCCCATTTTAGACTTTTAAGTTGTGGGACCCATAGCCATTGTCTATATAAGGAGGAGTTCTTTTCCCTCCTCCTCTTCTTGCAATTTCTTGAGAACAAGGTATTCCAGCCCAGCCCTAGGTTCTTCTTCTTGCTCCTTGCTCCTCCATCTCTCAATCTCTCTCAAATCTATTGCTAAAGGCAAAATGGAGGTGGTAGTCTTCTTCCCCTCCATGAGAGCTTTCTCTTGACATCTTTTTTTGAGAGGGAGTCCCATTCCAAGCTATCCTTTGAGCAAACTCTTGCCATTAGAGGACTCTTCATGTAAGTTCTTCTTCTCATCTCTTGATTTTGTATTCATCTAGCCTAGGAGGTGCTTCACCTTGATTATTGGAAGCTATCTCCATCTATTTCTTGGTTTTGACATGCTAGGGTTGTAATGATTGTATTTGGGGATTTTTGTGTAGATTGTAGATTTTGAGCTTGATAGAAGGATTAGAGCTTGATTAGCATACTTGGAGACCAAGGCAAGTGGATGAATGGATTCGATTTGAATAAGTTCTTATTTTGTTGAAAATGTGGATTTTTACTATTCCTATTTCATTTGATTCATTATGTTTATAATGCTTTTGGAAATGTATTTATTGTCATGGTTTTCTCTTAGTTAGTTCTATGAGAATATATGCATGCATTCATGAAAGTTTATTTTGGGTTAGTATGACTTCTTAAATGAGATTTGTATTTGCATTGAATGAGATTTGCATTGGTAGGAGAAATAAATGCATTGATGAAATGGTGGTTGGTGGAAAGAATTAAATGTTAAATGGAAGGAATAGACCCATTTCATGTTAGGAAATGATTGGAGTTGAGGTGAAAGGGTTTGGGAAAGAAATGACTGAAATCTGCACCTGATGTGTAGTTCCCGCAGCTGGGCGGTCAGCGGGCGGTCACCTCGGCGGCTAGCCGACAGGTGACCGGCGGCTAGCCGACCCAGATGCGGTTAGAAACACAGAATGCTGTATTTTGTCAGGCGAACCGCGGTCAGCCGCGCGGTCAGCTCGCGGCTAACCGCCAATCCAAAAACCATGTGACCGCAAGGTAGCCGAGAGGCGCGGTTAGAAACACAGAATGCTACATTTTAGCAGGGTGAACCGCGGTCAGCCCCGCGGTCAGTCAGCGGCTAACCGCCGATCACATCGGCGGCTAACCGCCACCTGACCGACAGGTGACCGAATTTTACCCAGAATTCCTGAGTCTTTTCTATTGGTTTCAGGTATTTAAAGGTTTGGATGGGTTGTTCTGATGCCCTACCACCTTGGAAGGACCCAGGGGATGACATAAGGAGATTGACATAGAAAGAAAAACCATTTCGGAAAAGGTATTGGGACCTTTAGATTCATCAACGTGCATAAGGAAACTTAGTATGTCCTCTATCATTTGAGTACCATACTAAGGGTAATTTAGACATACAAGATCCTTATACAGGTCGTTTGAATATAGATGCCCCAATACATAGTCCTTAATGGCATAAGGATTCATTGCATTGTTTTATTCAGTTATTTGTATAATAACCCGAATCTACTGGTTTTCTCTCAAATTCCGATTTGTACACCGATATGTCCTGCCAGCCCGTGTATACATGAACCGAAAAATAATATGAAATGTGTGCCTTCGAGCACCAGGTCCCGCCTGCCCGTATGTTTTATATTGATATAGTTTTGTATATGTTTTAATTTATCATGTAACCGAAGAGTCGGCACCACTAAGCTTGGACATCCTTGTCAGTCTGATCAACTGACTTGGGTCTCCCCCTGTGCTCCCGCCAGTTGCAACTTGGATCCCGTTTTGTCCCGTTACCCGGTTTCGCGGCCGTGGTCTTGCCTAGCTATATGTATATGTATATGTTTATAATGTTGGTTCTCGTCACTTCGTGTGTTCGAGCCCAACGCACTGAATGTGCTCTCATCACCTTAGTGATAGAGAGGATTTAGCTCTAGTGTGGTTGCCATCTAGTCAGTTCCTGTACCTTGAATACCCCACATGATTTATATTGCATCTGTACTTTAAATGAACTATGCATCTTGTTTTATGACAGTTTTCGTTATGTCTATTATATGCTTTGATTTCTTTCTTGGTATATCTATTCACCCACCTGCCAGACCGTCGTGTCTGACCCATTTTCGTGGTACTCAGGTCCAGCTCCCGTCTTTGCCTTTGAGGAGGAGCCAGAGGAGGCGGTCGGTGAACCGCAACGTCTAGTGGAGTGGCAAGCTGACAATGTCATGTAGACATTGGGTTTAGCTTTGAGCTGCGAACATTTTGGGATGTCATTGATTTATACTTTGGTTGTACTGGCCTTTGTTGGCCATTATTTTTGGGGAATGTTAATTAACTTGTTCTCTTGTTTAAACTTTAACTCAATATTTTGGGAATGCTAATGAGATCATTGCTCACTCTGACATCATGCTATACTTGTTTATTAACAGTCTTATTTGATGTGACTGGATTGAGAGTTTGATTTGCTACACGCTTCCGCACCAATATAAATGTTCTATGAGTGTACGAGGAATCCTCACCGCGGAAACCTGTGGGAAATTAAGGAAATGTTTAATTATCAACAAGGGGTGGTTCATTACCCACACCACACCCCGTCGCGGTCCCGGGGCCCGGTTCGGGGCCGCGACACATAAAAAGAACAAATTCTTATCGCACGAGTACACAATTGAAAAGAAAAGATGAAAGTTCAAAAGGAAAAAACACTGACGCACATCAGTGATGAGAGTTAGCAGATGAATTATTTCAGAATTAGTTATCCATACATAAAGTGACAACTAGTATTTGCAAGGATACTTACATGGGAGTAGATAATGAAGCACAGAATCTTTTTTCCAAATCTGTTCCTTAAGAAACGTGACTAATTCACAGCTCACACCACAACTGCTACAGGCCTTTTGCTAGTCTTGATGCCTCTAACAGCTGCACGGCCAGAAACATGTAGTGTCATACCCAATGCCAAAAAGATTAAAACCTGTGCACATGTGCAGGTGTTGAAGATTTAAACCAGTAAAAATAATAGATTCATGCCGTCAGCATAGTTTTTAGCTCCAAAGACGGCAGAACCAGCGACCAACAAAAATGGCCTCAATAACCTGCCAGGATTTATGTCATAGATCACTGACTCAAGTTCAGATGCGAAAACGGCAGACAGAGGTAGAGAAGAGGAAGAGGGATGAAAGGGATGCAACTCTGGTGCGAATCAAATCGAGCACTGGGCGTCTTTGCTGACTGCACGATGGAAGTGATGGAGCCGAGAGGAGACGTCGTCGAGAGGGGAGGAGGAGGAGGAGCTGCGAGACCGTGCCGGGAAGGAGGACGGGAAGGAGGCGGAAGAGGATGGTGAATCGATTTGGGGCTTCTTCCAGTTTTTGTGATTCGCTCGATTTGGGCCTTCTTCTGGTTTCTGCGATTCTCTCTCCTCATTTACATTTCCCTCCTTTAGTTATATAGGTTGCATCGGAATCATTGGATCAGGTTTCTAATCGGACGACCCTGAGTGGTCCTCACAAGGAAATGGTCTAGTGAGGACTGTCCTCACCATATTAAGTATGGACCATTGTGGGCCGTCCGATCTCTCAATAAAAAAAATATCATCAAAACAGATTTACAAGAAAACTAAAAGTGAAGAAAATACCACTACTGTATTCATTGTTTAACAGAAGAAGAGGGTTGGATGGTGGGGACAATACCATATAAATTGTTTCCCAAACACCATTAAAAAAAACCCCCAAAACCCATAATTTCAAGTCCATCATCGTAGAACCCCTGAAACCCCTAAATTGAAAACCCCAGAACACTCTGAAATGGAGTGCGGTTTGTCTCCGTGTTGCAAACTAACAATCACATTGGATGCTGCTAAAATTGGATCCATAGTATGCTGAGGGATTGCGGCATGCCCTCCCTTTCCAATGATCACTGCCTCAAAGAAGCCACTCCCTACCATATTGTTAGTCGAAATAACCCCAATAACAAAAAAAAAAATATTTACAGTTCAAGCAATCCAAAGTATTAAAAAAAAATGAACTGATAGCCATGGTTTGACAAATGACCATAATCCACATAAGTAATTGCGAAAATGAGAGTCGGGCAGCATTGCAAAAATTTCTACTAGTAGCTACAAGGGAGTTTATGACTATAATAAATCCATATAAAATGGATGCCAGCAACCTACGATCAACAAAACAAAACAAAAAGAGCCTTCTAATCCCCTTCATCACCAAATTTCTATATTAAACAGCACGTATTCATCATGTATTTTAGGCCATTCCATCTCTGAATTCTGACTATATATGTATGATCAAAATTCAAAACTTAAAACATGGAAACTGACTATCACAAGAAAAAAAAAATTCTAAATGCAAGAAATGTAGCAATGGTGGATAAATGTTATTGGTTTATTATCCCAACTTTCCCTTATCCAAATGCAAAGCTAACTACATTTTAACACTCTGGCACCAGTTTCGCCAGAGTGTTTCTACATTGCAGTATTCATCTCCTTTCAAAGCTCACAACATCCCAACCTAAAGCCAACTCATGCTCGTTTGCACTAATACCTAAAGCCCACAAACAAAGGCCCCCTAGAAGTCGAAATCCAGTGGCACAAAAACTAGGGAAAAAAAAAAACATTGAGCTAAACAATTATGGGTTCATAACACCAAACAACCAGGCAAAACTCACAAATATTCCCACCAAAATAAAACAAACCCAAAATCAAACAAACCCTAATGCAATTACAAAACACACAAAAACCCTAAAACAAGTTTTTTTTAAAAAAAATCAAAACTAAATAAACAGCAACAACAATAACAACAAAGTATCTGTGTAATAATAGTTAGCATTTGAGAGAGTTGATCAGTATCTGTGTAAGGTACACTCGAAAAATGAATTTTAATGCCAAATGCACCGAACTCCCATTTCAATGCCCATTTCTTCAAAAGCACCCAACCATAAAAAAAACCCAAAGACATATAAGCAGTTAGCAAGCATTTCTTCAAACAGCTACAGGGCATAGTAGTATCCAACTTACGAGTCCTTTGTTGAAGTGGCTCTGGATGACGATGACGGGGCAGGGGATGTCAGTGAAGTAGTGAGTGACCTAGCTGATGGCAGCCACTCGTAGGCAGCTGTCTTCTTCACGTGCAGCAAGCAGGGGGTAGCGGGGAAAGGGGGCAGAGAAAGGAGCTGCCTGGGCTTTGGGCCTTCTTTGGGGCTGACCAGGGCAACATTGTTGGAGATGCAAATGACCGGGATAGCTTGGGGCCAAGCCGGATCAGAGACCAAGAGAGAGGAACCCTGTGGATTTGCCGTGCCGCCGGTTTTTCTCGAAACTGTAGAGAGGAAAGGGACACCTAGAGGGAGAAGTGCGTGAGAGGAGAGAGATGAGATGCCGAGAGATCGCGATCGATCTCGCAATTTGGCTCCGGCGAAATGGCGCAGTCGCTCCTCTTTTCTCCTTCCGTTCCCCCCAAATCGCAAAGTGCTGTGCTTTTTTTTTCCTCCAGACTGTTTCCCTCTCTTCTCTTTTTCCACTAGAACGTTTCCCTCTCTTCTGTTATATGTGAATCGTGTGGAGCGTTGGACCCGTTGAGAGAACAGACGGATGAGATGAGTCCATACTTAATACGGTGAGGACGGTCCTCACCACACCGTTTCCATATATATATATATATATATATATTTATAGGGGGGAAGCCACGCTAGGAGAGAATCCGCTCAAGCACGTGTGTACCATGTGACTACTGTGTTGGGGCTTGCCAGAGCCTTTTCCACTCCTGCCCACTTGTTTATGCAGAAAACAGGGGAAAAGAGAGACCCAAGGGTTTCTCCTTCTATCCCGCCCAAATCTGAGTATGATATCATCTCCGTCAATGGCGTAGCTTCTTGCCCTTCTTCTCCAGGGACGACAGAGAACTACCGGGTAAGATTTCTGCACCTCGCCCTTCTTCTCCGGTGAGGACGAAGATCCGAATGAGTTCCGACCGTCTGCCCTTTTTGACACCTCAGTCTACTTCTCCGGCAACGATAGAGATCTAGATGGGTTCCGACCCTCTTCCCTTTTTTTTATCAAATCTGCAATCCAAAAAGGTACTTTCTCTTCATTTCTTTTTTTTTTTTCCTTTAAATATTTCTGGGTTTTGGTTTGTGTGGAACACGGACCCTCCCACCTTGTCTAGATCGGACCTGCAACTGCTGATGGGTGTCCGTCCGGTCCTCTCTCCCTCTCTCGTCGACAAGCACAAAAGTTGAACATCTCCTCCCTCTCTCTTCTGCATGCGGAAAAAAGGAGTGTGATAATTGCTGAAATGGACATTGAAGACTGCAATCTTGGTTTTCTATTCATTTTTTGAAATGGGTCTTCTGTATCTCTAACTCTCTCAAATGGGTTATGCATTTGAAGTTGTTTCTTTGCCTACTTCTAACTTTTTTATGAGATGGGTACTATGGATTTTAGCTTTTTGTCATTGATTTTATGATGGGTCTTGCTTGTGAACTTCATTCTTCTCTTTGTTTCCTCTTCATTTCTGCAATGTTTACATTAGTGCTAATTGAGGTAATGATTTTCATTTGTGTTGGCTACTTTCTTTTCTCATATAGTATCAATGACATCTCTTCAGAAACTGCGAAGGAACTGGACAAAAGGATAGAGAATGCTTTAGAACTGTTTTAATGGTTTAAGATTCAGATGTTATTCATTGGCAAAAGGCTCAACTAAAGTGCAAGTTAGATGTAAAAAATGTAGGGAGTTCATATTTTGTAATATTAAGAAACCTTTGTATGGTTGAGTTTATCTTCTTGGGATGAAATGACTTTCTTCCGATTGATATCCATTTTTCTTTATTCTATGAGCAATAATGAGAAGTATTACAATTGTGGCATGATTATTTTAGTTGTTCTTTTGTTCTTATAATTGTTGTCTTTCATTCTCATTTCACTAAGAATCAAGTGTGGACAATGGAGGTTTTGCAGTAACTTTGATTTTAGGTCTGAGACTTTGAAATGCTAAATGTTGCTATAGTGTTGCTACAGGACAAACGTCATTGACAAGTGTTGCTATAGTGCAAAAGTCATTGACAAGTGTTGCTATAGGAATTTTGTTCTTCTTGAATGCAACCAATAGGACAAAAGTCATTGACAAGTGCTGCTATAGTGCATCTAAAGAATCACGAGATGCAGTTTAAGATTGCTTGCTACAAGAACAAATCCTCTCTTGGTGTTCGCGAGTGTGAGCCCTGATGAAATCACCAATCCATCCATCTAATAAAGACCGCTCTTGGCATTTTGGAATGTATGGCTTCACGTAGGTTGAGGTGATGGAGGTTGATCTTGTCTACTGTAAGAGTTGACAAAGCGTGGAATGCAAATTCAGCTCCATCGCATGTGTTCATCAATAATGCTGGCATTTTTTCAACTAGAGAGCCTCAAGAGTTTTCCTAGGATGGTTATGAAGAACACATGCAAGTGAAGCAAATCGGCCAGATGTGTTATAAGCATTGCTTTTGCATCTCTAATCACACATTATGTAGGATATATTGAAACAAAAGATATGAATGTGGTTCTGGAAAAGAAAATATACAAGTTTGGTGGGATCAACCTCATGCAGAAGAGAAAGACCCCTTACTATTGGGCAGATTATGAATTCCATTAAACATCACTTGAACAAGAAAGGACCCTTTAAACTGAACAGCATGGAGTAAGAAAATAAACTATTTTCAATAAGCCGAAATCTGTTCCAATTACAAATTACAATATTACAAATTAACACAATCATTATTTATGCATCAACTCTTGGCCTTCAGGTGTTCCTTGAACTCCAATACATGAAATAAATAAGAATCTGTCAATGGGTTCATTATGAGATTACTATATAGTCAAACTACATGGGAATAGTCTCTGTTGCCTTCTCCTTCCCATTCCATTCATTCCTCTCCAAAAAGCATGTCAACAGATTGAAAGAAGACTTGGCGAGCTCAACCACCATTTCTAGAACGCTAGTGAACATTCATAAAATTTAGAGCTTCTGTATGAGTTGATGTTTTGAATGGAGTGCTTCTTTTAGTACCAGTCTCATTTCCAAGCACTGTTACATAGCACATATACTTCACAAATTAAGGAATCAAAGCTCTACTGAAGAATGATATGTGTACCTGAATACAAATATAACCAAATTTGCACATGAAATTGTCTTGGTGATCCTGATTTAAATATCTTATTTTAAAAATAATAGAAAAGTAATGTATAAGAAATTTTCTCCTTCTAGTGGTTTGATCAATGTACTCCTTCACACTCACTTCATCCACGAGGATTCAACTATCATTACTGAATGGATGAAACTCATCTGACCTTCACAGTTGAATTAGAAAAAAAATTAGACTATTAAATTATACATCTTTTTTATGATGAAAGTATCCTCGTGGATGGGATGATGGTGTTTTTTTACCCACCAAACAAGCCCTAATCAACACAACTATGCCCTCATGAAAGTATCCAGATGATAAATCTAATAAGGTCCTGTTTCGATGAGAGACAGAAAGATGCCCTGCCCTATCCAAGGGCGGGCAGCTTCCTCCATCTACATTTCCTCCTCATCCAAACAAGCCCTAATCAACACAACATAAAAAGAAAAAACAACATAATTAGGTTTTTCATATAGAGAATGAAGAAGAAGAACGAAAGAAAACCTAAAAAACCAATCTATAGATTTTTCTGATGCCAGAAGAGAGAGGGAGGGAGGAGATGTTCACCTTTTGTGCTTGCAGACGAGAGAGGGAGAGAGGACCGGATGGACACCCATCAGTAGTTGCAGGTCCAATCTCGACAAGGTGGGAGGGTCGGTGTTCCACACAAACCAAAACCCAGAAATATTTAAAGGAACAAAAAAGAAATGGAGAGAAAGCACCATTTTGGGTTGCAGATTTGATCTAAAAAAGGGAAGAGGGTCAGAACCCGTCCGGATCTCTATCCTCACTGGAGAATTAGGGTGAGGTAGCTAGAAATATTTAGGGAAATATCAAGTAAATAGTAAAGATTTTAGGACCTTGATTTGATTAGATTTGTGCTTAGAAATAAATTGAGTGTCATTTTAGAATTAAATGTGGATTTTGGAATTAATTGGCTTTCACAATGGGCCCCACAAATTAATTAATTCTACCAAATATTCAAAGAAAAGTAAGGAGAAAATTTTCATACTTAATCTTACTGAATATTGAAAGGAAAATAAGGAGAAAAAGGAGCAGAATATAGCCTCTGAAAGTGGCTTCCGCTCTAGTATCAAAGAAGCTCTTCGTGTGTTGGTATAAAAAAAGTGGCCTCCGTATATTGTGAGTTAGGAAATAAAAAAAGACTTGGATTTCATAATGGAACTTATAGATTTATTTGGTTAAATTAGTAAATATAAATGATAATAAAAAATCGTGATAAAAATGGAGACTAATGAGTGAAAATTTATCTAGTTAAATTAGTAAATATAAATGATTATATATTAAGTGTGGATTTTGAAATTAACTAGGTTCCACAGGAGTCCGCACGGATTAACCATACCAAATACTGAAAGAAAAAATAGTTTAAAAAAGTAGCAAAATACTGCCTATGAAAGTGCCCCAAATTTCTACAATTTGGATTTAACATGAGGGTGCCACAAATTGATATGCAATAACATTTAATACATACATGTTCATTGATCACTAAAATCATAGCCAAAGAGGCTTTATTCATTTTATTTTATTTTTTTTGTTAGTTTAATAATACATGGGGCCCATTGAAGGTAACTAAAGAAAAGTTAGTATTGTATATTATATTTTAAAGAATGGATAAGTATCTTATTTAAGAATATCTTATATTTGCATTGAGATATTTTAGGTGATGAGAATAGATTAGAAGGGTAATTCTGGAATGTAATATTGCAAAAAGTTTGAGGATGCGCCATGTGTCGTTCTTCAAGAAAGTCCTATGTTGCCATGTGTCATCCTCTCAGAGAATCACCTGCTGCTTTACTATATATAATTAGCGCTTCAGGGCCCGTGCCCAATGCAAGCCTTTAATTCATGGAAGGAAAACCCAATTTAAATTGAAATAGTGTGATATCTAACTTCACAATCTCCGTTTGATCTTGTTTTGTAATGTATGCTATGCCACTTATATCTTCAATAAGTCCAATGACGTCTGTATCATATATACTAATACAAATGAATAAACTTTTGAAGAGATTTGTAACTTTAAGAATATAAATAGTTATGAGAATTGCAATACCTTGCAGATACCTAAATCTGTTGAGAAATAAAGGCATTTTATTGAGTGTAGCGAAGCAATACACGTAGTAAGAAATATCTAGACACGTCTATATCATGCTGCCATTTGGGCCCAGCCCATATTCAGTTTTTATTTTACCTTATTTAGACTTGTTTATTTTAATGACTTATGTTTTAAGTATGGATGTTTTCATAAATAATATTAATAAAAAAAGGAATGAATGTATTATGACACATGACAAACCAATGATCCATGGGTCGACCAGCCATTTGGGCCCAGCCCATATTCAGTTTTTATTTTACCTTATTTAGACTTGTTTATTTTAATGACCTATGTTTTAAGTATGGATGTTTTAATAAATAATATTAATAAGAAAGGAACGAATGAAAAAAATAAACAGAAAAAATAAAAAAACATAAATCTAAATTAACCAGCCTCTTCATCAAAATATAATAATAAAAATAGAACTACATGACAAAGACAAATAATATTAATCAAAAAGGAATGAATGTAAAAAATAAATAGAAAAAATAAAAAACAGAAATCTAAATAAACCAGCCTCTTCATCAAATAATAATATTAATAATAAAACTACATGACAATAATACATAATATTAATAAAAAAAGGAATGAATGTAAAAAATAAACAGAAAAAAAAAAATCTAAATAAACCTTCCTCGTCATCAAAATATAATAATAATAATAGAACTACATGATAAAAATAAATAATATTTTAAGCTCTGCTAGGCTCTGTTTAGCTTGAGCTTTAATTCAGCTTGACTTCATGTTTATACACACTTTATACTGCTTTATTAAACTTCAGTTTACTTACGAGATTGATAAAACTCAATGCGGGATGTTAATATAAGCAACATTTTTCTAATACAAAATTATACAACATTCCAGACTACTTGATTTGACTTCTGGACCCATCAATTTGAAATCCAGCCCATTCATACCACCACTCATCCTTGCAAAGGCAACCCTTGATCATTAAATGGAACTTTCCCTTTGTTGGTGGTGGCCCAAACCGAAATATATAGATACACACACGCACACTAAGTATGTTGTATAAGATAGTAAGATACTACTTGAGCATAACTTAAGCTTGTTATTCGTTATCAAGCCAAGCTAGAACTTGGCATAGCTCGGCTAAATTTCTAACCAAGCCATGTTTGATGCTCGTCAGCTTACTGCTTATGCAAGCTTATGCCACATTCAAGCGCTCCTCTACTCTCTCAAAAGTTGGTCTCAATAACAGTTTCATCAACTTGGTGACAGTTGTAGTAAGGCTCATGTTGTGTAATCATATAAGAGAGCTGCCAACTTCATTATAGTGGGTCATTTTGATAGATTCACATATATAAGTTTCACACCACTGCTCAGCCCAAGGAAGCCAACTTACCCATTGCAACTTGGTGCCTTCACTAAATGTGAGATTTGTTTATGTCTTTAAGTACCCACAAATGGCCACTGCCAGGCGAGTCATGATGTGTATATAAAATCTTCCATGCCCAAGATGATGATAAATCAACAACCAAAGAACATTATTACCATTTCGCCTCAATGGGGTTCTAGTGCTGCTCATGAATATTGCGATCGTTTTTTAACATACACTTGAGTCTAAAAGGCACATAACCAAACAGTCACATCTATTAACTTGAACTTGAATCCATCAAAAACCCAAAACGTAGCTAAAGGAGCTGAACTATGGGAAAGAGAAAAATTAGACTGTTTCTCTAGTTGCAAGATAAGAAATGGAATTGTAGTTAATCATCTCAATTCAATGTACACAGACACTTAATCAGTAATATATATAGAAATACTTTTTTACACAGTAATCATTTCCCCAAATGGAACACCTGTTGATGTTGGATCAGGAAGATAATCACCTCAGCACAAATCTCACCTACATAAAAATTTCAGTTAACAACCACAGTTTTAACAAAATAAAAATAAAAATAATATAATCTTTCTATGGAAACCAAGTATGCAATTAGGGAGAAAAAGGGGGGAAATGCCCTGCACATCAAGGGTACAGAGAGCAATTTGATTTACGGTCATTGAAGATCTCAATTGGACGGACATTCATAGCCCTAACCCATTGTTTGTTTCTATCAGATTAATCAGCCAATACCAACGTTACAATCAGTTATCTAATAAAAACAGTTAAATTAAGCATAAAGACTTATTCAAGGGATTGAGTAAATAGGGATTGTCACGCCCCGAAACCGGATTCCTGCAGTAATCCAATCTCGGGAAGCGTGATTTTTGGGGTTGATTAAAATTTTTGCTTTCCCCAAGATCCGTATGTGTGAGGATAACAAATTTCCATCACAAATGGAACATTTCGCGGAAGCTTACCTAATGTTACGACCCGGAGCCCGTGGCCATCGGATTCCGTGTCGCACTCAACCAATCAGCACAAAGTTGTCATAACAATATTCATACTCAGACTGGAACAAACATGATATCAAAATATACAAAGCTGACAATAACAGGAGAGTTCATTTCCCACATATATTCAAGTTACAAATTATGCAAGTGCATTAATTAACCACCCGAAGAAAAAGGCTAACAAAAAACATCCAAGAAACTAACTAATCAAACTGCTACCCAGATATGAGACGAACTCCAATGCCAAACTCGACATCTATATGACATCGTCAGCCAACCTACCAAAATATAAGGCTTTGAATCCACTGCACGCACTCCAACTCAGAACGAAAGATCTGCCACCTATGGCACCAACAAAAAGAATATCAGACACAACGATCTGGCAAGTGAATAAAACAGATAAGATATACAAGTTTTATCAATGTCACATTTAAAACCATAAAGTGCATTTAAAACAAAGCATGAATAAAGAATAAACCAACTAAATCATTTCGGTACAAAAAGAGATTTCACATTTAAAGTATTTCAAACTGACTGATAAATAAGCATAATATCGGCAACTCATATATAGATATATTCTCCTATTACTGAAGTAACAAAAGCAAACATACACAAACTGTTGCCATAAAAAATGGCCGGAATAGATGCCATGCAAAATGGCCAGACAGAAACCTTTGCCATGGCCGGACAAACAGACAGAGGGTCTAAACTGCAGTTGGCAAATCATAATTTTAGGATCCCAAGCCGGGTGATCAATCCGACAAAGTGACCCCAGCTTAGTAATGCCGATTCAAATCCAAAAACGATGTAGTTCAAATTACTAAACGCAATTCAAATGGAAAAAGGACTACTTTATATCAAAACAATCGGACAAATCTCTGAACAAATAAGATAAGTAGCCTTATCAATGTCTTTCAAATGTGGTGAACCACTCAATTTTATTTCAAAATGATTTATGAGAAAACATATAATTTGTCTAACTTGGAATTGGGATGATTAAGATGATTTATAGTGTTTGATGGGCTTACCGGGGGCCGTCTCGATACACACTTAGCGTTCCCATGTCGGTTCATAAGTAAAAATGTTGGTGCCTCTGAAGATCTCCGACGATTGAGGGCATAAAGTGTATATTAAGACTAATAGAAAATCCTGGGTAATTTAATTACAACACTTTCTTCCTACTTCTCCATAAATTTTTCATCATATAAGGTGCTTAGGACTTCAAATCCCAATCCTCAATTATTTTAGATCATTAGGGAGGGAAATTTTCCTACTCGAATTGGGCCTCAAAATTGCATAAAAAGGCTTCAAAATTGCACCAAAACAGATATGGGCCAGAACCCAGGCCCGTTCGAGCGGGCTTTTACAGCAGCCAGGCTTGCTTGAGCGGACACAGCTGCGGTGTGCCCATTTCTGCAGCACATTATGTTCTGTAGTTCTGCATTATCCTGCATTCAGAATTTCTTCTTCCTCCAAACCATTCAAAGCTGAATTCAAATCACTTCCTAACAACTTCATTCAACCACCAAACATCACTAAATCATTCTCATTTCACATATCAAAGAGAAAAGAACACAAAACTTCAGAATCCAAGTAGATAAACACAGAAGTTATCAATGGAGCTTCCATCTTTACCAAACAGAGCTGAAATCTCAACAACAAGATACAACATGAAATGAGCCAGCATTAAACCATATTCCTGCACAGAAATCATATATAACCTGAACCTAATCATTGATAAAACAATCCTTGCAATCCAATAAAATAATTCAATTAGACTTGAAGCAAGAAACCCATTTCATAAAACCACCCATGAACATAAAGTTTCCAGCTAACAAAGCCATAAAAATCCTGCAGAAAAGTTGTGCAAATCTTGAATCCCAAGTCTTCTGAAATCAGCCATTTATACCAAAACAATAAATCAAATAGTATAGCATTTTCACATTCATCTTCTGAAAAGAAATCATCAATTCTGTGGCATGCGTTCCAAGCTGAGTTATTTACTTGCCTCAAGCTGAAATGGGTCTCAAAACAGTCCAAGAAACTCCTACACAGCTCAACTGCCATCCTACACCAAAATCCCATGGAGAACCCATTTCAAAAATCCACAAAACTTTGAAAAACAATGGAGTTCTACAAAAGAATCCATGCATGTATGATAAGAAGCTCTAATTAGTCCAATAAAACCAAATTTGAGAAGAAGATTTCCATTGCTAACCTTGAGAAGCTCTAGACAAGGAGAGTTTGGAGAAGAGGAAAATCCCAGCTGAAATCTCACAAAGATGGTATCAATAGATAGCTTGGAAGATGAGAAAGAGATTTGTGTAGTTTGTTTTCCAATTTGGGTTTGGTTTCCTTGGCATGCAGAGGAGAGAATGTATGAAGAAGAAGAGAACTCCTTGAGCTCTCAGTTGCAGAAAAATGAAATGGGGAAGAAGACTCACGTTGAATATATATATGGGGAATGTTCATATGCATCTTTCCCTCACCATAGGGTGAATGACACTTCCCTTTTTGTACAAGAAGACTAGGAAATGTACCTCACCCTATGTACTTGAAAGGTATATTTTCCTTGTCTTCTTGTGTAAAAAAGGAAGTGTCCCTCACCCTATGGTGAGGGAAAGAGGCATATGAACATTCCCTTATATATATATATATATATATATATATATAGGTTTTGACTCAAATTGTGGGCCCCAATGGCCATAAAACTTCAGGGCTTTAAAACTCCTATTTGTGAGTCCCGGATGAAGCCGATGAAACAGAGAAAAATGATCTTCGAAAAATCTAGTTTTCAGAAAGTATATTTTCCTCATGATTTTCAAATTTCAAAATTTATGCACAGATTTGGGTGTGAAAAGACTGTCTTGTCCTTTTTCTCAAAAAATGTGATTTCTAGGGTTCAAATGCAAACGGAGTGAAAATAAAAGTTGTTGTGCTTAAAATAATAAATCCAAAAATATGAAAATCAATGTTTTTTTTCTGAAAATCAAGGCCAAATTCCCACTCGTACACGCGTCACACGAACCAGTCCAGGCCCAGTCAAACCAAACTCAACGCACTCAAAATTCCCCAAAGCTATTCAAAGTTTTAATCTAACCGAAAATCCAAGCTAATCATCCTCTAATCCCACTTAGAAATTAAATAGGGTTAAAATAATAATTAAAAATTCTAAACCTGGGTCGGGGCCTGACAGGGATTACAGATTAGGTTAAGGGAGATGGAGAAATTAGGGATTGGAGTTCCGGGTGAGAGAGATGGAGAGAGTAGGGTTTGGTTGAGTGGATTAGAGTTTAGAGAGAGAAAAAAATAGTACCTACTGCTGTGCAAGGAGAAAACAGTGTTGATTATAGCTTTATTAATCGAAGAAAAGTATCAATGGGCGAGGATAGAAACGGTTATAGTGGCATATGGATTTTGGTAATAGAGAGATTGGTGGGATTTGGAAAGATAAAGGGAGAGATCATAAGAAGACCCCTTTTGCTCACGATTTTGGCATATGGACCTGCATCACCTCCCCTCTCTTTCTCCTTCTTCTTTTCCTCCTTCCCTGCACTTCCACCTTCACCCACCGCACACACTGCGCCTGCACCTGCATCATCTTCTCTTTTTACCCATCTTCTTCTTCCTCCCACGCTCACCCTGCAAGCAGCCACCTACATCACCTCCCCCTCTTTCTCCTTCTTCTTATTTTTCTCCTTCCATGCACTTCCACCTGCACCCACCGCACACACTACACCTGCACCTGCATCATCTTCTCTTCTTCCCCATCTTCTTCTTCCTCCCACGCTCACCTCGCACGTAGCCACCTGCATCACCTCCCCTCTCTTTCTCCTTCTTCTTCTTTTCCTCCTTCCCTGCACTTCCACCTGCACCCACTGCCCACATTGCACCTACGCCTGCATCATCTTCTCTTCTTCCCCATCTTCTTCTCCCCACCACGCTCACCCTGCACGCAGCCATTTGCGTACTTTTTAAATAGAACAACCTAACAGGGCCAAGTTTAGGTCAAATACAAACTAATCAGAAATTGTAAGCAACATGATAGTAGCTTGAGGTTGTGTTTCGGGGAGATGATGGAGATGATGGTGAGACCGAGAGAAGGGCTGCCGCGTGAGGGAGATGGGTCCGCGCGAGGCTGGGGCGAAAGGATCTGCGCGTGGGTGATGAGATGGAAAGAGGGAGATGGAGATGGTGGAATGGGTCTAGGTTGTTGTGCAAGGACATGGGCTGAGATGAAGGAGGGAGAAGATGGGCGTTGCACACTGGGGAGGATAAGGGTTTATCGAGAGATTGGGTTTTGTGTTAATGGGGATCTTATGGAAAGGAGAGATTTTAGGATAATTATTGTTGGTAATAGGGATCTCGTAGAGAGATTTTAGGGTATGGAAGGGCAATTTTAGAATCAAGCGGTGCAAAAAGCTTGAGGTTGCACCACGTGTCGCTCTCCCACGAATTCACTATCATAAATAAATTTTGATGTACATAATGATCTTGTTTGGGCATCTCACATGTGCATGTAATTATAAATTTATATTATTGTTATTAATATCATTATTAATCATATAGATGAGAAGCTACTAACAATGTTTGAAAATGATGCTTCAAATAAAATTTCAGAACTCTTCACCCACGTTTGGGTTGACAATTTCTGACTACTATTAGAACCTCTTGCCCTTTCTATATTTATGATGGTTGTTTGCTTTGTTGCATGTTTGTTGATAATTGATGCCTGATAGCAACATATAACATATTAACAATGTTTGATTGCTACTTTGAATTGATATTAAGATATCAATTTCAGGATAAGGTTTTCTACTTCAGGTATGTACCCTGTGATCTGATTGCAGTGAATTATAGAATCATCATTTCTATATTTAAGATCCTTTTGGGTTCCTCTCCATTATATACAGTGCAGACTCAAACCACGGCGATTTCAAACTATTATTTTTCACTAACTTGTGAATTGTCACTCATTCCGATTTGACTCTATTTCATAAGTGGCCATTAAATTTTGGAGATTTAAAATTAAGGGTTAAGATTAACTGATCAGATGATATTTGGTTCACTAACCCTTCATCCTCAGTCCAAGAGATGTGGCCAAACCCCATTAATTCAATGCATCTCATGAGGTAAGGTCGCCATATCAGACCAAGGTGATTTCAATCTATTATTTTTCACTAACTCGTGAATTGTCACTCATTCCAATTTGACTCTATTTCATACGTGGCCATTAAATTTTGAAGATTTAAAATTAAGGGTTAAAATTAAATGATCAGATGATATTTGGTTCACTAACCCTTCATCCTTAGTCCAAGAGATGTAGCCAACCCCATTAATTCAATGCATCTCATGCGGTAAGGTCACCCTATGTATCGCTTTTCTAAATCAATAAAAGTTAAACAAATTGCTTTTCTTCTCTCCAAAGTTTTTCATGAGTTGTCTTGATAAGAAAATGACCTTCACAGTAGAACTACTTGGCATAAGATCCTAATTAGTTTTCTAAAAAGATTAATTATTATTGTAAGGGCAATTCCGGAATCAAGGGGTGCAAAAAGCTTGAGGACGCGCCACATGTCGTTCTCCGGGAGAATCACTTGCTGCTTTAATAAATATAACTAGTGTGAGTGGCCCGTGCCCAACACGGGCCAAAAAAAAAAAAAAAAAACCATATATTCGAATATGAAAGCAATATTTGTGCATATCAAAGAAAATATAAATAGAAAATATTAAAATATAAATAAAAAATATTTGTATAGAAACCAAGATGAAGGAAGGAGTAAGGGAAAGATAAAAGATTTGGATTGATTAGGTGGACCCATAATGATATAGTGCTCTAACTCAAACTATAATAATAATAATAATAATAGGAAGTGGGGCTCGCATGATCGACAGCATAGATTGGGGATCAAAATTTTCGTTCTTTGCATTTTTTGGTTTTTTTATTTTTTGCAGATAGAATCTTGATGGGCATAGAAGATATTAAGATAGATTTTCAGTTTTAGAAACATACCTTCTTTTGAGGTATGAGATAAGGATTTATAGATTTACATACTCTAAAATAGGTAGTACTACAGGAATAAGTAGACTGCCACGCATTTATCTCCTAAAGGGAGAGATTCCCATGCGCCATGTGTCGCTCTCCAAGAAAGCCCCCTCCCGCCACGTGTCGCTCTCCCAGAGAATCACCTACTGTCTTTTATTATATAATATGTCACGACCCGGTCTGCCCAGCAAATATTACCCTCTTTGGCTGATGCAGCTCAGGCCCTGTGGACTCTGGCCCAATCTTGCCTCAAGGGTTTGTTCTCGGGTCCCTTTGAGACCCAAAACGCGTCTTAGTAGACTAACAGGTGTGAACATATATTAGCCTAGGCTCTGGATAGTCTCTTGACAATGTGGGACGTTACATTATTGTCCTGACCCTTGAATCAAGAAAGAGAATCCATGTATGTATAGAAATTTGTGATGGAGACGGTTGTGAACTCCTAATCGGCCGGGCACCAAATTCTGAAATAAAAGATTGATGAGCTATACAAAGGCATAGCAGTGAATGGGAAAACAAGATGAAAAGTAGTGGTAGTTTATGGGTTGATGACAAGTTTCTTTGTCTATCCAAAGCTGATTAAACATCTTAGAATGACTCTTGATTGATTTCTAATAAATAAATAAATAAAAAGGTAAAAAGAACGGCTCTTGATTCCTTGCCATTCATCCACATTGAACACAAAATATCTGAAGTCATTGGGCCCCATGCATTAAGTTGATCATCTAATCACACCCACCATGGCCGCATGTGAACGGTGTGGATAACTGAAAGCTCTAAAGTGGTGGGCACATGTGAATGGTGTGCATAATTGACAGCTCTGAAGGAACACACTGTTGGTGAGTGGAGTGGCATTAGGTTGGGCTTGCTCTCCATGTATTTCTTGTGTTTGAGATCACCCCAAATTCACTAGTTTGTGTGCATTTATGTAGGTTTCGCGGGCACCATCCAAGTGATTAGTTCTGTTGGGTCAATAACGGGATACCCATGTCAATAATAATAATACTAATAATAATAGCAAGCATACCGGTGGGTCCATTCTTTAATAGTCCTGGCCATTAACATTTAGGGTATCCTTATAGATAAAAAGGGTGATCCACTCCACACACTAGGGGGATAAAAATGGTTCACCAACTCTGAGTTGACTTTCTACCAAAAACAGGAAAAAAAAGGAGCATTCGGCAAGAGGTCCCTGAACATTTCACTTTATGTTCTTAGATCCACAACTTTTTTTCATAGTGTGATAGGTTTTTTTTCCAAATTTGAAGACCTAAACTGTCTAATTTACTCTTTCTTTAAATCATATCCCATGATTAGTAGGATATGCCAATAATAATGGTCAACTGCCATTTAATTAGCCACAATTAATGAAACCCCATTAATGGGATTTTCAAATAAATTCCAAAAACACACAAACAAATTTGAACAAAATAAAAACAAATTTCAAAAGAAAGTAAATAAATTAAAAAAAAGAAATAATTTTAAAAAATGCAATAAATCTCAAAAGAACTTAGAGAAATTTAAAAAGATGCAAATAAACTTCAAAAGATCCAAATAAATTTCCAGAAATGTAAATAAATTTCAAAGGACATGTATAAAATTCAAAAACACAAATAGATTTCAAGAAACGCAAATAAATTTTCCAAAAAACTAGAGTAGATTTTCTAAAAACTCAGATAAATTTTTAAAAAAAATTAGATAAATTTTCCAAAAACACAGAAAGATTTGTTGAAAAACTCGTTGAAATTTTCCAAAAGGGAGATAAATTTGCAAAAAACTCAGATAAATTTGATAACAACTCAGATAAATTTGACAAAACTCAGATGAATTTGACAAAAACTCAAATAAATTTGATAAAAGCTCAGATAAGTTTGACAAAACTCAGATGAATTTGACAAAAACTGAGATAAACCCCTAACGCACATTACAGAAATAGGACTGCACTGCGCTGGGCTTCTGGGCTAGGCTAGGCTGGCCAGACCTGGCCCAAACTGAACCTGACCTTGGAACATGCCCAACTTGGTGTTCTTTATTTGATTTGGGTTCTACTTCAGAACCTACTCAACGCCTTCTAGATCTTCTCAAATAAATTTACCTAAAACATACATAAATTTGCCAAAAACACAGAAAGATTTTTTCATAAACTCATATAAATTTACAAAAAACTAAGATAAATTTATCAGAAACTCAAGTATATTGCCAAAAACTCAGATAAATTTTCCAAAAACTCTGTGACCCAACCTACAGAAGAACCCGTAGAGAGAAGCCCCTTTTGCTGGGATACGGACGGAGGGGATGCTGGGCATCACAAGCGATCATGTGCAAAAGCTTAGTCGTCCTCTGCCCCTTTTTCTATCTTTGTCTGGTAGCTTGGGTTGAATCAAGTCAACTTCTCTCCTATCTTATTCCCTATTTGCCACTTGTCAAGATCATGGGAGAAAAGGCCATGTGCTTTTGATCATGCAAACTAAGACGAGAGATGTGATGGAACTCTACAACCCTTGAGATAAGCAGTTGGAACTATACAAAACAGAGAACCTAGACTTCTTCTCTCTTATCCGACTCTAATGAGTCTATATGGCCCACCAGAGATCTCCTCTGCAACTCTTCTTGTCTTCTTCAGAGAGTTATTGCACAAATCGAAACCAAGAAGCACCGAGCCAAACCAGTTTCTATCCAATAGATCGAAGAATGAGGGAGAAGGGAAGATTTGAAATTTTTAAAAAAAATTTATGCCTCTACAATTGAAATGGCAAATCAGTCATAAAAATGTCTAATGTGGAGTATCTAGGGACCTCTCACCAAAATAGCTTATTTACGTGACTCACATAAGAATCACAAGAAAATCTTGTACGAATCATATAAGAGAAATTAATATAAGAATTATATAAGAACCCAAATAAAAATTACATAAGAAATATACTTAAATAAACCCACATAAGCTCAATTTTATATAAATATATATATATATGTTTGTATACATACATATATATATATATAGAGAGAGAGAGAGATATAAACAAGAAAAATAAGAGCGGGCTGGCTCCCTCAAATAGACCCCTACAAAAGTCTTGTCCAAACCCAGGCCATGACCTTTTCAGGTTAAACAAAAGCCCTCATTTTGCTGGCTCTTTGAGGGCTCAACTGGGGCCCATGCCCTCCATAATATCTACTTGACAAAGAAAAACCTAGTCTTGTATTTTATAAAATATAAATCCATTTTCTTTTTTATAACATAAGCCTATTCCTTATTGGACTAGAAACTGATTTCAATTAGATATTGTAACAATTATCATTTCAATTGTACATTCCCTTCTAGTGGTTCTTGTATGATATATGCATTTTTATTTTGATAAGATGGGTGATAAATCAAGTACATGGGATTGTTTTGCTTCGTTGCGATTTTGATAACAATAAGGTGAGTACCATGTGAAAAATTAAGAATACGGGATTATTTCCCTACATTGTCACTATAGCCTGTTTGGCATCATTTTAGGAAGGATTCATTCTAAGTACAAATGAAGGAAAAATTGATTGGTAGGCATTTTGTGAGAGAGAATATCTAGAGATATAGAGAAAGGTAAATGTGAGATTTTATAGATACGCAGAAAGGGAGAGGAAACTCTTGCCAAACAAGCATTTCTTCGTTCATTCTTGAAATGGGACATTTCCGGAATGATGCAAGGCCGGTAAATATAACCTAGAAGGCTTTGAAAAGATATTAGATAGGATTTGTATGAGTAGGAAAGAAGGAAATTGGATATATAGGCTAGGAACAAGCATAGGAATCGATTGAAAAGACATGTAATATAGGATTTGTATGAGTAGGACAGAGGCCTGTAAATATAGCCTAGAAGTCTTTGAAAAGATATTACATACGAATATTTGTATGAGTAGGAAAGAAGGAAATTCGAGATATAGGCTAGGAAAAGACATGTAATATAATGTAGATATAAGTTGAGGATTAAATTGGGCAGGAGAGATTTTAGAGTGGGGGTGTGATTTAATTGAAGAAAGAAAACATGAAATAAAAGGTTATTAGAAAGAATAGGAAGAAAAGATAAGTGAAATAAAAAAGAGAAAAAGTGGAGATGCGGGGTATCGATCCCCGTGCCTCTCGCATGCTAAGCGAGCGCTCTACCATCTGAGCTACATCCCCTTGTTTAAAATTTTGGCTGGTTTTTCTATTTATATGTTAGTTGAAATTTCCTTTTGCAATGCCTCCATGGTAGTATGCA
Source organism: Persea americana (assembly GCA_029852735.1). NCBI lineage: Eukaryota > Viridiplantae > Streptophyta > Magnoliopsida > Laurales > Lauraceae > Persea > Persea americana. The sequence goes on from CM056816.1 coordinate 21,765,509, forward strand.
ACAGCACCTGTGGAAAATCCAAACCACTCCACTATCTTAAGACCCATTAAGTACTCTGAATCTGAATGTTCAAAATCTATTTCGGTGGGCCAACCGATGGATTGATCACCAGATTTCATACATAAGAGGCTCCTTTCATTTATGCCCATTAAAAATAGGAAAGTAAAGAAAATTAATCGCAGATTTTAAGTTTAGTTGATCCAATGGCAGCCATCTTACTAATTTGAATAATAATCTAACATTTGATCACTACATGGTAGTAGGGCAGTGGAGTGGTTTGGACTGTTACACATCAATCCAAAGGGTATTTGGAGAACATATCTTTATTATAGGGCCAAATCTTCTTCTGAACTACATTAATGCCTTTAACAAAGTAGATGATCGCCTGCATTAAGGGCAGGCAACGTATTCTGCGCACAGTAAATAAAATCTCTCTTCTTACAGTACTAGGTTATTGGTCTCTAGTTTCTGCTCTCTTTATTAATAATTTTTTTTAAAAAAAAAGGTAGAAACCGAACATTGATTTTCAATACAATTAGTTTATTTTATTTATTAAAAATTAGAGTTAGAAAATATTAAAGAAAATATTAATCCTATTTTCTTGAGAGAATTTTAAAAAATTATAGAACTTTAAGCTCATTTTCAAAAAAGTACATGAAGATTTGGACATTTCAAAAAAATATAAAAGTTTTCCAAGATTCTTTCAATCAAGTCCTCTCAATAATTTTTTTTTTTTTTTTTGAAAAATGACAAAAATACCTTTCCTTATGACAGGTTTTTGTCTTTGCTTAATCTCTTTCCTTTCCCAAATTGGGCATTTTGGTTTTGATGATCATGACCATGTAATGAAGCTAGTTTTTTAATCAACTGAAATCCTCTTTTTTTTAACCATCCATGCATAAAGGTAGTTAAAGTGAGCCCCACTAGGACATTTGTATTGGACTTGATCCTTACACTTAAATGATAAGTGATTTATTATAATAAAAAAAATCATATTTATTGAAAGGAATTGCCTAATCCTTATGAGCCTAAAATGGAGGTCTTGCGCAACTTTCAATCTCCACCAATCTTTCCCTCACCCTCCCAAACTGTCCATTTTATAGTTTTTATATGCCTTTATTTTTTATTTTAACCTTTTCAACTTCTTCAATAAATTTCTTAAACCTTAATCATTTTATTTGCATTTTCTTCAGAAAAAATAAATAGACAGAAGAAGCTCTCTACTCTGCCTCTTACTTTCCTTTATTCTACAATTCTTAAGTTCAATTTATCGGTATTTCTTTGAATTTTGTCTCTTTTTTTTTTTGCATGCAATGCATTCACATCCAGAGCTATAAATATATCCAGTCTCTAGTCCAATTTTTGCAAATGAATTGGATCAAACACAAACCCATTAAACTTGTTAGACTTGAGTTCTTGAATGGGCTTGACAGCTGAGCCCACGTTCATTAGAAGTGCCAGGGCAAACCTAAGGGACATTAAACTCTTTGCATGTCGCATGCGAAGCTAATGCATTTCACAGCAGGCCCACTTAACAAGCATTTTGACCAAAAGAGCTGGAAATGAATCAGGTAAAGCCCAGAGATCCAATTAAACTTAATGGATTTGAGTCAAAACTGGTAAATGAGTTGGCTCAAACCTAGACACGTTGAAATTGACGTCTTGAGTCTTCAATCGATCTCAACAGTGTCTTGAGTCCAAGTTTGGCAGATGAGGCAGGTCTTCTTGCCAGTCTTGATACCAAGTGCAGAACCAACTCATTTGGGGCATTACATTCTCCGGCCTAAACACCTATTGAGCCCGCAAACCTTGAGTACAAGTTTAGAACCAGTGTATGTATAGGTAGAAAAAGAAGATAATAATAAATAAAGCAGGTTGCATAGACCACAAAGGCCACATTTGTGTAATGCTTTGGATTTTGATGACCAATATGCAAAGGACTCAAGAGACATGTTGATGGTAGAGGAACTAGTCAAATAATATAAACATTGCACTATCACCATAGAATTATTTGATTAATTTGTTGAAAAACATGTTCAACTCATTTGACCCAAAAATACTACAGAAATTGATGATTATGTTTGTTGAAAGATGCCTGAAGAATAATCCATAAAAAAATTCGTGCTGATTAGATTATTATAAAATCAAGATAATTGATTGTTGTACGAAAAAGACTAGACTTGAACATTCCAGATAATGTACCATACAGGGAATATGTGTCTCAATCCACTAACATCCAGAAACACCTCTTATTAAAAGAAATTAAGGCATAACTTATTACCAAAGGATGAAGACAGATCGCCCATGGTTTCTACAATCCTTTCTATCTCAAGAATAGGGGCAGAGGAAAAGACAAACATTAAAACTATGAACGAGAGTTGATGAAAAGAAAATGAAAATTGTTTCATTTGTCTTGACACATGTAAGACCTAAGTTGAATAACTGAGTTTTGGCTTGACAATTGGTTAAGAGTCTTTCGTCTATTTTTTCCTGTAGGTTGTTCAGATTGACATCTAATAAATTGCTTTCTGTTAAAGATTATAATGTGGATAAGGGTTTTTGTGTCTTTTAGGATATGTCTTTTCGAAGAGTCCAGAGACAGTCAGAGTTGGAAGTCATTGTTGAGTCTAATCTTCAATGTCTTTATCTGTAGGGAAGCGTTGGATACTCATATTTAGAAGCGATGTCCGTTCGGTTATTTTTTTATGAAGGCGTTTTACAAGAATTAGAAGGGGTCCCCCGTATGTAGCTGTTTTTTGGTACTCCTGAATGAAGGCATTTTGTCATGATAGATCTTCTTCTTTCTTGTTTTGCATCTCATTTTCTGTGGTGCTGAATTATTATTAAATTTGGTATTTCATGGCGTTTTCCACGCCCACCAACACCACCAAAGGAGTTGCACAGTGCACTACAAGCGAAAAAGGAAAACAACTATCTTTTCAACCAAAAGTCCCGGGGAGGGGTGGGGTGGGGTGGTCGTCCTTGATGACTGTGGATGATCTGTTACTATGTGATCTTGAGATTCACCTAGTGGGTTTCTTCAAGGAGGGCTTGGTAGCTCAATGATTAATGCCATTTCGCATAAATGGTACAATACCTTCATGTGTGGATCTTCTTACGTGAGTAAAGTGGTGCATTGATTTCCTCCAGTCGGTGTCTCAAAATTCAAAGTTGAAGAAGCTGTTAGAGGAAAGCTAGAGTGGTGGGATAGGATGACTGCTTCCTAATAATGACGAGTTAGTTCTATCAACATTTTCTAAGCATGTTGGAAATGTGGAGTCAAATAAGACGGAGGTGATAGCTATTTTGGAAGTACTTCATTTGTCTACCTATTCTTCTCATTACAAATTGATAGTGGAGAGTGATTTATTGAATGCTATTTCTTGGGTTTCTTTTTCAGTGGTGTTCCCTTGGAGGTTTCAATTCCATCTCAAAGAAGCTTAGATCTTTCCATTTTCAATCTATGTAGAGTTCAAGCATGTTGGATATATGCTAATGGTTTGGAGGATTCCTTAGTCAAGAAAGGGGTGGATTGAACTCTTCTTCTTTTCTTTTTTTTTTTCTTTTAGTAAGTAATTTGGTTTAGCTTGGCATGGTATAATGCTTTTATATGATTTTTTTTCCAAGTGTATTATTGGCTTTTGTATCATGTATCACCCCTTGTCTTGAAATAAAATCTTCTGTAACAAATAATAAAAAAAAGAAAAAGATTAGCTTATATTCAACATGACATATGAGAATTTAGCTCTAAAGCTTTGGGCAAAGTTGGGCGGATTGTACATGGAAAACAATTTTACAAATAAGACAATTTTGAAGAAAAAACTAGATGAACTTCATATTAGAGAGTGGATTGTTAGTCGGTTTAGAAGACACGGAAAGATGGATCATTTTGTATAATATTTATGTAGTTATAATTATGGATGTTTGCATGATATAATTTGTAATATAGTTTTGTTTGATACACACAAGTTGGACTAGCATGATTTGTTTTAAATGGAAAGCAATGGTGCATTTGAGGACATTGGAAATTGGAAAGTTGTTGAGGAACTGTGAGGCCTTCGACCAAGCTAAGACATTTTTCAGCATTGAATGAAAATCTTATGTACATGGGTGCATTTGACTCAAATGATTGTGGGTACTCAGCAACAAGCGTAGTCTTCAAGGTTGAATGGGGAGGAATTGTTATCAGACAAAAGGCTAAAAGTTTGAAAACAAATACAAGTTAGACTTGGGATAAGGTCATAGCTTACCACCCCTATTGAGGTGGAGTCTAATGCAAATGATAGAGATCTGTTTCACTTGCAGTTAGTCCATGAGTGAGAAAGGCATGGTCTTTTTTGCATTAAATGGAGATTCCTTTGAAATTTTGAAATAGTAGGGCAGAAAATATTAAATCATGTACACGAGATAGGGCACAAACTATTGAATCATGTAATGACTTTATGTGAGGCGTCCTCTATTCTTGGATCTCTTCAGTTGATTCTATTATAGGTTTTTATTTTTTTTTTTTTTGTATAGGTTTTTCTCTATAGAGTTCTTCATAAGGGGCATCAGTAAAAAAAATATACAGAAAAGAAATAAACAATTTGGACACATGATTTAGTGAGAAAGAGGTTGTAACAGAAAAATAGAGAGAACAGGGCGAATGGTAAGTGACAAACAAGATACCAGAATCATGTTACAAATAGTTCTCAAGAGATCTCCAAAACTAGTATAGATATCAAAATCATTGCATCAGTGCTAAAGGTTCCAGACCCGGTCATAGTATAAGGGCCTTTAGTTATCGTTCTTGAGAAATAGCCAGTTCTACAGCCCATTCCTCTAAGAAATTTTTATGGGATCCCTATCAGTTATGATATTTACTTCTGGGAACGAATAATCAAGCAATGTCCAAATGAAGAGACCATTGACTAAAGTGTAAGACCATGTACTATAGTATAAGTAGATGGACACATATGAATCTTCATTAACTGAGTGCAGGAAAGTTGGTCTGCTCAAAAGAGGGCTCCACATTTGGATAGCCTAAGCCACCCTGATTTTACACCTGTCCTGGTTCTTGACGTCAAAAACATATAAACAAAATTTCAGGTAATTAAATTTTCAGTAGTGCAAGGCAACTGAGTTTCAAAATCAAAGGAGGTCATCGCGAGCCCACAAAGCGTCTGGATTTTCTTAAAAATTCCTTTTATAGTCGTGGTCTTCATTCATGTTAGCCTTGAGTATGCATCTTCTTCCAGCGAAGGATTTTGGCCTTCTACCCCTCTCAAGGATAAAGCTTACAGTAATTAGAAGGTGTCCATCGTACGGAATAAAGAGACACGCATTGTAAGCAGCATCTAGTAGAGCTAATATCACATGGCCCAGCCATGCCATGCCAGGTTTTTGACCTTTAGACAACCATATATTGGCTACGGTTCAATACAAAAGAACTCATCAAATCCGGATTCTGGAAGGTTGACAAGCCAGCAGAGGTGCTAAAGGCTAACAACTTCTCACACACAAAATAAAATGGAAGAGAGGGTAAATGGCCACAGTTATGGATGTAATTGAGCTTTCGTTTTCTTGGGCTGAATATAATTTTACTTTAAATAGCAATCCACAGAACCAACCAGAGATAAGAAAGAAACAGAAGGGAAAGCCCAGCATTTTTATGTACAAACCCAAACTTCAAAGGCTAGATAATCCTAAAGCATGTAGCAGAACAACCAAGCAAACTGAGTCATATATGTAATAAAAAAATCCTTGCAGAAGCAACTGAGACTAACAATCTTCATCCAAGACAACAAGAAAGTATACAGATGTGACTGGGACTTCTTTAACACAACATACCTTGGAGTTTATGGGTGACAAGTAGATGCCTGAAGCAATCCCTCTCGGATCTGAGTGGCAACATCACGCACAGCACCTGGGCCATGAGGAATGAAAACAGCAGAAGATTTGGAGGTGGCACCAATCTCCTTCATGGTGTCAAAGTATTGAGTAACCAATACCATGTCCATAACATCCTTTGCAGTTGTCCCGGGCACATTGACAGAAAAGCCAAGCACACTGTCTCTCAATCCATCCACAATGGCTTGACGCTGACGGGCAATACCCAAACCTGACAGATACTTGGATTCTGCCTCGCCCTCAGCTCGCTTAATTTGCAGAATTTTCTCGGCTTCAGCCTTCTCAGTTGCTGCCACCCTAAGCCTTGCAGCTAAATGAAATGGCCAAGTTTAAAAATATATATAAGATTCAGAGTTCCATGGTAAATTTATGACAAAACCTTCAGAAGCTAAGATCATACAACAGTTAATTTGTGATATGATATAAACTACTTGATTAGAGACAACATGACCATCCATTCAGTTAATTACACCAAACTTTTTCTGTGAAATGACTTCCCAACGTGTGCGTGGACAATGTCTCGCATAAAATTGAACACGGATCTTCTTTTTACCCTCAAGACTTCCCTTCTAAGTGGCAAGTCAAAGGATAAAAAATTCAGATGAATTGATAATGCACAAATTACCTGCATTTATTTCATTCATTGCTCGCTTCACATGCTCATCTGGCTCTATATCAACGATAAGTGTCTGAACTATCTCAAAGCCATAAGCAGACATGGCCTGTGTAATGGATAAAAGAAAAGTGGAGTTTATAACAGTGGCAGATAATAAATTTTTCACAACATGCAACTATTTATCATTAAATTGAATACCTTCTCAAGTTCATCTTCAACAGCTTTCGCAATCTGATTCTTCTGCTCAAAAGCATCATCTAAATTAAGCTTTGGGACACTTGCTCTGATTACTGAAAAGTGATAGAATCAAGAACAATCTTAGTTCACATTGCATAAGTGTTAGTAATCAGTATCTGGTACAATACATTCAAAGGTAATAAACCCTGCAATATATATATATATATATGAGTAATGCTCCTATACAAGCTTCCCTTACGGTCTTACGGTACAAGCCATCTAGTGGGCCCACTTGGGACCCTACATATTATAGGAACAGAGGGTGATTGAAAGATCCAAGTGGAGCCCACCTAGATTGATAATTTGAAGTCAATCGAAAGATCCAAGTGGAGCCAACCTAGATTGATAATTTGAAGTCAATCTAATACTTGCAGGTTCGAGACCTGTGAGCAGCCACTTTGTGCAAAATTGCCAAGGGTTAAGTTTGTCTCTAATCTGGACACTCCCAGGACCTTGCTTCGGCCAAACTGCACAGGATGATAACCTTTATACAATCCAAATCACCTGCGCATGTGCACCTAGCAAAGGGGCCCACCTGGGATTGGGCACCATTGGATAAAAAGGTGATGCAAACCCAAATCCGGAGGCCGCGTTCGATTGAATTCTTTCCTCAAAGGATTCAAAGGGATAATCCAAGCTCCAACACAGAGCTTGACGTGGAGGATTCCACACAAACAAGAAATCTCCAACTGAGAGTCGCAATTGGGGAAAACCCAGAATAATTTTCTATTCAATAAATTATCAAATCAGCCTCTCTTCATGGATGGATTACAATTATATAGAATAAGGTGGACATCAAGGAAAAAAAAAAAGGAAATTAAAGTTCAATAGCGAAAGGAAACTAAATCCCTAAATATTTTCTAAAATGATTCATATCTAGCTAGATCCTCTTTTTTTTTTAACTACTAAATAAGTGATTGGTCCAGTTGGGCTTGTGGAATGGACCGAATGACTAGGACGATTCATGTGTGATGGGTCCATCCTACATCGGTTCTCCCCAGCTTGGAGAGAACTCGACCTCGAATTCTTCAAATGTTCCCCTATGTTGAAAATACATCATACGACCTTTTGATTTTCCCATTGATCTCCATTTTCTGTGTAGACCTTAGAAGCTTGACACGATATTTTCCTCCAAACTGGCTTTATGCATTGCTTCCTTTGATGGTAGAGTTTTGATTGGATGTGTACTTGGGAGAATTGATGTTTCACTCGTGGAATTTGGATTACCATACTGCAAACTTTGACAATCCATCATTCATCCCCCAAAATGAAGTCAATGTGAGGGACTTCAAAGGGTAGATCTTCTGGGGTAAGTAGTGGAATAATTGATTAGTTTTTTGAGAAATAGTGCACATTTTCAACTTGACTTGCACCTTCTCGAGCTTCCTCGGATGCTTCTTGATGTTGTACTACTTCCCAGAATTGATCAACATATTCAGACTTAAAGATGGGATTCAAGAGTCACAACCTGTGGTTTGCGTTCTTGCTTGAGCACCAATTCCGATGTGGCTTTCACCATCGGCACCTTGCACACTGGTTTGCACATAAATTGACATTTGGTGATAACCACTGGTTCAATTGGGTCTTGATCAAAATACTGATTTTCTAAATTCTCTTCTTGACAATCATCATCATGATATTCATCAAATATGGGAGGTGAATTGAGAAGATCATTTTCAACATTCCCATTATCAGTGGTTTGTATAATTTCTTCTTTTGACTTTGTTTGCTGACACTTTACATCATGAGACTTATGTTGCCCTAAAAATGACCGCTTAAGTCTATGCTCAATATGGATAGCATATTGCTATCCTTCATGAATGAATTGGTAGGACTCCATATGCTTTCTAATGTTTGCTCTCAAAGCTCTGATATAAAGAGCTAAATCATGTGTTGGGTTTTCATCTAGTCCACATAAGGTATGCAATTCTTGGAATTGATCCATATATTTATCAACGGTTAATTTCTTGAGATGGGTACACCAATACTCGATCCTTTGATCTTTCGGTCTATTTTCACACTGACAACCATAAGACCAAAGAAGAAATTGGTATATACACTTAATTTCTTTCACTTTAAACCAATGAACTGCTTGAGGTAGAACTCCTTCTCATAATATTCATCCCCATTCAAACGACGAGTTCTTGCATTTGGCTGGTTAGCTCTTCGCGACAGCATCCTCACTAGTAACTGGATAATCTCTGCCGCCATAGGGCGATCCTAGTCAATGCCTGTCCTCTATGCCTATCAGCGGAGGAATCAGTAGATCATCTTTTGCTTAATTGTAAGTTAGCCCAGGTTATTTGGACATCCACCCTTGACTGTTTTGGGTGTAGTTGGATTCTCCCTCAATCCATTTCGGAGCTTTTTGAGGCATGGAAGTTTGGGTTTCAGTCCAAGAGACGAAGACTTCTTTGGCGATCATCCTTTGTTGCTAACATTTAGGCAATTTGGAAGGAAAGAAACAGGCGTTGTTTTGAAGGTTGTTCTTCACCTTCTTCCAGATTCCTTGCTGCTTCGTGGGTTTCTATTTTGTCAGACTTCTGGGGTGTGCCAATGGAGGTCATTCTGTTTATATGGAGCGCAGGAGTCTCCTCCTAGTTTTTTGTTCTGTTTTGGGGCTCTTCACAGAGGCTTTGTGCTTCCTTTTAGCTCGTGGATGGTGTTTTTGGTTTCTTTGTATTTGTAATGGCATTCCAGTATATGCCTTTCGTACTTTTTGCTTTGATTAATACATATCACCATTCAAATAAAATAAATAAATAAATAATACTCATCCCCATACTTGAATAGATTTATGCCAAATTCCATGTGTCTTGTATTGACTATGGATGTGAGAACAAAAAAAAAAAAAAATGCTCTTCAAAATATTGGACTTGCAATGTAGATCTCTTCACCACAAGAGCACCGTTGAAAATGAATACGAAATTTGAGATTGGGTGCTCCCAATATCACCAAAAGAAAGCTGCCCTTGATTTGGTAAACTACTATTTGACAGGATTTGCTGATGACAGCAAGGACATCAGCCCTAAGATGCTTATGCAGCTTGCTGTTCTGATGATACTAAGCTACATCAGCCCTAAGATGCTTATGCAGCTTGCTGTTCTGATGATACTAAGCTTCCCGGGATTGCGTTAGGCTGACCTGAGAGCAACCTGTCTCACTCTCAAGCTTGGACCTAAGCCCAGGCCCCAATTTCCTTCAGTTGAGAAGAAGCAAGGCCCCCTACCTTCTCTTCTTTGGTACAACCTGATGTAGGAACCCAAAGGCAGCTCCAAGCACGGCAACACATGGACTAGTGGCGTAGGGCGGCAACGGTCCCGATGTGGCAGGGGTGCTGCTTCTGCTTTCTTCCTTCTCTTGTGTATACTTGGGAGCAATTGTCTAGTGGCTGGTCTGTCGGCAAAGGCAAGCAAACAACAGCGTCCACGACATCAAAAAAATGAAACTAAATTTCAGGGCCCATGCTCAACTGTATCTGGCCTGGTCCAGATTGCTGGCCTAACACACAAGACAAATGCAGTAGTCTGGTGTAGCACATGTCAAATATCACATGCGCTGTCTTGTTTCGCTTTTCATGCCCACAAGAAAGAAAGAAAAGGCAAATGCCTCTCTCATTTCCGTTGAGTGAACGAAGATGGGAGCAGGAGATGGAGAGGCAGGGACAAGTACTGCCGGTGGGATTGGTAAGGAGATTAGATGGCGATGAAGATGAGGCTCGGCAGGAAGAAATCTCGTCAATTGACATGGAGATAGGAGGAATGAAAAATGATGAAAGCAATTAGCGATAGAACCAGCAGCAAGGTGACCGGTATGCTTCTACCCCATTCTTCCTCCTTTTTTTGCCCCAGGTTTTTTTCCTTTTTTTTTTTTTTTTTGGCTGAGGTGATTGAGTGGATGAGAGGGTTTTGAAAGTACGGGGAAAGGGTTGTGAATCTGGACGGACAGATTTGGGGTTTTGGGTTGATTCTTAGGGTTCAGATTGGCTTTGGTGATGGTTTCAAGAACAAGAGATGGATGCGTTTTTTATGGGGTTTGATTAAGATGGGCACTAGGATTTGTGGTTCTTTTTTCCTTTCTTTCTTTTTTGAAAAAAACCACACTCGCCTTTTCTCTGCAAACCAAACCGTATCTTCTCCGGAATCGGAGAGCGTGGAGCGGCTGCTTCATCAAGCTCATCTACAGATAGGCCCAACTAACCCAATGTCAACCAGAGAGGACTTCTCTCTCCTCTGAGATCTACAGCAGATCGGCAGTGGTGGCTCGACGGCACTACCTGAGATCGCACAGCTCTCTCTCTCTCTCTCTCTAAGCAAGCAGATGATGGCGGGCAGAAGCTATGGCTCTGATACCACCTGACGCAGACCTAGATCTGGAGGCCACGTTCGTTTGAGTCCTCAAAGGATTCAAAGGGATAATCCAAGCTCCTAAACAGAGGCTGCCGTGGAGGATTCCACACGCACAAGAAATCTCCAACCGAAAGACTCACAACTAGGGAAAACCCGGAATAATTTTCTATTCAATAAATTATCAAATCTGCCTCTACTCTTGGAGGGATTACAATTATATAGACTAAGGTCGACATCAAAAAAAGGAAACTAAATCCCTAAATATTTTCTAAAATGATTCAAATCAAGCTAGATCCTCCTTTTAAAATAAAATAAAATAAAGCTAAATAAGTGATTGGTCCAATTGGGCTCGTGGAATGGGCCCAATGCTAGGACGACTCATGGGTCATGGGTCTGTCATGCATCAAAAGGTCTTGATGGGCCCTACATTCTCAGAAACTTTGAGTCCCATCAGATCATCCTAACCCCTTAATCCATGCTCCACAAGTTCAACAGTTTTATATTAAAAAAGTTTTTTATCAATCCAACAGTCCAGTCCATCGGATGGAAAGGTCTTGATGGGCCCTACCTCTTCGTATATTTTGAGGCCCATCAGATCATCCCAATCCCATGATCCATGCCCCACAAGTTCAAAAATTTTACATTAAAAAAATTCAATTGATCCAACGGTCCAGTCCATTTGGCTGGAAAAAAAAAAAAAAAACATCTGATCTATAAGTAGCAGGGGGCTCCTGTGTGTGGCTCCCTTGGATTGGTGATCAGGTGGCCCCACTCTGAGGTGCACCTGTGTGTAAAAGTCATGCTGTGATGCTACATAGCGCCCAGTCAGCATAGAAACCTAAGTGCCTAACACATGCCACAGCATTTAATGTAAAAAGGATACATAATAGATTCAATACAAAGGGGCAACTTCGGAAATGACAACTCATTTCCGCCTCCACCTCACTTCCATTCCATCTTTGTGATTTCTGCTTCCTTCGTTTTTATTTTTTAAATACATACATTTAACCGTCTCATTTTAGACAAATTCAGAAGCATTTTTTTTTTTTTGGCCCGCTTTTTCAAAATCTAGACTTTTCAAAGAAAATCTCTCTACCTAGTACATTGTGTGTATGGAAATTTTTCGCTTCAATATGTTCCACGTATATCCTGAAATGAGGAAGTCTAGAGAAACCGACTCCCAACCTGAATGGGAGCCCGAATTACGAAAATAAAAAGATGAAAAGGCATTTGAGTGATTGAGTGAAAGGCATTCGAGGGTAAAAATGTCATTAGAATGCAATTCGGGCTCCCATTCAGGCTGGGAGTCGATCTCTCTAGACTTCCTCTCCTGAAATTGAATAGAAAAATCGTTGTGTTATGCATAAACAATTGGATGGTGGGCCCATCTCATATCAAAGTGAAATTTGGCAAGGGTTCGTACATGGGGTAGTTACTTATTTTATATGTTTTAGATTTTTCATTCATGGACCCCAAATCTAAATTTTATGCAAACCCATCCAAACTATATATATATATAGAGAGAGAGAGAGAGAGAAATTTTAGGTGTACAACTTTTCTTGGGTGTTACAGTGCACACCCCCTAGTGGGGCCCACCTGATCACCCATCCAAGTGGCCCACACACACGGGATCCCCTGAATTACACCGATCCCATCTTTTTTACACCCATCCAAATGGATTGCACCAGTGGATAGATAGTCCTTTTCTAAAGGGGTGAAACCTTATGGGCCGTAGATCAAGGGGTTCGGACGATCAAGCAATTTTGTACACAGGTTGGGCCTATCTAGATCATCCAAACCCACCCAGCCCCATCTAGGTGGCGAAGGCATGCAGGGGATCCCCGGTGCACAAGCATGGGATCACCCAACACACATTGGCATGGGGCCCACCTGAGGAGGTTGCTGAGGGAATTCAAAGGTCTAGATGGGCTCTCACTACCAAATTTGGGACCAACCTAATCATCCTAACCCTTCCATAAAAAACCCACGAGTTTCAACAATTTTATATTTTTAAAAAAAGTGTAATTGATCCAATGGTCCAATCCATTCGACTGGGTGCAAACCAATTATTTGGTGACCATGGTTCAATGTAACCACTGCATTATTGACCATAACGGTTGAAGTCACTACATTATTTTTAAAAAAATGGCACTACTGTCTAAAAGCTAGTAAAAGTAAATAGTTTTAATATAAAACATTGTTTCTCCTATTTCTTCTCCTCAATAGCAATTCCTTAAGTTGTACCTACCCTTATATGGTTCTAAATCACAATAGAAAAAAAAAAAAAAAAAGTTTGGCTACCACACAAGATTCAAATTTTTTTTACCACTTAAAAAATTAACACTGCTACGCCGCTACATATCACCTGCTACGTAGCGTTTTGGCTACTAGTCACTATGCCCGCCGCAACAACTATTTTGATCCCTCCTGGTGACTACAAGGGGAAGTCCTAGTTTTGAAGTACACTTGGATGTGTGATCAAGTAGGCCTCACTAGGTTGTGTGCACCGTAAGATCTATGCATGCCATGTGCACTGGATCATCCATATATATATATATGGAAAAATATTCATCCGCATCAAACTTTCACTTATCCAAATGGACCAAACTGTTGGATTGTAGGTCAGATTTTTTTTCTTTAATATAAAGTCATTAATTTTGTGGGCCACAGGTGAATGGGTTAGAAGTATTGGGATTGCCCCAAACTTGAATATCACCACCCCACCCCACCCCACCCCCCACACAAAAAAAAAAAAAAAAAAAAAAAAAAAAAAAAAAAAAAAAAAACCAAAGAAAAAAAGAAAAAGAAAAAACCCTTTTTGCTACCCTAGGTGTTTAGGGTGTGGATCCCACGTTGAGCCAATCCAATCATTTCATACATGCTACTCCCCATGAATTGATATAAACCCAAATTTGACCCATCCAACTTTTACTCACCGTTGTATTGAAATCATAAGAAAGTGATGCCTCTAAAACAATTAAATATTGGGCTCACGGATCAAGTGGGGATAATCAAACGGAGTTGAAAATTTTCACATAGGTAAATCTCATCTAGATTATTCCATCCAGGGGCTATCCATGGTTATCCTACACCATAGTGGGCCAACTAGGAGGGGCATTCTTTTGAAAACGCTCCCCAGGAGTTTTCTAGCGCTCATGTGTGTAGGTGTGTGTGTGACTAATATTCATGTGCATCCATCCCTCACCATAGGGTGAGGGACACTTACAATGCTTTCTCTCTTTGCACATGAACATTTTTCTTTTACAAGGTTATATTGAAATTATTAAAGACTTCTATGAAGGAGCAATAATGAGTATAAGAACTACTTGTAGAGAGATAGGGGAGTTCCCAGTGACTATAGGTCTACATTAGGGGTCAACCTTGAGCCCTTATCTCTTTGCACTAATTATGGATGAGGTAACTGCTCACATACAAGAAGAGGTACCATAGTGCATGTTATTTGCATATGATACTGTATTGGTAGACAAATCAAGAGATAGTGTAAATGTAAAACTCGAGAGACGGTGGGAGGCTTTAGAATCCAAAGGCTTTAAAATAAACCGTACAAAGACGGAATATACGGTTTGTAACTTCAGTGAACATATGAAAAGGGCTGAAACTACTGTGAGAATTGAAGACCATAAGATACAACAAAATGATTATTTCTGCTACCTTAGCTCTTTAATTAGTAAGGATGGGGAGATTGATGGAGATGTCGAGCATAGGATTAAAGTGGGATGATTGTAGTGGAGACTTGCTTTGGGAGTACTTTGTGACCGATGAATGCCAATAAGATTGAAGGGGAAATTTTACAGAACAACGATTAGAGCAGATATAACCTATGGAGCAAAATGTTGGCCAATCGAGAAGCAGCATATGCACAAAATGGATGTAGCAGAGATGACAATGTTGAGGTGGATGTGTGGTAAAACAAGGAAGGATAGAATTAGAAATGAGCACTTTCGAAAGCATTTAGGGGTAGCAATAATAGGGGATAAAATTAGAGAAACTCGTTTGAGATGGTTTGGGCATGTCCAATGTAGGCCGGCAAGGAAAAGTTTGGCCATGAAGGTTGATGGCCTGCCAAGGGGAAGGGGTAAGCCTAAGAGGACATGGATGGAAGTAGTAAAGATAGATATGAAGAAGTGTAACTTATCTAAGGATTTGGCTCAAGAAAGATCGGAATGGAGAAACAGAATTCGTGTAGCTGACCCCAATATAATTGGGATAAGGTTTTGATGATGATGATGATGACTATATATAGCTTTTCCTCTTTTGCATGCAAATATTTTCAATTATGCGAGTGTCCCTCACCCCAAGGGATGGAAGGATATAAAATATCCATGTGCATCCATCCCTCACCATAATATGGTGAGGGACAACATAGTAGGGCCAACTTTATTATACATCCGAACCATCTACACAGATGGGCCCCCCTAAATTACATTGGATCCATTGAGTTTTCACCAATCTGAATGGATTAAACCGTTGGATTGAGGGTCATATCTTTTTCTTTAATGTAGAGTCGTTAGGTTTGTAGGCCATGGATGTGTAGAAGATAACAAGGCTGTATGTTAACAGGCCCTAGGCCCAGCCCAACAAAGACCCATTACAGCCTCCCACACGTGGGTTGTTTAGTCAAAGATTGTATAGCTACATATAGCTGATTTCTCTCTACTTGTATTCCTTGTATAGACTAGGATTGATTCTTTCTATTCTTTTATTAATTCTAATTTGTACTCTTGACATATTTAGAGCCTTGATTAAGGTCTAATATGATTATAAATAGAACAGTCGATCATCCAAAGATGAATCAAATTTCTCTCCAATCTTCTTTTTCTCATTCTTCCTCAAACTGACATGGTATCAGAGCCATAATCTATTGGAGACCTCATCTACATCATCTAAGCAACACAGATCAAGGATCTGTGCTTTTTGGAAGCAATACGTAGGTGAAAACTCACTGTCTTATGATCACTATGGCCCACCTGCAATCATCATGAAATCCAGAAGTCTCTCTCCAGCCTTGGTGGCCCATCTCTCCTTGTCTTTTTGGAGATTTTTTCAGAATTTTTCGGCTATCAGAGGTAGGCCTTCTAATCCATCTTGTGATTATTCAACTTTTTGAAATAGTTTTCATCACAGCCGCTTCTGACTGGATTTTGCTGCGAACTACACTGCTGGAAAGGGATTTTGATCTTGGTTTCTAGCATCTCATCCAATCATCAATCAGATCTCTCTGTGGGCCCCACGAAGGGATCCAGCCAGTAAAATCAAGGTCACCTGGACTGTTTCTGGCCTGATTTTTATTTCAAAATTGCACTTGTGTGCGTTGTGTACGATTGGAAGTCTCATCCACTATTATTGAAGTGCTGCCTTGGTTCTAGGGGTTGTATGGAAGCCTCATCTTGCACCTGTCTAGTTGTTTGGAAGCCTCATCATGCACCTATGTGTGTTGTGTGCAATTAGAATCCTCATCCACTCCTATTGACGTGTTGTCTTAGATCTGGGGTTTGTTTAACAACTCATCGACTACTGTTAAATTGCTGCTAGTTGTTTTCTTCTTCAATTGCTACCGCTCATTCTTTTCTACTACACTCGGCAATGGACAAGTATGATGTTATCCCCATTAAATTTAACGGGCATAATTATATGTCCTGGTCCTTCCATTTAAAGAGCTTTGTGGAAGGACAAGGGCTTTTTGGTTATCTTGATGGATCGATCACTAAGCCACAGACTACAAGTACCACTGACTCCAAAAGCTTAGCCACCTGGTCCAAAGAAAATGCTAAAGTGGTCACTTGGATCCTTAACTCCATTGATCCATCTCTTGCTGTGGCTCTTCATGCCTACACTGCCGCAACTGACATGTGGGCTCATCTCTAGAAAGTCTATCATCAAAAAAATAAGGCCCGGAAGTTTCACTTGGATAGTGAAATTGCAAAGTATAAGCAAGGGGATAAATCTATGCAGGAATACTTTAATGGTTTCCTCACCTTATGGACTAAAAGGGATTCCATGTTGCTTCAAACAGTCTCTTCTGGATTTCTATTCGAGGCTGTCAAGTTGCAAGAAGAAACTCACATTAGCCAGTTTCTAATGAATCTACGACCAGAATTTGAATATGTCCGGTCGGTTCTCATGAATAGAGAAAATTTTGCTAATCTTGATACATGCTTTTAAGAGGTCCTTCGCGAAGAGCTTCGTCTCACCTCCCAGCGTACTATTCTGGAAGATCCAAAAGCCTTCCTTACGCCTCTTCCTGCTGACTCGGCTCTTCTAGCAACCCCAACTCCAAAGCAGACTCAATGTTATGAATGTAAAGGCTTTGGTAAAATTGCCAAAAATTGCCGCAAAAAATTGGTTTGTAGGTATCACAAATGGTCCGGTCATCTTATTGATGACTGTCGCAGCCTACAACGAAGGAATGAGACACAGCCTAAGAAGCCTCCATCCATTATGCCAAGACAGAACATTCCAGCTGTATTTTAGTCTCAAGAACCCTTATCTGATACAAGAAGCACTTCCTCCAGGGCTATATCCATGACTCCTGCGTAGATTCAAGAGCTGATCCAAAACACAGTTACCTATGCTTATGCGTCTATGGGCTTTTCTGGTGGTCGGTATCAAACTCATTCCTCTATAGCTTTTCCTGCATTTCACTCTTCTGCATCTCTTTTTTCCCCTATCACCTCATCAATATGGTTCTTAGATTCAGGAGCCTCCAATCACATGACATCTGTAGAACATAACTTTACAGATTCTCACCCTCATCTTGGAAAAGAGAAAATAACCACTACTAATGGTGATCAACTACTCATTTCTAAAGTTGGTACGATTACTTTATCTAGTGTCTCTAGCCAATCCATCACCCTTCCCAATGTTTACTTTGTTCCAAAATTATCGGCCAATTTACTTCCTGTAGGACAGCTTATTGATGATGGCTATCTTGTTCACTTTTCTTCTTCTGGTTGTGTTATACATGGGCCACAAACTAGGAAGGTGATTGCAACGAGGAGTAAACATGGACGCCTGTCCTTGCTGGACATTGGACACCATTCTTTCTTTGCTTCTTCTTCTAATAATTTCAATAAATTGTGGACTGTTCGGCATAAACGTCTTGGTCATGTGAACAATGCCCATTTGCTTTCCTTAATTAAGATTGGTTATTTGGATTCTACAATTGATAATAAAATGATGTCTTCTTTATCTAAAAGTGTGAGACTGGTTGCTTAAGTAAAAGTCTCATTCTGCCTTTTTCTGTTCATAATTATCGTGCATCAGCATCATTTGACATTATTCATTCTGATGTTTGGGGAATTGCTCCTATCTTGAGTAGGACGGGATTTCAGTACTATGTGACCTTTATTGATGACCATTCTCCTTATACTTGAATTTACTTTATGCGCTTGAAATTTGAAGTCGTCTCCATTTTTCAAAAATTTTATAACATGGTCCAAACCCAATTTCAGAGAGCTATCAAGATTCTTACATCAGACTCCGGTGGAGAATACATGTCTCATGAATTCTCTGCCTTCCTTTCTGATAAAGGTATTCTTCACCAAAAATCTTTTCTGCATACCCCTTAGCAAAATGGAATTACAGAAAGAAAGAACAGAAATATTCTTGAAACTGTTCGTGCTCTTTTAATTGCATCCTTAGTCCCTCCCAAATTTTGGTGTGATGCTGCACAGACTGCTGTGTATCTTATCAACCATGTTCCTAGCACTGTTATGGGAAAGACTACTATTTACAGAGTTCTCTTTGGTCATACCCCTTCATACTCTCATTTACGTGTTTTTGGTTGCTTATGCTTTGTTCATCTTCCTCCTATTGAGCGATCTCTAAGTTATCACCGCAGGCAGCCAAGTGCATTTTTCTTGGCTATAGTAATGAACACAAAGGTTTTTTGTGTTATGATCCATTCGAGAAATGCATGCACATATCTCGCAATGTGATCTTCTTGGAACAGATTCTTTTCTTTTCCTTACGCTTGGATCATCATCTTATTGCTGTGTCCTATTTGCCACAATTAGAGGAATCGGCTTCTCCATCATTTCTTCCCAAAGTCTCTGTCCGACATAACACGGTTCCTCCTATGGTGACTCCCTCTCTTGATCCTCTCCCATTGTCGCCTACTGAACCAGAAGGTAATCATCCTTCTTCTGATAGTACCATCTCTACGACGCTCTAGTCGTCTTTCCGTTGCCCCTAACCGTTATGGATTTCCTGCTCTCTTTTCCTCTTTAGATAGTGCTCCTATCCCCACCTCATATTCACAAGCCTCAAAGAGAGCTTACTGGCAGGATGCTATGAATGATCATCTCCTTCCCAAAGTCTATGTCCGGCGTAACACGGGTTCATCCTATGGTGACTCCCTCTCATGATCATCTCCTAGTGCCACCTACTGAACCAACAGGTAATCATCCTTCTTCTGATAGTACCCTCTCTGCGACACTCTAGTCGTCTTTCCGTTGCCCCTAACCGTTATGGATTTCCTGCTCTCTTTTCCTTTTTAGATAGTGCTCCTATCCCCACCTCATATTCACAGGCTTAAAGATAACTTACTGGCAGGATGCTATGAATGAGGAATTGCTCGCTCTTGAAGCAAACCAAACATGAGACTTGGTACCGACCCCTGAAAGAGCATCTGTGATTGGCAGCAAATGGATCTACTCTGGAAAAGTTAACTCTGATGGGAGTCTTGATCGCTACAAAACCAGATTGGTTGCACAGGGTTACAAGCAAGAGTATGGCATTGACTATGAAGAGACATTTGCACTAGTGGCCAAAATGACCACCGTTCGTACTCTTCTTTCTGTCGCTGCAGCCCGCAACTGGCCTCTATGGCAAATGGATGTCAAAAATGCGTTTCTTCATGGTGAGTTGAAAGAGACTTCCTACTTAAAACCTCCTCTGGCATATGCTTGTCCTCCTCAGCATGTTTGTAAATTGCGGAAATCTCTTTATGGCCTTAAGCAGGCTCCCAAGACTTGGTTTGATAAATTCCGGGCAGCAATTCTTCAAGCTAGATTTCGTCAGAGTCATTCTTATAGCTCACTATTTCTTCGATGGACACCAAAAGGCTACACATTCCTTTTGGTCTATGTTAATGATATGATTATCAGTGGCAATGATACGGCCGGAATTACGGATCTCAAACACCATCTCACTCACCACTTCAGAATGAAGGATCTTGGTACTCTCACCTATTTTCTGGGGCTTGAGTTTTTGCGTAACAAATCAGGCATTCGGGTCCATCAACGTAAATATGCTACCGATTTGATCACTTCAGCAAGACTTGATGATGCTCACACTTTTGATACGCCTATGGAATTAAACAGCAAACTCAGTATGGATGATGGCCCTCCCCTGGCTAATCCCTCTGTTTTCCTGCAAATAGTTGGCAATTTGCTCTACTTAACTATGACTCGGCCTAATATTTCTCATGCAGTTCATACGGTTAGCCAGTTTATGAGCAATCCTCACAAACCTCACATTGCTGCTGCTTTGCGCATACTCCGCTATGTTAAAGGCACTTTTAAACATCGTCACTTCTACCCTTCTAGTTCTTCTTTGGGCTTATCAGCTTATGCGGATGCCGACTGGGTTGGTTGTCCTGATTCTCGGCAATCTACCACTGGCTAGTGTATGCTTCTTGGGGACTCTCTGATTTCATGGAAGTGCAAGAAGCAAACTACAGTTTCAAAGTCTTTTGCGGAGGCCAAATATCGTACGATGTCGTCTGCTAGTGCTGAAATTATCTGGCTACACCGTCTTCTCTGTGAATTCGGTGTCATTGTTGGTAGTTCTACACCTCTTCATGGGGACAACATCAGTGCTACCAGAATTGCCAACAATCCGGTCTTTCATGAAAGGACAAAGCACATTGAGGTTGATTGTCACTTCATCTGACAACATATTGTTACTGAGATAATAACTCTGTCTCATGTCTCTACTCTTAACCAATTGGCGGATATCTTCACAAAAGCTCTTCCCAGAACGCGTCATCGTGATCTTACTAGCAAATTGATGTTTTATGCCTTACCACATCAATTTGAGGGGGAGTGTAGAAGATAACAAGGCTGTATGTTAACAGGCCCTAGGCTCAACCCAACAAAGACCCATTACAGCCTCCCACACGTGGGTTGTTTAGTCCAAGATTGTATAGCTGCGTATAACTGATTTCTCTCTACCTCTATTCCTTGTATAGACTAGGATTGATTCTTTCTATTCTTTTATTTATTCTAATTTGTACTCTTGACATATTTAGAGCCTTGAGTAAGGTCTAATATGATTATAAATAGAACAGTCGATCATCCAAGGATGAATCAACTTTCTCTCCAATCTTTTTCTTCTCATTCTTCCTCAAACTGACAGGATGAAAGGCTTAGAGGCATGGGATTTACCCCAAACTTGACATATGGGCCCATCCAAGATGTCTCTGATGAGTTAAACAAAACAATTTTGACAATGATAAGAACCAATCCCATGAACATCACACCTCACAGGCTCTAATATTAGGTCGACTTCACTCGCTCAAGCTCCTCATATTAGTCAACCTTACCAATACCAGCCCAGATTTGATGTTGGATAGTCTTTAGTTAGGATCAAAATAAGAGAGAATATATTAGTTGCTAGTAGATACTATATTTCAATGCATTATCTCTTATATATTTCAAGTGTTGGCATTACCCACCAAGAATCTAATTGAGGAAAAAGTAATAAGAAACACATGAATTACATCCAAGGTTTTAAGCGTTAATTCATTAGGATGACGTTTCACCTCGAATCGAAACCACTTATCCACCACCTCAAATGGACCATACCAACTGGCATCTTAATGTGAGCATGTCACCATACAAAATGGAAGATTGAGTAGCAAAGATCAAAGCGAACCTCGATAAAATCAACAATTCATTGCAAAAATTTAGGACTTCAAACAAATGAATGCAGTTTTGAATCTTCAAATCGAGCACCTCACCACCTGGGTCTTCAAGACTCTAGTTCCCATGCCAATGGTTTCCATCAGAACAAGGAATCAAAGGACGATATTTGAGCAGGGATTCACTTAGGCTTGATACACATGACTTTCCAAAACTTGCAAGAACTGGCCCAACTGAATCAATTTTTCCACTACCAAGAAACACCTGAAGACCAAAAGGTTCTCTAGAATTGAGAAGGATGCGATTCCCTAAGGCCCTATCACTTGATTCAGCTCGCAGCCTATGAGTCCTTTGATGAAGTGCTACGATAGATTCAACAAATTGGATGTGTCGGATATTATCAGAACCAGTTTGAACGTCTCGACACTCGAGTAACTGGCTAGCAAGAGAAGGCCTTAGTAGGTTTCATAGGCAGACTGAAATACGAGACTGCAACAGATGTTCGTATATTAGTTTGGGGGCTACAACACCACACACATTAGTGCAAGAAGACCCCCGCCCTAACATGGGCCAAAATGCAAGCCTGCAAGAAGGCTGGAGATAGTGTGCTTGTTACATGATCTCTACCCAACATATACGGCACAGTTGTCAGGTAGCTAGAACAAGAGGTTTCGCTTGATTGTCTTTGGCCTTAAGAAAGGCCCCAAGTTTGTCCAAGAGGACTTACATCAGTGGACCAGCCTACCTGTGGAGGAGACACGTTGGAAAGATTATGCCAAGTTAAAGCACCAGTTTCCAAATTGAACCTGGACGACCACATTCACCTTGAAGGGTAAAGAATGATAAGAACCGATCCCATGAACGAAACACTGGCTCAACCTCACAGGCTCCGCATACTGGGTCAACTTTATAGGCTCGAGCTCCCAATATTGGATTAACCTCACCAGCATCAGGATATGACAACTAAAGCAATGAACGGAAGAGTAGTTCAGGAAAACTTTCTTAACATATTGTGGTCAACTGGTGTATATAGGGGTTGAACAACCCAATCAAGGATATACAATAATCTAC
This sequence comes from Persea americana, assembly GCA_029852735.1. Classification (NCBI taxonomy): domain Eukaryota; kingdom Viridiplantae; phylum Streptophyta; class Magnoliopsida; order Laurales; family Lauraceae; genus Persea; species Persea americana. Next base: position 21,788,557 of record CM056816.1, read on the forward strand.
TAGGATTCATTAATATCCATTTAAATCTAATACTATCCATTTAGAACTAAGCATTATATATTGTACTTGGAGAACTGCGTAATGTAATGTGCTCCTTAAAGTGTGCTGGTTTTTTTTTTTTTTTTTTTTTTTTTTTTTTTTTTTTTTTTGAATGGTTAAATTCATTAAAGCAAACAGTACAAGAGACTTGTACTGAAAAGAGAACAACATAGGAATCCCTTAGAAACAGCGACCAAAGGGACAAGCCCTAGACACATAGGTACAGGTACCCCTAAACAGAGCTACAGCAGAGCCACTTCCTTCCAATTGTACAGGATTTGGTCTACAGAAATATCTCTGAAGATAGGATATATTAACACCCAATGAGCCAAAGAAAATTTGATCTTTCCACAAATCTACTCTCCATTTGTCGCGGTTCCTTTGAAGCATCTAGCATTCCTCTCCTTAAGTGTGATAGTTGGTAGGATTAGGATCTTCGGTAGTCCTCAGTGTCTCTAAATTCCCCTCCAATTGATGAGCAGATTGGAGAAGCATCAATTTGGCAGTAAGAAAGTCGTGGCGAGACTTGGTCATACTTTGGTGAAGAGATCAGCCAACTGATATTAGGAGAGTTGAGGATGAGGTAAAGCTCCAAAAGAGACATGTTGACTAATGAAGTGGTAGTCAACCTCGATTTTTAGAATGCTCAATCGTCAACATGACCGGTTGAAGAATGGCATCATAAAACTTGTCAAACCAAGCATGAGAGGCTTGTCTGAAGCTATAAAAGGGTTTCTTTAGATTTCACATTACATCCCATGGACAGGCAAATCCAGGTGTATGCACGTAGACAGTCTCATGTAAATCCAGGTGTATGCACGTAGACAGTCTCATGTAAGTCGCCATGGAGAAAGGCATTCTTTACGTCTATCATTGAGGAAAATGGTGCCTTCATAGTCAATGCGATGCATGGTTTAAAAAACCGGCCGAGTCAACTCAGAGTTGACACATACCGAGTCGACTTGTTTAGACTCGGACTCAAATGAGTGGGACTCGGGCGAGTCCCACGAGTCGACACAAAAAGAAAAAGAAAAAAAACAGGGAGGGGACAGGATGATAGGAGGACCGGACCAAAAAAACAAAAAGACAAGTGCTAGACTGCTGGCCAACACTGGATAGAGAGAGAGAGAGAGAGGCCCTTGAAATTTGAAAATAAAAGGCATAGCTGGGTCTGTTCTCGGCAGTGCAGCGTTGTGCTCCTGCTGCTACTGTTAAAGCTACACTGTTACAGTGTTGCCTATTGCTGCCCACTGCCTATTACTGCTGGCCTACTGCCCACTGCTGTTGCTATACTGCCTACTGCCTATTACAACTGGCCTACTGCCTACTGTCTGCTGTTGCAACAATGCTGCTGTTGCTGCCTACTGTTGACTTTTATTACTGATGGGCTGCTGCTAGGTGCTTGGTACGCTCTCCTCCTCCTCCCTTTTTTTTTCCTTTTCTTTCATTTGCCCGGCCAACCCACTTCTCTCTCTCTTTTCCACCCACACGGAACACCTCTCTTCTTCAGTTCTACTTCACTGGGTTCCTTCTTTCTCTATTTTTCTTTTATTTTTAAATATTTTTCTGGGCTTGACATTGAGCTGAACCCGAGTACCCGACTCACCCGAGTCAGGTCCCGAGTCCGATTTTTTTAACCAAATTGCAATGTTCTTCCTTGTAGCCTTGAGCCAGCAGGCGAGCTTCATACCGGTCCAAAGCGCCATCGTGATACAGTACGGCAGTCCAAAAGAGTCCCTGGGCCCACATGATGGACCCAACCATCCAACCCAGTCCATTGGGTTCAGCCCACAGGCCCAAATTGGCTGAGAAGCTACTGTGGCATTCTAATTTTATCTTAAGTTTAATTAGGAATTTTTTCTTGTTTTATTGTTTTATTAGGATTAGTAACTTTCTTTTTCAGAAACTCTATTACATTATATAAAGAGAAGCCCTCCATTGTATTATGGCATGCTTCCTTAAATTGATAATAAGATTTCCGAGTTCTCGTCAGTTTCATTAAGTGTTTCATGGTTGTGATTGTGCCCTAGTGGTTGGAATCCATCTTGGATTTGATCAATCCTCGAGAGATTGATCTATTGATCCCAATTGCGGATCCAGGTTGCACCAATTTGGTATCAAAGCCGAATTCCAGTCACCGGGGAGACGTTCGTCCTTCCTGGAATTCCCTCTCGTCCCCTCTCCATCCCACTGAACCCCAATCCATCTCCAAACACCACGTCACCTAAGCACTTCACCTACTGTCTCATCCCCACGCCCAACCCGACAGCCTCTATCCCTTTCACTTCCGTTCAAGCATCCCCATCCCAAAAAATAAAAATAAAAATAAAAAACCCATCCAAATCCGACACCCCCCAACGACCCCTTCTTCATCTCCTAGTACCACCGAACCCCATCCCAATCAAAATCCCCCCACCTCGCGAACCCCAAAACCCAAACCTCAACAAGCCCACATCGCTATCCATTCGCCATCCTCAACCCCCAGCAAAGGAAAAAACAAACATAAACAAAAAGCGAGGAGACCGAGAAGAAAAAAAAGAGTTTCGAGAGCATACCTCGCACCGGCGAGCTTTTCTAGCGCATCACGTTATCAACGTCCAGAAAGCTTCGCCTCCACCTGCAGAAGCAGCAGACAGCAGCCATCAACATCTACTCATCTCCATCGCCCAACCACTCCCCTCTTTTTTCAATTCGAGCAGCTAAGAGGTCCCATAACCTCTCTTATTTTTCTTTTATGCACGAGACCCTAGGCAGAGCCAAAAGCAGCTCTCCCACGTGCTTTGGGCAATTGGCAGTTTTGGGCCTGAACTGAGTTCGGGGCCTAATCTAAGCCCAAACCCGAATCCAGCCCATTAACAGATAGAAAAAAATAATAATAATAATAAATTAAAAAAAAACCCTCTCCTCATCCATGGCTACCCGCACCAGATAAATTTTTCGCGGCAAATTCACTGATATTCAGCGCGACAACTGCATAAAAGATCTATACGAGCGGGTCGAAGCCTTACAAAACACAGTAAATGAACTCAGTAAGGCCACCTCAAACCCTAATGGTGAATCTTCCAACACTTTTGTCCTGCAACCTCAGCAACAACTATTGGATAATATTCCCCGTGAATCGGTCCAAGAATTCCTTCAACGTCTCTTTGATGCAAGGGACATTGAAGACATACCACAGGCCCAAGCCAAGATGATCTCTCTAAGAAAATCAAATTAGAAGTTGCTGATTTTTCTAGGCAAGGTGATGCTCATGCCTTTCTTGACTTGGCTTACTTCAGTTGAGAATTATTTCACTTGGCACCACATCGAAGATCCTCAACGAGTAACTTTTGTCAAGATGAAACTAAAAGGTCCTACTAGAATTTGGTGAAAAATATTGATGACCACAATGTTCATATGGGCCACCCTCCCATCACCCATTGGGAAGTTATGAAAGAAAGATTGGAAGACAAATTTCTGTTGTCTGACTACATTGACTCCTTCCAACGAGAGCTTATCAATCTTCAGCAAGGCTCCATGACCATAGATGAATACACTCATAAGTTCCATGAGCTTTATATTCGAGGCAAAATGAATGAAGATGATAGCATGATGGTCACCCGCTAGCGGGAAAGATTGCGCCTAGAAATACAAGATAAGTTGGCAGTATTTGATTTTACCACTATTGAAGGAATCTCTAGCAAGGCGCGACGCGTTGAGCAAGCGTTGCATCAACAAACTGGATGACGCTTCAGTAACCAAGCCGGGGAGTCTTATAAAAAGGGTCCGTTCTACTTTCAATCGAGCCCCATAGCAAGGGTTCCGACAACCTCCAAGCCAACCACAAAACCACTTTCAAAAGCAGCAACAAGCTCCACCACAAAGTCAACAGAATCCTCAGCACAATCAGAAATGAAAAACAAATCAGAATAATACTAAAGGAACATGAATAGTAGCTAAGCAGGATATTGTATGTCATTGTTGCAAACAGCGAGGTCATTATGCTGAAGAATGTCCACACAGAAATCTACATCGTGAAGGTGAACCTTATGATGATGAACAATATGAGGAAATTGAGATGGAGCAACCTGATGCACTACCTTCACTAGAACCGGAATCACCACTTGAGGTATTCACCATTGATGATGACAGCCCATTGCTTTTCCTTCACCGGCGTCTGTTAGTTGCAAATGGTACCGAGGAAGACGATGAAAATCAAGCTCCAATTTTCAGAACAAGAGTCTCTTGTAAAGGAAGAGCTTGCAGTGCCATCATTGATGGTGGAAGTGCTATGAGTGTCATATATATAGAAGCAGTTGATAAACTTCAGTTGCCAACTATAAAGCACCTAAGGCCTTACAGAGTTGCATGGGTAGATGATTATTCGATTCACGTCAACCGACAATGCATTGTTCCCTTAAAGATGGGCTCGTATGAAGATAATGTCAAGTGTGATCTTATTCCGATGAATGTTGCCCACATCTTATTTGGTAGGCCTTGGCTGAAACACTTAAAGGTCATCACCGATCATGCGGATGACATCTACACTTTTAAAGGGAATGGACGCCGAATTCAATTGAAGCCCATGGAGACTCCATTCTCTGCAAAGCAAGCCACTCCTACTGCATCTCCTCACATCCTCACCATACGCAAATTTGAAGTTGAAAGTAAAGAGCAAGGTGTGATGTATGCTTTGGTTACCAAACAGGTGACCGAATCAAATGAAGACTCAAGGCCATCAAATCCCCAGGAGGTACACCCATTGCTCAATGAATTTTCTTATTTAATTCCTGATGAGCTTCCAAATGAATTGCCGCCAATGCGAGACATACAGCATGCAATAGATCTCACTCCTGGAGTATCTCTCCCTAATCTTCATGATTATCGGATGAGCCCATCCTAACATGCGTAACTAAAGAAACAAGTTGATGATCTGTTGCACAGAGGATATATTCAAGAAAGCCTAACTCCATGTGTCCTACCCCCTCTCCTCACACCAAAGAAGGATGGAAGCTAGCATATGTGTATGGATATTCGTGCCATCAACAAAATCACTGTAAAGTATCGCTTCCATACCCCTAGACTTGATGATATGCTTGATCTTATGACTAAGGCTTCTGTCTTTTCTAAGATTGATCTTTGCAATCGATATCATCAAATCAGAATTAGACCAAGTGATGAATGGAAGACGGCCTTTAAAACAAAAGATGGTCTTTATGAATGGTTGGTTATGCCTTTTGGTCTTTCCAATGCTCCTAGCACATTCATCCGTGTTATGAATCAGTTGTTAAAACCTTTTTGTTGGAAAGTTCGTTGTTGTCTACTTCAATGATATATTGATTTACAGCAAATCAAAAGGGAGCATCTTGATCACTTGAAGAGCATATTTCAGCTTCTTCGCCGGGAACGTTTCTATGTTAATTTGAAGAAGTGTACTTTTATGAGCAATTATGTGGTTTTCCTTGGCTTTGTTGTCTCTTCTAAGGGTATTGAAATAGATCCATCTAAGGTTCAAGCTATCCGCAATTGGCCTATTCCGACAACTCTCTCACAGACTTGCTACTTTCTATAAAAGGTTCATTTGAGATTTCAGCAGTATTATGGCTCCAATCATTGATTGTATGAAGAATGGTGAATTTAAATGGACAAGTACAACAACTAGAGCATTTGGAGAAATCAAGCGCTAGATCACGGAAGCAACAACTAGAGCATTTGGAGAAATCAAGCGCTAGATCACGGAAGCCCATCTTATGACTTCCAGATTTTGATAAAGTTTTTGAAGTTGCTTGTGATGCTTCTCATGACGGCATTGAAGTAGTTCTTAGCAAAGGTCGCCTTGTTGCATTTTTCAGTGAGAAGCTCTCCGATGCCAAGCGCAAATATCATACATACAATCTCGAATTTTACGCCATTGTGCAAGCTCTGCAACATTGGCGTCATTACTTGATTGGAAAAGATTTCGTCATATACTCCAATCACAAGGCATTAAAACTTCTTCAATCTCAACAACATGTAAGTGATCATCCAATTAAATGGAGCTCTTATCTTCAGGCATTCACATTCAGTCTCCGTCATAAACCCGGCAAAGAAAATATGGTAGCTGATGCATTAAGCCGTTGGAAACATATCCGCACTATTATGGCAATCACCGTAATAGGATTTGAGCAGACTAAGCAAGAGTATTCAAATGACAACGATTTTGGCACAATCTATGCAGATCTTCTTAACACCCTCATTACCACCTACATGATGGATTCTTATTCAGAGGTAACAAACTTTGCCTCCCTACTACTTCGATTCGAGAACATGTTGTTCGTGAATTGCATTCAAGAGGTTGTAGTGGTCACTAGGGACGTGACAAGACATTTACTCTCGTGGATGATCATTTTTATTGGCCACATATGAGAGTTAATGTTATCAGCATTTGTGAACGTGTCATACCTGTCAGTTGGCTAAAGGTACCAAGAAAAATACAGGTTTATATCAGCAGGTTTATATCAGCCACTGCCTATTCCTAATGCACTGTGGAAAAAAATCAGCTTTAATTTTGTGTTAGGACTTCCAAAGACTACACGGAAAGTTGATTCCATCTTTGTTGTTGTTGATCGTTTTTCTAAAATGGCGCATTTCATTCCATGCAACAAAACATTGGATGCTTATAAAGTAACTCAATTATTCTTCAAGGAAGTTGTCCATCTTCATGGCCTTCCCAAGACAATCGTCTTGGGTCGTGACACCAAATTTATGAGTTACTTCTAGAAGACTTTGTGGATGACAGCAAAGACAAAAGCTTCACTTCTCTACTGCTCACCATCTGCGGACTGATGGACAAACTGAAGTTGTTAATAAAAGCCTTGGACGGCTGTTACGATGCCTTATACGTGATCATATCACCACATGGGATCAGGTTCTACCTATGGCTGAATTTGCTTACAACAATTCAGTCAATTGCTCCTCGGGCATCTCACCCTTTGAAGCAGTCACAGGTGTTCGACCAAGCTTGCCTCTTGATCGTGTCCCATTGCCCCTTGAAGCGCGCCCTTGTGTTGAAGCAAATAACTTCATCAAACACATGCAACACATTCATGACAAAGTTCGACGACATATTGCCACTAGCAATGATAGTTACAAGTCTCATGAAGACAAACGCCGTCGTTTCCTAGAGTTTTTTTAAGGAGATATGGTTATGGTCTGTATTCATCAAGAAAGGTCACCACCTTGAGCAAACAAGAAGTTCCATCCAAGAAATACAGGTCCATTCAAAGTGTTGAAGAAGCTCAGTTCCAATGCATATACTCTCGAGTTACCTTTAGATATGGGTACCAGTCCCACATTCAATGTTGCGGATCTTACTCTCTATCATGGGCATGATAATGAGGAAGATTCTGAAGAACAAATCATTACCTTACTAGCTGCTCCACCACAGGAAGATAAAATTATTGATGTTCTTGATGATCAAATTGTTTCTACCCGTCGAGCAGAATTTCAGAAGTTCCTTGTCCGTTGGCAAAATTGGCCCATCTCCGATACTACATGGATTACTACTACCGACTTCCAGCACCTAAATCCAAATCTTTATGAATGTTACCAAGCTATTAACTCGCCGGAGTCGAGTTCTTCCGAGCCGGGGAGAGTTGATGCAGTACGGCAATCCAAAAGAGTCCCTAGGCCCACATGATGGACCCAGCCATCCAACCCAGTCCATTGGGTTTAGCTCACAGGGCCAAATTGACTGAGAAGCTACTGTGGCATTCTAATTTTATGTTAAGTTTAATTAGGAATTGTTTCTTGTTTTATTGTTTTATTGGGATTAGTAATTTTCTTATTCATAATCTTTATTACATTATATATAGAGAAGCCCTCCATTGTATTACGGCATGCTTCCTTAAATTGATAATAAGATTTCAGAGTTCTCGTCAGTTTCATGAGGCGTTTCGTGGTTGTAATTGTGCCCTAGTGGCCGAAATCCATCTTGGAATGGATCAATCCTCGGGAGATTGATCTATTGATCCCAATCGCAGATCTGGGCTGCGCCACATCGGATTAAGCTTTAATGGAGTAAACCCACTTACACCCAATTACCAAACCACTGGACCAGAATCAGGATGTGGAACATGTCAATTTGAGGAAGAATGAGAAGAAGAAGATCGGAGAGAAAGTTGGTTCTGTAAAGATACAGGCCAGGCTGACCTGTTGGGTCAACCCACAACCTATTGATCACTCAGCCCATAAATCAAATGAGTTGTCTTACGGTTGTACAGCTAGATAGTATATAGTTTCCTTAATAGTACCTGTAATCCTGTTTTAGATCCCTGTAATTCTGTAATTAGATCTCTAATTTAGGCAATACTGTATTATAAAAGAACCATCGTCAATACAAGAAGTAACATATTCTCTTGCAACTCGTCTCTCTCATCTGTGTGTTTCTGTGTTCTCTTGTATGCTTCTGGCTTGGTTCAAGGATACCTCACATGGTATCAGAGCCCTAATCATCTTACAATAGTGGTGTTCTCTGTTTATTCAAAGCATAAGAGAAGCTCTGTGCTCTTCACGTTTCGTCTGTAAGCTGTGGAAAGTACTGGATCTGCTGTGATCAAAGGTGGCCCACCTATTGATCAATTTTTTTTCCAGACGAAAATCCTTCTATCTTGGTCGTCCATCACTACTGGGAATTCTACCTATTTTTTCTGGATTTATTGATCATCTAAGGTCAGTCATTATCTCTGATTTGTATTTCTCTCTTTTCAGCAAATAGTTTCTATCACAGCCGTTCAAAATTCTGGTCCCTCAAGTTTTTATAAATATTCCACTTGGAGGAGTTTCGAATTTTTGACCAAGAAGTCTTTGTGTGATCTGATCCTCTCTCTGATCAGTTAGTGGGGCCCACAGATCAAATCTGTGCCCAGATTCAAGGTCGTCGGGGGCAATTTTCTGAAATTTTTTGGATCCACTGATCCCTGCTGCATTTTTCAGTCATCTGATTCTTCTGTCAGGACCTGGATAACTTCTCTTTGTTCAGAATCAAGGATTTTGTCTTCTGATCATCAGGACCATCCTTATTGAAATTTTAAGATCTGGTTAGCCATTTGTGACTGGCTCTCTCATCTGTTCAGTCTGTTCACTTTGTTTCAGTTCAAATGTCTTCTGATCGCTCTGTATCAGGCATTACTATTATACTTGATGGTAAAAATTATGCCTATTGGTCTCATCTAATGCAAAATTTTCTCAAAGGACAAAAGCTTTGGAAATATATTGCTACACAGATCCCTACACCAGATAGTAAGGATATTAAATTTGAGGAATGGGAATCTTCAGTAGGGAAGATCAATTCTTGGATTGCAAATTCTGTCACACCCTCTATTGGGAATCAATTGGCTAAATTCACCTATCCTAAGGATGCTTGGGATTATTTGGCCAAACTGTATACTCAATCTAATGCTGCTCGCCGGTATCAACTAGAATGGGAGATCAAAAATGCAGATCAAGGAACTGACTCCATTCATGATTTTTTTATCAAAATGACTGCTCTATGGGATCAACTGGCTCTCATGGAACCCACCTTTACAACAACTAATGATGCCCATACATTTGAGGTCTATAGGCAGCAGACTCGCTTGGTTCAATTCCTTATGGCTCTCCGCCCTGACTTTGAACATGTTCGTGGTTTGTTACTACATCGGTCCCCACTGCCTTTTGTTGATACGGCACTCTCAGAACTATTAGCTGAAGAACAAACTCAGTTTTCTCTTACAAAGAAGAAACATGTCGAACCTACCCATGTCCTATCAGCAAATGTTAGTACCTCTCAGCATCCACCTGGTACTAATGACTTCTGCAATTATTGTAAGAAGAAAGGACACTGGAAACGGGACTGCCCGACTCGACCTCCAAGGCCAAACACCAAAAACAGACAATCTGGTCATCAGTCGGCTCCCTACAATCTTATCCTCAGCGATCCTATGCTGCCAATGTCACTGAAGATGATATACCTGCCCCTCCACAAATGGATCTTACATCACAGATCCAGGCTATGGTTGATGAGCGTATGCAACAGCTGTTTCTTGCTTCCTCCACTGGTTCTGCTACCATTTGTAACGCCCCACCCTACACGCATGCATGATATTGTCCGCTTTGGCCCACGGGCCTCACGGTTTTGTTTCTAATGGGCCAAAACCCATCAAAAGGCCTCATGCAAGGTAAGCTCTATATATAAATCCATTCACTTTCCTCTCTATAGTCGATGTGGGACTCCGGGGCGTCACAATCCACCCCCCTTAAGGCTGCACGTCCCTGTGCAGTAGCCTGCCAGTCCCTGTAGCCTGCCAGCCCTCTTGGCCCGCCCACATGGTAACCCGCCCACGGCAGGGGACCCACACTCGAACTAGTCGAGAGTAGGCTCTGATACCATGTGAGGTATCCTTGAACCAAGCCAGAAGCATACAAGAGAACACAGAAACACACAGATGAGAGAGACGAGTTGCAAGAGAATATGTTACTTCTTGTATTGACGATGGTTCTTTTATAATACAGTATTGCCTAAATTAGAGATCTAATTACAGAATTACAGGGATCTAAAACAGGATTACAGGTACTATTAAGGAAACTATTTATATACTATCTAGCTGTACAACCGTAAGACAACTCATTTGACTTATGGGCTGAGTGATCAATAGGTTGTGGGCTGACCCAACAGGTCAGCCTGGCCTGTATCTTTACAGGTTCATCCTTGGATGATCGACTATTCTATTTATAATCATATTAGACATTAATCAAGGCTCTAAATATGTCAAGAGTACAAATTAGAATAAATAAAAGAATAGAAAGAATCAATCCGAGTCTATACAAGGAATACAAGTAGAGAGAAATCAGCTATACATAGCTATACAATTTTTGACTAAACAACCCACGTGTGGGAGGCTGTAATGGGCCTTTGTTGGGCTGGGCCTAGGGCCTGTTAACATACAGCCTTGTTATCATAACATTGCAATATGGCCAAAGCTTTTGCATTCATAACATTGAGTCTGCTTCGAAGTTGGGGTTGCCAGAAGAGCCGAGTCAGCAGGAAAAGCCGTAAAGAAGGCTTTTGGTTCTTCCAGAATAGTACGCTGGGAGGTGAGACGAAGTTCTTCGCGAAAGACCTCCTAAAAGCATGTATCAAGATTAGCAGAATTTTCTCTATTCATGAGAGCCGACCGAACATATTCAAATTATGGTCGTAGATTCATAAGAAACTAGCTAATGTGAGTTTCTTATTGCAACTTGACAGCCTCAAATAGAAATCTAGAAGAGACTGTTTGAAGCAACATGGAATCCCTTTCAGTTCATAAGGTGAGGAAACCATTAAAGTATTCCTGCATAGATTTATCCCCTTGATTATACTTTGCAATTTCATTATCCAAATGAAACTTCCAGGCCTTATTTTTTTTACGATAGACTTTCTGGAGATGAGCCCACATGTCAGTTGCGGTAGTGTAGGCATGAAGAGCCACAGCAAGAGATGGATCAATGGAGTTAAGGATCCAAGTGATCACTTTAGCATTTTCTTTGGACCAAGTGGCTAAGCTTTTGGAGTTAGGGGTACTTGTAGTGTATGGCTTAGTGATCGATCCATCAAGATAACCAAAAAGCCCTTGTCCTTCAACAAAGTTCTTTAAATGGAAGGACAAGGATATATAACTCTGCCCGTTAAATTTAATGGGGATAACATCATACTTGTCCATTGCAGAGTGTAGTAAAAAAGAAAGAGCAGCAACAGTTGAAGAAGAAAACAACCAGCAGCAATTTAACGGTAGTGGATGAGGTGTCAAACAATCCCCCAGATCCAAGACAGCACGTCAATCGGAGTGGATGAGGATTCTAATTGCACACAGCACACACAGGTGCAAGATGAGTCTTCCAAACAACTACACAGGTGCAAGATGAGGCTTCCAAACAACCCCCAGAACCAAGACAGCACTTCAATAATAGTGGTTGAGACTTCCAATCGTACACAGCACACACAGGTGCAATTCTGAAATAAAAATCAGGCCAGAAACAATCTAGGCGACATTGATTTTACTGGATGGATCCCTTCGTGGGGCCCACAGAGAGATCTGATTGATGATCAGATGAGATGCTAGAAACCAAGATCAAAATCCCTTTCCAGCAGTGTAGGTCCCAACAAAATCCAGCCAGAATCTAGGATTTTGTGCGGCTGTGATGAAAACTATTTCAAAAAGTTGAATAATCACAAGATGGATCAAAAGGCCTACCTCAGATAGCCGAAAAATTCTGAAAAAATCTCCAAAAAGACAAGGAGAGATGGGCCACCAAGGCTGGAGAGAGACTTCTGGATTTTGTGATGATCGCAGGTGGGCCACAGTGATCATAAGACTGTGAGTTTTCACTCACGTTTTGCTTCCAAAAAGCATAGATCCTTGATCTGCGTTGCTTAGATGATGTTGATGAGGTCTCCAATAGATTATGGCTTTGATACCATGTCAATTTGAGGAAGAATGAGAAGAAGAAGATTGGAGAGAAAGTTGGTCCATCCTTGGATGATCGACTGTTCTATTTATAATCATATTAAAATCAAGGCTCTAAATATGTCAAGAGTACAAATTAGAATAAATAAAAGAATAGAAAGAATCAATCCTAGTCTATACAAGGAATACAAGTAGAGAGAAATCAGCAATACACAGCTATACAATCTTTGACTAAACAACCCACGTGTGAGAAGCTCTAATGGGCCTTTGTTGGGCTGGGCCTAGGGCCTGTTAACATACAGCCTTGTTACCTTCTACAGAACAAGATACCAATTGTGGTTAGCTTCGAAAGCAAGTAGTTCTTCTTTCTTCTTCTTTTTTTTTTTTTTTTTTTTTTTTTTTTTTGAATATTAGAGCAAGTAGTTCTTCTGCCAAAGCATTTTGCCAATAGGGTTCTTTGGCAACCTATGAATATGAGAAAGGAATAGAGACGGAACCTAAAGTAATGAAGAGTGTAGTTAAACCATACTCATGAGGTTTATAAATACATGTAAAGCACCACATATATAGGTGGCTCAGGCGGATGTACCTGAAAACGAAGAAAGAGGGATCAACAATGCAGATTGATCAAGAGCAGGTTCAAAAAGTCCATAGCATCTACTGGTGTCGAACATATAGCTCATCAATCACAAGAGGAGATAATGGAGTGGGTAAGTCAAGAAGATAGGGTGCCTCTTTGATTTGAGAATTTAACCGAAAAGAATCAAAGGAATATTCTCAAGGAATATAACATTTCACGAGTTGTCAATGCCTCAAGCCCCAAGATCATACCATAGGAAGCCTTTGTGAAGATCACTATAAGTCTTTACGTCTTGAGGTGAAAGCTTGGTCCCTTATAGGGAAGATGTACAGAGCAAGCAAGAAAACTTGCAAATAAAAGAGAGAGAGAGAGAGAGGGAGGAGGAAACCAAAAAGGCACTCATATGGAGAAATATTATTCAAAATGGAAGTGGGAAAACAATTTATTGAATGAGCAGCCGTATGCCCGTATGGACAGCATCACCCCAAAAAGTAGGAGGGAGTAGTTATTCAACAAGGAAGAACAATATTCTCCTACAAGCAGACTGCATGTACAATCCAGCTCCATGGGGTGCACTTGGGCCCACCTTTGATTAGTGGAGCCCCTTTGATACTCGAGTCCCACAATCTAGCATCAACCCTAATTTTACAACTATTGAACCTTCACTCATCGTTGGATTGAATTTCAAAAAGATTAACAGTTAAGACGCTAATAAACTTTAAGGTTGTCAAATCAAGGGCTAGGATAATCTAGTGGGGCTGATTTTTTGGCTCCTCCTCGTCAATAAGGAGACCTTTCCATCTGCCCTACTTCTATTGATAGGCATGGATCTAAAGGGGCCCACAAGCTAGATTGCATGTAATTGGAGAACATTCTACCAATAAAGAGTGTCAAAGATTGTATAAATGAAATGCCAATTTTTCCTCTCAGCAATCTCATTTTACTATGGGATATGTGGATAGGAGTTTTGAGAAGTGCCTCATCTTCAGATGCAGGAGCAGTAAATGCTTTAGGTCCCTCATTGATAGTGTGCTGGGATTGAAGTCGAATGTCCTCCCATAGAACTTCCTAAACGTAGGGATCTAAATCTGAAGACACCTCTCTATTCATCAATGAGGGATGGATGGACTCAAACTTTAGCCTTAAATTCATGAGAAATTGACTAATATGGGACTCTTCTCGTATATAGTGTATAAGAAGAAAAGAGTAGGGAGGCAAAACCACTGTAGTATTTCTTAAACTGTCTTGACCCCTTGACAGTATTTGGCCAATTCAGAACAATCCAAATCTGAAGATGCCTCTCTGTTCATCAATGTGGCATCGATGGACAGAAATCTCAGACTAAAAAATTCATGAGAATTGGACTAATATGGGACTCATCTTGTATTCAGAGTACATGAAGAAGAGAGTCGGGACTCAGGAGGCACTGTTAAGAATCACGGAATCCTTTTTAAGTCCATAAAGTCAGGAAACCACTATAGTGTAAGAACCCAACCTGAATTTAGAATATTTAATGTAATGTTAAGTAATTGAATTTGTGAACTAAAGAATGAAATTAAATCAATTGGGAGAGATCAACCAACATTTGGGAATTAGGGCACAATCCTGATTTGGGCACAATTAGGGAAAAAGTAATTAATTGATTCATTAATTAAGGAAATAAGAAATTAATAATAATGGGCTAATTAAATTAAATTAAGATTTGATGGGACCCATCTACTATCTGAGTTGGACGACCAACTCAGGGTTGTCTAATGCCATTAAGTTGAGTACCTGCGAGTGGGTTGAGGGTAAGGATGCAAACTTATATCCGATTCTCCAATTATATAAAGGTTCTGACCCATAAAAAACCGGGTTTGGAATGTGTTTTAGATTCCAATTCATAAGCGGGTTCATAACCCATTTAGGTTCCCTTTGATACAAGAGTCTGGGTCTGGGTCCCATACACAAACCTCTTCTAAAAGACACTTCCTAGGACACAAAGACTCCCTCCCCCACAAAATTATCTCTTGACGAAAGATAATTATCCATGACTCCTTTGCTCATGTGGGTTTCCAATTTTGCTTAGGATGTTTCTAGTTTGTTTTATTAGATTTGTTTTGATGAATCCAAAATACGATATATCTATTCTCGCATGATCTTGCCTAGTTGAACTATCATTGAACTCTGTAAACCTACTTGTTGAAATTGTATGGAATGCGAATTAGGGAATGCTTACTTGCTGAGGTTTTTATAAACCTGACATACAACAATTGGCACTTTCAGGTGAAGCACAATTAATTAATACTCGGGACATAAATACGATTGAAGGAGAATTGCAGGGGAATCAGGATTGAAGCGCAAATGATGTAGTCCGGAGACATCAAGCTCATACGCAAGAGAATTCATTTTGATTAGCTTTCTTCTTTTATTATGACGTTGCAATAGGGCCCTTCAATCTAGCCATGGTTGAGTATAGGGCCGTCAAAATGCCACACGACCCGTTAACACGACACGAACCCACACGATATTAACGGGTTTGGGTGGGCTCTTAATGGGTTCGGGTCGTTAATGGGTCCAACCCGTTAACACGTTAAGTTAACGGGTCGTGTACGAATTAAACTAGTAACCCGTTAACAACCCGCTTAACCCGTTAATTTTTTTTTAGTTCCTAAGTATAGCTAGAATTAATTTATATTCTAAAGAATAAATTAAAATTTATTATTTTATAGTGGGGCTTTAGGTGGGATCCACTCAAGATCCTCACTCACAGTTTCGTGTGGCTTATATATTTTTCTCCTTATATATTTTTGTATGGATTTTCTTTTAATTTTCGAAATGACTTAATTACTTAACGGGTTAACAGGTTGGGTCGTGTAACCCGTTAAATTATCAGGTCGTGTTCGGGTTGGATTTTTTGACCAGTTAAGTTAACAAGTCGTGTACGGGTTGAGGTGATTTTAACACGAATTCATTAACCTGTAACCCAAATCCGTTAGCACGACACGATTGATAGCCCCAGTTGAGTAGTTGAACTTTAAATACATAGTTTGACGTTTTTATTATTAATTTTAGTTTGAGATTTTTCTTATGCACTGCTATGATGTGTGATGTTGTGATTGATGCTTGAAAAGTTTCCCCTGCAAAGTTTTGGATTTGATTTAATCTCATAAATGCAGAAAAATTTAATATGCAGCTCGAAAGGTGGACTTCTTCGGAAATCCAGGTTTCGGGGTCGTGACATATAGTGTTCTTGAACTGTCTTGTCTACTTGACATTAGTTGGCCAATTCAGTGTCTAAGTAACACTTGTGTACCTTATCAGTTTGGTGAGACAATTTTCATAAATGATTCCACATGTCCGAAGCCGTCAAAAAGGATTGCAGAGAAAAGGCAATGGTTGGCTCAATGAAGTTAAGAATCTATGTGATCACCTTAAGAGTTATTCTGACTCCAAGTGGCCTTGGTTTTCTTATCTGTGAGAGATGGGATAGTCTCATCTAGATTCCCAGAAAGTTCTTCACCCTTTTTGAAAGTTTAAGATGAAAAGACCAGCCCATATAATTCCTGTTGTTTATAAGAATAGGGATTACATCATTTTTCTCCATTAGATCAATCGGCAAAGGTTATTTACCAAGAGAAGAAAAAAAGTTCACCAAAAGAACTAATGGCCAGAAAGTATACAAACGGGGCCAAAAATGAAAAACTATGAATTTTACTGCTAGGCATCCAGCTTGTATTGGCCTCTAGAATGAGGTAATCACCAATATAACTTGATCCAATCAACAATCAACATTCTACATTAGAAAAAAGGACAATTTTAACACTTACCATTGAAGTAGGATGCAGGTCATTGAAGTAGGATGCAGGTCAAACTGCTGATTAGTTGGTGGTGACGAAAAATGTTTCCCAAAAATTGTTGATAGAGAAACAGGAGAAAAACACTGACTTCCTCGCTTCAAAATCCTAGAAAAATATAGATAATACCTAGAAAAAAAGGGGCGACCCTGGTGGTGCTTCCTCATCCAAAACAGACTGATGGTGGAGAGTCCCAGTATGTAATCTCTCAGGTCAAAAACAGTGCTGGGAGTGTTGTTGCATGCTGTCAATAAAAGGAGATCCTAAAGGGATTCAAAATTCCCCATTTCTTCCAATGATTGTCCCTCCTAAGAAAGGAAGAGTCTCCCAAAATCAAAGAGCCATACGCTCTGATACCATAACGATCAAAGCAATGAAAGGGAGACTAGGCTGGAAAAATAGTCTTACCATATTGTGTAGTCGACTAGTGTTTATAAAGGAGTTGGACAACCCAGTCGACTAGTGTATATAAAGGAGTTGGACAACCCAATAAAGGTTACAATTAAGGCCAAACAAGGATATATAATTATCTCCCAAGATTCATTAGAATCCATTTAAATCCAATCCTATCCATTTACAGCTGAGCAATACAAATAGTACAAGGACGACTACATAATGTAATGTGCTCCTTAAGTCAGCATGGTAATCCAAAGGAGGAGGATCTTCAATGGTCCTCGGTGTCTCTACAGGATCAGCATCCACACTAGCAAAGATAAGCTACAACTAGCTCAGATTTGAAGTTGGCTAAATCCTCAGTTAGGAGTAGAATTAAAATAAGAGATATTATCTTATAGTTGATAAAGTTATTATATTTCAAATGATAGCATTGTCTCTAATCTTTCAAGAAAGAGTTAGCATTGTTTCCTCCAAGAATCCATGAGGAAAAAGTAATAAGAAATCAATGAATAATTATCCAAATTTTTTTTAGAATTAATTCGCTAGGAGAGGATGATTCCACCATGAATCCAAACCACTTATCCAACACTCTAGACAGCCAATACCAACATCCACGTCAATGATGCATGATTTTTACCATATCATTTCCATATGTGAAACCAGATTTGAAGTTTTCAGTTCATACCATCAAAAACATATGCTTGGATTTGACTTCTGGTATTGCTGAGTTTATAAAATGCATCATTAGCTTTATCAGCCAAAGCACGATATTGCACTGATGCCACAACATTGACGAATACATTATCCTACAGCATTAACAAACCAAACATGTATAAGCATGTCAACATTGCAAAAACAAGAATTATTTGAATTACGCTTTGAAAGCAGTCCAAGAGCCATATATATAAATTGATTTTGATTTTGTGTATATCAAGATAACAAAAAAGATATTCTAAGAGCAAACTGCACTTGCGGTCATTTTTGTGGGCCCACCTTCAGTAAAGTCTAGAGAGAGAGAGAGAGAGAGAGAACTTCAAATCTCTAGATTGGTATTTAAGTCTCAATTGCATACTGGGGCACTGGAGCAACAGATTTCAGGTGATCTATTTCCTTTCTCTACTCGTGTTTTGTGGTGGGGTTGGGGGGGTAAAAAAAACTCAACAAAAAAAAAAATAATAATAATAATAATAACCACAAACAAAGAAAACATGACTGGCAGTTGTCTCATAAAGAGAACATGATGCATTCTGCTCATACTTACATCAGGCCTCAAACAACATATATAATCCATTAGATGAAAATGAAATGCAAATATATGTTTTTCACCAAGAGTCAATAAAATATGGATTTGCCCCTCAATTCCTCTTTGCAAATCACTCCGATTTCTGCTTTTATGTCATTTCTAATTTCTAATCTCTAATCTCATCTACCCTCTCATTTTCACCCCACCTCTCATCTCTCCCCATTTCTCGATCATTCCAGCATTCCATCAAGAAAAATAAGCATTTCGAAGGAGTCAGTGGTATCAATAGAGCATGGAGACCATTTAGATCCTCAAGACTGGATTACTGGTAAATTTGTTCCCTCTCTTTCGTTTAGTTTCATCTGTTCACATGTCAGGTTCTTTGCATCTAAGATTAATTTTAAGCATTTAGCTTCACTCTAGTCCATTACTGCATAGTTTTTATAACAAAAGAAATGCAAGAATGAGAGGGGCTATTGGATCTGTTTTCAGGTCATAATAATAAATAGCGCCGTTGCCAAGTTCCTTGTCACCGTCACTTTTTATCAGGTAAATTATAAAGCAGCCCCTCCTGTCCTTGATTTTTAGAATTCAGTAGGTTCTTATTTCTTCTTAGATGACATGGTGAATGCTTACTTGAACTTGGGAGTTGTCTTCTACTCTTGCAGTGACAACTCAAGTGACATTTAATTCTTCCTTGTAATTTCATTTCTGTGACTCTCATGAAATTTCAAATGCTACTATCAGTCGCCATGTAATGAATCCAAATTGTGCATTATTTTGTTTACTAAGCACAACAAAGTGTGCTTTCACTTAAACTGGAGTCATTTGTTTTTATTTTTCTTTTTCTTTTTTTTTTGGTTTAACTATTTAAACCTAGAGATTCGAAAGAATTGGATGACCCCATCCACTTTGAGTTAATTTGGCTTCAATCCGTGTATCTTCATGCCAAGGGAAATGCGGTAAATAGAAAGTTAAGATCATTTAGCAAGCTTCAATGTTGACCATAGAAGCAATGAAGAGATTTGAAGCCAATTCTCTGTTTGAAACCTTGGGTGCAAACTTCCAGAGATCAAAATCATTATCAGTTTATTAAATATAGAAAACCCTTTAATGTTAATAGATGAAAAAAAAAAAATTTGAAGTCCAAGTCAACTAGAACCTATAACCATAGCGAAATAAGAAAAAAGAAAGTGCTAGGGACAAAAGCATCGTACCAAACGAATTATCTAAGAGCCTAAATGTATGTCTGTCATAGTTTGGAACATTTTCACAAGAAGAAATAATAGCTCTTCTTTCCTTACTAAGATTCATATAAATATCATGAGAAGTGAATGGCTAGAGTTCAAGCATTATCATGAAAAAGGCATGACAAACCTTGGTCTTTGTCTCACATTTCACATCCAGTTGCTGCAACCTCAAAGAGAGATGACCAGCCAGTTGACTTCCAAGAAACCATGGTAAGCAATGACATCCTGGCTCAAGTACTTCGTCAAACTTTCCAAATCTTTCCTTGATTGCCACAGTCGATTGATCCACTTGAATACAGCAGCAAAGAAGCTGACCCATGGTGTACTTTCTAGTATCCACAGTAGTCATTTGAATATCATCAAATATTGAATTCACACACACACACACACACACACAAAAAAAAAAAAAAAAAACATGTAGTTTAAATGCGTAAATGTTGAGAGCAAACATGAATGCAATGCGCTTAAAATGTGTTTAGCAGGATTGTGACAATAATTGAATATGGTGGTCTCTAAATTAATTACATAACAATGCGTGGCAAAACATATTCAAATGCACAATATTGTATTTATCAAAGGCCCAGGATAAACCAGAATGGAGAAACAGAATTCACATAGCCGGCCCAAACATAGCTGGGACAAGGCTTTGTTGATGATGAAGATGAGTCTTGTATTTATCAAAAATTTCTGGAAATAATCTTGTATGAAGAGCACATGGAATGAACTACGAGAAGGGTAGACAACTAAAGACATGGAATGAAGTACTGATAGCTGATTATGGAGTGACCGATGATCTCCCTAAAGAAAAGGATGGGTGGAGAAGTAAATCTCACAAAACTGACTTCAGAATTCAGATAAATGGGATAGGGCATCAATGAGACAACATTTTGGTTGCAACAAACGAAAATCTAGGATACTCGTGTGAAGATGGTGTTGAAGTGGTGATACAGATACCAAAATCATTATCCCTTGCTCAAGATGTTAATTCATTGAAACCATTCAAAAAAAAACAAAAAATGTCAATTCATTGAAGAAAAAGAACTCTACCTTTGGACGAGGTTGGTGATTCTAGTTCATTAGGCAAGGCAACTCACCAACATATGGATTCTGGGAAAAGTTCAGTAAAGATGTATAAACAAGATTTACTTTCCAAGGGTAGGGTTTGGTGTTGGTGAAATTCGCATTATTACCACTGATAAAACTCTTAGAGAAGAAAACCATTTGTAATGATACTTGGTGTTTGTTTACCAGCATGGTGAAAATAGTAAAGGAAATAGATGTGCAGAGACTAGTTAAGTTGCATTCAAGACGAGTGTAACCAGTGACCTTTGGAATCGTGTAATGAGAAAAGTAAATCTCCTGTCTGGTATTTTTCTCTTTGAAGAAAGCAAAGTTTCTATCCTGCCAATTTTTAAGTGTATCTAATCATGAAATGTAATGACACACGCAAAAATCGTGTTGCTTTCTTCCATTAACATCGATTTTATCTTGCAAGACATACTTTCTTACGTTATCATTGATTTTATCTCACAAGACACTCACATTATTTTATCACAGATGACCTACTGAGTACATATTTGCTTATGGGTTGTTGGGAGGGACAGAAAAGGTTGTTTCCAGGATTTTGAGTTTCACAAACAGAAATGTGGGTGGAGAGCTTCAGTTTCAACTTTCAACAGAACGAACACAATGAGAATTTAGCATAAGTACGAGATAACCATGCTGTTGTTAAGTGGGTATCACTCCAGAAATGGCTGAGAAAGTAAGCTGGTCTGGTCTCTGGTAGGATGCATGTACATTCAATATTACTACTGGTAGCCCTTAATAATTACATTCATCTCACACACTGGGCGAATGAATTGGCCTCATTGTTTATCTAGAGAATGTTCAAGGTCATGACTGTCTTATAAATGGCCTGAATATCAATATATGCACCATGCTTCTAAATGTCAGCTACAACAAATTCCACATCACAACATCAAAATTGCTAAATCCATACAATTTATCAAAATTCTGTTCTTGAGATATATAACTAAGAAGCTACATGAATATGCATACATAAATGTGTACAATACACTCTCAATTGTTTCTGGACAGATTCCCTATGGGAGTGTTTGTGGTCTACAAGTTCCAAAAGGACCCCATACTGAAAAATGTTCAAGGAAGGGTGGATCACATTCTATCAAGATAAAGAAGACTGAAAATGGACCCAAATGGAATCACACAATGATTTCAAATGAATTCTGGTATTTTTATATGTAAAGAAAAAAATTGACAGATATAGTTCTTCAAAGTTTCTTTCTTTCTCCACATCCTATTAATATCACTGGAAGAGTGGAACAGTGGAAGTGACTATTTTTGCAATTGACCAAGCATGATAATTAGCAAAACTATCAATAAATGCTCCATTTAGCTCTACCGCTTATATGAAATTATAAAATACAAAATTTTCAAAAGGAACATAAGTAGAAACTTCCGAGCAATTAAACCACTTTCTCTCAGAATAAAAGACATTAGCAACAATTTTTCATCCTTTTTAGCATTCAGAAAGTCATGAAAATGGAGTTGATATGATTAACAGATCCTTTGACAATCCTTAGTTTCATAATATTCTATGTTCTTTTCATGCATATTACTAGACTTGTAATCACTTCTACAAACCACCCAAAGATCACAAAAGATGCAAGAATATATTTACTTAAACATTTCTAGTTCCAACTGCTATCACAAAATTCCTGTGCCAAACACCATATACCCATCTTGAGCAGAGCATAAAATCATAAGCACTCACCTTGCGGCTTATATAGGTCTTCATCAATCAAATGGAGGTAAACTGGGTTTATACATAAACAAGGGTTCATGCATTTGGAAAACCCAAATTATCCTTTAGTCATAGTTGTTTTGATCTTATCCCTAACCCAATACAGGTAAACAGAGTTGCAAGTAACCAGATTTATGACTAAAAACTTAGGGTGGCCAAAACCATTGTAACTTCTAACGTCCAAAAGGGACTACAGATGTTTCAATGATCATCCATTTCCCTTGTCTAACAAACTAGGTTATAGAATATTTTTAACATAATCACATGCATACCAATCCCATAACTACATAAACAAGTAACGCAGTATATCAAATGGGTCTGTTCCAAAGCAAGCAGGAAAGATAAATTGAGCCCCAATTGAAACAAATCCCCAGCAGATAGATTTTTATCAATGAAAACAAGAAACCCACAGTTCTCCAACACATAAAATCCCAAATCTCCAAAACCCAGTTAAGCTAATAGTATTCACAAACATAAAAGAAAACACCATCCCTACAGATTTCAAAATATTTAAAAGGAATCAAGTACTTACAATATAAAAAGCTCTCTTCAACAAACAAATGAGTAAACCCTCCCTCTCCCTCTCCCTCTCCCTCTCCCTCTCTCTCACTGTAGAACAAGATTTATACAAATTCAACAAGTGGGGTTGAACTAAAACTAACCCAATTTAAAACACTTTCATTATAATGCAATTTTCCACCAGAATGTTAGAAATTGAAGGAAAATTAAATAGAATGTGAATACGGAAATGTCAAACCCACCTGTAGCGTGAGTGTCCCGAGACAAACAAATTGCAACATACCCACCCTTTATAATTGATTGGGAAGAGGATCCCCTGTTTTGGACCATGTTTGGTCCAACCTGTGGGTCGTACGTGGGGGTAAAAAGATGTCCCATCAACACATCCCATCTCCTCGATGAAAAATAAAATAAAAAATTCTTCCCATATGGCACCCCCCTCATTGGACAAAACTCCCTTTGGTCCAAACAGGGGACGCCTTTTCAATTGATTGACGTCTAGTCTAGCTGTGATTGGAATTTATCTTAAAATATTGAGGCATCTGCTGTGCTGGGTACGCATGAAACAGAATAAGGAGAAGAAACCGTTTGAGAGGCCTGTGGTCTCCGTGGGCAGAAGAAGATTGGAAACTGGAGTCTGGAGTTATCTTTTGTCCCTTTCCTTTCTTTCTGTCACAGGAGTCTGGGTCTGGCTGGCATCTCTGTGGGCGGAAGCAGGAATCTTTTGAGTAGGCCGGGGTTAACGAATCCAGATTATGGGTCAACGAATTCGATCACCTTAACTTGGACACAACTCGTTAAGATAATGTGTCAAAAAATCCAATATGAAAACGACCTGTTAATTTAACGGATTATACGACCCAACCCATTAACCCGTTATGTTATTAAGTCATTTCAAAAATTAAAAAAAAATTCATACAAAAATATATAGGAGATTTTACCAAAAAAACACTTTAGATGACCAGTGGATTTAAAAGAACATTTTAACTGACCTTGCACCAAATCAGTCATTTTGCCTGAAAATATTTTTTTTTTTTATTACTTTCAACTAGTGTCCCTAAGGACCTTAGTTTTATGAAGCTAAGCGTCCTTAGGGACCATGCTGTGTATATGAAGTAAAATAAAATAAGGTTGTTTCCTCGTTAACAAATTATTCTTTTTTCAAAAGCTTGGTCGTTTGCACCTATTTCTTCCGACCCAACCGTCCAAGATGGTAGATTTCTTCCGATGCAACCGTCTAAGAGGATAGAGCACCGATCTGACCGACCCGCTGCCAGAGCGAGAGCTATAAAGTTGCTGGTTTTTTGGGATTTTATGTCTAGAAACTTTTGGATTTTGTGGACATGAAGTTGCAAACTTTATTCATTCATTCTTTTCAAAACATATCAATTGAAATTTTTCTGGAGTTTTGTAAATTTCTCTGATTTGGATTGTGGAGAACAGGAATATGTGAAACATGAGATTTTTCTACTTAGTAGAGCTAAAAAAGAAAGGAAAAGCTATAGATTTCAGTGCTTATGGGTAAAAAAGATATAAAAGTTTTTTGGGTTTTCATTTTTTCATCTTTCTGCAAAGGATTTTGTAGCTGGACAGATCAAAGATCACTAGAGAATAGGGAGAGAGATATTTGGGAAAGTGGGTTCTAAAAACCTTAGAAAAATCTTGCTAGATGAGGATTTCAAGCATTTTCACACCTCTTTCAGCAGAAAGACTGTTTTGAGCTTCAAATTTGTTGTTTGAAATGAAGAGGCAGAGGAGTTCTCTAAATCCTGGCAAGAAAAATGCCCTAAAAATGGCGTTTGCCCTTTTTGGAAGACAATGGGCAGAGACAAATACATGATCTACTGTCATGATGAAAGTGCATATTGTATATTATACATTATTGAATGGAATCATTACTTGGAGACACTGAACATATGAAAATATTGTATAGAGTTCTATACAAACAAGAAAGAACACTATAAAACAAAACAAATTGTTATAATGAAAAAACTAATTCGTGTACACTACAGGGTCCCTAGGGACTCTTAGTGTCATAAAACTAAGGTCCCTAGGGACGCTAGTTGGAAGTGCTAAAAAAAAAAATGTACGCCGCAGGGTCCCTAGGGACTCTTAGTGTTATAAAACTAAGGTCCCTAGGGACGCTAGTTAAAAGTGCTAAAAAAAAACACATTTTCGTGCAAAATGACTAATCTGGTGCAAAGTTGGTTAAAATGTTCTTTTAAGCTCATTGGTCATCTAAAATGCTTTTTTTTGTAAAATCCTCAAATATATAAGAAGGAAAATATATAAGCCACACGAAACTGTTAGTGAGGATCTCGAGTGGATCCCACCTAAAACACGACTATAAAATAATAATTTTTTAATTTATTCTTTTAGAATATAAATTAATTCTAGCTACATTTAGGAACTAAAAAAAAATTAACAAGTTAAGCGGGTTTTTAACGGGTTATTGGTTTAATTCGTATACGACCCGTTAACTTAACGTGTTAATGGGTTGGACCCGTTAATGACTCGAACCCATTAAGAGCCCACCCAAATGAGTTAATATCCTCTGGGTTTGTGTCGTGTTAACGGATCGTATGACATCTTGACGGTCCTACTTTTGAGGCTATGAATGGACCTGGGTCCAGTCTGAATCCTTGACCCTTCAGCTCAGCCTACACATAAGGGTAGAAAAATCCGACCCAGCCCCTGCAAACTCATAACAAACCCGCATTTGACCCGCATATGGCAGGTTAGGTAAAACTGAAGTGTTTAAATGGGTCACGCATAATCCATTAAATAGGTAGGTAATGGTTCGCGCTGCTTTTCTAGAGACCTATTGAAACGTTTTGGCACTAATAACAGTTTATATGGTATGAGCAAAGGTTTTTGTTGGGCTTTTTCTGAGGCTTGGAATCAAACTCAGCATTATTATTTGAAATGGATTGGGCTTAACCCAAGCCTAGAGAGGTTGGCCCACGTTTGATGCAAGTTATGCGGATCGGTTCAGGTTGACATTCATTTGGTACATGCTGGGATTTAGTGACCCGCATAAGCCAGTGGTCAACCAAACCCCTTTTTATGTGACTTTATGCATTTGTGTTTAGGGCTAACAGGCTAGAGCTTGGTTTACAGGTTCTCTCTCCTCCCATGTGTGAATGTTCAAGGTTCTCTCCCCATATGTGTGGTTTCTCTCCTCGTGTGTGTGTGTAACAATCAATGAATTCACAATTATTAATGCTTCTAATTTGTTCTGAGTTTTGGATTCTCATATTGGAAATCCATAGTTCTCTTTCAATGGAAAAAAAGTGGAGAAAGCTTTTATTTAGGTGTTGTGTGTTTTGAAATACAATCAATCTAAAAAAACAACAAGATTCAATAATAATAATAATAATAATAAAAAGAAGAAATGGTTCAATAATTTATTCCTCCCAATATGGAAAAGGAACAAGAATTGTCTTTGCTGCTTTGAATGAGACCTCCCTGTTAATTCTTCTATCTCAAAAAGGCGATGTATCCACAAGGGGCATTTTGGACCTTTTAACTGTTTAAAACTTGCAAAAGAGACTTTTGCTTTTGCAATAAAATGCAATGTTGAGGGACGTAGGACTAAACGCCTCCTTTTTTTAGTAAATTTTTTTTATAAAACCCATTTAATTTAGGGAAAAATGGAGAAAATCCCTGCGGATGGTATCATAAGCTTTCTCAATGTCAAGTCTTACAGCTGCCATCGATCCGGATCCTTTTAACTTCAACAGTCGGTTGATCATCTCTTCAGCTATAACAATTTAGTCCACTGCCCGTCTTCCAAGTACAAAAGCCCTCTTGAATATCAAAGATGATTCTGGATAAAAAGGGCCGACTGATTTTGGATAAAAGGGGCCGAAATCTGTTGACAAGTATCTTGGATAAAATCTTATAGACCACATGGCATTAATAGGTCTATATCTCTAAGTATCGTGGATTTTTATCCCCCATTGAGAGCCAAGACAGTCGAGCTTGGAGAGCCCAGAACTAATGAATTTGGTGGAGTCGCAATGAGCATTGGTATTGAAGGTTAGATTATATTGTTGGAGGCACTGGGAATCATAGTATATAGGGGAGTTCTGGATACCATGAATGCGGTGCTTGAGACGGTGAACCTCTTCCGTTTTCAGGATGCAGATGAAACCATGCTGTTTGTGGATTAATCAGATTTTGTTTTTACAAAAGGATGGATCCACCTCAAAATCTAAATTTGACGCAAATCATGTGTTGGATATGGATGCGACATTAATTAAAATATCAATATCTGATTATAGATCCGTAAATGAGACAAGAAACAGGCCCAAGTAAGGTTCATATAAATCTAATTGGACTGTTAGTGTTAAAAAGTACAATTCTAAGCCTCTCTTTGACATCTCTATTTTCGCGTTCTATTTGTCTAAATGTCTAAAGCGAGCATAGGCTAGGAAAATAAGAGTGTTTGCAGGCAAAGCCTCTTAAAACCACAGTCCCCTTTTGGATGCATTTGAAAAGTAGAGGGAAAAAAATAGAGGCGAACCAGCAGTGCTCTCCACGTCCACAACACTTTATCTGTTTTTCTTTTTCAAAATCTTATAGTCAATCAAGATCCAAAGCGTTAGAAATGCTCACAAGATCAAACACCAAAATGAGACCAAATTTCAGCCGTTAGATCATTACCAATCTTGAGATATATGTGAAAAGTTATGCGCCATTTGATATTATTTTCTGGATTATGTGAGCCCCAAACACAAGATCCAAACTGTTAGATCTATTTGGAAGGCTGAACACGACTATAAGTTCAATTTGAAGGCTAGATACATTGTGGGTCTTGAGAAATTTGTGACCTAATTTGTGAACTAATATCAATTGTTGATGTAACACGCTCAATTTTGAATTAGTCCATAGGCAGTCCTTTTTTTCTCTTTTTTAATTATTTAGGCATAGTAAATCACAATCCAAACCATTGAAGATTTTCAGAAGGTCAAACATTGCTATGGATCTAGATTTCAGCCATTGGATCATCACCAATCTCCAGACATGTGCAAAAAGGTGCGAACCATTTGATATTGTTTTTTGGAATCTATAGGCCCCAAACACAAAATCCAAACCGTTAGATCTCTTTGATACCTCATGGATATGATCTATATATATAAAAAAAAATAGGTTGCATGAATGTCAAATTTGAGATTGTGATAATTTAAAAGAGTCGGTAGTGTGTTCATTCTTCAATAAAAAGAAGGATTCGATTTTGCAATTGAGCTCGTTGTGCAATTGATTAAGAAATTGAAGCTCAATTTTAATTTCATTTTAACGTGAAGGAGATATTTTAGGGATTTAAGAGAAGTTTTTTATTTTAGCCATCTAAATAAAGAGTCCAATCTATAATGAGTTTCCTTTTAAAGAGTCCCATCTTCCACGGTCTCTAATCAATAAATGCATATTTATATATTCTTATCTAATGCCATAGGTAAGTCTTATCTATCCCTAATGTAGCGGGATGACATTTAGGGTTGCCAATCAATTGAGCAATTGCACATTGTTTGTCATTTTTTATTTTAGCCATCTAAATAAAGAGTCCAATTTAAACTGAGTTTCCTTTTAACGAGTCCAATCTTCCGTGCTCTCTAATCAATCAATGCATATTTAAATTTTCTTATCTAATGCCATAAATAAATTCTATATGTCCCTAAGCTAGCTAGATGACATCTAGGTTTACCAACAAACTTAGCAACTGCACATTGTCATTGTCATTAACAATTTTGATGGTTTGTTTATCTTTTTTTTAGTTTCAAAAATATATATTTTTATATTGGTTTCGCATGGGTTTCTTGTTTCTTCTAAATCACACTTCTTATTTCTATACATTTCCTTTTTTTTTTTTTATGCATTTTCCAGTGTTCAACTTTTTTTTTTCCCCTTTTATCACAGTCCTGTTTTATTTTTATTTTTTATTTTGATGGATTCTTTTTTAGTTTCCGCGGTAATAAGTTTTCATGGACTTATGAATTTTTTCCTTCTATTCTTTGGGTTTTGATTTTTGGTTTTTAGGCATTGAATTTAATGGGTTTATTTGTTTCTTCTAAGCATTTCTTATAATTGGGTTGTCTATAGACTTTTTTTTTCATGTTGTATTTTTGAAGTGTTTTTATCGATTTTAATTTTTATTATGGGTTTATTCTTTTGATTTCAAAAAAATGTTTGAAGTAAAATAACCAACTAATTTCAAACAAATTAAAGTGCTCTCATTTTGAAATTAACCAACTATAGTTATTTTGAATATTATTATAGATTTTAATTTTGATTGCAATTTTTACCATCTCAATATAATTTAGACTAAATATTATTTAAAGATTATATTCTTTTTAATATTAAATTAAGGTTTTACTAGTAAGCTTGAGGGGTGTAGATTATAAGGGATTAGAAACATCAAATGGTGGTTGATATTTTGTGTATCCCTAGGTCACATCAAGATCTTTTAATCCCCCACCTTTCCATGATTGGCATGGCCCCAAAGAGGCCCCACAGGCTAGTTTGTATTGACTATTGAACCTGTTTTTGGATCCGGGAATAATTTGGATTTAGATCCAACATATAAGGTATGAAACATTTAGATCTAGATTTGGATCCCTATGTATTTTGACCCGATGGGCCTAAATAGCTTGAGTCATATTGATATTTAAGAATCTAATTGGCTTTGATCATATACCATTTAATAGCTCCACTTGTTTATTAAAAAAAAAAAAAAAACTAATTTTGAAGTTCTTTTATCCAATTATACTAATGTATTTCACATCTTAAATTATTCTTTTTCAGTTGATGCTGGAGCAAGATACAACACAGTTTGCATGTCAAATCCGAATCTTGATCTAATCTATGGAGTCGGATCCAAATGCAGTGCTAATCTTATAAATAAATTCCAATTCTTTAGCAGCAACTGGGATGCCATGAAAGGTTGAATGCCAAGTGTATCAGGTTGGTCCACTAATTAAATGGCCAAGATCACACTTCCAAAGAACACATGCAACACATCTATGTTAAGCACCTATTTGACTTCCTGAGCGCGCTCATGTCCTCAGTTTTCAAGCAATGGACCACTTTAGAGTACCAACGATCCAAAATATACATTGTTCTTTAGTAAAAAGATTACAAAAACAGAGGTGAAGTTGAGTTTCAAAAGTCATCCTCACGATGGGGCAATGTATTAAGTCAGGAACAGAGATTCCTCATTGAGGATATATGTATGGACGAGGATTTCACATCTATATTAGTGCACATCGATGAGTATAGCTGAGAAAAATTAGTATTGATATGCATAACTCTACAAAATGGAGATTTCCAAATCCAATGGGCCAGGGTCAGACCTGAAAATCCTCGAAGTAAGGAATCCCACTAGCCCAAATCATTGTAGTAGTACAATGCCAAATGTGGGTTTTCCATCATTCTTGGGGAAAATCGATGAGGTAGTAGATGAGGTAGTAGCCCTCAGGAAAATCGAGTTAAACCATATTGGCCAAACCAGGTTGGACTCAGACATCCTTTTCACTACTGCGTCCTCTGATTAAGTTTTTAAGACATTGCTAACAACAAACCATAGCATTCCATCCGAACTTCAGAATAGAACTAGCAACACTATCATATAAACCGCAAGGTATACCCAACCACCCTACAATTCAAATGAGTTCAACCCAGAAGAACAAGAAAGCATATAAGCATGAATATAATCCGACTATAAGGAAAAGAAAAGAAAACAACTCTCTATAAACCGTCTTTTGGACAATCACCAACCTCAACGGAACTCATGTACTAAGGTGGAACAAATGCAGACATCAATAGCCGGGCCTCAGCGCCAACTGCTCCCCTAAAGAAGCCCATCTCTTATTTGAGACGCAATGTCCCTGACGGCACCGGGCCCGTGTGGGATGAACACTGATGAGGATTTTGAGTATGCACCGATCTCTTTCATGGTGTCAAAATACTGAGTAACTAACACCATATCCATCACATCCTTGGCTGTTGTGCCGCGCACATTGGCAGAGAATGCAAGCACACTCTCCCTCAGGCCGTCCACGATGGCCTGGCGCTGGTGAGCTATACCAAGGCCTGCCAGATACTTGGACTCCGCATCTCCTTCAGCTCGCTTAATCTGTAGAATCTTATCAGCTTCAGCTTTCTCATTCGCTGCCACCCTGAGTCTTGCAGCTGTAATTACACCATGGATCTATTTTAGTGTTTGAAATAGGCACAATAACTTTATCAGTTTTCCTCTTAATAGAAGCTTAAAACGTTCTACCTTTAGTAATAAAAAGGAAACCAATCAGAAACTATCCTCGTATGAAGGTGGTGGGTCCCTATGACATCATGGGAAGTTAAAAGTCAACCAATTGAAAGCACAATCATAAATTGAAGACATAATTAGAAGTTTAGGCTACGCTTGGAAACTAGTCATTTTGGAAACAAAAAATCACAAAACAAAACCGGGAGAGTTTTCTAAATGTCAATCTAGCTCGTCCTTTCTATTTTTCTTTCTTGTTGATGACATGATTTGATCCTGCAACCTCGGGGTTGCATCTGTGAGCACCTTCCAGGGCTCATCTTGCCTTCGCTTCCTCTTGAATAGAAAATTTTCCTTAACCGACTTAAAAGAAAAGTTCAATTTCCAAAAAGGTTTAAATTTCTGTTAAGCCGAAACTTGTTAGACAGCATTGGTACTTGCCTGCGTTGATCTCATTCATTGCTCCTTTTACACGCTGATCAGGTTCAATATCCACGATAAGCGTCTGAACTATCTCATATCCATAATGTGACATGGCCTGCACTTGAGACACATGCAAGAACCATATTATTTGATAAATTTGGTTCAATACTAGTGGAAATATATTAAAAGTATAACAAGAAATTACCTTTTCAAGTTCATCTTCTACAGCTCTGGCTATGTCATTCTTCTGCTCAAAAGCATCATCTAAATTCAACTTTGGAACACTTGACCTAATGACTGATAACAGGAGCATCACAAGTCTTATAATCCATTTTTGGCAATGACCATAGTTAAAGTAGTTTGCAAGACATTATGATGATGGCTTGGAATGGTTACTGTGTTTATTAGTCACAATACAGAACTGAAAGGAGCCATTGATTTCTCAGACTATGTTGCCCACATGCTTTTATAACCTTAGGTTTCGCACTAGGTTTCAACTAATACCTGTGATGACCCTAATTAATAATAGTGTGAGGTTCACAATTCAGGAAAATATTCTCCTGCTTGCAGGTGAATTTCAGGGGAGGGTCCACATCTGCGACGGTCAAGATGGGTGGTGAGCCTGCGAACTGTGCACAGGAGAAAGTTTTCCTTATAATTCAAAACCTATAAATATCAGCATGTGCTAATACAGAAAGGAACCAGTATCTGTTGATGAATAGGGGTGCAGACAAGCTGAGCTTCATGCTAATGATTAGTAGTGCATGCATGTCAAGCTGAGCAGAAACTTAGTGCAACATCAGGTTGACTTGAATGTTAAAATAGGCATAATGGATTGAGCTAAACCAAAATTTGTGCTGTTTGGGTTTTGATCAAACACTAGCAAGCCAAGCTCTTGTTGAGCCAGGACAGGCAGGACCTGGTTTGAGGCTTTGAGCTTGGCTCATGAACCACCAAGCTAGCTCAAGCTCAGGCTCAAGCTCAACCCAACTGCCCAAACTTTTTTGAAACTCTATTCCCAACATCTTCAGAAATGCCAGGTGTGGAGACCTCATATGACGTATAAAAGGAGCAGAAAACGTTACTGACTCTTATGCACCTGTCTGCCTACCTATGAAAAATAAATAATATTTGATTACTCCTAAACAATCAGTGATAAATTAATTCCTAATTTCAATCAACTAGTTCAAAATAACAGTGCGAACAATGACAAACAACCTTCAAGATGGTAGAAAAACACCCTTCTCTCATGTGTTCTTGAAAACTATGGCAAGCAATGACATTTTTTCTAATCGTGTGTTTGTTCTTTTTGGCTCACAAATAAGGATGATGGTTGAATACATCACTTTCGATGTTTTAAACTTTGAGGCCATCATCTCACCGACAACAGATCACCTTCAATTTATAAATTTGTTTGTCGAATACAGAATACATTTAGTTAAACAAAATTTGGGAAATTTGGGAGTTCAACTGTTCAAGACAATTAGGAAAAATAAAAATGGTTATAAAAATGAATAACATGATTTAACAAGATTACAACACATTGTACGGTATTTGACGCATACAAGAAGCAAGAGAGCCCAAAATACTTGGAAGTTTGCCCAAATAACTAATCAATTTTTTTTGCAAATATTTATGCATAAGGAAATCCTGTATAATATTAGAAGGTATTTGCCAGAGGAACAAGAAGGTTGCAGGTTAATCCAAGCTTCCTTTCCATAATGCCCCCTCCTGCATCATCATCCTGAATGTATTGCAATCAAAGGAAGTACAGGTATAAGATATGGACTAGGTTTGGCCAATGCACCCTCGATTGCAACAGTTGTAAAGGTGCACAGGTTCTAATACAAAAACAGATGTACATAGCTAGAAATTATAGCTCAGATCTAGAATTTATTCATACCATCAAAGACATAAGCTTGAATTTGTGACCTAGTGTTGCTGAGCCTATAAAAGGCATCCTGTGCTTTTTCCGCCAAGGCACGATATTGAATGGATGCAACAACAGTGACAAATACATTATCCTGAAGTAAGAAAAGCACTAGAAAACTTTACCATAAATAGAATCAAGCAAAATAAGAATTCTTTTGTGCTTCAAAATCTTGTTCACCATAAATATGAAAGGTAACAGCCAAAAGATAGATTTTATGAGTTCTATTTCATGTCAGAAAGAAAGTGTGTAGGGAGCTGTGCAAAAATCTGATAAAGAGATGAGTATTTCAAGTCAAAAAGTTCATTTGACTGTTTCATTTCTCAGTAAATGTTAAAGATGCAGGGCTATTTTGTTAGTTCGCTATCCCTTCTGTGATCATCTTTCTACTTCTTTATGTATTTGCTCAATGAGGGGCTCATAGTTCGGGATTGCAGGAATATCACTTCCAATATTAGTAACGATTGCTGCTTTATCAATCAATGAATAACACTCGCAGCCTTGCAGGACCCAAAGTTCTAGCAAGATTAAAATTGAATTGCAGATGGTCAGAAATTTAATGTGTCTAAGATTTTCAATCAGCACAGAAATATAAATGTTTCTGAGGAACTCTTTTAACATTAGGTGGATATTACATCTTCACTTTTGCCTCATTATCCCTGTTGAGGATACAGCCATAAAGTCCTAAGAAGGAAAAGAAAGGAAAAAGGGGGCAGCAAAGGGGACCCTACAACTAAGCAGAAAATATAATCAAACATGAGTGCCGAACCCCTTCTTTAGCAAGAATCCACTGCCTCATTGGCTATCCAATTAACAAGAGAAAAAGGATACACCCAATTTTGCTGTAAAAGCTAATTCCATTGGAAACATCTGCAAGCAACCAATGAGCCTTAAGAGGTGCCCGAACTGCATTGGACTGCAGATGTGGAATCATCCCCCACTAAAATGTTCCAAAGACCAATCCAATCTACCTCACAGGGTCATGCTCAGGGTATTTCTGTTTCCATTCTATTAGGTTTTTGGGAAAATGGGGAGAGAGGAACTCTTAAGGTTGCCAAATGCCACTAATTTTTAGGAAAAGACCACTAAAAGAGTGAAAATTGTCTCACGTGGTGGGTTTTCTTAGGAACTCCTGAAAAACTACCTGCAGCATAAGGAAATTTCAACTCCCTCTTGTTGTACCGATATTTTCTCATAACACGAAGGATTTTGAGGAACCATAAGGTTTTACTCTCCCATGTTGCTAGACTAAACCTAGTAAGATTCAAATTCTTCCATTTGAATATATGAGAAAGTAAAAAAGAAGAGGTTCATAAAGTGTAAGAGTGTATTAATCTCCTTTTAATTGTTAATTGTTTTCAATTGCTTGAGACATTTTTTTACAAAATTTAAAGGCCTTTTGTGCTCATTTATAATCAGTGAAAAAAAAAAAAACTGCCAGGCCCAAGAACCACCCAAACATATTCAGTAACCTTCTCTAGTTATAATCCTTTACCATTATCACATTCCATGATTTACTGATTTCTTTTGTCTAACAAAATATTGCAGCGTACTGTACAAAATGTTACACCATATAGATTTCAAATCAATCCAAGTCACACTTTACAGCTAAGAGTTGAACTGGTGTTTGTTTATAAATTGAAGGTGAGATGATGAAGTTGTAGAGTTACATTCCACACTTGTCAAGTGAAAACACAAACACTAAGATTTGACATTTCTGTATCTATACAAATTTATGATAAAAACCTTGCTCTTTGGTTTATATAAAGGTTACTAAATATATTAAATAATAAAATGACAGGAAAACTTCGGTTGGATAAGCATGTCTTATAAGGTGAAATAAAATTAATGGTAAAAAATGAAATGAAAATTGAAGATTGGTCTGAAAAGAGAAAAGATCAGACACCATGTTGCTTGGTAATTGATTCAGTAATCCTTATTTTCTTGATTTTTTTTATTTACTTTTATAGCATATCTGGAAAATAAAGATTTACAATCCAATCTGAATTCAATCAGGTCATCAATCATCATAACTTCATATCCGAGTTTGATTCTCATACCATTGGATGAGTGCCTCTCAAAAGAAAATAAAAAATAAAATTGAGAGAAATCCCAAAATACAGCAGAGATAAATGACTACAGACCTTGGTTTTCGTTTCACAACGAACGTCAAGTTGCTGTATACGCAACGAAAGATGTCCAGCTACCTGGCTGCCAAAACACCAAGGCACACAGTGACATCCAGGCTCAAGCGCGTCATTGAACTTCCCAAAGTCTTCTTTGATAGCAATAGTTGACTGATCCACTTTTACACAACCAAATGCCTGCCCCATTATACGATTCCTACATATGAAAGTTTATTAGAAAATCAGCTTCAAGTAAAATTGTAGAGCTCAAATTCATAACCACACTGCAAACTGAAATTGTTTAATGAGAGAAAGGAAGGAAATAAATTAAAAAGAAAAAAGAAAAACCCGAATGCAGCGAAGTGGAGCAAGATTAGTTGTTACCATTTTGAGTTCATCTCAACAGATTATAGTCATAGTTATATGAAAAGCAACAGGATAGGCATTGAAGATAAAACACAGCTAGTTACATCAATTCTTAAAAAACAAATAACATCAATTAAAAACAGAACTATTTGGAAAATGAATACCAGATAACAGCATATTCTTAAATCAGAAAAACAATTGTAGCTTTTGCAACTAAAATCTGGAGTCTCAAATAATTGATGACTACTTCTTTCTGGCAAGCTGCGCTCAAGAAAAAGGTGTAGCATGTATTAAAGAATACTGTGAGGCAAAGCAGAATGCTGCCAGGCCTAGACTGTATTTGTATTTCATGAATGCCCTGGAATGTATTTTTATATGCGATTCTGTGAAACTTAGCAGCCACTAAATACTGTGCACCACAGTGATACCCATTCATTTTGACAAGAAACCTATAAACTCTCCCTTTGTGTTACAAAACAATTCTCATATTAGATAACACTTGCTATCAAAGTCAAGCCTTCAAAGAAACAAACACTAACATTTCAAGTCAAGGCAACTGATATAGATATAAACTTGAAAAAATGCAATATGGATCTTAAGGCCTCAAAAAACCTGATGTATGAAGCAATTTAGCAATTACATGTGCATCTGTTAAATTAGCAATAGAATTGTTACCCATCATTCTTTTGGTTTGACCAGCAGAGTTGCAACACCACTGTGCCAGCCTCAGTATAGCATAAGTCCAGCTCTCTTTAGAATGATCCTATTATAGTCCAGGGTGGGTCTTGGCCCTATTTCAAGGCTTCTAGCTAAACAAATCATAACCAGCTCATGTATATAGATTTGAGTCTTTTTTTATTTTTTATTTTTATGGTTGGGACCAAGCTCAGTTATGACTTCATGTAGAAAGGACGGAAGCCTGAAACAGGCCAGGTGACAAGCTTTGGCTGGACCAAGCGCATTGAAGCTCTATTGACCAGCAATTATACAGGTTGGTTCTACATCTTGGTACAAAGATATACATCTCACAGGCCATTACTATCAGATGATACATGGCTAATTAAATTAGTATCTTGCAAATGGATGCTGCAGCCAGCAGTCCACATTTACTAAGGGAAAACACTGCAGTTGCCAACTACATGTGATAATAGGAAGGATGAATCACCTAATGACTACAATGTGTCAATGTCTATTGCCAAGCAAATGGTTTGTCTCTAAATGCAGCCCGTTCAATTACTGGGTCAAACATTCTGGCAGGTCTGAAAATTAGGCACTGTATGCATGAAGGCCCCACCATTTGCAGCATAAATATGCTGGTCAAGTGAGGTGACCCAGCTGGGCCTGTAGCGCAAATAGAGGCCCAGGCCTAAACTTTTCAGCTAGAGACCAGAGAATGAGGCCCCAGCTGATGGACCTAAAACCATCCCAAATCAGATTGTGACATGCTGACAAGGTTAAATAAAATTTCTACTAAAAGCTACTTTTGAAAATTTTCCCTAACTAATTTAAATTGGCATACCAGGCCTGACACCTGGATACTTCAGAGAGTCATATCCATATCACATGTTGGCACTTCAATTTTCAATTTTCAATTGCATCAATGTCATATAATGGCATCATAGACACTCTGCCCCTTAGCTAAAGTATCATCATCATCATCATCACCATCAAAGCCTTGTCTCAACTATGTCGGGGTTGGCTACACAAATTCTATTTCTCCGTTCCGATCTATCTTGAGCCAAATCCTCATATTAGTATCCTCTTCCAAATTTCTTAATTTATTCCTTATGAAATAAATTAAGATACAATAAAGTAAAAAGCATGCCCTACAAACACCCATGCAATAAATTGTATAATGTTGATGCTGTTAACAAAGGGTCCACAAGGCCCATGTACAATAGGTCCACAGGCCCATTCATATGCATCACGGCTCACGGGAATGTGGAAGAAGAATTCTTTGGAAACTGGAGGATCCTTATTGATCAATCCCTGCTTCATTTATAATGTCTACCAGCATTAATGAAGGCATTTACAATCTCTGTATGTGGAAAGAATATATGTTACAAACTTAAACATGGAAAGGGAATATTTTTACTGATAAATTGGTCAACTAATCCCACGTGATGCATATGAATGGGCCTGTGGACTTATTGTACATGGGCCTTGTGGTGTTAACAGATACCTGCGTGTATAATTATCTTTTGAAAAGCATCAAATTGGATGATTGCAACACAGAACCATGTAACATATCAGGACATGGAGATTATTGAGAAATCAGTGATATAAGAGATCTTAAACCAAGTCCTTAAAGATAACTATCACAATAACCCGTGCTCAGCATGGTATCTCCATGCATTGCAAAATAAATAATCATAAATTAAAAAGGGTTATGAAAACACCTCATTTCATAGAGCAAGTTGCATAAAATGAAAATAGAAAAACTGGGGTAGAAAGGATATAGAAGAGACTTTTTACAGAAAGGAATAAATCTTTAAAAAGTAGAGAGTTAACATGAGTGGTTTGGTGGAGTAGAGGTTAGAAAACTTTAAAAAGTAGAGAGTAAACATAAGTGGTTTGGTGGAGTAAAGGTGAGTGGTAGATGAAAAAAATAAATATGAGTGGGCAGTTGCAAGAAATTAGTAGTGGAGAGAGAATGCGGATCACTTGAAAAAAAAAAAAAAGCATAACTGTAAGTCAAAGTTAGAATTAAGAGTCAAAATTAAAGCAAAAACCCTTGGCTTTAATATATTATAATTGCAAGAGTTGCAAGAGGCATATTAAAACCAGTTGACTAGATAAAGGCAATGTGAACACATGCATATATAAAGAAGGGGCTGGAATCCATACATGAGAAACGCTCCTATGAGAGTATGAGAGTAACTCTCACACTGTTATGAGAGAAGAGCCAGCCCTTTTTACATGCTCCCAAAACTGATGGACCCAATTTTCTCACTCATGATCTGGGTCAAGAATCAAGGTGGCCAACACTTAAATGCACAAGATAGGGCTCTTGGTGCCCTTGCACCGCAGATATTGCATCATCTACCAATTCTTAGTTCCAAATCTGTCTTGCACAAAAATTGCAGAACACACTTTTACCTCAGAAGCTGAAACTGTGGAAAATATCAACATTAAACAACATAAATCACTCTCCCTTGGAAACCATTTTCATTTCCCACAGAAAACACTCCTCACAAGAAGGGCCATGAGCATGAAAACAGTTTCCAAGGGAGAGAAACCCTTTCCATCATGCGTGCCCTCTTCGAATCTTTCATAGTTCAAGGTGAAAGCATTTTCCACAATTTTTGCAAAAGCAGTTTCAGACCCAAGATTCAGAAACCCATTTCCTGCAATTTTTACACAACAGAAGGGACACAACAAACCCATCTCACTTTAAAATAAAATAAAATAAAAAAACATTTCACCAGGCCTAATTATAGAAACCAAAACCCAATATAAAACTAAATCACTGTGTAAATAAAATATCACATTAACCGTACACAGTCAAATGTTAACTTCTCATACGCAACAGTGAAAGAATCAAAACCCCCAAAAAGAAAACATTATAATAATAACAAAGCTTTTGGGAGAACTCAACATCACAGCCAGACAGTGCTCCTACAAAAGAAAAAAGTACATACATATATAAGCACATCAACATATCGCATTCAAACAAACACGTCACGATCATTATCTTGATAACACCAAACATGGCCCCCTTTAATCCAACCCTAAACAATACAAAACAGATTTCAAGAAGCAAAGAACCAAAAAAAGTAAAAGCACATCAACATATCACATTCTAACAAACAGGTCATGATAAAGCCTAATACAATACAAAAACAAAATCCAAGAAACCAATCATCACTAAACAAAAAGGAGATATCAGATTTCACAAAGTCTATTCAACAACAATGAAGAAAGGAAATCGACACTCAGGAAATCGACACTCACCGTAGAAGAAGATGAGATACCAGAAAGAAAGAGAGAGAGAGAGAGAGAGAGAGAGAGAGAGAGAGATGGAGATGGAAGAGATGTGAGTAGGAATTTGAGTACTTATAGTTTGTGCTCGAGTCGGCAATTAATGCCTCCGGAACCTTCTAGAAAGTCGTGATGATTCTGAGTGGGGCCCAGTTACGATTAAATCTGAACCATTAAATATAGGACCCCAACTTCTTGAATGGATCCTCGTTAAGTTTCACTCTAATATAATCTAATCTTTCAGTGTGATTTGGGCTCGTCCTCATATTTAATACACGCTTGAGCCAAATCCGCAAAAAAAAAAAAAAAAAACAACAGTAGCGGATAAGCATCCGATTATTTCGGTTGCTTGGGAGAGAAGAGATAGCACAAGCCCGCCGTGGTGTAAATGCATGTCTCTCAATGGCTTTAAAATTGGTACAACGAAAGGGGGTTAGAAAAGTCTCCCTGTGGATTAGGGGTGTAAAAAAAAACCGAAAAACCGTCTAACCGAACCGAACCGAACCGAACCGCGGTTAATAACCGTGTTTCACGGTTCGGTTACGGTTACGGTTTTTGAAATCGAAAAACCGCGCTTCACGGTTCGGTTACGGTTTTTATCTTGACTCACGGTTATTAACCGCGGTTAACCGTTAACCACGGTTCGGTTAACCGTATTCCCAAAACACACGGTTAACCGAACCGTTTCACTAATAAGAAAAAAACTTAAGGGCCTAAATGTGATTTTTTTTTTAGAGTAACATATTATGCCATTCTCTAACTATTATTATTTTTTTTCACAATAAGTTTGATTAATAAACAACAAAATTTTCATAAAAATTTTTAAGTGACAATTAACCGTAACCGAACCGTTAACCGCGGTTAACCGCGGTTCGGTTTTTAACGGTTTTTCACGGTTCGGTTACGGTTACGGTTTTTAAAAACCAAAAACCGTGAAACACGGTTCGGTTAACCGTTTTCGCAAAAACCGCGGTTAACCGAACCGTTACACCCCTACTGTGGATAAGTGGGAGCCAAAGTACTGCCCCGTTGATTTAATAGTCCTAATGTTGAATAACCCCTCAAATTATTTATTTTTTTAAAGTTCAATCCAACACTAACAGTGAGTAAGGTTCAATAACTTTAAAATTGGTCCATGGGATGAAAATAGAATGAAGGGGCTAGGGGAAGAACCGGAACCGGCATCTGGGGGGTGCGGGGTGGGGGGGGGCGGGCTGCATAGCAAGTTTCGCCCCCGAAGGGGGTTATTTTGATCAAAGGTGGGCCAAGTGAGCCCTATAGAATTACGTATGCTCGTAGGAGATCTTTTTTCTTACACTATACTATTTATTCTAAGTTGTTTAGATTTTTCAAAAATGGGCCCAATTAGGTGGCTCGCGATTTTTTTTTATTTCAGTTATGTATTTATTTATTTGTTATAGACCCTATTTAATTACCTACCAGCCTCAATCACACTAGCAAGAAATAAAAATATATTTAAATTTGATAAAAATAAATAAATATATTATCTTTCAAAAAAGGCCTTTGCTAAGCTTGGGCCCAAAAATTAAATTATTTATAAAAATTGGATTGAAATATTGAAAGTACTAAAAAGAATTATAAAAAACAGGATGGTGATACGATAATTGAAGTTCTTATTTAAATAAAATTAAGAAAATATATTTCTAGAAATTGCTAATTGTGTGTGGATTCGTGAATTCGAGTAAACTATAAAGCCCAAAGATAAGAAAAAATAAAAATACCCCCTACTTATTTAGCAAAAAAAGAAAAAAAGTAATGAAAAGAATAAACGAAGGGAAATTTGTCTTGATTAGCCATGTTGGAGTTGTGATGTTTGTCGTTGCAGCTCCAACACTATCGCAGTAATAATATTGACATCCACTCTAGAATATTTTAAATATATGCAATGCCCTTTCATGACCCACTTTAATAACTATAATATTTTGCCATGAATATAACATGGCTTTCATATTCTTTCTTAGTTAATAATTGAACAAACAGGACCTTACGAAGAATGGCTGATCCTATGAGTCGGTTACAATTTGAGAGCCTCATTAGTGAGTTAGACTATTTTGAAGAGCATTTTTTTCTTCAATTAATTTTCTCTCCTTCCATTCCAAACCCATTATAAAAGAATCCATCAAAATCTTGTTCAAAAATCACAAAGTTATAGCCTAATCATGTTTATGTTTCCTTTTAATTCTTGACGCCAATTTTTCTCCTAAGATTTAGTTTAGATTTCTTTGATTCCTACTAATCATTCCACTGTTATTCCCAAAAACCATGGTAAAAGGGAAAGCAATCCCATACTGCCATTCATAACATCATAAATGACCATGATGGTCTGATTTAATTTGCATGAAGCCACATTTGGTTCAATTCATTCCTATCGCATCAAAAACTTCTCTACAACCAAAGTAGAAGATAAAAGGTTACAGCCATCTCTTATATCTTTCCTTTAAGCTAAAATTGTCAACTTGACCTCTTTCTTTCTATGCCATGTTTTTCTCGTAGCTAACTATATTACGTGGATAGTAACATTGCAGTCCAAAACAAACTTTAAAAAATATTTTGACCAATGGCCTTACAATGCTATATAAATTATTGAGGCAGCGTAATGCTTTTCCAATTATATTCATGTGATAAATTCGAAAATGAAAAAAAGTGCAAATCACATATCTTTAAAAAAGGCATATATGAGGAAGACTTCAAAATTCAATATTTTAAAAATAATATCAAAACCCTTCAACAAAATTATAAATCTTGATAATGATTAAGCAAATCATTGGTATCACTCCCTTGGAAAGATGATGAGGTATGAGAAATAGATTAAATACAATAATACTATATCAATATCTCAAAATCTTAAATTTAAATCATGATCCATCTACACAAGCCAAAGTCTATGTTATTCACTCTACGTAGAAGAATGTTGCATCAAGTTGCTTAAAAAAAGAGCCTAAAGAAACCAAAGCCTTTCATGTGGCACCAAGAAATACTCATGGCGTAATTGAGTGAAGTCCCAATAGTTTCAGGGGACACAAAAGATTATGGGTATGTATCAATCAAACTTGATGATGGAGGTACTTTTTTTTCTTTTTTACGAGGATATGATGAAGGTGCCTTGGGCAGGATTCTACTATTCTTGTGACGTTTTGATTATTTTGATTATATAAATTATTTATTTTACTATTATTATGTAATTGTATGTATTTTAGTTAAAATATGCGATTAGTCTAAGTGGGGATCACGTTAGGCTTAGGTTTGGTGACTTAGGCTTGTTGGGTAGGAGGCTTGACCCATAGTTAACCCAGGCCCAATTTAGTAGGTTTAGTTATTCTTAAACCAAAACTCTTGTTCTTTTCAAACCCAAACTCTATTTTTTTTAGAAATTTAAGTTAGATTACAACTCCTATTTCCATCCTCTATTTATACAACCCCATACTCTTCTATTTTCACACACAATTCTTTCTTCCAACTTTTATCTGGGCTATCACTTGAGCTTTGGCATAGGAATTCTATACTGTCTCCCTCAACCGCGAATATCAGGCAAGTACCTAACCATAATTTGTAGATTTAATACTTGTGTTCCTCCTTGATTTTTATGTTGGTGCATATAGAGACCCCCTTTTATGCCCTTTTATGTGATGGTGATGTGATATAAACCTATTTTTTGTGGTGAGATTAGAAACGGGGGATGATTCAATTGATTTCTTCCAATTATGTTTTACTGTTGCGGCAATTCTTATTTTTTTATGGTGACCACCGCCCACCCCTATTTGGATTCCAGAACCCTTTTCATCTTCCTGTAGATTTGATGATAGAATGCCCATTGGAAACCGAAAAAGGACCAGACCTTGCAACAGGTTCCCAGGCTTGGAATCTTGAAAAACTGTACTGTGTTTTGGACTGTGGGACCCAGGTGGGCCATGTGATGATGAATCTAGTCCGTGGATCCGGAGGGGGACCCACCGGCGACCTTAGAGGTGCTGGTCCCATAGGCAGTGGATACCCCTAGCCCACTACATCGTATCTTGATCAGATGGAAGCGTGGAGGAGGGGAAGATGAACTGTTTGAGCATCAGGTGATTGTGGGGCCCGCGGGGTGATCTGATCACAGATCCGGTCTGCACATCCATCCGTACATGGCTGGGCGACATTGTGTGTGAAGACCATCTGTGTGTTTGATCACCGGGGTCCACCATCCAAGTAGTCTCGGTTGTGTAGGCAAGCAACCCACGTTTCTGGGATGGGTTCTGTGTTGGACGTCTCAGACTGGGAGAGGAAATGGTCAGAACATAGAAAAAGGAAGACTTTAAGTAGGAAAGGAAGGAGTGGTTTGACCTGGACTTGAGTGGGAGAAAGGGAATTTCTCCATGTGGCAGCAAACATAACATTAAAGTTGTGTTAAATTACTTATAATACCCCCCTTGAGTTTCTAGAATATTGGAATGGACCTGTAGCTTTTATTGAACCCAATAAGGATTGCTACATTACTTATATTGTTGGAATTACACTAATATGAGGCCCAAGTTTTCTAAATTTGTAAACTAAGATTTTTATTATTATTTACAAATTAGATGTTAAATAATATCTTTGATTTTAATGCATTAAAATTATATTTTTGTAATTTATATTTGGATCTTTGGACCGAGTAAAATACCGTCCGGGCATACGGTATCTTACTAACGTCGGGTTTAGTACTTCGTATGACCTCGGGGAAGTCCTAGTGGATTTGAGTTCAACCCATCTC
This sequence comes from Persea americana, assembly GCA_029852735.1. Lineage (NCBI taxonomy): Eukaryota > Viridiplantae > Streptophyta > Magnoliopsida > Laurales > Lauraceae > Persea > Persea americana. The sequence continues at coordinate 21,833,526 of CM056816.1, forward strand.
TATTGGAAAACTCTTAATTCGATCTATGCACCATTGATTGAGTAGGGATGTGTTGGTCTTTCATCTATTTAGAGAATACTGTGGTTATTGTGTACGAGACCTTATGTTTGACCCTAGGATTGGCTTATGATTATTCCTTGACCTTCGAGTTTGCATACTTGATTGAGATTGATATTGATCTATTAGTTACATACCCTATGATTGATTGGATATGGACCGTGATGTGGCTTGGCAATTGATCGGGATATTGTGGATGTTTATTCGAATGATTCATTGGTATTGATTGTGGATTATTATGCAGCCAGCCATTCACTTCGACTTAGGTTTCTGTATCAGAGCATTACAAGTCACAAGGTTTATTCTACTATGATATGTATATATCTGTATATTGATTGGGTCATATTCGAACGACTGCAGTTGTAATTGGACGGCTGATCACCGATGTGTGCGGACACTGTAATATCCGAATTGAACTTGACCCGATTTATCCGGCCTTTGATTACGAACCGGTTTATGACCATCGGCCTTTCGAACGGGTTTTCCAGCTATTTTAGGGTTGACAACCCAAAGCAGTGGCATTGTTGCTGTGTAATTATTGTATTGCTCTATTGTGTAGATTGGATATATGTGATACGTTCTTTTCGTCACTTTTACAATGTTATTCTCTTATGATCTTTACTCGTCATTACTCTCATTGATCTTGTGTTTTATTTATAAATTATGCTTTCATGCTTGCTGTTTACCTTGTTTATTGGTGCATAGGTACCGACTCATATCCTGTTGGGGAGACGGAGGATGGTCAAACATTTCAAGCGTTTGAGCCAGTTGATGAACCTGAGTGGAGAGCCGGAGATGGCTACAGAGCTGTTTGAATCTGCTCATGAGATATCGGAATCTTAGACTCTTTTAGTTTATTTAATTTCATAATATATTTAGTTGTTGTTTAGTTTATTTGAAAACTTTAACCTTGAATAATCAGTAAGTTACGTGTTGGTTTGATTTTGAATATTGATACCAATTGATTTAATGCTTCCGCAAATATTTTATTATGACTCACCATGTTTTGAAATTTTGTGGATCCATATTTGGGAGCTTGTGTTGCATTAAACACAGAAAATTGAATGTTTATTGTTATTTTTCACATTATCCCTTGGTTGCACTTTGGGGACGTGACAATTCTTTTGGCGATCAAGCTTGAGTTTTTGAGTGCTTGCATTGTCAATTACAACATAGCATGCCACAATAACTTAACAACATTGAAAAAAGCATCAAAGACCCATGTGTGTCAAACTCTACATCATTTCAAAACAATCAAATAAGGAACACAAAGATCATAAGAAAGAAAAGTGAAAACATTGCATGATTATAAAACTCATCAACTCGAGTAAAATAATAAAATATAACTAAAAAAAACCAGAATAACTAAAATCCTGCTACAATAACACTCTTATTGAAGCATTCATGAGGCCTAACAAAAAAAAAATCTACGATATTCCTATTTATCGAAGAGCGAAATTAAATGGAGTAATGAGGTTATTATAATCTGAGAGATATACTTACAAAAATGATTGGTAATGTTTGGATCAATAGACTATTCGATCATTTGGAAAGATACACAGTGGCATGAAAAGGAGTTGATGAAGAGGAAAGGACATTTCCTTTGTGCAAATGAGAGATGGGTTTGACGATAATTTATTATAGCTTAAAGGAGTATTAATAAAAGGCAATAAGAATGAAAGGGGTATTAATGGGAGGTGATGAGCATGAAAGGAGTGTTGATAACTAATGAAAGGAGTTTTAATAAGACATAAAATGAGTATTAATGGAAAAAGATGGAACGGACTGAGTACAAACGTTGGGAAGGAGTGATCACTCACTAGGGAAATTGTTCAAATAATGAGTGGCAGATGGTGAAAATCAATCAATGACTGCTATTAAGAGTTTGTCAAAATTATAGGAGAGTCAAAATCGAATTTGAAATAGGCATTTGGATCATATATATAAATAGGATATGTATTCTGGACTCGATTAAATTTCAATATACTATGTTTGATACGCCAAGGGGTAAAACTTCAGGTGGATTTTTCCTAAAAGTAAATCCCAAAAGTGTAGTGGATACGCCTTCCATTTTCTCCATGCTCATTTGGGATTATTTAAAAAAAACATCAAAAAAATCCAAGTCTTTTAAATTAAGGTCTAAGGTTTTCATAACAATTTCAAATAAGGACAACCGGCCAAAATAGTTTCCCACTGATGAGTTTTTTCCTGAATCTTTTCTAAAGGACAAAAATTTCTCTGAGGCTTTTACAACAAAACGAAGGATCGGTTTTTTCTCTTCTCTCGCTTCCCCATTTTTCCTTCTCCTTCTTCCTTCTTCGTCACTCTTTGCCTACCTTTCATCTGCAAGCATCGGCGGGTGCGGGCAACCAATATGAGGACTCTTTCTTCTTTTTCTTTCATTCCTCTTTCATCATCTCCTTTCACTCTTTTTTCTTATTCAGTCTCCCCACTTTCTCTACACATTTTAGCCAATGACGCCTCCGCCCCACAACACGCCCTTCCTTTTTTCATGCTTATGTAGTTTTAGGTGTGTTTTTTTTTTTTTTTCCGTTTTTCCTTTTTCCACTATTAGGGTTTTTCTCCCATTGAAATTATGTGGCCATGCATACTCTACAAACCCAACTCCAGTAGAAAAATTATTATATGGGTTCTTTATCCATTCAAAACTTTTCCCCACTGAAATATGCCGCAAAATAAATAGAACACTGATTGAGAAAATAAAACTTCCACTGTAATGATTTTTAGATTATTATGTATATAATCAAATATATGGCATGAGGAGTGAAGAACTACAAATGTTTAAACATAAAGTAACCAACAACTTAACCATTTTTTTTATCGTATCCTCCTAAACTTCTTTCTAGACGATGCAAACCTGCAACCTTACAATTGGGACAATTAGAACCTTTTGACTTTGCCAGAACCGATGTTGTGATTCAAACGAAACCACTGGGCACATCATGCCAAATTTGAATCATGCTACCAACCCTAGATCTATCCTAGTCATTGAAAAATATAATAATTAACTACCACCACAACCCCTATTCAGAAAAATCTATTAAGTTTTGCTACATATTAATAGTCATTTGCAGCATTGGATTTCCAGAGTCAATTCTTAAGGATTGTGAAGTCAACCAGACCAATGTTTTTATTTGGAATTCAAATCAAGGGGTCATCTTCGGTGCAGCGTCATTGCATCATAGGATGATGATCAACGGTCTTCCTCAAATGATCGATTGCCACCTCTTGTTATATATATTAAAGCAATAGGGAGGGAGGTTATAGAGGGTGCCATGTCAACAGGTAGGGTGGCCTCCTTCCAAAACAAAAACAAAAAAAAAAAAAAAAAATATTAACACACACACATAAGAAAAAATAACAAGTTCGGCTTTGACATCGGCCAGTATAACTCTCTAAATTTCTTCCCTAAATCTCTCAATCTCAATTATCCTCTCCAAATCCCTCCTCTAAATCTCTCCATCTCATTCCATTTTAATAAAGATAACAAACTCATGTCGTTATCATATCTCCTAAAATTTCTCTTAAACAACCTCTTTCCATCCTTATCGCACACGCCGTTTCTACACTTCTATCAAGAAGTTGATATTACATGGGATATTTTTTGTTCTAAGTTAAAACCTGTATAATGCCACATTTAATTATCTCTCTTTACAATGCCTCTCTCTATGACCTCCAATCCAAAAAGGAGTTATACCTCTGGCTATGGCCTCTAATTTTCCGGATGGGAAGTTTTACATGTTTCAGGCTCAATAAATACATGATAATCGAGTTCTTTTATTTATTTTTTAACTCAGTGAGGTCTTGGATTGCTTACTTGGTTAGTGGAATGAATACATGCAATTTGATCTTAGGTTTATTTCGAATTTGGGTCACAACTCATAAATATTAAGGTATTTATGTTATATTAATAAAATGCAAATATTAAAGTTAATATACTTAAATTAAACTGATGATATATCACATTAATATAATCGTTTCATTGATTTGCATTTCCCAACTTATTTGATCTTTATAATACATATTAATAAATCATATGAATACTAATATTAATATTTTTTCATGGAATATTAGGTAGATATTATTTCATACTCTTATACAACATTAGCTCTTGACTAATAAAGTTTTTCCAACATTTTTTGATAGATTTTAATATAGAGAATTTTAGGCTGTTAAATAATATTTTTATATGTTTTTAGCTTTATTTTATTCCTAATAATATTTCAAAATGGCACGTGGTTTCACTTTGCTCTTGGAGTGGGCCTCATCTAGTTTCAAGAAGTCTCCAACAAACCACTTCCAATCCTCTCCTAGGTTTCAATTTTTCTATAATCTCTCAATGCAAATCCCTTCCTTTTCTAATCTCTATCCCTAATTCTTAAACTATCTCATCTCTAAAATCTATTGTCTTTCAAATCATGACCGGCTAAAGAGCCACTGGCTATACAGGTAAAATTAGAGCATGATAGTAAAACCAATGGCCGTGAGACCATGGAGTAAATGGAATACGCATCATATGGCTCTCAATCAAATTGAGTTTAATGATGTAATAGTGCTCACGGGGCAAAATGGGTACTAGGAGGAAGACCGGGTTGTTGGGATGGTCTTGGTTTTGCATGTTGTAGATATGGGTCTTCTAAATTTCAAGATAGGGCACATCTCCAATGTCAAGTAAGCACACAAGACCTTATAATAAATTGTCATTAATTTGACGAGTGTCTTGAGTAGCATTTGTTGCATGATTGGATTCAAGGAGCACGAGTGTGTTGTTTCAATTGCCAAAACAATCAATTATATTATATATAATATGAAGCGAACTGAACCCAATTGCCAAAATCAAATATATGGAGCCAATTGATTTTGACCTACGGGCAATTTATGCTGACCACCACCCTTTTAACTTCTTAATTAATAACCATCTCCATACTATAACTTCTCCAACTTCCTTCAAACATAACTCCTCCAATTTCTTTCTTACAAAAAGTAGGTCTTTCCTCTTCCATCTATTCTGTAACTCGTGGAAATCATGGGGCACAATTCCATTGATAAGATGCAGAGTGTTTATTTAATTTAATTATTTCTCATTGATTTATTAATATAATTGTGTACATTAATTGCTGGAGATCTCAGATGCTAACTATTCAATGGGAAGTGTACAATTGTAAGTGAGCCATATATAAGTGAAAATTGTCTTCAAGAAATCTCTCATGCAACATGTGTGAACATGTGAACAGTTGTCTTTCAAATTTGGATCAACTCAAACTAGAAAAACATGCCTGTGCTTAGCATGGGCAATATAATCATAATATTAAAATTTATAAAAAATTCTTTACGATCAGTTTTTTTAAAATTAAATGCAAAAGGTTATAGTTTGAGAGAGGGAAAAAAAGTCCATAAGAATTCTATACCTAATACTATATAATTAAAAAAAAACACACACACACACACAAAAGCCCATGAAAATTGAAGATTAATGACAAAAAAAACTAAAAAATAAAATCAAAACAAACAATTAATATAAATCTTGAAAGCCACATAGAAATAAAAATCCATAATCAACTCAATAACATAAGCAATTTAAAAGATTCAAACACCTATGAGAAAAAAAAAAAAAAACTCGAAAATGAAGCACAAAAGGGCAAAGACAATAGAACCCACAAATTCATGAAAAACAATCATAAAAAAAAAAAATAAATAAAAACCCATCACAAGTGAGAAATAATAATAAGATAAATCAAAAATAAATTTTTTTATTAAAAAGGCTATAAAAATATATATAAATAAAGAACCGTAGACAATATAATGATAAAAGAAATTTAGAAGAACCAAATCAACTTATGATAATCTAACATTCAAAAATGAAAATCTGCAGCCACAAAAGAAATTTGAAAAATCCATAAAAATATTTCACAAAGATTACTAAAAGAACCCAATGGAAGTAAAATAAACAATTTACTCATAATGATAAGCAATAAAAAAGGAAAAAAATTATAAAAATGAGAATTCAATGAAAATCCAATGGTAAAAAGTGATTTAAAAGAAAAAGAAAAACCAAGGAGAACCCAATACCCAAAAGTTGAAACAAAAAAGGAGAAAAAAAAGAAACTCACAATATTCTATGAAAACCATACAAATAAAAACCATAAAAATATTGCCAATCTAAAAAATTTAAAATGATGATTCTTTTGTAAAAAACTATATTAAAATAACATAACTAAAATTGCTCAAATAAGATATGATGAACTCAAAAGTAAATGAATTAAAAAAGGTTTACCTCTCAAATTGAAACGTTTAGTAATTGCACCAATTGTCTCAAGATGCTCTCATTTTAAAATGGGTTGAACACTGATCTAAACTAAGTATGCAAATCAGACATGAGAGAGTACTAAAAAGAGATACAAAGAAACAAAAGAAATATTGAAGTTGCTCTAATCAAATACAATGAACTCAAAAGTAAATGAATGGGAAAAATTAAAGTTCTCTTGTTGACATAGAGAAATTGAATTATATTGAAGAAAGTAGAAAATGATGATAATAAGAATGAGCTTAATTCTTTATATAGATCGACCGATATTATGGGAGATTCTTTTTACTATTAGTTCCGCGTTCTTTAAAAAAAAGTATGCAATCAAAATCAATGGATAAAAAAGAAACCAGGCAACTTAGAACCGAGAGTAGATTAAATAAAAATGACTAAGGACTAAATAAACCAGACAACCCAAAACTCAGTATTTTACATTCTAAAAAAAAACATATAATCAGAACAAACAAAAATACTTGAAATTCCTTAGATTAGTGACACTTGGACACTGTGATCCATTAACACTTAAATTCTATTGCATTGATAGAAATAAGGAGATATTTGGAATTTCTTAATAGACAAAACGCATGATGAAGAGTTCAAATCACAGAAAAAACTTTATTGAGAAAACTCCAGTATCTTATATTTTTTTTTATTAGAGAATCCTAACCATGGAAATAACCTAGATTGAGGTGAAAATTTGGGATATCCCATAAATAGCAAGGATATTTGTCTTAATTATTGTGATTTTTAATAGATGGGGTCTATCTTAGTATTCCACTCATTTTACATCACCATCTAAAAAAGTGAAAGAAAAAAAAAAAAAAAAATCGAACTCCACACTTTCTCCCTCTGCAAGCGTGCAGTTACATAAAGAATTTTCCGCCTCCTCTTTAGCTCTACGCTGTTATCGCAAGTTGGCCTTTTTTCAATAATGTTGTCATTTTCTTATTAATTACGAAACTTGTTATTTTTGTTGACCAATTCCCTTCCATATATTATATATTCATTTGGGTTTAGTTTTATTGTGAAATGGTTATCATAGAAAATTAATGACTATAGAAAAACCATCATAAAAAAAAAACTAAATACCCATCACAAGTGAGAAATAATAATAAAATAAATACAAAATAAAATGATTTTTTTTATGAAAAAGGCTATAAAAAATATATATATATATATATAAATAAAGAGCCATAGGCAATACAGTGATAAAAGAAATTTAGAAGAACAAAACCAATTTATGACAATCTAATATTAAAAAATGAAAATCTGAAGCCACAAAAGAAATATGAAAAATCCATAATAGTATTTCACAAAGAAAACTAAAAGAACCCAATGGAAGTAAAATAAACAATTAACTCATAATGATAAAAAATTAAAAATGAAAAAATACAACATAAAAATGAGAATTCACAGAAAATTCCATGATAAAAAGTGATTTAAAAGAAAAAAAAAACTAAGGAGAACCCAATACCCAAAAGTTGAAACAAAAAAGGGGGAAAAAACTCGCAATCTATGAAAACCATGCAAATAAAAACTATAAAAATATTGCAAATCTATAAAAAAAAATTTAAAATGATGATTCTTTTGTAAAAGTTATATTAAAATGACACAATTAAAATTGCTCAAATAAAATATGATGAACTCAAAAGTTAATGAATTAAAAAAGGTTTACCTCTCAAATTGAAATGTTTAATAATTGCACCAATTGTCTCAAGATGCTCTCATTTTAAAATGGGTTGAACATTGATCTAAACTAAGCATGCAAATGAGACATGAGACAATACTAAAAAGAGATACAAAAAAACAAAAGAAGTACTGAAGTTACTCTAATCAAATACAATGAACTCAAAAGTAAATGAATGGGAAAAATGAAAGTTCTCTTGTTGACATAGAGAAATTGAATTATATTGGAGAAAGTAGAAATTGATGATAATAAGAATGAGCTTAATTCTTTATATAGAAGGACCAATATTATTGGAGATTCTTTTTACCATTAGTTCCGCATTCTTAAAAAAAAAGTATATAATTAAAATTAATGGATAAAAAAGAAACCAGGCAACCTAGAACCGAGAGTGGATTAAATAAAAAAGACTAAGGATTAAATAAACCAGACAACCCAAAACTCAACATTTCACATTCTAAAAAAAATAAAATCATATAATCAGAACAAACAAAAATACTTGAAATTCCTTAAATTAGTGGCACTTGGACATTGGGACCCATTAACACTCAAATACTATTGCATTGATAAAAATAGGATGATTTTGGGCCAAATCACAGAAAAAACTTTATTGAGAAAACTCTAGTATTTTGTGTTTTTTTATTAGAGAATTAATTTGACCGTGGAAATAACCTAGATTGAGGTGGAAATTTGGGATATCCCATAAATAGCAAGGATGTTTGTCTTAATGATTGGGATATCCCATAAATAGCAAAAATCGCTTCCTCTCTTGTGCCCGTGCTGCAGAGTCGCTGCCGCAGAACAAGTAACGTCGGATCACGCACAATGTATTTGGCATAGGACTTCTAGTTCGGATCCTCCGTTGACTCCATGTGGTGTGGGGCCACATGATGATAATTTGGACCGTCCAAAGCATACCCTTCGAGCCCGGATCTCGTGAGGATTTTCCCACGATAATCTTGAGTGGACCAATCACGATCCACCGTATCTTCAATGATTGCTGATGCTTACATTAGTCAATATTTCAATCATGTGCTCAATCAAACCACGGGAGTCACTCTTACCTGAAGGAAGGATGACATTAATCTCGGACGGTGGATATTATAATTATGTGGGCACCAAGATAGAGTTTTGAGCAAGAGACCAAATTGAACGAAAATATATGTGAGGCCCACTTGACCCACCAATCTACAGAAAAAACTTGGCAATTCAAATCAAGATAGGAAGCAATAATCTCGTTTTGATAACTTGTGAATCTTGGTGGAAGATGATTTAAACCGATGTTTGCTTGAAAGGAATAGAATTCCTAAATAATTTTCATAGTAAAATGAGTTGAAATGAAGAGATTTGAATTACCATTAGCATTTGGGGTATTCTTTTTATCATATCCTTTCATTTATTTTTCAGGAAAATTCTCAGGAAAATTCACAGACTACATGAATATCTTTCAACTCCTACATAGGCTTCTTTTCAGAAATAAATGCGATGTAGCCTTCACAACCACTACGCATCATCCGTTCAGCCTTGAGTGCCGAAACAAGCCTGGTATGGTACTTCTTCCGAACTCCTTCAAACATTACATTGGCATTGGCCTCATCCACTTTACAATTGATGATTTTGCAGAAACAGTCTAAACAAGCCCTATACTTTGCAAGCCAATCCATGCCGAATATTACATCAAAGTCATTCATTGCTAATAGTACTAGATCAGCTGGCATTGACACTTCCCCGATCTTAATAGTACACTGGAGAATATACAACTCACACACTACTCTCTTTCCTAAGGGAGTAGTTACAATAAAATCATAAGGTAATTGCATTACCCGTTCTTGATTATCACAACAAAATGAGGGTGCTACAAATGATTGCGTACCCTGGGTCAAACAAAGCAATTATAGGTATATTATCTACAATGATTGTACCTTTAACCACATTAGCTGCAACATCTGCTTGCTCTCTATTTATAGCATAGGCCCTTCCTACAAGCTGTGGCCTATTCTGATGTAGTTGTTGCATTTGTTGCTGCCATTGACGTTGTTGACTTGGATGTTGTTGTTGCTGCTACTGTGGCCTGACTGGAGGAGCTGGCAACATCTGCCTTCAATCACATTAGCCGCAACATCTGCTTGCTCTCTATTAACAGCATAGGCCCTTCCTACAAGCTGTGGCCTATTCTGATATGGTTGCTACTTTTGTTGCTGCCATTGACGTTGTTGACTTGGACGTTGTTGCTACTGCTACTGTGGCTTGACTGGAGGAGCTGGTAAAGCTAACTGCTGTGGAGGAGCAGGAATCACTGCTTGTCATTGAGTAGGCTCCTAATATGGAGATCTATTATCTCTCCTTGCCCTTGGACATTGTGACATTCTGTGCTCTAAAGAACCACAGATCAAACAAGCACCAGTGGTCCTCCAACATGTTTCAGTCCTGTGAGCTTTTTCACAAGTCTCACAGACTGGTTTGTTTTCAGTTCTTGCAGCAAACTTTTACTTCTCATTCTTGTTCTTGAATTGCCCTCCTCTTTTAACCCTGGAGCCAGTAGTATCACTACTACTCCTCTTTGCATTCCCAGTCACTTCTTCTCTATGCACTTCTTCAGCTGTAAAGGCTCTATCAATAGCATTATTGAATGTAGTGGGCTTATTCGATGCCACTACCATCTCCTTGTATGCAGGGTTCAGGCCATTAAGGAACCTCTTCACTTTCTTTGCTTCCGTATCTACCAAATCAGTAACATACTTCGACAACTGTAAGAAGTTGAATTCAATCATTTTAGTCATAAACCACAATTAGATTTATTAATCATGCTCAATTTATACTAATCTTGATTAATTAGCCTTAATCATGATTAGTTCGGGACGGGGCGTGACAAACTTTCAGATGAATCTTTAGAATCTCCCTCAAATATGGAACTATCTAATCATTGTTACAGTCGATGGTTGTGTAAATTTTCATGTTCATTGAGAGTTTACATTGTGGAGCTTAAATAAGCCCACTTGCATTTTGATTTCATTATTTATTGTGTTGCCTTGAATGTTGAACTCTTACAAAATTGCCTTTATTTCTCAATAAATCTATTGTTGGAGTTTTGCATACGTGAGGATATATTTTATTTGTTAAAAATTTATTTTTTCAGGTGGTGATAATTCAATTTTTGGGATGATTGTGTAGTGAGTTCATTGATTTGCAATGTAGCGTTTGGAATTGAACTTCACTTTGTTGGTCGTACAGTCCAAGATTATGACGATTCTATAGTAGTATGGTGTGGAAAATGGAAATACCTTTTTGATCTTTTATTATGAAGTTATTTGAGTAGTCACTAATTTTGCCACTCCAAGGCTTCTTTTGCTTACTTTTCCCTTTACGTTGGTAGGATGGATAATCGAATAATTGTGAGATTTTCATACTTTGTGAATATGCTTCAAGAAACATGCAGCACGTGTGAAATGTATTGCCTATCTTTATTATAATGTATAAGCATTTCTTGTTTGATATTTTATAGCTTTCAACTTTTTAATTTCAGGTGGTAGCAAGAGCTCACGATCTTGCAGCTCTGGAGCATTAGGGTCCGACCACACCACCAACTTTCCGGTAAGTGAGTCAGATTTTTCTTATCTGTTCTACAATATCTAATGTCTCCATATTATAATAGTAGCTGAATATTGGGGAGTAGATGCACCGCTTGTGATTACCTTGCCGCCGAGATGCACAAATGTTGACCTTTCTTTCAAAGGTTTTGTTTCTTTATCTTTCTCTGAGAATTCTCCCTAGCCCATTGCTTCTCAACACATTTTGTTTCCACTTTTTGTATTCGATCAAATGGAATTGATCTATATGGAGGAGGAAGAAATAAAGGCAGATGGGATGTCATATTACAAATCATCCAGTGCTTTGGATTGATTGCAGTGGATTGAAGACACTTCCATTCCACCTTTTTAACAGATTATCCAATTATGATCCTTTTGGCTCATTTGTTTTAATCTTTTCATCCCTTTGAAAAGAGTCATGCGTGGCATGTTATATGTGACTTTCTTAATGTTAATATATTTTAAGTGTAAAAGATCATTGGTTTTTGCTTATTAATGCATCATACAAGGAGTAAGGACTAAAAAAGATCACTCTCTTTATAAGTTTCGTATTGCAAATCCTTGTATCTTTTGTTACAAGGTAACAAGTTTCGTATTGCTTAGTTTGTTTTTATTTTTTAAGAGTTAAAGTAAAATTTATGGGAAAGTAATTCCAGTGGTAAAAAATCTTTCTTTTTACTCATATCTAGTCGGTAAGTCTTGGCCATTAAAAATTTTTAGTTTAACTTTACCGATCATAAAAGAATTTACTCCATAAAACATAAGTAGTTACTTTACCACATCCATTTATTGATTTTTCATTGCACTTCAAACGACTTTATGTTATGAAAATAAAAACATTTTTCACTTCATTAGAAGGCATATGTTTTTTCCACTAATTTAATATTTACTCTACATTACTCTCTGGTGAATTATTCAAACATGCCAAATAGATCTAAATGGAGAACCTCGTCCATTCACAAAATGACGATGCACAAAACCATGGAAAATCTTGTTGGACCTCATGATACAAATAAACAGCCCAATTGCCATTCATCCCAACAAAACCATGGCAGCATAAATTATACCTGTCTGTGTTGGGGAATGCTCTACTTGGGTTCTTTCTTGTCTGTGTTGATATACATGCCGCTCGCTAATAGCTTGAGCCTTTGGTGTTCATAAGTTATGGTTTGGGTCTCTTTTGTGTGTTTTTTTTTTTTTTTTCTTTTTTTTGTTTTTTTTTTGGTAAATAGGGTCTCTTTGTTGTTGATGGTAGGTCTTCTCTGTGCTCTCTTGTTGTTGTACCTTTTTGTCTTAGTCTTGTTTTAGTTTAATATATTCTCCTTTTCAGCAAAATATGAAAAAAAAAAAACTAACCATACCTTTTACAATCTCCCAGCCTTTTTTTACTTTTTGCTGAAACGCTGTAAATGCATTTATAAAAAAATGTATCCTCTAGCCCTGAATAATATACAGAAGATAATAAACACAATTCACATATGTGAGGTAATAAAAACTCACATATGGAGTTTTCACCTTACATGTGTGAGTTGTCTTTGTGTCTTCTCACACGTGTGAGTTTCCATCATCTCATATGTGTGAGTTTCCATAATCCCACATGAGTGAGTTGCGTCTTTGTCTTATTGCATGTGTAGGTTTTCATCACCTCGCATGTGTGAGTGATGTCAATCTCTATTCTCATGTGTGAGTTCTCATCACCTCACATGTGTGAGTTGTGTCACGAGTTTCAGAGTCCCAACTCCTTTGCTAGGTTACTAAAAAAAAAACATAGAGAAGACAAAAGCAATCCGGGCAAAAGTTGAGGACGACAACCACAAACCCTAACAAGGAGAAGACGATAAAATAACTCGGCACAACCAGTCAAAGATGATGACAAATAAATAAATAAATAAATAAATAAAGAACACAAGAACAACCCCAAAGGGAGAATTTTTAGGACATATAACCTAAGGGAAGGCTAATACCACCTTCTAATTTTTCAATCGATTGATTTTTTCTCCCTCATTTAACGTGAGCATTGCAGAGCGCTGCAACTGATTGGGTAGGGTTGGCCTGATCATGTTGGTTCAGAACTGCTATAATGACCGAAACCAAAGGGCCCTTTGGTGTAGATCCTTTGCTGAAGAAATGGATAGGATAAGTGGGGCTTTTTTTATGTTGAAAACCTTTTTTAAGAATTGGCCGTGCAAATACTTATCCGCTATAAATTTTTTTCCCTAGTGAGGGGAGAGGGGGGTGTGGAAGTAAATTTTTTTGTATAACAATGCGAAAGTCTGCAAACACAACCAAAAAAAATGTACCCAAAAGTTTTGCCTTTGGCTCATATGATTTTCCAAAAGCACATATTAAAACAATTATTAATTCATTTTAGCTTAACTAGTGTGTAAATGTCAATAACCCCATATAGATGAGATCAAGCAAGGAACAAAAATACACATCAATGAGTTGATAGTTAATAGTACAAAAATCCATTCTAGAATCACAAGGTAATTATTTCAAATATTTCACAAACAACTTACAAAATGAGATGAAGAAAATGGAAAGGAAATGTGTTCCATGGCATCTTCCTTCTTATGAAGCCAAAGCACTGCATGCTGTCACATGTGGTATTGAAATATCTCCTGTAAAAGACATGACAGTGCAAGTAAAATTAGCTAATACAAGCTGAGAATGATACAAAATCCTAGAGTTCTAAATTAATACAAGTAATCTAAAGAGACTAGTTTTAAAACTACTTGGATAACAATGTGTTTGGGTATTTCATAAGTTACAAATGAAATAAATATGATGGGATAGTCCTTCGATCCAACTTTGCTAGCTATCTTCTGTGGAAATTGACCCTATGAAAAAAGAAAACTATTGAATGAGAAACATCTGAAAACCATCATCCTCGCTGTCATCATCATTAAAGCATTATTCTAACTATGTTGGAGTCGACCGAGAAGCATCTGAAAATAAATAACATAAATGAAGATTTACAAACAGTCCGTAAAAATTTATCTTTATTATTGGGAAATATACTCCTAAAATCTGCCTACCCAGGATACACTAGCGTACTTCCTACTATGATCTGGGATGGGCCATTTTTTCTTTAATCTACAGACCCAACCAAAGGGCTTGAATTGGCCCAACATATCTCAAATAAATGAACATTATCCCTTAATAAAGGACTGGGTCCGGGTGACAACTCATAGTCGATCAGTGGGTTAGACTTGGGCCAAAAGATTAGGCCTAATGACTAAATTGAAAAGACGTACGGAAACAAGTTTCAGCTAATGCCAATATTAGCAGGTGTGTTAAATTGGAGATTTTTTCCTTTAAAGGTTGGGCCCACTGAGAACATCCCCTATAGCCTGAAACAGTTTTTGGCTAGTGCACTCACAGCGTAGATCACATTGTCAACAAAATTATGAATGGTTAAACAGCTACCAATGGCTTAAGTTGAATATGATCATCTAATAGATGTGATTGGGTCATGCTCATCTTAAGAGGGCTTAACATATACATTGTTTCGAATGAAACAATTTCATGGTGGTAGCGAGGACCATCACGTTGTCATTTCATATTTTTGTCAGATAATGCTAAGAAAAACAAGAAACGTGTTCTCTTTCTCTTAACATAATATAGAAGCATTAGTTTTTAGCTTACATTCATCTCTAGAAACGAAATAATAAAACGGAGGTTTAACTTTCGTGAGAATTTAATGGATCAATTGATTGATAATCACATTACTTTTGTATTTCCTGCAAGGGATTGTGCAAGCCCAAAATTTCAATAATCCAAGTTGTATATCATAGGTCACAGACTGAATTAGAAGGGCCTGTGATTTAGTTAAAAAGGTGCTCATTAGAGGTTGTGAGTTCTAATCATGTTACAAATAACAATAAGTCTCCATTACCTAGGCTTCTAAGCTCTGACAAACCAATGAAATAAAAATAAATTACAGAAGCCCCAAGAGGCAGGGATTAGATCATTGATGGGACCTGCCCAAACAGTCCACAGATTGGAAGATCCTAACCATTTGTTCAGTAAGGTTCTTACAATCAAGAAGAGGTCAATCCAAGAGGGAATCACCAGAGCAAACTCTATAAATAATTCCTAGCTTCCAACCATTCCTCACGATGACAATGTGCATTAAAACATACTTGTCCCATCAGAGAGGGTTGGTGGCTCTGAATTGGAATCCAGAACAGGGGGAAGAACATCATGGACTTTTCTACACAAGCACAAAAGAAAAAGAAAGAAACCCAAGTGTAATTAGCAGAAGAAAACATCATACAATAAGATTAATGGTACCCAAACATGGCCAAACAAAACAGGATCATGAGGAAATACATGAATTAGAGAAACCCAAGAAAGAAAATCCAATTAAAAAATAATGGGATAGTGAGGTGGAAATTGAAGAGATTACCTAGTTGCTATGAAACTTTTTGCAGGGGCTACCAGAATGAATATGAGTTCCAATTTAACCAATTAACATGCAGCAGAAATAACCAATTAGACAATATAGAACTAACTATTTACCAATCACACACCACAAAAAGGCAGACACAATATTTTAAGTGGAAACCCTATCTAGGGAGAAAAACCACGAACCAGAAATCAAGAGTTCACGAATAGTTACAAGATATACTCACAAGCTCCTTTGCCTCAGTCTGTACCTCGACCCAAGGACTGTAGTTGTTCTCGTAAAGAATCCACTAACACGATATCCATCGTGCCCCATTCTTCTCACATGATCTCCCCGCACCTTGTCAGTTAAGATGAACTATCTTTTATAAAAAAGTAGAAGCAGCAACAACCTTCTAGAGCAGCCTTTCAGAATGATCTCTCAATGGCTCTAGAGAATAATCTCTCTCTTAGATATCTCTGACTCAGATTAATGAGAGGTGTGTCTTAGGGTTGAGAGCAATACCCTATATATAGCCCCAAATTCGTGCCTTAGACTTAGTGCACAAGCAGGACTCAAATTGGGAAACCAAGTCTCAAAAGGAAACAATTTCGTGCAGAAACTGGAGACTTTCCCGAAGTGCTCCGCTTGTCCAATCAATCAGACAGCAAATAATTGGGGCGCATTTATTGTTTGATCGATCGGACCTAGGTTGATTCGCTCGGTCTTCTATCTTCGTCGGTTCAGCTCTATTGGCCCCACAACCATAGTTCATTCTAAAATAAAATAGAAAATACAACTCAATGGACCTAGAGTTTTGTCCAACCCATGAATTAGCCAACATAAAATACTAACAATCTCCCCCTTTGGCAATTCATGGTCCCTAGAACAATACAAATGATTCACTCATAAGAAAAGCCCAAAATACATTGAATTAAAGATTTCAACACCTGTAGACCTTTGCTTGTTTTCTCCCCCTAGCTTCATTAGTCTCCCCCTTTTCGTCCATAATTGACAACCAATTATTTTCAAGCAGCTTCTGCCAATCTGAACTCTGCAGCTCCCCCTCAATAGTGACTCCCCATCAGTAAGATCTTCGTATCAACACTAGGGTGGGGGCTTGATCTTGTAGATCAGGGGTGATGAAGCTTTGGTACGCACACTTACATATTTAGACATTTCAGCAAAGTATGTACCAATATAGATGGAAGGTCTTCTTTCTTGACCCATACAACTTTGTGTTTTATAGGTGACTCTTCCTTTTGCCTTTTCCATTGCTTTTGTTTTGGGGATGTTCGCAGCTTATTGCAATGGGGTCGAGTGTTTCCTTTAATTCCACAGTGATGATAAGTGGGAATTCGATCAGACCGTGACACATTCTTCTTCTTGGTAGCTCTGTTGACAACATGAACAACAGGATAAGTAACACTTAAATTTTGAACAAAATAGTTGATACATTTGGCTTTTAATGTAGATGCCCTATCAGCGTAGCCAATGCCTTGCATGTCTATCTTTGCCTTTTGACTACACATGATGTCATTAAGCGTTTTAGACCCAGTATTCATCCTGTTTAGTGAAGCTTTGCTAGTACCCAACTCAGAAAGAACTATCTTGAATCTTCCTTCTAAGTCAGTATTTTCAGCTTTCAAGGTCTTCATATTTTGATCAAGTATGTCACATTTTTGTGATTCTGCGGTCAATTTGTCAGCCAACCTATTATTTTCATCTTCCAATTTTTGTATTTTTGCAAGTGCTTCTACAAGTTCACTTTCAAGGAGGAATTATGCTCTTCAGACACTTTCTAGTTAATAACAACTTTTTCATTCACTTTAACCATCTTCATGGTTTTTTTGAAAAGTGTTTTATATTCAACTTTCAAGTCTGGTTCTTCATCTGACTCAATATCTTGATCAGTCTTTTAGCTTCGGAAGAAGCACGGGAAGCACTAGAACCAGAAGTTTCCATAAAAGCAATAAACTTTCCCTTGCCAGTGTCAGGCTTGTCAAACTCAGGATTTTCATCATTCTCATCAAAAGTTTCATCTTCCCAAGTAGTATTCAAAGCCTTCTTTTTAGATTTTTTGTTTCCACAGTCATTAGCAATGTGTCCATAGTCTTTACACTTATAGCATTGAATCCCTTTAAAAGATTTCTTCTTTCTAGAATTTTTAGGGATTACCACATTGGTTTTCTTCCCCTTCATAAAAAACTTAAATTTCTACATGAACTGTATAGCAACTCGGGGATCAATTTCTTCGGAATCTGAATCTGAATCACTTACAGCTTTCTTGTATGATTCCTTGGACGCTTTCAATGCAAGACCTTTAGATTGTGTCTTCTCATTAGACCTGATGTTTGCTTCAAAAGTTTGTAGGTTGCCAACCAACTCATCAACTTTGAGAGTATTTAGATTTTTAATTTCCACTATAGCTACAACCTTTGCAATAAACCTTTTTAGAAGAGACCCCATAATCTTTTTCACAACTCTATTCTCATGAATTGGCTTTCCCAAAGTAAAGGTATCATTCACAATTGCATTCAGCTTCAAATTGAATTCATCAAAAGTTTCATCATCTTCCATCTTTATGATTTCGAAGGCTGTATACAATTTCTGAAGTTTTGATTGTTTGACAGTGTCAGTCCCTTCATGCACAGTCTGCAGAATATCCTAAGCCTCTTTTGCAGTAGTGCATGTGAAAATTCTACGAAACTCAGACATGCTAACTCCATTATAAATAGCATTTAAAGCCCTAGAGTTGTAAGTGGCAGCCAACTCTTCTTCCTTAGTCTACTTATCTTCAGGTTCTGGACCGGTTATCCCATTAGTAGTAATAGTGGGCAAGGAATAGCTATTCACTGTAGATTTTCAAACTTTCAGATCTATGGCTTTTAAGAAGGCAACCATTTTGGCTTTCCAATAAGCATAATTGTTACCATTCAATAGAGGAGGCTTATTGGTTGAAGTGCCTTCGCGGTAGATATCCATTCTAGCAAAAATATGATCAACACAATATAATAGTGTAACCCGCTCTGACATTAATTGAGAATTTTGCAGGACCCACTAGAATGGATACTAGTTCTAATTTAACCAATTAACATGCAGTGGAAATAACCAATCAGACAATATAGAACTAGCTATCTACCAATCACACACCACAAAAAGGCAGACACAATATTTTACGTGGAAACCCTATTCAGGGAGAAAAACCACGAAGCAGAAATCAAGAGTTCACGAATAGTTACAAGATATATTCACAAGCTCCTTTACCTCAGTCTGTACCTCGACCTAAGGACTGTAGTTGTTCTTATAAAGAATCCACTAACACGATATCCACTGTGCCCCGTTCTTCTTACATGATCTCCTCGCACTTTGTCAGTTAAGATGAACTATCTTCTATAAAAAAGTAGAAGCAGCAACAACCTTCTAGAGCAGCCTTTCAGAATGATCTCTCAATGACTCTAGAGAATAATCTCTCTCTTAGATATCTCTGACTCAGATTAATGAGAGGTGTGTCTTAGGGTTGAGAGCAATACCCTATATATAGCCCCAAATTCGTGCCTTAGACTTAGTGCACAAGCAGGACTCAAATTGGAAAACCAAGTCTCAAAAGGAAACAATTTCGTGTAGAAACTGGAGACTTTCCCCAAGTGCGCCGCCTGTCCGATCGATCGGACAGTGTATCCGATCGATCGGACAGAGCAAATAACTGGGGCGCATTTACTATCCGATCGATCGGACAAAGGCTCCGATCGATCGGACCTGGGTTGATTTGCCCGGTCTTCTATCTTTGTCGGTTCAACTCTATCGGCGCTACAACCACAATCCATTTTAAAATAAAATAGAAAATACAACTCAGTGGACCTAGATTTTTGTCCAACCAATGAATTACCAACATAAAACACTAACATGCTACCAAGATGAACGACATGCTAGCAAAGTTTCTTATCTATAGATATCAGTAAGTACAAACATTTAAGTATCTGAGTTCCAAAAAGAGAGTATTAATGGAAGAGATAAATACAGAAAGCAATTAGCTGAATCATTTGAATTGTTGCTGACACCATGAATGATGAATTTATTTGTAAGGAGGCAGGTTGCTTGAAGTATACAGTAGGCCATGAGTGGGATGGATGTGAGTGGATAAACTATGGTGCTGATGTAAGCAATCTCCTCAATAGCTTGAATCTTCCATGGTAACCATACCAAATGGGCAGTGTCTACTCAGCTGAATCTTAACTGATCCTAAAGCCCATCGAAGAACTTGGTTCAGACGATCAGAAAGATAAATGGGTGCAGATCCCTTAAATGCAAGCCGTGGAAACATTGGCCCTTTGCATTCTTCTTCAAATCCTGCACACAAACATAAAAGATCGCCTCTGATCTATTACCAAATAAAAAAAGAAAGCAGCAAGAAGAATCACCAATTGCAGCCTCCCACAACCAATTCCTGCATGCCATGGAAAAATCACACAAAAGAAAATGTGATTTATATCATTTATCGTTGCATTGAAAGAGCAGAGTTCTCTCCCCAAAACCATGTAGAGGAAGGTCTATATCATATATTCTCCTCTCTTAAACAGGATCAAAAGAAGCATGTAGTTTGGAAAGTGAAACTAGAGATTAGGATAAGGTAAGCTCAAGTGTATGGTGGGGGCCCACCTGGGGACCCAAATGGGGGTGGGGGTGTGGGGGATTTCAAGGACTCCCTAGGATCTTCCTCTCAGCAAAAGATTAGCTCCAACCGTGATTTCTATCATTTTTATATGGGCCCAAAAGTTTAATAGTCAATAGTCCGTTCGGATCAATAAATAGTCAATCCAACGGTTCAGTAAATTCGGATCTAACTAAAAGTTGGTGGACATGTACAATTTAGAGGGTTCATGTGTTTGATCCATTTAAATGGACCAAAGGTGGGCCCTACAAGCATATGCTTACAATATTTTATCCTAAGCTTGAGCTTAGGAGAGCCTTGCTCTCTCTCTCTATATATATATATATATATATATGAGTATGACTCTTCTAAGTTGAAGCTTACCTTATCCTAAGGTTGAACGGTACTGGTCCCACAAATAAAAGTCGATTATCATTGTTTTTTGCATGATGATCGTCTCTAAAATCAAGATAACTTCAATCAGAACTGGATTTTACAGTCCCATCTTGCAAAAAACAGATACAATCAACTTCGGTTTGTGAGACCATCACTATTCCAGCTTAGGATAAGATAAACTTCAGCTTAGGAGAGCCATGCTCTATATATATATATATATATATATATAAATATATATAAACCTGGAAAGAGAAAAATGAGCCGGAGAAGGGATCCATTAAAGTAAAAAGGGTGAAGATAATCGAAATGAGGGGCAGTTTCATCAAATAATAATTTGAGGGGATGTAGAGGAGAGAAAGAGATAATTAAAAATTAAAGACATAAATGTTGGAAATTCACAGCTAAAACAGACATAGCATTTTCCACCTGTAGTTGCTCCTCGTCTTTGAATTCCAAAACATATGCAAAAGAAGACACAAGTGATTATGCTAATAAACCAAAACATACTATATCCTTTCAAGATTGCAAGAAACTCTAACATCCTTTCCACCTAATAAACCAAATATGTATTCCACCAATTACAGAAACACTTGTGGCTCTTCTGAATTCACCATTATGGCAATTCAAGGCCTTTTGGACTGGATGAGTAGTTGGGTCTGTCTCACGTGAATAGTTTATGGGAGTTCATGATACCGTAGGAGATCAAATGGTGAAACTCTCATCATTCAACATTGAGAAATTGAAAAGGAATTAAATCCACAAAAGAAGTAATTAAATCCACAAACCAAACAACATAACATAACTCAGCAGAACCCAAATGAATCAATGACAAAAGTACTAAAATCACACTGAAATACTCTTCATGTATACAATAGAGTCAAGATCAAACCAATCTGACTAATAAAATCTAAAGAAGATGCTGATTTGAGAGGAAAACACCAAACAAGCAAGCTTAAAAGAAAAGAACACACAAAGTTTGATAAAATCCATCATTATATTATGGACCAGTCCAAACAAGAGCAAAATCCTAGGCAAAACAGAGCTCTAGATTCACCATAATATTTGCCCACATGACCAAAGCCACCCTTATATAAAATTGGAATGGTAGAAATAAAATAGTACCAAATGTGTTGTATTTTTTCAGAATTTATTATTCAATTGCAAACAGAGTTTTGTAAGTCTTCCAGAGCTATGGTCACAGAGACATCGGACACATATGGATGCCTACTTAAGTTGCTTGCCAACTATGGCAGCACAGATTTTTCAGATAAGTATTCAGTGGTAAACAGTTCTTCTATCTTTGAAAAAAATTCAAGTGGTAATGTCACACAAAAGTTGTTTTGGTAGCAGAGCATTGGTCGATAGGGTATTTTTTTGGTAGGCATCGTTTGTTATAATTAAGTTGATGTGAACATTAATTAAACAGCGGCCTAGAGACCGTCGTGTTTTTGGACTACACCATCACGAATGGGACCCATTGGCTGCCTTAGAGATTTGGTGTTTATTTTTAGAGTTGTTGATTGCCTTTTTTGACGTAGTGATAGATGAGGCCAAAATTAGGTAGACTTAGTCCAAAATAAACCTTTATTATATGATCTAATTAGGTCTAAGCCAAATGCAATATAGTCAAGAATATCTCAATTAAAGTCAAACCAACATTAATCTTGAAAGATGGCCAAAATGGACTTCCCGATAGTACACATTTATAGACATCTTAACAGACCATAAACAAATTTACCCCAATTATTATATATTATAGGGATAGGATTCGAACTAGTGCTCAATTTCACAATTGATTGAGAAATCGAGCATCAATCTTGAATTCAATTTTGATATGATTTTAACCCCATCAATTTATTAAAAAGTTTAAATCCAATTGGACATCTAATCATGATCAAATGCAAATTCTCGCCTCTTATCAAAGCTAAATAAATAATTATCATTATCTCTTCTAATTGATTTGGACTCTACAAAGAAGTTTCACCCCTATCAAGTCTGAATATATTACGATGCTTATCTCTTTTAATTGATTTGGACTTTGGAAAAACAATCCTTCACACAGGCTAAGGTCCCAATAAACAGTATCTCTACTATATTTCCAAAACAGTGATTAAACTAGTGATTAATCATAATCCTAATTAGGAACAAGGAACCACAAAGCGAAGGAGACAGGGATTTTTTGTATGTAGAAAAACCCAACTCAGGAAAAAAAACCACGGGCCTTACTGTCTAGGCCAACAGACGAACCAAGCACTATAAATCGAAAGTTATAAAAAGTACTCACAACCCTTTCCTAGTTACAAGGACTTCTTTGATATTGCCGACTACTTTTTGTACACCTTCACCGTGCTTGAGCCAACCACCTTGAATGATTTTTGAAAATGAAACTACCGCGAAAGAGTAGCAAAAAGAACTCAAAAGATTCAGAACTTCAACACGACAACTTGATGACTCTTTGGAGAAGAAACAATCTCTCAATTGATCTCTAGGTTTTGGATGGGAGACGGGTACCCTAGAATAGAGAGAGGAAGGCTATATATAGATTTTAATTCATGCCTCAAGACTTCTAGAGCAAGTAGGACTCAAACAACAAATTTGATAGAAATTAGGAAGTGTTTTAGATGAGAATTCTAATTTCCTGCACGGTCCGCTCCAGCGTAGGATGGGGTCTGCTCGAGCGGAGGAGGTTTTGTCTCCAAAAAACTTGCTCCTGGCGTAACTGGGTCGAGCACAGCTTGGATGAGCTTGAGTGCTTGACATTTTGTGTGGGTCCGCTCGAGCGCAGGATGGGCTTTGCTCGAGTGCCCATAGTTTTGTTTTCTTCAAAATCTCTTCAGCACTTTCAAACTTGGGCAGTCCATCTATAAAAAACATTTATAAATTGAATTTCCGGTTTTGTCCCATTACCCAGTGAATTAACCAACACTCAAATAAACCTCACAATCTCCCCCTCTAACATTCATTGACAAAACACCTAGATACAAAAAAAGATTATGCCTGGAAAAAAAATTATTCAGGAGAATTTTTCTTCAGTTCAGTATTATCTTGTAATAACTTTTATTCAGTTCAGCACTTTCAAACCCTGTTGACAAAAAATTGACAAAAGTTCAAGTGTGAAATCTTGAAGATTAAAATGAATTTTCTGAAATTTAATCACCAACACAATCAGCTTAAATGACGACATTAATCAGCACATGAAATCTCATGAGCTATCTCATCTTCTCCCCCTTTTTGTTCAGAATTGACAAAGTTTAAGCTCCCCCTAAATTAGATAATCTATATCATCGATAAAAGATGCACAAATACAAAACTCAATCAGGCCATCAGATACAAAGCGAATTTCACACCTTTCAAATGCATTCGATCTGTTCATTAATGAGATGCAAAAGTCCCCCTTTATGTCACAATATCTTTTACCTTATTATTATTATTATTTTATTATCCCAATTCAAGATTTTCTCATGAACTTCTCACATATAAATATGATCAAATTTGAGTGCTCATTTTTTGTAGAAATTTATGAACCCTATAGGATAGACATAAATAAGATCTAGGGAGTACACCTAGTTATTATTCAGTTCCGTTACGTTGGTCTACAAAAATCTCTATGCACTTTGGGTCACATAGATATAGACATTAAGAGAAGAGACCATAAGGAAGTGAGAAAATCAAAATCGATGCTCCAAACAAGTGATGTCACGTCCCCCGAACTCGATTAGAGAATGAACTAGATCCGGGGAGTGAAATTTATGGCTAATTAAAATTTTGCCCTTTAGGCCCAAGGATCGTAAGTCCGCTGTAAGGATATATTGCATTTCAACCTCAAGAATATAATAACTTGCGGAATCATACAATTCAAGACATATATGGCTATCAACAATGACTAATAAATCTTATTTAATATTTAAAGTTGCAAAAAAGGAACAATTAAAGCTATTCAAGGAGTTATATTATTTACAATGGCCATCCCAATAACTAAGGTCATTAAATAAAAATAAAGTCAATGAATAAAAGGTCTAACAACGAATAATTAATAAGAGAATAAATAAAAATCTAGGGCATGCCCCATGTGTGTCACTCTCGTGCCGAAAGTGATGACGCTACTCTACGTCATCGGTACGCCACTTCCGTTTCTCCTTTGCTGGTTAGGATCCTCTGGGATCTCCTTACCTGCCTGCTCCTCATAGTAGTCATTTAGGGTGTCTGCATACCAAGGAACAAAGTCAACGACATGTTGAGCAATAGATAAGAAAAATATAATGGACATGACATGCATCAAATATCCGAATAGTGACAAGTATTTGTAATCGAGAACACAAGGAATCGAAGATAGGCATAAAGCATGAGTATTAGTCATTAGAAACAACAACAGGAATCCTAACATTAATTAACAATAACTACAATCCATGCAATGCAATGCAATTATCAAGAAGGAGACTCCGAGGATGTCCTAGCCATCTCATGGGGTATTAGTAACAATCCAAACTAGACCACTAGTACCAAAGTCTAGCTCTAGGGGGATCCTAGCTCCCGGTCCTGGAAATAGTAGCATGGTCCTAGCCCGCTCCCAACTATTCAACGCTATGGATGCCGTCCAAAGCCCGTCCGAGCAACCGGCCCATCAATAAATTCCTAAACTACAGTTTGCCATGAGATGCAAATGATAATGAAGTGGTGTTGACACGATGGAAAACAAGACAAGCAAGTCTGGCTAGCTCAATATACAAGACATGCTCATAGGGATTATCTCATTCAAGGCAATCAACCACATGATAATCCCTTACGTGCTAGCTAGTCATGTTTATCAATATATGACACGGTTCTTAAGGTACACTCTAAGTCTGTCCATATCCTAGTTCTACAAGAATTTACGTTCCATAATTAATTAGGTGTATTATGCCAAGAGAGTGTACAAGGAGCAATAACATCAGATACAATTTAGCAAGTCAAGGGGGAATTACAAACCAACCCAAGGTAGGTGGTGTCATCCCTGTACCGCACCTGTTCTAATGGAGTGCGTGGGGAAATTAATTCAACGATGCTTTTAAGAGAATTCCTTTGTGTACAATCATGTTAAGCATTTATCAAGACAATTCCATATGCATTTGGTTAAACCATGCATACTACACGAATACCTAGACACCAATTGAAGCACACAAAGCCACACGCTACGATTTAATCCCATTAATGGTCTGGTGAGAGTAGGTTCATGGTTTCCAACATCAAAGGCCCAAGCCTAGGTTACCGGTCTCATTCATAATAAAATATGAGCTGGATCAATAATCCAAGCATTTACATCACTTCCCACTCTTCGATCGAGCAAAAGCCATAACCATGCAGAGAGTGGGAATGAGATCGGTAATGGGTGTCATGGAAAAAACAAAGGGTCCTTGAACAAATATAGATTTACCTTTGTCTTTCGACGATGAAGCTCCATGAATGTAGCCAATTCCAGTTTTTGATGAGTCAGTCTTTTGCTTTCGAGAATCTCATTGAACTTCTTAGACTTAGTATTCATCCGCTATGCTTTGGCGGAATCAAGTTATATGATAGACATCTTCAGTTTTCCAGCCAAGTCGTCTTTTTCAGATTTGCAGTCAGTCGGCTCTTTCTTCAAATTGTCCATCTCAACAACTCAATCTCTTTCTTGCAACAATTATATTATTAGATAACATCATATTGTTGGAAGTAGGTGGGCCTCGTGGATAGGTATTCAAATTTTTTTGACCCACTAGAAGGGGGGATCAAATACACATAAGGAAAAAAAACCCAAACCCCATATCTAAAACCCTAATCTCATGCATTAAGAGCAAAAAATCCATCAAGAAGATAGATCAAGAAACAAACAATACACGCATTGAATATCTACTAAAAGTAACTAGAAGTATATGTATACCTGAGGAGCTTGGTTGTGCTCTAATCGAGAACTTGGAAGCTTGATCTCTACGAAAACTCTTTTCGCAGATTTTGATCTCTCTTGCCTGTGTTCTTCCACGCTATGACCCTCCTAGAGAACTTCTCAAGGAGAATGGTGGGATCTCTAAGTAGAACAAAACCCTAGCACTCTTGCAGGAAACCAGAGGAGATAGAGGAGGAAAAGAGAGAGAAAGTTGAGAGATTATTATTGTGAAGAGATCTATAATCCTCACCTCTTATTTATAGGTTATGGAACACCTCCTCTTAGACCAAGATTAGAAGTCTTACTTCTATTCTTAGTATGTGTCCAGCTCCTTCTTCCCTTAAGAGTTTCAATTTGATTAGTAACATTCTCTTATTAGGGCTAGCATCGAGACCACTAGGGATTTCTTAGAATCTGGCTCCAACTAGGAATCTGGACTCCACATCTCATGTGAACTCCGGACTCATAGTTAATTGCAAATAAGTCCATTAAATAAATGCAATTACACTCTAGTCATAGGAATAATTACAAGAAGACCCTAAACTTACCAATTACTACAAGTTGGCCCCTTCATCAATTATATCTATGGATCTATTGGAATAAATTTGTCCAGCCAAATTGGATCCATCTCTTATTATTCTTGTGGCCCAATTAATCACAGTAATAACCAATACCATTGAATTAACTCTTAATTAAGATGAGTGCGCACTTATTAATGATAAAATCCATTAATTGGAACAAGGGGATATTTAGGGGATAGATTTCATCTTGAGAATTATTAGTTCCCACAGCCCTACCACCACGTATCCAAGTTATCGAAGTGTTGATCTACAACTGGCCTCACCCATTGATGACTCAAAGCAAATGCATAGTAGAAACTTGAGTTCATTAATCTCTCAGGATTGAGAGCCTATTGCTTGGGAATTACAAGTGCAATCCTTAAATCAAAGACAAATTTGCATAAGGTGCTACTCATGGTCCTTCAGTACATCCAATGCACCAGCAGAATGATCTAGAGTCGTACACTCTGATGAGCAAGATACACCACACTATCTCATAGTGATCGCAGTGCTACAACCTTATCAGGTGAGATGCCCAATCTCATCACTGGTTGTGAAAATACTTTAAGCATAAGATTTGTGATCATTGTCTCCTGTATGTGAATCTCATCCACACAAATGGATTACATCTAATACACTTATGGGCTACGGTTGTATTGATTATATGCAAACATAGAATACCATCCATCACATGAATAAAGCATGAAAATATAAATTAATTAATTAATCAAATCAATTTATTCGGATCGTCCACTGGATTGAGGACATACAATCTAACAATGATGATCTTCTAACTAACTTACCTTAGCAAGTGATTCTTCTAGTTGAGCAGTTAGAAGAATTTTGAGATTCTATTGCTTTCAGCTTTAATGTTCTTTTCTTGTGCGCAATTTCCCACTCCTTTTCATCATGAGAGAAATCATATGAATCTTCGTTAGACTTGGATTCCCTGTCAGATGTGAGCCCTGCATAGAAGAGACAGTAGACAAAGCCATGAAAGTAACACATTCTCCAAAATCATTAGAAGGAGACTCATGCTCACTCTTTTCCTCATGTGTATCCTCTTCTCAAGACACATTGACAACCTTACCTTTGCTCTTTTCTTTTCTGTTGGCACACTTTGCAGCAGTGTGACCATAACATTGACATTCATCGCATTGGTTAGGCTTGGAGGATCCTTTAGATGGGTTCTTTTCAGATTTAGACATAGATTTGGTCTTGTAGGATCCCTTGTTGTTTCCATCCTTCTTAGCCTTTTATTTTTCCACATCTCTCGAAATTTTTTAATGAAGTATTTTTCTAACTTAGCGTCCTCCGAGTCACATTCTGATTCAAAACTAATCTCCGTAGATTTGGAAGACTTGAGAGCAATTTCCTTATCATTCTTTCTTTGACAATGGGTAACTTCATAGGTTTGCAAATTTCCAACTAATTCTTCCACACAAGGGAATTTAGATTATGATAGTCCTCAATGGCAACAACATTTGGACGTAACCTTTATGAGAGAGACCTCAGTATTTTCTTACAATTTTTAAGTTGAGGTATGCGTTTTTCCAAATTAAAACTTGAGTTCACAATTTTACTCAAATTAGAACTGAACTCAACAAAAGTTTTAGAATCTTTCATACGGATCGTCTTAAAGGCAGTGATCGAATTCTTGAGCTTATTTTCCATGATAGTGTCTGTTCCCTCATGGACAGTCCTTAACAGATCCCATGCCACCTTGGTATTCTACACGCAGAAATTCTATGAAATTCTGTTGGGGTGACTTCGTTGTACATTGCATTAATGGCCTCATTTTGCAATGAGACTTGGTCTTTTCGAAGTACCAAAGAAAGAAACTAGTTGCAGCTGGTCTGATGATATTCACAACCCTGTAAAAAGAGAAAAAAAACTCTACATGAGACCACAACAGAACGTGAAGACCTTAATAAACCAACAAATAGCAATCAATCGATCCACACCCAAGCCCACACGCGTGCGAACATATACACACTCAACCCCTCAGGATTCTGCACATTTGGAACGCACTCTACCCACTACCTTCATCAAGATTTTGTATCACAATTCACTCTGAAAACATCCAAAAAAAAAAAAAAAGTCTAATTAACTCCAAATCTGATCTAATGAGAATGTCTTCTGTGCATGTTGTTAAACAAAATGCAAAAAAATAGTATGCTTTAAATATTGACATTCAATTATACTGTACAATGTGGTATTTAGTACGTAAACTATTTATTTCATGAGTGGCACAACTGATCGTAACACTAGAAGCAGTCCACTCAGGCCTTTTATGCTACCACTTCCAATATGATTTACCCATGGGAGAGACTTTACTCTCTCCTACATATCTCAAAATAGCACACACGAGCAGGATGTAGGCAACCCCGAACAAATTTAGTTGCTTCCTTTAATTTTCCTTATTCTTCCACAACTAGTAGTTCATAAGGATAATAAACTGGTAGTTTGACTTAATGCAACTTTTGCATGGGTGCCAAAACTCCATTTAGATGGAATTAGGCTTTCATCACAATGATAGTGATGATGGATGAGATGCTGTATGAATCTTCTTACCATTGAATCAATACAAGAAGGTGACGACAGTGTGAGGCCCAAGGAGGATAAGATCATGTCCTCATAATCAAAAGAAAGATTTAAAGAGGCCTATGCGGTTTAACCATAATATTATATCATTCCAAAATTACAACTCTAAAGCATTACTGCAACCCGGGGAATACCCACATATAAGGATATGTGGGTGATAACCCTACCGGACTTGGGCCCCTCCTCTAAAACTATCATAAAATTTTTGCATCTGCCTCGAAAACCCATATTAAAATTCTGAGTTCACCCTTAAAATCCACATGAAAATTCTGGTAGCCCATAAAATCCATTTACTAATTTTGTTCCGCCCCTTTCATATGAAAATTGCCACAGGAACCGTATGGAAAAGGTGATAATTCTGTTGGCAAATCCGGACTCCAAGTAATTAAAATAAATTGAGTCCGTGTGACTTCTACGCAACCCGACTTGTTTACATCTCAAATCCCTATCCAATAAATCTCATGCAACCATATAAATCTGTGAGTTGTGATGACTGTTACTTGTCGTTTACTCTTTAAATTTGTTTCCATTTGTGGTGGACCACTTTTGCTAAGAAACATCCAATTATCGTCAACAAGGTTTATTGGATTATCGTCCGGATCAAAATCAATCCTAATATTTTGCAATTTAATGGAGTCCAGATCCTATGCCATTCAAACTCAAAAGTAATTCGTGTATCTCCTAATTGGGACTAATTTTGGAAAATCTAAACCACTTAGGAGGTAAATAGGCTTCTCTTTAAGAGTCCTTGTAAAATTCCAACTCAGTAAACAGATGGCATCCTTTGGAGTTCTGTAGGATTTGGACTGATTTAGGCAGGGACACCTTTTTTTTTTCTTTTTCTTTTTTTTATTTTTCTTTTTTATTTTTTTATAATGGACTAATCGCTAGGGCCCAGGTGGAGCCGGGTAAATCCCTTGTGGCCACAGTGTGGTAGTGTAGTTTCAAATCCTCAACCTCAGGGAGCAAATCATGGTCCTACGCCAACTGAACTACCCCTCGGAGTTGACACCTATTTTTCTTTGATATATCCATTGAATATGGCTTTTCATTGGTGAACAAATTTCTTTTTTTGTGAAATGGTCATCCGTTTCCTATTTGCCCAGCAGACCCATGTGCGCGTTGTTTTTGGGCCCACCCGGGCTCCCACTGACCAATGGGACCAAGGGGGATTGAAAGATCTAGATGAGCCCTATCTCAACATAAATTTGAGGCCCATCATATCATCCTGACCCCTTATTCAATGGCTAACAAGTTCAAAGATTTTATATTAAAAATTAAAGATAGATAGTCGATCCAATGATCCAATTCATTTGGATCGGCGTAAAAAATTTGGGATCGATGGTTATCAGGTGGGGGTTGGGTTGGTCTAATCTGATGGGTGATCAGGTCAGGTGGGCCCCACTAGGAGTCTGGAGTCTGTGTTTTGGAGTCTTCTAACTTTCACTTAATAACCCCCCCTAAGGTTTGCACGATTTGTAAATAGGCCAATGAGGTATTGGTATTTGCAAATAGGCCCTTGCATTTCCATTTTAATACCATCTGTGTCCCCAAAGACAATAGTCATCCAACCACAACAGGCTTTTAGAGCAAAATGACACTTTTGTTCATCTCTTTTATCCTTGTATGCTTATTAATTTCAAAAGTTTTTACTTAATTTTTTATTATTATAAAGCATGTAACATTAACAATTGCACTTAATGGGAGAGAATAATTCTACATAAACTATTTTTTATCAATATATGGCTTATTTCATTCAATCCAAATTGATCATGATGACAATCAATGCTTGTACTTATAACTGGTTATGATTTATCCAATCCACACATGACCAATCGTTGGATTGATGAAAATTTCAAAATACATTATTATGCTTTATGTGTAGGGGGTGTAAAAGAAATATTGTGGGGATGGGCAAATGAAAAAAAATATTAGTTTTTAGCATTTGAGAGTGGGGTGGGGGGTGGGGGTGGTGTTTGGCTCTATGTAAAACAAATATCAAGGAATGGGCAAATGTTCAAAAATAAATAAATAGAAACTTCTCGGTGGGGGCTTCCATCCTCAAGCCCTTATACTTGGGTCCACCCTTGGTCATGTGCATGTGAGTTCTAAGAAACCATTGGGACTTGAGATAAAATAATGGTATTTTTGTAAATAATAATATACTCATTTTTGTTCAGTGGATGTAAGGGCAAAGCTGTCATTTATATAAAAATTCTACACAAATCTCATGGTAGTTGCCCATTCTTGTTAGGAATACTAGCGCTTTAGGGCCCGCGCCCAACGCAAGCCTTTAATTCATTGAAGGAAAACCCAATTTAAATTGAAGGTAGACACCTAGTAAACAAACAAACTACATTTAATACAATTATATAGGAAATTCAAGATTGGTCACCATCCTTTTGAGAACCCCAAATACGTTTATGCCTTCTCATTCATAGGGCGTGGACATTTATAGAGAGAGAGAGGTTAGTTGAAAGTAAATATAAATATAAATAGGAAGTAATCGTTGGTCAAATGCATATGGGAGGCATGATCTTTTTTTATATATAGAGAGGAAAACATTTTAAAAGAATCTTATATATAAATCTAAATCAATCGTCAAAAGCAAAACATCGAAATCATGTTCGAGTCAAACTTACCGTGTTCTTTATGGTATCAGTGGCGATGATGCTAGAGCTGTCTCTACTATATAACATATCATGGGATGCAGTCGGAGAGGAGATTGATGTAGACGCTCCATCCTACAATGGAATAACTAAAATCTCTACTTCCATATACCATGCATGAATGTTATATGAACCTTATAAGAATGAAAAAGAGAATGCAAAATTGTGAGTAGAAATAAGAAAAATTTTATTTAAAAGAAAATGTTTTAAAGATTTTGTAAATAGAATTAGTATATAAAAAAGCATAGAAAAGAACTACGATATGAAGGGCCAATGTATTAAAATAAAATTGGAATAATGTTTATAAGTCTCCATCATTCAATTCTTGATATTTCTTCTATCCATCCATCAACTCATTCGATTTGTGCAATTGTTTCACCCTATCAACTTGTGTCCTTTATGTCACTTATCTCATCTCTTGCACTTGTCTCAGCACATTGACTTGTCCCAGCACCTAATATTTTGTCAGCACTTGCAGTTGTCTAAGCACCTGCGCTTGTCTCAGCAATATTATTTCTATTTGGTATTGCTTTGAAAGTATTTGCTCTAACGTCGTCACTTGTCCCAATTTCTGGCTTGTTTGATACTGCATATTCAGTTTTCATATGAATTAGGAAATATGTCAATGGTATTTCATAGAATAGCGCTGAAAATGTCTTAATAAAACTTACATTTTTCAATTTCTGCCAGCAAAAATGCTGATTCTTTTGTAATGTAATTCTTTTATTTTCTTGACTGTGATTCCACTTTCAAATGTCAGTCTTTTCATACTTGAGTCTATTTTTATATGAAATAAATATTATTTCCATAGTGCCTTTTTTATTTCAGTTGCCAATAGATCATACCAATTAATCTGCAGAATAGTTTAAAAGTTAATGTATATATATACATTCATAATGTTTATATATAGAAACATTTAAAATAAAGAACATAATTTATTTATATGCAGATAAATTTGAAATACTTATCCGCATAGTCTTTAAATGCTTATTCAGTTGCATTTGTGAAATTCTTTAGTATTTCATCATGCATAAATAATATTGCTTGCTTGGTGTGATCCTCAACTGTTATAGTTGCAATGTATTTGAGAATATAAAAAGGAATTTTAAAATTAATTGTGGCGCCATAATATTTGCTGAAGACAGATATGTTATTATTTTAATGTATTATCTATGTACCTCATCTTTGTTGGTATCGTTGAATCATTACAATGAACACATTTACCAATGTTGACACTTTCATAAATTTTCTTATCACATTTACTGCAAGAAAGTTGTGCCAAAGGGGTTTCCATATGTAACATTACAATTGTGGCCTTTGTTGCAACATATTTAACCGGTATTTTTTATAAAAGAAAAATAAAAGTGAGTCTGCACTACATACTATTCAAAATTATTTTTATCAATTAAGAGAATAAGTATTTGAGTTAAATCTTACCTCATTGAAACCATTTTCCAATAATAAAAATAAATCCTATAATGACAATTTGATAGAGCTTGAGTCATTTAACAATGAAAGCTAATTACTATAATTCAATGTTTTACAAAGATGTTAGTATTAACAAATTATATAATAAAAGACAGCGGGTCCTTATCTGGGAGAGCGACACGTGGCGCGTCCTAAAACTTTTTGCAACACTACATTCCGGAATTACATTATGAAATTGCCCATCTAATCTTCCCTAAAATCTCTCAATTAAAATTCCCTCTAACTTCTCTCTAATTGTAGCATAATCTCTTTATAATTCCACCCCAAAAGAAATATTTTCTAAAATCTCTCCACTATTGACCCACCCTTGAACTTATCCAAACCACCTACAGAGCCACCCATTAAAACTAACCATTGATTTGTGCAGCCCGCAAAATGAGCCCATCAATTTATATCTTGCTACTCCATCACCTAGACCTACTTCGTCTACAAGGACTTTATGTTTCCTTTGAAAATAAACTCTTTAATAGATTCATGGGTTTTTGAACTTTTTATTTTAATGATCTTAATCTACAAGAGATTGAGTCCTCTTTCGTTCTTAAAAAAAAATAAAATAAAAAATAAAAAAAAATAAACAAAGAGACATGGATGTTATTCCACATTGGGAAAAAAGAGATTTTATTCACGAAGTGGTATGATTTCTTTCCTTTTGTAATTTTTTATAGATTTTTTTATTGTAGTTCTTTTTTCTAATTTTCTTCCTTTTATTGTGATCAGGTTCAAGTAGTAGAGGTATGATTTTCTTTTCTTTTGGTATTTTTCGTTATTGTCTTTCTTTTCTTTTGTATTCTTTTTAGTAAATGTTTTAACGTGAAATTGCAATTTTATTTTAAAAGAAGTTGCGTTTTGCATTGGGGTTTTTGTGACTATCCATAAATTTCTTTCACTTTATTTTTCATTTGATTTCTATTACTCAATGTTATAGTTGTAGTCCAATCACAATCAATAAAAGATGATTCAATTAGATCATTTTACTTATTTTTTTCTTTTAAACCTTGATTTTAATTGTGCTTGTATTATGAATTATATATTAATTTTTATTTATAATTTGTTTAAAAATTATAAATATCCCTAATTAAAATATTATTTACTTTTTATCATGGCTTGCTTTGGGTGTAGGCCTGCGACAGCAAACCTTTTCATGAGGGAGCGACACGTGGCTCATCTTCAAACTTTTTGTAATTCTACATTCCGGAATTACCCTTATAATCTAATCTCACCAAACTAACTTAGATTCTCCAATATTCAATCACCTAAAATATCTCAATGCAAATATAAGATATTCTTGAAATAAGATACTTATCCCTTTCCCAAAACATAGGATACAATAATAACTTTTCTTCAGTTACCTTAAATGGGCCCCACATATTATTAAACTTCCAAAACAAAGAATAAAGGAGCTTTGGCTATGATTTTAGTGATTGATGAACATATATGTATTAAATGTTGTTGTATATCAGTTTGTGGGACCCTCATGTCAGATCCAAATTACAGAAATTTGGGGTACTTTTATAGGCAGTATTTTTCTATGTTTTTCCCTATTTTCTCTTTCACTATTTGGTATGGTTAATCCATGGGAACCATTGTGGAAGCTAGTTAATTTCAAAATCCACACTTAATATATAATCATTTGAACTTACTAATTTAACCAAATAAATATTCTCTCATGAGTCTCCATCTTTATCATGATTTTTTTATTATCATTTATATTTACTAATTTAACCAAATAAATCGGAGTCTCATTATGAAATCCAAGTCTTTTTTCTTTCCAAACTCACAATTTATGGGGACTACTTTTTCTTTATACCAACACACAAAGAGCTTTTTTTATACCAAAGCGGGGGCCACTTTCATAGGTTGTATTATGCTACTTTTTCTTCTTTATTTTCCTTTCAATATTCAGTAAGATTAGTCTATGGGGCCCATTATGGACAGTTTTCACCTTATTTTTCTTTGGATATTTGGTAGAATTAGTTAATCTGTGGGGCCCATTGTGGAAGCCAATTAATTCCAAAATCCACATTTAATTATAAAATGACACTCAATTTATGGCTAAGCATAAATATAATAAAATCAAAGTCCAGAAATCTTAACTATTTACTTGATCTTTCCCTAAATATTTGCAGCTACCTAAAATTTCTCTAATGAGTTTCCATCTTTATTGTGAATTATATATTAATATTCATTTAAATATTTAGAAAATTTTCTAATTAAAAATTTTAATGATTTTTTAATTACGCATCCTAAAACTTTTTGCAATGCTACATTCTGGAGTTGCCCTTCTAATCTTCCTTAAAATCTCTCAATTAAAATCTCTTCTAACTTCTCTCTAATTGCAACTTAATTTCTTTAAGATTTCACCTCAAAAGAAAT
Organism: Persea americana; assembly: GCA_029852735.1. NCBI lineage: Eukaryota > Viridiplantae > Streptophyta > Magnoliopsida > Laurales > Lauraceae > Persea > Persea americana. The sequence continues at coordinate 21,870,209 of CM056816.1, forward strand.
CTTTCTTAAAATCTCTCCACTATTGACTCACCCTTGAGCTTATCCAACCCACCTATTGACCCACCCATTGAAACTAGCCCTCGATTTGTGCAACCCACAAACTGATCCCATCACCTAGACCTACTTTAGTTACAAGGATTTTATGTTTTCTTTGAAAAAATAATTCTTTAATATATTCATGGTTTTTTGAACATTTTATTTTAATGATCTTGATCTACAAGAGATTGAGTCCTCTTTTGTTCTTGAAAAGAAAAAAAAAAAAAAAAAAAGCAAAGAGACATGGATTATATTCCACATTGGGAAACAAGAGATTTTATTCATGAAGTGGTATGATTTCTTTTCTTTTGTATTTTGTTATAGATTTTTTTATTGTAGTTCCTTTTTGTAATTTTCTTCCTTTTATTGTGGTCATATTCAAGTAGTAGAGGTATGATTTTCTTTTCTTTTAGTTTTTTTGTCATTGTACTTCTTTTCTTTTGTATTCTTTTTAGTAAATGTATTAACATGAAATTACATTTTTCTTTTAAAAGAAGTTGCATTTTGCATTGGGGTTTTTTGTGACAATTCATAAATTCTTTCACTTTATTTTTCATTCGATTTCTATTACTCAATGTTACAGTTTTAGTCCAATCACAATCAATAAAAGATGATTCAATTAGATCATTTTACTTATTTTTTTTCTTTTATACCTTGATTTTTGAAGTTTAGTTTTAATTGTGTTTGTATTATGAATTATATATTAATTTTTATTTATAAATTATTTAAAAATTATAAATATCTCTAATTAAATTATTATTTACTTTTTATCATGGCCTAACTTGGGCGTAGGCCTTCTCCACTAGTTATATATATTAAAGCAACAGGTGATTCTCTGGTAGAGCGACACGTGGCGGCATGGGAATCCCTGGGAGGGCGATACGTGGCGCATCCGCAGACATTTAGTAATGCTAAATTCTGGAATTACCCTTTTATTCTAATCTCATCACCTAAAATATCTCAATGCAAATCTAAGATATTCTTGAAATAAGATACTTATCCCTTCCCTAAAACATAGCATACAATAATAACTTCTATTTAGTTACCTTCAATGGGCCCCACATATTATTAAACTAACAAAAAAAAAGAAAAAGAAAAAGAATGAAGGCTCTTTGGCTATGATTTTAGTGATCAGTCAACTTTTATGTATTAAATGTTATTGAATATCAATTTGTGGGATCCTCATGTCAGATCCAAGTTGTAGAAATTTGGGGCACTTTCATAGGTAATATTTTGCTATTTTTTTCCTGTTTTTTCTTTCAGTATTTTGTATGGTTAATCCGTGGGTACAATTGTGGAAGCCAGTTAATTTCAAAATCCACACTTAAGATATAATCATTTATATTTACTAATTTAACTAAGTAAAATTTCCCTCATGAGTCTCCATCTTTATCATGATTTTTTTATTATCATTTATAGTTACTAATTTAATCAAATAAATCTATGAGTCCCATTATGAATTCCAAGTCTTCTTTATTTCCAAACTCACAATTTATGAGGGCCACTTTTTTTTTTTATAGCAACACACGACGAACTTTTTTAATATTAAAGTAGGGGCCACTTTCATACGCTATATTCTGCTATTTTTTCTCCTTATTTTCCTTTCAATATTCAGTAAGATTAATCTATAGGGCTCATTGTGGACATTTTTCTCCTTACTTTTCTTTGGATATTTGGTAGGATTAATTAATATGTGGGGCCCATTGTGAAAGCCAATTAATTCCAAAATCCACATTTAATTCTAAAATGCTACTCAATTTATGGCTAAGGACAAATATAATCAAATCAAGGTCCTAAACTCTTTACTATTTACTTAATCTTTCCCTAAATATTTCCAGCTGCCTAAAATTTCTCAAATGAGTTTCCATCTTTATTATGAATTATATATTAATATTTATTTATATATTTAGAAATATTTATAATTAGAGATTTTAATGATCTTTTAATTACGCAAGCTTATTGCATCTCAAACTTTTTGCAATGCTACATTCCGGAATTACCCTTCTAATTTAATCTCACCAAATTAACGTCAATTCTCTAATACTCCATCACCGAAAATATCTCAATGCGAGTCTAAAATATTCTTGAAATAAGATACTTATCCCTTCTCTAAAACATAGCATACAATAATAACTTCTCTTTAGTTACCTTCAAACTGACATAAAAAAAAAAAGAATAGCAATGACTCTTTGGCTATGATTTTAGTGATCGGTGGACATGTATGTATTAAATGTTGTTGCATATCAATTTGTGGGATCCTCATGTCAGATCCAACCTGCAGAATCTTGGGCACTTTTGTTGGCAGTTTTTTGCTACCTTGTTTTCCTATTTTTTCTTTCAGCATTTGGTATGGCTAATTTGTGGGGACCATTGTGGAAGCCAGTTAATTTCAAAATCCACACTTAATATAAATCATTTATACTTACTAATTTAACCAAGTATGTTGTCTCCCAAAAGTCTCCATCTTTATTGCAATTTTTTTATTATCATTTATATTTACTAAGTCCCATTATGAAATCCAAGTCTTCTTTATTTCCAAACTCATAATTTATGGGGGCCACTTTTTTTTTTTTTTTTTATACCAACACACGAATAACTTTTTTGATACCAGAGCGGGGGCCACTTTTAATAGCTGTATTCTGCTACTTTGTTCTCTTATTTTCCTTTTAATATTCAGTAAGATTAATCTGTGGGCCCCATTATGGATATCTTTCTCCAAATTTTTCTTTGATATTTGGTAGGAATAATTAATCTGTGGGGCCCATAGTGGAATACAATTAATTCTAAAATCCACATTTAATTATGAAAGAGCACTCAATTCTTGGCTAAGCACAAATATAATCAAATCAAGGTCCTAAAATCTTTATTATTTACTTGATCTTTCCCTAAATATTTCCAATTACCTGAAATTTCTCTAATGAGTGTCCATCTTTATTATGAATTATATATTAATATTCATTGAAAACTTATTTAAATATTTAAACATAGTTTTAATTTAAAATTTTAATAATTTTTTAATTATGACTTGCATTGGGCACAGGCCTATTCCACTAGTTATATGATAAAAGACAGAAGGTGATTCTCTGGGAGAGCGACATGTGGCGCATCCTCAGACTTTTTGCAATGCCACATTTCGGAATTGCCCTTCTAATTTAATCTCACCAAACCACTACTATTCTCTAATTTTCCTAAATAATAGGATTTGAATTCTCTAATTTTCCTACATAATAGCCTTGCACATATTGGTTGTGTATGAGCCAAAAAACAGGTGGGCCCTAAAAGGTTCTTCTTCCATTACCGGTCCCAAGAAATGTATAGCCACTTCCTTTGGAACCTAAACAAGTGGGACTTGGTAAGCGATTAACTTTTTCATTACTAATTTTTTAACTCTACTAGCAACAAAAGCCCGGGCTCAAATAATAACCAACGTTTCAAAATTATCTTATTATTTAATAAAAAAGATGAGAGCCACAGAGACACGGGGTGCAACTACATCGGCATATAAAATGTAAAGACAATATAAGATACCAGAATTCATCATGTTTGGACAACTACTATGAAATTCATATACAACAAATATAAATGCACTTTTATGATATATATTGAACAATTGCATACATAAAAAAATAGAAAATACAAAATTGTAATGCATACCTGATTTGATAAACACCATATTTGTAAAGATTCGGCTTTCTTTACCTGATATAATTTCTCACTCAGTATTCGTTCATTCACCCTAGACAACCAAATTAGTTGAGAAACATACACAGAGAGAGAGAGAGAGAGAGAGAGAGAGAGAGAGAGAGAGAGAGAGAGAGAGAGAGAGAGAGAGAGAGAGAGAGAGAGAGAGAGAGAGAGAGAGAGAGATTTACAAAGAGAAAAAAAGTGAAGATCTTTTACTGTATTACCATCTTTGTAGAAGTCTCAATCTCCAGACCCTGCCTAGACAACAAAATTGAAAATGGCACATGCCCTTCTTGCAGCAACCACTAGCTTTCAAATTGATGCTAGTTACCAGCAATAGCCAATGTTGAACCCAATCACATGCCCATCTATACTTTCCATCCAATCAACAAATATATAAATTGCGCTATTTTTTTTGCAACTTGGTTTCAAGTTGCTTGTGATCCTCCCCAAATCCTAGTGTACAGGTCCCATATGCATCAGTCGCCAATCCCAGCAACAATTAATATTATGATCAAACTCATACCTTTCTCTACTTATTCAATGTTTCAAACGATTGCTAGAGCATGACCTATCATTCTAACACTTTTGACATGATTATAATTAAAAAATGTTGCAAACATCTATCTCTGCTTGTGTAAACACAAAGGCCTGAATTTGTATTGTTGTTTTCTTCTTGCGGGGAACAAAATAAAGGTTTATCAACTTTTTATAGGAAAAAAAAAGCTTCAATTAGTATAAAACATAAAAAAATGTCAATAATCCATCACATAAGTTCAAAAATCAACACCCATGGAATTAAAAAAAAATCCTCATACGTATTTAAGATTCCTGACTATTTTGTCGCCTTGTTCTTTGAAGATGACAACAACCGGCTCATGGCTAGAAGAGTGTTAAATTAGATCTTGAACCAACTCAATTGGAAAAAAGGATTAGATTGATCAAAGTGGACTATATGGAAAGGCTATGTAAACTACTTTTACTACTATTTTGGTATAGGCAAACATCTTTGGAAGGAAGACTTTTCTTTTAGTAGGAAGGAAGAGAAATTTGAATGAGATAATTTAAGGTGGGTGGATGTAATCTAAAAGATAAAATTAGCTAAGAGAGAAGGAGAAGATTTTTTTAAGGAATGAATGTTAATGTGGATTGAACTTTTAAGAACCAAATTCCGTTAAAAAGGGACCACGATGAGGGGGATTGATTTAAATTCTTTTAGGGTGAATTAAAATTAGAGAGTGATTTAAGGAATTGGCCTTTTAATCCCCTATTCTTTGAATTTCAAATCTTAAAGTTACCAAATCGGTTGTTTCAATTTATATATATATATATATATAATGAGCGATTTTAGGGAAGTATTAGAGGGAGAGATATTAAGAGGATGAGAGATTTTAGGAAGTATTAGAATGAGAGATTAGAAGAATGAAATTTGAATGTGAATAGAAGAAATCGTAATTGATGAGGACTATTAGGGGGATGAGAGAGAGATTTTAGGGTAGACTTAGAGGGAGAGATATTAGTAGGATGAGAGATTTTAGGGAAGTATTAGAGAGAGAGATTTTAGGAAAAAAATGTATAATTGCTTGATGAGGGGGAGAGATTTTAGGAGATTGAGAAAGGCAAAGCCACCCTCCCTATTTTCTAAGTGATTTTTTTTTTGAAAGGAGAACTCATGTGGGTGATGACGTGGCGCCCCTCACAACCCTCCTCCCTGATTGCTTTAATATATTTAACTAGTGCACTAGGCCTGCGTTAATTAAAAAATCATTAAAATTTCTAATTATAAGTATTTCTAAATATTTAAATAAACTTTAAATGAATATTAATATATAATTCATTATAAAGATGGAAACTCATTAGAGAAATTTTAGGTAGCTAAAAATATTTAGGGAAAGATCAAGCAAACAGTAAAGATTTTAGGACCTTAATTTGATTATATTTGTGCTTAGCCATAAATTGAGTGTCATTTCATAATTAAATGTGGATTTTGGAATTAATTGGCTTTCACAGTGGGTCCCACAGATTAATTAATCCTACCAAAAATCCAAAGAAAAATAAGGAGAAAAATATCCACAATGGGCCCCACAGATTAATCTTACTAAACATTGAAAGGAAAATAAGGAGAAAAAGTAGTAGAATAATGCCTATGAAAGTGGCCCCAGCTTTGGTATAAAAAAAACTCTTCATGTGTTGGTATAAAAAAGAAAGGTGGCCCCCGTAAATTGTGAGTTTGGAAAAAAAGGAGACTTGGATTTCATAATGGGACTCATAGATTTATTTGGTTGAATTAGTAAATATTAATGATAATAAAAAAATTCACGATAAAGATGGAGACTCATGAGAGAAAATTTATTTGGTTAAATTAGTAAATATAAATAAATGATTATATTGAGTGTGGATTTTTAAATTAACTGGCTTCCACAATGGCCCCCACGGATTAACCGTACCAAATACTGAAAGAAAAAATAGGAAAAAAATTAGCAAAATACTGCCTACAAAAGTTTCCCAAATTTCTGCAACGTGGATCTGACATGAGGGTCTCACAAATTGATATGCAACAACATTCAATACATACATGTTCACTAATCACTAAAATTATGGCCAACAGGCCTTTATTCTTTTGTTGTTTGGTTAGTTTAATACTACGTGGGGCCCATTGAAGGTAACTAAAGAGAAGTTATTATTATATGCTATGTTTTAGGGAAGGGAGAAGTATCTTACTTCAAGAATATCTTAGATTTGCATTGAGATATTTTAGGTGATGGAATATTGGAGAATTTGAGTTAGTTTGGTGAGATTATATTAGAAGGGTAATTTCGGAATGTAGCATTGCAAAAATTCTCAGGATGTGCCACATGTCACTCTCCCACAAAATTACATATCAAATTTTGAAAGAGAGTTGGGCAAGTAGTGATGGGTTTAATCAAAGAAGAGAGAGAGAGAACGACGAGTAGTGAAGGGTTTATTGAGAGATTGGGTTTTATGTTAATAGGGATCTCATTGAGAGATTTTAGGGTAATTCAAAGGAGTGTGCCATGTGTCCCTCTCCAAGGAAGTCCCCGCGAAGCTTCCCAATCGACATAATACATATAGATCTCTGGCCGCATGTTGGAGTCTCGCACATCCAAAATCAAATGGCCAAGAAAATAAAACGGATTAGATCCGATAGGGAATGAAAATACGTGATGAATGTTTGAAGAGAATCATACATGGGTTTTACATTGAACACCATATTTTACTGGAAAACCAAACTTCTTTTGGTTAATCTATTTCATTTACTTACACCAGAGTTTAAATTAGAGATGTAAAATGGCCCGTGCTGGCTATCTAGAGCTGAGCCCAGTTGTGCCTAGTCCATGCTAGGCCTACTTGTAAAATGTCATAGGCCGTGCCCTAGTTGCAGGGGCTAGGGTCTGCACAACCCACACTAGTGAACTGGCTACTGCCAGAAGTAGCACCAATATCATTTTAGAACTGATCAAACCTTTTTTAGCTCTAGATTTTTAAAAAAATATATAAACATCTTAATTTTAAAAGGCATAAATTATCAGACTATAAAACCACATGCCAGTGTTATTTGACCCCAGTAATAATTTGCCCACCTTGGAAAAATGTATATATCTCTTAATTATGACTCCATGTGGGCCCACGGAAGTGTGAGCACACCACATCATCCTGCCACTAGGCATTGCAAGCCTCCTAAAATCTCTCCCTAAAGCTTCTTATTCCCTAAAATTCCCTTAAATCTAGGAATCCTAATTCCGTAAATTCCCCAAGATCTAGGATTTCAAATTCTCTACAATTTCCTTAAAAATCTAAATTTAAACACCTATTTCTAATCTTAAACATATTCGAAATCTCTATCATACCATAGGTCGATAGATTTGCTTTTCAAAACTAGGTCAAGAGTGAAGGATTGAGAGATCGGATGAATCTATAAGAGTATGAGGAGGACCCATATGGTGGCTATATTTTATGATCTTTGTCATTTAATCCAATGAATTGGAAAAAAATCAAGGTCCATTGACCAACAGGAAGGTTCCATTATGAATAACAATTGATGGTACTTGGTACCGGCATTGCAACTTCTGCTGGGAATCGAAATAATGCTTCAATTTAAACTATTTTAGACTTTTTACTCCTACCATAAGATAATATAATTGTTTCTTTTATTTCTATCTCTTTTTTCCCACCTACCAAACCCACTGGCCAAACCCTTTTTTTTTTATTTATTCAAATCAAAATTTCAATTTAGACGGGCATGTGATTGGGTTCAATATTGGCTATTGCTGGTAACTATCATCAATTTGAAAGCTGGTGGTTGGTGCAAGAAAGGCATGTGCCATTTTCAATTTTTCTATCCAGGCAGGGTCTGGAGATTGAGACTACTCCAAAGATGGTAATGCAGTAAAAGATCTTCACTTTATCTGTGTGTGTGTGTGTATGTGTGTGACTGTATGTTTCTCAACTAATATGGTTGGCTCATAAGTTCACAAAAATCATGTCATTAGGTTATCATTTCATTAGCATTTGTGGACTTAATTAGGTTTAATTGCATAAAGTTGTACTTAATTTCATGATTACATGTATTTTGGGATACTTTTAGGAAAATGGTCAGAATTAATCGAAATTCATTGAATTGCATGACTTTTGTGGAATTAAGATTTTTTTATCTCATTTATCACCCCAAAATTAGTTTTTTGCATTATCAAATGCATACTTGCTATTTTTAGAACCATGTGCTATTTTAGGAAAATTTGTCATTTGGGTGCATCATTAGGCATGTAGGGTCCCATGCACAATTCATGTTTATTTTATTATATGTGATTAATGTTTAATTAATTTCTTTCAATTTGTACGAGAAATCAACAACATGGGACCCACATTGATGACGTTTGAGGAGACAGGTCAAGGGAAAGGCAGATGTGCAAGCATGGGAAACTCATCAAACTTGTAAAGAAAATCAAGAAGATTTCTATAAAATGCAAGGAAGTTCTTAGTGCTTTATGGCCCACACATGGAATTTTATATAAATATATCCCATGAAGATTTACATGATTGGTGGAACCATGATGGTTAGATGAATGTGTCTTGGTTGTGAAAGAGTTTTTTTTTTTTTAAATTTAAAGAAGCTTCCACCTAATACAAAGGAGTCAAGTCCATTTGGAATTATTATGGCATGGAAAAGCAACGTGGGTGGATGGCAAGTTTGTATTGGAAGGAGATCTCCACAAAGTCAAACCTGTGGAAGAAGAAATCTAATCATGAAGGAGATAAAGACCAAGAAGGAAATCAAGAAGCAAGAAGAGAATCCAAGCTAAGTGTTGCACATCCACTAGTGGGTCCCCACTTACCCTTGGACGTCCCATATGGGGTTGCACAAGAAGAACATAAAATCTGAATTTATTTTATGGAAGTTTATCCTTAGCACATGAAGATCTTTTGAGGAGCCCAAGATGGAAAGAATTGGACCACAAGACTCTATCATTGGCAAGAAATCAATTGAAATTTAAATTGTTGCCAAGATAGGAGGATTTCTTGGAATTCAAGCCAAGATGAGGAGTCCAATTGGGAAACAATTGCAGAACAAGGAGGCTCAAAAACTATAAAAGGAGACACCAGCCCTCCTCTTGGACGTTGATCATCTTTGTGTTAAAACCTTGGAGGTTCTCTCTCGCTCTCAATTCCACTCCACCCTTTCTCTTTCTAAGTCCCTTTCTTCTTCTTTTCCCTTCTAATTCTTTAGACATAGGCTGGGAGATCATGTTGAGAGAATGATGAAGAGAGAGAATCTTAATTTTTTGTGCTTCAAGATCAAGGAATAAAGACACTACTTGGATTGATTCTACATGTTTATGTAAGTGGTTTAATTTTCTTTTTCTCGTTCTTTTATGTGTTTTGATTAGAGACAATTATTTCACATGATTAGATCTAGGGTTTGAAAATAAAATAAATGGATTAAAAGTCGAGAGACATCAGGTAATCACTTGCAATTTTTTTCCTACTCTGAGAAGAGAGGACTTCATTATCGCATTTTCAATAATTGTATGATCGTCTAGTTTCTAAATCTCGGATACATCTTTTCCGCTTTTTATTTTTCTCCACCCCTTTTTATTTTTATTTTAAGTTAATATTCTGATCATTTTTTTTATTAGCAAATTCTTGATTTAGAAACCCCAATTGCATCTTTCTATGTTTAGTAGAAACTAACTATTTGTTTTACTTACATAATCTGTGGTTGGAAAGTGTTTTTTTTTCATGCTTCATATTTTGAAATTGCATTAGAACAGGCTTTTGATGCTGAAATCACAATGTTAATGACTGATTAGAAAAATTAAATTCGGACTTGGTGGGTGAATAGTGAAAAATTCTACACAGTTTTAGCAGATTTGACCCGACTGAGTTGCAATAGTGTGCAACTTGAAAATCAGGTAAACGAGCTTAGTTTCCATCGAGACTTTGCAGAATTAATATTTGGAAGCAAGTCTTTGCAACCCTAGAATTTCAGAGAAAAATAAGTTTGGGAAGTAGGGTAAACAGTGACCCAAACAGGGGTAGTTGGACAGCCTGCAATCAGATTTCCAGCAAAAACAGTTCAACTAGGCATCTTTAGGTGATCGTATCGTTTTCGTTTTAAGTCCTTTTTCGGTTCTTTCTTTCTTTTTTTTTGTTGTGTTCATGCATCATCAGAGTATTTATCCCAGCCATTAGATTTAGGTTCACATCATCTTAGGCTAGTCGTACAGTATAGTGAAAACAGGCTTGTGCACAGTTTTTTCCAGACTTAAAAATTTTCAGCATTCATAAGATTTTTAGAAATTTTTCTAGATTTGCATTGTTATCATTTAGGACATCATAGATCATTCATATTTGCATAAAAATTGATTTTGGTAAGTAGGATGTAATTTAGGAAACTTTGTTTTGGATTTTCTTATATTAAATTGGTTGTTTGATTTGTGTATTCTTTTGCAGGTTTTCTTAGCTTTATTAGTATTATCTAGATTAGGTTTCTTCATTTAGATTAGTGTTTTTATTTTTGGAAATTATTGTATTTAATTTTTTTTACATTCAGTTATTTTAGCAAAATTGATGTAATTTAATTAGTTTCCATTTAGGCCAGATTTAGTATTTTTTTTAGCAAAGGTTAAAGTTGGAAGGTTTCTTAAAAAGCGTTGCTCCCTGTGGATTGACCTGGATTTACCAGATTATTACTACAATCGCACCCTACACTTGAGGTCCGAACATTGTCTAGGGTGAATGAATGAACACTGAGTGAGAAATGATATCAGGTAAAGAATGCCTAATCTTTACAAACATGGTGTTTCTCAAATCAAGTATGCTTTACAATTTTGTATTTTCTATTTTTTTATGTATGCAATTGTTCAATATATATCATAAAAGTGCATTTATATTTGTTGTATATGAATTTCATAGTAGTTGTCCAAACATGATGAATTCTGGTATCTTATATTGTCTTTACATTTTTGTATAATTTTTCATTAACAAAAGCAGACTTTTTCCATTTTTCTAAATTATGTCTAACCTTGAAGCAAGTGGATGAAGGAAACATTAATCGTTAAATTTTATCTTTCTTCTCAACTTTGTTTAATTGATCATCTTTCAAATGAGTTGGAAAATAAACTACCTTATTTCTTATTCAATTCTTTATTTGAAACTAAATTCATTAGTTATTCTTTTGCATTAACTTAAATGAGTTTAGAGATCCTTTTATATTACATTAATATGATATTTATATGCAGATGTAGTTGCGCCCCCGTGTCTCTGTAGCTCTCATCTTTTTTATTAAATAATAAGATAATTTTGAAATGTTGGTTCTTATTATAGGGCCTGGGCTAAGCACGGGCCTTTGTTGCCAGTAGAGATAAAAAGTTAGTAATGAAAAAGTTAATCGCTTACCAGGTCCCACTTGTTTAGGTTCCAAAGGAAGTGGCTGTACATTTCTTGGGACCTATAATGGAAGAACCTTTTAGGGCCCACCCTTTTTTTTGGCTTATACACAACTGATATGTATAGGGCTATTATGTAGGAAAATCAGAGAATTCAGATCCTATTATTTTGCAGAATTAGCGAATAGTAGTGGTTTTGTGAGGTTAGATTAGAAGGGCAATTCCGGAATGTGGCATTGCAAAAAGTTTGAGGATGCGCTACGTATCTTCCTCCAAGAAAGTCACCTGCTGTCTTTTATTATATAACTTGTGGAGCATGCCTACGTTGGATAAAAAGTAAATCATATTTTAATTATGGATATTTATAATTTTTAAATAAATTATAAATAAAAATTAATATATAATTTATAATGCAAACACAATTAAAATTGAACTTAAAAAATCAAGGTAAGAAAATAAGTAAAACGATCTAATTGAATCATCTTTTATTGATGGTGATTGGACTAAAACTATAACATTGAGTAGAAGTAAAATGAAAAATAAAGTGAGAAATTTATGGATCATCACAAAAACCCCAATGCAAAATGTAGCTTCTTTTAAAAAAAAATTGCAATTTCACATTAAAACATTTACTAAATAGAATACAAAAGAAAAGAAGTACAATAACAAAAAGTACCAAAAGAAAAGAAAATCAAACCTCTATCACTTGAATCTGACCACAATAAAAGGAAGAAAATTACAACAAAGTACTACAATAAAAAAATCTATAACAAAATACAAAAGAGAAGAAATCATACCACTTTGTGAATAAAATCTCTTATTTCCCAATCCCAATGTGGAATAACATCCATGTCTCTTTGCTGTTTTTTCAAGAACAAAAGAGGACTCAATGTCTTGTAGATCAAGATCATTAAAATAAAAAGTTCAAAAACTCATGAATCTATTAAAGAATTTATTTTCAAAGAAAACATAAAGTCCTTGTAGATGAAATAGGTATAGGTGATGGAGTAGTAAGATATAGATTGATGGGCTCAGTTTGTGGGCTGTACAAATCAAGGGTTAGTTTCAATGGGTGGGTCAATAGGTGGGTTGGATAAGTTCAAGGGGGTCAATAGTAAAGAGATTTTAGGAAAGATTATGTTGCAATTAGAGAGAAGTTAGAAGATATTTTAATTGAGAGATTCTAGGGAAGATTAGAAGATCAATTTCGGAATGTAGGGTTGCAAAAAGTTTTAGCATGCGCCACATGTCGCTCTCCTAGAGAAAGACATGCTGCTTTTTATTATATGAGATCCCCATCCGATGGGCCCCACTATTATGTAGATCCTATTGTGTAGGAAAATTAGAGAATAGTAGTGGTTTGGTGAGATTAGGTGAGAAGGGCAATCCCGGAATGTGGCATTGCAAAAAGTCCAAGGATGTGCCACGTGTCTTTACCTTTGGACTCGGCTCTGACTTGCCAAATCTAAATGCGGACCTGGACTAGTCTTTTTGTTATTGGACCAGGTCTGTGGACCTGGGTCAACCCCCACCTATAGTCCTAAATAACAATCAAGAAATTTAAAAAAATTCTGAATCTCCTATTTTTTCTCCTCTCTCCTAATTTTCCTCCCCTTATTTCTCTCCTCTCTACCAACATCCACATCCCAATTTTGTCTCTGAAAGGGAGGGATTCTAATGCCGCCACGTGTTGCTCTTCTAGGGATTCTCATGCTGCCACATGTCGCTCTCCCATCGAATCACCTGCTATCTTTTATTATATAATAACCAGTGTGAGAGGCCCATGCCCAACACGGACCAAAAAAGAAAGGAAAAACATAAAAAACAGGACTTACAGAGGAAGCAAGATGAGAGAAGGAGTAAGGGAAAGATAAATATTTGGACTGATTAGAAGGGCTCATAATGATATAATACTGGACTAGTGGTCGGAAATAAACAAAATTAACAACACTAAGCTATACAAATTTAGGTTAAGTTATTAATTTAATTAAAGTCAAATTAATGATGGAGAATATACCAACTGTTACCAAAATTATTGAATTTAAAAATCTAAGATAATAACACTAAAACTATAAAATAAAACTAAATTAGTATATTTAACTATAAAATCTAATATTATTTTCATTTTAATTCTAATTTTAATATTAACAATAATGTTAAGTAAAAATTGATTTGGTAATATCAACAATAATTTATATTACAATTATTTTTATAGATTTATATTACAACTTATATAACCAATAATCTTATTTCATGTTTATTTTGTGCTCTACGGCAATGGGCTTATATTGGGCAAGTGTATATTGCTTAATTCAAGCTATGCGATTAGAGATCATTACTTGATTGCTTGCCGGATCATAAATATGGGAATTTTAGGGATAGAGCGGAGAGATTTTAGGTGAAGGTGAAGTAATGAGTAGATGTTTCAATACCTTGATTTTATTATATTTGTGTTTGGGCACAAATCGAGTGTCAATTTTAATATTGAATATGTACTGTTAAATCAATTGGCTTCCACAATGGGCCCCACAGATTGATCTTTCAAAATATTAATAGGAAAAAATTAAAAGAACTTATATTTGAAATATTATGAATGGTCTTATGGGCATTATATTATCACATAATTAGTATAAGTCTCAATCCATGTACCAAGTCTAGTGGGTCAGCCTTTATCATCACGATAATCATGTATTCATGTGATAGCTATTCTTTTATAGCAGACCAAGCCCTTATTAAGGCCGAAGTATAAGTGGTTAAATTCAGAAATTTTCTCTTGAAGCAAAATAAATAAAATTTAAAAATAAGTACAAAGTAACTAAAGATGAAAATATGTAATTAGTTAATTTCAAAATGTGAGCCATTAGAATGACCATGTGATTACTGGCGTGATTAACACAATCTTATGCATTAAAAGTTAATGGTGAGACGTGGTTGGACCGATGCTACCAAAATGCCATTAAATAGAATATAAATTAATTTCACTAAAAAATTAAATAAAAATATATATTAATATGAGATTTAATAGGAACATATCACCTTTTGATAAAAAAATCTAAAAGCGGTATAATACCATATTAGTAAATGGGTCCCATCAACTTTTACCATCATAAAATACTTAATTTTGGCTAAAAGACTTCTGGGGAGCTTAGCACAAGCCACATAAAAGATGGTTCTATTAGCCTTAATTGGTTTGGACTATTCATTAAGTGGACCATTGAGAAATGCCATAAATATGTCAAATAAGTCTTAGAAGAATTTCTTGACATATCTTCTAAGATTTATTTGACATATTCATGAAATTTCTTAATGACACCCACCCAAGGTCTCCTTCCCCCACCTGAGGGCTCCCTCATCGCACCTGAGGGCTGAGGTCCAACCCCCGTAAGCTTGGTAGAAAAAGATTGATATAATAATTTTAGAAATATAGAGGTGGGTTCGAATTTTAAAGATGACCCAAAACTCAATTAAAAGATGGGTTTCACTAATCTTTCAATGTCATGAAGCCCTTAGTTTTAATTAAATGGTTTTTATAGGCTTCATATGGCATAAAGGATTGGTTAATTAGTTTTGATCATCTTGAAATTTTCATAAGTGGGCCCCATTGAGGAATATCACGAATTTGTTATTGACTTAGGTGATGAGAATTTTAAGTGACCCAGTTATCTTGATTTGTTTGGATTTTTTCCAACTTGGTGAAAACATGGTAATCTATGCAATGTTGTTGTGATGGAATCATTGAAACGAGCCCCACATAAAAAAAATAGAGATATGGTGAGGTAGGCCCCGCAATCACAAGATTACTAGGTTATTTCGTAACAAAGAAAGAATAGATAAGAGAGGATGGATAGAGTCGAAGAGATTTAATATGAACTTAAGACGAGATTCATTGGTGAGGAAGAAATTTTCAAAGTAACAAAACCTAAATTTTAAGTGATGGAGTATTAGAGAATTTGAGTTAGTTTCTCCAGAATAGATTAGGAAGGTAATTCCGGAATCAAGCAGTTACAATGCTTGAGGTTGCGCCACGTGTCGTTCCCCCATGAATTCACCTATTGCTTTAATATATATGACTAGCAACAACGCCCCATGCTTAGCCTGGGGCAAAAAGTAAGATCTTACATTTTGAATTTATGAGATATTAAAATTAATTATAAACATATAAGAATATATTCATGCATATTTATATAAAAACAGTCAACACATCTTCAATCACAAATACAAGATTCTAGTTTATGCAGATTTTTATTTCCTCATGGGAATGGAATTTTGTATTTTCGTAGAAAATCAAAGTCCTCTCTATTAAGGAAAAAAGATTCATTTTTTTCTTCTATGCAAGGAAAATGCATCACACCAAACAACTTAATATTGTTAACAAAGAAAATTATAAAAATGTGCAATCCTCTCATTGCACAAATGCACCATTTTTTTTATTTTCACATAGCCCAATGGTCATTTCAATCCCTCCGCACAAATTTCTTTTGTACCCCTTTGAAGTAGCACGTGTTGAAGCAAAAAATGTCACTTTACCTCTTCATACACTCTCGACATCAAGAAACTACATGAAGTCGCATCCTACCACAAATAGGCAATGCTGCTTCAACCATCAAATATTGCCAGAATTAAACAAAAACTGTAAGATCCTTCAAAACAGCCATAAGAAGAGTACACATAAAGTTTTGGGTCATTTTGATATTATTTGGCCTAACTTTACTCTTCCAGCGGTTGAACAGGAGCTCCCAGCGGCGGTGAAGCCAAAAGCCCTGATCCAGGAAATAGAGCACATAGTTGGCCTTAAAATACTGTTAGAAGGCTCCACATCAAGTTTCATGCCATTCCAACATCGTTTGACCCTAAAAGGAAACATCCCTAGCAAAGTCAGCTCTTCCGGCGGCGATAACGCTAAGGACATCAGGTCTTCAATCAGAGCCTATGGATAGTCTCAAAAAACTTTCAAAGGGCTCAATGTCAGATTTTAGGTCGAATCGACAACATTTGACCTTTAATCAACCCTCAAACCGCAAAACCAAGCCTCTCGACAGTGGGAACCACTGAGACCATCACTCATCAAATAGAGCACATGGGCGGTTTCAAGATACTTCCAAAGGACTACTCGTTAAGTTTCAGGTCATTTCGACAACATTTGACCCAACTTTGACTCTTGGAAGCTAAATCAAACTTCCCAGCGGCGGAGCTCCCCGAGACCATGATTTCCAAATTGGAGCTAATGGATTGTCGTAAAATGACTCCAATGGGCTCCCTGTCAAATTTCAGGTTAATCGGACATCAATTGACCATACATCAAAGAGCGACGTCTTCCCTGCGACAAAATCAAGTCTACTAGCGACGAGACCCCACACGGCTTTAAAACTCAAACAAAAGCCTACGGCTGGTCTTATTTACTACTCAGGAGGCTTCACCTCAAATTTCAAGTCATTCCGACATTGTTTGACCAAGTTTTGACTTCTGACGGCAAATCGGCAACAAAGTCTTTGGCTTTCCTGGAAAATCAGAAACTTTGCCCTCTGACTTGCATAGCTTCTCGTCAAGTTTTCTTAGGGAAATCAGGCCAATACATGTGTAAAAATGTCAAGAAAAATACTGAAGAAAAAAGAATCGAAAAAAACCAAGAAACGACAAAAATGATTTTGGGTCCTTTTTCGCGTTTAGAGATGTTTGGCTCTTGTGGTTTTCCAAAAATCAGTTTTTCGGGGCGCAAAATCCGTTGATCTTTGTCAACATCACGGATCCGCCGCCGAAATCACTGGATCATCATGGACACTTCGAAATCGCCAACCGGCCGACCAAGAAAGCACACTTTCTGCTTGATTGATCGAAAAATCGACTGGAGTTGCATGGTCATCTAACATCGATCAGCATGAAGATCCATCGGCAATCATCGCAAGAAGAATTTCAAAAGACGCGGCGCGACCCGCGACTCTTCAAATGCCTTGGTGACCACTAAATGGAGTTAAATGATCTATTTTATGACAAGTTAATGCAATCATTAACTCATTATTTTGGACGGCCCAATCAAAAGCAAGGAACAAGGAGTTACAAATCAAAGTAATCATGGCATTAAACCATGTAACTCCTCCAATCATGGAGTTTAAAGGCAATTAAATGCCCATCATTCTCCATCAGCCAATCAAAAGCCAAGAAAAAAGAGTTACAAAATAATGAAATAAAAACTTGTAACTCCTCCCATCATGTGGCTCTAGTGCATTAAAAGCCCATAAAACCCCTCATGGCCACCAAAAGCCTATAAAATGGGGGTCATTCCAAGAAGAGCAAAAAAAAAAAGTCCATTGGAATCCATCCAGAAAAGAACAAATTTGCAAATCCTTCTGCAAAAGTTTCTACAACAACCTCTCCTCCATCGAAGAGATTTTGCAGCAACTACTATCACAAGGTGACTGAAGTTCGTTGCAACACCCCCCCCCCCCCCCCCCCCCACCCCCACCCCCACATTGGATATAGGACCTCCTCACGGTCCTTATCCCCTTAAAATCTAAGGTTTCAAGCCAAGCCAAGTAAATCAAAAGTGTCCTCTGTTCTCATCTGAAGGATGACGGGGAAGTCCATACATGACTTGCGACCGTCAATTTGAACGAGTCCCCGCAATTTCCTGAAAAGTCAGATCTCCTTTTCTTACTTTTCAATGTATCATTCGTGTCTTTTTAAGAGACAAAAAATATATATATATATATATATAAAATCACAGCTCTTATCTTTTCATTTGGATAAGAATTGTAAATCGCCTTTTATCGCAAAAACATCGCCTTTCACGGCAAACGAATGAAAATCGCTTTTCACGGAAAACCATGACTCTGGTTTTTTTTAAAGGTATGTGCAATGAAAGTTAAGAAAAAAGTTGATTTCCTTTTTTACTTGTGAAGGTGGATCTACGAACCACCACTTCTCAATTCTGAGTAGAGTAGAAAATCTGGTATACCCGTACAAAAAATGTTGATGCTCGCTTCGTCCCCCGGCCATGAAAGGGTTGGGCCTCGCGGACTCTCACGTCCGATGACCTCCGTAGTCCCGGGACGGAAAAAGCCGTGTCCATCAGCACCAATACCATTTTAGAACTAATTAAACTGTTTTTTAGCTCTAGATTTAAAAAAAAATGTATAAACATCCTAACTTTAAAAGCCATAAATTATGAAACTTTAAAACGACAGGCTAGTGTTATTTGATCTCAGTAATAATTGGCCCACCTTGGATCGATGTATATATCTCTTAATTATGAGTCCATGTGCGCCCACGGAAGTGTAATTTATGGTGGGCCAAACCTAAGGTCATATGTCTATATAATCAGATAAAAAAGGGATGCCTACAATATTCAACAAAAAAAAAAAAAAAACCTCCAACCTCAAAACATTTTATCACAAGTCCATCCATGAGGTGGTCTATTAGAAGGTCGGGTCTAATTTTCGCTCACATCTGACACTCTTTAGATAGAGTATAGCTTTATTGGGAAAAGAAAATGATATTTTTAATGAAAAATTTATCAGTGAATTGTTGAAAGGTGGGCCCCAAATATTAAAATAAAAAGATGACAATCTTGAGAAGATGGAAGATATGTGGTGTTGAGAGAGAGAATAACTGTAGTAAAATAGAAAGATTTTAAGGAATATTGATTGAGAGAGGATAAGGATAAAGATATTTTTTTGGAAAAAAAAATTGTGGAATGTGATGACATGGCACCTTAAAGCACTCTATGTTTTTTTCTCCATATTTATTTGAAAGGAGAGTTATTGGATTGCTGAGGTGACACCTTCCACAGCTGATCAACAACCCCAAGTGCAAGGCCGCGTTTGTAGTAATAATCGGTGAAACCGGGTCGATCCACAGGGAGCGGAAGAGAGGCAATTAACTTGTACCTGTCCTATGGAAAATCTAAAAACTAGCCCAAAATAAGCTATACAGATCCAATCTAATATTCTAAAAATTAAAATTAATTGCAAGAATTACAATCAATTAAAAATTCCTACACTAAAAGGACCTAGGCTAAAGACCCTAAACTAGTAGACTGCATCACCATAAGAAGAGTTAGAAAACCAATTTCATATAAAAAAATCAGAAATTAAAAATAAAAATCAGATTATGGATCTTTGTAATTCAGGCATCCCAATCTGTTGATCTAAGCATTAAAAATATGTACGGTGTAGATTCAATCTCTTTCATAAGGATGAGCCAAGGTGCGGTTCTAAATTGTTAATTTAATGAGAGATTTCAGAAGACTCAAGGCTCCTACCACATATTTTCATTACGATAATCTCCTAAGCATTCGCTATATCCGGGAAAAAAAATGAATCCTAGAAAAATTAGACACCGAAAACAAAAATAAAAACTTACAACAAGAAAAACACACCTTTTTATTGAAATCAACTGTTCATAGATTTAATATAAAAAAATACAACTTCTCCTTCTTCTTGAATTACAAAAATAATCTCATGCCTCCATCTTCATCTTCTATCTTTCAAAAAATTAAACTTAGGCCTCATAAGACTAGAAGAGAGGAGATGTTGTGGCTTGAGAGAAAAAAAAATCAAGAAAGATGGAGAATGCTTTTGACGTGTGGCAGTGTGGTATGATATGGTGTTACACGTCTAAGGCTACCTCCTTCTTTCTCTCTTGGTTTCCTACTCTTCTGCAACTTCTTCTCTTAGATTCCAAGTAAAGGTGAGTTTCTTAGTAACTATTGGAGAGATTTTAGCTTTTTGGAAAAGACTTGCTTATTTGGATTCCCTAGCCAACAAGGACTTCCTCTTAAATTCTCCTCACTTGGGCCCACATTCTCTTGAATAAAATTCTTAAATCTGAAACTCGGATTTTCTCTTCAATCATGGAACACATGTGGGTCCCACTAGATATGTGCAACCTTGAAACATCCCAACTTGGATGTGTGATACTTCATGGCTGGGATTTTGTTTTTAAAGCAATTCTTGATTTGCAAGATTTCAACTTATGGAATTCTTGGAAGGCCATCTTCCTTGCTACTTTCCATAATTAAGCCAAAATCTGAAATTAAAATCTTTCTTTCAAATTTGGAACCATGATGGGCCCACATGGGGTGTGCACAACTTGGATATGAATGGCTTGGACGTCCATGTTTGCTTGCAATGGCTTGAACTTCCTTTCCTTTTCTTTCATCAATCTTTCCTTCTTTTGATTTCTCTTGAATTTAATCTCTCCGCAGCCCCCAAGAATCTGAAATTCCCTACAATAATAAAATAATAATTACGAGAAAATCTCTTCATATAGGAAAAGAACAAGGCAATAAATGGGGCCCAATTCACATTGTATGCATGCGTATGAATATATCACATTGATTGAAATTTCGCGAACTACGCAATGATGTAAAGAAATCATGCATGTTTACATATGAATCAAAAATGATTTGAGAGGATAATCGGATAATCAAATAGAATAATTTCAGGAAAACCATGCAATTTTATGAATTTAAACCAAATTTCACATGAAAAGCACTTTTAGCAGCATGATGCACGATTTTATCAAATTCAATGGATTTAACCTAAATCAGGCCATAATTCTATATGAAATGATGACTAAGAAAAGCAATATTATGGACTTATCACACCCCACCAACTAGTGTTTTGCTAGTCCCTAGCAAAAGTTGCAAAAAACAAAGAAGTTGAAGCTAAGTGTATGCAGTAAGCCCTTAAACCCCTAGGTTACCCTAGTGGACGAGTTGTGCCTCGTGAGGGTTGGCAGTGAATATCCTCACAAAATTCATGAAAGCTAAAACAAAAAACAATGAAAGAAATTCTTTGAAAGAAAAATTATAATCCTAAGATATTTTCAAATCTTTAGAAAAATTGAAATTAGGTAGATTTGAAATCCCGTTCACCAGCCCCATCTTTGGGAAGAAATTTTTAAAATCATGCCAATTAAGATTGTGTATGGTAAAAAAAATGCGCATACGAGAAAAACATAAGTCTCTAATGTTCTGCTAAAATTTCTGTGAAAATGATTTTCAATTCAATATTCTGGGCCACCCAACCTTAGCAAAGAAAAACAGTTTTCTCTCAATGCGACCATAATGGCTTTCGCACTATTGTTTCTTCAAAGGCCATAATTTAATTTCTTTGGTGTACAGGACATGGGGAGAACCCACATCTCATATATTCCACCATTTTCAAGTCTATTCATCCCGACATTTTTTTTTTTCGTTTCTTCTCGTCTTTTCATCATTTTTTTTCTACGGTCCCCAACAATAGGTAGCCTTTTTCATGTGCCTGAATTAATTCAATGGATTTGGTTGATCAAACCACCAGATGAATCAGGAAACTGTGAAACTAAGGGTCAATTTTCCATCATATTTTCAATCAAATCATCGAAAAAAACAGAAAGTCATAGCTTTGCATTTTAAACTTTTGAAAACGTATACAGACTGTGTAATGTGAGGGATCCAAATTTAGCAGTGTTCTAAAAAAATTTTTTTCCACAAACAAAATAGCAAACCAAATCCAATTTCGCCTAATGTTTCAAAATTTCCAAGATTTTCAAAAAAAAAATCCATAAAAATTCTCTTTCTCTAGAAATCAAAAGAAAGATAGCAAAACCGAAAAAGATTTCCCTAGAAAGCAGAAACTTCCATAAAAAGAAAAATAAAAAAAAAATGTGTTTTTTTTTATCTAACAAAAGACAAGTGTGCTTGTCCCTTGTCCCCACCCCCCAACCTAAGATGAACATCGTCCTCGATGTTATGCGTGCAATGCAATGAACAAATAAACATACGAGGAAAGAAAATAAGGAGGGTAAAGTGGAAGAAGTCACCTGAGTATGAAGTTTTTTTGAGTTCCTGTCCATGGTTAAACAAAATTCATGAATATATAATGTACAAATGTGGATCCACCTGGATCCCAAACAAAATCTTCCTCTTTGCGATAGACAAGAATCATCTGGAAAATTTCCATGATGAATTCATTCAATGCAAGTAACATTTGGATTGCATGTTCTTTTCCCAGATGTGAAGAGCTAGGGGACCGCCGAAAGGATCTCTTCCTCCTTTAGGCATGAGTCTTTGAGGTTAGGGGGAAGAGGTGTCACATATGAGTGGGGTGATCCATGGTCAACCTGTTCCAATAATTCCTTAGACTAGATTATCTCAGTATCTTTGAGTATGGGTGCGGAACTTGTAATGGCAATAAAATTGGCAAAAACATCATTGGAATTTTGGAAAGAAGCCAGATATAATTTCAATGAGTCAGACGCAGTTATCTGAAGGAAGCCATTCATCTCAGAATTTTCAATTGGACTTTTTTTGGGGGGCTCAATGAATGCATTTGCCATTTCCCATAGCATTGGATTATCAGAGTTTCGGGAAAAGCCAATGCTGGACTCCATTGTTGTCACTAACTAGAAAACGCAAGAAGGTCATCCCCAGTAATGGTTTCCAGAAATTTACTTCATTAGGATTATTATTAGTATCCTTCTTTTGGTTGCTTGTAATGCTCCAATTCCGAATACCGAAGATAACGTTAAGGTACCCGAAGTTGGCTCGCTACTTCCCGGAAAATCCGAGAACTTCCAAGATCGTAGTCCGCAGTGAGGTCAAAATTTTAAAACTTTTTAAACAACATCATAATCAACAGTTTTATTGCGGAAGCGTAACAAATGATAGCGGAAGCAATAGTATCATGTAATAAATCAGATGTAACAATGCGGAAGTCTAATATAAATCTCAAGTGTAATTATCAAAGTGTTTATACAAAACCATACTATCTACCCAACTCACTACAAAATACTCTCAAATCCCAAAATGAACTGTACTCAGGCCCCTTGTGCAGGCACTCCGTCTTCCGGCTCAACCACTTGGTCGGCCGGCCCCCACCCGTAGTCACCTACTACAGGCGTCTCATAGATCACGTCGTCCGCAGGATCAAGGTCGGGACCTAAGCACCAAAGATGGGTTAGATCCAAGGATCTGGCAAGGCACCATATGCAGATAACATAAGATGTATACAACAAAAGAGAGTAATGACAGGTACGTAATTATATGAATAACAAAGAAACATGATCTAGGCAGTTGAGCAATAATAAACAGTGTAGAATCAGAAAGTAAGGTACCTAGTCTAATCAGACAACAAATGACACATTTACACAAGCTAGATACACCGTGGGATATTATGCCGCGGCCCTCCCGTACTGTAAACGTCCCATACCATAAACAGTTTGCGGTGGGGAAATGGTAATAACCACGCAACTTGGACATTGGGATAGCCATTGTTTATAATTTAACTTCTTGATTAGTTTTAATTGTTTCTTTGCAAACTTTAAATTCCTAATGAGATTATTGTTCATTGTTGATATTCAAATATGCCTCGAATTGTATGAATTTTGCAGCTTTTATATTACTTGAGGTTTGAAATATAATATTCTCACAGCGGACTTACGATCCTTGGGCCTAAAGGGTAAAAATTTTAATTAGCCCCAAATTTCACTCCCCGAATTTGGTTTTTTCTCTAATCGGGTTCGGGGGACGTGGCATTGGGTGTTTTGCAAAGATTGCTGAGTGTTATTTTGTGCATGCACTAAATTGGACAACAATTCCTCCAAAGACCCATTTTGGAATGTTGGGATTTGTGGTGGCATATATTGTGTGCTTTGGTGAGGAGCTACAAAAGAACCATTGGAAGGAGTAGGTATCTGGAGGGTTGGGGCCTGATTTATAGTGGGTCCATTCCTCCAACTGAAATTGGGGTGATTCCTCCAATCAAGATTATACACGTTCTCCATTTGATAACTGAAGGGCCTTTGATAAGAATTCAGCCCATTAGCCGCTATTTGCAACACTTTTTGTAATGCAGGGACTGTGGGACAATTCTTAGTAGAGTGTGTCACAAACAAATATCCCACACACGGTTGTGGGTCGTTAGTTCGCCCAAGTTTTAAGGCCTCTATCTCTCTTGTAAGGGAGGCAATCTTAGCATTGACACCACTTTCCTCTTTTAAGAGGTATATTCCCCCTCCCTTAGACTAACTTCGATTCCTTAGGAACTTCAACACCCTCGGGGGTGTCCCAATTTTGAGCTCTTTCTGCAAGAAATTTCAAGTATTTCCATGCCTTATCGGGACCCTTTTGCAGAAACTCGCCATTACACATCGTCTCAACAAATTGGCGAGTTTCAGAAGAAAGCCCATCATAAAAAAAAAAACCCAATTATTCACAATGTTTCAAATCCATGATGCCGACATGTGAATAAAAGCTCATTGAACCGGTCCCAACACCTATAATATAATTGATTTTCTTTTTGCTGAAAATTCATCATTTGCCGCCTTAGGGTGTTGGTTTTATGGGGGGAAAAGAATTTCTTTAGGAACTCGTTCATCATGTCGTTCCATGTGGCAATTGAGTTTGGTCTAAGATAATGAAACCACGAAGTGAAGAGTTGCACATACTCAATTCAACAACATAAATTTAGTAACCTAAATTTTACTATGTCCTCCCCTATGTGGTTGAAGTGAAGAGTTGCACATACTTCTTCAAATTCTTTCAAGTGTATGTATGCGCTTTCGGAATCAAGGCCGTGAAACCTGGCAAAAGTTGAATCACACCAGATTTTACTTCAATGTTTCCCACGTTAGTTGGGATAACCATGCACGATGGTACGGTTGACCTTGTGGGTAGGAGATAATCATGTAATGTCCTGATTGGTTGATTCACCTCTTTGCCATTAGTGCCATTGTTATTTCCAATTCCACTATTTGCCGCCATTCCTCTAGTTAAACTAGATGTCCAAGAGATTTTGGTTTATCAAAGAGCTCTAGAGACCTCTTGATGGGAACTCCTTTCTTTCTCATGCAACAATGGAATCAAGAGGGGAGGGTGACTTTCCATTTCTCTTTTTCTTTTTTTAGTTTTTTTGAAAGGCCTAAAAAATAACTAACTAAAAATATCTATTTCTAAAAGACAAATCAGACTTTTGTGAAAGGTAGCTTTCTAAAATTGGAAACTGGCCAAATTTGGGAAGTTTCCAAAATTTTCAAGTTGTTTGAATAAAAATCAGAATTTTTTTAGAAGCTTTCTAAAACGAAAACTAACCTAAAAAATCAGAATTTTAACAAAAAAAGAAAGATACTAAAAAGACAACCTTAAAAAAAATTCCAATAACAGACACGAGTTAACCAAGGCAACTTTCCTAAAGTTTCAGATTTTTGAAAAAAATCAGATTTGTGAAGATTTGGAGCTTTGAGAATTCAGAATTACTTCAAAAATTAGATTTTTAACTTATCCTTGATCCAATTACTGGGCTGGTCAAAAGCATCCCGTGCATGCACCTCCTATTACAAGTATGATGCCAAGAATAGTAACCATTCCCATAAAGCATTAAATTCAAAAAGGAAAGTTTAGAAAGTTACCTTTTAGGGCTTTCCCCCGGCATCGGTGCTAAAAACTTGATCGACAACCCCAAGTGCAAGGCCGCGTTTATAGTAATAATCGGTGAAACCGGGTCGATCCACAGGGAGTGGAAGAGAGGCAATTAACTCATACCTGTCCTATGGAAAATCTAAAAACTAGCCCAAAAGAAGCTATACAGATCCAATCTAATATTCTGAAAATTAAAATTAATTACAAGAATTACAATCAATTAAAAATTCCTACACTAAAAGGACCTAGGCTAAAGACCCTAAACTAGTAGACTGCATCACCATAAGAAGAGTTAGAAAACCAATATCATATAAAAAAAAATCAGAAATTAAAGTTAAAAATCAGATTGTGGATGTTTTGTAATTCACGCATCCGGACCCGTTGATCTAAGCATTAAAAATATGTACGGTGTAGATTCAATCTCTCACATAAGGATGAACCAAGGTGCGGTTTTGAATTGTTAATTTAATGAGAGATTTCAGAAGACTTAAGGCTCCTACCACATATTTTCATTACTATAAGCCCCAAAGCATTTGCTATATCGAAAAAAAAAAAAAGAATCCCCGAAACATTAAACAATGAAAATAAAAATAAAAACTTACATCAAGAAAAACACACCTTTTTATTGAAATCAACCGTCCATAGATTTAATAAAAAAACACAACTCCTCCTTCTTGAATTACAAAGATAATCTCACCTCTCCATCTTCTTTTTCTATCTTTAAAAAAATTAAAATTAAAAAAATAATAATAGTCAAGAAAGATGGAGAATGCTTTTGACGTGTGGCAGTGTGGTATGATATGGTGTTACACGTCTAAGGCTACCTCCTTCTTTCTCTCTTGGTTTCCTACTCTTCTGCAACTTCTTCTCTTAGATTCCAAGTAAAGGTGAGTTTCTTAGTAACTATTGGAGAGATTTTAGCTTTTTGGAAAAGACTTGCTTATTTGGATTCCCTAGCCAACAAGGACTTCCTCTTAAATTCTCCTCACTTGGGCCCACATTCTCTTTAATAAAAATCTTAAATCTGAAACTCGAATTTTCTCTTCAATCATGGGATACAATTGGGTCCCACTAGATATGCGCAACCTTGAAACATGGCAACTTGAACGTGTGATATACTTCATGGCTGGATTTTTGTTTTTAAAGCAATTCTTGATTTGCAAGATTTCAACGTATGGAATTCTTGGAAGGCCATCTTCCTTGCAACTTTCCATAATTAAGCCCAAAATCTGAAATTAAAATCTTTCTTTCAAATTCGGAGCCATGATGGGCCCACATGGGGTGTGCACAACTTGGATATGAATGGCTTGGACGTCCATGTCTGCTTGCAATGGCTTGAACTTCCTTACCTTTTCTTTCATCAATCTTTCCTTCTTTTGATTTCTCTTGAATTTCATCTCTCCGCGGGCCCAAGAATATGAAATTCCCTACAAAAATAAAATAATAATCACTAGAAAATCTCTTCATGTAGGAAAAGAACAAGGCAATAAATGGGGCCCAATTCACATTGTATGCATGCGTATGAATATATCACATTCACTGAAATTTCGTGAACTACGCAATGATGTAAAGAAATCACGCATGTTTACATATGAATAAAAAATTATTTGAGAGGATAATCGGATAATCAAAAAGAATAATTTCATGAAAGCCATGCAATTTTATGAATTTAAACCAAATTTCACATGAAATGCACTTTGAGCACCATGATGCACGATTTTGTGAAATTCAATGGATTTAACCTAAATAAGTCACTAATTCTATATGAAATGATGACTAAGAAAAGCAATATCATGGACTTATCAACAGCCCACTACACCGATTGCTTTAATATATATAATTGATTTTTGGGGACATGAAAGGAATTAGAAAGAAAAGACAGGGGCTAATTTACAAATACAAAGATCTTAGGGGCTTATTTACAAATCTTACAAATGTCAGCGGGGTAAATACAAAAGGCTCTAAAGAATTTTATTAGAGATCCATCTATGACTGTGTTTCCATTGTTTTAGGCCGAGGACTTTGCTTTCTTATTTAACGGTGAGAAAAAATAGGGCGATATAGTGAAGAGTACCAAAGGATAAAACCTTTATCTTTAATAAATGGTTTAGTTTTATCGCAAGTAGGCCCCACTGAGAATCCTCACGAGTCACGTCACGTCATGACTTTCTATTGACCCCAGTGATCCGGACTCCCATCATGTTAGTGGCATTACCGACTCGACCACAAACTATAAATACTAAATCGCTAGTAAAGTTTTTCTTTCAGCTTCTTCTCTTTGCTTTTCTGATATATTCTCTTCTGGTGAGTGCATATTCCCTTTTTCCATTGTTGAATTGATATTGCTAGATTTTTGTTTAGTGATGATTGGTTTCTAGAATTTTGTTTTTGTATTGTATTTTATCAGGTTTGGATTGAACATTGAAGTAGGCCATGTTTGGTTATCAAAATAATGACCATGACCTGTTTGTTAGAATGTGAAATGTTGTTGATGTGCTTTTATTATATTCTTTACCAGTTCTTTTGTAGGAGGACAGTTTGGCTGTGATGTTGAGTTTTTCTAGATTTTTGTTATTATTATAATGCTTTCTTTTATAGGGTTTTGATTTTTTTTTCATATGAAGCATCTTTCTCTGTTTTCTCAAGTGAGAAGTTACATAGTGTTTTAGTTTTCTATTGGGTTTTGGTTTCTATTTTTCTTAAAGTGAGATGGGTTTATAAATCTTGTGTCTGAACCTACTTTTGCCAAAAAAAACTTCGCGAAAAATGCTTTCACCTTGAGCAATGAAAGATTTTTGGTTTTCATGGGTAATTTTCATGGGTGCTCTATAAAAAATGAAAATGGTTTCCAAAGGAGAATGATAATTTAACAGATGCACATCATCATCATCATTATACCCTTATCTCATTGTTTAAAAGATGCACATGTAATCGATAAATTGCTTAGGACATCAAGTGTTTTTGAGGCCTTGAGATCCGTATCGCATTTTCCAAGTTTGTATCTCTATCAGTTGCCTGGAACTGAAATCTTAACCTGTTGTTTCTTTGAGGGCTTGACTCTCATGGCAAATGTATTCTAATAATGCTGCTAGTTTTGTAACATAAAGGGAGATTTTATAGGATTGTTGTCAATTTGAATGGTACCATTGTAGTGCACAGTACAGTATTTGGTGGCTGCTAAGTTACAAAAAATCAATGTAAAAATGCGTTCCAGGGCATTCAAGCAGTAGAAATACATTCTATGCCTGATATCTTATTGAGTTAAACGACATGCAGCCTTCTGCTTGCCTCGCAATGCTCTAGAATCCATGCAGCTACAACTGTTTTTCTGATTTAAGAATATGCTGTCATCTGGTATTTAATTTATTTGATTTTAAAGAATTGATGTTAAACTAGCTGTTTCTTTCTCTTCAATTCCTATCCTGGTTGATGTTTTTCATAGAGCTATGACTGTAATCTGTTGAGATGAACTCAAAGTGGTAACAAGTAATCTTGCTTCACTTTGCTGCTTTCATTTTTTTTTTTTTTTCTTTTTTCTTTCCTTCTTTGTTTAGACAATTTCAGTTGTGATGTGGTTATGGAGCCCTACAATAAGGTGATTTTCTAATAAACTTTTACATGTAGAAATCATACAATGGGGCAATCATTTGGTTGTATTAAAGTGAGCCAGTCAAATGTTGCTATCAAAGAAGACTTTGGGAAGTTCACTGATGTGCTTGAGCCTGGATGTCACTGTGTGCCTTGGTTTTTCGGCAGCAAGATAGCTGGAAATCTTTCATTGCGTATTAACCAACTTGACGTTCGATGTGAAACGAAAACCAAGGTTTGTAGGTGATTTATCTCAGTTGCATTTTGGGATTTTCCTCTTTCTTTATTTCCTTTTTTTTTTTAGAAGTATTCATCTAATGGTATGAAAATCAAACTTGGATATGAAGTTTTGATGGACGTGATTCAATTCTGATTGGATAATAAATCTTTATTTTCTAGATATACTATAAAAGTAAATAAAATGAAAATTATCAAGAAAATATAGATACCTGAACCAATTACCAATTCACGTGCTGTTTGATCTTCTCTCTTTCCAGATCCATCTTTAATCAATTAAACCATTCTATGCTATTCATTTGTTTTTTCAAATAACGCATCAGTAACTTTTAAACATACAAAGAGTTTGAGCTTAAAATAAATACTAGTTTTTCTTCAATTTTCATTTCATTTTTACCATTCAGGGAAGAAATTCATTTTATTTCAAATTTTGAGACATGTTTATGTTAAACTGTTATTAACATGAATCCTAAGATCGTGAACAACATGATAATCACATGTAGGATTTAATCTTAAATAAATTAAAGAATACCTCCAGACATCCTGAAGCAGAGAGCTTTCCGATTCTGCAGTCTGGTGCTGTTACTGATTGATGCCGTGATCCGTCGAGGAAGAGACTAGGTGAATGGTTTCGGTTTCTCTCTTCTTGCCTATAAACTCTAATGTGTTGAGTTTCGTGAGAGAGTATTTGTGATGGACGAAATACTCTATTTTATAGGTGAAGAGAGGACCGAATTTCCAATTAGGGTTTCCTTGGATTTAATCTCAACCGTCCATCAAGGTAGAGAATATTATGGAATACATCTCATTAAGAAACCGTTTTGAGTAAGTAATAGCATATATCCTATTGAAAACAGAATTCCTATAATGACCACAATTCGGGAAAGGGAAGGACTTGTGGTCCAAGTAATGGACCTAAAAGTAATTTTCTTACAGTCTCCCACTTGGTCGATAGGAAGATCCTTTAGTGTTTTTGTATGTTAGGAATCATAAGGCGCGCATTATAGGCTAAACACTTCTTTAGTCGGTTATCATAAGTGTCTTGGCTATTTCGGTGGTCAAGAGGAGTCATGGCGTGCACACATTATTTTGCAACATGCTTACTTCCATGTACTACGTCATTGACAACCTTCATAACTAGACCATAATAGGAGATTTACGTAATGGTCTCATAATGTCGTTGTTTAAAGACTGTTTCTGTTTACCATTCATCCAAACATAAATATGTACACAATGGAAAAGAACAGAAATAGCAGATGTAGAGTTGCATTAAGAGCTCAATAAATGTCAAATACAAGTACAGAAATAAAAGGCAGAAAATGATAATTAAGAACTATCGGCAAGACCCATGCTTTCAGTGTGTCCCTGAAAGGTCTTTGGAGGTAGTCCTTTCGTGAATATGTCTGCGACCATGAAATCTGTACGTATAGACTCAATGACAAATTTCTTTAATCTAACATCTTGCTTCAGTGATAGATATTTAAGGTCCATGTGTTTGGCTCCCTTAGATATCCTGTCATGCTTGGAGAAGAAGGTTGCAGCGTCATTGTCACAGTAAATAGTTAATGGCTTAGAGATGAAATTCAAAGCTCCAAACTGAGAGATAAAATTACGCAACCATGTGCCCTGAATTGCAGCCTCATAACATGCCACATATTCAGCCATCATGGTGGAATCGTAAATCAACTCGGATTTCTGGCTTTTCCATGATATGGCACCTCCACATAAGAGATACAAATAGCCAAGAGTGCAAAGTCTGGTGTCAGGACAGCCAGCAAAATCTGAATCTGAATAACCAGTCACCTGTAGGTGACTTGATTTTCTGTATGTGAGCATATAATTCCTTGTTCCCTTGAGGTATCTCAGTACTTTCTTTGCAGCTTTCCAATGAGCGATTCCTGGGTTACTTTGAAATCTACCCAGCATGCCAACAGCATGACTAATGTCAGGTCTCGTACAAACCTGTGCATACATCAAACTCCCAACGAGAGAAGCATAAGGATATTTTTCCATTTCGTTACGTTCCAATTCGTTCTGTGGACACTGCGTAAGATCAAGCTTATCTCCTTTATGCAGTGGAACAGGACTAGAGGAACATGTCATCATGCCAAATCTCTCTAGAACTTTGTCAATATATACTTTCTGAGACAATCCCAAAACACCAAGTGACCGGTCACGGAATATTTCTATTCCTATCACATAGGAAGCCTCACCCATATCTGTCATTTCAAAGTTCTTAAAGAGATAATCCTTTGTTGCATGTAATAAACCAAGGTCACTACTAGCCAGTAATATGTCATCAACATACAGAACCAAAAATATGAACTTACTCCCACTGATCTTGAGGTATATGCAAGGGTCAACTATGTTTTCTTTGAAATCGAAGTGAGTAATGATTTCATGAAACTTTAGGTACCATTGCCTCGAAGCTTGTTTCAGTCCATATATTGATTTCTTAAGTTTGCAGACCATGTCTGCCTGACCTTCAATTATGAAGCCTTCAGGTTGACTCATGTAGACTTCCTCTTCCAAGTCTCCATTAAGAAAGGCAGTTTTCACATCCATTTGATGTAACTCGAGGTCATAGTGAGCTACTAATGCCATGATAATTCTAAGAGAATCCTTCCTAGACACAGGGGAAAAAGTCTCAGTATAATCAATGCCTTCTTTCTGATTAAAACCTTTGGCAACAAGTCGGGCTTTATGTCGTTCAATATTGCCTTTGCAGTCGCGTTTGGTCTTGAAGACCCATTTACAGCCAACTGATTTGTGTCCTGGTGGCAATTGAACAACTTCCCATACTTGATTTTCATCCATAGATTTCAATTCATCCTTCATGGCATCAATCCATTTGCTAGAATTAACATCCTTAATGGCTTGTGAATAAGAAACCGGGTCTTTAATTGTCCATTCTTCAGATTCTATTTGGTAAAGCATGTAATCATCGGAAATGGCGGATCTCCTTTGTCTTTGAGACCTTCTTAATGCCGGTTCCTCTGGTGCATTATCCATATGTTCATTGGCGATAATCTCATTATGGAGTTGTTGATCATTTATTGGGTTTTCCTCATTGTTAAATGGTTCAACGACAGGAGGATTTCCAACATCTTTCGGAATAGAGGGTAAAGGGACAGGTACCCTAATTTCCTGAATGATCACATCTTGAGGTGTATTACTCCCACTGATTTCGCCTTTCTCAAAGAATCTAGCATTACCGGTTTCAACAATTCTCGTACTATGGTTAGGGCAGTAAAACCTAAATCCTTTGGACTTTTCTGGGTAACCTATAAAGTAACCACTGATCGTTTTAAGATCCAATTTCTTTTCATGTGGATTGTAGACTCTAGCCTCAGCTGGGCAACCCCAGATTTGGAGATGTCGTAAACTAGGTTTCCATCCTTTCCATAGTTCAAAAGGTGTCTTTGGAACTGCCTTACTGGGAACTCTGTTCAAGATATAAACAGCTGTGCGTAGAGCATCCATCCACAAGGATATAGGTAAGTTAGCATGACTCATCATGGATCTAACCATTTCCATATATGTACGATTTCGCCTTTCAGCTACACCATTCTGCCATGGAGAACCAGGCGTTGTGTATTGGGCAACAATTCCAAGCTTTTGGAGAAGTTTTGCAAAAGGTCCAGGGTGTTGTCCTGTTTCGTCATACCTTCCATAAAATTCACCACCTCTATCTGACCTTATGATTTTCACTTTTCTATCTAGTTGCCTTTCGACTTCAGTAATGAACACTTGTACAGCATCCACAGACTGAGATTTGTCATGCAACAGATATAAATAACAATAACGTGAGTAATCATCAATAAAGGTAATGAAGTACTTTTCTCCTCCAAAGGTTGGAACATCAAAGGGTCCGCAAATGTCTGTATGAATTATTTCAAGAAGCTGGGTACTTCTTGTAGCTCCTTTCTTTGTGTGTTTTGTTGTTTTGCCTTTAATACAATCCACACATTCGTTAATATTAGTAAAATCTAGATCCGGAAGGACACCATCTTTTACTAATCTTTTGATTCTTTCACTGGATATGTGACCCAGTCTTTTATGCCACAAGAAATAAGAGTCGTTTTTAGATGACAGTCGTTTTGTTTCCTTAGAATACAGGGTAAGATGGGTTTCAGCAAGTTGACTATCAAGATGAAACTTGTATAGCCCATCAATCAAAATTCCAGAACCAATACGACTAGAATTTTTAAATAAACTGAATTTACCATTTCCTAATTCAAACGAGTAACCAACTTTATCAAGTGCGCTTACAGAAACCAAATTACGGGAAATAGACGGAACATAAAGAGTTTGATATAAGTCTAACTGATAACCGCTATCTAAAACAAGACGAAAAGTGCCAATAGCTTCAACTGGAGCTTTGTCTTTGTTTCCCATGAAAAGGAAGTTCTCACTTGGGTTTATGGTTTGGATCGTAAGGAATCCCTGCATTGAATTGGAAACATGAACATTAGCACCAGTGTCAATCCACCAAGTGTCAGAAGAAACATAAGTAAGATTTGATTCAAAATAACTTACGAAACCCATAGGGTTACCTTTCTTTTCGAACCATTCTTTACGTTTAATGCAGTCTGCCTGAAAATGTCCAGGTTTCTTGCAAAATTTGCATACGTTTTCCTTCTTTTTCTTCTTGGGGTTCTGACTAACCTCATTAGATTTGGGTGGTGCCCTTTTCTGGCCTGAATTTTGCTTTCTCCCAGCTTTATGTCCAGCTCCTTGAACGAGATGAGCTACTTTAATACCTTGTTGATTCAGCCTGGCCTCCTCTTGAACCAGTTTGTTAGCCAATTCATTCACTGTCCACTTATCCGTAATAGTGTTGTAGTGAATTTGGAAAGGCCCGTACTGAGGAGGTAAACTATTTAGGATAAATTGGACGAGAAATGCCTCATCCACTGATAGTCCCAAATTCTTTAGTTTAGCTGCAAGGTTGGTCATCTCAATGACATGCTCATGCATTGAGCGAGTGCCGTCAAACTTCATGGTTGTAAGATCTGCCATTAGTTTCCCAGCAAGGGATTTATCTGCAGTCTTAAACCTATCTGTAATGGCTTTCATATAGTCCTTAGCATTCTCAGGTGTAGGAAGGGATGTTTTGATGTTGGCGGCAATAGTCATTCGCAAAAACATAGTGCTTAGTCTGTCAGACCTCTCCCAAGCATTAAAGAGGGTCTTTTCCTCAGGGGTACTTGTTTCAGTGAGTGAAGCTGGCTTATCTTTAAGAAGAGCCATATCCAGTTCAAGTACCCCCAAGGTGAACTCAACTTGCTCTTTCCATTCTGAGAAGTTG
Organism: Persea americana; assembly: GCA_029852735.1. Lineage (NCBI taxonomy): Eukaryota > Viridiplantae > Streptophyta > Magnoliopsida > Laurales > Lauraceae > Persea > Persea americana. The sequence continues at coordinate 21,905,370 of CM056816.1, forward strand.
GTTCCATTGAGCTTAGCGACAGAGGTAGCATGCGAAGTCAGATTAGTGGGTGCAATAACTGCAATAGAGATATAACAATAAGATTTCAATAAAATTAAGACAACACATGCATAATATATGAATATATATGACATAAAATTGAGGTGCTCCTGTGGGTAGTCACCATAATTTCTATACATTATACCATCGAAGGTCGCCATATTCAAGGTGGTGTAAATGAGTGATGTTACTCTTAATTAGGACAGGTAAGATATCTGTGGATATCTTTTGTCTACATATAAACAAACACTCCGTAATTATTGTTCAATCGCATGAATAGAATCCACCTGTGGGGGACTAAAAGCTTTATGCGCTTGAACAATATGTAATGGAAACATCATGATGGTACGATTAGGGCCAAAATTCAGTGTTAAATTGTTAGGGTCACTGTGGTGAGACCTAACTCTAAGCATACAACTTTGGTAATCAAAATTAGCTTAATATGACTAGAAACATTATATATCGCATGCATTCATGATAGATCATTCGTTATATGAAAAGTACTGATAAAGAAGGCCGAGCCCCGGAGGGGCTGGCCTTTAAGGGCCGCCCACCATAAAGGCGGGGTTCGGGGCGGCAGCCCCGAAAATTTTTTTATTTTTTTTTTAGGCATTATATCATCGATTATAAAGAAATATACGAATGATAATCAGCATAATATGGAATGATTATGAAAATATGATCCAACTATATGGCCTATTTTCTGTCCTTCTTTTTGATCATCTGTCTTTATCTTCGACTGCTTCAAAACGCCATCTTCAGTCTCGAAACAGCCACCACTCCCAGACACGACGTTCTAGTTACAGATCTATTTAACTATTACATTGAATTTGTACTCACGCAGGAGTTTATACATAATTGAAAATTCAAAAAAAAAAAAACTTAAATAAATCACGATCAAACAGTCGTGCCCAAATTAAAATTGCGGAATAACATAAATATAAACCATTCATGCAGGCCATAATAGTTGGATTGATACATTGCTGCAAAACAGAGTTAGAACGGATCTATATTCGCCGATTATGGCGATGCAAAGTTATCCTAATTAATGGACGATCATGTGTTCTAAAACGTGGCTCTGATACCACATGTTAAACTGTTATTAACATGAATCCTAAGATCGTGAACAACATGATAATCACATGTAGGATTTAATCTTAAATAAATTAAAGAATACCTCCAGACATCCTGAAGCAGAGAGCTTTCCGATTCTGCAGTCTGGTGCTGTTACTGATTGATGCCGTGATCCGTCGAGGAAGAGACTAGGTGAATGGTTTCGGTTTCTCTCTTCTTGCCTATAAACTCTAATGTGTTGAGTTTCGTGAGAGAGTATTTGTGATGGACGAAATACTCTATTTTATAGGTGAAGAGAGGACCGAATTTCCAATTAGGGTTTCCTTGGATTTAATCTCAACCGTCCATCAAGGTAGAGAATATTATGGAATACATCTCATTAAGAAACCGTTTTGAGTAAGTAATAGCATATATCCTATTGAAAACAGAATTCCTATAATGACCGCAATTCGGGAAAGGGAAGGACTTGTGGTCCAAGTAATGGACCTAAAAGTAATTTTCTTACAGTTTATCCAACCAGAATTTAAAGCAAAGAGCGACGTTGTTATCACTATTCTTGCTATTACTTGTATAGATGCATAACTGTCAACTCTTAGTTTTGGTTCTTTATTTGAATAGTGTGGAATGCGACTTTGAAGTTACATCTTCATCATATCATCTTCAATTTATAAACAAAATACCAGTTTAACTCTTTGTTGTAAAGTGTGACTTGAATAGATTTGTGACTTATATGGCTAGGTGTAGCATTGTGTAGAGTACCTTGCAATATTTTGCTATACAGAAAAAGTAAGTAGATCATGGAACATGAGAATGGTAGGGATTAGAACTAACCGGAGATTACTGAATTTCACTGATTATAAATGAGGTTGAAAAGCTTTTATTTTGTAAAAATTTTCTCAGGCAATTGCAAACAAATAATCAATTAAAAAGATATTAATATACCTTTACACTTTATGAAACTCTTCTTTTTACATTTTCATGAATTTAAAAAGAAGATTGCAAATCTAACTTGGTTTAGTCTGGCAAAGAGAAAAACCTTTTGTTCCTTAAAACCATTCGTTTATGAGCACGTACAACACAAAGGAAGTGGAATTGCCTAATGCTGCAGGCAGTTGTTTTTTAGAAGTTCCTATTTTATAGAAGAAAACGCACTACATGAGAAGTTTTTACTTTCATAGTGGTCTTTTCCTAACAAATTAGGGGCATTTGGGAACCTTAGAATTGTTATGTCCCATTTTGCCAAAGATCTCATAGGATGGATGCAGATATACCCTGACCGTAAACCCGTGAGGTAGATTGGATTGGTCTTCGGAACATCATAGCAGAGGATGATTCCACATCTGCAGTCCAATGTAGTTTGGGCACGTCTAAGGCTCATTGGCAGCTTTCAGATGTTTCCAAAGAAGTCAGAGGTTTGGCGTTAAAGCTGGTTGTATCCATTTCTCCTTTTAAGCGGAGAGCCAATGTGGTAGTGGAATACTGCTAAAGAAGGGGTTGGGCGCTCAGGTTTGATTATATTTTTCTGCTTAGTTATTGGGGTCCAATTTTTTGCCCTCGTTTTCCTCTCTCTCTTGTTTCTTTGAGCTCCTCAATATATGTCTATTGGTTATTAGCTTTTAATAAATTATAGTTGCCTTTCACAACAATAACAAAAAAAAAAAAAGTTGAGTGTGACTCCTGAAAGGTGTTCATTGATGTGAATAATTAATAATATTTCCTAAAGTGGATCTGGGCTCAACGACATTGGGACTTCCAAAACAGGGATAATGAGGCAAAAGTGATGATGTAATATCCACCTCATGTTAAGAGAGTTTCTCTCAGAAACATTTAGATCTCTGTGCTGATTGAAAATCTTAGTGACATGAAATTTCTGACCCTTTGCAATTTAGTTATAATCTTGATAGAATTTTGGGTGCTGCAAGTGTTATTCAGGCACTGATATCACATCAATATCTACTAATATTGGAAGTGACATTCACGCAATCCCAAACTATGAGTCCCTCATTCAAGTAAATACATAAAGAAGTATAAAGATGATAACAAAAGGGATGGTGAACTGACAAAATAGCATTCTTTGTCTTTAACATGTACTAAGAAATGAAAAGACAAATGAACTCCTTGGCTTGAAATACTGATCTATTTGTCAGGTTATAAACAACTCCCTACATGCTTTCTTTCTGACATGAAATGGAACTCATAAAATCTATCTTTTGGTTGTTATCTTTCATATTCATCACGAACATGATTTTGAAGATACTATGAAAGATGCTAACTGGGACTCAAATATTTTTAAAACAAGAGATTTCAGTAAGAACTCAATTATAAAAAAATGTAGAAAAGAAACTATCCCAAATAACAAGTAGGAAAGTCAAGGCTAAATCTTGTCAAGGGCCCTGTTAGACCTTACTACTTCTGCAGTCATTGTTCTTTCTTGGTAAGTGTGGGACGTGTTTGCATTATTTGTCCGACGAACATCCTTTTTTAGTTGTAGCGACTAAGCATGAACTTCCTTTTTTAAGTTGTTTCCATTTTTAAGTAGTTTGTATGATTTGGTTACAAAATATTGTCGAGCAGTATTTAAACTGAGTCTGGTTTTCAATTGTATCCGACTCAATTAATTGGAATATGCATTGTAATGCATAAAAATCTTCCTAATATTTGTTTTATGTGTTAGTCGAAAGAGTCAGTTGATCCTTTTTCTTTTCATCCAATCCATGTTCCCCTTAGCTATCTGGTTTTTCTTCTTGTCCCCTTTCTTCTGTTTCCTTTGTCCTTTTGTTCCTTCATTTCGGGGAGAGAAATGTTCTCTAGCAAACCGAGTTCATTCGGAAATGTTACCATTGGCCTTAATTTGGGGCATTTGGAAGGAAAGAAACTAAAGAACTTTGAAGGCAAAAGTGCTTTCCTGTTCCTTGGTCAGTTTAGTGGAACAGATGTTGATACAGTGGAGTATACAAGTATAATGAATTTGAGTGTATTTTGTATGGAGACCAGTAAAGGGAATGGGCATCATTGATTAAGGGAGGGCAGTTGGGAAATCAGAAGGCCTTTGTAGTTTATCTCACCTTAAAGAATGCTCCGTATGTTCTAGTGTCAGCTTTCTTAGGTCCAGGGAGTAGGGGAGACTCTGGACAGAATGTTTGGCTCTAGAGGGTTCAAAACGTTTCTAAAAAAAAATTATTACTTGCACTGTTTATCACTTGAAGTGGATGTGGATGAACACATTTGCAGAAGGTTCCTAGGAGGCTCACTTTTGATTTTGATGAAATTATGAAGCTTATCGTCATCTATAGAGGTAGAACATTTTATAAATTTCTTGCTTAGTCTTTGAGGGCGTGTGCATGTCATCTTTCTCTATTTTAATAAATTTGTATTTGTATTTTGAACTAATAATAATGGTGATGATGATTCACTAATGGAACTACAGTTGTCATGTATTTTTCTCTCACTAAGTCAAGTGTTTCTCCTTTCCATTATATAATTTCTTTTGTTCACAATAAAAATTACTTGTTTTGTTGGACTCTATGTATGGTAAAATTGTCTGGTGCTATTTTTTTTTTCTTCAGGATAATGTATTTGTCACTGTTGTTGCATCCATTCAATACCGTGCCTTGGCGGAAAAAGCGCAGGATGCCTTTTATAGGCTCAGCAACACTAGGTCACAAATTCAAGCTTATGTCTTTGATGGTATGAATAAATTCTGGATTTGAGCTATAATTTCTAGATCTGAACATCTATTTTTGTATTAGAACCTGTGCAGCTGTATAATTGTTGCAATCGAGGGTGCATTATTGATACTTGGCCATTTGACTAGTCCACATCTATACATGTACTTCCCTTGATTGCAATACAATCAGGTGGGTCACGCAGGAGGGGCATTATGTAAAGTAAGTTTGGTTTAACCTGGAACCTTGTGGTTCCTACAGTAAACACCATTCAACTGTTCTAGAAGATTTCCTTGTGCATAAATATTAGCAAAAAGTAGATTAGATATTTGCTGGCAAACTTCTGTATTTTGGGCTCTGTTGCTTCTTGTATGTATCCAATGCAGTAGAATGTGTAGTAATTTTGTTGAAACATGTTATTCATTTTTATTGCCATTTTTCTTTTTCCTAATTATCTCGAACTTCCAAATTCCCCAAATTTTGTTTAACTAAATGTTCAAATAAACAAATTTATGAATTAAAGGTGATATCACTGTGGTGATGGCCTCAAGTTTAAAACATCAAAGGTTATGTGGAGCAAATAAAAAAAAAAAAAAAAAACGAACACACGAATAGAAAAATGCCTTTGCTTGCCGTAGTTTTAAGTTCTATGTCATGACTAATAATGCATGGTGACCATTCTAAGACACCATATTAATGTCTAGCAAACTACATTAACTGTGGTTAATGCTAATAAAGGATTATATGACTTGTGATGCTGCTGTTATCAGTCATTAGGTCAAGTGTTCCAAAGTTGAACTTAGATGATGCTTTTGAGCAGAAGAATGACGTAGCCAGAGCTGTCGAGGACCAGCTTGAACAGGTAATTTCTTGTTGTACTTTAATATATTTCCACCACTATTGAACCAAATTTATCAAATAATATTGTTGTTGCATGTGGCTCAAGTGCAGGCCATGTCACATTATGGATTTGAGATAGTTCAGACGCTTATCGTGGATATTGAACCAGATCGGCGTGTAAAAGGAGCAATGAATGAAATCAATGCAGGCAAGTACCAATCCTGATATATTGTCCTTTATTTACTTAAGTTAGAACTTTTTAAGCTTCTATCAAGAGGAGAATTGACAAATTTACTACACTTATATCAAACACTAAAATAGATCCATGGTGTAATTACAGCTGCAAGACTGAGGGTGGCAGCAAATGAGAAAGCTGAAGCTGATAAGATTCTACAGATTAAGCGAGCTGAAGGAGAAGCGGAGTCCAAGTATCTGGCAGGCCTTGGTGTCGCTCGCCAGCGCCAGGCCATCGTGGATGGCCTGAGGGAGAGTGTGCTTGAGTTCTCTGCCAATGTGCGTGGAACAACAGCCAAGGATGTGATGGACATGGTGTTAGTTACTCAGTACTTTGATACCATGAAAGAGATAGGTGCATCCTCAAAATCCTCGGCAGTGTTCATCCCACACGGTCCGGGTGCCGTCAGGGACATTGCATCTCAAATAAGAGATGGGCTTCTTCAGGGAAACAGTCAGCACTGAGGCTGGCTATTGATGTTTGCATTTGTTTCACGTTAGTACTTGAGTCTACATAACTTCCATTTCCGTTTAGGTTGGTGATTGTCCAAAAATGGGTTTAAATAGGGTTGTTTCCTTTTCTTTTCCTTATAGTCTGATTATAGTCATGCATATATGCTTTCTTGTTCTTCTGGGTTAGAGTCATTTGAATTGTAGCTGAGTTTGGGTATACCTTGTCAGTTGTCAATAGTAGGATGTTATGCAAGCGGTTTATATGACACTGTTGATACTTCTATATATTTTGATGATAGTGTTGATAGTTCTATATATTTTGACGTCCGCCATCTGGTTTAGCTCGGATCAATTGTGATTTAAAAACTAGTTGAAAAAAAAAAAAAAGAAAAGAAAAAAAAAAAGAATTTAGTTCCCCATTGGCAATCAGGGGATTTCTCGCCGACTTTCCAATCATGGAAAATCCATTTTTGGCAATTATAAAACTCAAAGGATTTGAGCTAGTGAAAATTCTTATTTTAAGGATTTTCAGGCCTGATCCTGACTTATAGGATTTGGAAATCTTATCATCATTTTTGTAGATTTATGCATATCGATACTAATTTTTCTCTGCTATATACTCATTGAGATGCACTGATATTGAAGTGCAATCTTCAACTATATAAACCCTCAGTTAGAAATCCTTATTCTTGACCTAAAAAACGTGATGGGTTTTTTATTTTATTTTATTTTATATTTGTGAGGACGACTTTTGAAAACTCAACTTCACCTCTATTTTTTTTTTTTTATAATTTTTTAACTATACATATCCTTTTTCATGGAATGTGTATGTTGTGATTTGTTAGGTGTGAACCAAAAGAACAATGTATATTTTTGCTCTGAAGTGGATCATTGCTTGAAAACTGAGGACATAAGCGCGACCTAGAAGTCATGTAGGTGTTTACCATTAGATGGGTTGGGAAGTATGATCTTTGCCATTTATTTAGTGGACCAACATGATACACTTGGCATTCAATTTTTCATGGACCCAGTTACTGCTAAAAGAATTGGAATTGATTTTTAAGATCAACACTACGTTTTTGGGTCCAACATTCGCATCCCAGTACAAATTAGAAATGGGTATAAATATTAAATTTTCAAAAGAGGGTGTTCAGGTGGGAGTGGGACCCCTTTTTATCCCATGAAAAATGCATTGAAGTATCCTGCAATGGATCGTAGTCCAGCTTCCTAATTCTCTCATGTGCAGGAAAGGATCCACACTCCACAATACACACTCATCTGCATAACAACACAACCTTCTTGAAATATTAGTAGATTTATATGAACATTTGAGAACGGTGTGATCTTACTCTCCATGTCCGGGTTAGTTCTCCTTGTATGTGCGAGTTCCTATTACTTCACACATGTGAGTTGTCCGTCCGTACCATGTGTGAGTAACCATTACCTCCCATGTGCAATTCTCTCAAGGACCTAGCCCCTTAGTTGGAATACATAAAAAAAAAAAAAAAAATGGAATTTATATGAACCTCACTTTGGGCCTGTTTCTAGTCTCAAATCTGGATCTATGATAAGATCGTATTGTTTTGATTGATGTTGGATCGAAATCCAACACATGATTTGCGTCAAATACACCCAAAGAATAAAGACATAAGTTCTCTCTCTCTCTCTCTCTCTCTATATATATATATATATATATCTCACAAAATAAGAGATTATTTTTAGAGTTGCCAAATTCCTGCTTAGACTCTAAGTACAACTCAAAAATCAACATTATCAGATCAGAGCATTAATGGTTTTACAGCTGCATACATATAATTATTAAGCTGACCGTCGGGTAACATGACTAGGCACTTCTTTTTTTTTTGGTAAGGATGAGTAGGAACTTATGTGAGTTTATTATCTCACCCCATTGATGCCATACTCATAATTTCCAATTACCACGTTTGATCCACATTAGCACTTTCCGGTTCGACGTTCCTAATAAGACCCACTTCATTATCCGTACATTTCATGATCATATAAGGCTTGGGGGAGCAGATTTTCCTGTTCTCAATATAATTTATCTTAGATATTAGGAGGCCAATGCTTCTTTTTTTTTTTTTTTTGGTGTGTTCTGAAACTTCTTTTTAAAGTCTGTAAGTTTTATTTGAGTGTTCGCTAATTCATTGAGTAATGGATGAAACCAAAAATTCAATTTATAAATGTATTTTATAGATGGACTGCTCAAGTTTGAAAGTGCTGAAGAGAGTTTTAAGAAAACAAAACTATGGGCGCTCGAGCGAACGCCATCCTGTGCACGAGTGAACCCGCACAGAATGTCAAACGCTCAAGCTCATCCGACTTGCGCTCAAACTGGTTACATGAGGAGCAAGTTTTTTGGAGACAAAACCTCCTCCACTCGAGCGGACCTTGCGTGAAATTAAAATTCTGATCCGAAAACACTTCTTAATTTCTATCAAATTACCTATTTGAGTCCTACTTGCTCTACAAGCCTTGATGCATGAATTAAAGTCTATATATAGCCTTCCTCTCCTATCCAAAACCAAGAGATCAATTGAGAGATCGTCTCATCTCCAAAGATTCATAAAGTTGCCATGCTGAAGTTCAGTGTCTTTGGACTTCTTTTTGCTACTCTTTTACAGTAGATTCATCTTTAAGAGTCATTCAAGGTGGTTGCCTCAAGTAAGATGAAGGTGTACGGCGAGTAGTCGGCAAAATCAAAGCAGTTTTTAGATTGAGTTGCAACTGGAAAAGAGTTGTGCGTACTTCTTATAACTTTCAATTTATAATGCTTAGTTCGTCTCTTGGCATAGATGGTAAGACTCGTGGTTTTTTTCTCGAGTTCGGTTTTCCATGTACAAAAAATCCTTGTCTTCTTCTCTTTGTGGTTGCTTGTTCTTAATCGGAATTAGGATTGATCGCTGGTTTAATCACTATTTTGGAAATCTAGTAGAAATACTGTTTATTGGGACCTTAGCCTATGTACAGGCTTGTTTTTTCAATTGGAATTAGAGCGGGTTGCACTAAGTTATTGTGTAATCTACAAATCAGCATTCTCTAATGGAATTGAACAGTGAATGAACGTCTACTACCATGCCCCCACTTATAGATGGATCTAGCTGTGCTTAGTGGAAAGTAAGGATAATTGCCGAGGACAATTGATGATCAGGTTTGGGTTGCCGTACATAAGGGATATTTTGACCCCACCATAGTTATAGATGGGCAAACCAAATTGAAACCCAAAGCCATATCTCATAACACTCCCCCTTAGATGACCACCACTCAATGATAGTTGCCTCATTAAAAACCTTGCTAAGGAAAAAACCCAATGAGAAAAACCAAAGCGAAGGAAAAAAGAGTACAACATTCTTTAAGATCATTGAACTAGTGTTGGACATGCATAATGTTGCATCGTTAAAATCTTAACTAGGAAAACCTAATGGGATAAAACATAGAAAAGGAAAAAGAGTCACTACAAGAAAAACTGCTTATAGCGAGAGCCCGAGGCCACCAGTAAAAGTGATAGTGGCTGCGGGTAAAACATGTAGCGCCAGTTGGTGATAGTATATATGATGTGGATAAAGGTTTTAGCGGTGACCAGGACCCCCGCTATTGATTTTTATTGCGGTGGCCCTCACCGCCGGTAAAAGAAATCCATGGTTAGGAGGACAACGAAGGGAACTTTTAGCGGGGGCCATTGGCCGCTGGTAATAGTGAAAATGGCCGCCTCTAAGAAGCAGTTTTTTGTAGCGGCTGTCACATGGCCGCCGTATAAGCAGTGTTTCTCGAAAAAAAATATGGCGTTTAGCGGCGCCCTTGTGACCGCTATTAAAAGCAGTATTTAAGAAAAAATACATATATAAAATACATTTCATATATATTAACCTGTTTCCTGTACATAATCAATGTTTAACATATGTTGCTCATAATCAGAGTATTTCATATCTAAATAAGAACCAGCAGAAATTAAGATTCCTTAACCCAAGGAATCAAAATATCAAATACCGTAAATTGGAAAAGGAAATATCCAAATAAGTAGCCTAAACCTAAAACTGATCTATGATAACACAATGGCAGGCAAGAAAAGATTTTATATCAAGGTTAATCTGTTTCTCAACATGCCCAAAATAGAAATAGAATGTGAGCAAAGAGAATAAACCAAATCTCACCATAGAAAGATCTTGTTCCCCAAATCAAGATTCTAACCTGAAAAACATACATATGAAAAAAACATTATCAAAATTTCTGCCTTGAAAGCTGCACAATAAGGTGAAGATAAAGATAAAGGAGAACTCAGATCTCAAACGAAAACAAAATAGAAATCAAAGTTAGTACAGAAACTTTGACAACAAATAATCAAATAAAGGATTTCACGAGAGAGAGCCAGAACAGCTAAAATGGGGCTTCTTCTCCATTGAAGAAGACTCATTTTTTAAAATCACTCAAAACCCATCTCTTAATCATTCACACTAACAAAACCCATCAACCAACATTTAAAAATGCCAGTTACCAAATATACTCTTTTCACATACATTTCTTGCAGTCAAAGGAAAGGAGGAGACAACACTCTGCATTCTTATAACTCAGAGAGAGAGAGAGAGAGAGAGAGAGAGAGGAGATGCAAATTCTCAAACAATTGACATTGTAAACTTTTTGGAGGAGTGACACATTAGGGAATAGGATTGATTTCTGGGTAACCCGGATGCGGGTTGTCAACCAACTGAGCAACCCTTATTTTCACATTGTAGACAATAACGAGGATTCAAATAATGGTTTGCTACACTTGATGTGACTTGGGAATGAATGAGTTTTCTAATATCAGGCCCAAATCAGGGCCTTGCTTATGGCCCAGAGGATGGTGACTAGTGAGAATCATGGTTCAAAATAGTGATTTTGATATTAGTGGATATTACATGAATCACATATGCAACAAATAATTCAGATTATGGGTTTGAACATGATTGATATTTGATGAATATTGGCCAATATTTTGACATCTATTTTCTTCTTCCTATGTAACAAAGAGTTTGTTACATTCCTTAGATGTGTGATTGCAAACTAATTTCCAATGTAACAAATAGCTAGAGAAACCCATTTCCAAGCTTAATGAGAGGAGATTTTCTTACGTGTTTCGGAAAACAAAAGCAACCACCCAAACATCAAATGTAACAAAGAAATAACTTCTTTTTTTTTTTTTGGTTACCTGAAACTTAGCCATTTCGTCCTCAACCAAATTGTTGGCATTCAAAACAGGAACGCTGAAGTGCTCGACGCAGTTACTAATCTCTTCTTGCTTTCTTTTTCTGTCGAAGCATTCGTAGGCGCATTTGAAGTAGGCTTGTTGCGACCACCCAATTTAAGCAATCACTCAAAGAAAGGAAAAATACCCAGAAAGAAAATGTAAAAATTAAGAGAAATAGAAGCGACCCGGATCTCCAAAGACACCAAGAAGGTTGGAGTGATTGGATTGAAGAGATAGGGAGAAGGGGTTTTTTTTTGTATGAACCTGAAGAGTGAAATTGACATGGTCTTGTATTCCTGAGAGCTGGTTCTGTGCTTCAATGTTAACTTCGTTCAGTTTTCTTCTCCCTGCAATCTCCTCCGTGCAAACATTTTGCCCAACCATTGGCAATATAAAAAGACCTTTGGGGAAGTTGGGCAATAAAAAATAAAAAATAAAAAATAAAAAACATTTCAGAATACAGGAATTAGAAAGAAAATCTATGCAATGAAAAGAGAATAATAACGTTCACAAAGAAAAACCCATTACAGAATCAATGATAATAAGCTAAAACCCATACTACCCATCCCACAAACAATATAAAAATAGGTAAAAAAGATTCTCATATGCATAACCCATTGGGTAATGAGAGAGAGAAACCATTTCAGAAATGAAGAGGAAATAAAGATAACAGAGCATCTAAAACTTTAAAAATAACCCATTTCAGAATACAGGAATTGGTTAAAAAAATAAGTTTCAAGGGACCGACTATACAAAAGGAGAAAATCTATGCAATTAAAAGAGAAGAATGAAGTTCACAAGCAAGACCCATCACAGAATCAATGACAATAAGCCAAAACCCACAGTAAGCATCTCATAAAAACGTAAGTAGAAGGCAAAGAAACAGCCTCAAATGCACAACCCATTTCAGAAAATGAATAGAAAATCAGCTATAATCTTGTTACATCCCATCCCGAGTTAATCGAGATTAACTCTAATTAATTGAGATTAACACTAACTAACCGTGTTTAGTTGAGCTAATTGTGGTTAATGACCAAAATGAGATAAATTAGTCTCAAATAATTGAATTAAGCTTAATGAAGTGAATTTGAATGAGATTAAGTTAATTGAGTTGATTTTAGACTCAAAAAAGGAAGAATAAGGACTTATCCGTAAATACGAATTTTCACGTATTTTGTCGAATATGGTAACTCTTGATACCAAAGCGTGTATCTCAAAGAATACGTTAACTTTCATACTAGACTTGATCACATTTTATCTCAAATGAGTCAAGTGAGCCATCATTTGACTTAAGAAGAGATAAGTTGTGAAAAGAGAGGGCTGTGTGCAAAAGTGAGCTTATAAGGTTCTAAATGAACCTAACTGATCATTCATTCGATCATTTCATTTCAAGAGCATTGAAGAGCAAACCCTAGACTCATTTCCTTCTTCCTTTCTTTAATCTTCTTTGTCAATAGTTAAGGGGAAGAGTTTTGCAAGTGGTTTTTGAAGAAGAAGTGGAAGGCTTTTTCTTCTCCATCAAGCTCTTTCACTCTTGGAAGTTAGAGTTTGAGAGGAAGCTCAAAGTTTCTTCTCATAAGAATACAAATAAGTATTCAAGTGATTTTTGTAGAGATTCTGAGTTGTGTTCAGTGTTTGAGACAGTTGTTTAGCTCAACAACTCATAACTCATAGAGTTTTATTTTGAATGGTTTCTTGATGTTAGGATGGAAAGAGGGTTTCAATTGAGAGATGTTCATCTCAAATCAAGCTTACAAAGAGGGAATTTAGCTAATTGACTTCAAGCAAAGGCAAGTATAATCAGTTGTTATGCATATATGCTTGTAATTGTTCACTAATTTGGTTTTGTGAACAATTTCCATTTGTTTTATAAATTTATGTCATATTAGTGTGTTATGGGAGATGAAGTGGTTATAGCATGATGACTAGATTGTTTATGGAGCAATTAAGGCTCAAATCATGATTAAATGGTCTTTGGAAAGACCTTGAAGTGAGTATGAAAGGTGGGGAAGAAAGGGAGTTAAGAAGCAGTGCAAAATATATTTTTATACGTTCTGTTTGGAAAAATTTGCACCGAACGTTCGAACTCTTGGCCTTGTTGGTTTTTGGCTTGGAACAATCTGCACTCAAACATTCGAACTCTCTGTCCGAACGTTCGAACACTTGGCAGACAATTAAAGTTGGCGGATTTTCAAACTACCACAACTTTTTATCCGTACGTCGGATTTTGGAGTTTCATATATCGTTGGAAAGCTCTTGGAACATAGAATCCAATGATCTACAGTTTCGATTGATCGGATGAATACAAAATGAATCCGGACTGAGGTGATTCTATTTGAATAAAAAACTCTTTCTATGCATGTAAATACATCTATAACTGAGTCTTGAGGCTAATTGTAGTGTAATTGAGAATTATTGAGACTTATGGATGATAAGAGAGGGATTATTGATGACTTTGGACATTATTCCAATGGTGTGTATTAATTGTTCAATTGTTATAAACCTTCATAGGTGTTAATTAAGGTGATTCTAATGTACATTATATATAATGTTGTGTCCATCGAAAATAGCACGTACGTTAGATGACCAAGGGTTACACCTAAATGGATGGTTTGAAATGAGGAAGTAAAGTGAATGAGATTGTAAATTGTCTTAACTCTTTGAAATTGAGTTATATTCGTATTGTTGATCTCAAGTCTTTGTTATAAATTGCATTGGTCTTAATTGTTTCCAATGTTATAAATTGAATTGAAATCCAAAATGGATTAAATGTTGACTTGAGATATGTATATTTGAATGTATTGATCTTATGAGTCTGGCACTACATAGCTAAAGCTCATTAAAGAGCCGGAATGACTTAATTGATTATTCCTACAGCAGTAGATGGATTTTGGGGTGTTCCGAAGCTCCGTGGTGATTCCAGTTGTCCCTGGCCCAGGCACTGGTAGATCCCACAGTATTGAATAAATGACATAAATGAAATGAATACTTCATATTTGAAGAAAATAAATGAATAAATGAATGAATGCTTCCTTTTGGAAGGAATGAAATGAAATGTTATTGTAGTTGCCAATTAGTAATTGTCATTATTTGACTCTGAATGCATATGCTATTGTCATTGTACGAATTGTCTAGAAATGGATATTAATTAGAGAATTGTTTAAATGTTATATTTGAATAGATTATGTATATGTATGATAGCATGTGCAATCATAAGTTTGTTTATGCATTCCTGAATCATCGTATTAACTAGTGTTATTAATAACATTATAGGCCCAGTTGCCAATGTCGGGCTTGTAGAGGCCGCAGCGCCAGCGGAGGAGACCTCTCCGGTTCCTCCAAGATGATTCATAGAATGGAATGACTGGGATATCATTTGATTTGATATCCGAGTGCGAATGAATTGAAAATGATTCGGAAATACATTTTGGTATAGTTGTTTTTGGAATATTAAATAGTTGTCATTCTGCATTGTATTTGAATATGTAAATGGTTGACATGGATAGTGAAATGAAATGTTAAATTGTATATATAGAACTTTATGTTTAATGTAAAGGACTTGTACAATTGTATTTGATATCGTTGAATATATTTTCCGCAAAAATGTATATTTGATAGATGTAACAGTATGTTTTTCGCTTGTGGATTTTATTTTAACTTCAGTTAATTCGGAGTTTACAAGAGTATGTAATGGTCGTGACTTGGGGTTTGTCTGGAGTAATCAAATCTCAGCCTCGGATCATGACAAATCGTTTATGGTATCTTGAAAGAAAGTCAAGATGGTAATGTGGTTATAATTTTTATGGATGTAAACTACATACATGAAAGCATAGCCCATTCAATACAACAATTCTCAACTCAGTTCCAAGCAAAATACTTGTTACACCCCGAACCATTTAATCTTGCTTATTCCTAATTAATTATGTTTTATATAAATTAACTGTGCTTAGATACTAATTAAGTTATGTTTAGGGTAAGTTAGTCTTATTCTAGCTTTTCAGTAGACCTTGAGTCTTGGGTAGGTGTTTTGATCTAAGATTAGCTCTTTTAGGTAGAGCCGGGGACTTTTTCGTAAATATTGATTTTCTTATTTTGCATCAATTTCACATCATCTTGACATCATCACGTGTATCTCGTCGAGCATGTCATCTTTCATATTGGACATTTCCTCATTAGACCTCAAAATAACCATAGGCTTTCATCTGACTTGAAATGCAAAAGTCCAAAGAATTATAGACTTCCTTATAAATCTGGGAAAAGTTCATTCACTTAATACAATATTCCTTATTCATTTGTTCATTCATCTTGCAGGGAGAGGAAACCTTCATACTATTCCTTCTTCCATTTCTTCTTCTCTCTTCTCAAAACTTCAAGGAAGTTCATGCATGTTGGATTAGAAGTGAAATTGAGTATCATCATCACCTCTTGGACAATTCCATAAGCTCGATCATTCTATCAAAGTTCAGATTCTTCAACTTCTCATTTGGTTTCAAGATAAGAACCAAGCCTATTCTGTGTATTGAGTTGTAAAGAAATCAATAGGACTTATCTTCTTTACATGCATGCATAGATAGCTCATTTTTTTTAATTGTCTTCTTGGTTAGGTGTTTGATATTTGGGGGTTTTGCTTGGTTGTGCTCTAAGAGGGAATAAAGTGTAAGAAAGCTTGGATTAAAGGCAAGTATAAGCCTAAATGATTCGCATGTGGTTTTTATTTGTGATTGATCGAGAAAATTATATTTATTGCTCAATTTAGCCTCAAGCCATGTCTTTCGTTTATAATCGAAATGGGTTTCTTAGATTTGGAAGTGATAATGCTTAAAGTGTGAAGATTGTGAGTGAATGGATGATTGGGGAGCAAATGGGCTCATTTTATACAAGTTTTGGTGGTTAGGTAACATTGTAAAGGTTGTTTTTATTTAGTATGAGATTGACCCCATAAAAACAGAGCAATTTAGCCAGTTTCTATGTTTAGAACGAGTGCAGAATGTTGCTTGCTCTAGCCGGGCCAAGTGGAGGCTCAGGCGGGTCAGTCTCTGCCTAGGAAATTAGCCACAAAATGCTATATGCTGGAGCGGATCATTGGGCCCATTCGAGTGGGTCGGCCCATTGGGCTCGGTAGTGCCAACTTCGAATGGCTATAACTTTTTACCCATATGTCGGATTTTGGAATTCCACATACCATTGAAAAGCTCTCAAAGCATGAAATCCAGTGGTATAACCACTTAATGATCAGAGATTGGGAGAGAAAGTAAATGTTTGGATCAAGGAACCAAGCCGGTCTTTTTTGAAAAAAAAAAAGAAGGACTTTGAACCTAGTTTGAACCCCATTGGAGCCCATTGACTCTTTAATGAGTTGACTCCACTCCTAGAGGGCCTAAAACCTTCTATAATCTATCCTTGAGGTGATTGTGAGACAAATACTAAACCAATAAGGTTGTAGGATATGGAAAGGACTTGGAACCTTAAACCTTTCCACATGCCTAATGGAAAATTATAAATCTCATGAATGTTCTTTAGAGGCTAAGATCAGTTCATGAACTCTACTCATTAGTCTATCACCACACTATGGGTATTGGTTTAGGAATTCCATGTACCTTGCTCATATAATGTGACACCAAATTAAGATAATAGTACGTTGACCTTCTAAAACTACATCGGATTGGATGGGGAGAGACGGTTGATAGATAGAATAGGATGGGCTAGTAATATACCTTGGCTCTCTTAAATTATAATGCATGTACATATTGATTACTATATTCATGACTTCGCCTGCATAGATTGCACTCCCTTCATACTATTATTGGAACTGTTGTTACATTGCTAATGTATAATTGAGAAGGCTTGAGTAGATTGTGATTGAAAAATGATTGAATTGGTTTGTATTGAAATGAATGAATAGTGGAGTCTACTCAAGTACTAATTGTTTATTGATTCGAATAAGTCGGTACTACTTAGCTTTGACCGAACGATACCCGATGGGGTTGACCATTGGTTTAGATTTGTGAACGTCGCCGCACAGCAGACAGTTGGAGCATTTGAACTCTAGAATTGGGTAGCCAGTGGAACCTTTGGCCGGGTCGCTGGTGACATCCAAAAACGCGTGCCCTCTTTGAGGGGATTTAGCTAATGTGGTTACCAACTAGATTGTACAAGTTTCAATTATTATTGATTCCTTAAGCATGATTTAAGTTTGACTACACAATTGCTTAGTTTGCTTTTATATGATATCTTTCAATTACCTGTAATTAATTTTAAGTTTGATACAACATGTGTAGATCAATTATTGTTTATACTTTGTTGAATCTTTGTATTCAATAGCTATTCTTGGTATTACAGATGCAGACCCCGCTTCTGGTCTTGAGGAAACCACGGAGGTACTGGCAGGTCTAGTAGAATGGACAACTGAGGGTGCGGTCTAGCTCATGCTTTCTAAGAGCAGCATGTCCCTGACTTTTGCACATAGAAACCTTTTGTTTAGTTGAACTTTAGCAATGTGATTAAGTGAACTAGATATTACTTTTGATATTGATTTATATAAATACTTTTGTATTATTTGAGGTGGAGTGTGTTTTAAATATCTACTTATTAGTAATGAAATCATCTTTTGTATATGAACTTGAATCTATGGACAGTTCATGGTGTTCGGACCCCAAGTGTAGGGTGCGAATGTAGTAATAATCTGGTAAATCCAGGTCGATCCACAGAGAGCAATGCTTTTTAAGAAACTTTCCAACTTTAACCTATCCTAGATAATCACTAAACCAAGCCTAAATGGAAACTAATTAAATTACAAGAAAATCCTAAAAACTGAAAATTAACAATTACAACTTTCCACATAAAAAAATAAACCTAAACTAAGTAAATTAAGAAACCTAGTTTATTCAAGCCTATTCTAACTAAAACCTGCAAAATTAACAAACTTATCAAAACAACCAATTTAATATAAGAGAAATCAAAACAAAGTATCCTAAATTAGATCCAACTTACCAAAATCAATTTTTATGCAAATATGAATGATTTATAATGCCCTAAATGCTAACAATGCAATTTTATACAAGTTTCTAAAAATCTAATGAATGCTGAAAATTTTTTAAGTCTGGAAAAAACTGTGCACAGGCCTATTTTCACTGGACCGTACGACTGATCTAAGATTATGTGAACCTAAATCTAATGGCTGTGATCAAAACTCTGATGATGAATGAACACAACAAAAAAGGAAGAATAAAAAAAAGACTTAAAACGAAAAAGATATGATCACCTAAAGATGCCTACTTGAACTGTCTCGTGCTGGAAATTTGTTCGCAGGCTGTCCAATTACCCCTATTTGGGCCTCTGGTTGACACGGTTCACGAGGTTAGTTTTGGCTGAAATTCTGGTATTTGAAAGTCCTATTATCCTACTTTAAATCTGTTATTTTGTGGACCAAAATATTCACGTTTACCTAGTTTTTAAATTGCGCACTTTTGTAACACAGTTGGGTCGATTCTACTGAAACTGTGCAGAATTTTTCACTACTCACATACCAGTTCCGAATTTAGTCTTTCTTATTAGTTGATAATACTGTGATTTCAGCAAAAAAAAACCTTTTCTAAAGCAATTTCTAGATATGATGCATGCAAAAAGAGACTTTCCAACCATATGTTATGCAAATAACAAGAATAGAAAGTCTCAACTAAACATAGAAAGATGCAAGTTGTAATCTCTAAATATAGAATTTGTAAATAAAAATAATCAGAATATTAACTTCAATAAAAACAAAAGGGGTGGAAAATAAAAAGCGGAAAAGTAGTACCAAAGATCTAGAAACTAGACAATCGTACAAGTATTGACAATGCAATGATGATATCCTCTCTTCTCAGAGTAGGAAAAAATTATGCAAGTGATTTTTTAATGTCTCTCGTCTTTTAATCAGTTTATTTTATTTTCAAAATCCTAGATCTAATCATGTGAAATATTGTCTCCAATCAAAACACATAAAAGAAACAGAAAAAGAAAATTAAACTTTTTACATAAACAAGCAGAATCAATCCAAGTAGTATCTTTATTCCTTGATCTTGAAATACAAAAAAAATTAAGACTCTCCTCTCTTCATCATTCTTTCAACATGATCTCTCAACCTATGTCTAAAGAATTAGAAGGGAGAAGAAGAAGAAAGGGACTTAGAGAGAAAGGGTGGATGGGGTTGAATGGAAAGAGAGCCTCCAAGCTATTTACACAAAGTGAAGGACCCCAGCACCTCTTCATGGGCTGATTTTATTGTGTGTGATGCCTCCCTTTTTGCTAAGAATCTCCTCTCTTTTAGGGACTTGTTTCCTAATGTGTAGAGATTTTTTGCTTAGGCCTCAAGCTAGTGTTTCACACTTGGAAAGAATTTGACTTTGTGAGGATTTGTTGCTAATTGCAATTTCTTGGAGAACAATCACTTCCTTGTAGCGTCCTAAAATATCTCTCAAAAATTGCAAGAGATGTGGATGAAAGAAACTTTCCAAATATTGAGATTTCTTGCAATTCCTGCCTAAAATTGTAGCAGACAACTTTCCGATGTCATATCTCCCTCAATATGGCTCTGATTTATGCAATCTTGGGCTCCACGGATATCTACTCAAAAAGATGTTTCCAACGGTTCTAAGATTACGCCGATCTAACACTCGGTTTGAGAATTATGCCAATTTTAAGTTGATGCCCCTGAAAAATCTGGGAATAATTGTGGACAAATGGAAGTTTCTATGTTGGCATGCAATAGGGTGTGTGGGACCCATGTTGGACGTCCAAGGCATGCTTATTTGACTCTCCTTTGACCTCTCTTCTCAAATTTCAGCAATGTGGGTCCCATGTTGAGTTCTCCTACAAATTGAAAGAAATAAATTTAACATTAATTACGTGTAAGAAATAAACATGAATCACGCATGGGATCCTACATGCCTAATGATGCACCCAAATGACAAACTTTCCAAAAATAGCACATGGTGCCAAAAATAGTAGGTATATATTGATGAAGAAAAAATAATAATAATAATAATAATAATTTTGGGGTAATAAATGAGATGAAAAACCTTAATTTCACAGAAGTCATGCAATTCAATGAATTTGTCACATGAATTCTGACCAATTTCTGACCATTTTCCCAAAAATATCCCCAAATACAAGTAATCATGACATTAAATGCACTTCTATGCAATTAAACCTAATTAAGTCCACAAATGCTCATGAAATGATGACCTAATGACCTAATTTTGTGGACTTATCACATGGTATGATACCTATTATTAGAATGTTTTGATGATTCCGCTTGTAAATGTACAGAGACAGGTGTCAGTGAGCATGTCTTACCAGTGGAAAGTTGGAAATTTTACCCTTCGTGAGTCGCACTTAACTCGAGACAAGTGCGAAGTGCATGGGAGTACGTGTGTCACACCTTGGGAATTACCCTTAGCCAGGTAAATTCGGGACTGGGATGTGACAATACTTATGGCACTCTAAAATAAATTCCCTTTTGAAGCTGTTGGCACACAAAATATCCATAACATTCGCTATAAAATGAAGACTAAGGAGAACAAGGTAGGGGTTGATCAGTGGCCTCTTTTCTATTCGTCTTCATCATATCTCGAATCCAGCATAAAGAAGCCCACAAAACTTTGCCATTTTCAAAACTCTCTCCTTCTTCATCTGCAAGGTGAGAATCAGGCAGTGGTGAACGCTTCTCCTTGGACCTGGGCCTTGGCCTCCGAAAGTCAGCCTTTGTCCCTCTCACCATGGAGGAAAGGCAGAGATCGTTTTTGCTGTTTTGAAGCAGACTTCTCTAATTAATCATTCTTCACAAACAATGGTGATGACCTACAAAGACTGAACAAGGAAGCTAAATTGCAAACTTCTCCAATTCCGTCTCCAGCAAGCTCTTAAAGACAACGGACATCTGTTCTCTTTTTCCAATCCACTTTCCCATTGTTTTGATTTCCTAAGCATGATGAGGGGATTGTATAAAAAATTGTAAACAACGTGCACTCAGAAGGTGAAGCAACAAAGAACCCATGTAAATAAAAGAAGAAATGACTTTTCCCGAGCGGTCAAGCATCCGTGTGGGACATTTTCACATCTTTTTGTAACGTTCAAAAGATGAAATAAAAGAAAAGTTTCTTCACCAGACTTTCTTCTCCCTTTCCACATTTCCCTCCTCCTTTTTGGGCAAAACAGAAACACAAGTTGAAATTTACATACAAAGAAAAACAATCTGCAAGCCTACTATCTTCAAACACACAAGTACCCAAGAAAAACATCTGTAACACTCCTATCAATATCCTTCATTACATACAAAGTTCAATACATTGTCCAAAATCAAGATGAAATTAATAATGGTCCAGAAAAGGTTCAAGAAGAAAATGAGGTAATTTGTGCAATAAAATATAAAATTCACCAATAACTCAATAAAATACTACAAGGCAGAAATAAGAATCAATTTTAATCAATCGATCCTTCAGTTTATCCTTTATAGTTAATCAAGCATCAGTTAGGGTTGGGGATTGAGTAAACAGGATAAGAAAATAGATGAGTAGGGAACCTAAATAATTTAGAGCTCCAAAATGTCATTCGATCAAGAGAGGATTAGGGTTTTCTGACATGTATCGATCTGGGGCAAGAAATTGAAAGGGTAAAAATCTTCTTGGTCTGTCGGATTTTGGAAGTTGGAAACAACATATTCACTAATCAGGATTTAGGTTCCATCTCCTCTAATGGAGAGAGAGAGAGAGAGAGAGAGAGAGAGAGAGAGAGAACAAACAAAAGTAACAATCAAATGCCTAGCGAACCTGCAAAAACAAATGAATGCACAACAACACCAAAAACCCTAGGCATTGAAGAATAAAGAAGACTGAAGAGAGAATCAGAGAATGAGAGCGGATCTTTGTGCGACTCTGAGACTATATTGATGCCGGACTGCCCCCCCCCCCGGTCTGAGCGTGAGAAGGGGTTTCGTTGATTTGTTTGGGTTTGAGAAACTTCTAGAGTACTGATTTTGGCAAAGATTTGATAAACAGATCAGCCATGTTGTTACTTGAACAAACTTG
Organism: Persea americana; assembly: GCA_029852735.1. Lineage (NCBI taxonomy): Eukaryota > Viridiplantae > Streptophyta > Magnoliopsida > Laurales > Lauraceae > Persea > Persea americana. The sequence continues at coordinate 21,927,980 of CM056816.1, forward strand.
TTTGACTTCAATTTCATTGTTCTTCTTAAGTTCATGAGTGAAGAAGAACTTTGGTGTTATATTCTTAGTCTTGTCTCCTTTAATGAAACATTCTTGAATCTGTTTTATGCATGCTTTATTATCTTAGATATTGTTCGCGATACCTGTCACAGAAGGTAATTAACAATAACTATGAACATACTGAATCAAAGATTTAAGCCATACACATTCCCTACTGGCTTCATAAAGAGCCAAAATCTCAATATGGTTGGATGAAGTAGCTACCAAAGTCTGTTTAGTAGAATGCCAATAAATGACGGCATTACCACTAAGAACCACATAACCTGCCTGTGATCGACCTTTATGAGGATCAGAGAGATAACCCGAATCAGCATATCCTACAAAATTGGAATCTCTACGATCATAAGAATAAAATATTATCAAATCAGTTGTTCTACGTAAATATCATAGGATGTGTTTAATACCAGTCCATTGCCTTTGAGTTGGTGCGAAGATATATCTGGCAGGTAGATTCAAAGAAAATGAAATATCCGGTATAGTGGATTGTGCTAAGTATATCAGGGCTCCAACAACACTTAAGTCTGGTACTTCAGGACCTAACATTACTTTATTTTTCTCGATGGGATGGCATGGATTTTTCTTTATATCCAGAGACCGGATGACCATGGGGGTGCTTAATGGATGGGACTTGTTCATACCTAATCGTTTTAAAACTTTCTTGGTATAATTAGATTGACTGACCAACACCCTACTAGAATTTTTCTCGATTTGCAAACTGAAACAAAATCTCGTTTTCCGAGGTCTTTCATTTCAAATTCTTTCTTTAAATAATTAGCAATTTCTTCGAGTTCTTCTCGAGTCCCTATCAAATTTATATCATCCACATAAATTGCTACTATTGCAAATCCCTTTAAGAATTTCTTTATAAATAGACACAAGCAAATAGGATTTTTTTTCATACCCCCTTTTAGACAAGTATTGACTAGGACGATTGTTCTACATTCTTTTGGATCGTTTCAGGCCATACAATAATCGTTTTAATTAGATTGAGTACGTACTCATTGGCTTTGCTTCAGGCAAAGGAAATCTTTCCAAGATTTTCATGTAAATTTTTGTGTCTAAGTCCCCATACAAGTAAGCAGTTATAACATCTATGAGTCTCATTTGTAGATTTTGAGAAACTGCTAAACTTATCATATATCCAAATGTTCTTGTATCCATAATAGGGGAGTATGTTCCTTATAATCAATCATAGGTTTTTGTAGGAAATCTTGTGCCACCAATTGTACCTTTTATCTGGTAATTTCATTCATTTTTCTTACAAACGCCCACTTGTAACCTATAGGGTTAACATCTTTTGGGGTTTGTACTATAGGTCCAAATAACCACGTTTATTGAGAGACTCTAACTCTGCTTTGATGGAAGTTTCCTATTTTAGCCAATCATTTCTTTGTTCACATTCATTTATAGTATGTGGTTTTGTGTCCTAATCATCATCATCATTTTCCTTTGATATTTGTGTAGCTACTGCATATGCAAATATATCATCGATGACAATTTTATTTCTATTCCATGTTTTTTCTTGAATAATTGTAAAGTATAGAGACTTCTTCATTATCCAATACGGGTGCCTCTTCAGGGGCTTCCAAAGTCTCATTAGGGACTTCCATTATTCTAAAGCGAAAGGATTTTACCATAACCTCTTCAGCAGTATTATGTGTCTCTTTGGGAGGAACCTCTTCAGGAGCATTACTTACCCCTTCGGGAGGACATCATGATGATTGCTCATGTCTCATTTTTCGCGGAGTTAAGTCCTTTGAACCTATAGGTCTACCACGCTTCTGGCGTATTGTAGATTCTTTTGCTAATGTATTTTGACGTTTTCTTACAGGGACATTAATCCTGGAAGATGCATTCATAGTGGGCACATGTAACTTTGTCACCATTGCTGCATCGTTAAATGCGCCAGATAATCTGATTACAATTTCTTATAAGTGCACAATTCTCCGTACTTCATTTTCACATAGTGAAGTTCGTGGATCCAGATTAGACAGAATAAAGGTATTTCATGTTAATTCTCACCATTCTTCAGGAAAGGACGTTCTTCATGAACTATCTTATCTCCCCTAACAGTGGGAATATTGTCTCATCGAATTTGACAATTGGAAAAATAAGGAATGAAGACATCTCATGTTATTGGTTCTAAATATCGAATATTCAAGGAAGAGTAATAACCTACATAGATTCACAATCTACATTATGGTCCCATCTTAGTGCGCTTAGGGGGTGGTATTGAGGCTTAAACTGCACAACCAAACTTGCGCAAGTGAGAAATGTTGGGCTCATGTCCTGATATAAGTTGTGCAGTAGAATATTGATGATAGGTCATGGGTCGAAGTCTAATTAACATTGAAGCATGCAACACGGCATGTCCCCAAGCACTAACTAGTAATTTGGACTGCATTAGATGAGTCCTACAAATGAGTTGGATATGCTTAATTATGGATTCAGCTAAGCCATTCTGGGTGCGGACATGGGAGATAGGATGTTCGACTACAATTCCTAGATATGAACAAAAATCATCAAAAACTTGTGATGTAAATTTGCCTGAATTATCAAGTCTTATAAACTTAATGGGATAATCAGGGAAGTGAGCCCTAAGATTAATTATTTTAGTTTATAAGTGAGTAAAGGCTACATTCCTAGTTAAAAGAAGGCAAACATTCAACCAGCAGGTGGAGGCATGAATAAAAAGCATAAAATACCTAAAAGGTCCACTATGGGGATTTATGGGTCCACAAATGTCACCTTGTATTCTTTGCAAAAAGGATGTGAATTCATATGCAACATTAACAAAAGAAAGTCAGCTAATCAATTTTCCTTGTGAACACGGGGTACATAAATACCCACTAGGTATGGTCAATTGATGGTTTTCTAAGGAATGCACAAATGAGTTATCTACGACTTTTCATAACATAGTAGCCCCAGAATGACCTAACCTATCATGCCAAAGCTTTAAAGTCTTAGGATCACTATGCTTCGGGCTTGATTTTGTTGTTTTGCTCATAACCGAATGAGATTCAACAATGGAGATAGCCGTGTAATATAACCCTAAGGAGAGTGCACTTAGCTTTTCTAGTATTTGTTTCTAGCTTCCAATACTAGTAACGATGCATAAGTATTCCTTGTTACCTTCACGTACAGTCTCAATGTGGTACCCATTCATTCTGATGTCCTTGGAACTAATTAAGTTTCTTCAGGAACTTCTTGAGAACAATGCATCTTTAATGAATAGATGTGTACCATTAGGTAACATCATATGGGCTCTTCCAGAGCGTATAATTATTTGCATAGGTCCAGCTATGGTGGATACCTTTCGTTGATTTGAACCCCAATTCTGATAAAAACTTCTGATTTTTCAGAATGGTGTGTTATGGCACTATCTTCCAGACAGAGATTGTTCTCAATTCCACGATCCATACCTTAAATAAAATAATAAGCTAATATAACTATGCAACCACATGATAAAGATCAAACCATTCACCATAAAATGGAACATCAATTAAATAAAAACTTAACATAAACCATAAGTCTAAAAATATGCATCTCAAGGGAATTAAAAAAAAAAGTTTATGAAGTTCAAAGAGTTATTGGTCTTCTAGACTATGCCAGGGGTACTTCCAATTGAGCATTAAATGCCTCATTACTCAGAGGTTGGTTATCCTCGTATTCAAAGAAATCTCTAGTCTCCAGGGAAACACTATTGAGAAAGGCAGAGTTATATTCAGATATGTTTTGTAATCCTCTAACCTCAGGTTTGCCCATTCATTTTGAGCAGCTGGTAATATGACAATCTTCTAGTGATCATACCTATCATTTAGGGATTTTCAGAAACTTACTGGGTCTTCCTCAGTTAGATATTCATTTTTGAGGTCGTCATCTATGTGATAGCGTAAGAAGATAATGGCTAATGCCTTGTCCTACGGGGACATCTTACAACATTCTGTTTTGGTCTCTCCAAGTTTCTTGGATTGCAAGCAGATTTAACATCGAGTTGCCAGAATAAGTAATTGTCCCCATTTATATTAAGTGTTTTAAAATCAAGTTTTGCCAAATTTGGCATCATGTAAGAACTATAATAAAAGATAAATGAAGTTAACAATATGAAGATAATCAACAAAAAAAAAAAAAAAAAAAAAACTTAACCTTAAAATTAAACTAAGGGAGGAATTAATCATGACAAATAAGTTAGCCAATGAAAAGTTGGAACATCAGGTTCTCAACTTTGATAATCAGAACTGCTGATTCTTGCAAGACTTCAGGCTTAATTTTGAGGATGGCTCATGAACTACTTACTGTATTTGATGAAAAATATTACCCTTTTCTGAAATCCACGCTGGGAAGGATTCTGCGATGGAAACTCGTGCTAGGAAGGAATCTGCACAGGGAATCTGCAATGGAAATCGCGCTGGGAAGGATTTCGCTATGGAAATCCGTGCAGGGAAGGATTTCGCTTCTCTTGGAGTAAGAAGACTGGGTTTTCTTCCTTCTCTTAGAGCTTTTCGTGCTGATAACGTGTTACAAAATGACAAAACTTAGAGAAAGAAGATTAGAGGAAGAAAAGAGAGACAAAATTTTCTATTATCTCAAGTATGTATACAAGTACAATGGAGGAGGTTTATTTATAGGCAAAGTAACATCTTAATTTAAAAAACCTAATCTCAATAGGACTTTAACCCTAATTCATCTCATGTGGGCATCCACCCATGATCTATATCTTATAACATTTCTCTAATTTTATCACCTATTGAAGTTACCCCTGAATGCTCTCGAAGGCGCTCAAATCTGATTTTATCCTTCCTAGTTTTACCACACATTCAATCCACCTTAACATTCTCATCTCTACTACATCCATTTTGTGAATATGCTACTTCTTGATTGTTCAACATTCTTCTCCATAGATCATAGCTAGTCTAATTGCCACCCTGTAACATTCTTCGTCCAATCTTTTTTGTATGTGTTGATCACAAACCACTCCACAAGAAAGTCTTGACTTCAATCATCCTGCTTTTATCTTATGTTCAACATCTTCATCAATCTCTACATCTCGCACCATAATGTTCCAACTGGTAATCGAATTAGGCCAAATGGAATGCAGCCATATTTTTGCTTTTTCCTTCAATGAGAAGGCGAACAACCTGAATTTCACTATGTCCTCCCCAATATTATTAAAGTGATGAAGAGTGACACATACTTCTCCAAATTCTTTTAAGTGCAAGTACGTACTCTCTGAATCAAGGCCATAGAACTTAGGGAGTAGTTGTATTACACCCGGCTTTATTTCAAAATTTCCCACATTGGGTGGGACAACCACATTAGGTGTAGTTGTCCGTGTGGGCTATAGGTATTCTCGTAAACTCCTACCCCTTTGGTTGACCACCCCATTATTCTCATTCTCATTCTCATTGCGATTTTGGTTGTTATTTCCACTTCCGGACCCACTCGCCATTGAACATGATCTCAAAGGACTTGATGAATTTAGAGATTCAAAGATTTCAATAAGTTTCTAATTAGAGATTCCTTCCTTTCTAGTCAGTGCCTCGAATCACTTAGCCAAATTGGCGAGGGCCTGTCTTTCTTTTTTCGGAATTTTGGGATCTTATATATTATTATTATTATTTCTTTTTGAAAACTAACCTAGAACAAACACCCAATCACTCTTAAGGTAGAAGAGTGCACCTAGGCCTCCAATCCGATCCTATGAAATCAACTCAGCTATGTAATCCTCTGTAAGACCCCGACCCTACTTGTCGTGATTAGTGTGTTTTTATATGTGGATTAGTTCTCTAAGTGAGATTTGAGTTTAATCGAGTTGATTTGTGAATTAAAATAGTTTTCTATAGCTTTGGGGAATTTCGAGAGCCGTTGGACCTAATCTGGCAGCCCAGGGATGCCTTGGGTTACACATGTTAGTGTAGAGGATTGTTCTTAATTTTGAAAAATTATGATTTTAATTTTTTTGATAGGTCAGATTATCCCCAACAACTTTTATGTTCACACCGATCCCATTCGAAGCCCAGAAAACCAGTTTTCCAGCCCTTGGGGTAAAGCAACCTTTTCACATTGGAATCTGAGCCCAAATTTGAAATTCCATAACTATGTCAAAAAGATACTATTTGAAAACTAGATTTTATCATGATCATTTCTCTCTTCTTCGTCAAGTCCATCCGAGGCCCAGAAAGCTCATTCTCTAGCCCATGAAGTCTCATTAGTAGTGTGTCCCATTTTTTGCTTAATATAAGACTAGCCCATTGTCTTCCTTCTCACTCCACTTACAGCCAAGAACTTCAGCAACTAGCTGAGTTCTTCTTCTCTTGTTCTTCAACCTTTCTTCCCTTGGTACTCAAGGAAATCCTTGCCCAAATGAAGATCGACCGTGACCATTCTCCTCTTTACATTGAGATCAGCTTCCTATTGACGCCATTTTCTTGTCGTTTCATCACCAACAACCTCTCCAACAGTCAATAGAGCTGCTTTAGGGCTATCTAGAGGAAGCTTCTTGCTCCCACCTCCTTGTATGTTGTTCTAGACCTCAAATAACCCTTTGATTTCAACATGCAAGATATAGTTCATCTTCTTTAATTATTTTCCTATTTTGAACCATTTTTAGTAGTATTTTTGGTGGTTTTGTTTGATAGGTGTGCTAAGGTCTATTTGGTAAAAGTAGTGGTTAATCTTGGAGTGCTATAGGCCAAAAGCAAGTGACTGATTTAGCCTATTCTTGTGCGTGCTATCAATCTTGGGTATTTTAGTTTCTAAAGCATGCCTTTTTAACTATTACATGTTTGGTTTTCTTGTCCATTATCTAAGCTTGAATTTAACATCATTTATACAATTGCATGTCATATTCTCATTGTTATTTCTATGGATTTTCTCATTGACCTTGCTGAATTCTTATTTAAACTCATGATCTTAATTTTAAGCTCAATGGTTTATGGAAATGGATGTTTTATGGAAGAAGGATGGTTTTGTTTTGAAGTGTTGGAAAAGAAAATGGAGATTTTGGTGTTGAAATGGTTCAAGAATGGAAGTTTTGGAGAGCATGTAGGCTTTGGAAGTGCAAGGAATTGTCAATGAAAGAATGGCTTTGAAAGGGAGAAAGGATGGCTTGTAAACAAAACTTGAAATGCAATTTCTCGCAAGTGGCAATCAGCTGACAGACCAATGACCAATAGGTGACCGACCCCTGGTCGGTTACAATTCCCGAAGAGTAAAAATATTCCTCACAGAGCCTAGCTGACAGCTAACCCACTGCTTGGAAAATAGAACTTTTTGATGGAATTTTGTGGAGATAAAAACCAAGGATATGTTGAGAGCAATCAACTTGATAATGTATACTTGGAACTTGAAATTTCACCTACCCTCAGGGCCACCAATCTATTTATAAAACCCGACATTCGGGCTTCAAATACACATCGGGTCAAATGATGCAATATTAGCATATGTATGGTGTACTTGTTTCGTAAACTCGAGGTTGAATAAGGATTTTACCAAATGTACTTCTTTTTTACTTTGAAAGACCCTATTCTCTCGGATTGGCCTTGATTTGACAAGATTTACATGTTTTGCTTGCCTATTCTAGTTTATCGTTTTATTACAAGAACCATTGGGATTATGATTTCTTGTATTTTTCAACCAATAAGCATGCAGGTGGACTACTCTTCATGCCTGTACTTGATTATATACATGCTTGCATGGTCTCGCTTGCTGAGTAGACTTTTATATCGTGTTTTTATGGATTTCGAGCCTTGCTTCTTGAAAGCTTTTGACCAAGGAAACTTGAGGGGACTACTTATTATACTTGTATGTGCTAATAGCTAGGACTGCGCATGAGTGGTTCAGATTGGTTTAGCACTAAAACCAACCACCAAACCAAACCTACTGGTTTTTTAATCAATCAATCCGATCCGACCAATGGAGAGGGCTTAGATGGAACCAAACCGAACCTAAGTATTCGGTTCGATTCAGTCGGTAAAACTGTTTATTTTTTATTTATTTTTAAAAATCAGAAATTCAAAGTTTCAAAATGACGATACCCCCATCCTTTGCATTTATTCCAATAATTAGGGCAAAGAAAAAAAAATCCATATCTACCATAAAAATCCATATCAAATTACATAATATACCGGTCAGGTTGGTTTAAGCGGTGAACCGGGGGTTCAAACCTATAATCGACCGATCTAAGCAGTTTCTACGATTTTCAAATCGTAGACCAAACTAATCTACTATAAAATTGATCTGAACCACCCAGTTCGGTTAGTTCGATCCAGTTTAGCGGTGATACCAGATTTTTTGTGCAGCCCTGCTAATAGCTTATGCTATCCTATCTTGTTTTGTCTTGCTTGCTCCATCCACCTCACGTGGCAGAGGAAAATTTGTCTTGTCTTGACATATAGTTTTCCCTTTTTCAGGACTTGACTTGTAAATGTATTTTGTTTTGTGCATTCATGTATTTGAGCAGACACCACTGAGATTGGACTACCGGTCAGCCTGCTCAGCTAATCTGCCGTCCTTAAAAATTACTTGGACCTTCTGCAGATTGATTGTATTTTGTACATGCTTTCTAGTTTCGCGGCCGCCCCCCAACCACCTCATGTGGTGTGGGATCTTGCCTTGTTTTTTCTTGTCTTGTCTTGCTTGCTCTTCTCTTATCATCTCATGTGATGGAGAAAGGATGGGCTCTTATGGGTTTGCCAATAATGATATTATTTAGTATTAATATCAGATTTCCGTCTTGGATCTTGTTATGGATTTTCATTGATTTGTTAGCCATGGTTTAAGATCAATGATCTATCATGTTTTTCTGTTTTACAGTTGAATAGACATTTGCATCCTTTAATAAAATATCATGTTTTATTATACATTAAAATTAATTAATATATTCAAATATGTATTTGCCTATCTCAGTCACCTGCCATACTGCGTGTCTAATATACTATACTTTGGCGCTCTAGGTAGCCCGTTCTCATCTTGAGCTAGTACGTGTGCAGACGGCTGTGGAGCCACTTGGTTGAAGGTTTATTGTGTCAAGGATGTCATGTAGACGTCGTGCTTGACATAGGAGTTACGTTACACATCTGGGTAATATTTGTCCTCAGATTGTTAGTTTTGTACGACTTTTGTTAGCCTTTTTCTTTGAGATTGAAATTAATGCACTTATTTAATTTATAATTTGAACATGCTTGGGTAATGATCAGCATGTTATCATCATCTTTGTATATTTATTTATCTGGGTTTGTTCCAATCTGAGTATGGACTTTGATATGACAGCTGTATGCTGAACAAGTTGAGTGCGACAAGGAATCCGATGGCCACGGGCTCCGAGTCGCAACGCCACGTAAGGGTCTTGATGTGTTTGGAAATTTTGTCTTCTTCATACACGCGGATCTTAGGGAGAGATATTATTTATCACTTACTTTCCAATTCACGTCCCCGAGGTCGGACCCTGCAAGGGTTCGGGTTTGGGGGCGTGACGTCCTCTTGGTAAGTGGTGGGGTCACAATACTCTAGGAAGGGTTCCTCTTAAAAACCAGTTTCCTCGAACAAGTGACTTGTCTCCCTTTTTGTGAGACAAGGCTTTCCTTGGCACCAAGGTGATCAAAGACTGCAATTGGTTCAACCTTGGGTGGCCTTTTCTTCCTTTAAGAGTGTCTTACCAAAAATAAATTCTAAAAATGGAAACTAACTTAGAAAATCATATTCCTAAATAAAAACTAAGTCCATATTCCTAAAGAAAAACTAAGTTCCCAAAAATAATTCTGGAAATTCCCAATTTTTAGTTAATTTCCTTACCAAGAAGGAGAAAATTAGTAGGTTTTGCCCCTCTTTTTTAGGGATTTTCCAAGATTTCTTTCAGCAACTTAGGGGCCTAAAAAGTGATTAAAAACAAAAAGTAAACTAGTCCTAAAATCCCCAAAAACAGTTACCAAAACAATCTACCCTTTTTTTTTGTTGCTAAATGGTAAGATGTATATTAAGAGAGGAAAAAGAAAACAGAGGCAAAGGTCCCAAAGCTGGCAAGACTAAGAAAAGAGCCCAAAGCAAAAGAGAAACAAAGAAACAAAACAAGGGGTTAGGAAATCTGATTTACAAGCCTATGGACAAAAAGCTCCATATCAGTAGAGATTACATAGGAGAACTCCAATAGGCGATGCAGAGACTGTCTTCGGAGTTTTGTGGGAGAAATCCAATTGCCGTTGAAGATTGCTTCATCTCAAGCATACTAGATGGAGGAGAGGAGTGGAAGAAAACTGTGGCAGTAGTTTTCCTTCAAATTCGATCTCTACCAGTGGAAAAGGCAAGCTATAAATGGTCAGTAGACGGAGGGTGGAGGATAGGCTGACCGAGCACTTGAAGAAACCAGGACCACCATTCCTGAGGAAAATTATAGTAAAAGAAAAGGTGAAGATCTGTTTCGACATTAGCGCAGCAGAGGAAACATCTGGGAGCCATATTGATGCCCATTGATTGATCCCATGCTTGCGTGGGAGTTTTCCTATGAATAAGGCGCCAAATGAAGCAAGTTGTTTTGGGTCAAACAAGCTTGCTCCAAACCAACTTCCCCCAAGGAACAGTAGCAGCCCTCGATCTAACTCGATGCCAGGCGTTTACCAAGATTAGGCGACCCATAAATGAAAGACTTTTCATTTTCCACCAGTCAAGCTTTGATCTCAGCATGGAGAGTAGCTTCTCAAAGTGTTGGTGTTTTGGGCTGCCTAGAAAGAAGGGAACACCAGGGTATGAAGAGAGGAGGGTGGCAAGTGGGTTGCTTAGCAAAGAGGAGATTGTTAGGCGTCTCAAAGGCCTACACTTAACCACAAAGAGTCGAATTTTAGATAGGTTGAAGACCCGACCAGCAGCTCCTTGGGACATTTCCAGGACTATTTTAAATTAACATCAAACTTCTCTTAGAAGCCTTGACAAAAAGCAATATGCCATCTACACAAAAAAAGGTAGCAAGGAGTAAGGTGGCTAGGGAAAATTGGAAGCATCCTACCTTCTTTGTAAAGGGAGTGGAACTTTAGGTTAAACGAGACAAGTTACTTATGGTAATTCCTAAAAAAGATGAGATTTTTGTAAAATTCATCAAGAAAGTTTTTTCAAATATGAAAGTTACCAGATTTAAATATATATATATATATCAGAATTTTAAATCCCCTAATTAACGTCCAAGGACTGGTCCAAACATTCCATGCATGCTACCCTTAATCTAGAATAATATTCGGAAAAATTGAACCACACCACAAAGCAATTAAAAGAAAGGGTTAGAAAATCACCTTCATGTACTTGTATGCTCCCCAACAACAGCGCAAGAAACTTGATCAACAACCCTAAGTACAAGGCCGCGAAGCAATAATAATCTTGGTGAGTTCGGGGTAGAATCCATAGGGTGCAATTAGAAAGCCACTTTAACCTGTCCTATTAGTACTAATTCTAGCCTAATAAAAAACTAACAAATTACACAAATCTCTACTAAATAACTGAAATTAAAGATTAATTACAAATTTTTCAACAAATCAAAGAAATCTAGTCTAGAAATCCTAACTAGTATGCAGTGAAATCATAAAAAGCATCAAAACAACCAATTGTATACAATAAAATAAAGGGATTTTTACGAAAGAATTAGGCTTAAATTAACCTTAATTAAGAGCTTTTATGAATAAAAACTATAAAATGAAAATATAATTGTTCGTACATTCTTTGGGTCGAAATCACCCCAGTTGACAATATCGCCAACTGGTTGAGGATATCGTCAACTTTTATTGTAAAAAATGATATTCTGCTTCATCTTCTTCTGCCTAATGATGAAAATGTTATGATAAATCATTACATTTTATGTCCAAGTGGTCGTTTTTAAGTGTTCTCGGTACTCTTTCTTAGGTGTGTGGGTACTATGCTTAGTTTCTACACATTTGTTACCCCCTTCACATGAGTTTTGAGAGTTCAAGTTTGGAGTGCAAGGTATTCGGTGAAATGCCTAAATGAGGAGTTTCTCTCGATTTGGTGGTGGCTTTGAATATGAGGTTGAGGGAATGAATTTGAGTATGCTCTTGTGAATGTTTAGAGTTTAAAGGTATTTGTTTGGGGGAATTTCGTAGGTTTTGTTGTTTACGAGCAACGTGTAGGGAGCCATGTTGGGCAATTTGAGTAGTGAATGTGAGGGTTTCTCCCAAGTATTGTATTATTTGCATGGATTTTAAGGTCCCAATAGTGTTTTTTATTTGAGTAGTGAATGTGGAAGACTTGTCAAACCATTCTTCTTTGATGCATTCATCACCTCCTTTTGGTTTTCCTTAATTTATTTGAAATGGATATTCATCTTCCACCAAATCTTAGCATTAATCCCTCCAAACCTAAGATAATTAGGTATGAAAATCATCGAAAAAGAAGAAAGGTATAAGACGAAGAAGAAGAAAAGTTGTAGGAGATTGACAATATCATCAACCAAGTTGATGATATCGCCAACTGAATTGATGATATCATCAACTAGGATAATTTTGTCCAAAAACATGTATGAACAATTATCTCATCATTTAATGATTGTTCTTCATAAAACCATTTAATTATGATTTAAACTTAATTTTGTTGTAAAAATCCCTAAAATAAAAACAAGAATATTAAAGTTAAGAAATCAGAAAAACAAAGTGCTGGAAAATAATTAAAAATCAATATTTCTTAGGTTTTGGGGATATTCCTTCTCCTAATGATTCGAGATACACACAATCACAGTCTTTTCCCGTGTATGGGTTGTCAATCCACACCATGGAAGAACGAATCTCTCTCTCTCTCTCTCTCTCTCTCTCTCTCCCCATGTTAATAAAAAATGCATCACTCTTCTAACTTGTGATTGTCCATAAAATCAGTATAATTACAAAGAAATCACCCCTACACCTAGAAAACAAAGAAAACTAGCCTACCATGATTGTCTTCATCTCCTTGGGAAATTCAGAATTTACGCACTTTGGAGTAGAAGCATCTTGGTAGCTTGATGGTGGCGCAATGGCGGCCAATGGCAAACCCAGGATTTTCATTTGCGTGGGGCAGACAAGGACTATAATATAAAATTTGTCATTATTTTGTCATTTGAGAGAGCAAGGGGTACTAGGCTTGATTCTAATGAGTGCATGGGCTTTTTCACAATGTTTCGGCTTGCATGTTTTACATTTTTTCAAGTCTGCCATCGGTGAGTGCCCCAACAAGACTATACCATGGCCCACCACTATATGAGGCCCTCCTATGATCAAATTTAATTTATTCACTACCCTAGTGAATTGCCAGCAACTCTAGTTTGACTCTTATCTCAACTGTATGTACCATTGAAATAAGAAAACACATACATAAGCCTGGAAACTTCTAGGCCAGTAAATCAAGGTTTAAAAGATTATCAAATGGCTTAATTTGCAAGCCTGTCCTCAATGAAGAGGGCTTTTCATCCCTAAACCTTTATTTGCATCCATCCAAGTGGGCCCACAAACTATCTTGCAAAGGATGTTTATGTGGAACATCCTTCATTAGATTACGTTCAACCATATTTTATACATAGGATCAGGCAATAGCACATATGACTCTGATTCGATTGAAGTTTGAGCCTGTACATATGCGAAGGTTGTGCGAGTTGGATGAAACAAAGGTGGGCCGTAAACTCACAATGACAACCGCAAATGGGTGAATAAGATTTCAGCGACGGTGAAAAATCAACCCAAAAAATGTAAACAAGATAATTGCTCAATCTTCCATTTCCCCCCTCTCTCATCGGTTTAACAGTTAGGTAACGGAGATTAGTACTCATTTGATAAGAGGAACTTAATGATTCTAGAGAAAAAAAGGTGAGAAGTGAGGAAATAAGAAAGAAGATAAACACAAATATGAAATGTTTGAGATTAAAAGGATGAATATGAATTGCAGGAGCATGATTAACCCATTGTCCTATTCAACTGTAACATGATTTACTCTTTTCTTTTTTATTAAATTTAACACATTGCTAAACCACAAATTTGAGAGAAAAGGCCAAAGGGATAGATGAACTATATTATCCCACAATTTAGAAAGGCCAAAGAAGTTTCTAAATGCCAGTAAATGAAATCAAGCATTCCATATTTAGGGATTGAATTTTTGAGATTTAGAGATTAAGGATTAGAGAAAGGGGATAAATGATTGAGTTTTAGGTATTAAGATATAAGAAAAGGAGGATGTGGTTGTGGTTTTGGGATTTAGTGATGATCGGGGTTTTTGGATTTAAGAGTTTAGGAATGGATTCAATTTTTATGTGTACGCGTGTGAGAGAGGGAGGGAGTGAAGGAGAAACACCTAACTGTTGTTGTCGTGCGTGTACGTCGGAGAGATTAATGAGTGACTGCTTCCCGATGGGAAGAAAGATACCTTAGTAAAGGGCTTTTAGTTTTAGTTTCAAGAGGTGGGACGGCAAGTTTTAAAAATGTGGGATGAATGGGCCCACTTTAGACTAATTGGCCTTTTCCCAGATCCAACCTGGGGCAACCACCCCAGCTACCCAATAGGTGGGTCCACCCCTGGTGGCGGCAACGGCGGCGGTGGAGCGGACCCAAGTGGATGGTAACCTTAGAGAAAGACCTTGGGTGATGTGAGTGTGGGAGGTTGCGAAGTGGGAGAGGTGATGGAGTGATGGATGGGCTGTTGGACATCCTTCTTTGTGGCTGGGTTGTGTATTGCACGTCCCTTTTTGTGGCCGGTATCTTGGACGTCCAGTAAGAAGTGGGGTTTTATATATTGTTAATGGCTTGGCTTGATTTTTGGTTTAGAAAGTTTCTTAGCTTAGGTTCTAAGCTAGGTTAGGATTTAGGAAGTTATAAGCAAAATATCTTGGTCTTTTTGGAATTATTTTCCAATTGGAATTGCTCGGTGTGCAAACTTTCTAAATTGGAATTCCTCTTGCTTTTTATTCGACTCCTTTACTTGGACCCTATTTGTCACGCCCCCATGTAAGGTCAAAAAGCAACAGGTCAAAAAGTAGCATGTTGAGTAAAAAAAAAAAAAACTGTTGACATAAAACGAGACATCATGTAGTCTCGCTATAGCGAGAATGGAAAACTGGGCCTGGCAGAATCATACCTCGCTATAGCAAGGGTGAAGCTTGCTATAGCGAGGGTGGCACAACAAGTGCAATTTGATCCGGACTCTGAGTGGAACTTTGAGAAAACTTAATATTCTGAAGTGGATTATGATTAGAAGACTTAAGCCCGAATTCAAGGCTATATAAAGGACTCAAGGGCTATTCTAAGAGGATCCCTCTCCTCTCAAGTTCTAATTTGGAGATTTAATTAAGAGAATTCCTCTCTAGAGTTTTATTAAGGAGTTTGTGCTGCTAAGTTCTCTAGAGCCAGTTTCTTCTGCATCCTTTGTCGAAGATTTTCTTCTTGCGAGAAGATTTGAGGAGTCAAGTGCTGGATTGGGTCTATTGCAATCAGCGGTGTGAAGTCGTTGAAGCGTGAAGCGACACAAGGTAACTTCAGTCCTTAGGTAGGGGATATCTGGGGAAGAAATCTGAGTTTCTTATAATTGTGAGATTCATAGTACTTGATTAGATCCAGTTTGGATCCTTAGTTTTTCACCCGGTTAGGGTTTTCCACGTAAAAATCTGGTGTCCTTATGGTGTGTGCTTGTGATTTTATTTCCGCTGCATATTTTCTATTTTTGCACACTTTTTGGATTGATTTATTGAGTGGACCAATCTAGAGATCTTGTACCCTAAACTCTTAATTGGTATCAAAGCGGGTTGCACTAAATTATTGTGTTTGATCACAAGAGATTTCTAGAATGGTACTCAATCTAGAAGGGACATCAACTTTAAAGCCCCCTTTGCTAGATGGTTCTAATTACACATATTGGAAGCAAAGGATGATTGGGTTCCTTAAGTCCATTGATGATGATGTTTGGGATATTGTTGAGGAGGGCTACTCCAAACCAACAATTGTGGCTGATGGGAAAACTATTCCTAAACCTAAAGCCCAATGGTCTAAGGATGATAAGCATGCCTCCAATTGTAATAACAAGGCAATGAATGGAATATACAATGGAGTGTCTGCTGAAGAGTTTCGTAGGATTTCCACTTGCAAAACTGCAAAAGAAGCATGGGAAGTCTTAGAGACGGTGTATGAGGGTACAGACACGGTGAAGAAATTTAAATTGCAAAGGCTGATTAAAGAATTTGAAACCATCGTTATGGGTGAAGATGAGACCTTTGATGAATTCTATGCGAAGCTGAATGATATTGTCAATTCTGTTTTCATTCTGGGTGAGAAAATTCCAGAAAACAAGATTGTCAAGAAAATTCTGAGGTCTCTACCTTCAAGGTTCGATTCTAAAGTTGATGCTATTGAAGAAAATAAGAATCTTGATACCCTCAAGGTGAACCAGCTGGTTGGAAATCTTCAGACCTTTGAAGCAAACCGTTTTGATAAAGGAAAATCTAAACAGAAAAGTATTGCTTTGAAAACTAGCAATGAATCAAGAAAGAAGCCTGAAAAGAAAATTGAGTCTGATTCTGAATATTAGGCTGAAGATGATATAGTTGAATTGTTAAATTACTTCAAGAAGTATATGAAGTCAAAACAAGTCAAGTGCAAGAGTTCTAAATCTGAGAAGAAGGATTCTACGAAAGGAACAAAGTGTTTTGAGTGTCAAGGCTATGGTCACTATGCTAATGAGTGTGCCAACAAGAAAAAGGGTACAAAGCAAAAGGCTCTCAACACAACTTGGGATGAGGAATCTTCCAAAGAAGAAAAAGATCCTGAGGTTAATTCTTCAGAAACTGTGAATGGCAAGTTTGTGGCTTTCATGGCTAAGTCTTTGTCTAACAATGAAACTGATGAAGATCATGATAATGAGATGTCAGATCAAGAGAATGATTATGAAGAGTTATACCATACTACATATGATGATTGCGTCAGGATGACCAAGTATGGCAACAAGATTACTATCAAGTTCAAGGCTGCTCAAGAAGAAAATTCTGCATTGAAGATTGAATTAGAGCAAGCGGTGAAACAGATTCATCTCTTGGAAAGTCAGAAAAATTGCATCGCTGAAAATTTGACTACTGATGGTAAAAAACTTGAGAAGGCTGAAAAAGAAATAGTGAATCTGAAGAAAGAGATAGTGATAGTAAAAGCTGAAAATCAAGACTTGTAAGGAAGATTGAAGATCACTCTGTCTGAGTTAGAAGTGAAACAAGCCAAGATGAACATTGGTTCGAAGACTCTTACAAACATCTTGTGTAGTCAGAAGTCTCCTTTTGATTGAAGCGGTCTTGGTTATGATCATGGTGCATCCACTTCAAATACTAAAGGTAAAACAATTTTTGTTTCAAGTGTTGAATATACTACTCCACATGCTGCACATGTTACTAATGTGTCGAGTAGTTTCAAGAAAAAGAATGTGTCATGCGCTATACGCACATCCACTTGTCATCATTGTGGAAAGAAAGGACACATTCGTCCCCATTGCAAGAAGCTGCAAAGTCTACCCAAGATCAAGGAATGGCAGAAGAATTTTTTCCACCCAAGACAACTCCAATTTGGGTTAGAAAATCTGATTTTCCAAAGGAGTTTGCTCACACTGTGCTGAAAGCTCAAACTACACAAGTGTGAGTGGCTACATATAAAAAGCCCTGATCAAGAAGGTTCAACCCCCACCCCTAATCGTGCTACAAAGATACATTTATGGGGTTTTGAAATTGAGGGGGAGCTACTGCATCTAGATTGATAGAAGTTGCACGATGATTTTTGTTTTTCAATTATGGACATATACAGGGGGAGAAGAATGAAGCCAGGGGGAGCTTTACAAGCCAAGGAAATTCAAGATCTGAAAAGTTCAAGCAAAGGCCATACAAGATCTACCGTGCTCATTTTTTCTTTTAAAATTCAATGTATTTTGGGTTTTTCTTTTGGGTAGATTATATTGTATTGTTCTAGGAAGATTTGTCCAAGAATTGCCAAAAGGGGGAGATTAGACCGAGACCTTGATAATCAAGTTCTTAATTCGGGGCCGTGGTGCGGCGAGCTAGAAAATTCTGCCCGCACGCGCTAATTATTTTCCCACAGGATTCCACAGTGAGGGTTCCCGACGATCCATCACAGCCAATAATCAATTTCACAACAAATAGCAATGTGCGGAAGCATGTAGCAAAACAAAACCTAATGAACCACAACGATAGATAAGAAAGCTTTACATCAAAAGGAGAAATATATTCATAGCGTAACCCAAAGTTAGTTAAAGTTGTGAGGATCAAAGAAAGGTGTATTAAAATATACTTCCCAACAAAGCCAACAGAGGCTAAGACAAAGTTCCCAAACTGAACATCACTCCCCAAAATGTTATCCAAGCTCACGTTCCAACATGACGTCTACATGACATCGTTGGGTTGCCACTCGTGCTCCAACGGTGGCTCTAACGCCTCATTCGAACACTCCGCCTCAATGTCTGCGGGTTTGAGATCTGGCACCAAATAATAAAGTATTAGACACAACGGTCTGGCAGGTGAATAAAACAGATAAGATATACAAGGTTTTATCAAGTCGTACTTAAAAATCATAAGATGCAATTAGAATGAAATGAATATAAAGATGACTCAAATTAAGTAATTTATGTATTAACGGGAGATCCACATTTTAAACATTTCAAACTGACTGATAAACAATAAAAATATCGGCAATCCATATTTAGCTATATTCTCCTATTACTAAAGTAACAAGAGCACACAAACAAAAACCATCGCCATGCAAAATGGGCGGAGTAAAACCGTTGCCATACAGAATGGCTGGAACAAAACCGTTGCCATACGAGATGGCCGGAACAAACAAATAACCGTTGCCATGGCCAGAGCAAACAAACAAATGGTCCAAACTGCAGTTGGCAAAGAATACAAATTTCTGAATAAAAATTTCTAATAACCTTAGGTAGCCATTGACAAGGAGAAAAACCTGCAATTAAACAACATTTGCTAACACATATATAGATACATAAAACAAATTGAGTGCATGAGCATTTCTAATTCAAAACCTTGAGGAAAACAAACATTCAAATTGCATGCATTCCTTATCATTATATTCACTTGCCTTGGTGCTCAAAAAGTTTCTAAAACACTCCAACACTCTCCTCCAAAGCTAGGCTCTTCAATCTACAAAACCCCCATGAGAACCCATCTCAAAACTCTACATTTTAGAAAAGACAGAGCTCTCAAGGAGTTTCCTTGCATGCATGAAGGAAAGCTTCCAAAGGGTGTAAGAAACCCATATCTAAAAGGAGAAAACAAAGCCTTACTTGTAGGTACACAAACTAGCAAGAAAAGTTTGAAAATGAAGTTGGTTCCAGCAGGAATTTTACAAAAATGGTGTCTTTGGATAGCTCATTGAATGAGGAAGACGATGGTAGAGTCAGAAATTTCGATTTGGGTTGAACTTCATAGACATGCAAGAGGAAAGAGAAGGTGAGAAAGAGGAGTTATCTCCTTGTTTCAGCTGCAGGGAAAACTAGAAATGAAGAAGAAGGTGAGTTCAACGTAGGTTTCTTATATGAATGAATAAGTTGTGGGCCCCATTGGCCCCTAAAGTTTAAGGGCTTAAAACACCTATCTGTGGGTCCCGGATGAGATCGTCGAAGAGAGAAAAATGATTGACGAAAAATCTAGTTTTTAAAAAGTATATTTTCCTCATGATTTTCAAAATTTTGAAATTTATGCACAGGTTGGGTGTGAAAAGACAGATTTGCCCCTATTTCTTGAAAAATGTGATTTCTGGGGTTCAAATGCAAACAGAGTGAACATAAAAGTTGTTGGGGCCAAAATAACAAATACAAAAAGATCAAAATCAATATTCTTCGAAATCAACAAATAAATTTCCTACACGAACACACATCACACGGGTCACCCCGGACCCAGTCAAACTAGACTCAACACGCTCAAAATTCCCCAAAGCTATTCAAATTCTAATCTAACTAAAAACTCAAGCTAATCGTCCTCTAATCCCTTTTACAGACTAATCACGGTTAAAACAATAGTTAAAAATATTAAACCTGACTTTAAAAATTCTCAAAATTTGGAATTTGAGTTTTGTTGCAATCTGGAAAGCATGATGGGCCCCACATGGAGCTTCCATCCCTAGGATAAGGCATGTGCATGGACGTGAATCTTCTTGCAAATTGTTTTCTTTTCTTTCTTTATTCTTTCTTTCCCTCTTTCATCTGTCTCTATTCTTTCTAGGGGTATACACGGATCAGATTGGTGCGGATTGAGCCAAATCCTTCACCAATCTGTTACCTACGGATTGACGGATTTGGAATCCGTCACCAATCCGATCCTGTTAAAATCCGATCCGATCCGTGGAAGACCGGATCGGATCGGATTAATCCGTTCAATCCATGCCTATACATTACATGTTAAAAAAAGAAGAATTCAGATTGTAAAATACCAAATGGTGTTCAGATGTTGGGCATGATCTGGCCTTTAAACATGGTGTGGATCACCTTAACCCAATGAAAAATAGAGACTCCACTTGGCTTTTAAATTTTTTTTTCTTATTTTAAATTTAGACAACTAATTTATAATTAGACCCCTTATTTTATTTTTATTTTTTATATTTAATGTGAACGGATCGGATGGGATTGAATCCGTGGATTAAGGGGGAAATCCACCACCGATCCGCTGCTAACGGATTACAAAATTTACAATCCGTCACCAATCTGTTTACCTTCGGATCGGATAAAAATTCGCGGATCGGATCGGATCAAACCGGATTTACGGATCAACGGATTTGTTGTGCACCCCTAGTTCTTTCCTTCGTTACTTTCTTTCTTTAGTTTCTTGCTCTTCCTTAACTTCTTTCCATTCTTGAATTTAAATTTTGAAATTTGAAAAACCTTCAAACACCAAAAGGGAAATTTCTGAATTTTGCAATAGGATGTGGACCCCACCTTGACCTTACCTTCACCTTGGGATACATGCCCAAGGTGGGTCCCCATGGTGAGTCTCTTTATGGAGTCTTATTCTCTTTTATTCCTCTTCCTAATTTCTCCTCGCCGAGGGTCCCAAAAATTTAAATCTCCCCACACAAAAATAAAAGAAGAATCAAAGAACAACTTTTCATGCAAAAAAAGAATAATGCAATGCATGGAACACAATTCACGTCGTATGCATGCATATGAATATATCATGTTCACCAAGATTTCGCAAACTACGCATTCATGCAAAGAAATCATGCGTGTTTACGTGTGAATTTGGAGAAAATCAAGGTGATAAAAGGATAATCCCAATAAAATATGTAATTTTCTGAATTGTCAACAATTTTGACATGGAATTCAACCTTAAATACCTAAAAGCGTGATTTTATGAAATTCGATGCAAATTCATGAAACTACGCTACATAAGTCCATAAAATCACATGAAATAATGTAAATGAGGTGCAGTTTTATGGACTTAACAAATTTGTAGATGGACTTGCTTCTCTTATCATTTACCATATAGGGCATGCTAGTATTATCGGATCATTATGTTTGGTTGCTTCTGCTGATTTTACATGTTTGATATTTCATTGCATCCTCTTAAATATACTTAATATATGTTTTAAAAACCTTTAAATTGGGCTTCAGTGTGGACTGAGATCCTAGATGTCAGTCACCAAATTCGGGTTTCTATATGTTTTCTGGATTTGGAATTGGGGGCGTGACACTTTAACTGTCATACATGTTAGATGTGGTGCTAGCTAACAATAATGAGAGCCTCATTTCCCTTAATCAAAAAGTTCTAGAAGCTTGGCTAGATATTCAAAAGATTCCTACAGTGTTTGTATGTCTCAAGTTAAAAGGTCTATTCCTGCTCTACCTACATAAAAAAGGAAATAGAAATTAAAAATAGAAAACTTAAGCTAATGTAGGCTACATTATTTGAATGGTTTGGATTTTACATGTGATGAATCCAAGAGTAATGTGAGGCATTTCTCTATGCATTTTTACTTGCATTATAATGATTGAAAAGTAAAAATAAAAATAAAAAATGTACAAGACTAGAAACATAGCAATCATACAAAGCAGAGAACAAAAGGACTCATTGTTGACCAAACAGCAACCCAATTAGAAGATTAGAACCTTCGTCACTTAATTTTTCTGCGGACAACGGTCACTTTTCCATGTGTCTGAGCCTCAATTTGGATGTGTTTGGCTTGAATCGGTAATAGAGCTTTTTTGGCTTTTCGCTTTAAAAAAACCCAAAATCATTGATAAATACATTTGATTATTACATTTTTAATTAAGGTTTTTAAAAGTAGAAGTTTTAAATTAACTTTCTGATGAAGCATTTTTGCGGGTCGTGTCCTGAAGTGGAATGACTCATAAAAAGAGAGGATTTACAAAACGGAATGGGTATTCCTCATCTGGTTTCCTTTTCCCTCTCCTAACCTCTTATCTTTTGCATTTTCTATTCCTTCGGTCCTTGGGGCAGCGGAGGAGAATGTCACTCCTTTTGCCTTTTGTGCAGTGGGAAACTTGTTCCAATTCTAGCTATTTCTCTCTCTATCTACCTCTTGTTCTCTCTTGATTTCTTTCTCTGAAATCTTACCTAGGATATTCAAGAAATAACTTGAGATTCCCATTCGAAACCCAGATTAGATTTGTAATGGATTTGGATTCAGGATCCTTACTGTGTGGGTAAAACACCGTAATGACGAAATTAAGCAAAGATTACAGCAGGATTCGCTGATCACCTCAGCCTCTGTGGTCATATCCCGTCAGCTCGGCAGCTCGGTTGAGAGTACCAGCACGGCAGCACGGTTAGGCAGCTCGGCGTGAATGCCAGCTCAGTACAAAAGCACACCACGGCCAAGCCATTCTTGGCCTCGGACCAAAATGCTAAAGGCAGAGTGGGCCACCACCTTCCTCCTAGAAATACGGCGCGCCCTGACAGATATGAGCATTCATTTATGACGATAGGATCGCTCATTTATGGCGATAAGAAGTTAGCTTTATCAGCCCTGTACATCAACTGACTGAAGGCATGGAAAGTGAGGATGGGATGTTGCCCATTTTACCTACTGCTGCCGGTCAGGGTAAGGATCGATGAGACCTCACCCCACCTACCCCCACTCACAGAGAGAATGAATGAGGAACGCTCACATATATACACATGGGATCAGCCCCATGAAGGTACGCGATACACAACTCACAATACCCTCCTCATCGTCTCATTCCCTTCTTCCTCCTCCTGTTTAGTTTTCTCAGAACTAACTTAGGCATCGGAGCGCCTTCGGCTCACGGCAGGTAGGGGCTCTGACTCTAGCCTTTTTCCTTCCTTTTCAGGTTCTTGGCGTTCAGTATTCCCTATCCTAAGAAGTTTACCTCCATCTCATCTCAATCTAAGTAGGTGTCGTTTTTACCGCCTACAGTTTGGCGCCGTCTGTGGGAAGCTGAACTAAAAGCTTGTAAACACCATGCCTCCAAAAACCAGAAATGGCGAAGGACCCTCCAAAGGCAAGGCTCTGTCCATACAGCCTATGCTGGCTCAGAATCTTCCACCTCCACCCCCTCAGCAAAGGAGGTCAGGGGGGAGGTCTCCCACGATCCAGACACAGTCACGGTCTAGGGGAGTGACCATGCTTTCCCTTCGCGACGTCCCACCTCTGGAACAGCCTCGCCATAGCCATGAGTGGGCCAGGCAAGGCGACAAGTCGGTTACCAAGCCACGCGAAAAGTCAGCGCGGGCTGGATCGCAGTCACACCATCAAGCCAGCCTCGATCAAAATGAAGACCCCCGCCTGAATGATATCAGGGCTTAGAACCGCCTCATCCAGGAGCAGCATGAGCTTATCCGGCAGCTCAAGCAACAGCTCGAGGACAAAAAGGCTCCGAGTCCACCACCCAGGCACCTGGACTACGGGCGAGACCTGAGGCACGTCCTCAATAATAAGAGGCACGACCGAGACCACGGAGAAGAAGGCTCCAGCAGCAGTCACGTGCGTGAAGGACTGAAGAAGCAGCGTCAGGTATCGAAAGATGAAGAACTGAAGCAGTGGATCGACCGGCAGGTGAAGCAGACGATCCGCCAGAATATGGAGACAGCTGGTATCGTCCGAGGCCAGTTTAGTGCCTTTGAAGCTGAGGACACTGGCGCGTCTCCTTTCTCTAGGGAGATAAGAAAATAGTCACTTCCCGAGAAGTTCAGCGTCCCGAGGTTCGCCCTGTATGACGGAACCTCGGACCCTGCGGCTCACCTCCGACATTACGTCCAGAGGATGTCGGTCTGGGGGGATGATGACTCCCTAAACTGTCGAGTTTTCTCCTCCAGTTTGGCGGATCTCCCTTTGCGGTGGTTTTGCTCACTTCCTGAAGGCTCCATCTCCAGTTAGCGGCAGCTCCGGACCTCCTTCCTAGAAAAATCCTAGGCTCATCGTGTCATCCCGAAGACCGATTCTGACCTAATGGCCCTCCGGATGCAAGAAGACGAGAGCGTCACCCAGTTCGCTCGTCGGTTCTGGACTGTCTACAGTCAGATCGAGTGCGCTTCTGAAGAGTTAGCAGTGAAGTCCTTCCAGCTGGCTCTGCGGCCGGGCATCCCGCTTCGGGCACAGTTGGTCATGTACCCTGTGACCACCATGAAAGAGCTGTGACCCGAGCAAATCGGTTCATATTGGCAGAAGAGGACGAGGTGCGAAGTCGCGAAAACTTCAGCCTCATCAAGAAGAGCCAACCAGCCAAGGGAGATAGCAGGTCCTCCAGGAGGGAGGATCGTTGTAGAGATCCGTCCCCGGATCGGCGCAAGGCCCGGTCCTCGGATCAGCACCGAACCCCCTCTACTTCGGCAGCGGCATCGGGGAACGGCAGAAGGTCAGGCCACGAGGTAGCCTCCCACGTGGCAGTAAATACCATCTTTAAGGAGCCAATCTATAGGCTCCTTAATAAAATAAAAGCGCAGCCTTTCTTCAAGTGGCCACGGCCGATGACAACTGATCTCTCTTCTCGGGACCAGAGTAAGTTCTGCGCATACCACAAGCAAAATGTGCCCAGAACCGACGAGTGCAGGAGCTACAAATCCCACCTGGAGAACCTCGTCAAGGAGGGGCACCTCAGGGATTACATCAAGGAGGAAGGCCGAGGTGATGACCGACCTCCACGGCGAGACACTGACAACCAGGACAGCGAGCCAGAAGGCATCATCAACGTCATTCACCTCGCCGCCCCACCCAAGAAGAGCTCTCAGGCTCGCGCCGAGGCCAAGCGCACCTCCCATCAGAAGCAGGTGCTGACCGCGGCACCAGAGCCGGCCGCGAAGAAAGCCAAGACGGAGGGGGTCAGAATATGGTTTTCTGACAAGGACTTGGAAGACGTCGAGCTCCCACATAACGACGCTCTAGTGCTCACCTTGAAGCTGCAGAACTTCTTGGTTCAAAGAGCCCTTGTCGACCCTGGCAGTTCGTCCAAAGTCCTGTACTATGATTGCTTCAAGAAGTTGAAACTTAAGGACGAGGACCTCCAGGCTGCCCGTACCCCTCTGGTCGGCTTCAACTCCAAGCCTGTTTATCCCAAGGATAAGATCTCCCTCAGAGTGCAAGTGGGTGGCGCCTGCAGGCAAGTTGACTTCCTAGTAGTCGATGTCCCCTCCCCATACAATGTTATAATGGGGAGGACGTGGCTACATAGCATGGAGGCGGTGCCCTCCACCTGCCATCAGAAGCTCAAATTCCCTTTGGAAAGCCAGTCGGGACGAGCGGATGTGATCACCATCAGAGGCGACCAGCACATGGCCAGGCAATGCTTGCTGGCCGTGCTGCCTGGCGACGCTGAGCCATCCCAAGTCAATGTGGCTCAACTGGACAGAGAGGCCGAGCTCGGGGACGTCGGCAGGGCTCCGGCACAGAAAAGCATCGAGGACCTCACCAAGGTCAACATTGATCCCGCCGACCCAGATAGATTCTTCCTCATTGGAAGCCAGCTCCCCGAGTCTGAGAAGACAGAATTGCTTGACCTCCTCGTGGAGAATAAAGCGGTCTTTGCCTGGACACCCTATGAGATGCCCAGCATTGACCCGACAGTCATGTGCCATAAATTAAAGGTGGATCCCAACCATAAGCCCGTGCTTCAAAAACCACGCCGGACTGGGGTCCCGCAGACTGAGGCCGTGATTGAGGAAGTTCAGAAACTCCTCGAGGCAGGCGCAAAAAAGGAGGTCCACTATCCGCAATGGCTGGCCAACACCGTGGTGGTAAAAAAGAAGACGGGAAAATGGAGGGTCTGCGTGGACTTCACAGACCTCAATAAGGCCTGTCCCAAAGACAGCTTCCCTCTTCCAAAGATAGACCAGCTCATCGACGCCACTGCCAGACACGACCGAATGAGTTTCCTGGATGCCTACCGGGGGTACCATCAGATCCCCTTGTATGCGGCAGACCAGGACAAGACAGTTTTCATCACTCCCAGGGGCACCTATTGTTACAAGGTGATGCCCTTCGGCTTAAAGAATGCGGGAGCGACGTACCAACGGTTGGTGACGAAGATGTTCCAGGCCCAGCTCGGCAAGACGGTGGAGGTCTACATTGATGATATGGTCGTCAAATCCAAAAGGTCGCAGGACCACTTGACCGACCTCTGCCAGATTTTTGACATCCTTCGCCAGTTCCAGTTGAAGCTGAATGCATCCAAGTGTGACTTTGGTGTCGGTTCCGGCAAGTTCTTAGGGAGCCTGGTCACAAGAAGGGGGATCGAAGCGAACCCTGACCAGATCACCGCGATCCAGGAGCTCCAGTGTCCGACCTCGGCAAAACAAGTTCAGCGGCTGACCGGAATGGCTGCCTCCCTTAACCGATTTATCAGCCGAGCTTCGGACAAATGCAGACCTTTCTTCCAACTCTTGCGAAAAGGCCCCAAGTTCCAATGGACGTCGGATTGTTCTCAGGCGCTGCAACAGCTTAAACACTACCTTTCTTCTCCACCGCTGCTGTCAACCCCGACTATTAGAGAGGCACTGTACTTGTACCTGTCGGTCTCGGACCATGCAGTGAGCTCGGTGCTCATCAGAGAGGACAACGGCCAACAAAGGCCTATCTATTACACGAGCAAAACCCTGCTAGATGCCGAGACCCGGTACTTGCAGCTCGAAAAGCTCTCCTTGGCGCTCGTTAGCGCCTCGCGAAAGCTTTCCCACTACTCCCAAACCTTCACAATAGTGGTCGTAACAGAATACCCATTGAAGGCTCTCCTCCGGAAGGCAGACTTCTCCGGACGGATCTCCAAATGGGCTGTCGAATTGGGGCAATATGACATCAGCTATCAGCCCAGAACAGCCATCAAAGCTCAAGTCCTAGCGGACTTTATCGTGGAATTTACTCCTCAGAGTTCGGCACCGACCTTGCTCGACACCGAACTAGGGGGCGATAGGGGTGCAGAGGTTGTCACCGAGACCGAGCAAGAACAGTCCTGGAGAAAGCTTCTGGACTCATCCTGGAAAGTCTTCGTCGACGGATCCTCAACATCCAAAAGAGCTGGCGCTGGCATAGTCCTCCAGTCCCCAGAGGGCCTTGTCATCGAACAAGCGCTGACACTCGGTTTCAAGGCATCTAATAACGAGGCCGAGTATGAAGCGCTCATTGCCGGACTTAACAGTGCCAAAATCTTGGAAACTCGATGCATAGTGGTTTTCAGCGATTCTCAGTTGGTGGCAAGCCAGCTCAGCGGAGATTCCCAAGCTCGAGACGATAGGATGGCGGCCTACCTAGCCCACACCAAGGGACTTCTCTCCCAGTTCGAAAGGGCCAAGGTCCGGCAGATCGGCAGAGAGTCCAATTCCCATGCAGACGCCCTTGCCAGCCTCGCCTCGGCTGTCGAAGCCGGTAATAAAAGAACTATTGAAGTAGAAACACTGCGAGAGCCCAGCATCGACCTCTAGCAAACTCGGCAGCTCATGTGCCTTGATCTCCGCCCGAGCTGGATGGACCCCATCGTTGCATACCTAAAGGACGACCAGCTACCCGAGGACAGGATTGAAGCTCGGAAGGTCAGGTTAAAGGCGACCCGATTCTGGCTCTCTCCAGACGGCAGGCTCTACAGGAAGTCATTCACAGGGCCCTACCTCCAGTGCGTTCACCCCAGCAAAGTCGACGATTTCCTCTACGAGATTCACGAAGGAATCTGCGGCAGTCATATAGGAGGTCGGTCTCTTGCGTACCGAGCTATCAACCAAGGTTACTGGTGGCCGTACATGCAGAAGGACGCTCAGCTCTATGCCAGAAAATGCGAAAAGTGCCAGAAGTTCTCTCACTCTCTCCACCAGCCAGCCCAGGACCTGAGCCCCCTCTCCAGTCCGTGGCCTTTCGCCCAGTGGGGCCTGGACATCGTCGGACCACTCCACCGAACTCCAGGGAACAAAAGATGGTTGATAGTGGCCACGGACTACTTCACAAAATGGGTCGAAGTTGGACCCTTGTCCTCCATCACCGAATTAGACACGAAGAACTTTGTGTGGAAGAACATCATCACGAGATTTGGAATTCCCTGTACTTTCGTTTCCGACAACGGAACGCAGTTCGATTCCAACTTCTTCAAGAGCTTCTGCCAAGAGTACGGCATTCGAAATGTCTACTCCACCCCGGCATATCCTCAAAGCAATGGTCAGGCCGAGATCTCGAACAAAGTGCTCCTCGACGGAATTAAAAAGAGACTCGACCAAGCCAAAGGTCGATGGGCAGAGGAGCTGCCAAGTGTTCTATGGGCCTACCGAACTACTCCAAGGCATTCCACCTCGGCTACCCCGTTCTCCCTTGCCTACGGCATGGAAGCAGTTATTCCCCTTGAGGTCGGCCTCCTGACCTTGAGGTCGGAACTCTGTGACCAGGGCCTCAATGATCTGAACGTAGCGCGAGAGCTGGACTTGGCTGAACAACGAAGAGAGGCGGCAGCTATCCGCCTGGCCGCCTATCAACAACAGTTGGCCAGGGGATACAACCCGAAGGTCAAGGAGAGAAAATTCGCGATGGGAGAGCTAGTCTTAAAGAAAACACTTCCCGGCGACCGAGATCCAAACGAAGGCAAGCTGGCGCCCAACTGGCAGGGACCGCTCAGAATAACTTCAACAGCTGGGAGATCTGCCTACCGACTTGAAGACATGGAGGGGAAGGAGCTCCCACGACCATGGAATGCAATGCATCTCAAAAAGTTCTACTTTTGAAAAATGTATTAAAGAATTCAAACATCAATAAAAGGCGATTTTCCTGGAATGAGTCTTTACATTGCTTCGAGAAACCCCGCGGCTCGGTGCCTCTTTTCGGAGTGTCAACTGTCAGCTCGGTGCCATTACCAGCTTCGACGGAACAACCATAAACGTCAGGGTCCGGTAGCAGTACCACCCCCGCGGCTCGGCGCCTCTGTTCAGAGAGCTAACCGCCCTTAGCTCGGTGCCCGCACCAGCTTGGGCGGCACAGCCATAAGCACCTCAGGGTCCGATAGCAGTACCACCCCCGCGGCTCGGCGCCTCTGTTCAGAGAGCCAACCGCCCTTAGCTCGGTGCCCGTACCAGCTTGGGCGGCACGGCCATAAGCACGTCAGGGTCCGGTAGCAGTACCACCCCCGCGGCTTGGCGCCTCTGTTCAGAGAGCCAACCGCCCTTAGCTCGGTGCCTACACCAGCTTGGGCGGCACAGCCATGAGCACCTCAGGGTCCGGTAGCAGTACCATCCCCTCGGCTCAACGCCTCTGGTCAGAGAACTAACCGTCAGCCCAGCGCCAGCACCGGCTTCGACGGCATAGCCACCAACGTCTGGGTCCGGTGATAGCACCACCCCCGACTCGGCAGCACGGTCGGTGCCACGGTTTGAAAGGCCAGCACGGAAAAATACCAACGTCCGATTTTAGCGCCTATTAAACTACTTGGCAAACTACCTGCGTCCACACCCATTCCACCACAAACAAGACAGAATTCATAAACAGGAGACCATGTGGAAAGAATGCTATTTTATTACGTAAGAACCTGTCAGAATACAATGTAAAAGGAAAAAGAAGTACAAAATTTAGGGAGCTGCAGCTTCTTTATTACAATCAATCCCGGCAGCGCTCTCGCTGGGAACGGCCGAGGCAGTCTCGGGAACCACCAGGGGAGCTGGGGCGACTTCCGAGGCGGAGGGAGCTGGGGCGACTTCCGAGGCGGAGGGAGCTGGGGCGAATTCCGAGACGGCACTCAGCTCCGAGTCCAAGCGAGGGAACC
Source organism: Persea americana (assembly GCA_029852735.1). Classification (NCBI taxonomy): domain Eukaryota; kingdom Viridiplantae; phylum Streptophyta; class Magnoliopsida; order Laurales; family Lauraceae; genus Persea; species Persea americana. Next base: position 21,958,244 of record CM056816.1, read on the forward strand.
TGGGCGGATTCCTGAAAATGGGGCTGTCCACAGAAACCCCAATCCTTTTCAAGGCCGCCTTCCACCCAAGTATCCATGCCCGATCTCGGATTCCTGGCAACTGTGCCTTATAGTCAGCTGCCAATTTGCCGACCTCTTCGTTCACGGCGTCGTGCTCGGCTTGGTACTCTTCCTTGAGTTTGGCTTCCTGCCCTCTCAGAGCTAACTCAAGCTCGGCCGCCTTCCCCTCTAGGGCCATCTCCAGTTTTCTTTCAGCTAGCCTTCTCTCGGAGGTGATCCTCTTGTTCGTCCCCCGCAGCATCTGCATGTCTTCCTCCTGCCGCGACAGCGCAAGCCGGACCTCGTCTAGCTCAAAGGAAAGGTGGGCGTTCTGGTCCGCCTCTTCCTTTGCTTTTTCTTTGAGGTGCTCAGCCAAGGCCCGCGCTGCATCGAGCTCGGCAAAAAGGTCAGCATTCCTACTCGCCTCCTCCGCCAACGTCGCATCCTTTGCCTCCAAGGACTTCAGCAGCTCCTCCTTCTTCGCCGCCCGGACAACTGCGCTGGCCTCGGCTGCATCCAGCCTCCCCATACCAGTTTGACATTTTTGCAAGAGCTGCGGAAAGTAAAGAGTGTCAGCTAAAAGAACGCAGCAGAAAAAGAGAGGAATATGAAGAATGAGGTTACATACCGCTACCAACGACCGCATTGAGGAGAGCAGCAGCGACTCATTGTCCATCCGCGCCCACCTCGCCATGTCCTGGGGAAGGGCGCAAGCTCGTCCCAGTGCGGCAACCACTTCAGGGTTGACCGCTCGGTCCGATTCGGCTAATTGCCTCCCCAGCACACCCTCGATGTCCGGCCTCCAAGGGACAAACTCAGAGGGAGTGGCGGTTTCCCCGACCGACACAGGCGATTCAGGAGCAGGTGGTAATTCGACCCATGCCCTCTTTTCTGGCCTGCGCGCCTCGATGACCTCAGCAAGACCCTCCTTGCCTACTGAGTTGGAGGGCGATTCGTCGACGACTATAGCCGAAAGTTCAGGGCCGACCTCGGCCGCGGTGGGAGGTCCGGCCTCGGCCACGTCAACGGCTCCAGGACCCACCTCGGCCGCGGGAGCAAGAATCTCCTTTGCGGCAGCCATGGACGTCGTAGTCGGGGCGACGCTGGCGGCCCGAAAAGGGTCCGGGGTCTCGCCCCCAATGTCCCCAAAGGCTGCGGCGGACAGGTCCTCGGCCATGAAGCGCTGGCCGCGGCGGCGTAACATCTCAACTTCGGCTTCTTCCGAGCTGGATGAGCTTCGAGACGCGCTAGAAACGACGAATTTCTGCCTCTGCCGCTTGCGCCCGGTCTCGGCTCTCGCGGTCCCAACAGGTTCACGGTCTGGAGACTGGTCGCCCGATTCTACTAGAAGCCCGCTGGGAATCGCGACAGTCGCCTTCTCCGAGATGGGGACCTCGGTCTGAATTGTCTCCAAGCTGAGGCTCTCTCCGTGCAGCACGGAGTCAATCCCGGTCACCCGCCTCGAGGTGGTGAAAGACTTGTAATGAGGAGTATACCCCAGAAGCGAGAACGCAGCTCGGCAGTGGTGGCCGCGGTATTTTCGCACCTTCTCGTGCCAGTCAGTGTTCACCTTCCACAGGTTTCTTCTGGCCAACTCCCTTCTCTGCCGAAAACCTGCACAAACAGAACAACGTTAACAGAAGGAAAGAAACAAATAAGGTTAAACTACAAACCAAAGGGACCTCGGCCTTTACTTGGAGGGACTCCTATTCTTCGTGGGATCCGGGCTGTGGTGCTGGACTCCGCCTCGCCGAACTCCCATGCCCCTCTGACGAAGACTCGGTCCTCTCCCGCATATTTATTGGAGTCTTCCAGCGCGGTCACAAAGGCAGTTCGGCGGACCCTCAGCCGGAGGTAATAGGTACTCCCTTCTGCAGATTTGCAGAGGTCATATGCCTCCTCGATGTCCGGGACACCGAGGTTGATTGCAAGAATCTCATTCAACCGCACTACTCCCATGATGATTTTATACCCATTGGGAAGTAGCTGGCAAGGGCTTAACTCCCACTCCCGGAGACAATCCCTAACGAGTGGGTGAAGGGGGAACCGGATTCCTCCCTCCACGACGGACACTAGCCAAAATGACATCCAGTCGTCACTGTATGAGATGCCGTTGTCAGGGCCGTCTGGCCTAACTTCTACGTTAGCAGGGATCTTGTATGCCTCCCTGAACAAGCCTATGGATAGTGGGTCCCCCAGCCAGTGCCTGTAAATGCCCATTCTCGACCCTAAACGAAGAACTACCTACTAGAAAGGGAGAAAATGGAAGGAAGAAGTCCTACGATGGAAGGCCGTGCAAACAGAAACGCTCGCAGGCAGTATTGTTCTCCAGCAGAATGCAACAGAAGCTCTGGAAGATCGAAAAGAATAAAGACGGAGAAGGTGCCCTAATTTATAAGGGTTGGGGGTACCGTTTCAGATTTGAAGAGAAGCCTTTAATGAGGCATTACCTCGAACAGCTCTAACGCCGTCTCGGGCAGCCCATGCGTCCTACAGATATGATTGCGTGCCCTTCGGAGAAGCGACACGTGGCACCAGCGGCGCATTTCTTGAGGACTATTAAATGCCTCGACAGACGAAAGGATAAATGCCTCGATAGGCGAAGAGACACCTCGATGAGTCGCCCCACGTCAGGAAAAGGTGATAAGGAGGAACCCTCCCTGAACCGAAACTCCACCATCTCAGCAATCCCTCACACTCCGGGTACTCTTAAGATCAGTGGCAGTGCCGGCCTAACAAAGCTACTCAGCTTCCGACCTACTCGAATGAGCCCTCAGGTCAAAAGCTAGGGGGAGATTGTGTGGGTGCACAGCCGACCGAGACCACGGTTCATACACCAAGTCTCGGTCATGGGCGGATGTCCAATTTTGAGAATGACCAGGAGTTCGGTTATCCGGACCAACAACTTAAACAAACAAAGCATTGCGACATGAAGTCGACCACACCCATTTCATTAGAGACAAGGAGAAAGAAATCAAAAATGCGAAGAAAGTTTTCATTAATCGAAAATCCTGATTACAAGATAAATGGAGATACAATAGAAGAAAAACTACAAAAGGCCTCAGAGGGCTGCAGCTTCGACATTGCAGTCAATCTCTGGAGGCACCTCAGGAGGGACCTCGGCCACGACCGCGCTGGCCTCGGGAGCGGTCGGGGTAGCTTCAGAGACGACCGCGCTCGCTTCAGGACGCTAGCCTCGGGAGCGACGGCTTCAGGAGGGGCCTCGACGACCGTGGGCGCTTGGGAGCCTTCAGGATCGGCGCTGGCAGCTGGAACCTCTGGGGGCGCCCCGAGGGCGGCGCTCGCCTCCGGACAGGCTTGCGGAGGAAGGCAAGAGGAAACCCGAGACACGGCTACGAGTTTTGAGTCCGAGCAAGGGAATTTTGGGGGATTTAGGAAGAGAGGGCTATCTTCGGGGACCCCAGCCTTGTTCAAGGCTGCTTTCCACCCAAGCTCCCAGTCTCGGTCCCGGATCCCTGGCAGCTGAGCCTTGTAGTCAGCGGACAGCCTGCCGACCTCCTCCCCCATGATGGAGTTATGCTCAGCGAGGAACTCCTCCTTAAGCCTGGCCTCTTGTTTTGCCAGAGCAGACTCAATCTCGGCCGCCTTCCCCCTCGGCGCCATCTCCAGGGAACCTTGCGCCTGGTTCCGCTGAGAGAGGAGCCTCCTGTTTGTCCCCTTCGCACTCTGCAGGTCGTCTTCCAGTCGCCTTACCGCAATCCGGAGATCGTCAAGCTCAGAGGCAAGGTGGAGGTTCTGGGTCTTCTCGTCCGCCAGCTCGTCCTTGAGGCGCTCGACCTCGACCTTGGACTCCTCGAAATCGAAGACGAGGCCAGCATTTCTGCCCACCTCTTCTGCCAGCATCGCGTCCTTAGCCGGCAAGGACGCCCGCAGCTCATCCCTCTCGACCACCCATTCCGCCTCCCGCTCCTCGGCTGCGTCGAGCCTCTCAATGCCCATTTGGCATTTCTGCAATAGCTGCAAGATGAGAACCCGAAGTCAATAAAATGACACCGAACTAAAAGCTATGGGGGGGGGGGAATATTGCACTTACCGACACCAAAGAGCGCATCGAGGAGAGCAGGAGTGACTCGTTGTCCATCCCAGCCCACCTCGCCATGTCTTGAGGAAGGGCACAGGCGCGTCCCAGTGCTGCTACCACTTGGGGATCGGTTGCGCGGTCTGTCTCGGCCAGCTGCCTCCTCAGAACCTCCTCGATGGCCGGCCTCCACGGAGCCAGAGGAGGGGGCAAGATCGTCTCGCCAGTAGGCGGAGGCGAAGAGGGGCCAGGCGAGGCCTCAACCCTCGCTTTCTTCTCGGGGCGCCCGCCCTCAGTGAGCTCGGGGGAGCGAGCCCGACCTCCAGCCCTCACAACCTGATCGGGGGGTGAGTCATCCAAGACGATAGCCGGAGGCAGAGCCGCGGTGACCTCTGCCGCGTCAGGCCGAGCAGCCTCTGTCGCGGCTACACGGACCGTCCCGGCGTCTGGGGCAGGAGTTCCACCCGCAAATGCCGGAGGCGTCGCAGCCACTACCTGAGGGGGATCCAGGACCTCGCCTCCGATGTCCCCGAAGGCCGCCGCAGACAGGTCTTCTGCAGCATAGCGCTGCCCGCGCTGGTGTAGCATCTCCTCCTCTTCCTCTTCCTCTTCCTCGGAGCTGGAAGCTACTAACCTCCTCCTTCGGGAAGACCGGGGCTCGGCTCCCGAGGTCCCGACAGGCTCCGCGACGGAGATTGCTGGAGCACGGTCTCCCGACTCAATCAGACGTCCGGTAGGAATCGCGACAGTCACTGCCGCCGAGCCGGGCACCGCGGTCGTCGCTGGACCTTGGCTGACGCCTTCCCCGCTCAGCACGGAATCTATTCCCCACACCCTTCTGGAGGTGTTGAAGGATCTGTAGTGGGGCATGTACCCCAGGAGAGACCACGCAGCACGACAGTTGTGGCCGCGGTAGTTTCTCACCTTCTCGTGCCACGTGCTGTTCACCCTCCAGCGGTTCTTCCTGGCAAGCTCCCTCTTTTCGCGGAAATCTGCATAGACAAAACTGTGTCAGGAGCCAGGCGTAAAAAAAAAAAAAGAAAAGAGAACTGCAAACCGAAAGGACTTCGGTCTTTACTTGGAGGAGTTCCTATTTTTCGAGGAACCCGGACCGTGGTGGCAGGCTCCGCTTCCCCAAACTCCCATCCTCCTCTGACGAGTACTCGGTCTTCGCCCGCGTACTTATTGGAGTCCTCCAGCGTGGTCACAAACCCTGTCCGGCGGACCCTCAACCAGAGGTAATAGGTGTCCCCTTCTGTGGATTTGCAGAGGTCATACGTGTCCTCGATGTCCGGGACACCGAGGCCGATTCCCAGAATCTCGTTTAGCCGCACTACTCCCATTATGATTTTGTATCCATTGGGAAGTAGTTGGCATGGGCACAACCTCCACTCCCGGCGGCAGTCCCGGACCAGTGGATGCAGGGGGAAGCGGACCCCTCCTTCCACTACAGAGACTAGCCAGAACGGCATCCAGCCATTACGATAAGCGAGGTCGTCATCAGGGCCATCCGGTCTGACCTCCACATTGGCGGGGACCTTGTATGCATCCCTAAAATGACCTATGGAACCTGGGTCTCCTAACATATGTCTATAGACCCCCATTCTCAACTCAGACGAGGATCTACCTAAAAGAAAAGACGAGTAAAATGGAAAGAAGTCCTACGAAAGGGGACTGCACAAGCAGGATCGTCGGAAGTTCGCAGGCGTCGGAGAAGTTCTCTTGCAGAGCGCAGTAGAAATTTGAAGAAAGCAGAGGAAAGTTAAGACGAGGAGGCGCCCTGATTTATAAGGCCTAGGGGCGTCGTTTCGACTTTCGAGAAGAGCCTTTAAGAGGCGTCCCCTCAATCAGCCCTAACGTCCCATCTCGCAGCCCTAACGTCTCCTCGAAGTAATTGCGAGACAGCCAAAAGAGGCGACACGTGCCACCATTGGCGCGATATCAGAGGGCTATTAAATATCCTGGACAGGTGAAGGGACATCTCGAAGGTGACCATACGTTAGCGACGGCCACCAGGCCTAGGGAGGACCCCCCTGATCCGGAGCTCCTCTGTCCCGGTAGCTCCCTCTCGTACGACGGTAACCCTCTCTCGAGCTCGGTAGCGGAGTCAGCTATACAGTCACCAAGCTTCCGACCTCCTCAAGCTGGAGGGCTCTCAGAAGTCAAAAGCTAGGCGGCAATTGTGTGGGTAAAACACCGTAATGACGAAATTAAGCAAAGATTACAGCAAGACTCGCTGATCACCTCGGCCTCTGTGGTCATATCTCGTCAGCTCGGCAGCTCGGTCGAGAGTACCAGCACGGCAGCACGGTTAGGCAGCTCGGCGTGAATGCCAGCTCAGTACAAAAGCGCACACCACGGCCAAGCCATTCTTGGTCTCGGACCAAAATGCTGAAGGCAGAGTGGGCCGCCACCTTCCTCCTGGAAATACGGCGCGCCCTGACAGATATGAGCATTCATTTATGACGATAGGATCGCTCATTTATGGCGATAAGAAGTTAGCTTTATCAGCCATGTACATCAACTGACTGAAGGCATGGAAAGTGAGGATGGGATGTTGCCCATTTTACCTACTGCTGCCTGTCAGGGTAAGGATCGATGGGACCTCACCCCACCTACCCCCACTCACAGAGAGAATGAACGATGAACGCTCACATATATACACATGGGATCAGCCCCATGAAGGTACGCGATACACAACTCACAATACCCTCCTCATCGTCTCATTCCCTTCTTCCTCCTCCTGTTTAGTTTTCTCAGAACTAACTCAGGCATCGGAGCGCCTTCGGCTCACGGCAGCCAGGGGCTCTGACTCTAGCCTTTTTCCTTCCTTTTCAGGTTCTTGGCGTTCAGTATTCCCTGTCCTAAGAAGTTTACCTCCATCTCATCTCAATCTAAGTAGGTGCCGTTTTTACCGCCTACACTTACTAATCAGTTCTCGATATATCTAGCTTATTTTTATTTGGGAGACATGATTCGTGTAAGGTGAAAATATTTGTAGAAGAAGAAAAAAAAACCTAGAAAAAAAAAAAGGCTTCAGCGGCGAAGAAATCTCCTGGCTTGCTCTTTGCTAAAGGTTAAACTAGTCACGGAAGGCGATACGATGTCCTTCTCAATCTCTGTTGCAAGGCTAGGGTACTTTTTTTTTTTGCTAAAAGGTAAACTTTGTATAAGAAAAGAAGAAGAGCTACAAAGGAGCAAGCTCCTAGAAGAGAGACAAAAAGGAAAGAAAAAAATTACCTACGAAAAGCAAGGAAACGAGCAGCCAGAAGGAAAAAACAGAGAAGCCAAAAACAAAAATAGGGACTACATACATTGCCCCATCAGCTCAAAAATAAAGACGGGGATTAGCTTTGAAGAGAGAGAAGAAGAGACTGAGCCTGGGCAGAACCCTCCAACGCCATTCCTTTCAAACTGTCCCTGAAGATAGATTTTGCTCTCTCCAGAGAGGAATTCCTTGGGTGGTACTTGTAGTCATTCCGGAGGAACCAAAGGACGAAGATGGCTTGGAAGAAAATTGATGCTGAACTCTTTCTTCCTAGGCATCTTTGCCATTAGATAATGAGTCCCAAATGGATGGAGCTGAAAGATGGGAGGTGAGGGTACTTGGCTTCATTGAAATCTAGTGTAGTAGGGAGAGGATGAAGTGTGAAAGCAGGTGAAGAAAGTGGGCGGCACCGGATCCCATTATGGGTTGCTACAAACTCGTGATACGTACTTATTATTTAATTTCAGTATTATATATTTTCTTACAATGTTTTATTTATGGATTAGTTTTATTAGGATTCTTAATTGTATTTAAAATAGTGTTGTCCATATTGTTTGTAAATACGCTTTATGTATGTGGAAGAGTGGAGAGAGAGTGGGTTAGTAGAGTAGTGGGTTAGTGGTAGAGTATTTTTAACAATTATGGAATATGTATAAATATTAATTAGTAGATACCAAATGGTTGAATATATGAATGAAGCACAATTCAAGGCTTTTCTCTTGTCTTAGGAGTTGTGGTTTTCCTCGAATTGAGCCATAGGAGGTCTCTGTCCCAGAGGCGGACCAAGAAAATTGGGGGGGGGGGGGGCAAGAAATTACGAAAGTTCTAGTGGTAAAAAATGACATTTTGAAAACTTAAGTGTGGCCATGGACCCCCTTGGCCTACACCTAGGTCAGCCAATGTCTGTCCCCCTTGAAGTGGACTCTTTTTTTCCCATTCTAATTTTCTATTTTATTTTTATTTTATTATGTAAAAGGGTACGTATCAACCCTTTAATCTTGGCGCTGATGTGGACGTTGTTGAGCTAAGATGAATCCTATTGATACAGAACAACCACCAATACTAGAAATGGTCTTATGATTCAGACATTTCGCAAAAATATGATAGTTTCTTTCTCATAGAACTCTTTCTCGTGGTTGATAGTGGGCTTTGTCTGACATCTTGATTAACTAGTATGGCCGTTTCATCAAACCTCTAAAAGCGTAATCTTAGCCAAAAGGACCTCTAAAATCATCTTGCTGCCCAAAGAAATCTTCTTTGGTCTGGAGATAACAGACACAGAAGCTTAATTCCAGTTTCATGGGAGGCCTCCACTAAACTGTTGGTTGCCGAGGGCCTAGGCTTGAGATGTTAAAACACCATTTAAGGTGGTCCACGTGAGCACCTAATGTTCTCCCTCTCTCCATATGAAAGGACGCATGTATGAATGTAGGTTTGCTTTCTGTGTTTTTCATTCTTCCTCATTCACTGCCATTAAGGAAATCTAATGGCTAGCGTCGCTTGATAGAAGGGGTGCCTTTTGAAAACCTATAAAAGAGAACACCTTGGGTAACTCTCTGTTCTTGAAATCCTTTTAAGCAACTATCAATGAGACTTGCAAAAAGGAAAGTTGCAGAGAGTTGTAAACCTCATCAAAGAGAGAAGATCTGTAAGTGAAGAAAACCTAAGAAAGCTATGGATCCAGGTATGCCTTTATATATTGGATTCAAGGTTCTTGATTTGTGTTATTTAGAATAAACCCCTTATATTTTGATCCTGACAAATTGAAAAAGGTTAACAATTGGTATCAGAGACTTGGTTTTGGTTTTGGTTTTGAGTTTTTAATTTGAATAAAGTCTCATTGGCTTCATTTGGGTTCTTCCTCTCAAGCATTTGGGTTTATTTTTGAATAATCTATTAAGTGAATGTCTGGAATTTCTTCTGGAATTTATTTTGATCTTTGGGTTTATCGTTAAAGTTTCTAGGATTAACCCAAAACGAATGGAAAAGGCATAGAGAAGCCATATTCATGAAAGATCAAAGAGGAGAGAAAAGGTTTGCACTAAAAAAAAAAAAAAAAGCCACATTAGGCAGCCTTGTTCACTACAACGCATCTTCGGTTCTCTGTAGCGTACCTCAAAGATGTTACATACCGGTTTGTACTAAACTTTACTATGGACCACTATATTGTATCCATTCTAGAACCAATATGACATATCTGAACCGTTAAGATTAACAAACTAACATTTCTAACTTTTTGATGTGGCTGGCCAACACCTAGGTTGACCAAATCAGGAAAAACTGAATGGCTGAAGTTTTATTTTCATGATTAAGAACTCATCTGGGCTCAAATTTTGATATGTTTTCATCTATAGTTTCATTTCACTGAGATCTTGATGACTAACAGTTTGGATCGATCATAAAATGATTCTAATTTTTGCACATAGGGCCATTAATCAATATAAAGAGTACCTATAAAGGAAATGTGATCTAGCAAAATGATGATATAAAAGGACTTATGAGATCACACGGTGTTGTTGTATGTATTAATTCAAATGCACAATTTTTTATTAATTTGGTAGTCACCACACTAGCCCGGTTATGATACAATTTTTTTTTTTATTTTACAATTAAATAGAATACTAATCCAATTGTGTGATAAACAATCACAGTATATGGCAATTTCATTTATGAGATTGAGTATCTGCCCAAAGGTTTGATGATGCTTTTCATAATTTGAAATTGGAATAAGACATGCTTAATAAACAAATTGAGGGTTAATTGTTCTATGACCCAAAGGTAAAGTCAGTTAAGTTGAGACATGTTTTATTAATGTGGTCTTATTGATTGTAGGAGAGTGATAATTCACATATTGTTTTCAATCCAAGGGTAGAATTACAATGATGTACCATTATTCTCAATGTTATTGTTGTTATTATTCAAAGCATGAATTTAATGTGTGTATGTTTATTTTACAGCCTCCAAATCTATGACCTTACCCTCATGCTTAGGGGTCATTCTCCTTGTAGATGGATCATTGTAGATGGATCGAACTTTGTTGATTGCTGAAACATGTTGATGCTGACCTTTACCTATCTAGACTTGGACATGGCCGCTGATGAACCTATGCCCCCAAAGCCTACAGAAATGAGTTCAGCAGCTGATAAAGAAAATTATGATAAATAGATGAGATGCAATAAAATTTGCCTTAGGATTATCTCAAGTTCTGTTTCTAAAAGCATAAGGGAATCACTTATAATTTAGGATAATGGTAAGGATCTCCTTGATTCAGTGAAAAAGCAATTTGAGATAACAGACAAAGCCCTAAGTGCATCTCTGATGGACCGATTAACAAATTTAAAATATGATGGGACCATGGGAGTTAGAGAACATATTTTAACCATGACGAATCTTACTGCAAAACTAAAGGATGTTGACATGAGTGTATCAGAAGGATATTTAATCCAGTTCATCATTGACTCTCTCCCTCCCTCTTTTGGCCCATTCAAAGTGTGGAATAGAATCAGATCTCGACTCCGTAGACTATAAATGAATTGATCGTTAGATGTGATCAAGAGGAACGAAGGCTGAAGGTTGAGGGGCAAATTATAGTTAACATTGTCTCCCAAAATAAATTTAAAGGAAAGAAAAGGGCTAAGATCGAAGTTCCAAAGGAAGGTGGAAAGCTAGAAAAGAAGAAAAGGGCCACAAAGAAGTGTTTCTTCTATGGAAAGAATGGCCACTTCAAATCGGACTGTCTGAAAAGAAAAACTTGGTTCGAATCAAGAGGTAATCATAATAATTTGTCTCTTGTTTGTTCTTAAACTAATTTAGCAGATGCCCCATCAAATACATGGTGGATCGACTCTAGGGCAATCATTCATGTATCTGGTTATTTGTAGGAATTCTTTTCAAAGCGAAGTCCAAGTGATGGTCAGGGAACCATCATGATGGGGAACCGACAGGAATCGAGAGTTAAGGCCGTAGGCACCTACCGACTTGTGCTAGATACTGGATTCTCGCTGGATCTCCATGAGACTTTCTATGTCCTGGCTATATCTAGGAATTTAATTTCTATTTCAAAATTGGATTATGATGGTTTTGTATTTAATTTTGGACCTGGATCGCTAAAAATTTATAAAAATGCTATTTTAGTTGGGAATGGATTTTTATATCATGGATTCTATAGATTAAGGTTAGATTCAGCGTATGCACAATCACCTTATACCCAGCACATTAATTATGGGATAAAAACATTGGCATGAAAAGATGAGTCATAAATGAGAACTCTTCTAAACTTTGGCATAAATGGCTGGGACACATCTTGCAAGGGAGAATGGTGGGATTAGTGAAGGATGGGTTATTATCAAACCTTAACTTCACTAATTTCGGTGTCTGCATTGATTGTATTAAAGGTAAACAAGCTAAGACAATCAAGAAAACTGCCACAAAGAGTTCTGACCTTCTCGAATTAATCCATATAGATATCTGTGGTAAAATGCATATCCCTTGTTTTACGGGTGAAGCATATTTCATCACCTTCATTGACGACTACTCACGTTATGGTTATGTTTATCTAATTAAAGAAAAATCTGAAGCCTTGAATGTTTTTAAAATATTCAAAGTTGAAGTAGAAAAGCGATTAGATAAACGAATTAAAGTTGTGAGGTCGGATAGGGGTGGGAAATATAATGGAATATACACCAAATTAGGTCGTAACACGGGTCCATTTGCAAGATTCCTTGAACAAGAAGGCATTGTTGCCCAATATAGAATGCCTAGAACGCCTCAATAGAATGGTGTTGCTAGGAGAAGAAATAAGATGTTGATGGATATGGTTAGGAGTATGGTCAGTAATACCACATTACCCGAATCTATGTGTGGTGAAGCACTAAAGATGGCAATGTACATTTTGAACCGTGTACCTAGTAAAGCAGTTCCTAAAACTCCTTTTGAGTGATGGATAGCAAAAAACCCAGCCTAAACCATTTTCGGATCTGGGGATGTCCATCTGAAGTAAAAGTGTTTAACCCATAAAAAAGGAAATTAGACCCTAAAACAGTAAGTGGATATTTTATCGGTTATCTGGAAAGGTCTAAGGGGGTATAGGTTTTACTGTCCTAATCCTACCACTAGGATTATATAATCCAATAATACCAAATTTTTAGAGAATCACCAAAACAGTGGGAGTTGTGACACAAGGAAAATCAATTATGAAGAAGTTAGGGATGTAATACCTAATAGAAGTGGCATAGTTGTTCCACTTGATGTTGATATTCAAGGGGTACAACTACAACCGAATGAATGAGATGTTACTCTTGATAACATGAACATCGATACTCAAGTGGAACAACAACCCAACAATAATGAAACTCCCTGGACAAACTGTTGAAGGTGATCAAATTCTAAATGTTACATAACCAAATGTAAGTGAAATAAATATAGAAGAATTGAGAAGGTCAACTCAAGTGAAAAGACCTGCTATTACAGATGATTATGTTGTGTATTTGGAAGAGGCAGATATTGGAATAAAAGAAGGTCCTAGAGCATTCAAAGAAGCCATCAACAGTGACAATTCTGATAAATAGATGGAATCTATGACAGATGAATTAAAATCCATGGCTGAAAATAAAGTTTGGGATCTTGCTGAACTTCCTAAGGGATCCAAAACTATTGGTTGTAAATGGGTCTTTAAGACCAAAAGAGATTCCAAAGGAAAGGTTGAACGATTCAAAGCCTGACTTGTAGCCAACGGTTTTACTCAGAGAGAAGGTGTTGATTATAATGAAACCTACTCTCTTGTATGAAAGAAAGATTCATTCAGAATTGTTATGGCCCTTATAGCTCATTTTAACTTAGAGTTACATCAAATGGACGTCAAGACTGCATTTCTAAATGAGAATCTAAAAGAGGAAGTATACATGGACCAACCCGAAGGTTTCGTCGAACATGGTAAAAATAAACTAGTCTGTAAATTAAAGAAGTCAATATATGGTCTTAAACAAACTTCTAGACAATGGTATCTAAAGTTCAAAAACATTATCATAGCATTCGGTTTCACCGAGAATGTTGTTGACCATTGCATATATCTTAAAATCAATGGGAGCAAGTTTATGATTTTAGTCTTGTATGTTGACGATGTTTTATTGGCTAGTAACAACCTTGGTATGATTCGTGAGACCAAAGGTTATCTTGAGAATAATTTTGATATGAAAGATATGGGCGAAGCAACTTTTGTAATAGAAATCAAGATCTTTCGAGATAGATCTCGAGGATTACTTGGGTTATCTCAAGAAGCCTACATCAATGCTATTCTTAAAAGATTTCATATGGAAGGGTGTAGGCTAATACACCCATTATTAAAGGAGACAATTTAGTAAGGATCAATGTCCAAGGAATGAAAGAGAAAGGGGACAAATGTGCAAATGTTCCTATGCGGCTGCAATAAGAAGTCTGATGTACACACAGACTTATACCAAACCAGATATCAGCATTGCAATCAGAATGTTGAGTAGATACCTAAGTGATCCGGGCATGGCACATTAGATCAGGGTCAAGAAGATTTTATGGTATCTACATGGTACTAGCAAATACATACTCACATACAAGAGATCCGATCATTTAGAGGTGATAGGATACTTATATTCAAACCCTACTGGATGTCTCGACACTAGGAGGTCAACTTCAGGATACATCTTGCTTTTATCCGATGGGGCGATTTCGTGGAGAAGTGCAAAGAAAACACTAACCACTCCTTCCACCTTTCATGCAGAGTTTGTGGCATGCTTTGAAGCCACGGTCATGCAATGTGGCAGCATAATTAGGTGTATTATACTATGATATATATATATATGTATATCGATTGAGTCATATTCGAACGACTACAGTTGTAATTGGATGGTTAATTACTGATGTGTGCGGAACACTATAATATTCGAATTGATTACGAACCGGTTTATCCAGCCTACAATTATGAACCTGTTTATGACCACCGGCCTTCGAATGGGTTTTTCCGCTTTATTTGGGCTGACCACCTAAAGCAGTGGCATTGCTGCGTGTGATTATTGTATTGCTCTATTGTGTAGGTTGGATTTAGATTATATGTTCTTTTCATCCTTATCACAGTGTTATTCTCGTATGGTCATTACCCGTCTTTACTCACATTGATCTTGTGTTTTATTTATAAATTATATTTTCGTACTTGATGTTTACCTTGTTTATTAGTGCATAGGTACCTATCCCTACCCTGCCTAGAGACGGAGGAGGGTCAAACATTTCAAGCGTTTGAGGCAACTAATGAACCCGAGTGGAGTACCGATGATCGCCACGGAGCCGTCTAAGTCCGCATAGGAGTGACTTTTTATCATAGAAACCACTTTTGTAACAAATTATTCATAATTAACATAATTTTATTTAGTTGTTGTTTAGTTTATTTGGAAACTTTAACCTTAAATATTAAGTTGGTTATGTATTGGTTTGGTTTTGAAAATTGATACCAATTGATTTAATGCTTCGGCAAATATTTTATTATGACTCATTATGTTTCAGAATTTTGTGGGCCCATATTTAGGAACTTGTGTTGCATTAAACACGGGAGATTGAATGTTTATTCTTATTTTTCACGTTATTGCTTGGTTGTATTTTGGGGACGTGACATTTCAGGCTAGGCATGTCAGGAAACTGGTACTTGAGGGAGATTGTTTGATCCTAGTGGAAAACCTAGCTAAAAATAATAATAATAATAATAATAATAATAATAATAAGAAACTATCCTGCGACTTTATGGCACTTTGAGACATTCTGCAAAAAGCATTGGCTATCTTTGATCATTGGGAGATTCATTTCTGTAAAAGAACTCAGAACAAAGTGGCAGACTACATAGCAAAGGTAGCTCACCCAGTGCTGACTATATTTACCACTTACCTGCCACCTGAAGCGTATGAGGACTATGCCAAGGAGAGGGCAAAGGTGCAAGGGATTGAACCTAACACAGAAGTTGCAGAAGCTATGAAAGATGGCTTAGTGAAGGTGAACGAGAAGGAGCTGCCAACCTACTACAGGTTTATATGATGATCATGGCCCTAAGGTTTTTTGTTGTTAGGATGGAAGTTAAGGTATTCATGCTAGTTCCCAACCCTAACCCAATTAATAGTTGCTCACTTTCTGTCTACTGTCTTTTATTCCTGTAAGTGGCTATGCCACAGTTTCTGTTTCTCTTCCCTTTTAATTAATGAGTTTCACAAAAAAAGGAAAACAAAATTAGAGAGAGACCTCTAAAAATGGAATGGTTATGATTATGCTAGTGGGATGAATTATGAGAGTGAAAAAGTCACCATACTTGTACATAGCTGGTAATCGTTGGCTAGGATCCAACGGTGAACGATGATCTTAACATTGTACTTGCTCTCTTCTTTTTTTTTTTTTTTTTGGCAAGAAATATAATAAAAAAAGGGAAAGAATCCAGGACAAGAAGTCATTATCATATGAGATAGATAACATTGTCCTGCTATGCATCCTCAAATTAATTCATCCTCTCACCTTATGAATGGTGTTCAAAGTTTTCTTATTCTAGATAAGAAAGTGGAGGCTGTGCATAAGTTTGGATCAGTTTTAGGTGAGCCTCGTCTGGTCTTGCTAATCTAATAGCCAGGCCAGCCTCTAAGCCCAACTCCAGGTGTGATAGTTGGCTGGATTTGAGCTCTGTTTCTGGGCCTGCACAGATGGGCCCATGTAACTACTGGAATTGGGTTGGGGTTGGGCCTATTTTTATACCCATGTGCTAAAACCGGGCCTAAATAGGAAGCCCCATAGATAAATGGCCCGCGCTTGAAAATCTTTCTCCCAGTATGGCCTGGCCCAACGCATCCATCCATTGGTGGGCCTGCATTTCAATTATCTAGGGCCCGCTCTTTGAACTCACTCCAAAACAAGAAATCTTCACGATTGAGAAAATCAGGAAAGTATGCTCCTGGCTGTTTCACGCGAGAAATTCAAACTTTACTGGGCCAGTTTTTTTATCCTATTCTGAACTGTTGTAAAGACAACCCACCTAGGAGTTGGTAGAGTTGATTGAGGCCTTGGAGCATGCCCCATATGTCGAAACTTGTCGCTCCACATATGTCGCCTCACGTATGTAAAGCTTCGATGGTAAAAAAAAGAAACTTTGCGGCAACACATCACTCCCTCTTTTTCAACTACTTCTTTCGTCGCCCGTCCATATGTACTACATAGACTACTGAATCTTCATCTGCCAAATATACTATACCTAAATCTGAACATATAATCTCCAAATCCTAATTCCAAACATTGAATCCCCAAATCCTAATCCAAACCTTAAATCCTCAAATCCTAATCCAAACCTTCAGCCCTAAACCATCAAATCTGAGTGTATCAACAAATCCAAAGATGACCAAATACATTCCCGTTATCATCTCTTCTTATCCCCCATTGTGATTCAAAGATAGAATCTCACTCTTATTATCCAAAGGTTAAAGGCTTTGAGAAAGTGAAAAGGGAAAGGATGGTTATCCTCAAAATGTTCTTGTATTTAATTTTTTCTCCCATACCCACTCACCTTGAACGTGCAGTGATCTCCATTGGGCATTGATTTTTGACATTTAAACTTAGTGAAACATGATAATGTGAGTTTGAGTATAAAAAATAAATTAAGGTTAGAAATATTTTTTTTATCCATCTAATGGTTTTTGGTACTTGTGATTAACCTCCTAATTCCTAACATTTTCATTGCCTAATCTTCAATAATTATCATGCATCTAGTTGAATTCCACGAGTTGTATATTTTCTAGAGAAAACCTTGTAGGTGCTATTTGGTAATGTGAAAAAGCCTAGCAAACTCTAGTAAAATTCTTTTTTTGCAAATGTTATGTCTAGCAAAATTTTCGCCCCACCCAAATGAAAATCCTGGGTCCGCCACTATAAATGAGTATGGCTGAGAAAAATTCGCATCGATGTGCATAAATCTACAAAATGAAGATTTCTAAATCTTATATAAAAAATAAGGATTTCCACTAAGCCGAACTCCTTAGAGTATTAAAATTGCCAAACGTAGTTTTCCGTGACTCTAGAAAATCGGTGAGGATCCAATGGCCAAATGTGACATAATTTCATTCTGTTTCCATTAAATTTTACATCACATCTGATCCGAGTTAAACCTCAAAGGTTGGACTGAATCATCCATTTCACTACTTCGTCCTCTGATTTAAGATTTTAAAACATTGCTAACAAAGAACCACAGTACCCCATCTGAACTCCAAAATAGAACTATCAACACTATCATATAAACCACTTGCATAACATCGGGCGTACCCAAACTCAGCTACAATTCAACTGACTCTAACCCAGAAGAACAAGAAAGCATATATGCATGACTATAATCCGACTATAAGGAAAAGAAAAGAAAACAACCCTATTTAAACCCATTTTTGGACAATCACCAACCTAAACGGAAATGGAAGTTATGTAGACTCAAGTACTAACGTGAAACAAATGCAAACATCAATAGCCAGCCTCAGCGCTGAGTGTTGCCCTGAAGAAGCCCATCTCTTATTTGAGATGCAATGTCCCTGACGGCACCCGGACCGTGTGGGATGAACACTGCCGAGGATTTTGAGGACGCACCGATCTCTTTCATGGTATCAAAGTACTGAGTAACTAACACCATGTCCATCACATCCTTGGCTGTTGTTCCACGCACATTGGCAGAGAACTCAAGCACACTCTCCCTCAGGCCATCCACGATGGCCTGGCGCTGGCGAGCGACACCAAGGCCTGCCAGATACTTGGACTCCGCTTCTCCTTCAGCTCGCTTAATCTGTAGAATCTTATCAGCTTCAGCTTTCTCATTTGCTGCCACCCTCAATCTCGCAGCTGTAATTACACCATGAATCTATTTTAGTGTTTGATGTAAGTGTAGTAAATTTGTCAATTTTCCTCTTGATAGAAGCTTAAAAAGTTCTGACTTGTGAAAATAAAGGACAATATATCAGGATTGGTACTTGCCTGCATTGATCTCATTCATTGCTCCTTTTACACGCTGATCTGGTTCAATATCCACGATAAGCGTCTGAACTATTTCATATCCATAATGTGACATGGCCTGCACTTGAGACACATGCGACAACAATATTATTTGATAAATTTGGTTCAATACTGGTGGAAATATATTAAAGTACAACAAGAAATTACCTTTTCAAGTTCGTCTTCGACAGCTCTGGCTATGTCATTCTTCTGCTCAAAAGCATCATCTAAGTTCAACTTTGGAACACTTGACCTAATGACTGATAACAGCAGCATCACAAGTCATATAATCCCTTATTAGCATTAACCACAGTTAATGTAGTTTGCTAGACATTAATATGGTGTCTTAGAATGGTCACCATGCATTATTAGTCATGACATAGAACTTAAAACTACGGCAAGCAAAGGCATGTTTCTATTCGTGTGTTCGTTTTTTTTTTTTTTATTTGCTCCACATAACCTTTGATGTTTTAAACTTGAGGCCATCACCACAGTGATATCACCTTTAATTCATAAATTTGTTTATTTGAACATTTAGTTAAACAAAATTTGGGGAATTTGGAAGTTCAAGATAATTTGGAAAAAGAAAAATGGCAATAAAAACGAATTACATGTTTCAACAAAATTACTACACTTTCTACTGAATTGGATACATACAAGAAGCAAGAGAGCCCAAAATACGGAAGTTTGCCAGCAAATATCTAATCTACTTTTTGCTAATATTTAAGCACAAGGAAATCTTCTAGAACAGTTGAAAGGTATTTACTGTAGGAACCACAAGGCTGAAAGGAGGGTCATTACTTTACATAATGATCCTCCTGCATGACCCACCTGAATGTATTGCAATCAAGGGAAGTACATGTATAGCTGCGTATAGATGTGGACTAGCCAAATGGCCCAGTATCAATAATGCACCCTCGATTGCAACAATCGTACAGGTGCACAGGTTGTAATACAAAAACCGATGTACGGATCTAGAATTTATTCATACCATCAAAGACATAAGCTTGAATTTGTGACCTAGTGTTGCTGAGCCTATAAAAGGCATCCTGCGCTTTTCCCGCCAAGGCACGATATTGAATGGATGCAACAACAGTGACAAATACATTATCCTGAAGATTTACAATCCAATCAGAATTGAATCAAGTCCATCAAAACTTCATATCCAATTTTGATTTTCACACCATCAGATGAATACTTCTAAAAGGAAACAAGAAAAAAAAAAACAGAGAGGAAAATCCCAAAATGCAGCTAAGATAAATGACCTACAAACCTTGGTTTTCGTTTCACATCTAACGTCAAGTTGCTTAATACGCAATGAAAGAGTTCCAGCTATCTTGCTGCCGAAAAACCAAGGCACACAGTGACATCCAGGCTCAAGCGCATCAGTGAACTTCCCAAAGTCTTCTTTGATAGCAACATTTGACTGGCTCACTTTAATACAACCAAATGATTGCCCCATTGTATAATTTCTACATGTAAAAGTTTATTAGAAAATCACCTTATTGTAGGTCTCCATAACCACATCACAACTGAATTGTTTAAAGAAAGAAGGAAAGAAAAAAAGAAAAAAAAATGAAAGCAGCAAAGTGAAGCAAGATTACTTGTTACCACTTTGAGTTCATCTCAACAGATTACAGTCATAGCTCCATGAAAAACATCAACCAGGATAGGCATTGAAGAGAAAGAAAAAGATAGTCTAACATCAATTCTTTAAAATCAAATAAATGAATACCAGATGACAGCATATTCTTAAATCAGAAAAAAGTTGTAGGTTTTGCCGCTAAAATCTGGAGTCTCGGAAAAGAAAAAAAGGAGTTGCATGGATTCTAGAGTATTGCGAGGCAAGCAGAAGGCTGCATGTCGTATAACTCAATAAGATATCAGGCCTAGAATGTATTTCTACTTCTTGAATGCCCTGGAACGCATTTTTATATTGATTTTTTTGTAACTTAGCAGCCACTAAAAACTGTGCACTACAATGGTACCATTCAAATTGACAACAATCCTATAAAATCTGCCTTTATGTTACAAAACTAGCAGCATTATTAGAATACATTTGCCATGGGAGTCAAGCCCTCAAAGAAACAACGGGTTAAGATTTCAGTTCCAGGAAACTGATTGAGATATAAATTTGGAAAATTGGATATGGATCTCAAGGCCTCAAAAAAACTTGAAGTCCTAAGCAATTTGTCGATTACATGGGCATCTTTTAAACAATAAGATAAGGGTATGATGATGATGATGATGTGCATCCGTTAAATTATGATTCTCCTTTGGAAACCATTCTCATTTTTCATAGAACATCCATGAAAATTACCCATGAAGACTAAAAATCTTTCATTGTTCAAGGTGAAAGCATTTTTCTCAAAAAAAAATTTGCAAAAGGAGGTTCAGAACCAAGATTTATAAACCCATCTCACTTTAAGAAAAATAGAAACCAAAACCCAATAGAAAACTAAAACATTATGTAACTTCTCACATGACAAAACTGAGAAAGATGCTTCATATGAAAAAAATAATCAAAACCCAATAAAAGAAAGCATTATAATCATAACAAAAATCTAGAAAAACTCAACATCACAGCCAAACTATCCTCCTACAAAAGAATTGATAAAGAATATAATAAAAGCACAACATATTACATTCTAACATGAAAGGGTCATGATCATTATTTTGATAACCAAACATGACCTACTTCAAAGTTCAATCCAAACCTTATACAATACAAATACAAAAACAATATTCAAGAAAACAATGATCACTAAACAAAAATCTAGCAATATCAATTCAACAACGGAGAAAGGAAATATGCACTCACTAGAGGAGAAGATATCAGAAAAGCAAAGAGAAGAGGATGAAGAAAAACTTTACTAGCGATTTAGTATTTATAGTTTGTGGTCAAGTCGGCAATTGCATGATGAAGTCCTCGGCGTGACTAGTGAGGATTCTCAAAGGGGCCCACTTGTGATAAATCTAAACTATTTATTAAAGGTAAGATTTTATCCTATGGTAATCTTCACAATTATATCGCCCTATTTTTTTGTCTTCGTCAAAGAGTAGCAGACCTACAGAAGAAAGCAAAGTCCTCGGCCTAAAAATATGGAAACACACTCATAGATGGATCCCTAATTAAAGTCTTTATTAAGTGAAAGTTAGAAGACTCCAGAGTCCAGAGTCCAGACTCCAGACTCCAGACTCCTATTGGGGCCCACCTGACCTGATCACCCATCTGAATAGACCAGCCCCACCAGATAACCACCTATCCCAAATTTTTTTACACCGATCCGAATGAATTGGACCATTGGATCGACTGCCAATTTTTAATTTTTAATGTAAAACTGTTGAATTTGTTGGCCATAGAATAAGGGGTTAGAATGATTTGATGGGTCTCAAATTTTATACAGAGATAGGGCTCGTCTAGACCTTTCAATCTCCACCAGCCCCATTGATCGGTGGGAGCCCAGGTGGGCCCAAAAAAAGGTGCACATGGGTCTGCAGGGTAAATAGTGCACAGGTGAAAATCCAATAGGTGTCCCTGCCTAAATCAGTCCAAATCCTACAGGATTCCAAAGGATGCCATCTTTTTACTGAGTTGGAATTTTACAAGGACTCTTAAAGAGAAGTCTATTTACCCCCTAAGTGGCTTAGATTTTCCAAAATTGGCTCCAATTAGTTAGGAGCCTCACGAATTACTTTTGAGTTTGAATAGCATAGGATCTGGACTCCATTAAATTGCAAAATATTAGGATTGATTTTGATCCGGACTCCAATCCAATAAACCTTGTTGAGGATAATTGGATTTTTCTTAGCAAAAGTGGTCCACCACAAATGGAACTCACAGATTTATATGGTTGCATGAAATTTATTGGATAGGGATTTGAGATGTAAACGAGTCGGGTTCAGTAGAAGTCACACGGACTCAATTTATTGTAAATATTTGGGGTCCGGATTTGCCAACAGAATTATTACCTTTTCGATACGGTTCTGTGGCAATTTTCATTTGAAAGGGGCGGACCAAAATAAGTAAATGGATTTTCTGGGCTACTAGAATTTTCACGTGGATTTTAAGGGTGGACCCAAAATTATAAAAGGGGGCCCACTTGTGATAGATCTAAACCATTCATTAAAGATAAGATTCCATCCACACTAACCTGATTTGTGGGCCCATCACCCTAAGATTTAAAAAAAAAAAAAAAGAAAAAAAATAGATATGGCCCTATTTTATTCTCATCGTTAGAGTAGCATAGCTACAGAAAATGGATCTTTGATTTTGAGTGATCAATCTAAAAGGCACATTTGGTTACGGGAATCCACACACTTGAGGATTTATTCAATTAGGATTTGTATGGCTGTGGGTTACTGGTAGGGTTGCATACAGAACGATTTTGGATCGGATCCATAAGGGACCCGGACCCATTTCTAAATAACGGTTAAATAACAGTTCCGATTCTGGGTTTGGATTTAAATCGGAATCTATTTTGTTGGTTTTAGACCCGGTTCCAATAGGAAAATTCGGATTCAGTTTCAAAATCGGGTCCAACTAAAAGACAGAATCTAGTTCCAAAAGTGGTTCTAATTTCTCTGTATTTTTTTCATTTCTTTTTAAACTAAGTATATCATTCAATTTATAACATTACATCAAGTCTATCACCTCCAACATCATACATAAAAATGTCCAAAAAGGTTAATTTTAAGGTACAATTTGCAATATCAAAAACTCATATGACGTGTTCTGGGTCCACGGGCTGAAACCTATATGGGCCCTGAACCGGACCCGTTTATCAATTGGAACATAAAGGTTGACAAAGGTAGACCTTAATATAAAAAATTCCTTTGGAGCGGTTCATAAAACGATAGATACAAAGTACTTTCTTATTCTTATTTTGTGCAACACGTAAGACAAATCATGTTCACAATTGTAAGGCAAATCATATTCAAGAAACCCCTGATAGAGAGGGACAAGTTGGCATGCAAATCATCTAACTTGCTACTCACTTATCAAATTTTCAAGAATCATGCAAATTTCTCTCGGGTGGTATTTTGGAGGTAGCCCACAAGATCCAACTGCCTATTTTGATTTGCCCCTTTTAACAGAAAATTCTGAGTTCGCCCCAACGGTCTGAAAAGGTGATAATTAATTTAAATGTAGACCTGAAATTTTCATGTGGATTTCCAAGGGACACGAAATTTTTATAAGAGTTCTAGAGGAGGGCCTTATTTCATAGTCGGGCAGGGTGTTCACACCCCTATATCCTTATTTCATAGTCATCACTACAAAAACTTTCTTGCAAGGCAACATTTATTTCTTTTAAAGATGATCTCTCCATTGTAAGAGTTGCGGTACTTGTTGGAACACCATTCCACTACTCCCATGTAAGTTTCAAGTAGGGGTTGCAAAACTAGACCTAACCCGCATTTGGCACACCACACCATACCTGCATAAAATACGGGTCAGCCATGGGTTACGTTGTGGATAACCCGCACGTCCCACATACATTGGTGTTTATGTTTCTATCAAATGTATATTTACAAATACACGTACAAGAAATGTATATATATTTTTTATACTTGTACCATGCGGGTTTTTTTTTTTTTTTTTTGGCAGGGCTCTTTTGGCAGTACAAGGATGAATGAAATGCACACATGTAAACATATGTGGGGTTTTGGTGAAGAAGATTGCTTTATTCTTTTATTGGAAAACTTCTCGATATGTTCAATTGGCAATTTGGGGGATCGCTAGATTGGATTGGAGAATCTTTATAGATATCTTCAAAGCCTAGAAAATCTTTAAAACTCAATTTGGATTTGCATTAGAAATTTATAAAAAGTAATGATCTTGTTAGGATGGTCCGGTAAGGACTCTCACAGTCCAAAGTTAAAATGGCTATGAAAATAGACCTAAAAAATTGGGTTAACTTTGGATTTATAGACCTCCAGACAAAATATTGGGTACATTTTAATAATTGCACATTATATAGACGCAGAATAGGTGATGCACAAATCAATGATTTTCCTCTCTTTACTTGAGTACCAACATAATGGTACTAGGATATGGTCTACTATACTAGAAAGAATTAGAGAATATCGTACTGAAACTAAGATTATTTATATCCTTTTATAATGCAAGCTCTCATAACAATGTTGTTGAAATAATTAAACTTATGATCCCAGTTGATTTAAGTGGGGTTATTTTTCACAATAGATGTCCATTTCACATTATATATCTTATTGTTCAAGACGGTTTAACATTTATTAAGCCTATAATAGATAGCATTAAATCGGGGCATTCGGCAACAAGTCCCTCAACATTTCACTTTCTAGATCCATAATCTTTTCTCATAGCGTGGTCAGTCCTTTTTTTTAAATTTGAAGACCTAAAAGGTCCAAGTTACCCTTTCTTTAAAAGCTCTTATTTATTAAAGATAAATCATATCCCATGATTAGTGAGAAATATCATTAATAATGGCCAACTATCATTTAATTGGCCACGATTAAGGAAAATCTTGTAAATGAGATTTTCAAATAATTTTAAAATAACACAAATAAATTTCAAAAAATGAAAATAAATTTCAAAAGAACGCAAAGAAATCTCAAAAAATGAAAATAAATTTCAAAAGATGCAAATAAATTTCAAAAGAATGCAAATAAATTTAAAAAGAAACAAATAAATTTCAAAAGATTCAAATAAATTTAAAAAAATGTAAATAAAATTCAAAAGATGTAAATAAATTTCAAAAGATGTAAATAAAATTCAAAACCGCAAAAACATTTGCCAAAACAAAGATAAACCAATTTTCCAAATTTCAAAAAAAATCTCAAAAAACTCAAGTATTTTTAAGAAAACTCAATTAAATTTATTTCAAAAAGAAAAAATAAAATACAAAAACACAAAAAGATTTCAAAGAAAAATAGATTTCAAAAAACGCAAATAAATTTTTCAAAAAACTCAAATAGATTTTCCAAAAACTCAAATAAATTTGCCAAAAAACAGAAAGATTTGTTCAAAAACTTAATTAAAATTTTCAAAATGAAGATAAATTTGTCAAAAAATCAGATATATTTTCCAAAAACTCAGATAAATTTTTCAAAATGGAGATAGATTTGTCATATACTCAAATAAATTTTCCAAAATCTTAGTTAAATTTATCAAAATTTCAAATAAATTTTTCAAAAGCTCAAATAGAGTTTTTTTATTAACTTACATAAATTTGACAAAAACTTAGATAAATTTCACAAATCAATTCCGACCGTTGATGGGTCAAATTCTGTCTTTGACCGTACAACTAGCATCAGGCTCATGTCGGCACTATTGCCTGATGTTACTACTGAACTGGGCTTCTGACACGGGTTGCGTCGAACCTAACCCGAGCTTGACCTTGCCTGAGGAACTGGCCATTCTTCTTCCTCATTTCTGGTTCTGTAACTAGAAAAACGATATAACATGCAAGTCAAGAAGAGGGGTCTGATTCTCGTGCTGAACGTGGAAGCAAGAGAACAGAATTGGCTGCTACCAATCGCCATTCTAATGCCCAGCCGCAAGCGGCAATTCTACAGGCCGTCGATAAAACTCAGATAAATTTCACAAAGCGATTCCAACCGTCAATAGGTCAAATTCTGCCTTTGACCGTACAACTGGCATCTGACGTCGGTGCCGTTGGCTGCTGTTACTACTGAACTGGGCTTTTGACATGGGTTGCGTTGGACCTGACCTGAGTTTGACCTTGCCTGAGGAACTAACCCTTCTTTTTCCTCATTTCCTGTTCTGTAACAAAAAAAAAAAAAAATGATATAACAGCCCTGCTGCTCCCAGACCTACTGCTGATTGTAAGATTCATGGAAACACGCAAGTCGAGAAGAAGGGTTTGATTCTCGTGCTGAACGTGGAAGCAAGAGAACGGGATTGGCTGCTGCCAATCGACATTGAAATGACCAGCCACAGGCGGCAGTTCTCGGGTACAAGACACATAGGAGCTGGTCACACGGTTTCAGCGGAAGATGGCTGGAGCAGTTGGCTCCGGTCTTGTCGCGCTTTCACTGATGACGAAGCAGTCGAAGTTGCATGGTCGGAGCAAAGAGTGCTCTGACTGTTGCAGAACGGTGAAAGAGATTTGGAATCTCTGATCTGGTTGGTGGGCCTGCATCACCGTCGATCAAATTAAGGCGCTGAAACCGGAATATCAGAGATTTTCGCTTGTGCAACAGAGAAAAAAAAAAAAAAAAGGCTTGGCTTCAGCGGAGGAAGACAATCTCAAAGGAAGTGTCACGCCCCCAAAAGTGAAACTAACGTTATACGTGAGATTTGGGCCAATTAAAGTTTTTTCAATATTAATCAAATGCAACATAGCCCCAATCATGTCCCATAGGATCGAAGGCCGCGGTGAGGTATAAATATTTCATCGGTAAAACACAGCTGAACATCATAATAAATAAATTGTACAATATAACATTTCAGAGTATGTACATCTTCATTTTCTATAGTTTAAGTTTAGCAAAAGATAACAAAAGTATATTAATTAATGACTTCTATCAAAACCTAAGCTAAAAGATAATAAATACGAACTAACCAAAGTATGAAGGCACTCGTGTGCTGGTCACAACGACAATACCATCGACACACAACTCATACTTATCATCAGACTAAACTGCCCGAAGCGGCGCCTCCAGTTTCCCAAAGGTAAAAGTATCTGGTACCTATGCACCAAGTGCAGCATCAGACACGACGGTCGGCAGGCAAATATAAATATAAAACATCATAGATATGTAGTACTAAAATAGAGTAAACGAGTAATCAGAGTTACTGAAAATCCATAGCATTTGAATCAATAAAACAACTATCAAAATAGGCGGTCCACATAGGCTAATAGATGGGAACACATCCCAATCACAGAATATTCAGAGTGTTCAGAGTGATACTTCTTGGTATCTGGTCATGAGTTAGAGGCACCGTTTAACTCATACCAATCCTCTCTTGGCTCATACGGTTCAGTCCCCGTGGGCTCTGGCCTAGTCTTGCCTCAAGGTTCTATATTCAGAGTCCTCTCAAAGGTGGTGCCCCAGCTGTGTTGAACGTTAACAGCTAAATGGTTCCCAACAAACAGAATCCTAAACAAACATCAGTGAGGAACTAGGCTTTCTTGTGCGAACAAAATGCAGTAACAATAAATAAACTACTTTACTTTAATCAGATTAGACTATCAACAGATTTCAGACTTCATTAATAGTTTTCTTTAAGCCTTACAATCAAAGCCGCCTAGTCTCAACACTTCATACAGATCTCATAATAAACGGAACATCAAAGGGGATCCTAAGTCCATCATCTAAGTTCTTTATGTAATCCCAATACAAAGCAAAGTAAAAGAAGCTAAAGAACATGAACATTACATGTAGATAGTACTAGACGGTACGATTTGGAATCAAAAGCGATAAACAATCCAAACCTAAGTCAAATGTTAAACTCGAAGCATTGTACAACCTACTCAGTCAACGAAAGGTATAAGGTTCGCAATACCCGAACAAATAGTTTTCGTGCATAGATATAATAGAGGGTATCCCGTTGTCCAGTACCGTTCAAGATTGAGCTAGGTTAGATCCCAATACAACCGGAATAACCGTGAAGAACGTTGGCTAAAAACATCCTCACATATAGTCAAATGAGTCCAAAAAGGGTAGC
This sequence comes from Persea americana, assembly GCA_029852735.1. Taxonomy (NCBI): domain Eukaryota; kingdom Viridiplantae; phylum Streptophyta; class Magnoliopsida; order Laurales; family Lauraceae; genus Persea; species Persea americana. The sequence continues at coordinate 21,986,279 of CM056816.1, forward strand.
CAAAGTTCCGCCTAAAGTCCTCCAAAGCATGGTGAAAAGAGCCTTTGAAAAAGGTTCTCACAGTTGACCTGGTCAACCTAGCTCTTGGCCGGTCGACCGCATACACAGGCTACTCGGTCGACCGGGCCCTTGGCCGATAGACCGCCTACACAGCGAACCCGGTCAACCTGAAGGGAGCAGGTCGACATCTTCCTGTGTGCCCGGTCTATCGAGCCCTTGGCCGGTCAACCGGTGGTTGTAACTAAAAATGGGCAACAGTAAAATTCGTTAGGCTCCAGAGAACCTGACTCAGTGTCACCGATCGACGGGCCCCATGGCCGGTCGACTGCATACACTGCGAAAACAAAACCCAAGTTCTGTTTCTGCAGTGAAATGGGTCCAAAACCCAGCCTTTCTTCCCTGAACCTAATAGACAAACAAAATCAAGTAGAAATACGATCCACTCTCAACCCCCAAATCCATCTAATCAAGTCATTAACATTTCCATTTATTCCATTAAGCTAAAAAGCCTAATTATCATGATTTCAAGCCTCTAATTCAACAAATGAGCAAACGACATCTAAATCATCATATTTCCATACAAATCAAGGAGAGACAAATATATCAGAGTATATATATAAATATCTACTTGCCTTTCGTTGAAAATGCCCAAATCCATAAATCCTAGCTCCATAGCCCAACAAACCAAACCTAAGGGATAAATAGCAAAATAAAACTAAATTAAATATAAAATCAAAAGAGGGGAAGCTCTAAGCTATCAAACACATTTATACACCCAAAGTACATTAACCCAATCCTAAGGGGAAAAAGAGCTTACCAATTAGATGGGTGGATGGAGTGGTGGCTTGCAAATTGAAGATGAATGAGCTCGCGGGGTCCACGGGAAGATTATGATGGCCATGATCGATGGGGACGATTAGAGGTCGTGGGGCCCACTTGATTAGTGGTGATGGAGGGTTTGGTGGTTCATTGACAAGGATAAATAAGAAGACAGAATAAAGAAAGAAAGAAAGAATGGAGAATAAAGAGAGAGAACAGAGAGAGTGTGAAATGGTGAGATGAGTGAGGGTGCCTCACATTGACAGGTACTAGTGAGATAGAGAGAGAAAATAAGAGAGAATGAAATGGGTGAAATGGATGAGGACTTAATTCACGTGGGCAGTGAGGAGAGTGGAAGGAGATAGAAATAAAGAAAGAAAGAGAGAGAAATAAAGAGAACAGAGAGAGAAATGGTGGGATGGGTGGGGATCATAGTGTAAAATATCGGCCGATACCGGTTCATATCAGCCGATATGAACCGGTATCGGCCCATACCGAGCCGATATATTCATTGCGATACCGGTATCGGTATCGCAGGGAAAATATCCCCAAAATATCGGGATATAGCGGCCAAGATGAACTTCATCTCGGGAGAACCAATATATCGGCCGATATCAGCTGAGATGATATAAAATGAATAAAACCCTATTTTTTTAAAAATTTTCCCCAATCGTCATTTTCTTCTCCTCTCCTCTCATCTCCTTACTCCTTAGGGCAGTAGCCACACTCCATCACACATCTCTCTTGCATCTTTTCAAATAATCCTACATCTATTTCTTAAAGAAAATATTATTCAAGGTAAAAGAAAATCAACTTAAAGCATTTTAGTATGTGTATTTTGTTTTTTTTTATTTTTAGATGAAGTATAGAAATCATTGGGTATGTCACTTTGGTTGTGTTCTTCACTTAGAAGTTAGATCAACATACTTTCATATTAGATCTACTCATACACATGATTTTGATTTTTTTTCCAATTTTTTTATTTTCAAATTTTTTAATATTTGAATTATAATATTTGTCAATCCATCATACACTCATACTCATCAGTCTCTCTCTAGTCTCTGCTCTAGTCCCTTCTAACTTCAGGTAGACCATGAACCTTTTCATGCCCAAGTGCTTTATGATTTATCCATCTTACTATCATATTTCAGATCTTAATATGTTATCTTCATGGTCTTGAATTTCATAACATATTTACTGATTTAGTTAGTATTAAATAATGATTGATATGCTATCTTTATTTTCTTATATTTAACATTAATAAATTGATCATGAGCATCAATAATGGTTGCATTATATGAAATACTGGATAAGACACGGATTGCAGAACAGATAGGACTCATAATTTAAGGTGACTGATATTTTGATTTATTGTTGTTACTAATGCAAAAAAAAATATTGCTTTCCAGCATTGTCTAATATTCTGGATTTTTTGGATATTTTTGTGAATTTTTTTGGATTAAAAATAATTCACACCGCGACGACCGCGACAGACCGATATCCACAACCGATACCAATATCATATCGGTTTTTCGGTCCAGCCGATACCACGACCAAAACCGAGATTTTAAACCATGGTGGGGATGGTCACATGGCGGGGAGGAGTGAGAGAAAAGGAGAAAGAAAGTTAGAGAGAGAGAACGAAATAAAGAAAACAGAGAAAGGAAGAAAGAAACAAAGAAGGGAAATGGGGAAATAAAGAGTGATGGAGTGAAATGGGCGGATGGGTAAGATGAGTGGGTGCCTCGCGTTGACAGTGAGGAGTGAGGGAAAGAGAGAAAGAAAGTTAGAGAGAGAGAGAGAGAAATGGTGGGATGGGTGGGATGATTCACGTGGCAGGGAGGAGTGAGAGAGAGCAAGTAAGGGAGAGAAACAAGAAAGAAAAACATAGAAAGAAAGAGAAACAGAAGGGGGAAAATTGGGGAAAAACAGGGAGAGAGAGAAATAGGAAAATAGAGAGAGATGGGCCGGGGGTTTCGTCGGAGAGGATGGTGGCCAGGTGGTGGTGCAGGCCGTGAGGGTGGTGCTCTGGGACGGTGGGCAGCACAATTGGTTGAGAAAGAGATGAGTGAAAGAGATGGGAGATGAGATGAGACGAGATGAGAGAGATGAGTGGAGAAGAGAGAGGCTCGGTCATGGTGGTGATGGCGGCGGCAACGTGGTCCGGCAGCGACGGTGATGGCGCCGGGACGGTGGGGCAATGACTGAGGTGAGGGAGAGAGAACGAGAGAGATGAGAGAGTGAGAGGGAGCTGCTGTGTGAAGCGAATGAAGAATGGAAGGGGGGTTTGACCTAGTAAAGGGGAAAGGAAAAGGGGGAAAGTGGAAATGGGTGGGTCACTCACGTGAGTGATAAAGGTCGGGAGGGTAGATGGGGAAATTAGATGGGAAAAAGGAAATAGGATGGGGGATGGGGTTGGACTTTAGAAAATGATCCAATGGGCTTGAATTGGGTTAGGGTCAGGTCAAGTTTCGGGCTGGGTTCGAGGGTCCGGCTTGGAATGCAACAGAAGGATTAAGTCTGGGAAATTAAGTAATCTACTGGATGGTGCCAGAATTTTGAAAAACGGAAAATACTAAAAAGCCCTCGAAACTTTCCGGAAATAGCAACACACACCCCTACTGTACCCAAACGGGCTTGGATCTCAACCCAACTTCGTACGCGCGATCCTACTAATTAATCGGACCTATTTGGTTTATAAACGAACTTAATTAGCTAAAAGTACAATTAACTAAACTAATTACAACATTGAAATTTCGGGATGTTATAGGAAGAGATCCAAAGTCGCAGCAGGCCAATCACAGAGAACAAATCTGGAAATAGTGGTTCAAAGAGAATGACACAAGTTTTGACCTTTTGGTTTGGTGGAAAACAAATTAAACTAAGACTTCCAGTGCATTTTGTCATGAGCAAGCTTCTAATGTGGGTGGACAACTGATCATTGATAGAAAGGCGAGGTTAGCGGAAGAAATGGTTCAGATATGCATGTGCCTATGAAATTAGTTTTTGGTAGAGAAGAGAAAGGAAAACTTGATGCTAGAAGAAGAATAAAAAGATGACTTTTCAACATTAGAAATAGAGGATTTTACCCAAAAAAGCCCTTAAGACTCGTAATAGGCCAATAACACCATCAATATCTTATATAGACCATAGTAGTCCCAAAGGCCCTGTTTAGATTTTTTTTTAAATTTTTTCTCTAAGCAGGGATATCCCCAAACCCAAAAACATTTTTATCCTTTTCCCCTATTCCCCTATTCGACATCTTCTCTCTCCCTCCGTCTATCTTCCTTTCTCTCCCAATTGGTCGACAACGGCAACAGAGATCGACTCAACTGCAGTTCTTCCTCTCCTCTCCTCCCAACCTACATTTCTTCCTCACCGCCGGTACCAATCCCTTCTCTTCTTATTTTTCAGGTTTGATTTTTCAGTTGTTGCATTGGAATCTCATATTGTTTGTTGGTTTTATTTTGTGCCATTTGATGTTCTCTCTGTGTTGGATGTATTTGTTTGAGACGTGTGATGTTCTCATTGAAATTGGTTGCCAATCCAAGGGCCTTTTTTTTACCCTATGGGAATTGAGATTCCTCACAAGAATTTTAGCCTTTTTTTATTGTTGTCCTTTTCATTCAAGTGAGAGTTCCTGTCATGGGATGGTGAGAATTTGAAAATCACGCACAGCACTTGTGTGAGAGCACCACAGGTGAAAAATACAAACTAGCTAATCCAATTTTTTGTTGTAGATGTTTTCTTTCATATGTAAAGGTTTTGGCAAAATCCACAATATGAAGGACTTGGGACACTTTCTACAGAAAATGTGCCCTCTTTCTTCACCATCACTCCACAGAATTTGCAGATTCTATCAATGCTTAGTCAATACAAATGTCTATGGAAAAGTATTATGGATTCTTAATGCCAGGGAATGCATTTTTTGGAAACATGGCCAGTGTACCCAACTTTACTTGGGCAGAATGATGCAGAGAGGAGGGATATAGTGCACCTTTTTTTTTTTTTTGAAAAAAGAAGCCACTAGTCTGATCTCTCCTTTAGATTTCAAGACTCTCAAAACTGTGGATAAACTTTTAAATGAAAAAGTTTTGTACCTAACATCGAACAACGCATCCATTGGGAACTTAAGATTTTCTTTGGAAATGTTGCTGCCCAAGTGTACCTTAGAAGAGGAAAGTCAATCTCCTATTGACAAATCTCTACAACTTCTTTCTCCTTCATTAGTCCCTTCTCTCTCGGTAGTGTTTTCAAGATTATAACTTACTCTTTCTTGCTAAGCTGGTTCTATACATTTGTAGTGTCTTCACAACTAGTTATTCAATGAAAGCCCTCGTAGAAATGTTAGCCTAGTTGAGTTAATTGAGTTTATTTTTTTACAAGGGACTAAAGTTGTATTTCTCGTGCTTGGAATAGGATTCATAGGCTTGAGTGTTTTACTTTATGGTTTTGATTTCATTATTGTTGTGGATATCTCATAATGCATAATCATCTCCAAATCTGTGTTCGAGAATGGATGATCTAATGTGCACATTAGCTATTTGTTAAAATTCTGCAGAGAATCCTATTATTTTTCTTTTGATGTAATTGCATTGATGTGTTATTTATCACAAGGCTATGAATGGCTTAAGGGATTATTGGAGCAATGCCAACAAAATATACTTTTTTTTTGGTTTATGAAAACTCATTTAAGTGAGTTGGTGATGAATTTTTCATAATAAACACAAAGCAATATTAGAATGATTAATGATCCCCTCTGGGTGAGGAAGGTTGGGGAAGAGAGTAAGATGACGATAAGCTTAAGGAAGATTCCCACATTTCTTATAGGAAAAGGAGGAAGAATTAGATTTTTTTGAATCCTCGATTAGGGATTTCTTTGGGCGACAAAATTTGGAAAAAGTATTCAATCAACAACCAAGAGCAATAACTAAGAGGGAACAAATATCAAGGACTTTTTAAGAGTGCTGGGAGACTATTTAAACAAGGAACTTTTTCACATTGATGTAAGTTTTCTATAAATTTGTATTTTACTACAATTAGATGTTTACCGTTGTGGATTTTTTTATTAATTTGCAATACATTTTCTCTTTTGCCATATTAATGTGAAGAAAGTATAACAAAACAATGACTTCCTTTTTCAATTGACCATTGTCCGCCCCACATGAACAAGAATTTTGGGTCCACCACTGGCTGGCCACATATAGCACAGGGGCTGGAACCTCAACTACACAATGCTCGGGATAGAAATTTGCAGCTTTACCCGCACTATCATGGTAGTTTTGTTGGCTTGCTTTCAGACCGAGGGAATTCGGACCAACAGTAGTGGTTTTCCTTTTCGTTTTCATTTTCCTTTTCCTCTTTAGTTTACACTAGCACAAAGGGATTTTGTTATAACCCTTGCATCTCGCTACAAATTTTCTGTATCTGAGGTGATGCCACTCTATCCCTATAACTATGCTTTTATCTTCCTAAGGTTTTTAACACAAAATAATTTTCCAAATTAAAAAAAAAAAAAACAACAACATTAGGGCTGACCAATGTTTTTTTTTTGAAATTGGTTGAATGGTTTTTGTTGTTATGTGCTTTTAGAGATGACCAAGAAGCCAGAAATGACAATTTCATTTTGTTTTTATCATTAACTTGATCGTGGAGACCAGAAACTTTTGAAAAGATATCATATCAGTCTTGTTTTTTGAGAAAAGGTGATAACATTATGTAGCATTAGAGTTTGTTCCTATTCTTTGTCTGAAAAAGATTGATTGGTCCTTGTTGAATGTGTTTATATGCTTTAATCATATGAGGGGATATCAGGACAGTGAGCTACTCAATGAATTTAAGGATTACTATAAATTCAGGTGAGCTTCCATCGCCTTATTATCTCTTTTGTATTATATTAATGAGTTATGATGATGGCATTTGTGTATTACTACAAGAAGAAGGAATTAGATGTGATTTGCACGCTTGTAGATAGTAACGTGCTAAATGTGATGGATATGAAGGAATGAAAAACACTAGTCTTTTTACTGTATCACATTGATCACTTCAGTTTGCTGGTCGGTTACCCAGATGAGGTAGTGTGGGAATTTTATAATAACAAGTGATCATTTTTCTCCAACTACTTGCAAGGAATTTGTAAGTATTTATTGTACTATCTTTATACAAATTATTCTCTAACTAGTTGCAAACTAACCTTCTATTGTGATACTCCCCAGGTTGGTTGGCTCACCCAAAAATTTGCGGTTTATGGTTGGAATGACCCTCTCGTCTGGACCTTTAAAGAAAAGATAGACATGCCCCACCAAGACAATGGGAACGACTGTGGGGTCTTCGCATGTGCTTTCGCCGAACACTGCATCCTCTGAAAACCGCTCAAGTTCACACAAGCTGACACTCCATTTTATGGGAGCAAAATAGTTCTGAAGATATTCGAAAGGACCTAGGTGCTAAACTCCTATTGATTGGATTTAAGTGCTTTTGACTAAGAAACTGACCTTGATCTTTTTATGTAATTAACTAGTTTTTTTGTATAGTCAGTTTGCATGTATATTCAGTTGATACAATGGAACATGCTTTTGGAGAATTAGATATGCATAAGGTTTCTAGTAAGAGACGATGTATTTGTGTAGACAGTTGTTAATTTGATTTACCTATACTATTATGTTAGAATATGCATGTAATTGGCGGGGAACTTGCTGTTAAACGTTAATTGACGGATGTGAATGTGAATATTTGGGTCTACCTTTGATGGACGAATGTATGATTGTCAAGGAACTTGTTGATTGGTATGAATGTGAAGATGCATGTTTACCTTTGATACAGGTTTTTTTCATGTCTTTATGGGCAATAGAGATGCATTTTTCTTCTGGGCTAGACAGGGATGGATACACATGCATTGCCTTGTGGGCGGGGATATCCCCGCCAATGAATGTGTTTTGGAAGGGGTATCCCAACCTATGATAGTGTTGTGAGAGCGGATATCCCTGCCTGCGTCAATGCTGTGAGGGGGGATATCCCCACCCAATAGAGTGCTGTGGGTGCTGTCTCTCAGAGTGGTTTCAGTTGGGACAGGGATATTCCCATCCAAATTAGTGCTGTGAACAGGGATATCCCTACTTGTGTCAGTGTTGTGAGCGGAAATATCATTGTCCACAAGATTACTGCGGGTGCTGTCTCTCAGAGTGGTATCAGTTGGGATGGGGATATCCTCACCCAAATTAGTGCTGTGAAGAGGGATATCCCTGCCTGTGTTTGTGCTGTGAGCTTGGATTTCCCCACCCATTAGAGTAATGTCTCTCAGAGTGGTATCAGTTGGGACGGGGATATCCCCACCCATTTTAGTGCTGTGAACAAGGATATCACTGTCTGTGTTAGTGATGTAAGCGGGGATATCCCCACACACTAGAGTATTGTGAATGGGGATATCCCCGCTCACCTGATACTTGGAGGCAAGATATTCGTTCGGATAAAAAAAAAAAAAAAAAAAACCGCAAAGGGGAAAAGGGAGTTCGACAGCCTTTAAGTTGTAATAAACGATGAACAGGGATATCCCCACTCATTTACTTAGAATGAACTGCGATATCCCCGCCCAATACTTAAAAAAAATAATAAAAATAAAAATAACTGGCGGGAGGACCCAACTGGTCTAGATAAGATGTTGATGGTGTTGTTGCCTTTTGACAAGTCTTTGAAGATTTTCCTGATAAAATCTTCTTAGAAATATCGTAGTATTCAAAAATCCAATTTATCATAGCTGTAAACTTGTAAATTGTAAATTTATTTTGAGTTAAAAATTATCATACTTGTAAAAAAAATTTCTTTTCGTTTGTAACTTTTATTTTAAGTTCAAGATTATCATTGAACTTGTAAACTTTATTTCAAGTTGAAAATTATCGTCAAAGTTGTATACTTTATTTCAAGTTGAAAACTATCATCCAAGTTCAACGTTTTGTGCGTTTTTCTTTTTATCATTCCTTTTCGATTTTTAAACAATTCAAAATAAGGAAGCCCATGGGCCTGCCAAGCATGACACGTGGGCCCGCACAACCCAACATGGCCAGGGCACGACCCAACACGACATGGCTAGGCTCGTCGCTTAGGGCAGTGCTAGGCTGAGGCCTCGCTAACCAGGGCACGACACGACCCGTGGAACAGCATGGTCAAGGCACAGCTGGGCCAACCATTTCTCGAGCTAGCTGTGCGAGCATGACACAACCCATTTTACATACCTAGCCGACACAAGTGGCTAGAGCGGCATATCCAAGGATGAATCCCTGGATAGTCGAGTGACAAGTGGGGTTGTCTATCAATTGAACAACCCCAAAAATCTCTCTATTAAGAAACATGTGAGATCTGAACTTTTTTCAGAAACATGTGACATCAAGACTTGTTAAAAACCTAAGAGATAATCTAAATTAACAGGGCACGATAAAAACCAAAATTGATTGTAAAATTGAACCTCTATTTTGAAATCAAGTTCCCTCTCTTAATTTATATTAATTTGGGTTTGATAGGTCTAAATAGGATGGAAACAGGTCCCTGAATACTTGTATTGCAAAACAACAACCAAGAAAAAGAAAAAAAGAAAAAAAAAAGAAAAGAAATAAAGGTATTCAATATTTGAACCCATTTTTAATTCGGGTCTGGGGTCTCGTTGATTGCATAAACCAAAATAAAATTGAAGTCTGGATTCGGATCAATTTTTGCAATATGATTTTAATTAAGAAAAAAATATCTTGATTTTGGTCTGGATCCATTCCTTATTAGCAATTCAGGTTCGGTGTACACCCAACCCGACCCATTTTCATCCCATCTGTACATAACAGTATAAAAGTGTTGTTTAAGGATTTCGGTCTCAATATGGGCCTGGCTCCTGCCCTTCATTGAGGTTCCCCTTTAGTAATCTGGATCAGAATTATTTCAAGAGGGATTTTCCTTTTTAATATCTTTCATGTCCCCAAAATCAATATCACCCCCCCAACTCGCAAAGTCTAAAAATTATTTTTTATCGTTTTACATTTGCTCGTTCCCTCGATATTGAAGCCTAATCATGTATTTTGAAACTTTCATTAATCCAACGATTGGTCATGAATGGATTGGATAAATTAAAACCGGTTATAAGTACTTGTGTTGGTTGTTGTCATGATCAATTTAGATTTAATGAAGTGATCCTTGTATTGATAAGAAAAAATGAATTTATGTAGGGTTGTTCTCTCCCACTAAGTGTAATTGTTAATGGTACCTGCTTTATAAAGCAAATTGAGTCCAAACATTTGAAATTATGCATATAAGGATAAAAGTGTCATTTCGCTTTAAAAACCTGTGGTGGTTGGAAGACTTTTGATTTTGGAGAGAAAGAACGTATTAAAATGAAAAAGCAAGGGCCTATTTGCAAATACTAAAACCTCAAGGGCCTATTTACAAATCCTACAAACCTTAGGGGGCTATATACAAAAAGCTCTTATTTTAAAAATCTCTTTTAGTAGCTACTTAAGATCTGGGTTTGAACACATAGTTCTAATGCATGGGCCACTGTAATATGTAGGCCACCCGGCCCAAGTTACCCCCATCACACACCACCAACTCTTCCAAATTGCCACAACCTCAAATTTGACATTCATCCAACCATTACTCGCAGTGAGATGGAAATCTAAAAATTTGGTGCCTCCTAAAAATAATTAAACTCTAGGGCTATAGACAAAGGGATTAGGAACATCTAATGAGGCTAATATTTTGCATATCCCTAGATCGCATTGAGATCTTTCATTCTCGCACCTTCCCATGATTGGCATGGCCCCAAGTATGCTCCATTGGTGAGTTCTAATAAGTGTACTATAGGTGATTAACACTAATAAAACTCTATCAGTATGGGTTGCAAATTAGTATCTGATTAACTGAACTCTTGCTTCCAAATAAAGTGAGTATTGAACCTGTTTTCGGATCAGGGAATAATTCAGATTTGGATACAACATATAAGATCTTAAACATTCAGATCTAGATCCAAGTCCTTTTATCTAAAACTGGTCATTATATATTTAAGATTTAGATCCGAAGCAGATCATTATACATATATTTTATTTTATTTTATTTTTATATTTTTCAGTTGATGCTGGATCAAAAGATGCAACACACAGTTTCCATGTCAGATCCGAATCTTGATCTTATCTATGAAGTCGGATCCAAACGCAGTGCTAATCTTATAAATCAGTTCCATTTCTTTTAGCAGCAAATGGGGGTGCCATGAAAGGTTCAGTGCCAATTGTATCAGGTTGGTCCACTAATTAGATGGCCAAGATCACACTTCCAAAGGATACATGCATCTCATCTAATGTTAAGCGCCCACTTGACTTCCAGGTCTCGATCATGTCCTCAAGTCTTCAAGCAATGATCCACTTCCGAGCACCAACGATACAAAATGTACAATGTTCTTATGGGTTCTCACTCCATAAGAATCAGAACAAACATTCCATGGAAAAAGATATGTTTCGTTAAAAATTTTAAAAAATAGAGGTGAAAGTAGAGTTTCGAAAGTCATCCTCACGATAGGGCAATGTAGCAAGTCAGGAATAGAGATTCCTCATCATCAACATTAGTGCATATCAATGAGTACAGCTGAGAAAAATTAGTATCAATGTGAATAAATCTAAAAACCGAAGATATTTTCAAATCCTATATAAAAAAAAATAAGGATTTCTACTGGCCCAAAGCCTTGGAGTACTACAATTGCCAAATGTGGGTTTTCCATGACTCCAACAAAAACAGAGGAATCCCCAAGGATTTGATTGCCAAATGTGACCTAAATTCATTGTTTTTCTATTAAGTTTTAGATCACAACAGATCCGAGTTAAACCAGATGGCCGAACCAGGTTGGAATTGAACATCCGTTTCACTCATATTCTTATTAAGTTTTTTAAACATTGCTAAATCTGAACTTCAAATTAAAACTACCATCACTGTCATATAAACCGCTTGCATATATAGCATCCTGCTATTGACACCTGACAGGTTATACCCAGTAACCCTACAATTCAAATGAGTTTTAAGTCTTTAACCCAGAAGAACAAGAAAGCATATATGCATGGATATAATCCGACTATGAGGAAACGAAAACAAAACAACCCTATATAAATCCTTCTTGGACAAACACCAACCTCAACAGAACTCATGTACTAAGGTGGAACAAATGCAAACATCAGTGCTGACTGCCCTGAAGAAGCCCATCTCTTATTTGAGACACAATGTCCCTGACAGCACCAGGCCCATGTGGGATGAACACAGATGAGGATTTTGAGGACGCACCAATCTCTTTCATGGTGTCAAAATACTGAGTAACTAACACCATGTCCATCACATCCTTCGCTGTTGTCCCGTGCACATTGGCAGAGAATGCAAGCACACTCTCCCTCAGGCCATCCACGATGGCCTGGCGCTGGCGAGCTACACCAAGGCCTGCCAGATACTTGGACTCCGCATCTCCTTCAGCTTTCTTAATCTGTAGAATCTTCTCAGCTTCAGCTTTCTCATTCGCTGCCACCCTCAGTCTCGCAGCTGTAATTACACCACGGATATATTTTAGTATTTGAATTGAGCAAAGTAAATTCGTGGGGTTTCCTCTTAATAGAAGCTTAAAAAGTTCAAACTTCAGTAATCAAAAGGAGCTTAATCAGGAACTATCCTCGTGTGAAGGTAGTGGGGTCCCCATTACATTATGAGAAGTTCATAGTCAATTGAAAGCACAACCATATATTTAAAACATAATTATACTTTAGGCTATGTTTGGCTACTTGTCATTTTGAAAACAGAAAATGACAAACAAAACCACGAGAGTATTTTAAACCCAAGATGGAAAGTAACCAGAGGTCGATCTAGCTCATCTTTTTTATTTTTCATTTCTTGATCAATGACATAATTTGAACCTGCAACCTCATGATTGCGTCTATGAGCACCTTCCAACTGCGTTGTGGGCTCTTGCCATGCCGTAGCATCCTCTTGAAAAGAAAGTTTTCCTTGACTTACATAAAGAAAAGTTCAATTTCCAAAAAATTTAAATTTCTGTTAAGCCAACAGCAGTGGTACTTGCCTGCATTGATCTCATTCATTGCTCCCTTTACACGCTGATCTGGTTCAATATCCACAATAAGCGTCTGAACTATCTCAAATCCATAATGTGACATGGCCTGCACTTGAGACAAATGGAACAGCCAAATTATTTGAGAAATTTGGTTCAATGATAGTGGAAATATATTAAAGTACAACAAGAAATTACCTTTTCAAGTTCGTCTTCTACAGCTTTGGCAATGTCATTCTTCTGCTCAAAGGCATCATCTAAGTTCAACTTTGGAACACTTGACCTAATGACTGGTAACAGCAGCATCAAAAGTCTTATAATCCTTTATTAGCATTAACTATAGTTAAAGTAGTTTGTAAGACAATAATATGGTGGCTTGGAATGGTCACCACGCTTTATTAGTCATGCTATAAAACTGAAAGGAGGTGCTGATTTCTCACAGACTATGTTAGGTTCAAACTAATACCTGTGATGGTCCTCAGTAATAATGCATTGATATTTCAAAGATCAGGCTAAGTCCCCAATACAATGAGGGTCATAATTCAAAACCTATAAACAGCAGCATGAGCTAATACTGAAAGGAAAGTATATGTTAATGAATAGGGGTGTAAACACGCTGAACTTCATGCTTATGAGTACCAGTGCAAGGAAGCCAAGCTGAGAAGAAACTTAAGCAACTTGAGGTTCACACAAATGTTAAGAAAACCATCATGGATTGAGTTAAACCAAAATTTGTGCAGGTTGAGCTTGGATCAAACACTAAACAAGCCAAGCTCTTGTTGAGCCTGGACAAGTAGGGACATAGTTTGAGCCTTTGAGTTTAATTCATGAACCACCAAGCTAGCTAGCTCAAGTGCAAGATCATGGCCAATCAAGGAAGCTGAGCAGAAACTAGCTTGAGGCTTCACTTGTTAGATAAGTTCTGGCCTAAAGCTCAAGCCCAATTGAACCGAATCAAGCAGGCACAGTGTGGAGACCCCATCTGACCTATAAAAGGAGAAGAAAAGGTTACTGATTCTAATGCACCAAGACATATACCTGTCTGCCTACCTATGAAAAAGAACTAAAATTGATTAAGCCTAACCTACGACTGATAAACTAATTCCTAATTTGAAACAACTAGTTCATGATAACAGTGCAAATAATGACAAACAACCTTCAAGATAGTAGAAAATACCCTTCTCAAACTGTTTTCTTGAAAACTATGGCAAGCAGTGACATTTTTCTTTTCTCTGTGTTCGTTCTTTTTTGCTCACAGATGAGGATGATGCCTGAATACAGCATCTTAGATGCCTGAATACAGCATCTTAGATGTTTTAAACTTAAGGCCGTCACCACAGTGACAACAGATCACCTTCAATTCAGAAATTTGTTTATTGAATATATTTAGTTAAACAAATTTGGCGAATTTGGGAGTCCCAGTTCAAGACAATCAGGAAAAAGAAAAATGGTAATAAAAATGAATAGAGCATGCTTCAACAAAATTACAACACATTCTACTGAATTTGGATGCATAAAAGAAGCAAGAGAGACAAAAAGACTTGGATGTTTGCCAGAAAATATCTAATCTACTTTTTGCAATGCATAAGGAAATCTGGTAGAACAATTGGAACGTATTTGCTGTGGGAACCACAAGGTTGCAGGTTAAACCAAGCTTCCTTTAGATACTACCCCTCCTGCATGACGCCACCTGGATGTTTTTCAATCAAGGGAAGTACACGTATGGATGGGCATACAAGTGGACTAGCCAAATGGTCCAGTATCAACAATGCACCCTCGATTGCAACAATTGTACAGGTGCACAGGTTGTAATACAAAAACAGATGTACAGGTTTACAAAATTATAGCTCAGGTCTAGAATTTATTCATACCATCAAAGACATAAGCTTGAATTTGTGACCTAGTGTTGCTGAGCCTATAAAAGGCATCCTCCGCTTTTTCCGCCAAAGCACGAAATTGAATGGATGCAACAACAGTGACAAATACATTATCCTGAAGAAAAAAATAGCACCTAACAATTTTACCATCTATAGATTTCCACAAAATAAGTATTTTTAGTCTGCAAACAAAAGCAAATATATAATAGAAAGGAGAAACACTCGAGTTAGTGAGAAAAATTCATGACAACTGCAGTCCAGTCAATCAATACTACTATTTTTATTTTGAAAATGCCAATACAAATTTATTGAAATAGAGAAAGATGACCTGCACATGCCCTCAAAGACTAAACTAGAAATCTACCAAATGATCTACCTCTATAGAGGATGCTAAGCTTCATAGTTTCATCAAAATCAAAAGTGAGCCTCCTAGGCACCTTCTGTAAAAGGGTTCATCTGCACCCACTTCAAGTGGTAAAGAGCCCTTATAAGAGTTTTTATTAGAAACATTTAGAACCCACTCTTATAGCCAAACATTCTGTCCAGAGTCTCCCACACTCACCGGTCCTAAGAAAGCTAACACTAGTAACATATGGAGCATTCTTTAAGGTGAGACCGACTCCAAAGGCCTTTCGATTTCGAACCACCCTCCCTCAAACAACGATGCCCATTCCCTTCACTGTTCTCCATACGAAATGCATTCAAATTCCTTGAACTTTTATGCTCCAATGCATCAAATTCAACAGCTGTTCAAGTAAACTGATGATGTAAGAGCAAAGCAGTTTTGCCTTCAAAGCTCTTTAGTTTCTTTCCTTCCAAATGCCCCAAAATAATCAGGCCAATGGTAACATTTCTGAGTGAACTGGGCATGCCTAGAGAAGATTTCTCTCTCCGAAATGAAGGAACAAAAGGACACAGGAAACAGAAGAAAGGGGACAAGAAGGAAAACCAGATAGCTAAGGAGAAAACGGATTGCATGAAAAAAAAAAACAGATCAACCGACTCTTTAGACCAACACAAATATATATCTATATATATATATATATTAGGAAGAATTTCATGCATTATAATTCATATTTCAATGAATTGAGTCAAATACAATTGAAAGCCAGACTCTGTTTAAATACTGCTCGACAAGATGCTGTACATATCATACAAAATACAGACTATTTAAAAATGGAAACAACTTAAAAAAGGAAGTGCATGCTCATTGAATACAACTTAAATATGCTTTTGGATGTTCTCATTTATCCCCCACTATTTGAAAGGATAAGAGGTCTTACTACTTCCTAAATCAAAACGGACAGATAATGCAGCAAAGGGAAACACATCCCACAATTACCAAGAAAAAACAATGACTACAGAAGTAGTAAGGTCGAACAGGGCCATTGACGAGATTTAGACTCGACTTTACCACTTGTTCTTTGGGGATTTACATTTATTATAACTGAGTCCTTAGCCAACCCCCTTGTTTTTAAAATATTATGTTGAAACGTAACAGCCAAAAGATAGATTTTATAAGGTCTATTTCATGTCAGAAAGAAAGCGTGTAGGGAGCGGTGCAACAGTCTGATAAACAGATGACTATTTCAAGTCAAAATGTTCATTCGACTGTTTCATTTCTTAGTACATGTTACAATCGGAGGGCTATTTTGTCAGTTCACAATCACTTCTGTGATCATCTTTCTACTTATTTGTGTATTTACTTTAATGAGGGACTCATAGTTTGGGATTGTAGGAATGTCACTTCCAATTTTAGTGGAGATTCCTGATATATCAACCACTGAATAACACTTGCAGCATCCAAAATTCTAGCAAGATTATAACTGAAATGCAAATGGTCGGAAATTTTGTCTCTAAGATTTTCAATCAGCATAGAGATCTAAATGTTTCTGAGAAACTCTTTTAACATTAGGTGCATAATACATCGTCACTTTTGTCTCATTATCCCTACTGTGAATACAGCCAGAAAATCCTAAGCAAAAAAGGAAGGAAAAAGAGGGCTGCAAAGGGGACCCAACACCTAATCAAAAAAATTATAATCAAACACGAGCACCCAACCCCTTGCTAGGCAGAAGATGCCAGATGAATGAAGAAGTATTGTAGTACCCATATAAATGAATGAAGAAGTATTGTAGTACCTATATATAAGAACAAGAGAGATATACAAAACTATACTAGCTACCATGGGATTAAGCTTATGAGTCATAAAATGAAGCTATGGAAGAGAGCAATGGAGCAAAAACTTATACAGAAGACCAAGATATCTGAAAATCAATTTGGTTTTATGCCAGGGGCAGGGAGGTCAACTATGGAAGCTATCTTCTCACTTAGCCAATTAATGGAAAGATAATGAACGAAAAGGAAAATTCTGCATATGGTCTTCATCGATCTAAGAAAAAGCTTATGACAGAGTGCCTAGAGATTTAATTTGATGGGTTTTAAATAAAAGAATTGTTCCAAGAGGTTATATAGAAATTATTAAAGACATGTATGAAGGAACAGTAACGAGGGTGAGAACCACCTGCGGAGAGACATGTGAGTTTCCAGTGACCATGGGTTTGCATCAAGGGTCAGCTCTAAGCCCTTATGTCTTTGCATTGATTATAGATGAGTTAACTGCTGATATTCAAGAGGAGATAAATTGGTGTATGTTGTTTGCAGATGATATAGTGTTGGTGGATGAATCAAAAGATAGTGTGAATGCAAAACTCGAGACATGGAGATAGGTTTTAGAATCTAAAGGCTTTAAAATAGGTCGTACAAATACATAATATATGGGTTGCAATTTTAGCGGGCATTTACAAAGAGTTGAAACTACTGTGAGAATTGAAGCCTAGGAGATACCATAAAGAGATTCATTTCATTACATTTGTTTGATAATTAGCAAGGATGTGAAGATTGACATAGGATAAAAGCAGGATGGTTAGAATAGAGACTTGCTTCTTGAGTGCTCTATGACCAATGAAATCCAAAAGGATTTAAGGGGAATTTTTATAGGATTGTGATTGGACCAGCTATGATTTATTGAGTAGAATGTTAGCCAATCAATAAGCAACATATGCCTAAAATAAATGTAGTAGATATGTGAATGTTAAGGTGAATGTATGATAAAACTAGGAAGGATAAAATTTGAAATGAGCATTTTCGAGAGCATCTAGGGGTAGCATCAATGGGGGATATAATTGAAGCCATTTGAGATGATTTAGGCATGTCCAACGCAGGTTGATAATGGAGCTGGTAAGGAAAATCTTAGCTATGCAGATTGATGGCCCACCAAGGGGAAGAGGCAGGCCGAAGAGGATGTGGATGGAGGTAGTAAATATAGATCTGAAGAAGTGTAACTTATCTAAGGATGTGACTCAAGACAGATCAGAATGGAGAAACATAATTCATATAGCCGAACCCAACATAGTTGGGACAAGCCTTTGATGATGATGATAACGACGACGACAAGTGCCCAACTTGTTCTTTAGCAAGAACCCACTGCCTCATTGGCTCTCTGCTTAACAAAAGAAAAAGGAAACACTTAATTTTGCACCAAACCTGACTCTTCACAAGAAACATATGCAAGCTACCAAAGAGCCTTAAGAGATGCCCGAACCGCACTGGACTGCAGATGTGGAATCACCCTCCGCTATAATGTTCCAAAGACCAATCCAATCTACCTCATAGGGTCACACTCAAGGTATTTTTTGTTTCCATTCTATTAGGTCTTTGACAAAACGGGAGAGAAGAATTCTTAAGGTTACCAAATTCCCCTAATTTTTAGGAAAAGGCCACTAAAAGAGTGAAAATTGTCTAATGTGGTAGGTTTCCTTAGGAACTTATGAAAAGCTACCTGCAGCATACGGCAATTTCACCTCCCTCTTGTTGTACCTATATTTCCACATAAAACAAAGGGTTTTGAGGAACCATAAGGTTTTTTACTCTCCCATGTTGCTAGACCAAATCTGTTTAGATTCAAATTATTCCATTTGAATATATGAGAATGTAAAAAAGCAGAGTTTCATAACGTGTAAAGGTATATTAATCTCCTTTTAATTGTTCATTGTTTTAAATTGCTTGAGACTTTAAGGCCTTTCAACCTCTTTTATAATCAGGTGAAAAAAAAAAAAAAAACACTACCAAGCCCAAGAACCACCCAAACATATTCACTAACCTTCTCTTAGTTCTAATCCTTTACCATTCATTCCACGATCTACTAATTTCCTTTGTCTAGCAAAATATTGCAGCGTACTCTAAAATATGCTACAGCTAACCATATAGATTTCAAAAATATCCAAGTCACACTGTACGGAAAAAAGTTGAACCGGTGTTTGTTTATAAATTGAAGGTGATATGATGAAGTTGAAGAGTCACATTCCACACAGGTCAATTGAAAAAACCAACACTAAGATTTGACAGTTCTGTATCTATACAAATCATAGCCAGAATCAAGATAAAAACTTTGCTTTGGTTTATATGAAGGTTACTAAGTATATAACTAATAAAATCACAGGAAAATTCTGGCAAGATAAACATGTCTTATAAAGTGAAATAAAAATAATTTGTTATTTTTTTCCTGAATGGTAAAAAATGAAATGAAAATTGAAGATTGGTCTGGAAAGATTGGTAATTGGTTTAGGTATCTATATTTTCTTGATAATTTTTTTTATCTAGTCTACTTTTATAGCATATCTAGAAAATAAAGATTTACAATCCATTCTGAATTCAATCAAGTCCTCAATCATCATAACTTCATATCCAAGTTAAATTCTCATACCATTGGATGAGTGCCTCTATAAAAGAAAATAAAAAATAAAATTGAGAGAAATCCCAAAATACAGCTGAGATAAATGACCTACAGACCTTGGTTTTCGTTTCACAACGAACGTCAAGTTGCTGTATACGCAACGAAAGATGTCCAGCTACCTGGCTGCCGAAATACCAAGGCACACAGTGACATCCAGGCTCAAGCACATCATTGAACTTCCCAAAGTCTTCTTTGATAGCAACAGTTGACTGATCCACTTTTACACAACCAAATGCTTGCCCCATTATATGATTCCTACATGTGAAAGTTTATTAGAAAATCAGTTTAAAGTAAAATTGTAGAGCTCAAATTCAAAACGACACAGCAAACTGAAATTGTTTAACGAGAGAAAGGAAGGAAAAAGAAAACAAAAAAAAAAAAAGCCCGAATGCAGCAAAGTGAAGCAAGATTATTTGTTACCACTTTGAGTTCATCTCAACAGATTACAGTCATGGCTCTATAAAAAGCATAAAGCAGGAGAGACATTGAAGAGAAAACACCACTAGTTTAACATCAATTCTTATAAAATCAAATAACATTAATTGAAAACAGAACTATTTGCAACATGAATACCGGATGGCAGCACATTCTTAAATCAGAAAAAAAAGTAGCAGCTTTTGCAACTAAAATCTGGAGTCTCAGATAAATGATGAAATACTTCTTTCTGGGAAGCTGCGCTCAAGAAAAAGGCATTGCACGTATTATAGAATACTGTGAGGAAAGCAGAAGGCTGCATGTTGTTTTAACTCAATAAGATATCAGGCCTAGAATGTATTTCTACTTCTGGAATGCCATGGTATGTATATTTATATGTGATTTTGTGAAACTCAGCAACCACTAAATACCATGCAACACAGTGATAACCATTCATTTTGACAAGAAACCTACAAAATCTCCCTTTATGTTACAAAACAACTTGTCATATTAGAATACACTTGCTATCAAAGTCAAGCCTTCAAAGAAACAACACTAACATTTCAGGTCAAGGCAACTGACTTAGATATAAAATTGAAAATGCGATATGGATCGTAAAGGCCTCAAAAAACCTGATGTATGAAGCAATTTTGCAATTGCATGTGCAACTGTTAAACAATGGGATAAGGGTATGATGATGTGCATCTGTTAAATTAGCTATAGAATTGTTACCTATATTCTTTTGGTTTGACCAGCAGAGTTGTAACTGCACTGTGTCAGCCTCAGCACAGCATAAGTCCAGCTCTCGTTAGAATGATCCCATTATAGACCAAGGTGGGTTCTGGCCCTATTTCAAGGCTGCTACAATGGGATAAGGGTATGATGATGTGCATCTGTTAAATTAGCTATAGAATTGTTGCCTATATTCTTTTGGTTTGACCAGCAGAGTTGTAACTGCACTGTGTCAGCCTCAGCACAGCATAAGTCCAGCTCTCGTTAGAATGATCCCATTATAGACCAGGGTGGGTTCTGGCCCCATTTCAAGGCTGCTAGCTAAAAAAATCATAACCAGCTCGAGTATGTAGCATTGATTTTTTATTTTATTTTATTTTTTATGGGAGGGACCATGCTCAGTTATGACATCATACAGAAAGGCCGAAATCCTGAAACAGGCCAATTGGCAAGCTTTGGCTGGACTGAAACCATTGAGGCTCTATTGACCAGCAATTGTACAGGTTGGTTGATGGTTCTACATCTTGGTATAAAGTATACATCTCATAGGCCATTACTATCAGATGATACATGGCTAATTAAATTAGTATCTTGCAAATGCATGCTACAGCCAGCAGTCCACATTTACTAAGGGAAAACACTGCAGTTGCCATCTACATGTCATAATATGAATGATGAATCACCTAATGACTACAGTATGTCAATGTCTATTGCCAAGCAAATGGTTTGTTGGCATACTGTACATTTCCTCCACATGAAAAAAAAAAAAATCGTAATGAGATGAACTGAGCTCAAATATCTCTAAATGAAGCCCATTCCATTACTGAGTCAAACATTCTGGCCCAAACCCAGTCCATAGGATTGGAGATTAGGTATGCATAAAGGCCGCACGCCCTTTGCATAAACATGTTGGTCAAGTGAGGTGATCTAACTGACCCATAACACAGATAGAGGCCCAGGCCTAGACTTTTTCAGCTATCGGACCAGAGAATGAGGCCTCAGCTGATGGACCTAAAACCATACCAACTCAGATTGTGACATGCTGAGAAGGTCAATAAAATTTCTACAAAAACCTGCTTTTGAAAAGGTTTCCCTAACTAATTTAAATTGGCATACCAGGCCCAATACGTAGATACTTACAGAGCAAGTCATATCCATATCACATGTTGGCAACCCATGTGGTTTTCAGTATTCCAATTTTCAGTTGCATCAATATCATATCAGGGCATGGTAGACACTCTGCCCCTTAGCTAAAGTATCCTCTTCCAAATTTCTTAGTTTCTTCCTTACTAAATGAATTAGGATACAATAAAGTATAAACCATGCCCTACAAACACCCATGCAATACAACTACTAGTATTGATATTGTATAATGTTCATACTTAAGCGTATATAACTATATTTTAAAAAGCATCAAATTGGATGATTGCAACACAGAATAATGTTACATATCAGGACATGGAGAATATTGAGGAATCAGTGATATAAGAGGCCTTAAACCAAGTCCTTAAAGACAATTGCAAGAGTTGCACTTGCAAGAGGCATATTCAAACCAGTTATCTGGATAAGGCAATGAAAATACCAGACTCTATCCAAATATAAAAAGTAGTATCAGAACATAGAGAATGTTAAAAAATCAGGGAATCAAACCTTACAGCTGTCACCAACAACAGTTGAAAGATACGAAAGAAACAGACCCAAACTAGTTGACTGGATAAGGCAATCTCAACACATTGCATACATAGATAAGGTTCCCACAGAAAGACTTCCACTAGTAGGATCCAGGATTTCATTTTAGTCAACCATCCACCAACCAGAATAGTGAAACCAGCAATTAAAACCCTGTGCCTTCACCAAATATCACAGTAAATACAAATAACCAGTGACCCAACATCTAAGGCAAAATTTGGATGCACTCTTTTGCAATGTGCAATGCAAAAACTAGGTGAAACACTTATCAAGACCATCATATATGCTGAAGCCATCTAATTTGGAATGCAAAGTTGGAGAAGATCTTCAAAGGGTATTTTAATGGAGATTAGGAGATGGATTTTAACTACAAGGTCCATAGGCCATCTCTCAATTATAATCAGTTTAAGAATAAATTCTATAGCTAGCTAGCTAACGCACGCATATATATATATATATATATATATATTAAGTAGGATAGGTTAAGGTTCATTCATCATCTTCCTCATAAAAATTTGTACCAATTTCTCCCTATAATCTAAATAGCCTCTTCTACACCCTCCCAAAACTGATGGACCCAATTTTCTCACTCATGATCCAGGTCAAGAATCAAGGTGGCCAACACATAAATGCACAAGAGAGGGCTCTTGGTGCCCTTGCACCGCAGATATTGCATCATCTACCAATTTCTTAGTTCCAAATCTGTCTTGCACAAAAATTGCAGAGAACACTTTTACCTCAGAAGCTGAAACTGTGGAAAATATCAACATTAAACAACATAAATCACTCTCCCTTGGAAACCATTTTCATTTCCCACAGAAAACACTCCTCACAAGAAGGGCCATGAGCATGAAAACAGTTTCCAAGGGAGAGAAACCCTTTCCATCATGCGTGCCCTCTTGGAATCTTTCATAGTTCACGGTGAAAGCATTTTCCACAATCTTTGCAAAAGCAGTTTCAGACCCAAGATTCAGAAACCCATTTCCTGCAATTTCTACACAACAGAAGGGACACAACAAACCCATCTCACTTTAAGAAAAATACATTTCACCACGCCAAACACTAGAAACCAAAACCCAATAGAAAACTAAATCACTGTGTAAATAAAATATCACATTAACCGCACACAGTCAAATGGTAACTTCTCACACACACAACAGTGAAAGAATCAAAACCCCATAAAAGAAAACATTATAATAATAACAAAGCTTTTGGGAGAACTCAACATCACAGCCAAACAGTGCTCCTACAAAAGAAAAAGGCATATACATATAAGCAAATCAACATATCGCATTCAAACAAACACGTCACGATCATTATCTTGATAACACCAAACATCGCCTCCTTTAATCCAACTCTAAACAATACAAAACAAGTTTCAAGAAGAAAAGAACCAAAAAAAAAAAAGTAAAAGCACATCAACATATCACATTCTAACAAAAAGGTCATGATCAAGCCTAATACAAATACAAATACAAAATTCAAGAAGCCAATCATCGCTAAACAAAAAGAAGACATCAGGTTTCACAAAGTCTATTCAACAACAATGGGTAATGGAAATCTACACTCACAGTAGAAGAGAAGAAGATGAGACCAAAGAAAGAAAGAGAGGCTTCAGTAGCTATTTATAGTGTTTATGGAGTCCGGACTCCGGATTCTTCTAGAAAGTCAGTGGGGCCCACTTTTGAAACCGTTTAAAGATAGAAATATATATAAATGCAAATAGAGTGGGGAACCTCGAGAGTTGCGACTCACAAGAAAGACGTGAGTGGAGATTCTCAGTGGGGCCCACTTTTGATTAAATCTAAACCATTTAAGTAAAGATTAGACTTCACGCTTGGTAATTTTGAGTCTAATATGACTTGGGGGACTCATCATCCTCAGATTAATCAGCACATTAAAAAGGCACGGTTGTGTTTGTGGTGCCCAAATGACAAGCATTCCATTTTTTATTTTGGGCCCATTTCTTCTCATCATTTGCAGCAGTAGGAATAGAGAAAATCAATTGAAAATTTTCCTAGAACTCTGTTGCTGTGGGCCATTACACAAATAAGCCCTAAGAAAATCTTATATGAAAGTTTATGTGCTTTTCAGTGATTCAATATTATAAAAGGAGACCATCCATCTTTTATATAGATGGCACTTGGAGATTGGCCGAAAAAGAGTTCTTTCATTTCAATTGGAGTTCTCTAAGATGGTAATGGGAATGGGAGGATAAAAAAATTAGCTCTATCATATTATTTTAGTCCTTAATTTAGAAGTCTTAGACTTTAATCTTGTTTTAACTATAGAAATTTTTTTATGCTCAATCCAACGGTGAAGGTACAATTAGTGTGAAATTGGTAATGATGTCAGATCATAAGATGAAAAAAGTATCGAGGGAGCTATCCTGATCAAAGGTAGGCCCAAGTAGGTGTTGGAGAACATTCCATTGCATTCTCCCTCTTCAAAAAAAGACAAGTCCATTTACTCTAAGCTGTTTGGATTCTTTAAAGGGGCCAGCTGTCCTAAGTTCAAGCTTAGGATGAGGTAAGCTCAAGCGTGTGGTGGGGCCCACCTGGGGATGGGGATTTTGGGGGGGGATGGGATTTCAAGGACTCTCTAAGATCCTCCTCACTGCAAAAAATCAGCCACAATCATGATTTTTATCATCTCCATATGGGCCCAAAAGTTTAATGGTCAACAATCCATTCGGATCGATATAAAGTCGATCCAACAGTCCTGTAAATTTGGATATGATCGAAAGTTAGTGGACATGTGGAATTTAGGAAGGTCATGTGTTTGATCCATTTTAATGGACCAACGTTGGGCCCACAAGCATAAGCTTACGAAATTTTATTCTAAGTACGAACTTAGAAGAGCTTTGCTCTTCTTTAAATATAGGCCTTTAATATGAGCCTCACCAATTACTTTCGACTCGGAATCACATGGGATCCGGACTCCATTAAATGTAACGATACCTGGTTTGATAGGCCAATGTGTTAACTCAAACCTGTTGAGGATACTTTGGATTTTATTCAGCAAAAATGGAAACAAAGTTAGGATATGAGTTGTATGAGTCATTTATTAATGTGCATGAAATTTAAAGTGCAGGGGGATTTTAGATGTAAATTAGTGAATACAAACGTGATGATGTGTAAATGCTACACATCTGATACATTTACACATGTAAACAAACGGCCCTAAACTAGTCAGGTTTGGTAGAGGTCCGTGGTGACCAAGGGCTCGATCTATTTTAAATATATGGGTCATGGATCAGTTTTTTTATCCACAGAAAAAAGAGGTCGGGTTGTGAACTTATGATTAAGCAACCTAACCCACAGGATCCTAATAGAATTATAAAATATATGAAATACGAGGGCTTATCCAGTGCATGCGATGTGCATCAAAGCTTTTATGTGCACCTCACTGTGGGCCCACCAGTCAAGATGGGACCTGGGGGATCTTTTCAACTAGTTAGGACTTAGGACCTACCTATGTGAAATTATGAGCATCATCTGATTTCCCTAAACAAAAAGGGACCGGTGTAATTTAGCTGGTCCTGCGTGTGGTGGGCCCTGCTATGAGGTGTGGAAGGTGTGAGGTGTGCATGTGACAATTTTTATATGAAATTCAAAATGTATACTTGTATATGTCTTTTGGCAATGTAAGGATTTTGAAATGTGAAGATTTAAAACGTACAGAAATGTAAAGATATTCAAGATTTTGGTGAAGAAGTGGTCTTTTTCCCTCTTCTGGAAACTTTCTCTCAGGACATGCTCTTTGGAAAGATGATTTAGTCCTCCAAGTGGGGCATACTAAATCCACACAAACACACACCCCGTAAATTTGGGTCTCAGAGCATAAGACATGCGGAGCAAACCCATACCTTATACCACTTCACTAGAGATACCTTCAAAGCCTAGAAAATCCTGAAATTCAAAAAACCAATTTGGATTTGAATTAGAAATTTAAAAATTCCAACTAAGGCACGTTTTCGTGTGAAATATTAACAAGTGGCCCTTTTAGGGATACTGCAACATATTATCTACCGTCCAAACAAGTAGCATTATCCAATGGCACAACACCATATTGATTTCTTGGGCCATGGGCCGAGACCCCATCAAGTTGTTCTTGCATGCTTTGGTAGATGCCTGGCCACAAACCAAGTAAATTGGTATCTAGACATCTTATTGATACCTGTGATGAAATATTCTGCTAAACGTTTCTGTTAAGTTTCTGTGTGGTTGACCCGTATTTGGGTCGGGTCGAGTTGGGGAAACCTGATCCGTTCTAAATAAAAACAGGTCAGATACTAGTTGGGTCCAAACCCGGGACCCCACTTGTTGACCCAACTCATTCTGACCTAACCTGACCCGTTTGCCACCTCATTTATTTATTTTTTTGAAGTCCCTATCAAGTCCCTGCTTCATTGACACTTGAAGCTCTGTGATGTCCAACACCTGTCCTCACCAGGGTGCCTAATACATGAGAAAGGTATCAAAATAATACAATGATTTTCACTGTAGTAGAAGTGAAACATTGCAAGAGTAATACATAAAACTGCCAATTGCCATGTGAGGGAAATTTTCGGGTTTAAAAGTGAAAAAGAAATAAGCAACAACTTGAATTGCAGCACTACAAAATATAATCATGATAGGCATATAGGGGCCCACATAAAGATTGTAAACACTGTAGGACCCATATAATATTGGCTAGTAGGACCCTTATAAGAACCATCAATGTTAGTGAACTCTCCACCCATGCTGTTAACGAAATATTATTTTATATAGTTTTTTTCTAGAGTTCCAAATTGTCTCCGCTCTTTGAATTCAAATCTCTTTAAATCCCTGAAAACTTAACTATGGCAAGAAATCTCCTAAATATCAGGCATTAATATCCTAATTTTACACCATCTTCAAATCTCAATAAATAGAGATGGATAGGGGGAGATAGGAAACAGACGATATTCTCATAAAATTTTATTTTTCCATGCGAATCTTCTTCTTTGGCCTTTGTATGCTTTAAGGGTGAAAGATATTCCACTAATACCAAAGAGAACAAAGATGACTAGCACAATTCATAAAGAGATGATGTATCCCATGGTGGCTTGATGTCTGATTATGGTCATCAATTTACTCCTAATTTAATCTTTTGTTGTGGCGAGGACTAATACAAGAAAATTTGGTTTGAGAAAGGAAGGCCCGCTTATGTAATATGCAATGCATCCATAAACAAGTAGGGTGGTGAGTAGTAAGTAATTTTTCTCATTAAAACCCTTTCTTTACTTTTATTTTTCCCACATGTTGGAAATGTATCATTTGCTCAATTTATACATAAAAAGAAATTACATGGATTACCGTGTGTTCTTACCAAATCCTAAATTGTAGCAAAATTCTCTCTTTTCATAATTTTGAATGGGTTGATAGCAAGTCTCAAAATTAAAATCTTTGAAATAAGATAAGGTAAGAGGGATGTTTTAGCTTTCAAGAAGTCCTCATCTAAATATTATTGTTATTATTTTTTCTCTAATATGGTTTGGCTTAATCCAAAAATGGCCCATGCTCATTAAGAGTTAAATTTGGCTTCGGCCAGACTTTTACTGAATTTATATATAAAAACAGAAGGGAACGTGTAATGAAAAAGAAAGGCATTCAATTCCCTGCATCCAACCATCAGTGAAGAATCTCATTTGAAAAAGAAAATGTAATTGCAACTTTTTTTTCTCTTTTTAATAGATTTGGTCTAGAGAATTTCAAAAGGTTAAATAATATATCTATTTATTTTGGATTTTTTTTATTTACAATATTATTCTCGAAATATTAAATTCTTATTTATATTTTTCTTTTTTCTCAAATTAGGCACGGGCCCTTTGTCACTAGTATATCATTGAATAATCTAATATGAAGGTTTTTAAAAGAAAGTGAGATATTATAGGATACATTCTTAAGGGCCTATTTGGATGCACAAAAAAGTACAAGATTTTTTTTTTATTTTTAAGAAAGTTTTCTTTCCTTTTAAATTTGGGTTGTTTGGATAACTTGAGAATTTAAAATATCTTCTCTTATCTTGCTAAAATATTGACTCTTATCCTTCACCCCTAAGGTGTAGGAAAGAATCTTGGAAGAATATATTATGTATTTCACGAGGCTCACTCTCACGCATCCTATTCCTCTCCTTTTATTATTTTCCTCTCTCGCTTACTCCCCTTGTATTTTCATCTCCCGTTTCTGTTAGATTGTGTGGTCTCAATCAAGTGGATGATGTAATAAACTGATCTTTTTCAATATAATAATGCTATCATTTCATGAGATGAATGGTGTTTTATTACTTGTTTGCACATAACCAATACGTATGACATAAAGGTTCATAAGATAAACCAAAGCCCATGAGTATATTAAATATAACACATGTGTATGGATGAGATCCACATATGAGAGACATATGTCACAAATCTTATTCAAAAATCGTTTCATAACCGGTGATGAGATTAGGCATCTCATCTAATAAGATTGCAGCACTTTGATCACTATGAGATAATGTGATTTGTCTCGATCATCAGAGTGTAAGATTCTCGATCATCAGAGTGTAAGACTCTAAAAGATCATGAGAAGCACCTTATGAAACACTATCTATACTTTAAGGTCTGCTCTCATAATTCCCTAGCAATAGGCTCTCAATCCTGAGACATTAATGAACTCAAGTTTCTATCTATTCATTTGCTTTAAGTCACCAATGAGTGAGGCCAACTGTAGATCAACACCTCGGTATTTTGGGTAGGTGGTAGTAAGATTGTGGGAATATTCAATGGTCAAGATGGAATCTATATTTATTATCCCCTTGTGTCAATTAATGGATTTATCATTAGTAAGTGCACACCCATCTCAATTGAGAGTTAATTGGATGGTACTGATGATCACTGTGATTGATTGGGTCAGAAGGATAATAAGATATGGATCTAAGTTGGTGGGACATATTTTATCCAATTGATCCATGGATATTGATGGAGGAGCCTACTTGTGGTCATAGGGAAGTTTAGGGTTTTCTTTGCAATTTATCCCTAAGACTGGAGTTCAATTGCATTTATATAGTGGAGTTATTTACAATTAATTGTGGGCCCGGATTGCACATGAGATGTAGGGTCGGGATGTCTCAATTGGAGCCAGCTTTCATGGAATCCCTAGTGGTCTCCACGCTAGCCCAATAATTAGATCATTACTAATTCTAGTTGAACTCAAAAGGAAAGGAAATAGAAAGTTACTATTTTTATTTGAAGTGAGACTTCTAATAATGGTAATAGTAAGAAGAGAAAGTTACTAATTCTTATGGAATTGAGACTTCTAATAATTATTAGTAAGAGGAGATGTCTTGAGGCTATAAATAAGGGGAGCCACCCCTTGGACTTCCAACCCTTAGAATCCACGCCCATTATGCAAGAGTTGCATTACTCCCTCTCATCTTGTTTCTCTAGTTTCTCTTCTAGTTTCCTTAGAGCTTCTAGTTGGTTTTCTCTTGGAGATTCCACCATTTGTCTTAAGAAAAGAGATCCGAAGTGGGTCATAGCGTGGAAGACAACAAGGTGTTGGAGATCCTAATTTGCTACAAAAAAGAGTTCTTGATATAACAAATTGTCTACTTCTCCATTAGAGCACAACCGAGCTCCCAATGTATTATCTACTTCCTTGTATGTTGTGGATTTATTATGGATGTATGGTGATGCTATTTTCTATCTTAGATATAGTTTTCTACTTATCATGGTTAATGAGATTGGGGTTTTGGATCCTGGATTTGGTTTGAAGCCTTATTGATAATTGATTCCTGCGTCAAGTGGGTCAAAAAGTTTTGAAAACCTATCCACAGGGTCCACCTACTTCCAACAGTTTCCTCTGTTCCTCTCCTTTTTCTCTTTCCCTCTCCCACGTCTTCTCTTCCTCCTCTCATCCCTTCCTTGGATATCACATCCTGTCGAAGAATGGTAGGTCATTTCTTTCCCTTTCTTGCTTTTTTGAAGGTTGAATGCTACCTTCTGATTGTTAATAGTCCTAGACAGTATGGTTCCTTACCATGGTAAAAAAGTTCTAAATGGGTATAGTAAAACTGGGTCTAATAAGGGAGGAGATGGTGCGATGTGTGGAGGGTCTTGTGGATTGGTGTTCGAAGTCTCATATGCACTGCACCCGTCTAGTATCCTCTTTTGGATGAATGGGTAGACTTTGCATGGTTTAAGGTGCTAATTTTCTTTCATTGGAATCCAATTGTGGATGTTAGTTGAAAGGCAGTGAAGCCTTCATTTAGCAAATGTTCTGGATTTAAATTTGGAAGAATCCCAGGGAATTTACTCCGGTGATTGGGCCATGAGAATAGTGGTGGTGGAAGCCATGGTACCTATAAGAAAAAAAGAGAAAAATAGTTTACTAGCTTTTTATTGAATGAGAGCACATTGATGAATAGGATGATGATTATAGCATAAATGGGCGACGTTGGGAGGGTAATAAAATACGGGATGCAATGGCAGATTCTATGTGGGATGCATATAGCATTCACACTAGAAGGCTAAAGAGATCAACATGGCCATTAATAAATTATTTATCATGAATTGTAGTGACATAATTGAGATAATTTTATAAATCTTTAAACAATGTTAAATTTGCATGGCTGTTTGGTTTTAAAGATATGACCACTTTTAATTTAAGCATATATTTTAATATTTAGAAACTGCCAAACATCCCATTTCAAAATATGTCAAATTCTTCAAAAATTGCCAAACAAAACTATTATAATATTGTACTATGAGATTCTGCAAGATTCTGTTCTATGGCTATTTAAATCTATAAAATTAAATTCTGCACACATCCAAACGGGCGTTAAGTTTTCCAAACACCTCTTTTTTAGGTGTGTAGATTATAGGGGTTTTTACCGGAAAAGACACTTTATGTGGACACTACATCGATTAGGGAACATTAGGCAGGCATGCACCTAACAAGGAAGTCGTACAGATTTCCTTTTTTTTTTTTTTTTAAATTTTTTTGGTTGGTCGACGTCGACCTTCAGTTTCAATGCTGAAGGTTGCCAGCGACCTTCATGAAAAAAGATCCATTGATAACCTCCGTCCCTATCTACCTACTTGTATACTTCCCAAGGTCGTTGTCGACCAGTTGATTGATACTAATCTAGTTAATAAAAAAATTGCGTCTCAATCGACCTATATGTCTAAGGACCAAGGTTGCAGCGACTTTTACTGTAACCCAAACATATTCAGTAACCTTCTCTTAGTTCTAATCCTTTACCATTCTCACATTCCACATTCTACTGACTTCCTTTGTCTAGCATAAATAGCAGCGTACTCTAAAATATGCTACACCTAACCATATAGATTTCAAATATATCCAAGTCACATTGTACAGCAAAAGTTGAACTAGTGTTTGTTTATAAATTGAAGGTGACATGATGAAGTTAAAGAGTCACATTCCATACTAGTCAATTGAAAAAACCAACACTAAGATTTGACAATTTTGTATCGATACAAATCATAACCACAATCAAGATAAAAACTTAGCTTTGCTTTATATAAAGGTTACTAAATATATTAACTAATAAAACAACAGGAGAATTTTGGCAGGATAAACATGACTTATAAAGTGAAATAAAATTATTTTTTTTCATACCCATGTTCCCTTCGTGCCCTACTCTTCCAAATCGCATTCCAGTGTATCGTTGGACGCAACCTTCGTCTAGTCTCAAGCTTAGGCATCTTTCCTCTAATCTAAGGTTGGTATATGCAATGAATGAGCAATAATATGAGCATAGAACAACTTCTCATGGATTTTAAATGAATTTATTTGCTGTTTTGGGCATATTCCCTCTAATCTAAGGTTTATAGGTTGCTTTTCTTGTAACCTTGGTCTCAAAAATTTCCTTGAGTAACCTTGGGCATTTCAATCACTCCATAGCACTAGTTTATCATTTTATGCATTTGCATTCCATACAAGGAAATGAAAAACCTATTTCACTAAATAAGGGAAAAAACGCATACAACTGTGGTCTCAACATGGGATGGCAAATATAGGGTTTCATGGCCTGGATAGATGATTTCTAGAGAACTGATATAGTATGGCATGTCGCATCCGGTCGTTTGTCATCTCACACACAAAATAACTTTCCAACTATATAATACTCATTTAGCATGACTTAGCAGTATAAGGTTGGCTAACAAAACTACATATATCCTTTTGAACTTGACCTCACATTTCTATTAATTTAAGCTAGTATTCATTTTTTAATAGCATGGATCATGTCCAGCGATTAGCTATTTTTCATTACTATGGGACCTTTGAATTGATCTAAATCGACCCTAATATAAGGGGAGAAGACAGAAGCTACGGTATTTGTCGAGTACCATAACTTTCGGTGAGTTGAAAAACGTGGCACTTGAAGCCTCGAACTTGGATGTATTGGCTGAAGAGCTTAGTATAAAGTATCTATTGCACAATGAAAGCTTCTTTTCGATGATAAACATTGATCATAACAACAATATCAATGGACTTTTCAAAACTTCAAAGGCAGAATCTTCCCGGATATTATTATTTGTAACATGAAGAATAGGCAAAGAAGATGACACCGAACACCTCTATCAAGAAAGGTTGGTGGCTGTTGTTAATACATAGTTTGTCTTATACATACTTATGATTAATGTTATTGTATTCGAGTTACCTACCCTTTATAATGGTGCAAATTTTGTGGGTGCAGGTTTGATCGTACGCGCATTAGCCTTCCAACTCATAAGACTGCCAAGAATATGGAGTTTAGAGTAAAAGAGTTGACATTTACGTCACCAACCAAATACTACCCCACCATCAACTTAAGAGAGGATGTTGATTTGAACTTCTCATCTCCAATGAATGGTGTGACGGATGTGGCCCAACCCATGTCTCATGAGTCGAATGAGGTGGGGGTCAATGTTGTAACAGTTGAGGCCCAACCTATGTCTCGCAACTTGGATAATGTGACTATGAACAATAGATACGAGTGTACTCATACATTTGTGAAAATGATGGCCCCTGAAGCGGTCATCGCCAAAGGAGTTGATAGTTCTGTGAGGGAGATGTGGCTCGGTCGTGAGTTTCTCGACTGCGAAGCGTTCGGAAAAGGCATAGCCAAGCATGCAATTTACGATAATTTCACCTTGAAGCACATAAAGACCAACATGAAGATGGTCACTGCCCCTTGCAAAGATGACAATTGTTCTAGGGGAATGCATACCTCTATGGATTCTGGCCCACACTTCAAAGTTCGGAAGTACAATCCAAACCATTCTTGCTCCAAACCAATGATGGGGACAGCTCACAAGCAAGCGTCAGCGAAGTTAATAGCCAAGTTCGTTGAAGGGAAGATACGTTGCAATAATGATTTAAGACCGAAAGAGATAATCAACGAATACGAATCAGAGTTTGGAACCTGCATCACATAAAGGAAAGCACATATGGCAAGAGAGATAGCATTGCATAAAATTAGAGGGTCATATGAACAGTCATTCCAGATATTACCACTTCACTATTTTGAGCTACAAATGACTAACCCTAGCACGTCAACAAACATTAACATCACCTCGAATGACCGATTTAGGCACTTCTTTTGGGCATTCGGCTCATGCCTACGCTCATTTCAAACTTCTTAAGGCCTTTGATAGCAGTGGACGGATCACACCTTCATGAAAATATCAGGGAGTTTTGCTAGTCACTGTCACACACGCTGCGAATCATCAATTGTTTCCAATAGCATTCGCCTTTGCCGAAGTAGAACGCCGTCATAGTTGGGAGTGGTTCCTAGAGAACTTAAATATAGCATTGGGGGAACCACAAAATTTGACAATTGTGTCTGACCGTCAAAAGGATCTCATTCCTGCAATGAAATCCATGCTACCAAGGGCATGGCATTGTTTTTGTTGTCATCACATAGCTGAAAATATCAAGGCATCTTTTAACGATCATGGTATCGTCAGGATGTTTTGGAAAGCTGCCCGGGTATATAGACCAAACGAGTATGATGTTTACATTAGCGACATACGTTCCGTAGACGAACGTCCTCTTCAATAAATTGAGGTGATCGGGTGTCAGTATTGGGCTAGGCGTATGTCCATGGTAGAAGGTATAACATGCTAACCAGCAACGCTGCGGAGTGCACTAATAATCTCCTAAAGAACACAAGGGTTCTCCCTATCACAATGCAAGTCAAAGAAATCCGTGCAAAATTAATGGAGTGTTTCTAAAAGTGTCGTATTCAAACACAAAACATAACATCACGCTTTACTCCATATGTAGAGAAGTACCTCAGCAATGAAATAGAAGAAGCACGTCGGGTCCACGCTCACGTCGCCAATTTGGTTGAGTTCCAGGTTCAGTAGCTAAGTACGTTGATGTTGTTGATCTTGGAAAGAAGTCATGCACATGTCGTATGTAAGACCCTGCCCCGAGAGTTTCCGATTAGTGTTAATTAAGACGCGTTTGAGCTATAAGTGAGATTAGTAGAAATGGGTTAAATCTGGATTAGAATAGCTTTTTATAGCTTTGAATAATTTTGGGAACTCTTTTGATCTAGTGGGGCCCTTGGGGGGTTCCTTATAGTGTGTCTTGATTAGTTTTGAGATTTATTTAGTAATTCTGGAAATCGGTAATTTGCTCCGTTTAATGTATTTTATGATTCCCGACAACTTTTGTATTTGCTCCGTTTCCATTCGAGACCTCTAAACCCTACTTTGCCATTGATAGGGGTAAAACAGTCTTTTTACATAAAATCTGGACACTAATTTCAATGTCTCCGAAACTCGTAAAATATACACTTTTTGGAAAGTAGAAATTTCGACGATCAATTCTTCCTTCTTCGTCGAATCCGTCCGAAGCCCGTAGAACGATGTTTTAGCTCGATTGGACTTTTAAGTTGTGGGACCCATAGCCATTGTCTATATAAGGAGGAGTTCTTTTCCCTCCTCCTCTTCTTGCAACTTCCTTGAGAACCAGAAATCCCAGCCCAGCCCTAGAGTTTTTCTTCAAGCCTTCTTGCTCCTTGCTCCTCCATCTCTCAATCTCTCTCAAATCTATTGCTAAAGGCAAAATGGAGGTGGTAGTCTTCTTCCCCTCCATGAGAGCTTTCTCTTGATATCTTTTTTTGAGAGAGAGTCCCATTCCAAGCTATCTTTTGAGTAAACTCTTGCCATTAGAGGACTCTTCATGTAAGTTCTTCTTCTCATCTCTTGATTGTGTGTTCATCTAGCCTAGGAGGTGCTTCACCTTGATTATTGGAAGCTATCTCCATCTATTTCTTGATTTTGACATTCTAGGGTTGTAATGTTGTATTTTGGGGATTTTTGTGTAGATTGTAGATTTTGAGCTTGATAGAAGGATTAGAGCTTGACTAGCATACTTGGAGACCAAGGCAAGTGGATGAATGGATTCAATTTGAATAAGTTCTTACTTTGTCAAAAATGTGGATTTCTACTATTCATATTTCATTTGATTCATTATGTTCCATAATGTTTTAGAAAGGTATTTATTGACATGGTTTCTCCCTTAGTAGTTTATGGTAATAAATGCATTCATCATCAAGTTTATTTTGGTCATTATAATCCCCTTAAATGCTATTTGTACTGTATTGAAGGAGATTTGGATTGGTAGGTGAATTAATGCATTGGTGGAATGGTGATTGGTGGGAAGAATTAAATGTTAAATGGAAGGGAATAGACCCATTCCACGTTGGGAAATGATTGGAGTTGAGGCGAAATGGTTTGGGGAAAGAAAGCACTGAAATCTGCACCTGATGTGTAGTCCCCGCAGCTGGGCGGTCAGCGGGCGGTCACCTTGGCGGCTAGCCGACAGGTGACCGGCGGCTAGCCGACCCAGATGCGGTTAGAAACACAGAATGCTGCATTTTGACAGGCGAACCGCGGTCAGCCGCGCGGTCAGCTCGCGGCTAACCGCCACCCCAAAAACCCCAGTGACCGCTAGGTAGCCGAGAGGCGCGGTTAGAAACACAGAATGCTACATTTTAGCAGGGTGAACCGCGGTCAGCTCCGCGGTCAGACAGCGGCTAACCGCCGATCACCTCGGCGGCTAACCGCCACCTGACCGAAAGGTGACCGAGTTTAACCCAGAATTCCTGAGTCTTTTCTATTGGTTTCAGTTATGGTATTTAAAGGTTTGGATAGGTTGTTCTGATGCCCTACCACCTTGGAAAGACCTAGGGGATGACATAAGGAGATTGACATAGAAAGAAACATCATTTCGGAAAAGGTGTTGAGACTTTTATATTCATCAACGTGCATAAGGAAACTTGGTATGTCCTCTATCATTCGAGTACCATACTAAGGGTAATTTAGACATACAAGATCCTTATACATGTCGTTTGAATATGGATGCCCCAATACATAGTCCCTAATGATATAAGGACTCATTGCATTGTTTTACTCCGATCACATGTATAATTACCCGACCCTACTAGTTTGATTTCAAATTCTGATTCATACTCTGAATATGTCCCGCCAGCCTCGTTTATGCATGAACTGTTAATGATATGAAATGTGTGCCTACGAGCACCATGCCCCGCCTGCCCGTATGTTTTATAATGATATAGTTTTGCATATGTTTTGATTTATCATGTAACCTAAGAGTCGGCACCACTAAGCTTGGACATCCTTGTCAGTCTGATCAACTGACTTGGGTCTCCCCCTGTGCTCCCGCCAGTTGCAACTTGGATCCCGTTCTGTCCCGTTACCCGGTTCCGCGGCCGTGGTCTTGCCTAGCTATATGTATATGTATATGTTTATAATGTTGGTTCTCATCACTTCGTGTGTTCGAGCCCAATGCACTGAATGTGCTCTCATCACCTTAGTGATGGAGAGGATTTAGCTCTAGTGTGGTTGCCATCTAGTCAGTTCCTGTACCTTGAATACCCCGCATGATTTATATTGCATCTGTACTTTAAATGAACTATATGCCCTGTTTTAAGACCGTTATTGTTTTATCAAGATTTCATCATGTTTAGAAAGTGTTTTGATTTCTTTCTTGGTATATCTATTCACCCACCTGGCAGACCGTCGTGTCTGACCCATTTTTGTGGTACTCAGGTCCAGCTCCCGTCTTTGCCCTTGAGGAGGAGCCAGAGGAGGCGGTCAGTGAACCGCAACGATTAGTAGAGTGGCAAGCTGACGATGTCATGTAGACATTCGGTCTAGCTTCGAGCTGCGAACATTTTGGAAGATTGTAGACTGATTACTGATTTTGTACTTTGGTTGTACTGGCCTTTGTTGGCCATTATTTTTGGGGAATGTTAATTAACTTGTTCTTTTGTTTAAACTTTAACTTAATATTTTGGGAATGCTAATGAGATCATTGCTCACTCTGACATCATGCTATACTTGTTTATTAACAGTCTTATTTGATGTGATTGGATTAAGAGTTTGATTTGCTACACGCTTCCGCACCAATATAAATGTTCTATGAGTGCATGAGGAATCCTCACCGCGGAAACCTGTGGGAAATTAAGGAAATGTATAATAATCATTATTTTAACAAGGGGTGGTTCGTTATCCACACCACCCCGTCGCGGTCCCGGATGCCCCGGTTCGGGGCCACGACATCGTAAGTGGGAAGTCATAGGCCTCCCATGTTGCCATGCTTTGGCTTTAATGAGAGTGTGGAATGTGATTTCATACGATTATTGTGAGCATTGGTACCATACGAGAATGTATCAAAGGACATATGATGATATAATTCATGCAACGCGTGATAGGAAGCAATGGGAGTATAGATCCATTGAACGGGTACTTCCTCCGTTAGCGAACAGGCAATCAGTGCAGCCTAAGAAAAACAGAGTCTGGGTGGAGGATAGGAACCGACAACATAGAGTGGTAACCTGCTCTAATTGTAGAGAACGTGGACACAACAAGGGGAGCTACAAAAATCCACCGGCTCAACAATAGAGTCATGATGAAGTCCATCCTTTGTTTATTATATAGGCACTAGCAGTTTCTAGAAAGCTATTGTAATTCCTGGGAAAATGGATGTATTTATGAAATCCATGTTTTTTTGTTTATTATGGAGTACTCATGGAATTGAATCTTTTGGGTTTATGATTCATTTGTTTATGTATTTCTCCATATATGGATTAATGAACATCATTATGGAGTTTCTTAAGAAGCTATTATGGTGTTTCTAAGAAGCTCATGGTCATTGGTGCATGGACAATTGTGTTTGGATAATTCATGTGTTGGTTTATTCATGAAATTGAATCTTAAAATATTTATATCCATGCATCGTATGCGGCTCTGGAACTTAAGCAATCAAAAATAATTTTCCTTCCCAACGTCACATTCGACCTTGGTGTGAACAAGGACGGTCAAACTTGACGCTGGGAGAGATTACTCATCCAACATGTTTCATACCCAGCGTTGCATTCGACCTTGGTGAAGGTCCCATTCGACCTAAAATGTACATAATTTTTTCTGACTGTAGGTTCTGGAAAGGGGGTTTTGGAGAACGGAACAAAAACCTGCGTTGCATTCAACCTTGGTGTGAACAAGGACAGGTCGAATTCGACGCTGGGAGAGTTACTCATGCAACAGGTTTCATACCGAACGTTGCATTCAACCTTGGTGAAGGTCCCATTCGACCAAGGATTCTGTATTTAAGCGGGGGGCTATTATAGGTTTACATTAACAACAAAGTGCTGAAACAACATGAGGTAATCGTGAAAGTAACATTCATTTTTACACCCACTTTTAGTAACCAATGTTCACAAAATGATGTTAAAAGTAACATCCATTCACACCCACTGTTAGAACCCAGTGTTCACAAAATGATTTTAACTTTACAGACATTCGGTACATCCGGGGAGAAATTCAATAACTTCACAAAAACTCCTTACTTCACAAAAATTCACACACTTGTGTTCATGACTTTACAAGGAAATTGGACACACCAAATACATTGTCACCAAAGGTTAGGGAGATTGAGTCTATTTTTATTTAATTACCAGCTTCTCTTGAATATCTAGATCAAAATCTTGCGTCGGAAATATGGCATGTCAGCTTGGGTCAACCGAATTGGGCGGCGGAATATATAATGCTCCGCAAACGCACACGCAAAGACACCGCAGTCACTTCCATTTTCTTGCAGGGGAATGTCTGCCTTCAGATCAAGCGACCACATCCAAGGCTGGGTCCACCCTTACTTGTAAAACCGTTCAGTCAACCACAATTTATGTACGAAAGACGATTCAATGGGCGAGCTCATTTAAAGTAAAGGTATAGAAGCAACAACGTATGTGAAATGATTGTCGGGTGGTCCATATTTAAAGTATAAAGTAAAGGATACTCACAAAACCTTCACACACGACTAACCCATATTTATCACTTCCCGAGCTGTTGTAGAACTCCCAACGGTTCTCATCCGTGTACCCAACAAGAAAGGTGACATGATTGTGCTAGTATACAATGTAAGCGAGCGTCTTACATTCCTTCGCATCCCACACTCGTGATCTGTTAGGTCCAGATGCACAATCATCGCCAGCTTTGTGCTTCTTCTGCCAAAAGCTTTGGAAAGGCAAAATTAACCTGCATGAGTTGTGTGATTTCCAAATGGCAATTTATTGTTAGGATAAGCAACGACGATATTGCAGCGTCTTGCTTTCTAGATACTTACGCAAAGGATTGGGTCCGCTAGATAGGTGTCACCGCAAGAGTTCCTCAAGTATTCAAAGTAGTAGTAGATGACGTTAGTGTCCAACAATGTATCCGGCTCCAACACAGCTTTAAATGCGTCACTGTCAACCACTGAACAAATTACATCTAGGTCATCCTTCCTGCAATTAACATATTCATGGGTTAGCATCCACTATTTATAGTAATAAACATTTGTGGTTGAAAACATGATTGGTGCTCCATTCCATACCTTGTATTGTAGTATTTGTGGAAGCCCTTCAGTATCTCTTTATCTAACTCCGTAAGGACATATTCAGACTGAGCTATGGAATGCTCAAAGTCCACAAACCTCTCCGGCACTCTCCTATTCCTCGGTAGGTGTTTCAACCTCCACACCAAGGATTGAATTGTAGCAGGTGAACTCGCAACAACAATCGCAAGTCCTTCGCCAAGGGTTGGAGTAGAGTAT
The DNA here is from genome assembly GCA_029852735.1 of Persea americana. Classification (NCBI taxonomy): domain Eukaryota; kingdom Viridiplantae; phylum Streptophyta; class Magnoliopsida; order Laurales; family Lauraceae; genus Persea; species Persea americana. Next base: position 22,026,809 of record CM056816.1, read on the forward strand.
ATCTCGAGACACGAAGAAGTTAAGAATATTTATTCTAGCGGAACAAGGTCGGGGTCTTCATCAAGTGGGATGTTCAGGGCTTCCACATATCCATGCATACTTGTCTCACCGAATTGATACGTACATGTTGTAGGCTTCATTGGACTATCCATATGCGCCTGTCCTTTTGCCTTGGCCTGTGCTTCTTCGTCTATAGGGACAGCTAGCTCCGTTGAATTAACTTCACTTGCACTCAGTTTTCCTTTCTTCTTTTTCTTAACTGGACTCTTCACTAGCAATTTCTTTGGAGTAACAACATGCAAGGAGTTTATTAGTATTGAAAGTCAAATGAAGCGATTGTAATGAACACGTTAATAGAGGTTGATGGTCCTTACCAACCGCTTCTCCTCATCTGATTGGGAATTGTTGCAAGACTCAACGTAATGGTCGAATACAGTTCCAAAGGCAGTGCTGAATCTCTTTAGCTTGGCGTTCAATGGGGAGATAAACTTGTCCAAACCAGTACTTTGGTTTCTAAGCGCTTGGTCCCACGACCTGTCAATGTGATCATTGAAACATGTCACCTGCAAATGAGCACAAGAGAGAATGTTAATGCTAACTCTCTAAATACGTGTAACGAAACGAAACAAAATGGCTAAATGTGAGAACTGACCCTTCTCTGTTGGACGCTCGGCTGGTGGTCTTGGGCATGTTCTCGCTCCATAGGGTGGGGGCCTTCGGCCTCCCTAATGTGACCTACATGCATTATGGTATTTAAAGAATATAATGCCATGTATTCATCAGAATGCAGCCCACTGGTTGATTTCTTCGCTCAAAGAATATACTGGCGCCTTTCATCCCACATCTTTATCTCTGCTACATTTTTTGTGCTGTAGTCAACTAAGACTCTTTGTTTTCTTTCGGCCCTTGGGAGTGGAACAGAAACAGGTGGAGGGACAACCTGTCGGAGATTGAATTGCTTCATCACTCTCCCAGTTTTGTGTCACTCTAGCAACTAATAGAAAATGAGGGGTGTAGAGGACGTGAAGAGTACTCGATTGGCCTTTGGAACCGATCTCAAGAATGGCTTCCCAAAATTCTTGTAGGGGTGCCATTCAAACTGCATGAAATGTTATTCGTGTTAAGCAATGATTCTTATCGGAACTGAAGAAAAAGTTGCATCATATAAATGGATAAATAAACCGATTATGAATGTGCTAACCTTGTCAGACATTAGGTTGTTAAATTGTTTGTGAACACACCTCAATTTTGTCAAATGGTGTACTCCCTCCAGCCTATTCCTCCAAGCCACCATCAAAGGGATCCAAATGTCCTGGTTATTATATCGCATGGGCCTGAGCAATCAACCAATGGCCATCCTAGAATACGCCCATACTTGTGAAGCATCCCACACGAGTTTTGTTTAGTTACAACTGATATACGGAAAATACTAAACATACAAATGCATAAATAAACCTGAAGTACAACACTTCGAGCAACTGAAGTGGTCCTGACATAGTCTTCAACGTATGTTCAAAGACATAACTCTCATATGTCGGTTCTAGACCCGCACGTATGGCCTCCTCTCCACCCTCGGTATTCTTGATACCGGCCCACTTGAATTCTTTCGTCGGCATCTTATAAAGATTACCAAGACAAGCGGGAGCCCACACATACGGTTTAAACTCCTTGAATAGTTCTAGTAAATAAGTAGACCCCCTTGATCATGATGCGTTCGCCAGTATCTTTCCGGACACCAAGAAGAATAGATACACTCCCGTGACGTACGCCTCCTCCTTAGTTGATAGTTTCTTCCTTTTCTTCTTCTTCTTTCTTTCCTTTTCACCAGGCCTAAAGTGCTGCTCTAACCATGTGAATTTAATGGATATGCCGTTAAAGTCGACTCCACCGCGAGGTCGTTTCCCTAGTAACTCTTTGCAAACATCTGCAACGTTTGCATTAGGGAAAGTTCTGCCAATCACAACAAATCCATCTATTGGTATACCATAAACGTAGGCCACATCCTCCGGTCACTGGAACCTCGCCGATAGGGAAGTGAAACGTGTTCGTCCCCAAGCGCCAACGCTCTGCCAGACCAGTAATCAAGGCACAGTCAATTCGCATCCACCTCATCTCTGCCAAACGGCGTAATCCGGCCTGCCTGATATATTCCCGCTACCTATCATTTAAGTCCCACAACCCATAGTCTGAATTTGTTGGTATGCATCTATACGAACCAAGCTCCTATGGAAATGTTAAACAAGATATAATCAGAAAGTCCAATTCATTGAAAAATTAGAATGTAATTGTTTAACAACTTACCAATCCACGTTGTATCGCTGATGAGATGTGGATATCCTGGTCGTAGAGTAGCCTTCTGGATACACCCTTGTTAGCATTACTACTTGTTGCTTCGGAGATCTGAAAATTGGAATTTTGAAAGAAGTCGCAATAAAATTACTTTTGGTAGTCTTATAGAGTTACACACACATTGTTGCGGTAAATGAAGACTCCTGTTTCCAATTTCCCCGTTCATAAAACCATTGTGCAAACAAAATGCTGTGAAAAACTACTGCACATAAAAACATTCAAGACAATTTAAAGATTGCATTCCTAGTATATGAGATTACCCCATGTACGAAAAGCTATAACAATGATTTGCCAATCAACATGTTGGCAAAACAATGCTTCTTGTCTCGTTAGTTTTGTATGCCCATCAAATAAAATGAGACAGCTATCATCACTTAGGTTCAAACGTTCAATGGCCAAAGCTAAAATGCCCTATATACAAGGGTGTGTTATGCGTGGAGCCTGATTACACACAGGTCAGACTGTTAACTCAGGCCCATTGTCGCGGATGTAACCCTAGCCTTTATGTAATAATATTACCCGCACCTTTATGTAACCCTAGCATAGCTGCCAGAGATCTTGTATTTTGTATTCTTCTCATCTTTTGCCTTTGAACATAGTGGAATCGATGTGATCCATGGATGAACCTCAATATCGAGGGAACCACATAAATTTGTATGTCTTTTTTGGGTTGCCTGATTGCATCTTTATTCTTACTTTCCTCACAACTAGTATTAGAGCCATAGGTTTGAGTGGGAGCCATGGCAGAAGAAGGAAAGTTAAAGATCGAAAGGTTTGACGGAACAGACTTCGCTTTTTGGAAGATGCAGATAGAGGATTATCTCTATCAAAAGGATATATATCTTCCTCTGTAAGAAAAAACGAAGAAGCCTGAGAAGATGAATGATGATGAATGGGCAATTCTCGATAGGAAGGCGTTAGGAACAATTCGACAGTCGCTGACAAGATCTGTTGTGTTCAACATTCAAAAGGAGAATACAACGGTGGGTTTAATGGAAACCCTAGCGAAAACTGTACGAAAAACCTTCCACATCAAACAAGGTTTCTCTGATGAGGAAGTTGCTCATCTTGAAGATGGCCGAGGACGGAAACGTGAATGAACATCTAAACTAGTTCAACGCATTTACGGGATAGTTGGAGTCGATAGGCATCAATTTTGACAATGAAGTTAGAGTGCTCCTGGTTTTATCCAGTTTGCCAGACAGTTGGGAAGGTCTGGTGATAGCGGTGAGCAACTCTTCAGGGATAGAGAAACTGAAGTATGAGAATATTGTCAGAACCTTCTTAAGCGAGGAATCTCAGAAAAAGTGTTCAAGGGTAGTCTCTACATCCACCCTGAACGTTAAAGATAGAGGGAGAAACAGGAACAGAGGCAACAAAGGCTGAGGTCGATAACAGTCAAGGAAAGGCAGATTGAAAACTGCATATCGGAAAGGTGATGGTTGCTGGAACTGCAGCAAGAAAAGGCACATGAAAAGGGAATACAGAGCTCCGGTGAAGCAGATAGAGAACAATCAGGCGACCAATATCTGAAGAAAGTATTGATGATGCCTCAGTTCTTTCTCTAGCTACACACAATGAGTCTTGGGTAATAGATTCAGGTGCATCTTTTCATGCAACTTCGCACAAAGAAATTATTTACAACTATGTGCAGGGTGATCTTGGGAAAGTCTATCTAGGTGATGATGAACCCTGCAACATTGTTGGGAAGGGGGATGTTCAAATAAATCAGAAGAACGAGATAGTGCTGAAGTTAAAAGATGTCAGACATGTGCCAAATTTGAAAAAGAATCTGATCTCTATTGGGCAGTTATCAGAATCTGGATATGTGACAACTTTCACCAGTGATTCATGGAAGATGACCAAAAGGGCTATGGTAATGGCTCGTGGGAAGAAGGAAGGCACTCTATATGTGACTTCTAGCTCGAATGGTACTATATTAGTTGCATCTTCTGGAGCGGATAAGACTGCATGGCATTGCCGGCTTGGACATATGAGTGAAAAAGGGATAAAAGTCCTATTATCTAAGGGAAAGTTGCTAGGTCTAGAATCCATTGACATGGATTTGTGCGAGGACTATATATTTGGGATGCAGAGGAAAGTCAGTTTTCTGAAGATTAGAAGGACTCCAAAATTAGAACAATTGGAATTGGTCCACACAGACATGTTGGGACAAACTGAGGTAACCTCTCTTGGCGGTTTTCAATATTTCGTAACCTTTATTGATGATGCTACTAGAAAATCGTGGGTGTGTTTTCTGAAGCATAAATCAGATGTATTTGATGTGTTAAAAAAGTGGAAGGTCTTAGTTGAAAATGAGATAGGTTAAAAACTGAAGTGTCTTAGGTCTGACAAGGAGGAGAATACTGCAACAAGGAGTTCGAACAATACTGCTCCACACATGGGATCAGACGAGAGAAGAGTATTCCAAGTACACCACAGCAGAATGGAGTTGCTGAGCGTATAAACAGAACTATTCTGGAACGAGCTAAAAGCATGAGGATTCACGCAGGATTGCCCTAGAAATTCTGGGCAGATGCGATGAATACCGCTACTTACTTGATTAACAGAGGACCTTCAGTTCCTTTATGTGGTGGACTACCAGAGGAGGTTTGGACATGAAAGGAGGTAAATCTTGCTCACTTAAGAATATTTGGTTTTACCTTTTATGTTCATATTAATTCTGTGGATAGGACCAAACTTTTTCCTAAATCTTTAAAATGCACATTCATTGGGTATGGTGTTGATAATTTTTGTTACAGGTTTTGAGATGCTAAAAATCGAAAAATCATTAGGAGTAAGGATGTGATTTTTAATGAATCTGTCATGTATAAGGACATAATGAAACAACAAACAAGGAAGGTTGAAGAAAAAGAATATGTAGAACTTGAGGAAATTGCTGGTAAAGTTGTCCCTACTCCTCAAGATGAAAATTCAGAGGCAGATGAAAGTACACAACCAGAACCTCAAACTCCACTTTTGAGGAGATCGTCAAGGGTGCCAAAAACCCCAGCACGTTTTTCACCTTCTTTGCATTATTTGTTGTTGATTGAAAATGGTGAACCAGAGTGTTATGAGGAAGCTGTGCAGGTTGGAATCAAGGAAAAGTGGGAGCAAGCAATGGATGATGAGATGAAATCTCAGTTATCAAACCAGTCGTGGGAACTGGGGCAAAGTTACCCCATGGGAAGACAGTTTACATAACAAATGGGTTTACAAATTGAAAGAAGAGCCTGACGGTACTATGAGGTATAAGGCAAGGTTTGTGGCAAAAAGGTTTTCAGCAGAAGGAAGTTATTGACTATACTGAAATCTTTTCTCCAGTTGTCAAGCTCTTTACCATCAGAACAGTTCTGAGTATTGTAGCAGCTGCAGACTTACATTTAGAGCAAGAAGACTGCTTTTTTACATGAATATCTAGATGAGGACATCTGCATGTGTCAGCCACATGGCTATGTCGTCCCAGGCAAGGAGAATTTGGTTTGCAAATTAAAGAACAGCTTGTATGGGCTGAAACAAGGTCCAAGACAGTGGTAGCGGGATGGTTTTAGTAGATGCCATTTTGATCATTGTTGTTACTTTAAGAAGACATGTGCTTTTTACTTGATACTTCTCTTTTATGTGGATGATATGCTTGTTGCAGGTTCGAGCATGATGAGATTTCAAGTCTCAAGGAGAGGTTGTCCAGATAGTTGGCAATGAAGGATTTGGGTGCTGCAAAACAAACCCTCGAAATGCGAATCAGCAGGGACAGAGAGAATAGAAAACTGAAGTTGTCTCAAGCTGAGTACGTGGCTAAGGTACTCAAGAGGTTCGAAATGGAAGGTGCTAAGCCAGTTAGTACACCGTTGGCGAACCATTTCAGGCTCTCGAATGAACAATGTCTAGTGATACTGCAGGAGTGTGAGTGCATGGCTAAGGTTCCTTATGTCTCAGTTGTTGGCAGTTTGATGTACACCATGGTTTGCACGAGACCGGATATTGCCCATGCAATGGGAGTTGTTAGCAGGTACATGAGCAACACAGGCGAGAAGCAATGGAAAGTTGTTAAGTGGATTTTAAGGTACTATAGACACTGCACTATGTTATGGGGACACAAAAATCAGTTTGCAAGGCTATGTCGATTTGGATTTGGCAGGAGATCAGATGGTAGAAAGAGCACTACAGGATATGTGTTTACATAAGGAAGTGCAGGAGTAAGTTGGGGCTCAAAATTGCAAAAGGTAGTGGCCCTCTCAACAACAAAAGCAGAGTACGTTGCAGCATCTGAAGCTTACAAGGAAATGATATGGTTGCAGAGTCTACCGAAAGAGTTGGGGAAGGAACAGAAAAATGTTAAGATATTCTGTGACAATCAGAGTGCAATTCAACTGGCAAAGAACTCAGCCTTTCATGCTAGAACAAAGCACATAGACATTAAATACCATTTCATACATTCGCTTTTGGAGGAAGATGTGTTCACATTGAAGAAGACCCACACCAGCCAGAATCCTGTAGACATACTAACCAAGGCGGTCACAGTGGAGAAACTAAAGACATGTTCGATTTCTTCACTTGGTCTTCAATCTTAGAAGATTAGAAAAAAATCACACCGAGTTTTTTTTGGCAGAAGTTGTTTGAAAGAGATCACATGTGCGTGAAGTTGAGTTGGGATCATCAGTCTCCAAGTGGGAGATTGTTATGTGTGAGCCTGATTACATCCAGGTCAGACTGCTAACTCGCACAGCCGCCAGAGATCTTGTATCTTGTATTCTTCTCATCTTCTACCTTTGAGCATAGTGGAATCGATGTGATCCGTGAATGTACCTCAATATCGAGGGAACCATGTAAATCTGTGTCTTCTTTGGGTTGTTTGATTGCATCTTTGTTCTTACTTTCCTCGCAGGGTGGACCTAAGTGCATTCGTGTGGGGGCGGTTGCACCCGTTAAACATCGGTTTGCTTCCAAATACACAATGAAAATTCTAGCTCGGCTTTTGAGAATTCACATAAAACTCCTGCATCTAAAGACGAAGACCCTTAGAGAATTCTATCTTCACCACTACCTATGTACTACAGGTTTGCTTGTAATTGCGTTTAGGGCTGTTTTGGCTAGAGAAAACATCCCAAGTCTCCTAATGTGGATCGACTTTGATGGTTGCTAGTTTATGATTAATGATAGATGCAATGAGAGGGAAATCGGTGCCATTGAGGGATTTTTTTTTTTTTTTTTTTTTTTTGTGTGTGTGTGTGGCTTGAAAACCTCATCCAATGCACATGATGAATGATGCTCTGAATTTCTTATTCATCTATTTTCAGTTATGGCCTGTGGGCACACATCCATAAACTATATCCTCAAATTATAGCCTTGACAAAGGATTGTATATGTGAACTACACAAAATCACTGATCCATAAAGTATATCGCCAAAATTATAGCATCGACAAGGTATGTATAAGTGAACTACACAAAATCATCGCCATTGCCATGTCTATTCATCAAACTCGATTATTTAGGGCACGGATGGCCATGGCTAGATGTGGAACGCCCAGGTATGGCGTTCAAAGCCTAAATACATTTTGGAATGCCCTTTTCAAGTGACAACATGAGTATTGGTGATATCGCAAAGAGAGTGGCAAGTGAGCAAGCGACAGAGAGTAGATTACAAAGGACTTTCAAAAATGCACGAGGGGACATGAGTGTGTTAGATTATATGGTCTCAATCGAGTAGATAATGTAATAAATTGATTTATTTCAATATAATCTTGCTTTCCTTTCATGAGATGAATGGTGTTTTATTTACATAGTTGCACATAACCAATACGAAGGACATGATGGTTCATGCGATGAACCGGAGTCCACAAGTATATTAGATGTAATACATGTGTGTGGATGAGATCCACATACAGGAGACATGTATCATAAATCTTATACTTAAATTGATGCACAACCGGTGAAGAGATTATTGGGCATCTCTGTCAGATGTGAATTTTGATTCCCCCCCCCACCCCCTCGAGAGGGGAATCGTCATTCAACAGTGTGAGATAAAAAAATACATCGAAAATGAGGATTCTGACTACCCTCAAAATCGACGGATCACGATCGCCAGTTACGGATTCGGTCGTAACACCATCCTTCGACGAAAGCCGAAAGAATGCTGGAGGAAAATGGGGTGGGTTCTTCTCTCGTCTAATGTGCCGCCGGCGACACACGACGGTTGTCTCGTCACTTAATTTGGGTCTTTCAATTTGGGTCGAACTTGGGTCAAGGGTCAAATTATGGGCTCCAAGATAGGATCGTAGTGAACTAGGCAGGGGAAATCAACATCCAGGGTTGAACAGACTAATTAAAGTTAAATCCAAGTATTCTAGGGGATAAGCGAATTAAAACGAAAATAAACTAAGAAAATAAGGGGAAAGGTGCCAAATATTTATAAGAGGATCAACTGCATTCCTGGGTACCCCCTTTAATGTCCTTTGACGACCTAGGGTTTAAGGGCTAATTCTTCAAATCGAAAGAATGATGCAGACGAAACTTTGAGTTGTGATTTCTGTGGGTTTGCGTGCGATACGCAAGTGATAAAAGTGCATGGCCGATGATGGGCCGGAAGTAAGATAAAAATGGCCGATGTTGGGCCGAGATTGATTAAGGGTGGCCGATGATGGGCCGGTAGTAAATAAACTGATGTTGGGGTGTGTAAAATCACTCGTCTCATTTTGTCATTCTCATTAATTCAGGTTCTCGGAACCAGCCTCTATTCCCTTTAAACATTGAGTTCAGATAAATATTTGGCACCAGAGGTGGAGGAAAAAAGAAGAAAATATTTTTGGGATTGGTTTTGTTGGTTTTATAGTTTTTTGGATTTTAATAATTGGGGCTAGAAGGGCCTAACTAGGTGAGTTCCTACTTGGATTCAATCTAACTGTTCCATTTCCCTAATAGATCTCTACCCTAACCTAGGGTCCTAACCGCCCTCATCCGCTCTCCCGGTCCCTTAACGGGGCCCGGAGAGAGAGTGGGACCTAATCAGTTGGGATTAATGAAACTAGAGTAGTCTAAGCTGGCTAGGGGGAGACTTAGATCTTGGTCCGGGGTCCGACCTAATCAGTTTAAGCTACAGTCTAATTTCTAACTCCAATTTATTAATATTTTGGATTTTTTTAATATCTTTTATTTTGTTTTTGGTCTTTTTTATTTTTATGGTTTTTATTTTATTTTTATGTATTATAAGCCTAAAATCCTAAACTGATATATCCTAATGAAATGGGATGAGGAGCGAGTAATAAGTTTCTAATTTTTAGTTAATTAATTAATCTGAAGTTTCCTAAATAAGATTTCCTGATCATAATGAGATGGGGGAAGAGAAGAGAAGTCAATTATTGGATTTAGCCTAATTATCTCTAATTAATAGGGTAGCTAAAATTCTATTTTTAATAGTTACTTTTTACTTTATTATTTGGTTTTGTTTTTGTTTTGGGGTTTTTGTTTGTTTTTATTTTATTTCTGTTTTGTAATAAATTATGCAGTCCTAAATCGCACCTAAAAGAATATGAAAAAAAAATGCAATCTAAGTTATAATGCATGGGCAGATTGAATGCATGAGCATGGAATAATTTAAAACAAATAATAAAATTGAAAGTTCTTGCGATGTATAAATTAAGAAATAAACTGAAACATAAAATAAGATATAAGACTGGCCTAAATGGATGAGCATATTAGATGCATGGGATATCATAAAAAGAGACAGTAACAAAGAAATGACTAAATAGATAAGAATAAAACTGTCCTAGGTGCATTAACACATTAGACACACGAAATATCATGAAAAGAGACAATAAACAAATAGAGAGCTTCATTCGATGCAAGAAAAGGTGGGTTCAATTTTGATAAATGGGCTAAGCACGTGGGTGCAGCAATGAAGTTAGCCAGCAGTGAAGTGAGTGCTACAGTGAAAGAGTGTAAAGCAAGGGGGTAGTGCAGGGAGTTGTGGTGTGTGAGGGGAACAAGGTGCTGCAGGGGCTATGTGTAGGGTGAGTGTGGGGTGTGCAGTGGGGTAGCGCAGGGGAGGAGAAGAAGAAGAGAAGGAAAGAAGAAGAAAGAAAGTGGGTTGGTTCAGGGGGTGTGCATGAGTATGTAGCAGTGGAATGAATGGTGTAGGGGAGTGGACTCGGGCGTAAATGCAGCAGGGGGTGCAGTGAAGTGAGTGCAGCAATAAAGTGGTGTGATGGGGAAGAGAAAGAGGAGAAGAGAAAAGAAATGAAGAAGAAGAAAAGAAAGAAAAAGTGGGCCGCGTGCACAAATAAGGCTGTAAGGAGAGATGAGGGTGTACAGTAGGTGGGTGTAGGGGGAAAGGAGGAAGAAGGGAAGAGAAGAAAATGGAAAGGCAGTGCTGCCACGCGTGGGCGCAGGGCGGAAACGAAGGGGAGAAAGCGAGGGAGAGAAGGAGCGAGCGGGAGGGAGAAAGTGGGCGGAGCAGAGAGAGAGGGAGTGGACGGAGCAGAAAGGGAGAGAGTGGACGGGAGAGAGGGAGAGATGGCAGTGGTGCATGTGGGTGCAAGGTAGTGCAGAGAGGGGAAGAGGGGCCTACCTGGGGGGAGGACTCCGGCGGCGCTGCGTGCAGGGGAGGACGAAGAGGCGCTGTGGAAGACGAAGATGGGTGCTGGCGTGGAGGTCCGGGCTTCCGCGGTGTCTCTGTGCAGGGAGATGATGGAGGGCGCGAAGGGGCGATGGGCTGCTACGGTGGACGACGGTGCTGCTGCGTGAGATGGGCTTTGAAGAAGGGAAGATGGTGGTGGTGGTGCGTATGACAGGTCTGGGATGGAGGGAAAGATGAGGAGGAGAAAGAGGAGTTCTGTGTGAAGATGGAGGTGGAGGATGATGGCGAGATGGGTTGCAGCGTGCAGGAAGAGGGCGATGGGTGCTGGATGGAGGGGAGATGGGCGTCGTGAGATGGAGATGAGCGATCTGGAATGCGTGGGATGATGAGATGGGATGCAGGTGGGTGAGAAGATGGCGGGGAGAGGGCGATGGAGAGGGTGAAGGTGATGGTGGGTGAGAGAGATCTGGGAGAGGTCCGGGAGGCGCAGGATGATGGGAGGCGATGGACGATTGATAGAGGATGGCGGTCAAGATGGTGGAGGCTGCGAAATGGGTTGGTTATGGAGAGACGGGGCTGATGAGCGTAGGGATGGAGGAGGGGAGATGTGATGGGTCTGAGATGGAAACGGGTGCAGAGATAGAGATGGGGAGTGAGGAGGGAGGTGGAGAGGTGGGCCTGCGTGAAGATGGAGATGAGAGGTGTGATGGATGATGAAGAGATGGGCGCCTAGGAGGAGGATGATGGTGGAGAGGTTCTGCGTGTGATGGAAAGATGATGAGAGGGAATGATGGGTGTTGAGGGATCTGGAATTGGAGATAATGATGGGATCAAGACGATCGTGAGATCTGCGCATGGGTGAGAGGGATAAGGCCTGCGTGGGATCGGATATAGACTAGGAGCTAGAGATTGAGAGGGAGTGAGAGATCTAAGGGGTTGGGAGAGAGATATACATCTGAGATGGGCCATGGGGGGAGATCCGCAACTAGGATGAGAGCCCTGGTGGGATAGAGATTGGCTCGAGGGAGTTGGAGATGACAAGGGAGAGACGAGGTTTAAGGGAGGTTTTGGAGTTTCCCGGATCTGGGACACTCCATCCCTTATCCAAGGTGACGGGTCGGGTTGCTGGGTCAGGTCGATTTGAGATTGGGTTTCGGGTGAGGTGCAGTTTTGAGCCAGGTTTAGGTGGGTTGAGTTTCAGGTTGGGCTTGACTTGAGCCTGGTCTGGTTGAAGCAGGTTTGGCCCAGAAGGTGGGAGCCGGTGGAGATTGGTCGGGTTGTCATCGCCGGGGCCCAGGTTTCGTAGATTTCAATCCGCTCGTCGGATTTCGACGTTCTACATATCAATGAAAAGCTCTCGGCGAGTATGTCACGATGAGAAAATTTTTAGGGTGATCAGAGGTCCAGAAATGATAGGTGATTTTTTCACACGGGCGGCCCGGGGGTGTGGGACCCGCTATCATGATTTTTTATCTACCCGTCAGATCTTGGAGTTCTATATATGGGCGGAAAACTTTCGACGAGTAGATTGCAATGAGCTAACTTCCGGGATGACCAGAGGCCTAGAGACGACAGGTGACTTTTGACTCGGGACCTAATCAAGACATCATTAAATAGGGTGGACTGAATTGCCCTTTATAGGGTGCCAAAATGAGGTGTCTACAATCTCATCAGACAAGGTTGCAGTATTATGATCGCTATGAGATAGTGTGATCTGTCTCGAACATTGGAGTGTAAGACTCTGGATCATCATACTGGTACATTGGATGTGTTGAAGGACCATGAGAAGCACCTTATGAAACATTGTTTTTACTTTAAGGTCTGCTCTCATAATTCCCCAGCAATAGGCTCTTAATTCTGAGATGTTAATGAACTCAAGTTTTTATCTATTCATTTGCTTTGAGTAACCAATGAGTGAGGCCAATTATAGGTCAACACCTCGGTGTCTTGGGTACATGGTAGTAGGATTGTGAGAACATTTAATTGTCAAGATGGAATCTATCCTAATTATCCCCTTGTGCCAATTAATGGATTTATCATTGGTAAGTGTACACCCATCTCATTTAAGAGTTAATTGGATGGTATTAATGATCACTGTGATTAATTGGGTATCAAGGATAATAAGATATGGATCTAAATTAGTGGGACAGTTTATCCAATTGATCCATGGATATTGATAGAGGGGCCTACTTGTGGTGATAGGGAAGTTTAGGGTCTTCATGTAATTTATTAATAAGACTGGAGTTCAATTGCATTTATATAGTGGAGTGATTTGCAATTAACTGTGGGCCCAGATTGCACATGAGATGTGGGGTCTCGGTGTTCCAGTTGGAGCCAGCTTTCTATGGAATCCCTAGTGGTCCCCACGCTAGCCCAATATTGGATCATTACTAATTCTACTTGAACTAAAAAGGAAAGGAATTAGAAAGTTACTATTTCTATTTGAAGTAAGACTTCTAATAGTGGTAATGGTAGTAAAAGAGAGTTACTAATTATTATGAAAGTTAGACTTCTATTTCTAATTAGTAAGAAGAGTTGCAAAAAGCTATAAATAAGAGGAGAATAGGGGCTGGGCGTTCATCCCCTTAGAGTACACGCCCAGCCCCCTTGTGTGCAAGTGTTGCACTTCTTTCCCTTCTCTCTTCTAGTTCCTCCACCGGGTTTTTCCCTAGAAGTTCTAGTTGATTTTCTCTTGGAGATCCCACCGTCTTCCTTGAGGAAAGAGATCTGATTCGGGTTATAGCGTGGAAGGCTAAGAGGTCTTGGAGATCCTGATTCACTTTGAGAAAAAAATCAAATTCTCCATTAGAGCACAATCTAGCTCCGAAGGTATAATCTACTTCCTTGTTTGTTGTGGATTTCGTGGTTGCTTGTTTGTTGTTGTTTCTATCTTCTAGATAAAGGTTATTGCTGATCATGGTTAATGAGATTGAGTTTTGGATCCTGGATTTGGTTTCATGGCCTTATGGATACTTAATCCCTCAGTCAAGTGGGTCAAAAGTTTTGAAAACCTATCCATGAGGCCCACCCACTTCCAACAGAGTGGAAGATGGTGAAACATACCTTATAGTCATTCGAAAATGGGGAACTTAGAGGGTACCACAGAATGAAGAGCGACAGGAGTCCAGCGCCTGGGGTCATAGATGATGAAAAACAAATGTTGCCGTCGATGGGTTCAAGGAACAAAATGCAAGTTTTATGGGAACTAGGGCTTTGAATCATGGTAAGTAGACAAGTAAAAATCGATTCTGACCTTGGTCCTTAGACATATAGGTCAATTGACACGCATTTTTTTTGTTAACTAGATTGGAAGTATCAACCAACTGGTCGACGACGACCTTCGGAAGTATACAAGAAGATAAATAGGGATGCAGGTTATCAATGGATCTTTTTTCATGAAGGTCGGTAGTGACCTTCAGTGCTGAAAATGAAGGTCGACGTCGACCACCCAAAAAAAATGTAAAAAAAAAAAAAAAAAACGAAATCGGTACGACTTCCCTGTTAGGTGCATGTCTTCCTAATGTTCCCTATTCAGTGTAGTGCCCACATAAAGTGTTTTTTTGGGTAAAAACCCCTAGATAATATTTTAAATAGTAGATAATATAGAAAAATATTTAGAAATATGTTATTTCCCAACACCCGTAATACAATAGATAAGAGGTGTTTGGATAAAGGTAGAACATAATATCACCAAATTTGAATATTGTAAGATTTCATTATCACAAAATAAAATTGTGTCATGTTATAATATTTTGTCATTTATGGTGTTTGGCAATTTCTTTAAATTTCAATATACTAGTGCTTGGCAATTCATAAAATCTCCACTAGAGTACCATCTGAAGCAAAAAAATGAAGAGAAAAATAGGGATGATTGACTAAGTAACTAGTAGTCACACTGGAATGCTTTGTTATTGGTAACCATGGTAGTGCCCATCTTATTAGAAAATTATTAGACTAAATATTAAAAACAATGACGAATGTTGTTTAATCAACGATATGGGTCCACCAAATGTTGGCAACCACAATGTAAGACATCCAATGGTGAATATAACAGAGTGCCCTATAGAGTGTTCAGCATTATTGAGAAATCCATATATAAAAAATCAATGTGGGACCCATTTGATGTTAATAGTCATATTAACTAAGCTAATTATAATAATCATTAGAGAGTCATTATACAATGAAACTCATTTAATGATGGCAAACTAATAATTAGTCGCACAATCCAATATTGGTAATTAATGAAACCCACCTAAAGATGGCAGTATGGGACCCACTTGATGTTAGTAATCATAGTGGAAGTTACCTAATGTGATATTTGAATGATCCACATTATTAGAGGGCTATGGGACCCACATAAATAAAATTTATAAACACTAAAGGGCCCATCTAATATTGAGAGTCATAGTAGAACTCCTTTTCCCATCTAATATTGAGAGTCATAGTAGGACTCCTATTAAAGAGACTCTTGTTTTGGGTGTTCGCAAAAAGCCTTAGCCTTATTTTGGATTGTTTTATTAACGAAAGATTATTTTTTAAAGTATATTTTTTATTTTTTTAATATAAAGATTTTTGTAAGGAAGTAGGATATTGTACGATACTTTTTAAGTTATCTAAACACCTAATTTTTAAATGTGTAGATTATATTCTGAAGTAGGAGATAAGATAGAGGCCCCAGCTGATTATCCTGAAAAATTGTAGATGTATCCCATGGTGGGATGCTGTATGATCATGGTCATCAATTTACTCCTTTTTTATCTTCTATTGTGGCGATGACTAATATAAGGAAATTTGGTTTGAGAAAGGAAGGCTCACTTATGTAATATGCAATGCATCCATAAACAAGTAGGGTGGTGAGTAGGAAGTGATTTTTCTCGTTAAAATCCTTTCTTTACTCTTTTTTTTTTCCCACATGTTGAGTAAGAAGTGATTTTT
Source organism: Persea americana (assembly GCA_029852735.1). Lineage (NCBI taxonomy): Eukaryota > Viridiplantae > Streptophyta > Magnoliopsida > Laurales > Lauraceae > Persea > Persea americana. Next base: position 22,042,666 of record CM056816.1, read on the forward strand.
CTCATTAAAATCCCTTCTTTACCTTTTATCCCACTTGTTGGAAATGTATCATTTACTCAATTTATACATTAAAAAAGAACTGCACGGATTCCCGTGTGTTCTTACCAAATCCAAAATTATAGCAAAATTATCTCTTTTCATAAATTTGAATGGGTTGATAGCAAATCTCAGAGTTAAATCTTTGAAAGATGATAAGGTAATAGGTATAGAAACCGTGTGAATATGTGGTAATAAGGAAACCCAGCAGGCAAATCCAACTCCAGCTAATGGTCAAGAATTCCATTGAGATAATATCTCATTCACTGATTCTATACAACGGCATACAGCCTGACATGATGTGTAAAAACTGTGTAAATCTTTGTCTACATACTTTATAAATTAAATGAGAAACCACCATGGATTTATGGTGGAATAGTCTTCATCAATTAGTTTCTCTTGTCATATGATATCAGAGCTCCAAAGGCCTCACATTTGATCCCATCCCTTTTCAAAAATGTCTGAGAATGTCTCCTCTTCATCCACTATCCAAACTCTCAATATTCAGCATCTCATCTCCATCAAACTTGACGGCCACAATTACCTCTTGCGGCGCACCGTATTCATACCTTTATTAAAAGGTTATGAACTTGAGGATATGTTAATGGGTCATTACTGTGTCCCCCTCGTACTCTTTCGAATAACAAATATGGTGATGGATCCACCATCCTAAATCCAACATATACTGCATGTCACAAGCAAGATCAAGTGCTTCTCGGATGGCTGATCTCCTTTCTTTCAGAAACAGCTCTCTCCCAATTTGTCGGACTCTCCACTAGTAGAGATGTATGGCTGGCTCTTGAGAGTCAATATGCATCAAGATCTCGTGCTAGACTCATGCAAATTCACCGTGAACTTCAAACGATGAGGAAAGGCAATTTGTCAATGGAAGATTATCTTCAAAATGCAAAGAAACTTGCTAACAACCTTTGTCATGCCCCCAGACCGAGGCCTTAGCCACCAAGTCCTTAATCCGGGGTCGCAGCGCTGCGAGCCAGAAAATTTTGCCAAAACGCACTAATTATTTTCCCACAGGATTCCGCGGTGAGGATTCCCAAACGATCCATCACAACCTATCAATCAATTTCACAACGAATAACGATGTGCGGAAGCATGTAGCAAAATACAATCAAATAGAACACATACTAAACATACAAGCTTTGCATCAAAGGAGAAATATATACAAAAGCAAAACCCAAAGTTAAGTTTGAGGTTGTAAGGACCACAAAAGTATGTTAAGTTATACAACCCATTAAAAGCCAACAAAGGCTAGTAACTAAGTTTCCCAAAAGATACATCACTCCCAAAAGGTGTTATCCACAACTCATGTCCCAACCCGATGTCTAAATGATATCCTTGGGCTACCACTCCCGCTCCATCGGAGGTCCTACCGCCTCCTCTGCGTGCTCCGCCTCAAAGGCAGCGAGTTCGATATCTGGCACCAAACAAAAGCGTATCAGACACGACAGTCTGGCAAGTGAATGAAACAGATAAGATATTCAAGGTTTTATCAAGTCATAGGAAAATCATGAAAGAGCATTTGAAGAATAAACATATGTAAAGACATATTAGAGTAAATAATTTATGTATAAAAAGGAAATCATCCTTGAACCATTTCAAACTAACTAAGAACCAATTAAAACATTGGCAATCCACATTGAACTATATTCTCCTATTACCGAAGTAACTAGAGCAATCAATCAATAGCCGTTGCCATATAAAATGGCTGGAGCAATAATCGTTGCCATATAAAATGGCCGGAACAATCAATAACCATTGTCATGGCCGAAGCAAATAATCAAAGGGGTCCAAACTGCAGCTGGCAAAGTATTTGAGGATCCTAAGCTGGGTGATCAATCAGACAAAGTAACCTAAGCTTACTGGTGCTGATTAAAATCCGAGACGATACAATCAGATCATTGAAATACATTTCTATCGATAAAAGGCTACTCTTAGCAAAGCACAAACGAACAAAATGAAACGAATCTATCAAGTAACCTCATCGATTATTCCAAACATGTCGAACCACTCAAATCCATACATAATACATATGCTAAGACCAAATCATTTGACCAATTGTGAACTTGAACTAGAATGTCGGATCTTCTATAAATAGATTGGTGCCCCGAAAGTAGATGGCATTCTAGGTTCCAAATACACATTATCAAGTTGAAGGCTCTTCGAATATCCTAAGTTTTTAATCCCATCAAAATCCTTCAGAACAATTCAATTTTTTTCAAATTCGGTCAGCTCTCGGTCACCTGTCGGCTAGCCGAGGTGCCGCAAGTTGGCTAGCCGCCAGCTGACCGACGGCCGACCGCCAAGTCCTAGATCAGGAAAAGTAGCATTCTGGAAATGGAACCGAGCTAGAGGTCGGTCACCCCTCGGTTGGCCGTTGGTTACCTGTCAGCTAACCGACGGCTGACCGAAGGACCTCCTGATGAAAACATGCTTCTGGAATTGCGACCGAATTGAGGTCGGTCACCTGTTGGTTAGCCAAACTGGCGTTCGGTCGCCCATTCGGCTAGCCGACACCTGACCGCCGTCCTATGGGCAGCTTCAGTTCAAGTCAGATTTCTGGTTCTTTTCCTCCTTCCTTCTTCTCCCCAATCATTCATATCAAAACCAAGTTTCAGTGCCCCAATCAACTCCATTCCGCCACAACAATCCAATCCCATTCCAATATCCATTAGCAAACAACATTTTAAGATTCAACATAAGTGAAAAATACAGAGTTTCAAGGATCAGATTTCAGCCTTGCAAAATAACGCATGGCTAAGTCTTTTTCCACACTAGCATTGACTCAAAACCCTGCAGAAAATCATGCATATTCTAAACACAAAACCTTAGGAAATCAACAATGCATGACCAAGGAAAAAAATTCAAATGAAGAGCATATTTTCACATCAAACTTAGAAGAAAACACCCAGTTCAGTTGCATGCATTCCAATCAGTTTATACACTTGCCTTGGCTGCAATTGGGTCCTAAATCACTTCCAACACTCTTTCACACAGCCAGCCTCCAAATCTACACCAAAAACCCTATGAAAAACACAACTCAACTCCACAAAATTTTGAAAACCAAGGAGCTCTCCAAGAGAAAACATTGCATGTATAAAAGGACAATTCTAAGAGATCAAACAAACCCAATGGTGCAAGGAGGACGCCATTGCTTACCTCTAGATGGTCCAAATAAGAAGAAGAGCTTAGAAAAGAAGGTGAGTCCAGCTGAAAATCCATAAAACACTATCCTTGAGAAGCTTAGGAGATACATAAGAAGATGGTGTGGTTAGATTTTCCATTGAGGCACTTTAAGTGGGGCATGCAAAGCAAAAAGAGGAGAAGAAGAAGAAGCTCTCCCAGGTTCCAGTTGCAGCAAAACGAAAATGAAGAAGAAGGAGAGGTGAGGCTAACGTGTGTTTTAAGAGTGGGTTGCGTGAACTGTGGGCCCCAATGGCCCCCAAAACTTCAAGGGCTTCAATCTCCCTTATTCGGGTCCCGGATGAGATCGACAAAGAAGAGAAAAATTATTGTCGGAATATCTAGTTTTCAAAAATATGTTTTCCTCATTATTTGAAAATATAAAAAACTATGCACAGATTTGGTGTGAAAAGTCATTTTTTGCCCTTTTTCCTCAAAAACACGATTTCTGGGATTCGAATTCAAACGGAGCAAATATAAAAATTGTAGTGTCAAACATAATAAGTCCAAAAAGGTCAAAAACAATATTTTTTCAAAATCAAAGATAAATTCTCACTCGGACACTCGTCACACGGGCCACCCCAGGCCCAGTCAAACCAGACTCAACGGCTCTCAAAATTCCTTAAAGCTATTCAAAATTCTAATCTAACTAAAACCCAAGCTAATCGTCCTCTAATCCCACTTAGAAACTAATCATGGCTAAAACAATAATTAAAAATACTAAACCCGGGTCGGGGTCTGACAACCTTAGTGCATCTAGGAACCCAATGGATGAAACTGATCTTCAATAAGTCATTTTAAATGGGCTAGACATAGCCTATGATGCTATCGTCACCTCATTGACAACGACGCTCGATGACACATCCATGGAAGACTTTCAAGCGCATCTACTTGCATTTGAAACTAGACTTCAGTTTCAAACTATGACTGACCCCATAGTTCCATCAGTTAATATTGCGACCAAAACACAACATGGACAAGGTCGAGGCCTCTCCTCTTCTTTCCTAAATCGTGGCAGAGGTAATTATAATCAAGGACATGGTTACAATTGTGGAGGATCAAGATCGAGCCCATGTAATTCCCATGCTAGATCGTGTCAAATATGTAGCCGTAAGAATCACGTGGCTGCTACTTGTTGGTATCGGTTTGATCGGCAATACAATTCAGAGGCTTAGTATCCTCCATCAAATGCCTACATGGCTGCTTCTTCATCCTTTCATTATCTTAATTGGTACACGGATAGCGGCGCGACTAATCACATTACACCTTATCTAAGCAAGCTCAGCATCCGCTCCGAATATCATGGCCCTGATCAACTTCATGTTAGAAATGGTGCTGGCATGCCTAATTCTCATGTTGGTATGACCTCCTTCTTTATTGCCAATAACCATTTTACTCTTAAAGACATCGTCCATATTCCACAAATCTCTAAAAATCTCTTATCTATGTCAAAATTTACTCATGATAATGATGTCTTTTTTTAATCTCATCCTACCTTTTTCCTTGTCAAGAACTGCCACACGGGGAGAATAGTTCTTCAAGGGCCGAATAAACATGGACTATATTGCCTCAAACCAAGCCTTCATCCAAGTCCTTCATCTCCTTCTGCTCTCATAGGAGAATGCACATCTATGGGTCTTTGGCATCAATGCCTTGGACATCCCATGTTACAGACGGTCAAAGGCATTGTTGCTGATTTCTCTCTTCCAGTTCAAAATAAAAAGTTCGAATTCTGTCAGTCTTGTCACATGAATAAGTCTCATAAGTTGCCATTTTCTTATAGTTCTACCATTTACAATTCTCCATTAGATCTTATTGTATCTTACATTTGGGGACCTGCTCTAGTGACTTCTAGTCATGGTTTTAGCTTTTATATCATTTTCTTGGATGTTTTCAGTCGCTACATTTGGATGTTTCCAATTGCAAAAAAATCTAATGCTCTTACTATTTTTATCTCATTCAAAAATAAAATTGAGCGCCTCCTTGAACGCAAAATAAAAATGTTTCAATCTGATAATTGAGGAGAATTCATCAAATTCAAGCCTTATTTAGAGTCTAAACGCATTTCTCCCCGATTTTCTTGCCCTCACACACCGCAGCAAAATGGTCTTGTAGAACGTCGTCACAGGCATATTGTTGAAACTAGACTAACCCTCATGTCTTATGCCTCTGTCCCAACAAGTTATTGGGATGATGCATTTCAAACCGCCCGCTACTTAATAAATAGGCTACCATCTCCTGTCCTTCATCATAAGTGTCCCCTTGAGACACTCTTTGGCACAAAGCCTGACTATACCCAGTTTCGAGTTTTCAGGTGTGAATGTTATCCATATCTTCGCCCCTATAATACAAATAAACTTGCCCCGATGTCCTTACCATTTGTCTTTCTTGGCTACAGTCCATCTCATAAAGGGTACAAATGCCTTCACATTCCGACCTGAGGCTATACATTTTCCGTCGCGTTATTTTCAATGAAAATCCATTGCCCTTTGCTGGCAAATATACACACAACTTTGTAGATAGGCCATCCATTACACCTTCGCTTTGTGCTCCAACAATCATTCTGCCTGAAGCAATCATAGGCTCACAGTTTCAAGACAATGGTTCATAGTCTCCTAATCACATCCAACCCACTGTTCCACACCAATCCCCACCAGAACCTATTGTACCAACACCTACAACACCAACACCTGCTCAATCAAAACCTCCTACCCCTGGACCTACTGCACCAGCACCTATTGAACCCCTTGCACTTGCCCCTAATGTTGCTCAGCAAGGTGTTACTACTATGGTGGAACCTGCAGCTCCACATCCTCTCTTGGGCCTCACCACATGGTCACAAGATCTAAGTTAGGCACATTCAAACCCAAGACATATTTGGTCACAAAGCACCCATTTCCATATGCTAACATGGTTGAACCCACTTGCTTTACTCAAGCAAATAAAGAGCCCAATTAGAGGAATGCAATGTGTCAAGAATTAAATGCTCTTATACAAAATGGGACATGGACTTTGGTCCCATCTAAATCTCACATGAACATAGTTGGGTGCAAGTGGGTTTTCAAGTTGAAAAGAAAAGCTGATGGGTCCATAGACAGGTACAAGGCTCACTTAGTTGCAAAAGGTTTCAATCAACAGAAAGGTATTGATTATGGAGAGACATTTAGTCCTATTGTTAAATCATGTTTAATTAGTACAATTCTTAGTATCACCATCCCTTTGAACTGGCCTTTACATCAACTAGATGTTCATAATGCGTTTCTTCATGGCATTCTTGAAAAAGTATATATGAAACAACGTCCGGGGTTTACAGATCCTAAATTTCCAAACCATGTTTGCAAATTGCATAAGTCTTTATACGGGCTTAAATAGGCACCATAGGCATGGTACCATCGGTCGAGTCATTTTCTAGTCCGCATTGGATTTGTGGGGTCTAAGGCTGACACTTCTTTGTTTATAAAGAAAAATCAAGAGTTCACTCTTTTTATGCTCATTTATGTGGATGACATTATCAGCACTGGGTCGCACATGGATAAGATTCAAGAAGTAATTTATCGTCTTCAATCTACATTTGCAATTAAGGATCTTGGTCCATTGCATTGTTTCCTTGCAGTGGAAGCAATTCGCAATTCCAATGGACTTTTTTTGTCTCAAAGAAGGCATATTGTTGATCTACTGAGGCGTACCAACATGGATGTAGCAAAGCCACAAAAGACTCCTATTTGCAGTACCAATAAGCTGTCTAAATTTGAGGGCCCCGCATTTCATGATGCCACTCTCTTTGCACAGCCCCACATTGATCACTTGACTGTAGTTAAACTGATCTTAAGATATCTCAAGTATACAATTTCTCATGGAATTCAAATACAGCCATCCCACACTTTTGCCCTGAATGCCTACTCTAATGCTGACTGGGCAAGCTACCTTGATGATCGACGCTCCACTAGCAGATATTGCATCTACCTAGGGCATAATCTCATCTCGTGGAGTTCTCGGAAGCAACATACAGTGTCTCGTTCAAGTACAGCATCTGAATACCGCAAGTTAGCCAATGCTACAGCAGAATTAATATGGATCCAGTCTCTTCATCATGAGTTGGGTCTCCGTCCATCTTCTGCTCCTATCATTTGGTGCAACAACCTTGGTGCCACTTATCTAACTATGAATCCGGTATTTCATGCAAGGATAAAACATGTAGAAATTGATTTTCACTCTATGAGAGAGAAAGTGGGTAACAAGTCACTTATTGTGCCGTTTCTTCCTTCACATAATCAAATAACTGATATTTCACTAAAGGGCCAAGCTTTCAATGCTTCGGATTTCTCCATGACAAGTTAACCGTCAAAGAAGACCCACTTAACTTGAGGGGGAGTATAGAAATCATGTGAATATGTGGAAATAAGGAAACCCAGCAGGCAAATCCAATTCCAACTAATGGTCAAGAATTCCATTGAGATAATATCTCATTCACTGATTTTGTACAACTGGCATACAGCCTGACATGATGTGTAAAAACCGTGTAAATCTTTGCCTACATACTTTATAAATTAAATGAGATACCATGGATTTATGGTGGAATAGTCTTCATCAATTAGTTTCTCTTATCATAATAGGGACGTTTTAGCTTTCAAGAAGTCCTCATTTTAATATTATTGTTTTTGTTTTTTTCTCTAATATGGTTTAGCTTCAGCCAAAAATGGGCCATGTTCATTAAGAGTTAAATTTGGTTTCGGCCGGACTTTTACTGAATTTATATATAAAAGTAGAAGGGAACATAATGAAAAAAAAAGGCATTCAATTCCCTGCATCCAACCATCAGCCAAGCATCTCATTTGAAAAAGAAAATATAATTGCAACTTTTTTTTTCTCCTTTTAATAGATTTGATATAGAGAGTTTCAAAAGGTTATATAGTATATCTATTTATTTTGGATTTATTTTATTCACAATATTATTCTCAAAATATTAAATTCTTATATATTTTTTATTTTTTTGCCCAGGTATCATTGAATAATCTGATATGAAGGTTTTTGTAAGAAAGTGGGATATTATTGGATACATTCTAAGTTTTCCAAACACCTTTTTTTTAGGTGTGTAGCTTATGTTTTAAACTAGTAGATAATATAGAGAAATATTTAGAAATATGTTATTTTCCCACACCCATGATACAATAGATAAGAGGGTGCTTGGATAAAGGTAGAATATAATATCACCAAATTTGAATATTGTAAGATTTCATTATCACAAAATAAAATTGTATCATAGTATAATATTATGTCACTTAATTGGCAATTTCTTTAAATTTCAATATACTAATGTTTGGCAATTCATAAAATCTCCACTAGATTACCATCTGAAGCAAAAAAATGAAGAGAGAAATGGGGATGAGTTACTAAGTCACTAGCAGTCGCACTAGAATGCTTTAATATTGGTAACCATGGTAGTGCCCATCTAATTAGAAAATTATTGGATTAAATATTAAAAATAACAACGTATGTTATTTAATCAACAATATGGGTCCACAAAATGTTGGCAACTACAATGCAAGACATCCAATGGTGATTACAACGGAGTGCCCTATTGAGTGTTCGGCATTATTGAGAAATCTATATATAAAAAATCAATGTGGGACCCATTTGAAGTTAATAGTCATATTAACTAAGCTAATTATAATAATCATTAGAGATTCATTATACAATGAGACTCATTTAGTGATGGCAAACTAATAGTTAGTCACACAATCCAATATTGGTAATTAATATGAGACCCACCTAAAGATGGTAGTATGGGACCCACTTAATGTTAGCAATCATAGTGGAAGTTACCTAATGTGATATTTGTAGGAGCTACATTATTAGAGGGCTATGGAACCCACATAAATAAATTTTATAAACACTAATGGGCCCATCTAATATTGAGAGTTATAATAGTAGGACTCCTTTCCCCATCTCATAATGAGAGTCAAAGTCAGACTCCTATTAAAAAGACTCTTGTTTTGGGTGTTTGCAAAAAGTCTTACCCTTCTTTTGGATTGTTTTATTAACGAAAGATTATTTTTTACAGTATATATTTGAGTTTTTTAATATGAAGATTTTTGTAAGAAAGTGGGATATTGTACGATACTTTTTAAGTTATCCAAACGCCTAATTTTTAGATGTGTAGATTATATTCTGATCTAGGAGATAATATAGAAAAATCTGTATGATTTCCAAACACCCTCTGAGTCCATGAAATAAATAGTTAGTAATTTAATTCCTATACTTATTTCGCAGTCTTTAGAATGGACAGTTGGAAACATCCAATGGTCCTGACATGGTTTTTTCTCTTTTGTAGATTAATCATCAAGGCCATATATATAGGGAGATGATCCTATGAGCGATATCTCTCACATTAAATAACAGATATCTCTCACCTTAATTCAAGTGCCCCCCACCCCTATTCTCTTATATAAGGTGATAGATATCTCTCATATGAGCATCTCCCATATATATATATATATATATAAATTCTCAAAAACTCCCCTATCTCAAAAGGGGAGTTTCTGCCTTTCATTCTACATACGAACTGAAACTAATCATAATTTGCCATACATGTAAATGCATACTTTCTTTTTAGTAACTTGTTTGTAGTTTCCAATTAAGGGAGAAATGCAGAGTAAAACAGATAACATTGCCATGCTTAATTTTTATGCTGTTTTGCATCTCATATAGACTCCATAGAGGGATTTTATTATAAAGATTTCTGCACTCGAAATTTACAATGAGGTAGTCAGGGATTTGTTAAATCCAGACTCTGGCCCTCTTCGCTTGTTGGATGATCCAGAGGTATGCGGACCTTTTCATGTGTGAGATTCAAGGATTTCTTTTGTCTCCAACATGCTTTTAATTTCTTTTTACGCAATATAGAAAGGAACTGTCGTCGAGAAGTTGGTGGAAGAAACGGCAGATAATAGTCAGCATTTGAGACAGTTGATCAGTATCTGTGAAGGTACACTCGAAAAATGCATTTTAATGCCAATTGTAACAAACTCTAAAACCCAAAACTTTGAATGATAGCATGCCATAAAAGCCCCAATTTTCTTTACAAAACAAGCACTAAAGCCCCAAAATCTTGAATCAGAGCATGCCATAAAAGCAAAAATCTCTTTTTTGAAACATACTCTAAAGCCCATATAGTCGTGACTGAGGTTTGGGTAGGATTGGGTGAGAGAGGAGAGGAATAGAGAATGAAAGATAGATGTACCTGTGCACGGATTGAGGGAGTCCGGATCAAAGAGAGGTGAGCGTGATCGGCAGACAAAAGGAGAGACGAGGAAGAGGGATGGGAGGGATGCAGCTTTGGTGTGAATCAAATCGAGCCCTGGGCATCGTTGCTGGCTGCACGACGAAAGTGATGGAGCCAAGAGGAGACGTCGTCGAGAGGGAAGGAGAAGGAAGAGCTGCGAGACCGTGCCGGAAAAGAGGACGAGAAGGAGGTGGAAGAGGATGATGAATCGATTTGGGGCTTCTTTCGGTTTTTGCGATTCTATCTCCTCATTTTTATTTCCCTCCTTTAGTTATATAGGTTACATCAGAATCGTTGGTACATTTTTCTAATCGGACTGCCCTAAGTGGTCCTCACAAAAAACAGTGAGGATGGTCCTCACTAGACCGTTTCCCTATATATATATATATATATTGAAGATGCTCCTAAGTGCTAGGGTGGCATAAATGTGAGGGGTCCCACCCTAGATCTCATAGTAAGGTGAGAGTAGCTCTCATTGGAGCATCTCCATATATATGAGAAGTTCTCAAAAACTCTCCATTATAAAAGGGAAGTTTTGCCCCTTTTGGCTTGTTTAATGAAAAAATGTCACCTCACATGTGTTAAGCAAAATAATAGGACATCTTTACGGTACAACTAAATTTAAGGAGAAGATAATTAAGTTGGGTAGATTAGCTACCTTTTAGGATAAAATTGGGTTATCTCCGCATAATTCCTCAATGAGAAATGTGTGGCTGTCCTTAGTGGAGGTCGAATATGAGAAATTAGTGTTTGCTCGTTTAAATACGCCACTTTAAAATTAAAAAATTTAAAGCAATCATCTGTGGTGGCTCCAAGATTTATGGGCCCTCATCAAATTTCTCTTCAGTAGTAGTTGGGCCCACCATGAAATTATAAAAATATCAATTTTTTATAATCATCAATCTAACGTTTTGTAGTTTTAATATATATATATATATTTGATTTTCATTAATGGGCCCCATTTATCTTCAATAAAAATATCAATGAGTTCATTAATGGACCGACTCATATTTGAATGAAATTTCTTGACGACCCAAAAAAGATATTTATTTTGATTGGTTTGGATTTTTCAAAAATAGGCCCCAACAACAATGGCTCCCAATTCACCCATATGTAAGTTACATGATTGATTTGCATGATCTCCTCAAATCTGCTAAAAAATAGGAATAGAAATGAGTTTATGTATATTGAGATAACAAAAATCCCTTTTAAGAAAGTGGAAAAATAGGGAAGGAGATCTAAAGTCACTTAAATAGGGGAAAAAAAGTAGGAAACAAATATCATTAGGATAATCGTTTCCACATCAGCAGCATCTTTGTTTTCTAACTCGTTGAATAGAGGGGCATTTTTGTAGCCCTCAGGTATGTATATAAGAAATCCTCTACTCAACTTGAGCTGACAAAGGAATCTAGTTTGCCCGCACGTGTGGGGCCCACTGGTGGTCATTCGGCTGGGGGACACACACATTCCACCCCCCCACCCCCCCCGAATTTCACATGGGCTGTGGGTTTGGATAGATTCAAATGGACTGGACCGTTGGATCAACTGCACACCCCATTCGAATGAACTGAACTTGTGGGCCCTAGATGATAAGGTTAGAATGATTCGAGTGGGATGATCTTTTGTCCATAGGAGGAGCACACACAGATCTTCAAATCCCCCAAGCCCCATCCCCATGTAGTCCTCCATGTGGACCCCACAAGCTTGAGCGGGCGTATTTCTCCGTCTGCTCAAGCCGAGGAGAGGAGGGCCATATATATGTAGGGTAAGGCTCTCCTAAGCACAAGCTTAGTATAAAACTCCGTAAGCTCATGCTTGTGGGGCCCACCCTTGTCACCCTTAGTCCATCCAAATTGACCAAACAGACGACCCCCCTTAATTGCACATGTCCACCAATTTTAGATCCAAATTTACTAGACCATTGGATCGATCGTGTTCCAATCCGTATGGACTATTGAGCATTAAACTTTTTGTTTCCAGATGGAGATGATAGAAACCATGGTTCGGGCTGATTTTTTGCAAAGAGGATGGTCCCAGGGAGTCCTTGAAATCCCCCTCATCCCCACCCCCTTGTGGGTCCCTAGGTGGGCCCCAAAACCCCCAATTTTGAAACCCCGTTTCATCTTCTTTCCCTTGCTGCTGCCCACCAAAACAAAAACTCTACCTTCTCTACTTTTTCCTACCAAGAATTCTTGAAGCCTAATTATATTTTGAAGTAAGCGAATGGGAATATATTGGAAATGAATTGTGTTCTTACAATGAAAATAGAATAGAAGAACAGGGCTCCAAATGCAAGGCTTTTATTAGGTATTATCCTTTTGCTTATCATTTTTCAGTCTTATTATAAAGAAGCAATGGTAGCTTTCTTGTATAGACTGCTTTGGGTTGCAACAGTTTTATCCTGAGTTTATATGGAATGAGGTAAGGATTTATTTAAAAAGAATATCATTAAACCAAACAAATTAAGATAGATGACTGAGGGGGCTTCTGTACTCAAGTTACATCCTCATTATCCATTGTCTACCTCAGACATGTAAATAAGAAGACATCATTGGTGTAGAGGCAGACATGGATCAAAGTGTGGAAAGTCTGTAAGAGGATACATAACACAAAGCAAAGACCCAAACGAAGACTGACATTCCCTCCCTCGTACAAATGTAAATTGAGACTCGTACAAATGTAAATTGAGACTGCAAATACCAAATGACCATCGCTACCATATGAACAAAGTTAAGTGGGAATGAAGATTTTAGGGGCTGAATGCCCTAGCATTTGCAAATTCCATATTTCTTACTTAGCATCCATGAATTCCATCCATGGGACCTTTGGAAATTTGGAAATTCGGGACTTCCACCCTGGTGAATGTTCAAGTCCAAAGAAGCATCCAGGAATTCCACTATCTGGAAACTCAGGAATTCCCAAACTTAAATTCGTTGAATTCCAGCAAAAACAAGCTCATTTCTCTACAGCATGTGGACTTTTGAAGGAAATACTAAGTCTGTCGTGTGGATCCACAAAATATCCGCAATTTTCACTTACTTCAAAATATAATGACTGAGGGTTTCAAGAACTTTTGATAGAAAAGAATGAGAGTTTCAAAATCGAGGGTTTTAGGGTTATTATTTTGTAAAAGAATGATTAACGATATCGTCAATCCAATTCCAATTCATCAACTGCAGCTTTTTTGTTAAATAAATAAATAAATAAATAAGAGTACGAACCACTCTGCCCCTAGTTTACATATTTTTCTTCATAAATCCATTTAATCAAATATTATACATAATTATTTCATAGAAACCCATAATTTCATTCAATCTGAATCTAAAATAAGTGACAATTACCATTATCAAGAGGAAAAAAGAGGTACCGTAAATCAGCTGTTTAAGTACATCTTCCACAATTACAATTTTCAAATAAATTATAAAAAGCATCTCTCTCACGGCTCACCCAATGGACCATCATTTCAGCCAAAGCACTTCACCAATATCCAATCTTCAAAGACATGGCATGGAATAATTCTCCAGCAGAGAAGTAGGGAACGGGCAAGAAAGGACAAGATGAATGGGTTTATTACACGTCATGGCTGCTTACCGTTAGGCTTGGGTGACTGGAGGTATGGAGAAGCATGCCCTCCATTTGAGAGGCTCCTCATTGCTTGTCCGTTTCTCACTAAAGCAGCCTGTGCTTTTAACCCATTTCTAGCATTTGGGTTATTCAGACTGGCTGCTGCTCTCTCTGCTTGCAAGGTCTGGAAGTAGTAAGTCGAGCTTGCCATGTCTTTGAGGTGAAGCAAAGGTTTCAGAGCTTCAACGACTTCGCTCATCAAAGGTCTGACCTTGGGGTCGCGGCTGAGACAGTGGTGTGCCAGTTGAGCAGCCTTCTGGGCCCCTTTGATTGAGAAGTGGCCCTCGAGGCGAGGATCTATCAGCCGATAGAAGCGCCGCCTTTCTCCAAGATGGGGCCTAGCCCATTCAACCAGATTGTGCTCCCCATTTGGTCGGTTCTTGTCCATGGATCTTCGCCCTGTCAGCATTTCAAGTAGGACCACTCCAAAACTGTATACATCGCTTCTAGATGTCAGATGTCCTGAGATGGAAAATGGATCAGAATAGAATATTTAAAGAAAACAGGCAATAATCACAAAAAAGAGTAACCAGTAACCAGTGGCTATTTGGCTTGGAAATTTAGATACAAGACGGTGATAATCGCAAACAGAAACTTATTGAAGGTTATCTTAATGGGATCCTAATTGTGACCAGTTGGAAGTCCATGAGGTTCAAAAGTTGCAGCAGGAAGACTAAGAGGTAAAGCATCTTCTCTAGAAGAATAACTGACAGTATAGTTGTCCTCATGTAATATTATTAACTGCCCTATGGCTTGCTAAGTTCCAGCCAAATTTACCAGTGACCAACCAGGTATATAGGCTGCAAATGGAGCGACTAATTTGGAGTAAAAATAGATGTGCTCAGTCAATGCCTAAAAAATCTGGATAAATCAGGGTAAAGGTAGCTCATGGAAAAACTGGGAACTCCCAACTTTTCATGAATAATGAAACTGAAAAAGAATAAAAAAAACCATACAGGCTTCTCTAACCGATGAGATTGAGCTCAATCACACAAGTCAAACTGCACAATTCAATCAGGAAGAAAAATGATGGACACCAACTAAATTCCGCTTCTGGCGGATGGTTCCAGTTAAGTAATTAAGGGAATGACAAGAGCCAATAGCACGGCAGGAAGGTTCTCATTGTTACAACATTGCTGCAGGTTCAAGTCATTTTACTAATAAAATGAGAGTCAAATTTGAAAACGAGGACCCATTTATAATTTACTGCTTTTAGACTTTGGGTTATGAATGTATTCATTTTACATGGATGTTAACGGAATCCCCAAATGAGAAAAAGAGGCTGCAACTCCAATTCTATTTTCCTAATTAAATGAAGAATTCAAAAACTAGGGTTTTAAAATGACACTTTAAAAGAAGAAGAAAGAGAGGAGAACAAGTAATAGGCACCTCACACCAGTACAGAATTAAAGAAAACTAAACAAATCTTCAAGTTCCACACACAAGAAATACCGAAAGGGATTGGAATTTTATTATCACTCTACACATGAATATATTTAAAAATCCTTCATAAACCTAGTGTAAACTCACTAGGATCCCTATTTGTTCAAATACTTGTATTCTTAAATAAAGTGTCCTAACTTGAATAAAAATGAAATGACAAAATAAAGGAAGAAAAAGGGAAAATGAAGACTTGCGGCAGTCTTGCACATTGCACAACATGTGCCTAGAATGTAGAAGAGTGATGGCAGCTTTAGTAGGGCTGTGGACCCTGCTGTAGGTGATTCTTACCTGCTGGGCTGCTGGAAAGGTTCAGGTTGGTTCAGGCTTAGTTCAGATCAGATCCTGACCTGCAACTTGTGGGGAAATCACAGATGATCCCTTGATTTGAGCAGCTTTATCAAAACAGTCCAAAACAGTCAAATTATGGCCTGTTTGGCATCATTTTGGGAGCATTTCATTCCGAGAACGAAAGAAGAAAAACTTCTTTGGCAGGCATTTTGTGAGAGGAAATCTAAAGAGAGAGAGAAGGGAGATAGTGAGGGAGATGTGCAGAAAATGAGAGAAGATGCCCGCGAAATAAGTTTTTTTTCATTCATTCTCCAAATGAAACAATCCCAGAATGAAGCCAAACAGGCCCTTACTGACTATAAAGGGACTATTTTGGGGCCCAATTAATTCCAGAACCTTCTGTGTTCAGGTACCACATGTTCAATCATAAGCTTCTAGAAATTGAAAAGATTGTTTCAACATGCAGTCTTCTTGAATGCAATCACCATCTATATCATTCTCCCCTGCTTGGACTTGAGGACGGTTGTCATCCTGCTGAATGGAGACTTCATTTTTTCTTTTTCTTTTTTTTTTGACTTGGTGTATAAGAGTTTATTCTAGTATATATCCATGAATGCCAATTGGGGGTAGAGCTTTTTTTTTCTTTTTTTTGTTCGCGTGTGTGGTGGAGAGGGGTGGGTGGCACTTCCTTTTCACATGGACAAACAATGAAGATGATCCACCTATGCCAGAGTTGATTGGTATTTGGTCTCCCTTGATCAGTTGGATCTATACTGGACTACTTTTTGTTTTTTTTTTACTGTTTGAATAGTAACTTCCATTGAAAAAGGTCAATCTGTATAGGGGAGCTGTACTGACTAGTGCCCCAAAACCTGGAATGCATACAGGAAGAAACCATGAATAGAAAGAAGAATCCAGCCACTACAACCTGACTACGGAACTATATAGCCAAAAAAGCTAAAACAACAGACAAGCTTCTGAAAGAGCCACCTCCATTTAAACATCATGAGGTCTATTGAAGCATCACTGAAAATCGGCAGAGTAGAGACCCAAGAGGCTGTGAGGATACAAAGGATTGATTGCCAAATCTCCTGCGCAACCTTGCAATTTAGATGATCCACCATTTCTACTGAAAGACGAATGGGGCAAGCATTGCCAATGATAAACTTACAGCAACAGAGAGACTGTCCATGGGAAGAATGGCTTCATGAAGAGCTAGCAATCCAAAGCCAACCACCCTAGGAGGGTCCTATGCTATCCATAGACGAAGAGGACTTGCAATCCAAGACCCTCTCAGTAAGGATTGAAAGAAAGAGGCCACTGAAAAGAAATCCTTCCTTGGATGCGACCCATATCCATAAGTCTTTGCCTACACCTTGCATAGACAGCTGGCTAAGTAAATCAAGTAGAGACATCAACAGACTCTCCTCAAACTGTCAAATATCTCCTGAAGATTGGGCCCTATTTAACTTCATCCCCATCTCTCACCATGTAGCTGCTGACCTAACCATGTAGGATGGTTAATTGAGCTCTACTGGTTAAATAGTAATGTCGAGTGGGCAATGAGTGCAAAAAGCCTTTGGCAGTCAACTACCATCCATAAGAATGCCCATGTAGCGCCCATCTCAAAGGTTGTCGATCAGGATTACGGAGCAATTTCGTCAGTGCAGAATAACTTCTCTTCGTAGGATAGAGAGCCCAGGATGGTTCTCTGACACAAGTTTGGACTGATCTATATTTGCAGATGCATTGCTTATTTTCTCAAAGAATGTGAGTATCGAAGAATCTAATCACACAGAAGTGTTGGCCAGCGTAGCTCTCTGTTTAATTTCCTATTCATTTCTAGGCAAACTAATTGTCGAAAGCAGTTCTTCAAATGCTATTTCTTGGATGTCATCCAAGGTGGGACCTTAGAAGTTTCATTTTCTGTTCTTCGAAATTGAATTCTTATCTTCTTTGGTTCAAGTAGATTTTAAGGATGGGGAAAGATCGACCAACACAATGGCAGACACTTTAGCGAAGCAAGGGATTGATAGGGAAGTTCCTTTTATTGCTCTTATTATGCAATGATTGTGCCTTTGTCTTGGGTACAATTCTTTTATACCATTGTATTTTCATTTGTTCATTGTCTTTTTGGATCCTTTGTTTTTCCCCATTTCAATATAATTTTCAGTTACCAGGAAACAAATCAGTTACCAGGAAAAAAAATTGCATATCGATAGATTGTAAGACTCGTATTCAATTCATTGCCTTATTGATACTGATGGGATGACTTCAGGGTCAGACTAAATGGACAGAGTGGGAGGTAAGGTTGCTCAGAACTCAGACCCCACTGCTTCACCGAAATATTTGAGAAAAAGTGACTCAATTGTTAGCTGACATGATGTTACTTAGATGGTGTGTTCTTTTCAATACAAGGCTCTCATAGACTCATAGTCGTATCACGTATGGGCACCAGACTGAAGAAGAGACTTAGGAGTTAAGCCTTTTTATGAATTTCTGGTTAAAGGAAGATAGGACCTCTGGGGATTTTCCTTATCTTTGGAGACAAGGGGGAGTGTGCATCACATGGTGATCCATTGCCCTTTGCTGTTGAAGGTTTAGTGTATTTCTTTTGATGGTCTGGATTTCCATTGTGAAGTATTTTATTGAGAAATGAGATTTGGTTACCCATCAAGTCACTTCGCTACATTATGGGGATTTGCTCTTGTTGGTCATTGGTGCACTTGGTTGAGCGCAGTATAGAGCATTTTGCAGTAAGGCATCTGAGGCAAAAAGTGTAGCTGAAAGGAATTGGATGAAGATCATCTCTTAGGCTACCACACTGGAGTTCAGGAGGAATCTTATTTTTGACCTGTGGTGGTGTCTCACAGCATAGATTGGTAGTTGCTTTTCCGATTCTATCATTACCTCTAATAGGGTCCCTCCTATCTAGGGTTGAAAAAACTTATCAGCCCCACATCCGAACCTACCTAAACTGACCCAAACCCAACCCGCACTACAAATAGGTCAGCTAAACAGGTCGAACACAAGGTCACACACACAGAGTACACACAGAGAAAAAAAAAAAGCCCCATGTAAACCTAGTCGGCCCACATCCCAGCAAAGCAATATTTGATTATCATCATCATCGTCGTCGTCAGACTATATTGGGGTCAACTACATGGATGATGTTTCACCATTCCAGGCCATCCTGGACCAATTCCTCAAATAGGTTGCACTTCTTTAGATCTATTCTTGCTACTTCCATCTTTTCCTTGATCAACCTGCACAGAAAAAAATTTCCTCGCCGGCACCATTGTTAGCTTGCATTAGAAATGTCTAAACCATCTCAAACGAGTCTCTTAATTGGCCAATATTCTGCTCCATAGGCCAAAACCAGTCTAATTGTTGTCTTATATAACTTTTCCTTCAATCCTATTTATGTGCTTATCACAAAGCACTCTAGAAGAAAGTCTCCACTTCAACCATCTAGGTCTTATCATATGTTTGACATCCTTCTCAATCTCCCCAACCTTACTAATTATATAAAGTCAAGGTATCAAAAGGGCCCTCTTTGTGGTATCTCTTGAGCTTCAACTGTCAAAAAAATTACATCTCTTTGCACGTATCCACTGAAGTTGCAATTCCTATATTCCATCTTTGTCCAACTTACCTTAAAGACCTTGGGCTCTAAAGCCTCCTACCATCTCTCAACTGTTGCATTCATGCAATCTCTCAATTCATCAACCAACAATATATCATCCACAAACAACATACACAAAGGTACCTACCGTTAAAGATAACCCCAAATGCAAACCCCTAGTCACTGAAAAATTCACCTCTCTACAAGTAGTCCACACTCATTACTACTCCCTTATACATGTCTTTAATGATATCCCTTGAGACACTCTTTTAATCTAAAAGCCCACCAAATCAAATCTTCAGGTACCCACTTGTAGGCCTTTTCTGTTTCTCTAGATCAATGAAAACCAAATGAAGATTTTTCATCTTCTCTCGGTTTTTATCATTAAATATCTAAGTGAGAAGATAGCTTCCATAGTTGACCTCCTTATCATGAAACCAAATTGATTTTCAGATATGGTCGTTAGTCTAAGCCTTTGTTCCATTAGTTACCCCTGTAGTTTCATACTATGACTCATACGTTTAATTAATCTCACAATAATTGGTGCAACTTTGTGTATCTCCTTTATTCTTATACTTCAAGTACTACAAAACTTCTTCTCCATTCATCTAACATTTTCTCTATCCTTAACATATTATTAAAGAACCTAGTTAATCAAACTTATCCAGTTTCTCCTGCGCATTTTCAAGCGTCAATCAAAATGCTATCTAACCCCTAGTGTAAGACCCCGACCCCCTTAATTATGTGTTTAGTAGTTAATTAATCTTGTTTTGTGGTTAATTAATTAGTTTTGGGTGTAATATTAGTAGTTGGATCGGTTTGGAGGGTTTTGGAGCATGTTAAAGGCCTACAAGGACCTTTTTTGTAATTTTGGGATATAGTGAGGGTTTGTTTCGTGTTTGGGTTGTGGGATAAAATTAGAGAAACCCGATTGAGATGGTTTGAGCATGTTCAACATAAGCCGGCAACTGAGTCAGTAAGGAAAAGTTTGGCTATGAAAGTTAATGGCCCACAAAGGGAAAGGGATAGGCCAAAGAGGATGTGGATGGAGGTGGTAAACATAGATATGAAGTATAACTTATCTGAAGATTTGACTCAAGATAGATCGGAACGGAGAAACAAAATTCATGTAGCTAACCCCAACATAGTTAGGATAAGGGTTTGATGATGATGATGATGATGATGATGATGATGATGATGAATTGAGGGGTCGTTTGTAATATTAGAAATTTAGTGGTTTTGGGCTCATTGGATAGTGGGTGTTTTTTCAGGGAACTTTCATTTTTAGAAAACACCACTTTGATATCTAAAATTCCTTGTAAATCCATTTGCCTCATGTTTTAGAGCCAAGGACCTTTTTGTAAATTGCCAAAACCTACTATATGCATATATATAAGCCCAGCTCTTCTCTTCATTCCATTTCATTCTCCTTCTCCTCCATCAATTCCTCTCAACTTCTCCTCTTCTTCTTCTTCCTTGCATGCAAATCGACCATGAGACTCCATTAATTGCAAGCTAGAGATTGACCAATTCAAGCTCCTCTCATCATTGATCTTCTTCTCCATCAAGTTCCTTCCTCTCTCAATTTCTTCTTGTTTGTTCTATTGGTAAGTCATTTCCACTCCAAATCCTTTCTCTTACTTGGTAATAGGTTTCTTACTTGGTAATAGGTTTTAATTGCTAGGATCTTTGCATGCAAGCTCGCTTAGCCCTATTTCCTTGGTTTGATGTGTAGGAGCCCTTTTAAGGGTTAGAATTTGGAAGCTTTGGTGTGTAGCTTTAGATCTAGTGAGGATTGGCGGATTTTGAGGAGATTCAGCTAGGATCAGACCTAAGGCACGTGAATGAGTATAATTTCATTACATGCATATTTAATTTGGTTGAATTCCATTAATACTCTATGTTAGATGCCCCTTTCAAGCTCATCTTGATAATTTTAGTCAATTGCATGTAAATGGGAATGGATGATGATGAGGCCTTTGATTTTAGTGTGTAAACAGCTATACTAGGGCTTTGCATGCCCAATTTTTTGTAGATTTTGGATTCTCTAAACAATGGGAAGAAACTTCCCAGAACCAAAGAAGGCTCAATTCATGTTTTGAAATTCTGGGACTTACGGCTAACCATAGGTCACCTACGGCTAGCCGTCAGCTCACAAACAGCTAACCAATGGTCTTCATCGGTTACAATTCTAGAGAGCCCAATTTCTGGATTCTGACTCAACGGCTAGCCATCAGCCCATTTTTGGGTCCAGAGAGCCCAATTTCTGGATTCTGACTCAATGGCTAGCCGTCAGCCCATTTTTGGGTAAACACAGAACAATTTCACGACTAACTAGTCAGGAAACTTGAATTTTGGGTCTCAATTGAGAACTTCTGGCGAACCATGTAGCAGGATCACAGCTACTTGTAAACCCCCAAAATTCTTTTACTTTTAAGGGACCTTGAACCTAAGATTTTGGAGATAGTTTTGGGACCCACTGGACTTGCCTAGCCTTAATTAATTATGGGATTTAGTAGGTGATGTTTTGAGCTAGCGTTTCCCTACGGATTGCCCAGATTTCGTGTAGGGCAAGCCTAAGTCAAGTGTGTCTTGGTTTAGGACCTTTGATGTCAGTTAACTTTAGGAACACCAAGATTATGATAATTTACGGACATCAGAGATCCTAAGGCTACACAGTGTTGAATAGCATTGTCATTGGGCAATCTAAACCCTAGGTTTGGTATTTGTAAATTCTCCTTGACTTATTATTAACTATAATAATGTGTTGGGTGTACCTTTATTCTGTTTTGCTTATTCGCATGGCTTGTACATGCATCTCTAATTGCTGAAGTCTTGTTTACAGTGTTGTATGTTGGAACTTGCACTATTACCCCTTTTGTAATAATCTTGTTGTATTTATCTCATATTACTCGATCTTATCCTAGTGGGCCATGATTTAGGAAAGACTTGTAATGGTAAGGCTACTTAATAAAGTGCGACTTGTTAGCTAAGCTTGTTTGAAGCATTCTTCTGTTTGTTATTCAAGGTAGAGTCTAGTATACCTTTGTTGTCTTGGACACTCAACTTTAATCCCATTATAGTCAGACCCGGCAGGGTGTGGATTTAGCCTTGATTATGCTAGCTGCATATTAGCCCTTGAGTGGGAGTGACACTGTCCTCCAGTACTATACCTGATCTTGCTTGATGGCCATACGTACATAAATTTCCCAGGGGAATCTTGTGGTACATGTGTTTTATACCTTGCTTGGCTCTCACCAAGGTCAAGCCGCATGCAGCAGTGCAGCTGGGAGAAGATAGCCCGCGTGGTTTACCATTTTGCTAGGAAGCACTTGCGCAGACTTGTCCTACTTACTTCATTGATGTTATTTATATTTCTTGCATAATTGTGCCTTGTTATACATATCATTGAAATTCTTATAATTAACTATCTTTAATTCTTCTTTTTTTTTAAATGATCTTTAATTCTATAACATGTTTATGCTTATTATACTAACTTGCTAGATTGCATAAACCTAGCTTGCTACACTTGTCATTGTAGGTAATAGCACCACCACCCATTACTCGGAGGCAGAGCCGGCTGAGGCAACGCAGCATGGGATAGCTAAGTGGACCCCAAATGATGTCATTTAGACATTGCACAGGCTCGCGAGTGATCTCACTTTGTGACAGCTGCTTTACCCTTTTATAGTAGTTGTTATTGGCCATTGTTAGCTTTGGGATGTAACTAAAATACTTTTAACTATTCAAACTTTAACGCTTCTACACTACAGTAACTTTTGGAATAGTTTATGCTCTGATTGCAAGTTTTATGATATGTTCTATGGTTTATGTGTTCAATGGATGTAATGTTGTTATTGGTCACGCAGGCTTTCACTGAAATGTGATTAAATTGTAATAGAAACCTGTACTTGTCCTCACATGCAGAATCCTGTGGGAACTAGGCGTGGGGCAAATATCATTACTAGCTCCACACCCTTCGCACCCCAAGATCCGGTCAGTTATCGGTAATCTGGTTTGGAGGTAAGACACCTAGTCTTTCATATCCCATTCTTTCCGTTGCTTTCTTCAGTTTTAATACCCTAATTCTACAGTGGAAGGCACATTCTACCAACAAAATACCTCTCTCATTCCTAAGCCTCTTATAGAATCCATTTAAAGTTTTGTTAAAATAATTTCTCCGCCGTTCTTTAATATTACTGTCCTTCAACTTAAAACTTTTTGTTTGTCGTTCTTTATAATCTGACATGATCTAAGTTCCCACTTCTTTTTTATCTCATTCTTGCAAGCTTGAAAATATCTCTTTCCTTCTCTTGCTCCCAACTTATTATATAAGTCATCATATGATTTGGATTTTCAATCATTAACTACTTTCTTAACTTCTTTCGCTACCTTCTTATGCATTTCAATTATAATCTGACTTGATCTAAGTTCCCACTTCTTATTTATCTCATTCTTGCAAGCTTGAAAATATCTCTTTCCTCCTCTTGTTCCCAACTTATTATATAAGTCATCATATGATTTGGACTTTGAATCACTAACTACTTTCTTAACTTCTTTCGCTACCTTCTTATGCATTTCAAAATTTTCCGTATGCCTAGTCACCTGCCAAACTCTACGCTCCACCGCTAAGTTTCTATATGAAATTGTCTTTTCCCATTCGACTCTTCACACACCTCTTTCACAACTCATCTAATTGGATTTCCTAAAGCCAAGCCACCCAAAAGCCAGAACAGATAATCATTTATTCCTCCAAAATGCTCAAGCTATTAGCAAGTCAGGTGACAAAATTTGAAAATTTATTCATAGGTCACTCAAATAATTACAGCAGCAATCTGCATTAACAACTACAAGAGGGATGTCAGCAGAATATGCATGAAACAACATACAAAGTCCATCTGTAATCAGTCTCAATTTGAATCATTCATGGTGCATTTTAAGTAAAAACTCACCTGTCATTACATATTCTGGAGCTGCATAGCCATAAGTTCCCATCACACGAGTGGATACGTGAGTCTTATCCCCCTCAGGACCATCTTTAGCGAGTCCGAAATCAGAAAGCTTAGCATTGTATTCCTATAAGACAGGTTTTCAGACAAAAAAGTAATACAAGAAAAACCAATGATCATGTTATACATGGTTTCAAGCACATACCGCATCTAACAGGATGTTAGAAGTTTTAAAATCACGATATATGACAGGCCTTTCAGCTTCCTCATGAAGAAAAGCAAGGCCTTTTGCAGCTCCAAGCGCAATTTTCATTCTGATGGACCACGGAAGAGGCAGGGACCCTTCTGCATATAAAATGGTATTTACCAGATAACATTAAACATCAATAAAACGTAAGAAAGTCAAAACTCCAGACAAAAGTAATAATTACATGTGGACAAGCATGAATATGCCGGTGTGTAAAACCACATGCACGCATAACTAACACAAAACTAAGAGCCACCTGTTGGACCAAGGTAGAGGAACATACCCAAGGTAGAGCCTTGGATCACATCTTTCCACTGCAATACAGTGACAGCCCATCTGCACTGTATTCATTCGATTACATGTGGACAAGCATGGATATTCTGGTATGTGTAAAAGCACATGCAAGCATAACTGACACAAACTTAAGAGTTCACAGTCCAAGGGTAGAGCCCTGGATCACATCTTTCCACTGCAATACAGTGAGAGCCCATCTGCACTGTATTCATTTGATTAGATGGTATACAGGACATCAACATATTTCAGGCAAAGTGTTAGATCGGAGATCATCTAGCCTGGAAAGATCTGTACAGCTTTCATCAAGGGAAAGCACTATATCAAATTCTCCCAACTGCATGAATAGTCATGGCGATGAACATTTAGTCTATCACAGTGATATTCTCTACTATTAAACCAAACTGTAAGGATTTGTTTACACCATTTGGTCTTAGCAACTGGGAACAACACGAGAACGATGCCAAACGGGCCCTTAGGACCAGACTCGTTTAGGGCCGAGCCAGAGTCGACTCAATCTCAACCGATTTTTTAATCCATTGGCTAGATCCACCACAGCGGAGTGCCATGACCTATATGTGTGGCCATAGGTAAGCACAAAGGCTGTTCCCATTCCTGTCAAGGAAGATACCAACTGTCTCTCCTTGTAACAAACACATCTAAATTTTTTTATTTTTGAATATTAACAAACACATCTAAAATTGACAAGCAAGAAGGATTGAGAGATCACAACTTGGAGTGTCCTCATCTAAAATTGAAAAGTCCCAACTTCTACAGTGGATTACATGAGAGGTCAATCAAATAGTTGTAAGAGCAACTAATTGTGTAGCTGAGAAGCTCAGGGAGGAGCTTCAATGGATCTTGGTCTTCTTCCCAAACGAAGATATAGTTTCTTTCTCCTTTTTGGTGGGTGAAGGCAACAGGACTCCAGCAATCACCACTTCATGTGAAATCTTTGGCACACCACGTGGAAAGAGTGATCAAGATAGTGGGGTTTTGTATGGGGAAAAGTAGAGACTGAATAAAAGTCAGTGGCCAGAGATGAGATACAGTTTTGGTAGCATTCTCATTTGGAAAGGATTTTCAACCACCCTCCCCCTTAGATTGACCTGTGGGTGTCTGACTGACCTATGTGTTTGTGGTGGGAGTGGAAGATGAAGAAGACTGTAAGGCTGCCTCCAATGAAAAATGGGAAATAGGGAAGTGAGAACAGGAGAATATTTGTACCGGGAATATGAACAGTGGCATGAGGAAGAAGCTGATTCATTGACTGATGAAGAGGTTAAAATTGCACATTCAAGCCTCCAAAGTCACTGCATCTTATTTTAGAGTAAGCTTTCAAATTCAGACGATTGTTGACTAAAGAGTTGAACTTGAGCTACAAATCGATATTTTTAATGTGGATTTACGTTTGTACATTTCATCCAGTGAGATTCGTAAAAAGAGAACTTCTCAATTTAGAAGTTTCAGCATTCAAACTTTAAAACAATTCGTATACTTCGTGCTGTACCGGTCTTCATTATTCAGGGAGACAGAAATGGGAAAACTACTGAATCAAGTGGTCAAGAAGAACTTCACTGAATCTGCATCAACTTTAGAATTTTTAAACCTGTCCAGCACATTCAGATTCACAAGAAAAATGTTGGGTTCCCTCTTTTTCAGGCTTCTGTGTGAAAGGGCATTTTTTTTCCATAATAAAAAGTAGAACGCAATGGAGAAAGCAGAGATTGTTCAAAAAAAATTTCAAGTCAATGAATACCCAATGATTTTGCTTCTCTGGGTTTAATACATGAATATGGCAAGTTTTGAGGTTAGCTATTCTATATGTCAAATCCATCAAATCAAATGTAAGTGGTTAAATGTGCAGTTACATACTTCTAAAGAGGTGGTTTTCCAAGCTTCCACGAGGCATAAACTCATACACCAGCAACCTTTGATCATCTTCAATGCAATATCCAATTAGCTTAACCAAATTAGGGTGGAGGAGTTCGCCAAGAAAATTAACTTCAGCCTTCAAAATGGAGAAAGCCATAAAAATTTGGATCATTCTCGCATGTCCAAAAGCAATAATTCAGGAAAGAGGAAAAAGGATTAAAAAAAAAAAAAAAAGCAAAGAAATAGAGGTAAGAAATTCATACTAGCCATTCCTTATGACCCTGAAGTCCATCATGGTTAAGCGTTTTCACCGCCACAGTAAGTCCAGTGCCAGGTTTCACTGGAGCAGTTCCATTCTCCTCAATCCATCCCTTGAAAACGCAACCAAAGCCACCCTCGCCCAGAAGGCTCTCTGGTCTAAAGTTCCTTGTTGCATACTTAAGATCATTGAAGGTGAATTTCCTTAGCTGGGAGGCAATTTTCAGCTCCTCCGCTTCTTTAGGAGTTGATGGATTACTCTCTGCATTACTAGTGGTAGTAGATGAGACTACATGAGCAGCTGGTTGGTCTCCACTTCCTTCATTCATAGATTTACCTTCTGTTACTCCATCCACAAAAGCAAAATGTTAAAATGGACAATTATTAGATCAGGACAGCAGACAGACAATCTATATACAAAGAGAAAAGAATCCTGAATTTCTTTGGCATTAACAATCTACTGTCAACTGATAAGACCAGTTTGGAAAGCCCCATAAAATGAGTTCCAAAGCTTAATTTTGATGGATTTTCCCTTGGTAATCTAGAACAAGTGGCTTGCTTGTAATCAAACATTCAGGGGGTACTGTGATTAAAAGCTTTGACAATTGACAGGAGTGCTGCCAGTTAGGATGTGTGACTCATCATATGCAGAAATTTCAAAGGATGTTGGAGGTAATTAGAGTTTATAAACAAAAGAAACTATAGTAGAAGGAGAATCAAGGAGTTTTTTTAAATGGGTGAAGCTGAATTCTTCTTATCCATAAAGAAGACCAGATATGTCCTTTATAAACTAGTTCTTCTTTTCTTTATGTCGCACTCCTAGATCCACCAAGGAGGTGAAAGCTAATAAGGGGGTCTAGGCCATGACTTGTATGGCTTCTTTTATACTTACTTTGCATAGTCCTTTCTTCTCTAATTGATTAAAATGAAAAAGTTAAACTGGGTTGATCAAGATACAAAATAAAAACCGCACCAAAGAAGACATCAAGCAAAAAGAGTAAATCAAGTAGTAAAGGAAAAGACCCTTAAGTGGACTATTTTTAAAGATAAATATATATAGTCAACCTAGTGCTGCTGTTCTTATAAGCAGATGTACTATTTTTAAAGATAATTATATATGGCCAACCTAGTGCTGCTGTTCTTGTTAGAGGATTAGTGGCCAGATTGTGATTGGGCATCTCTCCACTAGAAGAGGCTCAGCAAGCTAAGGGATACACCGCTCCGTCATAAGGATGGTTTCCTCTTAGCTCATCAACTATTACACCCTGAAAAAAATGTTCGAAGGTTGTGGTTCTAGTCTAGGTCAAACAAAAGCATACAGGCACTGAAATGCCTCAAAGGTAGCCTTGCCACATCATCAAACTAGTGACTCCAAGAATGATTCTTTATATATGGTCTCTTCTCAATGGTGCCTATTGATGGTTGGATCCTTTCATCTGGTGGCCTTAAGATTCACATATCCTTTTATTGATAGCCCCCTGTTGTAAGAACATTAGGTGAACATTGCAAGGGAACCTCCTATGCTCTATCTCTATGACCTATTCTATCTTCCCACTTTGGTTTATTCCTCTACCATGGATCATGACATAGCATGTGTTAGTACTAAGCCCAGAAAAAACAGGGTTGGCATGACACAAGCAGGTCACCATGAAAAACTTGTCAAACAAATTTCAAGTTTATTTTGTGGAAAAAAAGAAATACTTAGCCACCCTAAGTTAGACAAACATGGTTCAAGAAAGTGATGATGCAATACTAATTGATCCCTGAATCATATATTCTAATATTTGCTGGAATGACAACCCAAACTAGACTATTGAAGTGAATAAGTGAAATTCATTTGGCCAAGTGAATTGGCCATCTTCGTAGTGGTCGTCCAGCCTATCTAAACATCAGTTGGTTGATTGACTATGGAACTAACTCTGTAGATCCATTGACTATGGAACTAACTCTGTAGATCCATTTATTCAGAGTGTGGGCCACTATCTTACAGGCCAGGACCATAATGGCCTATATCAGAAACCTTTCCCTACAAAATATCAAGGGGCAATGTTTTTTGTCAAACCAGAAATGGTGTTCCTTATCATCAGTTCCTTATTCAGATGGAATTACAATAAGTCACGGTAATGAAAATGTGGAACAGAATGGAATCATCAATTTCAGCTAAATATCCATGTCACTATTTTTTTTTTTTTTTTTTTTTCTCCTGCAAACACAAGAACTCTTCAGAAACCTTGAGAATGCTTCTCTTAACCACCATTTTGCAAAACCCAGCTGTGATACTCACCTACTATATCATACCTTAAACGGGGAAACCACAACCATCATCCAAAGAAGAAACATCAATCATCCTATTAAAAGAAGAATTTATGAAACACTTATTGAGAGCAACCTATCACAGGAAAAAGTGAATAACACCAAAATACATGGAGAAAACAACAATGTCAACACATCCAAATCAACCATGCCAAGAGGGAAGTGGGAATAAAAACATAACTACCTTCAAATTAAACAAAGAAACAAAGTTTAGTTTAGAAAGAAAAGGAAATGGTAAAATAGAACAGATGCTTACCACAGTGGGTGCTGGTGCCGCTTACAGAGCTATCGACGCTGGCTCTTGAAGAGATGCAACTGCCTATAAATCTGAACTTAAACCAGCACCCAGTTTCCTCTTCCTCATCTTTCTTCCTCCTCTCTTTTGACTCTTTCGACTTCCCACCATGCCCTTCCAATGACTGCACCTTAATAGGATCAGGACCCGCTCCCATCTGTAATCAAACACCTATCTCTCTCTCTCTCTCTCTTCTCCTTCTCAATCAAAAGCCATATGACCAAAAGCTATAAATAAACACCCAAACCTCCTCAAACACCAAAATCCATCAAAGCCATTAAATTCTCCAAGAAAACCAAATACACCCCAGATGCACAAATATGCCAAGAAATCAAAATCAGTTCAGAATCTAAAGTAAGGAATCAAAACCCTTCTTTCCATACAGCATAATCGGCTCCAAGACCTCCAAGCTTGAGTACTCTCAACCACTTCCTGATCAAAATCTCATTTCCTCAAAACACCCAAGTATCATCAAAATGATAACAGAAGACAGAACTCCAAAACGACCCTTTCCTGACAAATCACAGTCAACAACATCAAAAGCCCACAAAAGCATAAACCCCAATCACCCCTAAAACCTCCCCAAATCAGCCTCAAAACCCCCAAAACCGAAGAACTGTCAAAGACCCAGATATCAAATCGCCCCAAAAACCAAACCCACGCATCAAAATCTCACCTTTGAGACCTCAATTCACATTCCCAAATGGTCAGACCGAGGCACAACAGAGGTCACCTGCTGCCCGAGAGAAGAAAAGGGCAGCTGCCCGCTCGGGACAAGGAGAGGGAGATGGGGAATGAGTGAGAATCCAACGACATGAAGGTGTGAAAAGGCAAAGGAGGGGGAGAATTGGCGTGCGTTGAAAGAAGAACGGGCAGCACGGGCAGCTCGGGCAGGAGGTGAGTTGGGGTTTCCGACGACACTAACCGGCATGTTCCAAACATCGGCCTCCTTTTCCCAAAGATTTCCTTTCTTTATTTTATTCAGCTGATGATGAGGACCCAGCCTCCTCTGCCCGAGCAAACAGCACCTTTTTGCTCGGCCTCCTGAGATCCGAACATCACAGCTCGGGTCGGGTTGGAACTCCGGGTCGTATCACCCGGGTCGGGCAGAACTTTAATCAGGTTAATTTGCAAGATAAGAGTTAATTTGAAGCCCTTGATCAAAACTATCAACTTGAGAAAAACCTGGCGATTTAATTTTAAGAAAAGGCCACGTCGAATACTAAACTATCGGGTTAGTTACGGGTTGGGTCGGTGGGTCAACCCACCACAACATAGATGTGGTAGTAAACACCTCATTTTTGACACCTTATTTTGGTAATTTTAAAGAGTATATATCTATATTATCAATGTGTCCATTTGAAAGGGATATAATTGAAATTTAGGATCATCATTGTATCACTTTCAAGCATACAATCCATGAGTGAAAGTAATAGCCATATTATTAATTTCAAAAGATAAGTCATGATCAGTCCTAACTGCATGCATAGAACTCGGGTGCACAGCAACAAGAACCTATTAAAAAAAATTCAAATATCTAAGTTTTGTTGTCCAAGAGAATTCAGTTGTACCAAGCTAATTCAGTTGTATTAAGTCCGATTTCTTACTCCCTTCCCAATTTCTTAGCCAAGATCTTTGCAACATGTTAACCTACTCCTCTAGAGCTTTCCAAATGGAAATCGGAAATCTAAACCAATGTTACATAGCCCTTAGAAGTTAAATGCATGTGGGAAAACCCTTTTTATGGCCCGTGTACAGAAAAGGACATCAAGACCTTCTCGCCAATTTTATCCTTCTTTCTACATTTTATACCAACTTCTTTTTACATTTTATACCAAGGGACGAGATATAATCAATTGTTTTAGATCATGGCTCGTGTTTTCTTCTTCCTCTTTTCTTTTTTCATCTCTCTCATTTTATTTCTCGTCAAACCCACCCCTTCTACAGTCGTATCTAGGGTTGCAAAAGGGACCGTTTCGGGTCGGAACCATAGTGGACATGAACCCGGACCCGTTTTTAAATAAAGGTTCTAGTTTCGGATTCGGTTTTGAATCCGAACCTATTTTGTTTGTTTTGAACCCGGTTTCGATAAGAAAATCCAGATCCGGTTTCGGAACCGGGTCCACCTAAAGGATTCGAATCCAGTTCCAAAATTAATTCTATTTGCTCTTTATTCTTCATTTTTTCTTAAAATAAGCATATCATTCAACTTATAATGGTGTGTATCAAGTCTATAACATCCAATATTATACATAATAATGCCCAAAAAGAGTTGGTTTTTGAAGTAGAAATTACAATATCAAAGAGCCATATGCTAGTTCTGAGGTCGAAACCTATATGGACCTGAAACTGAACTCGTTTATCAATCGGAACCTAATTTAGGTTCCAGACCCTGACCCTAGTCGTATGACTGTATTTTAGACTTCAAAAGATCAATCCTATTCATCAATCCAATGAGAAGATGGCCTAGAAAACATAAAAACTCAAATACATTATTTCTTCATCGGTCATCCTTTATTTCCTCAATCCTTTACTTTTTTCAACTCAAATGCTGTCTATAGTTTTAACTTGGGCAACAACAGACCTCCGGATTGGTCTCTTTTCTTCTTGTTTACTTTCTTTCTTCTTTCATTTGTACTACCTGTGATTTCCATAGACAAGTTTAGAAAAAAAACTGAACACAAAGTAATTTTCTTATTTCTTATCCTACTATTTCATCTCATATCATTTACAACTTCCCTCCTTTGAGATCTCTATGTATTTCAGAGTTTGAAGGAAAGAGAGAAAGAAGGTTATTTGGGCAAGTAGGAGAAAACCCAGAACACCGGTCTCTTTTGGTTTCTTGATTTTCTTCCCCACTCGAAGCTTTTATTTTTTCTGACTTAGGAGGCAAGGGAAGAGATGAGTTTTCTTCAATAAATGATTTTCATCTTTCCTCTTGCTATACTCTAGGGCTTTGTGTTTTAGTGAAGAACCAAACTTTTGCCATTTTGGGTTTTATGCGTTGCTTGGTAGACTCCTTCTTAAATGGTCGTTCATTGATTTGGACTCGCTTCTTGTATGAATTTTTGTGAACCGTCACATCATTGGAAACCCATCTCTAAATTCGGTTTCATTTGCTGCTGCTTCTTCAAGCCATTATGTGTGGCTGGGACGGATGTGTCAAGAATGAGGGAGGTATAGTGGGTGTTGGGTCAAGCCGGATATGACGTGAGGGGATTGAGAAAGAGGAAGAAGAAGACCTCTCAATTGAAAGAACGATATGGGCAATCGGTGTTAAAGGTAAACAAGAGGTTAGAATCAGCGGCAGGGTCCGTTTTGTACCGTAAAAACAATGAGACACATTTTTTATGCATGGGTTAAGGGGTCTTTTTCCCCATAAAATCCTCTTCTTTCAATCTTTTTAA
Source organism: Persea americana (assembly GCA_029852735.1). NCBI lineage: Eukaryota > Viridiplantae > Streptophyta > Magnoliopsida > Laurales > Lauraceae > Persea > Persea americana. The sequence goes on from CM056816.1 coordinate 22,075,800, forward strand.
AAAATTATTTTTTATCTTTAGGTGGCTTTCATCCATATTTCATTTTGTTCAAATTGTCATGAGTTACTCAATGGGATATTGAACTCAAAGGTCCGATTTTCAGATCTTAGCTCGTAGTCACTAGAAGTTCAATGTGCATGGGACCCCCCACACCCTCCCAACCCCCCCACCCTCCCCCCAACGGAGACCAGGATCATCATCCTAACTCCTTGATCAATAGTCAATAAGTTCTCACCATCCAAACGAGTGCATATTCGATCCAATAGTCCAATCCGATCCACAAGTTTTCACCATCCAAACTAGTGCACAGTCGATTCAACAGTTCAATCCATACAAATGGGTGTCAAACTTGGAATTGGGGGTGGGTTTCCTTTATCTTTATTAAGGTGAAAAATCCTATGCATCCATTTGGAACATATCTCATATATCTTTATTAAGGTGTCAAAGGCCAAGCTGGATTGGGGTCTATCCTTACGCTACCCTCAACATATGTGGACCAAGCAAAGCCCTTGGAGGGCTTGTATTACCTAGGCCTTTACAATAACCTTGCGGGCTAAAGCCATGCTTAGGGCCTGAAGAGAAGAAAATCAAATTGTTTGTTCGATTTTTCTACACTGCTATCGGGCAATGTGTGTCAACAAGATGTTAACATCCTCTTTTATCTTCACTTGGGATTGGCAATGAAATGGGACGAGAAACATGTCGGAGCTAAAAAAAAAAGAACAAGATTGATTGGCTTGTGGTAGAATAGAAATTATTTATTAGATAAAAATAATAAAGCATTATAGAAATACAGACTCCAATAAAGTAGCATAAGAAGTTAAATTTATAGGAAGTAATTGATTCAAACGGGCTAGCTTGATTGCATGGAATTGGAATACATGGAAGCAAATAATTCAAATGAGCCTGTTCATTTGCATGTAATTGGAATACGTGGGAATGCATGTGAAGCGGTTCAATTTTTTGACAAGACATGACACTTTTTTACCAATGTTTTCTACCTCGGGTGTGAGATAGGTTTTTTTTTTTTTTTTTGGTTGTTGGAAGTAGTTTTCTACCTTGTTCTAATCTGCTTTCAAGGAAAATTGTGGAAAATGTTGTTCCCTGAAAAATGAAAACCATGAAAAATATTGACCTAGGACAACAGAAAATCACTCTCCTTTTATCTTGATAGTTCACAATTTTTTGCCTATCAGCTATTGAGTTCAGTTTTGAATACATCCTGGAACCTTGGCTTCAACTGTGTTCATGTTGGACTTTGGATAAGTTGTTTAAGGTTAGCTAGTTTTTATTGCGATCTGAGCATGAGCCACGTACACTTAAGCTTAATTAAATGCTTCTGAGCTTACTTGAGCTCAGGTGACTGAACTTCAGCTCAAATGGACCGGATCTGAACCTGGGTACATGAATAGGGTCCATATCAAGAAGTCTTTGGGTCGGGTCAGCTTAGAGGTCCATTGACATCCCTACTATCAAGGCTGGAATTTTGAAAATTGCCAAGTACTAGTCGCACATTTATAAATTAATTTTGGGCTACAGGACCTTCAAAATTATGGGCCCGTTCTAAATGGGCAACAACGGCTGAAAATGATGAGGATAAAATGATCCACCGCATGGTGTTCTATACAAAAATCAACTGGGATCGGCTTCCCATTCACCCAAGGGCTTGATCTTGACTCTGTTATTTCATGTTTAGGGTTTGATATAATTTTAAGTGGTTAATCTCTAGACTTGAACCCAACAAAGTGCTCGTGAAAACACATTTTCTAAGTCTCATTAACTGTAGTGATGTAAACGGGTCATTTCCATGGTGGATTTGTACTGCCTCCGGTAGTCCGGTGGATCCGATGAAACCTAGACCTGCTGGTGAGTAAAAACTTAAACAGAATTCATGGTTTTAGGGTCAAATCTGTCAATTTGAAAACCCTACGACAAGGATTGATTGAACCAATCTAATATCGCCATTTTTACAATCTGAATGCTTGAGAGAATTAACAACTTAGTTTAAGCCCAGAGAAGTCATGTGTATATATTCACATCATCCGTTGGGCCCAGTTGCAGCGTCCACGCATGAACAGAAATTTCATCACTATGGTTCAGTCCAGACTTAGATCAGGTCCGTGCATGAGCAGTCCACTCAAGTGGGAAGGAGGCCCGCACAAGCAGGAAAAAAGCCCACACAAGTGGGAAAGGAAGCCTGCAAAAGCAGAAAGAGGTGACGTAGGGGTTCGAATCCTGGGCAGTTAGGTAAAAAGCCGTTCTTATGGGGGTGTAAGGTTATGAGATTACCTCCCTAACCCTATTAAATGACCGTTAAAAATTAAAAGAAGGGATATTTTAGTATCATGTAATATATTAATAATAATTTATATAATTAGAAAATAAGAAAGCACTGTCCTAGCCTGGCCCTCAAATTAGCAGTCCAACAAAGATTCTATCCTAGCTTGGCCCACTTGAGCGGAATTCTTTAGAAACCACTATCATTTTAATTTTTGAATACTCCACATATTTGTGGAAGAATTTTCATGGATACTAAGGCCATGATATCCATGGCTTTGGACAACAAACTCTTATGCCCTACTTTTTGCAAGCTGGGATCCAAATGTATTGCGGGCCAGGTCAATGTAGCTTTGCACGAGGAACACCACTCACTCATCTTAATCCTTGCCCCCATTTGGAAGCCCCACTTTTCAGCCTGGAACAATCGGATTTTAAGAAATCGGTGATGGCATGAGAAGTATCAATGGATCCGTTGGTTACAATCCCTTCTTTTCTTCTCTCTTTTTCTTTGACCTGTTACCATCTTTTTGACGGTCACAAAGTGTGCAATGAGAAGGATTTCACTACACGGATTTCTATTTCTATGGGAGAAAGGAATCCTGCTTCCTATCTCTCTTCGAGGAAATCAATATCTTGAGAATTTTTTTTTTTTTTTTAAGAAAAATGTGTTGCACCAAAAAATAAAAAAATTAAAATAATTTTCCTCTCTCTTATAAAATTCTTTCGTCCTACACATGCACGGATTATCTTTTATAGGTTACATTGTTTTATGCTTTTCCGGGCATCATCATTTTCCTACTGTTCACTTCTAAAAATAAACATCCATTTAAAGGGTTAGGGCTTGAGTTAAGGGTTTAGCGTGATCCAATCAACTAGTTACCTTTTATGGTAAATAATTAATCATCAATTTCCATAATATGCACTTTGGCTATGCTCTTTTCCCATTATCCCATTATCTTCTTGCACTAGTTGATGCAGAAATGTTGTTTGTTTTGATAGAGAGAAGAAGGGGAGTAAATATATAGATAGGAAACAGTCAATGTTTTAAATTTGTATTGTGGAAAGCTGAATCCAAATGACCATTTTCATTTCCTTTAAATTTTTCTTTAAGAGTATCCCAATGACCTTGGATCAGAACTTACAGGTTTAACCGATACCAAGTGGTGGGATATGCCTAAAATTCGTACTATGTTCTATCAACATGAAGCTGATGTTATTTTGAAGATACCCTTGAACCCTTCAATGCCTAATGATAGGTTGATTTGGGCAGAAAAGAAGTCGGGTGAATTTGATGTGAAAAGTGCCTATCTATTAGCCACTGAAATGGGGGAAGAATCAAGATATGGGGGAAAGTTCGGACCCAGGGGCTCAGAGGAAGTTCTGGATGCATCTTTGGAATTTGAAATTTTCAAATAAAATAATGAATTTCGCTTGGAGGGCATGTAAAGATATCCTGCAGACTAAACACAATTTGACCAAAAGAGAACCTTTGAATTCTCGTGTGATTTTTGCAAGTGTGAAGTTGAAGATGATCTCCATGCTTTGTGTTTTTGTTCCTAGGTTCGACAAGTTTGGCAGGTTTATCTCGTCGAAGTCAACTTTGACCAATTCCAACTTTCATATGTTTGTAAGAGATTTGGATGAAAGATTTCCTCTGGTAGATATGGGCCAGTTTTTCATAATCGCATGGGGCATTTGGTTTAGAAGAAACTCATGCCTTCATAATGGCAAGCCCATGGAACCAAGCTTGGCTGTAGAGAGGGCTCTAATGCTTGCACAAGATTACAGGTCAGTAAAAAATTACAATTTCAGGTTACATAGAAAAAATATTTTAAAGTGGAAGCATCCTCCCAATGGTGTACTAAAAATTAATGTCGATGGTGCCCTATTTTCTGATATAAAAAAATCTGGTGTTGGAGCTATCTTACTCGATGAGGCTGGTTACGTGATTCTGGCTATGAGTAAGATAGAGAACGAAATGGATGAGGCAGAAGATATTAAATCTTTAGCTGCATTGCGTGGGTTGCAAATGATATGTCACATGGGCATAGGAGTTATTATTCTTGAAAGTGATTCATTGAAGGTAGTGGAAGCATTCCAAACTTATCAAGACAGGGCATTGTGATTGATGAGATCACAAAACTTTTGAAACATTTCACTAGTTATGAAGTGGCTCATGTGGGAAGGGAGGGTAATGAAGCGGCTCATAAACCTGCTAGACATGCCAATTTATAGAGGACATGAGGGTATGATGGGATCGAGTACCATATTTTATTAAACAACAAGTTCTTGTCGATTCTCTGATGTAATCTGTATTCAGTTTGCAATGAAGGTATTTAAATTCTATAAAAGTAAAAATAAAAAAACCTATTTCTATATCCTAGAATGGGTTTGTCTATGACCAATAAAAACCCAACATCTGCACACATAGAATTGGCACTCATAAGGATATGACACCGATCCATCATGTTAGTATTGAATCAAAACAAAAGGAAAGAAAAGGTCAAAAAAGTGCAATTATAAAATTGCTATGCTTCGAGGCCCAAAAGACAAATGGTTAAGATCATCCAATTAAATGTGATATTTGCATGTCTAATCCACATCCTACACTTCTTATTAGGATGCTCATGGGCTGAGCCAGCCATGCCCAATGTGTTCCAGCCCATTTTGGTCTGGCTTTGGGCCTGAGACTAATTAATTAAGTGATTAAGCCCGAGCCCGGCCTGAATAAGGATTGCTTGTAGTTTAGTAATTGATTTGCTAAAGAAATGGTAGAAAGCCTGGTCTGGCTTTGCCAAATACGGCCTGTGTTTTCAAAGCTGGGCTGTATGCCTTAGCTTAGACCCCATACATATATTGGCAACCTCCAAAATCTCCATCCTTGAACCCGCACCTTCAAAACCGCCTGTCTGGATAAATGACGAGTGGAGTAAAGTGAAGTAGATTTCACATGAAAAGTGAATTGGAGGAGAAGTGGATTGAAATTAAAGTAGAGTACTTCACTTCACTCTATTTGGTTGTTAAGTTTGAAGTAAAGGTTTGGAGTATAATTCACTTTTACTTAAGGCAAATTAACTGTTTGGATGCACGGGAGGTGAAGTAGAAGTAGAGTGAAATGTGACATCATGAGTGAAATGAAAGTGAAGTAGGGTGAAATGAAGGTAGATGTGTTATTTTGTTGTATGTTTGGATGCTTGGTGTCAAGTAAAATGCCAGAGACCAAATACAGGATTGTAATTAGAACTATTTTCCCCCTTTCTTTTAGGCATTTTCCCAAGCTTATTAGTGGCTTTCGAATGGTTTGATGCAATACCAGTCAGGATTATTATTTTCATAGTAAAAAAATATTGCAGATTTTATCATCAATATCACATAAAAGAATCTTGCATATTTCATTATCAACATCGTATGAAAAATAACTGCAGATCTTTTATTATTATTATTATTATTATTATTATTATTATGCTTGGACCTGTTATAAGACTTAGGCAAAACTAGGTATTCTTCCCACAGAAGACTATGCAGGGACGGGTGTCACAAACCGTGGGACGTCCTGGCACACTTTCCGCCACATGTCAGTTGCACAATCAGCGACGATCTCTGTTACAGTTTTCAGCAAGAAACCTAGTAACAACCAATTGGAGAAGTCCTTAAACTTCAACATGAGAATCAAACTAGCACCCCCTGATCTTCTTCTTCGAATTCGATTATGCAAAAACCAACCCCTGCCTTTTCCTCATCTCCTTCAACCCCTACCTTTTCCATGTGCGTCAGTTCTTCTTTGATGTCGGTACGTCGTTTCTTCTTTGCTTTGAGTGAACGAAGAAATAATGAAATAACGAACCGGATTTCACTCTGCTAATGTAGAGTGTTTTGAAAGCGGGTGGAGTGAAATTAGGAGTAAAGATACGCGGGCCAACATATTTACTTCATTTGTCAGTTGTGCTGTATCCAAACACGATTTAAGTGAAATCTTCGACCATTGAGGGCCATTCACTTTTTGTTTTTTCTCCTACCAAGTGGCCAGGATTAAAGTGAAATGAATACACATATGGCTCACAATAATATTCTATCTATCGTGCGAGACTAATCTATACAAAGTAAAGTTAAAACTTTAAACTGTTATGTTCATGTAACTTCATTTTACTCTTTGTTTTCCTTGTCCAAACATTATATATATTCTTTAACTATCTAATAGAGGCTAACTTGGTACCAAAAAAAAAAAGTTGCTAACTTGCATCTCTCTATGTGGCCCAAATTTTGAGGAGCTAGGCAGAGCTCCTTCACAGAAAGCAAGCCATTGTTTGTACACGTATGTCAATGTCCAACCGACATCACTAAGTCTTAGGCAAGGATCACTCCCAAGTCCCATTCATGATGTGGATTTTGCCTGCTAAAAGACAAAAGAAAACCAGGTAATACTCATGTACGCTGCCCTGCTTCAGTCGAACAGCTGGAGCTATAACAACTCGCTCCGACTCGCCCGACCTGTCCGACTCACTCGTGTCGGAGGGTCATTGGAGTCTTCTCACCAGCCGTAGAAAACACAGGGTAGGAACTAGGAACGCTCGTGTCTCGAACCTAATTTGTATAATATAAAAAAAATTGACTCTAAAAGGGTCAATGCCAAGACTCGGAAGAGTCATATTTTTTTCTTTAATAATTTTAAAAATATTTAAAAATAAATCCATTACATATAAAATCTAAAAAATAAATTTATTTACATGATTCATTATTAATTCAAATTAATAAATTCATATATATATATGAAAATTATTTTAATAAGAAAGACTAAAAAATATTGTATATCATATAATTTGTTAGTCCAACTGTCGAATACAAAAGATCAAATGTAAGTTTTAAATTACATTTCAGTTATCATTTTAAATTACCGATTCCAAACGTCATCCATAATTATTTATAAATAAAACTTAATTATTTTAAAATTAAATATGCCTATTAAATGTTTTGGAATGGAAATGATTTATCAAAATCAGATGACTCGGCTAAATCTCTCGTATTTTTTACTTTACTCTTTGTTAAAATAAGATGACATGAGAGAGTAGAGAGTCAATTGGGGGAGTCTCTCAACCATGCACGGACATTGGTTGAGTTTATGAGTTTTGACTCTGACTAGCAGGCTAGCTGCAAAGTTTAAAAACTCATTCCGAGTTGTCTAAACTTTCTTGGGATACTCGACTCAGCAATTTGCAGAGTTGGGTTAGTCAAGTAAGTTACTGAGCTGCTCAGGCAAGTCACTTGGCTTAGGTGACGTGACCTTTTTAGTTCCTAGAGACACCAAAATCAAATAGTGACAAGGTACGGGCCATGGTCACATGGACATGGCACGGATGGACCCACATGAGGAGTTGGGCCGAGTCGAGCCAATGGCAGTAGGAGACAGGAAGTCGGCCCCACAGGCAACAGGACGAGGAACAAGAAGGCGAGTCACCTCTCTCCTTACTTTCCGAGTTCCTCTTGAGAAAGCAACTGATTGGACCGGATGCTTTGTATTCTCTCGTGCTCCCTTGTTGTCATCTCCATTTCCTTACCCATCTTTGTTTCTTTTCTTCTTTCTATTAGTTATTACTCAAACACCCATGTGCTTTCTGGATTGCAATTCCTTCATTTCCATTTGAGTTTTCTGGTACATACCCCCCAATGTTTTTGAGATTTGAAAATAGGCCCATGTGATTTTAGTATTTATAAATAGGCTCTTGCCCTTTTATTTTAACACCTTGGATGTCCCCAAAACTATGCAAAATGGAAAACCACCGCAAATGAGGTTTGTGTTGAATTTTATAAAAATGACAGCTTTGTCTTTACATCCGTTAAACAAAATTAAATAAGTCATTATTTAAAAAACCATTATTATTTTATCTCTAGTCCCAATGCTTCATCTCTCTCACTAATTTTCTTATACATATGAAGCTTAATCATGTGTTTTGAAACTTATATTAATCTAACAGTAGGTCATGCATGAATTGAATCAATTATAGTAATTATAAGTACAGGCATTGATTGTCATTATGATCAATTTGGACTTAATGAAATGGGTCATGTATTCATAAAAATGGATTTTTGTAAAATTATCCTCTTCCATTAAATATACTATAGCAATTGTTAATGTTATAAGCTTAAGAAGAAAATAAGTCCAAGCTTTTAAAATTACCCATTTAGAGATAAAGAAATGGACAAAGCTGTCATTTCACTCAAAAACTTATGGTGGATGGAAGGCTACTAATTTTAAGGACATAGAACGTATTAAAATGAGAAAGAAGGGGCTTATTTAAAAATGCTAAATGCACATGGCCCTATTTACAAATCCTAGATACCCTAGAGGAATATGAAAAAAAAAAACCCCCTCTTTTAAACCTTTTTTAAACTTCTTTCTTTCGTATGTAATTTTTTTATGTAGTAAAAGTTTTTGTATAGAGGGGCGGGCGTCCCTCTGATAACCACCCCCCTTGGGACCCACTTGAGGCCATATTAACCATCATAGAGTTGAGGGGATGGGAATATGTGAATGGGATCTAGAGGTACACAAAATATCATCCTCATTCAATAATTCTAGCCTTTGTATCTATGACCCTCAAATTTAATGATTTTAGAAGTCATCGTTTATTTATACTTTAACTGCGAGTACTAATTAGATGCCTCAAATCTAGACTTGTACCTATTTATTGGAAGGAGAAGGGAGACTGAAAGGGAGGGTATTGAGTACTAAATTGAATTGGCCAAAGAAGAGTCTTGCGTGCTAAATAGGACCTCATGGATGTTGCTCATTAGAGGATTTTCCTTATAGATGGATAAATAAATGTAAGCACAATTTCTCAACGCATCGCACTTGACCCAGCACGAAACCCCTAACATGTCTGCTCATAGCCCTCATGTCTATCAAAATGACTTGAATTCACAAGCATCTTTGAATTAGCATTTACCCTTTTTTTTTTAACCCAACCAAGGATGTTAGGATTTTAGAAAGACCCAGTTAGGAAAAAAAAGCTTGCTCCTCCGCGAAGAGAAGCCCCAACTATAAACAGAGAAGCTTGCTCCACAGAAAGAGGAATCCAGGGAATGACGACATTGCAATTAGGTGAGAAACGGGGTACCAAACAAACTAGGCAACCCTTTGTTCACAAGAGCGTGTGTAAATTGTTGGATATTTTCTAAACCCAAATAATTAAAAATATAAATTTCAAGAGATACTTGAATGTGTCTTTTCAAACTCAAGTGTTTTGTGCCCTTTGGATGAGATGTGTTTTTTAGCTCATTTGAGTGGATGTGACCCAATTTCAAAGGTTATTTTCAAACATTATAAATTAAGGTGATTTGAAGTTTTTCATTGTATTCAAGATGAATAGAAGATAGTATTTTCAAAACATATCCTCCACTGTACTTTTGTGATTTCAGAAATACTAAGAGGCCATTTGGAAACTCTAATATAATTTATAAGAGATAATTAAAATGAAGTCTAAAATAAAAACTCTTATTTTTAAGTTCTACTTTATGTGTGTTTGACAAAATCATTAAAAAGCTCTTATTTCATGAGGCAACTGGTGCCACTGAAATTGCACATTTTAAAAGCTCTTATTTGTAGAATCTACTATTTATGCCATTTAAAAAATTTAATGAGTTTATTTTTTTTCAAAACACGTAAATTTCGCATTGTTAACTTCCATTTACTTTATCTAAAGAAAGCTTCAAAGAAAAGCAACTCCTTTCAACTTATTCTTTTAGCGAGAATTTGGTTCGGGTGACACTCTTAACCATGGGGCGTAGTATGTTAATCACGATCTTCAAACGGTAAGTCTCTCCTAGCCTGCATCGGAAATATCCAAGTTCTGACCCTGGGCTTTTAAGTTAAATCCCACCTTAACTCAACATGATGCATTTTAAAATAGCGCGGCCTTAGAAACCGTAAGAACTCTGAAGTCAAGCGTGTTCGAACAGGAGTAGTACTAGGATGGGTGAAAAATACTTAAGCGCAAGCGAACAATTTCATGCTAAGTTGGGTGGGGGAGAATGTAAGAATTTTATTGGAGCGGCACCCTTAATCACGGGATGTAACATGTCAATCACGAGCTTTAAACGGTATAGCGGCAAAAGCTCTAATATATCAATAAGCTTTAAATAGAATTAGAAATTCCCCAAATGCTCTACAAGATAAGTAAGCTCCAAATCACAAAATAAGAGATAACTTCTGTGAAATGCCCCCAAAATAAAGTGGAACCAATGGGGTTGGTAGAATCAGGCATCATTTGTTATTTCTCCATAGGTCTTTCACTTGTTAAATAGATCTGGAGATACTCAATTCATTTTATTCTCGGAAAACTACTTTTCAAAACTAAACAGGTAAACAAACAAATATAATATCTTCATCTTCCCATCTGCAAGGGCAAATGCGTCATTTCACAACCTCCCATTTCCTTTCCCATCCACTCCCGTTATAAGTTATAATCCCCTCCCCACTCACCTCTCCACAGAGAGAGAGAGAGAGAAACCGAATATCTTCCTCTCCCAATCTCTCCGTCATAACGTCCACCGTCAGAACTGACGGAGAATTGTGAAATTTCCACCCCCTATTTTTGTCCCTTCGACCCCCTACTCCTTCATCTGCTGCTGCTGCTTCTGAGTGATGGGTGTGAGCTGCCCTTGCTCTCAGACCTCCCACATGTCTGAAATCCTCACCACAAGCTTCTTCCGCCATAAGCCTTAGACACCCCAGATCAAATCATGACCGTCGGATCTTTTTCGCGGGAAAACATGACCGTTTGAGGCACCGGAAATTCAAAAAGATTACCGTCTGAGGCACCGGAAATTCAAAAAACATTAGATGGCGCGTAGGAGGGTCTGTGGAGCTTCGAACATGACCGTTATGCTCCAAAACGGAGGGATTGGTTGCTCTGCTGACGCTCTCGGATCTCTTCTTTCCTCCTCTTCTACTCCTAGATATCGCGGTATTTCTAAGTTCTACTCCTTTCTTCTTAATTTCCTGTCTTGGTCTTTGCTAGTTGCTATTGAATGATTTTGGATTGGATTCTGGCTTGTAGGGTGTTCTGAATTTGTGTGATATGAATACCAGCTTCTCTTTTATTTTTTTCCTTTTTTGTCTGTTTGAGGGTTTGAGGGGTTTAGTGGGTTTTCTTTTCTGTAGAGGATTCTTTGGATTTTGGGGCCTGTTGGTTGGGGTTTTTAGTGGGATTGGTAAAATTCATGTGATGTGGATACCGTTTTGTTGCTTTTGGAATCCTTTGAGGATTTTGGAGTTTTGTGCTTCGGAAATCTTTGCTACTAGACAATTCTGTGTTGGTCTGTGCCATCTGGGTGATATTGATTGCAAGTTTTCTTGTTTCTCTTTTATTCCGGTTTGTATGAAGATTTGAAAGGTCGGTGGTTTTTTTTTTTTTTTTTTCGTTTCTAGGGAATTCTTGGGTTTTGGGGCTGTAGGTTGGATTTTGTGGGTTTCCTGAATTTATGTGATATTAATACCAAATTTGTTGTTTCTGAGATTAGTTTGAATATTTTGGTGTTCTTATGCTTTATCATATTAAAGATGAAATTTTTTTCTACTAAACGAATCCATGGATTCTGCTTCATTTGAAGATAAGAGGGGGTATTGTGACGCCCCGGAGTCCTACATCGACTATAGAGAAGAAAGTGAATGGGTTTATATGTAGAGCCTATATCCTTACCTTGCATGAGGCCTTTTGATGGGTTCTGGCCCATCAGAAACAAAACCGTGAGGCCCGTGGTCCAAAGCGGACAATATCATGCATGCGTGTAGGGTGGGGCATTACAAATGGTATCAGAGCCGACTCTCAACTAGTTCGAGTGTGGCTCCCCTGCCGTGGTCTGGCGTAAGTGGGCGGGTTTCCATGTGGGACAATAGAGAGGAAAGTGAATGGGCTCGACTAGTTCGAGTGTGGGTCCCCTGCCGTGATCTGGTGTAAGTGGGCGGGTTTCCATGTGGGACAATAGAGAGGAAAGTGAATGGGTTTATATGTAGAGCCTACACCCTTACCTTGCATGAGGCCCTGTGGGCCAAAGCGGACAATATCATGCATGTGTGTAGGGTGGGGCGTTACAGGTATAGTGGTTTTCATGAAGTCCGGAGTTTGTGGCCGTTGGCTTCATTTTGTGAAGTGGGTCTGAGAATTCATATGATATTTCCATATTTTTGTTGTTTATTCGATTCGTGTAAACATTTTTAATCTCTTGTGTTTTCTTAAGAAAATTATGCATCTATGGGACTTTGGGGTGGATTCTATGAAGTGGATTTTTCAGAATTCATATAATTTGGTTAAAATTCTTCTTGTATATTTGATCTGTTTAATGATATGAGAGCTCTGGCATTTTTTGAAAGCCGTGCTTTTTATTATTTTCTTTGAACTGACTTGATATCTTTCTCTGGGGACTGTGCATTAAAAGCTTGAGGCATGTTACAAATGATTTTATGATCAGTTTGCCTCATATTTCTAACCCGTTTTTCTTTCTGTTTTGGGACATGAATGTCCTCTACAGCAAACAATGCAGTTGTTGTTTTAATTTACTTTCTTGCTGTTAGAGAGTGCCTTTATATCTTGTTCAATCATGGGATGCTGTTCTTTTTCCTTCTGTAAATAGGCAAATTTTTTTTTCCTAAAATCTGAGATGTTATTGTTAGTGAATTTGAAGGAGATGTTTTAGTTTGCATCTGGCTTCTTACCGTTTTAGAGGCAGGTAATTTAGTATCAATATTCTAACTTCTGAGACTTAAATATTCTATTCATTTCCAAATGCAGATTTGCCTAAAATTCTTAGAAAAGTTATCTTAGCTCTAAAACTGCCATGGAGCTGAACACAAGTGTTTTGTGTGATGTCATGCACCTGTGGTTCAATTTTCTCTTATTTCTTTTCTCCACTTAAATAATGTAAAAGAAATCCTCCCCTCTTGTAACTAAAATCAGTTTTATGAATGAAAGCCAAGTCCCATTTAGCATCTGTTTCATCAATGCATCAATATTCACTTAGTTGCTTGAACCTACTTATTAGTTTCATTCATGGTTATGTCCATTTAGCTGATAATATCTTAATTGTATCATCTTCATTTATCTTTTATCAGAACGTTTCTTTCCTGTATCCATCCAGGTAGGCTGCACAACAGGGGGTAGGCCACGCAACAGGGTCTCATTTTATCAAAATGAAACCCCCCCTAACATAGGAGAAATAATCTTCTAACAGGGTCTCATTTAAGGTCTTAATTTAGTAACAGTTAAGGACATGGTTGTTGAGCCTTGTGGAATATGTCGCACCAAGTTGTGAGGTTATGGGATTGGGATTACAAATTAAGTGTATCTGTTGTGATGACTACATATTATGTGCTAACTTGTGGTCACTGTACAGGTGTGAGATCCATGGTTAATTTTGAAGGTGTTAATGGAAACACACCTGATAGGTCATTTTACCGGGCTTTTGATAATGAAGAAACTGGTGATGAGGACTTGGATGAGTGCTTTCATCAACCTGAGAAGAAGAGGCGGCTGACAGCTGCTCAAGTGAAGTTCCTCGAGAGGAATTTTGAGGTTGAAAATAAGCTCGAGCCTGAGAGGAAAACCCAGCTGGCTAGGGATCTTGGCCTGCAACCTCGGCAAGTTGCAATATGGTTTCAAAACAGGCGAGCCCGGTGGAAGACAAAGCAACTAGAGAAGGATTTTGACGCCCTCGAAGCTAGCTACAACAATCTCAAGAATGACTATGAAATTCTTCTTAAAGAAAAGGAGAAACTAAAGGAAGAGGTAATTTCCTTTGATTGAAACTGAAGTTCTTCTCTTGTTTCTTACCATGGTTTTTTTTTTTTTTTTAGTACCCCAGCGTACAGGGCTGGGACACAAGAGAGCCAACAAAAGCGGAAGGATAGCCCACACATGGGAAGAGAAGCCCACACACGTGGGAAGAGTGGCATGCCCAGTGATCGATCCCTTGGCTGCTGGGTGACATGCTGGGTTGCCAACCTGTTGAGCAACCCTTTTGCACTTGTTCAGCACCTTAAAAACTTGGCCAAATTAATCCTGAGAGTTGGGAGTCAGGTTGCATAATCATTTCAATGGATTTTTATTGAAAATAAAGAAGGAAAAAAAAATGGTATTGGTTTTCTGAGATGCATGATTTCTTTTCTAATTTTTTTTTTATAATATGTATGTATTCATGAATATTTTTACCTTTTTAGTTTTACTATGTTCATGTGCTCTTTGTGAATTACATATTTAAAATGCCCACATGGGACTCCCAACATTTCTTCAACTCGTGGGCTTTCTAATCCTAACTGTTTTTTTTTTTTTTTTTTTTTTTCACAACCAATCTGTGCTTCTTCTGCAAGTAATCATGTTTTCTCTAGATTTGGTAGTTTTGTATTTTTTGATCTGATAAGGTAGTTTTTATCTTTCAGCATCCATTTTATCAAAGTTAAGCTAATATGAATATCAATGAAATCAAAAGATACACTTAGTTATTGGTTGTGGCACCTAAACATTGGTAGTGATTTTTATTTTTATTTATTTTTATTTTTTGGTTACCTTGGGGCAGTAGCATTGTGCATGGGATCTAATCTACATGCCAGGGATCGATCCCTAGTCTCTTGCATGAAGGTGAGATGCCTCTGCCACTGAGTTACAACTTATGAGGAATGTCTTCTCAACATTGTTAGTCGTTTTTTTTTTTTTTTTGGGTAAAAACTCAACATTGTTAGTTTAGTGCTCCTTTTGTTGATTAGTTGAATAAGAAGCAAGACTACTCTCTTGATTTTTTAGCATCTATACATTTCTTAGATAAGCAAGTTCTATGAAGGCCAAGGCTATTCACCACATTGACACTCACCTTACTGTTAGAAGATAACCCAAATTTTTTAGGAACCTATCAACATAACCCTTTACCATGTTCTATTATTAATGTTTGGGACAAAAAATCCCATGTGTGGTAATTTCTTCAGATTCTTCTTTCCATGTTCTGTTCCCCTTTCACCATATCAATGACCCCACCAATTTCTAGTTTGTGGATTGCAGTTCTAACCCTCAAGTTTTAGTTGCTTTCTGTTCTCTCCACTTCTAAGTTTCCTCTCTGAACAGGTTCTCCTCCTCACAGACAAGCTTATTCACAGAGATAAAGGTCAAGAAACAAGTGCAACCTCTGAACTCAACGAACCCAATTTACCATTGCAGAAACCGGTAAATGATGCTGCGCAGGTGAAAGAACATGATCTGCCAATCATAGTGCCTAAACAGGAAGATCTCAGTTCAGCCAACAGTGCCATCTTCGATTCTGACAGCCCACATTACACTGATGGAGGGCACTCCTCTCTTTTGGAGCCTGCCAATTCTTCCAACATCTTTGAGCCAGACCATTCAGATCTCTCACATGCAGATGAGGATGAGGAAGACCACCTCAGCAGAAGCCTGCTGCATCCCACCTACCACTTCCCAAAGCTGGAGGACGATGTTTACCGGGACCCACCTGTGAATTCATGTTTCTACAGTTTCCCGGTTGAGGATCAAGTGTGTTGCTACTGGCCATACTGAGCTCTGTAGCCCTTTTTCCTATCTTTCTGATTATATTATATTAGTTTGGTAATCACTACAAATAAGAGGCCTTTAATGGCATCCCAGACCAGCTGTGCTGGTGGATTCTCTTGTAAAATTTCTACTCCTTTGTTTGATTAGAAATAAATTCATGCATCTTTCTGTGCTTGTGCATGCATTCTCATTGCTAGCAGGTGCGCATTCCCCGTTTCCAGAATCTGTTCTTTCAACATGATAGTCCAAATTTCATTCAGGTTTACATGATAGTCCAAATTTCATTCAGGTTGGATGATCCTAACTCTTAAGATGTTGGTGTGAGGTCTCTGAGATAAATCTGTGCAATGTTTCCTTAATAACGAAGTACAATTGAATTAATGTCTCCAAGGGGTGTGTGCCAGTATCATTTCCATGAATTGATCCCAGTACTTAAATCTTTTGCTTTCCATCCCTGATTGCTATAGATCATGCTAATTTATTGGGAGAAAATCCAGGGATTATGATGTTCTGACCAGTGTCAAAATTCAAGTAGTATGTAATGCCAGTTCATAACGGTAGCTGTGGAAGGGATTGCTTTGACTATGATGGCTATTTTTCTATGCAAACCTACACTCTGAAGAATTTCACTGCGGGAAAATTTTCTAGCGAATCAGGATAGTGAGGAAAATTGGATGGGTTTGGTTGCGTGTCTATATTGTACTCGGGAGGTGATCCTGAGTTGCATACATTTTCCTGTACTAAAATTTGGATTGAACTCGATCCAAGTTTCATAGGAATAGGATGTATACCCAAGTTTCAGAACAATTAGAGACCAGAAGTTGGGTCTAGACTTGAAAGAATTGGCCTAGAGGAGTGCTCAAATTGAAGCTCAATTACGCTTATTTGTATAGTATTTCTCAAATCATTGGTAGCGTTTACTTGTGTATCTGCAACACGCTAAATGAACATGTTGCACTTCTTAACTTTACCTAAATGGCATCCACCAGAAATGATCCACTCATCCAACCCATCCTTTGTCCCCATATACATGGTACCCATCAAACCCAACCCATCCATATTTCACCAACTGGTCTCAAAAGTCGATAGATTAGTTGGATTTGATGGGTATTATGTGGGTCCTCTATCATTTAAGGCTATACCATGAAGTTGAACAAAGGTGATTCATAGTCCTGCTTGAGCCAAATCAACTCCACCAGCCACATTAGAACCTCATTTAAATCAATTTAATTAAATTTAAATATCGATCAATTACAGTTAGAATTCAGTCAAATTTGCCTGAGCTGCTCAATGTGAATTACCTTCTGAGTTGAGTCAGATTTCCAAGTTCTAAGAGAATACTCTACCCTCAAATTTCACGAGCAAAAATATTTTTCATATCATGTCAACAATTCAGGAATACATGATGCAAAAGTCTATATTAGAATCCATGACAGGGTACTGGAAGAATGGAGGATGTTGTAGATGAAGGATCCCTGGGATCTCCCCATCTTATACTTAAAAGTTGTACCTTTCCTTTGAGAAAAAAGGACAGATCACTCTTCTCCTTAAACCACATCATTGGTAAGAGTTATTATTTGTCGTCTCCACTTAATGTCCCAGACGTACTTAGATGAATATGTAAGATCTTATGTACCCACTGCACTACCATTTCTTCCAAACCTAATTGGTGATGGAAGAGGTACAACTCAATATTTTATAAGGCATTTGACATCGCGCCTGCAGGCTTGCTTTTAGAGCGGTCGCATGGAGCGACATTGTGACACGCCTTTGCCCAACAATCCCCCCATCACGATGGCGCTCCTGCAACTCGAACCCGTGATTTGGAGCTCTAATACCACTTGTATGATCTTATACATGTTGCAACATAAAAAATCCATAACATTCCCCAAGGCAAAAATACTCATTTCCCATAAAAAATGTCATTGATGACTGCTGGCGTCTGACCGGCTACAGCAAGGGTACTCCTCAACGACTACCATCCATAACGTCCATCGGCCGTTGCAACTTTCAGCACATTAGCTGCTCAGCGCAATGAAACAACCGCGGAACGTCACCTCACTGGCCGTTGAAATACTTTTTTTTGGGCTACCTGACGTCCACGATCTCCAACGCTCTAACCAGTTGCTTCTTTTGATGGCTATTAAAACGTACAAAAGGGGAACAACCATGTTTCCCACTGAAGATAGTTTCGAAACTACCTCTACTCCTCCACAATCTCCGGCAGTTAAGGCTCCTCAAAGGTTATAAAATGAAGACTTGAGAGAGCAAGGAAGGGGTTCTCTCTTTTTTGTTCGACACACCTGGGAATCAAGCGCAAAGAAGCCCAAAAACTCTGCAATTTTCAAAACTCTCTCCTTCTTCATTCTCAAGGTGAGAATTAGGTAGTGGTGAACGCTTCTCCTTGGACATAGGCGATAGTCTCTAAAAGTTGGCCTTTGTTCCTCTCACCATGGAGGAAGGGCAGATATTGTCTTCACTGTTTTGAAGTAGACTTCTCCGATTAATCATTCTTCCCAAACAATGGTGATGAACTACAAAGACTGACAGAAGAAGTTAAATTGCAGACTTCTCCAATTTCGTCTCCAACAAACTTTTGAATACTGCGGACTTTTGTTCTCTCCCTTCTATCTATTTTCCAATTGTTTTGATTTCCTAAGCCTGACGGGGGATTGTATAAAAAATTGTAAACAACTTGCACTCATAAGGTAAAGCAACGAAGAACCCATGTAAATAAAAGTGGAAATGACTCTTTCTGCGAGATCAAGCATCTATGCGGGACATTTTCACATCTATCTGTAATGTTCAAAGGATGGAATAAAAGAAAATCTTCTTCACTAGACATTTATCCCCTTTCCTTTTCCTCTTTTGGACAAAACAATACACCACACTGTGCTACCATTCCTTTCAAAACCAATTGGTGATGAAAGAGGCACAACTCAAAGTTTTATATGGCATTCGACATCGAGCCCGCGGGCCCCTTTTCAAAGCGTTCGCAGGAAACAGCATTGTGGCACGCCTTTGCGTGAAGGTTTGTGAATTGATCTCTATATTGGTCAACCCAATAGCCCAACGTGTGTAAAATAATATGATATGCAACGGAAATAAATAACAAAAGCATACATGAAAGTTTAGGGTTCGAGATTTCTAGATTGGTCCACTCAATCAATCAGCCCAAAAGTGTGCAAAAACAATAAACATGCAGTGGAAATAAAATCACAAGCACACACCACAAGGACACCAGATTTTTGCGTGAACTGGGTGAAAAACCATGGATCCGAACTGGATCTAATCAAACACTATGAATCTCGCAATTACAAGAAACTCAGATTTCTTCCACAGATATCCTCTACCTAAGGACTGAAGTTACCTTATGTCACTTTACGCTTCAACAACTTCACACCGTTGATTGCAACTGACTCAATCCCGCGCTTGACTCCTCAGATCTTCTCGCAAGAAGATAATCTTCTAATCACCAATTCAGAACTTGAGAGATGATCTATGTCGCTTTGGGTTGTGAGAAACATCCAATATATAGCCCCAAATCCACGCATAAGACTCATAATCATAATCCACTTAGAATAGTAGTCCATCTCAAACTTGCACATAGTGTTTGGATCAGATTGGGCTTCCTGCGCCTATCTCACTATAGTGAGCTTCACCCTCGCTATAGCGAGGTGTGATTCTACCTCGGATTCAAGGTTGATGACTGTCAGCCCTTTTTGTTGACTCTAAGCCTTTTGACTTTACAATCTCCCCCTTTTGGCAATTCTTAGACAAATCTTCGTAGAACAATACAATATGACCTACCTAAAAGAAAAACCCAAAATACATTGAATTTCAAAAAAATAAAATAAAAAAATCAACACGGTAGATCTTGTATGGCTTGTGCGTGAACTTTTTAGATCTTGAATTGCCTTTGCTTGTAAAGCTCCCCCTGACTTCATTCTTCTCCCCCTGTATTTGTCCATAATTGACAAATAAATATCACTATGCAGCTTTTGTCAATCTGGATATAGTAGCTCCCCATTAATTTCAACTCCCTCTGAATGTATCTTCGTAGCAGCATTGGGAGTGGGAGCTTGACCTCCTTGATCAGGCTTTTTATAATTGGCCACCTACACTTGTGTAGTTTGAACTTTCAGCACAGTGTGAGCAAACTCCTTAGGCAAATCAGATTTTTAAACCCATATTGGAGTTGTCTTGGGTGGAGAAAAATTCTTCTGCTATTGCTTTGTCTTAGGTAGATTTTGCAGCATTTTGTAATGGGGACGAATGTGTCCTTTCTTCCCACAATGGTGACACGTGGATGTGCGTACAATGCGTGACACATTCTTTTTCTTGAAACTACTCGATACATTAGTAACATGTGCAGCATGTGGAGTAGTATGTGCAACACTTGAAATAAAAATTGTTTTACTTGTAGTATGTGAAGTGGATGCACCATGATCATAACTGAGACCACTTCTGTAAAAATGAGACTTCCGATTGCACAAGATGTTCATGAGAATCTTCGAACTAATGTTCATATTGTTTAGAAAGGCATGTTTGACTTCTAGCTTAGAAAGAGTGGTCTTCAGTCTTCCTTGTAAATCTTCTTTTTCATATTTAATAATCTGTAACTCCATCTTCATAGTCTCAATCTCTTGTTCAGCCTTTTTAAGTTCTTGACTCTCAGTAGTCAAATTTTCAACCATGCAGTTTTTCTGACTTTCCAAGAGAAGAATTTTTTTCATTCTTTAATGCAAAATTTTCTTCTTGAGTAGCTTTTAACTTGATTTTGACCTTTTTACCATACTTAGACATCCTCACACAATCATTAAATCCAGAGTTATATTTTTCTTCCCAATCCTGTTCTTAATTTTGACACCTCATCTTCATTATCATCATCAAACATAGAAGGTTTATCCAAGAATTGATTGAGTGTCTTTCTAGAAATCTTTAAGGATCAAATATAGCAATTTAGTGCAACCCGCTCTGATACCAATTGAAAGTTTAGGGTTCGAGATTTCTAAATTGGTCCACTCAATAAATCAGCCAAAAAGTGTGCAAAAACAATAAACATGCAGCGGAAATAAAATCACAAGCACACACCACAAGGACACAAGATTTTTGGGTGAAAAACCCTAACCGGGTGAAAAACCACGGATCCGAACTGGATCTAATCAAACACTATGAATCTCGCAATTACAAGAAATTCAGATTTCTTCCCCAAATATCCCCTACCTAAGGACTGAAGTTACCTTGTGTCGCATCACGCTTCAACGACTCTACACCGTTGATTGCAACTAACTCAATCCTGCGCTTGACTCCTCAAATCTTTTCGCAAGAAGATAATCTTCTACAAAGGATGCAGAAGAACTTGACTCTCTAGAGTACTTGGCAGCACAACTCTTTAAAAATCTCTAGAGAAAATTTCTCTCAATTAAATCACCAATTCAGAACTTGAGAGATGATCTGTGTCTCTTTGGGTTGTGAGAAACACCCAATATATAGCCCCAAATCCATGCTTAAGACTCATAATCATAATCCACTTAGAATAGTAGTCCATCTCAAACTTGCACATAGTGTCCGGATCAGACTGGGCTTCCTGTGCCTACCTCGCTATAGCGAGGTGTGATTCTGCCTCAGATTCAAGGCTGATAATTGTCAGCCCTTTTTGTTGACTCTAAGCCTTTTGACTTTACACACACTACAAGGGACACCAAATACAACGTGGAAAACCCAAACGGGGTGAAAAACCATAGATCCAAATTGGATCAACAATCAAGCATTATGAATCTCTTAATTACAAGACACTCACAAATCCCTCCCGAGATAATCACTACCAAAGGATTGCAGTTATCTCTTGTATAGCTTCACGCCTCAATGGCTTCACACTGTTGATTACAACAGATTCAAACCTGCTTGACTCTTCAGATCTTCTACAAAAAAAGATGATCTCTTACAAGGGATGTAGAAGAAACTGCTCTCTAGATGAACTCTTGCAGTATAACTCTTCAACTAAATCTCTAGAGAAGAATTCTCTTAATTAGGTCTTCAAACTCAGAACAATAAGAGAGAGAGAGAGAGAGAGAGAGAGAGAGAGAGAGAGAGAGAGAGAGAGAGAGAGAGAGAGAGAGATGGTGTATCTCTTCAGGGTAGCCATAAAGACCTTTAAATAGGCTGACAGACGAGCTTAAGGTTGCCTAAGATGATTAAGACTAAAACAAGCAGTTTGAGAGAAATTGAAAATAACAGTTCTATTTCTTCCTGACTTATTTTTCATTCCTTTAATATACTTTTAATTCTTCCTTACTTCTTTTTCATTCCTTCAGTTACTTCTAATTTTTTCTGACTTCTTTTTCCTGTGTTTTTCTGATTCTACCTGACTTCTATCTTCAGTGTGAAGCCATATCACAGTCCACATCTAAAAAATAAAAATTACAACTCAATGGACCCGGAGTTTTGTCTAATCCATGAATTAGCCAACACTCAAAATCCTAACAATCTCCCCATTTGGCAATTCATGGACAAAACTCTCTAGGACAATACAAATTGATTTACCCAAAGCAAAATCCAAAATACAATGAATTGTAAAAAAAATCAGCAATCATCACTAGAAGCAATCAGCACTATAGATCTGCATTGTCTCTGGCGAATTTCCTTTACTCCCCCTTGATCTAGCATCTTCCATACCTGATTGATAAGTCCTTAAAAATGCACATTTTCATGGCTATTTTTGGTAAGTTTAAGGACTTATTAAGCCAAGAGAGCCTCATTTAGTGTCATATTATGATTTTATGCATTTTTGATCCATTGTAGTGCATTCATGCATAATTTGATAAAAAACCATCATTTTTGCATCAAATCTTGAAACCTGCCATTTTTTAATTCTATTTTTCTAAAAGATTTTTATAATTTGTTTTTCTCATGAAATGAATTAAGGTGCATTCATTCATCATTTCATGAGAGATGGGCCCGCAGTCATGCAGTTGTGAATTAAGGGTAATTTTTTCTTTTCACAGGAAATTCACTTTTTGGCTTACAGGAAATGAGAAAAAGGGTCCCACACATGCACATGTATAGGTCACACATGTGGGGCATCCAAGAGGGAGGTCCACTTTCTTTGCACAAAACCTTAAGATAATCTTTGAACTAATTCTAAAGAAATCTCATGGAGAGCAATTCACTTTTTGCCTTGCAGGAAATGAGAAAAAGGGTCCCATGCCACACATGCACATGTGTAGGTCACACATGTGGGGCGTCCAAGAGGGGGGTCCACTTTCTTTGCACAAAATTTCAAGATAATCTTTGAAGTAATTCTAAAGAAATCTCAAGGAGTGCAAGAATGGAAGGCTACAAGAAAAGATCTTTTGTTTGTGAGCAAGGAAATAAAAAGAAATATATACATGGAAAGCTTGGCATGTGCATGGACGTCCATATCTCCATTCAAATTTGTGCCACCTCAATTCAAGTTTTTCTCCTCTCCAAATATCTCTCAAAGTCAAAAGGAGGGTTTCTTAAAAGAAAAGAAAAAAAAAAGAAAAAAAAAAGAAATAGAAAGAAAGAAAGCATGGCATGAAGGCAAAATGGGAAGTCCAAGAACGTCATATTCTTTTGGATAGCACACCCAGCCACATTATGTGGGCCCCATTTAAATCAAGTGAAGATTCTTTCTCTAATTTATCTCTCAAATTGAAAGGATTTTGGGGGTCCCACCACTCCACAAATGGAAGATCATTTGCAAGAAGACCCACACGTCCATGCATTGCATTCATATATTCACATGCTCCTCATGGGACCCACAAGTGTTCCAAGTGAAGGAAATAAATCTGATTTTCAAATTTGGATTTTTAAAACCAATGTGTGGCCTCAATCAAGAATTGATTTGCTTAGATTCCAAATTTAGAAAGTGTGATTGGCAAGATATTTTTTTCAGTTGACAAGCTATTAATAATCTTGCAAACTTGGCTTCCAAGAAAGAAGACTGTTTCCAAATAATGAAGATTTTAAGCAAGAAAAAAGGAGCCAAAAGAAGAAACAAAGGGAGCCTAAACTCTATATAAACAGCCCTATTGGAAATCCAAGGCATGGTTGAAATTGTCCACCTCTCCCTCTAGCTTAATTTCATTCCATCTCTCCCTCTCTTGCCTCTCATCTCAAGCCATCAAGGGGGTTCTTCTCAAAGGCCACACCACCACCCTTGTTTTCTCAACTAGAAAGAGGAATTCTCAATCATCCTAGTATGTATTTTTGTTGTTTTTAATTCTTAATCTTATGTACTCAATTGCATATTAGTATTTATAAAATTGTTTCTTTTTAATTCTTGTATTGATTTCTTGTGAATTTTGATATTAGATTTGTGATGCATGTAATAAGGGTTAGTTCTTACTTTTGGTTAAATATTTTTAATTGGCTTGGAATAATTGCTAACAACTCACCTTAGCATCCTCACAATATGCCTTGTTTTCTACGAATACATGGTATTTTTGGAGGCAATACAACATGAAGTTGAAGAGAGTCGACCAAGAAAAGTTTAAGAATCCAAGTCCGAAATTTATTTATAAAAAAGTGAGGATTTATCATTCTCAACTTGGATTGACAACCCAAGTTGAAGAATGGGACCCTAGGTTTGCACTTCTAAATTTTTTGGACCCAAGATTGAGAATGAGATTTTAAAGAGAAACTCACCACCTTTATATTTTTTACCATCTTTAATTTATGCACACCATCTTTATTTTCTACATTTTTTTTTTAATTTCTGCACTTTATCTTTCTATCTTTACATTAATATGTTAGGATTATGTTACTGCTGGAAAGTACATTAGTTTTCATGCATATTTTTTATATTTTAAAACATGTGTAGTGGTGTAGTTTATTTTAAGTTCTGAAATCAGATTTGAAGGTCACATGTGCTAAATATGTTTGGATTGGAAAATAGCCCATTATCAAATTGAAATTTGAAACTGTTTAAAAAAACTAAATTGTTCTCAGCTGTATGCAAGTTCTATTTGGGCTAAATTGAGATTTAGAAATCAGAAAAATCTGAGTTGCAAACCATTTTGGTTCAATTCAAGATTAATGAAGAAAACCAATTGGAAAGGAAAAAAATATATGGAGCACATTGGGCTCGTTTTGGCAGAACCTTACACATACAATGGGGGAGTGTTTTCTTTGCCTAGCTGGTGTGAAATTTGTGATTTAGAATTGGAAAGACATATATATTGTTCTGTGCAGATTTACAGCTGATATAGGATACAAATCTGATTGTAACAAGTTTCATCATGACCGAACCATGTTGGGAATTGAGTGATGAATTAAAGGATTGATTGAACCAGTTTCTAGACTTAATTTATTACTTAGGGAACGATGGCTTCAAGACTGAATTCCGGAACCGTTTGCACAATTCATGTATTTCATAGCATTTCAAATTTAATTCTCAGATTTGCATTCATTTAGAAAGTGTATCATTTAGATTCTTAACTTAATCTAGTGTTTAACTTAGGAAAGTTAATTGGTTTCTAATATAGTGTAGGAATTTTTTTAGGAAAGTGGTCTAATCTTAGGGAGTTTGATTTTAAATGGATGATTTGTTCCCAATTTAGATTGGTTTGATTTGACACATTTTTTTTAGGATTGATTTTTATTTTCATAACTTGTTTTATGTCCCAATTTCATTTGTTAGTTTTAATTTTAGTAAGTAATATTTTTAGAATGTTTTCTAATTGGATGTTCTAACGTGTTTTCTATTCTGCAGCAACTTGATCGTTTTAGATTTTGGAATCTAGTTTTAGGAGATTTTTTTTTGTTTTGTAATTAATTTTTTTTTATTAAAGTAGGAATGGTTGTAATTAGTTTTTAATTAGGCTAGTTTTAGATTTCATTTGGGGCAGGTACAAGTTGGAAAGCCTTATCTCAATAGCTCCTTGTGGATCGACCTGGTCTCACCAGTTTATTTCTACATTGCGGCTCTACACTTGGAGCTCACGATCACTGATCTCCCACGTTTGGTCCATAACTGACAAATCTATTGATGTCAACATGCAGCATACTTGTCAATTAGGATCCACAGCTCCCCCTTAATTGCAACTCCCCTTGAATTGTATCTTCGTAGTAGCACTGGGGGTGGGAGCTTGATCCTTTTTATCAGGGCTTTCTGTATGTAGCCACTTACACTTATGTAGTTTGCGCTTTTAGCATAGTGTGAGTGACTTCCTTTGGAAAATCAGATCTTTTTACCTAAATCGCAGTTGTCTTGGGTGGAGAGAAATTCTTCCGCTATTGCTTTATCTTTGGTAGACTTTGCAGCCTCTTGCAATGAGGAGGAATGTGTCCTTTCAATCTACAATGGTGACAAGTGGATGTGCGTGTAGTGCCTGACACATTCTTTTTCTTGGAAATACTCAACACATTATTTATATGTGCAGTATGTGGAGTAATATGGGCAACACTTGAAACAAACACAATTTAACCTTTACTTGTCAAAGTAGATGCACCTTGATCATAACCGAGACTGCTTCTATCAAAAGTCGACTTTTGACTGCACAAGATGTCTTTTAGAAATTTTGAACCAGAACTTATCTTGTTTAGAGAAGCTTAGTTAACTTCTAGCTTAGACAAAGTGATCTTCAGTCTGCCTTTCAAATCTTCTTTCTCTATTTTCACTATCTGCAACCCTGTCTTCAAATTCTCAATCTCTTGTTCAGCTTTCTTGAGTTTTTGACTCCCAGTAGTCAATTTTCAGCCATACGGTTTTTCTTACTTTCCAAGAGATGAAGCTTTTCAACTACTTGCTCTAACTCATTCTAACATAGTCTTCTTCTTGAGCAGCTTTCAATTTAATTGTTATATTGTTCCCATACTCGGTCATTCTCACACAGTCATTAAACGCGGAGTAATATTTCTCCTCCCAATCATTTTCCTCATCTGACCCCTCATCATCATCATCATCATCTGCATCATCGCCAGACAGAGATGTAGCCATGAAGACCTTAACTTGCCATTCACAATATGAGATGGATCAATCTCAGATTCTTTTTCTTCTTCTTTCTCTTCTTAAGAAGATTCATCATCCCAAGTAATGTTGAGAGCCTTTTTCTCTGAACTCTTTTTCTTGTTGGAACACTTATTCGCAAAGTGACCATGTTGACACAAAAAAAGTCACTTTGCCTCCTCAACATCAAAAGCTACATGGAGCTGCATCCTACTACAAACAGGCAAAGCTGTTTCAAGCATCAGATCTTGTTAGAATCAAACAAAAACTGCAAGATCCTTCAAAATAGCCAAAAGAAGGGTACACGTGAAGTTTCGGGCTATTTCAACACCATTTGGCCTAACTTCAATCCTCCAACAGCTGAGCAAGAGCTCCCGACGGCGACAATGTTGAAGATAATAAATCTTCGATCAGAGCCTATGGATAGTCTCAAAATACCTCCAAAAGGCTCCACGCCAAATTTCAAGTCAAACCGACACCGTTTGATCATCCATCAACTCTTGAACGGCGAAATCAAGCTTCTCGGCGGCGAGAACCACTGATGCCGCCACTCATCATACAAAGCACATGGGTAGCTTCTACATGCTTCCAAAGGGCTACACGTCAAATTTCAGGTCATTCTGACAACATTTGACCCGGCTTTGACACTCGGAAACAAAATCAAGCCTCCTGGCGGCAAAGTTCCCCGAGACCATGGTACCGAAATTGGAGCTAGTGGATTGTCTCAAAATGACTCCAATAGGCTCCCTGTCAAATTTCAGGTCAATTAGACATTGGTTGACCGTATGTCAAAGCTCGACAATTTCCTCACGGCGAAATCAAGTCTAGCAGCGACGGAACCCCAAAAGGCTTCAAAACTTGAATAAAATCCCATGTTGGTCCTATCTATTGATCAAGAAGCTTCACGTCAAATTTCAGGTCATTCCGACATCGTTTGACCTAGTTTCAACTCTTGGCGGAAAATCGGCTACAAAGTCTTCAGCTTTTCCAAAAATAGGAAACTTTGTGCTATGATTTGCATGGCTTCTCGACAGGTTTTCTTCAGAGGAATCAAGCTAATAAATGAGGAGAAATGTCAAGAAAAAATATAGGAGAAAAAAGAAGCAAAAAAGCCCGAAAAACAGCGACCGAACGGCGACCGAAATGGGACCAAAGGCCCATGGTCGCCGCGACCTTGGCCCATGGTCACCGGCGACCATGGGTGCATGGTCGCCAGCGACCATAGGGATCCAAGCCGCCAAATTTCGCCCTAAAACCCACTTTTTCGGGTATTTTCCTCGTTTCGCGATGTTTGGCCCCTGTGATTTTCTCAAAATCTGATTTTTAGAGCATAAAATCCATTGATCTTCATTAACTTCACGGATCTGCCTTCGAAATCATTGGATCATCATCGGACACTCCGAAATCGCCAACCGGCCGACCAAGAAAACGCACTTTCTATCCGACCGATCAAGAAATCGACTGGACAGATGTTGTCGGCTCATTTGACTAATCAATGTCTGAAATTGCATCGCCATCGACATTAAACAACATGCGGATCCATCGGTGATCATCATAAGAAGAATTCCAAAAGACGCGGCGCGGCTCGCGACTCTTTAAGCGACTTGGCGACCAATTAATGACGTTAATTGACCCGTTTATGACAAGCTAATATGGTCATTAACTCATTATTTTGGACGGCCCAATCAGATTCAAGCAAATGGGAGTTACAAGTCCAATTAATCATGGCAATTAACCATATAACTCCTATCATTATGGAGATTAATCATGGTAATTAATCATGAAACCCCCATCATCATGGAGATTAAATGCCCATTACTCTCCATTGGCCAATCAGATTCAAGGAAAAAAGAGTTACAAAATTATGAAATTAATACTTGTAACTCCTCCCATCATGGAGCATCAATGCCATTAATGCCCATAAACCTTCCTAATGACTACCAAAAGCCTATAAATAGGCGGTCATTCCAAAGGGAAAGGGTCCGAAAAATATCATTCGAAGGTTCTGGAAAATTGCCTTGAAAACCTTTGCGCAAAGAAGCTTTCCTGCTCTGAAGAAAACACTGCTGAAAACACTACAAGGTGATCGAAGTCCCTTGAGGGGCCACCCCCCAAGGTTTTTCCCTCTTCCTTCTATTCAACATGGCCTTGATGCTGCTTTTTAGTCCGTCTACCCAAATTTTTATTGGATATAAGACCTTTCCTTGGTCTTTGTCCTCTAAAAATCCGAGGTCAAAGCCAAGCCAAGTGAATCAAAAGCATCAAGTGTTCTCATTTGAAGGACGATGGTGGAGCCCATACATGACTAGTGACCGTCGATCTAAACGAGTCCCCACAATCTCCTGAGAAGTCAGATTCCTCTTTCTTTCTTTTCTATTGTATTTTGTATTTTTTAAAGAGAAAAAAAAATCACAATTCTTGTCTTTCATCATTGATGAGATTTGTAAATCGCTTTTCATGGCAAAATTGCCTTCTATAGCACAAAACCGCCTTTCATGGAAAAATTGCCTTCTACGACACAATCGCCTTTCACGGCAAACTAAACAAAATTGCCTTCCACAGCATTAAAAATCTTGTCTCTTTCTTTAAAATATATGTGCAATGGAAAGTTGGAAAAAAAATTTGATTTCCTTTCTAGTGGTGAAGGTGAATCTCCGGATCACCATTTCAAATTCCAAGTAGAATAGAAAATCTGGTATACCCGTACAAAAAATGTTGATGCTCGCTTTTCTCTTTTTTTTGCCCCGCCACACCTTGGCGGACCCAGGGTGGAGATAGGTGAGAGAGGAAGCCGGGACCATCAAGTTGGCACACCCGGTGGGACTCGTTCATTTGAGAACACGATGCTTAGACTCCTTGGCTCCTTTCTAGTTGGTGGCCTGTGTTGGATCTTGCATTTTAAGAAAAAAAAATGAGATGGGATTCTTTGGAAATTTTCGTCTTTGAGTTTATTTCCATTCTTTCTTTTCTCAAAAACAAAAAAAAGTTTTTTTTATCATTGGGTTCAAATCTGAGAAATTATGGTTTCTTTCCTTTCGGATTTAGTGCTCGTGGAAATCGCCGAGCCTTTGTCCGGATTGGAATACCATTCCTTCTCTTCTGTGAATCCAATCTTGACTTAAAAAATAAAAATAAAAATTCAGATTTCTCTCTTTTGGATTCAAGTTGGAGAAACTTTGGTTCTTTCCTTTTCGTACAATGGCTCGCGGAAATCGCTGAGCCAGCGATCGCATTGGGAGGAGCCGTTTCCCTCTCTTTGATGAGCCCATTGGTGATCTTTCAAAAAAAAAAAAAAAAATCTTTTTTTCTTTTGGATTCAAATTGGAGAAACTTTGGTTCTTTCCTTTTCGTATAATGGCTTGCGGAAATTGCTGAGCCAGTGTTCGGATTGGGAATGGGCAATTTCCTCTCTTTGATGGGCCCATTAGTGATCATTCAAAAAAATAGAATAAAAGAAAAAAAACACGTTAAGGTTGCACCGATTGCGTTCTTTGACCAAAGTGAATCTAAGAAAAGCCTTGTCCAGAGTATGGAGGCAACTAGATTGTTCGAGGCAAGGGTCCTTCAAACGGGTTCATTAAGTAATCCTACCCTTACCTAGGGGCGGATCTATTCACTAAGGTTTCATAAGACCGAATTGGAAGACCTATGTGCACTCTTAAAAAAAAAACTCTCGAAAAAAAAAATCTAAAAGAATCTCTCTTAAAAAAAAAAAAACTTTTGTCACTATTGTGTTCAGATTCGAGAAATTTTGGTTCCTTCCTTTTCGGATTTAGTGCTCGCAGAAATGTTTGAGCCTGTATTCGGATTGGAATACCGTTTGCTCTCTTTTATGAATTCAATCTTGACTTAAAAAAAAAAAAAACCTTCCGTCATTATTGGATTCAAATATGAGAAATTCTGGTTCCTTCCCTTTCGGATTTAACGCTCGCGGAGATCGCTGAGCTTGTATTCAGATTGGAATACCATTTGCTCTCTTTTGCGAATTCGATCTTGACCTTTCAAAAAATCCCATCTCGTGTCCTTCTCAAGGATGCGATTTACAACATTTGTGCCTAGCGGTGCTAGTACGTCCTTTCGGGCCTACTGTATTCTCGACCGACACATTTGTATCTCCAACCTTATATCATTTTACCTCGAGTGAGCTTCGCTTCTCGGTAACTTGAATTAAGGTTTAAAATTGCTTCTAGTAGTCACTGGAACGCTCATTTCGAAGCCGACAATACTTGCGATCAGAACAATTGTACCATCTATGACTTTTTGCCTTCTTCATTACGCTCAGAATGGGCCATGCCCCCTGAGCAATTTGAAAAGACAAAACCATAGTATTTTCCATTTATGATCACCATATTCTTGGGATTAGTAATGGATATGCTCTTATTTCAGAAGTTTTCCAAACTAACAATGGCAGCTTCATTGACCATCACCTTTGACGAAAACAAGTACCAGCTTATGCTCCAAGAGAAGAAAAGCAAGCACACTTGCAAGCGCCCTGCCAGTGTTGACACAAAAAATGTCACTTTGCCTCCTGAACATCAAAAGCTACATGGAGCCGCATCCTATTACAAACAGGGAAAGCTGCTTCAAGCATCAGATCTTGTCAGAATCAAACAAAAACTGCAAGATCCTTCAAAATAGTCAAAAAGGAGGTACACATGAAGTTTCGGGTTATTTCGATACCATTTGGCCTAACTTCAATTCTCCAACAACCAAGCAGGAGCCCCTGGCGGTGACAGTGGCGAAGACATCAAATCTTCGATCAGAACCTATGGATGGTCTCAAAATACCTCCAAAAGGCTCCACGTCAAATTTCAAGTCAAACCGACACCGTTTGACCCTCCATAAACTCTCGAACAACGAAATCAAGCCTCCCGGCGGCGAGAACCTCCGATGCCGCCACTCGTCAAACAAAGCACATGAGTAGCTTTTACATGCTTCCAAAGGGCTGCATGTCAAATTTCAGGTCATTTCGACGACGTTTGACCTGGCTTTGACGCTCCGAAGCAAAATCAAGCCTACCAGCGGCGGAGCTCCCCGGGACCATGGCATCCAAATCGGAGCTAATGGATCATCTCAAAATGACTCCAATAGGCTCCCAATCAAATTTCAGGTCAATCGGACATTGAATGACCGTACATCAAAGCTCGACTTTTTCCGCATGGTGAAATCAAGTCTAGCATCGACGGGAACCCAAATGGCTTCAAAACTCAAATAAAAGCCCATGGTTGGTCCTATCTAATGCTCAGGAAGTTTCACCTCAAATTTCAGGTTATTCCGACATCGTTTGACCTAGTTTCAACTCTTGGCGGAAAATCGGCTACAAAGTCTTCGGCTTTTCCAAAAATAGGAAACTTTGTGCTCTGATTTTCACGACTTCTCGATGGGTTTTCTTCAGTGGAATCAAGTCAATAAATGAGGAGAAATGTTAAAGAAAAATATAGGAGAAAACAGAAGCGAAAAAGCCCGAGAAACAGCCAAGAAACGGCGACCGGATGGCGATCCAAAAAGGGGCAAAATAGGGATCCGGGCCGCCAAAGTTTGCCCGGAAACCCACTTTTTTGGGTATTTTTCGCGTTTCACGATGTTTGGCCCATGTGATTTTCTCAAATTCTGATTTTTGAGGCATAATATCCGTTGATCTTCGTCAACATCACGGATCCTCCATTGAAATCATTCGATCATCATTGGACACTCCGAAACCGCCAACTGGCCAACCAAGAAAGCACACTTTTTGCCCGACCGATCGTGAAATCGACTGGATAGGTGTTGCCGGCCCATTGGTGTCAACCAATGTCTGAATCTTCATCATCATCCGACATCAAATAACATGCGGATCCATCGATGATCATCGTAAGAAGAATTCCAAAAGATGCGGAGTGGCTCGTAACTCTTCAATTGAATCTTCAATTCTTCTAATTCTGCTGGAGCCATTATATATGGTGCAATAGATATCGGAGCGGTCCCCGGTAACAACTCGATGGTGAAGTCAATTTCTCTAACAGGTGGTAAACCTGGGATCTCTTCTGGAAAAATGTCTGGAAACTCACAAACAATTGGGACTCCTCCACCCCTTAGGACCGTTTATCCTCCGTGATAAACGCTAAATAGCCTTCGCATCCACTTCTAACAAGTCTATCAGCCTTCAACGCTGAAATAAACCTTGGATAAGAATTCCTTCTCTCTCCTTGAAACAATACTCCAGCTGGGGTCTCCTCTAACTTGAACGTGAGGGTCTTATGGAAACAGTCCATAGTAGCATGGTACCCTGCTAACCAATCCATCCCTAGGATGACGTCAAAATCATACATCTCCAACAAAATAAGATTTGTTGGTAACACCACATCTCCTATCTTAATAGCACAAATAGGATGATATTTCCTACACACAACTTGTTTGCTTATTAGGGTGGACACCGTCAAAACAAACTCAAGTTCACTAGCAGGCCTATCAATCAACTTAGAAAAATTTGGAGACATGAAAGAGTGCGTAGAGCTAGGGTCAAACAATATCTTAGCTTCAAATCCACAAACAAGGAGTGTACCTTCCACCACGTTATCTGCAGCATCTGCATCAGCTTGGTTGATCGCATACACTTGTCCTCGCTGCTGTGGCCTGTTAGGAGCTTGCTGCTGCCTTCTTTGCTGTGCATTCCTATTTTGTTGAGGACGGTTTTGTCCTTGCTGACGGGCTTGTTGCTGCTGTTGAGGTCTATACCGCTGCTGAGGAGCCCGCTGCTGGAGTGGCCTTGGCTGGTTCTGTACAGCTAGTGCATTCTGAGGTGGTGCTGGACGCTGAGCTCTTTGTTGTTGCTGATTCTGTCTGTTGCCTTGTCCAACGAGCCTTAGGCAATCCTTGAGCTGGTGCGCCATGGAGCCACATCTGAAACATGCTCCCGTAATCGTACGGCATTGAGCTCTCTCATGATTCTTACCACAATGAATGCAAACTAGTGCTTTTTGCACGTTTTGTTCCTGCCTCGGTCGCTTGTTCTGTTGGTTCCTTGGTGGGTAATTCTGTTGGTGAGCAGGTGCCTTTCCTTGGATCTTAAGGATCTGTTTAAATTCTCGAACTTATATGCCCTTCTTACAACCTCTTCAAAGGTGACAGGTGGCACAACACCTGTGGCATCCCTCTCGATGATCGGGTTAAGTCCCTCAAGGAACTTTACTATTTTCTTCTCCACGGTGTTGATCAATTCGGGGGCGTATCGAGACAACCTCTTGAACTTCGTGAGGTACTCTTGGACCGTCATGTTGCCTTGCACAAGTTGCTGGAACTCAATGGCTTTTGCCTCTTGACATGAGTAAGCACGTATTTGTCACTAAATTGGGTCTTGAAATTACCCCAAACTTCTGCATATGCCATAGTCCGGTATCCTGCCTTAACTGTCTTCCACCATATGTCAGCTAGACCAGTGAACATAGATGTTGCAAGATCTACTCGTTGCCTACCGGTGCATTGAAATATCTCGTAGATGTTCTCCGTGTATTCGAGCCAATTGTCTGCAGCTAGAGGGTCCTCTTGTCTAGTAAATTCCTTTTGACCTCTCTTTCGAAATCTCTCATATAAATCATTAGGGTCATGCCCTCTGTTGTTGAAGACGAATTGAGCACCTGCAAGTTGAGCTACCGGTGCAGGTCTCCTCTCTAAGACTTCCAACAATTGTCTTTGCATTTGTGCCATCTCCCTTACATGGTCTTCATCTTTTTTAGCCATTTGCTCTTGTAGTCTGGCTTGATTCTCATTAGCTTGACGTTGCTGGTCTAGCATGGCTTGCATCATTTGTTGAAATTGGTTCTGTATGGTTGGATCGGGAGTTCCGTTCACAATTGGCCCGGTATGTACACTATTGCTTGCGGTGGGGTTGTCGATTACGGGTCTTTTTCGAGGTGGCATATCACTGCAAAACAAGTTGTTAGTACATGAGAATCATATAAGGGTCACACACTGCTCACACGAGTCTAACTAACGAAAAGTCTAACGAATCCTCGCCACGTCCTTAGGATTTCTAGTTTCTTTTAATTGCCTGAAACACGTTTCGCTCTAATACCAGTCTGTCGCAACCCCAGACCGGGATCCGGGCCCGCGAGCGATGATTTATGGTGTTGATGTGTGATTACAACTATAAATACTTTGAATATACATTCAAATTAATTTCCCACAGGTTTCCGCGGTGAGGATTTTAACACACACTCACAAAACATTTACATTGGTGCGGAAGCGTGTAGCAAATCAAATTCATAATCCATTCCAACATTACAAGACTGATAAATACGTATGTATGACATAATGTCAGAGTGAGCAATGGTCTCCATGGCATTCCCAAAATATAGCATTTGAAGTTTAAACAAAAGATCATTTAAGTTATCATTCCCCAAAAATAATGACCAATAAAGGCCAGTACAACCAAAATGTAAATCCAAAGTAAACCAATAATCCCCCAAAATGTGTTCGTAACTCAAAGCTACATTGTCAGCTTGCCATTCCACTAATCGCTGCAGTTCACCGACCGCCTCCTCTGGCTCCTCTTCATAGGCAATGACGGGGACTGGACCTGAGTACCATAAAAATGGGTCAGACACGACGGTCTGACAGGTGGGTGAATAGATATACAATAAGAGAAATCGAAATATAAAGTTTAAGAGACATTGAAATCTTTCCACACATGTATTTCCATAAAACAAGATATATCAATTGTCAAAATGCAAATATAAAATAAACATGCAGGATATCAAAGAACAGGGAACTAGCAAGATGGCAACCACACTACAGCTAAATCTTCTCCATCACTAATGTGATGAGAGCACATTCAGTGCATTGGGCTCGAACATGCGAAGTGACGAGAACCAATAATATATACATATACGTATAGCTAGACAAGACCACGGCCGCGGAATTGGATAACGGGACAGGACAGGATCCAAGTTGCAACTGGCGGGAACACAAGGGGGAGGCCCAAGTCAGTTGATTAGACTGACAAGGACGTCCAAGCTTAGTGGTGCCAACTCATATGTTACACAAGAAATCAAAACATTTACCAAAACTATATCGGTATAAAACACTCAAGCAGGCGGGGTATGTTGCTCATAGGCATACATTTCATATCATTATTTTTTCATGTATGAACGGGCTGGCAGGACATATCATGTGCATAAATCATGGTTTGATATAAAACCAGTGATATCGGGAGAAATCGGGTTAAGACAAGTATAATCTGAGTAAAGCAGCACAATGATTCCCTATACAATTACGGACTATGTATTAGGACTTCCGTATTCACACAATATGTATAAGGACCTTGTATGTTTACTATTGCTCTTGGCCTGGTACTCGAATGATGATAGACATCCCAAGTTTCCTTATACAGTTTGGTAAATCCACAATTCTCAATACATTTCCAAAGTGGTATTTCTTTCTAAGTAAATCTCCTTATGTCATCCCCTAAGTCTTTCCAAGGTGGTAGGGCATCAAAACACCCCATCTAGACCTTAAATTACCAAATCTGAAAGCAATAAAAAAGACCCAGGAATTCTGTACAATTCGCTCGAGCGGACAGGAAGTTTGCTTGAGCGGACTGGTTCAGATCAGGAGGGCTCAAGCGAAGGATGGGGAGGCTCGAGCGAACATAGTTTTATGAGGGGTTCGCTCAAGCGACTATAAGTTCGCTCGAGCGGACTACTCTGGATCAGGAGTGGTCGAGCGAACATAGTACTGTGAGGGGTTCGCTCGAGCGAGTATGAGTACACTCGAGCGAACTGCTCCGGAACAGGAAGGCTCGAGCGAAGAAAGAGGTGGCTCAAGCGATAGAGGTTATGTGAAGGGTTCGCTCGAGCGAACTGCTTCAGAAACACTCCGTTTCAGCAGTCCGAACCTCAACTTCTCTTCAACTCAAAACCCCATTCAAGCCTACCATTAATACCATATTTATGGCTCTTCTACCACCCACTTCATCCACATTAAATCCTCCAACAACCATCCATTAAAACCAAAAAATCACATCCATCTCCTTACAAATCTCGTTCAATGCAAAAGCTCCCAAATTAATGACAAACCACATATGATCCAAAAACCAACTTTTACAAACATAATGCATATACATTCTTCAAAAGTTCCAATAATGGGAACTAACTTAACAAGATGCACAAATCAAAACTCATTATCAACCATGGTACATAAGGGAAGATGAATAGTGAAAAATCCATAAAATCTTATTAAAACATGAAATCATTCAAGAAGGCTATTTATCCACTTGCCTTGGTCCAATTAAGCTAATCAAGCTCTAAGCACACTCTCAAGTCCAAAATCCACAATCTACGCAAAAATCCCCAAAATGACACTAATCACAAACCCTAGAATGGCAAAACAAGAAATAGAAAGAGATAACTTCCAATAATCAAGATGGAGCATCTCAAGGACTAAAAGAACACATAACCAAGAGATGAGAGAAAGAGCATACATGGAAGACTTCTAAATACACAAGGCTTGCTCAAAAAAGATCTTAGAGTGGAGGGTTTTCTCTAAAAATGGTACCAATAGGAAGCATTCAT
This sequence comes from Persea americana, assembly GCA_029852735.1. Lineage (NCBI taxonomy): Eukaryota > Viridiplantae > Streptophyta > Magnoliopsida > Laurales > Lauraceae > Persea > Persea americana. The sequence continues at coordinate 22,113,149 of CM056816.1, forward strand.
GGAGGGGAAGAAGGTTGGAGCATCCATTTTTCCTTTAGCCATAGACTTGAGAGAGATTTGGAGATGAAGAAGCAAGAAACAAGGTAGCAAAAACCCTAAGGCTGGAACTCACTATCTCTCAAGGAAATGTTGCAAGAAAAAGGGAAGAAGGAAGAGAACTCCTCCTTGTATAGAAAACATGAATGGGTCCCACAACTTAACTAACTGCTTGGGCTTAAAACATCATCTCATGGGCTTCGGATGGATTCGACGATAAAGGAAGAATTATTCGTTGAAATTTCTAGTTTCCAAAAAGTATATATTTCAAGGGTTTCGGAGATATTGAAAATAGTGTCCAGATTTTGTGCAAAAAGACTGTTTTACCCCTATAAATAGCAACGTAAGGTCTAGAGGTCTCGAACGGAAACGGGGCAAACACGAAAGTTGTCGGGAATTATAAAATATGTTTAACGGGGCAAACTACAGATTTCCATGATTACTAAATATATCCCAAAGCTAATCAAAACACAATTAAGGAAACCCCCAAAGGTCCCACTGAATCTAAAGGATTCCCAAAATAAACCAAAGCTATAAAAGAGTTATTCTAATCCAAACTTAACCAAAACTCACTAATCACACTTATAACTAAAGCGCGTCTTAATTAGCACTAATCGGAAACTCTCGGGGCGGGGTCTTACAACTTTTGTGTTTGCTCCATTTCTGTTCGAGACATCGAAATCCTACTTTTCTAATGCTAGGGGCGAAATAGTCTTTCTACACAAAATCTGGACACTATTTTCGATGTCCCCGAAACCCGCGAAATATATACTTTTTGGAAATTAGAAATTTCAAAAAACATTTCTTCCTTCTTCGTCGAACTCATCCGAAGCCCGGAAACCCATATTCTAAGCCCATCTAGTGTGTTAAGTGGTGGGACCCAACCCCACTTCCTATATAAGGAGAACCCATATCCCTTTTTCACTCTTCTTGCTACTTTTCATTGAGGATAGAGAAGGAGTTCCAGCTGCCTAGGGTTTCTTCCCTTTTTCTTCTTGTTCTTCATCTCCAAACCTATACGAATCTATTGCTAGAGGAGAAATGGAAATCATCTTCTTCTTCCTCTCCATGAAGGCTTCCCATTGGTGCAATTTGTAGAAGAATCCACCCACTCCGAGGTCCATTTTGAGCTAACTCTTGCTATTAGAGGACCTTCCAAGTAAGCACTTCTTCTCATCTCTTAGATTTGTGTTCTTTTAGCCATAGAGAAGCTCCACCTCCATTATTGGAAGTTCTCTCTTCCTATTTCTTGGTTTGGCCATTTTAGGGTTTGTAATGGTTGTATTTTGGGGGTTTTGTATAGATTTGGTGATTTGAGCTGGGAGTGGTGATTAGAGCTTGCTTAGCTAGTTTGGAGACTAAGGCAGTGTTTTAATGATTTCATGTTTTAAATGAGAAATTGTGCATTTTCACTGTTCATCTTCATCTATGCTCCTATGGTTTATATTAATTTTGAAATGTCTATATTAATGAGTTCTCTTCTCTTATTTGGTCTCTTGGAAGGTGTGTGCATTATACTTGGTTAAAAGCTTGTTTGTCACTTTTGGATCTTCATAAATGAGGGGTGTATTTGTGATAAATGAGGTGGAAATGAATGGGACTTGATGGATTTGGTGGAAGGTGGTTGGGAAGAGTTATTATGGTTTTGAGAAGGCAAAAGGGGTTTAAATGGTTGTGGGAAAGTGGTTCAAAGGAGGTTTGAGAAAGGAAAAGGAAGAGAGCCCGGACTGCATTGGGATATAGTTTCTGAAGCAGTTTGATCGAGCGAATCCACATCTGCTAGAGCGAACCCCTCCAAAAGCTGGCTTGCCGAGCCACCCTTTAGGTTAGCACGAGCCAGCCCTCCCATAGGCCAGTCCGCTCTAGCGGACCCACATTCTCTCGAACGAACCCCATCCAGAGGACTGTTCGCTCGAACCAACTTCTAGGTTCGCTCGAGACCTCCTGGCTCGGACCAGTTCGCTTGAGCAAACTTGTATTCACTCGAGCGAACCCTCCCAAAGAGTCATTGGCTCAAGCGAACTTCTGGTCCGCTAGAGCCAACGGTGCAGAAAGCTTAGGTCTACCCTAGAAACATTAAAACGGGGGTTTTAAGGTTCGGTGAGGTTGGTTTGAAGCCCAAACGTAATGGGAGACCTATGAGGTGATGTATGGAGATTGATAGAGAAAGAAACCCCATTTCCGAAGATTTAATGAGGGTTTTGGACTTATCAATTTGTATAAGGAACTTGGAATGTTCCCAATCTTTCGGAGTACCAAGCCATGAGCAAAAATCCGACATACGAGACTCTTACACATATTGTTTAAATCCTGGAACCTCAATGCATGGTCCGGAAATATGCGGAGGTTCATTATGTTAGTTTTCACTTGAATTTCATATGTTTCCGGCAGTTTTCGTGTGTTAGTACAAATAGCGTTTTAAACCATTGAAATTTGAAATCTGAATATTTGGTCAACCTTATGCATTTTGGATAAGTTATCATTGTGATAAACGTGCTTACGAGCCTCCTGTTCAGTCTGTTTTTGGTGTCATACACCTATATAGTTAAGTACATGTTCTGATTTATTTGTGACCTATGTGTCGGCACCACTAACCTTGGACAACCTCGTCGTTTTGATCCACCGACTTGGGGTCCCCCCTTTAGTTTCTGCTAGCTGCAGTCTAAATTCTGTTTTATTCTGTTACCTGGTTCCGCGGCCGTGGTTTTGCTCAGTATATGTATGTATGTATATCGTTGCCTCTCGCCACCTCGCGTGTCTGAGACCAATGCCTTTAGTGTGCTCTCATCACATTAGTGATTGGGGATTTAGCTTATGTGTGGTTGCTATCTTGTCAGTTCCTGTTCCTTGGTGTCAATTCTTATTGTCAAATGCAACCTTTGGGTTTATTCAAGTCTATGTTGTAGTCGTAAGTTAAAAATTGCGCAAATGATTGGGTCTATTGTATGTTCCTTCCATAGTTCTCATTGTCAATTGTCGACTCATGTCTACAATTCTCTCCTTTTCATAGGCACGTAGGAAACTAATGAGGACCACAAGCCTTCTAAATATTAGTATCTAGGATTTAGCCGATGACAAGAAAGATTAGGCCAAGCGAATGCTAATGCTAATATTTTTTCCTTTTAGGGCTAAGGCACGATTTTTGGAGGCTTGAGCTCTACCATATATTAGGTTGATTGGCTTTGCCTTCCCTTAGGCTTGTTTTATTTCAGTATGTTTCTCTTAGATGGTACACTTTTATGAGTTTTGAATATAATCACCATTTAAAAAAAAAATGGTAATACTAATATAAGAAAAATAATTAGCAAAATTAGATATTCACTCTCCATTTATTTCATAGTCATAGGTGATCGACACTAAAATGTGCAACGCTTAACCGCAAGATTACGGTGTCGTCAAGTAGTAAAGGACTAAAGAGTCCTGATTATCGATTCCACAAAGAGATGATGGAACAAGCAATGGATCCAATTGAAGTAGAATTGAATTAAGATATAGCTAATGTAAACAATTGAAGTGAACAAGTAAAACTACTAAACTATGCAATGTGAATAATTACTTAACAATCTAAGATATGAAATTAATTAGATCTAAGCTAATCTAACAAGCTAGTGGATGAGTGGTGGTGGAAATGGAAGATTTAAGGTGAAGATGTGGTGTGAAATGTGTAGGATTTTAAAACAAGCGATGTGAAGTATAGATCTAACAATCTAGAAGTGAAAATAACAAATTAAACAAAGATTTAAATTAACGACAATAAAAATAAGAGATTAGGCAATCCAAAATCCACTAAGTATGTAATTAATTCAAACAATGTATGTTCTAATTCAACTCCCAAATCTACAATCCAATTAGCAATCTCTTGCCTGATTGGATTGGATGATATATCAATAAAGATCAAAATAAAGAAAATCAAAAGCTAAGATCATAGATCATAACCCAACTACCCTAACAATTAATCATCAAAATCACGCTACAAAAGATCAAAGATAAGGGCTCTAAAGCATGCTATGCGAGAGAACTTAATCTAACTACAAAGCATCAATTGAGATTATCCGAGCATCAAGTGTAGAGATAGAGTATGAGAAATGAGAGAGATTAGCACAATTAGATTTAAAATCTACTAAACATCTAAGGCAAAAATAGGGAATTTAAACTAAAACATGCATAGAATTGAACTAATCACATTATTTAACTTCAAAATGAGAGCCTAATTCAAGAGCTTTAGCCACTAAACATCAAGAAAGAGCTCCAAATCTTCATTAATGATCTTCAATTACACACTCTCTCTAGATTAGTTACAAATAAGCTCCTAATTACAATATAAAAATAAAAATAAAATTGCAAAAAGGCTAACTTGCTAAAAAGAACACCCTTTCTCTACAAATACATCCCAATTTATAGACACATTGAGGACATTTGATTGTCTCATTTCCTTTCACAAGGATTGCTTCCAATTGATGGGTTGTAACTTGGAGTCTTTTGATTGGCTCATTTGCTATACAATTGTTGGGGTTTGAACTCATAACATCTTTCATACCTATCAAAGCTCTAACCAATACATCAACCACTCATTTGTGTTAGAAAATGATTTCTTTTATCCTGAAAATCTTATCATCTTATTTTGGAATTCTTCAATACTTCACCAAGATTTCTTCATGTAACTTATTTTATTGAAATCTCTTCTTGATGACTTGGGACACTAGCGGGAATGTTGGGGGTAGTCAAGGGGTCTACCTATACAAGAGAAATTACATAAAAATGGGCTATAAATAATCAAATTTATGCATGATAATCTGATAATCCGATAATCCGTTAATGTGATAGAATGATAAAATCTTTGTGTAAAGTGAATGCTATGCATATGAGATGCTAATAAAACTCGGACTAATGAGGGGTAAAATATGCAATATTTAACACTCGTCAATAGGCAGGTTTAGATTGCTAGATCTTGGTCATACCTTGTCCCAAGTGTATTTGGACAATGAAAGGCTTCTACACTTTGCGAGAGAAGAACAATTTTCTTTATTGTGGAACCCTCTCATTGCACACACATTCACACTCTCTAAAGACATGTTTGTTACATGTTGGAGTCTCATGCTATTTCTTTTTCTATTTTTTATAGTTTAGGAAAGCAATTTGTACCCTCTTTCAGGGCATATTTGTATCCTTCTTTCCACCATTAAAAAAAAAGTGAGCTAAATTTTCTCTAATTCCAAACATGAAAACTACTATTTTTGGAAAGAAAATAATTATGCACAAAACACAAATTTATGACACCCATAGAAAATGTCTTCCATAGCTTTCATTTATGAAAAATTCTGCTGGCAAACGTGCCCGAGAGGCTTGTTTGGTAATTTACCTTTGATAGAGTAAAATATAGTGGCATATCACATCATGGAAAAGTAGAGGTGGCCATGGTTTGAAGAGTTTACCTTTTTATTAAATGAAAAAGGTGTTTTGATGATTGTGGCAAAAGAAAATTATCTTTACTTTTATCACCTTTGGATAACTCAACACTGGTGTATGTATATATATATATATATATATTTATATATATTGCAAAACAGAATTTTTTATACAATTTTGTACATTTAAAACCAATCATGTGCTCAATTGAATGGTGGGCCCCATACATACTGTTATAAAATTCTAGCATTTATCCCTGGAGGGTATGGGATTTTATTTGAATGGTTCAAACTATCTCTAAGTGGGCCCACTTGCTCGTTCCTAGAATGTAGTTATTCAAAATCTCCATCGTGCTCAATCAAACGGTAGGACAAGTGCCTCTATTGAAATGAAGTATAGGATATATTATTAGAGGGAGTGACTTGAACGGATCCAATTATCATTATGTGGTCAAACAATGAATTCCGGGATACTCGTTCCCATTTAATAGTCGCAACAGAGGACATGGACTCAATTTCATCACCATGACACGAACTCATCTTCATCACCAATGACTTCACCTCTACATTGAACTAAGATGTTAGAGCTTATTATTGGATTGGATGATATTAATTATTAACAGTTCAGATTATCATTATGTGGACCTCAAGATGGAGTTCCTAAGATCATGTGATAGCTCCAACATGGAATTGGAAATTATCTTATTTTAAATGTTGCTTATCTATACTCGTCTTAACAGATGTCAATCCTCTTCTCTTCTTCTCCCAACACCCATTTCACCACCATCACCTTCAACCCTTATCAGTGGCAAAGACCGTCTTCTTTGCCCAAATCTGCAATCGAACCCATCAACTGGTAGAAACTAGGCAAGGAGGAGGAGGAGATCTATGGAGTATGCAATGAGGAGGAGGAGGAGGCGGTTGAGGTTTCTGCAGCTAGAATGTTCTAGTGTTGCCACTCTTTTTTTTTAATCAAATCTTCTCTCCCACGGAATTGCACAACAGAGGAAAGGGGATTACCCTATCCTTTACATGAGGTGAAAGTACCAACGCTTACTTCTCCTTACCGAAAACCCATCTAAATGAGGAAGAATTAAAATTTTGACCGTCCACAGATACAAATGATTACTTTACTTTATTGGTATGGCATCAAGGGTTTAGGGATGGAGAGGGGTTTGGAATGGGTTTTTAAAGAAACTCGTTTTCTAAGTGCTGCACAAACGTGTTGTGGGGGGAAATTCGAAAACTTCTTGGGTCGGGTATGGTTTGATGCCAGCCCAACCTGCTAAACTAGCCCATCCAGCAAAACCAACTCAGCCCATAAGGAATGACTAATTCAGAACAGACTGGGACAACTGGTGGGAGAAGAGGAAGGAAGGCTGGAATCGAGGAAAACGCTTCCCACGATGAAGAACTGCGCACACTCTAATAGCCATGATGAAGGAAGGCGGAAATGGAGGGAAACGCTTCCCCTGATGGAAGGCTGGGCAAACCCCAATTGCCATGATGGGAAGAGGAAGAACATGTGCAAAAGAAAAAAAGAAAAGGAAGAAACTGACAATCCAGGCAGGGATTATATAAAAAGGGTAGGAGATCAAAGGAATGAGGTATGATTAGAATTCTCACTCAATCTTCATAAAAAATATCCTAGTGATCTATCGTTGACTTAGCCATTGGAGGGTTCTCGGTCGGAGCATCCGATTAAGCTTTCACCGTGTTTGATTGTGAAACAGGGACCTATCTAGGGATTCCTGACGAAAGGGTGGAGAAAAGATTGTTGCACCATCGATTGGTCAAGCTGACCAATCCGTCTCCAGTCCAAACAAAAATTGACCTTACACGTGCCATCTTAAGAAAGGGATTTTTATGAGAATTAGTTAAGCTTAAACTTTGATTGAGTAGTTCTAAGAAGAAAAATAATGAAACCACCCGTAGGTGGTTCATTCATTTCTCGGATAAAAATACCCCAATTGACGACATTGTTAACATACAATTCATCTTTTCTTATCCGGAACACACATTTTCATTTAGCTTCTAAATAATCTTATGTATCCATGTTCATTATCACTCCATGACTCTCTCATCTCAAGCCACCAATCTTCACAACTGTTGCTTACTATCCATCATACGTTCAACAAAAAAATCTACATCTTGTCCATACATTCAACAAAAAAATATACATCTTGTCCTTCCATCATCAAACAATTCATCCTCTAGTCCATTCCATAGAGCCCGACTTACACAGACCAAACAATTCTATCATCCGGTGTTCAAGAATCCTCCTCTTCTCTGCACATCCGGCGGGCCCCATTACATACGCCCAGTCCATGTTCCCCAGGCCAACTAAGGGCCAACTAAGGTTTAACCAGGTGAGATCTCCACTTCCACCTCCAAATAGAAAACCTAATCCCAGTGGGGCCCAATGCTAATAGGTGCCTATCTCTCAATAGTCACCCTTTTTTTTCTTCTTAATTTTTTTTTATTTAAATTATTAGATAGGACTCCATCTTCGTCATATGCCTAATCTAATCTAATCTAAAAGCTTGGCTTGTGGGTCCCTCTACGAGCATTTCTAAGCCTTTTTTTGTTGGAACCGATCCCCGGACCAAACAGGGAGACTCTGTTTGGTTCAATAAGGAGGTGACACATGGAGGAGAAGAGGTCAAATCAGCTGACAACAACTCTTCCAATAAAAAAAAAAAATTTCTCCACATGTGTCACCCCCGAGTGGTCCAAGCAGTTTCCCTGTTTGATCCGTTTCCTTTTTTTTGTTATGCAGCAAAGCAAGGAGAAAGAGGACGCGGATGTGGGGCCCACTTGAGGGTAGGCTGGACTTTGCTTTGCTAGGCAGATATCCACGTGGCCAGCTCTGATGTCATACGGAGCACGTCCCTTGCAGTAGTAGTAGTAGTAGTAGTACTACTACTACTACTACTACTCCTCCCTCGATTGATGTTCGACAAGAGTTGCGCACGCCCAACTCCCAATCAAAAGAAGCCGTGTGTTCAAGAAATAAGAGTCCTCCACTTCTCCATCCGGCGGGCCCCATTACATACGCCCACTCCACGTCACCCAGGCCACCTAGGCCTAACCAGGTGAGGTCTCCACTTCCACCTCCAAATAAATAACCTACTCCCAGTGGGGCCCAATGCTGACCGTTGCCTATCTCTCATTAGTCAATACTCACCCTTTATTTCTTCTTCTTAATCTTTTTTTAGATTATTAGATAGGACTTCATCTTCATCAGATGCCTAATCTAATCTAATCTTATCTAATCTAAAGGAGCCTTTTTCTCGTTTTGCAGCTAGGAGAAAGAGGTGGCGGATGTGGGGCCCACTTGGGGGTAGGCCGTAGGCGGGACGTTGCTCTGCCAGGCAGATATCCACGTGGCCGGCTCTGATGTCATACGGTGCATGTGCCTGCCACGTCTCGAGGCCACGAAGAATATTCATCCCCTCTTTTATTTTTGCCTTTTGCTTTTCCTTTCCTTTCATTTGTTTGGTTGATTGGAGGAAATCTCCAGACCTTTTATCCCTATCAGCCCATTGGGTTGGGTAGGTCCACTATTTCTTCACCGACAGATTTTATCATGTGTAAAAAAATGTGATTTAACTTTCTTTTTATTTTATTTTTATTTTTTTATGATGTGCTTAAAATGTTATTAATTTAATGAACCAGGTATTAGCTTTATTATGATTTGATCATGTCCGATATTCCTGACTCTCAAACTCTCACTTGTTCAAGATAATTTTGCTACAAATCGTGTAATCCACATGCCATGAGACTCATATTGGATTAAGTGGTCGGTAAACACCAAAGTGAATCCCCCACCCACCTAAAGTCTCTTATAATCCATCACCATAGGAGAGTTCAGATTGGATGAAACATTTGTCAGGGAGTTTTGGAGTAATGACCAACTCATGTGATATATTCTCCCCGCTAGTCAAGAGATGATGAATTTTTGTCAGGGCAGACTTATAGAGCAACTGTGACTCCTCAAGATTGCTTAATTAGAAGAGTTGAGAGTCCGCTGATCATCAAGCGGATCCAAGGGTTCTTGTCGAGTTCAAAACAAACCAGGTACTGATCCCCACATCTGGGACTGGCAAAGTTTATGACCAGAAAAGATGAGACCTAAAACTCTTTATAGAAGTCTTTATTGTATTGCCAGTGCCAGATTTTTTTCTGAAGGAATTAATAATATTAAGGGTGTTCATGGCCCAGGTCAGGCTGGGTTGGGGCATGTCCAGGCCCATTCTGAATTTAGAAACATATGCCCATATCCTGCCCAAGCCTGCCATGAGTCATAAATCTCAGGGGCAATTCCACCTATTTAGTCAATTTGGTGGGGTAGGACCAAGCTTTTTATGGGTTAAACCAGCTTCCTAGCACTTATTTGGATAAGTTATCACTAAATTATAAGCCACTACTTATTAGAGCCGGGCCAGGTAAGGATGGGCTTTGGTTTTCTATTACTTAATCCAAGTCCGACCCAAATATTAAAGGGCATCAAATTATACATAGAGGACAAGCCCGACCCATGAGCACCCCTAATTAATATCCTACTGGCTTGACCACTTGTGCTTAAAGCATGGACACGTAAATGCATTAAAAATTTGTCATAGTTGTATTAATGGGGTTCAATCTTAGGCATATTCATTAATTATATGAATTGATTATAGTTTGGATTTTTTTAATGTCAACGTTCAAAATTAGAAAAACAGAAAGAAATAAAACTATAAAATTTTATGAGAATTAAGAATTAAACAAAAAAATTATGTGATATTGAATATTATTCATAAGCAATAACTAAATACAATTTTTATGTGATTGAATATTATTCATTGCATGTCAAGTATATTGGCATTTCTTTTAATTTATATCAAATCTTTTAAGAATGATCAATCTTATAAATGAGTCTATTTGAAAGGGGAGTGATATAATTGGATTTATTGGGTAGGGGTCTAAAAGTAGACCCCATGTACAAACTAAAAAATATAATGTAAAAGCTCATAATTTTCAAGATTATTATAGCCAAAATAATATAGTTATATAATCATAGAGAGTATACGGGTCCTAATATTTAAATTGTTGAGTAATATAGACATGAGCTTTTTTATATCAAGAAAGCGGAATTTTTCCTTTAGATCCATTTTGATCAATGACATTTGAAAACAAATGAAACGGTTATCTTGACTAATTTACTAAATAAAAATGACTAAAATTACTCTTAAATAACGAAAGAATTGGGAAAAACTGAATAATAATAGGGCAAGATTGAAATTGGTTCGGTCAAAATCAACAACTTTAATATATAATACAATACTTTTTGACAAAGGAATGATCAGAACCATTCAGATTTATAAATAAACCATAAAAATCAATTAATTTGAAGTTCAGTATTATGCAATTTGGGATATTATGTATGTGTGGCCAATCTAGTAGTAATGAATACATTAAACAAAAACTAAAGTTTAAAAGTTGGACCAATTATATTGGATTGATCCTAGTCAATTTAATTTGAACTCAATAAACATTTATTACAAGATCGCTACAAGTTTATAAATATAAATTAAATTCAGTCGATGATAACAAATTAAGTTTGGATCAGGTGTAGATCTCCTTCCAATGAAACTTAAGTGAGTGAATTTATAAATTCTTTTAAGATGCAATAATTAATAAGAACTTTACATAACGTCATTCATAAAATAACTGATTCCATTTTTGAAATAAATTATAAAATTATTTTTTTCAATCTCAGTCATAACATCTTTATCCTGAATGAGTGGGTATATGAAAAAAGGTATGTTATTAATTATTTTAAGAATTACGTTTAACTTAGTCAAACTTAATTTAATATAATCTTTTTTTTATTACCTATTTAGTAAATAGAAGTTTTTTATCATTAGTTTTAAAAGTAATTAAAAGTTTAAGTAATGAAAGAAAAATCTCTAGAGCAATAAATAAATAAATAAATGAAATGAAAAGAAAAAAAAATCATAAATGAAACGTCGGAACTTAAAATGGAAATGAGAACAGTTGCTAGCAAATACGGCTCAAGAACACTTATATTGTGCAAGACTCTTCTTATTTGTGAATATAAAGTTAAAACAGCGTCGAATTTGAGAGTTTAATTGATTAATCAATTGTCAAATTGAACTTCGATTTCTAGATTAAATCCCTTGAAAACCATATAAATAAAAATGGACTCGAATAGATCAAATAACTCACTTTGGATGAGATCACACCCTAAAAAGTCTAGCATTTTTTAACTCTATCAAGAAGAATTAGGAAGTTAAGAAGCAAGCGGTCCTCCGACACGTGATTAAAGGACTACTCACATATGGACCCACATGCTTACATTCTCACACTTATCGAAACATTGCAGCGAAGAAAAATATTTAGGTCTTGGTCCTTATGTATGTTTGAGAACAAGAAGTCGATTTTTATCTTAGAAAATTACCGATACCTTTTGCTGCTTTCAAACAAACTTGCACGCTCTATGCAGTACTACAATGAGTGAGATAAAAATAAACACGTCACCTGTTGTTGACAAAGGTATGGCCATGTAAAAATGGCTAACTAGAGAATTTTCAAGACCTCTTTTCGACAACATGTTCATGTTCTTGGAAGATACTTGGCTACAATGCTTTACTATAGAATCTATAATATCATTTTCTAATGTTTTGGAACAATAGGACACCAACTAATCCATTATAAATGTTATCGTGAACTTTAAGAGATCTCACTCGTATGTGCTTGGAGTCTTGGACACATGAAAGTTCTTATTGTTCCTTGTATAAAATATAATCGTAGTATTTCTGTTATATAGAATATTTTCATGAATCTAAAAATGGTGTCTATAATTGTAGTTATTATATTTGTAAAAAGAGTTATGATCACATTGTTTCAGATATGAACACAAAGCATGACAGAAACTCTTCTTTAATTGTTGAAATTGCAGTAATGAACTATAACAACTTTTTGCCAAACCATCATTTTAGTTCTTACTCACATATATGATATAGATGCAGGGGAGGAAGGATGTACATACGTTATTTTGGGGGCAGTCGTGTCCCATCAAACATGAGTCCGCTTTCAAAACACGCATGAAATGCCTGTGTACGCTTCCAAAACCTATATGAAAATTATATATCTGCCTCCAAAACCCACCTACGTGAAAATTCTTTGTCTCCTCCAAAACCCAACTTATCTTCTTGGATGAGCCCCCATCAAACGAAAATCCTGTTCCCTGGCCTTGCAATGCAGTCAAACATTCTACAATTTGCCTTATCCAATGCAATCAAGCATCATCATCCCACATTTATGTGGTCGAGCCTTCTGCCATATCCAATCCAATATTATCTTTCCACATTTGTTGTATTTCAAATCTGTTAAATTTACAAACAATTTTACTAAAGTTTTGATTCAATGGCTTGCTGTTCTTATCATATTACACTAGCCAAAAGCCCCCGTGCTTAGCACGGGCAACGTAAATCACTATTAGACAGAAAGACATTACAGGATTTTCATTCCTTGTTTGGAGAAAGAGTCCATGATTGTGAATTCCTATGGCTGCGACTCAGTCTCCGAGTTGTGATTTTATTGCGTATTTAGTTGGGTTTTAATGTGGGTTATGGGAATCAAAGACCATTACAATTTCATTTTTTTCCCTTTTTTTCAATCAAGAAATCTAATTGTAAGAGGCCCGCCAATATTCGTTAGGAAAACATATACGAAAGCCGCTCCATCATTTTTCTTCCACTAAATCCAACAAAGCCATTTAAGTGGCGAGCATATGAGAGCTATATGTACCAAAGTGACAATCAACTAAAATTTTAAGTTCCATCTTCTTCTTGATTGCCTTTTGACCATGGTAAACGGATGAATCTAACATTCCATAAACTGTGAAAATGCCTCCAACGATGGCACACACTTTTGTCAAGAACTGTAAGGACGATTGGAGAAATGGCATAAAAGAACAAGACTCAAGGATAGATTGAATCCGACCAGTGTCAGTAGCCCTATAATGCTCTGCAACAGAGAATTACATACACCATCAGTCACACATTCTTAATTTATGATATTAAAAAAGGAAGAAGATATGACAAACAAAGCAGAGAAACTCAATTTAGATGGGTAAGTTGCACCTATTGGATTGGATTGTGAGCCAATTTATGCCAGTGTAGACAATAGGAACCACCTTAATGAAATATTGATACACTGTATATGTTGTTTGTTGCATCCACTGCATTCCGTCAAGAGGGTTCGCCACACCAAGAAACTATGTCTCATTATGCTCAAGCCTTCCACTATGTCTTCCCAAAGGCTTTTCTTCGTCTCAGTCACACTGCCATGAGCATCTCTATCCTTTTCTTGAGGAGGTCTCTATCCTTTTCTTGAGGAGATGAAGAGCAAGAGCATGACGATGGAGCAAATGATCGTGATGACACCACCTGACAACATACGGCTTCGGATATGCATCCAAATTTCGTAGTTTACCGAAAATGCATTCACTCGCGATCAATAGATGATAGGATCTATCGATCTCTGGTCTTTCATTTTTTTTTCCTTTTCTCTTCTTCAATTTGTATTCTCCTTACAAGATAGACGTCTCCTCGGGTCAGCTACCATTTCATTTACTACATTCCATTCTCCATTTCTTTTCATTCCGAGTTAAAGCGTTACCATTCGATGAATCTCATTTGATGCTCATTTAGAAAAAGAGAGACGTTACTAAACATGTAAATTCCTTATTAACCAAAATAAATATGCAAATTCCTTAGAAACTTGGATTGCTGGATTGCTTAAGATTAGACTCATTTATGATATGGATCATATCTAGAAAGAGATTTGATTACCTTTCGAATTTAGAGTGTTGCTGGTGAAGTCCTTTGGATTTTGAGAAAAGGTTAAAGGAGATGGTGTGCTCGCGTGTAGGAAGTGGATCACGAGGTTGAGTTTGATTTGGCAGGTAAGCGTGGTTGATGAAGATGGATGTTACAGCCCTACCCGATGTAAGCTTGATTAATACTAATTAATTATGTTTTAGTTAATCTAATTACACTTAGTTACTAATTATGGTAATTAAAGTAAATTAGTTCCTTATAGGCTGAGTTAGATGAGTCTTGAGTCTTATATAGGTAAGTTGTAACCGAGTTGACTCGGTTAGGTTGAGTCAAGAACTTATCCGTAATTATCAATTTTCTCATTTTGCATTATATGCACGTCATCTTGGAGTCATCGCGTGTATCTCGTTGAGCACGTCAATTTTCGTATGGAACCTACTTCATTTGATCACTCATTGAAGAAGTGAGCCATCATTTGATTTGAAATGTAAATACACTAAAGAGGTGGACTTTCTTGCAAAATGGAAACCTTTATCATCTAAAAAACCCAATTCTTTCCACCCATTCTGTGTGGGAAAAACTCCGTAATGACGAAGTTAAGCAACGATCACGGCTAAGCTCCCCGAGCTCCTCAGCCTCTGTGGTGGAAGATCGTCAGCTCGGCAGTTCGGTCAATACCTTGGCAGCTCGGTAGATCAGTCCAGCTTGCAAGATCAGCACCGCGGTTCGGCAGCTCGGTATGAGTGCCAGCCCGGTACAATGGCGCGCCACGGCCAAGCTATCCTTGGTCCCAGGCCACAGCATCCCCAGCCACAGCACTAGAGTTAGAGTGGGCCGCCATTCTCCTCCTAGAGTCAGAATGCGCCGCCATCTACCTTCTGGAAATACGGCGCGCCCTGACAGATATGGGCGGTCATTTATGGCGATAGGATTGCTCATTTATGGTGATAAGAGATGTGCTTTATCATCCCTGTACGCCAGCCGGCTGAAGGCGTGGAAAGTGAAGTAGGGGTGTTGTCCGCTCCACCTACGGCTGCCTGTCAGGGTATGGAGCGATGGGACCTCACCTCACCTACCCCCACTCACAGAGAGAATGAACGAGGAACACTCGCCTATATATGCATGGGATCAGCCCCATGAGAGGTACGCACTACGCAATACATAGCCCACTACTTTCAACATTAGACAAGCTCTCATTCCTCTCTTCCTCCTCCTGTTTAGTTTTCTCAGAACTAACTCAGGCATCGGAGTGCCTTCGGCTCACGGCAGCCAGGGCCTCTGACCCAAGTCTTTCTCCTTCCCTTTCAGGTTATTGGAGTTCAGCATTTCCCGTCCTAAGGAGTTTAACCTCAATCTCATCCTAATCTAAGTAGGTGTCGTTTTTACCGCCTACACATTCTATTGTGTTGCCTTTGCCTCTTCTTTCTCTCCACTCTCCTTCTTTCTCTCCAACTTTTCTCTCCAAACTTTCAGAAAAAGGAATTGTTGCATTTTAATTGGAAGTAAAGCTTAAGGTCATCTTCTTCCATCTTTCTTTGATCTTGTTGACAAGAACCCCTTTTTCTCTACAACTCCAAATTCAAATTCCTTGTAAAGGTAAGAATCAAACCCCTTCTTAATTGTGTTTTTTACTTGACATAGAGTCAAGAGACTCAATTATAGTCATACATAACATTCATTAGCATTTTTCATTGGATTTTGTGGTTAGGGTTTGATATTTCAGGGTGTAGGGGTCTTTTGAGCAAGATTAGAGAAAGGGATTTGAAAGCTAATTTGAAGCAAGTATAAGCTTTAATTAAGAATATATGTTATTTAAAATTTTGATTGAGTATCAAATTCTATTTCTCCTTTGATTAGCCTCCTTAGTCAAAATTGGAGAAGGATTTGCTTGGAAAATGGTACTTATAAGATTGGATGGAATGGGTGGTCATTGGAAGGAATGAGTGGTGGATTAGTGCATGTAAAACCGATTTGCTATTTCAATGATTGAGTTGAAATTCCTTTTTTTTCTTTTCAAGTAGTTAAAGAAGCTTGGGTTTTTATAAATGCATGTGTATGTAAGTGCATATCAAGTGTAGGTGGATATGATGTGTACACGTGGAAGCTTGGAAATGGGTGGTGAATGGATGAAACCATGTGCATTTATACCTATGGAAAACATGTGAACAATTGTATGTGAAATGAGTGGTGAATAGTGGATACAAAGTGCATGTGGGTGTGCATGTAAGGTGTACAAGTGGAATGAATTGGAAAAGGAAGAGGGACACAGAATGTGTTCCTCGCTATCCCACCTCTAGGTTGGCTCGCTATAGCGAGGATGGGCTCTGGTTGGGCCCTGTATTTTTTATAAAAATGCTTACTCTTTCCACTAAAAGTTGATGAATACCCTTAGCTTGTGTATTCACTAAACCAATTAGGATCTTGGACTCCGAAGTACTGTGGGATCCTAGAAAATGGCACATTTGACGAGATCAATGGACCAATGGTAATTAACCACATCATAGATCATTGAGGCTAAGATCATCCCATGCGAATTTTATCTTTCGTCTAACACCTTGTCATGGATGAGGCTCGGAGAACCCGGTGCATTACACTTATACAAAGTGGCACCAAATTAAAGATAGTCATACACCGGATCTCCAAACTTCATCTTGTGAGAATGTGAAGGACGAGAGCCTAGTAAATAACCCTTGATTCTTCTTAATCAATGCATGTGCATATTGGAATTTATTTTCTATTCGACTTCCAAATTCTAAACAATGATTTATATGCATAAGTTGTTTCATTTCTATTCGTTTTTATACTTGTACTATTATACGATATTCAATTGAAATTCGAGATGAGTAAGTTATGTGTGAAATATTCTGGATATTATGTTTCGATTCGATTTAAGTAAAAACAAACTTACTCATATGTGTATTTATTCAATTCGATTGGTCTGGCACTACTGAGCTTCGACCTCATGATACCCGATGGGGTTTGACGTGGTTTAGTTATTCGAGATCACTGCAGCAGATTGTCTAGAGCACCGGAACTCAAAAACCGGGTAGCCAGCTATCCTTTGGTCGGGCTGCTGGTGACATCCAAACTAGATTCGCTCTCTATTTGAGAGGATGAGCTTAATGTGGTAGCCAATTAGTGTGTTTTATTCTTCCATTGATTCAAAATGCATGATTTATTCGATATTGCACAATTGCCTAGTGTACTTAACATTTGCAACTTTTATTCAATTGTCTTTAATTCGATTTGATACATCATGTGATTTATTATTAATGCCTATACTTGCCGAATCATTGTATTCATGATGCTACCTTTGGTGTTACAGACAAAAGTTGTCACGACCCGGGTCCGAGATTCCCAACTCCGGGCCCACGACTGATTTGCCCACAGGTTTCCACGGGGAGGATTCCCAAAACCAATAGGGAACTCACATGAACAATTGTTTGCGAAAGCATGAAGCAAATCTCATTTAACAGAACACTTTGTATAATATTAAGTCACCATGCATATGTAAAAATCGTTAAAACATAATATCATAAGGGGAAATATAACATTGTATTTCCAACATAATTTAAGTTTCAAGTTAGCAAAAGTATGTTAACATAAAGTTAATGATGGACCCGGCTTTTCTTGCCTTCCTCCGCCCCGGGTCCGCCGGGGTGCGGCGGGGCGAAAAAAAACCGAGCATCAACATTTTGTACGGGTATGTCAGATTTTCTATTCTACTTGGAATTTGAAATGGCGATCCGGAGATTCACCTTCACAAGTAGAAAGGAAATCAAACTTTTTTTCAAAATTTCCATTGCACATATATTTTAAGAAAAGAAACAGATTTAGAATGCTATGAGAGGCGATTTTCTTTAGTTTGCCGTGAAAGGTGGTTTTGTGCCGTAAAAGGCAATTTTGCCATGAAAGGCGATTTACAAATCTTATCAATAATGAAAGACAAGAATTGTGATTTTTTTGTCTCTTTAAAAAATACAAAATACAATAGAAAAGTAAGAAAGAAGAATCTGACTTCTCAGGAGATTGTAGGGACTCGTTCAGATCGATGGTCGCGAGTCATGTATGGGCTCCGCCATCGTCCTTCAGATGAGAACACTTGATGCTTTAATTCACTTGGCTTGGCTTGGACCTCGGATTTTTAGAGGACAAAAACCAAGGGAAGGTCCTATATCCAATAAAAAAAAATCGAGTAGACGAGCTGAAAAGCCGCATCTTGGCCATGTTGGGTAAAAGAAGAGGGGAAACCTTAGGGGGGTGGCCCCCCAAGGGACTTCAATCACCTCGTAGTGTTTGCAACAGAGTTTCTTCAGGGCAAGAGAGCTTCTTTGTGAGAGATTTCAAGGCAATTTACAGAACTCTTTGGATGATTTTTTTCGGACTACTTCAGACAATTTCTTCGAACCACTTCAGACAATTTTTTCGGACCCTTTCCCTTTGGAATGACCGCCTATTATAGACTTTTGGTAGCCATTAGGAAGGTTTATGGGCATTAATGACATTAATGCTCCATGATGGGAGGAGTTACAAGATTTAATTTCATAATTTTGTAACTCTTTTTTCCTTGAATCTGATTGGCCGATGGAGAATAATGGGCATTTAATCTCCATGATGATGGGGGTTTCATGATTAATTACCATGATTAAACTCCATAATGATAGGAGTTACATGGTTAATTGCCATGATTAATTGGACTTGTAACTCCCATTTGCTTGCTTCTGATTGGGCCGTCCAAAATAATGAGTTAATGACCGCATTAATTTGTCGTAAACGGGTCAATTAACATCATTAATTGGTCACCAAGTCGCTTGAAGAGTCGCGGGTCGCGCCGCGTCTTTTGGAATTCTTCTGGCGATGATCATCGATGGATCCGCACGTTGTTTGATATCGGATGGAAATTCAATTTCAAACATTGATTGGTACCAATGGGCCAGCAACATCTGTCCAGTCGATTTCACGATCGGTCGGGCAGAAAATGTGCTTTCTTGGTCGGCTGGTTGGCGATTTCCGAGTGTCCAATGATCGAATGATTTCGACGGCGGATCCGTGATGTTGACGAAGATCGACGGATATCATGCCTCAAAAATCAGAATTTAAGAAAATCACAGGGGCCAAACATCGCGAAACGCGAAAAGAACCGGAAAAACGGTCGTTTCGATGGAAATCCGGTGGTCACCGGCGACCATGCACCCATGGTCGCCGGCGACCATGAGGCTTTTGCCCCCTTTTCGATCGCCGTTTCTCGGCCATTTTTTGGTATTTTTCGCTTCTTTTTTCTCCCGTATTTCTCTTGACATTTCTCCTTATTTATTGGCTTGATTCCTTTGAAGAAAACCTGTCGAAAAGCCATGCAAATCAGAGCACAAAGTTTCATATTTTTTGAAAAGCCGAAAACTTTGTAGACGATTTTTCGCCAAGAGTTGAAACTAGGTCAAACGATGTCGGAATGACTTGAAATTTAAGGCGAAGCTTCCTGAGCATTAGATAGGACCATCCATGGGCTTTTATTTTAGTTTTGAAGTCGTTTGGGGTCCCGTCGATGCTAGACTTGATTTCACTGGGTGGAAGATGTCGAGCTTTGATGTACGGTCAACCGATGTCTAATTGACCTGCAATTTGAAAGGGAGCCTGTTGGAGTCTTTTTGAGATGATCCATTAGCTCCGATTTGGGTGCCATGGTCCCGGGGAGCTCCACCGCCAGTAGGCTTGATTTTGCTTCCGAGCGTCAAAGACAGGCCAAACGTCGTCGGAATGACTTGAAATTTGATGTGCATTCCTTTGGAAGCATGTATAAGCTACTCATGTGCTTTGTTTGATGAGTGGCGGCATTGGAGGTTCTCGCCGCCGAGAGGCTTGATTTCGCCGTTCGAGAGTTAATAGAGGGTCAAACGGTGTCGGTTTGACTTGAAATTTGGCGTGGAGCCTTTTGGAGGTATTTTGAGACCATCCATAGGCTTTGATCGAAGACTTGTTATCTTCAACACTGTCGCCACAGGGAGCTCCTGCTTAGCTGTTGGAGGATTGAAGTTAGGCCAAATGGTGTTGAAATTGCCCAAAACTTCGTGTGCACCCTTCTTTTGGCTATTTTGAAGGATCTTGCAGTTTTTGTTTGATTCTGACAAGATTTGATGCTTGAAGCGGCTTTGCCTATTTGTAGTAGGATGCGGTTCCATGTAGCTTTTGGTTTGTGGAGGCAAAGTGACATTTTTGGCATCAACAAATGCCCCCTCGAGGTACAACGACGAATTGCATAGCTTTCGCAGTCGATGTGCCTCAAGGAAAACTTTGAAGGAGAACTTCTGACTCGACCAAGAGTCTCTGAGCATTTTTCTTTTCATAGAGCAGCCTTTTGAATTTCCAAAGGGATTTTATGGCAGTGAGAGGCATATCAGGCAGTCAAGAAGGTTTTTTGGTTTTTGACCTTGCGACATAACAAGCTGTATATGGCAAGTTAGAGGGTCGGATTTTGGATTTTGATTTTTGGTCTTGTGACCTAACAAGCCGTATGTGGCAAGTTAGGGGACCGGGATTTGGTTTTTGGTTTTGGTCTTGTGACCCAACAAGCTGTATGTGGCAAGTTAGGGGACCATGGTTTGGCTTTTTGGTCACTCTTTGGGACAATTTTGGGCCCATTGAAGTGGTTTGGGTTTTTTTTTTTTTGTGGAATGTCAATTTCAAGGTTTTGGCTTAATTTGGTTTATGAGGTGGGATGGTTTGGATTTTGGGAAACTCATGAGGCTTGGATTTATTTATTTATTGCATGGCCCAATCGACTCAAAAGAGGCATGGAACCATTTTTGTATGCTCTTGAAAAGAGGAATTTTGACTAAAAGCCACTTTTAATGCCTAGGTGGTCAAACCTGGCTCATGTGGGTAAGCCCATGGGACCTTAAGCTTTAAAGATGGCTAAGATCTCATGTGGTGTCATTTTTGTAAAGAATATTTAAAAATATCTATTTTTTGTAGAGAATATCTAAAAATATTCATACTTGGAGAAAATCTCTCAAGTTTCCTTGATTTTGGGAGAGATTTTCTCAAAGTATCTTTCTTTGGGAGAAAGTTTCTCATATTCTCTCTCTTTTTGGAGAGAATTTCTCAAAGAATCTTCACTTTAGGAAAGAATATCTCAAATTCCTCTTCTTTTGGGAAGGTTGCTAATTTTTAGCACTTACCTCATTTTTTTTCTCCTTCTTTCCTCTTTTGGTTTGCTCTCTCTTATAAAAGCAAGGAGGTTGGATCTCTTGTTGCTATTGCTCTCTTTTTGGAAAAAATCTTCAAGAGTGCTCTAAGATCAAGAACTTTTCTTCTTCTTCAAGGATCTCCAAGCCTTTTCTTCTTCTTCTCCATCAATGGCTTTAAGTAAGTTTCCTTCTTCCTTAAGAAACTCCATGTAGAAGTAGGAAAAATAGAAAATTTCTTTCTTTTCTCTTTTTTTTCTTCCTTTTTCACATGTTCTCTTCTCTTGTTTTTTTTTTTTTTTTTTTTTTTACACGTCTTTTTCTTTCTTCTTCTTTTTTTCTTTCTTTTTTTTTCTTACTTCTCTTTCTCTTTTTCTTTCACTGTTTCTCTTCTCTCTTTTTTTTTACCGTGTTTTTTTTTTCTTTCTTTTTTTTCTCTCTTTTTTTTTCTTTTTTTTTTTCTTCTTCTTCTTCTTTTTTTTTTTTTTTTATTATGACCCTACGGACAAGACCGTATGGTCATGGCCGTAGGGCCACGTGGCCTACCCCTTTTTTTTTTTTTTAAAAAGAGATTCTTTTCTTCTCTTTTTTTATTTTTCTTTCCTGGATTTCGAGACGCGCATGCATGACAACTTTCCTTCTATGCATTTTTTTTCTTTTTTTTATTAAATGGAATTGGAAGGATGATAGTGCACACCTGGAAATCTTTTGCAAGTCTTGGGATTTGGAGCTCGCGGCAATATTGAGCCCTTTCTTGGTCTTGCGGGGATTTTTGAGGAGTTTTGCAAGTTTGGATTCTGGAGCTCGCAGCAATGTTGAGCCCTTTTCCAATATTGCAGATATTTGAGAAGATTTGGCTTGATCTCGCATCAATGTTCAGTTCGAGCCTTCTTCGAGAATTCTCCATTGATTATGAGCTTGCAGCGATGTTGAGCCCATCTTCAAGCTCCCTATTTCTTTCGGGGTGTTTCCCTTCTTTTTCGGAATTGCCCCAGAACCATGCCAAATTTTCGCTAGAATTTTTTAGCAAAATTCTGTTATTTTGATAATTGATTTTCTCTTTTTCCATCCTTTGCAGGTAGCTCCTCCAGAACGAACAAGGGTAAAGAGCCTGTCACCGATGCGCCTCGCCGTTCTACCAGACTTCTAATGTGGATGTACAGCAGGCCTGGGAGAAGGTCCAGTATGTTGAAAGGAACTTGGAAGAGTGTGACTCGCTCAACTGAGATGAGATGAGGCAACGTTTGATCGCCCTCAAGGATGAAGAGTTTTATAAGGTTATAGTAAGCAATCGTCCTTGGGTCACGGACGATCAGAGCATTGTGCCCAAGCATACCTTCTTCTTTGGTAATGCAGTCCCCGACGATTCAACATAGCAAAGGAGATGTTTTCTGTTCTCTCACACAGTTGATGGTGAGAAGAGAACTGTTTCTAACCGGTCGACCTTCGATCGGACAATCTCAATCATGAGCATTTCCTCCACATGCTCAATGAGGGAAGATCCTCCAAGCAAGGCGAAGAGGACTAGTGTGATCAAGACCGGGGTTTTCGTTGGCGGCCCTTCTAGTTTTGCAGAAAAGTCACATGCCCGTATGGACATTTTGATGCCGGCCAGCGGCTACCAAGATTCTGATTATCCGTCGGTTGATTTGAGACCGGTGGGCCTTGGCATTTTCAAGGGTGACGGCAGCGATTGGGTGAAGCCTTTTCGACTTCGCGGCCGTTTCAGTGCTGACTCAAACTGGGAGTCGTGGACTGATCTCATCCTGTAGGTCGGCGGTGTCATTCTAAAGGAGGCCGAGATCTTTGATACAGTTCGCAATTTTTGGCAAACCGTGGTTTTCTCCGATGAGGCCTTATGGCCATGCTGGAGTCGTTCCTTCCACAAACCAACACCTTTGTTGTCATGAACGGTAAGATTGGTTTTTCTTTAAAGGAACTGAATGCCATCACCGGGCTGCCTATCTCGGCAAACTTTATGAGGAGTTCATGCCTATCGACAGAGTCCTTGAGGAGCAGTCTGAGGAGTTCAGACTTTTGTACTTTCAGCTCGTCGCCTTCTACGACTTTTTGAAGGATAAGGAGGGCTCGAAAGTCCGGTGTAGTAGTTGGAAGAGTGGTAACTCTTTGTCTTCCAACTTCTTTGACAGCGGAGAGTCTTCTGAGAGTACGACCCAGGAAGCCAGGGCTAAGAACCCGGATTCGAAGAAGATCTCCGCCATGCGAGAAAATTTGAAGGAATTCTTCGTAAACACATACGACATTCATTCGAACATTGTGCTGCGGTGAGATCTCGCTGTTTACCTCACTTATTGGCTGGGTGAGGTTGTTTTTACTGGAGGAGATGGTAAGCACATCAGGCCGCATTGCATTTTTTCGGCTTGTCAGATGGTGTTTGGAGAGCGGCTTGCTTTGGTACCTACTTTTTACTCCTATTTGTGTACCGAACTGCAGGCTGCCGCTTTCCTAGTTCGGCTTGGGCTTCCCATGAACAGGGTATTTTCAGCCCATATCCTTTATTCGTGGTATGTATACCACTATCCTGGTTTCCACCGATTGGGCGTTGCACAGGACGATTACCCTTTTATGATTAGGTTGGCTAAAGGGAAGCTTGTTTTCGAATCTCTTTTATCTACCCGTTTGGGGATCCGACGATTCTGGGACGTTGAGATGGGGCAATCTTCAATGCAACTTTCTCTGGGTTTGCAGAAGAAGGCTTTTGATTTTGGTGTCTCCCGAGATTCCACCAGGGCAGGGTCGGGGAGACACTATTCTTTGACAAACGCAGAGAAAGTTTGGCTTTTCAACATACGTGTCGATACGTGTCGGCACGATGGTGTACCGTAGGCATCTTTTCGTCGACATCAAGCCGTATGTTCCCTCGTGTTTTGCCTTGCAGTTGGGCTTCTCCCAAGGTGTTGTTGGAGCGTCTTCGAGTAAGGTGAAGCATTTTGGAGGTTTGCAGGACTGGAGGAATGCATGGGCCTTTTATAGTGCGGAAGACACTACTGCCATGATTTCTTATCCTGAGTTGCCCACCTTCCGGACTGCTGGCTTCACGAAATGGTTCGTGGAGAGCTTTTCAGTGTACCGGGGGCTTTCCAAGAAGGAGCTCGATGTAAAGCAGTCTTCTGGGAAGGGTCTTGGGAAGTCAAATGGCATCCGCCGAGAGGAAGTTCTGGCTTTCCTTTCAGGTGAAAAGCACAAAATAGGCTTTCTCGAGGATCAGGACATCATCATATCGGGAGCTGCACAAGAGATACCTGGTGAGGTCTTGGAACAGCTCGCAGAGGAGGAGGTTGAGGTCGTTGCTTGGATACAGGCGGAGCGAGTAAAGGCTTCCATGGAGTTTACCGGCAAGGGTAAACCATCCAGTGAGGACTCTAGCGAGAGGCCAGATTTTGATGGTGGGGCGGGTTCTTCCAGCAATTCGTCCCATAAAAGCAAGAGGAGAAGAGGACAGCGCCGAAGTAAGAGACGGCATGAAAACTCTCCTGATCTGGAACTCCTTTCCACCATTACTGAGGAAGCATCAGGGGATGACGATGAGCCTCCAGAGAAGAGGAGCTGAGGAGAAAAGATCAGTAGTGATGGTATGACCATTCTTCTCTCTTTTTCTGCTTCTTTCTTTTATGAGGCATTTGTTTTGATCTACTGCTTTCTTTCTTTTGGCAGAAGATGATGATTTGATGATGCTTGAGGTTCCGGCCGATGAAGTGGTGACGGATCCAATCGTGGCATTTGAGGAGGAACCCAGAGACTCTGAAGTAGATCCAGAATCTCCACCTGGTATGATTTCTTTTTTCTTTTGTTTTTTCACCTTTTTGTTTTTCTTGCCGCCATTTACTGACATATTTTTTTGTTTTCTTGCCAGCTGACTTACCAGAAGATTCCGACGACTTCGAGCCATCCATGGATACAACTTTTGACAATGCTTCGGATGAGCTCATTGAGGCAGAAAGCATTCCGCTGGTCATCGAAGAAGGTATATAGTAATAGTCTTGAGATTGATTTTTGGCAAGATCATATTCATACATTTTTCATCTTTCATTGGCAGGTTGTGAAATGATAGAAGAAGTTCCTCTATCTTTCTCAGAGCCAGAGCAGGGGGTGCCCGCGGTTGATCTAGGAGTAGGGGCTTCTTCCACCAGTTTTGATGAGGCAGAGGAGAGTTTGAAGGCTAATATACCTTCTCCAGCGGCTCCGGTTGGAAAGAGCTTCTTGATTACTCTTCCAACGGTGCATGAGATGGGCAATCGACCAACGGAGCATGGCGAGTCTCCATCTGAGCCATCCCGTCAGTTTGCGAGGAAGGTGTTGAAGAGAGTTTTGAGCTCATGGGTCGAGACTCTCTCTTTTGGCCATTTGGAAGCTGACTTCGGCATGGTTAAGCATGTGCAGGACATTCTTACCGATAGTGAAGAGGTCGATCTGGACATTACAAATGCCAAGGCTTTTGTTGATGAAGTCATCGCTCTAGGTAACAAGTGGATTGAGACCAAGAGCTTTCCAAACGGTGACTTCTTCAACGAGATGTTTTTAAAGCCTTCTAGCGAGGTCAAATCTGAACTAGATGAGATCTCGCAGACTCGGAAGCAGTTCGGTCGGGAGAGGAATGTCACCAAGCTGGCTATTATCGAGCCGACACAGGACCAACATCGTCTTGACAAGGAGGTCATTGAGGCCAGACAACGCCATGAGTTATTGGAAGAACAAGCCGCTGCCAAGTGGATTGCTATTTTGAAAGCTCGCGATAGAGAGAGGGCTCTCATTCACCAAGTTGAGGAGGCTGAAAGCAATCTTCGGAGGAAGACTCAGGAATATGAACAATGGCAAGTTCTCTGGGAAGAGCTTCCTCGTGCTTAAGATGGGTCACGACAGCCTACCGCATTTTATGGGAAAATTTTGAAAAAACGCGGTCTGGAAGCTTTGGAGGCTAAGGCCAAGAGTCTGCTTGAGGAGTTAAGCATTTGGCTGAAGACCATGTCAGACTAATCTCCTGATTTTGTAACAAACTTTTCTTCTTTTGTTCTGACACCTCCATGTATAAACAATTTTTTTTTTTTTTTTTTGCACCTTTTTTGTATTCCCTCGTTTCACTTAAATTCTTTTTTTTTTTTTTTTTGTGAAAATAAGTAAAAGTTGGATGGGAATGTTTGTTTGAAAATTTTGACTAAAAGGTTGTCATTTTGTGAAAATCTTTTGCCAAAGGGTTGTTTTGGGCATGAAAACCAAATTTTGTGCCAAAAAGCCTAGTTATTTGATGGCTTGAAAGCCGAGTTTTGAATGGCATGAAAGCCGAATTTTGGTGGCATAGGAGTCGAAATTTTGTGGCATGGGAACCGAAGTTTTTTTTTTTTTTTTTTGTTTGTGGCAAGGAAGCCGGTTTTTGGAGTGGAAGCCGGTTTTTGTGGCGTGAAAGCCAAGTTTTGGTTTTGTGGCATGAGAGCCAAAATTTTGTTTTTTGGCATGAAAGCCAGATTTTGTGGCATAAAAGCCGATTTTTTTGTTTGTTTGGCGTGAAAGCGAGATTTTGTGGCATGGAAGCCGAGTTTTTTGAAAACCAAGTTTTGTTTTGCTGGCATGGAAGCCGGATTTTTTGTTTTTGGCGTGAGAGCAGGTTTTTTTGGTTTTCAAAAGTGCAAGTATCGACTAAGAGTCGCCTCCCTGCTAAATGGTATTGCAAGTATCAATGGAATGTCACTTCCTTGCTCATTCGGTTGCGAGTATCAATGGAATGTCGCCTCCTCGCGGGTTTTAATGCAAGTATCGACTGAATGTCGCTTCCTTGCTTTTTCAAAAATTTTCTTTTGTGGGTATCGATGGAATGTCACTTCCCCACAATTTCTGAAATTTGAGGTTTTTTCGATCCTTTGTTTTTGTTTTGAAATTTGGGTTGTGGATATCAACTGAAATGTTGCGTCTCTATGATTTATTTTTTTTTGAAATTTTGCAAGTATTGACGAGGTGTCACTTCCTTGCGATTTTGAGGTTTTGGAAGTATCGAATGGGGTTTGCATCCTTCCTGTTTTTGGGTATTGACTAAGTGTCGCTTCCTATGGCTTTTTGAAAAACCATTTTTGTTTAAAGACACGAGGGTCATAAATTTTGACTCAAAACCATTCTTTTGGTGGTAAAAGTAGAGGCGGACTAGGGTGGAAATCCCTGAATCCTGATTTTTGTTTAAAACCATGAATTTTGGGTTTAAGGATCGAAAATTTTGATCAAGTTAGGGAAGAGGCTCCTAAACTTGGATTTTTTGGGATTTTTTTTTTAACAATGAAACATTGAAACTAAACATTGTTTTGAGGTTTTTTTTTTTTTTTTTTTTTTTTTTTTTTTTTTTTTTTTAAGAACTTCAAAGTAAAGAGGAAAATTCCAAAAGGAGTGGGTTTGACGAGCAAGTACCTAGGAATTGGCTTTGGACGTGCAGGCACCGCTCTGACCCGTTATAGGAAGTCTTTAAGGGTAGTATCGCTTCAAGAACTTGCCATTGATGGGCAGCATACATCTATCACCCTCCATGTTTAGAAGAGCATATGCGCCATTGGAGAAGACTTTGTTGATGACGAAGGGTCCCTCCCATTTTGGTTCGAATTTGCCTTTGGATTTGTGGGCAAAAACCACTGGCCTTTTTACCGCAACAACCAAGTCACCCTTTTTGTGGGTGCGTTGCCTGACCTTCTTGTCGAAATGTCCTGCCATGTGTGCTTGGTAAAGCTCAACGCTTTGTAGGGTTTTGAGCCGTCTTTCGTCGAGATTATCTAGTTCTTGGAGTCTCAATTTGACATTGCTTTCTTGCGTCATGTCGTTTTACAGAGATATCCTGAAGGAAGGAATTTGTACCTCTAGAGGGACAACTGCTTCACATCCATAGACCAAGGAGAATGGTGTGCTATGGGTTGGTTTTCGAACGGTAGTCCGGTAAGCCCATAGAGCTTCAGGCAGTTTGTCGCACCAGTCTCTTTTGTGACTATAGACCATTTTCTTGAGAATTTTGCAAAGTGTCTTGTTGAAGACTTCTGCGAGTCCATTCGCTGCCGGGTTATACGGAGTCGAATGACAACTTTGGATTTTGTATTTGTCGCAGAACCTGTAGAATCTGTGATCCCCGAATTGTGGTCCATTATCATGGACAAATCTTTTAGGTAGGCCGAAGCGACAAATGATGTTGGTTCGCAAGAATTAAAGGACCGATGAGGTCTTCATTTCACCGAACGCAAATGCTTCTGACCACTTGGAGAAATAATCAGTAGCGGTGAAGATGAAGCGATGACCTTTACTTGACGGGGGAGAGATAGGACCTATGATGTCCATACCCCAGGCTTCGAAGGGCCATGAGATCGCTGTAGAATGTAGCCATTCTGGAGGCATGTGTACATAATCTCCATGAACTTGGCATTGTTGGCAACGTTTAGCGAGTTGCATCGCGTCACCTACCATGGTAGGCCAATAGTAACCCAACCTTTCTAATCGTAGAGCTTAGGACCAGCCTAATGGGCTCCACAAAGACCAGCATGAATTTCTTTTAGAGTTTCTTCCGCCTCTTGTTGTGACAAGCAGCGTAGGAGTACTCCGTTGAAAGATTTTCTGTAAAGCATTTTGGAAGAAATATCCAAATGAAAATTCGAGGCTCGTCTTTGAATGCTTACCCGCTATTTTGGATCTTCTAACAAGATTCCGAACATAATATAATTAATGAACGGATCCCTCCAGTCGTCGATCGGAGGTTTAAGGATGGAAATCCGACTTCCAACCACTAGGTGGCATTCAACAACTGCTTGGTGTGTGTTGAGAGGAGGGAGAATCCTCCTTTGACACACTGTAATTTTCATGTTTTCCCTTTCTTGGATTGCCATGGATGTAGCAAGTCCAGCCAGGGCATCTGCACGAATGTTTTCACTTCTGCGGATGTGGGTGATGTGACAGATGTCAAACTTTTGTCGAAGTGATTGTGCCTCGTTGTAGTAAGGCAACAGATCAGGCTTCCTGATTTCATATTTCTGATTCATCTGATTGACGATCAGTTGAGAATCCCCAAATGCCTCCAGCATGGTGATGCCGGATTCGAGGGCGAGTTCCAATCCTATGATCAGAGCTTGGTACTTAGCTGCATTATTTGAACACGGTTCCAGTAGCGAGAATGCGTGTGGAATCACGTATTTGATGGGGCTAACAAAGAGAACGCCAATTCTCGATATCAGCTTCCCCTTTTCATTTGTCCCGGTTGCACCATCAAAGTACATGTTCCAGGAGGCATCTGGCGAGGAAGTCTCCACGTTGTAGACAAGTTCGTCTGGAAGATCATCCCTGAGTGGAGAATCCTTAGGCAGTGGATGCTCTGCGAGTAAGTCTGCCAGAGCTTGGCCTTTGATTGCTCTCTGTGGTACATACCTAATATCAAATTGTGACAGAAGGATGGACCATTTTGCCAATTGAGCATTGAGAGAACCTGCTTTTTGTGACAAGGACTTTTAAGAGATTGATCCTCGAAATCAGGTATACTGTGTTTGACAGCAAATAGTGACGTAGCTTTTGTACGACGAACATCACTGCCAAGCATTCTTTTTCAACTGGAGAGTAGCGATGCTCCGCACCAACCAACATACGGCTGAGGTAGTATAGAGCAGCTTCTTTTCCTCCGTCATTTTCTTATGCAAGTAGAGCTCCCAAAGAGTGGTCGAGGGCTCTTGTGCACAAGATGAAGGGTTTTCCGGTTGTGGGAGCAGCCAACACCGGAAGTTTGGTCAGGTATGACTTGATGTCTTGGAATGCAGCTTCACATTCCTCATCCCAGACAAAGTCTATGCCTTTGTTCATTAGGCGAGAAAATAGACGGCACTTCCCTGATAGGTTGGAAATGAACCGTCGGATGTACGCCAACCTCCCTTGAAGCCCTTTGAGTTCTCTCAAGGTTCTTGGAGATGGCATTTCTAGGATAGCCTTGACTTTGGTGGGGTTAAGTTCTATTCCAGCTTTCCGAACTATGAATCCGAGGAACTTACCTGATGAGACACCGAAGAAGCATTTGAGTGGATTCATTCGCAGTTTGTGTTTGCGAAGTCGGAGGAAGACTTTTCGAAGATCTTTGAGATGGTCTTCTTTTCTTTGGCTTTTGACGGCGAGGTCATCAACATAACATTCGATCGTCTTGTGTTGCATATCTTAGAATATCTTCATCATAGCCCTCTGATATGTTGCACCGGCATTTTTCAGACCAAATGGCATGACAGTGTAGCAATACACGCCAAATGGGGTCCGAAATGATGTATGCCTTTCATCTTCGGGATGCATCTTTATCTGGTTGTAGCTAGAGAAGCCATCCATGAAAGTCAATCGCTCAAACCCGCAAGTGTTGTCAATCATTACCTCCGGTATGGGGAGCGGGAATTCATCTTTGGGCATGCATTATTCAGGTCTCTATAGTCAATACAGACTCTGATTTGCCCATTTTTCTTTGTCACGGGGACAATGTTGGCCAACCATTCAGGATGCTGTTCCTCGCGGATGAAGCCAACTTTTTTGAGTTTCTGAACTTCTTGTTCAATTTTGTCCATCACATCAGGACGGAATCTTCTTTGGCCTTGTTTGACAGGCTTGATATTTTCTTGTAGGTTGAGTTTGTGGATTGCTATTTTGGGGTCTAAGCCAGGCTTTTTAGCATAAGACCATGCAAAACAATCAACGAACTCACGAAGAAAAGAGACATACTCGGGTAACTCATCATCCTTTATATTCTTACTTATGAATATAGGACCTGGGTTATCTGGTGTTCCCAAGTCTATCTTTTGAACAGAATCTTCTGTTTGAAGGTTTGAAGATGGTTCCTCCACAATATTTTTGAAGGCTTCCAACTCAATAAGACCTTCTGGATTTCAAGGGCATTTTCAGACCATGGCTCCACTTCTGTCCATAAATCTTCTTGATCGGTACTCTTCTCAAGACTTGCTATGAGATTATCCCAATCACCTGCTGAAACTGGGTCGAAGTAAGGCACTTCTTTTGGAGACAATGGCTCTTCTGAATTAGAAAACCGTGTGTCTGTATCATCAAACAATTCTTCATCATCATCAGAGAAATCGTACCAATTTGATGAGCTTCATAGGTCCTTGTCGGGTAACTCTTCAAAGAGATATCTAGGGAGATCGATGTCTTCATTGACACAAGATGTTGAGGTCTGATCGGCAAGACGACTTTGCAGCCTTTGTGTCAATTGTCTCATCGGAGTGTCAGGATCATACCCCAACCCGTATGAAGACTTGTCTATGCAACGGTGGAGTTTCCAATCTTCTAGTTGATTTTTGGTCACGGTTGGTTCCAATGGTGTGAGAATACCACAGCCACCTCCCAAACCAATTGGATTTTGAGTGTCATAGCCCATTTTCTTCATGATAGCTTGTGCCATTGGACTATACAAGGATAGTTGAGGCATACCTTCATTTTGGAAAGGTTCAAACAAAGAATTTGATGAAGAAGCGTCCGATCTCTGGAAGAAGATTGGTTTCTCTTCTGCCGATGTTGCCGGAACGATGAAGGTAGCAGACGCAGGATCTTCTACGTCAGCAGGAGTCTGCAATGGAGTGAGAGCAGGCTGAACTTGCTGAGCATCGGCTTCGCTTGACGATGTATCGTCTTCTGTCTCTGAATCCGAATCCGTGTCTTGTATAATAGACACAAAGGAGATAGCAAACTTGCCCCCAGTCTTTTGCTTTGTCTTCTTCGCTTTGGTTGTGATTACCAAAGGTTTGGAAGATTTAAAGGAGACAACAAAGGGAGATGGATTGCTCTCTTCAGATTTGCCGGAAGGCTTGTTTTCTTCCAATGATTGCTGAGGAGCCTTGCCTTTATCTTTTTGGATATTGCAGGCAAAGGATGCTATTTTCTCCTCCTTTTCTTCTTTTTCGTCCCTGTACATCTAAGAGTATGCGAAATGAACTTCTTTGCCTTTGAAGGGCTTTTTGTCTGCAAACACTCAATGTATCAAGGGTCGTCGCCAACAAACTTGATGCACTGATGTAGGGTTGAAGGGATGACACCATTCTCATGTATCCAGAGGCATCCGAGAATGATGTTGTAGCATGAAGGGGTCTTTATTGTATACACGGTGACTTCAGAGATAAGATCACCGATTTGCAACCTGAACCTGATTTTGCCAATGGACCTTTGAGCACTCCCATCGTATCCAAAGATGGACACAGATGTGTGACTCAGTTTGCTAGGTGGGATACCCAGTTCTTCGAGTGCCGAAGTAGAGATAAGGTTAAGTGCATAACTTGGGTCGATCTGGACTCTGTGTATCAGCATCTCTTTGATGTACCCTGTGAAGTACAAGGGTCGGTTGTGCTTTGTCTCGCCTAGTAGGAGGTCTTCCTTATTGAAGGCGATGGTAACACTTGCGGCCTTTTGGACCAAGAGGCATTCAGTGTAAGGTCCCCTAGTTTCTCTTTTTTCTCCTTTTGAGGAAGTTTTTGATTTTTTGACCCTATAGTCCATTTCAATTTGTAGGACCTGTGGGGCATGTTTATCGACATCCACATTCAGCCTTTGCGGTTCTAAAATGAGACTATCACGAGTTTGTGGTGACATTCGTAACAAGTTTAGGATGTGCAATCATGCAGGTATGTGTTTGAAGTGCTCGATCAAGTCATACTTGAAAGCCTCCTTGAGGCCTGCATTTTCATTACCATTGCCGCTTGGGGCGTTTACAACTTGCTTTCCCGAAGGATTTACATAAGAAGAAGAAGAAGGTTGGTTATAATTTGTGTGGTAATCCCAGCCAGAGCAGGTACCTTTCCCAACTTCAAAAGCTTCTAGAGGTGGCTCTTCTTTTGGAAGACCCTCTTCGGGCTCAAGGGGTTGATCATCCCAATTTACCGAAAACGTTTCTGCAGCAGCATTGCTGTCTTCAGTTATTGCGTTGCATGGAGCATTTTCCGGGAACAAGTAATGAACAGCTGCCAACAACTTTTCTTCTTTGTCCAGTATTTCATCGGTCCAGACATCTCCTATAAGGTTGGGTATCTGAGACCAATTGACTGGGTATTCTTTGAAGACTTCATCAACAGGAGCCTCTTCATGGTGATCAGTTGGAAGAGGTTTGAATTCTGATGTCACAGTTTCAAAAGACGAAGGCTGGGAGGATGCTATCTTAGTGGAAGTCACACGAGAAGATGTATCTCCAGAGGATATGCTACCAAATGCATCTTGAGAGTCTATGGCCTCAACAGATGAAGCTTCAAAGGCACTATCATCCTGAACTATCACATTGCAGGCAACTTCGATAGAAAATGCCTCCATAATGGACTGTTGGGAATCAGACTCTTCCTCCGATGTAAGAGGATCATCAACCAGTAATTTTCTTCATTTTCCGGAGTCACTGGAGGAGATACTTGTAGATTCTCTGGGACTTCCAATTCTGGATTTTGATGAAGCTGATTGATGCAATCCTGCTCTTGCTCTATGGCAAGACGCTGCAAGATCCTTGCATATTCTTCAAGATCTGGCATAGGAGCTAAATCTTCTTCCTCATCTGCTCCTTGTGGTTCAACCTCATTGGGATCTATTCGAGCATTAGTTTGTGCTGGGTCAATAGCACTTTGTTGAACAGCCTCTTAGTCTTCATCATCATCAGACTAGGATTCCTATGGCTGGAAGGGGTTATACCAGATTACTGGCATGAGGTGAGATTTTGGGATCCATTCTTCATCGGAGAGATATTCTTCGGTTTCAAGAGATTCCTCCCACTCATCGGTGTCACTGGCACTGTCATTGGACTCGTATCCATTCATGGAGAATCCAACTACCGAGTTGTAAGAGTATGATGCCCCCTACGTTGTCTCATCTCTGAGCCGTGGTGGCATGAAATTACCGAGGGTGAATTTTCTTACCACTCTTGAAGCCTTGGGAAGAGATTCCTCTGTTTCCCCCAGTGAAGCGGTATAGGAGGTTTCTGCCTTTTCAGGGACCTCTTACTTGGGTTGAGCCTTCTCCAGCCATTTGAGCTTGCGAAGTTGTCTCTTGAGTTGCCTTCGCTGTTGAGCGGTTGGCTTTGTTTTGACGATCTCCTAGTTTTCATATTCTAGGAGATCGGGATGTACCCATATGGGTTGTCCATCCGGTGTTGGGTAAGGAACCAACTCTTGGGATGTTTGGGTCATTTTTATCACCTTGAAGGAAGTAGTGATTTTTTCCTTTGGTGACTTTGATGTTTGTCCGTATGATATCATGTTAACGGAGGCAGACCCGTAGTTTTTATCAAAGGTAATGACTCCGTGTTTCCACATCTCGTTGATCTTCTCTCTCACAATGAAACATTGATTGAGAGGATGTGAGACCATTCGATGGTATGGACAATATCAGGGATCATTGGTTTTACCAACATCTTCCGGTCTTTTGGGGTCAGGCAAGGTGAGTTTCGCATTTGCCAAGAGAGCCCCAAATATTTCTTCAACATCTTCATCGAACGGGTATTTCTTCTCTTCTCGTTCTTTGAAGGTATCAGAGAGTTCAGGTATCTTACCTGCAGCTTTGTTTTTAGCTTTCTTTGGTAGCTGAGGAGCTAACTTAGTTTGCACATTGAGAACCTCCTTTTTCTTTGGCTTGGAGGTTGGAATGGCAGTCGGCTCTTTCTTTGATGACTTCTGACTATTAAGGTTTTTGATCACCGTTTCAGCCTCCATATATGCTTCTAGGAGTTCTCCCAGATTCTTTGATTTGTTGCCAATGATCATGGAGCGGATCCTTGCTCTAATTTTGTTTCGGCAGATGTTGACCAGCGACGCTTGTGGCAACACATCTGAGCATTTGTACGCCATTGCCTTCCACTTGTGAATGAAGTCGTATGTCGACTCATTCTCTCCCTGTTTTAGGCTGCATAGATGAGCCATAGTAACAGGATGATCCTCACCTTTGAAGTGGGTCAGGAAGCGTGTCTCTAGCATGGTCCAGTTTTGAATGGAATCCTCTGGCAGAGTGGAGTACCAATCAAAGGTCGTACCTTTTAGGGTACTTGCAAAGAGACGGATCTTGAAAGCATCTTGATCCGCAATAGCTCCCGTCAGGATCTTGAAGTAGATGACATGCTGTCTAGCTGAACATTTCCACGTATATGTTTGGAGAAGAGGTTGTTTGAACTTTGGATGGAACTAAACCGAGTCCATCCATAAGGGATATGGTGGCTTGATCCCATGCTCCTTCAGTGTATCCTCTTCTTTTGCTTTGGCGAGGATATTGTCAACGTCCTTTTTGGTAAGGGTGCGCGACTCATCTTCTCCACCGTTTGCCTCATCGTGTGGAGGAACTTCACCATTTAGTGGACGTTGGAGAGTGAGAAGAAGGTTTTCCATCAAGGCTTCTATCCTCTGCTGTCCTTGTTCCAGCCGCTGGATGCGTGTAGTTATGTTATCATCCGGCGGAGGTTGCTAAGAGTTTGTAACTAAGACATTCACTCTTCGTGAGTCAAAAGAGGATATTATCTTAGTGACTGAGCTGGAGCTCATTCTTCTATATGAAGAGCCCGAGGATTGATCACTCCGATGTCCTTGGCTTGAAAGAGTGGGAGAGTCTTCTTGATGTTTTCGTGTCCGGGAGACGCTGCGAGTCACCTGCCGTCTGACATGTATTTTTGTTGCTGACTTCTAGCATCTTTTGGTTTTGCCAACCATATGGACGGTAGCAACTTTGTCGGGTCCTTCTCTTTCGACTCATTTTTGGGAGACTTGAAGCTCAGAATGCTGGGTTCTTTGCTTCTCTAATCTCTTTTGTCGATATGCCGCGCGGCGATGTATACGACGGGCGATTTGAGCTTCAGTTAGCTCGGGTTGTGCCCTAGCAATGAAGGATGTGGTCCCTCGTGCGCAACAACCGAGCTTGTCTTCATTGAAGACTAGTATGGACAGGATTTGGACACAGTCCTTAGCCTGTCGCAGCGAAGCTTTAAAATTTGCAAGCTCGGCCCCTGTTAAGATGAAGGGTCGAGTTGCAATAGAGCAGGCCCTGGCAGGTTCTTGTCGAGGCCTTGTGATGCAAGACTTGATTTTGGGCTTGTATGAACAAGCCAGCTCGTGCTGAGTAGTTTTTGTAGTTCGGTGGAGGGTAGGTTTCTCCCCTTTCATGTAAGCGAGATGATAGAACCGATTCTCCTTGAAAGGGGCCAGGTATGCTGGCTTTGCAGATGTTCGGGACCTTCTTTGTTTTGGTGAAGATCTTGGGGACCAAGTCTTGGGGCAGACCTGGTTTTTTGCAAGTTGAGGCTTGGCGGGATTGCCACGAGCCTCAGGTTTCTTGGTAACCGTCTTTGGTGTCGGGGCAGCGACACATTCAGGGGTGGTCTTTTGCTTCTTGGCAGGCGCAGTTTCATCTACTGGGAGTGGGAATGGTCCCAGTGACCCGAAGACGATAGTCAGGGGAGTGGAGATCGACTCGGTGTTTTGAAAGATGACGAGGGAGGTGACGCTTCAGCAGCTGGTAGGGCGCTTGTAAGTGCGCTTGCTTTGCTTCTCTTGAAGCATGAGCTGGTACTTGTTCTCATCGAAGATGATGGTTAACGAAGCTGCCATTGTTAGTTTTTTGGAAAACTTCTGAAACAAGACCACATCCATTAGTAATCACAAGAATATGGTGATCATAAATGGAAAATACTATGGTTTTGTCTTTTTAAATCGCTCATGGGGCATGGCCCATTCTGAGCGTAATAAAGAAGGCAAAAAGCCATAGAGGGTACAATTGTTCTAAACGTAAGTATGGTCGGCTCGAAATGAGCGTTCCAGTGACTGCTAGAAGCAATTGTAAACCTTGATTCATGTTACCGAGAAGCGAAGCTCACTTGAGGTAAAATGATATAAGGTTGGTGATATAAATGTGTCGGTTGCGAATACAGTAGACCCGAAAGGGCGTACTAGCACCGCTAAACACAAATGTTGTAAATCGCATCCTTGCAAAAGAGAGCAAATAGTATTCCAATCCGAATATAGGCTTAGCGATTTCCGCGAGCGCTAAATCTGAAAAGGAAGGAACCGGGATTTCTCAGATTTGAATCCAATAATGACGGAAGTTTCTTTCTTTTCTTTTTTTAAAAAGTCAAGATTGAATTCATAAAAGAGAGCAAATGGTATTCCAATCCGAATACAGGCTCAAACATTTCTGCGAGCACAAAATCCGAAAATGAAGGAACTAAAATTTCTCGAATCTGAACACAATAGTGACAGAAGTTTTTTTTTTTTTTTTTTTTTTTTTTTGAAGAGATTTTTTTGAAGAGTGCACATAGGTCTTCCAATTCGGTCTTATGAAACCTTAGTGGATAGATCAGCCCCCAGGTAAGGATAGGATTACTTAATGAACCCGTTTGAAGGACCCTTGCCTCGAACAGTCTAGCTACCTCCACACTATGGATAAGGCTTTTCTTAGATTCACTTTAGTCAAAGAACGCAATTGGTACAACCTTATGAGTTTTTTATTTTTTTGAAAGATTTTTTTTTTTTTTTTTTGAATGATCAGCAATGGACCTATCAAAGAGAGGAAATGGCCCTTCCTAATCCGAATGCTGGCTCAGTGATTTCCGCGAGCCATTACACGAAAAGGAAAGAACCAAAATTTCTCCAATTTGAATCCAAAAGAAAAAAAATTTTAATTTTTCTTTTTGAAAGATCACCAATGGACCCATCAAAGAGAGAGAAATGGCCCCTCCCAATACGAACGCTGGCTCAGCGATTTCCGCGAGCCACTGTACGAAAAGAAAAGAACCAAAGTTTCTCCAATTTGAATCCAAAAGAGAGAAATCTGATTTTTTTTTTAAGGTTAAGATTGGATTCACAAAAGAGAAGAAATGGTATTCCAATCCGAACAAAGGCTCAGCGATTTCTGCGAGCGCTAAATCCGAAAGGGAAGAAACCAGAATTTCTCAAATATGAAGCCAACGATAAAAAAAAAAACCTTTTTTTTTTTGTTTGAGAAGAGAAAGAATGGAAACAAATTCAAAGATAGAAATTTCCAAAGAATCCCATCCCAAGTTTTTTTTTTAGATGCAAAATTCAACATAGGCCACCAACTAGAAAGGAGCCAAGGAGTCTAAGCATCGTATTCTCAAATGAACGAGTCCCACCGGGTATGCCAACTTGATGGACCCGGCTTTTCTTGCCTTCCTCCGCCTCGGGTCCGCCGGGGTGCGGAGGGGCAAAAAAAAAGCGAGCATCAACATTTTGTACGGGTATGCCAGATTTTCTATTCTACTTTGAATTTGGAATGGTGATCCGGAGATTCACCTTCACAAGTAGAAAGGAAATCAAACTTTTTTTCTAACTTTCCATTGCACATATATTTTAAGAAAAGAGACAGATTTAGAATGCCGTGAGAGGCAATTTTCTTTAGTTTGCCGTGAAAGGCGGTTTTGTGCCGTAGAAGGCAATTTTGGCATGAAAAGCGATTTACAAATCTTATCAATAATGAAAGACAAGAATTGTGATTTTTTTTCTCTTTAAAAAATACAAAATACAATAGAAAAGTAAGAAAGAAGAATCTGACTTCTCAGGAGATTATGGGGACTCGTTCAGATCGACGGTTGCGAGTCATGTATGGGCTCCGCCATCGTCCTTCAGATGAAAACACTTGATGCTTTACTTCACTTGGCTTGGCTTGGACCTCAGGTTTTTAGAGGACAAAGACCAAGGGATGGTCCTATATCAAATAAAAAAAACTAAGTAGACGGGCTGAAAAGCCGCATCTAGGCAATGTTGGGTAAAAGAAGAGGGGAAACCTTGGGGGGTGGCCCCCCAAGGGACTTCAATCACCTCGTAGTGTTTACAGCAGAGTTTCTTCAGGGCAAGAGAGCTTTTTTTGTGAAGAGATTTCAAGGCAATTTGCAGAACTCTTCGGATGATTTTTTTCGGACCACTTCAGACAAATTTTTTTGGACCACTTCAAACAATTTTTTGGACCCTTTCCCATTGGAATGACCGCCTATTTATAGGCTTTTGGTAGCCATTAGGAAGGTTTATGGGCATTAATGACATTAATGCTCCATGATGGGAGGAGTTACAAGATTTAATTTCATACTTTTGTAACTCCATTTTCCTTGAATCTGATTGGCCGATGGAGAATAATGGGCATTTAATCTCCATGATGATGGGGGTTTCATGATTAATTACCATGATTAAACTCCATAATGATAGGAGTTACATGGTTAATTGCCATGATTAATTGGACTTGTAACTCCCATTTGCTTGTTTCTGATTGGTCTATCCAATATAATGAGTTAATGACCGCATTAACTTGTCGTAAACGGGTCAATTAACATCATTAATTGGTCGCCAAGTCGCTTGAAGAGTCGCGGGCCGCTCCGCGTCTTTTGGAATTCTTCTGGCGATGATCGTCGATGGATCCGCATGTTGTTTGATATCGGATGGCAATTCAATTTCAGACATTGATTGGTACCAATGGGCCAGCAACATCTGTCCAGTCGATTTCACGATCGGTCGGGCAATAAGTGTGCTTTCTTGGTTGGCTGGTTGGCGATTTCGGAGTGTCCAATGATGATCGAATGATTTCGACGGCGGATCAGTGATGTTGACGAAGATCGACGGATATTATGCCTCAAAACTCAGAATTTAAGAAAATCACAGGGGCCAAACATCGCGAAATGCGAAAAGAATCGGAAAAACGGTTGTTTTAGCAGAAATCCGGCAACCCGGATTTCCAGGGTCGCCGGCGACCATGCACCCATGGTCGCCAGCGACCAGGGGGCTCTTATCCCTTTTTCTGTCGCCGTTCGGTCGCCGTTTTTCTGGCTTTTTCGCTTGTTTTTCTCCTGTATTTTTCTTGACATATCTCCTCATTTATTGGCTTGATTTCTTTGAAGAAAACCTATCGAGAAGCCATGCAAATCAAAGCACAAAGTTTCCTATTTTTGGAAAAGCTGAAGACTTTGTAGCCGATTTTCCGCCAAGAGTTGAAACTAGGTCAAACGATGTCGGAATGACCTGAAATTTAAGGGGAAGGTTCCTGAGCATTAGATAGGTCCAACCATGGCTTTTATTTCAGTTTTAAAGCCGTTTGGGGTCCCGTCAATGCTAGACTTGATTTCTCCGTGCGGAAGATGTCGAGCTTCGATGTGCGGTCAACCGATGTCTGATTGACCTGAAATTTGACAGGGAGCCTGTTGGAGTCATTTTGAGACAATCCATTAGCTCCGATTTGGGTGCCATGGTCCCGAGGTGCTCCGCTGCCGGTATGTTTGATTTTGCTTCCGAGCGTCAAAGCCGGGTCAAACGTCGTCGGAATGACCTGAAATTTGACGTGCATCCCTTTGGAAGCATGTAGAAGCTACTCATGTGCTTTGTTTGGTGAGTGGCGGCATCGGAGGTTCTCACCGCCGAAAGGCTTGATTTCGCCATTCAAGAGTTGATGGAGGGTCAAACGGTGTCGGTTTGACTTGAAATTTGGCGTGGAGCCTTTTGAAGGTATTTTGAGACCATCCATAGGCTCTGATTGAAGATTTGTTATCTTAATCACTATTGACGCCGGGAGCTCCTACTCAGCTGTTGGAGGATTGAAGTTAGGCCAAATGGTGTTAAAATGGTCCGAAACTTCATGTGCACCCTTCTTTTGGCTATTTTGAAGGATCTTGCAGTTTTTGATTGATTCTGACAAGATTTGATGCTTGAAGCGGCTTTGCCTATTTGTAGTAGGATGCGGCTCCATGTAGCTTTTGGTGTTGAGGAGGCAAAGTGACATTTTTGGTGTCAACAATCAAATTTACAATCCCAACACAATAAAGCCAACAAAGGCTAATATATCCTAAAAGAAATCAAAAGAATCCCAAACAGCATGTGTCGCATCTCAAGACCTCACCCGACGTCTAGATGACGTCGTTGGATTGCCACTCATGGGTTGGGGGGGCTCAACAGCCTCCTCCTGGCGCTCCTCCTCAAGGGCATTTGCGCCTACACCTAAGCACCAAAACAAATGGATTAAACACGATGGTCTGGCAGGTGATCAATTTAAACTTAAATATAATTCATTTTAAAATCTAAATAAACAATGCTTAAAAATCATTTAATGAATTCGAAACAAGATTTAAATAACCAACCGGACAAAGCTAACATGATTGCAAGAAAAACATCATGATTCGTGGATCCACCTTGAGCTCATCCTTTTTCCGTCATACATGATGACAAGAGCAACAAAGACAAAGCAAAACAAAGTGAACAAAGCAAAGGCCCAAGCCACACAAGGTGGGCGGAAAATACCGGTAGCGGAACCGGAACAAAGCAAAGGTGTGTACAATTACAAGACTAATCTGGAGATAGTCCATATATTTAAGGACCCCCTAGCTAGTGAATTAGACTGGAAGGGCAATCCAAGCTCATTGGTATTCAACGGAGATCATGAATGTACAAAACATAGTAATACTTATACAAAACTTATTGAAAGTTGGGGAATACACATATCAAGACAAAACAAAGCAAGACTTACAGAAATAGCGTAAGCTCTAATAACATAAAGCTGAAGAAGTGATCCCCTTTATACATTCTTAAGACAATTCAAAACGAAACTAAACTTGCAAGATGAAACAAGTGTGAAATAATATTCCTTGTGTCAAAAATTGAGAATTTCAAACAAACTAGTCGAGCCAATGCTAAGAATCTTCATTTGATCACCATGTAATTAAAACCCAAAATATCGGTATTTAGAGATAGTTTGGTGCCCGAAGTTATTAGATATCTTTAAGTTTTAAATGCACAATATCAAGCTAAAGCTCACTTAACATAGTCTGGTTTTCATCCTCTTAAAAACCCTCTAAAAAATCCCATTTTTCTCCTTTAATCAATACTGCAGGTGTAGCATCAGGTCCGCTCAAGCGGAGAACAGTCCGCTCGAGCGGACGCATCTAGAACCTAGTTTGCTCGAGCTTACCCAGGGTTCGCTCGAGCGAAGGCATCCAGAAGCTGGTTTGCTAGAGCTCACCCAGTATCCGCTCGAGCAGACCAGTTTCAGGTGGCTTCTCCCTTCAAACAGAAGCTTGCTCGCTCGAGCGAGCCCAGGCTCCGCTCGTTCGAACAGCCTTCTGGCTGAAACGTTCAGTGCAAAAACTCTATTCTCCTTGAAACCTTCTTACTCCTTCTCTCTACTATTCCCTTCTAAGGCTTGCAACATTTCCATAAGCACATTTCCAATTCATTCCATGCATTTTAAACATTCAAAGACTTCAATCAAAACCAACCCACCACCACCCCCCCCCCCCCCCCCCCCCCCCCCCCCCCCAAAACCACCTCTTTCAGTAATTCATATTTCAACTCTTTCGAATCTTCCATCCATCCAAAAACATTTGAACAAATAAATATAACTTAATTGAATGGAAAATCTCCAAGATAAAACAAGTAACATATGCATTTCAAACTCAAGTAAAATTTCAAACCATTCCACCATGATGAGATCAATTCATTTCAAAACTAAAACAAGAAGAACAACCCATTTGTAGCAAAAAAAAAAAAAAAAAAAAAAAAAAAAAAAAAAAAAAAAAAAAAAGAAAAAAAAGTCCAACATTTCAAGCACTAGAAGAGCCAAAGATATCACTTGCCTCAACCAAAATGCTAGTCCAAAACACTTCTCAAGAATCCCACCCACGAGATGAGCCAAAACTCTACAAAAACCCCATGGAAAAACCTCAAAATCAACGA
The DNA here is from genome assembly GCA_029852735.1 of Persea americana. Lineage (NCBI taxonomy): Eukaryota > Viridiplantae > Streptophyta > Magnoliopsida > Laurales > Lauraceae > Persea > Persea americana. Next base: position 22,156,291 of record CM056816.1, read on the forward strand.
AATATTTGAAAATAAAGACCCATTTCAAAATGGGTGTTGCATGCAAGAAGAATAGGTTCCTTAGGGGACCAAAAGGCTCCATTAGAGAGAAGAAGAAGTCTCACCTGTAACTAACAAAATAAGAAGAAAGAATGAAGATGAAGGTCCTATCTAGTAGGAAAATCTAAGAAAATGGTAGCAATGGAATCTTTGAGTTGAGAGGAAGAAGAGGATATCCTTAGATTTCCATTTGGAGATCTCTAACTAGGGCATGCAAGAGGTAGAAGTGAAGAGGAAGGAGTTCTTCTATCAGCTTCAGGTTTGAAGAGAAGTTGCAGGGAAACAAGGATTCTGAAACATGGTGAGTGAGGGAGGAGACTTAAGTGGATTGGAAGTGGGCTCCATAGAGTTCAAAACTTGGAATGGCTAAAACCTCAACTTACGGGCCCCGGATGAAAACGACGAAGAAGACTAAAATGGTCCTTGAAAAATCTAGTTTCTAAAAAGTATAATTTTGACGTAGTTTTAAGATTTCGAAAATTGGGTCCATATTTGGGCGTAAAAAGACATTTTTTTCCCTTTTTAGCCAAAACACTAGTTTCTGGGCTTCAAACGAAGACGGACTGAAAACAGAAGTTATAGGAAATCATAAAATCATTCAAAATAAATCAAATTCACAATTTAAATCCAAAATCCAAAAGTCATCCTTCCATGCTCACAAGTGCACTCAGGGCCTTCCTGAGTGTGTCAGACTAAAACTAATGCTCTCAAGATTCCCCAAAGCTAATTCCAAAAACTAAATCAAGCCATATTCTAACCCAACAAATACTAAACCCTCTTATGACTAAACACTCACTTAATTATCACTAATTGCGCTAATCCTGGGTCGGGGCCTGACACAAGTGCAGCTCCTGGTCCTGAGGAGACCTGGGAGGGAAAGGAGGAAACCGAAGAGGTTCCTCCAGGATTAGAGGAGTGGCCGGGAAATAACCCTATGTAGATATCTCTTCCATCGGAGAGCGATGTGATAATTTTGAGAGTGTGGCTAACCCCTTTTTGTATGAGTCACACCAGTTAGATCCAGAAGTTAGTTGTGGATAACATTTTGTAATAGTGTAGGGTGATTTTTGTAGTCCCTACTTTAGTGCTAATGTGTAAATATGTTTTGTACAAACTTGACACGTTAACCTTAAATAGGACTGTTCAATGAAATGAAACCTAGTGGCTTATTAATTGTGATGCTTCCGCTATTAAATGTGATTGACAGGTTAAGAAGTTAGACTCACAAAAGGAACAGTGAGATTTTCGTGAGGTTGTACTTGACTCGCGACAGGTATAAACTCACAGGAGTACGTGTGTTACACCTTGGGGATTACCCTAGGCCAGGGTGATTCGAGACCAGGATGTGACATACATAAGTATGGTATCAGAGCCATTGACAGTCTTTCTAAAAGACGTAGAAACTCTTATAAACGTTGTGAAAATGCGCTAGAACAGATTATGAGTGTAGCTAGACTATTTACTTCTAGTGTTGCGTTTATTGTTAGTATTGTAAGAAGGGAGTTAGAAGGTAGCCCCAACTCAACTTTGAAATTGTTTTACCGATAAATGGCATCTAGCTTGGCTGGCGGAAACAATGGTGGGAACAATGAATCCTACAATGAGGGTCCTTTCGTGTTGATTGAGAACGAACCTCCTTCGATGGATGCTCGTATGATGATGCTTATGGAACAGATGGCGAAGACCAACAAAAACATCGCTATGCTAATGGCAAATCAAGAGCAGCCAAATCCGGGAACCCAAGTGGTCATCCACTCTAAAGAGCATGACCCGAACAATTTGTATGACAAGTTCCAAAAAAGAGGAGCTACGAAGTTTGAAGGAAAAGAAAATGCCATACAAGCTTATGGGAGATGTCTTTGAAATAGTCATATGTGATAATAAGTAATGTGTGGTACTCGCTACCTCGATGCTTCGAGGCGTTGCCAAAGTTTGGTGGAAGAGCGTGAGGAATGCTTACAAAGTCATGCCCAATGCCACCATTGGGACAACATTTCAAGACCAATTCCAACCCTAGTTTATTCCGGATCATGTATACCGGAAAAAAGAAGTGTTGGAAGTGGGTGGGCCTCATGGATAGGTTTTCAAAGCTTTTGACCCACTTGACTCAGGGATCAAGTATTCATAAGGACATGAAACCAAATCCAAGATCCAAAACTCAATCTCATCAACCATGATCAACAATGACCTCTATCTAGAAACAGTACCTAACAAGTAACCACGAAATTCTACATGCAAGGAAGCAGATCTATACCTAAGGAGCTTGATTGTGCTCTAATGGAGAAGTTGATTTCTTTCTTTGAGAAACTTTTTCGTAAACCAAATCAGAATCTCCAAGACCTCTTAGCCTTCCACGCTATGACCCGTATCGGATCTCTTTCCTCAAGGAAGAAGGTGGGATCTCTAAGAGAAAAACCAACTAGAACTTCTAAGGAAAAACCCGGAAGAGGAACTAGAAGAGAGAAAAGAGGAGAGTAGTGCAACTCTTGCACTTAGGGGGGGTGGGCGTGAATCCCTAGGAGGAATATTGCATGGGACGTCCAACCCCCTTTGCTCCTCTATTTATAGCTTAAAAGGCACCTTCTCTTTACTAATTAAAATAGAAGTCCCACTTCCATTAGTATCTTACTATTACCACTATTAGAAGTCTCACTTCAAATAGAAATAGTAACTTTCCAATTCCTTTCCCTTTTACGTTCCAATAGAATTAGTAATGATCTAATATTGGGCTAGCGTGGGGACCACTAGGGATTCAATAGAAAGCTGGCTCCAACTGGGACACCGCGACCCCACATCTCATGTGTAATCCGGGCCCACAGTTAATTGCAAATAACTCCACTATATAAATGCAATTGAACTCCAGTTTAAGGAATAAATTACATGAAGACCCTAAACTTCCTTATCACCATAAGTAGGCCCCTCCATCAATATCCATGGATCAATTGGACTAAACCTGTCGCTCCAATTTAGATCCACATCTTATTATCCTTGAGACCCAATTAATCACAGTGATCATTAGTACCATCCAATTAGCTCTTAATTGAGATGGGTGTACACTTACCAATGATAAATCCATTAATTGGCATAAGGGGATAAAAAGGACAGATTCCATCTTGACAATTAAAGGTTCCCACAGTCCTACTACCACGTACTCAAGACATCGAGGTGTTGACCTACAGTTGGCCTCACTCATTGGTGACTCAAAGCAAATGAATAGATAGAAACTTGAGTTCATCAATGTCTCAGAATTAAGAGCCTATTGCTAGGGAATTATGAGAGCAGACCTTAAAGTAAAGACAGTGTTTTATAAGGGACTTCTCATGGTCCTTTAATACATCCAATGTACCAATATGATGATCCAGAGTCTTACACTCCATTGATCGAGACATATCACACTATCCAGAGTCTTACACTCCATTGATCGAGACATATCACACTATCTCATAGTGATCACAATACTGCAACCTTGTCCGATGAGATGCCCAATCTCATCACCGATTGTGAATCAATTTAAGTATATGAGTTCGTGGCACATGTCTCCTGTATGTGGATCTCATCCACACACGTGTTACATCTAATATACTTGTGGACTTTAGTTCATCTCATGAACCATCATGTCATTCGTATTGGTTATGTGCAACTAAGTAATAAAACACTATTCATCTCATGAAAGGAAAGTATGATTATATTGAAATAAATCAATTTATTACATTATCCACTGGATTGAGACCATATAATCTAACAAGAAAAAGAGTTCGTAGCTTTGAAGCAGAATCAGATGGCAGTGGCAACTTATTTGCATACATTTTTGCAATTGTCCAAGTTTGCCAAAGATTTAGTTGATACTAAAGCCAAGAAAATGAAGAGGTTTATTGGCAGTCTCTATCCAATGTATGAGGAACACGCAGTGATGTACAAAAGACCAAAGACCTTTGATGATGCGGTGGATAGAGCTTATACAACAGAAGAAATGGCCATGAAGAAGAGGAATGCAGATCCAAAGAAAAGTGCATTTCAGTTTGGAAAGGGCTTTCAACAGAAGGGACAAAGAGGTGTAGTTATTGGTGCACCTAAATGTGATACATGTGGAAAGGGGCACCTAACTAAGAGGTGTTGGAGGAACACTGGGGCATGCATTATCTGTAGATCGATGGAACATCGAGCAGCCGCGTATCCTAGAGATAGACGTGGTTACAGGGCACCTCAACAGCAACCTCCTTAGCAACCAGCTAGACCAGCACTCCCAGCTCCACCTCTGAGATTAGCACTACCAGCTCCACTACCGAAACCACAGCAACAGCAACAGCAAGGACGGCCAGGACAACAGTGTCAACAAGCCAAACAGCGACCACAGCAAGTAGGAAGAGTATATGTAGTGGATCATGAGCAGGCTGAAGCGGCTAGAAATATTGTGGAAGGTATAATTTCAATTTGTGCTAAAAATGCTAGGACCTTGTTTGAGTCAAGGTCTATACATTCATTTGTGGCACCTCAGTTTGCACTAGAACTTCAGCAACCACCTGAGTTGCTACCATTTGTATTGATGGTGACTACCCTAGTAGGCAAACGAGTGGCTTACGAGAGCTACTATCCTACGTGTAGTGTGCAGATCGGTGGTTTGTTAATGCTGACAGATTTGATTGTATTGATGATGCACGACTTCAATATCATCATTGGAATAGATTGGCTCGCAAAGTATAGAGCTTGTGTGGATTGCTTCCACAAGATTATCACCTTCAAAGTGGAGGAACTCAAAATGAATGTGATATTCGAGGGTGTTCGGAGAGAGACGTCCAACATCGGGCTAGTGTTAGCATTGGATGCTGTGAAACTTCTAGAAAACGGTTGTGAAGGCTACTTTGCCTTTATTGTCGAGAAGAAACCGTCCAAAGTGTTAGAATATATTCCAATAGTGCACGAATTTCCAGATGTATTTCATGTTGAAATTCCAGGATTACCTCCGTATAGGGAAGTAGACTTTCCTATTGATTTAGTACCAGGTGCTGCTCCTATATCTGAAGCACCGTACATAATGGCTCCAGCAGAACTCAAAGAATTGAAAGAGCAATTGCAAGAATTGTTGGACAAAGGGTTCATACGCCCTAGTATTTCACTGTGGGGAGCTCCAGTATTCTTTGTGAGGAAGAAAGATGGGACCTGCAGATGTGTATAAACTACAGGCAAATCAATCACATGACAATAAAGAATAAGTATCCATTGCCTCGAATTGATGAATCGTTTGATCAACTTCAAGGTGCAACTTACTTCTTAAAGATTGATCTTAGATCCAGATATCACCAGTTGAGAGTTTATGAGCAAGATATCGAGAAGACAGCTTTTAGAACAAGGTATGGCCATTACGAATTTCTTGTGATGCCATTTCGATTAACTAATGCACCGGCTGTGTTTATGGCATTGATGAATAGGACCTTTGCTCCGTATCTAGATCAATTCATAGTGATCCTTATTGATTTTGGTATATTCAAAGTCTATGGAAGACCATGCAGATCACCTAAAAGCATCACTTCAATTATTTAGAGTTCATCAGTTGTATGCTAAACTTGAGAAATGTGACTTTTGGCATGAACAAGTAGCATTCTTAGGTCACATTATTACTCGTGATGGATTGGCAGTTGATCTTGCTAAAATAGAAGCATTTATGAATTGGAAGAGTCCTAAACCAGTTGCAAAGATTCGGAGTTTTTTAGGCCTTGCTAGATATTACTACAGATTTGTTAAGGATTTCTCAAAGATCTCAGCTCCTATAACAAAGTTGACTCGGAAGAATGTTCCTTTTGTATGGACTGATGAATGTGAAGCAAATTTTCAAATCTTGAAAGAAAAGTTGACTACCGCTCCTATATTGTCTTTACCTGAGGGTAGTGGACATTTTGTGATATACTCTGATGCATCCAGAGTTGGTCTAGGATATGTACTTATGCAGAATGGAAAGGTAATCGCGTATGGATCACGTAAGCTGAAGGATCATGAAAGAAATTATGCCACACACGATTTAGAATTGGCAGCTATACTGTTTGCATTAAACTTGTGGAGACATTATCTCTTTGGAGAACAATTTGAAGTTCATTCAGATCATCGCAGTCTTCAGTACTTATTCTCACAGCAGGACATTAACATGAGATAGCGAAGATGGTTGGAATTCATTAAGGACTATGATTTCCCCATTAAGTACATACCAAAAAAGGGTAATGTAGCGGCTGATGCTTTAAGTAGGAAATCATCTATCCTAGCAGATTTAAATGGCAAATGGTTTGTGATTGAAGAGTTCAAGGATTTAGATGTGACTATGAAGATAATTGGTAATCGAGTGGCACTTGCAGCAATGTCGGTCTTCGAACCCACCCTGATTTAGCAAATCAAGAAGCAACAATTTACAGACCCAAAATTAGCCAAAATTCTAGATAATATTGCAGATAAGCCTGACTTTCATTTAGAAGATGAAATCCTATATTTAAAGGACAGGCTGTGTGTTTCGGTTATAAGAAATACTATATTCGCAATTTTGAAAAATGCACATTATGTAACATATGCAATGCACCCTGGAAGTACCAAGATGTACTGAAATATTAAAGACAGGTTTTTTGTGGAATAACATGAAGAGAGAAATTACAGAATATGTCTCTAGTTGTATTACCTGTCAAAAGGTTAAGTATGAGCATAGGAAACCTCCAAGCTTGTTACATCCTCTACACATTCCTAGGTGGAAATGGGAACACATTTTTATGGATTTTGTTTCAAGTTTACCTTTGACCAGTAGGAAGCACGATGTGATCTGGGTAATTGTTGACCGTTTGACGAAGTCGGCTCTTTTTATTTCTTTTAAGAAGGGTATGAAGTTTAATTTGATGGCCAAGTTGTTTGTGAAGGAGATACTCCAACTACATGGTACTCCAGTGTCCATAGTTTCAAATCGGGACACGAGATTTGTCTCTTCTTTTTTGCAATCATTTCAGCAGTCCACGGATACCAAACTTAGCTTCAATACAGCTTATCACCCGCAAACTGAACCCGTCCGCAACACTTGAATGGAAACTGTTGTTATAAGCAAATTCAAATAATGCCTAGTGTTCATCCCATTCGCCATCGAAGTCAAGAATGCTGGCTCGAAGCATATCTTCCAAAGTCTGTATGGTGCGTTTGGACTGTCCATCAGTTATAACAACAGTTGGGTCCCGTAGTTGTAAAACGCCCGTATGCTAAGAAAAAGTCAGAACGAGGAGTTTCCATGGACCCACACTTATTGCAGACACCGCGGAAAAGGTTCTTCAAGTCAGAGAGAAGTTGAAGACTGCTCAATCAAGGCAAAAGAATTAAGCTGATAACAGAAGAAGGAAACTTGAATTTCAAGTTGGTGATTGGATATTTCTGAAGACATCTCCGATGAAAGGCACAATTCGGTTCGGGCAAAAAGGAAAGCTATCACCGGGATATGTGGGACCATTTGAAATCAAGAGCAGGATCGGTGATGTTGCTTACAGGTTGAAGTTACTGTCTGAATTCGCAAGAGTACGCGATGTATTCCATGTTTCCATGCTTCGGAAGTACATTCGAGATCCATCTCACAATGAAGTCCAGATCAAAGCTGACTCAACATACGTTGAGCATCCACTCTGCATCATTGATAAGAAAGAACAAGTGTTGCGGACGGGTTCTGGTTGGGCCCCGTACTTTTGATAAAAATGCTTACTCTTTCCACTAAAAGTTGATGAATACCCTTAGCTTGTGTATTCACTAAACCAATTAGGATCTTGGACTCCGAAATACTTGTAGGACACTAGAAAATGGCACATTTGACGATATCAACGGACCAATGGTAATTAACCATGTGAGAGATCATTGAGGCTAAGATCATCCCATGTGAATTTTATCTTTCGTCTAACACCTTGTTATGGATGAGGCTCGGAGAACCCGGTGCATTACACTTATACAAAGTGGCTAAAGATAGCCATACACTGGATCTCCAAACTTCATCGTGTGAGAATGTGAAGGACAAGAGCCTAGTAAATGACCCTTGATTCTTCTTAATCATTGCATGTGCATATTGGAATTTATTTTTCATTTGACTTCCAAATTCTAAACAATGATTTATATGCATATTGTTTCGTTTCTATTTGTTTTTATACTTGTACTATTTTACGATATTCAATTGAAATTCGAGATGAGTAAGTTATGTGTGAAATATTCTGGATATTCGATTTAAGTAAAAACAATCTTACTCATATGTGTATTTATTCGATTCAATTTGTCACGTCCCCCAAAATAAGAATCGGGAAAAACGTGAAAAATAAATTAAATTCGAATTTCCTATGTTTAATACAACACAAGCTTCCAAAAGTGGACCCACAAAATCACAAACTGTGGTGAGTCCAAATAAAATTTCATTAAATGCAATGGAAGCTTTATTCAATTGGTATTCAAAGTTCATAAATAATATCCAACACGAAGCTCAAATAAACATTAATAGTTTAAGTTGCAGAATGAATAAAACAATTACTAAGGAAATGTTTATCATCAAAGAACGTTCATCTAAAGAATTGCTAAGATGACGTTTACTCTCATGCAGGCTCAGACGGCTCCAAAACCGTCTCCGGCATTCCACTCGGGTTCATTAGTTGACTCAAACGTTTGATCCTCCTCCGTCCCCTCGGTATAGTAGGGCTCAGTACCTATGCACCAAATATTACAAAGTAAATAACAAGAACATGATCATAATTCCAAATTAAATACGATATCGAGTTGAATAAAGACAAGTGAGATCATATGAACAATGATAAAGATAGTGATAAGAAAGAACGTATAACATAATCCAAAAGACACCAAATGGAGCAATATATAATTTACACGGAGATAAGTGTCCTCGTTTTAGGTGGTCAACCCTAGATAACGGGAGAGCCCGTCCATATCGTCGGTGGCATAAACCGATCAAAATCAGGATAACCTGTTCACATTCAAAGCGGATTATAAGTGATCTGGACACATCGGTGATCAACCATCCACATACAATCTGCAGTCGTTCATAAATGACCCACATAAATGGAAACATATAAGCATAATAGACCTGAATAATAAAGCTCCGACACAAGAGTCCTAAGTCAAAATGAAGTGCTGGCCACTCCATAATACATATCATAATCAAATCCACATACATAATTTGCCAAGCAACTTCATAGTCCATAACACATAACAAGGTATGCATCTAAAGGAATACATAACCTAAACCAATATATGCATGCGAATCCGAAGGTTAGGACATAACCATAACCCAATCCTAAGGTTAGATGTATATTCATATACCCGTCAACACACAGCCATAACCAATAGTGAGTGATGAACATTCATCTCTCCAAATTCACGGTGCATAGTCCCAATGAAGGGTTACCAATGGAGATGTATCGAACCTCTCTCGCTAGAGTTTACGAAAGTTACAACGGGTATTTGAATCCTACGTCAATAAGACACCGTATACCCAAAGGCGATTCTTATGTAAGGTCCAGGTAAATATTTAAGGTTATTAAATCCATATGAAGTCCCATACACGATGCCACAGTTTTCCATAATGATATAGAGCCAAATGAGTTCATAGGAAACATAAATTATCCAAGAGCACTGAACATTCGAACGTTCAACACCTCGGTTATTGGCTCAGGGGCGAGTAGCCTCGAACATTCGAACGTACGAAAGCAACGTTCGAATGTTCGTTGCTTCTGCCCTTTGACCCAGACGATCCTGAACTCGAACGTTTGAACGTTCAAGCACAACGTTCGAACGTTCAAGCGCAACGTTCGAACGTTCAAGCGCAACGTTCGAACGTTCGACATCCAAAACGTTGGCCGAGTTCGTGCATTCACAAAAATTGGGGTTTTTCCCCTTTTTCATCCATTTTCCTCCCTATATCAAAAGAGAGTTCTAATCTAACCAAAATCCATAAAAATCATATTCCATAAGAAAGGTAATGGATTTCACATTTCCATTCCCATATCACCAAATAACCCAAACATCCATTTAAAATCCCTAATCTATCATTATCATTTAAAAAAAGGCAAATAAACAAACCTATATGCATATTAACAGAAATCAAAGATCGAAAACATATTCAATAACAAATCATGATAATGTACTTGCCTTTTTACCGGGGTTGAAAAGAAAGCGACAGATCCTAACCAATACCCAATCCGAGATTACCACAGTTCTTGATCACGATTCTAACACCAATCTAACACAAGAGATGGGATAGAATTGCTCAGATGAACAGATCTATGGTATTCCTATCCAAAACCTAACATTGGAAAGAATAAGAAGATAACCTAAGAGTACAGATCTACTCCTAATGATTTGAGGAGTGTGTTACCTGAGATAAAAAAGTTGAACCAAGAATGCCGGTATCCTCTAATTTTGATTCCGATGGATGGATCCTAAAGCTGGAATGGCTTGGGGAGTTGAAAGAGGAAGAAGCCGAAGAAGTTACGGGAGGAGTTGCAGAGATTAGTGAGGAGAGATAAGAAGTGTTTTCGTTAAAAGAGGGATTAGGTTAAAAGGGTACTCTTGGGCTTAAGTCATTGGGTCAAACTACGGGTCAGGTCTTCTACCTATTAGCCCAACTTACCGATCCACACATCTAATCTAACGTATGCCCCACTTAATTCTACCCACTTAAATAACTAAAATGCATTTAATTAAAATAATAGTGATATTAATTAAAATATAATAAAATATTATAGGTGGGACCGCGATCTTACACGATTGGTCTAGTACTACTGAGCTTCGACCTCATGATACCCGATAGGGTTAAACTTAGTTTAGTTATTCGAGATCAATGCAGTAGATCATTTAGAGCACCGGAACTCCAGAACCAAGTAGCCAGCTAGCCTTTGGCCGAGCCACTGGTGATATCCCAACTAGATTCGCTCTCTATTTGAAAGGATGAGCTTAATGTGGTAGGCAATTAGTGTGTTTTATTCTTCCATTGATTCAGAATGCATGATTTATTCGATATTGCACAATTGCCTAGTGTACTTAACATTGGCATCTTTTATTCAATTGTCTTTAATTCGATTTTATACATCATGTGATTTATTATTAATGCATATACTTGCCGAATCATCGTATTCATAATGCTACCTTTGGTGTCATAGACACAGGTGCTGCTCCTGGTCCTGATTAAAGGAGTGGCCGGGAAATGACCCTATGTAGATATCTCTTCCGTCGGAGGGAGATGTGATAATTTTGAGAGTATGGCTAACCCCTTTTTGTGTGGGTCACACTAGTTAGATCCAGAAGTTAGTTGTGGATAACATTTTGTAATAGTGAAGGGTGATTTTTGTAATCCCTACTTTAGTGCTAATGTGTAAATATGTTTTGTGCAAACTTGACTCATTAACCTTAAATAGGAATGTTCAATGAAATGAAACCTAGTAGCTTATTAATTGTAATGCTTCCGCTATTAAATGTGATTGATAGGTTAGTGAGTTAGACTCACAAGTGGAAAAGTGAAATTTTCTCCTTCATGAGGTTGTACTTGACTCACGACGGGTATAATCTCACAGGAGTACGGGTGTCACACCTTGGGGATTACCCTAGGCCAGGGTGATTTGGGACCAGGATGTGACAATGGAAAAGTACAAAACATAATATGAACACAGGCTTGTATGATTCCCTTCTCACTACTATTGTTGTATCTGAAAGTTGGAACTACAGTGGATGGGCGTTAAGAGGTACCATTTCTCTTTAATTTATTAGAGAAATTAACCGATTTCATTGTTGCTCTTTAAGGTAGAATGCTTTGATGGTTACTCTAAGCACAACTTAATACCCGTTGGTTTCTCTATTGAATGAGGGTCAAATTAAATTAGAAATGTCAAAAATCAATTGAACAAATTGAGGCTGATTTCTCAAATTAAATTAAAGATGGCAAAATCAATTGAACAAATTGAGGCTGATTTCTCAATTTATATATATATGGTATAACTAGAAGAAGAAATGTGCTACAGGTGTATAGATCCTCAATCATGGGATCTGTGAAAATTTAACAGAGGCTCAAATTTGATCAACCTGGATCTGAGCTTGGTTCTAAAGCTTTTTCAAACACAAACCATGACCAAATGATCAGTAGCAAAATCTCATCTTATAACGTTTTAGGCCCATACATTTAACAACTTGTCTAAACTTGATGAGCTTAAGCATGTTAGCTTTAAGGCCTCTGGCCTCATCTTTAACCTGAATATATAACGGGCCCCGCAGGACCAAAATGGAAAAAAAAAAAAAAAAAAAAAAAAAAAAAAAAAAAAAAAAAAAAAAAAAAGAACTTGAGCTGAAAAGACAACAAACTTGGCCTGGTCTTGACCCAATTGCAGTAGGCCTGCGTTAGTAGTGCCCAGCATCTGAATCTTTAACTATTTAAACCTGAACATGCAGGTTAAATGGTTGAGCCCAACTTAAATAGTCTAGCACTGACTAAATCTGAGCTTTGGAGATTGAATATGGTGTCCCTTTTAACTAGCATGATCGCTGTTAATTGGTAAGATTCAAATTGAGTGGTATAATATATATACACTCTATTGGCAGGTTGTTGAATGTCTTTTCTGGTTGACTATTTCCTGGAATTGTCACTCCGTTTCCAATTTAAGTGATCAATGAATTCGTATCTGCTCTTACCTCTATCTATTTGGCTGTTGTTATGCATAGTTTGCACTATCTTCAATTAAGATTGGATCATGCTCGTTTTCTCCCTGTGATAGCTCTCTCTGAATCATGCTCTTCTTCTTCCTGATGATAGCTCTCTCCAATTTAATGTTTACCCATTCTAATTGGTAGGGATGTGTTGACGCAGGAAGATTCAAGTGATCAATGAGTTCGTATCTGCTCTTACCTCTATCTATTTGGCTGTTGTTATACAGAGTTTGCACTATCTTCAAGGAAAATTGAATCACGCTCATTCTCTCCTTGCGATAGCTCTCTCTGAATAATGCTCTTCTTCTCCCTGATGATAGCCTATCTCCAATTTAATGCTTACGCATTCTAATTGGTGAGAATGTGTTTGACCCACGGAAATCTACAATGGATGAGCAAGAACAAGAAGTAATCCGTTTCAAGTTCTTCCATTGGCTGAATATCAGTTTGTAATTCGCATTACTACTGACGTTATTCTAGTTCATCAACTACTTGCTGATATGGGGTATCTATTTATGTGTTTCGAGCCTGGTATATTGTGACAATACAAGTGGTCTCTAGATGCACCAAGTATATAGAGATTGACTACTACTCTATTACCCATCATCTTCGCAAGCACACCATTCTTGTTCGTAATAACTCTTCCCTCCATTAGCTAGCTGATATTTTGACTCGGCCTTATCCCCTCTTACCCGCTACCTATTGCGAGCTTGAGGGATAGTGTGAAGACAATTTTATATGGTCCTAGTGTGTAATGCCTTTATGTGATAGTGTCTCATATAATATATATTTTCTTAGATTCAAATAGTTAGTCAATCTTCTGAATTTCTTGTTTTCTTGATTTGTTTCAAAATAAAATGAAACGAATCCAATCGTACATCAATGTCTAAAGCAATATGACAATTTTTTTTTTTACGAGTATGCCCACGTAACTTTTACAGGTTCACTTGTGCAATAGTACTAGTTTTACTACATGATGAGTTTGCCCATTGACTCCTTTAAAAGGTTTGGGTTTTAAATTGAATTAGACATACCATTTGTCTTTTCAAATGGTCTGTTTCTATACTCTCATTGAAACAAATCGATTCCGAACGGATCCAATTGAATCAAATCGATTTCAAAGAAAATCAAGGTTTCCAAACAAGGCTTTTAGAGAATGCAATGAGCACTTCCTCTTCATCATTCTACACCCTTCATGTTATTCCGAATATGGGATTAGCTCTAGCTGCCCTAAAGTTCAGAACACCTACTAGAGGTGGACACCATTATCTAAAGATTTTGAGTTAGTGGGACCATTCTCCATCCATGATTCCTAATAATGAATAGTGTGTGGGAAAATACCATAATACCAAGATTAAGCTAAACCTCGATAACAATACCAGCTAGTTCGCCTTGATCTCAGTAACCCATGCCTCGGCAGCTCGGCAAAGAGTGTCAGCTCGATAAAGAGTGTCAGCACGGCAAGACCACTCCTGATCTCGATAAAAGTACTAAAGGCCGGAAGTGGGCCATCGCATTCCTATGAGAATTACGAACATGCTTTGACAGATAGGGTGGCGCGTGATGGAGATAAGAAGTTGACTCTATCACCCCATCACGTCAGCTGTCCTAAGGGGAATAGAAACTTCCGATGGGATGTTCCCTTTTTACCTACCACTGGGTGTCAGGGTAAGGCCTGATGGGACCTTATCCCCACCTACCTCCACTCAACAACAAGATGGACGAGGACTCCATCTACGAAGATACATGGGGGTAAGCCCCATGAAGGTGCGCATACACGCACAAACTCAAACTCACTTCTCTTCTCCACTCATCCTTTGCTTAGTTGCAGAACTAACTCAGGCATCGGAGTGCCTTCGGCTGACGGCAGCTAGGGCCTCTGACCCCAGTTTCTCTCCTTCCCTTTCAGGTCTCGAGTATTCGGTCTTTCCCGTATTCAAGTTTTACTTCCTCCTAATTAAGTGGGTGTCGTTTTTTGCACTTACAATTGGCGCTATCTGTGGGGAACGACTGAACAAAAATCTACAAACACCATACCTCCAAAGACCAGAAATGGCGAAGGATCATCTAAGGGCCCGTCCCAACCACCTACATCGTCAAAGATGCTACCACCACCAATTCCTCGCCAAAGAAGGTCCGAGGGGAGGTTTGGCGCTGCAAGCATTGAAGAATTTGTGGTGACCCAGTCGGGCTCCTCGACGCGGGATGTGACAGCACCTTCCTGACGAGATGTACCGCCACTAGAACAACCCCGGCAGAGTAAGGAACACACCAAGCGAGGTGAGACGTCAGCACTGGCTAAGTCGCAATCTCATCATCAAGTCAACCCTGACGGTGACGATGACCCGCTCCTGGCGGATATCAGGGCCCAGAACCTTGTTATCCAAAAGAAGGACGAGCTCATTCGTCAACTCCAACAGTAGCTCCGGGAGAAGAGGAAAGCTCAGAGCCCACCTCCCAGACGCAGCCAGGCTTCTCCTTCGGCCAGACGAGAACTAAGGCACGTCCTGAATAACAAAAGGCGTGACAGAGTTTATGATGAATGCTCAAGCAGCAGCGATCTCAATGAAGGATCCAAGAAGCTACGCCAGAAGCCGGAGGACAATGGCGACCTAAGGGAGTGGCTCGATCATCAGATCAAGCAGACGATCCAGCAGCATATGGAAGTTGCTGGCTTCACCCGGGATCTGTTCAGCACCTACGAGACGGAGGATCTCAGCGCGTCTCCCTTCTCTCAGGAGGTCAGAAACTTTTTTCTTCCAGAGAAGTTCAATGTCCCGAGGTTTGTCCTTTATAATGGAACCTCAGACCCTACTGCGCATCTCCGACATTTCATTTAGAGGATGTCGTATGGGGTGACGAGGATTACCTGAACTATCGAGTCTTCTCCTCCAGCTTGAGAGACCTCCCCCTGAGATGGTTCTACACACTGCCGGAGGGCTCGATTTCAAGCTGGCGGCAACTTTGGAATTCTTTCCTGGAGAAATTCCAGGCTCATAGGGTCATCCCTAATACGGAAGTAGACCTTATGGCTCTCAGGATGCTGTAGAACGAGAATGTCACCCAGTTCGCCAAGAGATTCTGGACGATCTATAGCCAGATCGAACGCGCTTCTGACGAGGTGGCTGTCAAGTCCTTCCAACAGGCTCTGCTGCCGAGCAACGAGCTGTGGAAGGATCTAGAGCGGTTCCCCGTGGTCATAATGAAAGCATTGATGGCCCGAGTGAACCAGTTCATTGAAACAAAAGAAGACGAGGCCCGAGCCTGGAAGAACTTTGGCCTCTCCTCAGAAGACAAGCCATCCAAGAAGGACAAGAGATCCTCCAAGAGGGAAGAGTTAGACCGCCACAGGGCCCTGTCAACCTTGGCAGTGGCCTCGGTTCCGACTTCGAGGGGCGGCAAGAAGTTCAAGCCAGAAGCTACCACCTACAAGGCTGTAAACACGATCTTCAAAGAGCCGATCTACAAGCTCCTCAGCAAAATCAAGTCACAGCTCTTTTTCAAGTGGCCGCAGCCAATGAAGGGTGACCCGTCCTCCCGAAATCAAAACAAGTTCTGTACCTATCACAAACAGAATAGGCACAAAACCTAGGACTGCAAGGCCTTCAAGGCTCACCTCGAAAGGCTCGTCAAGGATGGGCACTTGAGGGATTACGTCAAGGAGGAAGGCAAAGACAATAGCCGATCTCAGCGTCAAGATGATGATCAGGACAGCGACGAACCGGAGGGCATCATCAACGTCATCCACCTCGCCCCTCCTCCGAAGGGGAGCAATCAAGCCCGTGCCGAGGCCAGGAGGGCCTCCCACCAGAAGCAGGTGATGACTGCTGAGTTGGAGCTTGCTGCAAAGAAGGCCCGAACAGAACGGCCCAAATCTGGTTCTCAGATAAGGACCTAGATGGCGTCCAGCTCCCCCACAACGATCCTCTAGTTCTCAACTTGAAGTTAAAGAATTTCCTGGTTCAGAGAGTCCTGGTGGTTCCCAGGAGCTCGTTAGAGATCCTCTACTATGATTGCTTCAAGAAGATGGGTCTCAAGGACGAGGATCTCCAGGCAGGCCGCACCCCTCTGGTGGGTTTCTGCTCGAAACCTGTGTAACCTACGTGTAGAATCTCCCTCAGAGTCCAAGTCGGAGGTGCATCCATGCAAACCAACTTCCTTGTGGTCGATGTACCATCCCCATATAACGTGATAATAGGAAGGACTTGGCTGCCCAGCATGGAAGCCGTGTCGTCCACTCGCCACTAGAAGCTCAAGTTCCCACTTGAGAACGAGAGCGGCCGAGTAGAGGTGATTACTATCAGAGGCGACCAGCACATGGCCAAACAATGCCTAATGGCTGTGCGGTCTGGCAAAGTAGAGTCATCACAGGTTTACATGGCCGAGCTAAACAGAGAGGCTGAGCTCGAAGATGTCGGTCGAACCCCAGCGCAAAAGAGCATCGAAGACCTCACAAAGATCAAGATCGACCCCAATGACCTTGACAAATTTTTTCTGCTGGGGCGTCAGCTTCCCAAGCCTAAGAAGACCAAGTTGCTGAACCTCCTGATACAGAACAAAGAGGTCTTTGCATGGACTTCCTATGAGATGCCAGACATCAGTCCCGAAGTCATGTGCCACAAGCTAAACATGGACCCCAAACAAAAACTAGTGATCCAGAAAGCTCGTAGAATGGGGATCCCACAAGCTGGGGCCGTGATCGAGGAGGTCTAGAAGCTATGAAAAGCCCAGGCAATCAGGGAAGTCCACTACTCGGAGTGGCTGGCCAACACGGTGGTGGTCAAGAAGAAGAATGGAAAATGGAGGGTCTACGTGGACTTCACCAACCTCAACAAATCCTGCCCCAAGTACAGCTTCCCCCTTCCAAAGATCGACCAAATGATTGACGCCACTACCGGACACGACCGGATGAGTTTTCTCGATGCTTACCGAGGTTACCATCAGATCCCGATGTCCGAGCCTGACTAGGAGAAAACCGCCTTCATAATACCCCAAGGCATCTACTGCTACAAAGTCATGCCCTTTGGGTTGAAGAATGCGAGAACAACGTACCAGCGGCTGGTCACTAAAATGTTTCGGGCCCACCTCGGCAAGACGATGGAGGTCTACATTGACGACATGGTTGTCAAGTCTAAAAGGTCACAGGACCACTTGGCAGACCTAAGTCAAACATTTGACATCCTCCAGCAATTCTAATTAAAGTTGAACGCGTCGAAATGTGCATTCGGCGTCGGCTCCGGTAGATTCTTGAGAAGCCTGGTCACAAGAAGAGGGATCAAAGCAAATCCGGACCAGATCTTGGCGATCCAGGAGGTACAGAGTCCAACCTCGGCGAAGCAAGTTCAGAGACTGACCGACATGGCTGCCGCACTCAATCATTTCATCAACCGAGCTTCTGACAAGTGCTGACCATTCTTTTAGCTGTTGAGGAAAAGCTCGAAGTTCCAGTGAACCCCGGACTGCGACCGAGCTCTACAGGAGCCCAAACATCATCTATCTTCACCACCCCTACTGTCAACACCAACGCAGGGCGAGGTGCTATACTTGTACCTGGCAGTCTCGGATCATGCAATGAGCTCGGTACTCATCAGAGAAGAAAACGGGCAGCAAAGGCCTATTTACTACACGAGCAAGATTCTCCTCGATGTCGAGACCAGGTACTTACAGTTGGAGAAACTTGCATTAGCACACGTCAGTGCTTCTCGTAAACTCTCCTATTACTTCTAGACATACACTATAGTGGTTGTTACAGAACATCCACTCAAGACACTCTTTAGAAAGGCAGACTTCTCTGGAAGAATCTCAAGATGGGCTGTCGAACTGGGACAGCATGATATCAAGTATCAGCCCAGAACGGTCATCAAAGCCCAGGTTTTGTCAGATTTCATTGTAGAGTTCACCTCTCCGAGTTCGGCACCAAGACTGCTCGACACCGAACTGGGGGGCAATAAGGATAAGGAAGAAGCCACCGAGACAGAGCAAGAGCGATCTTGGAAACAGTTCCTTGACTCGACTTGGAAAATCTTCGTTGATGGATCCTCAACATCCAAAAGGGCTGGCGCTGACATAGTCCTCCAATCTCCGAAGGGCCTTGTCATCGAACAAGCCCTGACACTTAGCTTCAAGGCATCCAATAACGAAGCTAAGTACGAAGCACTCATCGCCGGGCTGAACAGCACCAAAATCCTGGAAGCTCGACAACTTGTGGTCTTCAGCGACTCCCAGCTGGTGACGAGCCAGCTTAGCGGAGACTACCAAGCTCACGACAATAGAATGGCGGCCTACCTGGCTCATGCAAAAGAACTCCTCTCTCAATTTCAAAGAGCCGAAGTCCAATAGATTAGCAAAGAGTCTAATTCTCATACTGATGCCCTCGCCAACCTCGTTTCTACTGTTGAAGCCTGGAACAAAAGAACTGTCGAAGTGGAGACACTGGAAAAGCCAATCATAAAGCTCCAACCACCTCGGCAGCTCATGTGTGTTAATCTCGATCCAAGCTGAATGGACCCAATCACTGCCTACCTAAGAGACGACCAGCTGCCTGAAGACAAGAACGAAGCTCACAAGATCAGGCTGAAAGCAACCCGGTTTTGGTTATCACCGGATAGCAGGCTTTACAGGAAGTCATATACCGGACCCTACCTCCAGTGCGTCTATCCGAACAAAGTCAAAGACTTCCTTTATGAAATTCATGAGGGAATCTGCGGCAGTCACATTGGAGGCTGGTCACAGGCACACCGAGCTATCAGCCAAGGCTACTGGTAGCCCTACATGCAAAAGGACGCCTAGCTGTACGCCAGAAAATGCGAGAAGTGCAAGAAGTTCTCACACTCCCTCCACCAGCCAGCGGAGGATCTGAGGCCACTCTCTAGTCTGTGGCCCTTCGCTCAGTGGGGCCTGGATATTGTGGGACCACTCCATCGAACTCCAGGGAATAAAATTAGCCACCGATTATTTCACCAAGTGGATTGAAGCCAAACCTCTGTCCTCCATCACCGAGCAGGACACGAAGAACTTTGTGTGGAAGAACATCATTACAAGATTTGGGATCCCACGAACTCTGCTCTCAGACAACGAGATTCAGTTCAATTCCAACTTCTTTATAAACTTCTGCCAGGAGCTCAGCATAAAAAACGTCTACTCCACCCCGGCGTACCCACAAAGCAACGACCAAGCTAAAATATCGAAAAAGGTGGTCCTCAACGGGCTCAAAAAAAGACTTGACCGAGCTAAAGGAAGATGGGCAGAAGAACTCCCAAGCATCCTGTGGGCATACAGAACAACTCCGAGACACTTCACCTTCGCAACACCATTCTCCTTAGCCTACAAAATGGAAGCAGTGATCCCTCTTGAGGTCGGCCTCCCGACTCTTAGTTCCGAGCTTTGTGACCAAGGACTGAACGATGTAAACCTAGCCCGAGAGCTGGACCTAGCCGAGGAACGAAGAGAAGCAGCAGCTATCCGCCTACCTGCCTATCAGCAACAGTTGGCTAAGGGTTACAATCGGAAGGTCAAAGAAAGGAGATTCTCGGTTGAAGAACTGGTCCTGAAGAAAACGCTCCCCAGGGACAAAAACCTGAACAAAGGCAAGCTGGCACCTAATTGGCATGGACCATTCAAAGTGCTCTCAGTTGCAGGATGATCCTCGTACAGACTTGAGGACATGGAGGGCAAAGAGTTACCACGGCCATGGAATGCAATGCACCTCAAAAAATACTATTTCTAAGATGCATTTAAAACTTGGATATCAATAAAAATCGTTCTTCTGAAAATGATCTCTCTCTTTCGTTCTCAAGAAAAACTCTAAGTTATCCGGCTCGGTAACAGTACCAGCCATATTCAGCTCAGTGATGGCACCAGCTACAACTCGGCAAGAGTGCCAGCTATATCCGGCTCGGTAACAGTACCATCCATATTCAGCTCAGTGATGGCACCAGCTACAGCTCGGCAAGAGTGTCGGCGATATCCGGCTCGGTAACAGTACCGGCCGTATTCAGCTTGATAGTGGCACCAGCTACGGTGCGGCAACAGAGCTAACACTTGGAGGTACACTTGGTTACAGAACCAGGTACGCTACCACCAAAAAGGAAAATACCTTAAAATGTTCAAGGCATCGACCTCGGCATCCAAGAACACCTTAGGTTGAAGAACCAAGGTGGATTTCTTATGTCAAGTCAAAGATTTGTCCTAGTTCATCCCCAGTGGTTATGGTTACAAGTTTCTGAGATTTCGGTTACTGAACCAAGCTCAGTTACTTAAGCAAAAGTCCTATTTTAAGTGTGCGAGGCGATCAGTTAGAGTACCGAGACTAACTACTTAAGCAAAAACAGGCATACCATACACACCATTACAGCCAGAGCATGAGAAAAATGATATTTCATTAAATAAAAATCTCATTACAGCATGGAGAGATACAAAAGGGAAGGAAAATTCAGGGGGCAGCAACCTTAGTGTTTCAATCAATCTCCATCTGTGCAGCTGCGACTTTCGGGAGGACTTCAGGTTCGGCCAAGCTAGCTTCAGGGTTAGCTGGGGTAGCTTCAGGGTTGGCTAGGCAGGCTTCAAGCGCAGCATCCACCGCTGGAAGAGCCTCAGAGGCCGGGTCTAGGCCAGAGGGCGCAGCAACACTGGAAAAGGGGGCAAAGCCCGAGCTCTGAAACTTGGGAGGATGCCTGAAAGCAGGATCATCCTCAGGAACTCCCGCCTTCTTCAAAGCTGCTTTCCATCCAAGCTCCCAGGCTCGCTCACGGATCCTCTGCATCTGCACTTTGAATTTCGCAGTCACTTCCCGGATTCCCTCCTCATAAGCAGCGTCGAACTCGGCTCCCAATTTCTCTTCAAGATCGGCCTTCTGCTTCGCCAGAGCAGATTCGAGTTCGGCCTTCTTCTCCTCCAGGGAAGCTTCGTATGCAGCCCTCTCCCTGTTTCTCTGGGTGACCAGGTCGACCGCCGCCCTTTTCTGATGATGCATGTCCTCCTCCAGCTTCTCGACCTCGGCCAACGCCTTCTCGAGGTCAGCTGCAAGACCGGCGCTCTTGCTCGTCTCTTCCCTCAGCCGCTCGTCCTTGGCGTCCAAGGCCTTCTGGAGCCCCTCCTCACACTTAGCTACCTTGGTTTCGGCTTCTGCCAGCCTCCCTATGCCGAACTGGCATTTTTGTGCCGCCTGTAAAAGAAAACACGCATCAGAATACAAATACTGGAGTCAAACACTTATGGAATTTTGTCGGAAACTTACCGAGATGGCTGACCGCATTGTTGACAGTAGCAGGGTTGCGTTGTCTATCCTCTCCCACTTCTCCATGTCCATAGGTAAGGTGCATGCTCGCCCCAGCGCTGCGACCACAAAGGGACTGTTGGATACGCTGTCCGCTACGGTCAGTAGCCTCCCAGCCACAACCTCGAGGTCTGGCCTCCATATGTCTGGCAGAGGGGACTGAGGTGCTGCCTCGCCAGGTGACAGCGCGGCGGAGAACTGGACGAGGCCTCGATTGTGGGCCTTTTCTCTGGCCGGCCCCCCTCTTCCAGGACCTCGGTGGGGCGCTCCCGGTCTCCTGTACTCGGAGAAATTTTGGCGGCCGAGTCACTAATGACGATGGCGGATGGAGGAGTGGGAACAGAGGTGGTCGCGACAGCCACAGAAGAAGGAGGCGGAGACAGAGCATCCCCGGCAGGATGGGGGGCATCTGGGGAATGGTCCCCGAAGGCCAGGTCCTCCACCACGACACGGGGACGACGCCGACGCAGCATCTCTTCCTCTTCTTCCTCTTCCGAGCTGGAAAAGACAGCTGCTCGTCTCCTTGGCAGCGAAGAAGTCTCGACGACCGCTGCGGTGGTCTTGGCAGGCCCCGGGTTTGAACGGGACTGAGAAGCCCTTTCACCGAACTCAATCGGATGCCCGGCAGGAACCGCAAGCGTCACCTGCTCCCCGCTCGTTCCTTCTCCAAAAAGCAGGGACTCTACCCCAGTCCCTCTCCTCTTGTTGAAGGAGCGGTACCTCGGTTCGTACTCTAGGAGCGACCACGCAGCTCTGGTGTTATGACCGCGGTAGTTCCTTTCTTGCAGGAGCTGAGCGTCGTTCCTCCCCCAATCGGTCCTCTTAGCCATCTGCCTTCTCTAACGGAAGTCTGCACAGTAAACAAAAGATGTCAGTCCAGCAAAAATAAAGGCAAAAAAAAGAAAAGAAAAAGAAAGCCGAAAAATCTCGGTCTTTACTTGGAGGGGTCCCAAGGCGACGAGGGATCCGGACTAATCTTGACGCCTTTGACTCACCAAACTCCCATTCACCCGAGACGAACACTCGATCATCTCCCGCATACCGGTTGGAGTCCTCCAAGGCGGTGACAAAGCCGGACCGTCTCGCCCTCACCCGGAGGTAGTAGGCGTCCCTGTCTGTGGACTTGCAGAGGTCATACAGATCCTCGATGTCCGAGACACCAAGGTTGATCCCTAAGATTCTATTCAGCTCTACCACCCCCATTATTATTTTGAAGTCATTCTACATCAGTTGGCAGGGGCATAGGTTCCATTCTCTAAGGCAGTCCCTCAAAAGCGGATGAAGGGGGAACCGAACCCCACCTTCTATCACGGTGACTAGCCAGAACGGCATCCAGCCGTTGTGGAAGATAATGCCGTCAAAGGGGTCCTCAAGGTTATCTAGCCTAACCTCCATGTTGTCCGAGATCTTATATTTAACCCTAAAGGCAGCTATGGCCTGTGGGTTTTCTAGCCAGTATCTATAAACCCCCGTTCTCAAGATTCAGAGTAAACGAAATGGAAGAAAGAAAACAGAAACCCCTAGAGAGGGGAATGCGCAGAAGGAGACGACTTACTAACGAAAAAAACTCAAAATTAGAAAGTTTTCTTCTCCAGCAAAAATCTTTCCTCTCCAATGAACGCAAAAGAAGAAGATCAAGACGAAGATGCCCTAATTTATAAAGGACAGAGGCGCCATTTCGATTTTCAAAACGGCCGTACGAGGCGTCACCTCGAGCAACCCTCATGCCTCTTCGAAGCGATTGGGCGGCCGCCGAGAAGATGACACGTGGCACCAGCAATGCATTTCTCGAAGACTATAAAATACCTCGGGCAAACGGAGAGACACATGACATTAGCCACCGTCACTAAGATAAGGAAGAGCTTCCGCTCCAAACTTATCACTCAGGAAGGCTCCACCATCACAGTACTTCGCCTTTGTGCTTCGGTAACGGTACCAACACGACAGTTGCATTCGGCTCGGTAACAGTATCAGCGCGGCAACCATCCTCAGCTCGGTAGCAGTACTAGCTCGTAAGGACCACTTAGCTTCCAACCTCCAAGAGTTGGAGAACTCTAAGAGATCAAAAGCTATAAGGCAATTGTGTGGGAAAATACCATAATACCGAGATTAAGATAAACCTCAGTAACAGTACTAGCTAGTTCGCCTTGATCTCAGTAACCCATGTCTTGGCAGCTCAACAGCTCGGCAAAGAGTGTCAGCACAGCAAGACCACTCCTGGTCTCGGTAAAAGTACTGAAATGGGCCATCGCACTCCTATGAGAAGTATGGACATACTCTAACAGATAAGGTGGCGCGTGATGGAGATAACAAGTTGACTCTATCACCCCATCACGTCAGCTGTCCTAAGGGGAATGGAAACTTCCGATGGGATGTTCCCTTTTTGCCTACCACTGGGTGTCAGGGTAAGGCCTGATGGGACCTTACTCCCACCTACCTCCACTCAACAACAAGATGGATGAGGACTCCATCTACGAAGATACATGGGGGTCAGCCCCATGAAGGTACGCATACACGCACAAACTCAAACTCACTTCTCTTCTCCACTCATTATTTGCTTAGTTGCAGAACTAACTCAGGCATCGGAGTGCCTTCGGCTGACGGCAGTTAAGGCCTATGACCCCAGTTTCTCTCCTTCCCTTTTAGGTCTCGGGCGTTCGGTCTTTCCCGTAATCAAGTTATACTTCCTCCTAATTAAGTGGGTATCGTTTTTGGCACTTACAAATAGTATTACCGAAACATATTAGAGAACTCCTTGTAACAATCCAATTCTCAATTCTAATGATCACTGTGACAAGAATATCTTGAGTGGATGGTAATTCTCTTTTGAAAATCCTTTCATTCTTTCCTTTCCATACGGACCTAAATAATAGGCAAAAGAAATGAAACTAAAAAGAACCAGGCCACAGCCACGAAATGGAGCCAATTATCAACTATCTGTCAACTCACATAAAGAACTAAGGAAAACACCTCTTTTTAAAGGAAGTGACAGTAGATGAAAGAATCCACTTCCAGTGGATGAATAAGTGATTGATAGAATTAACTTGTACATAGAGCAAATGTCTCTGATAGATTCTGCATTAATATATTTCCTCTGAGGTTGTCCACTATGGATACTCTACCAATCACCCCTAACCAACTGAAAGCCTTCGTTCTTAATTAGGGAACTTTCCTAAACCATATGGCTTCCAAATTCAGGAATCCTGCTCATCCCTATGGATAAAAACATTAGAAAGCACACTCATCGGTGATTCATATTTTGGATTTTTGGACTAATGAAAGACTCCTCACGGACACCCCCCAATTCACATTGTTTCCATCCCATGCATAGCAACTGAACTAAAGACACTACTATAAGCAACTCTAAGAAACGTAGGAAATAAACAAAACAAAAGCCCAATACTCACCCAGCCATCCATCCTAACTGTAAAGCTCATCATGTTTTGGAAGATTTTCCCCTTACCACTGGACTCATCCCAAAGACAACAGAGGACTCTTTAACAACCCGAATTGTACTTGGGAACTTTTTCTATAGGCAACCCACTCACCCTCACCATTCTTGGGACCCATTTGTTTCCCTAAACTACGTAGAAACTAAATATAAAAGGAATTTATAGTCAAATGGGCTCAATCGAAAGGTCATTAAAGAGGTGATGTGTGAAGGAGGGGATATAGATGAGACCTTTGAATTAATAGGGTTATGGCCGGGTATTAATTTCGCCGGGTATTCATTTTCCACCGATCCTTGATTCAACTTCTACGAAGAGGAGGTTATTTGATGGTCATTTTTTAATATTCATCTTTGGTTCTTATTTTTAACTACTTATAAAAGACAATCCTATGCAATGACTACACAAAAGACCTACCTTAGAGAAAATTAATTTCCAATAGAAAATTCCTTCTCACACGATTCAACTTTTCACTTCCAGTGTCATTTTAAACAATGGCATGTAGTTCACACGCAAGTTGAATAAAGATGCTTTGACTTTTCAACCTGGCATTTCATTGGCTTAGTAAACCCCAAATAACATCTGCCCTGCCATGGACACACGACACATTTATGATGTTTACTAAACTTACTCCGTGATAGGTATGGGTCGGGTTTGATTATGTTTTGATTTTTTTTTTTTTTTTTCTCTTTTCTGCTTTACAAGAGAATGAAACTCACTACCCATGGACACTACACAATGTCCTCTAATCAGCTGAGCAATTGCTGGAGATTTTTTATTTGTCAACTACATATTCAGCACCAAATGAGTAGAGTCCCAAAGCCATGTGACTTTTATGCATTATAGCCTATTTAAAAAAAGTAAAATGATCATAAGTGGAGTGAAGACGGTGAAAGTAGCTCTAAATCCGACTCAGGTCAAAATCTATAAAATTTACTCAGCATAGAATCCGATAAAACCACTACCAAACCCGCTCCTAATAAGACAGGGCAGGATAGGGCGGGTCACCAATTGAAAACCATCCATTGCCATTCCTTCGCGGAAGATAATGGGGCTGCAAAGAACCAAAAGGTTCAAGCTCGAGGACATTTGATGTGCCAGAAACATCAAGGGCCTTTAATTTCTAGTGGATTGAAGGGTCGACGTGAAGATCCAGAGGGCCTGGTCATTGTAAACTAAGCAGTTAACTCGATCCACCCATAAATCAGGGTTCATGCATTTGGACATACTAAGCCACTGTAAGTGACAGCTGTTTTGTTCTTGCCTAACAGGTTACAGGTAAATAGATTTTAAGGTGAACTGAGTTCAAGTAACCCTTTCCCATCGAAAGTGGGAATTTAGAACTCCGCCTTCAATTCTTCACTATTAACCCTCTTCAAGAGATCACATTCTTAATAAGTCATAACCAGGGATTGTTTTTATGCATGGGATATGAAAATGGGATTCAACCATGTGAAACATATTACCATGTTTGTTTGGAAGCACTATTTTCATGAATAAATGATATGGGATTAAGTTGCTTTTGTGTTTTTCACATTTTTCTCAAAATCCATGGGGATATAAGATATGAAAATTCATGTCTTTTGGCTCATCATTGATATGAGAAATATTGAATGGCTAGATCATAAATTGGGAGCCCATGAAAGTGTAGATGTATAGGTTGGGGTTTCTTAGGGCATTTTAAAATACTTAATTTAGGCCCGTTTGGTAATTTTACTTTTAAACTCAAGTGAAATGAGGTGAAGTGAAGCATCAAATTAAGAGGGAATAAAATATATATAGGTCATGATAGTATTTTATTTTTAGTTGTTTAGTACGGAATCTTTTTGACCTTTTGTATAAAAAAATAAAAAAAATTTGTCTTTTAGTAGATAAATGTGGTTTCTTTTTTATTTATTTTTTTTAGAGATAAAGGGAATTTTGAATTAAAATGCTCTTGATGTGACATCTTTTCTGAAAAAGAAAAATAGAAGCGTTACTTGATTTTTAGTATTTTAGTAAAATACCAAACATGCCCGAATTCAGTGGGAGTAGACGGGCACCAAGAGATGAAGATGAGTGGATAAGTTCAAGACTTGGCCCACCCGACGAACACCACCTTGACTGAAGGTGGCCAAGAACCTCTTCGACCTTCTCATATTTCTATCAGCCATTACTATTGCGGTAGGGAACCTCTTCGACCTTCTCATATTTCTATCAGCCATTACTACTGCAGTAGGGGTCGCATGATGAAGATGATCACGACACACAAGGCAAGAGGAAAATATATTGAATGAACGAGAACCCATGAAACACACGTAGAAGATCTAACTTCAACTTGGATTGAAACTGTCAGTATATAGAAGATTGTAGATACAACAAAAGAAGAATATGGGAATCGATAACACTCAAACGATTGATGACAGTTGGATGCATAGTCATGTACATTGCCTTTGCATCTAATGAGATAGTAGTATACCAATGACAGTACAGAGAAGTAAGGTTTCTATGACTTTGAAGGTCCGACACCCATTGATAAGCTCCTCACCGCGACCTTAACTGCTCCAACGGCGCCAAGTTGCATCATCTCTGGGCTTAACCCTCGGCTGTCACTCTTGGAACCCTCCTCTACCTGAACCCCAACATAAAATGCTATCTGCAAAAGGAACATAAAATATTTATCAGGTTATTTCATCTGCTATTTTATGCCAGGTTCATGGTTACAGAAGTCGCACTTCCCCTTGCTAGTTAATCATGGATCTGTGTTTGACTTCTCAAGGATCAATGCTGGAATTTTTCCCCCAAATGCAACTAACTAGTAGGATATTGAGAGGGAGTATGATGATGTTCCATTGATGAATAGGGAACTCAGCATGGATTATTCTCATCAATCATGCATTATTCTGCACTCGGTTTTGGATAATCTGTTGCATGTTCCATCCATGAATTGGGCAGATATCAGTGCATAGTGATTGCCAGACCATGCATCTAATGGGCCCTACCTCTGGAGAGGCCACACGAAAGATAGTTTTCAGGACTGAGGTCTTTAAAAACTGGGCCCAGCCATCAAACTGGTAAGTGCTAAGGTTCCATGATGTTAACATGAATTTGCGTGGCATCAAATAAATTAAAAAATAGAATAAATCCAGAAATAAATTTGGAAAGTAATCATAACCATTAAAAAAAAATGTATTAGAAAAAAGGTTTCAATTTTTATAAACACTTTTTACAATTTAAGATTTAAAATTGAAATTAACAAACAATTTGAAGTTTTCAACTTAGCTTGTTATATTATTTTTCTCCGATTCTACTTATTGGAAACTTCTTAAATAACTAAGCCAGTTTGAATAGTTTAAACGGTTGACCGGAACAGTTCACATGTTCAGCTAAGGGCAAATGGTTTAGGTAACCAAAGTGCTACATGAGGTCCATAACAGTTAACAGTTCCTGACATAATTTAAAAAGGCATCGTTAATCAAGAACGAGCACTTTGCCTTCATCGGCCTCAAAATGACCCTCTGATCTTCACTACAGAGGAAAAACTCCAGAGGAAGAACACCAAAAGTAAACCATCTATTCCTTCTACAAACTTTAAAATAGTTAAATCAACCTTCAGATTTTACAACATTACCATCCGGCATTAGGGATGCAATCAGAGAATTTCATTTTCTAGTCTCCTTCCAGTCTGTACATTACTACTGCACTACTTGGCAAGTTCAAATCTATCCATACGATTTTTATCAGCCCAAAATTGATGAGGCAGATTATGATCAGGATCCTTGTGGACATGTCACCAATATAGCCATTGAATACCTTGATTGGCTTGATCGAAAGAAAGGCTCAAATTTTGATGTAAATCAGGGAAACATCAAGCATAAGGGGCCAAAAATTTAGATTGGATGGCTGGGATGGATCCAAATCCATTTTTAAAAATTCAGAATTAATTAGGGAATCAAAACAGCATCCTAATAATCCTTTTGGACCATCTAATCGGGACCAATTAAGTTCAAACCAGGGCCATACAGGACACCCGTACCCTGTTCTATTAGACACGTCTTTGATTGGTCAAACAGGTCCAAAAAGTGGGGACCACAGATCCCATAATATGGACCGCCCAATGCTTCTATATTTCATTAGCTATATCACCTTCTAAATGAAGGAATATCCAAGATGGAGACTTTCCAACAAGCACATGCTAAAAGCAAGGAGGGAAAATAGCTAATGTGACCCAAATCCATGGTGGACGACCAAAGAAAGGAGTACTACTCACGTTTTGTGTTTTTCCATGGCAAGTTTTAGAAAATTTGTTATATGCTTTGCCTAAAGAAATTGCCATTGATATTCTTTCTTTAGATGGGTGGCTAAGCTTAAAGTAGATTTAGAGTTTTAAGTTAGTATGGGAAGCAATCCAAAGGTGAGACCTACTACAAATGGGTTGCGGGCCCACAAAGAGTGCAACAATCCATCATCCAAGCCAAGCCATGATATATCTCCACATGTTCAAGTGGATCCAACGCGTGATTTGCAGCCACAACAAAAACGAAAGAGAAGGTGGAAACGAAAGTGATGAACAGTGGATGCAAACTTGAGGTCGAGTCTTTTTCAAGCGAGGAGTCTGACGCAGGAACTTATATCAAGATTCATGTGGATATGTGACCAATCTAGCCAATAAATATCTCGATCAACTTGATCGAAAGATGGGCACCAAAACTTTATGTAAAGCAAGGAAATATGAAACATGACGCTAAAACTTAGGTTGGAAGGTCGAGATGGAACTAAATCCATTTTGAAAAATTCAGAACTAATTAGAGGATCAAAACAGCATCCTAATGATCCCTTTGGACCATCTAATCGAGAGCCCAACTAAGTTTGAACCAGGCCCATACGGGACGCCCATACCTTGTCCTGTTGGATACATCTTTGATAGGTTCAACAGGTCCCAAAAAAAAAAAAAACCATAATATGGAAAATCCAATGCTTCTATATTTCATTAGCTATCACTTTCTAAATGAAGGCTTATCCAAGAGGGAGACTTTCCAACCATACACATACTCAAAGAAAGGAGGGAAAATAGCTAACTTGAGCCAAATCCATGATGGACAACCAAAGCCAGAGGGAGTCCTCACATTGGGTGATTTTTCTTTTTTGAATGGTACATTGGTTGATTTTTCACGCCTACTTTTTAGAAAATTTTGTTATATTCAATATCTTAAGATATATTATCATTAGTATTGTTTCTTTAGATGGATGGCTAGGATTAAAGTAGATTTAATGGTTCTCAGTTTTTAGAAACCTAGTTAAATCTATTGTAAGTGACAAACAGTGTAGTTTTGGATATTCTATTGAAAATTAAATAAAGTTGCTATGAGCATTTTTCCTTTCCTTCTCCTTGGTTTGAGTGGTCTCCCACTAGATGGAATATGAATGCCGGTTTAGAATGCTAATCAGTAAGTGGTTCTATTGTTTTCCCTTGTGATTACATAGGATGAATGTTGATTTTGTGATTTGGGTTTTAAGTGGGCCATAATTGATTGGGATTTGGCTTCCTTGACTGCGTCAAATATGGAGCTTAGATGTCATCATTCTCTGCAGACTTGGTAAAATCTAATGAATGTAAATAGGCCTAAGGTTTTTTATAATAAAATCTAATGAATGTAAATACGCCTTAGGTTTTTTAGTGTCATTAAAGTAATGAGAAGGGGGGACTATATCTAGCAGGGAGTCAGGTTGTAGAAACTAGGAGGTACACTTCTGAATTCGCCTCATAAACATGTTGAAGTGTGCAAGTCATGGTTGTGTTGTGCAGAACAAAAATAAGATCAACACAATGTTTCTTCAGAACTAAAAAACACGTGCCATAGTGTGCGAGATTCTGATATCTGGAGAAAATATTAAAAACAAACATCATGAATAGGGAATTGCAAACAGGATCAGTGCCAGCTAAGCAAATTAGAGACAAGCCAGTGAAACATTTTGAGATTGTCAAGTGCCACTTAGATTAATGGAAGGTTCTTACAATAAGAGCCAAGAACTTCAACATTGGGTTTCGAACAAGACGGTCTATCGATTTGATAGATATACTTAAATCCACGAAAAAAGAATGCCCATCTATAGCAGAACTCACTCTAAGAATGATTCAAACCATGAACCATCACACCACATAACATGTCAAGACGCACCAGATGACTTGAACAAAGCACTTGGGTGAAGATGGACGTGTTTTCAATTATTATTCAAAGAAAAAGAAAGACATCTTCAATGAGTCTAAAAAACACACAAAGAAACTCACATCCAGAAATGCAAAATCAAGGCAAGCAAAAAAAAAAAAAAAAAAAAAAAAAAAAAAGGAAAGATTTTTTGTAAGTCCCATTTTAGAAGTAATTAAGGACTTAATCATCATATCATGCACCAGTTTAATAAAAAAAATATGATTTTATGTTTGTGGGCATCAAAGTTTGAATTCGGGTCAAAATTCATTGGAAAATCACATTTTACATAAAATCATGAATTTCTCTATTTCTTGGAAAATGATGAACTTTCTTTGCACCATTGATTTAATTAAAGATAATTAGAAATAATGGTGAAATTTTATGCATCTATTTAGTGTGAATTGGGCCCGCATCTTGCATCATTCCTTTCGTATATGAATAGATTATTCTTTGATCTTTGCAGTTAATTTTTAAGGGAATTTCAGAAATTGGGGCCCGCAGAAGAGAATTGATGAAGTAAATGCACCATGGGACCCATCTACTTTTGGCATGAATTCCAAGGTAAGGGCGGCCATGGTTGCGTCTGCTCTCATATGCAAAAACTCAAATTTAATCTCTTGAATATAAGTTCTAGATTTGTGGGCCATGTGATGAGCCGTCCTATCTACTCTCCAACAAATATTGCTTACATGTCATATGAATGGCTAAGATTCAAAACAAGCCAAACAAAGAAGAAAAAAATGCAAAAAAAAATCCAGCCAAGGTGGAGGACGTCCAAGACATGGGAGTTCAAGCATTGCACACACTAGTGGGGCCCATCATGTCATGTGTTCTAATTGCAAATACAAATCTGAGTTTCAGATTTGGAATTATTTTAGCCAAGGTGGAGCCCACATTATTGCAGAATTTCAGAAATCATCCTTACCTCTTTGAGAGAAGATTCTTGGAAATTCAAAAGGTAAAATAGAAGGCATGAGGATCAAGGAATCCTAAGAGCTAAGGGAGCAAATAATTCAAAAGAGGAAAGGAAGATAAAGAAAAGAAGCAAGAATAAAAATAAAAAGAAGAGATATTGCACGAGAAGGTGGAGGACGACCAAGCATCCCTAATCCATGTATGACACGCCCAATTGGTCCCACCATCCTAGCAAAATCTGAATTTTAAAGCTTTGTTGCAATCAAGTTGGGACCCATCTAAGGAGATTTTTCCAGCCATGAAGAGCTCTAAAAAAATGGAAGATCTTGCTCAGCACTCAAAGTTGGAAACAAATTCAAAGAGTCCAAGATTTTAGCACTAATTTGTTAAATTTAGCTCCAAAAAGGCCTCGAGATTTGAAGTTTGCAACCCAAGATTTATCCAAGAAGACATCACACGTGAAGCACCTCCATCCCAAGATTTCACACGTCCAAGATGGGGGAACACATGCATCCAAGATTTGTTTCAAATCTGAAATTTCAGATTTGAATTGTTTCTTAGCCAAGTAAGTGGGACCCTTTTCAAGAGAAGCAAGTTACAAAGAGAAGTTTAAATTGAAAAGGACTTTTGGTGGCAAGTCAATCAACAATGGAACTCCAAGATTGTTCAATCTCAGCCCTCCAAATCCTATCCAAACTTGGACCCCACACTTTAAACCCTTCCAAACCCAAATCCCTTGCGACCCAAGTCATAAAAAGAAAATATAAAAAGACCCCAAAAGGGGCTGAACATCCACACCATTCCCCCCATTCCTCTTGGAGACCCCAAAAGGGGCTGAACATCCACACCATTCCCCCCATTCCTCTTGGACAACCAACAACCCATCTCCCCCTTTTCCATTATTTTTTTCTTCATCTCTCCTCCTTCCATCACTACTTCATTCAAGGCCTTCCCTAAAACACACCACCACTTGGTTTTTACGTTGCCGCCGTTGCTATCGTCACTCTACCATTGGACCAGCCTCTCATCATCTTCCCTTGCTTGAATTCAGATTGCGAAACGAGAGCCAGTTGGATCGCCGTTCGAGATCGCGAGTCTTAGTGTTTCATGTATCTAGGGTAAGGTTGGATGCACTTTATTTTGATTCAAATAATTTTGTAATGGTTGTTTGCTTGTAATGGTTCTTTCATTAATAAATCAAGTTTATGGGGTCTTGGTCTTCACAAATGGGTCAACACCGAATTCTTTTACGTAGTGATAGTGCGCACTTGGTGCGGTGGTCTTGATTTTTCTTGACAGCATTTAGCAAAGTAACCGTTGCAAAGTTTTAGAATTAAAATCCATTTTGTTTATTCTCTGATTTTATTTTATTTTATTTTCATTTTTATGCATCTTAACAATTATTGCAATTGGTTGGACTGATAAATCTTTTGGTGGATGCAGTAGTTAAATTAGGTTTCTAGATTAGGATTTTATTTTTCTTTGGTTGCAAGTAATTTTTTAGACTTGCAATTTTATTTTTTTAAGTAGGACATTTGATTTGTATAGGTTTTTTTTTTTGTAGGCTAGAACTAGTTTTTCAATAGGACAGGTTTCGTGCAATAGATTGCTCTCCGTGGATCAACCCGGCTTCACCAGTTATTACTACAATCGCGGCCTTGCACTTGGGGCTACGAACAAGTTTTTGGCGCTGGCCTGATTCGATTGCTTTACGGGGTCTATACCTTCAAATGTGTCCCAATTTTGTACAGTATCTACCAAAAACTGAAGGCAGGTCCGTGCTTGATTTGGGTTCTTCGCCATTAACTCCCCATTGCACATCATCTCCACGAATTGACGTGTTTTTGGACTAAGTCCATCATAGAAGTGACCAATTGTATTGTGCAATTCAAATCCGTAGTGGGGACATGCAAGGAGTAGTTCATTAAAGCGTTTCCAACACTTGTAATAAGGCTCCTTGTCTTTTTGTTTAAAATTCATAATATTTGTCCGTAAGAGGTGTTGGTCTTATGTAGTGGGAAAATTTTCTTCAAAAATTCCCGAACCATGTCGGACCATAGAGCAATCGAATTGGGCTGTAAGGAGTGAAGCCATGCCTTGGCCTTATCTTCGAGGAAAAATGGAAATAAACAAAATTTTATAAGGTCTTCCCTCACATTATTGAAGTGTAGTGTTGCACACACTTTTTCAAACTCTCTTACGTGCAAATATGTACTTTCGATTCAAGTTCATGAAATTTGGGAAGAAGCTGGATTACTCCCGGTTTGATATCAAATTGACCCGCACCTGTGGGTATAACCATGCACGATGGTGTGGCTTGTCGTGTAAGGTGAAGGTAATCACGTAGACTCCTAAGAGGTTGATTCTTTCCCATTACCGTTCACATTTTCGTCTTTATTCCTAATTTCATCATGATCACTATGCTCATCAGCCATATTGGAAATCCTAAGAGAACCGAGAGATCTAGATTCGTAGAATTCAATCAAGCTCTTGACAAGTGATTCCTTCCTTTCTAACCGATTTGAGGTGTCCCTCTGCCAAGAAGGTGGGGATCTTTCTTTCTTTTTCGGAATTTTGAAAAGTTTTTTTTTTTAATAAAGAAACCTGGAAAGAAAAACTACCTAAGGTCCGTTTTTTAGACTTAAAAGAAGATTTCCAAATTCTTGCAAAGTCTTAATCTTAGAGAGTTTGATATCTCTAAGGAAAGTTCCCAAACTCAAGTCTATGAAACTGGCCCGACCAGGTAAGCCCCTAGATCAGTGGTGGGGTTGCGATGCGTTGCAAGGGTCCCGCTTAAAAACCACCTTCCAAAACAAGAGACTTGTCTCCCTTATCTAATGGGAATGGGACAAAACCTAGACATCGAAACAATCAAGAAAGGCAGTTTGTATCGACTACAGAAAGTTAAATGTTGTCACACGAAAGGATCCTTTCCCCCTACCCTTTTTAGACCAAATCTTAGAACGGGTGGCTAGCCACGAGTATTATTGCTTCTTAGATGGATATTCTGGGTACAATCAGATAGAGATCGCCTCGAAAGACCAAGAGAAAACAACTATCACATGCCCCTTTGGCACCTTTGCTTACCGACGGATGCCCTTTGGGCTATATAATGCTCCTGCAACCTTTCAAAGGTACATGCTGAGTATTTTTAGTGATATGGTGGAACGTTTTCTCGAAGTCTTCGTAGACGATTTCTCAGTTTTTGGAGATTCATTCTAAGATTGTTTGAGCAACTTAACTAAGGTCCTCTCTAGGTGTGAAGAAAAGAACTTA
Source organism: Persea americana (assembly GCA_029852735.1). Lineage (NCBI taxonomy): Eukaryota > Viridiplantae > Streptophyta > Magnoliopsida > Laurales > Lauraceae > Persea > Persea americana. The sequence goes on from CM056816.1 coordinate 22,192,119, forward strand.
GTATTAAATTGTGAAAAATGTCATTTTATGGTACGACAAGGGATTGTCCTTGGCCACATTGTATCATCAAGAGGATTGGAAGTGGACAAAGCCAAAATAGACTTAACTGCCAATTTGCCCATCCCAAAAACCCTGAGATGTAAGATCTTTCTTAGGGCATGCCGAATTCTACAAAAGGTTCATAAAAGATTTCAGTGTCATTTCAAGCCCATTATGCAACCTTCTTCTAAAAGGAAGCAGAATTTGAGTGGACGGAGGCATATCAAGCGGCTTTTACCAAGCTTAAGGACATGTTGACGACTGCTCCAATTATGCAACCTCCAGATTGGAGCCTGCCCTTTGAAATCATGAGCAATTCTAGCGATTATGCGGTTGGGGCAGTTCTTAGGCAATGTAGGGACAAAAGGCGATATGTGATTTACTATGCCAGCAGGACTTTAAACAGTGCACGGATCAACTATTCTACAACAGAGAAAGAATAATTGGCTGTGGTCTATGCCCTGGATAAATTCCATTCCCACTTAATTGGATCCAAAATTGTGATCTTTACTTACCATTCTACGCTGAAGTGCCTTCTTTCCAAAAAAGATGCTAAGCCCAGACTGATCAGATGGATCCTTCTACTCTAAGAGTTCAATATCGAAATCAAGGATAAGGAGTATAAAACGTGGCTGGTCATCTTTCTAGGCTTGTCCTTTCCAAGACTTAGAACCTTTACAAATCCAGGACACTTTCCCTGATGAGTAATTGTTTGCCACATTTTCCCATTCTCCATGGTATGCTGACATTGCTAATTATCTAGCTTCGGGTGAAATTCCAAAAGAACGGACGCAGCAAGATAAAAATAAGTTTTCCACTGAGGTGAAACATTTTTTCTGGGATGAACCATACCTTTTTAAATACTGCCCAGACCATTAGGAGATACATTCCTGACCATGAAATAAACAGTTTAATATCCTTTTGCCACTCTCATCCTTGTGGTGGCCATTTTTCTGCTAAAAAGACCGCTCACAAAATTTTGCAATCTGGATTTTACTGGCCTACTTTATTTAAAGATGCATATGATTTCTGTAAGGCATGTAAGCATTGCCAAACATTGGGTTCCATTTCCAAAAGGAATATGACGCCTTTAAACCCAATTTTGGTCGTCGAGTTATTCGATGTCTGGGGTATAGACTTTATGGGACCTTTTCCCCCGAGCTTTGGTTTTCATTATATCCTAATTGCAATCGATTATGTGTCCAAGTGGATTGAAGCAGTCCCATGTAGGAATAATGATGCTAAAACGGTCAAAAAGTTTATCTTGGACTATCTTTTCCCGTTTTGGAACTTCGCAATCCATCATTAGTGATGCGGGCACTCACTTTTGTAACCGCATCATTGGGAGTTTGTTTAAAACTTACAGTGTTACACATAAAGTAGCTACCCTCTATCACCCTCAAACAAGTGGGCAAGTAGAGGTCACAAATAGGGAAATCAAAAGAATTTTGGAGACCACGGTAAAACCAAATCGTAAGGATTGGTCAATGTGGTTAAATGATGCTTTGTGGGCTTATCGAATTGCATAAAAGACCCCAATTGGGATGTCTCCATACCGGCTTATATATGGGAAAGCTTGCCACCTTCCAGTGGAGCTGGAACGTAAAGCTTATTGGGCCATAAAACAGCTGAACTTTGACTTAGACAAGACTGAGGAGAAAAGAGCCCTTGATCTATATGAATTAAAAGAATTGAGAAACGAGGCTTATATGAACTCAAAGATTTACAAAGACAGGACTAAAGCCTTTCATGATAAACGGATATTAAGGAAGTCATTTCATCTATCTCAAATAGTCCTCTTGTATAATTCTCGACTTCATCTTTTCCCTGGAAAGTTAAGATCTCGTTGGACAAGCCCCTACATTGTTCAAGAAGTATTTCCATATGGGGCAGTGACCCTCGTTGATCCATCAAATGGTACTTCTTTTAAAGTTAATGGATAACATTTAAAACCATTCTTGGAGACTGTTCCTCCGGAGGAAAATGAAATTCCTCTGATCGATCCTGTCTATCGGGACTGACGAGCACTAGATCTAACAGTGGCCCACACCTTTGTACATTATGCATTTTTTTTTCCTGCTTTTTCTTTTTGTGTTCTTTGTCTCACATTGGATAGGTTTCTACGCACAAGCTTCATTACTCAAGGTGCTTTCTACCCTTTTCCTCCTTTTACGTTTTCACCTCATGTTACATTTCATTTATGACATCAAGGACGTTGTCTAGTTTAAGTTGGGGGGTGGGAACAAGCACACTTGTCCAATTTTAGACTCTTTTTTTTTTTGCATAGTTTCCCAGAAGAAACTTTGGGTGGGGGGGGGTGTTGGTTTCTAAAGACCTTGACAATTTGAAGATGTCTAGAAATATGGAATTTCAGAATTTGAAGGAAGTAAAATGAAGGTTCACTATTTTCTGAAAGATGAAAAGACTACCAAACTTTTTTTTTCTTTTTTTTTCCACATTAACACGTGTACATCATTTCAAAAGTCTTGGTTAAAAAGATTTAAGTGTCATTTTCAGAGTTCTTTCAAGAGAGAAAAAGAGATGACTTTCTGAAATTTGGCCATATGAGTTCTCCTGGTTCATCGGTAAGGTTCGGCCAACCAAAACCAGTGAATTAATTCAGGCAAATTGAAAAGGGCTGCCTATTGTTGGGGACCATTTAAAAAAAAATAATGATAAGAGATGCACAAACTTGAAATAGGTGAACGTAAAAAAAAAACTCCTCAAAGGAACCCTATTTTTCAAAAAAAAAGAAAAAAAAAAAAAAAGGAAAAGAAAAGAAAAGGAGATGCATCTTGCGGCCTTTGAAAAAACAGTAGTGCAAAAGCCGTCATATTAGCCTTGAGAGAAGACTTGTATTTCCCCCGAATCTAGGAAAGTTGGAAACTCTGAGGGAGAATTATGTTTTCATGGCATTATCGTAGAACATTTAAAATTTTTATTTGATGTATACACTTGCACGAGGCACCCAAAGTTTTGGTATAATTTTTTAAAAGATTCGAAAACAAAAACGTTAACAGGGTTTTGAAAAGTCTGAAATTTTGATTATTCAAGGATTTGAGGCATCCGATTTGACGCAACCGTCTTTTGAAAAAACTTCCGTCGACTTTCTTTTATTTTTAGGTAAATGAATTTTGTGAGCATATTCACTGCAAACCCTCACGAGGCACAACTCATCCACTAGGGGTAACCTAGGGGTTTAAGGGCTTGCTGCATGCGCTAAATGCAGCTGAGAGTGCCAGCGAAAGTAGCGTTTTCTTTTCGTCTTTGCATTTAGTTTAGATTAGATTAGGCTAGAAGAATTTTGATATGTGCAGACTAAATGTAAATTTCTACATGATATATTGTTTGATCAAGGCAAGTAAAAGACTGATAACACACTAATGGCTGACTGACACCTTAGTTTCACATGCCCAGGGATCGATCCTTGGTTTTTCAAGTTTAAAGTATCACTCCTTACCAGGTAGCCCAAAGTAAAAGATCAGAAAGTAAAAGATCATGAAATGCACAAACTAAATGAAAATTTCGACATGATACATGGTTTTGAATCCCATGAACTGCCTGTACAGAAAAAGGTGGAATAAAAATCTAAATTCCTTTCAATCATAAAAGTGAATTAAGAAGGTGAAGCAACCAAAGGGAAGGGGAGAAAGGGAATGCCTCACTATGCAGTGAAGTAGCAAAAGGTTACCTTTCCAGAAGCATTGCGAACTGGAGATATGTGAAGAAGATTCCAGAATGAGCTTCCATTCTTCCTGAAAGTTAAGGATACCAAATTAGTGGAGATTGTTGGTTGATAAAGGATCTGTTACACGCCTTCTCTTATTGAACGATGCAGTTCACAATTCAGTACCTGTCATGGTTTGTTCACTCATTGAGTAGGTTATTCAGTTTGTTCTATAATTCACCCAATTTGTAATTCAAGTTAACTGATTTTAATGGACGGATATGATTTTCTAGAAAAGTTAGCATGGTTCAAAAGGTCCTGTAAACTAATCTATAGGTACATTATCAGGCATCAACTACTAATAAATATAAAATCCTAAATGACTTTATTAAACCTTAAATGTTAATGGTATATGAAACTACTCACATGAAATTTCTTTTATTATTTCATTAAAAGAAAACATGTTTAAAAAAAAAGAAAAAGAAAAACATTCTCGTCTACATACACAGAAAAGATAAAACAAACATATTCACACTCAACAGAAACAAAAGTAGAATTATGAGTAACAAATGAATTCAAACAAGTTCAATGCAATTCACAAACAACACTGAATACGTATCAAAACATTGAGTTAATCCAATTCCACATATTTAAATGAACAAGTTCATAGTTCGACCCTAGTCAGTATGAACTAGATAAGGATGGGTTAGTTCAAATTTGAATCCTAAATTCATTTACAAATTTTTCACATCAAATGAAAAAATATTATAGCAGTTTTAGTAAAGCACCTGTAATTCAAAATACACACTGTACAAGATTGCGCAGCTTGAATGCTTTCCCTTATCTGCACAATGTACAAAAGGAAGAAAAGTGAGGAGAGAAATGGTACTGAATATTTTCAAATTGAAAGAATTCCATTCTAATGAATCATGATACCTAATATAGCAAGAAAGATCCAAAATGACCCAAACCTGACATAGAGCTTCAACATCTGTATCAGGTCCTTGTAAAAATCTACAATTGCGTCCCAACACTTCATGTGTAGAGTAGCCTAGAAAAAGAAAAATATATCAATGTAACCATCCATTTCCATGAACACAGCAAACACTAGATTTGATATGATCATGGAAAGGTAAATAATGGAAATCAATTAATTGAAAAAACTAGCACAACTTCATTAATTACACGATTTCTACACATATAGTCATGAATTGTGAAGTTCGTGAGAGACTGTCAAGTTAAAAGGCCCCTTTCCTTTGTAATAATACTCAATATCAAGGTTTTGTAAAATCATAAGACAATTAAAATTTCAAATCACATATTGTAAATCACAAAATCATAAGATTTTTAAAGTCACATGGAAACAGTATCCTATCTCTTGACATATTATCTTTTATTGATACGAACTTCTATATTCCACATTCTTAGCTCTTTTCTAAGTATCTAATGTGAGCTTGAACCAGGTATCTCCTATAGAGAGATTTCTGTCAATGCACTATTCACACAACTGGCTCGCCTTCTAACTTTGCCTTAGTTCAAAACCAAGTGAGATTAAACCCTTTTTGTGATTTTTTTTAATACAAATAAAATAACTATTACTTGGGCTTAAAAAGGCCTAAAAAATTGAAACAAAAAATGACAGCTGCACACATGCGAAAAAGAGACTTCTCAATTGGTTACAATTTTGAAATGAAATTTGAGCATTTTTCCATAAGATCTAAATTGTATGATTTTCATAACAATGCTCTATATTACCATTCAAAATAGAAATAACAATGCTCTATACTAGTCAGCTTCAAACAATAGGAAACTAGTATATTATTGGAGGCATACATCACAAATAATAAATTGAAAGAGGGAAAAAAAGAATGAGGCTTAATTCAAGCATGTTAAGTGTTTACCAGTGTTGATGTTTTCACATGCTACGTGGAACAATGTATAAAAGCAGCGGATTCACCATGTCCTTCAAAAGGTTTCAACCTTACCCAGTTTGCATCAGACAACATATTTGCGTGTGTAGCGGAATATTGTTGGGAGTTAAATTTTCTTGTTACCATTCAAAAAAAAAAACTTTGTTACGAGAAACTGAAAATCTTCTTCTCCAACACTGCTCCTGCATCCTTCTTTAATTTAAGGAAACAAAATAAGGTTTATTTTTCCAAGTTGTTTCATCCTGCCTTGCCAATATCATTGATGATAATAGCAGCAGGGATGAAAATGGGTCCCAGCACATGAATACCCAAAGAACCGGAACCAGAAGAAAAGATGAGCCTAGGTAAAGGATATAGACCTATTTTAAATCTGGGATGAGATCTAGATCCACTGACATAGACTTGAGCAAAGCTTTGGGTCTTTGGGGTTTCAGCTTTGGGTCTTTGGGATTTATACCTGTGGACCCAAATACTGGAATGGAATATATACATATATATATATATAGAGAGAGAGAGAGGCAAGCTCTCCTAAGCTCAAGGTTAGGATAAGGTAAGCTCAAGTGTATGGTGGGGCCCACCTGGGGACCCACATGGGGATGGGGGTAGGGGGGATTTCAAGGACTCCCTGGGATCTTCCTCTCTGCAAAAAATCAACTCCAACCGTGATTTTTATCATCTCCATATAGGCCTAAAAGTTTAATGGTTAATAGTCCATTAGGATCGATACATAATTGATCCAACGGTCCAATAAATTTGGATCTAACCAAAAGTTGGTGGACATGTGCAATTTAAAAGGGTCATGTGTTTGGTCCATTTGGATTGACCAAAGGTTGACCCCACAAGCAAGAGCTTACGAGATTTTATCCTAAGCTTGAGCTTAGAAGAGCCTTCCTCATATATATATATATATATATATATATATATAGGGGAACGCTATAAAAATCCCCGGGAGTTGTTTTCATCACTGCGCCCCTTTCTCTCCTCCAATCAATATGTTTAGCTGGCATTTTGAATTTATAGATATCGTCTCACTTGTTTCTAGGGATTTGAGTTGGACTCACTTGAGAATCATTCCCTAAAAAGGGGAGACAAAATCAATTCATCTTTTAAAGGGTTAGAAATTATTTCTATACACTCACTGATGGTCCCACTTTTAAAAATAGAAATCCCCTCTAATGGGCACTCACCAAATCTCAATGAGGAAGAGTTGGGCCCGCTATTAATAATCATAGAAATACTTAAGATTTATGATTTCACTATGCTTATCAATGGGGTCCATTCATGAAAATCAAATATATGAAAACTTCACAATGTTAGATTGATGATTATAAATCTTTTTTGATATTTTTATAATCTCATGGTGGGCCCAACTCCTACTGAAGAGAAATTAGATGAGGGCCCATAAGTCTTGGAGCCACCACGAATGTTTGATTTGAATTTGGTATTGGATATATGAGGAGTTTTTGAGAATTTCCATATATATATATATATATATGTACATATATATATATGGAGGTGCTCCTATGAGAGCATCTCTCACCTTACTATGAGAGCTAAGGTGCGGGCCCTCATATTTAAGTTGTTGGCATTGGATATGGATGTGATGGCCCCAGCCTAGCTCTCACAGTAAGGTGAGAGATGCTCTCACAGGAGCATCTCCCATACACACATATATATATATATATATATATACACGCACACATATACACATACAAATATATTGTATATATGTACATACGTACATATATACAATATGTATGTATATGTATGTATATATATATATATGGGGCCAGCTCTCCTAAGCTAAATCTTACCTTATCCTAAGCTGAAATAGTGTTGGGCCACAAATCAAAGTCGATTGTCGTTTTTTGCATGATGATCGTCTCCAAAATCAAGATAAATCCAATCAGAACTGGATTTTCCAATTCCATCATACAAAAAACAGATATAATCAACTATGATTTGTGGGACCAGCACTATTCCAGCTTAGGATAAGGTAAGGTTCAGCTTAGGAGAGCCCTCCTCTATATATATGTGTGTGTATATTTATGTGTGTGTGTATATGTATATATATGTGTGTGTGTGTGTGTGTGCGTGTGTGCGTGTGTATATGTGTGTGTGTAATTGTACTTACGTATTTGAATTACTTTCTTCTCAAAGTAAAATGCAGATTAAGTGTGGCAGGTTTTATAACTGCAAATCTAAGTCAACCCTCATCATTTACCCATGCTTGCAAGTTGCAACTGAAGTAACAACACAATGATTCATACTACAGAATGATGATGAAATGCTTCCATTCTTTTTATTTATTTTTTTGGAAACTTTTAATTATTAACCACATATTTAATGTATATAACCAAATATGGCACATATTCAGGTCTAAATTAGGTAAAGATGCATGTTCAGGTATACAAACTAAGTTCAGGCACAGGTGCAGGTTTCATACTAGGTATGTATGCCCATTCAGTGCAGATCTAGGCCAGAGTACGAGATGGATCCACCCAAAACCCACCTGTTTTCATCCCTTCAGCATCCTTACAAAAAAGAGGGCCATCCAACACAAGGGGTAAACCATGTTTTCCCAGTTGCATTTGGCCATTTCATTGGAGATATTGAAAGGACTATGAAGGGCTTTGGTAAGAAGTCCAAATATATGATCAAGGCAGACATTGCTCACAGTGTTACAAACAAAAAGGGGTTCTTACATTCAACCCAGCCAGATGCTCTAAGGAATTGTAGATATATTATACAAGCTTAGAATGTGAACTTCAGAGCTTTGAGGAACCATCTCTCTGATTCCATTATCCTCCTCCTTTTCACCAGTGAGCTTTTTCTTCAATAAAGCTTTCATTATCTATCAAAAAATGCATCAAAATCCACTCAGCAGTCGACTGACTAATCGAGCTTCGCATAGCTGCTTTGGAGGGCAGGGGGAGAACAGCATCATCAGTACTAGTATGCACTGGAGCTAAGAGAATGTGCCTCTGTAAGTTGAATAGAAAATTTGAATGGTGTCGGCAACTATACTAGAGCAGACCCAACAGAAATGCTTCCTACTGTATCCACATCATTAAGCCAGTCCAGTCCCGTCTATAGACCGATGATGCTGCGAGTAAGATCTCCGGTGTTCCTAAGATTAACCTCAGAATAGTTGATCTCTGGCCGGAAATCAGGCCAGACTGCTTGTTAAGAAATCTACAGTGAATTTAATAAATGAATATTTGGGGAAAAGTAAAAAAAAAAAAAAAAAAAAAAATCTTTGGCCTATGAGCAGCATGCAATGTAATGTGGACATATGTTGAGAGATTAATGCGTAACGGAGGGGAAATGCCCGGCAGGGAACGGAAGATGAGATAGAAGGAATAAGGAATGAAGGATTATTAGAGGATTGGCCTCGCACCAAACTCCAATCAAGGAGGAAAGAGAGCACTTAGGGAAAATCCCAAAACCACTTATTTTTTTTCATTAATCATCAACCATCGTCTTCCAAAGAGGCATTACATCATTATATAAGAAAAGTAGATAACCCTAGAACTAATATGGACCATCCAAACACATTGATGGCCAAGATTAAACATCCAACTAAAAATAACTTAAAACATTTTTTTATAAAGAAAAATAACTTAAAACATAATTAAAACTCTAAATAATATAAAAATAACACAAAATGAATGGGCTGGGCCCAAAAGTTTGGTGGAGATAGATGAGCTGGGCCCATTGGTTGGTCGACCAATGGGGACCACGGATCTGTCCTACATCAATTTCTCCCCTTCTTGAATAGAACTTGACCTCGAGTTGTGTAGATGTTCTCCAAGATCAAAAATCAACCTTACAAACTTTTGATTTGCCGCTTGATCTTTATCTTTTGTGCATAACTTGGAGACTTTATACGATTGTTTCTTGCAACTCTAAGTAGATTAGAGGTGCCGCTTCTTCTGATTTTTGAATCTAGCTTTGTTGTGTGATCTAACAATTAAGTGCATCAGTAGTTGGCTTTTAGACTAGTATATCAAGATCTTCTATTATCAATACTACATCCCTGATGATAAATCAATGTGGGAGACTTCAATTACTTGTTCTTCTTTTGCAATCTCATGATTAGTGGATTGTTCTTCTGAGGATTTAATTGATTGTTCTGGAAGTTGGCTTATGATGAGATCCGTTGGATCTTCGGTTGACTTGTTGACTATTTCCAGTTCTTCAATGTTCTGTTCTTCTTCTTTCACAAACTGCACTTGTTGATCCATATTGTCTATAGAAGAAAATTTGGAAACAATTGAACGCATGAAAACTTCTGGTTTTTGTTCTTTCATCTCAATGTTCCTATTGTGCTAATGGTGATCTCCATTATCACCTTGGTGGGATCTTGCAAGTCTCTAAAGACGGGCCTTGATTTTCTCATTTTGTGCCTTCTATTTATGCTATAAAGCAGTCATTTGTGCCATCATGTCTTACATGTTCTTGGCCAATTGCTCTAAGATGAGATTGGGCTGGGAAGAAACTTTAATTGGCCTCTCACCATCAGTATTGATTTCCTCTACTATGGTTTTCCCATGTGCTTTTGTAGTTCGTGGAGATTTTCCTACATGAGGCTTGGGTTTTTGCAAACAAGGCCATCTAAGCATGCCCTCAACACAAATTGCTTCTCTAAGTGCTTCATGCTTGGTCTTCCAGTCTTGCATATTTTCCAATATGCTTGATCTCAAACCTCTAAAAAAAACGAATTAAATAATGTTGCTTATTTTCCTCTAATCCACATATTTCTTGCAACCATGAAAACTGATCAAAATACTCATCAACTGTAAACTTCCTCATCTCACATTCAGGAATTGCTTAAAGGAGACTTCATTCTCATAATACCATGTTCCATATTTCTATTTATACATGACCCTTTGAAGTTGATCATTGTCATCATCGATTTGCAACTTCATATTGCCTTGATGCACAAAGGAACGTCAAATTTAATACTCAAATACCAATTCAACTGAGCTGATGTGTAAATCTTCTTGATAGGTGTATGCATGGATAAAAAAATCGGCCGCTGCGCTATATTGGCCGTAGCGGTGGTGGCCGCCACACTACAGCCAATATAGATACATAGCGGGGTCATTAAATGACCCCCACCCCCGACGACTTTTCCCACTTTGTTTTCATCCCTTTCCTCTCTTTTCTCCATTTTCACTGCAGTGGAGCTTCTTTGACTGCCCCCTAGTGGTCCCAAGTTCATTTTCTAAAGATTTCTTGCTACCAAATCAAGAGACATTCAACTGTTCTTACTTTCTAAGGAATCTAAAGAAGATTCATCATCTAGGTATGCATTTCTTTGTGATTTTTTTTTCAACTTTTGAGACTATCACTCTCTAACTACTATGAATCACAACATAATGGCATCATTGTCTTGTTTTATTGTAGATCCATGCTTCCTTTTGATCTTGTATGCATATCATTTATTTTATATATATATATTGTTTATTTTATTTTAGGATTTATGTTATTTAAAAAAAAAACATTATGGAAATTTGGAAAACTCATGAAACATCTTGAAAATAGCTTCTAATTGTTAGATCTATGATTTCCATAAATCATTCCAACATTTATTGGTTTTTTTTTTTTTTTTCCATTTTTTTTTTTCGGATTTTTTGTTATTTAAAAAGGAAATACATTATTTCTTATGGAAAACTCATGAAACATCATGAAAATAGCTTCTAATTGTTAGATCTATGTTTTCCATAGATCATTCCTACATATATTGGTTGTTTTTTAATTTTTTTCCTTTTTTTATTTTCGAATTTTTTGTTATTTAAAAAGAAAATACATTATTTCTTATGGAAAAATCATGAAACATCATGAAAATAGCTTCTAATTGTTAGACCTATGTTTTCCATGGATCATTCCAACATATATTGGTTGTTTTTTAATTTCTTTTCCTTTTTTTATTTTCAGATTTTTTTATTTATGAGAAAAAATAATTTTTAATATTTGACTACCAATCAAATGTCTTCAAAATGGTTCCTAGATTTGATATTGTTTTGTTTTCTATAGATCATTCCAACATATATTGGTTGTTTTTTTACTTTTTTAATTTTTTTAATTTCGGATTTTTGTTATTTTTTGGGAAAAAAATATTTTTAATAATGGAATGCCAATCAAATGTGTTGAAAACCGCTCCCAAGTGTTATATCTATGTTTGGCATAGATCAATCCAACATATCTGTCTTTTCCAATTTCCTAATTCTATTTTATTTTCTTATTTTCGGATTTTTTAAATTTTTGAAAAAAAATTATACTTTAGGTAATGAAATACCAACTAAATGTTAGGAGAATGATTCATAAGCTTTAGATATATGTTTCCCCTAACATGTTTCTTTGTTTTTTTAATTTTTAACATACCACTTGACTACTTGTTCATATTTATAGCCAGGTATTTAGTCTTCTATTGTGTATTGTGTTTGCCAATTGATAACTTAAAATGCCTCGTGATATTAATCTCGCATGGAGCTTTAGTGGGGCAGTTGAGAATATCAGGTTGAAAATCAAATGCAAGTTTTGTGGGAAAGTGACCAATGGGGGCATTACAAGATTCAAGCACCACTTGGGCCACATTTCTGACAATGTTGCTAGCTGTACCGAAGTACCAAGGGAAGTCAGAGAACAAATGAATGCTTTGGTTGGCCAAAACAAAGCTAGAAAAGTTGAGATAAAAGAAAAGAGGCAACAAGATGTTGATGCTACCCGTTATGATGTATTTGGAGATGAAGGTTTTGATGAAGAAGAGGCACAGATGGAGGCTGCACGCCGAGAGTCCATCATGAGTCACCAAGAAGAACATGAACGTCGTGCATTTGCTGGAAGCAAATATTATGATATAGGGGGCTCATCTACTGTGCCAAGCAGGGGCAAGGGCATTGCGGGGGCAACCGCGAACGGGATATTGATGTAGAAGTTATTTTTACTAGAAGAGCAGCTCCTCCCTCAGTTGATCCTCTAGCACATAGGAAAGAGGGAGCCAAACAACCAACTATATCAAGTGTTATGAAAGGGGCGATGAAGGCTGCAAGAGATAGGTTAACCAAAGCTACAGCAAAATAGTTAATTCAGAAAAACATACCACCTACATCAATAGATTCCCCCTATTTCCAAACAATTCTTGATGTTGCCGCCGAAGCTGGGAATACAGTCGCCCTCAGTTTATGGTGTGGGCACTAAATATCTCGAAGAAGAATATAAAGAAATAAAGGCATGGGTGGAGACCTTTAGGCCCATGTGGCAACAAATGGAGTCACCATTATGTGAGACGAGTGGACCAGCGGCACACAAACACAGTTAATAAACTTTTTGGTGCATTCTGTCGCTAAGTGTGTCTTTGTGAAGTCCGTAGATGCATCTGAGCGTAGACGGACAGCTAAATATATATATATATATATACACTCTTATGGATAAGGTTGTAGAGAGTGTGGGAGAGGAGCATATTGTACAAATTGTTACAAATAACGGCACCAATTTCAAGGCAGCCGGTAAGATGTTGGAGAAGAAGAGGCCTCATCTATTTTGAACTCCATGTGCAGCACACTGTATAGATCTCGTTATGGAAGAAATTGGAAGGAAGAAGAAAATTGTTGAAGTTATCAAGGCATGTTGAGGCATTTCCAGATTTATTTATGATCATACATGGCTTTTGAGCTTGATGAAAAGATTCACAAATAACCATGCCTTGATACGTCCAGGATCAACTAGGTTTGCTACCTATTTCACTGCGATGGAGAGCCTTGTAAGGTTTAGAACAGAGTTGATTCAGATGTTTGCATCAGAAGAATGGCTTCGTTCGAAATGGGGCAATGCAACAAGTGGTCCGGAATTTAAGATCCCTAACTTGATGAGGGACAATAAATTTTGGAAGAAAGTGGCTAATTTATTAAAGGTTTATGAGCCTTTAGTTACAGTGTTGCGGCTTGTACATAGTGATGACAAGCCAACAATGGGATATATATATATATATATATATGAAGCAATGGATCAGGCTAAGCAAGCTATCATAGAAAATGTTAGATATCATGATGAATACATAAGGATTATTAATGCCCGGTGGAACGACACCATCCATTGCATGCTGCAAGTACTCAATAATAATATCACTATTTGATGCTTTTAAAGCAAGCTATTTCTCTTTTATTAATGTTTAATCATTTTGCATTTCAACTTTTTTTCAATGTAGGTTATTTCCTTAATCCCGAATTCTACTACCCCAATGCACAACAACACAGCGAAGCAATAGATATGGAGTTGAGGGTAGGATTAAGGCAAGTGTTGAAGAAATTGTTGAGAGATGATGATCAAATCAAAACCATCCAAGAGGTGAGTTAGTGATTGAGATTTGAGATCACATATGTATATGTTGAGACTTGAGATAGGTCCGTTAAACATGTATGGTTTATTAATTTATTCCTAATTTTCACATTGTAGATATCTATATACACACAAAAGAGAGGAGGCTTTGCTGATCCTCTTGTAATGAGGGCGATTGGAAAGATGCCACCTGGTATGAACAAAAGACCCAATCACCCAATATAATAGTCTTTTGTTATTTATCTCTCAATTAATTGGAAGAACTTAAGGAATATCTAATTTTATTTGTTTATTTTGAATTTCAGCTGATGAGTGGATGAATTTTGGAGAGGATACTCCAAATCTAAGGAGAGCAGCTGTTTGCATCCTTAGTCAAATAACAACTTCATCAAACTGTGAAAGGAATTGGAGCACTTTCTCCTTGATCCACACAAAGTCCAGGAATTGGCTTACCATGCAAAAACTCAACAAGCTTGTGTATTGCCATTACAATTTGAAGTTGAGAAACAAAACGAGAGAAAGGAGGGCAAGGGATGATCCGAGATATTGTCCTATTAGTTTGGATCACATTAAGAGAGGACGATCCCTTGCTCCCATGGATAGCCGAGATAAAGGATCCCTTGCTAGATTCAGATCCGGGCTTTCAGGAGGAGGTTAGAGATTTGCTTGATGAAGAAATGGATGAGGCAGAGGGAGACCCACTTGGAGGAGAAGGCACAAGTGCACAGCTGCACCCACAATCTAAAGGGAAAGAACCTGCTCAAGTTGTGTCATCTTCTGAGAGGACGAGTACCACCGTATCTTCTAGTAGCCATGGTGGAGATGGGGGAGATGGAGCAGGAGACACAAGTGGGACAGGTACTACTAATGATTACTACCAACATGATCAGGACGATGTCATTCCTGTGGAGGAGGTATAGGACTTTCCGGAAAGAATGGAAGGACACCATGTTTATCAACGACGTTAGAGAGTCTCACCACCCGCTCCACATGCTCATGGAGGAGATGTTGGAGGACAACAAGCAAAATCATGGGCTGAATCGTGGAACCCTAGTTACAGTGGACAAGGGCCCTCACAGTATTTTCCATATGGTCAACTCTAACAAGGAGAAGAACAGTCTTCTGTTTCAGAGTCCTACTCATATGGTGACTATGGTAAAACACATTATAATAGATATCCACCTCCACCTCCTCCAAGTTCCTATGATGCGGCTGCCTTCTTTGGCTTTGTGGATCCCAATGCTCATCAATATCAAATGCAATATGGTTCCAATATAAATGATAACACTAATGGGGATGAGGATAACCATACCTTGAATCTTGGTAGACATTCCTTTTGGTGGTGATTGGTGAGCGGTGACCAAGGTATTCCTATTTCCTTCACTAACTCTCAACTCTTTGTCATTTCTAAATTATTGTTGAATGTTGATTCACTTGATAGTTGAGTTGTTGACCACTTCATTCACTTGATTGAATTTGAACCTTGAACCTTGAAGCTTGAACTTGAAGTATTGAATATTGATTGTTCCATGTTCAGTTGTTCACTAATGACCACCTAACCCTTAAGTCTTATGCCTTTATTTCATGTCCTAGTTTTTTTTTTATGAGCTTTTCATTACTTTCTAAGTTAGCATGACTAAAAAACATGAATACATGTGAAAAAATTAATCATTACTATTATTTTATATTTATATAGCGATACAGGACCTCATATATTGAGGGTACCGCTACACCCCATTTGCTTACTTACTTTTGCAAAAGAACCACATTTTCTTTCATTTTACAATTTTCTGGATTTTCTGGAATTTTTTCAGATTTTTTTGGCGAGTATTTCAAATCACACCGATACGCTATGTATCGCCAGCTTTGTAGCTGTTTGGCGGCCACAATTTTCATCCTTAGGTGTATGCATGTGAAGACAGAACGTCAATCGGACTTCAGACGGTTCAAATATTAGCAAATCGAAGATGTACACTCAAAAATTGGTCAAATCTGTGTTGACCAAAACATGTGCTTGCATCCAATGCCAGCAGCGCCTTTGTGTTGGGTAAGTGCCTGAGAAGACCACTTGGTTCAGCACGGCTCAACTTCACCGTACAGTGACTATAAAAGGAAAATCCTTTTAAGGCATTTTGCGTTTTCGTTGCTAATGAAGGGGTTATTCGTTGCCCCTGTTCATGCTTATTAAGCTTCAATGAGGGTTCCAAAAGCAAAGGCCTTCGTTCCTTGCTGAATCTTGAAGACGATAGGAGGTGGGCGATGGTGGTGCAGGTGAAGCGAGGCGTTGATGACTCCAGAGCAGATGGCGACGAGAGCCTTTTATCAAGCGGCGAAGGGGTGCGATGCTGGTGAGGGCCAACTGTGGTGGTGTTGTTGGTGGTGTATCGATAGGTATAGGGGTCAGGGTTCGGTGAGAATGGAAGATGGGTGGGTTGGATCTAGTGAAATTAGGGTTTCAAAAAATTTAGGAATTTTAAGAAAATTTGGGGTCTAGGTCTCAAGAAAGCTAGGAAAAATTCAGGGATTTGGAATTAGGACTTAGAAATTAAAGTTTTCAAATGGCTTATGGATTTTGGCATATCAAATTGTTTGGAATTTGATGGATCTAGGGTCCGATGGGTTTCGACGGGGGCTATAACTGAGACACTAGGTTTGGAAAAGGGGCGGGTTTTGGTGGATTGGGATTTTTTCTTTTTAAATCTGGGTTGGATTGATTGATTCAATTAAAGGTTTGTGCTAGACTCGAGGTTTTAAGGGGTATGGCAGTCCGCTGCGAGCTTTGGCTTGGATCGTGATTATGGGTTTCAAAAAGTTAAAGGATATTTTTAGTGAATCGAATAAGGGTTTAGGATTAGGGATTGGTAGAGGTGATTTGATGTGTTGGAGGGGTGATTCAGCCACTTGGATGATGGTTCTAGTGGTTCGGCAATTGGGCTTTTGGGATTTGATTTGGATTTTAGGTTTGGCTTTCAAACGTTTGAGCATTAGATGTGGACGGTAGATCGAGATGCAGGGCGGGCAAGATAAAGATAGAGAGGAAAGGATATGGAATCGGGAATTCCCTGAAAATTGGTCTAACGCCAAACTCCAATCCAAGAGGCAAGAGAGAACTTGGGGAAAATCTCAAAAACACTCAAATATCTCACTAATCATCAACCATTGTCTATCAAAAAGGCATTACATCATTATATAAGAAAAGGAGATAACCCTAGAACTAATCTAGACCATCCAAACACATTGATGGACAAGATTAAACATCCAACTAAAAAACACTTAAAACATAATTAAAACTCTAAATACTATAAAAATACCATAAAATGAATGAGCTCGGCCCAAAGGCTTGGTCGAGATAGATGAGTTGGGCCCATTGGTTAGTCGACCCATGGAGACCACTAGTCTGTCCTGAATCAGAGAAAGGTAACAACATAGTAATAGGGAATTTTCAACAATAAATTTCACCTGCTGTACAGTCTTAAATGTAGCGCCAACCATACATACATCATTGGGAAACTCAAAAGTGTTAAGTACACAGATATACATAATTTATATAGCTTTACACGGATCATAGGTGGATAGCCAGACCCGGCTGCAGATAGCATCAAAAGTATGCATTTCATGGTTTTGTTTCTATCAGATTCCAAATAGGTCTATAACTTTATGTAGTGGCATAGTTAACATTTAATCCCAATATGTTGGGGTTTTTTTTCTTTCTTTTTTTTCCTTTGAATGGCGCTTACTATGCTGTATTCAACTTTGAGAGGTTTTTGAATGTTAATGTGCTCTACTTTATTAACCCTTTCCCCATCTTCCATTCTCATTTATATGCCATTGTTCACCAATGAAAGGTTTAGGCATTCTATAGGTACAAGAAGCATGGAAATATGGAGTGGCAAGTGGTAACGTCAGTAGTAGTGGCTGTGGTAACAGTTAAGGTGCTTCATAAGAAGAAAAGGAAATGCTTACCTATGCTTCACGGCAGACATGAAACATGAAAACAAAGATAGTTCCACTATTCCACAACTTGACATTGAAAGCAATATTAATGGGGTTAAGGTGCCTGAAAGGCCAGAAGTCATTAATGCTGAAAATCATAATATCATGCATCCTACTCATAACAGACATCATCTTGAATGAAAAAAAGAACCGATAAAGAAGCTAGTTTAAGATTTGACTGCTTTGACAATAGATAAAGGACAAAGAAATTGGAGATAGAGAAGCAACAAAGAAACAAGTAACAAAACATGTAAGGTCAGGCATTCAAGTTAGAAGACAAATCCTATTAATCAAAACTCAAAGAGCAATGCATCAGATTCAAGGCTGTAAAAATGAAACTGACGAGACAGCCATCTGCCATTTTCATATGTGGCTACTTTTCCAGAATAGAAAATGAATATCCAGTTGAATTTAAATATAATTTGCTAGAATCGCACAGGGAAAATACAACTCTGAAGGAAACATCTCAAGCTTCTCTCCAAACCATGTTTAAAGCGTGTGTACCATATATGCACATATCAAGACATATTGCAAAGCATATATTTTAGACAAGATGAAGTTTACACATAAAGGAAATGAAATTCTTGCACAAGAAATATATTCTAAAAAGCATAAAGGGCCCATTTGTTTCATGTAATTGAGTTCCTAGAAATTCTTAGAGATTTATTTCTAAAAGTGGTTGACAGTGAAGAAACAAAGGGGAAGGTCCAAAAATGGCCATCAAATAATCTCCTCTTTAATGGAAAATGAATCAAAGGGAGATGGGAAATGAATACCCAACCATCAACCTAGTAATTCAAATCCTATAAAGGTTAGGGTCCAATCTACATTTACACCTTCTCTCCTTCACCCCTCATCTCTTTTAACTTTTCTCGACATATTTGACCACAAATACCCAGGTAGCCAATTTCATGCAAAAAAACAGACCTAAAACAAATATTTCCTAATAAATGGAAAAGGGATATAGCCAGTCCCACCTGTCAGTTTTATGAATGCCTCACTTGCATAAACAATAGGCATGTCAGGTAAATGGGGATCGGTCCTGCCAGATATAAACACATATCGTCTAAGCATGCAAAGTTTTCAAGGATTTTTGTAAATCCTACTATAGAGGGAGAACTACTGTTACAAAACAGAAACAGGAATTTGTAATAACTCACAATACAAAGCTTTGTTTGATTCTACCAAGAGATATTATTAAAGACGAACTAAGAGGAGCAATTCCCATTGAGCTGCATCTCTCCCCGCAGACCACTTTGCCCGTAAGCTCGCTATAGTGAGTCAACGCTGATAAAATATTGTTGACAGCAGCTGCAGCTTTTTGCCTCTCCACATCACTCGCCTCACACAACTCTTCAGCCTCTAATCCTGAAGCAATCACCAAAGGAAACGAAACTCATATCTGAAAATAAAATACATTTTGCTCAATTTACACGGAGAAAACTACCATTTAAGCACAAGTAAATGGCAAAAGCAGAACTACTTGCAATACATAAATCCATATGAATCTCCAGAACTATAGAAACGTTAGTTGAAACATATGGCAACAACTATGGCAGACCCAGGATTTTCCAATGAAGGGGTGGAACTGAACAGGTAGTTGGGTTTTAGGGCCAAACCCCGGATTTTCATGCGGGTTTTAGGAGTAGACCCATGATTTTCATGTAGACTTTGGAAGTGGACCCAAAATTTTCATATGGGTTTTGGAAGTGAACCCACATCCAGCGGGGGCGACTGGGCCCAAGACAATATATGAAGGTCTGCCCATGGGCAACGGTACCTAAAAATATCTTTAAAATGCAGTCAAGTAACATATAAAATTTACCAAGCTGGTACCCAAAAGGATTATTAGTTTATTACAACTAAACAATTAATACAAAAATACAAAGAATCTTGTGTGTATGTGTGTGTGTGTGAGAGACAGAGATAGAACATTGCAGCAAAAGTTTGATTGATGATATATAATCTATTAAGTTGTATCAAATTGTAGAAGCAATGCAATCATAAAACTCAATAAAACGATATATCCAATACTATGGCATTATCAACAAATAGAAATTAACATTTTTGTGTTGAAATGGTAACTTATTACTTTGCAATCAAACAAGAAGGTATAAGGTCAGACGAGGATGACAAATTATAACAGTACAACATCAAAAGAAAGATGGCATCACCATCCCAATTGCTTCATCATGAATCAGCACTGGAGAATCCTCAAAACTCTTTCAATAAGGTAGCCTAGGAGATTATCAGTGATTGCTATTAGTCGTCACATATTTGACCCAGAATTCAACCTTGCATTGCCCAACAAAAACACCGCAATACATGATGTCAAAACTGTATTTTAAACAGTTGATCTCAATGAACCACTTTTGGTTCAATTCCACTCACCACCTTAATCATGGCTGTGGAATTGGTGGACCCACATTGCCCATCTTCATTCTGGAGAACCATACCATGATGGGCACAGCAGAAACCCCACCAAATAATCAATCCTAGTCGTTTATCTGCAGTCTTCAAAAGCGGCAGCACCCAAAACAGTATGTGGGTCATATGCAATTGGCAGACCAAATTAGGAAATGATCAGTTAATCTATATGATCCCCAAAACCTCCTTTGCAGTCAAATTTGCCAAGCTTAACTGAAAGAACTGAAAGAATATTTAATCAATGGTCTAACCAAGTATAATAGTGCCCCATAACTTAAAGATTTTCTTGTTTTTGATCGGTATAACCTCAAGGATTACTCTACCCAGTGAAATTAATTGGCATTGACTAAAAAACAGCACAATTGCAAAGAACTACCCAACAAAGAAAATGCAGAAAAAATTAGAAAAAACATAAGCACAGATCCAATATCAAGCAAGCACCTCATAAAGAATAATCAACACTTGAATTAGACAATCTAACAACACAAACACACTCAATCCAGTGCTCACTTGCTCATTAATCACACAATTCGAACCAAAATTCCAACAAACCTCGATTATCCGAATCAACGTACGAATCAAACGGCAGAGCTCGACCCAATTCTCCAACAGAATTCAAGCACACCTCTCTCCGACACGATCCCAGTACAATCTCCTTCAAACCCGACCAATCCTCCATCGAATTACGCCGATTCCTCGTCGACCCAGATCGCGAAAGGCTCAAATTCGCCGAAATAGGGACTTGAACCGCCACGAAATGGATCACCCTCCAATCATCCCTACTGAAAACAGGGTTCATATGGAAGAAAACCCGAATCGGCGACCCGTCCTTCCTGTAATTCAACAGGGTAAGCTGCAACGGCCTCTCCTGTCGGATCGCCTCCCGGATCTCGGAAACGGATCTCCGGTCGGTGTCGGGTCCCTGGAAGATCCGCTCGTTCCGACCAAGAACCTCTTCCTTGGAGTACCCGTACATTTTCAGGAACCCACGGCTGGCGAAGACGATCGGGTTGCCGGATATTGCCGGGTCGGTGATCAGGAAGTTGTCGGGCAGCTCGTCGAGAGCGTCGCGGATCCAGGACGAGTAGCGGGAACTCAGCGAGTCCTCGATCAGACTGAGTCGACTCCGGCCGAGTTCGGAACTCATCTTCGAAACAATCCTCCTTCTTCTTCTTCTTCTGCTGCTGATGATACTTCTTGTATTAGTAATCTCCTTCTCAATCCCATGTGCGCACGTTAAGGCGCGTGCGCTACCCCTGCGCTCTTTAGAGTGACCCCATGGAATTAGTTGCAGAGAGAAAATGGAGCCTGGGAATTCGTTTTCCCAGGATTCCTCTCTCTCTCTCTCTATATATATATATATATATCTGTGCTGTGTGTATGTGTTTGAAGAGAGAGAGAGATAGAGAGAGGTTTCTCGTACGAATGATGGTGTGGTGGAGTAAATGGAAGGTGGAAGGAGTGGTGGGTTTTTTTTTTATGAATGATGAATGATTACGGAGAATATCTGGGGAGAAAGGAGTCTGGGGGAGTTTGGAACGAATGAAGGAAAGAGAGGCAGCACAGCAGTCGGTGTATTTTGTTTTTTGCCCTGTGAAAGAGAAATGGAACCCAGTGTGGGAAATACAGAAAATGGGGGAAAATCAGTACTAGGGAATGGAGAAAGGGAGGAAAGGAAAGCCACAAGAGTGTTTGAAAGGGATGAGTCGGGCTTCTACTGGTGAGAGACTGGTGAGGTTCTTTCTTGGGGGCCTACCTGGGAAATATTCGGATGGCTCAGAACAAATTTTCTCCTGTTGTTGACGGACTCCGAAATTATCCACTCTTCAAGTAGAAAAACAACAGGGACGTGTACTAGAAAAATCTCATTAATTTGGATAACTATAACTAAGGACCCTAAAATTTTATAATATCAGCAAAGGGCCTCTCTCCAAAATCCCATTATTTCATTCCATCTTTGCCCCCTCCTTAGCTGACGTCAAGAAAAATCTGAAAATAAAAAATCGATGGCTCACCCGAATCGGCAGTGAGAAGAGAAAGAAGGAGAAGATAAAGAAGAACGCCCCATTTGCTACCATCTTCTCTCTCTCTATATATATTGCTGTCCAGACCCTCCCACCAGCATCAGGTATGGTTCTCCGTCTCTCCCTTTATTTTTCCCACTAACTGCAACCCGCTCCCCTTTCTTCTTGCTATTATTTACTTAATTTTTATAAAGAAAAGAAAAGGAAGATTGCATCTCTTGTACTATTTCTTCTTCTTTTTCTTTGTCTCCACTTTCGAGTTTTCTTACATTCCTTTCTCTCTGTTCTTGAACATTCAGCAATTGCATCTCTCTGTGTGTTCCAACTTCCAACTCCACGACAGCTATTACATTCGTCTACAAGGCAAAAACAAGTTTGAAAGTTTCTTCCTTCTTTTTTCTCTTATGTGTACTGTAGAAAGATTGCTGCAGAAATGGATAAGAAATTCAATGAAATATACTTAAAAAAGAACACCTAAAAATGGTCAGAAATTCAGTCATACAGTAGCTGAAATTGATCATAAAATCAAGAAGACATGTTCAAGCACTGCATTGATAAAAAAAATATATATGGTTAGATAATATTACTAACGTAGGGAGATTAGAATAGTAGAAAATGAGGCAGAAAAAAGAAAAAAAGGGTTCATCTCAGAAGAGAGACTAATCTTGCAGCACACATTTAGAGAGAGAATTCTCAAATCAAAGCGAAATGGTTACTTTTTCATTCATGCTATGTGAATTGCAATTCACAGCAGTAGTTCTGTTCTGATTGTTTTCATCAGTTAATTAGTAATTTTCTGCCGTTTTTTCTTTTAAGTAGCTTTGTCTATAACCTTACCTTGTTAATCATTTCATTGGACACTACTGCTTGTGCATGTTGCCCATAAAATGGACAATTTACTAATGGAATCTATCCAGTTATATTGTTACATTGCACTTGTGATGCTCAAAGTAAACATGCATTCTACCTTATAGCACTTTGAGTCATTATGCTTTCTTTTTTCTAAGTAAACCTTTGAGTACATTGAAAGGCTTTATAACAGGTATTTGGACTAAACCCTTGACATGTTGGGGCATCTGCATTTTCTTACTTCTCAATTGATAAAGATATGAATGTCAATGTGGATGTCAATGATAAAGATATCATTCACATGGATGTGGTTCATTTGAATTCTGCATTTCATTTTGTATCAAGTATCAACCATCTGAGTTTTTGTGAAAGTTAAATGAAAGTCGAATATGAGATGAATGATTTTTTCTTCCTTTTGCAACTCTTTTCTAGAACTTATGCAAGTTGAATAAAACTTGCCATCGCATCAAGTTGCTATTTCCATAATTCCAAGTTTCTCTCCTTCATATTACGTGGAACAATCACATGTTCTTTGATTGACTTCCTTTTTTCTTTTACCTCACTTCGTACTTGTCATTTTGATGATTTTGATAAAATGAATTACATCATATAAAATATTGGGTCTCTTGCTTTCGTTACCATGTTTAGTGTGGTTTATTTACTAAATGTCCCTTCTTACTATCTCATGTTAATTTATTTTCGGTTTCTTTAGGATGTCAAAAGATGAGACGTTTGTTGTATTCTACTTTGATAGAGAGTTTGATTGGAATACTACCAATCCAGTGTACAAGGGAGGTGAGCAAAAAATGATGTATCTAACCAATTTCACAAAGTACTCTACATTGTTCCAGAGTGCATTACAAGCAACAAAGTGGGTAGAAAACGATGAAGCCATTGAGATTCACTACCTTCACAACAACCGTCAAGCCTTCACATTGATTAAAGTAGCTAACGATGGCGATGTAAATGCAATGTTGAAAGTGACTCGGGATAATGTAAATGGGCTTTATTTATATGTGAGCAAAAATACCGATTGTTCAAGAGGTGTATGTGAAGGACATTCAAGGTATTGCACCATGTCCTAATCAGTTTGTTCACTATTTATTTATCTATGGAACTCTAACTTCTTTTTCCTTATATACATGCAAGGTTGACAGGTTTGAATGTGTTTGAAGACATTCAAAATGCTCTCGGTCGAAGAACCAATAATTTGAAGGAAAAAGTGTTGGAGATCATAGAGGTTGTCAAGTTAGCACAACACGGTACGTTATTATCTTATTCACTAGATTGAATTTTGGTTTCTTATTTGAAAGATGAAGATGGACTAATCTTTATTATTTGGATGTAGTGATTCGCACAAAAGCTCTTCGAAAGCACTTGGATGTGACATTTATAATTATGAAGCGAATGCCGATATTGGAGTCAACAATCTACATTCTTGTATCCCACTGTTGATCTTGAGGAAGACATTGAACCCATCTTCTCCTTTTCACCTGATCACTTTTCATTACAAGACTCTCGGCCATGGGCAATTAATGATGATCCTACCATAGGGGATAAAATGCAAGAAGATGTGGGAATCCCCATCGAAACGTCAGCCGTTGGTGAAGTTACTAACATTGAAGATACGCTTGTGCCAGTTGACGATTTCAAACATGAGTTGCTAGAGAGTACTACGCAAGAGTTGTGGAAAGGGAGAGTTTTTCCAGATTGTGATACATTTAGGAGAACCCTCGCGAAATTTGCAATGTACAAGAATTTTGTGTTGAAGCATCTGAAGACCAACAATTATAAAGTTACTACACGGTGTGACGATGCAACATGTCCATGGCGTATACACACTTCTATTATGGATTCAGGTCCACAATTTCAAATCCGAACATATAACCCAATTCATTCATGCTCAAAACCAATGATGGGGATGGCGCATAAACAAGCGAAAGCATCCTTGATTGCAGACTTTGTCAAAGATAGGCTTCGATTTAATAATACATACACACCAAAGGATATTATGTTTGACTTTCAAATGGAGTTTGGGGTGACGATAAGTTATAGAAAGGCATATCTAGGACGAGAAATTGCAATGAATGAAATACGGGGTTCATTTGAGGAGTCTTTTCAAATACTTCCTCGATATTACATGGAATTACAAATGATGAATTCTGGAACAAGAATTGAGTTGATGAAGCATGAAGATAACTCCTTTAGAAGATTATTTTGGGCAATTGGAGCATGCATCGAAGCCTTTCATTCTTCCTTGAGGCCTGTGATAGTTGTAGATGGGGCACATCTTCGAGGTAAGTATCCAGGTGTTATACTGACGGCCGCTACTTATGATGGTAATCATCAGTTGTTCCTACTTGCCTTTGCCATAGTTGAGGCCGAACGACGAGATAGCTGGTCATGGTTCTTTACAAATCTTCAAATAGCTCTTGGTGAGTCTCGATATCTGACAATTGCTTATGATCATCATAAAGGCCTTGTTCCTGCGATAGAAGAAGTATTTCCAAATGCTCAACATTGTTATTGCTGTCGTCATATTGCGGAGAATATACGTTCGAGATTCAAAGATGATGGCATTGTAAAGAAATTCTGGCTTGCTGCAAAATCTTACAGGCCATGTGAATACGAGGCTTATATGAATGATATAAAGGCTGTAAACCTAGACGCTTATAACTACATTCATGCAATCGGAAGCCAACATTGGTCCAATGCTTTTATAGAGGGTAGGCGGTACAACATGTTAACTCAAAACATTACGGAATGCTTAAACAGTCTAATGAAGCACAATAGAGAACTTCCGATATCAAAACAAGTGGATGGGATTCGTGGAAAGTTAATGGATTTTTTCCATCTTTGGAGGACTACGTCGATACAGTTGAAGACACGCCTAACTCATTGGGCAAAAACCATTCTAAGCAAATCTATATAACTTTCTTGACATTTGAATTGTCGACAAGTAGGTCCCAATGAATTTCAGATACAGTCTTGGGAGTTCATTGATGTTGTTCACCTAGATAGAAAAAGTTGTACGTGTCAGATGTGGGCAATGATTTGTATTCCGTGCGAGCATGCCTTGTCAGTCATGAAAACCAGAGGCCTGGATCCATATGATTTTTGTCAAGATTGGTACACATGTGATACATATGGAAGGACTTATGGTCATGTAATACATCCAACCCGCGATATACGCCAATGGGAGCACATTACTAACGAGGTGGTCAAACCTCCACTTGCTACCAGACAACCTGGACGTCCAAAGAAGAATAGAATTCGCACGGAAGACCATAATCAGCAAAGAAGACAAGTAACATGCTCTATTTGTAAAAAAAGAGGTCACAACCGACAAAAATGCCGGAATCCACCAATGGGAAGTTGATCCATGATGGCAGCACGATGGAGCCATATCTTTTGAAGTGGTCTAAGCAAGTACCTTTTTTTTTTTTTTTTTTGTAAAGGTGGTGGAACCATGTAATTTTTTTGTAAAATGTGGCTACGTGTGGTTCCTACATGTATTTTTTGCACTTTTGTATTTGGTGCCTACATTTGTAGCAGGAGGAACGATGTCCTATAATTTTTTGTAAAGGTTGTTGGTGGATCTACCTCTTTCATTCAATAGCATACCAATGTTTATCTTTCATAATGGGGTGGATAGAATGGTTGAATAATGTTGTTTCATGATCATTTATGTATTTTCTATTAATGGATCACTGCATGGATATCTTTTTAACAAGGAGGTTCAGAATGTGTCACAGTTTTCGCTAAAAGTTTGTCGGCATCAACAAATAAATGTGTTAATATCAATGTTGATGTACAATCTCAAAATTTACAATATGAAGAGAAGTACTACCTTCAGGAAGTTCTGGCTGATCAAATGGGGTACAAAGTGTCTTTGCTGCTCTCGTTTCTCCCTTGGTTCGTGCTTTGACATCGATGTCAACTTCCTGTAATAGAAACCATACAAACTAGTAGATTATAACAATGAAAGATGCAAAAATTGAACTGGTAGAATCTGTGAGAGATTCAAATAATGCACTTTCTTTTCCAGAGGCTCTGTTCTGGAAGGGTGGGAGTCCTCTTCTTCTTTTTTTTTTTCTTTTTTGTTTTTCTGAAAATCCCTCCTTTTACACAACTATGGTGGATACATGGATAATTTTGCAGGCTTCCCCCTATTGCATGTTATTATACGTTTCGCAGGAGAAAACCAGAAACAATAGGAGAAAACCAGAAACAATAGATAATATTTTTTACCCCCATAATGATTTATCTACCAAAATCAGGGGACATTGAGGATCAAAATGGCATTTTGGCCCACATTTCACCAAAAAGAACCTAAGTTTGTCAAACATATTCCATAATATTCAATTACTCACAGCTTTAATGCAAGCATCTCTTTTTCGCTTTGCTACATCAAACAAGCTCTCTTGGATGCTGGACAATATATCCTTAACCTGCTCGAACAAGTTGCTTATTGGTATATTTGTTTTAGGTGCATTGTCATGACAAACAACACGTACCTGTATCAAGATTCAATTTTTCTCATTCTTCAATGTATAGCCCATTTAAATCCATGTCACGTGATCTGTTTTTAATATATAAACATAGCCCATTAAAATCTAAGAATATGTTTATTACATAAATTCAAATTTTACAAGCTACCATCTATCAGTAAAAAAACATCACATTTTTAACAATTCCAATATTTGAAGGACTTGGAAAACCATATGCATACAAAAATGCAAAGATATATTAGCCATCGGAAAGAAATACTGAGACCACACAGGGACACACCATTCAAATGACTAAAAGTCATTGTTCTTAAGAAATCATATATCAAGAGTAAAAGGCAACAAATGTTGAAACTCAAATGAAAGTCTAAGTTTCTTCATAGAAACTGCTAGCAAAGCAAGCAACGTATTAGTTGGAGCATGGAAAGGAGAGTATTGTCATCTTTCCTTGTAGCTTACTGACTTGAAAGTGGAAGACTTTTTCCTTGTGCTTTCAATGTTTGCTTGGTAGAAGGCTTCAATGCTTCCCATGTCCTCCCAATAACCATCATAGGTGTAAGATTAAACATGATTCATTCCCAAGTGGAGAATATAAATTATCTGTTCCTTTCATCTATTCCATTTCAAACTAAGCAATAAAAAAAGGATAATTTTATTTGAAAACACCTAGTGAACAGTATCAAAATTCCTGCTAAATTTATAAGAATTCATAGGAGAAATTGCACCAGCTATTACTTTGCTAAGAAAATCATTGGCTTTGGAGAAGTACTCCTTTTAAAAGCTTCATCAGGACATCTCTCTTGATGACATAGATCCCCATGCTCCCCAAATAATGAACATCTTACATCAGTTTACTTGAGCCTCTCTTATTTACATGATGGGGAGTGATTTTGTAGCAAAATGGGAAAGATAGATCTGAAACTGTCTCATGTTCCCAATTATCATGATGATTACTAATGAGGTCCAAATCGCTTCTACATGGTTTCTCCACGTCTAAGAAAAGACAACACTTCCTCATAAAAGATGCCAATAATCCAAATGAAAGTAGCAAGATGATGAAGCTAAATAACTCCCCACGTGTCATCACTTCCCCATGTGCAGGTCCCCAATTCACCCCCTCTTCTCACCCTCTTTCCCCACTTTCTTTATTCTCTTCAATTCCAATTCAATTTCTCCTGTATTTTCCAAAACAAAGTGTTAAATATAAGATTATATAACTAAATAAGCTGTAAGCATCTCCCCAATCAACTTCTATATGAACTAAGATCAAAGACAGCACTGCCCTACAAAACCAAAAGTGATGAAAGACAGAACCGTTGAGAGTTGAGATCAATAACCTTGGTTATTACTCTACACCATGAAGAATTAGTGATGTTTAGAAAACAAATCAATTATTGCCACTGCATTTGAGAATCTATTTGGTTGCTGCCGTGTTCTTATTTAAACCATTGAACCTCATTGTGAGAATAACATAGCTAACAAAGAATGGGTTATGTCAATTATTACCTTTTCAGTTAGAGGCTACACAACTTAGACTATGGCATTTGTATCAAACACACCAACCCCAACAAACTAGACTAGTAATATGTCCCAAGTCACATGATAGTACTAAGAATCTAGTATTTGTATGACACATAAAAGTTACTAATCTGACAGATGTTCATTGAAGGAACACAAATATTAGACAAATGAATAAAAATGAAAAAAATTGATAAAAGTGCTCCAATGACAGACTTTCTGTAGAAGAAAACATATGCGACACTTTCTGTAGAACAAAAATTGATGTACAATCTCAACTAATAAACAATATGAAGAGAAGTACTAACTTCAGGAAGTTCTGGCTGATCAAATGGGGTACAAAGTGTCTTTGCTGCTCCCGTTTCTCCCTTGGTTCGTGCTTTGACTTCGATTTCAACTTCCTGTAATAGAAACTGGCCTTTTGGGAGTGAGAGTAATATAACAAATTGAAAGGAAGAAGTGAGAAAATTGTTAAGAAGGGAATTGAAGTAAATTGAAGTTATCACCTAATGCAAGTGATTATTCAAAGCATGCACATTTTCACCTAAAGCAAGTGACTATTCAAAGCATCCAAACTTTTTGAACATTTTGATGGTATGGATGATAGCCCACTTGTGAGTGAGGCTAGGCGAAACTACAAACCTCTCAAAGGCAAAAAAAAGAAAAGAAAAGCGTTGATGGCAATTGGGTGCTAAATATAGAAAATCTAAGGCCCATTTTAAATTCAAGTGAGAGAGAATACCATAGAACATTGTAATCCTGTGAAATAAAACACAGTATTCGTTGATGTCAACTAACAATTCATCGATATCAACAAATAAATTAGTTGATATCAATGAATGCGTACTGATAGCAGATATCAGTGCAGAAATAAAAACACAGTATTCGTTGATGTTAACTAAAAATTTGTCGACATCAACAAATAAATTAGTTGATATCAATGAAAGTGTACTGATAGCATATATCTGTGCAGAAATAAAAACACAGTATTCATTGATGCCAACTAAAAATTCATTAACATCAACAAATAAATTAGTTGATATCAATGAAAGCGTACTGATAGCATATATCTGTGCAGAAATAAAAACACAGTATTCGTTGATGTCAACTACAAATTCGTCGACATCAATAAATAAATTAGTTGATATCAATGAAAGCGTACTGATAGTATACATCTGTGCAGAAATAAAAACACAGTATTCGTTGATGTCAACTAAAAATTTGTCGACATCGATCAACAAATAAATTAGTTGATAACAATGAAACCATGTGAAAATCATACATATTGCCTGGAGAGTTTTATCCCTTGAATCATACATATTGCTTGGAGAGTTTCATACAGATTGGATAACATCAATTAAATGGTTTTGGCCATTTCCAATGAATGGCCAGAGATGGATGTGTGAGGGGAATAAGCAAGCCCCTAGTGCCCAGAGAATACCACAAGTCCAATGAGAGAAAGTAATACTACTATAGATTAGAGAGGTGGGCACTTAAGTCTGTGAATTCAGAAAATTATAAGAAACCTGTGATCTGTTTTTATAAGGGACTCATATGAGGGAGAGATCGAGAGACCTGGATTCATATGAGGGAGAGAGCGAGAGACCTCGGCTTATAATAATATTAAAACATAAAGCCAACCCAAACAAAAAATTCTGTATAAAGTTTCTCATGCTCCTCATTACATATTAACATCACCTAGATGGACAACCTGTTTGGCAACATTTCTAGCAGTCATTATGAATTTTCACATTGATTATAAGCTTTCCAACATACAAAACCAAAATAAAACCAACAGTGGCTTTCAGTTTTAACATGTCAGCCATCCAAAATACATCAGGTCAATAGTAGCAAAAAAAGGTGCAAATTACATATGCCCATTTTAGGTGGGGCTGCACTATAAAAGGTAACCTTCAAATCTTCTTCTTGTCATTGATCATGATCTCCTTGCTTCATGTGTAACCACTCAGCCTGATGCTTACATTTGTTTTGTTGTTCAAGAGTGACCATCTGTTGCAACTGCTCCTCATTCCATAGCTCTTGAATTTTCTTTTCACCAGAATATTGGTCATGTCCACCCTTTCCAACTAACCATAAGCTCCTCCATCAGATTTCCTAGCCTAATTGTTGATCTCTTTTCTTGTACAGTTCTAGCTGTCTGTTGTACTGGTTAATCACTAGTTTGCATCTGTAATACATCAAGTCACACTGAGTGAATTCAAACTTTAGATTGAGGAGGACATGTTCTACGGATGCCATTACAAAAAATCCGTAGTCATGTGAATTCTCTTGTATAGGGACGTTCTCAACAATTCGCCTTCTCCATCCCATTGGCTCTTCCCACTTGTAAGCAGCAAAAGAATCATTCAACCAATGAATCTGCAAAAATAATGTGCATCAAAATAATTAATCTATACGAACAATTAATCATTAATCCAAATAGAAACAATTAATCTATATACATGTCAGTACTCAATACTTACAAATTGTACAGCCATTTCCCAATGTCGCGAGTCCCCTGGCATACTATTGTAGTAGTCCCATCTTTTTGCATTTGGATATCCCACTATAACTGTGAAGTGCTCCAAATAACACATTGGAACAATGATAATCTCATGTTTCTGCATTTCACCCACCCTCCATCCATATTCACCAAAGATGTGTATATAATTGTACTTGTCTTCTCTTAGCCATATATCCTTCAAAATGTACACTCAAAGTGTCAATATTTGTGTTGAGATTCATATTGAGTATAAGTTGGACATTCGATTTTTTCGAAAGTATATGTTGAAAGTATATGGAGTATATGACGAAAGTCATACCAAAGCATTCATGTCAATGAAGTAAGCATGCGGTGCCTTAGGCTTCAAATAAGTATCAAACCAATTCTGCAGTATACCCATGTCTAGCCATTCTCTTGATAGGAGTCTCTACAGTCTTTCAGGATTAGAGCTAATGCAGACCTTGGCAAGGTAATCAAACCTGAGGGAAGATAAATCATATTGAGTGATCCTGCCCTCCACACTAGATTAAACCATCAACAATTGGAAATAATAATTATATTCTAATCACATACAATCATGCAAAGTCTCTTATAAAGGAACATTCTCAGCCATGGAGGATATTGAATTAGGTAGGTTGGATCTATCATAAGTTTGTTGGTTAAAACACAAGAATTTTACAAGTGACTAACACTTCAATTTTCACACAGTGGAACATTAACTGAAATGAAGATTGAGCCATGGTCCTCCCAGAAATGAAAACCCCGAATGCTATTAGATTTTTTTTCTATGTATGGTTCCCCACAGTAAAAAATAAATAAAATTTTATACTGGCTCTTAAAGAAGATTTTTCTTGATTCAGCCACGAGCCTTAGTAGTCAAATCCCTGGAAAGGTAAATGTCCATCTAGAGTCCCACCTAATATCCTCCTTGCATTACCTTCCTAATGTACCTTTCTTGGACCTCATTTGTGCTGAGGAGAAGGGAAGAGAATTGGGTAGAAATTTCTCTATTACAAGAGAGAACCTCCTTTTTATAGGCAAAACTTAGCAAAACCAATCAAATCACCCTAAAATGAAAAAAACACTTAATTAAATCAAACCTGAGAAATGAATATCCTATAAATATTTAGAATGCACATGATATTTTTCTCCAACCAATCCTTGCAATTTCAATTGTTGCTGTCACTATTATGACATGTATTAGTTAGAGAAAAAAAAACAAGAAATTGGAGGTGAGACCTGAGATGCAAAGAAGATATTGGTGGTGCCCTATGACCATTCAGAGAAATCAGGGAACAATGTATTAGAATAATTGCACAAACATTTTTTCAGACAGATGGTGTGCATCTAAGGAGTGAAGCTTTTCTTTTCATAGTAGATTTTGGTAAAATGCGTAACAATTAGTTAATTGGCACTGACATACCTTTCGTAGTAGTCCTCCCAGAACTTGTCTAGCAGATCAATCTCCTCCTTTTTCAGTTTGTACGCAGAATTCTTAGGCCAATTTAGGGAGGTACTAAAACCCTCATACTTCGATGGCACATTTTTAACCCTGGTCGCATTTTTTATACGAATAACCATTGAGGGGACCTTTTTGGTGGGAGACTCCATGGGAATGTCTTCTTTTTTTATTTTTGGGGGAGGACTATCAAGAACAATCTCAACGGGGGATGTTTTGAATCTAGGAGACCTTCGAGGAGAGGCCATGGGATTGAGACTTTTGATACTAATGTGGACTCAAGTGGAGTATTTTCCTTTGATTTTGGTGATTTCGTGGCAAACTCTAGCTTCTTCTTCAATACTATCTGCTGTCTCTCACCCATTTTGCCTTGACGAAGAGATTCACTTGGACTCACTTTGCCATACCCAAATTCCACAAAATCATTTTCAAATGCTTTGTTGAAGTGTTCCACCTTGCTACGCACTACACATAGCATATCATCCGAATTCATTGCCTCTAATGTTCTTTTGTTGCTGGCAAAGTAGACATAAGGTCATCTAGGAAGAAACGAACCTGCATTAACAAATTCAAATGAGTCATAAATAAAACCAATGATGAAATAACTTGACATTTACAGCGATATACTAAATGTCCCTTACAAGTCTTTTATGGACAAAGTCATTGTCTTTTTGGAAGTTGGTTGTGTTGGAGGTATCATTTGGTCTTAACCACCTTCTTCCTTTGGAGGCCTTTAGATTCGCAATCTTATCACCGCCGAATACCATTTCATATAAAATTCATTGTGGGTAAGTGAATCATCAAGTTCTTCGCTCACTAGTATCATCTTATGCCTCGCATCCCAAATGGCAATGAGTTCTCTCAACGCTCTACTGTAATCATAAAATGCTTTCCTCACTTTATCAACTCTTTCAAATGCCATGAGGAGAAGAACAGGGAGCAACAGTCTCAAGCCGAACTGCTTCATTACCCGTTCGGAGTTGTGACGTTCGACGATCCAATAGAAGATTAGAGCTGTACTAGACGTGAATAAATGTCTCTCTTCTTTGGGAACTACCTCAGCTAGTTTATCAATGACATCTTCATAGGGCATCCATATAAACTACACCATAGATTTTCATTACATATTTATTGATAACAAATCAGATATCGACCATAAATATTCATATTAAAAGGAAATCAAATTACACTTACTTCTTCTATTTTCATATTGTCAATTTGCTCCCGACGATCCTTGGTGTTCATTGGAGGCCTATGCTTTTTTATGCTTTTCTCCCATGGCTTATACAATGGAAAATCAAAATCCAATTTTACATCAATATAGGCATCGCTTGGCCGCAAAAATTCCATTCTGGAATATGCCCAAATCTGCCAAGGAAACATTATATGAATGTCAAGTCAATAGAAAACTGTTCATATTCAATGTAACCAAGTAAACAAATATGGGTGTTACCTACAACAATTGCAATGGGCCAGTCAAGGTATCCGATGGATCCGTTGCTTTCTATTTTTTTACTTTTTTCCCTTCTCCATCTTTCCTTTCTTCATCAAACTTTGAAAGAATTGTTGCCTTACCTAGCATCCTATACAGGCCCGCGAGGCAAGCTGGGCCCCATGCACACCTCTTAAATTCTCTAAATAAACCAAGCAACCAAGCCAATGCGGAAGTACCGCATGAGTTGCCAACTATTTGGCCTTCCACCAAGCAGAATAAATAGGCTCTTGTGTTGTATTTCTCTTCAACTTCGTGTAATTTTTTCTTCTTTTTGTTTCTTTTGAAGTTCTCTTTCAGCCATGAAAAGTTTATTCGTGTGCCGATGCTATCTCGTTTTGGCACTGGATCCATGCATAGAAGATCCATGCATATCTCCGCTGTCAGCTTGGTACTATGCAGTGTTTTTCCTGTCACTGCTGGTCCATCTATGGGGGAGGCCGTATATGTATGCCACGTCCTCTAAGGTCACGGTGGCCTCTCCACATGGAAGATGGAAAGTATTTGTTTCCGGCCTCCATCTTTCTACCAATGCTCTTGTCAACACATGATCAATTGTCATCTACTCAATGCTTGACAAGTGCTCCAAGCCACACATGCATACATAATTTTCTTGTCGGCGTGTTAGATGCCAACTTTTTTTGTCATGTGTGGTTCTAATTATTCTTAACTTCGGTGGTTCCTATAGATGTTAGTTACAAAATAAATTTACTATTACAAACTTATGTACGTATGAAGTCGATCGAGAGATAAAAATAGATATAACGTTATATTTAAATATAAAAATGAATGATTGGATGTACCTCTCCTCGCCAAATTGCTTCGGAAACATGAACATCTTGATGGAATAACAAATTATCTTCACTAAAGAAAGTATCACTGTCCATCAATTCTTTTAGAGTGAGCCCTTTCAACTTTTAGAGCCCTATATCAATTTGGTATCAAAGTGTGCCTTTCAACTTTATAGGGCGTACATCAATTCTCCTACTATGAACAACACAAAAACATATGACCTTCAATGCTAAGTGTTAACAAACTAATGGGCGTTGTAAATGAAGTAAAACTTGCAACAAATATAACAAACACAATTGGATCAAGTGATTAAACACGTTTGAGGGCTCAATTAGCTCATGAATTTAACTAATCTAAAACAATGAGTTTCCATTAAAACGATCTTGTTACGTACAGTTTTATACTTTTCATAGTAAAGGCTCCTTAAGGAGAACACCTTGGAGGCAAGTCTTGTTGCCGACTATAATGATAGCAACTGGCAAGCGCGTCACAACACTGTTTCTAGTTGAAGTCCTAGCTAAAGGATGTCAAAGAATATTGATGAGAATGGGCTTAGATTATTGGAGGTGTAAGGACTTAGGAATTTTCTTCTAGCATTGTTTTGCTGGATTTGATTTTGATATGTTTTTGGCAAATGGAAGAAAGTATATTTTTTTCTTATCTTGTTTTTATGGGAAATGATTGAACTGATACAGATGATTTGTACGCCATGAGGGCGGCAAAGCAGCATGCAAGTAAAAAAAAATAGAGGATTTTTTCTAATCAAGGATCAGGATCACTGGAGACGAGGCACTATTTGATCATAACCTTCTCAATAATCATATATATATATATATATTCAGAAAGCAACAATCATAAGAGGGTAAAAATTGGATGGCTTGCGATTCCACCATTGCATCCATAAATCAGCTTATTATAGTTTTTCCCTATATAGAAATAGGCTGAAGTGCATCTCTTTTTGCTTAAAATTGAGAATGCATGGACTATTTGGTTGTGTATTTCATTAAAGAATATAATTTTTTATGCTAGTGAGGATGTCAGTCTTTATCGCACTGAAATGGTTTCATAGTATCTGTGATACAAATTTGCCTGTATTGCACTGAAATGATTTCATAGTAACTGTGATACAAATTGCCTATAGCGTGTGGTTCTAGCAATGCAATAAACCTCCTTGTGTGATTGGTTACCTCATGGCATGTATGGAAACCAAGGAACTCCTATATTTTTCACTCTTTCCACTCTAATCAAGTATCTCTTTATACCAAAACTTTATCCCTCGCGCACCTATGCACATTTCAACTACACTAGTTGGATTTGTACTCCACACACAGGATACTACGATCTGGATCCCACTACACCAAGGTTTCTTGAAACTGAGGTTTGATGGATTAATAAAGAGTGCTCCAAAACTGTGTTGTTTTCAGGGTATGATAAGAGATCATAGAGGTAACATGATAAGCCAGCTATGTAGGGAACTTAGATACTAATATTCCACTCAAGGTAGAATTATCTAGGTTGCTTAAAGACATTGAATTACTCCTCAGTCAACAACTTGGACAAGTGATTCTTGAAGGAGATGCATTATTAATCCACAGGGGCCTCCAAGCAAAAGAACTTTTTCATGGTACTTGATGCCAACCTTGAAGAAAATCCTTTCATCACTGAAACAATTCCACCATTGGTCCTTTGGGTACTGCTACAAATCTGTAACCAGAATTGCTGATGGGCTTTCAAACTTGGGGCCCACTGTTGACACGATTTTCAGACTAACATTACCAGCTGATATTAGTGTTATATATATGTAGGAGAAGCTAACAGCCAGACATGAGCTGACTAACCAAACAAATCTGCAACTTATGCAAGAATTGGACTACAGTGGAGTTTTTTAAACACCTGTAGATAGGACTTAGTGTACTAGAAACTAGCTTATGTTTTCTGTTTGTAACTCAGTTTACTAGAAACTAGATTATGTATTCTGTTTGTAACTCTTAATAGTTGATCTGTTCTCACTATTAAGCTTGCATCTGACTAGACTGTTCCTTTAATATATCACATATTAGAGAAAAAAAATCAGCCTGGAAGAACCTGTATTTTTACTGGGATGTCATAAACTCAAATGGATTTTGGCATTTCAATTAGAACTCATATTAAAGAAAATCATTTCAGGGTATTTCACTAAATATACCTAAAAGCTCTACTTTGTAGTATCTTTATACTCAAGTTGATTAAAAAGTCCTAACCAACTTATAGTCCGAATAAATCGTCTTAACTTTGCAGCTAATGGACATGGGTTAGGTGGCTTGATTATCTGATAACTAGCAACTTTTGAGCTATTCTTCCTTTGAGAATCGATCTGTTATTTGGAAATATTGGAGTGCAAATATGAATTTCACATGTGCATATAGGATGAATGCCAACAGTTAAGTTGTAAAAGAGTAGCATTTTGATACACCTCTTGCATTACCTCCATAACTTTTAATCAAAACTCTAATTAAACGTTTAGCAAACACTACCAATATGTAATTAAGTTGTTTAACTCTTAAGTAAGTCTCCCAATTAAAGTAATTTTCCAAGCATACTTGGGATGCTTGCATGTCTTTTGGTTTCAGCCCTTTGAGAAAAGAAGAAGATGGAAAGGTATTTACCTCCTTCAAATGGAGTTCTAAAGTTCAATGTCGATGAGGCATCAAGGGGTAGGCCAGGAGCTGCAGGTATTGGTGGAGTTTTCATAAACTACGGGGTGGATGTGATGTTCATGTTCACCGAACATGTGGGCATCATAGACTAATGAAACATAAATTTTGGACTAATGAAACAGAAATTTGGCTATCTAGGAGGCCACAAGGTTCTCTGCATCGTTTTTCATGACACCTTGATTGTGGAGAGTGATTCAACCAATGCTATTCCGTGGGTGAGTTCGCCCGAGGACAGCCCTTGGAAGATTCAGATTTATTTGAACGAGAGCCATATTGAGTAGAAGTTTTCTCCTGGATCTTGGTTTTGCATGCAACATGAATATTTTAAGCACAATCATAACACTCCAAAAAATAAAAAATCAATCCAATCAACGAAGTAGAAAAACAAAAGTTCACTATAAGCATAAATGCCTTGTATATATAGAAGATTAGAGAAAAAACAACCTTTGAGAAGAAAGGGCATTCTAGTTTTACAAGAGAAGGAAAGAGTTTAATGTGTGGAAATTTATTACCTTGAAAACCAAGTCCTGAGATTAGAGGCTTCCTCTAAGGCTTGGGTCTTGATGCAAAGGAAAAGAGAAGGAGGGAGAGAGAGAGAGAGAGAGAGAGTCGTGGAGTAGTGCAACCTGTGAAGGGGCAGTTTTCTGTGACTGGAGATGGGCGTGAGATGAAGACCAGACGGTGACAAGCAGGCCTTCTCCTTATTCCGTTTCTTCTTTTCTTCATTATGTTTTTGTTTGGAAGTAGGGTTTCGTTGGCATCAACTAAGAAAGGGCAAGATGGGAAAAAAATAAGATCAATTTGGGCGGGAGGTCCTTGCTTGATATTATCATATTTTGGGGGTCCCAACAGTGTTTACCCTGTTTAAGGGAATTTCTTTAGTAAATGTCCCTAATAAAATAAGACAACTATCATATTAGTATATCTTTTGATGAAGTGAAAATTTACTAGTAGTTTGAAGGCTTTGGACTTTGGGTTTTTGGTACATGGGTCCTAAAGAGCAGCCTCATGAAGTTTTTTTTTTTTTTTTTTTTTTTTGTGAGTGGGAGATTTGGGGATGTGAACTCTTATAGTTTATGTGTGTCAATGGAGCATAAAAGTGGTGTCGATAAGAGCATGGGTTTGACTGATGTCAAACGGGCCCGGGTGGGCCAACAGGCTGGGCCGGCACGGCCCATCTCATCTGGCTTGCCCCTGGCACGGCACAGGCCATGCTTGGAGCAGGCTGGGCCGTGTCATGCTTGGCTTGCCTCTTTTAATTTTTTTCCGATTAATTTTTGCCTTTTCAATATTAAAATTAAAAATTAAAATAATTACAGAGAATGACAAAAATATTTAAGTGGTTCGGTCAAACTCAACCGACTCTACTAAGAAGAGAACCATTTGGATCTTAACTATTTGAAGGTTTGCAAATAAGATTACCTTCAAAACATTACAATCTTTTTAGAGAATAAAAATAAAAAAAAAGAATAGAAAACTTGTATATTTACAAATTACAATAAAACAAAAGTAAAAAATCAGATATGTAGTCTACTAATGTATTCGGCTAGATCATAATCTTCCATTGCTACCAACTCTTGCTTCCTCTTATTTGCCAAATATTTGTCTCATAGGCAAATACAACACTCTACCATTTCCTTCAGTTAGATTTGTTCTTCTATCATCCACCACACGTCCATCTATACTAAAAGCATGTTCTGATGCTATAGAAGACATTGGAATAGTCAATAGATCACGAGCCATGGCCTACAACACTGGATAAATATTTTTTTGTTGCTTCCACTAAGCTAAAATGTCAAAACTAGATGCATCATACACCCGTATTACAACAACGTTGTAAGATCAGTTTTTGCGTGGGCCAAAGATAGATAGGTCAGCTCGGCCCATCGATGCGATGTCTGTCTTCCTTTTTCCGTCTCGCACAAGATCTCTGAAGTGGTTCCTTGTTTCAAGGAAAAACACAGTGAAGGCTCGATCGGGTGGTCCAACCGAGGACCCTTCGATGGTCAAGTTAGCAATGGAACTTGGGAAATTTTTTTTGGTGATTGGGTTAAATGTTTTTAACGTAAATTCTCCTAGATCCTTTCTTTCTCTTATTTGATCTCTCCCTGGATTCCCACCCCCTCCTGGTACACGTTCCCCCACCTTCTTCATTGTGGTAACTGGTAAAGGCTATGCCGTTGGGTCGTGGGGCATTTTTCCCCCAATCCAGGTCTTCCCGCTAGCTGTCCCAACGCCCCTTCGATTCATCCTTCCCGCTAGATCAGGTTGATCATGGCAGGTTGGGTTGGTTCTGACCCAAACCCAGCCCAAGGTAAATTCAAATTTTCCCCACACAATTGCCCCCCAAGCCACCCCTTCCCTCTCCGTTTTCTGAAGGAATGGGGGGCTTGAGATACTTTTGGACACGTGTCCACTCCGGGTTCATCCACTCGTCTCCAGTTATCATCTGTCTCTTCTATAAAACAGCCATTATCTCTCCTTTGGCTTCCATCTTTATCTCGTCACCTTTCCACCTCAAAATACTCCTTATTGGGCTCCGATTCCACCTCCAATCTCTCGTCCTGCATTATTATGTGGTAAGTTTTTTGCTTTCCTTCTTCTTAGATGGGAAATCTCAAAGACTTGCTTAATACCCCGGAAGGAGTCTCTGACTTCAGGAATAAGTATAGCATTCCTCAGGACGTCCAGGTCCGTGCCCCACGGCTTGATGAATCCTTCGAAATGGGATGCCGAGATGGAATCTCCTTTTCTACTATCACCATTGTAGAGGGTGGCGTTAGGTTTCCTTTAGATCCTCTCCTAGTCCTTTTATTTTCCTTAACGAATCTTTTCCCCATTCGATGCTCTCCAAACCTGTTCCGTATCGTTACGGGGGTTGCCGCGCTAAATAGGTTGCTTGGCACAAGCCTTAGTGTCTTTGACATCTTATCCTGCTATCAGTTTAGCCCCCTAAACAATAGCAAATCGGTTTATTATCTGAAATCCAGGGACTCCAACAAGCTCCTTGTCCATTTTCTCCTAGATTCAAACAAACCCAATAAGGGGGATTTTTTCATTGTGAGTGGAAACTGGGAAACACAAACCATCTGGGGTGGGGTTAGTCGAATGGTTCCCCCAACCCCAGGTTCCCCAGGTCGGCCCTCCTTTCTTTCAAGAACTTTTTTTTCTTCTCTCTGTTGTTTTTTTTTTTTTTTTAACTGTTGCCCATCTTTCGCTTTTTTTTCTTTTTTCTTTTTTTCTTTTTTTTTTGTTTAGATGCAACAATCAACCGCTTTCCTCAATCTCTTCTCCAGGTTGAAGAGTTAAGCGGGTGCTTGAGTATCGAAGACCTGTCGAGCTGAAGGGTTAGGGCCGAGCTGCCCATTTGTTGCTCTGATACACCCGTTCATATGACAGTTTCTTAGCAGTTCCTGCTTGGCACGAACCCCTGGAGTTCGTTCCTCTTCTTAGGCGGAGGAAGGTTTCTGTTGTGAAGCCTTCCAGATCTTCTAGGCCCCACACTACTTCCAGTGCTCAATCATCTATTTCTCAACACTCCCTTGCCCCCACTCAGCCTGCTGAACAATCTTCATCTGCTTGGGCAAAGTCTTCTGGAGCTAAGAGGTCATCGCAGTGGATTGTGCCTTCTAGTGATTCTTCACCTTCCACCGACCACCAACGAACTCCAATCTTAAATATCTCTGACAGCTCCTCCTATTCTGACACCAAAAGGTCCTCTTCTGCAATGTCTCGGTGTAAACCAAAAAAATCTTTTTGACAGCCTCGGCGACTTTCCAACTTCCAAAACAAGGAAGGCTCCTTCTTCCAGACCTTCATCAACTCTTGGCAAAAGATCAGCCCCCGAACCCCATCATGATTCATGTGAGCCAAAAATGGGCAAACATCTTTCTATGCTGCCAAAGTCGCCCACTCTCTTTCCACATGGTCGAAAGACTGCCTACCTCCACTGCCCCCTCAGCGAAGCTTTTCCTCTGGTCAGAAGGGATCGCTCAGATCCTTTCAAGATAAAAATCCATCCCTGGGTGAGGGGATTTTTGGGTCCTTGTCCTTGGCACTAATCGTGGGCAAATCTGCCCTTCTCCCTTCTGATATGAATTTGCACAGCGCCCTACCTAGCAACGAGCTAGTGTCAACGGGAGTCCAACATTGCCTTTCGGTAGGTCGGCTTTTGATCATTTAGCCTTTTCTATTCGAAGTCCCTCTAACAGTGTTTTCTCCCTTTCTTTCTTGTTTTCAGGGTCTCCATAAATGGTTTATCGCCTCTGATCGCCTAGAGAAATTTCAAAAACGCATGGAGGATTTAGAAAGGGAGCTGGCAGAGTCTAAAGCAGCTCTACGCCAGGCTGAGTCCAATGCCGATGCCTCTTTTAAGGCTTCAAAGATTGCGGAAGCCCAGGCGGTTGCCGCTAAGAGTCGCCTTTGCTGCGACCTAGATGGAGCTTGAAGCTCTCCGCTCCAAGCAGGCTGAGGCAGTGGAGGAGATAAGAGAGGCTGTAGAGAAGCCAAAGGATGCCCAATTCGAGGAAACTGAAGCGCTCTACCTGCAGCAGGTTGAGCAAATCAAGGTCCTCATGTTTAAGCGGGGTTATGATGTGGCCCTTGGAGACGCCGGAGTCCCGAAAGATTCTCCTCTTTGGACCAAATATGCAGATCTGTCCAAGTAGGCTCCTCAGCCGCCGCCGCCTGTTGAAACCAAAGCTCATCCTCAGGCTGACAAAGTTGTTCCGTCTTTGTGGGGCTAGATCACATCTCGCAAATCATCATCTGAAAATGAGACCTCTGCCTTCCCTTGCCCGGGTTTATTTACGATGCTCGGCTTAGTTCTCGTTTGGTATACTTCTTTCAAGTGCGTGGCCGTTCTTCTCTAGGTTTTGATGGATTGAGTTGTCATTTCTACTGGATTTATCGCTCCATGCACCACATCAATTATCCCCACAGGTTCCCCTTCGTCTGCGACATTCTTTATCTCCTTCCGATCTGAGCTCCCATGGTTCTTCTTTGTGTGTGTGTATTCCACATCTTCTTTCAAATGCCCTTCCTTGACCAGGTCTTCCAGATGCTGTTTGAGCATTCGGTAATTTTCTATTAAATGGTCGTTCTCCCAGTGGTAAGAGCACTAGAGGTTGGGATTCTGACGTCTGGGGTCGCTCACCATGTTTGGTGGCCTTTCAAAGTATGGTTTGTCCTAGATCTACGTCAGGATCCTGTAGATCGGGCCCTTGAAGATCATATACACCTACTCAAAGGCTGCTCTTGTGGGTTCGGTACGACCCATTTTTCTATCAAAAACTTCTCCGAACTCCATTCTTCACTTCCTCCTGGATCCCTCGTCCATTGGGCGAGTCCACCTTGGCTCAGGTGCTCCCACGTCTTCTTTCAATTTGATGAACTCTTCAATCCTTTTCATCAGCTCTCCTTGCGTGGATGG
This sequence comes from Persea americana, assembly GCA_029852735.1. NCBI lineage: Eukaryota > Viridiplantae > Streptophyta > Magnoliopsida > Laurales > Lauraceae > Persea > Persea americana. Next base: position 22,235,791 of record CM056816.1, read on the forward strand.
AGATTGCTTCATCAGCGATTGGCGAAGCAAACTCTCCTTAGGCAGCCCTAGCTTGAAAGTGGCCACTGTTACTTGTTCATTGCTTCCTTCTAGCTCATTATAGAGGCACCAGTAGCAAGCGTTGAATTCCTTCAGGCTCTCCAAGCTCTGCTTCTTAAGAGACAACAACGCCCCGACATCCTTTGGTTGCTTGGAATTTGTCACGAAATAGGTGACAAAAGATCCAGCAACCTCCCAAAAGCTATGGATCGATCTTGGCTTCAGAAGGGAAAACCATTTTAAGGCTAGGTCTCCTAAGCTCGATGGGAAAACCTTGCACATTAGTGACTCATTTACAATCCAAAGTGCCATGGAATGCTGGTAACGCTGGACATGGTCGGCTGGATTAGAGATTCCATCATAGACCCTCAGCTTGGGGTTTGAGAATCGCAAAGGAAGATCTACTCTTTCTATCTCCTTTGAGAAGGGAGATTCGAAGTTTTGTGCACTTCCCAGGTACCTTGCTCGGGTCATAGTTTCTAAATGGGGTTTCTGGTTTGCTAATGCCCCTCTCAATAAGGGCCTGTACATCCTCCTCTGCGAGTGTCCGTGGGGATGTTTTCTTCCTTGGTGCTTCCCTATCCTTAACGCATCATGTTTGGACTTCAAATTCATCTTCTCTCCATGTTCGAGAGCTCAAAATCCTACTTCCTTCATCCACTGATCTAGCTTTAGCTCGGGTCCGCCAAGCTCCCGACTCGAAATGGTGTTTCCTAAGCTTTCGCACTACTGTGTGACTTCTTTGTTCCATTCTTCGTATCTCATTAGCAATTTCCAGGCTCAGGAAGCATCTCTATTCTTCTCTCGCGGACTCCAATTCCAATAACAACCAATTGATTTTTTCTTGTTGCCACTTTACTCCCTCAACCAAATCCCAAACAACATCTCCGCAAGTTTGCTATAGTCGAACGTATGTATCCCGTGGCAGGGCACGCCTTAGGAGGCCATGGCTATGCTTTTGGTGGGCTTCTCCTTGTAGTTTTTCCGTGGATGGTGAGATTGTTGCATGGCTCGGGTCAGCACGGTTGACTTCTGATTGGATCCGTCCTTTTCGAGGCGAAGAAAGGACAGTCCGGTCGCTATCGATGCATGGGACATATTCAAAATCTGCCTCACCTGAGTGGTTGGTGATAGGGTCTTTTCCCATCCGTTCTTGCCGCACCCTTACCTGGGCTTCCTCCACATGAGATGAAGGTCGTCAAGTCTGAGGTTGCAATCTCGGATTCTGCTCTTGGTCTGTCATTTCTCTCTACAGAAAGAAACGTCAATGGGTAATTTCACTTTTTCGCTTCCCACAGACAGCGCCAATTGTAAGATCAATTTTTGCATGGGCAAAAGATGGATAGGTCAGCTCGGCCTGTCAATGCGATCTATCTTCCTTTTTCCGTCTCACATAAGATCTCTGAATTGGTTCCCTGTTTCAAGGAAAAACACAGTGAAGGTCAAGTTAGCAATGAAACTTGGGGAATTCTTTTTGGTGATTGGGTTAGATGTTGTCAGCGTACCTTCTCCTAGATCCTTTCTTCCTCTTATTTGATCTCTCCCTGGATTTCTGCCCCCCTCCTGGGACACGTTCCCCCCCCCCCCCCCACCTTCTTCATTATGGTAACTGGTAAACAGTTGTGCAGTTGGGTCGTGGGGCGTTTTCCCCCCTAATCCTGGTCTTCCCGCTAGTTGGCCCAGCGCCCCTTTGATTCATCCTTTCTGCTGGATCAGGTTGATCATGGCAGGTACCCAAACCCAACCCAAGGTAAATTCAAAATTTCCCCCCACAGACGTCAAGATACGAGGATAACTCCGTCACTGTATTACCTGAGCTTGAGCTGGATGCTATTCCCATGGACAAGGAAGAATAATACACATCCCACATAGCTTCACCTATTTGCTAGATTTGTGAAGGGGTCATAATAACCCCAGTTGTACCCATTTGCTCATAATAAAATTGAAAAAGTATTTGTAATTTTTCCCTTATATTTGAAAAGATATTTAAATCTTGATAGTTCATAATTTTATTTATTTCACCAACAAAAAACTCTACACCACTTAATTTTAACATACGATCAAATACAGCAGCTAAAGAAAATGTCATTAGAGCATCTTTCCAAATTTTATTAAAATTTTCTTCCATGTTTCTAATAGTGTTATCAAGTAATAAATTATCTCTAAATCTATTGAATTGTAAACTATTTTGAAAAGGCTTCATTAAAGCTTCATTAGATGTGGGATAATATACCTCGGAGAAAAATAATGTTGAAGTATAAAAAACTTCTAATTAATCTTTTATATGGGCACACAACTCCCAATGTTCATCACTCATCAACAAATGTTGTGCATGAACAGCACAAAATTCATTCAAAGATGTTTTTTGATCAATTGCCTTATTTAACAAATTATCCATAGAATTCCACCTATATTCTACCTCTTTGGGCATTTTTATAGCTGATACACCATACCTTGCACATATTTGAGCATACAATTATCTTCTTTGTATGGAGCAGAAAATAACTTTTATAATGTCTTTAATTTTTTCTGTGTAACTTACAATATGCCTTAAACCAACATTTGCAATGAGATTTAAAATGTGACATGCAAATCTATTTTGGAAGATATAGCTATCTATCAAAGATGCAAGTGGCATCTGCAATCTCATTAGTTCAAGAGCCACTATATTAATGAGATTTAAAATGTGACATGCAAATCTATTTTGGAAGATATAGCTATCTATCAAAGATGCAAGTGACATCTGCAATCTCATTAGTTTAAGAGCCACTATATTATTAGTAGCATTATCTAAAGTTACAGATATAACTTTTTCCTTAATATTGTATTCATCTGGTTTTTCCAAAATAAAGGAACTTATTATAATGCCATTGTGTGGCCATTTAAGATAGTTAAAATTAATTATACGTTTATTAATAATCCATTTTGCATCTATGTTATGTGCAATAATACAAAAAAAATTTCATTCCCTTTAGAAATCCATATATCTGTAGTTATGGCTAGTCTACCAGGAATTTCTTCAAGGTAATTTCTAATATTTGCTTTCTCTTCCTACCAGAGTCTAATAGCATCATTTCTAGTTATATTTCTTGAAATACTGTGAAATTGTAGTTGAAGGTATTTTTTAACCCATTCTTTAAAAAACTAATTTTCAGCAAAAGAAAATGGTAATTCAAATAACACAAACATTTTAACAAGATTTTGTCTAGCATTTTGTGCATTAAAAGAAAAAAGGCCCAAACTAGTACTACTACCACCGGTGGTAGAAATTTGGGTCTGTAAACCATGCCCCCCTACCCCTGCATTCGCCAGCTTATGTAAGGGTAAATATTTTTTACTATGACTTAATACATGGTGGTACCCACTTTTGATTCGGCACTATAAATATTACCACAAAATTTGCATTTTGCCTTTTGGACATTCTTTCTTTCTTCATGCTCTACGGTAACTACTAGTGGTGGGGGTGGCAAATTACATACTTCATCTTCTAATTCAATAAAATCTTCTTCTCCCCCTAAATTAACGGAAGAAGATTCTGTGGAAACTCTTCTAGAAGATCGTCCCACCATATTTTCAAAAATAATAATAGTAATAGCCTTCTTTTTGTGATAATTAATATAAGAAAGGGGAGAAAATGAGAGTTAATATAATATATTTTAAACTTATAAATATAGAATCGCAAATTTAAATGATAAATACCTCCAAATTTTATAAGCCCCTTTAATCTTGTCTCTTGATGACTTGATCTTTGGCCCTCCAAAAACTTCTTAGAGAGAGTGAAAGAGTAGAATGCTTTCAGAGAGAGCTAGAGAGTATATAGAGAGTAAAAGTGTTGAATGCTTTGGTGAGAAATGAGAATGGGAGGGTTAGACTATTTATAGACTTTATAAAATTCAAAAAGATACAAAATACTCCTATATGACCGTTTTATGGTTGTTGAGGGGGTTAAAATGGACAAAATACATGAAACTAGCCGTTGGGCGAGCCGACCGTTGTGGACAAGTCGGCCCATCTCGTGTCGTGCTGAAACGGGCCGACCGTGCCACTGTCCTCGGCCCAGCATAGCCCATGGGTCATGCCTAGTGGGCCGTGCCCTTAACCGGCTGTGATGTTCGGTGGGCCGTTGACTGGCGGGCTGGACCATGCCGTCACTGGCTAGCTCGGCCCATTTGACATTCTTAGGTTTGAGCATTCTTTTTGTTATTTTGGTAAAAGGCTTTTGAGCATTATTATCATTATGTGTTTTTTTTTCTTTTTTTTTAACCCCAAGCAGAGGGGATAGAGCTTGGGACTGGGTCCTCTGAAGCTTGAACTCTAGCAAAATTTGTGAGTTCTTCATTGGGGCTCATTTGTAAAACTCTAAGGTTAATTTCATGCAATAAGAGGATTCCATCACAGAGAGAAATCATCTTAATTTTCCATGTAGCCCACTATTTGACCCATTGGTGAGACATTTTTTCCTTGTAGAACAGAAAAATGAATGCACTGAGTTCTCTAATAAAGAGGATTTCAATTTCATGTAAACTAGAATGAAGCCCCCATGCGATGCACAGGTTAAGTCTCGTGTGACCTGAATAATATATTAAAACTAATATCCCTTTCATATAAATTCATTTATAACAAAATAAATAAAAATTCAAATCAACCAAAAAATTATGAAAATCAAACCTTTGTTCCCTTAATCCACGTCAGCATACACGTTTCATCTTAAAAACAAAGGGTCCGTATGCATTTCTGCTCATTTTAAATACTATAAAAAAAACTTTGAAAATAACCTTAATTTATAGAGTTGGAAGGCATTCCTTTGAATTGGGTCACATCCACACAAATGGGCCCAAGAGACGGATTTTATTGAAAAGGCACATATGTGTTTTTAAAAAGATAAATTCATAAATGGGCCAAAACAAGGGGCACAAATGGGCCCTAAGAAGCTTATGTGGCTTCTCTTAGGGCCAGAATTGAGTTTTTTTTTTCCAACCACTATATAGCTTTAAAGATAAATAATGGGTAGGAACACAACATTCCTCGTTACAGTGGACATAGAAGTCCATAAAATATAGAATCATCTCATTGCACAAAAGCACGAAAGAGAAGTTTGATTTATCATCAGTTTATTACTATGGAACGGTTAAGCTCTAATTATAATATATTAAAGCCTTGCATTTTCAATTTTGATCAAACTCCTTCAATTTTTACTTTTGGGAAATAACATAAAATAAAATATATATAGTATATGAGACCATTCAATATATATAGGGGCCAACTCTCCTATGAAGCTTACCTTATCCTTAGTTGCAACAGTGTTGGTCACACAAATCAAAATCGATTGTCATTGTTTTTTGCATGATGATCGTCTCCAAAAGCAAGATAAATCCAATCAAAGATGGATTTTCTAGTTCCATCATGCAAAAAAATAGATATAATCAACTTTGATTTGTGGGACCAGCACTATTCTAGATTAGGATAAGGTAAGCTTCAGCTTTGGAGAGCCCTACTCATTTATATATATATATATGAGGTTTTAACTCATGATCTCTGTCCTTTTAAGTATCTACAGTAAACACTACGCCACATAATACTTTATTAAAACGATCTTAAAATTTGACATAAGACTTTATTAAAACGATCTTAAAAGTAGTAAAAAGGGGCAGAGACCCTAGCCACATGGGTCTTACAACTTTTTTTCTTTTTTGTAATGTTGATGCCAGTTAGATCTTATTTACAATATATTCATAATACTAATAATATTTATAGAATGTTGAGCCTTATTAATAATGTTATTACTATTTTGTTTTGTTTTCTCATGCTTATGCGTCGTTGTAGTAGTTATTTACTAATTGTACTTTAATAATGACAAATTATTAATTGTGTTTAGTTTTTAGTTTTCATTTACTTATAGTTTAATCTGTAAATTAAAATCTTTTAATATCTAAAAAAACAATGTAGATTAATCTTTCTGTTAATCTTTTTTTATATATTTTGTACAATAATCATTGGTAGGCATGAGCCTGTGCGTAGCACGAGTTACTGTGTTAGTGTTATATTGACATAGGCAGGTTTATTACTATAGAAAGGTTAGCATAGTTAAGTACTTAATGTGAGGGTGAGTCGAACTCTCATTAGGGTGAATTTTGTCATAGGGTAAAACAAAAGGAGGGGTGTTTTAGAGCTTTTTTCTCATGTGGGACCCACTGAAAAGCCTCACTGGTTTCTATTGAGGTGGAGCCCTGGAGCATCCAAACTCTTAACTACCCAACAAAACACATTTGCCATCAGAACTATCCACCAACACATTTGCTGGCAATTATGGATATGCGAGAAATCGTCGGTGACAATTTTCTTTTTAAAGTCTTGTGAAGAGCTTAACATGTGATTAATGATTCCAATCTTGTCAATTAGGAAGGAAGCCATATAAATGTCAATTTGGTTATAGAAGGATAAAGTGCAATAATGCTCACAAAACCCAGGTTTTGACCCTTTGGGTTTTCATACAGAGGAGCCCCCTTTTGAAAAATCCAATCTTTTTATGCATATTTGGCACTATTAGAGACATTAGTCACTGTTGAGTTTTTTTATGATAGAATTGAATTAATGATGTGTAATAATCAACCTTTGGGGGACTTAGAACCGAGGATTAAGATCATTTGATTAGTCTCATCTCTTATTATATTTATCTAAGTTCAAATTTTCCATTGTTGTGTCTCCTTTGGTTGGTATGCATCTAGATAGGTTGCACCGAAAGTGAGAGTGTTTCTCATAAATAAATCATAAGAAGGTAAAGCAATACAAATAGATTTAAAGCAATACAATAGATGTTTCCAAACCATTGATAGTTCAGCGTTTCTTTTTTTTAGGATTTTTTTCTATACAGTGACTTAAACTCATTGATAACTCCCCACTGTTACCAAATTAGGCAATTCTACCAACATGTTATCCGTACCATCCGTAACCCTGCACAAACCAAAATGTGTTTTTTTATTTGTGATATCCCAACAATTATTGCGATATCGCAAGTTAATAAGTTGCGATATCACAATTTATGTTGTGATATCGCAAAAAGCGTTATGTTAAAAGTCAAAAATGCATTTCTATTTATAATTTCATTCCATTCCGTTGCTTTCGTCTTTGGCTAGGATTCTCTGCTTCCATTCTCTACAAGTGAATCTCAATCCTTTAGCATATATAGCAAATGAATCTCATGCCACATTCTCTGTAAATCAACCTAAGTCCATTGTCATATATAGCAAGTGAATCTCCTATTACATCTTTGTCTACTGTATTCATTCCATGTTGCGCACCAAGTATGTATCTCCTTATTTATTGTATTATTTTTTTGATTATTTTGCATATACCCCCTTAAGATTTTTAGAATTTGTAAATAAGCCCCTATAGTTTTAATAATTGTAAATAAGCCCCTTCCTTTTCATTTTAATACCTTTCACGTCCCAAAATCAATAGCCTTTCTAACCACGAAAAGCTTTTAGAGTGGAGTGACACTTTTGCACATCTCTTTATCCCTATATGCGTCAATTCAAAAGGTTGGACTTGTTTTTTCTCTAAAGCTTGTAACATTAATAATTACATTTAATGGGAGAGAATAATTGTATATAAATCTATTTTTGCCAATACATTGCCTATTTCATTAAATCCATATCGATCATAATGACAATCAACGCCTGTGCTTATAATTGATCCAATCCATGCACAACCCACCGTTGAATTAATGAGATTTTCAAAATACATAACTAGGCTTCATGTGCATTAAAAAGTTATTCGTAGAGACCGTTGGATGTCGCGATAAAATAATGGTATTTTGTAAATAATAATATACTCATTTTTGTTTAATGGATGTAAGGGCAAAGCTGTCATTTTCATAAAAGTTCAACACAAATCTCATGTTGATTACCCATTTGGGGACATGAAAGGTATGATGAGTTCACAAAAGATACACTTTTATAGCATTATTTTATGAGTTTTCAAAGATAAAAGAACTCAAAACACTATTTTTAGCATAAAAATCATAACATTCCTCCCCATCATCTTTGCTCATATCTTTCCATTATAGATGGCTATTTGTATGCATTTATATGAGTTCCAATGGCTTCCATACTCTCAATTATATTAATTTCTCTTTGTAGGTGTTAATTGAAGATTAATTTGAAGATTAAAGTTGAGATTCAAGAATTAAAGAGAGTTAGGATAAGTTTGGAAGGCAATTGGATGAAGAAATGACAAAGTTAAGCCAATAATAAGAAGGAATATGATAGACCTGGGATGATATTTTGACCATATCTTTTTACTCAAGTGTCTGATTGAGGTGATCTCAGAAGCATTGGAAAGCTTGTTCAAAGATCTACAAATCATATTTCACAATATTTTTCCCAATTCAGACGTTTCAGGGGTCAAAATCATACATCAATCTGGTGACTATTTTCTAACACGGGAATCACATACATATATTCATATTTCCATTCTTGTGAAGTCCTACATTGGAAAAAGAAAGAGAGCAAGAAAAATGTTTCTATATAAGGAATGGAGCTCTAGGCGTTAGAGACACAAGCAAGGAGAACCTCCTCCTCTTTACTTAAGATGTTCATGTAATTGAGAGCAAATTGTAGAGAGAAAGTGAGGAAAGCCTTGTAAAATTAAAGACTTAGAATGGAATTAAAAGCTTTATCTTCTCCAATAGGTAGCTAATTCTTTTGATTGGATCTTCTAGATGAAGCTAAGTTAATGATATTCCTTTTGCTTATGCACTTTATTTTAATTCCCTTGTTTATGTGCTTAATATGTTAGAGTAGATTTTTCTTCATTGCATTGTGCAACCTTCCATGATTAAATTTCTATATTAGCATTCTTTTTACTATCTACGATTAGGTTTGATAAATCATGCTTAGAAGTTAATATCTTTTGATGGTTTATGCTTACTTTTGATAGATAGTCATTAGGAATCTTTTCTTTTATGAAGGGAAGAAAATCTTGGCTATTAGATTGTTAATTTCTATCTTAGAGCTTTAATGTTATATTTTTCAAATCTTTGATTTGTAGTTAGATTTGAGTTTTTTTTTTTTTTTTTGGAAAAGATAAGAGCATTAGTGTTGCATTAGTGTCACTTAGTGGATTCTAGACGATTTAATCATCCATTAGTATTGCTTGTTTCTTGTTTTGCTTACTTTAATTTGATTCTATTCACATTCTCACGCACTTATTCACTTGTTTTAATTCTCACAATCCATTTCTCTACTTACACCATAAATCCTACCTTTGATTTTAAAATACTTTAGCACATTTCTTTATCTCCATCCACTCATTTTCCATCTTTCACTTGTTATTTTCTTATTAACCTTGTTATTTTTCTTTCGTCATTAACTTTGTTAGTAACATTGCTCTTGGTTTGTTCTCATTTTTTTTTTACTAACTTCTCTTTGTTATCTAGCTCTAGTTTTCTTTTAATTTGCATTTTTTATTTTCCTTGTTATTATCTAGTTTCTTGTTTCCATTGTTATTTTCATTTGCATTTGTTAGCTATATTTGAGTTGATACTCCTTTTCATAGATCATTGTTATTTTCCTTGTAATGATCCTCGTGGGAAAGATATTCAGACTTCCATAGTCTATATTACTTGAGATAACCGTATACTTGCGGGAAATTACGCATCAAGTTTTTGGCACCGTTGCCGGGGATCGCCGTGCATAGGAAGGCTTGATTTTAAGCTTTTCCAACTCTCATATAGCTTAGTTGCATTTTTTTCTTTCTTTTTTTTAGTTTTCATTGCAAATTCTACACATTTTCCTTATTTGTATTTTCAGGGATTCCGCGGTTGGAGCAAGGAAAGAAGAAAAGTGCAACCAAAGAACTCTAACTTAGGAATTTGATTTGCTTTTTTAGAAAATCTTGTATTAGGATTCATTTCAAGTTTGTATTAATTTTTAAGTTCATTTGAGTTTTCAAAGCATTGTAATAATTTTTAAGTTCATTTAAGTTTTCGGAGCATTGTAATAATTAAGGAAGGAGGACGGGTGGACAATACCGTCGCGGCCTCCCAAGTTCGTACACCGAAATTGGTGTCAGTGGCTTGGGTTGACTTCAACTGATCTTCCCCCAATTTAGTTTGGGAGGTGCGTATTTCGATACACCCACGCATCCCCAGTTAGTGGCTCAATTTTGTTGGTTGTTTGATTGTTTAATTGCTTTGTAGTGATTAATCATTTTAAAATACACAAAGTAATTTGGAAAGCACACACTTAGTAAGGGCAATCATACCCCCAACAAGATAAGGATTGGATTTCATCACCATTTCCTTACCCATAGGAACTCATTTTTCCTCACTACTTAAGAATCCTTATCCTTTAATAAAATCTTAAGAATCCTTATCCTTTCATAAAATTTGAGTAGAAACGTGGCATTAGGACACGGTCTCATTAGGAAAAGACCATCAAAGGTTATACCATTTGCGCTCCTTGACGGGAATCGGTGCCTAGAATAGCCTTGTCCCTTAAGGGAGACAGTTCATCTGTTCTAGGAGTTTGGTATTTAAGCGAAACCTTTATCATGCGCATCATGATCCCACCAATCCCCTGGGGGCTTGCCTAGCCGACTATGATTCATAGGACCGGATGTCAAACCCCAACCCAGGATTAGCGCGATTAGCACCAATTAAGTACATGTTTAGTTATGATGTGGGTTTAGCGGTCGTTGGGTTAGAAATTGGCTTGATTTAGTCTTGGAATTAGTTTTGGAAAATTTTGAGAGCGCTTTCTGTTATTCAAACACGCTCAAGGGTGCCTTGAGTGTATATGTAAGCTTGGGAGGAAAATTTTAGTTTTCCGATTTTTTATCGTGATTTCGATCTCTTTTGAATGGTTTTATTTTATTTTTCAACTTCTGTTTTCAGCCCGTCTGCGTTTGAGGCCCAGAAACCCAAGTTTTGGCCCAAAAGGGTAAATCAGTCCCTTTCACACCAAATCTGGACCCAAATTTTGAAATATCAAAACTATGCCAAAATTATACTTTTTGGAAACTAGATTTTTCGGTGATCATTTTAGTCTTCTTCGTTGTTTTCATCCGGGGTCCACAAGTCGATGTTTTAACTGTTACAAGTTTTGAAGTCAATGGGGCCCACTGATGGACCAGTCTTTTTCTTTCTTGCCTTCCTCCGTCTCAGGTCCGCCGGGGTGCGGCAGGGTGAAGAGAAAAAAAAGAGCAAGCATCAACATTTTTTTTATACGGGTATGCCAGATTTTCTATTCTACTTGGAATCTGAAATGGTGATCCGGAGATTCACCTTCACAAGTAGAAAGGAAATCATACTTTTTTTCTAGCTTTCCATTGCACATATATTTAAAGAAAGAGACAAGATTTTAAAATGCCGTGAGAGGCGATTTTGTTTAGTTTGCCGTGAAAGGCGGTTTTGTGCCGTAGAAGGCGATTTTGCCGTGAAAGGCGATTTACAAATCTCATCAATGATGAAAGACAAGAATTGTGATTTTTTTTATCTCTTTAAAAATACAAAGTACAATAGAAAGGGAAGAAAGAGGGATCTGACTTCTCAAGCGATTGTGGGGACTCGTTCAGATCGACGATCGCGAGTCATATATGGACTCCGCCATCGTCCTTCAAATGAGAACACTTGATGCTTTAGTTCACTTGGTTGGCTTGGTCCTCGGATTTTTAGATGACAAAGACCAAGGGAAGGTCCTATATCCAATAAAAAACCAAGTAGACGGGCTAAAAAGCAGCATCTAGGCCATGTTGGATAGAAGAAGAGGGGAGATCTTGTGGGGGTGGCCCCCCAAGGGACTTCGATCACCTTGTAGAATTTGCAGCAGAGTTTTTTCAGAGTGAGAGAGCTTCTTTTTAAAGAGAATTCTTCAGGATAGTTTTCAGACAATTTTTCAGGACCCTTCAGATGATTTTTTCGGACCCTTTCCCTTTGGAATGACCGCCTATTTATAGGCTTTTGGTGGCCATTAGGAAGGTTTATGGGTATTAATGATATTAATGCTCAATGATGGGAGGAGTTACAAGATTTAATTTCATAATTTTGTAACTCCTTTTTCTTGGATTCTGATTGGCCGATGGAGAATAATGGACATTTAATCTCCATGATAATGGGAGTTTCATAATTAATTATCATGATTAATCTCCATAATGATAGGAGTTACATGGTTAATTGTCATGATTAATTGGACTTGTAACTCTCATTTGCTTGCTTCTGATTGGGCCATCCAAAATAATGAGTTAACAACCCTATTAAGTTGTCATAAAAAGGTCATTTAACTTCATTAATTGGCCGCCGAGTCGCTTGAAGAGTCGCGGGCCGCGCCGCGTCTTTTGGAATTCTTTTTGCGATGATCATCGATGTACTTTCTTGGTCGGCCGGTTGGCGGTTTCGGAGTGTCCGATGATGATCAAATGATTTTGGTGGCGGATCCGTGATGTTGATGAAGATCGACAGATATCATGCCTCAAAAATCAGATTTTAAGAAAATCACAGGGGCCAAACATCGGGAAATGCGAAAAAGAACGGAAAAACGACGCTTTTGGCAGAAATCTGGCGACCTGGATTTCCATGGTCGCCGGCGACCATGGGGTTTTGGCCCCTTTTTCGGTCGCCGTCCGGTCGCTGTTTTTCGGGCTTTTTCCCTTCTGTTTTCTCCTGTATTTTTCTTTGAAATTTCTCCTCATTTAGTGGCTTGATTCCACTGAGGAAAACCCATTGAGAAGTCATGCAAATCAGAGCACAAAGTTTCCTTTTTTTGGAAAAGCCGAAGACTTTGTAGCCGATTTTCCGCCAAGAGTTGAAACTAGGTCAAACGATGTCGGAATGACCTGAAATTTGAGGTGAAGCTTCCTGAGCATTAGATAGGACCAACCATGGGCTTTTATTTGAGTTTTGAAGCCATTTGGGGTCCCATCAATGCTAGACTTGATTTCACCATGCGAAAGATTTCGAGCTTTGATGTGTGGTCATCCGATGTCCGATTGACCTGAAATTTGACAGGGAGCCTATTGGAGTCATTTTGAGATGATCCATTAGCTCCGATTTGGATGCCATGGTCCCAGGGAGCTTCGCCGCCGGTAGGCTTGATTTTGTTTCGGAGCGTCAAAGTCGGGTCAAACATCATCGGAATGACCTGAAATTTGACGTGCAGCCCTTTGGAAGCATGTAGAAGTTACTCATGTGCTTCGTTTGATGATTGGTGGCATCGGAGGTTCTCGCCGCTGAGAGGCTTGATTTTGCCTTTCGAGAGTTGATGGAGGGTGAAACAGTGTCGGTTTGACTTGAAATTCGACGTGGAACCTTTTGGAGGTATTTTAAGACTATCCATAGGCTCTGATCGAGGATTTGATGTATTTGACATTGTCGCCGCCGAAAGCTCCCGCTTAGCTGTAGGAGGATTGAAGTTAGGCCAAATGGTGTCGAAATGGCCCGAAACTTCATGTGTACCTCTTTTTTGGCTATTTTGAAAGATCTTGCAGTTTTTGTTTGATTTTGACAAGATCTGATGCTTGAAGCAGCTTTGCTTGTTTGTAGTAGGATGCGGCTCCATGTAGCTTTTGATGTTGAGAAGGCAAAGTGACATTTTTTGTGTCAACACCCACAAACCCATTTGACTTAAGTCATATCTCCCCACTCATCTCCCTCACGTTTCAGACTTGTATTTTCCTACAACTTTCTTCAAGAACCAGCTAAGAAAGAACTCTTCTTCTCCCTCTTCTTTTCCTTTGCATGCCCTAGCTAGAGATCTCCAAATGGAAATCTAAAGATAGCTTTTTCTTCCTCTCATTGCAAACTTCCCATCGCTACCCTTTGTGTTGGAATCCTAGCTGAATAACTTCTTTTTCTTCCTTGTTTCTCTTGGTTTGGTTAGCTACAGGTAAGGGACCTTCTTCATCTTCTCAATGGAGTTTTCTTAGGCCCTTAGGATCTTGTTTTAATCACATGCAAAACCCTTTTCGGAATGGGTTCTTTGTTTCACATTTTAGTGAATTTTGAGATGTGTTTTTGGGGTTTCCTTGTAGAGCTCGGTTCAACTATAGGAAAGGACTTTTGGAGAGTCTTTGATTTGCTTTTTGGATAGCACATTGGTGAAGGCAAGTAATCTCTTTAGTCTCATCATGCATGCAATTGGTTTGGTACCTTGTGTTTTAAAATTGCATTGTTTATGTATGCTATGTTTTCCAATTGTTGTCTTTCAACTAAGCATGATTTTGAGCTTTCATTTCTCTACATGAAATTGATGTTAATGACTCTCCACACTTTAGGATTTCTGTTTTGAATTAAAATGATATACCTTGGTTTGTAAATGGAAATTGTTTGTGTGATATGGAGATGTGTTGATGAAGGGAGAAGTTGTGGTGGAATTGGTGTAATTTATTGTTTGGATATAACCCTTGGAGAGCATGGAGGCTCAGGGGATGTACAGGGATTTGACAAGGAGTGGAAGGAAATGGAATGGGAAAAGAATGGATGAAGAAAGAAATGAAAAATCTGACTTGAACTGGGCTGTCGCGCACAGTCGGTTAGCTGGCGGTCAGCTGGCGGCTAGCAGACCTGCCTCACTTCGGTTAGCTGACAGCCAACCAAATTGTTCGGTTCCATTTCCAGTAGCTTGTTTTACAACAAGGGATTTTTGATCAGCTGGTGGCTAGACGACCTGCCTCACTTCGATTAGCCGACAACCAACCGAGCTCCAGTTCAGTTCCATTTCCAGAATGGTGTTTTCCTGACACGAGACCAGGCGGGTAACGTCGATCAACTGGCGGCTAGCCAACAGTCACTACTAGGCTAGCCGATAGGTGACCGAGAACTGACCGAGTTTTTGAACCAAACCTGTTTTATGAGATTTTCTTGGGAATTGAAAACCAGAATACAATTAAGAGCTTCTAGCTTGAGATTGTGCATTTGGAACTTGAACTGTCCATTAGCTTCAGGGACACCAAATATATCTTAATTCCGACAATTGGGTTTCAAATACACGAATGGTCAATGAAAGGTCTTAATGTGTACTGATTAGCTGTTTTGAGACCTCGATTTCTAATGCGATGAATATCGTAGGACTTGTTTTGTTCTGCAAGTATTGGCCTGATTTTGAAGTGTTTCAAGAAATGATAATGGGGATTACTACTTCCGTTTTATCTTGCCATAGCATATGTTATCCTTGATATGTCCTACTTTGTCCTGTTTTAATGAGTAAATCCCCCTATTTTGGTCGGTTTTGTATATGTACTATCTTGTTTTCACACATTCATGACTTTAGGTGAATACCACTGAGCTTGGACTACCCTTTCAGTTTGATCCGCTGTTTGGGAGTCCTTAAACTCTGGACTATCTGCAGATTAGTCGTATATTCATATATACACCTCTGTCCTGTTTCCGGTTCCGCGGCCGAACCCCACCTACCTAGTGTAGCATGGGATTCTGTTATGTTCTGTCTTATTATTTCTTGTTCTGTTCTACTTACTCTGCTCATCATATATGGTAGAGAAAGGATGGGCTCAAGGTGGTTTTTCGTACTAATCATGATATATATTTCTCCATCCATGCTTGATCTGTCTTGTATACTTTCTAAGCATTGTTCTGCATTCATGAATGGTTTTAAATACTGCACTTTTTCCGTAATCTAAATGATTTATATTTTTGTCTAAATAGATCACTTGCCAGACCGTCGTGTCTGACTCGTTTATTTTGGTGACCAGGTGCATGTGACGTTGCCTTTGAGGAGGATCGTCAGGAGGAGGCTGTTGAGCCACCCCTGGCCCGTGAGTAGCAACCCGACAACATCCTCTAGATGTCGGGGTGGGGACATGAGTTGCGTACACATGGTTGGGTTTAGTGTTTTGTTGTTTTGGATTGTAAGGCCTTTGTTGGCCCTTCTTATTTTGGGGAATGTAAACTTGAATTTAACTTACTTTGGTCACTTGAAACTTGAAATTTAAATTATGGATATGTATGTTATATTTTCCCTCTCTGAATGTTATATCCCTTGGACTATTTAACTTATGCATCTTAGAATCATATGATTTATGTTGTTAAGTTGTGATTGAAATTACTTGCACGCTTCCGCAAACCGTTGTTCGTGTGAGATAGTTCCATGTTTGTTTTGGGAATCCTCACCGCGGAAACCTGTAGGATAATTAACATCATCACACACCGGAAGGTCGCGGTCGCAAGTCTCGATCCGGGGTCACGACACCGGAGTGGAGGCCTAGGTGTACTCTTCACAGTTAGGAGCTGTCTAGTTTAATCTTAGGTAGCCTTAGTTAAGCATAGTTTGGTTTGTTTTTCAAAATCATTTTGATTTGCTTGTTTGCGTTTAAGCATTAATCCTCGCTCATCATCACTTGAGCGGACCATCACTTTTGGAGTTGAGTGAAAGTGTATGCACAATTGGTTACGTGTGCAAGTTCGTTTAGAGAGCTTCGATTTATTCGATATCCTTGTTGAGAATTTTGTGGACCCCACTGCCATTGAGGAAATGGCTGATGGAAATCCACAAACCCAACCCATGACCCTTAGGGAGTACATGTACCCGACCCGATCTACCCAGGCCTCATGCATTGTCATACCCACCACAAATGCCTCATTTGAGCTTAAATCCTGCCTAACCCAGATGTTACCAATTTTCCGAGGGGTGGAAAATGAGAACCCATATCAACATGTAAGAGAGTTTGAGGAAATCTGTGGGACCATTAAGTATAACCATATGTCTGAAGAGGCCCTCAAGCTTAGGTTATTCCCGTTCTCGTTGAAGGAGAAGGCGATAGCATGGCTTTAAGCCTTACAGGCTAATTCCATAAACACATGGGAGGGACTAGTCGAGGCCTTTTATAAAAAGTTTTATTCAAAACAGAAAACGGCCTTCATTAGACATACTATGAATAGTTTTCACCAACTGGAGGGAGAAACCATGTATGAGTACATGGAAAGGTTCAAAGACTTCTGTTACAATGCCCGTATCACGGATTCGAAAGGATCCAGCTAGTCCAAATCCTTTATGAGGGACTAGACTATCCCACCAAGACCATGGTGGAGTCTTTCTGCAATGGAGTATTCACTCAAAAGACAGCTGACCAAGCCTGGGCATACCTTGAGGAGGTCGCTGAGAACTCTCTCCAATGGGAACCTATCAAAGAGGATCCCAAAAGGCCCATTATTGCAAAAAGAAGGGGCATGCATAGAGTGGAACCCAAATTCGAGGCCGAGGCCAAGTTGGCCACGCTGACAAGGAGATTAAAAGTCCTTGAAATGAACCAGACCTGTCAGCAGACCACCCCAAAGACCCTGGAATCATTAAAGATGAGCAAAGCAGTTAGTGACCCTACTACCCCACCCTGCACCAATTGTGGAGATTTTACCCATCCTGGATCCCAATGAGAGCATTCTTTGGTTAAAGTCAGAGTGAGAGTATGGAGAAGGTGAGTGAACTTTATCAGAATACCAGATATGAGTGGTCGAAGTATGATCCGTATTCGAATACATACAATCCTGGTTGGAAGGATAATTCTAATTTTTCATGGACCAAAGGACAACACCAAGGAAACCCTTCTCAGCCAATGGCCCAGCATATGCCACCTCATGGATCCCAAAAGCCTCAAGTACCCCAAGTGTCACGGAGACCACCCATGGTCCAAGGTTATCAGAATCTCAATCCCCAGAATCAGCAAATAAGTTCTCTAGAGGACACAATGAAAATGTTGCCCCAAAATACCGTCCAATTCCAGCAAAGCACTACTCAGAATTTGAATGCCAATACACAGTCCATTGCCAAGCTGGAATACACTGTCAACCAGCTAGCCAGGTCAATAGCTCAAAAAGACAAGGGTAGCTTTCCAAGTCAGCCCGAAGCCAACCCTAAAGGCCAAACTTCAACGCGCCAATTTGTTGTCCATGATGACAAGGGCAAAGTCCATGAGCATGTTAATGCAGTCAATGCAGTTACCACCCGTAGAATGGTTGCAAGGGAGGCTGACACACCAGAAGAGGATCCTATGCAATCTAAGCAAACCCAAGTGAGGAGGGAGCATGTAGTTTTGGAAGAAGAACCCGAGGAACCAAAGAAGGACCCAGAGCCTACAAAGGAACCTAAGAAACCAATAGGAGCTGCCTCACCGAGTGATAGAACCTTTGTTCCCAAGGCCCCATACCCTCAAAGGCTAGGTCAAATGAAAAATAATGTCCAGTTGGATAAGATCCTTGAAGTGTTCAAGCAAGTGAGAATTAACAACCCACTGTTAGAAGCCATCCAACAGATCCTGACTTATGCCAAAGTCCTCAAAGATTTGTGCACATTCAAAAGAACAACTAATGTACCTAAAAAAGACTTTCTAGCCCAGCAATGCAGTTCCATCATTACCACTTCGACCCCAATAAAGTAGAAGGACCCTGGGTGTCCTACAATCTCTTGTCAAATAGGGGATCATCACATCGAACAAGCTTTGCTGGACTTAGGTGTGAGTGTCAACCTGCTCCTGTATTCGATATACGAGGAGTTAGGTTTGGGGGAGCTAAAACCGACAAAGGTAACCTTACAACTAGCTAATGCTTCAGTTAGGTACCCCAAAGGTGTTGTTGAGGATGTTTTGATCAAGGTAGGCGAGTTTGTTTTCCCGGTGGACTTCGCAGTCCTTGATACCCGACCAGCAATCGGAAATGTTGTGAAGATCCTGGTAATTTTAGGGCAACCATTCCTTGCCACTTCTAATGCCCTGACTAATTTCCGAAATGGTGTGATGCACCTATCGTTTGGGAATATGACAGTCCAGATAAACATTTTCAACATTGGCAAGCAACCCATAGATGAGAGTGATTATGAAATTTGTGAGGTGAGTTACCTAGAGGAGCTTATTGAGAGTGTAGGATCACAATAAGTTTGTGAGGACCCACTAGAGGCCTGTCTTGTACATTTTAGAGGTAACATTGAAGTTGGGAATAACATTAAAGAAGTCAATGTGTTATTGGATTCTGCCCCTGCTTTTAAGAGGAATCAATGGCAACCCAAGCCAGAGATCTTGAGTCCATCGGCTGCCCCAACTGTTCCATCAATTGAGGAACCACCCAAGCTCGACCTAAAACCACTACCTGACACCCTCAAGTATGCGTTTTTGGGCCCAGCTGAGACCCTCCCTATCATTATAGCCTCGGACCTGGAAAAAGTCCAAGAACAACAATTGATTGAGATCTTGAAGGATCACAAAGCGGCTATAGGTTGGACAATTGCAGATATAAAAGGAATAAGCCCATCTATGGTTCAACATCGGATCCATTTGGAAGAAAATGCAAAAACTTCCAGAGAACCACAGAGGCGTCTTAATCCATCAATGAAGGATGTCGTAAGAGTAGAGGTTCTGAAACTGTTGGATTCAGGTATCATTTACCCAATTTCAGACAGCTCATGGGTGAGCCCAGTCCATGTTGTGCCAAAGAAGTCCAGGATAACTGTTGTGAAAAATGAGGGGAACGAGTTAGTGCCCACAAGGACCCAGATGGGTTGGCGAGTGTGCATTGACTACAAAAAGTTGAGCCCGGCCTCCCATAAAGACCATTTTCCCCTCCCATTCATGGACCAGATGCTTGAGAGACTAGCTGGTCATGCATCTTCTTGTTTCCTTGACGGATACTCCGGCTATAATCAGATACCCATAGCACCTGAGGACCAGGACAAGACAACTTTTACATGTCCTTTCGAAACATTCGCCTACCGGTGCATGCCTTTTGGGCTGTGCAATGCACCTGCGACATTTCAAAGGTGTATGATGAGCATATTTTCGGACATGGTCGAGCAATTTTTAGAGGTGTTCATGGACGATTTTTCGGTCCACGGGAGTAGTTTCCAAGAATGTTTGCATGACCTAAACCTTGTTTTAGTGAGATGTCAAGAGAAGAATCTTGTTTTGAATTGGGAGAAGTGTCATTTCATGGTGAAAAGAGGAATTGTCATGGGCCATGTTATTTCTGAGAACGGCATCGAGGTCGACAAGGCTAAAATCGATCTCATTTTCAACCTGCCACTGCCAAAAACAGTGAAGAATATCATATCTTTCTTGGGTCATGCAAGTTTTTATAGACGGTTCATTAATAATTTTAGCAAGATAGTTGCACCTTTGTGCAATCTGCTCTCCAAGGATGTGCCTTTTGCCTTCAGTGAACCTTGCCTGCAAGCATTTGAACAATTGAAAAAGGAGTTGACCTCTACCCCAATACTAAACCCATCTGATTGGACAATTCCCTTCGAACTCATGTGTGACGCCTCTGACCATGCTCTTGGGGCTGTGTTAGGACAAAGAGTGAACAAATTGCCCCATGTCATATATTATGCCAGTAGGACCTTGAATGACGCTCAGCTAAATTACACAACCATAGAGAAAGAGTTGTTAGCTGTCATATTTGCCCTGGAAAAGTTTAGACCCTACCTGATTGGGTCTAAAGTCATATTTTACACCGATCATTCAGCCCTTAGGTACCTATTGATGAAAAAAGATGCAAAAGCCCGTCAGATTAGGTGGATTCTATTGTTACAAGAGTTCGACCTTGAGATTCGGGACAAGAAAGGTTCTGAAAATGTTGTAGCTGACCATCTCTCCCAATTACGTACTGACCCCGAACATGAGAGCATCCCATTGAGTGAGAGTTTTCCAGATGAACAATTGCTGAGTATCTCCCATTTCCCTTGGTTTGCAGATATCGTTAACTATTTGGTCACTGAAAAGATGCCCAATCACTGGTCCAAACAGGATAAGTCTAAGTTTTTGTCTGAGGTTAAGCATTTCTTCTTTGATGACCCATACCTGTTCAAGTACCGTCCGGACCAGATCAATAGGAGATGCGTTCTGGAAGAGGACTATTTAAGTGTGATATCCTTCTGCCATAACCATGCCTGTGGTGGGCATTTTAGTTTTAGGAAGACCGCAGCAAAGGTGTTGCAGTGTGAATTTTACTGGCCCACCCTTTTCAAGATTTGTCACACCTTTTGTTTGCACTGTGAGCATTGTCAAAAATTAGGCAGAATTACACGGAGGAACATGATGCCTTTGAACCCGATGCTTATTGTGGAAATTTTTTATGTTTGGGGCATAGACTTCATGGTTCCATTTCTCAGTTCCTTCGGCAACTTATACATTTTGCTTGCTGTAGATTATGTCTCCAAATAGATAGAGGCGATTCCAACTAGAACGAATGATCGTCACGTGGTTATCAAATTTATTAAAGAAAACATCTTTTCTAGATTTGGTACCCCCAGGGCAATTATCAGTGATGGTGGGAGTCATTTTTGTAATAACACCTTCGAGAATCTCATGAAAAAATATTCTATCCCTCATAAGGTTGCTACTCCGTATCACCCACAGACTAGCGGACAGGTAGAAGTGTCCAATAGGCAAATAAAGCAAGTTTTGGAAAAGACAGTCAATCCTACCCGGAAAGATTAGTCTTTAAGATTGACAGATGTTTTATGGGCTTATCGAGCTGCCTATAAGACCCCAATTGGAATGTCTCCATATCGATTGGTCTTTGGGAAAGCTTGTCATCTACCGGTAGAATTGGAGCATAATGCTTATTGGGCCATCAAAATGTTCAATTTTGATTTGCCTAAAGCCAGTAACCTACGCAAGTTGCATCTCAATGAGCTGGAGAAACTTAAAAATGAAGCCTATGAAAATGTGAAGATTTATAAGGGTCGGATGAAGAAAAACCATGATCAAACTATTTTTAGGAAATCCTTTGAACCAGGCATGAAAGTTCTTCTGTATAATTCTCGCCTACCTCTCTTTCCAAGAAAACTGAGATCCCTCTGGACTAGACCCTTCATGGGGCAGTTGAGATTGAGAACCCCAAGAATGGGGATGTTTTTAAAGTCAATGGCCAGAGGTTGAAACATTTTCTGGAACTTAAGGGCAAGGATGTCGAAGAGACCCTTCTTCAGGACCCTATGTATGTTGCATAAGTAATTTTCAGGGTCACATCGGGCTCACAACGTTAAACTTAGCGCTGGTTCGTAGGCATCCTGATATTCATTTTTGGTATCACCCCATGGTAAGGCGTTCCGATTTTTTTTCCTTGTCCATTTATCATTTCACATTTCGCATTGCATATCATTGAAGACAATGTTTGGTTTAGGTTTGGGGGTGTGGCACTACATTGCACACATGTATTTGCCGGTAAATATTTAGTTTAAAAAAATAAAAAAAATTTCAAAAAAAAACAAACCCAAAAAAAAAATCCAAAATTTTCCATAGGATTTTAGCTTGTTAATAAGTTTTGAAATCTTAGTTTAGCATACTATCCAAATCCAAAAAAAGGAGTGTCACAAAGTCAAGTCTTGGAGAAATTCTTACACATTTAGCCACATGAGTATAGTCCAAGTGAAGAGTGGACACATCTGAGTGACCCTGATAAATCACTAGTGGAGACTAAACCAATTGAGTGTAGAGCTTTTCTATTCCTCCAGGGTAGGGACTCTTTTGCACTAATTCCGAATAGAATAAAGAGCTACTCAAACTCGTAGTTTTCAGCACATTTCTTTATCTCCATCCACTCATTTTCCATCTTTCACTTGTTATTTTCTTATTAACCTTGTTATTTTTCTTTTGTCATTAACTTTGTTACTAACATTGCTCTTGGTTTGTTCTCATTTTTTTTACTAACTTCTCTTTGTTATCTAGTTCTAGTTCTCTTTTCATTTGCATTTTTTATTTTCCTTGTTATTATCTAGTTTCTTGTTACCATTGTTATTTTCATTTGCATTTGTTAGCTATATTTGAGTTGATACTCCTTTTCATAGGTCATTTTTATTTTCCTTGTAATGATCCTCGTGGGAACGATATTTGGACTTTCATAGTCTATATTACTTAAGACAACCGTATACTTGCAGGAAATTACGCATCAAGGTATTCAAATGAAAAAGTAGGGGCCTATTTACAAATACTAGAACCATAGGGGCCTATTTACAAATCATTGAAATCTTAGGGGGGTATATACAAAAAAAATCTAATTTTTTTCTTCTTTTGTGTCTTTTAAAGTTAGTTAGGATACAAGGAATCTCACTTGTTCAAACATTTGAAACATTTTGTATAAATAGTGACCTTATGTGGGACTTGTGTAGCCCTACTTTTTAATGGACATCCAGTTGTTAATATATTAAAAAAATCCCCCTTGTTCTCATATCATGAATTACCAATAATTGGATTTGGCTTAGATGTCCAGGTGCAAAAAATAATGTGGGATGTCTTGTTAATCCCGTCCTATGGTGGGTCCCAGCACAAACTCAGAATGTCTATAGATTTTTTAACATATTTCTGTTATTGTGGCATTACAGACATCGTTTTGATCATTAACTTAAACTGCTAATGATTTGTTTTAATGTTATACATAAGTAAGCAAACGATTAAATGGTTTAGATTCTTTAATAATTATCTGCGAATGGTGATATTCATTAGATGAACTGTAAAGATCTTATAACTACACCATGCTCTATTGTTCCACAATACTAGAATGCTCCTTTTTTTTTAGGGGGGGGGGGGGGTGTGGTTTAATAGATCTCACAATTGAGGCCTGACTTTGCAGCTTGCCTAGACAATAGTTAAAGACATTTGTGACCATCTAACATCAAAACCCTAAGGGTATGGCACCAACTATGGATGCAAATGGGTCCCCGCTTCTCCGTTTACTCGAAGGTTCCGACCCATTAAAAACCGGGCCTGGGTCCTTATTTAGGCCCCTATAGGTAAATGGGTCTGGGTCCGATTCCACCTTGATTCGAACCCGTGGACCCGAGACCCGATAATTACCATAATTTTCGAACATCTCTCCTAAAAACTATATTTTTTTAATATTATTCTCTACCTAGACCCGGACCCGGATATCCAGACCCGTCCTATAAATGGTTCTGGTTCTAGTTCCGGAGCCAAGAATCCGGTTCCGAAACGGTTCTGGGTCCGGATCCGGTTCCACCTTCTCTTTAATGGTTCCGGTTCCAGGTCCACCATGGACCCAGACCAGAACCGACCCGTTTACAACCCTAGCACCAACTGACCAACCCCCATGTTGTCACTATTATTTTATTTAAATGGGTGTTTTATGGTATATATACTTTTGCTAAATATAGAGAATTAGTACCAGTGTAGAATTGATTAAGATAATATAGTTATTTAATTTTTTTAAATAGATAAAGTGTATCGCCCCAATTCCGAATACTGAGATTTCCGTCAAGGTACCTAAAATTGGCACGCTACTTCTCGGAAAATCCGAGAACTTCCAAAATCGTAGGTCCGCAGTGAGGTCCAATTTAAAGCTTTTTAACCAACATATACTCAACAGTTGAAATTGCGGAAGCGTAAATAAATAAGCGGGAGCATTTGTAATCACAGCAGAAGCATAAGGTATCATAAAATAATATATCAAATGTAGCAGGCCTAAAGTCTAGCATAAATATCAAAGTGTGAAGGTTAATAAAATTAACATATTAGTCTACCACCCTACTCAAAATAGAAACACTCAAAAGCCCAAAACAAGAGTGCACTCAAACCCCCTGTGCAGGCACTCCATCTTCCAGCTCGACCTCTTGGTCGGCTGGTCCCCATCCATAGTCTCCTACTATGGGCACCTCGACGAGCGCATCGTTCTCGTAGTCGGGGTCAACACCTAAGCACCAAGAGTGGGTCAGATCTAAAGATCTGGCAAGTTTACAATATACAGATAACATAGGATGTACGCATCAAAAGGAATAGAGACAAGCATGATAATCATAAGAGTAGCAATGGTACATAGTCTAGGTAGCTGAGCAAGGTAAACATTGAGAATGAGTGTAAATATAATATCTAATCTAATACAACATGGCACATTCACACAAGCTAGATACCGCGGGATATTATGTCGCGGCCCCTCCCCTACTGAACACAGTTGCGGCGAGGAATCTCACCAGTGCTGGGAATAACTAACCCCGCAAATACACTCATCAACCTCACCAGACTCATCACATGAGAGACCGGACCCGGTATCACACCGTCCGTCTAAAGCATAGCTCATCATGATAGCTCACTCATCAAACAACACTCATAATAGCTCCTACCAGTGATAATCAATCAATAGGCTGAGCTTAGAACAACTGAGTGAATGTTAGTACCGACTCCAGGGAAACAAATACAACACAGGTTTGTGTCTGTCTAGGCCTGCCTTGCGCGAACAAGGTCCTAACAAATCCCTAAGCGGTCCAAGTACAATACCATGGAACACAGTCCAAATCCAAGTCCAATCATTGGATCCATACTAAGGCCCATCAAGCCATTGCCTTAGTCTAAACAGTCCAGGAGAGATCACAATCTCAATCCAATGCCAATCAGTCCATTCTCATTCACAATGAGTCACAAGTCCACATAAAACTAACCTCTCCATCCTAGGGTATCATCCATCCAACTTAGGCCGCATGAGGGCCCGCCTAGACACAGACATGGGTCATTGATCACTCAAATCACATCACCAAGTCACCTCTAAGTAATCCTAGCTCCAGGTCCTCCATTTTTCGTTTATTTAACAAGTATAAGCAATAGTAAGGAAATAAGAGTGACAGTGATGCAATAAGTGAGGTAACCCTCCAAATTAAGAGAATCAATTGGGAAATATCAACAGTCCATCCTAAGTAATGGCCCACATTCAGGTCCAGGTCCATTTCAATTAATTGGGTCCCTAAATGAAGTGTCAGATGCCAAAGATACAGTATTTGGTGCTCCTGAAGTTACGGGCATCTTTGACGACATTTAAGGAACGAATCAACATAAAATCCAAACTTTGGACCCTACTTGGTGGTCCCCACGAGTCCAAGTTGAGCCACACCATTGACTCGTGTTTGGCACATCAATGAAAGTTTATTTGGATGGTCAATGGGCCACACAATCGATCAATCACAAAACAAAGGCTGAACCTAGAACTTACTGATTAAGTATGGCAGGTCGATTTGGCAAAGGTCGGGTCAACCTACTCCACATGAATCAGGGTTGGGGCTTGGCTTGGATTCTGGAATTTACAATGTATCCGGTCGACTTGGTGGCCAGCTGGTCGACTTGGTACACCGGTTTACCTGAATCAACAGATTCCAGGCCAAATCTCAACTTCTGCAATTTTCAGTGTGTCCGGTCGACCGGGATAGGGCCCGGTCCCAGTCGACCGCGCACACTGAACTCTGGGTCTAAGGGAAAATTCCAAGTCACACACAAGAATTCCAATTGGGTTCATTAAAGACTAAGGGGTCTTTTTCCTAATTTCCATAAACCTAAGGGCTAAGTAAGCACTTTTAACTAAGCTTAAAGTCACATGGGGTTAGATCATCACCATGTCATCACACCTTTTTCCTCCTTTACTACTCCTATTCTCATCAGGTAAGTAATCAGGTCATCCCATTCTATAACAGATTACCAGGTCACATACTACCAAGTCACCAGGTCACATGTCAAAAGGTCCTGTCTCTCTCCTCTCTTTCTATTCCAACTCATTAGGCTCTGAGAAAAATCGCCCACACAGAACCCAGTTTTGTAATGGGTGGTTTTATGCCAAATGCATGAGGCCCTCTGGAAAGTGAGCCCCACTGATCAAGGCCCACTATTAACTAGTACAATTAAACTATAAATACTATAATTATAATATTCAAATTC
The DNA here is from genome assembly GCA_029852735.1 of Persea americana. Classification (NCBI taxonomy): domain Eukaryota; kingdom Viridiplantae; phylum Streptophyta; class Magnoliopsida; order Laurales; family Lauraceae; genus Persea; species Persea americana. The sequence continues at coordinate 22,262,473 of CM056816.1, forward strand.
AAAATGAGAGCTCACAAGGGGTGGGGCCTCACATAAAGGTTTGTTATTTGGTTATTAATGTTATAGAAATATGTAGCTTCATGCTATCCTAAATTTCAATGCTTAGATTTTAAACCTTTTAATTTTTCATGGACACATAGAGTAGTTTTTTCTTTTATATTTAACAACATTCAAATCTTAGTAATTCCTAACATTCATCATTTAATTATTTTAATCAATTAACTAGAAGAGACTTAAGCTAATCATAGATTATAACAATACAAAGCTTTTCCAGGAAAATTGAATGATCAAATTACAAACTGCCCTTAACGCAGCGTACACTAAAGTTTTGAATTCAGGTGCAGGTCCCCATTATAGCAAAGACAGGACAAGTCAATCCTGTGAGGCCCCACCCCTTGTGGGCCCTCAATTTGTTTTGAATAATTATTAATATGATATTATCTATCTTCATATGCTAATTAATAGGAATTAGTAGAATAATTGTTAATACCCCTAAGTCTTAGAATTTGGCTTTTACATAATTCTTTATAGATATAAGGTGCTTATTGTAAATTTAGTAGGGTTTTAATTAGATTAAGACTTAGCTAATAATTAGTCTTAATAGGAGGGGTATTGTGAGTTAAGGAAGCTTCTAGAATTCCTACCTAAAGGCCTATTTACCCATGGCCATATCTCTTCCCCATTTAAAACTAAACTACCCTTTTGGTAATTGTCCTAAACCCTAACCTATATATTCACAACTAATGCAAATGAAGCTTAAACCCTAATTCACTCTCATCTTCCCTACCTCTCCCCAAGAAACCCTAATTCTCCTAATTCTAGCTCAAGGAGAAGTTAGAGATCACCCCTAATTATACTATCAAACTCTTAGGAGCTTGGATTTCTCATCTCTTTCTCAACTCTCTTTGCAATTTCGAATTGAGGCAAGTACCCTATGCTAATATCACAAAATGCATGATGTCGCGACCCCGAACCGGGGCCCGGGACCGCAACGGGGTGTGGTGTGAACAATGAACTACTCCTTAATAACGATTAAACATTTCCTTAATTTCCCACAGGTTTCCGCGGTGAGGAATCCACATACAATCATAGAACATTTATATTGGTGCGGAAGCGTGTAGCAAATCAGACTCTTAATCCAATCACATCAAATAAGACTGTTAATACACAGGTATGACATGATGTCAGAGTGAGCAATGATCTCATTAGCATTCCCAAAATAATAAGTTAAAGTTTAAACAAAAGATCAAGTTAAATTAACATTCCCCAAAAATAATGGCCAACAAAGGCCAGTACAACCAAAAGTAAAAATCAGTAATCAGTCTATAATCTCCCAAAATGTTCGCAGCTCAAAGCTAAACTGAATGTCTACATGACATCATCAGCTTGCCACTCCACTAATCGTTGCGGTTCATCAACCGCCTCCTCTGGCTCCTCCTCAAGGGCAACAACGGGAGCTGGACCTGAGTACCACAAAAATGAGTCAGACACGACGGTCTGGCAGGTGGGTGGATAGATATACCAAGAAAGAAATCAAAGCATATCATAGACGTAACGAAAACTGTCATAAACAGGATGCATGGTTCATTTAAAGTACAGATGCAATATGAATCATGTGGGGTATTCAAGGTACAGGAACTGACTAGATGGCAACCACACTAGAGCTAAATCCTCTCCATCACTAAGGTGATGAGAGCACATTCAGTGCGTTGGGCTCGAACACACGAAGTGACGAGAACCAACATTATAAACATATACATATACATATAGCTAGGCAAGACCACGGCCGCGGAACCGGGTAACGGGACAAGACAGGATCCAAGTTGCAACTGGCGGGAGCACAAGGGGGAGGCCCAAGTCAGTTGATCAGACTGACAAGGACGTCCAAGCTTAGTGGTGCCGACTCATAGGTTACATGAGAAATCAAAACGTATACCAAACATATCAGTATAAAACATTCGGGTAGGCGGGGCATGGTGCTCGTAGGCACACATTCCATATTATTATCTGTTCATGCATAAACGGGGCTGGCAGGGCATATCAGGTGTATAAATCAGAATTCGAGATAAAACTAGTAGGATCGGGTAATTATACATATAATCTGAGTAAAACAATGCAATAAATCTTTATATCATTAGGGACTATATATTGGGACATCCACATTCAACGACCTGTATAAGGATCTTGTATGTCTATATTACCCTTAGTATGGTACTCAAATGATAGAGGACATACTAAGTTTCCTTATGCACGTTGATGAATCTAAAAGTCCCAATACCTTTTCCGAAATGGTGTTTCTTTCTATGTTAATCTCCTTATGTCATCCCCTGGGTCTTTCCAAGGTGGTAGGGCATCAGAACAACCCATCCAACCCTTTAAATACCATATCTGGAAACCAATAGAAAAGACTCAGGAATTCTGGGTAAAACTCGGTCACCTGTCGGTCAGCTGGCGGTTAGCCGCCGATGTGATCGGCGGTTAGCCGCTGTCTGACCACGGGGCTGACCGCGGTTCACCCTGCTAAAATGTAGTATTCTGTGTTTCTAACCGCGCATCTCGGCTACCTAGCGGTCACATGGTTTTTGGATTGGCGGTTAGCCGCGAGCTGACCGCGCGGCTGACCGCGGTTCGCCTGTCAAAATACAGCATTCTGTGTTTCTAACCGCATCTGGGTCGGCTAGCCGCCGGTCACCTGTCGGCTAGCCGCCAAGGTGACCGCCCAGCTGCGGGAACTACACATCAGGTGCAGATTTCAGTCCTTTCTTTCCCAAACCATTTCACCTCAACTCCAACCATTTCCTAACATGAAATGGGTCTATTCCTTCCATTTAACATTTAATTCTTTCCACCAACCACCATTCCATCAATGTATTTAATTCTCCTACCAATACCAATCTCATTTAATGCAAGTACAAATATCATTTAAGAAGTTTGAAATGATCAAAATAAGCTTGATGATGAATGCATTTATTCTCATAAAACTAACTAAGAGAAAAACCATGTCAATAAATACATTTCCAAAAGCATTATGAAACATAATGAACCAAATGAAATAGGAATAGTAAAAATCCACATTTTCAACAAAATAAGAACTTATTCAAATCGAATCCATTCATCCACTTGCCTTGGTCTCCAAAGTATGCTAGTCAAGCTCTAACCCTTCTATCAAGCTCAAAATCTACAATCTACACAAAATCCCCAAAATACAATCATTACAACCCTAGAATGTCAAAATCAAGAAATAGATGGAGATAGCTTCCAATAATCAAGGTGAAGCACCTCCATGGCTAGAAGACTACACAACCAAGAGATGAGAAGAAGAACTTACATGAAGAGTCCTCTAATGGCAAGAGTTTGCTCAAAAGATAGCTTGGAATGGAAGGTTCTCTCAAAAAAAGATATCAAGAGGAAGCTCTCATGGAGGGGAAGAAGATCAATGCCTCCATTTTGCCTTTAGCAATAGATTTGAGAGAGGTTGAGAGATGAAGAAGCAAGGAGCAAGAAGAAAACCCTAGGCTGGGCTGGAATTCTCTATTTCTCAAGAAGTTGCAAGAAGAGGAAGAGAGGGAAAAAGACGACTCCTTATATAGATAATGGCAATGGGTCCCACAACTTAAAATTCCAATCGAGCTAAAACGTCAATCTACGGGCTTCGGATGGATTCGACGAAGAAGGAAGAATTGATCGTCGAAATTTCTACTTTCCAAAAAGTATATATTTTACGAGTTTCGGAGACATTGAAAATAGTGTCCAGATTTTGTGTAAAAAGACTGTTTTACCCCTATCAATGGCAAAATAGGGTTTAGAGGTCTCGAATGGAAACGGAGCAAATACAAAAGTTGTCGGGAATCATAAAATACATTAAACGGAGTAATTTACAGATTTCCAGAATTATAACTTAATCCCAAAACTAATCAAGACACAATAAAAAGGAACCCCCAAAGGGCCCCACTAGATCACAAGAGTCCCCAAAATTATTCAAAGCTATAAAAAGCTATTCTAATCCAGATTTAACCTATTTCCACTAATCTCACTTATAGCTCAAACACGTCTAAAAGGAAACTCTCGGGGCGGGGTCTTACACATGATTTTCTTCTTTTGATTCTGCAAATTCAATTCAATGGTGTATATATATGCATGCTAGATCTACCATTTGAGCTACAGTTAGGTGTGCCCTGTCGACCGGACCATGTCTCGGTCGACCAGACACATTATAAATTGAGAAATATGAGTCTCAGTTAAGTTTCTGAAAAATAAAGCACAAATAGCGTACCCGGATACACAGAATTCTGCAGAAAATAACTGAGAGTTGAACTTCTCAGACAGGCCAGGATCATGTGAACCCAGTCGACATCATAGCCACGATGTCGACTGGGAACACAGCGAATTCTAAGAAACAGAGACTGCCCCCCAAATGTTTGTCTTCAAACTCGTGTGTACCCAGTCGTTATCATGGCCATAATGTCGACCGGAGACACTGCAGGATGTCGACCAGGTCCCTGGGGATGATGTCGACCGGATACACTGTGAAGGGTGAGATTCCAGATTTCTATAGACTCTGATGTTTGACCTATTGTGGGCCTATTGACCATCCAAATAGGCCTCCATTAATGTGCCAAGCCCGAGTCGATGGTGTGGCTCAACCTTGACTCGTGGGGTTCACCAAATGGGTTTTTGAGATTTGAATCATCAATAATTTGACCCTTAAATGTAGCCAATGATGTCCGTAACTTCAGGAGCACCAAACATAACATCCTTTGACATCTAGAACTACAGTTAAGGATCCAATTACATGATGAGGCCCTGAACCAAGAATGGACCATTACTTAGGTTGGACCTTGCTTTATCCCGTTTGATTCTATTGTTTTGAGGTCTTTATACATTGTGCTTCTCTCATATCTTAGTTACTGTTATGACCTTTTTAATTGAATGGAAATTGGAAGAAACCTGAACCTAGGACTACTTAGTGGTGACCCAATGATGTATTTGGAGATAAACAACCCGTGTCTGTGGCTAGGCAGGCCCTCATACGGCCTAAGATTGGGTGTATGGAACCCTAGAATGGAGAGGTTGGTTATAATGAATTGTAAATGGGTATGGATTGGTTACTTATATTATTATAGATTAAGGCCATGGTTGTGGGCCTAGTGTGGATGCAATGATGTTTGGACTTGGACTTGGATATTGGACTGTGTTCCATGATACTGTACCTTAACCTCTTAGAGACTTGGTTAGGACCTTTCTCACGCAAGACAAGCTTAGACAGACACAGACCTGTACTTATTCCCTAGGTCGGCACTAAACATTCACTCAGTTGATCTAAGCTCAGCCTGTTGACTGATCATCACTGGTAGGAGCTATATTATATTGGTTATGACTAGAGCTATCATGATGAACCGTGATTAGACGGATGGTGTGATACCGGGTCCGATCTAATATGATAAAGGGGTGTGATCGGTGCGATAAAGGGGTGTGATCGGTGTTATATTTATATATTGCTATTAGCAGGGCTGTTATCCCTTACATGGTTAGCTTACCATTTCCCCACCGCAACTATTTACAGTACGGGATGTTTACAGTATGGGAGGGCCGCGGCATAATATCCCGCGGTATGTCCAGCTTGTGTGAATGTGCCACATTGTTACCTAATTAGATTAGATTACTTATATTTCTGATTCTAAACTGATATTTACTGCTCAATTGCATAGCTATGTTTCCTTGTTGCTCTTATGATTACATACTCGTCTCTATTCTCTTTTGCTGCGTACATCTTGCGTTATCTGCATATGGTGCCTTGCCAGATCCTTGGATCTGACCCATCTTTGGTGCTTAGGTCTCGACCTTGACCCCGCGGGCGACACGTGCCATGAGGCGCCTGTAGCTGGAGACTACAGGTGGAGGCCGATTGACCAGGTGGTCGAGCCGGATGATGAAGCACCTATACAGGGGGAATGAGTGCAGTCTATTTTTGGGTTTTTGAGAGTTTTATGTAGTGAGCAGGGAGATAGTCAGTTTTGTATAAACTTTTGATAACCATACTTTGAGATTTTATTGGACTTCAGCCCTGTTATATTTGACTCAGTTATATGATACTTATTGTTTTCGATATCTTTTCTTATGCTTCTGTAATACAATTGTTGATTATATTATCGTTCAAAAAGTTTTAAAATTTAACCTCACTGCGAACTATGATCTTGGAAGTTTTCGGATTTTCCAGGAAGTAGCGCTCCAAATTCGGGTACCTTAACGGTAACTTCAATATTCAGAATTGGGGCGTTACAAATCCTATTAACTTGGATTACATAAGTTGTAAGATTTTTAATCCTCGCAAATTGCCAAATACTGTCACTTGTAATTTGTTAAATTTCATGAAAGTAGTCAAACATAAAAATTTGCACTGCCATGGAATATTTTGTTCGGTGCAGTTAAATTCTGATAATATTTGAAATTTTAAAACCTATTTTGCATGTATTCTGGAACCTTCTTATCCCGAATTATCCAGTTCAACTTAGTTACTTAGAATGCATGGAGCTGAATTAGATTGTTATATCTTTATAGCTCAGATAATGATGTGTTTAGAAAACCTATAATTAAAGATATCCTTGGAAGAAATTGTGAAGAAATGATTTCTTGTAGATGCTTTTTTAGCATTGTTAGTGTAATTTATTAGATAGAGTTTCGCATTCATTGTTGTGGAGAGAGAGAGAGAGAGAGAGAGAGAGAGTCTTGGGGACGTGCTGTTCCAAACATGAAAATGATACGCAAGGAAGTTTCGTCATGGCCCAATGCCTTGAAAAGCTATAACCACTAGTTCACGGTGGCAAAACAGAAAAGCTACAAGGTGACTCTAATTCACTCAAAGTAGAGATTCAGAATTCTAATGTTCTAGAGCTCTCTTCTTTTTTATATTTTTTGCCATAAAGGGTTCAAAGCATTAAGGGATTTCTAAACCCACAAAGAGAGATAAATAGAGAGAGAAGGAGGCAAAGGAAAGAGAATACCGGAATATCGCTAAAAGAGAGAGGGAAGAAGGATCACCACGTTCAGCAGGGGCAACTGCAACAATACCAAGCTCGGAAACGCCTAGATTGCGAAACAATGGAGGCCAAAATCCCTAGTAGATGGAGGCAATGGAGACGATGATGATTTGTCGACATCGAATGGACGTTTGGGGCCTTGCGTATTTGCAAATAGGTTGGCGAGGGAGGAGGATGGTGAAATCGGTTGGGGGAGAGAGTTACAACAAGTTAAAATGAGGAATAGTCAAAACAAGGAGGGATAAAAGGATGAAAAGGGTTTTTCTAGTTACACCATTGCAATATAAATTGCGATGTCACAACATAAATTGCAATATCGCAACTTATTAACTTGTAGTATCGCAATATAAATTGCGATATCGCAACAATTGTTGTGATATGGCCAAAAAAAAAAACACACCTTTTGGCATGCGCAGGGGTACGGATGGTATGAAAAACATGCAGGTAAAATTGCCCACTCTGGCAACAAGGGGAAGTTAACGATGAATTTAAGTTATCGTACAGAAAAAATCCCCTTTTTTTTTGTAGAAGATGGCTCGGTTGGTGAGGCACCTCCCCTTATATAAAAACAGTGGGATCAATTCCAAGCTGTAGCGTTAATGGTGAGGGACTTGGGTGAGTGTATGGGTGGGTGTATGAGTACTTACTTTTCCATTGTATGGGATCTATACCTTTACAAAGACTAAAATTTAGTTCATGATTGTGTGATAGCATTTTTACTGAAAGATTGAAGTTTTTTTTCACATATTATATATATATATAGAAATGGTCCCCAAATGACTGCACAAGAGCTTCCACTCTCCCTCCTCTTGGTTTGCATTTATTTTTTTGGAGAATATTTTATACCACGTGAGGAATTTGTAGACCCGAGGATTCCTCACTACTACTGAAATAGGGACTCCTCGTTGAAAATCTATATAGCTAAAGATTTCACATTGATATCGATGCATATAGCTAAGAGAAATTAATTCAAGTGCGTAAATCCGCAAAAGTGAGGATTTCCAAATTTTATGGAGGGAGATTGAATCTGTAATTTTCATAACTTGAAATCCTTAGCGATTTACAATTGTCAAACATGAGTTTTAAACAACTTTATAAAAAGTGAAAACATTTTCCCTGAAGGATTTGATTGTCAAATGTAACATTAATGTTTGCTCCTCATTCAAGAGATACATGAGCTAGGCATGTAGGACTTCACAACGGGGCCATCTTTTGAAAATCTAAACCACTCAAAATGGATGTGGTCTTCCTGTGTGAGGAGTCTAAATCTCCTATTTTGCTTAAATAAGGGATCCCTGTTCTGGCGAATCCCAATGCGACAATGTCTGATATGCCAAGTCAGGTACGACCCTCTCTCTACTACTTCCTATAATGAATAAAAGAAAAAAAGTTGGGTCTTTTACAAGTACAACAAATGGGTCTTCTTCTTAGTGACGTTGGGCAACAACCATCACAGCATCTCCGTCCCCGCCACCTCCTGTCGAAGCTCATCTCCGTCTGTAACACCGCCATACTGGAGATCATCCGGCATTGTGGGGTAGGAGCTCCACCGTCCTCCTCGCTCTCTTCCTCCCCGCCCTCCTCATAAATCTCTTTGCCGGTGGTGCCGAGGTGATCTGAGAATCTAGGAATGTTTGCTAAACATGATGTAGGGAAATGGGGTGGAGCAAAAATCAGAGATTTTTTTACTAGTTTAAGAGTAAATCGTTTGGGTGCTATTGATTTTGGGAGAGTTTGTGAAGATCACCAGTACGGATTCATCTTAGTTTCTTATTTTGTATGTGAATTTGGGACAATTAGTTTTGGTATCTGAGAATTTTAGTGGCTTTAGATGATTGGGAAGAGAAGGAATTTAGGTTCTCTTCGTTGTCAAACTTCATAGTTATGACAAGAAGAAGAAGAAGCTTTCAATCATGTAGTCGTTCACTAGAAAGCTTAGTTATTTGATTCCCAAGCTTATATTTCTACTCCCAGGTTCTTGTTAAGGTAATAGTTTTGAGTGGAGTAGACTTGGCTGTTTCTTTTGATTCATCACCTTCCAGAAATTGTTGTCATAAATTAATTAATTTAGTCTTCATAAAGTATTTCATCTCTCTCTCTTTCTAAGCTTATACAGAAACAGCCACTCTGTCTTCGACCACCACGGCACCACCGGCGAAGAGATTGAAGAGAGGGAGGATGAGGAAGGTGGGGAGGGAGGGAGCGCGGAGGACGGCGGGGCAGGGCGAGCGATCTCCAGTATGGCAGTGTGACAGACGGAGAGGAACTTCGACAGGAGGTGGCAGGGACAAGGATGCTGCGATGGTCGCTGCCCAACTTCACTAAGAAGAAGAGGACCCATTTATCGTATTTGTAAAAAGACCCACTTTTTTTCTTTTATTCATTCGAGGAAGTAGTTGAGATGAGGGTCGTACCTGACTTGGCATGTCAGACATGTGTCACATGGGGATTCGCTAGAACAAGGATCCCCTATTTCAACAAAACAGGAGATCCGGACTCCTTGTGTGAGATGCGACCAAGTTTTACTAGCAACAAAATGTTTGTCTCACCATAAGATTGATAAAATTCGTTATCTTATTCAATAAAAATCATATGCTCCATCTTATGATGAGACCAACTCATACTATAACAAAATTTTGCCAGGTCTTATACAAGAGGCTCAAACACAATTTGAGTTGTTTAGATTTCGATAGGTGAACGCCATTATGGAGTTCAACTTGTCTCCATGGAAGCCTTTAGCACAACTATCCAAGCTCAAGAGAGGACCGTTGGTTAGAAAGTCCCTCGTGCCTTTTCTCCTCTTCGTCTCCATCTCTATTGGTATTTTTTTCTCCAATAAATGTGGCATTGCTATCTACTAGAAGATCACAATATGCCATAACTTTCTTAGCCTTTTGGCTAAGTTCAAAACGTGCCATTGCTTCTATATATCATAATGGAAGTGTATGGGCGGACCCATTGATGGACAACCTTCTATATATAGTAACGGGTCTGGATCTCGTGTTTCGTTGAAATAGGGAGATACTGTTTCATCGTATCTAGATTTGCCAACATGAAGATACTGTTTCAACGAAACAAGGGATTCGGACTCGTATAGTAACACATAATATCTTCTATGATATCAAAAATGATCCAGCCATGCAACCACATGTGAGCAATATTTAGATGACCACTAGACCACGTAATATGATGTATGTGTGGGGATTCATCACATGAGATCATTTCTCATACATTCATACATATGGCTCACAGGATGAAAAATTAAAATTACCCAACCATCCAACTATGCATATTAGCATATGGTATTGATTTTCAAGTAACAAATTGCAAACTTTTATACTATTCAGCCATGCAAGATGGCCAGTATTAACTTTAATCTTTCACACCATATCATATTTAAATGACTAATAGTCTAAAAGATCATGTGATCAAAGTATGTGTAGGGCATCCATTAGTGGACACACTTATAAAAACATGCTATGAATTATGAGAAAATCTTAGCACACATATGGTTCAATGGTTGGATCTTTGTGAGCTTCAACCATGTGGGCCATATTTTGTGTATCAATAGTCTAAACGAAATATGTGATCTGACATAAATGGAGGTCATCCATCAATAGGCCAGCAATACATGTAAATCATTATCGCACATGTGGTCGGATGTCCTTTTCATAGTGTGCCCAATTTTGTGGAGATAACATAGGGTGAGGTAGAGAGGAAGAGGTGGCCAAGGACTCTACGCCTCAAGAAGCAGAGAGGTCTTATGTTCGACACCTACCTCTGTTGGCCACCTCCCATAGTTTTACCCGGTGCATATGGATAAGAGGGTTTGCATGTGCCACTAGAGATTAGTTTTCGACTGTCCAAAATCGAGTGTCCCTTGGGCATAGGTCCAAAGGCTCTTTGGCCGAGCTGGGCGGGAGATACCCAGGTTATAAAAAAAAAAAAAAAAAAAGTAGAGAGGAAGAGGGACGGGAGGAATTCCCAGGCGGTCGGGCCTCCATAAGATTGAGCATATGATTGATAGCGTTGCAATAATGAATGTTGTCAATCTAATGATGAGACCAACTTTTTCTTTAGTAAAATTTGGTTGCATCCCATACAAGAGGACGATATCCATTTTGAGCGTGAGATCTCACTTGTATCACTCACGCATCTCTTAAATGAGAACCTAACTTTGAGGAAACAAAACAATTGGAAACTGATAGTAGAGAAAGTGGAAGCTCTCATCACAAGAGAAGTCTATATCTTCCTTGCTGGAGAAAGATCACTTTTGGAAACTCATCGCTCCTCTCCAGTAGTGAAGTCTCTGTTGTGCTTGGATTCACATTAGAATGCTAAATAGGAAAAGATCATTTTAAAAAATGATTATACAATTTATTACTAAATGATTAGATGCCATGTTAATAATTAAAAAATGCTCCATTTCTCAAGATAAAAAAATTTCCAACCTCCCTAGTGGAGATGAATCCTCGCCCTTTTTGTCACTGCAGAGGAAAGCCCTCGTTTGGTGCAAATCGTATAGAAGAAAAGGGTTTACAGAGTAACTCTGAAATCAATAAAGCGCAGAAACTAAGATCAGACCCCTCTATAGTGGAAACACAAAAGCCACGCTCGTGGGGAATCATTGAGCTACACTGACTATGACGGAATTTCAAGATAGTCTCTTTTGTTTTGGGCCCATAAATCATTATCTGAACCGTTCGCCCTCTTCAATATGCAAAACATGGCTAGGGTGTCTAATATATCTTGAGGTATTCTAAAAAAATGTCTAGATCAATAGACCACTATGTGTAGACTTTTATGGCCCTATTTGTAAAATCCAAGCCATTCATCCTCTTCAAAAGCCTACAATGGAACCATCTACAAAGATAATTCCTCACCCTTTTTCCTCACTATCGAGGAAAGTTCTCATTTGGTGCAAATCACTATCAAAGAAGGGCTTACCAAGGAACTCTAAAAGCAACAGAAGCATAGAAAACCAAGATCAAACCCCTCCCCTACAGAAACACAAAAGCCGCGCTCGTGAGGAAACGCTAAGCTACAATGACTATGACAGAATCTCAAGACAAGCCATTTTTTTCTTTTTTTCTTTTTCGTGGGCCCATAAATCATTATCTAAACTGTTCACCCTCTTCAATATGCAAAACACGGCTAGGGTATCTAATATATTTTGAGATATTTATAAAAATATGCAGATCAATAGATCACTATTTGTAGACTTTTGTAGGCCCCATTTGCGAAATCCGAACCCTTTTTCCTCTTCAAAAGCCAAAATGGGTAAAGAGTGAATTTGGGCAGCTTGATCCATCATCGATCATGAGAAAATTGCGAAAAACTACATATCGTTGATCTACCGTAGTGCAAAAAAGGAGTTTCAGGGCAGTCCATTCTTTTTTATTTTTTATTCCTAAGGGCGCCACAAACACGATCGGAACCGTTCACAATCTCCAAGAGGCAAAAGGCTACCATGGATCAAATTTCAACCCTATATACTTTATGTGTTTTTAGAAATTTCCAGAGCATAAAAACTATTTTTTATATTACTATGGCCCCCATTTTCACGGCCCAAACCTTTCATCATCTCTAGAAGGTCAAAAACAACCAGACGGTGAAACTTTAGGATTTGGTTCATCACAAATTGTGAAAAACATGAGACAATTAGATGTAGTATAATGTTGATGGTAGGATTCTGGGGTGTTCTCCAAACTTGAAATGCAATGATTCCTCCACTCAGAAAGTCCCTTTGGGAATGGCATGGTATCAGGGGAGCCAAGGAATCATCTAAATAGAGGATTCCTCTCACTTATACAGTTTCTTTTTTCCCTTCGAGGCGATCGGAAGATAAAAAAATAGTTGATATATTCAAGATAATTATGTATTTACAAAATACCTCCTCAGTTCATTCAATTGTAGCAGATACGGGATGGGATATGGTTCCGAAGGATGAACCGGGATATGGACAATTCCAATAAGATTTCATTCTTGAACAAAAATGCATTTTTGATTTATTTTATCTATTACATGATCGGAACGAAGGGGGATATAGGTACAGGATGGTTACCAAACGTGCCCTAAATGAAATCCCAATAGGAGAAAGAAGATTTCCTCTAAATAAGTTCTTAGTTATTTGATATTTAAAAAGATAAGAACAAAATAAAGGCATGGTCGAAGCAATGAGTTGTGGGTCACCGCTTTGAACGTTTGGGGCCTTATCTGATACACACTGCTAGAGGCCGGTGTTGTGCAAATGATTGACCGTAAGAAGGGTTGGCAGGTTCCTCCTCATGAAAAAAAAAATAAACGCACCTTTCGGAACAAAATTAATTTTGTGGCATGCGGACTTAGTGTCTACTTTTATTGTGCACCGATCAGGAGGGGATTCTATACGTCGTGAAATCTACAACATAGAGAGGGAGAGAGAGAGAGATATGAGTGCATGGATCTGCTGAAAAAAATCACACATCCAACTTTCTCTTGCCAATCCGTTGATGGCTCAAAGGCGAGGCATCTCTCTTCATCGAAATGATCGGGAATTGATCCATGATTGAAGTTGTATTGGTTCAGGACTCGCATAGCGTGTGGATGGATGCATAAGTAATTACCATAGCAAAGGAAAAAAAAAAACTTAAGCTCTTAATCCACTGAATAAAGATATTTAGAAATCATGGATAGAGCCCTTCGTACATGTTACTAGTATTTGGTTTTAACAAAACGCCCTTAGTGGCGACTAGCAGTATCTCCAAGGGAGTACGATATCATCACCCATTTTCCCTTTCTTACAAAACCTACAGCACCCTTCCAAACCTTATAACGATCTAGCTTCCAAGATCCATATTCCAATGATCAAGCGTTGTACTTCAACTTGGCTCCAGCCATACCTACTTGGCATAAGGTATTGGTTTGCTCCCACTTTTTGGTAGATTGCAACATCCTTGATAGGATTTGACTCTCTCTATATATAAATATATATATATATATATATTAAAGCAAATGAGGAGGTGGGCAGTGAAGGGTGTCACGTCATCACCCACATGAGTTCTCCTTTCAAAAAAAATACTTACAAAAACACAGAGCTTTGGTTTTAATGCAGGCCACTATACCTTCCAAATCTCCTCCCTAAGTCTCTCCGTTTAAATTAAGATTGAGGTTTCATAAACCTTCATTTCTAAAATCCTTCTAATTTTTCCTAAAATCTCTCTTTTCCTAACTTTTCTATTTTATCTTCTTATCTTAATCCTCAAATCACTCTCTAATCTTAATTCATCCTAAAATATGTCTAACCAATCTTCTTATCCATATGATAGAGATCCACAAGGTGGGCCCCACACAATTATTTGTATACAATTGCCGTCAGTTTCCACGCCTTTTGGTTTTTAATTAGCTATACGGCTTGCACTACAGACCCCACATATGAGATTGCTACTTCACAAAGGCATAAAGCCTAATTGAAGTAGCCCACCATATGCCATTAATCACTTAAAAACTCATAACCCAATGATATGCATGAAGCTCTGAGATTTTTACAAATGGAAATCTTATAATAAATCCCTAAGCTCCACATGAGAGATTTTACTTGACAAAGGCTTGAAGTATACTTAAAGTGGCCCACCACATGCCATTGATCTATAGAAATTAACCTTGATTCAAGAAGGACCAAGGGAGTTGGATGATCAATTGGGAAACGAACAGGCCCAAAAAGAAAATAATATACATTTGCAAATGCATAATATTAATCATGCTAAGTTCTTCTTTGGGGCATCACTAGGTTTTATAATAAAAGAAATGCACTCCTTCAAATTGAATTTAGGAAGGAGTTGGAGTTCGTATGATTAAAGAACTCAATTTAGGAAAACAAATATACTCTGTCATCCTAAATTTATAATGATATTAAGAGGATGGTCATCCTTCTATGTTTCTTTAAGGGTTTGGTAAGCTTCGTGAATGGCTTGGATGATCTTATATAGGGATGGCAATGAGGTGGGTCGGGATTGGGTCATATTAATTTTATACTCACCTCATTTGGCATCCTAAACCTACACCACTTTATAGTGGGTCTCATTTTTTTAATTTTAAACATGCCCCATGACCTTCCATTGAACGTCATGGCCACACACACATGCACAATATGTAATGGGCTGGGTTTGGTTTGGTGGTAAACTCAATGCATAAAGTGCCACGTTAAAGAAATAAAATATTAAATATATATATTACATTATATATTTAATAAATATTACATTACATATTTAATAAATATAAATTATTTATTTATTTTTGTAAAATGTTCTTTTCCAATAATACCTCAGAAAAGAATTACATATTTCATTATATTTTTTTTAGCCCGGGCACCGTACCTATCCATTTAATTCTGTAAGCTTACGCTTGTGGGGCCCACCCTTGGTCCATCCAAATGAACCAAACACACAACCCCCCTTAATTGCACCTGACCACTAGCCTTTGGTCAAATCTGGATTTATTGGACCGTTGACTCAACTGTGTACCGATCCAAATGGACTGTTGACCATTAAACTTCTGAGGCCAGATGGAGATGGTAGAAACCACAATTTGAACTATTTTTTACAAAGAGAATGGTCATATGGAGTCCTTGAAATCCCCCCATCCCCTCCCCGAAGTGGGCCCCACCACACACTTGAGCTTACCTTATCCTAAGCTTTAGCTTAGGAGAGTTGTCCCATATAGACAAGTATTCATACTTGTGTAATGGTCAATGCCTTTAAATTTAAGGGGTCGTCATGATATATAAACTTACTTCAATTTATATTTATTTTCATTACATATTAAAAGATTCTAATAGTCAAAGATAATAAATTTCTTTAGTTTAGATTTATTTTATCTTAATAATATTTTAAAAGAATTCTTAAATCTTAATATATTTTCATTTTTGCCCGGGCTTAGCACGGGCGTCTGTTGCTAATGTGTGTGTGTGTGTGTGTGTGTGTGTATGAGAGAGGAGGGCTACTAAACACCCGAGGAGTTTATTATAAAAGAACGCCCCTTTTCTTGATCAATAAGGGGCATCCATAACAACTCATTAACTATCTGAAAAGGCAACAATTTAATCTATTGTGCTAACTTTTAGGAAGAAGATTTAAGGAGTTTAAATGCCTAGTTAAAATGCAACGAATTTTATCCCTACTTTTTCTCTTTTTACCAATAATGCTACAACATAATCCCTATTTTTTCTCATTCTCATAAAAACCCAATTGCATATGCTTTGATCTCAACGTATGATTGATCATGTGTACTACGACTCCATTCAAGAAATTAAAACAGTCTTTGGATTTTTGTAGGATCAACATGATGGTGGGGCCATCATCAAATTTAAAACGTTATAGTAGATGTCACGCCCTAATTTTTTTTTCAAAGCAAAGAGATAAGCATCTCTTTTAAGGGAATGTGTGACACCCCTTAGTGCGGCCCACTTATAAAAAAGTCTATACCAAAAATAAATGACCAACCTTTTATGGGACCCTCTTGTCTTATGAAAAAACTGTTCCTTTGTGACCTCTTTCCCAGAATGATTTCATCCAATTTTTAGGAGAAATAAGAGGAAGAGATAAAATGCAATTTTAATGAAATTGAGACCTGGAATTGAATAATGACATGTCAAACTTTCTTTGGATATTAAAAGAGGGATGAAATTGAGACCTGGAATTGAATAATGACATGTCAAACTTTCTTTGGATGTTAAAAAAGGAACAAAAACACCCCTTTCTAAATGGAGAGTTTTTGAGAATTTTCCATAAATATATATATATATATATATATGAGAGAGGTGCTCCTATGAGAGGCACTCTCACCAAATTTATGAGAGATGGGTGGGGGCCCTCACATTTAAGTTGGGGGTCTTTACATTTAAATTGGTGAGAGTGGATATGGAAGTGAAGACCCCCACCCATGTCTCATAAACTTAGTGAGAGTGCCTCTCATAGGAGCACCTCCCTATAAATATATACATACATATATATATAAAGACACACACATACACATATATTTTCCATGTGTATGTATGTATATGTGTGTGTGTATATATATTTTTTCTTTCTATACTATAACGCTCCCATAATGATGTTGGATTCTTCCTCTTTTCTAATAAAAGTCGTTAACCTAGATCGGATTAGAAGAAAGGGAAAAGGGCGAACTTTATCTCCAATTGCACTCGCAATATTGCCACTAGGGCATTTTCATCAAAATGAAAGGTGACACATACACTTGTAAGAAGCATTATGTCGATAAATTCTAAAATTTCTTTACTCCCATGTGGATTAAAATTTTAAGTTTAATGTTTTCTCATGGCATCAGACTTAAGAATCCTCACATGTGAATTTGGTCAACAATTTTACAGATGTCCACAACGCACATGCAGGTAAACTATGTGACTTATGTTAAATTCATATTAGCATTTAATTCAGATCAGCATTATATGCTTTATTCATGTACCTTTTTCTGTGTATCCAAATGAAGAAAATAGAAGCCCATTATCTCTTGTATTATGCCATCAGACCTTCCAGCAAGTAGGTTTAAATCCCTACAAAGTGGTATTAAAGCTTGATTGAACATTAACCCCGAGCTATTATCAAGTAAGTTACATGAGAACTCTATTTTTTTTTTTAAAGTGAACTTGATTTGTTTGTGAATGGCTTCAAATATATTTGCAACCACAGCTCACAAAACCTACCGAAGAGAATTATAAACAATGAAGCATTCAAAAGAAGATTTTATACTGATCCCAAGACTTAAGGGATATCATTGAGAATGTTTTTATACAACCAAAAACAAGTGAATCTCAGTCAAAAAGCAAATGAGTTTAGAGAAAAGTGCAAGAAAGACAAGGCTCTATTTTTCATATATCAAGCTATTTAAAAAAGAAATCTTTGGAAGAATCTTGCAAGCCGGATAGGAGACTTGCAATTTGCATTGAGGGTATGAAAATGATAACCTAAAGATGGTGATATCCCTGTCCCTAGCTGTGCTCATCGTGCTGCATGAGTTCAAGTCCTTTATAAAGAAAAGGTAATGATAGTGTACCGCAGTTATCAGAGAAGGCAAGGAAACTCAAACTGTGAAGTGGAAAAAGATATGAAGGTGGAAATTGAAAGAATGACAAACAGGAAAATGAATCTATTTATTCTAGAAGAGGCACAGGAAGAGGGTGGTCCATTTCTCAAGTACAATGCTATCATAGTAAAAAAATTAGCCATACCACGCCATAGTGTTCCATGGAAAGGAATTAGCATAGCATAAAGTTCGATGGAAACAACTTCTAGGACGAAAAAGAACTACAAAATTGAATTTTATGCATGAGAAAGATCAAAATCGAGAAGAAGGTACTCTCTTGCTTGCAATATAGAAGAAGTTGCTGGTAATGATATGTGGCATCTTAAGAGTAGGTCTAGCCAATAGTAGTTTGGACGGTGCCAGAGATTCCAAATCTGCCCTTCTATTATAGGGGTTCGGTCCGTAGAGGAGTGCCCTATTGTCTGTTCAACTGTGGCCACTGATTGATGACGGCTGAAGATGACATCTTTGTTGCTCGGTTTTTGAAGAGATAGGAATGGGAGGGCTGTAGAAATCAAGTGGTTGTCCCCTGCCAAACGCCACCATACAATTACAGTGACCTCGGTGTTGAAATGCTTCGTGTACAAGGACGCAAGCCATGCGGTGATACACTTGGTCATCCAAAGCAGGGCGCCACGCCGCCTGTGTATTACTAAATGTTCCAGCAGAATCTCTCACTGTTTTTGGTAACCTCACTGTTTTTGGTAACCGGGGATTACTGTAGCATAATTTTACTTTCCCCAGGATCCGCACAGGTGAGAATTACAAAGTCCATCACCGTTATAGAACATTTCGCAGACGCTTGCATTGCGGTACAACCCAAAGTTCGAAGCTCATCGGATTCCATGTTGCATCACTAATGTCTTACTAGTTGCATCAAACTGTACCATACATCATCAGACTGACAGAAGATAAACTGAACTACACAAGTAAATAGGAGATTGCATTCCTATGATTCCGGTTAGAAATTACAAAAGATATATTAATTACATTCCCAAACTAAAAGGCAAACAGAGGCCAGTACAACAAAATACAAAACCCAATATAATACTCCCAGATATGTTAGCGTCTCATGTGCAAGGAGCGGAGTCTGCATGACAACTTCTACACCAAAAGACTCGCCACCTGTAGCTCAGCAATCGCCTCCTCCGAAGCGATACTAGGTTACAGGTTGGGAAATCATACCTACAGTACCAAGCGTAGATTAGACAAATTGCCTGGCAAGTATCCAAAATAAAAGATATAGTCTACAGGTACAAAGTAGAATATAAATTACAGGTTAATTAATCAAAAGTCAGATAACAGTATGGCTAGGTAAGTTAGTGCATCGTGAGTAAAATAACATAATCATTAATAACAAAAAAGTAGATTACATTCTAGATAACAACGTCGCTTAATCCTCGGAAGCATGAGCATTTTCATTCCCTAAACGATCTGGTTGATAGTACCTTTGAACTCACCCGAGAGTCCCTATCATGCTCCGAACAGAATAAGTACTTTGGTGACACCGGTCACAAACAAGACTACAAACTATAGCGAGCAATATATATACGGATTTATTCAAGCTAGTTCTCGCCTATTATATAAGAACTTTCAGTGGGGCCCAAATGCAGGTCCCATTTGGGGATAAGACTAGGGGGATGGAAAGATCTGTGAGAGCAATCCCAAGTATCAAGTTTGACCCCAACCCCATGCCCCTAACCCCTTTCATCCGTAGCCCACAAGTTTAATGGCTTCATATTCAAAAAAAGATTCAACCCTCGATCCAACGGAGAGGTCAATTTGAATGTATGCCAATCCTTGGGATTAGTGACTATCAGGGGGATCTCTATTTGTGAGTGGTTTGGATGGGTTGCCAGGTGGGCCCCACCAATAGTTCCCACAGAAGCACAGTGAGAACTAGCTCTCACCACAATATTCCCGATATATATATATTGAAAATGGTGACTAAATATTACTCAAAAAATCTATACAGTATATGAGATCTAAATTGGTCACGAAGAGCCCCCACCAAAAAACAAAGGGTAAAGCATCTAAATCAAAAAAAAAAAGCCTGAGCCCCAAGTGGTAATTGATGGTTCATGGTTGTCCCACCACAAAGAGGGAGGCCCAAATAAGTGGAAGGAAGCTGACCCGGCTTGCACCCAAAGATATTGGCCATCCTATTTAGTTGGCCTTCATTCACCTTTATACTAGTCACCTCACTCTTAAAGAAATTCACCCGGAGACCTGAAACAACTTCAAAACACAGAAGAATAGCCTGGACATTACAAAGTTGATCCTCATCAGCATTGCGGTAGAGAAGCGTATCATCAGCAAACTGGAGGTGGAAAATAATCAAATTTTCATTGGCTAGCCGAAAACCTTCAAAAAGCTTTGCATAACTCCCGCATGCAACATACGACTTAGTGATTCTCCAATAATGACAAATAAAAAGAGGGAGACAGCATCCCCCTAGCGAAGACCTCTAGAAGCAAAAAAAAAAAAGGCATGTTGGAGATCCATTGATGAGGATTGAAAAGGTAGCTTGTCTCAAGCATTCCATGATCCTTGCCCTCCATTTTACTCCAAAACCAATATGTCTCATTAAGTACTGTAGAAAACCCCACTCCACCCTGTCATATGCATTCTCCACATCTAGTTTACGATGAGGATGGGCCTTTTCTCCTTTTTCCTAGAGTGGTTTGCAATTATGACCCCATCAAGTATTTGTCTACCCTGCACAAAAGCTCCTTGAGCCACCGAAATTAAATTTTTAAGAAACCTTAGCCAACACTTTGTAGCTTGAACCAATGAGAGTGATAGGCACAGGCAGACCTGCATGTATCAAGTTGGGGGCTTCAGCCCCCCAACATTTTAAAAAACCCATTAGGGCCCTAAGAGAAGCCTAGCCCAACCCCTAGTTAAAATAATGCATAGCCCCCCACCTCCCTTTCCTCAACTCAAAAAATCACTTTCCAAGTCTCTTCCCCTCCCTAGAAAATCCATTAAAGTTTAAAAGAACTAAGCGTATTCATGATTACCATTAATCTGAGAATGTTAATGATTTGGGTCAAAAAAATCGTGACCCATAGATTTGTAGGTTAGATATTTTTTATATCTATTTTTTTCACAAATTGCTGAAAATCCATAATTTTTGTCCACTTGAAATATGGGTTTTGAAGAAGGAACCTTAAAACACTTGTACAAATGTCATATAAATTTTGATGATAGAATGTTAGTTGAAGTAATTAGATATTTTGTAATTGCAATGCTCTCTCTTTTGCAAGAGTTAATATTAAGAAAGAACAACAAAATAGTGATCGAATTTTTCAATTGACTATTGTAAGCCCCCTCAAACAAAAATCCTAGGTCCGCCACTCCTGATAGGTCTAAAGTCTTTAATTCTTTTGACACCAACCTTATTAGCCATTAAAACTATGAAAGAAGCTCCAATATGTTAGAAAGTTTACCTCTCACGTGGAATTCCGTCATAAAGTCCACAACATCCACCTTAATGTCCTCCCAAAAAGTGCTGGAAGAAAGTTAAAGGGAATCCATCTAGCCCAAGGGCTTTATCTCCCCCCATATTTAACACAGACGCCCTCACCTCCTCTTCCTCAAAAGACTTTTCAAGCTAGTATGAGTCAGCTTCATCAATTGATATGAACTCCGAATTGTCGAGAGTAGGACGATCCCAGTCCTCTTTAGTGAAGAGGTCTTATAAAAGGCTAATATGTGGTCTTAGATTTCCTCTTTCCTCTCTAATCTTCTATCACCATCCAGAAGTATAGAGATTTTGTTCATCCAGTTCCTGTGAGAAGCAAAACCATGAAAGAACTTTATATTCATGTCCCCCTCCTTTAGCCATAGAGCTCTAGATCTCTGCCTCCATTTAACTTCTTCTTCCCTTGCTTTACATTGAAATTTATCTTGAACCTTCTGGCGAAGCTTGTAATCACTCTCTGATGGAGGTCCACTTTCTTCCTTAGAGTCAAACTCCCTGATACCCTGCAATAAATCAGCCATAGTAGCCTCCACTAACTTGACATTGGCTTTTACCCATCCCTTGATATTGCCTTTAAGCTTCTAAAGCTTGCACGTTAACCTGAACCCTGCCCAACCTTTAAATTGAAAATCGGACCACCACGAGCGAAAAAGATCAGTAAGCCCCTTTTCTTCAAGCCATATCAGCTCAAAACGAAAAGGCCTAGGACCCAAATATTCCAGCCTCGAATCTAAGACAATAGGATAGTGGTAAGAAGTAGGTTTTGGAAGCGCCACATGAATCGTATGTGGATATATGTCAGCCCACTCCCCTAAAATCAGAAACCTATCCAACTAAGACAAAATAGGCAACACCTCGTGGTTAGACCATGTGAAGGAAGCATCGTTTAGCTGCAAATCTAGCAAACTCTGACTGCTTATCCAATCTGAAAAAGCAATCATCTCTGGTGATATCCGACAACCGCTCAGTTTTTCTTCTGGAAATCTAATAATGTTGAAATCTCCCCTGATACACCATGGGCCATTTCGTCTAGCTCTAATTGAATCTAACTCACTCCAGAAAACAGCCCTTCTTTGACTAACGTTCGGGCCATAGACAACACATATTATACAGTCTTTATTATTTTCAAAATCTTCGAAGACAACGGAGACAAAGAAGGCAACCACCCATTGATCCTTGGCCTTACGGGTATCCCATAAGAGAAAAAATTCCCCCTGAGGAGCCTGCAGCCTTCTAAAAAACCCAATTTATGTGCTTTCCTCCCCAAATGTCTTTCACCACCCTCTCCTCTCCTGAATTAACACCATAGCAACTTTCTGGTTACCAATAACCTGCTTAACCACAGCTCTTCGCTCCGAACTGCTGAGGCCCCTAACATTCCATGATACAATCTCCATCGACAACCTTTACCTTGCAACTTAGAACTCTAAATAGTCTGATCAGAACCCTTTCCAATTGTTGATCTCCTTGTGACCTTTTAATAATTTATGGAACTCTTCAGGCTTCGTAGCTCTCTGGTCGTCCTCTTCTTGGACCTCTCCTCCTCCTTCGCTTTAGAATTGAGCCTTTCGCGCCCCTGAGCAAATTCAATCAACCTTTCCCAGTCCTCCTGATTGTTTCCCACTGATACACCCACGACTTTTCCACAGAGTGTTATCTTAGGCTTTAGCCAATCAATAAAACTTGACTCACTAGAGAGAACAGCTTTTTCTGCTTTCGTTTTTCTTCCTGCGGTCTTTGCTAGATCTAATGAGCTCTCCGATGGTAGCACTATAGTCCGATCAATGTTATGATGGGAGATAAGCTCCTTGCACTTCTCACGATTCCTCCCCACAAAAATCCATCCCTCCTGCAGCTTTTGAGAATTCTCTGAAGAAGTCTCTAGATCCGTCGCATGAGTTTTGTTGACCTGTAATGAGGGAAGATAGGCCACTGGGGAGATTTTTGAGATATTGATCAGCGATGGAACCCTCTCATCTTCAACATCATTGACATGCTTCACCGCGGTGGCGGCACACAATTTTATTGCCCTCTTACATCTTCCCAATCGACTATCCTGCTTGTCGAATGCTGGGGTTCCCAGCAGCGGAATCAAGGTCTGGTCGTTAGGCGAGATCTGCTCTGGCGATGGCCTACCGTTGTAGTATTTGGATCAGATTGGTGGCTAGTGTGGTCGTCGTCTCCTTCATCACGAGAGAGCCATCGTCTCCTTCACCATCGAGGGACTCTGATCTTCGGACTCCTCTGCCCTAGATCCAGTAGAGAAAAGGTAATATGCATTTCCTCTTTCGAGATGTCTTTTGTGTATGACTTAAGTCAATGGGCCCGTCCACTTTACATTCAACTAAAGGCATCGGTCCAACACCATCTTCTAATCCATGGTCCAAGTGAGGCCCCATTCTCTCTACTGGGCCATTATCCGCAATTGTGGCACGAGTCCAAGGGATCCGGTCCAGATCCGAAACTCCAAATCTGAAATTTTGTTCCACTAGGGAGAAATTTGAATTCAAAAATTCTGGGATGATGTCATCGTCTTCCTCTGCAATCTCCAAGCAGTTTAAAGTTAAACAACTGTAGTTTTCAACTTTGGACTGGGCATTCTCCACCTTTAGCACCGGGTCCATCTCCACTTCCATAGGCACACAAAGATCATCTAGCCATAGATAAATACTTTGTGGGAGTCTTTGATTCACATCTCTGGTGACTTTCCCCCTTAGATGTGAGAGGGTCCACCTCAACCGTTGAGCCAACACAGTCTCCCAGCAAGGAGAAGGTTTCTTCTCACCAAACATGTAGCGGAACTCCTCTGAGCCTGATCCAGACCTTAGAAGGTGGGCTACCTAGAATCTCCGTCCATCTATCCAAGGCCTTGAATGGAGAGTTCTCTATGTGAGTAGCAAGCTTGAGGACTTCTGAGACATCCTCTTTTGAATGCATTTCCATCCAAAACATCGATGGTCCACTAAATCCGATACCCTTTGGCTGTCTACCCCATAACCTAAAGCACCAAGGGGCAATCTGAGAGACTCCTGCTCCTTTTAAGAAACCGACCAAACTGAAAAATAAGATTTTCTTTACCTTCCTTATGACATTGGAAGCTATTCTAACCGCTAACAGGTCTCCATTTTTCACAATCCAACCAACATTTTTTTATGGGGTGTTCTCCCTCATGAGCCCCTTATTCCCAGACTTCCAGGCATGCCTAACTGACCAGGGATTTATCTGGTTATCATTCTTCCTTTGAAAATTTACATTCTGTTGAGCAGGACTAAGGGCTTGCTTATATTTAGACAACCAAACCTGCATTTTTCTACCTCCCCAACTATTTGCTAGTTCCATAGCTTTCTCAGCTTCTTGGAAGGATCCAAAACTAACAAAAGCAAACCCCCTCTTCTTCCCACTATTGTTATCAATAGGTATGAAAGAGTCCAGGATCTCCCTTGCCCTGCAGTACATAGCTTCTAGCACTGTTTTTGACATATCCTCCGAGATGTTGAGACAAACAAAGAGAATGAATGAATAAGTTGCAAAATCCTACAGGGAAGATAGAGTCCACCCACAGAGCCTCCTAAATCATCTTTTGCAACTTGTTTACCTTTTAATCTCCACTAGGAATCTTTCCTCGCCTCTAGATCTGTACTCTAGAAACAAATAGCTGGGTGGTGCCAACTCGGGAATCAATGCAAATCCAGGATTTCAGGCTCGGGATAGTTCAGTGTTCAAATCATTGTTCAGTCGGGGTTACATGAGTAATTCCGATATGCTCAGTGTATAAATACAAGTACGGGAGAAAACAAATAGTTTAGACGGGTGTAAACAATTCAGAAATGGAAACAATGCAATTTTGGGCTAGAAAAACAGTCCATCTAGGTCCAGGAAATCCTACAGAAAAATGGACAGAATCTCAACTAGAAATGGAGGCCCTGAACGGGTCGGAAAATGACAAGATGATCTGGGTAACTCGAAAGGGGCAGGGCAACAGAATGCTCGCACGCCAACCGAGAAACAACCTAAGGATCCGGGTACGTCTAAGGTTAAAGTAGGGCGAAGACCGATCGCTAATTCCCAAGGAGTCCCATCAGTCACAATGCTAGGGCCGAGTAAGTCTGGGTATGACAGAACGTATAAAAACATCGAAAATAAAAGAAGTATGCTCCATGCATATGAACACGGAATAACTGATTAAGACACTCTATCAAGCCTACTAAACGGTCAAGTTTCCATTACTAACATCTCTTTCAGTCATTGATCACCTTGGACATGTAAGTACGATAATATTTGAGACTATACGCACTAAGGGTTGTATATCATGTTTGGTTCTACACTCGGTGCATTCGGAAGGTGAGGATACCCAAAAATCCCTTAGTCCGGATAGAACGATAATCATCATGCTCCACATGGCTTTGGGTAATCCGAAAGGTGTAAAACAGTTAAAATCTAATAAGGCAGTTTTCGGGTACAAGGTACATCCTAATTATAGGTTTTCAGACACCTTTATGGAGGGTAACCATGTTCAGCGGGTTCAAAAGGGGTTGGGGATCTCAAAGACCCTCAACTAGGTTCACCGGTAGTCCCTCGCGGGCCTAGGGAACACCCAGAGACTGTTTTGGGGTGATTGCATAAGGATTGCTGGGCAGTTTACGAAAAATCCATGTTTGGACAAGGTCGGGGTATGGGATCCACAAAAAATCTAATTTTTCGATTTCCTTTGTGAAAAGTAACCTTAGTTAACAGGTTCCAAGGGGTTTAAGGGTCTCAAAGACCCTCAACTAGGATCACCGACCATCCCCTACAGTCCCAGGGGTGCCCATCGGTAGCTTGAGGTTGATTACTTAAAGGTATTCAAGTATTCTTGGGAAAACCCCACATTTTTAAGTGAGGTTTGTTCACAAATGGGTCCACCTATCAAGCATCTAAAGGTCCCAAAGGTTAGAGTTTTAATTCCCAAAACTAGGGCTAAAGAAGTGCCAAAATAAGGCCCACCAGCCATGGGAACAAACCACCCCACACCCCCCAGCGCGAGAAGGGCCAAAATAAGGCCCACCGCCATGGGAAAGAACCCCCATCAACCATCCAAAAATCACACCCACCGGCCATAAGAATGGCGCCCACCGGCCATTTAAACAGCACTTCAGCGGCCATTGGAAATTTTGTTCTACGATCGATCGTAGGTCGCTTGTCGAGCAGAATTTCCTACCAGCCAGTAAATGCAGAATTTCCTGCCGGTCGACCATTTGGCCGGCTATGAGGCTCAATTTGGCCTGTTTTGAGCCCAGGATTTGGGGCTTATCATTTTTTAAATCAAGCATCATAAAAACCATAGTTTTTTATAATAAAATAGCAATCTAGACATAACTAAAACCATGCATTCTCAAACCCTTGAATTAATTTGGGAATCAAAGGAATAACCATCACATGCTATGATAATTAAATTGGAGACTTGCCTTGGCCTCTAAGCACTCCCAAACCACTTCCAATCACCTCTACAACCAACTGAAAACTGATAAGTGCTTAATTGTTTGCAAGTAGAGCCCCAATATTTGATTTATCTTATGCTAGTCATAGTTGTTTTATTTGATTTTACATAGTTTTTGTTAATTTTTATGTAAAGGTCAAAAGGAGTCAAAAGGAGAAGATTTCATGAAGAGTAATGGGGGTGAATCACTAAAAAGGGCTATGGTGGGTCCCATCCAAGTTGTTTCAGATTTCAAAGATTACTTTCTAATTCTTTGGGAACTTAAAATTCAAATTAGAAGAAAGAATTGGAGAACAAGGAAGCATAATCAAGAAAGGAAAGTGAAACAAAGAAGAAAAAGAAGAGAATTCCAAGTGTGTTACACGCCCAAAGGGGCTACACAGTCATTGCAAAAGCTGAATTTCAGAATTGGAAAGTCTTATTCAAGCACAAATGGAGCTCAAGAGTGGAGACGAAAAAGGAGAAAAAAAGAAAGGAAAGTTTAAAGGAAGAATTCAAGCCAAATTAGAAGTCTTAAAAAGGGGTCCCACAATCAATGTACACACTGAAAACTGATTAGTGCTTAATTGTTTGCAATTAGAGCCCTAATATTTGATTTATCTTATGCTAGTCATAGTTGTTTTATTTGATTTTACATAGTTTTTGTTAATTTTTATGTAAAGGTCAAAAGGAGTCAAAAGGAGAAGATTTCATGAAGAGTGATGGGGGTGAATCACTAAGAAGGGCTATGGTGGGTCCTATCCAAGTTGTTTCAGATTTCAAAGATTACTTTCTAATTCTTTGGGAACTTAAAATTCAAATTAGAAGAAAGAATTGGAGAACAAGGAAGCATAATCAAGAAAGGAAAGTGAAACAAAGAAGAAAAAGAAGAGAATTCCAAGAGTGTTACACGCCCAAAGGGGCTACACAGTCATTGCAAAAGCTGAATTTCAGAATTGGAAAGTCTTATTCAAGCACAAATGGAGCCCAAGCGTGGAGACGAAAAAGGAGAAAAAAAGAAAGGAAAGTTTAAAGGAAGAATTCAAGCCAAATTAGAAGTCTTAAAAAGGGGTCCCACAATCAATGTACACGCATCATATGGACCCACTTTTATGATAAAAGCTTCAGATTTAATCTCTTGCAATTAAATCTCAGATTTGTGGGACCAGGTGAACAATTTTCTAGAAGAAATAAGTGGGACCAAATTTAGAAAGTCTTGCTAAACAAGAAAGAAGACTCCTATTTCATTCTAATTAGGAAGCCAAATTGTAAATCAAGATGGAAACCTAAACATACAAGGAACTACGTACTAAAGAGGGCTTTTGAGCAATAATTACAAAAGGATACAAGAGGTGGACGTCCAGCCATATCCCATATCAGATACCAGCCATTATCCAGCCACCATCATCCCACATTACAGCGGGCGTACAGCCATCCTTGGAGCCATCTTTGTAGCCACCCTTGGAGCCATCTTGGAGAGCTTTTGGAGGACAAAAAAGGGGAACAAGCTGTTGGCCGAATTCTTCTTCTTATTCAATCTTCAGAGTTGTTTTTATAACTTTATTTTTCATGTTATTTTCAATTCCAAACATAAGTAGCTAATTTTTTAGGGCTAGGGTGTAGTTGAAACCCTAGTCTAGTTCTATGTAGTCTCTTTTGGCATCTTTTAATTAAGAATTCAGTTTTATTATTTGAGATTCTAAACCATGTTTTTAATTAGTGAGTTGTGTTTATGCCATGCCAATCATGCTATGTTCAATTGAATTTAAGAGTAGCTAACTTATGTTTGATTGATTATAATGATTAAGCATCTAAGTCTAGAACCATGAATAATCTAAGTATATGCCATGCTTAGACTCGTGCATTTATCATTCCCAATGTTATTATGCATTATGTATGTTTTGACTAAGACATATGCCATGCTTAGTTTTTACAACATGATGAGTAATTCATGCAATTTGCCACTCATGAATTAGGTTTAGGGGAATAGTAATCTAGACACAAATGCCATGGTTTAGGTTGATAGATGTCACCAATAAATTCTGATTTTTTTATTAAAGGATAATAAGGGACATGCATATGATCAGCTACGGAAGTAGATGAAAACCTAGTTCAGTTATTATTACTGTTTTTCAATTCTAATAGTAGTTGTGTGTTTTAGATTATTTTCTATTGAGCTTTGGATAGTTTAATTTATTGTTTTTAATAGTTTAATTCAACATATCATCATTCAATTGTTTCTTTTTAATATTCTGATTTTTAGTTGCTTTTGACATTATTTTATCACGAGTCTTCGTGGGATCGATCTCGTACTTACAATTCACTACACTACATAGTGATCTTGTGCGCTTGCGAGTTTTAAATTGTGTGCATACTAGTAGCTTATTTCTACGTTGCTTTGTGCATACCAGAAACACCTCTTAAAATTGCCCAAAAATCAACTCCAAAAATCTTCTAAAAATAAAAATAAAAAAACTCAAGCTACACTTAGAACCACCTCATGCATGCAATATATGTGAAACAAATGGACCTCTAGATCATGAAAACAATCAATGGAGGAGGAGCTCTTACCTCTAAGAAGCTCAAACAAAGGAGGGAAGGTGGTTCAAGGTGCTGCCGGTCATGGATTTGCGCCAAAACGAACTATGTCACGTGAGAGACGATGTAGAATCGATCAGCAGGGTTGGATTTGTCAAGTGGGGCCTCTAACATGATGATCTCCACAGAGCAAGGAAGAAGAAAGAGAAGGAGAGGGCTTTCTATTTGCCGGAACAATGGAATGAAGGTCTTGTGAGTTTGCTACACTTTAGTTGAGTTTGGAATGCAAAAACAAAGGTCTTGGAGACCTCGAAAGGACTTGGTCAAAGAAGAACACTTGTAGGTCATGAGAAGAGCACTCCGACAAGCCCAAGATCAGAGTTTTCGGAGATTGCTAGCAGAAGTTGTGATTTTCAGAATTATGTTAAACACCTCGAAAAGTGTGTCGGGGTCAAACAGAGCTCTCGAGGCCTCAGATGAGTTTGGGCTGAACATGAAAGTTGTTTAGCGGGTCAATATCCAATTTTTGGGCTCAAGCATAACGCATTTAGAGGCTCCGAGAAAAAAGTCAACTGTTTGGTCAAAGCTTCCTAATTTATAAATGAATTGGTCAATTGAAGGGTTCTAAGGCCTCAAATTGATTCGAGTTGAATATGAAAGTTGTCCGGAATGATGATCTCGATCTAAAGAGCTCGGAATGGCAGCTATACAGAATTTATGAATAAACAGCCCCCCCCCCCCCCAAAAAAACCCGTCTTTCTCGAAATTACAAACAAGCTCTAACAAGAGTTAAACTGGACTCAGAGGCTTTCAAAACTTCTCAAAGCTATTCAAAAAACTATTCTAATACACAAATCACCGCAATTGAATCCTACTCACATAATTAATTAGTGCTAATCATAGGGGATTAAGGGTCGGGATCTTACGAAGGGACATATTCAATTCAAGGAAGACTCGTGTGAAAAAAAGGACACGAATTAATGCTTTTAAAGCCCTGTTGAAATGACTAAAAATAAGGTGTTTCCATTGAAGAAAGTGAAGTTCTTCATTGATTCTCCACTTCCAATCATCCAACACCAATCAGGGTTGTCATATGGTGCGAAGATCGTACAGTAAGGGGGATGTCTAACATTAATTGTTGAGATCAAGTTCATGATGGATGTAATCTTGGAAAGCACCATAATTTCTAGTAGGATGGCACGCACCAAATTCTCTATAGCTAGTACATTAGGATATGTGTAGGCCCACAAAGACAACATCAAATGGATGCAATTGATATTTTCATAATTTCATTGATACATCGTGAGTTAAAAACAAACGGGATCATGCCTGAAGATATATATATATATATATATATATAGATAGATCATGCTATATGAATGGTATCATACTAAAGATTTTGCATTCTTGGAATGGAGAAACAGAATTCATGTAGCCAACCCTAACATAGTTGCAGTCACATTGAGGTGGTAAATATATTTTTCACGAGTTGAAAAACTTCATAAAAGAGCATCCAGCTTACAATATTTCAGTGTTTTCTTTCTTATTTAAAATCTTTTTTTAAGTTTGAAAAAAACTATCCAGAGATGTTCTATAGCTGAATGACAAGATATAGATGAGTAGAAACTACAAATAATTTCTCCTCAAAAGATGTCTATTAAAATAAGTACAAATAACAAAATTTTGATAACAGTATGAGAACAAACTTCTTGTCATGAAAAATGAGGGAGTGAAAATATTTCACAGCTTAGTCTTGTTTTAGCTTTTAACTGAAACCACTTGGATTTGGGGTGGTACATCCTGACTCCTTTCAATTTTTTGTTATCAATTTGAAATGTATTATAAAAAATAAAAAAAAACAATCTCAATTTTTTGCTGCTTAGGAATACAAGAGAATGCACAATAAACCCTTTCAAGAGTTCTCTACTCAGGCAAGAGAGCAAAGCAAGAGGAGAGCAGCAGAAGAGCATATCTTCCAAACAAAAGAATAGCATTTGATGATCTCTCCATCTATCAGAACTACTCTTTTCTGAAAAACATCTACAGAAAGACAACAAAGGGCGAAGAAGCATTACCAACAACTGGGCAAGGATGGAGATTACAAAAAATAGTCCGGTGTCCTGCGAGTGGTGTCGGGTTCAATCTGCCGGGGAGCGGGGTCAAACTGAAGAAAATTCTGATCCATGTTCTCTCCAATCTCGAGTATGGCCGCCATGTTCCCACAACGGTAGCAGTAGTTTGGTGCACTGAATACAGTCACCACATTCTTCTCCTGAAAAGAGAAGTAAATTACAGACAATCGTAAAATAATAATATAGCAGCCTTCCTTCCTCGTAGTTCTACCCACCTGGCACCAATTGTACCCTTCCATGACAAGCTGGTGGGCTCTCGCAACGAGAGTGAGCCCATTTGTGTGGTTGAACTGAGCAGCTATATCCTGTCCGAATGTGTAGCCAGCTCCCCTAGGAGAAATGCCCCAGCCACATCGATCATCTGGATCTGACCAAAGAAGATCACACATGGGTCCTTCATGTGGAACCTACATTTGATTGAACATGTCAATGGAAACACTAAAAACACCTGTCCTCACTCCTCAACCAGTAACATATGGGACAGATGACTTCTGGCTGTTGCACCATCCCACTTGACACGATCAAGTTATATTTTTAAAGAAAATGAACAATGAGAAAAATAGAAATAAAGTAAAAAGAAAAAAATGAGCAATTAGAAAAATAGAAATGACTAAAAGGAACAAATAGAATAGTGAAGAAACTCAATAAATTTAACTACTTAGGTAAACAAAAACTAGACAGCAATGGACAGGTAGATACAAGATGGAAATGGGCATGGTCAAGCTGGGCTAGAGCTTGTAGAGGCCGGCCAATTTAATTTATAGTGCCTTCAGCCTGATCCAGCGTGCAGCCTGAAAGTCAATCTCTCGAGGAGCCCATATGCAAATTATTTAACCCACCAGTTTAAAAAAGGTTGCGCTGTGGCTATATATATAGATGTGCTAGAATAATAATCATTGAAGCCCTCCCTCCCTCCCTCTCAAATGTCAAGATCAGGACAACTTAATGAAACCTGGTAACCCATGAATAAAAATGAAAACCCAGATGCATTATATAAAAAACTGTGGCCCACCTAAATCAGAGATTGGAACCATATCTACTCGTAAGTAGATGGTTGATAGTATTTCACCTGCCCAACATAGATGTGAAATGTGAAATATTCCTGCATTTAACTTAGCAATGGAGGTTTTGGCATTCTTGATGGAACAGATATGTCGCTCAGTGACATCAAGTTTCGGATCAACATGTCTTCCAGCAGGTCAATGATCCGTCTTCTAATGTCCATTCTCGATCTCTAAAGACGAATCAATGACAGGACTCTGACTGGAAATCTTTGGTGCAATCTCAACAGTTTAATCTACTTGTATTGCATGCGATCTGATCAAACTTTGAATTGTCAAAGATAACATAAATCGGAGATTGGAACCATATCTACTCGTAATTAGATGGCTGATAGTATTTCACCTGCCCCAACATAGATGTGATATTTGATCTATTCCTGCGTTTAACTTAGCAATGGAGGTTTTGGCATTCTTGATGCAACAGATATGTCGCTCAGTGACATCAGGTTTCAGATCAACGTATGTCTTCCAGCAGGTCAATGATCCGTCTTCTGATGTCCATTCTCAATCTCTAAAGACAAATCAAAGACAGGACTCTGACTGGGAATCTTTGGTGCAATCTCAACAGTTTAATATACTTGTATTGTATGCGATCTGATGGATCTGATGAAACTTTGAATTGTCAAAGGAAACATATTTTACTGTGAGCACTTCATTGCCTAGTTCATCTTCAGGATGCTCCTCTTATATTTCCAAGTTTGAATTCAGTTTATCCCTCCATCGAATCAAATTAGCCAAAGGCGTGCGTTCATAAGTCATGCTAAGGTTCCAATCAATTCCTACTAATATCCACACCAGGAAATTAAGAACATAAATCCAGTAGCCCAAACAAGAAGCCCAAATAGGAACATCCATGCCCAGACCCATAAACTATTCGTACCAAAAGGGTTATATCCATTTATAAGTTGTGCAGAGTCTAACCATGATAATCTCTTAACCATCCCATCAAATAAGTGGAGGGTTTGTTAAATTGTGAAACGTTACCTGCCATAATGTGATGTGCTTCCAATGCCAATAAAAAGTAAACCATCCGATAGTATTTAACATCCAGAAAACCGCCAAATAAAATGCATCCCAGGATGAAATATCACAAGTACTGCCCCGTCCCAGACCGTCACAAGGAAAACTCTAACCGAAATCATTTTTATCTGCCATTAACTTAGAACCACGTGCAACTAAAGCACCTTTTACTAAGATCAATGTAGTTGTATGCAAACCTAGAGCAATAGCATGATGAACCAAGAAGTCTCCAGAACCTATTGTTATTTGTTAAGAATAGTAAATTACTATTCTCATTAATGGCATTCAACCAGCCCGGTAACCATAAACTTCGACCAGCATTGAATGTAGGGCCATTCATTGAAGATAAAAGTACATCGAACCCATATGACGTCTTAGCGTGAGCGGATTGTATCCATTGGGCAAATATGGGTTCGATCAAGATTTGTTTCTCCAGAGTACCAAAAGTGAGCATGATGTCGTTATGAA
Source organism: Persea americana (assembly GCA_029852735.1). Classification (NCBI taxonomy): domain Eukaryota; kingdom Viridiplantae; phylum Streptophyta; class Magnoliopsida; order Laurales; family Lauraceae; genus Persea; species Persea americana. The sequence goes on from CM056816.1 coordinate 22,296,750, forward strand.
CATAGAGTCCTAAGGTATGGAACCCTAGAAAGAGAGTGGCCCAACTTAAATAAGATTTGATAGCTTCTTTATGGTCTAACATTCTTGCCAATAAATTATCCTCATTCTGCTCCGGATTGTAATCTCGAATGAAGAATATAGCTCCATAGGCGAAGGCTTCTGTCATGATGAATCCTGCGAGTGATGAGTATACAACGCAGCTTGAGTAGCAAAGTCTTGTGCTCTGAATGCACAAGCAGGTAAAGAGTACAAGTGTCGAGCTACCAAATAATCCCTAAAAAGGCTAGAGCAAGGCCTAATTGAAAATGAATTGAATTATTGATTTTGTCATAAAGACCCTTATCCCCACTTCCCAATCGACCCTCCGGAGGAATATGTACTTCTAAAAGATCTTTCATACTATGCCCAATCCCAAAGTCAGTTCTACACATATGATCAGCAACAAGAAAAATAAATGCAATGGCTAAATGATGATAAGCAATATCGGTCAGCCATAAACCAAATTTGTGGATGGAATCCTAGGTTAATGTGCACACCTTTATATTTGACTCAGTGCATCTTGGCTTGCTACTAATGTTGTACTCGTTGAATGAAAATCAATGGTTTTCAAAAAGGATACAAGTGATGCTTTCAAGGAGCATACCACACCATATGACATCTTCATATCTATCAATCTTAAAATTAATAACGTATCACTCTATGCCCTTTATAAGTCATGTTGTTCTCCAATGCCACTCTGTATGGAGTCAGATGTGTTCTAATATAACCCATCTATTACCTCTTCTGACACCATATTCTCATCAATACTTCCATCAACTTACAGTTTGCACCACACTCGCATGCAAAATGTAGAATCGTGCAACCATTTCTCTTAAATTACATTTTGACAGCATCCATAAGGCAAGGACCAAGTGACTTCTGATAGGTCTACAACTGTTGACCAGACCGCAGATGGGCTTCGTCTGCACATACAAGCCTTGGACTCCACGAACTAGGACCGAACAACCACTTATAGGTTTGAGACTGTTGAACAAGCACGAAAAGGGATAGACGCCTTCATTTGCAGAAACTAGAACCTGATGACCTTCGTCTTTTTCTCTTTCACCCAACAAGCACGAACAGGGATCAACTACCTTCGATTGTTTCTCTTCAGCCAAACAGATCCTTCTCTTGGTCTAACGATTGAAAGATTGAAGGGAAACAGTGCACAGGAAGGGAAATAATGATGATGATGATGATGATGGATGATCCTAGACCTCAACCTAAACCTGGCCTGATAAAAAAAGGTCATTACGCAGTCTGGGTCCCACTGAAGCAGGGTCCTGGGATCCAGGATGGAGGTAGACCTAACCTTTGGCAATCTCACACAAAGTGGATGCTGGCAGGTCTTGAACATGCGGTATCACGCATTGAACCTGAGACTTTTACCATTGCACCAAACCTAGCCTGATACAATGTAGAACTTCAAGGACAAGAATTCCTTCCCTTCCCCAATGGATATTTCAAATGCACATCCCATTTTTCAGAAAAATGGATTATGAAAATCTATGAAAAGCAAATGGGTGTATTGCATATGCGACATTTAGACAAGCCTAATGGGCATATAGATAGTGTGGACATAGTTATCAGAATCTTACAATTCATATCCCGAATCTTAAAGAAAACGATCTGTATCTATGCAACAAATCTCATTTAAAGATGAATCTTAGGATTCAGGTGTGAATCCTACGATTCGATACATATTTCATGGAATCTTACGATTCAAGCAATTCGGCTAAGCGAGAATAGTTACAGCCAATAAGTTAAGATTAATAATCTTTTACCTTTTCTCTTTCTTTATTCTATCTTTCTTTTAACGCTTTTACTTTTAAAAATGTTATTTAGTAGTTAATGAAACCTCCTCAGAATTTTCTGCAGCTTTGATGAGGTTTTCAAGCTGAATAAAGAACATGTATTTAATGAAAGTGCTCAAATGTACCTATGGTGCTTGTCTATATCTTCTTCATTTTTAGATCTATTTTGATTTTTTTTTTTTTTTTTTTGTTTCTTCCTGAACACTTTCTTAACTTCACGAGATATCCTACCGCATAAGATTGATGGTGTTGATTTTATTTTTCTTTTTAATTTTTTGATTTAAAGATAATAACCTTAAACATATTTAATTATTTACACATCATTTATATATATACATATATATCTGTGTGTGTGTCATGATGTTCTTGATATGATTGCATGATAGACTTAATTGTTATTGTATTTATACTGCTATTAATGGGAAAATAAATGGGTATGAATAATTACTTTTTTCTCCTTTTAATTTTTTATTATTATTAGAAAAATAAAAAATCCTATGATTCGTAGTACAATTTGCAATTTGATTCGATTCGATTCATGGGTATGAACGATTTGCGATACGATTCCAATTTTGAAAACTATGATCATGGATACTGAGGTTCAATGAGTTCCCCTTCCCATTTCCCAATACTACACTAAAACCAGTTGTCAGAATATGTATTGATATGCACCTGAAAAAAGTTCTTGCGAATATGCCTAACCTTTCGAGTCTAATATGATCTCACACATCCAGACCAACACCAGAAACGCCCTGCTTGTTCATTGACCAGATTATGCTTAATGATGCCTTTTCTAACAAGCAATCCTGGTGGATCAACCAAACTTAAAAATGTACATAATAAATAGCACAAGCACTTCAGAGACATAAAATGCACATGAGATAAGGACCCCATCTGTTAATCAAATAAAGGGAAAAAAAAGAGGAGGAAACCAGCTTATGAACTTTGTAGCATCAATATCTAAAGGAATCTTGCAAAACAGATATATAAGGAAGGAATGAGGAATAACAACAATCAAACGCTTAATAGTAAACAACAACAAATGTGAAAAGTTCTATGCATACCTCCTGTACACGGTCCAGGGCACGAATATTATCTAATGTATCCAATGATGGCGAGAGACCACCATGTAAACAAAAGACCTACACCATACAACAAAGCATCCTCATTAGAAGTGATGATAAGCAAAAAAGGTCAGAGGAAATTAAAAAAAAAAAATTGACATCCTAGATCTCAGACCTGACTCTCGATGAGAGCTGTAAGCGGTAGATAATCAAAAAGGTCGGTGAAATACTTCCAGACATTTGCATTGCCATATTTTCTCAAGCATTCATCATAGAAACCATACCTGAAACCATCCAGGACCCAAAATTTATAAGTAGGCTCAATAAAGGTCTTTTCAAACTTTTTTTTTGTCCCCTTATCAAAAGATAATTAAAAATAAGATTTTATAGGATACATCATAAGATCATATTGCTTTCTTCAGAGGGAATCCAGTCAAAACTTTTCTTTTCTAAGAATTGCAAAGTCAAGCTCAACTTTCCCATTTGTTAAAAAACAAAGAATAAATCCATCAAATAGAATGCCATAATAGGGAAAACATCAGAAGATATAAACAACGGAAGACAGGTCAATCATGAGAGAGAGAGAGATAGAGAGAGAGAGAGAGAGAGAGAGAGAGAGAGAGAGCACATTACTAAAAAATGGTCTTACATAATGCTTCAAAAAGTACAAAAACCAATGTAAAAAAGTAGAAACACATTGATATTTTGTAAACATAGAGATCTCCAGATTATCCCCAAAAAAGAAGGCAAGAGAGACCTCTAGGTCACAGAAAAACATTTTATTTGCATTAAGGCACCTAAATCAAACTAGAAAATTCTAATATCAGTAAAATGAAATAAAATAGATGGTATTCATTAGTGACACAAAATGGCTAGTAATCTAATCCTGAACATAAACTCAAGGGACTCAAGGAATAAATATTGCAACAGAATTTTCATTTTTAGTCACATCAATTTCTATACCAGAACCAAACATTGTAAGCAAATTTCAGAATAATGAAGAAATATTAGTGTGGCCTACTCTCTTAAATTAATATAAAAATATATTTGCTTGAATAATGAAGAAATATTAGTGTGACCTACTCTCTTAAACTAATGTAAAAATATATTTGCTTAAACTTATAATGAAATGCCCGACTTAACACATCCACGGCTGCCTACAAATAAAATATAAGAATGGACATGAAACTTTACAAGCAACTGCAACATGGGGTCCATCCAGTTATGACCCTAAACGAAGAAGAGGTTCAAAAAATGAATAGTGTCGGTTGCAGACAGGAAGGGCAACTGATGCAGGACAAAATAAAATCTAACCTAATATGGTATGATGAGATCAGATTTAGAATTAAAATTAATATGAACTCGAAACACACCATTCATATTGGTAAATATTGCAATCTAATGGGAAAATCAGTAATTGATCCCAAAATTGGCTTGCAGTCCTACAGTAAAAGTCCCTCTCAAAAGAATGGGTAGGATCCCAATGGAAGACAAAACTCCCAAAGTGCTTAGGGAAGGCCCAATTGTACAGATCTCGTATTTCTTGTGGTTATCTGGGCAAGGGCTGAGTGAGATGGACTATTGGGGAAAACCTGGGGTTGCCCAATCATGCAGATCTCGTATTTCTTGTGATGATCTGGGCAGGGGTTGGGTGAGATGGACTATTGGGGAAAACCTGGGGTTGAGATCTAGCGATAAGGGTCGCAAATCTGATGATTATGATCTTAAATGGAGATTTAGGGTTAGTGCAGGAAGTTTGCTCGTAAAAAAAGAAATAGAGAAAGAGAAGAGGATACCTTTTAATTGGGCTCTCACCAAACTCCGATCCGGAGGTGTTACGTCCTTTGAGCAAGGGGAACCCAAGAGACTCACAGAGAAGAAGAGGGAAAATCCATTCCTTTCATTAATCTCAAAGTTTTTCATTACAAGATAGCATAGCACAAGGAAGAAAAAAACCAAGACAGTTATTTATTATTAGCCCTAAGTGATGACATCATCACATAATAAAAAAAAGGAAGAAAAAAAAACAAAGAATAAGAAACGGATGGGGGAGGACTTGTGCGCACAACTCCCGAGAACCTTCTCTTATGTGGTGCCCCCCCCCCCCCCCCCCCCCCCTATTCTCTTCTTTAATGAACATAGGCCCCTTTTTATGACTCTATTCTTCATTAAATAACTGGGGCCCCTCTCAACTTTAAAAACCCTTTTATTTCAACCCATGTGGCACTTCCCAAAGTAGGGCCTTCTATGTGATTGCACACATGGGGCCTTCTCTCCTTCAAATGGTAGATCCGCCAAAATCCAACCCTCGGATATCATCGTAATAGTAATCCAACGGTGGATTTATGACATCTTGGCGAGCAAAGTCATGATACACATCATCCATCCACATCATAGCTTGATCTGCCACCCTACGCTTCCTCCTTTGGTAGACCTTGAAGGAATTGGGGGAATTAGGCATGATGTCCCCATCAGCAACAGCCTCACTAATTGGATAACATAGTCCTCATTGAAAAGAAAACTGACAAATCAGGGATTGGATTGACTTCCATGATTTAAACCAGGCTTGCCCTAAGATGATTTTCCACTCTTGATAATTGAAATCATGATGGACAACATATACATAAAATTGAATACCGTCTTTTTCTAGCACAAAACCCAGAGACTTTCCCGAGAGACATAAGAAACATTTGAACGGAACCATTTTTAAATGAAACTAGTCATTTAAAGACTTCTACAGATCTTGAAAGTGAGCTTCTTTCTTTTTACTTCTCACCGCTGGATCATCAACTCAGCACTCCACTGTTTTATGTTGGATATCTATGAAAATTTTCATCATCACTCTTTGAAATGAGGCATCTACATTTTCTAGGCAAATAAAATAAAAAGTGAAGTAAACCAAATAGGGTACGGGAAGAGGTTTGCTTTTTATCATCAGGGTGCTTTTTTATTTCTTTGTACAAATAAATAAACACCACTAAGAATTCTATATGATGCACGAAGCTATCACAGCTTGCACAATCACAAAACAAACTGCAGCGATCATCTGTTTCAAGGAATCACATACAAGACCAAAGCCTTTTTTTTTTAACAATGAATCAGGAATTAACATTAATAAAAAAAAAACATTTTTTTAGAAAGGTAGCAAAGGATTTTATTTATAAAAAAAAAGTCTATAATGATGAATAACCCACACAGGATACGAGTCTAGAAAGATGAAATAACCAACATTGTATACAAGTATTATATTGTGCAACCAAGTTCCTCCCTAAACAATATACAAACCTTATATCATGAGAACATGCTAATGCCTACTCTTTAGCCAAGCTACCTCATTACTGTCCTGCTTATATGCATAAATTCACAATCAACTCCTTCCTTCAAAGCCTATATCTCCTTAATGATAAATTCTAAACACCAAGTCACGTCTCTTTCCTTCTCTTTTTTTTTTCTTTTTTTTTTTTTTTTTTTCCTTTTTGAATGGTAAGGCACTTCTCTATTCTCGCTATAACCAATTGAATTGCATTCCCTGAAGCACTTTCCATAGTCAATTTTCCCAACAATTAGCCTTAAATATTCTCATTGCCTTCTGTATCACCAACACATCCACTAGAAACCAAAAGGAACAAAGTACGTCTCGGTCTTCATTTTTCAATGTGTCAGCAATACCTGCCAGTTTCAGCTTCCCTTCCATGGCCCCATCAACATTAAATTTAATGCTTCCTAGTTTTGGAGGAAGCCACTGGAATATAACATTCCCTCTTTTCACACTTGCATCATAGTTGTTCCAAAATTTCTGAGAATGTCTTAACCGTGTAGAATCTAAGAATTCCTTTTAGTTGATGCCCAATGTGCAATCTTGCCTTAATTAACTCCACTACCTCTTGATGCATTTCCTAGCCTTCAAAATTATTTTGCTCCCTTCTTCCCATATTGACCACATCACTGCCCAAGGAACCAAATCTCCACAAGATTCCACCACTTCTACCAAATGGCCCTGCTCCACAAGAAATGACAAAAGTGTGACTGCAGAAAAACATGGTGAACAGGGAACTACGGTAATAGAAAGAAAAAAAGTCAACTGAATGCAGAAACTAGAAGTAGAAGCAACTAACAGAAACTCTTTTTCTGGAATTTTTTGAATGAAACTAAACTAGATGAAAGATGCAAAATGAATTTTAAGTGGGAATTTTTTATGTGGATTTTCTAAATACAAACTAAAACCAAAGAAAACTATATAGTTGATTCAGAACTGAATATCCAAGAGGAATCTTTCGCTCTAATGCCTAACAATGCAGCAAGGAAGGTTAAAAATAACCATAATTTATAATTTTACCCAATTTGAAGGTTTTTAAACCAACTCCATTTAACAGCAAAAGTAGAGGAAGGGAATTCAAATATTTTTCACTGAGTTCCAAAAGAGAGTGACTACAACAATTTATAATCATACAACCATTTGGACAACGAATCAAACAAAATCCAGTCAGCCACGCCAGTCTTTTGTCTTATCCACTACGATTCTCCTTCCTTATCTAAATAACAAGTAGATATGAAGGGACCTCTCCTATTGGACTCCTATACCACCATTTCTTTACCAAGATGACCTTTCTAATAAAAAAATACAAATTTATCACAAATTATTAAGGAAGCAAATTTCTATTGACTTAGCAAGATGAGACTCATCTAACAGAAGCCTCCAAGATTATCACAAACTGGAACAAGCATATATTTCTACTGTTCTACAATGATAAACTTGAAGTAAATCTCTACTGATCCTCTCAACAGGCTAGGCCCAATGGGGCCTCCTTTGACACACAACTGAGCCAAATGAGACTTGGGCTGGCCCATGGGCTTGACCAATGGGACTTGGGCTGAATCTGCTCATGACTGAAAGCCCATTCTGGGGCAACCCTGTTTTGGCTGCATCGTGTGTGCAGTGGGTTGGAGGCTACAAGGAAATAAATGTAAGAATCCAGAGGAGATGAAAAAACACTTCATAATGATTAAGACAATTGCCCTAGTGGCAATGGCCATGATGATGATGATTATATTCACAAAAAAATATTCAACATAGATCATCGTTTGAAGATAGAAATTCTACTATTCCAAATCTATCTTACAGTTTCAAGAACAGAAGAATAATGCTAAAGGGGCCAAAAACTACCACATCATAGTTCTGTTAAGTTATTGCACCACATCACCTTATTTAATACGTTAACAGATGTTTATTAACACTAGTTTTACAGCATATAATCTAATACAGAAGAAGAGCATGTAATTATTGAACCAGTAATTTATGTGATGCAGGGCAGGCCCATGGTCCCCCATGGGTCGACCCGCCAACGGGCCCAACCCAGTTATCATGTCCAAGCCTTAGGCCCAGCCCATTTATTTTATGTTATTTTAGGCCTTTAATTATGTTTTATAGGTTGCTTATTAGGATGTTTTAATCCTGGCCATTAGTGTGTTTGGATCCAAATTAGTCTTAGGGTTATTTATTTTCCGATATAATGATGTAAAGCCTCTTTGGCTACATAATGATTGATGATTAATGAAAACGAGTTTTCTTCGAGTTCTCCTCCAAGAAATCCCAAATGACTCCTGGATTGGAGTTTGGTGAGAGCCCAATTTTTTAGTCTCCCGAGCCCTACCTTACTCATCTGATGTAACGCCTCCGGATCGGAGTTCGATGAGAGCCCAAGAAAAGGTATCATCTTCCCTATCTTTTTCTATCTTCATCGCCCTCCCGCATCTCTACCTCCGTTGTCCACACCATTATGACAAGGACATAACAATAGAGGTCAGCCTCAATCATTTCAAAGAAAACGGCTTAGACATAAGGATGTAAATGGGTCCCCGATTCTCCAATTACCCAGAGGTTCCGACCCGTTAAAAATCAGGTTTGGGTCCTTATTTAGGCCCCAATAAGTAAACGAGACCAGGGTCAGGTCCAAAAAAGGACACGTGACCAACTGGCCAAGGCCCAGTTCCACCTTGGTTCCAACCTGTGGACCCGGAACCCGACATGTTACCTCAATTTTCGAGAATCTCTCCTAAAAACTAGGTTGTTTCCATATCATTCTCTACCAAGACCCAGACCTAGACCTGTCCCATAAACGGTTCCAGTTCTAGTTCCATCTTTTCATTAACGGTTCCGGTTCCGGAACCAAGAAACCAATTCCGAAACGGTTCCGGTTCCACCTTCTCATTAACGGTTCTGGCTTGACCGGAGATCCACTCTGGTTTGGTATCTTTCAATCAGAAAGTGTCATTTGGCTCATTGAATTTTCTTTCATATTTCAGCATTTTGCTTTTATCAGTATACATTCCATCCATTTTGACCCACATATCTCAACATATTTATGAACATTTTAGACAGAAACTCCTGCCAATAAAAAAAATTCTTTTTTTTTATTTCTTATTTCACTTCAAAATACCTCATGAGCTTTATCAATTCGCCACAATGCAGGGTAAAGTATATCATGACCCAGGTCTGGCTGGAATGGGACCCAAGAGGACTTATTTGGGATAGTGAGGAATATATTATTCAATCTTTTTTTAGGTTCAGCTGGAGTCTGTTCTGTCAAGAAGCCAAAGATAGAAGCTGTGCAAGCAGGTCTTCCAGAGGTGCACCAGTTGAATTGCCAGCATATCTTTGTGGAAGGAGATTCTCTTCGTGCTATTAGAAGGTCTTCAGATTTATATAAAGCTCCTTCAGTCCTAGGAGATGCGATGGAGTTCATATATTTATCAAAGGACATTGTCATTTCCTTTGCTCATGCAAAAGAAGGGAAAAGTCGGTGGTGGATTTCTTGCCAAGGAGGGTGTAGGTCATCGACGATTTAGAATTGTTAAGAATATCTTTGGGTTCTTAGTTTTCTGATTGTGTTTCTGTGCTGTTCTTTTTGGTTTTTTCCCCCCTACTTGGGTGGCCTTGTTGGTAGCCATCTAGTATTGATGTGCTGCTTTTACTAAAATATAGAAGTCACCATAAGAAAAGAACTTGACCCAATGTGGTTCAACAAGTTTTAATGCCGGCAGACTGGCATCATTTCGGCCCATATATAATATAAAAACACATTTAGAACAATTTTGTAACACCTCCCAATCAAAAATGTTAATTTAGAATATGCAAAACATTGAATTTTCTTTCATATTTCAGCCATTTTGCTTTAATCAGTATAGATTCCATCCATTTTGACCCACATATCTCAACATATATAAGAACATTTTAGTCAGAAACTCCTGCCAAAAAAATTTTTCTTTTTTTTCTGTTTCTTAATTCACTTCAAAATACCTCATGAGCTTTATCAATTCGCCACAATGCAGGGTAAAGTATCTCATGACCCAGGTCTGGCTGGAATGGGACCTAGGAGGACTTATTTGGGATAGTGAGGAATATATTATTCAATCTTTTTTTAGGTTCAGCTGGAGTCTGTTCTGTCCAGAAGGCAAAGATAGAAGCTGTGCAAGCAGGTCTTCCGGAGGTGCACCAGTTGAATTGCCTGCATATCTTTGTGGAAGGAGATTCTCTTTGTGCTATTAGATGGTCTTCAGATTTATATAAAGCTCCTTCAGTCCTAGGAGACACAATGGAGTTCATATATTTATCAAAGGACATTGTCATTTCCTTTGCTCATGCAAAAGAAGGGAAAAGTCGGTGGTGGATTTCTTGCCAAGGAGGGTGTAGGTCATCGACGATTTAAAATTGTTAAGAATATCTTTGGGTTCTTAGTTTTCTGATTGTGTTTCTGTGCTATTCGTTTTGGTTTTTTCCCCCCTATTTGGGTGGCCTTGTTGGTAGCCAGCTAGTATTGATGTGCTGCTTTTACTAAAATATAGAAGTCACCATAAGAAAAGAACTTGACCCAATGTGGTTCAACGAGTTTTAATGCCGGCAGACTGGCATCATTTTGGCCCGTATATAATATAAAAACACATTTAGAACATTTTTGTAACACCTCCAAATCAAAAAAGGTAATTTAGAATATGCAATTTATTTTATTAATTCACTTTAAAATATCTCATAACCTTTTTTCCAATCATCATTTCCTGTTACAACTTCCCAACAATGAAGGGTAGGTAGAGTACTACCACCATACAGATGTTGACCCCATTTGATAAAGGCATAGAAAAAAAATTTATTGTCAGCTGCCCGTTACATGCCTGTCCTCCACCTAATTAGGTGGAGGGGAACTTATATTGCAGGACAACCAAATTAGGCAACAAGAACAAGGGATGCAAAGCACCAACATGATGCACCTTTTTCCAATAACAATGCCAAGAATTCCAATATCTTCTGTTTTAGTAAGAAACTTAGAACATCCATGAAAAGGAATTGACAATTAAGATGATTAAATTAGTGCGAGGAATTCTATCTGATAAAAGACATCTGTGCAAGCATTTGCATTATGAATGAACTTAAAATGAAAACAAGACCTACACTTGTGTTATTTGCCGACTCTCGTGATTTCCTCTTAGGATTGTAATCCTGTCTCTGTATCGAACTTTCAATGCTACTAGGAGTGTTACAGTCTCCACTGAATAATAGCCGCGATCTGCATTGACAGAGCAAATCAGGTCGAGGGAAAATGCTAAATACAGAACGTCCTACAACTATACAACCAATGCAGTTAACATATGCACAGGAACTGGAGTTTGACTGATGATAATAGAACATCAAATTATTGCTTAATACCCGTTAATTGATATCTAAAAAAAGAAGATGCACAAATTAGCCAAGCCAACAGCCAACATAACTTGGAGTAGAACAGTCGTACTCGAAAAGCAGCTTTCTGGTGCCACCACAACAAGATTCAGATAAGAACATGTGCAAGAGAAAATATTTTCATCACTTTAGGAAACTTTTACTAGTTTCATTTATTGTAGTAACTTCTTTTAGTATAAATTTGAAGGAAAAGAAATGAGTGGTGGTTGAGGTTTGCTTTTTCTGGGTTCAATTTTAGAAGTGCTCTTAGATGTTATGGTACTATTTTCAAGATTGACGGGATTTGCTAGGTAGCTCCTGTCAACAGGAAAGGGACTGTTTCACATTCTACATTAAGGACTAATGACATGGACTTGTTCTTGGTTCTGTTCTTACTTCTAAGGGCTTGTAGTTACTGTTATTTAAACACCGTATTTTAGTGAAAATGAAAAGATGTTGGTCATGCAATGGTCAAAACAAATTGAAAGGAGGCTAGAATTTCCTAGCTGTATGATTCAAGGAGTACAAACTCATCCAAGTCAACTCCCCACGTGGAATCAAACTCAGCCTTGACCGAATCGGGTCCCATGGGACTCTGACCCACTTACATAGGACTTGGCCAAGCCCAATCAAATTGAAATTCCTAGTCATATGGTTCAAGGAGTGAAAACTCATTCGAGTCAACTCACTCAAGTGGAATCAAACTCAGTCTTGACCGAGTCCAGTGATACAGGACAGAATGGAAAACTAACCTAAATGATGCAGTTTAACATCATTGAAACTAATTAACAATTATAATGGAATTATAAAACATAAGCCAAGCACACCATTCCATGCAAATTAAATCAAGGCGATTAATAGGTATCCAAGGCCTTATCACAGTCCTGCGGTTAGGCCTCTCAAATAATCAAAAGATGGACCAAATGGGAGGTAGAAATTCCACTTTGTGATGCAGGACAAGATGCAATCTAGCCTAATATGGAATAATGAGATCAATCAGAAAATTAATAATTGATGCTGAATTATAAATCACAACATCCACACAATCTAACATTGAAAATTAAATGGACAATTTGATAATGATTTGATAATGTTCCAAGGCAATGTCACAAGTGCTGCAACAAAGGCCCCTCTAGTAATGAGAGGGAGGGATCCTTGTGGAAGTTAAAACTTCCACCTGCTTAGGGGCAGTTTAACTCAAGTAAATTTTCTGTCCCTTCACGAGGATTTGAACAAAAGCCGAGCTCAACTTGTTTGCAATTGATTCAATGTGCAATTTGGGCTTGAAGAACAAGATTCAGATTTAAAACAAGTCCCCCACAGCAATATAAAGGCCCAAATGTATTATGTAATTGGAGTGTAGGATGTGAAACTAATGGAAATTATGGCCAAAATACACCTCCAATAGCGATTTGATAGATCAAGTGAGGCCCAATAAGGGTTGGACAGGTCTGATGGGACCCACTTAAGATTTGGTCAAGTATGGGTCTAGATGGATTTGGATGGCGGGGATCTTGGATTGGATGGTGGGATTTGGAAGAATGATATTGGATCGGTAAGATATGGGCGAATAGATCAGATCTGATGGATCTGATCGAAGGAATGGTTGGCAGCTACGGTGGAGGAGGGCTACGATGGTCTGATGGTGGGATCTAAAGATTGGATGGATGGGTGATGAAATCAAGGCCTGGTTGTGTAGATCTAGTAGTTTAGAGGCTTTTTAATGGTGAGGAGGGTATAGATCTACCTTGACTAAGGTTCTCACCAAACTACAATCCAGAGGCGTTAATGAAGATCTCATGAGTACAGTGGAAATTCAAGGAGAACTCAGAAGGATTTCATTCCCAAAAGCATTCCTAAGAGAGCATAGCATGTATAAAACTTGTCGACATAGGGAAGGGGCTGCATGGGACTCGTGCGCAATATGGCTTGCGCACAAATCCCAAGAACTCTCTAAGTTAAGTGATGAGCCACTTTGGCCCCCCCTGCATTAAACTTTATTTATTCTCTCTTGTTTCTTCTTGGGCCCTCTTGAATCTTCTTTAACTTTTTATTTCCTCCCATGTGGCACTTCCCGGTGTGGGGCCTTCAAGATGATTGCACACATGGGGCTAGGGGTGTAAATCTGGGCGGGCGGCCCAAGCCCAGCACGGGCCCAGCACGGAAAAACCGTGCCTGGGCCCGTTCCCGGGCCGGCCCGGCAGTACCCAGCAGGCCGTGCTGGGCCAGGGCTGCCAAGCCCGAGGCCCGGCACGTCCAGGCACGCCCAGGCCCAGCATGGAATCAGTTGTGAGAATCTACCAAGGAATAAGATCTGTCATCCACTGTCTAGAGCCATTCAATCAGGAAATTGCATGTTGACATGTATGTACTTGTGGAAGAATTTTATATGACATTTGATGGAAGTTAAGAGGCATCTGATATTCCCTCAAAGCAGCACAGAACTTTTCTGGTTTTCTATACTAAAGTTCAAGATATGGGCAATGGGAACAGATGATAACTAGTCTATTAGAATATCTGCTGGTTCAAACATTCAACGACAAAGATATCTTTTAGCCACTCCTTGATAATAAAGTAATGCATTGCACTTTAGAGAACATTGCCAACCCTTCCACTTTAAAAGGTTTAACATAAATAACACCAACTGGAAAATGTGCAGGTGCTCACCTCGAATGGGCTGATGCGGTCGTTTTTTTTACGAACTTAATCCTTTCAAAACTCCATGTAAAATCGTTTTTGATGGGTCAAGTTTGTTTTCTGTGGAAGGCCGAAAAGTTTTCAACAACATATATATATTTTATAGCGCTGCATAAAAGTGTCCTAAAATTTTAGTGTACTTATATTGTCTCTAATTATTTATTACCATAACCATTAGGATACCCCCACCTCAAAAATGTACGATCACAATTTAAAAAGAAAAGGGGAGTGAGTGGGTCCCTTCTATGGCAGCAGTGTGTCCTCATTTCAAGTATCCGATGGGAGTCTTTGGACTATTAATTGGTACTCTTGTCATTTTACTTCTCTTGCACTTCAGATTTTACCGAAAGGTGTTGCTTTTTCTAAGTAAGTTGCTGGTTTTTGGGGGAAAGTAAGCTTACTAAATTAGGGACCAATATGATATCAGTTTTTAACTAATCACATCATGGTGCATCTCACAATAGATGATCCCCACCTTCCAATCTTTTAAGTGCATATACGTTTCAAGCCAAGGCGACATTAACACTTTTCTCTCGCTAAAGGAGTTACACAAGCCATTGAATGCAAAAATGCATGTAGTTCACTTTGTGTCCGTCCAAAATACAAATTTTAAAAAAATTAAAAAATAAATAAAAAATGAAAGTCAAATCTGTGGGCCGCCCATGGGCTGCCCGACCCAGGCCCGTCTGGGGCCCGGCCCAGCATGGCACGACCAGGGCCGTGCCCTGGGCCATGCTGGGCCGACCCCTAAGGCGTTGAGCCCGGCACGGCACGGCCCGCATATCATACACGGGCCGTGCCGGCTCGGCCCAGGCACGAGTGGGCCCTGTGTTCTGTGGGCCGTGCCGGGGATTTACACCCCTACATGGGGCCTTCCATCCATCAAAAGCTAGACCCAACTAAATTCAACCGTTGGACGTCATCAGGACGGTAATCCAACGGTGGATTCGCAAAATCTTGGTGATCAAAATATGGATACGCATCATCCATCCATAAAGTAGCTCGATTTGCAATCCTATGCCTTCTGCATTGGTAGATCGTGAAAGAATTGGGGGAATTAGGGCTGATGTCCCCATCACTTTGCCTAGGGGTCAGTAGATTTCAAGTAGGTTATCGTGATCCTTTGAGGATTTGAGAAGGGCTTGGTTCAAAATAGTCTAACAATGGCGATTGTAAGCTCAATTGGTAACAAGATATGTATTCAGGTGCTTGAATTGAAATCCTCACAGCTAATTAAAGCCCATATCGACATTCAGAACTGAATTCAGGTTATAAAATGGGCTGAAAAGTAACAAGAGGGGCTGTTTGTAGACCTAAAGCGGGCCAGCCCAATTGTAAATGGGCAGGACCAGATTCGGCTGGGCCCAAATGCCAAGGGTTTGGTTCGGCCAGGTGGATTTGGGGCCGGATCAGGCTCAGTCAAGGCTGTTGGGGTTGGATCTAAGGTTCGATGGTGATTTTCGGTTTGGATCAGGGGTTAGATTGGGGTTTCAGGTTGGATCTAAGGTTGGATAAGGGAATCAGGCTAGATCTAGGCTTTTGTGGACTAGATCTAGTGTTTATGGAATGGATGGTCATGGATTAGCAGGGGCAGATGTAGTGGCCAGCAGAGGAAGGGGCTGGTTGGTGGGTTGAAGGTGATGAATAATATGGATTTGGGATTAAGAGAAGGGTTTGGGCTAGATCTAGAATCCCAACGGTGGGATGGGTCTAGATCTGAAGGTTTAGATGGGTTTAATTAAGCAAACAATCGAAAGAAAGAGATGGGAAAGGAGACTATCTTGAAGAAGAAGACCCGCACCTTGGCCTCATGCCAAACTCCCCATCACGGGTGAGGAATATGAATTTCTGGCAAGGGGAGCCTAGGAAGCTTCAATGGAGATTTTTATTCATCAATAATCAATAATGCCTCCTAAAGAAAGGTGCATAGCTTTGTAAGAGAGCCTTCATAGCGGAAGGCTAAGATTAAAACCTAGGCCAGAGAGCCACACCGATCCATCAACTAATAATAAGAGATAAATAAACTAAAATAAAATAAAATAAAGAAAGAGGAAGATGTCGACACACTGTAAGGTCCATACGATTGTGGCCCCACTAAAGAAAGGTGTCTGTCAGGGTGTCCATAGGCACCTGGGTTTGCAATGTATAGAATTACACAGTCCCACATCGGAAGCGGACAACTCCAGAGCCAGGTATATATGTGCAACCTAGCCTTAACTCCGCACGAGGCCTTTTAAAACCGTGCAGCAAGATCAGGTTGAAATCCCATGAGCCAAAGCGGACAATATCATTTGGATAGTGGGCCTGGGTCGTTACACACAAAAAGCGAGCCCTGGTTATTACACGCACAAGGCAGCCCTACTCATGGGATTTCGTGCATAAGGTGTTATGCGCACGAATCCCCATGCTTAGTTAACTTATGGGCCCCCTTTGTGGCCCCTCCCTTAATGTCTTCTTTAGTTCTTTGCTCTTTAGTTCTTCGGGCCCCATTTTCTTTAATTCTCATGAAGATCCTCAAGTGTTCCTCTTTTGTGGGTTTCCCAATGTAGGGTCTTCCTCAAGTGTGCCACAAGAGGTCTTGAACCAGCCCATACATCAAAGCCGATGGTGGATCCCAATCCAAACAAAGATCCAACGGTGGATCTTCTTCAGAATGCAGATCCAATGGTGGGTCTTCTTGATTTTGATGGTTAAGCCTAGGAAAGGTTGATCCCACAAATTAGCTCTACCCACCCTGTTCTTCTTGTGACGTTGCTCCGGTAGACCTTAGAACACTTGGGATTGATGTCCCCATCATCATATCCCGTGGGACTCTGACCCATATACATAGGACTTGGCCGAGCCCCGAATGACTTGAATAAGGATTGGGCAGAGTCAACCTAGGACTCAGCTGAGTAAGGTAGGATTGGACGATCAAACTTGAGCCCGTCGTATGAACCTCCTTGTATAAAAAGAGGCCTAAAACCAATGTAAAACCTGATTTACCCTGTGTGAGGTTACTTCGAGTGACCAAACCCGATTTACCCTATCATAAAAAACCATTTATATAAAATTTTCCCCAAGTTTTGTTCCATAGAGAGTGATCTTCAGTAATGAATTGATTATGCACTAAAAACAAACCAACATTTCACATGCAATCAATTTGACAATTTTTATCACTTGCGGAGTATTACGCTATTGTTCAAGCCATATGCCATTGGAGACAATATCTTATTAAAAAAAAAGATCATTTTATGCTCCAATCATGAGGCATTGAAGTACAATAACTCCCAAGAAGAAGCTATTTTGGCCCAATTCATGAAGCCATACAGCAAGGTCAGTCAGATTATGTCTACCCAAGACATCCCTTCGTGAGCATATAGTATGGGAGAAACACATCAAGTGATTGGGTGGACACTTTGAATAGGATAAATACCCTTTCTATGGTTCAGGATCAATTCTATTAGCCAGGCAAAAAGCTTGAAGCTGCTAAATCTCTCCAGAAATGTCGGATATGACAAACCACCAAAAGTCAGAAAAATGACACTAGTCTCTTCACTCCACACCCGGTCCTCATGATCTATGGAAAGATTTGAGTATGGACTTCATTCTAGGCCTACCAAAGATGCTTCAAAAAGCTGATTCAATTCTCATAGTGGTTGACCGATTCTCTAAAATGCCACCTTTATACCTTGCAACAAGACTCATGACGCCGTAAAAGACAAAATCACTATCCTTCAAAGGCATTGCTTGGTTACATGGAGTTCCTAAGAATATTGTTTCAGATCGTAATGTTTAATTCATGATTCGACAATCTCTTTGGAAAATGATGAAGATCAAGCTCAAATATTTTAGTGCATACCATCCCTAGACCGATAATCATACCAAGTTCATCAATCGAAGCCTTTGTAACCTTCTTCCGAGCTTGGTGAGCGACAACATCACAACGTGGAATCTAATGCTTCCAATGGCCAAGTAATGCATGCAACAGTTTTGGTTAATCGTTCAATGGGAAGGTTGCCATTTGAAGTGGTGATGGGTATGACATTCAGAGGCATATTCAAAAGAATGCTAGAACGATAGAGAAAGAGTTCTGTGAAAATATTCCCATTCAACGTGCTGTCTTCTTGGATTTATCTTCTTTATATGGACTTTACATTGCCTAAGTTTAGGCTACAAATCAGGAAACCAAAACCTAATTAGATCTCTCAAAAGGGAAAGACATCCTCGCATATACGTATTTATCTAGCTGTACACATTGACTAGATCTCATATTTACAAGTGGGCTGGGCCTATTATCATACGAGTGGGCTGGGCCTATTATCATACAAGTTTACACTTTAACACCCCCCCTCAAATTGATGCTGATAATCAACCAGCAACAATTTGCGAACTAGGAATTCATGCCGTGGTCGTGGAAGGCCCTTGGTGAAGATATCAGCAAGTTGGAACTCAGTGGAAATATGGGGAAGAGTTATGACTTTGCGATCATACTTGTCCCGAATGAAGTGACAGTCCACTTCAATATGCTTGGTCCGCTCATGAACACAGGATTTTCAGTGATTCGAATGGCACTTGTGTTGTCAGCATGAAGAGGAGTCGGTTGAGTCTGTGAGAATCCAAGCTCTGAGAGCAACCCACGTAGCCATAGGATCTCAGAACAAGCGGAAGACATGGCTCGGCATTCGGATTCCGTGGAAGATTTTGAGACTTTATCTTGCTTTTTACATTTCCAGGATATCAAGGCGTCTCCCAAGTAAACACACCATCCTGTGGTAGAGCGGCATGTGTCCGGACAGCCGGCCCAATCCGCGTCAGAATAAGCAGTGAGTGTAAGTGGTGTGCCAACCGGAAAAAATAAGCCGTGGGTAGAGGTACCAAGGATATATCGAATAATCCGTTTAACTGCCGCCAAATGATGATGCCGCGGGGCTGTCATAAACTGACTGACCAGATTAACAGCATAAGAGAGATCTGGTCGAGTAATGGTTGGGTAGACAAGGCTACCAATCAAACGACGATAGAATGTAGGATCAGGAAGGAGATCGCCGTCTTGTTGACGAAGCTTGGCATTTACTTCCAACGGGGTGTCAATTGGGCTAGAATCACCGAGATCGGCAAGATCCACTAGGTCAGTAGCATATTTGTGATGATGAAGAAACAAGCCTTTTTTTTATTGTTGAACTTCTAAACCCAAGAAATAAATCAAAGGTCCCAAATCCTTCATACGAAACTTATCTTGTAGAGAGGCCTGTATCTGTCAAATCATATCATTGTGTGGGCCAGTAATAATGATATCATCGACATACATAAGGAGAATTGTGGATCCTCTGGATGAATGAAGTGTGAACACCGAAGGATCATACGGGCTCTGTATAAAAGAAAGCTGAAGGAGAGTGGTTCGGAACTTGTCGAACCAGGCTCAGGGTGCCTATTTAAGGCCATATAAGGAGCGTCGTAAACGAGCGACATCAGTCTTGGAGGAAGAAGGAATGCCATCAGGGAGACGCATGTAGACTTCCTCTTTAAGATCCCCATGAAGAAATGCATTCTTCACATCCATCGGATATAGGGGCCATGACTGAGAGGCAGCTATTGCAAGAACTGTACGTACAATTGTCATTTTGGCCACCGGAGCAAAAGTCTCCTCATAGTCGATACCATACTCCTGCTTGTTTCCAAGTGCAACTAGACGGGCTTTGTAGCGATCCAAGGATCCATCAGACTTCAATTTCACCGAGTATACCCACTTGCATCCAATGGGTTTGACAGAGGAAGAACAGGTAACAATGTCCAATGTATGATTTGTTTGAAGAGCATTAAGTTCTTCCTGCATAGCTTGTATCCAACAATCATGTTGTACTGCCTAAGAGTACAAGTTAGGGATAGAAATAGAAGACAAAGTGGTTAATAATGAAGCATGAGTAAAGCCATAACGATCAGGTGGCTTTATGTGGCGAAGGGATCGGCGAAGAGCAAGAGGCTCCGGAGGTGGATCGGGTGCAGGATCAAGTGCAGTAAGGGTAGGCGTAGCAAGAGACCCAGAGGCAGGATCATCTGTAACATTCCGTCGTTTATACACAAAATTCGGCTTGAAACGAGTAACAGGTGGAGGCATTTCATCTGAAAAGGATGGTAAAAAAGATAACGAGACAGAGTCATTCGAATCACCATGCCTTGGAAAGAAATATTGATTTTCAAAAAACACGACATTGCGAAACACCCGAATTCTTTTGGCTGTAGAATCATAACATAGATAGCCTTTTTTATTAAGAGCATAACCAAGAAAGGCACATATGGATGATTGTGCTGTTAACTTCGTACGCTCAGTGGGAGGTAGAAGAACAAAACACACACACCCAAAAGGACGAAGATGATCATAGAGAGGATTCTTTTGAAAAAGTCTAAAAAACGATGTCTGGTTGTCTAATCTAGAGGAAGGTAAGCAATTTATGACATGCACAGCGGTTGAGAGGGCTTCGGGCCAAAACCTAGTGGGAATAGAAGATGCTAACAAAAGGGAACGAGCAATATCCAAGAGATGTCGGTCTTTTCGTTCAGACACACCATTTTGTTGGGGGGTGTAAGGACAAGATCGCTGGGAGATAATGCCTTTGGATTGCAAGAATGTTTGAAAGTCCTTAGAAACATATTCCCCCCTGAATCAGACCTAAGAATTTTAATGGTAGTGGAAAATTGATTCTCAACATAAGACAAGAAAACTTTAAAAACCAAAAAAACATCAGACTTAGAATGCAAAAAATAAATCCAAGTAAAACGACTATAATCATCAATGAATGTAACAAAGTATTTATAATGAGAATGAGAGATAACAGGTGCAATACCCCAGACATCACTATGAACAATATCAAAACATTTCATTGCTAAAAAATCATGAAGAGGAAAAGGAAGGGTTTTCCCTTTTCCCATCTTGCAGCCATCACAATTAAAAGAAACATCCTTAAAAGAAACTTTATTATCATTAATTAAACCAGAATTTAATAAAAACATCAAAGTTTTGGAATTAGGATGTCCTAAACGATTATGCCACAACTGACATTTATTATGACTCAAATGAGAGAGCAAAGCAGACTCCGAAGGGGGCTTTTCTTGTGACGAAATCTGGAGAGGAAACAGTCGTCCCTACTTAGGGCCCTTCGCTAGCACCTTCACCGATACTTGACCCTGCACAACACAACCAGAGCGAGAAAAATGGATGGAGCAATTACTATCAAAAAGTTGACCAACGGATAACAGATTTGTGGTTGAGCGAGGGGAAAGAAAAACATTATGCAAGGGCAAGGAGTGAGGAACCTGGCCAACAGCAGAAATGGGAACACTGCCACCATCAGCAGTATTGCCACCATCAGCAGTATTATGCAGAGGTCTTCATCATACTCCCTAATATGAGTCATATTGGCATGAGAGTGTATCATATGATTGGAGGCCCCTTAATCAATATACCATGTGGATACTGAAGATGTTGGTTTACCTGACAGTCCAAGTGCAGAGAAAGCATTTATGATCATTTGCTAGACCAATTCAGGAGTAAGGGTAGAAGAAGAAGTGGCAGCAAGTGGTGCAGGCATGACTGGTAAAGAAGCTTCAGGAAGATGTGCAGTGTAGGCTCTCTGTTGTTGTGCCCTATTCTAAGGTCGCGTCCAGCATTCCGAAAGAACATGACCTTTGGTTTTGCAGTAGGAACAAAACTTTTGGTCGCACTGAGTGGAAACATGTCCGAGTTTGTGGCAGCAAAAACATTTGACCTTGCTCATATCCCGGGTTTGAGGCTTACCCCGGGCTATATAAGCAACATCGATAGGAGCAGCCTGAGGAGCATTATGTGCAAGTGCTGTCTGAGTCACCAAGCGCTGTTCCTCTCGAAGGAGTTCACCCAAACATGATTCGAGTGAAGGGGATGGCACCCTGCTCATTAAGTTGGAGCGGGCAGTTTCAAATTGTGGTCGTAACTTCATCAGAAACTGATCCCGCTGACTTGTTTGGTGGATCTCTTGAATAGAGGATAAGGAGGCAACGGGATGGTCAGCATAAATAATCTCAGAGTAATCAGTCCACAGACTTGTAAACTGAGAGTAGTAATCCTGTATCGACAAGGTCCCTTGAACAAACTGCGAGATTTCATGTTTTAAATGAAACCTTCGAGCAGAATTTTCTTGCAAATATATCTTCTGTAAATAGAACCACATTTCTTTAGCAGTCTTGTATGGGCGAAGGTTCAGGATAAACTGTGCATCGACAGACCCCAATATCCAGGTCATGATCTGTCAATCTTTAACCTCCCATTTAGCTAGAAGCTTATCATCAGTAGGTTTGGGGTATGAATCATCAAGATGTCCCCAGAGTTCTTTACCCTTAAGGTAAATTTGAAATTGAAAAGCCCAAGTGGTATAGTTTTTACCATTAAACTTGATCAAAGTGATATCACCTTTCTCCATAATATCAATGCAGAGATATGCTTAGCAAAAAAACAGCAACAAGCAACAATCCTACTACCAGCAGAATAAATTGCAACTTGAAGACACACTAACAGCCACCAGAGAGTGCGGGAAAATAACCAAAGTATTCAAAAATAGCAGAGTAGAGCCAAAATTTCACAAAAGATCAGAATCTGTGATGTAATATGAGATGATTTTACTAACCCAGCATGAAGAAGGCAGTTGGAGTGGCTGAGATATGCATTTAGCAAATTTTGCCCCAGAACAGAAAAAAAGAACTGCCAGACGACCTTGAGTTGCTGTGCAGGAGAGATGCGTGGGTCCCACAACGTGGTCCAATCACAGATCAGAAGACATCATCTGGGAGGAGATCAAATGTGTGTCCTCTGGTCCAAGTTTGATGGGATTTGGATAAATATCCACAAAATTGTACGGCTGAGATGAAATCCTTGTGAGAAAAAAACGTCAAAATCGCCGGATGAAGAAGAGGGTGAACAACACCTTATCCGATGAGAAAAAAATCCAGAAAAATCTTCAAAATAACTTTGAAGAGTAGTCGATCATCACCATGTAGGTTGCTGGCTACAAGTGATTGATCAGAGGTGGACCACCTTGCTCAGAGATACTCCAGGCAGAGAGAAGAGAAGAAACGAA
Source organism: Persea americana (assembly GCA_029852735.1). Taxonomy (NCBI): domain Eukaryota; kingdom Viridiplantae; phylum Streptophyta; class Magnoliopsida; order Laurales; family Lauraceae; genus Persea; species Persea americana. The sequence continues at coordinate 22,320,160 of CM056816.1, forward strand.
GAGATAATTCTTTAGAGTAACAAAGGAAGTCTCTCAGAATGAAGAGGATCTCTTAAAACCAAAGCTCTGATACCATGACATTCAAAGGCATATTCAAAAGAATGCTAGAACGATAGAGAAAGAGTGCTGTGAAAATATTCCCATTCAACGTGCTATCTTCTTGGATTTATCTTCTTTATATAGACTTTACATTGCCTAAGTTTAGGCTACAAATCATGGAACCAAAACTTAATTAGATCTCTCAAAAGGGAAAGACATCCTAGCATATACATATTTATCTAGCTGTACACATTGACTAGATCTCATATTTACAAGTGGGCTGGGCCTATTATCATACAAGTTTACACTTTAACATGGTATATATCCAACCCACAGGCCCATGGATCTAGTGCCACTTCTCATGGAAACATGCTCTGTGAGAATGCCAACTGCCAAGGCATTCCCCTAACACATGCATGATTTCCATGAGGACGTCCGTTCACAAATTGCCTCCAGTAATGAAAAGTACAAGGGCCATACGAATTCACATCGAAGATATGTGAGCTTTGATGAGGGTGATTTAGTTATGGTGCAACTTCCCCATTGATGCAGTCCCTAGGGTTAGGGCTTGCGTGGGAAGTGCTAAAAGCACAATGGGTGCCAAAGCACGTGTCCGAAGGCACAACCAATCTCCGAAGAGACAATAAACGAGGATGCACCTCAATGGAAAAACCCAATTTCATTAATCAACTCTCTAAAATTAATCTTGTACAATGCCATATAAATAGTAAAAGAAGACTTGAGCCCTAAGAAACCTAACTAAAATAGGAAACCTAATCCTAAATACAACTCATCTAATAAAACTATTAACTAATAACAATTCTCCCCCACTTGAAAAAGAACTCAACCTCGAGTTCGGAAAACGTTTACCTAAATCAAAGATCAATCTGATAAACTTCCGATTTGTCAAACTTCTGATTTGTCGGGAGAGAATGGCTGACTGCAAGACCATCCACGAGGCATTTTGGGAAGCAATTCGTGTGGAGCGGATACTTAAAAGGTCTCATCTAGTGGAAGTTACGCTTCAAGAAGAATTGTCGCCACACATATCAAGTGATGAAGCACAAGTTATTGATATTCCCCACATTAATTCTCATATTGATTTTGTCTTTGGGGATGAACTATGTCAACGGGGAGATGTCCAACGACTAGTCAGAGATTCTGATTTGATGATGCATGTTCTACAAGTAAGGACATCAACACATATTTCAGCCATCAAAAGCAGTTATGCATGAAGCTGTGCCAAGAAGTTACAAAGCGCCAGACAAATCGAAAGTTCATCAGATTGATCTTTGATCCAGGTGGACATTTTCCGAACTCGAGGTCGAGTTCTTTTTCAAGTGGGGCAGAATGGTGCAGCGTAGACCTCATGGCCACATGTGTAGGGCCCAAGTAGATTTAGGAGTTTTCCTATTTATTTAATTGTTATTAGTTAATAGTTTTATTAGATAAGTTGTATTTAGGATTAGGTTTCCTATTTATTTGGTTTCCTATTTTAATTAGGTTTCTTAGGACTCAAGTCTTCTTTTACTATGTATATGGCATTGTTCAAGATTAATTTTAGAATGTTAAATTAATGAAATTGGGTATTTCCATTGAGGTGCATCCTCATTTATTGTCTCTTCAGAGATTGATTGTGTCTTTGGACACATGCTCCGGCACCCATTGTGCTTTTAGCACTTCCCACGCAAGCCCTAACCCTAGGGACTGCATCACTCATGAGTGGTTTTGCAACTCGAAAGTTCAAAAAACTGCAACCATGAAGCACTTGTCCATTCAAGATCGTCAAGAAGATCCATTCTAATGCCTACACCTTAGAGCTACCTGAAGACTGGAATGTTAGCCCCACATTTAATGTGGATAAATTTCACATTATATCATGGACATCATGCAGATGAGAGCTATGAGGAACAAGTAATGAGACTTCCTCTTGTGCAATAGATAAAAAATTGAAGATATTCTAGACAATCAGATTGTTTCTACAAAATCAGGAGGTAAGAAAAAATCCCTAGTCAAGTGAAAAGATTGAAAAAGGTCCAACAGCACATGGATCACAAATTAAGATTTTCATAAACTAAACCCAGATCTCTACGAGCAGTACTAGGCTATCAACTCGCCAAGGTCGAGTGGCGAGCCAGGGAGAGATGATGCAGCCACAGACCTGAAGACCTATAAAAGGAGGCCCAATAATAGGTCCACTGCCTGCCAGCCCTTTGGGCCCAATCCATAGAGCTGAACATAGTGGGCAGACCATTGGGCCAAGCCCATAGATGACCGATCCATGGGCCAACCAATGAATAGCAAGCCCATTAGCCCTACTATACATATTTTCTAAGCATGGTACCTACCAATAAAGATTCCTAGATCCAGATAAGATATCTTAAATATAGAAAAATAATTCATTGATATGACATCAATCAAGGATAACTGATTGATTAACATGTAATCAGTTAAAGATAACTGATTATCACAAGAGAAAATCTCATCAAGAATAAAGAGATTGGTATATAGCCAATTACATGAAACGTAAAGAAAACTCATATCTAGGTCCTGATAGGAAAGATTGACCGCCCCTCCTCTATGAACCCCTTGCAATCTCTCATATGTAGAGCAATAAAAAAAATCTCTCTTTCCCTTTCATCATTGTGAGAGCAAGGGGTTTTCCCTTATGTGAAGACTCCTTCTGTTACCAATGGTGATGACTACAAAGGTCAAGCTGTAAACATAAGCCAGTCTGCCAAAGCACCAAATCCTGGTGTGTTTCTGCAACTCAGCAAATCCAATAAGTCCCTATGCATCAGGCAGTACTCCCACGATCCAATCTGCCTACCATCTCCTTTGCTCACCAGTCAACTCTGCCTGTTCCACTACACGGTCTCAACTTCAGCAAAATTTCTAATCAGAAATTCCTTTCAGGAACTATCTTTTCAGAACTTAAAAAAAGGCCTCTAGATAAAAAGTCGGTATGGCCACTTCATTGTGTCTCTCACAGCCCAAACTCTTCATCAAGTCATCAACATAGTTTCAATCGAGTTGACTGCTACAAACTATGTGGTATGGAAAATCAAATCCTACATTTGATTGAAAGCCTCAAAGTGGCAAAATATTTACACCAGGGACCATCAGCCGAATGGTCTACCACATTAGACAAAGGCGAGAATGTTCCCAACTCTGCTTTTGACCAAAGGAAGGAACAAGACCTTCCCCAGAGTGGGATAACCAGTACCATACCTGAAGACTGACAGCCAAGAATTTCTGGGAAAACCTTGAAGAAAACTACGTTCAAGCCACCGAGGAAAGAGTAAGTTCAATTAAAAAGGCAAACGCAACATACCAAGAAGAGTAATCAATCTCTCACTGATTATCTCAAGACCCTCAAAACCATATTTGATGGTCTCACGGCTACACAAAAACCGGTTAAAGAATATGAAGATGACAAAGTAGTATGCTTGTCATAGGGACTAGGACCCAAATATGAGAGATCCTAGTCACATCCATGGTATCTAACCACAACCCCCACCCCCCACCCCCTCCTCCTTCCCTTTTCCTTTTTCCTACCTACGCGCAATTTGTCGCAGCACTTCAAAGCTATGACTAGCGCCTTCAAAATGCAATAATGGAAGAAAAAACAAAGGACGCACATATGGCTTTTCTTACCCAACGGTTTCTTGGAGGAAGAGGCCAAGGAAATAGAAAAGGTCGTGGTGGTTTTGGTCCTAACAATCAGTTCAATTCAAAAGGCCGCGGTTTTGCTCCTGCTGGACAACCATATAGAGAAAGGAAATCCACAATCTCTAAATAAGCGTCCAACTGATTTTGGACAATAATACAATGAAAATCAACAGCAATTTATGACTGCACCAAAAAAGCAATCCAATGGTCCTATAGATCATTCTGGTAATTTGACTACTGCAATTCAAAATCCTTTCCCTAACAATTCAATGAAATGTCGTCAGAATGCAAGAAGTAGAACTGAATGTCAAATATGCGGCAAACGTGCACACACATTGCACTTAGGTGTTGGAATCGCTAGGACTTGTCTTATCAGGCACACGAAGATCTTCTTCAAGTTCTCACTGCGGTCTCCTTGCAAGATGCTAATGGTCCCAATGTCTGTGGATACTGGAACAAATGCTCTCATGGTAAACAATCTAGGCATGCTAACTAATTTAATACCCTAGACTGGATCTGATGAAGCTATTATTGGAGATGGGAATAAGGTAAATGTTTCTCACATTGGTGATGCATCCTTAAAATCCACATCTGGATCAGTAAAACTACGAAATGTAATGGTAGTACCCTCTCTTCAAAAAAAATCTATTATCTGTAATCAGTTAACTAAAGATGAGGCTTGTTTATTTGAGTTCACTGTCTCTGGGTTTGTGATTAAGGATCAGAAGACAAAGCCATAATGCAAAGCCAAACCCCAGAATTTTTTTTATAACAGTAAAAATTTATTGAAAAGAAAAACGAAACGGAACAGGGAAACAAGAGAACATAAGACAATAGGGGAAAAAAAGACTAAACATCAAAAGAAATATCTAATCGAAGAACTCCTTCCCTTGCAAGACCATCCACCATGTCATTAGCTTCACATAGAATACGATTAAAAGAAGCTTCTAGTTGAGATGACAAATCTTGAACCTCCTTTACCAAATCCGCCAAGCTCCATTTTAAAGGAGATTTTCCTAAGCCCCACTAAATAGCTAAAAGCGTGTCACCTTCAATAATTGTTTTGTAGTATCCCAAATTACACAACTCACATCACCTGGTGTAGCGATTAACTTGCCGGAGTCGAGTTCTTTCAAGCCCGGGGGAGTTGTTGCAACCCGACCCAAGACTAGGACCCGCGGTCCCTGATGGACCCACTTGATGGGTCCACATGATCTCTGATTTTGAGATCTCTATCCTTAATTTAGATAGTCTCTAAATTAGTATAGTTGCTCAGTAGATTTGCTTCCTAAATTCTATTTTGATTAAGATTAGACAGTTTCTTATTTTTAGAATATCTTGGTTATTAAGAAATAGTGCTACTCTATATATAGAGGAGTCCACTATTGTAATTGTTATGCTTTCTTCAATTAATTCAATTATGAGAGATGTCCTACCAATAGGTTTTATGGTAGTGAGTGTGTTCTAAAGTTAAGAATCCATCCCTTGGATTCGATCAATCCATCAGGAGATTGATCTAGATCAATCGAGGGTCCGGGGCTGCGCCAGCACCCAATTAATAAAGCACCAACTTCAGCCCCATTAGAATCAATGAATTCACTAGACCAAAATATTTATAAAAAAAAAAAAAAAAATCCCAGACGAATCCCATATAACACCTCCAATTCATCCCAACTGAATATGCTAGAAACACTGCCGTCAAAATTAAGCTTGGGAAGACTAGTTGGCAGAGAAATCCAAAATTGCCACAAACAGTCAGCATCCATCCTCACTGATCTTATACTTAGAGGCTAACACTTTCACAAGCCAACCAATCCATCTCCTGAGGCACCATGCCACTTCTTGAGCAAGGTCTTGTTTAGCCATAATGACTAACAGATGCCAAAACCAATTAACAATCATCATCATCATTATCAAAGCCTAGTCCCAACTATATTGGGGTCAGCTATATGAATTTTGTTTCTCCATTCTATTCTATCATGAGCTAAAATCCTTCGATAAGTTGCACTAAACCAACTTAAAATATTCATTGAGCAGGATAGTTTGTTTCTCATTATTGAAAGGGTATAGTTTGTTTCTCATTATTGAAAGGGTATCCATATGAAGATCTCGTAGAAGATGACTACATTTACCTTTGAGGGTGTAAAGTTAGAGAATAGGACAGCATTTAGAGTTGAGAAGCATCTGAGAAAAAGAATCTCATGTAGTGCTTAGACTCTTAAACCGGATTTTTTTTTCAAGAAGAGAGGGCCAATGCTACCGACTAACAACCCCTTTCTTCAATCGACAAGATTAAAGGCAGTAGACACAGATTCCTAATTAGAGGCCACCTCTGCAAAACGCCCCCGAACAATAGTTTTAATGAGCGATGCAAACAGAATGGTCCTATGACCAATCATCCACCATGGGTGGCGCTATCTCATTGAACATTTTATGAAGCCCAGGTACAGATACAGGAGTCGGTTAGGGTTACAGCTAATAATCTTTTCATTGGAAAGTTTCTAAATTAATGAAATTGCCATTGTTTATATGCATTCATATACATGTCTCTCTCTATCTATGTGGTACTTCATATGCATGGCATAGACAAAAGAAATCAATCATTCAATTCAAAAACAACGCCACAAAGAAGAGCAATAGAACGGGGGATCAAAATTCATAACAGATCGACCTACATAATCGCCCATAAAGAGGTAATTGGTGTCGGGAGCGTTGCCGCCGATGCGGAAGAGCTCGAGGAGATCGTGAAACTGGCCGTGGATGTCGCCGCAGACGGTGATGGGGCACTTGACGGGCTGCACGTTCCACTCCTCCACGAGGATCGCGCGAGCATGGTCGCAAAGCGCCTTCACCTCCGCCTCCTGGAGGTACTTGCACTCCATCAGATGCTCGATCTGACGGTCCAGATCCGCTCTCGAAGGCATCGCTCCTCCTCCTCCGCACCGTCCGATCTGCTGTGGAGTCGATCGGAGGAAGGGATCTACGGTGCAGCGAGTGGGAGAGAGGGGCGAGGGAAACGAAGGGTTAGGGTCTGAGTTTCGGATCGGGGGACGAGGAGAGAAGGAGATGGGTTTTGGTCATGAGCAGCAGGAGCGGGCGCGGCGCGTTTGGAATTTGGATGTTCCCTCTTTTATGATTTTCCTAGTTTTCGTTTGCTTCTGTTCACTTTGCTGTGTTTTCGGAGATTGAGAAAAAGAAAATTTCTAGTTTTCGTTTGCTTCTGTTCACTTTGCTGTGTTTTCGGAGATTGAGAAAAAGAAAAAGAAAATGATTGGATTTTTTTATATTTTATTTTTTAGTTTTTAGCAGAAAATTCCCCCTAGACCCTTAGCAGGCTAAAAAAGACTTAAAATTTTTGTTAGTAACCAAATTAGACAATTTACCCAAAAAAAAAATCAGATTAGACTTTCCAACACACTTTACATTTTTCTTTTTTCTTTTTTTGCACTTTTGCACCGAGTAGGGATATCGCTACTTATGTACACCCATGAGCAGCGATATCACTACTACATAAATACCAACTCGAATCCCCTTTTCTCATTTGTCATCTTTTTCATCTTAAAATAGAGTCTCTACAACTTTTTTATCTCATAATCCCCTTTTGGCTTCCATGGATTTGTTTTTGCAAACAAAGGTTTTTTTTTTAACTAAAATTTGAAATGCGGACTCTATTATAGTGGTTCTCATGTATTGTTTATTCATATTTTTACTCCATTAAGGAGACGTTTGGCAAGCATCCTCTCCGTGGATTCCTCCCATTTTATCTGCGCTTCTGTGGATTTCCATATTTGGCAATGCAAGGAAAACCGCCTCAAGGAATCCATGCATCCATGCTTTGGGAGAAAACCTCAGTCAGACCATTCCCCCTCTGAAAGATGAAATCCACACACCTGATGAAAGGCAGAGCTACAGTGCATGCAAACGGTAATATAGGGTTGTTCTTTTTTTTCAAAATCTGACCTTTTCTGGGCCCCATAAGTAAGATCTGAACCGGTAGTATTGTTTAAAAGGCCCAAAATGGCTAGGACATCAAATTTCAACCGTTGATTGTTCACGGAGTCTGAGATATTTACAAAAATGTCCAGACCGTTTGATGGTAATTTCTGAAATTTTGTGGGGCCCATTTGCATAATCCAAACCGTCTAATCTCTTCAAAATGACCAAAACGGCTCTAGGTCCAAATTTGGCAGCCTGATTTAATATGGATCATGAGAAATTGGCCAAAAACTATTGACCATTGGTTTCACTCAAGGTAAGAAAGGGGATGAAAAGCAGTGTATTTTTTTCAATTTTTTGGTTCCTGTGGGGCCCATAATCATGATCTAAACCATGAACTATCTCTGGAAGGTCAAAAACAACTAGTTGATCACATTTCAACCGTTGATCATGTCTGGATATTGAGATATTTGCAAAAATGTCCATATTCTAAATTTTTTTTTTGTGGGGCCCTTTTGCACGATCCGAACCGTTCAAATACACTAGATGGCCCAAACTGACTTTGAGTAAATATTTGAGGTCCTAATTCCTCATAGATCGTGAGTTATTTCAAAAAAAACTTACAATTATTGTATCACATATTCTACTAATGGTGGGAATCCTTTTTCAATGCCAAACCTAGAACTCTCTACACAAATCCTATATGAGGATGGCTTGTTTCCACTGGAACAGAGGAATCATCAGGAACATAGAATCCTCTCCCTACCATGGATGCTTACCAAACGTGCCCTAAAGAGTTTGGTGTGGCATACTATAGAGGTTGGTGGAGTCATTTTCCTTTCTTTAATGTCATAGTGGATCCTTTGTAGGAGAATGGGCATTGGAATTGGCATTGGCCAAAAGTGCAATAGCTTACATTCATCCATATGTGTAAACGCTTGCATACAAATGTGCAATAGCATGCTATAAGCATAGATATCGTTGATCGTGACAATTAAAAGTTACTTAATAGATATTAATCTGGAACTCAACCTGGTACGAGCATAAATATCGCTGCTCATAACGGTCAAAAGTCAATGAATATAGATGTCATTCTAGGACTAATAGCCTATATTGAGCATAAGATATTGCTACTCATATGGTGGTTTGCCAAAAAAAAAAACCTTTCACATTCAAGGATCATCATGAAAGTTCATTCATACAATGATTAATGGACCTCAATCTTTAAGTCTAACAAAGCTAACTACCATTTCAATTTCACGGTTACCATCAAATTCACCTTTACATTCATATTCACATCCACAGACCTCCTCACATTCACAGACATCTTGACAACCAAAGGGATTGGAGATTGGGGAAGAAATAACGGCTTAGATTGCATACCATAGGGTTTGATTCTATTTCAGAGGGTTTGGTCTCTGGGCTTCGTTCAAAAGTCCTTTGCAAAAGTTTCAGAAAATAGGGTACTAGTCTCTGTTTTGCAAAAACCAGAGAAAGGGAAAGCCAATTTCACCAGATCGAGCCTACATGATCATTGCCGGTCTAGAAGAACCGTTGCTCGCCAAAGGAGACCTTGGTCTTGCCATCGTCAGGAAGGATAGAGAAGGCAATAGTATGGGCATTGCAGATCGGAGGCGAAGAAGGTAACTTGTTACACTGTCGCTATCTTCGATTTACAAAGCAAGAGGATACGACCTGCTAAGCCGAAGAAGAAGGGCACCACTGAGCTCTATTCAGTAGCTGTTGCAAGAACAAAAAAGGAAAGAACAAAGGTTGGTGTGTGGCTAGGTGGTATGGAAGCGAGCATGAAAAACTTGACCCATCCATGGCACGGGATGGGTTTTTATCACATGGCAGTGAAAAGCGATATCTCATGAAAAACTTGAAAACCAAAAAAAAAAAGAGGGAAAGGGCAATGGGACTACCCCTGGCCATAAATTTTTAAGAGGTCGTTTTGGTCTACTAAGGGTCTAAGGGGATTTTTCTGGTAAATTTTTTTTTCCATTGAATCAAAATTTTCTTTGAAGGCAAAATAAATAAAAGTAAAAGTTAAAAACAATATAAGAACTTATAACAATTTCTAAAAGTCAAGCTTAAAAAAATATGAAGCATATTTCTTATTCACATTAAAATTCATAGTATTGTTTATATCAATAATAGATATGTATGTTATATTTTCCAATTTCTATCGCAGAGATCTATAATCTACTTAAAATAATTATTTTTCATTCAAAATTTATGGATAAAAAATATTTCAAAAAACTATTAGTGTATAATATTTTATAAATCATAATAATCATCATCATCATAGCCTTGTCCTAACTATGTTGGGCTAACTACATGAATTTTGTTTCTCCATTCTGATCTATCCTGAGCCAAATCCTTAGATAGCTTACACTTTTTTAGGTTTGTTTTTACTGCTTCTATCAATATCCTCTTTGGCCTGCTCCCTTCTTGGTGGACCATCAACCTGCATAAAAAAAAAAAAAAAAAAGGGATTATCATTGATCGACACTTAGATTGCAATGCTTAACCGTAAAACTACGGTGTCGTCGAGTAGTAAAAGACTAAACAGTCTAGATTATCAATCCTACGGAGAGAGAATGGAACGAGCAATAAATCCAATTTGAGTAGAATTGAACTAAGATATAGCTAATGTAGAAATTGAAGTGAGCAATTAAAACTACTAAACTATGTGTGAAAAATGAAATTAAACTAATTGGAAATGTGGACAAAACTAAAATAGCAACTAAACAACTCTAACTAATAATCTAAAATATGAAACTAATAAGATCTAACAAACTTCACTAAACTAGTGAATGAATGGTGGTGGAAATAGAAGATTTAATGTGAAGATGTGGTGTGAAACGTGTAGGATTTTACAATAAGTTATGTGAAATGTGTATGATTTTAAAACAATCTAGCAGTGAAAATAACAAATTAAATAAAGATTAAAATTAACAACAATCAAAATAAGATATTAGGAAATTCAAAATCCACTAAGTATGTAATTAATCCAACCAGTGCATGTTCTAATTCAACTCCTAAATCTACAATCCGATTAACAATCTCTTGCCTAATTGGATTAGATGATATAGCAATGAAGATTAAAGTAAAGAAAACCAAAAGCCTAAATCCTATATCATCATCTAGCTATCCTAACAATAATTCATCAAAATCAAGCTACAAAAGATTAAAGATAAGGGCGTTAGAGCATGCTATGAGAGAAAACTTAATCCAACTACAAAGCATCAATTGAGATTATCCAAGCAGCAAGTGTAGAGATAAAGCATGAGAAATGAGAGAGATTAACATAATTAGATCTACAATCCACTAATCAATCAAGGCACAAGTAGAGAATTTAAACAAAAACATGCATATAATTGAACTAATTACATTACTTCGCTTCAAAAGGAGAGCTTAATTCAAGAACTTTAGCCACTAAATATCAAGAAAGAGCTCAAAATTTTCATTAATGATCTTCAATTACACACTCTCTCTAAATTAATTACTCGTAAGCTCCTAATTACAATCTAAAAGTATAGAGAATGTAAAATAAATTGCTAAAAGATTAACTTGCCAAGAGATTTCCTCTCTCTACAAATACATTCCAATTTATAGAAACATTGAGGACATTGGATTGACTCATTTGCTTTCACATAGATTCCTTCAAAAGATTCCCTTTCTCTACAAATAGATTCTAATTTATAGAAACATTGAGGACATTTGATTGGCTCATTGGCTTTCACATGGATTGCTTCAATTTGATTGTTGGAGTTTGAACCCATAACCTGTTTCGTACCCACACAAGCTCTAACCAATACACCAACCACTCCCTTGTGTAAGAAAATGACTTTTTTTATTCTTAAAGTCTTCTTCTCTTATTTTGAAATTCTTCAATTCTTCCTAAGATTTCTTTATGCAACTTCTTTATTGAAATCTCTTCTTGATGCCTTAGGACACTAGTCGAAAGGTTGGGGCAGTCATGGGGTCCACCTGCACACAAGAGAAATTACATTAAAATGCACTATAAATAATCGGATCTATGCATAAAAACTTTGCCGCTTCGTATATTTCTCGTTCGAACTCGTATGAATGTAAATGAGTAGCCGATTTCACTCAGAATTCCAATGCAATGATGCAAATAAATGATGTCATTTTACGAGTTAAAACGAAGTTATAAGTAATGATAATCCGATAATCCGTTAATGTGATAGAAGGATAAAATATCCGTGTAAAACAAATGAAATGCTTATGAAATGCTGATAAAACACGGACTAATGAAATGTAAAATATGCAATATTTAACACTCATCAATCATCACCGGCATCATTTTTGGCATTCATATATCTAAACATATCAAACGATATCCTCTTATTTTATCATCGATTGATGATATCCCTAATTACTCCTGAAAAGGCTTTTTTTCTTTTATATTTCTTTTGTCCTCATAAGCATCATTATCGGCTTGCATTAGACATATATGAACCATCTCAAGACAATTTCTCTTGCATTATCTCTGATTGAGGCTATCCCTAATAAAAAAAAAACTCCAAAAAGCTCTCATTTTTTATTTTATCTTTCCTAGTTTTACCATACATCCATCTTGATATTTTCATCTTTGTCACACTCATTTCTTATTTTATATTTTATAGCTTTATAACAAATCCACTTTGACACTTTCATCTATGTTACACTCATTTTTTATTTTATTTTCTTAGTATTCCTAAATATGAAGTCTTCCATTTTAATTATATGAATTGCAACAAAGGGTTGACTACAGGTTGTTGGAATTTGACAACCATTTTTTGGTGTATTGCTATGGTCTTGAATTGTTGGGAGTGGCATAGCGAAAAAATGCCTGCATTAACGGTCTACTACAATGCACAAACAAACAATCAAACCATTAAGCGATCACATACAAGAACACAACAAATATATGTGGTTCGACAAGATTCCTACATCTCCGGGAAGGAGAGAACCTTTACTCTCTCAATCTAGGGTTGGAGTTATAGATAACATGATATATCATTTATACTTTATTAGGGTGTGTTTGGATGCACAAGAATGTGTGTTTGGATGCACAAGAATGTGCAAGAATTTTTATGTTTTTAAGAAAGTTATCTTAGACTTCAAGTTCGGGTTGTTTGGATAACTTAATAAATTAAAAGATTATTCTCTTTTCCATTAAAATATCCAAAGATTTCGCCCTACACCCATATGTTGTAGGAAAGAATCCTGCAAGGATATTTTATTAAATTTCATAAGTTGGATTACCTATATGACGAGGGAGTGACAAACTTACAATAATACTTCTTGGGATCACCCTTTCTACTTTGTTTTCTCTTTCCTCTCCTATCTCTCTTTCCTCTTCCATCTCCTTTTTCCCTCTCCCTCCCAAACCTCTTCTTCTCCTTCTCTTTCCCCTTCCTTGGATACCTACTCCAACAGAAGAGAGGTATTTCTTCTCTTCATCTTTTTTTTATTTGTTAAAAAAATATGTACCCAAATTTAATCATTAAATATAGTATAGCGATTTAATCACCCTTGTCGTAGATGTTGCAGAAGCAAGGATCTAAATGAGCTAGCTACTTTAAGCGCGACTGCATCGGCTTGAATCAGGCACTAGTTGTGGAGATCTGTGACTGTCTACGAGAGATCAGTCACGTTCGATTCACTCTTCAAAATCCAAGGGCAAGGATGGACACCCTGGATGTAGAAGATGTTGTTAGACAATTGTAGATTTAAAGGAAGGAAGAGGGTGATCTTGTGTTAAGGGATGATCTATGGAGAATACCTTCAACTGCTATCTCTCATGTCTATATATAACCCTCTGGCTAATGGGTGATAAGATCTTTATTCAAATTCGAATGGAGGGATGATAAGGATAAAGGGTTATATCAAACTCTCCCGATTTGAATTTGATTGGAGATATGATAAGGATAGAGAGTAGGATAAAACTTAGACTATTCATATCCATATCACCATGAGACTCCTTGCAAGGGATGTCTCTTTGTGAGTGAGGCCCACCCACATGCAAGCACAAGTGGGCCCCATCACAAATGCCAACACTTCTTATTTCTGCCTCTGGCACCTCTTTCTTACCATCCATCGGCTACAAACTCTCTCTCTCTCTTCTTTCTTTTCCACACTGGTTGCAAGATATTTTTTTAAACTCAAATGCAGCATATTACAGATTGAGGTTTCATGAGTTTATTTTTCACCACATGAGTTTTTCAATTTCAATCTCCTAAAAACAATCTCCTAAAAACTACATAGATTCTTCATACCAAAAGATATAAAACCAAATCTCCTCATTGATACCAGCGTTGGATATTCATTATAGAAAATGTGAACTTTATGTGTTCCGAAATGGATTTAGAGGTGGAGTCGAACCAAATCACACACCTTCTTGCAATGGATCCAGATTCAATTTTACTCATTTGCAGCCCTACGTCTACCTTTCACGGATTTTTATGAGTTAATCATAAAATATACAATACCAACTGAAATTTATCATGATATATCCAATTAACTTTGTTTGGATTTAAATCTGTGATGGCTTTGTTTTAGTATAAATTAAAATCTTTAGTAGCTGCCAAACTACTATATTTGAAATTTGATGAATTCTTTAAAAAAATGCCATACAACGATAGTGTTGTAATATTATAATATTGTACAATTATATTCTACAATATTTGATTATTCTATTATTAAATCTAAAAATATTATATTCTGCATGTATCCAAAAGGGCCTTAGCCTCTAAGATAGCCTTCCTAACCTTCAAGGAAGCCCCGGTACATTTACCAAAATACCCTCCCCATGAACCTTGGTCCTAACTAACTTAGACAAACTGATATCGTTAACCCATAATACAAGACATAAACCCAACAATCTCCACCTTGGCTTAAATCCGGCAATCTTCGAATCACCTTGAAGATCTCAACAATGCCTTCAATCCATCTCATACCTCACCGAAAGATATGCCTCCACACCTGCTACGATTGAGCACGACACTTGTATGCCCAAGCGTGGGGCCCACATATGTGACGATTCATCACTACCCAATCTATATTTGGCCCAACCGGTGAGGGTTTACAATGCGTGATACCAATCCTGTCATTGACATTATAGGTTGGGTCAACTTTAATATAGGCTGTCTTTTACTCCTTTTAAAGTACTATTATTTATCTTAAGTAAATATTATATTTACATGTACTGTTACATTAATAGATAATAAATAGGATATAAATGGGGCAAACTAATTTGACTATATTAAAAAAACATATTTAACTTTTCGTATTTCCATAAAAAAAAAACCATTTTTCTAAAGCAGTGAGAAAAAGGTTTTCACTTTTTGGAGAAAACACCACCCCTTCACATTAGAAACATGATCATCCTTGCAGCCCATGGAGGATTAGGACTGGGATTCCATAAACACAAGCCCCTTGTTAATTAACGCGTGCTTGTACTTGCTAAAAAAAGTAGAAAATGATTAAAAGATTCTAGGACGCATTTGGTAAAGCCAAACAACATATCAAGGCCATAAACTTTCTAGTTTTCATTTACTTTTGTTTTGTTAGCTATACTTAAAAGATTGAGCAAATGAAAAGTTAGGAATTTTTTTTATCGAATTGGGATTTCTTATAAGGCAAGATACATAAAATTAATGGATTTTTATGAAAAACGCCTCAAATATCTCTATATCTCCAAAAGCATCTTCAAATGCCTGTAATGCCCAAAAGCATCTTATACCACAGACTGCATTTTTTAAGGACCAAATTGCCCTTCACTTTATCTCTCGTGGCATCAAGATTCAACCGCATTCGCACATTTCGGGGGTCTATGGAAACCATATACTTCTAAAGATTTTGCTATATTATTTCCTAGTTTAGAATATAATCTACATATCTAAAACCTAGGTGTTTGGATAACTTGTATTCTACAATATCTCACTTTCTTACAGGTATTCTACAATATCTCACTTTCTTACAAAAATCTTGGAACCAGTGAATAGGGGTGTAAAAAAGAAAAAACCCGGAAAACCATCTAACCAACTGGACCGAACCGGCGGTTAATAATTGTGTTTCACGGTTTGGTTACGGTTACAGCTAGTAAAATCGAAAAATCGTGCTTTACAGTTTGGTTACAGTTTTCAGTCTTGACTCACTGTTATTATCTGAATCAAACCGTAACATACGATTCAGTTAACCGGCATACAGTTAACCAAACCGTTAAACTAAGAATAACAGCCAAAAGGGCCTAATTGTAATATTTATATAATGACTTAAACTGTGCATCCTTGCCTAAACAAAGCCAGGGGGGCGTTCATTTACTAGAATTCAAGGAATTCATGTCTGGGGAATTCCTGAATTTCATACAAGGTGGAATTCCAAAATGCACCTTTGGGCTTGAGCATTCAGGAATTCCACAAAAATGCAAAGAGGGTGGAATTCCTGAATTCTCAAAGGCCAATTGGAACTTTAATTTCATGTACTGGAATTCAGAAATTCTTGAAAAGAAACAATGAATTTGAAAATACCAAGGGACCCCAAAAAACCCTAAGGAATTCTATAAGGGTATGTTTGTGTAATACTTTTCCGCGGAAAAGTGGACGATTTTCCTCAGAAAACCCATTTTTCAAGTTTTTGGTGTGGAACAATTCCACGGAAAAGCTTTCCTGCCTCGTTAACATTTCCTTGATAATGGTGGAAATGGGTTTCCTATGGTGGGTATGGGAAATGGATTTCCTCGGAAAAATTCTCTCTCTTTTCCTCACTCTAGTCCATTTCAACCCAAAACCCTACAACTCTTTCATTTTTTATTTTTTAAAATAAATTATTATTTGATGTTGAATAAATAATATACATGTTATGTTATTTTTCTTCAAAAAATTATTTCACCAAATAAAAAAAGTTGATTTTTTATAAGGAATCCACAGCCGCACTAAACAATATTAACACCAATTCAACGAGGAAAAAAATTTGCACGAAACAGGAATTTGTAAATTATGCGGAAATCCTTTTCCGAGGTTTCCATTTCTATCGAATTTGATGACGTGTCAATTTCCCCTTCCAAGGCCAAGTCCTCTTTCTTGCCTCATGCTCTGTCTCGACTCTAGGCGTAGCAATCCCTAACTCTCTCTCTCTCTCTCTCTCTCAGCCGAACAAGGAAGAAGAAGAAGAAGAAGAAGAGAAGAAACAAGCGCAGACGCAACCACGGGCATTGCCTTTCTCTCTCTCTCTCTCTCTCTTTCTTTTCTGTGTTTTTTCCCTCCCTCGGATCTGCTTTTGAGAAGAGATTCTTCATCCACACCTCGAGTTGCCTCAGATTGTGTTGGAGTTGTCTATGATGCATCCATTCATCGTATGTATTATTGTCGTGTTTTCCTTTTGCTTGTATTTTTTTAAATGGTTTTCTTTGTTCTTTCATTTTGGATTTCATTGTAGATGGTATGCAATGTATGCACATCTGTATGCAAAATGCCCTTCGTTTTTGGTAATCTTTTCATTGGTTCTATGTTGATTTGATTTGTTCTCATGCATGTTGTTTTTGGAATGTCGTATTTGACCAGTGAAGATCAGATCCGTCATCTCTTCAAAGACATCAACACTATCTCTTAGCTTCAACTCTCTAGATTCTCAGATTTCGGAAATTTTTGCGGCCTAAATTACAACAACCCCCTGTAAAAAATAAAAATAATAATAATAAGCCCTAAAACCCAAAACCTAAACCGAAAACCCTAAAACCTAAATCTTTAAGCATGTAAGTGTAGAAAGGACAAAAGTCATCTACTTTATGCTTTTAACCAAGTTTAATGCACTAATTAGCGTGTGTTTGGGTTTGGGTGGTGGTGAAATGGTGGATATCTTACACCAAAGATGTATTATGATATTATGATATATTGACTTTGGTGTAAGCTGAAAGGAAGGTATCACTGAATCTTTGTAATAGAAGAAAATGAGTTTTATCCTTATGTAATTGGAAAATGAATGAAGAAGAATTAATGTGTGTATCCCAAATTTGAGAATGATTGGATCAATTAAGGGTCGGTTTTGGTTTCAATCTGTGATGAATCTCCATATATTCTGGCGAAATCAATCAGCCTGCACTTACATGCAAACTGGCTTGATGGGCTATGAGAAAGTTGGTGTGATCACCCAATGGTCTAAGTTGACAACTTTTGCACTGAACTGAAACTAATTAGTGGGAAATTTCTGTTAAACTGTAATGAGAACTTTTTATAAACTAGGCATTTGACTGATTCAGTCCTTCACAGGCCTACTCTATATTTATTGGCAATTAATCCAATTTGACATTAACGTGGACTAATACCAAGTTAAAACTAGGGCACCTAGGTCAAAGTTTAGGATGATTTAATTTGAAATTATTTTAATAATGCCTAATTTATGCGTAAGGTTTACCTATTTTCCTACCCATATATGACTTGGTGAGTGCATCACATATTGTTTCTGATTACATGGTGGTTGGCATATTTTGTGTATTGTGTGTGCTTAGATATGCCTCATCGTTGGATTTGATCCCCTTTGAGCTTGTTAGACATGAATCATCATTGGATCCGATGGCAAGAATTTGCATAGCATATTTCATTTAAACTTTGAGGACTTAAAAATAAAATTTAAGGATATGATAATTTGCCTCGTATGATTACCAAACATGACTATTGTTTTTGTTGAACTTTATTTCACTGTATTAGTTTTTCTCTCTCATTTAAGTTGCTAGTAAACTGAAAGTATTGCCAACTATTTAAGTCAATTCCAGAAAAACTGTTTGTGAGGTTCTATGAACCTATGTTGAAGGATAAAGGTTCGTTTTTTTTTTTTTTTTTGGAGCGGGGCGGGGGGGGGGGGGGGGGGGGGGGTTGGTTGATAGTAAGTTCTTTCTTTCATGTTATCCTTTGTCTACTGGCAATTGGTTCAAAGCCTTTTTTATATTCTATCAGTAGGATTTTTTATGGTGTATCGACTACCAAGAATTCTTTGTGTGCCAATTCTTCACCATCCAGCAGAGTTTATATAATGAATTCTTTGCTGAAAAAATATTTTCACCCCATCATCAAAACCACAACTCATACACAGATATGAGAAAATGTCTTCAACCTATCAGTTGTTCTATTTATGTTTTTTAAGTGACAATTAACCGTAATCGAACTGTTTAATATGGTTAACCGTGGTTCGGTTTTTTTATGGTTTTTTAGGATACGGTTATGGTTTTTGAAAACTAAAAACCATAAAATATGATTCAATTAACGGTTTTCCCAAAATAAACGGTTAAACGAACCGTTACACCCCTCAATGAACCATACTTGACCCCAAACACATTATTTGACTCCCGAGGTGTTCTCAAGCTTAGTCCTCACCCCGATAGGTTGTCCGGAGGCATATAGGTGTATTGAAGACTAGGGATGTGCATGATTGGAGTCTTTGGAAGTCAGACATACCACCACGGCACTATTTAGCAAATTAATAGGCGATCTGACCCTAAGCACCAAATCCCACTACCCTGACATGACAATGGCAATTGTGCCTTTGTCTTAGCAATTAGTAATGGTTCCTTGATCGTATATTGAATTATCTTGTCTAAACTATACTAGTCAACATGTTCGCGTACACAATGTATGCTTTCTTATATTGACATGATTCTTCCTTAAAACCACCGTACCCGGCCTTCACACAAAACACATGGGACTTGTCACTTCCACACGGGTTTTAGCGTGCATTTATTTACCCCGCTTGCTCTACATGTTAGTGTTGACAAAAAATCGTGAAAACAATTTTTGGGGGATCACAAAATTCTAACACAGAAAATAAGAGAAACTTTTGTATTCATTCCTCCAATTTGTATTGCATGGGTTTGCATTTCAAGCCTCATGGATGTAGGTTGTTTACAAATTTATGTTTCACAACCCCTCTATCCGGCCTCAGACGGTTTCCAACTGAATAAAAAAGAACAAAAATACAGAAATTACAAATAGTACATGACAAAGCAACTGCAAAAATAGATTTTGGGAGTCCATGTTCGAGAGCACTTTGTTTGCTCGAATATGACTCTTTGCTCGTGTGTATCCTACATCTCCTCTTCTATTTTCTTTCCCAAACTCCTCCAATGTCTTTGCCATGTGTTTAGAATAGCCTACTAATGTTTATGGATGGGTGACAATTGATATGTGTGTAATCAATAACATACCGCAAGTACACGGCGTCTATAAATAGACAGCGGCAAGTACGAGTCGAACCCATAGGTAGCGAATCAATAATAAATAATCTAAAGGCATCATACATTGACAATGCATAAAACTAAAGTAACTAGAATATGAGATGTTGATAATAATAAAGAGATAATCAATAATAACAATTAGATTAGGGCATCTAGAATCCATTAAACATTCCAAAACATCCTCTTTTTTTTTCTTTCATGTAAACATGTGTTGATCAGTTTTTCTAATTCAGATCTGGACCCAATCAAGGCATCCAAATTCGGATAATCTAACTTTTAAATCATTTTTTCTCAAAAGAGATGTTTTTTCTATAAAAATTTATCAAAATGCCCAATACCTCATTCTCGTTATAAAAGTGTTAAAATTACCTGATAACCACCTATCAAACCTAAGCATAGACTATAAAAAAGAACATACTTCCAAGCATAATCTATAAAAAGTAAGCATAGATGATAAAAGGTTTATTTTTGCATTGAGAACTACAAAAAGAAAGGTATCTGCTCGTATGAAGACAAACATATTCGAACATTCAAGTACATAAAACAACTAGATCAAGAAACATTCACATGAATAGAAGGGAAGTTAAAGCATACTTAACTTCATCTAGCAGCCCCGATCACTAAACTAACCGACCATTGCACTTAAAAAAAGATGATCTTCATTAAAAACATTTTTAAGTACAACTTCAGCTCCTCCTAAACCTAAGTTTTGCTTGGACAACGCCCCAAGCTACCTTAAAAAAATGGAAAAAGTGGAGAACTAGAACTAGAAGACCCTAAATCTAGAAGGGGGGGAAGAGAAGAAGAGGGAAGAGAAGAGAGGGGGGGGGGGGGTGTCCTAGGCTAGGGAGCATGCTTTGGATGTCCCCCCTAGGGGTCTATTTATAGTTTTTTCCTCCTCCTTTTTAGCTTGAGGCTCTTCCAAGAATAAACCTCTATCTTGGATCGACTTGTAAACAAAACAATTGTAATTTGAATTGGAGTTGATTTGATCATCTTTCTTTATCTTGAACTCAACTTTGAGTAGCGGGTCCCACAGAAAATCTCTTTGTTGCACAGAAGATAAGAATGTGTGGTGTGGATTGAGCAGAGGAGGAGAAAGAAGAGGAGATAGAGAGGGGATGAGGTGGACATCCAAGGGTAGTGGGCCCCAGGGTTGGACTCCCATTCTCCTTGGTTCTTTTTGAGTGAGATTTTTATCTCCCTTCTTTCTTTGACTTGATCTTCTAATCCTTCTTGTTTTCTAATCTACTTCTTCCTGTCTCATCACAAAACTCACTTGGATAACACTTCCTTAATTCAAATTCTTTTGGGATTCTTCTAGAATATTCTTAATTTGAAACTCTAATTTTGATAGGAGAGAAATCTTGAAAAATTGGAAATTTATAGAGAGAGAGAGATTTGTGCACCAGTGGGACCCACATTAGGCGTGCACTTGGGCTTGCTTCCCTTTACTTTTTTCTCTCTTCTTATTTCTTCTTTTCTCTTTCTTTCTTCAAATTATCTCTTTCATGTGGGCCCCCATTGCTTGTGACAATCCCTACACAGTAAGATAGACAAATCACTAGTAATGAATTAATTAAAGATGCAATGCATGGGATGCGTGGGCCCTACCTAATGCAAGATGAACTAATGCAATGAGATGCATGGTGCTTTAGATCTATTTAGTGGGACCCAGGAGTGATGAAAAACACTAATCTCTTAAATTCATGCAAAATTAAGTGTTTTTAGCTAATTTTCACTATAATTCCACATTTATGCTCAAATGCATGAAATCATGGGATTATGATACAATTTGTCCTAATTAAGTCTACAAATGCACATGAAATGATTGCTTTTTAACCCAATTTTGTAGACTTATCATCAATCAATTTTGACTGACAATAATCTTTGACAATCATCACTCTTTTTTAACAAGGATTACATCTATGCAAATTCAAGGGAGTTACTGATTTATGTGCAGGTTGGTGTTTCAAAGCTGTGTCATTCTGGACCATACCCGTATGGAGAACCAGAATGAAGCCATGAAAAGGGCTTGCACAACTAAGTCTCAAACAAAAATACCATACTTGTTTGAGTGAGGGAGACAAAGAAGGGAGTTCGAGCAATCGATTTTTGTTAGAAAGTGAGGGTTAGGCCATGGATATTCAATTTCTCCCTCTAGAGGAATACCTCCTGAGGTTGAAGACTAGATATGGGAGGCTAAGGTTCAGTCTTGCAGATGTTTGAAATAGGGTCTCACCTTCTCGAATGGAAATCTGAAAAAGGGAAAGAGTTTTCCTTGAGAATTCTAAGTTTGTAAAGAGTTAGATGACTTTTGGAGAGTGTGGAGAGGGTTGGAGAGGAGTAACAGTGTTTAGGATTGGGTAGGAATGCTGTGTGTCTCTTGAATGGTCATCCAAAGGACTTATGTATAGAGTATACAGGCAGTTCCAGCAGTTCCTGGGTGTTACAATTCGAGAATGAGTGACAAAAACTTACTGCAGGCCCATGTCCAAGCAAACATTGCTTCTTTCGGGCATGGAGTTCATGTCCGAGCAAACAGACATGGGTTCATGTCTGAAAGCCATTCAGACAGGGAATCCATTCTATGGGAAATGGGTCAAAATGATGTCCAAATGCTTTGAAACTTTGGAAAATCCCTTTTGGAATGATTTTTAGACTTTGAGGGCTTCATCACCATTTGAGCTTTGGAAATGGGCTTTAGACTTCATGTCTGTATGTCCCTTTTGCTTGTCACCCTGATCTCAAATGACCTCCACTGATCTTGAAATTGTGGGAAACTCTCTAGGGACTTGTTATGGATCATCATGGAAGATTTCATCTTGGTTTGACCTCTAGAAATGGGTCAAAGTGGCTCAGCTTTCAACAGCATCCAACCTATAATTTTGGTAGAAGATTATAGTAAGTTAAATGATATTCTTTGCTTTCCTTTCACTTAACTCAGATATTTCTCCTTATGTTAATGTTGTTTACTCTTTTTATAGCATCAGGCGATGAAGGAGGCAATGTTGTAAGTGCACCTCCATCTTGCTGGAGGCAAATTGATTTTGTTGTTGAAGGTATCTTGGTTCATTCCTTATAACTTCTCTTAAGAAACTCAATATTCCACCTTTTGGTAATCCGTTTGCATGGTGAATGTGGAACTTGTTCCAGAGGCTTCACAGCCTATTCCTACCCCTGGCGAGGAAAGCTGAGGTGTAAATATCGAAGTGTGACAAGATCAAGTTGTTGTACAAGAAGATCTACCACAAGCTTCGACAATTGAATAGGATGGGTTGGATCCTATTGAGATAAATCCTCCGGCTAATGTACAGTCAAGGCCGAGGCCTTTTGTAAATATAGAGTTGCCTCCAACACTGCCCATTGTACATGAGGAGACAGAGGAAGTGCAGATAAAAGTGGATCATCCAGCCAATGTACAAAAAGAGTCGGAGTGCATTGGAATAAGCGCATCGGCTACTGCATAGTTATAGCCAGAGGCTAATAGAGTAATAAACTCACATGTACAAGGGACTGAATTGCTACGATCTCCAACTGTTGTATAGGGAGAATCGGAGGATGTGTAGAGAGAGGGCAACATAAATCTAGTTGCTATAAATACCGACTTAGAAGTCATAAGGGAGGCTAGTCCTCCAGTTAGTGTATATACAGAAACAGAGGTTGTGGCTACCATCACGAAATCTTTTTTTTAACAAACAGTAGGTGTTTTTGATAAAGTCTTCAAAGACATTGCTGATCGGGTAGTAACCGAGGAGTCTTCTGAAGGTATTTTCAATTTTTTTTATTGTGGATTTAATTCTAGAATTATGTCTCATCAGCGCGCTTTTGTATAGGTCGATCTCATCCGGAGTCTCCTTCAAGGTCGACTCATAGGCCTGCAAAATTTGTCGATCTGGGACAAGACCAAGTCCAACAAGCCATATCTAAACCGCCAGTAGCTCCTCTTGCTACTTCTTGTGTTATACATCCTCAATTGAACAAAGATATTGAAGAAGTAGAAGTAGCTGATGTCATGCCCCCAGAAGTGAGACCAGGGATTATGCGTGAGATTAGGGGCAATTAAAAATTTTCAACATTAGTAACAACACTTGGCCCTAATCGTGTCCCAATATGGATCGAAAATCGCTGTGAGGTGAAAACATTTCCTCAAATACATAAAACAATAGCAGAAGCTTCATAAACACAAGTGGTATCTCCAGTTGTAGAGCTAAGAGCAAAGACTGAAATATTAATTAAAGTTCAAGTTGAAGACAGTTAGCAAAATATTAATTACAAAACGAAGGCCACACTAAAACCGGGCCTAATCAAAAGATGGACAAAAGAAACCAAAAGATGAATCTAGCCAAGTAAGCATGAAGGCTCTCGAGTACGGAGTCGATACTGCTAGACAACGCTGTCCGTACAGTAGTCTAAGAGGTCATTAGACTGATCCGTCTGAATCTCCTCCGTCGTCTCCTCCTCGGGATAGAAGGGCTCGGTATCTATGTACCAAGAGTAGCATCATCAGACACAATGGTCAGCAAGCTTAATTTACAGAAATCCACAAGATATGCAAACGAATCAAAGTAGTCAATAAACGAAATCATATTAAATGCATAGCATCCTGATCGTAAGAAATGCATAACATTCGAATCAAAATCAATCTAATATAAAAATCTAACAATTAGGCAACCCACACAAGCTAATACACCACGGGATAGTTTCGCATGACCCTTCAACTCAACATAAGAGCTGTGGTAAAGTGGCACGGATAAAACCCGGCAAGCAAGCGAGCAAAATGGATACCAAAGGGCCAACAATTATCAAAATCAAACTTCAATATGTATCCGATGTTGTACAACCATCAAAATGTAAAAAGTCGTACTGCGCAGACGTTCAATCCAAAGTCCTCACACAGAATGGTACCTCATCAGTGTTGGGCGTTAACAGCTGAGTGGTGCCTAACACAAAGAGTCCTAAACAAACAATAGTGTAGGGCTAGACTTTCTTGCATAAACAAGATATTAGTTAAAGAGAAACTACCTTTCCATCATCAAATCAAAGCCAACATCATCAAACATCAAACATCTTCAAAACCTCATCATAAGTAGTTCTCAACAAGCTTCTACAATCAAAGCCGCCTAGCCTCAACACACCATCAAACTTTAAAACAAACGGAACATCAAAGGGGATCCTAAGTCCATTATCTACGTTTTTCAATTAATCCCAAAACAAAACAAAGCAAAGCAAGCGAAGGAACATGGACATTGCATGTAGAAAGTACTAGACGGTACTATTCGGAATCAAAGGCAATAAACAATCAAATCCTAAGCCAATTGTTATTCCTGGAATCTCGTATAATCCTACTCAGTCAACGAAAGGAATAAGGTTTGCGATACCCAAACGAACAGTCTTCCTGCATAGATATAAAGAGGGTATCCCGTTGTCCCGTACCGTTCAAGATTGAGGTATGTTGAAACATGAGAAAACTGGAATAACTACGAGGAATCATCTGCTCAAAATATCCCTCGTGTATAGTCAAATGAGTCCCACAAGGGTAATCATGGTTCCACCTAAGTCCATAGACCAAGGGGCAATTTATTTCAAAAGGGGGGAAATCTGGTCAAACCAACAGCAGGGTTCAGTTAACCAACAAGATCGGTTAACTGAGGGTCGACCGACATAGCGACCGACTGCACAAAACATCCAGAAATATCGCTCTCTGAAACCGGAACCGACAGGTAGTCGAGGTGCAGTTTGGTCAATCGAAGGGTTGACCGACAAGCTGACTGACTGACAGTCCAACTCCTTCTTTAGAAAAATGTCACATTTTGGAATTGGAACCGACAGATCACTGAGGGTCGCTTTCTGTCTACCCGTACATGTAAAAACATCGAAGATCTTCTTCGTGTTCACTAGCCAATCATTAGCAGCCAACAGGGTCTTCCTGACCCGAAAACTCCTTGGGTCGCCTCTTTCTAAACCTCTCAAACAGTATACTAGGGTCGTGATCTCTATTGTTGATGACAATGCTTGGGCCCAAAGGTTGCAGAGGTTGTGGCTGAGGTTGAGGTCTATTCTGCAGAACTTCCAAAAGTTGTCTCTAGACTTGGGTCATTTCTTCGTCCTTCTTAGCTATTTGCTCTTGGAACCTAGTTTAGTTCTCATTTGCTTCCCTCCGTAATCTAGCCTGATTTTCGTTGGCTTGTCTCTGTTGTTCTAGCATGGCTTGGAGAAGTTCTTGGAACTATGCTGTTGTAGGTGGATTTTCTGGATCTGTTTTATTGTTGTTACTTCCTGAAGCATTTTGATGTGGTACTTTCCTTAGAGGCATGATGCTGTAAAATAAAATGTCAGTACATAATAACAAGGTTTGGGGGTTGGTTTCTAGGTCTCATACTAATGATCTAACGAGTTCACGAATCCTCACCACATCCCTAAGAATTTTTAGTTTCTTTTAAATGCTTGAAACATGTCCCGCTCTAATACTAGTCCTGTTGCAACCCCCGGACCTAGATTTCCGACCTGGGCCCGCGATTGATGTTCCCACAGGTTTCCACGGTGAGAATTTCCAAAACAAACACGGAACTCACACGAACATTGGTTTGCGGAAGCGTGTAGCAATCTCATCTAAACAAAACACTTTGTATAATATCAAATCACCATGCATATGTAAAAATCATTAAAACATAATATCAGGAGGGGAAGTATAACATTGCTTTCCCAACATAATTTAAGTTTCAAGTTAGCAAAAGTGCGTTAGACAAAGTTAAATTACAATCCCAAATATACAAAGGCCAACAAAGGCCAATGCAACTCAAAAGAACAAAATATGGAAACCCAAGCCAAGTACGTCGCAGTTCAAGATCCTGCCCGACGTCTAGATGACGTCGTTGGGTTGCCACTTATGAGCTGGGGGCGGCTCAAAAGCCTTTTCTCGGCATTCATCCTCAACGGCATCGGCGCCTGCACCTGAGCACCAAAACAAATGGATCACACACGATGGTCTGGCAGGTGATCAATTTAGACATAAATATAATTCATTTTAAAATTTGAAATAAAGAATGCTTAAAACCATTTAATGAATTCAAGACAAAACTTAAATCATATGCAAGATAAAACTAGCATGATTACAAGGAAAACATCATGATTCGTAAATCCATATTGAGCTCATCATTTCTCCGTCATACATAATGACAGGAGCAAGTAAAGACAAAGTGAAGCAAAGCGAAAAAAACCAAAGGCTCGAGCCAGACAAAGTGGGCGAGAAATTCCAGCCGTGGAATCGGAACAAAGAAATGTGTGTATAATACACGACTAATCTGCAGATAGTTCATATGTTTAAGGACCCCCTAACTAGGGAATTAGACTAGAAGGGCAATCCAAGCGCAGTGGTATTCGGCGGTAATCATGAATGCACAAAACATAATAATACTTATACAAAACTTATTGAAAGTAGGGGAAACACACTTATCAAAACAAAACAAAGCAAGACTTGCAAAAATAGCATAAGCTATAATAACATGAAGTTGAATAAGTGGTCCTCTTTTATACATTCTTGAAACAATACAAAACGAAACTAAGCTTGCAAGACGACACAAGTGTGAAGTAATTTCCTTTTGTCAAAAACATCGAGAATTTCAAACAAACTAATCAAGCCCATGCTAAGAGTCTTCGTTTGATCATCGTGTACTTAAAACCCAAAATATCGATATTTAGAGATAGTTTGGTGCC
This sequence comes from Persea americana, assembly GCA_029852735.1. Taxonomy (NCBI): domain Eukaryota; kingdom Viridiplantae; phylum Streptophyta; class Magnoliopsida; order Laurales; family Lauraceae; genus Persea; species Persea americana. The sequence goes on from CM056816.1 coordinate 22,347,761, forward strand.
CGTAGTTATTAGATATTTGTAAGTTTTTAATGCACAATATCATGCTAGAGTTCACTTAGCATAGTCTGGTTTTATCCTCTTAACAACACTATCAAAAACCCCCCTTGTTCTCCTTCAACCAATATTGCAGGTGCAGCATTTGGTCCGCTCGAGCGGACGCATTCAGAACCTAGTTCACTCAAGCTTACCGTTCGCTAAAGCGAAGTCATCCAGAAGCTGGTTCGCTCTAGCTCACCCAATATCCGCTCGAGCGGACTGGTTTCAGGTGCCGTTTCATTCAAACAGAAACTTGCTCGCTTGAGCGAGCCCAGGCTCCGTTCGAGCGAACAACCTTCTGGCTGAACCGTTCAGTGTAGAAAACCTGTTTTTCTTAAAACTTTTTGAATGCCTCACTCCTTCATTTTTCCATCTTCGAAACCTGCAAATCCCTAAGCCTCCATGCTCTCCAAGGGTAATTTCCATACAATACAACCATCCATGTTCAAATGAAATCATTCATCTACACAATTCCCACTTTTTTTATCAAAACCGTTTCCATTCATAAACAAGACATGTGTTTCCCATCTTTAATAAAATTCATGCACTTAGGGAAACAAATAACATGCAAACTAGTATAGAGTTTCAAATACAATGATGAATCCTTTAATAACAACATAATAACACCATTTATTAACAAGGATCATGCACTTTTAAAAGTGAGAATGCAACCCATAAAGTTTATGCAACAAAGAATCCATAAAGATCACTTGCCTCAATCAATGCTAATAAAAAAATCTTCTCAATAATCCTACCCCAAGCTGAGCCATGAAATCTACAAAAAACCCCATAGAAGAACCTCTCAAAATCAACCAATTTCTTGAAAACAAAGACCCATTTCGAAATGGGTGTTGCATGTGTGAAAAACAAGGTCCTTGAGAGTTCACAAGACTCTATGTCACAACCCCGAACTGGGACCCCTTCCTAGTCCGGCGTCGCGGCGCGGCGGGCCAAAAAATTCCGCCCCGCACGCGCTGATTAGTTTCCCACAGGTTTCCGCAGTGAGGATTCCACACGAATCACACACGTTCAACACATTTGCGGAAGCGTGTAGCAAACACTCATCAAATTACTTTCAATAAGGGAAAGTAGAAATGCATTCATAGACTCATGTCAGAGAGAGAAAACATCTATAGCATACCCATAGTTAAGTTAACGTTTACATCATATCCCAAAAGTAAGGTTAAGTTTTACGAGTTTCCCAAAATGAAATAAGCCAACATTGGCTAAATACAAAATCCCAAAATAACAACATAATGATTCCCAAAATGTTTCGCCTCTTGCCCCAACACGATGCCGACATGACATCGTTGGGCTGCCACTTTTGCCCAACGGGCTGCACACCTACGATCTCCTCGCACTCCTCCTCAGGGGCAACGTTACCTATATCTGAACACCAAAAACGAAGGGTCAGACACGACGGTCTGGCAGGTAATTGAATCAAATACAATCTTGCTATAAATCCTAGATTTACAATTGATAAAGCAAGTATAGTGAAATAATTGAATAAAGTAAATAGTTTAAAACAACATCCCTTATGAAACCACATGATAAATCATGACACACATTTGAATAAACCTTGGCAATCACACGAAGCTACATTCTCTGTCACACGAGGTAACAAGAGCACTCACTATAGAAATTCTCCATCACACAAGGTGAAAGGAAACACGAAAACATGACCCAGTAGAGCTGGGCGTCACTCACGAGTCCCGCCGCGGAACAGGCTAAATAACATGCACGATAATCCAAACTGCAGTTGGCATGAAATATTTAAGGACCCAAGGCGGTTGATCAAACCGACAAGGTCGTCCAAGCTGAGTGGTACCGACAAGAAAACAAATACACACTACTTTTCGAATCATGCTCGCTATGTTTAAATTTGGGAACTACTCACACTATTTCAAAAACACATGCTGTTTCACACGAATTCACGAATAATAGTCCAGACACGATGTGTATAAAAACACGATTTACACACTAAATCACAAAACGAGATTTTAGAAATCGCATATCCATTTTACAATACTCAATCAATTCCTTGGAATCATAACCTTTGAGTTCGTATACACTTTGAGGTCCCATGTCGTTCATTCGTTTAGATGGTACCCATTTTTTAACGATATTCAAAATATCAATGTGTATGCATTTACTAGGAAGGGTCCAAAAGGAATTGGAATTGAAAACCCCACTATTCACTTCATTTCAGAAATCTGGGTACAATCGGTCACCTGTTGGTTGGCCGTCGGCTAGCCGACCCTGAACAGGTCGGTTAACCGAGTGCTGACCGAGAGCTAACCGCCCCATTAAGACATGAAAACAACATTCTGGATTTGGAACCGATGATGTTTGGTCACCTGTCGGTCAACCGAGACCTCAACTTGAGGAAAAATGCAGCATTCTGGAAATGGAACTGAGAGGGTTCGGTCACCTGTCGGTTGGCATCGGCTAGCCGACCATTGACCGACCAGCTGTGGGAATGAAATTTTGAAGCTGTTTCCCTTCCTTTCTTTCTTCCATCACTTCTCCTTATAACACCTCTTTTCCTGCACGAAATTGAGCCCACATGCTCCTCCCATTTCATTAAATAACCATTCCTTTCAACTCTTAAAATCCATCAATCAATCTTCACAAAATTTCCAAGAACACATCTTAATGATTGAAAGACCACATTTTCAAATTGAATGACACAAATTTAAATCAGAATTCCATGACATAAATCAGAACAAGTGAGCATTTAAAACATGTACTTAGTGAATCAATATCAAGGCACAAAAATGAAATTAACCAATGAAGATTATTAGTAAGAAAATCAACTCATAATTCCAAAAAACATTGCATGCACGATCCCATCTCATTCAGTTACTTGCCTTGGGTAGAAAAGCACTCAAGAAAATCTCCTCACACACCTCTCTCTAAAGCTAAACTCCAATCTACAAAAGACTCTAAGAAAACCGCTCAAAATCCTATAAAATTTGAAATCAAGTGAGTCCTTAAAGAAATCCCTTGCATGCATGAAAGAAATCTTCCTAAGGGTTCAATAAGACCATGGTTGAAAGAAGGAAGCTATTGCTTACCTTTAGAAGCTCTAACAATGGACAAAGGCTTGGAGAAGAAGATGGTTTCAGCTGGTTCTCTTAAAAAATGGTGTCAAGAGATAGCCAAGAGGAAGGAGAAGGGATTTGTGTGATCAAAGCTCCATTTGCACCAAGAAAAAGAGACAAGTAAGAAGAGAGAGAGTGGCTGGAAGAGAAGAGAGGAAGAGTTGGTTTTTCTCAAGCTTCAGCTGGTTTGAACGAATGGAGAAGAAGAAGGGAGTGCCATGAGTTTGATTCTTAAGTTGGGTGGGGTGTGGGGCCCACAAAGCCATGTGGTTCAAGGGTTTAAAACTCCCTCTTGTGAGTCCTGGATGAGATCGACGAAAGAGAGAAAAATGATCGTCGAAATATCTAGTTTCCAAAAAGTATAATTTTGACACATTTTTGGGATTTCAAAATTCATGCACAGATTTTGAGGTGAAAAGACCGTTTTGCCCTTTTTGCTGAAAAACATGATTTCGGGGTTCAATTACACATGGGGGAGATTTCCAAGGTTATTAAAAAAAAAAATCAAAAATACAAACCCAAAAGATAAAAATTGATAGTTTTCTCAAAAACCAAAAATTTCGGATTCCCACACGAGCCCGCGATGCACGGGCGACCCCGGGCCTGGTCAAACCTAACTCAACGCCTTCAAAATTCTCCAAAGCTACTCAAAATGTTAATCTAACTAGAAATCTAAGTTAATCGTCCTCTAACCCTCTTACTAATTAAACACGGCTAAAAAAACGATTAACCATATTAAACCTAGGTCGGGGTCTGACACTCCATTAACAACAAGGAAGGAAGCTCTTACCTATACCTAACCAAACAAGGAAGAATGAGGAAGAAGAAGAAGTTGTCCAGCAGGAATCTCCTAACAAATGGATTTGGTGAAGAGCTAGCAAGGAGAGGAAGAAAAAGATGTGTTCAGATTTTTTTATATGAGTTCTCTAGCTAAGACATGCAAGAGAACAATATGAAGTGGAGGAAGGGTTCCTCTCTAAGCCTTCTCTTGAGAAAAGTTGCAGGAAGCACAAAGAAATTCTGAAATGTGAGGGAGAGGGAGATGAGACTTAAGTGAGGGAAAGTGGGCCCCATCAAGCCTAAACTTGGAATGATTAAAACATCAGCTTATAGGCCCCGGATGAAAATGACGAAGAACACTAAAATAATCCTTGAATAACTAGATTCCAAAGAGTACAAATTTGACATAGTTTTGAGATTTTGAAAATTGGGTCCAGATTTGGGTGCGCAAAGACAATTTTACCCTTTTGGCCAAAACATTGGTTTCTGGGCTTCGAACGGGGACGAACTGAACACGAAGATTGTAGGAAATTATGAAACCATTTAAAATAAATCAAAATCACAATTTAAATCAAAATCCAAAAATCATCCTCTCATGCTCACACGTGCACTCAGGGCATCCCCGTGTGTGTCTGACTAAAACCAACGCTCTCAAAATTCGCAAAGCTGTTTTCCAAGACTAAATCGAACCATATTATAATCCAACGAACACTAAACCCTTTTAACACTAAACACTCGCTTAATTATCACTAATCGCGCTAATCCTGGGTCGGGGTCTGACACTTGCCTTGATGAGGAGCTTAAGAAAAACGCAGGAAGAAATTTGGGGAAAATCCTCTTTGAGCTCAATTTGGAAAAAATGGCTTCCAAACCCAAAACCTCTCTACAAAATGAATGCAACGGGAGGGGATGAGCTTTTCTAATCCATTTCTAAGCCAAAGGGAGAAGCATAACTAGGTCAAGTAGCTTGGGGAGCTTACCTTTGAATTGGTTGTGAATGGAAAGCTTATAAAATGGAATGGTGGAGCCTTGGAAGCTTGAGGAAGAGGATGAGAAGCTTGGCCGGCAAGGATGGAGCTCCGGTGGCCGGAAATGGTGAGAAGGCCATGAAGGGGCTAGGTCTTGGAGGTAGCATAGTGAAATGAGAGAAGAGATGGAATGAATGAGGGGATGGGGTTATATTAGGTTAGGTTAAATGACTAATTATAGTTTAGTCCTTGGTTTCACCTAATGTGAATATTCGGGCCTTTTCAACGCGTTGAATCGAAACGCGACAGAAGACTAAAGTTCGTGAAATGACGAGACTTACCTGATGCACCCGAACTCACAAAAACTCATAATCTCATAAAAACTCCTGAAAACTCCCCGAAATTGCAAACCACCGCCTTACTGTACCCAAACGAACTCGGACTCGCACGAGACTTCTCAGGGAGATCCACACACCAAACCCGACTCGTTAAGACTCTAAACACACTTACTAACTAATCTCGCAATTAATTATAATTAATGAGGGGTTAGGGGACGGGGCGTAACATCCTCCCCTCCTTAGGATATTTGGTCCTCCAAATCTCTAACTCCTCTGGAAATAACCCTGGATACTTCTCCTTAACTTGATCCTTGAGTTCCCAAGTTGCTTCTCTCGAATTGTGATGCTCCTATTGCACTTTGACCGAATGAATGGTCCTAGTCCTCAATATCTATTCCTTTGTATCGATGATCTTCTTCGGTCTCTCCACAAAGGTAACATTTGGCTGAACATCTAAAGGCTCGTGATGTAGTACATGTGAAGGGTCTGGAATGTACTTCCTCAGCATGGAAATGTGGAAGACTCTAAGAACTCCTGCTAACTCTGCTGGTAGTATCAATCTATAAGCCACTTCACCCACTTGCATGTCAATCTCAAACGGCCCAATATATCTCCAAGCCAATTTTCCTTTTTGACCGAATCTCATGGTTCCTCTAGTCGGTGAGACTTTGAGAAATACTTTGTCTCCGACTTGAAGCTCCAAATCTCTCCTCTTGGGGTCTGCATAGCTCTTTTGATGGTTTCTTGCAATCTTCAGCCTGTTGATAATCTGTTTCAATTTCTCACTGGTATCACTGATGATCGAAGGTCCATGAAAACTCCGAACACCAATCTCTTCCCAACAAATTGGGGTCTTGCACTTCCGTCCGTACACTGCCTTGAACGGTGCCATCCCGATACTGGAGTCATAACTATTGTTGTAGGGAAACTCGCATAAAGGAATACTCTTCTCCTAATCTTTTCCAAAATCTAAAACGAATGCCGTCAACATATCCTCCATAGTTTGGTTCGTCCTCTCAGTCTGTCCATCGGTCTGAGGATGATACACAGTACTGAAACTCAATGTAGTCCCTAAGGCTGCTCGCAAACTAACCCAAAACCTGCCCACAAACCTCATATCTCTATCAGAAACAATGGAGTCTGGAATCCCGTGCAATTTGACTATGTTGTTAATGTACTTATGTGCCAAAACATCCACGGAACCCCTCATCTTCATCGGAATGAAGTGTGCTGACTTGGTGAGTTTGTCAACAATTACCCAAATGCTATCATGGTTTCTCATCGGTGGTAATCTTGCAACGAAATCCATGGTGATGTGTTCCCACTTCCATGCCGATGTCTCCAATGGCTGAAGTAACCATGGAGGTTTCTGATGTTCAACCTTCACTTGTTGGCACACTAAACGCCTCGAAACAAATCCTGCAATTTCCTTCTTCATGTTATTCCACCAATAGAAGCTCCTCAAGTTCTGGTACATTTTGGTGCTCCCTGGATGAATAGCATAACGAGAGTGGTGTGCCTCAACCATAATCTTATTTCTCAAATTTTGCACATCCAGAACACACAATCTGTCCTGACAATACAACACATCCTCTACGAGTCTGAACTCTGGCCTGTCTGCTATGTTGTTAATCAACCTGACTAATTCTGAATCTTCTCTCTGGCTGCTCTTGATTCTGCCCAAAATCTCAGGTTCCCAAGTATGCATGTTTGCAATCATCACCTTCTCAGTCTGAGACTAGAACGCTACATCCAAATATCTGAATAGCTCTGTCAAGGCCCACTTTGTTTGTAGACATCCGGCATTTACTGTCTTTCTACTCAATGCATCTGCTACTACATTTGCTTTCCCGAGATGATACTTTATCGGGAAATCGCAGTCCTTAATGTATTCTATCCATCTGGTCTGCCTCATGTTCAGATCCTTCTGCCCAAACAAGTACCGAAGACTCATGTGATCCGAATGAACATCAAATTTCTCACCATACAGGTAATGTCTCCACATCTTCATTGCTGTAACTACTGCTGCAAGCTCCAAATCATGGGCAGCATATTTCTTCTCGTGCTATTTCAACTGTCTGGACCCATAGGCCACTCCTTTTCCTTCTTACATAAGTACGCATCCTAAACCAATTCTTGAAGCATCTGTAAAAATCACAAACCCTCCCGTCTCTGAAGGTAAGGTAAGGATAGGGGCTATGGTCAATCTGGTCTTCAACTCTTGAAAATTCACTTCACACTGCTCTGTCCATACAGAAGGAACATCTTTCCTCGTCAATTTGGTCAAAGGAGTTGTTATATTGGAGAATCCTTTCACAAATCGTTTGTAATACCCCGCTAAACCTAGAAAACTCTTGATTTGCGCCACTGTCTTCGGACTCTCCTAGTTGATTATTGCCTCAATCTTCGCTGGATCCACTGCTAAGCCTTCCTTAGAGATGATGTGTCTAAGAAAAGACACTTGCTCAAGCCAAAACTCACACTTACTAAGCTTGGCATAGAGTTGATTTTCTCTCAAAATCTGTAAGGAAGTCCTCAAATGCTCTGCATGATCATCTCTAGACCTCGAATAGACTAAAACATCATCTATGAACACCATTGTGAATTGATCTAAGCATGGTGCAAAGTTCTTGTTCATCAAGGCCATGAAGACACTCGGTGCATTGGTCAACCCAAATGGCATAACAAAAAATTCATAATGGTCATATCTAGTCTTGAAGGCTGTCTTCTGTACATCTTGGTCTCTGACTCGCAATTGATGGTAGCCTGATCTCAAATCAATCTTCGAGAAATGTTGTTCTCCCTGCAGCTGATCGAACAACTCATCTATCATGGGCAATGAATATTTGTTCTTGATTGTAACTTGATTCAACTATCTGTAGTCTATGCACATGCACATCGAGCCATCATTTTTCTTCACGAACAACATAGGTGCACCCCATGGAGACACACTCGGTCTCACAAATCCTCTATCCAAGAGATCCTATAAATGAGCTTTCAACTCCCTTAACTCCGCTGGAGCCATGCGGTAAGGTACTTTCGATATCAGTGCCGTCCCTGGCGCAAGCTCAATTGTGGAGTCTATCTCTCGAACTGGTGGCGGCGGCTGGCGTGGATAGGGAGAAAGAGGGAGAGGAAGAGAGACATGGAGCAGGAGATAAGGAGAGGGAGAGGGAGGCGGGCGGAAAGGGAGATAGAGAGGGAGAAAAGGGAGGGAGAGGGAGTGTAGAGAGAAGTTGAGAGACTATAATTTGAATTAAATTCAATCCAATAAAAACCACAAGTGCACAGTTGTCTGCATGAGATAGTGGCAAATACATGTCGAATCCCACAGAGAACCGTACTAAGTTAAAAATTAAAAATCTGAACTTTTTAAACTAAATAGAAAATGTGATGTATAGTAGATCAGAAACATGAATTAAATAAAAATTATAGATGCAATTAATCTACTCTTATGTCTCAAAATAACTTAGATCAGAAACGACTCAAGCTTTTTGATCTAGAGGATTTGTCAATAGAAAAAAACAGTTTTAATTAAAATCAATGTCCAAGAGCTCCTTCGCCTCATAAAAGACCAAAAATTCCTAAGTATCACCCATCAAGTTAAATATAGACTATCAAAAGAAACTGATTCCTAAGCATAGTCTATCAAAACAATCATAAGAGATCAAAGATCAAATCAGTAAAATCCAAAACAGAGGTTTGACTCTCAAGCATGAAGATAGATCTATTAATTTAGTAAGGCATTCATTAAAAGAGACGGAAAAGAAATAGAACAATCACTTGAATTAAAATGAAAATCTACTTAACTTCATCTCTATGCTCCATATCAAAAGTCTAGTCAGCCATTGAAAAGAACTTTAGGAGTATCTTCATTAAAATCATTAAGTCTTTATAATGATTCTTTCAGAAATTCTCTCTTCTATACCTAAGTATCTGAAACAAGGCTTTAGAAATACCTTAAAACAATTCAGAAAATACAGAATATGGGGGAAGTGAAGTGGAGAAGAGAGTGAGGAGAAGTGGGACATCCTTAGCTAGTGAAAAAAAATGTTTTCGGACATCCCATGGTGGCCTCCTTTTAAAGTTTTCTGGTTCCACCTAGATCATTGTATCTAGACACCATTTGCAACTTGGGATTGGGATTAAGGTTTTCCCCAAAGATGAGAGGGAGTCTCATCCTTCTTAGCTTGAATGGAGATGAGGTGAGCTGATAGCTTAGCTAATCTTTAGATGGGGTCCCACATATGGATGTGCAATAGTTTTACTTTAATGGTGCATATTTTATTTGGAATCTTGCCTAAAAATATATATGCAACTTTTTTGCCCCTTAACCTTGTCAATTAAGCTCCAATTTGCGCAATCTTGGGCTCTGCGGACATCTACTTTGAAAAAGACTTCCAACAGCAGGTCGATTGTGCCGATGTGACGCTCGGATTGAGAGTTATGACCACTTTAAATATGTTATTTTTAGAAAAAAAAAGGGATTAACTTTCAAATCTTTAATTGTAAAAGACTTTCTATCTGCACACATTTTGAATTTGAATCGAAGGAATGTGGATCAAGCTGTGGCTAATTCAAAACTCCTTGGCTTTTATCTCCTACTAGAATTATATTCTTTGAATTATCCAAGAGATTATTCAAAGTACTTCAAATCTGCAACTAATGTGGACCTTGCCATGTGGGCCATCTCTTCTGCTTGAATGGTGACCCTCACAAGAGGTCTTTCACTTAAACTAGGACTCTTGAATTAGTGCAAGATGAGTGGACCCCCCCTCTAGTTGACCTTTACATGAGTGTGTGGGGTCCACTTGGTGAATTTTTCAATTTACTTCTTTCTCGGCTTCAATTCAGTAATGCGGGCCCAAGATGACTGTGTGCTTTAAAGTGGGTCCCGTAATAGAGTCTTGATGAAACTAGGACTCTTCAAAACCCTCCATAGAGTTCTGTGGGTCTTACAATTCTCACTTCCTGCTCAAAATTAGCTCAACCAGTGAAGTACTAAAGAGTCTTGATCAAACTGGGACTCCTTCGTGAAAAGTCCTAATCCAACTAGGATTCTTCGAAAGTTAGGGAATTAGCTTGAAAAGTTGAAATAATGTAAGAAATGTGCATGAAATGTCTAAATTCTCAATTTTGAGGGGAAAATGCATAAAAGGATGAATTTATGTTAAAAATGGTGCATTTATCTTAATTAAGTCCAGAATTCTACAAGAAATGATACCTAAATGATGCAATTTTATGGACTTAACAACATATGTTAGGGTAATTTAGGAAAAATGGGGTGTGTAGAGAGTAATTTTGTTAAGTTTTTAACTTAAGTGGTGGGTGTAAAGAGAAACAATGTGGGAAAAGAAAAAATAAGTGTGATTTTAATAGCTCTCGACTGAGTTTTCGAACTTTTCTTCAAAATGCCCAAATTGCCTTGTTTAAAAGAAAAAAATCACTGGGATCCCTTCCCTATCATCACCCTCTCCCACATGCTGTGCCCTAGGGGCATCCACCCCTGTTGGATTCCGAGAAAAGTCCATGCGGCCTATAATCCCGCTACTATAAAGAGTCTACTATAAAGAGTCTACTATAATCCCGCTACTATAAAGAGTCTAAAATCTCGATTGTTGTCACACAAGGATCCCATGTAACACAGGCTTGAAACTCCATCCTAAGGTCACCATAAAGATAACTTGAACCACTCAAGACAAATGTCATACCCACCAATAATCTATCGTATTATCCAAGACTTTCAAGACAATAGGAAATATGATTTACACAACGATTGTATGCAAGTGGCCAATAACATTTCATCATTTGCTCAATCAAACGGTGGGATCCAGTTGTTTATTGAGCAATATATCACTTGAGGGGATGAGATTCATCTCGCGCGGTGCAGAGTACCCCTACATGTGACCCACTCACCCACCACAATGGATGGAGGGATGGGGATCCACTCGGGTTTTACCCATTGTGACTGTGACCAGACAGGGACAGGCTGCCTGTGGTGATAGGTCCACTTACTGTCACCGTAGGATCCGGACTCCACAATCGAGTTCAAGTTCGTATTCCCGTGTGTTTTTTCTCCGAATGGTAAGAGTCTTTACAGAACTTTTGTGACTAGGAAGACAACTCGCCCTCCAGGTCGAGCGAAAGCTCTTTATCTTGACTCTTTCCATATAAAGAAGGAAGAAGAAGAAGGAGAAGTTCAAGCGGCTGAGCCTTAGCCTATTCGTTTAAGGTACTCTCTCTCTTTCCCTCTCTGCTTTCTTTCATGCTTTCTTAATAGTTTTGTAGAGCAGCATTCTGAAAATGGCTTGAGGGGTTTTAGGGTTTGGTCTCAACTCTCGAGAGTAGATTTAGATCGCATTGGGCATTCGATTTTGGGTGAGAGCCAAAGGAGGGATATGGTTTGGTCCGTTTGTCCATTTGAAAGAAAAAAAAAATAAAAAAATACTCCATTCGAATCAGGCATCCATTTGCAACTACAAGACTCAATCGGGATTTTTGTAATTTTGCAACCACACAAATCTTGTCATCATTTTTCACCTCACTTGTAATTTTGAACTCCATTCAAGTATTAGATAAGAAAACCAAAAACAGTCCATACATATCACATTTCACATGTGTAATGTTTATAAGCTGAAGGAAATAAGAATAAAGATGTTTTTTGAATTGGAAACATCTTACTAAGAGGAAACACTAAAGCTGTGTTGGAATTAGGCTAGTTGTAAAGAACTGTCCTAGAAGGTACTTTGTTGGAAGTTTATTAAAGCTGTGATGCAGCCTCTCTCTTTCTCACACAGACAAGGGAAGAACTTCCTACTGAGAGCGCTCTAAGAATTCGATCTCATATACTTGTCCCTTTTTTATTTTCGCTGTAGACAAAAAGCAGGTGTGAATCCCAACATTAAAACCAAATCAAATACACTAGGTTGCTAACCAACACTTGCAATGCTTTCAGCTAATGGGAAAATCCTCTATAACAATCTTATTCCAAAACTCTTATGTCAAAATATTCTCTACAATTTACATGATTACATCTATTTCATAAGTAAAAGAAGAAATTTTTTTTATAATCCTCCCAAACCCTATTGAGATTAGATTAACTAGTGTCAATTCTATTGGTCTTATATCTACTTGGATTAGATAATTATTATAATAGTGGGTGAGATAACAGCGAGTCAGTTTGATTAATGTAAATTAAGATTTTTCATTCAATATGATCAATATAATGTGCATGGAAAATTGACTTTATGCTTACCTTACCAAAACATAAAAAAGACTTTAAAATGACATTTTCAATTGACCATCATCTGCCCCTCCTCAAATGACAATCGTCCACCCCTCCTCAAATGAAAATCCTGGGCTTGCGACTGAAGTCTCTTCAAAACCCTTTTCCCTTCTCTCCACTTCCTCTGTCCTCTCATCCACCCAACAGCAACTGACAACATCCCCTGGCGACCCCATGGCAATTTTCTTCCCTTCCTTTTTCTTTCTTCTACTTCTTGGAGCCACCGGCAGCCATGACATTCCAGCAGTCTGCAGTTGTTCTCTTTCTCTCTCTCTCTGGGAGTTACACTGTCAAAATGTAATACCAATATGCTACTGTGTGTCTCTCATGAAGTTGGGATATTACACCGAAAACTCCAGAAGACATCTGAGTAATAGGCAATGGAAAAATGAGCTGAATTTTGCTCATATTTTCATGGTCAGCAAAATCCAGTGGACTGCCCCAAGTCAAATTGGATGGTGCAAGAATTGTGCACTTTAGAAACTTCCTGGGTCCATTTGTTGACGATACAGATGGTTGGTTATACATGGAGTATAACCTACAAGTTCAGTTTCCATAGCTTTCATCGCTATCAACGAGCTTAGGAATGGCAGTAGTGCAATGGTTTGTGATGCAGGACTGTGCATCAACTAGCCTAGATGATAATTGTGAGATCAGAAAATGATCAACGGTAACAATTAAAATATAAAATAAAATTCAGATCACATCACTTACATAGAATTTCAGTTATAGCATGTTTGGTAAGCATCCACTGAGAGGAATCCTCTCCATTTTTCCTTGGAATAGAGGAAAACCCATGTTTAGGTAATTTTCTTTGCGGAGGATTTTTTGCCCTAATGATTTTCAAAAATCAATTATAACATGGATTTCCCCGGTCTGACCTTCCCCCATAGGAACGAATGAATCATCAATAAAAAAGGAGGAGGTATAAAAGCTATTTCTTCACATGGGATTCTCGCCCAGAGAAACATTCGTCTCCTCTCTTCTTGGTTTGTTGCCCTAGACGTTCCTCTCCTGCACTTGCAACTTTGAAGCATCGGAAAAGTCTCTCTCTGGCCTGCTATTTTCTCCAAACAGGCGTGTCTCCCTCTCCCCCTCTCTTCCTCCCCCCCCTCTCTCTCTCTCCTTATTTGACGGCCAAACCCAAATCATGTTGTCGTTGGGTTATCTACAGCTATTTCTTCATCCTCTCTCTCGATTAGAGACTGAGAAAGGGATTTGATCTCATTTGGTCAATCATCTGGTTGTAGAAAACTGTAAAAGACGGTTTCTTTCTGTAGGGCATGTTTTTATCCCCATTTTCCACAGGAAAGGGGATGGTTTTCTGCAGAAACATTATTTTTCATGCGTCATCGTATACGCGAAAATACGAGTTGGCATCCGATCGAAGGTTAGGAATCTACCCCCCCCCCCCCACCCCACCCCACAGTGCTGATGACCCTCTTTCTCTCCATCTTCCTCCCCCTATTTTTCTTTCCCTCCCTCCAGGCTGTCCAAGATCCCTCATTCTTTCTCATCTTCCATGTCTTCTAGTTTGGGGCAGGTATGACTGTGGAGTGGGATTATGAAGAGGGTTCTCTCTCTGTTAGATACTAGCTGAGCCATTGCTGCTGTTTCAATTTTTTTTTTCAATCATTGGTTGGATCTGCCGAATCTAAAGAGGGGAAAATGTCGTTGTTGGATGATATCTTTCAATCTCTCTCTGTTTCTATCTTCATCTCTCAACCATATGCATCTACTCCCCTGTTTGAGATGTTTTTTTTTTCTTTGTTAATTTATTGTTTATTATTATTATTTTTTTTGTTATCATTGGTGTTGGCATCTGAATTCACCCAAATCATTGTTGTATACACATAATGTTATCATTTTCTTACAAAAAATGAGGACCGCCTTGTAAAATTTTCTGATAAAAAAAATGAAGGAAGCATGTAATTTCTTCTTTCAGTTCCTTTAGACACCTATTACATTTGAGAATTGTCACCGGTGTAGACAATTATACTAATGAAGATACCTTCAATCTGTTCTGTGTGTCCAAAAAACTTGCTCATTAAAATTCTGGTCTGGGTTATCTTGATGACAGTTCTCTATGTGCCTATTCTCTTTAGTTATCTTGATGATTTTTTTTCTTCTTTTTTTTTTTGGCAGTAGAGCGCTTTCTAGATATTATAAAGTCAGTCTTAGTTCTTCAGGTAATGAAAGTTATAGATGGATATCCGCTGTTTATCTTTTCAACTGAATGTATCAAGGTGGCTGTTTTCTGTGGGACTGCTCTACATATATGTTTTTTTTTTTTCTTCTAGCTTTGTTCATTTATATGATATGTTGAAGCAAGTTCCTCTTGGTTTACACTGTGAGGAGTATACAGAGCCTACCATATTTTATATGCTGGTGTAGTTGCTGCCCTTATTGCACTGCATGATTCTCTTCCTTCCCCTTCAAATTCAAATGACATTGATGAAGGCATTGATCTAAGGGGTATATTTGCAAACATG
Source organism: Persea americana (assembly GCA_029852735.1). Classification (NCBI taxonomy): domain Eukaryota; kingdom Viridiplantae; phylum Streptophyta; class Magnoliopsida; order Laurales; family Lauraceae; genus Persea; species Persea americana. The sequence continues at coordinate 22,362,764 of CM056816.1, forward strand.
CAACTAGTCCTTACTGTTGATGCAGCTCCTTGAAAATTTGAAGTCTCATAAGCTTATGTTGCATTGAATTTTCATAGTTATTAAAAAAGTTTATATTTGACATGATTGTGTGTTATTTTAGTTCTTTTTTTTTTTTTTTTTTGGAGGTCATTCATGCATGGTAGAAGATGAGAAGGATCCTGTTTTTCATAGAATCTTCCATTATTTTTGCCTTAAGTTGGTTATTGACTCAACTCTATGAAACCTTTTCTGAGTTTTGTGTTCAGTATACCCTGCTTATACTGTCCAGTTTCTGATTTTTAATACAGTCACCATTTAAAAAAAAACAGAAACTCTATGAGAATTCAGACCTTGTTCTTTTGAAAAGTATGCTGCTAGATGAGATCTTTTGCTGTTTGGGGACAAGTGCAAAGAATAAACTACGAGACCTTTGCATTGACATTATGAAAAAAAAAAATGATAGTTGTTTTGTGCAGTTAGATTTTTGAGCAGTCAGTGATACGCTTGGGCAGGCATATGGATTTTTGAGCAGCCAATGATATGCTTGTTTTCTAACTTGTTTGTGGTGTATCTTTAATCTAAGCTGGACCATCTGGTATATGGAAATTTTAAGTGATTGTTTGATGGGGCCCACATAATTGATGAATGTAGTCAAGTTTGTCATGTGTTGTATTGAGTAACAAATTCTGTATGTACATTTTAAATCATTTTTGTAAGCATGAGATTATTTTCCAATGCAACAACATGTTGCACCAATCACCAACGCATAGATTTCATCAAGGAATCTATTGTTGCACCAAACAACTATGAGGAATCTGGGCATGTTTCTTTTGTTGCACCAAATTCCAGCAATTTTGAAGTAGCAATCTTATGGTTAGGGTCCCTGATTGCCTTTTCAGTCTTGTAACCTGGTAGGCCTATATAGGCTTGTTTGTTGTCAATTCCTGTGGACATCTCATTCCACAAGTATCAACATTCCAACACCTGCAACCTGCAGTCAATTCAAGACAGCACTTGGAGAAAACAACCTCACATAGAACACCCAATTTCGATAGTCCACCTCATATACAACCCAATTTAATTTTCAGTTTTTTTAACTCATATACAACCCTATTTAATTTGTAGTTTTTTTCTCCAATTTACAAAAACTGAATCCATTGGATTGAATGCCAAACCATTCAAACTCATTTAACATCACACAAAAACTCAGCACAACACAAAGAAGCCATCCGAAATGAATAAGGAGATTCCATTAACAAATTCATTCCATCAACAAATTCCATCTAATAATCCATTTTATTACAATTATGACTCCAGCAACAAAAGTTTTCAATTATAAAAACCCACAATTCCATTGCAACATCCAAAAAATGGGCTCTACGTTGAAAACCTCCACTCCATGTCTAGGGCTTAGGAAAATCGGAGAGAGATGGGACGAAGGGGAGGGCAGCTGCGCGATGGAGGTGGGTTTAATTGGAGATGATGATTTGGGATATAAGATATGATGAGTGGTGTGAACCGAATTTTAAATAGAGATTACCAATACTTTTTTGTCATTAATTGACCAATACTTTTTTATCATTAATTTTTTTCTGCGGATTCCTCTCGCATTACCCGAACGTGGGTTTGAAGGAATCATCTCTGATTCCTATGTGCTAGCCAAATGTGTAATGCGATTAATCCTCTACCTCATAAATCATTTTTGAAGATAATATAAACCTATGGCACCAACGATTCATCCGAATAGAAGATTCCTCTTCCGTTACCAAACGTGCCCTAGGGAAAACATTGATGATTCTAGGCCTTGTCACAATCCCACAATGCGAACCTCCCAAATCTAAATTGAGAGTCTCAATGGAAGATGTCTCTTCCGTTAGCTTAGGGATCGACCAACAACAATCAAATTTGTTGTCCCTTTCAAGGATTTCACAAAGGCTGGGCTCAAAAGGGAATTATCAACAATATAGACGTGGGGTAGTGTTTGATTAAGTAACATTCAAATTCAAGAAACAATCTTGCAGTTGCAATCAATCCAAAAGGTTGAGAAAACAGGCCTTTACAATGAAACAACAACCAAATAGGTCAAGATCCCAATAAGGGATGGTCGAATGGGTCAAAATCCCTATGAATAGGGTTTGGCCAAGTGGAGAGGGATTGAATGGGGTTCACTAGTCATCACACCAGTCCTATTGTAGGAGAGAGCACAAGATCACCTGAAACTCTTGTTCATTGACCATTAAGTCTAAGAGAATCATTACATCACTTATATAGGCAAAGCATCAACCCTAAAACTAATCTTAACCATCTAAACACACTAACGGTCAAGATTAAAATATCCAAAAATAAAATAACTCACAAGAAATAACATAAATTAAAAAATGACTCCAAATATATAAATAAAACAAAATAAAAGGCTCAATGGTTAGGCTGTACCCCCCATGGCCCTATGATTGTACGGATTTTTTTGTTTGTTTTTGTTTGTGTGTGTGTGTGTGGGGGGGGGGGGGGGGGGTGGTTGTTTGTTCTCCTCCTATCTTACTTGATGCCGGCTCCCATTTGGCACATCCTTATCTGGGGTCTTCCAGCTTTTGTCTTATAGGGTCTTTAACTTGATCATGTGGATGATCGGGCTAGATCCAACTGTTGATCTTTGTTAAAATTAAGATCCAATGGTGGATCTTTATAATCAACATGATAAAAGGGCGTGCTTAGATGGAGGACATCAGTGCACTGTTCTTCTCTGGTAGACCTTAGATGAAGGAGCACTGATGTCCTCATCGGTTTGCTTACTAGTTGAAAGAAATACATAATAAGGGCATACATGGTATTGATGTCGAAAGGTAAGAAGATCTGAAGACAGGCACCTTGACGAAGAAACACGAGGCCCACCTATGGTCAAGCCAACTCCCTCACATTCACTAACCCTTCCCCCATTTAGGACAAAGAATGCCGCGACCAATTTAATCCTCCCCATCCAGGATGGAGGAAGTGTAGAGAAGGGGTAGGGTTTTGGAGAGGGTGAGGAGAATGAATGGGATTTTAGGGTTCTTATAGACGAGGGCAATTTTGGCATTTTGAAAAAAAGGGTAGAAAACTCGCTTGTAACGACTCATTTTTGCCGAGTGTCTCTGATTGAAATATAGGTGGAAAACTTAAACCCTACAATGAAAAGTCAATTTCTTGGGTGCTTTTGTTTTGAAAATTGGGTAAAACTCGGTGTAGAGAAATTCATTTCCGAGAATTCGGATGCTGTTTCGGTTTGGCCTCCAAATTGAAATATTTCGTCCAATTTGGGATTTCGGTGAAATTTTTCGGATTTATGTTTTAGAAAAATATAAAAAACTAAAAATATATAATATAGAGGATTTTACGGGAAAAAGCCCCTAAGATGGCTCGTGCACGAAAAAAGACCTCATAGTTCAAGTGCACAGAAAAGGCCCTCCTGCCAATTTTAACTTCTTTTTTTGCCTTTTTTTTATCGAGTGATGATATAGTCGCTTGTTTCAATTCAACAACGATATTGCCGCCAGTATCTCATCTTGTTGAAATGAGAGGATCTTATGTGCAAGCAGGGCTCTGGTGGCAAGGACCACTTCTGTCTTCTTACTTTACCAAGAAGCTTAAAAGCGCTATCTAGGTCATGCTCCTTAAAGAGCTGCTTGTATGTTTTTATGGTGACTAGGATGTGTTCATATAGAAGCTCACCCCCCACTTGTTTGAGCTCTTGTACACCTAGGGGTGTAAATCTAGACCTGCCGGCCCAGCCCAAGACCAGGCCTAGTTGCGCTCGGGCCGGGCCGGCACGGCCTTTGTCTGATATGCGGGCCGGGCCGTGCCGGGCCCAACCTCTTGGGGCTCAACCCAGCACAGCCCAGGGCCGTCGGGCCTGGACTGCACGGCCCACAGATCCCCCTTTCCTTTTTTTTTTTTTTTAATAAATCTTATATGCCTTCTCCACAATCGGTGCATTTACTGGGAAAGCAATGAAGGTTGGTTATTTGATAAGATAGTTCGGAGCATCCAGTCCATTGAATCTTGGTCAAAGGCAAATCTTATGTGTGGCCTACATGATGGACACAACGGATAGATTAATGCTCATTTTCAACATTACCGATTTGGACTATTCCATTTGGCCGACAAATTATTGGATGGTTGGGGAAGTCCAATCAGAGCAAACTTTGAAGCCATGGTGAAATGTGGGTCATCTCAACTAAAAATTGATGGTTGGACCTTTTCTTGGGTTGCCCAAACCTTTTCCAGTTTCTACTGTCCAGTGGGCTCAAATTCCTGATTGAGGCACAAGTTACACAATCTTGATTGGACTAAGGTCTTTATCAGAACCAGGCCATGTTAATGCTTGAGCCTTTCCCGGGCAAATTCAGGCTTGTAATTTGAATGGGCATGGATCCACGTTTATGGGCCTGTTTCAAACTAAATTGGAGCCTTGAATTCCTGGTCAAGCTTGGACCCAGGACCATATGAGTGCCGGTCGTCGATGATTACCCTGATCCATTCCATCACTATTGATCATCTACATTTATGATCATAAATAATTGACTAGGTTGATTGTACTTATGAAGGTTAAAGCCTGGGCGTTGTGGGGGGGGGGGGGGGGGGGGTGGGGTTTGGGGGGGTGGGGTTGGGTTTTAAAAAAATGTCTGTTGGGGACATCGTCGGGCCGGGCCGCCCGTAGGCTTGGGGGGCCTGGCCCAGCACGACAAGAGTTTTACTCGTGCCGGGCAGAGCCTCGGGCTTGGCAGCCCCGGCCCAGCACGGCCCGTTAACTTGGGCACGGCCTAGGCACGGTTTTTCCGTGCTGGGCTTGGGCCGCCCGCCCAGATTTACACCCCTATGTACACCTCTGACCATTTAAGGGATTTGCTTAGAGGAACAGGAATCTCCTTCCTTAGCCTGTCGTGGGCTCTATAGGTGTGGCATAATGCGCCACCTCAATTTCGGAGTAGGAGGGGTTTGATTCCCGAGGGAAAAACTGCTTGGGGATGCTTTCATGTAGCAGAGTGGTCAAAGGACGAATTGAGCGACGGGAACCACTTTAAGCACAATCTTTGTAAATCTGCCCAAATTCAAGAACCCAATAATCCAATTTTAGCGATTTGGGAAACCAGCTCACGTTCAAAGCTCAGATTTTAGGGTGATTTTCGTGGAGCCAGTAAGAGGAACCAGTTGCGACCATGTCGTTGCTCCATCCAATGTGAAACAAAAAAAAAAAAAAAAAAAAAAAAAAAAAAAAAACTCAATTGGCATACGGGACCATATTTGTACTAATATCTAGGAGGTCCTTTTTTGTGCAATGGTCATCGAAGAGGTTTTTTCCCATAAAATCCTCTATAATATATATAGAAAAATATAAGATTAATATCATAATTTAAAAATATGGTTTGATACATTTAGTTTATTCTTCTAAATCAACTTTTTTTATTTTTTTATTTTTTATAACAAGAAATTTTTATTAAGAAGCGAAATGAATCAAAACAGGACAAGCCACAACAAGCCAGCTCACACAAGACTCCAAAAAAGAGTACTACGAAACAAAATGATACTATACATCAAAATTAAGAGAAGAAAGAAAAACTCCCTCCCTTGCAAGAGCATCTGCCATGACATTGGCACCTCTTAAAATATGATTGAAGCAAGCACCTAAATGAAGAGAAATATCCTGCACCTCCTTCACCCAATCTGCTAACCTCCATGGAAAAAAAGACTTACCAGAACACCACTGAATAACTGAAAAAGAGTCGCCTTCAAGAAAAACAGTGACACATCCCATCCTGCGCAACTCACGGCAGCCAATCAAAAGAGCAAAAAGTTCAGCTTCATTAGCATCAATTGAATTTGAATCCACATGCCATGAATAGTTTCGAACAACCACACCAGATCAATCTCTAATAACACCCCCAATTCCAACTCTTCTAAGAGAATGAACAAAACTTCCATCAAAATTTAGCTTTAGAACACCCCATAGAGGATTCAACCAAAGCACTCTATTCACAGCTTTAGCATTCCAACCTCTTCTCAAAACATCTACCCAAGAAATATTGAGATCACTCAGATCAACACCTTCAAACTCTTGTTTTGTCCGTACCCACTCCGAAACAGACCAAACAATAGACCGAACAACCTCATCCACAGAACTACTCTTATTCCTGAATAATCCATCATTCCTCTCCAACCAAAGCCTCCATAGTGTAGCATACAACACTAATTTCCATAAGATTCTGCCACAAATATACTTGCATCCAAATCGCCATTGATGAAAAAGGTCATTAACTTCCCTAGGCATGACCCACTGTATACCAAACATGTCAAGGATAGCGATCCACACTCTATAAGCAAAATGACAATGGATCATCAAATGATGCACCAAGCTATATATGATATAGCATATATATGATATGGGCTAGACCAGCAATGAGCAAGCCCTTACCCAGTCCAGCAAACAATAGTTGGCAAAAAAAATTAATATTAATAAAAAAAAAGGCCAGCAAACCCAGCCCGGCCCAAAAGGGAGAAAAAATATAAAGAAAAAGAGCAGGTGACTTGGGATTCAGAAAGCAGCAGTGCAGAAATAAATAAAAAGCAGGTGGGTGGGACAGACGGTAAAAAGCAGAAATAAAAGCAGTAAGAACAAAAAACAGAAAAAACAGAAGAAAGAAGAGAGTAGTACAGCAGGTGGGTCCAGCAAAGTGAAAAGCAGAGAGCAGCACTGCCGCAGTCCAGCAGAAGAAAGAAGAAGACCTGGCAGCAGTCCAATAGAAGAAAGAAAGAAAGAAGAAAAAAACACCAGCACCTGGATCAAGCGGCAGTACCTGGTAGCAGATGGGTTGAGCGAGCAGGAGCAGCAGCTTGGTGGAGCAGACGACCAGAGCAGTAGCAGGTACTTTTTCTTTCTTCTTCGTTTTTTTTTTTCAGATGAGCCGAGCAGCAGCAGCAGATTCAGCTGCTGCCGTTTCCTCTTCTTCCTCCTCATTCTCCTTCTTCTTCGTTAGATTTAGCAGAATGGTGACGGCAGAACACTACTTCTTTTCTTACTTCATCAAATGAAAGTGGAAAGGGGCTTAGGATTAGAGTTTTTACATTTACTTTGAGTTAAAAAAAGTTATATTTACCCTCTCCTGGTGTAATTTTTTTACTTCTAAATTTAAAAATTATGTTTAACCCCCTTAAGTTTTATTTTATTTTTCTATTTTGAAGTCACTCTACAGAATTTGAATGAATTCTGTTTATTCGCCAATTTCGGCCGAATTCCTTCCTTTCGGTCTGAACTGCTCCGAATTCTGGAAGATTTTTGCGCGCAGGGGGGGGTGGGGGGGGGGGGGGGGGGGGTGTGGGGTGGTGTTGTTGGGTTGTTATTTGGTTCGGTATAGGGATGGAACCGAATTTATTCAGAAAATTAGGACCAAACGAACCGAACCGAAATTTGTAACACCGGTAAAACTTGAGCCCAATTTTGAAATTTCCCCAAAAACAAATATATGAGCATGAATTTTATGTTAGTAAGAATTATTACACATGTTGCAATGTTATAGGGACTCAACAATGACATGACATTCTATTAAAAAACTATTTCATAAAAGGAGGGGATTTGCACAAATCTCCTGGTACTTGGGAGAATATTTTCCTCATGGGTGATAAGATATTATTGTTGAAGATTGGCTAGCTAAATATGGTTGAATTATTATGTGAGGTTCTTTGTCCCTTCCATCTTTGTCAAGGTGTCTGATCATGATTTCCTATTACAGTAGAGGTGGTTCCTTGTAACATGCAAAACGAAAGCTGGTCTAAGAGAAATGGCAAGTGGTTAGATTTGAAAAAGCCCAATATAAACTCCAGGGTAAATGCAAAGGAAACCCAACAGGAGAAATTCTCAATCTATCTCTCGACTTAGCTCCGCCCACCTTGAACAATCGCTCTTTTCCTCGTTTGCTGACTCAAGCCTCCCATGTGCATATCTTCTTTTCTTCTTCTCTTCCCCCCTAATTTCCAGTAGATTACTTTTCAATAGAGATGAAGATATAAATTTTCCCACAATCGGTGTTCTTTTTTTTTTTTCTTTTTAATGATAATTCCTTTAACCAACCATGAGAGAAAATGGTTGACTTGAAAGAGAGAGAGCTAAATGAATATGAATGGGCAAGTGCCATTTTTTTTAAAAGATAAAGAAGCATTTTAGCTAAAGCCAGAGGAACTAAGCTTAACAAATTATAGGTATTTTAGGCGAAAATAAACCTTAAATATTTTATAATGTCGCAAATGCTCTCAAACACATTTTTTTAAACCCAAAACCCTTCCTCAGCTTCTGTCAGTCTCCTCTCCCTCCCTTCTCTCACAATGTCGCCATTCAAAGCTCTAGGTACCTTCTCGCTCTCTAGTTCAATGAATGATGTTTGCTTTTTTATCCCTTTCCTTGCCCTAGATTTTGTTCTCGTCACCCTATTATAAGTTGTAGAGAATCATCGATTCCCAAACTTATTCATAAGTGCCTGTTTGTTTGGAAAATCTCCATTGAGAGTTGCAAATTAGGGTTTAATGTTCGAATTGTTGTAGGTTTTCTAATGCCTATTTTCCCATTTCATATTATTATTGTCATCATTGTTGTTTTTGTTGTCTTACAAATTTCTCAAGTTTGGTTGGATTAGTCTTTCTTAAGTGCGGTTTTCTCATGGGTTTCTTAATCATATCTATGGTTTTCCTTTGGTTTAATTAAGGACATTTTTCTCTTGAAGGCTACATTTGTGAAGTATCTGATGGCTCGGATGCTTTTTGGTTTCGAGGCGCAGATTGTTGTTGGTGAGATTGTTAGCAACTCATTTCAATCAAATGATGTTGTGGTCTTGAGATCGGAAAGAGCTATTCTTAAGTACTTCAAGAGTTTCATGCGAAAATAGGGTTTTATTGAACTGAGTTTATGAATTTAAAAGGGAGTAGGACTTGGATTGGTAGGATTTTGAGTTGAATTAGACTATTGGATTTGGTAGGATTTTGTGGTTGGATTTTGAGTTGATGTAGACTATTGGACGAGCCATTAGAGTGGGTAGGATTATGTGGGAGGGGCTGTATGGGGGTTTGAAATTTGGAAACTTTGAGAACAATCATTCTTGTGTTTTGTATGAGATTGGGACTATATGGAAATTGATTTAGACTATTGGTTAGGCCATTGGATTGGGTGGGATTTTGTCATAATTCTACTATTCAAATCTATTACATTGAAGACTAATTTAGACAATTTCATGATATTTACTCGACCAACCTATCCTATCTTATGAACCATATGATATCTATGGTTTTAGTCTACCTTTACTTGTTTCATAATGTTTTGTGGTTTCAAAATTGGTTGATGAAGAATTTTGAGAATGTTGGAGAAAGTCGATAATGATTATTGTATGAAACTATGAATATATTATGAGATGGAGACAAGGCAAGCATTATTTTAGCTAGAATTGGATTTTTTGAAAATGGTGTAGATATGCCCCCCTAATAAGCTCTTATTTTTATGTTTACCAAACACTCTAATGTGACACAAGAGCTTTTCTTTTATAATTTGCCAAACAAACTAATTGAAAATTAGAACTTAAAAAATTAGAGCTTTTGTATTAGACCTAATCTACTTAGCTCTAATCAGATTAGACTAGATTTTCCAATTGGTCCCTAACTCTCAATATACATACGCTTTTCCTTTGCTAGTGTCCACTTTACTTTGTTGGGTCACTTGGTATAACATCGGGGGAATTGCAATTTTAGTGCACATTTTTGTGACACTGGTGCCTTTTCATGATTGTTGTGGCACTTGACCATGCAGAGACGGAAGAAAAAAATAACTTTTTTCCTTGAGAAGCAGAAAAATTTTGAGCTTTATACAAGCATGCCCTTAATGTGCCTAGGGATTCTAACCCACGTCCAAAATATGTGCATGATTCTCTTGCTCAATGCCAGGTATCATTGGGACAAAAAATTGGGTGTATTGAATCTCATTCAATTTTACTTGCTATCTTGCATTCTTACTACATTTCCCTGTGTTAGGTAAATAACATTGCCTATTGGATTTCCTTTCTTTTGCAAGAAGCCGTGGCATAGAAAATGTTAAAGCATGTCTTCAGTAATGTGCAGAAGGGAGGGTCTTTCGTATCTTACAAATGTAGGTGGTTCTCATATGTATTTACAAATGGCATCCATGATGGACAGGTAACCAGCTCCATCTAGTACCCTTTTTGTTTGTTTGATGATACTGGCATGATTATTATATATTTAGGAGGGCCAACATTGGGTTGGTAAAAAAGGCCCATTACTTATATGGTCCCCCTTAGAAAAGTGATGATATGAAATGTCTAGGTAGAATGCTTTGTGGTGAAAATAATGAGTGTCTCGGATTCCTGTTGTTCCATATAAAACTCCTCCTTTAAATCTTCCATCTAGGAAGCACGGACGCCTCTCCGGGGCCGGCGTGTCAGTGTCGGACACGGACACGCCCGAACATGTGTCCAACAAGCCAAAAATGGTGTCCTACTTATTTTTTATATTTGATTTCCTGGACAGGCTGGCTGTTTTAGTTGGAGAAAAGTATTCAAATTATAATAAAGAAAAGAGAAGGGGGCTGTTTGTAAAAAAATCTCTTTTAGTTGGAAGAGAAAAAAGGAAGATAAGGTAGAGGCTAGGGCTTTAAATTAGAAAAAGAAAAAAGGAAAGGGCCTAAATGCAATTTTGTTAACTTAAATAAAAGATAAGGAGAGGCTAGGTTAATTGGTACAGTGGTACACTGGTACTTGAATTTTTATTTATTTGATTGCTAAATTGATTACAAAGTTAAAATGAAATTATCTTTTAGTATATGATTAGATATTCAACGTGTCCCCGACTTGTCCGTGTCCTACTTTTTTGAGAAATACCGTGTCGGCGTGTCCGTGTCGTGTTCGTGTCCCGTGTCCGTGCTTCTTTGTCTTCCATTTAGAAAGGCAGTTTTAACATCCATATGATGAATTACGAAATTATCCAATGAATTACCAAATTACCCTAGCAGCCACACCAATTGTTGGAAATAGAAGCTACAAAATTTGGGACTGTTGTCAAATAAATAAATTAAAGCAAGAAATGCTGTACTCGATGTGCAAATCCTTAAAGGGGTCGTTTGTTTACTGTGAAAGTGATTCACATGTGTAAATGACCCACATGTGAGATATATGTGGATCAGATTCCACTGTTTTTTATTAGCATAACATTTCACATGTGAATCTATGAATAGGTTGTATATTGTTTGATGATATCTCAACATGCAAGCAACATCAATGGTTGCAAATTGGACACATGGCCGTGTTTGAGCTTATGAAGAATATGAGCGGTCCTGATTGTACAGGTGGGGCCCATAACATTAAACAAATCATAAAAGGCGGACTGGGTATGTTAGTTACAGTAGATTAATCCAATGGCTGTAATTATGTTGATGATACCTCAACCTCCATGCATCATCAACGGTTGAAAATTGGACACATGGCCATGTGTGAGCTTCTTAAGAAAATGAACGGTTCGGATGTTACAAGTGGGGCCCCAAAAAAAAAAAAAAGTAATAAAAGGCGGACTGCTCATAATAGCACTGTAGCAGTCCGCCTAGTAACAGTACCGTGTGAAACTCAGAGGAGTGAAAATCTTAAGCACAAGAAGGGCTAGCTTTCACACCATTTACATATCTATTTTACACATGCGAATCGAAATCACACCAAACAAACATGATTTATGTGTATCCGTTACGCATATGATTTCATTACATATGTTAATGAAAAAAACAAATGACCCGTAAGTGGTCGTGTTAAATTTGAAGATTAAAGAGAAGCAATATTTTCAGCAATTGGCCGAGCGACGTATGACGACACTCTCTTTAGGACGAGTTTTGCCCCTTGGGTTGAATCCCAACACGAAGGTTCTTAGCAGAAGTGCAGAACCGCCCCCAGCCTTCTTGGAAGATTCAGACTTATCGCACTTTAAGTCTGAATGACGGACTCCAACCGTCGCTCAGATAAAATACAAAGAGGGGAGTTGTTTTTAGAAAAATATTATTGTGAGAAAGTGTTATTGCCCAAAATATGTTATCGCTGGAAGTCTTTCAAGGAAGTGGATGGCCCCATTTTTATGTTGGATTTTTGAATTTTTGTTCCACAAAAGTGACACATTTTCCATGATCAAAACTGTGGCGGTAATGGGTAGAAATGATTGGGCTTAAATCAGTTTGTTTGAAAATGCTTTCAGGACAAAGAAGTAAATTTATTTTTATAAAATAAAATTTATGCGAAAGGCTGTTGATTCTATATAAGTCCAATGGCCGCCCACTAGGCTGGATTTGCACCCCCTTTGCATGGGATGTTCATGCAGGATGCTCGGCGCGGACACACACCTGATTAAATGTTTCCAGATCGAGCACCCCATGCCTAGCCCGACTTGTGTGCGCGCATAGTGTTAGTAGCAAAAAGCCCAAAACATCTTAAAGCATAAACTACATGGAGTTTCTAATAAAAAACTTTAAGGTTTCTTCTTTACGGTTGTGGGACTCTATTCCCACACCAAAAGCAAACACAACCTAGTTCATAAAGCAAAGAACAAAGAAAAAGACAAAAACTACTTTTTGGAAAAAGACAAAAAGCTCTGTTTGGAATTTTTTCGAAACACCACAAAATCCAACAGAGTCCAACCAAGATATGGATGAAATCAACGATATCTGATTTGTAATTGAAAATGTGAAGGGAAGTGTTGCAAAGTGTCCTAACCAAGATGGCCTTTGCTGTTTCAGTCTCTTTATAAGCAAGGTGAGAAGGACCTTCGAGATAATTCTATCATAAGCAAAAACCCTAAAGAGGGGAAAGAAGGGAGAAATGACCTAATATAATCCTATTGGTTGAGAATTTGAAGTTCTTAACTGTTGTGATCTAGGGCCTATGTGAAGAGACCAAGCACACAGAAGAACATGAGAGATTTACGTGGTTCGGCTTTTGACCTATGTCCACGGGGAAGACGGGAGAATTAACTATGCTATCAAAAGAGAGGTGTACATCATAGAGACTTGGTCTCTATTTATAATATCAGCCCCAAAACCCTGTTACACCCAAATACTACTTCTAATCATAGTAGACCTACAATAATTGGCCTACTTCTAATCATAGTAGAATATGGACAATGTAGGGGCCCGGTTTACCAGATTTATTACTTCTATTGAGCCATACAACCTAACAAATCTCCACCTTGGTGAACATTGAAGCTGATCCTCATGTACTAAACACGTCTCACCGTCTCCACCTCCCCCTTAGGGCACTCAGGTATTGAGCACACCGATCAAGTCTAAGCAATGCTTGAGCTTAAATTTAACCCATTCCTTCATGAATGTACCAAATCGCTTGTACCATTGTCCAGAAGATTACTTCGACCCATATAATGATTTTTTTAAACTGCATACATGATCAGGAACCTTAAACTGCACTCTACCTGCACTGGAAGCTCCTTCATCTTCATCGTAGAACCGCTTGCATCTGATGACCTGATTTTCCTTATCAAGAGACTCCATCTCTTCAGTCACAGTTACTGCCTGTTGACTACTTTCTAGCCCTTCCATTAATTCAAGAGACTTAGTCGTCAATCCGTATGCAACCATATCATCGCGGCCACTGTCTGACGTCGACGCGTACGTCGACATAGCCTCGAAACCGTATCTAACCAGTGGTTTCCTTTCTTTCTGCGGCCTACCCGATTGCGGCATCTGCGGCTCTGTCTGCTCCATCTGTTGCACAGTTTGACTATCCCTTGTATCCCGGGAGGAGCCGGATGCACTCTCCTTCCTCACTAGGATGTCGGGCTCCACCTGAACAGTGTCACTGCTGCTACCTACTTTTGTCTTCTCTACCTGCTTTCTCTCTTCGAGTAAAGGATCCTCATGAAATGTAACATCTCCGTTGATGATAAATCTGGGTGAATCTTGATCAGCACACCACAACCTGTATCATTTCACCCCAGAAGCATATTCGAACAAGATGGCACTTCACAGCCCTTGGTTCTAACTTATCGGTTTTCACGCGATAAGCCGGACAACCGAAGATCCTCAAGTTAGAATAATCAGCTGGATTACCTGACCACATTTCTTCCGGTGTTTTGCAACTAATCGTTGTGTGTAGAGACCTATTTATCAACTAGCCTCCAGCATTTACTGCCTCAACCCAAAAGTCCTTGGACAATCTTGCAGTAAACAACATACAATGAGCTTTATTGAAGATCGTTTAGTTCATTCTCTTTGCAACTCCATTCTGCTGTGGAGTTTCTGTAGTGGTGTAATGTCGAACTATGCTATGATATTTGCAATAGTTCTCTAACTCTGTTGTTCTGTACTCCTTGCCATTGTCTGTCCTCAACTTCTTCACCTTTCTGCCAGTCTGTTTCTCAACCATTTCTTTCCATCGCTTGAATGTAACAAATGTCTAATTCTTTGTCTTCAGAGTATAAACCCAGACTTCCTTTGAATAATCATCAATAAAAGTCAGCATAAACTGGGACCTGCCCTTGGAGTAAACCTTAGAAGCCCCCCCCATACATCTGAATGAACATAATCAATGATACCTTTTGTGTGATGAATACTTGTCTTGAAACTGACCTTTCGATGCTTTCCGAAGATGCATTTCTCACAGAAATCCAACTTGCTTATCTTCGTGCCATATAGCAAATTCCGATTGCTCAGTATTTTCAATCCCGTCTCACTCATGTGACCCAAGTGCAAGTGCCATAAACGCATTGAGACAGATTCATGGTCATCTGAGGAAGACATTGCAACTCCACCTGTAACAATATTTCCCGAAAAAGCATACAAGTTTCTAACTCTATTGTCTCTCATAAGAACTAGAGAACCTTCACAACCTTCATAACTCCACCTTCAGCTGAGAACTTACAATCGTCAGAGTCCAAAGCACCAAGAGAACGAAGATTCTTTTTTCAGATCAGGAACATGCTGAACTTCTGCCAACGTTCTGACGATCCCATCATACATCTTGATTTTAACTGTTCCAATCCCAATCGTCTTGCATGCAATATTGTTGCCCATCAAGACACTACCACCGTTGATTTCTCTATAAGTGGTGAACCAGTCCCTATTGGGACACATGTGGTAGGAACAACTTGAATCAAGAATCCATTCATCCTGATAACGAATTCCATTTTCAATCACGGAAAGTGCATTGTCGGAAACATAATCTGATCTTCTATCTGCAATACTGACTGAATCATCAGATGATGAATCTTCTATTATTTCTTTCCATTTCCTCTGCCTTTTGGGACAATTTTTTCTGATGTGCCATTTCTTATGGCAATAATAACATTCAATGTTTTTCCTGTTGGATCTATGTTTGCCCTTACTACTGGAGTCTTTTGTTCTTTCTCGCAGTACCAAACCCTCACCCGAACCATCATTGCCAGAAAGGCTATGACTCCTTTCTAACAGTTTGACCAGATTGAAGCTTGAAGTTTGTTTTCGCGATATCTTGATGATCCGGAGTCTGATCAGAGATCCGTTTGAACATACGGACTCGTTGTGAGCAGATCTACGCGGTTGTGGAAGAAGATTGGCTGTTCAACGGTCAACGAAGGAGATTGACTGATTAGAGCGCAACAACTTATTTCTGTGATATCTTAGCCATTAAGAGTCGGATTTTTGATCCGTTTCTTCCAACATGCTTGTGGTGACCAGATCTACACAGGTATTGTGAAAGATTTGTGAAATGGCTGCGAAGCTTAAAATTGAGAAATTCAATGGAAACAAGGATTTTGGTCTATGGCGTTTGAAGATGCATGCTTTGCTGGCTCAAAATGAGTTGCATAAGGCTTTGAACGGAAATAATGCTTTGTCTGAAAAATTGTCAGATGAAGAGAATGATGAGTTACTGGAAAAGGCGTACGGTTAGATTCTGCTGTTTTTGAGCGATGGTGTACTGCGAAAGGTTGCTCAAGAAAAAACTGCCGCTGGCCTATGGCAGAAGTTGAAGAACTTGTACATCATGAAGTCTCTCACAAATCACTTGTAAATGAAGAAGCGGTTGTTCACAATACAAATGCAGGAAGGTACATTTGTTTCAACTCACCTTGATTCTTTCACAAAAGCTATTATAGTTCTGGAAAATATCAATGTTGAAATTGATGATGAGGACCATGCTATTATGTTGTTATGCTTGTTACCACCCTCATATGAGCATAGAGGCAGCGTTGAATTCTAAGGAGTTGAAGAAAAAGGTTGCGGTTGACAATGATGGTTCGGGTGAGGGTTTGGTAGTGTGAGGAAGAACAAAAGACTCCAGTAGGAAGGGCAAACATAGATCACAACATTAACTAATGCAGCTGATGGAGAATTTTCTACTGTGAGTAGACCGCATGTATGGTTCAGCTGTATGATGATGCCCACTTGGACCCACCTTTGATTACTTATACCCCCATGATTTGGCACCATGCCTAATTTTATGCTCATTGAACAAGCTTTACTCACTGTTGGGTTGAATCTAAAAAACATTCATGGTCAAAAGACAATTGACCTTTAAGGCTGTTATAGAGGGCTGGGATAATCTAATGGGGCTTATTTTTTGCATAACCAGTATCTGTAAAGAGACCTTTCCATCTATCCTAACCCCAATGATAGGAATGCATCCATTTGGGCCCCCACGAGCTGAACTGCATAAGCACATTATGTGGTTTGTTTGTAGGTGAAAATCTTCCCTTCAACCCATATCGCTGGTGAGTTAAACAACATGGATGCGATAAGGGCCGATACCAGTGCCACCTCAATTTAGCATTTCGGTAACGGATGATACATGGTTCCTGTTGGCTGATGTTTTGAACCATGCTCATAAGTCACAAAACCACTTTAACCTATTGTAAAATGACAGAAAGAGTATTTTATGTACCATTAAACCACCTTGACAATCAATATATTTTTGCCATGTATTGGAAAGTGATGGTACTGTTCGTATCAAAATCTTGTTTATGAGATCCTGCATCACTGATGTGAAGTGAACTTGTACCATCTTCCCAGATTCTTTCGTCAGCAAGGAGCTTCTTTGGCGTTGAGGATTTTCTAGATGATGACAACAGCCGCCCTTATACGTATAAGAAGGAGAAGAAATCAAAAAACCTGCACAAACACATCTCCTTTAAGCAACGAACCATTGCATACATGGAGCCTTTCACGCTTGATGTGTTCATCTCCAAGCGTTTTGTTTCAGCTTCACTCACCCACAGAGTGACAAGTAAGCAGGTTGCAGTTGCGGGCACCAACTCCAAGGACATCAAAGCGGTCCTCAAGTCCAGATCTGATATACCTGCATGCTTAGCAGTTGGCCAGATCCTAGCTGACAGGGCAAGAGAAGCTGATGTGTACACTGCTTCCTATACACCGAGGGAGCGGGACAAGTTTGAAGGGAAGATCAGAGCAGTCGTTCAATCGCTTATCGATAATGGAATTGATGTAAAGGTTTATCTCGACTGAGCTATCATATACATGTTCTTGATCTCTTAAAAAGTGTAATGAATCTTGCTCGCTAATAGCTAATGCGAATGAACCCTGCAAAAATGACTGAAAAAGTTAAATGCATCTAGTTTACGTTAAGCCTATCAAATTCATCTCATATCATGCTTTTCAGAATGCAGTCTCTTTTTAAAACAGGAATACAGACGGGAATGAGACGAGCTTGTCAAAATACTAAACCATCTCATCTATCGACATTTGGGGTTCCTACAACAAAAACACAACAATCGAGGCTCATGTGGGTGGATGCTTTAGTGATCCAATGGATGGGAGTGATGGTCTAATCTTATATGCAGGATCACAGTAAAAAGGAGAGATTGTAAGTTGAAAGGGATCTGTTTTTCTGACTTACTACTGTTGCATTGATTTTTATGCCTATTTTGTCAGGGATTATCATCCATGTTGTGGCTTATCATGCGCATCTGTATGGCTTACAAATAATGGGTTCCATTGTACAGATATAGGGGATTCACTCAAGGTAAGATTCAGTCTTTGGACTCTGATCTACTACTGTTTTATGGTGAATGAGCAGGCTGCCAAACCACCAATCTTCTGAGATTCTAAAACTATTCAGAGACTCATGGGTCCCTCTAATTTTGGTTACAATACTGGATAGAAGAGAAATATTTGGTTTCGATATGGGTGAATTATATGCCCGTCAAGAAGTTATCTGAAAGCTTTGGTGGCAATACCAGATGATTTAATGAGAATCCCATTTGGTAAATGATGCATTATGCACAGGTTCCTGAATCAGTCTTGAGACGAAAAGTGACTTATTCAGCTAATGACGACTTTCAAAAAAAAGAAGGAATGGTTATTATAAAGTATATGGCAATGATTTTTGTTAGCCTTTTAAGGGCCCATTTGGATGAAGAGGAAGGTGGAGAAGTGGATTGGTAAAAACTGTCCACAGCTCACACTTGTACTAGGGACACTTTTCTCTACTTGTTATTTTATTTTACAATAACCTTTCTTCTCTGCACCCAAATGGGCACTTAGTGAAATGAAACCTTTGTATTGATGCGTGGAACCCTGCTGTGGAAACCATCTAGTGAGAACTGGGATCGCTACAAAAGATCTCATAGAAATCACATTAGGCACCATTTATCGTCTGTGCTCATAGAAAAGTGGTTATCCTGTATGCCATGGTCAAGTAGGATTCCATGCATCAAAGCTGAGCATGGAGTACTATTACCCCCTCTTTTCTTGTAATCACTAATGAACTCTTGTAATCAGGGCAACAAGAAGAATGTTAGACATATTACTCACTCTCAATGACTCGGTCTCACCGAGGGCTACACATGCAGAGTGGCTACACGTAGATTTATGATGTTAAGTGTTGTCTGCACGAGTGTTTCATATCTTTATAAAACTTAAGATATGCAGTTGACGCAATCTCTATATGAAGAGACTAAATAGAGTTGATAATGAGGGGTTGGACAGGGTTTGGACTGAAAATACATGAGGAAGATGGTGAAGCTCAGAGAGATGGGTGTTCTATTGTTTGTGGGGTGGGGGGTGGGTGGGGTTGTTGTTTGTTGCGTTTTAAGGAAGGCCAGGAGGAAGTTATCAGGAAAATGCTTAATCAGTTGCTTAGGGAAGAAAATAAAACTCAAAGTTGTGAGAGTAGAAATGGAAATGTGAAAAGAAGGGAAAAAGGGTGTTGACGAACTTAGTTTTGTTTGCCAATTTTTTGATAGCCCTACTTTGAATACGATGGGTATAATGACAGTTGGATCATGAGGTGTTTCTTGGAATGCCAGAGATTTGAGGACATTAACCAAGTTCACTGCAATTTGAGCCCTCTTCAAACCTGTTTAAGAAAGTGTTATTTAAACCAATAGTCAAAGCCAGCTGATATTAGAGCAGGTATGGTAAGGTCTTCTTTTCCGGATATGAGAGTCATAGGATTTGTAAGAATGCTGTTGAAGCTTCTGAGGGGGTTATCTTTGCTTGGGATGCGCTCAAATGAAGTGCAGATCAATGGGAAGTAAATTTTACTGTACGAGTTGTTTTGAAAAAAAACAAAAAGATGTGGCTTTATGTGGAGTCGGGCTTCCTGTATCCTAAACGAAGTCCAATTTTAGCAGGAACCTAACCATGTTGGGGGAGGTGGTCTCTTCCATGTTGTGTGTTGGCTACACCAGTGCCAGAGATTTTAGAAATGTGGGTGACCAATTTACTGCTTCCAGATGAAGGGAGAATACAAGGAATGCATTGATTTGATGGCTAACATTGTTTGATAAGAGCTAATTTTTGATAAATACATTATCAACAAGCCTTCCATTTGGTTGATACCCAAGTGGACCCAGAAACACCCAACATGTTGCTGGAAAGTGGACCCATTAACATGGCAGCATATAAGGGCATGAACACACGTAATATAGCAGCATATAAAGCTGGTAAGACCGGACGTTTTTTTTGTTGTTAATTTATTTCATATACTGAAATTATCTCAGTAGCATCAGTAGATTGTGTATCAAAAGACATGACAGGCAAACAAATGGACCGCTTGCTTATGGCTATAGCCAGTGGCACCATAGCCATGAAGGCAGACCAATGAAAGTCCTCTGGATCCTTGGGTTCAAGGATAATCCTATCATCTGCACCCCATCCCTGCAAACAGAGGCCAGCTGAGAGTTCCAAGTTCTAGTCTTATCCCTTCCCTTACTATTCTTCCCTATAACATAGCATATGATACTAACTTTTTTTGGTCCTCCCAAAATCATTTTCCTAAATTACATTGACCATTTACCTTCAAGAGCCCCAAAGATTATTAAACTAACAAAAAAAAGGAGGAAGGCTTTTTGGCTTTGATAGTGGGCCCTACAGACTGATGAAAAATATAAAGATCAAGTTGGTTATTATTTCAATGATAGGTGAGCATGTATGTATTAGATTTTATTGCAAATCAATTTGTGGGACCCTCATGTCAGGTCCAAGTTGCAGCTTGTAGATCACAGTTGGCTTCTTCTTTGTTGTTTTCAATCAAACTGTATTGCCCACTTTGAAAGCCAATTTTTTTCCTTTTCTTTTCTTTGTCCCCATCTCGAACAATCTGTGGGTCCCAATATGAAAGCCAAATTTTTTTCCTTTCCAAACATACAATTTACAAGGGCCACTTTTGTAGGCTGTATTTTACTTTTTTTTTCTCCTTATTTTCATTTCAAAATCAGTAAGAATAATCTGTGGGGCCCATTGTGGAAGCTAATTGATATCGAAATCCACATTTGATTTTGAAATTGACACTCAGTTTATGCCTAAGTACAAATATAATTAAGTCAAGGTCCTAAAATATTTACTATTTACTTGATCTTGCCCTAAAACCTCCCGGGCCCCTAAAAACTTCTCTCATCAGTTTCCATCTTTATCACAATTTTTTTTATCATTGACATTTACTAATTTAACTAAAAAATAAATATGGAGAATCAAAGAAACAATAAAATGCAGCAAATCAATTATGTTATTCATCATATATTATATTATTCATAATTACTCTTCAACTTTTCCATTTTCTTGACCTGTTATTCTATGTAATTGAGCCATTCTTTCAATATCATGTATTAGATAATTCATTTAGATTATTTTACTTATTTTTTCTTTAAAATTTTGATTTTTGAAGTTCAGTTTTAATTGTGTTTGTATTATGAATTATATGTTAATATTCATTTAAAATTTATTTAGATATTTACAAAATATCACTAATTAAAATCTTAATTATTCTTTAACGCAGGCCTATTGCACAACTAAATAAACGTAGTGGAGTAGAGGCCTGTTTAGCCTTACTTTAGAAAGAAAGAAAAAAAAAAAAAAAGAAAAAAGAAAAAAAGAGGATTTTATGGGAAAAAATCCCTTAGATGACTCGTGCATGAGAAAGGACCTTCTAATTCAAATGGAATAGAAAAGGCCCTGCTGCTAATTTTGATTTCTTTCTTTTTCCCTTTTTATTGAGGGACGATATCATCACTCGTTTCAGTTGGCAACAATATCATCGTTCGAGTCTTCTTCATCTTCCTTTTTCATCTTCTGCATCCTATTCCTCCATCTCCTCCCCTGCATTTCTCGCCTAACAACAATTCCTCCATCATCCTCAACCTAAAAAGATGTTGTCTAGGAGCCCTAGAGATGTCATATTCTATGCACGGATGCCACCAGAATTTGCTAATGTAAAAATATATCCACCACCAACAACCATCTTTATAACTGGGCCGCTATGAGCAACCCAACCTCCAAGAAGATTGCCTTCAAGATCAATACCTGCACAGTGCCACTTATGTAGCCGGCCCATAATTGTGTGTCGAAGGAAGAAGAATGATGTTGGAAATCTTGCAACCGATAGCCAATTCCGTCCCATTGCACAAATAATCCATATGAACATCCGGACCAAATCATTTCCATCACTTGACATGATCATGGCGTCAGTTATCCAAATATCATCTCCATAACCTCCTTTGGCTGACACTTGATGGACAACATCTGCAGCTCCCATCGGAGCATTTATTGACCGTTTGAAGAAAATACTGGAGCCCCAAGAATTCTCTTTTTTCAAAGAAGAACAATTCTTCATCTTCATCTCTTCCTCAGTATAATTCTTTCAAAGAGTGTAGTGAGTTATGGGTTGGGCGAGAAATGGAGTGAGGGAGACGGAGAAATAGGAGAGCGAGGGAGAAAAGGAAGAAAGAAGAGGCAAAAGACACGAGTGGCGATACCGTTGCTCAACTAAAACAGGTGATGATATCGTCGCTCAGTAAAAATGACAAAAAAAGAAGTCAAAATTGGCGGGAGCTGTGCTGTTGGAACTATGCCGTCTTTTTTCGAGCACGGACAGTCTGAGGGGTTTTTCCCCTAAAATTCTAAAAAAATAAAATAAAGAACATATTTGGATGCATAAATTAACACATTTCATAGTCTTTTTTAGAAACAATGATGAAAATTTCTCTAAATAAAATATAAAATGAAAAATGAAAAAAAAATTTGAATCATTTTTATAATGGAATGCCCATAAAAGGGTCCGTCCCCTCCCTTTGAAGGTAGGTGTTGGGTTTGAAACCCATGCACGATTGTTGCTGATACAAAATATACTCTTAGGAGGCTCACCTTTAGAAATACAACATGGGACCACCTTTCGAAGCTAGAATATGGGGATACCTTTACAGAAATTGAGACGTAAGAACATATCCAATGGATATGCCAAATTGGAGATGCCAAATTTCAGTTGATAGCTTATGTGGTAATCTGTGGTTATGAACATGAACCCACTTTTAGGAATTATGTGGGACCACCTTTGTGAATTGTTGTACACCGGGCCTACCTTTTGAAATTATAATATGGGACTCATCTTTAAGAATTAGAACTAAGGCCCTACTTTTATTGGAGTTAGACATGGGGCCCACCATTCCTACTTTTATAGGAATTCCAACTCAAGTCCGCCTGTGGGGAATCACAATAAGGACCTACGTTGAAATTGTTGTATATGGGACCCACCTCTAGAATTTGCATGGGACACTTGGTAATTAGAACATGAGGCTTCTCTTTATAGGATATACAATGTGGGTTACCTTCGTAGAAATTACAATGCGGACCCAACTTTTGTGATTGTAAACAATGGACTCACCTTTATAGGCAAAGTGGGGCCACCTTATGTGATTGTAAACATGGAACCTGTTTAGAAATTACAATGTACTACAATGTAGAGCCCCACCTTTAAGAATTGCAATACCTAAGGCCCACTTTTTCAAAATTGCAGTAATTGGGGCCATCCTTTTAGAAATTACAATGCATTGCAATGTATAGAAACCATCATTTACGCCATTTTGAAAATTTTATGAAGTCAAGGCTCTATTTCTAATATTATAGAAAATACAATTAGAGGTTCACCAAACACTCTAATATTATAGAAAATACAATTAAGAGGTTCACCAGACTCTTAGCAACTAGCGGCCGTTTGGTATTATCTTTTGGTTCATGTTAATTGACCATTGATCAAGAGTACTAAATGATACTCAACATGCATGGGACATGTTGCTTTATTTAAATTAGCCTACTCTATAGGATATATTTCCCCCATGTTACACTCAGTACTTACGGTGTGTCAGCTCCTTGGCAACCTCTCCAAGAGATTTCTCTTTCTTTATACTCTGGACCCACCTTGCACTGATCCGGAGTCGCTCAAGGCTTTGCTTCAATGTCCTGTCAAATGAAGGCTCTGTGCGGCTTGCAAAGAATTCCTCCACTTCATTTGCCTTCTCATCGGAACAGAACTGAAGTGTTGAAACTGACATTCTGAGCAGATTTTTTGAAATAATATGCTGAGAAACTATAAGAACAGTAGGCAGTGAGTTTGATGACAAATCCGCGACACAACAGAACCAATGACTCGGGAAGGAGAAATCCATCATCCCAGGTCTTCACAATCTTCTCCCAGTTATCTTGCAACAATGAGCTTAACATTATTGGAGACATCAAAGCTTCAGTTGTGCATGAGCGAAGATATTTAGAGAAGCAGTTGATTAATGCCCTCATCTGAATCATTTATATCGAATTCTAAGACACTGTTGTGTCTTGATTTTTATCATATGATTTCTAAAAGTTGAAGGCCGGTAGATAGATTAAGATGACATTGAGAAATGATGAAACCTAAGGCCACCGTTCATCTTTCTTAACAGAATGCAGCATTCATACTAAAATATTAGAAAAAGGATTCGTCTAAAAAAGAATCAGTCTCTTCTCCAAAGAACAGGGCCGTCGCAGACAAAGTAATAAATGAGCATAAAGCTCACTCCTCGTCAACACTTCACGACAGTAAAAAAGGCCAAGTAAAGATGACAACTTTTGGGTTTGGTTGTTAAAACTGTCCCACAACAGTAAAAAAGGACAAATAAAGATTACAACTTCATAGTTGTTTTCTTGGGTGTTTGGGTTGTTATAACTTCAGAGTTGTTTTACTTTTTTGCATCTGACCTGTCTTGGTTTGCAAATATAAATTATCCATATGTTAACCGGGTGTCGTATCCGTTGGGACAAAAAGGCTAAATTGCGTTGTTTCTTAAATTCCTAAACTAATCCTAATAGAAAACAGAGTATTGATTTCTAAACTAATCCTATAAGAAAACAAAGTGTTGATTTGATGGGTTTGATTCCTAAATTAACAAATTAAAAGATAATATTTTAATTCAATCAGAGAAAAGATCCCAGGGTATGAATCCACTCTAACCTCGCGCAATGGCAAGTATAAGCCTAGGGATCCACTATCAATGCTAAAAAGACTCGTTTTGATTACAAACCTTCACAGAGTCAACAAATAGAGGATGTGGATGTAGATCGGGGCATAACCTATCTCTATAGCATAGATTATCTTTGATCTAACAACACATTCAATTAAGTACCGTTATATGACTGGCATTCAAATCTACAATATTAAAATACCAAGGAAAATAAATATCGAATTAAAGAAACCAAATCCAACATGTCATATAACCAAAAAGCGTTTATAGAAAATCCTAAAACCTATACATCACCATAAACACAAGGTTAGGGCTTCATCGCAACCGTAAGATAGAGATTTAGTTACTCATGGCGAGAGGTTGACGAAGAATCTCTGACGAAATCCCCATTGACGCTCTTCCCAAAGCTCCCAAAACCTCGCTCCCGATTTTCTCCTGGGATGTGAATGTCTTTTAAAACGAGTTTGAGCTTTTATTTTTAGGTTTTGGGATGAAAACCTCGTTAAAACGCTGAGAGGCGGAGTCTTTACCGGGGTCGAGCGTCCGGACGCCAGACAATAGGGTCTGGGCGTTCAGCTCTGTCTCCGGGCGTCCGTACGCCCAGTTCTTGGCGTCCAGACGCCCGGAGGTAGAACCTCTAGGTAGTCTGGATTTTCAGCAATTTTTTCAAATTCTCCTGCTTTGCATTAATTGCTTCCCAATGCTCGTAGGACACCTGTAAACATAAAAATAACATAATTAGACCAACTAAACTCATCGGAATGTATACCAAAGTCTAAATTGAGGGGCCTAAATGGTACATTTTAGGCTCTCATCACACCCCCCAACTTACACTTTGCTAGACCTCGAGCAAAGCTAAAACACAAAGAAAGACTAACTAAGGCCACTTTTGTAGGGAGCACGACTGCACTTAGCATGTGCAGCAAGCCTTTAAACCTCTAAGTTCCCCCTAGAGGACGAGTCATAGTCTCGTGAGGGTTTGCGGTGAATCTACCCACAAAATTCCTAAAACCAAAATAATAAGGGGTCTTCTCCAAAATGAAATCTACAAACACCGGATATTCTTGATTATGGAGTTTTCAACACATATCACAAAGTTAGTTCACAAATCCTATCTGTTGGTCAGAAATCCTCAAGATCATGCTAGAACAATTGACCGTGCACGGTGAAAATTGTGTATATATAGAAGTATGAAAGCATAAAACGATCCACTACGAATTCCCGTGAAAACACCTCTTTTCTTTTTCTTTTCAGATTCTGGGCCACCTAACCTCAGTGAAAGATAATATGATTCCTCTCAAAGCATTGATGGTGGCTTTCGCACTATTGTTTGTCAAAGGCTGGAACAACACTATTTGGATCCTTTTTTTTATTTTTTATTTTTTATTTTTAAAGAACTCAACATGTGACTGTGCAATGCCTGGGTCCCTTAAGCTTTCTAATCAACCCATGTAACGAGCATTCGCCAATGACTCCCAAAACAGTTGTCTTTAGGGCACTAGGTATGGCAATACCCTTATGGGCTTACTGGCTCGAGTCAAAGAGGCTACGAACCCAAACTAGCCACAAAACTTTTTTTTTTTGTAATTTGATCCCCAACAATAGGCAACCCTTTCCCTATGCCCGAATTAATTCACCGATTTGTGGATAAATCCACTCAGCTGAACCAGGACACTGTATGACCGAGGGTCAGCTTTCCATCCTAATTGTTCTGTGGCTCTCACAAGAATGGAAATTATAGCTTCACATTTCAAAAGAAATCTATAAAATACGTGTTGAGGTGGTGGATCAATCATTCTACAATTTCTCAAAAACTCTTTCCTAAAACAAGATAGTGAACCCTTTTTCTCTTTTCCTCACAATTTTTTTTTTTAAAACCTGAAACTCAAGGAAAATAACTAAAACAAAAACTACTAAGACTGACCTAAAGGTTAATACCCCACCCCCAACTGAACCTAACATTGTCCACAATGTGAAGCACAAAAGCAAAGATAAAAGACAAGGAAAGTAAAGTAAAATGAGGGATATCACCTGGGTACCGCCTAACAAAATGTGGAAAAGAGGAAAACGGGAAGGACACCCCCCAACTTAGACCAAAGTACATGTGGAATGTTAGCGGCAAGCACAATAAAAAAAAACAAAGAAAACCTAGGAAACTCAAACCAAACCTGCAAAAAGACATGACTCAGCACTTCCTTCACGTCTACCTCCTCTAGGTGAGGAACTAAAAACTGTTGCAGTCCCCAAGAAAGTGGAAAGTCATTAACGCAAGTAACGCGAGGTATGCAGATGGAGGGATTTATATCTTTCAATTTGGCAATAGACCAGCCGAGTGCACTCTTGTGCTTATACAATACCTCCAGGATTTGATCTCCCTGATCGTCAGACAGATCAGGAGCAATGAGAACTGACAAAGTAGCCTCAGGTTGGAGAGTATCAACTGTCACAAGCTCATCAACAACATCGACTGCAAAGCAGTCATCCTGGTCTGGAGGTTGATGAGAGGCCCTAAAAGCATTCAGCCGCACTTTCATATTTCCAAAGGAAACATCCATAACTCCGGTGCGGCAATTAATATTTGCATTGGCCGTGGCCAAAAAGGGCCGGCCCAGAATGACAGGAGTGTGTTTCCGTGAAGTCTGCACTGGTTCAGTGTCAAGGACGATGAAATCGACAGGGAAAAAGAACTTGTCGACCTTGACCAGAACATCCTCAATTATTCCCTGGGGTACCCTGACAGATCTATCAGCAAGTTGCAGGGTAACCTGAATGGGCTTCAATTCCCCAAGCCCAATTTGCTCATACACCAAGTAAGGCAAGAGATTGACACTTGCTCCCATATCCAACAATGCATGATCAATAACGTGACTCCCAATTGTACAAGTGACGGTGGGAGTGCCCGGATCTTTCGGCTTAGGAGGAGTGTCATTATGGATAATCGAGCTCACTAGCTTGGTGAGCAAAACCTGCTTTTGCACATGAGATTTAGATTTGCGCTTTTGAGTGCACAAAGCTTTCAGAAATTTAGCATACGAAGGTACTTGCTTGATCGTATTTAGCAAAGGTAGATTGATCTTGACTTGCTTGAACACTTCTAACATTTCATCCATGGTGGCTCCTTTTTTACTAAAGGGAGAAGGTGTGTCAAGACAAGTGGGAAAAGGGGCTTTAGGCACATATGGTGGTGCCACAGCCGGGTCAGATGAAGAATTGGGAGGGGTGACCTCCTTTTCATTAGAAATCAATTCAGCCCTTGAGCCCTTGGGATGGGGTGTGGGCTTTCTCAAGTCATGCTTAGGCTCCTCCGGCCTAGTTTCAACCTCATGTCCATTTCGCAACGTGACAACTATGTTCGCTTGCTCATGAAAGGTATCCTTAGGTCGCGAGCCACTACCCACCTCAAAATTATTCTTGGGGTTAATTGTGGGTTGGCTAGGCAAGCGGCCCTCCTCTCTTCTGTTAAGAGCATTAGCTATTTGCCCTATCTGGGTTTCTAGCTTAGCTATGGACTGAGAGTGGGAATGGACCAGCTGAGTGCATGCTTTGAGCTCTTGCAACACTGTCTCCTCAAAAGATGGAGTTCGTGGAGGTAGTTGAGGGTTCGGATGCTGGTAGGTCTGTTGGGAGCGATAGGCTGCAGGATTGAAAGGAAGATTAGGCCCATTTCCTGGCTGAGAATATGAAGTGTTTTGACCGGGCGACTTCCATGAAAAGTTGGGGTGATTGCGCCATCCCGGGTTGAAAGTACTTGAAAATGGATCATTACCCGGTTTGGAGAACCCTTGTGCAGCATTCGCTTGCTCTTGCACAAATTCAGGAAATTGAGAGGCGGCAGGGCAATTGCTCACAAAATGAGCAGGACTAGAGCACAAAGCATAAACACCTTGAGATGGTGGGGATTGGAGAGTTTGACCCACAGATAATAGCTGATCTAACTTTTGGGTCAAGGCAGCCACTTGAGTGGTAAGTTCATTAGGGGGTTGAATTTCAAACTATTGTGACCCTGGACCTAGACTCGGGCCCGTGACAGTGTTGTGAAGTGTCTGCTACCAACTATCAATTATTAACCCACAGGTTTTTGCGGTGAGGATTCCCAAAACACACTTGGAATTTGTCTCACTCGAACTATGATTTGCGGAAGCGTGCAAGTAATCTTATCTTTCCCAATACATGTGACATCACATCCACGTACATAAATTAAATCATTATCAAGACAATAATCAGAGGAGGAAACATAACATGACATTTCCATCATTTACCTTTTGAGTTTCAAAAAGACAAAAGTAAGTTAAGTTAAGTTTACACATTCCCAAGTATGAAAAAGGCCAACAAAGGCCATACAACCCAAAATAAAACAAAATATTCCCATCCACATGTGTCATACTCAAGATCCCACCCGACGTCTAGAGGACGTCGTCGGGTTGCCACTCTCGGGCTGGGGGTGGCTTAAAAGCCTCCTCCGAGCGCTCCTCCTCAGGGGCAATGGCGCCTGCATCTAAAACACTAAAGAAAAAAGGGTCAGACATGACGGTCTGGCAGGTGATCAATTTAGGCATAAAATAAATCAGTACTTAAGACATGCCATGAGTTCTGAACAAATCATGTTTAAAGTGCTAAGCAAAACTAGCATGATTTCAAGAAAACATCATGATTCATTAATCCACAATGAGTCCATCCTTTCTCAATCACACGCGGTGACAAGAGCAAGCACGACACGCAAAGCACGACACACAAAACACGATCCCACGTCATATAAGATAGACGGGGAGGCCGGCAGCGGAACCGGAACACGCACGATGTGTAATATAATACACAACTAATCTGCAGATAGTCCACATGTTTAAGGACCCCCGGACAGTGGATCAGACTGAAGGGGCAGTCCAGACTCAGTGGTATTCAATGACATTCATGTATGCACGAAACATGTTGAGACTTGTACAAAACTTACTGAAAACAAGGGAAAACATTTATCAAAACAATGCAAAGCGAAGCTAACAAGAATAGATTGTAAGGTGTTCCCTAACAAGGTTCTTAAGCAATTCAAAACAAACTTATACTTGTACAAACAAAGCAAGTGCTAGAAAACGAAATTCGATGTATCAAATCACAACTCCAAGCGAAACTAGTCAAGCATACGATAGACCTTTCATTTGATATTCATGTGGTTGAGACCCGAATGTCTTAATGAGAGAGATTGGTGTTTTAGAAGGTAAAAAGACATTTTGAGCCTCAAGCACACAAACTCTAGCTTGAAAGTTCCTAATCATATTCAGGTTTTTAATCCCAAGTAAATCCCACAAACAAATCTACTTTTGAAAACTCGGTCAGCTCTCGGTTACCTGTCGGCTAGCCGAGTAGGTAAGTGTTGGTTAACTGTTCAGCTAACCGACAGCTAACCGTCAGATTTCCTGACAGAAATCACCATTATGGAAATGGAACCGAACTTCCCTCGGTTGGTTGTCGGTCGACCGACGTTGAGCATGTCGGTTGGCAGACGGCTGACTGACGATTCCCTATCAAAAACACGTTTTTGTAAATGGAACCGAACTGAACTCTGTTGGCTGTCAGTTGACCGAAGTGGACTTGTCGGTTAACCGATAGCTGACCGACAGCTGATCGACTGTGCACGACTGCCCAGTTCAAGTCAGAATTCGAGTTCTCCTTCCTACACACTTCTTTCCATTCCACTTCCTTTCTTTCTTGGTCAAATCCTTGCACATCCCCCTCTCCTAGGGGCCATTTCCATTCCAAATTCAACAACCAATATATCCACTCAATTCGCAATACATTTCACCATTCTTTCATCCATTTGCAAAACATCTAGACAAGATAAAAATTACTTGAATTGAATGAAAACCATTAAGATAAAACACTAGCATATGCATTTCAATCTAAAACAAAATTCCAAACCATATTACATATTTGAACAACAAAATGCTCAACTAATCATGAGAAACAAACAAACCATTGGAGCTAAATCTTTCAAATATTGTATGCAAAAGAAAAAGGACTAAAATGATCACTTGCCTTCACCAATAGCTATCCAAAGATCTCTCAAACACCTACCCAAAAGGAAGCCATGAAATCTACACAAAAACCCCAAGAAAACCATTCCAAAAATCATCATTTTGGGTAAACAAAACCCCCATTTCGAAAATGGTTTTGCATGTTAGAGAAAGAGTCTCCTAATGAGCTCAAAAGACCACATTGAAAAGAAGGAGAAGATCCTTATACCTGGAACTTGCTAAACAGGAAGAAGAGGAGAAAATGGAGTGCAATCTCAGCTGGAAACTTCAAGAAAATGGTAGCAATGGAATCCTTGAGTTGAGAGGAAGAAGAGGATGGTTTCAGATTTTCACTTGGAACTTTCTAGCTTAGGCATACAAGGAAGAAAGTGAAGGGAAAGGAGAGTTTCTCAGTTGGGTTGAAGAGAAGAGGGTTGTAGAAATCGTCCAACGTGAGTGAGTGAAAGGGAGGAAGACAACCCACTTAAGTCAAAGGGGTTGTGGGTCCCATTGACTTCAAATTTTACGATAGATAAAACACTGACTTATGGGTCCCGGACGAAAACGACGAAGAAGACAAAATCGATCACCGAAAAATCTAATTTCCAAAAAGTATAAATTTGGCATAGTTTTGAGATTTCAAAATTCAGGTCCAAATTTGGTGTGAAATGACTGTTTTACCCTTTTGGCCAAAACTTGGATTTCTGGGTCTCAAACACGAACAGGCTAAATACAAAAGTTGAACAATAAAATAAAACCATCCAAAATAAATCAAAATCATGATAAAATCAAGAAAACTAAAATTTCATCCCGAACTTACACGTACACTCAAGGCACCCCTGAGTGTGACTAAATAGCATAAAACGCTCTCGAAATTCCCCAAAGCTAATTCCAAGCTAAAACGGACCAATTTCTAACCCACGAACACTAAATCCACCTTATAACTAAACACGCACTTAATTAACACTAATCGCGCTAATCATGGGTTGGGGTTTGACATCCTCCACCCTTTAGGTTATTTGGTCCTCCAAATAAAAACATAGTTATACCTCGGGTAACAAGTCGGGATACTTTCTCTGGACTTGCTCTCTTAGTTCCCAAGTAGCTTCTTCCGGCTCATGATTTTCCCACTGAACTTTGCCCAATGGATGGTCTGGTTTCTCAATTCTTGTTCCTTGGTGTCCACAATTCTAACTGGCTTCTCCACATACGATGCATCTTCTTGAATTTCCAGTGGCTCATGTTGCAACATGTGTGAAGGATTTGGGACGTATTTCTTCAACATAGAGATGTGAAAAACATTATGCACCCTGGAGAGTTTCGCGGTAATGCAAGTCTATAGGCAACGTCTCCAATCTTGCTCAAAATCTCATACGGTTCGATGTACCTCTTAGCTAGCTTGCTCTTCTGACCAAATCTTAGTATTCCTCTAACCGGAGACACTTTCAAAAATACCTTGTCACCTTCTTTGATTTGCAAATCTCTCCTACGAGTATCAGCATAACTTTTTGTCTGCTTCTGGCAACCTTTAACCATTTATGGATCAGCTTGATCTTATCACTTGTCTCTCCAACTATAGTCGGTCCATGGAAACTACGAACACTAACTTCTTTCCAGGAAACGGGAGTTCTGCATCTCCTACCGTAGAGTGCCTCAAAAGGTGCCATACCAATGCTAGAATGGTAGCTGTTGTTATACGTGAACTCACATAGGGGCAAGTACTCATCCCATTGAACCTTGAAATCTAGTACACAAGCACATATCATGTCCTCTAAAGTCTGTATAGTACACTCTGACTGGCCATCTGTCTAAGGATGGCATGCAGTGCTGAATTGCAACTTGGTGCCCATAGATTCAATTAGGGTCTTCCAAAACCTCGAAACAAATCTGCTATCTCTGTCGGAAGTGATGAAGACTGGCTGTCCATGTCTGTTGACAATTTCGGTCACAAATAAATCTGCTAGTGGTGCCATATGCATCTTACTCCCTGTCTTCATAGGAATAAAGTGAGTAGACTTCGTGAGACGATCTACGATAACCCAAATTACATTGTTCCCCTTCTTGATCGTAGGCAAACCGGAGACGAAATCCATAGTGATGTGCTCCCATTTCCACTCCGGAATGTCCAATGGCTGCAACAATCCTGGAGGCTTCTGATGTTCTGCCTTGATCTGCTGACATGTGAGACATCGGGATACAAAAGCTGCTATCTCTCGTTTCATGTTATTCCGCTCGAATCGGTTCTTCAAATTTTGGTACATTTTTGTGCTCCCCGGATGCATGGAATATCTCGTGCTATGAGCTTCGGTCTTAATCTCATTCTTCAAATCTTCAATGTTAGGCACACACAACCGGTCATGAAAATACAACACTCCGTCCACTACTATGAAATTTGGACGTTCAGAAATGTGCTCCACAATCTTGGCCAAGTCCGGGTCTTGTAACTAACTGTCTTTAATTTTTGAATGAAAGTAAGCTCAGACACTATCATACTTGCCAACATCACACCCTTCCTCAACGGTTGCACTTCTACTCCAAGTTCTTCAAACTGATGTAAGACACTGACTCCTCTCAAGCTGGCCATAATTGCTGATTTTCTGCTCAACGCATCAGCCACTACGTTCACCTTGCCCGGATGATACTTGATTGGAAAGTCATAATCTTTTATGTACTCCATCCACCGTCTCTGCCTCGTGTTCAATTCTTTCTGCGAAAACAAATACTGTAGGCTCCTGTGATTTGAGTGGCCTTCAAATTTCTCTCCGTATAAATAGTGTCTCCACATCTTCAAAGCAAATACTACTGCTGCTAACTCCAAATCATGGGTGGCACAATTATTTTTGTGATCTTTCAATTGCCTCGAGCCATAAGCAATTACCTTGTCATTTTGTATCAATACCCAACCCAATTCTATATTAGAAGCATCTGTATACACAACAAATCCTCCGCTCCCTGACGGTAAAGTAAGAATCAGGGTTGTAGTTAGTCTCTTTTTCAGCTCTTTTCTAATCAGATCCTTGAATCTATCCCACGCCTCATGAAATTGTTCATTGTCAGTTTGGACGAAGGAGGTGATGGCTCTCCTGTACTGATTGGTTTTGCCCACAGAAATATTTATCCAAAATTCTTTGTTGTAATTGGGCCCAAGTGGTGATGGAATTCGCAGGTAAAGTACCCAGCCAATACTTAGCTTTGTCCTTAGCGAAAATGGGAATAGAAACATCTTAATGGCCTCACTACTGAAGTTGTTTATCCTCACAGTGGCGCAAATAACCAGAAAATCATCAATGTGATTGTATGGATCTTCATTATTCAAGCCATAGAAAGAAGGAAGTAGGTTGATTGTACTAGGCTTGATTTCATAATGAGCTGCCTGCACAGTAGGCAGCTGAATACATGACGGGGACGCGTATTCCGAAGGAGTATAGTGCTCCTTCAAGGCCTTGAGAAGAGGAGGAGGTGGGTTACTAGGTGGAACCTCCTCTTCTCTTCTTTCCTCAGACATCTGTGATTTTGTGTGTGAAGAATTAGATAAGTGTTTAGATGATCTGATTTCCCTAAGGATTCGCTCTAAATTTTGGTCTAAAGAAACCAAGTCTGGATGACAAGAGCGACATCCAAGCATGCACACACAAAATTTACTACAATTATATAAACAGAATTAGAAAGTCAAGGAGTTACCTTGCCTTGGGAAGAAAAGAGAGATTTCTTTTTGAGTAAAACTTTGTCCTTGGTGAACTCTCTTGGATCCCTGCACAAATTCTAGGATTCTGTATTAGAACCAATATCCTGCAGTAAGGATAATAAATGATGTGAGTGAAGATAAAAAAGTAAAAAAAATAAAAACTAGAACAAGTGAAACTAATATTAGAGTTAAAAGAAACAAACAACCGTGCTAATTGTCCCCGGCAACGACGCCAAAATTTGACCCATCCTAGAACAGGGTTTGCAAATATAAATTATCCCGATGTTAACCGGGTGTCATATCTACTGGGACAAAAAGGCTAAGTTGTGTTGTTTCCTAAATTACTAAACTAATCCTAATAGAAAACAAAGTATTGATTTCTAAACTAATCCTATAAGAAAACGAAGTGTTGGTTTGATGGGTTTGATTCCTAAATTAACAAATTAAAAGATAATATTTTAATTCAATCAGAGAAAAGATCCCAGGGTATGAATCCACTCTAACCTCGCGCAATGGCAAGTATAAGCCTAGGGTTCCACTATCAATGTTAAAAAGACTCGTTTTGATTACAAACCTTCACAGAGTCAACAAATAGAGGATGTGGATGTAGATCGGGGCATAACCTATCTCTATGGCATAGATTATCTTAGATCTAACACTACATTCAATTAAGTACCGTTATATGACTGGCATTCAAATCTACAATATTAAAATACCAAGGAAAATAAATATCGAATTAAAGAAACCTAATCCAACATGTCATATAACCAAAAAGCGTTTATAGAAAATCCTAAAACCTATACATCACCATAAACACAAGGTTAGGGCTTCATCGCAACTGTAAGATAGAGATTTAGTTACTCATGGCGAGAGGTTGGCGAAGAATCTCTGACGAAATCCCCATTGACGCTGTTCCCAAAGCTCCCAAAACCTCGCTCCCGATCTTCTCCTAAGATGTGAATGTCTTCTAAAACGAGTTTGAGCTATTTGTTATAGGTTTTGGGATGAAAAAAACCTCATCAAAATGCGGAGAGGCGGAGTCTTTACCCGGGTCGGGTGTTTGGACGCCAGAAACTAGGCATTCGGACGCCAGACAACAGAGTCTGGGCGTCCAGTTCTATCTCCGGGCGTCCGGACGCCCAGTTCCTGGCATCTGGACGCCCGGAGGCAGAACCTCTGGGTAGTCTTGATTTTCAACAATGTTTCCAAATTCTCTTGCTTTGCATCAATTTCTTCCCAATGCTCGTAGGACACCTGTAAACATAAAAATAACATAATTAGACCAACTAAACTCATCGGAATGTATACCAAAGTCTAAATTGAAGGGCCTAAATGGTACATTTTAGGCTCTCATCAGCATCCAAACGGGTCATGCCTCATGCCCAGACACCCCAGGCTCAGCCCAACCTGCACCAGGCGCACTTGCGGTCCATTTGTTGGTCCTTCGATTTAGTGATGCTGCTTTTTAATTTTCTTCATGTTGTTAGAGGAAGAAAAAGGAAGAGAGGGACGAGGGGTATTTTTTTTTTCGCGATTGACATCCACAACATTTTGGATATGGAAAGTAATGCACGGAGACCCAATCAAACCACCATTAGAAAGCATAGCAATCAAGTTGTTATCCTATATATTATTTGTAAGTTATTTGTTACTGTGTTTTACTTCAGCTCCTTAGCTTCTAAATGTTATCTTGAATTGAGATACTGGTAACTAAGTACCTTCAATGCCAGACCCCGACCCCTAATTTTCGTGATTAGTGGGGTTTAAGCTGTGGGTTAGCTCTCTAAGTGAGATTTGAGTTTAATCGAGTTAGCTTGTTAGTTTGATTAGTTTTTGATATAGATTTGAGGAATTTCGAGAGCCTTTGGACCTAGTTTGGCATGCCCATGTATGCCTTGGGTTGCTCGTGTAAGCGTGGGGGGATTGTTCTTGATTTTGAAGAATTTCAATTTTGGTTTCTTTTGATTTGTTAAATTAGCCCCCAACAACTTTTATGTTCACCTCGTTCCCATTCCAAGCCTAGAAAACCAGTTTCCAGCACTAGGGGCAAAACAGTTTTTTCACATTGAAATTTGAGCCCAAATTTCAAAATTCCAGAACCATGTCAAATTTATATTTTTTGAAAACTAGATTTTATGAGAATAATCTCTTCCTTCTTCGTCAAATCCATCCGAGGCCCAGAGACCAAAGTTTTAAGCCCATGAAGTCTGATTAGTTGTGGGGCCCACACCCCACTCAATATAAGAGACCAACCCCCCTTATCTCCCTTGTTCTTCCATCGTCCTTTAGCATAAACTTAGCTGAGTTTTAGCTGAGCTTCTTCCTTTTCTTCCCTTGCCCATTTATTTCTCAAAAATTCAAAATCCCACCAAACTCTTGCCAATTAGAGAGTTGATCTCTCCATTCTCTTCCCTACCTTCCAAGCTCTTTCTAGACACCATTTTTGTGCCAAGATCAGCTAGGCAGCCCCTCATTTGAGCTCTTCCTTGCTGGTTTCAGGTCTTATAGGTATGAGGCCTCTTTTTGTCCTCTAGATTATGGTAGATCTAGTTCATCTTCTTTGAGTACTTTCCAATTTTAAGCCATTTTGAGTATATTTTCGGGTACTTTTGTTTATTAGGTGAGCTAAGGCTTAATTGGTGAGATTAGTGAGTAATCTTGGAGTTCTACTAGCCAATAAGAAAGCCCCAATATAATGTCCAAAATAGCCTAACCCTAAACCGGATCCAATGGACTACTTTGGTAAACCTGGAATATAAGACATAAACCCAACAATCTCCACATTGGCTTGAATTAGGTAAAACTCAAACCACTAGAAGAGTAACCGACAATGTCTTTGGTCTTCTCGTACCTTGCTGAAAGGTATGTCCCTGCGCCCACTATCACCGGGTGCAGTCTTAACTCTTCAATGGCGAGTAACATGGGTTAAGTCCAAGTAAGACTTGAACTTGTCTTTAACCAATTTCTTCATGAGTGCACCAAATCGCTTTTACCGTTGTCTAGAAGCTTGCTTCGACCCATACAATAATTTCTTTGAACTACATATATGATTATGAACTTGTAACTGCACTCCACATGCACTAGAAGTTCCTTCCTTTTCCTCAAAGAACCTCTTGCATTCGATGGCCTAATTTTCCTCATCAACAAACATCATCTCTTCATTCATAGTTGCTACCTGTCGACTACCTTCTAGCACTTCCATTAATTCAAGATACTCGATCGTCAATGCATATGCAACCATATCATCACGGCCAATGTTTGATGTTGTCGCGTGCGTTGTCATATCCTCGAAACCGTATCTAACGGTAGCTTCCTTTCTCTCTGCGGTCTACCTGTCTGTGGCAATTGCTTCTCTGTTTGCTGCGTTTGCTGCACAGTCTGACTATCCCTTGCACCCTGGGAGGAGCCAGATGTACTCTCCTTCTTTACTAGGATGTCTGACTCCACCTGAACGGTGTCACTGTTGCTACCTATTTTTGTCGTCTCCATCTGCTTTCTCGCATTGAGTAAAGCATCCTCATGAAATGTAACATCCCTGTTGATGATAAATCTGGGTGAATCTTGGGCAGTACACCACAACCTGTATCCTTTGACCCTAGAAGTATATACTACCAAGATGCGCTTCACAGCCCTTGGTTTTAACTTATCGGTTTTTATGCGAGCATAAGCCGGATGACCGAAGATCCTCAAGTTAGAATAATCAGCTGGATTACTTGACCACATTTCTTCCGGTGTTTTGCAACCAATCGTTGTATGTATAGACTTATTTATCAAGTAGTCTGCAACATTTACTGCCTCAACCCAAAAGTCCTTGGACAATCCTACAGTAAACAACTTACAATGAGCTTTATCTAAGATCGTTTAGTTCATCCTCTTTGCAACTCCATTCTGCTGTGGAGTTTCTGTAGTGGTGTAATGTCGAACTATGCCATGATCCTTACAATAGTTCCCAAACTCCGACGATCTGTACTCCTTCCCATTATCCATACTCAACTTCTTCACCTTCTTTCCAGTCCGTTTCTCAACCATTGCCTTCCATCACTTGAATGTAACAAAGGTCTGATCATTCATCTTCAAAGTATAAACCCAGAGTTTCTTTGAATAATCATTAATAAAAGTCAACATAAACAGGGACCCACCTTTGGAATAACCTTAGAAGGACCCCACACATCTGAATGAACATAATCAAGGATACCTTTCGTGCAATGAATACCTGTCTTGAAACTGACCTCACGATGTTTTTCGAAGATGCATTTCTCATAGAAATTCAACTTGCCTGTCTTTGTGCCAAATAGCAAATCCCGATTGCTCAGTATTATCAATCCCTTCTCACACATGTGACCCATCGCAAGTGCTATAAACACGTTGAGACAAATTTATGGTCATTTGATGAAGACATTGTAGCTCTACCTGTAACTGTATTTCGGACAAAAGATACAAATTTCCAACTCTATTGCCTCTCATAAGAACCAGAGCACCCTTCACGACCTTCATAACTCCACCTTCAGCTTAGAGCTTACAATCGTCGGGGTCCAAGGCACCCAAAGAAATAAGAGTCTTTTTCATATTAGGAGCATGCCAAACTTTTACCAACGTTCTGATGATTCCATCATACATCTTGATTTTGATTATTCCAATTCTAACTATCTTACATGCAACATTGTTACCCATCAAGACAGTACCACCGCTGATTTCTCTATAAGTGGTAAACCAGTCCCTATTGGGATACATGTGATAGGAACAACTTGAATCAAGAATCCATTCATTCCGATGACGAATACCATTTTCAATCACCGAATGTGCACTATCGGAATCATAATCTAATCTTCCATCTGCAACACTAACTGAATCGACAGATGGCAAGTCTTCTATTTCTTTCCTTTTCCTCTGCCTTTCAGGGTATTTTTTTGATGTGCCGTTTCTTATGGTATTAATAACATTCTATGTTTTTCTTGTTGGATCTAGACTTAGATCTATGTTTGGCCTTATTACTCGAGTCGTTTGTTCTTCCTCGTACTACCAAACCCTTAGCCGAACCATCGTTATTGTTTTCACCTGCAACCTTTTCCTTCAACTCCTTAGAGTTCAAGGTTGCCTCTACATCCTCCTTGGACAGAGTTTCTCTACCATACATCATGGTATTAAAAAAACGTTCATATGAGGGTGGTAACGAACACAACAATATAATAGCTTTATTCTCATCATCAATTTTAACATTGATATTTTCTAGATCCATGATAGATTTATTAAATGTATCAAGGTGGTTTGTAATAGACGTACCTTCCTGCATTTATAGGGTGAACAACTGCTTCTTCAAGTACAAGCGGTTTGTGAGAGAGTTTGTGATGTACATGTTCTCCAACTTCTGCCATAAGCCAGCAACAATTTCCTCCTAAGAAACCTTTCGCAATACTCCATCACTTAAATATAACACAATTGCCCTATACACCTTTTTTAACAACTCATCTTTGTCTCCTTCTGACATTGTCTGAGGTAGGGCATTCTTGTTGGAAGTAGGTGGGCCTCGTGGATAGGTTTTCAAAACTTTTGGCCCACTTGACTCAGGGATCAAGTACCCATAAGGCCATAAACCACATCTAAGATCCAAGAACCTCAAACTCATGATCAAGATCAGTAAAACTCTATCTCCAATATAGATAAAAGCATCACCATGCATCCACAACAAATTCACAACATATAAGGAAGTAGATTATACCTTTGGAGCTTGGTTGTGCTCTAATGGAGAAGTAGATAATTTGCTTTGTCAAGAACTCTTCTTTGTAGCAAATTAGGATCTCCCACACCTTGTTGTCTTCCACGCTATGACCCGCTTCAGATATCTTTCCTCAAGAAGAATGGTGGAATCTCCAAGAGAAAACAACTAGAAGCTCTAAGGAAAAACTAGAAGAGAACTAGAAGTGATAGGAGAAAAGAGGGAATAGTGGGCATGCAACTCTTGCACAATGAAGGGTTGGGCATGAATTCCAATGTGGGGATTTGCATGGGGCGTCCAAGGCCTTTCCCTTCTCTATATATAGCATAAAGCCACCTCCTCTTACTAATTAATAATAGAAGTCCCACTTCCATAAGAATTAGTAACCTTCTCTTCTTACTATTTCCACTATTAGAAGTCTTATTTCCAATAGAAATAGTAACTTTCGCTTTTCTTTCCTTTTTGAGTTCAAGTAGAAGTAGTAATGATCTAATCTTGGGATAGCGTTGGGACCACTATGGATTCTATAGAAAGTTGGCTCCAATTGGGACATCCTGACCCCACATCTTATGTGCAATTCAGGCCCACAGTTAATTGCATACAACTCCATTATATAAATGCAATTAAACTTCAATCTTAGGAATAAATTATAAGAAGACCCTAAACTTCCCTATGACCACAAGGAGGCCCCTCCATCTATATCCATGTATCAATTGGGTTAAACATGTCCCACCAATTTAGATCCACATCTTATTATCCTTAAAACACAATTAATCACAGTGCTCGTTAGTATCATCCAATTAACTCTTAATTGAGATGGGTGTGCACTTACCAATGATAAATCCATTAATTGGCACAAGGGGATAATAAAGATAGATTCTATCTTGACCATTGAATGTTTCCACAGTCCTACTACTACGTTTTCAAGACACTAAGGTGTTGATTTACAGTTGGTCTCACTCGTTGGTGACTCAAAGCAAATGAATAGATAGAAACTTGAGTTCATTAATGTCTCAGGATTGAGAGCCTATTGTTAGGAAATTATGAGAGCAGACCTTAAATTATAGACAGTGTTTCATAAGGTGCTTCTCATGGTCCTTCAATACATCCAATGTACCAGCACAATGATCTAGAGTCTTACACTTTGATGATCGAGACAAATCACACTACATCATAGTGATCAACGTGTTGCAACCTTGTCAGATGAGATGCCCAATCTTATCACCGGTTGTGAAATAATTTAAGTATAAGATTTGTGACACATGTTCCCGTACGTGGATCTCATTTACACACATGTATTACATTTAATATACTTGTGGGCTTCGGTTCATCTCATGAACCATCATGTCATTCGCATTGGTTATGTACAAACAATTAACAAAAAACCATTCAACTCATGAAAAAAAGCATGATTATATTGAAATAAATCAATTTGTTACATCATCCACTGGATTGAGACCACATAATCTAATAATTCTTCCCCTTCATAGCTTTCTGCAACTCATTCCGAACCAGCAAAGCATGCATCTTCAAACGCCAAAGACCGAAGTCATTGTTTCCGTTGAATTTCTCAATGTTGAATTTTGTAGCCATTGCAAATTCAAGATTTCCCGCTTCATTGTGGGCTTCTCTAGATAACCTTTTTAAGACAATTAATTACTGCACCTGCATATATCTCATCACCACGAATCCATAGGTTCAGATGGATCTCTGGTCGGACTCTAGATCATCAAGATATTGATGAAACAAGTTTTTGTTGTCAATTGGTCAAATCCGTTGACCGTACAGATCTACTGCCTTTGGGCTTCTACAGAGCGGGTCATGTCTAACCTGCATTGGACCCAACCTGAAACAAATCCAGAGAACCCTAAGTTTTCTTCCTTCTTCGATTCTGGCCTGATACAGAACTTGATCTGCAACGGGGGGCGGCAGAGATCTCACCCTTCTCTGGTCTTTTTCTCTGATTTCGGCGATCAACTTCTGGAACCTAGCCAATAGAGCTCTGATTTCTCTATTCTCTCTCCAATAGGAATAGGGCACTGCCTTTCTCCTTCTTTTCTGTTTCTCTGGACCGAAACAGAAACAACTCGAACTAGGGTCCAGAAAATCTGAATCCTTCTTCTTCGTCATTCTTCGTTTCTTGTTCTGTAATATGATTGAGCAGAACCCAGATGCGTCTTTTTCCTCTTAGGCGTTAGGAAGGTGACAGTGGCTTGCCCTTTTCTCCTTTGGCGAACACCTGTTAAGTTTGGCGATGTTACGTGAATCACCGACAGCTCTCATCCTTCAGCTACATGAATCCTAAAGAAGAATTTGAGATCCTCCCTAGTCGTCTTCTTCTGTCTCTACAAATCGAGAGCCTACACTCTGTGTTTCTGGTGGCCGATCCAGAAGAACCGGATGTTCTTTCTCTCTCTGCAAATCAATGCAGACAAATCTCTCATTTTCTCGTGCGCTCTGCAACTTTGGACAGAAACATAGAAACGCTACTGTGCTAGTCCACCCACGATCGGAACCAGCCCCTATCTCTCTCTTC
This sequence comes from Persea americana, assembly GCA_029852735.1. Taxonomy (NCBI): domain Eukaryota; kingdom Viridiplantae; phylum Streptophyta; class Magnoliopsida; order Laurales; family Lauraceae; genus Persea; species Persea americana. The sequence goes on from CM056816.1 coordinate 22,405,471, forward strand.
CTCTGGTTAGTAGCAGAGAGGGATCCTTTTCCCTTTCAGCCATCAGAGTGTCGTGGCCCACTAATGATCAATTCTCTGAGATCCACTCTGACGGATCTCTGTCGATTGCAACTGCGGCGCAAACCCTAGTCTCTGATACCACTTGTTATGCGCATACGTGCGGAAGCATGAAACCTGTGATTGATCAATCATGCCGCACAAGAGAGAGACGGAGTTTTTTTGTGGTTCAGCAAAATCGCCTACGTCCATGGCAAGAGAGCAGTCACTTACATCTTGACTCGCTTCAGAGTCCAGGGTTACAGATTACATCATATATATAATCTCCGCTTTTTTACCTCATAAGAAAACCCCGGTACAATGACCAAAATACCCGGACCTTGAACCCGGTCCAACGAACGACTCCGGTAAACCCGGAATACAAGATATAAACCCAACAAGTCTAAACATCAATGGAAAGGGAAATAGATGTATACAGTAAATCTAACTGCCTTTTTTATTAGGAATTTAGAACCATACATATTCCATAATACTGTAACAACAATGCTAAAATGACCTTAAAAATAATGGCTGTATGTATCAATTCCAAGTGAGGAATCAAAAGTCAGAATATGTGATCAACAGAATGGTCTGTTAAATTTTAAAGTATATTTTTCTAGAAATATCAGTATTTTAATCTGTTGTGTTATTTACTTTTTTATTTTTGAGTGTTGTAGTGAGGTTATTATGTCATTTTGTGTGATGGGGGTATTTTGATCTTTTTTGAATGGGTCCTGCCTGCACATGTGTGAATGACACATGTGTTAGGGTTCTCATTTGTTGCAATTTGACTGGATGCATTCATTTTAATCATAGCTTATTCTTTCATACACTTATACATTTTAATCCTAAGATCTTCATTTTTTTTTATTTAAGTTTTCATGTTTGGCATCATGTAAGTTAAGACTTGATCTTTCTGCATGATTTAATCTTTTCAATTTAGTTTCGAAATATTTATAAAATGAAAATTGGAAATTCATGCAAAAACATGTTTTGTATCACATTTTGAAACTTTATTTTTGTCATGCCCCGAACCCGGATCCCTACAGCGGTCTGACCTCGGGGACGTGAATTGGAAAGTAAGATATAAATAATGTTTCTTCCTAGGATCCGCGTGTGTGAGGAAGACAAAATTTCCAAACACATCAAGAACATTTTGCGGAAGCTTACGTGGCATTGCGACCCTGAGCCCGTGGCCATCGGATTCCGTATCGCACTCAACCTGTTAGCCTAAAGTTGTCATAGCAACTCATACTTAGACTGGAGCAAAACAAGATATCAAAATATACAGAGTTGACAGTAATAGGCTGATCATTACCCAAGCATATTCAAGTTATAATTTAACAAGTGCATTAATTACAATCTCAAGGAAGAAGGCTAACAGAAGCCTTACAAAATAACAAGCTAAGAACAAATCCTACCTAGGCATGTAACGTATCTCCGGAGCCAGGCACGACGTCTACATGACATCAGTGACAAACGAACCTGCAAAACTCGTGGCTTTACAGCCATCTGCACACGCACTAGCTCAAGACGGGAACCTGATACCTAAGGCACCAAAGATAGAATATCAGACACGACGGTCTGGCAGGTGATCAATTTAGGCATAGGCATATACAAAATTAAGTTTAGAAAAAGCAATGTTTAAAACAATTTACTGAATTTAAAACAGACTTATATAGTTTAAAACAATGTATGAACAATATACTTGCCAAGCGAACGAAAGTCCATGAACGATTTACGAAACGAAATTAGCATGATTAGTAAATCCATTTTTCAATACCAAAGCACATTTGAAAGTCCCAGAGAAACTATGTCAAGCTTGCAAGATAAGAACATTGAAATCCATGTACAAGATAGAAACCATGACGATAAAATTGATTGAGCGGATGGCAATCACATGAAGCTATATTCTCCATCACAAGAGGCAACGAGAGCACGCATGATAATAATTCTCCGTCACAGAAGGTGAAGGGAGCACACACGATCATGACCCAGTATAATCGGGCATCACACACGAGTCCCGCTGAGGAACAGGCTAAATAAACACACACGATATCCCAAGCTGCAGTTGGCACGAAATATTTAAGGACCTAAGGCGGTAGATCAGACCGACAAGGTCGTCCAAGTTAAGTGGTGTCGACAAGAAAATAAATACACACGAACTTTCGAAGCAATGCTTGATACACAAGAATTCGGGAACTACTCACACAATATCATGGACATGCACATTTGTTCACTAGAATTCACGAATTAGTAGTCCCGACACGATGTAATGAAAACACGATTCACACGACGATTCCCAAAAATGGATTTTAAAAAAAAATACAACCTTGAAAACATCATTTTCAAGACGACATGAAAATCCACGCAAAGCTTTAAAAATTCATAACGGTATTCTTGAATTAATAAGGGACTACTCTGCACACTGAAAATAACCGCACACACACGAGTGTACACGAAATGAGTAGCCCTATCAAAAGCACACACGACGTGGCAAACCACACGAAATCCACACTTGATACTAAGTCAAAACTTTTTCAAACCAAAACCTTTACAAATCCAAATTATTGTAAATCAATGCCCTTTCAAGTCAAAACCTTTACAAATTCAAATTATTGTAAATCAATGCCTTTTCAGGTCAAAACCTTTACAAATCCACATTATTACAAGCCAATGCCTTTTCACATAAACCCTAAGGTTATAAAATGAAACTTTTCAAGCATATGCTAAGGCCTATCATTTGATCCCTGTGTAATTGAAACCCAAATGTTGAAATTAAAAGCGGATTGGTGCCCCTGAAGCTAAACAACATTTCGGATTTCAATAGCACAATGTCAAGTTAAAAGCCCTTAATCATATTCTGGTTTTTATTCCCAAAGAAATCCCCAAAAAATAGGTCAAACTTGAAGTTTGGTCACTTGTTGGTTGGCTGTCGGTTAGCCGACCATGGTTAAGTCGGTTAGCCGCGTGCTAACCGAGAGCTAGCCGACTCATCAGAAACAGGGAAAACAACTTCTGGAATTGGAACTGAAGTGGTTCGGTCACCTGTAGGCTGATCGACACCACAAGATTTGGAAAATGTAGCATTCTGGAAATGGAACCGAGCTGGTTTGGTCGCCTGTCGGCTAGCTGACACCTAACCGACAGCTGACCGCCCAGCTGCAGGAAAGCATTTCTGAAGCTATTTTCAATCCTTTCTTTTCTCCAACATATCTCCTCATCACTTCTCCTTTCCTCCACAAAAATGAGCCCACAACTCCTCTTTTCATCAGTCAACGATTCACATCAAACACTCCATATTTCATCAAAACAATTCAAGTGGCAAAACAAGACATTGAGTTCCGCTTCAAAACAGAAATTCAGAATTCTGGAAAATAAATAACATCAAATGCATGTAATGAAATGGAAGCCAAATTATGCTTAGTTGACAAACAATATAGTTTGAAAACTAGCCAAGTGAAAATCAATGCACTTTACAAATATAATGTACCAATTATCTTGCATGAACAATAAACCTAGATTAATTACTTGCCTTTGCCTCTAGCACTCCAAGGTTACCCAAAAATCTCACCAATTAGACATAAGCACACCTATTAAACAAAACCCCCCAAAACATACTAAAAAATGGCTCAAAATTAGAAAACTAACAAAGACATGAAATTTGATCATGCATGTTGGAATTAGTGGCTCATTTATGACCTAGATCAACATGTTAAAAGATGTGAGCAATAGGCTTACTCTAAGATAGCCCTACAACTACTCTAATGGCTGTTGGAGAGGTCATTGGTGACGAAACGACGAGAAAATGGCGCCAATAGGAAGCTCTCATTGCATGGAGTTGAGTGGCGGTGGTCAATCTTCAATTTGGTAGAGTTTGGTGTGGGTTTGGAAGAGAAAAGAAGCAAGGAAGGGGAAGAGTGAAGCTCAGCTGTGAGCCCTGCAACTCCATTCTCGTTTGGGGAAGAGGGTGGAGAGAAAAGAAGGAAGATGGGGCTTATATAAATTGATGGTATTGGGGTCCACAACTTAAAACTCTTCATGGGCTTGGAACTGGGCTTTCTGGGCCTCGAATGGAATCGACAAAGAAAACTAAAATGATTCTCATAAAAATCTAGTTTTCAAAAAGTATATTTTTGACATGGTTCTGGAATTTCAAAATTTGGGCTTAGACTTCAATGTGAAAAGGCTATTTTGCCCCTAGGGGTGAAAAACTGATTTTCTGGACTTCGAATGAGATCGGGCTAAACACGAAAGTTGTTGGGGCTAATTTGACCTATCAAAACAAACCAAAATTGGAATTTTTCAAAATAAAAAACAATCCCCCCCACGCTGACACGTACAACCTATGGTATCCCTGGGCTGCCAGACTGGGTCCAACCGCTCTCAAAATTCCCCAAAGCTATAGAAAACTATTTTAAACCATAAACTAACTCGATTACACTCAAATATCACTTAGAGAACTAACCCACCGCTAAAAACACACTAATCATGAAAAATTAGGGGCGGGGTCTTACAATTTTAAACATGTTAGTTTCTATTCAAGTGAAGTTTTTCAGGGCCAAAAGTCCCACTTAGAAAATCATTTTGAAATTAGAACTAACCCCTTGAAGTTAGCTGACCGACCTATGGGTGGGTCACCAGTCAGTCACAAAACCAGCAAGCATGAAATCTGAAGTTTTTGCGGAGAAACAATGGGTGGTCACCGGGAGATCACCAGTCAGCTAGCCGCTTGCTGACCGACTGTCAGAACTTTTCAAAAATATGCCCGTTGGGGGTTGGCTAGCTGCCCAAAGAGCCGTTGGAGGCCTTTTTCCCATTCCGTAGGGTTTGAGTCAGTCAACACTTTTAAGACTTTTGAGGGCTAAGGAAGGTGGGACATCAAGGCAAGGCTAGAGGGAGGCTAGGAGAGCTAATCCATGGTTTTCAACATTTGATTCTTCAAATGGGTTTGCTCCCCTTTCTCAAAATTATTCATGCTTGTGTTTAAATCTTTGTTTTCATTAAATGGCATGATTTAGTGTTCACTTAACTTGCTCAAATGTTGGTCTCTTAACATGCTTTTATTTTAAACATGATTAATGAGTTGACTTCAACATTTGAATAGATTTACACATGTTATTAAATTTATGTTTTGAACAGAAATGTTAGAATTGGGTTGAGTTTTCCAAAATTAGTTTGTTCATCATTTCAAAACATGTATGCATCATTTAACCTCTCTATCTCTCATTTATGCTTTTCACCTTTGCATCATTTACGAGCATTCAATTTATAAAAGAGATAAGAGGGCTTCAAGTATATGCATTTTTTTTTATAGATCTTTGCATTCATCGTGCATATGTCTTAAATTGAGTTTTCACTTTTAATATCAGCCTACGTTAAGAGGCATTAATATGTACTCAATTGCATCTTTATTAGTGTGTTCTTAGGCGTTGAATTAAGAGAAAAAACATCTTGTTATAAAGATTATTACTAAACTTTAGAAAAGCATGAGTGGTTGTAAGGGTTAATGCTAAGTCTTTAAGAAGCATATGTGGCTGTAAGGTTGGAGGTGAGCCTAAACCTCAAGTTGAAATAGTGAAAAATCCAGTAGGGAAACCGGGAGTGGATGTAGGTATGACTGCTCGAACCACTATAAATTTGGTTGTTATGGTGGTTAATCTTTTACTGTATGGATGATGCTCATATGCTTAGTTTAACAATGTTTCTTGCCAATGTTGAATGATTACATAGTTTCGCTACTTGTTCATGTATGACTTAGAAACTTCACTTGTGCTCAAGTTAATTCATTTCCAAAGCATAATTGGCATTAGAAAATTGAAACCGGTCTAGGTTTTTGAGCTCACCCTATTCACCCCCTCTCTAGGGTTTGGAACTTGGACTTTCAACATATCTCACTCTCTCTCTCAACTTCTCTCCACCCAACCACTTTTCCATCTTCCCATATTGCCGCATCATTATCCTCACCAGGCCATTACCAATATACGTTTCCCCACATACACCTCATTACTCCAATCTACTTCTCCATACAACAAGCCACATTTTCATGTGCTTCATTACTCCCACCCAACTCTCCATATACCACTTTCTGCTATACCTCACTACTCCTTTCACTTTTCCATACATCAATCTTAGACTTCCCATACATCTCATTACTTCTATTCAACCATTTCTCATCTTTCCCATGATCCTTTACTAATTGTCTTCCTTTCCCATGCAACTACCTCATTATGCTAGCAATTTTTCAAATCATATATATAGGGAGATGCTCCTATGAGAGATATTGCTCACCTTAAATGAGAGATTGGGTGGGGGCCCTCACATCCATATCCAATGCTAATAACTTAAATGTGAGGGCTCCCACCCCTATCTCTTATATAGAACAACCCCCCCTGCACACACATATATGGGCAAGGCTCTCCTAAGCTCAAGCTTAGGATGAAATTCCGTAAGCTCACATTTGGAGGGCCCACCCTTGGTCCATCCAAATGGACCAAACACACGACCCCCCTAAATTATACATGTCCACCAACTTTTGATCAAATCCGAGTTTACTAGACTGCTGGATCGACTTTGTACCAATCTGAATGGACTATTGACCATTAAATTTTTAGGGCCGAGATGGAGATGATAGAAATCACTGTTGGGACTGAGTTTTTGTAGAGAGAAGGATCCTAGGGAGTCCTTGAAATCCCCCTATTCCCATCTCCATGTGGGCCCCACCACATACTTGAGCTTACCTTATCCTAAGCTTGAGCTTAGGAGAGCTGCCCCATATATATATATATATATTGTCGCGACCCTGGACCGGGTTAGAGCACAAAAGGGTGCTCCTAATCCAGGATCGGTGAGCTAATTATAGGATATGATGATTACAAAGATATGTATTTAATTTCTTTTACCGCGTACACGGATTAAGGAAGAACATAACATTCGTGCACGTGATTTCCCACAGGTTTCTGCGGTGAGGATATCACACACACACACACAAAAGTCATTCACATTTAGGATGCAGAAGCGTGTAGCAAACCAAGCTTAGAAATTCAGTCCATAATACAAGACTGATAGCACAAATAAGAATAACATGAAGTCAGAGTGAGCAATGATCATTATAGCATTCCTAAAGTATAAGGTTAATGCGTATACAAAAGATGAATTAGTTAAACAGTGTTCTATACACCTCGGTAAGTCAAAGAGTCCTCAAAATATCTTCGTGATGGGGTTTCTTTCTCAACCAAGCTTCTTACATCACTTCCTTTTCACCGTTGTGTTGGGGCTCCAAAGAAACCTCCCCAAGTATTAAAACATCACATTCTAGCTCCAAACATAGACCCAGGCCTGAAAGGTAGTTGGCTCGAGTGAACCTCTCTCTGGGAGGGCTCGCTCAAGCGAACAGGCCCAGGTTAGGTTGGCTCGAGCCAACGAGCCTCTGGATGGGGTTCGCTTGAGCGAACTCCTTCAAAAACTGCACTTTTGTGCATTTCGGGCTCCTCTTTTCCTTCCTATCAAACTTCCTTTGAGCCACCACTCTGACACAAAAATAATGGTGTCCTTGCCTTCTCAAAACCACAATTATTCCTCCATCAAAACTTCCCACAAAATACATCAAGAATCCATTACATTCATCCTCATTTCATCACAAGAAAACCCATCATCCATGGAAATCCATATGTAACATAAACTAGCTTTAAAAAAATATAATGCATACATTTCCAAGAGACTAAGCAAGAGAGACAGACGCATCAATATGCACATTTCGAAGTCAATAAAAATCATAGTAAGATGCATAGTTAGAAACAAGTATTAAATAATAAAAAACAAGTAATGAAAATCTATCATTTCTTAAAAATCATGCTAACATTCAAAATATCCATTCATCCACTTGCCTTGGCCTCCAAGATGGCTAAACGAGCTCCACAAACACTCTCAAGATCAAACCTACAAGCACACCCAAAAACCCCCAAAACACAACCCATTTAGAACCCTAAATGGTCAACACAATGAAATGGAAAGAGAGAGAGCTTGCAAACAGAGAGAAGAAGACTCTCTAAGGCTAGGAAAACACACATCTAGAAGATGGAAGAGATAGCTTACTTGGGAGACCTTCAAATGTCAAGAACTTGCTAAAAAAGAACCCTAGAATGGGTGGTTTTCTCTTCCAATGGTATCTAAGGAAAGCTCTTAAGATGTGGAAGAAGAAGATGAGATCCTTTTCCCCATTTGACAAAAGTTGAAATGGATTGGAGATGGAGAAAGCAAGAAGAACCTAGGTAAGAAACCTTAGAGCGGTTGTAGCACTCCTTCCACAATGAGCATGAGCAAGAAAAGGGGAAAGTGAAATGGAGTTCACTATATATAGAAGTGGAGATGGCTCCCACAACTAACAAGACTTATCGGGCCAAAAACATAGATTTCCGGGCCTCGGATGAGTTCGAAGAAGAAAGGAAAAATATTCGCCAAAAAAATCTAGTTTATGAAAAGTACACATTTCAAGGGTTTTGGAGACATCGAAATTTGTGTCCAGATTTTGTGTAAAAAGACTGTTTTGTCCTTAAAGTTAGAAAAGTCGGGTTTCGGGGTCTCGAACAGGGACGGAGTGAACACGAAAGTTGTAGAGGCTAACGAGATCAATCAATCGGAGTTAAACACAAAATTTTCAAAATCACGGATAACCCCCCATACTCAGTAAAGTCACTAAAAAGACTCTCAAAGTGTCTCATTAAATCAAAAGGTTCTCTAAACTCCCCAAAGCTATATAAAAGCTATTCTAATCCCCAACTTAAGCAAAATCCACTAATCTCACTTAGAGCTAACACACGATTTAATTAGTGCCAATCGCGGTCTCTTGAGTTGGGGTACAAATGCTGCAATTTCTCGCTTTGTGTTGTTCCACAAAAATCTGCCCTTCAATTTCTGATACATCTTTGTGTGGGCGGGTGCATAGAATACTTCGTTCTGTGAGCTTCTGTCATGATGTCATTCCTCAAGTCTTCAATGTTAGGCATGCATAGACAATTGCGATAGTACAAGACTCCATATACAATACGAAAATATGGATGCTCTGCTATATGCTCTGAAATCCTTGCCAACTCTGGATCTTGTACTTGGCTATCCTTGATCTTCTGTATAAAGGAGGTTTCAGACATCGACATGTTAGCTAACATAATACTCTTCCTTAATCGTTGTAGGTCTACTCTCAACTCTTCAAACAGCTGAAAAACACAAGTACCCCGTAGACTTGCCAAGCCTACTGATTTCCTGATTAATGCATCTGCTACTACATTTGCCTTTCTTGGGAAGTCATAATCCTTGATATTTTCTATCTATCTTCTCTGCCTCATGTTCAGCTCCTTCTGAGAAAACAAATACTGTAAGTTGCGGTGGTCGGAGTGGACTTCGAACTTCTCTCCATAGAAGTAGTGTCTCCACATTTTTAATGAAAAAACAACCGCTGCTAACTCGGCGTTGCATAGTTTTTCTCGTGATCTTTCAATTGCCGGGATCTATAAGCAACCACCTTGTCATCTTGCATTAGCACACATCCAAGTCCTACATTCGATGCATCTATAAAAATGGTGAAACCGTTGCTTCTGGATGGTAAAGTAAGGATCATACCTGTAGTCAATCTCGTTTTCAACTCTTGGAAACTAGCCTCACACTAGTCTGTTCATACATATGGTGCATTTTTCCTAGTCAACTTTGTCAATGGCGACGCAATCGATGAAAATCCTTGAACAAACCTCCGGTAATAACCTGCCAATCCAAGAAAAATTCTTATTTTTGATGCATTTCTTAGTCTTTTCCAATTCACAATTGCCTCAATCTTGGCCTGATCCATTGACAATCCTTCTTTGGAGATAATGTACCCGAAAAATGCTACTTGTTTGAGCCAAAATTTGCACTTTTTGAGTTTTGCGTGCAGCTGGTTGTCCCTCAGAAGTTGCTGTGTGGTTCTTAAATGCTCTTCATGTTCTTCTCTGGACTTGGAGTACACCAAAATATCATCAATGAACATCATTGTGAATTGATCAAAGTATTGTGCAAATATCTTGTTCATCAAGGCCATGAATACTGTCGGTGCATTAGTCAGTCCAAATGGCATCACTAGGAACTCATAATGGCCATATCTTGTCTGGAAAGCTGTCTTCGGTAAATCTGACTCTCTAACTCTCAACTGATGATAACTGGATCTCAAGTCAATCTTCGAAAAATATGCGGCACCTTGTAACTGATCAAATAGTTCATCTATCCTTGGTAATGGATATTTGTTCTTGATGGTCAGTTGGTTCAATCTCCGGTAATTGATGCACATCCTCATCGAACTATCTTTCTTTTTGACAAACAAAACCGGAGCTCCCTACGGTGAAATGCTAGGTCTGACAAAACCTTTGTCCAGTAATTCTTGCAACTGTATTTTTCAATTCTCCTAATTCTGCTGGAGCCATCTTGTATGGTGCAATAGAAATCAGGCGGTCCTTGGCAATAACTCAATAGTGAAGTCAATTTCTTTGACAGGTGGCAACCCTGGGATCTATTCTGGAAAAATATTCGAAAATTCACAAACAATGGGGATCTCCTCCACCCCTTAGGACCATTTGTCCTCCGTGATAAACGCTAAATAAGCTCACATCCGCTTTTCAAAAGTCTATCAGCCTTCAATGCTGAAATAAACCCTGCACGATGATTCCTCCTTTCTCCCTGAAACATCACTCCTGCTGGTGTCTCCTCTAATTCAAATGTGAAGGTTTTATTGAAGCAATCCATTGTGGCATGGTACCCTACTAAGCAATCCATCCCTTGGATGATATCAAAGTCATGCATCTCCAATAAAATGAGGTTTGCTGATAAGACCACTTCTCTTATCTTAACTGAACAACTAGGGTAAAAAGTCCTACACATAACTTGTTTACTTACTGGAGTGGTCATAGTCAAAATAAATTCAAGTTCTCTAATAGGCACATCAATAAACTTAGAAAACTTAGGAGACAGAAATGAATGTGTAGAGCCAGGGTCAAACAAAATCCTAGCTTCAATTCGACAGACAAAGAGTGTACCTTCCACCATGTTGCCTGCAACCTCAACATCAGCCCGATTGACTATATAAACTTTCCCTCGCTGTTGTGGCCTATTTTGAGCTTGCTGCTGCCTTCCTTGTGGTGCATTCCTATTCTGTTGCGGAGGAGGGGGATTCTAATTCTGCCCTTGCTGATGAGATTGCTACGTTGCTGAGGTCTGAACTGTTGCTGTGGTGCTTGTTGCTGAGGTGGCTTTGCTTGATTTTGGACAACCGGTGGGTTTTGAGGTGGTGTAGGACGCTGTGCTCCTTGTTGTTACTGATTCTGCCTGTTACCATGCCCATTGAGTCTTGGGCAGTCCTTAAGCTGATGATTCATGGAACCACACCTGAAAAATGCTCCATTTATCGTACGACATTGGGCACTCTCATGATTCTTGCCATAGTGTTTGCAAACCACTTGTCATGGAGCATTCTGATCTTGCCTCTGTCTTTTGTTCTGATGGAATATGTGTTGCTGATTCTCCTGTTGCGATTGATTCCTTTCCTGCGTTCAGAGAATCTTATTATTCAAATTTTTGAACTTGTATGCTCTTTTGACAGCCTCTTCAAACATTGCAGGTGGCACAACTGTGGTAGCATCCCTCTCTATAATCGGGTTTAGTCCCTTGAGGAACTTGGCTATCTTCTTCTCCACGGTATTGATCAAGTCCGGAGCATATCTAGACAACCTCTCAAAATCTAGAGCTTGAAAAAAGAGAGAAGAAGACTCTCTAAGGCTAGGAAAACACACATCTAGAAGATGGAAGAGATAGCTTACTTGGGAGACCTTCAAATGTCAAGAACTTGCTAAAAAAGAACCCTAGAATGGGTGGTTTTCTCTTCCAATGGTATCTAAGGAAAGCTCTTAAGATGTGGAAGAAGAAGATGAGATCCTTTTCCCCATTTGACAAAAGTTGAAATGGATTGGAGATGGAGAAAGCAAGAAGAACCTAGGTAAGAAACCTTAGAGCGGTTGTAGCACTCCTTCCACAATGAGCATGAGCAAGAAAAGGGGAAAGTGAAATGGAGTTCACTATATATAGAAGTGGAGATGGCTCCCACAACTAACAAGACTTATCGGGCCAAAAACATAGATTTCCGGGCCTCGGATGAGTTCGAAGAAGAAAGGAAAAATATTCGCCAAAAAAATCTAGTTTATGAAAAGTACACATTTCAAGGGTTTTGGAGACATCGAAATTTGTGTCCAGATTTTGTGTAAAAAGACTGTTTTGTCCTTAAAGTTAGAAAAGTCGGGTTTCGGGGTCTCGAACAGGGACGGAGTGAACACGAAAGTTGTAGAGGCTAACGAGATCAATCAATCGGAGTTAAAAAATGATTTTTTTGAAGTCACAGATAACCCCCCATACTCACGCAAAGTCACTAAAATTAAAAGACTCTCAAAGAGTCTCATTAAATCAAAAGGCTCTCCAAACTCCCCAAAGCTATATAAAAGCTATTCTAATCCCAAACTTAAACAAAATCCACTAATCTCACTTAGAGCTAACACAAGACTTAATTAGTGCTAATCGCGGTCGCTCGGGTTGGGGTCTTACATATATATATATATATATATATGGGTGCTCCTCTTGTCAACTAACGCTGAGGAGAGTGTCTGCTCACCACGTGCGTAGCCAGCGATGTTGAGAGAAACAAGTGCTTCATGCGTGGAGCCCACCCAAGATATTTTTGTTTCCCTGCTCTGCAAATCCAAGGCCAAAACCAAATCCCTTCATCAAAATATTTTCGTTTCCCTTTGTTGGCTCTCCTGTCTCTCCTTTTCGCCCTGTCCTGGAACCCATTTTTGTCTGCATGGAAAGGATCTCTCTCCCACGACGATCTCTCTCCAGCGACTAATCACCCCATTTCCTTCGCTAGCTCTCCTCTCTGTCTCTCTCTATCTCTCCATTTCTGGAACCAATTTTCTTCGTCAACGATCTCTGTACAACGCCGATTTCTCTTTAGCGATGACACGGCGATCTCTCTCTAGCAGCGACACCTCCCCTACCCAACCTCTTTCCCGCGAGACTGTGAAAGACGATCGTCCGTGATCCAGGCCTTGTCTCTCTCCTGCTAGGTTATGAATCTACCCTCTATTTCTCTCTGTGTTTTAGTTTTCTCCCTCTGCAACCAACAGGTATGGAAGACTGGGTTTTTTTTTTTTTAAATTTATTTTATTTGATTGATCTGTACACTGTTTCTGTCGTCAATGACGAAGCCCCATCCACCATTTTCTCTCCTCCATTCCAAAAGCCCCCATCCCAAACCCATTTTCTCAAGAAGATGTCCTCACCTCCGGTAAGGGCTTTTAAAAAATACATTTCTTTGAGGTTGTTGCCGTACCTGGACAAGCCCTTGCACATGGTCCTGCTTCTCTTTCCATAAATAACATGCAACAAGTTGCATCTCCCTAAGATGAAAAACCCATCTTTAAGACCACTGCATTATGGGGTTAAAAGAAAATATGTATTACTCTGCAATAATTGCCTTTCATCGATTTTTATTTAAATGTCAAACAAATAAGACAATCTATGTACCTTGATAATTAGATGTCCCAGTAGAAAATAGGGAAGTCATTTAGTAGAAAACACAGACATGTTTTCTCTTGCATTGAACTATATGGAGAATCTTACGAGCTCATTTTAATAGAAAAACCTTCATGCCTTAGCAGAGCCATTTATTTAAAAATATCGAATTTAAAACTAATTTATGATTAGAAATCCATTATGAAATCTTGGCGAGATCTGTATTGTTACTAATTTCGTAATCTTTTTGAATAGATATGAACAATTGGGTCTTGAAGCTTTTGATTCTCACATGCCAGTGCTCTGCACTAATCACCCAATGGGCAATGCTCTGCACTATTCTATAGCTTCCACATAGACAAATGCTATTAGCTGGAAATGTGATATGCAAGACCATCATAATATGGTGTTTCTCATCTTTTTTTTTTATTAGTGGCTTGCTTTTGTGGATTCATGATCCGAATCCTTCACTGTGTGTTGGCAAAATTATGGTTTTTGGAAACTGGGGATTTTGGATTGGGTTGATGGGATTGTATATTTGATTATGGGAGTATGATTTTGCATTTGATTTTGCAGAGTATGTGATCTGAAGAAAAATATTAGTAGTCACCATCCTCATTGCCCATGTCAATTTCAAGTATGTGATCCGAGATTAGCTATTTTTGAAATAAATGTTATGTATTTGTAATTAAACTTGACTTCATCCACTTGGTCTGAGATCTTAGGTCAAGAACATATAGGCAGGTCATCTTAGTTTCCAATATGAAACTTAGAATGGGCTCCAAAATGCCCATGTGGATACGGGTATATGATTTTGAAGACGCCTTGTACAGTTGTACCACATCTAACCCTGGCCGTAAGTTTTGAAAATGTCCGGATATACAAGTAAATCTATCTTTCCAAATTGATTTATTAATTTTTATTTTTTCAAAGTTCAAAACATTTCAACTTCCTTTTCATTAATCTTTCTATTCCAATATTCATTATATCATGATGAATTTAATTACAGGGTGAAAAAGGTTGTGGTCTTCTCATTTGGATGGATGAAGTTGCTCCAGAATGTATACTGATGTCAAATTTAAGTCAAGGACAAACAGAAGAAATGAAAGACTCAATCAAGGAGTTGTGCCTAGAAATAAGACGTCTAACTCAAAGCATAAAGACTCTCACTATGGGAAGTAGATGCAAAAAAGGTTGTGTAGCGATGATTGCGATTCTTCTCCTCTTTGCCGCGTACATGTGGCGTGGTCAAAATGGATGTGCCTATTTGCTTTAGTTGTTGTAGACATTACTATGTTGTTGGAGGCATAGGAGACAATAGCTTTTGTTTTGCTTGTTGGGTAGATATGCTTTGCTTGTATAGTTTGGAATTTTGAAGCATCAAAGGTAACGCTGGTTGAAACTTACAGTAATTGAACCATTGAATCAAAGCTCCCTTTTTTGTTTTGTTTTTTGCTCTTAAAAGGATGTATATCTGTTACAATATGATTGATCTTGAGAAAAAAGAAAACTAGCCTTCCAAAAACAAAATCAAAGCTCCTTATTTATGTGATGCTGTTACAATATGTTGACTATCGACATCCTTTTTCATGAATTAAGCCTTCCTGGTTACCTGTTGACCTTCCTGGGGTCCCTTCTTAGGGATACCTCATTAATTACAATTTCCTATATATGCAATGGCCTTTCTTTGGTGAACTTTTTTTATTTATTCTGCAGGGGGAATGATATCCTGAAATGTTAACTTCCTCATAGTACCTCACTGGATGCTTTGGGTTCACTAGATGCTAGCAATTCAAAGCATTTGATTGGAAAAATTACATATAGTTTCAGAATTTTCACTCAATTCAAATTTATCTTGGTGGGTAGCTTGACTGTGACTTTGCTTACTCATCATTATAGCATTCAAATCTTTCCTTTATACACAGCGTGGGTCTGTGAGCCCCTTTGGATCTGAGTAGTAGCTCGAGCTACACAGTAGGCCTCCGGTTTAGTTTTAAGTTATAATTAAGCCTACACTTCTTTTGTTCCAACAACAATTAGAGCTACATGTGATCAAGGTTATAGCTAATGAGTTCTAAGGATCCAACATCCTGGGTCGTAGCCAGCTAGCATTTTTTTTCTTTGTTATAATACAGCTTAGCTAGTTAGGTTCACCAAAATCCCAATTGGAGTCATTTTTGAGAGAGAGAGAGAGAGAGAGTCCATATGCTTACAAAGCACATTTTCCCCTGCTGAGTTAAAGAAGCATTATTTCACAACCGAAGCATTATTTCCCCTTGTATTGCATCCCCAGATTACGTATAAGTTTTCTTCCCAATATCTTCAATGGAATCTTCTGACCTAAGGCCATTTTAAGCACTCTCTCTATCTACTAAAAAACTGTGCAATGACAACTCAAAGGTAAAATAAATATACTTCTTCAGCAAGTAGAATTATTTCTCAAAGTTATTCATGAAATATGGGCATATGCAACATTATTCATCATTGAGGCTTTATTCCTTATTCTGGAGTCGAGTGCAGTGATGAAAAATTAGCCATGACATTTGGATCCACAAGTCATGACATTTTACTGATTTATGCATAGTAGAAGAAAAATTGAGACAAATCAAATCATAGACTTTTAGCAAATAATATATAATCTAATGCTGATCACCTTGTAATTCTCAATTGGGTTCTTTCAAAAACCAAGTACAATCCATTACATTCATAGTAGCATAACAGAAAGAAATCCATTGCATTCATAGTCATAGAATCCACTAAAATACAGTACAACTGATGCAATTCATAGCCTTCTTTGTCCAATTCAGTCTTGTCGCAATCCATGGAATCTACAGCTTTATGAACATACATGAAGATAAATCAGTCTAAAACATAAACAACACATTTTCCAACACTAGCGAATGCCACAATTACTTGATGCATTGAAAAAGCATCGAAACTTTGATAAGCAAAAACATGAGGAAAAACACCCAAACTAAATCCAGGCCCTGCACATAAGAAAAAACATTATAAAAAATGATACATGAAAATATGCAAGGCGAAGATTAAATCGAAAGTCAAAAAGCAAATATCGTTATAGTTCAATGAATGCTTGAATTAGAGTTGTCCGAACTCTTGCTACTATCAAGATTAAGATCTGCCTCATTGTATTCATCTTCACTCCGTAATATGAAATAATGTGTTATAAATTCATTTGTAAAGATGAAACATAGAGGATAAACACAATTAAGTCGTTATTGTTTCCTATTCAACAGCACCAGGCAATTGTGCTTCTCATGTGATACACCACATTTGTTGCAACCACGACAAAGACGTCCCTTTGTTGCTCTCTCCTTCGATGATTTTAGCCTCTTAGTGCGTCCTTTTGTAGTAACATGTGGCGGATCATGATATTCTACCACAATGATGCCTATAACTTCTTGCTCATGGTGCACACCTCTTTCTGATGCATCGTTTGATTTGACTTGTCGCATGCTCAATTGCAACTCCACATACTTATTAACCAAGATTTCATAGTATTCTTTCGATGAGTTGGCTTCTTCAATTAGTGCATTAAAAATACAAGATAGATGATTATGTCTTGCCGTAAACACGTTGGCACAATGAGATCCTATCTCAACTCCATCTTTATCAACAAATGTTCCAACTCTAGCCTTCTTTGTCCATCGCCTCAAAATGTAATATTCAGGAAAATATCTGAAACAAAATTGCCGCATGACAGACAATACATGACGACATGGGATGCCTTCGAACTCAAACTTTTTTCATGAACAAAAAGCAAGCTTCTCCTCTTTCTTCCACAAAAATTCTCTTTCGATTTCATCTTCATCCGTCAAATCTTTCACGGTAAAGACATGCCTAACATCATCTTCATTCACAAATAACAGAACGATTGACGTAGTCATGAATAGCTCATCTCGAAACTTATAAAAAATATTTCTCATATATATATATATCCGCCATTTGCTTTTCCATTGAAGAATATGCCTTCAGCTTCGGTGTCCCATTACTTGACTCGTAATCCTCTTTTTTTCAAGATATCTTAACCGTTCAACGCCTTGCTCGAAACACAATATAAAATCAAGAAGTGTGTTCTTGTATTCTACATGGTGCTTCACGAAGGCATTCATACTTTCACTTCTCTGAGTAGTTGACATACCGGCAAAGAAAGTGTGTTTTAAAAATGTCGATACTCACATATCCCGAATCTTGAATATTTGTGTCAACCATTCATTGTTCGCAACCTTAAATCCCGTTATAATCCTTTTTCATTCACATTCAAAATCAGTAGGAGAGTCAGATTTATGCATGCATTTTTTTATACTATCAATCAAACCTTCATTTTTTTTATAGAAACCCCACCTAAATTTGTTGGTAGTTTGTTCAGAATGTGCCATAGGCAATATCGATAGTAGTGTTCAGCATGACTTTTTGTATAGCCTTTGTCATTGCCAAATCCTGATCTATTATAATTTCTCTTGGTGGACCACGCAACATTGCTTCAAGCCATTTATTAAATAGCCACTCAAATGACTGAACCTTTTCATTTGGGAGGAACACACACCCAAAGAGTGTTGTTTGACCGTGGTGGTTGTAACCTACGAACGCAACAAAAATTAATCCATAACAATTCATCTTATACGTAGTGTCGAATGTTAAACATCACCGAAGACACTGTATGCTCTATGGAATGTGTGGTTTGCCCAAAATACATGTGTAACCTTGTTATCTCCATCTCTCTCTATATTACATATAAAGCCAGGACTCATTTCTTTTCGATTCTCAAAATGTTGAAATAACATATGCCCATCTTGTCCCTTTTTCTTTTCCTTTTCATTTCTACGATGATTTTCAGCATCTTTATCTGTAAATCCAATCTTCTCAAGTCCTCCTGACTGCTTTCCGAACACTACCATTTGTTGGGTGCTTCGAATATTGGCAGAATCAAGTATATTTATTAATTGTTTCTTTGATTCAGGCACCTCTCGATGCGATCTCAACATGAATCTCTTATGAGGAGTGGCGGGGGCATGGGAATGCTCAGGAACAAACTTGGACACTATATAACCACCTGATTAATCTTTTTTAATTTGCAACTGAGCATTACAGTTTTCTCTTATTTCCATTTGACGCCTTTGTACATATTCCTTATCTTTCCGATGTTTCTCATCTGTTTTACCTTCCTTTGAACAAAAATATCGCTTCTGAAGTACCTCCCCATCCTTAGTTCGAGTCAAATATTTTCTTATGATAAACCCAGCAAGCTTTGCATAAGCATTATAAAATTCATATACCTCCATTAAATTATCAAAATGCATCCCCACTTTTGGGGTCATTTCCTCTTCTACAGCTGGATAATGCAAACCTGTTGTTGATGAGGAGGTCATATCCATCTTCAAACTGTACCACATATAATATATATTATGGTGCTGAATTGTTCATATAAATTCAAACATAAATAAAATAAAGAAAGAAAACAAAAAAAAAAAAGAAATGGAACTGCTTTACTGATTAAATATTAAAAAAAAAGATAGAAAGAAACAATGAAATGGAACTTCTGGAGACAACCCTCCATTGACAGCAAGCAAGTATAGTTTCTATCAAAAAGAAGTTAACCATCCTTCATATTTATGCTGCTGAGTTGATGGGGTTTCTTCTTTTTGAGATTTTGAAGTGGGTATTGTTTTTTCCTCCTTGTTTTGTAATTTCTGTCGTTCATTTCTAGTGGTTGGGACCAGACGGTCAAGATGAAGGACCCCCTCCACTTTGGATAGAGTGAATGCCTTAAAAAAAGATTGGAATATAATACTTATTCATGCATTGACCTATTATGACTTATTTTAATTGTATTGTTTAATTAGTCATGTACTATTCAAGTTTGCTCATTGCTGATTTCTGTATCACCTCATATATTGCTCTGCACATGTCACAAATATATATATATAGGGTGAATCGCTGATCACATGATTCTTTGAATGAAGCAACAGTAGTGAATCTCAGAAAAATGAAGATTTCATTCAAGATTATTGGAGTTCATGTTAATGAATTAATCAGTGAGCATAATCATCCAAAGATGGCACGGATTCTTGGTTTCTTAATTTTGGCTTCCTTGTTTTTTACTGGGACATCTAATTATCAAGGTACACAGATTGTCTTATTTGTTTGACATTAAAATAAAAATAGATGAAAGGCAATTATTGTAGAGTAATACATATTTGCTTTTAACCCCATAATGTAGTGGTATTAAAGATGGGTTTTGCATCTTAGGGAGATGCAACTTGTTGCATGTTATTTATGGAAAGAGAAGCAGGACTAGGTGCAGAGGCTTGTCTAGGTACAGCAACAATTTCAAAGAATGTATTTTTAAAAGGCCCTAGCCAGAGGTGAGGACATCTTGTTGAGAAAATGGGTTTGGGATGGGGGCTTTTAGATTGGAGGAGAGAAAATGGTGGATGGGGCTTTGTCATTGAGGACAGAAACGTGTACAGATTAATCACATAAAATAAATTAAAAATAAAAAACCCAATCTTCCATTTCTGTTGGTTGTAGAGGGAGAAAAATGAAACGGAGAGAGAGAGAGAGGGCAGATTCCTAACCTAGCGAGAGAGAGACGAGGCCTGGATCATAGAAGGTCGTCTTTCGCAGTCTTGCGGGAGAGAGGTTGGGTAGGGGAGGCGTCGCCGCTGGAGAGAGATCGCCGCATCGTCACTGGAGAGAGATCGTCACTGTAGACAAATCGTCGATGAAGAAAATGGGTTCAAGAAATGGAGAGAGAGAGAGGGAGATAGAAATGGGGCGATTTGTCCCTGGAGAGAGATCATCGTGGGAGAGAGATCGGTGCCTTCCAGACAAATATGGGTTCCAGGGTAGGGCGAAATGGAGTGAGAGAGGAGAACCAGCAAGGGGACACGGAAATATTTCGATGAAGGGATTTGATTTTGGCCTCGGATTTGGAGAACTGGGAAATGAAAATATCTTGGATGGGCTGCAAGCATGAAACAATTGTTTCTATAAACATCGTTGGCTATGCACGTGGTGAGAGGACACTCTCCTTAGTGTTAGCTGAGGAGAGGAGCTCCATATATATATAGGGAGGTGCTCCTATGAGAGATATCTCTCACCTTACTATAAGAAATAGAGTAGGAGCCCTCACATTTAAGTCGTTGGCATTGGATATTGATGGGAGAGCCCCCACCCTATCTTTCATAAGTAAGGTGGGAGATGCTCTCATAGGAGCATCTTATTTTATAACCCAGGGTGTCTCCCGCCTATCCTATCGTAGCCCAAGATCCATTTGGCCCTGAGCCCAAGGGATGCACGATTCCGAACATCTGAGAACTAATCCCTAGGAGTCTGATATTTATATATAGCTCCTAGCTTTCATTCAATTTACAATTAGGCCATTTCTAAGGTCAAAATTCCACCAAATCTAACCTATTGAAACTTAGCATGCGAAACTATGTAATTAATTACTAAACAAGAAATAATAAGCACATAGCTAAAAATCAGGATCTCATATATTTATTTAATTTAGTTTGACTAATTACTAATTTAATTTTTTTCAAAATTTACATATGACATGAATTTTTTATAGTTTTTTATTATTCTTAATTAATAAGAATACGCTTATATTTTTTAATAGGGGATTTGACTGTACAGGGTAGAAAATACCTTGTATTCCTTAAAATGGCATTGACTTAAACTATATCCCAAAGATGGGGATAGTACATAGAGCCTCTTTTTTTTTTTTTTTTTTTTTGTGCAATATTGCAAATATTTGCGATATCGCAAAAACTGAAGAGTAATTATATAAGCCGCTCGTTTTCCCTCCCGTTTTTCCTCCATTCACAGCAGAAAGCAGGTTGTTTTCCCTCATTGTTTTTCTGTAGCTGTCTCCATCGTTAGAGGAGGTTCTCAAGACTATTAAGCGATCGCTCTTTCATTTCTCCAAAAGCACATGAAGGTTTCTCCACTATTTCTCTTCCTTTTTCTCTTCCATTTGTTTACTTCTTTGTTGTAATGAATTTAGCTTGAACAAGGGATAGATGATGTCAATAATTTGTGGGATTTTGCTGTCTATGTGCCCTTATTGGGAACTACTACTCATGAAACCATCATCATGTGATGGGATGAGGAAATCACGAGTTGCATTCCGTTCACCTCTTTGCCAGAAATAAGAAAGAAAAAAAACATGGGGTTTTTTTATTGTCTTCTTGTTTGTTCTTTTGTTTTTCTCATATTTTATTTTAATTTATCTCCTCTCTTTTGTTTTTTTGTTATATTCCGTTCATCTTTGGTCTTTATTTCAATAATACTTGTAAAGCTTTTTAGATCATTAGAATGCCTTCATGATATGTTATTTTGTAAATGCTCGAGTCACAAAGTTTCCACAAAAGCAAGGCCAATCTGGACATGGAGATACTTTGGTGAACTCCAGTTCTATAAAAAATGTCTTAGAATGCTACTCATCAATTTTTTGACATTTGATCCAATTTTGAACTTCTTTGTTATTACAGGATGTCTGAAAATGAAATATGTTTGATATTGCACTTTAATGGGGATTTGGATATTGATAATCTAAATCCAATATACATTGGTGGGGAGTAGAGAATCATATTCGTGGATAACAACATAAGTTATAATGCAGTAGTTGAACAAATAATTACAAAGATGAATTGGGATGAAGAAGATGAGTATCCACTGATACGATACATGTGTCATATCAATTGGATATTCACATTGGTTAATCTAAAAGGCGATGGAGATATGCGGAGTATGCTCAGATTAAATCGTGAACGAACTGACCCCATGTTGTTGTATCTCTATAGAAGTTCGGAAATTATAGAAAGAACTAAGAAGCCTACTACACGGTATGCATTAATTTGTTTTATACATTTTTATTAATGAATTCTAAATTTCTTCTTATTCATGAATTTCTTCCTATTGTTCATTTTGAAGTTGTTCAAGTTGCACAAGTTGAAGAATATTTACGGAAGTTGACAATGAGAGAGCTGCTCCTGAAGCAATGGTTTGTTCCCATAGGTGTGCTATGGCTAACACCATTGAGTTCTATTTCGAAATAATTTTATAGAAGAAGGCGATTGTATTGCTCAATTAATTATGCAGAAATAATCTTACAATGATGCCATCAATTCAGATAGATTCGAGTAGATCATCACCATTTGATGATCGTCAAAATGAAACCACACGCATAAATGGTGATGGAGCGCAAACATTTTCTTATGGTGATGGCCATGAATCAATTTTTCAAGAAGATTGTCGCAGTGATCCATTTAACTTGATTGACTTGAATATGAATATGCATCTTCCTCAACAACCAGAGACGGCTTTTGTTCCACAAGAGATTATTGGAGAGCCATGTAATGCAACTCTAAATTTGAATATAGTAGACACATTAGTACCTGATTCTCTTGTTCTGGGAGATGATCAAAATATTAACTCCATGCATGAGATGTGGAAGGGAAGAAAACTTTCAAACCGCGATTCTTTTAGAGAAGCACTTGCAAAAGCTGCAATGTACGACAATTTTGCAATGAAACACTTGAGAACATCTCCAATAGAAGTTACAGCACGGTGCAGTGAAAGTGACTATCCTTGGCGTATCCACGCAACACTTGTTAACTCCAGCCTAGAATTTCAGGTCAGGACATACAATGGTGCTCATACTTGTTCGAAGCCAATGATGGGGCTTGGACATGGGGAAGCAACATCTACATTCATTGCAATGTGGATCATAGACAGACTACGTATCCATGAGTCATACACACCCAAAGAAATTATAACTAACTTTTCAAAGGAGTTTGGGTTCAACTTAGCTACAAGAAGGCATGGAAGGCAAGAGAGATAGCACTCGATGAGATATTGGATTCATATGAACAATCATTTAGCATATTACTAGACTATTGCCATGAATTGAGAAGGAATAATCCTGGCACTGTGACGCATTGATACAAGAAGAGGATTCAGCATTCTGCAGATTTTTCTTTTCTTTGGGTTCAAGTATAGAATCATTTCGTTCCACGTTGAGGCCATTAATTGCAGTTGATGGGACACACCTTCGTGGAAAATATCCTGGCATGCTACTCATTGCCGTGACTCATGATGGAGATCATGGGATATTTCCAATAGCGTTCGGTATCGCGGAGATTGAGAATTTAAAAACCTGGGAGTGGTTCTTGGGCTCCTTCTCACTAGCATTGCGGCCGCCCTAGAACCTAACAATTGTGTTTGATAGAATAAAAGGACTCACAAGGGCTGTTGCGGATCGGTTTCCCGATGCCAACCATTGTTACTGTGTGCATCATATTTCAGAGAACATTCGTGAAAGATTCAAAGATGATGGTATTTGTCACAAGTTTTGGAATGCCACTCATGCGTTTAGACCATGGGAGTATGAACGTAATGAATGACATTAGAACAGTTAACAAGAGGGCATATAAATACATTGAAGATTTTGGAAAGCAGCATTGGGCCAATGCTTTTGTATTGGGCAAGCAATATGACATGCTCACAACAAATTGTGCCGAGGCTACAAATAGTTTTCTCAAGGGGACGAGAGAATTGCCCATAACTAAAATGGTCGAGGCAATTCGTTCTAAACTCATGGAATTTTTTGAGCTTCGTCGGCTAAAGTTTCATGTTCTTAATTCCAAGTTAACTCGTTATGCTGAGTCTATGTTGAGCAAAGAGAGTGAACAGGCTCGTAGATTGGGTGTTCGTGCAGCCAGTCCAACTGAAATCGAGGTCCACTCCAGTGAGTATGTAGATGTTGTTCACTTGGATCGTTGTTCCTGTACCTGTCGTCGGTGGGAATTGCTTGGAATTCCTTGCTTGCATGTTGTTGTAGCACTTAAGATGAGAGGTATCGATC
This sequence comes from Persea americana, assembly GCA_029852735.1. NCBI lineage: Eukaryota > Viridiplantae > Streptophyta > Magnoliopsida > Laurales > Lauraceae > Persea > Persea americana. Next base: position 22,429,976 of record CM056816.1, read on the forward strand.
CATATGACAACTGTGAGCAGTTGTTTACCTTTGATATGTACAGAAGGACTTATAACTTTGTTATACATGGTACAAGAGATATGAACCAATGGAATGTGCGAACCGGTTCACATGTGCTTCCTCCTCATGGAAATAGACAAGCTGGGAGACCCAAGAAGAATAGAATACGTGCAGGGGACCGTGGGAGGAACAAAGTCACTTGCTCTAGATGTAAGTAGAAGGGCCATAACCATCAAACACGTCGCAATCCACCTATGCAGGATTGAGTTTGATCCAAATGGCTTGTAAACATTTTGTGCCCACAGAAATTTTTTGGTGAGATATTTTGTTCACAACATTCATTGCAATGGTTAGATATTTTGTTAATAGAGTTCTTTTGGCTTGGTATGCTCCATTGAGTTTCTTTACCAGTTTGTGTTGTAACTCCTAGGAGCATTTAGATGATTCATCTTACACAATATTTGTAGACGTTTGGAATTCTTTGTATACTCTGTCAAATGTTATGTTAAAAATGGTTGGGCATTGAGACACCAAAAACCTATGGTCATGGATATACTTTGGAATTTATTTTTAATTTTTTTGTTTGGTTGTATTAGATGAACAAAAGATATGAAATGTCCTTAAAATGCATTTTTATCGTGCCTTTATAACAAATCATACTATGAGTTGTTTTTTGGTGATGTAAAGAACGAGACAGGTACACTTCGTCACAACAACTAGGACTTTATAACAAATCATAATATAAAGAACAAGACATGTACACTTGGTCACAACAGTTGGAACTTTCAACGATTTATTACATTGCCCAAAAAGATTTAGACCTCATATAGAATAAGAAAAATCCACAGCAAACATGGGACTGTAATTCAGTTCATCTACAAAGGCATTGAAGTTCCAGATTGGTTAACTGTATCATTTGTGACAACAGTTGAGGCTCTAATCAATTTATTACACAACCCAAACCTTTTCACACAAAGTAAGAAACCATGCAGCTGGACCTCAAATTGTACAAGTTAAATCTAGAGCCAACCTAGGACTGTAATTACGTGCTTTTTGTGCGATATCGCACAAACACTTGGCCATCTGCAGGGACAGTGAAGTTCCAGAATGCTACATTGTATATTTTGTGACAACAGTTGATGCTCCAATCGATTTATTAGGCAGCCCAAACCTTTTCTTACAAGTTAAAAACTATGCAGCTGGAGCTCATCATGCTCAGGTAAAATCCACAGCCAACCTGGAACTGTAATTAAATTCTTTTTGTGCGATATAGCACAAACACCTGGCCTTCTGCAGACACAGTGAAGTTCTAGAATGCTACACTGTATAATTTGTGACAACAGTTGAGGCTCCAATTGATTTATTACGCAGCCCAAACCTTTTCTTACAAAGTAAGAAACCATGTAGCTAGAGCTCATATTGGGCAAGTAAAATCCACAGCCAACCTAGGATTGTAATTAAGTGTTTTTTGTGGGGCATCGCACAAACACTTGGACTTCTGCAGGGATAGTGAAGTTCTAGAATGCTACACTGTATAATTTGTGACAACAGTTGAGGCTCCAATCGATTTATTACGCAGCCCAAACCTTTGCTTACAAAGTAAAAAAACATGCAGTTGGAGCTCATATTGGGCAAGTAAAATCCACAGCCAACCTAGGACTGTAATTAAGTGCTTTTTGTGCGACATCGCACAACCACTTGGCCATCTGCAGGGACAGTGAAGTTCTAGAATGCTATACTGTATAATTTCTGACAACAGTTGAGGCTCTAATCGATTTATTACGCAGCACAAACCTTTTTTTACAAAGTAAAAAACCATGCAGCTGGAGCTCATATTGGGCAAGTAAAATCCACAGCCAACCTGGGATTGTAATTAAGTTCTTTTTGTACGATATCGCACAAACACTTGGCCATCTGTAGGGACAGTGAAGTTCCAGAATGCTACACTATATAATTTTTGACGACAGTTGAGGCTCCAATCGATTTATTACGCAGCACAAACCTTTTTTTACAAAGTAAAAAACCATGCAGCTGGAGCTCATATTGGGCAAGCAAAATCCACAGCCAACCTGGGATTGTAATTAAGTGCTTTTTGTACAATATCGCACAAACACTTGGCCATCTGTAGGGACAGTGAAGTTCCAGAATGCTACACTATATAATTTTTGACAACAGTTGAGGCTCCAATCGATTTATTATGCAGCACAAACCTTTTCTTACAAAGTAAAAAACCATGCAGTTGGACCTCATATAGAGCAAGTAAAATCCACAGCCAACTTGGGACTGTAATTAAGTTCTGTTTGTGCGATATCGCACAAACACTTATAGATCATTTTTGTGAAGTACCAGACAACCATCTACAAAGTTGGGATTTCTTTTATAAAACAACACAAAAACCTCTGGCAAATATCATAATATATACAATCAATTTTTACATGAATGTTAACATGTCAAACCATACAGTGTATCACCCAATCCCACAAAATGTGACACAGATGTCAAATTCCTATTTTGTAGTAACACACTCCTATAAACAACCACTCTTGACAACAATTCCAACATACACTTGAATACAAGAAAAAATGGATCATTTTGTGGTCAACATGTAGAGTCGAATCAAGAAATATTTTAGGACTCGAAGAAATATGAATATAATTGCTTCTATTTTTGGTAGATGCCTGTTACAATCTTCTGTCGATAGTACCATATATCAGCTTGCGTGTATTCAATAGCTCGTCGATTTGCAGCATTTTCTATATTAGCCATCGTAAAAATGCCACAATCAAAACTGCACATAACAAATAATAATATAAACACTACAAAAAAAGATGATCATAAGGAATATCGACAATTACAAGTAAGATAGGGTTTTTACTTGTTAGTTTGCTGGGGATTTGGATTTCCTGACTCAAAGGTCCAAAACACTGGATCACACCATCCAATATCAAGAAACTTCTGTTGGAGGAAATCAACCTAACAAAAAGTAACAGTATAATGTAGGTGTAAGCGTAATGTGATGGAAATATTTAAGATAGATGTAAACTAAAATCTTAAGGTTAGAGATTGCTTACAAAATGATTTGCATAATCATCGTAACTTGTACATCCCATCATGCTATTGTAGTAGACAATTCTCCATTCTTTTGGATATCCAATCATAACAAATAAGTGATACTTGAACCATATGGGGAATACTATAGTGTCAAACGTCCAAAAATCACGATTTTTGTTACATGTGAACATAAGATCAATCTCTGCAATTTTTTGCTGAACTTCAAAGTGTTGTATGGTAAAATAATACTAAAATGCCAGTTCAAATAATAAATAGCAACAAACATCTAGTAGACATAAAAAACATAGACATATTAAAAATATTAATAAAAGCAAAGCAATACCGCAAGAGTGCTAGGAAAAAACGTGTCTACGCAATGCACCCCAACTATGCCCAGCCAATAGTCCATAATCTACAAGACACAAGTCATTTAAAGTAAATTTTATTATCCATTAAACGAAAATATTTCTAAATAGAACAATGCAATTACAAGTGTATCCATCCATGACTTTTTTAACGTTTTGTGCATTTCTTCTTTAGGAATAGTCGAACATATATAATCTAGGATTGGATTGCTATGAATTCAAATATCTATCGATATTAGGAAAACTTATCATAAGAAAAAAAAAATGGCGATTGAAGTTTAAGTAGCAGAACTTGCTTTGAATACAAACGTATCCAGAAGTCTTCCAAACACGATCTCTCGGTATGACTAAGGCAGTACTTCGGATCCAGGCGGCTGACTTTTTCCCTCTTATTCTTTGGTACGTAGTATGGGGATTTCAATAGAGGAATATAAGTGGCATTCCTAGGATTGGCTTTCATCCGACCAACAATAGATCCCATCTTATTTCTCTCCCTGCTTTGACCACTAGACTCATCAGGTCCACCAAGAACAATGAAGTCTTTACTCGAACTTTGGGGGGTGCTTAAATTAACCGGGATCTAGCTCCGAACACTTTGAGGTGTGCTGACGTGAATTGGGGTCATGGTAGAATGGGGAGAATGGAACATATGAGTTGATGTATGCGGGACTGGTGATAATCCATAAAACCCATCGAGTGATCCAACCGGGGTGTTAGGTGATGGACTTCTCACATCCTATAAGAAAATCATAAACAAGCTTTATCATATAGACATGAATATGAACAGAAATATTTTTCTATAAATTAAATGACATACTAACCACCTTTCCTTCCTCATCAAAAGTAGAGTTAATGCAATCTACTTTAAAGCTAACAAAACCCGATGACCATGCTTTTTTAAACGTTTCGACCTTCCTCTGCATACTCTTGACGAAGCTATTCATTTGAGAGGGGTCTACCATCTTCTCTAACTTTTCAAAACTCTCCAGCTGCCAGTCAAGGAATCTGTCAACCTATGGACATAATTAATGAATCCAATCATGAGCATGGTGTTCACCAATACTAACAACAAAATTACAGCCTACTCATCATACCTTCTTTTGGGTGGAGATGTCTTGGATCCAAATGTACTCTTTGCAACGGCTGACCGATTCGGTTTCTTGTAATTCTTCTATACCATACAGGTACTCATCCCGGTGGCAGCCATTAACTTCATCCTTTTCTGCATTCACAACATTCATGGCCTTATTGTTCCAGTCTGTTATTGGTTGTGCAGATTTTTTCTCATAGTGTACTGCCCTCTTGGATAATCTTTTTCTCCACCCTCACAGTTGGATGAAAATGGAGGAGGGACATGTTGCTTTAATCCAAATTGCTTAAGCACACGGTCAACATTATGTCTCTCGATGACCATATAATTGACCATTGTCATTGCAGATCGAAAGAGCGATCTATCCCCTTCATTTACACAATCTACCAACTCATTGCTGTATCGGTCATATGGCTGCCAATCAAACTGTAAATTATAAATAACATTTAATGAAGGTTAGATAGGTTATAAGTAAAAGAATGAATAATGAACAACCTTGATAAATAATCAACATACGTTGTCAACATCTTGTGTGTCGAGTTGCCTTCGAACCTCTCTCACATTTGTGAGAGTATGATGATCCTTCAGTATTTCTTCCCACATCTTGAACAATGGGAATTCTAATTGAACGTCCTCGATGTTTTTTGAGATTGAGCGTCCGATCGGCATCCTCAAATACGCCCATATCCGTGATGAAAGAAAGATATAGTTAAAATGAAAGCAACAACAACTCAATGACATATATCGATATAATGCGATGATTAGAAAATCTGTTTAGTTACCTGTAATAGTTGACGCGGCCTTGTGACTGTCTTTACTCGATCTTTGATTCTTGATGCCCGGGTCAAGCTCCTATATAGATTTGCTAGGCAAGCAGGCCCCCAAGCATATGTTTTGAAATCTTCAAAAAGCTTGATCATGCAAGCATTACCCCTTGAGCTAGAAGTGTTTATACAGATCTAAGATGAAACAAGATGAAATAGATATGCACGTGTATGCCTGATCTCAGCTGTTTGCGATGGTCTCTTTGGTAGGTCTTTGAAGTTGTTATGGAACCATGTCAAGTTTATTTGCCCCACTTGGAATTCGGACGGGTTGGGGGCAACAACCAATAGGTCAAGAATTTTTTCCTCTAAAATCATCCAATGGGACCAAACGCGGCCTGTAATAGCAGGCCCATCTATGGGAAGGCCATATATATATATGCCACATCCTCCAATGTGACCGTAGCCTCACCCCAAAAAAGTGGAAGGTGTTTGTTTCCGGTCTCCATCTTTTGATAAGACCACTGATGAAGGCATGGTTTATCTTCATCTTTTCGATCTCAAAGAAATGATGTAGAACTGTTCTTCTTACGTACTGTCGCATTCTTGTATTCAACGTCCAAGAATCACTCTTAGGATCCCAAGGAATGCAATGTACTATTTTTGGCTCCTATGAAATACAAAAAAAAGAACCATACAACAATTAAAAGTTAAAGAAATAGGATTAAACATTGAGTAATAAAATAAAACATGATGTTCACCTTTCCATCCCATACTTCCTTCGAAATGTGGTTCTCCTGTTAAAAAAATATAGACTTGTCTTCGGGACCAGGAATAAAATCTTGCATCTTTTTAACTTAGTATAGAGCTGCACTTCACTATTAAAAAATACTGATGCTTAGAATTTCAACATGTTAAATGAAATAAATGGAAAGAAAAAATAATTCATACTTAGAATGAGGCCCAACTGTTGAAAATCCAAGTCACTCAAAATGAACCAAAGTTAATGAAGCGACCATGTAATAGCCAGTCTTCCTGGATTGAGGTGGTGACTTTCTATATTAGTATAGACCGGTGCATGTACAGATGGCATGGAGGAGAAATATGTAAATTTAAAGACCACAAAAGCATAGGATCATGACACGTCACATCACATGCTGGCCCACTCGAGAACCTGACTACAGATTGCCAGTCATTTTCCTGCTTAGTCCTAATTGAATTTAGCATAAAACAAAGTATTCAAAAGTTATTGTAACAAATATATAAACCCTCTTAAATGTTTGTTCTAATTGTAATTGCAAAAGAAAATATTAATTGAAAAATGTACATTCCATATATGTGGTCGCGAGGGTCCACACAGAGGGGCCTTTTGAGCTTCTTTGTCACAGGGTTCTGAATACTTATGAAAGGGAAATTGATGAGGCACAAAGAAGTTAAAGGGTTCTGCAGTATCTCTCCACTAAACAAGCATAGCATTTATTCCTCCCTTCACTATTCAAATGCTAAGAGAAAGCTACAGGTTATCTTTTCTTGATAGCACTTCTTCCTTCAACCACTATTCAAAAGCTACAGGCTATCTTTTCTTGTAAGAACTAGAGCAAAGATGGATGCAGTCCATACCTTGAGTACTACAATAAGGAATTATAGCTCTTTTTTTTATCACCTCAGAAGTGTACACTTTACTCAATTACCCACTACCTTACATGTGGGGGGCAATTTTATCAACTCAAAAGTGGATGTCTGCCGGCATTTACTTATATTTTGTCTGATTGGATTTCTTAAGAGTATAGCATATTAGAAGCTACTTCTTTGAGAAAACAACTTTTTAGTAAAACCAAAAAATGTTACTGGTTAGAACCACTTTCTACTTGTTTAATAATAGAAGAAGTACTAGAGAACAATTGGATACTACATTAAAAATCAACTTTTAGCAAATAGTCACCAACTAATATGTCATGATTTTTATAGTAAAAAGTACTCACACAATCTACAAAACATTCGTGGATTAGAAAATGTGTCATCTTCTACATGCCCTACCAAAAATAGCTTAAATAATAGTGTCCGTAAAAAATAACATGTAAAATATCAGAGGATTCACAAAATTTAGTCAGCCCAGAAGCATCTATCATTCTAAAATAACACTTTCTTCTCGTCGTCCTTGTCATTGAAAAGTGCCTCTAGATATTTATATTTGAGACATATAGTAGTACAAAGAAAGCTTATTAAGGCCAAAAAAGAAAGAGTCCATGGCTTATTAGAATGAAGGACCTATCAATTTACCCAGCATTAAGAAAATTTGTCGGAAAACATGTGCCCAACAACAGGTTCCTGAAAACCTGCTAGTGCTACTGATGACAAGCACCGAATCAAATTCAGTACCTTACAGAATTTCCATCCATAAGATGAAGGCTCGTTTAACCATTAGTGTGTGAAAACAATGCTTAACCCCAAAAAGTGAACTGATTAGATAATCTGCAATCCTACTTTCTTTCTTTCTTTCTTTCAATCCACGGAATTAGTGCTAGATAGAGGCACGGTGATCTATTAATTAGCCACACAATGGGTGCAAAGTATATGGCTATGATGAATAATTCGATATACACCCAGCAACGTGCTTTCAGAGGTTAAATTCTGGATACAGAACAATTCATAATCCAATTTCTTTTTCTTTTTTTTACCTCCTTTTCTTTTTTCATTTTCTTTTTTTTCAAATTTATATTTTTGTTGTTATACTAGAAAACATCAGAAGAGCACCACAAAAGGTGCACTGGATATCAATAACAGTCCAACAAAAAGTTATAAAACGGATGGTTGAGTTACAAGCATTGCCCTTTGTATGTCAACTATTAGACTAACAACAATGTCTAGATCATGAAGCTAGGAGAGAAGAAGGAAAGAAGGGACTCACAGAAGGTTGAAGACGAACTCCCCTTGTGCAATATCGAGATGGAATCGAAAGAAGATGAGAAGCCTCAATGTAGATGGACGAAGGAAGATGAAGACTGCAGTTTCACCCAAACCAGTGAAGGGAATGATCGAAGAAAGCTTTCACAATGGTTAAAATTAGGCCTTTTACCTTTTACCTTTTATCAAGGGCAAAACTAGAACAAAAATTAGGAGCCTACTGTACATTACCACATTTGGGAAAAGTTTTCAAGCAACACCGTTTTGAGGAATACAGGGTATTTTCTACCCTGTACGGTCATTCACCCTACCTTAGCTTTCATTCAATTTACAAATAGGTCATTTCTAAGGTCAAAATTCCACCAAATCTAACCTATTGAAACTTAGCATGCAAAACTATGTAATTAATTACTAAACAAGAAATAATAAGCACATAGCTAAAAATCAGGATCTCATATATTTATTTAATTTAGTTTGACTAATTACTAATTTAATTTTTCTCAAAATTTACATATGAAATGATTTTTTTATAGTTTTCTTATTCTTAATTAATAAGAATACGCTTATATTTTTTAATATTGCTTAAAGCTTTTTAAATTCAAATTTTTTTAAAGCTATTCGAATTCAAGAATATTATCAAATATCATTTTGCTAATTTTTCTAATTTTAAAATAATTCTTTAAGATTATCATAACGCCAACAAAAAGATTCTTCATGACTATTTCTCAAAAAGAGAATTGCTAGCACATTTCATTTTCAGTCGGGCATAGTTTTCAACATCGGAATTATGGCAAATAGGCTCAGGTTGGTAACCATTTTAACGTCACAATTAGTTATTTTAACTGTTAAGCTGTATGCCACATCAAGGGCTTAGGATCAATGGATTGACTTAACTTCATATCTAGGGTGTTCCCACTTGGATCTCTTGATCCTCACATTAATCATGGCCAGGTGAGCCCCACTGTCACACCCGAGCTCCTGTGCGAGTGACATCTGCAAAATAATAACCTTGAAAGCTCACCTGAGGATGAAAACATCTCACGAAGACCTGAGTCCCAAATATCAACCCGCTCATTAAGCGGTAATGGTTGGATGAGAGCAGGGTAACTTGACAATAGACCACAAACATTAGGGTATGTTAGTGTATGGTTACGTTCCGAATGAATATATTCTTGTGGACAATGCTTATGCTCATCTGAATATTTGTGTGGAGACAGTCATCTGAGTATAGAGCTGCTTCCAAGGTGGTTGCATGTTGTTATCTGTCTGTAGATGGTACTCATCTGACTATTTCAGTGTAAAAGACCAATGGCAGGAAATAATTCAACAACATTCCATGTATATCAAAAAGCTAGGATATTATTTCTCATCTTATATGGTGGAAAATTAATCAAAGCATGTGTTACTTCACTACAATCAAGAACGCATATTTCTTGACTGAGAACAAAACCTTGTGGCTATGAGCATTCCGGAGTGAACCAAGATCCCAACTCTTCCATTAGCAAATGGTAATTTTATACTTTTGTACAGCCCGATTGCTGCAATTTTGCACAAGGTTTAGTATTAACCTCTGGTTCATGTTAATTGACCATTGAACAAGAGACACAAATTATACTCAACATGCATGGGACATGTCACTTTATTTACATCAGCCTACTCTAAACCAAAAAGAAAAAGAAAAGCCTGCTGTGGCTGTCAGTTGCCAACATGGCCCATCAGACTCTATCAGCATCTGATCATATCATCCCCCAACACCAAGAGATATTTCAACCAATCCCCACCAACAATGCAAATTTTGAGATAAATTGTTCTGCTTTTCTCACAGTCCATGGGTCTTCATCTTATCAAATTCATATTCATGCAGTAGTTTTTATTTATTATTATGTTTTAACATATATTTCCCGCATGCTACACAGATAGCATCTGAAATGACACAGCTTTCCGAACTTTCCCTCAGTACTTGCGGTGTGCAAACTCCTTCGCAACCTCTCCAAGAGATTTCTCATTCCTTATACTCTGGACCCACCTGGCATTGATCCGGACTCGCTCAAGGCTTTGCTTCAATGTCCTGGCGATTGAAGGCTTAGTGCGGCTTGCGAAGAATTCCTCCACTTCGTTTGCCTTCTCATCAGAACAGAACTGAATTGTTAAAACAAACATTCTGTTCAGATTTATTAACCCTATAAAAAGTAGGGCTGAAATAATATGCTGAGAAACTATAAGAACAGCAAGAGATGAGTGTGACGACAAACCGGCGACACAATGGAACCAATGAAGCGGGTAAGGAGAAATCCACCACCCAAGGTCTTCCAAATGTGCTCCCAGTTATCCTGCAACAATGAGCGTAACATTATTAGACAATCAAACATCAGCTGTGCATGAACCGAGATAGTTAGAGAACAAGCAGCTGATTAACGTCCTCATCTGAATCGTTTATATTGAATTCTAGGAGACTTTGTTGTGTCATGATTTTTTTTATTTTTTTGAAAATGAGTGTCATGTTCTTTATCATGTAATCTCTAAAACTTGAAGGCCGGTAGATAGATCAAGATGACATTGAGAAAGTATGAAACCTAAGGACAACTTTCATCTTTCTAAACAGCATGCAGCATTCATACAAATACAACTGATCCAAAGAACAAGACCATCAGACAGTAATAAATGACCATAAAGCTCGTAGTCAACGCTTTACAAAAGCACAAACTGTTTTTTTTTTTTGGCTGGAAAAAATCACAAACTTTGCTTTTACTTGACCCTTTTATTTTTTTTGGATTGGCAAATGACTTGAACCTGCAAGCTTATGACAATAAGCACCTTCACTCTATGATACAGGTTCCCACACAATTACACTGTTCCCTATATGTGATATGCCACAATTACAAATGAATGGACTGACACATGGAAAACCCAAATTGTGTGCCTAGCACCTACCAGTTTCAATGTTTAGTAGCATTCTTTTCAGAATGAACTACCAGAGATGCCCGTACTTCAAGCATAGGTGAGATCAATCTGATGAATAGTCAACTCTTGTGGGATTGTGATGCGGAAAGAAGGGAGATGCGGAGTGGGCAAGGATAGAAATGGAGAGATAGGGGAAAAATTGGCCTCACGCTGAACTCTAGTCCAGAAGGCAAGAGAAAACTCGAGACCTCGAAGAGAACTTGGGGAAGATCCCAAAGGCACACAATGTTTTTCCAGTCATATTCAACCATTAGAAGCCAAAGAGGCTTTACATCACTTAAATAGGAAAATACAAAACCCAGAACTAATTTGGACCATCCAAACATATTGATGGACAAAATTAAAGCATCCTACTAAAACAACTTAAAACATAATCTCTAAATAACATAAAATAAATGGGCTCATAGGTGGCCTGGGCGGAAAGGACCGGTCGAGATTGATGGGTTGGGCCCACATGCTGGTCGGCCCATGGGGACCATGCGTCTGTCCTGCATCAATTCTCCCCTTCTTAAAGAGAACTCGACCTTGAGTTCTATAGTCCTTTAGGAACGAAAATCCAACGTATAAGCTTCAGATTTGCTGGTTGGTCTTAAGTTTCTTCGCATGGCGTAGAGGCTTGACTCGATTGTTTCCTCCACTTAAAAGTAGATTGGAAGCATTGCTTCTGCTGATATCTGAATCTAGCTCGAATGTGTGAAAATGATCACTAGATGCTTCAATTCTTGAATTTTTATCAGCTGCTCGCAATCTTTAGATATCAATTGCATATCCTCGAAGATGAAATCAATGTGGGGAACCTCAATAATTTGATCATCTTTTGTAATCTCCTGGTCAAAAGCCTGTTGTCCTGATGCTTTAATTGACTGTTCTAGAAGTGCGCTTACAATGGGTTCCATCAGATGATTAGTTAGCTTGCCAATTATATTCAATTCATTACCATCCACTTTTCATCTTTTGCTGCCTGTATTTGTTGCTCAGCATTGTCAACAGAAACAGACTCAGTTTCTCTGTGTTCCACTTCACCTGAATCGAATGTGAATCAACTGTTTCTTGCTTTTGTTCATCAATATCAGTCTTGACATTCTCCACAATTGGTTCCACAACATTAGCTTTTGTCGTTTCCTAAGACTTTTCTTCTTGCAACTTAGCTTTCCAAAGGCGATAATGTTTTATCAAACGCTCAGCACAAATTACTTCCCAATATGCTTCATGCATGTCTTTGCAATCTTTCATATTCTTCAATATGCTCAGTCGCAAATCTTTGAAAAAGCGACTGGAATTAAGTGTCTTGCCTAGTTTACATAAATGATGTAGCCTTTCAAATTTGTCAGCATAATCATCCGCGGAAAATTTTCCCTCTCAAGTTAAGATACTTCTCAAAGTAGGCTTCATTTTCAGAATGTCATTGTCCCAATTTAACTGCATCTGTAAATTTTTTAAGTTGATTGTCCAATTCATAGGCAAACTCTTGCAATTCCATATTCCATATTCACTGGGAGGAAAGACTGAAAAATTAATGGTCCTAAAATATTCAAGCTGACCTAAAGTGTAGGCCTTGCTCTTCGGAGTACACAGATGATGGCGATTTGTCGATCGGACTTCAGACGGCTCTGTAATTGCAAAGACAGTCTTTGGCCATCGATCTGATCAACCTTCTCGTACTGCTGCTAATTTGCTGAACTCATACAAGTGGTTTTTTTTTTTTTTTTTCCTTTTTAAAGACCACTGTAGGGTTTGGGTCAAACCTAAGCTCAAGCGCACAAACTAGGCTTAGCACGTGTTGATGAACAGAACCACATGGGTTTGCTGGTTCTTTGCTTGTGTGATGTCCACACGTGTCACCTTTTGCACGTGTCACCAGCCTTCGCTCTCGTGGTCAGAAGAGAAAAAAAAACAAAGATGAAGTCTTGATTTCTCTTCATAGAGTCTATGGCTGGAGAGGAAATGGCAAGAACCCCCTTGTCCTTCTGCGATGGAGATGATGGTTGCTGGCTGTTGCTGCTTGGTTGAAGAGGAGGGAAGGGCCACCGGTGACGGAGGCATGTTGTGCTTTCAACGAGATGGCAGAGTTAGGTGAGGGTGGGTGGTGAAGCGACAAGATGGTGCAGATGATGGAGCTGGAGCTTGGTGGAAGACTCGATGTTAAGGTGGCGCCGTGACAATGACAAGATGTTCCAGGTACGCTTCCAGTTGTTGGATTCTCTTCTTTTTTCCTTTTTTTTTTCCCCCCATTTTGACAGAGCGGGGAGGGGGACGGTGTTCGAATTTGGGGGATTTTTGGGGATTGACAGGGGAAGGGCTCTGGAGGGTTCTGTTGGGACAGAAAAGGGCTACAGTGGTTCGGCAGTAGGGTAGGATTCTAGTGCCATGGTGGATGACTGTTATTGGGAGGTCTGTTCGAAGGCTTTCAGGGGCTTGGATCGATTGGGTTCTGATGGAGTTTCTTATTGAGGAAGTCGGCAGTGGTTAGGGCCTCGTCGGCTCTAGGACTTTGGATGATGGGATAGTCAAGTTTGGATGATAGGTGCAGGGGCTCTACCAAATTGGGGATTTGAGGTCTAGGGTTTCGAATTGAGGAAGATTTGGGAAACTCTAGGTTAGAATTTAGGGTATTCGTCCAACATGGGTTTTGGACGATTGAAACGTCGATTAGGGTTAGGGCTTAAGGGATATGAAGGCTGACAGTGAGATCCGAAAGAACATAGTTTCGGCCACTTGGGTTCTTAACAGATGGGCTTCGGTAGATGCAAATTAGGCTTGGGAAAGGGTTGAACAGGTCAGATTTGTGGGACAGGGGTGTCGGCTATGTACTTTGGGGTCTGGATGCAGTTATGTCGAAGGACTAGGTCTGATGGTGATCGGTTGATGTGGTTTGGTCTTTGGTGAGATGAGGTGAAACACAGAATGAAAAAAACTTGAGGATGGATTACCAGACGAAGCTGATTTTTGAATGAGTGGATCGATTTTTGGCTCTAATACCACCACTTGATGAGGAACGAAGGAAGATGGGGGGCGGGCTAGGATAGAGATGGAGAGAGAGGGGAAGAATTGGCCTCACGCCAAACTCCAATCCAGGAGGCAAGAGAGAACTAGAGAAGAACTTAGGGAAGATCCCAAAGGCACACAATGTTTTTCCAGTCATTCAACCATTAGAAGCCAAAGAGGCTTTACATCACTTACATAGGAAAATAAAAACCTAGAACTCATCTGGACCATCCAAACGTATTGATGTACAAGATTAAAACATCCTACTAAAACAACTTAAAATATAATTAAACTCTAAAATAGCATAAAATAAATGGGCAGGTTGGTGGGCTGGACTAAAGGACCGGTTGAGATTGATGGGTTGGGCCAACATGCTGGTTGGCCCATGGGGACCATGGGCCTGTCCTGTATCAGAGTGAATTTGACTCAGTGCCAATTATGTGGGAAGTTTGGGTTTAAAAGGTGGCCCACTAATTAACTTGTTGGATGTCCAACGTTTCAGACGAAAGGACATCACATCTAGCAAGCCCATGTTTGTAATCAATCTCACAGTGGGCTTAATTCCAAGTGAAAAATGTTCTGAGTAGTGCCAATTAGGGTTTTAAAACTTGGCCAAGTTGTGTGGGGTCGCACTCGTCTGGTTCAGATGGGACTATTGGACCAGATGGTTTAATGTGTGGCCCACATGACCACAGCACTCTGAGGATGAGTCCTTCCCACATTCGGTTTTATCTTTTATTAAACCAAGAATTTCAAATTGTTGCCATCTTTGCTGAGGTCAAGGGATAAAGTCTGATATTCTTTCCTTGATGGGAGAACGGATTATGAAAAATCTGGGTCTATAAATAGGACTCTTGGATAACTCTCTTGGCTACTGTAGTTTTCTTGTCTCCTTCACTTACTGCGCAAGAAAAAAGTAAAGGGCACAGGAGAGTTGTAAATCCCTTTCTAAAGACCAACCTTCTGCTGTGAAAAGACCAATGATCTAATGGAGTCTGGTAAGATTTAGTTACATTTCAGATTCATCATTATTATTTAAATTCGATATTATTACATTGATCACATGGATCCTGGATGGGTTGTAAAACCCTTAAATATTCTAACATTCGGTACTAGAGCGTCATGGGTTCAATAAAATCATAGATTGAGCCATTAAGGTTTCCTTCGTTCCTTGGTCAATGGAGTTTTAAGTTTTGGATTCTTCGGATGTTCCAGAGGTTTAAACCCAAAAATCTAAAATAATTAAAGGTATCTGTAAAAAAAAGGTTGTTGAACAGAATAATTGTTTTAATGGGTCCTCGACAACAGGACCATGAAAGGACAAGAAGGGTTGGTTGTCGTTAAGTTTTTTTTTATTTTTCTTATGGTGATTTTTTTTTAAAAGTTTAAAACCATAAAAAGGCAGAGTCATTATATGCACCATGCACAGAATAGAGACAACAGAAGTCCTTGAGCAGACGTTGGGCTGAGATGCCGTTTGGAGCTGAATTGGGCTGGAACAGGCTCTGGTTGTGCCTGGGCCTGGTCTAGGTTAGGATTGGGTACGGGTTTCATTTGGGCCAGGTTCGTGCACAAACTATAATAGTTTCAGGTTGATTTTTAATGGGCTTGACCTGCTACGAGTCTACAAGACCACTTCAGCTTTTGGTAAAAGTTTTCAGAATGACCCACTTGTTAAACGGTACCTATGTAATTAATTGATCCAAATGAAATCCAGAACTGACCGTAAAATGAAGGCCCAAAAGTGGCCCGTGCGCCTGAATTCTGTACATGCCGGTTCTTACTGAAGCTCAGTGTGACCTGCTGTTCTAATTATTAAGAACATAATTGTGTATGCATGAAAGTAGTACGAGAAAGCAGTAAGTCTTAGTTGAACTCTGGTAATGCAGATGGGTCCCCGACACACTTAAATCAAGTAGATTACTTGATTAAGTAAAATTCTAATTAATCTTAAATACTATTGAATTGGTAAGAATAGAACTGTTAAAGTGATTTATCAGCATTGCAATATCTTTTGGATGGCACTGATCAACATTCGAGTTGATCAGATTAGCCAGAACTGAACATTCTAGATTTTTTTTTATCATAACGGACACATCCAAATTTGGATCTATGATATGCTTTCTTCTGGGTACTGCTGGCATTGAAATTTTCATCTAAACAGTTTGGATCAACCATTAAGAGCCTATAAATTAGAGCATACCTCGTTTCATTGTAGATTTGACACATTAATGTCTGTGATCAGAGTTACATTTAGATGATGATACGAATGTATGCCAGTTTATATTTAAAGTTTAGAGTGATTTAATGGTTGGATTAGATGGATGAATATTTATGATCAACCAATTAAAGAATTTAGGTTTTGATCAATGTCCAATAAAGGTTGTTTTGGACCATTGATATCAAATATAATTGTTCCCCACTAATGAAGAATTATGGATGTGGGATAATCAACCTTTGATTGAATGGATTAAGTCATTTGATAACTGAAGGGACTAATTTTATCACATAAATGTTATTTTTCAATTAGAAATTAACAGTTTAATTTGATTTGAAGTTGCCAAAGCAACCCAGTTATGGTTTAATTGTTTAATTTCTACATTGAACAGAGGAATGTTACAAACATTTCCATTACAGTGAGATCCATATGGTGGAAAAGTTTGGATCAGTTATACAGTGATTCTAAATTTTGGCTTATTTAAATATTATTAGCTATAAAGTTCATATCTGCAATATAATTAATATGTTTGACGTAATTAGAGTTAATATTAGTTGATTATATGATTGTTTATTTAAATTATGTATTATTGGATTGATCCCAGGGATCCCGAATGGGTTGTAGAACCCTAAAATATTCTAACAGGGACCCATTCAGATGGACTCAAACCAAGTCCAATGGGACTTGACCAAGTCGCCAGATTCGCACAGTGAGTGACCAGCCACAAAACAACCTTTCTTAATTTAAAACCCTAGTTTCTACAACTATTCCCTCCTCTTCATTCTTGAGAAGCCGTAGGATAACCTCCCACAACCCTCCACCCATTTTTTTTGAGTCCAATCACTTCTTTTGGAGACTCCTTGATCTTATCAAAACAAAACTGGAAGCTCCATGGCTTTGAGACAATATGCAAAGCCCACAGCGCCACATTAGCCCGGTTGCTTTTAACAAGTCAATTTAGACTGGAAAGAGTGCGAGAATACCCACAAAGTGATGCATGCCAGACTACTTGGCATTTTTCTGAAGGTCTAAAACAGAAAGTCCAAGTCCAACAGGGCCCAATAAAGTGGGGAATCCCCAATGCGATCTTCCTATTTTGAAGACTTCCCATTTTCCTAGATTTCCTAATTTTTAGTATTAGCTGATATTTAAAGATACTAATTAGAAAGTCTATCTTGGAGTTGTTTCCTAAATCAGTTGGTTTGGAATCTGTATAAGGATTGTAATGCTTCTCAATCGACACATTGAAAATTGAATAGAATTGAGTTTCTCTCTAGTGAGTTCATTGTCTGTGGTGTGAGACCCGGATAGCCTTATTCGAACCCATTGGCTTCGAGATTAGCCCGTGGGCTATTCTTCCTTAACCACACTACGTCAATTGATATTAGAGCAAAGATCCATTCTCAGATCTTCGATCTGATTGCCGATCGAGAGGTAACCCGTGCAATCATCTCCAATTTGTATTTGAATTTCTTATTCCTTGGTTTCATTATTCATCATCACCGACCATCATCATAATCCATTATCATTGTCATCATCACTCCAACCGAAACCACATTCCACAATCAGGCCCACTCCATCAATCCAATCCTAATGTCACCCTACCATCTTCCGCTAAGCACAACCCTGACCTCGAACCCTCTCCTACTTCCCAAAACCTCTCTGCTGAACACATCCAACAACCCCACATCCACTGTAACCCCAAAATCCTAAACCCAACTTCACCGTCATTGTAACGCCACACCTCCTCTTCGCCTTCCGATTCCCAAACCTGACCACCACCAAACCCCGCCCACTCATCTCGAAAGATACTAAACCCATCAAATCCGTTGCCCCAACTCAGTGTACCCAAACCCCACCTCCTATCCCTAAGTCGGAATCCCTCTCCTTGGCCAAACCAAACCCACATCTTCCATCACCCAAAGCCCAGATAAAAAAAAAAGAAGAAAAAAGGAGAAAGAGAAACGAAAAGAGGATAAAGTATATCTATTGCATCCCCCTCGATAGCCACATCTGCATCATCAACGGTCGGCATCATCATCGTCTTCCATCTACACCGACAGCCCATCGCACTCCTCTATACCTCTACCCCATCGAAGTTCGCCAGAGCCCTCCACCTTGTCGAAGCACAGCAACAAAAACAAGGGCACAACCCCCTTTTGTTCCTCTCCCTTCATCGAGTTTGAGACGAGCTTGCACGTGGGTTTCCACGAGATAGGTATTCAGCCCAATTCTCAAGCTTAAGTTCACACCTGACCCAGCATCAATAACCAAAAAAAAAAAAGACCAAGCAGTCATTCAGCATAGCATCAACATGTCTACGCGCACCATAGCAACTTTCAGAGGAAAAATCATAGATCGCCAACGTGATAATTATATCATGGAATTGAAGGACATAATGACAGGGTTGAAAGATGTGTTAGGGACATTCCCCAAACTCCAGTTCCTCGGGGCACCGGAACAATGGCAACCCAGGAACTCCAAACAATAATGGTGGCAACAATGGACATGGAGGAAATGACCACTAGGCAGAGCATATCCCACATGGAACTTGTCGGCAGATCATGCTGCGTAGACTTGAAGAAAATGATCACGATGAATATACTAACGAGATAACATCACCAAGGAGGTGCGTGTTGATGTTCCCAATTTTCATCGGCACATGGAAGTGAAAGCCTTCACCGACTGTATTACAATGCCTGAAAATTCTAGATTTCGAGAAACCTTCTTATTATAGCAATTCTTCAAAAAAAAAAAAAAAAAATCCTAAAAACAAAAGAAAAATAAGGAAAACTGCAAAAAATCTGAATTGTTTTTTCTGAAAACCTAGTAATAAAGCAAAAGGTGCGTAAAAATCCTATCTAATAAAAGACAAGTGTGCTTGTCTCCACGCTTTGAAGATTATTTTGAATTATACAACATGAATGGAAGAAAACATTCAAGACCAAAGATGGATTGTATGAATCGTTGGTCATGTCGTTCGGATTATCCAATGCTCCCAGCAATTTTATGAGGGTAATGACGTAGCTTCCATGGCCTTTCCTCAGCCATTTTCCATTGTGTATGTCAACGACATTGATTTTTAGAAAATAAAAGGAGGCACATCATGATCATCTAAGGCATGTGATGTGTGCACTTCGCAAAGAAAACTTTGACATTAATTTAAAGTGTACATTCTTGAGTTCCAAAGTTATTTTCTTGGGATTTGTTGTATTGGCCCAAGGAGTGGAAGCAGACTTGAAAAAGATCAAAGCAATCATTGATTGGCCCCTTCCCAAAACTATCCATAAAGTACACAGTTTTCATGGATTGGCCACTTTTTATCGGAGATTTATTCGTAATTTCAGTACCATTATGACTCCTACAACAGATTGCATGAAGAAATGAACTCGAGCATTTGAACAGATTAAGCAGAAAATAACTGAGGCACCTATTTTAAAACTTCCAGACTTTGATAAGGTCTTTGAAGTCAGTTGTGATGCTTCGCAAGTAGGCATTGGCAGAGTCTTGAGTCAAGATGGACATCCAGTTGCCTACTTTAGCAAATACTTGAATGACTCCCGCAAGAAGTATTCACCATATAACCTGGAATTTTATGCACTAGTACAAGCTCTTCATCATTGGCGTCACTATTTCATCAGAAAGGAATTTGTGCTATACTCCTATCATGAAGCTTTGCAACATATGAATTCACAAAAGAAGATAAGCTCCAATCGCGTCAAATGGAGTGCATATCCAAAGGAATTCACTTTTGTTTTGCTTCACAAGTCAAGCAAGGAAAGTAAGATAGTATATGCCTTAAGTCGGTGATCTCACCTTCTCATGACAATTTTCTCCACTATACCAGGCTTTGAAGAAATTCGCAAAGAATATCCTAATGATCATGACTTTGGACGCATTTAAAAAGATCTTCTCAATGGTGAGTTTACTGAACATCTGAAGTTTACCATACATGATGGCTATCTATTTCGTGGGAATCAGTTATGCTTTTACCCGCCACATCTATCCGCGAGCATGTCCTACAAGAGTTACATGGAGGCGGATGCAGTGGATATTTAGGGTGTGACAAAACATCGACAATTGTGCAAGATCGCTTCTTTTGACCTCGCCCGAAAATTGATGTTGCATGCACTTGTGAACTATGTTGAGAAGGCCAGCTTGCAAAGGGTCAAAAGAAGAACACCGGCTTACATCATCCCCTTTCTATTCCACATGAGCCTTTGCAAGATCTAGGCATGGATTTTGTCCTTGGCTCACCAAGAATAGCATGGAAAGTGGATTCTATTTTTGTTGTGGTGGATAGATTTTCCAAGATGGCACAATCTATAACATGTTCTAACATAGCAGATGCAAGGAAGATTGTCACTTTTTTCTTCATAGAAATTGTTCGTTTGCATGGTCTTCCCAAGACTATAGTGTCTGACAGAGATACTAAATTCATGAACTTTTTATGGAAGACTTTATCGCACTTCATGAAGATTAAGCTTCAATATTCAAGTGCCTACCATCCTCAAACAGATGGCCAAACTGAGGTTGTCAACTGAACTTAAGAAATTTCCTTCGATGTCTCACTCGACAACACATCTCTTCATGGGATCTTATCCTGCCCATGGGGGGGGGGGGGGGGGGGGGGGGGGGGGGGGGGGGGGGGGGGGTGGTGTTTGCCTACAATAACTCCGTAAACAGAACAAGAAGAAGATGGCCATTTGAAGTTGTCACAGGAGTCAAGCCATGTCTTCCTATTGATTTGAGTCATTTACTAGTTGAAGCCAGGCCTAGTCAAGAAGTTGAACATTCACATGGTACATGAAGGATGTTTGCAAACAGATTGTCAAAAGTTACGAAAATTATAAACAACATGCGGACACTCAAAGACACCATGTCGAATTTGATGAAGGAGATATGGTAGTGGTTCGCATGAAGCCAGAATGGTTCCCCATGGGTACTTACAAGAAGTTACACCCACGAAGTGCGGGTCCGTACAAGATTCTGAAGAAAATAAGATCCAATGCTTATGTGCTCGATCTTCTACTAGACATGAATATTAGTTCCACATTCAATGTTGAAGATCTCATAATTTATGCTAGACATGAATATAAGTTCCACATTCAATGTTGAAGATCTCACAATTTATCATGGGTATTATCGAGATGAATCATTTAAAGAACAAGATATCAGGCTTCCCATGGTTCCACCTCCTCGAGAAGAAATAGAAGATTTCTTTGATGATCAACTAGTATCAACAAAGAATGGAGGCTTTCACAAGTTCTTGGACAAGTGGAAAGGACGACCTTTCTTTGAGGCTACATGGATCACCACCACAGACTTTCAGAGACTCAATCTGGATTTGTAAGGGGTACCAAGTTGATAACTCGCCGGAGTCGAGCTTCTCCAAGCCCAGGAAGCTGATGTAGGCCAGACTATTGGGCCCGCCTGAAGGTCTATACCAGAAAGTCCAAGTCCAACAAGGCCCAATAAAAGTGGGCCATCTCCAATGACATCTTCTTATTTTGAAGACTTCCCAATTTTCCCATATTTCCTAATTTTTAGTATTAGCTAATATTTAGAGATAATTATTAGAAAGTCTTTCTTGGAGCTGTTTCCTAAATTAGTTGGTTTGGAGTCATTATAAGGATTGTAATGCTTCTCAATTGACACATTGAAAACTGAATAGAATTGAGTTTCTCTCTAGTGAATTCATTGTCTGTGCTGTGAGACCTAGACGCCCTTATCCTAAGCCATTGGCCTCGAGATTAGCCCGTTGGCTGTTTTCCCCTATTTTCCCTTTCCCGCGCTGCATCACAAAGCTTCCAAAATACCATTACCTCTTCCTCAGTCAATTCCTTAACACCCACATTCTTAGAAAACATGAGCAAGACCTCACCCTTGAAGTTACAAAGAACACCTCCAATACCTAAAGGTACCAGGTTGTCTTGTCTACATTATACTTCAAAATAACAATTGGTGGGAGAGACCAAGAAGCGACGCCCCCCTTAAATTCCTCCTCCCACGACATACAAGCTTCCCAATTAGATAGAATGTCAATCACATTGAAATTCTCATACTCCTCTTGTAATTAAAACCATATTTCGCAATCCTAACACCAACCTTTGTAATAAGCTTTGCCACTAAAGCCAAAGAACCTCTAAAAATCCTCTTATTCCTTTACCTCCAAATAGACCTAAAGATCATGAAAGGAATGATCATCCAAAGAAGCCCATACTCATGGAAAGGCCCCCATCCCAGCAGTGAACTAGCTCTAATTCAAGTTTGATAGACTCATGCCTGTTGCTAACCATAGTGAGAATATTGAGTACCACATTTGAAGACATAAAAATTAGCATGTTATTCAGGAACAGGGTTTGTAGTCTCCTCTCCTCAAAAATGAGAATTAAATAATGTTGCAATGAAAAGTAGAACCAAGATGTTGGTCGAAAGGCTAAAATATATCAAAAGGCTGGCTAAGCTAGGGGTGGATAGAGTTGATCCCTTTGTTAGTCCCTTGGTTTAGTGCTGCTTGCTTATTAATTTTCTTCATGTTGGGTAGAGGGTGGGTGGGAGGGCAGGTTGTGCTGGGGTGGGGGTTCTTTTTTTTTTTTTAATTCCTGGTTGATAATAGAAAAAAGAGTAGAACCACAACAGCCCGGATATAGAAAGAAATGCAAGGAGACACAATCAAACAACCATTAAAAAGTATAGTTAGCTATAAAGTTGTTATCCTGTATATTATGTGCAATTTTTTTTGCAAATGCGTTTTACTTTAATTCGCTCACTTCTAAATGTTTACTTGAATTGAGATACTGAAAATTAAGTACCTTCAGCCATTTCCACGCAGTTTCACGCCCTTCCCTACTCACTCTTCCCAGTCCATGGACTACATCTTGACTTCGAACCTATAAAAGAGTCTGAAATATAAGTACCATTTGTGTAAGTAAGACTCTGGTATTACTGATACAAACAAAAACAAACCAGGATACCTCAGAGGTCAAGAGAAAATTCAAAACTTCAAGAACTATATCTGGATCTGGACAAGATGCTAGTGAGCCTACAGAAAAAGATTGTAATATAAATACTCCATTACAAGAAAATAGAACGATCTAGATATTTTACTACATTCCTAAATCATGAATTGGCATACCTAGAATGCGCACCTTCTCCTGGCTCAGTTCAGTCTCCCTATACAATTTTAAAAGAGATTCGTACCCAGATCTGTTTGAAGTGCTTCCAGTTTGCATTACAGTAACATATGCTGCCTACAAGATATTTGACAATGATACACCAGTAAGGGCATGTAAATGGAAGAACATAAAGGTCAACATTAGATACATAATTGATATTATTGAATTTGACAACCTTTCTGACATCAGGAGGAAGTAATGGCGTATTTCGATCATCTATATATGCATGAAAGCGTTTCACCGCTTCAGTCAGTGTTCCTTCATGGCCAAATAAAGCAAGTGCAGTCAAGATCTCCCCTCTCAGCATTGCATCCAAGTGGCTCTCACCAGATTTGGGATCCCAGCCTAATTTCCTGCATAAAATCCACCAAAAAACCATTTTAAGCAAACTAAAAGGAGTAAACCATAGCATTTCTTGCAAACAAATTCAATGAAAAACACATACAAATTGAAATGAAATAATTACAAAGAAATACTTTTGGCTGTAACCACAATGGAAAAGAAAAATGCATGCAAACATAAGCCATAGAGAACCACAACATAGTAGCACATGTACAACGCTACAAGCACAGATGAAGTCGTGCTTTTAGATGGCAAAGTTAATGAAGATTGTCAATGGCATTAAGCACTAACTCTGCAGAAAATTGGAGAAGATTGATGAAAAACTGTTTGATATCGTCTGATAATTCAGGAATGGCATCAGCTGCGATGGTTGCAACTTTGCAACATACCTGTAAAAGACGGAAGTCAAAAAAAAAAAGAAAAAAAAAAAAACAGTTCTACAGGGTAATTTAAAAGAACACGGTGAAGATATTTAGAGGAAAACATTACACTGATCAAGTTTGATAACACAGTATAATCAAGTTCCTCCCTGTAAGCATCCATCAGGAAAAACAAAGAAGACAACGTCTGCTTGCAAGCCATACATAGAGCATATGAATCATCCAAAATGCCTGACATTGAGAATTTTACAAAGTTTAAGTTAGTTTCTTCCGTTAAAATTTAGAGATGATTGTGAAAATAGCTTCATTACCGAATCTATCTGTTGCAGAAAGCTTGTTGGCCTCTATCGCATATTTCAGCCTCATTGCAAGCTCATCATCATATTTCACTCGATAGAAACCGGTCTGATCAACATTAATTTTAATCCAAACATGGCTGGAATTGTTATCATCCTTTTTCCCTTGGTTCTTTGTTTCTAACAAGCCAGCCTGGGCATTTGAAGAATTAATAAGCTCTGTTATATCCAACTTCTCAGCTTTTGACTGTAAGAGGAAATTCTTGCGAGTATCGTACGAACCAAAACATAAGGTCATGGGAACAATCCATTGCCCATCACCAGGGAGCCCACTCGACAAGAAATGAGTCTGCAATAAAAGAGATGTGTTATACCAGGAACCATCCAATAATGAATATGTAAGGCTCGAATGACATAATGAAATGTGATATAAAAAGAGTCTAAACCTCAATGAAAAAGGGAATACATCTATACAGTAATTCTTACTGCTTTTGGTATTAGAAATTCAGAACTGTACATATTCCATAACACTGAAACAACAATACCAGAACCATCTTAAAAACAGTGACTCGATGTATCAAATCCAAGTGAGGAATCAAAAGTCAGAATAAGTGATGCAATCGTAGATACGATCCCGAGTGCCGGAGCACAATTAGGATTCCCACAGGAACAATCACACGATGAAGAGAGATCTCCAACGATAAACCCACAAGAAGGGAATTTCTATTAACTCGAAAACTGAGATCATTGATCTCTACAATGCCATATTTATAATAAAAGATGCTTAAATCCTAAGAAACAATCCTAATCAAACTTAGAAACAAAATAAGAATCCTATTCAAATTAGAAACTAATCCTAAATACAATCTTTGCTATAATTAAAACTAATGACAATTAAGGAAAACTCTTAAGCATCAATGGGTCCCACGTGTGGCCCATGAGTGTCTCACATTAGACATGGTTGCTGCTGCATCAATAAGTGATCAACAGAATGGTCCACCATCTAATCAAGCTCCAAAGAAAGGGGAGCACTATGCCGAACGCTGAAGTCACCATATGCACATTTTCATGGTCAGTATCAGAAAAGTAGGACTTGGGGGACTCGGTCGACACACAGCGATGGACTCAGCCGACTATATAAGCTACGAAATGGGGTTTTTTCCTCATTTCTGTTGTTGGAAAAGCTGGGAGATAGGGTTTTCAAGGATCCTAAACTCATTTCTTGCAAGAGGGAAGCTCAAATTTTGCTATTTTGTGAGATCTAGCTCACCAAAGAGGAATTCTACTATTCATCCAAAAGAGGGCTTTTTCATTAGTGTATTTTGAAGTATGATTTCTTGTTTCTCTATGCTTGGATGGTTTAGCAAAGAGGGTAGGATCTATGTTTTGCTTGAAGATGATTTTCCCACCCATTATTTCTTGAAAAAATGCATTTATTTGTATTTTTTAGTAGATTAAAAAAAAATGGAAAATCAATTTTTTTTCCCATTGTTTACTTATGTTTATTGTATGAGCTTCATATTTTGGGTCTGGACCATATAGATATATGGTTCTAACCCTAGATCTATGCATGTATGTGCAAAAATAGTAATTTCTTCAATTTTTCTATTTAAAGTTATTAGTAATAATATGTTTTTTCATTTTGTTTCTACATGCTTAAATTGTTTAGAATAGATCAAAGGTGCGTATGTTATGCTTCTAGATAATATTTCCACTCTTGCTTGGTTAAAAACATGTATTTTCTTTGATTCTGTTGTCATTTTTTTAGAGGATTTTACAACAAAAAAAAAAAAAAAAAAACTTTTTGTGGTCACTATACCAAAAAGGTCACTTTAGCCAAACCTACACAAAACCAGACTTCCCGCCCAAAATCCCTTTTTTTTTTACCATTTTTTTCGATGGTTGATGTCTACCCTCATTTTCAGTGTCGAGGGTTGACGTCGACCCTGGCATTCATGTCAATACCCACGTCACTATCAACCCTGGCAGTATCAAGAAGATTGCAACAAACCCCATCAACCCAAGAAGTATAAGTACTTCTCTCTTTTTAAAAAGTTTTCTCTTGTCTTCCTCTGCCAAGATAACAGAAATGATAGTGTCCGTGCTGTTGCTAATGGTTCGGGCAAGAGAATCACTGCAATGGTGAAAGAAGTCTTCAAGAAGTATGTGAAGAAAGTGAAGCCTCTTTGTGAGAAGATCTCTCCGAAGCATAAAGCAGTGATGCCTCCAAATTCTCTGTTTTCTGTTTGTTATTGTAGGGAGAGCTTTTGAACGGAAAAATCCGAGGTACCCACTTTCTTTTTCCGGCAATTTGAGATGCCCATGATGGAGGAACTACATTTTGAGCTGCCCTAGATTGGTGAGATCATCTCCGAATCATTATAGGGTACTTCGGATTGGTGCTAGTGCGTATTCAGATCCATCTTCCATGGAAGAGATGCAGAGTGCACTTCAAGCATTTAAGCTTGTGTTGATTTGCGGAGGAAGACAAAAGGTCTTCTGTCTCATCTACTTTGACCACAATCAGAAGATCGTCCTCCGACACCTTTAGAGTTGAAACACCTCCGAAACAAGAGCTGCTCTCCACCTCTCTCGTTCTTGTATGCCTCTCGTTCTTGTACGCAGCGGCAATCTCTATTGTTAACGTTGCGAGACCATATATACAAAGAAGAACCCCATTCAATGTCACTCAAAGGTGATGAAAAGGGACTGTAACTGCCTATAGTAACTGCCTATGATGATACTAATAGCAGCAATTCAATAGGTGTGATCTTTGGTCAATTTAGAGAGGGGGGGGGGGGGGGGGGGGGGGGGGGGGGGGGGTTTGAATTGGTGAGATTAGTGAGTCTCATTGCTCAAAAGATGTCTGTGGATTAGGTATATACAAAAAAGAGTCTCATTCAATGTTGCTTAGAGGCAATGAAAATGGACAGTAACTGGCTCATAGTAAATACCTATGATCATACCAATAGAAGCATCATTCAATAGGGTTGCTCTTTGGTCAATACTTAAAGAGAAAATACTCTTTTATGTATTGGAGTTCACTAGTTCCGACAACTTTTTTGACCTTTACTGACTAAAAAAAGGGGAAAAACACTAGTTCCATCCACCAACTTGCCACATGTTCCCTTTCGCAAATTCATTATTTCATCTACGTAGTGGTTCATCTTGATATAAAGAAAGCATTGGCAAAAAAACAACCTACTTGCTAAGATAATGATAAGACCATGTTGAAAATAGAAGTGCATATTCTATGTTAGGATAGCTAGGAAACAATACTAGATTGGGGATTCAAATAATAAAGATGCAATGCTATGGTTTATTGAGATGTTCAAACAGAGCCCGAGCCCAAGCCCTTCATATCCAAATCAAAGGCACCATTAGCAGCAGCACATACACTATCATTGCCCAAGCCCTTCTTGGGTTGATGGGGTTTCTTGCAATTATTGGCACTGCCAGGGTCGATAATGACACATGTATTGATATTCTACCTTAGCAGAATGTGAATGCTGGGGTTGATGTCAGCCCTCATCACTGAAATGAGGGTCGACGTCGACCCACAAAAAAAAGGGTAAAAAAAGGGGATTTTGGGCGGGAAGGCTGGTTTGGCGTGGGTTTGGCTAAACTCACCCTTTTGGTATAGTGGCCACATAAAGTGTGTTTTCCGGTCAAATCCTCCTTTTTTAAAAAAAAAAAAAGGAAAATAGAATTTTTTTTCATTATTTACTCATGTTTTTTGTGTGAGCTTAATATTTTGGGTCTGTACCACATAGATCTATGGTTCTAACCCTAAATCTATGCATGTATGTTATAAAAATAGTAATTTCTTTAATTTTTTCTATTTAAAATTATTATTAATAATATATATATATATATATATTTTTTGTCTCTACATGCTTAAATTGTTTAGAATAGATGAAAAGTGTGTATGTTATGCTTCTAGATGATATTTCCACTTTTGCTTGGTTAAAAAAAAAAATGTTTTTTTTTTTTTTATATTGTCATTTTTTTTAAATAATAGGAAAATTTAGGGATATTTTTTTTCATTATTTAGTTTAGTTTCTTGTATGAGCTTAACATTTTGGCTGTGTACTGCATAGATCTATACATCGTTGTGCAAATAATCAATATTTTCACTTACTAGTAAGCATGAAAATTAAAAGATTTATGTTTATTAACATTTTTTTTTTGTCTTGGATCATGATTAGGAAGAGTATTTCGGGTTCAGTAGATGTTACACACATGAGAAAAGCTTGCCATTCCATTTTTCAACTTATGAGTGGATTAATATATTAATTATTAACTACTAAGTATCCTAATTTATTAATTTATTTCCATAATTGTATAGATTACAACCACTTAGATCACAATGGCACCAAAAAAGAAAGAGAAAAAAGTTGACCCCGAATGGAAACATGGAGAGATGGTTGCGGGAGACCATCATAAGGTCAAATGCAAATGGTGTCATAAAAACATTAGTGGGATCCATAGATTTAAACACCATCTTGCAAATATATCAAGGGATGGAAAAGGCTGCCCAAATGTCCTAACTAAAGTGAGGAAACAAATGAGGGAAATTGTGCAAGGAAAGAAGATTGAAAAAGGAATTAAGAAAAAATTTGAAGAGAGGATTGCTAGAATGGAGAGGGTTGATGATTTTGATGATGATAACTCTGATGATGATGGTGATGATGAGAGGGAGTTAAGGAGGGTAATGAGAGCGAGCCATGAAAGGTATGAAGCTGAACAGGCTTGTACGGATAAGAGACAGGGTGGGGCCGGCTCATCAAGAGCTCCTAATCCTTATGAGGACACAGCCAGGAGTGGGTCCTTGGATCCATTTTTACATAGGACCCAAAGCATGAAGCAACCAAAGATTTCAAGATCTATTATGGGTGATATGAAACATAGAGCTTTGAAAATGGGGAGAGCAATCTCAAAGTTCTTCCATTATAATCAAATTCCACCAAATGTCGCTACTTCACCATACTATCGGGCCATGTTGGATACTATAGCTAAGGTGGGACCCGGAGTTGAGCATCCTTCCACTTATGAGATTAGCGGAAAGTATCTTGACACGGGAGTATGACTATTATACGAGATACTTGGAAGACCACTTCAAAACATGGAAATAGTATGGGTGCACGCTTATGTGTGATAGATGGACAAGCAACAATAGGCAGCACATAATTAACTTCATGACTTATTGTGTAATAGACATGGTTTTTATTAGGTCTATAGATACATCCGGGCATCGTATGGATGCCCAATATTTGTACAATTTGATGGATGAGACTTTGCATATAATTGATGGATGGGATGAGTATGCTGTGGCAGCTGTGACAGACAATGCGGCTAACTTTAAGGTCGCGGGGAAGATATTACATGGAAAGATGCCATATATTGTTTGGGTGCTGTGTGCGGCACATTGTGTTGATCTTATTATGGAGGACATTGGTAAATTGGAAGATGTCCAAAAAACTATTGATGAGGGAAAGATGGTGAGAGGCTTGATTTACAATCATCAGTTTATGGCTGATCTACTAAAAGAAATAAATCAGGGTCGTGAGGTTCTGAGGCCGGGTATTAAACGGTTTGCTACGCATTACGTGGCCCTTGAGAGTCTTTGTCGTGCCAAGGCAAATATAATATAGATTTGGATGAGTGTAACCTATGTGAATTCAGAATTTTCAAGTTAGCCTTTGGCACGCCGTGTACAAAATTATTGTACTCGATACAGAATTCTGGTATAGGGTGGAGCGATTACATACTTACTCGAGCCTCTTGTCTTAGTGCGAAAATTAGTGGATGGTGATACGAAGCCCGCAATGGGCTAAGTGTATGATGCCATGGATGTAGCAATGCTTGCAAAAGTGCAACGATCCAGAGAAAAGTATGGGATTTATTATATGAAGCTCAGGAAAACGATTGACCATCGATGAGACAATCAATTACATCAAGATATATAAATGGCAGCTACATGATTATTATTAGTATTTTGAATCATGGTTACCAACTACTTAGTTTAGAATTCAATGTATTGCTAAATATGACATTAATGATTAATGACATCATGCACCATACTTCTTGAACCCATCGTGCTTCTATAGCAAGAACTCTCCAACCATGAGGAAGTTTTTCGAGGCTTTAAAAAAAAAAAAAAAAAAAAAAAAAAAAC
This sequence comes from Persea americana, assembly GCA_029852735.1. Lineage (NCBI taxonomy): Eukaryota > Viridiplantae > Streptophyta > Magnoliopsida > Laurales > Lauraceae > Persea > Persea americana. The sequence goes on from CM056816.1 coordinate 22,460,688, forward strand.
TCTGGAGACAATAGTTAGAGACAAGAATACACAAATTGATATTCTTAATGAAGTAAGATGTTAGATCACATATGGTTTATTTGATTGTTATTGTCTCGGTTTTTGTCATAGACTCATGGCTACTAACTTCTAAATTTTGACTTTTATAGTTGAGAAATTATAAAGGCGTTGTTGGTAGTTTTGGGTCTGATAGTTGCAGAATGGGTCGTTCGAGGATGGACACATGTATATTTCTATTATGAATTATTTTTCTTTAATGGTCATATGATTATAGTACTTTATGACAAACAATTGACTTTATTATTTTGAAATTTGAACACAGTTGAATGGTGGAACACCTTTGGCGCTGAGGTTCCCGATCTTAGAAATTTTGCAAGAAGAGTTTTGTGCCAAACAGCATCATCGTTGGGATGTGAAAGAAATTGGAGCGCCTTCAGTTTGATCCACACTAAGAGCCGAAATCCCCTCACATGAAAAAGTTGGAGACGTTGGTCTTTGTCCATTATAACATGAGGTTATGAGCAAGGAACCTCCAGAGAAGAGACAATGGAGATTATGATCCAATTAAGTTGGATTATATTTTCGAAGAAGATGACCCTTTGGATGACTGGCTGGCTGAAAGAGAGGATGCGGTGTTTCCTACTACAGATTTCCTCAATGAAGCCATGGCTGATGTTGATGAATTTGAGTCGGATCAAGAAGGACGTGCTTCCCCACCCTAACCTCCCCTTCGCAAATCTGCTATAGTGTGTGAAAAGGGCAAGCATATAGCAACGTCTTCATCACAAGGCTCACAACATCAGCAACGTGGTCATAGCCATAAGCTAGAGATGACACATTCTACTTCGGAACGTGTTACGGGGGCTAGAGATAAATCAACATCATGTTAAAGTGGCGCGCCATTACAAGCGGAACTCAAAGGATAAGAGCACTCATACATAAACTCAAAGTCACAATTGGCCACTCATGAAGAAGAAGAACGCAAAACATCATATTCTAGCAAGAGTGGCTCACCATAAAGTGATCAAGACCAGAATGAACAAGCATACGAAGGTAGTGATGGTGGTGATGTAGAGGACAGTAATACTGTCTATGACCCGTTACATGGTGGTCAAAGTGATGCTACTGGTGGGTGGGGCAGCAATGAAGGAATAGAGCCATCAAAAGAATATCCTCAACCGCATCAAATGGTGTCAAGTGCTTGGCCCATAGATTCTGATGTTCATACAGGTATGGGCAGCAATATGGACACTCATACCACCATGATCCTTCATATGAGTATGGGTAGCAGTATGGTGGGTATGGTGGTCCTTCGCATGGGTATGGGCAACAACAGTATGGAATCTTTATGGTACCCCCGTGACTACAACAGCCACCACCAGATGCATATCCTCGAATTATGGATCCATCAAATTACGGGGCAAGGTCCTCCAAGATGGGGGAAAAGGCTTCTTTGATATTGATATAGCACAATACTATTGTCAAAATCAAAATGACAATGACGATGAAGGTGGCGTCCAACCCACAAGGCATTCGCTGCGGTGTTAGAAAGAATGGGCTAAGGTATAGTTGTTATAACTAACTGAAACTTGATAGTGGATAATTGATATTGAAATTGGAATATGGATTTGTCTTTTAAATTTTAATTGCAATTAAATGGTTTGTCTCATGATGTTAAATGTGTGCCATATATAATAGTAGATTACTATTTACTAGAGCATGCTTTAGAATTATAGAATTTGTTGTTAAAAAATAAAAACACCAAAGTACTAAGGAAGATAAAGGATTCTACTCCATAGTTGTCAATTTCATTATGGTCGCGGTTTTGGTTTGGCCTTCTGGTGGAGCATTCCGGTGTTCCGGTCAATTCCGATGTTCCGTTCCGGAAAAAGGCACACTTTAAAAATAAAAATATACAAAAAAAACCCTAAAAGTTGAAAAGACATTAAAATTCCAAACAAGATAATGAAAAGACAAGACAAGATATAGAGAACATTAATAAAAGTACTCCACAAACAATGAAACATGACAATTCCCAAAATTAGTTACAAAATTCTCAAGCATGTAACTAAAATGTTGACGTCAAAATGTCCAAAACTAATTACTAAACAACTTGGTAACTAGTTGCATTATCCTCCTCATCTCCACTCTCCACATTTTCAATACCCTCAACTCCTACAAGATCTTCAAAAGATGGAGTTGTTTCATCTTCTCCAACAGTCATTTGGGCTGGTTGTTCTACAAATTCCCAACCATGAACGTCTTCTTCAGTCATAAGAGCAGGCTCTTTCAATACCCAATCCAATAAAATATCAATGTTCTCCAAGCTAATGGGATCACTTCTTGATGAAGTTCGTCTGGATTGGTACCTATAAAATCCCATATACTATAAGTTTGTAACATAATTATAACTATCAGTTATATAAATAAGCTTATGTAGTCCAAACTCCAAACTAAAGAAGAGAAATCAAACGTGGAAATCTATAGATACCTTTCTCGAAGCTTTAAGCTCTAGTGGACGAAGACTAGATCATTCAACCTATTATGCTCCAGTTTATTTCTCTTCTTCAAGTGGATATATTAAAAAATACTCCAATTTCTTCCACATCCACTCCAACTACAACATTCACTTAGAATCCTATTGGCGAAAGTTTGTAGTTCAGGAGTCTCATCTCCGAATTGACCTCACCATGAAGCTATAAAAATTAAGAATAAAAAATCAATCCAACGAAATTCTATTAAATAAATTTACAATAAATTTTCATTGAAGAGATATTGAAATAATGTGTCAAATTACCTGGTGCCAATTTATTGTGGAGCCTTACTGCCAAATTTGCTCCAAATTGACCAATAGCATTTTTATAACTATCAAGTTGCTTGATAATTAGTTCTTGATTTCTTTCATCAGGCTCCAGTTGGCTAACTGCTTCATTCAGAGCTTCATTAATTTCTTGATGCTTAGAAGATGTGGGACTGTAAAAAAATTCCAGATTTAAAATGTATCATGTATGGAGCTATGCATTTGGCCGTCCCATCTTTGATTCAATAATCTTCCAGTAAGGCATGTAATCCAATTTATTTTTCTTCATATTCTTCATCTTTGATCAATATTCTTCTCGACTGTCTCTTTTGCTCTATCCATTGCTTCGTACAAATAGCCCATGGCAGGCCTATCTTCATATCAACAAAGCAAAGAACCCTGACTAATGGCTCACTCAAATTCAGGATATGCTCTACATTTCTCCAAAATGAACTATCCAAAAGAAGGTCAGAGATATCTAAGCCGATTGGAGAAGTACAATATCTCGAATTCACCCATAAATCACTTGTAAACATTTTCTGAAGTTCTCCTTTAAACATAAAGAGACTTTGTAAGCTGATAAAATTCATTGCAAACCTCGTGATTCCAGGCCTAAATAAGTCGCTGCCACCTGTAAAATCCTTTCTTAAAGCATTGAGAACCCATGAATGGTTATAAATAAACTTCATGATTTAGCGAGCTTTTTCAATTGTAAATGCATTAAGTGGAAACAGATTGGGCTTTGCCATATCCTCCAGAATTAGATCGATGCAATGGCTTCACAAGGTGTCCCATAAAAAGTATCATACTTAGTCGTCAATTTCCGCCCTGCTGCTTTATAACTCGCTTCATTGGCACTTATAAATTGCGCCACATAACTGGAGCCAACAAATGTAACAACTTCATCAAAAATTCAAAACAAAGCGTCCCCATTTTTTACAATCCCACTTGCAGTTACAGATTTCAAAAACATAACTCCTTTAGGACAATATACCAAGAAATTTATCAACGTCCTCTGTTTTCCATCTGTCCATCCATCTACCATAATAGAACATCCTGTAGTACACCAACTTTCAAGAAGTCGATCTCTTCAGTCACATTTTTTGTCAAGAGTTTTCCCCTCAAATCATGATACAAGGGTCCTTTTTATCCAAGACCTATTGCTAAAATGTCATCTATCATGGGTTGATAAAATTTTGAACGGGCAGCATTAAAAGGAATATTTGCATCAAACCACCACCAACTTACGGCCATATCAGCCGCATCCACCATTTCTTTTGTTGCTAGAGCAAGTTTAATGCCCTTTTGTGAACCCGCCATGGTACGTGGCTGAAAAAACTGTCATTTTTTTTTTCTTTTATCATTTCTAGCAGTTGCATTAGTCATTCGAGAACCCTCTTCACCTTTCTCTTCTACTGCGATGGGGGTCCCATGTGGGTTACCAATCTCAAGATTTCTTTGCTTTTGTTTTGAGTTTTCTTTCTTAATGTCATTTATAATTTTCTCCATTTGCCATTTTACATTTGAGTCAACTTTTGGACATGGTGCAGTGTCACCTTTTATCCCTGCTGTAATTCCCCCTCCCTTAATGCATCTGTTACAATACATGCATATTGTTTGATTTTTTTTCCCAGGCACTAATATTGCACACTACCATGCAGGATCATCAGACCTGGCAGGAGCAGAAGATGCTACCTGCCCCCCACTATTTGCATCCTGAGTCGGAGCACTCATCCCAATATAATCAAATTAATGAACCTAATGAAAAATAAATGTATTAAAAAATCTGGCATGAAATTAGACAACATTTAAATGCATTAAAAGCACTTCTATGTATGCATCAACATTGAAACCTAACATTAAAAAAAAAAAAAAGTAAAAAATAAAGAGGTTTGGTTGTTGGCACTTGGCAGAGAGAAACAATAACATTAAAAAAACTGTAAAGAGGGTTGGCTGTTGGAGGACTTACGAGGGAGAGAGAGAAGCATTAAACAAAAAAAAAAAGTAATAAAAAATTTAAAAACAGATGGAGATAACTTTGGCAAAAAAAAGTAATAAAAATTGGAAAAAATGGAGACCGCTGGAGCCGTCAATGAAAGGGACTTTAAAAAGTAACTTGCTTCTCAATAAAGAGGGCAGAGAGGGAGAGACGACCATATAAAGAAAGAAAAAACAGAGAAATGAGAGAGACGAGAGAGAATGGAGAGGGAGATGCTGACGCTCCTCTGGCTGTGAGAGGTGTTGACGTTGCTGGAGGTCTGACAGAAAAAAACAAAGTCGACGCTGGACGGTTGGAGATCTAAGAGGAAAGAAAAAATGTTGACGCACCAGTCGTGGAGATGTCGATGCTGGTTTCGCCTGGCGCTGCTCTGGATCTGCTTGGCCGGTGCTGCTCAGCTCATATCGTGGAGATGTCGATGCTGGTGGGGCTATTACTTAGCTGGTGGAGGTACTGCTATGTTCTTCCACCCTGAACTTCTTCCTCTTTTTTTTTTTTTTTTTTTAATGTTTCAGCAATCAGCATCCGCAATCGGCATCTTCTCCCTCTTCTCTTTTTTTTTTTTTTTTTTTTTCTTTCCAAGGGCTTAAGGGCTGAGATGCAATTGGCTGGCTGGGAGTAGTTAGGGTTTTATTTGGGGGAATACCTTATTTTGGGGGGTTATTGAGTGTAACACATGTATTATCGAAAAAGGGATTTTTAAAAATAAATAAATAAAGGAAGTGCAACAGTTCCGCCCGGAACCTATCTGCCTTGGCCGGAATGGACGAAAAAACCAATGTTTTGCAGCTGGAACGATCGGAACTGACCGGAAAGTCTCAATAAGCTGATCCGTTCCGCCCCAACCCAATTCCATGACGTTCTGGCCTGAATTGGCCAGAACGGAACGGAATTGACAACTATGTTCTACTCTCTATACTCCATAATTTCACCAAAATCTATCATCAACATAAAAAAATAAAAAGAAACAAACTATCTACAAGGATGGAGGGACTACTAGGCCATCACATTTTATTTCTTCTATTTTCCCTTATTTTTACATATTTTTATTGATTTTTATTTTTGCATTTTCTTGGTACTCAACTTGAGTCAGCCTAGTCCCACCCAACTTGGCCGAGTCGAGTCCCAAGCCCTGTTTTTTAAACCATGCACATTTTTCTTTCTTTTTTCCGTTCTTTTATTATTGGATAATTCAAGTGATAGGTTCAAGGAAGTAAGGAGTGGATGGAGATTCATCATTTTATCTTTTCAGTAAGTAACGGAAAATATTCAGCCGCATCCACCATTTTTTTGCTTCAAACCACCACCAACTTATGGGCATATCAGTCGCATCCACCATTTCTTTGCATCAAACCACCACCGACTTACGGCCATATCAGCCGCATCCACCATTAAAAAGAGATGAATACAACCACCCAACCAGAACATCAAAGAGAACCCAAACCCCTTGCCAATGCCCATTTTGAGATCCTTAGGTTCACCATGAAGATTAGGATCTTCTTTGATGACATAACTCCCCTGAGCACCCAATCCTTCCTTTCCTCCAAACCAAAAAAAATACAGCGAAGGGAATAGGCCTCCAAAGCAATAGCCCACACCCCTTGAAGGGACCCCACAACCGAGACTCAACAAACTTTACAACAGTCTTTGGAGAGCACCAAGCTAGACCAGACCTATTAATAAAATGTCCCCAAATAGTAGTTACCCCCCACAGTGAAGGAAGAGATGCTCCATGAAGTACGGACTATGGTTCAAAATCACGGCCAACCCTGAAAACCGTTATGACAAGGCATTGTGTCGTGTTTCGCGGTCATCGCAGTGTGAATTTTCTTTTTACCCCAAAAAAAATCCAAAATTTTATATAATGCTAGAAAATAATGTTTTTTCCTTTGGCAAATACTTTAAAGCAAAATATCAGTCACCCTAAGTCATAACATCTATCTTGTAAAGTCTATTCTGAATTAAATAGATTTACATGTATCTACTAAAATAAGTTGAAATGTCACAAATTGTATAATATGCATTGCAACCATAATTTTGAACTAACCATTAGTGTAAATAAAACACTTAAAGTCAATAAACTAGTAGTAGTAGCAGTAGTGCAATACTCAATCACCAAGTAAGTTGAGAGTGAATTTTGGCTTTCAAGTAACATTTACTACTACATCAAGATGAATTAATTTATGGAAGCAGTGGTGTATGAACACAGGGGTGTTGTGGTTGAGGAGAGAAGAAGGCTCCATATGAGAATCTACCAAAATCTAACAAATCAGTTGAATTTTGGTGAAAAAAGAAGCTTGAGAAGCTCTTTCATAGTCTCAAGAAGCTCCATAAATGGCTTCGGAAAGAAAGAAGGGGGGAAAATTACCAACAAAAAACAATCGTTGGCAGATATTTTGACCGTTATTTTCCAAATATCGGTCGTTATGACTGTTATGGACTCTATTTTTTCACTTTTTCTTTATTACATGACTGTTAAGACTGTTAGATTGAAAAGAACGTAACAGCATCCGCCATTACCATTTCATAATGGTTTTTTTCTTTTAAACCATGGTATGGACTCCTCTTTTCCACACATTATGCATTAGTCTGAAATGTTTTCTAATGTCATGCCTTTCCTCCTTAGATTATCCTTAGTGGACGCCTTCCCAGCAACCACTGGTTAGCATAAAGCCTCAACTCGAGGAGACAACCCAACCAAACCAAAGCATGGGATGCCCTCGATTGAGGAGGCCCCTTGAGAGCTAAGTAAAAGGCCTTTGCTGAAAACTTCCCCAAGGTAAAGGTCTTCATAAATTTGAGAATCCTATTGCTCCTTGAAAATAAAAAAGTTAAAAAAAAAAAAAAAAAAAAAAATCAATGGCTCCCCATCTAGACCTCCTCAGATTGACACAATGACCTCTTGAACGCCACTACCCAAAACAAAGGTGTTTTACTTACCATATAATACTCGAAACAAAGGACAATATTTTGGACACCAATCTAGACACCATAGGAAACAAAATACCCAATGGTCCACCTCCACCCAATCATCAAACCAAATCCCCTTCCCATAACAAAAGCCACCCCTTCTGAAAGGACTCCCCCTTCTTCAACATTGGACACATCCCTCCCCCCAACAAATACTCAATACACAATACCAGGGGACTAAGTTAGGAACCATACCCCATTTGTCCTCCTCATATGTGTCCATAATAATAATCCTCTAAAGAGCCTCCCTTTCCTCTCTAAATCTCTACCACCATCTAGCAAGGCCCAAATATTCTTCTATAGACTTTCTAGGCCCAAACAACCACATCTTATTCGCTTAATTACCTCACTCCATTGCTATGAGTTAGCATAGGACTTACTTGTAAGTCAACTATCATCCAAGGACTTTTATGCATTATGGGGAACTATAGGATTTTTATTTATTTATTTTTATTTTTTTTGTAATTTTAAAAGTTCAAGATATTAATGAAGAGGATTAGTCATCCCACCCTATGGTTAAGGCTATTCCCTTTTTCCCCTCCAAATTCTCTCCCTTTCTCTCTCCTCACTTCTCCTGTAGGATTTTTGTAGACCTACTTTAAGAAAACCCTAGATTTCTACAAATTTTTGGTTTCAACTTCTATCTCATCAAGTGAAGTTTTTTCTTATTACTCTTGAACTCCCATGAACTTCTCACGTGATCTAATCTTTGCCACACTGCCTTGGACATTCTATAGACAAACATCTAATAAACCCGTAAATTACACCAACTTGCTTTAATCAAGATAGTCTCCCCCTAATATTCGGTATTTTATTTCTCACATGAGCAATTTCTTTTTAGAGTTTTCAATGGAAAGAGCCCAAAGCGCTTTCAACCTTGATTTTAGCCCCAATTGGGAGACAACAAACATAATGGGAAACCTCCTATCTATGCAATGAATCCTCCACGCTAGCATCTTCTTAGTCACCTCCTTCGAACATCCAACCCCAACCGATAAGTTTTTTGATAAGTTCACCTTCAATGTCAATGTCAACTGGAATCCTCTTCAAGGTAACAACCTCCTCTATCCTTGTAGAGATAAAAAATATAGTGTCATCCACAAACTGGACATGGGTAACTACCTCCCCATTCTGGCTCATAGAAAAACCTGCCGATCATACATAGATTCTAAGCCTTCCATCATCAAAACCCCTAAATCCTCTGCAACAATAGTGAATAAGAATAGGAAAAGAGGGTCCCCTTGAATATGTTGTGTGCATAAACACAAATGTTCAAATGAGGATGAGCCTCAACTCTCATATTTCAGAACCATTTTATGGGGCCCAACTGAATGGATGCCAATCATGACATGCTTGGAAGGTTTAACATGTGATACATGCCTCAGGGTTAGGGCTTGCGTCCGGGCCGAAGCACGTGTCCACAAACACTTTAAACGTCTCCGCAAAGAATTCAACAGGAAGGACCCACCTCCAAGGGATAGAAACCCACGATAATTCTATTCAATAATCAAATATGAGAAAAAGAGTTCTACAATGCAGTATAAAATAGGAAAAGCAAACTTAGGGACTAAGAAAACCTAAACCAATAATAGAAACTATCCTAATCACAATTAGAAACTTGCTAACTAATAATTAAGGAAAATAAAGGAAATAAAAATATATCTCTAAACTATCTTCAGCGGGACCACTTGTGGGCCCGTTCCGCATCATTCTACCCAAGTTGAAAGAAGAGTTCGACCTCAAACTCGGTTCTTCTTCATGTTCCTCTGTAGACATGGTGTACGTAAAGCACTTTGTGGCATGGACCCTTGATCTCTTCTTCAGTGATTATGGTTTCTTTGGATGGAGTGTAACTTCCTCTCCACAGTGCATGAATGTGTACGTGTTGCCGCGCATACTATGAGTGCCATTTTTGTCATACATCCATGGTCGGCCCAACAAGATATCACAACTATCCATTTGGAGCACATCGCACCAAACATCTTTATAATCTTCACCAATGGCAAAAGTGATTCGGCATGTATGTCGCACTTGTATTTCATCACCTATCATTAGCCACTTGACAAAGTAGGGACGATTATGCTTATAAAGCTTCAGCTTCAAGTGATCAACAAGAGTTCAAGAGAAGACGTTTTTACAACTTCCACCATCAATCACAACTATGCAATGGTGCCCATGTACTGTACCTGTTGAGAGAAAAATATTTTTCCGTAACCATTTCTTCTCAACAGTGAGTGTAGACTCCTGGAGGACCAAGAGAGCTTCGCCATCCCTTTCGGCTTCTATCCCCTCCACTTAATCCGATTTTGTATTTAGGATCATCTTTTTTGTCCATTTCATCAAGTGCACCTTCCATTAAGTTTATTCATTTTGTACATTCAAATGAACAGTGCCCCTTTTCCTTACAATGAAAACATGTGAACCTATTTTGATCTTCGGGCTTGAAGAAAACATTTTCCTGATGAACTGACACTTGGATTAGAATCCAGCTTTGATGGGGTCGTTTCTAGAAGTCACTTAGACACATCAAATTTTCGGGCCAAATAATTTGCAATGTCTTCGGCCTTGATGGCATGATGGATGAGCTCAACAACATTATCAAAATTCTCAAATGCAAGGATATGTTGTATGTCAATTCTCAACCCATGAAAATATCGGTCAACAAACACATCATCAGCCTCATGTAAGCCACAACAACTTGCATTGTCATAAATTCTTCAAAATACTCAACAATTGTTCCGGACTCTTGTTTCAAGTCCAGAAAGCTTGAACGTAGATCTTTTGAGTAGCTAACGGGGAGGAACTTTTACTTCAAAAGGTTTTTCATCTCAATCCATGTCTCAATGGGAACTAGGTTTTGGTTTCTTCTCTTTGTTTGCAAATCGGCCCACCTTATCACAGCATAATTGCGAAATCGAGTTACTACCAAAGTGACTTTATGACCATCAGTCATGGGCTTATATGCGAAAATATTTTCGACGCACACTAACCAATCCAAAAATTCATCTAGCTTCAATTTCCCATCATATTCAGGAATCACTAATTTAATTGCTAAATCTCGATCAACATTGACTGGCTGTTGATTCCGAACATTTCCTCCATCTCGGTTAACATCCCCACGCCGATTATTTTCCAAATTTGTTACTATGGTATCCATCCTTAAAAGAGTTTCTTGGAGTTGAGCAATCGTTACGGATAGTTAACATTTTCCGATAACTCCACAACGGTTCCAGTCAAGTCCCCCATGGTCGTGGAGGAAGACACCACTTCTGCCTTTTTTTAGGATTGATTTTTTGTAATTAAAGAAAATTGACCGACCTAATGTGTAGGTGTCCTATCTATGAACACGGCGAAGAAAATGGATTTTCTCCGAAATCACGAATAGAATATTCAACCGCCGATATGATCAAATCTGTCGTGTACGACTCTGGTGATGCAGTGATGATGTCAACAAAACTTTGCTAGGCTTGCCTTTTCCATTGGGTCGGATCCTCTTGATCTTTGCATTTTCTGAAGTCTTCTGGCATGTGTCACAGGGATGACACGTGCGATCTTTGGCTGAGGTTGTTGCCTCATGCTTTGTGCAGAGGAAAGAAAAGGAAACGGGTTCTGAGTCCCGTTTTTCAGTCGTCAAAGATGTAAAGAACGGTCAAGATCATCGTTCTCTCTCCTGCTACACGCAAGGAAGAAAATATCGGCCGCTACGTAGCGTAGCGGCCGATATATCGGCCGTGGCTGCCAAGGCCGCCACGCTAAGTTGGATTTTTCGGCTATCGAGCCGTATCGGCCGCTACGCATGCGTAGCGGCCGATACACACCGCCACGTAGCGGCAGCGTTTATAAACCCCCCCCCCCCCTCCCCCCATTCGACCCATTTCACTTTCCCTTTCACATTTCACTTCTTCTTCTCACTGTAAAACCATCCAAGTGCTGTTTTTTCAACTTTTTACCACAAGATCCACAACAAACATCAAAACAAGGATTAATCAAACACAAGTTACTCAACTACAACTACAAGATCCAAGAGCTACCATTAAATCCATTCCATCTTCATCAAGATTCAAGATTTTAGGTATGTTTCTTCTTTTAGATTTTTTGTAGTTGACTTTTGAGATCACATTCAATTAATCTCTCTCTAACTAGTAAGTACTAGAAATACTTCCTTGTCTTGTAATATTGTTAGATCTATGTTTTCCTTTGATGATGCACACAATTTTTTTTTTTTTTTGCTATTTTTTATTTTCGGATTTATTTATTTTTTGAAAAAAAAAATTTGCATACTCATGAACAACCCATGAAACAACTTGGAAATTCATTCTAAATGATAGATCTATGTTTCCCATAGATCAATCCATCACATTTTAAATATTTATTGATTTTTCTCTATTTTTTATTTTCGGATTTATTTATTTTTTGAAAAAAAAAATTTGCATACTCATGAACAACCCATGAAACAACTTGGAAATTCATTCTAAATGATAGATCTATGTTTCCCATAGATCAATCCATCACATTTTGAATGTTTATTGATTTTTCTCTATTTTTTATTTTCGGATTTATTTATTTTTTGAAAAAAAAAATTTGCATACTCATGAACAACCCATGAAACAACTTGGAAATTCATTCTAAATGATAGATCTATGTTTCCCATAGATCAATCCATCAACATTTTGAATGTTTATAGATTTTTCTCTATTTTTTATTTTCGGATTTATTTATTTTTTGGAAAAAAAAATGTGAATACTCATGGATAACCAATGAAATAACTTGGAAATTGCTTGTAAATGATAGATCTACGTTTCCCATAAACCAATCCATCACATTTTGAATGTTTAATTGTTTATTGATTTTTCTCTATTTTTTATTTTGGGATTTATTTATGTTTTGAAAAAAAAAATGTGAATACTCATGGACAACCAATGAGACAACTTGTAAATTGCATGTAAATGATAGATCTATGTTTCCCATAGATCAATCCATCATTTTGAATGTTTATTGATTTTTCTCTATTTTTTATTTTCGGATTTATTTAATTTTTTTAAAAATAATTTTTAATATTTGAATACCAATCAAATGTCTTGAAAATGGTTCCTTGATTTGAGATTTATATTTTCCATAGATCATTCCAACATATATTGCTTTTTTTTTTTACTTTTTAAATTTTTTAATTTGGGATTTTTGTTATTTTTTGGAAAAAAAAATATTTTTAATAATGGAATGCCAATTGCCAATCAAATGTATTGAAAAATGCTCCTAAATGTTATATCTATGTTTGGCATAGATCAATCCAACACATGTTTGTCATTTCCTAATTCTATTTTATTTTCTTATTTTCGGATTTTTAAATTTTTTGAAAAAAAATAATAATTTAAGCAATGAAATACCACTTAAATGTCAAGAGAATGATTCCTAAGCGTTAGATATATATTTCCTCTAACATGTTTCTTTGTTTTTTTAATTTTTAACATACTACTTGTTCATATTTAATTATTTATAGCCAGGTATTCAGTCTTCTATTGATAACTTAAAATGCCTCGTGATATTGATCCCGCATGGAGCTTTGGTGAGGCAGTTGATAATAACAGGTTGAAAATCAAATGCAAGTTTTGTGGGAAAGTGACCAATGGGGGCATTACAAGATTCAAGCACCACTTGGGCCACATTTCTGGCAATGTTGCTGGTTGTACTGAAGTACCAAGGGAAGTCAGGGAACAAATGAAAGCTTTGGTTGGCCAAAACAAAGCTAGAAAAGTAGAGATAAAAGAAAAGAGGCGGCACGATGTTGATGCTGCCCGTTATGAAGTATTTGGGGATGAATACTTTGATGAGGAAGATGCACAGATGGAGGCTGCACGCCGAGAGTCCATCATGAGTCAACAAGAAGAACAGGAACGTCGTGCATTTGCTGCAAGCAAATATTATGATGCAGGGGGCTCATCTACTGTGCCACAGCAGCCAAGCAAGGGCAAGGGCATTGCGGGGGCCATGCGTAGGGCATTTAGCACCCGGGAACGGGATGTTGATGTAGAAATTATCTCTAGAAGAGCAGTTCCTCCCCCTGTTGATCCTCTAGCACATAGAAAAGAGGGAGATAAACAACCAAAAATATCGTGTTATGAAAGGGGTAATGAAGACTGCAAGAGATAGGTTAGCCAAAGCTACAGCAAAATGGCTAATTCATAAGAACATACCACCTACAGCAGTAGATTCCCCATATTTCCAGACTATTCTTGATGTTGCCGCCGAAGCTGGGCGGGGTATACAGGCGCCCTCCGTATATGATGTGGGCACTAAATACCTTGAAGAAGAATATAGAGAAATAAAAGCTTAGGTGGAACAGTTTAAGCCCATGTGGCAACAAAATGGTGTTACCATCATGTGTGACGGGTGGACCAGCGGCACCCAAACACAATTAATAAACTTTTTGGTGTATTCAATTGCTAGGACCGTCTTTGTGAAGTCCGTTGATGCAACTGAATATAGACGGACGGCCACATATATATACACTCTTATGGATAGAGTTGTAGAAAGTGTGGGAGAGGAGCACATTGTACAGATTGTTACAGACAATGGCGCCAATTTCAAGAAGGCAGGTCGGTTATTAATGGACAAGAGGACCCATTTATTCTGGACCCCATGTGCAGCACACTGCATAGATCTCATCTTGGAAGAAATTGGAAGGAAGACAAAAGTGGCTTCATTGATCAAGGCATGTAGAGGAATTACAAGATTTATATATGATCATTCATGGGTGTTAGGGTTGATGAAAAGATACACAAATAACCATGCCTTGGTGCGTCCAGGATTAACTAGGTTTGCAACCCATTTTCTGGCTATGGAAAGCCTTGTAAGGTTTAGAACAGAGCTGATTCAGATGTTTGCATCAGAAGAATGGCTTCTTTCGAAATGGGGCAATGCAACTAGTGGTCCGGGGTTTGAAGTCCCAAACCTTATGAGAGACAATAAATTTTGGAAGAAAGTGAGGAAGGTATTAAAGGTTTTTGAGCCTTTAGTTAAAGTGTTGAGGCTTGTAGATGGTGATGACAAGCCGACAATGGGCTTTATATATGAGGCAATGGATCGGGCAAAGCAAGCCATTATGGAAAATGTTAAATATCACGATAAATATATCAAAATTATTGATGCCCGTTGGAACGATCAGTTGCACCATCCATTGCATGCTGCAGGTAATTAATATATATCTTTAATACCTTTTATTTTCCTAACTAATGTATTTATTATCTTGTTTGCTCACAGTACATTCTGTATATTTTTAATGTAGGTTATTTTTTAAATCCCGAATTCTATTACCGCAATGCCGAACTACATACCGAAGCAATAGATACGGACTTGCGCGTAGGATTACGGGAGGTATTAAAGAGATTGTTAAACCTAGATGATCAAATTAATGCCATACAAGAGGTGAGTAGGTGGTTACTTAAGAGAATTTAATTATGCTGCCAAGTGCCAATTGCCATACATGCAGTAGGGGTTTACTGATTTATTTTTAATTTTCACATCGTAGATATCTATATATACACAAAGGAGAGGAACCTTTGCTGACCCTCTTGTGCAACGATCGATTGGAAGGATGCCACCTGGTATGACTATGAACAAAAAAACCCACCCAATAGTCTTGATCTTTATATCTTAATTGATTAGAAGGATTTGAGGGTTACGAATATCTAATTTTCTTTATTTATTTTTTGCATTTCAGCTGATTGGTGGATGAATTATGGAGAGAGTGCTCCACATCTAAGGAAAGCGGCTGTTCGCATCCTTAGTCAGACTACAAATCTTCCAACTGTGAGAGAAATTGGAGCACTTTCTCCTTGATCCACACGAAGGCCAGAAATCGGCTTACCATGCACAAACTCAACAAGCTTGTATACTGTCATTACAATCTGAAGTTGAGAAACAGAACTAGGGAGAGAAGGGCAAGGGATGATCCTGCTTATTGTCCTATTAATTTGGATCACATATTCAGAGATGACGATCCCTTACTCCCATGGCTAGCCGAGATAGAGGATCCACTGCTAGATTCAGATCCGGCTTTTCAGGGAACGGTTCAAGAGTTGATAGATGAGGATATGGGTGAGGCACCTGCAGGAGGTCAGCCACCTCAAGGAGAAGGTACCAGTAAGACTAGGAGGAGTGGGAAAGAACCTGCTCATATTGGATCTTCTGAGAAAGCTAGTTCCACCACCGTCTCTTCGAGTAGCCATGGGGGAATTGGAGGAGGAGGAGACAGTGGGACAGGTGGTACTAGTGAATACTATCAACATGATGAAGACGATGACATTCCTGTAGAGGAAGTACATGAGTTACCTCCATCTGGAAGATTTGATCCAAACCGTGGTTATCAACGGCGCCGAAGAGACTCACCACCTGGGGCTGGAGGTAGTAGTGAGCAAGGAAATATGGGTGGAGATGTTGGTGGACAAGAAGTAGCATCATGGACTGATTCGTGGGACCCTAGGTACGGTGGACAAGGACTCTCACAATATTTTCCATATGGTCAAGCGCAACAAGGAGAAGAAGAGTCTTCAACTTCAGGGTCCTACTCATATGGATATGGACCATATGGTGACTATGGTGAAATGCAAAGAAATCCACCTCCACCTCCTGTAAGTTCCTATGATGCGGCTGCCTTGTTTGGATTTGTTGATCCCAATTCTCATCAATATCAAATTCAATATGGTGCCAATAGAAATGATAACAATGATGGGGATGAGGATGACCATGGCGCCTTGAATCTTGGTAGACATTCCTTTTGGTGGTGATTAAGGTATTCCTATTTCCTTCACTAACTCTCTAGTCTCTACTCTTTGTCATTTCTAAATTGGTGTTGATTGTTGAATGTTGATTGTTGATCACTTCATAGTTCATTCACTTCATTGAATTTGAACCTTGAATGTTGAAGTATTGATATTTGATTGTTCAATGTTCTAATGAGTAATGAGTAATGAGTAATGACCTAGCTCTTAAGTCTTATGCCTTTATTTCATGTTCTATTTTTTTTTTTGCAAGCTTTACATTACTTTCTAGGTTAGCATGACTAAGAAACATGAATACATGTAAAAAAACTAATCATTACTATTATTTTCTATTTATACAGCGATACAGGACCTCATATCTTGAGAGCACCGCTACGCCCACTTTTCTTACTTACTTTTGCAAAAGAACCACATTTTCTTTCATTTCACAATTTTCTGGATTTTCTGGAATTTTTTCATATTTTTTTGGCGATTTTTTCAAATCGCACCGCTACGCCGCTACGTATCCCCGCTACGCTACGTATCGCTAGCTTCGTAGCGGTTTGGCGGCGGGCCGCTACGCCCGCCGCTACCGCTATTTTCATCCATGGCTACACGAAGACGAAGACGAAGAGGTGATACTCTCGGGTGGAGCACTACTGGTAAAGTGGCGGTGATGCTCTCGGCGATGATGATTAGTGCACAACGTTGCTAATATGTGGAAAAAACACCTTTGACCCATGTACGCCTTCTTCTTCCCTGCTTCTTTTTTTTTTTTTTCTCTAGGTTTTGGGATATTCGGAAATGGGTAATGGGGGCTAGGTTGGTGAGACGGTGAATGGGTGTTGGGAAATAGGTTATCAGGACATCTGGGATTGGAGAATGGACCATTGGGGCTTTGGGACTTTGATTGAGTCTCGGATGCAAATGGGCTTGTGGTTTTGGCTGAAAGGGATGTGGAATATCAAGGGGTAAGGTTCTGTAGGTTTTTTTTTTCCAGATATGGGTTCTACCTAACGGAAGTGGGGTAGCAAGTGGAGGCGGGATTACAGCGAGGGGTTTTGGGTGACGGAATTTGGCTGCGATGCATTTGGATGGGCTGCAGCAGTGGGTTATGACGTGGGTAAGAAGAAAAAAGGATTGGGGATTTGGGGGTTTGGCCGGATTTGGATTGAGGATTAGGGTTATGTTGCGTGGTTTTGGGTTTGCAGAAAAGGGGCAGTGAGATGATTGTGGGATTGGGACGGACAGAGAAGAGTGTGTTGGGGTTTCGGATGGTTCTGCGGTGTGGTGGTAACGGGATTCGGTAAGGGGGCAAGCTCCGATCGGTAATCGCAGATTGATCGGAATGATGTGGATCTTCACTCTGTTTCCAATTGATGAAGGCCCTTGGGTTAGGGCTTGCATTGGGGCCGAAGCATGTGTCCGCAAACACTTCAAACATCTCCGCAGAGACTTCAACACGAAGGACGCACTCCAAGGGATAGAAACCCACGATAATTCTATTCAATAATCAAATCTTAGAAAAAAGAGTTCTACAATGCAGTATAAACTAGGAAAAAGTAAACTTTGGGCCTAAGAAAACCAAAACCAATAACAGAAACCATCCCAATTACAATAAAAAACTGGTTAACTAATAATTAGGAAAATAAAAATATATTGCTAAACTATCTTGGATGGGACCACTTGTGGGCCTGTTCTGCATCAACATGGATTGGGCGTGAGTAAATAATCAGCTTGCTTTGATGAGCTAACTGTCTATACAAGGGTGCAAAGTTTATGCTCATATATAGCCGTTAAATTTTGGGGCATCAAATAGATAGGATAATTGGATCAAGCAAATTGTTGACCGACCTCGAACCCACACTAAGACCTTCTAACCCCACCCAACCCTTGTGATTGGCATATGCATCCAAATGGGCCTCACAAAATAGGTTATCGACTTAAATGAGATCAGTTCCAAACTGAAAATTACCCTCCACATAAATATAGCCATATGTGTATATAATAATTGATCAATAGGCATACCTGCTCAAACTCCAATTTGTTATCTTTGATGTCCACAAAAATGACTGGATATCCTTTTTGTTTTGTCCATGAATTCATTAGCGTGTTCACTGGTTCACCAGATTCTTCCTCCAGAGCAGCCCATAAATCTTCAGTCTTTGCATTTGAGTAAGCATGTCTTTTTATGTATAATGCCAATGATCTCTAATGAAGAAGAAAACACAATATATGTAGAGTGCCATCAGAGAGCTTAAGTAAATAAAATATACCACTAGAATTCAAAAGTGAGCAGAATCTAGTTGTACACAAAATAATATGAATTAGATACATAGTGCATCTTTACAGTTTTCCTATCATTGAGTTCATCATAAAACTATTAATTTCACAAAAGTAGTCAGTCATCTCAATCATCATTTACCAAGATGTTTCAGTATGGTTGAAATTTCGTCCAGCAAGAAGTTAACTCGGTGTCGGACAGTATGGGTAAGAGTCTTGAACCAGGATGCTAAAGCCTAGAGTCAACCGAGTCAACACCAACTTGGTCAAGTCGAGGAGGCACAAGACCAACACAAAGCCGTGAGGACTAGCATGGAGCTAGAGCAGAGCCAGTATGGACTGAGTCATGCAGTGACTTGACCAAAAACATATACATGAACTCATTTTTCACTTTTCTCTGACTTCGAACTTTGAAGCAAAAGGGACAACTATCAGTATGGTACCCAAATTCAAATCCCTGCAGTCGTCAGTTAGACAGTGCAATACTAGAATGGTGGTGAACAATATGAGATGATAATCATTGCAAAGGGGAGTTAATGTATGACTACAGAGCTGGAGAAGTTGTTTGATAATTTCACTACTTCTATCCATTGAGATTTCCAAATCATACAATGAGGTCTCGATATTGTGGGCACAATGATGAAGATAGGTTTGAGCCAGTTAGAAATTTGTGGTATTAAAGAAATGGTTGCCCTACACACCAATGCCCCCACCCCTTCAATTAATATTATGGTCTGTGGTTTCTTAATTTTATATTAATGCAAGATGTTGAGCTATAAAAAATTATCATATATAAGTAATCTGACATTCATCAAGTGAACATTTCATCAACCACAGCGAGATAATCAACATCATAATAATAATAATAATAATAATAACAACAATATAAAACTGAGTTAAGATACAATTAAACCATAATGTTTATTACTTTTTAGCTTTTCCAATATTTTTATTTTTCTGACTTTTGGGAATTTTTTGTGACATTTTAAGATCAGTACACCCATACCAATCCAGGATGAGTAGCACTGAATGGACTAGGTCGAGAGCGGCACAAAGAGCAGTACCAGGACTCAAAATCGTGTGTTTGAAACACCAACAATTTGAAGTATGAACAGTTAAAATTTACGCTTTCAAGAGTGAATTTGACCTTATTTACCAACCCGATGCAATTGCATTGTATCGTCTTTTTTTTCTTTTTTCTGTGTGTTTCACATGCCAACGGAAGCTGGAAGAATGGAAAATTAGTTAGAATGCATGGATTGTTGAATCATCTATTCAGCAAGACTATCGGTGATGATTATAATGACATTTAAGATCACCAATATTTGATAGTCTCTCATGTATCATATATTTTCTTAGATTGAAGAAGTTAGTCAAACCTTACTGTATTTGTGTAGATAAGCACATTGCAATTGTTTTACATGTTTGACTGATTGCTTGAAACACTCAACAAACTGTTATTTATTATTATTACTATTATTATTTGAATGGTAAAATGTATTGATCTGAGCAAAGCACTACAAAAGGTGAAAAGGGTATACCGAAAAGCAAAGAAATATACGAGGAAAAAAAAACCATCCAAAACAGAGCAAAAAAGGAGGTAAGTAGGTTTCTTAGCAGGCTAATAGCCAGTGTTGTTAAATTCGGTTCAGACACCTATTCGGTTTGACCTCCGAACTGAAATATTTCAGCCGATTTGGGATTTCGGCAAAACGTTTCGGATTTATGATTCGGAAAAATATAAAAATATATAATATATAATATATATAGAAAAAAATATAAGATTAATAGAGCAAGTTCAAAATCTAGTTTCATACATTTAGTTTATTCTTCTAAAACAACTCATAATATGGCATATATGTATAATGTGGCCCATAATCATTAAACAAAAAATTCAAAGGTTCAAATATTCACCACAACTATACAGTTTAGAGATACATGATACATCTCTCAAAAATCAAAAGAAACTAGCCAACCATAAATTTTAGAGATACATCATACATCTCTAAAAAATCAAAAGACAAAAGTAAACCATAAAGTTCAAAGCTTCAAAAAACTCTCGCAAAAGCCCCAGTCATAACAAAAGATTAACAATCCCCAAAGAGACTCAAGATCATCGTAATCATCATCATCTTCCTCTTCTACAACAGCAACAGTCACTTGCTCTCCCCATCAAAATCGGGAATGTCCTCTTCTGCCGAGCCAACCTCTATAGTTGCCCAACCTTCAACCTCATCGATGGTCATGAGAGTTGGTTCTTCAGCTATCCAATCAGCCAATATATCAATGTTCTCGAGGCTAATGGGGTCCAAAGCATTTTTTCCAGTTCTTTTAATCATGTCCCTACAATTTACATAAATTAAAAGGTTATATAACTATATCAATATTTATTCTTAATGTAAGACTTAAGCTAAGTCATACCTTTCCCGCAACTTCAAATTATTGTGCACAAAGACTAGATCATTTAATCTTTCATGTTCTAGTCTATTTCTTTTGGGAGAGTGGATATGCTAAAAAATGCTCCAGTTCCTTTCGCATCCACTAGCACTGCAGCATTGACTTAACACTCGAATTGCAAGTTTTCGTAACTCAGGAGTGTCATTTCCAAATCTAGCCCACCATCTATCTGTTGAGATTTTAAATACAACATAATACTTTCATATTATAAGTATGAGCTAATTGTCTAATAATTAATAAAAGTTAAAGAATGGTAAACTATTGATTACCTGGAGATAGCTTGGTACGATTGCGTATGGCAACTGAAGCCCCAAATTCATAATTGCAATCTTTATAAGCATCACATTGCTTGAGAATGAGGTCTTGAATATCTTCATCAGGAATTAATCTCACGATAACATCATTCAAGCCTTTATTTATTTCTCTACAATTCCTGTACGCATTGAGATTGAAGAAGACTTGGGGATTCAAGTAGTAGGCTGCTGCATGCAGTGGACAATGCAACTGACTATCCCATCTTTTATAAATAACTTTCCAATAAGGTAAGTATTCACTTTTTTTCTTCAACCTCTTCTGGATGACTTCTTTTGCTTTATCCATTGCTTCATATATATAGCCCATGGCAGGCTTATCTTCACTATCAACCAAGCGAAGAACAGTCACAAGAGATTCACTAACTTTTAAAATGTGCTCTATATTCTTCCAAAATTGATTACTTAAAAGAATTTCACCAATGTCCATTGCAATAGGAGTAGAAGCATAGCTAGATTCCACCCAAGCAGTACTTGTCCGCATTTGTCCTAGTTCATTTCTGAACTTAAAAAGGCATTGCAAGCTAATAACATTAGTGGCAAATCCTGTAATGGCCGGGCGAACCAACTCTCTCCCATTGGTAAAATCTCTTTTCATCCAATTCAACACATATGCATGATTGTAAATATATTTTGTAACTTTCTTTGCTGTATCAATTGTCTCTGCATGTCTTGGAAACAAATCAGGCCTTGCCATTTCTTCTAAAATCAAGTCTATACAATGAGCTGCACAGCATGTCCAATAAAATGTTCCATATTTTGCTGCCAATTTCTTTCCCGCTGATTTATATGTAGCATCATTGTCCGTTATAAATTGGACAACGTTCTCTGGCCCAACAGATAAAGCAACTTCATTAAAAAGTCCAAACAAAGCATCTGCATTCTTTCGTATGGCACTTGTATCCACAGATTTCAAAAATAAAACCCCTATATGACAATAAACAAGGAAATTTATCAAATACCTTTGTATGCCATCCGTCCAACCATCAGCCATTATAGAGCACCCAGTTTCACTCCAAGATGATTTATAATGCACCATTAAACGATTAACTTCTTCCACTGATTTTTTTAAGAGCTTTCCCCTAAAATCATGATAAGATGGCGCTTTATATCCTGCTCCAATAGAAGCAATTGCGTTGACCATTGGCTGAAAAAACTTTGACCTTGCTACATTGAAGGGGATGCTCGCATCAAACCACCACCGAGCTATAGTCATGTCTGCTGCATCTTTCATCTCTTTACTTGCCATAGCAGATTTAATGCTTGGCTGTGATCCAGGAGTGGTTCTTGGTGGAAAGTAGTTACTCATTGGAGGTTGGGGTGCTTTTGGTGGAATGTCCTTTTTTCTATTTTGGCTTGATGAAAATGAAGTTTGGAGTTCTTGACCCTTTCTACGTTTTGGGGGAGCACTTTTCTCTTCTAAATCTGTATCTTCGGAGCCTTCTCCTAATTCTTCATCTTCATTCCCATAAGGATTTCCAATATCCTCACTCAGCTGTCTTTTTTTTTTCTTTGTTCTTCTTGGTTTCCATCACTAGTCTCTCCATTTGCCATTTAACTTCAGGGGGTACATTTTTACATGCTGCAATCTCCCCAGTAATCCCACCAAGATGCTCTTTCAATCTTGTAATTCTACCCCCTTTGATGACCCTTTCACAATACATACAAACAGCATGTTTATTGTTTTTTGGATCTATATATCCATATTTCCATGCTGGATCATCAGATCGAGGAGGTGCACTTAGTCCAATTGAATCTTGTGATGCTGCAGGTGTACCACTTTTTCCAGCCCCACTCATTATAACAGGCAAAAAGATAGCACACAGTTTTAAATTTATGATACAATGGCAAACATGAAACAACACAAAAAATTAATTCAGCCCAGCAGACAACAGTTGAGAAAAAAGAAGTTGATAAAAAAGAAAAAAAGAAGAGAAAAAAACAGCAATAGCGAAGGACCCAGCATCCTAACAGTTTATAAAAAACAAAACCAGTCCAGGAGGCAGCATGTGAAAAAAAAAAAAAAGGGGGGGCAAACAACAATTCATATAAAAACAAAAAGAAGCCAGCAAACCCAGACAGTCCAAAAACCCAGACCGGTCAAACAGACAGTAGTTGAAAAAAAAGAAAGAAAGAAAATACCCATATTAAAAGTCCAGCATACCCACACCAGTCAAAAGGGAAGGAGAAAAAGGCAGACTTGTCAAAAGGAAAGAAAAACAAATGGGTGGCTGGGATTCAGTGGAATAAATAAAAAGCAAGTGGGTCACGACAGTAGTAAGTTGAAATACTCTTAAAAGCACTAGCGTCCAGACCACTATAGAGTGAAAAACTCTTCTCTGGGCCACAGCAGAGAGTAAAAGCGCAAACAAAAAGGAGAATAAAAGCAGAGAGAAAGCAGCCCTGATGAATAAATTGGAACCGAAAGCAAAGAGAGCAAACGAGGAAAGCAGAAGAACAACTGGGTCGAGCGAGTGGGCAGAAGCTTGAAGAAGAAGAAAAAAAATACAGCAGCTGGGTTGAGAAGCAGTACCTGGCAGCAGCTGGGTTGAGTGAGCAAACAACCAGAAGGTGGAGAGAACAACCAGATCAGGTACGCCTCCTCTTTTACTTCTTCTGCTTCTTCTTCTTCTTCTTCTTCTTCTTCGCTTCTTCTTCTTTTGCTTCTTCCTTCTTCTCGTTCCTTCCTTTTGTCAAGATTTGTCAACGAAAAGCCCTTCGTCAAAGGGAAATGGGATGGGATATGGGTTAGGGCTTTTTATTTTTTACTTTTACCGTTCCAGTTAACAAAAAATTGTGTTTTAACCCCTTCAGTATTTTTATTTTCAGTTTTAAGTTGCAAAATTATATTTAACATCCTTAGGTTTTATTTTTTTCTAATTTTAAGTCAATAAACATAATTCGGACGAAACTTAGGATTTCGTCCAATTCGGGCGAATAATTGGAATTCGGTGCGAATTTCTGAAATTCGTCCGAATTGATCCAAATTCTGGAATGAATTTCTGCAGGGGGGTTGTTCGGTTCGGTAGAGGGACCGAACCGAAATTATTCGGAAAATTCGTCCGAAACGAACCGAATTTAACAACACTGCTAATAGCCCAAAAAAATGGTAGGGCAAGCTAGGAAGAAATCACTTCCCTCCACTTAAATAAAATAACCTCAATAGGCACAGTACAAAATTCTGGGAGATTAGAAACCCATGAAGCAACCAGGAATCTAGCTTTAGCAGCAGCAACCGAAGAAAGGGATGATGAGCAGCCTTCAAAGCATCGCCAATTTCTTTCCTACCAGTTGGTCCAAATTGTAGCAACAAAGGAAGAACGCCAAAGAAGTTTTCCTCTCTTGGACCCTAACCCAAATTCCTACGCTTCAAAAAGCTCCAAAATGGACCGAGGGAGACCCAGGTATGACCAAAAGAGTCAAGGGTCAAGGTCCAAAGAGTTTGAGCCATTTTACAATTTACCAAAAGGTGATCAACGGTTTCCTCGGCTGAAAGGCATAAAGGGGAGGCATGAATCACATTCGACGACGTAGATTATCCATTGTGAGGATGCTTCCTCGGAGAACTAACCACCCAAACGTAAGAACCCTAAGAGGAGCCTTGGTCTTCCAATGAAAATCTAGCTAAGTCTGGCTGATCTGAGGATTTGAAATCCTGAGGAAGAATGACGAGATTTAAAATACACCATCCTTGGAAGGAGCCCAAACTCTAATATCTCTCCCTTCTACGGGTATGAAGATCTGATCCAGCTTGTCTAAAAGGTCTAGCAGGTCTAATTCTTCCGAGTACAGCAGATTTCTTATGAAAATCGGACTACACAAAGTCGGCCTGCATCCCTTTCAATGTAATCCTTAACCTTTGCTCGGTGATTCCTCGCGAATATGTATTTAGTCCTGGAACTGCAGTGCTAACAGATTGGCTGCCTTCCAAATGTCATGCCAAAAGAATATGTCTTCACCCGACCCAACCCAATATCTGATCCGAGGAGCAAAGGTGTCATTGATAGCCACAATACCTTTCCACAAGAGCTTCAAAACCTAGGGCTAGAGACATCCCAACCATTCCTTCTCGCCCCATACTTAGACAGAATAATTTTTCTCCATAAGCTATCTGATTGATCTCCAATTCTTCATAGCCACTTCCCCAAGAGGGCTTGGTTCATTTGATTCAACGGTAAATCCACGCCCAAGCTCCCTTTTAGGTTTGCAAACAAAACTCCAATCAGATCGGAATGGCAAAATAGAATTCGTGTAGCCGACCCCAACATAGTTGTGACAAGGCTTTGATGATGATGATGATGATGATGAATGAAATCCAATCGACTAGTTGAAACTTTTTCTTGGTGCCCTTACCCTAGCATAGAAAATCCTGCTGAAGCTTCTCTATACATTTGACTACAACACCAGACATTTGAAGATGGACACGAAATAGATAGGGAGGTTTGCAAGTGCCAACTGAATCAAAATAATTTTTCTCCCAAAAGATAAATACTTCGCTGTCCATAGCCAGTTTACACTCTACTGCTCACCACTAGATTCCAAACCGGTTTCGAAGCATTCCCAAGGCATAGGGGCAACCTAAGGTATGAGGTCGAAAGTCCCCACCCTACACCCCATTATAGTAGCTAGCTCCTCCAAAAACCATACCACCACCGCAATTCCTAGACCCAAGACCACTTCAAAGCACCTGAGGATCGCTAGTTCGCTACTACATTCTTGATCTGGTCATCCTTAGCCACACAAAAGATCAAAGTGTCATCTGTGAACTACAAGTGACCGTAGGGCAATTAATCGCAAGTCTAAAGCAATTAATCAAGTTAGCCTCACCTGCCACTAAGATCATACGACTAAGGGCCTCCCTAACCATAGCAAAAAGGAGTGGAGAAAGCCCTCTCTGAGTAGAAAAGTAGCCTTACAAAGATCCACTGATGAAAATGGAGAATCTTGCGAAAGAAACACATTTCAAAATCCAATTCTGCCACTCAGATACAAATCCCATTATGCACATCATATACGAAAGGGAATCCCCAGTCTACTCTATCATAAACTTTTTCCAAATCTAACTTGCATAAAACACCCCGTGGCCTATCCTTATGCCTCGAATGTAAACATTCGTTGGCAATAGGTAACCCATCAAGGATTTTCCTTCCATGCATTAAAGCTTCTTAGGATTAAGAAATGATGAAAGGCATAAGTTTAATCAGTCTCTCCACCAAGAACTTAGCCAAGATCTTAAAAATACTATCAATTAGGCTTATTGGTCTAAAATCTTCCAAACTGTCAGCTCCATGTTTCTTAGGAATACGGGTAATGAAGAATGCACCAAGGTTTTTCTTGGGGAGCTTGCTTCTCAAATGAAATTCCCTCACTAAGTCCTTGACATCTTGTTTAGTGATATCCCAGAGGCACTGAAAGAAGGCAATCAAAAGCCTGCCTGGACCGGGAGCTCTGTCCCATCCAAGAGCAAACACAACAGCCCTCACTTCCTTTTCCTCAAACTCTCTTGCCAGCGAAGTGGCATCAGCTTCCCCTATGGCGTCAAAATGCAGATTATCCAAAGAATGTTTGTCCACTCTTCTTTTGCATACAAGGTAGCAAAGAAATCCTTGGTATGATTAACGATATCCTCTCGTTCTGTTAAACTTTAAGTACCATCCATCAAAGAGCCAACCCTATTTTTTCCAAGGTTTAAAAAACCAAACTCGGGACCCGACTCGGCTAGGGCCGAGTCTTAGTCAAGTCGCTTAGGACTCGGCTGAGTCAAGTTCAGTCCAATCAAGAAATAAGAAAATAAGGAAAAAAAAAAAAAGGCAAGCAGAGAGAGGAGGGGGGAAGAAAGGAGGGGAGATAAGAGATACAGCCCAGCCTAGCAATAGCAACAAAAACAACTACACCTACAGCTACAGCATAATAACAATTGGCAGCAAAGATATCTCCTTCACTGCAAGAGCCAGAAGAAGACCATGTGTGTTTTTTTTAAGCGATGCCCTCTCTCTCTCTCTCTCTCTCTCTCTCTCTCTCTCTCTCTCTCTCTCTCTCTCTCTGTGTGTGCAGTGGTGGTTTCCAGTTGTTCCAATTCCATCCTTCTATATTTTTTTCTTCTGTTTGGTCCTGTTGTCCCCCTCTTTTTTTCTTCTGTTTTTTTAAGTGTGCAATTCGGACCCGTGGGATTTGCCCGAGTCCTGTTTACTAAGACCTGACTCAACCGATTTTTTAAATCACGGTTTCTTCTCAATCTTGACGACACCATCCTACAAAAGAATTTGATATTCTTATCCCCTTCTTTGAGCCACCGGCACCTCGATCTTTGCCTCCATTTGATTTCTTCCTCTTTCATTACTCTTTCAAACTCATTTTTCAGCAATGTCCGTTTGGATAATTCTTGCCCTGTCAAAAGATGAGATTCCTCTCAGATATCCAAACTCTTGATTTCTTCTAAAACACCAGCTTTGGAAGTCCTCACATCCCCAAAGTGGTTTTTGGTCCACTCCATTATTTTCTCTTTCGACTTTTTGATCTTTAAAGCCAAAATCTTAGACCAGCCAATCCTTCAACCTTGATATTCTCCCACCACACTGTAATAAGCTCAACAAATTGCTTCTCCTCCAACCACATTAGTTCGAAGCGGAAAGCAGCAGGAGCAGCAGGACCCCATCTTTCACATTTAGTGTCCAAAAGAATCAAGCAATAGTCTGAAGTCGGTTAATGAAGAGCAATTTGACAAACTTTTGGAAATAAGTCAAGCCAATCACTTGATATCAAGAAACTATCAAGGCTCGACAACAATGGAGGAGACTGATAGTTAGACCCTGTAAACCCAGCACCACCCAAGTGTAAATCAATGAGAGAATGCTTGTTTACCCAATCCAAAAAAGCTAGCTATGTCAGCAGAGTCTGTTACAACGTAGCTTCTCTAAAGGAAATCTGATGGCGTTCCAGGCTTCCCATATACACCAAGGCCCACTCCATCCATTGTGAATAGTCTAGCTTGCTCCACAAGAGATCCCTCTGCCGGCAATCACTCGGACCATAGATGGAAGACACTAACCAAATAGAATTATTTGCTAGATCTTCCAAAATAACTGAAACAGAGAAAGATCCAACCCACTAATCTTTAACAAGGAAAGACTTACTGCACCAAATCACTAAAATAGCCCCCATAGATCCAACTGCTTCACGACTACACTAGGCAGGAGAATCCACACCTCTTTCACTATGGAATCCTGCAACGAAGTGAGCTTAGTCTCTAGAATCAACATAATGTCAATCCCGTTGTTGTCAATAATCTCCTTAATAATCGCATGCTTGACACAATTGCCAAGACCACGTACATTGTTATATAGATCAAGAGAATTGTTGATGTAGTGAGCTATGCATTGTTATACAGTTCTTAACTCCCTCCATTCCACCTTCTTCTCTTCATTTCTTCTTCCAACAAACTCATCAATCCCTTCATCTTCCAACAAACTCATAAATCCCTTCATTTTTTCAAAAAATAAAAAATAAAATCCATTTCTGCCCTTCTGAACAGCACAGTCGAATAGTTTTAATCGACAATGAAATGGGGGCCCACCTCTGATCTCGGATTGCTCTAAAATTTTCACAGATTGGTTGCCAATCTTTGGAGGATTTTGTGGTACAAATTTTAACCCATTTGGACATCATTTGATTGGGTTTTGAGGCTATTTTGTGCTTCAGCAGTTTTCTACACCAGTTTTCATCTCAACCGGTGGATTTGCTAGATTTTCATTGGATTCGCTCCAATTTTCAAGGAGACCTGCGCAACTTGCCTACAAAGTTAACCTAGAACGCTGATCGGTACAAAGAAATCATTTTGATTGCTTAACGGCCATCCTACCAGTCAATCGGACTGGATACCCTGTCCCAGGCATGCTTTTTCAACTCCTGTCTTCTGTATAACTACCCTATTTTGACCACTATTCCTCTACTGGACTGCATCATTCTAGCTTGCTTTCTCTAGTTTTAATATCTGAGGATTTTATCCGTCATTACTAATGACTTCTGAATATGCGCATGTAATTCTGTCCGGACTGATGGGATGAACTCTGCATATTTGGCTCACCTCACCTCACGACCAATTTCGTAAAAGGAAACTCTGGAAATATGTTTCCATTAAACTTAAGAAACCCCAAGATCCTGTTATGGAATAAGTAATGGGAGGCTGATATTGCCAATATTAATTCTTGGCATGCAGACTCAACTGATCCCACCATAGGATCCCAAATTGCCAAATTTGCTCTCACTTGAAAGATGCTTGGGATTATTTGGGCTAACTGTATGTTCAGACTGACTCAACGAAAGGATAGCAATTGGAGAGGAAGATTAGGAAAGCTCACCAAGGTGATGACTAAATTCATGCATTTTACATGTGCCATTGACTCACCTATTCTTGAGACTAATCGGCAAAAAAGCACTATGACCTGAATATGAACACGTCATTAGTATTCTTTTGCATCTATGTCCTCTCCCCCTTGGTAGATATGGTGTTGTCTGAACTATTGACAGAGGAGCAAATATGGTCTTCTCTCGACAAAAGAGAACTATAGAGGTGGACCATGTACTTGTCTCTGCATCATTCACATCCCACCTTAGACTTCTTCGCCCTACTTGCCAAAAAGGTGGATCTTCTTATATCTGCAACTACTGCAAACAGAGAGGACACTGGAAGGATTTCCTTCTTCCCTTTAAAGGTCCACCTCGACAATCTGGTCACCCTTAAAATCGTCCACAAAACAGATGCTTAGCATGCATCCCTTTCTACTGCTACAGACACTTCTGCCTCTTTTGATTACTTAACACGAATTCAGTCTATCATTGCTAAGTTGTTCCAACAAATGATGCTAGCTTTGGACTTCGGGTCTTCAGCTTCCTCATTTTCAGTAGTCTTGCCCGCCCTTACCACCTTCTCTCCCCTAAGTAACAAAGTGTCACAGCCCCGCGCAACTCAGCATGAAATTGTCCGCTTTGGCCCTCATGCACGCGCGAGGACTTCCCAAGAGGTCACCCATCCTAGTACTGCTCCCACCCGAGCAAGCTTAACTTCGGAGTTCTTACAGTTTCCGGGGCCACACGGTTTTAAAAGGCCTCATGCTAAGTTAATACGGGGTTTGACTTATAGGACCAGGGTTAGGACTTGGATATTTCCGATGCGGGCTAACGGAGACTCACCGTTTGAAGCCTGTGGTCGACACGCTACGCCCCGTGATTAAGGGTGCCGCCCGGACCAAGTTCTCACACAAAGCGCTTGGATATTTGACTCTGGTGCCTCTAGTCACATGACACTTGATATATCACTTCTTATTCACACCTACTCACCGTCATCTCCCTGTTTTATTTATATTGCTAATGGCTCACGGGTACCTTTCACTAAAATAGGTTCTATCACTATTGTTTGGCTTATATTGTCTCTGTTCTTTTTGTTCCAAACTGTCTATGAATCTTTATCTCTAAGCCAACTAGCTCAAGATGGGTATGTTGTTACATTCTCCTAATTTGGATGTTCTGTGCAAAATCCATCAACTGGGAGCCAGATTGGAATAGGCATGAATAGGGCCGCTTGCACTTTCTTGATTTTCTTCACTCGCCTCATCCATCCGTTGTTGCTACAGATTGCCTATCTTTATTTTGTCTTTGGCATTTTAGATTAGGCCCTCTGTCTATTACTTGTTTTAAACAATTAATTTATCTGGTATTTTGGAAAATGTAACTTTTGTGGATTTAACTGATTGTTTAAGTTGTCCTGTTTCCAAATCTGCTTTGCCCTTCCATAGAAGCACTGCTCACACTAAACATGCTTTTCCTTTGGTGTAATCTAATATTTGAGGACCTTCCTCCCAACCCACCAAAGGAGGTTGTGTTTATTGATGATTAAACACAATATACATGGGTGTATTTAATGAAACATTAACATTAATTATTTGACATCTATGTTTCATTTTCTTGCATGATTGAAACTCAGTTTTCCACCAGAATTAAAATTTTCATGTCCGACTCAGGCGGCGAATACCTCTCTACCAAGTTCCGCAACTTTCTCTCTCAACAAGGAACCCTACCTCTCCTGTCCTTATGTTCACATTTTTTCCTTTTTCTTATCAATGAATACATCTCTTTACTTGTACGACTTAGATGTCTCGTATTGATCGATAAAGTGATTGGATTCATGGGATTTGGTAAACTACTTATAATATCGATATTGACAAGATTGATGATATGGATTAGATTGATAATGACATTAGAATCTTTCTTAGAACGTATTGATTTGACCTCATAAGCAGGATCACCACCTAATAGCATGTTGCCACCAGAAATAGAACCCATTATTTCTTCCAGAGAATCTCCTAATTGTTCAAGAGCAACTAGAAAGAGATTCTGTAGCTAGACAAAAAGAATGAAGTTTCATACCCCTGAGCAGAATGGTGTCTCTAAACACAAACATCGCCGTTTTCTGAATGCTTTTCATACTCTCCTTCAATTTTCTAAAGTCCCTCTCTCCTTGTGGGGAGAAGCTTTTCATACTCTCCTTCAATTTCCTAAAGTTCCTCTCTCCTTGTGGTGAGAAGACTTCTAAGTGCCACCTACCTCATCAACCATTATTCATCCTTTGTTAGGTTTGGCCAGACATCCTTTGATGCTCTCTTCCATAAAAAAACCAAACTATTTTACCTTACATCCTTTTGGGTGTACTTGTTTTGTTCTTCTTCCACTTAAGAACGTTTCAAACTCTCTCAAATCCACCATTTGTGTATTCCTTGGTTATGGGATTGAACATAAAGGGGTTCGTCGTTTTGATCCTAAAATCAAGTGTCTCCGTACCTCCTGACATGTCACGTTCGTTGAGTATATTATGTTTTATTCTCTACCTGCTGCTTTTCTTTCTCGTGATCCTCCACACTCAAATTCTCTTGATCCATTCCTTAATTTATTACCTGAGTCTAGTCCTTAACATCCACCTCCTATTCCTCCTTTTCATGTTTATCAGCTTCGAGCTCGTGAGTCATCCATTGTGCCACCTGCCTTATTACCTACCCTGCTTCTTTGGCTAATGAGACATCTTGCATCCTTTTTCAATTTGCAAACCAGTTAATTATTATGGCTTTATTGCTTTTCACCACTTTTCTCCAGCCGACAAAAAATTTCTTCCAACTCTTCACTCTTATACTGAACCTCACTCATACAAAGAAGCATCCATCTCTCCATATTGGCAAGCTGCTATGACTAAAGAACTTGCAGCTCCGCACAAGACTTATACATGGGATCTTGTTCGTCTCCCTGCTGGTCACCATGCTATTGGATCCAAATGGGTCTACAAAATCAAGGCCCAAACTTGATGGCATCATTGGACACTTTAAGGCTTGCTGATGCAGCAGTAAAACCCCCTCGTTACAACCAGGATCGTGGGCCACATGTGGGACCCATGAAATTCTAATATTTTATTGTTATTAGTTTTATTTTTAGCAAGAGTGTAATTAGATTTAAGTTTCTAATTTGGGTATGAATTTTATTATTGTTTCCTAGTTTGAGTAGGTTTGATTTCTTAGCCCCTAAGCTTCTTTTATTATAAATATGGCATTGTAGAGATCAATGATCGAGGAGAATTGAGTTATTAAAATTTTCCCTGTTGTGGGTTTTCGTTGGAGAGTGTCTTCTTCATCGTGATTGTTCCTGTGGGAACCCTAATTGTGCTCCGGCACTTGCATCCTAACCTAGGTTGCATAAATTGGTATTAGAGCCTAACGATCCCCAATTGACGGCGTGATTACCCATATCCCTCCTTCCGTTCATCATCCCACGCCCACACCCATTCACCGTCAACTCCTCAATCTATCCAGAAACCCTAATCAACCAAACCAGTAGCCCACCCACTTCGTGAACACCATACTCGAACCCTAAACCCATCCCGCAACCTGAAACCATCCCTCGCCAACACCCATCCCGTTACCGTCATCACCCTTTTCCCTTCTCCCTCGACACGAAGCCCAATGCAGTACTTGGGTCGGGTTCCAAGCCCGCTTTCAGCAGTTCAACTAAGTCCAATCTATGGGCTTGCACTGAGTTAGACCCATACCCCAGTCAGCAGTTCGAAAGAAACGTCTGTAGCAAAATATTTTCATCCACAAGTGGGCCCAAGTTCCTTCAAGTCTTCAGCCTCCTATTTTCAAATATCCATCTTCACATCAGGTCAGTAACAAATCAAAAATTTAAATTTGCCTTAACCAAAGATGCCTCCCAAGAAGCAGGTTGATGCGGAATCTTCCTCTCACAATGATGATGATTTGAGGAACGCAGTTGCGGCATTATCGGTAACTGTTAATCAACTATCCACAACGATGGTTCAAATGCAAGCTCAATTGCAAGAATCTCTTGAAAGAATTGACAGCCGATTAATTAATATGGAAACTAATCGGCATGAGGAAAATCATCGGGATGATGGAAGGCATAATCGGAATCAACGAGATCCACATGCAGTCAATGTTGATCGTGATTTGGGTATTAAACTCGTAATTCCCGAATATGATGGAAAATTGAAACCAAATGAATTCCTAGATTGGTTAGTATGTGTTGAAAATACTTTTGCACACAAGCCAATGACGGATGGTCATAAAATTACACTAGTAGCAACTTGATTTCGCAATTATGCTGCAATCTGGTGGGCCGAGTTGCAACGGAAGCGAAGAAACCAACAAATTGACTCCGTTGACACATGGACCGAGATGAAAATTTTGTTGAAGCAAAAATTCCTCCCGGTCAATTACTCCAGAGATCTGCGTGCAAGTTTTCAATATTTGAAACAAGGATCTAAGACAGTTGTTGAGTATTCTGAGGGGTTTATGACCATGCAAGCCCGTTGTGGTTTAGATGAAGAGGAGGATGTCTTAGTTGACCGATATTTTAATGGGCTTACACTTGACGTACAAGATATCCTCGCATTCAAACATTTTGATAATGTTGATGATATTGTTCAGCATGCTATCAAAGCTGAGGGAATTGCAAACCATCAAGCCCAAAAACTTAATGCATCTAAATGGGTTATGCAGAAGAACTCCTCAATTGCAGGGTCTAAACCGAGTGATTCCTCAAAGAAAGTTTTCACCAAGCCCAACGGTCAAAATAGGATTACATGCTATAATTATAAACAAGGGCATTGTGCAGCGGAATGTCCAAAACACATCCACTTCATTAAGAATGAAAGTGATGTGAAAGAAGTAGCAGATGATGATCCTAACGAGAACACCACCGAGAAAGTGCAGGACATTCTGCCCGAGGAGGATATTGATTCTCTCATGGTAATTACTGACACTCCCTTAATTACTGAGAAGAAATGGTTGTGAGAAACTATTTTCCACTCCAAAGGAATAGTCAAGGGCCAAGAATGCACAGTAGTTATTGATAGAGGAAGTTCTCAGAACATTATATCTCAAGCTCTTGTGGATCGATTGCAGCTGAAAGTTCGAAAGCATCATCGTCCTTATTTTGCTAGGTGGTTAATGACAGGTGATGAAGTGCAAGTACGGTATGCATGTCCAGTTACCTTTTCTGTTGGAGAAGACTATGTAGATACAGTTTGGTGTAATGTGGTACCCATGGATAGTTGTGATATCATGTTGGGTCATCCATGGATGTATGACAAGAATGGTACTAATGGAATGCGTAACAACACCTACACTTTCATGCATGGTGAAAAGCAAGTAACACTCTATCCTATGAAGCCGGCACTACCAAAGAAAGGGTCAAGTTCTCGTCTCATCCAGGAATCGTTTCAAGTGCACACTATATACAAAAGCAACATCAAGAAGAAGACCCGAGTTCAAGGTCGAACTCTTTTCCAACCCGGGGAGAATGATGCAGCAGCAAAACCATCTCGTTACAACCAGGATCGTGGGCCACATGTGGGACCCATGAAATTCTAATATTTTATTGTTATTAGGTTTGTTTTTAGCAAGAGTGTAATTAGATTTAGGTTCCTAATTTGGGTATGAATTTTATTATTGTTTCCTAGTTTGAGTAGGTTTGATTTCTTAGCCCCTAAGCTTCTTTTATTATAAATATGGCATTGTAGAGATCAATGATCGAGGAGAATTGAGTTAATAAAATTTCCCCTGTTGTGGGTTTCGTTGGAGAGTGTCTTCTTCATCGTGATTGTTCCTGCGGGAACCCTAATTGTGCTCCGGCACTTGCATCCTAACCCTAGGTTGCATCACTTGCCCAGTTGCAAAGGGCTACAAGCAAGAATATGGCATGGAATATGAAGAGACCTTTGCTCTAGTCACCAAAATTACCACTATTCGTACACTCCAAGGGGCAATGAATCAAGCCCTTCTTTCTGGTGATATCTCTCTTCAGCTCACTACCTACTCTGACCGGGAAAAATGGTCATATTTTTATCCTCTTCACTTGAAAGCATCCTTGGTAGCAAAAAAATCAGCCAATCAATGCATATTCTGGTCAGTAAGGGGTTGCTTGACATTATCAGAGAAACAAGGGGTGTCTTTGTACATAGCCATTTTTAAGGGTCTCTTTGTAAATGTTTGAAAACATGAGATCATATTTGTAACCCTCTAAAAAATAAAGTGAGGAAGAGAAAAGCAAATCATTATATGATTACCCTGAAGACTTATTTTTAACTGTCCAACAACTTTCCAGCCAAGTCACTCTTCCATGGTCTCACATCCTTTTTGCTCCTTTGCTCTCTTTTAACATTTAAGTTAATTGTGATCCTCCAAGGGAGTTTTTTTTTAGCGGGAAGCACTCCTAAAACAAAACGACCATTTACAATCTCAAGGAAACATAGCTTCATGATACTTGTTTAATGTGTTGAAAATAAGGAATCTAGACACCCACTTTTTCTACATTATATTTCTTCCAAGGGTTTTTTAGCACTTAGGTTTATTCCATCTTGTTTGCGCCCCAAGGTTCAATCCAGGTTCCATTTGGTGGCTAAATTCTCGTCCAATCATGGCAACGTTGTTTGGTATACCCTGGCCTTTGTTATCTAATGGGTTTTGCGGAAGAAAAGAAGATTGGAAGACCTTTCAAGACAAATTTAAGGAGACACTCTTATTATTAGTTCCGTTTAGTACCGTGCAGGCCTAGGGAACTGTAAGTTTCCAATGTAAATAAAAGGGGATTTTTTTTTTTTTTAATTCCATAGGGGTTGGGTGCATTGTTATCAGAATCCTACAATATGTATTGAATCCAAATAAAAAGGACTTGTATCCATGCAATGAATCCTATTTGCAGGTGAATCTTAGGATTCATGTCTGAATCTAATGATTTGATACTGGTTTCAATGAATATCTTACAATTCAAATGATTCAACTAAGCAAGAATAACCACAACCGAGAGGTTAATATTAATACTTTCTACCTTCTTTCTTTCTTTCTTTTTCACATTTCTATAACAAGGATTGTATCATAGTCTTATTAGTCATTGTATTTATGCTGCTATGGATGGATTATGAATAACTATTTTTTTCTTTTTCTTTCTTTAATTTTTTCTTTATGAAAACTAAAAAATCCTACTATTCGTGATACAATTTGATTAATCCCCTCAAGCCATTTGTGATACGATTTGATTTTCAGGAGAATGGTTGGGCGGGTTATCTGTCATCTCATGTCACCTCTAAGTTCATATTTTTGTTCCGATTTACCAGTTACATTCCAAGAAAAGGAAAGAAAGAAAGCCTCGACTTTGAAGGCATAGGCCAAAAAAAAAAACAACATTATAAAACTAGGTGCATGTGTGCTTATCTGATTTCATCCCCACTAAAAGGATGGATCATCC
The DNA here is from genome assembly GCA_029852735.1 of Persea americana. Classification (NCBI taxonomy): domain Eukaryota; kingdom Viridiplantae; phylum Streptophyta; class Magnoliopsida; order Laurales; family Lauraceae; genus Persea; species Persea americana. The sequence goes on from CM056816.1 coordinate 22,498,065, forward strand.
CAAGATGAAAACATAAAAGTACTAAAAAAGAGCCTGATGTTTACCAAATTGATCTCGTAAAGATGGGCATTATACATATATCATCACATAAGAAATGGAGAGATTTAATCATTATAAGAAAACAAGAGCATAAAAACAATATGTCCCAACCTGAAAGCATTCAGCACCAAGATAACTATGCAGCATTCTAATCACGGAAGCTCCTTTTTCGTAGCTTATTGCATCAAAAATTTCATCAATTTCACGAGCATGGTTTATCTCCACCTGAAAGAAATGCAGTATATTTGAGATGCAAACAAGAGTGAAAATTCACTCAAGCCTATAAGAAATTATAACGCTGCGTTAAAAGAGAACATTAAGGTTTTTAAGCAGAATATCACAGGAATTCCATGTGCAAGCCCAAAGCATGGCATGCATTTAGGGTGTATGCCTCACATCATGAAAGGCGTACACCCAAGATGAAATGAATGCATCAGTTACACCCATATCAGAGCGAGTATTGTAGTGACCCGGACCAAAATTTTCAGTTAATCATATCCTTTATGATTGGTCTAAGAATTTTAAGGAAATACAAAACCCATTAAGAATACTTGTGATAGTTTCTAGTTTGGGCCCCACACTGGATACATAAGATTAAAACTTAATTTCTAGTCTATTAGGACACAATTTTATGTGATTAAGATTGATCGAAAATGTATTTAAATAACCAATCAAGAATCTAACTTCAATTTGGATAATTAGGTTGTTTTACACTTTTGTAATTATGGGAAACTTTAGGGGATTATTTCTAATTTCTGAAAATATAAATTCCATCCCTTAATTTCTCAGTTTAAACCAGAACTAGGATGTAATTAAGTAAAATACCCGGCCTTGATTCGTGGATGGGCATAATAGTGGATCCTAATTTTAATAGTAGTAGGGTAGAGTTAAGGGGCACCACATGGCTTTTGCAATTTTGCAAATAACTCTCATCCTTAATTGTTTTATGGCCCAATCTTCTAGATACAAGTCCATCTAAGGTGTCTTCTCCTTTTGGTCATAATACGGTTTCCTAAATGTGGGCCCAGGGACTAATTTATAATTTTAGTAATATTACAAGGACTTAAATAACTTCAGAAACTTGTGTAATTTTAAGAATAGAAGTGTGGTCCACTTGTATATGAATTACTTAGTCTTTTATCCAATTAATAAAGCCCCTAGCCTAAAGTAAATAGTTATATATATACACACATACATATGAGGAGCGCTAGAAAACACCCTGGGATCTTTTCACAAAAACCACCCCTCCCAGTTGAGCCCACTTATGTGTATGACAACCATGGAATGCCACTGGATGGGATAATCTAGATGACCTACCTATGTGAAATTCTCAACTCCATTAGATTATCCTAACCCCTTGAGGCCTTGATCCATGGCCTCAAAGTTTAATACATTTAGAGGAATCACTTTCCTGTGATTTCAATCCAATGGTGAGTTAAAGTTGGACGAGTGTCAAATTTGGGCTTTATACCAATTCACAGGGGGTAGTATGTGTGGAATGATTGGATTGGCTTAAGGTCGGCTCCACGCCCTAAAAACATAGGTGAGCAAAAGGGGGAGTCGTTAAAATGGGGAGTTTTTGAGAATTCTTTTATATATGTATGTGTGTATAGTATTGATCCAGTGCATGACTCACGCATTGGATCAGCGAGCACACCTCAATGTAGGGCCCACCCTCACCTAGGACTGGGGCCTAGGGAGATCGAAAGATCTCCCTTTCAATCTCCCTGGGCATTTCTACAAAAAATAAGCCCCAGCCCTAAACCATATCATCTCTATCCGGGCCCCACAATTTTAACAGTGTGAAATCCATTTGGATGGGTATGCAGTCGAATCAACAGCCAAGTCCATTCGGATGGGTGCAAACCCCAAGGGCCAAGTGAAATTCATGGGGGTTGTGTGTGCGTGCGCGGTCCATTCGGATGGACCATCAGGGGGATCCTCTTGCCCATCAAACGCACCTGATAACCATTCTATATATGTATGTATGTATTTATGTATGTATGTATATCGATGGCCATGTGTGATATGTTGCTCAATTGTGGGACCCACGAGAGGTCCGCAGGAGGGTAGCTAGATTAATTTTTGCTAAACCATGTTGCTAATATTAGTACAAGTCCCTTGTTGCTTGAGAATTAAGCTAGAAAGAAACATAGTTGGTTATTCCCAAATAGAAAAGTGGAGCCCTTAAGAGACATATGAGTGTTAACCATAGAGGGAAACAACCTTCCCAACCATTATTTAATAGAGTTCGACATCCAAGGGGGGTGCCCACTCAACCCTAGAAACACACTCTCTAGCAACTAGGAGCTAAGGGTTATCTAGTGTAGAGATTTAGGATCTACCATTGTCTTCTTTATCCTAAGAAAGTGATTTTCACCTTCCATATGTGTAGCAAACAGCTTTAAAGGGCTTAGATCTGAATAATCATGTAATGGATTATTGATTTCTTCCTTAATGGCATGATTTTGATTTATTTTTTGGATAAAGGATTTAGGGAATGTCTCGTGTATATGATTGGATGATGTGTAGATAAACCTCATTAAATACTTGGAACCAAATTGGGCATAATCTCAGTCGATTAGTCTTTGTAGGCTTATTAGGCATGAATAATTGGGATTAAATCAGATCCCAATTGGCCATGATCATATAGATGAAGGGTGGGCCATTGTGGATACGGATCATGGTTTAAAATCCCAGTCAGCACCGGGTCAACTTGTCCAAGTTGACTCGGTGCTGCCCAGGTCCAAGTTGAGTCAAGGACCGACACCGCGATAAGAACAAGCATATTCAACAATAACTGCAAAACTATGTTCTATGATTCATTAAAAAGAAACTTCAGATTACGCGCAGTCATCCTCAAATACTTACTGACAATGATTTGGTGCATATAGCGCATAAAATTTTAAAAAGAGAATAACATAAGAGAAGATTAACACGGTACCCCTTTTTTCAATCCAAGAGTCCGTGGAGTAGAAATGAGTTATCAGAAATCAGGCAAAAAGAAAGGGTATATAAAATTTGGAATAGAAATGAAGCAATTGCAGTCGCAGAAGAGTGAAAAGTGGGAAAAAGACTTGAATGGTTACATGAAGTGGGGAAGATGAGTAGTTACATGTTGGAAATGGGGGGAGAAGGTGGGTAAATTGTAGGGAATGGATATATCTCCTTGTAAAAATCAGAACTTAAGGTCAAAATTATGTTAAAAACCCATGGCTTCAATATAGTATAATTTGTATTATATATCGCATGTTTATTACAATACATAGTTACAGCTTAGCTGGCAAAGGCGATAGTGTTCACTTTGCATGCGTGGGCCTCCCGAGCCATTTCCGAATGAACCCGTGTTTTTCAATGACCCCTATATTTTTTTGTTTTGTTTTTACTAAAAGTTATATTACCTACCAGTCAAATTGGACAAAAGATAACAAGACTTTTCAAAAAACACATTTTGACCAATTTACCTTTACGAAAAACTCAAATGACTTGTCCCATAAAAGATAAAAAAGAAAATTTGACCCCTTAAACTTTGATGACAATAAATCAAAGGCTAGGATCATTTAAAAGGATTGGTATTATATATTTTCCCCATCCACATCCAAGCCTTTCATTTGCCAAGCTGCTTTAGTCTTCATGCATCTAGGCGGCCCCACTAAGTCACTTGAAATAGTAAAATTTACTAAGCTTAATAAAAGGTATTTGTCCATAAAAACCAGCAGTCATAGTAACACTGCTAGTTACATGAATTCATGAGCATCGAGTCAGTGGCTAAGCACTTAACAACACTAAACATCACTATATTTGTAAATTAAGATACTACTTAAAGAGCCTAACTTTCATATTTTTAGTGGCTTTCAATTTTTTCTTTTTTCATGAATTTTCTAAAATTTATTTTACACTTTTTAGGACTACACGGTTGTACTGGTCCGGTGTGAACGGCACAGACCGGCACAAACCCATCCAGATCCCGACCAGCGCGAACACTGGCACCGGAATTTAAAACCATGATGGGACAGATTGACTATGCACAGAACATGCATAATCATTCTGTCAAAAAGCAGTGCTCTTGTTGTTGCTGCACTCCAGTTCCAGCTAGGTTTGCTTGCCTGGCGCTTAAGGTCCTTAGGGCATATTTGGTCGTAAGGTGGTGTAAAATGAAATAAAATTGAGTGTCAAATCAAGAGAATGTTGGGTATGGGGCCAATGATCCAACCCTTGGTGGGGGGGTCTCCATCAAGGGGGAGTTCCCTAGAAAGCAATGTAGCATAAGTAGGGGTCCCACACATAGGGGTGCCCATGGGCCCCGGTGCTGAAAATGGACTAACCGCCATGGACCCTAAGGCTTGAAAACCCTTTTTGAACCGTTTTCTATCACTAATTGGTTTTGGGATTATTGGCTAGGTGAGGGAGTGTAAGGTCCTAAGAGAGAGAGAAAGTGGAGGGAGTCGGTTGTAAAAGCACAAAATGACAAATATAGTACTTTTGGTTGCAAAAAATGACAAAAAAGGTACTCTTAAAAGGCACAAAATGACAAAAAAGGTACTCTTAAAAAGCACAAACTAACAAAAAAGGTGCTTTTACTCCCAACTCCCTCCACTTTCTTTTTAACTTGATTCGACACTCAATTTTATTTCATTTTACTCCACCCTACAAACAAACTAACCCTCAATGTTTAGACTCAGTCACATCAAACTTGACCGACTTGACAAGGATTTCATATTAACCTGTCTCAGAATTTCCAGGACAATCCAGAAGTTGTTTTGGGTCAGCCCCAACCAAAAAACTGATCGGACCCGAAAATGACCTGTTTAGACCCAAGCCCACTCATACATATGTACATTCAAGTTGTGCATAGTGGTCACATAGGACATGCTAATTAGAACATTTTAGAAACAATCTAACCCAATCCAGACCTGATTTATAAAGAGCAAAAATCACGCTGATTCACTGATCAACGCCATGTTTGACCAGATCAAACAAAACCAACTGCCGAAACCTTTTATTGTTGATTGCAAACTCATCCGGACACCAAATCTCAATCCATTTTCTCCTATGCGTTCCTTACAGTCAGATCTATCTATTGGCATGGTTAGATTGCTCACCCAGCAGTTAATATTTATGGCTTAAACCTGATTATACTCCTCATACATGTTCAATCCTATGAACCATAGGGAACCAATTGATTGCATGTATAAAGCAATACGCACCTTATGATTTGCACTAAATTGGTTGGATAATTGTTAATGCTCAATTTGTTTGATTAATTACTTCATTTCATGATCTGAACTGTAGATATTATGATGGATTATAATCTGGTACTCAGGGGTGGCTGGGATTGGCACTTGTGCTAGAGCATGACAAGTACTCCCCATTAGCATGACCTTAATTATAAGTGCACTTGTCATGACCTAACACTTGTGCTAGGGATTGACCTTGATTTCTTGAGACTTGTGTCTAGAATTGATCATGACCCTCAAAGTGAGATAATAATGTTGGATTTAGTTCAGATTTGCATGTTTGAATTGCCTGTTGATTTTGGAATTGTTTTGATCTATTTAATTGATATTTCCAACTTTATGCGATTTAGACTGCTTGATTTGTATGCAAATTGTTCTTGGATCATTATGATGTGATATTATTAAGCATAACCAGATCAGGCAGGATTTGTATCGGATTTACATTGATTTGATTTGGATTGCATCGATTGTGTTCCTATATTTGTATAATGTTTGATTTACTGGGGGCCTTGTATGGGGGAAATAATGTCATACAACGGTTTTGCTGTTTTGCTATCGACCTTGTAAGGGGAAATAATACCGTATGTTTTAAATAAATAAAAAAATTTATAACAGGCCTGTACTGTAAAGGGATGTAATAATATTGTACAATTACGGCTCATACAGGGATTATAATATTGCACAAACTAAGGGCCTATGCTGGGGTTATAATATTCCACAACCATGGGCCAACTTCTTTTCAGCAAGCAAGGGATGGTGATTTTTGGTCTCGAACCATATTCGACTACCTAAACGAAACATCTGCATGTGTCTCATTACTTTAGTGCTCTTGATCCCGTGACTACTATTTAGTATAATTTCTTATTAGTTTATAATTTGTGGTCTCTATATTTATATGTATCTCATGGATTTCTAACATTGCATACATTGTTAATTAAGTTTAGATGCATGATTTTAAAATACAAATTCCATCCATTGCATGCGTGTGATCCTTAGTTTCCTTGGAATCCATATTAATTGTGATTAATCGTTTATTGCCCTGTGTAGCTTATTCTGTTTGTTTTTTTTTTTTAATCCGCAGATTCAATAAGTGTAGTTAGGGGTTGTTTGATTGCACCCATTTACGTATGTAAATGGGGGTTTATGTGTAACGATTACACATCCCATGTTTGGTTGCACCAATTACGCATGTGATGTGCAAACGAAGATGTGAAAATGGGTGTGGTTTTGCGCCCAAAATTTTCACACCTCATCCCCTTGTAAACAAAATCACACATTATTATCACACATCGAGTTTTTTCAAAATTTTGAATTGTGGACCCCAAAATCATGATTCGGTCGTTGGATGCCTTTAAAAGACCAAAAAAGGCTATGGGGTCAAGTTGCAGCCATTGACTGATCATATATTTTGAAAAAATTGCAAAAAAAAATAAATTCCAGAACAATAAATCTGCTAAACTGGATTTTTGTGAGCCCCTGTTTCACGATCCAAACCGTTCATCCGCTTTGGAAGGCTAAAACAACTAGGGTCAACTTTCGAGTTTTGACTCATCATGGATTTTGAGAAATTTGAGAAAAAAAGTTAATCATTGGATGTACTCATGGAAAATGAACCCATTTCCACACAGTTTTAAGGCATCCCTTTTTTTCAATTTTTTATTCATGTGGGCCCCTATTTCATGATCCAAACTGTTCATCCTCTTTAAAAGGCTCAAACCAGCTTTTTTTCCTTTTTCTTTTCTTTTCTTTTTTGTTTTGGGAGGGGGAGTTTCAAAGTTTAGTAATTGATCATCATTTATTTTGAGAAAATTGCGGAAAACTCCAAACAATAAATCCAATTCTCTAGACTTTTGTGGTTCCCCGAATAACGCTAAAAACCGCTAGGGAATCAATTGAGGATGTCATGTCTTGATTCATTGTAGATTTTGAGAAAAATGGTGAACCATCGGATTCATTGAGGTTCACATGTAAAAATGATAAACAATGGAAAGTGTTTCCATGGGTCTCAATTCCATATGAAAATGAATCGCATGTGCAGCCTTTGTTCATGTGAATCATTTTTCTATCACACGTGTAAAGGCCAAACAACCCCTTTGGAAATTGCGGCAATGAGCTTTGCTTGTTCGGGAAAGAGACGTTTGAAGATTGTTTATTAGTTGTTAGATTTAATAAACACTTCCTTAAGTTAGCAGTTGGTTTTGTTGTTTTGGACAATTGTAGCAAGGGACATCGGTATAATTACTTATTTGGTGTAAATAAATCTATAATCATTGATGCTGAATGATTGATTTATTGCCTACAATATGGACCGTGCATCGAAGAAGACAAGCGGCAGTCTGTATCCTATCTGTAAGCCAACCACAAGGTTTGCGATGGGTTGCCCGATAGGCGTAAAAGTGTAGAGGGTCCCAATCCTCCAAGGCCTTATCCTGGATACCAGGGGACCGTGGACACACCTAACTTGGGACACGAAAGGTGCGGTACAGGGGGGTAAGATGGGCTACACTTGAGTAGGGGAAGCGAATTGGGTACGACATACCCATGACCGTGGGGATTATAGGGCAGAGCTCTTAACTAAGGGCTTTGTGAAGGTGAGCCTTAACACCTAAATAACCATTTCAAAAAAAAAAAATATTTGGTTTATTGATTTTAAGCTTTAATTGAATCTGAAATTTAGCTATGATCTATAAGCTCTTTTACCTCATATGGATATAATCAATGTTATGGATTGAAAGCGCATGCTACGGAATTCAACGTGCTTGGGTTTCGAAGCGTGCCGAGTACACCCCATTAGCATGACCTTTAAAAAAGAGGGGGCTGTAGCACCTTCTTTTGTATGATGTTTACTAAAAGCTTAAACTGTTGGGAAGGAAAAGACCAATCTACCCCACAACTCCCAAACCCCAACAAAAAAAAATACAAAGGGGATGCCATATGCGCCTATCCAGGTGACCTAGGGTAACAATGCCTCCCTAGGGTTCGGACTTGAGATATGGCATGGCTCTGATTACCATGTCAAGTTCAACTGGCCAATACATCCCAAAAGCTTAAGTTGTTAGCAAATGGAAGACCAATCCACTTAACAGTTTATTTTATTTCATTTTATTTTTGTATTCTTTTACTTTTTTTTGAGAAATCAAATTTACTTCTATGATGCCCAGATAAGGCATCGAACATGGAACATGGACTTCGCGAATAAAAATTATAAGATGGATATGATACAACTACATAACTTGTCTACTATTTCAAAAAAATAAATATGCACTATGATTTTCAAAATTCTTCCATTCAATTAGTTACCACATTAAGAATCCATCACCGATGCAGACTAAGATGATACGAACTTAGAAGACTGCATTAATAGCCCAAACATTGCATTTTATATAATAGCTTACAGCGGCAATGGGTGTTGCACCCATCTTTAGTGGCACTTAGGCTACTAAAGGGCCCAAAGCCACACTTCATGATTTCATATGGTCATCACCATCATCAAAGCCTTGTCCTAACTATGTCGGGGTTGACTATATGAATCAATTTCTCCATTCCGATCAATCTTAAGCCAAAACCTCAGAAAAGTTGCACTTCTTCAGATCTAATTTTATTACTTCCATTCATGTCCTCTTCAGCTACCCCTTCCCCTTGGTGGGCCATCAACTTGCAGAGCCATACTTCGCCTTACCGACACTGTTGCCAACCTACAGGACATGCCCAAACCATCTCAAACAAGTTTATCTAAATTTTCCCTAAAAAACGCTCATCTCTAATTTTATCTTTCCTAGTTTTACTACACATCCTCTTCAACTTTCTCATATCTGCTGCATCCATTTTGTGTATAAGATTCTTATTGATTGGACAACACTCTGCCCCGTATGTCATAGCTAGTCTTATCGTTGTCCTATAAAATTTTATCTTCAATCTCGTTGGCATTCGTTGGTCACAAAGCACTCCAAAAGCAAGTCTCTACTTCAACCACATGCATGTATCCTATGCTCGACATCTTCATCAATCTCCTCATCCTTACTAACTATCAAGCCAAGGTAACGGGATGAATCTTTGTGGTATCTCTTGGGCTTCAATTCTCACAGTAGTTTTAGATCTTTGTATCTACCCAATGAAGTTGCAATTCATCTATTTTGTCTTTGTATGACTTATTTTAAAGCATTTGAATTCTAAAGCCTCCCACCATCTCTCAAGTTTTGCATTCACACCGTCTAGAGAGAAGGGCCCCTTGAACCTCCTTTTGAACATGGTAGTGCAAAGAGATCAAAGAGATAAGGACCCCTTTATGCAAACCTATGGTCATAGGGAACTCACCTCCCTCCATAGGTTACATTCATTACCTCTCCTTCGTAGATGTCTTTAATCATTTCAATATAACCTCTTGGCATATTCCTTTTGTTTAAAACCCACCAAATTAAATCTATAAGTATCTTATTGTAAGCTTTTTCCAAATTGATGAAGACCATATGCAAATTTTTCCTCTTCAATTGATATTTTTCCATGATTTGATATGGTAAAGAAAAATTTTATTTACTAAGAAACATGAGATACCCCAGTGGCAAGGATGCCTCATCTCACACAGCTACCCAGGTAGGTTGTCTCACAAAGTTATGTAGCACTCGGCCATCCAAAAAAAACACAGAAACAAAACAGCATTTTCAGTTCCAAAATTCCTTCGTTCTGTTTGTTTCCATATTCAAATCCATTACTAATGAAGACCAAGATGATCCATGGTTAAAAAACTATGTTCATAAACTAAGCACTGAAGTTTATAAAGTAGTTTTCCGTGCCAGTCGATGCAAAAGCCATCTTTAGTGGCACTTAGGCCACTAATGAACCCAAAGCCACACTTCATGGCTTGATATGAGAACTGTAGAGTCCAAAGATGCACTACCACCGGCTGCACAACAGTGTTGAGAAATTTGTATCGGACGGTCCGGCTTCCAAACTGAAATATTTCGGCCGATTTGGGCTTTCGGAAAAATATTTCGGATTTACTTTTCGGTATAAATTTAAAAAAATATATAAAAATATGAAACAAATATTTAGCTTTAAAAATGACATACATTGGCTGGGGCCAAATCTTTTATTATATAGAAATTTAGCCAAAGCCCTATTTTCTATTAGAATGAGATTTGGCATGGGTCTAATTTCCGATTTGAGTACAATTTGGGTAGGATTCTATTTTCTATTGAAGTAAAATTTGGATAGCTCTCAATTTCCTATTTGGCAGGGTCTATATGTTATTAGAGTGAAATTTGAATAAAGCCCTATACTGTTAAAGTGCAATCTGGTTATCTTGTTTTCTATTAGGTTAGAATTTGACTAACCTATTTTTTAATTAAAGGAGAGATATGGCTAGACCCAATTTCGATTAGAGTGAAACTGGCTACTGCTCATGTATATAAAGAGAGGGAGAGAGAGGTGGGACATTAATATTTAATAGTATTTGGCCCAATTTCAGATGAAATTAGATATTTTGAACCGAATTTCCAAAATTCGGCCGCATTGGACCAAATTTTTTTCCGAATTTTCCTAACGGGGGTAAGACTGAACTGAAATTATTCAGAAAAAATTCGTCCAAAACGAAACAAATTTCGCAACACTGCTGTAGTCCATGCATTTTTATTTTGGGGCCCACCAGGCCCACATGAAGCCATACACTCCAAGGCATCTCTGGCAAGATGTTCCATTGGTTTTTAATGTTCTGTCCTCTTCTACCCCTATGTGGGCCAGCTAGCATACATGGACAAGGACCAGCCATACAGATTCCAGGACCCGGCCAAGTCTATTTGAGCAAAAGCCCTTACACATGATGGCTGATTGGATGTGGGCCCATTTGTGTGTAGCGACACCTTTGGGCCAACCGCCTTTATTTGGTTAACCTTTGGACCATATGGCTTGGATGTCTAGCCCTCTTGCACCCATAGCTTAATTCCTTTCTATTTATTTAAATTTCATTTAAGTTATAGAGTTATTTCTTTCTTTTTGCTTGTCATTTAGACATTATGGTTCAAACTCCTCATCATCAAAGCTTGTCCCAACTATGTTGGGGTCAGCTACAAGAGTTTTGTCTCTCCATTCTGATCTATCCTGAGCCAAATCGCCAGACAGGTTGCACTTTTTCAAATCTATCCCTACTACTTCCATCCAAGTCCTTTTGGCCTACCCATTCTCATTGGTGGCCCATCAACCTGCATAGAAGAACTTTTCCTCAAAAATGTTCTTGCTGGCCTACGTTGGAGATAACCAATCCATCTCAAACGACTCTCGCTTAATTTATCATTGATTGATCGACCCATAAATGCTCCCAAAAGTGCTCATTACTTATTCTATCTTTTCTAGTTTTACGACACATCCATCTCAACATTATCATCTCTGCTACACTCATTTTGTGCATATACAATGTTTTCTTCTTTTAATGAATTCAATTACTAATAAAAGGAAAACACATGTTTCATGTCTACTTTGACACGTGGTGCACCAGTAATATTACTGGCAAGAGCCAAGAGGCCTAGTGAGGGTTTCTATATTGCTATCCAACACATACACCAATAGTGATAGATTTGCTTGTGCTAAAAAATTCAGGTTAATATTCAAAATTACTGTTGCACTGCCATGGTAACTTAGATTGAAAGAAACCATTTTCTATCACAAGGGGCCAACTAGCATTATGTCATGTAGTTTTTTTCTTTTGGTGATGTCTCGTTATCATTCTTCATTCCTGGAGCCAGTCATTCAGTTTACCAAACTTAATTAAGTCTCAGAAAATGAACCTTGATTATATTCTTCATTAAAAAAAATGCCAAGATGATTGTACTCCACTCATCATGAAATTGAAGTGTAGGGTTTACTCTTGCGAGCATCAGTGTATGGGTTTTTCATCTCTTATATATGTTAATGAGGCCCAAATTCGCAGGCCCAGTTAGGCCCATTCATTGTATTTTAGTCAATGCACACATGTACATACTTAGTTTGTCAGCTAATCTTTAGGATCTGAGATATTATTAGATATGGTTAATTGAATGTAATTAGGGCATTCAGCCCCTACATATATGAAAGGAATCAACCCTCAAAAGGGATATAGCATTCAGCAATTACTTTCTCTGTTTCGTCTCTCGCATTGACATGGTATCAGAGACAGGTTACAACTAGTGCTTCAGTTTTTTTTTCCCTTCAAGATCCAATCATCTTCCACGATCTGGAAGCCATTCAGAGATTTTTTTTCTTCCGCCTAATCGCTGTGATCATGCCTGATCCACTCAGATCAGACGTGGCCCACCTGCGATCATCATCACCATATCAGCGTACTCAGCCCATCTTGGTCGTCTACTTCTCTACTTCTTTCTAAAGAATTTTTCAAGATTTATGGATTTATGGCTCATCAGAGGTAGGTCTTCTACTCCTTTTTTGTGCAAATCCAGTTTTGTCCACTTGTTTTCATCTCAGCTGTCCAAAATTTTGGATTTAGATTTGTTCTGCCTGGGACCACTGCCAATAGTTGCGAAAATACACTACCATCTCATCCCCACTCTTTGATCTGACCTCTAATCATCTGCTGGGGCCCACGTGGGCATTCTTCCACTGCCGTCCAGGACATGTTTCAGCATTGTTTTGATTTTTTTTCTGCTGCGACTGTTTCTGCTGCTGTATTCTTGATGTCTCATTCATAGTTACATCATTCTGTGCTGCTCTACCATCCCCATCTTCTGATCTGACCATTGATCACTTGGTGGGACCCACCTACACACCTTCACAGTGACGACAGAATCGTCTGTGACTTTCTGTGTATTATTTTGGTACACTGTTCCCTCTGTGCTTCTGGGAATTATTCTGGGCATCTTCACCCACAGATCTTGCTGCTAGATTGGATTGTTCATCATTCTGCTGGTTCATCTGCATTGTTGTTACATATGGAGAAATCTGACATCAACTTAATCAAGTTCAATGGCAAAAATTATCCTTCTTGGGCTTTTCAATTTGAACTTTACGTTGAAGGAAAAGAATTATGGGGCCATATCTCTGGAACTGATCCAAAACCCACAGAAGATGAGAAGAAAATTGTGTCATGGACCACTAAAGATGCTAAGATCAAATCTTGGATTCTCGGGTCGATGGAACCACAGTTTTTTATGAATTTGAAACCATACAGAACTGCCAAAGAGATGTGGGACTATCTTAAAAAAGTGTATCATCAGGGGAATTCTGCCCGACAGTATCAATTGGAATTTGAAATTGCAACTTATATGCAAGGGACTTCATCCATTCAAGAGTTTTATTTTGGTTTCCAAAATTTATGGGCCGAATTAGATGAAATTAAATATGCAAATATCTCTGCACAGGCTCTTTCCGAATTGCAAAAAATACTAGCCACTAGTCATCGGGATCAATTTCTTATGAAATTAAGGCCTCAGTATGAATCGGTCAGATCTAATCTCATGAGTGGGGTACCTTCTCCATCACTAGATGAGTGTCTCAATGAATTACTGCGGGAGGAACAGAGACAATTGACTCAATCTAGTGTGCTCCAACAAGCTCCTCCTGGGGCTATTGATGTTGCCTATAGTGTACCCACTTCTTATCAGCTACCGAACTCACCCGTAACTATTGCTTATTCTACCAAAGGAAAGCAACCGAGCAGAGATGTTAGTAAAGTGCAGTGCTTCAAGTGTCAGAATTTCGGCCATTATGCAAATTAGTGCAAGCGGCGGATATGCAATTATTGCAAAGCATCTAGGCATTCCATCAATGAATGCCGTAAACGCCCTCGGAACAGAAATCCAAAAGTTTACCAGGCAGTTACTGCTACTTCTGGCACTATTGATTCATCTTCCATATCTTCTTCTACCCCTGCTTCTGCTGCGCCAGTTACCCCTGACATGATCCAACAAATGATTCTCCAGGCCTTTTCCACTCTTGGTATCTCTGGTAAAAATCTGTCTCTCTTTAACTGGTATTTTGATTTTGGTGCCTCCAATCATATGACATCCTCATCAAACAACTTCTCCAAAATTAAACCATATGATGGACGGATTCAGGTCCATGTTGCTAATGGTACCACCATACCAATTACCTCTGTTGGTGATATTTCTCATTCTCTACCCTTACATGATGTTTTCTGTTCACCAACTCTTTCTACAAATTTAATCTATGTCGATCAATTGGTTGATGATAACTGCAAAGTTTCTTTTTCCTCCTCTGGTTGTGTGGTGCAGGCTTAGGAGACGGGGAAGGTGATCGCGAAGGGGCCTAAGTGTGGGCGTTTGTTTCCTCTTCACATAGTAACACCAACTCCAGATATGTCTGTGTTTGCTTTATCAATTATCTCTAAGAATAATGTGCAGTTGTGGCACAATAGATTAGGCCATCCCAATTCATCAGTTTTGTTATCTTTGTTCAATTCTGGTCATATTAATAAAATGAAGTTTTTATCATCAGATGTTGCTCTTGATTGCACCACTTGTAAGCTGGGAAAGAGTAAAACTTTGCCTTTTCCATTACATGTTTCTTCTGCTACCAAATGTTTTGATTTAGTATATAGTGATGTTTGGGGTATTGCACCAATTGTTTCTCATTCACAATATAAGTATTTTGTGACTTTCATTGATGATTATAGCCGTTTTACATGGGTTTATTTTCTACATGCCAAATCTGAAGTCTTTGATGCGTTTAAAAAATTCTTGAATTATGTTCAAAATCAATTTTCAACATGTATTAAGGTTCTTCGTACAGACTCGGGGGGAATATGTGTCTACACAATTTCAGGCATTTTTACAAGACAAAGGAATTTTATCCCAACGGACTTGTCCTTACACTCCCCAACAGAATGGTGTTGCAGAACGGAAAAATCGTCATCTTTTAGACATGGTTAGGTGTTTATTATTAGAATCTTCAGTTCCACCTAGATTTTGGGCAGAAGCTTTAACCACTGCAACTCATATTATCAACCGCCTTCCTTCTCCGAAACTTCCAAACACATCTCCATATTTTCGTCTTTTCCAAAATGCACCACAATACACACATTTACACACTTTTGGTTGTGTTTGTTTTGTTCATCTTCCCACACATGAACGTTCAAAATTATCTACACAATCTATAAAATGTGCCTTCCTTGGTTATGCTTCTCAACAAAAAGGTTTTATTTGTTATGACCCCACCTCTAAGCGTATTCGGATTTCTAGAAATGTTGTCTTCTTTGAACACCAGTACCTCTTTCAGTCTTATCCTGATTCATCTCCAGAAATTTCCTTTTATAAAGTACCATCCTTTGATGATGAATGCCTTCCTTCACCTCTGCACTTTCATCCGGACAAGGTGTATGCTCGTCGACAAGGAACAAATGCCACCACTTTGCCTCTTCTGCAAGAACCGGCCCCGAATCCTGCTCCAACATCAGATTCCCCTCAACTTGCTATTCGTCGCTCTTCTCGTATCTCTCGCCCACCAGATCGATATGGTTTTTCTCATTCTTCATATTTTGCTACTTTATCCTCTGTTTCCATTCCTACTTCTTATTCTCAAGCAGCAAAGCAGGAATGCTGGAGATAGGCTATGGAAGAAGAACTTAGTGCTTTACAGCAGAACCACACATGGGTTGTTGTTCCCTGCCCAGCCTCGGTTAAACCTATTGGGAGTAAATGGGTTTACTCTATCAAATTGAAGGTAGATGGTACTTTGGATAGATACAAGGCAAGACTTGTGGCCCTTGGCAACAGACAGGAATACTGCATCGACTACGACGAAACTTTTGCGCCTGTCACAAAGATGACCACAGTTCGTACCATTCTTGCCATAGCTACATCTCAATCCTGGCCCCTTTTCCAATTTGATGTGAAAACTGCCTTTCTTTATGGTGATCTTAAAGAGGAAGTTTACATGCGACTGCCTCAAGATTTCCCCAAACCATCTGACGGAGACGTTGCTCTTTTGAAACGGTCTTTGTATGGGCTAAAACAAGCACCACGAGCATGGTTTGACAAATTCAAGGAGGCTTTACTCAAGTTGCAGTTTCAACAGAGTCCTTATGATCCATCATTGTTTCTGCATCAGAAATCTACAGGAATCACCATTCTTCTTGTCTATGTAAATGATATCATTATCACTGGCACAGATACATCCATGATTCAAGATCTCCAATCTTCTCTACATCAATCTTTTCAAATGAAGGATCTGGGTCCTCTGCAATATTTTTTGGAATTGGAAGTTCATCACTCTGAGAAGGGGTTGGTTTTACATCAACATAAATATACTATGGATTTAATTGAATCTGCAGGCCTGTCAACCTCCACACCCATGGATACCCCTCTGGAACTGAATCTTAAACTCCATAGTGATAGTGGTGATCCCCTCTCTGATCCGTCATATTATTGACAGCTTGTCGGTAGTCTTATATATTTAACTACTACTCGGCCTGACATTAGTTATGCAGTCAACTTGATGAGTAAGTATATGACCAAGCCCCATCATCTCCATTTGGCAGCTGTTCGACGCATTCTTCGTTATCTTCTTGGCACATCTCACAGAGGCTTGTTTTTTCCTGTTGGCTCTCCAATGACATTGACTGCCTATTCTGATGCTGATTGGGTAGGTTGCCCTGATACTCGTCGCTCCACAACGGGCTGGTGCATGTTCTTAGGTGATGCTCTTATTTCATGGAAAGTGAAAAAACAGGACAGTGTCTAAATCATCCACTGAAGCAGAATACCAAGCAATGTCTGCCGCATGCTCCGAAATTATATGGCTTCGTGGACTTCTTGCGAACTTCGCTTCTCCCAAACCTCTCCCACACCATTACATGCGGATAACACCAGTGCCATTCGGATTACTGAAAATCCAATGTTTCATGAGAGAACTAAGCACATCGAGGTTGCTTGCCATTTTATCCGGGATGAATACCTACGCGATGTTATTTCTCTACTGTTCATCTCCTCAAGCCTCTAAGTTGCTGATAGTTTTACCAAAGCACTTCCTCAACCACGTCATCAACTCTTGACGGACAAATTGATGCTAGTTGATTCATCGGCATCAATTTGAGGGGGGGTGTTAATGAGGCCCAAATTCGCAGGCCCAGTTAGGCCCATTCATTGTATTTTAGTCAATGCACACATGTACATACTTAGTTTGTTAGCTAATCTTTAGGATCTGAGATATTATTAGATATGGTTAATTGAATGTAATTAGGGCATTCAGCCCCTACATATATGAAAGGAATCAACCCTCAAAGGGATATAGCATTCAGCAATTACTTTCTCTGTCCTGTCTCTCACATTGACAATATATATACAAGAATTTTAGTTCTATATGTATAAACATGCTTTAGTCATGTATACATTAGTGTAAAGCCCATTTTCGCTGAATATTCTGCATTGGATTTAATGAAACTTAGGGATCCATGATACTGGACATTCTTAGCAATACTTTTTTCACACATCTATAAACAATGGAAATTAAAAAAACATCTTCAATTTACTCATCTTACAGGAAATAGAGAAAGGCCAAATGCTGCTAGTATTTTCTAAAATTCACATTTACAGGAGCTTCATTTTGTGCAGAAGTTAATCAAGGTCAGAGAGAGAGAAGAACGAAGCAAATTACAAATGCAGTCTTTGCCAAATTATGCATGATTTAATCATAATAGTGAAGTTTCTGCACCAAGCATGATCACCAGAAATCTAATGAACTAAATCGTACAGAACAAATAATTTGAAGCTAATAGGCGCTAATTGTTCCAGATAGCCCTTGCAAAATGAATAACAAAGTGAGCACCATTAGTAAGTTTTACCTCAATAGGGTGTGATTCTGCAAGTGCATCCAGCCTAAGACCGCCAGTAGTTTCATCAAGAAACTGAGTCCAAATTTTCCATTCAGGAAATAAACTATCAACTGCCAAATAGCTCACCTGAATTACAGAAATAGTTTAAACAACGTTTTCTTACTATTTTACAATCTACTACTAATCAAACCAACACTATTTCTTGTACATAATATGATAATGGACTCATGGAAAAATACCCATGTAGCGAAACCCTCGTTAAGCCATAGATGGGTCCACCACTCCATTGTAACAAGATTTCCAAACCATTGATGGGCCAATTCATGTGCTACAACAACAGCAACCTAAAGATAAAAAAGAATGCAATATTTAACATTAGTAAAGATTGCTGGAACAAATCTGACTGCGCTTCCTTCACAATTTCCATACTCTGGGAGCCAAAACATGTCCCAAGGCATTACAGATGTAGAGATCAATCAAAAGACTTAATAAAGCAGCTTGGAATTCCAAGAGCCAGTAGAAGTGCATATGGCATATATAAAGACGGCATGATTACAAATACAATTGCCAATTTCACTGATAGAAGCTAAATGATTTAAAAAAGTGGAGCAAATACCAATCTTCTTCAGCATTAAGAACATTACCCATTGCTTGTTCGCAGCAGCAGAATGCTGCTCATCATAAAGCAAGGCTGTTTCCCGATATGTTACCAGACCATAGTTCTCCATTGCCCCAGCAGAAAAATCAGGGATTGCAATCATATCCAGTTTAGGTAGTGGATATGGAGTAGAAAAGTAACTGCATGGCTCAAAAAAATGACTTAGTTTGAGGTTATCAAGGACATCAACCCAGCACTATAAACAACAACAACCCAACAGCATTGGTTTCCATTCAGGTTCAGCATATCCATCAAAGCATCTAAGGCTCTACATGTTGGAAGCAAATCACTTAATAATCCATCAAGAGCTAGTTCTATCACTAAATCAAAACATATTTGGAACAAAAAAGAGAAAACTTACTTCTTATAGAGATCAAGTGTCCTGACGGCAACATCTAAAGCAAATTTCCCTTGATTAGTCTTGCCAATCTGACAGTATACACGAACTTTAGTCCCTGCGTATACATGATGATAGGATCAGGGAAAGGAGTTGGCCCGTCATGAGAAACAAAAAGATATTATATGTACATACCATCAGGTGTAACGCCTTCTGTATAATCAAATAAACCAACAACAACAGCCACTAAATAAGTTGACATAATCGGTGATTCTTGAAAAGAAACAATCTTCAGATGCCCATCAACCTTTTCTTGAATAACGGGCATATTGGACAAAGCTATCAGCTCAGACGGCACTTCCAATGTTATCTTGAAAGTAGCCTGAACACAATAAATTAGTATGATTAAGCGTACCAGAAGAACATAACTAAAAAGGAAATCTTGAGAGAAAGAGAGAGAGTGAGAGAAACAATTAATGAGTCTGCTAATGCCTCCAAAATTAAGGAAAAACATGTCAGTTTTCTGCAAATCATTTCCTGCCTTCAAAAATAAAAATGAAAAAATGAGAGGCTCAAGTAATGAGTACAAACTACAGGACATCAAGTATCAGGTGTGGATAATCCTCTAAACCCAAATTCCTATTAATATGGACACAGCAAGGATTACATTAATCAAGTTGGCTACACTCAATTCTGTGTGGACTATATAGCTTGTGTAGATAAATCAGTCATGTTGTGGAACTAGCAAGCAAATGAGAAAAGTCGATCCCACCTTTGCCAATTCTGGGCCACTCCTCTGTATGGTATCTAACAGGCTTGAAAATCACTGGTATCCAATACAGGATTGAACAAGTGCAAAGGACATTAATCACTCAGTAGACTAACTGGGAGTTAACTATCCCTCCAGCCATGCTTTAACCTAATAATGAGTCACTCAAACTACAGTGTTATCTTACAAATGACAATTCATAGACAGATACCAATAAGGGAAAAATCGGGACGGTGCAGGGGAAGAGGGGGTTGGGGTTTGTGGGGGTGCTGGAATTTGATCCATAAGTTTATCTTCATTGAACATAAGTTCCACAGTATAGATTTTTCTCATCAATAAAGGAAGTCATGGTTTGACGACGGTGTCAATCAAAACACTTCTATGAAAATTTTCCAGGTACAATAATAATGACATTAGGAAAAAGAAGACCAGCTTCTAGTTGCAGCTTTGAGATGACATTTCAAAGCCGATCATCTCTCTCCTTTTGCCAAGACGATATACCTTACAAATCACTGTCCTTTGATTCATATGTTTTCATATCTTCACTTTTATTTTAATATAATCTTTATAGTTATCTACCAAAACTTTAAAAAAAAAAAAAAAAGGGGTATTATGGCACTCCCACCTGATATATCTCCATGAGGACAACAAGAGGATGTATTTAATTATTTATACTGAATAAGGCTATGGTGGTAAGCAATTAACTTGTGCCGTCGTTTTTTCAGATTGGTAACATGACTTGAACTCACAACCTAAAATAATTCCCTTATGCCTAATTTAGGTGTTTATCAAAGCTATGCTTTTTCTTCAATGATAACTATGTCAGAAAAAGTTGAGTTGAACTGTTGATCACGCAGATCAATAAATGAAAGTCCAGTGTGCACTACAAGGTTATCATTAAAATTCTTTCTAATGATGAGACTTGTTCTTGCATAATTTATTAGAATACTGAGAGGCAGGATTGATATATTAGAGTAAGTGATGCAGGCCAAGCCAAGGGATCAACTGGGAAGGCTCATGGCCCATCTGGACCTCATATTTACATGAGAGGCAGAGAGGCAGTGATGCAGCCCAAAACCCAAGACCGATAGGCAGACCAGGCCCAATAAACCAATGCTAAGTGTGGGAGTTTTGAGTCAATTAGGAGTTTTGTTTGATTTGGATTGTTTTAGCAAGTTTCTAGGAGATTTAGTTCTTGTTGGAGAAGATTTAGGAATTTGAATAAAATTAGGAAAGGGAGGGTGGCACATCCAATCCCTACACTATATATATTTACTTCACACCCCCACTTGGGAGCAATCTTATGGAAATCAATAAGATTCTTCTTCTCTTTGGGTAGAACCCTTGAGTGATTGTGTTACTTGAAGGGGCCTACATTTGGGCAGATCCTTTCCTTCTACCATTCCGACTACACCGGGCAGGTCAATGACTCTCCCTTGCATGAGTTTCAGTTTTGGGGCCCACTGGATTAAATGTGAGTGCCATCAGAGTGCAAACATATCTATTTAGATACGTGGAATCCACATGGTCAGAAATCTACCAATAGTCAGCATTTATTTGTTTCAAAGAATTAAGAGTCCTGATGCAGAGACTTAAATTGTAAATCCTATTTTCATTTCCGTTTCATTTTTTTTTTTCTTTTTGTTTTCTTTTTTGTTTGGTATTTCAGTTTCATGTTTATAGGAAGATGATTTTTAATTAGTTGCAGCTATGGAACTAAAGAGTCTGACAAGGGTAGGGAATTAAAGAGTCTAACAAGAGGACTGCTCTCGTTGGACTAGTGGAGGACCACACACATTTTTTAGGACACCGTGCAATTAATAGTTTTCAGAGAAATTTCCTCATTGTGATGTGTATCCTCAAAAGGGGAAGATAACTTCATACAACCAATCATTGCAACCAAATCCTCTCCAATACAAACAAAATTAGGTCTCACATGTGTGCCATAGTCTCACATCATGGGAAGAATGGCCCTGCCAGAATATTCACACAGAAAATCAAATCTCATTAGCCCATGAGAATGTCATTGTACCCTATAAAGACCCACGTATTTAAAGAGCAGTAGCTCCATTTTTTTAATTTTTTTTTACATTTCTTTTTCTATATTCTTTTCTTTTTAAAGGATAAGAAGATAGAAAGCAACGCCATAAGAAGTGTGGAAAGAAAATTAAAATATATGGATTCAAATAGAACTAACTTTTCAGGTTTATCTCAGTTGGATCCTTTCTTGTAGTAGTTGATAACATAGTTGTCATTCCATTACGACCCCTGTTCCGGTTGACCTTATGGTGGAATGTTTTGGTATTCCAGTAAATTCCAGCATTCCGTTCCGGAAACAACGCGGTTGAAAAATGAAAAAAGAAATATAAAAGAATACCTTAAATTGAAAAGAAAAATAGCTGAATGCTTAGATAATATAAAAAATCACACTTACATCACTTAAATTAAACTCCACTTTATGATTGACCATTTTATAATTTTCACTCCATATGAACGTAAGTATGAAATATGGGGCAAAATGAGGTCGGAAATGGGCCAAAATTAGGACAGGAATGACTGGAATAGACTGGAATTGTGGGAGGAAACTTTTATGGAGAAACTGCGCTCTGCAGTAGGCCAATTCCAGAAAGTTCAGGCAGGTTTTGGCCGTATAATTGATAAGAAAGCACATATGCAATAGACCCCCTCAGAGAGTAACAATATAATGAAAAAAAGGAAAGGAAAGGCAAGATGCAAAGTTTTTGACATTCACCTTAAAAGCAGGTTCATCCCAAGAAGGAAAGCACCGACGTGCATCTGCAGGTTCAAATTGTGTAACTGCCATGTTCTTCTTCTCTCCATTGTGCTCATAAGTACTGAAGAAAGAGGGGAGGAAATTGCCATTTAAATATACATGCACTTATACAAATTACAAATGAGAAAAGAGCGCATCAATCCTGTTGGAATTATTAATTTTAATATTCCAATGAGAAAAACAAGAAATCTCCTAGTGAATCCAAAAGTCATTTTGGAAAATCTAAAGGTCAAAGGTCATCTAGAAAAGCTAAAGGTCATGCGTTGTATTGATATATGTAAACTCATGTCTTCTGGAAGTGTCCTTTAGTAGTCTATACAAGTTTGTGTTGTAATTGTTTTGCAGTGTGCAAAGAAAGTGTGGGAAGCAAGTGTGTGAAGCAAGAGTGTGTGTGGAGGTCCAGGAGATTGTCAAGTGTTTTGGTGGAGAGAGATCTCTTGTTATCTTAAGGTTAGAATTATATACAAGTATTTTGTTCATTTAATTCAGAGCATGGGCTATATGCATAGCCCTTTGGCCTTACAACCCCATACACAAGCACACACACACTCCACACTTTTATGTTTTCAACAAATTGGAATCAGAGCATTTATTTAGACCAGAATTACATCATGTTTCTACAAAGTAGTATCAGAGAATTTTCTTCAGTGTTATTATTAGAATATATTTTTTACAAATTGGTATCACAGCTAGGTTTTGTTTTTTGTTGTTGAATTTTATTTATTTATTTATTTATTTTTATTTTTTTTGAAGGATGCACATTGTTTTTTAAAAAACAAAGGATTTTTCAAATGGTTCAGATTTTATGTTTTAAGAAAGAGAGAATTTGATATTTAAAAACATGATGGGTAGAATGAAATGATTTGTTTTTTAAAGAAAAAGGAAATGAGTACAAGGATGAGAAAAGAGAACAAAATATGCGATTTTGTTATCAAGACTCGAGAACAAGTTTCTTCTCTTGATTGGCTTAGGTATTTTAAGAGAACAAGTTTTTTCCCTTGATTGGTTCAGGTATTTCAAGAGAACAAGTTTCTTCCCCTGATTGCTTTAGGTATCTCAAGAGAACATGTTTCTCCTCTTGATAAGCGCCATCATGGTTTGTGATTAAGAGAACAACTTTCTTCTCTTAACTAAATTTCTCTGTTAAAAAGAAAATGGTTCAGAGAATGGTGATAGTTGAAATCCGTTTCAAAACAATGTTACAAAAAACTACAGCAAAGCTTGGATGTGTCCCTCCTAAGTATGTTTTTCTCAATGAGTATTCCTACTCCATTACTAGGCATCAAAAGTTATCAAAGAACAAGGCAGGAGAAAGTGCAGCATCAAATGTTTGCAAGCACTTCAAGATTCGGGTGTAATCAAAGTGATCAATGTTAACAGGTGTGGCGATCATGACCAAGTTCAGAATTTGAAAGAACATGCAATGCTTTTACAAGAAGAGATGAAAAACTTGAAAGCCTCGACACAGCAATGAAGAGTTTTTATGAAGATCGCATCAAGGCCTATGAGAAAAAGATTGAAGAATTGAAATCCAGGGAAGAATCATCGACTCCGATGTGAATTGATTTATTAAAAGTAAGGGGGAGTTGTGTTGGAATTATTACTTCTAATATTCCAATGAGAAAATCAAGAAATCTCCTAGAGAATCCAAGGTCATCTAGAAAAGCTAAAGGTTGGTTTTCTTGATATGTAAAGTAATGAATTTCGGAAATGTCCTTTACTTGTCTATATAAGTTTGTGTTGTTGTTTTGTAGTGTGTGAAGAAAGCGTGTGAACTGTGCGAACCAAGAGTGTGTGTGGAGGTCCAGGAGATTGTCAAGTGTTTTAGTGGAGAGAGATCTCTTGTTACCTTAAGGTTTGAATTATATACAAGTGTTTTGTTCATTTGATACAGAGCTTGGGCTCTGTATGGCCCTTTGGCCATTCAACCCCATACACAAGCGCGCGCACACTCCACACCTTTATGTTTTCTACAAATCTGTATCAAAGCAATTCTTTAGAGTCGAATTAGATCATGTCTCTACAAAGTGGTATCGGAGGATTTTCTTCACAATGTTATTAGAGTATGTTTTTTACAAATTGATATTCGGCCTAGGTAGACAAATTTCAAAGGATCGATCCTGGATGGCTTTTTGTTGTTGAAAAATATTTTTTTTGACGGCTGCACATTGTTTTAAAAATAAAAATAAAAAAAAGATTTTTCATGTGGTTCAGGTATTATGTTTTAAGAAAGAGAATTTGATATTTGAAAACATGATGGGGAGAATGAAATGAATTGTTTTTTAAAGAAAAAGGAAATGAGTAAAGGGATGGGAAAAGAGAACAAAATATGTGATTTTGTTATCAAGACTCAAGAGAACAAGTTTCTTCTCTGGATTGGTTTAGGTATTTCAAGAGAACAAGTTTCTTCTCCTGATTGCTTCAGGTATCTCAAGAGAACATGTTTCTTCTCTTGATAAGCACCGTCATAGTTTGTGATTAAGAGAACAACTTTCTTCCCTTAACTAAATTTCTCTGTTAAAAAAAATTTGGTCCAGAGAATGGTGATAGTTGAAATCCGGTTCAAAACTATGTTACAAAAAACTATAGCAAAGCTTGGATGTGTCCCCGCTAAGTATGTTTTTCTGAGTATTGGACCTGACCATGAGCCAAAGTTCATTGCAACAGTTCATTTTATACTCAATGAGTATTCCTACTCCATTATTAGGCATCAAAAGTTATCAAAGAACAAGGTTGGAGAAAGTGCAGCATCAAATGTTTGAAAGTTCTTCAAGATTCGAGAGTAATCAAAGTGATCGATGTTAATAGTTGTGGCGATCATGACCAAGTTCAGAATTTGAGAGAACATGCAATGTTTTTACAAGAAAAGATGAAGAGTGTAAGACCCCGCCCCGAGAGTTTCCGATTAGTGTTAATTAAGAAGTGCTTTAGTTATAAGTGAGATTAGTGGAATTTGATTAAGTTGGATTAGGATAGTTTTTTTTATAGCTTTGGATTATTTTGGGGAATTCTTGTGATTTAGTGGGACCCTTCGGGGGTTCCTTTATCGTGTTTTGTGTGATTTTGGGATTTGCTTGGTATTCGGAAAAATCTGTACTTTGCCCCATTTGACGTATTTTATTGTTCCCGACAACTTTCGTATTTGCTCTATTTCCATTCAAGACCGTTAGACCATACTTTGCTAATGATAAGGGTAAATCAGTTTTTTGCTCAAAATCTGGACACTATTTTCGATGTCTCCGAAACTTGTGAAATATATACTTTTTGGAAACTAGAAATTTCGACGATCAATTCTTCCTTCTTCGTCGAATCCATCCGAGGCCCGGAAGTCGACGCTTTAAGCCCAAGTTGTTGGGTAAGTGGTGGGACCCACCTTCATTTCCTATATAAGGAAGAGTTCTCTTTCTTCTTCCTCTTCTTGCAATTTTCATTAGAAGAGAAGTGAGTTCAGCCTAGGGTTTCTTCTTGCCCTTTTCTTGCTTCTCCATCTCTCAATCACTCTCAAATTAGTGCTAAAGGAGAAATGGATGCTCCAATCTTCTTCCTCTCCTTCTAGGCTCTCTTTTGGCATCATTTTTAGAAGACGACCTCCATTCCAAGCTATTCTTTGATCAAACTCTTGCTATTTGAGGACCTTCCAAGTAAGTAATCCTCCCCATCTTCTAGATTATGCTGCTACTAGCCTTAGAGAGTCTTCATCTCAATTATTGGAAGCTCTCCCTTCCTATTCCTTGTTTTTCCATTTTTAGGGCTTGAAATTAATGTATTTTGGGGGGTTTTGTGTAGATCTTAATTTTGGCTTGAGAAAGGGTGATTAGGAGCTTATTAGCTTAATTGGAGACCAAGGCAAGTGGATGAATGGGTTTTGTTTTATAAGTTGTTATTTTGTAGAGAAATATGAATTTTGATAATGATGGCTCTTTCCTATGTTTATGTCTTACATTGATTTTTGATGCATGCATGTTAAGGAGCTTTCTTATCTCTTTATTATTCTTTTGAGATTTTGTATATTGAGTTAGTATTTTGTCAAATTTTACATTCTCACTTATGATGGCTATTTCTAGCATTGAATGAGGTTGGAAATCATTATGATTTTGATGGTTTTGAATGGATGGTTGTTGGAGAAGTAAATGGGGAATTGAATAGATAAGAATGCCATAAATGTGTTGCCAAGGGGATGGCTTAAATGGAGTTTTGAGTTGAAGAGAAGTTGAGATTCGGACTGCTGAAACGGAGTGTTTCTGAAGCAGTTCGCTCGAGCGAACCTCCATTCGCTCGAGCGAACCCTTCATAGAACTCCCGTCGCTTGAGCCAACCACATACTTTGCTCGAGCCTTTCTGTTCCGGAGCTGTTCGCTCGAGCGACCTCTTCATCGCTTGAGCGAACCCCTCCCAGAACCTTAGTCGCTCGAGCCTCCACCTTTCTTCGCTCGACCTTTCCTGATTCGAAGTAGTTAGCTCGAGCGAACTCATATCCGCTCAAGCGAACCCCTTCCAGAGAGTTGTGCGCTTGAGCCATCCTAACTGTTCGCTCGACCCTCCCTGACTCGGACCAGTTCGCTCGAGTGAACTTATACTCGCTCGAGCGAACTTATACTCGCTCAAGCGAACCCCTCCCAGAATGCTGTTCGCTCGAACGAACCTTCCAGTTCGCTCGAGCGAACTGTACAGAAATGCTGGGCTATTTCCAAACATGATTAAAAGGTTGTTTTAAGGTCTAGTGAGGTTGGTTTGGAGCCCTATTATGATGTGGAGGAATAAGAAGTGTTTCATGGAGAATGATTTAGAAAAGAACCCCAATTCCGGGGATTATTGAGGATGATTGACTTAGCAATTTGTACATGGACCTCGGGATGTTTCAAACCTTCCGGAGTACCATGCTATCAGCTTAAAATGACATACGAGACCCTTCTACCTAATGCTTAAATCCTGAAACCTCAATATATGGTCCGGAAATATGTGGGTGTCCATAGTGTTTGTTTTTATCAAACCTTATACGTTTTCGACAGTTTTTGCATATTAGTACAAGTGGCATTTCAAAACCACTGAAATCAGTAAATTGAGTATTTGATTAGCCGTATGCATTTTGATAAGAGGTAATTGTGTTAAATGCGCTTTCGAGCCTTCAGTTCAGTTTGTTTTGAGTGTTATACACTCCCTTTAGATATGTATATGTTTTGAATGAGTTTTAACCTATGAGTCAACACCACTAAGCTTAGACGACCTTGTCGGTTTGATCCACCGACTTGGGGTCCCCCTTTAGCTTCTGTCAGCTGCAGTCTGAATTCTGTTCTGTTCTGTCACCCGGTTCCACGGCCGTGGTTTTGTTCAGTATATTATATATGTATATAGTTGCTTCTCGTCACCTCGTGTGCTCCGAGATCAACACCCTTAGTGTGCTCTCATCACACTAGTGATGGAGGATTTAGCTTAAGTGTGGTTGCCATCTTGTCAGTTCCTTTCCTTTGGTTACCTTCCTGATTTATCTTGCATTTGTACCTTATTTCAACAAGGCATCATGTTTATAACAATCATTGTTTCATTATGTTTAAGTTATGTTTGTTTTCTTAAATTGTATTATCTATTTACCCACCTGCCAAACCGTCGTGTCTGACCCATTTTTGTGGTACTCAGGTCCCGTCCCCGTCCCCGTTATTGACTTTGAGGAGGAGCATGAGGAGGCGATCGGTGAACCGCAACGCTTAAGTTGAATGGCAAGCTGACAATGTCATGTAGACATTGGTTTGAGCTACGTGTTGCGCAACATTTTGGGGGAATTTATAGAATGATTTGAGTTATACTTTTGGGTTGTACTGGCCTTTGTTGGCCATTATTTTTTGGGATTGTTAACTTAAATGATCTTTTGTTTAAACTTCAAATGTTATATTTTGGGAATGCCAATGATATCATTGCTCACTCTGATGTCATGTCGGTTACATGTGTTTATCAGTCTTATAGTATGGAATGAATTATGAAATTGATTTGCTACACGCTTCCGCACCAATGTAAATGTTTCGTGAGTGTGTCCAATCCTCACCGCGGAAACCTGTGGGAAATTAAGTGAATGTATAATCATTGTTAATCCATGTTCACCTAAGCATCCATCATCTCACCGTTCGCGGGCCCGGATCTCGGTCCGAGGTCGCGACAAAGAGGCCGAGAGCCTCGACACAGGCTATGAAGAATTTTTATGAAGCTCGCACCATGGGCTTTGAGAAAAAGACTGAAGAAGAAATCCAGGGAACGATCATCGACTCTGATGTGTATTGATTTATTATAAGTAAAGGGGAGTTATGTTGGAATAATTACTTTTAATATTCCAATGAGAAAATCAAGAAATCTCCTAGAGGATCCAGAAGTCATTTTGGAAAATCGAAAGGTCAAAGGTCATCTAAAAATGCTAAAGGTCATGGGCTGTCTTGATATATGAAAAGTCAACTCTTGGAAGTGTCCTTTAGTAATCATTATAAGTTTGTGTTGTAGTTGTTTTATAGTGTGAAAAAAGTGTGAACCAAGAGTGCGTGTGGAGGTCTCGAAGAATTTCAAGTGTTTTTGGTGGAGAGAGATCTCTTGTTATCTTAAGGTTTGAATTATATACAAGTGTTTTGTTCGTTTGATTTAGAGCATGGGCTCTATATGGCCCTTTGGCGGTACAACCCCATACACAAGCACACACACTCTACACCTATATCTTTTCTACAAATCTGTATCAGAGCATATCTTTAGAATGGAATTCGATCATGTTACTACAAAGTGGTATCGGAGAATTTTCTTCAGAGTGTATTTAGAATATGTTTTTTACAAATTGGTATCAGACCTAAGTTGACAAATTTCAAAGCATCGATCTGGATTGTTTTTTGTTGTTGAAAAATATTTTTTTAAGGCTGCACATTGTTTTTGAAAAAAAGATTTTTCAAGTGGTTCAAGTTTTATGTTTCAAGAAAGAGAGAATTTGATATTTGAAAATATGATGGGGAGAATGAAATGATTTGATTTTTAAAGAAAAAGGGTATGAGTAAAGGGATAAGAAAAGAGAATAATATATGTGATTCTGTTATCGAGACACAAGAGAATGAGTTTCTTCTCTTGATTGGTTTAGGCATTTTAAGAGAACAAGTTTCTTCTCCTGATTGGTTTAGGTATCTCCAGAGAACATGTTTCTGCTCTTGATAAGCACTATCATTGTTTGTGTTTAAGAGAAAAGGTTTCTTCTCTTAACTGAATTTCTCTATTAAAAAAAAAAAAAAAAAAATGGTTCAGAGAATGGCGATAGTTGAAATCCCTTTCAAACCTGTGTTACAAAAAACTACAGCAAAGCTTGGATGCGTCCCTCCTAAGTATGTTTTCCTGAGAATTGGACCCAACCATGAGCCAAAGTTTGTTGCGACGGTTCATTTTATACTCAATGACTATTCCTACTCCATTACTAGGCATCAAAAGTTATCAAAGAACAAGGCTGGAGAAAGTGCAGCATAAAATGTTTGAAAGCATTTCAAGATTCGGGTGTAATCAAAGTGATCGATGTTAACAGGTGTGGCGATCATGAACAAGTTCAGGATTTGAAAAAACATGCAATGATTTTACAAGAGATGAAGATGCCGAAAGCCCCGACGGAGGCTATGAAGAATTTTTATAAAGCTCGCATCAAAGGCTATGAGATAAAGATTGAAGAGTTGAAATCTGGGGAAGGATCATCGACTCCGATGTGAATTGATTTATTAAAAGTAAGGGGGAGTTATATTGGAATTATTACTTTTATTATTCCAATGAGAAAATCAATAAATATCCTAGAGAATCCAAAAGTCCTTTTGGAAAATCTAAAGGTCAAAGGTCATCTAAAAAAGCTAAAGGTCATGGGCTGTCTTGATATATGAAAAGTCAGCTCTTTTGGAAGTGTCCTTTAGTAGTCATTATAAGTTTGTGTCGTAGTTGTTTTATAGTGTGAAAACAGTGTGTGAACCAAGAGTGTGTGAGGTCCAGGAGATTGTTGGTGCAAGTCAAGCCAGGCCCAAGTCCAATGGCCCCAACCCGTGAGTTATCGGGTCAATCAAGTTATCAGGTCAATTAAACCCAACCCATTGGAATGGCCCACAAGTCCATAGGGAAGGACCGACTATGTTGTGGGAAGTTATCCTATTTTAGTAGTCTTTAGTATTTTAGAATTAGTAGGTTTCTTTAAATTGGAATTTTATATTTAGCAATAGAATCCTAATGAGATAGGAAAGATTGTAGGAATTTTATTATAAATATGTAAATCCCCTTTAGGGATCGACACATCTTATTATTGAATTGAAATTGAGTTCTGACTTGCTATTGCTTTGGTAGCTTTTTTCTGTGCGTGAGTTCTTGGTTGTTGAATCCATCTGGATTCGGCCAAATCCATGCTGCGAGTTTGGTCCTCTTCCCTGGGCTACATCAGATTGTATGAAGCAGGGGACATTCAAATAGACTAGTGTTGCTGCCCATGCATTTGAATAGACAAAACAGAAGATGATAGAAGTTCCAGTTTTGTGCCTTCCAAATTTCAATCAGGTCTTTGAAGTTCATTTTTGATGCAGTAGTCCTATCTGTCTGCAGGGTCTAAACTGAGTGTTCCTCGAAGAAAGTTTTCACCAAGCCCGACGGTCAAAATAGGATTATATGCTATAATTGTAAACAACAAGTGCATCGTGCAGCGGAATGTCCAAAACGCATCCACTTCATTGAGAATGAAAGTAATGCGAAAGATGCAGCAGATGATGATCCTAACGAGAACGACACCGAGAAAGTGCAGGACATTCTGCCCGAGGAGGATATTGATTCTCTCATGGTAATTATTGTCACTCCCTTCAATACTGAGAAGAAATGGTTGCGAGAAAATATTTTCCGCTCCAAAGGAACAGTTAAGGGTCAAGAATGCATGGTAGTCATTGATGGCGGAAGTTGTCAGAACCTTATATCTCAAGGTCTTGTGGATTGATTACAGCTGAAAGTTCAGAAGCATCATCGACCCTATTTTGCTAGGTGGTTAATGTCAGGTGATCAAGTGCAAGTACAGTATGCATGTCCAGTTACCTTTTCTGTTGGTGAAGATTATACAAATACAGTTTGGTGCAATGTGGTACCCATGGATAGTTGTGATATCTTGTTGGGTCATCCATGGATGTATGACAAGAATGGTACTAATGGAATGCGTGACAACACATACACATTCATGCATGGTGAAACGCAAATCACACTTTGTCCTATGAAGCCAGCACCACCACAGAAGGGGTCCCGTTGTCGTCTCACCAAGGATGCACTTCATGTACACACTGTATAAAGAAGCAACATCAAGAAGAAGAGTCAAGTTCAGGGTTGAACTCTTTTCCAACCCGGGGAGAATGATGCAGTAGCCCTATCTGTCCGTTAGGGCAAGACTCATGGCCCAATTGTGGGACCCAAGCAAGTTTAGGAATTTCTTATTAATTGTTACTAGTTTTTATATTAGAAGTTGCAATTAGGATTAGTTTCTAATTTGAATAGGATTATTATTTGATTTCCTAGTTTAGTTAATATTGATTTCTTAGCCCTTAAGTTTTTTTTCTTATAAATATGATATTGTAGAGATTAATAATCTCAGTTAATTGAGTTAATAAAATTTCCCCTGTTGTGGGTTTTGTTGGAGAGTGTCTTCTTCATCGTGATTGTTCCTGTGGGAACCCTAATTGTGCTCCGGCACTTGCATCCTAACCCTAGGTTGCATCAGGCTTCCTAAGACAATTGTTTCCGATCGAGATACGAAGTTTATGAGCTACTTTTGGAAGACACTCTGGCTGTCCACTAGGACAAAGTTACAATTTTCCAGTGCCTATCATCTGCAAACTGACGGTCAAACAGAAGTGGTAAATCGCAGTTTGGGCAAATTGTTGAGATGCTTGGTTCGAGACCACACTACATCTTGGGATCTGGTCTTACCCATGGCTGAATTTGCTTACAATAATTCTGTCAACAGAAATACTGGAATGTCACTATTCCAAGCCGTGATTGGAGTACGACCGCGCCTACCTGCTGATCTAGTCCCTTTGCCGATAGAAGTGCAACCGAGTGGAGAAGCTGAAGATTTTATCCGACATAAGCAACATGTACATGATGAGGTTCGACGTAACATCGCCACTAGTAATGACAACTACAAACAGCATGCTGATGCATGCCGCCGTTTTGTTGAGTTAGCAAAAGGTGACATGGTCATGATCAGAATACGTCCCGAACGCCTTCCTCCTAAAGCAAACAAGAAGCTACATCCTCGTAATGCAGGTCCTTTTAAGATCCTAAAGAAGATAAGTTCGAATGCATATGTTCTTGAACTGCCAGCAAAGTTAGGCATCAGTTCCACTTTTAATGTAGAAGACTTGATTCTTTACGGTGTAAATCACACAGATGAAGGAATTGAAAAACACATCTTATGTCTACCACCTAATCCTCCTCCGTCTAATCAAATTGTGGATGTACTTGATGACCAACTCGTGTCTACACGCTGCGGAGGTTTCTAGAAGTTTCTTGCTCAGTGGAAGGATCGCCCCATCTCAGATGCATCATGGATCATTGCTACTGATTTCCAGTGCATCAACCCGAACCTATATGAACGTTATCAAGCTAGACACTTACCGGAGTCGAGTTTTTCTAAGGCTAAGAGAACTGGTGCAAGTCAAGCCAGGCCCAAGTCCAATGGGCCCAACCCGTGAGTTATCGGGCCGATCAAGTTATCGGGTCAATTAAACCCAACCCATTGGACTTGTGGGAAGGACCGACTGTGTTGTAGGAAGTTATCCTATTTTAGTAGTCTTTAGCAATGATGAAAATAGCAGTAGCAGCGGGCGTAGCGGCCTGCAGCCAAAACGCTACGATGCGGGCGCTACGTAACGTAGCGGCGTAGCAGTGTGTTTTGAAAAAATTATCAAGAAATTATGAAAATATTTCAGAAAATTCAGAATATTGAGAAATGATGAAAAATGTAATTTTTTTGCAAAAGTAACTAAGATAAAGGGGCGTAGCGGTCCCCTCATTGAATGAGGTCCTATATCGTTGTATGAATGGAAAATACTTGTTTAATGAATTTTTTTCACATGTATTCATGTTGATTACTTGCACTAATTTGAATAGGACCTAATTTTCCATTGTAGTGAAATTTGATCATGGCCCATTCCTTATTACTATTAGATTAAAATTGGCTTGGGTCCTATTTCCTTTTAGGGCTAGGTCCTTATTCCCTATTATAGCAATATTTGGTTACGTCCTTATTTTTTCTATTAGAGTGAAACATGGCTATAACCCATTTCCTATTGAATTGAAATTTGTCTAAACATCCTATTTTCTACTTACATTTAAAATTTGGCTAGGGTTCTATTTAGTATTAGATTGAAATTTGGGTAGGGCCCTATTTCACATTAAAGTGAAATGTAATTAGAGCCCTATTTCCTATTAAGTTAAATTAATTAGGGCTCATTCTCTATTAGAGTAAAATTTAGCTAGGGCCTATTACTCATACTAGAGTGGAATTTGGATAGGCCCCTTGCCCATATCTATTTTTTTCAAGTGAAATTTGGTTAGGGTCAGATGGGCCTCATATCTTTGAGATTTAATTTGGCAAGGGTTGGATGGGCCCCATATCTATTAGAGTGAAATTTGTTCATATATATATGTGCGTGTGTGTGTGGGACATATGATTCATGGTTACATCTTTAATTTAAGTGGGCCTCATGGTGGGGCCATGAATCACAACTGAATCTGATTTATTAATAAGAAATGGGTCCCGGCAAATTTGATGGCCCCTTTTTTCTTTTAAGTTAGATAGGCCCCAAGTTGGGGCCAAGAATCACATTGAACCCTAATTTAACGAAAGGGCAATGCATATGTATCATATGAATAGAAGAATCGAGAAGAAGAGAGGGAAAGGAAAAGAGGGAAAAGGAGGAGGAGGAGGGGATGAGCCTT
Source organism: Persea americana (assembly GCA_029852735.1). Lineage (NCBI taxonomy): Eukaryota > Viridiplantae > Streptophyta > Magnoliopsida > Laurales > Lauraceae > Persea > Persea americana. The sequence goes on from CM056816.1 coordinate 22,532,623, forward strand.
GTCTTCCCTACAACGACCAGCTCCTGTTTCTTGTTCCGGTCCGACAACGAGGACGCTGCCCTTCTCCTCTCGTGGAAGGACTTCTGCCTGTGGTGTGGTCCAACCATGGAACAAAATATTGGCCGATACCGGTTCATATCAACCGGTATTGGCCGGTACTGAGCCGATAAACCGATATCGCAGGCAAAATATCGCCAAAATATTGGCTGATATTTTGATCATCTCGGCAGAACCGAGATCTCGACCGATATTTTCCAAAATATCGGCCGAGATGATATATATTGATGAAAACCCTACTTTTTGTAAAAAAACTCCCCAATCTTCCTCTTCTTCTCCTCTCCTCTCATCTCCTTACTCCTTAGGGCTGCAGCCACACTCCATCACACATCCCTCTTGCATCTTTTCAAATCCCACATTTATTTCTTAAAGAAAATATTATTCAAGGTAAGAGAAAATCAACTTAAACCATTTTATTATGTGTTTTTTGTTTTTTATTTTTAGATGAAGCATAGAAATCATTTGGTTTGTCACTTTGGTTGTGTTATCCACTTAGAAGTTAGATCTACATACTTTCATGCTAGATCTACTAATACACATGATTTTGAATTTTTTTTTTTTTTTTTAATTCTTTTATTTTCGGAATTTTTAATATTTGAATTATAATAAATCATTTTTTTTGGGATTTCATCATAAATATGTTCTTTTAATGATTCATGATCATTGTATGGTATGTAAATGATTGATCTACCTACTTTTATGCTAGATCTATATGTTTAGTAATTTGAAAATTATTTTATTAAATCTTGATTTTTTCTAAAAATAATTGTCGTTACTTATTAGAGTATTTATGATACCAAAGGCTTATTAATAGTGTGAAGATGATAGATCTACATCTACTCATAGTCATAAACATGATTTATATTTTTATTTTAATTATTTTATTTTCGGATTTTTCAATATTTGAATTATAATATATCATTTTTTGGGGATTTCATCATAAAGATGTTGTTTTAATGATTCATGATCATTGTGTGGTGTATAAATGATTGATTTACATACTTTTATGATAGATCTATATATTTAGTATTTTGAAAATGATTTTATTAAATCTTGATTTTTCTAAAAATAATTGTTGTTACTTGTTAGAGTGTTTATGATACCAAAGGCTTACTAATAGTGTGTAGATGACAGATCTACATCTACTCATAGTCATAAACATGATTTAGATTTTTATTTTAATTATTTTATTTTCGGATTTTTCAATATTTGAATTATAATATACCATTTTTTGGGGATTTCATCATAAATATGTTGTTTTAATGATTCATGATCATTGTGTGGTGTATAAATGATTGATTTACATACTTCTATGCTAGATCTTTATATTTAGGAATTTCAAAATTATTTTATTAAATCTTCTACTTTTTCTAAAAATAATTGTTGTTAGAGGATTACTATTACATGAATTACTTATTTTATAGGAAGTAAGGAACAATGGTGCGTGACATAGATCCAGCATGGAGCCATGGTGAAGCAGTCGGAATCAAAAGTAAAGTAAAATGTAATTATTGTGGACGAGTGCTCAATGGGGGGATTACCCGATTGAAACAACATTTGGCACATGTATCAGGACAGGTGACAAAATGTCATAAAGTGCCACCAAATGTGAGGGCTGAAATGCATGAGCTCCTTGATGCATCTGCTAAAAAAAAAAGAAGTACAAGCAAGAAGAAGAACGGAGGAACTTGATGCATGCAGAGAAGAAATATTCAGTTCCTCCGATGATGACGATGAAGACCCGGAAATGAGGAGGGCTAGGAGAGAAAGTGTGAGGTCACTTCAGGAGGAGGAAGAGAGGAGAAGAATGCAATATAAAGCAGCTGCTAGAGGTAGCCAATATGAGCATGGTGGTGGGTCATCCGGACTGGGGGGAGCGAGTTTGCATCGGGCAGTTAGTCAAAAACAACCCCGTGTCCGATAAGATCCAGACATTGAGGAGGTTGAAAAACCTCCTACACATGCACCTCATAGGCCAGATGTGGTGGGGCCAATAGACTCATTTGCTTATAGAAAACCAACTTCAAAGCAGCCCGGCATCATAAAAGCTCTAAAGGGCAAGTTTGGTAAAGCAAGAGAACATCGAGTGAGAGCTACTGGGAAGTTTTTTTTGCATGGAGGCATCCCACCCAACAAGGCATCTTCTCCTTATTTCACCACCATGTTAAATGCGGCCGCAGAACATGGTCCAGGTATAAAGGCACCCACCCTTATGAGATTAGGCATGTCTGTGTTGAGAAAGAGTATGAGGAATTGCAGGCTTGGGTGCAAACTTTCAAATGGGCATGGAGGGAAAGAGGTTGCACACTAATGTGCAATGGGTGGACGACCATCATACATCGTCATCTCTTGAATTTTCCAGTCTATTCGTCTATGGGCACGGTGTTTATCAAATCAGTTGATGCAACTGATTACATCCAAGATGCAAAATATATTAATAGGTTATTGAATGAGGTGATTGAAGAAATTATGGTAGATTGTGTAGTTCAGGTTGTTACTGACAATGCTGCAAACATGAAGGCTGCAAGAATGTTGCTTATGAAACAAAGGCCAAGGATTTTCTGGTCTCCATGTGCAGCACCTTCTCGTTTATCCACACAAGACCAAGAAATAGATTAACAATGCAGAAGCTAATAAATTGGTCTACATCCACTACAACCTTAAGCTCCGGAGTAGAAATAGAAAGAGAAGACAATTTGAGGATCAACGGGATTATTTTTGTCCAATTAATTTGGACTACATCTTTTCAGAAGAGGATACAGTGTTAGGTGAATGGTTGGAGGAACAAGAAGAACCAATGTTATACCAAGGCCCAGCGTTTGAGTAGTTAATGGAGGAATTGACTGGGAATAAGCCTGAGCCAATAAGGGCCTTAAAAAGGATGGAAGAAATAAGCTTGACAATGCAACAGGGGTGCGCACCTGATACAAGTGAACCAAGGGGAAAAGAGGTGGAAGAGGAGAGTGAGTCAAGTATTTCTACTTCATCATCAGCAGCAGGAATTCCATCTAACTCTCCCGGGGATGAAGGTCATTATAGAGATGATGAGCCTCTCACTTATGAGACATTTGAGAATTTTCCTAGTGCTACCGAGTTAGATCCTCGTCGTGGCTATGTCAGACATGTTGGAGGGACCGAAGCAGGGAGTAGTAGTGGCACGGGCGCTGCTGGACAAGGAGTGAGGGGAAGGTACTCATGGTCATTATGGCGGTTATGTTAGCCAACAAGGTGCCATGTATGAACAGTATGGGGATTATTCATATGACTCTAATTGGGTACCCCCTTCACCAACACTGATTCTTTCTATCGAACAGATATTAATTGAGCAAGGAAGGCTTCCCCCGCGACTTCCCCAACGACCAATTCATGCCGCTCATTTTTATTTCATGCCATTGGATTACAACCATCTATCTCAATCTACAGGAGATCAACATAGTTCATCATCATATCAGGAACAATCTGAATATGGTCATGGGTATGGTAGTGTTGCGCAACAGTGTGGAGCATATCTTTTTAACCAATACCGAAGAAATGATGATGATGATGATGATATCGAGCCTGGGCGACACTCCACTTGGAATTAGGCTATCAATCTGTCAATCTATGATATACTCATGGTCTTGAATTTCTTAACTTATTTGTTGATTGAGTTAGTATTAAATGATGAATGATATGTTATCTTTATTTTCTTATATTTTACACTAATAAATTGATCATGAGCATCAATAATGGTTGCATTATATGAAATACTGGAGAAGACAGCGAACTGCGGTACAAACAGAACTCATAACTTAAGGTGACCGAGGTTTTGATTTATTGTTGTTACTAATGGAAAAAAAATATTGGTTTCCAGCATTTTCTAATATTCTGGATTTTTTGGATTTTTGCGAATTTTTTTGGATTAAAAAAAAAATTCACAGCGCGACGGACCAATATCTGCGACCGATACCGATATCATATCGGTTTTTCGGCCTAGCCGAGACCGCAACCGAAACCGAGATTTTGAGCCATGGGTCAAACCCATGGGCGGAGTCGCCCCCCCCCCCCCCCCCCCCCCCCCAATGCTCCCTGCTGCTTTGCTGGGCTTTACCCGTCCCCGGTGTGGACGCAGGATTCTAGGAGGAGGAGGCGGATGACGCAAACGACGGACAGAGGACGAAGAAGGAAAAAAAAAAAGACACAGAAAAAGGGAAGAAGAAGAACATGAGGAGGAGAAACCAGCCACAAGAGCAATTAGCCACGAGGCCCACGACTGCTTACCTTCTTCTTCTCTGCTGCCAGGTACACCAAGTACATCTTCTCAGTTCTCTGCATCTTTGTTTTTGCCCTTTCTTCTTTGTTTTTTTAACCTTTCTTCTCTGAGGGTGTTAGGGCATGTCGCCTTTTCAGTTGCATGTTGCTTTTGTTGCTGATTTTTCTTCTCTGCATTTATTGTTTTTTTTTTAAATTAATATTCTGAACTTCTATTGCGGCCAATACATAAAATAGCAGTGCGTATTGGCCGCTACGGGAATGCATCGGCCGCTACAGTTGTGATCACTGATAAGTTCAAAGTAGGCCGCTACGCCCGATTTTTCGGCCAATACACTACGTATCGGCCACTTTTTTTATCCTTGGTCTTTAGTATTTTAGAATTAGTAGGTTTCTTTAAATTGGAATTTTATATTTAGCAACAAAATCCTAATGAGATAGGAACGATCGTAGGAATTTTATAACTATGTAATCGACACATCTTATTATTGAATTGAAATTGAGTTCTGATTTGCTATTGCTTTGGTTAGCTTTTTTTTCTGTGCATGAGTTCTTGGTTGTTAAATCCATCTGAATTCGGCCAAATCCCTATTGCGGGTTTGGTTCCCTTCCCTGGGCTGCATCATTTGTCAAGTGCTTTGGTGGAGAGAGATCTCTTGTTATCTTATGGTTTGAATTATATACAAGTGTTTTGTTCATTTGCTTGAGAGCATGGGCACTGTATGGCCCTTTGGCTGTACAACCCCATAAACAAGCACACATACACACTCCATACCTTTATCTTTTCTACAAATAGGTATCAAAGAATTTCTTTAGAGTGGAAATAGATCATTACTCTACAAAGTGGTATCGGAGAATTTTCTTCACAGTGTTTTTAAAATATGTATTTTACAAATTTGTGTTTGAGCTAGGTTGACAAATCTCAACGCATGGATCCTTGATTGTTATTTGTTGTTGAAAAATATTTTTTTTTTAAGGCTGCACATTGTTTTTGAAAAAAAAAAGGATATTTCAAGTGGTTCAGGCTTTATGTTTTAAGAAAGAGAGAATTTGATATTTGAAAACATGATGGGGAGAATGCAATGATTTGTTTTTTAAAGAAAATGGAAATGAGTAAAAGGATGGGAAAAGAGAACAAAATATGTGATTTTGTTACCAAAACTCAAGAAAACAAGTTTCTTCTCTGGATTGGTTTAGGTACTTCCAGAGAACAAGTTTCTTCACGTGTTTGGTTTAGGTATCTCAACAGAACATGTTTCTCTTGAAAAGCACCATCATGGTTTGTGATTAAGCGAACATCTTTCTTCTCTTAACAGTGTTTCTCTGTTTAAAAAAAAAAAAGGTTCTGAGAATGGCGATAGTTGAAATCCATTTCAAAATTGTGTTACAAAAAACTACAGCAAAGCTTGGATGTGTCCCTCCTAAGTATGTTTTTCTGAGAATTTGACCTGACCATGAGCCAAAGTTCGCTGCGACAGTTCATTTTATACTCAATGAGTATTTCTACCCCATTATCAGGCATCAAAAGTTATCAAAGAACAAGGTTGGAGAAAGTGCAGCATCAAATGTTTGAAAGCTCTTCAAGATTCGGGTGCAATCAAAGTGATCGATGTTAACAGGTGTGGCGATCATGACCAAGTTCAGAATTTAAAAGAACATGCAATGTTTTTACAAAAATAGATGAATTGAAAGCCTCGACCCAGGCTATGAAGAATTTTTATGAAGCTCACATCAAGGGCTGTGAGAAAAAGAATGAAGAATTGAAATCCGGGGAAGGATCATCGACTCCGATGTGAATTGATTTGTTAAAAGGAAGGGGGAGTTGTGTTGGAATTATTACTTCTAATATTCCAATGAGAAAATCAAGAAATCTCCTAGAGAATCCAAAAGTCATTTTGGAAAATCTAAAGGTCAAAGGTCATGCAGAAAAGTTAAAGGTCACGGGCTATCTTGATATGTGTAAAGTCATGTCTTTTGGAAGTGTCCTTTAGTAGTCTATATAAGTTTGTGTTGTAGTTGTTTTTAAGTGTGAAGTAAGTTTGTCAAGCAAGAGTGTGTGTGGAGGTCCAGGAGATTGTCAAGTGTTTTGGTGGAGAGAGATCTCTTGTTATCTTATGGTTTGAATTATATACAAGTGTTTTGTTCATTTGATTCAGAGCATGGGCTTTGTATTGCCCTTTGGCCGTACAACCCCATATACAAGCGCACACACACTCCACACCTTTATATTTTCCACAAATTGGTGTCAGAGCATTTCTTTAGAGTGGAATTAGATCAAGTTTCTACAAAGTAGTATTGGAGAATTTTCTTCAGTTTTATTAGAATTTTTTTTTTACAAATCCTAGAACCTAACCTTTAAACAATAAAGAAACTAGTTGCATCAATCTTCAATCAGAACCATCTAGCATGAACATGCCGCTAGCCAATACTCAAACTCATAGAAAAATTCTAACCAGCCAAGAACAGATAGTAAATGGGCAGTCAACATGAATTATAACAAAAAAATTCAAATCATCAATTTGGTGTGGCTTAAACTCATTGCTTATGGAAGAAACCAAAAAAATGCAACCCACTCAATTCTATGCCTTTTTGGTGTGGCTTAAACTCATTGCTTATGGAAGAAACCAAAAAACTGCAACCCACTCAATTCTATGCCTTGGAAAGTCATAGATTCCCATATATTCAAATGCCAAAAACCATCCAAACAGTATTCAACCGGACCAAATACACACACTAGACCAACAATGATAAATATATAACTGGCTAAATGCCCCAGAGCAATCCAAATGGGCAATCAAATCTTGAGGTTTACTCAGCCTGTGCAACCAAATGAGCACCCACAGTTTGTGACCAATCTTGGTGGTTGGCTGACAATATAGAAAAACCATGAGATTTAGTGATCAGCAGCTGTTTTTAGTTAACCACATCGGCCAATCTTTTTTTGATCCAAACTATCCATACCACACGTCCTCTCACCAAAGCACGCTCCAATTGGAATGATAAAGTACATTGATTTAATCATTAAATTTAAAAATCATCAAATCTCGTTTTTTTTCACACAAAGATCAATCCAACCGCGTATACCCCTCTGATAAGAGAAGACTCTGGACCATTTACCTATTAAATGGAGCACGTGCAATAAGAGTGACTTGGATCAATCAAAACCACACCCCAATCAGCATATGATAATTTCATCAAAAGAAGATGACCCAGATTACCTTCTGTAGAATCCTTTCATCTGATCGTTTAGGGTTCCCTTAAAACCAATACTCAAAACCCCGTCTCCAATAGGTAAAAAATCATCAAACTGCAGCACCAAAATCTCATCTTCCTCCATCAATAAAACCTCCGATGGCCGGACTACCTGTCACAACCACAAACCACCCTAGAATCATTAAAAAAAAACAAAAACCCTAAAAACTGATTGAATCCTTTTTCTGTTTCTTCGATTTAGAACATGCCTGTTTAGATTGCAGAGGGGTGAATCCGACGGAGGAGTTCTCAACGGAGAGATCAGCAGCATTGAGGACGATGAATTTGGTTTGATCAGTGATCTGGAGTTCGATTTCGACGGTTCCGATGAATTTGCAGGCGGAAAGATCAGGCTTGAGTTTGAGATCGTAGCGTTTCGGGGCTGCAAATTTCGGAAGGCGTGGTTGGCCTTTGAACTTATCGATTGACTGGTCTGCCATTTCTCTCGCTCTCTCGCGATGATCGATGGATGGATCGATCGATAGAAATCTCTTTTTGATCGCCTACGATTGCTTTCTTCTCTCAAATGAAACCGATAGTAACACGGAAGATTTAAGCAAGCACTAGCAGAATCAAATGTTTCAAGCAGCGAATCGGCGTGTGTAAGAAACGGTACGAGAAAAAAAACCTCGGCCAAAGGCCCTTCAAAAGGGTCGGTCCGCTCGTTCGTTCCAATCAAATCTCATGGGCGTGGCGCGTGAGTGAGACGCGCAGAAGATCCTAACTTGTACCCGGCAAAGAATACCGCTACGACGGCCGAGATGTGGAAAAATAGCATATCGGTTCCGGCATGGGCCGACCCAAACATCCATATGGTAATGGATGATATGGTATCGATATGGTTCGTGGTGCATCCTAGTATATTTTTTTTTTTTTATTGCAACCAAATTTTAAAATATATATAAGAAGATTTAATAGGAAAAAATAATTAATGCGTACGTGTTACGTGATCAAACACTTTAGATGGTAGTGTACCAATTAGAGCAATTGGGCTGAGTTTTCATTGTTTTTGCCTATTTGGCACATCGTTGGCGCCAACCTTATTTACATTGCATAAGGTCAGTACCGATCCTGTCCGCAAACCCTATTTAATCCGGTTTTGAGCTTCATTCTTTTCACTTCTCCAAAACCGCAAAGAGATCATTTTCCTTCAGTATTGTATTGTTGCAAAACATGTTGGATATTGTTTGTTTCCACCATTGACGTCACCATTAGTTGTGTATCAATCTCCTCTTGCTATTGTTTGGGTTTACACAGAGGAGGTAATGAAAAAATTTTCTCTTCGCATGATTGAACCCTAGAAATCAATATCCTCTTTCTATTGACACCACACATCACACATATACTATCATTTAATGCAGTGACAAATAATTCTTAGGCAGAATATATGTTCTCTTTTACTATATGCTGTTTATTTTTTTGTGTCATTGAATATGGTATATGTTGCACAAGAGCCCTATTTATTGTTTTGCAATCCACAATGTAATACATAATACTAAATTGACTTAAATGTTAACAACCAAAGTACTTTATACATAATTAGTTTCTAATAAGGAGGAAAACGTTCACAAATTTAATCTAAACCCCATACATTGTTGCATGAGAATGATTGTCTAACTAATTTATCTTTTTTATGATGTTCTAATAGCATGCCAGACGTTAAGCACCTAATAATCTTTCACTATGACGGTGAGTTTGAGTTTATACTAAATCGTCCTCAATACAAAGGTGAAAGGCAGAAGATGAGATATCTCTCGAGCAATGTCACGTATAACGAGCTGTCCACAATTGCTTTGGAAGCATCGAGTTGGACAACAACTTCCAATGAGATAACTCTAAAGTATCTTCTATACAATGACATTTTTTTTTCAAAATATCTTCTACACAATGACAAATTTTTTTCGTTGATAGATATCAACGATGACAATGATATCAATGGTTTATTGAAATTGTCAAGAAGCAAAGCAAAATGGATATTATTATTCGTTTCAAGAAGGCTATGCGATGAAGGCACTTTCCAACACACTCATTATCACGCCCCCCAAACCCAATTAGAGAATAAACCGGATTTGGGGAGTGAAATTTAGGGCTAATTAAAAAAAATTTCCTTTAGGCCCAAGGATCGTAAGTCCGCTATGAGGATATAGTATTTCAAACCCCAAGAAATATAAAAACTACGGAATTCATACAATTCAAGGCATATGTGGATATCAACAATGAATAATAATCTCATTGAGAATTTAAAGTTGCAAGAAACAATTTAAGCTATTCAAGGAGTTAATTTATTTACAATGGCCATCCCATAAACTAAAGGCCATTAAACACAAGTGAAGTCAATGAAATAAATATCCAACGATGAATAATAAATAAATGAATCAAAATCTAGTGAAGTCCCATATGAGTCTCTCATGTGCCGGATAGGATGACGCTACTCTACGTCATCGACACGACACTCTCGCTCCTCCTTTACTAGTTGGAGATCCTTTGGGATCTCCTCACTGGCCTAGTCGTCATATTAGTCACCTGGGGTGTATGCACACCAATGAATAGAGTCAACAACATATCGAGCAATAGATAAGCAAAATATAAATGAACATAGCATGCATCAAGTATAAGAATAACGACAGGTATAATAATCATGAGAATATAATGAATCGAAGCTAGGCATGAAGCGTGAATAAATAACTATTAGAAACAATAACAAGAATCCTAGCAACACTAACAATTACCACTATCCATGTAATGCAATGCAAGTATCAAAAGGGAGACTCCGAGGATGTCCTAGCCACCTCCCGGGGTACCAGTAACAATCCAATCTGGACTACTGATACCAAAGTCCGGCTCCAGGGGGATCCTAGCTCTCGGCCCTGGGAATATTAGTACGGTCCAAGCCCGCTCCTAACTATTCAACGCCATGGACGCCATCCAAAGCCGACTGCCCACCCCGATGTCAGAGTAACCGGCCCATCAATAAAACCACAAACTGCAGTTAACCATGACATACAAATGATAATGAAGTGGTGCTGACACGAAGGAAAACCAAGACAAGCAAGTCTGGCTAGTTCAATATACAAGACATGCTCATAGAGATTATCTCATTCAAAACAATACAAGACAACTCAAACACACGATAATCCATTACATGCTAGCCAGTCATGTTTATCAATAATAATACACGGTTCCTACGATAAACTATAAGTCAAGTCTATATCCTAGTTCTACAAGAATTTATGTTTCATAATTAATTAGATGTATTATGCCAAGAGAATGTACAAGGAGCAATAACGACGGATACGATTCATAAATCAACGGGTCAACGGACCTGTTATTGGGCTCAATTGACCCAATAAGGTCATGGACCTTACACTCATGGTAATAGGTATGTCCTGATATAAATACATATTTCAACATTTTTAGTAGGGTTGCAAACGGTTATCCGATTCTTCGATTACCGGGAAGTTCTGACCCGCAAAAAATAGAATCTGAAACCTATTTTAGGTTCCGATTCATAAACGGGTCCGTGTCTTGAACCCGTAATAAACGGGTTCGGTTCTGGGTCCATATAAGTTCCAACTTGTGAACCCGGGACCTGGCATATGAGCCTTTGATGTTGCAAATTGTACCTCAAAATCAATTTTTTTCTTAACATTTTTATGTATAATGTTGGAGATAGTAGACTTGATGTACTATTATACATTGAATAATATGCTTATTCTAAGAAAAATGAAGAATAAAGAGAAATTAGAATTGATTTTGGAACTAGATTCCAATCCTCTAAGTGGACCCGGTTCTAGAACCGTATCCGGGTTTTCCTATCAAGATCGGATCCGGAACCGAAATCGTTATTAAGAAATGGGTCTGGGTCCGGGTCCACTATGTTTCCGATCTAGCACTGTCCTGTTTGCAACCCTAGTTTTCAGCCTGGATCAAAAGTATTTTTTTTTGTCGCAACTCCATATTGTAGGTCTGTAAAGGAGGAAAGAAACCAAACTATTCGAGACGCTCTAAGCATTGGAAAGCCTGATATTAAATTAAAGGGCGTGTTACCACCGTCATCTCCACCTGTTAAAGATTTTCCTACGATTGATATATAGGAGGATTATGATATCAATTTCCCAACAACAATGTTCTATTTTGCATACAATGATCAGTCCATGTTCAAAGAAATCAATGTAGAACTGCTTCATGTAAATGTAAGCGAAAGTATGCATAGCTTCATAGGTGCTCTCGCAACTAATGTGGATGTGAATGGAAGTTTAACAGCTGCTCAACTAATTAAATTAGGTGTTGAAAGAGATACTACAAGCACAAGTGAACAAGACAACTTTACAGAATCTCCCCTCGTGGACACGATGGTCCCTGATAATGTTGTGCCCGAAGAAGGGACTGGTTCAGCTAGGGAGATGTTGCTAGGCAGGGACTTTCCTGATCGCGAGGCTTTTAGAATAGCTATAGCAAAGTACGCAATATACAACAACTTCATCTTGAAACACGAGAGGACTAACATGAAGATGGTCATAGTGAGTTGTAAAGGAGTTGATTGTCCCTGGCGTACACATGCCTCCATGGTAGATTCTAGTCCACACTTCAGAGTTTGAAAGTATAGTTCCACACATTGTTGCTCTAAACCACTTATGTGAGCTACGCATCGGCAAGCATTCGCGACACTAGTAGCGGAGTTAATTGAAGAGAAGGTGATGCAATAATGATCTTAGGTCCAAGGAGATCATCAATGAATGTCAAATTGAGTTTGCGACCCGCATTACATACTAGAGAGCACATATGGCAAAGAACTTACACTGTGCAACGTGCGTGGATCGTACGGAGAATCTTTTATGATATTGTCACTCTATTGCAAAGAGCTTCATAGAACCAACCCCAGTTCGTTTACTGTATTGGACATCAGGGCGGATGACCGGTTTAGATACTTCTTTGGTTCCTTCGATTTACGCTTAAGGTCATTCCAAACCTCTCTAAGGCCATTGTCCTTGCCGTTGGGTGAGCCAAATAATCTCACAATTATATCCGACCGTCAGAAAGGTCTGATTCCTACAGTACAAGCCATAATTCCAAGCGCAAAGCATTGTTTCTGTTGCCATCATATAGCTGAAAACATAAAGGTGGCTTTCAACGACCATGGCATTATAAGAAAGTTTTGGAGAGCAGCGAGGGCATATTGACCTTGTGAGTACGATACTTGCATGGACCACATAAGGCTTGTAGATAAGCGTGCATATAATTACATCCATGCAATCGGCGGTCATTTCTGGGCAACAACATTTGCTCATGAACACAGGAGTGACATGCTTACCAGTAATGCTCCAAAGTACACAAATAATCTCCTAAAAGACACCCGAGTGTTCCCGATTACGAAGCAAGTGGAAGAGATATGTGCAAAACTGATGGAATTCTTTTAAAGACGGTCAACTAAAGTACAAAGCATCACTTCACTCCTAACTTCGTACACAGAGAAGTACCTAGCCAACGAGATGGAAGAATCACGAAGGCTGATGGTACGGATAGCGACATTGAATTAATATCAAGTGCAATCTTCAGAGTATGTCAATGTAGTTAATCTAGATAGCAGGTCATGCTCATGTCGCAATTGAGACGTCATTGGGATCCCATGTTGCCATGTTGTTGCCACCATTAAAGCGCAGAATATGAATCCATATGACTATTGCGAGCACTGGTACCTCATAAGCATGTACTAGATAATTACATTGATGTCATTCATGCCACCTGTAATAGAAAACAATGAGAACATCATTTAACCTGGAGAGTCCTCCCACTATTGGCTAGCAAGCAACCGGGTTGACCATAGAAGAACGGGATCCGAGTTGAAGATCGACAACATAAGTGAAGAGTGGTAACTTATTCTTGCTGTAGAGAGAGGGTCACAACCGTGGGAGCTGCAAAAATCCACCAGTTCAACAATAAAGTTAATGGATTTTGTGTTTTGGGTCTTCTCATGTAATCTTTGTGTTTTTGGATAGTTTTTGTTGTATGTATGTTTATGGGAAGTTTATTAAATGGCAATAATGGTTTTTGCATTTATTATGTTTGTGTGTAAATTATCATTTCTTTCGAAAAGAGGTGTGGATGATTTATTTTATTATGGAAGATGATGTAATGTTTGTACGCAACGTAACGAATCTTCATGGAATTTTGCCCTCATGCACGTGGGATATTTCATTACAGGGTCAGTGATGACTTTAACAGTGTAAAATAAGGCATCACCGAGGCAGACTTCCTTTTTTTTTTGACAAAAAGTTGTAACTTTTCCAGGCATCCTCTGGAAAAAATTCAAAGTCCGGGTCGGTGATGACCTTAGCAGCTAAAAATAAGATCATCACCGATGCAGGTTTCCTATTTTTTTGACAAAAAGTTGTAACTTTTCCTGGCATCCTTTGGAATAAATTCATTACAGGGTCGATGATGACCTTAGCAGTATAAAATAGGTCATCACTGACGCATGCTTCCTATTTTTTTTTGACAAAAAGTCGTAACTTTTCCAGGCATCCTCTGGAAAGAATTCCAAGTCCGGGTCGGTGATGGTCTTAGCTGTGAAAAATAAGGTCATCACCGATGCATGTTTCCTATTTTTTCGACAAAAAGTTATAACTTTTCCAGGCATCTTTTAGAAGAAATTCATTACTGGGTCGGTGATGACCTTAGCAGTATAAAATAAGGTCATCACTGACGCAAGCTTCCTATTAGGATATCCGTCTTTGTGCTAATCGTCCACACCATAGGAGCCGACCACCCATAATCCATGAATCATTGTTGAAGCCACAATCTCTGTCCGAAGATAGTGAAAATGAATAAATCATTCAATTTTGAAACTTATTTAGTATCGAAACATTATGCTGCAAAGATGGGAGAAATTTGTACTTACGAATTTGTCACATGTCTTTTAGCCCCAGATCTCTCCTTTGGAACTGTTATAATACTCCCAACGGTTCTCATTGACATATCCGACTAGTAGGGACCAATGATTGTGAGCGTGCAATACGTAGACTAGAGTCTTGCACTCTATTGCGTCCATAACACTTTCTCCCTTTGGACCAAAGGCCATATCATCCCCGGTCTTTAGGCTATTTTCCCAGAAACTCTGTAAGACAAGCATCTAAGACATTAAACAACTAAGATATTAAACCTGTTGAGTAAAAATTTTAAGTGTTTTTAATCTTTTAATACACTTACGCATATACTAGAGTCAGCCAAGTATGCATCCTTGCACTTGTCCGTAGCACATCAAACCAGAAATATATGATACTCGAATCCATCTAAGTGCCCCCGTCCAATAAATCTTTGAGGGACTTAGAATTGACGCACGAGATTATCATATCCACCTACTCATTCTCGTCAATGCAATGAGTTGAGTGATGTTGAATTAGTAAAAAACCCAACAACCTGAGAATTACTACGGAAGTGTTTTCACCATTTGTAGTTACCTATGCGTGGAATATTTGTAGAAATCCATCAAAAGTTCCTTCTCCACTTCTATCAGAAGATATCCATTTGGGCCAATGGATGTTGACAATCAAGAAACCTATCTGGAATCTTCCTCAGCCTCGGTATGTGCTTGCACCTCCATATCAATGAATCAATTGTAGCTGGTAAAGGAGCTACAATGATTGCCTGGCAAGTGACCTTCGGAGGTGTGTTGTATCATTGGGGACTGGGTGAGGCAAAGATAAGACCCTCGATAGGGATGTCGTCCACGTCACCAAAGGCCGCATCAAGGTTGCTGGCATCAACTTCATGTACTTGCTTCTCAACTAAAGTGTGAGAGGATGATACCTTCAAGGGGGAGTCATCTATCATTAAGGGAGCACCGATACTAAGTCGGGGCTTCTTTGAGGGGCTTTTTACGGACTTCCCATTAATCCTTGAACGCTTTGGCGTTAGTCATCTATCTTTAAGGGAGCATCGATACTAAGTCGGGGCTTCTTTGTGGGGCTTTTTACGGACTTCCCATTAATCCTTGAACGCTTTGGCGTTAGTCATCTATCTTTAAGGGAGCATCGATACTAAGTCGGGGCTTCTTTGTGGGGCTTTTAACGGACTTCCCATTAATCCTTGAATGCTTTGGCGTTCTGATGGTCTACAAAATGAAGAAAGTGTGGTAAAGAAATCACCAAAATCATTCATTACATTAACCAAAGATTGTAACCTATGCATATACTTGGAAGTATTCATACAAGCAATTCGCAAAATGAAATGCTGAAATTTATTTATATTCTTACCATCATGTCATCATCTTCTGAAGCGGAAGTACTACATGTCTCGACGTAATCCTCGTACGTTGTCCCAAATGTGGACCTGAATCTATCGACCTTTTTCTTAATCAAACTTATGAAATTGACTAGGTCCACATTTGCAGCGATCGAACGATCACATGACTGTACAACGTGGTCGAGGAAGAGAGACCTATGGTGAACATATTGAAAGGATCCCATTAGAAGATATATGAACTAAATCAATGTGAAGCAAATTAAGGGATGCAAATGCTGTGAACGTCATACCCGACTCTATAGGACAGTAGGAGAACGAGCATCAGGCTGTGGGGAGGATCCCTTTGTGGCTCGTTGTGTAGCCTGACACGGCTAATACCCATGATGGTATTCGCTAAATACCATCTCATGTATGCTTCTTCATCCTCCCCGTCTTTTGATTGTTCTTTTCTCACTAGCAAGTTGTTTGCCCAAGCTCCCATGACTTGACCTCCTCCTCGTGCACTAGTCTCCTGTCTATAATAGATCTCCCTTTATTTTCCTTCCTTACGATGGGCCTGCCAAAGCATGGAGGCACCGTCTGTCTCAAGCCAAACTGCCTCATAACCCTAGGGGAAGGGTGACACTCAAGCACCCAATATGATATAAGGGGAGAGTATGGTGAAAAGTGCTTTGTCATTCTTCGACACATGATTAAAAAATTCTTTTCCGTACTTTTTTTTCGGTTGCCACTTGAATTGTGCATGAAGCATTAAGTAAATTAGCACTTTTAAAGAAAGTATAAAAAGGATGGAAAAATCGTAATGAACTAATTATACCTCATCATACGTGAGGTAATTTAGTTGCTTACGCACTTCTCGCACAGTCGTCAACTGGTTCATTCCATGATGTTGGGAGGCCTATGTAACCATCAGAGGAAACTGTATGTCATAGTATTAATGTTAGTTTGGCCTTAAACCTCAACCAATCTTCATTCTAGTGTATGCACAGATCTGTTAAAAGAGAGGGATTCATTAGAACATTAAGATATAAATAGTGAAAGTTTGAACAAAGTATTTATGAAGCTCACCCGAAGAAGCTAGAGGAGGCCAGAAACTGACTTAAACTTCTTCTCAAAAGCATCACTCTCGTCGGTAGGGTCGGGCATTTCACTCTTCTTGAGCCCTTCCCAATGAACTCTATTGTTTAGCATTCTATACAGGTTGGCTAAACAAGCGGAGGCCCATGAGTAGGGCCTGAACTTTTTAATCAACTCTAAAATATAGATGGGGCCTTGTGCCCCTGAAGAATTACAAAGAATTTGTCTCGCCACACAAAAAAAAAAGAAAGAACAAATAGGCCCAAGTGTTGCACTTCTCCTTGGCCTTGTTGGAAGTAGATGGGCCTCATGGATAGATTTCAAAAACGTTGACCCACTTGACTCAGGGATCAAGTATCCATAAGGCTACAAAACCCAATCCAAGATCCAAAAACCTCAAACTCATGATCAAGATTAGTAAAACACTATCTTCAAGATAGTAAATAGCAGCCAACAAGCAACCACAAAAATCCACAATATTCAAGAAAGTAGATTATACCTTGGGAGCTCGGTTGTGCTCTAATGGAGAAGTTGGCAACTTGTTTGATGAAGAACTCTTCTTTGTAGCAAATTACGATCTCTAAGACTTTGTTGTCTTCCATGCTATGACCCGTTTCAGATTTCTATTCTCAAGGAAAGTGGTGGGATCTCCAAAAGAAACTAACTAGAAGCTTTTGAAGGAAAACTAGAAGAAAACTAGAAGAGGGAGGAGAGAGATGGGCGTGCAACACTTGCACTCTACGGGGTTGGGCGTGAATTCCAAGAGTGGTGGACGTCCAACCCCTTATTTCCCCTTTTATAGCTCCAAGCAACCTCTACTTACTAGTTAATAATGCAAGTCTCACTTCCATAATAATTAGTAACTTTCTTCTTTCTAATTATTATTAGAAGTCTCACTTTCATAACAATTAGTCACTTTCTATTTCCTTTCCCTTTTGAGTTTTAGTAGAATTAGTAATGATCTAATCTTGGGCTAGCGTGAGGACCATTAGGGATTCCATAGAAAGCTGGCTCCAACTGGGACACCCTGACCCCACATCTCATGTGCAATTCTGGCCCATAGTTAATTGCAAATAACTCCACTATATAAATGCAATTGAACTTCAGTCTTAGGAATAAATTACAAAGAAGACCCCAAACTCCCTTATTACTACAAGTAGGCCCCTTTATCCATATCCATGGATCAATTGGATTAAACATGTCCAACTAATTTAGATCCACATCTTTTTATCCTTGAGACCCAATCAATTACATATATTTCATTTTTGCACGACGCCAAACGCCTGTTACACAATTTGGACCTTTCAATATGTGGTTCATCTAAATACACCTTTAAAACCCATTGGATATGTGACACTCAAGTTGTGTAACCTTTAACTTCTTCTGTTTTGATAAACTCAGTTACACCTAACTCTAAAGTCCTTTCATTCTTTGCAACAACCAATTGCATATAATAAGCATCCAAACGGGGCCTTAAATTGTTCATTGGCTTTGTATGTGTTTCTGATGTATTCTCGTTGCCCTTCTTCATTCGTCGGTGATAGGTAAGAGAGAGAGAGATTTGGCTATTGATGATATTCATATTCATTATCTGTATCATTTTTTTTCAAATCAAACTGAAAAGGAATTGACTAAGTTAGACAAACTTGACACTAACACATCCTTTTTTTTTTTTTTCTCTAAGACCAATCCAGGAATTGAGATAAATTCAAATTCCAGCATGGTTCAGCCCGTCCAAATATTATCCAATGCAAAATCCCAAGTGCACATACACGGAATGTTGAAGCACCTGAAGATGCTAGCTTGGATTGACAGATACATTGGCATTGTGGAGTTCGCAGGAATAACTGTTTGGCTTATGCATCAGGTTTGCAACATCAAACTTTAGATTGATTGACACATGTTATCCATTGCTTATGCTTTATATAGCTAACAAAAGAACATGGTTTTTATATGAGTAATATCATTTATGTATTTATCTTTATCTTTTTGAAAAATTTGCATCAAACTGCACAAATCAAATGAATTTAAATGGAAATATAGCAAGATGATAGTATATAGTTCATCTTCAAGGAATATGAAGTTGGTCAACATCGTTCTTTTGTTAGAATCCATCCAATCACTTAATTAGAATTGTTTCACTTCTGTGTCTTTTAGGTCCAAAGACCTGCCAAACGAGCATATGGAATGTTTTACATGTGTGCCATGTGTGCAGGAACAAGTCTTTAATATATCTTTTTTTTAATTTTTTTAAAACTGACAATAAAATTTGTGAATGCAGTAATGTTTTGGGGAGGTCGCAGTTGATTTGAGTACTTTGTTGGACAGAATCAAGCCTTCAAGTGTTACTTTGTTGATCAAATAATGAGGAATTGGAGGGAAGTGGCTGGTATTTACTAGCGACTTTTTCTATTTGTTTTTTTGTCTCTTTCTGTTTTTGCTGGGTGCCCTGGTTTTGGCTGGTTTCTATTTTTCTGGTTTTGTTGAAAGCTTGTCAGTTTACTTCTCTTATACTACTTGCTTTAATGAAAGTTACCATTAAAAGAAAATGTCAAGGCAGTAGAGAAAGAGCAAGATAGGGGAGCCTTTACTACTGGAACAGTATATATTTTGTTAGAAGAAAAAACAAAAACACACTATTAGAAAGAAAACATGCAGAGGCATTAAATGACGGACACTGGAATGTAAGGCCTATAAACTCCCTCTTTAGCCAAGGAATCGGTAATTCTATGCCTTCCTTATTGTATATTGGAAAACCACTTCAAAGTGCCTTATTAAGATGTGTATTTGTTCACTAGATGCTTTACTTGGGTTCTAAAAATACAAGTGGCCTTAAGTGTGGAACCCCCGAGATTATAGGCACGAAGGAACTCCCATGACCTAAATTGCTCTAATATCACTTAAAGAAATTTCAGATGCCACCCAAAACCCTTACAAATTATGTTAAACTTGCACTAATACCAACATATGTAAAGCTTATGTGTCTTAACAAGATTGTAATTGCTAAGAATTGTTTGGGATAGTTTTTCACATAGATAGTAAAATATAGAAGAAAAGGAGCTTTGAACTCTTGTCAGTCAAAGGCTTCCATGTGTTTGATTAAATCATGAGGATGAAATTGGAAGTCCTCTTTAAAACTCCATGGGATGGGATTTATTGTTATGCACGGCTTCAAATCCAAATTCCAGTAATGAAGAACTTGTTATGCTCTTTAACTATGTGCGGTGATGATGTAGGTTACTTGAAATTCCAAGTGCCTGTAAATACCATCTTACGTGGGAATGTAGAGAACTCATATGCATTTTTCGCATATCAATAGCTGCCTCAACAAAAATGCTTTCCTCAAAAAATGCCTTCCCATGGATCCTTTGACAAATGATCTCTTTAAGATTGCAAAGGATAGAGCTTTTTTGTGGTAATTTCCGACTAAACTTTCTCTAGAACATTGATTGTAGAGCATGCCTTTTTTGAATCTTCTATGATAATTGATCAAATGATTGTTCTTTCTTGCAGCAAGTTTATCAATGCGGCATTTCCAAGGACGATTGGTAAATGGGTTTTGTATACCAAGAGAGTATTTATTCCATGGAAAAGGAATGAAAACCACACTCTCTACATCAATTCTACAAAGACTCTTGGATGTATTGTTATCAACGATTCTAGAGAGGGTAAGTCAATGCATTGTTTTCATAGTGATTTCTTGATATTAGTCTTGACGGTTCTGTATAACATGCACAAAATGTGCTACTTTAGTCTTTTTTGGCCTATAAATTAACTAGATAATAGTCCTATGATTTCAGGAACTTTTTGTTTCCATCTTATTCCTTGTAAGTTTTGATTAGGTTTTCATATTCTTTAGAGTTTTGATGTTAAATATCTGTAGAAGATTGTATTGAAGTATATATTAGCATCTTACAATGTGTTATCGAAGTTGAAATACATTATTTGATCACAGCAGAATGAAAGTTTTGTTTTATGCATTAATGAAATTGAACATACATAATAAGAACTAGACACCTGTATGTCTAACCTTTTTTTATTGTAGTAAACATGTCTCTAGACACTGAGGCTGTCACTAACAACTACGTGTAATGCACGTACCTATCTAGACTGGAGTTTCCTAATTCCTTATCCATGATCAGTACTACAATAAAGTGGCTAAGAAGAAGATAGAATACAAAGGAAAACATAAGGAAAAACTTTGGGACACCCTTGCCAACATTTAGCCCATCAGATCATCCGTATAAAAAAGGCTTGTACGCTATCACCATTAACCATTGTAATTTTGATGTTTCAGGACAAATTGGTGAGCATGCTATTTATTCTGTGCCTAAAACTACAAATCAAGCTGTACTCAAGAACGGTTTGTGCTAGATTGATTTTTTAAAGTTTTGAAGGAAAAAAAAAAAAAAAAAAAAAACAATGAGTAGCAAAGTTCATGTGCAATTGGACGTGTTCCTGATTGGAAGCAGTTTGAATATTTTAAGGCAAGAAGGCTATAGAGTATAGATTCCTTCATGTGTCGGGATGATGAAGAACTATGAAACCACTTCAAATGGAATACCGACTTAGGTTTTGCCCCCATCGATTCAAATGACTAGCAGAGGCAATTGGCAATTGTGGATCATAATTTGAGTTAAAAAAGTCAGAGAAGCAGTCCACCTAATAGTGATTTCTGATTTCAGCACAACCCGCAACAAAGGAATTTAATAATGATAACCATCCACTCTGCTTAAATATTTAAAAGAATTGCAATATGGAATACACCCAGAGACACTATTAAGTCAGAAAGATTACATGCAATGGATGGCTGACAGTGGCCACAAGAAAAGTAATCCTTAGAGGAAGCCTGGCATTGTAGAAATAACCTGTCGAATGCAAGTAACTATTCATGCTGCTTTCCCTATTAAGAGAAAACAATGAATTGTATACAACATAATTTATATAAAATGCCTACAAGAATTATAATAACAAAAGAAAAAGCTCAATTAATGCCGTGCCTCAAATTGTGGTGGGATCTCAATGTGCTGAAAGCTAGCCAAAGATATAATGATCTCTAGAAAGCTCCTCCCTTGTTGGGGTGCAACTTGGCCAGGTCATTGCAGGTTTCGGACCAACCCAAAACCAAGTTGGTATAATGGAACGTTTTATGTGCAGAATATTCTACAGGGAATCAGATCCTCCCTCTTTTAAAGTAAGGAACCCTTGTACTGGGCCCACCTAAATGCGTGCAAATAATGAAGAAAGGAAAGGGAGATGGATAGGGTGTGGATAAGGCGTAGACTTAAAATGGTCCCAATCAACCTATCCTTACCCATGATTTGGAGACCTCAACAACCCTCAAATAAAGTGCATCTTTTTGTATGATTCAATGATTTGGAGACCTCAACAGCCCTCAAATAAAGTGCATTTTTTTCTATGATTCAATCTAATTCTGGATATTAGTGTGATGGATGTCAAATTGGGGTGGGTGCTAATAAATATGGGCGCTAATAAATGTAGGGGCAGGTGTGTGTAAAGATTTGGATACATCCATTATACAAGGACTCCATTAAAAGTTCCTAATGTTGAAATAAGTAACCAGTTCCCTCATGAAAATTGTAAAAATAAACATGATTATAAACATAAGACTCTGCTTTGGTTATGATGTAGATGCAGGTTAAGCCAAAGAGGATGTAAGAGAAACATTGGTGTTGACCATGTTAGGACTTGTGTTCATAACTAAATCAAAGTTCAAGCCCATTCTGAACACGCCATTAATTCAACAACTCCACGGTATAGAGGAGGTTGGTATATGGACTTTTTGGTTTCTCACCCAAATCTCTCACCTATAATCCCTATCCCAAATCCATTTCTCTCTCCTAATTCTGATTTTTTTTTCTACCTTTTTTTTTTTTTTTTTTTTCCTATCTTAGTTTGCAGTTCTTTGAAGTATAAATTCAGCTCTAAGATGGGGAAGACGATATCAAGCTTGCCATTGTGGCTTTGGAAGTTACTTTCCGGCAAAGGCTCGATTGTTCCTTTGCTCAAGTTGATGTTAGAAACGGTATACGGCAACCATCATAGACACTGGATGTCTTGTATAGTGTTGGGGTTTTACATGTTTTTTTATTTTGGTGTGCTTTGTTCTGTTATTAAATATTGTTTGTTTAAATTTTTTAGGGTTTAATTAGTTGTTTGGAATTAGAACTTGAGTTTGTGACATAATAAAATCATATGAATTATTATTATTACTATTATTGTGATTTCGTTTTGTTGGTTGTGTTTGATTTGATATGTACTTTATGGAGCATTGGCAGGAATGATTGTTATATTAACCGTGTAGAGCTTAATTTGGTTTTGGAATTTAGAAATTGATTTTGTGATATGATTAAATGCTTTGGGAATGCTTTATGAAACTGTGTAGGTTCTTTTTTTTTTTTTTTTAAAATGCTTTGTGAAGGCACATTTGATATACACTGAATGGAAATTCTGGTAGAGCAAAAGATAATGCATTTTTGTTCCTTTTATTTTCTTCATGTTTTGTTATTTTTTTATGTACATGTTCTCAACCAGTTATGGTTAATTAGGTTCTCATTTGGAATTTATGCCTACTTGAATTTAAATTAGTTGTTTTAAATTTGTTATGGAGGATTTGGATATACAAAGATAAAATTGATGGTAGAAATAATTGGTTTTTAATTGTTATGAACTGCAGAGCAATTTGTTTAAGGATTAATCCTTTCCCCTTTCTGGTTTGATCAGAATCAAATGCAACTATATGAATCAGACCCAATAATTCAAGAATTTTAAAGATGAATAAAAATACTACATTTGAATATGAATTAATTTTTTCATTTTAGTAACAACTACATGATATAAGAGCTTTTACTAGCTGGTATTCTTTTGCATTTTGATTTGTTTCTTGTTTTTTTTAATTGACGTTTCCCCCCCTCTTTTCTGTGTTTACATCTAAACTTCCTCTTTATATTCTTCCCCTTGAAATGTTTACCAAACTCTCAATTTTTAAGAAATATATATACGTATCTCTCAATAAATCTGTCGAACAAATGAACTGCATTAATGTATTTGTGTTATGTTTTCTCCTTGGAGGAAACCTATAATATCCCAATTAAAAAGTTATGGGTTGTTTTTAGCAAATTCTATGTCTTATGATTTTGAGGGCTCATAGGGTAGGATTCTTCTATTTGTTCTGCAGTGAGGTAACCTGAATGTCCCTGTTAAGATCTTATGGGTTTTTGGAGTTAATTTCATATCCTGTGGTTATACGAAGCCTAAAATTTCTCTGTTAAACTCTTTAGTGTTGTTAGAGTGAGTTCTATATCTTATGATTTTCGGGGTAATGGAGTAGTTTGTTCTATTTCTTTTGTAGTGAGGCTTGTAATTATGAGAATGTTCCTATGGGACTCGTTCACATGCACACCTACGTGCAGTTCCAATTCCTTTATTAAGATGAACTTAAGTACTCCAAGCTCTTCCTTCTATTCCATTTGCATCTTCCTTTATAGTGATGTTATACGACTTCTAGTGTTTCTGGTCATTTCACTTTTTTGTCTAGTTTCAACTTAGATAGTTGAAAAGGTTACAATAGTAGAAAAGTATGCATTAAGGCATATTTCTTCAGTCCTTTTTTTTTTTTGGGTCTTATTTCAAGGTTTCAATCTCGTTCTTATGTTCTCCCTCTCTAAACATGTCTCAACGTACTCCAACTTATCTCTTAACACCAATTTGTTTGGAAAATGTTCTATTGCTTGTTATGGATTAGAAGTTTCAGATGCAAGTGCCCACCATTTTGTTTCTCTAAAGCATGTGATTTTTTTGTTAGTTCCAAGGAACCCACTTCCACATATATTGCAAAATCAACTCACTTCAGAATGTCATCTTTTTTGTTAGGGATCGAAATACACGCACGATCTACGAGAAACAATCAATCAATCACACAGTCAATCCACGAGACACAGATTTACGTGGTTCGGCAAGATTGCCTACAACCACGGGAGATTCACGCCATTCACTATTATTGGAGATTCCCACAAGAGTACAAGCACTCACTGTCTCTCTTGTTCTCTTCTCAATTTCACCGTAATAACAATCCTCTCACCACCCAGTATAAATACATGAAACCCTAAACCTCCAGACAACCACAACCATCAGATCTTGCCTCATAACAGATGGTCCAGATTAAACCGACACATTACAGATAAACCCCTGTAATTAAATAAAGTCTAAATTAGGCTTCACCAACCCATCAATCTCCCACTTGAAGACTGATCATACTGAATGGCTTTGACAATAACAGAACATGGCTAAGAATCTCGATACCTCATCTTCATGCTTGAAGACCAACTGAAGCTGAGCACAGCTTCAGTTTCTCTGTAGTTACCACCTTAGTGAACATATCTGCAGGATTCTCACTTGATAAAATCTTCTCTAGTTTCAACACTTTTTCTTCCAGAAGCCATCGTATGAAGTGATATCTGATCCGTATGTGTTTGGTTTTTGGATGAAAGGCTGAATTCTTTGCAAGATGGATGACACTCTTATTGTCACTGTAAAGCCTGCTAGTCTCTTGCTTCTTACCCAACTCTTCCATTAACTCCTGTAACCAAATCATTTCCTTACTAGCTTCTGTAGCGGCAACATACTCTGCTTCTGTGGTTGAAAGTGCAACGACATCCTGTAATTGAGATTTCCAACTGACTGCTGCACTGCCCAATGTGAAGACATATCCTGTAGTGCTTCTGCTTCTATCAAGATCTCCTGCCAAGTCCGAATCAACATAGCCATGCAATTTAATCTCTGATCCTCCAAAATGCAATGCTGCCTTTGTGGTGCCTCTCAGATATCTGAGAATCCACTTAATTGCTTCCCAATGCATTTTTCCCGGATTACTCATAAATCTGCTTACAACTCCCACTGCATGAGCAATGTCTGGTTTAGTGCAAACCATAGCATACATCAAGCTACCAACAGCTGAAGCATATGGGACCTTGGACATGTTCTCCTTCTCCTGTTCTGTCTTAGGAGACAACTCTTTTGAGAGTTTGAAGTGGCTGGCTAGCGGAGTGCTAACTGGCTTAGCACCATGCATGTTGAACTTGTTTAGAACCTTTTCAACATATTCTGCCTGAGACAACTTCAATGTGCGATTTTTCATGTCTCTACTAATTCTCATACCAAGAATCTGATTTGCAGCACCCAAATCCTTCATTTCAAATTCCCTTGACAACTGCTTTTTCAAATTATTTATTGCATGCATATTTGAACCTGCAACGAGCATATCATCTACGTACAAGAGTAGAATAATGTAACAGTCATCAAAACTTTTGAAATAACAACAATGGTTTGCATGACATCGTTTGTAACCTGTGTTGTACATAAAACTGTCAAATTTAATATACCATTGTCCTGGGGCTTGCTTCAAACCATATAAACTCTTTTTGAGCTTACACACCATTTCCTCCTTCCCTGGCACAGCATATCCCTGTGGCTGATGCATATAGATGTCTTCTTCCAAGTCACCATGGAGAAACGCAGTTTTCACATCTAATTGCTCAAGATGTAAATTTTCTACTGCCACAATGCTCAACACACTTCTGATTGTGTTCAATTTAACCACAGGAGAAAATAACTCAGAGTAATCAATACCTGCCTTCTGCTGGAAGCCTTTTGCAACTAATCTAGCTTTGTATCGCTTGCTACCGTTATGTTCTTTCTTCAATTTGTACACCCACTTGTTGTGCAATGCTTTCTTTCCCTTAGGCAACTGAACTAAGTCCCATGTCTGGTTTGATGATAAAGATTTCATTTCATCTTCCATGGCTTGTTCCCACCTTGCCCGAGTTTTAACCTGCAATGCTTCTTCATAACATTCTGGCTCACCACCATCAGTTAACAACAAGTAAAACAAAGAAGGTGAATAGCGTTGTGTAGGCTTAGGAGTCCTAGATGACCTTCTTACTGGGGCAGGTGTTTGAGGGTCCACCTACGGGTTTTCATTTCCATGTACTTCAGGTACATCATTTTCAGAAGTGCCATTCAGTTCTAAATATTCATTGCTGTCCTCATGCACCTTGTCCTTGTTTTTGTGCATCAATTTCTCATTGAATATAACATTTCTGCTTCTAATGATTTTTCTATTTTCTTCATCCTAGAAGCGGTAACCGAACTCATGAGAACCATATCCAATAAAAGTGCATTTCCTAGATTTAGAATCTAGTTTGTCTCTTTTTTCAGCATCAACATGAACATAAGAGATACAACCAAATACTTTTAAGTGTGAAAGGTTTACCTCTTTTCCGGTCCAAGCTTCCTCTGGTAGTCCACCATCCAAAGGTACTGAAGGCCCTCGATTGATCAAGTATGTAGCAGTATTCACTGCTTCCGCCCAAAACTGCTTGGGCAATCCAGCATGTAGCCTCATACTTTTGGCACGCTCAACAATTGTCCTGTTCATGCGCTCAGCCACACCATTTTGCTGTGGTGTATTGGGAATGGTCTTCTCTCGCTTAATGCCATTTTTTGCGCAATACTCCTCAAATTCTTTGCTGCAGTACTCTCCCCCATTATTAGACCTTAGGCATTTCAGTTTCAAACTTGTTTCGTTTTCAACCAAAGCTTTCCACTTCTTAAAAACATCAAACACATCAGACTTGTGTTTCATGGGATATACCCATAATTTCCTGGTAGCATCATCAATGAATGTAACAAAGTAAGAAGATCCACCAAGAGAAGGTACCTTAGTTTGTCCCCACACATCTGTGTGTACTAGTTCCAACCTTTCTGACTTCGGTGGCCTGCCTACTTTAGAGAATGTAACTTTCTTCTGCTTTCCGAAAACACAGTCTTCACAGAACTATAAGTCCAAGGACTTGAGTTCTTCTAGCTTACCTTTAGAATGAAGAATCTTCATCCCTTTCTCACTCATGTGTCCGAGTCTATAGTGCCATGTGTTTAAGTCAATGCCTTTATCTGCAACTGCAATGGAACTTGTAGAGCCGTTGGTCAAATAAAGAGTTCCTTCTTTCTTACCGCGAGCAACAACCATACTCCCTTTTGTAACTTTCTAGAAATCATCTGCAAAAACAGTTACGTGACCAGAGCTAGCAAGCTGACCAATTGATATGAGGTTTCTCTTCAGGCTAGGTACATGCCTGACATCATTCAATTGCCATATACTGCCATTTGGCAATTTGATCTGAACATCTCCCTTGCCAATTATGTCATAAGGCTCATCATCACCAAGATAGACTTTTCCAAAATCACCTTGTACATAATTTTTGAGATATTCTTTATGTGCAGTGGCGTGAAAGGACGCACCCGAATCTATAACCCAAGATTCAGACTTATAATCAAAAGAAAGAATTAAGGCATCTTAAACAGCATCACCTGCGACATTTGCGGAAGCTTCGTTATCCTTATAACCGTTCTTTTGCTTATTCTTCTTTGGTGGAGCTCTGCAATCCTTTTTCAGATGTCCCTTTTTGCCACAATTCCAGCATTCGATTTTGCCTTTTGAAGATCTTGACTTGCTCCGTGATTTTGGTCTTCCATGACTTTGCTCTCTCTTAGATGACCTTCCTCTGTTTCCCACATTCAATACACTTCCTGATGATTCACCTGAAGGTTTCCTGCGAATTTCCTCATCGAGGATAACACTCACAACATCATCAAATTTCAGTTTGGCTGGTCCTGAAGAATTATTCAGTGATATAACCATACCATTCCAGCTGTCTGGTAAAGAAGACAAGACCAACAAAGCCCAAATTTCATCTTCGAAGTGTACGTTAACAGAGGATAACTGGCTCATGACCGTGTTAAACTCGTTCAGGTGTTCAGCAACAACCCCATCTTCAACCATCTTCATGTTAAACAACTTTCTCATCAAAAAAACTTTATTTGAGGCGGAAGGTTTTTCATACATTCGAGATAGGGCATCCATAACATCTTTAGTGGTTTTCTCCTTTGATATATTGAATATAACAGACTTTGATAGAGAGAGACGAATAGTACCTAAGGCTTTCCTGTCGAGTACCTCCCACTCTGCATCTGACATTGTTGTAGAAATTCTTCTGGTAGAGGAGATCTTCAATCTGCATCTTCCAGTACGTGAAGTTTGTGCCATTAAACTTCTCAATTGTGAGCTTCATGTCGTCTGTCATTGCTCCCACTCAAATCAAGCTCTATCTACTTGATATAAATTCTGCTGGTCAAACTGTAAATCCGTTCTGTCTACCTTGTAGATCTCGTTGATACGAATCCAACAAAAAAAAAAACAGAGCGCAATTCTGAGTCCGGATGGCTTCAGAAATCAAGAAACAATTCTGGTCCTTGAATCCGATCAAACTGGGTTGTTGACCGTACTGCTGCGTCAGGATGACGTCAGCGTCTGGCTGGCTGCTGGGCTTCTCCTTCACGGACTGGGCCGGGTCAGACCTGACCTGGACTGGAACCTGGCCTGGAAACTGACCCAAGAACGGCTGGGCTTCTGGAGTGGGTCAAGTCGGACCTGACCTGAATCAACCCAAGACCTGGGACGGGCCCAACTGGGTCTTCTTCCTCAACTGTCTCTGCTTCAGAACTGAGACTGCAGCCCCATCTCCCTCTTCGTCTTCAGCGGCGACGACGGGCGGGCAGCCGGACTGCAAGGCGGCGGCAACGGCTCGGCGACGGAACAGCGGCGACAGCGACGGAAGACAGCAGCGTCCGGCAACGGCTGCGACGGCAATGTGGGCAGCGGCAGAACCCCTTTTTTTCCTTTTCCTTCTCCGGTGGAGACGACAAGGGACAGCGACAGCAGTTCTCTCCCTTCCGGTTCCGGCGACTGCGACTTCCTTCTTCTCCGGTGGTACTGGGCGGTGATGGATGGCAAGCAGATCAGGATTCGAGCGTGGCCCACTTGGTTGATCAGAGCGCCTTTGATCGTCGATCTACAACAGTGCCCGAACCCCTTTTTTTTTGTGATTACTGTGCTGCGAATCAAGAGATCAAGATGATCTCTTCTCCGGGATTAAACCCAATCTGATCTTGATCGCGCGCGAAACCTGGCTCTGATACCAGTTGTTAGGGATCGGAACACACGCACGATCTACGAGAAACAATCAATCAATCACACAGTCAATCCACGAGACACAGATTTACGTGGTTCGGCAAGATTGCCTACATCCACGGGAGATTCACGCCGTTCACTATTATTAGAGATTCCCACAAGAGTACAAGTACTCACTGTCTCTCTTGTTCTCTTCTCAATTTCACCGTAATAACAATCCTCTCACCACCCAGTATAAATACATGAAACCCTAAACCTCTAGACAACCACAACCGTCGGATCTGGCCTCATAACAGATGGTACAGATTAAACCGACACATTACAGATAAACTCCTGTAATTAAATAAAGACTAAATCAGGCTTCACCAACCCATCATTTTTTTATAGCATGTAGTTGATATCTAGAGTCTAGGGAGGCAGAACACAAGAAGCATGAATTTTGTGATTCTGGTAAAGCTCACAAAGAGTCACATAGATGCAGGCCTAATATAATCTGGACTGGGCCTTAGGGCCCATTTGAAGCCTGTAGAGATGTTGGAAGCATTCACAGGGAAAAGGTTTTTAAGTATTCCAACATAATACTACAATTCACAGGTAAGAGGTTTTTGAGATAAAAACTGATGTTATGCTCGTGTTAAGTGCTTGCAAGTGACAAAATTTCATTGGAGATTTCTATATCATAAAGTAGTGTTATCACTACTAATGAATAAATATTCTACCCTTTAGCAAAAAAAAAAGAGGTAGTGTTATCAATGATTGTCTATCAGAAAGCCAGTTTCATGCAAACCTTTTCACGCTTTACTCGTTTTCCTTGGTGCGACACATGAGCTCCTTTGACAACAGCAACTGACCTGAACAACAAATAATTACTGTAAATGAAGAAACATTTACAATATTATCCAAGAACTAGGTCATCCTAACGTTGTGTGAAAGACAAATGCCTCAAGACATTCATCATATATCACGTAGACACAATCCCTAGCTGCAGAAATCCAAATTTAGCAAGAATGAAAATTGGCACTCCAAAATATCTAGTTACCAGGTAGAATCTGTCAATCCTACGCACAACATTCTTGTGTGGATTATGGGCCATTTGCCCATTGGATGATTGAAGGACTTGGACATCAATGGAAGAAAGTTCCCAACTGGCAGGTTGGATCATCCACCCCAACTGATTCATAGGGTGAGGATATTCATATTTGATAGGCCCAAATGAATAGTACATTCGTTCACCCCATAGATGGCATGCTTTGTGCACCAAACCATGGGTAAAATTGATGGCTAGTACTGCCAAAGTAAAAGGGCATCTACCAAAAGATTCAGGGATACGAAAACATAATTTAAAACGGCAATTAGTTGAAACCTGAAAGAAGAATGCTTAACAATGTCACTGGTGTTCATCATCGTTAAACATAAAAAGTATACCTCCTCCCTCTCTCATTGGAGTCATATATGGGTGCATAGGAGTCCGTGATGGATGCATTGGCATCTCACTTCCAATACCATAACGAGGTGTTTCACTAATAAAGTAAACCAAGAATAAGATAGTGTCAGAAGATGTTTAACTTACAATCAAGAATTTGACAATAGCAAAAGTTACAATGCATTACCAGAATGGAGTTGCAACGGACACAGTATCAGAAATCATATTGTGATTCACTGCACAATACCAGAAGATAATTTCCTTGATAGAGAGTAATAAAGCAAGATGGAAAAGAACGACAAAGAAAAAGAAGAGGATTTACCTGTTACAACCTTCATTTGGGACTCCAATTCCACACGGACAGATTGACCATTAACATCTACAACTCGACCATGGTATCCCTTAAAAGGACTAAAGATAATTTTTATAGTACTTCCAATCAAAGAATCAAGCCCCCTTCTACCTCTACATCATCCCCCAGTTGCATCAGAATTTTATATAGGATCATTACAATGATTCATAATAAAGAAAATAACAAACCACATCGGCTGAAAATGAAAAAATAACAAATTTTAAAGATGCTTTTGTATAGACAACCAATAAGGATCAATTTGACTACATCATACAATCTAATGGAGGCGATCCCCCTCGCAAGTAGGCGGTCTTGAAGTTCCAAATCTTGAACCCTCTGTACCGTGCACAAGTAATCACCTAGGAGTGAAACAACAAATGCCATATGTATGAAACACAAAAACGTTCTTCCAGTGGAAGAAGGATTGGAATTACAGAACTCTAGTGAAAAAAACAAGAATGTTGAGAGGCATGCATTTCTTGAAGAATGCCTACTTGAAAAAAACGTTCTTCAAGTAGGCGGTCTTGAAGTTCCAAATCTTGAACCCTCTGTACCGTGCACAAGTAATCACCTAAGAGTGAAACAACAAATGCCATATGTATGAAACACAAAAACGTTCTTCCAGTGGAAGAAGGATTGGAATTATAGAACTCTAGTGAAAAAAAAAAGAATGTTGAGAGGCATGCATTTCTATCGATGCCCCCACGTGATCCGGCTTACAAGTACACATGACTGAGCTTTAGCACAAATGTAACCAGCATGCTTAAGGTGATGGTGATCATAAATGAACAGAACTCTTTTATATATGTGTTCAACCGGACCCTGCTTGTCCCGTCAACAGAACTCTACCTTTTGCCTATTTTGCCAATCTTGTTAGGACCCACTAAACCATGGGTTTCCATCTTGTATTAATTGCCTTTCCCAAATTTCACTGTTTGCAATCTCGGCACCTCACCATTGGCAGAACACCACAAGCTTTTCAACCCGAGCTCTGTAATTTGACAAGATCGAGAACAATTGGCTAATACCTCTGCATCTATACAGTACATTAAAGAGCTAAAGTAAGCTGATTTTGGCTCATCTTCTTTCACTTTACCTATTTACAATGCCTTAACGTGATACCATCCTTTGTTTAACTATAGAAAAAACAACACTGCTTGAAACCACTACCCCCACATCCATTTCTTCCCATCCAAATACTCCAAAACATCAAACAATGAGAAAGAACAAAACCCATTTCATTAAACTCTTCAAGAACACATATTCTCGTTCACATCTCAGAAGCCAGCAAAACACTCGGAAAAAAAAACAAAAAAAAAAAAAAAAAAAACAAGAACCTACATCCTAAGACGACCTTTTTAGAGGGAAAAGCTCTATATAGATCATATCTAAAACTCATTAACCCACATCCAAAAATCAGTTTTTAGGATATATACATATACACATCCAAAAAGTATCTTTTACAAGAAAAATGCTCTACATAGATCCCATGTCAATAAGAGACATTAAACCAGATGAACTAACTCTAAGACAGTATTTGAAGCAATACCTTAACTTCACAAGGTTCCAATCAATTCAAAAGCAGTTCCCAGAAAGACCCATCACTGAACTAAAGGTTTTTGGTACATATTCAACATAAAAGAGAATCGAAAACACTTACATGAACTTAGTCCCAATAGATTTATGCAGTTTCTCAAGGGTTTCCATGAAAAGCTCTGGACTGGCAGAAACTTCCTCAAATGTAGCAAGTGCGGAAGGATAGATGTTGGTGTTGGCTTCCATCTTTGCTGGGGAAGGTGGTGGTGTTGTGGAAATACCTGTTGCAGAAGATATGGAAAAAAGATGGCTCTTAGTTGGAAAAGTAGAGGTGAGAAGTATAAGCATTCTTTGAAATTTTAGAACTTGTAAATAGCTAAACATGAAGCTAAGTTGAAACTTATGACACTAGTTTTTACATAGAACAACTCACTGGTACACTTAATTCTATGAGCTTATTAATACTTGTAGGTATTTGTTGCGACCCTGAATCCCTAATCTGAATTAAGATGCGATCAAGTTTAACGGAGCTGCGACGGTCCACGGAAGATGAGGATTGGGTGTGACCTCGATCCGCACGCCATATAATTTTACCCACAGGCTTCTGCTATGTAAGATTTTGCAGGGATCCCCGATCCACAAGGACCTTTATGGTGGAAGCTTGTGGAGGGTCATTTCATTAAGAATGAAAAGATATCAAAGTAAGATGGCATTACCAAATTGGATAGCAAAAAGGAATTCATTTAATCAATTAGTAATCAGGTTAACAGAAGACTAAGTTTAATTACAACCCAGAATAAGGCCGTACAAAACACTGGCAAAATAATTACAATTATCAAAAGATGATGTTTCCCAAAATAATAAAAACCCAAAAGATAATGTTACAAGCTATGCAGCCTTGGACACTACTCTATGTCGTCAGCTGCCCACTCTCGAATAACTGGTGGATCCTATTGGACTGTTGTAGGGTCCGGTTCGAGCACGTAGACAAGCTCATTACCTACGGCATCATGCTTAGATCAGACGAGAGTGTGACAAGTATTCAAGATAAAATCATAGTTTGCAAGTACAAACATAATATAAATATAGGTGACTAATCAAGAAATTAATGTAAAAGAGATGGGCAAGTCGATGCAAGAAAATATGATTGGCCGACTCATAAACAAGAATTAAAATCAGACTAATGACTATTTGGCAAACCACTTCGCATAAGCCTTGGAAGGGGAGCAATTGCTAGCCCCTAACAAGCGGGCACGGGATACCTCGGAACTCGTCCTGGAGTCCATATCATGGGAGTACCTGGTTTGCCCGGACAGGATGGGTACATTAGTGACACCAGTCACATATATGACTCAAATTGTAGCGAGCAATATATATATATATATATAAAATAAATACTTGCATGACAGCTTGGTGGCGCCGACTCGAAAATCAATGCAGAATGCAGGGCTCAGTGTTTAAATCCAAGATTAATCTGTAATTCGGTTACTCACGATAAATATTTGCAAGTACATATTTATAGGACAAAAGAATGCTAAAAATCATAAATAATGTTGATTCGGCTTTTAAAACGGTAAACGAATTAAACTGGTTTCAAAACAATATTTTCTAAGTCTGAAAAATTTCACAGAAAAACGGGCAGTATTTCGGGTAGGAATAGGGGACCCAAAATGAGTGGCAGAAGAGAAAGGTGACCCAGGTAACTCGGAAATGCAGGGCAATAAATGCATGCACACAAACCGAGAAACACTTATGGATCCTAGTACATCCAATGGTTAAGCAGGGCGAAAAATCACGCACTAAGACCCTTGGAGTCCTATCTGGCAAGATGATAAAATCAGGTTTGCAAGATATATGATAAAAGTACAAGAGTTTACTTGAGAAAATTCTAAACGTGTAAGTACGGTGATTTCCAAGATTACACGCTCAAAGAAATGGATATTAGTGTATTTTTGTACACTTGATGCATTCGGAAGGTGGGAATATCCAATCCATAAGTTCGGATAACTGTGCTATACATGCTTTCATAAATTATCCAGATTTGATTTTGAATTAAAAATTATTAGGTGAAGTTAGGGTATGGGATACATCCAAAATTCTAAGGAATTACGCCCATGTCAATGATTTCCAATCACTAGGCTTCTTATATTTATCATGGTACCAATGGCCCATTCTTAGTGCGCCAAAAATTGTGTTTGGAAGGGTAGAAGTAATATAATTTTCCTCCAAGAAATTGTGGTGCCCTTAAGGGTAAAACAAGGGAGAGTTCAGGTTGCATTCGGTCGTAGACGGGACTTGACGGAAAAGGGTATTCTGCGGGTCCTGGGGTGGGACCCACCGCCAACATATCACAAGCAGCAGCCGCCCGCTGCTTGCAGCCCAGCTGCTGATACGTGGGGCCCAGGTATAGATGATCCAAGGTGGAGGGGGCAGGGGGAGTAACATGAAGAAATCTAGGCCGCCAAGTCAACTGTAGGAGCTGCTGAAACGGCTATTTGCTGTTGCAATCAATCACAAGAAATGAAGACAGATGAGCAAATGTGGACCGGCCGTTGGGATTGGAAACTTATGGCTGCTGGAATTGGAAAAACTTATGGCCGCTGGAATTGGAAACTTATGGCCGCTGGAATTGTAACGAACAGGCTGGAGGTGGGACATCTGGCAGCAGCAGCGGCTGCTTGGATTCAAGAGGGGAGAAGGGCAGGTGGGTCGTGGGCTGGCCGCTGGCCCGGGCTAGCTGGCTGGCTGAGGCAGCAGGCCAGCTGCTGTTGGGCTGGATTTCAAGGGCAGGGGGAAGCTGGCCGCCGGGATCAAGTGGGGGAAAAATGGCCGCTGGGCATGGGGAAAAATGGCCGCTGGACGTGGGGAAATTGGGACAGCTGGCAGCATCAGGTGCTACCTGATACAAGACGGGAAAGGAGAGAGGGACAAGTGGAAAAAGGGGCTGGCCGCTGGCCTTCTTGCAGGCAGGGTGTGTGAGTGTGATCAGCTGGCCGCTGAGCCAGGTGACAGCTAGCTGAAATGCTGGCTGCTGGCCGCTGGTTTCTTCCAAGGAATGGGTAATTTTAAATGCATCCACTCTTTTGAGCTCACCGGCAGCAAGAATATAAAGTCTTCATTTTTGCTGAGCCCACCCACCAAAGATTACAAGGTGCCGTTCTCCTTCTCCTTCTCCATCTTCCCTTCTTCCTCATTTCTGTCGACACAGTCCGCTGACGACGCCATTTCCGAGCCTGTTTGTGAGTGAAAACTTTGAAGGCTTCATCTTCTTCTCTTCTTCGTGAGCAAAGGCAGATCATCTTCATCTCCCCAGTTACATCTTCATCTTCAACTTCTTCCATTTTTGTTTTCCTCCTTCATTAATCTTTTTTCCAACTAAATAAACATGTAATGCAAATGGATTGAGTGCATGCAAATGGAATGGAGTGTGTGGGTGGCAATTGGGAGGAAAATCTCGTTGAATGGAAAGGAGAAGGGAAATTAGTGACAATTGATATGCAAAATGAAAAACATGATTCGCGTCTTACACGGAAACGTAGATCCGTGCACATTTCAATGTGCACGGCAATTCGATGTAGAGCAAAAAAAATTTACACGAAGATTAAAATCCGTGCATTGTGCATATGCACGGTGATGCAAGTCCATGCTTATGCACGGTGATTCAAATCCATGCATTGTGTATATGCACGGCAATTCAAATCCGTGCATTGCGCATATGCGTGGTTCTGCAAATCCGTGCAGGACCTGAATGGGAAAAAAAATTGAAAGGATGTATAAAAAAACGATACATTCTCTTCATATATGCTCATTTGATTGTCCATATTGGAGATGGCTTCTTCAAAACAAAATGTGGTGCCTAAGATTGGAGATGTGATAGCTTATATGAGGAAATTGGGAGATGGGTTGGGAGATGAGTTCTTCCAAAGTGGGAGCTTTATGAAGATGAGAAGAAGTAGAAGAAGAAGTATATGCTGTTGAAGGGAAATAAGTACAAAAGAAGTGAAAATGATATCTTGAAGAGAGGTGGAAGATGAAGTGAAGAAGAAGAAAAAACACAGCTCATGAAGCAGATGGCCTGAAGAGAAGAGGAAGATGAAGGCAAGGGTAATTAGGGAAATTTACAGATGGGCATACTTGAAATTAAAAAAAAAAAAACTTAAAGTGTGGGTTGGCTCAGAAAAAAGGGTGGCTGTGTTTAGAATTTCCCTCAAGGAATTAAGTCCTTCTAGGTCCCATAGTTAGTGCATTTAGTGCAAATTTCTGATGGGCTATTGCTGATCATCTAAGGGATTCAAAGCCCCCCAAAATCAAAGGCAAGACATTAACAGTAGCGACATAATTAGTGAGAGTCCTTTCCCAACTAAACATGGTTAATTTTGATCATGAAAATAAAAATAAAAATCAAAGTTAACCAAATATATTATGCTAAACAAATTGAACACTTGCCTCTTCTCAAGAACAATACACTATCTAAATCTCACTGTCAATCCAAGCTCCTATAAGAGCTTTCTCTTCCAAACAAAGCCCACCAAATACCTTCCTAAAATAAAACTCATATATTGTAAAAAATCCAACCCAAAACGATGCACACTAATGATGAAGAGGATGGGTTCTAAACTAGGAGGGAAGAAGGCTTACCTCTTTAAAGACCAAAGAAAGGACAGATGACTGATGGAGGGGCTGCCATAGTTGGATTCGCACCAAAATAGATTATATCGTGAAGAGGATGACAAGGAGTTGGCTGGCCGGGCCGGATCTTGAAAGAGCAGTCTCCACTGTGAAGTTCTTCAAGATGTCATGGAAGGAAATGAGAGGAGAGGAAAAAGAGAGAAAGAGAGAAGCTTCTCTTTTACTATGGCCGGTGGAAATGAGAGTGTTAAATGCGTTGTAGTGGTGGTAGGTGGAAACATTGAATGTGGTAGGTGGGGTATTTGGGATATTTTGCAAGGCTTAAGTTGTCAGTTTGCTACATTCTAGCTAAACTTGGGACACGCTAACAAAAATCTTCGGGACCTCGGATGGATCAGGTCAAAGAAGAAGAATTGTAGGTCTAGGGAAGAGCTTTCCAACAAGCCAAGAATCAAAATTTTCAGAGATTGGGGGCAGAATTTGTGATTTTCCAAACTGCGGTAAAAACCTCAAAAAGTGTGCTGGGGTCAAATTGGACTTTCTGGACAACGGATGAGTTTGGATTGAACATGAAAGTTGTTGGGTAGGTCGAGACCAAACTTTTGAGCTCAAGAAGCAATTTTTTATAAAATTTCCAAAATACCCCTGAAAAACCTCGGAATTCTAACTTAACCCGGAAAAAGTCAAATTCTCACAGAACTCATCGAAACTCTCCGGAACCAAAACAAACTTAGTTTTAATCCTAAGAAACTCTCGATTAACCTCTAATTAAGTGTCATTGGCCACTAAACATAAATAAATCATCGTAATCTCAGTAATTAAAAATCTGGTTCTTACAGTATCCATCGGAAAACAAACAAACTAACAACAATAACTTCAGGAAAGTGAAAAATAATAAGATTTATGCATTATTCTAAGTAGGACTACACTGGGGCTTGTCAATACCTTCTTTTACGTCTTGACTTGTCCGAATGACTATAAGTAGCATGCAAATGAATGAGTAGACAATAAAGACCAAAAATCTTATTAAAAGAAAAAAAAACAGTTATGTGACGTATTCTAATCTAGAACTAAACTATTTAGACCATACCAACTTAACAAAATTCTGAGCCTAGAATTTGTCACAAAACTTCTTTGTAAAGTTTTCAGCTGATATAGAAATATCACATAGTAAAGCAACCTGAGTCTTACAACAGGAACCATAAAAAAAATGATGTGCAGAAGACTAACAGCGGAACCCATGCTTTAGTGATCAATGATTTGGGCGGTCCCCTTAGCCGAAATAATCTACAAACTTTAGATACATTCAATGAGAAAAGGGATCGAGAGTCATGATCAAGTCATTTTATTTATTCAACTATATTACATGGTTGCTCTCATAGATTCTTGTCTAGAAAAACTTTCATCTTGTTGGGCCTGTTTGTTTTCATAGGATTGAATTGGTATAGATTGATGGTAAAATAAGTCCCAAAGGAATATTAAAAAAAAGTTGGAGTCAAGGAAATAAGGTGGATCAAGCTTATGTAATACTTGAGTACCTCATGCCATAGTCAAACAGGCCTTAATTTGCACATCCATGTGTTTGGGATTAATTGGTGGAATTTGGGTACTTCAGGCTCTAGCAACACCGATCCTGAATTTACACATGCTTGTATTTGAGCACAATTGGACAAACTTGGGTAGGCCTTAGCCGAACCAATCCTTGATGTGCCTCATGCTTTAACATCCATGCCCAACTATAAGGTGTTTCTGATGGTAAGAATTTGAGAAAATTCTGTCTTGTCTACAGAATCTTGAATGCCTTCACAATAGCAAGACCTGCCCCCATTCTTCCATGAATCCAGATCTCTTGGAAGAAAGAAAACAAAATCTGTATATATATATATACACCAAGAAAAACCCACAAAACGGACACAAAACTACCTTCATCAGTGGTGACACTTAATCTCTCTAATTGAACCCCAAAAAATCAACTACAAGAAAATGAAAAGAGGATTTCCACACTAAAACAATTGCTTAAAGAAACAGAATAGTAGTCTTGTGGGCCAAAAGGTTATGGCCACCATAATTTTTTCACCGTACTTTTTCTACCACACAAATGAGAATGTCGTGGTGTAGAGCATTTTGGCCACCAACAAAAAGTTCTCTAGGTTGGACAGATTGGTACCTGCCAACGCATGGGCTTTTCACTTATTGAGCATGAGCAAACCAATGTTATGTCTTTCATCCAGTTTCATTGCATCTAAACGGTTGTATGCTAATCAAATATCAAGGAATTAGTAAGAGAAGAAGAGATGAACATACCTAATGCAGCCAAAATCACTTGTCTTTAGAGACCCATTAGTTAATTGGATCTAGATCACGAGGTGGTCCTTTGTGAGTTTTATTATTTTTCATTCTAATATGATCCTGGTTTAGCATGACAAAAATAGGTCAGAATCTTATCTTCAAGATTTCTGACCTAACTTTTCTAATGCATTATCTAGATTCTAATTAGATTAATGTCACGACCCGAGCCTGAGATTATGATTACTACGGATAAACCCCGATTCGCGATCACCATACTTACTCCTGTAAACTCCGGATTAGCCGAAGTTAATACGAAATCTACAAGGGATATCATACATTCATACCTGTCACATGTATATTTTTGTGGAAATATATATACATTGACAAATAATTAGAACAATACAAGTTCTTTACATAAAAGTAAAGTTCAACTTACACATTTCATTTTCCTATTTAAGTCTACTATTGTATATTCAAATACAATGCAGGTGACTACTATTTATTCCAAAATGAATATACAAAGTATTTCTCAAATGTTTTCAAAATATTCTAATTTGTTCGCCCTCCGTTCTAAGACCATGCAGTCAGTCCACCTGGGGGTATCTAACTGGCATCCTGCGTAGGCGGCGCGGTCTCTGTAGAACCAGCACGGGCAACTTGGCCTCTAATGTCATCAATAACACTGTGAACACGATGGTTCAACAATATATACACAAGTCTATGATAGTACATGCTAACAACCTGTATATCAATTGTATAATCAATAATCCTGGACAATTCAAATCAATAACAGTATTCTATACATTGGATTCAAATAATGACATATATAAGAACTGGCAACTATTTATTCATTCAATTTTCAGTGAGTGTACTTTGTTAAGTGGCTTGTCATTGTCCTCTTTGGCAAAGGGTGGAAGGGCGCACCATTCATGACCCAGGCCTTAAGAAAAGACTCATTCAATTATTTCATTGAGTACACTTTATTAAGTGGCTTATCAAATGTGTGGGATTTACCAGTGTCTTGATCAGAGATCACTGGCATCACCACGGAGCTTCGGAACACTCCATTCCATCTACTGCAGTAGGGTTGTTCATTAATCATTCATTTCATTTCATTAATTCCTTTCATTTCATTAATTCAATTCATTTCAGCTCAATAAAGAGCTTAAGAACTACTATGTAGTGCCAGACTTAGGAATCAATCAAAGGATTAAACTCTATTCAATTTCCTAAATCAACATTCAGGTGAAACGTTTATTATCTAATGCATGTGTTATTCTCGATGGCATCACTTTAAGTGAAATTTACATTAGCATAACCTTAGCTAACACCAATGAAGGTTTAGGTAAAATACCATCAATACAAGCCTTACACATTGGGCTTCCATTTCAGAAAAATCGGACTTCAATATGAAATTTCCCGCAAGTTCGGTCACCTGTTGGTTAACCGAATTGTGGATTTTGGCTAACCGAACGCTGTCCGTCAGCTCACGGTCAACTTTCCAAAACCTTATTTTTCTTATACAATTTCTGATACTTTTCAAGGGAATTCGATCACCTTGTCGGTTGACCGAACTCACAGTGTCGATTAACCGAATATAGTTCAGTTACCCCTCAGTTTGCAATCTAGAGAGCTCCAGATGAGCTCGATCAACAGTTCAATTACTTGTCGGTCGACTGAACTGTAATTTCGGCTAAAAGAACCCAGTTCGGTCAGCTTTCCAGAAACTGGAATCTCCTACGGAATGCAACCTAGAAGAGTCGGTCAGGTGTCGGTTAGCCTGTTGGTTGACCAAATTGCTCCTAGAAGTTCAGAAAATTTCTGAATTGAAACTTCTGAATTTGAACTCCTTGAGTTCAAACGAGTCCAATAGCATCTTAAATCACAAGAGATGAGTACATTTGCCTCTCTTGAAGATCAATTGAAAAAAAAGCCTCTTTTTAGCTTGGCTTTGAGATGAAAATCCCCAATTGAAACCCTTTTTTGAACTTGCAACTCTTTGAAGGAATTCTTGAGCTTCCTCTTAAGCACAAACTCCAAAGAAACCAAAAAAGAAGATAGAGAAGATGAAGTCTCGTCAAAACCACACACCAATCACCAAATCTTAACACTTGATGGAGAGAAAAATGGAAGAAGAAGAAGAAAAGGTGCCTAGGGTTTGATTGAGATAAAGATGAGTGGAATGAACTCAATGAATCTATCGCTTCCCTTATATAAGTGAAGCTTTTTCACTGAAGCCCTCCTTCACTCTTCTAATTACAATTTGAGACAAATGAAAGGACATTTGATCCAATTTATGTCAAACGGAATCACGCTTATTACGGAAGTTAACGTACCCCTTGAGATACAAGTGCGGGTATCAAGAGTTTCCGTATTCGACGAAATACGCAAAAATTCGTATTTATGAAAAAGTCCTCATATCACTTGATTTAAGCCTAAAATCAATTCAATTAGTTTAATCTCATTCATTATCCTTTCATTAAGCTCAAATCAACCATTTGAGACAAATTCAATTCAATTTGGTCATTAGTTGTTACACCCCGAAACTGGACTCCTGCAGTAATCCAATCTCAGGGAGCATGATTTTTGGGGTTAATTGAAATTTTTGCTTTACCTAGGATCCGTGTGTGTGAGATAACAAAATTTTCACACAACTTGAATATTTCGCGGCAGCTTTCATGGCGTTGTGACTCGGAGCCCATGGCCATCGGATTCCGTGTCGCACTCAACCACTAACATAAAGCCATCAATTCAAATTTAAAATCAGACTGGAACAAATCAAGAACCATAAAATGCTGGGCTGGCAGTAACAGGACAATACATTTTCCCATATGTTCAAGTTACAATTTATAAAAGTATATTCTAGGGGTGTTAAAAAAAAAAACCGAAAAACCGTCTAACCGAACTGAACTCAACCGCGGTTAATAACCGTGTTTCACGGTTCGGTTACGGTTACGATTTTTGAAACTGAAAAACCGAGTTTCATGGTTCAGTTACTGTTTTTGTCTCGACTCACGGTTATTGACTGCGGTTAACCGTTAACCGCTGTTCGGTTAGTCGTATTCCCAAAACACACGGTTAACTGAACCGTTTCGCTAATAAGAAAAAAACTTAAGAGCCTGAATGGATTTTTTTTATTAATTTTTTTACAGTAACATATTATGCCATTCTCTAACTATGGTTTTTTTTTTCAAAGTTTGATTGGTAAATAACAAAATTTTCACAATTTTTCTTTAAGTGACAATTAACTGTAACTGAACCGTTAACTGCGGTTCGGTTTTTAACAGTTTTTATGGTTCGGTTACGGTTACGGTTTTTAAAAACCAAAAACCGTGAAACACGGTTCGGTTAACCGTTTTTCCAAAAACTATGGTTAACTGAACCGTTACACCCCTAATATATTCATAAAAATCCTAAAGGAAAAAAGGCTAGTAAAAGCCATTCAAAAATAATTAACTAAACAAAATGCTACCCCAAATTATGTTACGAACTTCGACACCAAACTCGACATCTAGATGACATCGTTGGGCAACCACTCGCATCCAACCGGCGGCTCAACCGCCTCCTCTACTCAAACCAC
Organism: Persea americana; assembly: GCA_029852735.1. Taxonomy (NCBI): domain Eukaryota; kingdom Viridiplantae; phylum Streptophyta; class Magnoliopsida; order Laurales; family Lauraceae; genus Persea; species Persea americana. Next base: position 22,576,358 of record CM056816.1, read on the forward strand.
CTAAAAGACCACGGGTCGAGATCTGGCATCAAACAATAAGTATCAGAGACAACGATCTGGCAAGCAAATAAACAGATAATGGAATGATAGAATTTATAAAACATTATGAAAATTGTTATAAAACAATTGAAAGTCTAAACATAAATATCGGTGAAATAAATAAACAATTTCTGAAACATTGACAATTTTAAAGAATATAACAAACTAATTAAAAACACTGGCAATCCACCTATAGCTATATTCTCTTGTTACCGAAGTAACAAAAGCAAACAGAAACTGTTGCCACTACACGTGGGACAGGTAAACAGAGCTGTTGCCACATAAAGTGGGACAGAAAACAGAACTGTTGCCACTACTTGTGGTACCGGAAACAGAACCGTTGCTATGGCTGGAGCAGACAGAATCCAAACTGCAGTCGGCAGATAATTTAAAGATCCCAAGCCGGGTGTAAGGTCCCCGACCTTAACAGGGTGTTTAAATTCCTAATATTGGCGATTAGCCCAATTAATTGTGATTTTAGCTAATTAGGCGGGTTTAGTGGCTAAGTGAGTTTCTTTTATCATTAGAAAGATAGTCCCAAAGTTTCATTTGATTTCGAGTGCGATTAGTCTTAATAGGGGGTTAGGTTGTGATTAATAGGAAAATTGGGTATTTTTCTAAAAAAATCTATTTTCTCTGAATTTGGGCTCATTGGAAAGATCTCGTCACGCTCGTCATCTTTCGTTCTTGGCTCGTCATGATTCGACGCTCCGAAGTCCCTCAAATAATTAATTTTATCTCATTTCACTCAAAAGGGGCATTTTTGACTTTTCCTCTCCACCCCTCATTGTAAACCCTAAACCCAGCCCTACCATTCATTCCCTTCCTTCATTCATCAGCTGTTGGAGCTCCTCCTTCTTCCTTCTTCTTCCTCCTTCTTCATCTCTCTTCTTGCAAGTGGAGATTGGAGGCATTCCAAGAGAACCAAGCACATCATCTTCTTCCTCTCTTTCTCCTCTACCTCTTGATCTAGATTTGGTGAGTTTTTCCCTTCTCCTTCCCTCCCCATTTCGTTTTCATGGCATTAAATGGGTAGCATGTTCATGGCTTCCTTCTTTTCTTCTTCCTTGGTGTTCATTGGGTGTAGGAGAAGAGTTTTGGAAGGTGAGTTTGGCTAGGGTGTGTTAGGGAGCTCTCCTCCTAAAGTTTCTCTCTCTAATCTCCATCTCTACCATCTCCTTTGGTGAAGGCAAGTAGATTAGCTTATTTATTGTTCATGCATGTATCTTTATCTTCATTCTTGACAATGTTATCGTTTAGCCGTAATGCCATGCTTGTCTTTATTTATTTGGAAATTACATGTTAATTAGGAATGTGATGTTATGGACTTGAAATGGATGGGTTGGTAAATTTAATGGATTGTGGTTTGGAGGAGAGCATGGTGGCTCTTTGGTGTAGGTTTTAACTTTTGGAAAGGCTTAGGAAGGGAGGAGAGTGACAAGGGGTGGAGGAGCTTCAAAAATGACCAAAAACAGGGAAATCTTGGCAGTTTTCTGACTTCGGGCGTCCGGACGCTGGGGTCTTGGCGTCCGGACACCAGAAGACAGTGTTTTTGGGCGCCAGGACTGGTGTCGGGCGTCCGGATGCTGAGTTTCTGGAGTCTGGACGCCGGGAACCTGCAAGGGGGTATTAAAAGTCGACCATTTTGAAACACCCATAACTTTTGACCCGTTCATCGGAATTTGGAGTTCTATATACCGTTGGAAAGATCTTGAAGCGTAGAATCCAATGGTATACATATCATAATGATCAGAGGCTGGTAGAGGAAGTGGGTAGTGGATCAATGAACCAAGCCTTTATCTCTTTTGAAAAGGGACTCTAAACCTTGTTGGACCCCTAGGTTGACACCCATTGACCTTACCCTTGCATGACTAATTTGGAGAGATGAAAACGGAGCACATTTGGCTTGGTGTGCTTCGTTGGTTGTTCGAGATTTTCCACATATCAACGGAACTTGGCCGAATGCATGTGGAAATGAGTTAATTGGTGCCCAACAACTTCCGTACACCATGGGCCCGCCAAATTAGGACACCATTGACTCATTCTCCATACGTACTCCATTGGGGACACGTTTGATACACGGTGGACAATTCTTAACCTAGGATTGGCTTGTTCTTCACTCTTGACTTGCGAATCTTGCATCCGTACTTTGTGTTACCTTGTACACTCTATCTTGTATACTTGTATAACTTGTAAATTAACTTGTAGAATTAGGAATTGACCGGACTTAGAGTGTATCCTTAGGTACCTTGTCTTGTATTGATGGACACGTGTGGATAGATTTGAAAGAGGACTACTCATGGACTTGGAATTGGACTTATATCTTGGCTTGACTTGGAGTAGCCCTTGGCTTGCTATTTTGTACTTGGAAACCTATCCGTGCGTGTTTGTCTCGATACTTATGTCATATGTAAACCATCATTATCATCTTGCATTTATGACCAGCTGCAGACTGAGGATTTTAAAGTGGGCCGGATACCGGACACTAGGGTGGGCAATCGGCTTTGGACGGCGTCCATGGCGCGAATAGCTGGGAGCGGGCTATGACCGTGTTGCTATTCCCAGGACCGGGAGCTAGGATCCCTCTAGAGCCGGACTTTGGGTATTCGTAGTCGGCTTGGACGTCACTTATACCCCCGGGAGATGGCATTGGACATCCTCGGAGTCTCCTCTTGCTTTCATTGCATTTCATGGATGGTTATTCTTGTTTATCTTGCTAGGATTTATCTTGTTACTTGATTCTCGCATTATTCATGCTTTATGCCTAGCTTGTACCTTGTCATCTTATGATCATATATTTATCTTTACTCTTCTTTGAAACATGTTATGAATAATGTATATTGCTTATCTCCTTGCCAACATGTTGTTGACCTTTATTCCATGGTGTGCAGAGGAGACCTACTACTACCCTTATGCAGACCCGGATGCAGAGGCAATCCTAGAGGATCCTCAACCGGGGGAGGAGGACGAGGTACGAGAGTGGGGTGCCGATGACGTAGCTTAGCGTCATCACTCCCAGCACTAGTGCACGTTACACGGGGATATTTCTCATCGTGCCACCTCATTTCATCTTTTGGTCTAGATCTTTTGTACCTACCATACTTTTGTATATCTTTTGTACCAGGACCTAAGTTTTTGGGATGGTCCTGATGTTTATAAACTTTAAATGTTTTTATCTTTGAAACTTGAAAATATAATGGAATGAAATCCATACTTGCTTCGATATCTCTATAGGTTTAACAAATGTGTTTACCGGATAAGCCGTGTTGATTAAATTGTTAATGAGGCTCAACTACACAATCCTCACAGCGGACTTTGATCCTTGGGCATTAAGGGCAAAATTTTTTAATTAGCCCTAAATTTCACACCCCGGATCAGGTTTAATTACTAATCGGGTTCGGGGCTGTGACACCGGGTGATTAGCCCGACAAGGTGACCTAAGCTTAATGGTGCCTTTCAAGCCGAAACCTGAATCGATGCAAATCAAATCATAGTAATTCATTTCTAAAATCGATAACTGAACATACTGACAAATCCGAACAAATCAGATGAGTAGTCTTACCTTTGTTTTTGAACGTGGCGAACCACTCAAAATCTATTTCAAATCAATTTGTAAAAATCATACAAATTTCTATGGCGAATCATTCAAATTAATCTATTTCAAATCAATTTATGAGAAAACACGGAATTAGTCTAACTTGGAATGAGGTAGTTTGTATTGTTTAATGGGTTTACCGAGGACCGTTTCGATACACACTTAGTGTTTCCATGTCGATTTATAGTTTAAGAAGTTGGTGTCTTTGAAGGTCTACGACAATAGAGGACATAAAGTGTATATTAAGACTTTAAGAAAAATTCCCCGATAATTCAATTGCTAACTTTCTTTCCACTTTTCCATTTAGTTTTTCTTCATACAATGTATTTCGGACTTCAAATCCCAATCCTCAATCAATAATAAATCATTAGGTAGTTTTTTTTTATACTCGAATAGGGCCCCAAAATCACACAACAGGCATCATTTCTGCACTAAAAATGCATCTGGGCCAGAATCCAGGCTCGCTCGAGTAGGCTGTCACAGAAGCCTGGTCCGCTCGAGCGGGCCCAAGCTCGCTCGAGCGGGCTGGGCTTCTATTTTGCCCAGTATGTCCAGTCCGTCAAGTGCCCAATTCATTGAATGAAATCTAATACCTTCTCTCCTGCATTGCATTGTCCACCTTCACAACTACACATTTGGACTTCCTACACTTTCACCAAACCTCCGTCCATCACCAATTAATCACCACCACAAATCTCATTCCATATCCATCAAAGGACAAAATTAAGAACTTACCCATGCTTAGACATAGTTTTCTAATAATTGTAAAACATATCAAGCTAGAACTTTCGTACCAAAAAAAAAAAAAAAAAGGTCCTATAGCAAATTCAACACAGTCAAATTCTAAGGAAGACTTAACCTAAATCTCACCTCTTTCCATGGCTAAAACAAATGACTAAAGTCAAAGTATTTCAAATCCACGTTCACAATTAGAAAAACAAGGCCAAATTCTAATAGAAAGCCATCATGAATTTCACAATCCTTCATGACTAAATAAACCATTGCTTGATATAACACTCCAAAAGGATTCAAATCAGTTTATGGTAAAGAGAACACATAGTAGAAGATAACAATTAAAGCCCAGAAATTTTGTGAAGAATCAAGCATGTGAAATGCATGCATTCAAATTTGAATTATTCACTTGCCTCAAGCTGAAATGGGTCTCAAGTTCACTCCGAACTATTGGAAGTGGGTGGACCTCTTGGATAGGTTTCAAAAACTTTTCACCAACTAGAAGTGATGAACACCTATCCAAAAGCCATCAATACCTAATCCAGGATGCATGTCCTCAATCTCAGCCATCATGGTCAGCAAACAAACCTATCAAGAAGATAGAAACAGCACTAAACATGCAACCACGAAATTCCACAACATACACGGAATAGAAAATACCTATGGAGCTTGGTTGTGCTCTAACGGAGAACTTGATTCAACTCTTTGATGAAGAGCTCTTCCAAAATCAGAATCTCCAATGCCCAATCGTCTTCCACGCTATGACCCGCTTCAGATCTCTTTCCTCAAGAGAGATGGTGGAATTTCCAAGAGAAAAACTAACTAGAATCACTAAGGAAACTAGAAGGGAACTAGAAGAGAGAGAGGGGAGGAAAAAGAATGCAACTCTTGCAAACTCAAGAGGAGATGGGTGTGCACTTCAAGGGGATGAAGTCATGGACGTCCAAGGGCTCCCTTCTCTTCCTTTTATAGCTTTTCAACTCTTCTCTTTGTGTATTATTAGAAGTCCAACTTCCATTATACTTAGTAACCCTTTGTTCCACTATTACCACTATTAGAAGTCTCACTTCAAATAGAAATAGTAGATTTCCTTTTGAGTTCAAATAGAATTAGTAAAGATCTAATCTTGGGCTAGCGTGGAGACCACTAGGGATTCCATAGAAAGCTGGCTCCAACTATGACACCCCGACCCCACATCTCATGTGCAATCTGGGCCCACAGTTAATTGCAAATAACTCCACTATATAAATGCAATTGAACTCCAGTCTTAGGAATAAATTACATGAAGACCCTAAACTTCCCTATCACTACAAGTGGGCCCCTCTATCAATATCCATGGATCAATTGGTCAAACTGTCCCACCAATTTAGATCCATATCTTATATTCTTAAGACCCAATTAATTATAGTAATCATTAGTACCATCCAATTAACTCTTAATTGAGATGGGTGTACACTTACCAATGATAAATCCATTAATTGGCATAAGGGGAAAAAGATAGATTCCATCTTGACCATTAAATGTTCCCACAGTCCTACTATCACGTTCCCAAGACACCGAGGTGTTGACCTACAGTTGGCCTCACTCATTGGTGACTCAAAGTAAATGAATAGACAGAAACTTGAGTTCATCAATGTCTCAGGGTTGAGGGCCCATTGCTAGGGAATTATGAGAGCAAACCTTTAAAGAAAAGACAATATCCTTGAGGTGCTTCTCATGGTCGTTCAATACATCTAATGTACCAGTATAATGATCTAGAATCTTACATTCCTATGATTGAGACAGATCATACTATTTCATAGTGATCATAATACTGCAACCTTGTCAGATGAGATGTCCAATTTCATCACTGGTTGTAAATCAATTTAAGTATAAGATTTGTGACACATGTCTCTTGTATGTGGATCTCATCCATACACATGTGTTATATCTAATACACTTATGGACTCCGGTTCATCTCATGAGCCATTATGTCATTTGTATCGGTTATGTGAATTTAAGTAATAAAAAAACATTCATCTCATGAAAGGAAAACATGAATATATTAATGAATAAAGAAATTAATCAATTTATTACATCAATCTTAATAGATTGAGACCATAAAACTAACAATCTCTCACTTGGGCTTGATGCCAGTCAGGGTTGCATCTCATGCCCATCCCATCCACATGCTGCTCAAAGACTTTGGTAGTCAAAGGCTTAGTAAAGGGATCTGCGAGATTATCCGCAGATGCTTTCTTGGTGATGGCAATGTTACCTCTCTACACAATCTCTCTGACCAAGTGATATTTCCTCTGTACATGTTTTTGGTTTTTATGGCTTCTGAGTTCCTTGGACTGTGCGACTGCCCCGCTGTTGTCACAGTGAACTGTGAGCGGCTGTCGCACCAAAGGTACCACTCCAAGTTCCATAAGGAATCTTTTGAGCCAAACTGCTTCCTTAGCTGCTTCACAAGCTGCCACATATTCAGCTTCTGAGGTGGAATCAGCGGTACATTCCTGTTTAATACTCCTCTAGCTGATAGCTCCGCCGCCAAGCATAAACACATACCCAGAGGTTGATTTCCCAGAATCCTTATCTGGCATGAAGTTAGAATCTGTGTAACCGACTGGAATCAACTCATCACTGCCATAAATTAACATGTAATTTCTAGTCCTTCTCAAGTATTTGAGAATACACTTTACAGCAGTCCAATGATCAGGACCTGGGTTAGACTGATATCTGCTGACTAAGCCCACTGCATGACAGATATCCGGTCTAGTACAAAGCATAGCATACATGAGGCTGCCAATAGCCGAGGCATATGACACTTCTCTCATCTGCTCCTTTTCCCGAGGTGTCTTTGGCATTGATCCTTGCAAAGGTGCACTCCGTGCCTGAAAGGTGTGATACCCTTCTTGGAGTCTTGCTTTGCAAACCGCACTAGTACCTTATCTACCTCACGTTGAGAGCATTCCATTGATGCAATTTTTGGAGAAATCCACATTCTCTAGAGTTGGTTTTGAACTACCTTCTCCCATTTGAGAACCTTCCATGTAAGTAATCCTTCCCATCTTCTAGATTATGTTTCTACTAGCCCTAGAGAGTCTTCTTTTCCATTATTGGAAGTTATCTCTTTCTATTTCTTGATTTTGACATTCTAGGGTTTGTGATGGGTGTCACTTTGGGGGTTTTGTGTAGATCGTGGAATTTGAGCTTGAGTGAAGTGCTTAGAGCTTGATTAGCTATTTGGAGACCAAGGCAAGTGATGAATAGGTTTTCTTTGAATGATTTCATGTTTTAATGGAATTATGGATTTTCTTTCACTATTTATCTTGCATGTGCTTTATGCTCCAAATTGATTGTTAGAAATGTGCATAATCATGAGTTTCTTCCTCTTTTAAATGTTCTCCTAAATTTTGTACATTAATGTTGTACTTTGATATGTATGGACTCTCACTTGGTGGTTGTACATTGAATGAGATTTGAAAGGAGAATGGATGTGATTTTCGGGTTTTTAATGAATGGTTGTTGGAGGACTTGAATGGGATGGAAGTAGGTGGAAAGAGGGCCATAATTATTGTGTTAAGTGTGGGCTTGAATGAAGTTTTGAAGAGAAGGGAGATGAGGTTCGGACTGCTGAAATGGAGAGTTTCTGAAGCAGTTCCCTCGAGCGAACCTTTATTCGCTCGAGCGAACCTTCACAGAACTTCAATCGCTTGAGCTAACCATCTTCTTTGCTCGAGTGAACTCAACATCGCTCGAGCGAACTCCTAATAGAACTTTTGTTGCTCGAGCCTCCCTTCTGCTTTGCTCGATCTTTTTCTGACTCGGAGTAGTTCGCTCGAGCGAATTTAACATCGCTCGAGCAAACCCCTCACAGAACCTTGGTCGCTCGAGCCTCCCTCTTTCTTCGCTCGAGCCCTCCTAACTTGAACCAGTCCGCTCGAGCGAACTCCCTATCCGCTCGAGCGAACTCTCTGTCCGCTCGAGCGAACTCCTTGTCCACTCGAGCAAATGGTACAGAATTCCTGGGTCTTCTCTATAGTTTTCAGAAATGGTATTTTAAGGTTTGGATGGGTTGTTTTGATGCCCTACCACCTTGGAAAGACCTAGGGGGTGACATAAGGAGACTGACTTGGAATGGAACCCCACTTCGGAAATGTATTGAGAATTATGGACTTACCAAACTGTATAAGGGAACTTGGGATGTCTACCACCATTCGAGTACCATGCCAAGAGCAATAATAGATACATATTGTGTGAATATGGAAGCCCCAATACGTAGTCCGTAATTGTATAAGGATTCATCGTACTGTTTTATTCGGTTTATACTTGTCTTAACCTGATTTCACTCAATATCATTAATTTTGTGTCAACTATGGATTTATGCACCTGACATGTCCTGCTAGCCCCGTACATGCATGAAAAGATAATGATGTGAAATGTGTGCCTATGAGCATCATGCCCCGCCTGCTTGAGTGTTTTACACCGATATAGTTTTGTACATATTTTGATTTCTCATGTAACCTATTAGTCGGCACCACTAAGCTTGGAAGTCCTTGTCAATCTGATCAACTGATTTGGGCCTCCCCCTCGTGCTCTTGCCAGTTGCAGCTTGGATCCTGTCCTACCCCGTTACCTGGTTCCGCGACTGTGGTCTTGTCTAGCTATATGTATATGTATATAGTGTTGGTTCTTGTCACTTCGCGTGTTCGAGCCCAACACACAGAATGTGCATCACATTAGTGATAGAGAGGATTTAGCTTTAGTGTGGTTGCCATCTTGTTAGTTTCCTGCTCTTGATATCCTACATGTTTTATCTTCTATATATGCATTTTGACAAATGATATATCTTGTTTTATAGAAATAAATGTTTGGACAAATTTTAATGTCTTTTCAATTTATCTTTCAATTTCCCTTATCGTGATATCTATTCACTGACCTGCTAGACCGTTGTGTTTGACCCATTTTTGTGGTACTTAGGTCCAGTCCTCATTTTTGGCTTCAAAGAGGAGCTAGAGGGGGCGGTCGGTGAACTGCATCATTTAGTAGAGTGGCAAGCCGACAATGTCATTTAGACATTGGGTCGTGCTAGGAGTTGCGCAACATTTTGGGGAAATTATAGAATGACTTTTTATTTATCTGCCTTTGGTTGTACTAGTCTTTGTTGGCCATTATTTTTGGGGGAATATTAATTAACAGATCTTTTTTTTAAATTTCTAACTTTACATATTGGGAATGCCAATGAGATCATTGCTCACTTTTACATCAAGTCAGTTACATGTATTTATCAGTCTTGTGTTGGGAATGGATTAAGAAATTGATTTGCTACACGCTTTCGCACCAATATAAATGTTTTGTGAGTGTGTCTGAAATCCTCACCGCGAAAACCTGTGGGAAATTATGTGAGTGTATATCCAAATGTCCGCTGTTAAATGTATGTATGTTTACAATCACCATCATTATTGTATCTACACTCATTCGCAGGCCCGGATCTCGGTCCTGGGTCGCAACAGTTGGACACACCCAGGTCACGGGCCTGGGTCGGGGACCTCGGTCCGGGGTCGTGACAGGACTAGTATCAGAGCAGGACATGTTTCAGGCATATAAAAGAAACCAGAAACTCTTAGGGACGTGGTGAGGATCCGTGAGTTCGTTAGATCGTTAGTATGGACCTAGAAACCAAACCCAGACTTGTTATTATGTACTAACATCTTGTTTTACAGCATCATGCCTCCAAGAAAAGCTCCGAATCAGAATGCTTCCGGGAGCAATACCAATAACAATGAAACAGGTCTTTAGCAACCATCTACTGTCACACAGTTTCAGGCACTCATGCAAGCAATGTTAGAATAGCAGAGGCAAGCCAATGAATGCCGGACTAGACTACAGAGAGAGTGTCGCGACCCCGAACCGGGACCCGGGACCGCGACGGTGTGGTGTGGATAAGGTAATGAACTACTCCTTAATTTCCCACAGGTTTCCGCGGTGAGGATTCCACATACACTCATAGAACATTTATATTGGTGCGGAAGCGTGTAGCAAATCAAACTCTTAATCCTTCTCATCAAATAAGACTGATGATACACAAGTATGACATGATGTCAGAGTGAGCAATGATCTCATTAGCATTCCCAAAATATGAAGTTAGAGTTTAAACAAAAGATCAAGTTAAATTAACGTTCCCCAAAAAATAATGGCCAACAAAGGCCAGTACAACCAAAAGTATAAAACCAGTATCATTCTATAAACTCCCCAAAATGTTCGCAGCTCAAAGCTAAACCAAATGTCTACATGACATTGTCAGCTTGCCACTCCACTAATCGTTGCGGTTCATCAACCGCCCCCTCTGGCTCCTCCTCAAAGACAACGACGGGAGCTGGACCTGAGTACCACAAAAATGGGTCAGACACGACGGTCTGACAGGTGGGTGAATAGATAATACCAAGAAAGAAATCAAAGCATATCATAGACATAACGAAAACTATCATAAAACAGGGTGCATAGTTCATTTAAAGTACAGATGCAATATAAATCATGTGGGGTATTCAAGGTACAGGAACTGACTAGATGGCAACCACACTAGAGCTAAATCCTCTCCATCACTAAGGTGATAAGAGCACATTCAGTGCGTTGGGCTCGAGCACGCGAAGTGACGAGAGCCAACATTATATACATATACATATACATATAGCTAGGCAAGACCACGGCCGCGGAACCGGGTAACGGGGCAGGACAAGATCCAAGTTGCAACTGGCGGGAGCACAAGGGGGAGGCCCAAGTCAGTTGATCAGACTGACAAGGACGTCCAAGCTTAGTGGTGCCGACTCATATGTTACATGAGAAATCAAAACGTATACAAAACATATCGGTATAAAACATTCGGGAAGGCGGGGCATGGTGCTCATAGGCACACATTTCGTATTATCATCTGTTCATGCATAAACGGGGCTGGCAGGACATATCAGGTGTATAAATCAGAAATTGAGATAAAACCAGTAGGATCGGGTAATTATACATATAATCTGAGTAAAACAATGCAATGAATCCTTATATCATTAGGGACTATATATTGGGGCATCCATATTCAAACGACATGTATAAGGATCTTGTATGTCTATATTACCCTTAGTATGGTACTCGAATGATAGAGGACATACTAAGTTTCCTTATGCACGTTGATGAATCTAAAAGTCCCAATACCTTTCCCGAAATGGTGTTTCTTCCTATGTCAATCTCCTTATGTCATCCATTGGGTCTTTCCAAGGTGGTAGGGCATCAGAACAACCCATCCAAGCCTTTAAATACCATATCTGAAACCAATAGAAAAGACTCAGGAATTCTGGGTGAAACTCGGTCACCTGTCGGTCAGCTGGCTGTTAGCCGCCGATGTGATCGGCGGTTAGCCGCTGGCTGACCGCGGTTCACCCTGCTAAAATATAGCATTCTGTGTTTCTAACCGCGCATCTCGGCTACCTAGCAGTCACAAGGTTTTTGATTAGCGGTTAGCCGCGAGCTGACCGTGCGGCTGACCGCGGTTCGCCTGTCAAAACACAGCATTCTGTGTTTCTAACCGTATCTGGGTCGGCTGGCCGCCGGTCACTTGTCGGCTAGCCGCCAAGGTGACCGCCTGCTGACCGCCCAGCTGTGGGAACTCTACATCAGGTGCAGATTTCAGTCCTTTCTTTTCCAAACCCTTTCACCTCAACTTCAACCATTTCCTAACATGAAATGGGTCTATTCCCTTCCATTTAACATTTAATCCTTTCCACCAACCACCATTCCATCAATGCATTTAATTCTCCTACCAATACAAATCTCATTCAATGCAAGTACAAATATCATTTAAGAAGTTTATAATGACCAAAATAAACTTTAATGAATGAATGCATATATTCTCATAAAACTAACTAAGAGAAAATCATATCAATAAGTACATTTCCAAAAGCATTGTGAAACATGATGAACCAAAGGAATAGGAATAGTAAAAATTCCACATTTTCAATAAAATAAGGACTTATTCAAATCAAATCCATTCATCCACTTGCCTTGGTCTCCAAAGTATGCTAGTCAAGCTCTAATCCACTATCAAGCTCAAAATCTACAATCTACACAAAAATCCCCAAAATACAATCATTACAACCCTAGAATGTCAAAATCAAGAAATAGATGGAGATAGCTTCCAATAATCAAGGTGAAGCACCTCTATGGCTAGAAGACTACACAACCAAGAGATGAGAAGAAGAACTTACATGAAAAGTCCTCTAATGGCAAGAGTTTGCTCCAAAGGTAGCTTGGAATGGAAGGTTCTCTCTAAAAATGATATCAAGATGAAGTTCTCATGGAGGGGAAGAAGATTACCACCTCCATTTTGCCTTTAGCAATAGATTTGAGAGAGATTGAGAGATGGAGAAGCAAGGAGCAAGATAGCTTGAAGAAAACCCTAGGCTGGGCTGGAATTCCCTCTTTGTTCTCTAGAAAGTTGCAAGAAGAGGAAGGGAGGGAAAAAGGACTCCTCCTTATATAGACAATGGCAATGGGTCCCACAACTTAAGAATCCAATTGGGCTAAAACATCGTTCTACGGGCTTCGGACGGATTCGACGAAGAAGGAAGAATTGATCGTCGAAATTTCTACTTTCCAAAAAGTATATATTTTACGAGTTTCGGAGACATTGAAATTAGTGTCCAGATTTTGTGTAAAAAGACTGTTTTACCCCTATCAATGGCAAAGTAGGGTTTAGAGGTCTCGAGTGGAAACGGAACAAATACGAAAGTTGTTGGGAATCATAAAATACATTGAACGGAGTAATTTACAGATTTCCAGAATTATTAAGTAAATCCCAAAACTAATCAAGACACAATAAAAGGAACCCCCAAAGGGCCCCACTAGACCAAAAGAGTTCCCAAAATTATTCAAAGCTATAAAAAGCTATTCTAATCCAGATTTAACCAATTTCCACTAATCTCACTTATAGCTCAAACGCGTCTTAATTAACACTAAAAGGAAACTCTTGGGGCAGGGTCTTACAGAGAGGCAAATGAAATTTAGGCTAGACTACAGAGAGAGGCCAACGAAAACCAAGCAAGATTTCAGGAAAAGTTGGATAAGAAGGATGAGGAAATGGCACAAGTTCAGAGGCAGCTTTTGAAAGTTTTACAGAACACGCACCAACCCCAACCTCAGCCCGGGCAACCTTTGGGCCCGAATATCATCATCAACAATAGGGAACAGGACCCTAACATATTGTTTGAAAGGCTTAGAAAGAGAGGACCCAAGGAGTTCTCGTGTCAAGAAGACCCTTTGGCTGCAGACGATTGGTTGGTAAATACAGAGAAGTAGGTAAACAGGTTGTTTGTAGAACCTATTATCCAAATTGTTTGGTCTTATTATGAGGGGTCAATCTTCCAGCATATCTTATTATTTTAGACATGCATGATTTTGATGTCATCTTAGGCATGGATTGGTTAGAGAAGTACCATGCAACCATGGATTGCTTTACGAAGACCATTACTTTCAAGTTGAAAGGGGATCAGGCAGATTTGTTGATTCAAGGGAACAGGAAGAAAAACTAAGTAGGAATTTTATCAGCACTAAAGGCAGGAAGAATGGTACAAAGTGGATGTGAAGCTTTTCTAGTGTTTATCACGGAGGATAAACGATCCCAAGGGGTGGAGGAAATCCCCATTGTGTGCGAATTTCCAGATGTTTTTCCTGAAGAAATCCCGGGATTGCTACCAATTCGAGAAGTTGAGTTCACAATTGAGCTCCTTCCAGGGACAACTCCGATTTCAATTACACCTTACAGGATGGCTCCAGCAGAATTAGGTGAACTAAAACTCCAATTGCAAGAACTTTTGAGCAAAGGTTTCATCAGACTAAGTGTTTCACCTTGGGGAGCACCAGTCTTATTTGTGAAAAAGAAGGATGGAAGCTTGAGAATGTGCATAGACCACAGAAGATTGAACCATATGACCTTCAAGAACAAGTATCCATTCTCAAGAATAGATGAATTGTTCGATCAATTGCAAGAAGCAGCGTATTTTTACAAGATAGATTTGAGGTCTAGGTATTATCAGTTGCGAGTTAGGGAGTCAAATGTGCCTAAAACGGCTTTTCGAACAAGATATGAGCACTATGAGTTTTTGGTGATGCCATTCGGGTTGACTAATGCACCCGCGGTATTTAAGGCTCTCATGAATAAGGTCTTTGCAGAGTACTTGGATCACTTCACGGTGGTATTTTTTGATGATGTTCTCGTGTATTCTAAGAGTAAGGAGGGGGCATGAAGAGCACTTGAGGACGTCATTACAGCTTTTGAGGGACACCCAGCTCTATGCAAAACTAAGCAAATGTGAATTTTGGCTAGAGCAAGTGGCTTTTCTAGGCCATGTTATTTCAAAAGAAGGATTAGCAGTAGACCCATCTAAAGTCGAAGCAGTTGTCAGTTGGAAAAGGCCAAGCAGTGTGATAGAGATCAGAAGCTTTTTGGGACTAGCAGGATATTACAGGAGGTTTGTCTAAGGATTTTCATCCATTGCAGCACCTTTAACAAAGTTAACTAGGAAGAGTGTGCCTTTTGTATGGACAGACCAGTGTGAAGAAAGTTTCAAAGAGCTGAAAAGAAGACTGACTACAGCTCCGATCCTCACTTTACCATCAGTAAGTGGAGGATTCGTTGTTTATACAGATGCTTCAAATGCAGGATTGGGTTGTGTACTGATGCAAAATGACAAAGATATTGCTTATGGCTCGAGACAGTTAAAGGATCATGAAAAGAATTATGCCACTCATGATTTGGAGTTAGCGGCAGTTGTATTTGCTGTGAAGATGTGGAGACACTATCTATATGGAGAGAAATTTGAAGTCCACTCAGACCACCGGAGTTTACAATATCTATTTTCGCAGAAAGAATTGAATATGAGACAGAGACGGTGGATGGAGTACATTAAAGACTATGACTCCCCAATCAAGTATCATCCGGGCAAAGTGAACGTAGTGGCTGATGCTTTGAGCAGAAAATCAGTGGTTATGGCCAGCTTGAGAGGAGCCAATGTCTTACACCAATTTGAAGAACTTGGAGTAGAAGTGCAACCGTTAAGGAAGGGTATGATGTTAGCAAGTATGACAGTGTCTGAGCCTACCTTCATCCAGAAAATCAAAGACAGTCAGTTGCAAGACCCAGACTTGGCCAAGATTGTTGAACACATTTCCCAACATCCAGACTTCAGAGTAGTGGATGGAGTGTTCTATTTCCGTGACTGCTTGTGTGTGCCTAATATCGAAGACTTGAAGAATGAAATAATGGCTGAAGCTCATAGCACGAGATACTCTATGCATCCGGGTAGCACCAAAATGTACCACAATTTGAAGAATCGATTCTGGTGGAATAACATGAAATGAGAGATTGCAGTTTTTGTTTCTCGGTGCCTCACTTATCAGCAGATTAAAGCAGAATACCAGAAGCCTCAAGGGTTGTTGTAGCCATTGGAAATTCCGGAGTGGAAATGGGAGCACATCACTATGGATTTCGTCCCCGGTTTGCCTGCTACCAAGAAAGGGAACAATGCTATTTGGGTTATAGTGGATTGTCTCACGAAGTTTGTTCACTTCATTCATATGAAGACAGGAAGTAAGATGCACATGGCACCATTTGCAGATTTATTCATGAATGAGATTGTTAGTAGACATGGACAGCCCGTCTCCATCACTTCCGACAGAGATAGGAGATTTGTTTCGAGGTTTTGGAAGACCCTATTCGAATCTATGGGCACCAAGTTGCAATTCAGCATTGCATACCATCTTCAGATTGATGGCTAGTTAGAGCGAACTATACAGACGTTGGAAGACATGCTATGTGTTTGTGTGCTAGATTTTAAGGTTCAATGGGATAAGTACCTGCCACTTTGTGAGTTTGCATACAACAACAGCTACCATTCCAGTATTGGTATGGAACCTTTCGAAGCACTTTATGGTAGAAGATGCAGAACCCCTGTTTGCTGGGAAAAAGTCGGTGTTCGTAGCTTCCGCGGACTGACGATAGTTGGAGAGACAAGTGATAAGATCAAATTGATTCAAGAACGGTTAAAGGTAGCCTGAAGCAGACAGAAAAGTTATGTTGATACTTGTAGAAGAGATGTGTAGTTTAAAGAAGGTGACAAGGTATTTTTGAAAATATATTCGGTCCAAGGAACTCTAAGATTTGGACAGAAAGGCAAGCTTGTGAGAATGTGCATCGGACCGTATGAGATTTTGAACAAGATTGGAGACGTTGCCTATAGACTTGCATTACCACCGGAACTCTCCGGGGTGCACAATGTTTTTAACGTCTCTATGTTGAAGAAATACGTCCCAAATCCTTCACATGTATTATAGCATGAACCACTGGAAATTCGAGAAGATGCCTCGAATGTGGAAAAACCGGTCAGAATTGTTGACACCAAAGAGCAAGAGTTGAGAAATCGGACAATTCACTGGGTCAAAGTACATTGAGAAAATTATGAATCGGAAGAAGCTACATGGGAACTAAGAGAGCAAGTCCAGAGAAAGTATCCTGATCTATTACCCGAGGTATAACTATTTTTTTATTTGGAGGACCAAATAACCTAAGGGGTGGAGGCTCAAACCTCGACCCAAGATTAGCGCGATTAGTGCCTAGTAAGTGCGTGTTTAGTTATTATGTGGGTTTAGTGTTCGTGAGTTAGAATTTAGTTCGATTTAGTCCGGAATTAGCTTTGGGGAATTTTGAGAGCACATTGTGTTATTCAGTCACACTCAGGGGTGCCTTGAGTGTACGTGTAAGCTTGGGAGGAAATTTTACGTCCCGATTTTAATCGTGATTTTGATCTCTTTTGAGTGATTTTATTTTATTGTTCAACTTTTTTTTCAGCCTGTCTGCGTTTGAGGCCCAGAAACCCAAGTTTTGGCCCAAAAGGGTAAAGCAGTCCTTTCACACCATTCTGGACCCAAAATTTGAAATCTCAAGACTATGCCAAATTTATAATTTTTGGAAACTAGATTTTTCGGTGATCAATTTTGTCTTCTTCGTCGATTGCATCCGGGGCCCGCAAGTCAGTGTTTTATCCATCACAAATTTTAAAGTCAATGGGGCCTACAACCCATTTGACTTAAGTGGGTTATGTCTTCTCCCTCATTCTCACTCACGATCTGGATTCATTTTCCTGCAACTCTTCCTTCTTGAGAGAGAATTGAGAAAGGACTCCTTCTTCTTCACTTTCTCTCCTTGCATGCCACAGTTAAAGGTCCCCAAATCAAAATTTGATCATACCCACTTTTTCCTCTCAACCCAAGCTCTCCGTTGCTACCATTTTCTTGAAGATCCCAGCTGAATAGCCTCTTCTTCTCCTTTGTTTCTCTTTGTTTGGACAGCTACAGGTAAGGGACCTTCTTCATCTTCTTAATGGAGTTTTCTTAGGCCCTTAGGATCTTGTTTTAATCACATGCAAAACCCTTTTCGAAATGGGTTCTTTGTTTCACATTTTTAGTGGATTTTGAGTTGCGTTTTGGGGCTTCCTAGTAGAGATCGGTTCAGCAGTAGGAAGGGACTTTTGGAGAGCTTTTGTTTTGCTTTTTGGATAGCACATTGGTGAAGGCAAGTGATCAACTTAGCTCTTCTTGATGCATGCAATGTTTGAATGTTTTATCTTCAATGGTTTGTTTCTTTTTTCATGTTAGATGAGCATTGTGTTGTTCAAATATGTGTTATGGATTGAAATTCTTATTTAGTTTGAAATGCATGTGTTAGTGGTTTCATTTTTGAAGGTTTCTACTCAATTTAAGTGATTTTCACCATATATAAATGTCTTGTGGATGGATGAGAGATTGAAGAGTATGTTGTGAAATGTATGGATGTATTGGTTGTTAGAATTGAATGGAAATGGCCTCTTAGAGAGCATGGAGGCTCAGGAGATATGCAGGGATTTGACAAAGAAGGAAAGGAAGTGGAATGAGAAGAGAATGGAGGAAAAGAGAATTGAGAAATCTGACTTGAACTGGGCTGCTGTGCACAGTCCGTCAGCTGTTGGCTAGCTAACATGTCCACTTCGGTTAGCCGACAGCCAACCAAGTCCAGTTCGGTTCCACTTCTAGAAGCATGTTTCGTGATAGGGATTCGTCAGTTAGTTGTTGGCCAACCGACATGCACAGCCTCGGTCGATTGACAGCCAAACGAGTCCAGTTCGATTCCACTTCCAGAAGCGTGTTTCGTGATAGGGATTGTCGGTCAGCTGTCGGCCAACTGACATGCATAACCTCGGTCGAACGACAGCCAACCGAGCCCAATTCGGTTCCAATTACAGAATGGTGTTTTTCCTGTCAGGAGATCTAGTGGTCAGCCGTCGGTCAACTGACGGTTAACCGACATTCACCTACTCGGCAGACTGACGGGTGACTGAGAGCTGACCAAGTTTCCTAACTAGACCTGTTTGGTGAGTTTTTCTTGGAAGATGAAAACCAAAATATGATTAAGAACTTTTAACTTGAATTTGTGTGCTTGAGGCCTTAAAATGTCCTTTAACTTTCGGAACACCAATCTTTTTTTCATTAAGACATTTGGGTCTCAACCACATGAAGATCAAATGAAAGGCCTTAATGTATGCTTGACAAGTTTCGCTTTGGGATCGTGATTTGATACATTGAATTTCATTTTAGTACTTGTTTTGTTTTACAAGTATAAGTTTTGTTTCAAATGGTTCAAGAATGATGTTGAGGAACACTTTTCAGCCTTATTTCGTTATGGCCTATGCCACTCTTGTTTAGTTTCACTTTGCATTGTTTTGATAAGTTTTTTTCCTCATTTTCGATAAGTTTTGTACAAATATCGACATGTTTTGTGCATACATGAATATCATAGAATACCGCTGAGCTTGGACTGCCCTCTCAGTCTGATCCACTAGTTATGGGGTCCTTAAACATAAGGACAATCTGTAGATTAGTCGTGTATTTATACACATTCTTGTTTTGTCCAGTTTTCCGGCCGGTTTTCCAACCCACCATGTCTGGCTCGGGCTTTCATTTTGTTTCGTTTCGTTTTGTTTCGTTTTTGCCTGCTCTTGTCATCCTGTATAACAGAGAAAGGATGAGCTCAATGTGGATTTATGAATCATGGTGTTTTCTTGAAATCATGCCAGTCATGCTTTGTACACTATACATGTTTTGTTCAGAAATCATGTCATGTTTTAAGCACTGATTATTTTAGATTTCAATTGATTTATTGTTTGTCTCAATTGATCACCCGCCAGACCGTCGTGTCTGACCCTTTTGCTTTGGTGTTCAGATGCAGGCGCTGTTGCCATTGAGGAGGAACGCCTGGAGGAGGCTTTTGAGCCGTCCCCAACCTGTAAGTGGCAACCTGACGACGTCCTCTGGACGTCGGGAGGGATCTTGAGTACGACACTTGGATGAGAATGTTTGTTTTATTATTTTGGGATGTATCCTCTGTTGGCCCTTTTGATACTTTGGGGAATGTAACTTAGACTTAATATACTTTTGTTGTCTTGAAACTTGAACTAACCTTGGGAATGCCATGCTTATGTTTCCCTCTCTACATGTTTATGTCCTTTGAGTTATTTAACTTATGTATCTTGGAATCATTGGTTTCGTATTGTGATTGAGATTACTTGCACGCTTCTGCAAATCATTGTTCATGTGGGATAATCCCTTGTTTGTTTTTGGAATCCTTACCGCGGAAACCTGTGTGTTAATTGTAGTTGGACACACGCAGGTCGCGGGCCCGGGTCGGCGACCTCGGTCCGGGGTCACGACATTTATCTTTCTAGAGATTGCTGGCAAATGATGTTGTTTCTTCCTCCTTTTCTTCTTTTTCACCCTTGTACATCTGAGCATCTGCAAAATGGCCGTCTTTGCCTTTGAAGGGCTTTTTGTCTGCAAACACTAGATGTATCAGGCCATCATCGCCAACGAACTTGATGCATTGATGTAGAGTTGAAGGGACGACACCATTCTCTTGTATCCGAGGGCGCCCGAGAAGGATGTTATAGCATGAAGGGGTCTTTATTGCATACATTGTGACATCAGAGATAAAATCACCAATTTGCAACTTGAACTTGATTTTGCCGATAGGTCTTTGAGTGCTCCCATCGTATCCAAAGATGGATATAGATGCGTGGCTCAGCTTACTAGGTGGGATACCCAGCTCTTCGAGTGCCGAAGTAGAGATGAGGTTGAGTGCAGAGCATGGGTTGATTTGGACTCTGTGTATCGGCATCTCTTTGATGTACCTTGTAAAGTACAAGGGTCGGTTGTGCTTCGTCTCGCCTAGCATGAGGTCATCCTTATCGAAGGCAATGGTTGCACTTGCTGCTTTTTGAACCGAGAGGCATTCAATGCAAGATTCCTTAGTTTTCTTCTTTTCTCCTTTTGAGGAAGTGCTTGATTTTTTGACCCTATAGTCCATTTCAAATTGTAGGACTTGTGGGGCATATTTGTCAACATCCGCCTTTGCAGTTCTGAAGTGAGACTATCACGAGTTTGTGGTGACATTCATAATAAGTCTAGGGTGTCTTATCGTGCGGGTATGTGTCTTAAGTGCTCAATCATGTCATACTTGAAAGCCTTCTTGGGGCCTGCATTATCATTATTGTTGCCACTTTGGGCGTTTACAACTTGTTTTCCCGAAGGATTTACATAAGAAGAGGAAGGTTGGTTGTAATTTTTATGGTAATCTCGGCCAGAGCGGGTACCTCTACCAACTTCAAGAGCTTCTGAAGAAAGGTCTTCGTTTGGAAGATCACCCTTGGAATCAGGGAGTTGATCCTTCTCATTTACTGAAGATGTCTCTGCAGTAGCATTGCTGTCCTCAGTGACAGCGTTGCAAGGAGCATTTTCCGGGAGCAAGTCCTAAACAACATCCATAAACTTTTCTTCCTTGTTGAATACTTCATCAGTCTAGACATCTCCTATGAGGTCGAGCATCTGGGACCAATTGACCGGTTTTTCATTAAAGAAGACTTCATTGCCCGGAGCTTCTTCAAGGTGATTGGTGGGAAGATATTTGAGTTCCGATTCACAGTTTTAGGAGATGAAGCCTGAGAAGGTGATACTTCAGTGGAAGTCACATAAGATGATGTAGCCTAAGAAGATATACTACCAGATGCTGTCTGAGAGTATGAGACTTCAGCAGATGAGGCTTCAAAGGAACTATCATCTCGAACTATCGCATTACAAGCAATAGGAGATGCCCCCAGAATGGACTGTTAGGATTCGGACTCGTCCTCAGATGTAAGAGGATCATCGACCCAGCAACTTTCGTCATTTTCCGGGGTTACTGGAGGAGATGTATGTAGATTTTCCAGGACCTCCGATTCTGGATTTTGATTATGACGAGGCTCATTGAGGCAATCCTGCTCTTGCTCTATGGCCAGACGCTGCAAGATCATTGCATATTCTGCGTGATCGAGCATAGGAGCCAAATCTTCTTCGTCATCTACCCCTCGTGATTCAACATTGTTGGGTTCCACTGGAGCATTGATGGGTACTGGATCGACAACATTTTCTTAAACAACCTCTTGGTCTTCTTCATCATCAGACTAGGATCCTTGTGGTTATAAGGGGTTATAACAGATTACTGGCATAAGATGAGATTTGGGGATCCATTCTTCATCGGAGAGGTATTCTCCTGTTTTAAGGGATTACACCCACTCATCGGTGTCACTAGCGGTGTCACTGGACTCGTATCCATTCATGGAGAATCCAATTACTGAGTTGCAAGAGTATGATGCCCCTGGTGTAGTTTCATTTTCGAGTTGTGGTGGCATGAAATCACCAAGGGTGAATTTTCTCGCCGCCCTTGGAGTCTTGGGAAGGCATTCTTTTGTTGCCCCCAGTGAAGCAGTAGAGGAGGTCTCTGCCTTTTTAGGGGCTTCTTGTTTTGGTTTTGCTTTCTCCTGCTTTTTGAGCTTGCGGAGTTATCTCTTGGCTTGCCTTCGCTGTTGAGCAGTCGGCTTTGTTTTAACGATCTTCGAATTTTCATCTTCAAGGAGATCAGGATGCATCCATATGGGATGCCCTTCTGCTGTTGGACAAGGGACCAACTCTTGGGATGTTTGAGTCATTTTTATCACCTTGAAGGAAGTAGTGACCTTCTCCTTTGGTGATTGTGATGTTTGTCCACATGACACTATGTTGACAGAGGCAGACCCGTAGTTTTTGTCAAAGGTAATGACCCCGTTTTTCCACATCTCATTAATCTTCTCTCTATCAACGAAGCATTGATTGAAAGGATGCGAGATTATCTAGTGGTATGGATAATATCGGGGATCTTTGGTTTTGCCAACATCACAACTGGCGGTGTCACTGGACTCGTATCCATTCATGGAGAATCCAATTACTGAGTTGCAAGAGTATGATGCCCCCGGCGTAGTTTCGTTTCCGAGTTGCGGTGGCATGAAATCACCAAGGGTGAATTTTCTCGCCGCCCTTGGAGTCTTGGGAAGGCATTCTTTTGTTGCCCCCAGTGAAGCAGTAGAGGAGGTCTCTGCCTTTTTAGGGCCTTTTTGTTTTGGTTTTGCTTTCTTCTGCTTTTTGAGCTTGCGGAGTTATCTCTTGGCTTGCCTTCGCTGTTGAGCAGTCGGCTTTGTTTTAACGATCTCCGAAGTTTCATCTTCAAGGAGATCAGGATGCACCCATATGGGATGTCCTTCTGCTGTTGGATAAGGGACCAACTCTTGGGACGTTTGAATCATTTTTATCACCTTGAAGGAAGTAGTGACTTTCTCCTTTGGTGATTTTGATGTTTGTCCACATGACACCCTGTTGACAGAGGCAGACCCATAGTTTTTGTCAAAGGTAATGACCCCATTTTTCTACATCTCATTAATCTTCTCTCTATCAACGAAGCATTGATTGAGAGGATGCGAGATCATCTAGTGGTATGGATAATATCGGGGTTCGTTGGTTTTGCCAACATCACCCGGTCTTTTGGGGTCAGGCAAGGTGAGTTTCCCATTTGCCAAGAGAGCCTCAAAGATTTCTTCAACATCTTCATCGAATGGGTATTTATTTTCTACTCATTCTTTGAAGGCATCAGAGAATTCTGGTCTCTTACCTGCAGCTTTGTTTTCAGGTTTCTTTGGCAGCTGAGGAGCTATCTTGGTTTGCACATTGAGAACCTCCTTTTTCTTTGGCTTTGAGGTTGTAATGGCTATCAGCTCTTTCTTTGATGATTTCTGACTGTTGAGGTCTTTGATCACCGTTTCAGCCTCCATAGGTGCTTCTAAGAGTTTTCCCGGGTATTTTGATTTGTTGCCGATGATCATGGAGCGGATCCTTGCTCTCATGTTCTTACGACAGATGTCGACCAGCGACGCTTGTGGCAGTACATCTGAGCACTTGTATGCCATCGCCTTCCACTTGTGAATGAAGTCGTATGTTGACTCATTCTCTCCCTGTTTTAGGCTGCAGAGCTGAGCCATAGTAATAGGATGATCCTCACTTTTGACGTGGGTCAAGAAGCATGTCTCTAGCATGGTCCAGTTTTGAATGGAATCCTCTGGCAGAGTGGAGTACCAATCAAAGGCCGTACCTTTTAGGGTGCTTGCAAAGAGAGGATCTTGAGGGCCTCTTGATCCGCAATAGCTCCTGTCAGAATTTTGAAGTGGATGACGTGCTGTCTCGCTGAACCTTTCCCCATATATGTTTAAAGAGTAGGTAGCTTGAATTTTGCAGGTAAAGGAACCAAGTCCATCCATAAGGGATATGGTGGCTTGATTCCATGTTCCTTCAGTGTATCCTCTTCTTTTGCTTTTGCAAGGATGTCGTCAACGTCCTTTTGGGTAAGTGCGCGTGACTCATCTTCTCCAACATTTGCCTCATCATTTAGGGGGACTTCATTGTTTGGTGGACATTGGAAAGTGAGAAGGAGGTTTTCCGTCATAACCTCTATTCTCTGTTGTCCTTGCTCCAGCTGCTGGATGCGTAGAGCCACGTCATCGTGCGGCGGAGGTTACTCAAAGTTTGTGACCAAGACATTTACCCTTCGAGAATCGAATGAGGATATTGTCTTGATGACTGAGCTGGAGCTCATTCTTTTGGATGAAGAGCCCAATGAATGATCACTCCGGTGTCCTGGACTAGAAGGAGTGGGAGAGTCCTCCTGATGTCTTCATGTTCGGGAGACGCTGCGAGTCACCGGCCATCTGACATGAATTTTGGTTGCTGACTTCTGGTGTCTTTTGGTTTTACCAACCATATGGATAGTAGCAACTTGGTCGGGTCTTTCTTTTTTGACCCATTTTTGAAAGACTTGGGTAGAATGCCGAATTCTTTGCTTCTCTAGTCTCTTTTGTCGATATGCCGCACGGCGATGTATGCGACGAGCAATTTGAGCTTCAGTTAGCTCTGGCTGTGCTCGAGCAATAAAGGATCTAGTCCCTCGTGCGCAGCAGCCGAGCTTATCTTCTTTGAAGATTGGCATGGACAAGATCTAGATGCAGACCTTTGCCCGTCGTTGTTGACACCAAAAATGTCACTTTGCCTCCTCAACATCAAAAGCTACATGGAGCCACATCCTACTACAAATAGGCAAAGTTGCTTCAAGCATCAAATCTTGTCAAAATCAAACAAAAACTACAAGATCCTTCAAAATAGCCAAAAAAGAGGTACACATGAAGTTTCGGGCCATTTCGACACCATTTGGCCTAACTTCAATCCTCCAACAGTAGAGCGGGAGCTCTCGGCGGCGACAGTGTCAAATACATCAAATCTTCGATCAGAGCCTATGGATGGTCTCAAAATACCTCCAAAAGGTTCCACGTCGAATTTCAAGGCAAACCGACACCGTTTGACCCTCCATCAACTCTCGAACGGCGAAATCAAGCCTCACGGTGGCGAGAACCTCCGATGCCGCCACTCATCAAACAAAACACATGAGTAACTTCTACATGCTTCCAAAAGGCTGCACGTCAAATTTCAGGTCATTCCGACAACGTTTGACCCGGTTTTGACGCTCCGAAGCAAAATCAAGCCTACCGGCGGCGAAGCTGCCTGGGACCATGGCATCCAAATCGGAGCCAATGGATCATCTCAAAATGACTCCAATAGGCTCCCTGTCAAATTTCAGGTCAATCGGACATCGGATGACCGTACAGCAAAGCTCGACATCTTCCGCACGGTGAAATCAAGTCTAGCATTGACGGGACCCCAAACGACTTCAAAACTCAAATAAAAGCCCATGGTTGGTCCTATCTAATGCTCCGGAAGCTTCACGTCAAATTTCAGGTCATTCTGACATCGTTTGACCTAGTTTCAACTCTTGGCGGAAAATCGGCTACAAAGTCTTCGGCTTTTCCAAAAAATAGGAAACTTTGTGCTCTGATTTTCACAGCATTTCGATAGGTTTTGTTCAGAGGAATTAAGCCAATAAATGAGGAGAACTGTCAAGAAAAATACAGGAGAAAATAGAAGCGAAAAAGCCAGAGAAACGGCGACCGGAAGGCGACCAGAAAATGGACCAAAGTCCAAGGTCGCTGGCGACCTTGGCCCATGGTGTCCAGCGACCATGGGTGCATGGTCGCCGGTGATCGTGGAAATCCGGGTCGCCGGATTTCCGCCAAAAGTGCCGTTTTTCCTTTCTTTTTCGCGTTTCGCGATGTTCGGCCCCCTGTGATTTTCTTAAAATCTGATTTTTGAGGCATGATATCCGTCGATCTTCATCAACATCACGGATCCGCCATCGAAATCATTTGATCATCATCGGACACTCCGAAACCGCCAACCGGCCAACCAAGAAAGTATGCTTTTTGCTGACCGATCGAAAAATGACTGGACAGATGTTGCCGGCCCATTGGTGTCAACCAATGTCTGAGTTTGCATTGTCATCCGACATCAAACAACGTGCGGATCCATTGATGATCATCACAAGAAGAATTCCAAAAGACGCGGCGCGGCCGACGACTCTTCAAGCGACTCGGCGACCAATTAATGCTGTTAATTGACCCGTTTATGACAAGTTAATGCGGTCATTAGCTCATTATTTTGGACGGCCCAATCAGAAGCAAGCAAATGGGAGTTATAAGTCCAATTAATCATGGCAATTAACCATGTAACTCCTATCATTATGGAGATTAATCATGGTAATTAATCATGAAACTCCCATCATCATGGAGATTAAACGCCTATTATTCTCCATCGGCCAATCA
The DNA here is from genome assembly GCA_029852735.1 of Persea americana. Lineage (NCBI taxonomy): Eukaryota > Viridiplantae > Streptophyta > Magnoliopsida > Laurales > Lauraceae > Persea > Persea americana. Next base: position 22,602,881 of record CM056816.1, read on the forward strand.
AAATCCAAGGAAAATGAGTTACAAAATTATGAAATTAATACTTGTAACTCCTCCCATCATGGAGCATTAATACCATTAATGCCCATAAAACCCTCCTAATGGCCACCAAAAGCCTATAAATAGGCGGTCATTCCAAAGGGAAGGGGTCCTGAAAAATTGTCTGAAAATTATCCTGAAGAATTCTCTGCAAAACGAAGCTCTCTCACTCTGAAGAAACTCTGCTGCAAATTCTACAATGTGATTGAAGTCCCTTGAGGGGCCACCCCCCCAAGGTTTCTCTTCTTCTATCCAACATAGCCCAGATGCGGCTTTTCAGCCCATCTACTTGGTTTTTTATTGGATATAGGACCTTCCCTTGGTCTTTGTCCTCTAAAAATCCGAGGTCCAAGCCAAGCCAAGTGTACTAAAGCATCAAGTGTTCTCATCTGAAGGACGATGGCGGAGTCCATATATGATTTGTGACCGTCGATTTGAACAAGTCCCCCACAATCTCCTGAGAAGTCAGATCCCTCTTTCTTTCTTCTCTATTGCATTTTGTATTTTTTTAAAAGAGACAAAAAATCACAATTCTTGTCTTTCACTATTGATAAGATTTGTAAAATCGCCTTCCATGGCAAAATCGCCTTCTACGGCACAAAACTGCCTTTCACGGCAAACTAAACAAAATCGCCTCTCACGGTATTTTAAAATCTTGTCTCTTTCTTTAAATATACATGCAATGGAAAGTTGGAAAAAAAGTTTGATTTCCTTTCTACTTGTGAAGGTGAATCTTTGGATCACCATTTCAGATTCCAAGTAGAATAGAAAATCTGGCATACCCGTACAAAAATGTTGATGCTTGCTCTTTTTTTCTCTTCGCCCCGCCGCACCCCGGCGGACCCGGGACAGAGGAAGGCAAGAAGAAAAAAGATGGGTCCATCAAGTTGGCATACCCGGTGGGACACGTTCATTTGAGAACACGATGCTTAAAATCCTTGGCTCCTTCCTAGTTGGTGGCCTATGTTGGATCTTGTATCTAAAAAAAAAAAACATGAGATGGGATTCTTTGGAAACTTCTTTCTTTGAACTTGTTTCCATTATTTCTTTTCTCAACAAAAAAAAGTTTTTTGTTTTTTTTGGATTCAAATTGGAGAAACTTTGGTTCTTTCCTTTCCATACAGTGGCTTGCAGAAATGTTTGAGCCAACGTTCGGACTGGGAGGGGCCAGTTTCCTCTCTTTGATGGGTCCATTGGAGATCTTTCAAAAAATAAAAAGTTAAAAAAAAAAAGCTTTTCAAGTTCCTTTCATTGGATTCAAATTGGAGAAACTTTGGTTCTTTCCTTTCCATACAATGGCTCGCAAAAATGTTTGAGCCAACGTTCGGATTGGGAGGGGCCATTTTCCTCTCTTTGATGGGTCCATTGGAATCTTAAAAAAAAAAAAAAGTTAAAAAAAAAAATATGGTTGGATATAGGGACTTCCATTTTCCTCTCTCTGATGGGTCATGGAGCGGATCCTTGCTCTCATGTTCTTACGACAGATGTCGACCAGCGACGCTTGTGGCAGTACATCTGAGCACTTGTATGCCATCGCCTTCCACTTGTGAATGAAGTCGTATGTTGACTCATTCTCTCCTTGTTTTAGGCTGCAGAGCTGAGCCATAGTAACAGGATGATCCTCACCTTTGACGTGGGTCAAGAAGCATGTCTCTAGCATGGTCCAGTTTTGAATGGAATCCTCTGGCAGAGTGGAGTACCAGTCAAAGGCTGTACCTTTTAGGGTACTTACAAAGAGACGAATCTTGAGGGCATGTTGATCCGCTATAGTTCCCATCAGGATCTTGAAGTGGATGATGTGCTGTCTGGTTGAACCTGTCCTCGTATATGTTTAGAGAGTAGGTTGTTTGAGTTTTGTAGGGAATGGAACTGAGTCCATCCATAGAGGACATGGTGGCTTGATCCTATGCTCCTTTAGTGTATCCTCTTCTTTCGCTTTCGCTAGGATATCGTCAACATCCTTTTTGGTAAGGGCGCGTGACTCGTTTTCCCCATTTACCTCGTCATCTTGGTGACTCGGAGGAGCTTCATTGTTTGGTGGATGCTGGAAAGTGAGAAAAGAGCGAATGGCCCCTCCCAATCCAAACACTTGCTACAAACGATTTCCATGAGCCATTGTCCGAAAAGGAAGAAACCAAAGTTTCTCAAATTTAAATCCAAAAAGAGAAAACTAAAAGATTTTTTTTTTTAGAGATCTCTAATCGGACCCATCAAAGAGAGTAAATGGTCCCTCCCAATCCAAACGCTGGCTACAAACGATTTCTGCGAGCCATTGTCGAAAAAGAAAGAACCCAAAGTTTCTCAAATTTGAATCCAAAAAAGAGAAAATTGATTTTTTTTTGAAGAGTTTGAAATCAGACTTGTTTTGTTTTTTTTTTTTATTTTTTAAATCCCTATTGGACTCATCAAAGAGAAAAGATGACCTATTCCCCGATACGAACGATAGCTATAAACATTTTTGCGAGCTACCAAGTTCGAAGAGGAAATGATCAAAATTTCTCAAAATTGAATCCAAGAAAGAGAAATCGGATTTTTTTTTTTGAAATGAGAAAGAATGGAAATAAACTCAAAGATAGAAATATCCAAAAACTCCCATCTCATGTTTTTTTTAGATGTAAGACCTAGCATAGGCCACCAACTAGAAATGAGCCAAAGAATCTAAGCATCACGTTCTCAAATGAACGAGTCCCACCGGGTGTGCCAACTTGATGGACCTGGCTTTTTTCCTCTACCTCCACCCCGGGGCTACCGGGGTCCGGCGGAGGGAGAAAAGCGAGCATCAACATTTTTTTTTGTATGGGTATGTTAGATTTTGTATTCTACTTGGAATTTAGAAATTGTGATCCGGAGATTTACCTTCACAAGTAGAAAAGGAAATCAACCTTTTCCTAATTTTCCATTGCACATATATTTTTAAGAAAAGAGACAGAGATTCTGAATACCATGAGAGGCGTTTTTCTTTTGTTTGCCGTGAAATGCGGTTTTATGCCGTAAAAGGCGATTTTGTGCCATAGGAGGCGATTTTGCCGTGAAAGGCGATTTGCAAATCTCATCAAAATGTAAAAGATAAGAATTGTGATTTTTTTGTCTCTTTAAAAAAATACAAAATACAACAGAAATGTAAAAAAATGAATCTAACTTCTTAGGAGATGGTGGGGACTCGTTCAGATCGATGGTCATGAGTCATATATGTACTCTACCATTGTCCCTCAGATGATAACCTATGATGCTTTGATTCGCTTGGCTTGGTTTGGACCTCATATTTTTAGAGGATAAAGACCAATGGGAGGTCCTATATCCAATAAAAAACCAAATAGACCGGCTGAAAAGCCGCGTCTAGGCCATGTTGGATAAAAGGAGAGGAGACCTTGGGGGGGGGGGGTGGCCCCCAAGGGACTTCGATCACCTTGTGGTGTTTCTTGCAGCAGAGTTTCTTCATAGTAGCAGAGCTTCTTTACACAAAGATTTCCCCGGGAATTTTTGGGATTTTTCTTGGACTTTTCTGGACCGGTTCCTCTTGGAATGACCCCCCTTTTATAGGCTTTTGGTTGCCATTAGGTGGGTTTATGAGCATTGATTGCATTGATGCTTCATGATGAGAAGGGTTACAAATATGGTTGGCCGATGGAGAATGATGGGCATTTAATCACCTTTAATTTCCATAATGAGGGGAGTTTCATGATTTATTGCCATGATTACTTGGACTTGTAACTCCTTTTTCCTTTGAATCTGATTGGGCCATTCAAAATAATGAGTTAATGACAGCATTAACTTGTCATGAAACGGGTCATTTAACTTCATTAATTGGTTGCCTGGGCACTCAAAGAGTTGCGGGCCGTACAGCGTCTTTTGGAATTCTTCTTGCGATGATCGCCGATGGATCCACATGTTGTTTTATGTCGGATGGCGATGTAACTTCAAATATTGATTAATACCAATGGACCAGTAACATCCGTCCAGTTGATTTCTCGATTGGTCGGACAGAAAGAGTGCTTTTTTGGTCAGCCTGTTGGCGACTTCGGAGTGTCTGATAATGATCCAATGATTTCGGCGGTGGATCTATCATGTTGACGAAGATCAACTGATTTCAAGCTCCAAAAATCATAATTCAGAAAAATCACAGGGGCCAATCAACTTGAAACGCAAAAAATACCCGAAAAAGTGGGTTTTTGGGCGCGGTTCGGCTACTCGGATCTCCATGGTCGCCGGCGACCATGGGACTTTTTGTCCTTTTTCGGTCGTTGTTTTTTGTATTTTTTGATTCTTTTTCTTTTTTATTTTTCTAGAAGATTTCCCTCATGTATTTATCCTGATTTTCCTAAAGGAAACTCGAGGAGAAGCCATGCAAATAAGAGCACAAAGTTTCATATTTTCTGGAAAAGCCGAAGACTTTGTCGTCGATTTGCCGTCAGAAGCCAAACTAGGTCAAACGATGTCGAAATGACCTGAAATTTGGAGTGAAGCCTCCTAAGCAGTAGCTAGGACCAACCATGGGCTTTTGCCTGAGTTTTGAAGCCGTTTTGGGTCCCGTTGCTGCTATACTTGATTTCGCCGTGAGGAAGATGTTGAGCTTTGATGTGCGGTCAACCGATGTCCGATTGACCTCAAATTTGACTGGGAGCCTATTAGAGTAATTTTGAGATGATCCATTAGCTCCGATTTGGATGACATGGTCCCGGGGAGCTCCGCCGCCGGGAGGCTTGATTTTACTTTCGAGTGTCAAAGCTGGGTCAAACGTCGTTGGAATGACCTGAAATTTGATGTGTAGCCCTTTGGAAGCATGTAGAAGCCACCCATATGCTCTGTTTGATGAGTGATGACCTCAGTGGTTCTCGCCGCTGAGAGGCTTGATTTTGCTGCTTGAGAGTTGATGGGGGATCAAACGGTGTCGGTATGACTTGAAATTTGACCTGGAGCCTTTTGGAGGTATTCTGAGTCCATCCGTAGGCTCTAATCGAAGATTTGATATCTTTGACACTGTCGCCACCGGGAGAGCTGACTTTATTGCGGCTATTTTCTTTTTGGGCCAAACGATGTCTGATGACCTGAAACTTGATGTAGAGCCTCTTAGTGGCGTTTTGAGGCCAGTTGTGTGCTCTGTTTTATGTGTCAGGGTCTCTGGCTTCACCACCGCCAGAAGCTCCTACTCAGTTGCTGGAGGTGTGAAGTTAGGCCAAATGATGATGAAAAGGCCCGAAACTTCGTGTACCCTTCTTTTGGCTATTTTGAAGGATCTTGCAGTTTTTGTTCGATTCTGAAAAGATAAAATGCTTGAAGTGGCATTTGCTTGTTTGTGGTAGCATGCAGCTCCATGTGGCTTCTTGATGTTGAGAATATATGAAGAGGCAAAGTGACATTTTTGGTGTCAACAGCTTTTGGATCAGAAGCTTGGATTGACTGAGGTTAAATACTGATTTGTTCTTGATTAGAGACAAGTGTCCAAACTAATTAGCACATTTTTCTTAGGATTGCTCTTGAATCAAAGTCAATCATATGTTTGATTAATTAATCTGATATTAATTTGTTAATAACGTGTTGTGAGCTTTGCTAGTAATCTGTTTTTTAATTTGTCACCAAACTAGTTGTAAATTTGTCGTTAACATGTATTAAACTGTGTATTAAGCTCTTTAGCATTGCTCATTATGGGGCTTTTATGACTTGCTAATCATCCCTTGATGAATTGATTTTCGGACTTTAAACTCCTTAAATAATCAACTATGGACCCCTCACATGATCCTCGTGGATCCCTTTGGTGGCCACATGAAATGCCTCAATAGGGGAGCCCCTTGTTGCCTTACCTGTAGAGAAATTAGTCTAGTTGCCGGCCCCAAATGCATGCCCCCTGCTACCATGGAAAGAGATGGCAGCAGCAGCTGCCGCCAGCTGCCTGTTGTAGTAGCCACGCTGCTAACTTGTGTTGGTAGACACTATCCTAATTTATTGGGCCCACAGGTATGGTATGTTGGCTTGTTCCTGTTATTCTTGTATTACAACAACAATTAGGTATTTTGTTGTACTCACTCATTTGCCTATTGCTGGATTATTTTATGCATTTATATATTTCCATACATGTTATGTGATTCAGATTGGTGCTTGCTAGACTGTGTCTGATAATGCATTTTGGTGCTTACAGGTAGCAGGTACCTCTTTCGTTAGCACGCATGATAAAGGTCGTTCCGACCGTGGGTTGAGTGAAGCATGTTCTCGGGCCCCACTGTTGGTGGCTCGTTCTGTACTGAGTGTCGTCAAAAGCAAAGGATAGTTAGTTTTTCTTAGATTTTGTATTTCAGCCCTACGTGGTTAGGATTGTATTGGTTAATGTTCTAAGACATAATGTAATAATTATTTTGGAAACTTTAATTTAGATTAAGCTTCGATTTGATAATTATTTTGGAAATTTTATTAGCTCATTTTCTCGAAATTTGCATTTATTACACACTTTTATGCCACGACTCAGAATTCGATGAGCCCCAAAATTCGGGATGTGACATGACAATTCAACAATGTATGATCAATTATGAATTAACACGTTATATCAAATTCTAATTATTAACAGAAGATTAAAAGATGCCAAATAATCTTCAACTAGGCACATTATGCATTATGAATAAATCATGCATTTTCGAATCATAAATTGATAATTTACTTTTTTAGTTGGCTACTACTTTTTCTCATCCTCCCTAATTAGAGGGGCGAGTTTTGTTGGGATGTCATTAGTGATCGAGCCAAAAATTCTCCTGGCTACTCGGTTATGGAGTTCCGGTGCTCCAGACGTTCTACTGCAGTAGCCTCGAATAAATAAGCCAAACTTCAATATCGTCGAGTATCATACGGTTGGAGCTAAGTAGTGCCGAACCATTCGAATCGAATAATAATAGAACTTGAGTAAGACTTTTCTGTTCAAATCACTTCTAATCGAATTCATTTATTTTCATTCTATTCATTTCGAATCATTGCCTATCGAATCAAATAACATACTTACTCAGTCTGAAGTATCCCATTCACGTACGATAACATTTGTAATAAAATTGCATTAACAAATTGTGAAATAATACGAATAATGCATACAAACAATTATTTGAACATTTGAGGGTAGTAATAAAGTCAATCTCAATTCTCAAATGCAAGTTCGACTAATAGACAGGGTTTCGTTCATTTATCCACATATTCGCTTTATCTCTCAATCTCTGATCATTTTAATATGTGGACCACTGGATTCTACGTTTCGAGAGCTTTCCAATGGTATGTGGCTCTCCAAAATCCAACAGACGGATCCAAAGTTATGATTATTTGAAATAGCCCTGGCTGTTACAAGTGTCAGGTCCACTCGAGTGGGTCCATATCCGCTCGAGCGGATATTATCCTAACAGCATGTTTGCTTGAGCGGTGCTGTCTAGAATTCTTGAATCCAAATTCTATATCTTCACTTCTCCCATCCAAAACCCTCCAAAGCTACCACTTAAACACCATATGAGCCTAAATGCTATCCAACCATTCATTTCATCTATACATTCTCATTTCACATTCCATTCATTCATCAATCAATTCATTATTAATCTAATTTGAACGAAAAGGTTGAAATTGACAATCAATAGCATTATATTGTGCAATCAAGGAATCGTCAAAATATATAAATCAAAATTGCTCATTACTTGCCTTAATTTGGTGCTTCCCAATTCTAATATTCTCTTTGACTCAATTTGAGCAAAACCCCCAAATATACATGCTCTCCTCAAATCTCGACAATGGTGAATGCAATGAATGAAAGCCAATGAACAGGCATGCACTAAATTAGCTTCTCTTGCCTGATTGAAAGTAAGAGAAAGATAATGAGAGGTAAATGCTTACCCATGGGGAAGATAGAATGTGAGTTGAGAAAAGATAGCCCATTGGAGAAGACGAAGATGGGATCACCCAAAGCCCACATGAGAGACCTCTTGCTCTGCATTTGGAAGAGATTGTGTGACGTTTTGATTATTTATATATATATATATATAAATTATTTATTTTATTATTATTATGTAATTGGTTGTATATTAGTTAAATACGCGATTAATGTAAGTGGGGACCACGTTAGGCTTAGGTTTTGTGAGTTGGGCTTGTTGGGTAGGTGGCTTGACCCATAGTTAACCCAGGCCCAGTTTAGTAGATTTAGTTCTTCTTGTTAGCGATTTTTGTATGTTGCTAATTTGATGGATGCACTATCACTTTCACCTACAACTGATCACACATACATGCATCGTAGTTTGGACCTTGAAATCTGGAACCTAGACTTGTATATGCAGTTGATTTTCAAAGATTTCATCCTGCATGTTTTAGATCTTAAAATACATTTTCAAAAGGTTAATTCTTCATGCATGTTTTTGTAAAATCAAGTAAGGCATCATGGTTCATGATTTTCATACAAATTTCATTTTTAGAATCCTAAGTTTTGCATGAATCACATTGGCCCTGAGTTCTAGTTTTGTGTTTCAGAATTTTCAAAAATCAAAGTGGAATTGCAGCCAGGCCAGTGTATCCGGTCGACATCCTGAGGGATCCGGTCGACCGGGTAAACTAGCCGTTAGAAATATAGTCGTTGGACCCGATCGACCGGGTGAACAGGGATGTCAACCGAGTGAACTAGCTGATGGACAAATTTTTGTATTTAAGTCCAACTCATTCCCTTCTTCCTAGAGGCTTTTTGGTTGATCTTTGGAGCTGTTTTGAAGCTTAAGAAAGGGAAATGAACTGATGAGGCTAGAGAGAAATGGAAATCCAAAAGGCTTGAGATAAAGGTATATCTTTCCAAGTTAAGCTTTGATTTCCATCCTTTTGAAATCCATGCATGTTCAAAATCTTTGAAACCTTATTTCAGCATGATTTCTAGCTTAGACTGAGTTGTTTTGCAAACATCAAATCACATAAGCATATTAGATTGTTTTGCAAACATTCATGTCTCAATCACATGTGTTTTGACCTTTAAACTTTCATACAACTTGTGTAGTTTGATAGGAATGTCTTTCTAAATTGTTTTGATTAACTCATGTGATTAGTTCATCACTCAATCATAGATTTTTGTGCTTAGATTTTCAAATGCATCAAGCATTCATTTAAGAGCTTCATTTTAGAAATTGATTGAAGTAAACATTCATACACTTGAGCACTCACTTAGCTACTTGTTGGTGTATGTTCGTATCTTGTTTTAAACTTTCATATCAACCTATTTTAGAGGCAAATGTATCAAGCTTTAATTGTATCTATTTTAGTGTTTGTGTAGACACTACATTGAGAGAAAATATTCTATTTGTAAAGGTTATTGCTAAGCCGACGAAAAGCATAGTGTAGAGGTTATTGCTTAGCCTTTGAAAAGCAACTTGTTAAGGTTATTGCTTAGCCTAGAAAAGCACATTGATAGGTTGTTGTTTAGCCTAGAAAAACATCAATGTAAGGGTTATTGCTTAGCCTATTGAAAAGCATAGATAGTGAAAATCTTGTAGGGTGTTGGATCACAGGCTGGTAGTGGATGTAGGCATTGAGGCCAAACTACTATAAATCATTGTGTGATGGTGTATGCTTTGTGGTGATTGTTTCTATTTAGCTTCCGTATTTAATTTTATAATCATCACTTATGACTAGTTAATTTTAAAAAACTTAAAATTTGTCATATTTGGTCACTAAGTTGTAGCTCACCCTATTCACCCCCTCTCTAGGGTTTGGATCCCGGACTTTCACTTCTCAAACCAAAACTCCTATTCCCTTCTAACCCAAATTGCCATCTATTTAGAAACTCTATTCTTTTTAGAAATTTAAGTTAGATTACAACTCCTATTCCCATCCTCTATTTATACAACACCACACTCTTTTATTCTCCCACACAATTCTCTCTTCCAACTTTTCTTTGGGATATCACTTGGGCTTTGGCAATAGGAATTCTAGACCGTCTCTCTCAACCGCGGACCTTAGGCAAGTACCTAATCATAATTTGTAGATCTAATACTTATGTTCCTCCTTGATTTTCGTGTTGGTGCATATAGAGCCCGTTTTTATGCCCTTTTATGTGATGAAGATGTTATGTAAATATATATATATATTCTTAGTAAGATCAGAAACTTGATTCAATTGATTTCTTCAAATAATGTTTTACTATTGCGGTAATTCTGATTTTTATGGTGACAACCGCCCACCCCTATTTGGATTTCAAAGCCTTTTTTTTTAACTCCTATTATTATGTACATGTGTATTAGAGTAGACAACTTACCCATTAAAATCTTAGGGAGAACTGGATCTTGTAACAGGGGAACATAGACAGATTGGGAACGCTCCATGTGTTGGACTGTGGGTCCCAGGCGGACCCCCTTGAAGTGAGAACAAGACTGTGGATCTGGTTGTGGACCCAGGGGCGGCCCTGATGGCGGTGGACCCGTGAGGATTGGGTCCCATCTGGCCCTTCATCTAAGGGTTTCACACAGTTTGGGCATCAATTGCAAGGGGTTTGTATTTGGACATCTGGCGGTGGCGGGACCCACTGGATCATTTGATCACAGATCTAGCCCATGCATCTAGTCGTACATGGCTGGGCGATAATGGTTATGACAGTAATCTGGGCTTTTGACCAGTGGGACCCACTACACATGCACCTTGATGTGTCAGGCGAGAACATCGTTTCTGGAACTTGGTTCTGAGTTTTGTCATGAATAGTGGGGCCGGTTTTGTTCTGGATATGCATGAGGAGAGAGAGACATTTTGGTTATAAGGTATTTTAAGTTTGAGTGTGACTCCACATGGGTTATTTTGTAAGTTGAAAAAAAAAAAAAAGAAGTGCTGGGTATGAGTGTTGACCTGGACTTGTTTTGGAAAAAAAATTCCCATGTGCTGCAACTTTATCACTTGTCTAGCTTTCCCATACATCCCATTAGTTTTTAGAATTTGAAGAAAGGGCCTTGGTTGTTTTATAAATACAAATTAAACCCCTTGGCTTATTTTGAATGTGGAAAATATTTTGAATGGGTCCTCGGGTTTTCTAAAATTGTAAACTAAGATTTTTATTATTATTTGCAAATTAGATATTAAATGATATCTTTGATTTTTAACGGGGATGAAATTATATTTTTCAAACCTTACTAATTAGATCATTGGACCTGAGTAAATACCATCTGGGCACACGGTATCTTACTAACATGGGTTTTAGTGCTTCGTATGACCTCGGGGAAATCCTAGTGGATTCGAGCTCAACCCGTCTCTATTAGAAAACCCTTAATTGGGTCTATGCACTATTGATTGAGAAGTGATGTGTTGATCTTCTATCTATTTAGAGATTTTTGTGGTTGTTGGGTACGAGACCTTATGTTTGACCTTGGGATTGGCTTGTGATTATTCCTTGACCTTCGGGTGTGCATACATGATTGAGATTGATGTTGGTCTATTAGTTGCATACCCTATGATTGATTGGATTTGGACCGTGATGTGGCTTGGCAATTGATTTCGATATTGTGGATGTTTATTCGAATGATTCATTGGTATTGATTGTTGATTATTGTGTAGGCAGCCCTTCACTTTGACTTAGGTTTCTGTGTCAGAGCATTACAAGTCACTACATTTATTCTACTATGATATGTATATATATGTATATTGATTGGGTCATATTTGAACGACTGCAGTTGTAATTGGACGACTGATCACTGATGTGTGCAGACACTGTAATATCCGAATTGAATTCGAACCGGTTTATCCGGCCTTTGATTACGAACCGGTTTATGACCGCCGACCTTTCAAACGGGTTTTCCCACTATATTAGGGTTGACCACCCAAAGCAATGGCATTGTTGCTGTGTGATTATTGTATTGCTTTATTGTGTAGATTGAATATAGGTGATACGTTCTTTTTGTCACTGTCACAATGTTATTCTCTTATGATCTTTACTCGTCATTACTCTGATTGATCTTGTGTTTTATTTATAAATTATGCTTTCATGCTTGCTGTTTACCTTCTTTATTGGTGCATATGTACCAACCTTTACCTTGCTAGGGAGACGGAGGAGGGTCAAACGTTACAAACGTTTAAGCCAGCTGATGAACCCGAATGGAGAGCCGGAGATGGCTACAAAGCCATTTGAATCTGCGCATGAGATATCGGCATCTTAGACTCTTTTAGTTTATTTAATCCCATAATATATATAGTTGTTGTTTAGTTTATTTGGAAACTTTAACCTTGAATATTCAGTGAGTTATGCGTTGCTTTGATTTTGAATAATGATACCGGCCAATTGATTTAATGCTTCCGCAAATATTTTATTATGACTCACCATGTTTCGAAATTTTGTGGGTCCATATTTGGGATCTCGTGTTGCATTAAACACAGGAAATTGAATGTTTATTTTTATTTTTCACGTTATCCACTGGTTGTATTTTTTGAGACGTGACAGATTTGGAAGGAAGATGAGATGGAGAGGGAAAGCTCTCTTAGATAGGAAGAGGAATGAAAGAGGAGAACAAGAGGATTGACTTAATTGAGTTTTAAAGAGGAAATTCCTTCTCTTTGCATGCAATTCTAAGGGATTAGCTGAAATTTGGAGAAGGGCTTTGCCTGGATTTGGGTCGAAATGGGTTGGTTTTTATTGGCCGAATCATAGATAAGTGGTTGCACCAAATATGATATTTTCAGCACTGCAGAAAACCATTTTTCCTTTCCATGCTTTTTGTATAAAAAAAGCCGCTATACAACTGTTCCCTCAAAGAAAATGAAAGCACGTACCGATGGAGAAGTGGCTAGGCATACCTATTTGCCAGATACAACATGGGATTGTCAATCTACTACTTAGTAGTGAGGCACCTTCTTTCCACCGAATCGAGGGATCAATCCCTGACTGTAGCGTTGAAGTGAGGCACTTAGGCGTTTGTCGTGCGCAAATTTTTATCAAAGTCGGCAAAAATTAGAGACAACATGGACTTAAGAGTTAAAGAAGCAAAAAATCACAGATGGTTGGAGAATCTCACAGCTAACCTATAATGATTCTCTCATTTGAAATTAAAATGCAACTTCATCTCATCTATATAAATAGATTAAATGGATTGTTGGAATGCAAGTAGAAAGATTTAGATTTACTTAAAGTAAATACAATAGAAGGTTTTGGGTTCCCTTAAACAATCTGACTGAAAGTTCGGTTCCCTTGAACGATGGAAATATTATATTATTTTATTTTATTAAAAAAGAACCATTACATAACCATATTAATATGGTCAAGCTGAAGATGACAACAGACGATTACCACTCTTGTTGCCCTTGAGATAACGAGCAAAAGAATCTATGTATTGGTCACTTAGCTCGCTTCCAAACACGTCCTTCATCTTCATTGCATTGGCTCTGTAGATCTCACCATCAGCTTCCACCATCACCTTCCTCAATGTCTTGGCAACATCTGCCCCAGTGAAAGATCCATCCATCTCGTCCCTCGGCACTTCCAATCCCAGCCACTTCTCTTCTATCAACCTAGCAGTGACACCTTGATCACAAGTTAATGTTAATAGCACCAGAGTCCTACCCAGCCCAAGTGCCTCAATTAGCGAACTCCAACCACCATGTGTCAAGAACCCTCCAATCGATGGGTGGGCCAGTATCTTAAGCTGTGGTACCCAACCCTTGTGAACGATGCCCCGGCCCTTGATCCGGTCCTCGAAGCCCAGTGGCAGCATCTCTGGGTCGTCGGCCCCAGTCCGCAGAGCCCAAATGAAGGGCAGCTGAGATTGCTCCAACCCCAGGGCCAGCTGATGAAGTTGCTCTTTACTTAGGCTGACCTCAGTCCCAAACGCGACATACACCGTGGATCCATGGGTTTTTTTGTCGAGCCACTCGCGATAAGGATACGTCTCATCTCGACTGCTGTTGGCTTCCTCGATCGACGGTGGGAGAAACCCGATCGGAAGGACAGGCTTTTGATAGAGATCCTCCATGAGGCGCAACCAATCCGAGCTGAATTCCATGCAATCGCGGAGCAAAATAATGGGGCAGTCTCGGAGGGCGGTTTCAAACCGATGGATATCAGTCCCACCAGTAGGCAAGTGTCGTACGTATTGCAGCAATGGAATGGCCTCGAAGGAGCGGATAACAACATTGGTGTGGAAACGGACCCATGGGGGCACACTGATTAGACTCTCTAGGTCCTTAAAACGGCCACCCTCGACCCCGACCCCGACCCATTCAGAGGGTGGCCCAAGAACCCCATGCACGACTGCAGGGAAGGTGTTGAAGTGTGCACATGGTAGCCCGAGTTTGGCTGCAATCCGAGGCACCCAATAACTGATCACATCATAGATGATCCAATCTGGGGCTGCAGATTCCAAAAAGGTAGCCACGGGCCCTTCGAGACCGTCGAATGCGTTCTTGAGGCAGTACATCTGATCTGGAGTGACATCCATCGTGGACTCGGCGCTATCCGGGAGGCCAACGGTGTGGGGCAAAGGAAGGCCCACTAGATCTATGTGGGGTGATAGATGGAGAGGGATTTTGGGTAGCCGTTCAATGTTTCTTCGGGTAGAGATGAAGGAGATGTGGTGTCCCCTTTTGGCCAAGGCCTTGGCGAGCTCTAGATAGGGTCCCATGTGACCAAAAGCCAGCCAGGGCACCATAGCAACGTGCAGCACATCATCTTCCATTGTGAAGGCAAAGGGTAGCAGCTCTTCAAAGCGTCCTAACTCCTAAGGCATGGTTATATAAAAGTTCAATCATGGTACTTCTATTATCTTGCTCCTAGAGGTCACAGGTATCTCCCATCATGTTTTAAATTTGTTGTTATCAGCAGCACATTACTGACCAAAGAAAATCTCAAAACTACTATTTTAAGAAAACTTACAACAATGTAATCTTTTCACTCATGTTTTAAATTTGTTGTCATTAGTAGCATATATATTTCTCACCAAAGAAAATCGCAAAACCACTATCTATAGAAAACTCACAACCATAGTATCTTCTAGTAAATCTAAATCTCATGGATATCTTCAAAACCATCTATATATAGATACAGTCTTATCTCGCCAACTATTATGGTAGGTTATAGAGGTTACACTGGACGAGCCAATGAACACATCACCCATGACCTCTCTAGTATCAGTAGACGTTATTGTGTGGCTGTAGGTAATGATGCTGGACTTCCTATTTCACATCTTGGTTCATTTACTATTTCCACTCCGAACTCTTTCTTTGTTAGAGGGAAAATCATTAAACGAGCAAAAAGAACATCACTCGAGCTCCGGCTAGCCACGCGAAAACATATGAACTGAAAAAACACCATCACAACCTAGGCCAAAATGTACAGACACATGGGCCACACCGTTTAAGATTCAAATAATAAAGCTAAAATAAACACTTGCAAAATTAGACACCATATCCAAGATGTCTAAAACACGAGAAGTAATCGACCAATCTTTCCGCTTCTAAGAAAATCCAAAATTTATAAACTACTCCGGTGATTCACCTTTTACACATGTGACAGGAAAATGACAATGTAAAGAGGAATTTACGGAAAAAACCTATTAGATGGCTTAGTGCACAAAAAAGGATCCAACAGATGCTCACATACAGAAAAGGCCCCCCATCACTTTTTTCATTTGTTTTTCCTTTTAGGTTGAGCGTCGATATCAACACTCATTTTTCTTAGTTGAGCGAGTGTTGACACAAAGTGCAAAAGTTGAAAACCATCCCCTCCTCGACGCTCTAGTACCTCATTAGCACAAGACCAAACACCTCTGATCTCCAATCGTCACCAACCACTGACTACACCTACCTTGAAGATCAATTCCTTCCTCATTTAAGATGGAATGTGTTGGGGCTTTTCCTGTTAGCAACTCCAACAAAAGTACGCCAAAGCTATAAACATCTGCCTTCTAAGAGACCATATGGGGATCTATCATCTCAGGCGCGCATGGTAACCTCCTACACAGTTAGAAGTGGAGCTGGAGCCCACAAAGTGGACTAGGCCAAAGTCCCAGACACGAGCACCATAGGTTTTGGTCAGGAGGACATTGAAGGACCTAATGTTGCCATGGGAGATGTTGGGGGCCTTGCCGATGGAGGTGCTCAATGCCACGGGCTGCACCATGCGCCGGAGTGGGCCTCCCAGTTCAAAGGTGTCCTTCCTGCTCCTCTGCTTCTAGTAAAATAAAATGATAGAAAGAGGCCGGCCATCAAAATGTCATCCTTGTTGCATTTGAAAAGGAAATGGGTTTTTCTTTCATTAGAAAGCAACCCACCCACCCACCCTGAAAGCAATGCATTCTAGTAGGAGTTCAAAATGAGCCACAAATCTATGTTGGAGGATCTATGCAACAAAAGACACCATTTATAGAGTTAGGGAGATGGATAAAAGGATAGAAAAGAGGAATAAAGAAGTGGAAGAAGATGATATGAGCATCTGAGGGACAAATCCTCATTGAGCTTCGCGTCGATATGGGCTATGAACAAAGAATAATACTAACTGAGCATCAGACTTGTGTCCGGTTCTTGCTCAGCTAAGAAAACTGAGCATTGATACTGACGCTCAAGGTAAAAGCAAAAATAAAAGGCAAAAGTGACGGAAAGGCCTTTTCTGTCTGTGAGAATGTATTGGGTCTTTTTTTGTCCACTAACCACCTATCAGATTTTTTTTCCTGTAAATTACTCTGATGTAAACGATGCATATGAAAATGTTCCGCATGTGAAAATTTTTGTCAAAATCATTTTGGTTCCAAATATTGCATTACAATGTTTGCCAAAATCATCATTTTCACATGAGTGGATAAGTACATTCAACGGTCCAAGAGTTATTTGGATTTTCTAACAAATTAAAAAAAAAATTCAAAATCCATGAAGAATTATGATATGAAACTAAAAGTCATGATATCTACCATTAATATATGAATATTTAATGGCTCGGATCATGAATTAGAGCCCACAGAAGTGAAGAAACTTAGATTTATAGGCTATGACATTTTCACAAATTACTCAAAATATATGAAGATTTAAGATTATGAGTTTCAATATCTTGGGGTTTATTAGTTCAGTAATAATGTGAATGATTTAGATTACAAATATGGGATCCACAAGAATGAGAACAACTAAATGTAGTTGACGAGCCCCGCAAGAATCACTTTCACACTTGTTTTGGAATGAAAATATTGATGTTTTCACATCTTATTTATGCATCACTTGAGTAAATGATTGCAAACAAACGTGATGAAGCGTAATCTTTATGAACATGAATTATTTATATATGTAAATGATTGCAAACAAAAGACCCATGCTACAAAGAGAATGAACCGTTTTAGCTCCCGTGATGAGTTCATTGTTGGCCCTTTGATGGCTCATAAACCAATAAGATGGTCAACCATTGATCGGCATCATGAAACCATTAGAGGTTTCCCCATTTTCCTTTGAAAAGAACACATCGGAGAAAATTAAATTTTCTTGGTCCTCTGAGAGGATTGAAACCATGGAGCGGCACTGCCACTTTTACTTCCCCTCCTATAATAGGGGCATTATTAGGAAGCATGATGAAGAAACCTTATGGGTTGCCTGCGACGGGCCACACATCGGATTAAGCATGTGGCGAAGACCACAGATCAATGTCCATATTAAGTCTTAATTTGTAACCCTGGGAGAGTTTGGATAGGGATCAAACTCTGGTAAAGAGCTCTGGATCGGCATCTAACTCAAGTGAACTAATTTTCCATTGGTTAGGAGATGTGGCATTCCAGGATGGGTAGAGTCCGCAATAGTTGTAACTCCTCAGGATTGCTCTAAATAAGGTGTAAGACGCCGACTCGAGTGACCACGATTAGTACAATTAAGTCGTGTGATTAGTTCTAAGTCAGATTTGTAGGTCTTGTTTAGGTTTGGGATTAGAATAGCTTTTATATATTTTTGGGGAGTTTTGAGCGCCTTTTTGATTTAATGAGACTCTTGGAGAGTCTTTTTAGTGTCTTTGCGTGAGCATGGGGGATTATTTGCAATTCCAAAAATTCGTGTTTTAACTCTGTTTGATTGATCTCGCTAACCTCTAGAACTTTCGTGTTTACGTCATCACCATTCGAGACCCCGAGACCCAACTTTTATAACATCAAGGGCAAATAGTCTTTTTACACAAAATCTGAACACAATTTTCGATATCTCCAAAGCCCGCGAAATGTGTACTTTTCAAAAACTAGATTTCTTGGCGAACATTTTTCCCTTCTTCATTGAACTCATTCGAGGCTCGGAAAACCATGTTTTAAGCCCAACAAGCTTTGCTAGTGCTGGGACCCATTCCCACTTTATATATATATATATATATATATAGAACCCTTTTCACTTTCCCTTCCTTATCAAGATTTTCAAAGAACTTTGGCTCAAACCCATCATAGGGTTTTCTTCTTGCATCTTCTTACTCTTTCCCTTCCAAAATCCACACCAACCCTCGTCAAATGGAGAAAATCATCTCATCATCTTCTTCCCCATCTTGAGAGCTTTCCTTGGTTGCTTTTTGTAGAGAAATCCACCATTGTAGGACTTCCTTTTGAGTAAGCTTTTGCCATTTAAGGACCTTCCAAGTAACCAATCACTCCTATCTTCTAGACTTGTGTTTTCCTAGCCCTAGAGTCTTCATCTCCATTATTGGAAGTTCTCTTCTTCTTGTTCTTTGTATTGGCCATTTAGGGTTTTAATGGGTTGTGTTTTGGGGGTTTTTGGGTGTGCTTGTTGGTCTGGTATTGAGAGTGGTTTTTGGGAGGTTGTTTCTGCTAGTGGAGACCTAAGCAAGTGGATGAATGGATTTATTTTGAATATTAACTCTTTTATGGGTGATTTCTTGATATTTCACTATGGCTTTACAATGTTTTTCATGCCTTCATCTATTTTGAAATACATGCTATGATTTCCCATCTTGAACATGCATGCTTAATAAACTCTCTCTCTCTCTCTCTCTCTCTCTCTCTCTCTCTTTCTTATCTTAATGAGCTCATTTGAAGTGTTAAAGATGGTTTTGTTTAATATGATTTATTACTTAAATGATTCACATGTATGATGGATTGGTCGGATATGAAGGAGGTGTTAGTTTTATGGTCTCAATCCATTAAGATTGATGTGATAAATTGATTAATTATTTATTTATTAATATATTCATGTTTTCATTTCATGAGATGAATGGAGTTTATTACTTAAATGCACGTAACCAATACGAATGACATGATGGTTCATGAGATGAACCGGAGTCCATAAGTTTACTAGATGCAATACATGTATATGGATGAGATCCACATACGGGAGACATGTATAACAAATCTTATACTTAAATATCTTCACAACCAGTTATGAGATTGGACATTTCATCTGACAAGGTTGCAGTACTTTGATTACTATGAGATAGTGTGATTTGTCTCGATCATCAGAATGTAAGATTCTGGATTATAGTGCTGGTACATTAGATGTATTGAAGGACCATGAAAAACACCTTATGAACACTGTCTTTATTTTAAGGTCTGCTCTCATAATTCCCTAGCAATAGGCTCTCAATCCTGAGACATTAATGAACTCAAGTTTCTATCTATTCATTTGCTTTGAGTCACCAATGAGTGAGGCCAATTGTAGGTCAACACCTCAGTGATTTGGGTACGTGGTAGTGGAGCTGTGGGAACATTCGATGGTCAAGATGGAATCTATCTTTAATATTCTCTTGTGCCAATTAATGGATTTATCATTGGTAAGTGCGCACCCATTCCAATTAAGAGTTAATTGGATCGATACCAAATGATCATTATAATTGGAGCTCAAGGATAACAAGATATGGATCTAAGTTTGGAAGACAGGTCCAATTGATCCATGGATATTAACGGAAGGGCCTACTTGTGGACATAGGAAAGTTTAGGGTCTTCACGTAATTTATTCCTAAGACTGGAGTTCAATTGCATTTATATAGTAGAGTTATTTGCAATTAACTGCAGGCCCGGATTGCACATGATATGTGGGGTCGCGGTGTCCCAGTTGGAGCCAGCTTTCTAAGGAATCCGTAGTGGTCCCCACGCTAGCCCAAGTTATTGGAAATATACTAATTCTAGTAGAACTCTAAAAGAAAATAGAAAGCTATTATTTCTGTTTGAAGTGAGACTTCTAATAGTGGTAATAGTAAGTTACTAATTATAATGGAAATGAGATTTCTATTTAAATTAGCAAAGAGAGAAGGTTACTAATTATTATGGAAGTAGAACTTCTAATAATAAACCAAGAGGAGGAGGCTGAAAACTATATATAAGAGGGGCTAGGGCTGGACGTCCTCAATATATATCCCCCTTAGGGATTCACGCCCCAAGACCCTTATTGTGCAAGAGTTGCACATGCATCTTCTCCTCTTCCTCTTCTCGTTCTCTTCTAGTTTCCTTAAGAGCTTTCTCTTGGAGATCCCACCCATCTTCTTGAGAAAAGAGAATCTGATACGGGTCATAGCGTGGAAGATCGAAAGGTCTTGGAGATTCCTATTTGATACGTGAAAGAGTTTCATCATCAAAGAAAGGAACAACTTCTCTATTAGAGCACAACCGAGCTCCATAGGTATGATCTACTTCCTTGTATGTTATGGATTTCGTGGTTGCTTGTATGCTGCTATTTCTATCTTCTAGATAGAGTTTTCTGCTGTACATGATCATGAGAAAGAGGACATGGATCCTGGATTGAGTTTTGTAGTCTTCTGGATAGACGATCACTGCATCAAGTTGGTCAAAAGTTTTTGAAATCTATCCTAGAGACTCACCTATTTCCAACAGGAGGAAGATGTGAAAAGTTGTGATATGCTTAGGGGAGATTTGATGATAATTATTGGGAGGCAAGGAGGCTATTTGTGTGCAGGAAAATGTGTTTTGGAGAAGGAGAAGAAAGAGGCAGTGAGAGCACTTATTGGGTAGCAGAAATGATTGCGCACTTGAGCAGACGTTAGCCCACTCAGAGCGTAGTCTCATTGGTAGGGGCCTAACCGCTCGAGCATGCAGGCATTTTGTCTGCCACTCCCAGGGACAGAGTGCTTGTCCGCTTGAGCGAACAAACCTTCTGTCTGCGGCTCCGCTAGCACATCTCAGGTCCACTCGAGCGCGCATTTGCCTGCTCGAGCTCACCCTCCCTTTGGCTTGGGTCATGTTCGGAGCTTTGAAAGAAGGTTTGAGTGGGAAGAAGGGATTGTTTCGAGTCCTATCATCATGGTTTGGCGTGGGAAGGACTGTGTGGGGTTCGAATGGAGAAAATCTCACTGCAGAAACATATCGAGGATTCTTGGTTTATCAATGTGTTTAGGGTCCTTGGAATGTCCTTAATCTTCTGGAGTACCAAACCATGAAAAATAACACATTTGAGATATGAGTTCTTATTCGCATTGACCTAAGCCTTGAAGCCTTAATGTGTGACCCGGCATACATGTGGAAAGCGTATCGTACATCTATTTCTATTTAAATTACATGATTTTCTCAAGTCTAGAGTGTTATCAATAGTTTTGCTTGAAAACTATTGCTTATGCCATTTGAGTGTTCTGCTAGTCTTGTGGATTCATGGCAAGATACTGATGTGATATATGTGCCTATAAGTACTTTGTCCAGCCTGTTTGGTTGTTATACACCTATTTAGATATGTATATGTCCTGATTTCTTTATGTGACCTATGTGTCGGCACCACAAAGCTTGGACAACCTTGTTGGCTTGATCCACCGACTTGGGGGGTCCCCATTTTGCTCCTGCCAGCTGCAGTCTAGGTCATGTCCTGCCTCGCTCCTCGGTTCCGAAGCCGTGGTCTTGTCTAGATATATGTATATATATATATTGTTATCTCTCGTCACTTCGCACGTCTGAGACCAATGCCCCGAATGTACTCTCATCACATTAGTGATGGAGGATTTAACTTTGTGCGGTTACCATCATGCTAGTTTCCTGTTCATTAGTACTTTTACAAGTTTTATATTGCACATGTGGTTTTTCTTAGATAAATGATGCATCTTATTTCTTGGAAATTAATGTTTTAATAGGCTTTCAATGTTTTTTGAGGTAACCTTTAAATTACTTTACTGTTATATCTTTTCACCCACCTGCCAGAGCATCGTGTCTGACCCACTATTTTGGTACTCAGGTCTAGATTTCATTGACTTTGAGGAGGAGCCAGAGGAGGCGGCTGGAGAGCCTTAACGTGTAGGCGAATGGCAAGCTGACGATGTCGTTTAGAAATTTGGTCAAGCCACAAGTTGCGAGACACATTTTGGGAAAATGACTAACACATTTTGGGTTTTTGGTTCTACTGGCCTTTGTTGGCCTCTATTTTTGGGGATTGATTAATTAACTCACATTTTGTATAAACATTTAACTTTATGTCTTTGGGAATGCGATCTGATCATTGCTCACTCTAATATCATGACTGTATACACTTGTGTTATCAGTCTTGCATGATGTAATGAAATTTACAGATTTGGTTTGCTGCACGCTTCCGCACACCGATTGTGAATAACTTATGTGTATGTGTGATACCCTCACCGCGGAAACTTGTGGGACATTAGATACATATCTTTGCAATCTAAGTATCTTACCTTATCATTAACTCGCCGGTCCCGGATTAGGAACGCCCTTTGTGCGCTAACCGGTCCGGGGTCACGACAGACTGGTATCAGTGCAAGACATGTTTCAGGTAATTAAAAGAAAATAGAAATCCTAAGGACCTGGCGAGGATTCGCTAGACTTTTCATTAGCTAGAATTGTGTGGGCAATGTATGACCTTGTACTAGATTATTGTGTGCTAACACCTTGTTTTGCAGTGGTATGCTACCTCGCAAGAGACTTGTGAACGGCAATCCCACAACAAGTAATAGTGAACACACAGGGCCACTTGAGGACAATATTTCTAATCCAACCATGCAGAATCAATTTCAACAGATGATGCAAGCTCTTCTTGATCAACAGCGTCAGGCAAATGAGAACCAGGCCAGACTACAGGCACAGGAAAATGAGAATCAAACTAGGTACAGGAACAAATGGCCAAAAAGGATAAAGATCATGCTAGGGAAATGGCACAAGTGCAAAGGTAGTTATTAGAAGTGCTAGGAAGGAGGCCTGAACCGGTTCTAGCTCAACTACCAGGCACTCAGATTGTCATCAGCAACAGGGAGAACGATCCCAATGCTTTGTTTGAGTGTTTCCAGAAGAGATGCCTGAAGGAATTGACGGGACAAGAGGACCCATTGGCTGCAGATGATTGGCTTGATGATATAGAGAATATTTATGAAGCATTTCGGTGAATAGGGATGCAACAAGTGGCTCTTGCAGCTTCTATGTTCACCGGCTTAGCTGATAATTGGTGGAAGACAGTCAAGGCAGAATACAGGACTGTGGCAAATGTTGAAGCTTGGGATAATTTCAAGAAGCAATTTGGTGACAAGTATGTACCTACACATGTTAAGAGGCAGAAGTCCATTGAGTTCCAGCAACTCGTGCAAGGAAATATGACTGTCCTTGAGTACCTCACTATGTTCGAGAGGTTGTCTAGATATGCTCCGGACTTGATCAACACCGTGGAGAAAAAGATAGCCAAGTTCCTCGAGGGACTAAATCCTGTTATAGAGAGGGATGGTACGGGGGTTGTGCCTCCTGTAACATTTGAAGAGGCTGTAAAAAGTGCGTACAAGTTTGAGAATTTGAACAACGAGATTCTCCAAACTCAAGGAAGGACTCAAGCTCACGAGCAAGATCACCAACAGAGACCCCAGTAAAACAAAAGGTAGAGGCAAGATCAGAATGCTTCAGGACAAGTGGTTTGCGTTCACTGTGGCAAGAACCATGAGCGTGCTCAATGCCATATGATATGTGGGCATGTTTCAGATGTGGTTCAATGAATCACCAACTTAAGGATTGTCCAATGCTCAATGGGCAATGTAACAGGCAGAATCAGCAACAATAAGGTGCACAACGTCCTGCACCACCTCAAAACCCACCAGTTGTTCAGAATCAAACAAGGCCACCTCAGCAACAAGCACTACAACAGCAGTATAGACCCCAGCAGCAACAGTAGCAAGCTCGTCAGCAATGGCAGAATCAAAATCCCCGTCCTCTGCAACAAAATAGGAATGCACCACAGGGAAGGCAACAACAAGCTCAAAATAGGCCACAACAGCGAGGGCAAGTTTATGCAATCAATCGGGCTGATACAGAGGCTGTAGGCAACGTGGTGGAAGGTACACACTCCTTGTTAATGGAATTGAAGCTTGGATCTTGCTTGACCCTTGCTCTACACATTCATTTCTGTCTCCTAAATTTTCTAAGTTGATTGATGTGCCTGTTAGAGAACTTGAGTTTATTTTGTCTGTGACCACTCCAGTAAGTAAACAAGTTGTGTGTAGGACTTTTTACCTAGTTGTGCAATTAAAATATTAGATGTGGTGTTGCCAGCAAACTTCATTTTATTGGAGATGCACGACTTTGACATCATCCTAGGGATGGATTGGTTGGCAGGGTACCATGCCACCATGGATTGTTTTAATATGACCCTCACATTTAAACTAGAGGAGACACCAGTAGGAGTGATGTTCCAAGGAGAGAGGAGGAATCATCGTGTAGGGTTTATGTCAGCGTTGAAAGCTGATAGACTTTTGAAAAGCGGATGTTAAGCTTATTTAGCGTTTATCACGGAGGATAAACTGTCCCAAGGAGTGGAGGAGATCCCCATTGTTTGTAAATTCCCAGATATTTTCCTAGAAGTGATCACAGGGTTGCCACCTGTTAGAGAAACTAACTTCACCATTGAGTTATTACCAGGGGCTGCTCCGATTTCGATTACATCATATAGAATGGCTCCGGCATAATTGGGAGAATTGAAAATACAGTTGCAAGAATTATTAGATAAGGGTTTTGTTAGACCTAGCATTTTGCCTTGGGGAGCTCCAGTTTTGTTTGTTAAAAAGAAAAATGGTTCGATGAGGATGTGCATTGATTACCGGAGATTGAACCAAGTGACCATAAAAAACAAATATCTATTGCCAATGATAAATGAACTATTTGATTAGTTACAATGTGCTGCCTATTTTTCGAAGATTAACTTGAGATCCGATTATCATCAGCTGAGAGTTAGGGAGTCAGATACACCAGAGATAGCTTTCTGGACAAGTTATGGGAACTATGAATTCCTAGTGATGCCATTTGGACTGACTAATGACTAGCGGTGTTCATTGCCTTGATGAACAAGATATTTGTATAGTCATTAGATCAGTTCACAGTGGTGTTTATTGAGGATATTTTGGTTTATTCCAAGTCTAGAGAAGAACATGAAGAGCATTTGAGGACATCACCACAACTTCTGAGAGACAATCAACTGTATGCAAAACTCAGTACGTGAGAATTCTGGCTCGAACAAGTCGTATTTTTGGGGCACATCATCTCCAAAGAAGGGTTATCAGTGGATACGGCTAAGATTGAGGCAGTTGTGAATTGGGAAAGGCCAAGAAATGCATTAGAAATCAGAAGTTTTCTTGGATTGGCAGGTTATTACCGGAGGCTTGTTCAGGGATTTTCATCGATTGCGTTGTCATTGACGAAGTTGACCAGGAAAAATGCACCATTTATATGGACAGACCAATATGAGGCTAGTTTTCAAGAGATTGACTACAACACTAGTCCTTACTTTACCATCCGAAAGTGGCGGTTTCATTATTTTTACCAATGATTCGAATTTAGGACTTGGATGCGTGTTGATGCAAGATGGAAAAGTCGTTACTTATGGATCTCGACAGTTGAAGGATCACGAGAAGAACTATGCAACGCATGACGTCAATTAGCGGCAGTTGTTTTTGAATTGAAAATGTGGAGACACTACCCCTATAGAGAGAAGTTCGAAGTCCACTCTGACCACCACAGCTTACAGTATCTGTTTTCTTAGAAGGATCTGAACATAAGGCAGAGAAGATGGATAGAATAAATCAAGGATTATGATTTTTTGATCAAGTATCACGCGAGGAAAGAAAATGTAGTCACCGATGCTTTGAGTAGGAAATCAGTAGGCTTGGAAAGTCTATGGGGTACTTGTATTTTCGGCAGTTTGAAGAGTTGGGAGTAGACCTACAGCCACTAAGGAAGGGCATAATGTTAGCTAACATGTCAGTGTCTGAGCCCTCCTTTATACAGGAGATCAAGGATAGTCAATTGCAAGATTTAGAGTTGGCAAGGATTTCAGAGTATATAGTATAGCATATAGATTTTCGTATTGTGGGTGGAGTCTTGTACTATCGTGATCATCTATGTATGCATAACATTAAACGCTTGAGGAATGACATCATGACAGAGGCTCACAGTACGGAGTATTCTATGCATCCGAGCAGCACCAAGATGTATTAGAATTTAAAGGGCATATTATGGCGGAACAACATGAAGCGAGAGATTGCAGCGTTTGTTTCTCGATGTATGACTTGCCAGTTAGTGAAAGCAAAGCATCAGAAGCCTCTAGGGTTGTTACAACCGTTAGAGATCCCGGAATGGAAATGGGAGCATATTACCATGGATTTTGTTTCAGGATTACCGAGAACCAACAGAGGCAATAACTCAATTTTGGTCATTGTGGATCACCTCACTAAGTCTGCCCAATTCATTCCCATGAGGACAAGAAAGAAAATGCACACGTTACCTCTTGTGGAGTTGTTCGTCAATGAGATTGATAGTCGTCATGGACAGCCGGTTTCTATCACTTTCGACAGAGACAGCAGGTTCATCTTTAGTTCTAGAAGATGTTGCATGAATCCATAGGTACGAAGTTCCAATTCAGCACGGCTCATCACCCACAAACAGATAGTCAATCAGAGAGGACGATTCAGATTCTTGAGGATATGCTTCATGTTTGTGTGTTAGATTCCAAGACTCAATGGGATGAGACCTTACCACTTTGCAAATTCGCCTACAATAACAGTTTTCACTTGAGCATTGGAATGGCCCCTTTCGAAGCATTATATGGCAGAAGATGTAGAACACCTGTGTGTTGGGAGGAAGTAGGTGTTCACAGTAGTGAGTGAGACTAGTGACAAAGTCAAGTTAATCCAAGAACGTTTGAAAGTAGCCCGGAGTAGGAAGAAAAGCTATGCGGACGCTCATAGAAGGGACTTGTAGTTCAAGGAAAGAGATAAGGTTTTCTTGAAGGTGTCACCGACAGGGGGAACATTGAGATTTAGGCAGAAGGGCAAGCTATCCAAGAGGTACATTGGACCTTACACTATTGTGAGCAACATTAGGGATGTGGCTTACAGAGTAGCCTTACAGCCCAAACTCTCTGGCGCACATAATGTCTTCCATGTGTTAAAGTTAAAGAAGTACGTCCCCGATCTATTGCATGTACTCCGTCATGAACCATTGGAAATCCAAGAATATGCCACATATGTAGAGAAGCTTATTTAGATCATTGATACAAAGGAACAAGAGCTGAGGACACGGACAATTCATTGGGTGAAAGTGCTTTGGGAAAATCATGGACCCGAGGAAGCAACGTGGGAACTATGGGATCAAGTCCAAAAGAAGTATCCTCATCTACTACCAGAGGCTAGTTGTTTTTCCATTTAGATGACCAAATGCCCTAAGGGGTGGAGGATATAAGACCCCGACCAGAGTGACCGCAATTAGCACTATTAAGTCATGTGATTAGTTCTAAGTGAGATTGGTGGATCTTGTTTAGGTTTGGGATTAGAATAGATTTTATATATTTTTGGGGAGTTTTGAGGGCCCTTTTGATTTAATGAGACTCTTGGATAGTCTTTTTTAGTGTCTTTGCATGAGCATGGGGGATTATTTGCAATTCCAAAAATTCATGTTTTAACTCCGTTTGATTGATCTTGTTAACCTCTACAACTTTCGTGTTTACGTCATCCCTATTTGAGACCCCGAGACCCAACTTTTATAACATCAAGGCAAAATAGTCTTTTTACACAAAATCTGGACACAATTTTCGATTTCTCCAAAACCCGTGAAATGTGTACTTTTGGAAAATTGGATTTCTTGGCGAACATTTTCCCTTCTTCGTCAAACTCATCTTCTAGACTCGTGTTTTCCTAGCCCTTGAGAGTCTTCATCTCCATTATTAGAAGTTCTCTTCTTCTTGTTCTTTGTATTGGCCATTTAGGGTTCTAATGGGTTGTATTTTGGGGGGTTTTTGGGTGTGCTTGTAGGTTTGGTATTGAGAGTGGTTTTTGGGAGGTTGTTTGTGCTAGTGGAGACCAAGGCAAGTGGATACATGGATTTATTTTGAATATTAATTCTTTTATGGGTGATTTCTTGATATTTCACTATACCTTTACAATGTTTTTCATGCCTTCATGTAAATTGAAATACATGCTACGATTTCCCATAGTTCTTGTTAATGCGTGCTTAGTAAACTCTCTCTCTCTCTCTCTCTCTCTCTCTCTCTCTCTCTCTTGTCTTGATGAGCTCATTTGAAGTGTTAAAGATGGTTTTGTTTAATATGATTTATTACTAAAATGACTCACATGTATGATGGATTGGTTGGATATGGAGGAGGATGATGTGAATGATATGCTTGGGGAAGATTTGATGATAATTATTAGGAGGCAAGGAGGTCGTTTGTGTGCAGGAAAATGTGTTTTGGAGAAGGAGAAGAAAGAGGCTGTGAGAGCCCATTTCGGGTATCAAAAATGATTGCCCGCTCGAGTGGACGTCAGCCCGCTCAAGCACGCAGTCTCACTGGTAACAGCTCGGGGTAGCAGAATGGCTGCCCGCTCGAGCGAGCATATGGCCGCTCGAGCGGGCAGACATTTTTTCTGCCACTCCAAGGGACAAAGTGCCTGTCCGCTCGAGCGGACATTTGGCTGCTCGAGTGAACAGACATTCTGTCTGCGGCTCCTCTAGCGTATCTCAAGTCCGCTTGAGCCCGCATTTGCCTGCTCGAGCGCACCCTTCCTTTGGCTTGGGTCATGTTCGAAGCTTAGAAAGAAGGTTTGAGTGGGAAGAAGGCATTGTTTCGAGTCCTATCATCATGGTTTGGCGTGGGAAGGACTGTGTGGGGTTCTAATGGAGAAAATCTCACTACAGAAACATATCGAGGATTCTTGGTTTATCAATGTGTATAGGGTCCTTGGAATGTCCTTGACCTTCTGGAGTTCCAAGCCATGAAAAATAGCACATTTGACATACGAGTTCTTATACGCGTTGACCTAAGCCTTGAAGCCTTAATGTGTGACCCGGCATACATGTGGAAAGCGTATCGTACATCTATTTCTATTTAAATTACATGATTTTCTCAAGTCTTGTGCGTTATCACTAGTTTTACTTCAAACCTATTGCTCATGCCATTTGAGCGTTCTACTAGTCCTGTGGATTCCTGTCAAGATACTGATGTAATATATGTGCTATGAGCACCGTGTCCAGCCTGTTTGGGTGTTATACACCTGTTTGATATGTATATGCCGTGATTTCTTTGTGTAACCTATGTGTCGGCACCATAAAGCTTGGACGACCTTGTCGGCTTGATCCACCGACTTGGGGGCTCCCCTTTTTGCTTCTACTAGCTGCAGTCTGGGTCATGTCCTGCCCTGCTACCCGGTTTCGCGGCCGTGGCCTTGTCTAGATATATGTATATAAATATATTGTTGGCTCTCGTCACTTCGCATGTCTGAGACCAACTCCCCGAATGTGCTCTCATCACATTAGTGATGGGGGATTTAGCTTCGTGCGGTTGCCATCTTGCTAGTTTCCTGTTCATTGGTATTTTTACAAGTTTTATATTTCACATGTGGTTTTTCTTAAATAAATGATGCATCTTATTTCTTGGAAATTATTGTTTTAATAGGCTTTCAATGTTTTCTGAGGTAACCTTTAAACTACTTTATTGTTATATATTTTAACCCACCTGCTAGAGCATCGTATCTAACCCACTATTTTGGTACTCAGGTCCAGATCCTATTGCCTTTGAGGAGGAGCCAGAGGAGGCGGCCAAAGGGCCTTAACGTGTAGCGAATGGCAAGCCACAAGTTGTGAGACACATTTTGGGTTTTTGGATCTATTGACCTTTGTTGGCCTCTATTTTTGGAGATTGATTAATTAACTCACATTTTGTATAAACATATAACTTTATGTCATTGGGAATATGATCTGATCATTGCTCACTCTAACATCATGATTGTATACTCTTGTGTTATCTGTCTTGTACGATGGAATGAAATTTATAGATTTGATTTGCTACACGCTTCCGCACACCGATCATGAATAAGTTGTGTGTTTGTGTGATATCCTCACTGCGGAAATCTATGGAAAATTAAATACATATCTTTGTAATCTAAGTAACTTATCTTATCATTAGCTCGCCGATCCCGGATTAGGAGCGCCCTTTGTGTGCTAACTTGGTCCGAGGTCGCGACATATGGGAGATGGGAACCTTTGGTTGATCGTCCAAAAGATGTGGTAGCATTCACAACGATTTCACAGTCTATATCTCCCATTAAAACACCCAAGGTTCTCGGCGACTTCGGTTCTAACACCTATTTGGCACCAGCAATTTCAACAATTGGTATCAAAGCCAGATCTCTGTACGTTTGACGGTTCTGATTTTATGATTACACTGTTGACCCAGTGCATGTTGTACTAAGATCTCATCCCAATGTATTTTTCATGTACCCCTGACATCCCCTGCATACCCATCTAATGGTAATTGGGCATCAATATGCGCAGTTGGGGTGTTTTAATTGATCCACTAAATATCTAATGTATGGATTAAGGGGTCATAGATTTGATCAAATGAACATGAGCACAATCCAACGGCAGGAGAGAGGTGTGATCTCTAGTTAGTGGTAAAATGTGTAAAGAGCATTAGGTGTCGGTTGAAAATAATCTATGATACAGGCACCCCTGCGTGACAAAGTCTTCAACTTTTTTGCAAACATGGAAACTTCGCCCCTTGCTTTCTGCAGTAGGAAAATCATGCCAAAAAGTGTAAGAAAATGTGGAGGAAAAAAAGTTAGAAAAATTCAAAAAACGGTCGAAAAAGGGTAGAAAGTCCCCATGGTCGCGGGGACCATGTGTGCATGGTCACCTCCAGGGTCATCTAATTTCCGTGAAAACCCAATTTTTGGGACCATTTTCCATTTTTAGGCTATTTGGCCTTTGTAATTTTCTAAAAAATTGATTTTTAGGGCACGAAATCCGTCGATCTTTGTCAACATCACGATTCATCATCAAAATCATGGGTTCATCGTTGGACAGCTGACCAAGAAAGTGTCCTTTCTACCCGATGGATCGAGAAATCAACAGGCAGATGGTATTGGCCCACTGACGACGATTAATGTCTGAAATTACAAAGTCATCGGACAGTGAATCAAGTGTGAAACCCACTATAATCAAAGTCCCCTACATTGCACCTCGAATTCTAAAAGCTACAACATGGCCCAGGATTCTTCAAGTGCTTTGGCGGCCACTTAATGTGGTTAATGACCCATTATCATGACTACTTAATGCAGTTAATAAACCATTATCATGGACAACCCAATCAAAATTCAAGAAACTGGAGTTACAAATCAATGCAATCATGAGATTAAATTGGATGATAACTCCTCCCATCATGAAGATTCAATTTAAATAATGGCCCATTATTCTACAACAGCCAATCAAAATTCAAGAAAAAAGAGTTAGAAAAGGAGCTACAAAACCATTAATGAAAAATGAGGATGTAGGTAAAGCCCAAACATGGCTTGTGTCTGTCAATCTGAACGAGTCCCCATAATCTCTTGTGAAGTCAGATTTCCTTTTCTTTCTTGTAATTGCATTTGTATTTTTAAAGAGATACAAAAATCACAAGTTATTTCCTTTCAATGAGAGTTGTAAATCCCTTATACGGCACCAAAAATCTCCTTTTACGGCAAACACAAAATCTCCTTGACGGAAAAAAACACCACCTTTCACGGCAAGCAATTGAAACTCGCCTTTCACGGCATTGAAAAATCAAATTATGTCTCTTTTAAACACATGTGCAATGAAAGTTAGAATTTTTTTTTTTATTTTCCTTTCTACATGAAAAAGTTGGTCTACGGCTCATCACTTGTTAGAAAATTTGGCATACTCGTATACAAAAAGAAAACCCGATTGTTCGTTCATCTCGGGTCAGGAAGGGTTTGGACCCCACTCATTCTCACATACCTTGACCTCGACAATCCCTTGAGCGAACCCGAACAAGTTCTTGGCACACCCAGTGGGACTTGTTGTCATGATAATATGATGCTTAGAAAAGAAACACATACATACCATATTCTTTTTATGTTTATGTTTATGCTTCTATTCTTGATTCCTTGGCTTCTTTTCTTAGTAGGCGACCTTGGTTGAATTTGACATAAAAAAATATAAGAGGGGATTCAAGGGGTTTTGAATTCCATTTTTTGAGTTTGGCTCCATCCTTTTCTTTGTTTAAAAAAGCATGAATAGGTGACTCTTCCAATTCTTATGCCACTTTTCATTATTCTTTCAAATTGCATATTTCTTTTATGTTATTTGAATCTTAAAAGAAAAAAAAGGAACTTCTAAAAAAAAATGATTTCTCACTTTTGGATTTGGATTTGAGAAATTCTGGCTTTCTTCCTTTTCGAATAAAAGCTTGCGGAAATGCTTAAGTTTGCATTCGGAATGGAGGGCCATTTCCCCCCTTTAGTGGATTAATTTGTGATCTTCAAAAAAACAAATCATTTCATAAAAAGAATTTGCTTCTCACTTTTGTATTCAGATTTGAGAAAAGTCCTTTTCGAATAAAAGCACGCGAAAATGCTTGAGTTTGCCTTTCGATTGGAGGGCCATTTACTCTCTTTGATGGATTCATTTGTGATCTTTAAGAAAAAAACTCTCATTTCTCACTTTTGGATTCTTGATTTGAGAAATCTTGGTTTATTTCCTTTTCGGATAACAGCTCGTAGAAATGCTTGAGTTTGCGTTCGGATTGGAGGGGCATTTGCACTGTTTGAGGGACTCATTTGTGATCACTAAGAAAAAATGAAACTTTCCAAAAAAAGAAAAAAGAAAAAGATTCTGATTTTGTCACTTGTGATTTCAGATTTGTGAGTATTATGTCTTTTTTCATTTTGAATAAAAGCTCGCAGAAATGCTTGAGTTTGCATTTGGATTGGGGAGCCATTTGTTAACTTTGATGGCTCACTTGTGATCTTCAAAGAAAAAGAAGAAGAAAAAAACCATGATCCCTTCTTGTGTCCATTCCATGAATGTAATCTTCAAGATTTGTGCCTAACTGTAGTAGGATACCCTTTTGGGTTTGATGTATTCGCAACCCATGCACTTGTTCCTTCCAGTATTTGTGCCTAGTAGTGTTCGTACGCCCTCTTGTGCCTACTGTATTTGCGACCGGCATATTTGTAGTTTCAACGTTCTATTCATCTTACCTTTAGTGAGCCTTGCTCTTTGGTAATTTGGATTAAGACATACAATTGTTTCTAGCAGTTACTAGTATGCTCATTCCGGAGAAGCATATGTGAGACTCGTGCAATGCAAACGAATACATAACATATATAAATACAACATCCGAGAATGAAAGATAGACAACTATGCCTTGTCCAACGTGAACTACACGGGAACAGAAGTCTAATGAATCTCACAGGCTTCCTAATGTTGTAAGTTTCTTTTAACTCGAGAAATTTGTCCCGCTCTGATACCAGTATGTCACGACCTCAAATCCCTAAACATGATAAGAGTAAGATTAAGGGCTAGGGCTAAGGGATCATGAAGGCACACAAAACCATGAGATTAATAATTAATCCGCTTTCCATAATTGTACACATAGGATTTCGTTAGTTGAGATTCTGTAGGGTCCTCGATCCTCGAGGGTCATCGTGGAGGAAGCTTGGGGGGGCTATTTCAGGAAACAAGCATAAATAAAATCAGAGTATAATGGCATCAGTAGACTCAATAGTAGAAAGGAACTCATTCCGTAATGTTAGCATTCAGGTTTAGCAAAAGAGTAAGTTTAGTTACTTCCCAAAATAGGCCATACAAAAACACTGCCCATAAATACAAGAACAAAAGATGTGATTCCCCAAAATAAAATGAAATCCAAACGATGTTGTATCGAACTTTGCAGCATCAGACGCTACTCAATGTTGTTAGCTGCTCACTCCCAAATAACTGGCGGATCCTGTTTGACTGCCTTAAAGTCTGATTTGGGCGTATAAAGCTCGTTATTGACAACACCAAGTATAGATCAGACGGGAAATCGGGCAAGTATCCAAAACAAAAGGCATAGTTTGCAGGTACAAAGCAGAATATAATAAACAGGTTGATTAATCAGAAGTCATGTAATATTTTGATAGACAAATCAGTGCATTAAGAGTAAAAGTAACGGAATCATGATTAATAGATAAGCAGGCTACATTCAAAATGGCAACCACGTCACATAATCCTAAAAAATGGGGAGCATCCGCTTGCTCCTAACGAACTGGCAAATGGTACCTTTTCACTCACCTTAGAGTTTACTGTTGCCAGAAATCTTCTAGCCTTACCACGGGGTACCTGGTCTAGCCTGGGTAGGGTAGGTACTTTAGTGACACCAGTCACATACAAGACACCTCGGTAGAGAGCAATGATACCGAAGTATCAACATAAATAAGCAAATACAGCTGGTGATGCCAACTTGGAAATTCAATGAATCCAATGATAATTCAGGACTTTAGGTTTAGGACAGTCCATTGTTTTATCAGGTTATGATCAGGGGTACATGAGAAATTCCAACACTTACAGTGTATCTGTTCCGGTACTGGAGATACGGACAGTTCAGAAGGATACAAACAAAGTCAGAATATTAGTCAATATGGTCCATGCTAGAAAATAGTCCATTTTAGTTAGAAAAATCCTAAGTATAAGCAGACAACATTTCAGTTAGGTCACGCTGGCTGGGGGCCTGGGATGCACTAGGTGCTCGCTCGAGCAAGTAGGTATGCTGGCCCAGTCTGGACAGTCCCAGAAATAGGATTCCATTTCAACCCTTTTTCGCTCTTTTGAAACATCTAAAACTCTAGAATTAATCTCATGTGTTCAACATAAAATTAGACAAGATTACACATTCTAAAATAACATTAAATCTAGAGTTCCTTGCCATTCAACCATTGAACTAAGAAAATAAAGAATTGATTGAAACATCTTAGGCATGCTATGCTAATCAAATTTGGTACTTACCTTGCTCAAAATTCAACCAGACACTCTCCAACACTCCAATGAAAGTCCTAGATCGAACCCTGGGTGGGGGGGGGGGGGGGGGGGGGGGTGAATAGGGTGAGCCCAAAGAACTAGACCAATTTTAAAAGTCTATAACCAATTATGCTTTGGTAAATGTCTATTAATTTGAATGCATGTGATGACTCTAAGAAGTACATAAGCATGTGATATAAACATCAAGCGTATGAACCATACACATGTGATCATCATTCATAGACATAAATATCAACCATAACACTAGATTTTATAGTGGTTCGGCCAACGTGCCTACATCCACTCCCAGCTTTCCCTACCGGATTTTCCACTATTTCAATATGAGGTTTGGGTTTAACTCCAACCTTACAAAACACTACTATGCTTTTCTAAGCTTAGCATTAACCTTGACAACCACTCTTTATGCTTTTAGGGCTAAGCAATAACCTTTACAACATGAAATTTTTTCTCTCAAATTTATGCCTAAATATGCATTTGGTAGAGAATAATTAAGTACAATTTAATGCCTCTAATTAGGCTAATTTGGAAAAGAAATCTCAACTTCTATGTAAGTGCATGATGATTGAAAATTCCTAAGAATGATGCAAATACATAAAACTTTCTATCACTTAAAAATGAATGCACATAAATGATGCTAAGATGAAAAGTATGTATATGAGATAGAAGTTAATGAGCCACGCATGTTTTGAAAGATTAACAAACTAGTTTTTGAAAGTTGTTAATTAATAACTAGCTATCTTTGAAAGTTGTTAATTAATAACTAGCTATCTTGTTTTAGAAAACATGAAACTAAACATGTGGAACTCAAACAAATGTTGAAGACATAAAGCTAATCATATTTAAAGTTCTAAGCATGTTATGAAGACAACATTTGAACAAGTTAAACAAACATTTGATCATGCTATTAAATGAAACAATGATTTTAAAACAAAGAATGAATTAATCTTGAGACAAAGGAAGCACACCCATTTGAAGAATCAAAGGTTGAAATAATTGATTAGCCCTCCTAATCTCCCTTTAGCCTAGCTTGGATTGCTCCTCCTTCCTTGGTTTTCAAAGGACTCAAAACTCTCTTTAAAAAGCCAAAGGAAGCACTATGTTTATAGAAAAAGAAGGCTCCAACGGCTAGTTAACGGTCATATTTTTATTTTTGAAAAACAACTTTTAGTGGGGGCCAGGGTTGCCGGTAAAAGTGGTATGTTGGCCATCGGTAAAAGTCTATTTTCCCCAAAATGTATTTTTCAAACTATTTTTCTTGTGGGGACTTTGGGCATGGAATCATGCCTGATTTCATGTTTTAAATCAATTTAAAGGAGCTTTAAAACCATTAACCTAAAATGCGTAAGATGATTTGAAACTTTTAAAACCATTGGCTTGCATGATTCAAAAATTTTCTTTTCAAAAATTAATACATCGAAGTTTAAGAGCAAAACATGCATGATACAAAAATTCTGAAAGATTTAAAACAATGCATATTGCAATTTAAAACTTAAGATTATGAATGAATGAGAGATCAAGCTACGATGAAAATGAATGTGTCCAATCGAATTGCAACAAATGAAAACCCTAACATCCAATACTAAGCTGGAATCTCCTCTAAGAAAACCCCTACAAGTCCTCTTCAAACACACCCTAAACTCACAAACCCAATCCACACTAATAATCACCTCAAGCAAGAAACATAAAAGATGAAATTCAACCTTTAGATAAAAAAGAGCCAAATGGAGAGAAACCCCTACCTCTAAGAAGCTCAAAAATGGAGGAGTAGAATGGTGGAAATGGCCTCCTTTTGTAGGCTTTTGGTGGTCACGAGGGGAATTTATGGGCTTTAAATACATTAATTTTTCTTGAGTTTTGATTTGCCATTGGAGAATAATGGGCCTTTATTTGAATTTAAACTGCATAATGGGAGGAGTTACATGGCTTTAATACTATAATTGTCTTGATTTATAACTCCTCCTTTTTGGACTCTAATTGGGCCATCTATGATAATGGGTAATTAACCGCATTCATTTGTCATAAAAATGGGTCATTAACCGCATTAAGTGGCCGCCGAAGTACTTGAAAGGCCGCGAGCCACATTGCATCTTTTGGAATTCTACTTGCAATGTAGGGATCCGTGATCACCAGTGGATTTCTCATATCAATTGTCTTCGGATATTGATGCAATTTCAGACGTTGATTGCTACTAGTAGGCCGATATTATCTGTCTTGCCGATTTCTCAATCGATCGGGTAGAAAGTGTGTTTTTTTTGTTAGCCGGTTGATGATCTCGAGGTATCGGATGACAAACCCATGATTTCGATGACAAATCCGTGATGCTGTCAAATAGCCCCGAAAATCAATTTTTTGAAAATCACAAAGGCCAAATAGCTCGAAACGAGCAAACAACCCAAACATTGGTTTTTTGTGGAAATCCGGCGACCTCGGATTTCCAGGGTCACCGGCAACGATGCACCCATTGTTGCCGGCGACCATGGGGCAAGGTCGCCGGCGACCATGGGGAAAATTCCCCCTTTTGGTTGCATTTTTCCACCCCTTTCCCGTTTTTTTCTAATTTTTCTTTTTTCACATATTTTTCTTGGTACTTTTGTACAACTTTTGGCATGATTTCCCTATAGAAAACTTGACGGGAAGCCATGCAAAACAAAGGGCAAAGTTTCTGATTTTCAGGGAAACCCGAAGATTTTGTCGCGTAGGGGTGGTGATTTGCCGCCAGAAGTCAAAACTGGATTGGACGATGTCGGAATGACCTAAAATCTTAGATGAAGCTTCATGGACAAGAAATAAGGCCAACCACAAGCTTTTGTTTAAGTTCTAAAACCGTGTCAGGTGATGTCGCCAATATACTTGATTTTGTTGCGAAGGAGATGCCATGCTTTGATGTATGGTCAAACGATGTCTGATAGACCTGGAATTTGACAGGGAGCCTCTTGGAATCATTTTAAGATGATCTATTAGCTCCAATCTGGAAATCATTGTTCCGAGGGGCTCTGTCGCTGGGAGACCTGATTTAGCTTTTGGGGGGCCAAAGTCTGGTCAAATAATGTCGAAATGACATAAAACTTGACATGTACCTACTTGGAATTATTTAGAGATAATCCATGTGTTTTATTTGATGAGTGATGGCCTGATGGTTTCCACTGTAGGGACGCTTGGTTTTGTTGTTTGAGGGTTGATGCTGGGTCAAATGTTGTCGGTTTGACATGGAATTGGACGTAGAGCTTGTTTGAAGTATTTTGCGATTATCCATCAGATGTGATTGGGAATTTGATGTTTCTGATGCCGTTGTCGCCGGAAGGACTACTTTGTCGCATGGAGAATGCTGTTTTTTGCGTTTTGGGAGAAACGGTGTCGGAATGGCCTGGAATTTGAGGTAGAGCCTACTGTAGACACCTCATTTGGCCCCCAATGATAGCTTTAAATATCTATCATATATAGCGGTGCCCCCATTTCACCCATAATTGAATGATTAATGGCATAATTCAGATTAATTAATGACGATGAAGATGCTTGCTGCTAATTTTAGACTTAGTTCGACGATTTCTAGAAATTCGTGAGAGAAAAGCCAAGTCGCGTCAAGACCTTGAGTCCAATTCACTACTAACACAAGGAGTGAACCATGACACTACTCAAACCCTTCCTGGACCACTTAAAACTTGCTTAGGCCAATCCCTCTAAAGACCATGCTTAGTTTGCCAAAATGTCACCTGATTAGCCTAAGTTAGGAAATCGAATCCATTGGTCCAGAGAAACCCCTTATTTTTCAGCCCCTATTTATCAAGAAATTCAGACCATTGAATCCCTCACTTCGAGAGCTTTCCGGCGATATGTAGAACGTTCAAATCCGATAAGCGGATCAAAAGTTATGAGTCTTCGAAGTTTGCCTTAGAAAAAATGACGAAACTCCATGGGTGGCGCCCACCCTATGAAAATGCATCTAGGCGCCCCATGCTGGGCGCCTACACAGCCGAAGGCCACCTAGGCACCCCATGGCGGGCGCCCAGCTTCCAAATTTTACTAATTGGTTTGAGATTAGACTGAGACCACCCATACATAGAGACCAAGCACCGAAGACGAACTGAACCACCTAGGCACCACCCATGTGGCGCCCAGCCTTGAAGTTCACCTAGACACGACCCATGTGGTGCCCAGCCTTGAAATCCATCTAAGCACCACCCATGTGGCACCCAGCCTATTAATGCTAATGTCACGCCCCCAAACCCGGACCCTACAACGGCCCGACCTCAGGGGGCGTGAAATTGTGATTTAAGTAATAATTATATTCCTCCCAGGATCCGCGTGAGTGAGGATGACAATTCCAACTCATTCTGAATATTCTGCGGAAGCTTACGTGGCGTTGCGACTCGGATTCCATGGCCATCGGATTCCGCATCGCACTCAACCGCTAGCATATAGCTATTGTATCAAGAATCATATCAGACTGGAACAAACCATCACATTAAAAATACAGAGCTGACAGTAACAGGATATTTCATTCCCACATATGTTCAAGTTACAAGTATCAATGTGCATTAATTAAAAATCTCGGAGAACAGGCTAATAAAAGCCATACAAATAACAAGCTAAATAAACACTACCCCACATGTGACGTAACTCAGATGTTGAGCTAGTCTACATGACATAGCCGACACTACAAATCTGCAACTCATGGCTCTACAGCCAACACGTGCACTCAGCTCGGAGCGAAGAAATCTGGACCTGAGTACCAAAAGAGTGGGTCAGACACGACGGTCTGGCAGGTGGATGAAAAGATATAAACGATAATCTGAATAATAAAACATATGGTAAATCATGGTATTCGATCAAGAGTTGCATAGATTTAAAACCAGTGTAAACATGTATATCTGACAAAACATGTATTCATTTTAAAGCATGTGTAAAAGCATATATATCTGGTAAAACATGCATTCCTTTAAAACAACTGTAAAACATGTATTCTTTTAAAACGACTGTAAAACCTGTATTCCTCACATTGCAAACCCAGTCCATAGGCGGACCTTGCAATTTGCCCTTCTTCAGGGGAGCCACAATCGTGGGGAACAGATTGGCAACCACACTAAAGCTAAATCCTCTCTATCACTAATGTGATGAGAGCACGATCGGGCATTGGTCTCTAACACGCGAAGTGACGAGAACCAACATTATACATACATATACATATAGCTAGACAAGACCACGGCCGCGGAACCGGGTAATCGGGACAGGATCCAAGCTGCAGCTGGCGGGAGCACGAGGGGGAGGCCCAAGTCAGTTGATCAGACTGACAAGGACGTCCAAGCTTAGTGGTGCCGACTCATAGGTGACATGAGAAATCAAAACATGTACAAAACTATATCAGTATAAAACACTCGGGCAGGCGGGATACGGTGCTCGTAGGCACACATTTCATATTATTATCTGTTCATGCATAAACGGGGCTGGCAGGACATATCAGGTGTATCAGAATTTGAGATAAAACCAGTAGGATCGGGTAATTATACATATAATCTGAGTAAAACAATGCAATGAATCCTTATATCGTTAGGGACTATATATTGGGGCATCCATATTCAAACGACGTGTATAAGGATCTTGTATGTCTATATTACCCTTAGTATGGTACTCAAATGATAGAGGACATACTAAGTTTCCTTGTGCAAGTTGATGAATCCAAAAGTCCCAATACCTTTCCGAAATGGTGTCTCTTTCTATGTCAATCTCCTTATGTCATCCCCTGGGTCTTTCCAAGGTGGTAGGGCATCAGAACAACCCATCCAAACCTTTAAATACCATATCTGAAACCAATAGAAAAGACTCAGGAATTCTAGGTGAAACTCGGTCACCTGTCGGTCAGCTGGCGGTTAGCCGCTGGCTGACCGCGGGGCTGACCGCGGTTCACCCTACTAAAATATAGCATTCTGTGTTTCTAACCGCGCATTTCGGCTACCTGGCGGTCGCAGGGTTTTTGGGTGGAGGTTAGCCGCTAGCTGACCGCGGGGCTGACCGCGGTTCACCTGTCAAGACACAACATTCTGTGTTTGTAACTGAATCTGGGTCGGCTAGCCGCCGGTCACCTGTCGGCTAGCCGCCAAGGTGACCGCCCGCTGACCGCCCAGCTGCGGGAACTACGCATCAGGTGCAGATTTCAGCTCTTTCCTTCCCAAACCCTTTAACATCAACTTCATCCATTTACTAACATGAAATGAGTCTATTCCCTTCCATTCCACATCTCATTCTTTCCTCCAACCACCATTCCATCAATGCATTAATTCTCCTTCCAATACAAACCTCATTCAATGCAAGTACAAATCTCATTCATGAAATCCATGATGGCAAAACAAGCTTTAGTAGATGAATACATACATTCTCATGAAAATTGACTAAGAGAAAATCTTATCAATAAGCATATTTCCAAAAGCATTATGAAACATAGGAAACTAGAGGAAGATGAATAGTAAATCCACATTTTCAATAAAACAAGAACTCATTCAAATCAAATCCATTCATTCACTTGCCTTGGTTTCCAAAGTAGCTAATCAAGCTCCTAATCACCCTCTCAAGCCACAAATCACCAATCTATACAAAAACCCCAAAATAAACCCATCTTAGAACCCTAAAATGGCAAACCAAAGAACAAGAAGAAGAGAGCTCCCAATAGAGAAGGTAGAGACTCTCTAGAGCTAGGAAAACACAAATCTAGGAGATTGAAAGGATTGCTTACTTGGAAGTGCTTCAAATGAAGAAGACTAGCTCAAGGAGAACCTCAATGTGGCTGGATTTCTCTTCTAATGGCATCCATAGAGAGCTTGAGATGAGGGGAAGAAGGAGATGGGCACAAATCTCTCATTTTGGCAAGCTTGGAGGTGGGTCTTGTGAGAAAACAAGAAGAAGAAGAGGAAAGGGGAAAACCCCTAAGCAGAGGCTCCTCTCACCCTCTCATTCTGCTGGAATCGAATGGGGAAGAAGGAGATGGGCTGGCCTTTTTGTAAAAAGGGTGGGTGTGGGTCCCACCATCACTTAAACTTGTCGGGATTAAAACATCGGTTTCTGGGCCCCGGATCCGATCGACGAAGAAGAGAAAAATGTTCCTCAAAAAATCTATTTTTCAAAAAGTATAATTTTGGCATGGTTTTGAGATCTCGGAATTTGGGTCCAGATTTTTGTGTAAAAAGACTGTTTTACCCCTATCATTAGCAAAGTACGGTTTAGAGGTCTCGAACGGAAACGGAGCAAATAAAAAGGTTGTCGGGAATAATAAAATACATTAAACAAAGCAAATTACCGATTTCCGAAATTATTGCATAAATCCCAAAACTAATCAAAACACAATAAACGAACCCCCAAAATCACACAAAACTCACAAGGGAAACCCCCAAAGGTTCCACTCAATCAAAAGAGTTCTCAAAATCATTCAAAGCTATAAAAAGCTATCCTAATCTAGATTTAACCAAATTCCACTAATCCCACTTATAGCTGAAGCACGTCTTAATTAGCACTAAATGGAAACTCTCGGGGCGGGGTCTTACAGCTAATGTAGGTCCCCCAGCTGAAGATACATCCGTTCAATCTCAACTCCAAATGGAACCAAGGACCAAAAGCGAAGCACAAACCATCTAGGCGCCACCCTGTGGGCGCCCACCCTCTCCAGGACCATCTGGGCGCCACCCTATGGACGTCCAGATTGCGCAGGCCATGTGGGCGCCACCCCATGGGCGCCCATCCTTCCTCAAACCCAAGTTCACTCTAAAATAACTTAAGCCGCCTAGGGATGCATGAGACCTTCTAGAAACACGAATTAATGAAGCCCTAGCCCTTCTAAACTCGTCCCAAACCTATATAATCCCTCTTAACTTCATTTACAAGAGGAGGCTACCCAAAAACCCTAAGAAAAGAGGCAAAAAGAGAGGATAGAAAAAGAAGAAGAAAGGTAGCCACTATTAGAGAAGAACTTCAGATCTAGAGAAGAAGAAGGAGAAATAGAGGAGGAGACTTCCATATCTTCAGCTGGAGCCGTGGGTCTTTACGAAAGCTTCAATCTAAGAACTTGAGAAACGTTTCATCATACCGCTGTTCCTAGATCTCCCTTCTTTTACTACACTCCATTACCATTCATGCTTAGAAACATGCTTA
Organism: Persea americana; assembly: GCA_029852735.1. Lineage (NCBI taxonomy): Eukaryota > Viridiplantae > Streptophyta > Magnoliopsida > Laurales > Lauraceae > Persea > Persea americana. The sequence goes on from CM056816.1 coordinate 22,646,224, forward strand.
GGGCCATTTGAGCAACATAGATCTACATTAACTTGAGATAAAAAATGGTATTAATGCATTATCATGTTAGTAACATGCTTAGGTTCATTTAAATATAGTAGATTTGCTTTGATTTTGTAGTTCTAATTGCATAGCTAGGTCAAATCTCGCATTAGCATCATCATCATCATCATTTGTATCGAAGAGGTGGCAAGAAGCCCTTGGTAGAAAGGCTGGCCGCCACCCACTGGGCGCCTGCCCTTTCCCGAACCACCTGGGCATCACCCCCTGGGCGCCTACCCTTCTGAGATAGGGTCCAGGTTCTAGATCTCCACCCGTTGCATCGTTTACTTATAGGTTTGTTAGTTGCATCGCTAGTAGTTCGAATTAAGACATTCGCATCAGTCGCTGAATATCGGAAGTTTTCTTAAAAATACTAAGATTCTTGTGCATTCGTTGTGTTCCGTTGATAACCCTGACTAAGCAGGGTAGACACCACAAGGGTGGCGCCCAAGTGGATTTCTCCACTTTTGTGCACAACTTCCGATCTTCCGCACTTAGTTCATTTAGAAACTGCATGATGATGATATGTTTGGTTGTTTGACATGTTCTGAACTTTAAATTACCATTTTTTGTCACACTTCACCTCATATCATTTGAATCGCATAACCATAGGAAATCCTAAAAAAAATAAAATCATAAAACATAAAGTCCCTTCTTCTCTTTCCTTACTCTCTAGTAAATTAGAGGAGAAACCAAAAATAAATTAAAAGATATCCAGAAAACCCAAAAATAATAATTAGATAGTCTAGATTATTGAATTTAGCGGCTAAGTAAAATAAATCATAAGATTAATTAAAACATCGTAATTAGCTAACTTAAGAAACATCAAATCATTAAGAGCCCTAAAACCTTAAGACCCTAATTAATTCGGATTTAGAAATAATTAAGAACTTAAAAAAAATAAAACTTAAAACCCCAAAAGACAGCCACCTGGGCACCACCCCCTGGGCCCATCCTTCCACAGCCACCTTGGCGCCACCCCCTGGGCGCCCAGCCTGTTCATTCCCTAAGACACCCCGGTTAAAGCTTAAGTTAATTAGTTAAGACCTTAAACTAATCTGAATCAACACAGTAAAACATTTTAAACCTAGAATAAGTAAACCTTAATTAACTTAACCTCGAATTAACTCAAAAACCCAAAACCAACAAAACTCCAAAACAGTCCACCTGGGCGCCACCCCCTGGGTGCCCAGCCTGCACTGCCACCTGGGCACCACCCTCTTGGCGCCCATCCTATCCCATTTCTAAAGAACTCCTAATTAAAACTTCTAATTAATCACAACCCGAATTTCATCCTATTTAACATAACAAAACACTTCTAGATATAAGAAACCTAAAACCTCAATCAATTTAGACTTAAACTGGCCTAAGAACGCAAAATCAATACGAAACCACAAAACAGACACCTGGGCACCATCCCCTGGGCGCCCAGCCTGTCTATCCACTTAGGCAGCACCACCTAGGTGCCTATCCTACCCCATTCCCTTGGAAACCATCATTTGACTAAACTTAATTGATTAAGCAAGAATTAACACATTAAAACACTGTCAACCTAAAAGACTTGAAACCTTAATCAATTTGGACTCAAACCAACTTGAAAAAAATACGAAACGAATAAGCTACAAAACATCCACCTGGGCGCCACCCCCTGGGTGCCTATCCTGCCGAATCCACTTGGGCACCACCCTCTTAGCGCCTATCCTACCCAATCACTAGGAAACCTCACTTGAAATTAAACTCGAATTCAATCGTAATCAACACACCCTGACACCCTTGAAGTTTAAAACAATTGAAACCACGAGCCTGAATTATCTTAAAACATCGAACCAACTCAAACATACAAGACAGACACTTGGGTGCCACCCCCTAGGTGCCCATCCTGTCACATCCACCTGGGCACCACCCTCTGGGCGCCCAGCCTCCCCAGTCACTAAAGCCTAATTAATTGAAGCGGAATTTAATCTTAATCATCGCAACATAACACTTTTAATTTAAAATACATCAAACCATAAACGCACAATCTTAAATCAACCTAAGAAATACCAAACTGACCGAACCACAAAATAGACACCTAGGTGCCACCCCTTGGGCGCCCACCCTCCAAATCCACCTGGGCACCACACCCTGGGCCACCTAGCCTACCTGTTTTCATAAAGAACCCTAACCGACAACTAAATATAATTAATTAACATTCGAACCAATCTGAATCAACATATTAAAACACTTTTAACTTAAACATATGAAACTTTAATCGATTCGGGCTTAGCACCCAAAGCCCTTACGAATCGACGAACAACCACTTAGGCACCACCCCCTGTGGCGCCTAGCCTACACTATAACCTTGGTTCACAACTTCAATTTAAAACGAGTAATCAAACATCTTATAACTTAAATTAATTGAAACCAGAACCTAAAACAACCCTTGGACCCAAAGACCAATATCAAATCCCATCCGGAATACCTGAAAATCTCAAGCCATCAACCTGCCACCCCCTTGGCGCCCATCTTCTCATTTGCACTAAAACGCGAACTCTTGGTTTCGTCTCAAAATCCGGATCCGAATCCCTTTGACATTTGAACACCGGAGAATTAAAACAATTTGAAACATTAAAACTCACCAAGTAAGAACCCCTTGGATTTCGAAAACAAGATCAATACCATCGTCACTAGCCAAACCACCCAGAAGCTGCCACTTGGGCGCCACTGCCTAGGCGCCCAAGTCACCAGAGTAACCTAGGCGCCACCCCCCGGCGCCCAAGTCCTCTGTTAACCCCGTTTCACTAATTTCGACATCGTTTCACGTTTTGAATTAAACCATAAATTCCAGAACCTTAAATAACTTAAACAGAATCCCAAAATACATTTAATCCACTTCTTAATCAATCTTCAACTCAAAACAAACCGAACCAATTAAAAATCACAATTAATAAGTTGCTTAGGCGCTGAACCATCAAACTCAAGCTACTCATACCTAGGATTAGATCGGATTATCTGATTAGGTAGCTTACAGCATTAGGCTCCACTCCACCACTCTTCCTGTTCCTTTAGGGGACGGGGAGAGTTGATGTGGGCGGTTTGGGACCTTAGGTTAGGGTTAATCTGATGATCAGTAATAAAGCACTAATCACGTAAATCCAAGTAAAATCCCTTAGTTAGGCCCTTCTATCCCCATATAAAAAGCCATAAAAACTATAAAACCAACAAAATAAACTCAAAAAGATTTTTTCTTTATTTCTTCCTCCACCTCAGGTGCAAGATATTTAATCGAACTTAATGATAAAAGGGAATAAAGAGCTGATTTCTAAAATTGAATAAATGAGAATAACGAAATGAGATGAGTGATTTTGCACACACTTTTAATAATCATGGCCCATCGGCCACCCTAAAACAAACACTGGCCCATCAGCCATTTCCAATCAATCCTGGCCCATCGGCCACCTTCAATTAATTACGGCCCATCGGCCTTTTACTTTTATCACTTGTGTATCGCACACGAAGAACACGGAAATCACAAATCAAAGTCTCATTTGCATCATCATTTTGGTTTGAAAAATCAGCCTTTAAACCCTATTTTGCCAAGGGATCAGAAGGGGTTACCCAGGAACGGGGTCAATCCTTTTCCTAAATATTTGGTACCTCCCCCCTCTTTTATTCTATTTTCTTTATTTTAGTTATTTTATTTTACTTGGATATACTACGATTATGCTATGTGAGGATTAACCTTTATTCGGACTTTAACTCATGACCCTTAATTGACCCAAAATTAAAGAGACCCAAAGAGACCCAAATTAATGTGACAGGATAACCGTCGCGTGTTGCCGGCAGCACATTAGACGAGAGGAAGAACCCACCTTATTATTTTTTTCCCTATATTTCTTTGGCTTTCGTCGAAGAACGGTGTTACAGCCGTACCGTAGCTGGCTATCGTGATCCATCGATTTTGAGGGTAGTCAGAATCCTCATTTTTGATGTAAAATTTAAATAACATATATAGATGAATGGAGATTTCCCCAAACCATGCCTCTCTTCGAGAGGAAAGGCCGGGGGGGGGGGTGGTTTGAAATTCACATCCGACAGCCTGGCGATTGTGATGGGACCTCTTATATTTTCCTGTCACTTATTTGGGTCTTCCTGAAGTAATATTCTAAGACACGAACATCCAATCAATGATCTGATGTCCATGTCCCATTCAGTTTAGGGTTGTTATGAGTAGTCTGAAAATAAAACCAAAGGTCCGAATGCACCGTCCAGTAAGCTTTCCACCATTACACCATAAGAAACAAACCTTCACCAACAAAACTACATAACAAGTGCTTTTCTCTTCCTTTCCTTCTCTCTCTTCTCATCTAAACATTTCTTCACAAATGGAGGGTCAGACGTTTGGAATGTCTGACTTTCAACCCCTCTCACCCCCACTATTGATCCGCACCACTGGCGGGTCACACCAAACCACGCAAAGTGTAGAACCCTCTATGGTATTAGATGGATCCTTGGCAGCTTCAAGCCATGACCCACAATAGATAAGACGGTCCCTCTTCGAAGGAGGCCCACTACCAGTCAATACCATAACAATGGGAAGGAATCATTCCAATACATCCACTCCATCTCCTTCATCGAGAGAGAATCATTTCTCCTCGCATTCAGGGGTGACTTACATAGATCGGGTCAGTCCCACCGGCCAAGTTATAAGATATAGGGTCCACGATAACGTTTCATCAACGGACCACCCTCTTCGTGCAAGTGATCCTGTTCTCTCGCAGGTTATACCCTATTCTTCCATGATCAGCCAATCACGTCCTCTATCCTGCAGTATGGAATGCCTACCGACGCACCTATCATAACCCCGGTTAGGGCCGTCGCACCTTCCCAGACTTTTGTGATAAATGAAAACCCATATCTACAGATGAGTCATAGTCCAATGAACATGGGTCAATTGGCGACATCCAGCATCTCGCACCAAAATCCTTCGACACATATGGGAACGCCAGATGCCTACCTGCAACACGAGATGGCTCGGCCCCAATTCCAAGCAATGATTCCTCCACCAACGGGTCAAGTTCGTTACAATCCTGTGACGGTTGGCGCTGGTATGTTATATCCCCAACCGGCTCAATGCGAGGGGGGCCCTCTCACTTATCAAAATCAAACGGTCCCAATCTATCAAATGCCCAATATGAACCAGAATCTCCCAATCCAAAACGTGCAAGTTTCTAACCCCATGGGCGTTGGAAACCCTTGTCAAACACACCAAGCGAATGAGTCACGCTATTAGCAAGCATATCAACCACCCACTTTAAGCCGGGTAGTTGACCCATATAGGGGATAACTGATTACTCATGGGGGAACTCAGTTGAACCAAAGCTATCAACCTATCTTGCAATCGTATTTCCAAGGCCAATGCCAAGAACCGCCCTACGCCCCTACTTTGTTAGAACCACAAAGAGAATGTCAGCCACAGACAATTCAATACTTAGACCCTCCAGCATTCAAAGAGTTGCAGAAAAACATAGAGGAACTTAATAACGAAATTAAAAAGAAGTCCTCGAGCTCAACTGACAAAAAACTAGGATTCTACGACTTTATTAAAAAGGAGGAAAAAGAGAGGTCACCTTTCCCTGTTAGAGCCCCTAAGTTTGTACCTTACGATGGAACTACTGACCCTCACCATGACCTAGTCTCGTTTTGCAACAAGTGTCGTGCCATTGCAGACAATGACTCCATGCTCATAAATTATTTTCAGGAATCGTTAACTAGAGATACATTGACTTGGTATACATCCATGCCTTCCCATGAAATCAATACCTTCGAGGATGTAGTAGAGAAATTCCTAGCGAGATACCAGCATCTAACTAAAAACAAACCATTATGGCATGACTTAGCTAATCTCAAACAGAAGAACAATGAAGACTATGAGGAATTTGCAGTGAGATGGCAAAACCAATTCGCATAGTCAGACTACAACATGCAAGAGGAAGAACAAGTAAGAATAACCATATCAAACATGAAGGATCCCATGAGAGCTCTGATGACAATTGGGGAGGTCATTAGTTGGAGTGGCCTATGCTGTTGGTTATCTAGGATGAAGCAAAATTTAGATGAAGGAGTATTGAACACCATCATTGACCATAAAAAGAACACGCGTAGGGTAGGCACAACCACCCAACCAGAGAGCCGCACGACCCCTGAAGTCAGCCTGAATCAGGAAGAGGTCTACCGACTGTATCAAGAGCGTACCAGCGTTAGCTTTAACCAACACCGAAAGCAAGGGCAAACTGGCAATCCTAATTTCCAAGGTGGTAACCCGAATTATCAGAGGAATAATCAAAACTATCAGCGGAACAATCAGAACTACCGAAACCCTCCGAGAAACAATCAAAGTTATGACCAACCGCTAAGGAACCAAGGACCTCCAGTGAATCAAAACCAGAATCCTAATCCCATACAACCGGTCTCAAACCCGATAGCTCCACCGCAAAACCAGAACGCGAATCCTCAACCCAACTATGGTACCGTCCCCTTCAATTACAATAGAGACAACAATGGCAACCGGAATAACCCGAACAATGGAAATAAAAGAAGATTCGGACCTAAAAGGGCAAACTACCCGTCCCTTCCTCAACCATGGACTGCTGTCTTCTGGTCTCTTTTAAACCAGAATGCCCTCCAACTTCCGCCGAAACAACCATAGGCATGGTCCGAACACCTAGACAAGACCAAGTTTTGCGCCTACCATAGGATGCCAAGTCATGACCTCACCCAATGCTACACGGTTAGAGATTTGATCTATGACCTCAATGATGAAGGTAGAATTGATTGGAGTAACATTAGGCTAATAGGTGGGAATGACCCACGGAATGCCCCTCCCAATCAAAATCCAACCACCAATCCCGCACAAAATATTCCCAACGTGCAAATTTATACAAACCCTTTACCTCAGCATGGAGCACCAACCTCTGGACAGGGCCCACAGACCCAATTAATAAACATCGCCGTAATAGAGCACCAACACATTGATGCCCCGGTTCAAGGGAGTGTAAACCATAGCCAATCGTGTCATGGTGATTTATTTGAAGAAGAGGATTATCGAAAATACATCACGCCATGGGATGGGAAGACCAAATTCAAAATCTTCAATTCAGGGATGGATACAATCGTTGACTCCCCTGACCTTTACAAGGTAAATTTTGATGAGCCAAACGACCGAGAATCGCCGATCATCACGAATTCCCAACCAAATCCTTACCCGGATGCAAATGCATCTCAGGCTCACCTACGATCTGGATGGATCCGTCCTCCCCGACTACCCCCTCACCCTGTTTCTCAAAACTTAGACTCACAAAATCCCAATATTCAGGTTGAGGAGATAGTTGATGAAAGAGCTTATAGTTCGATAGAAATAAGGATAGAATATGACCTTTTAGGGCACCTCACAAAGATCCCAGCTAAAGTATCTGTCCTTGATCTGATTAAAACCACCCCCAAACATCAGCAATAATTACTTGAGGCTATCACACGCTTACAAGTCCCGGTAGGCATAACTCCAGAAGAATTAAGAACGTCTATTTCAGCCTGGGCCCCCGGGACTTCGTTCCCTGCCATTACATTTACTAAGGAAGAATTGAAGGAAATACCACCTGAGGCGAGAACCTCTCCCCTACATCTAACAGTCAAGATAGCAGGGAAGGAAATGTCAGGAGCTTTGGTTGACACTGGTGCATCACTGAATATTTGTCCGTTGAAAACCTACAAAGCCTTAGGGCTCACAATAAAGGACCTAACTCCAGCCCTTATGGTTGTAACTGGTTACGACGGGAATAAAAAAATGGTTTGTGGAAAAATTATGTTACTAGTCCAAGCGGGCCCGATTTCAATGCCAGAAAAATTTTATATTATGGACATCCCCGCCACTTTTAACTTAATCCTGGGACGCCGATGGTTGAACCATATGAATGCCGTTATGTCAAGTCGACACCAATGCGTTAAATTTCCCCACTTGGGTAAGATCATGAAATTGATGGGAGACTTGCTTGTCATTGAACCGGAAGAACTTCAAATACTCCCGACCCTACAACCCGCTCCTATTACGCCAGAGGTAAAGATTCATGGGTACAAGGTCGATCCTCTCATCTCTTTGATGGATATGGACCCTACGCAGAATATGTTTTCAGAAGTATCCTCCCTGCAAAATCTGGTGTTTGACAACGAAGGGAAAGCTCGAGGACGGACTCTAATGAAGAAGATGGGGTATCAACCCGGATTTGGGCTAGGAAAGAATGGAGAAGGCATCGCCGACCCTTACATACCAGACTCTAGAGCAAGAGCAGAAGGATTAGGGTACGACACACACGATAATATAAGGTATAAACAAGAGGACTGGACCTTAAATGAACATTTTGTGAAGCATGACGAAACCTTGGACCCCAACACACCTCCGTTCGGAAGGAGATGCTACAATTTGGATCCAAATGATAAAGGCAAGACTGTTTTAGTAGAAGATTGGGAGGATTCAACTTCGTCTGAAAGTGAGACTCACAAGGAAATCTTCGGCACTTGGAGAGACCTCCATTCACCAAAAGGAGTGAACAATATAGACCACACTATCGATCCAAGATTCCAGACCCTATCTTGTAACATGCTGAATGCGAGTGAGTTAACTCATTTGCCCAAAAAATAACGCCGATCACCGAAGTCCGAGAAAGTCTTGAAACATGGGAAATCGAAGACCCTACTAGTGAAGAAGTGGTGTATTGGCCCGTTGCCTGGAGCCATTGGTGAGAAGACTCCCCTCAAGAGAACCATGAAATTTGGGAAACTGATGACCTCAATGACCACGAAGTGGTATACCGCCCCATCGCCTGGCCACGCCAGCGGGGAGGATCCTCCTCAGTAGATAGCCCATCTGCAACCTCACCTGTACCATATCATTCCAAAAATCCCAAAAAATTGGAAAATCCAAAAAACCCAAAAAAATTAGAAAACCCCAAAAACCCCAAAAAAATTAAAAATTAGAAAACCCCAAAGCATATGAACCGCAGGAGTAGAAGACTGTGATCATTATCTAAATATGGACAACCTAAGGCGATGAAAGATACCCACAGTGGAGCAGTCTCGACTAGTAGAAATTATGACAAAATCGAGAAGTTAGGCTGCAGATCTATGCATGTCATTCCAGAACCCGAACCTTTCGTGCAACACGTGAACATCAATGATGGAATGGGTGTTTACGAATTAGTAGACGCTGAAGAAGGGGATGACGAAGTTTCAAAGGAATTTAGGAGAGTAATTAAGAAGTTTGACGAAGAAACACAAGCGGCTACCGAAAAGACGAAAGAGATAAACCTGGGAACGGACGAAAGACCCAAGCAGGTCCAAATCAGTGCATGCCTAGAACCTGACGAAGAGAATGAGATCCTTGAGGTCCTAAGAGAATATCAAGACGTGTTCGCATCGGATTATAATGACATGCCCGGACTCGCGCCCGACCTAGTGGAACATAGGATCCCATTGGAGGAAAATGCTAGACCAGCTAAACAGAAATTGAGAAGAATGCTCCCTGATGTTGCACTAAAAGTGAAAGAGGAGGTCGACAAACTCCACTAAGCGAAATTCATCAGGGTTGTGTTGTTTCCTCAATGGGTCCCCAATAGTCCCGGTGAAGAAGAAAGACGGACGCGTCCGAGTTTGTATTGATTTCCGAAATTTGAACAAGGCATCTCCCAAAGACGATTTCCCTTTACCTCACATCGATGTGCTTATTGATAATACCGCGGGGCACGCTATACTATCATTCATGGATGGTTACTCAGGGTACAACCAAATCAGACTATCACCAGAGGATCAGGAGAAAACCTCGTTCACCACGCCCTGGGGGACTTACTGTTACATTGTTATGCCCTTCGGCTTGAAGAATGCCGGTGCCACTTATCAGAGGGCCATGATGGCAATATTTCATGATATGATACACGACTGTGTGGAGGTTTACCTAGATGATATTCTGATCAAATCCAGAACACGTGAAACACATGTCATCACTCTCAAGAGAGTCCTTCAACAATCCCGGGACACCCAACTAAAGATGAATCCGAAGAAATGTGTTTTCGGAGTATCCTCTGGAAAACTTCTAGGCTTTATGGTAAGTAATCGAGGAATCGAAGTCGATCCTTCTTAGGTAAAAGCCATTCTTGAAATGCCACCCCCGAAGAACCTTAAAGAATTAAGAGGCCTAATAGGACGACTACAGTTCATCAGAAGCTTCATTTCGCAGCATTCACAAAGATGTGAGCCGTTCTATAAATTGCTAAAAAGAGGAGTGGAATATCACCGGGACGATGACTGCCAGAAGGCATTTGAAGATCTGAAGAAATATCTATTGATTCCTCCCGTCCTGAAGCCCCCTACTAAACATAGGCCCCTCATTTTGTATGTGTCAGCGACAGAGTCTGCGATAGGCATGGTCCTGGGTCAACATGATGAGACTGGGAGGAAAGAAACGCGGTTTATTACCTGAGTAAATCTCTCCTACCCTACGAAAGGAAATACTCCCCAATGGAGAGAACTTGCTTAGCCGTAGTTTGGGCCGCCGAGAAATTGAGACACTACTTCCTAGCCCACCAGGTCAAACTCTTAGCCAGAATGGACCCCTTAGAATACATCTTCGAGAAACCCGTTACTTCGGGAAGAGTCGAGCGATGGCAAATGCTCTTAGCAGAGTTTGACATAACCTATGTTACCCAGAAGTCTATAAAGGGACAAGCAATTGCCGACCATCTGACACACCTCCCTCTGCCACGGTATGAACCAGTTAGAACTGATTTCCCCGACGAAAGTATCTTGTTTGCAGATGTTGAAGAAGCAAAGGATGATGATTTATGGACCATGTACTTTGATGGAGCTTTGAATCAGAATGGAAAAGGAGTTGGTGTAGTGTTATTATCCCCGGAAGGAGTTGTCATCCCAATGGCCTATAAAATCGGATTTCTAGCGACCAATAATACAATGGAGTACGAAGCCTTATTAGCAGGATTGAGAGAAGCCCAAGACCTAGGTGTTGAAAAGCTAAGAGTCTTTGGTGATTCTAAGGTCGTTATTTCCCAAATAGCTGGAGAATGGAAGGTTAGTGCCCTTAAGCTTGCGCACTACCACAAGAAAGCCAAAGGGCTGATGTCTAAATTAAAGAAGATTTCATTTCTCTACATCCCCCGCGCCTTGAACCGATTGGCTGACTCATTAGCGATTTTAGCCTCAATCATAGAGATGCCCGATGATAAGGATTCCAAAGAATTTATGATTAGAAGGCTAGATTTTCCGTCCGTCAAACCAATAAACCTGACCAAGCGGAACCTCGCCGAAGTCCTGCTGAAAGTCTCGAAGAATAGGAGTAAGAAAGCTAAGACCAAAGAGCCCAATCAGGAGGAAGATTCTAAACCTAAAGAAGGAATCCTAGCTCGCATACAACATGATGATGACCTGGAAGATGACCACCCGTGGTAGTATGATATTTGGATTTACCTGCATGATGGCTACATCCCCGACTACGCCACCCGATCAGATAAAAGAGCATTAAGAGAGATGGTTCAGAGATATGTTATGGTAGCAGGGCTACTGTATCGTAGATCATTTAGTGGAGTTCTCTTACGATGCATGACCATAGAAGAAGGTCAAGAGATAGTTAAAGAGGCACATTCAGGAGAGTGCAGAGGACGTGTCAACGGCCAGATGTTAGCTAAGAAGATCATCCATTTAGGTTACTATTGGCCGTCCTTAGAGTCGGATTCAGTCAATTATGTCAAAAGATGCAAAGAATGTCAACTGCACGCTAACCTAATTCATGCCCCCGCATCATCCCTTCACCCTACCACTGCTCCATGGCCTTTCTCGACCTGGGCTTTTGATATCATAGGACCCCTGGCCCCTACTGTAGAGAACACACAAAATAAGGCATTCATATTAACAACAACAGAATATTACACTAAGTGGGCAGAAGCAGAAGCATATGTTAATATTAAGGCAACCTTCGTAGTCAAATTCATTAAAAAGAATATAATAACTAGGTTTGGCATCCCTAAGGCATTCATAACAGACAATGGTCCGCAATTCATATCCCAACAAATGAATGAGTTGTGCACAAAATATAACATAGAACTGCATCATTCAACCCCATACTACCCCCAAGCAAATGGTTAAGCCGAAGCAACCAACAAGACCCTACTAAAGATCCTCAAGAAGACTGTGCAAGCCACCAAAGGTAGTGATTGGCTAGACCGTTTGGTAGAAGCGTTGTGGGCGTATCGAACCTCAATAAGAACTCCCATAGGAGAAACCCCATACTCTTTGACTTACGGAATGGAAGCAGTCCTTCCCCTCGAAGTCCTTCACCTGTCATTGCGCATCCTGCGCATCCAGCTAGATGAAGACATGACAGAAGACCAAAGGAGAGAAGCATTGCTACTTCAGCTAGACCTGCTTGACGAAAGGAGAATGAAAGCAGCAGAGCATGCACAGGTATACCGGAAGCGGATTGCCAGAGCCTACGACAAACATGTCAAAGAAAGAAAATTCAAAGTTGGCGACTTCGTGCTGAAACGCATCGCTCCTTCTCAGCTTCCGCATCCCCAAGGTAAGTTACAACCCAATTGGGAAGGCCCTTATGTAATTAAAAAAGTATATCCTGGAAATGCATACAGAGTGGTAAATGCAGAGGGGGAAGATCTCTCCGATCCATGGAACGCTATGTACCTGAAAAGGTACATAGTATGACCCTTCCTCACTTCTTGTAGAATATGACCCTCCTTGCCCTTTTGCGTAGTTGTAGAAATCCCATAGGAGGACCGAAGAAATGCACTCTGATCAAACTTAGAACTCGGACAAACACTAACACTTAAAAATACACAAATAAGGTGGATCTGCCCCCACAAATTCCGCACGGTCAAAGTCACTCGATGTGGAGGTCTGAAGGTGAGTTTGCCCATGTTATGAAAGCCTTTCGACCGTTTGCTAAAAAATATATATATAAAAAATATATATACATATATATATAAATAAATATATATATATATACTCGTAATTAGTTTGGATTCGTAGCCTTTTTAACCCGAGCCAGTAAGCTCGTAGGGGTATTTGCATACCTAGTGCCCTAAAGCCGGTTGGTTTGGGAGTCATTGGCCTAATGCTCATTACATGGGTTAATTAGAAAGCTTAAAGGACCTAGACATTGCACAGTTACATGCTAAAATAAAAGAAAAACGTGATTAGTTCGGGTTCGCAACCTTTTTAACTCGAGCCAGTAAGCCCACAGGGGTATTTATGTACCTAGTGCCCTAAAGCTGTCTGGTTTGGGAGTCGCTGGCCTAAAGCTCGTTACATGGGTTTGATGGACCCGGCTTTTCCTCTCTCTGCCTTCCTCCGTCCCGGGTCCGCCGAGGTGTGGCGGGGTGAAGAAAAAATGAGGCGAGCATCAACATTTTTCTTTTTTGTACAGGTATGCCAGATTTTCTATTCTACTTGGAATTTGAAATGGTGATCCGGAGATTCACCTTCACAAGTAGAAAGGAAATCAAACTTTTTTTCTAACATTCTATTGCATACATATTTAAAGAAAGAGACAAGATTTTAAAATGCCGTGAGAGGCGATTTTGTTTAGTTTGCCGTGAAAGGCAGTTTTGTGCCGTAGAAGGCGATTTTGCCATGAAAGGCGATTTACAAATCTTATCAATGATGAAAGACAAGAATTGTGATTTTTGTCTCTTTTAAAAATATAAAATACAATAGATAAGAAAAAAAAAGGGATCTGACTTCTCAACCGATTGTGGGGACTCGTTCAGATCGACGGTCGCGAGTCGTGTATGGACTCCACCATCGTCCTTCAGATGAGAACACTTGATGCTTTGATTCACTTGGCTTGGCTTGAACCTCAGATTTTTAGAGGATAAAGACCAAGAGAAGGTCCTATATCCAATAAAAAAACGAGTAGACGGGCTGAAGAGCCACATCTAGCCATGTTGGATAGAAGGAGGGGGGGAACTTAGGGGGGTGGCCCCCCAAGGAACTTTTGATCACCTTGTGGCATTTTCTTGCAGCAGAGTTTCTTCAGAGTAGCTGAGCTTCTTTGCGCAGAGATTTCTCCGATAGTTTTTAGCAAGTTTTTGGGGATTTTTCAGGACCACTTTAGACAATTTTTCTGGACCCTTTCTCCTTGGAATGACCGCCTATTTATAAGCTTTTGGTGGCCATTAGGAGGGTTTTATGGGCATTAATGGTATTAATGCTCCATGATGGGAGGAGTTACAAGTATTTAATTCTTTATATTGTAACTCCTTTTTCTTTATTAATGCTCCTTTTTCTTTATATTAATGGTTTTCTCAGGCTCTTTCGCTTCTGTTTTCTCCTATATTTTTCTTTGATATTTCTTCTCTTTTATTGGCTTAATTCCTCTGAAGAAAACCTGTCGAAAGGCTATGCAAATCAGAGCACAAAGTTTCCTATTTTTTGGAAAAGCCGAAGACTCCGTAGCCGATTTTCCGCCAAGAGTTGAAACTGGGTCAAACGATGACGGAATGACCTGAAATTTGAGGTGAAGCTTCTTGGGCATTAGATAGGACCAACCATGGGCATTTATTTGAGTTTTGAAGCTGTTTGGGGTCCCGTCGATGCTTGACTTGATTTCACCGTGTGGAAGATGTCGAGCTTTGATGTACGGTCATCCGATGTCCGATTGACCTGAAATTTGACGGAGAGCCTATTGAAGTCATTTTGAGATGATCCATGAGCTCTGATTTGGGTGCCATGGTCCTGGGGAACTTCGCCGCCGGTAGGCTTGATTTTGATTCGGAGCATCAAAACCTGGTCAAACGTTGTCGGAATGACCTGAAATTTGACATGCAGCCCTTTGGAAGCATGCAGAAGCTACTCATGTGTTTTGTTTGATGAGTGGCGGCATCAGAGGTTCTCGCCGCTGGGAGGCTTGATTTCGTCGTTTGAGAGCTGATGGAGTGTCAAACGGTGTCGGTTTGACTTGAAATTCGACATGGAGCCTTTTGGAGGTATGTTGAGACCATCCATAGGCTCTGATCGAAGATTTGATGTTTTTGGCATTGTCGCCGTCGGGAGCTCTGGCTCAGCTGTTGGAGGATTGAAGTTAGGCCAGATGGTGTCGAAATGGCCTGAGACTTCATGTGTACCCTTCTTTTGGCTACTTTGAAAGATCTTGTAGTTTTTGTTTGATTTTGTCAAGATCTGATGCTTGAAGCAGCTTTGCCTGTTTGTAGTAGGATGCGGCTCCATATAACTTTTGATGTTGAGGAGGCAAAGTGACATTTTTGGTGTCAACAAATGCCCCTCGAGGTACAGTGACGAATTGGATAGCCTTTGCAGTCGATGTGCCTCGAAGAAAACTTTGAAGGAGAACTTCTGACTTGACGAAGTGTCTCTGAGCATTTTTCTTGATAGTGTAGCCTTTTGAGTTTCCAAGGGAATTTTATGGCAGTGAGAGACATCACGTACCATCTCAAGGCAAAATTTTGAAAATGACATTTGGGTTGGGTTTTTGGGTTTTAGATTTTCTTTTTAACCTTGTGAACCTAAAGGCTTTGTGTTGCGCATCAGGCGGTCAAGAAGGTTTTTGGTTTTTGACCTTGTGACCTAACAGCTGTATGTGGCAGGTTAGGGGTCGGGTTTTGAATTTTGATTTTGGTCTTGTGACCTAACAAGTTGTATGTGGCAAGTTAGGGGACCGGGATTTGGTTTTGGTTTTGGCCTTGTGACCCAACAAGCTGTATGTGGCGAGTTAAGAGACCATGGTTTGGAATTTTGTCACCCTTTGGGACAACTTTGGGTCCGTTGGAGTGGTTTGGGTTTTTGTGGAATGTCGATTTCAAGGTTTTGGCTTAATTTGGTTCATGAGGTGGGATGGTTTGGATTTTTGGAAACTCATGAGGCTTGAATTTTTGTATGGTCCAATCAACTCAAAGGAGGCATGGAACCATTTTTGTATGCTCTTGGTAGGAGGAATTTTGACTAAAAGCCACTTTTAGTGCCTAGGTGGTCAAACTTGGCTCATGTGGGCTAACCCATGGGATCTTAAGCTTTAAAGATGGCTTAGATCTCATGTGGTGTCATTTTGTTAAGAATATTTAAAAATATATCTTTTTGGTAGAGGATATCTTAAAATATTCTTACTTGGAGAGGATCTCTCAAGTTTCATTGATTTTGGGAGAGACTTTCTCAAAGTATCTTTCTTTGGGAGAAAGTTTCTCATAATCCCTCTCTTTTTGGAGAGAATTTCTCAAAAGATCTCCTCATTGGGAAAGAATATCCCATAATTCCTTTCTTTTAGGAAGTTTGCTAATTTGTAGCACTTACCTCCTTTCTTTTCTCCTCCTTTCCTCTTTTGGTTTGTTCTCTTCTTATAAAAGCAAGGGGAGGTTGGATCTCTTGCTCCTATTGCCTTCTTTTTGCAAAAGTCTTCAAGAGTGCTTCAAGATCAAGAATTCTCCTTCTTCTTCAAAGATCTTCAAGCTTTTTCTTCTTCTCCATCAATGGCTTCAAGTAAGTTTCTTCTTTTTTTTTTTTTTCTTAAGAAACCCCATGTAGGAATAGAAAAAGGTTTTCATTCTTTCCTTTTCTTTTCTTTTCTTTTTTTTCACGTTCATCTCTTTCTTTTTTTTTTTTTTTTGCACGTCTTTTTTTTCTTTCTTTTCTTTTTTCTTTCCTTCTCTTTTTTTTTTCATCTTTTTATTTTTTCTTTTTCTTGCACGGTTTTCTCTCTCTCTCTTTTTTTACCGTGGCTCTTTTTCTTTTTTTTCTCATGGTTTCTCTCTTTTTTTTTTACTGTGTGTTTTTTTTTTCTTTTATCTTTTTTTTTTGTGTGGCCGTACGGACAAGATCGTACGGTCATGGCCATACTACCACGTGGCCTGTGGGCAAATTTTTTTTCTTCTTTCTCTTTTTCTTTTTTTTTTGAAAAGAGATTTTCTCCCTTTTTTTTTGGATTCTGAGATGCGCATGCATGACAACTTTCCTTCTATGCATTTTTTTTTTCAGAAAATGGAATTGGAAGTATGATAGTGCACACCTGGAAATCTTTTCGCAAGTCTTGGGATTTGGAGCTAGCAGCAATGTTGAGCCCTTTCTTAGTCTTGTGGGGATTTTCTGAGGAGCTTTGCAAGTTTTGGATTCTGGAGCTCACAGTAATGATGAACCCTTTTCCGATTTTGCGGATATTTGAGAAGCTTTGGCTTGATCTCGCAGCAATGTTTGAGTTCGAGCCTTCTTCGAGAATTTTCCATGATTATGGGCTTGCAGCGATGTTGAGCCCATCTTCAAGCTCCTATTTCTTTCGGGGATGTTTCCCTTTTCTTCGGAATTGCCCCGGAATCATGTCAAAATTTCGCTAGATTTTTTTAGCAAAATTCTATCATTTTGATGATTGATTTTTTTTTCTTTCCATCCTTTACAGGTAGTTCCTCCAGAACGAACAAGGGTAAGGAGCCGGTCACTAATGCGCCTCGCCGTTCTACCAGATCCTCTAATGCGGCCATACAGCAGGCCTGGGAGGAGGTTCAATATGTTGAAAGGAACTTGGAAGAGTGTGACTCGCTCAACCAAGATGAGATGAGGCAACGTTTGATTGCCCTCAAGGATGAGGAGTATTATAAAATTATGGTAAGCAACCGTCTCTGGGTCACGGACGATCAGAGCATTGTGCCCAAGCCTACCTTCTTCTTTGGTGATGCCGTCCCCAACGATTCAACATACGAAAGGAGATGTTTTCAGTTCTCTTTCACAGTTGATGGTAAAAAGAGGACTGTTTCTACCCGGTCGTCCTTCGATCGGACAATCTCGGTCATGAGCCTTTCCTCCACATGCTCAAAGAGGGAAGATCCTCCAAGCTGGGTGAAGAGGACAAATGTGATCAAGACCAGGGTTTTTGTTGGTGGCCCTTCTGGTATTGCAGAGAAGTCACCTGCCCGTATGGACATTTTGATGCTGTCCAGTAGCGACCAAGGTTCAGACCATTCTTCGGTCGATTTGAGACCGGTGGGCCTTGGCATTTTCAAGGGCGATGGCAGCAATTGGGTGAAGCCTTTTCGACTTCGCGGCCGTTTCAATGCTGACTCAAGCTGGGAGTCGTGGACTGATCACATCCTGCAGGTTGGCGGTGCCATTCTGAAGGAGGCCGAGATTTTTGATGCGGTTTGCGCTTTCTGGCAAACCGTGGTTTTCTCCGATGAGGCCTTTATGACCATGCTGGAGTCGTTCCTTCCACAAACCAACACCTTCGTTGTCATGAATGGTGAGATTGGTTTTTCTTTAAAGGAACCGAGTGCCATCACTGGGCTGCCTATCCTCGGCAATCTCTATAAGGAGTTTATGCCTATTGACAGCGTCCTTGAGGAGCAATTTGAGGAGTTTAGGCTTTTGTACCTTCAGCTCGTCGCCTTCTATGATTTTTTGAAGGAGAAGGAGGGCTCGAAAGTCCGGTGTAGCAGTTGGAGGAGTGGTAGCTTTTTGCCTTCCAACTTCTTTGACAGCGGGGAGTCTTCTGAGAGTACGACCCAGGAAGCCAGGGCTAAGAACCCGGATTCAAAGAAGATCTCCGTCATGCGAGAGAATTTGATGGTATTCTTCGCAAGCACAGACGCCATTCATCTTGACATTGCGGTGCGGAGAGATCTCGCTGTCTACCTCACTTATTGGCTGGGTACGGCTGTTTTTGCTAGAGGAGATGGAACGCACATCAGGCCGCATTGCATTTTTCCGGGTTGTCAGATGGCGTTTCGAGAGCGGCTTGCTTTGGTGCCTGCTCTTTACTCCTATTTGTGTACCGAACTGCAGGCTGCTGCTTTCCTGGTTCGGCTTGGGCTTCCCATGAATAGGGTATTTTCTGCCCACATTTTCTATTCATGGTATGTATACCACTGTCCCAGTTTCCACCGATTGGGTGCTGCTCAGGACGATGACCCGTTTATGATTTGGTTGGCTAGAGGGAAGCCTGTTTCTGAATCTCTTTTATCTGCCCGCTTGAGGATCCGACGTTTTTGGGATGTCGAGATGGGGCAGTCTTCAGTGAAACTTTCTCCAGGTTTGAGGAAGAAGGCTTTTGATTTCGGTGTCTCCCGTGATTCGACCAGGGCAGGGTCTGGGAGACACTATTCTTTGACAAATGCAGAGATGAGATGGCTTTTTAACATATGTGTCGGCACGATGGTGTACCGCATACATCTTTTCGTCAAGATCCAGCCGTATGTTCCCTCGCGTTTTGCCATGCAGTTGGGCTTCTCTTAAGGCATTGTTGGAGCGCCTTCGAGCAAGGTGAAGCGTTTTGGAGGTCTGCAGGACGGGAGAAATGCATGGGCCTTTTATAGCGCGGAAGACACTGCTGCCCTGATTTCATATCCTGAGTTGCCTACTTTCCGGAATGCTGGCTTCACAAAATGGTTTGTGGAGAGCTTTTCAGCGTAGTGGGGGCTTTCCAAGAAAGAGCTTGATGTAAAGCAGTCTTCCGGGAAGGGCCTTGGGAAGTCAGACGACGTCCGCCGATAAGAAGTTCTGGCTTTCCTTTCTGGAGAAAGGCACAGAACAGGTTTTCTCGAAGAACAGGACGTCATCAGACTAGGAGCTGCACAAGAGATACCTGGTGAGGTCTTGGAACAGCTTGCCGAGGAGGAGGCTGAGGTTGCTACTTGGATACAAGCCGAGCGAGCAAAGGCTTCCATGGAGTCTACTGGCAAGAGTAGACTATCCAGTGAGGACTCTGGCTAGAGGCCTGATTTTGATGGTGGCGAGGGTGCTTCCAGCAGTTCGTCCCGTAGGGGCAAAAGGAGAAGGGGACACCGCCGAAGTCAGAGGCGGCACGAAAGTTCTCCTGATCTGGAAATTCCTTCCACCATTGTTGAGGAGGCATCAGGGGATGATGACGAGCCTTCAGAGAAGAGAAGCCGAGGGGAAGAGACCATTGATGATGGTATGCTTTTCCCTTTTCTCTTTCCATTTCTTTTCTTTCATGAGAGCTTTTGTTTTGATCTACTGCTTTCTTTCTTTTGGCAGAAGATGATGGTTTGATGATGCCCGAGGTTCCGACCGATTAGGCAGTGACAGATCCTATCGTGGCATCTGAGGAAGAACCCAGAGCTTCTGAAGTAGATCCAGTATCTCCTCCTGGTATGATTTTTTTTCTTCTCTTTTCTTTTTTTTTTTATCGCCACTTGCTGACATATATATATATATATATTTTTGCCAGCTGACTTGCCAGAGGATTCCGACGACTTTGAGCCATCCATGGACACAACTTTTGATGATGTTTCGGATGAGCTCATGGAGGCAGAAAGCATTCCACCAGTCGTTGAAGAAGGTACTTTGTAATGATAATCTTGATATTTTGATTTTTGACAAGATCATATTCATACCTTTTTCATTTTTTTCATTGGCAGGTTGTGAGGTGACAGAAGAAGTTCCTCTATCTTTTTCAGAACCAGAGCAGGGGGTACCTGTGACCGATCCAGGAGTAGGGGCTTCTTCCACCAATTTCGATGAGGCTGAGGCGAGTCCGCCTACTGATATTCCTTCCCTAGCGGCTCCGATTGGAAAGAGCTTCTTGATTACTCTTCCAACGGTGCTTGACACGGGTAGTCGACCAACGGAGCATGGCGAGTCTTCATCTGAGCCATCCCGTCAGTTTGCGAGGAAGGTGTTGAAGAGAGTCTTGAGCTCATGGGTCGAGACTCTTTCTTCTGGCCATTTGGAGGCTGGTTTTGGCATGGTGAAGCATGTGCAGGACGTTCTTGCCGATAGCGAAGAAGTCAGTCTGGACATTACAGATGCCAAGGCTTTTGTTGATGAAGTCATCGCTCTAGGCAACAAGTGGACTAAGACCAAGAGCTTTCCGAATGCTGATTTCTTCAACGAGATGTTTTCGAAGCCCTCCAGCGAGGTCAAATCTGATTTGAATGAGATCTCGCAGACTCGGAAGCAGCTCGTTCGGGAGAGGAATGTCACCGAGTTGGCTATTATTGAGCTGACACAGGACCAGCACCGCCTTGGTAGGGAGGTCACCGAAGCCAGACAGCGCCTTAAGCTATTGGAAGAACAAGCCGCTGCCAAGTGGACTACCACTTTGAAAGCTCGCGATAGAGAGAGGGCTCTCATTCGCCAAGTTGAGGAGGTCGAAAGCAATCTCCGGAGGAAGACTCAAGAATATGAACAATGGCAGATTCTTAAGGAAGAGCTTCCTCGTGCTGAGGATGGATCGCGACGGCCTACTTCTTTTTATGGGAAGATTCTGAAGAAACGCGGCCTGGAAGCTTTGGAGGCTAAGGCCAAGTGTTTGCTTGAGGAGTTAAGCCTATGGCTGAAGACCATGTCGGACTAGCCTCCTGATTTGTAACAAACTTTTTCTTCTTTTCTTTTGGTACCTCCATGCATAAACATTTTTGGAACTTCTTTTTTTGTATCCCCTTATTTCACTTAAATTCACTTTTGATGAAAACATAAGCAAAAATTGAATGGGAATGGTTTGTTTGAAAATTTGATCAAAAGGTTGTCATTTTGTGAAAATCTTTTGTCAAATGGTTGTTTTTAGGCATGAAAGCCAGATTTTGTGGCAAAAAGCCTGATTTTTGAGATGGCTTGAAGGCCGAATTTTGGATGGCGTGAAAGCCAAAATTTTGTTTGGCATGAAAGCCGGTTTTTGGCATGAGAGCCGATTTTTGTGGTGTGAAAGCCAAGTTTTGTTTGGCATGAAAGTCGGTTTTTGGCATGAGAGCCAAGTTTTGTTTTATGGCATGGAAGCCGATTTTTGTTTGTTTTGGCGTGAAAGCCAGATTTTGTGGCATAGAAACCAACTTTTTTGAAAACCAAGTTTTGTTTTGTTGGCATTGAAGCCAGATTTTTTATTTTTGGCATGAAAGCCAGGTTTTTGTTTTGTTGGCATGGAAGCCAGATTTTGGTTTTTGGCATGAAAGCCAGGTTTTTGGCATAAAAGCTGGGTTTTGGCGTGAAAGCAGGGTTTTGGCGTGAAAGCAGGGTTTTGGCGTGAAAGCCAGGTTTTTGGTTTTTCAAAAATGCAAGTATCGACTAAGAGTCGCCTCCCTGCTGAATGGTATTGCAAGTATCGATGGAATGTCGCTTCCTTGCTCATTCGGTTGCGAGTATCGATGGAATGTCGCTTCCTCGCGGATTTGGGTGTAAGTATCAAATGAATGTGGCCTCCTTGCTTTTTTCTCAAAAATTTGGTTTTTTGGGTATCAATGGAATGTCGCCTCCCCACGATTTTTGAAATTTGAGGTTTTTTCAAACCTTTGTTTTTTTTTGTTTCGAAATTTGGGTTGTGGATATCAACTGAAACGTTGTGTCTCCATGATTTTTTTTGAAATTTTGCAAGTATCGACGAAGTGTCGCTTTCTTGCGATTTTGAGGTTTGGGAAGTATCGAATGGGGTTCGCATCCTTCCAATTTTTGGGTTTTGTGTGAGTATCGACTAAACGTCGCTTCCCCACGGTTTTTTGAAAAACCATTTTTTGTTTTAAGACACGAGGGTCATAAATTTTGACTCAAAACCATCTTTGGTGGTAAAAGTCCTGATTTTTGTTTCAAACTACGAATTTTGGGTTCAAGGATTGAAAGTTTTGGTCAAGTTAGGGAAGAGGCTCCAAAACTTGGATTTTGGGTTTGATTTTGTTTTGTTTTGTTTTTTTTTTTTTTTTTTGAACAATGAAACATTGAAAGTAAGCATTGTTTTTGGATTTTTATAAATTTCAACATAAGGATGAAAACTCTAAAAGGGGTGGGTTTGACGAGCAAGTACCTGGGAATAGGCTTTGGCCATGCGGGCATCACTCTGACCCGATGTAGGAAGTCTTCAAGGGTAGTACTACTTCAAGAACTTGCCATTGATGGGCAGTATACATCTGTCACCTTCCATGTTTAGAAGAGCATATGCGCCATTGGAGAAGACTTTGTCGATGACGAAGGGTCCCTCCCATTTTGGTTCGAATTTGCCTTTGGATTTGTGGGCAAAAACCATTGGCCTTTTCACCGCAAGAACCAAGTCACCCTTTTTGTGGGCGCGTTGCCTAACTCTTTTGTCAAAAGATCCTGCCATGCGTGGTTGGTAAAGCTCAATGCTTTGTAGAGCTTCGAGTCGTCTTTCATCGAGATTATCCAGTTCTTGGAGTCTTAATTTGACGTTGCTTTCTTGCGTCATTTCATTTTGTAGAGATACCCTTAAAGAAGGAATTTGTACCTCTAGGGGGACAACTGTTTCACATCCATAGACCAAGGAGTATGGTGTGCTATGGGTTGGTCCTCGAATGGTAGTTCGGTAGGCCCATAAAGCTTCAGGCAGTTTGTCGCTCCAGTCTCTTTTATGAGTAGAAACCATTTTCTTGAGAATTTTGCAGAGTGTCTTGTTGAAAGCTTCTGCTAGTCCATTCGCTGCTGGGTTATATGGAGTCGAAGGACAACTTTGGATTTTGTATTTGTCGCAGAACCTGTAGAATCTGTGATCCCGGAATTGTGGTCCATTATCATGGACGAATCTTTTAGGTATGCCGAAGCGACAAATGATGTTGGTTCGTAAGAATTGAAGGACTGACGAGGTCTTCATTTCACTGAACGCAAATGCTTCTGACCACTTGGAGAAATAATCCGTAGCGCCGAAGATGAAGCGATGACGTTTGCTTGACGGGGGAGAGATAGGACCTATGATGTCCATACCCTAGGCTTCGAAGGGCCATGAGATCGCTGTAGGATGTAGCCATTCTGGAGGCATGTGTACATAATCTCCATAAACTTGGAATTGTTGGCAACGTTTAGCAAATTGTATTGCGTCAGCCACCATGGTAGGCCAATAATAACCTAACCTTTTTATCTGATCGTAGAGCTTGGGACCGGCCTGATGAGCTCCACAAAGACCAGCATGAACTTCTTTTAGAGTTTCTTCCGCCTCTGTTGTGATAAGCAGTGTAGAAGTACTCCATCGAAGGATTTTCTGTAAAGCATTTTGGTGGGAATATCCAAATGAAAGTTTGGGGCTCGTCTTTGGATACTTACCCGCTCTTTTGGATATTCAGGTAGGATTCCGAACATAATATAATCAATGAACGAATCCCTCCATTCGCCAATCGGAAGTTTAAGGATGGAAGTCCGACCTCCGACCACTCGGTGGCATTCAGCAACTGCTTGGTGTGTGTTGAGAGGAGGGAGAATCCTTCTTTGACACACTGTAATTTGCATGTTTTCCCTTTCTTAGGTTGCCATGGATGCAGCAAGTCCAGCCAGGGCATCTGCACGGATGTTTTCACCCCTGCGGATGTGGGTGATGTGACAGATGTCAAAGTTTTGACGAAGCGATTGCGCCTTGTTGTAGTAAGGCAACAGATCAGGCTTCTTGATTTCATATTCCTGATTTATCTGGTTGACGATCAGTTGAGAATCCCCAAATGCTTCCAGCATGGTGATGCCAGATTCGAGGGCGAGTTCCAATCCTATAATCAGAGCTTGGTACTCAGCTGCATTATTTGAACATGGTTCTAGTAGCGAAAATGCGTGTGGAATCATGTATTTATCGGGGCTAACAAAGAGAATGCCAATTCCCGATATCGGCTTTCCTTTTTCATTTGTCCTGGTTGCACCATCGAAGTACATGTTCCAGGAGGCATTTGGTGAGGAAGTCTCCATGCTGTAGACAAGTTCGTCTGGGAGATCATCCCTGAGCAGAGAATCCTTAGGCAGTGGATGTTCTGCGAGAAAGTCTGCAAGAGCTTGACCTTTGATTGCTTTCTGTGGTACATACCTAATAACAAATTGTGACAGAAGGATGGACCATTTTGCTAGCCGGGCATTGAGAGAACCTGCTTTTGTTACAAGGACCTTTAAGAGATTGATCCTCGATATCAGGTATACTGTGTTTGACAGCAAATAGTGACGCAGCTTTTGTACGGCGAACATCACTGCCAAGCATTCTTTTTCGACTGGAGAGTAGCGATGCTCTGCACCTACCAACATGCTATTGAGGTAGTATAGAGCAGCTTCTTTTTCTCCATCATTTTCTTGTGCAAGTAGAGCGCCCAAAGAATAGTCGAGAGCTCTTATGTACAAGATGAATGGTTTTCCGGTTGTGGGAATAGTCAACACCGGAGGCTTAGTCAGGTATGACTTGATGTCTTGAAATGCAGCTTCACATTCAGCATCCCAAACAAAGTCTACACCTTTCTTCATCAGGCGAGAAAATGGACGGCATTTTCCTAATAGATTGGAAATGAACCGTCGGATGTATGCCAATCTTCCTTGAAGCCCTTTTAGTTCTCTTAGGGTCCTTGGAGATGGCATTTCTAGAATTGCCTT
The DNA here is from genome assembly GCA_029852735.1 of Persea americana. Taxonomy (NCBI): domain Eukaryota; kingdom Viridiplantae; phylum Streptophyta; class Magnoliopsida; order Laurales; family Lauraceae; genus Persea; species Persea americana. Next base: position 22,671,604 of record CM056816.1, read on the forward strand.
GACTTTGATGGGGTCAAGTTCTATTCCAGCTTTCCGAACTATGAATCCGAGGAACTTACCCGATGAGACACCGAATAAGCATTTGAGGGGATTCATTCGCAGTTTGTGTTTGCGAAGCCGGAGGAAGACTTCTCAAAGATCTTGGAGATAGTCTTCTTTCCTTTTGTTTTTGACGGCGAGGTCATCAACATAACATTCGACCGTCTTGTGCTGTATATCTTGGAATATCTTCATCATAGCCCTTCGATATGTTGCACTAGCATTTTTCAGATCAAATGGCATGACAGTGTAGCAATACACGCCAAATGGGGTCCGAAAGGATGTATGCCTTTCATCTTCGGGATGCATCTTTATCTGGTTGTACCCAGAGAAGCCGTCCATGAAAGTCATTCGCTCAAACCCGCAGGTGTTGTCAATCATTACCTCCGGTATGGGGAGCGGCAATTCATCTTTGGGCATGCATTATTCAGGTCTCTATAGTCAATACAGACTCTGATTTGCCCATTTTTCTTTGTCACAGGGACGATGTTGGCCAACCATTCAGGATGCTGTTCCTCGCGGATGAAGCCAATGTTTTTGAGTTTCTGAACTTCTTGTTCAATTTTGTCCATCACATCAGGACGGAATCTTCTTTGGCCTTGTTTTACAGGCCTGACATTTTCTTCCAGGTTGAGTTTGTGAACTGCTATTTTGGGATCTAAGCCAGGCAGTTCAGCGTAAGACCATACAAAACAATCAACAAACTCATGAAGAAAAGAGACATACTCGGGTAACTCCTCATCCTTTATATTCTTGCTTATGAATACAGGACGTGGGTTATCTGGTGTTCCCAAGTCTATCTTTTGAACATAATCTTCTGTCGGAAGGTTTGAAGGTGGTTCCTCCACAATGTTTTCGGAGGCTTCCAGCTTAACAAGACCTTCTAGATTTCCAAGGGCATTTTCAGACCATGGCTCCGTTTCTGTCCATAAATCTTCTTGATCGGTATTCTTCTCAAGACTTGCTATGAGATGATCCCAATCACCAGCTGAAATTGGGTCGAAGTAAGGCACTTCTTTTGGAGACGATGGCTCTTCTGAATTAGAGAACCGTGCGTCTGTGTCATCGAACAATTCCTCTTCATCATCAGAGAAATCATACCAATTTGATGAGCTTCCTGGGTCCTTGTCGGGTAACTCTTCAAAGAGATATCCAGGGAGATCGATGTCTTCATTGACATAAGATGTTGAGGCTTGGTCTGCAAAACGACTCTGCAGCCTTTGTGTCAGCTGTCTCATCGGAGTGTTAGGATCATACCCCAATCCGTATGAAGACTTGTCTATACGACGGTGGAGTTTCCAATCTTCCAGCTGACTTTTGGTCAGGGTGGGCTCCAATGGTGTGAGAATACCACGACCACCTCCCAAACCAATTGGATTTTGAGCGTCATAGCCCATTTTTTTCATGATAGCTTGTGTCATTGGACTATACAAGGATAGTTGAGGCGTACCCTGATTTTGGAAAGGCTCAAGCAGGCAGTTTGATGAAGAAGCGTTCGATCTATGGAAGACGATTGGTTTATCTTTTGCCGACGTTTCCGGAACGACGAAGGTAGCAGGCGCAAGATCTTCCACGTCAGCAAGGGTCTCCAATGGAGTGAGAGTAGGCCGAACTTACTGAGTATCGGCTTGGCTTGACGATGTATCGTCTTCAGTCTCTGAATCCGAATCCGTGTCTTGTATGATAGACACGAAGGAGACAGCAAACTTGCCCCCTGTCTTTTGCTCTGTCTTCTTTGCTTTAGTAGTGATTACCAAAGGTTTGGAAGATTTGAAGGAGATGACGAAGGGAGACTGATTGCTCTCTTTGAGTTTGCCGGAAGGTTTGTTTTCTTCCGATGATCGCTGAGGAGCCTTGCCTTTATCTTTTTGGAGATTGCCGGAAAGGGATGTTGTTTTCTCATCCTTTTCTTCTTTTTCATCCTTGTACATCTGAGAGTCTGCAAAATGGACTTCCTTGCCTTTGAAGGGCTTTTTGTCTGCAAACACTCGATGTATCAAGCCGTCGTCGCCAACAAACTTGATGCACTCTTGTAGAGTCGAAGGAACGACACCGTTCTCGTGTATCCAAGGGCGTCCAAGAAGGATGTTGTAGCATGAAGGGGTTTTTATTGCATATACGGTGACCTCAGAGATAAGATCGCTGATTTGCAACCTGAACCAGGTTTTGCCAATGGGCCTTTGAGCACTCCCATCATATCCAAAGATGGACACAGATGTGTGGCTTAGTTTGCTAGGTGGGATACCCAGCTCTTCGAGTGCCGAAGTAGAGATGAGGTTGAGTGCAGAACCCGGGTCGATCTGGACTCTGTGTATCGGCATCTCTTTGATGTACCCTGTGAAGTACAAAGGTCAGTTGTGCTTCGTCTCGCCCAGCAGGAGGTCTTCCTTATTGAAGGCGATGGTAGCACTTGCGGCTTTTTGGACCGAGAGGCATTCAATGCAAGGTCCTCCAGCTTCTTTCTTTTCTCCCTTTGAGAAGGTTTTTTATTTTGTGACCCTATAGTCCATTTCAATTTGCAGGACTTGCGGGGCATGTTTGTCGTCATCCAGATTCAGCCTTTGCAATTCTGAAATGAGGCTATCACGAGTTTGTGGTGACATTCGTAATATGTCTAGGATGTGCAGTAGTCGTGCAGGTATGTGTTTGAAGTGCTCGATCAAGTCATACTTGAAAGCCTCCTTTAGGCCTGCATTTTCATTATCACCGTCGCTTGGGGCATTTACAGCTTGTTTTCCCGAAGGATTTACATAAGAAGAAGAAGAAGGTTGGTTGTAGTTTTTGTGGTAATCTCGGCCAGAGCGGATACCTTTCCCAACTTCAAAAGCTTCTAGAGGTGGTTCTTCTTTCGAAAGACCCCCTTCGGGCTCAAGGGCTGATTTTCCCCATTTGCTGAAAACGCCTTTGCAGCAGCATTGCCGTCTTCAGTTATTGCGTTACATGGAGCATTTTCCGGGAACAAGTCCTGGACAGCTTCCAACAACTTTTCTTTTTTGTCCAGTATTTCATCGGTCCAGACATCTCCTATGAGGTTGGGTACCTGGGACCAATTGACTGGGTTTTCTTTGAAGACTTCATCAGCCAGAGCTTCTTCCTGGTGATCAGTTGGAAGAGGCTTGAATTCTGATGTCACCGTTTCAGGAGACGATGGCTGAGAAGGTGCTATCTTAGTGGAAGTCACCCGAGAATATGTAGCTCCAGAAGATATGCTACTGGATACATTTTGAGAGTCCGTGGCCTCAGCAGATGGAGTTTCAGAGCCACTATCATCCTGAACTATCACATTATAGGGAACTTCGATAGAAGATGCCTCCATAATGGACCGTTTGGAATCAGACTCATCCTCCGATGTAAGAGGATCATCAATCCAGCAACTTTCTTCATTTTCCGGAGTCACTGGAGGAGATGCTTGTGGATTTTCCGGGACTTCCAATTCTGGATTTTGATGAAGTTGGTTGATGCGATCCTGCTCCTGCTCTATGGCTAGACGCTGCAAGATCCTCGCATATTTTTCAAGATCGGGCATAGGAGCCAAATCTTTTTTTTTCATCTGCCCTTTGTGGTTCGACCTGGTTGGGATCCACTAGAGCATTTGTTTGTGCTATGTTAACAGCAATTTGGGCAGCCTCTTGGTCTTTATCATCATCAGACCAGGATCCTTGTGGCTAGAAGGGGTTATACCAGATTACTAGCATAAGGTGGGATTCCGGGATCCATTCTTCGTCGGAGAGATATTCTCCGGTTTCAAGGGATTCCTCCCACTCATCGGTGTCATTGGCGGTGTCACTGGACTCGTATCCATTCATGGAGAATCCAACTACCGAGTTACAAGAGTACGATGCCCCCCACGTAGTCTCATCTCTGAGCCGTGGTGGCATGAAATCACTGAGAGTGAATTTTCTTATCACTCTTGGAACTTTGGGGAAAGACCCCTCTGTTGCCCCCAGTGAAGCGGTAGAGGAGGTTTCTGCTTTTTCAGGGACCTCTTGTTTTGTTTGAGCCTTCTCCTGCTGTTTGAGCTTGTGGAGTTGTCTCTTGGCTTGCCTTCGTTGTTGAGCTGTCGGCTTTGTTTTGACGATCTCCCAATTTTCATCTTCTAGGAGATCGGGATGTACCCATATGGGCTGTCCTTCTGGTATTGGGTAAGGCACCAGCTCTTGGGACGTTTGGGTCATTTTTATCACCTTGAAGGAAGTAGTGACTATTTCCTTTGATGATTTGGATGTTTGTCCATATGACACCATGTTAACAGAGGCAGACCCATAGTTTTTGTCAAAGGTGATGACTCTGTTTTTCCACATCTCGTTAATCTTCTCTCACACAACAAAACATTGGTTGAGAGGATGTAAGACCATTTGGTGGTATGGACAATATCGGGGATCGTTGGTTTTGCCAACATCTCCCGGTCTTTTGGGGTCAGGCAAGGTGAGTTTGCCATTTGCTAAGAGAGCCCCAAATATTTCTTCAACATCTTCATTGAACGGGTATTTCTTTTCTACTCGTTCTTTGAAGGCATCAGAGAGTTCAGGTCTCTTACCTGCAGCTTTATTTTCAGCTTTCTTTGGTGGCTGAGGGGCTGACTTGGTTTGCACATTGAGAACCTCCTTTTTCTTTGGCTTGGAGGTCGGAATGGCGGTCTGCTCCTTCTTTGGTGACTTCTGACTGTTGAGGTCTTTGATCACCGTTTCAGCCTCCATAGACGCTTCTAGGAGTTCTCCCAATTTTTTTGATTTGTTGTCGATGATCATGGAGCGGATCCTTGCTCTCATGTTATTTCGCAAAATGTCGACTAGCGACGCTTGTGGCAGCACATCTGAGCATTTGTATGCCATTGCTTTCCACTTGTGAATGAAGTCGTATGTCGACTCATTCTCTCCCTGTTTAAGGCTGCAGGGCTGAGCCATAGTAACAGGATGATCCTCACCTTTGAAGTGGGTCAGGAAACGTGTCTCTAGCATGGTCCAATTTTGAATGAAGTCTTCTGGTAGAGTGGAATACCAATCAAAGGCCGGACCTTTTAGGGTACTTGCAAAGAGCCGGATCTTGAGTGCATCTTGATCCGCAATCGTTCTTGTCAGGATCTTGAAGTGGATGACATGTTGTCTGGCTGAACCTTTCCCCATATATGTTTGGAGAAGAGGTTGTTTGAACTTTTGAGGAAACGGAACCGAGTCCATCCATAAGGGATATGGTGGCTTGATCCCATGCTCCTTCAGTGTATCCTCTTCTTTTGCTTTGGCGAGGATATTGTCTACGTCCTTTTTAGTAAGGGCGCGTGACTCATCTTCTCCACCGTTTGCCTCATCTTGTGGAGGAACTTCCTCATTGTTTGGTGGACGCTGGAGAGTGAGAAGGAGGTTTTCCATCAGAACCTCTATCCTCTGCTGTCCTTGCTCTAGCTGCTGAATGCGTAGAGCCATGTCGTCATGTGGTGGAGGTTGCTTAGAGTTTGTGACCAAGACATTCATCCTTCATGAGTCGAAATAGGATACCGTCTTAGTGACTGAGCTGGAGCTCATTCTTTTAGATGAAGAGCTCGAGGAATGATCACTCTGATGTCCCTGGCTTGAAGGAGTGGGAGAGTCTTCCTGATGTCTTCTCGTCCGGGAGACGCTGTGTGTCACCGGTCGTCTGACATGTATTTTCATCGCTGACTTCTGGCGTCTTTCGGTTTTGCCAACCATGTGGACAGCAACAACTTGGTTGGGTCTTTCTTTTTCGACCCATTTCTGGGAGATTTGAAGCTCAGAATGCTGGGTTCTTTGCTTCTCTAATCTCTTTTGTCGATATGCCGTGCGGCGACGTATGCGACGAGCAATTTGAGCTTCGGTTAGCTCGGGCTGTACTCTGGCAATGAAGGACGTGGTCCCTCGTGCGCAGCAACCGAGCTTGTCTTCCTTGAAGACTGGCATGGACAGGATTTGGACGCGGTCCTTAGCCTGTCACAGCGAAGCTTTAAATTTTGCAAGCTCATCCCCTGTTGAGATGAAGGGTCGAGTTGCAGGAGAGCAGGCCCTAGCAAGTTCTTGTCGAGGCCTTGTGATGCATGAGTTGATTTTGGGCTTGTATGAGCAAGCCAGCTCGTGCTGAGTAGTTTTTGTAGTTCGGTGGAGGGTAGGTTTCTCTTCTTTGATGTAAGCAAGAGGATAAAACCGGTTCTCCTTGAGAGGAGCCAGGTATGCTGGCTTTGCAGATGTCCGGGACCTTCTTTGTTTTGGTGAAGACCGCGGGGACCAAGACTTGGGACAGACTTGGTTTTTTGTAGGTTGAGGCTTCATGGGACTACCACGAGCCTCAAGTTTCTTGGTGACCGCCTTTGGTGTCGGGGTAGTGACACGTTGGGGGGCGGTCTTCTGCTTCTTAGCAGGCACCGTCTCTTCTGCGGGTAGTGGGAATGGTCCCAGTGACCCGAAGACGATGGTCTGGGGAGTGGAGGTCAACCCGGTGTTTTGGGAGTTGCCGAGGGAGGTGATGCTTCGGCAGCTAAGGGGACGCTTGAAAGTGCCCTTGCTTTGCTTCTCTTGAAGCATGACTTGGTACTTGTTCTCATCGAAGGTGATGGTCAACGAAGCTGCCACTGTTAGTTTTGAAAAACTTTTTTGAAACAAGACCACATCCATTAGTAATCACAAGAATATGGTGATCATAAATAGGCTATATTATGGTTTTGTCTTTTCAAATCGCTCAGGGGCATGGCCCGTTCTGAGCGTAATGAAGAAGGCCAAAAGCCATAGATGGTACAATTGTTCTAAATGCAAGTATGGTCGACTCGAAATGAGCGTTCCAGGGACCGCTAGAAGCAATTGTAAACCTTAATTCAAATTACCGAGAAGCGAAGCTCACTCGAGGTAAAATAATATAGGGTTAGAGATACAAATGTGTCGGTCGCGAATACAGTAGACCCGAAAGGGCGTACTAGCACCGCTAGACACAAATGTTGTAAATCGCATCCTTGAAGGACACGAGATGGGATTTTTTGAAATTTCAAGATTGGATTCGCAAAAGAGAGCAAATGGTATTCCAATCCGAATACAGGTTCAAACATTTCTGCGATCCTATATCCGAAAAAGGAAAAAACCAGGATTTCTCATATTTGAATCCAATAGTGACGAGAGTTTTTTTTTTTTGAAAAGTCAAGATTGAATTCATAAAAGAGGGCAAATGGTATTCCAATCCGAATACAGGTTCAAACCTTTCTGCGAGCCTAAATCCGAAAAGGAAAGAACCAGGATTTCTCAGATTTGAATCCAATAGTGACGAGAGTCTTTTTTTTGAAAAGTCGAGATTGAATTCATAAAAGAGGGCAAATGGTATTCCAATTCGAATACAGGTTCAAACATTTCTGCGAGCCTAAATCCGAAAAGGAAAGAACCAGGATTTCTCATATTTGAATCCAATAGTGACGAGAGTTTTTTTTTTTTTTTTTTTTTTTTGAAAAGTCAAGATTGAATCCATAAAAGAGGGCAAATGGTATTCCAATCCGAATACAGGATCAAACATTTCTGTGAGCCTATATCTGAAAAAGGAAAGAACCAAAATTCCTCCAATTTGAGCACAATAGTGACAGAAGTTTTTTCTTTATTTAAAATTTTTTTTTTTTGAAGAGTGCATATAGGTCTTCCAATTCGGTTTTATGAAACCTTAGTGGATAGATTAGCCCCCAGGTAAGGGTAGGATTACTTAATGAACCCGTTTGAAGGACCCTTACCTCGAATAGTCTAGTTGCCTCCACACTCTGGACAAGGCTTTTCTTAGATCCACTTTGGTCAAAGAACGCAATTGGTGCAACCTTAATGCTCTCTCTGTTTTTTTTTTTTTTTCGAAAGACCTCCAATGGACCCATCAAAGAGAGGAAAATGGCCCCTCTTAATCTGAACGTTGGGTTAAACATTTCTGCGAGCCATTGTACGAAAAGGAAAAGAACCAAAGTTTTTCTAATTTGAATCCAAAAGAGAGAAATTTGAAATTTTTTTTTTTTTACTTTTTTTTTTTGAAAGATCTCCAATGGACCCATCAAAGAGCGGAAAATGGCCCCTCCTAATCCGAACGGTGGCTCAAACATTTCTGCGAGCCATTGCACGAAAAGGAAAGAACCAAAGTTTCTCTAATTTGAATCCAAAAGAGAGAAATTTGAAAAGTTTTTTTTTTAAACTTTTTTTTTTTGAAAGATCTCCAATGGACCCATCAAAGAGAGGGAAATGGCCCCTCCCAATCCGAACGTTGGCTCAAACATTTCTGCGAGCCATTGTACGAAAAGGAAAGAACCAAAGTTTCTCGAATTTGAATCCAAAAGAGAGAAAACCTTTTTGTTTTGTTGAGAAAATAAAGAATGGAAACAAGTTCAAAGAAAGAAGTTTCCAAAGAATCCCATCTCATGTTCTTTTTTTTTAGATACAAGATCCAACATAGGCCACCAACTAAAAGGGAGCCAAGGATTCTAAGCATCGCATTCTCAATTGAACAAGTCCCACCGGGTGTGCCAACTTGATGGACCCGTCTTTTTCTCCCTCTGCCTTCCTCCGTCCCGGGTCCGCCGGGGTGTGGCGGGGTGAAGAAAAAAAGAGGCGAGCATCAACATTTTTCTTTTTTTTGTACGGGTATGCCGGATTTTCTATTCTACTTAGAATTTGAAATGGTGATCCAGAGATTCACCTTCAAAAGTAGAAAGGAAATCAAACTTCTTTTCTAACTTTCTATTGCATACATATATAAAGAAAGAGACAAGATTTTAAAATGCCGTGAGAGGCGATTTTGTTTAGTTTGCCGTGAAAGGCAGTTTTGTGCCGTAGAAGGCGATTTTGCCATGGAAGGCGATTTACAAATCTTATCAATGATGAAAGATAAGAATTGTGATTTTTGTCTCTTTTAAAAATATAAAATACAATAGAGAAGAAAGAAAAAGGGATCTGACTTCTCAAGCGATTGTGGGGACTCGTTCAGATCGACGGTCGTGAGTCATGTATGGACTCCGCCATCGTCCTTTAGATGAGAACACATGATGCTTTGATTCACTTGGCTTGGCTTGGACCTCAGATTTTTAGAAGATAAAGACCAAGAGAAGGTCCTATATCCAATAAAGAAACGAGTAGACGGGCTGAAGAGCCACATCTAGCCATGTTGGATAGAAGGAGGAGGGACCTTTGGGGGGTGGCCCCCCAAGGGACTTTTGATCACCTTGTGGCGTTTTCTTGCAGCGAGGTTTCTTCAGAGTAGCTGAGCTTCTTTGCGCAGAGATTTCTCCGAGAGTTTTTAGCAATTTTTTGGGGATTTTTCAGGACCACTTTAGACAATTTTTCTAGACCCTTTCTCCTTGGAATGACCGCTTATTTATAGGCTTTTGGTGGCCATTAGGAGGGTTTTATGGGCATTAATGGTATTAATGCTCCATGATGGGAGGAGTTACAAGTATTTAATTCTTTATATTGTAACTCCTTTTTCTTGGATTTTGATTGGCCGATGGAGAATAATGGGCATTTAATCTCCATGATGATGGGAGTTTCATGATTAATTACAGTGATTAATCTCCATAATGATAGGAGTTACATGGTTAATTGTCATGATTAATTGGACTTGTAACTCCCATTTCTTGGCTTCTGATTGGGCCGTTCAAAATAATGAGTTAATGACCCTAACAAATTGCCATAAAAGCGTCATTTAACTTCATTAATTGGCTAGCGAGTCGCTTGAAGAGTCGCGGGCCGCGCCGCGTCTTTTGGAATTCTTCTTGCGATGATCATCGATGGATCCATACGTTGTTTGATGTCGGATGACGATGAAAATTCAGACATTGGTTGCCACTAATGGGCCGGCAGCATCTGTCCCGTCGATTTCTTGATCGGTCGGGCAGAAAGTGTGCTTTCTTGGTCGGCCAGTTGGCAGTTTCGGAGTGTCCGATGATGATCAAATGATTTCGATGGCGGATCCGTGATGTTGACAAAAATCGATGGATATCATGCCTCATAAATCAGATTTTAAGAAAATCACAGGGGCCAAACATCGCAAAACGCGAAAAAGGATGGAAAAACGACACTTTTGGCGGAAATCTGGCGACCCGGATTTCCAGGGTCGCCGGCGACCATGGGGCCGGCGACCTAGGGCCATGGTCGCCGGCGACCTTGGACTTTGGTCCACTTTTCGGTTGCCTTCCGGTCTCCGTTTCTTGGTCGTTTCTCGGGCTCTTTCGCTTCTATTTTCTCTTGTATTTTTCTTTGACATTTCTTCTCATTTATTGGCTTAATTCCTCTGAAGAAAACCTATCAAAAGGCTGTGCAAATCAGAGCACAAAGTTTCCTATTTTTTGGTAAAGCCGAAGACTCCATAGCCGATTTTCCGCCAAGAGTTGAAACTGGGTCAAACGATGTCGGAATGACCTGAAATTTGAGGTGAAGCTTCTTGGGCATTAGATAGGACCAACCATGGGCTTTTATTTGAGTTTTGAAGCCGTTTAGGGTCCCGTCGATGCTTGACTTGTTTCACCGTGTGGAAGATGTCGAGCTTTGATGTACAGTCATCCGATGTCCGATTGACCTGAAATTTGACGGGGAGCCTATTGTAGTCAATTTGAGATGATCCATTAGCTCCGATTTGGGTGCCATGGTCCCGGGGAGCTTCGCCGCCGGTAGGCTTGATTTTGCTTCGGAGCATCAAAACCTGGTCAAACGTTGTCGGAATGACCTGAAATTTGACATGCAGCCCTTTGGAAGCATGCAGAAGCTACTCATGTGTTTTGTTTGATGAGTGGCGCCATCAGAGGTTCTCGCCGCCGGGAGGCTTGATTTCGCCGTTTGAGAGCTAATGGAGGGTCAAACGGTGTCGGTTTGACTTGAAATTCGACATGGAGCCTTTTGGAGGTATTTTGAGACCATCAATAGGCTCTGATCGAAGATTTGATGTTTTTGACACTGTCGCCGTCGGGAGCTCCAGCTCAGCTATTGGAGGATTGAAGTTAGGCCAGATGGTGTCTAAATGGCCCGAGACTTCATGTGTACCCTTCTTTTGGCTACTTTGAAAGATCTTGTAGTTTTTGTTTGGTTTTGTCAAGATCTGATGCTTGAAGCAGCTTTGCCTGTCTGTAGTAAGATGCGACTCCATATAATTTTTTATGTTGATGAGGCGAAGTGACATTTTTGGTGTCAACATGGTTAATTAGAAAGCTTAAAGAACCTAGACATTGCACAATTACGTGTTAAAAACAAAGAGTCTCTATTAGAATTAGGCCCGCTGGAGTGACATGGGTACTCATCGCATGAACTGAGCAGAAGGTGGTCGGAAGCCACAACACTAAGGAGGCACGGTGACTTACCGTCCCACACACAAACACAACTCAGGAGTGAGCCCCGAGGATGATTAAGTGCTTTATGAAGTTCAACCAAAAAGACTAAGCAGCTACAAGAAGGGGGCTTGTGAGGGCTCGACCTCCGAATGATGGTTAGGGAAGATCACGTTACTACCAAGGTGACAATCATGGAACGAGGGTACATTCCTACCCACAGCCAAAATGAACACTAGTCTTATGCTGGGGCATTTATATATATATATATATATCTATTTATCTTGCACGGCTTCCCAATCTGGGCCCTCATCGCATACACAATTGCCACGAACACTCACTGGATTGCACACACCCTCACCTCATGCATGCTTTTGTTGCTAACCACTTTTAGTTGAATGCAGGAAAGAACACATACACTAAGGTACTAATTCCATCTCATTTTTCCGAAAGCTTGAATGCCAAAATGGCCCCCTGACTTTTTTACCGAGAAAGAAAGATGCCACCTTAGCTAAATTATGCAGGGAGCCTAAAAATATTAAACTAAGAAATTTGCTTTGAGATCACCTTGCAGGGAAACCAACCCCGATTACATTCATAACATCCCACAAGCTGGGGCATTTTTTATTATTTAAGGGTATTATTTCGCACACAACTCCTCATAACTAGAAAAGGTCAAAATGCTGATGACCAAACTTGGGAAGTATGAATTATGGTTGTTATGATATATAATGATGAATTTGATTATAGATGTATGCTATGCACACCCTTTATGATATCATATTTGATTTGAAAATGCAAATATCTTGAGCTCCTGCCTTAATACTTAAAGCTGACGATGTAAATGCCTTAAAAACATAGAATTGCTTAGGCCACTAATGTCACACACTCAGGCACTCCTCATTGTTTGAGAACCTTGTGGCTATGTTGCCTTCTCCGGGTCAAAATTGGCATGGGATTACATTCATTTGGTTTATTATATCTCATCTTGTCTATCCCGGATTGCTATTATTCTTATTCCATGAGATTTATGCTGAGACATGAAATTCGAGAAATTTTAGAAAAATTTCGGCAGCACTTCCCCTTGTTTTTTGGACCCCAGAAAATTTCCGGATACATGAAAACCTGTTACCTGTGAAAGATGAACACTTCATATATTCCCCGGTACCCCACAACAACTCCTTATCAATCAAACACATTCCCATGGCACTTCTAAAGCATCAAGCACACTATCTCAACTATACATACATAATACACGTGTGCACAACATACATCAAATACAAATTAACTCTCACCATAAGCCAAAGATGGGGCGAAACAACATAAATACATGACTAGCAAATATGGATACATGGAACAAGGATACACTAATGATGCAGCCTGGGGAGATCGATCAAAAAACGATGACTGTATGGAGCGGCTCCATCACGGCGAGCCGACGAAGCAAATGAGGTCGGACCAAGAGCACGCTGAGAAGGAGTGCGGGTCGAGTCCGAGAATGCATAACCTCTCGCCTCTGCCCTTCGATGAAGTCTAGCGAGACGCCCCCGCAAATCAGCAACCACCTCATCATGTTGTCGCTCCATGCGATCCATGCGCCGAGCGTAATGATCATGAATAATGGCCTTTTCCTCGCCCAAGCTAAGAGGTGGAGGAATAGAAGCAACGATAGCACTGCTCTACAGGACAACGTTTATAGAAACATTACGTTCAACAAACCTTGTAGCATCAAACATGGAATTTAAAAGGAAGAAAAGACCTTTACCTGCACAGGGGCCTCAAAGCTCCTAAGCCTGGCACGTAACTCGTCAACCTGCACACAGTAAAATTATAAACAACATCAACAATGGATGAGGAATCAAGATTAAAATATCACCTGAGAATCGCTCATACCTATGCCACAGAAGCAGCTCTCTCTACAAACGCTCTGTTGCGCTAGCCACGAGCCTCTGCCTGAGGATCACGAATAGAAAGGGTTAAGAGTCGGTCATTATATATCTTGAACACAAGAACGATAAAACAGAACGCAAACCTTGCTAGCCCGCAGTCGGTCCACCTCTGCCTGTAGAGTGAGAAGATCGCTCTCCAATCCATTTCTCGTGACCTCGGACATGTCCTGCTCTCTGTTGCTCTGCATAGTGACCAAAGGTCATAAACATAAATTCAAAATGAACAAATAACTCCATGACCTCATACCTCGTGAGAATCTACCAACACTTCGATGATCGCTTCATTTTCTTGGCGGCGCTCCTATTACCAAAGCATTTTTAGTAAGGAAAGTGTAAACAAGGTAGCACGTGGCTAATTAGGTTTAACAATTTTCGTACCCTCTCAGCTGTCAATAGCGCCCTCAGTCTCACAACCTTCGTATCCTATGAAATATAAACCATGCCGTTACATCAAGAATGATCAACATTACTATGGAGGTAAGCACCATTTGATTCAAACACTAAGTCAAGAAGTCATACCTTTTTCTCCACTAGGTGAGACAATCGAAGTGTTTCTCCCCAGAGGATGGACTCCGTATCGGACACTATGCACCCAGATTTCCCCTGTCACACATGAGAGCCACGGTTAGAGGATGGGAAGAGCATGAATCGTTGAGATTGTAAGGCCCATAATCGAAGTTGGAAACCTCATAAGCCCTCACCTCACCCCGTCCTTCGGATGATGGACGTGCCTGCCAATGCTTTGCTGCAGCCGGTATCTCCTCCTGAAAAGTAAAGGAAGAAACGATGTTAGCCATGATAAAAAAGAAGACAACATTAGAGCGAACAAAATTTCAATGCTCACTCGAGCCAATGACGAGGCCTCAGCCGCTTCCGCGCAATTACTAACAGAATACGAAGGCCCACAAGAATACGACTCTGGGAGTATATACCGATGCAAAGCTGTCTTCCAATATACCTCATAGTCACTCCAGGCACTAGTATCTACATCGAAGGTGGCCTTCCTCCCTTTCCTTCTCCAATTTTTTATCTCTTCTGACACAGATGGCGGCGTTTGAACACTTTCAAACCCCACCCTGGATACGACCGATGCATGACAGACTTTTCTGCAGGGACAACTTGATGGTGTCCCAGTTGGCGCGCAACTCGGCTGACAACTAGCCTGACCGCCACCTGGGGAGTGTGGAGCCAAATGTCCATCTCAAATAGAGTACGCCCCTCCTGTACAACAGCCACCTCATCATCCGGACCACCCCGGTAGGGCTGCCAAATCACCTGACAAATCATGTTGTGTAGCAAATGAGAACAGAGAGAGGCAGACATTTAACATGACAAACAAAAGGAGAAAAGGAGCATACCTCATGATTTTTCAATTCATTTAAGATGAACCGGTAACCTTGCTCACCTGGTCTCATTCCTAGAGCCTTAATACGCTCAGCCATCTTAGGAGGCAGAATGTCGGCAAAACTCCACAAATTGGCATTAGGATACCGTTGCGAAGCCCGGGGAGTACAACTCAACCTCGCAGGCAAGCGCTCAGGCCGACACTGGATAATATGCTCCCAAACCCATACCTACACACAACCAAAGCTTGGTTATTGCAAAAGATGAAAAATGACGCATGATAAGAAAAGGTGGATTACAATAGGTCACCACACTTGGGGATAGGGTTTAAACCTATAGGATCAGCACGAACCGTTGAAGGCTCTTACATCCGGGCTGGAGGCGGCACTTTGAGTCCAAACTATGGAATAGAAAGGCAAGGGTGGCCGCGCCCCAAGCGTAGTTGCCGACCTTATCCAGGTCCTGCACAAACCGAATGAGAGTACCGGGAGCTCTATTGCCAGTGGCGTTGGGAAGAGACACCTCCCCAAAAAGAACAGAAGAAAAGCCCTGAGATGCTCATCATCACCCAACCGTGCCAAAATCAGCCTAGGTCTCCTCAAATGAACCTTAGACTGCCTTTCATGCTCTTTCTCTGCACAATACCAAATTGACAAGAGAAATTCGTTAGATAATCAGAATAGAGAGCAAAGTAGCTACCAAACATTTCAGTACTCACTCGTGACCGGGAAAACCTCACAAGGTATCCCTACTCTCTTTCGGCGAGCGTACCCATCAACTGGCACTTCCCGCCATTCATACCCTGCAGCAAAAGAGAAAGAATGTAAGAAACAAGGATGAGAAGCATACAAGACGCCAGAGATCGATTAAAAGAAACTGGATCGAGTGCTTACGCTCAGAGGATCCGGCGACATCGCCCTCGTCACCTCTACCCGCACCTCCACCGCTCTCCTCATCAAAGCTGGCAGAAACAACTCGGCGAGGTCTCACCCCCTCATCTTCATTGTCTCCATCATCAATCTCGTCGTCTCCATCATCAGATGAGATAAACTCGCCCTCCAACTCATCAAAATCTGTGTCCTCAGACTCCCCCACATCATCATAACCCTCGTCCACCTCATCATCACTCTCAATGTCGTCCACCACTGCTACATCGTCATCAGTAGGGCCGGCTATAGATTGGATCTGCCAGAAGAAGGGCCCTCACCTATCAAAGGAATTATGATCACTGTTAATAAAGGATAAATATCGAATATGCAGGTCTCATGGGTATTTTTCTACTCTGAATCAATCTAAAGGAGAGGGGACAAAATGTTACCACATGGGCCCGAGCCCCGGTCGTTGTGGGGACAGGACCTCCCTCACATCCTCTAACCGGCAAGCCTCCGAAACCCGGTACCCTTGCCCTCAGCTTGGCGAGGAAGTCCGCCTGGTTCCGAGCCCACTCTAAAATGAAGCAGGGAGGAATGACTAGTAGGAATAGCAGAAGAGAAAGATATGATGCTACAAAGGCGACAATGGAATACTTACTATTTAGGATCCTCCTCCTCTCTAGGCTGTACGTCTCCCTCAGCCACTCGGCGTCAATCTGACCACACCGGACTAGGGACGAGCCCCGAACATCCTATGCAGGCGTAACCGAGTGATAGAAGCCTTGGCATCATTCGCCTTGGAGAAAATAGGGAGGCCTGTCACCCTTAGCTCCCAGCAACACGCAATGTTCTCAAGTGTAATCGTCATTTCCCCAGGCGGGAAATGGAAAGTGTGCGTCTCGTCTCTCCATCTCTGGGAAAGAGCACAAATGAGAGCACGGTCGGTACGAAAGGTGACAGTAGACATGAAATCCCCGAACCCCATCGCTCGGACCCAATCTTTTAAGTGATCAGGGAGCTCGGTCCACCAGTCCCTCATCTGTAACCAACTCACCCTAGCCAGAGCAAAAGGGACAGGCTACAACACAAACATCAGAGGAAAGAATGTCAATAATAATGG
Organism: Persea americana; assembly: GCA_029852735.1. Classification (NCBI taxonomy): domain Eukaryota; kingdom Viridiplantae; phylum Streptophyta; class Magnoliopsida; order Laurales; family Lauraceae; genus Persea; species Persea americana. The sequence goes on from CM056816.1 coordinate 22,688,197, forward strand.
AAGCCAACAAAGTATGAAATTTATAAAGACAGCTAAGAGTTTACCCGGCCAGCTCGTATCTCGTCTAAAAGGTGAGGCTTCTTCTCCGATTTATCCTCACCCTTTTGTTTCTTTTTTGGGGGAGCAATGATTTGCTCTACCCCAGCCCCTTCCGGAGTGTCCAATGACATAGGAGCGCGCTTACAAGTCTCCTTAGTCCTAGCCATCCGACAAACCTGTACCCAAAGCCAAAATGAGAAGTTGAGCATGAGAGCATAATGTTAGTCCACGTAAGCATAAGAGACAAACTAGTCCGAAGATGATGACTAGTGTCTCCAATTTAGAAGTGATGACCCTCATCAGTCAAGTGATAGAAGGAAGAGGAGCCAAAAACCATGACCGTTGATCCAACCAGGAGACTTCAAAAAAAAAAAAAAAAAAGAAAAGAATCCCATTTATTGAACTAGCCTCATTAAGACACATTTTACAGCCTGCAAAGAAGTGAAAACACATTCATTCCAATCCAACTCCTCCAACTTAGCCCTAACTTCACACCCCCTATGCAGCCATGTCACCACGATATCGTCTCAACATATGCATTAGGCTGAATCACACCCAACCCCACAATCACGTCATATAACAAAAATAAAACCAAAAGGGAAAGCGAAACAATGATAACCACAACAACGAGAAATATATAAAGATATAGAAACGAAAAATGAATAACCGAATCACAATTTAAACTAAAACAGCACCCATAACCTTTGTCCCATCACATCATAACCAACTCACCCTAGCCATCACCACCACACCCCTCCATTACCAAGCTTACTCTTCTACATAATAAAATAAACAAATAAAAAAATAAAGGGAAAAGAGCAGAAGGTTCCCAACATAATTACAAATATGGAAGTGAGCATAAAACACACCATGGTGTAAGAAACAAGTCAAAACCAGTGCACCACAAATTTAAACAAGTCCCCGAATAACATAAGAAAGAAAAATAGAAAAAAAAAAAAACAACCAAGAAGAGAGACCAAGCCGCCCCCTACAATGGCCAAGATCTGTGCCTAGAGTCTAAAATCTTATTCACCACATTCTCATTCAAAACCAATGGAAATGCTCAACAGGTTCAACAATCTTCACTATACCCATTAACTTCCATGGGCCACACCAAACCTCATTTTTCCTCATCCCACAGATCCCAACTAACCACAATGAATGCCCATTTTTCCACACAAACTGATTTTTTTTTACCAAGGGATTCTCACTCTCCAACCTTTCAAATTTTAGTCAAGGGTGCTGGGATTGCCAACATCATAGCTAGGACAACTCCATTCCTTCTTCCCTCACCAAAATCCACCACACCGATGGCTGCCAATAGCCAAAATCGAGTCCTAAAACCCCATGTTGCAGCCATCGTCCAAAATGATAATAATAATAATGATAATAAATAAAAGAGAGAAAGAAGAAATGAATGGAAGAGGAGGGGACCCACATGCCTGGGCCACCAAGCTGTCAAACACCCCCTTCTCTCTTCTCCCTTTCCTTCCTCTTCCCCTCACTCTGTTGCTTCTTCCTTGCTCAGCCCAATCGAACACTCCACCTGTAGCCGGCAGAAACAGGTTAGTGGAAAAAAAAAAAAGGAGAGAGAAGAAAAAGAAAGAGGGAATAAAGAATGGAAAATGGGAAGAGAATAAAACCATATACCTGAATCTCTCTCTCCTCCCTTTTCTCCTCAACTTACTCGGCCTCCACCTGAAATGGCAGCATGCAGATTCTAAAAAAAAAAAAAAAAAAAAAAAAAAAAACAGAGAGAAGAGAAAAGAAAGAGAATAGAAATAAAAAGAAAAGGGGGTTGGAGCACACATACCTAGATTCCTCTTTCCTCCCTCTTTTCCACTGCTGCCCACTGAGACTCCACCTGAAACAACCACAATAACCATGAAGAAAAAATAGAAAGAAGAGAAATAAAAAGGGTCGAAACCCACTCACCAGGGCGACAGCAGACAACCGCGCGCTGCTGCTATTCCTTTCCTCCTCTCCTCTTTCTCTACTCAGCTCTCACTGCTCACTTTTCCACTGCGCCTCACCTGAAGCAAGGAACCGAAAGAAAGAAACAAAAGAAAAGGGAGAGAGGGAAACAGAGAAATGAAAGAAAGGGGGGAAAATCCCAACCCTTATGACCTAACGCCCAGCGCTGGGCGCATAGTGGCCCAGCACCATCACGTGGTGGGGCCCTCTTTAAGGGGACGGATCCACCTAAAAAAAAACAGAGAGAACAACTAAAAAAGAGAAAAGGGGAAAGAGATCAAACCTGACATTAATTTAGACATCAGTGGAGGGGAAATTAAGACATAATCCACTTATAGGTTAGGCTAAAAGTAAGACTTTATTAATGCCTGTGATTCAGCCTTGACATAATTGGGCTCCCACTTGGCTGCCAACCTCGGCCCTAGACAGGATTCGCAATTATCAGCAGCATGGCGACAATCCATTTCAATCTACAAGGGGAAGCAGCGCAAACAACATGCGAAGGTCAGTCAATTTGATTCGAAATGCATCATGGACTTGTCATGTATATCATGCATTAACCATTCATGCATCTCTTCAAAAAATTAGACCCACGCATTTATCCGCATAATCCACCTCATTATATGTCAATTAAAATGCACATAGTTATCACCATCATCAAGCACCCATAATAAATAATGAACTATCATAATTCACCATAATAATTCATAATCAAATCTCATACCTCATCATCATTAATATCATCATAATGGATATCAGCATCATTCAATACCAAACATCCCCACATAAAAAATAAAAACTAATAAAAAAAATCTAAATCAACTTTTATTAAACTCCAATAAGAGTCTTTGAACAATAACTATAGCAATTAATTGAATCGACTGAATCTTAAACATGAACTAAAACAGAGGTCACAACCTTTGCCCCCAATACTCTAGATGGAGTCTATAATCAACTAAGATGGTCCTAATGACCTGACTTCCCAATCAAAAGAAAATCCTAGCCTAAGATAGAAAAACTCCTAGTGAATCCCCTAGGACGGATGGACCATCCCGTTGAAAGTAGGGAAACGCGCCGCCCGTGCCTCCATTTCGACTATATGAGCTTCGAGTTGCCCTTGCACCTCTTTTAAGTTATCTGGTGGATTCCTCAAGACACCGCAAATATCCCGAACTCGCTGGAAGTCATTTAGATAAGCCGTGTATACCGGATGAATAAGCACCGAGAGGCTAGTGTTTTGCATCTCGAAGTACTTCCTATAGCGCCTAGGAACAGATGATTCAGCTTCGTGAGGGCAAGACATGACCATAAGTTCCCGTTGATCCATCCACCTGTGTAGGGTGTTAAAGTCATCAATAGGAGCTCGTTCGTTGGTAGACCTCATAGCCTCCCAAACTTCAAACATCCCCCTGACATCGAACATGCTCCATTAGAGAGATTGGAGCACGCTGCTAACAAAAGATGGCAAGTCTTCCATAAGCCCATCATAACCATTCAACCTATTTAGAGTAGTCCTGCCCACAATACACAAATCTCCATACAACCTGCAGATACCTTTGTACTTCATAGCCAGTAAATCATACCTGCTGCGCCTAATCTCCACAATGCGCTTGTCCATCGTTTCTTCAAACTGGAAAACACAGTCAAAGGTAACAGGCAGGGAGAATTCATGCTCGAGGTAGAATCCTTGCCGTTCCTCAGAGTCATAATACCCTATTTTGTCAGCTCCAGGGGACCAATATTCATCCCCTGGAGAGTAGGGCTTGCAAGCGGAAGAACCCTCAACACCATCAACAACGAATGAGAAGATCGGAGAGCCGGCCATTGGAATAAGAAAAGACCTGTAGGCATATGCACAAGGCTTTAGAAACCCTTTATAGAATAAAAACAACCCAGAAAAATTCATAATTAGAGGAAATCCAAAACAACATAAAAAAAAAGGGTCACTTGGGCGCACCACGGGTGGCGCCCAGGTCTTTTTTGAGGAATGCACCGCAAAAGGTACGGGTTTAGCCATGATAATTTTATTAGGCCTTCTCAAATCCGAGGGAGATACTTCCAGAGATACTGCTAAGCTGTCCTAAACCCTTTTGAGAGCCAAGAAGTCCAAACTACATGCCCGTACAATACAACATCTTAACACACGTAAAAAAAAAAAAAAGAGAGAGTCAGCTAGGCACCACAAGGGTGGCGCCCACCCCAGCCTTGAAATATCTCTCATAAGGACATAATTATTTGGCCAAGTCAAGACCTTTTGGTGTCCTTGAATCATGCTTTTCATAACATACTACAAAGCCGGAGGGAACCAGAACATGAAAAGATGCCCCAGAATTCGGGTTCACAAGCCCTTAGTGTGAATCAGAAAGACAGTCACCACCAGGGTGGCGCCTAGCCTCCCCTGCTGGTGCTTTTCAACTAGGGCACCCCAAATCTGACCATGACAGACTTGCCTATGCCATAAAACAGTCTTGACGAATTAAATAAAGAAAACGTGGGACAAGACATCATCACAACCAAAACAAAAGCCAACATGTACGCAAGAGCATAAGACTAGGCTCAAATTCAAATCGAAGATTGTGCGTGTGCATGACGATAACTACAAGTTAAGAGAAACAATAAGATGAACATAATCTTGAAATATCAGACGTAAAATCATCAAACACAAAAAGAAACAAAAAGGCAAACACATGATCAAAAGGTTTAAAAAAAAATGATCAACCACATAACCTAAAGAGGATAAAAGCGAATTTAACAAAAAACAAAAAAGAGAAAAAGAGAACATACAAAACAAATAAAAAATGATGCTTTAATCTGAAATCATATACCAAGTTGATCAACTAAATAATCATACAATTAGAAGTGTATACATGAGACATGCCATTCATCTTAAAAAGAAAAGGAGAAGAGAAAACTTACTTGGGAGCAAGGACGAGCTTGAAGGCTATGAAATTTGAAGTCTGAAAGAGTAGGAGTTGCGGGAAATTCGTGGCTTTGATCCACTTATATAGACTAGAGTCTGAACCCCATGAGAATTTTAAAAGAACACGAACAACAGCTTGGGCGCCACTCCCTGGGCGCCCAGGTCACCTGTTCTCCCTAAAACTCGAGCTTCTCTTTGACAGGGACTCTAAGTGCTGAACATGCAATGCCACGTAGGCGCCACACCCCGGGCGCCCAGATCATCTATTCTCTGAAGGTCAGGCTTCTACTCCAACTAGGACTCTTGGTATGATAGGCCGAACACGAATCCTACTTTGATACGAACTCAAAATGTTGTCTGGGCGCCACCCCTTGGGTGCCCAGGCCACATGTTCCCCCAAATTCAGAGTCCTACTTCGAGACCAACTCCAAACACAGTCTAGGCGCCACCCCTTGGGCGTCCAGGTCACATGTTATTCTGAATTTGAAATTCTACTTTGAAACCAACTCTTGTTTCCTCGAAATTGAAACCCCATTCTAAGACGAACTAGAACTACATCTTGGGCGCCACTCCTTGGATGTTTAGGTGACTTGTCTCCCGAATCCACCATTCTACTTCAAGGCAAACTCTATCCATGCAATCCGCCTAGGCACCATCCCCTGGGCGCCCAAGCTGTCTCACTTCATAATCCTTGAACCAAAGCTCGAACAAGCTGGGCACCACCCCTGTGGCGCCTATCTATCACCTTAGAGAACCAAAGCCCTCTTTGAGCCAAATTGTCCTAGAATTTTGAAAAGTTGAACCCAAACAAGAATTAATGATGATCAATGATGAAAATAATACTGATAATCATAATAAATAAAAATAATATAAAAATAAATAAATAAAAAGAATATAGAAAAAAATCAATAAAATAGAATAAACACATAAATAAATAAATAACCAAGAAAATAAAATAATAAGAGAGAGAGAGAAAGGAAGGCACAAAGAAATGGCACACATTGTCAAATCGAACATTGTCCCATCACATAAGATCCTGTCACAGGCACATTAGTCCTATCACGCATACATCTGACATTGTGCATTGCATCCCATGTCATCTCCATCAATGAAATTTGAACTACAAAGCACTAACAATGAGAAATGCATAATCTTTTAGTGTTTGTTCAATACAAGTCTCCAAAACAAAAATGAAGACTCCAAAGGTGAAGGACCTTCAAGTACATTGATGGAGGCAAATGACTCAAACTTCGGCAAATCAATGATGAAAGGAAATGGCAGTGGCCCCCGACGTTGGACTTACGGAAAGCTCTGGAGGTAAGTACCCTTGACTATGATTTTCATGATTTTACTTCATGCCTGGAAATTAAGTCGCCGTAGGCCTCCCTTAAGCGCTTATAATGGGTATGGCAACCATAATATCTAGTTCTCACGAATTGTGCGTTCGCCGACTCAAATCTTGACGTTAGAAGATGGAAACCGTGTAACTTGAAACTCTCCATGGTAAGCACCAAAAAGATGATCGAATCTATCCCAGGTTCACATTTAAGCTTTGGTGAAGACCAAGATCCCTAGAGAGTGATGGCTTTTCTGGTGACCGTCTTCCATTGATTTAGCTTTTTCGATGCATACCTGAGTTTCAAAATCAAACATCTTAAAAAAAAAAAAAATGCATCTCATTCTCATATGCACCTCACACTATTGCTTGAACTGTGTTTGTGATTGCCTTCAAGATCCCCATTTTTGCTAGTTAGTTTTAACTATGCCTTGAACATTCAACTGTGGATGAAAGTTAAAAGACGCTATATATGACCATTTGAATTAAACTCTATTGCATGAACAAGTGAAACTCTAATAGTGACTTAGCCAATCGAAAGATCGACTTCTGATTCAGACCACCGGGGCACAGTTCCCACCATCGTTTTAAATTTCAGCAACCGGAGCACAGTTCCCAACCCGCCAAGTGGCAATACCACCGGCACCGAGGCACGGATCTCAGGTTTCCAATCAAATCAGTAGGCACGTAACTTCTTTTTTCTTTTTCCCCCTGAATCAGGATCGATCCTAGAAAAGTGAACCTCATCTTTAGAATGAATTTGCAATTACATACATCCATAGGTGGCCACTCCCGCGAGCTCAAAAGCTCTCGTGAGTCATGAGTGGTGCGTCTACTTTCTTTGGAGCACAACTCTCCACGTGTTGTTCTCCAAAGAGGGGCATACTGTAGACACCTCATTTGGCCCCCGATGATAGCTTTAAATATCTATCATATATAGCGGTGCCCCCATTTCACCCATAATTGAATGATTAATGGCATAATTCAGATTAATTAATGACGATGAAGATGCTTGTTGCTAATTTTAGACTTAGTTCGATGATTTCTAGAAATTCGCAAGAGAAAAGCCAAGTCGCGTCAAGACCTAGAGTACAATTCACTACTCACACAAGGAGTGAACCATGACACTACTCAAACCCTTCCCGGACCACTTAAGACATGCTTAGGCCAATCCCTCTAAAGACCATGCTTAGTTTGCCAAAATGTCACCCGATTAGCTTAAGTTAGGAAATCGAATCCATTGGTCCAGAGATCCCCCTTATTTTTCAGCCCCTATTTGTCAAGACATTTAGACCATTGAATTCCTCACTTCGAGAGGTTTCCGGCAATATGTAGAACGTTCAAATCCGATAAGCGGATCAAAAGTTATGAGTTTTCGAAGTTTGCCTTAGAAAAAATGACGAAACTCCATCTGGGCACCACCCATGTGGCGCCCACCCTATGAAAATGCATCTAGGCGCCCCATGTTGGGCGCCTACACAGCCCAAGGCCACCTAGGCACCCCATGGTGGGCGCCTAGCTTCCAAATTTTACTAATTGACTTGAGATTAGACCGGGACCACCCATACATAGAGACCAAGCACAGAAGACAAACTGAACCACCTAGGCACCACCCATGTTGCGCCCAGCCTTGAAGTTCACCTAGACACCACCCATGTGGTGCCCAGCCTTGAAATCCATCTAGGCACCACCCATGTGGCGCCCAGCCTATTAATGCTAATGTAGGTCCCCCAGTTGAAGATACATCCGTTCAATCTCGACTCCAAATGGGACCAAGGACCAAAAGCGAAGCACAAACCATCTAGGCGCCACCCTGTGGGCACCCACCCTCTCCAGGACCATCTGGGCGCCACCCTATGGGCGCCCAGACTGCGCAGGCCATGTGGGCGCCACCCCATGGGCGCCCATCCTTCCTCAAACGCTAGTTCACTCTAAAATAACTTAAGCCGCCTAAGGATGTGTGAGACCTTCTAGAAACACGAATTAATGAAGCCCTAGCCCTTCTAAACTCGTCCCAAGCCTATATAATCCCTCTTAACTTCATTTACAAGAGGAGGCTACCCAAAAACCCTAAGAAAAGAGGCAAAAGGAGAGAATAGAAAAGGAAGAAGAAAGGTAGCCACCATTAGAGAAGAACTTCAGATCTAGAGAAGAAGACGGAGAAAGAGAGGAGGAGACTTTCATATCTTCAACTGGAGCCGTGGGTCTTTGCGAAAGCTTCAATCTAGGAACTTGAGAAACGTTTCATCATACCGGTATTCCTAGATCTCCCTTCTTTTACTACACCCCATTACCATTATGCTTAGAAACATGCTTAGGGCCATTTGAGCATCACAGATCTACATTAACTTGAGATAAAAAAATGGTATTAATGCATTATCATGTTAGTAACATGCTTAGGTTAATTTAAATATAGTAAATTTGCTTTGATTTCATAGTTCTAATTGCATAGCTTGGTCAAATTTCACATTAGCATCATCATCATCATCACTCATCATCATTTGTATCGAAGAGGTCGCAAGAAGCCCTTGGCAGAAAGGTTGGGCGCCACCCACTGGGTGCCTGCCATTTCCCGAACCACCTGGGCGCCACCCCCTGGGCGCCTACCCTTCTGAGACAGGGTCCGGGTTCTAGATCTCCGCCCGTTGCATCGTTTGCTTATAGGTTTGTTAGTTGCATCGCTAGTAGTTCGACTTAAGACATTCGCATCAGTCGCTGAATATCGGAAGTTTTCTTAAAAATACTAAGATTCTTGTGCATTCATTGTGTTCCGTTGAAAACCCTGACTGAACAGGGTAGGCACCACAAGGGTGGCACCCAAGTGGATTTCTCCACTTTTGTGCACAACTTCCGATCTTCCGCACTTAGTTCATTTAGAAACTGCATGATAATGATATGTTTGGTTGTTTGACATGTTCTGAACTTTGAATTACCATTTTTGTCACACTTCACATCATATCATTTGAATCGCATAACCATAGGAAATCCCCAAGAAAAAAAAATCATAAAACATAAAGTCCCTTCTTCTCTTTCCTTACTCTCTAATAAATTAGAGGAGAAACCAAAAGTAAATTAAAAGATATCCAGAAAACCCAAAAATAATAATTAGATAGTCTAGATTATTGAATTTAGCGCCTACGTAAAATAAATCATAAGATTAATTAAAACATCGTAATTAGCTAACTTAAGAAACATCAAATCATTAAGAGCCCTAAAACCTTAAGACCCTAATTAGTTCGGATTTAGAAATAATTAAGAACTTCAAAAACACAAAAACATAAAACCTCAAAAGACAGCCACCTGGGCGCCACGCCCTGGGCGCCTATCCTTCCACAACCACCTTGGCGCCACCCCCTGGGCGCCCAGCCTGTTCATTCCCTAAGACACCCCGGTTAAAGCTTAAGTTAATTAGTTAAGACCTTAAACTAATCCGAATCAACACAGTAAAACATTTTAAACCTAGAATAAGTAAACCTTAATTAACTTAACCTCGAATTAACTTAAAAACTCAAAACCAACAAAACTCCAAAATAGTCCACCTGGGCTCCACCCCCTGGGTGCCCAGCCTGCATTGCCACCTGGGCGCCACCCTCTTGGCGCCCATCCTATCCCATTTCTAAAGAACTCCTAATTAAAACTTCTAATTAATCACAACCCGAATTTCATCATATCTAACATAACAAAACACTTTTAGATATAAGAAACCTAAAACCTCAATCAATTTAGACTTAAACCGGCCTAAGAACACAAAATCAACACGAAACCACAAAACAGACACCTGGGCACCACCCCCTGGGCACCCAGCCTGTCTATCCACTTAGGCACCACCACCTAGGTGCTTATCCTACCCCATTCTCTTGGAAACCATCATTTGACTAAACTTAATCGATTAAGCCCGAATTAACACATTAAAACACTGTCATCCTAAAAGACCTGAAACCTTAATCAATTTGGACTCAAACCAACTTGAAAAAAACACAAAATGAATAAGCCACAAAACATCCACCTGGGCACCGCCCCCTCTTGGCGCCTATCCTACCCAATCACTAGGAAACCTCCCTTGAAATTAAACTCGAATTCAATCGTAATTAACACACCCTGACACCCTTGAAGTTTAAAACAATTGAAACCACGAGCCTGAATTAACTTAAAACATCGAACCAACTCAAACATACAAGACAGACACTTGGGCGCCACCCCCTGGGTGCCCATCCTGTCACATCTACCTGGGCACCACCCTCTGGGCGCCCAGCCTCCCCAGTCACTAAAGCCTAATTAATCGAAGCGGAATTTAATCTTAATCATCGCAACAGAACACTTTTAATTTAAAATACATCAAACCATAAACGCACAACCGTAAATCAACCTAAGAAATACCAAACTGACCAAACCACAAAATAGACACCTAGGCGCCACCCCTTGGGCGCCCACCCTCCAAATCCACCTAGGCACCACACCCTGGGCGCCCAGCCTACCTGTTTTCATAAAGAACCCTAACCGACAACTTAACATTATTAATTAACATTCGAACTAATCCGAATCAACATATTAAAACACTTTAACTTAAAAACGTATGAAACTTTAATCGATTCGGGCTTAGCACCCAAAGCCCTTACGAATCGACAAACAACCACTTAGGCACCACCCCCTGTGGCGCCTAGCCTACACTATAACCTTGGTTCACAACTTCAATTTAAAACGAGTAATTAAACATCTTATAACTTAAATTAATTGAAACCAGAACCTAAAACAACCCCCGGACCCAAAGACCAATATCAAATCCCATCCGGAATACCTGAAAATCTCGAGCCATCCACCTGGGCGCCACCCCCTTGGCACCCATCCTCTCATTTGCACTGAAACGCGAACTCTTGATTTCATCTCAAAATCCGGATCCGAATCCCTTTGACATTTGAACACCGGAGAATTAAAACAATTTGAAACATTAAAACTCACCAAGTAAGAACCCCTTGGATTTCGAAAAAAATATCAATACCATCGTCACTAGCCAAACCACCCAGAAGCTGCCACTTGGGCACCACTGCCTAGGCGCCCAAGTCACCAGAGTAACCTAGGCGCCACCCCCCTGGCGCCCAAGTCCTCCGTTAACCCCGTTTCATTAATTTCGACATCGTTTCACGTTTTAAATTAAACCATAAATTCCAGGACCTTAAATAACTTAAACAGAACCCCAAAATACATTTAATCCACTTCTAAATCAATCTTCAACTCAAAACAAACCGAACCAAATAAAAATCACAATTAATAAGTTGCTTAGGCGCTGAACCATCAAACTCAGGCTACTCATACCTAGGATTAGATCGGATTATCTGATTAGGTAGCTTACAGCATTAGGCTCCTCTCCACCACTCTTCCTGTTCCTTTAGGGGATAGGGAGAGTTGATGTGGGCGGTCTAGAACCTTAGGTTAGGGTTAATCCGATGATCAGTAATAAAGCACTAATCACGTAAGTCCAAGTAAAATCCTTTAGTTAGGCCCTTCTAGTCCCATATAAAAAGCCAAAAAAACTATAAAACCAACAAAATAAACTCAAAAAGATTTTTCCTTTATTTCTTCCTCCACCTCAGGTGCCAAATATTTAATCGAACTTAATGATAAAAGGGAATAAAGAACTGATTTCTAAAATTGAATAAATGAGAATAACGAGATGAGATGAGTGATTTCGCACACACTTTTAATAATCACGGCCCATCGGCCACCCTAAAACAAATACTGGCCCATCGGCCTTTTCCAATCAATCCTGGCCCATCGGCCACCTTCAATTAATTACGGCCCATCGGCCTTTTACTTTTATCACTCGTGTATCGCACACGAAGAACACAGAAATGACAAATCAAAGTCTCATTTGCATCATCATTTTGGTTTGAAAAATCAGCCTTTAAACCCTATTTTGCCAAGGGATCAGAAGGGGGTACCCGGGAACGAGGCCGATCCTCTTCTTAAATATTTGGCACCTCCCCCCTCTTTTATTCTATTTTCTTTATTTTAGTTATTTTATTTTACTTGGATATACTACGATTATGCTATGTGAGGATTAACCTTTATTCGGACTTTAACTCATGACCCTTAATTGACCCAAAATTAAAGAGACCCAAAGAGACCCAAATTAATGTGACAGGACAACCATCGTGTGTTGCCGGCAGCACATTAGAAAAGAGGAAGAACCCACCTTATTATTTTTCTCCCTATATTTCTTTGGCTTTCGTCGAAGAACGGTGTTACGGCCGTACCATAGCTGGCGATCGTGATCCATTGATTTTGAGGGTAGTCGGAATCCTCATTTTCGATGTAAAATTTAAATAACATATATAGATGAATGGAGATTTCCCCAAACCATGCCTCTCTTGGAGAGGAAAGGCGGGGGGGGGGGGGGGTCGAAATTCACATCCGACACCTACTAGTGGCATTTTGAGGCCAACTGTGTGCTATATTTTGTGACATAAGGTCTCCAGCCCCACCGCTACTGGGAGCTCCTATTTAGCTGCTATGAGAGTGAAGTTAGGTCAAATGATGTGGAAATAGCCTAAAACATCATGTGCACTATTCTTATGACTGTTTTGAATGGTCTTGGAGTTTCCGAATGGTTCTGACAAGATCTAGTGCTTGAAGTAGCACTGCTCGTTGTGGCCGGATGTAACTTCATGTAGCTTCTTTGATGTTAAAAGTGTATGAAGAGGCAAAGTGACTTTTTGTGTCAACAAATGTCCCCCTCAAGGTGCAGCGACGAGTTGCATAACTTTTGTAGTCGATGTCCCTCGAAGAGAACTTTCTGAGCTTTGAAGGAAACTTTTGTCCAAGAGTTTTTAGCAATTCTCTTTTGGTGGAGTAGCTTTTCGAGTCTCCAAGGGAATTTCTGGCAGTGAGAGGGATCATGTACCTTCTCAAGGGAAAGTTTTGAAAATGACATGAGGGATTTTGATTTGGGTTTTTGGATTTTTGGATATTGGATCTTGGATTTTGGGTATTTCTTTTGGTTTTTTCTTTTGACCTTGTGAAACTAAAGGGTTTATGTGGCATATTAGGCAATTCAGGGGAGGAATTTCTTTTGGGCTTTTTTTTTTTTTAACCTTGTGACCTAACAAGTTGTATGTGGCAAGATTGGGGGTTAGGATTTGGATTTTGGTCACTCATTGGGACTATTTTTGGTTCATTGGCGTGGTTTGGACTTTTGCAGAAAGTCAATTTCAAGGTTTTGGCTTAATTTGGTGTATGAGGTGGGATGGTTTGAATTTTGGAAGCTCATAGAGCTCGAATTTTTTTTTTTTTTTGTGGTTGAATCAACTCAAAAGAGGCATAGGACCATTTTGTATGCTCTTGGTAAGAGGTGCTTTTTTGTTGGAAAAGGATTTCAAAAATTTTGGGTGGGGCTCAGTTGGCAGGAAGCCTGTTTTAGTGCCTAGGGGGTCAAACCGGGCTCATATGGGCAAACTCATTGGACCTTAAACCTTTAATGATGACTTAGATCTCATGTGATGTCACTTTGTAGAGAATATCTCAAAAACTCCATGTAGAAGTAGGGATAAAAAAAAAACTTTCTTTTTTTTTTTCCTTTCTTTCTTTCTTTTTCTCCGCTTTTTTTTTTTTTTCTTTTTTCTCCTTTTTCTTCTTCCCATTTTTGAAAATGCCACCCCACCTTTACCCCCCACCCCAAACCCCACCCCCCCTCCCCCGTCCCCACCAGCCTGGTGTTTTTTATCTTTTTATCTTTTTTCTTTTTGTTTTTTTTTAAGAGGTAGGTTTTGAACAAATTGGGTTTGAATTGGTCAAACTTTGATCAAAGGTTTTCTAGCATCTAATGCATGATTTTTTTTAATTTGTTTTTAGAATTTGGAAAGATCATACTCATACCGCTTTTATCTCCCATTGGCAGGTTGTGAAGCAACGGGAGTTGCTCCTTTGCCTTCACTAGAACAAGAGCAAGGGTTGCTAGAGATTGGTCAAGAAATGAGGGCTTCTTCAGCCAGTCTTGACATGGTTGAGGTGGGACCTTGTGTTGAGATTCCTTTTTCAGTGTTTTTGAAAGAAAAGAGTTTATTGATTACTCTTCCGGCGAGGTATGACATGGATAATCGGCCGATGGAGCGGGGTGAGCCTTCATCTAGCCATCTCGCCAGTTTACGAAGAAGGCATGGATTGAGACCATCTCTTCTAGCGACTTGGATGTAGGCTTCGGCATGATCAAGTATGTGCAGGAGATACTCTCCAGGAGTGAAGAGGCTGGTTTGGATGTCTTAGGTGCCAAGGCTTTTGTTGATGATATCATTGCACTAGGCAACAAGTGGACTGAGACCGAGAATTTTACAGATGATGATTTCTTTGGGAAAATGTTTATGAAGCCTTCCACCAAAGCCAAATCTGCAATGGATGAGATTACGCGGACAAAAAAATAGTTTGTCCGAGACAAGAATCTCACCGAGTTGGGCATCATCGAGCTCAAGCAAGACATTGATCACCTTAAGGGAAAGGTCGTTGAAGCTGGGCAACATCTAGGGCAATTGGAGGCGCAACTTGCGACCAAGTGGACTACCATAATAGAGGCCCGTGCTAGAGATGAGACTTTGATTTGCCAAGTTGTAGACGCTAATAACATTCTCAGGGAGAGGACTCGAGAACGTGAGGAATGGCAAGCTCTATAGGCAGAGCTTCCTCGTGCCAATGATGGGTCATGATTTTCTGCTGCATATTATGGTGATTTTTTAAAAAAGTGTGGCCTAAACACATTGAAGGCTAAGGCCAAGAGATTGCTCAAGGAGTTGAATCTTTGGCTAAAGACCATGGTAGAATGAGCTCCTAATGACTTTTGTAACAAACCATTTTTTTTTGTACCCCATGTTTACATATATTTTTTTATACTCTTTTTATACTGTTTATCACCATTTTCTTAGCACTTTTCCCTCTTTTTTTGTTCCCTCCTTTCACTCAAATCCTTATTTTTTATAAAATCAATTTTAAGTAAGAGTTAAATGGGAATGTTTGTTTAAAAGTTCGATCAAAAGGTTATCATTTTGTGAAAATCTTTTGTCAAAATGTTGTTTTGTGGCAAAAGGCCTAGGTTTTTTTTTTTGGATGGACGGCTTGAAAGCCGAATTTTGGAATGACATAGAGGCCGAAAGGTTTGGTTTTGGCATAAAATCCAGATTTTTTTTTTGTGGCATAAAAGACGAATTTGCTTTTTTTGGCATAGGAGTCAATGCTTGTTTGTGGCATAAAAGCCAGAATTCGTTTGTGGCATGAGAGCCAAATTTTGTTTTTGGCATGGAAGCCAAAATCTGTTTTGTGGCATAAGAGCCAAAATTTGTTTGTGGCATGAAAGCTAAGATTTGTTTGTGGCATGAATGCCAAGATTTTGTGGCATAGAAGCTGGATTTTTGTTTTTGGCATGAAAGCCATATATATATTTTTTGCGTGAAAGCAAAATTTTGATGGCATGAAAACCGGATTTTTTATTTTATTTTTGTGTAAAAGCCGAATTTTGGTGTTTTGGCGTGAAACCCAGATTTGTTTTTTGACGTAAAAGATGAATTATTTTGGCGTGAAAGCCGGAATTTTTATTTTTGTCTTAAAAGCCGCAATTCGGTTTTTGGCGTGAAAGTCAGGTTTTTTGTTTGTTGGCTTAAAAGCCAAGTTTTTTATTTTTTATTTTAAAAAATGCAAGTATCGACTAAGTGTCACCTCCCTGCTGAATGAGTTTGCAAGTATCATTTGAATGTTGCTTCCTTGCTCATTTAGTTGCGAGTATCGATGGAATGTCTCTTCCTTGCGAATTTTGAAAACCATTTTTTTTTTTTAAAGACACAAGGGTCGTAAACTTTGACTTAAAACCATTTTGGTAGTAAAAGTTGGGGTTTTTTTCAATTTAATGGTGGATTAGGGTGGAAATCCCTAAATCCCGATCTTTGTTCCAAACCACGAATTTTGGGTTCAATGGCCGAAAATTCTAGAAAAGTCAGGAAAAGGCTCCTAAACTCGAATTTTTGAAATGATTTTTTTTTTAACAATGAAACTATGGGAGTAAGCATTGTTTTGATTTTTTTTTATTTTCATTTTAAATTTCAACATAAATATGAAAATTTTAAGAGAGGTGGGTTTGACGAGCAAATACCTGGAAATATAGGTTTTGGCCATGCAATCATCGCTATGACCCCGTGAAGGAAGTCTTCAAGCGTAGTACTGCTTTGAGAACTTACCGTTGATGGGCAACATATATACATTTATCACCTTCCATCACAATAGGAAAATCATCTTTTAGCAGCGGATTTTTTCCGCCGCTGAAGCTTATAGTGGCGGAAAATCATCCGTTGCAATGTCTGCCGCCAAAAGCTAGTGTCACTATTACCATTACCAGTGGATTTTAAAAACAGCCGCTATAAAGGAATTAGCGGCGGTTTCTTTTATCCTCCACTAAAACCTTTTTTTTTTTTTTATAAAGAGACTCCTATGTTAGCAAGCAGCTGGAAGGATAATTGTATTTCTTCAAATTTGATATATCTTTCCATCTAGTCTCAATATACAATGGGTTTCTTTAAAGTTGACATATCTTTCCATCTATATAATTAGAAGGTCGACGTCGTTCAATTAGACCACCGACCAAAGACTCTCTCTATCAGATCTGGATGGAGCTTAGGGCCCCTCACCAATATTCCTGCTATCTGATTATTGCAATTGGCAGACGCGGGTATACATTAATTGGAGGAGTTGGGGATATGATGTTGATGGATTTGATGCTAGAAGAACTTAAGTGATCAGATGGTATGATTAAGATCATCCATTCACTGTTCCTTTCATCTATTCTAAATATACTGTGGGCCATAAAAACACATTGCAAGAACACAATAAATTATTGAGTTGTAATCTGGAAGGTGATAGGCTTTCAATGGGTGCTCCAGTGACACTTAAGTGATCTAATTAAATGCTTGTTGGGTAAAGAAAAAACCTTAATTTGTGTTGACCCTTTAATTTTTCTCAGTCCTCAATGGCTGATATCCTCTTTGGTGTAGCAAAGACTAAAAAAGAAAAAGAAAAAGGAAAAAGAATATATTAAGGCTAACGAAATATGTGAAAGCAAAGCACTCCATTAGTCATTTAATGAAATCAACCTACAAAGATAAAATTGAAGTAAATGATACTCGTTGAGCTGCTGCTGCTAACATGTTGGGTGCTTATCTCTGAATTTCTGATGTGGGTTTCTTCAGAGATTGGGATCTCAGGAGATTCACTACTAGTTCTAAAGATTTTCAGTTCCTACAATCTCTATAATCATGGGGAAAAGAAAGCAATTTTCATATGTTTCTCCTGGTTGTGTTTTTCCTAGGTGTTTCTCTTTAGATGCTGAAATTTCCTTGGATTGATGAGAGTTTCGAGATCTAGAGTGGGTGGAAACATGGCTAAGCTGGGATTGAAATACCTGAAGAAGGCAATGTTTTTCATTTGAAATGGGAATCAAAGGCCTTGGAGAAATTTGGCTGGTTGCTTGAAAGACCTATTTCTGCTAGGATTCTTACAAACCACCTTAATCTTTAAAGCCTACAAGAGGAATGTAGAACTATCTAAACTTTCAATCAATCAACTATCTATGTAGGCATACCAGAAGAGTCTCTTCACTGAAGTTATTGAACGTGGGGCTCATGCCTTTGAGATCCAAACTATATATCTGTTAACTACAATGGTTGGTAAGTTATTAACTGAAAATCCGGATCCATAGTTTTTTGTAGGAAACATTTTTAATGTGTTTTGTTGAAAACACAAAGGAAATGTAAGCATATTTGACTTCAAATTGGCATTACACCAATCATGTAATCTTGCTTTTTGATATATGAAGTAAAAGAAAGACCCAGTCCTCTTCAAGCTACTTTGCTAAGGAACAAAGAATTTTATTTCCAAAGGAAGCTTCTGGTCGGATATCAGATCCAATGATACCAGTCCTATAATCAATGCAGCCCAATCTGAAATAAGAGTGACCAAAGATGTAATGATGACCAATTTGAAATAGCCTTGAAACAAAGATCTTGACAAGAGATCAATTAGAATTAAAAAAAAAACAACAATAATGACCAGATTGAAGATTTTGGGAATGGAGAACCTTTTTCCCTTAATTTCTGAAGAGTACCATATCAGTTTTAGATCCCTTAGAAGAGCCCTGCAACATCCCTTCAGCTTTACATTGTACCTACAATCCAAAAGAAATGTGATTTGTACCCTTGATATAATCACTATTTCCTATTAATCATCCAATACTTTGGCCCCTCCACATATCTCTTTCAGTGTTATGTGCCAAGCTAAATGATAGGCGTGCCTTGTTAAATCTATGGTTATGAAGT
The DNA here is from genome assembly GCA_029852735.1 of Persea americana. NCBI lineage: Eukaryota > Viridiplantae > Streptophyta > Magnoliopsida > Laurales > Lauraceae > Persea > Persea americana. Next base: position 22,706,804 of record CM056816.1, read on the forward strand.
GAAGACTCCTGAAACAAAATAAGTTACAGCAGTTAGCATTATATCTCGGTCAATAATTGTGACTGCAATTAAGAAGAAAATCACCCATAATATTGTAGTGCTATATCTAAGTCTGGGTTGCTTTGCTTTTTGTTTGGAACTTGTGGATGTGTACGTTCCTGTTTATTGTGTTCATTTCTTTGTTGTTTGCGTTCTACTCCTAGTTGTTCCTCTTTCAAGAAAGATAAAAAAAATTGACAAGCTTTGGGCAATGGAAGGGATAGATTCATAGAACAAATGCACCTATGGTACCACTAATTGAGTGTCCATGACAGCATGTAAATGTCAGAAAACCATTCCGGTTGCAGTCCCAGTGTAACTTTCTATAGAGCCTATTTTATGGGCCAAGGCATGTTCATGATACCATTTGGACATGATTTAGCTACTATTGGAAATCTGGTTTAAACTTTGCTTCTCTGATTTGATTTCTAGATTACATTGCTACTTTCTAGTGAAGTATCAAAACTCTAGCGAAAACAGTTAAAAGAAATAAGCATATTTATATTGACAGCAATAAACACTCTTCATATGTCACAATTTATTTCCTACCATATAGGATATGTCCAATGCTCATTTCACTCAAAACTAAACTCGATATTTAGTTCTAGGAGTTTTTATAATCATCTTCTATCTAGGAGTTTTTATAATCATCGTCTATCTAGTAAACTCACCCAAAGATATTTCCTGTTGGGTTGCCCAATCAAAGGGGAAAAAGGAAGCAAATGTCCAAATGAATTCTTTTTTTTTTTTTTCAAACAAATTCTCAAGATCTTATAATCCTCTTTTGAGAATGAGGAAGAGAGAGGGTGTTACTTGCAGAAGCCTTGATCAAGTCACTCACATTAAAACTGAAATGCAAAGAATGCAACAATATTTGTAAACAAACCCCTTTGCAAGAGTACTAATGGTTTTTAAGAATGACTTTGCAAGAGTACTATTGGTTTTTAAGAATAACTCACTTGAAACAAATAAAAATCAAAACAACAAAACACAATAATCCAGTGATAAAGAAAAATCTTACCCTTTTGTCACTCTCAAGAGTGGCTTTTGCTGAACTCATGCCTCCGCCATATCGGTACAAAAATAGAGATAAGCTGAACCTTCCCATGTTCTGCTTTCAATTTCTTAAGACATTCCTATAACAGAAATAAAAAAGAAAAAAAAAGCATTTGTGAACTATACGTACAATGGGACAAAAAGAGAAAAAAAAATTCGCAGTCCTATGGAGAGCCTTAAAAGGATGTAGATCTTGTTTAGCATCATGGGTCCTAAAAAAAAACATCAGAGTGTTGTTGATCTCTTTTAGTGACATGTATTACACTCAAAGTTGCTATCATTTCGACTTCCACAAACCAAGTTTTAGAGTGACAAGGAATTGGTAACGTTCCACGAATAAAAGAAAAGAAATGATGAAGAGATATTCTAAATAATTAAAGTATCCCTGGTATGAAGGTCATGATAACCCATTAATTGATAGCTAAATAAGATTGTAAGATATTGAAGCTAAGATAATAACTTTAATGAAGTTATTTGTTTGAACAAAATCCTTCACCATGGTGACGGTGACATGCTTTGCAACATCTGAACATGAATTTTAGAACCTAGAGAACCCACCAATGCCTAGACCCACAATCAATGAAAAGATGGTTGATTTCTTCAATTACTAAAAATTTTAAGAGACAAATTTTTATTTTAAGTAACACACATTGATCATCCAGATAAGAAGATCAATTTTTGCTAAGTAACTAGTCATGAAACTCATTTCAATTGTATGATCACCAAGCATTTAAAAAACCACAAAAAACATTGCCTAGTAGTCTTATACAAAGCTTAACAACTAATGTTGCATGTTTGAGTTTGACATGTAGCAATCATGGTTGGTGATCTTAATCGATATGGAGGCAAATGCTAGCTTCAATGGCTTAATAATGCAATCAAAGTAAGTAAATACTATGTAATATGATGTGGAAAGAAGGGGCTAGGATGACTATTTCAAATTCTAAGCTGATTTAGTCCATCATCATGCAGGCAAAGATCAGCAAAAAAAAAAAAGAAAAAAAAATGCAATCTGTTAAAATACAATCAGTATAAAGTCTTCTTTTCATTTACTAAACAATCAGTACAGTAGGTATTTTTGAGATGCCATAGAACATAATTTTTAGGACCCATTTATTTAATGTAATTGAATATATAGGAATACAATAACAAATGCCTCAATCATAGTTGAGGTTCATGGCCTTTACCATCCTTTGCATAGCTTGGACCCTTCACACTAGACATATGTGCTGACAACTTGAAACAGTGGAGCCATGACTCCTATTTCAACTCAATATAAAGCCATGCCAAATAAGTTTTCTAATTCAAGTGCGAATAGGAAACTAAGGAGGAAAGACAAGACTCTGCAGTTTGACTATGGACCATAAGAACATGCTCCATCACAAAAATAGAGATTGTCACTCAGGCAGGAAGATTCATTAGGAAACACTGGAAATATTTGAACCTTTTGAGGGTTTATTGAGACAAGTCAACATAAGAAATAGCCAGAGAATGACCATTGCCAAATAAGATGCAAGTTTTATTAGTACAAGGCTGGAGATTAGATAATTTATCAAGATCATTAATAGTGATTGGTAATACCGATTTTGAGAAGAAGGGAGACAAGGCTAATTCATTTTTCTAGTAGACCTTTCTAACAAAAGATCGACCCTACAGAATTTGGAAAGAAAAGTAGCAGAAGCCATTTTGGAGTAGCACTTTTCAAATTATATTTAATCTTTTGATCCATCTTTAGCAACTATAACAAATAAGCAGATGAAGCTCTAGAAAAGTGCACCTTAAGACTCGTCTTGCTTGAGGCAATGTTGTCCTGTAATCCTTGCTTAAATCCCACTCAACCCAACAATACATGTTTGAGAATAATGAACTCGTTGTAGTAGTACTCAAAACAAGATTGGTTAGTATTGAACTAGAATGAGTCTTATTTCACTGTTAACAACTAGTTGCAGTATAACTTAAAAGACCAATTACACTTTTATCTTGAAAGAGAAAAAGACCATATACAGCTTATGGATGTTTTGGAGTCACTGAATAGTCTTGATAATATAGATTCTCAATATATAAATATTATACACTATCATATTGGTAACAATCCAATCGCAAAGGCAGTAGGTATTACAACATTCAGTATCAATCTCTATACTGCGATATTGAAATACTTCGGTGTTAAATATTCACCTTTGAATCAAAAAATTAGCAAATTCTAACTAATATATTCTAACTGGAACTAAGACCTAGTTTGTGAATTGCAGCACCAGAAAGCTCAATTGTCCTTGAACAACGAATACAAATCATATAAGCAAGAAACAGTCACATCACAAACAAAAATGAACTACTACAGCAACTCAAATCATAATTCCCAGTTCCAATCCATCTTACGGTGACCCTAACTCAAAAAATAACACATATTACAAAAAAATTAAAAGATCAAAGAAAATCAGCTAGAAACAAAGTAAGAAACAATGGAAATTCCATCAAAATCTGCTAAAAACACCAAAAGGTTCATTCACTGCATTTAAATAGTACCGGTTTAAACCCTAACTTTGCAATCGATTGATCAGCAGCTCGATTAACTTCAAATAGTACCAATTTAAACCTTAACTTTGCAATTAATACACCACATCTGCGAATGAGAGACATAAAAGGAAAAGAGAAGAAAGAAGAAATGAGAGAATTGATTGATTAGAAAGCATACCCTTCTTTCAATGCTATGGATTTGAATCTACTGAGGAGGAGCAGGTGATGCGATCTTGAGGAAGAGGAACTTCTTCAAAGAGGAGCAGATAATATTATCCATGTCAGGCTCCAACCCAGGTTTAGTATATTTTATTTTTATTTTTAACCGTGTTTAGATTCTAAGTGGGATTATAGGATGGTTAGCTTGGATTTTTAGTTAGATTAGAATTTTGAATAGCTTTGGGAAATTTTGCAACGCGTTGAGTCTGGTTTGACACGGTCCGAGGTGACCCGTGTGACGCTTGTCCGTATGGGAGATTTGATTTCGATTTCGAAAAATACTAATTTCCATATTTTTTGGATTTGCTATTTTGAGCACAACAACTTTCATGTTTGTTCCGTTTGCATTAGAACCCCAGAAATCATGTTTTTCAAGAAAAAGGGCAAAACAGTCTTTTCACACCCAAATCTGAGCATAAATTTTGAAATTTGAAAATCATAAGAAAAATATACTTTTTAAAAACTATATTTTTCAACGATCATTTTTCCTTTCTTAGTCGATTTCATTCGGGACACATAAATAAGAGTTTTAAGCCTTTGAAATCCTAGGGCCAATGGCTACCCATTTATATAAGAAACCCACGTTGAGTTTCTCTTCTTCTCCATTTCATTTCCGGCCGCAACCACCGAACCAAGAGAGAGACCTCTTCTTCTCAGCTTCTCTCTCATCTTGCATGTCCATGAAATGCAATCCAAAGTGGAAATCTGAGCTCACCATTTTCTTCACACATCACTAAACTTCTCTAAGACACTGTTTTTTAAAAGAAATTTCGACTGGGCAACCATCTTCTCCAAGCTTCTCTCCTTTTTTGGGACCTCTAGAGGTAAGCCATTGCTATCCCTTTGTAACCATGGGTTCTTTAAACCCTTGGGAAGCTTTCCTTCATGCATGCAAGGAAGCTCTTTGAGAGCCATTGCTATCCTTTTGTAACCATGGGTTCTTTATATCATGCTGTTTACAAGTTATTTTAATTTGTAGAGTTGTATGGTTTTTCTCAAATGGTTACTGAAATTACATCCATAAATTTTATACTCTTGTGATTTGGACATGTTCCTCTTCTTTGAATTTAAATGATGAATGGAATGATGGTAATATGGATGGTTGAATGGGATTAATTGGAGCTATTGAAAAGCTCGGTATTGGTAAGAAGGAAGGATGTAAAAAGACTTGATTTCAGGTGAAGAAGACAGGGATTCTGCACTGGGCGAAACAGCTAGTGAGCTGTTCGCTCGAGCGAACAGGCCACTGCCTGTTGAAATATAAGGCAGAAACCCCTCCGCTCGCGCAAACTTTGTGTCAACTCGAGCGAAGAAGCTTCTATAATGGCTCGCTCGAGCGAACCTTCCCATCGCTCGAGCAAACCTGGTACTATCTGGTGAAATGAAGTGACAAAAGCTCGTCCGCTCGAGCAAACTTATTGTTGGTTAGAGCGAAGGAAGTTGTGGAAGGCTCCGCTTGAGCGAATCTTCACTCGCTCGAACGAACCGGGGCACTGTGCAGGGGTGGTTTTCCTACATCTGTTGGTGACTGTTTATGGAGTACTGTTTCTCTAAAGCTTCATGGAGTGAAATGAGACTTTTAAACCATGTTATCTAGTGAAATACAAATGGGAATTATTTATAAGCCTCATTATACCCTTTTTTGTGTCTCAACGTCAGAGATCTTCAGTGGCACCAAACTATCTCTTATAATAATCGATGTGGGGACATTAAGTGTATAATGAGACAACCCTAGGTAAGTCAATTAACCACCATATATCATATCAGTCCAAGTTATCTGATTTATATAATTCTTCATAAATCATTTTGAAATGAATTCGAGTGGTTCGCCACGTTTAAAAACATCAGAAAGGCTACTCATCCGATTTGTTTCTAAAATTGTCCGATTGTTTTGATACAGAGTAGTCCTTTTATTAGTTTGAATTGTTTTTAGTGATTTGAATCATATCGTTTTGAATTTGAACCGGCACCACTAAGCTTAGGTCGCTTTGTCGGACTAATTATCCGGCTTAGGATCTTAAATAAAATTTCGCCAACTACAGCTTGGACCTCTGTCTGTTTGCTCCGGCCATGGCAACAGTTTCTTTCTGTTCCAGCCATCTCGTATGGCAACGGTTATCTGTCCGGCCATTTCATATGGCAATGGTTATTTGTCCGGCCATTTTGTATGACAACAGTTTCTGTCTGTTTGCTCTTGTTACTTCGGTAATAGGAGAATATAGTTAAATGTGGATTGCCAATATTTTGCTTATCTATCAGCTAGTTTGGAGTGTTTTAAATATGACTTTTCCTTATGTACATAAATTATTGTTTTGACTCATTTTTTTATTTATGATTTGTTTAAATGCACTTTATGAATTTAAATATGACATTGGTAAAACTTGTACATCTTATCCGTTTTATTCACCTACCAGACTGTCGTGTCTGATTCTTTTCTGTTTGGTGTCAGATAATGAATCCGCAGATGTTGAGGCAGAGAGCGCGGGTGAGGCAGTAGAACTGCCGGTGGAGCACGTGTGGCAGCCTAATGATGTCATGTAGACATCATGTTAGGATTTGAGCTTTGATTACTTTTTGGGAAATGATACTTTATTTGGGAACTTTTGCTAGCCTTTGTTGGCTTTTGTTTAGGATGTATAAATTTAATATACTTTCTTTTGATCCTCAAAACTTAAACTAACCTTGGGATTACGCTATGAATATATTTCTCCCTTTGATGCATAGCTTACTTATTATTACGATTCATTGAATTTTCTTTTGCTACAAGCTTTCGCATATGGATATATGTTGTCAAATAGTTGTGATGGATTGTCAGAGAATCCTCACTGCGGAATCCTGTTGGGAAATAATTAGTTTGTGTGGGTGGAATTTTCTGGCTCGTCACACCGCGTCCCAGGATTAAGGACTTGATTATCAGGGCCTCGGTCCGGGGTCGTGACAATCCATCACTGATAATACTAAAATTTGTTAACCCTTGTGACAGAAATAACAAACATTGTTGATAACCCTCTTTAGCGACAGAAAATAAAAACCGCCGCTATATAAGTGTAATTGAAAGTCACCTTTCTTGTAGTGCATGTTTAGGAGAGCATATGCGCCATTAGAGAAAACCTTGTCGATAACATAGGGCCCCTCCTATTTTGGTTTGAATTTTCCTTTAGATATATGGGTGAAAACCATTGATCTTTTTACTACAAGAACCAAATCACCCTTGCTGTAGGCACGTTGCCTAACCTTTTTAGCAAAAGACCCTGTCATGTGTGCTTGGTAAAGCTCAATGCTTTGTCGAGCATCGAGTCGCCTTTCGTCTAGAATGTCCAGGTCTTGGAGTCTCAATTTCACATTGCTTTCCTAAGTCATTTCATTTTAGAAAGCTACCCTTAGGGAAGGAATTTGTACATCCAAGGTACCACAGCTTCACATCCATAGACCAACGAGAATGGTGTGCTGTGGCGTGGTCCGTGAATGGTGGTCTGATAGGCCTATAAAGCTTCAATTAGTTTGTCAGTCCAATCTCTTTTGTGACTAGAGACCATTTTCTTAAGGATTTTGCAGATGTCTTCTTGAAGGATTATTTTAATTCGTTTACTGCCGAATTATATTGAGTCAAATGGCAGCTTTGAATTTTGTATTTGTCGCAAAACTTGTAGAATTTTTTATCCTGGAATTGTGGTCTGTTATCATGGATGAATCTTCTAGGTATGCCGAAATGACAAATGATGTTAGTGCGCAAGAGTTGAAGGACTGATGAGGTCTTCATATCACTGAGTGCAAATGCTTCTAACCACTTAGAGAAGTAATCCGTAGTGACGAAAATAAAGCCACCTTTGCTTGATGGGGGAGAAATAGGACCTATGATGTCCATACCCCAGACTTCAAAAGGCCATGAGATCGCTATAGGATGCAGCCATTCTGGAGACAAGTGAACATAATCTCCATGAATTTGACATTGTTGGCAGAGCTTAGCAAATTACATAGCACTAGTTGCCATAGTAGGCCAATAATAACCAAATATTTTTATCTAATTATAGAGCTTAGGACTAGCTTGATGGGCTCCATAAAGACCAACATGAACTTCTTTAAGTGTTTCTTCAGCCCCTTGTTGTGACAAGTAGCGTAGAAGACTAGAAGTACTCTGTTGAAGAATTTTTTGTAAAGGATTTTTGAAGGAATATCAAAATGAAAATGTGGGTCTCGTCTTTAAATGCTTACCCATTCTTTTGGATCTTTAGATAGGATTCTGAACATAGTATAATCAATGAGTGGATCCCTCCAATTACTGATTGGACTCTTAAGGATATAGTTCCGACTTCCAACCACTTGGTGGCATTCGGCAACTTCTTGGTCTATGTTAAGAGGAGGGAGGATCCTTCTTTGACACACTGTAATTTGCATGTTTTCTCTTTCCTAAGCTGCCATTGACGCAACAAGTCCAACTAGGGCATTTGCACGGACGTTGTCACCTCTGAGGATGTGGGTGATGTAACAGATGACAAATTTTTGCCGAAGCGATTACGCCTTGTTGTAGTAAGGCAACAGATCAGGCTTCCTAACTTCATATTTCTGATTCTGGTTGATGATAAGTTGAGAGTCTCTGAGGACTTCTAGCATTGTGATGCTGGACTCAAGGGCGAGTTCCAATCCTAAGATCAGAGCTTGGTATTCAACAGCATTGTTTGAGCATGGTTCAATTAGCGAGAAAGCATGTGGAATTATGTATCTGTCAGGGCTAACAAAGAGAATGCCAACTCCCGAGATCAGCTTTCCTTTTTTATTTGTCCTAGTTGCACCATCAAAATACATATCCTAGGTGGCACTCGTTGAGGAAGTCTCCACGTTGTAGAGAGGTTCGTCGGGGATGTCATCTCTGAGTTGAGAATCATTAGGCAATGGATGCTCTGCGAGAAAGTTTGCTAGAGCTTGGGCTTTGATTGCTTTTCATGGTACATACATAATATCAAACCGTGACAGAAGAATGGACCATCTTGCCAGTCGAGCATTAAGAGAACCAACTTTTGTGATAAGGACCTTTAAAAGGTTGATCATCAAAATCAGGTAGACAGTGTTGGAAAGAAGGTAGTGACGGAGCTTTTGCGTAGTGACGGAGCTTTTGCATAGTGAACATCACTACAAGGCATTCTTTTTCAACTAGAGAGTGGCGATGCTCTACACCAACGAACGTACGGATGAGGTAGTACATAGCAGTTGTTTTTCCTCCATCATTTTCTTGTGTGAGAGTTGACACCAAAAATGTGCTTGTACATTTTCATACACTTTCAATATGAAAGAAGAGCCCACGCCCCACAACAAATAGAGGAGGATTTATTCAATCACATAGTTTGGGCTCCTAGAATATGGCGCCCATGTGGCAATCTATTTGATTGTAGCGAAAGGGCCAATGAATTGGGATTTCCCTATTAGGCCAGGTCATTTCGGGGTAAGTAAATCATTTATCATAAAGAGGATGAGCTTCAAGAGAATTATTCGGAGTTCTTGCAAAGTGGAACCATGCGGTACTATACACGAGATAGATCTTCTAAAGAACAAGGCCTTTTTCGAATAAGCCAATTCATTTGGGACCCTACATGAAGCTGCATTCGACCGCAATAGGCGATGCTAATTCAAGCATCGGATCTTATCAAAATCATCTAAAAACTGTAAGATCCTTCAAAACAGCAAAAAGAAGAGTACACATGAAGGTACGGGCTATTTCGACATCATTTGGCCTGACTTCATTCTTTTAGCACTGAACAAGGGCACCCGACGACGGTGAAGCTGAAGAACTTGATTCACAAAACAGAGCACACATCTAGCCTCAAAATGCCATTAGAAGGCTCTACATCAAATTCCAAGCCATCCCGACACCGTTTGGCCCTAAAAGTAAAAGGCCACAGAAAAGCCAACTCTCCTGGCGGCGATAGCATCAAAGACATCAAATTCTCAATCAGAGCATATAGATGGTCTAGAATACTTCTAAAAGGCTCTATATCAAATTTTAAGTCAAATCGACAACGTTTGACCCTACATCAACACTCAAACTGTAAAATCCAACCTCTTGGCGGCGGAAACTACCGAGGCCATCACTCATCAAACAGAGCACATGGATGGTCTCGAAATACCTCCAAGGGCCTACATGTCAAGTTTCAGGTCATTTTGACAACATTTGACCAAACTTTGACCTCCTCGAAGCTAAATCAGGCCTCCTTGCCACGGATCCCCTTGGGATTATGATTTCCAAATTGGAGAAAAAGGATCAACTTAAAATGATTCCAAGAGGCTCCATGTTGAATTTCAGGTCAATCGGACATCGTTTGGTCGTACATCAAAGTGCGGCGTCTTCTTTGCAGCAAATCAAGTCTACTGGCGACATGATCCCACATGGCTTCAAAACTCAAACGAAAGCCTGTGGTTGGCCTTATTTATTGCTCATGAGGCTTCACCAAGAATTTTACGTCATTTCGACATCGTTTGACCTAGTTTTGGCTTTTGTTGGCAAATCAGCACCTCTACGCGACAAAGTCTTCGGCTTTCTTGAAAAATCAGAAACTTTGCCCTCTTATCTGCACGGCTTCTCATCAAGTTTTTTGTAGGGAAATCATGCAAAGATTTCTACAAAAATACCAAGAAAGATGTCAAAGAAGAAAAAATGGAAAAACCAGAAGACCGTAGAAAAAAGGTGACTAAAAGGGGCAAAAAACCCCTTGGTTCCCACCTTGGAAATCTGAGTCACCGGATTTTTGGCAAAAACCCATTTTTAGGTGTCTTTTCGTGTTCCGAGCTATTTGGCTTCTGTGATTTTCCACAAATCTGATTTTCGGGGCACGAAATTCGTCAATCTTCGACAAATCACGGATTCACCGTCGAAATCAAGGGTTCATCATTAGACACTTTGAAATTGCCAACCGGCCGACCAAGAAAGCACGCTTTCTGACATACCAATTGAGAAATCAACAGGACAGATGGTACTGGCCCACTGATAGCAATTAATGTCTGAAATTATTTGATCATCCGACAACAATCGGCATGAGAAATTCACCGTCAATCGAGGCTTTCGACGTCGCGGGTAAAATTTCTAAAGACGCGGCGCGGCCCGCTACTCGTCAAGTACTTTGGTGGCCACTTAATGCGGTTAATGACCCAATTTATGACAAATTAATGTGGTTGATTACTCTTTATTCTGGACGGCCCAATCAAAAGCTAATGAATGAATGTTACAAGTCAGACACAACTATGGCATTAAACCATGAAACTCCTCCTATCATGGAGTTTAAATTCAATTAAAGGCCCTGCAAAATAGAACTCTTTCTGAATTGTATTTTAAATCTGTTTCATTTTTAAATACTAATTTTATTTTTTTGTACAAATAAATTTGTTTCTACAACGTTTTTAAATAATCACCCAAATATTCCCTAACTTCACAAATATTGTGACATTTTTAAGGGCATGTTTTCTTTTATAGAATTGAGTTCCTAAGAATTCTAGAGAATGCATTTCTATCAAAGTTGGTAAAATTGAAGAATAAAGGTCAAGATTGGTAAATGACCATCATAATCTCCTCCAAGTGGAAGATTTTTCCTGTTATCACCTTGTAAATCAATCATAGGAAAGTCAGATCCTATCTACATTTTACCTCATATTTTTCACCTCTTCAACTTATAAAAACTCCCTTATTAGAACCCATTTACAATTAATTCCTAAGAAATCAATTCCATACGAGCACATCCTTCACAAGTACAAGAGATAATTCAATCAACATTAATATGGTAAAGTAGAAGACGAGAATAACCGATTGTGACCCCTGTTGTCTTTGAGAAAACTAGCAAAAGAGTCAATGCATTGATCACTAAGCTGCTTGTTGGCAAACACCTCCTTCATCTTCATTGCATTGGCTCTATAAATGTCCCCATTAGCTTCCACAATCACCATCCTCGAAGTCTTGGCAACATCTGCTCCAGTAGAAGATCCATCCATCTCGTCCCTTGTCACTTCCAACCCCAACCTCTTCTCGCTTATCCACCGAGCATTGAGACCTTGGTCGTACATTAATGGAAATATCACCAGAGGCCTACCCAGCCCAAGTGCCTCTATAATCAAACCCCAACCACAATGTGTCAAGAACCCTCCAATTGATGGATGGGCAAGTATCTTAAGCTGTGGGACCCACCCCTTCCGAACGATGCCACGGCCATGGATCCGGTCCTCAAAGCCCAGTGGCAGAATCTCAGGGTCGTTGGCTCCACTCTACCGAGCCCAAAAGAAGGGTAGTTGAGCTTCCTCTCGGCCTAAGGCCAGCTGATGCACTTGCTCTTTGCTCGGTCTCACCTCACTTCCAAAATCTATATACATTGTGGATCCATGGGCTTGTTTGTCGAGCCACTCGCGATCAAGCCAAACCTCATCTCCACTGTCTACTTCCTGGATCGGAGGGGGGAGCAATCCGATTGGAAAGACTGGCTTTTGATGGAGATCCTCCAGAAGATGTAACCAATCCGAGCTGAACTCCATGCAATCGCGGATCGTAATGATGTGGCACTCTCCGATCTATAGAAACTCAAACTCCCACATGCAAACTTTAATTGTGGAGGACTTCTTAATTTGGATGAATTTGATAAATCGCGATAGATATCAAGACAAATGGATGGAAGCTGGTGGCTTCCATCTAAGAATTTCCCGTAAAGTTAGTGAGACCAGGTATTTTATTTGGGACTTTGTATGCGCATGGAATTGATTTTTTTTTTTTTTAGGCTTTTATTTATGTGACCCGAGTCCGACCCAAACCTGGCCCATCAACACCCCTTAGGTCCTAACCTACTTCCCACACCCACAATTGGCAGTTCTGAGAATCTATTCACTGTATACAGATAATCTAATCTAAACCATTTGATCAATAAACCCTAAAAATAAAGCAACCCCCACAGGCCACAACCCACCACATTCTTTGATAGTGCCATTTTAAAAAAGTTTCATCATTTTATTTGATGGATTTGATCCGATGCTGATTGGATGTAGGACCCAAAAGCCATAAACTTCATTTCATTTTTTTTAATGAAACAGAAAAAGAAAAAGAAAAAAAGAGAAAAAATCACATTCATTAAATTCCTAAAATGGGTCCCACCCCACGAGGCCACAGGCATAGATGATAGATAACAAGTCACATCACATAAAAGAAAAGAAATCCAGTACATCCCCAAAGCAAAAGAGAAATCGTTGCAGCCCTCCGGCTAGGATCGGTCTTTCATTCGAGCAAGACAAATCTGGCTCTATAGACTAATTGTTAAGAAGTCGAACACCAGAGTGGACACCATCCATTGGTAATCCACGCCCCTCAATATGAACATCTTACCGGTGTATAGGATCTTCTCAAGATTTATTCCTAAGGAGTTGGTCCCACCGTTTGGTTGAGGGATTTATTAATAACATGATTGATAAATATGATTAATAATACATAAGATTGTATTAGTCACATCATTAACAGATTTCTCAATCGTATAGTAGGACTACTTCTTTTGGAGTAAATTTTGAGAAAAGCTCATTCATCGGTAGGGTGTTCATTTTCAAAGGATTTGATTATCAATAGGTGAACCTCAAAGCGGAGTTCCACTCGTTTAACTCAGAGAAAGCAACATCCTCGAGTACCCAACCAAATTTGATAAATTAACCTATCTTAAATTTCCACTTGAGTTTGATGTGGTGTACTCTGAGAATATAGATAAAAATTTTAGATTGACTGTTTGACACCAAGGGATTCTACAAAAAACCTAGGGATCCAAATACCCAAAACTGTAATTGTGCTATGTATCCATCTATAGATGCCATTTATACCGAAATATTATTTAACTAAAAAATCTTTGGGTAATATTTTTGGGTAGGTATCTTAGATTCACATTAAAGTTAGGATTTGACCTAATACAGGTATGGGCCTGTGTACAATTCGGCTTGAAAGAGATGGTTTCCTACTAGTCTAAAAGGTGACCGGAGCCTTTGCAATATTGTTTTGGGAGCATGGGAGAGCTATTTCTTCGATACCATATTTGTTGAGGGTCTCCATCAGCAATCACTATTTAGGACATCTATCCCTGCACCCTCCCACCCCTGACTCTGATTTTTCTCCTTTTTTATTTTTTTTAATTTCCGCATTAGATAAGAAGAATGGTAAACTATTCTAATACTAAAGTGGCCTAATTTAAAGCGTCAGGTCATCAATTCATCCACTCAAATTGAATTCGCTCTATTAGATCCTCAAATTTTACCAAAATATGAGATCGTCTCACCTAAGGTAAAATATATGGTCAAGAATACGATTAATACTTGTGTTAATTAAATCAATAATCATATATTCAAATTTACGGTGGGACCAACTCTTTTTATTTTGAGTAGGGAAGATTTCAAGTAAGGCCTTAAGTTTTTACCTCATTTCAAAAAAGGACATAGGTTTCAAATATCTTCAAAATAGTCCCTAAGTTTTTCAATAAGTTTTCAATTAAGGACTACCGGTCATCTAAAGAAATTCTTTGGTGAATTTTTCTTTCTCGAATTTTCTAAAATACTGAAATTACCGTTCAATTAAAGTCATTACATGATTCCAACAGCCATTATATGCAACTAATCGTGCAAAGACATTGTCATTGATCACAGTGAGGACGCCGGTGAGAAAAATGAGGAGAATATAGAGACAGTGAAGGATGGCTTTATTTCAATGAAGGGTAATCTTAATATTTCAAAAGATATACGTCAAGAGAGAAAATTTTCCAAGAATAGCTTTTACTAGACGGATGTTCTTTATTGAAAACTTTTGAGAAAACTTAAGGACTAATTTGAAAAGTCTGAAACTTGTGTCCTTTTTCAAAATAAGACAAAAAAATTAAGGCCTTATTTGAAGACTTTCCTTTTTAATCTTTGATGATAGGAGTTCACTCTGAGTGGCTTGAATTTATTCTTCAAATTGGGGAGAATTATAGTTGGATGTCCTAGGATTAAAAGTCAGTTGAGGACCAGCCAACCATCTTTGGAAAAAAATGTTGAGCTTATTGACCAATAAAACCAAAAAAAGAAAATCCATGTTCTAGTTTGTTAAAATTTTGCCTATTACTATTGAAGTCTCTATCATGACCTCGGCCTCCTCTACCTCTACCACTTCCATAATTTTGACCATTGTAACCTTGTATAAGGGCCCATTTCATCAGAAGAATTGTGAGAATTCTTGTCTGGTGGAATTCCAAGAATTCCAAATGCTGCCCCCCCTCCCCTGCCCACCCCCCCTCTCAAAGTAAAGTTTTAAATGCTCAACCCCCCTTTAGCATTTGGAATACTGGAATTCTGAAAATTCATAAGGCTAAAAGTGCCTGATGGACCCGTCTTTTTCTTTCTTGCCTTCCTCCGTCTCGGGTCCGCCGGGGTGCGGCGAGGCGAAGAGAAAAAAAAGAGCAAGCATCAACATTTTTTTGTACAGGTATGCCAGATTTTTTATTCTACTTGGAATTTGAAATGGTGATCCGGAGATTCACCTTCACAAGTAGAAAGGAAATCAAACTTTTTCTCTAACTTTCCATTGCACATATATTTAAAAAAAAAGAGACAGATTTAGAATGCCGTGAAAGGCGATTTTTTTAGTTTGCCGTGAAAGGCAGTTTTGTGCCGTAGAAGGCGATTTTGCCGTGAAAGGCGATTTACAAATCTTATCAATAGTGAAAGACAAGAATTGTGATTTTTTTTCTCTTTAAAAAAATACAAAATACAATAGAAAGGGAAGAAAGAGGGATCTAACTTCTCAAGCGTTTGTGGGGACTCGTTCAGATCGAAGGTCGCGAGTCATGTATGGACTCCGCCATCGTCCTTCAGATGAGAACACTTGATGCTTTAGTTCACTTGGCTTGGCTTGGACCCCAGATTTTTAGAGGACAAAGACCAAGGGAAGGTCCTATATCCAATAAAAAAAATGGGTAGACGGGCTGAAAAGCCACATCTAGGCCATGTTGGATAGAAGAAGAGAAACCTCGGGGGGGTGGCCCCCCAAGGGACTTCAATCACCTTGTAGTTCTTGCAGTAGGGTTTCTTCAAGGCAGGAGAGCTTCTTTTTGCAGATAATTCTTCAGGATAATTTTCAGGCGATCTTTCTGGATCCCTTCCCTTTGGAATGACCACCTATTTATAGGCTTTTGGTGGCCATTAGGAGGGTTTTATGGGCATTAATGGTATTCATGCTCCATGATGGGAGGAGTTACAAGTATTAATTTCATAATTTTGTAACTCCTTTTCCTTGGATTTTGATTGGCCGATGGAGAATGATGGGAATTTAATCTACATGATGATGGGAGCTTCATGATTAATTACCATGATTAATCTCCATAATGATAGGAGTTACATGGTTAATTGTCATGATTAATTGGACTTGTAACTCCCATTTGCTTGCTTCTGATTGGGCCGTTCAAAATAATGAGTTAATGACCGTAATAAGTTGTCATAAAAACGTCATTTAACTTCATTAATTGGTCGCCGAGTCACTTGAAGAGTCGCGGGCCGCGCCGCGTCTTTTCGAATTCTTCTTGCGATGATCATCGATGGATCCGCACGTTGTTTGATGTCGGATGACGATGCAAATTCAGGAATTGGTTGACACCAATGGGCCGGCGACATCTGTCCAGTCGATTTCACGATTGGTCGGGCAGAAAGTGTGCTTTCTTGGACGACCGGTTGGCGGTTTCGGAGTGTCCGATGATGATCAAATGATTTCGATGGCGGATCCGTGATGTTGACGTAGATCGACAGATATTATGCCTAAAAAATCAGATTTTAAGAAATATAACAGGGGCCAAACATCGCGAAACGCGAAAAAGAACGGAAAAATGTCACTTTTGGTAGAAATCCGGCGACCCGGATTTCCACGGTCGCCGGCGACCATGGGGCTTTGCCCCTCTTTCGGTCGCCTTCCGGTCGCCGTTTCTTCGTCGTTTTTCGAGCTTTTTTGCTTCTGTTTTCTCCTGTATTTTTCTTTGAAATTTCTCTCATTTATTGGCTTAATTCCACTGAAGAAAACCTGACGAAAGGCTGTGCAAATCAGAGCACAAAGTTTCCTATTTTTGGAAAAGCCGAAGACTCCGTAGCCGATTTTCCGCCAAGAGTTGAAACTAGGTCAAACGATGTTGGAATGACCTGAAAATTGAGGTGAAACTTCTTGAGCATTAGATAGGACCAACCATGGGCTTTTATTTGAGTTTTGAAGTCGTTTGGGGTCCCGTCGATGCTTGACTTGATTTCACCGTGCGGAAGATGTCGAGCTTTGATGTACAGTCATCCGATGTCCGATTGACCTAAAATTTGACAGGGAGCCTATTGGAGTCATTTTGAGATGATCCATTAGCTCCGATTTGGATGCCATGGTCCCGGGGAGCTTCACCGCCGGTAGACTTGATTTTGCTTCGGAGCATCAAAACCTGGTCAAACATTGTCGAAATGACTTGAAATTTGACGTGCAGCCCTTTCGAAGCATGTGAAGCTACTCATGTGTTTTGCTTGATGAGTGGCGGCATCAGAGGTTCTCGCCGCCGGGAGGCTTGATTTCGTCGCTCGAGAGTTGATGGAGGGTCAAACGGTGTCAGTTTGACTTGAAATTTGCCGTGGAGCCTTTTGGAGGTATTTTGAGACCATCCATAGGCTCTGATCAAAGATTTGATGTATTTGACACTGTCGCCCCCGGTAGCCCCCGCTTAGCTGTTGGAGGATTGAAGTTAGGCCAAAATGGTGTCGAAGCAGTTGAAAACTTACAAGTAGGCCCTACCATAACCTACCTATGGTGTAACCAAAACTTTAGAATTTTTTGCCCAATACTTGAACGGGTTGGGTTTCAATAGGATGTGAAATTTTAAAGAAAAGTCCATTGACTAGTTGTGCTTTTCTGTTAGTTTGGCCGCATCACAAGCATTATTAATCAGGGTTTTTTTATATATATATATATAGCTAAGGGGCTAACCTTGAGAGACTTACACATGGGAGGTAATAAGAATTCGCAGAGGATAAGAACCCGACAACTCACACATGTGAGGTAGTAGGAACTCACACTTAACAGGGAGGGGATGGCCAAGTTTGAAACGTTGTTAGTGGGGTTCTCACATTATCAATCAGTTAATGTTAATGATAGTTAGAGTGACAGGCACTTAATTAAAATAATCACTGAAAGGGCAATTGAGTCTTTTTATGATGAAATTGAAAGTGGGCGGCGTATGGGTCATCTTTGAGGCAGATAGGACCATCCATAGGCTCTGATCGAAACTTCGTGTGTACCTCCTTTTTGTTTATTTTAAAAGATCTTGCAATTTTTGTTTGATTTTGACAAGATCTGACGCTTGAAGCAGCTTTGCCTGTTTGTAGCAGGATGCGGGTCCATGTAGCTTTTGATGTTGAGGAGGCAAAGTGACATTTTTTGTGTCAACGAATGCCCCCTCGAGGTACAGCGACGAATTGGATAGCTTTTCCAGTTGATGTGCCTCGAAGAAAACTTTTGAAGGAGAACTTCTGACTTGACCAAGAGTCTTTGAGCATTTTTCTTTTTGATAGAATAGCCTTTTGAGTCTCCAAGGGAATTTTATGGTAGTGAGAGACATCACGTACCATCTTAAGGCAAAATTTTGAAAATGACATTTGGATTGGGTTTTTGGGTTTTGGATTTTTTTTTTCTTTTTGACCTTGTGATCCTAAAGGCTTTGTGTGGCGCATCAGGCGGTCAAGATGGTTTTTTGGTAGTTGACTTTGTGACCTAACAAGATGTATGTGGCAGGTTAGGGGGTCAGATTTTGGATTTTAATTTTTGGTCTTGTGACCTAACAAGCTGTATGTGGCAAGTTAGGGGACTGGGATTTGGTTTTTGGTCACACTTTGGGACAATTTTGGGTCCATTGGAGTGGTTTGGGTTTTTGTGGAATGTCAATTTTAAGGTTTTGACTTAATTTGGTTCATGAGGTGGGATGGTTTGATTTTTGGAAACTCATGAGGCTTGGATTTTTCTTTTTTGTATGGTCCAATCAACTCAAAGGAGGCATGGAACCATTTTTGTATGCTCTTGGTAAGAGTGATTTTGACTAAAAGCCACTTTTAGTGCCTAGGCGGTCAAACCTGGCTCATGTGGGCTAGCCCATGGGACCTTAAGCTTTAAAGATGATTTAGATCTCATGTGGTGTCATTTTTATAAAGAATATCTAAAAATATCTCTTTTTGGTAGAGAGTATCTAAAAATATTCTTACTTGGAGAGAATCTCTCAAGTTTCCTTGATTTTGGGAGAGATTTTCTCAAAGTATCTTTCTTTGGGAGAAAGTTTCTCATAATCCCTCTCTTTTTGGAAAGAATTTCTCAAAAGAACTCCTCATTGGGAAAGAATATCCCATGATTCCTTTCTTTTAGGAAGTTTGCTAATTTGTAGCACTTACCTCCTTTCTTTTCTCCTTCTTTCCTCTTTTGGTTTGCTTTCTTCTATAAAAGCAAGGGGAGGTTCGATCTCTTGCTCCTATTGCCTTCTTTTTTGCAAAAGTCTTCAAGAGTGCTCCAAGATCAAGAATTCTTCTTCTTCTTCAAGGATCTTCAAGCTTCTTCTTCTTCTTCTCCATCAATGGCTTCAAGTTAGTTTATTCGTTTTTCTTTAAGAAGCCCCATGTAGAAAAGGTTTTCATTCTTTTCTTTTCACGTGCATTCTTTTTTTTTCACACACTTTTTTCTTTCCCCTTTTTTTTTCTTTTCCACGTGTTTTCTTTTTTTTTTCTCACACGTTTTTCTTTCTTTCTTTCTCTCTTTCTTTTTTTTTCTTTTTCTTTTTCTTTCACAGTTTTCTCTCATTTTTTTTTACCGTGTTTTACTTGTTTTTTTTTCTTTTTTTTTTCCTTTTTTTTTCTTTTTGTGTGTGGCCATAAGGACAAGACCGTACGGTCATGGCCGTACAACCACGTGGCCCGTGGGCATTTTTTTTCTTTTTTTTTGTTGTTTGAAAAAAAGAAACTTTCTTCCTCTTTTCTCTCCCTTTTTTTTCGGATTTCGAGACGCACATGCATGACAACTTTCCTTCTATGCATTTTTTTCTTTTTAGAAAATAGAATTGGAAGTATGATAGTGCACACCTGGAAATCTTTTCCAAGTCTTGGGATTTGGAGCTCGCAGCAATGTTGAGCCCTTTCTTGGTCTTGCGGGGATTCTTTGAGGAGCTTTGCAAGTTTCGGATTCTGGAGCTCGCAGCAATGTTGAGCCCTTTTCCAGTCTTGCGGATATTTGAGAAGATTTGGTTTGATCTCGCAACAATGTTTGAGTTCAAGCCTTATTTGAGAATTTTCCATTGATTATGAGCTTGCAGCGATGTTGAGCTCATCTTCAAGCTCCTATTTCTTTCGGGATGTTTCCCTTTTCTTCGGAATTGCCCCGGAACCATGCCAAAATCTTGCTAGAATTTTTTTAGCAAAACTCTGTCATTTTGATGATTGGTTTTTCTCTCTTTCCATCCTTTGCAGATAGTTCCTCCAGAACGAACAAGGGTAAGGAGCCCGTCGCTGATGTGCCTCGTCGTTCTACCAGATCCTCCAATGTGGTCGTACAGCAGGCCTGGGAGGAGGTTCAATATGTTGAAAAGAACTTGGAAGAGTGTGACTCGCTCAACCGAGATGAGATGAGGCAACATTTGATTGCCCTCAAGGGTAAGGAGTTTTATAAGATTATGGTAAGCAATTGTCCTTGGGTCACGGACAATCAGAGCATTGTGCCCAAGCCTACCTTCTTTTGTGATGCCGTCCCCGACGATTCAACATACCAAAGGAAATGTTTTCAGTTCTCTTTCACAGTTGATGGTGAGAAAAGAACTGTTTCTACCCGGTCGACCTTTGATCGGACTATCTCAATAATGAGCCTTTCCTCCACATGCTCGAAGAGGGAAGATCCTCCAAGCTGGGTGAAAAGGACAAATGTAATCAAGACCGGGGTTTTTGTTGGCGGCCCTTCACGTTATGCAGAGAAGTCGCCTACCCGCGTGGACATTTTGATGCCGGCCAGCGGCTACCAAGGTTCAGACCATCCTTCGGTCGATTTGAGACCGGTGGGCCTTGGCATTTTCAAGGGCGATGGTAGCAATTGGGTGAAGCCTTTTCGACTTCGTGGCCGTTTCAGTGCTGACTCGAGCTGGGAGTCGTGGACTAATCACATCCTGCAGGTTGGGGTGCCATCCTGAAGGAGGCCGAGATTTTTTACCCGGTTCGCGCTTTTCGGCAAACCGTGGTTTTCTCCGATGAGGCCTTCATGGCCATGCTGGAGTCATTCCTTCCACAAACCAACACCTTAGTTGTCACGAATGGTGAGATTGGTTTTTCTTTAAAGGAATTGAGTGTCATCACTGGGCTGCCTATCCTCAGCAATCTCTATGAGGAGTTCATGCCTATCGACAGCATCCTTGAGGAGCAGTCTGAGGAGTTCAGGCTTTTGTACTTTCAGCTCGTAGCCTTCTATGATTTTTTTAAGGAGAAGGAGGGTTCGAAAGTCCGGTGTAGCAGTTGGAGGAGTGGTAGCGTTTTGTCTTCCAAGTTCTTTTACAGCAGGGAGTCTTCTAAGAGTACGACCCAAGAAGCCAGGGCTAAGAACCCGGATTCGAAGAAGATCTCCGCCATGCGAGAAAATTTAAAGGAATTCTTCGCAGACACAGACGCCATTCATTTTGATATTGCGCTGCGGAGAGATCTCGCTGTTTACCTCACTTATTGGCTGGGTGAGGTTGTTTTTGCTAGAGGAGATGAAACGCACATCAGGCCGCATTGCATTTTTCCGGCTTGTCGGATGGCGTTTGGAGAGCGGCTTGCTTTGGTGCCTGCTCTTTACTCCTATTTATGTACCGAACTGCAGGCTAGTGCTTTCCTGGTTCGGCTCGGGCTTCCCATGAATAGGGTATTTTCAGCCCATATTTTCTATTCGTGGTATGTATACCACTGTCCCAGTTTCCACCGATTGGGTGTTGCTCATGACGATGATCCTTTCATGATTTGGTTGGCTAGAGGGAAGCCTGTTTCCAAATCTCTTTTATCTACCCGCTTGAGGATCCAACGATTCTGGGACGTCGAGATGGGGCAGTCTTCAGTGAAGCTTTCTTCGGGGTTACGGAAGAAGGCTTTTGATTTTGGTGTCTCCCGTGATTTGACCAGGGCAGGGTCGGGGAGACACTATTCTTTGACAAATGCGGAGAGGAGTTGGCTTTTTAACATACGTGTCGGCAAGATGGTGTACCGCATACATCTTTTCGTCGACATCCAGCTGTATGTTCCTTCGTGTTTTGCCATGCAGTTGGGTTTCTCTCAAGGCATTGTTGGAGCGCCTTTGAGCAAGGTAAAGCGTTTTGGAGGTCTGCAGGACGGGAGAAATACATAGGCGTTTTATAGTGTGGAAGGCACTATTGCCTTGATTTCTTATCCCAAGTTGCCTACTTTCCGGACTGCTGGCTTCACAAAATGGTTTGTGGAGAGCTTTTTAGCATACCGAGGGCTTTTCAAGAAAGAGCTTGATGTAAAGCAGTCTTCCAGGAAGGGCCTTGGGAAGTCAGATGGCGTCCGCCGAGAAGAAGTTCTGGCTTTCCTTTCTGGAGAAAAGCACAGAACAGGTTTTCTCGAGGACCAGGATGTCATCAGATCGGGAGCTGCACAAGAGATCCCTGGTGTGGTCTTGGAACAGCTTGCCGAGGAGGAGGCTGAGGTCGCTGCTTGGATACAAGCGGAGCGAGCAAAGGCTTCCATGGAGTCTACCGGCAAGAGCAGACCATCCGGTGAAGAATTTGGCGAGAGGCCAGATTTCGATGGTGGGGAGGGTGCTTCCAGCAGTTCGTCCCGTAGGAGCAAGAGGAGAAGAGGACAGCGCCGAAGTCAGAGGCGGCATGAAAGCTCTCCTAATCTGGAAATTCCTTCCACCATTATTGAGGAGGCATCAGGGGATGATGATGAGCCTCCAGAGAAGAGAAGCCGAGGGGAAGAGACCATTGATGATGGTATGCTTTCCCCTTTTCTCTTTTCGTTTCTTTTCTTTCATGAGAGCTTTTGTTTTGATCTACTGCTTTCTTTCTTTTGGCAGAAGATGATGGTTTGATGATGCCTGAGGTTCCGGCCGATGAGGCGGTGACGGATCCTATCGTGGCATCTGAGGAAGAACTTAGAGATTCTGAAGTAGACCCAGAATCTCCTCCTGGTATGACTTCTTTTCTTCTCTTTTGTTTTTTTTTGTTTTTCTCTACCGCCGCTTGCTGACATGCATTTTTGTTTCTTGCCAGCTGACTTGCCAGAAGATTCCGACGACTTTGAGCCATCCATGGACATAACTTTTGACGATGCTTCGGATGAGCTCATGGAGGCAGAAAGCATTCCGCCGGTCGTCAAAGAAGGTACTTTGTAGTGATAATCTTGATATTTTGATTTTTGACTAGATCATATTCATACCTTTTTCATCTTTCATTGGCAGGTTGTGAGGTGACGAAGAAGTTCCTCTATCTTTTTCAGAACCAGAGCAGCGGGTACCTGTGACCGATCCAAGAGTAGGGGCTTCTTCCACCAGTTTTAATGAGACAAAGGCGAGTCCGCCTACTGATATTTCTTCCCCAGCGGCTCCAGTTGGAAAGAGCTTCTTGATTACTCTTCCAACGGTGCCTGACACGGGAGTCGACCAACAGAGCATGGCGAGTCTTCGTCTGAGCCATCCCGTCAGTTTGCGAGGAAGGTGTTGAAGAGAGTCTTGAGCTCATGGGTCAAGACTCTTTCTTCTGACCATTTGGAGGCTGGTTTCGGCATGGTTAAGCATGTGTAGGACATTCTTGCCGACAGCGAAGAAGTCGGTATGGACATTACAGATGTCAAGGCTTTTGTTGAT
Organism: Persea americana; assembly: GCA_029852735.1. Taxonomy (NCBI): domain Eukaryota; kingdom Viridiplantae; phylum Streptophyta; class Magnoliopsida; order Laurales; family Lauraceae; genus Persea; species Persea americana. Next base: position 22,730,493 of record CM056816.1, read on the forward strand.
GAAGTCATCACTCTAGGCAACAAGTGGACTGAGACCAAGATCTTTCCGAATGATGATTTCTTCAACGAGATTTTTTTGAAGCCTTCCAGTGAGGTCAAATCTGAACTGAATGAGATCTCGCGGACTCGGAAGCAGCTCGTTTGGGAGAGGAACGTCACCGAGTTGGCTATTATTGAGTCGACACAGGACCAGCACCGTCTTAACAGGGAGGTCATTAAAGCCAGACAGCGCCTTGAGCTATTGGAAGAACAAGCCGCTACCAAGTGGACTGCCACTTTGAAAGCTCGTGATAGAGAGAGGACTCTCATTCGCCAAGTTTGTAGACACCTCGTTTTGGCACCCTATGAGGGGCAATTCAGTCCACCCTATATAATGATATCCTGATTAAGTCTCGAGTCAAAAGTCACCTGTCGTCTTTAGGCCTCTGATCGCCCCGGGAATTGGCTCATCGTGATCTATTCACCGAGAGCTTTCTGCCCATATATAGAATTCCATGATCTGACGGGCGGATCAAAAATCATTACAGCGGATCCCACACCCCCGGAGCGCTCGCGTGAAAAATCACCTATCATTTCTGGACCTCTAATTTCCCTGAAAATCGGTTTATCATGACCTACTCACCGAGGGCTTTCCGTCGATATGTAGAATGTCAAAATCCGACGAGCAGATTGAAATCTACGAAACTTGGGCCCTAGTAATGATGACCCGACCAATCTCCACCGGACCCCACCGTCTAGACCCGAATTAGTTCCTCTTAAATCCATACCCATCTGGCCTGACCTAGTAAATTTTAACACAGGCTGAACCTGATCTAATCCAACCCATTAAACCTGGATCCAAACCCACCAGACCCAACGCCAAAACTAACCCATACCAGACCCGAGCTTGACCCGTCCAACTCGGCCCATTAGCTGCATGGGAGAGGACATGTCCCAGATCCGGGAAACTCTCCCCTCCTTCCTGGGATCTCTCTCTCCCTCGTCATCTCCAACTCCCTCGAGCCAATCTCTGTTCCCCAGGGCTCTCATCCTAGACGCATATCTCCCCCCAGGGCCCATCTCAGGCGCACATCCATCTCCATCCCCCTTAATATCTCTGTTTCCCTCTCAATCTCAAACTCCCAGGCCTTATCCCTCTCAATTTCAAACTCCAGGCTTTATCCCCTCTCTCCCAGTTTTCGATAAAAAAAAAACCCAGGCATCCCAGATCTCGGAGGATCCTCTTCATGCGCAGACCTTAGACACCCTGAATCTCTCTCTCTCACCCATCATTCCCTCTCATCATCTTCCTCTACGCACGCAGCGAACCCATCTCCACCGAAACCCATCACTCCATCTCCATCATCACTTTCCACGCTTGTAGAAGCCCCTGGATACGATCTCTCCATCTCACGCAGAAGCCCCCCACCATCTCCATCTCATCTCGATTAGGCGCAAACCTCAGGCCTCCCATCTCCACCTCCCTCACGCAGCACCCCATCATCATCTCCATCTCACGATGCCCATCTCCTCTCCATCCAGCGCCCATCGCTCTCTTCCTCATCCCTTACAACCCATCTCTGCCCATCATCCTCCATCCAATCCATCTTCCTTCCCTCCATCTCAGGACGCTCGAGCAGACCCGGACTCCCCATCTTCTTCTTCCTGCAAGCTGCAACCCATCTCTGACCATCATTCTCCATCCAATCCATCCTCTTCCCTCCGCTCGTTTCCCTCGCACGCAGCCCCCAGACGCACGTCGCAGAAGCACCTCACACCTTTGCAGCAACCCTTGCAACGCCAGCATAGCATCTTCTTCCTCCTCCAGACGCCAAACACGCAGCATCCTTTGCAGCACCTTCTCCATCCTCTGGACACTGCCTCCTCCTTCCTCGCCAGGTACGCCCTTCCTCCCTTTCTCTGCCACTTGCACCCGCTCACTCACACCTCTCTCCTTGCCCTCCTTCTTCCTCCCTCTCTTCCTCTGTTTTCTTCCTCTCTCTCTCCCTCTTGTTCTTCTTCTCCGTCCCTTTGCCACATGCACCACTGCCACCCACCACACACCTTCACCGCCCTCTACACACACCCATACCTACACCTGCACGCACCCCTCCTCTCTCCCTTTCCTTTCTTTCTTTATGTCTTTCCTCTCTCTATCTCTCCTCTCTCTCCTGCTCCCTTTCTCTCTCTCTCTGTCTGCATGCTCTTTGTCTTTGTCACTCTCTCTCTTCTGCGCTCACTCTCACCCCTCTCCCTTCCTAGTCGGTCTCTCTCTATCTCTCTATGCTCCAACCACTCTCTCCCTCTCGCTCGCTCCTTCTCTCTCTCCCCTCTGTTTCCGCCCTGTGCCCACGAGCAGCAGCGCTGCCTCCCCATCTCCTTTCTCTTTCTTCTTCCTCCCTCTTTCCTTTCCCCACTTCTTCTTTCCCTGCTGCTGTGCATCACTATCGCACCCCCCTCCTTTCCTTTCTTCCCTTCTTCTCCATCTTCCTCTTTCTCCGCCTGTACACCCCCTGAGCTAACCCCCTTTCTTTCTCTCTTTTTCTTTCATTCTCTTCTTCTTCTCCTCCCCTACGCACACACTGCACTCTCTTGCCTGCACACCTTCTCCTCCTCTTCTTTCTTTCTTTCTTTCTTTCTTTTTTCCTCTCTTCTCCTCCCCACTGCATTCTCCCTTGCGGCTACACGCACCCACCTGCACCCACTGCACCTCTTTCTTTCTTTTCCTTTCATCTTCCTCCTCTTTCTCTTGACCCCACCTGCAACTGCACCCTCCTGCTGCATTCACACCCGAGTCCACTTCACTACACCATTCATTCCACTGCTGCATACTCACGCACACCCTTACTGTTATACCCACTTTCACAAACCCATTTCAGAACCCACTCTTCCAAACCGAACCCATACATCCATGCTTGAGACTATATTATTCTATTAGGCTTAATTCTCCATTTATCTTATACCTCATTATGCATGTATAAATTATGCCCTTGCATTTAATATGTTCATTCATTTAAATAGGCATTTTTATTTCCTTTTGTCATGGCTTGTTTTAATTTGTTCCTAATTCAATTCATGCATTAAAATATGCTCATGCATCCAACCTGCCTATGCATTACAACTTAGCTACAATTTTATTTCATATTCTTTTAGATGCAATTTAGGACTGCATAATTTATTAAAAATAATAAAATAATAATAAAAACAAACGAAAAACCCCAAAACGAAAAAACAAAACCAAATAATAAAATAAAAAGTAAAGATTAAAAACAGAATTTTAGCTACCCTACTAATTAGAAATAATTAGGCTAAATCCAATAATTGACTTCTTTTTCTCATCCCTCCTCTCATTAGGATTAGGAAATATTATTTAGGAAATTTCAAATAAATTCTTAATAAAAAAAATTATTAGAAATTCACTCCCCTCTTCTTCCAATTTCATTAGGATAACTTAATTTAGGATCTTAGGCCCTATAAATAAACTCAAAAACCAAAATAAAAACAATAAAAATCAAAAAGACCAAAAACAAAGTAAAAGATATTAAAAACAGAAACCAAAAACATTAATAAATTGGAGTTAGAAATTATACAGTAGCCTAGACTGATTAGGTCAGACCCCGGACCTAGATCTAGGTCTCCCTCTAGCCTGCTTAGACTACCCTAATTTCTTAAACTTCAACTAATTAGGCCCCACTCTCTCTCCGGGCCCCGCTAAAGGACCGGGAGAGCCGATGTGGGCGGTTAGGACCTTAGGATAGGGTAGAGATTCATTAGGGAAATGGAACAGTTAGATTGAATCCAAGTAGGAACTCCCCTAATTAGGCCCTTCTAGCCCCAATTATTAAATCCAAAAACAACTATAAAACCAACAAAACGAATCCCAAAAATATTTTCTTCTCTTTTCCTCCACCACTGGTGCCAAATATTTATCTGAACTCAATGATTAAAGGGAATAGAGGCTGATTCCGAGAACCTGAATTAATGAGAATGACGAAACGAGACGAGTGATTTCACGCACCCCAACATCAGTTTATTTACTACCAGCCCATCATCGGCCACCCTCAATCAATCCCGGCCCAACATCGGCCATTTTTATCTTACTTCCGGCCCATCATCGGCCATGCACTTTTATCACTTGCGTATGGCACGCAAACCCACAGAAATCACAACTCGAAGTTTCGTCTGCATCATTCTTTCAATTCTAAGAATTAGCCTTTAAACCCTAGGTCGTCAAAGGACATTGAAGGGGGGACCCAAGAATGGGGTTGATCCTCTTCTAAATATTTGGCACCTTTCCCCTTATTTTCTTAGTTTATTTCCGTTTTACTGCATTTAACTCTAAAGTACTTGGATTTAACTTTAACTAGTCTGTACCCCCTGGATGTTGATTTCCCCTATCTAGTTCACTACGATCCGATCTTGGAGCCCGTAATTTGACACTTGACCCAAGTTCGACCCGAATTGAAAGACCCAAATTAAGTGACGAGACAACCATCGTGTGTCACCGGTGGCACATTAGACGAGAGAAGAACCCACCCGATTTTCCTCCAGCATTCTTTCAGCTTTCGTCGAAGGACGGTGTTACGGCCGAATCTGCAACTGGCGATCGTGATCCGTCGATTTTGAGGGTAGACGGAATCCTCATTTTCGATGTACTTTTTTATCTCACACTGTTGAATGATGATTCCCCTCTCGGGGGGGGGGGGGATCGAAATTCACATCCGACAAAGTTGAGAAGGTCGAAAGCAATCTCCGGAGGAAGACTCAAGAATATGAACAATGGAAGATTCTCTGGGAAGAGCTTCCTCGTGCTGAGGATGGATTGCGACGGCCTACTGCTTTTTATGGGAAGATTATAAAGAAACGCGGCCTGGAAGCTTTGGAGGCTAAGGCCAAGAGTTTGCTTGAGGAGTTAAGTCTTTGGCTGAAGACCATGTCGGACTAGCCTCCTGATTTGTAACAAACTTTTTCTTCTTTTCTTTTGGTGCCTCCATGTATAAACATTTTTTGGCACTCTTTTTTTTTTGGTATCCCCTTTTTTGATCAAAAGGTTGTCATTTTGTGAAAATCTTTTGTCAAATAGTTGTTTTGGGCATGAAAGCCAGATTTTGTGGCAAAAAGCCTGATTTTTGAGATGGCTTGAAGGCCAAACTTTGGATGGCGTGAAAGCCGAATTTTGGTGGCGTAGGAGCCAAAATTTTGTTTGTGGCATGGAAGCCGGTTTTTGGCATGAGAGCCGATTTTTGTGGCATGAAAGCCTAATTTTTGAGATGGCATGAAAGTCGAATTTTGGATGTGGCATGGAAGCCGGTCTTTTATTGTGGCATGGAAGCCGGTTTTTGGCATGAGAGCCGAGTTTTGAGATGGCATGAAAGCCGAATTTTGGACGGCGTGAGAGCCGAATTTTGTTTGTGGCATTAAAGTCGATTTTTGGCATGAGAGCCGATTTTTGTGGCGTGAAAGTCGAGTTTTTTTAAAACCAAGTTTTGTTTTGTCGGCATGGAAGCTGAATTTTTTGATTTTTTGGCATGAAAGCCGGGTTTTGGCGTGAAAGCCGGGTTTTTGGTTTTCAAAAATGTAAGTATCGACTAAGAGTCGCCTCCTCGCTGAATGGTATTGCAAGTATCGATGGAATGTCGCTTCCTTGCTCATTCGGTTGCGAGTATCGATGGAATGTCGCTTCCTCGTGGATTTGGGTGCAAGTATCGACTGAGTGTCGCTTCCTTGCTTTTTTCTCAAAAATTTGGTTTTGTGGGAATCGATGGAATGTCGCCTCCCCACGATTTTTGAAATTTAAGGTTTTTTCGAACCTTTGTTTTTGTTTTGAAATTTGGGTTGTGGATATCAACTGAAACGTTGTGTCTCCACTATTTTTTTGAAAATTTTGCAAGTATTGACGAGGTGTCACTTCCTTGCGATTTGAGGTTTTGGAAGTATCGAATGAGGTTTCCATTCTTCCGATTTTTGGGTTTTGTGTGAGTATCGACTAAACATCGCTTCCCCACGGTTTTTGAAAAACCATTTTTTTTTGTTTAAAGACACGAGGGTCGTAAAATTTTTGACTCGAAACCATTTTGGCGGTAAAAGTCAAGTTGGATTAGGGTGGAAATCCCTGGGTCCTGATTTTTGTTTCAAACCATGAATTTTGGGTTCAAGGATCGAAAGTTTTGGTCAAGTTAGGGAAGAGGCTCCTAAACTTGGATTTTGGGTTTTTTTTTTTTTTTTTTTGAACAATGAAATATTGAAAGTAAACATTGTTTTGGGTCTTTAGAAATTTCAACATAGGGATGAAAACTTTAAAAGGGGTGGGTTTGACGAGCAAGTACCTAGGAATAGGTTTTGGCCATGCAGGCATCGCTCCGACCCGATGTAGGAAGTCTTCAAGGGTAGTACCGCTTCAAGAACTTGCCATTGATGGGCAGCATACATCTATCACCCTCCATGTTTAGAAGAGCATATGGGCCATAGGAGAAGACTTTGTCGATGACGAAGGGTCCCTCCCATTTTGGTTCAAATTTGCCTTTGGATTTGTGGGCAAAACCCATTGGCCTTTTCACCGCAAGAACCAAGTAACCCTTTTTGTGGGCACGTTGCCTGACCTTTTTGTAGAAAGATCCTGCCATGCATGCTTGGTAAAGCTCAACGCTTTGTAGAGCTTCGAGCCGTCTTTCATCGAGATTATCCAGTTCTTGGAGTCTCAATTTGACGTTGCTTTCTTGCGTCATTTCATTTTGTAGAGATATCCTTAAGGAAGGAATTTGTACCTCTAGGGGGACAACTGCTTCACATCTATAGACCAAGGAGAATGGTGTGCTATGGGTTGGTCCTCGAACGGTAGTCCGGTAGGTCGATAAAGCTTCAGGCAATTTGTCGCTCCAGTCTTTTTTGTGACTAAAGACCATTTTCTTGAGAATTTTGCAGAGTGTCTTGTTGAAGGTCTCTATTAGTCCATTCGCTGCCGAGTTATACAGAGTCGAAGGGCAACTTTGGATTTTGTATTTGTCACAGAACCTGTAGAATCTGTGATCCCGAAATTGTGGTCCGTTATCATGGACGAATCTTTTAGGTATGCCGAAGCGACAAATGATGTTTGTTCGTAAGAATTGAAGGACTGATGAGGTCTTCATTTCACTGAACGCAAATGCTTCTGACCACTTGGAGAAATAATCCGTAGCGGCAAAGATGAAGCGATGACCTGTGCTTGACGGGGGAGAGATAGGACCTATGATGTCCATACCCCAGGCATTGAAGGGCCATGAGATCGCTGTAGGATGTAGCTATTCTAGAGGCATGTTACATAATCTCCATGAATTTGGCATTGTTGGCAACGTTTAGCAAATTGCATTGCATCAGCCACCATGGTAGGCCAATAATAACCTAACATTTTTATCTGATCGTAGAGCTTAGGACCAGCCTGATGGGCACCACAAAGACCAGCATGAACTTCTTTTAGAGTTTCTTCCGCCTCTTGTTGTGACAAGCAACGTAGAAGTACTCCATTGAAAGATTTTCTGTAAAGCATTTTGTAGAGAATATCCAAATGAAAATTTGGGGCTCGTCTTTGAATGCTTACCCATTCTTTTGGATCTTCAAGTAGGATTCCGAACATAATATAATCAATGAACAGATCCCTCCAGTCGCCAATCGAAGGTTTGAGGAGGGAAACTCGACTTCCGACCACTCGGTGGCATTCAGCAACTGCTTGGTGTGTGTTGAGAGGAGGGAGAATCCTTCTTTGACACACTGTAATTTGCATGTTTTCCCCTTCTTGGATTGCCATAGATGCAGCAAGTCCAGCTAGGGTATCTGCACGGATGTTTTCACCTCTGCGGATGTGGGTGATGTGGCAGATGTCAAACTTTTGACGAAGCGATTGCACTTTGTTGTAGTAAGGCAACAGATCAGGCTTCCTAATTTCATATTTCTGATTCATCTAGTTGACGATCAGTTGAGAATCCCTAAATGCTTCAAGCATGGTGATGCCAGATTCGAAGGCGAGTTCCAATCCTATGATCAGAGCTTGGTACTCAGCTGCATTGTTTGAACATGGTTCCAGTAGCGAAAATGCGTAAGGAATCATGTATTTGTCGGGACTAACAAAGAGAATGCCAATTCCCAATATCGGCTTTCCTTTTTCATTTGTCCTAGTTGCACCATCGAAGTACATGTTCCAGGAGGCATTTGATAAGGAGGTCTCCACGTTGTAGACAGGTTCGTTTGGGAGATCATCCTTGAGCTGAGAATCCTTAGGCAGTGGATGCTCTGCAAGAAAGTCTACCAGAGCTTGGCCTTTGATTGCTTTCTGTGGTACATACCTAATATCAAATTGTGACAGAAGGATGGACCATTTTGACAGCCGGGCATTTAGAGAACTTGCTTTTGTAACAAGGACCTTTAGGAGATTGATCCTCGATATCAGGTATACTGTATTTGACAGCAAATAGTGATGCAGCTTTTCTACAGCGAACATCACTGCCAGGCATTCTTTTTTAACTGGAGAGTAGCGATGCTCTGCACCTACCAACATGCGATTGAGTTAGTATAGAGCAGCTTCTTTTCCTCCATCATTTTCTTGTGCAAGTAGAGCGCCCAAAGAATAGTCGAGAGCTCTTGTGTACAAGATGAATGGTTTTCCGGTTATGGGAGCAGCCAACACTGGAGGTTTGGTCAGGTATGACTTGATGTCTTGAAATGCAGCTTCACATTTGGCATCCCAAACAAAGTCTACACCTTTTTTCATTAGGCGAGAAAAAGGAGGGCACCTCCCTAATAGGTTGGAAATGAACCGTCGGATGTACGCCAACCTTCCTTGAAGCCCTTTCAGTTCTCTCAGGGTTCTTGGAGATGGCATTTCTAGAATTGCATTGACTTTGATGGGGTCAAGCTCTATTCCTGCTTTCCGAACTATGAATCCGAGGAACTTACCCGATGAGACACCGAAGAAGCATTTGAGGGGATTCATTCGCAGTTTGTGTTTGCGAAGCTGGAGGAAGACTTCTCGAAGATCTTAGAGATGGTCTTCTTTTCTTTTGCTTTTGACGGCGAGGTCATCAACATAACATTCGACTGTCTTGTGTTGCATATCTTGGAATATCTTCATCATAGCCCTTTGATATGTTACACCGGCATTTTTCAGACCAAATGGCATGACAGTGTAGCAATACGCGCCAAATGGGGTCCGAAAGGATGTATGCCTTTCATCTTCGGGATGAATCTTTATCTGGTTGTAGCCAAAGAAGCCATCCATGAAAGTCATTCGCTCAAACCCGTAGGTGTTGTCAATCATTACCTCCGGCATGGGGAGCGGGAATTCATCTTTGGGGCAAGCATTATTCAGGTCTCTATAGTCAATACAGACTCTGATTTGCCCATTTTTCTTTGTCACGGGGACGATGTTGGCCAACCATTCAGGATGCTGTTCCTCGCGGATGAAGCCAACGTTTTTGAGTTTCTGAACTTCTTGTTCAATTTTGTCCATCACATCGGGACGGAATCTTCTTTGGCCTTGTTTGAAAGGCTTGATGTTTTCTTGCAAGTTGAGTTTGTGAACTGCTATTTTTGGGTCTAAGCCAAGCATTTCAAAGTAAGACCATGCAAAACAATCAACAAACTCATGAAGAAAAGAGACATACTCGGGTAACTGATCATCCTTTATATTCTTACTGGTGAATACAGGACGTGGGTTATCAGGTGTTCCCAAGTCTATCTTTTGAACAGAATCTTCTGTTGGAAGGCTTGAAGGTGGTTCCTCCACAATATTTTCGGAGGCTTCCAGCTCAACAAGACCTTCTGGATTTCTAAGGGCATTTTCAAACCATGGCTCCGCTTCTGTCCATAAATTTTCTTTATCGGTATTCTTATCAAGACTTGCTCTGAGATGATCCCAATCACCTGCTGAAACTGGGTCGAAGTAAGGCACTTTTTTTGGAGACGATGGCTTTTCTGAATCAAAGAACCGTGCGTCTGTGTCATCGGACAATTCCTCTTCATCATCAGAGAAATCATACCAATTTGATGAGCTTCCTGGGTCCTTGTCGGGTAACTCTTCAAAGAGATATCCAGGGAGATCGATGTCTTCATCAACACGAGATGTTGAGGCTTGGTCGGCAAAACGACTTTGCAGCCTTTGTGTCAGCTGTCTCATCGGAGTGTCAGGATCATACTCCAACCCGTTTGAAGACTTGTCTATGCGACGGTGGAGTTTCCAATCTTCCAGCTGAATTTTGGTTAGGGTGGGTTCCAATGGTATAAGGATACCACGGCCACCTCCCAAACCAATTAGATTTTGAGCGTCATAGCCCATTTTCTTCATGATAGCTTGTGCCATTGGACTATACAAGGATAGTTGAGGCATACCTTCATTTTGGAAAGGCTCAAGCAAGGAATTTGATGAAGAAGCGTCCGACCGATGGAAGAAGATTGGTTTCACTTCCGCCGATATTGTCGGAACAATGAAGGTAGCAGATGCATGATCTTCTACATCAGCAGGTGTCTCCAATGGAGCGAGGGCAGGCTGAACTTCCTGAGTATCAGCTTGGCTTGACAATGTATCGTCTTCAGTTTCTGAATCCAAATCCGTGTCTTGTATGATAGACACGAAAGAGACAGGAAACTTGCCCCCAATCTTTTGCTTTGTCTTCTTTTCCTTAGTAGTGATTACCAAGGGTTTGGAAGATTTGAAGGAGACAACGAAGGGAGACGGATTGCTCTCTCCGGATTTGCCGGAAGGTTTGTTTTCTTCCGATGATTGCTGAGGAGCCTTGCCTTTTTTTTTTTGGAGATTGCCAGCCAAGGATGTTATTTTCTCTTCCTCCTTCTCTTTCTCATCCTTGTACATCTGAGAGTCTACAAAATGGACTTCTTTTCCTTTCAAGGGCTTTTTGTCTGCAAACACTCGATGTATCAAGCCGTCGTTGCGAACAAACTTGATGCACTGATGTAGAGTTGAAGGGACAACACCGTTCTCGTGTATCCAAGGGCGTCCGAGAAGGATGTTGTAGCATAAAGGGGTTTTTATCGCATACACTGTGACCTCAGAGATAAGATCGCCGATTTGCAACCTGAACCTGATTTTGCCAATGGGCCTTTGAGCACTCCCATCGTATCCAAAGATAGACACAGATGTGTGGCTCAGTTTGCTAGGTGGGATACCCAGCTCGTGCCGTAGTAGAGATGAGGTTGAGTGCAAAACCCGGGTCGATCTGGACTCTGTGTATCGGCATCTCTTTGATGTACCCTGTAAAGTACAAGGGTCGGTTGTGCTTTGTCTCGCCTAACGGGAGGTCTTCTTTATTGAAGGCAATGGTAGCACTTGCGGCTTTTTGGACCGAGAGGCATTCAGTGCAAGGTCCTCCAACTTCTTTCTTTTCTCCCTTTCAGGAGGTTTTTGACTTTTTGACCCTATAGTCCATTTCAATTTGTAGGACTTGTGGGGCATGTTTGTCGACATCCACATTCAGCCTTTGCAGTTATGAAATGAGACTATCACGAGTTTATGGTGACATTCGTAATAAGTCTAGGATGTGCAGTAGTGCAAGTATGTGTTTGAAGTGCTCGATTAAGTCGTACTTGAAAGCCTCTTTTGGGCCTGCATTTTCATTATCACCGCCGCTTGAGGCATTTACAGCTTGTTTTCCCAAATGGAGCTTCAGAGGCACTATCATCCTGAACTATCACATTACAGGCAACTCCAATAGAAGATGCCTCCATAATGGACCGTTGGGAATCAGACTCATCTTCCGATGTAAGAGGATCATCAATCCAGCAACTTTCTTCATTTTCCGGAGTCACTGGAGGAGATGTTTGTAGATTCTCCGAGACTTCCGGTTCTGGATTTTGATGAAGCTGATTGATGCGATCCTGCTCTTGCTCTATGGCTAGACGCTGCAAGATCCTTGCATATTCTTCAAGATTGGGCATAGGAGCCAAATCTTCTTCTTCATCTGCCCCTTGTGGTTCAACCTGGTTGGGATCCACTAGAGCATTTGTTTGTGCTGTGTCAACAGCATTTTGGGCAGCCTCTTGGTCTTCATCATCATCAGACCAGGATCCTTGTGGCTGGAAGGGGTTATATCAGATTACTGGCATAAGGTGGGATTCCAGGATACATTCTTCATCGGAGAGATATTCTCCGGTTTCAAGGGATCCCTCCCATTCATCTGTATCACTGGCAGTGTCACTAGACTCGTATCTATTCATGGAAAATCCAACTACCGAGTTGCAAGAGTATGATGCCTCCTGCGTAGTCTCATCTCTGAGGCGTGGTGGCACGAAATCACCGAGGGTGAATTTTCTTGCCACTCTTGAGGCCTTAGAAAGAGACTCCTCTGTTGCCCCTTGTGAAGCAGTAGAGGAGGTTTCTGCCTTTTCAGGGACCTCTTGTTTTGTTTGAGCCTTCTCCTACTGTTTTAGCTTGCGGAGTTGTCTTTTGGCCTGCCTTCGCTGTTGAGCGGTCGGCTTTGTTTTGACGATCTCCCAATTTTCATCTTCCAGGAGATCGGGATGCACCCATATGGGCTGTCCATTTGGGGTTGGATAAGGCACCAGCTCTTAGGAAGTCTAGGTCATTTTTATTACCTTGAAGAAAGTTGTGATCTTCTCCTTTGGTGATTTGGATGTTTGTCCATATGTCACCATGTTAACGGAGGCAAACCCATAGTTTTTGTCAAAGGTGATGACTCCATTTTTCCACATCTCGTTAATCTTCTCTCTTACAACGAAACATTGGTTGAGAGGATGCGAGACCATTTGGTCATATGGGCAATATCGGGGATCATTGGTTTTGCCAATATCTCCCAGTCTTTTGGGGTCAGGCAAGGTGAGTTTCCCATTTGCCAAGAGAGCCCCAAATATTTCTTCAACATCTTTATCGAACGGGTATTTCTTCTTTACTCGTTCTTTGAAGGCATCAGAGAGTTCAGGTCTTTTACCTGCAACTTTGTTTTCAGCTTTCTTTGGCGGCCGGAGGGCTGAATTGGTTTGCACATTGAGAACCTCCTTTTTCTTTGGCTTGGAGGTCGGAATGGCGGTCGGCTCCTTCTTTGATGACTTTTGACTGTTGAGGTCTTTGATCACCGTTTCAGCCTCCATAGATGCTTCTAGGAGTTCTCCCAGGTTCTTTGATTTGTTGCCTGATGTGCTCAAAATAGTTAACCGGAATCGCATAAATTTCTATTAAGTAGATAATGGCAAACACGGGTCGATCCACAGAGATTTGTAGAAACAAGATCCAAAAATCTTCAATCAGTTTTCACACTAGAGATTTTAAAACCACAATTAGTCAAGGAAATAATAACTAAACTGATATAAAAAGAAATCTAAACACAAACTTGATCAGAGAAAGAGAGATCAGAGTATCGGATTTCACCAAAACAGATTTAATCATTCCAAAATTACTTCATAGTCTTATCCTAATAAAACTCAATCCAATGTGCAAACAATTGCCTTAGATAGGAAGATTTAGCTTTGAAAACCCTTTTTATTGAAAAAATCAAATTATCTAAATAGTACCTAAGACTCCCTTCACTTCAATATGTTGAAACTCTAGTAACTATTTGTCAAGATCAAGCACAAACCATTAAAGGAATTTAACCTAAACATGATATGTCAAGATCAAGCATAAAAAGTAAAAGACATTCCAAATAACCTTTACAAAACCAGAAGTTCAATAACATTCATGAAGGAGAACCTATTAAATTATTAAGCATAATGAGGGAAAGACATAGAAGAATAATAAGGAACGAACTCACCGGTTTTGGTTTTCTCCTCCACCCTAATCCACGGATTAGCCAAGCATTGTAAAACAAACAATAACAATGAAGCAAATCATCATTATTGAAAGCCTTCAAGTTGTCTATTACACCACTCAATCCTCACCTTCAATTTCTAACAAAGATTGAAGAAAAATAAAATTAACTCTAGAGCAAAAGAGAGCCTCCCCTTAAAAAGAAGAAAAATACAAGAAGAAAAGGAAAGAGAAATCACTCAAATTCGTCATCCCTCATATCCCTCCACTTGACATCCTGTTTTGACCCCAAAAACGTCAGAATTGGGAGATCCTCGTAGACATGATATTCCTCTACTTTAAGTCCTCTTTCCAACGCATCTGACCTTGCCTTAATCGGAGTCTTGAGTCACAAGTTATGGTCAAAATCGTAAAGCTTGCGCAGGATGGCTACAATTCCGAAAATCTTCTTTCCTTCATGATTTGATCACTTGCTAAACAATAACTTTCTTATTGATGTCCATGAGATTCCTTCCATTTCTTGCAAAGTTGATTGCTAAGTTTTAGCAACCATTATCAAACATTAGATATGGTGGGGGCCACCAAATTTGGTCTTCACAAAAAAAAAAACTGATTGTGCCAAGTTTTGAACTCATGACCTCTAACCTGAAATTCCAACTCTCCTCCAACAAGCCTATATGCTCTTTGTGTATAACTTTTCCTAAATGGGGTTTTAGCTTTAAACCTCTCCGAATTAAGCTTAAATATTCTCAGCTCCTTCCAATTCCCGCGTAATAAGAAAAAGGCTATAAGTAGAACATTTAAGACAAAATAAACAACTAACAAATTCAAATAAAAGGGTAGTTGTTTATATTATGCCATGCATATCATTGCCGATGATCATGGAGCGGATCCTTGCTCTCATGTTGTTTCGGCAAATGTCGACTAGCGACACTTGTGGCAGCACATCTGAGCATTTGTATACCATTGCTTTCCACTTGTGAATGAGTCATATGTCGACTCATTCTCTCCCTGTTTAAGGCTGTAGAGCTGAGCCATAGTAACAGGATGATCCTCACCTTTGAAGTGGGTCAGGAAGCATGTCTCTAGCATGGTCCAGTTTTGAATGGAGTCCTCTGGCAGAGTAGAGTACCAATCAAAGGCCGTGCCTTTTATGGTACTTGCAAAGAGACGGATCTTAAGAGCATCTTGATCCGCAATCGTTCCTGACAGGATCTTGAAGTGGATGACGTGTTGTCTAACTGAACCTTTCCCCGTGTATGTTTGGAGAAGAGGTTGTTTGAATTTTGGAGGGAAAGGAACTGAGTCCATCCATAAGGGATATGGTGGCTTGATCCCATGCTCCTTCAGTGTATCCTCTTCTTTTGTTTTAGCGAGGATATTGTCAACGACCTATTTAGTAAAGGCGCGTGACTCATCTTCTCCACCAGTTGCCTCATCTTGTGGAGGAACTTCCTCATTGTTTGGTGGACGCTGGAGAGTGAGAAGGAGGTTTTCCATCAGAACCTCTATTCTCTGTTGTCCTCGCTCTAGCTGCTGAATGCGTAGAGCCATGTCGTCATGTGGTAGAGGCTGCTCAGAGTTTGTGACCAAGACATTCATCCTTCGTGAGTCGAAAGAGGATACTGTCTTAGTGACTGAGCTGGAGTTCATTCTTCTAGATGAAGAGCCCGAGGAATGATCACTCCGTGTCCTTGGCTCGAAGGAGTGGGAGAGTCTTCCTGATGTCTTCTCGTCCGGGAGACGCTGCGAGTCACCGGTCGTCTGACATGTATTTTTGTTGCTGATTTCCGCCTTCTTTTGGTTTTGCCAACCATGTGGAAGCATCAACTTGGTTGGGTCTTTCTTTTTCGACCCATTTTTGGGAGATTTGAAGGTCAGAATGCTGGGTTATTTGCTTCTTTAATATCTTTTGTCGATATGCCGTGCGGTGACGTATACGGCGAGCAATTTGAGCTTCTGTTAGCTGAGGCTGTGCTCTGGAAATAAAGGACGTGGTCCCTCGTGTGCAGCAACCGAGCTTGTCTTCCTTGAAGACTGGCATGGATAGGATCTGAATGCGGTCCTTAGCCTGTCGCAGTGAAGCTTTAAATTTTGCAAGCTCGGCCCCTGTTGAGATGAAGGGTCGAGTTGCAAGAGAGCAGGCCTTGGCAAGTTCTTGCCGAGGCCTTATGAAGCACGACTTGATTTTGGGCTTGTATAAACAAGCCGGCTCGTGCTGAGTTGTTTTGGTTGTTCGGTGGAGGGTAGGTTTTTCTCCTTTGATGTAAGCAAGATGATAGAACCTGTTCTCCTTGAGAGGAGCCAGGTATGCTGGCTTTGCAGATGTCCGAGACCTTCTTTGTTTCGGTGAAGATCGCGGGGACCAAGTCTTGGGGAAGACCTGGCTTTTGGTAAGTTGAGGCATTGTGGGATTGCCACGAGCCTTGGGTTTCTTGGCGACCGCCTTTGTTGTTGGGGCAGCGACACGTTGAGGAGCGGTCTTCTGCTTCTTAGCAGGCACCGTCTCTTCTGCGGGTAGTGGGAATGGTCTCAATGACCCGAAGACAATGGTCCGGGGAGTGGAGTCGACCCGGTGTTTTGGGAGTTGCCGAGGGATGTGATGCTTTGGCAACTGGCGGGGCGCTTGAAAGTGCGCTTGCTTTGCTTCTCTTGAAGCATGACTTGGTACTTGTTCTCGTAGAAGGTGATGGTCAACGAAGCTGCCATTGTTAGTCTTGGAAAACTTTTCTGAAACAAGACCACATCCATTAGTAATCACAAGAATATGGTGATCATAAATGGGTTATACTATGGTTTTGTCTTTTCAAATCGCTCAGGGGCATGGCCCGTTCTGAGCGTAATGAAGAAGGCAAAAAGCCATAGATGGTACAATTGTTCTGAACGCAAGTATGGTCGGCTTGAAATGAGCGTTCCAGGGACTGCTAGAAGCAATTGTAAACCTTAATTGAAGTTACCGAGAAACGAAGCTCACTCGAGGTAAAATGATATAAAGTTAGAGATACAAATGTGTCGGTCGTGAATACAGTAGACCCGGAAGGGCGTACTAGCACCGCTAGGCACAAATGTTGTAAATCGCATCCTTGAAAAGGACACGAGATGGGATTTTTGAAAGGTCAAGATCGAATTCGTGAAAGAGAGCAAATGGCATTCCAATCCGAACAAAGGCTCAGCGATTTCCGCAAGCCCTAAGTCGGAAGAGGAAGGAACCAGGATTTCTCCAATTTGAATTCAATAATGACGAAAGTTTTTTTTTTTTTTTTTTTTGAAAAGCCAAGATTGAATTCATAAAAAGAAAGAAAATGGTATTCCAATCCGAACAAAGGCTCAAACATTTCTGCGAGCCCTAAATTCGAAAAGGAATGAACCACAATTTCTCGAATTTGAACACAATAATGACAGAAGTTTTTTTTTTTTTAAAGATTTTTTTTTTTTTTTGAAGATTTTTTTTTAAGAGTGCACATAGGTCTTCCAATTCGGTTTTATGAAACCTTAGTTGATAGATTAGCCCCCAGGTAAGGGTAGGATTACTTAATGAACCCGTTTGAATGACCCTTACCTCAAACAGTCTAGCTGCCTCCACACTATGGACAAGGCTTTTCTTAAATTCACTTTGGTCAAAGAACGCAATTGGTGCAACCTTAATGCATTTTTTTATTTTAAAAAAAAAAAAAAAGATCTCCAATGGACCCATCAAAGAGAGGAAAGTGGCCCTTTCAAATCCGAACATAGGCTCAAACATTTCTGCGAGCCATTGTACAAAAAGGAAAGAACCAAAGTTTCTCCAATTTGAATCCAAATGAAAGAATTTTGAAAACTTTTTTTTTATTTAATTTTTTTTTTTGAAAGATCACCAATGGACCCATCAAAGAGAGGTAAGTGGCCCCTCCCAATCCGAACGTTGGCTCAAACATTTCTGCGAGCCATTGTACGAAAAGGAAAGGACCAAAGTTTCTCCAATTTGAATCCAAAAAAGAGAAATCTGAAATTATTTTTTAATAATTTTTTTTTTTGAAAGATCTCCAATGGACCCATCAAAGAGAAGGAAATGGCCCCTCCCAATCCGAATGTTGGCTCAAACATTTCTGCGAGCCATTGTACAAAAAGAAAAGAGCCAAAGTTTCTCCAATTTGAGTCTAAAAGTAAGAAACTTGAAAATTGGTTTTTTTTTTTTTTTTGTTTGAGAAAAGAAAGAATGGAAACAAGTTCAAAGAAAAAAGTTTCCAAAGAATCCCCATCTCATGTTTTTTTTTTTTAGATACAAGATCCAACATAGGCCACCAACTAGAGCCAAGGATTCTAAGCATCGTGTTCTCAAATGAACGAGTCCCACCGGGTATGCCAACTTGATGGACCTGTCTTTTTCTTTTTTGCCTTCTTCCGTCCTGGGTCCGCCAGGGTGCGCCAGGGCGAAGAGAAAAAAAAGAGCAAGCATCAACATTTTTTTGTACGGGTATGCCAAATTTTCTATTCTACTTGGAATTTGAAATGGTGATCCGGAGATTCACCTTCACAAGTAGAAAGGAAATCAAACTTTTTTTCTTACTTTCCATTGCACATATATTTTAAAGAAAGAGAAAGATTTAGAATGCCGTGAAGGGCGATTTTTTTAGTTTTCCGTGAAAGTCTGTTTTGTGCCGTAGAAGGTGATTTTGCCGTCAAAGGCGATTTACAAATCTTATCAATAGTGAAAGACAAGAATTGTGATTTTTTTTTCTTTTTAAAAAAATACAAAATACAATAGAAAAGGAAGATAGAGGGATTTGACTTCTCAAGCGATTGTGGGGACTTGTTCAGATCGACGGTCGCGAGTCATGTATGGACTCCACTATCGTCCTTCATATGAGAGTCGCCGAGTCGCTTGAAGAGTCGCGGGCCGCGCTGCGTCTTTTGGAATTCTTCTTGCGATGATCATCAATGGATCCGCACGTTGTTTGGTGTCAGATGACAATGCAAATTCAGACATTGGTTGACACCAATGGGCCAGCGACATCTGTCCAGTCGATTTCACGATCGGTTGGGCAGAAAGTGTGCTTTCTTGGTCGGCCGGTTGGCGGTTTCCAAGTGTCCGATGATGATCAAATGATTTTGATGGGGGATCCGTGATGTTGACGAAGATCAACGGATATTATGCCTCAAAAATCAGATTTTAAGAAAATCACAGGGGCCAAACATCGTGGAACGCGAAAAAGAACAGAAAAATGGCACTTTTGGCTGAAATCCGGCGACCCGGATTTCCAAGGTCGTCGGCTACCACGCACCCATGGTCGCCGGCAACCATGGGGCCGGCGACCCTAGGCCATGGTCCCCGGCGACCATGGGCCAAGGTCGCCGGGGACCATGGGGCTTTGGCCCCTTTTTCGGTCGCCGCCCGGTCGCCGTTTCTTCGTCGTTTTTCGGGCCTTTTTACTTCTGTTTTCTCCTGTATTTTTATTTGACATTTCTCCTCATTTATTGGCTTAATTCCTCTGAAGAACACCTATCGAAAGGCTGTGCAAATCAGAGCACAGAGTTTCCTATTTTTGGAAAAGCCGAAGACTCCGTAGTCGATTTTCCGCCAAGAGTTGAACCTAGGTCAAACGATGTCGAAATGACCTGAAATTTGAGGTGAAGCTTCTTGAGAATTAGATAGGACCAACCATGGGCTTTTATTTGAGTTTTGAAGCCGTTTGGGGTCTCGTCGATGCTTGACCTGATTTCACCGTGCGGAAGATGTCGAGCTTTGATGTACGGTCATCGGATGTCCGATTGACCTGAAATTTGACAAGGAGCTTATTGGAGTCATTTTGAGATGATCCATTAGCTCCGATTTGGATGCCATGGTCCCTGGGAGGTTCGCCGCCGGTAGGCTTGATTTTGCTTCGGAGCGTCAAAACTTGGTCAAACGTTGTCGGAATGACCTAAAATTTGACGTGCAGCCCTTTGGAAGCATGTAGAAGCTACTCATGTGTTTTGTTTGATCAGTGGCAGCATCGGAGGTTCTCGCCACCGGGAGGCTTGATTTCACCGTTCGAGAGTTGATGGAGGGTTAAACGGTGTCGGTTTGACTTGAAATTTGGCATGGAGCCTTTTGGAGGTATTTTGAGACCATCCATAGGCTCTGATCAAAGATTTGATGTATTTGACACTGTCGCCGCCGAAAGCTCCCGCTTAGCTGTTGGAGGATTGAAGTTAGGCCAAAATGGTGTCGAAATGGCCCGAAACTTCGTGTTTACCTCCTTTTTGGCTATTTTGAAAGATCTTGCAGTTTTTGTTTGATTTTGACAAGATCTGACGCTTGAAGCAGCTTTGCCTGTTTGTAGTAGGATGCGGCTCCATGTAGCTTTCGATGTTAGGGAGGCAAAGTGATATTTTTGGTGTCAACAGTGCCTTTTCAAGTGATTTGGGATTGTGATTTCTTGCATCAAATAGATCATTTGGAATGCCTAGGAGACAAGATATCACATCATGTCATAAATCTCCAATAAGCCCAATTCCTTATCAGAAATTCCTCTAAGTAAACAAACCCTAAGGAATTCTATATTGTCGAACTTGTCCTATAAGGCCATGGTGGGTTCATTAAATGATTGTTAATTGCCACTCTTCTATGAATGGTTTATTTCTCGGAGGTTTGGGCAACATGAATGTTACAAATTTCCGATTGTGAGGTGCTAAAGAATTGAGATCCTTAGAGGGGATTTACCCACGGTGATTGTGGGTGGACCTAGTAGCGCTGCCTTTGACACGAGCAACTGTTCGCGTGCATGGCAAGCTACCCCACGGTGAGTGGCAGACCGCTGCTGGTCCACTCATCGTCCCCATGGGTACAACCTCACCAGATCCATGCATGATCCCTAGTGAGAAGGCAAGTATAAAACTTTAACATTACCTATATTAGGACACGGAATAGATGTCAGATCATCATATATCTTTTTAGACGCTCAGATATGTTCATCGATCTAGTGTGTGAGTTCCCCTTTTACACATCTAAAGTCGCCCTCACAATATCATTTCTTTATCTTTTGTTGATTGAAATAAATGAGTTTCGTAAATGTTTCCGAACTTGTTTGGTAATGTCAACACTATTGGGATTTTAACAGTGTTGGCTAATTCATGGGTTGGATAAGACCCTAGCTCCATTTGAGTTGTACTTTTCTATTTATTTTAAAATGAACTATGGTTGTGTCGTCGGAAGATTTGAAGTGAAGATAGAGAAGAAAAACTGGAAGATACTCAGGTTCCAGCGCTAAAATAGATCTAGACAAAACCTATGCTCGCTGTAGAGAACATAAGCTTCGTGAGGGCGGAGGCGCAAGGGAGGCCCGGGGCAGAAAGGGGTCTCGCTATTGTGAGGCTAGTATTTTGTGACAGCACGAATTAGGTGTTCTTTCCCAGTTGGATTCAAACTGTTATTCTTATTCCACTCAAACTAAAAACCTGAGGCATGAATTTAAGGGCTATATATGGGGTGTTTCTCTCAACCTTAAGTATCGAATTGAGTTATTCTCACATTGTTCTGAGTTGAGAAAACTAAGAGAGAGACTCCTTCTTCTCTAGAACCATCATTGGGAGGTTGTGCTAAAGATTTGCTCTAGAAGGTTTGCTACTTCTTCTTCCTTGTGGAAGATCTAAGCATCTTGATTCTCAAGGTGTTATTGGAGGATCAAGCACAGGGAGCGGTGTGCGGCGAGTAGTCATGGCAGTGTTGACACCAAAAATGTCACTTTGCCTCATCAACATCAAAAGCTATATGGAGCCGCATCCTACTATAAACAGGCAAAGTTGCTTCAAGCATCAGATCTTGACAAAACCAGACAAAAACTACAAGATCTTTCAAAGTAGCCAAAAGAAGGGTACACATGAAGTCTCGGGCCATTTCGACACCATCTGGCCTAACTTCAATCCTCCAACAGCTGAGCGGGAGCTCCCGACGGCGACAATGTCAAATACATCAAATCTTCGATCAGAGTCTATGGATGGTCTCAAAATACCTCCAAAAGGCTCCATGTCGAATTTCAAGTCAAACCGACACCGTTTGACCCTTCATCAACTCTCGAACGGCGAAATCAAGCCTTCCGGCGGCGAGAACCTCTGATGCCGCCACTCATCAAACAAAACACATGAGTAGCTTCTGCATGCTTCCAAAGGGCTGCACGTCAAATTGCAGGTCATTCCGACAACGTTTGACCCGGTTTTGATGCTCCGAAGCAAAATCAAGCCTACTGGCGGCGAAGCTCCCCAGGACCATGGCACCCAAATCAGAGCTAATGGATCATCTCAAAATGACTCCAATAGGCTCCCCGTCAAATTTCAGGTCAATCGGATGTCGGATGACCGTACATCAAAGCTCGACATCTTCCGCACGGTGAAATCAAGTCAAGCATCGACGGGACCCCAAACGGCTTCAAAACTCAAATTAAAGCCCATGGTTGGTCCTATCTAATGCCCAAGAAGCTTCACCTCAAATTTCAGGTCATTCCGACATCGTTTTACCCATTTTCAACTCTTGGCGGAAAATTGGCTACAGAGTCTTCGGCTTTTCCAAAAAATAGGAAACTTTGTGCTCTGATTTGCACAGCCTTTTGACGGGTTTTCTTCAGAGGAATCAATCCAATAAATGAAGAGAAATGTCAAAGAAAAATACAGGAGAAAACAGAAGCGAAAAACCCCGAGAAACGACCAAGAAACAGCGACCAGAAGGCGGCCGAAAAATGGACCAAAGTCCAAGGTCGCCGGCGACCATGGCCCAAGGTCGCCAGCCCCATGGTCGCCGGCGACCATGGGTGCATGGTCGCCGGCGACCCTGGAAATCTGGGTCGCCGGATTTTTGCCGAAACGTCCTTTTTTCCGATTCTTTTCGCGTTTCGCAATGATTGGCCCCTGTGATTTTCTTAAAATCTGATTTTTGAGGCATGATATCCGTCGATCTTCGTCAACATCACGGATCCGCTATCAAAATCATTTGATCATCATCGGACACTCCGAAACCGCCAAGCGGCCGACCAAGAAAGCACACTTTCTGCCCAACCGATCAAGAAATCGACTGGACAAATGTTGCCGGACCATTAGTGGCAACCAATGTCTGAATTTTCATAGTCATCCGACATCAAGCAAATTACGGATCCATCGATGATCATCGCAAGAAGAATTCCAAAAGATGCGGCGCGGCCCGCGACTCTTCAAGCGACTCGGCAGCCAATTAATGAAGTTAAATGACCCTTTTATGGCAATTTATTAGGGTCATTATTTTAAACGGCCCAATCAAAAGCCAAGAAATGGGAGTCACAAGTCCAATTAATCATGACAATTAACCATGTAACTCCTATCATTATGGAGATTAATCATGGTAATTAATCATGAAACTCCCATCATCATGGAGATTAAATGCCCATTACTTTCCATCGGCCAATCAAAATCCAAGAAAAAGGAGTTACAAAATTATGAAATTAAATCTTGTAACTCCTCCCATCATGGAGCATTAATATCATTAATGACCATAAGACCTTCCTAATGGCCACCAAAAGCTTATAAATAGGCGGTCATTCCAAAGGGAAGGGGTCTGGAAAATTGGTCTGGAAAATTGGGTCAAGAAAAATTGTCTGGAAACTATCCTGAAGAATTCTCTGCAAAAAAGAAGCTCTCTCACTTTGAAGAAACTCTGCTGCAAATTCTACAAGGTGATCGAAGTCCCTTGGGGGGCCACCCCCCCAAGATCTCCTCTCTTCTTTTATCCAACATGGCCTAGATGCGGCTTTTCAGCCCATCTACTTGGTTTTTTTATTGGATATAACACCTTCTCTTGGTCTTTATCATCTAAAAATCTGAGGTCCAAGCCAAGCCAAGTGAATCAAAGCATCAATGTTCTCATTTAAAGGACGATGGCGGAGCCCATACATGACTCGCGACCGTCGATCTGAACGAGTCCCCACAATCGCTTGAGAAGTCAGATTCCTTTTCTTACTTTTCTACTGTATTGTATTTTTTTAA
Organism: Persea americana; assembly: GCA_029852735.1. Taxonomy (NCBI): domain Eukaryota; kingdom Viridiplantae; phylum Streptophyta; class Magnoliopsida; order Laurales; family Lauraceae; genus Persea; species Persea americana. Next base: position 22,754,181 of record CM056816.1, read on the forward strand.
AAGAGACATAAAAATCACATTTCTTGTCTTTACATTTTGATGAGATTTGTAGACTGCCTTTTACGGCACAAAATCGCCTTCTACGGCACAAAACTGCCTTTCATGGCAAATTAAAAAAATTCGCCGCTCACGGCATTTTAAAACCTTGTCCCTTTCTTTAAAATATATGTGTAATGGAAAGTTAGAAAAAATGTTGATTTCCTTTTCTACTTGTGAAGGTGAATCTCCGGATCACCACTTCAAATTCCAAGTAGAATAGAAAATCTGGCATACCCGTACAAAAAAAAAATGTTGATGCTTGCTATTTTTTTTCTCTTCGCCCCGCCGCACCCCGGCGGACCCGGGACGGAGGAAGGCGAGAAAGAAAAAGACGGTTCCATCAAGTTGGCACACCCGGTGGGACTTGTTCAATTGAGAACACGATGCTTAGAATCCTTGGCTCCCTTCTAGTTGGTGGCCTATGTTGGATCTTGTATCTAAAATAATACATGAGATGGGATTCTTTGGAAACTTCTTTCTTTGAACTTGTTTCCATTCTTTCTTTTCTCAACAAAAAAAAAAGGGGTTTTCTCTCTTTTGGATTCAAATTGGATAAAACTTTGGTTCTTTCCTTTTCATTTGTTTGCGCTCGCAGAAATGTTTGAACCAACGTTCGGATTGGGAAGGACCATTTCCCTCTCTTTGCTGGATCCATCGGAGATCTTTAAAAAAAAAAAAAAAAGAAAAAGTGAAAAAAAACACTTTTCAAATTTCTCTCTTTTGGATTCAAATTAGAGAAACTTTGGTTCTTTCCTTTTCGTTTGTTTGCGCTCGCAGAAATGTTTGAGCCAACGTTCGGATTGGGAAGGACCATTTCCCTCTCTTTGACGGATCCATCGGAGATCTTTAAAAAAAAAAAGAGAAAAGTTCAAAAAAAAAAAACTTTTCAAATTTCTCTCTTTTGGATTCAAATTAGAGAAACTTTTGTCTTTTCCTTTCCTTGATGAGAAGGGCCATTTTCCTCTCCTTGATGAGTCCATTGGAGGTCTTTCAAAAAAAAGAGAGAGCATTAAGGTTGCACCAATTGCGTTCTTTGACCAAAGTGGATCTAAGAAAAGTCTTGTCCAGAGTGTGGAGGCAGCTAGACTGTTCGAGGTAAGGGTCCTTCAAACGGGTTCATTAAGTAATCCTACCCTTACCTGGGGGCTAATCTATCCACTAAGGTTTCATAAGACCAAATTGGAAGACCTATGTGCAATCTAAAAATAAAAAAAAAAATTAAAAAAAAAAAAAACTTCTGTCACTATTGTGTTCAAATTGGAGGAATTTTGGTTCTTTCCTTTTCGGATTTAGGCTCGCAGAAATGTTTGAACTTGTATTCGGATTGGAATACCATTTGCCCTCTTTCCTCTCGTCACTATTGGATTCAAATCTGAGAAATCCTGGTTCTTTCCTTTTCCGGATATAGGCTCGCAAAAATGTTTAAACCTGTATTCGGATTGGAATACCATTTGCTCTCTTTTGCGAATCCAATCTTGACATTTCAAAAAATCCCATCTCGTGTCCTTCAAGGAAGCGATTTACAACATTTGTGCCTAGCGGTGCTAGTACGCCCTTTCGGGTCTACTGTATTCGTGACCGACACATTTATATCTCTAACCTTATATCATTTTACCTCGAGTGAGCTTCGCTTCTCGGTAATTTGAATTAAGGTTTACAATTGCTTCTAGCAGTCCTTGGAACGCTCATTTCGAGCCGACCATACTTGCGTTTAGAACAATTGTACCATCTATGGCTTTTTGGCCTTCTTCATTACGCTCAGAACGGGCCATGCCCCTAAGCGATTTGAAAAGACAAAACCATAGTATAGCCCATTTATGATCACCTATTCTTGTGATTACTAATGGATGTGGTCTTGTTTCGAAAAAGTTTTTTCAAAACTAACAATGGCAGCTTCGTTGACCATCACCTTCGATCAGAACAAGTACCAAGTCATGCTTCAAGAGAAGCAAAGCAAGGGCACTTTCAAGCGCCCCGTCAGCTGCCGAAGCATCACCTCCCTCGGCAACTCCCAAAACACCGGGTCGACCTCCACTCCCCGGACCATCGTGGGACCATTCCCACTACCTGCAGAAGAGATGGTGCCTGCTAAGAAGCAGAAGGCCGCCCCCCAACGTGTCGCTACCCCGACACCAAAGGCGATCACGAAGAAACCTGAGGCTCGTGGCAATCCCATGAGACCTCAACCTACAAAAAACCAAGTCTATCCCAAGATTTGGTCCCCGCGATCTTCACCAAAACAAAGAAGGTCCCGGAGATCTGCAAAGCCAGAATACCTGGCTCCTTTGAAGGAGAATAGGTTTTATCCTCTTGCTTACATCAAAGGAGAGAAACCTACCCTCCACCGAACAACAAAAACTACTCAGCACGAGCCGGCTTGCTCATACAAGCCCAAAATCAAATCGTGCATCACAAGGCCTCGACAAGAACTTGCTAGGGCCTACTCTCCTGCAACTCGACCCTTCATCTCAACAGGGGACGAGCTTGCAAAATTCAAAGCTTCGCTGCGACAGGCTAAGGACCGCGTCCAAATCCTGTCCATGCCAGTCTTCAAGGAAGACAAGCTCGGTTGCTGCGCACGAGGGACCACGTCCTTCATTGCCAGAGCACAGCCCGAGCTAACCGAAGCTCGAATTGCTTGTTGCATACGTCGCCGCGCGACATATCGACAAAAGAGATTAGAGAAGCAAAAAACCCAGCATTCTGAGCTTCAAATCTCCCAAAAATGGGTCGAAAAAGAAAGACCCGACCAAGTTGCTGCTGTCCACATGGTTGGCAAAACCAAAAGACGCCAGAAGTCAGCGACAAAAATACATGTCAGACGACCGGTGACTCGCAGTGTCTCCCGGACGAGAAGACATCAGGAAGACTCTCCCACTCCTTTGAGCCAAGGACATCGGAGTGATCATTCCTCGGGCTCTTCATCTAAAAGAATGAGCTCCAGCTCAGTCACTAAGACAGTATCCTCTTTCGATTCACGAAGGATGAATGTCTTGGTCACAAACTCTGAGCAACCTCCACCACATGACGACATGGCTCTACGCATTCAGCAGCTAGAGCAAGGACAGCAGAGAATAGAGGTTCTGATGGAAAACCTCCTTCTCACTCTCCAGCGTCCACCAAACAATGAGGAAGTTCCTCCACAAGATGACGCAAACGGTGGAGAAGATGAGTCACGCGCCCTTACTAAAAAGGACGTGGACAATATCCTCGCCAAAGCGAAAGAAGAGGATACACTGAAGGAGCATGGGATCAAGCCACCATATCCCTTATGGATGGACTCGGTTCCGTTTTCCCCAAAGTTCAAACAAGCTCTTCTCCAAACATATACGGGGAAAGGTTCAGCCAGATAGCATGTCATCCACTTCAAGATCCTGACAGGAACGATTGCGGATCAAGATGCTCTCAAGATCCGACTCTTTGCAAGTACCCTAAAAGGTACGGCCTTTGATTGGTATTCCACTCTGCCAGAGGACTCCATTCAAAATTGGACCATGCTAGAGACACGTTTCCTGACCCACTTCAAAGGTGAGGATCATCCTGTTACTATGGCTCAGCTCTGCAGCCTTAAACAGGGAGAGAATGAGTCGACATACGACTTCATTCACAAGTGGAAAGCAATAGCATACAATTGCTCAGATGTGCTGCCACAAGCGTCGCTAGTCAACATTTGCCGAAACAACATGAGAGCAAGGATCCGCCCCATGATCATCGGCAACAAATCAAAAAAATTGGGAGAACTCCTAGAAGCATCTATGGAGGATGAAACGGTGATCAAAGACCTCAACAGTCAGAAGTCATCAAAGAAAGAGTTGACCGCCATTCCAACCTCCAAGCCAAAGAAAAAGGAGGTTCTCAATGTGCAAACCAAGTCAGCTCCTCAGCCACCAAAGAAAGCTGAAAATAAAGCTGCAGGTAAGAGACCTGAACTCTCTGATGCCTTCAAAGAACGAGTAGAAAAGAAATACCCGTTCGATGAAGATGTTGAAGAAATATTTGGGGCTCTCTTGGCAAATGGCAAACTCACCTTGCCTGACCCCAAAAGACCGGGAGATGTTGGCAAAACCAACGATCCCCGATATTGTCCATACCACCAAATGGTCTCGCATCCTCTCAACCAATGTTTCGTTGTGAGAGAAAAGATCAACGAGATGTGGAAAAACGGAGTCATCACCTTTGACAAAAACTATGGGTCTGCCTCCGTTAACATGGTGTCATATGGACAAACATCCAAATCACCAAAGGAAAAAGTCACTACTTCCTTCAAGGTGATAAAAATGACCCAAACATCCCAAGAGCTGGTGCTTACCCAACACCAGAAGGACAACTCATATGGGTACATCCCGATCTCCTAGAAGATGAAAATTGGGAGATCGTCAAAACAAAGCCAACCGCTCAACAGCGAAGGCAAGACAAGAGACAACTCCGCAAGCTCAAACAGCAGGAGAAGGCTCAAACAAAACAAGAAGTTCCTGAAAAAGCAGAAACCTCCTCTACTGCTTCACTGGGGGCAACAGAGGGGTCTCTCCCTAAAGTTCCAAGAGTGATAAGAAAATTCACTCTCAATGATTTCATGCCACCACGGCTCAGAGATGAGACTACGCAGGGGGCATCGTACTCTTGTAACTCGGTAGTTGGATTCTCCATGAATGCATACGAGTCCAGTGACACTGCCAGTGACACCGATGAGTGGGAGGAATCCCTTGAAACCGGAGAATATCTCTCCGACGAAGAATGGATCCCGGAATCCCACCTTATGCCAGTAATCTGGTATAACCCCTTCCAGCCACAAGGATCCTGGTCTGATGATGATGAAGACCAAGAGGCTGCCCAAATTGCTGTTAATACAGCACAAACAAATGCTCTAGTGGATCCCAACCAGGTCGAACCAGAAGGGGCAAATGAAGAAAAATATTTGGCTCCTATGCCCGATCCTGAAGAATATGCGAGGATCTTGCAGCATCTAGCCATAAAGCAGGAGCAGGATCGCATCAACCAACTTCACCAAAATCCAGAACCGGAAGTCCCGAAAAATCTACGAGCATCTCTTCCAGTGACTCCGGAAAATGAAGAAAACTGCTGGATTGATGATCCGCTTACATTGGAGGATGAGTCTGATTCCCAACGGTCCATTATGGAGGCATCTTCTATCGAAGTTGCCTGTAATGTGATAGTTCAGGATGATAGTTTCTCTGAAGCTCCATCTGCTGAGGCCACGGACTCTCAAAATGTATCCAGTAGCATATCTTCTGGAGCTACATAGTCTCGGGTGACTTCCACTGAGATAACACCTTCTCAGCCATCGTCTCCTGAAATGGTGACATCAGAATTCAAGCCTCTTCCGACTGATCACCATGAAGAAGTTCTGACTGATGAAGTCTTCAAAGAAAACCCAGTCAATTGGTCCCAGGTACCCAACCTCATAGGAGATGTCTGGACCGATGAAATACTGGACAAAGAAGAAAAGTTGTTGGAAGCTGTTCAGGACTTGTTCCCGGAAAATGCTCCACGCAACGCAATAACTGAAGACGGCAATGCTGCTGCAGAGGCGTTTTCAGCAAATGGGGAAGATCAGCCCCTTGAGCCCGAAGGGGGTCTTCCGAAAGAAGAACCACCTCTAGAAACTTTTGAAGTTGGGAAAGGTACCCGCTCTGGCCGGGATTACCACAAAAACTATAACTAACCTTCTTCATCTTCTTATGTAAATCCTTCGGGAAAACAAGTTGTAAATGCCCCAAGCGGCGGTGATAATGAAAATGCAGGCCTAAAGGAGGCTTTCAAGTATGACTTGATTGAGCACTTCAAACACATACCCGCACGACTGCACATCCTAGACTTATTACGAATGTCACCACAAACTCGTGATAGTCTCATTTCAGAACTGCAAAGGCTGAATCTGGATGTCGACAAACATGCCCCGCAAGTCCTGCAAATTGAAATGGACTATAGGGTCACAAAATCAAAAACCTCCTCAAAGGGAGAAAAGAAAGAAGCTGGAGGACCTTGCACTGAATGCCTCTCGGTCCAAAAAGTCGCAAGTGTTACCATCGCCTTCAATAAGGAAGACCTCCTGCTAGGCGAGACGAAGCACAACCGACCCTTGTACTTCACAGGGTGCATCAAAGAGATGCCGATACACAGAGTCCAGATCGACCCGGGTTCTGCACTCAACCTCATCTCTACTTCGGCACTCAAAGAACTGGGTATCCCACCTAGTAAACTAAGCCACACATCTGTGTCCATCTTTGGATACGATGGGAGTGCTCAAAGGCCCATTGGCAAAATCTGGTTCAGGTTGCAAATCGGCGATCTTATCTCTGAGGTCACCGTATATGCAATAAAAACCCCTTCATGCTACAACATCCTTCTTGGACGCCCTTGGATACACGAGAACGGTGTCGTTCCTTCGACTCTACATCAGTGCATCAAGTTTGTTGGTGACGACGGCTTGATACATCGAGTGTTTACAGACAAAAAGCCCTTCAAAGGCAAGGAAGTCCATTTTGCAGACTCTCAGATGTACAAGGATGAAAAAGAAAGAAAGGAGGAGAAAACAACATCCTTTGCCAGCAATCTCCAAAAAGATAAAGGCAAGGCTCCTCAGCGATTATCGGAAGAAAACAAACCTTCCGGCAAACTCAAAGAGATCAATCAGTCTCCCTTCGTCATCTCCTTCAAATCTTCCAAACCTTTGGTAATCACTACTAAAGCAAAGAAGACAGAGCAAAAGACAGGGGGCAAGTTTGCTGTCTCCTTTGTGTCTATCATACAAGACACGGATTCGGATTCAGAGACTGAAGACGATACATCGTCAAGCCAAGCTGATACTCAACAAGTTCGGCCTGCTCTCACTCCATTGGAGACCCCTGCTGACGTAGAAGATCCTGCGTCTGCTACCTTCGTCATTCCGGAAACGTTGGCAGAAGAGAAACCAATCTTCTTCCATAGATCGAACGCTTCTTCATCAAACTGCCTGCTTGAGCCTTTCCAAAATGAAGGTATGCCTCAACTATCCTTGTATAGTCCAATGGCACAAGCTATCATGAAGAAAATGGGCGATGACGCTCAAAATCCAATTGGTTTGGGAGGTGGCCATGGTATTCTCACACCATTGGAACCCACCCTGACCAAAAGTCAGCTGGAAGATTGGAAACTCCACCGTCGTATAGACAAGTCTTCATACGGATTGGGGTATGATCCTGACACTCCGATGAGACAGCTGACACAAAGGCTGCAGAGTCGTTTTGCTGACCAAGCCTCAACATCTCATGTCGATGAAAACATCGATCTCCCTGGATATCTTTTTGAAGAGTTACCCGACAAGGACCCAGGAAGCTCATCAAATTGGTATGATTTCTCTGATGATGAAGAGGAATTGTTCGATGACACAGACGCATGGTTCCCTGATTCAGAAGAGCCGTCGTCCCCAAAAGAAGTGCCTTACTTCGACCCAATTTCAACTGGTGATTAGGATCATCTCATAGCAAGTCTTGAGAAGAATACCGATCAAGAAGATTTATAGACAGAAGTGGAGCCATGGTCTGAAAATGCCCTTGGAAATCCAGAAGGTCTTGTTGAGCTGGAAACCTCCGAAAATGTTGTGGAGGAACCACCTTCAAACCTTCCGACAGAAGATTCTGTTCAAAAGATAGACTTGGGAACACCAGATAACCCACGTCTTGTATTCATAAGCAAGAATATAAAGGATGAGGAGTTACCCGAGTATGTCTCTTTTCTTCGTGAGTTTGTTGATTGTTTTGCATGGTCTTACGCTGAAATGCCTGGCTTAGATCCCAAAATAGCAGTCCACAAACTCAACCTGCAAGAAAATGTCAAGCCTGTCAAACAAGGCCAAAGAAGATTCCGTCTTGATGTGATGGACAAAATTGAACAAGAAGTTCAGAAACTCAAAAACGTTGGCTTCATCCGCGAGGAACAACATCCTGAATGGTTGGCCAACATCGTCCCTGTGACAAAGAAAAATCGGCAAATCAGAGTTTGTATTGACTATAGAGACCTGAATAATGCATGCCCCAAAGATGAATTCCCGCTCCCCATACCGGAGGTAATGATTGACAATACCTGCGGGTTTCAGCGAATGACTTTCATGGACAGCTTCTCTGGCTACAACCAGATAAAGATGCATCCCGAAGATGAAAGGCATACATCCTTTCGGACCCCATTTGGCATGTATTGCTACACTGTCATGCCATTTGGTCTGAAAAATGCTGGTGCAACATATCAAAGGGCTATGATGAAGATATTCCGAGATATGCAGCACAAGACGGTCGAATGTTATGTCGATGACCTCACCGTCAAAAGCAAAAGGAAAGAAGACCATCTCCAAGATCTTCGAGAAGTCTTCCTCCGGCTTCGCAAACACAAACTGCGAATGAATCCCCTCAAATGCTTCTTCGGTGTCTCATCGGGTAAGTTCCTCGGATTCATAGTTCGGAAAGCTGGAATAGAACTTAACCCCATCAAAGTCAAGGCAATTCTAGAAATGCCATCTCCAAGAACCCTAAGAGAACTAAAAGGGCTTCAAGGAAGATTGGCATACATCCGACGGTTCATTTCCAATCTATCAGGAAAATGCCGTCCATTTTCTCGCCTGATGAAGAAAGGTGTAGACTTTGTTTGGGATGCTGAATGTGAAGCTGCATTTCAAGACATCAAGTCATACCTGACCAAGCCTCCAGTGTTGGCTGTTCCCACAACCGGAAAACCATTCATCTTGTACACAAGAGCTCTCGACTATTCTTTGGGCGCTCTACTTGCACAAGAAAATGATGGAGGAAAAGAAGCTGCTCTATACTACCTCAGTCGCATGTTGGTAGGTGCAGAGCATCGCTACTCTCTAGTCGAAAAAGAATGCTTGGCAGTGATGTTCGCTGTACAAAAGCTGCGTCACTATTTGCTGTCAAACACAATATACTTGATATCGAGAATCAATCTCTTAAAGGTCCTTGTCACAAAAGCAGGTTCTCTCAATGCCCGGCTGGCAAAATGGTCCATCCTTCTGTCACAATTTGATATTAGGTATGTACCACAGAAAGCAATCAAAGGTCAAGCTCTGGCAGACTTTCTCGCAGAGCATCCACTGCCTAAAGATTCTCCACTCAGGGATGATCTCCCAGACGAACCTGTCTACAGCGTGGAGACTTCCTCACCAAATGCCTCCTGGAACATGTACTTCGATGGTGCAACCAGGACAAATGAAAAAGGAAGGCCGATATCAGGAATTGGCATTCTCTTTGTTTGCCCCGATAAATACATGATTCCACACGCATTTTCTCTACTGGAACCATGTTCAAATAATGCAGCTGAGTACCAAGCTCTGATTATAGGATTGGAACTCGCCCTCGAATCTGGCATCACCATGCTCGAAGCATTTGGGGATTCTCAACTGATCGTCAACCAGATGAATCAGGAATATGAAATCAGGAAGCCTGATCTGTTGCCTTACTACAACAAGGCGCAATCGCTTCGTCAAAACTTTGACATCCGTCACATCACCCACATCCGCAAAGGTGAAAACATCCGTGCAGATGCCCTGGCTGGACTTGCTGCATCCATGGCAACCCAAGAAGGGGAAAACATGAAAATTACAGTGTGTCAGAGAAGGATTCTCCCTCCTCTCAACACACACCAAGCAGTTGCTGAATGCCACCGAGTGGTCGGAGGTCAAATTTCTATCCTTAAACCTCCGATAGGCGACTGGAGGGATCCGTTCATTGATTATATTATGTTCGGAATCCTACCTGAAGATCCAAAAGAGCGGGTAAGTATCCAAAGACAAGCCCCAAACTTTCATTTGGATATTCCCTCCAAAATGCTTTACAGAAAATCCTTCAATGGAGTACTTCTACGCTGCTTGTCACAACAAGAGGCGGAAGAAACTCTAAAAGAAATTCATGCTGGTCTTTGTGGAGCCCATCAGGCTGGTCCCAAGCTCTACGATTAGATAAAAAGGTTAGGTTATTATTGGCCTACCATGGTGGCTGACGCAATACAATTTACTAAACGTTGCCAACAATGCCAAGTTCATGGAGATTATGTACACATGCCTCCAGAATGGCTACATCCTACAGCAATCTCATGGCCCTTCGAAGCCTGGGGTATGGACATCATAGGTCCTATCTCTCCCCCGTCAAGCAAAGGTCATCGCTTCATCTTCGCCGGTACGGATTATTTCTCCAAGTGGTCAGAAGCATTTGCGTTCAGTGAAATGAAGACCTCGTCAGTCATTCAATTCTTACGAACCAACATCATTTGTCGCTTCGGCATACCTAAAAGATTCGTCCATGATAACGGACCACAATTCTGAGATCACAGATTCTACAGGTTCTGCGACAAATACAAAATTCAAAGTTGTCCTTCGACTCCTTATAACCCGGCAGCGAATGGACTAGCGGAAGCCTTCAATAAGACACTCTGCAAAATTCTCAAGAAAATGGTCTCTACTCACAAAAGAGACTGGAGCGACAAACTGCCTGAAGCTTTATGGGCCTACCGGACTACCGTTCGAGGACCAACCCATAGCACACCATTCTCCTTGGTCTATGGATGCGAAGCAGTTGTCCCCCTAGAGGTACAAATTCCTTCTTTAAGGGTATCTCTACAAAATGAAATGACGCAAGAAAGCAACGTCAAATTGAGACTCCAAGAACTGGATAACCTCGATGAAAGACGACTCGAAGCTGTACAAAGTGTTGAGCTTTACCAAGCACGCATGGCAGGATCTTTTGACAAAAGGGTCAAGCAACGCGCCCACAAAAAGGGTGACTTGGTTCTTGCGGTGAAAAGGCCAATGGTTTTTGCCCACAAATCCAAAGGCAAATTCGAACCAAAATGGGAGGGACCCTTCGTCATCGACAAAGTCTTCTCCAATGGCGCATATGCTCTTTTAAACATGGAAGGTGACAGATGTATGCTGCCCATCAATGGCAAGTTCTTGAAGCGGTACTACCCTTGAAGACTGCCTACATCGGGTCAGAGTGATGCCTGCATGGCCAAAGCCTATTCCTAGGTACTTGCTTGTCAAACCCACCCCTTTTAGAGTTTTCATCCCTATGTTGAAGTTTCTAAAAAGCCAAAAACAATGCTTACTTTCAATGTTTCATTGTTAAAAAAAAATCAAACCCAAAATCCAAGTTTCGGAGCCTCTTCCCTAACTTGACCAAAACTTTCAATCCTTGGGCCCAGAATTCATGGTTTGAAACAAAAATCAGGACTTAGGAATTTCCACCCTAGTCCACCCTGACTTTTACCACCAAAGATGGTTTTTAGTCAAAATTTACGACCCTCGTGTCTTTAAACAAAAAATGGTTTTTCAAAAAAACCGTGGGGAAGCGACATTTAGTCGATACTCACAGAAAACCCAAAAATCGGAAGGATGCGAACCCCATTCGATACTTCCAAAACCTCAAAATCGCAAGAAAGCGACACCTCGTCGATACTTGCAAAATTTCAAAAAAAATCGTGGAGACACAACGTTTCAGTTGATATCCACAACCCAAATTTCGAAACAAAAAAACAAAGGTTCGAAAAAACCTCAAATTTCAAAAATCGTGGGGAGGCGACATTCCATCGATACCCACAAAACCAAATTTTTGAGAAAAAAGCAAGGAGGCGACATTCAGTCGATACTTGCACCCAAATCCGCAAGAAGCGACATTCCATCGATACTCGCAACCGAATGAGCAAGGAAGCGACATTCCATCGATACTTGCAATACCATTCAGCAGGGAGGCGACTCTTAGTCGATACTTGCATTTTTGAAAACCAAAAACCGGCTTTCACGCCAAAACCCGGCTTTCACGCCAAAACCCGGCTTTTATGCCAAAAACCTGGCTTTCATGCCAAAAATCAAAATATGCCTTCCATGCCAAAAATCAAAAAATCTGGCTTCCATGCCATCAAAACAAAACTTGGTTTTCAAAAAATCGGCTTCCATGCCACAAAACAAAAATTGGCTCCCATTTCAAAAACCGGCTTCCATGCCACAAACAAAAATCGGCTCTTATGCCAAAAACCGGCTTTCATGCCAAACAAAACTTGGCTTTCACGCCACAAAAATCGGCTCTCATGCCAAAAACCAGTTTTCATGCCAAACAAAATTTTGGCTTTCACGCCATCCAAAATTCGGCTTTCAAGCCATAAAAAAACCAGGCTTTTTGCCACAAAATCTGGCTTTCATGCCTAAAAACAACCATTTGACAAAAGATTTTCACAAAATGACAACCTTTTGATCAAGTTTTCAAACAAACCATTCCCATTCAATTTTTGCTTATGTTTTCATCAAAAGTGAACTTAAGTGAAATAAGGGGATACAAAAAAAAGAGAAGTGCCAAAAATGGTTATACATGGAGCTACCAAAAGAAAAGAAGAAAAAGTTTGTTACAAATCAGGAGGCTAGTCCGACATGGTCTTCAACCATAGGCTTAACTCCTCAAGCAAACACTTGGCCTTAGCCTCCAAAGCTTCCAGGCCACATTTTTTCAGAATCTTCCCATAAAAAGCAGTAGGCCGTCGCGATCCATCCTCGGCACGAGGAAGCTCTTCCCAAAGAATCTGCCATTGTTCATATTCTTGAGACTTCCTCCGGAGATTGCTTTCGACCTCCTTAACTTGGCAAATGAGAGCCCCCTCTCTATCGCGAGCTTTCAAAGTGGCAGTCCACTTGGCAGCGGCTTGTTCTTCCAATAGCTCAAGGCGCTGTCTGGCTTCGATGACCTCCCTATCAAGGCGGTGCTGGTCCTGTGTCAGCTCAATAATAGCCAACTCGGTGACGTTCCTCTCCCGAATGAGCTGCTTCCGAGTCTGCGAGATCTCATTCAGTTCAGATTTGACCTCGCTGGAAGGCTTCAAAAACATCTCGTTGAAGAAATCATCATTCGGAAAGCTCTTGGTCTCAGTCGACTTCTTGCCTAGAGCGATGACTTCATCAACAAAAGCCTTGGCATCTGTAATGTCCAGACTGACTTCTTCGCTATCGGCAACAACGTCCTGCACATGCTTCACCATGCCAAAACCAGCCTCCAAATGGCCAGAAGAAAGAGTCTCGACCCATGAGCTCAAGACTCTCTTCAACGCCTTCCTCGCAAACTGACGGGATGGCTCAGATGAAGACTCGCCATGCTCCGTTGGTCGACTACCTGTGTCAGGCACCGTTGGAAGAGTAATCAAGAAGCTCTTTCCAACCAGGTCCGCTGAAGAAGGAATATCAGTAGGCGGACTCGCCTCTGCCTCATCAAAATTGGTGGAAGAAGCCCCTACTCCTGGATCGGTCACAGGTACCCCCTGCTCTGGTTCTGAAAAAGATAAAGGAACTTCTTCTGTCACCTCACAACCTGCCAATGAAAAATGAAAAAGGTATGAATATAATCTTGTCAAAAATCAAAATATCAAGATTATCATTACAAAGTACCTTCTTCGACGACTGGTGAAATGCTTTCTGCCTCCATGAGCTCATCTGAAGCATCATCAAAAGTTGTGTCCATGGATGGCTCAAAGTCGTCAGAATCCTCTGGCAAGTCAGCTGCCAAAAAATATATATATATGTCAGCAAGTGGCGGTAAAAAAAAAAAATCATACCAGGAAGAGATTCTGGATCTACTTCAGAATCTTTGGGTTCTTCCTCAGATGCCACAATAGGATCCCTCACCGCCTCATCGGTCGGAACCTCGGGCATCATCAAACCATCATCTTCTGCCAAAAGAAAGAAAGCAGTAGATCAGAACAAAAGCTCTCATGAAAGAAAAGAAACAGAAAGAGAAAAGGGAAAGGCATACCATCATCAATGGTCTTTTCCCCTCGGCTTCTCTTCTCTGGAGGCTCGTCATCATCCCCTGATGCCTCCTCAACAATGGTGGAAGGAATTTCCAGATCAGGAGAACTTTCATGCCGCCTCTGACTTCGGCGGTTTCTCCTTCTCCTCTTGCCCCTACGGGACGAACTGCTAGAAGCACCCTCCCCACCATCAAAATCAGGCCTCTCGCCAGAGTCCTCACTGGACGGTCTGCTCTTGCCAGTAGACTCCATGTAAGCCTTTGCTCGTTCTGCTTGTATCCAAGCAGCAACCTCAGCCTCCTCCTCGGCAAGCTGTTCCAAGACCTCACCAGGTATCTCTTGTGCAGCTCCTAGTCTGACGACGTCCTGTTCCTCGAGAAAACCTATTCTGTGTCTTTCTCCAGAAAGGAAAGCCAGAACTTCTTCTCGGCGGACGCCGTCTGACTTCCCAAGGCCCTTCCCGGAAGACTGTTTTACATCAAGCTCTTTCTTGGAAAGCCCCCGGTATGCTGAAAAGCTCTCCACAAACCATTTTGTGAAGCCAGCAGTCCGGAAAGTAGGCAACTCAGGATAAGAAATCAGGGCAGTAGTGTTTTCCGCGCTATAAAAAGTCCATGCATTTCTCCCGTCCTACAGACCTCCAAAACGCTTCACCTTGCTCGAAGGCACTCCAACAACGCCTTGAGAGAAGCCCAACTGCATGGCAAAACGCGAGGGAACATATGGCTGGATGTCGACGAAAAGATGTCTGCGGTACACCATCGTGCCGACACGTATGTTAAAAAGCCAACTCCTCTCGGCATTTGTCAAAGAATAGTGTCTCCCAGACCCTGGCCTGGTCGAATCACGGGAGACACCGAAATCAAAAGCCTTCTTCCTCAAACCCTGAGAAAGCTTCACTGAAGACTGCCCCATCTCGACGTCCCAGAATCGTCGGATCCTCAAGCGGGCAGATAAAAGAGATTCAGAAACAGGCTTCCCTCTAGCCAACCGAATCATAAACGGGTCATCGTCCTGAGCAGCACCCAATCGGTGGAAACTGGGACAGTGGTATACATACCACGAATAGAAAATGTGGGCAGAAAATACCCTATCCATGGGAACCCCAAGCCGAACAAGGAAAGCAGCAGCCTGCAGTTCGGTACACAAATAGGAGTAAAGAGCAGGCACCAAAGCAAGCCGCTCTCCAAACGCCATCTGACAACCTGGAAAAATGCAATGCGGCCTGATGTGCGTTCCATCTCCTCCAGCAAAAACAGCCTCACCCAGCGAATAAGTGAGGTAGACAGCGAGATCTCTCCGCACCGCAATGTCAAGATGAATGGCGTCTGTGCTTGCGAAGAATACCTTCAGATTCTCTCACATGACGGAGATCTTCTTCGAATCCGGGTTCTTAGCCCTGGCTTCCTGGGTCGTACTCTCAGAAGACTCCCCGTTGTCAAAAAAGTTGGAAGACAAAAGGCTACCACTCCTCCAACTGCTACACCGGACTTTCGAGCCCTCCTTCTCCTTCAAAAAATCATAGAAGGCGACGAGCTGAAAGTACAAAAGCCTGAACTCCTCAGACTGCTTCTCAAGGACATTGTCGATAGGCATAAACTCCTCATAGAGATTGCCGAGGATAGGCAGCCCAGTGATGGCACTCAGATCCCTTAAAGAAAAACCAATCTCACCATCCGTGACAACGAAGGTGTTGGTTTGTGGAAGGAACGACTCCAACATGGCCATAAAAGCCTCATCGGAGAAAACCACGGTTTGCCGAAAAGCGCGAACAGCATAAAAAATCTCGGCCTCCTTCAGAATGGCACCGCCAACCTGCAGGATGTGATCAGTCCACGACTCCCAGCTCGAGTCAGCACTGAAATGGCCACGAAGTCGAAAAGGCTTCACCCAATTGCTACCATCGCCCTTGAAAATGCCAAGGCCCACCGGTCTCAAATCGACCGAAGAATGGTCTGAACCTTGGTAGCCGCTGGCCGGCATCAAAATGTCCATACGGGCAGGCGACTTCTCTGCAAAACCAGAAGGGCCGCCAACAAAAACCCCGGTCTTGATCACGTTCGTCCTCTTCACCCAGCTTGGAGGATCTTCCCTTTTCGAGCATGTGGAGGAAAAGCTCATGATCGAGATTGTCCGATCGAAGGACGACCGGGTAGAAACAGTTCTCTTCTCACCATCAACTATGAAAAAGAACTGAAAACATCTCCTTTGGTATGTTGAATCGTCGGGGACGGCATCACCAAAGAAGAAGGTAGGCTTGGGCACAATGCTCTGATCGTCCGTGACCCAGGGACGGTTTCTTACCATAATCTTATAATACTCCTCATCCTTGAGGGCAATCAAACGTTGCCTCATCTCATCTCGGTTGAGCGAGTCACACTCTTCCAAGTTCCTTTCAACATACTGAACCTCCTCCCAAGCCTGCTGAACGGCCGGATTAGAGGATCTGGTAGAACGGCGAGGCGCATCAGTGACCGGCTCCTTACCCTTGTTCGTTCTGGAGGAACTACCTGCAAAGGATGGAAAGAAAAAAAAATCAATCATCAAAATGACAGAATTTTGCTAAAAAATCTAGCGAAATTTTGGCATGATCCTGGGGCAATTCCGAAGAAAAGGGAAACACCCAGAAAGAAATAGGAGCTTGAAGATGGGCTCAACATCGCTGCAAGCCCATAATCATGGAAAATTCTCGAAGAAAGGCTCGAACTCAAACATTGCTGCGAGATCAAGCCAAAGCTTCTCAAATATCCGCAAGATCGGAAAAGGACTCAACATTGCTGCGAGCTCCAGAATCCAAAACTTGCAAAGCTCCTCAGAAAATCCCTGCAAGACCAAGAAAAGACTCAACATTACTGCGAGCTCCAAATCCCAAGACTTGCGAAAAGATTCCCAGGTGTGCACTATCATACTTCCAAATTCCATTTTCTAAAAAAAAATGCATAGAAGGAAAGTTGTCATGCATGCGTATCTCAAAACCCAAAAGAAAAAGAGAAGATCTCTTTTCAAAAAAAAAGAGAAAGAAGAAAAAAAAAATTTTGCCCACAGGCCACGTGGCCATACGGCCATGACCGTACGGCCACAAAAAAAGAGAAAAAAAAAAAAAAACACACACACATGGTAAAAAAAAGAGAAGAAACCGTGATAAAAAAAAGAAAAGAAAAGAAGAGCCACGGTAAAAAAAGAGAGAGAGAGAAAACTGTGCGAGAAAAAGAAAAAAAAAAGAAAAAGAAAGAAAGAAAAAAAAAACGTGTAAAAAAAAAAAAAGAAGATGCACGTGAAAAAGAAAAAAAAAAGAGAAAAGAAAAGAAAAGAAAAGAAAAGGAAAGACTGAAAACCTTTTTCTATTCCTACATGGGGTTTCTTAAGAAAAAGAAGAAACTTACTTGAAGCCATTGATGGAGAAGAAGAAGAAAAAGCTTGAAGATCCTTGAAGAAGAAGAATTCTTGATCTTGGAGCACTCTTGAAGGTTCTTGCAAAAAGAGAGCAATAGCAACAAGAGATCCAATCCCCTTGCTTTTATAGAAGAAAGCAAACCAAAAGAGGAAAGGGGGAGAAAAGAAAGGAGGTAAGTACTACAAATTAGCAAACTTCCTAAAAGAAAGGAATTATGGGATATTCTTTCCCAATGAGGAGATCTTTTGAGAAATTCTCTCCAAAAAGAAAGAGATTATGAGAAACTTTCTCCCAAAGAAAGATACTTTGAGAAAATCTCTCCCAAAGAAAGATACTTTGAGACATTCTCTCCAAGTAAGAATATTTTTAGATATTCTCTACCAAAAGGAGATATTTTTAGATATTCTTAACAAAATGACACCACATGAGATCTAAGCCATCTTTAAAAGCTTAAGGTCCCATGGGTTAGCCCACAAGAGCCAGGTTTGACCACCTAGGCACTAAAAGTGGCTTTTAGTCAAAATTCCTCTTACCAAGAGCATATAAAAATGGTTTCATGCCTCCTTTGAGTTGATTGGACCATACAAAAAATCCAAGCCTCATGAGTTTCCAAAAGTCCAAACCATCCCACCTCATGAACCAAATTAAGCCAAAACCTTGAAATTGACATTCCATAAAAACCCAAACCATTCCAAAGGACCCAAAGTTGTCCCAAAGAGTGATAAAAATCCAAACCATGGTCTCCTAACTCGCTACATACAGCTTGTTGGGTCACAAGGCCAAAACCAAAACCAAATCCCAGTCCCCTAACTTGCCACGTACAGCTTGTTAGGTCACAAGACCAAAATCAAAATTCAAAACGCAACCCCCTAACCTGCCACATACAGCTTGTTAGGTCACAAGGTCAAAAACCAAAAACCTTCTTGACCGCCTGATGTGCAACACAAAGCCTTTAGGTTCACAAGGTCAAAAAGAAAATCCAAAACCCAAAAGCCCAACCCAAATGATATTTTGAAAATTTTGCCTTGAGATGGTACGTGATGTCTCCCACTGCCATAAAATTCCCTTGGAAACTCAAGAGGCTACACTATCAAGAAAAATGCTCAAAAACTCTTGGTCAAGTCAGAAGTTCTCCTTCAAAGTTTTCTTCGAGGCACATCGACTGCAAAGGCTATCCAATTCGTCGCTGTACCTCGAGGGGGCATTTGTTGACACCAAAAATGTCACTTTGCCTCATTAACATCAAAAGCTATATGGAGCCGCATCCTACTACAAACATGCAAAGCTGCTTCAAGCATCAGATCTTGATAGAACCAGACAAAAACTACAAGATCTTTCAAAGTAGCCAAAAGAAGGGTACACATGAAGTCTCGGGCCATTTCGACACCATCTGACCTAACTTCAATCCTCCAACAGCTGAGCGGGAGCTCCCGACGGCGACAATGTCAAATACATCAAATCTTCGATCAGAGTCTATGGATGGTCTCAAAATACCTCCAAAAGGCTCCATGTCGAATTTCAAGTCAAACCGACACCGTTTGACCCTCCATCAACTCTCGAACGGCGAAATCAAGCCTTTCGGCGGCGAGACCCTCTGATGCCGCCACTCATCAAACAAAACACATGAGTAGCTTTTGCATGCTTCCAAAGGGCTGCACGTCAAATTTCAGGTCATTCCGACAACGTTTGACCCGGTTTTGATGCTCCGAAGCAAAATCAAGCCTATCGGCGGCGAAGCTCCCCGGGACCGTGGCACCCAAATCAGAGCTAATGGATCATCTCAAAATGACTCCAATAGGCTCCCCGTCAAATTTCAGGTCAATCGGACATCGGATGACTGTACATCAAAGCTCGACATCTTCCGCACGATAAAATCAAGTCAAGCATCGACGGGACCCCAAATGGCTTCAAAACTCAAATAAAAGCCCATGGTTGGTCCTATCTAATGCCCAAGAAGCTTCACCTCAAATTTCAGGTCATTCCGACATCGTTTGACCCAGTTTCAACTCTTGGTGGAAAATTGGCTACAGAGTCTTCGGCTTTTTCAAAAAATAGGAAACTTTGTGCTCTGATTTGCACATCCTTTCGACGGGTTTTCTTCAGAGGAATCAAGCCAATAAATGAAGAGAAATGTCAAAGAAAAATACAGGAGAAAACAGAAGCGAAAAAGCCCGAGAAATGACCAAGAAACGGCGACCGGAAGGCAGCCGAAAAATGGACCAAAGTCCAAGGTCGCCAGCCCCATGGTCGCCGGCGACCATGGGTGCATGGTCGCCGGCGACCCTGGAAATCCGGGTCGCCGGATTTCTGCCGAAAGTCTGTTTTTCCGATTCTTTTCGCGTTTCGCAATGATTGGCCCCTGTGATTTTCTTAAAATCTGATTTTTGAGGCATGATATCCGTCGATCTTCGTTAACATCACGGATCCGCTATCAAAATCATTTGATCATCATCGGACACTCCGAAATCGCCAAGCGGCCGACTAAGAAAGCACACTTTCTGCCCGACCGATCAAGAAATCGACTGGACAGATGTTGCCGGACCATTAGTGGCAACCAATGTCTGAATTTTCATCGTCATGCGACATCAAGCAACGTACGGATCCATCTATGATCATCGCAAGAAGAATTCCAAAAGACGCGGCGCGGCCCGCGACTCTTCAAGCGACTCGGCAGCCAATTAATGAAGTTAAATGACCCTTTTATGGCGATTTATTAGGGTCATTAACTCATTATTTTGAACGGCCCAATCAAAAGCCAAGAAATGGGAGTTACAAGTCCAATTAATCATGACAATTAACCATGTAACTCCTATCATTATGGAGATTAATCATGGTAATTAATCATGAAACTCCCATCATCATAGAGATTAAATGCCCATTACTCTCCATCGACCAATCAAAATCCAAGAAAAAGGAGTTACAAAATTATAAAATTAAATCTTGTAACTCCTCCCATCATGGAACATTAATATCATTAATGCCCATAAGACCTTCCTAATGGCCACCAAAAGCCTATAAATAGGCGGTCATTCCAAAGGGAAGGGGTCTGGAAAATTGGGTCCAGAAAAATTGTCTAAAAACTATCCTGAAGAATTCTCTGCAAAAAAGAAGCTCTCTCACTTTGAAGAAACTCTGCTGCAATTCTACAAGGTGATCGAAGTCCCTTGGGGGGCCACCCCCACAAGATCTCCTCTCATCTTCTATCCAACATGGCCTAGATGCGGCTTTTCAGCCCGTCTACTTGGTTTTTTATTGGATATAAGACCTTCTCTTGGTCTTTATCCTCTAAAAATTTGAGGCCAAGCCAAGCTAAGTGAATCAAAGCATCAAGTGTTATCATCTAAAGGACGATGGCGGAGCTCATACATGACTCGCGACCGTCGATCTAAACGAGTCCCCACAATCGCTTGAGAAGTCAGATTCATTTTCTTACTTTTCTATTGTATTGTATTTTTTTAAAAGAGACATAAAAATCACATTTCTTGTCTTTACTTTTTGATGAGATTTGTAAACTGCCTTTTACGGCACAAAATCGCCTTCTACGGCACAAAACTGCCTTTCAGGGCAAATTAAACAAAATCTCCTCTCACGGCATTTTAAAACCTTGTCTCTTTCTTTAAAATATATGTGCAATGGAAAGTTAGAAAAAAGTTGATTTCCTTTTCTACTTGTGAAGGTGAATCTCCGGATCACCACTTCAAATTCCAAGTAGAATAGAAAATCTGGCATACCCGTACAAAAAAAAAATGTTGATACTTGCTCTTTTTTTTCTCTTCGCCCCGCCGCACCCCGGCGGACCCAGGACGGAGGAAGGCGAGAAAGAAAAAGACGGGTCCATCAGGCAGCAAAGAGTTGTGCAAGAACAACTAGTCCTTAGGTCGACATACTGACTGGGAAAGGGCTCTGTGAGTATATCTTGTAACTGTTCAATAGTGATTGGTTTTTCTTATCGTGGTTTTTCTCCATGGATAGGGTTTCTAGGTAAAAACTGTGTTTGCCTTCTTGTGGCATGTGATTGGTAGATTTGCTTGCTAGTTTGGGCATATTTATTGAGGTAATTAATAAAGCCAAAGCTCTTGACCAAAAAAGGAATCTACATCCTTTATATAAAAAAATAATTATTTATTTATTTTTGGTAAAAATCAAATAATTAGTTGAAGTAAGTTTCAAACAGACAAGTGTCATGAGTAGTTTGAGAGATGTAAAAATCTCTATCACTATCATAAAGATTGAACAATGAGCAGATGATCAAATAAAAAAAAATTACAAATCAAAGATAGCCGGATGTGGCAAGTATCTGTGATTTGTGAACACCGCTACTATTGGTACAAAGATTCTGTAGGGAACAGGATGTTATGTATGGGTGCTCATGGGATAGGACAGCCTAAGCCCAACCCGACTAGCTAGCTTTAGACCGTGTTGGATATGTAATTTGGGCCTGTTTAAGATTGGGCCGATCTTGAATTAACTAAAAGAAAGGCCAATGCCCAAACCGGCCCATATAAGGAGTGCATGTAATTCAATTGAATGAGGCCAAACATTTACTAGAAAGCCCACAAAGTTTATCAAAAGCCCGGTTCAGCCGAGCCAAGTTAACTAAATGGGCGGGTTCATGCCTGACTTTTAATGCTCATTTTGGGCTTAGGCCAGGCCTGGGCTGTGTTTCTAATGTCAGGTCAGGCGTGGATATGCCTGACCCGGCCCAGCCCATGAACACCCCTACTATTATGTGGAAGCGCATTGTCAACACTCCGAAATATATAACCTTGCTTCTAGATTCAACACAAAAAGAAAACCGACATAGTAGCTAGGTGAGTAAGGGTCGATCCCATAGAGAGTGTTCACTATTTCTTTTTTCATTTATTTCTTCCGACTGATTCTAACAAAACACTAAATGGGGGGTTGGAGTTTTGATCAGTCTAATTATGATTGATTAAAATAAAACGAAATTAATAACAAAAATCAATGGATCAAAGCTTCAGTTCTTCGGTTCAATCTTACCCTCACAGTTGATGGAACAATCAATCAATTGTAACATTATTCTACCCTTTAAGGAAACTAATAATCCTAGGTAACAACAAGCTCTGCTACCCGAAATTCCCCTTGATTCCTCACTAATGAAACAAGCTCTCCATTAGATTCTAACCATTATACAATTTAAAATAAGTTCTCTAAATTTAATATAATGGCAGCATTAATATCTAGGGAATTAGATTATTTTAAGCAACAATCACGCAAGTTCGGACTGTTTAACTTAACTCATGATAATCATAGCAATAAACGAAAGCTTCTCCGCAATCATATATCACCATTTTCTACAATCGATTAGGAACAATATCAATTATGCAATATAATTCCCGAATCTAGCAATTAACAGTAATAAGATCAATCTAATGGGCCCTGATTAAATTGACCGAACCAAATATCAATAAAAATAATTAAAACAGATTATCATGAAGAGATTTCATAAGATAAGGGAGAAATAATGTTACTGAATTGATTCAACCATCAAACTGCAATGAAGGTTCAAAATCCCCTTGAACTGAATTGAAAAACCTAGCCGGACATGCTTGAATATGAAAACCCTAGAATATTTTTTTCTCTCAGCCGTCCTCTCCCTCTCCTCAACTTAAAGAACCTTTAAATAGATATATCAAACATATGATAACTTCCCAAAACGTGTACAACTCAAATCCCTAAATTATAGGTAATTCAAAACGGAATGACAGAAATCCCAGAAATTGTGCCGCAACTTGTAAGGTGTTTTTCTATCATATAACGGCAGAATCTTGACTTGGTCTCTTCATAACATTTGTAGCCCTGGATGTGTAGATGATCTAGGGTTTTGAATCACCTGATTTGGAGTTCGGAAACTCAAGTTATGGCGCATCGAAGTTTACTGGTTCGGACAGGAATCTCAGATCAGCTTTACAGGACTGACTTTGAAGCAACGTTTGGAGGACCAAACGAACTCCGATTTTTGGGAACCAAACCTTTTTGAAAATCTTAAGATGTCCTCTAAAAGCTTCATGAAGACCACTTTCTCGTTCTGAAACTCTATTGCCATCCAAACCTCAATTGAAGCTCCAGGGATCAAATCTTCCCGAAAGCTGGAAACTTGCACAATATATTCCATATCCATTCTTTTACCTTCAATGCTTCCCTAATTCAATAAACATATTAATCAACACACTTAAACACAATATACATGATAAAACTAAATATAAGGGAATTAAAAATATTAAATATGGCTTACGGTGTCATGAAAAATGGATGATGGAACATGGCTTCGCTTGGAGTATGTTGTCCATGAATGATGGAAGACTAGGATCTAGAACCTATCTGTAGATGGTGGAACACTAAGAACTAGACTTTTGTCTATGGAGAGACTAAAATGATGGAAAAGTAGGATCTGGAATCTTGTGTACGAGAGTTACTTGATACAGACGTAACAAACCCACTTGCCCCAAACTTGAATGCTTTCTGGACAGAGGAGAACAAGAACGAAAAAGTGGGTATAAGATGTTAAGAAGTAAGAATCAAACTTTCTATTTGTTAGATTGCACCTGGAAGAAATGGCAAAAGTATAAGAGTAGCGTTCAGACCCAACGTGAAAATCGCGAGAAAATTACCGAAACCTTAGAGGAAATTTTTTATATTATTGTTGTCTATTTCAATAATACATTGGCATGAGAGATATAATGAAATACATATAGAATATGGTGAATATGATAAATACAAAGGATATTTTTTACTACACTCTTAGAAAATAGGAAAGTCTTGAGAAAAATGAAACCTTTTTCTATTTTGACTTCTTTAATTTCCACCTTCCATCATTCCATCTCTCTACAATCTTGAGTCCTTGTAGAAATAAAATACCTCGAAAATTCTACATAGTTTGAGAACTGTTGCGAGGATAATGTGTTAGATTGTATGTTCTCAATTTAGTGGATGATGTAAATAAATTGAGTTAATCCTTAATCAATTTATATAATCATGCTTTTATTCATGTGATGGATAGCATTTGTTTCATGAGATGAATGGTATTTTCATTTTATTCCTTGTTTGCATATGACCAATTCAAAATGACCTGATGGTCATGACATGAATCGGAGCCTATAAGTATATTAAATGTGATCCATGTGTGCGGATAACATCTACATACAGAAGACATAGATTACAAGTCTTATACTTGAAGTGATTCAAAGCCAGTGATGTGATGCTTCACATCCAATGATGAGATTGGACATCTCATCTGACATAGTTAAAGCATTATGATCACTATGAGATAGTGTAGTTAGTCTCGATCATCAGAGTGTAAGACTCTGGATCATTTTACCAGTACACTGGATGTATTGAAGGACCATGAGATGCAGCTTATGCGAAATCAATCTTTGATTAAGGACTGCTCTAATAATTCCCAAGCAATAAGCTCTTAATTCTGAAAAATTAATGAACTCAAGTTCTTGCTATACATTTACTTTGAGTCACAATGAGTGAGGCCAATTGCTGTTTAACACCTCAGTGTCTTGGATTCATGGTAGTGAGACTGTGGGAACCTATGATTATCAAGCTGGAATCTATTATCCGAATATCCCCTTGTGCTAATTAATGGATTTATCATTGGTAAGTACGCACCTATCTCAATTAAGAATGAATTGGATGGTAATGATGATCATTGTGATTGATTAAGTCACAATGATAATCAGACATGGATCTAACTTGGTTGGACATATTTAATTCAATTGATCTATGGATATAATTGATAGAGGGGTCTACTTGTAGTAATTGGGAAGATTATGGTCTTTTTGTAATTATTCCCAAGACTAGAGTTCAATTGCATTTATATAGTGGAGTTATTTGCAATTAACAGTGGATCCGGGTTTCACATGAGATGTGGGGTCCAAATATCTCAGTTGGAACTAGCTTCTAAGGAATCCCTAGTGGTCCCCACTCTAGCCCTAAGAAGAGATAGTTAATAATCCAATTTGAACTCTTAATGGAAGGAGAAGTAGGACATATACTTATAATAGAAGTGAGACTTCTTATTATGGAACAAGAGGGGGTGCTCATGCACTATAAATAAAGGAGAGGGGCTGGACGTCCAAGGCATCCCCACACACCCAACCCCCTCTCTCCTCTTCACTCCTCTGGTTTCCTCTAGAGAGTGTAGGGTTTTCTTCTTCTTCGAGATCTCATCATTGTCCTTGAGAACATCTCTGCAAGAGGGTCATAGCGTGGAAGATCACGAGGTGTAGGAGATTCTTCTTACTCTTATGAAAGGGTTTCTCAACAAGCCAAGCAATCAGCTCCTCGATTAGAGCACAATTGGGCTCCCAAGGTATAGATCTACATCATCCTTTTTCTAGATTATTATGGTTGCTTGTTGCTGCTGATTTCTATCTTTTAGGTAGTTTTTCTTCTGATCTAGATACGTGAGAAAGGGGTTTTGGATCTTGGGATTGGGTTTCAAGCCTTATGTGTATATGATCTCTGTTTCAAGTGTGTCAAAAGTTTTGAAAACCTATCCACGTGGCCGACCTACTTCCAATATGATGATGATGGGTCTGAAACTCACCTTTGGATGGATCGACTTGAGTCTTTCTTAACACACACATGAGCTTGATTTGATTTTGATCTACTGAATGAACCAGAACATAATTTGGGTCACATCCACGGTTTCAAACTCGAGTATCCAGCTACATAAAATATTAATAACAATTTAGTATTTGGTTAACGAACTTGGGTTTGGACCTTAAATTTAAATTTAGGTAAGGATTTGAGTCTTGTAACCAGACCCAATCTAGGTACCATTTGGACTTGACACCGTCACCACCCCAAATCCCCAATCAGGGTTAAGGGCTAAAGGGTGGCGACGGTGCATGATTTTCGAGAATAAATATTTGATCTGCACACATTTTCTAATAGGATTTCGCTATGTGAGAATAAATGTTTGCAGTTACGGTAGTTTTCGCTCCTACACAACAAGAAAAGTAACTTTTAGTGATAGTTAAATAGTGATTGTTTTAATTTTTGGCCGCTAAACATGCTTATCAACAACTGATATTATAATCTGTCACAAATGGCAAAAAAATATTAGGTTAGCAGCCACGGATGCTAGTTTCTGCTGTTAAAAGGTTCAACTTTTCGTCCCCACTTATTTGAAAGGAGGTCCCTACTTTTAATGTCTCTAAACTCTCCACGCATTTGAACTCCCCACCGAAAACCCTAAAAACCTCTCAAGTGATTAGGGATTAGTTTCTTCTTCAAATTGCTTCTTCGATCTGCTGCTTCCCCTACTTTCTATGTCTTTAAACTCCCCACGCAATTGAACTCCCCACCGAAAACCCAAAAAACCTCTCAAGCAATTAGGGTTCAGTTCCTTCTTCGATCTGCTGCTTTTTCAAAAATTTGTTGAAGAATAGTACAAGGAGCTGTGATTTGAAGCCGCAACATTTTTCTTCTTCTTATTCAAAAATCCATTGATCTGTCACACTCCAAAAAGCCGTTGAAGCAGCACTTTTCACACTCCAAGAAGAAGCTCATCAACGGTCCAAACGGTTAGATTCGAATCATCTCAGCTATTTCTGTTTGTGCATGTTCTTTCGATCGAATTTGCTACATGATCTGTGATTGTGCGGAAGAACTGATTTTGGTGTTGTGTTGAAGTAGCCTTGACACCTTCTCTCTCTTCTTCGTTTTTTTCATAATTTGGTGTAGAGAAAGAAATCTGCTGAGAATTTGAGTTGGAGCTGATTAGTGTAAGTGAGATCGGTCAGTATCTGTTGTGATGATCATGATTTTAGTGAGATTAATGGATGTGATTAGGTTTTTCTTGCTCACATTTTTTTTTGTTTTCTTCCTTACAAGGGTTTTAGATCTAGTTGTTGCATTGTAAGTTAGATTAGCCTCTGAAATGATCTTCTGATTTTTGTTTAAAGAAGATTAATGCATATGGTTCTGGTTTTTCTTCGTTTAGATTCCGCATTTTCTTCCTTATTAGGGTTTTAGATATCGTTGTTGTATTGTAAGTGGGGTTAGTCTCTGAAAGGATCTGCTGATTGTTGTTTAAGTGAGATTAACACATATGGTTCTGGTTTTTCTGCATTTTGTTTTCGCATTTTCTTCTTTAATAGGGTTTAAGACCTTCTTGTTGTTGATCTTGTTGTTAATGTAAGTGGGATTAGTCTCTGTAGTACTCTGCTGATGATTGCTTAAGTGACATGAACACATAGGGTCTGAGGAATGCTCCTATTGTTATTTTCTCCATTTTCAATGGAAAAAGGCTTTTTATTTTTATGTGATATGGGATATAGGGTTAAGGTTGCAGTACATCTGCCAATGTTTACTTTTCATGCCATGCCAGCGGCATTCTGTTTTTTCTTCCTGTGGTTATGGGTTATTTAAAGGCATCAACTGTTTTGAGCTTTAATTATAGTATATGGTTTTATCATAGTTGTTTTGCTCTTCGTAAATATACATATATTTCAAGGGGTATTTGAATATCAATTTGTCAAGTCTATACTCTATATGCTTGGAATTACTTGTGGTTTTTCTTTGTTAAGTTTTCAGAGGTTATTTTGTTTACTCTGTTCACAGTTTAAGGGTGTTCTAGGGAATTGTTAGAGGTTACTTTATGCTTATTAAGGAATTTTGTTTTTCCATTTAAAAGATTTTGGTTAATGGATGGATCTCTTTATGCATTTTGGCATTTTGGGATTTGTATTCTTGTAGTGATGAGGTTAAGGGAGAGCAGGCGGTGAAATTTTTTTCCTTTTTCAGAGTATTTTTTTGTCTCTTATTTAGCTTATATGCAACTTATCCTATCATTGTTTTTATTTTTTATTTTTGAGAAAATGCCATGACTACTATGTATCTGATCATACTTTCAGCCTCTTTTGCATTTTGGTGGTCAAATTTTGGTTGAAGATTTTGATCTGCGGGTTTGGTTTTGATGGTGTAATCCAGTTCATTTTGTTTTTAATCTTTTATTAAGGTTTTATTTTACAGAATTTGAATTGGAGCTTGAGCTTGAGATTAATTTGATGTTTTTATTATCTGTGGATTGGTACAATCTTTATCTTTTTCTTGTAATGGAATGAAGGTTTTAGTGGATTTGATGTTTTTATTATCTGTGGACTGGTACAATCTTTCTTTATCTTGTAATGGAATGAAGGTTTTAGTGGATACTAGCAATAATCAAGGAGTTGTGGAATTGTGATTTTTTTTTTCTCTCCTAGAGTCTTGGATTCAATACTTAAAGTAGTTGGGCTAGCATGTGAATATAAATGAAGAAGAAAGATGATTATCTCTTTCCCAAGTCACAAATCCTAAAATTTTCACCAGAAGGATGAGAAATTTCAAAAATTAATGATTAGCTTTTGTGGTTACACAACCCTAAAGCATGGGCCTAGCTTGCAAGGAGATGGTGGACAAGAAATGTGGGAGCTAAAACCTAGAACAAGGATTGATGTTGGTACATTAGAATCCTAGCTGAGTAAATGAGTGTAGGGAGGGGGGTTTTGTTTCCCTGATGTGATCACTTTGATGTTGGAGCACATGGAGGCTACGGTCATTTCAGGGTTCTGGTATCAGATTTGTACATCAAGATTTGTACAACTATCCGTCTGTTAAGGCAATATCAAGCTAATAAAAAGAGGAAATACTAAAACAATACATGATAAAGTCAAAATCACAAAGGTGATGTATTTCGTAAGGCAAGTTGTGATATTTCACATCCTCTTTTTCTCTCTGCCTTTTGCTGGTTGATATTTCATTTGCCTTCACTAAAATCACTTTCTGATGTTTTGGGGTAGAATTTTTTAGCAAAATTTGAAAACCCATTTGAAAGAGTGACTGAGCTGAGAATACACTATATAGAGATATACAAATCTTGCCTTATTTGCTTTTTTTTTTTAAACTAGAGATATAGAAATATTGCCTTATTTGTGCTTGCTGTGTTTTCCGCAGATTGGAGATTGAGGATTTCTAGTTGCAGGAAAGGATTTCTTGTATTCTCATTTGCATTCTCCTCCTCCTTCTGGTTGTTTTTTTATTTTATTTTATTTTATTTTTGGGGTGGGGGGGGAGGGTGTTTAGAATATTAATCTTCTGGTAAGACTTCCATCACCAACAGGTGGTAATTTTGCTTATGAAAGATTCACTAGGGCAAATTGGCACATTTGGTTGTTTGTAAATATATATTTTTTGTAAGCTGGTTGTATGTAAATCTTAAAGTAGTTAATGAACCATGTTGATTTGTTCACTAGGGCACATTTGTGTGGCTTTTTTTTTTTTTTTATGGAAAAAGTGTGAAAAGTGGAATGAATTTTTGCAGTGTAAAAAGTTCCAAGTTTTATGCAGTTGTTTTTCCATGAGCAAAAAATGAAAAAAAAAAAAAACTAACTTTTCTGCGATTCCATGAAAAACTATTTCCAATGGAGGGGGTTTGAGCTTGGTTTCCTATTGAGTGTGGAAAAGGTTATCCACAGAACTTGTTTTCCATTGTCCATAGACGTGCCCTTGGATTTGTGGCATTGCCAGTGTATTTGCTTGATAGTGTGCCACACCTATTAAACATTTAAAGACATGTATGGAATGCTCACCAATTAATTTGACTGGGGAGAAAGGCTCACATAATGTAAAAACGTTTGAACTTTTTGTAATGTTTTAATCAAGTGTATTATGCATGGTTGATCTTATGGTGAGCTCAAAACATGTCAAGAGTGAAATATTTTTCATACCTATACAAGAACGAGGCATTTCTTATGAGCAATTCAGATTTTAAATAGGTGGACCTACCGTGGATGAAAGATAGATCTTTTGTAGTACTTTATTCAAATATACTATATACATGATGGGCCCTAGGCATATTAGAGTGTACTTCTTTGTTTTTGATTTTTGGCTTTACGCTTGGGGTTCTTTCTTGTATGTCACTAGTGTAAAATTGCAAGTTAGTACATAGCCACTTATTCAAAATTCCTAGAGCAAGACTCATAGCAAGAACCAAGAGGTCAGAAAAAGGGAGCTTTTGTTTCTTGAACAGCATATGCAAGAAATTAGAGTGGTTTTAATGCAGAATTTTTCAAAGTTTGAGTAGTTATTCAATAGTTCTTATTGAAGGGAACCAGAAGCCAAATATGCATGCTAATCAGATACTTCTGGTAGGCTGCAAATTAAATGATGAAATTGGATTATAGTTATAAATACACGGTTGGGCCTCTTTGAACTTGGATGCTCTGCAGCCAAGTTTCAAAGAACAAAACAACACTTTGGTTATCTCAGCCTCAGGCTTTTCCAAAAAAAAAAAAAAGGAAACAAGTGTTCTCATAGATGGTAAAAAGAATAAGATTGGCACTGATTGGACCAGTAGCAAGTTACTATGAAGTGTCAATTATATGTGAATATAATGGACTTGATAGTAAAGTTGTTTCTTTTTTCCTATTTTCATTTTTCTGGAAAAATGCAAGTAAGTTAGGGGTTAAGATCGTCCCTTATCTTTTCATTTCAACTGTATGTGATGAGATTTTATTGTATCATTATTAGAGTCGTAGATTAGATTTTGGTACTATAAGAATCAGATTTGATAGGATGCTTAGCCTCTAATAAGCTCCCTTCCATTATGGCTAGCTTGAAATGAACTTAAATAAAAGTTCATTGGTGCACATGCTAAGTGACTATTATTGAATATATGTCATCTTCTCCACAAGCAGGAGTCCAGCCATTGCAGATGGATACTCAAACATCTACGTCAGGTAATTACATAGCACCCCTCTTATTGGTGTGTTTTTTCCCGAAATGCCATGAACAAAAGAAATACAAGACAAAATCAATTCATCACTATTTTTCAGCCAATATATATTAATTATATTTCATTTTTCGCTCTCTATTTTATAGTTTCGTATACACATCTGATATAGGATCTTTCTTTATGTGAAAACTCAGTATAGGACTCTTCCTCTGTTTCACATGCATATTTGAAGTACACTAGAGTTGATACATGCATAATTCTCTAGCCTGGTTCGAAACAACTGAGTTTTCTTTAGCTGGTGACATATTGAGTGCCTGGACAAAGTTGAACTTGGTGTTGTTGATTATATTGTTGGGTATTTGCATATTTTGTTTATTATATTATTGGGTTTCATCTTATTTGGGTGTTGAGAGCTGAATGGATTTTTTTAGATTACATTATTACATGGACATCGCTCTCTCCTCTCTCTCAGATCGACTTACATTTGGGATTTTTTCATTCATATTTTTCCGTCATGTGCACTACTCGAAATAAGAAAGAATGAAAATAGTGGTGGTTTGCAGATCAGTCATAACAGCTTTCTGGTGACTTAAGATTCAAACATAATAATGTGTTTCTCATGTATAACATTTGCATATGTGATAATTACATATGAGCTATTTACATATGTAAAATCCATTTTCTTATCCCATGCATGAAAGGCAAACAACCCAAATGCATAGTTCATGCTACATATTGGTTGTATGCTAGTTAGTTTGTAAATAACATTGAATGAAAAATTTGAACTAGCAAAGCCAACCTAGCAAAGCCAACCTCAGATAGAAAGCCGGGCCTTGGGCTTTCTATCCAAGCCCGGCCCAAACTGTACTGGGCCCGGATCAAGCTCAAGCTGGCCCAGCCCACGAGCACCCCTAGATTAAGCCCATTGTCACTACAAACCAATCTCTCGTTGAGGCCCTTGGCAAATCCATTATCTTTTTGAAATAAGCAATAAAATTCTTAAGGTCAATTGCATTGCACGCACTTAAACATATAGTTGTTTCTGCTCTCCACATTGCCTAACACTACCTAAGAACACAGGCTTTAGAATGACAATTCCCAAAGGGAGTTAGTTAGTTGATCATATTCAAAACATTCATGCCACCAATCCAAATTACCATCATCAGGAATGTTAAGGGCATATAATCTCCGGTCTGAACTAAACTAAACCATAGCCCTTAATTTGATAGATGGGAAGTCATATAATTAGCCCCACCTCACCTAATTATCCTAGCCCTTAATTTGACATCTTTGAAGTTTAACGATATCTTAACCATGGATGTTTTTTAATACAATTATATCTCAATGAGGACAGCGGGCACAAAACCCCAATGGACAAGCGCCTGACCGAATGGAGATGTTTAGATTGACCCATACACACCGGGATGGACAGCTCGTGGATCGGGCATCAGAGGATGCCTTGGTATGTTTAAGTCTTGTTAAATAAAATTTTTTCCCACTTGTAATTTAATTTAATAATAGATAAACTGCTTAATGTAAGTACTTGATTATGAATTGCAACGACGACTCAATGAAAGAGTTAGCCAGTAGCTAGAGAGCCCAGAGAGAAGTTGTGCACGGGATGACGTCTTCACCCAAGTGATGGGAGAAGATAGACATGGCCGGGTTTGCACCTTTGGGTTGGGTGTCACTCCCTCCGATATCTATGGCTCACGAGTTCCAGTTGCTGAAGCTAGGGAGATGACAAATGCTGAGAGAGCTCAGAGGATAGCAGTTGGACAACGGGTGGTTGCCGTGGAAGAAAGAATGAGTCGCATGGAAGCCCGTATGAACCAGATGATGACATGTTTTTAGATGTTCACCGAGCATGGCCATCCATCTTCTTCATTTGAGCCCGTGGGTAGCATACAATAGATTTAAAAATTAATTTTATTTGGGTGTAATTCCATTTAAAGTTTCTACTAATATTACTTATTTCATCCTAGTAGGTTTTTGGTGCTCCTCCCGATGTCCAGCGTGATGTTTGACATGGGTAGCGTACAAGAGAGGAGCTCAAAGTCTCCTCTCTAACCCCTAAGGTGCTTCTTCTTCTTCTTCCCTCTTTTCTCTCTTCTTCTCCTATGTCCTCTCCTTTTCTTTTCTCATATAGTGTGTATGTGACTACTTATAAATTGAATATGCTTAATCATCTTTAGGTTGTATAGTGTTGGACAAGCCTATCTATTAGTCCATTATAGTTAACATGTTCCTTGCAGGCTGATCTAGAGGGGACAGGCCTCCGCTGCTCTCCCCAGAGGTTCATCCTGCAGAAAGATGCAACAGGAAGGCAGGAGGGATTGAATCGGGTCGAGTAGGGGAATCGGAAGCAAGCGACCAAAAAGGGCGGAATACTAGACTCGCCCTTGGACGAGACAATTCTTCTTTCCCCAAGCAAGGGCTGGTAAACTCGTTCCACAGACTTCTCGAGTCAAGAAGTTTGAAACAACATTCTGTTTGGGATATGTGGCTGGAGGCACTTGTTTACTACATATAAATTTGAAATTTTGTTGCACTTGTTTACTACATCAATTTCTTGACCACTATTAGCTACCTATTGTTATTATCAAAATTGTGTTTTATCTTGTTCGTGTTCCTGCTTTCATTAGTATGTATTTGGATCTTGTGGTACAAATTATATTGCATTTTCTAACTCATTGCCCTCTAATGATAACTGACCTGGATCATGGTGTCATGGCAAGAATGTGTATGGCTGTTCAGGCATTTGTACCGTCTGAATCAAAGGAGTTCCTGAATGTTCTGGCTTGGTTCGTTCTATTTCTCATGCAGTTGTGTAATTCAAGGACCTCAATGGTTGTTCCATGTTTAATATCATTTGTAGCAACATCATATTTTGATACTCGTTATAGGTTCAAGCATTACCCCATGTGTTCTAGGTTCTGGAATGACAGACACAGTATTACTTCCAGGTTTAAGACATGTTAACATTCATTTCTTTTCGGGATTGGTTCACATCCACACAAAACCATGTGTGTAGTTCTTCCTCTCTCTCTCTCTCTCTCTAGCCATTGCACTGGTTAGAAATAGTTTATCTTTAGAAGAGGTGAATGGTGAAGGATATAAGATGCAAATGTACATGGGCATTTGGCTCCAAAGTATTGTGACCTGGCCCATTTGCAACCATGAAGGTCAAGCCAAGTTCTTGAACTATGATTATTATCCATTTATCCTCTATGCTACTTTTGGGCCATTGCAAACTCAATCAAGAGCCCACCTGACAAATGGCCACCATGACACTAATTTAATGGTATAATTCCTTGGTACTTACAGTGCAGCCTTTTGAAAGATAGTGTGTTGACAAAGACATAGATTTGCTTAGTTCATTTCACTGCATTAAATTGGTGCAGGCCTGTGTTATTTTCTGAAATCTGAACATAATGCATGCAAAGAGTGTTGTCAACATTTTTAGGCCCAAATACCACTTCTGAAGTCTTCCCCACTTGTTGACATGAAGGGGATGCAGAAAAAAGGGAGGAATCAATTTAACCAGACTATCCTTCAATACACATCAAACAAGAGTACGGTTAAGAAACATTGAAAGTGGCTTCATGATATCTGGTAACACTGCTACTACAATTGCTAATCCTATTTGTAAGCCCTCACAACCAAGCAAGTAGACTTTTAAGATTGTTTGTCCCCCCATGTTCTACCATAGACTCTTCCCAAAGAGGAAGCTTCATGTGGCCGTCGGCCTCAGTGCCTTTCACTAGCTGTCTCAGGTGCCATGAAATTGTCTCTCTTCTCTCTCTCTCTTCTTGTGTATGTGTGTGTTTTTGTGTTAATCCTATTAGGAAGTTTAGAAAGCAGCAAACACTAGTATAGGTGTGTTTTTTTTTATGTTTTGTTTGTGGGTTGGAAAGAGAGTTTGTGAAATACAATTTAGTTGATGGGTTTCCTTCAATTTTTCTTTGTTGGGTGGGAATAAACTGGGTCACTTTCTCACTCTAAATTACACCATGTTAGGTGGGTTCTTCTCTAGATTTTATTGAGTTGGGTTCCCTTCTTTTTGAGTAACAAGCTGGGAAATTGGTAACAAACACCCCACTAGATTGGGTAAGTAGGCTAGAAAGCTGGGAGAACAAACATACCACTTAAAAGGACTAGCATATCTCTCTCTCTCTCTCAACATACCACTTACAGGACTAGCATCTCTCTCTCTCTCTATTAGATTATTGGATTCCAAGGGAGCAAGGGAAATGATTTGTTTGGTACAGTATTTGATGAAAAGGCCACCACATCTTCCATCACCAATCTCACCGTTGGTCAGAGCCTAGGAGAAATTCACCAGCAGTGCACCACACTACCAAGAAGTAGTAGTCATGAACATTGAGCAGTAGAGATGGTGAAGCCTAAAGAACCATGCCAGGGACACATGGAAATAGTATGGTGCAGAAGCCAGGAATGGACAAGCATCAACCTTGTTCTTTTTTTCTTCTTTTGATTCTTTTTGGTTGGGGCTGTTAATGGCTCAATTGGATGGGACTAGGCTAAGTTTAGGATCACAACTCTTTATTGGCACTGGTCTTGATCCTGAGTTCAACTCTCCTGAGACTTGAGCCCAAAGATGGCTATTGAGTTATGACTGTCATGATCTAAGCTCAAATTGGTGGACTTAGGTTTAAGTTTGGGGTGTGAAGATCCTGGATCCTAAGTTTGGGTCTTGATCGGACTTGGATGCATGCTTTTTCCTCAAGTGGCTTTGGGCCTCCCATGACCCTTAGCAGGTGGGCTTCGAATAAGGAAGTAGGGTCCATATTGCAATTAAACTAGGATTTAGTTAATTTATACTCTAATAACATTATTCAAATTCTATTGGTACATCACAACCACTTGTATTTGGTACCCCCCACAATGCATGGGTTAAATTAAAGCATTTACGAATATTGTATATAATGGAGGTTAAAATACATTTTTTGCAAAAAAATAAAAATAAAAAAAAGAGGTTTTAGCGGTGGATAGCGGTGGATAAAAAAATCCGCCGCTAATGTTCCAATTGTGGCG
This sequence comes from Persea americana, assembly GCA_029852735.1. Lineage (NCBI taxonomy): Eukaryota > Viridiplantae > Streptophyta > Magnoliopsida > Laurales > Lauraceae > Persea > Persea americana. Next base: position 22,790,213 of record CM056816.1, read on the forward strand.
GTTTTTTATCAGCCACTAAACGCATCAGTGATGCATATATTTAGCGGCAGCAATTGTGACAGAAATTTTCCGTCGCTATATCTTTTAGTGGCAGAAAATTAACTTTTAGTGGCGGAAAAAACTACCGCTAAAAGACAAAATTACTGTTGTGGTACAATCCTTCAAAGGGTCAAGGACAGTCAAAGAGATGATCTAGACTTGCTCAGGATCATGGACAACATTGCAGAAAGGCTGGATTTCAAGTTATTGAGGGTGTGTTATATTTCAAGGACAAACTTTGTGCGCTGAATGTTGAGGACTCGAAGACAAAGATAACAACAAGTGCACATCACTCTAAATAATATGGGATGCAGCCTATAAGCACCAAAATGTACCATAATTTGAATAGTCATTATTGGTGGAATAATATGGCGCGAGAGATTGCGGGATTCATCGCTAAATGTTTTTCCTGTCAATCGATCAAAGGGGAATGCCGAAAGCCTCCCAGATTTCTACACCAGTTGGAGATCCCAAAATGAAAATGGGAGAACATAACAATGGATTTTATTTCCGGTTTGCCGCTGCCGAAGAAGAAACATAATGTTGTTTGGGTTGTAATTGATAGATTAACTAAGTTAGCTCACTTCATACCTTTTAGGATAGGGACAAAGATGGGTGAGATGGCCAAGTTGTACGAGAAGATCGCTGGTTCAAAGTCGTCGGAATCTTGTGGCAAGTCAGCTGACAAGAAAACAAGCAATATGTTAGCAAATGACGACATGGACAAAAAAAAAAAAAGCCCCTTGGTTGCCGGCGACCTTGGAAATTTAAGTCACCAGATTTTCGCCAAAAACCCATTTTTGGGTGTCTTTTTGTGTTCCGAGCTATTTGGCTTATGTGATTTTCCAAAATTTTGATTTTCGGGGCACAAAGTTCGTTGATCTTCGACAAATCATGGATTCACCGTCGAAATCATGGGTTCGTCATCAAATACTTTGAAATCGCCAACCGGCTGACCAAGAAAGCACACTTTCTGACAGACCAATCGAGAAATCAACAGGATAGATGGTACTGGCCTACTGATAGCAATTAGTTTCTAAAATTATATGATCATCTGACAACAATCTGCATGAGAAATCCACTGGCAATCGAGGCTTCCTACGTCGCGGGTAGAATTTCTAAAGACGCGGCGCGGCCTGCGACTCTTCAGGTACTTTGGCGGCCACTTAATGCGGTTAATGACCCATTTTATGACAAATTAATGTGGTTGATTACTCTTTATTCTAGACGGCCCAATCAAAAGCCAATGAATGACAGTTACAAGTAAGACAAAACTATGGCATTAAACCATGAAACTCCTCCTATCATGGAGTTTAAATGCAATTAAAGGCCCTGCAAAATAGAACTCTTTCTGAATTGTATTTTAAATCTATTTCATTTTTAAATACTAATTTATTTTTTTTACAAATAAATCTTTTTGACAACGTTTTTAAATAATCACCCAAATAATCCCTAACTTTAAAAATATTGTGACATTTTTAAGGGCATGTTTTCTTTCATAGAATTGAGTTCCTAAGAATTCTAGAGAAAGCATTTCTATCAAAGTTGGTAAAATTGAAGAATAAGGGTCAAGATTGGCAAATGACCATCATAATCTCCTCCAAGTGGAAAATTATTACTTGTTATCACCTAGTAAATCAATCATAGGAAAGTAAGATCCTATCTACATTTTACCTCATATTTTTCACCTCTTCAACTTATAAAAACTCCCTTATCAGAACCCATTTACAATTAATTCCTAAGAAATCAATTCCATACGGGCATATCCTTCACAAGTACAAGAGATAATCGAATCAACATTAATATGGTAAAGTAGAAGACGAGAATTGTTGGAAGTGGGTGGACCTCTTGGATAGGTTTCAAAACTTTTCACCAACTAGAAGTGATGAACACCTATCCAAAAGCCATCAATACCCAATGCAGGATGCATGTCCTCAATCTCAGCCATCATGGTCAGCAAACAAACCTATCAAAAGGATAGAAACAGCACTAAACATGCAACCACCAAATTCCACAACATATAAGGAGTATAAAATATCTATGGAGCTTGGTTGTGCTCTAATGGAGAACTTGATACAACTCTTTGATGAAAAGCTCTTCTAAGATCAGAATCTCCAGTGCCCAATTGTCTTCCACGCTATAACCCGCTTTAGATCTCTGTCCTCAAGGGAGATGGTGGAATCTCCAAGAGAAAGTCTACCTAGAATCACTAAGGAAACTAGAAGGGAACTATAAGAGAGAGAGAAGAAGAAGAATGCAACTCTTGCAAACTTAAGAGAGAGGTGGGCGTGCACAACTCCTTGGAATAAGGCATAGACGTCCAAGGGTGCTCCCTCCTCTTCCTTTTATAGCTTTTTAACCTTCTCTCTTAGTGTATTATTAGAAGTCCAACTTCCATTACACTTAGTAACCCTTTGCTCTACTATTACTACTATTAGAATGCTCACATCAAATAGAAATAGTAGCTTTCCTTTTCTAGTTCAAATAGAATTAGTAAAGATCCAATCTTGGGCTAGCGTGGGGACCACTAGGGATTCCATAGAAAGCTGGCTCCAACTAGGACACCCGACGCCACATCTCATGTGCAATCCGGGCCCACAATTAATTGCAAATAACTCCACTATATAGATGCAATTGAACTCCAGTCTTAGGAATAAATTACATGAAGACCCTAGACTTCCCTATCACTACAAGTAGGTCCCTCTATCAATATCCATTGATCAATTGGTCAAACTGTCCCACCAATTTAGATCCATATCTTTTTATCCTTGAGACCCAATTAATTATAGTAATCATTAGTACCACCTAATTAACTCTTAATTGAGATGGGTGTACACTTACCAATGATAGATCCATTAATTGGTATAAGGGGAAAAGATAGATTTCATCTTGACCATTAAATGTTCTCACAGTCCTACTACCACGTACCCAAGACACCGAGGTGTTGACCTACAATTGGCCTCACTCATTGGTGACTCAAAGCAAATGAATAGATAGAAACTTGAGTTCATCAATGTCTCAGGGTTGAGGGCCCATTGCTAGGGAATTATGAGAACAAACCTTTAAAGAAAAGACAATATCCTTAAGGTGCTTCTCATTGTCCTTTAATACATCTAATGTACCAGTATAATGATCTAGAATCTTATATTCCTATGATCGAGACAGATTATACTATTTCATAGTGATCATAATACTGCAACCTTGTCAGATGAGATGCCCAATCTCATCACTGGTTGTGAATGAATTTAAGTATAAGATCTGTGACACATGTCTCCTGTATGTAGATCTCATCCATACACATGTGTTACATCTAATATACTTATGGACTTCGGTTCATCTCATGAGCCAGTATGTCATTTGTATTGGTTATGTGCATTTAAGTAATAAAACACCATTCATCTCATGAAAGGAAAACATGAATATATTAATAAAATAAAGAATTTAATAGATTTATTACATCAACCTTAATGGATTGAGACCATAAAACTAACAAGAATAACCGATTGTGACCCCTATTGTCTTTGAGAAAACTAACAAAAGAGTCAATGCATTGGTCACTAAGCTGCCTGTTGGCGAACACCTCCTTCATCTACATTGCATTGGCCCTATAAATGTCCCCATTAGCTTCAACAATCACTGTCCTCAAAGTCTTGGCAACATCTGCTCCAATAAAAGATCCATCCATCTCGTCCCTTGGCACTTCCAACCCCAACCTCTTCTCGCTTATCCACCGAGCATTGAGACCTTGGTCGTACATTAATGGAAATATCACCAGAGGCCTACCTAGCCCAAGTGCCTCTATAATCGAACCCCAACCACAATGTGTCAAGAACCCTCCAATCAATGGATGGGCAAGTATCTTAAGCTATGGGACCCACCCCTTCCAAACGATGCCACGGCCATTGATCTGGTCCTCAAAGCCCAGTGGCAGAATCTCAGGGTTATTGGCTCCACTCTGCAGAGCCCAAAAGAAGGGCAATTGAGCTTCCTCTAGGCCCAAGGCCAGCTGGTGCACTTGATCTTTGCTCGGTCTCACCTCACTTCCAAAAGCTATATACACTGTGGATCCATGGGCTTGTTTGTCGAGCCACTCACGATCAGGCCAAACCTCATCTCCACCATCCACTTCCTGGATCGAAAGGGGGAGTAATCCGATTGGAAAGACTGGCTTTTGATGGAGATCCTCCAGAAGATGTTACCAATCCGAGCTGAACTCCATGCAATCATGGATCGCAATGATGTGGCACTCTCGATGGTCGTTTCATACCTTTGTAAGTCGGTAACCCCAGAAGACATTGGCTGTAGGAGCTTTAGGATTGGGATGGCCTCGTGTGAGTGGAGTGAGACAGTGGTGGGGAATTGGACCCATGGGGGCACGTTGGTTAGACTATCTATGTCCATGAATCGGCGACCCTCTATCACTTCGAAAAATGACCCAAAGAACCCGTACGCAGGTGATGGGTAGATGTTGAAATGCGCACATGGTAGCTTGCGAGGCACCCAATGATTGACTGCATCTTAGATGATCTAATCAATGGCCGCAGACTCCAGAAAAGCAACTGCATGTCCTTCTAGACCGTCGAATGCATTCTTGAGGCAGTGCATATGATCAGGGCTGATGTCCATGGTCGACTCGGCGCCATCTGGGAGGCCATCCGCATGAGGTAATGGACGGCTCACTAGATCTATGTCGAGAGATAGATGGGGAGGGATTTTGGGGAAACATTGGATATTTCTTCGGGTGCAGATGAAGGAGATGTAGTATCCCCTCTCGGCCAAGGCCTTAGAGAGCTCAAGAAAAGGGCCTATGTGACCAAAAGCCAACCAAGGCATCATAGCAATGCGCAGCACACCATCATCATCCATTGTGAAGGCAAAGGGGAAAGGTTAGCAACCCTTCAAAGTGTCCTGGGCAGGTCTATATAGGAAAAGTTAAATCATTCTACTTGAGAAGTCTTACCCCTAGTTTCAAGAAAGGGGCCTACTTTTCGTGGAAAAATAAGACCTAGAATCCATCGGTGCCTCGATCTGACTTCATTTTTAACAAGTCCCCCGTTATACCGACAGAGTCCGGATTTCCTGTGGCTCACTTGGCTCTATGAGTTTAAGAAGGCAATAAGTCAAGTTACATAATAATTTCAGCCGCAAACAACCCATTTTCACTTTAAGTCTATGCCCAAAAACAAAATTGGTCCTAAAGAATTACAATTGTAAAATAGCTCTATTTTGTTTTTTCACAACTCAAGTTACATACACCCCAGGATTGCATACAACCATGCTAAGTTTTACATACACCTGAAAATTAAATAGACCAAATCTATCAATCATAAGTGGCCCATAGTAGAGTAACATTTCTTCTTTTTCTATTTCCATATATGGAATACTCTAGTGAACACTATAGTATAGAAAAACGACAAAGAAAGAAAAATTTACTGCTACTCCCAAATATAAAATAATCTTATATTGGTTTTTCTTGTCTTTAAATATGAATTTTGTAACAACTATGAAAACATCACTGCAGAGATAAAACTTGGGTTGAGCCTTATTAGAACCCAACCGACCTGCCCAACCAAACCCGATTTGAAGCTGGCTATGGTTTAGGACTTCAGGTTGTGATTGGGGTAGGTTGTAAATTGTAATTAAGAAAGTACTATAAACACGATATGCCACTTTAGCTGAGCAGGAGTTAGGTCAAGTCATGTTTAAGTTTGCCCAAGGAGGGAAGGTCCACCTTGTAACCCAACACACCAACACAACTACTAATATCCCTTTGAATCAACACCTATTTGAAGAAACTGTATCTGCATGCAACCTATGATTTGATCTATAGAAACTCAAACTCCCACATGCAAACTTTAATTGTGGAGGACTTCTTAATTTGGATGAATTTGATAAATCGCGATAGATATCAAGATAAATGGATGGAAGCTAGTGGCTTCCATCTAACAATTTCCCGTAAAGTTAGTGAGACCAGGTATTATACTTGGGACTTTGTATGCGCATGGAATTAATTCCTTGTTTTTAGGCTTTTATTTATGTGACCCGAGTCCGACCCAAACCTGACCCATCAACACCCCTTAGGTCCTAACCTACTTCCCACACCCACAATTGGCAGTTCTGAGAATCTATTCACTGTATACAGATAATCTAATCTAAACCATTTGATCAACAAACCCTAAAAATAAAGCAACCCCCACAAGCCACAGCCCACCACATTCTTTGATAATGCCATTTTAAAAAAGTTTCATCATTTTATTTGATGCATTTGATCCGATGCTGATTGGATGTAGGACCCAAACGCCATCAACATCATTTCATTTTTTTTAATGAAAAAGGAAAAAGAAAAGGAGAAAAAGAAAAAAATCCCATTTGTTAAATTCCTAAAATGGGTCCCACCCCACGAGGCCACAGGCATTCATGATGGATAACAAGTCACATCACGAAAAAGAAAAGAAATCCAGTACATCCCCAAAGCAAAAGAGGGATCATTGCAACCCTCCAGCTAGGATCGGTCTTTCATTTGAGCAAGACAAATCAGACTCTATAGACTGATTGTCAAGAAGTCGAACACCAGAGTGGACACCATCCATTGGTAATCCACGCCCCTCAATATGAACGTCTTACCGGTGTATAGGATTTTCTGAAGATTTATTCCTAAGGAGTTGGTCCCACCGTTTGGTTGAGGAATTTATTAATAACATGATTGATAAATATAATTAATAATACATAAGATTGTATTAGTCACAGCATTAACAGATTTCTCAATCGTATAGTAGGACTACTTCTTTTGGCGTAAATTTTGCGAAAAGCTCACTCATCGGTAGGGTGTTCATTTTCGAAGGATTTGATTATCAATAGATGAACCTCAAAGCGGAGTTCCACTTGTTTAACTCAGAGAAACCAACATCCTCAAGTACCCAACCAAATCTGATAAATTAACCTATCTTAAATTTCCACTTGAGTTTGATTTGGTGTACTCTAAGAATACGGATAAAATTTTCAGATTGACTGTTTGACACCATGGGATTCTATAAAAAATATAGGGATCCAAATACCTAAAACTGTAACTATGCTACGTATCCATCTATAGATGCCATTTATACCAAAATATTATTTAACTAAAAAGTCTTTGGGTCATATTTTTGGGTAGGTATCTTAGATTCACATTAAAGTTAGGATTTGACCTAATAAAGGTATGGGTCTGCGTGATTCGGTTTGAAAGAGATGGTTTCCTACCAGTCTAGAAGGTGACCGGAGCCTTTGCAATATTGTTTTGGGAGCATGTGAGAGCTATTTCTTCGATACCATATTTGTTGAGGGTCTCCATCAGCAATCACTATTTAGGACATCTATCCCTGCACCCTCCCACCCCTGACTCTGATTTTTCTCCTTTTTTTTTTTTTTCTAATTTCAACATTAGATGGGAGGAATGGTAAACTATTCTAATACTAATGTGGCCTAATTTAAAGCGTCGGGTCATCAATTCATCCACTCAAATTGAATTCGCTCTATTAGATCCTTAAATTTTACCAAAATATGAGATGGTCTCACCTAAGATAAAATATATGGTTAAGAATATGATTAATACTTGTGTCAATCAAATCATTAATCATATATTCAAATTTACGGTTGACCAACTCCTTTTATTTTTAATAGGGAAAATTTCAAGTAAGGCCTTAAGTTTTTACCTTATTTCAAAAAAGGACATAGGTTTCAAATATCTTCAAAATAGTCCATAAGTTTTTCAATAAGTTTTCAATTAAGGACTACCGGTCATTTAAAGAAATTCCTTGGTGACTTTTTCTTTCTCAAAATTTTTAAAATACCAAAATTAACCTTCAATTAAAGTCATGACATGATTCCGACAGCCATTATATGCAACTAATCGTGCAAAGACGTTGCCATTGATCACAGTGAGGACGCCGGTGAGAAAAATGAGGGGAATATAGAGAAAGTGAAGGATGGTTTTATTTCAATGAAGGGTAATCTTAATATCTCAAAAATAAATAACCAAAGACACAAAAGTGGCCTGAAACCCTAGTAAACGATGGAATTTGGCCTCGAGAGGGTGGTGCTCTTGAATCCCTTGGATTGATAAGGCTTGTGTAGCTCGTCGTTTTCTTCAAAACAAGTACTCACCCGTCACCTAGTTCCACCGAAAATATTTAGAATTTGACAAACAAAAATTAAAATACAAATTGATCTAAAAACAATGAATTAAAAATAAGAAAACAACCAGAATAATTTTTTTTTATTTTTTTAAATGTAGCGAAAAGAAAATGTAGCGAACACTCCCCGGCAACGGCGCCAAAATTTGGAAGTGCATCGTCAACACTCCAAAATATAAAACCTTATTTCTAGATTCAACACAAAAAGAAAACCGACACAGTAGCTAGGTGAGTAAGGGTCGATCCCACAGAGAGTGTTCACTATTTCTTTTTTTTATTTATTTATTCCAACCGATTCTAACAAAACACTAAATCGGGGGTTGGAGTTTTGATCAAACTGATTATGATTGATTAAAATAAAACTAAATTAATAACAAAAATCAATGGATCAAAGCTTCAATTCTTCGGTTCAATCTTACCCTCACAATTAATGGAACAATCAATCAATTGTAACATTATTCTACCCTTCAATGAAACTAATAATCCTAGGTAACAACAAGCTCTGCTACCCGAAATTCCCCTTGATTCCTCACTAATGAAACAAGCTCTCCATTAGATTCTAACAATTATACAATTGAAAACAAGTTCTCTAAATTTAATATAATGGAAGCATTAATATCTAGTGAATTAGATTATTTTAAGCAACAATCACGCAAGTTCGGACTATTTAACTTAACTCATGATAATCATAGCAATAAACAAAAGCTTCTCCGCAATCATATATCACCATTTACTACAATCGATTAGGAACAATATCAATTACGCAATATAATTCCCGAATCTAGCAATTAACAATAATCTGATCAATCTAATGGGCCCTCATTAAATTGACCAAACCAAGTATCAATAAAAACAATTAAAACAGATTATCATGAAGAGATTTCATAAGAGAAGGGAGCAATAATGTTACTGAATTAATTCAACCATCAAACTACAATGAAGGTTCGAAATCCCCTTGAACTGAATTGAAAAACCTAGCCTGACATGCTTGAATATGAAAACCTCAGAATATTCTTTTCTCTCAGCCGTCCTCTCCCTCTCCTCGACTTAAAGAAGCCTTAAATAGATATATCAAACATATGATAACTTCCCAAAACATGTACAACTCAAATCCCTAAATTATAGGTAATTCAAAACGGATTGACAGAAATCCCAGAAATTGTGCCGCAATTTGTAAGGCGTTTTTCTATCATATAACGGCCGAATCTTGACTTGGTATCTTCATAAAAGTCGTAGCCCTGGATGTGTAGATGATCTAGGGCTTTGAATCACCCGATTTGGACTTCGGAAACTCATGTTATGGCGCATTGAAGTTTACTAGTTCGGACAGGAATCTCGGATCAGCTTTCCAGGCCTGACTTTGAAGCAACGTTTGGAGGCCCAAACGAACTCGGATTTTTGGGAACCAAACCTTTTTGAAAAGCTTAAGACGTCCTCTAAAAACTTCATGAAGACCACTTTCTCGTTCTGAAACTCTAACGCCATCCAAACCTCAATTGAAGCTCCAGCGATCAAATCTGCCTGAAAGCTGGAAACTTGCACAATATATTCCATATCCATTCTTTTACCTTCAATGCTTCCCTAATTCAATAAACATATTAATCAACACACTTAAACACTATATGCATGATAAAACTAAATATAAAGGATTAAAAATATTAAATATTATGCTCTTATCATTATGGCTTACGGTGTCATGGAAAATGAATGATGGAACATGGCTTCGCTTGGAGTATGTTGTCCATGAATGATGGAAGACTAGGATCTAGAACCTATCTATAAATGGTGGAAGACTAAGAACTAGACTTTTGTCTATGGAGAGACTAAAATGATGGAAAAGTAGGATCTGGAATCTTGTGTACCAGAGTTACTTGACACAGACGTAACAGACCCACTTGCCCCAAACTTGAATGCTTTCTGGACAGAGGAGAACAAGAACAAAAAAAGTGGGTATAAGATGTTAAGAAGTAAGAATCAAACTTTCTATTTGTTAAGAATCAAACTTTCTATTTGTTAGACTGCACCTAGAAGAAATGGCAAAAGTATAAGAGTAGCGTTCAGACCCAACGTGAAAATCGCGAGAAAATTACCGAAACCTTAGAGGAAATTTTTTATATTATTGTTGTCTATTTCAATAATACATTGGCGTGAGAGATATAATGAAATACATATAGAATATGGTGAATATGATAAATACAAAGGATATTTTTTACTACACTCTTAGAAAATAGGAAAGTCTTGAGAAAAATGAAACCTTTTTCTATTTTGACTTCTTTAATTTCCACCTTCCATCATTCCATCTCTCTACAATTTTGAGTCCTTGTAGAAATAAAATACCTCGAAAACTCCACATAGTTTGACAACTGTCGCGAGGATAATGTGTTAGATTGTATGTTCTCAATTCAGTGGATGATGTAAATAAATTGAGTTATTCCTTAATCAATTTCTATAATCATGCTTTTATTCATGTGATGGATAGCATTTATTTCATGAGATGAATGGTATTTTCATTTTATTCCTTGTTTGCATACGACCAATTCAAAATGACATGATGGTTAATGACATGAATCGGAGCCTACAAGTATATTAAATGTGATCCATGTGTGCGGATAAGATCCACATACATGAGACATAGATTACAAGTCTTATACTTGAAGTGATTCACAGCCAGTGATGTGATGCTTCACATCCACTGATGAGATTGGGCATCTCATCTGATAAGGTTGAAGCATTATGATCACTATGAGATAGTGTGGTTAGTCTCGATCATCAGAGTGTAAGACTCTGGATCATTTTGCCAGTACACTAGATGTATTGAAGGACCATGAGATGCAGCTTATGGAAAATCAATCTTTGATTAAGGACTGCTCTAATAATTCCCAAGCAATAGGCTCTTAATCCTGAAAAATTAATGAACTCAAGTTCTTGCTATACATTTACTTTGAGTCACCAATGAGTGAAGACAATTGCAGTTTAACACCTCGGTGTCTTGGATACATGGTAGTGAGACTGTGGGAACCTGTCGCGACCCCGGACCGAGACCCGGGCCCACGACGTGTTGTGAAGGTGTTGTCAACCAACTATCAATTACGATTAACCCACAGGATTCGGCGGTGAGGATTCTTAAAACACACTTGGAATTTGTCTCACTCGAATTATGATTTGTGGAAGCATGCAAGTAGTCTTATCCTTTCCAATACTCACGACACAGCCTCAACTTACCTAAGTTAAGTCATCTTCAAGACAATATTCAGAGAAGGAAACATAAGCATGGCAACACCAAAAGTTAATTTTCAAGTTTCAAAGAACCAAAGTAAGTTAAGTTAAGTTTACATATCCCCAAAGTATCAAAAGGGCCAACAAAGGCCATACAACCCAAAATAACAAAAAAAAATTTTCCCATCCATGTGTCGTACTCAAGACCCCACCCGACGTCTAAAGGACGTCGTCGGGTTGCCACTCTTGGGCTGGGGGTGGCTCAAAAGCCTCCTCCGGGCGCTCCTCCTCATGGGCAACGGCTCCTGCATCTAAACACTAAAGCAAAAGAGGTCAGACACAACGGTCTGGCAGGTGATCAATTTAGACATAGTACAATTCAATTGAAATATGAAATAACAACGCTTGAAACATGGCATGAGTTCTAAACAAAACATGTTTAAAGTATAATGCAAAACTAGCATGATTTCAAGAAAATAACATGATTCATTAATCCACATTGAGCTCATCCTTTCTTCGTCATACTTGATGACAAAAGCAAGCAAAACGAAACAAAATGAAATGAAATGAAACAAAAGTCCGAGTCACACAAGGTGAGTGGGAAAACCGGCCGCGAAACCGGATAAAACAAGAATGTGTACAATTACACGACTAATCTGCAGATTGTCCTTATGTTTAAGGACCCCCTAACTAGTGGATCAGAATGAGAGGGCAGTCCAATCTCAGCGGTACTCAATGATATTCATGTATGCACAAAACATGTCGATACTTGTACAAAACTTATCTAAAACAAGGCAAAACACTTATCAAAACAATGCAAAGCGAAGCTAAACAAGAGTAGATTGTAAAGTGTTCCCCAACATGGTTCTTGAACAATTCAAAACAAAACTTATACTTGTACAAAACAAAGCAAGTGCTAGAACAAAATTCGATGTATCAAATCGCGATCCCAAGCGAAACTTGTCGAGCATACGATAAGACCTTTCATCTGATCTTCATGTGGTTGAGACCCAAATGTCTTAATGAGAGAGAGATTGGTGTTTCAGAAGGTAAAAGGACATTTTGAGCCTCAAGCACACAAACTCCAGCTTGAAAGTCCCTAGTCATATTCAGGTTTTCAATCCCAAGAAACTCCCACAAAACAAATCAATTTTTGAAAACTCGGTCAACTCTCAGTTACCTGACAGCTAGCCTAATAGGTGAGTGTCAGCTAACCGTCAGATGACCGACAGCTGACCGTTAGATTTCCTGACAAAAAATCACCATTCTGGAAATAGAACCGAACTTCCCTCAGTTGGCTATCGGTCAACCAACGTGGTGCAGTTCGGTTGGCCAACAGCTAACCGACGATTACCTGTCACAAAACACATTTCTGTAAATGGAATCGAACTGAACTCGGTTGGATGTCGGTTGACCGAAGTGGACCTTTCGGTTAGCCGACAATTAACCGCTAGCTGACCGACAGAGCACGGCAGCCCAGTTCAAGTCAGATTTTGCAATTCTTTTTTATTCCATTCTTGTTCCATTCCACCTCATTCCTTCCTTTGTCAAATCCCTGCATTCCCTTTGAGCCTCCATGCTCTCCAAGGGTCATTCTCACACAATTTTAAAAACCATTGCATTTATCCATTTCACAACATACTTCTCCACTCTTTCATCCATTTGCAAAACATTTTGACTAGATAAAGCCACTTAAATTGAAGGAAAACCATTAAGGTAAATCTCCTAGCATATGCATTCAAACTAAATAAAATTTCTAACCACAGCATATATTTGAATGAACACATTGCTCAACTAAAATGGAGAAAATACCAAAACATTGAAATTACATCATTCAAACATTGCATGCAATAAAGAGAGCTAAGTTGATCACTTGCCTTCACCAATAGCTAAGCTCAAAAATCTCTCAAGATCCCTACCAATGGAAACCACGAAATCTACAAGAAACCCCATGAAAACATTCCAAAAGTCATCACTTTGGGCAACCAAAACCCCCATTTCGAAAATGGGTTTGCATGTTAGAGAAGAGGTCTCCTAAGGAGCTCAAAAGAGTATAATGAAAGGAAGAAGAAGATCCCTGGAGCTACTCAAACAAGGAGCAAAGGCGAAAATGGGGGTTTCCTTCGGCAAGAAACTCCGAGAAAATGGTACTAATTGAAAGCTTAGGTTGAGAGGAAGAAGACAGTGGTCTTAGATTTTGATTTGGAGATCTAAAAGTGAGGCATGCAAGAGAGGAAGTGAAGAAGGAGAAGAGGTTCTTCTCAGTTGGAACTTGAGGAAAAGAGTTGCAGGAATGAAGTTCTGAGCGTGAGTGAGAAATGAGGGAGAAGAGAGGGCTTAAGTCAAATGGGTTCTAGTGGGCCCCACTGTGCTCAAGACTTGTGACCATTAAAACATCACTTTACGTACCCCGGATGGAAACGGCGAAGAAGACAAATCGATCACCGAAAAATCTAGTTTCCAAAAAGTATACATTTGGTATAGTTTTGAGATTTCGAAATTTGGGTCTAGATTTAGTGTGAAATGACTGTTTTACCCTTTTGGCCAAAACTTGAATTTTTGGGTCTTAAAACAAAAGCAGGTTGAACCCAAAAGTTAAACAATAAAATAAAACCATTCAAATGAGGTCGAAGTCACGATTATAAATCAGAAAACATGAATTTCCTCCCAAGCTTACACGTACACTCAAGGTACCCCTAAGTGTGACTAAATATCATAAAACGCTCTCAAAATTCCCCAAAGTTAATTCTAAACTAAATCAAACCAATTTCTAAACCACAAACACTAAACCCACATTGTAACTAAACACGCGCTTAATTACCACTAATCGCGCTAATCCTGGGTTGGGGTTTGACAGAACCTATGATTATTAAGCTTGAATCTATTATCTAAATATTCCCTTGTGGTAATTAATGGATTTATCATTTATAAGTGCGCACCCATCTCAATTAAGAATTAATTGGATGGTAATGATGATCACTATGATTGATTGGGTCACAAGGATAATAGGAAATGGTTCTAACTTGGTTGGACATATTTAATTCAATTGATCTATGGATATAATTGATAGAGAGACCTACTCGTAGTAATTGGGAAGATTATGGTCTTTTTGTAATTCATTCATAAGACTAGAGTTCAATTGCAATTATATAGTGGAGTTATTTGCAATTACAGTGGATCCGGGTTTAACATGAGATGTGGGATCCAAATATCTCAGTTGGAACCAGCTTCTAAGGAATTCCTAGTGGTCCCCACTGTAGCCCTAAAAAGAGATAATTAATAATCCAACTTGAACTATTAAAGGAAGGAGAAGTAGGACATATACTTATAATAGAAGTGAGACTTCTTATTATGGAAAAAGAGGAGGTGCTCATGCACTATAAATAAAGGAGAGGGGCTAGACCTCCAAGGCATCCCCACACGCCCAAGCCCCTCTCTCCTCTTCACTCCACAGGTTTCCTCTAGAGAGTGTAGGGTTTTCTTCTTCTTCGAGATCTCATCATTGTCCTTGAGAATATCTCTGCAAGAGGGTCATAGCGTGGAAGATCACGAGGTGTAGGAGATTCTTCTTACTCTTATGAAAGGGTTTCTCAACAAGCCAAGCAATCAACTCCTCGATTAGAGCACGGTTGGGCTCCCAAGGTATAGATCTACATCATCCTTTTTCTAGATTATTATGGTTGCTTGTTGCTTCTGATTTCTATCTTTTCGGTAGTGTTTCTTATGATCTAGATACATGAGAAAGGGGTTTTCGATCTTGAGATTGGGTTTCAAGCCTTATGTGTATATGATCTC
This sequence comes from Persea americana, assembly GCA_029852735.1. Classification (NCBI taxonomy): domain Eukaryota; kingdom Viridiplantae; phylum Streptophyta; class Magnoliopsida; order Laurales; family Lauraceae; genus Persea; species Persea americana. The sequence continues at coordinate 22,805,431 of CM056816.1, forward strand.
TGTTTCAAGTGTGTCAAAAGTTTTGAAAACATATCCACGTGGCCCACCTACTTCCAATATGATGATGATGGGTCTAAAACTCACCTTTGGATGGATCAACTTGAGTCTTTCTTAACACACACATGAGATTGATTTGATTTTGATCTACTGAATGAACCAGAACATAATTTGGGTCACATCCACGGTTTCAAACTCGAGTATCCAGATACATAAAATATTAATAACAATTTAGTATTTGGTTAACAAACTTGGGTTTGGACCTTAAATTTAAATTTAGGTAAGGATTTGAGTCTTGTAACCAGACCCAATCTAGGTACCATTTGGACTTGACACCCTCACCACCCCAAATCCCTAATCAGGGTTAACGGCTAAAGGGCGGCGACGGTGCATGATTTTCGAGAATAAATATTTGATCCTCAGACATTTTCTAATAGGATTTCGCTATGTGAGAATAAATGTTTGCAGTTATGGCAGTTTTCGCTCCTACACAACAAGAAAAGTCACTTTTTCTGACAGTTAAATAGTGGTTGTTTTAATTTTTGGCCGCTAAACATGCTTATCAGCGACTGATATTATAATATGTCACAAATGGCAAAAAAATATCAGGTTATCAGCCGTGGATGCTAGTTTTTGCTGTTAAAAGGTTCAACTTTTCGTCCCCAATTATTTGAAAGGCGCTCCCTACTTTTTATGTCTCTAAACTCCCCACGTATTTGAACTGCCCATCAAAAACCCAAAAAACCTCTCAAGTGATTAGGGATCAGTTGCTTCTTAAAATTGCTTCTTCGATCTACTGCTTCCCCTACTTTCTATGTCTCTAAACTCCCCACACATTTGAACTCCCCACCGAAAACCCTAAAAACCTCTCAAGCAATTAGGGTTCAATTCCTTCTTTGATCTGCTGCTTTTTCAAAAATCCGTCGAAGAATCGCACCAGGAGCTGTGATTTGAAGCTAGAACATTTCTCTTCTTCTTATTCAAAAATCTGTTGATCTCTCACACTCTAAAAAGCCGTTGAAGCTGCACCTTTCACACTCCAAGAAGTGGCTCATCAACGATCCAAACGGTTAGATTCGAATCATCTCAGCTATTTCTCTTTGTGCATGTTCTTCCAATCGAATCTGCTACATGATCTGTGATTGTGCGGAAGAACTGATTTTGGTGTTGTGTTGAAGTAGCCCTGATACCTTCTCTCTCTTCTTCGTTTTTTACATGATTTGGTGTAGAGAAAGAAATCTGCTGAGAATTTGAATTGGAGCTGATTAGTGTAAGTGAGATCGGTCAGTATCTGTTGTGATGATCATGATTTTAGTGAGATTAATGGATGTGATTAGGTTTTTCTTGCTCACATTTTTTTTTGTTTTCTTCCTTACAAGGGTTTTAGATCTAGTTGTTGCATTGTAAGTTAGATTAGCCTCTGAAATGATCTTTTGATTTTTGTTTAAAGAAGATTAATGCATATGGTTCTGGTTTTTCTTCGTTTAGATTCCGCATTTTCTTCCTTATTAGGGTTTTAGATATCGTTGTTGTATTGTAAGTGGGGTTAGTCTCTGAAAGGATCTGCTGATTGTTGTTTAAGTGAGATTAACACATATGGTTCTGGTTTTTCTGCATTTTGTTTTCGCATTTTCTTCTTTAATAGGGTTTAAGACCTTCTTGTTGTTGATCTTGTTGTTAATGTAAGTGGGATTAGTCTCTGTAGTACTCTGCTGATGATTGCTTAAGTGACATGAACACATAGGGTCTGAGGAATGCTCCTATTGTTATTTTCTCCATTTTCAATGGAAAAAGGCTTTTTATTTTTATGTGATATGGGATATAGGGTTAAGGTTGCAGTACATCTGCCAATGTTTACTTTTCATGCCATGCCAGCGGCATTCTGTTTTTTCTTCCTATGGTTATGGGTTATTTAAAGGCATCAACTGTTTTGAGCTTTAATTATAGTATATGGTTTTATCATAGTTGTTTTGCTCTTCGTAAATATACATATATTTCAAGGGGTATTTGAATATCAATTTGTCAAGTCTATACTCTATATGCTTCGAATTATTTGTGGTTTTTCTTTGTTAAGTTTTCAGAGGTTATTTTGTTTACTCTGCTCACAGTTTAAGGTTGTTCTAGGGAATTGTTAGAGGTTACTTTATGCTTATCAAGGAATTTTGTTTTTCCATTTAAAAGATTTTGGTTAATGGATGGATCTCTTTATGCATTTTGGCATTTTGGGATTTGTATTCTTGTAGTGATGAGGTTAAGGGAGAGCAGGCGGTGAAATTTTTTTCCTTTTTCAGAGTATTTTTTTGTCTCTTATTTAGCTTATATGCAACTTATCCTATCATTGTTTTTATTTTTTATTTTTGAGAAAATGCCATGACTACTATGTATCTGATCATACTTTCAGCCTCTTTTGCATTTTGGTGGTCAAATTTTGGTTGAAGATTTTGATCTGCGGGTTTGGTTTTGATGGTGTTGTTTTGTTTTTGGTTTTGTTTTACAGAATTTGAATTGGAGCTTGAGCTTGAGATTAATTTGATGTTTTTATTATCTGTGGATTGGTACAATCTTTATTTTATCTTGTAATGGAATGAAGGTTTTAGTGGATTTGATGTTTTTATTATCTCTGGACTGGTACAATCTTTCTTTATCTTGTAATGGAATGAAGGTTTTAGTGGATACTAGCAATAATCAGGGAGCTGTGAAATTGTGAATTTTTTTTCTCTCCTAGAGTTTTGGATTCAATACTTAAAGTAGTTGGCCTAGCATGTGAATATAAATGAAGATTAAAGATGATTGTCTCTTTCCCAAGTCACAAATCCTAAAACTTTCACTAGAAGGATGAGAAATTTCAAAAATTAATGATTAGCTTTTGTACATACAAAAAATGGTACATGATAAAGTCAAAATCACAGAGGTGATGTATTTCGTAAGGCAAGTTGTGATATTTCACATCCTCTTTTTTCTCTCTGCCTTTTGTTGGTTGATATTTCAATTGCCTTCACTAAAGTCACTTTCTGATGTTTTGGGGTAGAATTTTTTAGAAAAATTTGAAAACCCATTTGAAAGAGTGACTGAGCTGAGAATACACTATATAGAGATATACAAATCTTGCCTTATTTGCTTCTAGAGATATAGAAATATTGCCTTATTTGTGCTTGCTGTGTTTTCCCCAGATTGGAGATTGAGGATTTCTAGTTGTAGGAAAGGATTTCTTGTATTCTCATTTGCATTCTCCTCCTCCTTCTGGTTGCTTTTTATTTTATTTATTTATTTTTTTTTTTGTGGGGGGTGGGGGGGGTGTTTAGAATATTAATCTTCTGGTAAGACTTCCATCACCAACGGGTGGTAATTTTGCTTATGAAAGATTCACTAGGGCAAATTGGCACATTTGGTTGTTTGTAAATATATATTTTTTGTAGGCTGGTTGTATGTAAATCTTAAAGTAGTTTATGAACAATGTTGATTTGTTCACTAGGGCACATTTGTGTGGCTTTTTTTTTTTTTTCTTTTTACGGAAAAAGTGTGAAAAGTGGAATGAATTTTTGCAGTGTAGAAAGTTTCAAGTTTTGTGCGGTTGTTTTTCCATGAGCAAAAAATGAAAAAAGAAACTAACTTTTCTGCGATTCCATGAAAAATTATTTCGAATGGAGGGGCGTTGAGCTTGGTTTCCCATTGAGTGTGGAAAAGGCTATCCATAGAACTTGTTTTCCATTGTCCATCGACGTGCCCCTGGATTTGTGGCATTGCCAGTGTATTTGCTTGATAGTGTGCCACACCCAATAAAATTTTAAAGACATGTATGGAATGCTCACCAATTAATTTCACTGGGGAGAAGGGCTCACATAACGTAAAAACGTTTGAACTTTTTGTAATGTTTTAATCACGTGTATTATGCCTGGTTGATCTTATGGTGAGCTCAAAACATGTCAAGAGTGAAATATTTTTCATACCTATACAAGAACGAGGCACTTATTATGAGCAATTCAGATTTTAAATAGGTGGACCTGCCGTGGATGAAAGATAGAACTTTTGTAATACTTTATTCAAATATATTATATACATGATGGGCCCAAAGCATATTAGAGTGTACTTCTTTGTTTTTGGTTTTTGGCTTTACGCTTGGGGCTCTTTCTTGTATGTCACTAGTGTAAAATTGCAAGTTAGTACATAGCCACTTATTCAAAATTCCTAGAGCAAGACTCATAGCAAGAACCAAGAGGTAAAAAAAAGGGAGCTTTTGTTTCTTGAATAGCATATGCAAGAAATCAGCGTGGTTTTAATGCAGAATTTTTCAAAGTTTGAGTAGTTATTCAATAGTTCTTATTGAAGGGAACTAGAAGCCGAATATGCATGCTAATCAGATACTTATGGTAGGCTGCAAATAAAATGATGCAATTGGATTATACTTATAAAATACACAGTTGGGCCTCTTTGAACTTGGATGCTCTGCAGCCAGGTTTCAAAGAACAAAACAACACTTTGGTTATCTCAGCCTCAGGCTTTTCCAAATAAAAAATAAAATAGGAAACAAGTGTTCTCATAGATTGTAAAAAGAATAAGATTGGTACTGATTGGACCAGTAGCAAGTTACTATGAAGTGTCAATTATATGTGACTATAATGGACTTGGTAGTAAAGTTGTTTCTTTTTTCCTATTTTCATTTTTATGGTAAAATGCAAGTAAGTTGTTAGGGGCTAAGATCGTACTTATCTTTTCATTTCAACTGTATGAGATGAGATTTTATTGTATCATTTTTAGAGTCACAGATGAGATTTTGGTACTATAAGAATCAGATTTGATAGGATGCTTAGCCTCTAATAAGCTCCTTTCCATTTTGGCTGACTTGAAATGAACTTAAATATAAGTTCGTTGGTGCACATGCTAAGTGACTATTATTGAATATATGTCATCTTCTCCACAAGCAGGAGTCCAGCTATTGCAGATGGACACTCAAACATCTACACTAGGTAATTACATAGTACCCCTCTTATTGGTGTGTCTTTTCCCGAAATGCCATGAACAAAAGAAATACAAGACAAAATCAATTCATCACTGTTTTTCAGCCAATATATATATTAATTATATTTCATTTTTCTCTCTCTATTTTACAGTTTTGTATACTTATCTGATATAGGATCTTTCTTTATGTGAAAATTCAGTATAGGACTCTTCCTCTGTTTCACATGCATATTTGCAGCATTAGAGTTGATACATGCATAATTCTCCAGCCTGGTTTGAAACAACTGAATTTTCTTTAGCTAGTGACATATTGAGTGCCTGGACAAAGTTGAACTTGGTTTTGTTGATTGTATTGTTCGGTATTTGCTTATTTTGTTGATTATATTATTGGGTTTCATCTTATTTGGGTGTTGAGAGCTGAATGGATTTTTTTAGATTACATTATTACATGGACATCTTTCTCTCCTCTCTCTCAGATTGACTTACATTTGGGATTTTTTCATTCATATTTTTATTTCATGGGCACTACTCGAAATAACAATAGAATGAAAACAATGGTGGTTTGCAGATCACTCATAACAACTTTCTGGTGACTGAAGATTCAAACATAGTAATGTATTTCACATGTATAACATTTGCATATGTGATAATTACATATGAGCTATTTACATATGTAAAATCCATTTTCTTATCCCATGCATGAAAGGCAAACGACCCAAATGCATAGTTCATGCTGCATATTGGTTGTATGCTAGTTAGTTTGTAAATAACATTGAATGAAATATTTGAACTAGCAAAGCCAACCTCAGATAGAAAGCCAGGCTTTAGGTTTTCTATCCAAGCCCGACCCAAATTGTACTGGGCCTGGATCGGGCTCAAGCTAGCCCAACCCACGAGCACCCCTAGATTAAGCCCATTGCCACTACAAATCAATCTCTCGTCGAGGCCCTTGGAAAATCCATTATCTTTTCGAAATAAGCAATAAAATTCTTAGGGTCAATTGCATTGCACGCACTTAAACATATAGTTGTTTCTGCTCTCCACATTGCCTAACACTACATAAGAACTCAGGCTTTATAATGAAAATTCCCAAAGGGAATTAATTAGTTGATCAGAATCAAAACATTCATGCCACCAATCCAAATTGCCATCATTAGGAATGTTAAGGGCATATAATCTCAGGGGTTAACTAAACTAAACCATAGCCCTTAATTTGACAGATGGGAAGTCATATAATTAGCCCCACCTCACCTAATTATCCTAGCCCTTAATTTGGCATCTTTAAAGTTTAATGATATCTTAACCATGGATGTTTTCTAATACAATTATATTTCAAGGAGGACAGCGGGCAAAAAACCCCAATGGACAAGCGCCTGACCGGATGGAGATGTTTAGATTGACCCAAACACACCGGGATGGACAGCTCGTGGATCGGGCATCAGAGGACGCCTTGGTATGTTTAAGTCTTGTTAAGTAAAATTTTCTCCCGCTTGTAATTTGATTTAATTATAGATAAATTGCTTAATGTAAGTACTTGATAATGAATTGCAGCGACAACTCAATGAAAGAGTTAGCCAGCAGCTAGAGAGCCCAAAGAGAAGTTGTGCACGGGATGACATCTTCACCCAAGTGATGGGAGAAGATAGACATGGCCGGGTTTGCACCTTTGGGTTGGGTGTCACTCCCTCCGATATCTATGGCTCACGAGTTCCAGTTGCTGAAGCGAGGGAGATGGCAAATGTTGAGAGAGCTCAGAGGATAGCAGCTGGACAATAGGTGGTTGCCGTGGAAGAAAGAATGAGTCGGATGGAAGCCCGTATGAACTAGATGATGACATGTTTTCAAATGTTCACCGAGGATGGCCAGCCGTCTTCTTCATTTGAGCCAGTGGGTAGCATACAAGAGATTTAAAAATTAATTTTACTTGGGTGTAATTCCCTTTAAAGTTTCTACTATTATTACTTATTTCATCCTAATAGGTTTTCGGTGCTCTTCCCGATGTCCAGCGTGATGTTTGACATGGGTAGCATACAAGAGAGGAGCTCAAAGTCTCCTCTCTAACCCCCTAAGGTGCTTCTTCTTCTTCTTCCCTCTTTTCTCTCTTCTTCTCCTATGTCCTCTCCTTTTCTTTTCTCATATAGTGTGTATGTGACTACTTATAAATTGAATATGCTTAATCATCTTTAGGTTGTATAGTGTTGGACAAGCCTGTCTATTAGTCCATTATAGTAAATATGTTCCTTGCAGTCAAGAAGTTTGAAACAACATATTCTGTTTGGGATATGTGGCTGGAGGCACTTGTTTACTACATATAAATTTGAAATTTTGTTGAACTTGTTTACTACATCAATTTCTTGACCACTATTAGCTACCTATTGTTATTATCAAAATTGTGTTTTATCTTGTTCATGTTCCTGCTTTCACTAGTATGTATTTGGATCTTGAGGTACAAATTATATTGCATTTTCTAACTTATTGCCCTTTAATGATAACTGACCTGGATCATGGTGTCATGGCAGGAATGTGTATGGCTGTTCAAGCATTTGTACCGTCTGAATCAAAGGCGTTCTTGAATGTTTTGGCTTGGTTCGTTCTATTTCTCATACAGTTGTGTAATTCAAGGACCTCAATGACTGTTCCATGTTTAATATCCTTTGTAGCAACATTATATTTTGATACTCGTTCTAGGTTCAAGCATTACCCTATGTCTTCTAGTTTCTGGAATGACAGACACAGTATTACTTCCAGGTTCAAGACATGTTAACATTCATTTCTTTTCGGGATTGGCTCACATCCACACAAAACCATGTGTGTAGTTCTTCCTCTCTCTCTCTCTCTCTCTCTCTCTCTCTCTCTCTAGCCGCTGCACTGGTTAGAAATACTTTATCTTTAGAAGAGGTGAATGGTGAAGGATATAAGATGCAAAGGTATATGGGCATTTGGCTCCAAAGTATTGTGACCTGGCCCATTTGCAACCATGAAGGTCAAGCCAAGTTCTTGAACTATGATTATTGTCCATTTATCCTCTATGCTACTTTTGGGCCATTACAAACTCAAACAAGAGCCCACCTGACAAATGGCCACCATGACACTAATTTAATGGTATAATTCCTTGTACTTACAATGCGGCCTTTTGAAAGGTAGTGTGTTGACAAAGGCATCGATTTGCTTAGTTCATTTCACTGCATTAAATTGGTGCAGGCCTGTGATTGTTTCTGAAATCTGAACATAATGCATGCAGAGAGTGTTGTCAACATTTTTAGGGCAAATACCACTTCTGAAGTCTTCCCCACTTGTTCACATGAAGGGGGTGAAGAAAAAGGGAGGATACACATCAAACAAGAGTACTATTAAGAAACATTGAGAGTGGCTTCATGATATATGGTAACACTGCTACTACAAAGGCTAATCCTATTTGTAAGCCCTCACAACCAAGCAAGTAGACTTTTAAGATTGTTTGTCCCCCCATGTTCTACCATAGACTCTTCCCAAAGAGGAAGCTTCATGTGGCCGTCAGCCTTAGTGCCTTGCACTGGTTGTCTCAGGTGCCATGAAATTGTCTCTCCTCTCTCTCTCTCTTGTATATGTGTGTGTTTTTGTGTTAATCCAATTAGGAAGTTTAGAAAGCAGCAAACACTAGTATAGGTGAGATTTCTTCTATGTTTTGTTTTGTGGGTTGGAAAGAGAGTTTGTGAAATACAATTTAGTTGATGGGTTTCCATCAATTTTTCTTTGTTGGGTGGGAATGGAATAGGAACTTCAATAACAAAAAACCAAAACCGGGTCACTTTCTCACTCTAAATTACACCATGTTAGGTGGGTTCTTCTGTAGATTTTATTCAGTTGGGTTCTCTTCATTTTGAGTAATAAGCCTGAAAATTGGTAACAAACACCCCACTAGATTGGGTAAGTAGGCTAGAAAGCTGGGAGAACAAACATACCACTTAAAGGACTAGCATATCTCTCTCTCTCGCTCTCTCTCAACATACCACTTACAGGACTAGCATCTCTCTCTCTATTAGATTATTGGATTCCAAGGGAACAAGAGACATGATTTGTTTGGTACAGTGTTTGATGAAAAGGCCCACCACATCTTCCATCACGAATCTCACCATTGGTCAGAGCCTAGGAGAAATTCACCAGCAGTTCACCACGCTACCAAGAAGTACTAGTCATGAACATTGAGCAGTAGAGATGGTGAAGCCTAGAGAACCATGCCAGTGGCACATGGAAATAGTATGGTGCAGAAGCCAAGAATGGACAAGCATCAACCTTGTTCGTTTTTTCTTCTTTTGATTCTTTTTGGTTGGGGGCGTCAATGGCTCAATTGGATGGGGCTGGGCTCATTTTAGGAACACAACTCTTTATTGGCACTGGTCCTATTCCTGAGTTCAACTCTCCTGAGACTTGAGCCCAAAGACGGCTATTGAGTTATGACTGTCATGATCAAAGCTTAAATTGGTGGACTCAGGCTTAAGTTTGGGGAGTGAAGATCCTGGATCCTAAGTTTGGGTCTTGATCGGACTTGGATGCTTATTTCTCAAGTGGCTTTGGGCCTCCCATGACCCTTATCAGGTGGGCTTCGAATCAGGCACCAGGGTCCATATTGCAATTAAACTAGGATTTAGTTAATTTATACTCTAATAACATTATTCAAATTCTACTGGTACATCACAACCACTTGTATTTGGTACCGCCCACAATGCATGGGTTAAATTAAAGCATTTACGAATATTGTATATAATGGAGGATAAAATACATTTTTTGAAAAAAAAATAAAAAGAGGTTTTAGCAGCGGATAAAAAAAACTGCCGCTAATGTTCCAATTGTGGCGGTCTTTTATCAGCCACTAAACGCATCAGTGACGCATATATTTAGCGGCGGCAATTGTGGCAGATCTTTTAGTGGTAGAAAATTAACTTTTAGTGGCGGAAAAAACCGCCGCTAAAAGACAAAATTATTGTAGTGGTACAATCCTTCAAAGGGTCAAGGACAGTAAGAGAGATGATCCAAACTTGCTCAGAATCATGGACAACATTGCAGAAAGGCCGGATTTCAAGTTATTGAGGGTGTGTTATATTTCAAGGACAAACTTTGTGCACCGAATGTTGAGGACTAGAAGACAGAGATAATAAAAAATGCACATCACTCTAAATAATATGGGATGCAACCTATATGCACCAAAATGTACCAGAATTTGAATAGTCATTATTGGTGGAATAATATGAAGCGAGAGATTGCGGGATTCGTCACTAAATGTTTTTCCTATCAATCGATCAAAGGGGAACGCCGAAGGCCTCCTAGATTTCTACATCAGTTGGAGATCCCAAAATGAAAATGGGAGAACATAATAATCGATTTTATTTCCGGTTTGCTGCTATCGAAGAAGAAACATAATGTTGTTTGGGTTGTAATTGATAGATTAACTAAGTTAGCTCACTTCATACCTTTTAGGACAGGGATGAAGATGGGTGAGATGGCCAAGTTGTATAAGGAGTTCGCCGGTTCAAAGTCATCGGAATCTTGTGGCAAGTCAGCTGACAAGAAAACAAGCAATATGTTAGCAAATGACGGCACGGACAAAAAAGAAAAAAAAAAAAAGCCCCTTAGTTGCCGGCGACTTTGGAAATTTTAGTCACCGGATTTTCGCCAAAAACACATTTTTGGGTGTCTTTTCGTGTTCCGAGCTATTTGGCTTCTGTGATTTTCCAAAAATCTGATTTTCGGGGCACAAAATTCGTGGATCTTCAACAAATACTGATTCACCGTCGAAATCATGAGTTCATCATCAGACACTTTGAAATCACCAACCGGCCGACCAAGAAAGCACACTTTCTGACAAAACAATCAAGAAATCAACAGGACAGATGGTACCGGCCCACTGATAGGAATTAATGTCTAAAATTATATGATCATCTGACAACAATCGGCATGAGAAATCCACCAGTAATCGAGGCTTCCTAAGTCGCGGTTAGAATTTCTAAAGACGCGGCGGCGCAGCCCATGACCCTTCAAGTACTTTGGCGGCCACTTAATGCGGTTAATGACCCATTTTATGAGAAATTAATGTGGTTGATTACTCTTTATTCTAGACGGCCCAATCAAAAGCTAATGAATGACAGTTACAAGTTAGACACGACTATGGCATTAAACCATGAAACTCCTCCTACCATGGAGTCTAAATGCAATTAAAGGCCTTGCAAAATAGAACTCTTTCTGAATTGTATTTTAAATCTATTTCATTTTTAAATACTAATTTATTTATTTTTACAAATAAATTTGTTTCCACTACGTTTTTAAATAATCACCCAAATAATCCCTAACTTTAAAAATATTGTGACATTTTTAAGGGCATGTTTTCTTTCATAGAATTGAGTTCCTAAGAATTCTAGAGAATGCATTTCTATCAAAGTTGGTAAAATCGAAGAATAAAGGTCAAGATTGGTAAATGACCATCATAATCTCCTCCAAGTGGAAAATTATTACCTGTTATCACCTACTAAATCAATCATAGGAAAGTCAGATCCTATATACATTTTACCTCATATTTTTCACCTCTTCAACTCTTAAAAACTCCCTTATCAAAACCCATTTACAATTAATTCCTAGGAAATCAGTTCCATACGAGCACATCTTTCACAAGTACAAGAGATAATCGAATCAACATTAATATGGTAAAGTAGAAGACGTGAATAACCGATTGTGACCCCTGTTGTCTTTGAGAAAACTAGCAAAAGAGTCAATGCATTGGTCACTAAGTTGCTTGTTGGCAAACACCTCCTTCATCTTCATTGCATTGGCTCTATAAATGTCCCCATCAGCTTCCACAATCACCGTCCTCAAAGTCTTGGCAACATCTGCTCCAGTAAAAGATCCATCCATCTCATCCCTTGGCACTTCCAACCCCAACCTCTTCTCGCTTATCCACCGAGCATTGAGACCTTGGTCGTACATTAATGGAAATATCACCAGAGGCCTACCTAGCCCAAGTGCCTCTATAATCGAACCCCAACCGCAATGTGTCAAGAACCCTCCAATCGATGGATGGGCAAGTATCTTAAACTGTGGGACCCACCCCTTCCGAACGATGCCACGACCATTGATCCGGTCCTCAAAGCCCAGTGGCAGAATCTCGGTGTCGTTGGCTCCACTCCGCAGAGCCCAAAAGAAGGGCAGTTGAGCTTCCTCTAGGCCCAAGGCCAGCTGATGCACTTGATCTTTGCTTGGTCTCACCTCACTTCCAAAAGCTATATACACAGTGGATCCATGGGCTTGTTTGTCAAGCCACTCACGATCAGGCCAAACCTCATCTCCACCGTCCACTTCCTGGATCGGAGGGGGGAGTAATCCGATTGGAAAGACTGGCTTTTGATGGAGATCCTCCAGAAGATGTAACCAATCCGAGCTGAACTCCATGCAATCGCGGATCGCAATGATGTGGCACTCTCCGATGGCCGTTCCATACCTTTGTAAGTCGGTAACCCCAGAAGACACTGACTGTAGGAGCTTTAGGATTGGGATAGCCTCATGTGAGCGGAGTGAGACAGTGGTGGGGAATTGGACCCATGGGGGTACGTTGGTTAGACTATCTATGTCCATGAATCGGCGACCCTCTATCACTTCAGAAAGTGGCCCAAAGAACCCGTACGTAGGTGATGGGTAGATGCTGAAATGTGCACATGGTAGCTTTAGTTTGGCCGCGATCCGAGGCACCCAATGATTGATTGCGTCATAGATGATCCAATCAACGGCCGCAGACTCCAAAAAAGCAGCTGTAGGTCCTTCTAGACCGTCGAATGCGTTCTTGAGGCAGTGCATCTGATCAGGGCCGATGTCCATGGTTGACTCGGCGCCATCCGAGAGGCCATCCGCATGGGGTAATGGAAGGCCCACTAGATCTATGTGGGGAGATAGATGGGGAGGGATTTTGGGGAAACGTTGGATATTTCTTTGGGTGCAGATGACGGAGATGTAGTGTCCCCTCTGGGCCAAGGCCTTGGAGAGCTCAAGAAAAGGGCCTATGTGACCAAAAGCCAACCATGGCATCATAGCAATGCGCAGCACACCATCATCATCCATTGTGAAGGCAAAGGGGAAAGGTTAGCAGCCCTTCAAAGTGTCCTGGGCAGGTCTATATAAGAGAAGTTAAATCATTCTACTTGAGAAGTCTTGCCCCTAGTTTCAAGAAAGGGGCCTACTTTTCGTGGAAAAATACGACCCGGAATCCATCGGTGCCTCGATCTGACTTTGTTTTTAACAAGTCCCCCGGTATACCGACAGAGTCCGGATTTTCTGTGGCTCACTTGGCTTTATGAGTTTAAGAAGGCAATAAGTCTATAGAGCCCGATTTGTCTTACCCGAATGAAAGACCGAATGTAGCTAAAGGGCTGCAATGATTCCTCTTTTGCTTCCGGGGATGTATTGGATTCCTTTTCTTTTCTTCTCTTTTAGGTGATGTGACTTGTTATCTATCATAAAAAAATGAAATGACACTAATACCTTTTGGGTCCTACATCCCACACCCGTTGAAGTGGCCCCCACTTATGGTCTAGCACAATACAAGTCCTGTAATTTGTAAAGTTGAGACAGATCTGCAAAATAATTTCAGCCACAAACAACCCATTTTCACTTGAAGTCTATGCCCAAAAACAAAATTGGCCCCATAGAATTACAATTGTAAAATAGCTCTGTTTTGTTTTTTCACAACTCAAGTTACATACGCCCCAAAATTGCATACAACCATGCTGAGTTTTGCACACACCCGAAAATTAAATAGACCAAATCTATCAATCATAAGTGGCCCATAGTAGAGTAACATTTCTTCTTTTTTTTTTCCATATATGGAATACTCTAATGAACACTATAGTATAGAAAAACGACAAAGAAAGAAAAATTTACTACTACTCCCAATTATAAAATAATCTTATGATGGTTTTTCTTGACTTTAAATATGAGTTTTGTAACAACTATGAAAACATCACTGTGGAGGTAAAACTTGGGTTGGGCCTTATTAGAACCCAACTGACTTGCCCAACCAAACCCGATTTGAAGCTGGCTATGGTTTAGGACTTCAGGTTGTGATTGGGGTAGGTTGTAAATTGTAATTAAGAAAATACTATAAACACGATAAATGTGCCACTTTAGCTGAGCAGGGGTTAGGTCAAGCCATGTTTAAGTTTGCCCAAGGAGGGAAGGTCCACCTTGTAACCCAACACACCAACACACCTACTAATGTCCCTTTGAATCAACACCTATTTGAAGAAACTGTATCTACATGCAACCTATGATTTGATCTATAGAAACTCAAACTCCCACATGCAAACTTTAATTGTGGAGGACTTCTTAATTTGGATGAATTTGATAAATCACGATAGATATCAAGACAAATGGATGGAAGCTAGTGGCTTCCATCTAACAATTTCCCGTAAAGTTAGTGAGACCAGGTATTATACTTGGGACTTTGTATGCGCATGGAATTGATTCCTTTTTTTTTTAAGGCTTTTATTTATGTGACCCGAGTCCGACCCAAACCTGACCCATCAACACCCCTTAGGTCCTAACCTACTTTCCACACCTACAATTGGCAGTTCTGAGAATCTATTCACTGTATACAGATAATCTAATCTAAACCATTTGATCAGCAAACCCTAAAAATAAAGCAACCCCCACAAGCCACAGCCCACCGCATTCTTTGATAGTGCCATTTTAAAAAAGTTTCATCATTTTATTTGATGGATTTGATCCGATGCTGATTGGATGTAGGACCCAAAAGCCATCTACGTCATTTCATTTTTTTTTAATGAAAAAGGAAATAGAAAAAGAAAAGAAGAAAAAAAATCGCATTCGTTAAATTCCTAAAATGGGTCCCACCGCACGAGGCCACATGCATTCATGATAGATAACAAGTCATATCACAGAAAAGAAAAGAAATCCAGTACATCCCCAAAGCAAAAGACGAATCATTGCAGCCCTCCAGCTATGATCAGTCTTTCAGTCGAGCAAGACAAATCGGGCTCTATAGACTGATTGTTAAGAAGTCGAACACCATAGTGGACACCATCCATTGGTAATCCACGCACCTCAATATGAACGTCTTACCGGTGTATAGGATTTTCTCAAGACTTATTCCTAAGGAGTTGGTCCCACCGTTTTGTTGAGGAATTTATTAATAACATGATTGATAAATATAATTAATAATACATAAGATTGTATTAGTCACAGCATTAACAGATTTCTCAATCGTATAGTAGGATTACTTCTTTTGGAGTAAATTTTGAGAAAAGCTCATTCATCGGTAGGGTGTTCATTTTCGAAGGATTTGATTATCAATAGGTGAACCTCAAAGCGGAGTTCCACTCGTTTAGCTCAGAGAAAGCAACATCCTCAAGTACCCAACCAAATCTGATAAATTAACCTATCTTAAATTTCCACTTGAGTTTGATTTGGTGTACTCTGAGAATATGGATAAAATTTTCAGATTGACTGTTTGACACCAAGGGATTCTACAAAAACCTAGGGATCCAAATACCTAAAGCTGCAATTGTGCTACGTATCCATCTATAAATGCCATTTATACCAAAATATTATTTAACTAAAAAGTCTTTGAGTCATATTTTTGGGTAGGTATCTTAGCTTCACAATAAAGTTAGGATTTGCCCTAATAAAGGTATGGGCCTGCGTACAATTCAGCTTGAAAGAGATGGTTTCCTACCAGTCTAGAAGGTGACCAGAGCCTTTGCAATATTGTTTTGGGAGGATGTGAGAGCTATTTCTTTGATACCAAATTTGTTGAGGGTCTCCATCAGCAATCACTATTTAGGACATCTATCCCCGTGCCCTCCCACCCCTGACTCTAATTTTTCTCCTTTTTTATTATTTTTATTTCCACATTAGATGGGAGGATTGGTAAACTATTCTAATACTAATGTGGCCTAATTTCAAGCGTCGGGTCATCAATTCATCCACTCAAATTGAATTCGCTCTATTAGATCTTTAAATTTTACCAAAATATGAGATGGTCTCACCTAAGATAAAATATATGGTTAAGAATATGATTAATACTTGTGCTAATCAAATCATTAATCATATATTCAAATTTACGGTGGGACCAACTCTTTTTATTTTTAATAGGGAAAATTTCAAGTAAGGCCTTAAGTTTTTACCTTATTTCAAAAAAGGACATAGGTTTCAAATATCTTCAAAATAGTCCATAAGTTTTTCAATAAGTTTTCAATTAAGGACTACCGGTCATTTAAAGAAATTCCTTGGTGACTTTTTCTTTCTCAAATTATTTAAAATACCGAAATTACCCTTCAATTAAAGTCATGACATGATTTCGACAGCCATTATATGCAACTAATAGTGCAAAGCCGTTGTCATTGATCACAGTGAGAACGCCGGTGAGAAAAATGAGGAGAATATAGAGAAAGTGAAGAATGGTTTTATTTCAATGAAGGGTAATCTTAATATTTCAAAAATAAATAACCAAAGACACAAAAGTGGCCTGAAACCCTAGTAAACGATGGAATTTGGCCTCAAGAGGGTGGTGCTCATGAATAACTTGGATTGATGAGGCTTGTGCAGCTCATCATTTTCTTCAAAACAAGTATTCGCCCGTCACCTAGTTCCACCGAAAATATTCAGAATTTGACAAACAGAAATTAAAATACAAATTTATCTAAAAACAATGAATTAAAAAAAAAAGAAAACAACCAGAATAAATTTTTTCTTATTTTTTTAAATGTAGCAAAAAGAAAAATGTAGCGAACACTCCCCGGCAACGGCTCCAAAATTTGGAAGCGCGTCGTCAACGCTCCAAAATATAAAACCTTACTTCTAGATTCAACACAAAAAGAAAACCGACACAGTAGCTAGGTGAGTAAGGGTCGATCCCACAGAGAGTGTTCACTATTTCTTTTATTTATTTATTTATTCCGACCGATTCTAACAAAACACTAAATGGGGGGTTGGAGTTTTGATCAAACTGATTATGATTGACTTAAATAAAAATAAATTAATAACAAAAGTCAATGGATCAAAGCTTCAGCTCTTCGGTTCAATCTTACCCTCACAGTTGATGGAACAATCAATCAATTGTAACATTATTCTACCCTTCAATGAAGCTAATAATCCTAGGTAACAACAAACTCTGCTACCCAAAATTCCCCTTGATTCCTCACTAATGAAACAAGCTCTCCATTAGATTCTAACCATTATACAATTTAAAACAAGTTCTCTAAATTTAAAATAATGGCAGCATTAATATCTAGGGAATTAGATTATTTTAAGCAACAATCACGAAAGTTAGGACTGTTTAACTTAACTCATGATAATCATAGAAATAAACGAAAGCTTCTCCGCAATCATATATCACCATTTACTACAATCGATTAGGAACAACATCAATTACGCAATATAATTCCCAAATCTAGCAATTAACAGTAATCTGATCAATCTAATGGGCCCTGATTAAATTGACCAAACCAAATATCAATAAAAACAATTAAAACAGATTGTCATGAAGAGATTTCATAAGAGAAGGGAGCAATAATGTTACTGAATTGATTCAACCATCAAACTACAATGAAGGTTCGAAATCCCCTTGAACTGAATTGAAAAACCTAGCCTGACATGCTTGAATATGAAAACCTCAGAATATTTTTTTCTCTCAGCCGTCCTCTCCCTCTCCTCGACTTAAAGAAGCCTTAAATAGATATATCAAACATATGATAACTTCCCAAAACATGTACAACTCAAATCCCTAAATTATAGGTAATTCAAAACGGATTGACAGAAATCCCAGAAATTGTGCCGCAATTTTTAAGGCGTTTTTCTGTCATATAACGGCGGAATCTTGACTTGGTATCTTCATAAAAGTCGTAGCCCTGGATGCGTAGATGATCTAGGACTTTGAATCACCCGATTTGGACTTCGGAAACTCATGTTATGGCGCATTGAAGTTTACTAGTTCGGACAGGAATTTCGGATCAGCTTTCCAGGCCTGACTTTGAAGCAACGTTTGGAGGCCCAAACGAACTCGGATTTTTGGGAACCAAACCTTTTTGAAAATCTTAAGACGTCCTCTAAAAACTTCATGAAGACCACTTTCTCGTTCTGAAACTCTAACGCCATCCAAACCTCAATTGAAGCTCCAGCGATCAAATCTGCCTGAAAGCTGGAAACTTGCACAATATATTCCATATCCATTCTTTTACCTTCAATGCTTCCCTAATTCAATAAACATATTAATCAACACACTTAAACACAATATGCATGATAAAACTAAATATAAAGGATTAAAAACATTAAATATTATGCTCTTATCATTATGGCTTACGGTGTCATGGAAAATGAATGATGGAACATGGCTTCGCTTGGAGTATGTTGTCCATGAATGATGGAAGACTAGGATCTAGAACCTATCTATAAATGGTGGAAGACTAAGAACTAGACTTTTGTCTATGGAGAGACTAAAATGATGGAAAAGTAGGATCTGGAATCTTGTGTACGAGAGTTACTTGACACAGACGTAACAGACCCACTTGCCCCAAACTTGAATGCTTTCTGGACAGAGGAGAACAAGAACAAAAAAGTGGGTATAAGATGTTAAGAAGTAAGAATCAAACTTTCTATTTGTTAAGAATCAAACTTTCTATTTGTTAGACTGCACCTGGAAGAAATGGCAAAAGTATAAGAGTAGCGTTCAGACCCAACGTGAAAATCGCGAGAAAATTACCGAAACCTTAGAGGAAATTTTTTATATTATTGTTGTCTATTTCAATAATACATTGGCGTGAGAGATATAACGAAATATATATAGAATATGGTGAATATGATAAATACAAAGGATATTTTTTACTACACTCTTAGAAAATAGGAAAGTCTTGAGAAAAATGAAACCTTTTTCTATTTTGACTTCTTTAATTTCCACCTTCCATCATTCCATCTCTCTACAATTTTGAGTCCTTGTAGAAATAAAATACCTCGAAAACTCCACATAGTTTGACAACTGTCGCAAGGATAATGTGTTAGATTGTATGTTCTCAATTCAGTGGATGATGTAAATAAATTGAGTTATTCCTTAATCAATTTCTATAATCATGCTTTTATTCATGTGATGGATAACATTTATTTCATGAGATGAATGGTATTTTCATTTTATTCCTTGTTTGCATACGACCAATTCAAAATGACATGAATCGGAGCCTACAAGTATATTAAATGTGATCCATGTGTGCGGATAAGATCCACATACATGAGACATAGATTACAAGTCTTATACTTGAAGTGATTCACAGCCAGTGATGTGATGCTTCACATCCACTGATGAGATTGGGCATCTCGTCTGATAAGGTTGAAGCATTATGATCACTATGAGATAGTGTGGTTAGTCTCGATCATCAGAGAGTAAGACTCTGGATCATTTTGCCAGTACACTAGATGTATTGAAGGACCATGAGATGTAGCTTATGGAAAATCAATCTTTGATTAAGGACTGCTCTAATAATTCCCAAGCAATAGGCTCTTAATCCTGAAAAATTAATGAACTCAATTTCTTGCTATACATTTACTTTGAGTCACCAATGAGTGAAGACAATTGCAGTTTAACACCTCGGTGTCTTGGATACATGGTAGTGAGACTGTGGGAACCTGTCGCGACCCCGGACCGAGACCCGGGCCCACGACGTGTTGTGAAGGTGTTGTCAACCAACTATCAATTACGATTAACCCACAGGATTCCGCGGTGAGGATTCTTAAAACACACTTGGAATTTGTCTCACTCGAATTATGATTTGTGGAAGCGTGCAAGTAGTCTTATCCTTTCCAATACTCATGACACAGCCTCAACTTACCTAAGTTAAGTCATCTTCAAGACAATATTCAGAGAAGGAAACATAAGCATGGCAATACCAAAAGTTAATTTTCAAGTTTCAAAGAACCAAAGTAAGTTAAGTTAAGTTTACATATCCCCAAAGTATCAAAAAGGCCAACAAAGGCCATACAACCCAAAATAACAAAAAAAAATTTTCCCATCCATGTGTCGTACTCAAGACCCCACCCGACGTCTAAAGGACGTCGTCGGGTTGCCACTCTCGGGCTGGGGGTGGCTCAAAAGCCTCCTCCGGGCGCTCCTCCTCACGGGCAACGGCTCCTGCATCTAAACACTAAAGCAAAAGAGGTCAGACACAACGGTCTGGCAGGTGATCAATTTAGACATAGTACAATTCAATTGAAATATGAAATAACAACGCTTGAAACATGGCATGAGTTCTAAACAAAACATGTTTAAAGTATAATGCAAAACAAGCATGATTTCAAGAAAACAACATGATTCATTAATCCACATTGAGCTCATCCTTTCTTCGTCATACTTGATGACAAAAGCAAGCAAAACGAAACAAAATGAAATGAAATGAAACAAAAGTCCGAGTCACACAAGGTGAGTGGGAAAACCGGCCGCGAAACCGGATAAAACAAGAATGTGTACAATTACACGACTAATCTGCAGATTGTCCTTATGTTTAAGGACCCCCTAACTAGTGGATCAGAATGAGAGGGCAGTCCAATCTCAGCGGTATTAAATGATATTCATGTATGCACAAAACATGTCGATACTTGTACAAAACTTATCTAAAACAAGGCAAAACACTTATCAAAACAATGCAAAGCGAAGCTAAACAAGAGTAGATTGTAAAGTGTTCCCCAACATGGTTCTTGAACAATTCAAAACAAAACTTATACTTGTACAAAACAAAGCAAGTGCTAGAACGAAATTCGATGTATCAAATCATGATCCCAAGCGAAACTTGTCGAGCATACGATAAGACCTTTCATTTGATCTTCATGTGGTTGAGACCCAAATGTCTTAATGAGAGAGAGATTGGTGTTTCAGAAGGTAAAAGGAAATTTTGAGCCTCAAGCACACAAACTCCAGCTTGAAAGTCCCTAGTCATATTCAGGTTTTCAATCCCAAGAAACTCCCACAAAACAAATCAATTTTTGAAAACTCGATCAACTCTCAGTTACCTGACAGCTAGCCTAATAGGTGAGTGTCAGCTAACCGTCAGATGACCGACAGCTGACCATTAGATTTCCTGACAAAAAATCACCATTCTGGAAATGGAACCGAACTTCCCTCGGTTGGCTATCGGTCGACCAACGTGGTGCAGTTCGGTTGGCCGACAGCTAACCGACGATTACCTGTCACAAAACACATTTCTGTAAATGGAATCGAACTGAACTTGGTTGGATGTCGGTTGACCGAAGTGGACCTTTCGGTTAGCCGACAATTAACCGCTAGCTGACCGACAGAGCACGGCAGCCCAGTTCAAGTCAGATTTTGCAATTCTTTCTTATTCCATTCTTGTTCTATTCCACCTCGTTCCTTCCTTTGTCAAATCCCTGCATTCCCTTTGAGCCTCCATGCTCTCCAAGGGTCATTCTCACACAATTTTAACAACCATTGCATTTATCCATTTCACAACATACTTCTCCACTCTTTCATCCATTTGCAAAACATTTTGACCAGATAAAGCCACTTAAATTGAAGGAAAACCATTAAGGTAAATCTCCTAGCATATGCATTCAAACTAAATAAAATTTCTAACCACAACATATATTTGAATGAGCACATTGCTCAACTAAAATGGAGAAAATACCAAAACATTGAAATTACATCATTCAAACATTGCATGCAACAAAGAGAGCTAAGTTGATCACTTGCCTTCACCAATAGCTAAGCTCAAAAATCTCTCAAGATCCCTACCAATGGAAACCACGAAATCTACAAGAAACCCCATGAAAACATTCCAAAAGTCATCACTTTGGGCAACCAAAACCCCCATTTCGAAAATGGGTTTGCATGTTAGAGAAGAGGTCTCCTAAGGAGCTCAAAAGACTATAATGAAAGGAAGAAGAAGATCCCTAACCTGGAGCTACTCAAACAAGGAGCAAAGGCGAAAATGGGGGTTTCCTCCGGCAAGAAACTCCAAGAAAATGGTACTAATTGAAAGCTTAGGTTGAGAGGAAGAAGACAGTGGTCTTAGATTTTGATTTGGAGATCTAAAAGTGAGGCATGCAAGAGAGGAAGTGAAGAAGGAGAAGAGGTTCTTCTCAGTTGGAACTTGAGGAAAAGAGTTGCAGGAATGAAGTTCTGAGCGTGAGTGAGAAATGAGGGAGAAGAGAGGGCTTAAGTCAAATGGGTTCTAGTGGGCCCCACTGTGCTCAAGACTTGTGACCATTAAAACATCACTTTACGCACCCCGGATGGAAACGGCGAAGAAGACAAATCGATCACCGAAAAATCTAGTTTCCAAAAAGTATACATTTGGTATAGTTTTGAGATTTCGAAATTTGGGTCTAGATTTAGTGTGAAATGACTGTTTTACCCTTTTGGCCAAAACTTGAATTTTTGGGTCTTAAAACAAAAGCAGGTTGAACCCAAAAGTTAAACAATAAAATAAAACCATTCAAATGAGGTCGAAATCACGATTAAAAATCAGAAAACATGAATTTCCTCCCAAGCTTACACGTACATTCAAGGTACCCCTGAGTGTGACTAAATATCATAAAACGCTCTCAAAATTCCCCAAAGTTAATTCTAAACTAAATCGAACCAATTTCTAAACCACAAACACTAAACCCACATTGTAACTAAACACGCACTTAATTACCACTAATTGCGCTAATCCTGGGTTGGGGTTTGACAGAACCTATGATTATTAAGCTGGAATCTATTATCTGAATATTCCCTTGTGGTAATTAATGGATTTATCATTGATAAGTGCGCACCCATCTCAATTAAGAATTAATTGGATGGTAATTATGATCACTGTGATTGATTGGGTCACAAGGATAATAGGATATGGTTCTAACTTGGTTGGACATATTTAATTCAATTGATCTATGGATATAATTGATAGAGAGGCCTACTCGTAGTAATTGGGAAGATTATGGTCTTTTTGTAATTCATTCATAAGACTAGAGTTCAATTGCAATTATATAGTGGAGTTATTTGCAATTACAGTGGATCCGGGTTTAACATGAGATGTGGGATCCAAATATCTCAGTTGGAACCAGCTTCTAAGGAATTCCTAGTGGTCCCCACTGTAGCCCTAAAAAGAGATAGTTAATAATCCAATTTGAACTATTAAAGGAAGGAGAAGTAGGACATATACTTATAATAGAAGTGAGACTTCTTATTATGGAAAAAGAGGAGGTGCTCATGCACTATAAATAAAGGAGAGGGGCTAGACCTCCAAGGCATCCCCACACGCCCAAGCCCCTCTCTCCTCTTCACTCCACAGGTTTCCTCTAGAGAGTGTAGGGTTTTCTTCTTCTTCGAGATCTCATCATTGTCCTTGAGAATATCTCTGCAAGAGGGTCATAGCGTGGAAGATCACGAGGTGTAGGAGATTCTTCTTACTCTTATGAAAGGGTTTCTCAACAAGCCAAGCAATCAGCTCCTCAATTAGAGCACGGTTGGGCTCCCAAGGTAAAGATCTACATCATCCTTTTTCTAGATTATTATGGTTGCTTGTTGCTGCTGATTTCTATCTTTCGGTAGTGTTTCTTATGATCTAGATCATGAGAAAGGGGTTTTCGATCTTGAGATTGGGTTTCAAGCATTATGTGTATATGATCTCTGTTTCAAGTGTGTCAAAAGTTTTGAAAACCTATCCACGTGGCCCACCTACTTCCAATATGATGATGATGGGTCGAAAACTCACCTTTGGATGGATCGACTTAAGTCTTTCTTAACACACACATGAGATTGATTTGATTTTGATCTACTGAATGAACCAGAACATAATTTGGGTCACATCCACGGTTTCAAACTCGAGTATCCAGATACATAAAATATTAATAACAATTTAGTATTTGGTTAACAAACTTGGGTTTGGACCTTAAATTTGAATTTAGGTAAGGAGTTGAGTCTTGTAACCAGACCCAATCTAGGTACCATTTGGACTTGACACCCTCACCACCCCAAAATCCCTAATCAGGGTTAAGGGCTAAAGGGCGGCGACGGTGCATGATTTTTGAGAATAAATATTTGATCCTCAGACATTTTCTAATAGGATTTCGCTATGTGAGAATAAATGTTTGCAGTTATGGCAGTTTTCGCTCCTACACAACAGGAAAAGTCACTTTTTGTGACAGTTAAATAGTGGTTGTTTTAATTTTCGGCCGCTAAACATGCTTATCAGCGACTGATATTATAATATGTCACAAATGGCAAAAAAATATTAGGTTATCAGCCGTGGATGCTAGTTTTTGCTGTTAAAAGGTTCAACTTTTCGTCCCCACTTATTTGAAAGGCGCTCCCTACTTTTTCTGCCTCTAAACTCCCCACGTATTTGAACTGCCCATCGAAAACCCAAAAAACCTCTCAAGCGATTAGGGATCAGTTGCTTCTTAAAATTGCTTCTTCGATCTACTGCTTCCCCTACTTTCTATGTCTCTAAACTCCCCACACATTTGAACCCCCCACCGAAAACCCTAAAAACCTCTCAAGCAATTAGGGTTCAATTCCTTCTTTGATCTGCTGCTTTTTCAAGAATCCGTCGAAGAATCGCACCAGGAGCTGCGATTTGAAGTTAGAACATTTCTCTTCTTCTTATTCAAAAATCTGTTGATCTCTCACACTCTAAAAAGCCGTTGAAGCTGCACCTTTCACACTCCAAGAAGTGGCTCATCAACGATCCAAACGATTAGATTCGAATCATCTCAGCTATTTCTCTTTGTGCATGTTCTTCCAATCGAATCTGCTACATGATCTGTGATTGTGCGGAAGAACTGATTTTGGTGTTGTGTTGAAGTAGCCCTGATACCTTCTCTCTCTTCTTCGTTTTTTACATGATTTGGTGTAGAGAAAGAAATCTGCTGAGAATTTGAATTGGAGCTGATTAGTGTAAGTGAGATCGGTCAGTATCTGTTGTGATGATCATGATTTTAGTGAGATTAATGGATGTGATTAGGTTTTTCTTGCTCACATTTTTTTTTGTTTTCTTCCTTACAAGGGTTTTAGATCTAGTTGTTGCATTGTAAGTTAGATTAGCCTCTGAAATGATCTTTTGATTTTTGTTTAAAGAAGATTAATGCATATGGTTCTGGTTTTTCTTCGTTTAGATTCCGCATTTTCTTCCTTATTAGGGTTTTAGATATCGTTGTTGTATTGTAAGTGGGGTTAGTCTCTGAAAGGATCTGCTGATTGTTGTTTAAGTGAGATTAACACATATGGTTCTGGTTTTTCTGCATTTTGTTTTCGCATTTTCTTCTTTAATAGGGTTTAAGACCTTCTTGTTGTTGATCTTGTTGTTAATGTAAGTGGGATTAGTCTCTGTAGTACTCTGCTGATGATTGCTTAAGTGACATGAACACATAGGGTCTGAGGAATGCTCCTATTGTTATTTTCTCCATTTTCAATGGAAAAAGGCTTTTTATTTTTATGTGATATGGGATATAGGGTTAAGGTTGCAGTACATCTGCCAATGTTTACTTTTCATGCCATGCCAGCGGCATTCTGTTTTTTCTTCCTGTGGTTATGGGTTATTTAAAGGCATCAACTGTTTTGAGCTTTAATTATAGTATATGGTTTTATCATAGTTGTTTTGCTCTTCGTAAATATACATATATTTCAAGGGGTATTTGAATATCAATTTGTCAAGTCTATACTCTATATGCTTCGAATTATTTGTGGTTTTTCTTTGTTAAGTTTTCAGAGGTTATTTTGTTTACTCTGCTCACAGTTTAAGGTTGTTCTAGGGAATTGTTAGAGGTTACTTTATGCTTATCAAGGAATTTTGTTTTTCCATTTAAAAGATTTTG
Source organism: Persea americana (assembly GCA_029852735.1). Taxonomy (NCBI): domain Eukaryota; kingdom Viridiplantae; phylum Streptophyta; class Magnoliopsida; order Laurales; family Lauraceae; genus Persea; species Persea americana. The sequence continues at coordinate 22,831,213 of CM056816.1, forward strand.
GTTGATGGATCGATCTCTTTATGCATTTTGGCATTTTGGGATTTGTATTCTTGTAGTGATGAGGTTAAGGGGGAGCAGGCGGTGAAAATTTTTTCCTTTTTCAGAGTATTTTTTTGTCTCTTATTTAGCTTATATGCAACTTATCCTATCATTGTTTATACTTTTTATTTTTGAGAAAATGCTGTGACTACTATGTATTTGATCGTACGTTCAGCCTCCTTTGCATTTTGGCGGTTGAATTCTGATTGAAGATTTTGATCTGCGAGTTTGGTTTTGATGGTGTAATCCAGTTCATTTTGTTTTTAATCTTTTATTAAGGTTTTGTTTTACAGAATTTGAATTGGAGCTTGAGCTTGAGATTAATTTGATGTTTTTATTATCTGTGGATTGGTACAATCTTTATTTTATCTTGTAATGGAATGAAGGTTTTAGTGGATTTGATGTTTTTATTATCTGTGGACTGGTACAATCTTTCTTTATCTTGTAATGGAATGATGGTTTTAGTGGATACTAGCAATAATCAGGGAGTTGTGGAATTGTGAATTTTTTTTCTCTCCTAGAGTCTTGGATTCAATACTTAAAGTAGTTGACCTAGCATGTGAATATAAATGAAGAAGAAAGATGATTGTCTCTTTCCCAAGTCGCAAATCCTAAAACTTTCACCAGAAGGATGACAAATTTCAAAAATTAATGATTAGCTTTTGTGGTTACACAACCCGAAAGCAGGGGCCTAGCCTGCAAGGAGATGGTGGACGAGCCATATGGGAGCTAAAACCTAGGACAAGGATTAGCATTGGTACATTAGAATTCTAGTTGAGTAAATGAGTGCAGAGAGCGGGGTTTTGTTTCCCTGATGTGATCCCTTTGATGTTGGAGCACATGGAGGCTGCGGCCATTTCAGGGTTCTGGTATTAGATTTGTACATCAAGATTTGTACAACTATCAGTCTGTTAAGGCAATTTCAAGCTAATAAAAAGAGGAAATACTAAAACGGTACATGATAAAGTCAAAATCACATTGGTGATGTATTTCGTAAGGCAAGTTGTGATATTTCACATCCTCTTTTTCTCTCTGCCTTTTGCTGGTTGATATTTCATTTGCCTTCACTAAAATCACTTTCTGATGTTTTGGGGTAGAATTTTTTAGAAAAATTTGAAAACCCATTTGAAAGAGTGACTGAGCTGAGAATACACTATATAGAGATATACAAATCTTGCCTTATTTGCTTCTTTTTTTTTTAAACTAGAGATATAGAAATATTGCCTTATTTGTGCTTGCTGTGTTTTCCCCAGATTGGAGATTGAGGATTTCTAGTTGTAGGAAAGGATTTCTTGTATTCTCATTTGCATTCTCCTCCTCCTTCTGGTTGCTTTTTATTTTATTTATTTATTTATTTTTTTGTGTGTGTGGGGGGGGGGGGGTGTTTAGAATATTAATCTTCTGGTAAGACTTCCATCACCAACGGGTGGTAATTTTGCTTATGAAAGATTCACTAGGGCAAATTGGCACATTTGGTTGTTTGTAAATATATATTTTTTGTAGGCTGGTTGTATGTAAATCTTAAAGTAGTTTATGAACAATGTTGATATGTTCACTAGGGCACATTTGTGTGGCTTTTTTTTTTTTTTTTTTTTTTTACGGAAAAAGTGTGAAAAGTGGAATGAATTTTTGCAGTGTAGAAAGTTCCAAGTTTTGTGCGGTTGTTTTTCCATGAGCAAAAAATGAAAAAAGAAACTAACTTTTCTGCGATTCCATGAAAAATTATTTCGAATGGAGGGGCGTTGAGGTTGGTTTCCCATTGAGTGTGGAAAAGGCTATCCATAGAACTTGTTTTCCATTGTCCATCGACGTGCCCCTGGATTTGTGGCATTGCCAGTGTATTTGATTGATAGTGTGCCACACCCAATAAAATTTTAAAGACATGTATGGAATGCTCACCAATTAATTTCACTGGGGAGAAGGGCTCACATAAGGTAAAAGTGTTTGAACTTTTTGTAATGTTTTAATCACGTGTATTATGCCTGGTTGATCTTATGGTGAGCTCAAAACATGTCAAGAGTGAAATATTTTTCATACCTATACAAGAACGAGGCACTTATTATGAGCAATTCAGTTTTTAAATAGGTGGACCTGCCGTGGATGAAAGATAGAACTTTTGTAATACTTTATTCAAATATATTATATACATGATGGGCCCAAAGCATATTAGAGTGTACTTCTTTGTTTTTGGTTTTTGGCTTTACGCTTGGGGCTCTTTCTTGTATGTCACTAGTGTAAAATTGCAAGTTAGTACATAGCCACTTATTCAAAATTCCTAGAGCAAGACTCATAGCGAGAACCAAGAGGTCAAAAAAAGGGAGCTTTTGTTTCTTGAATAGCATATGCAAGAAATCAGAGTGGTTTTAATGCAGAATTTTTCAAAGTTTGAGTAGTTATTCAATAGTTCTTATTGAAGGGAACTAGAAGCCGAATATGCATGCTAATCAGATACTTATGGTAGGCTGCAAATAAAATGATGCAATTGGATTATACTTATAAAATACACAGTTGGGCCTCTTTGAACTTGGATGCTCTGCAGCCAGGTTTCAAAGAACAAAACAACACTTTGGTTATCTCAGCCTCAGGCTTTTCCAAATAAAAAAATAAAATAGGAAACAAGTGTTCTCATAGATGGTAAAAAGAATAAGATTGGTACTGATTGGACCAGTAGCAAGTTACTATGAAGTGTCAATTATATGTGACTATAATGGACTTGGTAGTAAAGTTGTTTCTTTTTTCCTATTTTCATTTTTCTGGTAAAATGCAAGTAAGTTGTTAGGGGCTAAGATCGTTCTTATCTTTTCATTTCAACTGTATGAGATGAGATTTTATTGTATCAGTTTTAGAGTCACAGATGAGATTTTGGTACTATAAGAATCAGATTTGATAGGATGCTTAGCCTCTAATAAGCTCCTTTCGATTTTGGCTGACTTGAAATGAACTTAAATATAAGTTCGTTGGTGCACATGCTAAGTGACTATTATTGAATATATGTCATCTTCTCCACAAGCAGGAGTCCAGCTATTGCAGATGGACACTCAAACATCTACACTAGGTAATTACATAGTACCCCTCTTATTGGTGTGTCTTTTCCCGAAATGCCATGAACAAAAGAAATACAAGACAAAATCAATTCATCACTGTTTTTCAGCCAATATATATATTAATTATATTTCATTTTTCTCTCTCTATTTTACAGTTTTGTATACTTATCTGATATAGGATCTTTCTTTATGTGAAAATTCAGTATAGGACTCTTCCGCTGTTTCACATGCATATTTGCAGCATACTAGAGTTGATACATGCATAATTCTCCAGCCTGGTTTGAAACAACTGAATTTTCTTTAGCTAGTGACATATTGAGTGCCTGGACAAAGTTGAACTTGGTTTTGTTGATTGTATTGTTCGGTATTTGCTTATTTTGTTGATTATATTATTGGGTTTCATCTTATTTGGGTGTTGAGAGCTGAATGGATTTTTTTAGATTACATTATTACATGGACATCTTTCTCTCCTCTCTCTCAGATTGACTTACATTTGGGATTTTTTCATTCATATTTTTATTTCATGGGCACTACTCGAAATAACAATAGAATGAAAACAATGGTGGTTTGCAGATCACTCATAACAACTTTCTGGTGACTGAAGATTCAAACATAGTAATGTATTTCACATGTATAACATTTGCATATGTGATAATTACATATGAGCTATTTACATATGTAAAATCCATTTTCTTATCCCATGCATGAAAGGCAAACGACCCAAATGCATAGTTCATGCTGCATATTGGTTGTATGCTAGTTAGTTTGTAAATAACATTGAATGAAAGATTTGAACTAGCAAAGCCAACCTCAGATAGAAAGCCAGGCTTTAGGCTTTCTATCCAAGCCCGACCCAAATTGTACTGGGCCCGGATCGGGCTCAAGCTAGCCCAACCCACGAGGACCCCTAGATTAAGCCCATTGCCACTACAAATCAATCTCTCGTCGAGGCCCTTGGAAAATCCATTATCTTTTCGAAATAAGCAATAAAATTCTTAGGGTCAATTGCATTGCACGCACTTAAACATATAGTTGTTTCTGCTCTCCACATTGCCTAACACTACATAAGAACTCAGGCTTTATAATGAAAATTCCCAAAGGGAATTAATTAGTTGATCAGAATCAAAACATTCATGCCACCAATCCAAATTGCCATCATTAGGAATGTTAAGGGCATATAATCTCAGGGGTTAACTAAACTAAACCATAGCCCTTAATTTGACAGATGGGAAGTCATATAATTAGCCCCACCTCACCTAATTATCCTAGCCCTTAATTTGGCATCTTTAAAGTTTAATGATATCTTAACCATGGATGTTTTCTAATACAATTATATTTCAAGGAGGACAGCGGGCAAAAAACCCCAATGGACAAGCGCCTGACCGGATGGAGATGTTTAGATTGACCCAAACACACCGGGATGGACAGCTCGTGGATCGGGCATCAGAGGACGCCTTGGTATGTTTAAGTCTTGTTAAGTAAAATTTTCTCCCGCTTGTAATTTGATTTAATTATAGATAAATTGCTTAATGTAAGTACTTGATAATGAATTGCAGCGACGACTCAATGAAAGAGTTAGCCAGCAGCTAGAGAGCCCAAAGAGAAGTTGTGCACGGGATGACATCTTCACCCAAGTGATGGGAGAAGATAGACATGGCCGGGTTTGCACCTTTGGGTTGGGTGTCACTCCCTCCGATATCTATGGCTCACGAGTTCCAGTTGCTGAAGCGAGGGAGATGGCAAATGTTGAGAGAGCTCAGAGGATAGCAGCTGGACAATAGGTGGTTGCCGTGGAAGAAAGAATGAGTCGGATGGAAGCCCGTATGAACTAGATGATGACATGTTTTCAAATGTTCACCGAGGATGGCCAGCCGTCTTCTTCATTTGAGCCAGTGGGTAGCATACAAGAGATTTAAAAATTAATTTTACTTGGGTGTAATTCCCTTTAAAGTTTCTACTATTATTACTTATTTCATCCTAATAGGTTTTCGGTGCTCTTCCCGATGTCCAGCGTGATGTTTGACATGGGTAGCATACAAGAGAGGAGCTCAAAGTCTCCTCTCTAACCCCCTAAGGTGCTTCTTCTTCTTCTTCCCTCTTTTCTCTCTTCTTCTCCTATGTCCTCTCCTTTTCTTTTCTCATATAGTGTGTATGTGACTACTTATAAATTGAATATGCTTAATCATCTTTAGGTTGTATAGTGTTGGACAAGCCTGTCTATTAGTCCATTATAGTAAATATGTTCCTTGCAGTCAAGAAGTTTGAAACAACATATTCTGTTTGGGATATGTGGCTGGAGGCACTTGTTTACTACATATAAATTTGAAATTTTGTTGAACTTGTTTACTACATCAATTTCTTGACCACTATTAGCTACCTATTGTTATTATCAAAATTGTGTTTTATCTTGTTCATGTTCCTGCTTTCACTAGTATGTATTTGGATCTTGAGGTACAAATTATATTGCATTTTCTAACTTATTGCCCTTTAATGATAACTGACCTGGATCATGGTGTCATGGCAGGAATGTGTATGGCTGTTCAAGCATTTGTACCGTCTGAATCAAAGGCGTTCTTGAATGTTTTGGCTTGGTTCGTTCTATTTCTCATGCAGTTGTGTAATTCAAGGACCTCAATGACTGTTCCATGTTTAATATCCTTTGTAGCAACATTATATTTTGATACTCGTTCTAGGTTCAAGCATTACCCTATGTCTTCTAGTTTTTGGAATGACAGACACAGTATTACTTCCAGGTTCAAGACATGTTAACATTCATTTCTTTTCGGGATTGGCTCACATCCACACAAAACCATGTGTGTAGTTCTTCCTCTCTCTCTCTCTCTCTCTCTCTCTCTCTCTAGCCGCTGCACTGGTTAGAAATACTTTATCTTTAGAAGAGGTGAATGGTGAAGGATATAAGATGCAAATGTATATGGGCATTTGGCTCCAAAGTATTGTGACCTGGCCCATTTGCAACCATGAAGGTCAAGCCAAGTTCTTGAACTATGATTATTGTCCATTTATCCTCTATGCTACTTTTGGGCCATTACAAACTCAAACAAGAGCCCACCTGACAAATGGCCACCATGACACTAATTTAATGGTATAATTCCTTGTACTTACAATGCGGCCTTTTGAAAGGTAGTGTGTTGACAAAGGCATCGATTTGCTTAGTTCATTTCACTGCATTAAATTGGTGCAGGCCTGTGATTGTTTCTGAAATCTGAACATAATGCATGCAGAGAGTGTTGTCAACATTTTTAGGTCAAATACCACTTCTGAAGTCTTCCCCACTTGTTCACATGAAGGGGGTGAAGAAAAAGGGAGGATACACATCAAACAAGAGTACTATTAAGAAACATTGAGAGTGGCTTCATGATATATGGTAACACTGCTACTACAAAGGCTAATCCTATTTGTAAGCCCTCACAACCAAGCAAGTAGACTTTTAAGATTGTTTGTCCCCCCATGTTCTACCATAGACTCTTCCCAAAGAGGAAGCTTCATGTGGCCGTCAGCCTTAGTGCCTTGCACTGGTTGTCTCAGGTGCCATGAAATTGTCTCTCCTCTCTCTCTCTCTTGTATATGTGTGTGTTTTTGTGTTAATCCTATTAGGAAGTTTAGAAAGCAGCAAACACTAGTATAGGTGAGATTTCTTCTATGTTTTGTTTTGTGGGTTGGAAAGAGAGTTTGTGAAATACAATTTAGTTGCTGGGTTTCCATCAATTTTTCTTTGTTGGGTGGGAATGGAATAGGAACTTCAATAACAAAAAATCAAAACCGGGTCACTTTCTCACTCTAAATTACACCATGTTAGGTGGGTTCTTCTGTAGATTTTATTCAGTTGGGTTCTCTTCATTTTGAGTAATAAGCCGGAAAATTGGTAACAAACACCCCACTAGATTGGGTAAGTAGGCTAGAAAGCTGGGAGAACAAACATACCACTTAAAGGACTAGCATATCTCTCTCTCTCGCTCTCTCTCAACATACCACTTACAGGACTAGCATCTCTCTCTCTATTAGATTATTGGATTCCAAGGGAACAAGAGACATGATTTGTTTGGTACAGTGTTTGATGAAAAGGCCCACCACATCTTCCATCACGAATCTCACCATTGGTCAGAGCCTAGGAGAAATTCACCAGCAGTTCACCACGCTACCAAGAAGTACTAGTCATGAACATTGAGCAGTAGAGATGGTGAAGCCTAGAGAACCATGCCAGTGGCACATGGAAATAGTATGGTGCAGAAGCCAAGAATGGACAAGCATCAACCTTGTTCGTTTTTTCTTCTTTTGATTCTTTTTGGTTGGGGGCGTCAATGGCTCAATTGGATGGGGCTGGGCTCATTTTAGGAACACAACTCTTTATTGGCACTGGTCCTGTTCCTGAGTTCAACTCTCCTGAGACTTGAGCCCAAAGACGGCTATTGAGTTATGACTGTCATGATCAAAGCTTAAATTGGTGGACTCAGGCTTAAGTTTGGGGAGTGAAGATCCTGGATCCTAAGTTTGGGTCTTGATCGGACTTGGATGCTTATTTCTCAAGTGGCTTTGGGCCTCCCATGACCCTTATCAGGTGGGCTTCGAATCAGGCACCAGGGTCCATATTGCAATTAAACTAGGATTTAGTTAATTTATACTCTAATAACATTATTCAAATTCTACTGGTACATCACAACCACTTGTATTTGGTACCGCCCACAATGCATGGGTTAAATTAAAGCATTTACGAATATTGTATATAATGGAGGATAAAATACATTTTTTGAAAAAAAAAATAAAAAGAGGTTTTAGCAGCGGATAAAAAAAACTGCCGCTAATGTTCCAATTGTGGCGGTCTTTTATCAGCCACTAAACGCATCAGTGACGCATATATTTAGCGGCGGCAATTGTGGCAGATCTTTTAGTGGTAGAAAATTAACTTTTAGTGGCGGAAAAAACCGCCGCTAGAAGACAAAATTATTGTAGTGGTACAATCCTTCAAAGGGTCAAGGACAGTAAGAGAGATGATCCAAACTTGCTCAGAATCATGGACAACATTGCAGAAAGGCCGGATTTCAAGTTATTGAGGGTGTGTTATATTTCAAGGACAAACTTTGTGCACCGAATGTTGAGGACTAGAAGACAGAGATAATAAAAAATGCACATCACTCTAAATAATATGGGATGCAACCTATATGCACCAAAATGTACCAGAATTTGAATAGTCATTATTGGTGGAATAATATGAAGCGAGAGATTGCGGGATTCATCACTAAATGTTTTTCCTATCAATCGATCAAAGGGGAACGCCGAAGGCCTCCTAGATTTCTACATCAGTTGGAGATCCCAAAATGAAAATGGGAGAACATAATAATCGATTTTATTTCCGGTTTGCTGCTATCGAAGAAGAAACATAATGTTGTTTGGGTTGTAATTGATAGATTAACTAAGTTAGCTCACTTCATACCTTTTAGGACAGGGATGAAGATGGGTGAGATGGCCAAGTTGTATAAGGAGTTCGCCGGTTCAAAGTCATCGGAATCTTGTGGCAAGTCAGCTGACAAGAAAACAAGCAATATGTTAGCAAATGACGGCACGGACAAAAAAGAAAAAAAAAAAGCCCCTTAGTTGCCGGCGACTTTGGAAATTTTAGTCACCGGATTTTCGCCAAAAACACATTTTTGGGTGTCTTTTCGTGTTCCGAGCTATTTGGCTTATGTGATTTTCCAAAAATCTGATTTTCGGGGCACAAAATTCGTGGATCTTCAACAAATACTAATTCACCGTCGAAATCATGAGTTCGTCATCAGACACTTTGAAATCACCAACCGGCCGACCAAGAAAGCACACTTTCTGACAGAACAATCAAGAAATCAACAGGACAGATGGTACCGGCCCACTGATAGGAATTAATGTCTAAAATTATATGATCATCTGACAACAATCGGCATGAGAAATCCACCAGTAATCGAGGCTTCCTAAGTCGCGGTTAGAATTTCTAAAGACGCGGCGCAGCCCATGACCCTTCAAGTACTTTGGCGGCCACTTAATGCGGTTAATGACCCATTTTATGAGAAATTAATGTGGTTGATTACTCTTTATTCTAGACGGCCCAATCAAAAGCTAATGAATGACAGTTACAAGTTAGACACGACTATGGCATTAAACCATGAAACTCCTCCTACCATGGAGTCTAAATGCAATTAAAGGCCTTGCAAAATAGAACTCTTTCTGAATTGTATTTTAAATCTATTTCATTTTTAAATACTAATTTATTTATTTTTACAAATAAATTTATTTCCACTACGTTTTTAAATAATCACCCAAATAATCCCTAACTTTAAAAATACTGTGACATTTTTAAGGGCATGTTTTCTTTCATAGAATTGAGTTCCTAAGAATTCTAGAGAATGCATTTCTATCAAAGTTGGTAAAATCGAAGAATAAAGGTCAAGATTGGTAAATGACCATCATAATCTCCTCCAAGTGGAAAATTATTACCTGTTATCACCTACTAAATCAATCATAGGAAAGTCAGATCCTATATACATTTTACCTCATATTTTTCACCTCTTCAACTCTTAAAAACTCCCTTATCAAAACCCATTTACAATTAATTCCTAGGAAATCAGTTCCATACGAGCACATCTTTCACAAGTACAAGAGATAATCGAATCAACATTAATATGGTAAAGTAGAAGACGTGAATAACCGATTGTGACCCCTGTTGTCTTTGAGAAAACTAGCAAAAGAGTCAATGCATTGGTCACTAAGTTGCTTGTTGGCAAACACCTCCTTCATCTTCATTGCATTGGCTCTATAAATGTCCCCATCAGCTTCCACAATCACCGTCCTCAAAGTCTTGGCAACATCTGCTCCAGTAAAAGATCCATCCATCTCATCCCTTGGCACTTCCAACCCCAACCTCTTCTCGCTTATCCACCGAGCATTGAGACCTTGGTCGTACATTAATGGAAATATCACCAGAGGCCTACCTAGCCCAAGTGCCTCTATAATCGAACCCCAACCGCAATGTGTCAAGAACCCTCCAATCGATGGATGGGCAAGTATCTTAAACTGTGGGACCCACCCCTTCCGAACGATGCCACGACCATTGATCCGGTCCTCAAAGCCCAGTGGCAGAATCTCGGTGTCGTTGGCTCCACTCCGCAGAGCCCAAAAGAAGGGCAGTTGAGCTTCCTCTAGGCCCAAGGCCAGCTGATGCACTTGATCTTTGCTTGGTCTCACCTCACTTCCAAAAGCTATATACACAGTGGATCCATGGGCTTGTTTGTCAAGCCACTCACGATCAGGCCAAACCTCATCTCCACCGTCCACTTCCTGGATCGGAGGGGGGAGTAATCCGATTGGAAAGACTGGCTTTTGATGGAGATCCTCCAGAAGATGTAACCAATCCGAGCTGAACTCCATGCAATCGCGGATCGCAATGATGTGGCACTCTCCGATGGCCATTCCATACCTTTGTAAGTCGGTAACCCCAGAAGACACTGACTGTAGGAGCTTTAGGATTGGGATAGCCTCATGTGAGCGGAGTGAGACAGTGGTGGGGAATTGGACCCATGGGGGTACGTTGGTTAGACTATCTATGTCCATGAATCGGCAACCCTCTATCACTTCAGAAAGTGGCCCAAAGAACCCGTACGTAGGTGATGGGTAGATGCTGAAATGTGCACATGGTAGCTTTAGTTTGGCCGCGATCCGAGGCACCCAATGATTGATTGCATCATAGATGATCCAATCAACGGCCGCAGACTCCAAAAAAGCAGCTGTAGGTCCTTCTAGACCGTCGAATGCGTTCTTGAGGCAGTGCATCTGATCAAGGCTGATGTCCATGGTTGACTCGGCGCCATCCGGGAGGCCATCCGCATGGGGTAATGGAAGGCCCACTAGATCTATGTGGGGAGATAGATGGGGAGGGATTTTGGGGAAACGTTGGATATTTCTTTGGGTGCAGATGACGGAGATGTAGTGTCCCCTCTGGGCCAAGGCCTTGGAGAGCTCAAGAAAAGGGCCTATGTGACCAAAAGCCAACCATGGCATCATAGCAATGCGCAGCACACCATCATCATCCATTGTGAAGGCAAAGGGGAAAGGTTAGCAGCCCTTCAAAGTGTCCTGGGCAGGTCTATATAGGAGAAGTTAAATCATTCTACTTGAGAAGTCTTGCCCCTAGTTTCAAGAAAGGGGCCTACTTTTCGTGGAAAAATACGACCCGGAATCCATCGGTGCCTCGATCTGACTTTGTTTTTAACAAGTCCCCCGGTATACCGACAGAGTCCGGATTTTCTGTGGCTCACTTGGCTTTATGAGTTTAAGAAGGCAATAAGTCTATAGAGCCCGATTTGTCTTACCCGAATGAAAGACCGATTGTAGCTAAAGGGCTGCAATGATTCCTCTTTTGCTTCCGGGGATGTATTGGATTCCTTTTCTTTTCTTCTCTTTTAGGTGATGTGACTTGTTATCTATCATAAAAAAATGAAATGACACTAATACCTTTTGGGTCCTACATCCCACACCCGTTGAAGTGGCCCCCACTTATGGTCTAGCACAATACAAGTCCTGTAATTTGTAAAGTTGAGACAGATCTGCAAAATAATATCAGCCACAAACAACCCATTTTCACTTGAAGTCTATGCCCAAAAACAAAATTGGCCCCATAGAATTACAATTGTAAAATAGCTCTGTTTTGTTTTTTCACAACTCAAGTTACATACGCCCCAAAATTGCATACAACCATGCTGAGTTTTGCACACACCCGAAAATTAAATAGACCAAATCTATCAATCATAAGTGGCCCATAGTAGAGTAACATTTCTTCTTCTTTTTTTTTCCATATATGGAATACTCTAGTGAACACTATAGTATAGAAAAACGACAAAGAAAGAAAAATTTACTACTACTCCCAATTATAAAATAATCTTATGATGGTTTTTCTTGACTTTAAATATGAGTTTTGTAACAACTATGAAAACATCACTGTGGAGGTAAAACTTGGGTTGGGCCTTATTAGAACCCAACTGACTTGTCCAACCAAACCCGATTTGAAGCTGGCTATGGTTTAGGACTTCAGGTTGTGATTGGGGTAGGTTGTAAATTGTAATTAAGAAAATACTATAAACACGATAAATGTGCCACTTTAGCTGAGCAGGGGTTAGGTCAAGTCATGTTTAAGTTTGCCCAAGGAGGGAAGGTCCACCTTGTAACCCAACACACCAACACACCTACTAATGTCCCTTTGAATCAACACCTATTTGAAGAAACTGTATCTACATGCAACCTATGATTTGATTTATAGAAACTCAAACTCCCACATGCAAACTTTAATTGTGGAGGACTTCTTAATTTGGATGAATTTGATAAATCGTGATAGATATCAAGACAAATGGATGGAAGCTAGTGGCTTCCATCTAACAATTTCCCGTAAAGTTAGTGAGACCAGGTATTATACTTGGGACTTTGTATGCGCATGGAATTGATTCCTTTTTTTTTTAAGGCTTTTATTTATGTGACCCGAGTCTGACCCAAACCTGACCCATCAACACCCCTTAGGTCCTAACCTACTTTCCACACCTACAATTGGCAGTTCTGAGAATCTATTCACTGTATACATATAATCTAATCTAAACCATTTGATCAGCAAACCCTAAAAATAAAGCAACCCCCACAGGCCACAGCCCACCGCATTCTTTGATAGTGCCATTTTAAAAAAGTTTCATCATTTTATTTGATGGATTTGATCCGATGCTGATTGGATGTAGGACCCAAAAGCCATGAACGTCATTTCATTTTTTTTAATGAAAAAGGAAATAGAAAAAGAAAAAAAGAAAAAAAATCGCATTCGTTAAATTCCTAAAATGGGTCCCACTGCACGAGGCCACATGCATTCATGATAGATAACAAGTCATATCACAGAAAAGAAAAGAAATCCAGTACATCCCCAAAGCAAAAGACGAATCATTGCAGCCCTCCAGCTATGATCAGTCTTTCAGTCGAGCAAGACAAATCGGGCTCTATAGACTGATTGTTAAGAAGTCGAACACCATAGTGGACACCATCCATTGGTAATCCACGCACCTCAATATGAACGTCTTACCGGTGTATAGGATTTTCTCAAGACTTATTCCTAAGGAGTTGGTCCCACCGTTTTGTTGAGGAATTTATTAATAACATGATTGATAAATATAATTAATAATACATAAGATTGTATTAGTCACAGCATTAACAGATTTCTCAATCGTATAGTAGGATTACTTCTTTTGGAGTAAATTTTGAGAAAAGCTCATTCATCGGTAGGGTGTTCATTTTCGAAGGATTTGATTATCAATAGGTGAACCTCAAAGCGGAGTTCCACTCGTTTAGCTAAGAGAAAGCAACATCCTCAAGTACCCAATCAAATCTGATAAATTAACCTATCTTAAATTTCCACTTGAGTTTGATTTGGTGTACTCTGAGAATATGGATAAAATTTTCAGATTGACTGTTTGACACCAAGGGATTCTACAAAAACCTAGGGATCCAAATACCTAAAGCTGCAATTGTGCTACGTATCCATCTATAAATGCCATTTATACCAAAATATTATTTAACTAAAAAGTCTTTGAGTCATATTTTTGGGTAGGTATCTTAGATTCACAATAAAGTTAGGATTTGCCCTAATAAAGGTATGGGCCTGCATACAATTCAGCTTGAAAGAGATGGTTTCCTACCAGTCTAGAAGGTGACCGGAGCCTTTGCAATATTGTTTTGGGAGGATGTGAGAGCTATTTCTTCGATACCAAATTTGTTGAGGTTCTCCATCAGCAATCACTGTTTAGGACATCTATCCCCGTGCCCTCCCACCCCTGACTCTAATTTTTCTCCTTTTTTATTATTTTTATTTCCACATTAGATGGGAGGAATGGTAAACTATATTAATACTAATGTGGTCTAATTTCAAGCGTCGGGTCATCAATTCATCCACTCAAATTGAATTCGCTCTATTAGATCCTTAAATTTTACCAAAACATGAGATGGTCTCACCTAAGATAAAATATATGGTTAAGAATATGATTAATACTTGTGCTAATCAAATCATTAATCATATATTCAAATTTACGGTGGGACCAACTCTTTTTATTTTTAATAGGGAAAATTTCAAGTAAGGCCTTAAGTTTTTACCTTATTTCAAAAAAGGACATAGGTTTCAAATATCTTCAAAATAGTCCATAAGCTTTTCAATAAGTTTTCAATTAAGGACTACCGGTCATTTAAAGAAATTCCTTGGTGACTTTTTCTTTCTCAAATTATTTAAAATACCGAAATTACCCTTCAATTAAAGTCATGACATGATTTCGACAGCCATTATATGCAACTAATAGTGCAAAGCCGTTGTCATTGATCACAGTGAGAACGCCGGTGAGAAAAATGAGGAGAATATAGAGAAAGTGAAGGATGGTTTTATTTCAATGAAGGGTAATCTTAATATTTCAAAAATAAATAACCAAAGACACAAAAATGGCCTGAAACCCTAGTAAACGATGGAATTTGGCCTCAAGAGGGTGGTGCTCATGAATAACTTGGATTGATGAGGCTTGTGCAGCTCATCATTTTCTTCAAAACAAGTATTCGCCCGTCACCTAGTTCCACCGAAAATATTCAGAATTTGACAAACAGAAATTAAAATACAAATTTATCTAAAAACAATGAATTAAAAATAAGAAAACAACCAGAATAAATTTTTTCTTATTTTTTTAAATGTAGCAAAAAGAAAAATGTAGCGAACACTCCCTGGCAACGGCTCCAAAATTTGGAAGCGCGTCGTCAACGCTCCAAAATATAAAACCTTACTTCTAGATTCAACACAAAAAGAAAACCAACACAGTAGCTAGGTGAGTAAGGGTCGATCCCACAGAGAGTGTTCACTATTTCTTTTATTTATTTATTTATTCTGACCGATTCTAACAAAACACTAAATGGGGGGTTGGAGTTTTGATCAAACTGATTATGATTGACTTAAATAAAAATAAATTAATAACAAAAATCCATGGATCAAAGCTTCAGCTCTTCGGTTCAATCTTACCCTCACAGTTGATGGAACAATCAATCAATTGTAACATTATTCTACCCTTCAATGAAGCTAATAATCCTAGGTAACAACAAACTTTGCTACCCAAAATTCCCCTTGATTCCTCACTAATGAAACAAGCTCTCCATTAGATTCTACCCATTATACAATTTAAAACAAGTTCTCTAAATTTAATATAATGGCAGCATTAATATCTAGGGAATTAGATTATTTTAAGCAACAATCACGAAAGTTAGGACTGTTTAACTTAACTCATGATAATCATAGAAATAAACGAAAGCTTCTCCGCAATCATATATCACCATTTACTACAATCGATTAGGAACAACATCAATTACGCAATATAATTCCCAAATCTAGCAATTAACAGTAATCTGATCAATCTAATGGGCCCTGATTAAATTGACCAAACCAAATATCAATAACAACAATTAAAACAGATTGTCATGAAGAGATTTCATAAGAGAAGGGAGCAATAATGTTACTGAATTGATTCAACCATCAAACTACAATGAAGGTTCGAAATCCCCTTGAACTGAATTGAAAAACCTAGCCTGACATGCTTGAATATGAAAACCTCAGAATATTTTTTTCTCTCAGCCGTCATCTCCCTCTCCTCGACTTAAAGAAGCCTTAAATAGATATATCAAACATATGATAACTTCCCAAAACATGTACAACTCAAATCCCTAAATTATAGGTAATTCAAAACGGATTGACAGAAATCCCAGAAATTGTGCCGCAATTTGTAAGGCGTTTTTCTATCATATAACGGCTGAATCTTGACTTGGTATCTTCATAAAAGTCGTAGCCCTGGATGTGTAGATGATCTAGGGCTTTGAATCACCCGATTTGGACTTCGGAAACTCATGTTATGGCGCATTGAAGTTTACTAGTTCGGACAGGAATCTCGGATCAGCTTTCCAGGCCTGACTTTGAAGCAACGTTTGGAGGCCCAAACGAACTCGGATTTCTGGGAATCAATCCTTTTTAAAAAGCTTAAGACGTCCTCTAAAAACTTCATGAAGACCACTTTCTCGTTCTGAAACTCTAACGCCATCCAAACCTCAATTGAAGCTCCAGCGATCAAATCTGCCTGAAAGCTGGAAACTTGCACAATATATTCCATATCCATTCTTTTACCTTCAATGCTTCCCTAATTCAATAAACATATTAATCAACACACTTAAACACAATATGGATGATAAAACTAAATATAAAGGATTAAAAATATTAAATATTATGCTCTTATCATTGTGGCTTACGGTGTCATGGAAAATGAATGATGGAACATGGCTTCGCTTGGAGTATGTTGTCCATGAATGATGGAAGACTAGGATCTAGAACCTATCTATAAATGGTGGAAGACTAAGAACTAGACTTTTGTCTATGGAGAGACTAAAATGATGGAAAAGTAGGATCTGGAATCTTGTGTACGAGAGTTACTTGACACAGACGTAATAGACCCACTTGCCCCAAACTTGAATGCTTTCTGGACAGAGGAGAACAAGAACAAAAAAGTGGGTATAAGATGTTAAGAAGTAAGAATCAAACTTTCTATTCATTAGACTGCACCTGGAAGAAATGGCAAAAGTATAAGAGTAGCGTTCAGACCCAACGTGAAAATCGCGAGAAAATTATTGAAACCATAGAGAAATTTTTTTATATTATTGTTGTCTATTTCAATAATACATTGGCGTGAGAGATATAATGAAATACATATAGAATATGGTGAATATGATAAATACAAAGGATATTTTTTACTACACTCTTAGAAAATAGGAAAGTCTTGAGAAAAATGAAACCTTTTTCTATTTTGACTTCTTTAATTTCCACCTTCCATCATTCCATCTCTCTACAATTTTTAGTCCTTGTAGAAATAAAATACCTCCAAAACTCCACATAGTTTGACAACTGTCGCGAGGATAATGTGTTGGATTGTATGTTCTCAATTCAGTGGATGATATAAATAAATTGACTTATTCCTTAATCAATTTATATAATCATGCTTTTATTCACGTGATGGATAGCATTTATTTCATGAGATGAATGGTATTTTCATTTTATTCTTTGTTTGCATATGACCAATTCAAAATGACATGATGGTTCATGAAATGAATCGGAGCCTACAAGTATATTAAATGTTATCCATGTGTGCGGATAAGATCCACATACAGGAGACATAGATTACAAGTCTTATACATGAAGTGATTCACAGCCAGTGATGTGATGCTTCACATCCAGTGATGAGATTGGGCATCTCATCTGACAAGGTTGAAGCATTATGATCACTATGAGATAGTGTGGTTAGTCTTGATCATCAGAGTGTAAGACTCTGGATCATTTTGCCGGTACACTGGATGTATTGAAGGACCATGAGATGCAACTTATGCAAAATCAATCTTTGATTAAGGACTGCTCTAATAATTCCCAAGCAATAGGCTCTTAATCCTGAAAAATTTATGAACTCAAGTTCTTGCTATACTTTACTTTGAGTTACCAATGAGTGAGGCCAATTGCAGTTTAACACCTCGGTGTCTTGGATACATGGCAGCGAGACTGTGGGAACCTATGATTATCAAGCTGGAATCTATTATCTGAATATCCCCTCGTGCTAATTAATGGATTTATCATTGATAAGTGCGCACCCATCTCAATTAAGAATTAATTGGATGGTAATGATGATCACTGTGATTGATTGGGTCACAAGGATAATAAGATATGGATCTAACTTGGTTGGACATATTTAATTCAATTGATCATGGATATAATTGATAAAGGGGCCTACTCGTAGTAATTGAGAAGATTATGGTCTTTTTGTACTTCATTCATAAGACTAGAGTTCAATTGCATTTATATAGTGGAGTTATTTGCAATTAACAGTGGTTCCGGTTTTCACATGAGATGTGGGGTCCAAATATCTCAGTTGGAACCAGCTTCTAAGGAATCCTTAGTGGTCCCCACTCTAGCCCTAAGAAGAGATAGTTAATAATCCAATTTGAACTCTTAAAGGAAGGAGAAGTAGGACATATACTTATAATAGAAGTGAGACTTCTTATTATGGAACAAGAGGAGGTGCTCATGCACTATAAATAAAGAAGAGGGGCTAGACATCCAAGGCATCCCCACACGCCCAAGCCCCTCTCTCCTCTTCACTCCTCTCGTTTCCTCTAGATAGTGTAGGGTTTTCTTCTTCTTCGAGATCTCATCATTCTCCTTGAGAATATCTCTGAAAGAGGGTCATAGCGTGGAAGATCACGAGGTGTAGGAGATTCTTCTTACTCTTATGAAAGGGTTTCTCAATAAGCCAAGCAATCAGCTCCTCGATTAGAGCACAATTGGGCTACCAAGGTATAGATCTACACCATCCTTTTTCTAGATTATTGTGGTTGCTTGTTGTTGCTGATTTCTATATTTTAGATAGTGTTTCTTCTGATCTGGATACATGAGAAAGGGGTTTTGGATCTTGGGATTGGGTTTCAGGCCTTACGTGTATATGATCTCTGTTTCAAGTGGGTCAAAAGTTTTGAAAAACTATCCACGAGGTCCACCTACTTCCAATATGATGATGATGGGTCTGAAACTCACCTTTGGATGGATCGACTTGAGTCTTTCTTAACACACACATGAGATTGATTTGATTTTGATCTACCGAATGAACCAGAACATAATTTGGGTCACATCCACGGTTTCAAACTCAAGTATCCAGATACATAAAATATTAATAACAATTAAGTATTTGGTTAACGGACTTGGGTTTGGACCTTAAATTTACATTTAGGTAAGGATTTGAGTCTTGTAACCAGACCCAATCTAGGTACCATTTGGACTTGACACCGTCACTGCCCCAAATCCCCAATCGGGGTTAAGGGCTAAAGGGCCGCGACGGTGCATGATATTCGAGAATAAATATTTGATCCGCACACATTTTCTAATAGGATTTCCCTATGTGAGAATAAATGTTTGTAGTTATGGCAGTTTTCATTCCTACACAACAAAAAAAGTCACTTTTAGAGACAGTTAAATAGTGGTTGTTTTTAATTTTCAGCCGCTAAACATGCTTATCAGCGATTGATATTATAATCTGTCACAAATGGCAAAAAAATATTAGGTTATCAGCCGCGGATGCTAGTTTCTGCTGTTAAAAGGTTCAACTTTTCATCCCCACTTATTTGAAAGGCGGTCCCTACTTTTTATGTCTCTAAACTCCGCACGCATTTGAACTCCCACCGAAAACCCTAAAAACCTCTCAAGCGATTAGGGATCAGTTGCTTCTTCAAATTGCTTCTTCGATCTGTTGCTTCCCCTACTTTCTATGTCTCTAAACTCCCCACGCATTTGAACTCCCCACTGAAAACACTAAAAACCTCTCAAGCAATTAGGGTTCAGTTCCTTCTTCGATCTGCTGCTTTTTCAAAAATCCGTTGAAGAATCGCACCAGAGCTGCGATTTGAAGCTGTAACATTTCTCTTCTTCTTATTAAAAAGTCTGTTGATCTCTCACACTCCAAAAATCCGTTAAAGCTGCACCTTTCACACTCCAAGAAGAAGCTCATCAACGATCCAAATGGTTAGATTCGAACCATCTCAGCTATTTCTCTTTGTACATGTTCTTCCGATAGAATCTGCTACATGATCTGTGCTTGTGTGGTAGAACTGATTTTGGTGTTGTGTTGAAGTAGCCCTGATACCTTCTCTCTCTTCTTCATTTTTTTCATGATTTGGTACAGAGAAAGAGATCCGCTGAGAATTTGAATTGGAGTTGATCAGTGTAAGTGAGATCGGTTAGTGTTTGTTGTGCTAATAATGATTTTAGTGAGATTAATGGATGTGATTAGGTTTTTCTGCTCACATTTTTTTGTTTTCTTCCTTACAAGGGTTTTAGATCTAGTTGTTGTATTTCAAGTTAGATTAGCCTCTGAAATGATCTTTAGATTGTTGTTTAAGTAAGATTAATACATATGGTTCTGGTTTTTTTGCTTTTAGATTCTGCACTTTTTTCCTTATTAGGGTTTTAGATATTGTTGTTTTGTATTGTAAGTGGGGTTAGTCTCTGAAGGATCTGTTGATTGTTCTTTAAGTGAGATTAACACATATGGTTTGGTTTTTCTGCGTTTCGTTGCTGTATGTTCTTCCTTACTAGGGTTTAAGACCTTGTTGTTGTTGATCTTGTTGTTAATGTAAGTGGGATTAGTCTCTATAGTACTCTGCTGATGATTAATTGCTTAAGTGACATAAACACATAGGGTCTGAGGAATGCTCCTGTTGTTATTTTCTCCATTTACAATGGATAAGGCTTCTTATTTTTATGTGATATGGGATATAGGGTTAAGGTTGTAGTACATTTGCCAATGTTTACTTTTCATGCCATGCCAACAGCATTCTGTTTTTCTTCCTGTGGTTATGGGTTATTTAAAGGCATCAGTTGTTTTGGGCTTTAATTCTAGTATATGGTTTTATCATAGTTGTTTTGTTCTTCGTAAATATACATATATTTCAAGGGGTATTTGAATATCAATCTGTCAAGTCTATACTCTATATGCTTCGAATTATTTGTGGTTTTTCTTTGTTAAGTTTTCAGAGGTTATTTTGTTTACTCTGCTCACAGTTTAAGGTTGTTCTAGGGAATTGTTAGAGGTTACTTTATGCTTATCGAGAAATTTTGTTTTTCCATCTAAAAGATTTTGGTTGATGGATGGATCACTTTACGCATTTTGGCATCTTGGGATTTGTATTCTTGTAGTGATGAGGTTAAGGGAGAGCAGGCGGTGAATTTTTTCCTTTTTCAAAGTATTTTTTTTGTCTCTTATTTACCTTATATGCAACTAATCCTATCATTGTTTTTACTTTTTACTTTTGAGAAAATGCCATGACTACTATGTATTTGATCATACTTTCAACCTCTTTTGCATTTTGGTGGTCGAACTCTGATTGAAGATTTTGATCTGTGGGGTTTGGTTTTGATGGTGTAATCCAGTTCATTTTGTTTTTAATCTTTTATTAAAGTTTTGTTTTACAGAATTTGAATTGGAGCTTCAGCTTGAGATTAATTTGATGTTTTTATTATCTGTGGACTGGAACAATCTTTATTTTATCTTGTAATGGAATGAAGGTTTTATTGGATTTGATGTTTTTATTATCTGTGGACTGGTACAATCTTTCTTTATCTTGTAATGGAATGATGGTTTTAGTGGATACTAGCAATAATCAGGGAGTTGTGGAATTGTGAATTTTTTTTCTCTCCTAGAGTCTTGGATTCAATACTTAAAGTAGTTGACCTAGCATGTGAATATAAATGAAGAAGAAAGATGATTGTCTCTTTCCCAAGTCGCAAATCCTAAAACTTTCACCAGAAGGATGACAAATTTCAAAAATTAATGATTAGCTTTTGTGGTTACACAACCCGAAAGCATGGGCCTAGCCTGCAAGGAGATGGTGGACGAGCCATATGGGAGCTAAAACCTAGGACAAGGATTAGCGTTGGTACATTAGAATTCTAGTTGAGTAAATGAGTGCAGAGAGCGGGGTTTTGTTTCCCTGATGTGATCCCTTTGATGTTGGAGCACATGGAGGCTGCGGCCATTTCAGGGTTCTGGTATTAGATTTGTACATCAAGATTTGTACAACTATCAGTCTGTTAAGGCAATTTCAAGCTAATAAAAAGAGGAAATACTAAAACGGTACATGATAAAGTCAAAATCACATTGGTGATGTATTTCGTAAGGCAAGTTGTGATATTTCACATCCTCTTTTTCTCTCTGCCTTTTGCTGGTTGATATTTCATTTGCCTTCACTAAAATCACTTTCTGATGTTTTGGGGTAGAATTTTTTAGAAAAATTTGAAAACCCATTTGAAAGAGTGACTGAGCTGAGAATACACTATATAGAGATATACAAATCTTGCCTTATTTTCTTTTTTTAAACTAGAGATATAGAAATATTGCCTTATTTGTGCTTGTTGTGTTTTCCCCAGATTGGAGATTGAGGATTTCTAGTTGCAGGAAAGGATTTCTTGTATTCTCATTTGCATTCTCCTCCTCCTTCTGGTTGTTTATTTATTTATTTATTTATTTTGGGTGGTGGGGTGGGGTGGGGAGGGGGGAGGGTGTTTAGAATATTAATCTTCTAGTAAGATTTCCATTACCAACAGGTGGTAATTTTGCTTATGAAAGATTCACTAGGGCAAATTGGCACATTTGGTTGTTTGTAAATATATATTTTTTGTAAGCTGGTTGTATGTGAATCCTAAAGTAGTTTATGAACGATGTTGATTTGTTCACTAGAGCACGTTTGTGTGGTTTTTTTTTGTTTTTTTTATTTTTTTATTTTTTTACGGAAAAAGTGTGAAAAGTGGAATGAATTTTTGTAGTGTAGAAAGTTCCAAGTTTTATGCGGTTGTTTTTCCATGAGGAAAAAATGAAAAAAGAAACTAACTTTTCTGTGATTCCACGAAAAATTATTTCCGATGGTGGGGGGTTGAGCTTGGTTTCCCATTGAGTGTGGAAAAGGTTATCCACAGAACTTATTTTCCATTGTCCGTAGACATGCCCTTGGATTTGTGTCACTGCCAGTGTATTTGCTTGATAGTGTGCCGCACCTATTAAACGTTTAAAGACATGTATGGAATGGTCACCAATTAATCTGACTGGGAAGAAGGGCTCACATAATGTAAAAACGTTTGAACTTTTTGTAATGTTTTAATCAAGTGTATTATGCATGGTTGATCTTATGGTGAGCTCAAAACATGTCAAGAGTGAAATATTTTTCATACCTATATAAGAACAAGGCATTTATTATGAGCAATTCAGATTTTAAATAGGTGGACCTACCGTGGATGAAAGATAGATCTTTTGTAATACTTTATTCAAATATATTATATACATGATGGGCCCAAAGCATATTAGAGTGTACTTCTTTGTTTTTGGTTTTTGGCTTTACGCTTGGGGTTCTTTCTTGTATGTCACTAGTGTAAAATTGCATGTTAGTACATAGCCACTTATTCAAAATTCCTAGAGCAAGACTCATAGCAAGAATCAAGAGGTCAGAAAAAGGGGCTTTTGTTTCTTGAACAGCATATGCAAGAAATCAGAGTGGTTTTAATGCAGAATTTTTCAAAGTTTGAGTAGTTATTCAATAGTTCTTTTTGAAGGGAACTAGAAGCCGAATATGCACGCTAATCAGATTCTTCTGGTAGGCTGCAGGTTAAATGATGAAATTGGATTATACTTATAAATACACGGTTGGGCCTCTTTGAACTTGGATGCTCTGTAACCAGGTTTCAAAGAACAAAACAACACTTTGGTTATCTCAGCCTTAGGCTTTTCCAAAAAAAAGAAAAAAAAAAAAAAGGAAACAAGTGTTCTCATAGATGGTAAAAAGAATAAGATTGGTACTGACTGGACCAGTAGCAAGTTACTATGAAGTGTCAATTATATGCGAATATAATGGACTTGATAGTAAAGTTGTTTCTGTTTTCCTATTTTCATTTTTCTGGTAAAATGCAAGTAAGTTGTTAGGGGTTAAGATCGTCCCTTATTTTTTCATTTCAACTGTATGAGATGAGATTTTATTGTATCATTATTTGAGTCATAGATGAGATTTTGGTACTAGAAGAATCAGATTTGATAGGATGCTTAGCCTCTAATCAGCTCCTTTCCATTCTGGCTAACTTGAAATGAACTTAAATATAAGTTCTTTGTGCACATGCTAAGTGACTATTATTGAATATATGTCATCTTCTCCACAAGCAGGAGTCCAGCCATTGCAGATGGACACTCAAACATCTACGTCTGGTAATTACATAGCACCCCTCTTATTGTTGTGTTTTTTCCCTAAATACCATGAACAAAAGAAATACAAGACAAAATCAAATCATCACTGTTTTTCAGCCATTATATTTCATTTTTCTCTCTCTATTTTACAGTTTTGTATACATATCTGATATAGGATCTTTCTTTATGTGAAAATTCAGTATAGGACTCTTCCTCTATTTCACATGCATATTTGCAGTATACTAGAGTTGATACATGCATAATTCTCCAGCCTAGTTCGAAACAACTGATTTTTCTTTAGCTGGTGACATATTGAGTGACCGGACAAAGTTGAACTTGGTTTTGTTGATTATATTGTTGGGTATTTGCTTATTTTGTTGATTATATTATTGGATTTAATCTTATTTGGGTGTTGAGAGCTGAATGGATGTTTTTAGATTACATTATTACATGGACATCTCTCTCTCCTCTCTCTCAGATCGACTTACATTTGGGATTTTTTCATTCATATTCTTCCTTCATGGGCACTACTCGAAATAAGAAAGAAAGAAAACAATGGTGGTTTGCAGATCACTCATAACAGCTTTCTAGTGACTTAAGATTCAAACATATTAATGTGTTTCACATGTATAACATTTGCATATGTGATAATTACATATGAGCTATTTACATATATAAAATCCATTTTCTTATCCCATGCATGAAAGGCAAACGACCCAAATGCATAGTACATGCTGCATATTGGTTGTATGCTAGTTAGTGCGTAAATAACATTGAATGAAAATTTTGAACTAGCAAAGCCAACCTCAAATAGAAAGCCGGCTTTGGGCTTTCTATCCAAGCCCGGTCCAAACTGTACTGGGCCCGGTTCGGGCTCAGGCTGGCCCAGCCCACGAGCACCCTTAGATTAAGCCCATTACCACTACAAATCAATCTCTCATCGAGGCCCTTGGAAAATCCCTTATCTTTTTGAAATAAGCAATATAATTCTTAGGGTCAATTGCATTGCACGCACTGAAACATATAGTTGTTTCTGCTCTCGACATTGACTAACACTACATAAGAACTCAGGCTTTGGAATGAAAACTCCCTAAGGGAATTAGTTAGTTGATCAAATTCAAAACATTCATGCCACCAATCCAAATTGCCATCATTAGGAATGTTAAGGGCATATAATCTAAGGTGTGAACTAAACTAAACCATAGCCCTTAATTTGATAGATGGGAAGTCATATAATTAGCCCCACCTCACCTGATTATCCTAGCCCTTAATTTGACATCTTTAAAGTTTAATGATATCTAAACCATGGATTTTGTTTAATACAATTATATTTCAATGAGGACAGGCGGGCACAAAACCCCAATGGACAAGCGCCTGATCGGATGGAGATGTTTAGATTGACACATACACATCGGGATGGACAGCTCGTGGATCGGGCATCAGAGGACGCCTTGGTATGTTTAAGTTTGTTAAATAAAACTTTCTCCCACTTGTAATTTGATTTAATAATAGATAAACTGCTTAATGTAAGTACTTGATTATGAATTGCAATGACGACTCAATGAAAGAGTTAGCCAGCAGCTAGAGAGCCCAAAGAGAAGTTTTGCACGGGATGACATCTTCACCCAAGTGATGGGATAAGATAGACATGGCCGGGTTTGCACCTTTGGGTTGGGTGTCACTCCCTCTGATATCTATGGCTCACGAGTTCTAGTTGCTGAAGCGAGGGAGATGGCAAATGCTGAGAGAGCTCAGAGGATAGCAGCTGGACAACAGGTGGTTGTCGTGGAAGAAAGAATGAGTTGGATGGAAGCCAGTATGAACCAGATGATGACATGTTTTCAGATGTTCACCCAGCATGGCCAGTCGTCTTCTTCATTTGAGCCAGTGGGTATCACACAAGAGATTTAAAAGTTAATTTTATTTGGGTATAATTTCCTTTAAAGTATATACTAATATTACTTATTTCATCCTAATAGCTTTTCGGTGCTCCTCCTGATATCCAGCGAGATGTTTGACATGGGTAGCATACAAGAGAGGAGCTCAAAGTCTCCTCTCTAACCCCCTAAGGTGCTTCTTCTTCTTCCCTCTTTTCTCTCTTCTTCTCCTATGTCCTCTTCTTTTCTTTTCTCATATAGTGTGTAGGTGACTACTTATAAATTGAATATGCTGAATCAACTTTAGGTTCTATAGTGTTGGACAAGCCTGTCTATTAGTCCATTATAGTTAAGAAGTTTGAAACAACATATTCTATTTGGGATATGTAGATGGAGGCACTTGTTTACTACATATAAATTTGAATTTTTGTTGCACTTGTTTACTACATCAATTTCTTGACCACTATTAGCTACCTATTGTTATTATCAAAATTGTGTTTTATCTTGTTCAGGTTCTTGCTTTCACTATTATGTATATGGATCTTGTGGTACAAATTATATTACGTTTTCTAACTTATTGCCCTCTAATGATAACTGACCCGGATCATGGTGTCATGGGAGGAATGTGTATGGCTATTCAAGCATTTGTACCGTCTAAATCAAGTGAGTTCCTGAATGTTCTGACTTGGTTCGTTCTATTTCTCATGCAGTTATGTGATTCAAGGACCTCAATGACTGTTCCATGTTTAATATCCTTCGTAGCAACATTATATTTTGATACTCGTTCTAGGTTCAAGCATTACCCTATGTGTTCTAGTTTCTGGAATGACAGACACAGTATTACTTCCAGGTTCAAGACATGCTAACATTCATTTCTTTTCTGGATTGGTTCACATCCACACAAAACCATGTGTGTAGTTCTCTCTCTCTCTCTCTCTCTAGCCGCTGCACTGGTTAGAAAGACTTTATCTTTAAAAGAGGTGAATGGTGAAGGATATAAAATGCAAATGTATATGAGCGTTTGGCTCCAAAGTATTGTGACCTGACCCATTTGAAACCATGAAGGTCAAGCCAAGTTCTTGAACTATGATTATTGTCCATTTATCCTCTATGCTACTTTTGGGCCATTGCAAACTCAATCCAGAGCCCACTTGACAAATGGCCACCATGATACTAATTTAATGGTATAATTCCTTGTACTTACGATGCAGCCTCTTGAAAGATAGTGTGTTGACAAAGGCATAGATTTGCTTACTTCATTTCACTTCATTAAATTGGTGCAGGCCTGTGATTGTTTCTGAAATCTGAACATAATGCATGTAGAGAGTGTTGTCAACATTTTTAGGCCCAAATACCACTTCTAAAGTCTTCCCCGCTTGTTGACATGAAAGGGGTGAAGAAAAAGGGATGTATCAATTTAACCAGACTATCCTTCAACAAACATCAAACAAGAGTACTATTAAGAAACATTGAGAGTGGCTCCATGATATCTAGTGGTAACACCGCTACTACAAATGCTAATCCTATTTGTAAGCCCTCACAACCAAGCAAGTAGACTTTTACGATTGTTTGTCCCCCCATGTTCTACCATAGACTCTTCCCAAAGAGGAAGCTTCATGTGGCAGTCAGCCTCAGTGCCTTGCACTGGTTGTCTCAGGTGCCATGAAATTGTCTCTCCTCTCTCTCTCTCTCTCTCGCTTTTGTGTTTGTGTGTGTTTTTGTGTTAATCCTATTAGGAAGTTTAGAAAGCAGCAAACACTAGTATAGGTGAGATTTCTTCTATGTTTTGTTTGTGGGTTGGAAAGAGAGTTTGTGAAATACAATGTAGTTGATGGGTTTCCCTCAATTTTTCTTAGTTGGGTGGGAATGGACTTTAATAACAAAAAACCAAAACTAGGTCACTTTCTCACTCTATATTACACCAAGTTAGGTGGGTTCTTATCTATATTTTATTCAGTTGGGTTCTCTTCATTTTGAGTAATAAGCCGGAAAATTGGTAACGAACACCCCACTAGATTGGGTAAGTAGGCTAGAAAGCTGGGAGAACAAACATACCACTTAAAGGAGTAACATCTCTCTCTCTCTCTCTCTCAACATACCACTTATAGGACTAGCATCTCTCTCTCTCTCTCTATTAGATTATTGGATTCCAAGGGAGCAAGAGACATGATTTGTTTGGTACAGTATTTGATAAAAAGGCCCACCACATCTTCCATCACCAATCTCACCATTGGTCAGAGCCTAGGAGAAATTCACCAGCAGTGCACCACACTACCAAGAAGTAGTTGTCTTAAACATTGAGTAGTAGTGATGGTGAAGCCTGGAGAACCATGCCAGGGGCACAAGGAAATAGTATGGTGTAGAAGCCAGGAATGGACAAGCATCAACCTTGTTCTTTTTTTCTTCTTTTGATTCTTTTTGGTTGGGGGTGTCAATGGCTCAATTGGATGGGACTGGGCTCAGTTTAGGATCACAACTCTTTATTGGCACTGGTCCTGATCCTAAGTTCAACTCTCCTGAGACTTGAGCCCAAAGATGGCTATTGAGTTATGATTGTCATGAGCTAAGCTCAAATTGGTGGACTCAGGCTTAAGTTTGGGGTGTGAAGATCTAGGATCCCAAGTTTGGGTCTTGATAGGACTTGGATGCTTCTTTCTCAAGTGGCTTTGGGCCTCCCATGACCCTTATCAAGTGGGCTTCGAATTAGGAACCAGGGTCCATATTGCAATTAAACTAGGATTTAGTTAATTTATACTCTAATAACATTATTCAAATTCTATTGGCACGTCACAACCACTTGTATTTGGTACCCCCCATAATGCATGGGTTAAATTAAAGCATTTACGAATATTGTATATAATGGAGGTTAAATTACATTTTTTGCAATAAATAAATAAATAAATAAGAGGTTTTAGCGGCAGATAAAAAAAACTGCCACTAATGTTCCAATTGTGGTGGTTTTTTATTAGCCACTAAACGCATCAGTGACGAATATATTTAGCGGTGGCAACTGTGACAGAAATTTTCCGTCGCTATATCTTTTAGCGGTAGAAAATTAACTTTTAGTGGTGGGAAAAAACCGCCGCTAAAAGACAAAATTACTGTAGTGGTACAATCCTTCAAAGGGTCAAGGACAGTCAGAGAGATGATCCAGACTTGCTCAGAATCGTGGACAACATTGCAGAAAGGCCGGATTTCAAGTTATTGAGGGTGTGTTATATTTCAAGGACAAACTTTGTGTGCCGAATGTTGAGGACTTGAAGACAAAGATAATAACAAACATACATCACTCTAAATAATATGGGATGCAACCTATAAGCACCAAAATGTACTAGAATTTGAATAGTCATTATTGGTGGAATAATATGAAGCGAGAGATTGCGGGATTCGTCGCTAAGTGTTTTCCCTATCAATTGATCAAAGGGGAACGCCGAAAGCCTCCCAGATTTCTACACCAGTTGGACATCCCAAAATGAAAATGGGAGAACATAACAATGTATTTTATTTCTGGTTCGCCGCTGTCGAAGAAGAAACATAATGTTATTTGGGTTGTAGTGGATAGATTAGCTAAGTTAGCTCACTTCATACCTTTTAGGACAGGGACGAAGATGGGTGAGATGGCCAAGTTGTACAAGGAGATCGCCGATTCAAAGTCGTCGGAATCTTGTGGCAAGTCAGCTGACAAGAAAATAAGCAACATGTTAGCAAATGATGGCATGGACAAAAAAAAAAAAAAAAAAAGAAGAAGAAGAAAAGAAGTCATACTAGGAGAAGATTCTGGAATCACTCTAGAGTCCTTCGGTTCTTTTCCTGAAGCAACCAGATCCGTCACCACCTCATTGTCGGTACCTTGGGCATCACCAAGTCATCATTTCATGCTAACAGAAAGAAAGCAGCGGATCAAAACAAGAAAATCCATGTGAAAGAAAAAGAACTGGAAAGAGGGAGAGTCATACCATCACCACGGGTCTCTTCCTCTCGTATCCACTTTTCCGAAGGCTCGTCAACATCCTTTGACACCTCCTTAACAATGGTGAGAGGGACTTCCAGATCAGGAGAACTTTCCTGCCCTCTCTTATCACGGCGTTGTCCTCTTTTCCTCTTACCTCTATGGGTCGGTTTGCATGAAGTACCTATCCCGCCATCAAAGTTAGGTCTCTCAGTTGACCCCTCACTAGATGGTCTTCTCTGCTCTGTTTGCATCCAAGCACTGAGCTTAGCTTCTTCCTCCTCTAGCTGTTTTAAGACCTCACCCATGAACTTCTTGCACAACTTCAGATTTGATGACATCCTGCTCATTGAGAAAACCTAACCTATGCTTCTCTCCAGAAAGGAAAATCAAAACTTCCTCTTGTCGGACGCCATTTGACCTTCTGAGACCCTTCCTAGAAGACTGCTTAACATCAAGCTTCTTCTTGGAAAGCCCTCAGTACACCGAAAAGCTCTCCATGAACCACTTCTTGAAGCTAGCGGTCCGGAAAGTGTGCAACTCAAGATAAGAAATCATGGCAGTAGTATCCTCCACGCTATTGAAAGCCCATGCATTTCTCCCATCCTGCAAACCTTCAAAGCACTTCACCATACTCGAAGGTGCTCCAACAAAGCCTTGAGAGAAGCCCAACTGCAGCACGAAATGCGAGGAGACATATGGCTGGATGTTGGCGAAAAGATGTCGACGGTACACCATTGTGCCAACACGTATGTTGAAAAGCCACCCCTTCTTTGCGTTGGTTAAGAGGTAACATTTTCCTGACCCTGCTCTGGTGGAATCACGGGAGACACCAAAATCAAAAACCTTCTTCGGCAAATCCAGAGAAAGCTTCACCAAAGACTGCCCTATCTCGACATCCCTGAGCCATCGGATCCTAAAACGGGTAGACAAAAGGTATTCGGAGACAACTGTCCCTCTAGCCAACCGAATCATAAATGGGTCATCATCCTGTGCAACGCCCAATCAGTGGAAACCAGGACAGTGGTATACATACCACGAATAGAAAATATGTGCTAAAAATACCTTGTTCATAGGGAGTCCAAGCCGAACAAAAAAAGGAACAGCCCGCAATTCGAAGCACAGTAGGAGTAAAGAGCAGGCACCAAAGCAAGTCGCTCTCCGAACGCTATCTGACAAACCGAATAAATACAGTGCGGACTGATATACGTTCCATCTCCACCAACAAAAATAGCCTCACCTAACTAATAAGTGAGGTAAACAGCTAGATCCCTCCGCAATGCAATGTCAGAACAAATGGCATCCGTGCTCGAGAAGAAGTTCTTCAAATCTTCTCGCATGACAGAGATCTTCTTCGAACCCGGATTCTTAGCCCTGGCTTCCTAGGTCATGCTATCAGAAGACTCCCCGC
Source organism: Persea americana (assembly GCA_029852735.1). Lineage (NCBI taxonomy): Eukaryota > Viridiplantae > Streptophyta > Magnoliopsida > Laurales > Lauraceae > Persea > Persea americana. Next base: position 22,862,370 of record CM056816.1, read on the forward strand.
TGTCAAAGAAGTTGGGAGACGAAGAGCTAAAACTCTTCCAACTGCTAGATCTAACTTTCAAGCCCACTTTCTCCTTAAAAAAATCATACAAGATGACAAGATGAAACTACAGAAGCCTAAATTCCTCAGATTGCTCCTGAAGGACGCTGTCGGTAGGCATGAACTCCACATAGAGTTTGCAGAGGATAGACAGCCTGGTGATGGTGCTCAGCTCCTTCAAAGAGAAACCAATCTCACGATTTGTGACAACGAAGGTGTTGGTTTGTAGAAGGAATGACTCCAACATGGCCATGAAGGTTTCGTTGGAGAAAACCACGATCTTCCGAAAAGCAAGGACCGCGTCGAAGATCTCGGCCTCCTTTTGAATGGCGCCACCGATCTGTAAGATGCAATCAGTCCACGACTCCCAACCTAAGTCAGCACTGACACTGCCACGAAGTCGAAAAGGCTTCACCCAATTACTGCTGTCTCCGCTGCAAAAACAAGGCTCACTGGTCTCAAATCGACTGACGGATAATCAGAACCTTGGTAGCCATTGGTTGGCATCAGCATATCCATACGGGCAGGCGACTTCTCCGTATATCTGGAAGGACCGCCAACAAAAATCGTGGTCTTGACCACATTGGTCCTCTTTACCCAGCTTGGAGGATCTTCTCTCTTAGAGCATGTGGGAGAAAGACTCATGATCGACATGGTACGATCAAAAGTCGACTGGGTAGTAATAGTTCTCTCTTCACCATCAGCTATGTAAGAGAACTGGAAACATCTCCTTTGGTATGTTAAGTCATTAGAAACTGCATCACCAAAGAAAAAGGTAGGCTTGGGCACAATGCTCTGATTGTCCATGACCCAAGGACGGTTGCTTGCCATGATCTTATAGAACTCCTCATCCTTGAGGGTGATCAATCGCTACCTCGTCTCATCTCGGTTGAGAGAGTCACACTCTTCCAAATTCCTCTCCACATACTGAACCTTCTCCCATGCATGTTGTACGGCCACATTGGAAGATCTAGCAGACCAGCGAGGTGCGTCAGTAACAGGCCCCTTACCCTTGTTTGTTCTGGAGGAACTGCCTGCAAAGGTTGGAAAAGAAAACATCAATCATCAAAGTGACAGAGTTTTGCTAAAAAAAAATCCTAGCGAAATTTTGGCATGGTTTCAGGGCAATTCCGAAGAAAAGGGAAACACCCCGAAAAAGATAGGAAGCTTGAAGATGACCTCAACATCACTACGAGCTTATAGTCAGTGGAGGATTCTCGAAGAAGGCTAGAACTCAAACATCGCTGCGAGATTAAGCGAATCTTCTCAAATCTCTGCAAAATTAGGAAAGGGCTCAACATTGCTGTGAGCACTAAACTCCAAAAACTTACAAAGCGCCTTAAAGCCCCACAAGATTGGGAAAGAGCTTAACATTGCTCCGAGCTCCAAATACCAAAACTTGCAAAAGATTTCCAGGTATGCATTATCATAATTCCAAAAAAGAAAAAAATCATGCATAGAAAGGAAATTATCATGCATTAAATGCTAGGAAAACCTTGACAAAAGTTTGACTAATTCCAACCCAACTTGGTCAAAACCAATCAAACTTTGTCCAAGTCAAAATTCATGTTGGCTTGACCTAGAGACTCTAGCCTTTTATCTTGGTGCATAAAAAAAAAAAAAAAAACAAATGCATAAACATCATTATCATAGTGAGTACAAAAAAAGAAGAGAAACCTCCTAAAAAAGCGGGGGGGGGGGGGGGGGGGGGGGGGGAGACAAAGAAGAGAAAGAAACCCATTCACAAAAAAAAAGGAAAAAAAAAGGAGAAAAAATGGGCTAGCCCACAGGCCACGTGGCTGTACGGTCACAAGAAAAGAGGGAAAAAGAAGAAAAGAAAGGAAAAAAAACAAAACAACACGAAAAAAAAAAGAGAAGAAAAAAACGTGTGAAAAAAAAGAGAAGAGAAAACTTGTGAGAAAAGAAAACGAGAAAAAAAAAAAGAAAAGAAAAAGAAGATTTTTTTTCTCCATCCTACTTCTACATGGAGTTTTCTTGAAAAGGAAGACTTACTTGAAGCCATTGATGGAAAAGAAGAAGAAAAAGCTTGAAGATCCTTGAAGAAGAGAAGTTCTTGAAGCACGCTTGAAGCCTTTGTAAAAAAAAAGCAATAAGAGCAAGAGATCTAACCTCCCCTTGCTTTTATAGAAGAGAGCAAACCAAAGAGGAAACAAGGAGAAACGCAAGGAGGTAAGTGCTACAAATTAGCAACCTTCCCAAGAGAAATATTCTTTGAGAAATTCTCTCTCAAAAGAGATGAAATTTGAGATATTCTCTCCCAAAAGAAGGGGAACTTGAGAGATTCTCTCCAAGTAAGGATGTTTTTAGATATTCTCTACCAAAAGGAGATATTTTTAGATATTCTTTACAAAAATGACACCACATGAGATCTAAGCCATCTTTGAAAGCTTAAGGTCCCATGGGTTAGCCCATTTGAGCCAGTTTTGACCACCTACGCACTAAAAGTGGCATTTAGTAAAAAAATCCCTCGTACCAAGGGCATACAAAAATGGTTCCATGCCTTTTTTGAGTTGATTGGACCATACCAAAAATAATAATAATAATAATTCAAAGCCTCATAAGTTTCCAAAAATCCAAACCATCCAACCTCATGAACCAAATTAAGCCAAAATCTTGAAATTGACATTCCTCAAAAACCCAAACCACTCTAAAGGATCCAAAATTGTCCCAAAGAGTGACCAAAAACCAAATCCTGGCCCCCTAACTTGCCACATACAACTTATTAGGTCACAAGGTCAAAACCAAAATCCAAAACCTGACCCTCTAACCTGCCACATCCAGCTTGTTAGGTTACAAGGTAAAAAAAAAGCTAAAAATAAAATAAAACATTCTTGACTGCCTAATGCGCCACATAAAGCCTTTAGGTTCACAAGGTCAAAAAGGAAAATCCAAAACCCAAAAAACCAAATCCAAATGTCATTTTCAAAACTTTGCCTTGAGATAGTACGTGATCCCTCTCACGACCATAAAAATCCCCGTGGAAACTCAAAAGGCTACTCTATCAAAAAATTTTCTCAAGACTCTTGGTTAGGTCAAGAAGCTCTCCTTCAAAATTCTCTTCGAGGCACATTGACTACAAAAGCTATGCAACTCGTCGCTGTACCTCGAAAGGGTATTTGTTGACACAAAAAATGTCACTTTGTCTCTTCAACAATAAAAGCTAAACGGAGCCGTATCCTACCACAAATAGGCAAATGCCACTTTGTTGACACCAAAAATGTCACTTTGCCTCTTCAAACATCAAAAGCTATATGGAGCCGCATCCTACAACAAACAAGCAGAGCCGCTTCAAGCATCAGATTGTGTCAGAATTAAACAAAAACTGCAAGATCCTTCAAAATAACCAAAAGAAGGGTACACATGAAGTTTCGGGCAATTTCGACACCATTTGGCCTAACTTCACTCCTCCAAAGCTGAGCAGGTGCCCCCGGCGGCGACAGTATCGAAGATAACAAATCTTCGATCAGAGTCTATGGATGGTCTCCAAAATGCCTCCAATAGGCTCCACGTCGAATTTTAGGTCAAACCAACACCGTTTGACCCTCCATCAACTCTCGAAAGGCGAAATCAAGCCTCTCGGCAGCAAGAACCACCGATGCTTCTACTCATCAAACAAAGCATGTGGATAGCTTTTACATGCTTCCAAAGGGCTGCACGGCAACTTTCAGGTCATTCCGACGACGTTTGACTTGGTTTTGATGCTCGGAAGCAAAATCAAGCCTACCGGCGGCAGAGCTCCCCGACACCAAGGCACCCAAATCGGAGCTAATGGATCATCTCAAAATGACTCCAATAGGCTCCCTGCCAAATTTCAGGTCAATCGGACATCAGTTGACCGCACATCAAAGCTCGACATCTTCCGCACGATGAAATCAAGTCTAGCATCGACGGGACACCAAACGACTTCAAAACTGAAACAAAAGCTTATGGTTGGTCCTATCTATTGCTCAGGAAGCTTCACCTCAAATTTTAGCTCATTCCAACATCGTTCGGCCTAGTTTCAAATCTTTGCGAAAAATTAGCCACAAAGTCTTCGGCTTTTCCAAAAATAGGAAACTTCGTGCTCTGATTTGCACAGCTTCTCGATAGGTTTTTGTCGGATGTGAATTTCGACCCCCCCAATTGTCCTCTCCAAGAGAGGCATGGTTTGGGGAAATCTCCATTCATCTATATATATATATATATGCTATTTAAATTTTACATCGAAAATGAGGATTCCGACTACCCTCAAAATCAATGGATCACGATCGCCAGCTACGGTACGGCCGTAACACCGTTCTTCGACAAAAGTCGAAGAAATATGGGGAGAAAATTAATAAGGTGGGTTCTTCCTCTCGTCTAATGTGCTGCCGGCAACACACGACGGTTATCCTGTCACATTAATTTGGGTCTCTTTGGGTGTCTTTAATTTTGGGTCAATTAAGGGTCATGAGTTAAAGTCCGAATAAAGATTAATCCTCACATAGCATAATCATAGTATATCCAAGTAAAATAAAATAACTAGAATAAAGAAAATAAACTAAAAGAGGGGGAGGTGCCAAATATTTAAGAAGAGGATCGGCCCCGTTCCCGGGTACCCCCTTCTGATCCCTTGGCAAAATAGGGTTTAAAGGCTGATTTTTCAAACCAAAATGATGATGCAAATGAGACTTTGACTTGTGATTTCTGTATTTTTCGTGTGCGATACACGAGTGATAAAAGTAAAAGGCCGATGGGCCGAAATTAATTGAAGGTGGCCGATGGGCCAGGATTGATTGAAAATGGCCGATGGGCCAGTGTTTGTTTTAGGGTGGCTGATGGGCCGTGATTGATTAAAAGTGTGTGTGAAATCACTCATCTCATCTCGTTATTCTCATTTATTCAATTTTAGAAATCAATTCTTTATTCCCTTTATCATTAAGTTCGATTAAATATCTGGCACTTGAGGTGGAGGAAGAAATAAAAGGAAAATCTTTTTGGGTTTATTTTGTTGGTTTTATGGTTTTTATGGCTTTTCAATATGGGGGCTAGAAGGGCCTAACTAGGGGATTTTACTTCGATTTACGTGATTAGTGCTTTACTACTGATCATCGGATTAACCCTAACCTAAGGTCCTGGACCGCCCACATCAGCTCTCCCAGTCCCCTAACGGAACAGGAAAAGTGATGGGGCGAAGCCTAATGCGCTAAGCTACCTAACGGGGAAATCCGATCTAATCCTAGGGTATGAATAGCTTGAGTTTGATGGTTCAGCGCCTAAGCAACTTATTAATTATGATTTTTAATTGGTTCGGTTTGTTTTGAGTTGAAGATTGATTAAGAGGTGGATTAAATGTATTTTGGGTTCTGTTTAAGTTGTTTAGGGTTCTGGAATTTATAGTTTTAATTTAAAACGTGAAATGATGTCGAAATCCGTGAAACGGGGTTGGCAGAAGACTTGGGCGCCAGGGGGGTGGCGCCTAGATTACTTTGGTGACTTGGGCGCCCAGACAGTGGCGCCTAAGTGGCTGTTTCTGGGTGGTTTGGCTAGTGACGATGGTATCGATATTGTTTTCGAAATCCAAGGGGTTCTTACTTGGTGAATTTTAATGTTTCAAATTGTTCTAATTCTCTGATGTTCAAATGTCGAAGGGATTCGAATCCGGATTTTTAGATGAAACCAAGAGTTGGCGTTTTAGTGCAAATGAGAGGATGGGCGCCAAGGGGGTGGCGCCTAGGTTGATGGCTTGTGATTTTAAGTATTTCGTTGGGACTTAGTTATTGGTTTTCGGATCTAGAGACTATTTTAGATTCTGGTCTTAATTAATTTAAGTGGTAAGGTGTTTAGTTACTCGTTTTAAATTGAAGTTGTGAACCAAGGTTAGAGTGTAGGATAGGCACCACAGGGGTGGGGCCTAGGTGGTTGTTTGTTTGTTCGTAAAGGCTTTGGGGGCTAAGCCCGAATCGATTAAAGTTTCAAACGTTTTAAGTTAAAAGTGTTTTAATATGTTGATTCGGATTGGTTTGAATGTTAATTAATTGTATTAAGTTGTTCGCTAGGGGTTCTCTATGAAAATGGGTAGGTTGGGCGCCCAGGGTGTGGCGCCCAGGTGGATTTGGAAGGATGGGCGCCCAGGGGGTGGCGCCTAGGTGACTGTGCTAAGGTTCGGTCGGTTCAGTATTTTTTTAGGTCAATTTAAGTTTAAATTGGTTTAAGGGCTTAGTGTGTTTGGGTGTGGGATGCTATTCGTATTCAATTGGGATTTATTTAAACGCCAATTAATTGGGCTAAGTTGTGAATTGAGTTTTTCTGAAAACGGGGAAGCTGGGTGCCCAGAGTGTGGTGCCCAGGTGGATTTGACAGATGGGCGCCAAGGGTGTGGCGCCCAGGTGAGCTATTATGTAGTTCGGGTCGGTTCAGTATTCTTTAGGTTGACTTGCGGTTGAGCGTTTATAGTTTGATGTATTTTAAATTAAAAGTGTTATGTTGAGTAGATTAAGATTAAATTCCGTTCTAATTAATTAGGCTTTAGTGACTGGAGGGGCTGGGCGCCCAGAGGGTGGTGCCCAGGTGGATGTGACAGGATGGGCGCCCGGGGGGTGGCGCCCAAGTGTCTGTCTTGTGCGTCCGAGTTGGTTCGATGTTTTAAATCTATTCGGGCTTATGGTTTCGATTGTTTTAGATTTCAAGGGTGTTCCGGTGTGTTGATCGTGATTGAATTCGATTTTAATTTCAACTGGGGTTTCCTAGTGATTGGGTAGGATGGGCGCCAGGAGGGTGGTGCCCAAGTGGATGCGGAAGGATAGGCACCAAGGGGGTGGCGCCCAAGTGGATGTTTTGTGGTTTATTCGTTTTGTACTTTCTAAATCGGTTTGAGTCCAAATTGATTAAGGTTTCGAGTCTTTTAGGATAATAGTGTTTTGAGGTATTAATTCGGGTCTAATCAATTAAGTTTAATTAAATGGTGGTTTCTAAGGGAATGTGATAAGATAGGCGCCAGGAGGGTGGTGCCCAAGTGTAAAGGCAAGCTGGGCGCCCAGGGGGTGGCGCCCAGGTGTCTGTTTTATGGTTTCGGGTGGCTTTTGCGTTTTTAGGTTGGTTTAAGTCTAAGTTGATTAAGGTTTTAGATTTCTTAAATTTAAAAGTGTTTTGTTATGTTAACTAGGATTAAATTTGGGTTGTGTTTAATTAGAAATTTTAATTAGGGGTTCTTTAGAGACGGGATAGGATGGGCGCCAAGAGGGTGGTGCCCAGGTGGCGGTGCAGGCTGGGCGCCCAGAGGGTGGCGCCCAGGTGTACTTTTTAAAGTTTATTGGTTTTGAGTTTTTTGAGTTAATTAGAGATTAAGTTAATTAAGGTTTACTTATTCTAGGTTTAAAATATTTTACTGTGTTGATTCGGATTAGTTTAAGGTCTTATGTAATTATCTTAAGCTTTAATCGGGGTGTTTTGGAGAATGAATAGGCTGGGCGCCCAGAGGGTGGCGCCCAGGTGGCTGTTTTTTTGGGGTTTTGGTTTTTTTGTGTTTTTAAAGTTCCTAGTTATTTCTAAATCCGAATTAATTAGGGTCTTAATGTTTTTTTGTGATGTTGCTTAAGTTTACTAATTATGTTGTTTTAATTAATCTTAGGATTTGTCCTACTTAGGCACTAAATTCAATAACTTAGACTATCTAACTATTCTTTTTGGGTTTTTGGATATCTTTTAATTTGTTTTTGGTTTCTCCTCTAATTTACTAGAGAGTAAGGAAAGAGAAGAAGGGATTTTATGTTTTATGATTTTTTTGGGATTTTCTATGGATGTGTGGTTCAAATGATATGATGTGAAGTGTGACAAAGATGGTAATTCGAAGTTCAGAACAGATCATACAACCAAACATATCATTAATATGCAGTTTCTAAATGAACTAAATGCGGAAGATTTGAAGTTGTGCCCAAAAGTGGAGAATTCCACTTGGGCGCCACCCCTGTGGCGCCTACCCTGCTCAGTCAGGGTTTTCAATGGAACACAACGAACGCACAAGAATCTTAGTGTTTTCAATACAACTTCCAATATTCAGCGACTGATGCGAATGTCTTAATTCGAACTACTAGCGATGCAACTAACGAAATTATAAGCAAACGATGCAACGGGCGGAGATAAATAACCCGGACCCTGTCTCAGAAGGGTAGGCGCCCAGGAGGTGGCGCCCAGGTGATTCAAGATGGGCAGGCGCCCAGTGAGTGGCGCCCAGGTGGTTCCGGAGAGGGCAGGCGCCCAGGGGGTGGCGCCCAGCCTTTCTGCCAATGGTTGCTTGCGATCTTTTCAATATAAATGATGATGATGATGATGCTAATGCGAGATCTAATCTAGCTATGCAATATGAACTACGAAATCAAAGAAAACCTACTATGTTAGAATGAACCTAAACATGTTCCTAATATGATGAGATGCTAATACCATTTTTATCTCAAGTTAATGTAGATCTATGATGCTCAAATGGCCCTAAGCATGTTTTTAAGCATGAATGGTAATGGAGTGTAGTAAAAGAAGGGAGATCTAGGAATACCGGTATGAAGAAACGTTTCTCAAGTTCCTAGATTGAAACCTTCGCAAAGATCCATAGCTTTACTTGAAGATATGGAAGCCTCCTCCTCTCTTTCTCCTTCTTCTACTATAGATCTGAAGTTCTTCTCTAATGGTGGCTACCTTTCTTCTTCTTTTTCTGTTCTCTCCTTTTGCCTCTTTTCTTAGGGTTTTTTTTGGGTAGCCTCCCCTTGTAAATGAAGTTAAAAGGGATTATATAGGTTTGGGACGAGTTTAGAAAGGGCTAGGGTTTCATTAATTCGTGTTCCTAGAAGGTCTCACGCATCCCTAGGCGGCTTAAGTTGTTTTAGGGTGAACTAGGGTTTGGAGGGAGGATGGGCGCCCATGGGGTGGCGCCCACATGGCCTGCGCAGGCTGGGCGCCCACAGGGTGGCGCCCAGGTGATCCTGGAGAGAGTGGGCGCCCACAGGGTGGTGCCCAGCTGGTTCGTGCTTCGCTTTTGATCCTTGGTCCCATTTGGAGTCGAGACTGAACGGATATGTCTTCACCTGGGGGGGGGGGACCTACATTAGCACTTAATAGGCTGGGCGCCACATGGGTGGTGCCCAGATGGATTTCAAGGCTGGGCGCCACATGGGTGGTGCCCAGATGGATTTAAAGGCTGGGCGCCACATGGGTGGTGCCTAGGTGGTTCGGTTCGTCTTCGATGCTTGGTCCTACGTATGAGTGGTCCCGGTCTAATCTCGAACCAAACAAATAAATTTTAAGGTGGGCACCCACCATGGGGTGCCTAGGTGATTCTAGGAAGTGTGGGCACCACAGGCTTGGTGCCTATGTGGAACTTAGGAGGGTAGGCGCCACATGGGTGGTGCCTAGGTGGAGTCGGTTCATTTTCGGAGTTCGGCCCCTACGTTGAGTGGTCCCGGGCTACTTTTAGGCTAACTAGTGAAATTTGGAGGCTGGGCGCCCACCATGGGGCGCCTAGGTGGTCCCAAGCTGTGTGGGCGCCCAGCATGGGGCGCCTAGGTGAATTTTAGTGGGATGGGCGCCACATGGGTGGTGTCTAGATGGTCTCTTCTTAGGACAAACTTCGGAAGCTCATAACTTTTGACTCGCTTATCGGATTTGGACGTTCTACATACCGCCGGAAAGCTCTCGAAGTGAGGAATTCAATGGTATAAATGCCTTGACAAATAGGTGCTGAAAAATATGTGGGATCTCTGGACCAATGAATTCGATTTCCTAACTTAGGCTAATCGGGTGACATTTTGGCAAACTAAGTATGGTCTTCAGAGGGATTGGCCTAAGCATGTCTTAAGTGGTCCAAAAAGGCTTTGAGTGGTGTCATGGTTCACTTCTTGTATGAGTAGTGAATTGGGCTCGAGATCTCGACGCGACCTGGCTTTTCTCTCGCGAATTTCTAGAAATCGTCGAACTAAGTCTAAAATTAGCAACAAGCATCTTCATCGTCGTTAATTAACCTGAATTATGTCTTTAATCATTCAATTATGGATGAAATGGGGGCATCGCTATATATGATAGGTATTTAAGGCTATCATAGGGGCCAAATGAGGTGTCTACAGTATGCCCCTCTTTGGAGAGCAACACGTGGAGAGTTGTGCTCCAAAGAAAGTAGACACATCACTCATGACTCACGGGAGCTTTTGAGCTCGCGGGAGTGGCCATCTATGGATGTATGCAATTGCAAATTCATTCTAAAGATGAGGTTCACTTTTCTAGGATCGATCCTGATTCAGGGGGAAAAAGAAAAAAGAAGAAGTTACGTGCCTACTGATTTGATTGGAAACCCGAGATCTGTGCCTCGGTGCCCGTGGTATTGCCACGTGGCGGGTTGGGAACTGTGCCCCGGTTGCTGAAATTTAAAATGATGGCGGGAACTGTGCCCCGGTGGTCTGAATCAGAAGTCGATCTTTCAATTGGTTAAGTCATTATTAGAATTTCACTTGTTCATGCAATAGAGTTTAATTCAAATGGTCATATATAGCATCTTTTAACTTTTATCCACAGTTGAATGTTTAAGGCATAGTTAAAACTAACTAGCAAAAATGGGGATCTTAAAGGCAATTACAAACATAGTTCAAGCAATAGTATGAGGTGCATATGAGAATGAGATGCATTTTTTTTTATTTTTTTATTTTTAAAAAGATGTTTGATTTTAAAACTCAGGTATGCATTGAAAAAGCTAAATCAACGGAAGACGGTCACTGGAATAACTGTCACTCTCTAGGGATCTTGGTCTTCACCCAAGCTTAAATGAGAACCTAGGATAGATTCGATCATCTTTTTGGTGCTTATCATAGACAGTTTCAAGTTACACGGTTTCCATCTTCCAACGTCAAGATTTGAGTCGGCGAACGTACAATTCATGAGAACATGATATTATGGTTGCCATACCGGTTATAAGCGCTTAAGGGAGGCCTACGGCGACTCAATTTCCAGACATGAAGTAAAATCATGAAAATCACAGTCAAGGGTACTTACCTCTAGAGCTTTCCGTCAGTCCAACATTGGGGACCACTGCCATTTCCTTTCATCATTTGCTTGCCGAAGTTTGAATCATCTGCCTCCATCAGTGTACTTGAATGTCTTTCACCTTTGGTGTCTTCGTTTTTGCTTTGGGAACCTGTATTGAACAAACACTAAAAGATTCTGCATTTCTCATTGTTAGTGCTCTGTAGTTCAAATTTCATTGATGGAGATGACATGCAATGCACAATGTCAGATGTATGCGTGATGGGACTAATGTGCCTGTGACGGGATCTTATGTGATGGGACAATGTTTGATTGACAATGTGCACCACTTCTTTCTGCCTCTCTTAACTTGCTTTCTCTCTCTCTCTTTTGGTTATTTATTTATTTATTTTTCTTTGCTTTTTTTTTGTGGTTTTTTTTTTGTTTTTTATTTATTTTTATTTATTTTTATTTTATTTCTTTTTTTCTTTCTCTTGTTTTTTTATTTTATTTTATTATCATTATTATTATTATTTTTTAATCATCGATCATCATCAATTCTTGTTCGGGCTCAACTTCTCAAAATTCTAGGACAATTCGGCTTAAAGAGGCCTTTGGTTCTCTGAGGTGATAGATAGGCGCCACAGGGGTGGTGCCCAGCCTGTTCGAGCTTTGGTTCAAGGATTATGAAAAGAGACAGCTTGGGCGCCCAGGGGATGGTGCCTAGGCGGATTGCATGGATGAAGTTCGTCTCGAAGTAGAATGGTGGATTTGGAAGACAAGTCACCTAAACGTCCAAGAAGTGGTGCCCAAGATGCAGTCCTAGTCCGTTTTAGAATCTAGTTTTAACTTCAAAGAAGTAGATTGCATTTCGGGTTGGTTTCGAAGTAGAATTCTAATTCAAGGTAATGTGTGACCTGGGCGCCCAAGGGGTGGCGCCCAGACTGCATTTCGAGTTAGTCTTGAAGTGGGATTAGGGTTCAAGGCAATGTGTGACCTGGGCGCCCAAGGGGCGGCGCCCAGACTGCATGTTGACTTAGTCTTGGAGTAGGATTCGGGATCAAGGCAATGTGTGACCTGGGCGCCCAAGGGGTGGCGCCCAGACTGCATTTTGAGTTGGTCTCGAAGTAGGATTCGTGTTCAGCCTATCGTACCAAGAGTCCTCATCGGAGTAGAAGCCTGACCTTTAGAGTGTAAGACCCCGCCCCGAGAGTTTCCGATTAGTGTTAATTAAGACATGATTTAGATATAAGTGAGATTAGTGGAATTGGTTAAATCTGGATTAGAATAGCTTTTTATAGCTTTGAATAATTTTGGGGACTCTTTTGATCTAGTGGGGCCCTTTGGGGGTTCCTTTTTAGTGTGTCTTGATTAGTTTTGGGGATTTAGTTATAATTCTGGAAATCGGTAATTTGCTCCGTTGAATGTATTTTATGATTCCCGACAACTTTCGTATTTGCTCCGTTTCCATTCGAGACCTCTAAACCCTACTTTGCCATTGATAAGGGTAAAACAGTCTTTTTACACAAAATCTGGACACTAATTTCAATGTCTCCGAAACTCGTAAAATATATACTTTTTGGAAAGTAGAAATTTCGACGATCAATTCTTCCTTCTTCGTCGAATCCGTCCGAAGCCCGTAGAACAACGTTCTAGCCCATTTTAGACTTTTAAGTTGTGGGACTCATAGCCATTATCTATATAAGGAGGAGTCCTCTTCTTCCTCCTCTTCTTGCAATTTCTTGAGAACAAGGTATTCCAGCCCAGCCCTAGACTTTTCTTCTTGCTCCTTGCTTCTCCCTCTCTCAATCTTTCTCAAATCCATTGCTAAGTGTTTAATGGAGGTAGTAATCTTCTTCCCCTCCATGAGAGCTTCCTCTTGATACCATTTGTGGAGAGAGCCTTCCATTCCAAGCTATCCTTTGAGCAAGCTCTTGCCATTAGAGGACTTTTCATGTAAGTTCTTCTTCTCATCTCTTGATTGTGTGTTCTTCTAGCCTAGGAGGTGCTTCCCCTTGATTATTGGGAGCTATTTCCATCTATTGCTTGATTTTGACATTCTAGGCTTGTAATGATTGTATTTTGGGGATTTTTGTGTAGATTGTAGATTTTGAGCTTGATAGTGGATTAGAGCTTGATTAGCATACTTTGGAGACCAAGGCAAGTGGATGAATGGATTCAATTTGAATAAGTTCTTACTTTGTCAAAAATGTGGATTTTTACTATTCTTATGTCATTTGATTTATTATGTTCCATAAGGTTTTAGAAATGTATTTATTGACATGGGTTTTCCCTTAGTTAGTTTTATGAGAATAAATGCATTCATCATCAAGTTTATTGGGTCATTATAAGCTTCTTAAATGGTATTGTACTTGCATTAAATGAGATTTGGATTGGTAGGTGAAGTAATGCATTGATGGAATGGTAGTTGGTGGAAAGGAGTAAATGTTCAATGGAAGGAATAGTCCCATTTCACGTTGGGAAATAATTTGGAGTTGAGGTGATATGGTCTGGGAAAGAAAGGACCGAAATCTGCACCTGATGTGTAGTCCCCGCAGCTGGGCGGTCAGCGGGCGGTCACCTTGGCGGCTAGCCGACAGGTGACCGGCGGCTAGCCGACCCAGATGCGGTTAGAAACACAGAATGCTGCATTTTGACAGGCGAACCGCGGTCAGCCGCGCGGTCAGCTCGCGGCTAACCGCTAACCCAAAAACCCCAGTGACCGCTAGGTAGCCGAGAGGCGCGGTTAGAAACACAGAATGCTACATTTTAGCAGGGTGAACCGCGGTCAGCCCCGCGGTCATCCAGCGGCTAACCGCCGATCACCTCGGCGGCTAACCGCCAGATAATCGACTGGTGACCGAGTTTAACCCAGAATTCCTGAGTCTTTTCTATTGGTTTCAGTTATGGTATTTAAAGGTTTGGATGGGTTTTTCTGATGCCCTACCACCTTGGAAAGACCCAGGGGATGATATAAGGAGATTGACATAGAAGGAAACACCATTGAGGAAAGGTATTGGGACCTTTAGATTCATCAACGTGCATAAGGAAACTTAGTATGTCCTCTATCATTCGAGTACCATACTAAGGGTAATTTAGACATACAAGATCCTCATACAGGTCGTTTGAATATGGATGCCCCAATACATAGTCCCTAATGGCATAAGGATTCATTGCATTGTTTTATTCAGTTATATGTATAATTTCCCGATTCTACTGGTTTTCTTTCAAATTCTGATTATATCCCGGATATGTTCCGCCAGCCTCGTTATGCATGAACCGAAATAATATGAAATGTGTGCCTTCGAGCACCATGCCCCGCCTGCCCGTATGCTTTATATTGATATAGTTTTTGTATATGTTTTGAATTATCATGTAACCTAAGAGTCGGCACCACTAAGCTTGGACATCCTTGTCAGTCTGATCAACTGACTTGGGTCTCCCCCTGTGCTCCCGCCAGTTGCAACTTGGATCCTGTTCTGTCCCGTTACCCGGTTCCGCGGCCGTGGTCTTGCCTAGTTATATGTATATGTATCTGTATATAATGTTGGTTCTCGTCACTTCGTGTGCTCGAGCCCAACGCACTGAATGTGCTCTCATCACATTAGTGATGGAGAGGATTTAGCTCTAGTGTGGTTGCCATCTAGTCAGTTCCTGTACCTTGGATACCCCGCATGATTTATATTGCATCTGTACTTTAAATGAACTATGCACCCTGTTTTCAGACAGTTATTGTTTTAACAAGATTTCATTTTGTTTAGAAAGCGTTTTGATTTCTTTCATGGTATTATCTATTCACCCACCTGCCAGACCGTCGTGTCTGACCCATTTTTGTGGTACTCAGGTCCAGCTCCCGTCTTTGCCCTTGAGGAGGAGCCAGAGGAGGCGGTCGGTGAACCGCAACGTCTAGTGGAGTGGCAAGCTGACGATGTCATGTAGACATTGGGTTTAGCTTTGAGCTGCGAACATTTTGGGATGTTATTGATTTATACTTTGGTTGTACTGGCCTTTGTTGGCCATTATTTTTGGGGAATGTTAATTAACTTGTTCTCTTGTTTAAACTTTAACTTAATATTTTGGGAATGCTAATGAGATCATTGCTCACTCTGACATCATGCTATACTTGTTTATTAACAGTCTTATTTGATGTGATTGGATTAAGAGTTTGATTTGCTACACGCTTCCGCACCTATATAAATGTTCTACGAGTGAATGTGGAATCCTCACCGCGGAAACCTGTGGGAAATTAAATAAACTAAGAAATGTATCATCAATAATTATCATCAAGGGGTGGTTCTTTATCCACACCACCCCGTCGCGGTCCCGGGGCCCCCGGTCCGGGGTCGCGACAGACTGGTATCAGAGCGAGACGTGTTTCAGGTAATTAAAAGAAACTAGAAATCCTAAGGACGTGGCGAGGATCCGTTAGACTTTTCGTTAGACTTTTCGTTAGTTAGACTCGTGTGAGCAATGTGTAACCCTTGTATGATTTTATGTGCTAACAATTTGTTTTTCAGTGATATGCCACCTCGGAAAAGACCCGTAACCGATAATCCCACCGCAAGCAATAGCAAACACACCGGGCCACTAGGAAACGGTACTCTAGATCCAAACATGCAGAATCAATTTCAACAGATGATACAAGCCATGCTTGACCAGCAACGTCAAGCCAACGAAAATCAAGCCAGAATGCAAGAACAAATGGCCAGAAAGGATGAAGAGCATGCTAGAGAGATGGCTACGATGCAAAGGCAGTTGCTAGAAGTGTTGGAAAGGAGACCTGAACCGCCACCAGCGCAACCTTTAGGCACTCAAATTGTCATCAACAATAGGGAACATGATCCCAATGCGTTGTACGAAAAGTTTAGGAAGAGAGGTCCCAAGGAGTTCACTGGGCATGAGGACCCATTAGCTGCAGATGACTGGTTGGAGCATACGGAGAACATCTTTGAGATATTTAGATGTACCGGTAGACAGCAAGTGCAACTCACCGCTTCCATGTTCACAGGCCTAGCGGATATATGGTGGAAAACGATCAAGGCTGAGTATCGGACCATAGCTGACGCAGAGGCTTGGATAAGTTTCAAGAGGCAATTCAGTGATAAGTTTGTACCGACGCACGTGAAGAGGCAAAAGGCCATTGAATTCCAGCAGCTCGTACAAGGTAACACGACCGTGGAAGAGTACCTCACGAAGTTCGAGAGGTTGTCTCGATATGCCTCCGAGTTAATTGACACCGTGGAGAAGAAGATAGCAAAGTTCCTTGAAGGACTTAACCCAATCATTGAAAGGGATGCCACGGGTGTTGTAGCACCTGCCACTTTTGAAGAGGCTGTGAGGAGAGCTTATAAATTCGAGAACCTGAACAACAAGATCCTCAAGATCCAAGGAAAGGTACCAGCTCACCAACAGAATCACCCACCAAGGAATCATCAGAACAAACGACAGAGGCATGAACAAAATGTGCAGAATGCTCTAGTTTGCGTCCACTGTGGTAAGAACCATGAGAGTGCTCAATGTTGTACTATTACGGGAGCATGTTTCAGATGTGGATCCATGGCGCACCAGCTCAAAGACTGCCCAAGGCAAGCTGGGCAAGGCAACAACAGACAGCATCAGCAACAACAAGGAACACAGCGCCAGGCACCACCTCAGAATGCATTAGCTGTACAGAACCAGCCCAGGCCACTCCAGCAACAGGCTCCACAACAACAATATAGACCTCCACAACAGCATCAAGCTCGTCAGCAAGGACAGAATCAGAATCAGCGTCCTCCTCAGCAGCATAGGAATGCACAGCAAGGGAGGCAACAGCAGGCCCAGAACAGGCCTCAACAGCGAGGACAAGTCTATGCAATTAACCAAGCTGATGTAGAGGCGGCAGATAACGTGGTGGAAGGTACACTCCTAGTTTGTGGATTTGAAGCTAAGATTTTGTTTGACCCTGGCTCTACGCACTCCTTCTTGTCTCCAAAATTTTCTAAGTTGATTGATATGCCTGCTAGAGAACTTGAGTATGTGTTGACAGTGTCCACTCCCGTAGGCAAACAAGTTGTGTGTAGGAAGTATTATCCTAGATGTGCTGTTAAGATAGGAGATGTGGTGTTACCGGCGAATCTCATTTTGTTGGAGATGTATGATTTCGATGTTATTTTAGGAATGGATTGGTTAGCAGGGTACCATGCTACGATGGACTGTTTCCATAAGACCCTCACGTTCAAATTAGAGGAGACCCCAGCAGGCGTTTTGTTCCATGGGGAGAGGAGAAATTCTTGTCCAAGATTCGTCTCAGCATTGAAGGCTGATAGACTAGTGAGAAGTGGATGTGAATGCTATTTAGCGTTTATCACGGAGGATAAACGGTCCCAAGGGGTGGAGGAGATACCAATTGTTTGCGAATTCCCAGACATTTTTCCAGAAGAAATCCCAGGTTTACCACCGGTTAGGGAGACTGACTTCACCATCGAGTTGTTACTAGGGACCGCTCCGATATCTATTGCACCATACAGAATGGCTCCAGCGGAATTAGGAGAGTTGAAGATTCAGTTGCAAGAATTGTTGGATAAAGGTTTTATTAGACCGAGCGTCTCACCTTGGGGAGCTCCAGTTTTATTCGTCAAGAAGAAAGACGGTTCCATGAGAATGTGTATTGACTATCGGAAATTGAACCAAGCTACCATCAAGAACAAGTATCCATTGCCAAGGATAGATGAATTGTTTGACCAATTGCAAGGTGCTGCTTACTTTTCGAAGATCGATCTAAGATCCGGTTATCACCAGCTGAGAGTTAGAGATTCAGATGTATCGAAGACGGCGTTCCGGACGAGATATGGACACTATGAGTTTCTAGTGATGCCACTTGGACTGACGAATGCACCAGCAGTATTCATGGCTTTGATGAACAAAATATTCGCTGAGTACTTAGACCAATTCACAGTGGTGTTTATTGATGACATTTTGGTGTACTCTAAGTCTAGAGAAGAACACGAAGAGCATTTGAGGATAGCATTGCAACTCCTAAGAGACAATCAATTGTATGCGAAGCTCTCTAAGTGCGATTTTTGGCTTGAAGAAGTCGCATTTTTAGGTCATATCATTTCCAAAGAAGGATTAGCAGTGGATTCAGCAAAGATAGATGCAGTTGTGAAGTGGGAAAGACCGAAGAACGCGTCAGAAATCAGAAGTTTCCTTGGATTGGCGGGTTACTATCGAAGATTTGTGCAGGGATTTTCGTCGATTGCAGCTTCATTGACAAAGTTGACCAAGAAGAATGCACCTTATGTGTGGACAGACCAATGTGAGACCAGCTTCCAAGAGTTGAAAAAGAGATTAACATCAGCACCCGTCCTCACTTTACCATCCGGGAGCGGCAGTTACACCATTTTTACAGATGCTTCGAATATAGGACTCGGTTGTGTGTTGATGCAAGATAGAAAAGTCGTTGCGTATGGATCCCGTCAGTTGAAGGACCACGAGAAGAACTATGCAACGCATGACCTGGAGTTAGCAGCGGTCGTTTTTGCGCTAAAGATGTGGAGACATTATCTCTACGGAGAGAAATTCGAAGTCCACTCCGATCACCGCAGCTTGCAGTATTTGTTCTCTTAGAAGGAGTTGAATATGAGACAAAGAAGATGGATGGAATATATCAAAGATTATGATTTTCCGATCAAGTACCACCCGGGAAAGGCAAATGTAGTAGCCGATGCCTTGAGTAGGAAGTCAGCAAGTGTGGCAAGCCTAAGAGTTACGTGCTTCTTTCAGCAATTTGAAGAATTGGGGGTAGATTTTCAGCCCCTAAGCGAGGGAGTGATGTTAGCCAACATGTCAGTGTTTGAACCCTCGTTCATTCGAAAGATCAAGGACAACCAATTGCAAGATCCAGAGTTGGCCAAGATTTCAGAGCATATAGCGGAACGTCCTGATTTTCGTATTGCGGATGGAGTCTTATTCTATCGTGATCGTCTATGCGTGCCCAATATTGAAGATTTGAAGAACGATATTATGACAGAGGCGCACAGCACGAAATACTCTATGCATCCGGGTAGCACGAAGATGTATCAGAACCTGAAAGGCAGATTTTGGTGGAACAACATGAAGAGGGAAATAGCAGCTTTCGTTTCCCGATGTATGACGTGCCAGTTGGTGAAGGCAGAGCATCAGAGACCTCCAGGGTTATTACAGCCATTAGAGATCCCAGAATGGAAGTGGGAACATATCACCATGGATTTCATCTCGGGATTGCCAAGGACCAGAAAAGGGAACAACTCCATATGGGTCATTGTGGACCGTCTTACCAAATCAACTCATTTTATTCCTATGAAGACCGGAGAGAAGATGCATATGTTACCTCTCGCAGAGTTGTTTGTCAACGAGATTGTCAGCCGTCATGGGCAGCCAGTCTCCATTACTTCGGACAGAGATAGCAGATTCGTCTCGAGATTCTGGAAGACTTTGCATGAGTCTATGGGAACGAAGCTTCAGTTCAGCACAGCGTATCACCCACAAACAGATGGTCAGTCGGAAAGAACAATTCAGACCCTTGAGGATATGCTTCGAGCGTGTGTACTAGATTTCAAGACTCAATGGGACGAGACCCTACTGCTTTGCGAATTCGCCTACAACAACAGTTATCATTCGAGCATTGGGATGGCGCCTTTTGAGGCATTGTATGGTAGGAGGTGTAGAACTCCAGTTTGTTGGGAAGAAGTAGGTATTCGCAGTTTTCATGGACCGACTATGGTGAGTGAAACCAGCGACAAAGTCAAGTTGATCCAAGAACGTCTGAAAGTAGCCCGGAGTAGACAAAAGAGTTATGCAGACTCTCATCGAAGGGACTTACATTTTAAGGAAGGAGATAAGGTTTTCTTGAAGGTGTCCCCTACTAGAGGAACTTTGAGATTCGGACAGAGAGGCAAATTATCTCGGAGATACATTGGACCCTATGATATCGTGAGCAAGATTGGTGACGTGGCTTATAGATTGGCCTTACCACCTGAGCTTTCCGGCGTACACAATGTGTTCCATGTGTCTATGTTGAAAAAGTACGTCCCCGATCCGTCGCATGTACTCCGTCATGAACCATTAGAGATCAGAGAAGATGCCACCTATGTTGAGAAGCCTATTCAGATCATCGATACGAAAGAACAGGAACTGAGGACAAGGACTATACAATGGGTGAAAGTGCTTTGGGAGAATCATGGACCGTAAGAGGCAACGTGGGAATTACGGGATCAAGTTCAGAAGAAGTATCCGCATCTACTACCCGAGGTTAGTTATTTTATTTCATTTGGTGGACCAAATGCCCTAAGGGGGGGAGGATGTAAGACCCCGCCCCGAGAGTTTCCGATTAGTGTTAATTAAGACATGATTTAGATATAAGTGAGATTAGTGGAATTGGTTAAATCTAGATTAGAATAGCTTTTTATAGCTTTGAATAATTTTGGGGACTCTTTTGATCTAGTGGGGCCCTTTGGGGGTTCCTTTTTAGTGTGTCTTGATTAGTTTTGGGGATTTAGTTATAATTCTGGAAATCGGTAATTTGCTCCGTTGAATGTATTTTATGATTCCCGACAACTTTCGTATTTGCTCCGTTTCCATTCGAGACCTCTAAACCCTACTTTGCCATTGATAAGGGTAAAACAGTCTTTTTACACAAAATCTGGACACTAATTTCAATGTCTCCGAAACTCGTAAAATATATACTTTTTGGAAAGTAGAAATTTCGACGATCAATTCTTCCTTCTTCGTCGAATCCGTCCGAAGCCCGTAGAACAACGTTCTAGCCCATTTTAGACTTTTAAGTTGTGGGACTCATAGCCATTATCTATATAAGGAGGAGTCCTCTTCTTCCTCCTCTTCTTGCAATTTCTTGAGAACAAGGTATTCCAGCCCAGCCCTAGACTTTTCTTCTTGCTCCTTGCTTCTCCCTCTCTCAATCTTTCTCAAATCCATTGCTAAGTGTTTAATGGAGGTAGTAATCTTCTTCCCCTCCATGAGAGCTTCCTCTTGATACCATTTGTGGAGAGAGCCTTCCATTCCAAGCTATCCTTTGAGCAAGCTCTTGCCATTAGAGGACTTTTCATGTAAGTTCTTCTTCTCATCTCTTGATTGTGTGTTCTTCTAGCCTAGGAGGTGCTTCCCCTTGATTATTGGGAGCTATTTCCATCTATTGCTTGATTTTGACATTCTAGGCTTGTAATGATTGTATTTTGGGGATTTTTGTGTAGATTGTAGATTTTGAGCTTGATAGTGGATTAGAGCTTGATTAGCATACTTTGGAGACCAAGGCAAGTGGATGAATGGATTCAATTTGAATAAGTTCTTACTTTGTCAAAAATGTGGATTTTTACTATTCTTATGTCATTTGATTTATTATGTTCCATAAGGTTTTAGAAATGTATTTATTGACATGGGTTTTCCCTTAGTTAGTTTTATGAGAATAAATGCATTCATCATCAAGTTTATTGGGTCATTATAAGCTTCTTAAATGGTATTGTACTTGCATTAAATGAGATTTGGATTGGTAGGTGAAGTAATGCATTGATGGAATGGTAGTTGGTGGAAAGGAGTAAATGTTCAATGGAAGGAATAGTCCCATTTCACGTTGGGAAATAATTTGGAGTTGAGGTGATATGGTCTGGGAAAGAAAGGACCGAAATCTGCACCTGATGTGTAGTCCCCGCAGCTGGGCGGTCAGCGGGCGGTCACCTTGGCGGCTAGCCGACAGGTGACCGGCGGCTAGCCGACCCAGATGCGGTTAGAAACACAGAATGCTGCATTTTGACAGGCGAACCGCGGTCAGCCGCGCGGTCAGCTCGCGGCTAACCGCTAACCCAAAAACCCCAGTGACCGCTAGGTAGCCGAGAGGCGCGGTTAGAAACACAGAATGCTACATTTTAGCAGGGTGAACCGCGGTCAGCCCCGCGGTCATCCAGCGGCTAACCGCCGATCACCTCGGCGGCTAACCGCCAGATAATCGACTGGTGACCGAGTTTAACCCAGAATTCCTGAGTCTTTTCTATTGGTTTCAGTTATGGTATTTAAAGGTTTGGATGGGTTTTTCTGATGCCCTACCACCTTGGAAAGACCCAGGGGATGACATAAGGAGATTGACATAGAAGGAAACACCATTGAGGAAAGGTATTGGGACCTTTAGATTCATCAACGTGCATAAGGAAACTTAGTATGTCCTCTATCATTCGAGTACCATACTAAGGGTAATTTAGACATACAAGATCCTCATACAGGTCGTTTGAATATGGATGCCCCAATACATAGTCCCTAATGGCATAAGGATTCATTGCATTGTTTTATTCAGTTATATGTATAATTTCCCGATTCTACTGGTTTTCTTTCAAATTCTGATTATATCCCGGATATGTTCCGCCAGCCTCGTTATGCATGAACCGAAATAATATGAAATGTGTGCCTTCGAGCACCATGCCCCGCCTGCCCGTATGCTTTATATTGATATAGTTTTTGTATATGTTTTGAATTATCATGTAACCTAAGAGTCGGCACCACTAAGCTTGGACATCCTTGTCAGTCTGATCAACTGACTTGGGTCTCCCCCTGTGCTCCCGCCAGTTGCAACTTGGATCCTGTTCTGTCCCGTTACCCGGTTCCGCGGCCGTGGTCTTGCCTAGTTATATGTATATGTATCTGTATATAATGTTGGTTCTCGTCACTTCGTGTGCTCGAGCCCAACGCACTGAATGTGCTCTCATCACATTAGTGATGGAGAGGATTTAGCTCTAGTGTGGTTGCCATCTAGTCAGTTCCTGTACCTTGGATACCCCGCATGATTTATATTGCATCTGTACTTTAAATGAACTATGCACCCTGTTTTCAGACAGTTATTGTTTTAACAAGATTTCATTTTGTTTAGAAAGCGTTTTGATTTCTTTCATGGTATTATCTATTCACCCACCTGCCAGACCGTCGTGTCTGACCCATTTTTGTGGTACTCAGGTCCAGCTCCCGTCTTTGCCCTTGAGGAGGAGCCAGAGGAGGCGGTCGGTGAACCGCAACGTCTAGTGGAGTGGCAAGCTGACGATGTCATGTAGACATTGGGTTTAGCTTTGAGCTGCGAACATTTTGGGATGTTATTGATTTATACTTTGGTTGTACTGGCCTTTGTTGGCCATTATTTTTGGGGAATGTTAATTAACTTGTTCTCTTGTTTAAACTTTAACTTAATATTTTGGGAATGCTAATGAGATCATTGCTCACTCTGACATCATGCTATACTTGTTTATTAACAGTCTTATTTGATGTGATTGGATTAAGAGTTTGATTTGCTACACGCTTCCGTACCTATATAAATGTTCTACGAGTGAATGTGGAATCCTCACCGCGGAAACCTGTGGGAAATTAAATAAACTAAGAAATGTATCATCAATAATTATCATCAAGGGGTGGTTCTTTATCCACACCACCCCGTCGCGGTCCCGGGGCCCCCGGTCCGGGGTCGCGACATAGAGAATAGGTGATTTGGGCGCCCGGGGTGTGGCGCCTACGTGGAATTGCATGTACAACACTTAGAGTCCCTGTCAAAGAGAAGCCCTGAATTCTAGGAAGAATGGGTGACCTGGGCGCCCAGAGGGTGGCGCCCAAGCTGCAGTTCGTGTACTTTTAAAATTCTCATGGGGTTCAGACTCCAATCTATATAAGTGTATCAAGGCCACGAATTTCCCACAACTCCTACTCTTTCAGACTTCGAATTTCAAAGCCTTCAAGCTCTTCCTTGCTCCCAAGTAAGTTTTCTCTTCTCCTTTTCTTTTTTTTTTTTTAAGATGAATGGCATGTCTCATGTATATACTTCTAATTGTATGATATTTTTTTTTTAGTTGATCAACTTGGTATATGATTTCAGATTAAAGCATCCCTTTTTATTTGTTTTGTATGTTCTCTTTTTCTCTTTTTAAATTCACTTTTATCCTCTTTGGGTTATGTGGTTGATCATTTTTTTTTATTTATTTATTATTTTTTTAAATCCTTTTTTTTTATTTTTTATCATGTGTTAGCCTTTTTGTTTCTTTTGGTGATTTTTACATATGATATTTCAAGATTATGTTCAGTTTTTGTCATGCACATGCACAATCTTTGATTTGAATTTGAGCCTAGTCTTATGCTCTTACGTACATGTTGGCTTTTGTTTTGGTTGTGGTGATGTCTTGTCCCACGTTTTCTTTATTTAATTTGTCAAGGCTGTTTTATGGCATAGGCAAGTCTGTCATGGTCAGATTTGGGGTGCCCTAGTTGAAAAACACCAACAGAGAAGGCTAGGCGCCACCCTGGTGGTGCCTATCTTTCTGATTCGCACTAAGGGCTTGTGAACCCGAATTTTGAGGCATCTTTTCATATTCTGGTTCTCTCCGGCTTCATAGTATGTTATGAGAACATGACTCAGGGACACTAAAGTCTTTAATTTGGCAAAATAATGATGTCCTTATGGAAGATATTTCAAGGCTGGGGTGGGCGCCACCCCTGTGGTGCCTAGCTGACTCTCTGTTTTTTTTTTTTTTTTTTTTTTTTTTTTTTTTTTTTACGTGTGTTAAGATGTTGTATTGTATGGGCATGTAGCTTGGACTTCTTGGCTCTCGAGAGGGTTTAGGACAGCCTAGCAGTACCTTTGGAAGTATCTCCCACGGATTTGAGAAGGCCTAATAAAATTATCATGGCTAAACCCGTACCTTTTGCGGTGAATTCCTCAAAACAGACCTGGGCGCCACCCCTGGGGCGCCCAGGTGACCCTTTTTTTTTTTATGTTGTTTTGGATTTCCTCTAATTATGAACCTTTCTGGGTTGTTTTTGTTCTGTAAAGGGTTTCTAAAGCCTTGTGCATATGCCTACAGGTCTTCTCTTATTCCAATGGCCGGCTCTCCGATCTTCTCATTCGTTGTTGATGGTGTTGAGGGTTCTTCCGCTTGCAAGCCCTACTCGCCAGGGGATGAATATTGGTCCCCTGGAGCTGACAAAATAGGGTATTATGACTCTGAGGAACGGGCAGAATTCTACCTCAAGCATGAATCCTCCCTGCCTGTTACCTATGACTGCGTTTTCCAATTTGAAGAAACTATGGACCAGCGCATTGTGGAGATTAGGCGCAGCAGGTATGATTTACTGGCTATGAAGTACAAAGGTATCTGCAGGTTGTATGGGGATTTGTGTATTGTGGGCAGGACTGCTCTAAATAGGCTGAATGGTTATGATGGGCTTCTGGAAGACTTCCCATCTTTTGTCAACAGCGTGCTCCAATCTCTCTTATGGAGCATGTTGGATGTCAGGGGGATGTTTGAAGTTTGGGAGGCTATGAAGTCTACCAACGAACGAGCTCCTATTGATGACTTTAACACCCTACACAGGCGGATGGATCAACTAGAACTCATGATCATGTCTTGCCCTCACGAAGCTGAATCATCCGTTCCTAGGCGCTACAGGAAGTACTTCGAGATGCAAAACACTAGCCTCTCGGCGCTTATTCATCCGGTATACACGGCTTATCTAAATGACTTCCAGCGAATTCGGGATATTTGCGGTGTCTTGAGGAATCCACCGGATAACTTGAAAGAAGTGCAAGGGCAACTCGAAGTTCATATCGTCGAAATGGAGGCACAGATGGCGCGCTTTCCTACTTTCAACGGGATGGTCCATCCATCCTAGGGGACTCACTAAAAGTTATTCTATCTTAGGCTAGGATTTTATTTCAATAAGAGGTCAGGTCATTAGGACCATCTTAGTTAGTTATAAGCTCCACCTAAGGTGTTGGGGGCAAAGGTTGTGACCTCTGTTTTAGTTTATGTCTAGGATTCAGTCGATTTAATTAATTGCTATAGTTATTGTTTTAAGACTCTTATTGGAGTTTAATAAAAGTTGATTTAGACTTTATTTTCTTTTCACCTTTTTTATTTTATTTTATTTTATGTGGTGATGTTTATTATTGAATGATGATGACATTTATTATGATGAGGTTAATAATGAGTTATGAGATTCGATGAGTCCAATTTTGTTAAGACTAGACCATAGTCATTAATAAAGATTGATTTTTTATCCTAATCCAAGAGTGGATTATGTCTTAACTTCATCTCCATTGATGTTTAAATTAATGTCAGGTTTGATCTTTTTTTTTATTTTTTTATTTTTTTATTTTTTATATAGGTGGATCTCCCCCCTTGAAGAGGGCCCCACCACGTGATGGTGCTGGGCCATTATGCGCCTAGCAGGGGGCGTTAGGTCATAAGGGTGGGGGTTTTCCCCCCTTTTCATTTTTCATTCTCTGTTTCCCTCTCTTCTTTTTCTTTTGTTTCTCTCTTTCGGTTCTTGCTTCAGGTGAAGTGCAGGGAAGAGCGAGCAGGGTGATAGCTGAGTGGAGAGAGAGAACGAGCAGCAATGCACAAGTCTGCCATCGCCCAGGTAAGTGGGTCTTAACCTCCTTCTCCACTTCTTCTTCTTTCTATATATATATTTTTTTCATGGTTGCTGTGGTAGCTTCAGGTGAAATCTCAGTGAGCAGCAGTGGAAAGAAAACGAGCATTGAGAACTGAGTGGAGAAAAAGAAGAGGAGGAAAGGAAGGACAGCAGTGCGTGGCTGGCTGCTGTTTCAAGTGGAGTGTTCGATTTCTTCCCCCTTTTTTTTTATTTTTTTTCGTTTCTCTTGTTTCTATTTTTTTTTTTTTTATGGCTGTTGTGGCTGTCATTGTTTCAGGTGGAGGCCGAATACATTGAGGAGAAAGGGAGGAGAGAGAGATTCAGGTATGCATTTTCCATCTCCTTTCCATTTCATTTCTGTTTTCTTTCTTTTCTCTTCTTTCTATTTTTTTTTTTTAGACTCTGTTTCTGCAGCTGCAGGTGAAGACCGAGTAAGCTGAAGAGAAAGAGAGGAGAGAGAGATTCAGGTATGTTTTTTTTTTTTTTTTGTCTTCCTTCCATTTCATTTCTGTTTTCTTTCTTTTCTCTTCTCTCTATTTTTTTTTAGACTCTGTTTATGGCAGTTACAGGTGAAGGCCAAATGCATTGAGGAGAACAGGAGGAGAGAGAGATTCAGGTATATGGTTTTTTATCCTCTTCCCATTTTCCATTCTTTCTCTTCTCTTTCTTTTATCTTCTTTCTGTTTTTTTTTTTATTTTTAGAATCTGTTTATGGCAGCTACAGGTGAAGATCGAATGCATTGAGGAGAAAAGGAGGAGAGAGAGATTCAGGTATATGGTTTTTTATCCTCTTCCCATTTTCCATTCTTTCTCTTCTCTTTCTTTTATCTTCTTTCTGTTTTTTTTTTTTTTTAGAATCTGTTTATGTATGCTGCTGCCGTTTCAGGTTATGTTTGACTGGGCTGAACAAGGAGACCAGCAACAGAGTGAGGGGAAGAAGAAGGAAAGGGAGAAGAGAAAAAGGGGGTGTTTGCAGAGCTTGGTAACCAAGGTATGTGGGTCTCATTCTTCCTTCTTTCTCTCTTTTATTTATTATCATTATTATTATCATTTTGGACGATGGCTGCAACATGGGGTTTTAGGACTTGATTTTGGCTATTGGCAGCCATGGGTGTGGTGGATTTTGGTGAGGGAAGAAGGAATGGAGCTGTCCTAGCTATGATGTTGGCCATCCTAACCCCTTTACTAAAATTTGAAAGATTGCATAGTGGGGGTTCCTTGGCAGAATCAGTCTGGATGGAAAATGGCCATTTTCTGTGGTTAGTTAGGATTGGTGGGATGATGAGGAGTGAGGTTTGGTGTGATCCATGGAGGCTAACTAGTGTATTGGAGATTGTTGAGTTCATTGAGCATTTCCATTGGCTTTAAATGAGAGTGTGGTGAACATGATTTGGACTCCTAACATAGATCTCAGTCATTATGGGGAAGTGGTTCGGGCTTTCTTCTTTTTTTTTTATTTTTTATTTTTTTTATTTTTTCCTTTTTTCTTATTTTTTTTTCTTCTTTCTTATGTTATTCAGGGACTTGTTTAAATTTGTGGTGCACTGGTTTTGACTTGTTTCTTACACCATGGTGTGTTTTATGCTCACTTCCATATTTGTAATTATGTCGGGAACCTTCTGCTCTTTTGTCTCTATGTTGTTGTTTTTTTTTTTTTTTTTTTTATTTGTTTATTTTATTATGTAGAAGAGTAAGCTTGGTAATTGAGGGGTGTGGTGGTGATGGCTAGGGTGAGTTGGTTATGATGTGATGGGACAAAGGTTATGGGTGCTGTTTTAATTTAAATAGTGATTCGGTTATTCATTTTTGTTTTGTTTTTTTTTTTTTTTTTTTTTATCTTTATATATTTCTCGTTGTTGTGGTTGTCATTGTTTCCCTTCCTCCCTTTTTCTTATTTGTATGATGTGACTGTGGGACGGGATGTGATTCATCCTAATGTGTATGTCGAAATGATATAGTGGTGATGAGGCAGAATGAGAGGCGTGAAGTTTGAGCTAAGTTGGAAGAGTTGGGTTGGAATGAATGTATTTTCATTTCTTTTCAGGCTTGTAAAATGTATTTTAATGAGGGCAGTTCAATAAATGGGATTCGTTTTGTCTTAATCTTTTGGTTGGATCAATGGTCATGGTCTCTTATGCTTATGTGGACTAACATTATGCCCTCATGCTCAACTTCTCATTTTGGCTTTGGGTACAGGTTTGTCAGATGGCTAGGACCAAGGAAACTTGTAAGCGCACTCCTATATCATCGGACACTGTGGAAGGGGCTGGGGCAAATCAAATCATTACTGCCCCGAAAAAGAAACAGAAGTGTGAGGACAAATCGGAGAAGAAGCCTCACCTTTCAGACGAGATACGAGCTGGCCGGGTAAACTCTTAGCTATCTTTATAAATCTCATACTTTGTTGGCTTTCATTATTGTTGACATCCTTTCATGTGATGTTTATGTTGCAGCCTGTCCCTTTTGCCCGGGCTAGGGTGAGTTGGTTACAGATGAGGGACTGGTGGACCGAGCTCCCTGATCACTTAAAAGATCGGGTCCGAGCGATGGGTTCGGGGATTTCATGTCTATTGTCGCCTTCTGCACCGACCGTGCCCTCATTTGTGCTCTTTCCGAGAGATGGAGGGATGAGACACACACTTTCCATTTCCCGCCCGGGGAAATGACGATTACACTTGAGGACATTGCGCGTTGCTGGGGGCTGAGGGTGACAGGCCTCCCTGTTTTCTCTAGAGCGAATGATGCCAAGGCTTCTATCACTCGATTACGCCTGCATAGGATGTTCGGGGCTCGCCCCCAGTCTGGTGTGGGTCAGATTGACGCCGAGTGGCTGAGGGAGGCGTACAACCCAGAGAGGAAGAGAATTCTAAATAGTAAATATTCCATTGTTGCCTTTGTAGCATCATATCTTTCTCTTCTGTTGCTCCTACTAATCATTCCTCCCTGCTTTATTTTAGAGTGGGCTCGGAACCAGGCAGACTTTCTTGCCAAGTCGAGGGCAAGGGTACCGGATTTCGAAGGCTTGCCAGTTAGAGTATGTGAGGGAGGTCCTGTCCCCACAAAGGCCGGGGCTCGGGCCGATGCTGGTAACATTTTGTCCCCTCTCCTTTAGATTGATTCAGAGTAGAAAAATACCCGTGAGACCTGCATATTCGATATTTATCCTTTATTGACAGTGTTCATAATTCCTTTGACAGGTGAGGGCCCTTCTTTTGGTGGATCCCGATCTGCGGCCGGCCCTGCTGATGACGATGTAGCAGTGGTAGATGCGATTAAGAGTGGCGATGAGGTGGACGGGGATTATGATGAGGATGCAGATTATGATGAGTTGGAGAGTGAGTTTATCGCATCTGACGATGGAGACGACGAGATTGATGATGGGGACAGTGAGGATGAGGGGGTGAGACCTCGCCGGGTTGTTTCTGCCGGCTTTGATGAGAGGAGAGATGGAGGTGCGGGTAGAGGTGACGAAGGCGACGACATCGGACCCTCTGAGCGTAAGCACTCGATCTAGTTTCTTTTACTGATCTCTGGTGTCTTGTATGCTTCTCATACTTGTTTCTTACGTTCCTTCTCTCTTGCTGCAGGGTATGAATGGCGGGAAGTGCCGGTTGATGGGTACGCTCGCCGAAAGAGGGTAGGGATACCGTGTGAGGTTTTCCCGGTCACGAGTGAGTACCGAAGCATTTGATAGCTACTTTGTTCCTTATTCTGATTATATAATTAATTTCTTATGTCAATTTGGTATTGTGCAGAGAAAAAACAAGGGAGGCAGTCTGAGGTTCGTTTGAGGAGACCCAGGCTGGTTTCGGCACGATTGGGTGATGATGAGCATCTCCGGGCTTTCCTTCTGCTCTTTTTGGGGAGGTGTCTCTTTGCCAACGCGACTGGCAATAGAGCGTCCGGTACTCTCATTCGGTTTGTACAGGACCTGGATAAGGTCGGCGACTATGCTTGGGGCGCGGCCACCCTTGCCTTTCTTTTCCATAGTCTAGACTCGAGGTGCCGCCTCCAGCCCGGATGCAAGAGCCTTCGAGGGTTCGTGCCGATCCTACAGGTTTAAACCCTATCCCCAAATGTGGTGACCTATTGTAGTCCACCCTTTCTTATCATGGGTCATTTTTCGTCTTTTGTAATAACTAAGCTTTGGTTGTGTATAGATATGGGTTTGGGAGCATATCATCCAGTGTCGGCTTGAGCGCTTGCCTGCGAGGTTGAGTTGTACTCCCCGGGCTTCGCAGTGGTATCCTAATGCCAATTTGCGGAGTTTTGCTTACATTCTGCCTCCTGAGATGGCGGAGCGTATTAAGGCTCTAGGAATGAGACCGGGCGAGCAAGGTTACCGGTTCATCTTAAATGAGTTGAAAAATCATGAGGTATGCTCCTTTTCTCTTTTTGTTTGTCATGTCAAATGTCTGCCTCTCTCTGTTCTCATTTGCTACACATCACGACTTGTCAGGTGATCTGGCAGCCCTACCGGGGTGGTCCGGATGATGAGATGGCTGTTGTGCAGGAGGGGCGTACACTATTTGAGAGGGACATTTGGCTCCACGCTCCCCAGGTGGCGGTCAGGTTGGTTGTCAGCCGAGTTGCGCGCCAACTGGGACACCATCAAGTTGTCCCTGTAGAAAAGTCTATCATGCATCGGTCGTATCCAGGGTCGGGTTCGAAAGCGTTCAAACGCCGCCATCCGTGTCGGAAAGAGATAAAAAATTGGAGAAGGAAAGGGAGGAAGGCCACCTTCGGTGTAGATGCTAGTGCCTGGAGTGACTATGAGGTATATTGGAGGACAGCTTTGCATCGGTATATACTCCCAGAGTCGTATTCTTGTGGGGCTTCGTATTCTATTAGTAATTGCGTGGAAGCGGCTGAGGCCTCGTCATTGGCTCGGGTGAGCATTGAAATTTTGTTCGCTCTAATGTTGTCTTCCTTTTTATCATGGCTAACATCGTTTCTTCCTTTACTTTTCAGGAGGAGATACCGGCTGTAGCAAGGGATTGGCAGGCACGTCCATCATCCGAAGGACGGGGCGAGGTGAGGGCTTATGAGGTTTCCAACTTCAATTATGAGCCTTGCAATCTCAACGATTCATGCTCTTCCCATTCTCTAACCTTGGCTCTCATGTGTGACAGGGGACGTCTGGGTGTGTAGCGTCCGATGCGGAGTCCATCCTTAGGGGAGAAACACTTCGACTGTCTCACCTAGTGGAGAAGAAGGTATGACTTCTTGATTTAGTGTTTGAATCCAATGGTGCTTATCTCCATAGTAATGTTGATCATTCTCGATGTAACGACATGGTTTATATTTCATAGGATACGGAGATCGTGAGACTAAGGGCACTATTGACAGCTGAGAGGGTACGAAAATTGTTAAACCTAATTAGCCATGTGCTACCTTATTTATACTTTCCTTACTAAAAATGCTTTGGTAACAGGAGCGCCGCCGGGAAAACGAAGCGATCATCGAAGCGTTGGCGGATTCTCGCGAGGTATGAGGTCATGGAGTTATTTGTTCATTTTGAATTTGTGTTTATGACCTTTGGTTACCATGCAGAGCAACAGAGAGCAGGACATGTCCGAGGTCACGAGAATTCGATTGGAGAGCGATCTTCTCACTCTACAGGCGGAGGTGGACCGACTGCGGACTAGCGAGGTTTGCGTTTCGTTTTATCGTTCCTGTGGTCAAGACATATAATGACAACTCTTAACCCTTTCTATTTGTGATCCTCAGGTAGAGGCTCGTGGCGAGCGCGACGGAGCGTTTGCAGAGAGAGCTGCTTCTATGGCACAGGTATGAGCGCTTCTCATGTGATATTTCAATCTTAATTCCTCATCCATTGTTGATGTTGTTTATAATTTTCCTGTGTGCAGGTTGATGAGTTACGTGCCAGGCTTAGGAGCTTTGAGGCCCCTGCGCAGGTAAAGGTCTTTTCTTCTTTTAAAATTCCATGTTTGATGCTACAAGGTTTGTTGAACGTAATGTTTCTATAAACGTTGTACTGTAGAGCGGTGCTATCGTTGCTTCTATTCCTCCACCTCCTAGCTGGGGCGAGGAGAAGGCCATTATTCATGATCATTACGCTCGGCGCATGGATCGCATGGAGCGACAACATGATGAAGTGGTTACTGATTTGCGGGGGCGTCTCGCTAGACTTCATCGGAGGGCGGAGGAGAGAGGTTATGCATTCTCGGACTCGACCCGCACTCCTTCTCAACGTGCTCCTGGTCCGACCTCATTCGCTTCGTCGGCTCGCCGTGATGGAGCCGCTCCGTAGAGTCATCGTTCTTTGATCGATCTCCCCAGGCTGCATCATTAGTGTATCCTTGTTCCATGTATCTATATTTGCTAGTCATGTATTTATGTTGTTTCGCCCCATCTTTGGCTTATGGTGAGAGCTAATATGTATTTGATGTATGTTGTGCATACGTGTATTATGTATGTGTAGTTGAGATAGTGTGCTTGATGCTTTAGAAGTGCCATGGGAATGTGTTTGATTGATAAGGAGTTGTTGTGGGGTACCGGGGAATATATGAAGTGTTTTTCTTTCACAGGTAACAGGTTCTGTGTATCCGGAAATTTTCCGGGGTCCAAAAAACAAGGGGAAGTGTTGCCGAAATTTTTCTAAAATTTCTCGAAATTCGTGCCTCAACAAAAAAAAAATCTCATGGAATAAGAATAATAGCAATACGGGATAAACAAGATGAGATATAATAAACTAAATGAATGCAATCCCATGCCAATTTTGATGCGGAGAAGGCAACATAGCCACAAGGTTCTCAAACAATGAGGAGTGCCTGAGTGTGTGACATTTGTGGCCTAAGCAATTCTATGTTTTTAAAGGTATTCACATCGTCAGCAATAAGTATTAAGGCAAAAGCTCAAGATATTTGCATTTTCAAATCAAACATGATATCATAAAGGGTGTGTATAGCATACATCTATAATCATTATATATCATAACAACCATAATTCATACTTCCCAAGTTTGGTCATCAGCATTTTGACCTTTTCTAGTTATGAGGAATTGTGTGCAAAATAATACCCGTAGATAATATATAAAAAAATGCCCCAGCTTGTGGGATGTTATGAATGTAATCGGGGTTGGTTTCCCTGCAAGGTCTCAAAGCAAATTTGTTAGTTTAATATTTTTAGGCCCCCTGCATAATTTAGCTAAGGTGGCATCTTTCTTTCTCGGTAAAAATGTCAGGGGGCCATTTTGGCATTCAAGCTTTGGGAAAAGAGATGGAATTAGTACCTTAGTGTATGTATTATTTCCTGCATTCAATCGGAAATGGTTAGCAACAAAAGCATGCATGAGGTGAGGGTGTGTGCAGTCTAGTGAGTGTTCGTGGCAATCGTGTATGCGATGAGGGCCCATATTGGGAAGCCGTGCAAGACAGATAGATAGATATATACATATATATATATAAAAAAAAAAAAATGCCCCAGCATAAGACTAGTGTTCATTTTGGCCGTGGGCAAGAAAATACCCTCGTTCCATGATTGTCACCTTGGCGGTAATGTGATATTCCCTAACCATCATTTGGAGGTCGAGCCCTCACAAGCCCTCCCATTGTAGCTGCTTAGTCTTTTCGGTTGAACTTCAGAAAGCACTTGGCTGTCCTTGGGGCTCGTTCGTGAGTTGTGTTTGTGTGTGGGGTGGTAAGTCACCGTGCCTCCCTAGTGTTGTGGCTTCCGACCACCTTCTGCTCAGTTCATGCAATGAGTACCCATGTCACTCCAGCGGGCCTAATTCTAATAGAGAATTTTTTTTTTTTTTTTTTTAACATGTAACTGTCCAATGTCTAGGTCCT
The DNA here is from genome assembly GCA_029852735.1 of Persea americana. Lineage (NCBI taxonomy): Eukaryota > Viridiplantae > Streptophyta > Magnoliopsida > Laurales > Lauraceae > Persea > Persea americana. The sequence continues at coordinate 22,896,632 of CM056816.1, forward strand.
TTAAACTTTCTAATTAACCCATGTAACGAGCTTTAGGCCAGTGACTCCCAAACCAGACGGCTTTAGGGCACTAGGTATGCAAATACCCCTACGGGCTTACTGGCTCGGGTTAAAAAGGCTACGAACCCAAACTAGCTATTTTTTTATTTTTTTATTTTTAGCATGTAACTGTGCAATGTCTAAGTCCTTTAAGCTTTCTAACTAACCCATGTAACGAGCTTTAGGCCAGTGACTCCCAAACCGGACGGCTTTAGGGCACTAGGTACATAAATACCCCTGCGGGCTTACTGGCTCGGGTTAAAAAGGCTACGAACCCAAACTAGTTACGAATATATATATTTAATTCTTTTCCCCCCCTTTTTTTTTTTTTCTTTTTTGTTTTGGTTTTGCAAATGGTTGAAAAGCTTTGATGACATGGGCAAACTCACCTTCAAACCTTCACATCGAATGGCTTTAGCAGTGCCGAATTTGTGCCGGGCAGACTCACCTATTTGTGTATTTTTAAGTGTTAGTGTGTGTCAGAGTTCCAAACTTGATCAGAGCGCATTTCTTCGGTCCTCCTATGAGATTTCTACAACTACACAAAAGGGCAAGGAGGGTCATATTCTACAAGAAGTGAGGAAGGGTCATACTGTGTACCTTTTTAGGTACATAGCGTTCCATGGATCGGAGAGATCTTCCCCCTCTGCATTTACTAGTCTGTATGCATTTCCAGGATATACTTCTTTAATTACATAAGGGCCTTCCCAATTGGGTCGTAACTTACCTCGGGGATGCGGAAGCTTAGAAGGAGCGATGCGTTTCAGCACGAAATCGCCAACCTTGAATTTTCTTTCTTTGACATGTTTGTCGTAGGCTCTGGCAATCCGCTTCCGGTATACCTGTGCGTGCTCTGCTGCTTTCATTCTCCTTTCGTCAAGTAGGTCCAGCTGAAGTAGCAATGCTTCTCTCCTCTGGTCCTCTGTCATGTCTTCATCTAGCTGGATGCGCAGCGATGGGTGGAGGACTTCAAGGGGAAGGACTGCTTCCATTCCGTAAGTCAAAGAGTATGGGGTTTCTCCTGTGGGAGTTCTTATTGAGGTTCGATACGCCCACAACGCTTCGACCAAACGGTCTGGCCAATCACTACCTTTGGTGGTTTGCACAGTCTTCTTGATGATCTTTAGTAGGGTCTTGTTGGTTGCTTCGGCTTGACCATTTGCTTGGGGATAGTATGGGGTTGAATGATGCAGTTCTATGTTATATTTTGTGCACAACTCGTTCATTTGTTGGGATATGAATTGTGGACCATTGTCTGTTATGAATGCTTTAGGGATGCCAAACCTAGCTATTATATTCTTTTTAATGAATTTGACTACGGAGGTTGCCTTAATATTAACATATGCTTCTGCTTCTGCTTCTGCCCATTTAGTGTAATATTCTGTTGCTGTTAATATGAATGCCTTATTTTGTGTGTTCTCTACAGTAGAGGTCAGGGGTCCTATGATATCAAAAGCCCAAGTCGAGAAAGGCCATGGAGCGGTGGTAGGGTGAAGGGATGATGCTGGGGCATGAATTAGGTCAGCATGCAGCTGACATTCTTTGCATCTTTTGACATAATTGACTGAATCTGATTCTAGGGACGGCAATAGTAACCTAAACGGATGATTTTCTTAGCTAACATCTGGCCGTTGACATGTCCTCCGCACTCTCCTGAATGTGCCTCTTTAACTATCTCTTGCCCTTCTTCTATGGTCATGCATCGTAAGAGAACTCCACTAAATGATCTACGGTACAGTAGCCCTGCGACTATGACATATCTCTGAACCATCTCTCTTAATGCTCTTTTATCCGATCGGGTGGCGTAGTCAGGGATGTAGCCATCATGCAGGTAATTCCAAATATCATAGTACCACGGGTGGTCATCTTCTAGGTCATCATCATGTTGTATGCGAGCTAAGATTCCTTCTTTAGGTTTAGAATCTTCTTCCTGATCGGACTCTTCGGTCTTAGCTTTCTTACTCCTATTTTTCGAGACTTTCAACAGGATTTCGGCGGGGTTCCCCTTGGTCAGGTCTATTGGTTTGACGGACGGAGAATCTAGCATTCTAATCAGAAATTCTTTGGAATCCTTATCATCAGGCATCTCTATGATTGAGGCTAAAATCGCTAATGAGTCAGCTAATCGGTTCAAGGCGCGGGGGATGTAGAGAAATGAAATCTTCTTGAATTTTGACATCAGTTCTTTGGCTTTCTCGTGGTAGTGCGCAAGCTTAAGGGCGCTAACCTTCCATTCTCCAGCTATTTGGGAAATAACGACTTTAGAATCACCGAAGACTCTTAGCTTATCAACACTTAGGGCCTGGGCTTCTCTCAACCCTGCTAATAAGGCTTCGTACTCCATCGTATTATTGGTTGCTGGAAATCCGATTTTATAGGCCATTGGGATGACAACTCCTTCCGGGGATAATAACACTACACCAACTCCTTTTCCATTTTGATTCAAAGCCCCATCAAAGTACATGGTCCATAAATCATCATCCCTTGCTTCTTCAATATTCGCAAATAAGATACTTTCGTCGGGGAAATCAGTTCTAACCGGCTCATACCGTGGCAGAGGGAGGTGTGCCAGATGGTCGGCAATTGCTTGTCCCTTTATAGACTTCTGGGTAACATAGGTTATGTCAAACTCTGCTAAGAGCATTTGCCATCGCGCGACTCTTCCCGAAGTAACGGGTTTCTCGAAGATGTATTTTAAGGGGTCCATTTTGGCTAAGAGTTTGACCTGGTGAGCTAGAAAGTAGTGTCTCAGTTTCTGGGCGGCCCAAACTACGGCTAAGCAAGTTCTCTCCATTGGGGAGTATTTCCTTTCGTAGGGTAGGAGAGATTTACTCAGGTAATAAACCGCGTTCTCTTTCCTCCCAGTCTCATCATGTTGACCTAGGACCATGCCTATTGCAGACTCTGTTGCTGACACATACAAAATGAGGGGCCTATGTTTAGCAGGGGGCTTCAGGACAGGAGGACTCAATAGATATTTCTTTAGATCTTCAAATGCCTTTTGGCAGTCGTCATCCCAATGATATTCCACGCCTCCTTTTAACAATTTATAGAACGGCTCACACCTTTGTGAATGCTGCGAAATGAATCTTCTGATGAATTATAGTCGCCCTATTAGGCCTCTTAACTCTTTAAGGTTCTTTGGAGGCGGCATTTCAAGAATGGCCTTTACCTTAGAAGGATCGACTTCGATTCCTCGATTACTTACCATAAAGCTTAGGAGTTTTCCAGAGGATACTCCGAAAACACATTTCTTCGGATTCATCTTTAGTTGGGTGTCCCTGGATCGCTGAAGAACTCTCCTGAGAGCCGTGACATGTGTTTCACGTGTTCTAGATTTGATCAGAATGTCATCTACGTAAACCTCCACACAGTCGTGTATCATATCATGAAATATTGCCATCATGGCCCTCTGATAGGTAGCACCGGCATTCTTCAAGCCGAAGGGCATAACAATGTAACAGTAAGTCCCCCAGGGTGTGGTGAACGGGGTTTTCTCCTGATCCTCTGGTGATAGTCTGATTTGGTTGTACCCTGAGTAACCATCCATGAATGATAGCATAGCGTGCCCTGCGGTATTATCAATAAGCACGTCGATGTGAGGTAAAGGGAAATCATCTTTGGGAGATGCCTTATTCAAATTTCGGAAATCAATACAGACTCGGACGCGTCCGTCTTTCTTCTTCACCGGGACTATATTGGCAACCCATTGAGGAAACAACACAACCCTGATGAACTTCGCCTGGTGGAGTTTGTCAACCTCCTCTTTTACTTTCAGTGCAACATCAGGAGGCATTCTTCTCAATTTCTGTTTAACCGGTCTAGCATTTTCCTCCAATGGGATCCTGTGTTCCACTAGGTCTGGCGCGAGTCCGGGCATGTCATTATAATCCGATGCGAACACGTCTTGATATTCTCTTAGGACCTCAAGGATTTCATTCTCTTCGTCAGGTTCTAGGCATGCACTGATTTGGACCTACTTGGGTCTTTCGTCCGTTCCCAGATTTATCTCTTTTGTCTTTTCGGCAGCTGCTTGTGTTTCTTCGTCAAACTTCTTAATTACTCTCCTAAATTCATCTGAAACTTCATCATCCCCTTCTTCAGTGTCTACTAATTCGTAAACACCCATTCCATCATTGACGTTCACATGTTGCACGGACAGTTCGGGTTCTGGAATGACAGGCAGAGATTCGCAGCCTAATTTCTCGATATTTGTCATAATTTCTTCTAGTCGAGACTGCTCCACTGTGGGTATCCTCCATCGCCTTAGGTCGCCCATATTTAGATGATGACCACAGTCTTCTACTCCTACGGTTCCTATGTTTTTGGGTTTTCTATTTTCTATTTTTTTTGGGTTTTTGGGGTTTTCTAGTTTTTTTGGATTTTTAGGGTTTTCTATTTTTTTTGGATTTTTGGGATCTTCTAATTTTTTTGGATTTTTGGAATGATATGGTACAGGTGAGGTTGAAGATGGGCTATCTACTGAGGAGGATCCTCCCCGCTGGCGTGGCCAGGCAGTGGGGCGGTATACCACTTCGTGATCATTGAGGTCATCAGTTTCCCAAACTTCGTGGTTCTCTCGAGAGGAGTCTTCTCGCCAATGGCGCCAGGCAACGGGCCAATATACCACTTCTTCGCTAGTAGGGTTTTCGATTTCCCACGTCTCGCGACTTTCTCGGACTTCGGCGATCGGCGTTTTTTTTTGGGTAGATGAATTAATTCACTCGCATTCAGCATGTTACAAGATAGGGTCTGGAATACTGGATCGATAGTGTGGTCTATATTGTTCACTCCTTTTGGTGAATGGAGCTCTTTCCAAGTGCCGAAGATTTCCTCGTGAGTCTCACTTTCAGATGAAGTCGAATCTTCCCAATCTTCTACTAAAACGGTCTTGCCTTTATCATTTGGATCCAAATTGTAGCATCCCCTTCCAAATGGAGGTGTGTTGGGGTCCAAGGTTTTGTCATGCTTCATGAAATGTTCATTTAAGGTCCAGTCCTCTTGTTTATACCTTATGTCATTGTATGTGTCGTACCCTAATCCTTCTGCTCTCGCCCTAGGGTTCGGTATGTAAGGGTCGGTAATGCCTTCTCCATTCTTTCCTAGCCCAAATCCGGGTTGATACCCCATCTTCTTCATTAGAGTCCATCCTCGAGCTTGACCTTCGTTGTCAAACATCGGATTTTGCGGGGAGGATAATTCGGAAAACATATTTTGCACAGGGTCCATATCCATCAAAGAGATGAGAGGATCGACCTTGTACCCATGAATCTTGACCTCTGGTGTAATGGGAGCAGGTTGTAAGGTCGGGAGTATTTGAAGTTCTTCCGGTTCAATGACAGGCGGGTCTCCCATCAATTTCATGATCTTACCCAAATGGGGGAATTTGACGCATTGGTGTCAGCTTGACATAATGGCATTCATGTGGTTCAACCATCGGTGTCCCAAGATCAAATTAAAAGTGGCAGGGATGTCCATAACATAAAATTCTTCTGGCATTGAAATTGGGCCCGCTTGGACTAATAACATAATTTTTCCACAAACAGTTTTCTTATTCCCGTCATAACCAGTTACGACCATAGGGGCTGGAATTAAGTCCTTTATTATGAGCCCTAAGGCTTTGTAGGTTTTCAACGGACAAATATTCAGTGATGCACCAGTGTCAACCAAAGCTCCTGACATTTCCTTCCCTGCTATCTTGACTGTTAGATGTAGGGGAGAGGTTCTCGCCTCAGGTGGTATTTCCTTTAATTCTTCCTCAGTAAAAGTAATGGCAGGGAACGAAGCTCCCGGGGCCAAGGCTGAAATAGACGTTCTCAATTCTTCGGGAGTTATGCCTACCGGGACTTGTAAGCGTGTAATAGCCTCGAGTAATTGTTGCTGATGTTTGGGGGAGGTTTTAATTAGATCAAGGACAGATACTTTAGCTGGGATCTTTGTGAGGTGTCCTAAAAGGTCATATTCTATCCCTATTTCTATCGAACTATAAGCTCTTTCATCAACTATCTCCTCAACTTGAATATTGGGATTTTGTGAATCTAAGTTCTGAGAAACAGGGTGAGGGGGTAGTCGGGGAGGACGGATCCGTCCAGATCGTAAGTGGGCCTGAGACGCATTTGTGTCTGGGTAAGGATCTGGTTGGGAATTCGTGATGATCGGCGATTCTCGGTCGTTTGGCTCATCAAAATTTACCTTGTAAAGGTCAGGGGAGTCAACGATCGTATCCATCCCTGAATTGAAGATTTTGAATTTAGTCTTCCCATCCCATGGCGTGATGTATTTTCGATAATCCTCTTCTTCAAAGAAATCAACATGACACGGTTGGCTATGGTTTACACTCCCTTGAGCCTGGGCATCAATATGTTGGTGCTCTATTACGGCGATGTTTATTAATTGGGTCTGTGGGCCTTGTCCAGAGGTTGACGCTCCATGCTGAGGTAAAGGGTTTGTATAAATCTGCATGTTGGGAATATTTTGTGCGGGATTTGTGGTTGGATTTTGATTGGGAGGGGCATTCTGTGGATCATTCCCACCTATTGGCCTAATGTTACTCCAATCAATTCTACCTTCATCATTGAGATCATAGATCAAATCTCTAACCGTATAACATTGGGTGAGGTCATGACCTGGCATCCTATGGTAGGCGCAAAACTTAGTCTTGTCCAGGTGTTCGGACCATGCCCGCGGTCGTTCTGGCGGAAGTTGGAGGGCATTCTGATTTAAGAGAGACCAGAAGACAACAGTCCATGGTTGAGGAAGGGACGGGTAGTTTGCCCTTTTAGGTCCGAATCTTCTTCTATTTCCATTGTTCGGGTTATTCTGGTTGCCATTGTTATCTCTATTGTAATTGAAAGGGACAGTGCTATAGTTGGGTTGAGGATTTGCGTTCTGGTTTTGCGGCGGGGCTATCGGGTTCGAGACCGGCTGTATGGGATTAGGATTCTGGTTTTGATTCACTGGAGGCCCTTGGTTTCTTGGTGGTTGGTCATAACTTTGATTATTTCTCGGAGGGTTTCGGTAGTTCTGATTGTTCCGCTGATAGTTTTGATTATTTCTTTGATAATTCGGGTTACCACCTTGGAAGTTGGGATTGCCATTTTGCCCTGAGTTTTGGTGTTGGTTAAAGCTAACGCTGGTACGCTCCTGATACGGTCGGTAGACCTCTTCCTGATTCAAGCTAACTTCAGGGGTCGTGCGGATCTCTGGTTGGGTGGTTGTGCCTACCCTACGCGTGTTCTTTTTATGGTCAATGATGGTGTTCAATACCCCTTCATCTAGATTTTGCTTCATCCTAGATAACCTACGGTACAGGCCACTCCAACTAACGACCTCCCCAATCGTCATCAGGGCTCTCATGGGATCCTTCATGTTCGATATGGCCATTCTTACTTGTTCTTCCTCTTGCATGTTGCAATCTGACCGTGCGAATTGGTTTTGCCATCTCACTGCAAATTCCTCATAGTCTTCATTGTTCTTTTGTTTGAGATTAGCTAAGTCATGCCATAAGGGTTTGTTTTTAGTTAGATGCTGGTATCGCGCTAGAAATTTCTCTACTACATCCTCGAAGGTATTGATTTCATGGGAAGGCACGGATGTATACCAAGTCAATGCATCTCCAGTTAACGATTCCTGAAAATAATTTATGAGCATGGAGTCATTGTCTGCGATGGCACGACACTTGTTGCAAAACGAGACTAGGTGATGCTAAGGATCAGTAGTCCCATCATAAGGTATGAACTTAGGGGCTCTAACAGGGAAAGGTGACCTCTCTTTTTCCTCCTTTTTGGTAAAGTCGTAGAATCCTAGTTTCTTGCCAGTTGAGCTCGAGGATTTCTTTTTAATTTCGTTCTTGAGTTCCTCCACATTTTTCTGCAACTCCTTGAATGCTAGAGGATCTAGATATTGAATTGTCTGTGGTTGACATTCTCTTTGTGGTTCTAGCGAAGTAGGGGCGTAGGCCTGTTCTTGGCATTGGCCTTGGAAATACGGTTGTGAGATAGGCTGATAGCTTTGGTTCAACTGAGTTCCCCCATGTGTAATCGGTTGTCCCCTATATGGGTCAACTATTGGGCTTAAAGTGGGTGGTTGATATGCTTGCTGATAGCGCGACTCATTCGCTAGGTGTGTTTGATAAGGATTTCCAATGCTCGTGGGGTTAGTAACTTGCACGTTCTGGATTGGGAGGTTCTGGTTCGCATTGGGCATTTGATAGATCGGGACTGTTTGATTTTGATAAGTGAGAGGCCCCCTCTCGTATTGAGCTGATTGGGGATATAACATACCAGCGCCAACCGTCATAGGATTGTAACGAACTTGATCTGTCGGTGGAGGAATCATTGCTTGGAATTGGGGCCGAGCCATCTCGTGTTGCTGGTAGGCATCTCGCGCTCCTATATGTATCGAAGGGTTTTGGTGCAAGATGCTGGATGTCGCCAATCGACCCATGTTCATTGGACTATGACTTGTCTGGTGATATGGGTTTTCATTTATCGCAAGAGTCTGGGAAGGTGCGATGGTCCTAACCGGGGTTATGATAGGTGCGTCAGTAGGCATCCCATACTGCGGGATAGAGGACGTGATTGGCTCGGTTTGGCTGATCATGGAAGAATAGGGTATAACCTGTGAGACAACAGGATCACTTGCGCGAAGAGGGTAGTCTGTCGATGAAACGTTATCATGGACCCTATATCTTATAACTTGGCCGGTAGGACTGACCAGATCTGTGTAAGTCACCCCTGAATGCGAGGAGAAATGATTCTCTCTCGATGAAGGAGATGGGGTGGATGTATTGGAATGATTCCTTCCCATTGTTATGGTATTGACTGGTAACGGGCCTCCTTCGAAAAGGGACCATCTTATCTGTTGTGGGTCATGGCTTGAAGCTGCCAAGGACCCATCTAATACCCTAAAGGGTTCTACACTTTGCGTGGTTTGGTGTGACTCGCCAGTGGTGCGGATCAATAGTGGGGGTGAGAGGGGTTGAAAGTTGGACATTCCAAACGTCTGACCCTCCATTTGTAAAGAAATGCTTAAATGAGAAGAGCACTTGTTATGTAGCTTTGTTGGTGAAGGTTTGTTTCTTATGGTGTAATGGGGGAAAGCTTAGTGGACGGTGCATTCGGACCTTTGGTTTAATTTTCAGACTACTCATAACAACCCTAAACTGAATGGGACACGGACATCAGATCATTGATTGGATGTTCGTGTCTTAGAATATTACTCTAGGAAGACCCAAATAGGTGACAGGAAAACATAAGATGTCCCATCACGATCGCCAGGCTGTCGGATGTGAATTTCGACCCCCCCAATTGTCCTCTCCAAGAGAGGCATGGTTTGGGGAAATCTCCATTCATCTATATATATATATATGCTATTTAAATTTTACATCGAAAATGAGGATTCCGACTACCCTCAAAATCGATGGATCACGATCGCCAGCTACGGTACGGTCGTAACACCGTTCTTCGACAAAAGTCGAAGAAATATGGGGAGAAAATTAATAAGGTGGGTTCTTCCTCTCGTCTAATGTGCTGCCGGCAACACACGACGGTTATCCTGTCACATTAATTTGGGTCTCTTTGGGTCTCTTTAATTTTGGGTCAATTAAGGGTCATGAGTTAAAGTCCGAACAAAGATTAATCCTCACATAGCATAATCATAGTATATCCAAGTAAAATAAAATAACTAGAATAAAGAAAATAAACTAAAAGAGGGGGAGGTGCCAAATATTTAAGAAGAGGATCGGCCCCGTTCCCGGGTACCCCCTTCTGATCCTTTGGCAAAATAGAGTTTAAAGGCTGATTTTTAAAACCAAAATGATGAAGCAAATGAGACTTTGACTTGTGATTTCTGTGTTTTTCGTGTGCGATACACGAGTGATAAAAGTAAAAGGCCGATGGGCCGAAATTAATTGAAGGTGGCCGATGGGCCAGGATTGATTGAAAATGGCCGATGGGCCAGTGTTTGTTTTAGGGTGGCCGATGGGCCGTGATTGATTAAAAGTGTGTGTGAAATCACTCATCTCATCTCGTTATTCTCATTTATTCAATTTTAGAAATCAATTCTTTATTCCCTTTATCATTAAGTTCGATTAAATATCTGGCACCTGAGGTGGAGGAAGAAATAAAAGGAAAATCTTTTTGGGTTTATTTTGTTGGTTTTATGGTTTTTATGGCTTTTCAATATGGGGGCTAGAAGGGCCTAACTAGGGGATTTTACTTCGATTTACGTGATTAGTGCTTTACTACTGATCATCGGATTAACCCTAACCTAAGGTCCTAGACCGCCCACATCAGCTCTCCCAGTCCCCTAACGGAACAGGAAAAGTGATGGGGCGAAGCCTAATGCGCTAAGCTACCTAACGGGGAAATCCGATCTAATCCTAGGGTATGAATAGCTTGAGTTTGATGGTTCAGCGCCTAAGCAACTTATTAATTATGATTTTTAATTGGTTCGGTTTGTTTTGAGTTGAAGATTGATTAAGAGGTGGATTAAATGTATTTTGGGTTCTGTTTAAGTTGTTTAGGGTTCTGGAATTTATAGTTTTAATTTAAAACGTGAAATGATGTCGAAATCCGTGAAACGGGGTTGGCAGAAGACTTGGGCGCCAGGGGGGTGGCGCCTAGATTACTTTGGTGACTTGGGCGCCCAGACAGTGGCGCCTAAGTGGCTGTTTCTGGGTGGTTTGGCTAGTGACGATGGTATCGATATTGTTTTCGAAATCCAAGGGGTTCTTACTTGGTGAATTTTAATGTTTCAAATTGTTCTAATTCTCTGATGTTCAAATGTCGAAGGGATTCGAATCCGGATTTTTAGATGAAACCAAGAGTTGGCGTTTTAGTGCAAATGAGAGGATGGGCGCCAAGGGGGTGGCGCCTAGGTTGATGGCTTGTGATTTTAAGTATTTCGTTGGGACTTAGTTATTGGTTTTCGGATCTAGAGACTATTTTAGATTCTGGTCTTAATTAATTTAAGTGGTAAGGTGTTTAGTTACTCGTTTTAAATTGAAGTTGTGAACCAAGGTTAGAGTGTAGGATAGGCACCACAGGGGTGGGGCCTAGGTGGTTGTTTGTTTGTTCGTAAAGGCTTTGGGGGCTAAGCCCGAATCGATTAAAGTTTCAAACGTTTTAAGTTAAAAGTGTTTTAATATGTTGATTCGGATTGGTTTGAATGTTAATTAATTGTATTAAGTTGTTCGCTAGGGGTTCTCTATGAAAACGGGTAGGCTGGGCGCCCAGGGTGTGGCGCCCAGGTGGATTTGGAAGGATGGGCGCCCAGGGGGTGGCGCCCAGGTGACTGTGCTAAGGTTCGGTCGGTTCAGTATTTTTTTAGGTCAATTTAAGTTTAAATTGGTTTAAGGGCTTAGTGTGTTTGGGTGTGGGATGCTATTCGTATTCAATTGGGATTTATTTAAATGCCAATTAATTGGGCTAAGTTGTGAATTGAGTTTTTCTGAAAACGGGGAAGCTGGGCGCCCAGAGTGTGGTGCCCAGGTGGATTTGACAGATGGGCGCCAAGGGTGTGGCGCCCAGGTGAGCTATTATGTAGTTCGGGTCGGTTCAGTATTCTTTAGGTTGACTTGCGGTTGAGCGTTTATAGTTTGATGTATTTTAAATAAAAAGTGTTATGTTGAGTAGATTAAGATTAAATTCCGTTCTAATTAATTAGGCTTTAGTGACTGGAGGGGCTGGGCGCCCAGAGGGTGGTGCCCAGGTGGATGTGACAGGATGGGCGCCCGGGGGGTGGCGTCCAAGTGTTTGTCTTGTGCGTCCGAGTTGGTTCGATGTTTTAAATCTATTCGGGCTTATGGTTTCGATTGTTTTAGATTTCAAGGGTGTTCCGGTGTGTTGATCGTGATTGAATTCGATTTTAATTTCAACTGGGGTTTCCTAGTGATTGGGTAGGATGGGCGCCAGGAGGGTGGTGCCCAAGTGGATGCGGAAGGATAGGCACCAAGGGGGTGGCGCCCAAGTGGATGTTTTGTGGTTTATTCGTTTTGTACTTTCTAAATCGGTTTGAGTCCAAATTGATTAAGGTTTCGAGTCTTTTAGGATAATAGTGTTTTGAAGTATTAATTCGGATCTAATCAATTAACTTTAATTAAATGGTGGTTTCTAAGGGAATGTGGTAAGATAGGCGCCAGGAGCGTGGTGCCCAAGTGTAAAGGCAAGCTGGGCGCCCAGGGGGTGGCTCCCAGGTGTCTGTTTTATGGTTTCGGGTGGCTTTTGCGTTTTTAGGTTGGTTCAAGTCTAAGTTGATTAAGGTTTTAGATTTCTTAAATTTAAAAGTGTTTTGTTATGTTAACTAGGATTAAATTTGGGTTGTGTTTAATTAGAAATTTTAATTAGAGGTTCTTTAGAGACGGGATAGGATGGGCGCCAAGAGGGTGGTGCCCAGGTGGCGGTGCAGGCTGGGCGCCCAGAGGGTGGCGCCCAGGTGGACTTTTTAAAGTTTATTGGTTTTGAGTTTTTTGAGTTAATTAGAGATTAAGTTAATTAAGGTTTACTTATTCTAGGTTTAAAATATTTTACTGTGTTGATTCGGATTAGTTTAAGGTCTTAACTAATTATCTTAAGCTTTAATCGGGGTGTTTTGGAGAATGAATAGGCTGGGCGCCCAGAGGGTGGCGCCCAGGTGGCTGTTTTTTTGGGGTTTTGGTTTTTTTGTGTTTTTAAAGTTCCTAGTTATTTCTAAATCCGAATTAATTAGGGTCTTAATGTTTTAGAACTCTTAATGATGTGATGTTGCTTAAGTTTACTAATTATGTTGTTTTAATTAATCTTAGGATTTGTCCTACTTAGGCACTAAATTCAATAACTTAGACTATCTAACTATTCTTTTTGGGTTTTTGGATATCTTTTAATTTGTTTTTGGTTTCTCCTCTAATTTACTAGAGAGTAAGGAAAGAGAAGAAGGGATTTTATGTTTTATGATTTTTTTGGGATTTTCTATGGATGTGTGGTTCAAATGATATGATGTGAAGTGTGACAAAGATGGTAATTCGAAGTTCAGAACAGATCATACAACCAAACATATCATTAATATGCAGTTTCTAAATGAACTAAATGCGGAAGATTTGAAGTTGTGCCCAAAAGTGGAGAAATCCACTTGGGCGCCACAGGCCTGCTCAGTCAGGGTTTTCAACGGAACACAACAAACGCACAAGAATCTTAGTGTTTTCAATACAACTTCCAATATTCAGCGACTGATGCGAATGTCTTAATTCGAACTACTAGCGATGCAACTAACGAAATTATAAGCAAACGATGCAACGGGCGGAGATAAAGAACCCGGACCCTGTCTCAGAAGGGTAGGCGCCCAGGAGGTGGCGCCCAGGTGATTCAAGATGGGCAGGCGCCCAGTGAGTGGCGCCCAGGTGGTTCCGGAGAGGGCAGGCGCCCAGGGGGTGGCGCCCAGCCTTTTTGCCAATGGTTGCTTGCGATCTTTTCAATATAAATGATGATGATGATGATGCTAATGCGAGATCTAATCTAGCTATGCAATATGAACTACGAAATCAAAGAAAACCTACTATGTTAGAATGAACCTAAACATGTTCCTAATATGATGAGATGCTAATACCATTTTTATCTCAAGTTAATGTAGATCTATGATGCTCAAATGGCCCTAAGCATGTTTTTAAGCATGAATGGTAATGGAGTGTAGTAAAAGAAGGGAGATCTAGGAATACCGGTATGAAGAAACGTTTCTCAAGTTCCTAGATTGAAACCTTCGCAAAGATCCATAGCTTTACTTGAAGATATGGAAGCCTCCTCCTCTCTTTCTCCTTCTTCTACTATAGATCTGAAGTTCTTCTCTAATGGTGGCTACCTTTCTTCTTCTTTTTCTATTCTCTCCTTTTGCCTCTTTTCTTAGGGTTTTTTTTGGGTAGCCTCCCCTTGTAAATGAAGTTAAAAGGGATTATATAGGTTTGGGACGAGTTTAGAAAGGGCTAGGGTTTCATTAATTCGTGTTCCTAGAAGGTCTCACGCATCCCTAGGCGGCTTAAGTTGTTTTAGGGTGAACTAGGGTTTGGAGGGAGGATGGGCGCCCATGGGGTGGCGCCCACATGGCCTGCGCAGGCTGGGCGCCCACAGGGTGGCGCCCAGGTGATCCTGGAGAGAGTGGGCGCCCACAGGGTGGTGCCCAGCTGGTTCGTGCTTCGCTTTTGATCCTTGGTCACATTTGGAGTCGAGACTGAACGGATATGTCTTCACCTAGGGGGGGGGGACCTACATTAGCACTTAATAGGCTGGGCGCCACATGGGTGGTGCCCAGATGGATTTCAAGGCTGGGCGCCACATGGGTGGTGCCCAGATGGATTTAAAGGCTGGGCGCCACATGGGTGGTGCCTAGGTGGTTCGGTTCGTCTTCGATGCTTGGTCCTACGTATGAGTGGTCCCGGTCTAATCTCGAACCAAACAAATAAATTTTAAGGTGGGCACCCACCATGGGGTGCCTAGGTGATTCTAGGAAGTGTAGGCACCACAGGCTTGGTGCCTATGTGGAACTTAGGAGGGTAGGCGCCACATGGGTGGTGCCTAGGTGGAGTCGGTTCATTTTCGGAGTTCGGCCCCTACGTTGAGTGGTCCCGGGCTACTTTTAGGCTAACTAGTGAAATTTGGAGGCTGGGCGCCCACCATGGGGCGCCTAGGTGGTCCCAAGCTGTGTGGGCGCCCAGCATGGGGCGCCTAGGTGAATTTTAGTGGGATGGGTGCCACATGGGTGGTGTCTAGATGGTCTCTTCTTAGGACAAACTTCGGAAGCTCATAACTTTTGACTCGCTTATCGGATTTGGACGTTCTACATACCGCCGGAAAGCTCTCGAAGTGAGGAATTCAATGGTATAAATGCCTTGACAAATAGGTGCTGAAAAATATGGGGGATCTCTGGACCAATGAATTCGATTTCCTAACTTAGGCTAATCGGGTGACATTTTGGCAAACTAAGTATGGTCTTCAGAGGGATTGGCCTAAGCATGTCTTAAGTGGTCCAAAAAGGCTTTGAGTGGTGTCATGGTTCACTTCTTGTATGAGTAGTGAATTGGGCTCGAGATCTCGACGCGACCTGGCTTTTCTCTCGCGAATTTCTAGAAATCGTCGAACTAAGTCTAAAATTAGCAACAAGCATCTTCATCGTCGTTAATTAATCTGAATTATGTCTTTAATCATTCAATTATGGATGAAATGGGGGCATCGCTATATATGATAGGTATTTAAGGCTATCATAGGGGCCAAATGAGGTGTCTACAGTTTTCTTCAGACGAATCAAGCCAATAAATGAAGAGAAATGTCAAGGAAAATACAGAAGAAAAACGAAGCAAAAAAGCCCGAAAAACGGACGAGAAACGGCGACCGAACGGCAATCGAAAAAGGGACCAAAGTCCCATGGTTGCCGGCGACCTTGAACCATGGTCGTCAGGGACGATGGCCCAAGGTCGCCGGCCCCATGGTCGCTGGATTGGTTGCCGGTGACCATGGAAGTCCTGGTTGCCGGATTTTCTCCAGAACGACCGTTCTTCAGAGGAATCAAGCCAATAAATGAGGAGAAATGTCAAGGAAAATACAGAAGAAAAATGAAGCGAAAAAGTCCGAAAAATGGATGAGAAACGACGACCAAACGGCGACCGAAAAAGGGACCAAAGTCCCATGGTCGTCGGCGACCTTGGCCTTGGTCGACAGCGACCATGTCCTAAGGTCGCCGGCCCCATGGTTGCCGGCGACCATGGGTGCATGGTCGCCGGCGACCCTGGAAGTCCGCGTCGCCGGATTTCCGCCGGAACGACTGTTTTTCCGATTCTTTCAGCGTTTCGCGATGTTTGGCCCCTGTGATTTTCTTGGATTCTGATTTTTGAGGCATGATATCCGTCGATCTTCGTCAACATCATGGATCCACCGTCAAAATCATTCGATCATCATCGAGCACTCCAAAATCGCCCACCAGCCGACCAAGAAAGCACACTTTCTACCCGACCGATCGTGAAATCGACTGGACAGATATTGCCGGCCCATTGGTGTCAACCAATTTCTGAAATTGCATTGCTATCCGACATCAAACAACATGCAGATCCATCAATGATCATCGCCAGAAGAATTCCAAAAGATGTGGCGCGGCCCGCGACTCTTCAAACGACTCGGCGACCAATTAATGCTGTTAATTGACCCGTTTATGACAAGTTAATTCGGTCATTAACTCATTATTTTGGACGGCCCAATCAGAAGCAAGCAAATGGGAGTTACAAGTCCAATTAATCATGGCAATTAACCGTGTAAGTCCTATCATTATGGAGTTTAATCATGGTAATTAATCATGAAACCCCCATCATCATGGAGATTAAATGCTCATTATTCTCCATCGGCCAATCAAATTCAAGGAAAAAGGAGTTACAAAATCAAGAACTAAATCTTGTAACTCCTCCCATCATGGAGCATTAATGCCATTAAATGCCCATAAACCTTCCTAATGGCTACCAGAAGCCTTTAAATAGGCGGTCATTCCAAAGGGAAAGGGTCCGAAAAAATTGTCTGAAGTGGTCCGAAAACTTATCTGAAGTGGTCCAAAAAAATCATCCGAAGAGTTCTGAAGAATTTCCCAAAAAATCTCTGCACAAAGAAGCTCTCTTGCCCTGAAGAAACTCTACTATAAACACTACGAGGTGATTGAAGTCCCTTGGGGGGCCACCCCCCCAAGGTTTCCCCTCTTCTTCTATCCAACGTGGCCTAGATGTGGCTTTTCAGCCCGTCTACCCAGTTTTTTATTGGATATAGACCTTCCCTTGGTCCTTGTCTTCTAAAAATCCGAGGTTCAAGCTAAGACAAGTGAATTAAAAAGCATCAAGTGTCCTCATCTGAAGGACGATGGCGGAGCCCATACATGACTCGCGACCGTCGATTTGAACGAATCCCCACAATCTCCTGAGAAGTCAGATCCCTCTTTCTTTCTTTTTTATTGTATTTTGTATTTTTTTAAAAAGAAAAAAATCACAATTCTTGTCTTTCATTATTGATAAGATTTGTAAATCGCCTTTCATGGAAAAATTGCCTTTTACGGCACAAAACCGCCTTTCACGACAAACTAAACAAAATCGCCTGTCACGGCATTAAAAATCTTATCTCTTTCTTTAAAATATATATGCAATGGAAAGTTAGAAAAAAAGTTTGATTTCTTTTCTACTTGTGAAGGTGAATCTCCGGATCACCATTTCAAATTCAAAGTAGAATAGAAAATCCGGCATACCCGTACAAAATGTTGATGCTCGCTTTTTTTTCTCCCCGCCGCACCCCGGCGGATCCAGGGCGGAGGAAAGTAAGAAAAGCCGGGACCATCAAGTTGGCATACCCGATGGGACACGTTCATTTGAGAACACGATGCTTAGACTCCTTGGCTCTTTTCTAGTTGGTTGCCTATGTTGGATTTTGCATCTAAAAAAAAACATGAGATGGGATTCTCTGGAAATTTCTTTCTTTGATCTTGTTTCCATTCTTTCTCTTCTCAAACAAAAAAAAAAACTTTTTTTTATCATTGGGTTCAGATTTGAGAAATTCTGATTTCTTCCCTTTCGGATTTAGTGCTCGCGGAAATCGCTGAGCCTTTGTTTGAATTGGAATACCATTTCTTCTCTTTTGTGAATCCAATCTTGACTTAAAAAAAAAAAATCAAATTTCTCTCTTTTGGATTCAAATTGGAGAAACTTTGGTTCTTTCCTTTTCGTACAATGGCTCATGGAAATCGCTGAGCCAGCGTTCGGATTGGGAGGGGCCATTTCCCCTCTCTCTTTGATGGGTTCATTAGTGATCATTCAAAAAAACATTTCAAAAAAAAAAAAAAAAAAACGCATTAAGGTTGTACCAATTGCATTCTTTGACCAAAGTGAATCTAAGAAAACCCTTGTCCAGAGTATGGAGGCAGCTAGACTGTTCGAGGCAAGGGTCCTTTAAACGGGTTCATTAAGTAATCCTGCCCTTACCTTGGGGCCGATCTATCCACTAAGGTTTCATAAGACCGAATTGGAAGACCTATGTGCACTCTTCAAAAAAAAATCTTCAAAAAAAAATAAAATTTCTGTCACTATTGTGTTCAGATTCGAGAAATTCTGGTTCCTTCCTTTTCGGATTTAGTGCTCGCAGAAATGTTTGAGCCTGTGTTTAGATTGGAACACCAATTGCTCTCTTCTATGAATTCAATCTTGACTTTTCAAAAAAAAAAAAAACTTCCGTCATTATTGGATTCAAATCTGAGAAATCCTGGTTCCTTCCTTTTCGGATTTAGCGCTCGCGGAAATCGCTGAGCCTGTATTCGGATTAGAATACCATTTGCTCTCTTTTGCGAATTCAATCTTGACCTTCCAAAAAATCCCATCTCGTGTCCTTTTCAAGGATGCGATTTACAACATTTGTGCCTAGTGGTGCTAGTATGCTCTTTCGGGTCTACTGTATTCGCGACCGACACATTTGTGTGTCCAACCTTATATCATTTTACCTCGAGTCAGCTTCGCTTCTCGGTAACCTGAATTAAGGTTTACAATTGCTTCTAGCAGTCACTAGAATGCTCATTTTGGGCCGACCATACTTGCGTTCAGAACAATTGTACCCTCTATGGCTTTTAGCCTTCTTCATTATGCTCAGAATGGGCCATGCCCCCTGAGCGATTTGAAAAGACAAAATCATAGTATTTTCCATTTATGATCACCATATTCTTGTGATTAATGGATATGGTATTGTTTCAGAAGTTTTCCAAAAACTAACAATGGCAACCTCGTTAACCATCACCTTTGACGAGAACAAGTACCAGCTCATGCTTCAAGAGAAGCAAAGCAAGCGTACTTACAAGCGCCCTGCCAGCTGCCGAAGCGTCACCTCCCTTGGCAACTCCCAAAACACTGGGTCGACCTCCACTCCCCGGACCATTGTCTTCGGGTCATTGGGACCATTCCCACTACCCGTAGAAGAGACGGCACCTGCTAAGATGCAGAAGACCGTCCCTGAACGTGTCGCTACCCCAACACTAAAGGTGGTCACCAAGAAACCTGAGGCTTGAGGCAATCCCGCGAAGCCTCAACCTGAAAAAAACCAGGTTTGCCCTAAGACTTGGTCCCCGCGATCTTCACCAAAACAAAGAAGGTCCCGAACATCTGCAAAGCCAGCATACCTGGCCCCTCTCATGGAGCACCGGTTCTATCCTCTCGCTTACATGAAAGAGGAGAAACCTAGCCTCCGCCAAATTACAAAACCAACTCAGCACGAGCCGGCTTGCTCATACAAGCCCAAAATCAAGTTCTGCATCACAAGGCCTCGACAAGAACCTGTTAGGGCCTGCTTTCCTATAACTCGACCCTTCATCTCGACAGGGGCCGAGCTTGCAAATTTTAAAGCTTCGTTGCGATAGGCTAAGGACTGCTTCCAAATCCTTTCCATGCTAGTCGTCAAGGAAGACAAGCTCGGTTGCTGCGCACGAGGGACCACATCCTTCATTGCCATAGCACAGCCTAAGCTAACTGAAGCTCAAATTGCTCATCGTATACGTTGCCGCGCGGCATATCGCCAAAAGAGATTAGAGAAGCAAAGAACCCAGCATTCTAAGCTTCAAGTCTCCCAAAAATGGGTCGAAAAAGAAGGACCCGACCAAGTTGCTGTTGTCCACATGGTTGGCAAAACCAAAAGACGCTAGAAGTCAGCAACCAAAATACATGTCAGACGGCCGATGACTCGTAGCGTCTCCTGGACACGAAGACATCAGGAAGACTCTCCCACTCCTTCATGCCAAAGACATCGGAGTGATCAATCCTCGTGCTCTTCATCTAGAAGAATGAGCTCCAGCTCAGCCACTAAGACAATATCCTCTTTCGACTCACGAAGAGTGAATGTCCTAGTTACAAACTCTGAGCAACCTCCGCCACATGACAACATGGCTCTACGCATTCAGCAGCTAGAGCAAGGACAGCAGAGAATAGAGGTTCTGATTGAAAACCTCCTTCTCACTCTCCAACGTCCACCAAATGATGAAGTTCCTCACACGATGAGGCAAATGGTGGAGAAGATGAATCACGCGCCCTTACCAAAAAGGACGTTGATAATATCCTCACCAAAGCAAAAGAAGAAGATACACTGAAGGAGCATGGAATCAAGCCACCATAGCCCTTATGGATGGACTCGGTTCCGTTCCCTCCAAAGTTCAAACAACCTCTTCTCCAAACATATACGGGGAAAGGTTCAGCTAGACAGCATCTCATCCACTTCAACATCCTGACAGGAGCTATTGCGGATCAAGATGCCCTCAAGATTTGTCTCTTTGCAAGTACCCTAAAACGTACGGCCTTTGATTGGTACTCCACTCTGCCAGAGGATTCCATTCAAAACTGGACCATGCTTGAGACACGCTTCCTGACCCACTTCAAAGGTGAGGATCATCCTGTTACTATGGCTCAGCTCTGCTGCCTAAAATAGGGAGAGACTGAGTTAATATACGACTTCATTCACAAGTGGAAAGCAATGGCGTATAAATGCTCAGATGTACTGCTACAAGCGTCGCTGGTCGACATCTGCCGAAACAACATGAGAGCAAGGATCCGCTCTATGATCATCAGCAACAAATCAAAGAATCTGGGAGAACTCCTAGAAGCATCTATGGAGGCTGAAACGGTGATCAAAGACCTCAACAGTCAGAAGTCATCAAAGAAGGAGCCAACCGCCATTCCGACCTCCAAGCCAAAGAAAAAGGAGGTTCTCAATGTGCAAACTAAATCAGCTCCTCAGCCACCAAAGAAAGCTGAAAATAAAACTGCAGGTAAAAGGCCTGAACTCTCGGATGCCTTCAAAGAACGAGTAGAAAAGAAATACTCGTTCGATGAAGATGTTGAAGAAATATTTGGGGCCCTTTTAGCAAATGGCGAACTTACCTTGCTAGACCCCAAAAGACCGAGAGATGTTGGCAAAACCAATGATCCCCGATATTTTCCATACCACCAAATGGTCTCACATCCTCTCAATCAATGTTTCGTTGTGGGGGAGAAGATCAACGAGATGTGGAAAAACGGAGTCATTACCTTTGACAAAAACTATGGGTCTGCCTCCGTTAACATTGTGTCATATGGACAAACATCCAAATCACCAAAGGAGAAGATCACTACTTCCTTCAAGGTGATAAAAATGACCCAAACGTTCCAAGAGTTGGTGCCTTACCCAACACCGGATGGACAGCCCATATGGGTACATCCCGATCTCCTAGAAGATGAAAATTGGGAGATCATCAAAACAAAGTCAACCGCTCAACAGCGAAGGCAAGCCAAGAGACAACTACGCAAACTCAAACAGCAGGAGATGGCTCAACCAAAGCAAGAGGTCCCTGAAAAAGCAGAAACCTCCTCTACCGCTTCACTGCAGGCAACAGAGGAGTCTCTCCCTAAGACTTCAAGAGTGGTAAGAAAATTCACCCTCAGTGATTTCATGCCACCACTGCTCGGAGATGAGACTACGCAGGGGGCATCATACTCTTGCAACTCGGTAGTTGGATTCTCCATGAATGGATACGAGTTCAGTGACATTGCCAGTGACACAGATGAATGGGAGGAACCCCTTGAAACCGGAGAATATCTCTCTGATCCAAAATGGATCCCAGAATCCCACCTTATGCCAGTAATCTGGTATAACCCCTTCTAGCTACAAGGATCTTGGTCTGATGATGATGAAGACCAAGAGGCTGTTCAACAAAGTGTTGTTGACCCAGCGCAAACAAATGCTCTAGCGGATCCCAATGAGGTTGAACCACAATGAGCAGATGAGAAAGAAGATTTAGGTCCTATGCCAGATCTTGAAGAATATGCAAGGATCTTGCAGCGTCTTGCCATAGAGCAAGAGCAGTGTCGCGACCCCGGACCGAGACCTGGGCCCGCGACGTGTTGTGAAAAGGTGGTGGTGTGTCTAGCCAACCAACTATCTATGATTCACCCATAGGTTTCCGCTGTGAGGATTCTTAAAACACACTTGGAATTTGTCTCACTCGAATTATGATTTACGGAAGCGTACAAGTAGTTTTATCTTTCCCAATACATGTGCCATAACATCCACGTACATAAATTAAATCATTATCAAGACAATAATCAGAGAAGGAAACATAACATGGCATTTCCATCATTTAACTTTCGAGTTTCAAAAGAGACAAAGTAAGTTAAATTCAGTTTACACATTCCCAAGGATGAGAAAGTTAAATTAAGTTTACACATTCCCAAGGATGAAAAAGGGCCAACAAAGGCCATACACCCCCAAAATACAAAACAAAAGATTCCCATCCATGTGTTGTACTCAAGACCCCACTCGACGTCTAGAGGACGTCGTCGGGTTGCCACTCTCTGGCTGGGGGTGGCTCAAAAGCCTCCTCTGGGCGCTCCTCCTCAGGGGCACGGCGCCTGCATCTAAAACAACAAAGCAAGAGGGTCAGACACGACGGTCTAGCAGGTGATCAATTTATATGTAATATAATTCAATAAAAATATGGAATAACAATGCTTAAAACATGACATGAGATCTGAACAAAACATATCTAAAGTATAAGCAAAAGTAACATGATATCAAGAAAACAACATGATTCATTAACCCACATTGAGCTCATCCTTTCTCCGTCATACTTGATGACAAGAGCAAGCAAAACAAGACAGAATGAAACGAAATGAAACAAAAGCCCGAGTCACACAAGGTGAGCGGGGAAAACCGGCCGCGAAACCGGACAAAACAAGAATGCGTACAATTACACGACTAATCTGCAAATTGTCCTTATGCTTAAGGACCTCCTGTCTGATGTGAATTTCGACCCCCCTTCTCCAAGAGAGGCATGGTTTGGGGAAATCTCCATTCATATATATATATGCTATTTAAATTTTACATCGAAAATGAGGATTCTTACTACCCTCAAAATTGACGGATCATGATCCCCAGCTACGGTACGGCTGTAACACCATTCTTTGATGAAAGACGAAGAAATATGGGGAGAAAAAAAATAAGGTGGGTTATTCCTTTCGTCTAATGTGCTGCCGACAACACACAACGGTTGTCCTGTCACGTTAATTTAGGTCTCTTTGGGTTTTGGGTCAATTAGGGGTCATGAGTTAAAGTCCGAATAAAGGTTAATCCTCACATAGCATAATCGTAGTATGTCCAAGTAAAGTAAAATAACTACAATAAATAAAATAAAATAAAATAAAATAAAAGGGGGGGAGGTGCCAAATATTTAAGAAGAGGATCAGCCCTGTTCCCTGGTACCCCCTTATGATCCCTAGGCAAAATAGGGTTTAAAGGCTGATTTTTCAAACCAAAATGATGATGCAAATGAGACTTTGACTTGTGATTTCTGTGTTTTTCGTGTGCGACACACGAGTGATAAAAGTAAAAGGCCAATGGGCCGTAATTGATTGAAGGTGGCCGATGGGCCAGGATTGATTGAAAATGGCCAATGGGCTAGTGTTTGTTTTAGGATGGCCAATGGGCCGTGATTGATTAAAAGTGTGTGCGAAATCACTCATCTCATCTCGTTATTCTCATTTATTCAATTTTAGAAATCAGTTTTTTATTCCTTCTTATCATTAAGTTCGATTAAATATCTGGCACATGAGGTGGAGGAAAAAATAAATGAAAAATCTTTTTGAGTTTATTTTGTTGGTTTTATAGTTTTTATGGATTTTTTATATGGGGCTAGAAGGGCCTAACTAAGGGATTTTACTTGGATCTATGTGATTAATGCTTTATTACTGATCAACGGATTAACCCTAACCTAAGGTCCTACACCGCCCACATCAGCTCTCCCAGTCCCCTAAAGGAACAGGAAGAGTGGTGGGGCGAAGCCTAATGTTCTAAGCTACCTAACTAGGTAATCCGATCTAATCCTAGGGTGGGTGTGGGCAACCTAAGCTTGGTGGTTTCAGCGCCTAAGCAACTTGTTGGGTGTGACTTTAATTGGTTCAGTTTATTTTAAGTTATGAGTTGATTAGGAATGGTTTAGGGATGGATTAGGAGTGCCTTAGAGTTCTGATTAGTGTGTTTTTAAATACTTTAGGGTTCTAGAATTTAAGGTTTGAATTTAAAAGGTGAAGTAACGTCGAAATTTGTTAAACGGGACCGACGGAGGACTTGGGCGCACACACAGTGGCGCCTAGGTCACTCAGGTGACTTGGGCGCACCTACAGTGGCGCGCAAGTGTCTGGTTCTGTGTGACTGGGCTAGTGGTGATGATATCGATATTAATTTCGGAATTCGGGGAGTTTCTACTTAGGGTAGGTCTGTGTTTTGATATTGTTTTTGGTTTTGGTTGATTTTATTGTAATGGCTTTAAATCCGGAATTCAAAACGCGACTGAAATTCACAACCCAGGCGAGACAGAGGACTTGGGCGCACCTGTGTCTGCGCCTAAGTGGTTCTGTGTACTTGGGCGCACCAGCAGTGGCGCCCAAGTCTTAGTTTGATGTTCTTTGCTCTTCTGACTTCAGTTCGAGGTTCCGGATGGGTTTAAGTTGATTAAATATTTAATTCCAAGGCTGTTATCAGTTCTGTAAAGGTTTTGGGATATTGATTAAGTTAGTTTCGTGTTCTTCCGGGTTGATTTAAGGTTGGACTTTTATGGTTTAACGTTTTTTAAATTAAATGTGGTTTACTGTGTTGTGTTAATTAGGATTAAGTTTGGTTTCAATTAATTAGGTGTCTTAATGATTAAGGGCGGATGGGCGCCAAGAGAGTAGTGCCCAATTGGATGTTTTCGTGATTTGAGTTGGTTCAATGTTTTAAGGTAATTCAAGCTTCTGGTTTTAATTGTTTGAAATCGTAAGGGTGTTCTAGTGTGCTGATTTGGGACAAGATTGATAGGGATTCGGTGGTCCTAGGGGTAAAATGTGACTTGGGCGCACCTGTGGTGGTGTCCAAGCGCTTGATTCGTGAGTTTTGGTTGTCCTCGGGAATCGTTCACTTGGATTTATAGTTTTAGGTGATCTATGCTAATAAATTCTGAATCCGGAATTGGTTTGAATCTCTAGACCTCAAGGGTGGTAATAATTGGGGTTGGGTGATCGAAACGCAAATGAAGCGTGTCTTGGGGTTAGACAAAGGAGCTGGGCGCACTTGTGGGGGCGCTCAGGTGAGTGCTATGACTTGGGCGCACTTGTGGTGGCGCCCAATTGTTAGTCTACTAATTCATTGTCTTCTAAGGTGCTTTTGAGTCAGTTTCGGGTACTTGACTCTAGTTTCGGTTGAGAGATGTTTTTATTTTCGGAATGTGATTGGTTTATCTATTTAATTAGGTCTTGATTAGGGTTTAAATTAAGAGTTGATAATCAAAGTTTAATTAAAGTTGGTTAAGGTTTGAATTTGGGGTTGGTAATTGTACTTCGTTGATTAGGGTCTCAATAGATTAGAGTTTATTGATTAGGTTTATTAATTGGGACTCGTTGATTAGGGATTTGATTAATTAGGGGTTTTATTTTATTTAATTTTTGTTTAATTAGGATTTATTAAATTAGGGATTATTAATTAGGGATTATTGATTAGGGATTGTTAATTAGGTTTTACTGAGTGGGGTTTTGGTTAGTTGGAGCTTTATTAAGGGTTGTTGATTAGGCTTTAAGGGTTTGATTAATTAAAGTTTAATTAATTAAGTCTGTGGATTTTAATTGGATGTTTTCACTTAGATGTTTTGAATTAAGTGCTTTAGATTGGAGTTGATTAAGTCGATTAATTTACTTAGGCACGAGTGCAATAAACTAGGATCACCTAATGAACATCTACTCTATTTTTGTTTGAATTGTTATATTTCTTTTATTCTTTTTTTTTTTTGTTCTCTTCTCTAATTACTAAAGAGTAAGATGAGAAGGGAAGAGTTTTTCTGATTTTGTAAATTTTTTGATGTTTTATGCAAAAGTAACTCAACCTAGGCTAAAGTGTGATAAATCAACAATTCAGAGTTCGGAAGTTTAGTAATAATTCGTGTTCATCACAGAGATTTAATAACAAGCTAAATGACAATGCGAAATATGGAAAATGCAATCAGAAGATGAACTGGGGACTTGGGCGCACCCACAGTGGCGCCCAAGTGTCTCCCTGCAAATTGGGATGCACTTGTAACTTTTTGACGATACTCCGATGCGATTTCTAACACTTTATGACTAAATGCGGGGTCCTAATGTTAACTACTGATGTCAGAGACTTCGGGTCTAAGAGTGATGACACGAGGGTCCAAATTAAAGGGGTGAATAACCTTAGCAGAGACTTGGACGGACCCACAGTGGTGCCCAAGTGCACTATCTATTTTTCTCTTCTTTTCCTTCCCTTTTGGTAATGTACTTGCTTATCTTTTTACGATTTAGAATGTAAATTTGCAGATCCGAGGCCTCTGATATCAACTTATACGAAGGAAGATCCGTATTTGAGAAATAGAATGCAACTAATACGAAAAATGGAGTCGGAGTCCAACTCCTGGGACTTGAGCTCACACACAGTGGCACCCAAGTGCTTTTCTGCACTTTTTCCCTTCTTTTCTTCTTTTGTAATATCTTTATGTATTCTTATGATGCCTTTTATGTAATTTAAAACGTGAAGTTACAGATCCGAAGGCCCTGATATCAACTTACACGAAGGAGAACCCGAATTTAAAAGACAAAATATACATATGATGGAAAACGGGGTTGAAACCCAACTCTTGGGACTTGGGTGCAACTGTATGTGTGCCTAAGTGCTTTTCTGCACTTTTCTCTTTCAAGTTTGGATTTTTCTTAATGAGGATGATATGGATGCAAGATCTAACCTAATCACGAGTTTGGGATCATGAAAATGAAGCGAATCTATTACTTATAATTGATCCTAAGCATGTTCCTAATAATGTATGATTACTGAAAATTAGATCTACTGCAAACCTACTATTATTAATGAAGATCTACTATGTATGAATGATCCTAAACATATTTCTAAGCATGTATAGCAATGGAATGCAATAAAAGAAGAGAGATCTAGGAATACCGGTATAGCGAAGTGTTTGTTAAGTTCCTAGAACGAAGGTGTGAAAGCCTCATCCTCTATTTCCTCTTCTTTTTCTCTAGACACAAAGCTTTCTCTCTAATGGTGGCTACCTTTCTTCTTCTTTATTCTCCCTTTTCTCTCCTTTCTTAGTGTTTTTTGGGTAGCCCCCCTTGTAAATGAAGTTAAGAGATCCTTAAATATGGGTTTAGGGGGTGCAAGAGGGATTAGGGCTGCTGTTTGCACGAACTTCTAGAAGGTTCTCGCATCCCAAGGCCGATTAGGGCTTCCCGGGACTTGGACGCACCTGTGGTGGCGCCCAAGTGGGTCCCTTGACTTGGGCGCACATATGGTGGCGCCCAGGTCTTGTTTCAAAGCGTAATGAGTCCGGGTTCAGTTTCGGGTTGTTTTTGGGTCTAAATTGAGTTGGAACTACGAAGAGTAGAGTGGGATATACCTAAGTATACACCGAAGTTCATTTTTAACATTACTAGGGACCTAGACGCACCTACATGGCCACACTTGTGGTGGCACCCATGTGTGTCTTGAGTGGGGGTCGCTAGGGCAATCTTCCGAGGGTCATATCTTTTGATCCAATGGTTGGATTTGGACGTCCTATATATCGTCAGAAAGCTCTCAAAGCGAGGAATCCAAAGCTTCAATTGTCCTGATGATTAGGGGGTTAGGAGAAGTGAGGGATATCTGGATCAATGGATTTAGGTTCCTAACTTAGGCTAATCGGGTGGCATTTTGGCAAACTAAGCACGGTCTTTGTAGGAATTGGCCTAAGCATCTCTTAAGTGGTCCGGAAAAAGGTTTGGATAGTATCACGGTTCACTACTTGTGTAAGTAGTGGGTTGGACTCGGGATCTCGACGTGACTTGGCTTTTCTCTCACGAATTTCTAGAAATCATCGAACTAAGTCTAGAATTATCAACAAGCATCTTCATCGTGGTTAATTAATTGAATTGTGTCATTAATCATTCAATTGTGGGTGAAATGGGGGCACCACTATATATGATAGGCAGTTAAGGCTATCATGGGGGCCAAATGAGGTGTCTACAGTATGCCCCTCTTTGGAGAGCAACACGTGGAGAGTTGTGCTCCAAAGAAAGTAGACACAACACTCATGTCTCACGAGAGCTTTTGAGCTCGTTGGAATGGCACCTATGGATGTATGCAATTGCAAACTCGCTCTAAAGGTGAGGTTTACTTTTCTAGGATCGATCCTGATTCAGGGGAAAAAAGAAAAAAGAGGAAGTTACGTGCCTACTGATTTGATTGGAAACCCGAGATCTGTGCCTCGGTGCCCTTGGTATTGCCACGTGGCGGATTGGGAAATGTGCCCCGATTGCTGAAATTGAAAATGATGGTAGGAACTGTGCCCTGGTGGTCTAAATCAGAAGTCGATCTTTTGATTGGCTAGGTCACTATTAGAGTTTCATTTGTTCGTGCAATAGAGTTTAATTCAAATTGTCATATATAGAGTCTTTTAACTTTCATCCACAGTTGAATGTTCAAGGCATAGTTAAAACTAACTAGCAATAATGGGGATCTTGAAGGCAATCACAAACATAGTTCAAGCAATAGTGTGAGGTGCATATGAGAATGAGATGCATTTTTTTTAAAAGATGTTTGATTTTGAACCTTAGGTATGCATCGATAAATCTAAATCAACGGAAGATGGTCACCGGAATAACCGTCACTCTCTAGGGATGTTGGTCTTCACCCAAGCTTGGATGAGAACATGGGATAGATTCGATCATCTTTTTGGTGCTTATCATGGAGAGTTTCAAGTTACACGGCTTCCATCTTCCAACGTCAAGATTTGAGTCGGCGAACACACAGTTCGTGAGAAAACGGTATCATGGTTGTTGTAATGATCATAAGCACTTAAGGGAGGCCTACGACGACTCAATTTCTAGACGCGAGGTAAAATCATGAAAATCATGGTTAGGGGTATTTACCCCGAGAGCTTTCCGTAAATCCAACGTTGGGGATCATTGCCGCTTTCTTTCATTATTTGTTTGTCAAAGCTTGTGCACTTGTCATCATTCTCCATCAGTGTACTTGAAGGTCCCTCACCTTTGGTGTTCTCGTTTTTTTGCTTTGGGAACCTGTATTGAACAAACACTAAAAGATTCTGCACTTCTCATTCCCATTAGTATTCAGTCACAGCATTTTGCAGAAATATTACTTCAATTTTATCGATGGAGACGACATGAGATGTAATGCACAATGTCAGATGTATGCATGATGGGACTATTGTGCATGTGACGGGACCTTATGTGATGGGACAATTTTTTATTTGACAATGTGCGCCATTTCTTTGTGCCTCTCTTAACTTCCTTTCTCTCTCTCTTTTTAGTTATTTTTTTTTGTTTTGTTTTTTTTTGTTTTTAATATATTATGATTATGATTATTATTTTTATGATTGATCATCATCAATTCTTGTTTGGGTTCAACTTTTAAGAATTCTAGGACAATTCGGCTCAAAGAGGCCTCCGGTTCTTTAATCTGATGGATAGGCTCCACAGGGGTGATGCCTAGCCTATTTGGGCTTTGGTTCAAGGATTATGAAAGGAGGAAGCTTGGGCGCCCAGGGGATGGTGCCCATGCGGAATTGCATAGACAAAGTTGGTCTTGAAGTAGAGTGCTAGATTTCGAAGACAAGTCGCCTGAACGTTCAAGGAGTGACGCCCATACTTCATTTAGAGTTGGTCTTGAAGTAGAATTTGGAATTCAGGGAAATAGGTGACCTGGGTGCCCAAGGAGTGGTGCCCATATTGCATTTAGAGTTGGTCTCGAAGTAGAATTTAGAATTCAGGGGAATAGGTGACTTGGGCGCCCAAGGAGTGGTGCCCAGGTTGCATTTTGTGTTAGTCTTGAAGTAGAGTTTGTGCACAACCTATCACACTAAGAATCTTTGTCAAAGTGAAAACTTGAATTTTAGAAAATAGGTGATCTAGGTGCCTAGGGTGTGGTGCCTAAACTGTATTTCACCTCTAAGACTTAGAGTCCATTGTAGACTAAAGTTCTGAATGTAGAAGATAAGTGACCTGGGCGCCCCGGGAGTGGCGCCCAAGTTGTATTTCAAGCTCTATTTAATTCGTTGTGGGATTCGAACTCCAATCTATAAAAGGGAATCAAGGCTACGAATTTCTGACAACTCCTGCTCTTTCAGACTCTGAATTTAAGAATTCTTGAGCTCTTCTGTGCTTTTAAGTAAGTTTCCAAGGTAGAATAGGGACATAGGCACGAGAACGGTGTTGCTTTGCCTTCTTAGGACCTTGATCTTTCTCATATTGTTTGTAGAGGGATTCTCTCTAGTCTCCTTTTTGGACACGTCCTAGTAGTCTGGAACTCTACATTTCAGAGCATTCAACTCCTTTTTCCAAGTGAGGTTTTTTTTTTACTTTCTTTCTTTAAGTTAATTATTTAGGTTTGATTAATTAGTTTGTTTTAGATTAGTTGTTTTGGGATGTGTGTTGGTGGCTTTTATCATATTTACATTCAGGTTTATGTTCCTTAAAATTTTTTTTTTTATTATTATTGTTGTTGTTTTAAATTGGTTTGTGATTTTTTGATTGATTTTTCTTTTGTTCTTGAATTGGACATGGTCCCCTCTTTTCTTTTCACTTTCCATCGTTTTTTTGCCCAAAAAATTATCAACCCAAGTGTTCAAGTCCTAATATTGTAAGATGGGTAGTTATTGATCAAAGATAGCTAATAGGAGTGGGCCATGGGTTAGGCTTGATCAGATTCTATGGCATAGGCCTCCAAGTTTTCCATCCTCCCTTTTTTTTTTTTAGTTCTAAGATGTGGAATGAGGTTCGACTATCAGCTGTGATGGCCATAGAGGTGATGGGTCTTCATGAAAATGGTGGGGCATGTCCGCTTCAGCTTGGGGATGAAGGTCGTAGCTGGATTTAGGCGAAGTTTGGGGAAAAAGGGGATTCTGTGCAATTTGTGGAAATTAATGAAATTAGTTGGTGTGATTGGGTTTGTTGAGTGTTTTAGTTAATTTATATTCATTTTTTGGTGAATTTTTTTTATGTCCTTTTTTTTTATACTATTTTTGTGGATTTAAGGGGGACAGTTTCAATTCATTTTTTTTAGTGCGTTTATGTGTGATGTGTGGTGCTTGATGAGTGATGCATTATGGACGCGGGCGGGTGTAATGGAGTAAAGCATAGTGGTAAAGATTCTAAAGTGGAGTACTAACGTAGTGAAGTGAAATATGGAATGAAGTGATGCATAGTGGTAAAGACGTGAAGGACTATGGAATAAGGTGATGTGTGGAGGAGTGGTAAAGTTCTGTTTCCTATAAATGATGTACGCATGTAAACCGTTGAAAATTGAACTTAATTTCGATTTTGTTGAGTTGGATTAAACATGTGTGGTGCATTATCATTTCTTGCAGATTGTGTTTATGAGGTGTATTTTAACTTTGTCTTTTAGCTTAGTTGTGGATTAATTGAATTTTAAAATTAGTTTTGTTTAGTTTTAATTCGCTTTTGTTGGTTTCATTTTATTAGCTTGGTCTTAAATGTTGATTTAGGTTTAATTTAATTTGTTTAGTTTATTATCTTGACTTTTACGCTTTATGTGCTTTTAAGTTTATCTTGGTTTGTTTTGGTTTGGTTGTGAGTTAATTGGTCTTGGTTTTTTTTTTTTTTTTTTAATCTTTGGTTAAGTTTTGTTGTTTATGTTTTAGGTTGATGAGTTGGTGTTTTTCTTTTCTTTTTTTTTAAAAATGTTGCTTTAGTTAGTTGGTTTATTTGCTAGTTGAATCATTGCTTCTTTTTTCTTTTTTTTTTTCTCTTTTAGTCGGGTTTTCTTTTATTTTGTCATTAGTCATTTTGTGAGCTGTTTTTTTTTTTTTTTTTTTCTTTTGGTTATGCTCATTTCTGTTATGTCTAGTCGTTTTTAAATTAAGTTCATTATCATTGGTTGTTTGATGGATTTTATTGATTGTTAATCTGTTATTTTTGCAGAGTAAAAAAAGAGTGGAGGATGCCCTATGACAATCTTAATTGATCTCGGCATGGAGGGGTGAGGAGGAGCACAACAAAGCTACCATTTCATCTTAAATGAGTTGGGGAACCACAAGGCATGCATCCTTTTTCTCTGCTTTGTTGGGTTAAGTCTTTAATTTAGGTTAAGTTTAATTTTAATTTGAATTTGAATTTTAAGTCTGTTAGTTTCAATTCAAAGTTTGGCTTTAATTTTAAATTTGAGTTTGGTTTTAGTGTTCACTTAGTGAGTTGATTTCCCTTATGGAATTTAATTTGGTAGGTCACTTGGCGTCCTTATCAACGTGGCTTGGGTGATGTATTGATTGTGGTGCTGGAGGGGTGTGATTTATTTGAGATGGGCATATCGCTCCACGCACCACAGATTGTTATTAGGTATATCGTTAACATGGTCACATGACAGCTAGGGCGTTATAAGGTCATTTCGGTTGATGAGGCGGTCATTTCGGTTGATGAGGCTATCATGAGTCGATTGTATTTTCGACGGATCCCTTAAAGATTTAAGAACAAATTTGGACCATCGGGGAATTACATGAAATGTTGGAGGGATTTTCCATACCGGTACATACTCTTAGAATCATACTCTTGCGAGGACCCCTATTCTATTAGAAATTGTGTAGAGACAATCGAGGCCCTATTGTTGTTGGTGTAGTAGTTATGATTGATGTAGATCATTAGTGTTATACATATGATGGAGGAATGTTGTTTCTAAGTCCATTCTTTCACTCTGATGTATGTATTATGATGTATATGACGTGCACTAGTGCATGTGGCATCCATGATGCGAACATGTGATTCATGACTTGATAATGGTTGTGATGATTGACTTAGGGGTGCCATGGTTGTGTATGATGATGAAATGATGCTTATGAGGGGTACTGAGGACTTAAATGAAGTATATCTCTCTTACAAGTGACAAGTTTTGTACCCGATGATTTTTCGAGGTCTAAAAAATAAGGGAGACATTGGTGAAATCTCTTTATAGTTCTTCGAAATCCATGTCTAGGCATGTGGATCTCATAAAGGGAGCATTAGTAGTTCAGGATAAATAAAGTGAGATTCATATAATAAAAATCAAATAGGCACTGTCTCACATTATTTCAAACATAATAAGCAACATAGAATTGGGTTCTCAAAGAACAAGGAGTGCCTGAGTGTGTGACATTTGTGACCTAGGCAATTCTATGTTTTGAGGCATTCACAATATCAGCTATAGATGTGAAGGCATATGCTAACAATCATCATATTTTATCATGAAATCCCATGGCAGACATCGTCCATGGTATATAAATAGTAGTCATATCCAATCTACGCCAGCAAACAGACATGATCCACAACTCCCATTAATCATTATCATATTTCAAGTTATAGGGAGTTGTGCACAAAATAGTACCCGTGATGTGATCCCAAAGAGAAAAAATAAAAATGACCCAGCTTGAGGGGTGTTTTGAATATGACTGGGGTTGGTTTTCCTGCAAAGGTCTCAAAACAAGAATGTGAGCATAGTAGTTTTGGTCCCCCGCGTGGTTTGTCTGAGGCAAGATTTTCTTTTTCTCGGTAAAAATGTCAAGGGGTTGTTTTAGCATTCAAGCTTTGAGAAAAACAAGATTGGGAATGGGACCTTAGGGATATGTGTTTTTCCTGCATTCAACCAAAAGTCGTTAGTAATGAAAGCATGCATGAGGTAAATGTGTATAGGATAGTGAGTGCTCGTGGCAATCATGTATGCGATGAGGACCCAGATTGGGAAGCCGTGTGAGATAGACAAATATTCATATATACATATATAAATATATAAAAAAAAATGCCCCAGCATAAGACTAGTGTTCATTCTGGCCATGGGCAAGACTGCTTCCTCGTTCCATGATTGGCGCCCTAGAGGCGACGTAATCTTCCCTAACTATCTTTTGGAGGTCGAGCCCTCGTAAGTCCCTTTTGGTAGCTGCTTAGTCTTTTCGGTTGAGCTTCAGAAAGCACTTGACCGCCCTTGGGGCTCATTTGTGAATTGTGTCGGTGTGTGTGGCGGTAAGTCACCGTGCCTCTTTAGTGTTGTGGTTTTCGACCACCTTCTGTTTAGTTCACCTGACGAGTACCCATGCCACTCCAGCTAGCCTAGTTTTAATTTTTCTTTTTCTTTTTCTTTTTTTTTTCTTTTTGTTTTTTTGTAATGGGGTCAAAAGGAAATGGGATCCTAGGGTAACGGCTTCTGAAGCATTAGCCATGGGGAGCATACCCACACCTTGTGCGACTCCACCGTGGCTTCTCTCATCTCTTTATTTTTTTTTTCGAACACGTAATTGTGCAATGTCTAGGTTCTTTAAGCTTTCTAATTAACCCATGTAACAAGCATTAGGCCAATGACTCCCAAACCAGACGGCTTTAGGGCACTAGGTACATAAATACCCCTATGGGCTTACTGGCTCAAGTTAAAAAGGCTACGAACCCAAACTAGTCACGATTTTTTTTTCTTTAGGGCTTTCTAATTAAGTGCTTTTTTTTCTTTTTTTTTCTTCTTTTTTTTTATAGCAAATGGTAGAAAAGCTTTCATGACATGGGCGAACACACCTTCAAACCTTACATCGAATGGCTTTAACCGTGCAGAATTTGTGTGGGGGCAGACTCACCTCATTGTGTTTTTTTTAAGTGCTGATGTGTGTTTGAGTTCCAAGTTCGACCAGAGTGTACCTCTTCGGTCATCCTACAGGATTTCCACAACCACGCCGAGAGGCAAGGAGGGTCATATTCTGCAAGAAGTAGGGAAGGGTCATGCTGTGTACCTTTTCAGGTACATAGCATTCCATGGATCGAGAAGGTCTTCCCCCTCTACATTTACTAATCTATATGCATTTCCAGGATATACCTCTTTAATTACATAAGGGCCTTCTCAATTGGGTCGAAACTTACCTCTTGGATGCGGAAGCTGAGATGGAGTGATACGTTTCAGCACGAAGTCACCAACTTTGAATTATCTTTCTTTAACATGTTTGTCATAGGCTCTTGTAATTCTCTTCCGGTATACGTGTGCATACTCTGCTGCTTTCATTCTTTTCTCATTAGGTAGATCTAGCTGAAGTAGCGGCACTTCTTGCCTTTGGTCCTCTATCATTTCTTCATCTAGCTGAATGCGCAGTGACAAGTCGAGGACTCCGAAGGGAAGGACTGCTTCTATCCCGTAGGTCAAAGAACATGGGGTTTCACCAGTAGGAGTTTTTCTTTTTTATGGAAGTTTGGTATGCCCTCAATGCTTTGACAGAATGGTTTGACCAGTTACTACCTTTGGGGGTAATATGGGGTTGAATGATACAGTTCTATGTCATATTTTATGCACAACTCGCTTATTTGTTGGAATGTAAATTGGGGCCCATTGTCTGTTATGAATACCTTGGGGATGCCAAGTCAAGCTATTATGTTTTTCTTAATGAATTTTACCGCTATATTAGCTTTGATGCGGACATATGCCTCAACTATTGTTGTTGTTAATATGAAAGCTTCTAATGCGGTCAAACAAATCGCCAGCTTTTGTACAGACTAATTTATAAATATCCATCCATCATCAACAATCGGGGTTCTTATGGCAGTCAAACGAAACACCTTATACTGCTCTAGTTCACCTATGCCTTTTATGATGATCAGACAATTGAGTTTTTATATTGTTTATACTTCTTTTTTTTTTTTTTTTGGTTTATGATTTTTTTTTTTTTGGTTTTTAGGGTTTTCTGATTTTTATGTTTTTTTTTTTGTAATAATCCTAAGTAATAACTAATTTGTGTGGGCTTGCTTGAATTTGCAACCCTTCATTGGCATGAAGCCAGAGAATTGTCTAGCATGTTTATGATTTTCCATTATGTGTGCTAGTGATGTGGTGCGCACCTTGAATATTTTGACTATTCAAAACCGTGCGTGTTTAAGACCTCTCGACCTACTTGTTTTTATCAGTGGGTGTTTGGTCTGGGTCTTATTTTGCTCTCTTCGGAAACGAGAGCGTTGAAACATTTTCGACCTCCGCCATTTGGGCCTTGATCTGACAATAATATATCTCATTTTCATTTTGTTATGGCATGTTCTTTGATAGCTTTGGTATGTTCTTTGTTGTTGAGATGTTAGGATAATTTGTTTAGCCCATGAGTTTTTATTTTGGTCCATCCGGAAACGAGACCGTTGAAATATTTTAGACCTCCGCCACTTGAGCCTTGGTCTCATGTTAAAAGGTTTTATGTGTGTCTCATTATGTTTCTTTGTTTGATAATGAAGATATGATTTCATTCGTTGATGCATTAAGATAAGGCTCTTATATTGGGGATCTTTAGTTTGCTCTCGCCGAAAACGAGAGCGTTGAAATGTCTTAGACCTCCGCCATTTGGGCCTTGGCCTTAAAGAGTTTAAACAATTAGTAGATTTGGAATCTTTAAAAGATGGTTTTCTATTTTTCCTTGAAGATCTCTGGTCATTTGTTTTCCTAATTGTTTGACCCTCATCTTTTCTACGAACCATGTGATTTTCCCTTTTTCTTCGAGCTTTAGGTTTTGTTGTAGTGCGTCTAGCTTCCTTAAATATAGTCCGTCTATGTTTTGCTAGGCGTGCTCTAAATTTTCGTTGTAACCTAGCAGACTTATATCGTAAGAGTCTTTGAGCGAGCGAGTAATTTTGACATTTTGGTTGTGCCATGACTAGATGGTCATGTGGGACAGGACTTCCTTTAGTCGTGTGGATTTTTACATTGCTCTTTGGGACTACTAGAATCTTAGGTGGCACATTTGGGCAAATACCAGAAAGTTCTTCTATGGTCAAGTCTCCAAAGGTCTTTCTTAAAGCTTCAGGAGTGGTCTCAATCCTTTCATGAAGACTAATTGGATCACACTCTATTTGGCTTTCTAGTTCGGGAATGATCTCTGCTGTTGTGCTTGGATTTTTCTCTTTATGGGCAAGGTACCATTCTAGGTGAAGGATCGGAGTTGAATCAACTTTTGGTAGTTGTCTCTTCTCAAAGTATTCTATGTAATCTTGGCTCATGATTATTGGATTGGTTAAGGGCAGGCATGGTAAACCTTTACGAGATGGCTCAGATGAAGACTCGCCATGCTCCGTTGGTCGACTGCCCGTGTCAGGCACCGTTGGAAGAGTAATCAAGAAGCTCTTTCTAACCGGAGCCGCTAGGGAAGGAATATCAGCAGGTGGACTCGCCTCTGCCTCATCAAAACTGGTGGAAGAAGCCCCTACTCCTGGATCGGTCACAGGTACCCCCTGCTCTAGTTTTGAAAAAGATAAAGGAACTTCTTCTGTCACCTCACAACCTGCCAATGAAAGATGAAAAAGGTATGAATATGATCTTGTCAAACGTCAATATCAAGACTATTACTATATACCTTCTTCGACGACCGGCGGAATGCTTTCTGCCTCCATGAGCTCATCCGAAGCATCGTCAAAAGTTGCATCCATGGATGGCTCGAAGTCGTCAGAATCCTCTGACAAGTCAGCTGGCAAGAAAAAAAAAGGCAGCAAATGGCGATAAAGAAAAAGAAAAAGAAAAAAAGAAGTCATACTAGATGGAGATTCTGGGTTTACTTTAGAATCTCTAAGTTCTTCCACAGATGCCACGATAGGAGCCGTCACCGCCTCATTGGCCGGAACCTCAGGCATCATCAAACTACCATCTTCTGCCAAAAGAAAGAAAGCAGTAGATCAAAACAAAAGCTCTCATGAAAGAAAAGAAATGGAAAGAGAAAAGGGAAAAGCATACCATCATCAACGGTCTCTTCCCCTCGGTTTCTCTTCTCTGGAGGCTCATCATCATCCCCTGATGCCTCCTCGGCGATGGTGGAAGGAATTTCCAGATCGGGAGAATTTTCGTGCCGTCTCTGATTTCCGCGCAGTCCTCTTCTCCTCTTGCTCCTACGGGATGACTTGTTGGAAGTACCCTCCCCGCCATCGAAATCTGGCCTCTCGCCAAAGTCTTCACCGGATGGTCTGCTCTTGCCGGATGGCTTCCCTTTAGCAAACCGAATCATAAACGGGTCATCGTCCTGAGCAGTACCCAAACGGTGGAAACTGGGAAGGTGGAAACTGGGACAGTGGTATACATACCACGAATAGAAAATGTGGGCTGAAAATACCCTGTTCATGGGAAGCCCAAGCCTATCCAGAAAAGCAGCGGCCTGCAGTTTGGTACACAAATACGAGTAGAGAGCAGGCACCAAAGCAAGCCGCTTTCCAAACGCCATCTGACAAGCTGTAAAAATGTAGTGCGGCCTGATGTGCATTCCATCTCCTC
Source organism: Persea americana (assembly GCA_029852735.1). NCBI lineage: Eukaryota > Viridiplantae > Streptophyta > Magnoliopsida > Laurales > Lauraceae > Persea > Persea americana. The sequence continues at coordinate 22,934,956 of CM056816.1, forward strand.
CAGCAAAAACATCCTCACCCAGCCAATAAGTGAGGTAAACAGCGAGATCTCATCGCAGCGCAATGTCAGAATGAATGGCGTCTGTCCTTGCGAAGAATACCTTCAAATTTTCTCGCATGGCGGAGATCTTCTTCGAATTTGGGTTCTTAGCCCTAGCTTCCTGGGTCGTACTCTCATAAATCTCCCCGCTGTCAAAGAAGTTGGAAGACAAAAAGCTACCACTCCTCCAACTGCTACACCGGACTTTCGAGCCCTCATTCTCCTTAAAAAAGTCATAGAAGGCGATGAGTTGAAAGTACAAGAGCCTGAACTCCTCAGACTGCTCCTCAAGGACGCTATCAATAGGCATAAACTCCTCATAGAGATTGCCGAGGATAGGAAGCCCAGTGATGGCGCTCAGTTCCTTTAAAGAAAAACCAATCTCACCGTTCATGACAACGAAGGTGTTGGTTTGTAGAAGGAACGACTCCAGCATGACCATGAAGGCCTCATCGGAGAAAACCACGGCTTGCCGAAAAGCGCGAACTGCGTCAAAAATCTCGGCCTCCTTCAGAATGGCACGGCCAACCTCCAGGATGTGACCAGTCCACTACTCCCAGCTCGAGTCAGCACTGAAACAGCCGCGAAGTCGAAAAGGCTTCACCCAATTGCTACATCGCCCTTGAAAATTCCAAGGCCCACCAGTCTCAAATCGATCGAAGGATGGTCTGAACCTTGGTAGCCGCTGGCCGGCATCAAAATGTCCATATGAGCAGGTGACTTCTCTGCAAAACAGAAGGGCCACCAACAAAAACCTCAGTCTTGATCACATTTGTCCTCTTCACCTAGCTTGGAGGATCTTCCCTCTTTGAGCATGTGGAGGAAAGACTCATGATCGAGATAGTCCGATCGAAGGTCGACCGGGTAGAAACAGTTCTCTTCTCAGCATCAAGGGTGAAAGAGACCTAAAAACATCTCCTTTGGTATGTTGAATTGTCGGGGACGGCATCACCAATGAAGAAGGTAGGCTTGAGCACAATGCTCTGATCGTTCGTGACCCAGGGACGGTTGCTTACCATAATCTTATAAAACTCCTCACCCTTGAGGGCAATCAAACGTTGCCTCATCTCATCTCAGTTGAGCGAGTCACATTCTTCTAAGTTCCTTTCAACATACTGGACCTCCTCCAAGGCCTGTTGTATGGCCACATTAGAGGATATGGTAGAACGGCGAGGTGCATCAGTGACAGGCTCCTTACCCTCGTTCGTTCTGGAGGAACTACCTGCAAAGGATGGAAAGAAAGAAAATCAATTATCAAAATGACAGAGTTTTGCTAAAAAAATTCCAACGAAATTTTGGCATGGTTCTGGGGCAATTCCGAAGAAAAGGAAAACACCTCGAAAGAAATAGGAGCTTAAAGATGGGCTCAACATCGCTGTAAGCTCATGATCCATGGAAACTTCTCGAAGAAGGGTTGATCTCAAACATTGCTGCGAGATCAAACCAAATCTTCTCAAATATCCGCAAGACTAGAAAATGGTTCAACATTGCTGCGAGCTCCAGAATCCAAAACTTGCAAACCTCCTCAGAAAATCCCCGCAAGACCAAGAAAGGGCTCAACATTGCTCCGAGCTCCAAATCCCAAGACTTGCGAAAAGATTTCCTAGTGTGCACTTTCATACTTCCAATTCTATTTTCTAAAAAGAAAAAAAATGCATAGAAGGAAAGTTGTCGTGCATGTGTGTCTCAAAATCTGGAAAAAAAAATGAAAGAAGAAAGCAAGAAAGTTTCTTTTTTCAAACAACCAAAAAAAAAAAATCACCCACAGGCGATGTGGCCCTACGGTCTTGTTCGTACGACCACAAAAAAAAAAAAAGAGATAGAAAAAAAACAGAGAAGAAAAAAAAATAAAACACACGGTAGAAAAAAAAAAGAGAAACCATGAGAAAAAAAAAAGAGAAAAAAAAAGGAAAAAAAGCCACGGTAAGAAAAAAAAGGAAGAAAGAAATCATGAAAGAAAAAAAAAGAAGAGAGAAAAAAAAAGAAAGAAAAAAAAAGAGGAAAAAAAAACTTGTGAAAAAAAAGAAAAAAGAATGCACGTGAAAAAGAAAAAAAAAAGAGGAGAAAGAAAAAGAAAAGAAAAGAAAAGAAAGAAAACCTTTTTCTATTCCTACATGGGGTTTCTTAAGAAAAAAAAGAAACTTACTTGAAGCCATTCATGGAGAAGAAGATAAAAGAGCTTGAAGATCCTTGAAGAAGAAGGAGAATTCTTGATCTTGGAGCACTCTTGAAGACTTTTGCAAAAAAAAGGCAATAGGAGCAAGAGATCCAACCTCCCCTTGCTTTTATAGAAGAGAGCAAACCAAAAGAGGAAAGGAGGAGAAAAAAAAGGAGATAAGTGTTACAAATTAGCAAACTTCCTAAAAAAAAGGAATCATGGGATATTCTTTCCCAAAGAGAAGATCTTTTGAGAAATTCTCTCTAAAAAGAGAGGGATTATGATAAACTTTCTCCCAAAGAAAGATATTTTGAGAAAATCTCTCCCAAAATCAAGGAAACTTGAGAGATTCTCTCCAAGTAAAAATATTTTTAGATATTCTCTACCAAATAGAGATATTTTTAGATATTCTTTACAAAAATGACACCACATGAGATCTAAGCCATCTTTAAAGCTTAAGGTCCCATGGGCTAGCCCATATGAGCCAGGTTTGACCACATAGGCACTAAAAGTGGCTTTTAGTCAAAATTCATCTTACCAAGAGCATACAAAAATGGTTCCATGCCTCTTTTGAGTTGATTGGATCATACAAAAAAATCCAAGCCTCACGAGTTTCCAAAAATCCAAACCATCCCACCTCATGAACCAAATTAAGCCAAAACCTTGAAATTGACATTCCACAAAAACCCAAACCACTGCAATCGACCCAAAATTGTCCTAAAAAGTGAAAAAAAACCGAACCATAGTCCCCTAACTTGCCACATACAGCTTGTTGGGTCACAAGGCCAGAACCAAAAAGCAAATCCCGGTCCCCTAACTTGCCTCATACAGCTTGTTAGGTTACAAAACGAAAATCAAAATTCAAAACCCGACCCCCTAACCTTCCACATACAGCTTGTTAGGTCACAAGGTCAAAAACCAAAAACCTTCTTGGCCACCTGATGCGCCACAGAAAGCCTTTAGGTTCACAAGGTCAAAAAGAAAAATCCAAGACCCAAAAACCCAATCCAAATGTCATTTTCAAAATTTTGCCTTAAGATGGTATGTGATCTCTCTCATTGCTATAAAATCCCCTTGGAAACTGAAAAGGCTACTCTATCAAAAGAAAAATGCTCAGAGACTCTTAGCAAAGTCAGAAGCTCTCCTTCAAAGTTTTCTTCGAGGTACATCGACTGCAAAACTATGCAATTCGTCGCTGTACCTCGAGGGGGCATTTGTTGACACCAAAAATGTCACTTTGCTTCCTCGACATCAAAAGCTACATGAAGCAGCATCCTACTGCAAACAGGTAAAGCTACTTCAAGCATCAGATCTTATTAGAATCAAACAAAAACTGTAAGATGTTTCAAAATAGCCAAAAGAAGGGTACACATGAAGTTTCGGGCCATTTCGACACCATTTGGCCTAACTTCAATCCCCCAACGGCTGAGCAGGAGCTCCTGGCGGCGACAGTGTTGAAGATAATAAATCTTCGATTAGAGCCTATGGATGGTCTCAAAACACCTCCAAAAGGCTCCACGTCGAATTTCAAGTCAAACCGACACCGTTTGACCCTCCATTAACTCTCGAACGACGAAATCAAGCCTCCCGGGGCGAGAACCTCTAATGCCGGCACTCATCAAACAAAGCACATGAGTAGCTTCTACATGCTTCCAAAGGGCTACACATCAAATTTCAGGTCATTCCGACGACGTTTGACCCGGCTTCGACGCTTCGAAGCAAAATCAAGCCTACCGGCGACAGAGCTCCCCGGACCATGGCATCCAAATCGGAGCTGATGGATCGTCTCAAAATGACTTCAGAAAGCTCCCTGTCAAATTTCAGGTCAATCGGACATCGGTTGACTGTACATCAACGCTCGACATCTTTCGCACGGTGAAATCAAGCCTAGCATCGACGGGACCCCAAACGGCTTCAAAACTCAAATAAAAGCCCATGGTTGGTCCTATCTAAATGCTCAGGAAGCTTCACCTCAAATCTCAGGGCATTCCGATAACGTTTGACCTAGTTTCAACACTTGGCGGAAAATCGGCTACAAAGTCTTCGGCTTTTCTAAAAATAGGAAACTTTGCGCTCTGATTTGCAAAGCTTCTCAACAGGTTTTCTTTAGAGGAATTAAGCCAATAAGTGAGGAGAAATGTCAAGGAAAATATAGAAGAAAAAAGAAGCAAAAAAGCTCGAAAAGCGGACGAGAAACGGCAACCGAAAAAAAGGACCAAAAGTCCATGGTCGCCGGCCCGCATGGTCGCTGGCGACCCTGGAAATCCGGGCAGCCGGATTTTTGCCGAATGCGCCGTTTTTCCGATTCTTTTACCTTTTCGCGATGTTTGGCCCCTGTGATTTTCTCAAATCTGATTTTTGAGGCATGATTCCGTCGATCTTCGTCAACATCACGGATCCACCATAGAAATCATTCGATCATCATTGGACACTCCAAAATAGCCAACCGGCCGACCAAGAAAGCACACTTTCTGTCCAACCGATCATGAAATTGACTGGACAGATGTTGCCGGCCCATTGTTACCAACCAATGTCTGAATTTGCATTGTCATCCGACATCAAACAACATGCGGATCCATCAATGATCATCGCAAGAAGAATTCCAAAAGACGCGGCGCGGCACGCGACTCTTCAAGCGACTTGGCGACCAATTAATGCTGTTAATTGACCCGTTTATGACACGTTAATACGGTCATTAACTCATTATTCTGGACGGCCCAATCAGAAGCAAGCAAATGGGAGTTACAAGTCCAATTAATCATGACTAACCATGTAACTCCTATCATTATGGAGATTAATCATGAAACTCCCATCATCGTGGAGATTAAATGCCCATTATTCTCCATTGGCCAATCAGAATCCAAGAAAAAGGAGTTACAAAATTATGAAATTAATACTTGTAACTCCTTCCATCATGGAGCATTAATACCATTAATGCCCATAAAACCCTCCTAATGGCCACCAAAAGCCTATAAATAGGCGGTCATTCCAAAGGGAAGGGGTCCTGAAAAATTGTCTGAAAATTATCCTGAAGAATTCTCTGCACAAAAGAAAGCTCTCTTGCCTTGAAGAAACTTTGCTGCAAGCACTACAAGGTGATCGAAGTCCCTTTGGGGGCTACCCCCCCCCCCCCCCCTAAGGTTTCTCTTCTTCTATCCAACATGGCCTAGATGCGGCTTTTCAGCCCGTCTACTTGGTTTTTTATTGGATATAGGACCTTCCATTGGTCTTTGTCTCCTAAAAATCCGAGGTCCAAGCCAAGCCAAGTGAACTAAGGCATCAAGTGTTCTGATCTGAAGGACGATGGCAGAGTCCATACATGACTTGTGACCGTCGATCTAAACGAGTCCCCACAATTGCTTGAGAAGTCAGATCCCTCTTTCTTCCCTTTCTATTGTATTTTGTATTTTTAAAAGAGACAAAAATCACAATTCTTGTCTTTCATCATTGATAAGATTTGTAAATCGCCTTCCATGGCAAAATCGCCTTCTACGGTACAAAACCGCCTTTCACAGCAAACTAAACAAAATTACTTTTCACGGCATTTAAAATCTTGTCTCTTTCTTTGAATATATATGCAATGGAAAGATAGAAAAAAAGTTTGATTTCCTTTCTACTTGTGAAGGTGAATCTCCGGATCACCATTTCAAATTCCAAGTAGAATAGAAAATCTAGCATACCCGTACAAAAAAAATGTTGATGCTTGCTCTTTTTTTCTCTTCGCCCCGCCGCACCCCAGCAGACCCGAGACGGAGGAAGGCAAGAAAGAAAAAGACGAGTCCATCAGTGAGGTAAACAGCGAGATCTCTCCGCAGCACAATGTCAGAATGAACGGCGTCTGTGTTTGCGAAGAGGTCCTTCAAATTTTTTCGCATGGCGGAGATCTTCTTCGAATCCGGGTTCTTAGCCCTGGCTTCCTGGGTCGTACTCTCAGAAGATTCCCCGCTGTCAAAGAAGTTTGAAGACAAAGAGCTACCACTTTTCCAACTGCTACACCGGACTTTCGAGCCCTCCTTCTCCTTCAAAAAGTCGTAGAAGGCGACGAGCTGAAAGTGCAAAGCCTGAACTCCTCAGACTGCTCCTCAAGGATGCTGTCGATAGGCATGAACTCCTCATAGAGTTTGCCGAGGATAGGCAGCCCGGTGATGGCGCTCAGTTCCTTTAAAGAAAAACCAATCTCACCGTTCGTGACAACGAAGGTGTTGGTTTGTGGAAGGAGCAACTCCAACATGGTGATGAAGGCCTCATCGGAGAAAACCACAGTTTGCCGAAAAGAGCGAACCGCATCAAAAATCTTGGCTTCCTTCAGAATGGCACCACCAACTTGCAAGTTGTGATCAGTCCACGACTCAGCACTGAAACGACCACGAAGTCGAAAAGGCTTCCCCCAATTGCTGCCATCGCCCTTGAAAATACCAAGGCCCACCGGTCTCAAATCAACCGAAGGATGATCTGAACCTTGGTAGCCACTGGCCGGCAACAAAATGTCCATACGGACAAGCGACTTCTCTGCAAAACTAGAAGGGCCGCCAACGAAAACCCCGGTCTTGATCACACTAGTCCTCTTCACCCAGCTTGGAGGATCTTCCCTCTTTGAACATGTGGAGGAAAGGCCCATGATTGAGACAGTCCGATCGAAGGTCGACTGAGTAGAAACAGTTCTCTTCTCACCATCAACTGTGTAAGAGAATTGGAAACATCTCCTTTGGTATGTTGAATCGTCGGGGACTGCATCACCAAAGAAGAAGGTAGGCTTGGGCATAATGCTCTGATCGTCTGTAACCCAGGGACGATTACTTACCATAATCCTATAAAACTCCTCATCCTTGAGGGCGATCAAACGCTGCCTCATCTCATCTCGGTTGAGCGAGTCACACTCTTTCAAGTTCCTTTCAACATACTGGACCTTCTTCCAGGCCTGCTGTATGGCCACAATAGAAGATCTGGTAGAACGGCGAGGTGCATCAGAGATAGGCTCCTTACCCTTGTTCGTTCTGGAGGAACTACCTGCAAAGAATGGAAAGAGAGAAAATCAATCATCAAAATGACAGAATTTTGCTAAAAAAATTATAGCGAAATTTTGGCATGGTTCCAAGGCAATTTCGAAGAACAGGGAAACACTCCAGAAGAAATAGGGAGCTTGAAGATGAGCTCAACATCGCTGCAAGCTCATAATCAATGGAAAATTCTCGAAGAAAGCTTGAACTCAAACATTGCTGCGAGATCAGGCCAAATCTCCATAAATACCCGCAAGACTAGAAAAGGGCTCAACATTGCTGCGAGCTCCAGAATCCAAAACTTACAAAACTCCTCTAAAATCCCCGCAAGACTAAGAAAGGGCTCAACATTGTTGCGAGCTCCAAATCCCAAGACTTGCAAAAGATTTTCAGGTATGCACTATCATACTTCTAATTCCATTTTCTAAAAAAAATGCATAGAATGAAAGTTGTCTTGCACGCGCGTCTTGAAATCCGGGAAAGAAAAAAAAAAGAGAAGAAAAGAATCTCTTTTAGAAAAAAAAAAGAGGCAGGCCATGTGGCAGTACGGCCATGACCATACAGTCTTGTCCGTATGGTCACAAAAAAAAAAGAAAAAGAAAGAGAAAGAAAACAAAAACAGAGAAAAAAAAAACACGGTAAAAAAAAGGGGGAAACCGTGAAAGAAAAAAAGAGAGAAAGAAAGAAAAAAAAAACGTGTAATAAAAAAAAAAAGAAGAGAACACGTGAAAAAAAAAGGAACAAAAAAACGAAAAGAAAAGAAAGAAGCTTTTTTTTTCTACATGCAGTTTCTTAAGGAAGAAGGAAACTTACTTGAAGCCATTGATGGAGAAAAAGAAGAAAGAGCTTGAAAATCCTTGAAGAAGAAGAAAAGTTCGTGATGATGGAGCACTCTTGAAGATTTTTCCAAAAAGAGAGCAATAGCAACAAAAGATCCAGCCTCCTTCCTTTTATAAGAGAAAGCAAGCCAAAAGAGGAAATAAGGAGAAAAGAAAGGAGGTAAATGCTACAAATTAGCAAACTGACTAAAAGAAAGGGATCATGGGATATTCTTTCCTAAGGAGGAGATCTTTTGAGAAATTCTCTCCAAAAAGAGAGGGAATGTGAGAAACTTTCTCCCAAAGAAAGTTATTTTGAGAAAATCTCTCGCAAAATCAAGGAAACTTGAGAGATTCTCTCCGAGTAAGAATATTTTTAGATATTCTCCACCAAAAAGAGATATTTTTAGATATTCTTTACAAAAATGACACTACATGAGATCTAAGCCATCTTTAAAGCTTAAGGTCCGGTGGGCTAGCTCGCATGAGCCAAGTTTGACCACTTAGGCACTAAAAGTGGCTTTTAGTCAATATCCCTTTTACCAAGAGCATACAAAAATGGTTTCATGCCTCCTTTGAGTTGATTGGACCATACAAAATAAATAAATAAAATCCAAGCCTCATGAGTTTCCAAAAATCTAAACCATCCCACCTCATGAACGAAATTAAGCAAAAACCTTGAAATTGACATTCCACAAAAACCCAAACCACTCCAATGGACCCAAAATTGTCCAAAGAGTAACCAAAAACCAAATCCCAGTCCCCTAATCTGCCACATACAGCTTGTTAGGTCACAAGGTCAAAAACAAAAAAAAAAAATCTTCTTGACCGCCTAATGCGCCACATAAAGCCTTTAGGTTCACAAAGTCAAAAAGAAAAATCCAACAGCCAAAAACCCATTCTAATTGTCATTTTCAAAATTTTACCTTGAGATGGTACGTGATCTCTCGCATTGCAATAAAATCCCCTTGGAAACTCAAAAAGCTACTCTATCAAAAGAAAAATGCTCAGAGACTCTTGGTCAAGTCAGAAGTGCTCTTTCAAAGTTTCTTCGAGGCACATCGACTGCAAAAGCTATGCAATTCGTCGTTGTACCTCAAGGGGGCATTTGTTGACACAAAAAATGTCACTTTGCCTCTTCAAACATCAAAAGCTACGTGGAGCCGCATCCTACAACAAACAGGCATAGCACTTCAAGCATCAGACCTTGTCATAATCAAACAAAAACTGCAAGATCCTTCAAAATAGCCAAAAGAAGGGTACACATGAAGTTTCAGGCCATTTCAACATCATTTGGCCTAACTTCGCTCTTCCAGCAGCTGATCATGAGCTCCCCTTTGGTGGTGAAGCCAGAGACCCTAACACACAAAACAGAGTAGACAGTTGGCCTCAAAATGCCACTAGGAGGCTCTACATCAAATTCCAGGCCATTTCGACATTGTTTGACCCAAAAAGGAAACACCCATAGCAAAGTCAGCTCTCCCGGCGGCGATAGTGTCGAGGACATCAAATCTTTGATCATAGCCTATGGATGGTCTCAGAATACCTCTAAAAGGCTTCATGTCAAGTTTCAATCAAACGGGCAACATTTGACCCTCCATCAACCCTCGAGCAGCAAAATCAAGCCTCTCGGCGGCAAGAACCACCGAGGCCATCACTCATCAAACAAAGCACATGGATGGCTGCAAATTCCTTCCAAAGCGTTATATGTCAGATTTTAGGTCATTTCGACGATAGTTAACCAGACTTTGACTCTTGGAAGCCAAATCAGGCCTCCCAGCGGCGAAGCTTTCCGGGACCATGACTTCCAAATCGAAGCTAATGGATCGTCTCAAAATGACTCAAATAGGCTCCCTGTCAAATTTTAGGTCAATCGGACATCGGTTGACCGTACATCAAAGCGCGACATCTTCCTCGCGATAAAATCAGGTCTACTAGCGACGTGACCCCACACAGCTTCAAAACTAAAAAAAAGAAGAAAACGCCTATGGTTGATCTTATCTACTACTCAGCAGGCTTTACCTCAAATTTTAGGTCATTCCGACATCGTTTAACCTGAGTTTGGCATCTGATGGAAAATCATCAAACTCTGCACGACCAAGTCTTCGGCTTATCGGAAACTTTGCGCTATGATATACAAGGATTCCCGTCAAGTTTTCTCTAAGGAAATGAGGCTAAAACATGTATAAAAATGTCAAGAAAAATACCGAAGAAAAAAGAAATGAAAAAAACTGAAAAAGGGCAAAAAACTAGCGACCGAAAGGGGAAAAATCTCCAATGGTTGCCGACGACCCTGGAAATCTAGGTCGTCGGATTTTCACCAAAAGAGCCTTTTTTCAGTCCTTTTCTCATTTCGAGATGTTTGGCCCCTGTGATTTCCTAAAAATCTAATTTTCGGGGCACGAAATCGACCGATCTTCATCAAGATCTCAGAGCCACCGTCAAAAGCATGGGATCATCATCGGACGCTTCAAAATCGCCAATCGGTCGACCAAGAAAGCACACTTTCTGTCCGATTGATCGAAAAATCGACAGGATAGATGTTACCGGCACACCAATAGCAATCAATGTCTCAAGTTGGATGGTCATCCGACATCAATTAACATGTGGATCCATCGGTGATCATCGCAAGAAGAATTCCAAAAGACACGGTTCGGCATGCGACTCTTCGAGCGCCCCGGCAACCACTTAATGCAGTTAAATGACCCATTTTATGACAAGTTATGCGGTCATTGACTCATTATTTTAGACGTCCTAATCATAAGTGAGTAAAACGGAGTTACAAGTCAAAGCAATCATGGCATCAAATCATGTAACTCCTCCCATCATAGAGCTTAAAGGTAATTAAAAGCATTTATTCTCCATCAGCCAATCAAAAGCCAAGAAAAAGGAGTTACAAAATCATGAATTAAAAACATGTAACTCCTCCTATCATGGAGCATTAATGCAATCAATGCTCATAAACTCTCCTCATGGCCACCAAAAGCCTATAAAAGGGGGGGTCATTCCAAGAAGAACGGATCTGGAAAAATCTCCAAAAATCCTGAAAATTTGCAAACGTTGCTACAACAACTTCCTCTCCTTTGAAGAAATTTTGTAGCAACCACCACCACAAGGTGACCGAAGTCCATTAGGGGGGCCAAACCCACCCCCCTCCCCCCAAGGCCCTTTCCTTCTATCCACATGGCTTAGATGTGGCTTTTCAGCCCGTCTACTCAGCTTTTCATTGGATAGAGGACCTCTTCTTAGTTTTGTCCTTTAAAAAATCCGAGGTTAAAGCCGAGCCAAGTGAATCAAAAGCATCTTCTGTTCTCATTTGAAGGATGATGGTGAAGTCCACACAAGACTTGCGACAGTCAATCTAAACGAGTCCCCGCAATCGACTGAGAAGTTAGATTTCTTTTTCTTTCTTTTCATTGTATTTTTTACTTTTCTAAAGAGACAAAAAAATCACAACTCTTGTCTTTCATTATTGATAAGAATTGTAAATCGCCTTTCACGGCTAAAATCACCTTTTACGGAAAACATCGCCTTTCACGGTAAAACAAAATGAAATCACCTCTCACGGCATTCAAAAAATTATGTCTCTTTTCTTAAATATATGTGCAGTGAAAAACTAGAAAACAGTTGATTTCCTTTTCTACTTGTGAAGGTGGATCTCCGGACCACTACTTCTTAATTCCAAGTAGAGTAGAAAATCTGACATACCCGTACAAAAAAAATGTTGATGCTCACTTTTCTCCACACCACCCCCCCCCCCCCCCCCCCCGGGAAAGAAAAGGTTGGACCCCATAGACTTTCATATCCGCCTACCCCGATAGTCTTGGGACCAAAGAGAAGCCGAGTCCATCAAGCTGGCATACTCGGTGGGACATTGCCTTTCACGGCAAACATCATCTTTCATGGCAAAAAAAAAAAAATCGCTTCTCATGCCATTCAAAAAGTCGTGTCTCTTTGCTTAAATATATGTACAATGAAAAGCTAGAAAAAAAGTTGATTTCCTTTTCTACTTGTGAAGCTGGATCTCCGGACCACCACTTTTAAATTTCGAGTAGAGTAGAAAACTTGGCATACCCGTACACAAGTGTTGATGCTCGCTTTTCTCCGCCCCCGGGCACGAAGGGTTGGACCCCACAAACTCTCACGTCTGCCAACCCCAGTAGTCCCGAGACCTGAGAGAAGCCGAGTCCATCAGCTTCATGAACATTGCTTACTTTGACATCATGTTATATATATAATTGTGTTATCGGTCTTGCTATCATGGAATGCATTACTAGATTTAGTTTGCTACACACTTCTGCACCCCGATTGAGATTTACTTATGAGCGTGATATCCTCATCGTGGAAACCTATGGGAAATCACGTGCACGGATGTTGTGTTTCTTTGTTATCCGCGTATGTGTCAATAAAGAAAAAGAAAAATGCACACCGCACTAGAGTCTCGATCCCGGATTAGAAGCTGCCCACGAGTACTAACCTGGTCCATGGTCAGGACAATGGAGCATTAATGCAATTAATGCATTTAAAGCTCATTAACTCCTCCCAAGGCCTCCAAAAGCCTATAAAAAAAGGCCATTTCCACCATTCTAAGAACGAAAAAGAAAAAAAAAGACAGTGTGAAGAACAATGTGCAAATCCTAAAAAAAAACTCTATACCGCTGCTACGACGCTCTAAAGAAGATATCTCCTCTGTTGAAGAAGCTCCGCAACAACCACCACTACAAGGTGACCAAAGACCATTAAGGGACCAGCACCGACCACAAGGTCCTCTCCTTCAATCTCCGTGGATTTAGACACAGCTTTTCAGCCAGTCTACGTAGATTTTATTGGATATAGGACCTCCTCTTGGTCCTTATTCTCTAAAAATCTGAGGTTCAAGCCCAACCAAGAGAATCAAAAGCATCGTTTGTTATCATCTGAAGGATGACAGTGAAGTCCAAACATGACTTGCGACTGTCAATCTGAACGAGTCCCCACAATCTCCTGTGAAGTTAGATTTCCATTTCTTTATTCTCATTGTATTTAGTATTTTTAAAAGAGATACATAAAGTACAAGTCTTGTCTTTTCTTTTGATAGGAGTTGTAAATCGCTTTTCATGGCAAAAATGCAAAATCACCTTTCAAGGCATACAAATGAAAATTGCCTTTCACAACATCAAAATTCAAATCATGTCTCTTTTCTCAACACATGTGAAATGAAAGTTAAAAAAGTCCGGAACGAAGGGTTTCTGGACATCATACGTTCACGAGTTCAACATGGATGTTGTTCAGTACAACTTGGACTTTCTAACAAACCTAATTTGGTATTTTTTGAAAAATGCAAAATACCCTTGACCCTGGTCAGAAGTTTAAACTTCCCTTTTTGAGTTGAACTTTGGCCGAAAAGAAACCGAACCAATTTTAATGTTACTCAAACACTAAAAGTCACTTAGTGTTAAGAAAACTTAATTAGTGTAAGGTCCACGACCTTACTGGGTCAGTGGGCCCAATAATAGGCCCGTTGACCTATTTATTTTGGTATTTGTTATAATTATTGTTTTATTAGATATTTAAGTGGGTTATACCTTGAACGAGTTTCTTTTAGCATTAGAATAGTGTCTGCGAAGTTTCGCATGATTCCGAGTTCGTTTGATCATAGAGGGGGGTAGTTTGCAATTTAAGGAAAATTGAGTGTTTTTCCGAAAATTCCAATCACCGTGACTTTGGGTTCGTTGGAAAGGTCTCGTGGCGCTGATAATTTTTGTCTTTTGGCTCATCGCAATCCGATGATTAGAAACCCTTCAAGTGGTCCATTCTTTCACCGGACCCACTTAAGGGCAATTTAGTCTTCTTCTCTCCCTTCTTCTCTTAAGCAGGATTAACCCTAATTCCAAAACGAAAGTCTGGATTAACCCTTCTTCTCTTCATCTTCTCAAGCCCAGAACTTTTGGGAGAGACCTTCTCGAAGATCCGAGCCGCTAGTCTTCCTCCTCGCAACCTCTTTTTTCCATTGATCCTAGTTTGGTAAGATTTCTCTCACCCTCATCTTTCATTTATTTTCTCTTTTGGTTAGATTTAGGTTTGATCTCGATCTTTTCCTCTCTTTTCTTCTCCTTTACGACTTAGGTTGCGTTTGGTTGGGTTAGATCGTTGTTTTCGCGTTATTAGAGTTTTTCCTCAAATTTTCCCAATTTCTGCATCTTCTTGGTTGAGGCAAGTAGATTTGCAAATTACAATATAACATGGATGTTTGTTTTATTGATTGATAATTATTGCATGATAGAATACCCAAATGCCAAGCTTTTGTATCTTGATTGTAGAAAAAGAACATGCTAGATTAGGTTGAAATAGTTGGTTAATTTGAATTGTATAAGCTTGAATGAATATAATGATGATGATGGAATGGATTGTTGGGTGAGCATGGAGGCTCCATTTTGTGCAGGTGTTAGTCTTTGGAAAGGCTTAGAAATGGAGAAATTCAATTGGTATGGAAGAGGTTTTGAAACAACCTGAAACAAAGCTTTTCCTATTCAGAACGCCTCAGTTCGGTCAAGGTATCGTCGACCGAACTCTGGTTCAGTTCCGAATCCAGAGAGTTATTTTAGCCTCTGACAGAGTTCGGTTGGGGCTCAGTTAACCGAGAGTGAACCGACAACTGACCGAGTTGAAGCAGATTGATCCGGAAATTCTGATCACGCTTTAGATGAGCTGTCTGAAGTTCGATCAAGGTGTCGGTCGACCGAACTCAACCTCGGTTCCAATTCCAGAGAGCAGGTTTTGCCTAAGTCGAAGTTCGGTCAACCGAACCCAAAGTTTGGTCAACTGAATAGTGGGGTTCGGTCAACCGAAGGCTAACCGAACTGTGCAATTTGTCTATTTAATTAGAAAGGAAATTGATGACTTAGGTTTGGGTCTTAGATGTTGGAGACCCTTAACCTACTTCATATGACCATTAATGGGGATTTAATCAAAGCATGTGGCTTGGTATGCTTTGATAGGTGTCTAGGTATTTGTGTATTAAACATGGGGTGACTGAATGCGTATGGAACTGAATCAATAGATGCTTGACATGATTGTACACCAAGAGATTTCTTTAGAAGCATCGTTGATCCAATTCCACACGTACTTTGTTAGAATATATAGAATACAGGGACGACACCACTTGCCTAGGATTGAGTTGTAACATCTACCTTGACTTGTAAATCGTATCCGTTGTAATTATTCCTTGTACACTCTCTTGGCATAATACACCTAATGAATTATGAAACTTAAATCCTTATAGATTAGGACTTGGACTTGACTTAGAGTGTACCCTAGGATCTTGTGTCAAGAATTGATAAACATGACTGGCTAGTTATAAGAGATTATCAAGTGTGCTTGGACTTGTCTTGTATTGTTTTGGAAGTGATAATCCCTATGATCATGTCATGCTTATTAAACTAGCCAGACTTGCTTGTCTTGTTTTCCCTCGTGTCAGCACCACTTGGTTGTTGTTTGCATGTCATGGCCAACTGCAGTTTGGGGTTATTATTGATGGGCCAGTTACTCAGACATCGGGGTGGGCAGTCGGCTTTGGACGGCATCCATGACGTTGAATAGTTGGGAGTGGGCTTGGACCATGCTACTATTCCCAAGACCGGGAGCTTGGATCCCCTTGGAGCCGGACTTTGGTATCAGTAGTCCGGATTGGGATTGTTACTGGTACCCCGTGAGATGGCTTGGACATCCTCGGAGTCTCCTTCTTGTTACTTGCATTGCATTGTTTATATAGTGGTGATTGTTAGTATTTGCTAGGATTCCTGTTATTGGTTTTGATGGTTATCTAATCATGCTTTCTGCCTAGCTTCGATTCCTTGTATTCCCTTGATTATTATACTTGTTACTATTCTTACACTTGATGCATGTTATGTCTTATTGTACTTTTTTTATCTATTGCTCAACATGTCGTTGACTCTGTTCCTTGGTGTTAAGACACCCCAGGTGACTACTATGAGGAGCAGGCCGGTAAGGAGATCCCAGAAGATCTCCAACCAACAGAGGAGCAGCGAGAGTGGCGTGCCAATGACGTACAGTAGCGTCATCATTTCCGGCACGAGAGTGATTCACATGGGAACATTCTTAGATTTTACTTATTCATTTATTATCCTCTTGTTGGACCTTTCATTATTGATATCATTGTTCTTTTAAATGGCCTTGGTTATTTAATTGGCCATTGTAATTAAATTAACCTTTGATTAGCTTTATTTACTCTTTGCAAACTTTAAGTTAAGTAATGAGATTGATTATTTATTGTTTTGATATATAAATCTTGCCTCGAATTATATGATTCCGCATAGTATTATGTTCTTGAGGTTTGAAATACACTATCCTCATAGCGGACTTACGATCCTTGGGCCTAAAGGGAAAAATTTTTAATTAGCCCTAAATTTCACTTCCCGGATCCGGTTTATTTTCTAATCGGGTTCGGGGGATGTGACATAATGGTATTAGAGCAATGGATGGTTTCTTAGGGTAAAAATTGTAGAAACCATAGGACGTGTGTGAGGATTCCGTTAATTAGTAGGTTGGTCTTGTAGTTCTTTTTCCTAGCATCGTGTTGTTAGCTTGAGGCATATTAGGAATTAACCTTGGATATTTTATAGGACTATGGCTGGAAGATCAACCCGATCCAACAATGGTGCGCCCAACCACGAGGCTAGTTCTTCTCAGAATGGGCCTGAGAATCAATTCCACCAATTCATGGCAGCATTCATTCAGTCCCAGAAGAACTTGGCTGAGTAGAGTACTAGATAGAACGAGAACCAAGCAGTATTCCAAGCATATATGCTTGAGGTAGTGCAGAAGGAGCGACAGCCACAAGCTAAGGAATATGACCTCAACAACTTGGTTGAGAAGTTCAGGAAGAGGTTTCCACCAGAGTTCCATGGCATTGAGGACCCCGCTGTTGCAGATGAGTGGGTTGTTCAGACGAAGTCTTTAAGTGCACGGGTGTTCAACAAGTGCAGCTTGCAGCCCACATGTCCCGTGGGGCAACAGAGAGATGATGGAATGTTGGATGTGGGTGGGTCTCTAGGACATGTTTCAAAGACTTTCACCAACTAGAAGTAGTGAAAACCTATCCAAAAACTCAATAAATCTCAATCCAGGATGCATGTCCTCAATCTCAGCCATCATGATCAGCAAACAAACCTATCAAGAAGATAGAAACAACACCTAACAAGCAACCACGAAATTCCACCACATACAAGGAGTAGAAAATACCTATGGAGCTCGGTTGTGCTCTAATGGAGAACTTGATTCAACTCTTTGATGAAGAGCTCTTCCAAAATCAAAATCTCCAACGCTCAATTGTCTTCCACGCTATAACCCGCTTCAGATCTCTTTCCTCAAGAGAGATGGTGGAATCTCCAAGAGAAAGACTATCTAGAATCTCTAAGGAAACTAGAAGGGAACTGGAAGAGAGAGAGGGGAAAAAGAGGAATGCAACACTTGCACTCTTAGGATCCTTGGGAGTGAATCTCCTTGGAATTGAGCATGGGGGACGTCCAATGGGTTCCCTCCTTTCCCTTTTATAGTTTTTCAACTCCTCTCTTCGAGTATTATTAGAAGTTCAACTTCCATAATAATTAGTAACCCTTTGTTGCACTATTACCACTATTAGAAGTTTCACTTCAAATAGAAATAGTAGCTTTCCTTTTTGAGTTCAAATAAAATTAGTAAGTCTTGGGCTAGCGTGGGGACCACTAGGGATTCCATAGAAAACTGGCTTCAACTGGGACACCGCGACCCCACATCTCATGTGCAATCCGGGCCCGTAGTTAATTGCAAATAACTCTACTAAATAAATGCAATTGAACTCCAGTCTTAGGAATAAATTACATGAAGACCCTAAACTTCCCTATCACTACAAGTAGGCCCCTCCATCAATATCAATGGATCAATTGGTCAAACTGTCCCACCAATTTAGATCCATATCTTTTTATCCTTGGGACCCAATTAATTATAGTAATCATTAGTACCATCCAATTAACTCTTAATTGAGATGGGTGTACACTTACCAATGATAAATCCATTAATTGGCACAAAGGGATAAGATAGATTCCATCTTGACCATTAAATGTTCTCACAGTCCTACTACCACGTACCCAAGATACCGAGGTGTTGACCTACAGTTGGCCTCACTCGTTGGTCACTCAAAGCAAATAAATAGATAGAAACTTAAGTTCATCAATGTCTCAGAGTTGAGAGCCTATTGCTAGGGAATTATGAGAACAAACCTTAAAGTAAAGACAGTATCCTTGAGGTGCTTCTCATGGTCCTTTAATACATTTAATGTACCAGTATAATGATCTAGAATCTTACATTCCTATGATTGAGACAGATCATACTATTTCATAGTGATCATAATACTGCGACCTTGTCAGATGAGATGCCCAATCTCATCACTGGTTGTGAATCAATTTAAGTATAAGATTTGTGACACATGTCTCCTGTATGTGGATCTCATCCATACACATGTGTTACATCTAATACACTTATGGACTCCGGTTCATCTCATGAGCCAGTATGTCATTTGTATTGGTTATGTGCATTTAAGTAATAAAACATCATTCATCTCATGAAAGGAAAACATGAATATATTAATAAATAAAGAATTTAATCAATTTATTACATCAATCTTAATGGATTGAGACCATAAAACTAACAATCTCCCACTTGGGCTTAATGCCAGTCAGGGTTGCATCTCATGCCCATCCCATCAACATGCTGCTCAAAGACTTTGGCAATCAAAGTCTTAGTAAAGGGATCTGCGAGATTATTCGCAGATGCTATCTTGGTGATAGCAATGTCACCTCTCTGCACAATCTCTCTGACCAAATGATATTTCCTCTATACATGTTTTTGGCTTTTATGGCTTCTGGGTTCCTTGGACTGTGCGACTGCCCCGCTGTTGTGACAGTAAACTGTGAGCGGCTGTCGCGCCAAAGGTACCACTCCAAGTTCCATAAGGAATCTTTTGAGCCAAACTGCTTCCTTAACTGCTTCACAAGCTGCCACATATTCAGCTTCTAAGGTGGAATCAGCGGTACATTCCTGTTTAATACTCCTCAAGCTGATAGCTCCGCCGCCAAGCATAAACACCTACCCCGAGGTTGATTTCCTTGAATCCTTATCTGACATAGAGTCAAAATCTGTGTAATCGACTGGAATGAACTCATCACTGTCATAAATTAACATGTACTCTCTAGTCCTTCTCAAGTATTTGAGAATACACTTCACAGCAGTCCAATGGTCAAACCTGGGTTAGACTGATATCTGCTAACCAAGCCCACTGCATGACAGATATTCGGTCTAGCACAAAGCATAGCATACATGAGACTGCCAACAGCCGAGGTGTATGGCACTTCTCTCATCTGCTCCTTTTCCTAAGGTGTCTTGGGACATTGATCCTTGGAAAGGTGCACTCCATGCCTGAAAGGTGTGGTACCCTTCTTGGAGTCTTGCATAGAAAACCACACTAGTACCTTATCTATGTACGCAGCTTGAGATAAGCCTATCATCCTATTTTTCTGGTCTCAATGGAGCTTGATCCCTAGGATGTAGCTAGCTTCTCTTAAGTCTTTCATATCAAAAGTTTTAGCCAATCAAACTTTTACTGTAGATAGCATTCCTATGTTTCTTCCGAGAAGAAGAATGTCATCGACATATGATACCTGAAAAACCACCCTGTATCCTTCACTTTTCATATACACACATGACTCATCCGGATTTTGACAAAAACCAAATGCTTTGATTGCCTTGTCAAAACGGATGTTCCAGCTTCAAGATGCATGCTTTAATCCTTAGATGGATTTCTGCAGCTTACAAACTCTTTGCTCATGGTTTTTAGCCACAAAACCGTCTGGTTGTATCATATAGATGTCTTCTTCAAGATGGCCGTTGAGAAACGCCGTCTTGACATCCATTTGCCAAATCTCGTAATCAAGATGAGCCGCAATGGAAAAGAGTATCCGGATAGACTTGAGCATGGCTACCGGCGAGAAGGTTTCCTCATAGTCGATGCCTTCTTTTTGAGTATACCCTTTCGCAACAAGCCTGGCCTTAAAGGTCTCAACTCTTCCGTCCGGTCCTCTCTTCTTCTTGTAGACCCACTTGCACCTAATAGGTTTAATATTGGCAGGTAAGTCCACAAGTGTCCAGACCTGATTAGAGTACATCGACTCCATTTCAGCTTTCATAGCTTCTTGCCAACGTCTCGAATCTATATCATTGATTGCTTCATTATAGTTGCAGGGATCTTGTTCCAATTCTTCCGAGATTGTCTCATAAGACTCTCCCAAAAACGAGAACCTGTCAGGGGGCCTGACAATCCTCCCACTACGACGAGGCACTGGTGTAACAACTGGGTTACGTATGGGTGGATTCTCTTCAAGTTTGGTCATACTAGGATTTGGAATTGAATTTTCTTGAATCTCTTCTAAGATAACCTTTTCTAAAGATTTCCGGTCAATCATATAATCTTCCTCCAAAAAAACCGCATTGATGCTGACAAGCACTTTCTGCTCTCTGGGATTATAGAATATCTAACCTTTAGTTCCTTTAGGATACCCTACAAAGGTGCACACTTCTGACTTCGATTCCAACTTATCCGTCTTTACCCTCAACACATGTGCTGGACAACCCCAAATATGTAAATGTTGCAGACTAGGTTTTCGCCCAGACCACAACTCCCGGGGAGTCTTAGGTACAGATTTAGATGGTACAAAGTTTAGTATGTACATTTCAGTATCTAAAGCATATCCCCAAAAGGATATAGGTAATCCTGAGAAACTCATCATAGACCTGATCATATCTAAAAGTGTCAGGTTCCTTCTTTCTGATACTCTGTTCTGTTGAGGCATACCAAGAGCAGATAACTAGGATATAATCTCATTCTCTGATAAGTATCCAATAAAGTCCCTGAGAGATATTCTCCTCCTCAATCTGATCGAAGAGTCTTGATACTTTTACCTAATTGCTTTTCCGCTTCCGTTCTAAACTCTTTGAACTTTTCAAAAGCCTCGGACTTGCGGTGCATAAGGTATATGTATCCATATCTTGAGTAATCATCTATGAAAGTGATGAAGTACTCATATCCTCCTCTCGCTCTAACATTTATGGGTCAAATCTTTGGCCCTATTGCCCTTAGATGAAAATGGTCTTTTGGTCATTTTGCCTTCCAGACAGGATTCGCAGACAGGCATTGGTTCTACCACCAATGAAGGCAAAATACCATCTTTCACTAGCCTATCAATCCTGTTTAGGTTAATGTGACCTAGCCTCAGGTGCCAAAGCTTCGTTGGATTAGATGAAGGTGATTTTCTCTTTAATGATGGTCTATTATTTATCTCGATATCATGTATCTCATACATTGTGGGAGCTAACAAATACAGTACATTGATTACCTTGCCAGAACATAAGAAAGTACCATTCCTCTTTATGACAACTTCGGTACCAAAAGTAATAGAATAACTTTTATTGATCAAACTAGAAACTGAAATTAAATTCCGCCTCAAAGACGGTACATATAAAGTGTCAGACAAAATCAATTTATTATTTGAAAAACATAAAGTAATGACTCCCACTGAAACCGCATCTGCCTTAGCTTCAGATCCTAGGTTGACAATGATTTCTCCATCACTAAGCCTCCTGGTTTCCCGGAACCCCTACAACGAACTACAGATGTGATTAGTTGCACCGGAGTCAACACACCAGGATTCTGAAGTACCAGTTGCAAAACTAACTTCAGAAACAAGTGACTCAATCAAACTTGAGGTCTTTTTCTTAGATAGAAAATCTGGACTATTCCTCTTCTAATGTCCTGTCTTACCACAGTGGAAACACTATCCCTTAGTCCCTGAACCCTTAGCCTTTGCCACACCACCATTAGGACCATTTTCCGCTTTAGGACCCTTGAGGACTGATTTCTTTTTGCCTTTCCGGCCTTTGCCTTTCGGCTGGGGCCTGGCATCTGACTTTTTTGTCATTAGGGCAGTTGGCCTTTTCTTCATAATTCCTTCAGTTGGTACCAGCTAGCAGGATAGCTCAGCTAGGGTCAGATTCATTTTATTCATTTTGTAATTGATCTTAAAATGGTTGAATGAATCTGATAGCAACTCGAAGATTATGTCAATCTGCGATTCTACATCAATCGCGGCACCCAGTATACCCAACTCATTCAATGAGTCCATCATTTTTAACATGTGGCCCTGTACTGGTGTACCTTCAGCCATCTTGGTGCTTATGAGCACCCTCATAGCAGCCTGTCTTGCAGGCCCGCCCTGGTCCGCAAACATCTCCTTCAAGTTAGATATGATATCGTATGCATTCTTGTAGGATTGAAGTTGGTGTTGCAAAACACTAGACATGGATACCTGAATGTAACATTTGGCCATCTCATTGTCATTGGTCCATTTGGCATATTGGTGTTTCTCTTCTTGTGGTGCATCTGACACAGGCTCATCAAGGGGGGACATGGTAAGGACATATTTATATCCTGATGCAGTCAAGACAATATCCAGGCTCTGTTTCCAGTCTACATAGTTGAATCCCACCGACTTATTCTGGTTGAGAATGGTTGCAAGTGGATTGAAAGTATTCAAATTCATGTTGAAAAACTGTAACACATAACCGTACATTCAATTAATGAATATTAATGAAATTAGGGTTTAGCATTTTGCCAAATTTATGTGGTAATCCTCATGACCACTAAAATTTAGAATACATCGAAATTCCAACCCCTGGGATATGTCTCCCTGGGGAGTGTAAATATCACCTAGATTGGTGCGGATCAATGTAAGTCATAATAAAGACCAATGATCCCCTATCATTCATTATTATAGGTATCTCATACTAAATAATGTATGACTCCCGATTATCTTTGGTTTCTAAAATACATGAGGCAAATCCTTGGGATACTACATCACTATTTTAGTTAAGTGTGACCCACCAAGTAACATTGAATGACAACCGTTGTGGGCAACCGCTCCTTTGAGAGTGAACCCCCACCCCGTCTCACCAACACTATCCTTTTGGGAGATCCATATCTAGTAACCAGAAAAATAAAAGCCCTCTGTGGGGAACGGCCATTCTCAAGATGGCGCGAGGCTAATACTTTCCTTACAATGGACCTATGGTGGAAAACCATGGGGATTTCTCAATTTAATGCCCCGCTCCCACTTAATATTTTAGGATTGATGATTTTCCTTTTACTGAATTAGGGCCCACATATACACATATGAACATCAAATCATCTCATGACATGATCAAATATTGATTCCAAGTCTAGTTATTTTAAGGAAAGTCTATTTTCTTAAATTAGTGTTACCAATGTTCCCATCTCATGGGTCATCAACACTAATTAGACATCTTTCCAAAAATTAATTTGATTTGACCAATTTTAGTAACTTGCTATGTTTGGATCAGATTTGGAAACATTCTAAATTAAGCATTCATCCATAAATAGAAAAAGCTAAAATTAGTAACTAGTCCTCTCCTCCGCATGGCCACCGCGGAATAGACTTCTAGGACTTCTAGACTTTCCAAAACTTTGGAATTCCTCAAACTCTTTGGGCAACTCCAAAACACCTTTTGGGAATCTTCAAACTCTTTGATTAGGAGTCCAACTTCACTTTCTTTCTTTGTGTCGGACATCGCCAAAATTTACAAATTTAGAAAATTATATAAATCCCTATGTCTCTACGATGAAACTTACATGGTAATTTAAAATTGAAATTAGAATGGCTATAGGGAAACCATCATGCCTTGCCCTTTCATGGGAAACCAAGGAAACCATGATGCCCTTTACACTTAGCCTTAAAAATCAATCAACCATAAAAGAAAGTAAAAGACTTGTGGGCCATATGGAGAGGACAAGATAACCTGCATGTTAGTATCTCATACAATCACACAAAACACACAAATAGGCTGCCAAACAATGCTGGAAAAATAGGACACACATAGAGGACCCAAAATAGAAAACTTCTAAAAACTACATGTTCTGTCGCAGTGTCCCCAGTTGACCGGCCAGATAGCCCAGTCGACCGGACTGCAAGTACCCAGTCGACTGGACACGAGTCCCGGTCGACCGAACAGATGAACATCAAATTTTAGGTTTTTCCTTTTCGTGTCCATTCAACTCCAAAACTCTTTTGAAGTGTTCTAATGGCTTCCTATCATCCTTCCATCATTATTAAACCCTTTTGTGACTGTCCAAACATGGATTTACCATCAAAGCAAGTAAAACCATAAAACCGATCAAAAAACATAGCCCTTCCTCTATCTTCTTCGCATCTCATGCAAAGAACAGAGCAAGCCTGCTGTACATTCATGATTAGAGATGAGGTATGGCTCTGATACCAATTGTTGGATGTGGGTGGGTCTCTAGGACAAGTTTCAAAATTTTTCACCAACTAGAAGTAGTGAAAACCTATCCAAAAACTCAATAAATCCCAATCTAGGATGCATGTCCTCAATCTCAGCCATCATGATCAACAAACAAACCTATCAAGAAGATAGAATTAGCACCTAACAAGCAACCACGAAATTCCACCACATACAAGGAGTAGAAAATACCTATGGAGCTCGGTTGTGCTCTAATGGAGAACTTGATTCAACTCTTTGATGAAGAGCTCTTCCAAAATCAGAATCTCCAATGCCCAATCGTCTTCCACGCTATAACCCGCTTCAGATCTCTTTCCTCAAGAGAGATTGTGGAGTCTCCAAGAGAAAGACTATCTAGAATCTCTAAGGAAACTAGAAGGGAACTAGAAGAGAGAGAGGGGAAGAAGAGGAATTTAACACTTGCACTCTTAGGAACTTTGGTGACTAAAAGCAAATGAACAGATAGAAACTTGAGTTCATCAATGTCTTAGGGTTAAGAGCCTATTGCTAGGGAATTATGAGAGCAAACCTTAAAGTAAAGGTAGTATCCTTGAGGTGCTTCTCATTGTCCTTCAATACGTCTAATGTACCAGTATAATGATCTAGAATCTTACATTCCTATGATTGAGACAGATCATACTATTTCATAGTGATCATAATACCGTGACCTTATCAGATGAGATGCCCAATCTCATCACTGGTTGTGAATCAATTTAAGTATAAGATTTGTGACACATGTCTCCTATATGTGGATCTCATCCATACACATGTGTTACATCTAATACACTTATGGACTCCGGTTCATCTCATGAGCTAATATGTCATTTGTATTAGTTATGTGCATTTAAGTAATAAAACATCATTCATCTCATGAAAGGAAAACATGAATATATTAATAAATAAAGAATTTAATCAATTTATTACATCAATCTTAATGGATCGAGACCATAGAACTAACATGGAAAACTGTCAAGCACCCATATGAGACAGTGGAGGAAGAAGTAGCTTGGAAGACCTTCACTGAGCAGTTTCAGAAGAAATTTATCCCCGAGCATTACAGGGATCAAAAGATGGAAGAATTCGAGAGGTTGGTGCAGGGTGACTTGCCAGTACAGGAGTATGAAATCTCCTTCACCCATTTATCCAGGTTTGCAGAGAATATGATTAAGCCCGAGTCAGAGAGGGTTAGAAGATTCATCAAGGGATTACGGGCTGACATTAAGATGCAAGTTCAGCGTAGCAAGCTGACAAATTATGATGATGTTGTCAAGGAAGCATACTGAGCAGAGGAGTCCTTGAAAGAGGTGATTGCATTAGAGCAGCAGAGGATCTTGGCGTTGATACCTCAACCCATGGCACAGAGTTCTTCGACCCAATACTATCAGCAACCAGCACCCAAGAGACTACGAGTTGAACTGGTGCTTAGACAGCTGCCACAACGGATTACTTGCACTTTCTGCAGGGGAAGTCATCATGTTCGGGACTGCAAGAAGCAGACGGGCGCATGTTTTCATTGTGGGGATACTGGGCGTAAGGTACGCAATTGCCCAGGGAAGACAGGAGTGGTACCACCTACATTCCAAGCTCCGGCGCCTAGACCACCACATCCAGTGCAGCCGTTGAGACAGGTGCCTCCTACACAAGTTAGACCCCAGCAGCAGCAGATGATCGTCAGACCACCTCAGCCACCGTAGCAATGCCCTCCAGTACCACAGCAGAGGTACCAGCAGAGACCTCCGGCACCACCTAGATTCTAGGCTCATGGTCCTAGGCCACAACAGCAGTATCATCAGCAACGTCCCCAGCAGGCAGGGAGAGCTTATGCTCTAACGCATCAGGAAACCGAGGCTACAGGCAATGTCATAGAAGGTACACTTTCAGTTTGTGGATTTGATGCTAAAGTTCTATTTGATCCTGGATCCACACACTCGTTTGTTGCATCAGCTTTTGCACTTCACTTAGGGGAGGATAAAGAGACACTATCCTATAATTTGATAGTAGCTACCCCTGTAGGTAGATCAGTACCTTGTAATGTTGTCTACCCTAGATGTAATGTTCAGATTGGAGAAGCTCAATTGACCGCCAGTTTGATCATCTTACCGATGTTGGAGTTTGATATGATCCTTGGTATGAATTGGTTAGCAGTGAACCGAGCAGTGTTAGGTTTGGGGTCTTACTTTAGGAAAGAGAGAAAAAATTAAAAAATAGGAGAAAAAGTTGAAGGAAAGAGAGAAAATTAGGAAGTTGAAAAGCTCCTTCCAAATTGGACTCGTTGGTTCTCAAGCACCATGTTTATCTCAAATTCTATCTTTGCAAAAGTCTCTACACAATCCTCACCATTGTTCTTCTCTTAATCAAATCTTCCTTGATTAGAATTCTTGCAAATTTGGAAAGAGTGTTCTCTCTCTTTTGAAAATTAGAAATTCGAATATTTTTTTAATTCAAAATTTTAAATTCTAAAATTTGAAACTTAAATTTTTTTATTTCTTGTTCCCCAAGTCTTTAATTGTTGCCAATATAGAACTCTTTTCGAATTGTATTTTAAATCTATTTCATTTTTAAATACTACTATTTTTTTACAAATAAATTTGTTTCTACAACGTTTTTCAATAATCACCCAAATAATCCCTAACTTCAAGAATATTGTGACATTTTTAAGGGCATGTTTTCTTTCATAGAATGGAGTTCCTAAGAATTCTAGAGAATGCATTTCTATCAAAGTTGGTAAAATTGAAGGATAAGGGTCGAGATAGGTAAATGGCCATCATAATCTCCTCCAAGTGTAAAATTATTACCTGTTATCACCTAGCAAATCAATCATAGGAAAGTCAGATCCTATCTACATTTTACCTCATATTTTTCACCTCTTCAACTTATAAAAACTCCCTTATCAGAACCCATTTACAATTAATTCCTAAGAAATCAATTCCATACGAGAAAACTGACCAAATAAATCTCCATAAAAAATACTTTGACAAAAATACTTAAAAGAAAATGGAAGACCCAACCCACTCTTATATAAGTTGCAAGGCAGGCGACAATGAGGGATCGAACGCTGGTAGTCAGGTTGGAATAATCGCACAATTAAAAAAGAAAAGAAGGGAAAAAAAAGATAGAAAGGTAAAGCATAAATGGTTCTTAATCGATCCCATCGAGCATATCCATCAAAAGTACAAGAGATAATTGAATCAACATTAATATGGTAAAGTAGAAGACGAGAATAACAGATTGTGACCCCCATTTTTTTTTAGATAACTAGTAAAAGAGTCAATGCATCGGTCACTTAGCTTCTTGTTGGCAAACACCTCCTTCATCTTCATTGTATTCGCTCTATAAATGTCCCCATCAGCTTCCATAATCACCGTCCTCGAAGTCTTGGCAACACTTGCTCCAGTAAAAGATCCATCCATCTCGTCCCTTGGCACTTCCAACCCCAACCTCTTCTCGCTTATCCATCGAGCATTGAGACCTTGGTCGTACATTAATGGAAATATCACCAGAGGCCTACCCAGCCCAAGTGCCTTTATGATCGAACTCTAACCACCACATGTCAAGAACCCTCCAATGGATGGATGGGCAAGTATCTTAAGCTGTGGGACCCACCCCTTCCGAACGATGCCACGGCCATTGATCCGGTCCTCAGAGCCCAGTGGCGAAATCTCAGGGATGTGGGCTCCACTCCGCAGGGCCCAAATGAAGGGCAGCTGAGCTTGCTCTAGGCCCAAGGCCAGCTGATGCACTTGCTCTTTGCTTGGTCTCACCTCACTTCCAAAAGCTATATACACTGTGGAACCATGGGCCTGTTTGTCGAGCCACTTGTGATCGGGCCAATCCTCATCTCCACCGTCCACTTCCAGGATCGGAGGGGGGAGTAGTCTAATTGGAAACACTGGCTTTCGATGGAGATCCTCCAGAAGATGTAACCAATCCAAGCTTAATTCCTGGCAATCGCGGATCGCAATGATGTGGCACTCTTCGTTGGCCGTTCCAACCCTTTGGAACTCAGTCCCCACAGAAGACATTGACTGTATGAGCTTTTGGAATAGGATGGCCTCATGTGAGCGGAATGAGACAGTGGTTGGGAATTGGACCCATGGAGGCACATTGGTTAGACTCTCTATGTCCGTGAATCGGCGACCCTCTATCACTTCGGAAACTGGCCCCCTGAACCCGTACACAGGTGATTTGAAGATGCTGAAATGTGCACATGGTAGCTTTAGTTTGGCCGCGATCCGAGGAACCCAATGATTGATTAAATCATAGATGACCCAATCAACGGCAGCAGACTCCAGAAAAGCAGCCACAGGTCCTTCTAGACCGTCGAATGCATTCTTAAGGCAATGCATCTGATTAGGACTGATGTCCATGGTCGACTCAGTGCCATCTAAGAGGCCATACGCATGGGGTAATGGAAGGCCTATTAGATCTATGTGGGGATCTAGATAGGGAGGGATTTTGGGGAAATGTTGGATATTTCTTTGGGTACAAATGAAGGAGATGTGGTGTCCCCTTTACGCCAAGGCCTTGGAGAGCTCAAGAAAAGGGCCAATGTGACCAAAAGCCAACCATGGCATCATAGCAATGCGCAGCACACCATCATCGTCCATTGTGAAGGCAAAGGGGAAAGGTTAGCATCCCTTCAAGGTGTCCTGGGCAGGTCTATATAGGAGAAGTTAAATCATCCTACTTGTGAAGTCTTGCCCGTAGTTTCAAGGAGGGGGCCTACTTTTCATGGTAAAATACAACCTGGAATCCATGGGTGCCTCGATCTGACTTCTTTTTAACAAGCATCTCACTTGGCTCTCTATTACCGAAAGAGTCCCGGATTTCCTGTGCGTCTCACTTGGCTCTCTGTTATGAGTTTAAGAAGTCGATCACCAGAGTGGACACCATCCATTGGAATCCACACCCCTTAATATGAACATCTTACCTGTGTATACAATTTTCTCAAGAATTATTCCTTAGCGCTAGTTTGGTACTTTACTAATATAGTAAAAGTCAAATAAAGCCTCCATTTTTCAGACAAAATGTCAAATCAAAAGCACTTTAATTCACAACTCCCTTAATCTTTTTCAAAAAAAAGTAAAAAAAAACAACCACCTTTATTCACTAAAATACAAAAAAAACTCCACTTTCCCATGGAAAAAGTAAAAAAGATTCCATAACAAACAAAGAAAGACAAAATACCATCATAACCTATTTATATTTTATTCTTTCTTCAAAATCAACTTTACTACACTTCACTCTATTAGTAGAGTTACCAAACTGTCCCTAAGGAGTTGGTCCCACCATATGATTGAGGAATTTATTAATAACATGACTGATAAATATAATTAATAATGCATAAGATTGTATTAGTCACACCATTAACAGATTTCTCAATTGTATAGTAGGACTACTCATTTTGGAGTAAATTTTGAGAAAAGCTTGTTCATTGCTAGGGTGTTCATTTTCAAAGGATTTGATTATCAATAGGTGAACCTCAAAGCGGAGTCCCACTCGTTTAACTCAGAGAAAGCCACATCCTCGAGTACCCAACCAAATCCGATAAATTAACCTATCTTAAATTTCCACTTGAGTTTGATTTGGTGTACTCTAAGAATACCAATAAAATTTTCAAATTGACTATTTGACACCGAGGGATTCTACAAAAAACCCAGGGATCCAAATACCTAAACATGTAATTATGCTATGTATCCATCTATGGATGCCATTTATACCGAAACATTATTTAACTAAAAGTCTTTGGGTCATAATTTTGGGTAGGAATCTTAGATTCACATTAAAGTTAGGATTTGACCTAATTCAGGTATGGGCCTGCTTACAATTTGGCTTGAAAGAGATGGTTTCCAACCAGTCTTGAAAGAGAGTTATTTCTTCAGGATCTGATTTGTTGAGGGTCTCTATAAGCAATTACTATTTAGGACATTTGTCCCCCCACCCACTCACCCTTAACTCTGATTTTTCTCCTTTTAATTTTTCTATTTCCCTATTAGATGGGAAGAATGGTTGTTGACACCAAAAATGTCACTTTGCCTCTTCAACATCAAAAGCTACATGGAGCCGCATCCTACTACAAACATGCAAAGCTGCTTCAAGCATCAGATCTTGTATGAATCAAACAAAAAATGCAAGAACGTTCAAAATAGCCAAAAGAATGGTACACATGAAGTTTTGGGCCATTTCAACACCGTTTGGCCTAACTTCACTCCCCAGCGGCTGAGTAGGAGCTTCTGGCGGTGACATTGTCGAAGGTATCAAATCTTCGATCCCTATGGATGGCCTCAAAATACCTGCAAAATGCTCCACGTCAAATTTCAAGTCAAACTGACACCGTTTGACCCTCCATCAACTCTCGAGCAGCAAAATTAAGCCTCTCGACGGAGAGAACCACTGAGGCCACCACTCATCAAACAAAGCACATGGATGGCTTCTACATGCTTCCAAAGGGCTACACGTCAAATTTCATGTCATTCCGACAAAGTTTGACCTAACTTTGATGCTCAGAAGCAAAATAAGGGCCCCCGGCGGTGGAGCTCCCCAGGACCATTGCATCCAAATCGGAGCTAATGGATCTTCTCAAAATGACTCCAATAGGTTCCCTGTCAAATTCCAGGTCAATCGGACGTTGGTTGACCATATATCAAATCTCAACATTTTCCTCGTGGTGAAATCAAGTCTAACATCAACGGGACCCCAAACGGCTTCAAAACTCAAACAAAATCCCATGGTTGGTCCTATCCATTGCTCAGGAAACTTCACCTCAAATTTCAGGTCATTCCGACATCAGTTGACCTAGTTTCGACACTTAATGGAAAATCGGCTACGAAGTCTTCGGCTTTTCCAAAAAAATAAGAAACTTTGTGCTCCGATTTGCAAGGCTTCTCGTTAGGTTTTCTCCAGAGAAATCAAGTCAATAAGTGAGGAAAAATGTCAAGAAAAATATAGGAGAAAGAACAAAAAAGATCGAAAAACAGTTGAGAAACGGCGACCAAAAAGGGGAAAAATCCCCGTGGTTGCCAGCGGTGACCATGGCCCATAGGAATTTGGGTTGCCGGATTTTGCCCAAAAACCCACTTTTTCGGGTATTTTTCGCATTTTGAGATGATTGGCCCCTATGACTTTTCCAAAATCTGATTTTTTGAGCATGATATCCGTCGATCTTCGTCAACCTCATAGATCCGCCATCGAAATCATGGAATCATCATCCGACGCTTCAAAATCACCAACCGGCTGACCAAAAAAGCACACTTACTGCCCGATCGACCAAGAAATCAACTGGACAGATGTTGTCGACCCATTGGTGTCAACCAATGTCTGAAATCGCATCACAATCCGACATCAAACAACAAGTGGATCCTTCGGCGATCATCGTAAGAAGAATTCCAAAAGACGCGGTGCGGCCCGTGGCTCTTCAAGTGACTTGGCGACCGCTTAATGCTGTTAATTGACCCGTTTATGACAAGTTAATGTGGTCATTAACTCATTATTTTGGATAGCCCAATCAGAAGCAAGGAAAAAGGAGTTACAAATCCAAGCAATCATGGCAATAAACCATGTAACTCCCCTTATCATAGAGATTAAAGACGATTAGATGCCCATCATTCTCCATCGGCCAATCAGAAACCAAGAAAAAGGAGTTACAAAATCAAGAATTAAATACTTATAACTCCTCCCATCATGGAGCATTAATGTAATCAATGCTCATAAACTCTTCTAATGGCCACCAAAAGCCTATAAAAAGGCAGTCATTCCAAGGAGAAAGGGTCCTAAAAATTTTCCATAAAAATCGTCTGAACTCAAGCAATCAAGAATCTCCAAAAATCCAGAAGCTCTCCTACTTTGAAGAAACTCTACAGCAACAAACACCACAAGGTGATTGAAGTCCCTTGGGGGGCCATCCCCCCCAAGGTCCCCTCTCCTCCTATCCAACATGGCTAGATGCGGCTTTTCAGCCTGTCTACTCGTTTTTTTATTAGATATAGGACCTCCCCTTGGTTTTTATCCTCTAAAAATCTGAGGTCCAAGCCAGGCCAAGTGAACCAAAGTATCATGTGTTTTCATCTGAATGACGATGGCGGAGTCCATACATGACTCGTAACCGTCGATCTGAACGAGTCCTCACAATCTCCTGAGAAGTTAGATCCCTTTTCTTAGTTTTCCTGTTGTATTTTGTATTTTTTAAGAGACAAAAAAAATCGCAACACTTGTCTTTCATTATTGATGAGATTTGTAAATCGCCTTCTACAACACAAAACCGCCTTTCACGGCAAACAAAAGAAACTCGCCTTTCCCGGCTTCAAAATCTGTCTCTTTTCTTAAAAATATATGTGTAATGGAAAGTTAGAAAAAAGATTGATTTCCTTTCTAATTGTGAAGGTGGATCTCCGGATCACCATTTCTAGATTCCAAGTAGAATAGAAAATCTGGCATACCTGTACAAAAAAAATGTTGATGCCCGCTTTTGGTCCTCCGGACCCCGGCAGACCCGAGGCAGAGGAAGGCAAGAGCCGGGTCCATCAAGTTGGCATACCCAGTGGGACACGTTCACTTGAGAACTTGATGCTTTGGATTCTTTGGCTCCTTTCTAGTTGGTGACCTATGTTGGATCCTGCATCTAAGAAAAAACATGAGATGGGATTTTTGGAAATTTCTTTCTTTAAGTTTATTTCCAGTCTTTCTCCTTAAAAAAAAAAAAAATTCAGATTTCTCTTTTTTGGATTCAATTTTGAGAAACTTTGATCCTTTCCTTTTTTAAACTTGATAGCTTGTAGAAATGTTTGTAGCTATTGTTCATATCGGGGAATAGGCCATCTTTTCTCTTTGATGAGTCCGATAGGGATCTTAAAATAAAAAAAAAATATTCGATTTCAAAATTTTCAGGTTCTGAAAAAAGGGGATTTCTCTCTTTTGGATTCAAATTGGAGAAACTTTGGTTCTTTCCTTTTCGGACAATCGCTCGCGGAAATCACCGAGCTAATGTTCGGATTGGGAGGGGCCATTTTCACTCTTTGATGGGTCCATTAGTGATCTTTCAAAAAAAACAAAAAAAAAAAAAATTTTGGATTTCTCTTTTTTGGATTCAATTTTGAGAAACTTTGATCCTTTCCTCTTTGAACTTGATAGCTCGTAGAGATGTTTGTAGCTATTGGTCATATCGGGGGATGGGCCATCTTTTCTCTTTGATGAGTCCGATAGGGATCTTAAAAAAAAAAAAATCTGATTTCACACTTTTTAGATTTTGAAAAAGAAAAAGATTTCTCTCTTTTGGACTCAAATTGGAGAAACTTTGGTTCTTTCCTTTTCGGACAATAGCTCGCGGAAATCGTTGAGCTGACATTCGAATTGAGAGGGGCCATTTCCTCTCTTTGATGGGTTCATTAGAAATCTTTCAAAAAAAAAAAAAAACACTAAGGTTTCACCAATTGCGTTCTTTGACCAAAGTGGATCTAAGAAAAGCCTTGTCCAGAGTGTGGAGGCAACGAGACTGTTCGAGGTAAGGGTCCTTCAAATGAGTCCATTAAGTAATCCTACCCTTACCTGGGGGCTGATCTATCTACTAAGGTTTCATAAGACCGAATTGGAGACCTATGTGTGGAAAAAAAAAATCTTCAAAAATTTTTCTTCAAAACAAACAAAAAAAACTTCTGTCATTTTTTAGTTTAGATTCGAGAAATCTTGGTTCCATCTTTTTCGGATCTAGTGCTCTCAGAAATGTTTGAGCCTATATTCGGATTGGAATACCATTTGCTCTCTTCGATGAACTTTATTTTGACCCTTTCAAAAAAAAAAAAAAAAACTTCCCTTAGTTTTGGGTTCACATTCGAGAAATTTTGGTTCCTTTCCTTTCGGATCTATTGCTCGCAGAAATGTTTGAGCCTATATTCGGATTGGAATACCATTTGCTCTCTTTTATGAATCCAATCTTGCCGTTTCAAAAAAATCCCATATCGTGTCCATTCCAAGGATGCAATTTACAACATTTCTGCCTAGCAGTGCTAGTAAGCGCTTTCGGGTCAACTGTATTCGCGACCGACACATTTGTAACTCCAACCTTATATCATTTTACATTGAGCGAGCCCCGCTTCTCGGTAATTTGATTTAAGGTTTGCAATTGCTTCTAGCAGTCACTAGAACACTTATTTTGAGCCGACCACACTTGCGTTTAAAACAATTGTACCCTTTATGGCTTTTTACCTTCTTCATTACGCTCAGGATGGGCCATGCCCCCTGAGCGATTTGAAAAGAAAAACCATAATATTTTCCATTTATGATCACCATATTCTTGTGATTACTAATGGATGTGGTCTTGTATTAGAAGTTTTCCAAACTAACAATGACAGCTTCATTAACCATCACCTTTGATGAGAACAAGTACCAACTCATGCTTTAAGAGAAGTAAAACAAGCGCACTCAGAAGCGCCCTGCAAGCTGCCGAAGCATCACCTCTCTCGGCAACTCTCAAAACACCGGGTCAACCTCAACTCACCGGACCATAGTCTTCGGGCTGCTAGGACCATTCCCACTCCCCGAAGAAGAAACTACACCTGCCAAGAAGCAGAAGACCGCCCCTGAACGTGTCACTGCCATGACACCAAGGCCAATCACCAAAAAGCCTGAAGCTCGTGGCAAGCCCACGAAGCCTCAGCCTACAAGAAACCAGGTCTGCCCCAAGACTTGGTCACCGAGACCTTCACCAAAACAAAGGAGGTCTCGAACATCTACAAAGCTAGCATCCCTGGCCCCTCTCAAGGAGAACCGGTTCTACCTTCTCTCTTACATGAAAGGGGAGAAACCTACCCTCCACCAAACAAAATCAACTCAGCATGAGCCGGCTTGCTCCTAAAAGCCCAAAATCAGATCAAGCATCACCAGGCCTCCACAAGAACCTGCCAGGGCCTGCTATCCTACAACTCAACCCTTCATCTCAACAGGGGCCAAACTTGCAAAATTTAAAGCTTCACTACGACAGGCAAAGGACCGAGTCCAGATCCTGTCCATGTCAATCTTCAAAGAAGATAAGCTCAGCTGCTGCACACGAGGTACTACGTCCTTTCTTACTATAGCACAGCCAGAGCTAACTGAAGCTCAAATTGCTCGTTGCATACATTGCTCGTGGCATGTCGACAAAAAAGACTAGAGAAGCAAAAAATCCAGCATTCTACCATCCAAGTTTCTAAAAAATGGGTAGAAAAAGAAAGACCCAACCAAGTTGTTGCTGTCCATATGGTTGGCAAAACCAAAAGACGACAAAAGTCAGCAACCAAGATTCATGTCAGACGGCCGGTGACTCGCAGTGTCTCCTGGACACGAAGACATCAGGTGGACTCTCCCACTCCTTCAAGTCAAGGACACCGGAGTGATCATTCCTCTAGCTCTTCATCCAAAAGAATGAGCTCCAGCTCAGTCACAAACTCTGAGCAACCTCTGCCGCATGATGACGTCGCTCTACGCTGCCAGCAATTGGAGCAAGGATAGCAAAGAATAGAGGTTTTGATGGAAAACCTCCTTCTCACTTTCCAACATCCACCAAACAATGAAGTCCCTCTAAATGATGAGGCAAATGGTGGGGAAGACGAATCATGCGCCCTTACCAAAAAGGACGTTGGCGATATCCTCGCTAAAGCAAAAGAAGAGGATGCACTAAAGGAGCATGTAATCAAGCCACTATATCCTTTATGGATGGACTCGGTTCCGTTCCCTGCAAAATTCAAGAAACCTACTCTCCAAACATATACGGGGAAAGGTTCAGCCAGACAGCACGTCATCCACTTCAAAATCCTGACGGGAGCTATTGTGGATCAAGATGCTCTCAAGATCCATCTATTTGCAAGCACCCTAAAAGGTACAGCCTTTGATTGGCACTCCACTCTGCCGGAAGATTTTATTCAAAACTGGACCATGCTAAAGAACTTCCTGACCCACTTCAAAGGTAAGGATCATCTTGTTACTATGGCTCAACTCTACAGCCTAAAATAGGGAGAGAATGAGTCAAACTATGACTTTATTCACAAGTGGAAGGCGATGGCGTACAAATGCTCAGATGTGCTACCACAGGCATCGCTGGTCGACATATGCCGTAACAACATGAGAGCAAGGATCTGCTTCATGATCATCGGCAACAAATCAAAAAAATATCGGAGAACTCCTAGAAGCATCCATGGAGGCTAAAACGGTGATCAAAGACCTTAACAATCAGAAACCATCAAAGAAAGAGCCAACAGCCATTGCAACCTCAAAGCCAAAGAAAAAGGAGTCTTCAATGTGCAAACCAAGTCAGCCCCTCAGCCGCCAAAGAAAACTGAAAACAAAGTTGCAGGTAAGAGACTTGAACCCTTTGATGCCTTCAAAGAACGAGTAGCGAAGAAATACCCATTCGATGAAGATGTTGAAGAAATATTTGGGGCTCTCCTGGCAAATAGGAAACTTACCTTGCCTAACCTCAAAAGACCGGGAGACGTTGGCAAAACCAACGATCCTCGATATTGCCCATACTGCCAGATGGTCTCGCATCCTCTCAATCAATGCTTTGTTGTGAGAGAGAAGATCAACGAGATGTGGAAAAACGGAGTCATCACCTTTGACAAAAATTATGGGCCTGCCTCCATCAACATGGAGTCATGTGGACAAACGCCAAAATCACCAAAGAAAAAGATTACTACTTCCTTTAAGGTGATAAAAATTACCCAAATGTCCCAAGAGTTGGTTCCTTACCCAACATAGGATGGACAGCCCATATGGGTGAATCCCGATCTCCTTGAAGATGAAAATTGGGAGGTCGTCAAAACAAAGCCGACTGCTCAACAGCAAAGGCAAGCCGGGAGACAACTCCGAGCTCCAATTGAGATGATTCAAGATGCTATGGAATTCAAAGAAAAAGATCTACAACTTTCATGTTTTGAGTTTTGAGAGATACTGGCTGCATCAAGATCTGAGTTGCAAGAGAGGTGCTCGTACTTGATGCTAAATGGATGAAAAATCAAGCAGAATGGCATTATGGTAAATTTGAAGAAATCAGGAGTTCGTCGAAACATATCCAATATTGGGCTCATATTGTACAGAACGAAAAATGGTGTAACTTTAATTCTTGGGTCGAGTCCAATAGAAGCCCGAGTGAGAAGATATGGTCAAGAAGAAGATTTTGACTAAGTTAGAATTTAATTGATTATTTTATTCCATCTCCAATCCCACACCACTTCAAATTCTCTCAAAACTCACGGGTGCATTCCATCTCCAACGTCCTCTTTCTATTCTCTCTTTCATCTCTCATCCTCTCCGACTTTATCTCTCCCTCATTCCTTTTCTCTCAATCACATGGGCCCAACTACCTATTTTTTTCTCTCCTAACTCTACCCTACTTCACATCTATAAATACCACACGTTCTCTACCCAAGAGGAGGATCATCTTATTCTCTCCACCCACGTATTCTCTCTCCCTCTCTCTCTTTCTCTTTCTTTCTTTTCTTCTTTTCTTTTATTAATTTTGCAAGTTTCTTTTATGGCCCTGCGTGGCTAATTTTCTGTAATTGGTCGAAGGAGACTGAAGCCTCGAAATAAATACAGTGAGATCTAATTTATTTTTAGTGTTCAATTTATGCTTTGAATATAGGTTGTTCTTCTATGCTTACTTTGTTATCATGATTGTTTTGTTTAATTGCTAGGATGCATACTATTAAATTTTTTGTTGCAATCTACTGCTAAATTAGAAATCAAATCCGTAATTGTTTGATCCCTCTAATTTGCGAAGAAACTGATATTTAATAAATTACTGCGTCAGTGATTGTTCGATATTAGAAAGAACACTTGGCTAAATTAAATGCAACTGCGTGTGCTTGTGTTATTTGGGTTCATCGATCTCTCTAATTATAATGCTGTTACTAAATTAAATCTATAGCGCTTGTCTTAGGTTGTTTAGTAATTAGGGATAATTAGAGCACGTGTTTTCTAATTAATTAATTAAGGAGGTAGGAATTTAATTCCAACGATGAATATTCAAAGTGTTAGTTGATTTATTTTTGCATCAATGATTAGTTTTGAATTTCCGATGGTGGATGTTAACTTTGACCAATGCTTGCTCATTTGATAGAATTCGTTACTTTGTTGCTCTTTGTTTGCTTTTATTTGTTTTTTTTTTTTTGCTTTCAACATAGACAAAACCCCTCATATTTGATCACATAGCATAAAAATTTGGCTAAACACTCTCCGTGGGAACGATCCTTACTTGCACTACTACATATATTTTTAGGAGTAAAAGTTTTATTATTTTTGGATGCCTGCGAAGGCACGACCAAATTTTGGAGCTGTTGCTGGGGAGGGATTCTAGTTGAATTTTTTTTCTGCTTCTTGTGATTTTCAAAGTTTTTTTTTTTTTTTGGTTGCTAAAAAAAAAAGGAAAAAAAAACAACGCCTCTGTCTTCTGGTTTCTCTTTCTCCTTCTTTTATCTGCTTCTCGCCTCTCGTCTTCTCCACAATAGCAACTGTAGCAGTTCGCCCCTCATATTTTATCCGCTTTTATTTGCATCGCCTACAGCAGTCTGCTTTTATCTCGGTTTTATTTTTCTCCCCCATCTCTCTATCTCAGTAATTAGCTGATATTCTCTTTCTTTTATGCGTACAATTAGCCACGTAGATCTCGATCCGTCAGCCATTTTCTCTCCATCTCTCTGACTACATCTCATATCTTCAATTCATTTGTTTTTCTTCATCTATTTTTATCATCTCATCCGATCTCATCTCCTGCTTTTTCTAAAACTTCGTTGTAGAAAAGAAACAGAAGATCAGTCTGCATTGATCTTTGGTGGACCACACGGATCGGACTTTCTCAAAGAAATTCTGAAGAAGAGAACGAAGAAGAAGCCTGAGAGATTGAGTTTCTGCACAGCGACACTGTTTCTCTGTGGCCGAGCGAGGATCGGAGAGAGACTATTTCTGAACGGAGAAGAATGGAGAGAACCCTGTTTTTGAAGATCCGGATTGCTGCCATCACTGGACTTCCCGTTTTCTGTCACCAGACTTCTTGTGCATCGCCGGAGAGGACGAAGAAGACCGCTGCAGCAGTTGCCTCAAGGTTTTTCTCTTTGTTTCGATTCTGGTTACAGAAACCGGAAGAAGACGAAGATGAAGAGGTCAGTTCCTTTGATCAGTTTTTCTTCAATGCGCCGCACAGTAAACAGAAAGACTAGTTTGCTTTGATCTCTGGTGAGCCACGATAACAGAAGACTGATCAGAGAAGGACTTGTTGCTTCTCATCACTGGAACCGGAAGGGAGAGAATTACTGTCGCCGTCCTCTGTCGTCGCCATCGGAGAAGAAGAAGAAAGAGCAATAAACTACCCTGCGCAGTTTGCTGGTTCTGTCACAGAACTGCAGAAGTCAGCGTCCTTGGTTCTGGGCAGTTTGCGCAGTTTGCTGCGTCGTTGGGAGGAAGGAGACCCAGCCTTCATTTTCAGGTCAGGTCCGACCCGGTCGGGTCCCGCCCGCTCGCTCTAGAAGCCCAGCTTCGTTCCAAGTCAAACCCAGCCTTGGGTCGGTTCAGGTCAGGTCCGACCTGACTCACTTTACAGAAGCCCAGCAGCCAGCCAGACCTGTTGTTAGAGTTTAATTTTTATGCATAGAATTTTTATTTTAGTGATTTTTTTATTAGCATAGAATTTTTATTTTTATTACTCTAGATTTTTCCTAATTTGTTTTTATGGTTTCCTTGATTGCTTATGACTGTAACTCGATCTTCTAATCAATGTGATTTGCAATACGATCCAGAAATAGAAAGAACTTTGCACAGGTTAAGGAGGGAAGCTCGGAGAAATTCTGAAGAGGACGATCTAGCTCTTGATTCCCTATTTGCTAGCGATTCTGGTCTAGAAAAGGAGGAAGCCATGGCTAGAAATCGAACGTTAAAAGAGCTCGCTGCCCCAGATTTGAATCAATAACCTTTATGCATGACTTTTCCCAATTTAGAGGCTACTACCACTTTTGAATTAAAATCTGGACTAATACATCTCTTGCCTACTTTTCATGGACTTCCAGGTGAAGATCCTCATAAGCATCTTAAGGAATTTCATGTGGTATGCACAAGTATGAAACCCACGGGGGTTTCTGAAGAACAAATTAAATTGAGAGTCTTTCTGTTTTCTTTGAAAGATTCGGCTAATGATTGACTCTATTATTTACCCTTCGGGAGTGTTACCACATGGAACAAGATAAAGAGATTATTTTTGGAGAAATATTTCCCAGCTTCAAGGGCGGCCAACATTCGAAAAGAGATTTGTGGTGTAAAGTAGCATAACAGAGACTCCCTATATGAATACTGGGAATGTTTCAAGAAATTATGTGCAAGCTGCCCCCATCATCAAATTAGTGAGGAGCTACTTATCTAGTATTTCTATGAGGGCCTTTTACCTACTGATAAAAGCATGATTGATGCTGCTAGTGGAGGAGCTTTGGTAGATAAGACTCCCGATGCCCCGAGGAACTTGATTGCAAATATGGCGGCTAATTCTCAACAATTTGGCACTAGGCTTGACCTTCCATCTCAGCATGTTAATGAGGTAAATATTTCCTGTTAGTGTCACATTCCTGTGAGCACTATTTTTGGTTTGTCAATTCCGTGTCATTGTGTTCCGAAGACCTTACATCTCGAAGAGGTTCAAGGATGATCTACTTCAAGGATATGTTCAAGCTTTTGGAAGACCTGGATGTGTCAAAGAAGACTCCTCTTGTGTGCAAATCATCTCAGGTATTTTGGACCCAAAATCATTACCTACCTGGACCCTAGGAGCCTTGCTTACCTTAGCCTATATTAAGTGTTTCATTTAATGTTATCTCTATTATGTTCTGTCCAGAAATAGGGGGTTCGGTGACCTTTCGGTCACCTGGCGGCTAGCCTCTTTGCAAAAATCGGCTAACCGCTAGGTAACCGAAATATCACGGTTACATTTCTAGAATGCTGTCCTCTGTCAGAAATGATTCGGCCACCTTGCGGTCAGCATTCGGCTAACCGCAGTGAGGACTGGCGGCTAACCGCCAGGTAACCGAGGTTCATGGTTACATTTCCAGAATACAAACTTCTCAACTGTTGTGGAAGTTCGGTCACTTAGCTGTTACCTTTCGGCTAACCGCCATATGGGCTGGCGGCTAACCTCCATGCAATCGAAATGCCTCGGTTAGCTTTCCAGAACGCTACAGGTTTTTGAGGTTCAGATTCGGTCACCATGCGGTCACCTCACGGCTAGCCGCCATGTCTACTATCGGCTAACCGTGAGCTGACCGAATTAGAAAAACTAGCCGTTACCTCAGAGAAATTGAAATGAGGATAGCCGAACTACCAAGAGGCTAGCCGCGAAAACTAGCTGTTGGGAACTTCTCTATATATATCTAGAGCTCGTTTTACACTGTAGCAAGTAGATTTTTGAAGAGCTTACTTTCCCACTTCTTCCCATCTTTCCTAAGCCTTTAAACCATCTTCCAAACACACCATTAACCCAATCTAGAAAATGAATGAGAGATGTTAGTCTCTAGAAAAGTGTGTTTGGAAAAAGGATTCTAGTTTGTTTTCAAATGATATACATTTAGGAAAATCTAGAACCCAACCTCTTGTCCCTTGATTGAGCACAACATTGGAGCATCATCATCAATATCAAGGAAGCATTGCAAGAGGCATAAAAGCTTGGAGCTACGGTGACAAGCTTCGAAGAGCATCCTCTGGACTTCATCAAAGGGGTAAGTGGCAACCTCCAGATTTTGTCAAAAGAGGCAAGTGTTCTTCTCCCTCACTTCATTAAAATTAGAGCATTGTAAGAGTAGCTTATCTCTTTGTGATTTAACCACTATAAAAATTGTAAAGGGGAGTAGATCTTTGTGATTGAACCTCGTGAACAAAATTGATGTAGAATCATTACTTGTGTAGTTTTGATTCATCATAGTGGAACCAAGGGACTGTGTGGACCTTGTGAGTGGATGTAGGACATATGGTCCGAACCACTATAATTCTCTGTGCATTTACTTATGTTGTTTGTCTAAGTGTTTTGATCTAGTTTACATGCCTTATTTACCATTGAACATTGCTAGGTAATCACACTTAGTCTACATATCACTCGATCTCTCTTAAATCTTAATTAATATGTTAAAAATGGATTTAAAGTTTTGATAAACCTATTCACACCCCCCCCCCCCCTTAGGTTGAGAACATTGGCCCTAGGTGAACTTTCAGTTGGTATCAGAGCTAAGTTACTCCTTTAGGCTTTACAACCCGGAGTTGATCTATTCTTTTCTTGTGCCAATGTCTAATCCAGAAGGTAGTGCTGTAAACAGACCACCACTATTTGATGGTACTAACTATGCCTTTTGGAAAGCCCGAATGTCCGTGTTTCTAAAATCTCTTAGTGGAGAAATATGGGATGCTGTTGAGGATGGATGGACTCCTCCTTCCTTCACAGCTGATGATGGCACTGTCAAACCTCTCCCAAAGGACAGATGGACAGCTAATCAAAAAGCTATGAGAGACTATGATGCAAAGGCATTAAATGCCATAACCTGTGCCATGAATGCTGAAGAATACAAAAAAGATTATGACATGTAAGACATCTAAACAAGCTTGGGAGCTTTTGGAAACAAATTATGAAGGAACAACCATTGTTAAAAGAGCCAAGCTCCAGATGTTAACTTCTCAATTTGAATCTCTAAGTATGAGAGAAGATGAAATGTTTGATGAGTTTCGAACAAAACTAATGGTTATCGTTAATGAGATGTGGTTACTTGGTGAGCAAATCCCTGAAGGCAAAATTTGTAGCAAAATCCTTAGGTCCCTACCTGAAAGATTTCACCCCAAAGTAACTTCTATAGAAGAATACAATGACCCTAAAACTATGAAAGTAGAAGAACTG
Source organism: Persea americana (assembly GCA_029852735.1). NCBI lineage: Eukaryota > Viridiplantae > Streptophyta > Magnoliopsida > Laurales > Lauraceae > Persea > Persea americana. The sequence continues at coordinate 22,978,249 of CM056816.1, forward strand.
ACGGGTAACATTAGAACCTTTGAGATGAAGATGAACAATGCTTCCAACAAATCCAAAGATAAGTAATCAATAGCATTAAAGGCCTCTCAACCATCTCCACCTAAAGAAGAATCAGGGAATGAGAATGAAAGTGATGCTGAAGATGTTGCATTGCTTACTAAAAGGTTCTTAAGACAATTTAAGAAGAAGACTTCAAAGTTTAATAGAAAAGAGAAAGATAAACCTTTTGATAAAGGTAAAAACAAAGTCAGCTCCTCCTCCAAGTATCAATCTAGAAATGTGAAATGCTATAACTGTCAAAAGTTTGGACACATATCTACTGAGTGTCCAATGGAAAGGAAAGTGAAGAAAAAGACCCTTGTGGCTACATGGGATGACTCATCTAAAGCCGAAACAGATTCAGATGAATCACACAAAGATGAGACAGAAAATTACACTGTATTGATGGCCAAAACTGTGTGTGATTCATTACTTGAGACAATGGAAAGTTCTAAAGAAAATGATGTTGAGAGCTTGGAGAGTGAATCTGAATCTGTATATGACAGCTCAGATAATGAAAAAGATGATGAAGATTCACAAGTAACATATGATAGACTCTATGAGGAGAGTTGCAATTTGATTGAAGTCTTGAACAAACAAAAATCCAAAAACAAAATCTTAAAAGACAAAATTGAAACATTAACTAATGAAAAGAATATCTTAGCAAGTGAACTAAATAAAAGTAATTCTAAATTTCATATTGCTAGTGAAGAATTCAACAAGATCAAGAGTTATGAAAAAGAAGCTGAAACTCTAAGCAAAATAAACGTACTTTTAAGAGATGAAGTCACTCAACTGAAATGATTCAAAGAAAAGTATGAGTATTCATTTACCCATGGAGAAGAAAATTTTGAAAGACTTTTTAAAATGGGAAAATATCATAGAGACAAAACTGGATTAGGATACAACAAAACAGACAAACATAATCCTAATGTCTCTACTGTGTTTGTGAAAGGAGAAACTTCCTCTAGTAGTCAAAACATTTCTGAAATTACATGTCATTCATGTGGAAGCAAAGGACGTGTCAAGTATGATTGCAAAATTGAACAAATTAAAAGACAGACTGCTAAGACATATGTCAATTCTCAAACAAAAAAAACTGTTCATAACAATACAATCAAATACTCTGTCACTCAACAATTAAATGAGATGATGAAACAAATTGGTCGTCTAAAGTTACAACTCAACAATCACATATTAAATCAACTGAAATCTACTCTAAGAAACATTTTCATCAACAAAATCATAACAAAGCTAAATCTCAAGGTTTTGGTAAAACCCCTATCACACAAAGATACATTTGGATTCCTAAGAACAAAGGCTTGTTGGTTCACATAGCCTTTAAAGCAGTTGATCATTCCTTGTGGTACCTAGATAGTGGATGTTCTAGACACATGACTGGGGATAGAGCATACCTATCCACAATAATTGAATATGAAGGTGGAACTGTCACCTTTGGTGATGGAAATATTGCTAAAGTAGTTGGTAAGGGTACTTTGAATGTTCCGATCATGCCTGTTATTGAAGATGTTTTATATGTTGATGGTTTGAAACATAACTTGCTAAGCATTTCTCAAATATGTGATAAAGATCATGTTGTTAACTTTAGTAGTCTTGGTTGTGAGATTTCCAAAAATGGAAAGATTATTCTAAGAGGCCTTAGAACCAAAGAAAACTGTTATGTTATCGGTAACCAGAAAGAATCATCTAGTTTAGCCTGTTGCATTGCTCATCTTGATGAAGCTCAACTATGGCATCAAAGACTTGGTCATGTAAATTTTAGGGACTTGTCCAAACTGGACAAGTATGTAAAGGGTCTTCCTAAAATCAGCAGGAAATAAAAAACAATATGTGGAGAATGTCAAAAAGGTAAACAAATTAGAAATTCTCACAAAAAATCCAAGTCTCTAAAAACCTCTAGACCTTTAGAACTTCTTCATATGGACTTGGTTGGTCCAACTAAGAAAGAAAGCAGGGGTGGCAGAAAATACTTCCTGGTTATTGTAGATGATTACTCTAGATTCACTTGGGTTGCGTTTCTAAGAGAAAAATCTGATGCATATGTTGAATTTAAAAAGATTGTAAAAAGAATCCAAGTTGAAAAAGGAAGAGCAATTTCATGGATAAGAAGTGATCATGGTGGTGAATTTGAAAATATTAAGTTTGAAAAATTTTGTGAGAAATATGGAATTCACCATGAATTTTCTCCCCCTAAAACTCCTCAACAAAATGGTATTGCTGAGAGAAAGAATCGTGTCTTACAAGAGATGGCCACCGTTATGCTTCATGGAAAGACTGTTCCTAGAGATCTATCGGCTGAAGCAGTTAGCATAGCGTGTCAGATCATAAACAGGGTATACTTGAGAACTGGCTTGGATAAAACTGCTTATGAGTTATGGCATGGTAAAAGGCCCAACATTAGCTATTTTAAAATTTTTGGTAGCAAATGGTATATACTTAAGGATAGAGAACACTTGAGCAAATTTGATTCAAAAAGTGATGAAGGCATTTTCATTGGCTATTCTCTAAACAGTCGTGCATATAGAGTGCTGAACAAAAACACTGGAGTCATACAAGAATCTATAAATGTTGTCATTGATGACAAACAAAATGATTTCAGATTTCAAGAAAACTCTGATTTTGATGAGATAGATGTCCAAACTGAAAAACTCAACAAGGCTCCAATCTCTAGTGATTTGGTGAATGTAAAACATCACCCTATGGACCAAATTCTAGGAGATCCTTTGGCTGGTGTCAAGACTAGAAGACAATTAGAAAATATTGTTAGCTATCTATGCTTTACTTCTACTCTTGAACCTAAAAATGTGGATGAAGCTTTTACTGATGATAACTGGATAAATACAATGCAAGAAGAGCTAAACCAGTTTGCTAGAAGTGAAGTGTGGGATCTAGTGCCTAGGCCAAATGACAAAAATGTTGTAGGTACCAAATGGATCTACAAAAATAAACTTGATGAAAATGGTACTATTGTTAGAAACAAGGCCAGGCTGGTTGCCCAAGGATATTCTTAAATTGAAGGAATAGATTTTGAAGAATCCTTTGCTCCAGTTGCTAGACTTGAGTCCATTAGAATCTTACTTGCCATTGCGTGCTCTTTAAAATTTAAATTATATCAAATGGATGTCAAAAGTGCTTTTCTAAATGGTCTTTTGGAAGAAGAAGTTTATGTGGAGCAACCTAAAGGATTTGAAGACGCAAAGAAGCCCAATCATGTATATCATCTCAAAAAGGCCCTCTATGGTCTCAAACAAGCCCCTAGAGCTTGGTATGAAAGGCTTACACAATTTTTAATTAATCAAAATTTTGAAAGGGGAAGTGTGGATAAAACTCTCTTTATTCAATAAACCAATGATTCTATTTTGATTGCTCAAATTTATGTTGATGATATTGTGTTTGGATCTACTTGCAATAACTTCACAGAAGAATTTGCTAATCTAATGAAATCTGAATTTGAAATGAGCATGGTTGGTGAACTTAATTTCTTTTTAGGATTACAAGTTAAACAATTGACTGATGGAATGTTTATTTCCCAAACCAAATATGCAAAAGAATTGATCAAAAGATTTGGATTAGATTCAGCCAAACACATGAACACTCCCATGAGCACAACTCTAAAATTGTCTAGAGAATCGAGTGGTAAGAGTGTTGATCTCAGTCTGTATAGGAGCATGATAGGCAGCCTATTATATCTTACAGCTAGTAGACCCGATATTGCTTTCAGTGTGGGAGCTTGTGCCAGATTTCAATCTGATCCCAAAGAAATCCATTTGAAAGCAGTTAAAAGAATCATTAGATATGTTTCAGGAACTTCAGGATATGGTTTATGGTATCCATATGATTCATCTACTTGTATTGCTGGATACTCAGACGCCGATTGGGCTGGAAAGGTAGATGATAGAAAATCTACTAGTGGTGGATGTTTTTATCTAGGAAACTGTTTAGTTGCTTGGCACAGCAAGAAACAATCATCCATCTCTCTATCTACAGCTGAAGCAGAATATATAGCAGCTGGTAGTGGATGTACTCAAATGCTTTGGATGAAACAAATGCTCACAGACTATGGTATTGAACAGTGTAGCATGAACTTGTATTGTGATAACACTAGTGCTATCAATATCTCCAAAAATCCTGTTCAACACTCTAGAACTAAGCATATTGACATTAGACATTATTTCATTAGAGAATTGGTTGAAGAAGGAGTCATAGTATTGGAGCATATATCTACAGAGAAACAATTAGCAAACATTTTAACAAAACCCTTGGATGTTTCAAAATTTGAAAATATGAGAAAATCCCTTGGTGTTTGTGCTATTCGATAAAATTAAAATTAAAAAAAAAAAAGGTGGGGGGGGGGGGAATTTCGGCTAGCCGTGGACCCTCTCGGCAGCTAACCGCCGTGGCGGGCCCGTGTTTTTAAAAAAAAAAAAAAAAACTAGGTTTTTCTCTCATTTCGTTGTTTCTTCTCCTCTCATCTGTTTCGTCTCCATCATAGCTGTGTCTGGAGTTCGGTTCCTTCTCTCCTCAAGGTCCTCTCTTCTTATTCCCCTCTTTCTTTTACTTTGCATTTTCTTGTTTTCCTTGTTATTGTGCATTTGCTGTTCTTGGTATTGTGCATTTGCTGTTCTTGTTTTCCTTCTCTTGTGTGTGCTGTTTTCACTTCTGTGGGCACTCCAACTGTTTGCATCAATGCCTCCTAGAATGAAATCGGCTGTAAATCGTCCCTCTAAAAGAGGACGCTCTACTGGAGGCTCCTCGTCTCGTCAAGAGAGAACTCCTCCATCACCCCCATCTTCACCTTCACATTCATCTTCTAGTTCCCCTTCTTCTTCTTCTCTTCCTCCTTCATCTATGCCTATGAGTCTCAAACCAAATGCTCAAATGCTAAACGACATGAAAAAAAGGTTGATTATGGTTGAGCGTCGCACCCTCTGCGCAGTTATTAAAGGTCATGAAACGGCCATTATTCTTGCCCAAATCAATTGGAGTAACATTCTGGATTGGGGGGACATGGCTTATCCTTCTCTTGTTTACAGCATGTATGCGTCTATTACTGATGCTGTTTCAACTATTGACTCTTGCTCTTTCAATGTAGCATTTAGAAATCAAGTAGTCACAATTGACCCCGATCGTATTTCCTCTATTATGAACATCCCTGTTTGTGAAAATGGCCTAACTATGGTTGCCGACACACTCACTGAGGCTGAAAAGGCTGAAGCTACCCTTCGTATCTGCGGATTTAATGCTGAGTGGAATCGTAAAAAGAATTTTCTTCCTCTAGCTTCTTTGATTCCCAAGTATAGACTCCTTCACAATCTGTTCACATTTAATGTCTATCCTCGTAAAGGCAATAGGACCGAATTAACTGCTTATATGGTCAATATCCTTCATAAAGTCATTACCGGTGTTCCCATATGTCTTCCTTCGCTGATTCGTCGTACCATCATACAGTTTCACCTCTCAAATGCTACAAAGACTGCTGCCCCATTTGGATTTCTTATGACTCAGCTGGCTCGTTCTTATGGTGTTCCGCGGCCGACTGATACTCCTCTATACCATGCTCCTTTTGGTAGAGCAAACCTCATTCAGATGAATCTTCTTCCTAACGCCGAAGCTGGGCCAGTTCCGCCTCTTGCAGATGATCAAGCTCCACAGCAGCCAGCTCCATCAGTGCCTCCTGTGCAAGTTCGCGGGGCTACTTCTTCTAGTGCATCACGGAGCGTAGGAGATCGTTTGGATGCAAAAGAGCAACGGCAGTCCAAGACAGAGAAACTATTGAAAAAGACTCTACGATACTTAGGGGCTTTGTCCAAGGGCTGTTGAGGACATGATTTCAACGAAATGCCTCCCTCTCCATCCCCTCCGTTTGATTAGTTATTAGTGGGTCTTTTAGCCACATTTGTTTAATTGGTTCTCTTTTTAGTGGTGTTCTGTTGACAAGTGGCTGTCCTTTCCTATGTGTTTAACATACTTATGCTAATTTCTTTTAACTTGGGATGTATGAACCTTCATGTCTGATTTTTATATCATATTCCTGCTATCTACTTTTGTGACTTCCTGATATATTTGTTCTATTGCATTGTTATCTTTCTTATTGCTTGGTCCTGCCCTTGTCAATTTGTGACAAAAAGGGGGGGAATTCTCAGGATTTCAGATTTTCAGATACATTCTAAGGAAGAATGTGTGTTTGTCTCAAAGAATGCTTCTAACTCATTTGAACATGTTATTTTTGGCTAATGATTAAGGGGGAGTTGCAATCCCTCCATAGAATGTGTTTCTTCTTGTCCTATGCAGGTAATTCATTCAGATTCAAGCACATTTTTAGGGGGAGTTATTATTTGAGTTGTAATTATTGCATTTCCTTGTAAAGTTTTCGTTCTCTTGTAATATTGAGTGTTATTGGGTTCATTTATTGTAAGAGTATATAGAATAGGTGTTTTGCCACGAAATTGTCAAAGGGGGAGATTGTTAGTGTCATATTCCTGTGAGCACTATTTTTGGTTTGTCAATTCCGTGTCATTGTGTTCCGAAGACCTTACATCTTGAAGAGGTTCAAGGATGATCTACTTCAAGGATATGTTCAAGCTTTTGGAAGACCTGGATGTGTCAAAGAAGACTCCTCTTGTGTGCAAATCATCTCAGGTATTTTGGACTCAAAATCATTACCTACCTGGACCCTAGGAGCCTTGCTTACCTTAGCCTATATTAAGTGTTTCATTTAATGTTATCTCCATTATGTTCTGTCCAGAAATAGGGGGTTTGGTGACCTTTCGGTCACCTGGCGGCTAGCCTCTTTGCAAAAAGCGGCTAACCGCTAGGTAACCGAAATATCACGGTTACATTTCCAGAATGCTGTCCTCTGTCAGAAATGATTCGGCCACCTTGCGGTCAGCATTCGGCTAACCGCAGTGAGGACTGGCGGCTAACCGCCAGGTAACCGAGGTTCACGGTTACATTTCCATAATACAAACTTCTCAACTGTTGTGGAAGTTCGGTCACTTCGCGGTTACCTTTCGGCTAATCGCCAAATGGGCTGGCGCTAACCTCCATGCAATCGAAATGCCTCGGTTAGCTTTCCAGAACGCTACAGGTTTTTGAGGTTCAGATTCGGTCACCATGCAGTCACCTCACGGCTAGCCGCCATGTCTACTGTCGGCTAACCGTGAGCTGACCGAATTAGAAAAACTAGCCGTTACCTCAGAGAAATTGAAATGAGGCTAGCCGAACTACCAAGAGGCTAGCTGCGAAAACTAGCTGTTGGAAACTTCTCTATATATATCTGGAGCTCGTTTTACACTGTAGCAAGTAGATTTTTGAAGAGCTTACTTTCCCACTTCTTCCCATCTTTCCTAAGCCTTTAAACCATCTTCCAAACACACTATTAACCCAATCTAGAAAATGAATGAGAGATGTTAGTCTCTAGAAAAATGTGTTTGGAAAAAGGATTCTAGTTTGTTTTCAAATGATATACATTTAGGAAAATCTAGAACCCAACCTCTTGTCCCTTGATTGAGCACAACATTGGAGCATCATCATCAATATCAAGGAAGCATTGCAAGAGGCATAAAAGCTTGGAGCTACGGTGACAAGCTTCGAAGAGCATCCTCTGGACTTCATCAAAGGGGTAAGTGGCAACCTCCAGATTTTGTCAAAAGAGGCAAGTGTTCTTCTCCCTCACTTCATTAAAATTAGAGCATTGTAAGAGTAGCTTATCTCTTTGTGATTTAACCACTATAAAAATTGTAAAGGGGAGTAGATCTTTGTGATCGAACCTCGTGAACAAAATTGATGTAGAATCATTACTTGTGTAGTTTTGATTCATCATAGTGGAACCAAGGGACTGTGTGGACCTTGTGAGTGGATGTAGGACATATGGTCCGAACCACTATAATTCTCTGTGCATTTACTTATGTTGTTTGTCTAAGTGTTTTGATCTAGTTTACATGCCTTATCTACCATTGAACATTGCTAGATAATCACACTTAGTCTACATATCACTCGATCTCTCTTAAATCTTAATTAATATGTTAAAAATGGATTTAAAGTTTTGATAAACCTATTCACCCCCCCCCCTCTAGGTTGAGAACATTGGCCCTAGGTAAACTTTCATTTCCTCCCTTGAACAACAAATTGCTGGTCTAACTTCTCTTGTTCGTCAAATGGCTGTAGGTAATGTACAAACGGCGAAGGTTTGTGGAATTTGCTCGATAGCAGGGCATGCAACAGATATGTGCCCAACTCTTCAAGAAGAGCCCATTGAGCAAGTAAATATGGCTGGTGGTTTTCCTGGACAACCTCAAAGGAACTATGATCCCTACTCGAACACGTATAATCTGGGATGGAGGGATCTTCCCAATCTTAGCTATGGAAATCCACAAGTAAATCAGCCCGCGACTCACAACCGGCCAATTTTCCAGCAATACAAGCAGCCATACATCCCTAGACAACAACCAGGCCAAACTTCTAATTCAGGCATGTCTGTAGAAGATATTGTTAAATCTCTTGCCACTAATACTTTTTGCAATTTCAACAGGAGACGAAACAGTTTCAACAAGAGGCAAGGACCAGTATTCAAAATTTGGACAATCAGATGGGTCAGATGGCAACCGCAATTAGTCGTCTGGAGGCTCGAAGTTCGGGGAAATTACCCTCTCAAACGGTGGTAAATCCAAGAGAACAGGCAAGTGCAATCGTTTTGAGAAGTGGTAAGGAGGCTGAAATTCCTGTAAAGGCAGCCCCTACATCGCCAGAGCAGGAAAAGGAAAAAGAGGTTTGATGTGATCAATATCAATCATAAAATACCGCAAGTGCACGGGTGTCTAGATGAGACAATGACAAGAACGGGTAGAACCCACAAGGAGCTAATTAAAGAAACTTTTAGATTAAGAAAACTAATTAACTACAATCAAGGAAAATCTTGAGTATTTAGATATAAAGTCAAGCAACTAATTTAGAAAGATGAAAAACTACAAATTAATGAAAGTGATTAGAGCATAGGAATCCAATAAGCATCCGCAAATTATTTATCAAGTAATCCTAATTTGTTCCAATTTTTACTTCAAATCAAAGACAACTCAATGTTTTTAATTTGGAAAATCTAACTTTTAAAATCCCTTTTCAATCATAAAAATTCAAAACTCAAGACTTCCTTCATCTCATAAAAGAATAAAAATAATTTAAGAACTACCCATCAAAAGTAAGCATAAACCATCAAAAGATCTAAATCCTAAGCATGGCCTACCAAACCTAAGCACGAATAGTCAAAAACCAATTTTTATTTTCAGAATTTAAGAATGGAGATTTACCTAGGGCACAAAGACAAGCCTATTAATCATCAAGCACATAATCATGGAACACAAATTAGAATTATTAAATAAATAAAAAGAAGTTACTTACATTCATCCATAGCTCTAATCAAGAAAATTAGCCCACCATTGCAAAGAATGCTTCTTGATTTGTCATTAAAAATTGCATCTTTACAACTTCTCCTTCACAAAAATTCTCCTTCAAAATAAATCCTTGGACATGGCCCAAGGCTATCAAAATAAAATAAATAAAGAAAATACTAATGGAAAACAAGAAAGGAAGAAAAGAAAGAAGGGAATTGGAGAGAGGGCTAGATGTGTGATGCCTCCATCCCCTTTTGAGTTGGTTTTATAGATGTTGATGCCTCCTTTTTAGAAAAGAATCTCCTCTCTTTTTGGGCTTCTTTCCTTATTTGGAGAGATTTCTTGCTTAGGACTCAAGTTAGGCTCCACACTTGGAAAGAGGGATTTGCTACTAAACGTAGTCTCTTGAGCTCCAAATCTTGTCAAATTGAACTCCTCAAACATCTCTCCTGTTGCCAATTAAGAAAACTTTTTTGCAATTCCCGCATAGAATTATAACAGCCAACTTTTCGATGTCTTATCTCCCTCAATATAGCTCCAATTTATGCAATCTTGGGCTCCACGGATATCTACTCGAAAAAAGATTTCTAACGGTAGGTAAATTGCATCAATTCGACACATAATTTGAGAGTTATGCCCATTTCAATTTGCTGCCCCTGAAAAATCCGGGAATAATTTGCACACATGGAAACTTCTATATTTGGCATGCTATGGGATGCGTGGGACCCATGTTGCTTTGCTTGCTTATTTGATTCCCTTTCCATCTTTGAGATTTTTCAATCTTTCCAACTCCACCAAGATGTCAAGATATGTGGGCCCACCATGAAGCGTGTCCCGCCTTTGATCTCTCTCAAATTTCACCAATGTAGGTCCCACTCTTGATTTATCCTACAAAAATAAAATTAAATGATGTCAATAATAATCAAGTGTGAGGAATCTAGATGGACTATGCATGGGACCCTACAAGCCTACTTAATGCACCAAAAATCCCCAACTCTCCAAAAATAGCACATGGCGTCAAAATTAGAAGGTATGCATTAGTGAAGCCAAAAGAACTAATTTTTGGGTGATGAATGAGATGAAAATCCCTAATTTCGCAAAATTCATGCAATGTAATGAATTTTGACCAAATTTGATTAAGATTCCAACTTTGATGCTCAAATGCATTAAATCACGAAATTATGTGTAATTCTATGCAATTAACCTAATTAAGTCCACAAATGCATATGAAATGATGAATAAAAACTATAATTTTGTGAACTTATCACACCCCCAAACCAGCTTTTTGGTAGTCCTCGAGCAAAATAAGTGAAAAAGGAGAAGTTTATTATCCTAACAAATGCAGAAAAATAAAAAGAAAAATGCCACTTTCGTTGGCCCTCTCGACTGCATTTAGCATATGCAGCAAGCCCTTAAACCCCTAGGTGCCCCCTAGTGGACGAATTGTGCCTTGTGAGGGTTTGCAGTGAATCTACCCACAAAATTCATTTATCCTAAAAAAAAGTTAAAAGAAATTTCCCAAAAGGACATCAACTCATCTCGGATGCCACTTGTATAACCTGGAATAATCAAAATCTCAGACTTTTGAAAATTTAGTTCACCTTTCAAGTTTAAAGAATTTTTTTTCTTTTCAAAACTTTGTGTGCTCTATGTAGGTGTACACATCAAATCAATCCTTCAAATGTTCCGCTATGGTGCTATGAAAACAAAATTCTCTTTCAAATGCTCTGATCTTTACTAGATTTAGTGGCTCATAAGTTTCCCTCTCAAGGCTACTATGACAGCCTTCGCACTACTGTTTTTTCCAAGGCCGCAATTTTTTTTTTCAAACATACACACGTGACTGTGCAATGCCTAGGTCCCTTAAGCTTTCTAATTAACCCATGTAACGACCATTAGGCCAATGACTCCCAAACCAGATGGCTTTAGGGCACTAGGCATGTGATTACCCCTACGAGCTTACTGGCTCGGGTTAAAAAGGCTACGAACCCAAACTAGTCACAAACTTTTTATTCTTTTCAAGACTTCTAACTAAACACTTTTTTTTTCTTTTGCAAACCCCAAAATAGGCAGCCCTTTTCAATTCTCCCGAACTAATCAACTGGTTTTGGTTGGCCTAACCATCCCGATGAATCAGGTAGACTTACAAGGCTTAACTTTAGAAAGTCATCCTATATTTCTTGAGAAATCCCGAATTTGGCACTAAAGCTTCATATCTAAAATCTTGATAGATGTATACGTGTTTCAGTGAAAAACAAAGTTTGAAATATTCTAGAAAAGTCTTGAACTTTCATTTTACTTCCTTCCAAGGATTTCTAAATTCCGGGTTTCCGAGCATCGTTGAATTTTATCAATTCCTTTGAAAACTTCCCTTTTTGAAAATAAATAAAATAAAATTGCACAAATGAAAAGTTTTCCTAAAATTGAAAAAAATAAATAAAAGTTTTCCTAAAATTGAAAAAAATCACCTAAAATTGGACAAGTGTGCTTGTTCCCACCCCCAAACCTAAACTAGACAACGTTCTCGATGTCATGCATGTCATGCAGAAATTGATAATGGAACATGAGGAAAAATAAATAGCAGGAGGTAAAGGAAAAAGGTTACCTGATGATTTTGCATGGCGCTCCCTATCCAAAGTTAGTCAAAACAATGACAAAAGATAATCTAAACTATGAATAATAGATATAAAAAACAAAGAAAAAGAAACTACCCTATCTGACACCTAACATGGAATCCACCTGGATCCCAAACAAACCTACCTTCCAAAATTGAGGTCAAGATCTCTCGCTTAGGTAGCCACCTATTCTTTTTCATGAATGGAGTTGTAGCTAGTAGTGCATTTACCTCTTCAATATAGCCATCTACATCAAAGTCACTACCAAAGTGGGCAAGACAAGCCTCTAGTGGATCTTCAAGTTTAAAATGGGGTAAGTGATTTTCCACCAATTCATGAATGTAACTAACTTCAAAAACCCCATTATCCTCATCAGGAGGTACTTACATTAAAAATGTTCACTTGAACTGTCATGGTCCCAAAAGAGATTTGCATCACTCCATTCCTACAATTGATCAAGGAATTTGAGGTGGCTAGGAATGGTTTCCCCAAAATTATTGGAAGTTTGGGTTCAGCCCTAGATATGTGCTTTGTATCCAAGACAACAAAATCGATAGGAAATACAAAGTCTCCGACTTTGATCAGAACATTTTTGACTACCCCTTTGGGGTATCGAACCGATGCATCAGCCAATTGCAAGGTCACATGTGTCCTTTTCAACTCTCCCAAACCTAATTCTTCACAAACAGAGTACGGAAGAAGGTTCACACTTGCACCAAAATCTAACAAAGCTTTCTCTATGTGATGGTCCCCTATTTGGCAAGAAATGGTAGGACACCCTGGGTCCTTGTATTTGATTGGGGTTGGACAGGAAATGATCGAGCTAGCTTGTTGGGCTACAAAAGCTTTCTTGGGCACATTAGTAGTTCATTTAAAGGTGCAAAGGTCTTTCAGAAATTTTGCGTAGGCCGGAATCTGTTGGATAGCATTAAGTAGTGGGATATTGATCCTCACTTGTTTGAATACTTCTAGCATTTTATCCAACTGAACATTTGATTTTGCTGGGCCTAGCCTCTGTGGGTATGGTGCCTTGGGAATATAAGTCTTAGGAGATGGCTCACTAGGTGATGGGTCAGTTTTGACTGGGTTTTCTTTGACTGGCTCAGGTTCTAACATGGGTTCAGCATCTACATTTGGTCCCTCAATTTCCCTGGGTAGTTCAACCTTGTTATCAACTTGTGTACCCAACTGAAGAGTGATAATGGATTTGACTTGTTCCGGGACTTTTCCTTTAGGATCATGAGCAACTTGGCCCTTGGGATTGGGTTCAGGTTGACTAGGAAATGTTCCTTTGTCTCTAGTACTCAATGAATTGGCTAGTTGGCCCATTTGGTATTCCAATTTTGCAATTGGTTGTGTGTTAGCATTCAAGCTCTGAATAGTGCTTTGCTGGAACTGGAGGGTATTCTAAGCTAACAGTTTCATGGTTTCCTCAAGAGAATCTATCCACTGATTTTGAGGATTGGGGGTGGAATTTTGCACAGGTGGCTTTTGGAACCCTGGAGGTGGCATGGCCTGAGATGGAATGGGCTGAAGTTGATGGGCCTGGGATGGGCCACCCTGAGTTGGACCCTTGGTCCAAGAAAAGTTTGGATTATCCCTCCAACCTGGATTGTATGTACTGGAGCATGGGTCATACCTCTAACGATTATCAAAATGAGTGTTTTGATAAAGCGCATTCACTTCCTCAACAGACTCGGTCTAACCCAAAGGTGTTGGGTCAATCCCTTCATTCATGGCCTGATTATATTTCAATGACTCCAAAGTGTTTGGAGTGGGCTTTTGGTTTAGCTCAAGGCCTCTATTCTCCTAACCAGTGTGGCTAATTTGGCCTCTGCCTCAATTTTAGGTTCAACCTTGAACATTCCCCCTTTTTCAAGAATGGTGGGTGTGATGGGCTCCCTCTTAATAGGGGCCCACTGCAGTGTATTTTCAGCGGTTTCTTCCAAAAATGTCCATGCTTCATCCGCTGTTTTATGTGTAAACTTTCCACTACAGAAAGATTCCACCAATTGCTTAGTGGGGTAATCCAAACCCTCATACACGATCTGGACCAATCGAATATTTTCAAATCCATGGTGGGGACACTGGATTAAGAGGTCCTTGAACCATTCAATGCAATTGTGAAGTGTCTCCCCATCCATATGATAAAATCCATTGATAACCTGCCTAATAGAAGCAGTTTTCTATTTGGAGTAGAATTTCTTGTAAAATTCTTCGACTAGCTTGGCCCATGTAGTGATGGACCCAACCTATAAGGCATAAAGCCAAGCTTTAGCCTTTTCTTTTAGGGAGAAAGGAAATAATCTAAGTTTAAGGGCCTCCTCAGTCATGTGATTGATTCTCATCGTCGCACAAATGTCTTCAAATTCCCTAACATGTTGATATGGGTTTTCCTGGTCTAGCCCACAGAATACTGGGAGCATCTGGATCATGCTGGATTTCTGCTCAAATGTGGCATTGGTCTAAGGCAGGGTGATGCAGGATGGTTGAGTTGTCCTGGTGGAGTACATGTAGTCCTTCAAAGTCATGGGTGGGTCCACGTGATCAGTCATTTTTTCCTCGAAAATTGATGAACTTCCTATGATGGTCAATGCTAACTCAGGCTCTATTCGAGTCAACCTTCGATTTTCGCGTTCCCACAATTTTTTTTCATTTCAGGTTTAGATTGCATGCACCGGGTCTAACAAAAAAACATTAGCCTAATCTATATGCAAGGCCCTAATGGTCTTACTAGATGATGCACAAGCAGTCAAGCACAAAGATTGAGCATAAGAAATTATCCTAGCGCTAACCTAACTCACTAGACAGCTCCTAACTAGTTTGAAGAGTGCACTAAGGCCTCCAATCCGGTCTTTTGAAGCCAAATCGACCAGGTAAGTCCTCAGGATGAGTGGTGGGGTCACAATGCACTTGGCAAGGGTCCCGCTTAAGAACCAAACTCCTAGAATAGAGACTGCCACCCTTTGGAGGGACAAGACTTACCTAGACATCAACTTGACCAAAGAGAGCAATTGGTGCAACCTTTTGTGGTCTTCGTCCTAATGAGCTTAAGCCCTATGGTCTCGTTTCTACTTGATTTTAATTAATGGTTAGGTTACTATGTGAGAGGTGGTTAGAACTAATTGGGCAAGGATTTGGTGATGAAATCTAGTCCTTATCTTATTGGGGTCAATTGCCCTTAACTAAGTGTGTGGGTTCAATTAATTGGTGCATCAAGCAAGCATTCACACTTTGCAAAAATTAAATCACCCAAGCCCCACTTGTAAGTAAAAGATTCGTGGGGTAAAGTTTAGAAACTCTTACAGCAGGTCCACGTAAATCTTTAAACTGTGCAAGCTTAACCTGTATTTTTTTAGCAGTTTTGCAATTCTGAGAGCAATTTTAGCGATTCTGAGAGCAACTTGTTTGCTTCAAAGCAATCCCTACAATTTCCTTCCTTTTAGCGTCCTTCACAATTCAGATTGTAACCTCAAAGAAAACAACTAAAATGTTAGATCTAAATAATCTACTAAAAATAGCAAAAATTATTAAAAAAATTTCTAAATAAACATAATCTAAATTTCACAACCCTAAACTACTGCAATTTGAATGAAAGATGTACTTATAAAACTCCTAATGCAGTCCTAAGTTAAATGGAGACCATGCTGTCAAGTGCTGAAAAAAATTCTAGGTGTTGGAACCCACTTTTATTTGAATGAAAGATGTACTTATAAAATTCTAGGCCCAAGTTTACAGATCTGTACAACCCACTTTTATTAATCAAAACCAGAAAACAATGACTGGGATGTAATCTCCTAATATGCAAAAAAAAAAAAAAAAAAAAAAAAAAAAAAAAAAAAAAAACAAACAGAGACTAAAAAGGATAAAAAATGCAGAAGTTATGCTATCATGAAGTTGATTACTTGAACAAGTATTTCTGCTGATTGCAGAATCTGCCTGACTGACTGGCCCTATTTGCGGCACTTAAAGTTGGACTTTCAAAACTTATTTCTTTCTAAAATTTTGATGGTTCAAAGTCCATATACCAAGTCCAAGCCAGCAAAATTTCAAGCCCAAAGGAGTCCGTTTGACAGGTTTTAATAGTGTGAACTTTTGGAGGGAAAACAAGCCAAATCTGTCAAAAAATTAGTGATGAAATTTGTCTTCTATGTAACCACTTGAAATCAGTCCGAAAATTAACTAATAATCAGCAACCAAAACTTGAAAAACAGTAACCACAAATATTAAAAAACACAAAACTAAACCTAATGCAAGCTATGAATGAAACTAACTAAAAATATGCCATGATATGCAAAAATTAATGCTAGAAATCCTAACTAAAAGGTTCCTTTTGAATTGGCACCACAGCAACGGCACCAAAAACTTGATGTGATCAATATCAATCATAAAATACAGCAAGTACACAGGTGTCTAGATGAGACAATGGCAAGAACGGGTCGAACCCACAAGGAGCTAATTAAAGAAACTTTTAGATTAAGAAAACTAATTAACTAAAATCAAGGAAAATCTTGAGTATTTAGATATAAAGTCAAGCAACTAATTTAGAAAGATAAAAAACTACAAATTAATGAAAGTGATTAGAGCATAGGAATCCAATAAGCATCCGCAAATTATTTATCAAGTGATCCTAATTTGTTCCAATTTTGACTTCAAATCAATGACAACTCAATGTTTTTAATTTGGAAAATCTAACTTTTAAAATCCCTTTTCAATCATAAAAATTCAAAACTCAAGACTTCCTTCATCTCATAAAAGAATAAAAATAATTTAAGTACTACCCATCAAAAGTAAGCATAAACCATCAAAAGATCTAAATCCTAAGCATGGCCTACCAAACCTAAGCATGAATAGTCAAAAACAATTTTTATTTTCAGAATTTAAGAATGGAGATTTACCTAGGGCACGAAGACAAGCCTATTAATCATCAAGCGCATAATCATGGAACACAAATTAGAATTACTAAATAAATAAAAAGAAGTTACTTACATTCATCCATAGCTCTAATCAAGAAAATTAGCCCACCATTGCAAAGAATGCTTCTTGATTTGTCATTAAAAATTGAATCTTTACAACTTCTCCTTCACAAAAATTCTCCTTCAAAATAAATCCTTGGACATGGCCCAAGGCTACCAAAATAAAATAAATAAAGAAAATACTAATGGAAAACAAGAAAGGAAGAAAAGAAAGAAGGGAATTGGAGAGAGGGCTAGATGTGTGATGCCTCTATCCCCTTTTGAGTTGGTTTTATAGATGTTAATGCCTCCTTTTTAGAAAAGAATCTCCTCTCTTTTAGGACTTGTTTCCTTATTTGGAGAGATTTCTTGCTTAGGACTCAATTTAGGCTCCACACTTGGAAAGAGGGATTTGCTACTAAACGTAGTCTCTTGAGCTCCAAATCTTGTCAAATTGAACTCCTCAAACATCTCTCATGTTGCCAATTTAGAAAACTTTTTTGCAATTCCCACATAGAATTATAACAGCCAACTTTTCGATGTCTTATCTCCCTCAATATAGCTCCAATTTATGCAATCTTGGGCTCCACGGATATCTAATCGAAAAGATCTTTCCAACTGTAGATTGCATCAATCCGACACACGGTTTGAGAGTTATGGCCATTTCAATTTGCTACCCCTGAAAAATCCTGGAATAATTTGTACACATGAAAACTTCTATATTTAGCATGCTATGGGATGTGTGGGACCCATGTTGCTTTGCTTGCTTATTTGACTCCCTTTCCATCTTTGAGATTTTTCAATGTTTCCAACTCCACCAAGATGTAAAGATATGTGGGCCCACCATGAAGCGTGTCTCGCCTTTGATCTCTCTCAAATTTCACTAATGCAGGTCCCACTCTTGATTTATCCTACAAAAATAAAATTAAATGATGACAATAATAATCAATTGTGAGGAATCTAGATGGACTATGCATGAGACCCTACATGCCTACTTAATGCACCAAAAATACCCAACTCTCCAAAAATAGCACATGGCATCAAAATTAGAAGGTATGCATTAGTGAAGCCAAAAGAACTAATTTTTGGGTGATGAATGAGATGAAAATCCCTAATTTCGCAAAATTCATGCAATGTAATGAATTTTGACCAAATTTGACTAAGATTCCAACTTTGATGTTCAAATGCATTAAATCACGAAATTAAGTGTAATTCTATGCAATTAACCTAATTAAGTCCACAAATGCATATGAAATGATGAATAAAAACTACAATTTTGTGAACTTATCAAAGTTGTTGCAAACAAAGAAATTCCAAAGGATGATGACACACCTAAGAGTAAGTTTTCAACTTTTCCTGATTACAAACCAGAACCCCCTTTTCCTCAGGCTTTAGCAGAATCTAGAAAATATGAGCGAAACAGTGATTTATATGAGACTTTTCGTAGATGCGAGGTAAATATTCCACTTTTAGATGCTATTAAACAAGTACCTCGTTATGCTAAATTCCTGAAAGAACTGTGTAAAATTAAAAGGAAGCAAAAACTGAAGGGATGTGAAAAGGTGAGAGTAGGGGAGAATGTTTCTGCAGTTATTCCAAGAAAACTCCCTACAAAGTGCAAAGATCCAGGTATGTTTACTATCCCTAGTAAGATAGGTAACACTAGATTAGAGAAGGCCATGATAGATCTAGGAGCTTCTATAAATGTCATGCTATATTCTATATATGCTTCTTTGAAACTTGGGTGTTTGAATAAAACTGGTGTGGTGCTTCAATTAGCTGATAGATCTAATGCCTATCCTATGGGTGTAGTTGAGGATGTTCTTGTGCAAGTTAATGATTTGGTTTTTTCTGCTGATTTCTATGTGCTTGATATGGAGAATGGTGATGAAATCGCTCCTATTTTGTTAGGAAGACCATTCTTAAAGACATCCAAACCTAAGATAGATGTTAATAGTGGCATACCTACCATGGAAGTTGATTGTAAAATTATTAAGTTCAATATTTATGATGCAATGAAATATCCTAGCGATGACAATCCTGCTTATTATATTGATGTGATTGATTCTTTAACACAGGATGTTTTTGAACTAGAAGGAAAGGATGAATTGGAAGTTGCCATTAGTAAGCATCTTGGGAAAGAGAAGGAAGAATTACCCTGGAGTACTAAATTGTAGGAGACTGTTGCAGCGTTGGATGATTCGCCTAAATTACAACATTCAAGTAACTTCCCTTTTGTTGCATTACCAGTTTCTAATGAGAGACTTTTACCCTCTGTTTTGCAGGCCCCCATTCCAGATTTGAAGCCTCTCCTCGGTCATCTTAAATACATATTCCTAGGGGACGAAGAAAAGTTACCAGTGATCGTATCCAGTAAACTCAGTATATCGCAAGAGGAAAAGCTTGTGCGGGTCCTTAAGGAGCATAAGACGGCTATTGGGTGGACAATTGTAGATATTAAAGGAATTAGCCCGTCTACATGCATGCATCGTATTTTACTTGAAGAGGGAGCAAAATCTTCTCGTCAACCGTAAAGAAGATTGAACCCGCCCATGATGGACGTAGTGAAAAAGGAGATCCTCAAACTTCTTAAAGTTGGAGTGATTTATCCTATTTCAGATAGCAGTTGGGTTAGCCGGGTTCAAGTGGTTCCTAAAAATACTGGAATAACTGTTGTGAAAAATCAGAATGATGAGTTAGTTCCTACCCGTGTTCAAAATGGGTAGCAGGTTTGTATAGATTATAGGAAATTAAATGCTGTAACCCGCAAGGACCACTTCCCTTTACCTTTTATTGATCAAATGCTTGAAAGGTTAGCTGGTCATTCTTACTATTGTTTTCTTGATGGTTATTCAGGTTATTTTCAAATTGCAATTGCACCGAAGGTTCAAGAAAAGACGAATTTTACATGCCTATTCCGGACTTTTGCATATCGTCGCATGCCCTTTGGCCTTTGCAACACTGTCGCGACCCCGGACCGAGATCCGGGCCCGCGAACGGTGAGATGATGAATGCTTAGGTGAACATACCTTTAACAATGATTATTCATTCATATAATTTCCCACAGGTTTCCGCGGTGAGGATTTCACACACACTCATAAAACATTTACATTGGTGCGGAAGCGTGTAGCAAATCAATTTCATAATCCATTCCATAATATAAGACTGATAAACACATGTAACCGACATGACGTCAGAGTGAGCAATGATATCATTGGCATTCCCAAAATATAACATTTGAAGTTTAAACAAAAGATTGTAAACACCTCGTTTTGGCACCCTATGAGGGGCAATTCAGTCCACCCTATTTAATGATGTCCTGATTAGGTCCCAAGTAAGAATTCACCTGTCGTCTCTAGGCCTCTTATCACCCCGGGAATTGGCTCATCGTGATCTACTTGTCGAGAGCTTTCCGCCCATATATAGAACTCCAAGATCTGACGGGCAGATCAAAAATCATGACAGCAGGTCCCACACCCCCGGGACCCTCGCGTGAAAAATCACCTATCATCTCTGGACCTTCGATCGGCCTGAAAATCGGTTCATCGGGATCTGCTCGCTGAGAGCTTTCCGTTAATATGTGGAACGTCAAAATCCAACGAGCAGATCGAAATCTACGAAACCTGGGTCCCATTAGTGATAACCCGACCAATCTCCACCGGACCCCACCTTCTCGACCCAAACCAGTTTCTTTTAAATTCAAACCCACCAGGCCTGACCCAATGAACTCCAGCCCAAGCTGAACCTGACCCGATCCAACTCATTAGGCCAAGTCCAGACCTCACTTGACCCAAACACAACCCGAGCCTGATCCAAACCTTCTGACCGGAACTTGACCCGTCCCACGAGGCCCATTAGTTGCATGGGAAAGGACAGTCCATGAGATCTGGACTCTCCCCTCCCCTTTAAACCTCGTCTTTCCCTCTCAATCTCTTAACGCCCAGGCCTTTTCCCTCTCAATCTCTTAACACCTAAGCCCTTTCCCTCTCAATCTCTTAACACCCAGGCCTTATCCCCCCTCAATCTCTAACACCCAGGCCTTATCCCTCTCAATTTCAAACTCCCAGGCCTTATCCCTTTCACCCATGCGCATATCTCCTAATCCCACCCATTCCAGATCCCGGATCTCCATCTCTACGCCCATCACCCTCCACCCAAACCATCTCCTCCAGGCTCCATCTTCTTCCCAGCAAAACACCGATCATTCCCTCTGATCATCTTTCCATCACACGGAGAACCTCTCCACCATCATCCTCCTCCCAGGCGTCCATCTCTTCATCATCCATCACACCTCTCATCTCCATCTTCACGCAGTCCCACCTCTCCAACTCATCGCCCACCACCCTCTCCATCTCTGTGCCCATCTCCCGGACGACCATCTCATCTCATAGAACCCATCTCATGTAAACCATCACTCCATCTCCATCTCTCTCCCCATCATCGTCTTCTTTTCCCTCACCCAACGCATCTTCTTCATCCCAGGCCGTGGGCGTCCTCGTCTCCCTAGCACGCACCACCACACATCCGCACACAACAACCGCTGGACGCACGCAGCAGCACCTTCTTCCTCCTCCTTGTGCCGCCGGACGTCTCCCCCTGCACCAGGTACGCCTTCTTCTCATCCTCCCCACCACCTGCACCCACTGCACACCGTCCCTCTCTCTCTCTCTCTCCCCATCTCTCGCTCACTCTCTCTGTCTTTCCTCTCCCACGCTCTTTCTTCTCTCCTCTACCCCACTGTGCACCACCTTCTTCCACTCTCCCCGTCCTCCCTCTTCCCCATCTCTCTATCTCCCTCTTTTCGTTCTCTCTCCCTCTCTGATCTTCTGCCCCCCTCTCTCCTTTCTCTCTCTCTCTCTCTCTCCCCGTGCTTTTCCTCTCTCCCCTTCCCTGTTCTCCTCTCTCCCTCTCCTTCCTCTTCTTCCACTCCCCTACAACACTGCCGCACCCACCTACACCCCTCTCTCTCCCTCATCTCCTTCTTCCCCTCTCTCCTTATCTTTCCCTTCTTCTTCTCTCCACGTTGCTGCACCTGCATCACTGCCACACCGCTCCTTTTCATTCATTTCTTCCCCTCTTCTGCATCTTTTTCTTTGTCCGCCTGCACACCCCACACGCACCCACTGCACACCGCGCCTCTCTCTCTGCTTCCTTCTTTCTCTCTCCCCATCTCATCTCTCCAGCTCTATTCTCCCCCACTGCTCACCACCCTCTCTCTCCCTCTCTAAATTCTCCCTCGCCACCTTTCTGCCGCCTCTCCCACTCTGTTCCCTCTCCGTCTCTCCGCCTACTCTTTCTTCCCCTTTTTCCTACACACGCCCCAGCGGCACCTCCGCACCACACTTTCGTTCCCACTCCCCCTTCACTGCACCGTTGCACACCCATTGGGGGTTCCTCCATCACTACTGCACCCACTGAACTGCACTAGCCTTATCATCATCCCAAGAGCCAGCCTGAAGCCATCCAGTCACAGGAAACCATTCCATCCAACACCCCTGCTGCCCCGTCTCGACCGAGCCCCTTTTAAATTAGGCCAAACCACAACCGCAGCTAAGCAGAGCCCACACTTTTGCATTTATCATCTACCCACCCGGCCCACCTGTTTAACCAAAGCCGACCCACTCACCAACCCAACCCGTGCATGCACAACCTAGTTCCATTTCTGCTATTCACTCTGTGCTTTTAATTCTCTAGTTATTGTGTGTTGCCTTTATTTATTTATTTATGTTTTCATGCATCTAACACGCCCATCAATCTAGTAAATTTCCAATTTCATTGCTTATTTTAAATTACTCCTAGCTAGTATCAAACCTGTCCATATATAAAACATGCCCATTCATCATACAATTGGCAACATTTTCTTTACTTTTATCTTCCATGTTCAAACTTTACTCAATGGAATTTAGGACTACCTATTTCAATTGAAAAGAAGAAAAATAAAATAAAATAAAATCAAACAAAACCAAAATATATATATAATTAGAAATTAATAAAAATAATTAAAATCATAATTTTAGCTACCCTATTAATTAAAATGATTAGGCTAAATTCAATACTTGACTTCTTTTTCTCATCCCTCCTCTCATTAGGATTAGGAAATATTATTTAGGAAATTTCAAATAAATTCTTAATAAAAAATTTAGAAATTAACTCCCCTCTTCCCATTTCATTAGGATAAATTAATTTAGGATCTTAGGCCCTATAAATAAACTCAAAAACCAAAATAAAAACAATAAAAATAAAAAAGACCAACAAAAAAGTAAAAGATATTAAAAAAAGAAACAAAAAATATTAATAAATTGGAGTTAGAAATTATACAGTAGCCTAGACTGATTAGGTCAGACCCCGGACCTAGATCTAGGTCTCCCCCTAGCCAGCTTAGACTACCCTAATTTCTTAAACTTCAACTGATTAGGCCCCACTCTCTCTCCGGGCCCCGCTAAGGGACCGGGAGAGCGGATGTGGGCAGTTAGGATCTTAGGATAGTGTAGAGATCCATTAGGGAAATGGAATAGTTAGATTGAATCCAAGTAGGAACTCCCCTAGTTAGGCCCTTCTAGCCCCAATTATTAAAAAAAAAAAAAAAACTATAAAACCAACAAAATGAATCCCAAAAATATTTTCTTCTCTTTTCCTCCACCTCCGGTGCCAAATATTTATCTGAACTCAATGATTAAAGGGAATAGAGGCTGATTCCAAGAACCTGAATTAATGAGAATGACGAAACGAGACGAGTAATCTCACACACCCCAATATCAGTTTATTTACTACCGGCCCATCATCGGCCACCCTCAATCAATCCCGACCCAACATCGGCCATTTTTATCTAACTTCTGGCCCATCATCGGCCATGCACTTTTATCACCTGCGTATCGCACGCAAACCCACAGAAATCACAACTCGAAGTTTCATATACATCATTCTTTCGATTCGAAGAATCAGCCTTTAAACCCTAGGTCGTCAAAGGACATTGAAAGGGGTACCCAGGAATGGGGTTGATCCTCTTCTAAATATTTGGCACCTTTCCCCTTATTTTCTTAGTTTATTTTCATTTTAAATGGTTTATCCCCTAGAGTACTTGAATTTAACTTTAATTAGTCTGTTCAACCCTGGATGTTGATTTCCCCTGCCTAGTTCATTATGGTCCCATCTTGAAGCCCATAATTTGACCTTTGACCCAAGTTCGACCTGAATTGAAAGACCCAAATGAAGTGACAAGACAACCGTCGTGTGTCGCCGGCGACACATTAGACGAGAGAAGAACCCACCGCATTTTCCTCCCGCATTCTTTTGGCTTTCGTCGAAGGACGGTGTTACGGCCGAATCCGTAACTGGCGATCGTGATCCGTCGATTTTGAGGGTAGTCGGAATCCTCATTTTCAATGTATTTTTTTATCTCACACTATTGAATGGCGATTCCCCTCTCGGGGGGGATCAAATTCACATCCGACAGCCTGGCGATCGTGATGGGACATCTTTCGTTGTCTTATCGTTTACTTGGGTCTTTTAGAAGCTTTATTATGAAACACGAACCTTCGATCAATGACCAAATGTCCGTGTCTCGTTTATTTAAGGGTCATTATGGGTACAAATCAAATGTGAACTGGCGTCCGCATAACCGCCCGCTGAAGGTCTCCCCTTTACAACAAAAGAGAGTAGCCCTATTAGTCTTTCCTCTTTCCTGCATTAATTCCATAAAACATTCTCTTCTTTCCTAAATTCTTTCCATTCTCATCTTTTCTAAAGTCTTTCTCTTGTCACCCCACTTTCTTACAAATGGCGAATCACCCATGGGGAGTGCCGGACATTCCTCCTATTTCAGCCCCGGGAGCAACTCGAGCCATCGGTGAGGCTTATTTCCCCCCATTAGATATTGAGATCTCTAGATTTCTTTCTACCCCATTATCTGAACCACGCTATTCCCCGCGCATATCTGGCCCTCCGATTGTCGAACGGGTCCCTTCTCCCATGAACGCAGTAGTCGCGAGAAAAAGTCACTCTAGTCCTCCAACTCCAATAAGGAGGGACTCATACTCTGCCGACTCTCGAGTCACGTATAAAGATTTGGTCGGATCGAGCAAACAGATGGTAGAGCATAAGACCTATGCCAACATCACAATACGGGCTAGCCGTGTGCTTCAACCGGTCACTTCACAAGTCATCCATCATTTAGCTACGGTTACCCGAACTGAACCGATTACCTATATGGTCCCCCAATATAGAACACCTTTTGATACATCCATTGTGACCACCACTAGACAAGTAAGACAGCAACCAGCCCCGATCCCATATACAAATACACGCCTCTATATAGGCGAAGGATAGGTGGGCCTGGCTCGATCACTCACGCCGAGGGTCCCGCGGCGAAGCCTTGCTATTTACACCAGCGCACAGAACGCACCCATAATCCACCATCAATACCAGCATGATGAGGCAGTCCAACCCCAACTTCAAGCAATCACTCCACCGATTGTCTCCGTTAGCCGATCGATCCCAAACTCATCTGGCCTTAGGCTAACCTATCATCAACCGACGGAATACGAAAGATCACCTCTAACGTATCAAGATCAATTGACTCCGTCTTACGAAATGTTAGACGAGGAACTGGATCCCCACTCTATTGTGATGAAGTTGCGGATGATGTAGACCCTCATGAGCTTCACGAGGAACATCGATCGAACCATCCAGCCCACGAGCTCTCCCGCCAATTGACTTACGTGGGTCGACAATTAGGATTAGCTCATGACCTGGATAGAACTCAGAACCAAACCCAAATTCAGGCCCCGAGAACATGAGCCGAGGAAAGCTACCAATATGCGCCTTTGGACCCCAACCGGACCCTCAACACGATCTTGTATAACCGATTTATTATCGAACCCCAATTGAGGCCCCGAGACGTGGCTAGGCGCACAAAGATCAAAACCCTGATTCCCAGGTAATTAGAGAAATTTGGAAGGAAATAGAAGGGCTGAAGAGTGAAATTAGAAAGAAGTCGCCATCACGACAAAGCAAAAGGTTAGGGTTCTATGACTTCACGAAGAAAGAAGAGACCAAGAAATCACCCTTCCCAGTTAAAGCCCCAAAGTTCGTAGCGTATGACGGGATTACAGACCCTCAACACCATTTGGTGTCCTTTTGCAGTAAATGTTGTATAATCGCCGACGACGATGCCCTCCTCATTAATTACTTTCAAGAATCACTAGCTGGAGATGCGCTAACTTGGTACACATCTGTGCCTTCACACGAGATCAATACCTTCGAGGATGTGATAGAAAATTTTCTGGTGCGATACCAACACCTAACTAAGAACAAACCCCTGTGGCATGACTTAGCCAACTTAAAGCAAAAGAACAATGAGGATTATGAAGAATTCGCCGCGAGATGGCTGAGTCAATTCACGAGGTCTGACTGCAATATGAAGGAGGAGGAACAAGTCAAGATGGTCATTTCGAACATGAAAGAACCGATGAGGACATTGATGACGATCGGGGAAGTCATGAATTGGAACGGCCTACACCATCGATTGTCGAGAATGAAACAGAACCTAGACGATGGAATATTGAATAACCTAGGCATCTCCGATCAAAAAAGGATTGCCCATTGCGTGACCAATCAAGTGGAAAATCGCGTGACCCCGGAAGTAAACTCGACCCAAGAGGTGGTTTATCGCCCATATAATCCTAGTCAGGAAATGAATTTCAACCAACAGCGAAATCAAGGAAAAAACCGGGATATTAATTTCCAAGGGAACACGCAACGCTTCTGGAATGATCAGAGCTACCGGGATCTTCCTCGGAATGATCAAAGATATAACCAACAACCACATGACCAAAGGGGACCCATTCATCCAAGGCAAAACATAAATCCGGCACAACAACCTGTGAATCGGCCGGTGATGCCTCAAAACCCGAATCAGAGTACTAATCATCGGCCAAATTATAATGCAGTCTCGTTCAATTATAACAACAATTCAGGCCAAAACAATGACGGGAACAAGAGAAGGTTTGGACCGAAAAGGGCTAACTACCCGCCCCTCCCTCAACCTTGGATCACTGTTTTCTGATCGCTCATAGAAGAAAACGCTATCCAGCTTCCACCAGAAAGACAACAGCAATGGCCAGACCACCTTGATCGGACGAGATTCTGTTCATACCACAGGATGCCGGGACATGACCTAACCCATTACTATACGGCTAGAGACCTGATCTACGACCTCAATGATGAAGGGGCGATTGAGTGGAATAGCATCAAACCCATGGGAGTCTACGGTCCGCAGAAAATGCCACAAGCCCAAGGTCCGCTTACTGGTACGACACAACGAGTGCCGAACATGCAAATCTACACAAACCTGATGCCACAACACGCTGCGTCAACCTGGACACAACCATTGCAGGGTCCGTTGGCCAATGTCGCCACCGTGTCACATCAATCAACTGATTTCCCGATCCGGCCAGCCATTAGTCAGAATCAACACTACTAGATGACTTTTTTGAAGATGATGACTATTGGAAATACGTTAATTGGGACGGGAAAACTAAATTCAGATTAGATAACATCAAAACCGGCATGGTAATCGACTCCCTGGACCTCTACAAGGTGTTCTTTGACGATGATATCGTGTACGAGGGGTCTCGGACCAGCACTCACTCCCAATTTAATCACCCCCAAGATGTTGGGCCGTCACAAGCACACCTCCAATCAGGACGGATCCGCCCAGCACAGCTACCTCCAATCGCCAGTGCACCGGATCTGGGCATGCAAATCCCCAACGCGCAGACCGAAGAGGTTGCCGAAGAGAGACCTCATGTTCAGCTGGAGACTGGGGTAGAGTATGATCTCCTAGGGCATCTAACGAAGATACCAGCTAAGGTGTCAATCCTCGATCTAATCAAGACTTCCCCGATGCATCAAAAACAGCTGATGGACGCCATCACCCACTTACAAGTTCCGGAAAATATAACCCCAGAGCAACTATGGGCATCCATTGCGTCCTTGTCGTCTGAGACATCCTTGCCAATCCTCAACTTTACCGAGGAGGAACTAAAAGAAATGCCACCTGAAGCGAGGACCTCACCCCTACATCTCACAGTTAGGGTGGCCGAGAAGGAGATATCCGGTGCTTTGGTAGACACAGGGGCATCCCTAAACATCTGTCCACTGAAAACATACAAGACGCTGGATCTAACTGCCAAAGACCTAACCCCAGCCCCGTTGGTGGTGACAGGATATGACGGAAATAGGAAGAACATTTGTGGGAAGATCATGTTATTGGTGCAAGCAGGCCCGATCTCAGTACCCAAAGAATTCTACGTCATGGATATCCCAACGACCTTCAACTTGATATTAGGGCATCGCTGGCTGAATAACATGAAGGCGCTCATGTCCACCAGGCACCAATGTATTAAGTTTCCTCACTTAGGAAAAATCGTGAAGCTAATGGGGGACCCACCTGTGATCGAACCAGAAGGACTTCAAATACTTCCCACCTTGCGAATGGCCCCTATCCCGCCTGGAACCAAAACCCATGGATACAGGGTTGATCCCACCATTTCCCTGATGGACATCGATCCCGTCCGGAGTATGACACCAGATCTGGTCCCTCTACCTGAACCGCCATTAAGAAAAGAGTGCATACATGGCTGGAACCTCATGAGAAAACTTGGATAACAGCCCGGATTGGGGCTAGGTAGGAATGAGGATGGGATTCTTGACCCCGTTATCTTGGAAGCAAGGATAGGAACAGAAGGACTAGGATTCAACCCGTATGATCAGGTAACACTCTCCAGAAAGGATTGGAAACTAAGGGAACACTTCGTCAGGCATAGCAAGCTCTTGGACCCCAATGAACCTCCCAACGGAGACGGATGCCATCAGATCCACCCCCAGGAAAAAGGGAAAGAAGTCTTGATAGAAGGTATAACTGATTCGTCGTCTGACGACGAGGAGGTCGAAACTTACGAAGACGTCTTTGGTACCTTGGAAAAATTCCACGAATCTGACGAGATTAGAGGTTCAAGTTTCCCCATGGAGGAAAGTTTCCGAATGCTGTCTTGTAATATGATTGGTACTAGTGATTCGGTGAAATTGCCCAAAAAAATGCCAATTTTCGAAAAGAGAAACGACTATGAAACCTGGGAAGTCAAAGACCCCGATAGCCAAGAAATCGTATACTGGCCAGCCGCGTGGCGACACTGGAGAACAGGACCTTCAGAAGAAGACAATAAAACCCGGGAGATCAAAAATCCCGAAGGCGACGAAGTGGTGTATCGCCCCGCAGTTCGGCGTTGCCCGGGGCAGGGATCTTCCTCCTTAGATAGCCCCTCCTCAACCCAACCTGTACCATATCATTCTAAAAACCCAAAAAAATCACAAAACCCCAAAATCCCAAAAAAAGTAGAAAACCAAAAACCCAAAAATGTAAGTAGTTTAGGAGTAGAGACCTTTGACTATTGTAGGGCCATAAGAAGACCTAAACGCTGGAAAATTCCCCCGGTAGAGCAATCACGTCTAGAGGAAATCATGAGCCAAATTAGCAAGATAGGGTATGAGTCAATGCCCATTATTTCAGAGCCAGAATCATCTCCGGGAACCGAGAACGTAAAGGATGAGATGGGCGTTTACGAATTAGTAGATGTCGAAGGAGAAGACGATGAAGTCTCGGAAGAGTTCCAAAGGGTCATCAAGAGGTTTGATGAACAAACTCAATCGACGCCCGAAAAGACAAAGGAGATCAACTTGGGGACTGAGGAAAGGCTCGAGCTAGTCCAGATTAGTGCATGCTTGGAACTCGGCGAAGAAGAAAAGATCCTTAGAGTCCTGGATGAATATCAGAACGTATTTGCGTCGGACTACCATGACATGCCAGGACTAGACCCGCTTCTGGTAGAATATCAAATTCCATTGGAAGAGAACGCGAGACCGGTTAAACAAAAGCTGAGAAAAATGCTCCCTGATGTCGCGGTGAAGGTGAAAGAGGAAGTTGACAAACTTCTCCAGGCCAAATTCATCAGGGTACTGCTATTTCCTCAATGGATTGCCAACATTGTCCCGGTCAAGAAGAAAGACGGACGTATCAAGGTCTGCATCGACTTCCGGAACTTGAACAAGGCCTCACCTAAGGACGACTTTCCCTTACCACACATAGATGTGCTCGTGGACAACACCGCTGGGCATGCAATGCTCTCATTCGTGGATGGATACTCGGGGTACAACCAGATAAAGCTTTCATAAGAGGATCAAGAAAAGACCTCATTTACTACCCCCTGGGGGACTTATTGCTACGTTGTCATGCCCTTTGGATTGAAGAATGCGGGTGCAACCTACCAAAGAGCCATGATGGCGATATTCCACGACATGATGCACGATTGTATGGAAGTATATGTCGACGACATCTTAATTAAATCCCAAACTCGTGCAGACCACGCCGCAGCTCTGAAGAGGGTCCTCCAAAGGTCAAGGTAGACAAAGTTGAGAATGAATCCGAAGAAGTGTGTCTTCGGGGTGTCGTCAGGAAAACTTTTAGGGTTCATGGTCAGCAATCGGGGAATCGAAGTCGACCCCTCGAAGGTGAAAGCTATCCTCGAAATGCCGCCCCCGAAGAACGTCAAAGAATTAAGAGGCCTCATAGGGCGACTACAGTTCATTAGAAGATTCATTTCATAGCACTCACATAGATGTGAGCCATTCTACAAATTGCTAAAAGGAGGCGTGGAATACCACTGGGACGACGACTGCCAGAAGGCATTTGAGGATTTGAAGAAATATTTATTGAGTTACCCCGTTTTGAAGCCCCCTGCTAAAGAGAAGCCTCTCATTTTATATGTGTCAGCGACGGAATCCGTAATAGGCATAGTCTTGGGTCAACATGATGAGACTAGCCGGAAAGAGAATGCAATTTATTACTTGAGCAAATCTCTCCTGCCATATGAGCGGAAATACTCCTCGATAGAAAAAACGTGCCTAGCAGTGGTTTGGCCTGCCCAGAAACTCAGACACTACTTCTTAGCCCACTTAGTCAAACTCCTGGCCAGAATGGATCCCTTGAAATATATCTTTGAGAAACCTATCACTTCAAGACGAGTGGCACGATGGCAGATGCTCTTGGCAGAATTCGACATAACATACGTAACTCAAAAGTCAATAAAAGGGCAAGCCATCGCTGACCACCTTGCACATCTCCCCCTACCACAGTATGAATCGGTCAAAACCGACTTTCCAGATGAAGACGTGCTATGTGTAGACATAGAGGAGATAAAGGACCCCGAGTCGTGGACGATGTACTTCGACGGTGCCTTGAATCTGAATGGAAAAGGGATCAGGATAGTGCTTTTGTCCCCAGAAGGAGTAGCGATACCAAAGGCCTTCAAAGTCGGATTCCCAGCCACCAATAATGAGTTGGATTACGAAGCACTCCTAGCAGGTTTAAGAGAGGCCATGAAGTTGGAAGTTAAGAAACTCCGAGTTCTCAGGGATTCAAAGGTAGTCATATCCCAAGTGGCAGGTGAATAGAAGGTGAATGCCCCTAAGCTCGTTCATTATCATGACAAGGCCAAGAAAGCTATGTGCCAGCTCAAGAAAGTGTCCTTTCTTTATATCCCGCGAGCTTTAAACCGGCTGGCCTCCTCGTTGGCCACCTTGGCCTCGATCGTGGAAGTCCCCCTTAACAAGGGATCCGAGACCTTTCACATCCAAAGGATAGACACTCCCTCAGTTAAACTAAAAGACTTGGCCCTCGGAGATCCAGATGAGATTCCATCCAAAGATGAAGGACCGAAAGGAAGGAAAGTGAAAGGGAAAGAGACAGAGGCAGAAGAACCTAATCGAGAGCGGATACTGGCCCACCTACAGCATGACGAAGAACTCACAGACGACCATCCATGGTACTTCGATATCTGGAACTACCTGCGCGATGGATACATCCCTGAATATGCCACCAAATCCGACAAAAGGGTACTGAAAGAAATGGTTCAAAGATACGTCGTTGTCGGAGGACTATTATACCGCTGATCATTCAGTGGGATCGTCCTGCGATGCGTGACGGTTGAGGAAGGTTGAGAAATAATCAAAGAAGCTCATTCCGGCATATGCGGAGGACACGTAAATGGCCTGATGCTCTCCAAGAAAATCATCCGGTTAAGATATTACTGGCCGTCATTGGAATCAGACTCCGTGGACTACATCAGAAAGTGCAAGAAATGTCAGCTGCACACCGACTTGATTCACGCTCCTGCATCTTCACTGCATCCCACTACCGCTCCGTGGCCTTTTTCGACTTGGGCATTCGATATCATAGGACCTCTGATCCCGACCATGGAAAACGCCCAGAACAAAGCTTTCATATTAACGGGGACGGAATACTACACCAAATGGGCATAAGCTAAGGCATTTATCCATATCAAAGCATCCATGATGGTCAAGTTCATTCAAAAGAACATAATAGCCCGGTTTGGCGTTCCGAAAATGTTCATAACTGACAGTGGCCCCCAATTCATATATCAGGCAATGGAGGATTTGTGCACAAAATATGGTATAGAACTACATCATTCAACCCCTTATTACCCCCAAGCAAATGAACAGGCTGAAGCTACAAACAAGACACTACTCAAGATCATCAAGAAGACAGTGGAAACAACCAAGGGCGGTGATTGGCCAGACCGTTTGGTTAAGGAATTGTGGGCATATCGATCCTCCATCAGGACTTCGACAGGTGAGACCCCATATGCATTGACTTACGGGATGGAGGCAGTCCTTCCGTTCAAGCTCCTACACCCATCTTTGCGGATCCAATTAGATGAAGAGATGACAGAAGGCCAAAGACGAGAAGCATTGCAAATACAGCTGGACCTCCTCGATGAGAAAAGGATGAAAGCAGCAGAGCACGCTCAGGTGTACAAGAAGCGAATCACAAGAGCCTACGATAAGCATGTCATAGAGAGGAAATTCAAAAAAGGTGACCTTGTATTGAAACGCATCACTCAATCACAACTCCCACACATTAAAGGAAAATTGCGACCTAATTGGGAAGGCCCATATGTAGTCAAAGAAGTATATTCTGGCAATGCATATAGATTAGTAAATGCAGAAGGGGAAGAGCTCCCCGATCCATGGAATGCTATGTACTTGAAAAAGTACACCACATGACCCTTCTCCACTTCTTGCGGAGTATGACCCTCGGTCTCTTGATATGGCTGTATAAATCCCGTAGGGAAGACCGAGGAGAGGTGCAACAGCCAAACTTGGAAGTCAAACACACACTGGCACAAAAAAGCAAAGGGAAAAAAAGAGAGAAAGAGAAAAAAAGGGAGGAAAACACTAGAATAGTGAGTCTGCCCCCACACAATGTTCTGCATAGCTGAAACCATTCAACGCAAAAGTTTATAGGCGAGCTTGCCCATGTCATGAAAGCTTCCCCTTATCACTCACAAAAGAGAGAAAAGAGAAACCACGGTGGATTTGCATGAGATGTGGGTGTGCTCCCCATGCCTGATGCTTCAGAAACCAAAACCCTAGGCACCCCTCTCCCAAACCAGTCCGAAAAAAAAAAAAAAAAAAAAGAAGAGGAGTTTAGTTAGAAGTCCTGAAAAAAATAAAAATTTTGTGACTAGTTTAGGTTCGTAGCCATTTTAACCTGAGTCAGTAAGGCCGTAGGGGTATTTACATACCTATTGCCCTAAAGCCATTTGATTTGGGAGTAATTGGCGTAATGCTCGTTACATGGATTAATTAGAAAGCTTAAGGGACCCAGGCATTGCGTAGTCACAAATCGGAAAAAAGAAAAAAAATAAAAAAAAAAGACAAAAAAGAGAATGACAAAAAAAAGAGCAAAGGGCCAAAAGGCCAAAGTAATGGAAAAGCATTCATAAAACCCAAGCCCGCTCGAATGACATGGGCCCTTGCCTAATGAACCAAGCGGAGAGTGGCTGATAACCACAACACTGAGGAAGCACGGCGACTCACTATCTCCCACACACGAAACTCGTGATCACACATGAATTCCAGGGGCAGCCTAGTGCTCTCCAAAGTTCAACTAAAAGGACCAAAACGGCTAGAAAAGAATCATGAGGGATCGATCTCCAAAGGATAGTTGGGGAAGGTCACATCACAATCAAACTAGCAGCCATGGATCAGAGAGCTAGACCACCTTCACTTTCTCACTCCCAGCCAGAAAACACACCAGCTTTACGCTAGGGCATTTTTATAAATACATATATGTACATGCGTACACACACGCATATGAGTACTTACTTATTCTGCACGGCTTCCCAATTCAAGTCCCGTCACATGCACAGTTGTCACAAACACTCACCAATCCACACACTCTCACCTCATGCATGCTTTTGTTACTAATGCCTTATGGTTGAATGCAGGATAGGTTATACATTGTTTTGTTTCAGGGATCGTTCACATATGTCACCCCATATGCTGGGGCATTTTTTTTATTTTATATATGAACCTACGTAAACATGCCTCACACCTCCCTGGTTAACCCTTGATCCAAAACCCCACGCGGATACCATGTTTTATGCACGACTCCTCTCAAAACGAGATATACTATAAGTCGGAAAATGATCACCCCTTTGTTTCAGATTAGCCAACAACGATTTGCCTCTAGTCTTGTTACTGGATGTGTATTGTTTCATGCTATGTGTGTGCTATGGATAAGTATTAGATATCTTTCGATCCAAATTTCCTACTCGATCTACCTACATCCAAAGGATGGGCCCCCGCTGTTTATCTTTTATTCTTTTTCCTTGCATGTGGTGGATGCATTTCTGTTATTTTCTTTTATCTCTATTGACTATCATGGTAGTGGTTGATTGATGTCATGACTACAGGATGATGTCGAGGACATGCCTTACATTAGCACTAACAATTTAAATTTAGTCTGCATCACACTTACAAGCCTTCTTAACATCATCACATGCATAACACACACTTGGCACGTTTATGTACCAACTTCACCGCAAGGCGAGCCGTTGCTCCCTTCTTTCATTCTAGTCAGGATTTATTGCAGGTGAAAATGTGAGGGCCACCACACCGAAAGGAACAGGATCCAAGAGGTAAGTGTCGCTGTACTGAAAAACCCAAACTTAATCTTCCAAACTTGTGCTCTTACATTTAATATCATTACCGTAACATGCTCTTTCAGAATCCTGCTTTGACACTTTGTGCACCCCCCGAGTAGGATGATCCACTTTGTAGGGATTTAATTTTGGGTAGAAAATGGAAAGGCACGAGGTGACATCCTCATATCAAGTGATCAAGCTCAGACCTGAAAGGAGACCTAATTAACTGGATGGCCTAGAACAACCTTATCCTGATTCCCTCGAGCCAGTTCGACCTCACCCTCATAGGCTGCCACTCCCTTGAGCCCAAAGGCTCAAACGGAGGAATGAGTATGTGTTTATTTATCTTTGGAGAACAACTTTGTACGTGCTATCCTCCAAAGAGGGGCATACTGTAGACACCTCGTTTTGGCACCCTATGAGGGTAAATTCATTCCACCCTATTTAATGATGTCCTGATTAGGTCCTGAGTCAAAAGTCACATGTCGTCTCTAGACCTCTGATCACCCCGGGAATTGGCTCATCGTGATCTACCTGTCGAGAGCTTTCCGCCCATATATAGAACTCCAAGATCCGACGGGTGGATCAAAAATCATGACAGCGGGTCCCACACCCCCGGGCGCTCACGTGAAAAATCACCTATCATCTCTGGACCTCCGATCGCCCTGAAAATTAGTTCATCAGGATTTGTTCGCAGAGAGCTTTCTGTCGATATGTGGAACGTCAAAATCCGACGAGCAGATCGAAATCTACGAAACCTGGGCCCCATTAGTGATAACCCGGCCAATCTCCATCGGACCCCACCTTCTCAACCCGAACCAGTTTCTTTTAAATCCAAACCCACCAGGCCTGACCCAACAAGCTCCAGCCCAAGCTGAACCTGACCCGATCCAACTCATTAGGCCAAGTCCAGGCCTCACCTGACCCAAACACAACCCAAGCCTGATCCAAACCTCCTGACCCGAACTTGACCCTTCCCATGAGGCCCATTAGCTGCATGGGAGAGGACAGTCCATGAGATCTGAACTCTCCCCTCCCCCTTAAACCTCGTCTTTCCCTCTCAATCTCTTAACACCCAGGCCTTTTCCCTCTCAATCTCCTAACACCCAAGCCTTTTCCCTCTCAATCTCTTAACACCCAGGCCTTATCCCTCTCAATCTCTAACACCCAAGCCTTATCCCTCTCAATTTCAAACTCCCAGGCCTTATCCCTCTCACCCATGTGCATATCTCCTGATCCCACCCATTCTAGATCCCGAATCTCCATCTCTACGCCCATCATCCTCCACCCAACCCATCTCCTCCAGGCTCCATCTTCTTCCCAGCAAAACACCGATCATTCCCTCTGATCATCTTTCCATCACATGCAGAACCTCTCCACCGTCATCCTCCTCCCAGACGCCCATCTCTTCATCATCCATCACACCCCTCATCTCCATCTTCACGCAGGCCCACCTCTCCATCTCATCGCCCACCACCCTCTCCATCTTTGCGCCCAACTCCCGGACGACCATCTCATCTCACAGAACCTATCTCCTATAACCCATCACTCCATCTCCATCTTGTTCGTGCCACATTTCCATGAGCACATATATTGTCGATTCCGTGTCAAAGAATTCAAGACCTTGCCTCTCAGAGTTTCACAAGGAAGATCAAGTTTGAAGGTCAAAAGATCAAGTCTTGGAAGGCTTGAATTCATCAAGGAAGACCTCCATATGAGTGACAACCTATTCAGGTAAATGGGACCCCAAACCAACCAAGAGATGGTCCTAAAAACCCTTAGTTTAATGGCTTATTTAATAGGTTTTTAGAAAATGTTTTTTGAGCCTCTTCAAGACTCAAAACTGGTCCTAGAGGTCAGCTAACCGCCATGTCTCACGGTCACCTCGCGGTTACTTTTCCGGAAGCTTAATGTACATTTTTCTGTGAAAAATCGGTTACCTTGCGGTTACCTAGCGGCTAGCCCCTTTGAAAATTCGGCTAGCCTCTTTGCCCACCGACAGCTTACCTAAAACTAGCCGTTTATGACCGTTGGGGTAGCGGCTAACCGCGGATTTGAAGGGGGCTAGCCGCCAAGAGCCGTTAGAGAGCCGTTTGAGGGTTGTTTGTAAATAGAAAAGGCCCCAAATCATCCAAGTGTGCTCCAAGATCATGAGAGCTCATGTCCTAACCATGGTATATCATATTTGAGCTCTCATAGATCATTTCACACACACTATGAGCTTGTATTGGCAAATCTAAGAGCTTCATTAGCTCAAGGAAAGTGTGAGGTGTGAAAACCATATCATCTAGGGAAGAACTTGAGCCATCAAAAGTTAAAATCCATATCCCTAGATCAAAGACCTCTTCCCTTGATTGAGCACAACATTGGAGCATCATCATCAATATCAAGGAAGCATTGCAAGAGGCATAAAAGCTTGGAGCTACGGTGACAAGCTTCGAAGAGCATCCTCTGGACTTCCTCAAAGGGGTAAGTGGCAACCTCCAGATTTTGTCAAAAAAGGCAAGTGTTCTTCCCCCTCACTTCATTCAATTTAGAGCATTGTAAGAGTGGCTTATTTCTTTGTGATTTAACCACTATAAAAATTGTAAAGGGGAGTAGATCTTTGTGATCGAACCTCGTGAACAAAAAGGGGATTAGATCTTTGTGATCGAACCTCGATAACAAAATTGATGTAGAATCATTACTTGTGTAGTTTGATTCTTCATAGTGGAACCAGGGGACTGTGTGGCCCTTGAGAGTGGATGTAGGTCTGTGTGACCGAACCACTATAAATCCCTTGTGTCAATTTCTCTATCTCTATCGCTTGTACATGATTTACATATCTATATGTTGTGAAGATTGATACGGATGATATTTCATCATTGAGTTTAATTGACACACACGCACTCGTGCGAAAACAACATTGAACATATTGGTAGATCATATATTGTCTAGCACACACTCTTTAACATATATTCACTTGAGCACCTTGGTTACATAGTTATATTTACTTTGATGTAAATCACAAGTGAATTTGTGAAGAGTGTTTTACACACACTTGTGCTTATTAATATGAAACTAATTGTCATATCTTTGCTTGTTTAAGCACTCAGACATTGAACACATATTCTGCATAAGTTGTATCCTTAAATGTATTCATTGTGTTCTTTCTCCTAGTTAGGATTAGAATTGGACTGAGATACTTTTAATTGGCAAAGAATTTTAATTAGTCCTATTCACCCCCCCTCTAGGACTTGCACATTGGCCCTAGGCGCACTTTCACATCTCTCTCCCCATCATCGTCCTCTTTTCCCTCGCCCAACGCATCTTCCTCATCCTAGGCCGTGGGCGTCCTAGTCTCCCTCGCACGCACCACTACACATCCGCACGCAACAGCCGCTGGACACATGCAGCAGCACCTTCTTCCTCCTCCTTGCGTTGCTGGACGTCTCCCCCTGCACCAGGTACGCCTTCTTCTCTTCGTCCCCACCACCTGCACCCACTGCACACCGTCCCTCTCTCTCTCTCTCTCCCCATCTCACGCTCACTCTCTCTGTCTCTCCTCTCTCATGCTCTTTCTTCTCTCCTCTACCCCACTGCGCACCACCTTCTTCCAGTCTCCCCGTCCTCCCTCTTCCCCATCTCTCTGTCTCCCTCTTTCCGTTCTCTCTCCCTCTCTGATCTTCTGCCCCCCTCTCTCCTTCTTCTTCTCTCTCTCTCTCTCCCCCCATGCTTTTCCTCTCTCCCCTTCCTTGTTCTCCTCTCTCCCTCTCCTTCTTCTTCTTCTTCCACTCCCCTGCAACACCGCCACATCCACCTACACCCCTCTCTCTCCCTCATCTCCTTCTTCCCCTCTCTCCTTCTCTTTCCCTGCTTCTTCTCTCCACGTTCCTGCACCTGCATCACTGCCACACCGCCCCTTTTCATTCTTTTCTTCCCTTCTTCTCCATCTTTTTCTTTCTCCACTTGCACACCCCACACGCACCCACTGCGCACCGTCCCTCTCTCTCTGCTTCCCTCTTTCTCTCTCCCCATCTCACCTCTCCAGCTCTGTTCTCCCTCACTGTGTGCCACCCTCTCTCTCCCTCTCTCATCTCTCCCTCGCCACCTCTCTGCCGCCTCTCCGCCTCTGTTCCCTCTCTGTCTCTCCGCCCTCTCTTTCTTCCCCTCTTCCCTACACACGCCCCAGCGGCACCAAAGCACCACACCTTCGTTCCCACTCCCCCTTCACTACACCGTTGCACACCCATTGGGGGTTCCTCCATCACTACTGCACCCACTGAACTGCACTAGCCTTCTCATCATCCCAAGAGCCTACCTGAAGCCATCTAGTCACAGGAAACCATTCCATCCGACACCCCTGCTGCCCCGTCTCGACCAAGCCCCTTTTAAATTTGGCCAAACCACAACCGCAGCTAAGCAGAGCCCACACTTTTGCAATCGTCATCTACCTGCCCAGTCCACTTGTTTAACCCAAGCCGACCCACTCACCAACCCAACCCGTGCATGCACAGCCCAGTTCCATTTCTGCTATTCACTATGTGTTTTTAATTCTCTAGTTACTGTGTTGCCTTTAATTATTTATTTATGTTTTCATGCATCTAACACGCCCATGCATCTAGTAAATTTCCAATTTCATTGCTTATTTTAAATTATTCCTAGCTAGTATCAAACCTGTCCATATATAAAACATGCCCATTCATCATACAATTGGCAGCATTTTCTTCACTTTTATCTTCCATGTTCAAACTTTACTCAATGGAATTTAGGACTACCTATTTCATTTGAAATGAACAAAACAAAAATAAAATAAAATCAAACAAAACCAAAATATATATAATTAAAAAGCAATAAAAATAATTAAAATTAGAATTTTAGCTACCCTATTAATTAAAATGATTAGGCTAAATTCAATACTTGACTTCTTTTTCTCATCCCTCCTCTCATTAGGATTAGGAAATGTTATTTAGGAAATTTCAAATAAATTCTTAATAAGAAAATTAGAAATTCACTCCCCTCTTCTTCCCATTTCATTAGGATAAATTAATTTAGGATCTTAGGCCCTATAAATAAACTCAGAAACCAAAATAAAAACAATAAAAATCAAAAAGACCAAAAACAGAGTAAAAGATATTAAAAAAAGAAACCAAAAATATTAATAAATTGGAGTTAGAAATTATACAGTAGCCTAGACTGATTAGGTCAGACCCCGGACCTAGATCTAGGTCTCCCCCTAGCCAGCTTAGACTACCCTAATTTCTTAAACTTCAACTAATTAGGCCCCACTCTCTCTCCGGGCCCCGCTAAGGGATCGGAAGAGCGGATGTGGGTGGTTAGGACCTTAGGATAGGGTAGAGATCCATTAGGGAAATGGAATAGTTAGATTGAATCCAAGTAGGAACTCCCCTAGCCCCAATTATTAAAAATCCGAAAAAAACTATAAAACATACAAAACGAATCCCAAAAATATTTTCTTCTCTTTTCCTCCACCTCTGGTGCCAAATATTTATCTGAACTCAATGATTAATGGGAATAGAGGCTGATTCCGAGAACCTGAATTAATGAGAATGACGAAACGAGACTAGTGATTTCACACACCCCAATATCAGGTTATTCACTACCGGCCCATCATCGGCCACCCTCAATCAATCCCGGCCCAACATCGGCCATTTTTATCTTACTTCTGGCCCATCATCGGCCATGCACTTCTATCACATGCGTATCGCAAGCAAACCCATAGAAATCACAACTCGAAGTTTCATCTGCATCATTCTTTCGATTCGAAGAATCAGCCTTTAAACCCTAGGTCGTCAAAGGACATTGAAGGGGGTACCCAGGAATGGGGTTGATCCTCTTCTAAATATTTGGCACCTTTCCCCTTATTTTCTTAGTTTATTTTCATTTTAAATCGCTTATCCCCTAGAATACTTGGATTTAACTTTAATTAGTCTGTTCAACCCTGGATGTTGATTTCCCCTGCCTAGTTCATTATGGTCCCATCTTGAAGCCCGTAATTTGACCCTTGACCCAAGTTCAACCCGAATTGAAAAACCCAAATTAAGTGATAAGACAACAGTCGTGTGTCGCCGGCGGCACATTAGACGAGAGAAGAACCCACACCATTTTCCTCCCGCATTCTTTCAGCTTTCGTCGAAGGACGGTGTTACGGCCGAATCCGTAATTGGCGATCGTGATCCGTCGATTTTGAGGGTAGTCGGAATCCTCATTTTCGATGTATTTTTTTATCTCACACTGTTGAATGGCGATTCCCCTCTCGGGGGGGATCAAAATTCACATCCGACAAAGATCATTTAAGTTAACAATCCCCAAGAATAATGGCCAACAAAGGCCAGTACAACCCAAAAGTATAAATCAAAACATTCTATAAATTCCCCCAAAATGTTGCGCAACTCGTAGCTCAAACCAATGTCTACATGACATTGTCAGCTTGCCATTCTACTAAGCGTTGCGGTTCACCGACCGCCTCCTCATGCTCCTCCTCAAAGGCAATAACGGGGACGGGACCTAAGTACCACAAAAATGGGTCAGACACGACGGTCTGGCAGGTGGGTGAATAGATAATACAGTTTAAGAAAACAAACATAATGAAACAATGATTGTTATAAACATGATGACTTGTTGAAATAAGGTACAAATGCAAGATAAATCATGAAGGTAACCAAAGGAAAGGAACTGACAAGATGACAACCACACTTAAGCTAAATCCTCCATCACTGGTGTGATGAGAGCACACTAAGGGTGTTGATCTCGGAGCACACGAGGTGACGAGAAGCAACTATATACATATATAATATACTGAGCAAAACCACGGCCGTAGAACCGGGTGACAGAACATAACATAATTCAAACTGCAGCTGACAGAAGCTAAAGGGGGACCCCAAGTTGGTGGATCAAACCAACAAGGTCGTCTAAGCTTAGTGGTGCCGACTCATAGGTTAAAACACATTCAAAACATATACATATCTAAAGTAGTGTATAACACTCAAAACAGACTAAACTGAGGCTCGTAAGCGCATGTAACACAATCATATCTTATCCAAATGCATAAGGCTGATCAATTACACAAATTATAGATTTTAGTGGATTTTGAAATACCACTTGTACTAATATGTGAAAACTGACAAAACGTATGAAGTTTGATAAAAGCAGACACTATGAACCCCCACCAAATTCTGGACCAAACATTGAGGCTTCAAGATATAAACAATAGGTATAAGGGTCCTGTATGTCGATTAAAATTGATAGCAAGGTACTCCGAAAGGTTTGAGACATCCCGGGGTCCCTATACAAATTGATGAATCCATTATTCTCAATAAATCTCCGGATTTGGGGTTCTTTTCCAAATCAGTCTCCTAAAACACCTCTTATTCCTCCACATCATATTAGGGCTTCAAACCAACTTCACTAGACCTTAAAATAACTTTTGAATATGTTTGGAAACAGCCCAGTAATTCTATACAGTTCGCTCAAGCGAACTGAAAGGTTCGTTCGAGCGAACAGTATTCTGGGAGGGGTTCGCTCGAGCGAACTGGTCCGAGTCAGGGAGGGTCGAGCGAACAGTTAGGATGGCTCAAGCGAACAACTCTCTAGAAGGGGTTCGCTCGAATGGACTACTTCAAGTCAGAAAGGGTCGAGCGAAGAAAGGTGGAGGCTCGAGCGACCAAGGTTCTGGGAGGGGTTCGCTCTAGCGATGATGAGGTCGCTCGAGCGAACTGCTTCGAAAGAGGAGAACTCGAGCGAAGATGTGGTTGGCTCAAGCGACAGGCATTCTGTGAAGGGTTCGCTCGAGTGAATAGAGGTTCGCTCGAGCGAACTGCTTCAGAAACACTATGATTCAGCAGTCCGAACCTCCAATTCCCTTCTCTTCACAACCTCATTCAAGCCAACCTTTAGCACAACTTTTATGGCCATCTTTCTACATTTTTCAGCCACATCAAGTCCTCCAATAACCACCCACGTAAGAATCCAAACCACATTTAATTCTTCATAATACATACTTCATTCAATGCAAGAAACAACCCACATAAATGAAGATGTAAAACTAACCAGTGACCTCTAATCAAAAACTATGTATTCATTTATTTCCAAAAGGCATAACAAAAGGAAATGCTCATCAAAATATTCATTTGCATGCTTGAATAAACCATGGAACATCAATGAAAACAATGATGAAAACTTAATAAAGCATGAAATCCTCAAAATACTCTCTCCATCCACTTGCCTTGGTCTCCAATTAAGCTAATAAGCTCCTAATTACCCTTTCTCAAGCCAAAATCACAATCTACACAAAACCGCCAAAAATGACATTCATTACAACTCTAAAAATGGTAAAACAAGGAATAGGAAGAGAAAGCTTCCAATAATGAAGATGGAGTTTCTCTTGGGCTAAAAGAATACATATCTAAAAGATGGAAAGGATCACTTACTTGGAAGGTCCCCAAATGGAACAAAGTAGTTCAAAATGGGCTTTAGAAGAGGTGTATTTCTTCACAAGTTGTATCAATGGAAGGCTCTCAATGTGAGGAGAAAGATTGTAGCCTCCATTTCTCCTTTAGCAATAGTTTGAGAGTGATTGAGAGATGAAGAAGCAAGAAGAAGAGTAAAGAAAACCCTAGGCTGAAGCTCTCCTCTATCTCATGGAAATTGCAAGAAGAGGAAGAAGGGAAAAGGTCTTCTCCTTATATAGAAAATGGGCGTGGGTCCCACAACTTAAAAATCCAAATGGGTTAAAACATCGCTCTACGGGCTTCGGACGGATTCGATGAAGAAGGAAGAATTGATCGTCGAAATTTCTAGTTTCCAAAAAGTATATATTCCGAGGGTTTCGGAGATATCGAAAATAGTGTCTAGATTTTGTGCAAAAAGACTATTTTACCCCTATCACTAGCAAAGTAGGGTTTAGAGGTCTCGAACGGAAACGGGGCAAATACGAAAGTTGTCGGAAACAATAAAAAAAGTAAAATGGGGAAAAATATAGATTTTTTTGAATATCACATAATTCCCAAAATTACACAAAACACTATAAAGGAAACCCCCAAAGGGTCCCACTAAATCAAAAGAGTTCCCAAAAATAATTCAAAGCTATAAGAAGCTATTCTAATCCAAATTTAATCCAAACTCACTAATCACACTTATAACTAAAGCACATCTTAATTAGCACTAATCGGAAACTCTCGAGGCGGGGTCTTACAAACGCCCCAGCCACTTTCTAAAGATGTATGGTTAGTATATTTTCATATTATATTGAACATATCATAGAAGTCTTTATGGATGATTTCACAGTTTTTGGAGACTCCTTTGATAATTGTTTGCTTAACCTTACACTTGTTCTTAAAAAATGCATAGAAACTAACCTTGTGTTGAACTCTGAAAAATGTCATTTTATGGTTGAACAAGTTATAGTTTTGGGTCATGTTGTTTCATCTAAGGGAATTGAGGTAGATAAAGAAAAATTGATATTATTCAATCTTTACATTATCCCACTAATGTGAAGGAAGTTCGTTCTTTTCTTGGACATGCAGGTTTTTACCGAAGATTCATCAAAGACTTCTCCAAAATGGCATTACCTCTGTGCAAGTTGTTACAAAAAGATGTAGTTTTTGCATTTGATGAAGAATGTAAAAAGGCGTTTGATAAGCTAACGGAACTATTGACTTCTTCCCCAGTTATCCAGCCCCCTAACTGGAACTTTCCTTTCAAGATAATGTGCGACGCAAGTGATTATGCAGTTGGCGCTGTTTTGGGTCAAAGAATTGGAAAAGCGTCTCATGCCATTTATTATGCTTCAAGGACTTTGAATGATGCT
This sequence comes from Persea americana, assembly GCA_029852735.1. Classification (NCBI taxonomy): domain Eukaryota; kingdom Viridiplantae; phylum Streptophyta; class Magnoliopsida; order Laurales; family Lauraceae; genus Persea; species Persea americana. The sequence goes on from CM056816.1 coordinate 23,023,138, forward strand.
TAGAGAAATTATTCTACTACTGAAAAAGAACTCTTATCTGTTGTTTTTGCTTTAGAAAAGTTTAGATCTTATTTTGTTGGTACTAAAGTCATTGTTTACTCTGATCATGCAGCTCTTCATTATCTGATGATGAAGAAAGAGGCAAAACCAAGATTAATAAGATGGATACTGCTATTGAGTGAATTTGATTTGGAGATCAAAGACAAAAGAGGGACAGAAAACCATGTTTCAGATCATTTGAGTCGGTTAGCACATGTGGAAGATAAACTTCGTCTGCAGGAAACTTTCCCTGACGAGCAATTGTTCTCCGCGAGTGCGACATTACCCTGGTATGCAAATATTGTAATTTTTTTGGTTACTGACATGTTACCTCCTGATTCGTCAAATGCTTAAAGAGACAAGACCAAGAGTGATGCCAAATACTATGTGTGGGATGACCCATACTTATGGAAGCATTGTGCAGATCAAGTGATAAGAAGGTGCGTCCCTGAAAATGAAATTATTTCTATTCTCACCTTTTGTCATTCTTATGCTTATGGAGGTCACTTTGGAGCTAAGAGGACTGCTAGAAAAGTGCTAGAATGTGGTTTCTATTGGTCGTCTTTATTCCAAGATTCATATTCTATTTGTAAGTCATGCGATCATTGTCAAAAGACTGGTAATATCCCAAAGGAATGAGATGCCACAAACCCCCATACTATTCTGCGAAATTTTTTATGTTTGGGGCCGATTTCATGGGACTGTTCCCAGTATCTTTTGGTTATGTTTACATTTTGCTTATTGTTGATTATGTCTCGAAATGGGTGGAAGCTAAAGCCACCGGGACTGATGATTCTAAAGTTGCTACAGATTTTATCAAGTCTAACAAATTCTCCAGGTTTGGAATTCCAAGAGCACTAATAAGTGATCGAGGCACTCACTTTTGCAATCGCACTGTGGAGACTTTGCTGAGAAAGTACCATGTGACTCATAAGGTGTCAACTGCCTATCATCCGCAAACTAGTGGACAAGTGGAAGTGTCAAATCGAGAGATCAAGTCCATCCTTGAAAAGACGGTTCATCCAAGTTGAAAAGTTTGGAGTTTGCGCTTGGATGATGCCTTATGGGCATATAGGACTGCATATAAGACGCCCATTGGTATGTCACCTTATCGGTTAGTTTTTGGGAAACCATGCCACCTTCCAGTTGAATTGGAACACAAGGCGTATTGGGCTATCAAGAGTTTCAACATGATGATAGATGAAAGTGGAGAACATAGAAAGTTGCAACTACAAGTGTTAGAGGAAATTCGCAATGACGCATATGAGAGTGCAAGGATTTACAAGGAAAAGATGAAGGCTTTTCATGACAAGATGATCTCTAGGAAGGAGTTTAGAGTTGCTCAAAAAGTCCTTCTATACCAATCACGGCTTCGTCTGTTTCCAGGTAAGTTGCGTTCTCGTTGGATTGGGCCTTTTGTTGTTACTAAAGTTTTTCCACATGGTGCAGTTGAAATTCAAAGTTTAGCCACTTCCAAAGTGTTCAAGGTAAATGGCCATAGACTTAAGCCTTTCTATGAAGGTTTACAAGTAGAGGAGGTGGATAAATTGGACCTTCAAGAACCAATTTATGCTGATTGAAGACGGAAGCATAGAGTCGAGCTAACGACAATAAACAAAAGCGCTGCTTGGGAAGCAACCCAAGGGCAGTTCGTTCCTTTTCTCTTTATTTTTCCATTTATATTTTGGTTATTTTTTACTTTTCTTTGCATTTTATTTTACATTGGGGACAATGCAAGCTTTAAGTGTGGGGGAAGGAATTTAGGTTGTGTTTAATTTATTTTCCAAAAAAAAAAAAAAAAAAAGGTGGGGAGAGAGTGTTTTGTTTTTGTGGTTTTTGATGAGCAAGATTCAATTAAGCTTGAAAAATTCATGACATGATTGATTTTCCTTGCAGATGGTAATGACTGAATTTGGTAGACAAAAAGCTGGTGAGATTTTGAGCCTTTAGACTGACACATCCATATCAGTCTCATTATTTTCCTTCATGAGAGATATTCTTCCATGGATTTGCTTCTTTAGATCTTGCCTTGATTCTCTTCGAGGTCACATAGAAACAAGCATGCATGAACATGATTGAGGCCATCTTTGTTATAAGCTACTTAAGCCAAATAGCCTACCCTATAATTAATTTTTCCCTTCTGTTGAACCTTGTTTGAGCTTTATTTTTTTCCGTTTATTGTGAACCCACGTTACATGATTTAAACCCGAAAAACAATGCCTTTACCCAAGCCGTAGAACTAGTGGAGCATTGTTCATCATTATGATATGTGTGGGTGTGCAAGAAATAAGTGTGGGGGTGTTTGGATTTGTGGTATGGCTATGACTGGTGAAATGGAACATGTTTTCATTCTCAATTCGTGAGTTCCATTGTTGATATTTTTATTGTTTCAAAAAAAGAAAAAAAAGAAAAGTTTATGAAGTGATGGAGGAAATTGCTAGAAACTACCCATGTTCATAAAGCCTCTTAAAGTTCCAAGAAGGGGTATGTTTATAACTGATAAATACAAAGGTGGAAGTTGTTGCGAAGGATCGTTCCCTCCTACAAAACGAGAAGTGTTCCTTTTGAACGATCTCTTTTTCAATGCAAGAGTTTTACTTGGTTTAAATGCTCTGAAGCTAAATTGAAGAAGCTGCTGAATGGAGTGATTGACTTTACAAGTCTTATATGTTCGAGCTTGAGTTGATTCATCTTTGCTCCACTAGTTTTGATGGCTTTTGAGCTACATTCCCAAATATTTCCCACCTTGATCCTAAACCCCGTTACAACCCTTGAAAAGTATTTATGATTCATGATATACATGTGATCCCAGTGGTGGAGAATAAGAAGATATGCAAGCCTATGGTAGATCATTTCCATTGGAATGAATTTGAGCGAAACACGTACCCTTCAAACATATGAGAGTCGAGTGTTTATTTCCGTGATGGTCTACGTATTTAGTCTACTCCATCTTTGAGTAAAATTCCTTACTCAGTAATTGTAAGATGTTTAAGAATGTTTATTCATGATATGTAATCGCAACCTTGGTATTTTTGAACAAGTAATTTTGAGTTTTGCCCGAGGATGAGCAAAAGTTAAGTGTGGGAGAATTTGATGAGAATGAAAAATGTCATATTTTTCTCCCTTAATGTTTAGTGCTTTATACTTATTTGATGCCTAAATGTACTCATTATTCTTGTATTTTTATTTAGGTACAAATGGAGGCATTAAGTGCAAAACAAAGCTAATTGGGCGATTCTGGACAGTTTGGACATCGCTTCGTAATCTGGGCATAACTCTCTCATCCGAGCTCCAAATGAGATGATTCAAGATGCTATGGAACACCAAGAAAAAGATCTACAACTTTCATGTTTTGAGTTTTGACAGATACTAGCTGCATCAAGATCTGAGTTGCAAGAGACCTGCTCGTACTTGATGCTAAATGGACGAAAAATCAAGCAGAATGGCATTATGGTAAATTTGAAGAAATCAGGAGTTCGTCGAAACATATCCAATATTGGGCTCATATTGTACAGAATGAAAAATGGTGCAACTTTAATTCTTGGGTCGAGTCCAACAAAGCCCAAGTGAGAAGATATGGTCAAGAAGAAGATTTTGACTAAGTTAGAATGTAATTGATTATTTTATTCCATCTCCAATCCCACACCACTTCAAATTCTCTCAAAACTCACGGGTGCATTCCATCTCCAACGTCCTCTTTCTATTCTCTCTTTCATCTATCATCCTCTCCTACTTTATCTCTCCCTCATTTTCTTTTCTCTCAATCACATGGGCCCAACTACCTATTTTTTTCTCTCCTAACTCTACCCTACTTCACATCTATAAATACCACATGTTCTCTACACAAGAGGATGATCATCTTATTCTCTCCACCCACGTATTCTCTCTCCCTCTCTCTCTCTCTCTCTCTCTCTCTCTCTCTCTCTCTCTCGCTTTCTCTTTCTTTCTTTTCTTCTTTTCTTTTATTAATTTTGTAAGTTTCTTTTATGACCATGCGTGGCTAATTTTCTGTAATTGATCGAAGGAGACTGAAGCCTCGGAATAAATACTGTGAGATCTAATTTATTTTTATTGTTCAATTTATGCTTTGAATGTAGGTTGTTCTTCTATGCTTACTTTGTTATCATGATTGTTTCGTTTAATTGCTAGGATGCATACTAGTATATTTTTCGTTGCAATCTACTGCTAAATTAGAAATCAAATCCGCAATTATTTGATCCCTCTAATTTGCGAAGCAACTGATATTTAATAAATTACGGCGTTAGTGATTGTTAGATATTAGGAAGAACACTTGGCTAAATTAAATGCAACCGCATGTGCTTGTGTTATTTAGGTTCATCGATCTCTCTAAGTTTAATTTTATTACTAAATTAAATCTATAGCGCTTGTCTTAGGTTGTTTAGTAATTAGGGTTAATTAGAGAGCATGTTTTCTAATTAACTAATTAAGGAGGCAGGAATTTAATTCCAACGATGAATATTCAAAGTGTTAGTTGATTTATTTTTGCATCAATGATCAGTTTTGAATTTCCGATGGTGGATGTTAACTTTGACCAATGCTTGCTCATTTGATTGAATTCGTTACTTTGTTGCTCTTTGTTTGCTTTTATTTATTTTTTCCTTTCAGCATAGACAAAACCCCTCATATTTGATCACATAGCATAAAAATTTGGTTAAACACTCTCCGTGGGAACGATCCTTACTCGCACTACTACATATATTTTTAGGAGTAAAGGTTTTATTATTTTTGGGTGCCTGCGACAGCACGACCACGAGGATCTTGCAACGTCTTGCCATAGAGCAAGAGCAGGATCGCTTCAATCAACTTTGTCATAGTCCAGAACCAGAGGTCCCAGAAAACCTACAAGAATCTCCTACGGTAACTCCAGAAAATGAAGAAAGCTGCTGGACCAATGATCCTCTTACATCTAAAGGTGAGTCTGAATCCTAGCAGTGCGTTCTAGAGGCATCCTCTATCCGAGTTGCTTGCAATGCGATAGCTCGGGATGATAGTGCCTCTGAAGCTCCATCTGCCAAAGCTGCAAACTCTCAAACTACGTCTGGTAGCATATCTTCTGAAGCTACATTTTCTCAGGTAACTTCCACTGAGATATCATCTTCTCAGCCTTCGTCTGCAGAAACTGTGACATCGGAATTCAAGCCTCTTACGACTGATCACCATGAAGAAGCTCTGGCCGATGAAGTCTTCAAAGAAAACCCGGTCAACTGGTCTCAGATACCCGACCTCATAGGTGATGTCTGGACCGATGAAATACTCAACAAAGAGGAAAAGTTACTGGATGTTGTTCAAGACTTGTTCCCGGAAAATACTCCATGCAATGCAATAACTGAAGATGGCAATGCTGCTACGGAAGCATTTTCAGCAAATGAGAAGGATCAACCCCTTGATCCAGAGGGTGATCTTCCAAACGAAGAAACTTCTCCAGAAGCTCTTGAAGTTGGTAGAGGTACCCGCTCTGGCCAGGATTACCACAAAAGTTACAACCAATCTTCTTCTTCTTATGTAAATCCTTCGAGAAAACAAGCTGTAAATGCCCCAAGTGGCAACAATAATGAAAATGCAGGCCCTAAGAAGGCTTTCAAGTATGACTTGATTGAGCACTTCATACCTGCACGACTGCACATCCTAGACTTATTACGAATGTCACCACAAACTCGTGATAGTTTTATTTTAGAACTGCAAAGACTGAATGCGGATGTTGATAAACATGCCCCGCAAGTCCTACAAATTGAAATGGACTATAGGATCAGAAAGTCAAATACTTCCTCAAAGGGAGAAACGAAGAAAACTGGCGGATCATGCATTGAATGCCTGTCGGTCCAAAAAGCAGCAAGTGCTACCATCGCCTTCGATAAGGAAGACCTCCTGCTAGGTGAGACGAAGGACAACTGACCCCTGTACTTCACAGGGTATATTAAAGAGATGTTGATACGAAAAATCCAAATCGACCCATGTTCTGCACTTAACCTCATCTCTACTTCGGCACTTGAAGAGCTGGGTATCCCACCTAGCAAGCTGAGCCACACATCCGTGTCCATCTTTGGATACGATGGAAGCACTCAAAGCCCTATCGGCAAAATCAGGTTTAGGTTGCAAATCGGTGATCTTATCTCTGAAGTCACTGTGTATTCGATAAAGACCCCTTCGTGTTACAACATCCTTCTCGGACGCCCCTGGATACATGAGAATGGTGTCGTCCCTTCAACTCTACATTAGTGCATTAAGTTCGTTGGCGACGATGGCTTGATACATCAAGTGTTTGCAGACAGAAAGCCCTTCAAAAGCAAAGAAGTCCATTTTGCAGAGTGTCGGATGTGAATTTTGATCCCCCCCCCCCCAAAAAGGGAATCGCCATTCAATAGTGTGAGATAAAAAAATACATCGAAAATGAGGATTCCGACTACCCTCAAAATCAACAGATCACGATCGCCAATTACGGATTTGCCCGTAACACCGTCCTTTGACGAAAGCCAAAAGAATGCAGGAGGAAAATGGGGTGGGTTCTTCTCTCGTCTAATGTGCCGCCGGCGACACACGACGATTGTCTCGTCACTTAATTTGGGTTTTTCAATTTGGGTCGAACTTGGGTCAAGGGTCAAATTATGGGCTTCAAGATGGGACCATAATGAACTAGGCAGGGGAAATCAACATCCAGGGTTGAACAGACTAATAAAAGTTAAATCCAAGTATTCTAGGGGATAAGCGAATTAAAATGAAAATAAACTAAGAAAATAAGGGGAAATGTGCCAAATATTTAGAAGAGGATCAACCCCATTCCTGGGTGCCCCCTTCAATGTCATTTGATGATCTCAGGTTTAAAGGCTGATTCTTTGAATCGAAAGAATGATGCAGATGAAACTTCGAGTTGTGATTTCAGTGGGTTTGCGTGCGATACGCAGGTGATAAAAGTGCATGGACGATGATGGGCCAGAAGTAAGATAAAAATGGCCGATGTTGGGCCGGGATTGATTGAGGGTGGCCGATGATGGGCCGGTAGTAAATAAGCTGATATTGGGGTGTGTGAAATCACTCGTCTCCTTTCATCATTCTCATTAATTCAGGTTCTCGGAATCAGCCTCTATTCCCTTTAATCATTGAGTTTAGATAAATATTTGGCACCGGAGGTGGAGGAAAAGAGAAGAAACTATTTTTGGGATTGGTTTTGTTGGTTTTATAGTTTTTTGGGATTTGTTTTGTTGGTTTTCTAGTTTGTCAACTTCCTTTTTCACCTTCACCGCGACGTCAGGGACCATTCTTCTCAGCTTCTGTTTAACCGGTCTCGCACTCTCTTCTAATGGAATTTGATGTTCTACCAGAAGCGGGTCTAGTCCTGGCATGTCATGGTAGTCCGACGCAAATACGTCCTGATATTCATCCAGGACTCTAAGGATCTCTTCTTCTTCGCCGAGTTCCAAGCATGCACTAATCTGGACTAGCTTGGGCCTTTCCTCAGTCCCCAAGTTGATCTCCTTTGTCTTTTCGGCCGTCGACTGAGTTTGCTTGTCAAACCTCTTGATGACCCTTTGGAACTCTTCCGAGACTTCATCGCCTTCTCCTTCGGCATCTACTAATTCATAAACGCCCATCTCATCCTTTACGTTCTCGGTTCCCGAAGATGATTCTGGCTCTGAAATAATGGGCATCGACTCATACCCTATCTTGCTAATTTGGCTCATGATTTCCTCTAGCCGTGATTACTCTACCGGGGGAATTTTCCAGCGCTCAGGTCTTCTTATGGCCCTACAATAGTCAAAGGTCTCTACTCCTAAACTACTTACATTTTTGGGTTTTTGGTTTTTCTACTTTTTTGGGATTTTGGGGTTTTGTGATTTTTTTGGGTTTTTAGAATGATATGGTACAGGTTGGGTTGAGGAGGGGCTATCTAAGGAGGAAGATCGCTGCCCCGGGCAATGCCGAACTGCGGGGCGATATACCACTTTGTCACCTTTAGGATTTTCGATCTCCTAGGTTTTGCTGTCTTATACTGAAGGTCCTACTCTCCAGTGTCACCACGCAGCTGGCCAGTATACGACTTCTTGCTATCGGGGTCTTTGACTTCCCAGGTTTCATAGTCGTTTCTCTTTTCGGAAATCGGCATTTTTTTTGGGCAATTTCACCGAATCACTAGTACCAATCATGTTACAAGACAACATTTGGAAACTTTCCTCCAGGGGGGAACTTGAACCCCTAATTTCATCAGATTTATGGAATTCTTCCCAGGTGCCAAAGATGTCTTCGTAAGTTTCGACCTCCTCGTCGTCAGACGACGAATCGGTTATACCTTCTATCAAGAGTTCTTTCCCTTTTTCCTGGGGGTGGATCTGATGGCATCCTTCTCCGTTGGGAGGTTCATTGGGGTCCAGGAGCTTGCTATGCCTAACGAAGTGTTCCCCTAGTTTTCAATCCTTTCTGGAGAGTGTTACCTGATCATACGGGCTGAATCCCAGTCCTTCTATTCCTATCCTTGCTTCCAGGATAATGGGGTCAAGAATCCCATCCTCATTCCTACCTAGCCCCAATCCGGGCTGATATCCAAGTTTTCTCATGAGATTCCAGCCATGTATGCACTCTTTTCTTAATGGCGGTTCAGGTAGAGGGACCGGATCTGGTGTCATACTCCGAACGGGATCGATGTCCGTCAGGGAAATGGTGGGATCAACCCTATATCCATGGGTTTTGGTTTCAGGCGGGATAGGGGTCGGTCGCAAGGTGGGAAGTATCTGAAGTCCTTTTGGTTCGATCACAGGCGGGTCCCCCATTAGCTTCACGATTTTTCCTAAGTGGGGAAACTTAATACATTGGTGCCTAATGGACATGACGGCCTTCATGTGATTCAGCCAGCGACGCCCTAATATCAAGTTGAAGGTCGCTAGGATATCCATGACGTAGAATTCTTCAGGTACTGAGATCGGGCCTGCTTGCACCAATAACATGATCTTCCCACAAACGTTCTTCCTATTTCCATCATATCCTGTCACCACCAACGGAGCTGGGGTTAGGTCTTTGGCAGTTAGATCCAGCGTCTTGTATGTTTTCAGTGGACAGTTGTTTAGGGATGCCCCTGTGTCTACCAAAGCGCCCGATATCTCCTTCTCGGCCACCCTAACTGTGAGATGTAGGGGTGAGGTCCTCGCTTCAGGTGGTTTTTCTTTTAGTTCCTCCGTGGTAAAGTTGAGGATTGGCAAGGATGTCTAAGACGACAAGGACGCAATGGACGCTCGTAGTTGCTCTGGGGTTATAATTTCCGGAACTTGTAAGTGGGTGATGGCGTCCATCAGCTGTTTTCGATGCATAGGGGAAGTCTTGATCATATCGAGGATTGACACCTAAGCTGGTATCTTCGTTAGATGCTCTAGGAGATCATACTCTATCCCAGTCTCCGGCTGAACATGATGTCTCTCTTCGACAACCTCTTCGGTCTGCGCGTTGGGGATTTGTAAGCCCGGATCCGGCGCACTGGCGATCGGAGGTAGCCGCGGTGGGCGGATCCGTCCTGATCGGAGGTGTGCTTATGACGGCCCAACATCCTGGGGGTGATTAAATTGGGAGTGAGTGCTGGTCCGAGACCCCTCATATGTGACATCATCGTCAAAGAACACTTTGTAGAGGTTCGGGGAGTCGATTACCATGCCGGTTTTGATGTTATCTAGTCTGAATTTAGTTTTCCCGTCCCAATTGTCATATTTCCAATAGTCATCATCTTAAAAAAAGTCATCATAGTAGGGCTGATTCTGACTAATGGCTGGCTGGATCGGGAAATCAATTGATTGATGTGACACGGTGGCGACATTGGCCGACGGTCCCTGCAACGGCTGTGTCGAGGTTGACGCAGCGTGTTGTGGCATCGAGTTTGTGTAGATTTGCATGTTCGGCACTCGTTGCGTCGTACCGGTAAGCAGACCTTGGGCTTGTGGCATTTTCTGCGGACCGTAGACTCCCATGGGTTTGATGCTATTCCACTCAATCGCCCCTTCATCACTGAGGTCGTAGATCAAGTCTCTGGCCGTATAGCAATGAGTTAGGTCATGTCCTGCATCCTGTGGTATGCACAGAATCTCGTCCGATCAAGGTGGTCTGGCCATTGCTATTGTCTTTCTGGTGGAAGCTGGATAGCATTTTGTTCTATGAGCGACTAGAAAACAGTGATCCAAGGTTGAGGGAGGGGCGGGTAGTTAGCCCTTTTTGGTCCAAGCCTTCTCTTGTTACCGTCATTGTTTTGGCCTGAATTGTCGTTATAATTGAACGAGACTGCGTTATAATTCGGCCGAGGATTAGTACTCTAATTCGGGTTTTGAGGCATCACCGGCTGATTCATAGGTTGTCGTGCCGGATTTATGTTTTGCCTTGGATGAACGGGTCCCCTTTGGTCATGTGGTTGTTGGTTATATCTTTGATCATTCCGAGGAAGATTCTGGTAGCTCTGATCGTTCCGGAAGCCTTGCGTATTCCCTTGGAAATTAACATCCCGGTTTTGTCCTTGATTCCGCTGTTGGTTGAAATTCATTTCCTGACCAGGATTATATGGCAATAAACCGCCTCTTGGGTAGAGTTTACTTCCGAGGTCGCGCGATTTTCCACTTGATTGGTCACGCGACGGACAATCCTTTTTTGATCGGAGATGCCTAGGTTATTCAATATTCCATCGTCTAGGTTCTGTTTCATTCTCGACAATCGATGGTGTAGGTCGCTCCAATTCATGACTTCCCCGATCGTCATCAATGTCCTCATCGGTTCTTTCATGTTCGAAATGACCATCCTGACTTGTTCCTCCTCCTTCATATTGTAGTCAGACCTCGTGAATTGACTCAGCCATCTCGCGGTGAATTCTTCATAATCCTCATTGTTCTTTCACTTTAAGTTGGCTAAGTCATGCCACAAGGGTTTGTTCTTAGTTAGGTGTTGGTATCGCACCAGAAATTTTTCTATCACATCCTCGAAGGTATTGATCTCGTGTGAGGGCACAGATGTGTACTAAGTTAGCGCATCTCCGGCTAGCGATTCTTGAAAGTAATTAATGAGGAGGGCATCGTCGTCAGCGATTATACGACATTTACTGCAAAAGGACACCAAATGGTGTTGAGGGTCTGTAGTCCCGTCATACGCTACGAACTTTGGGGCTTTAGCTGGGAAGGGTGATTTCTTGGTCTCTTCTTTCTTTGTGAATTCATAGAACCCTAACCTTTTGCCTTGTTGTGACGACGACTTCTTTCTAATTTCACTCTTCGGCCCTTCTATTTTCTTCCACATTTCTCTAATTGCCTGGGAATGAGGGTTTTGATCTTCGTGCGCCTAGCCACGTCTCGGGGCCTCAACTGGGGTTCGATAATAAATTGGTTCTACAAGATCGTGCTGAGGGTCTGGTTGGGGTCCCAAAGGCGCATATTGGTAGCTTTCCTCGGCTTGTGTTCTCCTAGTGGGCCTGAATTTGGGTTTGGTTTCGAGTTCTATTCAGGTCATGAGCTAATCCTAATCGTCGACCCACGTAAGTCAATTGGCGGGAGAGCTCGTGAAGCTCATGAGGGTCTACATCATCCGCAACTTCATCATAATAGAGTGGGGGATCCTGCTCCTCGTCTAACATTTCGTAAGCCGTAGTCAATTGATCTTGATACATTAGAGGTGATCTTTCGTATCCCGTCGGTTGATGATAGGTTAGCCTAAGGCTAGATGAGTTTGGGATCGATCGGCTTACGGAGACAGTCGGGGGAGTCATTGCTTGACGTTGGGGTTGGACTACCTCATGCTGGTATTGATGGTGGATTATGGGTGCGTTCTGCGCGCTGGTGTAAACAGCAGGGCTTCGCCGCGGGACCCTCGGCGTGAGTGATCGAGCTAGGCCCACCTGTTCTTGGCCTATATGGAGGCGTGTGCTTGCATATGGGATCGGGGCTAGTTGCTGTCTTGCTTGTCTAGTGGTGGTCACAATGGATGTATCAAAAGGTGTTCTATATTGGGGGACCATAGAGGTAATCGGTTCAGTTCGGGTAACCGTAGCTGAATGATGGATGACTTGTGAAGTGACCGGTTGAAGCACACGGCGAGCCCGTGTTGTGATGTTGGCATAGGTCTTATGCTCTACCGTCTGTTTGCTCGATCCGACCAAATCCTTATACGTGACTCAAGAGTCGGCAGAGTATGAGTCCTCCTTATTGGAGTTGGAGGACTAGAGTGACTTTTTCTCGCAACTACTGCGTTCATGGGAGAAGGGACCCGTTCGATAATCGGAGGGCCCGATATGCGTGGGGAATAGCGCGGTTCAGATAATGGGGTAGAAAGAGATCTAGAGACCTTAGTATCTAATGGGGGGAAATAAGCCTCACCGATGGCTTGAGTTGCTCCCGGGGCTAAAATAGGAGGAATGTCCAGCATTCCCCATGGGTGATTCGCCATTTGTAAGAAAGTGGGGTGAGAAAAGAAAGACTTTAGAAAAGATGAGAATGGAAAGAATTTAGGAAAGAAGAGAATGTTTTATGGAATTAATGCGGGAAAGAGGAAAGACTAATAGGGCTGCGCTCTTATGTTGTAAAGGGGAGAGCTTCAGCGGGTGGTTATGGGGATGCCAGTTCATATTTGATTTGTACCCATAATGACCCTTAAATAAACAAGACACGGACATTCGGTCATTGATCGAAGGTTCATGTTTCATAATAAAGCTTCTAAAAGACCCAAGTAAACGATAAGACAACGAAAGATGTCCCATCACGATCGCCAGGCTGTTGGCATGGAGATCGTGGGACCTACAAAAGACCCAAACTCGTGATGAGACAATAGAAGAAGTCTCATCACGATCGCTAGGCTGTCGGATGTGAATTTTGATCCCCCCCCCCCCGAGAGGGGAATCGCCATTCAACAGTGTGAGATAAAAAAATACATCGAAAATGGGGATTCCGACTACCCTCAAAATCGACGGATCACGATCGCCAGTTATGGATTCGGCCGTAACACTGTCCTTCGACGAAAGCCGAAAGAATGCGGGAGGAAAATGGGGTGGCTTCTTCTCTCGTCTAATGTGCCGCCGGCGACACACGACGGTTGTCTCGTCACTTAATTTGGGTCTTTCAATTCAGGTCAAACTTGGGTCAAAGGTCAAATTATGGGCTTCAAGATGGGACAATAATGAACTAGGCAGGGGAAATCAACATCCAGGGTTGAACAGACTAATTAAAGTTAAATCCAAGTATTCTAGGGGATCAACCCCATTCCTGGGTGCCTCCTTCAACGTCATTTGACGATATAGGGTTTAAAGGCTGATTCTTCGAATCAAAAGAATGATGCAGACGAAACTTCGAGTTATGATTTCTGTGGGTTTGCGTGCGATACGCAGGTGCTAAAAGTACAAGGATGATGATGGGCCAGAAGAAAGATAAAAATGGCCGATGTTTGGCCAGGATTGATTGAGGGTGGCCGATGATGGGCCAGTAGTAATAAGCTGATATTGGGGTGTGTGAAATCACTCGTCTCCTTTCATCATTCTCATTAATTCAGGTTCTTGGAATCAGCCTCTATTCCCTTTAATCATTGAATTCAAATAAATATTTGGCATCGGAGGTGGAGGAAAAGAGAAGAAACTATTTTTGGGATTGGTTTTGTTGGTTTTATAGTTTTTTTTTTTTTTTAATAATTGGGGCTAGAAGGGCCTAACTAGGGGAGTTCCTACTTGGATTCAATCTAACTGTTCCATTTCCCTAATGGATCTCTACCCTATCCTAAGGTCCTAACCGTCCACATCCGCTCTCCCGGTCCCTTAGCGGGGCTCGGAGAGAGAGAGTGGGACCTAATCAGTTGAAGTTTAAGAAATTAGGGTAGTCTAAGCTGGCTAGGGGAAGACCTAGATCTAGGTCCGGGGTCTGACCTAATCAGTCCAGGCTACTGTATAATTTCTAACTCAAATTTATTAATATTTTTGGTTTCTTTTTTTTAATATCTTTTACTTTGTTTTTGGTCTTTTTTATTTTTATTGTTTTTATTTTGGTTTTTGAGTTTATTTGTAGGGCCTAAGATCCTAAATTAATTTATCCTAATAAAATGGGAAGAAGAGAGGAGTGAATTTCTAATAATTTTTTTTATTAAGAATTTATTTGAAATTTCCTAAATAATATTTCCTAATCCTAATGAGAGGAGGGATGAGAAAAAGAAGTCAATTATTGGATTTAGCCTAATTATTTCTAATTAGTAGGGTAGCTAAAATTCTATTTTTAATCTTTACCTTTTATTTTATTATTTGGAATTGTTTTTTTTTTTTTTTTGTTTTGTTTTGGGGTTTTTTGTTTTTTTTTTTTTTTATTATTTTTAATAAATTATGCAGTCCTAAATTGCATCTAAAGAATATGAAATAAAATTGTAGCTAAGTTATAATGCATAGGCAGGTTGGATGCATGAGCACGTTTTAATGCATGAATCAAGAACAAATTAAAACAAGCCATGACAAAAGGAAATAAAAATGCCTATTTAAATGAATGAACATATTAAATGCATGAGCACAATTTATACATGAATAATGAGGTAAAAGATAAATAGAGAATTAAGCCTAATAGAATAACATAGTCTCAAGCATGCATGTATGGGTTCGGTTTAGAAGAGTGGGTTCTGAAATGGGTTTGTGAAAGTGGGTATAACAGTAAGGGGTGTGCGTGAGTATGCAGCAGTGAAATGAATGGTGTAGTGAAGTGGACTCGGGCGTGAGTGCAGCAGGAGGGTGCAGTTGCATGTGGGGTCAAGAGAAAGAGGAGGAAGATGAAAGGAAAAAAAAGAAAGAGGTGCAGTGGGTGTAGGTGGGTGCGTGCAGCCGTACGGGAGAATGCAGTGGGGAGGAGAAGAGAGGAATAAAGAAAGAAAGAAAGAAAGAAAGAAGAGGAGGAGAAGGTGTGCAGGCGAGAGAGTGCAGTGTGTGCGCAGGGGAGGAGAAGAAGAAGAGAATGAAAGAAAAGAGAGAAAGAAAGAGGGTTGGTTCAGGGGGTGTACAGGCGGAGAAAGAGGAAGATGGAGAAGAAGGGAAGAAAGGAAAACGAGGGAGGTGCGATAGTGATGCATAGCAGCGAGGAAAGAAGAAGTGGGGAAAGGAAGGAGTGAGGAGGAAGAAAGAGAAAGGAGATGGGGAGGCAAAGCTGCTGCTCGTGGGCACAGGGCAGAAATAGAGGGGAGAGAGCAAGGAAGCTAGTGAGAGGGAGCGAGTGGTCGGAGCAGAGAAAGATAGAGAGAGATCAACTAGGAAGGGAGAGGGGTGAGAGTGAGAGCGCAAAAGAGAGAGTGGTAGAGAGAAAGAGCGTACGGACAGAGAGAGAGAGGGAGCAGGAGAGAGAGAGGAGAGATAGAGTGAGGAAAGACTGAAAGAAAGAACGGAAAAGGAAAGAGGAGGGGTGCGTGCAGGTGTAGGTGCAGGTGCAGGTGTGTGTAGAGGGCGGTGAAGGTGTGTGGTGGGTGGCAGTGGTGCGTGTGGCAAAGGGACGAAGAAGAAGAACAAGAGGGAGAGAGAGGGAGAAAACATAGGAAGAGAGGGAGCAAGAAGGAGGGAGAGGAGAGAGGTGTGAGTGAGCGGGTGGCAGTGGCAGAGAAGGGGAGGAAGGGCGTACCTAGCGAGGAAGGAGGAGGCGGCGTCCAGAGGATGGAGAAGGTGCTGCAAAGGATGCTGCGTGGGTGGCATCTGGAGGAGAAGAAGATGCTATGCTGGCGTTGCAGGGGTTGCTGCGGAGGTGCGAGGTGCTTCTGCAGTGTGCGTCTGGCGTGCGTCTGGGGGCTGCGTGCGAGGGAGAAGGAGAGGTGGGCCTGCACGGAGATGGAGAGGGTGGTGGTGATGAAGAAAAGAGGTGGTGGTCTAGGAGATGGGCGTCGTCTGAGATGGGCCACGTGCAGGGGCGTGGTGGCGACTGCTGCTTGTGAGGGAGATGAGCGATGGAAGGAGATGGAGAGGTGGGTCTGGCGCAAGGGAAGAGGGAGAGGCGCTGTGGAAACCGGAGATGAGTGCTGGCGTGGCGGTGCTGCGTGCGAGGGAGAAGAAGATGGGGAGTTCGGGTCTGCGCGAGAATCCTGAGATGGAAGGTGATGGGTACTGTGAGAGATCTGGAACGGTGGGGAAGATGAGAGAGATCTGAGGAGAAAACGGGCGCAGAGATGGAGAGGGAGAGGTGGGCCTGCGTGAAGATGGAGATGAGAGGTGTGATGGATGATGAAGAGATGGGTTCTGCGTGAGATAGGAGATGGACGTGCGTGAAGGGATGGAGTGATGGGTTCTGCCTCTGCGCGAGATGGAGAGATCGGATCCAGGGGCTTCTGCGAGCGTGGAAAGCGATGATGGAGATGGAGTGATGGGTTTCGGTGGAGATGGGTTCGCTGCGTGCATAGAGGAAGATGATGAGAGGGAATGATGGGTGAGAGAGAGCGATTCAGGGAGTCTAAGGTCTGCGCATGAAGAGGATCCTCAGAGATCTAGGATGCGTGGGTCCTTTTTTTGATCGAAAATTGGGAGAAAGGGGATAAAGCCTGGAGTTTGAAATTGAGAGGGATAAGGCCTGGGAGTTTGAGATTTAGAGGGAAACAGAGATATCAGGGGGGATGGAGATGGATGTGTGCCTGAGATGGGCCCTGGGGGGAGATATACGTCTAGGATGAGAGCCCTGGGGGATAGAGATTGGCTCGAGGGAGTTGGAGATGACGAGGGTGAGAGAGATCCTAGGAGGGAGGGGAGAGTTTCCCGGTTCTGGGACATGTCCTCTCCCATGCAGCTAATGGGCCGGGTCGGACGGGTCAAGCTCGGGTCTGGTATGGGTTAGTTTTGGCGTTGGGTCCGGTGGGTTTGGATCCAGGTTTAATGGGTTGTGTTTGGGTCAAGTGAGGTCTGGACTTGGCCTAATGAGTTGGATCGGGTCAGGTTCAGCTTGGGCTGGAATTCATTGGGCCAGGCCTGGTGGGTTTGGATTTAAAAGAAACTGGCTTGGGTTGAGAAGGGGGGGTCCGGTGGAGATTGGCCAGGTTATCATTACTAGGGCCCAGGTTTCGTAGATTTCAATCCGCTCGTCGGATTTCAACATTCTACATATCGATGGAAAGCTCTCGGCGAGTAGGTCATGATGAACTGATTTTCAGGGAAATTAGAGGTCCAGAAATGATAGGTGATTTTTCACGCTAGCGCCCCGGGGATGTGGGACCCGCTGTCATGATTTTTGATCTACCCATCAGATCTTGGAGTTCTATATATGGGCGGAAAGCTCTCGACGAGTAGATCACGATGAGCAAATTCCTGGGGTGATCAACGGCCTAGAGACGATAGGTGACTTTTGACTCGGGACCTAATCAGAATATCATTAAATAGGGTGGACTGAATTGCCCCTCATAGGGTGCCAAAACGAGGTGTCTACACAGAGTCTCAGATGTACAAGGGCGAAAAGGAAAAGGAGGAGGTAAAAATAGCATCATTTGCCGAGAATCTCCAGAAAGATAAAGGCAAGGCTCCTCAGCAATCATCGGAAGAAAACAGGCCTTCCGGCGAGTCTGAAGAGAGCAATCAATCCCCCTTTGTTATCTCTCTCAAATCTTCAAAGTCTTTGGTAATCACCACCAAAACAAATAAGACGAAACAAAAGACTGGGGGCAAGTTTGTTGTCTCCTTCGTGTCTATCATGCAAGACACAGATTCAGATTCGGAGCCAGAAAATGTTACACCGTCAAACCAGGCTGATACTTAGCAAGTTCAGCCCGCTCTCACTTTGATCGAGACACCTGCCGACATGGAAGACCCTGCGTCTGCTTCCTTCATCATTCCAGCAACTTTGGCAAAAGAAAAACCAATCTTCTTCCATAGATCGAGAGCTTCATCATCAAATTCCTTGTTTGAACCTTTCCAAAATGAAGGTATGCCTCAACTATCCCTATATAGTCCGATGGCACAAGCAATCATAAAGAAAATGGGCTATGATGCTCAAAATCCAATACGATTGGGAGGTGGTCGCAGTATTCTCACGCCATTGGAACCCACCCTTACCAAAAGTCAACTGGAGGATTGGAAACTCCACCGTCATATAGACAAATCTTCATACAGGTTGGGGTATGATCCTGACACTCCCATGAGAAAGTTAACACAGAGGCTGCAAAGTCATTTTGCCGACCATGCCTCAACATCTCGTGTCGATGAAAACATCGATCTCCCTAGATATCTCTTTGAAGAATCACCCATCGAGGATCCAGAAAGCTCATCAAATTGGTATGATTTCTCTGATGATGAAGAGGAATTGTCTGATGACACAGACACACGGTTTTCTGACCCAGAAGAACCATTGTCTCCAAAAGAAGTGTAAGACCCCACCCCGAGAGTTTTCGATTAGTGTTAATTAAGACGTGCTTTAGCTATATGAGATTAGTGGAATTTGGTTAAATTTGGATTAGAATAGCTTTTTATAGCTTTGACTTATTTTGGGAATTCTTTTGATTTAGTGGGGCCCTTTGGGGGTTCCTTTATTGTGTTTTGATTGGTTTTGGGATTTATTTAGTAACTCTGGAAATCTGTAGTTTGCCCCGTTTAATGTATTTTATGATTCCCGACAACTTTCGTATTTGCTCTGTTTCCGTTCGAGACCTCTAGACCATACTTTGCTAATGATAGGGGTAAATCAGTCTTTTTGCACAAAATCTAGACACTACTTTTGATGTCTCCGAAATTTGTGAAATATATACTTTTTGGAAACTAGAAATTTCGATGATCAATTCTTCCTTCCTCGTCAAATCCATCCGAGGCCCGGAAGATGGTGTTTTCAGCCCTAAGAGTTGAGTAAGTGGTCGGACCCATTGCCATTTCCTATATAAGGAGGAGCCCTTTTTCCTTCTTCCCCTTCTTGAAATTTCATTGAGATGGAGAAGAGTCCCAGCCCTAGAGCTTTTCTTGCACTTTTCTTGCTTCTTCATCTCTCAATCACTCTCAAGCTATTGCCAAAGGAGAAATGGGTGCTCAAATCTTCTTCCTCTCCTTCTAGGCTCTCCATTGGTACCATTTTTAGAAGAAGCTCTCCATTCCAAGGTCCTTTTTGAGCAAGCTTTGGGTATTTGGAGGCCTTCCATGTAAGCCCTCCCTCTCATCTTCTAGATTGTGCTTCTATTAGTTCTAAAGAGTCTTCAGTTTCATTATTGGAAGCTATCTCTCTCTCTTTCTTGTTTTGTGATTCTAGGGTTATGATTAGTGTCATTTTGGGGATTTTTGTTTAGATCTTTGATTGGGCTTAAGGAGTGGTGATTAGAGTTGATTAGCTTAATTTGGAGGCCAAGGGAAGTGGATAAATAGCTTTCTTGAATGATTTCATGTTTTAACAAGAATTTATGGATTTTTCACTATTCATCTTCTCTTATGTTCCCTGGTTATTAATGATTTTTGAATTGTGCACCTTGCTAAGTTATTTCTCTTATTGGAACTTTTGAAGAATGTACATGCATCATGTTTTGTTAATGTTGATTTTTGGATCATATGTAGTTGTCATGAATTTGGGTACTTTTGCATTGAATGTGAATTGATGGAGGAATACATGTGATTTTGATGGTTTTGAATGGATGGTTGGTGGTGAACTGAATGGTGATTTGGGTAGATGGAAAGGCCATAAATGTTGCCAAGAGAATGGCTTGAATGAAGTTTTGAAGAGAAGAAATGTTGAGGTTCGGACTGCTGAAACGTAGTGTTTTTGAAGCAGTTCGCTCGAGTGAACCTCCATTCGCTCAAGCGAACGCTTCACAAAACGCCTTTCGCTTGAGCCAACCACATCTTCACTCAAGTTCTTCTCTTCCGGAGCAGTTCGCTCGAGCGACCTCTTCATCACTCGAGCGAACCCTTCACAGAACATTGTTCGCTTGAGCCTCCACCTTTCTTCGCTCGACCCTTTCTGACTCGAAGTAGTCCGCTTGAGCGAACCCCAAACTCGCTCGAGCGAACCCTTCCAGAGAGTTGTTCGCTTGAGCCATTCTAGCCATTCGCTCGACCCTTCTTGACTCGGACCAGTTTGCTCGAGCAAACTTATACTCGCTTGAACAAACCCCTCCCAGAATACTGTTCGCTCGAACGAACCCTTCAATCCGCTTGAGCGAACTGTACAGAATTACTGGGTTGTTTCCAAACATGATCAAAAGTTGTTTTGAGGTTCAGTGAGGCTGGTTTGGAGCCCTAATATGATGTGGGGGAATAAGAAGTGTCTTATGGAGATTGATGTATAAAAGAATTCCAATTTTCGGAGATTTATTATGGATAATGGACTTACCAATTCGTATAACGGATTCGGGATGTCTCAAACCTTCTAGAGTACCATGTTATAAACTATAACCGACAAACGGGACCCTTATACCTATTGTTTAAATTCTGAACTTCAATGTATGGTCCGGAAATATGTGGGTGTCCATAGTGTTTGCTTTTATCAAACCTTATACGTTTTCGACAGTTTTTGCATGTTAGTACAAGTGGTATTTCAAAACCACTGAAATCTGTAATTTGAACATTTGATCAGTCTTATGCATCTTGATAAGATATTATTGTGTCATATGTGCTTCCGAGCCTTTTTGTTCAGTTTGATTTGGGTGGTATTCACCTCTTTAGATATGTATATGTTTTGAATGTGTTTTAACCTATGAGTTGGCACCACTAAGCTTGGACGAACTTGTCAGTTTGATCCACTGACTTGGGGTCCACCCTTTAGCTTCTCTTAGCTGCAGTCTGAATTCTGATATGTTTTGTCACCCAGTTCCGCGGCTGTGGTTTTGGTCAGTATATTATGTATGTATATAGTTGTTTCTCCTCACCTCGTGTGCTCTAAGATCAACGCCTTTAGTGTGCTCTCATCACATTTGTGGTTGCCATCTTGTCATCTCCTTTCTTTGGTAAGTGTACACCCATTTCAATTAAGAGTTAAGTGGATGGTACTAATGATTGCTATAATTAATTGGGTCTCAAGGATAATAAGATATGGAGCTAAATTGGTGGGACAGTCTGTCCAATTGATCCATGGATATTGATAGAGGGGCCTACTTGCAGTGATAGGGAAGTTTAGGGTCTTCATGTAATTTATTCCTAAGACTGGAGTTCAATTGCATTTATATAGTGGAGTTATTTGCAATTAACTGTGGGCCCGGATTGCACATGAGATGTGGGGTCACGGTGTCCAAGTTGGAGCTAGCTTTCTAAGGAATCCCTACAGGTCCCCACGCTAGCCCAAGATTGGATCATTACTAATTCTATTTGAACTCAAAAGGAAAATTACTATTTCTATTTGAAGTAAGACTTCTAATAGTGGTAATAGTAGGAATGGAGAGTTGCTAATTATTATGGAAGTGGGACTTCTAATAATAAACAAAGAGGAGGATGCTTTAAGCTATAAATATGAGAGCAGTGGGGCCTTGGATGTCTATGCATGCCCTTTCCTAGGGATTCACACCCAAGAGATTTTGTGCAAGAGCTGTGCTTCCTTCTCTTCCTCTTTCTCTCTCTCTCTTCTAGTTCCCTTCTAGTTTCCTTAGAGATTCTAGTTAGTCTTCTCTTGGAGATTCCACCATCTTCTTAAGGAAAGAGATCTGAAGTGGGTTACAGCGTGGAAGACGATTGGGTCTTGGAGATTCCTATTTGATTCATGAAAGTGTTTCATCATCAAAGAAAGGAACACCTCCTCCATTAGAGCATAACCGAGCTCCAAAGGTATAATCTACTTCCTTGTATATTGTGGATTTCGTGGCTGCTTGTTTGCTGTTATTTCTATCTTCTAGATAGGGTTTATTACTGTACATGATCATTAGAAAGAGGACATGAATCCTGGATTGGGTTTTGTAGCATTCTGGGTAGTTGATCCCTAAGTCAAGCGGGTCAAAAGTTTTGAAAACCTATCATAGAGGCCCACCTATTTCCAACAACTGGTATCAGAGCCATACCTCATCTCTAATCATGTTAGATCAGTAAGCTTGTTCTGATCTTTGCATGAGATGTGAAGAAGATAGAGCAAGGGTTGTGTTTGGATCAATTTTTGATGAATTTGGTAGGTTATCAGTATATTCATGTTTGGATAGTCACAAAAGGGTTTGACAACGATGGAAGGATGGTAGGAAGCCATTGGGAGACTTCAGAAGAGTTTTGAAGTCGTTTGGACACGAAACAGAAAACCGATCTTGTTGATGTTCGTTAATCCGGTCGACCGGGACCTGTGTCCGGTCGACCGGGCACTTGCAGGCCGGTCGACCGGGGATACTGTATCAACAGAGTACAGACTGTAGCACCGGTCGACCGAGCCATCTGCCCGGTCGACCGGGTACACTGACACAGAACTGGGTAGTTTCAGTTTCGAGTCTGTTCAATTTTGTTTTCCTTTTTTGGGGCGCTACCCCCTGGGCCCCCGCCAGCTGACCGGGTAGCTCGACCCCCGCCGGGGGACACCCCTGGACCCCGTTTGCGAAGTGCATAATTTCAAAAAAGGTGGGAACCTTTGGCATCTTGTTTTTCCATTGTTGTTTGGTAACCCGGTTTTGTGAATTGCTTGGTTGTATGAGATACTAACTTGCAGGTTATCATGTCCTTTCCATCTGGCCCACAAGACTTTTACTTTCTTTATATGGTTGTTGGTTATTTAAGGCTAAGTGTAAAGGGCATCATGGTTTCCTTGGTTTCCCGTGAAAGGGCAAGGCATGATGGTTTCCCTATAGCCCTTTTATTTCCATGTTTAGATTGCCATGTAAGTCTCATTGTAGAGACATAGGAATTTATGTAATTTTCTAAATTTGTAAATTTCGGCGATGTCCGAGACGGAGAAGGAAAGTGAAGTTGGACTCCTAATCAAAGACTTTGAAGATTACCAAAAGGTGGTTTGGAGATGCCCAAAGAGTTTGTGGAATCCCAAAGTTTTGGAAAGTCTAGAAGTCCAAGAAGTCTATTCCGCTTGGGCCATATGGAGGAAAGGACTAGTTACTATTTTTAGCATTTTCTATTTATGGATGAATGCTTGATTTAGAATGTTTCTAAATCTAATCCAAACATAGCAAGTTACTAAAATTGGTCAATTCAAATTAATTTTTGGAAAGAGTTCTAATTAGTGTTGATGACCCATGAGATGGAGACATTGGTAACACTAATTTAAGAAACTGGACTTTCCTTAAAACAACTTGACTTGGAACCAATCTTTGATCATATCATGAGATGATTTGATGTTAATATATATATGTGGGCCCTAATACATTAAAAGGAAAATCCTCAATTCTAAATTATTAAGTGGGAGCGGGGCATTAAATTGAGAAATCCCCATGGTTTTCCACCATAAGTCCATTGTAAGGAAAGTATTAGCCTCGCGCCATCTTGAGAATGGCCATTCCCCACTGAGGGCTTTTATTTGTCTGGTTACTAGATATGGATCTCCCAAAAGGATAGTGTTGGTAAGACGGGGTGGGGGTTCACTCCCCAAGGAGGGGCTGCCCACAACGGTTGTCACGCAATGTTACTTAGTAGGTCACACTTGACTAAAATAATGACGTAGTATCCCCAAGGATTTACCTCATGTATTTTAGAAACCAAAGTAAATCGGGAGTCGTACATTATTTGGTATGAGATACCCAGATAATAATGAATGATAGGGGATCATGGATAGTTAGTCTTAATCCTACTTTTGACTTACTTTGATCCGCACCAATTTAGGTGATATTCGCACTCCCCAAGGAGGTATATCCCAGGGATTGGAATTCCGATGTATTCTAAATTTTAGTAGTTATGAGGATTACCACATAAATTTGGTAGAATACTAAACCCTAATGTCATTAATATTCATTAATTGAATGTATGGTTATGTGCAACAGTTTATTCAACATGAATTTAAATACTATCAATCCACTTGCGACCATTCTCAACCGGAATAAGTTGATGGAATCCAACTTTATAGACTGGAAAAGGACCCTGGATATTATCCTGACAGCTTTAGAATGTAGATATGTCCTTACCATACCCTCCCTTCCTGAGCCTGAGCTTGATGCACCACAGTTTGAGAAGGACCTTTACACGAAGTGGACCAAAGACAATTAGATGGCCAGATGTTTTATACAGGCATCCATGTCTAGTGTTTTACAACACCAACATCAATCCTATAAGTCAGCATATGATATTATATCGAACATAAAGGAGATGTTTGCGGACCAGGTTAGACCTGCTAGGCAAGCTGTTATAAAGGTGCTGATAAACACTAAGATGGTTGAGGGAACCCCAGTACAAAAACATTTGTTGAAAATGAGTTTCGCACTGAATGAGTTAGATGTACTAGGTGTTACGATTGATACAGAATTGCAGATCGACATGATCCTTCAGTCACTACCGGATTCTTTTTATCATTTCGAGATCAATTATAAGAAATTGGAAATGACTATAGCCGAGTTGTCTCGTCAACTGATACTGACTGAGGAAATCATGAAGAAAGAGCAAAATCCCCTCATGACAAAAAAGTCATTTGCTAGGACCAAGCCGAAAGGCAAAGACCGAGATAGCAAGAAGAAATCTGTCATCAAGGATCCTAAGGTGGAGAATGGTTCTACTTGTGGCATGGCCAAGGCTAAAGGTACGAGAATAAAGGGAAAGTGTTTCCACTGTGGTATGACAGGACATTGGAAAAGGAATTGTCCAGATCCTCTATTTAAGAAAAGGACCTCAGGTATGATTGAGTCACTTGTTTCTGAAGTTAGTTTTGTAAACGGTACTTCAGAATCGTGGTGTGTAGACTCCGGTGCAACTAATCACATATGTAACATGTTGCAGGAGTTACAGGTAACCAAAAGGATTAGTGGCGGAGAAATCATTGCTAAACCTGGGATTGGAAGCCAAGGCAGAAGCAGTGGTAGTGGGAGTAATAACTTTAGTTATTTTCAGATATTAATTTGATTTTGTCAGATACATTATACGTACCGTTTTAAGACGGAATTTGAAGTTCAGTTTCTAGTATGATGAATAAGAGTTATTCTATTACTTTTGGTACTGAAATTGTCTTAAATAGATACGATACTTTTATATATTCTGACAAGGTAATCAATGGCTTTTATTTGTTAACTCCCACAATGTATGAGATACATGATACTGACATTAATAATAGACTATCATTAAAGAGGAAGTCACCTTCATCTAATCCAACGAAACTTTGGCACCTGAGGCTAAGTCATATAAACCGAAACAGGATTGACAGTCTAGTGAAAGATGGTATCTTACCTTCATTGGTGGTAGAACCAACGCCTGTCTGCTAATTCTGTCTGGAAGGCATAATGACCAAAAGACCCTTTTCATCTAAGGGCAGTAGGGCCAAAGATTTATTGGAATTAGTCTACACTGATTTGTATGGACCCATAAATATTAAAGCAAGAGATTGATATGAGTACTTCATCACTTTCACCGATGATGACTCAAGACATGAATATATATACCTTATGCACCGCAAGTTTAAGACTTATGAAAAATTCAAAGAGTTTCGAGCGGAAGCGGAAAGGCATTTAGGTAAAAGTATCAATACTCTTCAATGAGATCGTTGAGGAAAATATCTCTCCGTTGATTTTATGGGATACTTATCAAAAAATGGGATTTTATCCCAGTTGTGTACTCCTGGTTTGTCTCAACAGGACGAAGTAGCAATAGAAGGAATCGGACTCTTTTAGATATGATCAGGTTGTTGGAAATAGGTGGGCCTTTAGGATAGGTTTCAAAAACTTTTGACCAACTTGATGCAGTGATCATCTATCCAGAAGGCTACAAAACCCAATCCAGGATCCATGTCCTCTTTCTCATGATCATGTATAGTAGTACACCCTATCTAGAAGATAGAAACAGTAGCAAACATGCAACCACGAAATTCCACAACATACAAGGAGTAGAAAATACCTATGGAGCTCGGTTGTGCTCTAATGGAGAACTTGATTCAACTCTTTGATGAAGAGTTCTTCCAAAATCAGAATCTCCAATGCCCATTCGTCTTCCACGCTATGACCCTCTTCAGATCTCTTTCCTCAAGAGAGATGGTTGAATCTCCAAGAGAAAGATTAACTAGAATCTCTAAGGAAACTAGAAGGGAACTAGAAGAGAGAGAGGGGAAGGAGGAGTGCAACTCTTGCACTTAGGGTTTATGGGCGTGAATCTCCTCTTGGAATAAGCATGGACGTCCAAGGGGTTCCCTTCTCTCCCTTTTATAGTTTTTCAACCTTCTATCTTTGTTTATTATTAGAAGTCCAACTTCCATAATCATTAGTAACCCTTTGTTCCTACTATACCACTATTAGAAGTCTTACTTCAAATAGAAATAGTAGCTTTCCTTTTTGAGTTCAAGTAGAATTAGTAAAGATCCAATCTTGGGCTAGCGTGGGGACCACTTGAGATTCCATAGAAAGCTAGCTCCAACTAGGACACCGCGTGTCAAACCCCAACCCAGGACTAACGCGATTAGCGTTAATTAAGTGCGTGTTTAGTTATTATGTGGGTTTAATGCTTATGAGATTAGAAATTGGTTCAATTTAGCCTAGAATTAGCTTTGGGGAATTTTGAGAGCGTTTTATGCTATTAAGTCACACTCAGGGATGCCTTGAGTGTACGTGTAAGCTTGGGAGGAGATTCATGTTTTCTGATTTCTAATAGTGATTTTGACCCCATTAGAATGGTTTTATGTTATTGGTTAACTTTTGGGTTCAACCTGTTTTGTTTAAGACCCAGAAATCCAAGTTTTGGCCAAAAAGGGTAATTCAGTCATTTCACACCAAATCTGGACCCAAATTTCGAAATCTCAAAACTATGTCAAATTTATACTTTTTGGAAACTAGATTTTTCGGTTATCGATTTTGTCTTCTTCGTTGTTTTCATCCGGGGCCCATAAGTCAATGTTTTAATCATTGCAAGATTTGAGCATAGTGGGAGCCAAGAACCCATTGACTTAAGTATCCTCTCTTCATCCTCCCTCCTCACTCACGTTGGATGATTTCTGCAACTCCACCTTCATTCCAGCTGAGAAGGGTCTTCCTCCTTCTTCACTTGTTCTCCTTGCATGCCCAAGCTAGGAAGTCCCAAATCAAAATCTGAGGCCATCTCATTCTTCCTCTCAACCTAAGCTCTCTTTTGGTGCAATTTTCTTGGAACTTCTAGCTGGAAGAGATCCCCATTTTCTCCTCTCCTTCTTGTTTGGTTAGCTCCAGGTAATGGGATCTTCTTCTTCCTTTCATTTTGATCTTTGGAGCTCTTTAGGACACAAATGTTCATACATGTAAACCCATTTCCGAAATGGGGATTTTAGTTGCCAAAATCGTGATTTTTGGAATGGTTTTCTTGGGGTTTTTGGTGTAGATTTCATGGCTTTCCTTTGGATAGGAGTTTGAGAGATTTTGGATAGCATTTGGAGTGAAGGCAAGTGATCCTTTTAGACTCTCTTAATGCATGTTGTATTTAGGCATTGTTTTGATTTTAATGGTTGATTCACCGTGCTTGATTTGCTCATCTATTTCAATTAAATGCAAGAGATTATTTGAAATGTTTTCTATATTCTCTTGTCTAAGCTTTAACATGATTCTTGAATTATGCATTGGTCAAATTAGATTTCTATTTTGAGTTGTAAGTTAATGGTTTTGATTGATGGATGGGTTAAGGGTATTGCATGGTGGTTATTGAAGAGATTGGAGGTTGTGAATTTTTATAGGTTTCTATGAATTGGAGAAGTGAAAGAAAGGAAGTGGCAGAAATGTGCTAGGGGAGTGCAGTTTTCTACACTGCACGGTTTCAGACAGAAACCTATTCGCTTGAGCGAACTTGTGGTCACTCAAGCGAGCAAGCTTCTGTCTGTGAGGAAAGTTACCAGAGACCTGTCCGCTCGAGCGAAACTTGTGGTCGCTCAAGCGAGAAAGTTTCTATTTGCACAAAACGCTCCTGAAGCTAGTCCGCTTGAGCAAATATTAGGTGAGCTCGAGCAAACATAGTTCTAGATGGGTCCGCTCGAGCGAACCTTATAAAGGCTCGAGCGAACATAGTTCTAGATGGGTCCGCTCGAGCGAACTCATCATCGCTCGAGTGAACCTAATGCTACCAAAAATTTCGGAATGTGACAGAAGAAGGAAAGTTTTGAGGGAATTTCTAGAAGAAAGAAAACCCAATCATGTCAACTGTCTTCCATTTGATATTGTGCCTTTGAGACTTAAAATATCCTACACCTTATGAATACCAAAGCATTTGTCCTAAACCGGATATTTGGGTTCTTCAAATACACGCTACTGATCAACAGGCACTTAGCATGGGCTTGATTGAATTGGTTGGAAGTCTCGACTTTGACAATAAAAGCGTCATGTCAACGTTGTCTTATTTTGCCAATCCAGTTTTATTTAGAATCACTCTTTCAGTTCAGAATAAGATAGCAAATGCTTTTCTTGCAAATTTCACCCGTGTTGTTTTCATAAGTGTTTTTCCCTAATCATGATAAGTTCGTATAAGTATTGTTGTGTTTTCGTGAATTTGTGGTTCTCGTCTAATACCACTGAGCCTGGACTGCCCCTTCAGTCTGATCCACTGTCCGGATGTCCTTAAACATGTGGACTATCTGCAGATTAGTCGTGTAATATATTACACATCGTGCGTGCCCCGGTTCCATGGCCGGTTTTCCACGTCTACCTTTCGTGAATTAGGATCGTGTCTTGCGTGTCGTGTTTTGCGTGTCGTGCTTGCTCTTGTCACCACGTGTGATTGAGAAAGGATGGGCACATGTGGATTTACGAATCATGATTTATTTCTTGAAATCGTGTTAGTTTCGCTTTGCTTACTAGTAAACTTGGTTTTGCATATTAAGTAAGTTGCTTTGAAATCGTTAAAGTGTTTGAGTTTTGTTTACTTCAAATTGCACATCAAATTTATACTTCTATGTGTCTAAATTGATCACTTACCGGACTGTCGTGTCTGACCCTTTTTGCTTTGGTGTTTAGATGCAGGAGCCATTGCCCCTAAGGAGAAGCGCCCGGAGGAGGCTTTTGAGCCACCCCCAGCCCGTGACTGGCAACTCGACGATGTCCTCTAGACGTCGGGTGGGGTCTTGAGCACGTCCATGATGGGAATGGGTGTTTATTTTGTTTTGGGTTGTAAGGCCTTTGTTGGCCATTGATACTTTGGGAATATGTAACTTAACTTAACTTACTTTTGTCCTTTTGAAACTTGAATGTTAAATTATGGTAATGCCTGTTAGGTTTCCTCCTCCGATTATGGTTTGATGATGATTTAATTTATGCAAGTGAATGATATCACTTGTAAAGCATAGATAAGATTACTTGCACGCTTCCGCAAATCATAGTTTGTGTGGTGAGATAAATTCCAAGTGTGTTATGGGAATCCTCACCGTGGAAACCTGTGGGTTAATCATAGATAATTGGTTGGTTGGATAGTATAACCTTCGCCCCGTCACGGGCCCGGGCTCGGCTAGTAGGACTTCGGTCCAGGGTCGCAGTGTCATGTGCAATCCAGGCCCGTAGTTAATTGCAAATAACTCCACTAAATAAATGCAATTGAACTCTAGTCTTAAGAATAAATTACATGAAGACCCTAAACTTCCTAATGTCCACAAGTATGCCCCTCCATCAAAATCCATGGATCAATTGGACATGTCTTCCAAACTTAGCTCCATATCCTCTGAAGCCCCAATTATAATGATCATTTGGTACCGATCCAATTAACTCTTAATTGGAATGGGAGCACACTTACCAATGATAAATCCATTAATTGGCACAAGGAGATATTAAAGATAGATTCCATCTTGACCATCGAATGTTCCCACAGCTCTACTACCACGTACCCAAGTCACTGAGGTGTTGACCTACAATTGGCCTCACTCATTGGTGACTCAAAGCAAATGAATAGGTAGAAACTTGAGTTCATTAATGTCTCAGGATTGAAAGCCTATTGCTAGGGAATTATGAGAGCAGACCTTAAAGAAAAGACAGTGTTTATAATGTGCTTCTCATGGTCCTTCAATACATCCAATGTACTAGCACTATGATCTAGAATCTTACATTCTAATGATCGAGACAAATCACACTATCGCATAGTAATCAAAGTACTGTAACCTTATCAGATGAGATGTCCAGTCTCATCACTAGTTGTGAAGATATTTAAGTATAAGATTCGCTATACATGTCTCCCGTATGTGGATCTCATCCATACACATGTATTGCATCTAGTATACTTATGGACTCCGGTTCATCTCATGAACCATCATGTCATTCGTATTAGTTATGTGCAAACAAATAATAAAACACCATTCATCTTATGAAAGGAAAGCATGAATATATTGATAAATAAAGAAATTAATCAATTTATTTCATCAATCTTAATGAATCGAGACCATAAAACTAACAATCTCCCACTTGGGCTCAATGCCATTTAGGGTTACATCTTAGGCCCATCCCGTTTACATACCGCTCAAAAACTTTGGTGATCAAAGCTTAGTAAAGGGATCTCCTAGATTGTCAACAGAGTTTATCTTGGTGATTGTTGTATCACCTCTCTGCACAATCTCTCTAACCATGTGTTATTCCCTTTGTATGTGTTTTTGGCTTTTGAGTTCCTCAGACTTAGTGACTGTCCTGCTGTTATCATAGTAAACTGTGAGCGGCTCTCCAGCCAAAAGTACAACTCTAAGTTCCATAAGGAATCTTTTAAGCCAAACTACTTCCATAACTGCTTCTCAAGCGGTTACAGCATAAACGCATACCCAGTAGTTGATTTCTTGGAATCCTTATCTGACATGAAGTTAGTATCTTTGTTACCGACTGTAATCAACTTATCGCTGCTGGAAATCAACATGTGATCTCTAGTCCTTCTCAAGCATTAAAGAACACATCTTACAACAGTCCAATGGTTAGGGCCTGGGTTAGACTGATAGCTACCGACTAGGCCCACTGCGTGACAGATATCTGGTGTAGTACAAAGCATAGCTAACCGTACCAGCACCTTATCTATGTATGCATCATGGGATAAGCTTATTATCCTACTTTTCCGGTCTCAATGGTAATTGATCCCTAGGATGTAGCTGGCTTCTCCCAAGTCCTTTATATTAAAAGTCTTAGCCAACTAAACTTTTACTGTTGACAACATCCCTATAGCACTCCCTAGGAGAAGGATGTCGTCGACATATAATACCAGAAAAACTACCCTACCTCCTGCAGTTTTCATGTACACTCATAACTCATCCAGATTTTGACAAAAATCAACTGACTTGATTGCCTAGTCAAAACGGATGTTCCAAGTTCAGGATGCCTGCTTCTGTCCATAAATGGACTTCTGCAACTTGCAAACTCTTTGCTCTTGGTTGTTAGCCATAAAACCGTCTGGCTGCATCATATAGATGTCTTCCTCAAGATGGTCATTGAGAAAACGCCGTCTTGATATCCATTTGCCAAATCTCGTAAACGAGATGAACCGCAATAGATAAGAGTATCCAGATAGATTTGAGCATGGCCACCGGCGATAAGGTTTTCTCATAATTGATATCTTCTTTCTGAGTGTATCCTTAAGCAACAAGCCTAACCTCAAAGGTCTCAACTCTTCCATCCAGTCCTCTCTTTCTCTTGCAGACTCACTTGCACCCAATAGATCTAATATTGGCAGGCAAGTCCACAAGTGTCCAGACCTGGTTGGAGTACATAGACTCCATCTCAGCTTTCATAGCATCTTGCCAACTTCCCAAATCTATGTCATTGATTGCTTCATCATAGTTACAGGGATCTTGCTCCAGTTCTTCCGGAATTGCCTCATAAGACTCTCCCAAAAACAAAAACCTATCAGGGGTCCTGACAATGCTCCCACTACGACAAGGCACTAGTGTAATTACTGGGTTAGGTATGGGTGAATTTTTTTCAAGTTCGGTCATATTTGGATTTGGAATTGATCTCTCTTTGAATTTCTTCCAAGATAACCTTTTCTAAATATTTCCAGTCAATCATATAATCTTCCTCCACAAAAACCGCATTGGTGCCGATAAGCACTTTCTGCTCTCTCTGAGATTATAGAATAATCAACCTTTAGTTCCTTTGGGATATTCTATAAAAGTGTTTACTTTCGACTTCAATTCCAAATTATCCGTCTTAACCTTCAGCACGAGTGCCGGACAGCCCTTATGTTGTAGACTAGGCTTTCGCCCGGATCACAACTCCCGAGGAGTCTTAGGTACAGACTTAAATGGAATGAGGTTTAGTATATACTTTGCAGTTTCCAAAACAATCCCTATAGGTAACCCTGAGAAACTCAACATAGACCTGAGCATATCTAAAAGAGTCTGGTTCCTTCTTTCTGTTACTCCGTTTCTGTTGAGGCATACCAAGTGTAAGACCCCGCCCCGAGAGTTTCCGATTAGTGCTAATTAAGACGTGCTTTAGTTATAAGTGTGATTAGTGAGTTTGGATTAAATTTGGATTAGAATAGCTTCTTATAACTTTGAATTATTTTGGGGAACTCTTTTAATTTAGTGGGACCCTTTACGGGTTTCCTTTATAGTGTTTTGGTATAATTTTGGGAACTATGTGATATTCGAAAAAAATCTGTATTTTGCCCCATTTGACTTATTTTATTGTTTCCGACAACTTTGGTATTTGCTCCATTTCCATCAGAGACCTCTAGACCTTACTTTGTTGATGATAGGGGTAAAACAGTCTTTTTGCACAAAATCTGGACACTATTTTTGATGTCTCCAAAACCCGTGAAATATATACTTTTTGGAAACTAGAAATTTTGACGATCAATTCTTCCTTCTTCGTCAAATCCGTCTGAAGCTCGTAGAGCGATGCTTTAGCCCAATTGGATTTTTAAGTTGTGGGGCCCATTCATGTTTTCTATATAAGGAGGAGTTCATTTCTTCTTCCTCTTTCTTGCAACTTTCATTGAGGAGGAGGAGTTCCAGCCATCTAGCTTTCTTGTCTTCCTTCTTGTCTTTCATCTCCCAAGCTCTGTCCAGCTCTTGCTATAGGAGAAATGGAGGCTACAATCTTCTTCCTTACCTTGAGAGCCTTCCATTGATGCTATTTGTGAAGAAATCCACCTTCTCTAGAGTTGGTTTTGAGCTACCTTCTCCCATTTGAGAACCTTCCATGTAAGCTTCTCTTTCCACCTCTTAGATATGTATTCCTTTAGCCTTAGAGAAGCTCCACCTCCATCATTGAGAGCTCTCTCACTCTATTTCTTATTTTGCCATTTTTAGGGCTTGAAATGAATGTTATTTTGGGGGTTTTTGTGTAGATCTTGATTTCGTCTTGAGAAAGGGTGATTAGGAGCTTTTTAGCATTTTTGGAGACCAAGGCAAGTGGATGAATAGCTTTCTTAAATGATTTCATGTTTTAACAAGAATTTATGGATTTTTCACTATTCATCTTCTCTTATGTACCATGGTTATTAATGATTTTTGAATTGTGCACCTTGCTAAGTCATTTCTCTTATTGGAACTTTTGAAGAATGCACATGCATCATGTCTTGTTAAAGTTGATTTTGGATCATATGTAGTTGTCATTAATTTGGGTACTTTTGCATTGAATGTGAATGGATGGGGGAATACATGTGATTTTGATGGTTTTGAATGGATGGTTGGTGGTAAAGTAAATGGTGATTTGGGTAGATGGAAAGGCCATAAATGTTGCCAAGAGAATGGCTTGAATGAAGTTTTGAAGAGAAGAAATGTTGAGGTTTGGACTGCTGAAACGTAGTGTTTCTGAAGCAGTTCGCTCGAGCAAACCCTTCACAGAACGCTTGTCGCTTGAGCCAACCACATCTTCGCTCGAGCTTTCCTGTTCCAGAGCAGTTCGCTCGAGCAACCTCATCATCGCTCGAGCAAACCACTCACAGAACCTTGTTCGCTCGAGCCTCCACCTTTCTACGCTCGACCTTCTCTGATTCAAAGTAGTTCGCTCGAGCGAACTCATATTCGCTCGAGCGAACCCCTTCCAGAGAGTTGTTCGCTTGAGCCATTCTATCGGTTCGCTCGATCCTTCCTGACTCGGACCAGTTCACTCAAGCGAACCCCTCCCAGAATACTGTTCGCTCGAACGAACCATCAAGTTCGCTCAAGCAAACTATGCAGAATTTCTGGGTTAATTCCAAACATGTTTAAAAAGTTGTTTTAAGGTCCAGTGAGGTTGGATTAGAGCCCTAATATGATGTGGAGGAATAAGAAGTGATTTGTGGAGACTGATTTGGAAAAGAACCCCAATTCCGGAGATCTATTGAGAATAATGGATCCATCAATTTGTATAGGGAACTCGGGATGTCTTAAACCTTCCGGAGTACCATTCCATCAAGTATATTATATATGTATATAGTTGCTTCTCGTCACCTCGTGTGCTCCGAGATCAACACCCTTAGTGTACTCTCATCACACTAGTGATGGAGAATTTAGCTTAAGTGTGGTTGCCATCTTGTCAGTTCCTTTTCTTTGGTTACCTTCATGATTTATCTTGCATTTGTACCTTATTTCAACAAGGCATCATGTTTATAACAATCATTGTTTCATTATGTTTAAGCTATGTTTGTTTTCTTAAACTGTATTATCTATTTACCCATCTGCCAGACCGTCGTGTCTGACCCATTTTTTTGGTACTCAGGTCCAGTCCCCGTTATTGCCTACGAGGAGGAGCTAGAGGAGGCGGTCAGTGAACCGCAGCGCTTAGTGGAGTGGCAGGCTTACAATGTCATTTAGACATTGAGTTTAGCTTTGAGTTACGAAACTTATTTTGGGGGATCATTGGTTTACATTTGAGTTATACTTCTGGTTGTACTGGCCTCTGTTGGCCATTATTTTGGGGAATGTTTAAGTAACTAACTTTTGTTTAAACTTCTAACTTTATATTTTGGGGTTAAGCTATTGAGATCATTGCTCACTTTGACACCATGTCATTTATTTGTATTTATCAGTCTTGACTTGTGACGTGGATGGAATTACAAATTTAGTTTGCTACACGCTTTCGCACCAATGTAAATGTTTTGTGAGTGTGTATGAAATCCTCACCGCAGAAACCAGTGGGAAATTATATGAATGAATAATCATTGTTAAAGGTATGTTCGCCTAAGCATCCATCATCTCACCGTTCGTAGGCCCCGATCTCGGTCCGGGTCGTGACAGACTGGTATCAGAGCGAGACGTGTTTCAGGCAATTAAAAGAAACTAGAAATCCTAAGGACGTGGCGAGGATTCGTTAGACATTTCGTTAGACTTTTCGTTGGTTAGACTCATGTGAGCAATGTGTGACCCTTATTTGATTGTTATGTGCTAACAACCTGTTTTGCAGTGATATGCCACCTCGTAAAAGACCCGTACTCGACAATCCCACCGCGAGCAATAGTGCACATACCGGGCCAATTGAGAACGGTACTCCCGATCCAATCATGTAGAACCAATTTCAGCAGATGATGCAAGCAATGCTAGACCAACAACATCAAGCCAATGAAAATCAAGCCAGATTGCAAGAGCAAATGGCTAAGAAGGATGAAGAGCATGCTAGAGAAATGGCCCAGATGCAGAGGCAGTTGTTAGAGGTGTTAGAAAGGAGGCCTGAACCAGCACTAGCTCAGGCACCGGGCCCTCAAATAGTCATTAACAATAAGGAGCATGACCCCAATGCTTTGTTTGAAAGGTTTAGGAAGAGGGGTCCTAAGGAGTTCACTGGGCATGAGGACCCATTAGCTGCAGATGACTGCTTAAAGCATACGGAGAACATTTTTTAACTGTTTCGATGTATGGGAAGACAACAAGTTCAACTCACCGCTTCCACGTTCACCAGATTAGTGGATATATGGTGGAAAACAGTCAAGGCCGAGTATAGAACTATAGCAGATGCAGAGGCTTGGACAAGCTTCAAGAGACAGTTCAGTGATAAGTACGTACCGACGCATGTAAAGAGGTAGAAGGCCATTGAATTTCAGCAGCTCGTGCAAGGTAGCATGACCATCCAAGAGTACCTCACCAAGTTTGAGAGGTTGTCTCGATATGCCCCCGAGTTGATAGACACCGTGGAGAAAATGATAGCAAAGTTCCTTGAGGGACTTAACCCAATCATTGAGAGGGATACCACGGGTGTTGTGCCACCTGCCACTTTTGAAGAGGCTGTGAGAAGAGCATATAAATTCGAGAACCTAAACAACAAGATCCTCAAGATTCAAGGAAGGACTCAGACTCACAAATAGAACAACCAACAGAGGAACCATCAGAACAAGAGACAGAGGCAAGACCAACAGGTTCAGAGGCAAGATCACAATGCCCAAGGGCAAGCGGTTTGTACGCATTGTGGCAAGAACCATGATGTTTCTCAGTGTCGGGCAGTGACAGGAGCATGCTTCAGATGTGGTTCCATGAACCACCAACTCAAGGATTGTCCAAGGCTAGTTGGACAGGGCAATAATAAGCAGAATCAGTAGCAGCAAGGAGCACAGCATCCAGCACCGCCCCAGAACACACTAGCTATACAGAATCAGCCCAGGCCACTTCAGCAACAAGCCCCTCAGCAA
Source organism: Persea americana (assembly GCA_029852735.1). Classification (NCBI taxonomy): domain Eukaryota; kingdom Viridiplantae; phylum Streptophyta; class Magnoliopsida; order Laurales; family Lauraceae; genus Persea; species Persea americana. The sequence goes on from CM056816.1 coordinate 23,059,652, forward strand.
CAATACAGACCTCAGTAGCAACAGCAAGCCCGTCAACAAGGACAGAATCAGAATCAGCGTCCTCCTCGACAGAATAGGAATGCACAGCAAGGAAGGCAGCAACAAGCTCAGAACAGGCCTCAACAGCGGGGACAAGTGTATGCAATTAACCAAACTGATGCAGAGGCTGCAAATAATGTAGTGGAAGGTACACTCCTAGTTTGTGGATTTGAAGCTAAGATATTGTTTGACCCTAGCTCTACGCACTTTTTCATGTCTCCAAATTTTTCTAAGTTGATTGATAGGCCTGCTAGTGAACTTGAGTTAATATTGACAGTGTCCACCCCAGTAGGCAAATAAGTTGTGTGTAGGAAATATTATCCTAGATGTGCTATTAAGATAGAAGATGTGGTGTTGCGAGGGAATCTGATTTTGTTAGAGATGTATGATTTTGACGTCATCCTAGGGATGGATTTGTTAGCAGGATACCATGCTACGATGGATTGTTTCCATAAGACCCTCACGTTCAAGTTAAAGGAGATCCCAACAGGAGTATTCTTTCAAGGAGAGAGAAGGAATTCTTATCCAAGGTTCACTTCAGCGTTGAAAGCTGATAGACTAGTGAGAAATGGATGTGAAGGTTATTTGGCGTTTATCACGGAGGATAAACAGTCCCAACGGGTGGAGAAGATCCCAATTGTTGGTGAATTTCCAGATAATTTTCCAGAAGAAATCCCAGGTTTACCACCTGTTAGGGAGATTGACTTCACCATCGAGTTGTTATTGAGGACCGCTCCGATATCTATTGCACCATACCGAATGGCTCGAGCTGAATTGGGAGAATTAAAGATTCAATTGGAAGAACTGTTGGAGAAAGGTTTCGTTAGACCTAGTGTCTCACCATGAGGAGCTCCAGTTTTATTCGTCAAGAAGAAAGATGGCTCGATGAGAATGTGTATTGACGACCAGAGATTGAACCAAGCTACTATCAAGAACAAGTACCCATTGCCGAGGATAGATGAATTGTTTGACCAATTGCAAGGTGCTGCCTACTTTTCGAAGATAGATTTAAGGTCTGGTTACCATCAGCTGCGAGTTAGAGATTCAGATGTATCGAAAACAGCGTTCCGGACGAGATATGGACACTATGAGTTCCTAGGATACATCATAACCACTAAAATTTAGAATATATCGGAACTCCAATCCCTAGGATATGCCTCCTTGGGGAGTACGAATATCACCTAGATTGGTGCGGATCAAAGTAAGTCAAAATTAAGACTAATGATCCCCTATCATTCACTATTATCTAGGTATCTCATACCAAATAATGTATGACTCCCGATTATCTTTGGTTTCTAAAATATATAAGGCAAATCCTTGGGGATACTACATCACTATCTTAGTTAAGTGTGACCCACCAAATAACATTGAATGACAATGGTTGTGGGCAGCCCCTCCTTTGGGAGTGAACCCCCACCCCATCTCACCAACACTATCCTTTTGGGAGATCCATATCTAGTAACTAGACAAATAAAAGCCCTCCGTGGGGAACAGTCATTCTCAAGATGGCGCAAGGCTAATACTTTCCTTACAATGAACCTATGGTGGAAAACCATGGGGATTTCTCAATTTAATGCCCTGCTCCCACTTAATATTTTAGGATTGAGGATTTTCCTTTTAAGGTATTAGGGCCCACATATACACATATGAACATCAAATCATCTCATGACATGATCAAATATTAATTCCAAGTCAAGTTATTTTAAGGAAAGTCTAGTTTCTTAAATTAGTGTTACCAATGTGCCCATCTCATGGGTCATCAACACTAATTAGAAATCTTTCCAAAAATTAATTTGATTTGACCAATTTTAGTAACTTGCTATGTTTGGATCAGATTTGGAAACATTCTAAATTAAGCATTCATTCACAAATAGAAAATGCTAAAAATAATAACTAGTCCTCTCCTCCACATGGCCCAAGCAGAATAGACTTCTTGGACTTCTGGACTTTCCAAAACTTTCAGATTCCACAAACTCTTTGGGCATCTCCAAAACACCTTTTGTTAATCTTCAAACTCTTTGATTAGGAGTCCAACTTCACTTTCCTTCTTCGTCTCGGACATTGCCGGAATTTACAAATTTATAAAATTACATAAATTCCTATGTCTCTACAATGAGACTTACATGGTAATCTAAACATGGAAATAAAAGTGCTATAGGGAAACCACCATGCCTTGCCCATTCACGAGAAACCAAGGAAACCATGATGCCCTTTACACTTAGCCTCAAATAAATCAACAATAATATAAAGAAAGTAAAAGACTTGTGGGCCATATGGAGAGGACAAGATCACCTGCAAGTTAGTATCTCATACAACCAAGCAACTTACAAAACCGGGTTACCAAACAACAATGGAAAAACAAGATGCCAAAGATTGCCACCTTTGTAAATCATGCACTTCGCAAAGGGGGTCCCGGGGCGCCCTCGAAAAGGAAAACAAAACTGAACATACTCGAAACTGAAACCTGCACAGTTCTGTGTCAGTGTCCAAGAGAAAGACTAACTAGAATCTCTAAGGAAACTAGAAGGGAACTAGAAGAGAGAGGGGGGAAGGAGAAGGAGTGCAACTCTTGCACTTAGGGTTTATGGGCGTGAATCTCCTCTTGGAATAAGCATGGATGTTCAAGGGGTTCCCTTCTCTCCCTTTTATAGTTTTTCAACCTTCTCTCTTTGTTTATTATTAGAAGTCCAACTTCAATAATAATTAGTAACCCTTTATTGGAATTAGTCTCACTGATGTGTATGGACCCATAAATATTAGAGCGAGAGATTGATATGAGTACTTCATCACTTTCACCGATGATGACTCAAGACATGAATATATATATATATATACCTTATGCGCCGCAAGTCTGAGACTTATGAAAAGTTCAAAGAGTTTCGAGCGGAAGTGGAAAGGCATTTAGGTAAAAGTATCAATACTCTTCGATGAGATCATTGAGGAAAATATCTCTCCGCTGATTTTATGGGATACTTATCAGAAAATGGGATTTTATCTCAGTTGTGTACTCCTGGTTTGCCTCAATAGGACGGAGTGGCAATAAAAGGAATCGGACTCTTTTGGATATGATCAAGTCTATGTTGAGTTTCTCAAGGTTACCTATAGGGATATGTTTTGGAAATTGCAAAGTATATATTAAACCTCGTTCCATTTAAGTCTGTACCTAAGACTCCTAGGGAGTTGTGGTCCGGGCGAAAGCCTAGTCTACAACATAAGGGTTGTCCAACACTCGTGCTGAAGGTTAAGACGGATAAATTGGAATTGAAGTCGGAAGTATGCACTTTTATAGAATATCCCAAAGGAACTAAAGGTTGGTTATTTTATAATCCCAAAGAGAGCAGAAAGTGCTTATCGGCACCAATGCGGTTTTTCTGGAGGAAGATTATCTGATTGATCAAAAATCTTTAGAAAAGGTTATCTTGGAAGAAATTCAAAGAGAGATCAATTCCAAATCCAAATATGACTGAACTTGAAGAAAATTCATCCATACCTAACCCAGTAATTACACCAGTGCCTTGTCATAGTGGGAACATTGTCAGGACCCCTGATAGGTTCTCGGTTTTTGGGAGAGTTTTACGAAGCAATCCCGGAAGAACTAGAACAAGATCCCTGTAACTATGATGATGTAATCAACAACATAGATTCAGGAAGTTGGCAAGATACTATGAAAGCTGAGATGGAGTCTATGTACTCCAATCAGGTTTGGACTCTTATGGACTTGCCTGCCAATATTAGACCTATTGGGTGCAAGTGAGTGTACAAGAGAAAGAGAGGACCAAATGGAAGAGTTAAGACCTTTAAGGTCAGGCTTGTTGCGTAAGGATATACTCAGAAAGAAGATAGCGATTATGAGGAAACCTTCTCGCCGGTCGCCATGCTCAAGTCTATCCGGATACTCTTATCCATTGCGGTTCATCTCGATCAGGAGATTTAGCAAATGGATGTCAAGACGGCATTTCTCAACGGCCATCTTGAGGAAGACATCTATATGATGCAACCAGACAGTTTTATGGCTAACAACCAAGAGCAAAGAGTTTGCAAGTTGCAGAAGTCCATTTATGGACTGAAGCAGGCATCCCGAACTTGGAACATCCGTTTTGACTAGGCAATCAAGTCATTTGATTTTTGTCAAAATCTGGATGAGTCATGAGTATACATGAAAACTGCAGGAGGCAGGGTAGTTTTTCTGTTAGTATATGTCGACGACATCCTTCTCCTAGGGAGTGCTATAGGGATGTTGTCAATAGTTTAAGTTTAGTTGGCTAAGACTTTTGATATAAAGGATTTAGGAGAAGCCAGCTACATCCTAGGGATCAATTACCATTGAGACCGTAAAAGTAGGATGATAGGCTTATCCCATGATGCATACATAGATTGGATGGTACTGATGATTACTATAATTAATTGGGTCTAAAGGATATAAGGTATGAATCTAAATTGGTGGGACAATTTAACCAATTGATTTATGGATATTGATGGGGGGGGCCTACTTGTAGTGATAGGGAAGTTTAGGGTCTTCATGTAATTTATTCCTAAGATTGGAGTTTAATTGCATATATTTAGTGGAGTTATTTGCAATTAACTGCGGGCCCGAATTGTACATGAGATGTGGGGTCGGGGTGTCCCAGTTAGAGCCTGCTTTCTATGGAATCCCTAGTGGTCCCCACGCTAGCCCAAGATTGGGTCTTTACTAATTCTATTTGAACTCAAAAGGGAAAGTTACTATTTCTATTTGAAGTGAGACTTCTAATAGTGGCAGTAGTGGAACAAAGGGTTACTAATTATTATAGAAGTTAGACTTCTAATAATAAAGAGAAAGAGGAGTTGCAAAACTATATATAGGAGACATGAGGAGCCCCTTTGACGTCCATGCCTTCATCCCTTGAAGTTCACGCCCATCTCCTCCTAGTTTTGCAAGAGTTGCATTCTTCTCCTCGCTTTCTCTCTCTTCCAGTTCCTTTCTGGTTTCTTTAGTAATTCTAGTTAGTCTTTCTCTTGGAGATTCCACCATCTTTCTTGAGGAAAGAGATCCGAAGCGGGTCATAGCGTGGAAGACGATTGGGCATTGGAGATTTTGATTTTGGAAGAGCTCTTTATCAAAGAGTTGAATCAAGTTCTCCATTAGAGCACAACCAAGCTCCATAGGAATTTTCTACTCCTTGTATGTTGTGGAATTTCGTGGTTGCATGTTTAGTGTTGTTTCTATCTTCTTGATAGGTTTGTTTGCTAATCATGATGGCTGAGATTGAGGACATGCATCCTGAATTGGGTTTTATTGGTTTTTGGATAGGTGTTCACTACTTCTTGTTGGTGTAAAGTTTTTGAGACCTATCCAAGAGTCCCACGCACTTCCAACAACAAGAACCAACAATATATATATACATATAGCTAGACAAGACCACGGCCGCGGAACCGGGTAACTGGGCAGGATAGGATCCAAGTTGCAACTGGCAGGAGCACGAGGGGAAGGCCCAAGTCAATTGATCAGACTGACAAGGACGTCCAAGCTTAGTGGTGCTGACTCATAGGTTACATGAGAAACCAAAACATGCACAAAACTATATTGGTGTAAAACACTCGAGCAGGTGGGGCATGGTGCTCATAGGCGCACATTTCACATCATTATCTTTTCATGCACATACGGGGCTGGTAGGACATGTCAGATGCATAAATCCATAGTATGAGACAAAACTGGTGATATCGGGAGAAATCGGGTTAGTACAACTATAAACCGAGTAAAACCGTACGAAGAATCCTTATACAATCACAAAATATGTATTGGGGCTTCCGTATTCACACAATATGTATAAAGGTCTTGTATGTCTATTATTGCTCTTGGCATGGTACTCGAATGATGGTAGACATCCCATGTTTCCTTATACAGTTTGATAAATCAACAATTCCCAATACATTTCCGAAGTGGGGTTTCTTTCAAAGTCGATCTCCTTATGTCATCCCCTAGGTCCTTCTAAGGTGGTAGGGCATCAAAACAACCCATCCAAACCTTAAAATACCATATCTGAAAACAATAGGAAAGACCCAGGAATTCTGTACAGTTCGCTTGAGCGGACAAGGAGTTCGCTCGAGTGGACTGGTTCGAATCAGGAGGGCTCAAGCGAAGAAGGGAGAGGCTCGAGCGACCAAGGTTCTATGAGGGGTTAGCTCGAGTGAAGTTGAGCTCGCTCGAGTGAACTACTCCGAGTCAGGAAGGTTCGAGCGAACTGGAAGGGTGGCTCAAGCGAAGGAGTCTTTGGAAGGGGGTCGCTCGAGCGTACAATGGGTTGCTCGAGCGACCTAGTTTCTGGGAGGGTTGGCTCGAGCGAGCCTAGAGGTTTGCTCGAGCGAACCATCTTCTGGAAGGGGTTCGCTGGAGCGAATGTGGGATCGCTCGAGCGAACATCTTCAGAACCTGCAGTTCTGGGCAGTCCGAGTTCCCTTCTTTTCCACTTCTCAAGCCTCCTTTGTAACCATATTTTTCCATAATCATTTGCTTCCCTTTTGCCTTCCAACAACCACTTTTACACCTCCAACAACAAACCTCCAACCATTAACTCCCATTCATTTCTAAGCTCATTTATAGCAAAAACATCCATCATCAGTGAAATCAATGACAAAACAACTTTAGCAAATAAAAGTATTCATTCTTAAGAGAATATTCAAGAAGGAATAATCCAACCACATGCACATTTCAAAAGGCCTTATAAACCATATAAACATAAGAGAGGATTAAACCATAAAACCCATGTTTTTCCATGAAATGAGAAGGCATTCAAATCAATCCATTCATCCACTTGCCTTGGTCTCCAATTAAGCTAATAAGCTCCTAATCACCACTCCCAAGCTCAAAGTCAAAGATCTACACAAAAACCCTAAAATGACATCCATTACAACCCTAAAATGGAAAAACAAGAGATAGAGTGAGAGATAGCTCCCAATAATGGAGATGGGGCTTCTCTAAGACTAGAAGAACACATATCCAAGAGATGAGAAGAAGAGCTTCCATGGAAGACCTCCAAATACACAAGGCTTGCTCAAAGAAGATCTTAGAATGGTGGGTTTTTTCTAAAAATGGTATCAAGAGGAAGCTCTCATAGATAGGAAGAAGATTGTGGCCTCCATTGTTCCTTTAGCAAAAGATTAGTGGTTGATTGGAGATGAAAGACAAGAAGAAGAACAAGAAACCCTAGGTGGGCTGGAACTCCTCCTCTTCCTCAATGAAAGTTGCAAGAAAGAAAGGAAAGTGAAATAGGTCTTCTTTTTATAAAGAATAGAGATGGGTCCCACAACTTAATCAACTAATTGAGCTAAAAACAACGTTTTCCGGGTGTCGGATGGATTCAACGAAAAAGGAAGAATTGTTCGCCGAAATTTTTAGTTTCCAAAAAGTGTATATTTCACGGGTTTCAGAGATATTGAAATTAGTATCCAGATTTTTTTGGAAAAGATTGTTTTGCCCTTATCATTAGCAAAGTAGAGTCTAGAGGTCTCGAACGGAAACGGGACAAACATGAAAGTTGTCAGGAATAATAAAATAAATTAAATAGGGAAAAATACAGATTTTTCCAACTATAAGAAAAAATCCCAAAATCACACAAAACACGATAAAGAAACCCCCATATGGTCCCACTAAATCAAAAGAGTTCTCAAAATAATCCAAAACTATATAAAAGCTATTCTAATCCAAACTAACCAAATCCACTAATCTCACTTATAACTAAAGCACGTCTTAATTAGCACTAATCGGAAACTCTCGGGGCGGGGTCTTACATCCTCCGCCCCTTAGGGCATTTGGTCCTCCAAATGAAACATAATGACTAACATCGGGTAGTAGGTGCGGATACTTCTTCTGAACTTGATCCCGTAATTCCCACGTTGCCTCTTCAGGTCCATGATTTTCCCAAAGCACTTTCACCCAATGAATTGTCCGTGTTCTCAACTCTTGTTCCTTTGTATCAATGATCTGAACAGGTTTCTCAACATAGGTGGCATCTTCTCTAATTTCCAGCAGTTCATGACTGTCAAACTCCAACCCAGGATTAGCGTGATTAGTGTTAATTAAGTGCATGTTTAGCTATAATGTGGGTTTTGTGTTCGTGGGTTAGAAATTGGTTCGATTTAGCTTGGATTTAGCTTTGGGGAATTTTGAGAGCGTTTTTATGCTATTTAGTCACACTCAGGGGTGCCTTGAGTGTACGTGTAAGCTTGGGAGGAAATTCATGTTTTCTGATTTCTAATCGTGATTCTGACCTCATTTGAATGGTTTTATTTTATTGTTTAACTTTTGGGTTCAACTTTTTTTTGTTTAAGACCCAGAAATCCAAGTATTGGCCAAAAGGGTAAAACAGTCATTTCACACCAAATCTGGACCCAAATTTCAAAATCTCAAAACTATGCCAAATTTATACATTTTGGAAACTAGATTTTTTTGTGATCGATTTTGTTTCCTTCGTCGTTTTCATCCGGGGCCCGTAAATCGATGTTTTAATAGTCACAAGTTTTAAGTTCATGGGCCCCACAAGGAACCCAGTTGATTTAGTGTCTTCTCCCTCCCACTCACGTCAGAAACTCATTTCCTGCAACTCCTTCTCTTCAACTCAACTGAGAAAAACTCTTCTTCCTCTCACCTTCTCTCTTCGCATGCCTAAGCTAGAAAGCTTCAAATCAAGATTTGATCATATCTTCTTCTTCCTCTCAATCTGAACTCTCCATTGCTACCATTTTGTTGAAGTTTCCAGCTGTGATTACACTCCATTTTCGTCCTTGATTCTCGTTTGACAAGCTTTAGGTAAGGGATCTTCCTCTCCTTTCCAATGTGGTCTTTTGAGCCCATTAGGAACCTATTTCTCTAACATGCAAACCCATTTTCGAAATGGGAGTTTTGGTTGCCAAAATGATGATTTTGGAATGTTTTTTATGGGGTTTCTTGTAGATCTCGTGACTCAGCTGTCGGGTAGGAATCTTGAGAGTTTTTGAGCTTAGCTATTGTCAAGGCAAGTGACAACTTAGTTTTCTTGATGCACGCAATGGTTGAATGGTTTATTTTCAGTAGTTTGGTACTTTCTCAAAATTTTGTTGAGCAATGTATTCATTCAAACATGTGTTGTGAGTTGAACTCTTGTTTTAGTTTGACATGCATATGCTTGTAGTTTTATCTTAATGGTTTTCATTCCATTCAAGTGATTTTTATCCTGTTTTAAATGTTTTGCAAATGGATGAAGAAATGGTGGAATGTATTGTGAAATGAATTGGTGGTTGAATTGGAATGGAAATGGCCCCTAGGAGAGCATGGAGACTCAGGGGATGTGCAGGGATTTGACCAAGAAAGAAAGGAAGTGGTATGGAAAGAAATGTGCAGGAAGAGGAACTGAAATTCTGACTTGAACTGGGCTGCCGAGCACAGTCGGTCAGCTGGCGGTCAGGTGTCAGTTAGCCAACATGTCCGTTTCGGTCGACCCACAACCAACCGAGTTCAGATCGGTTCCACTTCCAGAAGCGTGTTTTGTGACAGGGAATTGTCAGTCAACCGTCGGCCAACCGACAAGCTCAATGTCGGTTGACCGACAGCTAACCGAGGGGAGTTTGATTCCATTTACAAAATGGTGAGTTTCTATCAGGAAATCTGACGGTCAGCTATCGGTTAGCTGACGGTTAACCGACACTCACCTATTCGGCTAGCTGACAAGTAACCGAGAGCTGACCAAGTTTTCAAAATTGATTTATTTTGTGGGAGTTTCTTAGGATTAAAATCCTGAATATGATGAGGAACTTTCAACCTTGAGTTTATGTGCTTGAGGTCTCAAAATGTCCTTTTACCTTCTGAAACACCAATCTCTCTCTCATTAAGACATTCAGGTCTCAACCACATGAAGATCAAAATGAAAGGTCTTATCGTATGCTTGACAAGTTTCGCTTGAGGTCGTGATTTGATACATTGAATTTTGTTCTAGCACTTTGTAAAACCCTGTCCCGAGTTAATTAAGATTAACTCTAATTAATCGGGATTAATGCTAATTCAACATGTTTTATGGAATTAATGTTGATTAATGGCTAAATTGATATAGAATTTGGCTCAAATGGTCACGTTGAACTTAATGAAAAGAATAGTGAAGGTTCTGAATTGATTAGAAATGGTTTTAGGCCACATTGAGTGATGTAAGGACTTTTTCGTAAATACGAAATTACACGTATTTCGTTGAATACGGAAACTCTTGATACTCACACGTATATCTCGAGGAGTACGTTAACTTCCGTGAATATAGTGATTCCATTCGACGTGAATTGGTTCAAATGACCATTCATTTGACTTCAATTGTAATTAGAGGAATAGGAAGGGGGTAAAATGCAAAAAAATGGGATTATGAGATAATGATGAACTCATTTGAGTTCATTTATCATCCCAGCAGCCCTTTCTCTTCTTCTCTTTCTTTCTCTTCTTCTTCTTTCTTCCGATTTCTCTTCATTGAGTGATGGTTGGGAGAGTTGGCAAGTGCTTGTGAAGAGGGACTCCATCTTCATCATCATCTTCTTCACCTCTTTTCTTACTTTCTGGGAGTTTAAACTTGAGAAGATCTCAAGATTACCACCAAAGAGGTTACAAGTAAGTGAATTGTGTTGGTTTTAGGATTTCTGAGTTCACTTTGGTGATTTGGAGTGGTTTCTTACATAAGAAACTCATTAGACTTTTCTTGAATGGATTGATTGGTCCTTAGGTTCAAAAGGAGGTTTGGCTTGAGGATTTCATCTTGGATTCAAGCTAGACAAGGGAATTCTTGCTGATTAGTCTCCAAACAAGGCAAGTATACTCAACTATCTTGATTTCAATTGTTAAGTGAATTGTTAGAACTCAAGGAGTTCAGTTATAGAAAATTCGATTCAGAATTTTCTGATCTTCTGGGCACAATTCGGTCAGCTGCCAGGCTGACCGACACCTGACCGAGAGCTGACCGACATAGGTCGGCTAGCCGAAATTGTGAGTTCGGCTAGCCGCGGGTTGACCGCAAGGTGACCGCAAATCTTGTCAGGGTTTTTCCATCAGAAGTTTAGCTTCTGGAAAACGAACCGTGAGTTGACCGAAGAAATTCGGCTAACCGAAATTTGAATTTCGGCCAGCCGAGTGGGTGACCGAATAGGTGACCGAATTGGGCAAATTGTCCTGTAAATTGAGAAATTCTGGAAAGCTGACCGAATGTGGTTCGGTCAGCCGAAACCCCTAATGCGGCTAACCGCTAGGTAACCGACGAGGTGACCGAAATTGAGGGAATATCAGAATTGATTTCTGATAATTTCCTAAACCTTCATGGGTGTTAACTAAACTTATGTGAATGTAAATTTCACTAAAAAGTGATGTCATCCACAATAACACCTACATTGCATAATGAACGTTTCATCCGAATGTTGTTTTAGGAAATTTACTTGTTTATGACTTGAGTTGGCTTGTCCTCTCTCGTCCACTACTGTTATGCTCCTTGTTGAGCTATCATTGAATAATGTATTGAATTAATACAATGAAATGCAATGAAATGAAACGAAAAGAACTGAAATGAACAAACACTATAATGTATGAAAGATTAAGTCTGCTGCAGTAGATGGAGCGTTCCGGAGCTCCGTGGTGATGCCGGTGATCTCTGATCAAGACACTGGTAAATCCCACACATTTGAAATGCCACTTAATGAAGTGAGTACCATTTGAAAAGCCACTTAATAAAGTGAGTAATAATGAAATGAAATGAGTCTTTGCAAGGCTGGGTTGTGAATGGTGCGCCTTCCGCCTATGCTAGAGGACAACGAAAAGACACTTGATAAAGTGTATATACATGAATTGAATGCTCTCTTCAGGGGAGAACTACATGCATTAACTGCTCTCTTCAAGGGAGAACTACATAAATTGAATGCTTCCTTCGGGGAAGAACTATACGCATTGAATTGAATTGAATTGAATTGACTTGAATATAATTGTTATACATTGGAACCAAATTGCTAAACATGTGATTATCATAGAATTGTGTATACATTGTTGAACCGTCGTGTTCACAGTGTTATTGATGACATTACAGGCCCAGTTTGCCGTTCCAGTGGTTCCGAGACCGCGCCGCCAGCGGAGGAGACCAATCCGGTTCCCCTAGGAGGATTGAACGGATGGATGTAAATCGGAGGCGACCGGTTTAGCAAATTTTGGGAACATTTTGAATAGATTCATTTTGTTGTAAACAGTGATTACATGCATTGTATTTGAATATGCATGGGTGATTTAAATAGGAAATGAGATGTGTATGTAAACTTTACTTTCTGTAAAGAACTTGTACATATTAAAGTTAAATGTCAATGTATGTATATATTTCCGCAAAACAATGTACATTTGACAGGTATATGTAAGATCCCTTGTGAATCTTGTATTAGCTTCGGCGATGCGAGGTTTACGGGAGTAAGTATGGCATCGCGACTCGGGGTTTGGCCGTGGTAACCCTAATCTCGGGCCCGGGTCGTGACACACTTGCTTTGTTTTGTACAAGTATAAGTTTTGTTTTGAATTGTTCATGAACTATGTTGGGGAACACTTTACAATCTACTCTTGTTTAGCTTCGCTTTGCACTGTTTTGATAAGTATTTTCCCTTGTTTTTGATAAGTTTTGTACAAGTGTCGACATGTTTTGTGCATACATGAATATCATTAAATACCGCTGAGCTTGGATTGCCCTCTCAGTTTGATCCACTAGTTAGGGGATCCTTAAGCATAAGGACAATCTGCAGATAAGTCGTGTAATTGTACACATTCTTGTTTTGTCCGGTTCCGCGGCCGGTTTTTCCGCTCACCTTGTGTGACTTGGGCTTTTGTTTCATTTCGTTTCGTTTTGTCTCATTTTGCTTGCTCTTGTCATCAAGTATGACGGAGAAAGGTTGAGCTCAATGTGGATCAATGAATCATGTTGTTTTTTTGAAATCATGCTAGTTTTGTTTTATACTTTAAATATGTTTTATTCAGAACTCATGCCATGTTTTAAGCATTGTTAATTTCAGATTTTAATTGAATTATAATATGTCTAAATTGATCACCTGCCAGACCATCGTGTCTGACCCTTTTTGCTTTGGTGTTTAGATGCAGGAGTCGTTGCCCCTGAGGAGGAGCGCCCGGAGGAGGCTTTTGAGCCACCCCCAGCTCGAGAGTGGTAACCCGACAACGTCCTCTAGACGTAGGGTAGGGTCTTGAGTACAACACATGTGGATGGGAATATTTTGTTTTGTAGTTTGGGTTGTATGGCCTTTGTTGGCCCTTTTATCTACTTTGGGGATATGTAAACCTAACTTAACTTACTTTTGTTCTTTTGGAAACTTGAAAGTTAATTTATGGTAATGTCATGCTTATGTTTCCTTCTCTGAGTATTGTCTTAAAGATTATTTAACCTATGTAAGTTGAGGTTGTGTCACATGTATTGGAAATATAAGATTACTTGCACGCTTCCGCAGATCATAGTTTGAGTGAGACAAATTCCAAGTTTGTTTTGGGAATCCTCACCGCGGAAACCTGTGGGTTAATCGTAATTGATAGTTGGTTGACAGGACCTTCATCATACGTCGCGGACCCGGGTCTGGGGATCTCGGTCTGGGGTCACAACAATGACGGAGTACATACTATGGATCGAGGACGTACTTCTTCAACATAGACACATGTAACTGTTGTTGTAGGCGAACTCACAAAGAGGTAGGGTCTCATCCCATTGAGTTTTGAAATCTAACACACAAGCCCGAAGCATATCCTCAAGGGTTTGAATTGTCCTTTCGGACTGACCATCTGTCTGTGGGTGATACGCTGTGCTGAACTGTAGCTTCATACTCATAGACTCATGAAGTGTCTTCCAAAATCTTGAGACGAATTTGCTGTCCCTATCTGACGTGATGGAGACTGGTTGTCCATGACAGCTGACAATCTTATTGACAAACAACACTGCGAGAGGTAACATGTGCATTTTCTCTCCGGTCTTCATGGGAATGAAGTGAGCTGATTTGGTGAGGCGGTCCACAATGACCCATATGGCGTTATTGCCTCTTCTGGTTCTTGGTAATCCCGAGATAAAATCCATGGTGATATGTTGCCACTTCCATTCCGGGATCTCTAATGGTTGCAACAACCTTGGAGGTCTCTTATGCTCTCCTTTCACCAACTGACATGTCATGCATCGGGAAACAAAAGCTGCTATTTTCCTCTTCATATTGTTCCATCAAAATCTACCTTTCAAGTTCTGATACATTTTTGTGCTACCTAGATGCATGGAATACTTCGTATTATGAGCCTCTGACATAATGTCATTCTTCAAACCTTCAATGTTGGGCACGCATAGACGATCGTGATAGTATAAGATTCCATCCACAATACGAAAATCAGGACGTTCTGCTATATGTTCTGAAATCTTGGCCAACTCTGGATCTTGCAATTAGTCATCCTTTATCTTCCGAATGAATGAGGGCTCAAACACCGACATGTTGGCTAACATTACTCCCTTCCTTAGACGCTAAAACTCTACACCCAACTCCTCAAACTGCTGAAAGATGCAAGTAACCCTTAAACTTGCCAAGCTTGCTGACTTCCTACTCAAGGCATCGGCTACTACATTTGTTTTCCCCGGGTGGTACTTGATCGAAAAATCATAGTCCTTGATATATTCCATCCATCTTCTTTGCCTCATGTTTAATTTCTTCTGAGAAAACAAGTATTGTAAGCTGTGGAAATCGGAGTGGACTTCGAACTTCTCTTCATAGAGATAATGTCTCCACATCTTTAAGGCAAAAACAACCGCTGCTAACTCAAGATCATGTGTTGCATAGTTAGTCTCATGGTCCTTCAACTGCCAAGATCCATAAGCAACGACTTTTCCATCTTGTATTAACACACAACCAAGTCTTATATTCGAAGCATCGGTAAAAATGGTGTAACCGCAACTTCCAAATGGTAAGGTGAGGACTGGTGCTGAAGTCAATCTCGTTTTCAGCTCTTGGAAACTAGCCTCACATTGATCTATCCACACATATGGTGCATTCTTCTTAGTCAACTTCGTTAATGATGTAGCAATCAACGGAAATCCTTGTACAAACCTCCAGTAGTAATCCAAGAAAACTTTTGATTTCTGACGCATTCTTCAGTCTTTCCCACTTCACAACTGCTTCAATCTTGGCCGGGTCCACTGACAATCCTTCTTTGGAGATGATGTGTCCCAAAAATGCGACTTGTTCAAGCCAAAATTCGCACTTACTAAGCTTCGCATACAATTGGTTGTCTTTTAGGAGTTGCAGTGCTATCCTCAAATGCTCTTCATGTTCTTCTTTGGACTTAGAATATACCAATATGTCATCAATGAACACTACTGTGAACTGATCTAAGTATTCTGCGAAGATTTTGTTCATCAAGGCCATGAATATTGTCGGTGCATTTGTCAGTCCAAATGGCATCACTAGGAACTCATAGTGTCCATATCTTGTCCGAAAAGCTGTCTTTGATACATCTGAATCTCTTACTCTTAGCTGATGGTAACCAGACCTTAAGTCAATTTTCGAAAAGTAGGCAGCACCTTGTAATTGATCAAACAGTTCGTCTATCCTTGGCAATGGATACTTGTTTTTTATGGTTGCTTGGTTCAATCTCCGGTAATCAATACACATCCTCATTGAGCCATCTTTCTTTTTGACAAATAAAATTAGAGCTCCCCACGGTGAAACGCTAAATCTCACAAAACCTTTGTCCAACAATTCTTGCAATTGTATCTTTAATTCTCCCAATTCTACCGGAGCCATTCTGTATGGTGCAATAGATATTGGAGCGGTCCCCGGTAACAACTCAATGGTGAAGTCAATTTCTCTAACAGGTGGTAATCCTAGGATCTCTTCTGGAAAAATGTCTGGAAACTCACAAACAATTTGGATCTCCTCCACCCCTTGGGATCGTTTATCCTCCGTGATAAACGCCAAGTAACCTTCACATCCACTTTTCACAAGTTTATCAGCCTTCAACGCTGAAATAAACCTTGGAAAAGGATTCTTCCTCTCTCCTTGGAATAGCACTCCTTGTGGTGTCTCCTCTAACTTAAAAGTAAGGGTCTTATGAAAGCATTCCATAGTGGCATGGAACCTTGCTAACCAATCCATCCCTAGGATGATGTCAAAATCATACATCTCCAACAAAATAAGATTCGCTGGTAACATCACATCTCCTATCTTAATTGCGCAACTAGGATAATATGTTCTACACACAACTTGTTTGCCTACTGGGATGGACACGGTCAAAACAAACTCAAGTTCTCTAGCAGGCATATCAATCAACTTAGGAAATTTTGGGGACAGGAAAGAGTGTGTAGAGCCAGGGTCAAACAATATCTTAGCTTCAATTCCACAAACAAGGAGTGTACCTTCCACCACGTTATCTACAGCCTCTGCATCAGCTTGGTTGATTGCATACACTTATTCTCGCTGATGTGGCCTGTTTTGGGCTTGTTGTTACTTTCCTTGTTGTACATTCCTATTCTGTTGATGTAAGACCCCGCCCCGAGAGTTTCCGATTAGTGTTAATTAAGACGTGTTTGAGCTATAAGTGAGATTAGTGGAATTGGTTAAATCTGGATTAGAATAGCTTTTTATAGCTTTGAATAATTTTGGGAACTCTTTTGATCTAGTGGGGCCCTTTGGGGGTTCCTTTTTATTGTGTTTTGATTAGTTTTGGGATTTAGTTGTAATTCTGGAAATCTGTAATTTGCTCCGTTTAATGTATTTTCTGATTCCCGACAACTTTTGTATTTGCTCCATTTTCATTCGAGACCTCTAAACCCTACTTTGCCATTGATAGGGGTAAAACAGTCTTTTTGCACAAAATCTGGACACTAATTTCAATGTCTCCGAAACTCGTAAAATATATACTTTTTGGAAAGTAGAAATTTCGACGATCAATTCTTCCTTCTTCGTCGAATCCGTCCGAAGCCCGTAGAGCGATGTTTTAGCCCAATTGGAGTTTTAAGTTGTGGGACCCATTGCCGTTTTCTATATAAGGAGGAGTCTTTTTCTTCTCCTCCTCTTCTTGCAATTTCTTGAGAACAAGGTATTCCAGCCCAGCCCTAGGTTCAACTTCCTTGCTCCTTGCTCCTCCATCTCTCAATCTCTCTCAATCTCTCTCAAATCTATTGCTAAAGGCAAAATGGAGGTTGTAGTCTTCTTCCCCTCCATGAGAGCTTCGTCTTGATACCATTCGTAGAGAGAGCCTCCCATTCCAAGCTATCCTTTGAGCAAGCTCTTGCCATTAGAGGACTTTCCATGTAAGTTCTTCTTCTCATCTCTTGATTGTGTATTCATCTAGCCTAGGAGGTGCTTCACCTTGATTATTAGAAGTTATCTCCATCTATTTCTTGATTTTGACATTCTAGGGTTGTAATGATTGTATTTGGGGATTTTTGTGTAGATTGTAGATTTTGAGCTTGATAGAAGGATTAGAGCTTGATTAGCATACTTGGAGACCAAGGCAAGTGGATGAATGGATTCGATTTGAATAAGTTCTTATTTTGTTGAAAATGTGGATTTTTACTATTCCTATTTCATTTGGTTCATTATGTCTCATAATGCTTTTGGAAATGTATTTATTGTCATGGTTTTCTCTTAGTTAGTTTTATGAGAAGATATGCATGCATTCATGCAAGTTATTTTGGGTTAGTATGACTTCTTAAATGAGATTGTATTTGCATTGAATGAGATTTGCATTGGTAGGAGAAATAAATGCTTTGATGGAATGGTAGTTGGTGGAGAGAATTGAATGTTAAACGGAAGGGAATAGACCTATTTCATGTTAGGAAAGGGTTGGAGTTGAGGTGAAATAGTTTGGGAAAGAAAGCACAGAAATTTGCACCTGATGTGTAGTTACCGCAGCTGGGCGGTCAGCAGGCGGTCACCTTGCCGGCTAGCCGACAGGTGACCGGCGGCTAGCCGACCCAGATGCGGTTAGAAACACAGAATGCTGTGTTTTGACAGGCGAACCGCGGTCAGCCGCGCGGTCAGCTCGCGGCTAACCGCCACCCCAAAAACCCTGTGACCGCTAGGTAGCCGAGATGCGCGGTTAGAAACACAGAATGCTACTTTTTAGCAGGGTGAACCGCGGTCAGCCCCGCGGTCAGCTAGAGGCTAACCGCCGATCACCTCGGCGGCTAACCGCCAGCTGACCGACAGGTGACCGAGTTCCACCCAGAATTCCTGAGTCTTTTCTATTGGTTTCAGATATGGTATTTAAAGGTTTGGATGGGTTGTTCTGATGCCCTACCACCTTAGAAAGACCCAGGGGATGACATAAGGAGATTGACATAGAAAGAAACATCATTTCGGAAAAGGTATTGAGACTTTTATATTCATCAATGTGCATAAGGAAACTTAGTATGTCCTCTATCATTCGAGTACCATACTAAGGGTAATTTAGACATACAAGATCCTTATACATGTCGTTTGAATATGGATGCCCCAATACATAGTCCCTAATGATATAAGGACTCATTGCATTGTTTTACTCCGATTACATGTATAATTTTCCAACCCTACTAGTTTGATTTCAAATCCTGATTCATACTCTGGATATGTCCCGCCAGCCTTGTTTATGCATGAACTGTTAATGATATGAAATGTGTGCCTACGAGCACCATGCCCCGCCTGCCCGTATGTTTTGTATTGATATAGTTTTGTATATGTTTTGATTTATCATGTAACCTAAGAGTCGGCACCACTAAGTTTGGACATCCTTGTCAGTCTGATCAACTGACTTGAGTCTCCCCCTGTGCTCCCGCCAGTTGCAACTTGGATCCTGTACTGTCCCGTTACCCGGTTCCGCGGCCGTGGTCTTGCCTAGTTATATGTATATGTATCTGTATATAATGTTGGTTCTCGTCACTTCGTGTGCTCGAGCCCAACGCACTGAATGTGCTCTCATCACCTTAGTGATGGAGAGGATTTAGCTTTAGTGTGGTTGCCATCTAGTCAGTTCCTGTACCTTGAATACCCCGCATGATTTATATTGCATCTGTACTTTAAATGAACTATATACCCTGTTTTAAGACAGTTACTGTTTTAACAAGATTTCATCATGATTAGAAAGTGTTTGATTTCTTTCTTGGTATATCTATTCACCCACCTGCCAGACCGTCGTGTCTGACCCATTTTTGTGGTACTCAGGTCCAGCTCCCGTCTTTGCCCTTGAGGAGGAGCCAGAGGAGGCGGTCGATGAACCGCAGCGTTTAGTAGAATGGCAAGCTGACAATGTCATGTAGACATTGGGTTGAGCTTTGAGCTGCGAACATTTTGGGATGTCATTGATTTATACTTTTGGTTGTACTGGCCTTTGTTGGCCATTATTTTTGGGGAATATTAACTTAACTTGATCTTTTGTATAAACTTTAATTTCATATTTTGGGAATGCTAATGAGATCATTGCTCACTCTGACATCATGTCATACTTGTGTATGATCTGTCTTATTTGATAAGAATGGATTAAGAGATTGAGTTGCTACACGCTTCCGCACCAATATAAATGTTCTATGAGTGTATGTGGAATCCTCACCGCGGAAACCTGTCGGAAATTAAGGAAATGTATAATCATTATCAAGGGTGGTTCATTACCCATTATCATCATCACACCACCACAACGCCGGTCGCGGTCCCGGGTCTCGGTCCGGGGTCGCGACAGACTGGTATCAGAGCGAGACGTGTTTCAGGCAATTAAAAGAAACTAGAAATCCTAAGGACGTGGCGAGGATCCGTTAGACTTTTCGTTAGTTAGACTCGTGTGAGCAATGTGTAACCCTTATATGATTTTATGTGCTAACAATTTGTTTTACAGTGATATGCCACCTCGAAAAAGACCCGTAACCGACAATCCCACCGCAAGCAATAGCGAACACACCGGGCCACTAGGAAACGGTACACCAGATCCAAATATGCAGAATCAATTTCAACAGATGATGCAAGCCATGCTTGACCAGCAACGTCAAGGCAACGAAAATCAAGCCAAATTGCAAGAGCAAATGGTCAGGAAAGATGAAGAGCATGCTAGGGAGATGGCTACAATGCAAAGACAGTTGTTAGAAGTGTTGGAAAGGAGACCTGAACCGGCACCAGCGCAACCTCTAGGCACTCAGATTGTCATTAACAATAGGGAACATGATCCCAATGCGTTGTATGAAAAGTTTAGGAAGAGGGGTCCCAAGGAGTTCACTGGGCATGAGGACCCATTAGCTGCAGACGACTGGTTGGAGTATACAGAGAACATCTTTGAGATATTTAGATGTACTGGTAGACAGCAAGTGCAACTCACCGCTTCCATGTTCACCGGCCTAGCAGATATATAGTGGAAAACAATCAAGGCTGAGTATAGGACCATAGCAGACGCAGAGGCTTGGACAAGTTTCAAGAGGCAATTCGGTGACAAGTATGTACCGACACATGTGAAGAGGCAGAAGGCCATTGAATTCCAGCAGCTCGTACAAGGGAACACGACCGTGCAAGAGTACCTCACAAAGTTCGAAAGGTTGTCTCGATATGCCCCCGAGTTAATTAACACTGTGGAGAAAAAGATAGCGAAGTTCCTGGAAGGACTTAACCCGATCATTGAGAGGGATGCCACGGGTGTTGTACCACCTATCACTTTTGAAGAAGCTGTGAGAAGGGCCTACAAATTCGAGAACCTGAACAACAAGATCCTCAAGATCCAAGGAAAGGCACCAGCTCACCAACAGAATCACCAACCAAGGAACCATCAGAACAAACGACCGAGGCATGAACAAAACGTGCATAATGCTCTAGTTTGCGTTCATTGTGGTAAGAACCACGAGAGTGCTCAATGCCGTACAATTACGGGAGCATGTTTCAGATGTGGATCTATGGCACACCAGCTCAAGGACTGCCCAAGGCAAGCTGGACAAGGTAACAACAGACAGAATCAGCAACAACAAGGAACACAGCGCCAGGCACCACCTCATAATGCACTAGCCGTACAGAACCAGCCCAGGCCACTCCAGCAGCAGGCTCCACAGCAACAGTACAGACCTCCACAACAGCAGCAAGCTCGTCAGCAAGGACAGAATCAGAATCAGCGTCCTCCTCAGCAGAATAGGAATGCACAGCAAGGGAGGCAGCAGCAGGCTCAGAACAGGCCACAGCAGCGAGGACAAGTGTATGCAATTAACCAAGCTGATGCAGAGGCAGCAGATAACGTGGTGGAAGGTACACTCCTAGTTTGTGGATTTGAAGCTAAGATTTTGTTTGACCCTGGCTCTACGCACTCCTTCTTGTCTCCAAAATTTTCTAAGTTGACTGATATGCCTGCTAGAGAACTTGAGTATGTGTTGACAGTGTCCACTCCCGTAGGCAAACAAGTTGTGTGTAGGAAGTATTATCCTAGATGTGCTATTAAGATAGGAGATGTGGTGTTACCAGCGAATCTTATTTTGTTGGAGATGTATGATTTCGATGTCATTCTAGGAATGGATTGGTTAGCAGGGTACCATGCTACGATGGACTGTTTCCATAAGACCCTCACGTTCAAATTAGAGGAGACCCCAGCAGGAGTATTGTTCCATGGGGAGAGGAGAAATTCTTGTCCAAGATTCGTCTCAGCATTGAAGGCTGATAGACTAGTGAGAAGTGGATGTGAATGCTATTTAGCGTTTATCACGGAGGATAAACGGTCCCAAGGGGTGGAGGAGATCCCAATTGTTTGCGAATTCCCAGACATTTTTCCAGAAGAAATCCCAGGTTTACCACCTGTTAGGGAGATTGACTTCACCATCGAATTGTTACCAGGGACCGCTCCGATATCTATTGCACCATACAGAATGGCTCCAGCTGAATTAGGAGAGTTGAAGATTCAGTTGCAAGAATTGTTGGATAAAGGTTTTATTAGACCGAGCGTCTCACCTTGGGGAGCTCCAGTTTTATTCGTCAAGAAGAAGGACGGTTCCATGAGAATGTGTATTGATTACCGGAAATTGAACCAAGCTACCATCAAGAACAAGTATCCATTGCCAAGGATAGATGAATTGTTTGACCAATTGCAAGGTGCTGCTTACTTTTCGAAGATCGATCTAAGATCCGGTTATCATCAGCTGAGAGTTAGAGATTCGGATGTATCGAAGACGGCGTTCCGGACGAGATATGGACACTATGAGTTTCTAGTGATGCCATTTGGACTGACGAATGCACCAGCAGCATTCATGGCTTTGATGAACAAAATATTCGCTGAGTACTTAGACCAATTCACAGTGGTGTTTATTGATGACATTTTGGTGTACTCTAAGTCTAGAGAAGAACATGAAGAGCATTTGAGGATAGCATTGCAACTTCTAAGAGATAATCAATTGTACGCGAAGCTCTCTAAGTGCGATTTTTGGCTTGAAGAAGTCGCATTTTTAGGTCATATCATTTCCAAAGAAGGATTATCAGTGGATTCAGCCAAGATAGATGCAGTTGTGAAGTGGGAAAGACCGAAGAACGCGTCAGAAATCAGAAGTTTTCTTGGATTGGCGGGTTACTATCGAAGATTTGTGCAAGGATTTTCGTCGATTGCAGCTTCATTGACAAAGTTGACCAAGAAGAATGCACCTTATGTGTGGACAGACCAATGTGAGACCAGCTTCCAAGAGTTGAAAAAGAGATTAACATCAGCACCCGTCCTCACTTTACCATCCGGGAGCGGCGGTTACACCATTTTTACAGATGCGTCGAATATAGGACTCGGTTGTGTGTTGATGCAAGATAGAAAAGTCGTTGCGTATGGATCCCGTCAGTTGAAGGACCACGAGAAGAACTATGCGACGCATGACCTGGAGTTAGCAGCGGTCGTTTTTGCACTAAAGATGTGGAGACATTACCTCTACGGAGAGAAATTCGAAGTCCACTCCGATCACCGCAGCTTACAGTATTTGTTCTCTCAGAAGGAGTTGAATATGAGACAAAGAAGATGGATGGAATATATCAAAGATTATGATTTTCCGATCAAGTACCACCCGGGAAAGGCAAATGTAGTAGCCGATGCCTTGAGTAGGAAGTCCGCAAGTGTGGCAAGCCTAAGAGTTACGTGCTTCTTTCAGCAATTTGAAGAGTTGGGGGTAAATTTTCAGCCCCTAAGCGAGGGAGTGATGTTAGCCAACATGTCAGTGTCTGAACCCTCGTTCATTCGGAAGATCAAGGACAACCAATTGCAAGATCCAGAGTTGGCCAAGATTTCAGAGCATATAGTAGAACGTCCTGATTTTCGTATTGTGGATGGAGTCTTATTCTATCGTGATCGTCTATGCGTGCCCAACATTGAAGATTTGAAGAATGATATTATGACAGAGGCGCACAGTACGAAGTACTCTATGCATCCAGGTAGCACGAAGATGTATCAGAACTTGAATGGCAGATTTTGGTGGAACAACATGAAGAGGGAAATAGCAGCTTTCGTTTCACGATGTATGACGTGTCAGTTGGTGAAGGCAGAGCATCAGAGACCTCCAGGGTTATTGCAGCCACTAGAGATCCCGGAATGGAAGTGGGAACATATCACCATGGATTTCATCTCGGGATTGCCAAGGACCAGAAAAGGGAACAACTCCATATGGGTCATTGTGGACCGTCTTACCAAATCAGCTCATTTTATTCCTATGAAGACCGGAGAGAAAATGCATATGTTACCTCTCGCAGAGTTGTTTGTCAACGAGATTGTCAGCCGTCATGGGCAGCCAGTCTCCATTACTTCGGACAGAGATAGCAGATTCGTTTCGAGATTTTGGAAGACTTTGCATGAGTCTATGGGAACAAAGCTTCAGTTCAGCACAGCGTATCACCCACAAATAGATGGTCAGTCGGAAAGGACAATTCAGACCCTTGAAGATATGCTTCGAACGTGTGTACTAGATTTCAAGACTCAATGGGATGAGACCCTACCGCTTTGCGAATTCGCCTACAACAACAGTTATCATTCGAGCATTGGGATGGCGCCTTTTGAGGCATTGTATGGCAGGAGGTGTAGAACTCCAGTTTGTTGGGAAGAAGTGGGTATTCGCAGTTTTCATGGACCGACTATGGTGAGTGAAACTAGTGACAAAGTCAAGTTGATCCAAGAACGTCTGAAAGTAGCCCGGAGTAGACAGAAGAGTTATGCAGACTCTCATCGAAGAGACTTACATTTTAAGGAAGGAGATAAGGTTTTCTTGAAGGTGTCACCTACTAGAGGAACTTTGAGATTTGGACAGAGAGGCAAATTATCTCGGAGATACATTGGACCCTATGATATTGTGAGCAAGATTGGTGACGTGGCTTATAGATTAGCCTTACCACCTGAGCTTTCCGGCGTACACAATGTGTTCCATGTGTCTATGTTGAAAAAGTACGTCCCCGATCCGTCGCATGTACTCCGTCATGAACCATTAGAGATCAGAGAAGATGCCACCTACGTCGAGAAGCCTATTCAGATCATTGATACGAAGGAACAAGAACTGAGGACAAGGACTATTCAATGGGTGAAAGTGCTCTGGGAAAATCACGGACCTGAAGAGGCAACGTGGGAATTACGGGATCAAGTTCAGAAGAAGTATCCGCATCTACTACCCGAGGTTAGTTGTTTTATTTTATTTGGTGGACCAAATGCCCTAAGGGGTGGAGGATGTAAGACCCCGTCCCGAGAGTTTCCGATTAGTGTTAATTAAGACGTGTTTGAGCTATAAGTGAGATTAGTGGAATTGGTTAAATCTGGATTAGAATAGCTTTTTATAGCTTTGAATAATTTTGGGAACTCTTTTGATCTAGTGGGGCCCTTTGGGGGTTCCTTTTTATTGTGTTTTGATTAGTTTTGGGATTTAGTTGTAATTCTGGAAATCTGTAATTTGCTCCGTTTAATGTATTTTCTGATTCCCGACAACTTTTGTATTTGCTCCATTTCCATTCAAGACCTCTAAACCCTACTTTGCCATTGATAGGGGTAAAACAGTCTTTTTGCACAAAATCTGGACACTAATTTCAATGTCTCCGAAACTCGTAAAATATATACTTTTTGGAAAGTAGAAATTTCGACGATCAATTCTTCCTTCTTCGTCGAATCCGTCCGAAGCCCGTAGAGCGATGTTTTAGCCCAATTGGAGTTTTAAGTTGTGGGACCCATTGCCGTTTTCTATATAAGGAGGAGTCTTTTTCTTCTCCTCCTCTTCTTGCAATTTCTTGAGAACAAGGTATTCCAGCCCAGCCCTAGGTTCAACTTCCTTGCTCCTTGCTCCTCCATCTCTCAATCTCTCTCAATCTCTCTCAAATCTATTGCTAAAGGCAAAATGGAGGTTGTAGTCTTCTTCCCCTCCATGAGAGCTTCGTCTTGATACCATTCTAGAGAGAGCCTCCCATTCCAAGCTATCCTTTGAGCAAGCTCTTGCCATTAGAGGACTTTCCATGTAAGTTCTTCTTCTCATCTCTTGATTGTGTATTCATCTAGCCTAGGAGGTGCTTCACCTTGATTATTAGAAGTTATCTCCATCTATTTCTTGATTTTGACATTCTAGGGTTGTAATGATTGTATTTGGGGATTTTTGTGTAGATTGTAGATTTTGAGCTTGATAGAAGGATTAGAGCTTGATTAGCATACTTGGAGACCAAGGCAAGTGGATGAATGGATTCGATTTGAATAAGTTCTTATTTTGTTGAAAATGTGGATTTTTACTATTCCTATTTCATTTGGTTCATTATGTCTCATAATGCTTTTGGAAATGTATTTATTGTCATGGTTTTCTCTTAGTTAGTTTTATGAGAAGATATGCATGCATTCATGAAAGTTATTTTGGGTTAGTATGACTTCTTAAATGAGATTGTATTTGCATTGAATGAGATTTGCATTGGTAGGAGAAATAAATGCTTTGATGGAATGGTAGTTGGTGGAGAGAATTGAATGTTAAACGGAAGGGAATAGACCTATTTCATGTTAGGAAAGGGTTGGAGTTGAGGTGAAATGGTTTGGGAAAGAAAGCACAGAAATCTGCACCTGATGTGTAGTTCCCGCAGCTGGGCGGTCAGCAGGCGGTCACCTTGGCGGCTAGCCGACAGGTGACCGGCGGCTAGCCGACCCAGATGCGGTTAGAAACACAGAATGTTGTGTTTTGACAGGCGAACCGCGGTCAGCTCGCGGCTAACCGCCACCCCAAAAACCCTGTGACCGCTAGGTAGCTGAGATGCGCGGTTAGAAACACAGAATGCTACTTTTTAGCAGGGTGAACCGCGGTCAGCCCCGCGGTCAGCCAGAGGCTAACCGCCGATCACCTCGGCGGCTAACCGCCAGCTGACCGACAGGTGACCGAGTTCCACCCAGAATTCCTGAGTCTTTTCTATTGGTTTCAGATATGGTATTTAAAGGTTTGGATGGGTTGTTCTGATGCCCTACCACCTTGGAAAGACCCAGGGGATGACATAAGGAGATTGACATAGAAAGAAACATCATTTCGGAAAAGGTATTGAGACTTTTATATTCATCAATGTGCATAAGGAAACTTAGTATGTCCTCTATCATTCGAGTACCATACTAAGGGTAATTTAGACATACAAGATCCTTATACATGTCGTTTGAATATGGATGCCCCAATACATAGTCCCTAATGATATAAGGACTCATTGCATTGTTTTACTCCGATTACATGTATAATTTTCCGACCCTACTAGTTTGATTTCAAATCCTGATTCATACTCTGGATATGTCCCGCCAGCCTTGTTTATGCATGAACTGTTAATGATATGAAATGTGTGCCTACGAGCACCATGCCCCGCCTGCCCGTATGTTTTGTATTGATATAGTTTTGTATATGTTTTGATTTATCATGTAACCTAGGAGTCGGCACCACTAAGCTTGGACATCCTTGTCAGTCTGATCAACTGACTTGGGTCTCCCCCTGTGCTCCCGCCAGTTGCAACTTGGATTCTGTACTGTCCCGTTACCCGGTTCCGCAGCCGTGGTCTTGCCTAGTTATATGTATATGTATCTGTATATAATGTTGGTTCTCGTCACTTCGTGTGCTCGAGCCCAACGCACTGAATGTGCTCTCATCACCTTAGTGATGGAGAGGATTTAGCTTTAGTGTGGTTGCCATCTAGTCAGTTCCTGTACCTTGAATACCCCGCATGATTTATATTGCATCTGTACTTTAAATGAACTATATACCCTGTTTTAAGACAGTTACTGTTTTAACAAGATTTCATCATGATTAGAAAGTGTTTGATTTCTTTCTTGGTATATCTATTCACCCACCTGCCAGACCGTCGTGTCTGACCCATTTTTGTGGTACTCAGGTCCAGCTCCCGTCTTTTCCCTTGAGGAGGAGCCAGAGGAGGCGGTCGATGAACCGCAACGTTTAGTAGAATGGCAAGCTGACAATGTCATGTAGACATTGGGTTGAGCTTTGAGCTGCGAACATTTTGGGATGTCATTGATTTATACTTTTGGTTGTACTGGCCTTTGTTGGCCATTATTTTTGGGGAATATTAACTTAACTTGATCTTTTGTATAAACTTTAATTTCATATTTTGGGAATGCTAATGAGATCATTGCTCACTCTGACATCATGTCATACTTGTGTATGATCTGTCTTATTTGATAAGAATGGATTAAGAGGTTGATTTGCTACACGCTTCCGCACCAATATAAATGTTCTATGAGTGTATGTGGAATCCTCACCGCGGAAACCTGTGGGAAATAAAGGAAATGTATAATCATTATCAAGGGTGGTTCATTACCCATTATCATCATCACACCACCACAACCCCCGTCGCGGTCCCGGGTCTCGGTCCGGGGTCGCGACAGTTGAGGAGGACTCTGATTTTGATTCTGACCTTGCTGACGGGCTTGCTGTTGTTGTTGTTGAGGTCTATACTGTTGCTGATGGGCTTGTTGCTGGAGTGGCCTTGGCTGGTTCTGGACAACTAATGCATTCTGAGGTGGTGCTGGACGTTGTGCTCCTTGTTGTTACTGATTCTGCCTATTGCCTTGTCCAACGAGCCTTGGACAATCCTTGAGCTGGTGCGCCATAGAACCACATCTGAAACATGCTCCCGTAATCGTATGGCATTGAACACTCTCATGATTCTTGCCACAATGAATGCAAACTAATGGGTTTTGCACATTTTGTTCTTGCCTCGGTCGCTTGTTCTGCTGGTTCTTTGGTGGGTGATTCTGTTGATGAGCTTGTGCCTTCCCTTGGATTTTAAGGATCTTGTTATTTAAGTTCTCAAACTTGTATGCCCTTCTCACAACCTCTTCAAAGGTGGCAGGTGGCACAACACTTGTGGCATCCTTCTCAATGATTGGGTTAAGTCCCTCAAGGAGCTTTGCTATCTTCTTCTCTACTGTATCTATCAAATCTGGGGCATAACGAGACAACCTCTCAAACTTCGTGAGGTACTCTAGGACGGTCATGGTGCCTAGCACAAGTTATTGAAATTCAATGGCCTTTTGCCCCTTGACATGTGTAGGCACATATTTGTTACCAAATTGCCTCTTGAAGTTTTCTCAAGCCTCTGCATCTGCTACAGTCCTATACTCAGCCTTGACCATTTTCCACCATATGTCTGCTAGACCGATGAACATGGAAGCGGTGAGTTGCACTTGTTGCCTTCCTATACATCTGAATACTTCAAAGATGTTCTCCGTGTGCTCCAACCAATCATCTGCAGTCAATGGGTCTTCCTGCCCAGTGAACTCTTTTGGACCCCTCTTTCTGAAGCCCTCAAATAAGGCATTGGGGTCATTCTCTCTATTGTTGATGACTATTTGGGGGCCTGGTGGTTGAGCTGGTGCTGGTTCAGGCCTTCTCTCTAACACATCTAACAACTGTCTTTGCATCTGTGCCATTTCCCTAGCATGGTCTTCATCATTCTTAGCCATCTACTCTTGCAATCTGGTTTGGTTCTCATTAGCCGGACGCTGTTGGTCTAGCATGGCCTGCATCATTTACTGAAACTGATTATGCATATTTGGATCAACGGTACCGCTCTCAAGTGGCTCTGTGTGTATCACGACCCCGAACCCGGACCCTGCAGCTGCCCGAGCTCAAGGGCGTGAATTTGGGATTTAAGTAACCATTATATTTCTCATAGGATCCGCGTGTATGAGGATGACAATTCCAACACACTCTGCATATTTTACGGAAGCTTACGTGGCATTACGACTCGGATTCCGTGGCCATCGGATTCCGCATCGCACTCAACCGCTACCATATAGCTATCGTATCAAGAATCATATCAGACTGGAACAAACCACCACCTTAAAATACAGAGCTGACAGCAATAGGATATTTCATTCCCACATATGTTCAAGTTACAAGTATCAATGTGCATTAATTAAAAATCCTGAAGAAAAGGCTAATAAAAGCCATACAAATATCAAGCTAATAAAACACTACCCCACATGTGACGTAACTCTGATGTCAAGCTAAATGTCTACATGACATAGTCGACACAATAGCCCGCAAACTCATGGCTCCACAGCCAACACATGCACTCGGCTCGGAGCGAAGAAGTCTGGACCTAAGTACCGAAAGAGTGGGTCAGACACAACGGTTTGACAAGTGGGTGAAAAGATATAAACAATAATCTGAATAATAAAACATAAGATAAATCATGGTGTTCGATCAAAAGTTGCATAGATTTAAAACCAGTGTAAAACGTGTATACCTGACAAAACATGTATTCATTTTGAAGCATGTGTAAAACATATATATCTGGTAAAACAGGTATTCCTTTAAAACAATTATAAAGCATGGATATCTGGCAAAACAGGTATTCCTTTAAAACAAATATAAAACAAGTATTCCTCACATTGCAAACCCAGTCCATAGGTGGACCCTGCAGATTGCCCTTTTTCAGGGGAGCCACAATCGTGGGGAACAGATTGGCAACCACACTTAAGCTAAATCCTCCATCACTAATGTGATGAAGACACACTAAAGGCGTTGATCTTGGAGCACACGAGGTGACGAGAAACAACTATATACATATATAATATACTGAGCAAAACCACGGCTGCGGAACCGGGTGACAATACATAACATAATTCAGACTGCAGCTGACAGAAGCTAAAGGGGGACCCCAAGTATTTGGATCAAACTGACAAGGTTGTCCAAGCTTAGTGGTGCCAACTCATATGTTAAAATACATTCAAAACATGTACATATCTAAAGAGGTGAATACCACCCAAAACAGACTAAAAAAAAAAGCTCGTAAGCGCATATGACACAATAATCTCTTATCAAAATGCATAAGGCTGATCAAATGTTCAAATTACGGATTTCAGTGGTTTTGAAATGCCACTTGTACTAATATGCGAAAACTGTCGAAAACGTATAAGGTTTGATAAAAGCAAACACTATAGATACCCATAAATTTTCGGATCATACATTGGGGCTTTAGGATTTAAACAATAAGTATAAGGATCTCGTATGTCAATTTAAGTTGATGGCATGGTACTCCGGAAGGTTTGAGACATCCCGGGATCCCTATACAAGTTGATGATTCCATTAATCTCAATAAATTTCCGGAATTGGGGTTCTTTTCCAAATCAGTCTCCATGAGACAGCTCTTATTTCTCCACATCATATTAGGGCTCCAAACCAACCTCACTGGACCTTGAAACAACCTTTTAAACACGTTTGGAAACAACCCAGTAATTATGTACAGTTCGCTCGAGCGAACTAGAAGATTCGTTCGAGCGAACAACATTTTTGGAGGGGTTCGCTCGAGCGAATATAAGTTCGCTCGAGCGAACTGGTCCGAGTCAGGAAGGGTCGAGCGAATAGAAAGAATG
Source organism: Persea americana (assembly GCA_029852735.1). Classification (NCBI taxonomy): domain Eukaryota; kingdom Viridiplantae; phylum Streptophyta; class Magnoliopsida; order Laurales; family Lauraceae; genus Persea; species Persea americana. The sequence goes on from CM056816.1 coordinate 23,090,499, forward strand.
GGTTAAGCGAACCAGGCTTTGGAAGGGGTTCGCTCAAGCGAATATGAGTTCGCTCGAGTGGACTACTTCAAATCACAAAAGGTCGAGCAAAGAAAGTGAGAGGCTCGAGCGACTAATGTTCTGTGAGGGGTTCGCTCGAGCGATGACGAGTTCGCTCAAGCGAACTGCTCCGGGACAGGAAGGCTCGAGCGAAGAAATGGGTTAGCTCAAGCGATAGGAGTTCTGTGAGGGGTTCACTCGAGCGAATTGGGGTTCGCTCGAGCGAACTGCTTCAGAAACACTCCGTTTCAGCAGTCCAAACCTCCACTTCACTTCACATCAAAACCTCATTTAAGCCAACACTTAACACTATATTTATAGCTCTCCATCCACCCACTTCAACCACATCAAATCCTCCAACAACCATACACTTAAAATCAAGAATCACATTAATTCCTTAACAATAACCACTTCATTCAATGCAAGAAACAACCAACATAAATGAAGATATGAAGAGTGACAAAATAACTTTTAACCGAAAGCAATTCACTCCTTTGTTTCCAAAAGACTAAATAGAAGGAAAAGCTCATCAAAACATTCATTTGCATGCTTGTATAAACCATGGAACATAAATGAAAACAAATAGTAAAAATTCACATGAAACATGAAATCATCAAAACATTATTCATCCACTTGCCTTGGTTTCCAAAGTAGCTAATCAAGCTCCTAATCACCCTCTCAAGCCACAAATCTCCAATCTACACAAAAACCCCTAAAATAAACCCATCTTAGAACCCTAAAATGGCAAACCAAAGAACAAGAATAAAAGAGCTCCCAATAGTGAAGGTAGAGACTCTCTAAAGCTAGGAAAACACAAATCTAGGAGATTGAAAGGATTGCTTACTTGGAAGTGCTTCAAATGAAAAAGACTAGCTCAAGGAGAACCTCAATGTGGCTGGATTTCTCTTCTAATGGCATCAATAGAGAGCTTGAGATGAGGGGAAGAAGAAGATGGGCACAAATCTCTCATTTTGGCAAAGCTTGGAGGTGGGTCCTATGAGAAAACAAGAAGAAGGAAAGAAAAGGGGAAGAACCCTAAGGAGCTAAAGCTCCTCTCTCTCACTCTCATTCTATTGGAACCAAATGGGGAAGAAGGAATGGGCTGGCCCTTTTATAAAAGGGTGGGTGTGGGTCCCACCATCACTTAAACTTGTCGGGATTAAAACCTCAAATTCTGGGCCCCGGATGCGATCGAGGAAGAAGAGAAAACTGTTTTTCATAAAATCTATTTTTCAAAAAGTATAATTTTGGCATGGTTCTAAGATCTCAAAATTTGGGTCCAGATTCAATGTGAAAAGACCGGTTTACCCCCAAGGTTGGAGAAAGTGATTTTTGGAGCTTCGAATGGATACAGAGCGAACACGAAAGTCGTAGGGAATAGCGAGACTAGTTAAACAAAGCCGAAATGGGAATTTTTGGGAATCACAAAGGACCTCCCCAAGCTGACCACGTAAAACAAATAGGACCATACGGTCACTAACTAGATTCACTGGCTATCAAAACTTCCCTAAAGCTAATGAAAGATCTTTCTAACCCACAAACTCAACCAAATAACCACTAATCTCACTTTAGAAAACTAATCCACAATTAAGTAAACACTAATCCCGAAAATTAGGGGTCGGGGTCTCACAGTGTGTTCGCTATTGCTTGTGGTGGGATTGTCAATTACAGTTCTTTTACGAGGTGGCATATCACTGCAAAACAAGTTGCTAGCACATAAAAATCAAAAAAGGATCATACATTGCTCACACGAGTCTAACTAACGAAAAGTCTAACGAATCTTCGCCACGTCCTTAGGACTTCTAGTTTCTTTTAATTGCCTAAAACACGTCACGCTCTGATACCAGTCTGTCGCAACCACGGACCTGGATCTAGGCTAGCGACGCGCGGTGGTGATGATTAAACACACCTACGCATATGATGTTGATGTGTGGTTACAACAATGAACATATATATACACTCATTTAATTTCCCACAGGATTCCGCGGTGAGGATTTCACACACACTCACAAAACATTTACATTGGTGCGGAAGCGTGTAGCAAACCAAATTCGTAACTCATTCCATATTACAAGACTGATAAACACATTTAAATGACATGACGTCAGAGTGAGCAATGGTCTCTTTGGCATTCTTAAAATATAAGGTTAGAAGTTTAAACAAAAGATCAGTTAAATTAACATTCCCCAAAATAATGGCCAACAAAGGCTAGTACAACCAAAAGTGTAAATCAAATGTCATTCTATAAACTCCCAAAATGTTATGCAACTCTTAGCTCGACCCAATGTCTAAACGACATTGTCGGCTTGCCACTCTACTAAGCACTGCGGTTCACCGACCGCCTCCTCTTGCTCCTCCTAAAAAGCAATAACGGGGACGGGACCTGAGTACCACAAAAATGGGTCATACACGACGGTCTGGCAGGTGGGTGAATAGATATCACAATAAGATAAATCGAAAGATAAATTGAAAAAGACATTGAAATCTGAAATCTGTCCAAACTTTTATTTCCATAAAATAAGGTACATCATTTAGCAAAATGCGTGTCTAAGATAAAACATGCAGGATATCAAAGAACAGGGGACTAGCAAGATGGCAACCACACTAAAGCTAAATCCTCTCTAGCACTAATGTGATGAGAGCACATTTAGTGCGTTGAGCTTGAGCACGGGAAGTGACAAGAACCAACAATATATACATGTACATATAGCTAGACAAGACCACGGCCGCGGAACCGGGTAACGGGGCAGGACAGGATCTAAGTTGCAACTGGCAGGAGCACGAGGGGGAGGCTTGTCGCAACCCCGGACCAAGGTCCCAGAGTCCGGGCCCACGACTTGAATTGTCGTTCAATCAACTATCCATGATTAACCCACAGGTTTCCGCGGTGAGGATCCCCAAACAAACATGGAATTTATCTCACATGAACAATGGTTTACGGAAGCGTGCCATTAATCTTGTCCATACAATATATGTGACGTAACATCCACTTACATAAATTAAATTATCATCAAGACAATAATCAGAGGAGGAAACATAAGCATAGCATTCCCAAGATTGGTTCAAGTTTCAAGACTACAAAAGTATGTTAAGTTTAAGATTACAAATTCCCAAAAACAAAGAGCCAACAAAGGCTTTACAAACCAAAGACATCAAAATATTAGACCCAACCCTGTGAACGGAATCTCATGACCCCGCCCGACATCTAGAGGACGTCGTCGGGCTGCCACTCACAGGCTGGGGGTGGCTCAACAACCTCCTCCTGACGCTCATCCTCAAAGGCAGCGTCACCTGCACCTGGTCACCAAAATAAACGGGTCAGACACGACGGTCTGGCAGGTGACCACTTTAGATAAGAATATAAATCATTTAAATCATGAAATAGTTCCGAATTTAAAACCATGCATGAACGCGAAACAATGTTGAAACAGTGTACAAAACAAATCGAGTAAGCATGTAGTAATATATCATGACTAGTGAGAAAACCACCGTGAGCTCATCCTTTCTCTACCATATATGATGAGCAGAGCAAGCAGAACAGAACATGATGTATATATATATAATAGGACAGAACAGAATCCCAAACTACACTAGGTAGGTGGGGTCCGGCCGCGGAACCGGAAGCAGGACAAGAAGGTGTGTATATGAATACACGACTAATCTACAGAGTGTCTAGGGTTTAAGGATCTCCCAAACAGTGGATTAGACTGAGAAGGTAGTCCAAGCTCAGTGGTAATCACCTAAAATCATGTATGCACGAAAACAGGATAATACATATACAAGCCAACCAAAATAGGGGGATTTACTTATCAAAACAGGGCAAGGCAGGACATATCAGTGATAGCATGTGCTATAGCAATATAAAGCAGGATTTAGTAATCCCCATTATAGTTTCTTGAAACACTTTGAAAAATCAGGCTAGTACTTGCAAAACAAAAAAAGTCCTACGATATTCATCGTCTCAGAATCAAGATCTCAAAACAGGCTAATCAATACATACTAAGGCCTTTCGTTGATCCTTGTGTATTTGAAACTCAATTGTTGGATTTAAGATACATTGGTGTCCCTGAAGCTAATGGACAATTTCAAGTTTCAAATGCACAATCTCAAGCTAGAAGCCCTTAGTAGTATTCTGGTTTTCAGTTCCCAAGAAAACTCCTCAAAACAGGTCTGGTTTACAACCTCGGTCAGCTCTCAGTCACCTGTCGACTAGCCGAGTATGGGACTGTCGGTTAGCCGCAAGCTGACCGACGACTGACCGCGGTCTCCTGACAGGAAAACACCATTTTGTAATTGGAACCGAACTTGAACACGGTTGGCTATCAGCTGACCGAACTGGACATGTCGGTTAGCCGACGGTTGACCGTCACCTGACCGACAATTATCTGTTGAAAAACAGGCTACTGTAAATGGAACCAAACTTCGCTCGGTTGGCTGTCGGTCGACCAAGGTTGTGCAGGTCGGTTGGCCGACAGCTGACCGACGATTCCCTGTCACAAAACACGCTTCTGGAAGGAGAGCTGAACTGAACTCGGCTAGCTGTTGGTCGACCGAAGTGGCCATTTCGGCTAACCGACGGTTGACTGGTAGCTGACCGACTGTGCACGATGGCCCAGTTTAAGTCAGAATTCTAGTTCTACCTTCTTCCAACTTCCTTCCCATTCCACTTCCTTTCCTTCTTGGTCAAATCCCTACATATCCCCTGAGCCTCCATGCTCTCCAAGGGCCATTTCCATTTACTAATTCACTCCACAACTTTTCCCTTCATCAACTCTTCTCCATTCCACACAACCATTCCAATCACAAACAAGGCATATCAATTTGATTCAAAACAGAATTTCTAGAGTAGATAGAGAGAATCATTTCATAAATTTCATGAAGGAAATGAAAGATCAAATCGTGCTTAATTGAAAGACAATAAACATGAAGACATAGCATGCATCACAACTGCATTTTTCAAACACAATATACCAATTAAATTGCATGCATGAAAGGGCTAAAGAGATCATTTTCCTTGACCAAAAGCTAATCCCAAATGTTCTTAAAAAATCCTACCAAAAGCAAGCCACGAAATCTACAAGAAATCCCATGAAAAGAACCTCAAAATCTACCAAAAATAGGGAGACAAGGACCCATTTCGAAATGGGTGTTGCATGTGTGGAAAATAGGCTCCCAAGGTACTCAAAAGACTTTACAAAAGAGGGGAGAGAAAAGCCTCACCTGAAGCTTGCTAAACCAAGAGCAAGGACGAAAATGGCGGTTCTTCACAATGAAAATCTCCAAGAAAACGATGCCAATAGAGAGCTTAGGTGGAGAAGAAGAAGATGGTATGATTGGATTTTGATTTGGGGCTTTCTAGCTTAGGCATGCAAGGAGAGAAAGTGAAAGGAAGAAAGGGCTCTTCTCAGCTGGACTTGAAGAAAAAGAGTTACAGGAACGACTACTGAAACGTGAGGTAAGTGAGGGAGGAGGAAGGACTTAAGTCAAATAAGTTTGTGGGTCCCACCCAGCTCAAAACTTGTGACCATTAAAAATCAACTTATGGGCCCCGGATGGAAACAACGAAGAAGACAAAAATGATCATCGAAAAATCTAGTTTTCAAAAAGTACATGTTTGGCATAGTGGGGCCATTGACCATCCAAATAGACTTCCATTGATGAGCTAAGCACGAATTAATGGTGTGGCTCAACCTTGACTCGTGAGGACCACCAAATAGGTTTTTGGGATTGGAATTGTCAGTGATTCGACCCGTAAACGTAGTCAATGATGTTCGTAACTTCAGCAGCACTAAATATAACATTCTTTTGACATCTAAGACTACAGTTAGGGTTTTAATTATCTGAAGTGGCCTTGAACCTGAGAGTGGACCATTACCTAGGTTGGATCCTTGTTTATTCCACTTAATTCTATTGTTTGGAGGATTTTATATATTGTTATTCTCTTCTATCCTTCTTCTTGCTGTAAACCTGTTAATTAAAGGAAAATTGGAGGATCTGAACCTAGGACTACTTAGTGATGACCCAATGACGTAATTGGAAATAAACGACCCGTGTCTGTGGCTAGGCAGACCCTCATACGGCCTAAGTTGAGGTGTTTGGTACCTTAGAATGAAGAGGTTGGTTATGATGTATAGCTGTGAATGGATATGGATTGGTTATTTACACTGTTATAGACTAAGGCCATGGTTGTGGGCCTAGTGTGGATTCAATGGTGATTGGACTTGAATATTGGGTGATGTCCCATAATAGCATACTTGAGCCTCTTAGAGACTTGGTTAGGACCTTGCTCGCGTGTGATATGCTTAGACAGACTCAGACATGTATTTGTTCCCTGGGTCTGCACTAAACATTACTCAGTTGATTTAAGCTCAGCCTATTGACTGATCATCACTAGTAGGAGCTAGATTGGTTATGAATAGAGCTATCATGATGAGCTGCGATTAGACGGACGGTGTGATACCGTGTCCAATTTAATTTGATAAAGGGGTGTGATCAGTACGATAAAGGGGTGTGATCGGTGTTATATTTATATTGTTATTATCAGGGCAGTTATCCCTTGCATGTTTATTATATTTTCCCCGCCACGACTGTTTTTTACAGTATGGGAGGGTCGCGGCATAATATCCCACGGTATATCCAGCTCGTATGAATGTGCCACTCTGTTATCTGATTAGATTAGATTACTTATATTTCTGATTCTAAACTACTATTTACCGCTCAATTGCCTAGTTTATATTCCTTGATTACTCTTGTGATTATATGCTCGTCTCTATTCTCTTTTGTTGCATACATCATGTGTTATCTGTATATAGTGCCTTGCTAGATCCTTAGATCTGACCCATCTTTTGTGCTTAGGTCTTGACTTCGACCCCGCGGGTGATGCGATCATTGAAGCGCCTGTAGGCGGCTGCTACAGGTGGGGACCGGTTGACCAGGTGGTCGAACCGGAGGATGCAGTGCCCGCACAGGGTGTTTGAGTGCAGCTTATTTTGAGCTTTTGAGAGTTTATTGTAGTGAGAGGGCATTACCCAAATATGTAATTAAATTGTTTAACTATACTTTGAGATTTTGTTAGACTTCGGCCCTGTTATATTTGACTCATTTTATATAATACTTATTGCTTCCGCTATCTTCTCTTATGCTTCCGCAATACAACTGTTGATTATATTATTGTTCAAAAAGTTAAAAAAAAATTGACCTTACTGCGGACTATGATCTTGGAAGTTCTCGGATTTTCCGGGAAGTAGCGCTTCAAATTCGAGGCCTTAGCGGTAACTTCGGTATTCAGAATTGGGGCGTTACACAATTGGCCTCACTCATTGGTGACTCAAAGCAAATGAATAGATAGAAACTTGGGTTCATCAATGTCTCAGGATTAAGAGCTTATTGCTAGGGAATTATGAGAGCAAACCTTAAAGTAAAGATAGTGATTCATAAGGTGCTTCTCATGGTCCTTCAATACATCCAATAAACCAGAGTATGATCGAGACAGATCAGACTATCTCATAGTGATCATAACATTGCAACCTTTTCAGATGAGATGCTCAATCTCATCACCGTTATGAATAAATTTAAGTATAAGATTTGTGACACATGTATCCTGCATGTGGATCTCATTCACACGCATGTGTTACATCTAATACACTTGTGGACTTCGGTTCATCTCATGAACTATTATGGCATTCGTATTTATTATGTGCAACTATGTAAATAAAATACCATTTATCTCATGAAAGGAAAGCAAGATTATATTGAAATAAATCAATTTATTACATCATCCACTTGATTGAGACCATATAATCTAACAATCTCCTACTTGGGCTCAATGCCAGTCATGCATCTCATGCCCATCCCATTTACATGCTGCTCAAAGGCTTTAGTAGTCAAAGGCTTAGTAAAGGGATCTGCCAGATTATCCACAGATGCTTTCTTGGTGATGGCAATATCACATCTCTGCACAATCTCTTTGACCAAATGATATTTCCTCTGTACATGCTTTTGGCTTTTATGGCTTCTGGGTTTCGTGGACTGCGTAACTGCCCCGCTATTGTCACAGAAAACTATGAGCGGCTGTCGCGCCAAAGGTACCACTCCGAGTACCATAAGGAACTTCTTGAGCCAAACTGCTTCCTTAGCTGCTTCACAAGCTGCCACATATTCAGCTTCCGAGGTGGAATTAGCAGTACATTCCTGTTTAATACTCCTCTAGCTGATAACTCTGCCGCCAAGCATAAACATGTAATCCTCTACCAAGAGGTTGATTTCCTAGAATCCCTATTTGACATGAAGTCAGAATCTGTGTAACCGACTAGAATCAACTCATCACTGTCGTAAATCAACATGTAATCTCTAGTCTTTCTTAAGTACTTGAGAATACATTTCATAGCAGTCCAATGGTCAGGACCTGGGTTAGACTGATATCTGCTAACTAAGCCTATTGTGTGACAGATACCCGATCTAGTACAAAACATAGCATACATGAGGCTGCCAACAGCCGAGGTGTATAGCACTTCTCTCATCTGCTCCTTTTCCTGAGGTGTTTTAGGACACTGATCCTTGGAAAGGTGCACTCCATGCCTGAAAGATGTAATACCCTTCTCGAAGTCTTGCATTGCAAACTGCACTAGCACCTAATCTATGTACGCAGCTTGAGATAAGTCAATCATCCTATTTTTCCGGTCTCGATGGAGTTTGATCGCTAGGATGTAGCTAGCTTATCTCAAGTTTTTCATATCAAAAGTCTTAGCCAACCAAACTTTTACTGTTGACAACATTCCTATGTCTCTCCCGAGGAGAAGGATGTCATCGACAAACAATACTAGAAAAACTACCCTGTCTCCTTCACTTTTTATGTTCACACATGACTCATCCGGATTTTGACAAAAACCAAATGCCTTTATTGCCTGGTAAAAACGGATGTTCCAGCTCCAGGATGCCTGCTTCAATCCATAAATGGACTTCTAAAGCTTGCAAACTCTTTGCTCTTAGTTTTTAGCCACAAATCCGTCTGGCTGCATCATATAGATGTCTTCCTCAAGATGGCCATTGAGAAACACTGTCTTGACATCCATTTGTCAAATCTCGTAATCAAGATGAGCCGCAATGGATAAGAGTATCCGGATAGACTTGAGCATGGCTACCGGGGAGAAGGTTTCTTCACAATCGATTCCCTTTTTCTGAGTATACCCTTTCGCAATAAGCCTGGCCTTAAAGGTCTCAACTCTTCCGTCCGGTCCTCTCTTCCTCTTGTAGACCCACTTGCACCCAATAGGTTTAATATTGGCAGGCAAGTCCACAAGTGCCCAGACCTGATTAGAGTACATTGACTCCATCTCAGCTTTCATAGCTTCTTGCCAACGTTCTGAATCTATGTCATTTATTGCTTCATCATAGGTACAGGGATTTTGTACCAGTTCTTCCAGGATCGCCTCGTAAGACTCTCCAAAAAACTAAAACCTGTCAAGGGGCTTGACAATCCTCCCACTACGTCGAGGCACTGGTGTAACTACTGGGTCAGATATGGGCGGGTCTTCTTCAAGTTCGGTCATACTAGGATTTGGAATTGGTTGCTCTTGAATTTATTCCAAGATAACCTTTTCTAAAGATTTCCGGTCAATCATATAACCTTCCTCCAGAAAAACCGCATTGGTGCTGGCAAGCACTTTTCGCTCTCTGGGATTATAGAATAACCAACCTTTGGTTCCTTTATGATATCCTATAATGGCGTAAACTTCCAACTTCGAATTCCAACTTATCCGTTTTAACCTTCAGCATGTGTGTCGGACAACCCCAAATATGCAAATGTTGTAGACTAGGCTTTCGCCTGGCCCAGGGAAGTCTTAGGTATAGACTTCGATGGTATGAGGTTTAGTATGTACATTGCAGTATCCAAGGCATATCCTCAAAAGGATATAGGTAATCCCAAGAAACTCATCATAGACCAGATCATATCTAAAAGAGTTCGGTTCCTTCTTTTTGCTACTCTGTTCTATTGAGGCATGCCAGGAGCAAACAACTGGGATAGAATCCCGTTATCTGATAAGTATCCCATAAAATCAACTAAGAGATATTCCTCTCATCGATCTGATCGAAGAGTTTTGACATATTTACCTAATTGTTTTTCCGCTTCCACTCAAAACTCTTTGAACTTTTCAAAAGCCTCGGACTTGTGGTGCATAAGGTATATATATCCATATCTTGAGAAATCATCTGTGAAAGTGATGAAGTACTCATATCCTCCTCTCACTTGTACATTTATGGGTCCACACACATCAGTATGCACTAATTCCAATAAATCTTTGGCCCTATTGCGTTTGGATGAGAAGGGTTTTTGGGTCATTTTGCCTTCCAGACAAGACTCGCAGACAGGTATTTACTGGTTCTACCACCAATGAAGGCAAGATATCATCTTTCACTAGCCTATCAATCCTGTTTAGGTTAATGTGACCTAGCCTCAGGTGCCAAAGCTTTGTTGGATTAGATGAAGGTGATTTTCTCTTTAATGATGGTCTATTATTTATTTTGGTATCATGTATCTCATACATCTTGGGAGTTAACAAATAAAGTTCATTGATTACCTTGCCAAAACATATAAAAGTACCGTTCCTCTTTATGATAACTTCAGTACCAAAAGTAATAGAATAACTTTTATTCGCCAAACTAGAAACTGAAATTAAATTCCGCCTTAAAGACGGTGCATATAATGTGTCTAACAAAATCAATTTATTATTTGGAAAACATAAAGTAATAATTCCCACTGAAACCGCCTCCGCCTTAGCATCAAATCCTAGGTTGACAATGATTTCCTCGTCACTAAGCTTCCTGGTTTCCCGGAACCCCTGCAATGAATTAAAGATGTCATTAGTGGTACCGAAGTCAACACACCAGGATTATGAAGTACCAGTTGCAAAACTAACTTCAGAAACAAGTGACTCAATCATACCTAAGGTCTTCTTCTTAGACAGAAAATCTGAACAATTCCTCTTCCAATGTCCTGTCATGCCACTGTGGAAACACTTTTTCTCAGTTCCCGAACCCTTAGCCATGGCTACAGCACCAATAGGACCGTTCTCCGCCTTAGGACCCTTGGAGACTAATTTCTTTTTGCCTTTCCGGCCTTTGCCTTTCGGCTTGGACCTGGTAACTGACTTTTCTGTCATCAGGGCAGTTGGCTTTTTGTAACGCCCCCAAACCCGGATCCCTGTAGTGGTCCGACTTTGGGGCGTGAATTGGAAAGTAAGTGATAAATAATATTTCTCCCCAGGATCCGCGTGTGTGAGGAAGGAAAATTCCCAAACACATAAAGAACATTTCGCGGAAGCTTATGTGGCATTGCGACCCAAAGCTCGTGGCCATCGGATTTCATGTCGCACTCAACCTGTCAGCATAAAGTTGTCATAGCAATACTCATACTCAGACTGGAACAAAACATGATATTAAAATATACAGAGCTGACAGTAACAGGCTAATCATTACCCAATCATATTTAAGTTATAATTTAACAAGTGCATTAATTACAATCCCAAGAAAGAAGGCGAACAGAAGCCTTACAAAATAACACGTGAAGAACAAATACGACCCAGGTGTGTAACGTATCTCCGGAGCCAGGCACGACGTCTACATGACATCAATGACAAACGAACCTACAAAACTCGTGGCTTTACAGCCAACCACACACGCACTAGCTCAAGACGGGAACCTACTACCTAAGGCACCAAAGATAGAATATCAGACACGACGGTCTGGCAGGTGATCAATTTAGACATGAGCATAAAAAAAATTAAGTTTAGAAAAAGCAATGTTTAAAACAATTTACTGAATTAAAAACAGACTTACAGAGTTTAACACAATTTATGAACAATGTACTAGCCAAGCTAATGAAAGTCCATGAACAATATATGAAACGAAATTAACATGATTAGTAATCCATTTTTCAATAACAAAGTACATTTGAAAGTCTCAGAGAAATCATGTCCAACTTACAAGATCATAACATTAAAATCCTTGTACAAGATAGAAATCACGATGATAATACTGACTAGGCCGATGGCAACCACATGAAGCTATATTCTCCGTCACACGAGGTAACGAGAGCACGCACGATAATAATTCTCCGTAACACAAGCTGAAGGGAGCACACACGATCATGACCAGTATAACTGGGCATCACACACAAGTCCCGCCGCGAAACGGGCTAAATAAACACGCACGATATCCCAAACTGCAGTTGGCACGAAGTATTTAAGGACCCAAGGCGGTTGATCAGACCGACAAGGTCGTCCAAGCTGAGTGGTACCGACAAGAAATAAATACACACGAACTTTCAAAGCAATGCTTAATACACAAGAGTTCGAGAACTACTCACACAATATCATAGACACGCACGCACATTGGTTCACTAGAATTCACGAATTAGTAGTCCCGACACGATGTAATGAAAACACAATTCACGCGATGATTCCCAAAAATGGGGTTTTTAAAATAAAACCTTGGAAACATCATTTTCAAGAAGACATTAAAATCCATGCAAAGCTTTACAAATTCATAATGGTATTTTTGAATTGTAAGGGATTGCTTTGCACACTGAAAAAAACCGCATACACACGAGCATATACGAAACGAGTAGCCTTATCAAAAGCACACGCGACATGGCGAATCACACGAAACCCACACCTGATACAAAGTCAAAAACTTTTTAAAAATCCACATTATTGCAAGCCAATGCCTTTTTACATCAACCCTAAGGTTTTCGAATCAAACTTCTCAAGCATATGCTAAGGCCCATCATTTGATCTCTGTGTAATTGAAACTAGAATGCCGGATTTTCTAATTATAAATTGGTGCCCCAGAAGGTAGACAATATTCCAAGTGCCAAGTACACATAATCAAGTTGATTGCTTTTAGAATATTCTGGTTTTTCACTCGTTTCAAAATCCCCCCTGAAATAGTTTAATATTGTAATTTCTGTCAGCTCTTAGTTGCCTATCGGCTAATCGAGGTGGTGCATGTTGATTAGCCGCCAACTGACCAACAGCTGACCCCTGCTCACGAACAGGGAAATGCAAGCTTCTGGAAATGGGACCGAACTGTAGTTCGGTTGGCTGTCGGTTAACCGAAATGGGTTTGTCGACTGACCAACAACTGACTGATGACTCTCCTGATACGATGCAAGCTTCTGGAATATAGACCGACAGATTGCGGTCGGTCGTTGGTTGACCGAAATGGGGTTGTCGGCTAACCGACATATGACCGAAGGCTAATCGACCCTCTGCGAACTGATTCAATTATTTCACTTTCTTCTATTCCTTGCCAAAACCCCTGCAATTTCCAGAGCCTACATGCTCTCCCAACGCTATCATTTCATACCATTCCATCAAAACTCTTATATTCATCACCCATCACATTTCTTCCAACACCATGACCATCCATTCAACAACTCATTCAAAAAAAATCCTTTGACAAAACAGATCTCAAACACAAAAATAAAGAGAGATTTTCCAAAGCAAAGCAAATAAACGAACATGTAGTTTAACAATAAATATCATGAACTAAACTTGTTAAAATACATTCAAGTGAATAAATTAAGATAACCTCATATATTTGAAAAATAAAAAAAATATGTAAATACTCTGCGTGCACAATACATCTAAGAAGATCATTTGCCTGGCCAATAGTGAAAATCCACAAAGCAAAACGAAGATTCCTCAGAGGTCCTCTCCTATGGCTGAACCGAAATCTACAAGAAACCCCAAGAAATTCCTTCAAAAATCCCAACAAATTTGAAAACAAGGACACATTTCGAAATGGGGGTTGCATGTTAATAAAACAAGACCCTAAGGGCCTAAGAAAACTCCATTGAAGAGATAGAGGAGGGTTCTTACCTGTAGCTAACCAAACAAAGAGAAATGAGGAAGAAGAAGACCCTATCCAGCAGGAAACTCCAAGAAAATGGTGGCAATGGGAAGCTAGAGATGAAAGGAAGAAAAAGATATATTCAGATTTTCCTTTGAAATCCTCTAGCTATGACATGCAAGATGAAAATATGAGGGATGAAGGTGGTTCTCTCCTGAGTTTTGCAACAGTTGCAGGAAATCACAAATGGGTTCAAAACGTGAGGGAGAAGAAAATGAGATGACTTAAGTAGGAATGGGTTTGTGGGTCCCATTAGGCCTGAAGCTTGAGATGCTTAAAACATTGACTTGTGGGCCCCAAACGAAAATGACGAAGGAGATTAAAATGATCCTCAAAAAATCTAGTTTTCAAAAAGTGTAAATTTGACATGGTTCTGGAATTTCGAAATTTGGGCTCATATTTAAATGTGAAAAGACTGTTTTGCCCCCAGAGCTGAAAAAATGATTTTTTGAGTTTCGGATGGGATCGGTTAAACACAAAAGTTGTTGGGGCTAATTTGACCTATCAAAAGAAAGCAAAATTGGAATTTTTCAAAATCAAGAACAATCCTCCCACAATGACACGTACAACCCAAGGCATCCCTTGGCTACCTGATTGGGTCCAACCGCTCTCAAAATTCTCCAAAGCTATAGAAAAATATTCTAAACCACAATCTAACTCAATTAGGCTCAAATTTCACTTAAAGAACTACCCCACAGCTAAAAACACACTAATCGCGAAAATTAGGAGTTGGGGTCTTACACTTTTTCTTCATAATCCCCTCAGTTGCTACCAGCTGGCTAGACAGCACAACTAGGGTCAGATCCATTTTATTCATATTATAATTGATCTTAAAATGGTTGAATGAATCTGGTAGCGACTCGAGGATTATGTCAATCGGCGATTCTGCATCAATCGCAGCACCCAGTACATCTAACTCATTCAATGAGTCCATCATTTTGAGCATGTGGTCCAGTACTGGTGTTCCCTCAGTCATCTTAATGCTTATGAGCACCCTCATAGTAGCCTGCCTAGCAAACCTGCCCTGGTCCATAAACATCTCCTTTAAGTTCGATATAATATCGTATGTAGTCTTATAGGATTGATGTTGGTATTGCAAAACACTAGACATGGATGCCTGTATATAACATCTGGCCATCTCATCGTCTTTTGTTCATTTAGCGTAAAGGTCTTTCTCATCCTATAGTGCATCTGGCCCAGGCTCCTCAAGGGGGGGAACGGTAAGGCCATATTTATATCTTGAAGCAGTCAGGACAATATACAAGTTCCGTTTCCAGTCTACTTAGTTAGATCCCACCAACTTATTCTGGCTGAGAATGGTCGGAAGTGGATTGAAAGTATTTGAATTCATGCTGAAAAAACTGTAGCACATAACCATACGTTCAATTAAAGAATATTAATAACATTAGGGTTTAGTATTATACCAAATTCATGTGGGAACCCTCATAACCACTAAATTCAGAATACATCGGAATCTCAATCCCTTGGGGTATGCATCCTTGGGGAGTGCGAATACCACCTAGATTAGTACGGGTCAAAGTCGATCGAAATTAGGATTAAGACTAACTATCCATGATCCCCATCATTCATTATCATTTAGGTATCTCATACCAAATAATGTATGACTCCCGATTAGCTTTAGTTTCTAAAATACATGAAGCAAATCCTTGGGGATACTACGTCACTATTTTAGTTAAGTGTGACCCACCAACTAGCATTGCATGACAACCTTTATGGGCATCTCCTCCTTGGGGAGTGAACCCCCACCCCGTCTCACCAACACTATCCGTAAGGAGATCCATATTTAGTAGTCAGACAAATAAAAGCCCTCCATGGGGAACGGCCATTTTCAAGATGGCGCGAGGCTAATACTGTAAGACCCCGCCCCGAGAGTTTCTTTTTAGTGTTAATTAAGACGCGTTTTAGCTATAAGTGAGATTAGTGGAAATTGGTTAAATTTGGATTAGAATAGCTTTTTATAGCTTTGAATAATTTTGGGAACTCTGTTGATCTAGTGGGGCCCTTTGGGGGTTCCTTTTATTGTGTCTTGATTAGTTTTGGGATTTATTTAATAATTCTGGAATCGGTAATTTGCTCCGTTTAATGTATTTTATGATTCCCGACAACTTTCGTATTTGTTCCGTTTCCATTCGAGACCTCTAAACCCTACTTTGCCATTGATAGGGGTAAAACAGTCTTTTTACACAAAATCTGGACACTATTTTCAATGTCTCCGAAACTTGTAAAATATATACTTTTTGGAAAGTAGAAATTTCGACGACCAATTCTTCCTTCTTCGTCGAATCCGTCCGAAGCCCGTAGAACGATGTTTTAGCTCAATTGAAGTCTTAAGTTGTGGGACCCATTGCCATTGTCTATGTAAGGAGGAGTCCTTTTCCCTCTCTTCCTCTTCTTGCAATTTCTTGAGAACAAAGAGAAGTCCCAGCCCGGCCCTAGGGTTTTCTTCTTGCTTCTTGCTTCTTGCTTCTCCATCTCTCAATCTCTCTCAAATCTATTGCTAAAGGCAAAATGGAGGTGGTAATCTTCTTCCCCTCCATGAGAGCTCCATCTTGATACCATTTGTAGAGAGGGCCTTCCATTCCAAGCTATCTTTTGAGCAAACTCTTGCCATTAGAGGACTTTTCATGTAAGTTCTTCTTCTCATCTCTTGATTGTGTATTCTTCTAGCCTTGGAGGTGCTTCACCTTGATTATTGGAAGCTATCTCCACCTATTGCTTGATTTTGACATTCTAGGGTTGTAATGATTGTATTTTGGGGATTTTTGTGTAGATTGTAGATTTTGAGCTTGATAGAAAGATTAGAGCTTGACTAGCATATTGGAGACCAAGGCAAGTGGATGAATGGATCCGATTTGAATAAGTTCTTATTTTGTTGAAAATGTGGATTTTTACTATTCCTATTTCATTTGGTTCATTATGTTTCATAATGCTTTTGGAAATGTACTTATTGACATGGTTTTTCTCTTAGTTAGTTTTATGTGAATATAAGCATTCATCATCAAAGTTTATTTTGGTCATTATAGACTTCTTAAATGATATTCGTACTTGCATTGAATGAGATTTGTATTGGTAGGAGAATTAAATGCATTGATGGAATGGTAGTTGGTGGAAAGAATTAAATGTTAAATGGAAGGGAATAGACCCATTCCACGTTAGGAAATGGTTGGAATGGAGGTGAAATGGTTTGGGAAAGAAAGGACTGAAATCTGCACCCGATGTGTAGTTCCCGCAGCTGGGCGGTCAGCGGGCGGTCACCTTGGCGGCTAGCCGACAGGTGACCGGCGGCTAGCCGACCCAGATGCGGTTAGAAACACAGAATGCTGTGGTTTGTCAGGCGAACCGCGGTCAGCCTCGCGGTCAGCTAGCGGCTAACCGCCAATCCAAAAACCATGTGACCGCAAGGTAGCCGAGATGCGCGGTTAGAAACACAGAATGCTACATTTTAGCAGGGTGAACCGCGGTCAGCCCCGCGGTCAGACAGCGGCTAACCGCCGATCACATCGGCGGCTAACCGCCAGCTGACCGACAGGTGACCGAGTTTTACCCAGAATTCCTGAGTCTTTTCTATTGGTTTCAGATATGGTATTTAAAGGTTTGGATGGGTTGTTCCGATGCCCTACCACCTTGGAAAGACCCAGGGGATGACATAAGGAGATTGACATAGAAAGAAACACCATTTCGGAAAAGGTATTGGGACTTTTAGATTCATCAACGTGCATAAGGAAACTTAGTATGTCCTCTATCATTCGAGTACCATACTAAGGGTAATATAGACATACAAGATCCTTATACATGTCGTTTGAATATGGATGCCCCAATATATATCCCTAATGATATAAAGATTCATTGCATTGTTTTACTCAAATTATATGTATAAGTACCCGATTCTACTGATTTTATCTCAATTTGGATTTATACACCTGATATGTCCTGCCAGCCCCGTTTATGCATGAACAGATAATAATATGAAATGTGTGCCTATGAGCACCATGCCCCGCCTTCCCGAATGTTTTATACTGATATGTTTTGTATACTTTTGATCTCTCATGTAACCTATGAGTCGGCACCACTAAGCTTGGACGTCCTTGTCAGTCTGATCAACTGACTTGGGCCTCCCCCTTGTGCTCCCGCCAGTTGCAACTTGGATCCTGTTCTGTCCCGTTACCCGGTTCCGCGGCCGTGGTCTTGCCTAGCTATATGTATATGTATCTGTATATAATGTTGGTTCTCGTCACTTCGTGTGCTCGAGCCCAACGCACTGAATGTGCTCTCATCACCTTAGTGATGGAGAGGATTTAGCTCTAGTGTGGTTGCCATCTAGTCAGTTCCTGTACCTTGAATACCCCGCATGATTTACATTGCATCTGTACTTTAAATGAACTATACACCCTGTTTTAAGACAGTTATTGTTTTACTAAGATTTCATTATGTTTAGAAAGTGTTTTGATTTCTTTCTTGGTATATCTATTCACCCACCTGCCAGACCGTCGTGTCTGACCCATTTTTGTGGTACTCAGGTCCAGCTCCCGTTGTTGCCTTTGAGGAGGAGCCAGAGGGGGCGGTTGATGAACCGCAACGATTAGTGGAGTGGCAAGCTGACAATGTCATGTAGACATTCGGTTTAGCTTTGAGCTACGAATATTTTGGGGAGATTATAGACTGATACTGATTTTATACTTTTGGTTGTACTGGCCTTTGTTGGCCATTATTTTTGGGGAATGTTAATTTAACTTGATCTTTTGTTTAAACTTTAACTTCGTATTTTGGGAATGCTAATGAGATCATTGCTCACTCTGACATCATGTCATACTTGTATCATCGGTCTTATTTGATGAGAATGGATTAAGAGGTTGATTTGCTACACGCTTCCGCACCAATATAAATGTTCTATGAGTGTATGAGGAATCCTCACCGCGGAAACCTGTGGGAAATTAAGGAAATGTATAATTATTATTAAGGAGTAGTTCATTATTTACACCACACCCGTCGCGGTCCCGGGTCCCGGTTCGGGGTCGTGACAAATACTTTTCTTACAATGGACCTATGTTGGAAAACCATGGGGATTTCTCAATTTAAATGCCCTGCTCCCACTTAATATTTTAGAATTGAGGATTTCATTTTAAGGTCTATGGGCCCACCATATTGACATCAAATCATCTCATTATATGACCAAAGATTGGTTCCAAATCAAGTTATATTTAAGGAAAGTCCAGTTTCTAATATTAGTATTACCAATGGGTCTATCTCATGGGTCCACCAACACTTATTAGAACTCTTTCCAAAATTAATTTGATTTGACCAATTTTTAGTAATTGCTATGTTTGGATCCGATTTGGAAACATTCTATAAAAGCAACCATCCATAAAAAGAAAGTGCAAAAATAGAAACTAGTCCTCTCCTCCACATGGCCCAAGCGGAATAAACTTCTTTGACTTCTTAGACTTTCCAAAACTTTGGGATTCCTCAAACTCTTTGGGCATCACCAAAAGTCTTTTGGTATTTTCAAACTCTTTGATTAGGAGTCCAACTTCACTTTCCTTCTTCCTCTCGGACATCACCAAAACTTATAAAATTTAGAAAATTACATAAATTCCTATGTCTCAACGATGAGACTTACATGGTAATCTAATAATGGAATTAAAAGGGCTATAGGAAAAACCACCATGCCTTGCCCTTTCACAGGAAACCGAGGAAACCATGATGCCTTTTACACTTAGCCTCAAATAAACCAACAACCATAAAAAAAAAAAGTAAAAGTCTTGTAGGCCATATGGAGAGGACAACATAACATGCAAGTCAATATCTCACACAACCATACAAATCACGAAACCAGGTTGCCAAATAGTAATGGAAAAACAGGATGCCAAAAGAGACCCGAAACTGAAAAACAAAAAATGCACAGTTCTGTCCCTATGTACTCGGTCGACCGAGCAGAAGGCTTGGTCGACCGCGCCACAGTCACCCGGTCGACCGGGCACGAAGGCAAGTCGACCGGACTGACGTAAAAATGCAACTTGGGTTTTCTGTATTCGTGTCCAAACTTGTCCAAAACTCTTCTGAAGACTCCCAATGGCTTGCTACCATTCTTCAATCATTATTAAACCCTTTTGTGACTATCCAAACATGAATCTACTAATAAACCAAGAAAATCCATTAAAACCGATCTGTACAAAGCCCTTGCTCTATCGTCTTTGCATCTCATGCAAAGATTAGAACAAGCTTACTGATCTAACATGATTAGAAATGAGGTATAGCTCTGATACCAATTGTTGGAAGTGAGTATGGCTCTGAGACCAATTGTTGGAAGTGGGTGGGCCTCGTGGATAGGTTTTCAGAACTTTTGACCTACTTGACTCAGGGATCAAGTATCAATAAAGCCATGAAACCAAATCCAGGATCCAAAACTCAATCTCATCAAGCTTGATCAGCAATAACCTCTATCTAGAAGATAGAAACAGCACCTAACAAGCAACCACGAAAATCTACAACATACAAGGAAGTAGATCTATACTTTAGGAGCTTGGTAGTGTTCTAATGGAGAAGTTGATTTTTTTTTCTTTGAGAAACTCTTTCGCAAATAAAATTAGAATCTCCAAGACCTTTTAGCCTTCCACAATATGACCCCTATTAGATCTCTTTCCTCAAGGAAGATGGTGGGATCTCTAAGAGAAAAACCAATTAGAACTTCTAGGGAAAAACCCGAAAGAAGAACTAGGAGAGAGAGAAGAGGAGAATAGTACAACTCTTGCACTTCGGGGGGGCTGGGCGTGAATCCCTAGGAGGAATATTGCAGGGGACGTCCATCCTCCTTTGCTCCTCTATTTATAGCTTAAAAGCCACCTTCTTTTTACTAATTAAAATATAAGTCTCACTTCCATTAGTATCTTACTATTACCACTATTAGAAGTCTCACTTCAAATAGAAATAATGACTTTCCAATTCCTTTTCTTTTTAAGTTCAAATAAAATTAGTAATGATCTAATCTTGGGCTAGCGTGGGGACCACTAGGGATTCCATAGAAAGTTGCTCCAACTAGGACACCGCGACTCCACTCTTATCTGCAATCCGGGCCCACAGTTAATTGCAAATAACTCCACTATATAAATGCAATGAACTCTAATCTTAGGAATAAATTACATGAAGACTCAAAACTTCCCTATCACCATAAGTAGGCCCCTCCATTAATATACATAGATCAATTGGATAAACTGTCCCACTAATTTAGATCCATATCTTATTATCGTTGAGACCCAATTAAACACAGTGATCATCAGTACCATCCAATTAACTCTTAATTGAGATGGGTGTACACTTACCAATGATAAATCCATTAATTGGCACAAGGGGATAATTTGGATAGATTCCATCTTGACCATTGAATATTCTCACAGTCTTACTACTACATACCCAAGACACCAAGGTGTTGACCTACAATTAGCTTCGCTCATTGGTGACTCAAAGCAAATGAATAGATAGAAACTTGATTTCATCAATGTCTCAGGATTAAGTGCTTATTGTTAGGGAATTATGAGAGCAAACCTTAAAGTAAAAACAGTGATTCATAAGGTGCTTCTCATGGTCCTGCAATACATCCAATGTACCAGTATAATGATCCAGAGTCTTACACTCCAATGATCGAGACAGATCACACTATCTCATAGTAATCATAATACTGCAACTTTGTCAGATGAGATGCCCAATTTCATTATCGGTTGTGAATCAATCTAAGTATAAGATTTGTGACATATGTCTCCTGTATGTGGATCGCATCTACATACATGTGTTACATCTAATACAATTGTGGACTCCGGTTCATCTCATGAACCATTATGTCATTCGTATTGGTTATGTGCAACTATGTAAATAAAACACCATTCATCTCATGAAAGGAAAACAAGATTATATTGAAATAAATCAATTTATTACATCATCCACTAGATTGAGACCATATAATCTAACAGATGAGATCTAGGATCTTGCTAAAAGCTCCAAGTTACCTTTTCCCATGTTCTTCGTAGTGCTAGTTCAATAGCGGACTGTCTTGCCAAGGAGGGCGCCTCTCTTCCTAATCTTTCCGTTATCATGTTTTCCTTGTAGTTAGGCTGGTTTGTTTTGGGCTGTGGCTTGGGTCTTTTTGTTTATTTTTGGGTCTTGGGTGCTTGGCCTTTTGTTACAGTATACCTCTCCCATATTGTATAGTTTTCAATTTTCTTTTTTTAATATAGTCAGCTTTTCACACAAAAAAAAAAAGTATTTTAGCATAAATTTAAATTATTTCTAAATCACATTTTTCCATCCAAAAATATATGACTAAGTGATAAATAGAGATGGTCCAAGTAGATCTCAGGGCCTCAAGGGCTATCCAATCATTTCACTTTGGGTATCTACCTAGGGCCTTGAGAGGGGTAAACTAGGTTTTTTGGCCTAGGGATCCCACCAACACTTTGAGATTTAACTGGATTTAGCTTAGGTTGGTCAGAGTGTGTCTTTAGATGATTTTCCCTTTACCTTTCTTAAATCTTTTCTTATTTGCTCCCTCTTTTTTGTCTTTGAATTTAATATTCAATTTCTCAACTTCTTTTAATAATTCTTTAATTCTTTCATTTATGGGAGGAAGGGTAGGGAATTTCTTCTTAGGATACTCTTTCTTAATTGATTTAACTTATTTGTACGTTTTAGAGTCCTCCTTAATTTATATGTCTTCCCTTCATTTCAAATTTGATTTTCCTTTATAAAGATTGTTGAAGGGTATGGATTTGAAGTCTTTACTTAGTTTGCACTGAAACTTTAGATGACCTCTTATCCCGTAAGATTGACATACAACATTTGATTTTGAGCTTTGAGCACCAGAGGTTGAGGACTTACCTTTCACAAATATTGTGGAGCTACTATGGCCATGAGAATTATATCTATCATATCCAAGGCCAGCCCTATCTCCTTGAGATTTACCCAATTTCAGTAATTTGACCAATTTTTCATCTCCTTGGGTAAATTTCATCTCAATTTTCTACTTAGATGATCTAAGTTCAGTGACTTCTTTATTTAGGGATGAGTTTTCAGATTTTAATTGTTTAAGTTCATCCACAGTTCCCTTAAAGTTTAAGTGCCAATCTAGATTTTAAGTGCCAATTGTCTGTCAACCAAAACCCAAAAATCGTCAATGGCAGCCAATCTAGACCGTAAACAATTACACAGAAAAACTACTTACCAATGGGCGCTGAATCCGCTGAATACTTAACCTGCTGTTTGGGAGAATGTGCAAACCAAGAGGAGAGGAATATGAAGTGAAAAAAATATCGACTTCATTGGAGAAATAAATTGAATAATAATAGAACTGAACTGGAAGTCCTTTACATTCCTTTAAATAAAGCTTAAAAACTCTAAAAACCGTAAGAGAAATCCTACCCATCCATCATAACTTTAAAACAATATAAAACCCTATCTTTAAGAGTCCTAAACATGTTTAAGCAAGGAAAGAAATAACTTAAAAAATAATGAAATGACAACGTAGCTTACTTGCTAATTGTTTGGAAGGTCTGAAGTAAAGGTGTTGTGACTGGGGGCCGCAAACAGGCTGGGTTGGGTCAATTCAGATCGGGTCCAAGGTTTGAACCCCAGCCTGTCAAAAATCTTAAACCTGCATCCATGCCAATCACAAGCTCCTCTCTGGTGTAGATGCACATCTAAGCAAATGGCGTCTTGTTTCAATCTAAGCGGATTTGCACTCCTACTCAATGCTTTCCAACCAGATGAGACCACATTACTTCTCTCGGTTGCCTGAAAAGAAGCCTAACCAAAAGCAGCTTCTTTATTGCCGGTTCTTCCAAGATAAACGGGGAAAGTATACGTAGGGCCCTTGAAACTAGAAAAATCAAGATCGTAGGCCCGAGCCCTAATCCTTTCATGTTCTCACTTGTAAGATCCATATGTGAAACAAATAAAAAGCGCACTAAAGGGTGACCATCAGTCAAAAAATCTAAACCGCTCAAATTAAACATCCTTATTTTGTATGAGAGAAGGCTGGATTTAACTATATCGGAATTAGTCCTACCATAAGAGAGAACATAATGGATAATGTGCAAAAAATAAAAATAATTATATTTTATTTATTTGTCTTATTTACTAGCAATCCTATGGTTAGATAGACTTCAATTTGGGTAAAATTTGGTTATTTTTCCTTTAATACTAATAGATTTATTTTGAATAATTTAGATTTTAATAAGTGATTTCTATTTTGAAGTTTCACCTGTCTCACTAATCCATCAGTAAGACTCACAGTTGCCTTGTGGATTTTTTCCTTTTACGTTTTTTATATTAACGCCGTGAGGCAGACATCTCATGTGACAGCAATGACGCAACGGGGCAAATGGCCCTTTAAGTGAGAATGGCTCATATGTTTGTCTCAACTCTCGATCACTTTTTCCATGGCTGGGAGTAGTGAAAATCCACAGTCGGTCCTGAATTTTGATAATCTGAATCCCTAAAAATCAAAATCCTCCACTGACATGGAATTTTGCTAAATTTTACATCGACTTGGCTCAACCATAAGATTGAGAATGTATGATATAGAAATTACATGTACTATCTTATGGTGAGGCCAACGTCTATTAAAGTTCAATTTTCAAAATCAAATATAGGAGAAGTGGTTTTTTTCTTTTTAATGGTTTCAATTTTCAGCAAATGACCTCATCTATAGAGTTTAACTTCTCTTACTTATAGATAGTATGAGTGAGTCACTCAGATAATCTTGTCTATCTTCTTGTATAAGTATTTAAGCCTCAGCCACTTGCTGACATGGTTCAAAATCACAACCGCGATCAACCTTGAAAACAATTATGACGCGGTGTCGCATCATGGTTCGCAGTCATCGCGGTCCATTACGGTGTGAATTTCTTCTTTATCCCGGACAAATCGGGAAAAGATTAAAAAAACTCAGAATAACATAAATTGCTAGAAAAAATGTATTTTTTTATTAGTAAGCACTTAAAAGAAAAATAAACCCCGATGGTTTTATCTCGGGGGAAGGGAGGTTAATGCAGGTCTTTTATCAAAAGAGGGTTGGGCAATTAACTCTAACCTGATCCATTTTGGTGTGGGTCGACTTTACTTGACTTGTAATTGACCCAGTATACTATGAGGGCCGGGTCAAATTTTGCCACCTCTAGACTCATGAGCCCCATGTGTGGCGTTGTTGGGGCCAATCACCTTCTAGCATCACCTGTCAAGCCCAGCAACCATAGATGAAAATATCGGTCAATACATAGCGTAGTGGCCGATAAATCAGGTGTAGTCATTCACAACCGTATTGGGGGTGTGTATCGGACGCAACTGAGGTATGAACGTAAATAAACAAATAAAAACTAAGCAGATTTTATGTTTTACTGTAGGAAGAAGAAGATGAAAAAAAAAGAAGTTGAGAAAGAAAATACAGTAGGAAACATACCTGTCCCGAAGGCACCTGCAGCGGTAATGGGTGTTGGCAGAGGTAGCTAACGGCGGCAGTGGCAACATAAAATATATGTGAAAATAATGACCATTATTTTTATTTTCTATTCATACAATGATACGGGACCCCATATAATGAGGGGACCGCTACGCCCCCTTATATAATTTACTTTTGAAAAAAGAAAAACATTTTCAATTATTTTCCAATATTCTGGATTTTTTAGAATTTTTTCAAATTTTTTTGATGATTTTTTCAAAACGCACCGCTACGTTCACTGGTGCTGCTATTTTCATTCTTGCGGGCGACCATGTGGATGGCACTCCTTGCTGAGCTGGATATTTTTTGGCCCCAATTTTGTTGGTCAAATCTGAATTGTTTTCTCCCCTTTTAAGGGGCTGCTGGGCCTAATTGGGCCTGGATAAGCCATGTGGGCTGATCCAAAAAGACCACTAGGGTACTGATTTAGCCCCACTTTTAGTTCCGTGCTTCTAGGTTTTAATGTGGACCATCTGGGCTGTCCAATCTCTGTTTTGATGAATTCCAATAGATCGGACCCTTATTACATGGATCATATTCATTACATCATGTGATCGATCATCTCAATCTCAACATGCATATACACACTTGCCCTGCAACCTTGCGAGCACCAGCTGGTGCCCTCGTGGCAGGGGGCACAAATAACAATACCGTTACCAATTGTGCGACACTGCTTGCAGAAGTTCTGTGTAGTATAATTTGTGGAGAATATATATATATATATATATATATATTTTTGATTGGTAATGGTAAAATTTTATTAAAGAGAAAGAAGGTACAATTAAGAAAAGTGAAAAAAAAAAAAAAAAAAAAAACTATCATAGATGCACCGGTACAATAGAATTATACTAGCCACCAAGGAATCAGAACTACATTATTGGAGCACTAAGATTACAAGACCACCACTAAGTTGTTGGAAATAGGCGGGCCTCTAGGATAGGTTTCAAAAACTTTTGATCAACTTGATGCAATGATCATCTATCCAGAAGGTTACAAAACCCAATCCAGGATCCATGGCTTCTTTCTCATCACCATGTACAATAATAAACCTTATCTAGAAGATAGAAATAGCAGTAACCATGCAACCACGAAATCCACAACGTACAAAGAAGTAGATCATACCTTTGGAGCTCGGTTGTGTTCTAATGAAGAAGTTGTTCATTTCTTTGATGATGAAACTCTTTCACATATCAAATAGGAATCTCCAAGACCTTTTGATCTTCCACGCTATAACCCGTATCAGATTCTTTTTTCTCAAGAAGATGGGTGGGATCTTCAAGAGAAAACTCTTAAGGAAAGTAGAAGAGAAGTAAAAGAGGGAAGAGAGGAGGAGCATATGCAACTCTTGCACAAAAAGCCTTGGGCGTGAATCCCTATGTGGAGATGTGCATGGAGGACGTCCAACCCTAGCTCCTCGTTTATATATATATGTACATAGCTTAAAAGCAACCTCCTCTTTGTTATCTAATTGAAATTGAAGTCTTACTTCTCTAACAATCAGTAACTCTCTTCTTACTAATTTAAATAGAAGTCCCACTTCCATTATAATTAGTAACTTACTATTACCACTATTAGAAGTCTCACTTCAAATAGAAATAGTAACTTTCTATTTCCTTTTAGAGTTCTACTATAATTAGTATCTTTCCAATAACTTGGGCTAGCATGGGGACCACTAGGGATTCCTTAGAAAGCTGACTCCAACTGGGACACCGCGACGCTACTTCTCATGTGCAATCCGGGCCTACAGTTAATTGCAAATAGCTCCACTATATAAATGCAATTGAACTTCAGTCTTAGGAATAAATTACATAGAAGACCCCAAACTTCCCTATTACCACAAGTAGGCCCCTCTATCAATATTCATAGATCAATTGAACCTATCTTCCAAACTAGATCCATATCTTATTATCCTTGAGCCCCAATTAATTATAATGATAATTTGGTACCGATTCAATTAATTCTTAATTGGAATGGGTGCACACTTACCAATGATAAATCCATTAACTGGCACAAGGGGATATTAAAGATAGATTCCATCTTGATCATTGAATGTTCCCACAGCTCTACTACCATGTATCCAAATCACCGAGGTGTTGACCTACAATTGACCTCACTCATTGGTGACTCAAAGCAAATGAATAGATAGAAACTTGAGTTCATTAACTTCCCGGGATTGAGAGCTTATTGGTAGGAAATTATGAGAGTGGACCTTAAAGTAAAGATAGTGTTCATAAGGTGCTTCTCATGGTCATTCAATACATCCAATGTACCAGTACTATGATCCAGAATCTTACATTCTGATGATCGAGACAAATCACACTATCTCATAGTAATTAAAGTACTGCAACCTTGTTAAATGAGATGTCCAGTCTCATCACTGGTTCTGAAGATATTTAAGTATAAGATTTGCAATACATGTCTCCCGTATGTGGATCTCATCTATACACATGTATTGCATCTAGTATACTTATGGACTCCGGTTCATCTCATGAACCATCATGTCATTCGTATTGGTTATATGCAAATAAGTAATAAAACTCCATTCATCTTATGAAAGGAAAGCATGAATATATTAATAAATAAAGAAATTAATCAATTTATTTCATCAATCTTAATGGATTGAGACCATAAAACTAACATAAGTATGATATTTGTGTAGAATATTTGGATATACAGAATTTGTTGAGAACTAAAAGAGTTTCTAGTTTATTTTGTCTTCTTGTAATTTTGAATTTGGATTAACTCTGTCTTTGTTCTAATGTATGCTTATCTTTTATGCAAGTGGGAAAACACCTCTCTCACTCCTTTTTAACTATTTGACTTGTAGAACTAAAGAGAAATACAATCCCAAAGCAACCTTTTGTTGATTCTCTATTTGTTATTTTATTTGAGACAGCTGTTTGTATTACTCATCTACATTTTTTAGTTATGGTGCATTTGGAATTACCCAGAATCACAAGTGTATTTTGTGTAATAGATTGACACCTATTGCACTATCATTTGACTCATCATTGGGATTGGGCATTACATTTGTTAGTTTTTTTGTTGCCTAATTCATGGGTTGGACAAGACTTTGGGTCCATTGAGTTGTATTTTCTATTTTATTTTAGAATGGACTATGGTTGGATTGTCGGTAGTGCTGAAGCGAAGAATAAAAGAAAAAACAAAGAAGACCGGGCGAAATCCTTCAGGCCTGATCGATCGGAGCCTCTGTTCGATCGATCGGACAGTAAATGCACCTCAGTTAAATGGGTTGTCCGATCGATTGGACAGGCGGTTTAGATACGGAAAGTCTCCTTTTCTGATTGTGAATTGTTTCCTTTTTGAGACTTAGTTTCCCAATTTGAGTCCTACTTGTGCTCTAAGTCTAAGGCACGAATTTGGGGCTATATATAGGTATTACTCTAAACCCTAAAAGACACCTCTCATTAATCTGAGTCAGAGATATCTTAGAGAGAGATTATTCTCTAGAGCCATTGAGAGATTGTACTGAAGTGCTACTCTAGAAGATTGTTGCTACTTCTGCTTCTCGTGGAAGATAGTTCATCTTGACTGGCAAGGTGCGAGGAGATCAAGGAGAATGAGGCACGGTGGATGTCGAGTCAGTGGATTCTTTACAAGAATAACTACAGTCCTTAGGTCGAGGTACAGACTGAGGTAAAGGAGCTTGTGAGTAAATCTTGTAATCGTTCGTGAACTCTTGATTTCTGGTTCGTGGTTTTTCTCCCTGGATAGGATTTCCACGCTAAAAATTGTGTCTGCCTTCTTGTGGTGTGTGATTGGTAGATAACTAGTTTTATATTCTGATTGATTTTTTCTGCTGCATATTGATTGGTTAATTTAGAACTAGTATATCCATTCTGGTAGCCCCTGCAAAAACTTTCAATTGGTATCAGAGCGGGTTACACTATTTTATTGTGTAGATCCTATTTTTGCTGGGATGGATAACTATCGTGAAGGCACTTCAACCAATAAGCCTCCTCTGTTAGATAGTAATAACTATGCTTATTGGAAAGTCAGAATGATTGCCTTTATAAAAGCCATAGATCTGAAAGTGTGGAAATCTATTGTGAATGGCTATTCTTTGCCAACTGTCACTACTGATAGTAAAGTCAGTCTTAAAACTGAAGAACAGTGGTCTAAGGATGAAAAATTGGCAGCCGCTTGCAACTCTAGGGCTTTGAATGCTATTTATAATGGAGTTAACATGTCTGAGTTTCGTAGAATTTCTACATGCATTACTGCAAAAGAAGCTTGGGATATTTTGCAGACTGTGCATGAAGGGACTGACACTGTCAAACAGTCGAAACTTCAGAAATTGTATACAGCTTTCGAAACCATAAAAATGGAAGATGATGAAACTTCTGATGAGTTCAATTCGAAGCTGAATGCTGTGGTGAATGATACCTTTAGTTTGGGAGAGCCAATTCCTGAAAATAGAATTGTCAAAAAGGTTTTGCGGTCTCTTCCAGAAAGGTTTGATGCAAAGGTTGTAGCTATAGAGGAGAATAAAAATCTAAATGTTCTCAAAGTTGAAGATTTGGTTGGCAACCTTCAGACTTTTGAAGCAAACCTAAAGACTGATGGAAAATCTAAATCGAAAGGTATTGCTTTGAAAGCCTCCAAAGAATCATTCAAGAAAATTGCTAGTGATTCTGATTTTGATTCTGAGGAGATTGACCCCTATGTTGCTGTTCAGTTTATGAAACAATTTCAGTTGTTTATAAAGGGGAAGAAAAGTGATTTAAAAATCCCAAAAAATTATGTAAAGAAGAAATCTTCTAAGGGGATTCAATGTTTTGAGTGTCATGGTTATGGACACATTGCTAGTGACTGTGCTAACAAAAAGCCGAAAAAGAAGGCTTTCAATTTGACTTGGGATGATGATACT
Source organism: Persea americana (assembly GCA_029852735.1). NCBI lineage: Eukaryota > Viridiplantae > Streptophyta > Magnoliopsida > Laurales > Lauraceae > Persea > Persea americana. The sequence goes on from CM056816.1 coordinate 23,120,843, forward strand.
TCTGAGGAAGAAGATAAAAAGTCTGAGAAGTCTGATGCTAGCAAAGAAAAATTTATGGCATTCATAGCAACCTCAGTTTCTGCTACTCCACTGTTGTATGAGAATGAGATTGATAAAGATGTTAGTGAGTCAGAAACAGAACATGATTGGGAAGCTGAATATCAGATACTATTTGCAAAGTCCATGAAGGTGCTAAAGATGAATGAAAAAGTGGCTACAAGCTGGAAAGAATCTGAAGAGCATAATACTTCTTTAAAAGCTTGTCAGAAGCTCTTACAAAAGTGAGTTACTTAGAGGCAGAAAATAACAAATTGGCAGACATGTTGACTACTGAAGCTCAAAAGTGTGATTTACTTGATCACTACATGAAGACCTTGAAAACTGAAAATACCGACTTGCAAGGAAGATTAAAGATGGTACTTTCTGAGTTGGATACAAGCAAGACATCTCTAAACATAATGAATACTGGGTCTAAGAAGCTTGATGACATCCTGTGCAGTCAAAAGGCAAAGACAGACATGCATGGCATTAGCTACGCTGACGAGGCATCTACATCAAAAGCCAAAGGTACAAACTGTTTTGTTTCAAATTCAGTGATTACTAATCATGCTGTTCATATTGACAACACAGCTACCAAGAAGAAGAAGAATGTGTCACGGCCTGATCAAATTCCCACTTGCCATCACTGTGGAATTAAATGACACATTCGACCCCATTACAATAAGCTGCGAAAGTTACCTCATCAAAAGCAATGGAAAAGGCAGAAGGAAGAGTCACCTATAAAGAATACCAAAGCTGTTTGGGTCAAAAAGAAGACCTTCCATCTATATTGGTACACACTTTGCTGAAATATTTGAATATGCAAGTGTGTGCCAAAGATTGTTCACCCCTGATCTGCAAGATCATGCCCCTACCCCAGTGCTGATACGAAGATCATATTGAGGGGGACTCAATATTGAGGGGGAGCTGCAAAGTCCAAATTAATAGAAGCTGATTGAAGATAATTGTTTGTCAATTATGGACAAAAAAGGGGAGACTAAAGAAGCGAGGAGGAGAAAACAAGCAAAGATCTACAGGTGCTGAAAATTTTTTTTGGTCTAAAAATTCAATATATTTTGGGTTTTTCTTTTGGGCAGATTATTTGTATTGTTTTAGGGAGTTTTGTCCATGAATTGCCAAAGGGGGAGATTGTTAGTTATTTTATTGGCTAATTCATGGGTTGGACAAAACTCTGGGTCCATTGAGTTGTATTTTCTATTTTATTTTAGAATGGACTGTGGTTGGATCGTCGGTAGTGCTGAAGCGAATAATAGAAGAAACAAAAGGAAGACCGGGCGAAATCCTTCAGGCCCGATCGATCGGAGCCTCTGTTCGATCGATCAGACAGTAAATGCGCCCTAGTTAAATGGGTTGTCTGATCAATCGGATGCTCTGTCTGATCGATCGGACAGACGGCGCAGATACGGAAAGTCTCATTTTCTTATTGCGAATTGTTTCCTTTTTTAGACTTAGTTTCCCAATTTGAGTCCTACTTGTGCTCTAAGTCTAAGGCACGAATTTAGGGCTATATATAGGGTATTGCTCTCAACCCTAAAAAACACCTCTCATTAATCTAAGTTAGAGATATCTTAGAGAGAGATTATTCTCTAGAGTCATTGAGAGATTGTCCTGAAGTGCTGCTCTAGAAGATAGTTCATCTTGACTGGCAAGGTGTGAGGAGATCAAGGAGAACGGGGCACGATGGATGTCGTGTTAGTGGATTCTTTACAAGAATAACTACAGTCCTTAGGTCGAGGTATAGACTGAGGTAAAGGAGCTTGTGAGTGTATCTTGTAATCGTTCGTGAACTCTTGATTTCTGGTTCGTGGTTTTTCTCCCTGGATAGGGTTTCCACGCTAAAAATTGTGTCTACCGTCTTGTGGTGTGTGATTGGTAGATAGCTAGTTCTATATTCTGATTGATTTTTTTTGCTACATATTGATTGGTTAATTTAGAACTAGTATATCCATTCTGGTAGCCCCTACAAAAACTTTCAACATTCAATGGCACTCCTTTTCCATTGTTTCATTAACAATTTTGGCTTGATCACGGACATTGATAGTGAGAGGATAGTTAATAATTCACTTTTATAATCCCATCTTGTTACCTGACTCCACAATCGCTCGACTACACATTGGAGAGGGTAACATTTAGTTTTTTGAAGAATTTCTGACCACTTGTGGTTTGAGGTACATTAGAATGCATTCATCTGTTTGTCTACCATATTTATGATACTGTATTATAATTATTACTTTATATTCAAATCATTCTCTTTCCAGGTGATTCTGCAGGCTACTCTGGGAAATCAACTTTAGAGGAAACGCACACACAGATGCTTAAACCAACCGATGCAATGTCCCCCTAACACTGCAACATTTCTGTTGTATGTAGTAGCATCTAACTGAATATGGCTATTAGAATCACCTGCTCATTTTGGTCAGCTGACCTTCTGCGCCACTCTTAGAATCTCAACTTAAGTGTACAGTAGTATTGTGGAGTTTTACAGTTGCAAGGAGAGTAGATAAAAAAATCCTATGCTGGATGCCCGGGTTGGCATGGCAAAAACATGCCTTCTTCTGTGGCAATTTCTGGTGTTATAATTATTTTTTTTACTATCATCCGATACCTACATAAAAATCTTAAGGAGTTGGCCGAGTGATCAAACCACGGTTCCTCTCTCACTACAACAAAAATCATTTTCCGCGACAAATATTCCGCGACGTTTTGAAATTTTGTCACTAAATGTTGTTTTTAGCGACAAAATATTCATCTTGTCGCCAAAAAATAAAAGGCAAATTATTTAGCGACGAAAATTTTCAATTGTCTTTAACAATTGTCACGAAAACTTTGGCGCAAAAAAAAAGAGTTGGCGCCAACAAGAGGTAAATTTTTTGCGACGAAACTGTTATTTGGCGACATATTATTTTCGTCGGAAAATCACTTACAGGATATTTAACTTAAAACATTTCGCGACAAAAATAAGTTGTCGCAGAATCCATGAAAAAAAAAATCTGCGACGAAATAATTTCGTCGCGGAATACTTAAATTTTCGGGTTGGCGCGGATCATTCTTCGCTGTTCATTTTTGAGCAAGGGCGACGAAATGAGATAACGTAACAACAGCACCTTCTCCTCTTCCCCACGTCAACTCTCCCCCATTTTCTCTCTCTCTCTTTCATTTCTCTCAACCTCTTCTCTTCTCTTTCATTTCTCTTCTCTAGATTTCTCTTCGGATCTTTACCAAAGAAGAAGAAATTGCTTCTGATACGCGAGGGCTTCTCAGAATCTGCTAATATCGATTCGGTGAGTTGGAAAACTCGCGTTTTCTTTTGCATTTTCGTGCTTCTGTATGGTGATTTGGAGTTTGGAAATATGATTTTTGCTTAGGTTTTTGCATGCTGTGTACATCTCTAGAAAACTCGCCTAATCTGAGCGTTTTTACTGTTTTTACTCTTTAACTGTGTAATCTGCGAATCCAACATCCTGATCATGTTTGTGGTGTTTTAGGAATCAGTATCTTTTAACTGCATAATGACATTTTCTACCAAAAAAAAAAAAAGAAAAATAAAAAGGGAAAAGGATATGGATATTTCTACCAAGAAAATGGAAGGAGAGCTTGCATGACATTTGTAGCCATAGATTTTGAGCGAAATCGATTGCTACCGATGTTGGTTTCTTGAAAAACAGAGTAGAGAAACTGGGTCGCTGGGGATTTTGGTTTCCGGAGAAACAGGGCAGAATGGCCGAGGCATAGGTGGTGCTTTCTCACAGTTGCTGCAGCTTTTGCGGCCACATATTTTTTTTCCTCTTTTTTCAATGAAGAGTATTGTAAATGCTATAGAAAATAAATATGCAGAGGCCTAAATTCTCTTTTCACAACCCTTATTTTAAGAATAATATACTCATAAGTGAAATCACCAAATGAGAGCGTGTTTGTATACAATCCCCGTGAAGTGAATTGTGGGATGCTGTCACTTTGATCAATGGTTTCTGGCTGTAGAAAAACTTGAGAGGATATCTATACATTAAGATTTAAGGGGAAGAATCACTTTGATGAAAAGCTAGTAGATTAAAAAAAATAAAATAAGCTAGTCTATTGAATATACCGGTTTACTACATGTCACTCTTCCAGATGCCTAAACTCTAAAGCAGTGTGTGCCAATTTGGTTTCGAATATTACATGGCTAAACCCTTTTTTTTTCCTTTTTGCTCAAACAATGTTTTATCCACAACTTTCATTACATTATTGCAAAGCCAGTTCAACCAAAAGTCTACTTTTCACTTCCTGAACAGGGATCATGCCATTCACTTCCTGAACAGACTTTTATTGTATTTTGTGATCTTAAGGGCATTGTATTATTAGCATAGTTGTTCCTGCAAACAGTTATTTATGCCGTGCATATTCCATATAAATGCTTTTATGTTCCACTTGTTGAATATTTAAAGTTGCATTTAAATGTTAAATATAGTGCCATTGAACCTTGCAATAACTGTTTGAATTACATCGATGGTTGGTCAGGTTTTACTACCCCTGATCCTAATTTTCCAGTAGTCATCCATTTAGTTATTGAATTACATCGATGGTTGGTCAGATTAGATTAATCTGAGTTTTACAGTGAGTGACGGGATGCAGAGGAAGAGAGTGTTTTGAGTTGAAGAAAGTATTTCATTTTAGGTTCCACATATGACTTGAATGAAGTTCATCTAAGTTATAATTGGAGAGTGTAATTTTTTTTATCTCTATTATGTATGCTGTCAAGATCTGGATGGGGATGATCTCAAGCCAATGGTTTGGATTTTGGGTTCCTTTCTTCTTGGGATTTTTTTTTTGTTGGGGGTTGGGGAGATTTTGGATCTTGGGTTTTGGGGGTGGGGGTGGGGGCGGGGGTGGGGGTGGGGATTTTTTTTACTAATGTTGATTTTGGAGTTGTTTGCTTTGAGGATTTTGGGTTTTTGAAAAAATTTAGATTTTTGTTCACAATGATTGGTTACTGGTTTGGGAATTGGATCTTTGATGTTCTTTTGTTCCACCTAACTTTTTTTATTAATTCCTAGGAATTTGATATCAAGGAAAAAAGAAGAAGGGTGCATATGGATTTCATGCAAAATTGAGTCTTTTTCGTGTCCTTTAGTTGATTTTGTGACCGTATACTTTAGTAGAAGAGTTTAATGAGAGCAGTCCTTGAATTGAACTAAAATGTGTGATATTTAAGATCTTCCGGAATGAAACTATATTTAATTGTGATGTTGTAGGTCACCAAATATGGACAAGACTTCGATGAATTGTAGGAATAAACTTCGACCGGAGTAAACAAATGGGGTGAGGTCGTTTATTAAATTTGCCAGTGAACATATGGGTGAGCAAAGTAAGATTTGGTGTCCATGTTTGAGATGCATGAATGTAGAATTGCATTCTTACCCCACCGTCCAAGAACATTTGTTGTTTAACGGAATCATGACTTCTTACACGGCATGGATACACCATGGGGAGCAAATGCCTATGAATGTCGAGGGTGTACATGACGATGATTCTGACAATGAGGGGGGAAGTGTTCAGGGTGGACTCTCTGACACGGAAGACAATCCTCATGATGAGTTTCCCGAACTTCTGGAAGACATATATAGGGGAGTTCTTATGGACGATGATTTGGGGGATCTGGGATCTGGCCATGGTTTTGATAGTGTTCGGCAAGAGAATGTCCAGAAATTTGAAAAATTGTTAAAAGATGCCCAGCGTGCCTTATATCCAGGTTGCACAAAGTTTACATTGTTGTCATTTGTCATTAAGATGCTGCATGTAAAGGAGTTGAATAACTTGAGCAACAAGGCATTCAATATGGTGATGATGATAATGAAGGATGTTATGCCAGAGAGTGAGATGGTTCCAGGTTCCCTTTATGAAGCAAAGAAATTCTTATGTGAACTGGGATTGGGATACAAATCCATTCACGCTTGTAAGAATGATTGCGTGCTTTTCAGAAAAGAAAATGAGAATCTTGAAAATTGTCCAGAATGTGGGGAGTTTCGATATAAGCACAATGATGGCAAGGGTAAAAAAATTCCAGTTAAGGTACTGCGACACCTCCCACTGATCCCAAGGTTACAGAGATTATTTTTGTCAAGGAAGACAGCTATAGATATGCGGTGGCACAAGGAGAAGCTTGTGGATGCGGGGGAATTCTCGACGCACCCCGCGGACCGTATAGAGTGGAAGGATTTTGATCGGCAGTATCCTGCATTTGCCCAGGAGTGCCGCAATGTTAGGTTAGGGCTGGCTACTGATGGGTTCAACCCCTTCGGTAATATGAGCAACTCCTATAGTATGTGGCCTGTGATACTCATGCCTTATAACCTGCCACCCTGGAAGTGTATGAAAGAACCATTTTGTATGATGTCTTTGCTTATTCCTGGACCGGGGGCACTGGGAAAAGAGATCGATTTGTACATGCAGCCATTAATAGAGGAGTTAAAAGAGCTTTGGGAAGACGGTGTATTAACTTATGATGCATCCAAAGGTGAGACTTTCCGAATGCATGCGGCTCTTATATGGACCATAAACGACTTTCCAGCATATGGTAACTTGTCAGGATGGAGTACTAAAGGTTATATGGCGTGCCCCACTTGTAACAAAGATCCATCATCACAAAGGTTTAAAGATAAGATAGGGTACACGGGTGCTCGCCGTTACTTACGTGAGAACCACACATGGCGAAGGAGTAAGCTCTTTAACGGTAAGTTAGAGAACCGAACGATTCCGGTGGAATTGTCGGGGGAACAAATATTAGAGCAATTGGATTGCTTGATGAATGTCAAGTTTGGGAAGCATCCACTCAACAGGAAAAGAAAGCGCTTGCCGGAGGAACTGAACTGGACAAAGAAAAGCATTTTATTTGAGTTACCTTACTAGAAGAAACTGAAACTCTGACACAACCTTGATGTCATGCACGTGGAAAAGAATATATGTGACAACACTCTTGGAACAGTGATGGGCATAGATGGGAAAAACAAGGACACGGAAAACGCTCGTATGGATTTGGAGGGTATGAAAATCAGGAAAGAATTACGCCTACAAAAGCGTGCTGATGGGTCCTTTGAAAAGCCCCCCGCGATCTACACATTGTCCCTAAAGGAAAGACGGGCTTTCTGTGATTTCTTGAAATCGGTCAGGTTTCCTGATGGTTATGCAGCAAACATTTCGAGCTGTGTAAACACCAAGGATGGTAAGGTATCAGGACTGAAAAGTCATGACTGCCATGTAATTTTACAAAGACTTCTACCGATAGGAGTATGTGGGTATCTTCCTAAAGATATCTGTACCACATTGTTTGAGCTAGGCAATTTCTTCGAGCAGCTGTGCGCAAAGAGACTAAGATTGAAGGACTTGGAGGCATTACAGGACCAAATAGTTTTAATACTATGCAAGATGGAAAAGATTTTTCCACCAGCATTCTTCGATGTTATGGTCCATCTAGCCATTCACTTACCTCGTGAGGCCATGCTTGCTGGGCCAGTGCAATATCGATGGATGTACCCTATTGAAAGGTATTAATGACTAACTTTCATTTAAATTAAAAGTTTAACTCTACTGCATTTTCATTCTAACAAAAATTAAAATCTTTTTTTTTTAAGGCAACTAGGAACTTTAAAACGGTTTGTTCGCAATCGAGCTCGACCTGAAGGTTCGATTGTTGAGGCTTACATAGTCAAGGAATGCCTTACTTTCTGTTCAATGTATCTACAAGGGGTAGAAACTGTATTCAATCGGGATGAACAAAATGATGATGGTGGTGAAGGTGGGCCAGGGCTGGAGGTATTCTCACAAAATGTGCGTCCTTTCGGTGAAATAAGAAATGCACTTGAGATGTCGCAGAATGAACGTGCTATGGCTCAGTGGTTTATACTTCATAATAGCCCAGAGGTGGCACCTTATCTAGAGTATGTGATCATATACTACGCATGAGCATTACTTGTAATAGTGTGTGTTGATGCTTATAATTAATTAATTACCAATAACATGTTTTCTAATTAGGGAGCACAAGAACCTATTAATGATGCAAAGCAGTTGTGATATTGACCAGCGACAACAACGAGAATTTCTGAAGTGGTTTGAAAAACGGGTAAGATATACATAGTTACCTCCTGTATACACAACTTAAACATAAATCATTCGTTATGTTATGCTTCTCTCTATATATTTTGGTCATGCAGATGAATGAATTGCGAAGTCAACAATTAGCAGAAGCTACAGATGAACTTTGGTCATTGGCAACTGGTCCGAATATGTTAATGAAGTTTTACTCAGGTTGCATGTGTAATGGAGTCCGATTTCACACTAAAGACCGTGACAACCGGCGTAAAAGTCAGAACAGTGGGCTGGTGGTAAACGGGGATCATGACGGGAAAGCGATTGACTTCTATGGCTATTTGTGTAACGTCTATGAAATGACTTACATTTTTGGCTATCGAGTTGTCTTGTTTTGTTGCGAGTGGTTTAACCTTGGTAGTGGGCGAACTGTACAAACCGATGCACATTTTACATCAATCGATGTAAGAGGTAGATGGTATCAAAACGACCCATTTGTACTGCCTAGTCAAGTGCACCATGTCTTTTATGTGAATGATCCCAAATTAGGCCCACATTGGCAAATCGTCCAGCGGATTCAACATCGAGGAATATGGGATATACCAGAGTTGGATGATGTAGAATCTAATGATGATGGACCATCTATTCAAGATGATGCATTCCAGCAGGAAAAAACAACTGGTGTGGTCCCCATCCTCGTTGAAGATCCAGATAGGATGGATCAACCACGGTATGATAGATTTGATATTGATCCAGAGATTGTTACCAGTGGAATACTCTCGGAGGAAAATAGTCGAGAAGATATGATGGTTGATGATGACTTTATCTGCGATGATGAAGATGAGATATTGAAGGAGTATTGTGATAAATGACGAAGATGAGACATTGGAGAAGATTTGTAGTTAATGTTTATTTGTATAACAATCTTTACGTGGCATTTCTTTTCTTCTACATCTCTATCAGTAAGTTATCTATGATGTTGTTTTGTGGAAAGGAAAACTTATCATTATGTAATATGTAGATCTGTATGATTAGATTGAGATGAGTGGCAGCTGATGGAACTGATATTCCTAAACCACCAAGCCATGACCAAGCATCAATTATTCTATGCATAGAAGTTTAAAACACTGTAGAGACATGGGCATATTGTATTTCCCCTCAATGATTATTACTGCCTCTGTGCTACTCTTCACTCTTTCTTGGCTGAGGGAGCAACATAGCAGTAATATCATGAGAGAGGTGTTTTCATAGAAAGAAAGCAACATATAACACCATGCATTTAATGGAAACACTTTAACTTCACCCTTTTCAAAACATCTTGTAGCTGGAATTGTTCCAGTAATTCTTTGATATTCTGTTTCTCTCAAGACTAATGCTTTTTAAGCTGCTGTAAGATGATTTGGAGATGCAGATGTGAAATATTACTGAATGAAGTGAGTTTTGCAAATTCATTTCTAAACTGTAGTAATATTAATTTTTAAAGCAGGCATTAGAGCCAGTTGTTGGATACTTGTAAACTTCTTCCTCCTTGATTCTAGCTTTTCGCTGGGTAGTCCTTTCTCTGTGACTGTAATAGCTTTCAGAAATTGGCTACTTGGTTTTCAAAGATTCTCAGGATAATGAGGAAATTATATTGCTGAGGTATAGTGGGTATTGATGAATTTTGCCATTTGTACAGCTGCTTGTTTTTCCCTTCTTTTGAAAGAAACAAGCAATACTCAGATTGCGTATTACATTGCCTTAAGTAACCCAATTAGTGGTTAACGCTACATTGTCAAGCAGCTGATAGCTGAACTAGCATTAGTGGAGAGCTGCAATCTGGATGACACAAAATACATGGGACTCTTGAGTAGGCTAGACCAAGAAAGTAAGTTATATTTTATCAGAATCTAATGAAAAAAAATCCACATTTAGAACAGAATAAATGCAACCACGGGTATTGGTATACTTCTGAGATTACCCATGTATCTTTGTTAAATACATATATTTGTTGAACCAATACAATCTTCCCAACTTGTCTTGCACACCTATCTGCACTTGTTTGTGGCGACTTGAAGATATTTACATATGTTGGAACGAAAACAATTCTCTTTCAAGTTGGTCATGTTTCAGCTCATGCACCTGCAATTTGCATTGTTAAAATGTTAGCTAGTAGCTGTTTCTCACTATTGCATCCTAAGGTTGTGGGTTCAATGCATGTTACCCAAAAAAAAAAAAAAAGTCTCTGTTTCTTGCTTAGGCATGGCCTCACTGTGTTTAGCTTTTCAAAAATAGGTGGTTACAGCCAGGCCACAAGCAAGATATCTTCAGGACTACTGGTAGCGTTAGATCTTATCCTCTTACTAGTATTACTTAACAATTCACTATATAATGAATTGTTCTTATATATGGTAAGGTAACTATATTGTTATGTTTTCAGATACCTTTTTTTAAGCAGGTCACATACATGGCACCTTCTTCTCGACTTCGCCCTCGATCTGCACCAGCATCCGCATTACTATCTACTGACACCACTCTACCCCCAGCTGATGCGATTTCATCACCATGCATACCAACTCTCAGTTCTCATACGGAGTGCAGCAGTGTTGGTAAGATATCAAATCTAATCATGTAAGCTTCATGCTTCAGTGCATATATTGTTTTTACTAACCAAGTTTTATGTGGAATTTGTAGGTTCTACATCCCGACGGGGGCGGGGCCCAACTAAAGGGTTTCGCTCGGAGTGTGCAAGTGCCAAGACCGGGGGCAAACTACTAGTTCAGTTCAAGAATAATGTGCCAATAGGGATAAATGCCTCAGATTTTGTGAGCGAGATTGGGTTGCAAGTTAGGAACATCGCCCCAATTAGGGATGTGCAGAGATGGAAAGAGGTTCTAGCTGATGTTAGACAAGTTATCAAGGCTCGCGTATTTGTAAGTCTAAACTTGACAATTGTTTGATGTATAAAGGGTCCTCAAATAATCGTATTAATTTGAATTTCAGACGAAGTATGAGGTCGTGGATTACGACACTAGTGATGATGTGCGGGTAGCTGTTGATCGTAAGTTTCAAGCTAGATACAGGGATTGGCGCAATTGGATGCACACTCATTACAAGAATTGCTTGAAGAAGGAGATCGATCCAAAGACCGTACCCTTTTCAGGTGTTGACAAGGATGATTGGGTGTGGGTGATAGAAAATGTGTACGAGGATGAGAAATTCCATGTAATAGGCTATGTTTTTCAACTTTGTTTTCAATCCTTACTGCTGATATGTTATGTTTCTATTTAGTCAACACGTACAATAACTAAAACTTTCCATTCACTTGTTATTCCTTGTGTACAGGAACGCTCTATGAAGAATACTGAAAGTCGGAAGAGATTGCCTTACAATCATTGCATGGGTTCCAAGTCTTTCACAGCTGCAATGCATGCCTTGGTGAATTGCATGTGGTTGTGTAATTCTGAATTTGTGATCGCCTTTCATGAAATCTTAATTATGTACTAACATTGAAATTTATGCAAGTAGGCGGACCCCGAGACAGGGGAGGAGGCCCACATCATTGAGTTTTATAAGGAGTCGCACTACAATAAGAAGAAAAAGAAGTGGACAGACCAAAAATGTCAGGAAATACAAGTCAGTACAATGATAAGTACTTAAAATTGCATAATTCGTGATCATTTTCAACTACAATATGATTTAACTTATTTCAAATGACAGGAAAAACTTGTTGCAGAGCGAGAGAAGTGTATGCAGGAGGGTGCGATCGAATTGACTCAGGAGCAAATATCAATCAATGTCCTTGGTGGTCGGTCCGGATACTTGAGAGGGTTTGGAAACGGGCCGAAGCCCACGTCTACAACTAGGAGCACCAGGACGGACTCAGAGGATGGTGAACGTGGGGCATTGCGATCTACGGTGGAGAGATTGCAAAATGAAAACGCAGCTCGGTCTCAAGAGATGGAGCAGATGAAGAATAATCAAGTAGCCATGCAGCGACAGATGGAGGAGATGATGCGGTTGGTGGCGAGAGTGACGGGATCAGACATGATGACATAGGATGGAGTGCTTACTTCTTGGTCAGTATTCCTAGTTTCCTCTCTGATTGAATTAAAGTGCATCCACTAAGTTTAAACCATTTATTTTTTTAGTATTCCTAGTATCCCACTAAGAACCCTAAAGTGGCAGTAAGACACATTTAGTAAAGAAGAAAATACAGATAAGGTAATTTGTAATTTGTAATGCGTTTATCTAAATGCTTAAAATATATATAATGCAACTACTTGCATTTGGGTGCATGTTTAGTGTAATGTACAATGCAAATATCCATTTTGTCCTACTGAGAAAAAAAGATGCACCACCAGAACATGCTATGTAATTACCAGACGTAGATGTTTGAGTGTCCATCTGCAATGGCTGGACTCTTGCTTGTGGATAAGATAACATATATTCAATAATAGTCACATAACATGTGCACCAAACTTATATTTAATGCTGAAGAATGACAATAATAACTTCGATAAAACAACACAATTTTAAAGAATGATAATCCATTCTAGAGAAACAATACATTTTGACTGGTTCAGTTCAGAGATTGTAAAAAATTAATTTTAAATTGAAATCACTCAACTCTAGATTCCTTAGAAGGTTCATTCAAAGATGCATCACAGAAAAAAATTAAAAAAAATGATCAGAATGCAATATCTGCTAAAAAAATATTGAAAACTAACTGCAAAAGACTTAGAAACCCTTAGAAAGATGAACTAAGGATACAATATAATATGTAGCCTATATTGAAGCATCCTGCTATCATAGCTATAGACACCTTGTTTTGGCACCCTATGAGGGGCAATTCAGTCTACCCTATTTAATGATGTCCTTATTAGGTCTCGAGTCAAAAGTCACCTGTCATCTCTGGACCTCTGATTGCCCCGGGAGTTGGCTCATCGTGATCTACTCATCGAGAGCTTTCCGCCCATATATAGAACTCCAAGATCTGACTGGCGGATCAAAAATCATGACAGCGGGTCCCACACCCCGCGGCGCCCGCGTGAAAAATCACCTATCATCTCTAGACCTCCGATCGCCCTGAAAATCAGTTCATCGTGATCTACTCATCGGGAGCTTTCCCCCCATATATAGAACTCCAAGATCTGACTGGCGGATCAAAAATCATGACAGCAGGTCCCACAACCCCCGCGGCGCGCGCGTGAAAAATCACCTATCATCTCTGGACCTCTGATTGCCCTGAAAATTGGCTCATAGTGACTTACTTGCCGAGAGCTTTCCGTCAATATGTAGAACGTCGAAATCCGACGAGCGGATTGAAATCTACGAAACCTGGGCCCCGGTAATGACAACCCGACCAATTTCCATCGGACCCCACTTTTTAGGCCTGAATTAGTTTCTTTTAAATCCAAACCCACCTAAACCTATCCCAACCCACCTAAACCAGACCCGGCCCGGATCCTAACCAAACCCAAGTCCAGCCCAACTTTGGACCCAACTCACCCAAACCCACTCAGGTCCGACCTAAAACCAACCCGAACCCGAAATTGACCCGTCCCACGAGGCCCATTAGCTGCATGGGAGAGGACAGTGTCCTAGATCCGGGAAACTCTCCCCTCCCTCCTGGGATCTCTCTCTCCCTCGTCATCTCCAACTCCCTCGAGCCGATCTCTATCCCCCCATGGCTCTCATCCTAGACGCAGATCTCCCCCGGGGCCCATTTCAGACGTACATCTCTCTCCCAACCCCGAGATCTCTCACTTCCTCTCAATCTCTAAGTCTATATCCTATCTCACGCAAACCCCCTGAAACCTCTCTCCCCATTCCCATCCAAAAAGAATGCGCAGAACCCTCCTCAGGGCCTCCTCCAACATCGTCTTCCAAAAACCCATGCACAGAAGCTTGGGAATCTCCCTCGGCGACCCATCATTCCCCCTCATCATCTTCTTCTACTCACGCAGAAGCCACCCACCATCTCCATCTCCCTCACGCCACAACCCATCTTCGACTCCATCCCATCATTTCTCCCCTTGATCATCACAGAACCCATCTCACGCTCGTCCATCTCTCTCTCTGGTCTTCCTCGCCCTCTGTCTTCTCTCTTCTTCTGCGCCCATCTCCATCTCCCTCCACCTCTCCTCTTCAGGCTCTCTGTCCGCACCCTCTCCTCCATCTCTCCCCTCTCCACTATCTTCCCTGCAACCCATCTCATCATCCCACGCATACCAGATCTCTCTCACCTACCATCATCATCACCCCATCATCATCTCTCATCTCTCCCCTACAACCCACCATCACCAGCCTCCACCATCTTCTCCATCTCACCATCTCGCCCTCCATCCGCCCGCATCACACATCTGCACGCAGCACCCCCCAGACACCATCCTCTGCTTCATCTCCCTCCTTGGCACCGCCAGACAAGCGCAGAGACACTGTGGAAGCCCGGACCTCCACGCCAGACGCCACCCACGCAGCATCCTCTATAGCATCTTGTCCATCCTCTGGACACCGCCTCCTCCTTCCTCGCCAGCGTCTCCAGACTCACACAGCAGCACCGCCCGACGACCAGCAGCCCCCGGACGCACACAGCATCATCTTCCTCCTCCTCGCACCGCCGAACTCCTCCCCGCCAGGTACACCTCTCTTTCTCCCTCCTCCCATACCCAGCGCCCACACTGCCCTCTCCCTGCTTTCTTCTCCCTTTCTTCCTCTCCCTTTCTCCGTCTTATCTCTGTCCCCGCAGTTATCTCTCTATCTCTCTCCTTGGTCTTCCTCGCCCTCTGTTTCCTCTTTTCTTCTCCCTCACCCTTTCTTCTCCACCTCTCTATTCCCCGTTCGTCCCGCCACCTGCAACTCAACATTCTCCCTCTCCCTCTCTGTCTCTCCCATGCACCCGCCTGCTCATCCTCTGTTCTCTCCCCTACTCTCTTCCTCTCCCTCTCTCTCATTCCCTCCTCTCCGCCCTGCCATCACCCCGCTCCACCTCTTATTCTCCCTTTTTTCCTCTCCCCTTTCTCTCACTCTTTCCTTCTCGCCCGTCTCCCTCCACCTCTCCGTTCCCCATCTGTCTCTCCCTCTGCGACCCATCTCTATCTCTCTCCCTGCAACTCTCTCTGTTCCGCCCTGCCCCTCTCTCCCCTCTCGTTCTCTCCTTCTCTCCTCTCTACTCTCTGTCTTCCTCTCTCCTTCTCTCCATTCCCTCTCTCCCCGCCTCTCTACTCTCTGTCACTCTCTCTCCATCTCTACACCCTACTCTCTTCCTCTCCCACTCCCTCATTCTCTCGCCATCTCTCCGCCCCCTGTTCTCTTCTGCACTCTCTCCCTCTCTGGTGTTCCCCTCTCCCTCTCCACTCTCTCTCTCTCTCTGCTCTCCCTCTACCTCTCAGTCTGTCCTCCCCACCTCTGCTGCACCCTGCGGGCATCACACCCACCTCACCTGAGCACTCCTCCACACTGCCCCATACTGCACTCTCTTCCTCCCTCTTCTCCACCTACTCCACTAGCGGCCTACACACGCCCCCATCTTCTTTTTCTCTATTTTCCTTCTTCTCTTCCCCCACCACATCACTTCACTACTGTACCTACTTCACCATTGCACTTAAACCCACCTGTTGCACCCACCGGACTAGCCCACTCATCTAAACCGAACCCATGCATCCCTATTTCATTGTCTTGCATTGAATTTAGATCCATATTTATTTATTATTTCTTTTTATGATATTGCATACATCTAATATGCTCATGCACCCAACATGTTCATGCATCTGAATAATATCTTATGCTGTTATTTATTTTAAATTTATTTCTAGCATATTCTAATATGCTCATGCACTTTAACCTGCCCATGCATTATTACTTAGTTGCATTTTTATTTCATATTCTTTTAGGTGCAATTTAGGACTGCATAATTTATTAAAAAAAATAAAAAAATAAAACAAAAAAACAAAAACAAATAATAAAGTGAAAAGTGAAAATTAAAAATAGAGTTTTAACTATCCTTTTAACTAAAAATAATTAGGCTATATAGAATTCTTTTTTTTCTCCTCCCCTCTCACTAGGGTTAGGGAAACCTATTTAGGGAACTCAAGATTATTTAGGATAATTAATTAAATTAAAAATTAGAAATTCATTCTCTTTCCCCCTTCCCATTTCATTAGGATAAATCAATTTAGGATTTTAGGCTCTATGAATAAACATAAAAACAAATAAAAATAATAAAAATCCAAAATACCAAAAACAAAGTAAAAGATATTAAAAAAAACCAAAATATTAATATATTGGAGTTAGAAATTAGACAGTAGCCTATACTGATTAGGTCAGACCCGGGACCTAGATCTAGGTCTCCCCCTAGCCAGCTTAGACTACCCTAATTTCTTAAATTTCAACTGATTAGGTCCCACTCTCTCTCCGGGCCCCGCTAAGGGATCGGGAGAGCGGATGTGGGCGGTTAGGACCTTAGGATAGGGTAGAGATTCATTAGGGAAATGGAATAATTAGATTAAATCCAAGTAGGAACGCCCCTAGTTAGGCCCTTCTAGCCCCAATTATTAAAATCCAAAAAAACTATAAAACCAACAAAACCAATTCCAAAAATATTTTCTTCTCTTTTCCTCCACCTCCGGTGCCAAATATTTATCTGAACTCAATGATTAAAGGGAATAGAGGCTGATTCTGAGAACCTGAATTAATGAGAATGACGAAATGAGACGAGTGATTTCACACACCCCAATATCAGTTTATTTACTACCGGCCCATCATCGGCCACCCTCAATCAATCCCGGCCCAACATTGGCCATTTTTATCTTACTTCTAGCCCATCATCGGCCATGCACTTTTATCACCTGCGTATCGCATGCAAACCCACAGAAATCACAACTCGAAGTTTCGTCTGCATCATTCTTTCAATTCGAAGAATCAGCCTCAAAACCCTAGGTTGTCAAAGGACATTGAAGGGGGTACCCAGGAATGGGGTTGATCCTCTTCTAAATATTTGGCACCTTTCCCCTTATTTTCTTAGTTTATTTTCATTTTAATTCGCTTATCCCCTAGAATACTTGGATTTAACTTTAATTAGTCTGTTCAACCCTGGATGTTGATTTCCCCTGCCTAGTTCATTATGGTCCCATCTTGAAGCCCATAATTTGACCCTTGACCCAAGTTCGACCCGAATCGAAAGACCCAAATTAAGTGACGAGACAACCATCGTGTGCCGCCGGCGGCACATTAGACGAGAGAAGAACCCACCCAATTTTCCTCCCGCATTCTTTCGGCTTTCGTCGAAGGACGGTGTTACGGCCGAATCCGTAACTGGCGATCGTGATCCGTCGATTTTGAGGGTAGTCGGAATCCTCATTTTCGATGTATTTTTTTATTTCACACTGCTGAATGGTGATTCCCCTCTCGGGGGGGGGGTCAAAATTCACATCCGACAGCCTGGCGATCGTGATGGGACATCTTTTGTTGTCTCGTCACAAATTTAGGTCTTTTGCAGGTCCCACGATCTCCATGCCAACAGCCTGGCGATCGTGACGGGACATCTTTCGTTGTCTTATCGTTTACTTGGGTCTTTTAGAAGCTTTATTATGGAACACGAACCTTCGATCAATGATTAAATGTCCGTGTCTCGTTTATTTAAGGGTTATTATGGGTACAAATCAAATATGAACTGGCGTCCGCATAACCGCCCGCTGAAGCTCTCCCCTTTACAACATAAGAGCGCAGCCCTATTAGTCTTTCCTCTTTCCCGCATTAATTCCATAAAACATTCTCTTCTTTCCTAAATTCTTTCCATTCTCATCTTTTCTAAAGTCTTTCTCTTCTCAACCCCACTTTCTTATAAATGGCGAATCACCCATGGGGAATGCCGGACATTCCTCCTATTTCTACCCCGGGAGCAACTCGAGCCATCGGTGAGGCTTATTTCCCCCCATTTGATACTGAGATCTCTAGATCTCTTTCTACCCCATTATCTGAACCGCACTATTCCCCGCGCATATCGGGCCCTCCGATTGTCGAATGGGTCCCTTCTCCCATGACCGCAGTAGTCGCGAGAAAAAGTCACTCTAGTCCTCCAACTCCAATAAGGAGGGATTCATACTCCGCCGACTCTCGAGTCACGTATAAGGATTTGGTCGGATCGAGCAAACAGACAGTAGAGCATAAGACCTATGCCAACATCACAACACGGGCTCGCCATGTGCTTCAACCGGTCACTTCACAAGTCATCCATCATTTAGCTACGGTTACCCGAACTGAACCGATTACCTCTATGGTCCCCCAATATAGAACACCTTTTGATACATCCATTATGACCACCACTAGACAAGCGAGACATCAACCAGCCCCGATCCCATATGCAAGTACACGCCTCCATATGGGCCAAGGACAGGTGGGCCAGGCTCGATCACTCACGCCGAGGGTCCCGCGGCGAAGCCCTGCTGTTTACACCAGCGCACAGAACGCACCCATAATCCACCATCAATACCATATTGAGGTAGTCCAACCCCAACTTCAAGCAATGACTCCTCCGACTGTCTCCGTAAGCTGATCAATCCCAAACTCATCTGGCCTTAGGCTAACCTGTCATCAACCGACGGGATACGAAAGATCACCTCTAACGTATCAAGATCAGTTGACTCCGGCTTATGAAATGTTAGACGAGGAGCAGGATCCCCCACTCTATTATGATGAAGTTGCGGACGATGTAGACCCTCATGAGCTTCACGAGGAACATCGGCCGGACCATCCAGCCCACGAGTTCTCCCGCCAATTGACTTACGTGGGTCGACGATTAGGATTAGCTCATGACCTGGATAAAACTCGAAACCAAACCCAAATTCAGGCCCCTAGGAGAACACGAGCTGAGGAAAGCTACCACTATGTGCCTTTGGGACCCCAACCGGACCCTCAACACGATCTTGTAGAACAGATTTATTATCGAACCCCAGTTGAGGCCCCAAGACGTGGCCAGGCGCGCGAAGATCAAAACCCTGATTCCCATGCAATTAGAGAAATGTGGAAGGAAATAGAAGGGCTGAAGAGTGAAATTAGAAAGAAGTCGCCGTCACGACAAGGCAAAAGGTTAGGGTTCTATGACTTCACGAAGAAAGAAGAGACCAAGAAATCACCCTTCCCAGCTAAAGCCCCAAAGTTCGTAGCGTATGACGGGACTACAGACCCTCAACACCATTTGGTGTCCTTTTGCAGTAAATGCCGTATAATCGCTGACAACAATGCCCTCCTCATTAATTACTTTCAAGAATCGCTAGCCGGAGATGTGCTAACTTGGTACACATCTGTGCCCTCACACGAGATCAATACCTTCGAGGATGTAATAGAAAAATTTCTGGTGCGATACCAACACCTAACTAAGAACAAACCCCTGTGGCATGACTTAGCCAACTTAAAGCAAAAGAACAATGAGGATTATGAAGAATTCGCCGCGAGATGGCTGAGTCAATTCACGAGGTCCGACTGCAATATGAAGGAGGAGGAACAAGTCAGGATGGTCATTTCGAACATGAAAGAACCGATGAGGACATTGATGACAATCGGGGAAGTCGTGAATTGGAGCGGCCTACACCATCGATTGTCGAGAATGAAACAGAACCTAGACGATGGAATATTGAATAACCTAGGCATCTCCGATCAAAAAAGGATTGTCCGTCGCGTGACCAATCAAGTAGAAAATCGTGCGAACCTGGAAGTAAACTCGACCCAAGAGGTGGTTTACCGCCCATATAATCCTGGTCAGGAAATGAATTTCAACCAACAGAGGAATCAAGGACAAAACCGGGATGTTAATTTCCAAGGGAACACACAAAGCTTCCGGAACGATCAGAGCTACCGGGATCTTCCTCGGAATGATCAGAGATATAACCAACAACCACATGACCAAAGGGGACCTGTTCATCCAAGGCAAAAACATAAATCCAGCACTACAACCTGTGAATCGGCCGGTGATGCCTCAAAACCCGAATCAGAGTACTAATCCTCGGCCGAATTATAACGCAGTCTCGTTCAATTATAACAACAATTCAGGCCAAAACAATGACGGGAACAAGAGAAGGCTTGGACCGAAAAGGGCTAACTACCCGCCCCTCCCTCAACCTTGGATCACTGTTTTCTGGTCGCTCATAGAAGAAAATGCTATCCAGCTTCCACCAGAAAGACAGCAGCAATGGCTAGACCACCTTGATCGGACGAGATTCTGTGCATACCACAGGATGCCGGGACATGACCTAACCCATTGCTATACGGCCAGAGACCTGATCTACGACCTCAGTGATGAAGGGGCGATTGAGTGGAATAGCATCAAACCCACGGGAGTCTACAGTCCGCAGAAAATGCCACAAGCCCAAGGTCCGCTTACCGGTACGACACAGCGAGTACCGAACATGCAAATCTACACAAACCCGATGCCACAACACGCTGCGTCAACCTCGACACAACCTTTGCAGGGACCGTCGGCCAATGTCGCCACCGTGTCACATCAATCAACTGAATTCCCGATCCAGCCAGCCATTAGTCAGAATCAACCCTACTATGATGATTTTTTTGAAGATGATGACTATTGGAAATACGTCAATTGGGACGGAAAAACTAAATTCAGACTAGATAACATCAAAACCGGCATGGTAATCGACTCCCCGGACCTCTACAAGGTGTTCTTTGATGATGATATCGCGTACGAGGGGTCTTGGACCAGCACTCACTCCCAATTTAATCACCCCCAGGATGTTGGGTCATCACAAGCACACCTCCGATCAGGACGGATCCGCCACCGCGGCTACCTCCGACCGCCAGTGCGCCGAATCCGGGCTTACAAATTCCTAACACGCAGACCGAAGAGGTTGTCGAAGAGAGACCTCATGTTCAGCTGGAGACTGGGATAGAGTATGATCTCCTAGGGCATCTAACGAAGATACCAGCTAAAGTGTCAATCCTCGATCTGATCAAGACTTCCCCTATGCATCAAAAACAGCTGATGGACGCCATCACCCACTTACAAGTTCCGGAAAATATAACCCCAGAGCAACTACAGGCGTCCATTGCGTCCTTGTCGTCTGAGACATCCTTACCAATCCTCAACTTTACCGAGGAGGAACTAAAAGAAATACCACCTGAAGCGAGGACCTCACCCCTACATCTCACAGTTAGGGTGGCCGGGAAGGAGATATCCGGTGCTTTGGTAGACACAGGGGCATCCCTAAACATCTGTCCACTGAAAACATACAAGACGCTGGATCTAACTGCCAAAGACCTAACCCTAGCTCCGTTGGTGGTGACAGGATATGATGGAAATAGGAAGAAGGTTTGTGGGAAGATCATGTTATTGGTGCAAGCAGGCCCGATCTCAGTACCCGAAGAATTCTACGTCATGGATATCCCAGCGACCTTCAACTTGATATTAGGGCGTCGCTGGCTGAATCACATGAAGGCGGTCATGTCCACTAGGCACCAATGTATTAAGTTTCCCCACCTAGGAAAAATCGTGAAGCTATTGGGGGACCCCCCTGTGATCGAACCAGAAGGACTTCAGATACTTCCCACCTTACGACCGGCCCCTATCCCGCCTGGAACCAAAACCCATGGATATAGGGTTGATCCCACCATTTCCTTGACGGACATCGATCCCATCCGGAGTATGATACCAGATCCGGTCCCTCTACCTGAACCGCCATTAAGAAAAGAATGCATACATGGCTGGAACCTCATGAGAAAACTTGGATATCAGCCCGGATTGGGGCTAGGTAGGAATGAGGATGGGATTCTTGACCCCGTTATCCTGGAAGCAAGGACAGGAACAGAAGGACTGGGATTCAACCCGTATGATCAGGTAACACTCTCCAGAAAGGATTGGAAACTAGGGGAACACTTTGTCAGGCATAACAAGCTCTTGGACCCCAATGAACCTCCCAACGGAGAAGGATGCCATCAGATCCACCCCCAGGAAAAAGGGAAAGAACTATTGATAGAAGGTATAACTAATTCGTCGTCTGACGACGAGGAGGTCGAAACTTACGAAGACATCTTTGGTACCTGGGAAGAATTCCACGAATCTGACGAGATTAGAGGTTCAAGTTTCCCCCTGGAGGAAAGTTTTCAAATGCTGTCTTGTAACATGATTGGTACTAGTGATTCAGTGAAATTGCCCAAAAAAAAACACCGATTTCCGAAAAGAGAAACGACTATGAAACCTGAGAAGTCAAAGACCCCGATAGCCAAGAAGTCATATACTGGCCAACTGCGTGGCGACACTGGAGAGCAGGACATTTAGAAGAAGACAGCAAAACCTGGGAGATCGAAAATCCCGAAGGCGACGAAGTGGTGTATCGCCCCATAGTTCGGCATTGCCCGGGGCAGGGATCTTCCTCCTTAGATAGCCCGTCCTCAACCCAATCTGTACCATATCATTCTAAAAACCCAAAAACATCACAAAACCCCAAAATCCCAAAAAAAGTAGAAAACCAAAAACCCAAAAATGTAAGTAGTTTAGGAGTAGAGACCTTTGACTATTGTAGGGCCATAAGAAGACCTGAGCACTGGAGAATTCCCCCGGTAGAGCAATCGCGGCAAGAGGAAATCATGAGCCAAATTAGCAAGATAGGGTATGAGTCGATGCCCATTATTTCAAAGCCAGAATCATCTCCGGGAACCGAGAACGTAAAGGATGAGTAGGCGTTTACGAATTAGTAGATGCCGAAGGAGAAGACGATGAAGTCTCGGAAGAGTTCCAAAGGGTCATCAAGAGGTTTGATGAGCAAACTCAGTCAACGGCCGAAAAGACAAAGGAGATCAACTTGGGGATTGAGGAAAGGCCTAAGCTAGTCCAGATTAGTGCATGCTTGGAACTCGATGAAGAAGAAGAGATCCTTAAAGTCCTGGATGAATATCAGGACGTATTTGCGTCGGACTACCATGACATGCCAGGACTAGACCCGCTTCTAGTAGAACATCAAATTCCATTGGAAGAGAGTGTGAGACCGATTAAACAGAAGCTGAGAAGAATGCTCCCTGACGTTGCGGTGAAGGTGAAAGAGGAAGTTGACAAACTTCTCCAGGCCAAATTCATCAGGGTAGTGCTGTTTCCTCAATGGATTGCCAACATTGTCCCGGTCAAGAAGAAAGACGGACGTATCAGGGTCTGCATCGACTTCTGGAACCTAAACAAGGACTCACCTAAGGACGACTTTCCCTTACCACACATAGACGTGCTCATCGACAACACCGCTGGGCATGCAATGCTCTCATTCATGGATGGATACTCAGGGTAGAACCAGATAAAGCTTTCAGAAGAGGATCAAGAAAAGACCTCGTTTACTACCCCTTGGGGGACTTATTGCTACATTGTCATGCCCTTTGGATTGAAGAATGCAGGTGCAACCTACCAAAGAGCCATGATGGCGATATTCCACGACATGATGCACGATTGTATGGAAGTATATGTCGATGACATCTTAATTAAATCCCAAACTTGTGCAGACCACGCCGCAGCTCTAAAGAGGGTCCTCCAAAGGTCAAGGGAGACAAAGTTGAGAATGAATCCGAAGAAGTGTGTCTTCGGGGTGTCGTCAGGAAAACTTTTAGGGTTCATGGTCAGCAATCGGGGAATCGAAGTCGACCCCTCGAAGGTGAAAGCTATCCTCGAAATGCCGCCCTCGAAGAACCTCAAAGAATTAAGAGGCCTCATAGGGAGACTACAGTTCATTAGAAGATTCATTTCACAACACTCGCAAAGATGTGAGCCGTTCTACAAATTGCTAAAAGGAGGCGTGGAATACCACTGGGACGACGACTGCCAGAAGGCATTTGAGGATTTGAAGAAATATTTATTGAGTCCCCCCGTTTTGAAGCCCCCTGCTAAAGATAAGCCTCTCATTTTATATGTGTCAGCGACGGAATCCGCGATAGGCATAGTCCTGGGTCAACATGATGAGACTAGCCAGAAAGAAAATGCAATTTATTACTTGAGCAAATCTCTCCTGCCATATGAGCGGAAATACTCCTCGATAGAAAAAATGTGCTTAGCGGTGGTTTGGGCTGCCCAGAAACTCAGACACTACTTCTTAGCCCACTCAGTCAAACTCTTGGCCAGAATGGATCCTTTGAAATATATCTTTGAGAAACCTGTCACTTCAGGACGAGTGGCACGATGGCAGATGCTCTTGGCAGAATTCGACATAACATACGTAACTCAGAAGTCAATAAAAGGGCAAGCCATCGCTGACCACCTTGAACATCTCCCCTTGCCACAGTATGAACCGGTCAAAACCGATTTTCCAGATGAAGACGTGCTATGTGTAGACATAGAGGAGATAAAGGACCCTGAGTCGTGGACGATGTACTTCGACGGTGCCTTGAATCAGAATGGAAAAGGGATTGGGATAGTGCTTTTGTCCCCAGAAGGAGTGGCGATACCGAAGGCCTTCAAAGTCGGCTTCCCAGCCACCAATAATGAAATGGAGTACGAAGCACTCCTAGCAGGTTTAAGAGAGGCCGCGAAGTTAGAAGTTAAGAAACTCCAAGTTCTCGGGGATTCAAAGGTGGTCATATCCCAAGTGGCAGGTGAATGGAAGGTGAACGCCCCTAAGCTCGCTCATTATCATGAAAAGGCCAAGAAAGCTATGTCCCAGTTCAAGAAAATGTCCTTTCTTTATATCCCGCGAGCTTTAAACCGGCTGGCCGACTCGTTGGCCACCTTGGCCACGATCGTGGAAGTCCCCCTTGACAAGGGATCCGAGACCTTTCACATCCAAAGGATAGACACTCCCTCGGTTGAACTAAAAGACTTGGCCCTCGGAGATCCAGATAAGATTCCATCCAAAGATGAAGGACCGAAAGTAAGGAAAGCGAAAGGGAAAGAGACAGAGGCAGAGGAACCTAATCGAGAGCGGATATTGGCCCCCCTACAACATGAGGAAGAACTCACAGACGACCATCCGTGGTACTTCGATATCTGGAACTACCTGCGCGATGGATACATCCCTGAATATGCCACCAAATCCGACAAAAGGGCACTGAAAGAAATGGTTCAAAGGCACGTCGTTGTCGGAGGACTGTTATATCGCTGATCATTCAGTGGGATCCTCCTGCGATGCATGACGGTTGAGGAAGGACGAGAAATAATCGAAGAGGCTCATTCCGGCATATGCAGAGGACACGTAAACGGCCTGATGCTCTCCAAGAAAATCATCCGGTTAGGATATTACTGGCCGTCAGTGGAATCAGACTCCGTGGACTACGTCAGAAAGTGCAAGAAATGTCAGCTGCACGCAGACTTGATTCACGCTCCTGCATCTTCGCTGCATCCCACTACTGCTCCGTGGCCTTTTTCAACTTGGGCGTTCGATATCATAGGACCTCTGGTCCCGACCGTGGAAAACACCCAGAACAAAGCTTTCATATTAACGGCAACGGAATACTACACCAAATGGGCAGAAGCTGAGGCATTTATCCATATCAAAGCATCCACGGTGGTCAAGTTCATTCAAAAGAACATAATAGCTCGGTTTGGCGTTCCGAAAGTGTTCATAACTGACAATGGCCCCCAATTCATATCTCAGGCAATGGAGGATTTGTGCACAAAATATGGTATAGAACTACATCATTCAACCCCTTATTACCCCCAAGCAAACGGACAGGCTGAAGCTACAAACAAGACACTACTCAAGATCATCAAGAAGACAGTGGAAACAACCAAGGGCAGTGATTGGCCAGACCGTTTGGTCGAGGCATTGTGGGCATATCGAACCTCCATTAGGACTCCGACAAGTGAGACCCTTGGCATTGACTTACGGGATGGAGGCGGTCCTTCCGTTTGAGCTCCTGCACCCATCTTTGCGGATCCAATTAGATGAAGAGATGACAGAAGGCCAAAGACGAGAAGCATTGCAAATACAGCTGGACCTCCTTGATGAGAAAAGGATGAAAGCAGCAGAGCACGCTTAGGTGTACAAGAAGCGAATCGCAAGAGCCTACGATAAGCATGTCATAGAGAGGAAATTCAAAACAGGTGACCTTGTATTGAAACACATCACTCAATCACAACTCCCACACATTAAAGGCAAATTGCGACCTAATTGGGAAGGCCCATATGTAGTTAAAGAAGTATATTCTGGCAATGCATATAGACTAGTGAATGCAGAAGGGGAAGAGCTCCCCGATCCATGGAATGCTATGTACTTGAAAAAGTACACCACATGACCCTTCTCCACTTCTTGCGGATTATGACCCTCGGTCTCTTGATATGGCTGTATAAATCCTGTAGGGAAGACCGAGGAGAGGTGCAACAGCCAAACTTGGAAGTCAAACAGACACTGGTAAAAAAAAAAAAAAGAAAGAGGAAAACACTACAATAGTGAGTCTGTCCCCACACAATGTTCTGCACGGTTGAAGCCATTCAACGCAAAAGTTTATAGGCGAGCTTTCCCATGTCATGAAAGCTTCCCCTTATCACTCACAAAAGAGAGAAAAGAGAAACCACGGTGGAGTTGCATGAGACGTGGGTGTGCTCCCCGTGCCTGATGCTTCAGAAGCCAAAACCCTAGGCACCCCTCTCCCAAACCAGTTCAACAAAAAAAAAAAAAAAAGGAGTTAGAAGTCCTGAAAAGAATAAAAGTTTTGTGACTAGTTTGGGTTCGTAGCCTTTTTAATCCGAGTCAGTAAGCCCGTAGGGGTGTTTACATACCTAGTGCCCTAAAGCCATTTGGTTTGGGAGTCATTGGCGTAACGCTCGTTACATGGGTTAATTAGAAAGCTTAAGGGACCCAGGCATTGCACAGTCACAAATCGAAAAAAAAAAAGAAGAGCAAAGGGCCAAAAGGCCAAAGTAACGGAATAGCATTCATAAAACCCAAGCCCGCTCGAATGACATGGGCCCTTGCCTAATGAACCAAGCGGAGAGTGGCCGGTAACCACAACACTAAGGAAGCACGGCGACTCACTATCTCCCACACACGAAACTCGTGCTCACACATGAATTCCAGGGGCAGCGTAGCGCTCTCCAAAGTTTGACTAAAAGAACCAAAACGGCTAGAAAAGAATCATGAGGGATCGATCTCCAAAGGATAGTTGGGGAAGGTCATATCATAATCAAACTAGCAGCCATGGATCAGAGAGCTAGATCACCTTCACTCTCTCACTCCCAGCCAGAAAACACACCAGCTTCATGCTGGGGCATTTTTATATATACATATATGTACATGCGTACACGCACATGCATATGAGTACTTACTTATTCTGCACGGCTTCTCAATTCAGGTCCGATCACATGCACAGTTGTCACAAACACTCACCAATCCACACACTCTCACCTCATGCATGCTTTTGTTAATAATGCCTTATGGTTGAATGCAGGATAGGTTATACATTTTTTGTTTCAGGGATCGTTCACATATGTCACCCCATATGCTGGGGCATTTTTTATTTTATATATGAACCTACGTAACATGCCTCACACCTCCCTGGTTAACCCTTGATCCAAAACCCTACACGGATACCATGTTTTGTGCACGACTCCTCTTGAAACGAGATATACTATCAGTCGGAAAATGATCACCCCTTTGTTTCGGATTAGCCAACAACGATTTGCCTCTAGTCTTGGTACTGGATGTGTATTGTTTCATGCTATGTGTGTGCTATGGATAAGTTTTAAATATCTTTCGATCTCAATTTCCTACTCGATCCACCTACATCCAAAGGATGGGCCCCCGCTGTTTATCTTTTATTTTTTTTCCTTGCATATGGTGGATGCATTTCTGTTATTTTATTTTATCTCTATTGACTATCATGGTAGTGGTTGATTGATGTCATGACTACAGGACGATGTCGAGAACATGCCTTGCATTAGCACAAACATTTTAAATTTAGTTTACATCACACTTACAAGCCTTCTTAACATCGTCACATGCATAACACACACTTGGCACGTTTATGTACTAACTTCAACGCAAGGCGAGCCGTTGCTCCCTTCTTTCCTTCTAGCCAGGATTTATTGCAGGTGAGAATGTGAGGGCCACCACACCGAAAGGAACAGGATCCAAGAGGTAAGTGTCGCTGAACTGAAAAAACCAAAACTTAATCTTCCAAACTTGTGCTCTTACATTTAATATCATTACCGTAACATGCTCTTTCAGAATCCTACTTTGACACTTTGTGCACCCCCCGAGTAGGATGATCCACTTTGTAGGGATTTAATTTTGAATAGAAAATGGAAAGGCACGAGGTGACATCCTCATATCACGCGATCAAGCTCAGACCTAAAAGGAGACCTAATTAACTGGATGGCCTAGAACAACCTTATTCCGATTCCCTCGAGCTAGTTCGAACTCACCCTCATAGGCTGCCACTCCCTTGAGCCCAAAGGCTCAAACGGAGGCATGAGTATGTGTCTCCTTATCTTTGGAGAACAACTCTATACGTGCTGTCCTCTAAAGAGGGGCATACTGTAGACACCTCGTTTTGGCACCCTATGAGGGGCAATTCAGTCCACCCTATTTAATGATGTCCTTATTAGGTCTCGAGTCAAAAGTCACCTGTCATCTCTGGACCTCTGATTGCCCCGGGAGTTGGCTCATCGTGATCTACTCATCGAGAGCTTTCCGCCCATATATAGAACTCCAAGATTTGACTGGCGGATCAAAAATCATGACAGCGGGTCCCACACCCCGCGGCGCCCGCGTGAAAAATCACCTATCATCTCTAGACCTCCGATCGCCCTGAAAAATAGTTCATCGTGATCTACTCATCGGGAGCTTTCCGCCCATATATAGAACTCCAAGATCTGACTGGCGGATCAAAAATCATGACAGCAGGTCCCACACCCACCGCGGCGCGCGCGTGAAAAATCACCTATCATCTCTAGACCTCTGATTGCCCTGAAAATTGGCTCATAGTGACCTACTCGCCGAGAGCTTTCCGTCAATATGTAGAACGTCGAAATCCGACTAGCGGATTGAAATCTACGAAACCTGGGCCCCGGTAATGACAACCCGACCAATTTCCATCGGACCCCACTTTTTAGGCCTGAATTAGTTTCTTTTAAATCCAAACCCACCTAAACCTATCCTAACCCACCTAAACCAGACCCGGCCCGGATCCTAACCAAACCCAAGTCCAGCCCAACTTTGGACCCAATATACCCAAACCCACTCAGGTCTGACCTAAAACCAACCCGAACCCGAAACTGACCCGTCCCACGAGGCCCATTAGCTGCATGGGAGAGGACAGTGTCCTAGATCTGGGAAACTCTCCCCTCCCTCCTGGGATCTCTCTCTCCCTCGTCATCTCCAACTCCCTCGAGCCGATCTCTATCCCCCCATGGCTCTCATCCTAGACGCAAATCTCCCCCGGGGCCCATTTCAGACGTACATCTCTCTCCCAACCCCGAGATCTCTCACTTCCTCTCAATCTCTAAGTCTATATCCTATCTCATGCAAACCCCCTGAAACCTCTCTCCCCATTCCCATCCAAAAAGAATGCGCAGAACCCTCCTCAGGGCCTCCTCCAACATCGTCTTCCAAAAACCCATGCACAGAAGCTTGGGAATCTCCCTCGGCGACCCATCATTCCCCCTCATCATCTTCTTCTACTCACGCAGAAGCCTCCCACCATCTCCATCTCCCTCACGCCACAACCCATCTTCGACTCCATCCCATCATTTCTCCCCTTGATCATCACAGAACCCATCTCACGCACGTCCATCTCTCTCTCTGGTCTTCCTCGCCCTCTGTCTTCTCTCTTCTTCTGCGCCCATCTCCATCTCCCTCCACCTCTCCTCTTCAGGCTCTCTGTCCGCACCCTCTCCTCCATCTCTCCCCTCTCCACTGTCTTCCCTGCAACCCATCTCATCATCCCACGCATACCAGATCTCTCTCACCTACCATCATCATCGCCCCATCATCATCTCTCATCTCTCCCCTACAACCCACCATCACCAGCCTCCACCATCTTCTCCATCTCACGCATCTTCTCCATCTCACCATCTCGCCCTCCATCCGCCCGCATCACACATCTGCACGCAGCACCCCCCAGACACCATCCTCTGCTTCATCTCCCTCGTCGGCACCGCCGAACGAGCGCAGAGACATTGTGGAGGCCCGGACCTCCACACTAGACGCCACCCACGCAGCATCCTCTACAGCATCTTGTCCATCCTCTGGACGCCGCCTCCTCCTTCCTTGCTAGCGTCTCCAGACTCACGCAGTAGCACCGCCCGACGACCAGCAGCCCCCAGACGCACACTGCATCATCTTCCTCCTCCTCGCACCGCCGAACTCCTCCCTGCCAGGTACACCTCTCTTTCTCCCTCCTCCCATACGCAACGCCCACACTGCCCTCTCCCTACTTTCTTCTCCCTTTCTTCCTCTCCCTTTCTCCGCCTTATCTCTGTCCCCGCAGTTATCTCTCTGTCTCTCTCATTGGTCTTCCTCGCCCTCTGTTTCCTCTCTTCTTCTCCCTCACCCTTTCTTCTCCACCTTTCTATTCCCCGTTCGTCCCGCCACCTGCAACTCAACATTCTCCCTCTCCCTCTCTGTCTCTCCCCTGCACCCGCCTGCTCATCCTCTGTTCTCTCCCCTACTCTCTTCCTCTCCCTCTCTCTCATTCCCTCCTCTCCGCCCTGCCATCACCCCGCTCCACCTCTTATTCTCCCTTTTTTCCTCTCACCGTTCTCTCACTCTTTCCTTCTCGCCCGTCTCCCTCCACCTCTTCGTTCCCCATCTGTCTCTCCCTCTGCGACCCATCTCTATCTCTCTCCCTGCAACTCTCTCTGTTCCGTCCTACCCCTCTCTCCCCTCTTGTTCTCTCCTTCTCTCCTCTCTACTCTCTGTCTTCCTCTCTCCTTCTCTCCATTCCCTCTCTCCCCGCCTCTCTACTCTCTGTCACTCTCTCTCCATCTCTGCACCCTACTCTCTTCCTCTCCCTCTCCCTCATTCTCTCGCCATCTCTCCGCCCCCTGTTCTCTTCTGCACTCCCTCCCTCTCTGCCGTTCCCCTCTCCCTCTCCACACTCTCTCTCTCTGCTCTCCCTCTACCTCTCAGTCCGTCCTCCCCACCTCTGCTGCACCCTGCCGGCATCACACCCACCTCACCTGAGCACTCCTCCACACTGCCCCATACTGCACTCTCTTCCTCCCTCTTCTCCACCTACTCCACCAGCACCCTACACACGCCCCCATCTTCTTTTTCTCTATTTTCCCTCTTCTCTTCCCCCACCACATCACTTCACTACTGTACCTACTTCACCATTGCACTTAAACCCACCTGTTGCACCCACCGGACTAGCCCACTCATCTAAACCGAACCCATGCATCCCTATTTCATTGTCTTGCATTGAATTTAGATCCATATTTATTTATTATTTCTTTTTATGATATTGCATACATCTAATATCACCCAACATGTTCATGCATCTGAATAATATCTTATGCTGTTATTTATTTTAAATTTATTTCTAGCATATTCTAATATGCTCATGCACTTTAACCTGCCCATGGATTATTACTTAGTTGCATTTTTATTTCATATTCTTTTAGGTGCAATTTAGGACTGCATAATTTATTAAAAAAAATAAAAAAATAAAACAAAAAAACAAAACCAAATAATAAAGTGAAAAGTGAATATTAAAAATAGAGTTTTAACTATCCTTTTAACTAAAAATAATTAGGCTATATAGAATTCTTTTTTTCTCCTCCCCTCTCACTAGGGTTAGGGAAACCTATTTAGGGAACTCAAGATTATTTAGGATAATTAATTAAATTAAAAATTAGAAATTCATTCTCTTTCCCCCTTCCCATTTCATTAGGATAAATCAATTTAGGATTTTAGGCTCTATGAATAAACATAAAAACAAATAAAAATAATAAAA
Source organism: Persea americana (assembly GCA_029852735.1). Taxonomy (NCBI): domain Eukaryota; kingdom Viridiplantae; phylum Streptophyta; class Magnoliopsida; order Laurales; family Lauraceae; genus Persea; species Persea americana. The sequence continues at coordinate 23,152,817 of CM056816.1, forward strand.
ATCCAAAATACCAAAAACAAAGTAAAAGATATTAAAAAAAAACCAAAATATTAATATATTGGAGTTAGAAATTAGACAGTAGCCTAGACTGATTAGGTCAGACCTCGGATCTAGATCTAGGTCTCCCCCTAGCCAGCTTAGACTACCCTAATTTCTTAAATTTCAACTGATTAGGTCCCACTCTCTCTCCGGGCCCCGCTAAGGGATCGGGAGAGCGGATGTTGGCGGTTAGGACCTTAGGATAGGGTAGAGATCCATTAGGGAAATGGAATAGTTAGATTAAATCCAAGTAGGAACTCCCCTAGTTAGGCCCTTCTAGCCCCAATTATTAAAATCCAAAAAAACTATAAAACCAACAAAACCAATTCCAAAAATATTTTATTCTCTTTTCCTCCACCTCCGGTGCCAAATATTTATCTGAACTCAATGATTAAAGGGAATAGAGGCTGATTCTGAGAACCTGAATTAATGAGAATGACGAAATGAGACGAGTGATTTCACACACCCCAATATCAGTTTATTTACTACCGGCCCATCATCGGCCACCCTCAATCAATCCCGGCCCAACATTGGCCATTTTTATCTTACTTCTGGCCCATCATCGGCCATGCACTTTTATCACCTGCGTATCGCATGCAAACCCACAGAAATCACAACTCGAAGTTTCGTCTGCATCATTCTTTCGATTCGAAGAATCAGCCTCAAAACCCTAGGTTGTCAAAGGACATTGAAGGGGGTACCCAGGAATGGGGTTGATCATCTTCTAAATATTTGGCACATTTCCCCTTATTTTCTTAGTTTATTTTCATTTTAATTCGCTTATCCCCTAGAATACTTGGATTTAACTTTAATTAGTTTGTTCAACCCTGGATGTTGATTTCCCCTGCCTAGTTCATTATGGTCCCATCTTGAAGCCCATAATTTGACCCTTGACCCAAGTTCGACCCGAATCGAAAGACCCAAATTAAGTGACGAGACAACCGTCATGTGCCGCCAGCGGCACATTAGACGAGAGAAGAACCCACCTCATTTTCCTCCCGCATTCTTTCGGCTTTCGTCAAAGGACGGTGTTACGGCCGAATCCGTAACTGGCGATCGGGATTCGTCGATTTTGAGGGTAGTCGGAATCCTCATTTTCGATGTATTTTTTTATCTCACACTGAATGGCGATTCCCCTCTCGGGGGGGGGGGGATCAAAATTCACATCTGACAATAGCCAGGCAGTCAAATGTGACAAGAAGAGAAGAAAATCAAACAACTGAATACTAACATACCATTCAGGCATCCCTATAGAAAATCAAAATCACAATTTCAAACAATCTATGTGTGCTATGGGAAGGGATCAAGAAATCTTTCTATGTGGTGTTTTTGAAATTTGTCCATCATATAAAAGCAGCACTCATGATTTATTTAGGATTAAATTGGATATAATCTTTCATTACTTCAAATGTTTGCTGTCTATTTAGTGCATAGTTATTGCATAGTCAGATGGCCTCTGCAGGCCTAATCTGCCGGTCTGGCCTGACTAAATGGTGAGGACTGTATCAGGAAATATTCAAATCTTAAGATTTCCTAAAGACAAGTAAGGTGACATTCCAACATACATCAGAAAAAAAAAGAAGAAGAAGAGAGTAAATCCAAGCTCAATAATGATGACTGTAGCTAAATAGGAAAGAAGAATCTTTCAAACCAAGGGTAAGCGCTAGCAACTCAAGCTTGAGATCTCCAAGAATATACTTGACTTCAAACTGTCCAATCTTATAGAGGTGCAATCTTATTTGTCAACATTAGTAGAGCATAAAATCAATCACTTACTTCTGTATACAATCTCATCATCATCCACATCATATGCTGGATTGCAGAGGCATCTAAATAGTCTTCCAATACCCTACCATTGAAACAAATGAGGCAGCCCATTAGAGATATTTACATGGGGTTCATTAAAAAAAAAGAAGCTGATGTATAAATAGCCAGGCCAGTGAGGGCACTAATACTCCTGGCCACTAGGAGGAATAAAAGGAAAACAGGTATTAGCAATGATAAAAGTTACTGCTACTACTAGTAAAAGGACATCAAACTAGAAAGGGATTAGTTTCATTTTTTTCATTTTTTTATAATAGAAATAAGGCCTATACAGAATTGTGCATAGCTATACAAATTCATTGTGTCTTCCAATCACAAAACTTCAACTAGAGAAACACAAAAGACCTGTACAAATTTATGCATACCTTCTTGCACTATATTTAGATAGATTTTTAGAACACTGATATCAGAAATTTAAATGGAATACATAAACACATGTTGACAGAATAAAACCATTCTCATACCACATTTGAGAGAAATGAAACTAATTCTAACTTTAAAAGCACTCTCTTCATTTTCAGTTTTCTACAAATAAGCCCACAGAAAAATGCAAAAGATCCTGTGTTCACATTCATGAACAAAAAGACAAAACAATTACTGGGATGTGCAAGGGATTTTGAAGATGGGCGGATGTGCAAGGGATTTTGAAGATGGGGTGGTCCAAATGCCATTCTGATAAAACAATCCCAGCCCTTGATTTTGAAGCCTCAAAACTTGTTGTTTTAAGGTGGTCTCTGGTCAAATCAGTGTCAAATTTAGATGAGAGTCAATTAACAAGGGTTTAGATAGAGTGGGGATGGGCTGCATCTCCCATGGGTGAGCCCCACTGTACACAATGCAGATAGAATCTTTAAAACATCTCAGTGATCTGCTTGAAAGGTTCTTGTGTTCATCTTTTACAAGATCCAACAATCAATTTGATCTACGAGATAGATGAGTTGCAATCATCTTAATGCTTTTGACAACAGCTAGCAGGAAACTATTTTCCACTCAAAACACCAAAACATCTTCATTTCTCGCTTCCTACCTCTACCATTCTTTCCACGCTTTCATTTAATCAACATACAAAATGATGCAAAATAAGGCCACTCACATATTCATTTTCAACAGCACTTGTTGCATCTGTTTCCCAATCTAGAAACTATGGTTTGCATCCCAAAATTTTCATGCTTTTCATTTAACAAAATCTTGCATCTCAATAAATTTTCAATGACAACAGCTCATCAAAACTGAGAAAGAACGATTTTAAACTCAAAACTTCACACAAATCAATTACCCATGTTAAAAATAGGAAGCAAAAGATCTACTAAAAGAACATCACTGAGCATTAAAATATTACAATACATCAAGAAGAATGCAAAACCAGTAGATCTACAAAGATTTAGTTTATAACTAATTAATCTCAGTGATGCCGAAGAAGCATTCAATCCAACATTTAAAAAAAAAAAAAAAAAAGACATGAATCTACATCCTAAAGCTCAAGGCACAACTACAAACTGGTTCAGCATTTAAAGGAAGTAGTAATCAATCAAGATCTGCATCAAATCATTAAACAATAAGCTTGCCACAATTCTCTTCAAGATCTGCATCAAACTCTAGAACTAGAAAACAACTATTTTAGTGAAAACAGAGTAATGGCAGCAAAAGCAACTGCAAAGAGGAATCAGTTAGTTTCCATTTCCTTTAGTTTTCGACCGACCGACAGTAATTACTACTAGAGCATCACAACAGCTAAAAAACAACAGCTCTAAAACAGAAATCAGATCGAGCGCTTCCAACTCTTCCAGATCTGAACAGTGTTCTTATAAAAAAAAAAAAAAAAAAAAAACACAAACAAGACCAGATCTGAATGAGATAGCAAGAAATGATGATTAAAACAGCCACTGATCTGAATGTGTATATCTGTCGGTGATAATACACATTTAGTGGCTGATGATTAAAACAACCACTATTTAAGTGTCACTAAAAGTGACTTTTTTTGTAGTGTCAATACTTTCAGATCCACTAAACTTCCACTCCAAATATATTGTCTTTATATGCTAATTTTCAACCAATTAGACTCAAATACCTTTCTCCAGAATTCCAACTTAACCATTTATTTGTTTTCTTGTCTGACTATGAGTACCACAACATCTACACATAACCTATACCATAGAACTTTATCTTGGATCTGTTAAGTAGTCCATAATCAAGGCGAAAAGTAGTGACTTCACACAGGCCTGATAGAATCCAACTCTAATTGGAAACTCATGCTCACCATTGCCGCTCTGTATGTGTCTTGTATAATCTTACATACTCATTATGGGTGTCTTTTTTCCCTTCAATGTCTACAGCATTAGCTGCCTGGGCACCTTATCCTGATCTACTGGCCCTGTTGCAATCTCCTTTAGTTACACAATGTGCACATGGCAAAATCGCTAAGATTAAAGTGTAGACATTGGATTCTTTTATCTTGCTTGTTGCTTGAATATCTCCATAATAGTTTTAACAGCGGTTATCCAAATAGGAAGTTGCACATTAGATTTTTCAAGTACTGTAGTTTGGAATTTGAGTAGGTCAATTGATCAAGTTGATTAGGACTTAGGACCAACTTGGTAATGCTTAAACTGCCAGATATCTAGTTGCAACCAAACACATGCTGTTATTCCTCAATTAATTTAACTTTCAAGTAAAGGTATAATCTAAACCCACCTCTGTTTCTCTTCGAGGGTTATTTATTGTACCCATTTCATTTGCTGCATTTAACATTACTTTAGATTTACTGCCCTCTATCTGGATCTTAGGTAGGGAATTAATCCATAAACACTTTGCTGGTCTGCAATTTACTAAAGATCAACTGGTTTACAGATTATTATGCTGAACTGATGCTGTGCACACTTTTGGAAGTGCTCAAGACATTTATGACTATGAACAGACTACAGTAAACTATGAACTTATTTAGTCTATATTATAAGGTGCATTCTGTTGTGAGCTTATTTAGTCTACTGTTTTTGTAAGGTGCATTATGTTGTGATTTAATCACTTGGAGATAATAGACCGAGTTTAAAGTTGTCGTTGGTGTGAACTAAGGAAGGTAATGGGTGCAAATTGAAGATAGACAGGCCCTTTTGAAACAATCCATGCTCCTCTTTCTCTTTCTCTCTGCTGGTTTTGTAAGATGGAAAGAAGAAACAGGGATAAGCATGGCCAGCTGAGTGAGGACATTTTATCCAATTTCTCTAAGTGGGGCCCAACATTTTAATCTGATTGTCCAATCACTATCATGGAGATTAGGTGGCTCATGAGAACATTGTGGTATTGATCTGAGGTTCAGGCCCAGCTGATATGAAAAATACATACACCTGTGTTTAAGAATTAGCTTTTCACAAACAACCAAAAGACGAATCTTTCTAAATCTTACAATCTTCTGTTCAACTTACTGGAATAAGGATATATTGTAGATTGTTAGTCCTACTAATGGGACAGAGACAGGCCTGTATTTTGGAAACTCAAACGGTTCATATGGTGGGAAACGAGGGTGTATTTGTCAATTCCACCCCATTAGATGCCTAGTTGTCTGTTTGGACTTTGGGCTCTAAATGTACATTGTTTAGAAGGCCTTAGATTAATGGCTGTGACTCTGATGAATATTGACAGTTGCTCCATTACAAATCTGAATCTAGATTATGCTCACTTTGATGCATCTTAAAAAGAACTTCAAGAAACCCATTACTGGAGCAGACCTCTGTGCATTCAGCTTGTCTATTGACATGATCAAATGAGTCTGAACTAAACTTAGGAACTCTTTTTTTTTTTTTTTTTGTTGTTGTTGGACTTAGGAACTTGACCTCATATTTATAGAGTAGGTGTGGCCCAGTGGGCATAAGCATATTTGATTAGAATGGTGCCTTAGTGAGTTGGTATGTAACAGATGTTAATCAATTACAAGTACAGATACTGTTATTGAGGACTCTCAATCCAAACTTCCTCTCACAGTATCATTAGAAAGGCCTTCTGGTGGAATGCCCACCACATCAGAAAAAGGAGTCAACTACTCTGAACATGTGTCACAACTCACACGTGACAATCTTACTTGCAGATCTGGGTCTATTTGGTAGGTCTGGGTCCATTTGGTATTCAAGCAATTGGCAACTTTGGAGGGCTGTGATTCAAAGTGCCATGAGAAGGTATGACTTGGATGCCTCTGTCAAAAGGACATTAAGCTTGTCCTTTTGACATTGAAATCACAGCCACACATTTTTTAATCTTTTTCAGTATAGTTGTTCTAATATTGAGATATACTAGATTTTTTGCTCTTCTCCTTTGCTCCAGGGTTCCACATTTCACCCCTGCCTTATATGTGATATGGACCTGATAGTGATAGTAAAAAGTAGCCCTTTTAATATTTGTGGAAAAAAAATATAGCATACTTCTCTCACTGTGATGAATCTTCTAATGATGCCCTTTTGATTGACTATGAAACGCATAAGACCCAAATTGTCTAACTTACTTTGTTTTTTATTCCCATGTTTAATTCCTAACATTTTTTTTTTTTGTACCACAGATTGGGACTGGATATCAATGTAATAGAGGCCAATTGGTTGAAGATCTTTTTGGTTTTCATAAGAATATTGTACTTACACTATTTTGGATGCTACATTCTGTTACATGTTTCCTAATATGTTGGAGGAGCAGGTTTTGTACATTTTTGATTACTTAAATGAGTAGACTTTATTGTACATTTTATTTTTGTTGAATGGGAAGGTTTTATTATACATTTTATTTTTATTGAATGAGTAGGAGATATTTGAGGTGGCAGGCAGTAATTTATAAAATAAATATATTATTTTTAGCGACGAATTTTATTTGTCGCCGAATAAGAATAAATATATCTTTGTATATTATCCCCAACGTATATAATTTGTCGCCTAAGAGAATTTGTGGCAATGTTAAATATTGGGCGACGAATTAAAGTGGTTGCCTAATGTCTATAAACTTTGTGCGACAAAACAAATTCGTCGCCTATTATAACTCATGGCAATTCATATACTATTTAGCGACAATAAAGTTTTGTCGGTAAAAAATAAAATTCAGCGACGACTTTATTATGTCACCAAGTTCTTTTTCACCATTTTTTAACCACTTTTTTGCAATGAATTATACATATTTAGCGACAAAAAATATCCTTTTTTCCGACATAAAGTGTTGTCACAGAAAATTGATATTTGGCGACGATTACGTGTTGTCGCAGAAAATTAATATTTGGTGACGATTATGTGTTGTCGCAGAAAATTGATATTTGGCAACGATTATGTGTTGTCGCAGAAAATTGATATTTGGCGACGATTAATTGTGATCGTCGCCAAATATAATCACTGGCGCCAAATAGGCGACGAATAGGTGACAAAAATGGTCTCGTAGCAGAATCTATTCGGCGACGATTTTGTGATTTTCTGCGACAAATATTTGCGTCGCGAAAAATGATTTTTGTTGTAGTGTCTCTTCTGAAGCTAAAGGTCATGGTAGCGATCCCGGTTCCCCCCTCTTCAGGAACCGAAGGTTGAGTCCACTAGTGCTATCCCTTGAGGGCCACACGGGTTTTACCCGGCTTCTCTCTGGGTCCAAAGGGATTAGTCCAGCCCAAAGGGTTGAGAACCCTCCGTTAGCCAAAAGAAAAAAAAGGACCCCTACATAAAGATACACCTATGTTTAATATCTTGAAAAATGTTATGGGAAGTTTTTAACAGATACTTAAATGCATCAAGGGAATATCCAGGCCAAATATCCTGTTCTAAGTGTTCCCTATTCATAGCTTTCGAATTTATTTTAACAAATGTTTTAGAAAGTGGACGGGAGGGTGAACTCATGTGTTAATAGTTTGAACCCAGTTTAACCGTCCACTTTAACCTGGCTGAACTTTATTGCAACACAATTATGGATAAATGGTCGGTACTGGCTCTATCAACTTACAGCCTATGGCTCCAATAGATGATATTATTAAAGTGCGGGGAGATATCACCAATGCTAGAACGGGTGAACTAATACAAATACTGTTTTTTTTTTCCTTTCTGTCCTTACACTTTGCTTGCAGGCATTGATAAGTGCTTAATTGTTTACAATCTAAGCCCTAATATTTGATTTATCTTAAGCTAGTCATGTTTATTTTATTTGATTTTACATATTCTTTGTTAATTTGTATGCAAAGGTAAAAAGGAGCAAAAAGAGAAAATTTCATGAAGAGTGATGGGCATAAATCATCAAGTAGGGCCAAGGTGGGTCCCATCCAAGTTATTTTAGATTTCAAGACTACTTTTTAATTCTTTGGACAACTTACAATTCTAATCAAAGAAGAAAAGTGAAAGAAAGAAGAAACCCAATCTAGGGTTACAAGCCAAAAAGGGGACCCACAGCCATTGCAAAAGTGAAATTTCAGAAATTAGAAAGTCTTATTCAAGTACAAGTGGAGCTCAAGAATGGAGAATGAAGAGTCCAAGCCAAGTTAGTAGTTCAAGAAGGGGGTCCCACAATCATTGAACATGCATTATATGGGCCCACCTTTATTATAAAAGGTTCAGATTTAATCTCTTGGAATTAATCTCAGAATTGTGGGTCTATGTTAGGAACTTTCTATAAAATACAAGTACGACCGGATTTAGAAAGTCTTGTTTATTAAGAAAGAAGACTCCTATTCTATTCTAATAAGGAAACAGATTTGTTAAGTAAGGTGGAGATCTAAATCTACAAGGAAACTATTCACTAAAGAGGGCTGTTGCAAGACTTATAAAAGGGCATATGAACAGTGCACGTCCCGCATGCATCCAGCCACATTCCAGCCACTAATTCAGCCATCAACCCAGCCACAACCATCTCATAAACCCTATTTCCCATACAGCCACCTTTGGAGCATTCTTTGGAGTATCTTGGAGAGCTTTTGGAGCAAGGAAAAGGAGAAAAAGCTGCTGGCCAACTTCTTCTTCTTCTTCAATATTCAGAGTTCTTCTTATAGCTCTATTTTCTATTTTGTTTTCAATTTCAGACATGAGTAGCTAAACTTTTTAGGGCTAGGGTGTAGTTGAAACCCTAACCTAGTCTATGTAGTTTCTTTTGACATCTTTTAATTAAAAGTTCAATTTTATTAGTTGAGATTCTAAACCATGTTTTTAATTGATGAGTTGTGTATATGCCACGCCAACCATGTCATGTTCAATTAATTTTAAGAGTAGCTAACTTAATTTTGATTGATCTTGATATTAAGCATCTAGGGTTTAGAGCCATGAATAATCTAAGTATATGTCATGCTTAGACTCATGCATTTATCATGCCCATTGTTTTTTTGTATTATGTGTGTTTTGACTAAGACAAATGCCATGCTTAGTTTTTGCATCATAATGAACAATTCATGTAGTTTGCCACTCATGAATTAGGTTTAGGGGAATAGTAATTTAGACGCATATGCCATGGTTTAGGTTGATAGATGTCACTGATAATTCTGATTTTTTATTAAAGGGTAATAAGGGACATGCATAAGGTTGGTTAGGGGAGTAGTTGAAACACTAGTTCATTCATTATTACTAGTTTTCAATTTTAACACTAGTTGTGTGTTTTAGATTATTTTCCATTTAGCTTTTAATAGTTTAACTTACTGTTTTTAGTAGTTTAATTCAACCTGTCATCATTTAATTGTTCTTTTAATATTCTGATGTTTAGCTATTTTTTACATTATTTTATCACAAGTCTTCGTGGGATTGACCTCGTACTTACAATTCACTACACTACATAGTGATCTTGTGCGTTTACGAGTTTTAATTGTGTGCATACTAGTAGCCTATTTCTAAGTTGCTTAGTACATACTAGTCATTTAGTTAGATATATAACATTCTAGGATATTAGCTTATAAAGAGAACATTTTCAAAGATTTTCAACTTTTGGGCTTCCCTTTTGACAAATCCTGTCCAAAAAAGAAAATCCACTGCTACATGCGTTCACAAAGCTGCAAAAAATAATACAAGGATCACCCATTAGTCACATTCTGCAAACCTCCAGTTCCAAGCATGAACTGTACAGATCTACGTATAGTTTATACACATGTATGTAAGTTGTATATTCCTTGTGTCAGTAATGTGCCCCTAACCCCGGATAAAAGAGGTTTCTATCAAAATATCATTTATGTATAGCAGAAATTTACCTCACTTTAATATTGCATTCCCAAAATAAAGGGAGTAATTTGGGAAAGTGGCGGTGATGATATACCCAAGGTCAGTTTCGAACTTGGATTTGGGGGAACCAACATCTCAGGTCCAAAAAGGGACCCACGGCTATTCGGGAATGAACTCAGATTTAGTCGACCAGAATCCAATTATCAATCAGGCCGAAAAAGGAGTTTTCAGTAACCTCTGTCTCTCTCTCATTCTCATTCATATATACTTGGGAACAAAACAAAAAGGGAAAAAGAACAGGAGACGAAGACCCATGTTTCATTGGAATAACTCTCTATATCACAGTCATTTCAAGAAGAGAACAATTTCTACATGAATCGTTTTGTTGGTCAGCTGCTATTCCTAATAAGTGTTGGTTGGTATTCTATGGAGAGACATTCACCACCCCTGAAAGGGACAAAGGGTGCAGCTGCTGAATTATTTTGATGGTCTCTTCCAGCTTATGCAACTTGTTCCAGCTGATGCTTCTCCCATCACCATTGAGATTGATGCTTCTTTACAAAATATACTCCTTCATCTAGATCAATCTGAATGGCTTATGCGATTCCAAGCGAGATGGCTTCATGCATTGTTTAATAGCTTTCATCATGTTCGCTCCTCTCCTCTTCATCCTCATACTGTGCGTTTTAGTAAACTAATCAATAGAATATCTGGTCCTCAAATGCTGAACGTTGATAATATTGATATTTTGTATAGTTCTATTATTGAGAGATTTAGATAACTTTCATATTCAGGATATTTTTTTATAGTATTGTTCTGTTCTATAATTAAGGGGTATGCCCCTTTTGGAAGCTTCTATAGTCATCCGATATTAGACTTCCATTTATTGTAATTTTTATTTTGAGCAATTAAAGAACTAACTTACTCTTAAAAAAAAAATAACCTCTATATCACTGTCATTTCAAGAAGAGAACAATTTCTACATGAATCGTTTTGTTGGTCAGACAATTTCTACATGAATCGTTTTGTTGGTCAGCTGCTATTCCTAATACTCATCTTGGGAAAACTATCTTCTGGGTAGTCTTCCACCGCAGCAGACCCCCAACCCGCAGCTCTCATGCCACCATCTTCATGTCTTAGCCTCTCCAATGAGGGTGTCCTGGACCATCCATCAGTGACGTGGGACTGTTGTTCCTGATTGGCATTTGGCAAAGAACTTTATTGGGTTAGAAAATGAGTCATTATAATAATTTCCAAAGTCACATCTTGAGCTTTCCATGGAAGGAAGAGAACTAGCTATAGGTAAACATGATATCCCCTATTTGGTGTTGTCTAAGGGAAGGTCATGGGCTTGATCAGCCTTTAGTTGGATCTGGCCTTTGTTTTGGCTAGACGCTGGGGCCGACTCAATATAAAGGGTTGCGGGCCCACCATTAGGCCACTCTTGGCTGCTGCGCGTCTTTTGACCATAGTAAAATTTTAAAATTATTAGCTGATATCAATGACTATACTGAGTACCCCTCACCTAGGACAATCAATTCAATTCCAATGGGGAGGAATTTAAATTAAAGTGCCACTTCAAGGGAGTGAGTGAGGGGAATTGAATTTAGAGTGCCAATTCATCAAGAGTTAGTGAGTGCAAAGGAGTTGGATTAATTATAGAGGGCCACATGGTAGTAAAAGACTCCAGTGAAATCCTCGCGCATGGTATCCCCCAATTACACGGATCAATTTGGTTTACACCCATCCTAATGAATTGTGCCCACAGATCAACTGCGTATCCTTCAAATGAAATGTGGAACTGTTGAAATCTGTGGGGTTCGAATAAAGATGATAAGTTAATCAAATTTGCCCCAAACTTGGTAGGTAGAAAGGGCCCACCCAAATCTTTAAACCCCCTAGGTCCCAACTCCGAGTAGGGTGCACGCCTAGGTGCAATTTTTTTATTTGGGAGGAGGTGGGGGTGGTTTGTTGCACCATTGGATTGATAAGTCATAAGGGGTGAAGTTTGTTGGTCATTGATGAAGGGGTTATGATGATAAGATGGGGCCCATATTTTGTATACAGTGGGCCCCAACCATATGAAGAGTCCCCTCGGTCCCATCCCCAAGTGGGGGCAGAGAGAGAGAATTACTGGTCATGATCTGCAGCGCCAGTGCTGCTGTGGTGAACGGAGCCCACTGTGGAGGCTGCTATTGCTACTGCTGCTGCTAGAGGCACAACTACTCTCATAGGTCATCCCAATGGCCCTTAGCCGGTTCAGCTCCGGCAATATTTCAGTTCCCAAATCCGGCCGGTCTTTCCTCCGCAACTCCGTGCACTTGAGAGCAAGGTTAGCGTAGCTCAGCGCCTCTTCCACCGGCCATTCTGGCACTGTCTGATCGAGCATGTCGGCAAACGTCCCCTTCTCAATGGCCCTCTCAATATGGTGTGTTAGACCCATAGGGGATTTAGCTGTGATGATCTGCAACAACATAACGCCCAAAGAGTATATGTCCGACTTGATCCCCAGCATGCCTGTTTGCTGATATTCTGGGTCTATGTAGCAGAAGGTCCCTGCCGTCGAGGTCATCCGGTACTGAGTGACACTGTCGGCCACCGATGGTGGCACCAGCCTCGAAAGACCAACATCGCTGATCTTGCTCACGTAGTTGCGGTCGAGGAGTATGTTGCCAGGCTTTAGATCGCGGTGCACCAGCGGCTCGGGCTTGGTCTGGTGCAAGAACAAGAGTGCTGTGGCTATCTCTGCGGCTATCTTGAAGCGGACCGGCCATGGAATGGAAGGAGTGTGGCCTCTCCTGAAGAGCCTGTCCTCTAGGCTACCATTTTCCATGTATTCATATACCAAGCAACCGTATTCTGGGCAAGCTCCTACCAGCAACACCATGTTCGGATGCCTAATGGTGCTTAATACTTCAACCTGCATTCATGGAAAAACAGAGTCAATCTCGAATGTGAGTATGTGTGGTCCATATGAACCATGGCATTGTGGGATCCTGCATATCTATAAATAATGCAAGGTAGAGCATCTCCACAGATTCAAACAGACCATGTTTTGTTTTGATTCGAACTGGATGATGCTAGTCATCATCTTATAAGGGGGCTATGAAGTAGATGATTCGAAATCGCTCAAGTGCTTGATTCGATCGATAGGCACATCCAATATGATCCTGACTTGGAGAGGCTAAGAGATGAAGATGGTGCTCAATAATATGATCCAGTTAGGCTTAGACATTGATCTTTTTGCTTTTCACATACAAATTGATCCAACAGTGTGAGTCACACTTAATCAAGTTAAATTTGGTTGAGTGCATATTTAAGAATGGGTTGTAGTTTGAATGATTTGGATCAAGTAAATGTGAGCCCACGTAGGCCAAACTAACAAGTATGCATGGAAACTCCCATGGGAGCAATCATTTCGGTTCCTTCTTTATCCCTCTGATTAAATCCTCCTTTCTAGGGAACAATTTTTTTTTCTTAAATAAAATGCCAAACATCGAAGGCCCATATTCCTTTTCACTCACAATTTCAATTGTACCTTCATATTGGTCCATGTTTTCCCCTTTTATCTACGTTTTCATTTGCAGTACTTTAATTCTTCCTACAATGACAGTTTTGACGTTGTATGCTTTTTCATTTTAGTTGTTCCTTGTAATCATAATAACAATAACAATATTAAAAAGGTAGCTATAGTATTTACTCACCTCTTGCTGGAATTGCTTCCTCCCTTGAGCTGCATCAGGCCTCAAGACCTTGATGGCCACAGGGGTATGATCCAAAGTCCCTCTATAAACGGGTCCATATCCGCCTTCTCCAATCTTCAACTCTTCTGCGAAGCGATCTGTGGCAATCTCGATCTCCTCTATTGTATACTTCCTGTAACGACGGTCTGTGCTCGCTAACTTATCCAATGCTTTCATCTTCTCTTCTAACTCACGCTTGGCTTTCATCTCTGCGTTCCTTCTCTTCTGTGCCTCCATTTCTGCAATCTTTTGTGCAGCTTCTGCAGCTTCAATGGCAGCTCTGCACTTGGCCTTCTCCATTTCAACCATTGCAAGAGCAGCCTCTTCAGCCAGTCGAGCCTCCTCCATCTTCCGGGCTTCCTCCACCTTCCATTGATGAAGCTCTCGTGCCTGTATTTTACCAAGGCAAAGTGATGGTGCAATGAGTCAGGTTTGTTGAACACATCTGACTAATCCAGCTTGGAAACCTATTAGTCAAGTTGACTCTCATGAACTCTGGATAATAGATATAACCTTTTCATGACAAGGAATGGAATAGTCATTCTGCGAACCATACTGCATTGGGCTTCATCCCGCTAATCTTACTCATTAATGGTATGTTTGTACTGAAAATTCTACATATAATAAAGGGGTTTTTACAGATTAGAACCTCTTAAACTCAGTCTCCACTGGTTAATGACATAACATAAAAATGTTACCAGAGTGCCATCATTGGGCAGTCTTACCCTTTGGTTAGAACTCACAATATCATGGCTCTATCCCATGAGATTTTGGGTTACATATTGAATTTTGAAATAAAAATTACCAGCTCCTAGGTCTTATTGACTGATTACCAAATGTGAATTTTGATTTCTTAAAGTTAATTTATACTAGAAGAAAAAAATTACATTTTCGTCTTTTGCAACAATTTTATCCCATGATATAATGATTTTTCTACTAAACTAAAAAAAAAAAAAAAATTCCTCGACATCACCAAGTAGTAACTCTAATTTCAGTAGCAGAAAAAATTATATTTTCTCACTGTTTTGAAGTAATTGTATTTCTATTTTACTAAAAAATGCCCATGATATCATGGATTTATATCCCATGGCGTCATGGATTTTAAAATGAAATTATATAAAAAAAATATTTTTATGATCTCAATCAGTAGTCACTGAGGGTAATTTTTTTTCCGAAAATCTAATTGTGGTGAAAGAAAAAAATATTTCTTCTTACTATTTTGAAGTAGTTGTATTTCTATGTTACTGAAAAGCCCACGAAATCATGGGTTCAACTCATAATACAATGGGCTTTCATATAAAATTATAATAACAATTTAGGGTGTCCTAGATCTCAATGAGTAGTCACCAAGAGTGAATTTAATTTTCCAAAAATCTAATTGTGGGGAAAGAAAAAACTATTTTTCTCATTGTTTTTAATCAACCGTATTTATAGTTGCTAATGAAACCCGTAAAATTATAAAAATTATAGTCCTGCAGAAAACTATGATGTAAAAACATGCCCTGACTGAATTTAAGCTCTCAGCCTTCAGAGAAAAGAAAATACATGTAAGGAATGGGAAGAGCCAGTTTGTGTTGTTGGCCCTTTATTTTTCTATCCATATTAGAATCAGGAGTGTATGAAACCACCTTTTGTTTGGCTGTAATTGCTTCTTTGCAGGCTGTGCTGTACATGTCCATCGTCTGCTTCAGTTCCAGCTTCAGCCTCTTCATTTCAGCTTCCACGTCCGTCTGTTTTAGTGGTGAAAATAGAAGAAAACACTGTCTTGTAAGAAAAAAAAAGGAGGCGGCAAAAAACAACTGGCTAAAGACAGGTCAGAAAAACCGTTACATATTGGCCAATTTATCAGTTCTTCACTGATATCTCAGTTTTATTTTGGGCATCTTTCTTACTAAATGGTTAGTTTATGGAAATTTTAGGAAATAGAACAAAGTGAGACTCTTCTTTTTTAAGTGCTTGTCTTAAATATAAATAAGAAATCAAACTTGCATGTGCAGGATTGTAGGGTGGATTGCCATAAAGCTTGGAGTAGGGAGGATACATTAGATGCAGTTTTAGGAAGATATTCTGATATAGAAGATTTTGTTGTACATAGTTTTGGGTCTAGTAGGACTTGTAATCAAGTGTTTCCTTTCTTTTGGTATGTTTTGTTTGTATTCTGTTTCCTGTTTGTACTCGTGTGTGCAGTCTGTCTATGTTTCCTTTCTTTTAATATAAATATACTCTTTCAGTATATAAATAAATTAATCATTCAAAATAGAATATAAAGCTAGTAACAATGAGCAACCTAACATTTTAAATTTCAGGCATTTAAGAATCATTGTCGATTATGGCCGAAACCTTTTGCACAAATCGGACAATACAACTCGGTTTCCACTGATTTCTAAAACCATTGTTTTTAGAAGAATTTTTAGCATATTTGATTAGTGATTTTTATGATGGAACAGGGTCGTTGAGAGAAGTAAAAACTGTGAAAAACAAGAGAGGACAAGAGGGACACGTCAAGGGCCGGAGTAGGGATGTAAACTGGTCAGATTCAGGCCAGCCATGATGGTTCTGAACCCAGACTGACACGAAACCCGTCCAGTGTCAACCTAAAAAAAGGGACCCATCTGAATCTGGATCTAAATTCAAAATAAGATGTGGAGTGCATTATTATAACTGGTTGAAAAAGCTTTTAATTTTTTTTATGTTTAAAAAGATGTAGATAATCTTTATATATTTTTTAATATGTCAATCTAATAATCCCGGATCCAGATCCTAGGGTCGGAATAAACAAGGACCTGATTCCTATTCAATAACAATGATTCTGAATTTGGATCTGAATGTTTTAGATCACATAACAATGATTTTGGATCCGGATCTAACTTTAGGTTCTATGCCCACTTTAGTTAGAACTGGAGACTTCAGATACTCGGATATTTTAATACTCAGTTATAACCCAGGCAACAAGACATTACTTGATCACATGAAAATTTGCATCCAAACAACTTATTTTTAGGCTTGATTAAACAAGTCAAAATATTATAAAAAAAAACAGAGAGAGACAACGTTCCGTGGAAATATACAATATACTTTCAAAAAAGTTTTTGCATCTAGTCCATCATCAAAAGTGGGACTCCTCTGAATCTCACCAGTTGCACACTGCAGTGTATTGGTGTGCAAAAGAAAAATGTCCAATATACTTTTACATGGAAATGATGATCCAAATAATACTTTCTATTTTCTTAGTAAATCAGAAATAAGACAAATTTCCATGAAAATGGAAGTAGGCAAATATGGGTGAAGAAATATTTACTTACATTTTGTGAAGAAATGGGGCTCCGAGGACTCTCGTTGACGATTGTGTGATCTAGACCGTCCATGCAGAAGTCACTAGACCGATAACTACTAGCATAGCCTTGGAAGTCCAGGTCCTCAGACAAGGAGTCGCGACCTCTGGAAAGACGAATAGAGATTTCATCAAAGGAGGTGTTTGTGGTGGATGTCTTGGCAGTCATGGGAGGCCTTTCTCGTCTCATATACTCGCTCCTTTCAAGCGATCTTCGCTCCAAAAAAGCAGTAGAAGATGGTGCTACTGGAGCTCTCCATGACCCTCGATTTCTGTTTTTCAAGCAAATTAAGCAGAGGTTTACATTAATAGTCATTTGGTATCAGGCAAGGAATAAGTGAGGAATCTGCAAATTTTGAGAACTTTTTAGTTCCCCCGGAACAGAGATTCCTTGTTAAAGATTTCACATTAACATGGATGCATGTGGCTGAGAAAAATTGGCATGGTGTGTGTGTAAATCTGCAAAATGAGGATTTTATAATCCTATGGCATCAGATATGTAAATCCTCAAAAATGAACATTTCCACCAGCCCAAATCTGGGTGACTTACAATTTTCGAACATGGATTTTCCAAGACTAAGTGAGAAATTGGTGAGAAATTTATGATCATACGGACTCTATCACACTTAACTACCCCTACATCAATTGTCACTCACCCCACTCATTTGACTGCTCATTAAACACCCATATTTCACGTCTTTTCGGTACTAATGTCTTAGGCCATAAAATTTTCATCTCCCAATGTCCAAGTAGGCTGATTTTTGGCGATTCCTTATTCATTCATAGACATCCCTTTTGGTGAATCCTCCTCAACCCGCTCCCTTTGTTTGGTGTTGGCCCCTCTAGGCATCATTAATATAGGTATTATGGTATTCTTTGGTAGAATAAACACACACTGGCGAAGCCAAGCCAAGCTTGATGTTAGTAGAGCCCCTTAACAAGTTGAGCTCAATTCAAGCCTAGCCGAGCATACCAGAGTTAACATTGAGCTTGGCAAATGAAACAAATGAGCTAACTCAAGTATTTTGCCACGCCTAGCTTGGGTTCTCTCCTTCCTAGTCTTTCAACCAAAGAAACAAGACTTACCTAAGAGAATCCTCATGATCAAGATCTGGAGAAAAATGTGGTAGCATGCCTCCATGTTTGAGAAGAGGGGGCAATGGCCTACTCGCAGAACGAACAGTCATCACTTTATTTTTCGCAATCACGAATACAGTACAAAAGTCCGGTGCAGATTTCACCACGCTAGATGGAACATCATGATTCCTAAACTTCCTGCAGATGGAAAACAAGCAACAATGAGTAGCTATGGGAATTAAAGTTTGACAAAATCCTGGAGATGAAAAGGGTTTATGCTCAGGTTGGGTTCATAGTTGATACTACTTTCAAATAAGCCCTTAAATTTTTTACTTATTTCAAAAAAAAGGACAGAAGTTTCAAAACTTCATTAAATTAGAGTCTAAATTTTCTAGTAAGCAACTAAGGGCACCTGGCCATTTAAAGTTATTTTGAGGAAACCTTTTCCCATCAATTTTCTTAAAATACCCAAATTGGGTTTCATTATAAATAAAATCCTTTACTTTTGTCATTTTCTCATCTGTTCCTTCATAGTGATCAACAACAATCAACGTTGGTGATTGGTGCTATGTAGTGGTTGCCGCCTGCTAAGAGCATGCCATGGCAACAACTGAAGAGTAATTTGGGTGTTTAAAAAAATTAAGGAAAAAAGTGGCTGGAAAAAAATTTTAAATGGTCAGTTGTCCTTAATTGAGAACTTACCAAAATCATAAGGCCCTAATTTGAAATTTTTAAGATTTGTTCCTTTTATTCTAATTAGGCAAAAAAATTAATGCCATCATTGAAATTCTCCCAAAGACATAAATCCAGATTACCTACTAGACGTCGTACTCGATCCAAGTTCACTCTCCAGGACTCGTACCAATGGACGAATTAAAGGCCATCCGCACCCTGACTAGAATAAGGGCCTTTAGCTTAGCCAAAATGGAGGGATAAATACTTACTCACTTAAATAAATGAAAAATATATATATGTCCTTGGCATCCGCTATACGAGAACTTGGGTGTTCAATTTATAGACCCAAGACCTGAAGACGCCAGACCCATATTAGAAAATGGGTCCAGACATTGTACTTATATAGCCATCCTTCCATTCGTATTCTAGTTAAAGGCCCAATTTGTATAAAACAGATTTAAAGTTCAACTAGCTTCGCTATCATAGAAGGACCTCATCATTACATTCATCACTTGAATGATGGCACTCGGGTTGAATTTTGTCATTAAGGTGGATCCACAATGATTACACAGTCGGGCGGCCCATTATAATTCCAACAGGCCTGTTTCTTTGCAAGATTTTCTACAGAAGTTCAGGTAATCTGGAAATTCCTAAATTCCAGCCAGAAATCGCATGTTCATTTGTAAGTATTCCTAACATTTGAGGCAACTGGTATTTTGAAATTATCGGAATTCCCATATGCTAGCCTTTATCCTAACATTTACAAATATAGTCATTCCCAGAGACTCGGTTGCAATTAAAGGCATTAAGAGAGACTTTGTTGCAACATCGATTCTCCCCAACGGTCAAATGTCATCTTCTTCTCTATGCAATGGCACAAAAATCAAGTTCAATCATCTTCTTCCTCTTCACTCCTTTCATTCATCCACTTTATTTCTCTATTATTTTTTCATCTTTTGCATATTTTTGGAGTGCTTTAATGGAAATGGAAGAAAAAGGGTTTTTGGGATTTTGATAGAATGAAAAACGACTTACCTTTTCATCTCTTTCACTCATACACAGCCAGGGATCACCAAAGGTCCCAAATTTTAGGTTTTTCTTTGCATTAAGAGAGAGGGAGAGAGCAAAGACATCCTTAGAAATTTAAGTACATATGAAACTATGAATTTCTGGAATTTAAGTCGGATGAAATTCTTAGGCAATAATTTTTTCCATGAAAAAAAACAATGGATTCAATAATATCATAATTCAACAGTGTTTCAGAATTTCAGCACTCAAGCTCTTTAAATTCGTAAAAAGAAACAGCCTCATAATAAGGTGGGCGCTGCCTTCATTATTCTATCATTTTTGTGGGTGGTGCCCACTATGATTTTAAGCATCAAGAGAGTCCTATAAAATTACAACATTGGTTTGCTGGCTCAATCTGGATTCCATCACTAGTGGGTATGGTGTACCATCATTCCATAAAAGAGATGAGTGGATAGGATGTGCGTGCTTTTCATCATTTGAATAGACGACGATTACATCATTAAGTAGGAGGCACATCCTGATGAGATCATCTGTTCGTGAGCCTACTGCACTTTCCATCATAAACTGGGAAAAGTATTTTACCCATAACACCACTTTTCTAGTTTAGGTTTATTGATGTATGGTATTTTTGCATTAATTACTGGGATTGCTGAAGTGACTATTTGTATAGATCTTTGCAATAAATCATCCTCAGTAAGTGTTCTAACATTTTTCCTTTATCAATGGTTAATAACTCGTTCTTAGGTGAAAGTCTAAAGTTTTCCTATATCAAGTTAACAACTTGAATGTTTTGGATCTTCGGATGGGGCACTCCGTATGTATGGATTTAATAAGGACTTATTTGACCATATCATGTAGTCACTTCATCCCATAACTCTCATTGTTGTTGCCATATTGTTGGAATAGAATTGTTCTACAACATTTTACTTCTAGATCATAGATTAATGCTAAAATAGGATGATGATATGCTCTTAAGACATTAAACTTATACCACATGGGAGAACACGTATTTTGAGTAGGCACAATTTGAAATTGCGGTGAACTGTTGGATTAAGCCTGGCCCATAGACAATGCTATTGTTAAGGACCCCATCTAACAAAACGATAAATTGAAATAATGAAGAGCTGGTCAAATAGTTAGCATTGTTTGTTGGGCCTAATACTTGATAGATGTATAATCCAAACCAATTATGTGTTGTTATAGCATGGTTAATTTCTAAGACAAAATTCCTACAATATAACACTTTATAATCATTGTCGTCGTCATCATTGAAGGCATCCTATCTGATTGGAGGGGCAATGTTCTCCCATGAGAAGGCTGTATATATGCAATATGTAGGTCCAACTTGGGGGTCCACTTAAGGTGCCCTCTTATTAGAGGGGTGGGGCTACATGGAAAGGTCTCCTTGCAAATAAGGGCCAACAAAAGAACAATCATCCTTGTAAGATAATCCTAGCCCTTGATTTGAAAGCCATAAACTTTAGCTTTTAATCATAAATTTCTTTTAGATTCAATCCGATGGTGGATAAAAGTTTGATAATAGTGAACCCGAGCTTGGTACCGAATCAGGAGGATGAGGGTGTGAAAAGGCCTGTACCAATCTAATGTGGACCCCAATGGGCCCCAAAGAGCTGGACTGTAGATGCAATAGTTTATAAGAAAACATTTCTCATGTTTGGAGTTGCCAATAGTTTCGGACAACCACAATATATGCATATTGCTTGTTCCCAAAAATTATGCATGTCGGCTTCTAATCAAATATATAATAGTGAAACGCAAAAGAAAGATAGGGTTGATTGTTAGGTGTGGTGCACTTACTTTGTAATAGCATTTCTACTTGAGGTGCCAACAACTAGGTTGGTGATGCCATTGTTTGCAACAAAATCCACTAGAGCCTTCGCAATGTCGCTATCTTCCAAAACAATATCCCTAACATGCACCTGCAGTTCTCAAATTCCATACCTAGTTTAGAAGAATTTCAAACAAAACATGTAAGGTTTTGCACAGTCTCTCTTTAAGGCCAACTGTTTTCTGGTATTGAATTTCTAGGAATTTTAGAAAATGCCTTCTGAGGAATTTTTAGGACATGCCTTCCAATCAAGAGGATTAAAATTGAAATATTGTAGGTCAAATTTGCACATCTGCTATCAAATATTCTCCCCTTTATTACGAATATTCATAGCTATCATCTTAGTAAACCAAATTTTGGGAAAGTGACTATCTACATCGTACGCGATACCCTTCACCTCCTTGATTTCCTTCGTTCAACCTACGTTACCGTGGGTTAATAGAAATTCAAAACAAAGTTTGCAAATGGGCCATTAATATTTAATGTTTAGTTACTTTTACAAACAAGTTATAAAATATTTGTTTATTTTTCTTTTGTTTTTTATATGTGATATTAACAATAATTTGTCACAAGGACTCTAGCATGGAACGAACAATTTCTAGATGACTTGATGAGGCACCTTGAGCATTTGTCTGCCCCATGAGAATCATACTTCAAATAACATGATTTGGTCAAATCAATCGCGCATTGATAAAGTCCTGGTTAAGTCAACCAAGTGAACTACAATCTGACCAAACCTATTATTGATGACTAAGTTTTCCACCAAGTACGAGGTTCATGACAAATAAAAGTCGATTCATATTGAGACAGAGTGAGTTTCATCAAGTTTTTTAAATGTAAAATGCGGTTGCCAACCAAAGGAAAAAAGGGATTTTGATATATTAGTCTTCTTTAAATTTGATTTTTTTCATTTAATGATAGAAATTCAGATAATGTCACCATAGTCTTATGAGATTTATCAGTTTCTGTATCATATCTTTTTTTTCCATTAGCAAGTGAATTTGTTTTTTATAAAACCCGAAAAATGGGAATTTGTGAAAAGAAAATACACATTTGACCACCATTTCTCAAGTTCTATCATTCAGAAAAAAAACATTCCCTAAATTGTTCTACTAGGAAGATGGTGCTAGAGGACAAACTGCTACAACTAAGATTTTCTTGCTCGGTACTGAAAATTTTGTAAACTTTTTGCATCGTATGACATTTAATTAAAAATAATAAAATAATAATTCAAAATGAATTCGTGATTTAATCCATGGAAAATGCTTCCTAAACAATTAGATTTCCAGACAAGAATTTAGTTGAAAAATCTCCTCTCATTTTTGCAATAGTTGCTTCTTGTTCAGAAATTCACTCTAGTAATACAACCATTTAACTTCTTATGGGAGCGAGTGCTTATTTGTGCACAAGTGTAACGTCCCGGAATTCCAAGGTTATAATTAGTTTAGTTAGTTGTACTTTTAGCTAATTAAGCTCGTTTAGATGCCAAACAGGTTCGAGTAATCATTAGGATCGTGTGTGCGAAGTTGGATTGTAATCCGAGCCCGTTTGGGTATAGTAGGGGTGTGTGTCACTATTTCCGGAAAGTTCCGAGGACTTTTTAGGATTTTTCGTTTTTTGAGATTTTGGCACCATCGGGTAGATTACCTAATTTCCCGAACTTTATCCTTCTGTCGCATCCCGATTTAAACCCTCGAACCCTACCCAAAACCTGACCTAACCCAAACCCACTCAAGCCTATTTTATTAATTGCTCAAAAGTCAAACCCCTCCCCACCTTTATCCCATGTGAACCCCACCTCACCATCTCACTCCCATCATATCCCCACCTTAATCCACATGTAAAACCCCCACCCATCTCGCTTCCCCCTTTCCCTCTTTTAGGTCACAATGGCCCACCCCTCCTTCTCAATCCACACTCCACATAGCAGCCCCCTCTCCCTCATTTTTCTCTCGTTCTTCAGTCCCTCTCCTCACTCTCCTTGCTGCCTCACTGGCCAACAAGCACGCCGCCGCCGCTGCAAGTCATCATCCCCTCCGACCATCTCCTCTATCCTTTCCATTCTCTCATCTCATCTCCTCACTCATCTCCCTCATCCATCTCTCTCTTCCAAGCTCCTTATTGCCCCAGCTTCTCCGACTCATTCTCGTCACCGCTGAGCCACCACCGTCGCCGTTGGCAACCACTTGCACCACTGCCTGCCACCACTGAACCCACCTCTTCATTCCTTTCTATTTCCCTATTTTTCTCTCTCCCACTTTTCCCCCATTTTTTCCCTTCTCTATTTCTTTTTCTTTCCCTATTTTCTTCCTCATTGCTATCAACATGAATGAAGCCCCCACCCATTTCCTATCATTCTTTCTCTCTCTATTCTCTCTTTATTTCTCTTTCTTTATTTCATCCTCACTCATCCTCCCTGCCAATGTGTGGTAACCCCCACCCATCTCACCACTTCATTCTTTCTTCTTTTCTTTCTTTCTGTCTTCGCCCTTTCTTTTGCCCAGTGGACCATGAGCTCCATCACCACTATTCTAGTGGGCCACCAATCAAGTGGGCCCCACAACCTCTCCATCTCAATTTCAATTCTTTTTCTCTCTTTCTCAATCTCTCTCACCCATCTTGCTGGAAATGGACTGCAAAGGCAGCCCCACCTCCAATCTTGGCCATCACCATCTCCGCATGGACCTTGCGAACTTCTCATCCTTAATTTCAAGCCACCACTCCATCCACCCATCTAATTGGTAAGCTCTTCTTCCCCTAGGTTTGGTTTATATACTTTGCTTGTAGAAATGTGTTAAGATAGCTTAGAGCTTTCCATTCTTTTAGTTTTATATTCTAATTTATTTTTATTTTACTATTTTCTTTACGTTTGGATTTCGAGCACTATGGAGCTAGGATCTTGTGGATTTGGGCATTTTCAAACAAAGGCAAGTAGATATATATATATATATATATGCTTGGATATGTTTGTCTCTCATTTGACTTGATAATTTACAATGATTTAAATGACCACATGCTCATTTGATGCTTTTGATGTTTGAAAACATGATAATTAGGTTTACTTAATAAAATGGATTATGTTTTTAATGTTTAGCTTGATGAGGTTTGTAGGATTAGAATGGACTGGTTTTACCTTAGATTGATTGTTCATGATTTTTGAAAGGGAATTGGACCCATTTCACCGCAGTTACAGAACCTGGGTTCTATAACTATAGTGTATGTAGTCAATCGGTTACACAGAGTCTGGTTCTCTGGAACCTGATGAAATCACTGTTTCCATTTATATGTTACAACCCCCGGTCGACCAGACCAAGGGGATGTCGACCGGGTACACTGGGGATGTCGACCGGACACTGTTCGGGTTGACTGGATGAACTGTGGCACCCTTTGGAAAGGGCCTTTTCGACCCTTTCTTGGACGGACTTAGGTGGAACCTTGGCTACCATTTTTGGACTCATTTGACTTTATGTGAGGATGTTTTGAGCCAACAGTCTTCACGGTTATTCTGGTTGTATCGGGATTCAACTTCACTCAATCTTGAATGGTATGGGACAACAGGATACCTCCTTTATGTCTATGCACGAAGATTATCTATTCGGGTGTTGCAAACCCTAATTCCTTTCATTGACTGAGTAGGGTTGTACGATGCTTCGGGTTTAACATTGTACTTAGAATTGGGTTGTCTATCGCTTATGATTCCGAATTGTATCATCTGGTACTTTTCTACATGCAATGTCCATGTTCATTAGTTCCGTTTACTTTGTTTTGTTTTGGGATTACTTGAAGAACCTAGATGATGAACTTATGATCCATTTTGATGTTCCATTTTATTTCGAAGTTTGATTGAAGTGTTGAGGCTAGGCGGCTTTGATTGTAAAAGCTGGTTGAGAACTACTTATGATGATGATATTTTGAAGAAGTTCGATGAATTTGGTTTTGGTTGGATGATGGAAAGGTAGAGTCTCTTTTGATTGATGAATCTTGTTTACGTAAGAAAGTCTAGCCCTTCACTATTTTATGTTTAGTACTCTTTGTGTAAAGCACCACTCAGCTGTTAACGTCTAACACAATTAGGGCACCACCTGTGGGAGGGCTTTGGAATCTGGACCGCCTACGGTTCGAATTTTTATATTTTAGATGGATGTACACCATCGGATACCCTTTTGAAAATAAGTATTGATGTTTGGTTTGAATGGTATCCCTTTTGCTTCATTGCTTACCTGGTTTTTATCCCGTGCCTATTGATATCTTTGCCACAACTCAATGAGAGTAGGGAAGGAGATTACACTATCCCGTGGTAATTAGCCTATGTGGACTGCCTATCTTGTTAGTTTGATTATGATTCAAATGCTATGCATTTCTACGATCTTGTCTATCATTTACTCTATTTCGTAATACATATATATTGATGTTTTATATATATATATATATCTGTCCACCGACTGTTGTGTTTGATGTTGCACTTGGTGCATAGGTACCGGGTACATCTACCTTTGGAAAGTGGAGGTGCCGCTTCAAACAGTTTAGCCTGATGGTTAGTACGAGTTGTGTGTCGACAGTATTGTCGTTGTGACTAGCACATGAGTGCCTTCATACTTTGGTTAATCCCTATTTATTCTTCCTTTAGCTTAGGTTTTGATTGAAGCCATTAATTAATATACTTTTTGTAAGGTCCACGACCTTACTAGGTCAATAGGGCCTAATAGCAGGCCCGTTGACCCGTTTATTTTGTTATTATTATAATTAATTGTACTGTTAGATAATTAGGTGGGTTTAGATCATGAGCGAGTTTCTTTTAGTGTTAGAATAGTTTCTGCGAAATTTCGTGCGATTCTGAGTTCGTTTGATCCTAGCAGGGGGCAGTTTGCAATTTAGATAAAATTGAGTGTTTTTCCGAAAAATTCTTGTCGCCGTGATTTTGGTTTCGTTGGAAAGGTCTCATTGCGTTGATCATTTTTGTCTCTTGGTTCGTCGTGACTAGATGATCGGAAACCCTTCAAGTGGCTCATTCCTTCACCGGACCCACTTAAGGGCAAACCTGTCTTTTTCCCTTATTTTCTTCTTAAGCGGGGATTAACCCTAATCTTATTCATTCTCTGCAACGAACGAAGCTACAACAGCCCCTCTTCTTCTTCCTCTTCATCTTCTCAAGCCCAGAGCTCTTGGGAGATATCATCTCGAATATCCAAACCGCACATCTTCTTCCTCTCGATCTCCTCCTTCCATTGATCCTAGTTTGGTAAGATTTCCCTTACCCTCATCTTTTCAATCACCTTCTCTTTAGTTAGATTTAGGTTGTTCTTGATCTTTCTCATTCCCTTCCTTCTCCTTTGCGTGTTGATTGCCTTTGAGCGGAGTAGATCGTAGTTTTTCATGGTAGAAGGCTTCTCCTCAAGCTTTTTCCCTTTTCAACTTTTTCTTGGTTGAGGCAAGTAGATTTGAAATTTATAATTTAGCATGTGTGTATGTTTCTTTATTGAGTGCAGTGATTTCTTGTTAGAATACCCAAATCCCAAGTTATGGTTATGTATTGATTTGGGATTAACGTGCTAGATTAGGTTTTTAGAATGGGATGGATTAATTATTAATTGGTATGTTTAGATGTCTTTAATCAACTATAGTGCATGGAAATGATGAATGTGATGAATAGAGAGCATGGTGGCTCATTTCTGCAGGTTAGCCATGGAATGGCCTGAGGAGGAAGGGGGCAAAACACCCAAATTCGAGGTTCTAGCACAGTGCCGATTGACCGGATGCTCTGTCCGATCGATTGGACAGGGTTTCTGTCCCAGTTAATTGAGACAGTTCACTGTCTGATCGATCGGACAGAAAATATGTCTCAGTTAACAACGTTATAGCACTGTCCGATCGATCGGAGGGTAAATTTCTTGCAGCACTTGGAAACTTCGGAGACTGGTAACTTTTAATCCGCCCGTTGGATTTCTACGTGTAATATACCGTTGGAAAGCTCATGAGATATAGAATCCAATGGTTCTAGTTTCGTTATGATTGGATATCGGGAAGTGATATAAATGCTTGGATTATTGCTTTAGCTCATATTTTATTGGAAACGAGGCCGGTAACCTAGGTTTAGGTCTTAGATGTTAGAAACTATGAATCCCCTTTGACCATACTATTAATGAGATTAAAATCGTAGCGCTTGGCTTAGTGTGCTTTGATTGGGTGTGTAGGTATTCGTGTAGTATGCATAGTTTAACCAAATAAATTTGGAATGGTCTCAATAGATGCTTAACATGATTGTACACCAAGGAATTCTCCTAGAAGCATCGTTAAATCAATTCCCCACGCACTCCGTTAGAATAGGTGCAGTACAGGGATGACACCACTTTCCTAGGGTTGGTTTGTAATTCCTCATTGACTTGTTAAATTATATCCGTTGTTGTTGTTCCTTGTACACTCTCTTAGCATAATACACCTAATTAATTATGAAATGTAAATTCTTATAGAACTAGGATATTGACAGACTTAGAGTGTACCTTAGGAACCGTGTGTCATGTATTGATAAACATGACTGGCTAGCATGTAAGGGATTATCATGTGGTTGATTGTCTTGTATTGTCTTGAATGAGATAATCCCTATGAACATCTCTTGTATGTTGAACTACCCAGACTTGCTTGTCTTAGTTTTTTCTCGTGTCAATACCACTTTATTATTATTTGCATGTCATGGCCAACTGCAGTTTGGGGTATTATTGATGAGCTGGTTACTCGAACATCGGGGAGGGCAGTTGGCTTTGGACGGCGTCCATGGCATTGAATAGTTGGGAGTGGGCTAGGACCGTGCTACAATTCCTAGGTCCAGGAGCTAGGATCCTCCTGGAGCTGGACTTTGGTATTAGTGGTCTGGTTTGAATTGTTACTGATACACCGTGAGATGGCTAGGACACCCTCGGAGTATCCTTCTTGATACTTGCATTGCATTGCATGGATAGTTGTTATTGCTAGTTGATGTTAGGACTCCTGTTGTTGTTTTTTATGACTATTACTCATGCCTTTAAGCCTAGCTTCGATTCCTTGTACTCTCTTGATTATATATACTTGACGTTATTTGAATATTTGATGCATGTCATGTTCGTTTATATCTTGCTTATCTGTTGCTCAATATGTCGTTCACTATGTTCCTTGGTGTGCAGACACCCTAGATGACTACTACAAGGAGCAAGCCAGTGAGAAGATCCCAGAGGATCTCCAACCAGTAGAGGAGGAGCAAGAGTGGCGTGCCGATGACGTAGAGTAGCGTCATCACTTCCGGCATGAGAGAGACTCGCATGGGACATTCTTAGGATTTATTCATTATTTTGTTACTCCTCGTTGGATCTTTCACTTTATTGACTTTGTAGATCTTTTAAATGGCTTTGGTTATTGGGATGGCCATTGTTAATAACCTAACTTCTTTATTAGTTTTATTATTCCCTTTTCCAACTTTAAATATTAAATGAGATTTATTATCCTTGTTGGATATTTAGATATGCCTCGAATTGTATAAATTCCGCAGTTTTTATATTACTTGAGGTTGAATTGCTATATCCCCACATCAGACTTACGTTCCTTGGGCCTAAAGGACAAATTTTTTAATAAGCCTTAAATTTCACTCCCTGGATCCGGTTTATTCTCTAATCGGGTTCGGGGGGACGTGACACTTTTCTTATCTTTTGCTAAACTTAAACTATAGAAAAGAAAGGTGTGCATACTCTGAAATGTTAATATCGTGCCATTTGTTTAATATGATGTTCCGCTGTATTTCATGGTTACAAAGGAAATATTTATACCTCACCTCGGAGTTCGATCCTATGGGACATAATTGGGGCCACGTTCTACTGATTTAATGTTGGAAAATTCTATTTGCCCTAATCTCACACATAATCCCCAGTTACACAAATAGGGGGATGCATGGGCACGATGGTGCATTTGTCATCATTGTGTGGAGTGGAGCTTTCACATGCTTTAATAAATCATAGTAATAATAACGACTAGGTTGATTCGATTAACTAAGTCACCAGCTGACGAGGGCGTGCTTATTTGTGTGCTAGTTGTTTTTCTCTAAGGATGCCCCCATTTTATGTGCATTGGGTGCGTCCATTTGTAGATTCAGTGATGTTTTACTAAAATTTCCCTTTTGTTAGTAATTACTATACTTTTAAAGCAATTGCACCAAGATGTACAGGAGGCGAGAGCCCAACGGATGCAGGGGCCGGGATTTCCTCATATGGGAGAGAGTCTTGCACAGCTATCGTGTTGGATTTTCTACCATTTAAGGTATTTTTATTTTTATTTTCATTCTTGTTGTTTAAATGTCCCACTTTGTGTACACTGGGTATTAATAATCCTGCACTGCTCTTGCCCAGGACTTCCACAAGTTAAAAACAAAAAAAGTGCAACTGATACATAAATGACCAATTATGTCGTAATCAAGGTGACAGGAAAATGGCGTTACACTTGACTATAGAGTAGTGTCACAAATTGTAAGCATTATGAGAACATCATAATTACTATTACAAAATTATTAGAGAACATCAATCTCCATATAATATCACAATATTTTGAAAACATCAAAATAATCAAAAGTACAGTTAGAAAAATGAGAGGAAGTTGCGTGTCATCATAATAAACATAATAATGTGATGAGAATTAGAGGATTTAATCGGAAAAAAAAATTACGTGACCACAATATCGAAAATGTAATTTTAGGCGCCCTTGCACCAAATCAGCCATTTTTGCCTGAAAACGTTAACCTTCTCTACTAGGGCCCTATTGATATTCATTTGCAATGTTAAGGGTCAATTGAGACCCTGCGGTTCTTCACAATTTTCATAGAACTTCCATTTGTTTTGTTTGTAGGGTCTCAATCAACCTTTATTTGTAATGTTAAGGGTCTCTATCGACCAAGCAGTGTACGCTTCTATATGCATGAAACTCATCCCCGATTCCCTGTTTTTGGAAAAAAAATGACCATGCTCGACTTACTTCCCCTTATTAGGATATTCCCGCCTCTTGAAGCCCATTAAAGTCACATGCCGTTGTTTGGTGGAGAACATTAAAGTGCTTATGCTATTATTTGGGGCAGACCAATGAAAATGTGGAGTTTGTACTTTGCCCGAAAGCATAGTTTTTTGCTTTTCAGAAATCCTTTTCATAATTCTTAGTTCCATGTCACCATGGCTCGATGAAGAACCGCTGGGAACAACTATGAATATGCCTGGTAGCTGATGTAGAATCATAGTCAACGCTGAAAAAGAAGAAGGAAAAAAACAAGAGAGAAAGTCGGGCTTTTAAGCCCTAAAATGTATGAACCAGTCAAACGCATGGTCACTAGGGACCCTTAACATTAAAAAAAAAAAAAAAAAAGGTCCATAGGGACCCTAGTAGAGACTGTAAATTTTTTTTTTTATGTTTTCGGATAAAATGACTGATTTGGTGCAAGGGCATTTAAAATTACTTTTTCGGTATGGTGGTCACATAATCTATTTTTTTTCAGTAAAATTCTCTAAAAATTACATCAAGATTAACATTTTCATAGTACTTTAAATTTATTTTAAATAATTTTGCGATATTAATATTTATGACATTGCTTGGAGATCAAAATAGGCATAAAGAAATTTATCAAAAGAAAATTAAAATTTTAAAGGTGCATACCCCTTTGCGAGCACAGAATCCCCGAAAAGGGCAAAAAAGTTGTTGCATCTCCGCCGAGTCTGCGAGGTTCCGCTCTGCTTTGGGGCTCCCCTGTATTCCATAGCTGTCTCCATATCCCACTAACAGAGAGGGAGAAAGAGATGATAAATGAGAAGGAGATGATGAAGACAGCACATTAATTAGATTACATGGTTTTAAAACTCGGCCCTTGCAAAGCTTTTGCCTAATCCATGAGACCAAACCATTTGGGTCAAGGGTCCTAAATAGGTAACTGCTCAAGATATCATCTCACAGCCTTCTGATTAATAACCTATCTAAAGCAGGAGAAAGAAACATCAAATTATTCATGGATATCCACAATATGTTCACAATGGTGACTGGGTTCATGAATTATGGTCCTTTTTTTTTTTTTTTTTTTTGTGATTGAGTCTGAATTTTATATGTACCAAAAAAAAGTCTGAATTTTATAATTTCTTTATTCAATGCTATTATATTTTTATTTTATTCGTTTATTACATCTAAACACTCACGGGAAAGAATGAGAAAATGAAGATTTGAGATTTTCTATTTTCTGTATTCTGTTAGAACATTTTTATTTGACCTAAGAAAATTAATATAAAAATAGAGTACCAATATACAACTGATATAAATACAGTACAAATATATCAGCTGATATGTAATGATTTCAGACTTCAAAGCTACAATATTTTTATATATGTAGCCATGGATTGCAACGAGATTTGAGGAGAACGAAAAACAAAAATAAATAAAAAGGCATTGGTTTTAAAACATATCCAAGAACTATATTAGCCAGAACACCAAAACCTTATAACCACCATTAGAATGCTCACATTGATTTGTTACGGCCCCTTTTCAAAAAAAAAAAAAAAAGAAAAAAGAAAAAAAACACCCAAACAAACAAACAAATTATAAATAGAAAAATAATATACAAATGATCTTCATTTCTTTCCTAAGGTTTCTGTTGTATTATATATATATATATATATATTTGTAAAACATAGAATTTCTGCCGTATCATATATGTTAAAATACCTAGCTAAAGTAAAAGTAGGGAACATGGAATAGGGGTGGCAAGGGTGGGGTTTAAATAGAGACCCAACCCCACCTGCTCCTGCTAAGGGTGTTTTTTTCTTTTTTTAGAAGATTTTACCAGTTCAAGACTCATCTGTATGCATGTTAAAACCCAACTCACAGCTCACTACTCATTAGTGATTGTAGAGAGGGTTGATTGAACACTTTGTGTAGTGATTGAGTTGGACTTCATGAATAATGTGTTGTCTTAGGTCAACTTATACGTGGATTTGAGTTAAATTGAAAAAAATCTATATGGTTGTTAGAATTGGAACTTAAGTTAAATTGAAAATTTTTTGTAGTTGCTTGACTAGACATCTAAGTTGAATTGTGAAGATTTTGTGACAATTTAGTTTGTACACGATTGCTTATAATATTTTAATTTTTCACATGTTTTAGTGGCATACTCTTTAACTTTTTTGAACTTTTTTGTACTTATAGAATTAGAATTTTAATATCTCTTTTTAAAGTGGCATTTCAGGCTATGACTATATGACCAAACACTTGACCCAACTCATCACATATGAGGTGGGTTAGGTTGGGCATGGAGTTCAATGGAAGGTTGTGCGGTAGGTTTGTGTTGGATTTAATGGCAGGGGATTATGGAGGAGTTGAGAATGAGGGTTTGCTAACGTGGTTGGCAACCTCACATCTCACCTGGATGGCCCTAGTTTCCCCCCGCTTCTCTCATCTTGAGTTCTTACTCTCCGCATATACCAGCTCTTTCTCCTCACATGTGAGGATACGTGTGATTTCCACCCCCCACGTGTATAGCTGGGCTACCAAAAATATTATGGAGTGGTTGGATGGGTTTATCACAAAGTAAATCAGCGGCATAACCATAGGGAGGGATTTTGTTTCTGACTATTAATGGAACTCCTAACACCACAGCTCGCTCCCGGAGACACGTTTGTACAGCCACTTTTCTACGACAAAGATCAGGAAAAATGGGACTTTTACTAAGGTGCAAATTTTCCATCATTTTGGGTTATAGCAATGTAAATTAACCGCAACATTATTCGGATTTTTCTAAAATGCAGCATTTCCACTTTTCACACCTTTTTTTTTAACCAAAAAGTGGTTGCACAAACTTGAATGCCACTCAAGTTAATGAATACACAAAGAGAAAATGGGTACCGAAGATGACCAAAACTCTAGGACAGTTCTCGGCTGAATTTTAACACTAAATATAAGAAAAGAGGCCTTACTTTGATTGTGGCTCTTGTTTATGACATGGATGAGGAGGGCAAATGGGCTATTGACAAGAAGATGATCTAAGGCCCATCTCACAGCATGCTGGCTGTTCCTGTCCTTGTCAATGGCCACCGCCGTTACATTAAAATTCATTAATCCGTTATCAGCCATTGGGGGGCCTGCTGGGGAGAGTCTTTTCTCAAGCTAATCAAACGGCGCTTCTGCTCTTCTCTTTTCCGTCTACTCTACCGTCAACGGTAACGGCCAAACAGGGGGGGAGATCAGATGGTCGACATTTTACCCTGTGACCTCTCCTTCTCCCCTCCGCTGTGGTGACGGCCGACACGACCGAAAACGAGAATAGACTAAATCCAAAGCAAAATCGGCGGGCGCTCCTCTTCTTAAATGGAGTCAGTTAAATCCGTTTTGTTATAAAATCCTGGTTCTACTCGGACCGTGCGTTTTCGTCGTTTCAATTACTCAATTGCCCCTCTTCTGTATGTATAGATGTGATTCCGTTGAGTCAATTTCTACGGCTCAGACTTCTGCCAAGTCATGCATTCAACTGATTTGAGAAAAATTGGGGCTTGAAGGTGGACTCCTTCAAAACAAAAGTTAATTTGGAAAAGAGAGATCTGGATCGTCGGTGGCTTGCAGTAAGAGGGTCTCTGCATTATAAAACTCGACACGCGGCAGATAATGACCTCTAGTCCAAACGATCAGAAGGGCCTGAGGCGTAGAAAATCTTGTCTCATTATAGTTTTAAGGTAGAGTTTTGAGGATGTAAGTCACTTCCATAACTTGTAAGTACCCCTCTTAGGCAAGGGCCCTTGCCACTAGAGTGTTATGTATATCTCATCAGTTAATATATATATATATATATATATATATATATATGTGATTTCGGTGAGTAGGAGATAGCCGCCCCGCTCCCGTCCCCAAGATCTGAAAATCCCTTCAAATACATGCGGTGGCCTATCCATCTTTTAGCAATGTTTGCATCATTTTGATTCCCAGAAAAAGAAAACATATACATTGATTGTGGGGAAAATTTGAAATAAATAAGGAAAAGAAAAGAAAGGAAAGGAAGGAAAGGAGAATAAATATGAAAGGTTTATTGGGTACTGGAGAAGAAAGTTATCATTAAAATCAATTTGCACTTACCGCTTGGGCAGATGTACTGTTCAACTATAGGTTATTATTTATTTATTTATTTATTTTTATTTATTTACCAATCAGAGGGCTCTCGATCCTTTGGGCTGGACTAATCCCTTCGGGCCCAGAGGGAAGCCAGGTAAACTCCCTTGTAGCAACAGTATGGTAGTGCAATTTCGAACCTACAACCTCCGGGTGCAAACCGTGGTCCTAAGCCAACTCAGCTGTCGTGACCCCGGACAGGAATCCGGGCCCTCGAGCGGTGTTGTTGATGTGTGGTTACAACAATAAACATAAGAATATACGCCTTTAATTCCCCACAGGTTTCCGCGGTGAAGATATCACACACTCTCACAAAATATTTATATTGGTGCGGAAGCGTGTAGCAAACCAAATTCATAATCCGTTCCACATTTCAAAGCTAATAATACATATGTGTAAATAACATGACGTCAGAGTAAGCAATGATTTCATTGGCGTTCCCAAAATATCAAGTTAAATGTTTATACAAAAAGATCAGTTAAATTAACATTCCCAAAAAATAATGGCGAACAAAGGCCAGTACAACTAAAAGAGTAAATCAAATGTCATTCTATAAACTCCCAAAATATTACGCAACTCTTAGCTCGACCCGATGTCTAAATGACAATGTCGGCTTGCCATTCTATTAAGCACCGCGGTTCACAAACCGCCTTCTCTAACTTCTCCTCGAAGGCAATAATAGGGACTGGACCTGAGTACTACAAAAATGGGTCAGACACGACGGTCTGGCAGGTGGGTGAATAGATATCACAATAAGATAAGTCGAAAGAGAAATTGAAAAGACATAAAAAATCTGTCCAAACATTTATTTCCATAAAACAAGATATATCATTTAACTAAAATGTATATGTAAGATAAAACATGCAAGATATCAAAGAACATGGAACTAGCAAGATGGCAATCACACTAAAGCTAATTCCTTTCTATCACTAATGTGATGAGAGCACATTCAGTGCGTTGGGCTCGAGCACACGAAGTGACGAGAACCAACAATATATACATATACATATAGCTAGACAAGACCACGGCCGCGGAACTGGGTAACGGGGTAAGATAGGATCCAAGTTGCAACTGGCGGGAGTACGAGGGGGAGGCCCAAGTCAGTTGATCAGACTGACAAGGACGTCCAAGCTTAGTAGTGCCGACTCATAGGTTACATGAGAAATCAAAACATGTACATAACTATATCGGTATAAAACACTCAAGCAGGAGGGACATGGTGCTCATAGGCACACATTTCACATCATTATCTTTCATGCATTGTCGCGCCCCCGAACCCGGATCCCTGCAGCGGTCCGACCTCGGGGACGCGAATTGGGAAGTAAGTGATGAATATATTTCTCCCCGGGATCCGCGTGTGTGAGGAAGGCAAAATTTCCAAACACATCAATAACATTTCGCGGAAGCTTACGTGGCATTGTGACCCGGAGCCCGTGGCCATCGGGTTCCATGTCGCACTCAACCCGTCAGCATAAAGTTGTCATAGCATAATCATACTCAGACTGGAACAAACATGATATCAAAATATATAGAGCTAACTGTGACAGGCTTATCAATACCCAAGCATATTCAAGTTATAATTTAACAAGTGCATTAATTACAATCCCAAAAGAAAAGGCTAACAAAAGCCTTACAAAATGAAAAGCTAAGCACAAATACTACCCAGGTGTATAATGTATCTCCGGAGTCAAGCACGACGTCTGTATGACATTACTGAAACAACAACCTGCAAAACTCGTGGCTCTATAGCCATCTGCACACGTACTAGCTCAAGACTAGAACCTGCTACCTAAGGCACCAAACAAACAAGGTCAGACAAGACGGTCTGGCAGGTGATCAATTTAAGCATGAGTATGAATCATTTAAACTTTATAAGAAACCATATACTGAATTTAAAACTGTTTACAAATCTTGAAACGATGCTTGAACGCTATACACTTCAAGAAAACAAAAGTCCACGAACGAGATATGAGGCAAAAGTAGCATGAGTACATGTGGTCTAGCGTTTAAAACCATTTAATAAATTTTCAAATAGTACATGAACAAAATGCAAGAAAAAGCTAGCATGATTACGAGAAAACATCATGATTCGTAAATCCACATTGAGCTCATCCTTTCTCCATCATGCATGATGACAAGAGCAGGCAAAGACAAAGCAAGACAGGCGAAACGAAACGAAAGCCCGAGCCACATAAGGTGGGCGGGAAAACCGGCCGCGGAACCGGAACAAAACAAAAATGTGTATAAATACACGACTTATCTGTAGATAGTCCTTATGTTTAAGGACCCCCTAACTAGTGGATCAAACTGAGAGGGCAGTCCAAGCTCAGTGGTATTCAACGGAATTCATGAATGCACAAAACTAATGGAGACTCGCCGTTTGAGGCCCGTGGTTAACACGCTACGCCCCGTGGTTAAGGGTGCCGCCCGGACCAAGTTCTCATATTTGGATGCTCAAAACTAATGGAGACTAGCCGTTTGAGGCCCGTGGTTGACACGCTATGCCCCATGGTTAAGGGTGCCGCCCGGACCAAGTTCTCATATTTGGATGCTCAAAACTAATGGAAACTCGCCGTTTGAGGCCCGTGGTTGACACGCTATGCCCCATGGTTAAGGGTGCCGCCCGGACCAAGTTCTCATATTTCCCTCATCGACTACACGGGGTGGATGGTGCACGCAAGACAAAACAAGGTAGCATAAGCTATAAGCATGTCGAAGCACACTAAGTAGTCCGCTTTTTGGGTTCTTTGAAACAAAGCTGATACTTGTAACTCAAAACAAGTGCAAAGCAATACCGAAAACAAAACTGATACTTGCAAGTCAAAACAAGTGCAAAACAATACCCGAAACAAAACTGATACTTGCAAGTCAAAACAAGTGCAAAACAATACACGAACGAAACCAATGCTTGTAAGTCAAAATAAGTGCAAAACGAGATCCAAGACAACCAATGCTTGTAAGTCAAAATAAGTACAAAACGAGATCCAAGACAAAACCAATGCTTGTAAGTCAAAACAAGTACAAAATAATATTCTTCATGTCAAGACTAAGTTTCTGAAAACAGACTTTCAAGTATATGGTAAGGCCCTTCATTCGATTCTTGTGTAATTGAAACCCAAATGTTGGAATTAAAAGCGGATTGGTGCCCCTGGAGCTAAATAACATTTCATGTTTTAATTGCACAACATCAAGCTAAAGACCCCTTAACATATTCTAGTTTTTCTCTCCCATCGAAAACCCTTCAAAATTCTCCTTCTGTACACTCGGTCACCACGCGGCTACCTGGCGGCTAGCCGCCGGTTGTGGTCGGCTAGCCGATCGGCTGACCGACTACTGACCGACTGTTCAGGAACAATACTACTTTTCCATTTTTCTGCGCAGGTCGGCCAGCCGCCTACTGACTGACCGCGGGTCGACCACACCCTGTGCAAAACTTGGTTGCTGTTATTCTGACCGACACAGGGGCGGCTAGCCGTGGGTCAACAGTCGGCTGGCCGACTGCTGACCGCCCATCTGTTGTTATTCTGACCGACACAGGGGCGGCTAGCCGTGGGTCAACAGTCGGCTGGCCGACTGCTGACTGCCCATCTGCGGCAGCTTCAATTCAGTTCAGATTTTTCACACCCTTTCACCCATTTTTCCTCATTTCATTCCTTTGTCAAATCCCTGCACATCCCCCTGAGTCTCCATGCTCTCCAAGGGCCATTTCCATTAAATTTTAACAACCAACACATCTAATCATTTCACGACATACTCCTCCATACTTCCATCCATTTGCAAAACATTTAGGCAAGACAAAAGCCACTTCAATTGAATGAAAACCATCAAGATAAACCACTAGCATATGCATTTCAAACTAAACAAAAATCCAAACCATAACACATATTTGAAACAATACATTGCTCAAATTAGAATGGAAAAAGAACCAAACCATGGAAGCTAAAACATTCAAACATTGCATGCATAAGAAGAGCTAAGTTGATCACTTGCCTTGACAAAAAATCGAAGCCCAAAAATCTCTGAAAAATCCTATCAACTGTCAGCCACGAAATCTACAAGAAAACCCATGAAAAGAACCTCAAAATCCGCCAAAAATGTGAA
This sequence comes from Persea americana, assembly GCA_029852735.1. Classification (NCBI taxonomy): domain Eukaryota; kingdom Viridiplantae; phylum Streptophyta; class Magnoliopsida; order Laurales; family Lauraceae; genus Persea; species Persea americana. The sequence goes on from CM056816.1 coordinate 23,191,757, forward strand.
GACAAGAACCCATTCCGAAATGGGTGTTGCATGTTTGAAAAACTCAATCCTTATGGGCTCAAAAGACTCCATTAAAAGGGAGAAAAAGAAGCCTAATCTGGAACTTGCTGAACATGAAGCAAGGACAAAAATGAAGGGGCTATCCAGCTGGGATCCTCAAGAAAATGGTAGTAATGGAGGGCTTGGGTTGAGAGGAAGAAAAGGATATGCTCCGATTTCAATTTGGAGTTCCCTAGCCTTGGCATGCAAAGAGAGAAATGAAGAAGAAGAAGAAGTTCCTCTCAGCAGGGTTGAAGAAAAGAGTTGCAGGAGACAAAGGAGAATTCTAAACGTGATTAGTGAAGGAGATGACTTAAGTGGGGAAAGTGGAAAAATGTGGGGCCCAATACAGCTGAAACTTAAAATGGCTAAATCATGGTCTTGCGGGCCCCGGATGAAATCGATGAAGAAGACTAAAATGATCCTTATAAAATCTAGTTTTCAAAAAGTATATTTTTGGCATGGTTCTGAAATTTTGAAATCTGGGCTCATATTTAAATGTGAAAAGACTGTTTTGCCCCTCGGGCTGAAAAACTGATTTTCTGAGTTTCGAATGGGGTAGGTCTAAACACAAAAGTTGTTGGATCTAATTTGACCTATGAAAAGAAACCAAAATTGTAATTTTTCAAAATCAATAACAATCCCTTACGCTTACACATACAGCCCAAGGCATCCCCGGGCTGTCAGACCGGGTCCAACCACTCTCAAAATTCCCCAAAGCTTTGGAAAACCATTATAAACCACAATCTAACTCAATTAGGCTCAAATCTTATTTAGAAAACTAAACCACGGCTAAAAACACACTAATCTCGAAAATTAGGGGTCGGGGTCTTACATGCATATACAGGGCTGGCAGGACATGTCAGGTGCATGAATTCATAGTTTGAGACAAAACTAGTGATATCGAGTGAAATCAGGTTAGGACAAGTATAATCCGAGTAAAACAGTATGATGAATCCTTATACAATTACAGACTATATATTGGGGCTTTCATATTCACACAATATGTATAAAGGTCTTGTATGTCTATTATTGCTCTTGGCGTGGTACTCGATGAAAGTCCGGGATCCGAACCTTAGAGGGGGGGTGAATGGGGTGAGCTTCAAATTAGTGACCAATTATGACCAATTTTAACTTCTTTAAATTAAATTAGTCACTAGTGATGATTATCAAACTAAATGCAGAAGCTAATAAAAACAATCACCACAAAGCATGCACCATCACACAATGATTTATAGTGGTTCAGCCTCAATGCCTACATCCACTACCGGCTTGTGATCCTACACCCCACCGGATTTCCATTATCTATGCTTTTCAATAGGCTAAGCAATAACCTTTACAAAATGCTTTTCAAGGCTAAGCAAAAACCTTATAATATGCTTTCCAAGGCTAAGCAATAACCTCTTGGGTTTTACGGTTCACCCCTAACCATACACTTATGCTTTTCTAAGGCTAAGCAATAACCTATGCAACCAAAGGGTTGGCTCTCTCTCTAAGTAGTGTCTAGAATACATTTGATGGAGATACAATTTTAGCTCAATTACAATGCCTCTTAATTAGGCGAATATGAAAGTGTAAATCTAATTCACACACACACACTATGAATGCAAAGATGAATGCACAATGTGTATGTATGATGTCCTCAATCATTTTGAAAATAAAGGCTCATGAATGTATGCGAAAGGCTTTTAAAAGTTTTAGCTCATAAAAACATTTATGATTGAGGAAAGAATGCTAATCACATGTTAAAAATAACTTGTAAAAGGTATACCTATGTATTCCAAACAAGTTATGAAATTTTAAGAACAAAACATGTGATGCATGAGGTCTTCAATCAAATTTAACAATGTAGCTCAATACATGTATGCTAAAAGCACTTGAAAGTGTAAAACACTAAAAGGTATTTGATTGAAGTAAATAGACAAATCATATCTATTTAAAAATTCAACTTTAAAATGATATACCTATCAATGCTAAGCAAGTTGAGAAACTTTAAAACAAAAGTACATATGATTTGTGAAGTTGTTGAATCCAAAACATAAGATAGATTTGAAAGTGATTTTCTTATGATGAAAAACAACAACCAAAGATTCAACCAAGTATAGGAATCACGTTACATATGATTTCAAAGATGACTCCAAAATATGATTCACATAGATATACCAATTTGAGTACTACTTGGTTTGAATCAAGGTAATGCATCCAAAACAATAAATCAATTCAAAACATATACATGTTAAGGACACACCAAATCATAGTTTAACATGCTAGAAAGGATTTACCAATAATTAAAGCAAAGCATGAAAACATATGATTAAGAAAAGTAAAGCTAACTTAATGATTTAAACCTTGATTCCAAGCTTTAACTTACCATTTGACCAACTAGCCTCCCTTAGCTCATTCCCCTTTGTTTGGCCTCAGAACACCTCAAGGAGGGCCTCTTGGTTCCTCAAATTTTTCAAAGGAATGAACTAGCTTTTATACTAAAAAAATTGAGTTCTGCGTGTCCCCGGTCGATCTGGTCCCTTTCCTGGTCGACCGGGTGCTCAACGGTCAAAAATCCAAATATTAGAAAAAGAGCACAATGGCTCTTTCCCGGTCGACCGGCAGTGTACCTGGTCGACCGGGTCCATGGGCTTGGCCGACCGAGCACACTGCAGGTCGACCCGGGCCCAAGGACCAAATTCCCCAAAATTTCTATTTTTAAAGCAATTTCTTGTGGGGATTTTTGGGTCATTAAATCAAGATTGGAATCATGTTTAAAATCAAACTAAGAGGTTTAAAAACATGAAACATAAAAATCCTCAAATGATTTGAAAGATTTAAAACTCATAGGCTTGCTTGATTCAAAAAATTTCTTTTCAAATTTAAATGCATCCAAGTTTAAAATCAAAACATGCATAAATCAATATTTCTACAAGTCTAAAAAACAATGCATGTGTAAATCAAGATTTCAAGATTTTTTAAATCAATGCATGTGTAAATCAAGATTTCAAGATTTTCTAAATCAATGCATGTGTAAATCAAGATTTCAAGATTTTCTAAATCAATGCATGTGTGAAAATTTGAATGATGCTAAAATGATAATGCATCCATCAAATTACAATATACAAAATCCCTAACACTCAAATAATAGAAGACATTCCAAGTCTCCTTATACAAATTGATAACTCCAAAATTCCCAATACATTTCCGAAATGGGGTTTCTTTCTAAGTCGATCTCCTAATGTCATCCCCTAGGTCTTTCCAAGGTGGTAGGGCATCAAAACAACCCATCCAAACCTTAAAATACCATTTCTGAAAACAATGGAAAAGACCCAGGAATCTAGGTGAAATTCGGTCACCTGTCGGTTAGCTGGCAGTTAGTTGCCAAGGGGGTTCAGCGGTTAGCCGCTGGCTGACCGCGGGGCTGACCGTGGTTCACCCTGCTGAATACATCATTCTGTGTTTCTGACCGCGCATTTCGGCTACCTGGCGGTCACATGGCGGTTAGCCGCAGCCAAGGTCCGCTAGCCTCCTGTACTTGCCCAGGATTTTGAGCATTCTGGAATTGTAATCGAACTTGAGTCGGTTAGCCGTCGGTCACTAGTCGGCTAGCCGCCAAGGTGACCGCCAGCTGACCGCCCAGCTGCGGGAAATACACATCATGTGCAGATTTGTGCTCTCTCTTTCTCCGAACCATTCTACTTCCACTTCATTCATTTTCCTGACATGAAATGGGTCTATTCCCTTCCATTCAACACCCATTCATTTCCTCCAATAACCACTCCATCAAGGCATTAATTCACCTTCCAATACCAACCACATTCAATTCAAGATCAACCACCATTTATGAAGTCCATAATGGCAAAACAAGCTTTAATAAATGAATGCATACATTCTCAAAAAACTAATTAAGGGGAAATCTTGTCAATAAACACATTTCCAAAAGGCATTATGAAACATAGGAAATTAGAAGAAGATGAGTAATAAACTCCACATTTCCAATAAAACAAGAGCTCATTCAAATCAAACGCATTCATCCACTTGCCTTGGTTGCTACTCACGGGCTGGGGTGGCTCAAAAGCCTCCTCCCGGCACTCCTTCGCATTGGCAACGGCGCCTGCATTTGAACACCAAAGCAAAAGGATCAGACACGACGGTCTAGCAGGTGATCAATTTAGACATAATATAAATCAATTAAAAATCTGAAATAATGAATGCTTAAAACATGACATGAATTCTGAACAAAACATGTATAGTATACAAGGCAAAACTGGCACGGTATCAAGAAAACATCATGATTCATGAATCCACATAGAGCTCATCCTTTCTCCGTCATACGTGATGACGAGAGCAAGCAAAGACAAAACGAAACGAAACGAAAGCCCGAGCCACACAAGATGGGTGGGAAAACTGGCCGCGGAACCGGACAAAACAAAGATGTGTATAAATACACGACTAATCTGCAGATTGTCCTTATGTTTAAGGACCTCTTAACTAGTGGATCAGACTGAGAGGGCAGTCCAAGCTCAACAGTGTTCAATGACATTCATGTATGCACAAAACATAGCGATGCTTGTACAAAACTTATCGAAAATAGGGGGGATACACTTATCAAGACAAAGCGAAGCGAAACTAAACAAGAGTGGCATAAGCCATAACAAAAATAAGGCTGAAAGGTTTTTCCCCAATATAGTTTTTGAACAATTCAAGCGAAACTTATACTTGTAAAACAAAACAAGTGCTAAACGATATTTGGCGCATCAAATTACGATCCCAAGCGAAATTTGTCAAGCATACGTTAAGATCTTTTATTTGATCTTCATGTGGTTGAAATCCAAATGTCTCAATGAAAAAGGGATTGGTGTTCCGGAAGTTAGAAGACATTTTAAGGCCTCAAGCGCACAAGCTCAAGTTAAAAGTTCCTAATCATATTCAGGTTTTCATGCACAAGAAAATCCCACAAAACAGGTCTAGTTTGGAAACTCGGTTAGCTCTCGGTCACCAGTCGGCTAGCCGAGTAGTGACTGTCGGCTAGCCGCCAGCTGACCGATGATTGACCGCCTAGTCTCGTGTCAGGAAAAACACCATTCTAGAAATGGAACCGAATTGAACTCGGTTGGCTATCGGCTAACCGAAGTGAGGCAGATCGGCTAGCCGCCAGCCGACCAGAAATCCCCTGCTATAAAACAAGCTACTGGAAATGGAACCGAACAGGTTCGGCTGGCTATCGGCTAGCCGAAGTGGTGCAGGTCGGCTAGCCGTCAACTAACTGATTGTGTGCGGAAGCCCAGTTTAGGTTCATATTTTATTCTTTTCCTCCTCCATGCTCTTCCCATTCCACTTCCCTTCATTTTTTGTCAAGTCCCTGCACATTCCCTGAGCCTTCCTGCTCTCCAAGGGACCATTTCCATGCAATTACAACAATCCAACTCATTCTCACAATTCACATTCATGCTCCTCAAATCTTTCTTCCATCCACAAAACATTTAAATGAGGGAAAAAAATCACTTAATCTATCAAAGTAAAACCATTAACATATACATTCTAAATTAAGGAAAAATTTCAAACCATTTCACATACTTGAATAAATACATTGCTCAAGCTAAAATAAGAAAGGAACCAAACCCTTGAAGCTAAAGATGTTCAAATGTTGCATGTATCAAGAAGAGCTAAAATGATCACTTGCCTTGACAATAGCTAAGCCAAAAATCTCTTAAAATTCCTACCCAAAGCTGAGCCACGAAATGTACACAAGAAGCCCCAAGAAACCATTCAAAAATCACCAATTTTGGTCAACACAACCCTCATTTCGAAAATGGGTTTGCATGTTAGTAGAAAGGCTTCCTAAGGATCTCAAAAGACTCCATTAAAGAGGGGGAAAAGTGTTCTTAGCTGTAGCTACACAAACCAAGAGGAACAAGGAAGAAGGAGAGGTTGTTAAGCTGGAATTCCAAAACAAAGGGTAGCAATGGGAAGCTTGGAGTGGGGTGAAGAAGAATATGGGCTCAGATTTCCATTCCCATCTCTCTAGCTAAGGCATGCAAGATGAAGAAAGTAGAAACACGGAAGAGTTCTCTTAGCTAGGTTTGAAAAGAGGTTGCAGGGAAGACACAAGTTTGAAACGTGAGGGAGATGAGGGAGAAGAACTCACTTAAGTCAAATGGGTTAGTGGGCCCATTGACTCCAAAACTTGTAACGATCAAAACATCGACTTGTGGACCCCGGATGAAAACAATGACGAAGACTAAAATGATCACCGAAAAATCTAGTTTCCAAAAAGTATAAATTTGGCATAGTTTTGAAATTTCGAAATTTAGGTCCGTATTTTGTGTGAAATGACTGGTTTACCCTTTTTGGCCAAAACTTGGGTTTTTGGGCCTCAAACACAAATGGGCTGAAAAAGAAAGTTGAAAAATAAAATAAAAACATTCAAAAGAGATCGGAATCACGATTATAATCGAAAAAACCAGAATTTCCTCCCAAGCTTACACGTACACTCAGGGCACCCCTGAGCGTGTCTGAATAACACAAAGCGCTCTCAAAATTTCCAAAAGCTAATACCAAACTAAATCAAATCAATATCTAACCCAACAAACACTAAACCCATATTATAAATAAACACGCACTTAATTGGTACTAATCGTGCGAATCCTGGGTCGGGGTTTGACAGGTTCCAAAGATGACTAATCAAGCTCTGAACACTTCTCTCAAGCCAAATCACAATCTACACAAAAATCCCCAAAATACACCCATTATAAACCCTTAATCAGGAAATAGAAAGAAAGGGCTTGCAATAATGGAGGTGGGGCTTCTCTAGGACAAGAAGAATACAAATCTAGGAGATGGAGAATCACTTACATGGAAGACCTTCAAAAAGACAAAGCTTGTTCAAAGAGACTCTTGCAATGGGTGGTTTCCTTCACAAATGGTATCAATGGATAGCTTTCATGGAGAGGGAGAGGATGTTGATCTCCATTTTCTTTTTTGCATGAGCTTTGGAGTGAGTTGGAGAAGAAGAAGCAAGAAGAACAAGAACAAGGTTGAAACTCTAGAGTGATAGAGCCAAAGTCTCTTCTCAAAGAAAAGTTGTAGAGAAAATGGGAAAGTGAAGGAGACTTCTCCTTTTATAGGAAATGGGGTTGGGTCCCACAACTTAACAAGCTAGTTGGGCTTAAAACTTTGGTTTTCGGGCCTCGGATGAATTCGACGAAGAAGGAAGAAATGTTGAATGAAATTTCTAATTTTCAAAAAGTATATATTTCACGAGTTTCGGAGATATTGAAAATAGTATCCAGATTTTGTGTAAAAGGACCGTTTTACCCCTATCATTAGTAAAGTGGGGTCAAGAGGTCTCGAATGGAAATGGGGCAAACATGAAAGTTGTCGGGAATAATAACATAAATCAAACGAAGCAAAATACAGATTTTCAGAATTATTAAATAAACCCCAAAGTCAATCAAAACACAATAAAGGAACCCCTAAAGGGCCCCACTAAAACAAAATGTTCTAAAAATGATCCAAAGCTATATAAAAGCTATTCCAATCCAATATTAACCAAAATCCACTAATCTCACTTAAAACTAAAATACGACTTAATTAGCACTAATCGGAAACTCTCAGGGCGGGGTCTTACATCCTCCACCCCTTAGGGCATTTGGTCTTCCAAATGAAACATAATAACTAACCTCGGGTAGTAGATGCAGATACTTGTTTTGAACTTGATCCCGTAATTCCCATGTCGCCTCTTTCGGTCCATGATTTTCCCAATGCACCTTCACCCAGTGAACTGTTCGTGTCCTCAGTTCTTGTTCATTTGTATCAATGATTTGAATAAGCTTCTCAACATAGGTGGCATCTTCTTTGATCTCAAATGGTTTATGACAGAGTACATGCAATGGATCGGGGACGTACTTCTTCAGCAAAGATACATGAAATACATTGTGTACGCCGGAATGCTCAAGTGGCAAGGCTAATCTATAAGCCACGTCACCAATCTTACCCATAATATCATAGGGTCCAATGTACCTCCGTGATAGCTTGCCTTGCTGCCCGAATCTCAGAGTTCCTCTAGTGGGTGATACCTTCAAGAAAACCTTATCTCCTTCCTTGCACTGTAAGTCTCTTCGGTGAGAATCTGCATAGCTCTTCTGTCTACTATGGGCTACCTTCAGATGTTCTTGAATCAGCTTGACCTTGTCACTAGTCTCACTCACTATAGTCGGTCTATGAAAATTGGGAACACCTACTTCTTCCCAACAAACTGAAGTTCTACACCTTTTGCCATACAATGCCTCAAAAGGCACCATTCCAATGCTTGAATGGTAACTGTTGTTGTAGGCGAACTCGCAAAGCGGTAGTCTCATCCCATTGAGTCTTGAAATCTAACACACAAGCCTGAAGCATATCCTCAAGGGTCTGAATCGTCCTTTCTGACCGACCATCTGTCTATGGGTGATACGCTATGCAAAACTGTAGCTTAGTACCCATTGACTCATGCAATGTCTTCCAAAATCTTGAGAAGAATCTGCTATCTCTGTTCGAAGTTATGGAGACTGGCTGTCCTTGACGGCTGACAATTTCGTTGACAAACAACTCCGCGAGAGGTAACATATGCATTTTCTCTTCGGTCTTCATTGGAATAAAATGAACTGATTTGGTAAGGTGATCCACAATGACCCATATGGCGTTATTCCCTCTTCTGGTTCTGGGTAGTCTCGAAATAAAGTCCATGGTGATATGTTCCCACTTTCATTCTGGGATCTCTAATGGTTGCAACAACCCTGGAGGTTTCTGATGCTCTGCGTTCACCAACTGACATGTCATACATCGAGAAACAAAAGCAGCTATTTCCCTCTTCATGTTGTTCCACCAAAATCTGCCCTTCAAGCTCTGATACATCTTCGTGCTACCCGGATGCATGGAATACTTCGTGCTGTGAGCCTCTGTCATGATGTCATTCTTCAAATCTTCAATGCTGGGCATGCATAGACGATCACAATAGTATAATATTCCTTAGACAATACGAAAATCAGGACGTTCCGCTATATATTCTGAAATCTTGGCCAATTCTGGATCTTGCAATTGGTCATCCTTGATCTTCCGAATGAATGAGGGCTCAGATACTAACATGTTGGTTAACATTACTCCCTTCCTTAGAGGCTGAAAATCTACACCCAATTCTTCAAACTGCTGAAAGATGTAAGTAACCATTAGACTTGCCAAGCTTGCTGATTTCTTACTCAAGGCATCGACTACTACATTTGCCTTCCCCGGGTGGTATTTAATTGGAAAATCATAATCCTTGCTATATTCCATCCATCTTCTTTGCCTCATGTTTAACTCCTTCTGAGAAAACAAGTACTGTAAGCTGCGGTGGTCAGAGTGGACTTCGAATTTCTCTCCATAGAGATAATGTCTCCACATCTTTAGAGAAAAACGACCGCTGTTAACTCAAGATCATGTGTTGCATAGTTCTTCTCATGATCCTTCAACTGCCGAGATCCATAAGCAACGACTTTTCCATCTTGCATCAATACACAACCAAGTCCTAATTCGAAGCATCGGTAAGAATGGTGAAACTGCCGCTTCCGGATGGTAAGGTGAGGACTGGTACTGTAGTCAATCTCGTTTTCAGCTCTTGGAAACTGGCCTCACATTGACATGTCCATACATACGGTGCATTCTTCTTGGTTAACTTCATCAATGATGCTGCAATCGACGAAAATCCTTGCACAAATCTCCGGTAGTAACTTGCTAATCCAAGAAAACTTCTGATTTCCGATGCATTATGCAGTCTTTCCCATTTCACAACTGCTTCAATCTTGGTCGGGTCCACTGACAATCCTTCTTTGGAGATGATGTGTCCCAAAAATGCGACTTGTTCAAGCCAAAATTTGCACTTACTGAGCTTCGCATACAATTGATTGTCTCTTAGAAGTTGCAGTGCTATCCTCAAATGCTCTTCATGTTCTTCTCTGGTCTTGGAGTACACCAAAATGTCATCAATAAACACTACTGTGAACTGATCTAAATATTCTGCGAAGATTTTGTTCATCAAGGCCATGAATACTACCGGTGCATTCATCAGTCCAAATGGCATCACTAGGAACTCATAGTGTCCATATCTTGTCCGGAAAGCTGTCTTTGATACATCCGAGTCTCTAACTCTCAGTTGATGGTAACCGGACCCTAAATCAATTTTCGAAAAGTAAGTAGCACCTTGCAATTGATCAAATAGTTCATTTATCCTTGGCAATGGATACTTGTTCTTGATGGTTACTTGGTTCAATCTTCGGTAATCAATGAACATTCTCATAGAACTATCTTTCTTCTTGACAAATAAAACTGGAGCTCCCCACGGTGAAACGCTAGGCCTCATAAAACCTTTGTCCAACAATTCTTGCAATTATATATTTAATTATCCTAATTCTGCCGGAGCCATTATGTATAGTGCAATAGATATCGAAGCAGTCCCCGGTAACAACTCAATAGTGAAGTCAATTTCTCTAACAGGCGGCAATCCTTGGATCTCTTCTGGAAAAATGTCTGGAAACTCACAAATAATTAGGATCTCCTCCACCCCTTGGAATCGTTTATCCTCCGTGATAAACGCCAAATAACCTTCACATCCACTTCTCACAAGTCTAGCAGCCTTCAACGCTGAAATAAACCTTGGACAAGGATTCCTCCTTTCTCCTTGAAATAGCACTCCTGCTGGTGTCTCCTCTAATTTAAAAGTGAGGCTCTTATGGAAACAATCCATAGTAGCATGGTACCCTATTAACCAATCCATCCCTAGGATGATGTCAAAATCATATATCTCCAACAAAATAAGATTCACTGGTAACACCACATCTCCTATCTTAATTGCACAACTAGGATAATACTTTCTACACACAACTTGTTTGCCTACTGGGGTGGACACAGTCAAAACAAACTCAAGTTCTCAAGCAGGCATATCAATCAACTTAGAAACCTTTGGGGATAGGAAAGAGTGTGTAGAGCCAGGGTTAAACGATATCTTAGCTTCAATTCTACAAACAAGGAGTGTACCTTCCACCACGTTATCTATAGCCTCTGCATCAGCCTGATTGATTGCATACACTTGTCCTCGCTGCTATGTCCTGTTAGGAGCTTGTTGCTCTCTTCCTTGTGGTGCATTCCTATTCTATTGAGGAGGACACTAATTCTGATTCTAGCCTTGCTGACAGGTTTGTTGTTGCTGTTGGGGTCTGTACTTTTGCTGTGGTTGTTGTTGCTTTAGGGGTCTTGGTTAGTTCTGGACAACTAGTGCATTCTGAGGTGGTGTTGGACGCTGTGCTCCTTATTGTTGCTGATTTTGCCTATTGTCTTGTCCAACGAGCCTTGGACAATCCTTGAGTTGGTGCGCCATAGAACCACATCTGAAACATGCTCCCGTAATCGTTAGACATTGAGCACTCTCATGATTCTTGCCACAATGAACGCAAACTAGTGGGTTTTGCACATATTGTTCTTCCCTCGGTTGCTTGTTCTGTTGGTTCCTTGGTGGGTGATTCTGTTGATGAGCTTGTGCCTTCCCTTGGATTTTAAGCATCTTGTTATTTAAGTTCTCAAACTTGTATGCCCTTCTCACAACCTCTTTAAAAATAGCCGGTGGCACAACTCCCGTGGCATCCCTCTCAGTGATTGGGTTAAGTCCCTTAAGGAACTTTGCTATCTTCTTTTCTACGGCATTGATCAACTCAGGGGCATATCGAGACAACCTCTCGAACTTCGTGAGGTACTCTAGGACAGTCATGTTGCCTTGCACAAGCTGCTGGAACTCGATGACCTTTTTGCCTCTTGAGATGTGTAGGCACATATTTGTCACTAAACTGCTTCTTGAAATTATCCCAAACTTCAGTATCTGCCATAGTCATGTATTCTTCCTTAATCGTCTTCCACCATATATCAGCTAGACCGGTGAACATAGACGCTACAAGATCTACTCGTTGCTTACTGGTGCATTGGAATATTTCATAGATGTTCTCCGTGTATTCTAGCCAATCATCTGCAGGTAGAGGGTCCTCTTATCCAGCGAATTCCTTTGGACCTCTCTTCCGAAATCGTTCATACAAATCATTAGGGTCATGCCCTCTTTTGTCAAAGACAAATTGATTACCTGCAGGTTGGGCTTGTACAGGTTCGGGTCTCCTTTCCAGGACTTCCAACAATTGCCTTTGCATTTGGGCCATTTCCCTAGCATGGTCTCATCCTTCTTAGCCATTTGCTCTTGCAATCTGGCTTGGTTCTCATTAGCCTGACGCTGTTGGTCTAGCATGGCCTGCATCATTTGCCGAAACTGATTCTGGATGGTTGGATCAGGAGTACCATTCTCAAGTGTTCCTATATGCTCACTTTTGCTTGCAATGGGATTGTCAATTACGGGTCTTTTACAAGGTGGCATATCACTGCAAATAAGTTGTTAGTATATGAAAATCAAATAAGGGTCACACATTGCTCACACGAGTCTAACTAACAAAAAGTCCAACAAATCATCGCCACATCCTTAGGATTTCTAGTTTCTTTTAATTGCCTGAAACACGTCTCGCTCTGATACCAGTCTCTCACGACCTCGGACCGAGATTCGGGCCCGCGAGCGGTGTTGTTGATGTGTGGTTACAACAATAAACATAAGAATATTCGCCTTTAATTTCCCACAAGTTTCCACGGTGAGGATATCACACACTCTCACAAAATATTTACATTGGTACGGAAGCGTGTAGCAAAACAAACTCATAATCCATTCCACATTTGAAAGCTAATAATACATATGTGTAAATAACATGACGTCAGAGTGAGCAATGATCTCATTGGCGTTCCCAAAATATCAAGTTAAATGTTTATACAAAAAGATTAGTTAAATTAACATTCCCCAAAATTAATGGCCAACAAAGGCCAGTACAACCAAAACAGTAAATCAAATGTCATTCTATAAACTCCCAAAATGTTACGCAACTCTTAGCTCGACCCGATATCTAAATGACATTGCCGGCTTACCATTCTACTAAGCGCTGCGGTTCACCGACCGCCTCCTCTGGCTCCTCCTCAAAGTCAATAACAGGGACTGGACCTGAGTACTACAAAAAAAGGGTCAGACACGACAGTCTGGCAGGTGGGTGAATAGATATCACAATAAGATAAACCGAAAGATAAATTGAAAAGACATTAAAATCTGTCCAAACATTTATTTCCATAAAAACAGGATATATCATTTTACTAAAATGTATATGAAAGATAAAACATGCAGGATATCAAAGAACAGGGAACTAGCAAGATGGCAACCACACTAAAGCTAAATCCTTTCTATCACTAATGTGATGAGGGCACATTCAGTGCGTTGGGCTCGAGCACACGAAGTGACGAGAACCAACAATATATACATATACATACAGCTAGACAAGACTGCAGCTGCTGAACCGGGCAACGGGGCTGGACAGGATCCAAGTTGGAACTGGCAGGAGGACGAGAGGGAGGCCCAAGTTAGTTGATCAGACTGAGAAGAATGTCCAAGCTTAGTGGTGCCGACTCATAGGTTACATGAGAAATCAAAACATGTACATAACTTTATCGGTGTAAAACACTCAGGCAGGTGGGACATAGTGCTCATAGGCACACATTTCATATCATTATCTGTCATGCATATACGAGGCTGGCAGGACATGTCAGGTGCATAAATCCATAGTTTGAGACAAAACTAGTGATATTGAGTGAAATCGGGTTAGGACAAGTATAATCTGAGTAAAACAGTACGATGAATCCTTATACAATTACAGACTATATTGGGGCTTCCGTATTAACACAATATGTATAAAGGTCTTGTATGTCTATTATTGCTCTTGGCGTGGTACTTGAATGATATAAGACATTCCAAGTTTCCTTATACAAATTGATAAATCCAAAATTCCTAATACATTTCCGGAATGGGATTTCTTTCTAAGTCGATCTCCTTATGTCATCCCCTAGGTCTTTTCAAGGTGGTAGGGCATCAAAACAACCCATCCAAACCGGAAAATACCATTTCTGAAAACAATGGAAAAGTCCCAGGAATCTGGGTGAAATTCGGTCACCTGTCGGTTAGCTGGCGATTAGCCGCTGAGGGGTTTGACGGTTAGCCACTAGCTGACCGCGGGGCTAATCGTGGTTCACCCTGCTGAATACATCATTCTGTGTTTTTAACCGCGCATTTCGGATACTTGGCGGTTAGCCGTAGCCAAGGTCGGCTAGTCGCTTGTGCTTGCCCAGGATTTTGAACATTCTGGAATTGTAACCGAACTTGGGTCAGTTAGCCGCTGGTCACCAGTCGGCTAGCCGCCAAGGTGACCGCCCATTGACCGCCCAGCTGCTGGAAATACACATTAGGTGCAGATTTATGCTCTCTTTCTCCAAACCATTCTACTTCCACTTCATTCATTTTTCTGACATGAAATGGGTCTATTCCCTTCCATTTTTGCACTCATTCATTTCTTCCAACAACCACTCCGTCAAGGTATTAATTCACCTTCCAATACCAACCACATTCAATGCAAGATCAACCACCATTTATGAAGTCCATAATGGCAAAACAAGCTTTAATAAATGAATGCATACATTCTCATAAAACTAATTAAGAGTAAATCTTGTCAATAAACACATTTCCAAAAAGCATTATGAAACATAGGAAATTATGAAGCATTATGTGCAGTAAACTCCACATTTTTAATAAAACAAGAACTCATTCAAATCAAACCCATTCATGCACTTGCCTTGGTTCCAAAGATGATTAATGATGCAGTCAACACTTCTCTCAAGCCAAATCACAATCTACACAAAAATCACCAAAATACACCATTATAAACCCTAAAATGGGTAAACCAGGAACTAGAAAGAAAGGGCTTGCAATAATGGAGGTGGGGCTTCTCTAGGACAAGAAGAATACAAATCTAGGAGATGGAGAGAATCACTTACATGGAAGACCTTCAAAAACAAAAGGCTTGTTCAAAGAGACTCTTGCAATGGGTGGTTTCCTTCACAAATGGTATCAATGGATAGCTTTCATGGAGAGGGAGAGGATGGTGATCTCCATTTTCCTTTTTGCATGAGCTTTGGAGTGAGTTGGAGAAGAAGAAGCAAGAAGAACAAGAACATGGTTAAACCCTAGAGTGCTAGAGCCAAAGTCTCTTCTCAAAGAAAAGTTTCAAAGAAAATGGGAAAGTGAAGGAGACTTCTCCTTTGATAGGAAATGGGATTGGGTCTCAAAACTTAACAAGCTAGTTGGGCTTAAAACTTGGGTTTCTGGGCCTCGGATTAATTCGACGAAGAAGGAAGAAATGTTCAACGAAATTTCTAGTTTCTAAAAAGTATATATTTCGCAAGTTTCGGAGACGTTGAAAATAGTGTCCAGATTTTGTGTAAAAGGACTATTTTACCTGTATCATCAGGAAAGTTGGGTCTAGAGGTCTCGAACGGAGATGGGGCAAACACAAAAGTTGTAGGGAATAATAAAATAAATCTAACAGAGCAAAAGACAGATTTTCAGAATTATTAAATAAACCCAAAGTCACTCAAAACACAATAAAGGAACCCCCAAAGGGCCCCACTAAAACAAAAGGTTCTAAAAATGATTAAAAGCTATATAAAAGCTATTCCAATCCAATATTAACCAAAATCCACTAATCTCACTTAAAACTAAAAAAAGACTTAATTAGCACTAATCGAAAACTCTCGGGGCGGGGTCTTACATGAGCTACCCCTTAGGGTTATGTTATTATGTATTTTGAATATCTGTGACTCATATTGAAAAATTATCCGCTAAAAATCAATAAATATTTTTGGTCTATTATTCATAATTTTTAATTTAATTGGACTTTAATCAATCATGGATAAAGGAATGTACTTGTACTTTTGTCTTATGATTATTATTATCCACGTGAAAATAAATCCGATTGAAGAAATTTATTTTAAGAAGATAACAAGTAGTGGGACTATGGTTTTGAATGGTTTGGATTGTAGATATAAGGTACCCTTATTGATTTTCTTTAAGCTTTCGAATAATAAAATTTCAAAGTTCAACTAATAAGTTACGTGTATAAGAAAGGATCTGTACCCATCTTTAGAATTGTTTTTAATTTATTATATATTTACATATGATAGATCATGTTCTAATGCACTCAACATTATCTTCGGATTCATTATTGAGGCTTATACTTGAAATCTAACCCCCTCAAAATCACTTTCCTTTTGTTTTCCACTATTACATAAAATTTTCATCCAATTTATGTTCCATGAATAAATGTAAAAAAGTTATTTTTCTTATCATTATATATATGAGAACAAATCCAATTGAAGTAAATTATACAATGGAGATAAAATAAAACTAATGGGATTGTGCTTTTGAACTGCTTAGATTTTAAATGTGGGTCAAGCTCTTACATATATATTAATGAGCATACTTAGTTGTTCACAACTAATGATTTGCAATCTCACTTGATTGCTACTTAAAAAATGATATGACATAATTTCTAAGATTAGTATTTTTCAACATTATAGTCATTAAATACATGATATACATTATAGGCTTGGGTATCCGTGCATTGTAATTCATTTATATTAAAGTAATGATTTGAGGTTGGTTTATTTTTCGTTCATTATAGTTAACAATAAGGGTCATTACTTTGGTGCAATGGAAAAAGTCTTCATTGCTATGAGTGTTCAAGACCTGCGAGCAATCACTTTGTGCAAAATTGACAAAGGTTAGGTCTGTCTCCAATCTATACCCTCTTAAGGCCCTACTTCAACGGAACTGCACTGGGTGATATGACCTTTATAATTATCAACAATTTTTAAAAGAATCATATATCTTTAATTTCTCGCTATTATAGGAGTGTTGATGTAACGCCTTAAGATCTGGGCACCTCAAATCCCGGGAAGCTAGTGGAAAGTACCCAAAATAATATCAATATTCCCATTAAATAATCAAATGTAGACATCCCTAATCGGCTCACTTATTTGTTCACGAGACTGCCGGGGTCTGCGGACGTGAGAGTCCATGGGGTCCAACCCTTTTGTGACCGTAGACAAAGCGAGCATCAACTTTTTGTGTACTCCACTTGGAATTGAAAAGTGGTGGTCCGTAGATCCACCTTCATAAGTAGAAAAGAAAATTAAACTTTTTTCTAACTTTCATTGCACATCTATTAAGAAAAGAGACATGATTTGATTTGATTGCCGTAAAAGGCGATTTTCATTTGTTTGCTATGAAAGGCAATGTTTTTGTCGTGAAAGGCGGTTGTTTTTACCGCGAAAGGCGATTTACAATTCTTATAAAAAAGAGAAGACAAGAGTTGTGATATTTTATGTCTCTTTAAAAAATACAAACTATAATGAAAATTAAGAAAATGAAATCTAACTTCTCAGAATATTGCGGGGACTCGTTCAGATTGACGGTCACAAGTCATGTTTGGACTTCATTGTCATCCTTAAGATGAGAACAGATGATGCTTTTGATTCTCTTGGCTCGGCTTGAACCTCAGGTTTTTAGAGGATAAAGACCAAGTGGAGGTCCTATATCCAATAAAAAGCTAAGTAGACGGGCTGAAAAGCTAAGTCTAAGCCATGGAGACAGAAGGAGAAGGCCTTTGCGTGGGGGGGGGGGGGGGGGGGGCGCACAAGGGACTTGGTCACCTTGTAGTGGTGGTTGCTAGAGAGCTTCTTCAATAGAGGGGAGATCTTCATTGGAGCGTCGTGGCAATTTTGTAGAGCTTTTTTCTTCTAGTTATATGTCGTGTCCCTTCAAATGGTGGAAATTGAATCCTTTTATAGACTTTCTATGACCAAGAGAGGAGTTTATGGGCTTTAAATACATTAAGTGCAATAATGCTCCATGATGAGAGGAGTTACAAGTTTTTAAATTTGTATTTTTGTAACTATTTTTTTTTTTAATTTGATTGCCCGTTGGAGAATATTGGGCTTTTAATTGCCTCTATTCTCTATGATGGGAGGAGTTATATGGTTTAATGCCATGATTGTGCTTGACTTGTAACTCCCATTTCTTGGCTTCTGATTGGGCCATCAACAACAATGAGTAATTGACTACATTAATTTGTCATAAAATGGGTCATTAACTGTATTAAGTGGCATCCAAAGCATTTGAAGAGTCGCTGGCCATGCCGCGTCTTTTGGAATTCTACATGCGAAGTAGGAGGTCTTGATCAATGATGTATTTTCATGCAGATTATTGTCGGATGATCATGTAATTTCAAACAATAATTGCTACATGTGGGCTGTTACCATATGTCTTATCGATTTCTCGATCGGTCAGCAGAAAGTGTGTTTTCTTGGTTGGCCAGTTGGCGATTTTGAAGAGTTCAATGATTAACCCATGATTTGACGGCGAATCTGTGATGTTGATGAAGATCGATAGATTTCGTGCGCCGAAAATCACTGAGGCCAAACTGCCCCGAACGCATAATGGGCTTTTGGCGGAAATCCGGCGACCTGGATTTTCTAGGATAGCCGGCGACCATGGGGCCTTTTGCCCCTTTCTGTCGCTGATTTTCGTCCGTTTTCTTATTTTTTGTCGCTTCTTTCTTCTTTGATATTTTTCTTGGCGTTTTTACACATTGTTTGGAATGATTTCCATGTAGAAAACTTGATGAGAAGTTGTGCAAATCAGAGGGCAAAGTTTTTGATTTTCCGGGAAAGCCAAAGACTTTGTCGCGTAGAATTGCCGATTTGCCGTCAGAAGCCAAAACCGCGTCAAACAATGTCGAAATGACCTGGGCAAGGGACTTGGTCACCTTGTAGTGATGGTTACTAGAGAGCTTCTTCAACAAAGGGGAGATCTTCGTTGGAGCATCGTGGCAATTTTGTAGAGCTTTTTTCTTCGAGTTATATGTTGTGTCCCTTCAAATGGTGGAAATTGCCTCCTTTTATAGACTTTCTGTGACCAAGAGAGGAGTTTATGGGCTTTAAATACATTAATTGAATTAATGCTCCATGATGAGATGAGTTACAAGTTTTTAAATTTGTATTTTTGTAACTCTTTTTTTTTTTTTTTTTTTTTGATTGACCGTTGGAGAATATTGGGCTTTTAATTGCCTTTATTCTCCATGATGGGAGGAGTTATATGGTTTAATGCCATGATTGTGCTTGACTTGTAACTCCCATTTCTTGGCTTCTGATTGGGCCATCAACAACAATGAGTAATTGACTGTTGACACCAAAAATGTCACTTTGCCTCTTCAACATCAAAAGCTACATGGAGCCGCATCCTACCACAAACAGGCAGAGCCGCTTCAAGCATCAGATCTTGTCAGAATCAAACAAAAACTGCAAGATCCTTCAAAATAGTCAAAAGAAGGGTACACATGAAGTTTTGGGCCATTTCGACACCATTTGGCCTAACTTCAACCCTCCAACGGCTGAGCAGGAGCCCCAGGCGGCGATAGTGTCGAAGATAACAAATCTTCGATTAGAGCCTATGGATGGTCTCAAAATACCTCCAAAATGCTCCGCGTCAAATTTTAAGTCAAACCGACACAGTTTGACCCTTCATCAACTCTCGAACGACGAAATCAAGCCTCCCGGCGGCGAGAACCATCGATGCTGCCACTCATCAGACAAAGTACATGGGTATCTTCTGCATGCTTCCAAAGGGCTACATGTCAAATTTTAGGTCATTCCGACAATGTTTGACCTAACTTTGACGCTCGGAAACAAAATCAAGCCTACCGGCGACGGAGCTTCCTGGGAGTATGGCATCCAAATTGGAGCTAATGGATCATCTCAAAATGACTCCAATAGGCTCCCTGTCAAATTTCAGGTCAATCGGGCATCGGTTGACCATACATTAAAGCTCGACATCTTCCGCGCGGTGAAATCAAGTCTAGCATCGCAGGACCCCAAACGGCTTCAAAACTCAAATAAAAGCCATGGTTAGTCGTATCTATTGCTCAAGAACCTTCACATCAAATTTCAGGTCATTCCGACATCGTTTGACCTAGTTTCAACTCTTGGCAGAAAATAGGCTACAAAGTCTTCGGCATTTCCAAAAATAGGAAACTTTGTGCTCTGATTTGCATGGCTTCTCGACAGGTTTTCTTCAGAGGAATCAAGGCAATAAATGAGAAGAAATATCAAGAAAAATACAGGAGAAAAAAGAAGCAAAAAAGCCCAAAAAACAGCCGAGAAACAGCGACTGAACATCGACAAAAAAAGGGACAAAAATCCCATGGTCGCCGGCGACCTTGGCAACCATAGGGATCCGGGTCGCCAGATTTCGCCTGGAAACCCACTTTTTCGGGTATTTTTTATGTTTCACGATGTTTGGCCCCTGTGATTTCTCCACAATTTGATTTTTGAGGCCTGAAATCTGTCGATCTTCGTCAAAATCATGGATCCGCCGTCGAAATCGTTCGAACATCATCGGACACTCCGAAATCACCAACTGGCCGACCAAGAAAGCACACTTTCTGCCCGACCGATCGAGAAATCGACTGGAAAGATGTTGCCGGCCCATTGGTGTCAACCAATGTCTGAAATTGCATCGCCATCTGACATCAAACATCATGTGGATCCATCAAAATGATCATCGCCAGAAGAATTCCAAAAGGCACAGCGCGGCCCGTGACTCTTCAAGCGACTTGGTGACCAATTAATGCTATTAATTGACCGATTTATGACAACTTATTACGGTCATTAACTCATTATTTTGGACGGCCCAATCAGAAGCCAAGAAAAAGGAGTTACAAGTCCAATTAATCATGGCAATTAACCATGTAATTCCTATCATTATGGAGTTTAATCATGGTAATTAATTATGAAACCCCCATCATCATGGAGATTAAATGCCCATTATTCTCCATCGGCCAATCAGATTCATGGAAAAAGGAGTTACAAAATTATGAAATTAATCTTGTAACTTCTCCCATCATGGAGCATCAATGCCATTAATGCCCATAAACCCTCCTAATGGCCACCAAAAGCCTATAAATAGGCGGTCATTCCAAGGAGAAAAGGGTCCTGGAAAATTGTCCTGAAAAATCTCTGCGCAAAGAAGCTCTCCTACTCTGAAGAAACTCTGCTGCAAACACTACAAGGTGATTGAAGTCCCTTGGGGGGCTACCCCTCCAAGGTTTCCCCTCTCCTTCTATCCAACATGGCCTAGATGTGGCTTTTCAGCCTGTCTATCCGACTTATTATTGGATATAGGACCTCCCTTTGGTCCTTATCCTCTAAACATCTGAGGTCTAAGCCAAGCCAAGTGAATCAAAAGCATCACGTGTTCTCATCTGAAGGACGATGGCAGAGTCCATACATGACTTGCGACCGTCGATCTGAGCGAGTCCCCACAATCTTCTGAGAAGTTAAATTCCTCTTTCTTACTTTTCTATTGTATTTTGTATTTTTTTAAGAGACAAAAATATCACAATTCTTGTCTTTCATTATTAATGAGATTTGTAAATTGCCTTTCATGGCAAAATTGCCTTCTACGGCACAAAACCGCCTTTCACGGCATTCTAAATCTGTCTCTTCCTTTAAAATATATGTACAATGGAAAGTTAGAAAAAAAGTTGATTTCCTTTTCTACTTGTGAAGGTGAATCTCCGGATCACCATTTCAAATTCCAAGTAGAATAGAAAATCTGGCATACCCGTACAAAAATGTTGATGCTCGCTTTTTTCGCCCTGCCGCACCCCGGTGGACCTGGGGCGGAGGAAGGCGAGAAGCCAGGTCCATCAAGTTGGCATACCCGGTAGGACTCGTTCATTTGAGAGCACGATGCTTAGACTCCTTGGTTTCTTTCTAGTCGGTGGCCTATGTTGCATCTTGCATCTTTAAAAAAAAAAACATGAGATGGGATTCTTTGGAAATTTCTATCTTTGAGTTTATTTCCATTCTTTCTCTTCTCAAACAAAAAAAAAGTTTTTTTTTTTTATCGTTGGGTTCAAATTTGAGAAATTCTGGTTTCTTCCCTTTCGGATTTTGTGCTATCGGAAATCACTGAGCCTTTGTTCTGATTGGAATACCATTTCCTCTCTTTTGTGAATCCAATCTTGAATTTTTTTTAAATAACTTTTTTTTTTCAAATTTCTCTCTTTTGGATTCAAATTGGAGAAACTTTGGTTCTTTCTTCTCGTACAATGGCTCGCGGAAATCGCTGAGTCAGCGTTCGGATTGGGAGGGGCCATTTCCTCTCTTTGATGGGTCCATTAGTGGTCTTTCAAAAAAAAAAAAATTTAATTTTTTTTTTCAAATTTCTCTCTTTTGGATTCAAATTGAAGAAACTTTGGTTCTTTCTTTTTCGTACAATGGCTCGTGGAAATCACTGAGCCAGCGTTCGGATTGGGAGGGGTCATTTCCTCTTTTTGATGGGTCCATTAGTGATCTTTCAAAAAAAAAATAATAATAATAAATTTTTTTAGATTTCTCTCTTTTGGATTCAAATTGGAGAAACTTTGGTTCTTTCCTTTTTGTACAATGGCTCGCGGAAATCGCTGAGCCAACGTTCGGATTAGGAGGGGCCATTTCCTCTCTTTGATGGGTTCATTAGTAATCTTTAAAAAAAAAAAGAAAAAAGAAAAACACATTAAAGTTGCACCAATTGCATTCTTTGACCAAAGTGAATCTAAGAAAAGCCTTGTCCAAAGTGTAGAGGTAGCTAGACTGTTCGAGGCAAGGGTCCTTCAAACGGGTTCATTAAGTAATGCTATCCTTACTTGGGGGATGATCTATCCACTAAGGTTTCATAAGACTGAATTGGAAGACCTATGTGTAAAAAAAAAAATCTTCAAAAAAAAATCTCTCTTCAAAAAAAAAAAAGAAAAAACCTTCCGTCAATATTGTGTTCAGATTCGAGAAATTTTGGTTCCTTCCTTTTTGAATTTAGTGCTCACAGAAATGTTTGAGCCTGTATTCAGATTGGAATACCATTTTCTCTCTTTTATGAATTCAATCTTGACCTTTCAAAAAAAAAAAAAACTTCCGTCATTATTGGATTCAAATATTAGAAATCCTGGTTCCTTCCTCTTTAAGATTTAGTGCTCGCAGAAATGTTTGAGCATGTATTCAGATTGGAATACCATTTGCTCTCTTTTGTGAATTCAATCTTGACCTTTAAAAAAAAATCCCATCTCATGTCCTTCCCAAGGATGCGATTTGCAACATTTGTGCCTAACGGTGCTAGTACGCCCTTTCGGGTCTACTGGATTCGCGATCGACACATTTGTATCTCTAACCTTATATCATCTTATGTAGAGTGAGCCTCGCTTCTCGGTAATTTGAATTAAGGTTTACAATTGTTTTTAGCAGTCACTGGAACGCTCGTTCTGAGTTTACCATACTTGCGTTCAGAACAATCGTACCCTCTATGGCTTTTTGCCTTCTTCATTACGCTTAGGATGGGCCATTCCCCCTAAGCGATTTGAAAAGACAAAACCATAGAATTTTCCATTTATGATCACCATATTCTCGTGATTACTAATGGATGTGGTCTTGTTTCAGAAGTTTTCCAAAACTAACAATGGCAGCTTCATTAACCATCACCTTCGATGAGAACAAGTACCAACTCATGCTTCAAGAGAAGCAAAGAAAGCACACTTGCAAGTGTCCTGCCAGCTGCCGAAGCGTCACCTCCCTCGGCAACTCTCAAAACACCGGGTCGACCTCCACTCCTCGGACTATCATCTTCGGGTCACTGGGACCATTCCCACTCCCTGTAGATGAGATTGCACCCGCCAAGAAACAGAAGACCACCCCTGAAAGAGTCATTGCTCCGACACCAAAGGTGGTCATCAAGAAACTTGAGGCCCGTGGCAATCTTGCGAAGCCTCAACCTGTAAGAAACCAGGTCCACCCCAAGACTTGGTCACCGAGACCTTCTCTAAAACAAAGAAGGTCTAGAACATCTGCAAAGCCAGCACACCTGGCCTCTCTTAAGGAGAATCGGTTCTATCATCTCGCTTACATGAAAGAGGAGAAACATACCCTCCGCCAAACAACAAAAACTACTCAACATGACAACAAATCATGAGAGCAAGATACCGGTCCAAAACATACCGGTCCAGAACATCTGCCGTAACAACATGAGAGCAAGGATCCGCTCCATGATCATCGGCTACAAATCAAAGAATTTGGGAGAACTCTTAGAAGCATCTACGGAGGCTTAAACGGTGATCAAAGACCTCAACAGTCAGAAGTCATCAAAGAAAGAGCCAACCGCCATTCCAACCTCCAAGCCAAAGAAAAAGGAGGTTCTCAATGTGCAAACCAAGTTTGCTCCTCAACCACCAAAGAAAGCTGAAAACAAAGTTGCAGGTAAGAGACCTAAACTCTCTGATGCCTTCAAAGAACGAGTAGAGAAGAAATACCCGTTCGATGAAGATGTTGAAGAAATCTTTGGGGCTCTCTTAGCAAATGGCGAACTTACTTTGCCAGACCTCAAAAGACAGGGAGATGTTGGCAAAACCAACGATCCCCGATATTGTCGATACCACCAAATGGTCTCGCATCCTCTTAACCAATGTTTCGTTGTGAGAGAGAAGATCAACGAGATGTGGAAAAATGGAGTCACCACCTTTGATAAAACCTATAGGTCTGCCTCCATTAACATGGTGTCATATGGACAAACTTCAAAGTCACCGAAGGAGAAGATCACTACTTCCTTCAAGGTGATAAAGATGACTCAAACGTCCCAAGAGCTGGTGCCTTACCCAACACCAGATGGACAGCCCATATGGGTGCATCTCGATCTCCTAGAAGATGTAAACTGGGAGATTGTCAAAATTAAGCCGACCACTCAACAACGAAGGCAAGCCAAGAGACAACTCCGCAAGCTGAAACAGCAGGAGAAGGCTCAACCCAAGCAAGAAGTCCCTGAAAAGGCATAAACCTCCTCTACCGCTTCACTGGAGGCAACATATGAGTCCCTTCCTAAGACTTCAAGGGTGGTAAGAAAATTCACCCTCGGTGATTTCATGCCACCACGGCTCAGAAATGAGACTACGCAGGGGGCATCATACTCTTGCAACTCGGTAGTTGGATTCTCCATGGATGGATACAAGTCTAGTGACACTGCCAGTGATATCGACGAGTGGGAGGAATCCCTTGAAACAGGAGAGTACCTCTTCGATGAAGAATGGATTCCTGAATCTCAACTTATGCCAGTAATCTGGTATAATCCCTTCCAACCACAAGGATCCTAGTCTGATGATGAAGAAGACCAAGAGGTCGATCAAGAAAATGCTGTCAATCCAACACTTGCCGATGTCCCTGTGGAACCCACTAGTGTTGAACCACAAAGGGCAGACGAAGAAGAAGATTTGGCTCCTATGCCCGATCTTGAAGAATATGCAATGATCTTGCAGCGACTGGCCATAGAGCAAGAGCAGGACCACAACAATCAACTTCGTCACAATCCAGATCTAGAGGTCCTAGAAAACCTACAACAATCTACTCCGATAACCCCGAAAAATGAAGAAAGTTGCTGGATCGATGATCCTCTCACATCTAAAGATGAGTCTGAATCCCAGCAATGCATTATAGAAGCATCTTCTATCAGAGTTGCTTGCAATGCGATAGCTCAGGATGATAGTGCCTCTGAAGCTCCATCCACTGAAGCTGCAAACTCTGAGACTACATCTGGCGGCATATCTTCTGGAGCCACATCTTCTCGTGTGACTTCCACCGAGATAGCATCTTCTCAGCCTTCGTGTCCTGAAACCGTGACATCGGAATTCAAGCCTCTTCCGACTGATCACCATGAAGAAGCTCTGGCTGATGAAGTCTTTAAAGAAAACCTGGCCAATTGGTCTCAGATACCCAACCTCATAGGAGATGTCTGGACCGATGAAATACTCGACAAAGAAGAAAAGTTGATGGATGTTGTTCAGGACTTATTCCCGGAAAATGCTCCATGCAACGCAATTACTGAGGATGGCAATGCTGACGTAGAAACATTCTCAAATGAGGATGATCAACCCCTTGATCCCGAAGAGGGACTTCCAAAAGAAGAACCGTCTCTAGAAGCTCTCTAAGTTGGTAAAGGTACCCGCTCTGGCCGGGATTACCGTAAGTACTACAACCAACCTTCTTCTTCTTCTTATGTAAATCCTTCGGGAAAACAAGTTGTAAATGCCCCAAGTGGCAACAATAATGAAAATGCATGCCCCAAAGATGAATTCCCGCCCCATACCGGAGGTAATGATTGACAACACCTGCGGATTTGAGCGAATGACTTTCATGGATGGCTTCTCTTGCTACAATCAGATAAAGATGCATCCTGAAGATGTAAAACATACATCATTTCGGACTCCATTTTGCGTGTACTGCTATACTGTCATGCCATTTGGTCTGAAAAATGCCATTGCAACATATCAGAGGGCTATGATGAAGATATTCCAAGATATGCAGTACAAGACAGTCGAATGTTATGTTGATGATCTCGCCGTCAAAATCCAAAGAAAAGAAGACCATCTCAAAGATCTTCGAGAAGTCTTCCTCCGACTTCACAAACACAAACTGCGGATGAATCCCCTTAAATGCTTCTTCGGTGTTTCATTGGGTAAGTTTCTCGGATTCATAGTTCGGAAAGCCGGAATAGAACTTGACACCACCAAAGTCAAGGCTATCCTAGAAATGCCATCTCCAAGAACCTTAAAAGAACTCAAAGGGCTTCAAGGGAGGTTGGCGTACATCCGACGGTTCATTTCCAATCTATCAGGAAAATGCTGTCCATTTTCTCGCCTAATGAAGAAAGGTGTAGACTTTGTGTGGGATGTTGAATGTGAGGCTGCATTTCAAGACATCAAAACATACCTGACCAAACCTCCGGTATTGGTTGATCCCACAACTGGAAAACCATTCATCTTGTGCACAAGAGCTATCAACTATTCTTTGGGCGCTCTACTTACACAAGAAAATGACAAAGGAAAAGAGGCTGCTCTATACTACCTCAGTAGCATGTTGGTTGGTGCAGAGCATCGCTACTCTCCAGTCGAAAAAGAATGCCTTGCAGTGATGTTCACTGTGCAAAAGCTACGTCACTACCTGCTGTCCAACACAGTATACCTGATTTCAAGGATCAATCTCTTAAAGGTCCTTGTCACAAAAGCAGGCTCCCTCAATGCTCGACTGGAAAAATGGTCCATCCTTCTGTCATAATTTGATATTAGGTATGTACTACAGAAAGCAATCAAAGGCCAAGCTCTAGCAGACTTTCTTGCAGAGCATCCACTGCCTAAGGATTCTCCGCTCAGGGATGATCTCCCAGACGAACCTGTCTACAACGTGGAGACTTCCTCGCTAAATGCCTCCTGGAACATGTACTTCGATGGTGCAACCAGGACAAATGAAAAGGGAAAGCTAATATCGGGAATTGGCATTCTCTTTGTTAGCCCCGACAAATACATGATTCCACACGCATTCTCGCTACTGGAACCACGTTCAACAATGCAGCTGAGAACCAAGCTCTGATCATAGGATTGGAACTCGCCTTCGAATCCGGCATCACCATGCTGGAAGCATTTGGGGATTCTCAAATAATCATCAACCAGATGAATCAGAAATACGAAATGAGGAAGCCTGATCTGTTGCCTTACTACAACAAGGCACAATCACTTCGACAAAAGTTTGATGTCTGTTACATCACCCACATCCGTAGAGGTGAAAACATTCGTGCAGATGCCCTGGCTAGACTTGTTGCATCCATGGCAATCCAAGAAGGGGAAAACATGCAAATTACTGTGTGTCAAAGAAGGATTCTCCCTCCTCTCAACACACACTAAGCAGTAGCTGAATGCCACCGAGTGGTCGAAAGTCGGATTTCCATCCTTAAACCCCCGATCGACGACTGAAGGGGTCCGTTCATTGATTATATTATGTTCGGAATCCTACTTGAAGATCCAAAAGAACGGGTAAGTATTCAAAGACGAGCCCCAAACTTTCATTTGGATATTCCCTCCAAAATGCTTTATAGAAAATCCTTTAACGGAGTACTTCTACGCTGCTTGTCACAACAAGAGGCGGAAGAAACTCTAAAAGAAGTTCATGCTGGTCTTTGTGGAGCCCATCAGACTGGTCCTAAGCTCTACAATCAAATAAAAAGGTTAGGTTACTATTGGCCTACATGGTAGCTGACGCAATCCAATTTGCTAAGCACTGCCAACAATGCCAAGTTCACGGAGATAATTTCCACCTGCCTCCAGAATGGCAACATCCTACAGCGATCTCATGGCCCTTCGAAGCCTGGGCTATGCACATCATAGGTCCTATCTCTCCCCCGTCAAGTAAAGGTCATCGCTTCATCTTCGCCGCTACGGATTATTTCACGAAGTGGTCAGAAGCATTTGCGTTCAGTGAAATGAAGACCTCATCAGTCTTTCAATTCTTGCGAACCAACATCATTTGTCGCTTCGGCATACCTAAAAGATTGGTTTGTGATAACAGACCACAATTCCGGGATCATAGATTCTACAGGTTCTGCGACAAATACAAAATCCAAAGTTGTCCTTCGACTCCGTATAACTCGGCAGCGAATGGACTAGCAGAAGCTTTCAACAAGACACTCTGCAAAATTCTCAAGAAAATGGTCTTTAGTCACAAAAGAGACTGGAGCGACAAACTGCCTGAAGCTTTATGGGCCTATCGGACTACCGTTCGATGACCAACACATAGCGCACCGTTCTCCTTGGTCTATGTATGTGAAGCAGCTGTCCCTCTGGAGGTACTAATTCCTTCCTTAAGGGTATCTCTACAAAATGAAAAGACGCAAGAAAGCAATGTCAAATTGAGACTCCAAGAACTTGATAATCTCAATGAAAGACGGCTTGAAGCTCTACAAAGCGTTGAGCTTTACCAAGCACGTATGGCAGGATCTTTCGACAAGAAGGTCAGGCAACGCGCCCACAAAAAGGGTGACTTGGTTCTTGCGGTGAAAAGGTCAATGGTTTTTTCCCACAAATCCAAAGACAAATTCGAACCAAAATGGGAGGGACCCTTTGTTATCAACAAAGTCTTCTCCAACAGCGCATATGCTCTTCTAAATATGGAGGATGACAGATGTATGCTACCCATTAACGGCAAGTTCTTGAAGCGGTACTACCCTTGAAGACTTCCTCTATCGGGTCAGAGCGATGCCTGCATGCCCAAAGCCTATTCCTAGGTACTTGCTCGTCAAACCCACTCCTTTTTTAATTTTCCTCTTTACGTTGCAGCTCCTAAAAAACCTCAAAACAATGCTTACATTCAATGTTTGATTGTTCAAAAAAATCCCAAAAATCCAAGTTTAGGAGCCTCTTCCCTAACTTGACCAAAACTTTCGATCTTTGAACCCAAAATTCATGGTTTGAAATAAAAATCAAGACTCGGGGATTTCCACCCTAGTCCACCTCGGCTTTTACCACCAAAAATGGTTTTGAGTCAAAATTTACGACCTTTGTGTCTTTAAACAAAAATGGTTTTTCAAAGAAAAAAAAAAACCACGGGAAGCGACACTTAGTCAATACTCGCAAAATCCATAAACCGGATGGATACGAACCCCATTCGATACTTCCAAAAACCTCAAAATCGCAAGAAAACAACACCTCGTCAATACTTGCAAAATTTCAAAAAACGTGGAGACGCAACGTTTTCAGTTGATAACCAATGATACCCACAAAACAAAATTTTTGAAAAAAGAAGGGAAGCGACATTCAGTCAATACTTGCACCAAAATGTGCAAGGAGGCGACATTCCATCGATACTCGTAACCAAATGAGCAAGGAAGCGACATTCCATCGATACTTGCAATACCATTTAGCAGGGAGGCGACTCTTAGTCGATACTTGTATTTTGAAAACCAAAACTTGGCTTTTCAAGCCAAAAATAAAAAACCGGCTTTCACGCCAAAAATAAAAAACCCGGCTTTCACTCCAAAACCCGGTTTTCATGCCAAAAAATCAAAAATCTGGCTTCGATGCCAACAAAACAAAAACTCGGTTTTCAAACAAAAAAAAATCGGCTTTCATGCCACAAAATCCAGCTTCCATGCCAAAAACAAAATTTTGGCTCTCATGTCATAAAACCAAAACTTGGCTTTCACGCCGCAAAAATTCAGCTTTCATGGCAAAAAATAAAAAACCAGTTTTCATGCCAAAAAATCGGCTTCCATGCCACAAACAAAATTTTGGCTCCCATGCCACAAAATTTTGACTCTTATGCCACAAAAAACCGGCTTCGATGCCACAAACAAAACTTGGCTTTTACTCTACAAAAACCAGTTTTTATGCCAAAAACCGGCTTCCATGCCACAAACAAAATTTCGGCTCCCATGCCACAAAATTTTGGCTCCTATGCCACCAAAATTTGGCTTTCATGCTGTTCAAAATTTGGAGCTCAAGCCATCAAATAATCAGGCTTTTTGCCACAAAATCGGGCTTTCATGCCCAAAACAACCCTTTGACAAAAGATTTTCGCAAAATGACAACCTTTTGATCAAATTTTCAAACAAACATTCCCATCCAACTTTTTCCTATTTTCATCAAAAAAGAATTTAAGTGAAACGAGTGAATACAAATAAAAAGGGGGTGCCAAAAAAATGTTTTTACATGGAAGCACCAAAAGAAAAGAAGAAAAAGTTTGTTACAAATTAGGAGATTAGTCAAAACATGGTCTTCAGCCAAAGGCTTAACTCTTCAAGCAGACTCTTGGCCTTAGCCTCCAAAGCTTCCAGGCCATGTTTCTTCAGAATTTTTCTATAAAATGCGACAGGCTATCGCGATCCATCTTCAGCATGAGGAAGCTCTTCCTAGAGAGCTTGCCATTGTTCATATTCCCGAGTCTTCCTCCGGAGATTGCTTTTAGCCTCCTCAACTTGGTGAATGAGAGTCCTCTCTCTATCGCGAGCTTTCAAAATAGCAGTTTACTTCGCAGCGGCTTGTTCTTCCAACAGCTCAAGGCGCTGTCTGGCCTCAATGACCTCCCTATCGAGACAATGTTGGTCCTGTGTTAGCTCAATAATAGCCAACTCGGTGACGTTCCTCTCCCGAACGAACTGCTTCTGAGTCCGCGAGATCTCATCCAATTCAGATTTGACGTCGCCCGAAGGCTTAAAAACATCTCGTTGAAGAAGTCACCGGTTGGAAAGCTCTTGGTCTCAGTCCATTTGTTGCCTAGAGCGATGACTTCATCAACAAAAGCCTTGGCACTTGCAATGTCCAGACCAACCTCTTTGCTATCAGCAGGAATGTCCTACACATGCTTAATCATGCCGAAGCCAGCTTCCAAATGGCCAGAAGCGAGAATCTCGACCCATGAGTTCAAGACTCTCTTCAACACCTTCCTCGCAAACTGACGGGATGGCTCAGATGAAGACTCGCCATGCTCTGTTGGTCGACTGTCCATGTCATGCACCGTCGGAAGAGTAATCAAGAAGCTCTTTCCAATCGGAGCTGCTAGAGAAGAAATATCAGCATACGGACGCGTCTCTGCCTCATCAAAACTAGTAAAAGAAGCCCCTATTCCTAGATCAGCTGCAGGCACCCCCTGCTCTGGCTCTGAGAAATATAGAGGAACTTCTCCTATCTCCTAACAACCTGCCAATGAAAGATGAAAAAGGTATGAATATGATTTTGTCAAAAATCAAATATCAAGATTATTACTATATACCTTCTTTAACGACCGACGGAATGCTTTCTGCCTCCATGAGTTCATCCAAAGCATCGTAAAAAATTGCATCCATGGATGGCTCAAAGTTGTCAGAATCCTCTGGCAAGTTAGTTGGCAAGAAAACAAAAAATATGTCAGCGAGTGGCGGTAAAGAAAAAAAGGGGGGCAAAGAAAATCATACCATGAGAAGATTCTTAAACTACTCCAGAGTCCCTTGGTACTTCCTCAGATGCCACGATTGGATCCGTCACCTCCTCATCAGCAGGAACCTCAGGCATCACCAAATCATCATCTTCTGCCAAAAGAAAGAAAGCAGTAGATCAAAACAAAGGCCTCATAAGAAGAAAGAAGCAGAAAAAGAGAGAAGGAGGGTCATACCATCACTACTGTTCTTTTCTCCTCGGCTCCTCTTCTCTGGAGGCTCGTCGTCATCCCCTGATGCTTCCTCGGCAATGGTGAGAGGGACTTCCAGATCAGGAGAGTCTTCGTGTCGTCACTTGTTTCGGCACTGTCCTCTTCTCCTCTTGCTCCTATGGGACGATTTGCTGGAAGTACGCGCCCCACCATCAAAATCTGGCCTCTCGCTAGAGTCCTCACTGGATGGTCTGCTCTTGCCAGTAGACTCCATGGAAGCCTTTGCCCGTTCTGCTTGTATCCAAGCATTGACCTCAGCCTCCTCCTCTGTGAGCTGTTCCAAGACCTCACCAAGTATCTCTTATGCAGCTCCCGATCTGATGACGTCCTGATCATCGAGAAAACCTGTTTTATGCTTTTCTCCAGAAAGGAAAGCCAGAACTTCCTCTCGGCGAACGCCATCTGATTTCCCGAGATCTTTTCCAAAAGACTGTTTTACATCGAGCTCCTTCTTGGAAAACCCCCAGTGCATTGAAAAGCTCTCCACGAACCACTTCATGAAGCTAGCAGTCCGGAAGGTGGGCAACTCAGGATAGGAAATCATGGCAATAATGTCTTCCGCGCTATAAAAGGCCTATGCATTCCTCCCGTCCTGCAAACCTTCAAAGAACTTCACCTTACTTGAAGGCGCTCCAATGACGCCCTAAGAGAAGCCCAATCGCAGGGCAAAACGCGAAGGAACATACGGCTGGAAGTCGATGAAAAGATGTCTACGGTACGCAATCGTGCCGACACGTATGTTGAAAAGCCAGGCTTCCTCTGCGTTTGTCAAAGAATAGTGTCTCCCCGACCCTGCCCTGGTGGAATCTTGGGAGACACCAAAATCAAAAGCCTTTTTCCGCAAGCCCGGAGAAAGCTTCACTAAGGATTGACCCATCTCGACGTCCCTGAATCGTCGGATCCTCAAATGGGCAGATAAAAGAGATTCGGAAATAGGCTTCCATCTAGCCAACCGAATTATAAACGGGTCATCATCTTGTGCAGCACCCAATCGGTGGAAACCAGGACAGTGGTATACATACCACGAATAAAAGATATGGGCTGAAAATACCCTATTCATGGGAAGCTCAACCCGAACCAGGAAAGCAGCAGCTTGCAGTTCGATACACAAATAGGAGTAAAGAGCGGGTACCAAAGCAAGCTGCTCTCCAAACGCCATCTGACAAGCCAGAAAAATATAGTGCGGCCTGATGTGCGTTCCATCTCCTCCGGTAAAAATAGCCTCACCCAGCCAATAAGCAAGGTAAACAGCGAGATCTCTCCGCAGCGCAATGCCAGAATGAATGGCTTATGTGTTTGCGAAGAATTCCTTCAAATTTTCTCGCATGGTGGAGATCTTCTTCAAACCCGGGTTCTTAGCCCTGGCTTCTTGGGTCGTACTCTCAGAAGACTCCCCACTTTCAAAGAAGTTGGAAGACAAAGAGCTACCACTCTTCTAACTGCTACACCAAACTTTCAAGCCCTCCTTCTCTTTCAAGAAATCATAGAAGGCGACGAGCTAAAAGTATAAAAGCCTAACCTCCCCAGACTGCTCCTCAAGGACACTGTCAATAGGCATAAACACTTCATAGAATTTGCCGAGGATAGGCAGCCCGGTGATGGCGCTCAGTTCCTTTAGAGAAAAACCAATCTCACCATTCGTGACAACGAAGGTATTGGTTTGTGGAAGGAACGACTCCAACATGGCCATGAAGGCTTCATCGGAGAAAGCCACGGTTTGCCGAAAAGCGCAAACCGCATAAAAAATCTTGGCCTCCTTCAGAATGGCTCCGCCAACCTGCAGGATATGATCAGTCCATGACTCCCAGCTCGAGTCAGTGCTGAAATGGCGACGAAGTCGAAAAGGCTTCACCCAATTGCTGTTGTCACCCTCGAAAAGGATGATCCGAACCTTGGTAGCTGCTGGCCAGCATCAAAATGTCCATACGGGCAGGCGACTTCTCTGCATAACCAGAAGGGCTACCAACAAAAACCCCGATCTTGATAACATTTGTCCTCTTCACCCAGCTTAGAGGATCTTCCCTCTTTGAGCATGTGGGGGAAAGGCTCATGATCGAGATAGTCCGATCAAAGGTCGACCGGGTAGAAACAGTCCTCTCCTCACCATCAGCTATGTAAGAGAACTGAAAATGTCAGGGACTGCATCACCAAAGAAGAAGGTAGGCTTGGGCACAATACTCTGATCGTCTGTGACCCAAGGACGACTGCTTACCATGACCTTATAAAATTCCTCAACCTTGAGAGCGATCAACTACTGTCTTGCCTCATCTCGGTTGAGAGAATCACACTCTTCGAAGTTCTTCTCGACATACTGGACCTTCTCCCAGGCCTACTGTACGGCCACATTAGAAGATCTGGTAGAACGGCGAGGCGCATCAATGACAGGCTCCTTACCCTTGTTCGTTCTGGAGGAACTGCCTGTAAAGGATGGAAAAATTGAAAATCAGTCATCAAAATGACGAAATTTTGCTAAAAAAAATTCTAGCGAAATTTTGGCATGGTTTCGGGGCAATTCCGAAGAAAAGGGAAAAACCCCGAAAGAAATAGGGAGCTTGAAGATGAGCCCAACATCGCTGCGAGCTCATAATCAATGGAGAATTCTCGAAGAAGGCTCGAACTCAAACATTGTTGCGAGATCAAGCCAAATCTTCTCAAATATCCACAAGATTGGAAAATGGCTCAACATTGCTGCGAGCTCCGGACTCCAAAATTTGCAAAGCTCCTCAAAAATCCCCGCAAGACCAAGAAAAGGCTCAACATTGCTGCGAGCTCCAAATCCCAAGACTTGCAGAAGATGTCCAGGTGTGCACTATCATACTTCCAATTCCATTTACAAAAAAAAATGTGTAGAAGGAAAGTTGTCATGCATGGGCATCTCGAAATCCGGGAAAGAAAGAAAAAAAGAAGAGAATAAGAGAATCTCTTTTCAAAAAAAAAAAATTTTTTTGCCCATAGGCCGTGGCCCACTACGACGTGGCAGTATGGCCAGGTCCGTACAGCCAAGAAAAGAGAAAAAAAAGAAAAAAAAGAAAAAAAAGAGAGAAAAAAATGTAAAAAAAAGGGGAAATCGTGAAAGAAAAAAAAAGAGAGAGAAAGAGAAAAAAAGAACGAAAGAAAGAGAAAAAAAGAAGAAAGAAAAAACGTGTGAAAAAAAAAGGGAAAAGAACACGTGAAAAAAAGGAAGAAAGAAAAAAGCAAGAAAAGGAAAGGAAAAGAAAAGAAAAGAAAAGAAAGAAACTTTTTTTCCTATTTCTAAATGAAGTTTCTTAAGGAAGAAGGAAACTTACTTGAAGCCATTGCTGGAGAAGAAGAAGAAAAATCTTGAAGATCCTTGAAGAAGAAGAAAAGTTCTTGATCTTGGAGCACTCTTGAAGACTTTTGCAAAATGAGAGCAATAGCAACAAGGGATCTAACCTCCTTGCTTTTATAAGAAAGAACAAACCAAAAGAGGAAAGAAGGAAAAAAGTAAGAAGGTAAGTGCTACAAATTAGCAACCTTCCTAAAAGAAAGGGATCTTGAGATATTCCTTCCGAAGGAGAAGATCCTTTGAGAGATTCTCTCCAAAAAGAGAGGGAATGTGAGAAACTTTCTCCCAAAGAAAGATACTTCGAGAAAATCTCTCCCAAAATCAAGGAAACTTGAAAGATTCTCTCCAAGTAAGAATATTTTTAGATATTATCGACAAAAAAAAAAAGAGATATCTTTAGATATTCTTCACAAAAATGACACTACATGAGATCTAAGCCATCTTTAAAGCTTAAGGTCCCATGGGCTAGCCCACATGAGCCAGGTTTGGCCACCTAGGCACTAAAAGTGGCTTTTAGTCAAAATTCCTCTTACCAAGAGCATACAAAAATGGTTCCATGCCTCCCTTGAGTTGATTGGACCATAAAAAAAATCTAAGCCTCATGAGTTTCCAAAAATCCAAACCATCCCACCTCATGAACCAAATTGAGCCAAAACCTTAAAATTGACATTCCACAAAAACCCAAACCACTCTAATGGACCCAAAATTGTCCAAAAGAGTGACCAAAAACCAAATCCTGGTCCCTAACTTGCCACATACAGCTTGTTGGGTCACAAGACCAAAAATCAAAATCCAAAATCCAACCCCCTATCCTACCACATACAGCTTGTTAGGTCATAAGGTCAAAAACGAAAATCTTCTTGACCGCCTGATGCACCACATAAAGCCTTTAGGTTCACAAGGTAAAAAAGGAAAAATCCAAAACCTAAAAACCTAATCCAAATGTCATTTTCAAAATTTTTCCTGATGGTACGTGATCTCTCTCACTGCCATAAAATCCCATTGGAAACTCAAAAGGCTACTCTATTAAAAGAAAAATGCTCAGAGACTCTTGGTCAAGTTAGAAGGTCTCTTTCAAAGTTTTCTTCAAGACACATCGACTGCAAAAGCTATGCAATTCGTCTCTATACCTCGAGGAGGCGTTTGTTGACACCAAAAATGTCACTTTGCCTTTTCAACATCAAAAGCTACATGGAGCCGCATCTTACCACAAATAGGCAGAGCTGCTTCAAGCATCAGATCTTGTCAGAATAAAATAAGAACTGCAAGATCCTTCAAAATAGCCAAAAGAAGGGTATGCATGAAGTTTTGGGCCATTTCGACACCATTTGGCCTAACTTCAACCCTCCAACGGCTGAGCAGGAGCCCCCGGCGGCGACAGTGTCAAAGATAACAAATCTTCGATTAGAGCTTATGGATGGTCTCAAAATACCTCCAAAAGGCTCCACGTCAAATTTTAAGTCAAACCGACACCATTTGACTCTCCATCAACTCTCGAGCGGGGAAATCAAGCCTCCCGGCGGTGAGAACCACCGATGCCACCACTCATCAAACAAAGCACATGGGTTGCTTCTACATGCTTCCAAAGGGCTACAAATTTTAGGTCATTCCGACAACGCTTGGCCTAACTTTGGCACTCGGAAACAAAATCAAGCCTACCGGCGGTGGAGCTCCCCGGGACCATGGCATCCAAATTGGAGCTAATGGATCGTCTCAAAATGACTCCAATAGGTAACCCTGAGAAACTCAACATAGACCTGATCATATCTAAAAGAGTCTGTTTCCTTCTTTCTGCTACTCCATTTTGTTGAGGCATACCAAGAGCAGACAACTGGGATGGAATCCCATTTTTTGATAAGTATCCCATAAAATCAGTGGAGAGATATACTCCTCCTCGATCTCATCGAAGAGTATTGATACTTTTACCTAAATGCTTTTCCGCTTCGACTTGAAACTCTTTGAACTTTTTATAAGTCTCAGACTTGCGGTGCATAAGGTATATGTATTCATGTCTCGAGTCATCATCGGTGAAAGTGATGAAATACTCGTATCCTTCTCTTGCTCTAAATTTATGGGTCCATACATATCAGTGTACACTAATTCCAATAAATCTTTGGCCTTTCCGCCCTTAGATGAGAATGGTTTTTTGATCATTATGCCTTCCAGATAGGATTCACAGACAGGCATTGGTTCTACCACCAATAAAGGCAAGATACCATCTTTCACTAGCCTGTCAATCCTGTTTAGGTTTATATCACCTAGCCTCTAGTGCCAAAGTTTTGTTGGATTTGATGAAGGTGACTAACTCGTTAAAGATGGTCTATTATTAGTTTCAGTGTCATGTATCTCATACATTGTGGGAGCCATTGATTACCTTGCCAAAATATATAAAAGTATCGTGTCTCTTTAAGACAATTTCAGTACCAAAAGTAATAGAATAACTCTTATTCATCATACTAGAAACTGAAATTCAAATTCCGTCTTAAAACGGTACATATAATGTATCTGACAAAATCAACTTAATATCTGAAAATAACGAAGTCACTACTCCCACTGTCACTACATCTGCCTTAGCTTCCAATCCCAGGTTAGCAATGATTTCTCCGCCACTAATCCTTCTGGTTAGCTATAACTCCTACAACGTATTACATATGTGATTAGTTGCACCGGAGTCTACACAACAGGATCCTGAAGTGCCAGTTGCAAAACTAACTTCAGAAACAAGTGACTCAATCATACCCGAGGTCCTTTTCTTAGACAGAAGATCTGGACAATTCCCTTTCCAATGTTCTGTCATACCACAGTGTAAACACTTTCCCTTTACTCTCGTACTCTTAGCCTTGGCCATACCATAAGTAGAACCATTCTCCACCTTAGGACCCTTGATGACTGATTTCTTCTTGCTATCTTGGTCTTTGCCTGTCGGCTTGGTCCTAGCAAATGCCTTTTCTGTCATGAGGGGATTTTGCTCTTTCTTCATGATTTCCTCAATCACTATCAGCTGGCAAGACAACTCAGCTAGTGATTGAAGGATCATGTCGATCTGCGATTCTGTATCAATCTTAGCACCCAGTACATCTAAATCATTCAGTGCGAAACTCATTTTCAACAAATGTTCCTGTACTGGGGTTTCCTCAGCCATCTTTGTGTTTATCAGCACCTTCATAACAGCTTGCCTAGCAGGTCTAACCTGATCCACAAACATCTCCTTTAAGTTCGATATATTATCGTATGCTGACTTATAGGATTGATGTTGGTGTTGTAAAACACTAGGCATGGATGCCTGTATAAAACATCTGGCCATCTCATTGTCTTTAGTCCACTTGGTGTAAAGGTCCTTCTCAAACTGTGGTGCATCAAGCTCAGGCTCAGGAAGGGAGGATATTGTAAGGACATATCTGCATCCTGAAACTGTCAGGACAATGTCCAGGGTCCTTTTCCAGTCTATAAAGTTGGATTCCATCAACTTATTCTGGTTGAGGATGGTCGCAAGTGGAAGAATAGTATTTGAATTCATGCTGAATTAACTGTAGCACATAACCATACATTCAATAAAGAATATTGATGACATTAGGGTTTAGTATTCTACCAAATTTATGTGGGAATCCTCATAACCAGAAAATTCAGAATACATCTGAATTCCAATCCCTGGGATATGCCTCCTTGGGGAGTGCGAATATGACCTAGATTGGTGCATATCAAAGTGAGTCAAAATTATTGATTAAGATTAACTATCCATGATCCCCTATCATTCATTATTATCTAGGTATCTCATACCAAATAATGTATGACTCCTGATTAGCTTATGTTTCTAAAATACATGAGGCAAATCCTTGGGGATACTACATCACTATTTTAGTTAAGTGTGACGTGTTAGTTTTACGATCTCGATCCATTAAGATTGATGTAATAAATTGATTAAATTCTTTATTTATTAATATATTCATGTTTTCCCTTCATGAGATGAATGGTGTTTTATTACTTAAATGCACATAACCAATATAAATGACATACTGGCTCATGAGATGAACCAGAGTCCATAAGTGTATTAGATATAACACATGTGTGTGGATGAGATCCACATACAAGAGACATGTGTCACAAATCTTATACTTAAATTGATTCACAACCAGTGATGAGATTAGGCATCTCATCCGACAAGGTTGCAGTTTTATGATCACTATGAAATAGTATAATCTGTCTCGATCATAGGAATGTAAGATTCTAGATCATTATACTGGTATATTAGATGTATTGAAGGACCATGAGAAGCACCTCAAGGATACCGTCTTTTCTTTAAAGGTTTGCTCTCATAATTTCCTAGCAATAGGCTCTCAACCCTGAGACATTGATGAACTCAAGTTTTTATCTATTCATTTGCTTTGAGTCACCAATGAGTGAGGCCATCTGTAAGTCAACACCTCGGTGTCTTGGGTACGTGATAGTAGGACTGTGGGAACATTTAATGGTCAAGATGGAATCTATCTTTTTCCCCTTATGCCAATTAATGGATCTATCATTGGTAAGTGTACACCCATCTTAATTAAGAGTTAATTGGATGGTACTAATGATTACTATAATTAATTGGCTCTCAAGGATATAAGATATGGATCTAAACTGGTGGGACAGTTTGACCAATTAATCCATGGATATTGATAGAGGGGCCTACTTGTAGTGATAAGAAAGTTTAGGGTCTTCATGTAATTTATTCCTAAGACTGGAGTTCAATTCCATTTATTTAGTGGAGTTATTTGCAATTAACTGTGGGCCCGGATTGCACATGAGATGTGGGGTCGGGGTGTCCCAGTTGGAGCCAGCTTTCTATGGAATCGATAGTGGTCCCCACGCTAGCCCAAGATTAGATCTTTACTAACTATATTTGAACTCAAAAAGGAAATCTACTATTTCTATTTGGAGTGAGACTTTTAATAGCGTTAATAGTGGAACAAAGGGTTACTAAGTATAATGGAAGTTGGACTTCTAATAATACACAAAGAGAGGAGTTGAAAAACTATAAAAGGAAAAGGAGGGAACCCCTTGGACGTTCCCCATGCTCAATTCCAAGGAGATTCACGCCCAAGGTTCCTAAGAGTGCAAGTGTTGCATTCCACTTCTTCCCCTCTCTCTCTTCTAGTTCCCTTCTAGTTTTCTTAGAGACTCTAGATAGTCTTTCTCTTGGAGATTCCACCATCTCTCTTGAGGAAAGAGATCTGAAGCCGGTTATAGCGTGGAAGACGATTGGGCATTGGAGATTCTGATTTTGGAAGAACTTTTTATCAAAGAGTTGAATCAAGTTCTCCATTAGAGCACAACCAAGCTCCATAGGTATTTTCTACTCCTTGTATGTTGTGGAGTTTCTTGGTTGCATGTTTAGTGCTGTTTCTATCTTCTTGGTAGGTTTGTTTGTTGATCATGATGGTTGAGATTGAGGACATGCATCCTGGATTGGGTTTTATTGGCTTTTTAGATAGGTGTTCATCACTTCTAAATGGTGAAAAGTTTTGAAACCTATCCTAGATGTCCACCCACTTCCAACAATTGGTATCAGTGCAATGCCTCATCTCTGATCATGAAGGTACGACAAGCTTGCTCCGTTCTTTGCATGAGATGCAAAGGAGATAAAGGAAGGGCTATGTTTTTGGATCGGTTTTATGGTTTTACTTGCTTTGATGGTAAATCCATGCTTGGACAGTCACAAAAGGGTTTAACAATTATGGAAGGATGATAAGAAGCCATTAGAACACTTCAAAAGTGTTTTGGAGTTGAATGGACATGAAAAGGAGAAACCCAAAATCTGATGTTCGTCTGTCCAGTCGACCGAGACCCGTGTCTTGTCGACCAAGTACTTGCAGTTGGGTCGACCGGGCTCTCTAGCCGGTCGACCGGGGACACTGCGACAGAACATGCAGTTTTTAGAATTTTTCTATTTCGGGTCTTCCATGTGTGTCCTATTGTTCCAGCATTGTTTGGCAGCCTATTTGTGTGTTTTGTGTGGTTGTATGAGATACTAACATGCAAGTTATCTTGTCCTCTCCATATGGCCCACAAGTCTTTTACTTTCCTTTATGGTTGATTGTTTTTAAAGGCTAAGTGTAAAGGGCATCATGGTTTCCTTTGTTTCCCATGAAAGGGCAAGGCATGATGGTTTCCCTATAGCCATTCTAATTTCAATCTTAGATTACCATGTGAGTCTCATTGTAGAGACATAGGGATTTATGTAATTTTCTAAATTTGTAAATACTGGCGATGTCTGAGACAAAGAAGGAAAGTGAAAGAAGGAAAGTGAAGTTGGACTCCTAATCAAAGAGTTTGAAGATTCCCAAAAGGTGTTTTGGAGTTGCCAAAAGATTTTAAGGAATTCCAAAGTTTTGGAAAGTCTAGAAGTCCAAGAAGTCTATTCCGCTTGGGCCATGTGGAGGAGAGGACTAGTTACTAATTTTAGCTTTTTCTATTTATGGATGAATGCTTGATTTAGAATGTTTCCAAATCTGATCCAAACATAACAAGTTACTATAATTGATCAAATCAAATTAATTTTTTGGAAAGATTTCTAATTAGTGTTGATGACCCAAGAGATGGACACAATGGTAACACTAATTTAAGAAACTAGACTTTCCTTAAAAATAACTTGACTTGGAATCAATATTTGATCATGTCGTGAGATGATTTGACGTTCATACATGTATATGTGGGCCCTAATACCTTAAAAGGAAAATCCTCAATTCTAAAATATTAAGTGGGAGCGGGGCATTAAATTGAGAAGTCCCCATGGTTTTCCACCATAGGTCCATTGTAAGGAAAGTATTAGCCTCACGCCATCTTGAGAATGGCCGTTCCCCACAGAGGGCTTTTATTTGTCTGGTTACTAGATATGGATCTCCCAAAAGGATAGTGTTGGTGAGACGGGGTGGGGGTTCACTCCCAAAGGAGGGGCTATCCACAACGGTTGTCAATCAATGTTACTTGGTGGGTCACACTTACCTAAAATAGTGATGTACTATCCCCAAGGATTTGCCTCATGTGTTTTAGAAACCAAAGATAATCGGGAGTCATACATTATTTGGTATGAGATACCTAGAGAATAGTGAATGATAGGGGATCATTAGTCTTAATTTTGACTTACTTTGATCCGCACCAATCTAGGTGATATTTGCACTCCCCAAGGAGGCATATCCTAGGGATTGGAATTCCGATGTATTCTAAATTTTAGTGGTCATAAGGATTACCACATAAATTTGGTAGAATACTAAACCCTAATGTCATTAATATTCATTAATTGAATGTATGGTTATGTGTTACAGTTTTTCAACATGAATTCCAATACTTTCAATCCACTTGCAACCATTCTCAACCAGAATAAGTTGGTTGGGATCCAACTATGTAGACTGGAAACGGAACCTGGATATTGTCCTGACTGTATTAGGATATAAATATGTCTTTACCATGTCCCCCCTTGATGAGCCTATGTCAGATGCACCACAGGAGGAGAAAGACCATTATGCCAAATGGACAAATGACAATGAGATGGCCAAATGTTACATTCAGGCATCCATGTCTAGTGTTTTGCAATACCAACATCAATCCTACAAGAATGCATACGATATAATATCGAACTTGAAGGAGATGTTTGCGGACCAGGGCAGGCCTGCTAGGCAGGCTGCTATGAGGGTGCTCATAAGCACCAAGATGGCTGAAGGTACACCAGTACAGGACCACATGCTAAAGATGATGGATTCATTGAATGAGTTAGATGTACTGGGTGCTGCGATTGATGCAGAATCGCAGTTTGACATAATCCTCGAGTCGCTATCAGATTCATTCAACCAGTTTAAGATAAATTATAATATGAATAAAATGAATCTGACCCTAGCTGAGCTGTCACGCCAGCTAGTAGCAACTGAGGGAATTATGAAGAAAAGGCCATCTGCCTTGATGACAGAAAAGTCAGATGCCAGGCCCAAACCGAAAGGCAAAGGCTGGATAGGCAAAAAGAAATCGGTCCCCAAGGGTCCTAAGGCGGAAAATGGTCCTAATGGTGGTGTGGCAAAGGCTATGGGTTCAGGGACTAAGGGAAAGTGTTTCCACTGTGGTAAGACAGGACATTGGAAGAGGAATTGTCCATATTTTCTGTCCAAGAAAAAGACCTCAGGTATGATTGAGTCACTTGTTTCTGAAGTTAGTTTTGCAATTGGTACTTCAGAATCCTGGTGTGTTGACTCTGGTGCAACTAATCACATCTGTAATTCGTTGCAAGGGTTCCGGAAAACCAGGAGGCTTAGTGATGGAGAAATCATTGTCAACCTAGGATCTGAAGCTAAGGCAGATGCGGTTTCAGTGGGAGTCATTACTTTATGTTTTCCAGATAATAAATTGATTTTGTCAGAC
The DNA here is from genome assembly GCA_029852735.1 of Persea americana. NCBI lineage: Eukaryota > Viridiplantae > Streptophyta > Magnoliopsida > Laurales > Lauraceae > Persea > Persea americana. The sequence goes on from CM056816.1 coordinate 23,235,528, forward strand.
ACATTATATGTACCGTCTTTGAGGCGGAATTTAATTTTAGTTTCTAGTTTGGTGAATAAAAGTTATTCTATTACTTTTGGTACTGAAGTTGTCATGAAGAGGAATTGTACTTTCATATGTTCTGGCAAGGTAATCAATGGATTTTATTTGTTAACTCCCACAATGTATGAGATACATGATACCGAGATAAATAATAGACCATCATTAAAGAGAAAATCACCTTCATCTAATCCAACAAAGGTTTGGCACCTGAGGCTAGTTGACATTAACCTAAACATGATTGATAGGCTAGTGAAAGAGGATATCTTGCCTTCACTGGTGGTAGAACCAATGCCTGTCTGCGAATCCTGTCTAGAAGGCAAAGTGACCAAAAGACCCTTTTCATCTAAGGGCAATAGGGCCAAAGATTTATTAGAATTAGTTCATACATATGTGTGTGGACCTATAAATGTTAGAGCGAGAGGAGGATATGAGTACTTCATCACTTTCACAGATGATTCAAGATATGGATACATACACCTTATGCACCGCAAGTTCGAGGCTTTTGAAAAGTTCAAAGAGTTTCGAGCGGAAGCGGAAAAGCAATTAGGTAAAAGTATCAAGACTTTTCGATCAGATCAAGGAGGAGAATATCTCTTAGCTGACTTTATTGGATACTTATCAGAGAATGGGATTATATCCCAGTTATCTGCTCCTGGTATGCCTTAACAGAATGGAGTATCAGAAAGAAAGAACCGGACTCTTTTAGATATAATTAGGGCCATGATGAGTTTCACAGGATTACCTATATCCTTTTGGGGATATGCTTTAGATACTGCAATGTACATACTAAACCCCGTACCATCTAAGTCTGTAACTAAGACTCCCCAGGACTTATGGTCTGGGCGAAAGCCTAGTCTGCAACATTCACATATTTGGGGTTGTCCAGCACATTTGCTGAAGGTAAAGACGGATAAGTTGGAATCGAAGTCAGAAGAGTGCACCTTTGTAGGATATCCTAAAGGAATTAAAGGTTGGATATTCTATAATTCCAGAGAGCAGAAAGTGCTTGTCAGCACCAATGCGGTTTTTCTGGAGGAAGATTATATGATTGACCGGAAATCTTTAGAAAAGGTTATCTTAGAAGAGATTCAAGAAAATTCAATTTCAAATCCTAGTATGACCGAACTTAAAGAGAATCCACCCATACCTAACCCAGTAGTTACACCAGTGCCTCGTTGTAGGGGGAGGATTGTCAGGCCCCCTGACAGGTTCTCGTTTTTGGGAGAGTCTTACGAGACAATCTCGGAAGAACTGGAACAAGATCCCTGCAACTATAATGAAGCAATCAATGATATAAATTCGGGATGTTGGCAAGAACCTATGAAAGTTGAAATGGAGTCGATGTATTCTAATCAGGTCTGGACACTTGTGGACTTGCCTGCCAATATTGAACCTATTAGGTGCAAGTGGGTCTACAAGAGGAAGAGAGGGCCGGACAGAAGAGTCGAAACCTTTAAGGCCAGGCTTGTTGCGAAAGGGTATACCCAGAAAGAAGGTATCGACTATGAGGAGACCTTCTCGCCGGTAGCCATGCTCAAGTCTATCCGGATACCCTTATCCATTGCGGCTCATCTCGATTACGAGATTTGGCAAATGGATGTCAAGACGGCATTTCTCAATGGCCATCTTGAAGAAGACATCTATATGATGCAACTAGACGGTTTTGTGGCTAAAAAACATGAGTAAATAGTTTGCAAACTGTAGAAATCCATTTATAGATTAAAGCAGGCATCCCGAAGCTGGAACATCCGTTTTGACCAGGCAATCAAAGCATTTGGTTTTTGTCAAAATCCGGATGAGTCATGTGTGTATATGAAAAGTGAAGGAGACAGGAAAGTTTTTCTGTTATTATATGTCGATGACATTCTTCTTCTCGGGAGAGACATAGGAATGCTGTCTACAATAAAAGTTTGGTTGGCCAAGACTTTTGATATGAAAGACTTGGGAGAAGCTAGCTATATCCTAGGGATCAACCTCCATCGAGACCTGAAAAATAGGGTGATTGGCTTATCTCAAGCTGCATACATAGATAAGGTACTAGTGCGGTTTGCAATGCAAGACTCCAAGAAGGGTATCACACCTTTTAGGCATGGAGTGCACCTTTCCAAGGATCAGTGTCCAAGGACACCTTAGGAAAAGGAGCAAATGAGAGAAGTGCCATATGCCTCAGCTGTTGGTAGCCTCATGTATGCTATGCTTTGTACTAGACATATATCTGTCATGCAGTGGGCTTAGTCAACAGATATCAGTCTAAACCAGGTCCTGACCATTTGACTGCTGTGAAGTGTATTATCAAATACTTGAGAAGGACTAGAGATTACATGTTAATTTATGGCAATGATGAGTTAATCTCAGTCGGTTACACAGATTCCGACTTCATGTCAGATAAGGATTCCAGGAAATCAACCTCTGGGTATGTGTTTATGCTTGGCTGCGGAGCTATCAACTAGAGGAGTATTAAACAGGAATGTACCGCTGATTCCACCTCAGAAGCTGAATATGTGGCAGCTTGTGAAGCAGCTAAGGAAGCAGTTTAGCTCAAAAGATTCCTTATGGAACTTGGAGTGGTACCTTTGGCGCGACAGCCGCTCACAATTTACTGTGACAGCAGCGAGGCAGTCGCACAGTCCAAGGAACCCAGAAGCCATAAAAGCCAAAAACATATACAGAGGAAATATCATTTGGTCAGAGAGATTGTGCAGAGAGGTGACATTGTCATTACCAAGATAGCATCTGTGGATAATCTCGCAATCCCTTTACTAAGCCTTTGACTACCAAAGTCTTTGAGCAGCATGTGGATGGGATGGGCATGCGATGCAACCCTGACTGGCAATGAGCCCAAGTGGGAGATTGTTAGTCTTATGGTCTCAATCCATTAAGATTGATGTAATAAATTGATTAAATTCTTTATTTATTATTATATTCATGTTTTCCCTTCATGAGATGAATGATGTTTTATTACTTAAATGCACATAACCAATACAAATGACATACTGACTCATGAGATGAACCGGAGTCCATAAGTGTATTAGATGTAACACATGTGTGTGGATGAGATCCACATACAAGAGACATGTGTCACAAATCTTATACTTAAATTGATTCACAACCAGTGATGAGATTAGGCATCTCATCCGACAAGGTTGCAGTTTTATGATCACTATGAAATAGTATAATCTGTCTCGATCATAGGAATGTAAGATTCTAGATCATTATACTGGTATATTAGATGTATTGAAGGACCATGAGAAGCACCTCAAAGATACTGTCTTTTCTTTAAAGGTTTGCTCTTATAATTTCCTAGCAATAGGCTCTCAACCCTGAGACATTGATGAACTCAAGTTTTTATCTATTCATTTGCTTTGAGTCACCAATGAGTGAGGCCATCTGTAGGTCAACACCTCGGTGTCTTGGGTACGTGATAGTAGGACTGTGGGAACATTTAATGGTCAAGATGGAATCTATCTTTTTCCCCTTATGCCAATTAATGGATCTATCATTGGTAAGTGTACACCCATCTTAATTAAGAGTTAATTGGATGGTACTAATAATTACTATAATTAATTGGCTCTCAAGGATATAAGATATGGATCTAAACTGGTGGGACAGTTTGACCAATTAATCCATGGATATTGATAGAGGGGCCTACTTGTAGTGATAAGAAAGTTTAGGGTCTTCATGTAATTTATTCCTAAGACTGGAGTTCAATTCCATTTATTTAGTGGAGTTATTTGCAATTAACTGTGGGCCCGGATTGCACATGAGATGTGGGGTCGGGGTGTCCCAGTTGGAGCCAGCTTTCTATGGAATCGATAGTGGTCCCCACGCTAGCCCAAGATTAGATCTTTACTAATTATATTTGAACTCAAAAAGGAAATCTACTATTTCTATTTGGAGTGAGACTTTTAATAGCGTTAATAGTGGAACAAAGGGTTACTAAGTATAATGGAAGTTGGACTTCTAATAATACACAAAGAGAGGAGTTGAAAAACTATAAAAGGAAAAGGAGGAAACCCCTTGGACGTTCCCCATGCTCAATTCCAAGGAGATTCACGCCCAAGGTTCCTAAGAGTGCAAGTGTTGCATTCCACTTCTTCCCCTATCTCTCTTCTAGTTCCCTTCTAGTTTCCTTAGAGATTCTAGATAGTCTTTCTCTTGGAGATTCCACCATCTCTCTTGAGGAAAGAGATTTGAAGCCGGTTATAGCGTGGAAGACGATTGGGCATTGGAGATTCTGATTTTGGAAGAGCTTTTTATCAAAGAGTTGAATCAAGTTCTCCATTAGAGCACAACCAAGCTCCATAGGTATTTTCTACTCCTTGTATGTTGTGGAGTTTCTTGGTTGCATGTTTAGTGCTGTTTCTATCTTCTTGGTAGGTTTGTTTGTTGATCATGATGGTTGAGATTGAGGACATGCATCCTGGATTGGGTTTTATTGGCTTTTTAGATAGGTGTTCATCACTTCTAAATGGTGAAAAGTTTTGAAACCTATCCTAGATGTCCACCCACTTCCAACATGACCCACCAATTAGCATTACGTGACAACCATTGTGAGCAGCTCCTTGTGGAGTGAACCCCGACCCCGTCTCACCAACACTATCCTTTTGGGAGATCCATATCTAGTAACCAGACAAATAAAAGCCCTCTGTTTGGAACGGCCATTCTCAAGATGGCACGAGGCTAATACTTTCCTTACAATGGACCTATGGTGGAAAACCATGGGGATATAGGATTTAAATGCCCCGCTCCCACTTAATATTTTAGATTTGAGGATTTTCCTTTTAAGGTATTAGGGCCCACATATATACATATGAACATCAAATCATCTCATGATATGATCAAAGATTGGTTCCAAGTCAAGTTATTTTAAGGAAAGTCTAGTTTCTTAAAATTAGTATTACCAATGTGTCCATCTTATGCATCATCAACACTAATTAAAACTCTTTCCAAAAATTAATTTGATTTGACCAATTTTAGTAACTTGCTATGTTTGGATCAGATTTGAAAACATTCTAAATCAAGCATTCATCCACAAATAGAAAATGCTAAAAATAGTAACTAGTCCTCTCCTCCACATGGCTCTAGCGGAATAGACTTCTTGGACTTCTAGACTTTCCAAAACTTTGGAATTCTTCAAAATCTTTGGGCATCTCCAAAACACTTTTTGGTAATCTTCAAACTCTTTGATTAGGAGTCCAACTTCACATTCTTTCTTCGTCTCGGATATCACCGGAATTTACAAATTTAGAAAATTACATAAATTCCTATGTCTCTACAATGAGACTTACATGGCAATCTAAACATGGAAATAAAAGGGCTATAGGGAAACCATCATGCCTTGCCCTTTCATGGGAAACCAAGGAAACCATGATGCCTTTTACACTTAGCCTTAAATAAACCAATAAGCATATAAAGAAAATAAAAGACTTGTGGGCCATATGGAGATGACATGATAACCTGCGAGTTAGTATCTCATACAACCAAGCAACTCACAAAACCGGTTTACCAAACAACAATGGAAAAACAAGATGCCAAAAATTGCCACCTTTGTAAATCATGCACTTCATAAAGGGGGTCCGGGGGTGTCCCTAGGCGGGGTTCGAACATCAGCAGCATGGGTTTTTCTGTTTTGTATCCAAACGACTCCAAAACCCTTCTAAAGTCTCCCAATGGCTTCCTACCATCCTTCCATCATTGTTAAACCCTTTAGTGACTATGCAAACATGAATCTACTAATAACCAAGCAAATTCATCAAAATTGATCTAAACACAACCCTTGCTCTATCTTCTTCGCATCTCATGCAAAGATCAGAACAGGCTTACTGATCTAACATGATTAGAGATGAGGTATGACTCTAATACCAATTGTTGGAAATAGGTGGGCCTCTAGGATAGGTTTTCAAAACTTTTGACCCACTCGACTCAGGGATCAACTACCCAGAAGGCTACAAAAACCTAATCCAGGATCCATGTCCTCTTTCTCATGATCATATACAGTAGAAAACTCTATCTAGAAGATAGAAATAGCAGTATACAAGCAACCATGAAATCCACAACATACAATGAAGTAGATCATACCTATGGAGCTCGGTTGTGCTCTAATGGAGGAGTTGATTTCTTTCTTTGATGATGAAACACTTTCATAAACCAAATCAGTATCTCCAAGACCCAATCGTCTTCCACGCTATGACCCGCTTCAGATCTCTTTTCCTCAAGAAGATGGTGGAATCTCCAAGAGAAAAACTAACTAGAAACTCAAGGGAAACCGAAAGACAAACTAGAAGAAGAAGGAGAGAGAGAGGATGTGCAACTCTTGCACTTCAATGGGCTGGGAGTGAATCCCTAGAAGGATTTAGTGCATGGACGTCCAAGGGCCTCCTCTCCTCTCCTATTTATAGCTTTATGCAACTCCTCTTTGTTTATTATTAGAAGTCTAACTTCCATAATAATTAGTAACTCACTATTCCTACTATTACCACTATTAGAAGTCTCACTTCAAATAGAAAAAGTAGTTTTCCTTTTTGAGTTCAAATAGAATTAGTAATGATCCAATCTTGGGCTAGCGTGGGGACCAATAGGGATTCCATAGAAAGCTGGCTCCAACTGGGACACCGCGACCCCACATCTCATGTGCAATCCGGGCCCGTAGTTAATTGCAAATAACTCCACTATATAAATGCAATTGAACTCCAGTCTTAGGAATAAATTACATGAAGACCCTAAACTTCCCATTGTCCACATGTAGGCCCCTCCATCAATATCCATGGATCAATTGGACCTGTCTTTCAAACTTAGATCCATATCTTATTATCCTTGTGCCCCAATTATAATGATCATTTGGTACCGATCCAATTAACTCTTAATTGGAATGGGCGCGCACTTACCAATGATAAATCCATTAATTGGCACAAGGGGATACTAAAGATAGATTCCATCTTGACCATCGAATGTTCCCATAGCTCTACTACCACGTACCCAAATCACCGATGTGTTGACCTACAATTGGCCTCACTCATTGGTGACTCAAAGCAAATGAATAAATAGAAACTTGAGTTCATTAATGTCTCAGGATTAAGAGCCTATTGCTAGGGAATTATGAGAGCAGACCTTTAAAGTAAAGACAATGTTCATAAGGTGCTTCTCATGGTCCTTCAATACATCCAATGTACCAGTACTATGATCCAGAATCTTACATTCTGATGATCAAGACAAATCACACTATCTCATAGTAATCATATTACTGCAACCTTGTTAGATGAGATGTCCAGTCTCATTACTGGTTGTGAAGATATTCAAGTATAAGATTTGCTATACATGTCTCCCATATGTGGTTCTCATCCATACACATGTATTGCATTTAGTATACTTATGGACTCCAGTTCATCTCATGAACCATCATGTCATTCGTATTAGTTATGTGCAAATAAATAATAAAACACCATCATCTTATGAAAGGAAAGCATGAATGTATTGATAAATAAAGAAATTAATCAATTTATTTCATCAATCTTAATGGATTGAGACCATAAAACTAACATATGGAGCATCAATGCCATTAATGCCTATAAACTCTCATAATGGCCACCAAAAGCCTATAAATAGGCGGTCATTCCAAGGAGAAAGGGTCCTGGAAAATTGTCTTGTAAAATCTATGCGCATAGAAGCTCTCCTACTCTGAAGAAACTCTACTGCAAACACTACAAGGTGATTGAAGTCTCTTGGGAGGCCACCCCCCCCCCAAAGTTTCCCCTCTCCTTCTATCCAACATGGCCTAGATGTGGCTTTTCAGCCTGTCTACCCGGCTTTTTATTGGATATAGGACCTTCCTTTGGTCTTTGTCCTCTAAGAATCTGAGATCCAGGCCAAGCCAAGTGAATCAAAAGCATCACGTGTTCTTATCTAAAAAACGATGGCGGAGTCTATACATGACTCGCGACCACTGATCTGAACAAGTCCCCAAAATCTCCTGAGAAGTTAGATTCCTTTTTCTTACTTTTCTATTGTATTTTTTATTTTTTTAAGAGACAAAAAAATCACAATTCTTGTCTTTCATTATTGACAAGATTTGTAAATCGCCTTTCATGGAAAAATTGCCTTCTATGGCACAAAACCACCTTTTACGGCAAACTAAAGAAAATCACCTTTCACGGCATTCTAAATCTGTCTCTTTCTTTAAAATATATGTACAATGGAAAGTTAGAAAAAAAGTTGATTTCCTTTTCTACTTGTGAAGGTGAATCTCTGGATCACCATTTCAAATTCCAAGTAGAATAGAAAATCTCGCATACTCGTACAAAAATGTTGATGCTCGCTTTTTTCACCCCGCCATACACCGACAGACCCAGGGCGGAGGAAGGCGAGAAGCCAAGTCCATCATGGACCGCATTAATTTGTCATAAAATGGGTCATTAACTGTATTAAGTGGCCACCAAAGCATTTGAAGAGTCGCGGGCCACGCCGCATCTTTTGGAATTCTACCCGCGATGTAAGAAGCCTTAATCCTTGATGGATTTTCATGCCAATTATTGTCGGATGATCATGTAATTTCAGACATTAATTGCTACATGTGGGCCGGTACCATATGTCTTGTCGATTTCTTGATCGATCGGGCAGAAAGTGTGCTTTCTTGGTTGGCCAGTTGGCAATTTCGAAGAGTTTGATGATTAACCCATAATTTGACGGCGAATCTGTGATGTTGATGAAGATCGATAGATTTCATGCGCCGAAAATCACAAAGGCCAAATAGCCTGGAACGCACAATGGGTTTTTGGCGGAAATCCAGCGACCCGGATTTTCTAGGATAGTCGGCGACCATGGGGCCTTTTGCCCCTTTCTATCGCTGATTTTCAACCGTTTTCTTTTTTTTTTTTCTCGCTTCTTTCTTCTTTGATATTTTCTTGGCATTTTTGCACATATTTTGGAATGATTTCCCTGTAGAAAACTTGATGAGAAGCCGTGCAAATCAGACAGTAAAGTTTTTTATTTTCTGGGAAAGCCGAAGACTTTGTCGCGTAGAATTGCCGATTTGCCGTCAGAAGCCAAAATTGCATCAAACGATGTCGAAATGACCTAGGCAAGGGACTTTGGTCACCTTATAGTGGTGGTTGCTATAGAGCTTCTTCAACATAGGGGAGATCTTCGTTGGAGCGTCGTAGCAAAGTTATATGTCGTGTCCCTTCAAATGGTGGAAATTGCCTCCTTTTATAGACTTTCTATGACCAGGAGAGGAGTTTATGGGCTTTAAATACATTAAGTGCAATAATGCTCCATGATGAGAGGAGTTACAAGTTTTTAAATTTGTATTTTTGTAACTCTTTTTTTTTTTAAATTTGATTGCCCGTTGGAGAATATTGGGCTTTTAATTGCCTTTATTCGCCATGATGGGAGGAGTTATATGGTTTAATGCCATGATTGTACTTGACTTGTAACTCCTATTTCTTGGCTTCTGATTGGGCCATCAACAACAATGAGTAATTGACTACTTTAATTTGTCATAAAATGGGTCATTAACTGTATTAAGTGGCCGCCAAAGCATTTGAAGAGTCGCAGGCCACGCCGCGTCTTTTGGAATTCTACCTGCGATGTAGGAAGTCTTGATCGTTGATGGATTTTCATGCCGATTATTGTCGGAGGATCATGTAATTTCAAATATTAATTGCTACATGTGGGCCGGTACCATATATCCTCTCGATTTCTCGATTGGTTGGGCAGAAAGTGTGCTTTCCTGGTTGGCCAGTTGGCGATTTCGAAGAGTTCGATGATTAACCCATGATTTGACGGCGAATCCCTAATGTTGATGAAGATCGATAGATTTCATGTGCCGAAAATCACTGATGCCAAACAGCCTGGAACGCACAATGGGTTTTGTCGCGACCCCCGGATCGAGGTCCCCGAATCCGGGCCCACGACTGGGGGATTATGTGTTGCATCCAACCAACTGTCCTTCTGTGATTAACCCACAGGTTTCCGCAGTGAGGATTCTCAAAACAAACATGGGACTTATCTCACATGAACAATGGTTTGCGGAAGCGTGCAAATAATCTTATCTATAATATACATGTGTCATAACATCAACTTACATAAGTTAAATCATCATCACGATAATAAATCAGAGGAGGAAACATAAGCATCGCATTCTCAAGATTTGTTCAAGTTTGAGATAACAAAAGTATGTTAAGTTTAAGATTACATTTCCCCAAAGTATGAAAAGACCAACAAAGGCCATACAACCCAAAACAACAAAAACAACTATTCCCATCCAAGTATCGTGCTCAAGACCCCACCCGACGTCTATAGGACGTCGTCGGGTTGCCACTCTCGGGCAGGGGGTGGCTCAAAAGCCTCCTCCGGGCACTCCTCCTCAGGGGCAACGGCTCCTACATCTAAACACCAAAGCAAAAGGGTTAGACACAATGGTCTAGCAGGTGATCAATTTAGACATAATATAAATCAATTGAAATCTAAAATAATCAATGCTTAAAACATGACATGAGTTTTGAACAAAACATATTTAAAGTACAAAGCAAAACTAGCGTGATTTCAAGAAAATAACATGATTCATTAATCCACGATGAGCTTATCCTTTCTTCGTCATACTTGATGACAAGAGCAAGCAAAGCGAAACAAAATGAAATGAAACAAAACGAAAGTCCGAGCCACACAAGGTGGCGGGAAAAACCAGCTGTGGAACCGGACAAAACAAGAATGTGTACAATTGCACGACTAATCTGCAGATTGTCCTTATGTTTAAGGACCCCCTAACTAGTGGATTAGACTGAGAGGGCAGTCTAAGCTCAGTGGTATTCAATGATATTCATGTATGCACAAACATGTCGATACTTGTACAAAACTTATCGAAAATGGAGGAAAACACTTATCAAAACAATGCAAAACGAAACTAACAAGAGTGACATAAGCCATAGAGAAATATGACTGAAAAGTGTTCCCCAACAAAGTTCTTGAACAATTCAAAACAAAACTTATACTTGTAAAACACAGCAAGGACTAACGACATTCATCGTAGCAAATCACAATCCCAAAGCGAAGTTGCCAAGCATATGTTAAGACCTTTCATTTGATTTTCATGTGGTTGAGACCCAAATGTCTTAATGACATAGAGATTGGTGTTTCGAAAGCTAAAAGGACATTTTAAGGCCTCAAGCACAGAAACTCAATTTTGAAAGTTCCTAATCATATTCAGGTTTTCAATCCCAAGAACCTCCCACAAGATAAATCAATTTTGAAAACTCGGTCATCTCTCGGTTACCTGTCAGCTAGCCGAGTAGGTGTCTGTCGGTTAGCCGTCAGCTGACCGGCGGCTGACCGCCAGATCTCCTGACAGGAAAATCACCATTCTGGAAATGGAACCGAATGTCGCTCGGTTGGCTGTCGGTCAACCGAGGTTGTGCATGTCGGTTGGCCGACAGCTAACCGATGATTCCCTTCACAAAACACGCTTCGGGAAGTGGAACCGAACTGGACTCGGTTGGCTATCGGCTGACCGTAATGGGCATGTCAGCTAGCCGCCAACTGACCGACTGTGCTCGGTAGCCCAGATCAAGTCAGCTTTTTCAATTCTTTCTTCTTCCATTCTTGCTCCATTCGACCTCATTTCTTCCTTTGTCAAATCCCTGCATTCCCCTTGAGCCTCCATGCTCTCCAAGTGTCATTCTCACACAATTTTAACAACCATTGCATTAATCCATTTCACAACATACTCCTCCACTCTTTCATCCATTTACAAAATATTTAGACAACATAAAAGCCACTTAAATTGAATGAAAACCATCAAGATAAAGCTACTAGCATATGCATTTCAAACTAACCGAAATTTCTAACCACAACATATATTTGAATGAATACATTGTTCAACTAAAATGGAGAAAATACCAAAACATTGAAATCAAATCATTCAAACATTGCATGCATCAAGAAAAGCTAAGTTGATCACTTGCCTTGACAATAGCTAATCCAAAGGTTCCTCAAACTCCTACCCAAAAGAGAGCCACTAAATCTACACAAAAGCCCCAAGAAAACATTCCAAAAATCATCATTTTGGGTAGCCAAAACCCCCATTTCAAAATGGGTTTGCATGTTAGAGAAATGAAATCCTAATGGGTTCAAAAGACCACATTGAAGGGGAGAAGAAGATTCCTTACCTGAAGCTTGCTAAACGAGGAGAAGAGGAGAAAATGGAGTGCAACCACAACTGGAAACTCCAAGGAAATGGTAGCAATGGAATCCTTGAGTTGAGAGGAAGAAGAGGATGGTTTCAGATCTTGATTTGGAAGTCTCTAGCTATGGCATGCAAGGAGAACAAGGGGAGGAACAAGAACTTTTTCTCAGCTGGTTCAAGAGAAGAAAACTGTAGGAGAAGACGCCTGATCGTGAGGTGAGTTGGGAGAGAAGAAGGCAACCCACTTAAGTCAAATGGGTTGTGGGTCCCATTGACTTCAAATTTTGCGATGGATAAAACACTGGCTTACGGGCCCTGGATGAAATCGATGCAGAAGACAAAATCGATCACTGAGAAATCTAGTTTCCAAAAAGTACAGATTTGGCATAGTTTTGAGATTTTAAAATTTGGGTCCAGATTTGGGGTGAAATGACTGATTTACCCTTTTGGGGCCAAAACTTGGGTTTCTGGGCCTCAAACATGAATAAGTTGAACACAAAAGTTGAAAGGTAAAATAAAACCATTCAAAAGAGATAAAATCACGATTAAAATCAAGACAACTAGAATTTCCCCCCAAGCTTACACGTACACTCAAGGCACCCCTGAGTGTAATTGAATATCATAAACGCTCTCAAAATTCCCCAAAGCTAATTCCAACTAAGTTGAGTCAATTTCTAACCCAGGAACGCTAAACCCACATTATAACTAAGCAGACACTTAATAAGTACTAATTGTGCTAATCCTGGGTTAGGGTTTGACAGGTTTTTGGCGAAAATCCGGCGACCTCGATTTTCTAGGATAGCCGGCGACCATGGGGCCTTTTGCCCCTTTCTGTCACTGATTTTCGTCTATTTTCTTATTTTTTGCCGCTTTTTTCTTCTTTGATATTTTTCTTGGCGTTTTTGCACATATTTTGGAATGATTTCCCTGTAGAAAACTTGATGAGAAGCTGTGCAAATCAGAGGGTAAAGCTTTTGATTTTCCGGGAAAGCCAAAGACTTTGTTGCGTAGAATTGCTGATTTACAGTCAAAAGCCAAAACTGCTTCAAACGATGTCGAAATGACTTGAAACTTGAGGTGAAGCCTCCTGGGCAATAAATAAGACCAACCACAGGCTTTTGTTTGAGTTTTGAAGCCATGTGGGGTCTTGTCGCCAGTAGACATGATTTTATTGCGAGGAATATACCGCGCTTTGATGTATGGTCAACCCATGTCCGATTGACCTGAAATTTGACAAGGAGCCTATTGGAGTCATTTCAAGATGATCAATTAGCTCTGATTTAAAAATCATAGTTCCGAGGGGCTCCCCCGCCTGGAGGCCTGATTTAGCTACTAGGAGTCAAAGTCTGGCCAAATGTTGTCGAAATGACCTAAAACTTGACATCGAAATGATGGACTCGCTTTTTCAGTTCGTGGGACTACCAAGGCAGTGGACGTGAGTGTCCGTGGGGCCCAACCCTTTCGTGACTGAAGACGAAGCGAGCATCAACATATTTTGTACAGGTATGCCAGATTTTCTACTCTACTTGGAATTGAGAAGTGGTGGTCCGCATATCCACCTTCACAAATAGAAAAGGAAACCAATTTTTTTATAATTTTTATTGCACATTTATTTAAGAAAAGAGACTTGGTTTGCCGTAAAAGGCGATTTACAATTCTTATCAAAATGTAAAGACAAGTGTTGTGATTTTTTTCATCTCTTTAGAAAAATACAAACTACAATGAAAAGTAAGAAAATGAAATCTAACTTCTTAGGAGATTGTGGGGAATCGTTCAGATTGACAGTCGCAAGTCATGTATGAACTTCGCCATCATCATTCAGATGAGAACTGAGGACGCTTTTGATTTGCTTGGCTCGGCTTGAACCTCAGATTTTTAGAGGATAAAGGTCAGAAATAGGTCCTATATCCAATAAAAAGCTAAGTAGATGGGCTAAAAAGCCACGTCTAAGCCATGTAGAAGGAGAAGGCCTTTAGAGGGTGGGGGGCGGGGGGGGGGCGGGGGGGGTGGGGGGGTTGGCCCCTCCAAGGGACTTTGGTCACCTTGTAGTGGTGGTTGCTACAAAATTTCTTCAAAGGAGAGGAAGTCGTTTACCAACTTTTGCAGAGATTTTTTTTAATTTTTCCGGAGGATCGAGGATTGCAAATTTAGACCCTTGAAATCGTGGAAATGGACTCCTTTTATAGCCTTTTGGTGGCCATGAGGTGGGTTTATGAGCATTGATTCCATTAATGCACCATTATGGGAGGAGTTACAAGTTTTTAATTTTTTATTTTTTAACTCAATTTTTTTTGGCTTTTGATTGGTCGATGGAGATTAATGGGCATTTAATTGCCTTTAAGCTCTATGATGGGAAGAGTTACATGGTTTAATGCCATGATTGCACTTGACTTGTAACTCTCATTTCTTGGCTTTTGATTGGGTCGTCCAAAATAATGAGTAAATGACCGCATTAATTTATCATAAAACGGGTCATTAACTGCATTAAGTGGTTGACAAGGCATTTGAAGAGTCGTGGGCCACGCCGTGTCTTTTGGAATTCTTCCCACGATGTAGGAGGCTTGATCACCGATTGATCTTCATGCAGATTGATGTCGGATGATCACGTAACTTCATACATCAATTGCTACTGATGGGCCAGTAACATCTTTCCTATCGATTTCTCGATCGATCAGACAGAGTGTGTGTTCTTAGTCTGCCAGTTGGCGATTTCGAAGCATCCGATGACGATCCCATGATTTTGGTAGCGGATTCGTGATGTTGACGAAGATCGATAGATTTCATGCGTCGAAAATCACTAGGGCTAAACATCTCAAAACGCAAATAGGGACCAAAAAATGGTCTTTCAGCGAAAATCCGGCGACCTTGGAAATCCGGCGTGTCGCGACCCCTAACCGGGGGTCCGGGCCCGCGAGGAGTGATTTATGGTGTTGATGTGTGATTAGAACCATAATTACTTTGGATATGCATTCACTAAATTTCACACAGGTTTCCGCTGTGAGGATTTCACAAGCACTCGCAAAACATTTACATTGGTGCGGAAGCGTGTAGCAAATCAAATTCGTAATCCATTCCACAATATAAGAATGATAAATGCATAAAACTGACAGGATGTCGGAGTGAGCATTAATTTCATTGGCTTAACCCAAAATATAAAGTTAGAAGGTTAAACAAAAGTTAGTTACTTAAACATTCCCCAAAAATAATGGCCAACAAAGGCCAGTACATCCAAAAGTATAAATCAAAAGTAAACCAATAATCCCCCAAAATATGTTCGTAACTCAAAGCTAAACTCAATGTCTAAATGACATTGTCAGCCTGCCACTTTACTAAGCGCTGCGGTTCACTGACCGCCTCCTCCTGCTCCTCCTCAAAGGCAATAAAGGGGACTGGACCTGAGTACCATAAAAATGGGTCAAACACGACGGTCTGGCAGGTGGGTGAATAGATAATACAATAAGAGAAATCGAAAGATAAAGTTTAAGAGACATTGAAATCTGTCCAAACATGTATTTCAATAAAACATTGTATATCATTTGTCCAAATGCATATATAAAATAAAACATGCAGGATATCAAAGAACAGGGAACTAGCAAGATGGCAACCACACTAAAGCTAAATCCTCTCCATCACTAACGTGATGAGAGCACATTCAGTGCATTGGGCTCTAACACACAAAGTGACGAGAACCAATAATATAAAAGAGCTATCCTAATCCAAACTTAATCAAATTCCACTAATCTCACGTATAACTAAAGTACGTCTTAATTAACACTAATCGGAAACTCTCAGGGCGGGGTCTTACATCCTCCACCCTTTAGGGCATTTGATCCTCCAAATGAAGCATAATTACTAACCTCGGGTAGTAGATGCGGATACTTCCTTTGAACTTAATCCCGTAATTCCCACGTTGCCTCTTCAGGTCCATGATTTTCCTAAAGCACTTTCACCCAGTGAATTGTCCTTGCTCTCAGCTCTTGTTCCTTTGTGTCAATAATCTGAATCAACTTTTCAACATAGGTAGCATCTTCTCTGATCTCCAACGGCTCATGGCGGAGTACGTGCGAAGGGTCGGGGACATACGACTTCAACATAGACACATGGAACACATTGTGCATGCCGGAAAGCTCAGGTGGTAAGGCTAATCTATAAGCCACGTCACCAATCTTGCTCACGATATCATATGGTCCAATATATCTCCGCGATAACTTGCCTTTGTGCCCGAATCTCAGAGTTCCTCTAGTAGGTGACACTTTCAGGAAAACCTTATCTCCTTCCTTAAACTGCAAGTCCGTTTGGTGAGAGTCTGCATAACTCTTCTTTCTACTTCGGGCTACCTTCAGACGCTCCTGGATCAACTTGACTTTGTCACTAGTCGCACTCATTATAGTCGATCCATGAAAACTGCGAACACCTACCTCTTCCAAACAAATTGGAGTTCTGCACCTCCTACCATACAATGCCTCAAAAGGCACCATCCCAATGCTCGAATGATAATTGTTGTTGTAGGCGAACTCGCAAAATGGTAGGGTCTCATCCCATTGAGTCTTGAAATCTAACACACAAGCTCGAAGTATATCCTCAAAGGTCTGAATTGTCCTTTCTGACTGACCATCTGTTTGTGGGTGATACGTTGTGCTGAATTGTAGCTTCGTACCCATAGACTCATGCAATATCTTCCAAAATCTGAAGACGAATCTGCTATCTTTGTCCGAAGAAATGGAGACTGGCTGACCATGACGGCTGACTATCTCGTTGACGAACAGCTCCACGAGAGGTAACATATGCATTTTCTCTCCGGTCTTCATGGGAATAAAATGCGCTGATTTGGTAAGTCGATCCACTATGACCCATATGGCGTTATTCCCTTTTCTGGTCCTTGGTAATCCCAAGATAAAATCCATGGTGATATGTTCTCACTTCCATTCTGGGATCTCTAATGGTTGCAACAACCCTGGAGGTCTCTGATGCTCTGCCTTCACCAACTGACACGTCATACAACGAGAAACGAAAGCTGCTATTTCTCTCTTCATGTTGTTCCACCAAAATCTACCCTTCAAGTTCTGATACATCTTCATGCTACTCGGATGCATAGAATACTTCGTATTGTGTGCCTCTGTCATGATGTCATTCTTCCAATCTTCCACGTTTGGCACGCATAGACGATCACGATAATATAAAATTCCATCTACAATACGGAAATCAGGACGTTCTGCTATATGCTCTGAAATCTTGGCCAACTCTGGATCTTGCAATTGGTCATCCTTGATCTTCCGAATGAATGAGGGCTCGCTCAGACACTGACATGTTGGCTAACATCACTCCCTTGCTTAGGGGCTGAAAATCTACACCCAACTCCTCAAACTGCTAAAAAATATGCAAGTAACTCTAAAGCTTGCTGACTTCCTACTTAAGGCATCGGCTACTACATTTGCCTTCCCCGAGTGATACTTGATTGGAAAATCATAGTCTTTGATATATTCCATCCATCTTCTCTGCCTCATGTTCAACTCCTTCTGAGAGAACAAGTACTGCAAGCTACGGTGGTCGGAGTGGACTTCGAACTTCTCTCCGTAGAGGTAATGTCTCCACATCTTTAGAGGAAAAACAACCGCTGCTAACTCCAGATCATGCGTTGCATAATTCTTCTCGTGGTCTTTCAACTGCCGGGATCCATAAGCAACTACTTTCCCATCTTGCATCAACACACAACCGAGTCCTATATTCGAAGCATCGGTAAAAATGGTGTAACCGCCGCTCCCGGATGGTAAGGTGAGGACAGTTGCTGAAGTCAATCTCTTTTTCAGCTCTTGGAAATTGGCCTCACACTGATCTGTCCACATGAATGGTGCATTCTTTTTGGTCAACTTTGTCAAAGACGCTACAATCGACGAAAATCCTTGCACAAATCTCCGGTAATAACCTCCCAATCCCAAAAAACTTCTGATTTCTGAAGCATTCTTCGGTCTTTCCCACTTCACAACTGCATCTATCTTAGCTGGGTCCACTGATAATCCTTCTTTGGAGATGATATGTCCCAAAACTGCGACTTCTTCAAGCCAAAATTCGCACTTGGTTAGCTTTGCATACAATTGATTGTCTCTTAGAAGTTGTAGTACTATCCTCAAATGTTCTTCGTGCTCTTCTCTGGACTTGGAGTACACCAAAATGTCATCAATAAATACCACTGTGAATTGGTCTAAGTACTCCGCGAATATTTTGTTCATCAAGGCCATTAATATTGCCGGTGCATTTGTCAGTCCAAATGGCATCAGTAGGAGCTCATAGTGTCCATATCTTGTCCGGAACGCTGTCTTTAATACATCTGAATGTCTAACTCTCAGCTGATGGTTACGAGACCTTAGATCAATCTTCGAAAAGTAGGCAGCACCTTGCAATTGATCAAACAATTCATCTATCCTTGGCAACGGATATTTGTTCTTGAAAGTAGCTTGGTTCAATCTCCAGTAATCAATACACATCCCCATCGAGCCATCTTTCTTCTTGACGAATAAAACTGGAGCTCCCCACGGTGAGATGCTGGGTCTAAAAAAACCTTTGTCCAACAATTCTTGCAATTGTATCTTTAATTCTCCTAATTCTGCTGGAGCAATTCGGTACGGTGCAATAGATATCGGAGCGGTCCCCGGTAACAACTCGATGGTGAAATCAATTTCCCTAACAGATGGTATACTTGGAATTTTTTCTGGAAAAATGTCTGGAAACTCACAAACAATTGGGATCTCCTCCACTCCTTAGGACTGTTCATCCTCCGTGATAAACGCCAAATAGCCTTCGCATCCACTTCTCACTAGTCTATCAGCCTTCAACGCTGAAATAAATCTTGGATAAGAATTCCTTCTCTCTCCTTGAAACAATACCCCTGCCAGGGTCTCCTGTAACTTAAAAGTGAGGGTCTTATGAAAACAGTCCATAGTAGCATGGTACCCTGCTGGAGGCGGTAAAAATGACACCTACTTAGATTGAGGAGATGAACCTCTTAGATCAGGGAAGACCGAACGCTGGGAACCCCCACGGGGCTGAGGAACCTGAAAAGAGAAGGAGAAAGGCTTGGGTCAAAGCCCCTGGCTTCCGTGAGCCGAAGGCGCTCCGATGCCTGAGTTAGTTCTGGAAAAAGGCTAAACAGCAGGAGGCCGGAGAGGGGAATGAGACGATGTGTTGTGTCTTGTGTTACGTACCTCCATGGGGCTGATCCCAGTGTATATATGTGGACATTCCTCATTCATTCTCTCTGTGAGTGGGGGTAGGTGGGGTGAGGTCCCATCGATCCTTACCCTGACAGGCAGCAGTATGTGAAAAAGGCAACATCCCATCCTCACTTTCCATGCCTTCAGTCAGTTGATGTAAAGGGCTGATAAAGCTAACTTCTTATCGCCATAAATGAGAGATCCTATCGCCATAAATGAATGCTCCTATCTGTTAGGACGCGCCGCATTTCCCGAGAAAGGTGGCGGCCCACCCTGCCTTCAGCATTTTGTTTCGAGACCAAGAATGGCTTGGCCGTGCTGTGCTTTCGTGCTGAGCTGGCATTCACGCCGAGCTGCCAAGCCGCACTGCCGTGCTGGTACTCTTGACCGAGCTGCCGAGCTGACAGGCTATGACCACAAAGGCTGAGGTGATCAGCGAGTCCTACTGTAATCCTTGCTTAGTTTCGTCATTACGGTGTTTTACCCACACACCTGCTAACCAATCCATCCCTAGGATGACGACAAAATCAAACATCTCCAACAAAATAAGATTCACTGGCAACATCACATCTCCTATCTTAATAGCACATCTAGGATAATATTTTCTACACACAACTTGTTTGCCTACGGGGGTGGACACAGTCAACACATACTCAAGTTCTCTAGCAGGCATATCAATCAACTTAGAAAAATTTGAAGACATGAAAGAGTGCGTAGAGCCAGGGTCAAACAATATCTTAGCTTCAAATCCACAAACAAGGAGTGTACCTTCCACCACGTTATTTGCAGCCTCTGCATCCGCTTGGTTGATCACATACACTTGTCCTCGCTGATGTGGCTTGTTAGGAGCTTGCTGCTGCCTTCCTTGCTGTGCATTCTTATTCTGTTGAGGACGGTTTTGCCCTTGTTAACAGGCTGGTTGCTGCTGTTGAGGTCTATGCTGCTGCTGAGGAGCCTGCTGCTGGAGTGGCCTTGGCTGGTTCTGTACAACTAGTGCATTATGAGGTGGTGCTGGACGTTGAGCTCCTTGTTGTTGCTGATTCTGTCTGTTGCCTTGTCCAACGAGCCTTGGGCAATCCTTGAGCTGGTCAGCCATGGAGCCACATCTGAAACATGCTCCCGTAATCGTACGGCATTGAGCACTCTCATGATTCTTACCACAATGAATGCAAACTAGTGCATTTTGCACATTTTGCTCTTGCCTCGGTCGCCTGTTCTATTGGTTTCTTGATGGGTGATTCTATTGGTGAGCTGGTGCCTTTCCTTGGATCCTGAGGATCTGGTTGTCTAAATTCTCGAACTTGTATGCCCTTCTCACAGCCTCTTCAGAAGTGACAAGTGGCACAACACCTATGGCATCCCTCTCGATGATCGGGTTAAGTCCCTCAAGGAACTTTGATATTTTTTTCTCCACGGTATTGGCCAAGTCAGGGGCATATCTAGACAACCTCTCGAACTTCGTGAGATACTCCTGGACTGTCATGTTGCCTTAAACGAGCAGCTGGAACTCAATGGCCTTTTGCCTCTTCACATGTGTAGGCACGAATTTGTCGCTAAACTGGATCTTGAAATTACCCCAAGCTTCTGTATCTTCCATTGTCCTGTACTCTGCCTTAACTGTCTTCCACCATATGTTAGCTAAACCGGTGAACATGGATGCTGCAAGATCCACTCGTTGCTTACCGGTGCATTGAAATATCTCGTAGATGTTCTTCGTGTACTCGAGATAATCGTCTGCAGCTGGAGGGTCCTCTTGTCTGGTAAATTCCTTTGGACCCCTCTTTCGGAATCTCTCATATAAATCATTAGGGTCATGCCCTCTGTTGTTGAAGACGAATTGAGCACCTGCAGGTTGAGCTACCGGTGCATGTCTCCTCTCTAAGACTTCCAATAATTGTCTTTGCAATTGTGCCATCTCCCTTACATGGTCTTCATCTTTCTTAGCCATTTGCTCTTATAGTCTGGCTTGATTCTCATTAGCTTGACGTTGCTGGTCTAGCATGGCTTGCATCATTTGTTGAAATTGATTCTGCATGGTTGGATCGGGAGTTCCGTTCTCAATTGGCCCTGTATGTTCACTATTGCTTGCAGTGGGGTTGCCAAGTATGGGTCTTTTTCGAGGTGGCATATCACTGCAAAACAAGTTGTTAGCACACGAGAATCATATAAGGGTCACACACTGCTCACACGAGTCTAACTAATGAAAAGTCTAACGAATCCTAGCCACGTCCTTAGGATTTCTTGTTTCTTTTAATTGCCTGAAACATGCCTCGCTCTGATACCAGTCTGTCGCAACGCCGGACCGCGGGTCCGGGCCCGCGAGGAGTCATTTATGGTGTTGATGTGTGATTACAACCATAATCACTTTGGATATGCATTCACTAAATTTCTCATAGGTTTCTGCGATGAGGATTTTACACACACTTGCAAAACATTTACATTGGTGCGGAAGCGTGTAGCAAATCAAATTCGTAATCCATTCCACAATATAAGACTGATAAATGCATGAAACTGACATGATGTCAGAGTGAGCATTAATTTCATTGGCTTAACCCAAAATATAAAGTTAGAAGTTTAAACAAAAGTTAGTTACTTAAACATTCCCCTAAAATAATGGCCAACAAAGGCCAGTACATCCAAAAGTATAAATCAAAAGTAAACCAATAATCCCCCAAAATGTGTTCGTAACTCAAAGCTAAACTCAATGTCTAAATGACATTGTCAGCCTGCCACTCTACTAAGCGCTGCGGTTCACCGACCGCCTCCTCCTGCTCCTCCTCAAAGGCAATAACAGGGACTAGACCTGAGTAACATAAAAATGGGTCAGACACGACGGTCTGGCAGGTGGGTGAATAGATAATTCAATAAGAGAAATCGAAAGATAAAGTTTAAGAGACATTGAAATCTGTCCAAACATGTATTTCCATAAAACAAGGTATATCATTTGTCCAAATGCATATATAAAATAAAACATGCAGGATATCAAAGAACAGGGAACTAGCAAGATGGTAACCACACTAAAGCTAAATCCTCTCCATCATTAACGTGATGAGAGCACATTCAGTGCATTGGGCTCGAACACACGAAGTGACGAGAACCAATAATATATACATATACATATAGCTAGACAAGACCACGGCCACGGAACCCGGTAACGGGGCAGGAAAGGATCCAAGTTGCAACTAGCGGGAGCACGAGGGGGAGGCCCGAGTCAGTTGATCAGACTGACAAGGACGTCCAAGCTTGGTGGTGCCGACTCATAGGTTACATGAGAAATCAAAACATTTACCAAAACTATATCGGTATAAAACACTCAAGCAGGCGGGGCATGTTGCTCATAGGCACACATTTCGTATCATTATCTTTTCATGTATAACCGGGGCCGGCAGGACATGTCAGGTGCATAAATCATAGTTTGAGATGAAACCAGTGGTATTAGGAGAAATCGGGTCAAGACAAGTATAATCTGAGTAAAATAGTTCAATGAATCATTATACAATTACGGACTATGTATTGGGACTTCCGTATTCACACAATATGTATAAGGACCTTGTATGTCTGTTAATGCACTTGGCATGGTTCTCGAATGATGATAGACATCCCAAATTTCCTTGTACAGCTTAGTAAATCCACAATTCTCAATACATTCCCGAAGTGGTATTTCTTTCCAAGAAAATCTCCTTATGTCATCCCGTAGGTCTTCCCAAGGTGGTAGGGCATCAAAACAACCCATCCAAGCCTTAGTACATCATATCTGAAAACAATGGAAAAGACCCAGTATTTCTGTACAGTTCGCTCGAGCAAACTGAAAGGTTCGTTCAAGCGAACAGTATTCTGGGAGGGGTTCGCTCGAGCGAATATAAGTTCGCTCGAGCGAACTAGTCTGAGTCAGGAAGGGTCGAGCGAACAGCTAGAATGGCTCAAGCGAACCAGTCTCTGGAAGGGGTTCACTCGAGCGAAGTGGAGTTTGCTCGAGCGGACTACTTCGAATCAGGAAAGGTCGAGCGGAGAAAGGTGAAGGCTCGAGCGACCAAGGTTCTGGGAGGGGTTCGCTCGAGCGATGAAGAGGTCACTCGAGCGAATTGCTTCGGAATAGGAAGGCTCGAGCGAAGAAATGGTTTAGCTCAAGCGATAGGAGTTCTGTGAAGAGTTCGCTCGAGCGAATTGAGGTTCGCTCGAGCGAACTGCTTCAAAAACACTCCGTTTCAGCAGTCCGAACCTCAACTTTTCTTCTCTTCAAAACGCCATCTAAGCCACTCCCCTGGCAACACATTTATGGCCTTTTTCATCAACCCCAATCACCATTCACTTCTCCAATAACCATTCATTCAAAACCATCAAAATCATAATGATTTCCAACCTCATTCAATGCCAAGAATAGCCTTCATAAATAAGAATGCAAAAATGGACAAAATACCAACTCAATGTACAAAATCTCAAGGGAGTAATTAAAAAGGGAGAAAGCTCATCAACATGCATGCTTCAAAAATCAATGAAAGACATAAACATAGGAAGGAGCCATCATTATAAGAATCCATGTTTCTCTACAAAATAACAAATCATAAAACAAACCCATTCATCCACTTGCCTTGGTCTCCAAATAGGCTAATCAATCTTTAATCACCAATCACCACTCCTTAAGCCAAATCAAAGATCTACACAAAAATCCCCAAAATAACATTCATTTCAAACCCTAAAATGGCAAATTAAGAAATAGGAAGAGAGAGCTTCCAATAATGAAGATGGAGCTTCTCTATTGCTATAAGAACACACATCTAAGAGATGAGAGAAAGAGCTTACATGGAAGGTCCTCTAATGCCAAGAACTTGTTCAAGGTGGGTTTTGGAGTGGAGGGCTTCTTCTAAAAGGACTATCAATAAGGAGCCTAGGAGGAGAGGAAGAAGATTGGAGCATCCATTTTTCTTTTAGCAATGACTTGAGAGAGATTGAGAGATGAAGAAGCAAGAAGAAGAGCAAGGAAAACCCTAGGCTGAACTCTCTCCTCTTCAAATGAGAATTGCAAGAAGAGGAAGAAGGAAGAAGACTCCCTTTTTATAGACAATGGCAATGGGTCCCACAACTTACTCAACTTCTAGGGCTGAAAACATCGTCTTCCGAGCCTCGGATGGATTTGACGGAGAAGGAAGAATTGTTCGTCAAAATTTCTAGTTTCCAAAAAGTATATATTTCACGGGTTTCAGAAACATTGAAAATAGTGTCCAGATTTGTGCAAAAAGATTGTTTTACCCCTATAACTAGCAAAGTAGGGTCTAGAGGTCTCGAACTGAAACGGGGCAAATACAAAAGTTGTCGGGAATCATAAAATACATTAAACGGGGCAAACTACAGATTTCCAAAATTACAAAATATATCTCAAAGCTAATCAAAACACAAATAAGGGAACCCCCAAAGGGCCCCACTAAATCAAAAGAGTTCCCAAAATAAATCAAAACTATAAAAGAGCTATCCTAATCCAAACTTAATCAAATTCCACTAATCTCACGTATAACTAAAGTACGTCTTAATTAACACTAATCGGAAACTCTCTGGGCAGGGTCTTACATGGCGACCATAGGGACTTTTGTCCCTTTCGGTCGCTGGTTTTCGGTCGTTTTTCGGTTTTTTTTATTCTTTCTTCTTCGGTATTTTTGTTGACATTTTTACACATCTATTGGCCTGATTTTCCTGAAAAAAACTTGATGAGAAGTCGTGCAGATCGGAGGGAAAAGTTTTTGATTTTTCGGTAAAGTCGAAGACTTTGTCGCGTAGAGTTGCCGATTTGCCATTAGAAGTCAAAACTAGGTCAATCGGTGTCAGAATTACTTGAAATTTGAGGTGAAGCCTCCTGAGCAATAAATAAGCCCAACCACGGGCTTCTGTTTGAGTTTTGAGGCCGTGTGAGGTCCCGTCACCAGTAAACTTGATTATTTCATTAAGAAGATGCCGCGCTTTGATGGATGATCAACCGATGTCTGATTGACTTGAAATTTGACAGGGAGCCTATTGGAGCCATTTCGAGATGATCCATTAGCTCCGATTTGGAAATCATGGTCCTAAGGAGCTTTGCAGCCGGGATGCCTGATTTAGCTTATGGGAGTCAAAGTCTGGTCAAACGTTGTCGAAATGACCTGAAACTTGACATGTAGCCCTTTCAAAGTATCTTGAAATTACCCATGTGCTCTGTTTGAAGAGTGATAGCCTCTGTGGTTCCCGCCGCCAAGAGGCTCGATTTTGTTGTTTGAGGGTTGATGGAGTGTTAAACGTTGTCGGTTCGACTTGAAATTTGATGTAGAGCCTTTTGAAAGTATTTTCAGACTATCCATAGGCTCTGATCGAAGACTTGATGTTTTTGGTGCCGTCGCCGCCGGGAGAGTTGACTTTGCTATGGATGCTTCCTTTTTGGGCCAAACGATGTCGGAATGGCCTAGAATTTGATGTAGAGCCTTCTAGTGGCATTTTGAGGCTAACTATATATTTTGTTTTATGAATTAGGTTCTTTGGCTTCACTCCAGCCGAATAAGGTCGAATAATGTCGAAACGGCCTGAAACTTCATGTGCTCTGTTTTTATGGTTGTTTTGAAGGATTTTGCAGTTTTTGTTTGATTCTAATAAGATTTGATGCTTGTAGCAGCATTACCTGTTTGTGGTAGGATCTATCTTAATGTAGCTTCTTGATGTTGGAAGTGCATGAACTGGCAAAGTGACGTTTTTTGTGTCAACAAATGCCCCCTCAAGGTACAGCGATGAGATGCATAGCTTTTGTAGTTGATGTTGTCACGACCCTGGACCGGGATTCCAGTGTTTTGTTGGTGAGTTTATAGTAATGATTACCACATTAATCAAATGATACACACACTCTTTTTAGTTTCCTATAGGTTTCCGCGGTGAGGATATAACACACTCACAAGTCATTGACATTGTTGCGGAAGCGTGTAGCAAACCAAAGTTAAGATTTCATTCCATACATGCAAGACTGTTATCACAATGATAGTACCATGATGTGAGAGTGAGCAATGAACCTTTGGCATTCCCAAAATATAGAGTTAAAGGTTTATACAAAATGTAAGTTAATTAAACATTTTCCCAAAAATAGAGGCCAACAAAGGCCAATACATCCCTAAAGAATCTATCAGAATGTGTCAGTCTATGAACCCCCAAAACGCTTCGCAGCTCATAACAGCTCAACCCGATGTCTAGATGACATTGTCAGCTTGTGTCGCGGCCCCGGACCGGGATCCGGGCCCGCGACGAGGTGGATGAATGATAATGATGATTATATGAATATACACATTTAATCTCTCACAGGTTTCCGCGGTGAGGATTTCACACACACTCACAAACATTTACTTTGGTGCGGAAGCGTGTAGCAAATCAAACTCTAAATCCATTCTCATTATATAAGACTGATAAGTACATATGTGTGACAAGATGTCAAAGTGAACAATGATATCCATGGCATTTCACAAAATGAAAGGTTATAAGTTTAACAAAAGATGAGTTAAATTAGCATTCCCCAAAAATAATAGCCAACAGAGGCCAGTACAACCAAAAGTATAAATCATGTATCATTCTATAATTTCCCCAACATGTTACACAGCTCAAAACTAAACCAAATGTCTAAATGACATTGTCAGCTTGCCACTCCACTAATCGTTGCGGTTCGCCGATCACCTCCTCTGGCTCCTCCTCGAAGGCAATAACGGGGGCTGGACGTAAGTACCACAAAAATGGGTCAGACACGATGGTCTGGCATGTGGGTGAATAGATAATACCAAGAAAGAAATCAAAGCACGTCTTAAACATAACGAAATCTTATTAAAACCATAACTGTCACAAAACAGGATGCATGGTTCATTTAAAGTACAGATGCAATATAAATCATATAGGATATTCAAGGTACAGGAACTGACTAGATTGCAACCACACTAAAGCTAAATCCTCTCTATCACTAATGTGATGAGAGCACATTCAGTGCGTTGGGCTCGAGCACACGAAGTGACGAGAACCAACATTTTATACATATACATATAGCTAGGCAAGACCACGGCCGCGGAACCGGGTAACGGGGCAGGACAGGATCCAAGTTGCAACTGGCGGAAGCACAAGGGGAAGGCCCAAGTCAGTTGATCAGACTGACCAGGACGTCCAAGCTTAGTGGTGCCGACTCATAGGTTACATGAGAAATCAAATAATGTACAAAACAACATCGGTGTAAAACACTCGGGCAGGCGGGGCATGGTGCTCGTAGGCCCACATTTCATATCATTATCTTTTCATGCATAAACGGGGCTGGCAGGAGATGTCAGGTGCATAAATCAGAGTTTGAGATAAAGCCAATGATATCAGGTAAGGATACATATAATCTGAGTAAAACAATGAAATGAATCCTTATACAGTTACAGACTGTATATTGGGGCTTCTGTATTCAGACAACATCTATAAAGATCTTGTATGTCTATTATTGCCCTTAGTATGGCACTCGAATGATAGAGGACATACCAAGTTTCCTTATACCAGTTGATGAATCCAAAACTTCCCAATACATTTCCGAAATGGAGTTTCTTTCTAAGTCGATCTCCTTATGTCATCCCCTGGGTCTTTCCAAGGTGGTAGGGCATCAGAACAACCCATCCAAACTTTTAAATACCATATCTGAAAACTATAGAAAAGACACAGGAATTCTGGGTGAAATTCGGTCACCTTTCGGTTAGCTGGCGGTTAGCCGCCGAGGTATTCGGCGGTTAGCCGCTGGCTGACCGCCGTTCACCCTGCTAAAATATAGCATTCTGTGTTTCTGACCGCGCATTTCGGCTACCTGACGGTCACAGGGCGTTTAGATGGCGGTTAGCCGCTGTCTGACCGCGGGCTGACCGCGGTTCACCCTGCTAAAATATAGCATTCTGTATTTCTGACCGAATCTGGGTCGGCTAGCCGCCGGTCACCTGTCGGCTAGCCGCCATGGTGACCGCTTGCTGTCCGCCCAGCTGTGGGAACTACACATAAGGTGCAGATTTATGCTCTTTCTTTCCCAAGCCATTCCACTTCGACTTCATCCATTTCCTGACATGAAATGGGTCTATTCCCTTCCATTCCACATCTAATCCTTTCCTCTGACCACCATTCCATCAAGGCATTAATTTTTTTCCTTCCAATACAAACCCCATTCAATGCAAGTACAAATATCATTTAAGAAGTCTATAATGGCAAAAATAAGCTTTAATGAATGAATGCATACATTCTCATAAAATTAATTGAAAGGAAGTCTTATCAATAATTACATTTCAAAAGGCATTATGAAACATAGGAAACTAGAGGAAGATGAATAGTAAAATCCACATTTTCAAGAAACACAAGAACTCATTCAAACCAAACCTATTCATTCACTTACCTTGGTCTCCAAATATGTTAATCAAGCTCCAAGCACACTCTTTAGTTCAAAATCCACAATCTACACAAAATACCCCAAAATGACATCCATCACAAACCCTAGAATGTCAAGATCAAGAAATAAGATAGCTTCAAATAATCAAAGTGAAGCACCTCCATGGCTAGAAGAATACAAATCTAAGAGATAGGAGGAAGAGCTTACCTCGAAAGTCTTCAAAAACACCAAGCTTGCTCAACAAGGGTTTTGGAGTGGGTGGTTTCTCTACAAATGGTACTAATGTGAAGCCTTCATGGAGAGGAAGAAGAAGATGGTCTCCATTTCTCTCTTATCAATAGGTTGGTATGGATTTGGAGTTGGAGAAGCAAGAAGAAAAGGGAGTAAACCCTAGGTAGCTGGAACTCACCTCTCTCTCAAGAAAGTTGCAAGAAAAAGGGAGAAGAGAAGAAGACTCCTCCTCTTATAGAAAGTGGTGATGGGTCCCACTACTAAAGAATCTCGTGGGATAAAAATCATCGACTTCCGAGCCTCAGATAGATTCGGCGAAGAAGGAAGAATTGTTCGCCGAAATTTATAGTTCCCAAAAAGTGTATATTTTACGAGTTTCGGAGACCTTGAAAATAGTGTCCAGATTTTGTATAAAAAGACTGTTTTACCCCTATCGTTAGCAAAGCAGGGTTTAGAGGTCTCGAATGAAAACGGAACAAATACGAAA
The DNA here is from genome assembly GCA_029852735.1 of Persea americana. Lineage (NCBI taxonomy): Eukaryota > Viridiplantae > Streptophyta > Magnoliopsida > Laurales > Lauraceae > Persea > Persea americana. Next base: position 23,265,053 of record CM056816.1, read on the forward strand.
GTGGTCGGGAATCATAAAATACATTAAACGATGCAAATTACAGTTTTCCAGAATTATTAAATAAATCCCAAAACTAATCAAAATACAATAAAGGAACCCCCCAAAGGGCCCAACTAAATCAAAAGAGTTCCTAAAATAATTCAAAGCTATAATAAGCTATTCTAATCTAGATTTAACCCATTTCCACTAATCTCACTTATAGCTAAAGCACGTCTTAATTAACACTAATCGGAAACTCTCGGGGCGGGATCTTACATCCTCCACCCCTTAGGGCATTTGGTCCACCAAATGAAATAAATAACTAACCTCGGGTAGTAGATGCGGATACTTCTTCTGAACTTGATCCCGTAATTCCCACGTTGCCTCTTCCGGTCCATGATTCTCCTAAAGCATTTTCACCCATTGAATAGTCCTTGTCTTCAGTTCTTGTTCTTTCGTATCGATGATCTGAATAGGCTTCTCGGCATAGGTGGCATCTTCTCTGATCTCCAACGGTTCATGACGGAGTACATGCGACGGATTGGGGACGTACTTCTTCAACATAGACACATGGAACACATTGTGTACGCCGGAAAGCTCAGGTGGTAAGGCCAATCTATAAGCCACGTCACTAATCTTGCTCACGATATCATAGGGTCCAATGTATCTCCGAGATAATTTGCCTTTCTGCCTGAATCTCAAAGTTCCTTTAGTAGGGGACACCTTCAAGAATACCTTATCTCCTTCTTTGAAATGCAAATCTCTTCGGTGAGAGTCTTCGTAACTCTTCTGTCTACTCCGGGCTACCTTCAGACATTCTTGGATCAACTTGACTTTGTCACTGGTCTCACTCACTATAGTCGGTCCATGGAAACTGCGAACACCTACCTCTTCCCAACAGACCGGAGTTCTACACCTCCTACTATACAATGCCTCAAAAGGCGCCATCCCAATGCTCGAATGATAACTGTTGTTGTAGGTGAACTCGCAAAGCGGTAGGGTCTCATCCCATTGAGTCTTGAAATCTAGTACACAAGCTCGAAGCATATCCTCAAGGGTCTGAATTGTTCTCTCTGACTGACCATCTGTTTGAGGGTGATACGCTGTGCTAAACTGAAGCTTCGTTCCCATAGACTCATGCAAAGTCTTCCAGAATCTTGAGACGAATCTGCTATCTCTGTCCGAAGCAATGGAGATTGGTTGCCCATGACGGCTGACAATCTCGTTGACAAACAACTCCGCGAGAGGTAACATATGCATTTTCTCTCCGGTCTTCATAGGAATAAAATGAGCTGATTTGGTAAGACAGTCCACAATGACCCATATGGCGTTGTTCCCTTTTCTGGTTCTTGGCAATCCCGAGATGAAATCCATGGTGATATGTTCCCACTTCCATTCCGGGATCTCTAATGGCTGCAACAACCCTGGAGGTCTCTGATGCTCTGCCTTCACCAACTGACACGTCATACATCGGGAAACGAAAGCTGTTATTTCCCTCTTCATGTTGTTCCACCAAAATCTGCCCTTCAAGTTCTGATACATCTTCGTACTACCCGGATGCATAGAGTACTTCGTACTGTGCGCCTCTGTCATAATGTCATTCTTCAAATCTTCAATATTGGGCATGCATAGACGATCACGATAGTGTAAGACTCCATCCACAATACAAAAATCAAGACGTTTTGCTATATACTCTGAAATCTTGGCCAACTCTGGATCTTGCAATTGGTCATCCTTGGTCTTCTTAATGAACGAGGGTTCAGACACGGACATGTTGGCTAACATCACTCTCTCGCTTAGGGGCTGAAAATCTACCCCTAACTCTTCAAATTGCTGAAAGAAGCAAGTAACTCTTAGGTTGGCACACTTGCTGACTTCCTACTCAAGGCATCGGCTACTACATTTGCCTTTCCCGAGTGATACTTGATCGGAAAATCATAATCTTTAATATATTCCATCCATCTTCTTTGTCTCATATTCAACTCCTTCTGAGAGAACAAATACTGTAAGCTGCGGTGATCGGAGTGGACTTTGAATTTCTCTCCGTAGAGGTAATGTCTCCACATCTTTAGTGCAAAAACGACCGCTGCTAATTCAAGGTCATGCGTTGCATAGTTCTTCTCGTGGTCCTTCAACTGACGGGATCCATAAGCAACGACTTTTCCATCTTGCATCAACACACAACCGAGTCCTATATTCGAAGCATCTGTAAAAATGGTGTAACCGCCGCTCCCGGATGGTAAAGTGAGGACGGGTGCTGAAGTCAATCTCTTTTTCAACTCTTGGAAGCTGGTCTCACATTGGTCTCTCCACACATAAGGTGCATTCTTCTTGGTCAACTTCGTCAATGAAGTTGCGATCGACGAAAATCCCTGCACAAATCTTTGATAGTAACCCGCCAATCCAAGAAAACTTCTGACTTCTGACGCATTCTTCTGTCTTTCCCACTTCACAACTGCATCTATCTTGGCTGGGTCCACTGATAATCCTTCTATCGAAATGATATGACCTAAAAATGCGACTTCTTCAAGCCAAAATTCGCACTTGGTGAGCTTCGCATACAATTGGTTGTCTCTTAGAAGTTGCAATGCTATCCTCAAATGCTCTTCATGCTCTTCTCTAGACATAGAGTACACCAAAATTTCATCAATAAACACCACTGTAAATTGGTCTAAGTACTCCGCGAATATTTTGGTCATCAAGGCCATGAATACTGCCGGTGCACTCGTCAGTCCAAATGGCACCACTAGAAACTCATAGTGTCCATATCTCGTCCGGAACGCCGTCTTCGATACATCTAAATCTCTAACTCTCAGCTGATGGTAACCGGATCTTAGATCGATCTTCGAAAAGTAAGCAGCACCTTGCAATTGGTCAAACAATTCATCTATCCTTGGCAACGGATACTTGTTCTTGATGGTAACTTGATTCAATTTCCGATAGTCAATACACATTCTCATGGAACCATCTTTCTTCTTGACGAATAAAACTGGAGCTCCCCAAGGTGAGATGCTCGATCTAATAAAACCTTTATCCAACAATTCTTGCAACTGAATCTTCAACTCTCCTAATTCAGCTGGAGCCATTCTGTATGGTGCAATAGATATCGGAGTGGTCTCCGGTAATAACTAGATGGTGAAGTCAATTTCTCTTACAGGTGGTAATCCTAGGATCTCTTCGGGAAAAATATCTGAAAATTCACAAACAATTGGGATCTCCTCCACCCCTTGGGACCGTTTATCCTTCGTGATAAACGCTAAATAGCCTTCACATCCACTTCTCACAAGTCTATCAGCCTTCAACGCTGAAATAAACCTTGGACAAGGATTCCTCCTCTCTCCTTGAAATAGCAATCCTGCTAGTGTCTCCTCTAATTTAAAAGTTAGGGTCTTATGGAAACAATCCATAGTAGCATGGTATCCTACTAACCAATCCATACCTAGGATGATATCAAAGTCGTACATCTCCAACAAAATGAGATCCGCCGGTAACACCACATCTCCTATCTTAATAGCACATCTAGGATAATACTTCCTACACACAACTTGTTTGCCTATAGGGGTGGACACTGTCAACACATACTCAAGTTCTCTAGCAGGCATAACAATCAACTTAGAAAATTTTGGAGACAAGAAAGAGTGCGTAGAGCCAGGGTCAAACAAAATCTTAGCTTCAAATCCACAAACTAGGAGTGTACCTTGCACCACATTATCTGCCTCCTCTGCATCAGCTTGGTTAATTGCATACACTTGTCCTCGCTGCTGAGGCCTATTCTGAGCTTGTTGCTGCCTTCCTTGCTGTGCATTCCTATTCTACTAAGGAGGACGCTGATTCTGATTCTGTCCTTGTTGACGAGCTTGCTGCTGTTGTGGAGGTCTATACTGTTGCTGCGGAGCCTGCTGCTGGAGTGGCCTGGGCTGGTTCTGTACAGCTAGTGCGTTGCGGGGTGGTGCCTGGCGTTGTGTTCCTTGTTATTGCTGATTCTGTCTGTTGTTACCTTGTCCAATTTGCCTTGGGCAGTCCCTGAGCTGGTGCGCCATGGAGCCACATCTGAAACATGCTCCCGTAATCGTACGGCATTGAGCACTCTCATGGTTTTTACCACAATGATCGCAAACTAGAGCATTCTGCACGTTTTGTTCTTGCCTCGGTCGCTTGTTCTGATGGTTCCTCTGTTGGCTGTTTTGTTGATGAGTCTGAGTCCTTCCTCGGGTCTTGAGGATCTTGTTGTTCAGGTTCTCGAATTTAGAGGCCCTTCTCACAGCCTCTTCAAAATTGGCAGGTGGTACAACACCCGTGGCATCCCTCTCAATGATCGGGTTAAGTCCTTCAAGGAACTTTGCTATCTTTTTCTCCACGGTGTCAATTAATTCTGGGGCATATCGAGACAGTCTCTGGAATTTTGTGAGGTACTCTTGGACGGTCGTACTACCTTGTACGAGCTGCTGAAATTCAATGGCTTTTTGCCTCTTCACATGCGTCGGTACAAACTTGTCACTGAATTGTCTCTTGAAACTTGTCCAAGCCTCTGCGTCTGCTATGGTCCTATACTCAGCCCTGACTGTTTTCCACCATATATCCGCTAGGCCGGTGAACATGGAAGCGGTGAGTTGCACTTGCTGCCTACCTGTACATCTAAATATCTCAAAGATGTTCTCCGTATGCTCCAACCAGTCATCTGCAGCTAATGGGTCCTCATGCCCAATGAACTCCTTAGGACCCCTCTTCCTAAACCTTTCAAACAACGCATTGGGGTCATGTTCCCTATTGTTAATGACTATTTGAGGGCCTAGAGGTTGTGCTGGTGCCGGTTCAGGTCTCCTTTCTAACACTTCTAACAACTGCCTTTGCATCAAAGCCATCTCCCTAGCATGCTCTTCATCCTTCTTGGCCATTTGCTCTTGCAATCTGGCTTGATTTTCATTAGCTTGACGTTGCTGGTCCAGCATGGCTTGCATCATCTGTTGAAACTGATTATGCATGTTCGGATCCGGAGTACCGTTTCCTAGTGGCCCGGTGTGTTCACTATTACTTGCGGTGGGATTGTCGGTTACGGGTCTTTTTCAAGGTGGCATATCACTGCAAAACAAATTGTTAGCAAATAAAATCATATAAGGGTTACACATTGCTCACACGAGTCTAACTAACGAAAAGTCTAACGGATCCTCGCCACGTCCTTGGGATTTCTAGTTTCTTTTAATTGCCTGAAACATGTCTCGCTCTGATACCAGTCTGTCGCGACCCCGGACCGGGACCCGGGACCGCGACGGGGTGGATGAATGATAATGATGATTATATGAATATACACATTTAATCTCCCACAGGTTTCCGCGGTGAGGATTTCACACACACTCACAAACATTTACTTTGGTGCGGAAGCGTGTAGCAAATCAAACTCTTAATCCATTCTCATTATATAAGACTTATAAGTACATATGTGTGACAAGATGTCAGAGTGAACAATGATATCCATGGCATTTCCCAAAATGAAAGGTTATAAGTTTAACAAAAGATGAGTTAAATTAACATTCCCCAAAAATAATCGCCAACAGAGGCCAGTACAACCAAAACTATAAATCATGTATCATTCTATAGTCTCCCCAAAATATTACGCAGCTCAAAGCTAAACCAAATGTCTAAATGACATTGTAAGCTTGCCACTCCACTAATCGTTGCGGTTCGCCGACCGCCTCCTCTAGCTCCTCCTCGAAGGCAATAACGGGGGCTGGACCAGGGTACCACAAAAATGGGTCAGACACGACGGTCTGGCATGTGGGTGAATAGATAATACCAAGAAAGAAATCAAAGCACATCTTAAACATAACGAAATCTTATTAAAACTATAACTGTCATAAAACAGGATGCATGGTTCATTTAAAGTACAGATGCAATATAAATCATGTAGGATATTCAAGGTACAGGAACTGACTAGATGGCAACCACACTAATGCTAAATCCTCTCTATCACTAATGTGATGAGAGCACATTCAGTACGTTGGGCTCGAGCACATGAAGTGACCAGAACCAACATTTTATACATATACATATAGCTAGGCAAGACCACGGCCGCGGAACCGGGTAATGGGGCAGGACATGATCCAAGTTGCAACTGGCGGGAGCACAAGGGGGAGGCCCAAGTCAGTTGATCAGATTGACGAGGACGTCCAAGCTTAGTGGTGCCGACTCATAGGTTACATGAGAAATCAAAACATGTACAAAACAATATCGGTGTAAAACACTCGGGCAGGCGGGGCATGGTGCTTGTAGGCCCACATTTCATATTATTATCTTTTCATGCATAAACGGGGCTGGCAGGAGATGTCAGGTGCATAAATCAGAGTTTGAGATAAAGCCAATGATATCAGGTAAGGATACATATAATCTGAGTAAAACAATGAAATGAATCCTTATACAGTTACAGACTGTATATTGGGGCTTCCGTATTCAGACAACATGTATAAAGATCTTGTATGTTTATTATTACCCTTAGTATGGTACTCGAATGATAGAGGACATACCAAGTTTCCTTATACCAGTTGATGAATCCAAAAATTCCCAATACATTTCCGAAATGGAGTTTCTTTCTAAGTCGATCTCCTTATGTCATCCCCTGGGTCTTTCCAAGGTGGTAGCGCATCAGAACAACCCATCCAAACTTTTAAATACCATATCTGAAAACTATAGAAAAGACTCAGGAATTCTGGGTGAAATTCGGTCACCTTTCGGTTCGCTGGCGGTTAGCCGCTGAGGTATTCGGCGGTTAGTCGCTGGCTGACTGCGGTTCACCCTGCTAAAATATAACATTTTGTGTTTCTGACCGCGCATTTCGGCTACCTGACGGTCACAGGGCGTTTAGATGGCGGTTAGCCGCTGTCTGACCGCGGGCTGACCGCGGTTCACCCTGTTAAAATATAGCATTCTGTATTTCTGACCGAATCTGGGTCGGCCAACCGCCGGTCACCTGTCGGCTAACCGCCAAGGTGACCGCCCAGCTACGGGAACTACACATCAGGTGCAGATTTAGGCTCTTTCTTTCCCAAACCATTCCACTTCGACTTCATCCATTTCTTGACATGAAATGGGTCTATTCCCTTCCATTCCACATCTAATCCTTTCCTCCAACCACCATTCATCAAGGCATTAATTTTTTTCATTCCAATACAAACCCCATTCAATGCAAGTAGAAATATCATTTAAGAAGTCCATAATGGCAAAAATAAGCTTTAATGAATGAATGCATACATTCTCATAAAATTAATTGAAAGGAAGTCTTATCAATAATTACATTTCAAAAGGCATTATGAAACATAGGAAACTAGAGGAAGATGAATAGTAAATTCCACATTTTCAATAAAACAAGAACTCATTCAAATCAAACCCATTCATTCACTTGCCTTGGTCTCCAAATATGTCAATCCTCCAAGCGCACTCTTTAGTTCAAAATCCACAATCTATACAAAATACCCCAAAATGACATCCATCACAAACCCTAGAATGTCAAAATCAAGAAATAGAAGGAGATAGCTTCAAATAATCAAAGTGAAGCACCTCCATGGCTAGAAGAATACAAATCTAAGAGATAGGAGGAAGAGCTTACATGGAAAGTCTTCAAAAACACCAAGCTTGCTCAACAAGGGTTTTGGAGTGGGTGGTTTCTCTACAAATGGTACTAATGTGAAGCCTTCATGGAGAGGAAGAAAAAGATGGTCTCCATTTCTCTCTTATCAATAGGTTGGTATGGATTTGGAGATGGAGAAGCAAGAAGAAAAGGGAGTAAACCCTAGGTAGCTCGAACTCACCTCTATCTCAAGAAAGTTGCAAGAAAAAGGGAGAAGAGAAGAAGACTCCCCCTCTTATAGAAAGTGGTGATGGGTCCCACTACTAAAGAATCTTGTGGGATTAAAAACATCGACTTCCGAGCCTCGGATAGATTCGGCGAAGAAGGAAGAATTGTTCGCCGAAATTTCTAGTTTCCAAAAAGTGTATATTTTACGAGTTTCGGAGACCTTGAAAATAGTATCCAGATTTTGTATAAAAAGATTGTTTTACCCCTATCGTTAGCAAAGCAGGGTTTAGAGGTCTCGAATGAAAACGGAACAAATACGAAAGTTGTCGGGAATCATAAAATACATTAAACGAAGCAAATTACAGATTTCCAGAATTATTAAATAAATCTCAAAACTAATCAAAACACAATAAAGGAACCCCCCAAAGGGCCCCACTAAATCAAAAGAGTTCCCAAAATAATTCAAAGCTATAATAAGCTATTCTAATCCAGATTTAACCCATTTCCACTAATCTCACTTATAGCTAAAGCACGTCTTGATTAACACTAATCGGAAACTCTCGGGGCAGGATCTTACAGCTTGTCATTTGACTAATCGTTGCGGCTCACCGGCCGCTACCTCCAGCTCCTCCTCAAAGGCAACGGGGTCAAGACCTGAGTACCACAAAAATGGGTCAGACACGACGGTCTAACAGGTGGGTGAATAGATATAACAATAAGGAAATCCAAAGCATATTTTAGAAAAATAATGAAAATCTGTCAAAGCATTTATTTCCATAAAAATAAGATGCTTCATTTATCCAAAACATTTGTACAAATAAAACATGTAGGGTATCAATGAACAGGGAACTAGCAATATGGCAACCACACTAAAGCTAAATCCTCCATCACTAGAGTGATGAGAGCACATTCAGTGCATTGGTTTTAGACACACGAAGTGACAAGAACCAACATTATATATACATATACATATAGTAAGACAAGACCACGGTCGCGGAATCGGGTAACAGGACAGGACAGGATGCAAACTGCAGTTGGCGGGAGCACGAGACGGAGGCCCAAGTCAGTTGATCAGAATGACAATGACGTCCAAGCTTAGTGGTGCCGACTCATAGGTCACACGAAAATAAAAACATACTCATATCTATAATGGTGTAAAACACTCGGGCGGGCGGGACAAGGTGCTCATAGGTACACCTTTCACATCGATCACTTATCATGCAAGTATGGGGCTAGTAAAACATGTCAAATGCCTAAATCAATAGTTTGAGGCAAAACTGGCTATATCGAGTGAAATCGGGCTAGAACAAGTATAATCTGAGTAAAACAACACGATGAATTTTTATATAATTACGGACTATGTATTGAGGCTTCTGGATTTAAACAATGTGCATAAGGGCTTTGTATGTCTAATTTTGCTCTTGGCATAGTACTCTAGAAGATAAAAGACATCCCAAGGTCCTTATACAATTTGACAAGTCCAAAATCCTCAATACATTTCCAGAATGGGGTTTCTTTCCCAATCAATCTCCTTACGTCATCCCCTAGGTCTTCCCAAGGCGTTAGGGCTTCAAATCAACCCAACCAAACCTTAAAATACCATATCTGAAAACCACGGGGTAAGGCCCAGGAATTCTGCACTGTTTGCTGGAGTGGACTGGGAGTTCGCTAGAGCGGAGGGCTTTTTGGGAGGGTTCGCTCGAGCCAACACAAGTTCGCTCGAGCGGACTAGACCTAGTCAGGTGGGCTCGAGCGAAGGGGAAGGTTGGCTCGAGCGATCAAGTCACTGGGTGGGGTTCGCTCGAGCATACAATGGGTCGCTCGAGCGACCTAGCTTCAGGAAGGGTTGGTTCGAGCGAACTGGGAGGTTGGCTTGAGCCACCCAGTTTCTGTAAGGGGTTCGCTCGAGCGAACTGCTTCAGAAATTGCCCATTCAAGTAGTTCGGGCCTCATCTCCTCTTCACTCTTCAACACATTTGAAGCCACCATTTAACACAATATTTATGGCACTTCTACCTATTCAAACCACATTCACTTCCTCCAACAACCACTCCATCAAATCATTAATTCTCCCTTCAATTCAACCTCATTTAATGCGAAAGCACCCAAATTAATGATAAACTACATGTGATCCAAAAAAAAACTTTTACAAAACATAATGTATACACATTCTTCAAAAATTCCAATAAGGAGACAAGATGCACAATTCTAAAATCATCATTAACCATGGTACATAAGAGAAGATGAATAGTGAAAAATCCATAAATTCTCATTTAAACATGAAATCATTCAGGAAAGCTATTCACCCACTTACCTTGGCTCCAATTAAGAAAATCAAGCTCCTACACACTTCTCCAAGCTCAATCAACAATCTATGCAAAAATCCCCAAAATGAACTCATTACAAACCCTAACATAACCAAAACCATGAAATAAGAAGAGATAACTTCCAATAATGAAGATGGGGCTTCTCTAAAGCTAAAAGAACACAAATCTAGGAGATGGGGAGAATCACTTACATGGAAGACCTTCAAATAGCAAAAGTTTGCTCAAAGAGAACCTTAGAATGGAGGGTTTCTTCTAAAAATTGTATAAATAGTGAGCCTTCATAGAGAGGAAGAAAAAGGTGAGCTCCATTTTTCTTTTAGTAATAGCTTGGTCTGGATTTGGAAGTGAAGAAGCAAGAAGAAGGGCAAGAAAACCCTAGGGCTGGAACTCCTCCTCTATCTCAGTGAAAAGTTGCAATAAAAGGAAGAAGATGGGGAAGCTCTCCTTTTATAGAAAACAAGAATCGGTCCCATAACTTAACACACTTAATGGGTTTTAAACACGGTCTTCTGGGCCTCGGATGAGTTCGACGAAGAAGGAAGAATTGTTCATCAAAATTTATAGTTTCTAAAAAGTACGTATTTCGTGGGTTTCAGAGATATTGAAAATAGTGTCCAGATTTTGTGTAAAACGACTGTTTTGCCCCTAACATTAGCAAAGTGGGGTTTCGAGGTCTCAAACGGGGATGGAGTAAACACGAAAGTTGTAGGGTATGATAAAAAAAAACTGAACGGAGCTAAAACACAAATTTTCAAAATCACAGGAAATATCCCAAAGTCACACATAACACTACAAAGGAACCCCCAAAAAGGTCTCACTAACGAAACAAGGTTCCCAAAATATTCCAAAGCTATGAAAAAGCTATTCTAATCCCACTCTTAACCAAAATTCACTTATCTCATAAAGACTAATAGATGACTTAATTAGTACTAATCGTAATCTCTCGGGGCGGGGTCTTACATCCTCCACCCCTTAGGGCATTTGGTCCTCCAAATGAAACACAACAACTAACCTCGGGTAGTAGGTGTGGGTACTTCTTCTAGACATGATCCCGTAATTCCCACGTTGCTTCTTCAAGTCCGTGATTTTCCCAAAGCACTTTCACCCAATGAATTGTCCGTGTCCTCAACTCTTGTTCTTTTGTATCAATGATCTGAACATGCTTCTCTAAATAGGCGGCATCCTCTTTAATTTCCAACAGTTCATGACGGAGTACATGCAATGGATCGGGAACGTACTTCTTCAACATAGACACATGGAATACATTGTGTACGCAGGAGAGCTCAAGCGGTAAGGCTAATTTATAAGCCACATTACCAATCTTGTTCACAATATCATATAGTCCAATGTACCTCCATGATAACTCGCCTTTCTGCCCAAACCTCCATGTTCCTCTAGTAGGTGACACCTTCAAGAAAACCTTATCTCCTTCCTTGAACTATAAGTCTCTTTGGTGAGAGTCTGCTTAGCTCTTCTATCTACTACGGGCTATCTTAAGACGTTCTTGAATCAATTTGACTTTATCACTAGTCTCACTGACTATAGTTGGTCTATGGAAACTGCAAACACATACTTCTTCCCAACAAACTGGAGTTCTACACCTTCTGCCATACAATGCCTCAAAGGGCGTCATTCCAATACTTGAATGGTAACTGTTATTGTAGGCGAACTCGCAAAGTGGTAGGGTCTCATCCCATTGAGTCTTGAAGTCTAACAAACAAGCCCAAAGCATATCTTCAAGAGTTTGAATTGTCCTTTCTGACTGACCATCTGTTTGCGGGTGATAAGCCATGCTGAACTGTAGCATCGTACCCATAAATTCATGAAGCGTCTTCCAAAATCTCAAGACGAATCTGTTGTCTTTGTCCAATATGATGGAAACTGGCTGTCCATGATGACTGACAATCTCATTGACAAATAACTCCGCAAGAGGTAACATGTGCATCTTCTCTCCGGTCTTCATGGGAAGAAAATGGGCTGACTTAGTGAGTTGATCCACAATGACCCATATGGCATTATTCCCTTTTTTGGTTCTAGGTAGTCCCAAAATAAAATCCATGGTAATATGCTCCCACTTCCATTCCGGGATCTCTAATGGTTGTAATGATCCTGGAGGCTTCTAATGCTCTGCTTTTACCAATTGACACGTTTTATATCGGGAAACAAATGCTACAGTTTCTCTCTTCATATTGTTCCACCAAAATCCGCCCTTCAAGTTTTGATACATCTTCATGCTACCCGGATGCATGGAATACTTCGTACTGTGAGCCTATGTCATGATGTCATTTCTCAAATCTTTAATGTTAGACACACATAGACGATCACGATAGTATAAGACTCCATCCACAATACGAAAGTATGGATGCTCTGCTATATGCTTTGAAATTCTGGCAAACTCTGGATCTTGCAATTGGTTATCTTTAATCTTCTAAATGAAGGAGGGCTCAGACACTAACATGTTAGCTAACATTATGCCCTTCCTTAGTGGCTGCAAGTCTACACCCAACTCTTCAAATTGCTGAAAAATACAAGTAACCCCTAGACTTGCCAAGCTTGCTGACTTCATGGACTTCCAGACTTTCCAAAGTTTTGGAATTCCTCAAACTCTTTGTGCAACTCCAAAACACTTTTGGTAATCTTCAAACTCTTTGATTAAGAGTCCAACTTCACTTTCCTTCTTCGTCTCGGACATCGCCAAAATTTATAAATTTAGAAAATTACATAAATTCCTATGTCTCTATGATGAGACTTACATGGTAATCTAAACATGGAAATAAAAGGGCTATAGGGAAACCACCATGCCTTGCCCTTTCACGGGAAACCAAGGAAACCATGATGCCCTTTACATTTAGCCTCAAATAAACCAACTACCACATAAATAGAAAGTAAAAGACTTATGGGCCACATGGAGAGGACAAGATAACTTGCAAGTTAGTATCCCATACAACAAAGCAACTTACAAATCGGGTTACCAAACAACAATGGAAAAACAAGTTGCCAAAAGTTGCCACTTCTTTAAAACATGTGCTTCACAAAGGGGGTCCGGGGTGACCCCGGCGGGGATCGAGCTGCCCGGTCAGCTCGCGGGGCCCAAGGGCAGCGCCCACAGACCAAAGATTTCAAAAAAGACCCGAAACTGAAACTGTATATTGCTGTGTCAGTGTACCTGTTCAACCGGGCAGAGCGCTCGGTCGACCGCACCTACAGTCACCCGGTCGACCGAGCACGGGCCAGGTCGATCAAACTGACGAACACCTGCAACTTGGGTTTTTCTGTTTCGTGTCCAAACGACTCCAAAACTCTTTTGAAGTCTCTCAATGGCTTCATACTGGTCGTGCTGTCGCAGGCACCCAAAAATAATAAAACCTTTACTCCAAAAAATATATGTAGTAGTGTGAGTAAGGATCGTTCACACGGAGAGTGTTTAGTCAAATTTCATGCTATGTGATTAAAGATGAGGGTTTTTTCTTTATTTATGCTGAAAGAAAAAATAAATAAAAGCAAAATAAAGAGCAACAAAGTAACGAATTCAATTAAGAGCAAGCATTGGTCAAAGTTAACATCCACCATCGGAAATTCAAAACTGATCATTGATGCAAAAATAAATCAACTAACACTTTGAATATTCATCGTTGGAATTAAATTCCTACCTCCTTAATTAGTTAATTAGAAAACACGCGCTCTAATTAACCCTAATTACTAAACATCCTAAGACAAGCGCTATAGATTTAATTTAGTAACAGCATTAAAATTAGAGAGATCGATGAACCCAAATAACACAAGCACACACGGTTGCATTTAATTTAGCCAAGTGTTCTTCCTAATATCTAACAATCACTGACGCAGTAATTTATTAAATATCAGTTGCTTCGCAAATTAGAGAGATCAAACAATTACGAATTTGATTTCTAATTTAGCAGTAAATTGCAACGAAAAATATACTAGTATGCATCCTAGCAATTAAACAAAACAATCATGATAACAAATTAAACATAGAAGAACAACCCATATTCAAAGCATAAATTGAACAATGAAAATAAATTAGATCTCACAGTATTTATTCCGAGGCTTCAGTCTCCTTCGACCAATTACCGAAAATTAGCCACGTAGGGCCATAAAAGAAACTTGCAAAACTAATAAAAGAAAAGAAGAAAGAGAAAGAAGAAAGAGAGAGAATACGTGGATGGAGAGAATAAGATGATGCCTCCTCTAGGGTAGAGAATGTGTGGTATTTATAGATGTGAAGTAGGGTAGAGTTAGGAGAGAAAAAATAGGTAGTTGGGCCCATGTAATGGAGAGAAAAGGAATGAGGGAGAGATAAAGTAGGAGAGGATGAGAGATGAAAGAGAGAATAGAAAAAGTACATTGGAGAATGCACCCGTGAGTTTTGAAAGAATTTGAAGTGGTGTGGGATTGGAGATGGAATAAAATAATTAATTAGATTCTAACTTAGTCAAAATCTTCTTTTTGACCATATCTTCTCACTCGGGCTTCTGTTGGACTCGACCCAAGAATTAAAGTTGCACCATTTTTCGTTCTGCACAATATGAGCGCAATATTGGATATGTTTCGACGAACTCCTGATTTCTTCAAATTTACCATAATGCCGTTCTGCTTGATTTTTCATTCATTTAGCATCTAGTACGAGCAGTAACTTCAAGCCTGATTTCAACCTTGATGCCGCCAGTATCTCTCCAAACGTAAAACATTAAAGTTGTAGATCTTTTTCTTGGCGTTCCATAGCATCTTGAATCACCTCAATTGGAGCTCCGATGAGAGAGTTATGCCCAGATTACGAATCAATGTCCAAACTATCCAGAATCGCCCAATTAGCTTCGTTTTGCACTTAATGCCTCCATTTGCACCTAAATAAAAATACAAGAATAATGAGTACATTTAGGCATCAAATAAGTATAAAGCACTAAACATTAAGGGAGAAAAATATGACATTTTGCATTCTCATCACATACCATCCTTCCAACATTGTTAAACCCTTTTGTGGCATTCCACACATGGATCTACTACAAAAGTAAGCAACCAAATAAAAATTGATCCTTACATAGCCCTTGCTCTATCCTCTTCGCATCTCATGCAAAGATTAGAACAAGCCTACTGATCTAACAAGATTAGAGATGAGGTATGGCTCTGATACCAATTTTTGGAAATAGGTGAGCCTCTAGGATAGGTTTCAAAGAATTTTGACCAACTTGATGCGGTGATCAACTATCAAGAAGGCTACAAAACCCAATCCAGGATCCAGGTCCTCAATCTCAACCATCATGATCAGTAAAACAATCTATCTAGAAAATAGAAATAGCACCATGCAGGCTACAAAAATCTACAACATATAAAGAAGTAGATTATACATTTGGAGCTCGGTTGTGCTCTAATGGAGAAGTTGCGTCTTTCTTTGATGATGAAACTCTTTCATTTATCCAATAAGAATCTCAAAGACCTCTTGATCTTCCAAGCTATGACCTGTATCAGATTCTCTTTTTCTCAAGAAGATGGTGGGTTCTCCAAGAGAAAACTACTAGGAACTTTAATGGAAACTAGAAGAGAACTAGAAGAGGAAGAGAGAGAACTTGTGAGGCATGTGTAACTCTTGCAGAAAGAGAGCTTGGGCGTGAATCCCTAGGTGAAACAAGCATAGGACGTCCAAGCTCCTTCTCCTATTTATAGCTTTTGCAAGCCCCACTTACTAATTTCTAATAGAAGTCTCACTTCCATAAGAATTAGTAATCTCATCTTCTTTATAATTAAAATAGAAGTCTCACTTCCATTAATAATTAGTAACTTACTATTACCAATATTAGAAGTCTCACTTCAAATAGAAATAGTAACTTTCATTTCCTTTTAGAGTTCAACTAGAATTAGAAACTTTCTAATAACTTGGGCTAGCGTGGGGACCACTAGGGATTCCTTGGAAAGCTGGCTCCAACTGTGACTCGTGACCCCACATCTCATGTGCAATCTAGGCCCACAGTTAATTGCAAATAACTCCACTATATAAATGCAATTGAACTCCAGTCTCACGAATAAATTACATAGAAGACCCTAAACTTCCCTGTTGTTGGAAATAGGTGGGCCTCTAGGATAGGTTTTCAAAACTTTTGACCCACTTGACTTAGGGATCAACTATCCAGAAGGCTACAAAACCCAATTCAGGATCTATGTCCTCAATCTCAGCCATCATGATCAGTAAATAAACCTATCAAGAAGATAGAATAGCACCCAACATGCATCTATAAAAATCTACATCATGCAAGGAAGTAGATTATACCTTTGGAGCTTGGTTGTGCTCTAATGGAGAAGTTGCGTCTTTCTTTGATGATGAAACTCTTTCATAAACCAAATGAGAAAAACCAACTAGAAACTCATAGGAAACCAGAAGAGAAACTAGAAGAAGGAGGAGAGAGAGAAATGTGCAACTCTTGCACAAAGGGGAGGGCTGGGCATGAATTCCAATGTGGGAAACAAGCTTGGAAGTTCAGCCCTCCTTTACTCTCATATTTATAGCTTAAGCAACCTCCACTTTGTTTATTATTAGAAGTCCAACTTCCATAATAATTAGTAACTCACTATTCCTACTATTACCACTATTAGAAGTCTCACTTCAAATGGAAATAGTAACTTTCATTTTGAGTTCAAATAGAATTAGTAATGATCCAATATTGGGCTAGCCTGGGGACCACTAAGGATTCCATAGAAAGCTGGCTCCAACTGGGACACCGCGACCCCACATCTCATGTGCAATCCGGGCCCACGGTTAATTGCAAATAACTCTACTAAATAAATACAATTGAACTCCAGGCTTAAGAATAAATTACATGAAGACCCTAAACTTCCCTATTACCACAAGTAGGCCCCTCCAGCAATATCCATGGATCAAATGGACCTGTCTTCCAAACTTAGATCCATATCTTATTATCCTTGAGCCCCAATTATAATGATCATAGGTACCTTTCCAATTAACTCTTAGTCGGAATGGGTGCGCACTTACCAATGATAAATCCATTCATTGGCACAATGGGATATAAAAGATAGATTCTATCTTGACCATTGAATGTTCATACAGCTCTACCACCAGGTACCCAAATCACCGAGGTGTTGACCTACAATTGGCCTCACTCATTGGTGACTCAAAGTAAATGAATAGATAGAAACTTGAGTTCATTAATGTCTCAGGATTGAGAGCCTATTGCTAAGGAATTATGAGAGCATACCTTAAAATAAAGACAATGTTCATAAGGTGCTTCTCATGATCCTTCAATACATCCAATGTACCAATACCGTGATCCAGAATCTTCCATTATGATGATCGAGACAAATCACTATCTCATAGTAATCAAAGTACTGCAACCATGTCAAATGAGATGTCCAGTCTCATCACTGGTTGTGATGATATTTAAGTATAAGATTTGCTATACATGTCTCTCGTATGTGGATCTCATCCATACACATGTATTGCATCTAGTATACTTATGGACTCTGGTTCATCTCATGAACCATCATGTCATTGGTATTAGTTATGTGCAAACAAGTAATAAAACACCATTAATCTCATGAAAGGAAAGCATGAATGTATTGATAAATAAAGAAATTAATCAATTTATTTCATCAATTTTAATGGATTAAGACCATAAAACCAACACCTATTACCACAAGTAGGCCCCTCCATCAATATCCATGGATCAATTGGACATGTCTTCCAAACTTAGATCCATATCTTATTATCCTTGAGCCTCAATAATTATAATAATCATAGGTACCTTTCCAATTAACTCTTAATCGAAATGGGTGCACACTTACCAATGATAAATCCATTAATTGGCACAAGGGGATATTAAAGATAGATTTCATCTTGATTATCGAATGTTCCCAGAGCTCTACTACCACGTACCCAAATCACCGAGGTGTTGACCTACAATTGGCCTCACTCATTGGTGACTCAAAGCAAATGAATAGATAGAAACTTGAGTTCATAAATGTCTCAGGATTGAGAGCCTATTGCTAAGGAATTATGAGAGCAGACCTTAAGGTAAAGATAGTGTTTCATAAGGTTCTTCTCATGGTCCTTCAATACATCCAATGTACCAGCACTATGATCCAGAATCTTACATTTTGATGATCGAGACAAATCACACTATGTCATAGTAATCAAAGTACTGCAACCTTGTCAGATGAGATGTCCAGTCTCATCACTGGTTGTGAAGGTATTTAAGTATAAGATTTGCTATACATGTCTTCCGTATGTGGATCTCATCCATACATATATATTGCATTTAGTATACTTATAGACTCCCGGTTCATCTCACGAACCATCATGTCATTCGTATTGGTTATATGTAAACAAGTAATAAAACACCATTCATCTCATGAAAGGAAAGCATGAATATATTGATAAATAAAGAAATTAATCAATTTATTTCATCAATCTTAATCGATTGAGACCATAAAACTAACAATCTCCCCACTTGGGCTCAATGCCATTTAGGGCTGCATCTCATGCCCATCCCGTTTACATACCGCTCAAACACTTTGGTGGTCAAAGGCTTAGTAAGGGGATCTCCCAGATTGTCTGTAGAGTTTATCTTGGTGATTGCAATATTACCTCTCTGCACAATCTCTCTGACCATGTGTTATTCCCTCTGTATGTGTTTTTGGCTTTTGAGTTCTTTGGACTTATTGATGCCCTGCTGTTATTATAGTAAACTATGAGCAGCTGTCCTGCCAAAAGTACCACTCCAAGTTCCATAAGGAACGTTTTTAATCAAACTTCTTCTCAAGTGGTTACAGCATAAACACATACCCAGTAGTTGATTTCTTGGAATCCTTATTTGACATGAAGTCAGTATCTGTGTTACCGACTGTAATCAACTCATCACTGCTGCAAATCAACATGTGATCTCTAGTCCTTCTCAAGTATTAGAGAACACATCTTTCAACAGTCCCATGGTTAGGACCAATGTTAGCTGATATCTACTGACTAGGCTCACTATGTGCCAATATTAAACCTATTGGGTGCAAGTGGATCCACAAGAGAAATAGAGGACCGGACAGAAGAGTTGAGATCTTTAAGGCCAGGCTTGTTGCGAAAGGTTATCCTCAGAAAGAATGCATCGATTATGAGGAAACCTTCTCGCTGGTAGCCATGCGCAAGTCTATCTGGATACTCTTATCCATAGTGGCTCATCTCGATTGCGAGATTTGGCAAATGGATGTCAAGACGACGTTTCTCAACGGCCATCTTGAGGAAGAATCTATATGATGTAGCCAGACGGATTTGTAGCTAAAAACTAAAAGCAAAGAGTTTGCAAGCTGCAGAAGTCCATTTATGGATTGAAGCAGGCATCCTGGAGCTGGAACAGCCATTTTGACCAGGCAATCAAGTCATTTGGTTTTTGCCAAAATCCGGATGAGTCATGTGTGTATATGAAAAGTGAAGGAGATAGGGTAGTTTTTCTAGTATTGTATGTCGATGGCATCTTTCTCCTCGGGAGAGACATAGGAATGTTGTCAACAGTGAAAGTTTGGTTGGCCAAGACTTTTGATATGAAGGACTTGGGAGAAGCTAGCTACATCCTAGGGATCAAACTCCATCGAGACCGGAAAAATAGGATGATTGGCTTATCCCAAGATGCGTATATAGATAAGGTTCTAGTGTGGTTTGCAATGCAAGATTCCAAGAAGGGCATTACACGTTTTAGGCATGGAGTGCACCTTTGCAGTGATCAGTGTCCTAAGACACCTCTGGAAAAGGAGCAGATAAGAGAAGTGCCACACACTTCGGCTGTTGGCAGCCTCATGTATGCTATGCTTTGTAATAGACCGGATATCTACCATTTATTTGGCTTAGTCAGCAGATATCAGTCTAACCAGGGTCCTGACCATTGGACTGCTGTGGAGTGTATTCTCAAATACTTGAGAAGGACTAGAGATTACATGTTAATTTATGATAGTGATGAGCTAATTCCAGTTGGATACACGGATTCTGACTTCATGTCAAATAAGGATTCTAGGAAATCAACCTCTGGGTATGTGTTTATGCTTGGCAGGGGAGCTATCAGCTGGAGGAGTATTAAACTGGAATGTACAACCGATTCCATCACGGAAGCTGAATATGTAGCAGCTAAAGAAGCAGTATGGCTCAAAAGATTCCTTTTGGAACTTGGAGTGGTACCTTTGGAACGACCGCGATTCACAGTTTACTGTGATAGCAGCGGGGCAGTCACTCAGTCCAAGGAACCTAGGAGTCATAAAAGCCAAAAGCATATACAGAGGAAGTATCATTTAGTCAGGGAGATTGTACAGAGAGATGATATTCCAATCACTAAGATAGCATCTGCAGACAATCTCGCGGATCCCTTTACTAGAACGGTCATATTACCTTGTACTGGCTGCTAGAACTCGATGGCCTTTTGCCTCTTGACTTGTGTAGGCTCATATTTGTCACTAAACTGCTTCTTGAAATTATCCCAAACCTCAGCATCTGCCATAGTTCTGTATTCTGCCATAACCGTCTTCCACCATATATCGGCTAGACTGGTGAACATAGATGCTGCAAGATCTACTCGTTGCTTTCCGGTGCATTGAAATATTTCATAGACATTCTCCGTGTATTCTAGCCAATCATCTGCCACTAGAGGGTCCTCTTGTCCAATGAATTCCATTGGACCTCTCTTCCGGAATCGTTCATACAAATCATTAGGGTCATGCCCTCTGTTGTTAAAGACGAATTGAGCACCCGCAGTTTGGGCTTGTACAGGTTCGGGTCTCATTTCTAGGACTACCAACAATTGCCTTTCCATTTGGGCCATTTCCCTGGCATGGTCTTCATCCTTCTTAGCCATCTGCTCTTGCAATCTAGCTTGGTTCTCATTAGCCTGACATTGTTGGTCTAGCGTTGCCTACATCATTTGCTGAAACTAATTCTGCATGGTTGGGTCAGGAGTACCGTTCTCAAGTGGTCCTGTATGCTCACCATTGCTAGCGGTGGGATTGTCGATTACGAGTCTTTTACAAGGTCGCATATCACTGCAAAACAAGTTGTAAGCACATGAAAATCAAACAAGGGTCACACATTGCTCACACAAGTCTAACTAACGAAAAGTCTAACGAATCCTCGCCACGTCCTTAGGATTTCTAGTTTCTTTTAATTGCCTGAAACACATCTCGCTCTGATACCAGTCTGTCACGACCCTGGACCGAGATCCGGGCCCGCGATGGTATTGATGTGCGGTTACAATAATAAACATATGAATACACACTCATTTAATTTCCCACAAGTTTCCGCGGTGAGGATATCACGCACACTCACAAAACATTTACAGTGGTGCGGAAGCATGTAGCAAACAAAATTCGCAATCCATTCCACATTTCAAAGCTGATAATACATATGTGTAAATAACATGATGTCAGAGTGAGCAATGTTCATATTAGCATTCCCAAAACATCAAGTTAAATGTTTATACAAAAAGATGAGTTGAATTAACATTCCCCAAAAATAATGGCCAACAAAGGCCAGTACATCCAAAAGAGTAAATCAAAGATCATTCTATAACTCCCAAAATGTTAGCAACTCCTAGCTCGACTGATGTCTAAATGACATTGTCAGCTTGCCATTCTACTAAGCGTTGTGGTTCACCGATCGCCTCCTCTGGCTCCTCCTCAAAGGCAATAATGGGGACTGGACCTAAGTACCACAGAAATGGGTCAGACACGACGGTCTGGCAGGTGGGTGAATAGATACCACAATAAGATAAATCGAAAGGTAAATTGAAAAGACGTTAAAATATGTCCAAACATTTATTTCCATAAAACAAGATATATCATTTATCTAAAATTCATATGTAAGATAAAACATGTAGGATATCAATGAACAGGGAACTAACAAAATGACAACCACACTAAAGTTAAATCCTCTCTATCACTAATGTGATAAGAGCACATTCAGTGTGTTGGGCTCGAGCACGCGAAGTGGCGAGAACCAACAATATATACATATACATATAGCTAGACAAGACCACAGCCGCGGAACTGGGTAATGGGGCGGGACATGATCCAAGTTGCAACTGGCGGGAGCACGAGGGGGAGGCCCAGGTCAGTTGATCAGACTGACAAGGACATCCAAGCTTAGTGGTGCCAACTCATAGGTTACATGAGAAATCAAAACATATACATAACTATATCGGTGTAAAACACTCTGGCAGGCACACATTTCATATCATTATCTTTTTATGCATGTACGGGGCTGGCAGGACATGTCAGATGAATAAATCCATAGGTTGAGACAAAACTGGTGATATTGGGTGAAATCGGGTTAGGACAAGTATAATCCGAGTAAACAGTACAATGAATCCTTATACAATTACGAACTATATATTGAGGCTTCCGTATTCAAACAATATGTATAAGGGGCTTGTATGTCTATTATTGCTCTTGGCATGGTACTCGAATGATAAAAGACATTCCAAGTTTCCTTATACAATTTGATAAATCCAAAATTCCCAATACATTTCCGGAATGGGGTTTCTTTCTAAGTCGATCTCCTTATGTCATCCCCTAAGTCTTTCCAAGGCGGTAGGGCATCAAAACAACCCATTCCGAACCTTAAAATACCATATCTGAAAACAATAGGAAAGACCCAGGAATTCTGTATAGTTCACTCGAGTGGACTGGTTTAAGTCAGGAGGGCTCGAGCGAAGAAGGAGGGAGGCTCGAGCGACCAAGGTTCTGTGAAGGGTTCGCTTGAATGAAGTTGAGTTCGCTCAAGAGAACTACTCCGAGTCGGGAAGGCTCGATCGAAGTATATGGTTGGCTCGAGCGATTTAAGTTCTGTGAAGGGTTCGCCCAAGCGAAGTTCAGTTCGCTCTAAAGAATTGCTTCAGAAACTTGCAGAACCTGCAATCCAAGTCCTCTTCTTCTTTCACTTCTCAACACTTTTGAAGCCAACACTTAGCACAATATTTATGGCCCTTTTTCTACCTACTTCAACCACATTCAAGTCCTCCAACAACCATCCATTTAAAACCAAAATCACATTAATTCATAATAATTTCCACTTCATTCAATGCAAGAAACAACCACCATTAATGAAGATGCAAAAAGTGACAAAATAACTTTTAACTAAAGGTAATGCACTCATTTTTTTTTTCCAAGAGACTAAATAAGAGGAGAGAGCTCATCAAAACACTCATTTCAATACTTGGATAAACCATGGAACATAAATGAAGATGAATAGTGAAAATAAAACATGAAATCATTAAAACACTACTCATCCACTTGCCTTCGCTCCAAGTTAGCTAATAAAGCTTCTAGTCACTTCTTCTCAAGCTAAACCACCAATCTACACAAAAACCCCCAAAAACAATTCCATTACAAACCCTAAAATGGCAAAACCAAGAAATAACAAAAGAGAGCTTCCAATAATGGAGAAGGGGCTTCTTTATGACTAGAAGAACACATATCTAAGAGATGGAAAGAAAAGATTACTTGGAGGGTTCTCAAATAGCCAAAGATTGCTCAAAGAGTACCTTGGGATGGATGGAATCTTCTAAGAATGGTATCAATAGGAAGCTAGCATAGTGAGGAAGAAGATGATGAAGCCCATAATCTTTTTAGCAATAGCTTGGTGTGGATCTTGTAGATGAAGAACAAGAAGGAGAAGAAGATAAGGGAAGAAACCCTAGGGCAAGAACTTTCTTCTCTTCTAATGAAAAATTGCAAGGAAAGGGGAAAAGTGAAGGATGGTTCTCTTTAAATAGAAAACAAGAGTGGGTCCCACAACTTAACTAACTATTTGGGCTTAAAACATCATTTTCCGGGCCTCGGATGAATTCGACGAAGAATGAAGAATTGTTCGCCGAAATTTCTAGTTTCCAAAAAGTATATATTTCATGGGTTTCAGAGACATTGAAAATACTGTCCAGATTTTTGTGCAAAAGACTGTTTTACCCCTATCATTAGCAAAGTATGGTCTAGAGGTCTCGAACGGAAACAAGGCAAACTCGAAAGTTGTAGGGAATAATAAAATAAATCAAATGGAGCAAAAATACAGATTCCTAGAATTATTAAATAAACCCCAAAGTCACTCAAAACACAATAAAGGAACCTCCAAAGGGCCCCACTAAATCAAAAGATTCTAAAAATGATCTAAAGCTATGTAAAAGCTATTCTAATCCAATATTAATCAAAACCTACTAATCTCACTTATAACTAAAGCACGTCTTAATTAGCAGTAATCGGAAACTCTCAGGGCGGGGTTTTACAATAATCCTAAAGAGACCAGATGCCATCAATTTTAAAAATACCCAACTGATCCATGCCATTCTCACTCCTTCCCTTCTTCTTCTTCTTGTCTTCCTCCTGCTCATCTTTAAGAACCAGACAGGAAACAAAAAGGGAAGAAATTAATGGAAAGATAATGCAATGCCTTCCTTCCCTACCGAGTGGAGCCTGTGCCACTATTACCAGAATAGGTGAAATGGGTTGCATTTTACTTAATCTTACTATTTTTTTCAATCAAACGTAGTTTTATGTGGCATAGTAATGAATTTTTTTCATTCATCTATTTTAAACACCAAAACTAATTCTACCAATGATTACAGACCTGTATTATTCCTAGAAATGGATCTTCTGGTAATTGAATAGATAAATTTAAAAAAAAAAACAGAGAAATGCATAACAAATACAACCACCTACAGCATAAATAACTGAAAATATTGAAACTCTGTTCCACAAAAATCAAAGCAAAAATAAGATAATAAAAAAATTGTACTTACATAAAACTCCACCCCTTCACATGATGTTAAAAACAAAAAAAGAAAAAAAAACCGAACCCACATTTGCTATCTACTTGAAAACGCAGAAATGTCCAAAAATAACACAACCACCTCTGCAAAAACTTAAAAGGAAGAGAAAGAATACTGCAAATGGGCTCTTCCTAGTTCCTACCCAGAAGCAAGATCTAAGAGGACAAGTTATCAAACAAAAGAAAAGGAAAAAACCATCTCAAGCAAAACCCTTCAAATGGAATGGTAAAACACAGAGATCTAAAAGTTGCAAACCTGCAGAGCGGAGATCCTGCAATTGTTTCTCAGACAAGATTTGCAGTCCTATTATGAGAGGAAACAACACTAGGAGGCGACATGGCCACCAATGAACAGAAATGCCAAGACGAAGAAGAGGAATTACCTGAACGACACCTAAAAAAGATCTGCTCTACCCATGCGCGACCGAAAGGTTAACAATCGCTACTTGACGGCACAATCAGCATTGTAGAAAGACCTTCACCCGCTCTGGAGTGATGAACTCGAAGAAGCTCGACTGAGGTGCGCTACCAGAAAAGATTAGGAATGTTCGAGCATCACTACCAGAAACCCTAGGTGGAGATGAGAGAAGGAGGTGAAACATGTCTCTTCGAAGGGGATGAGAAATGGGAGTGATGAGGAGAGAGTCTTCTACGACAATGGCAAGATCTAAGAAAACTTAGGATTTCTGCGAAAGAGAGAGGATTTTTGACTTCTGGGATGAATGAAGCAATCTCCCAGCAATGGAGATCTCGTTAAAGCCTACTGATTTATGAGAAAGAGAGAGAGGAGAAAGGAATTTTGAGACAGAGGGAGCAAATGGGCGCAAAGAAATGGAGGGAATGCTAATGTCTCTTTTTAGGGAGAGAGACCAAATGGGGGAACTTGAACGTCTTTCAGTAAAAAAAGCCCTATATTTATTAGGTTGAAATGGTTTTGACACTTGGGACGGCTCGAGACCTCCTCTTATTATAAACAGCTCACAACCGTTTCAAATTTTCGTTTCTAATTCCCATTTTTGGTGTACTGAGGCATCTCGAAATTTGAACATCCATTTTGACCAAGCAATCAAGTCCTTTGGTTTTTGTCAAAATCAGTATGAGTCATGCGTGTATATGAAATGTGAAGGAGGCGGGGTAGTTTTTCTGGTATTATATGCTGATGACATGCTTCTCCTTGGAAGTGACATAAAAATGTTGTCAATGGTAAAAGCTTGGTTGGCTAAGACTTTTGATATGAAGGACTTGGGAGAAGCTAACTACATCCTAGGGATCAAGCTTCATCAAGATCGGAAAAATAGAATGATTGGTTTATCTCAAACTGCGTACATAGATAAGGTACTGATATAGTTTGCAATGCAAGTTTCCAAGAAGGGTATCAAACCTTTCAGGCGTGGAATGCACATTTCCACGGATCAGTGTCCCAAGACACTTGAGGAAAATGAGCAGATGACAGCGGTACCATACGCTTCGGCTGATGGTAACCTCATGTATGCTATGCTTTGTACTAAACTGGATACCTGTCTCGTAGTGGGTTGATGAGCAGATATCAGTCTAAGCCAGGTCGTGACCATTGGATTGCTGTGAAGTGTATTCACAAATACTTGAGAAGGACTAGAGATTACATATTGATTTACTGCAGTGATGAGTTGATTCCAGTCGGATACATGGATTTTGATTTCATGTCAGATAAAGATTCCAAGAAATCAACCTATGTGTATGTGTTTATGCTATCGACTGGAGGAGTATTAAACAGGAATGTACCGCTGACTTTAACTCGGGGGCTGAATATGTAGCGGCTTGTGAAGTAGCTAAGGAAGCAGTAAGGCTCAAAAGATTCCTTATAAAACTTGGAGTGGTACCTTTGGCATGATAGCCGCACATAGTTTACTATGATAGTGGCGGTGCAGTCGCAAAATCCAAGAAACCCAGAAGCCATAAAAACCAAAAGCACGTATAAAGGAAGTACCATCTGGTCGGAGAGATTGTGTAGAGAGGTGACATAGCCATCACTAAGATAGCCTCTGTAGACAATCTGGCAGATCCCTTTACTAAGCCTTTGACCACCAAAGTCTTTGAGCAGCATGTAGACGGGATGGGCATGAGATGCAACCTTGACTGGCATTGGGCCCAAGTGGGAGATTGTTAGATTATATGGTCTCAATCCAATGGATGATGTAGTAAATTGATTTATTTCTTTATTTGTCAATATAATCTTTCTTTTATCTCATGAGATGAATGGTGTTTTATTATTTACTTACACATAACCAATGCAAATGGCATGATAGTTCATGAGATTAACTAAAGCCCACAAGTATATTAGATATGATACATGTGTGTGGATGAGATCCACATACGAGGGACATATGTCACAAATCCTATACTTAAATTGATTCACAACCAGTGACGAGATTGGGCATCTCATCTGACAAGGTTGGAGCATTGTGATTACCATGAGATAGTGTGATTTGTCTCAATCATCGGAGTGTAAGACTCTGGATCATTATGCTGGTGCATTGTATATACTGAAGGACCATGAGATGCACCTTATGGAACACTGTCTACAATATAAGGTCTACTCTTATAATTCCCTAGCAATAGGCTCTTAATCCTAAGAGACTGATGTATTCAAGTTTTTATTTATTCATTTAGAATAAAAGTGAGACTTCTAATTATAATTAAAAATAGGAGGTGCTCATGCTATATATAGGAGAGGGAGGGTGGACGTCCCACACATCTTGTACACGTCCATGGTTGGACGCCCAAGCTCTCTCTTCTCTTTTCTTGTTTCTCCTCTGGTTCGCTTCTAGAGAATCTTGGGTTTGTTTCTTTTGGAGATCCCACCATTCTCCTAGAGAAAGAAATCAGAAAGAGGGCCATAGCATGGAAGACAACCGGGTCTTAGAGGTCCTATTTGCTTTAAAGAAAGTGTTCTTCATCAAGTAAGTTATCAACGCCTCCATTAGAGCACAACCAAGGTCCCAAGGTGAGATCTACTTTATTTATATTGTAGAATTTCATGGTTTCTTGTTTGCTATTGTTTCTATCTTCCAGATAGAGTTTTCTTGCTGATCTTGATTAATGAGTAAGAGGTCTTGCATCCTAGTGTCAGACCCCGACCCAGGTTTAGTATTTTTAATTATTATTTTAATCATGATTAGTCTCTAAATGGGATTAGAGGACGATTAGATTCAATTTTTTGGTTAGATTAGAAATTTGAATTGGCTTTGAAAATTTTGAACCCGTTGAGTCTAGTTTGACCGGGCCCGGGGTGGCTCATGATTTCGAAAAATACTTATTTCAACCTTTTTGGATTTGTTATGTTGGCCCCAATAACTTTTATGTTTATTCCGTCTGTATTCGAACACTAGAAATCACATTTTTCGAGGAAAAGCGGAAAATCAGTCTTTTCACACCAAATATGTGCATGAATTTTGAAATTTGAAAAATCATGATGAAAATATACTTTTTGAAAACTAAATTTTTCGGCAATCATTTTTCTCTTCTTTGTCGACTTCATTCGGGACCCACAAATAGGAGTTTTAAGCTCTTAAAGTTTTATGGCCATTGGGGCCCACAACTTGACTCAAAACCCCTTTCATGTATAAGAACCCAACATTCCTTTCACCTTTTTCTTCTTTATTTCTGTTTTCCTGCAACTGAACTCAAGGAGTTCTTGTTTTCTCCTCAACTTCTCTCCTCTTGCATGACCAACCCAAATTGAAAAGCAAATCATACCACCCTCTTCTTCATCTTCTAAGCTTTCTAAGGGTAACATTTTTTGTGGATTTCCAGCTGGGTTTTTCCTTCTTTTCTAAACTCTTCTTCTTGTCTAGAGCTTCTCAAGGTAAGCAATGGCTTCCCCCTTTCACCAATGAGATTATTTAAGTCTTTAGAAGCCTTTTATCATGCATGCACAGGTTTTCATGGAGAACTCCCTTGTTTTCCAGATTTTTGTGGATTTTGAATGGGTTTCCCATGGGGCTTTTTAGTACAGATTGGATAGGGTTATGGAAGAGAACCATTGGAGTGATTAGAATCTGTTGGGAGCTTGAGGCAAGTGAATAAATTAGATTTGAATGCATGCAAATGAAATGGGTTTCTCCTTAAAGCTTGTTGATTTAGTAGAGTATTCATTTGGTTTATGCAAGGCTGTGTTTCTCAAGGATTTTTGGATTAGTTCCTCTATGATTTCGTGTAGGGATTTATGGTTATCATCGCATAGGAAAAATCATAGCCATGTGTTGTTTTAAAGTGTGGAATATTGTTTCTCTAAAATCCTATAATTGCATTATATTTAGTTTTGAAATTTTGTTTTGTGACGGATATTGGATTGAATGGTGATATTTGTGTTTGAATGGAGATTATGAATGTGGAAGAACATGCTTGAATTGGTGTAGGAAATGGTTGAAATGAAGGGGGACAGAATGATTCAAAAGATAGCAGATTTCTCTGCAGTGGACGTTCCAGCACTAGGCTGTCCGCTTAAGCGGATGTCTACCCGCTTTAGCAGACGTGACTACTGCCTGGCGAAACCGAATCAGAAATCACACTCGCTCGAGCGAACATGTGGTCCGCTCGAGCAAGCCAGCTTCTGGGAGACTCCGCTCGAGTGGATCTAACCGCGCTCCAGCGGACATGGCTACTGGATGAAGAAATGCGAGACAAAATGCAGGTCCGCTCGAGCGGACTCTTTGCCCGTTCGAGCGGAGGACCTTCTATGAGGCCCGCTCGAGCAGACCCTCCTCTGCTCGAGCGGACCTAGGAACCAATCTGGGGGTTTGTTTTGCACTTGGGTGTGCTGGCTTGATTTATAGGTCTCCTCTAAATACTCATTTAAATTGGAGTAATGGAAAATTCAAACCTCGGATATCTTGTTTTATTGAATTCGAAGGAAATATAATGAAGGCTCGATATTTAAATTATTGGGGAAAGTGTTAAGCCTCAAAATGCGCTTAGTGTCACAAACGTCGGAGATCTTCAGAGGCACCAAATTAATTATTCATGAACCGACGTTGCGATACTAAGGGTATAATGAAGCAATCCTAGGTAAACCAATCAACCACATATCACACCATTCCAAGTTAGCAGATTTATACAATTGCTTATAAATCGTTTTCAAAGGAATTTGAGTGGTTCGCCACATTTGGAAAATAATCGATAAGACTACTCTTTCAATTTGTTCGTATTTGTCCATCTGTGCTTTGCCAATAGTAGTTCTTATTATCGATGGAAATGTGCTTTGTTAGTTTGATTGTATCGTTTTGGATTTTGATCGGCACCACTGAGCTTGGGTTACTTTGTCGAGATGATCACCCAGCTTAGGATCTTAAAATAATTTGCCAATTGCAGTTTGGACCTCTATCTGTTTCCTCCGGCCATCGTAACGGTTTTTGTCTGTTCAGGCCATCTCGTATGGCAACGGTTTCTGTTTAGCCATTTTGTATGTCATCTGTTCCGGCTATTTTTTATGGCAACGGTTTCTGTCTGTTTTCGCTTGTTACTTCGGTAATAGGAGAATATAGCGAAATGTGGGTTGCTAATGTTTTGATTATTTATTAATCAGTTTGAAATGTTTTAGTATGTATTTCTCCTTCGTACAGAAATTACTTGGTTTGACACATCTTTATACATGTTTCGTTTTAAATGCACATTATGATTTTAAATATAATACAGATAAAACATGTATATCTTATCTATGTTATTCACCTACCAGACCGTCGTATCTGATACTCTTTTGTTTGGTGTCAGATGTCGGACCCGGAGATGTTGAGGTGGAGCGCACGGTTGAGGCAGTAGAGCCGCTTGTGGAGCGCGAGAGGCAGCCAAACGATGTCATGTAGACGTCGTGTTGGGTTATGAGTTTGGATAACACTTTTTGGGAAATTGTCGCGACCCCGGACCGGGATCCGGGCCCGCGAATGATAATACAATGATTTTGAGTGTAGATGGTGATAAACATGCATACATTTAACAAGGGAGATTTGGATATACACTCACTTAATTTCCCACAGGTTTCCGCGGTGAGGATTTCACACACACTCACAAAACATTTACATTAGTACGGAAGCGTGTAGCAAATCAAATTCTTAATCTATTCCTAACACAAGACTGATAAATACATATAACTGACATGATGTCAAAGTGAGCAATGATCTCATTGGCATTCCCAAAATGTAAAGTTAGAAGTTTAAACAAAAGATCATTTAATTAATTTTCCCCCAAAAATAATGGCCAACAGAGGCCAGTACAACCAAAAGTATATAAATCAAAAGTCATTCTATGATTTCCCCAAAATGTTGCGCAACTCTAAGCTAAACCAAATGTCTAAATGACATTGTCAGCTTGCCACTCCACTAATCGTTACGGTTCACCGACCGCCTCCTCTGGCTCCTCCTCGAAGGCAATAACGGGGACTGGACCTGAGTACCACAAAAATCGGTCAGACACGACGGTCTGGCAGGTGGGTGAATAGATATCACAATAAGAGAAATCGGAAGATAAAATGAAAAGACAGTGAAATCCATCCAAACATTTATTTCCATGATACAAGATATTTCATTTGTCAAAATGCATATATAAGATAAAACATGCATGATATCAAAGAATAGGGAACTAGCAAGATGGCAACCACACTAAAGCTAAATCCTCTCTATCACTAATGCAATGAGAGCACATTCTGTGTGTTGGGCTCGAACACTCGAAGTGACAAGAACCAACATTATATACTTATACATATAGCTAGACAAGACCACAGCCGCGAAACCGGGTAACGGGGCAGGACATGATCCAAGTTGCAACTGGCGGGAGCACGAGGGGGAGGCCCAAGTCAATTGATCAGACCGACAGGGACGTCCAAGCTTAGTGGTGCCGACTCATAGGTTACACGAGAGATGAAAACATGTACAAAACTATCTCGGTGTAAAACACTGAGGCAGACGGGGCATGGTGCTCATAGGCACACATTTCACATTATTATCTTTTCATGTATAAACAGGGTTGGCAAGACATGTTAGATGCATAAATCATAGTTGGCGATAAAAACCAATGATATCGGGAGAAACCGGGGTAAGATAAGTACGATCTTAGTAAAACAGTAAAAAATGAATCCTTATACAATTACGAACTACGTATTGGGACTTCCGTATTCACAAAATATGTATAAAGACCTTGTATGTCTATTATTGCTCTTGGCATGGTACTCGAATGATGATAGACATCCCAAGTTTCCTTATATAGTTTGATAAATCCACAATTCCCAATACTTTTTCCGAAGTGGGGTCTCTTTCCAAGTCAATCTCCTTGTGTCATCCCCTGGGTCCTTCCAAGGTGGTAGGCATCAAAACAACCCATCCAAGCCTTAAAATATCATATCCGCAAACAATGGAAAAGACCCAGGAATTCTGTACAATTCGCTCGAGCGGACTGGTTCTAGTCAGGAGGGCTCAAGCGAATAATGATGGAGGCTCGAGCAACCAAAGTTCTGTGAGGGGTTCGCTCGAGCGATGATGAGTTCGCTCGAGCGAACTACTCCGAGTCAGGAAAGGTCGAGCGAAGCAGAAGGGAGGCTCGAGCGACCAAGGTTCTGTGAGGGGTTCGCTCGAGTGAGGTTGAGTTCGCTCGAGCGAACTACTTCGGAACAGGATGGCTCGAGCGAAGAAGATGGTTAGCTCAAGCGATTGAAGTTCTGTGAAGGGTTCGCTCGAGCGAATAGAGGTTCGCTCAAGCGAACTGCTTTAGAAAACTCTCCGTTTCAGCAGTCCGAAAACCCTTATTTTCCTTCTCCTCAAAACTTCATTTAAGCCAACACTTAACACAATATTTATGGCCCTCTTTCCACCTTCTTCCACCCCATCAAGTCCTCCAACAACCATCTATTAAAGACCCAAGATCATATCCATTCTCCTTTCAAATCTCTTTCAATGCACAACCACCAATAATGAGAATCCAACATATCAAAATACAACTTAAATGTACAAAATTTAAGAGAACATTTAAAAGAGAAAGAAGCTCATGATCATACATATTTCTAACAATCAATTTGAGGTATAAAACATATGAAAGATGAATAGTGAATGAAAATCCATAATTCCATTAAAACATGAAATCATTCATCGAAAACCTATTCATCCACTTGCCTTGGCTCCAAATAGCTAATGAGCTCCTAATCACCAACCTCAAGCTCAAGATCAAAGATCTACACAAAAACCCCCAAAATGACACCCATCACAAACCCTAGAATGTCAAAACTAAGAAATAGAAAGAGATAACTTCCAATAATAGAGATGAAGACTCTCTAGGGCTAGTACAAACATAATCTAGAAGATGGGAAGGATTACTTACATTGAAGGTCCTCAAATACACTAAGCTTGCTCAACAAGGGCTTTGGAGTGGGTGGTTTCTGCCAAAAATAGCATCAATGGAGAGCCTTTATGGAGAGGAAGAAGATGGCAACCTCCATTTTTCCTTTAGCAATGGCATGAGAGAGCTTGGAGATGAAGAAGCAAGGAAAAGTGCAAAACCCTAGGGCCGGAACACTTTATTCTCTCAAGGGAAAATTGCAAGAAAAAGAGGAAGAAGGAAGAGGACTCCTCCTTATATAGAGAATGAAGGTGGGTCCCCCAGCTTAACCAACTAATTGGGCTTAAAACATCATCTTCCGGGCCTCGGATGGATTCGACGAAGAAGGAAGAATTGTTCGTCGAAATTTCTAGTTTCCAAAAACTATATATATCAGATTTCGGAGACATTGAAAATAGTGTCCAGATTTTTGTGCAAAAGACTGATTTACCCCTATCATTAGCAAAGTAAGGTCTAGAGGTCTCGAATGGAAACGGGGTAGATATGAAAGTTGTCGGGAACAATAGATTAAGTCAAATCGAGCAAAATATAGATTTTTTCCTGAATATCAAATAAATCCCAAAATCACACAAAACACGACAAAGGAACCCCCAAAGGGTCCCACTAAATCTAAAGAGTTCCCAAAATAATCCAAAGCCATATACAAGCTATTCTAATCCCCACTAACCAAAATTCACAAATCACACTTATAACTAAAGCACGTCTTAATTAACACTAATTGGAAACTCTCGGGGCGAGGTCTTACAGAAATGATGTTTAATTTGGGAACTTGTTATTAGCCTTTGTTGGCTTTTTCTGGGATGTATAACTTTAATATACTTTTGTGATCCTCACAACTCCAATTTAACTTTGGGTTTATGCTATATATTATTCCTCTTTTGATGCCAAGCTTGTGCATTTATCTTATGTTTCATTTGATCTGTGTTTCGCTACATGCTTCCGCATATGGATATATGTTGTGAAATAGGTGTGATGGATTGTCAGAGAATCATCATCGTGGAATCCTGTGGGAAAATAATTAGCGCATGCGGGCTTGCGGGTGAAATTTTCTGACTCGCCGCACCACATCCCCGGATTAAGGACTTGATTATCAGGGCCTCGGTCCGGGGGCGTGACATGTTGTTGGTATCAAAGCGAGAAATAAGTCGGGCAATTAAAAGACACTAGAAACATAGGGACGTGGAGTGGATTCGTTAGTTAGTACTGCGTGAGGATTGTGGGGACGTTCTCTTCAATATATTTTAATTGTACTAACAAGTGGTTTTACAACCAAATGCCTCCACGCAGAAACCCCACCAACACAAATCCTTCCAGCAACAATACTATTAGTATAACCAATTTCAGAATTTTATGCAAATGATGATGGAGCAGCAACAGAAAACAAATCAAATGATGATGGAACAACAGAGGAAAGCCAATGAGACTCAGGCCAGATTACAAGAGCAGATGACCAAGAAAGATGAAGAGTTAGCCCAAGTTCAGAGACAGTTGTTAGAAGTGTTGGGTAAGAGACCAGAACCTGCACAACCTCAGCACATGGGTCCTCAGATTGTCATTAACAGTTGTGACAAAGACCCGAAGTATTATTTGAGCGCTTCAGAAAGAGAGGTCCAAAGGAATTTACAGGAAAAGATGATCCTTTGATAGCAGATGACTGGTTAGCTCACACTCAAAACATCTTCGATCTTTTTTAGTGCACTGGCAGATAGCGAGTCCACTTGGCAGCCTCCATGTTTACCGGCTTGGTAGACATATGGTGGAAGACACTGAAGGTCGGTTATCAGAACATTGCTAATGACACCGCGTGGACTACCTTCAAGGAGCAGTTCACTGAGAAATATGTGCCAGCCCATATTAAGAGGCAGATGGCAATAGAGTTTTAATTGCTCAAACAAGGGGACATGACAATCTTACAATATGTCACGAAGTTTGAAAGACTGTCCCGGTATGCCCCAGAGCTCATCAATACCGAGGAGAAAAAGATTATCAAATTTCTACAGGGACTTAATCCCATCATTGAGCGAGATGCTACCGGTGTAGTTCTACCCGCCACCTTTCAGGAAGCGGTTAAGAGAGCTTACAGATTTGAAGACATCAACAACAAGATTATCAAGGATGCTCAGAGGAAGCGCCAGCAGCAAGGGCAAAGATCCCAACAAGGCAGGATTAGAATCCCCCAAGACAAGGTGGATGTGAACACTGTGGCAAGAATCACCCTTCCCACCTATGCTACAAGTCATGGGTGGATGCTTTAGGTGTGACCTTATGGACCACATGATGAAAGATTGCCCGAACAACAGGGATCAGGGCAACAGGCCACCTCAACAGAATCAGCAAGCAGCTCAGAACCAACCCAGGCAGCCACTGCAGCAGAACCAGCCACAGCAACCCTGCCAACAACCTCAGAATCAAATTGCCCGTCCACCTCAGCAGAACCGGAAAGCGCAGCAAGGGAGACACAACCAGAATTGGAATAGGCCACAGAAACAAGGACGCGTGTATCATCTGAACCAAGTGGATGCGGACGCAGCATGCAACGTAGTTGAAGGTACACTTTTTGTCTGTGGAATATAAGCTAAGATATTGTTTGATCTTGGATCCACACACTCATTTCTATCTCCCATGTTTGTTAAGTTGATTGATGTGCCTACTAGTGAACTTGAATTTATATTGACTGTCACCACACCAGTAGGAAAACAAGTTGTGTGTACCACATATTACCCTAGCTGCACAGTTAAGATAGGTGATGTTACATTCCCAGTAGACCTTATCCTTTTGGACATGCATGACTTCGATGTCATAATAGGGATGGATTGGTTGTCTGGACACTATGCCACTATGGATTGCTTTAACAAAACTATTTCTTTCGAATTGGATGGGACATCACCAGAAGTGGAATTTCATGGAGAGAAAAGGGTTCCACAAGCCAGTGTAATTTCAGCACTATCAGCAGTCAAACTATTGACAAGTGGATGTAAGGGGTTCATAGCTTTCATTATAGAGGATAAACAATCCCAAGGGGTGGAGCAGATTCCCATTGTGTGTGAATTTCCTGATGTGTTTCCCGAAGAAATTCCAGGATTGCCACCAGTCAGAGAAGTTGAATTCACCATAGAGCTTATGCCAGGAACAACTCCAATTTCCATCGCACCGTATAGAATGGCTCCCAGAGAGTTGGGCGAATTGAAATCATAGTTGGAAGAATTGTTAAAGAAAGGTTTTATCAGGCCAAGTATATCACCGTGGGGAGCTCCGGTGTTATTTGTTAAGAAAAAGGATGGAAGCTTGAAAATGTGTATAGACTACAGAAGATTGAACCAAGTGACCATCAAGAATAAGTACCCATTGCCAAGGATAGATGAGCTATGATCAATTGCAAGGTGCAGAATATTTTTCGAAGATTGACCTAAGGTCCGGATACTACCAGTTAAGAGTTAGAGAATCGGATGTACCAAAGACAACCTTCCGGACGAGATACAGGCACTATAAATTTTTGGTAATGCCCTTTGGATTAACAAATGCACCAGCGGTATTCATGACCCTAATGAACAAGATCTTTGCACCTCATTTAGATCAGTTCACAGTCATCTTCATTGATGACATATTAATGTACTCTAAGTCTAGAAAGGAGCATGAGCAACACTTGAGGACATCACGACAATTATTGAGGGACAACTAGTTGTATGCAAAGCTCGAAAAATGTGAATTTTGGCTCACATAAGTCTCTTTCCTCGGCCATATCATCTCCAAAGAAGGTTTGGCAGTTGATCCGGTAAAGATATAAGCAGTCGTTAATTGGGAGAGGCCAAAGAATGTGACCGAAATCAGAAGTTTTCTGGGTCTAGGAGGATATTATAGAAGGTTTGTGCAAGGGTTTTCATCTATTGCAACGCCTTTGACGAAACTAACCCGGAAGAACGTGCCATTTGTGTGGTCATAACAATGTGAAGTCAGCTTTGAGGAGTTGAAAAGGAGGTTAACCACACTGCCAGTTCTCACTTTACCTCTAGGCAGTGGTGGTTTTGTCATCTACCCTGATGCGTCGACCGTTGGACTCAGATGCGTGTTGATGCAAAATGGCAAAGTCATAGCGTATGGCTCAAGACAACTAAAGGAGCACGAGAAAAATTATGCAACGTATGACTTGGAATTGGCAACAGTTGTATTTGCACTAAAGATGTGGAGACGTTACTTATATGGAGAAAATTTTGAAGTTCACTCAGATCACCGTAGTCTCCAATATTTATTCTCTTAGAAGGAACAGAATATGAGACAGAGAAGATGGATGGAGTATATCAAAGACTACGATTTTCCAATCAAGTATCATCCAGGAAAGGTAAATGTAGTGGTAGAGACATTGAGCAAAAAGTCTGGGAGCATGGCTAGTTTGCGAGGAATGGGCATACTCCAACAATTCAAAGATTTGGGAGTTGAGTTTCAATCGTTGAGACAGGGTGTTATGCTAGCAAACATGACAGTGTCTGAGCCTACTTTTATTCAGAAAATTAAGGAGACTCAATTGCAAGATCCGAATTTGGCTAAGATTGTGGAGCACATCTCAAAATGTCTAGATTTCAGAATCGTGGATGGAGTACTATACTTCAGTGACCGACTGTGTGTTCCAAATATTGATGATTTGAGAAATGAAATCATGGCTAGGGCCCATAGCACCAAGTATTCTATGCACTATGGGAGTACGAAGATGTACCAAAATTTGAGGAGTAGATTCTGGTGGAATGATATGAAGAGAGAAATTGCAGCCTTCGTATCTAAATGAATGGCTTGTCAATTGATAAAGGCAGAACATCAGAAGGCAGCAGGTCTTTTACAGCCATTGGAGACTCCGCAGTGGAAATAAGAACATCTCACGATGGATTTCATCTCGGGTTTACCAACCACTAGTAGAGGAAACAATGCCATATGGGTCATAGTTGACCGTCTGTAGAAGTTTGCACATTTCATTCCATTGAAGACAGGAAAGAAGATGCAAATGTTATCAATGGCACAAACGTTTGTTAACGAGATCGTCAGCCGACATGGTCAACCAGTCTCCATCACATCGGACAGACATGGCAGATTTATCTCAAGATTTTGGAAGGCTCTACATGAATCTATGGGTACCAAGCTTCAGTTTAGCACATCATATCACTCACAGACAAATGGACAATCAGAATGGACCATCCAGACATTGGAGGACATGCTTAGAGCATGTGTGCTAGATTTCAAGACTCGGTGGGATGAAAGTCTACCTCTTTGTGAATTCACACATAACAACAGTTATCACTCAAGCATAGGGATGGCACCTTTTGAAGCACTGTATGGTAGGAGATACAAAACTCTAGTGTGTTAGGAAGAGGTCAGAGAATGCAGCTTTCATGGACCGACATTGATTGGTGAGACCAATGAAAAAGTGAAACTTATTCATGAATGTTTGAAGACTGCTAGAAGCCGACAGAAAAGCTATGCCAATGTTCGAAGGAAGGATCTACAGTTTCAAGTATGAGATAAGGTATTTTTGAAAGGTGTCACCAATCAGAGGGACATTGATATTTGGCCAGAAAGGAAAATTGTCAAGAAGATTCATTGGACTGTACGAGATCTTGAGTCGTATTGGCGATGTGGCCTATAGACTCGCCTTACCGCTAGAACTTTCTGGTGTGCACAATGTGTTTCATGTCTTGATGTTGAAGAAATATGTTTTAGACCCCTCATGTGTGTTAAAACATGAACCATTGGAAATTCGGGAAGATGCCACCTGCATTGAGAAACTAGTCAAGATCATCGATATGAAAGAGCAAGAATTGAGGGGCCGGACAATTCAATGGGTAAAAGTGCTATGGGAGAACCACGAACCAGAAGAGGCTACTTGGGAATTACGTGATCAAGTTTAGAAGAAGTACCCGCACTTGCTACCAGAGGTTAGTAATCATTTGGAGGACCAAATGCCTCTAAGGAGTGGAGGATGTCAGAACCCGACCCAGGTTTAGTATTTTTAGTTATATTTTAATTGTGATTAGTCTCTTAGTGGGATTAGAGGATGATTAGATTGAATTTTTGGTTAGATTAGAAATTTGAATTAGCTTTGAGAAATTTTGAACGCGTTGAGTCTGGTTTGACCGGGCCGGGGTGGCTTATGTGACGTGTGTTCGTGTGGGGATTGGATTCTTTATTTCGAAAACTATTAATTTCGACCTTTTTGGATTTGTTCTGTTGGCTCCAACAACTTTTATGTTTATTCCGTCTGTATTCGAACACCAGAAATCACGTTTTTCTAAAAAAAAGGGGCAAATTAGTCTTTTCGCACCAAATCTGTGCATGAATCTCGCAATTTGAAAATCATAAGGAAAATATACTTTTTGAAAACTAGAAAAATATGTGCAAAAATCGCACTCGCTCGAGCGAACTTGTGGTCCGCTTGAGCGAGCCAACTTTTGGGAGACTGCACTCGAGCGGATCTAATCATGCTCGAGCTGAAATGGCTACTGGATGAATGCGAGAAAGAATGCACGTCCGCTTGAGCTGACTCTTTGCCCACTCGAGTGGAGGAGCCTCTGTGAGGCTCCACTCGAGTGGACCTGTGAAGCAATTTGGGGGTTTGTTTTGCACTTGGGTGTGCTGCCATGATGTATAAGTCTCCTTTAAATACTCATTTAAATTGGAATAGTGGAAAATTCGAACCCCGGATATCTTGTTTTATGGAATTCGAAGGAAATATAATGAAGGCTCGATATTTAAATTACCGAGGAAAGTGTTAAGCTTCAAAATGTACTTTGTGTCACAAATGTCGGAGATCTTCAGAGGCACCAAATTAATTATTCATGAACCGACGTTGCGATACTAAGGGTATAATGAAGCAATCCTAGGTAAACCAATCAACCACATATCACACCATTCCAAGTTAGCAGATTTATACAACTGCTTATAAATCGTTTTGAAAGGAATTTGAGTGGTTCGCCACGTTTGGAAAATAATCGATAAGACTACTCTTTCGATTTGTTCGTATTTGTCCGTCTGTGCTTTGCCAATTAGTAGTTCTTATTATCAATGGAAATGTGCTTTGTTAGTTTGATTGTATCGTTTTGGATTTTGATCGGCACCACTGAGCTTGGGTTACTTTGTCGAGCTGATCACCCGGCATAGGATCCTAAAATAATTTGCCAATTGCAGTTTGGACCTCTATCTGTTTCCTTCGGCCATCGTAACGGTTTTTGGCTGTTCAGGCCATCTCGTATGGCAACGATTTCTGTTTAGCCATTCTGTATGTCATCTGTTCCGGCTATTTTTTATGGCAACGGTTTCTGTCTGTTTTTGCTTGTTACTTCGGTAATAGGAGAA
Organism: Persea americana; assembly: GCA_029852735.1. NCBI lineage: Eukaryota > Viridiplantae > Streptophyta > Magnoliopsida > Laurales > Lauraceae > Persea > Persea americana. The sequence continues at coordinate 23,305,650 of CM056816.1, forward strand.
TATAGCGAAATGTGGGTTGCTAATGTTTTGATTATTTATTAATCAGTTTGAAATGTTTTATTGTGTATTTCTCCTTCGTACATAAATTACTTGGTTTGACACATCTTTATACATGTTTCGTTTTAAATACACATTATGATTTTAAATATAATACAGATAAAACATGTATATGTTATCTATGTTATTCATCTACGAGATCGTCGTGTCTGATACTCTTTTGTTCGGTGTCAGATGTCGGACCCGGAGATGTTGAGGCGAAGCGAGCGGTTGAGGCGGTAGAGCCGCCCGTGGAGCGCGAGTGGCAGCCAAACATGTCATATAGACGTCGTGTTGGGTTATGAGTTTGGATAACACTTTTTTGGGAAATGATGTTTAATTTGGGAACTTGTTGTTAGCCTTTGTTGGCTTTTTCTGGGATGTATAACTATAATATACTTTTGTGATCCTCACAACTCTAATTTAACTTTGGGTTTATGCTATATATATTCCTCTTTTGATGCCAAGCTTGTGCATTTATCTTATGTTTCATTTGATTTGTGTTTTGCTAGATGCTTCCGCATATGGATATATGTTGTGAAATAGTTGTGATGGATTGTCAGAGAATCCTCATCGCGGAATCCTGTGGGAAAATAATTAGCTCGTGCGGGCAAAATTTTTGAACTCGCTACACCGTGTTGACACTAAAAATGTCACTTAGCCTCCTTAACATCAAAAGCTACATGGAGCCGCATCCTACTACAAATAGGCAAAGCTGCTTCAAGCATCAGATCTTGTCATAATCAAACAAAAACTGCAAGGTCCTTCAAAATAGCCAAAAAGGAGGTACACATGATGTTTCGGGCCATTTCGACACTATTTGGCCTAACTTCAATCCTACAACAGCTAAGCGGAAGCCCCCGGCAGTGACAGTGGTGAAGACATCAAATCTTCGTTTAGAGCCTATGGATGGTCTCAAAATACCTCCAAAAGGCTCCACGTCGAATTTCAAGCCAAACCGACACCGTTTGACCCTCCATCAACTCTTGAAAGGCGAAATCAAGCCTCTCGGCGGCGAGGACCTCCGATGCCGCCACTCGTCAAACAAAACACATGAGTAGCTTCTACATGCTTCCAAAAGGTTGCACGTCAAATTTCAGGTCATTCCAACGACGCTTGACCCGGCTTTGACGCTCCTAAGCAAAATCAAGCCTACCGGCGGCCGAGCTCTCTGGGACCATGGCATCCAAATCGAAGCTAATGGATCATCTCAAAATGACTCCAATAGGCTCCCAGTCAAATTCCAGGTCAATCGGACATCGGATGACCGTACATCAAAGCTCGACATCTTCCTCACGATGAAATCAAGTCTAGCATTCACGGGACCCCAAGCGGCTTCAAAACTCAAATAAAAGCCCATGGTTGGTCCTATCTAATGCTCAGGAAGCTTCACCTCAAATTTCAGGTGATTCCGACATCGTTTGACCTAGTTTTAACTCTTGGCGAAAAATCGGCTACAAAGTCTTCGGCTTTTCCAAAAATAGGAAACTTTGTGCTCTGATTTGCATGACTTCTCGATGGGTTTTCTTCAGTGGAATCAAGACAATAAATGAGGAGAAAAGTTAAAGAAAAATACAGGAGAAAACAGAAGCGAAAAAGCCCAAGAAACGGCCAAGAAACGGCGACCGGACGACGACCGAAAAAGGGGCAAAAGCCCCAGGGTCGCTGGCGACCATAGGGATCCGGGCTGCCAAAGTTCGCCCGGAAACCCACTTTTTTGGATATTTCTTGCATTTCGCGATGTTTGGCCCCTGTGATTTTCTTAAATTCTGATTTTTTGAGGCACAATATCCGTCGATCTTCGTTAACATCACGGATCCGCCATCGAAATCATTTGATCATCATCGGATACTCCAAAATCGCCAACCGACCTACTAAGAAAGCACACTTTCTGCCCGACCGCTCGAGAAATCGACTGGACAGATGTTGCCGGCTCATTGGTATCAACCAATGTCTGAATTTGCATCGTCTTTCTTTTTTATTGTATTTTTTATTTTTTAAAGAGAAAAAAAAATCACAATTCTTGTCTTTCACTATTGATAAGATTTGTAAAATCGCCTTCCATGGCAAAATCGCCTTCTACGGCACAACTGCCTTTCACGGCAAACTAAACAAAATTGCCTCTCACGACATTTTAAAATCTTGTCTCTTTCTTTAAATATATGTGCAATGGAAAGTTAGGAAAGAAAAGTTTGATTTCCTTTTTACTTGTGAAGGTGAATCTCCGGATCACCATTTCAAATTCCAAGTAGAATGGAAAATCTTGCATACCCGTACAAAAAAGTTGATGCTTGCTCTTTTTTTCTCTTCGCCCCGCCGCACCCCGGCGGACCCGAGATGGATGAAGGCAAGAAGAAAAAGACGGGTCCATCAAGTTGGATCACCGGTGGGACTCGTTCATTTGAGAACACGACGCTTAGAATCCTTGGCTCCTTCCTAGTTAGTGGCCTATGTTGGATCTTGAATCTAAAAAAAAAACATGAGATGAGATTCTTTGGAAATTTATGTCTTTGAACTTGTTTATATTCTTTCTCTTCTCAAACAAAAAAAAATTTCAAATTTCTCTCTTTTGGATTCAAATTGGAGAAGCTTTGGTTCTTTCCTTTTCGTACAATAGCTCGCAAAAATGTTTGAGCGAACGTTCGGATTGGAAGGGTCCATTTCCTTCTCTTTGATGGGTCCATTGGTGATCTTTAAAAAAAAAAGAAAAACATTTTTTAAAAAAATTAAAAAAAAAAAAGTTTTCAAATTTCCTTCTTTTGGATTCAAATTGGAGAAACTTTGGTTCTTTCCTTTTCATACAATGGCTCGCAGAAATGTTTGAGCCAACGTTCGGATTGGGAGGGCCATTTTCCTCTCTTTGGTGGGTCCATGGAGATTTAAAAAAAAAAAAAAACACACATTAAGGTTGCGCCAATTGCATTCTTTAACAAAAGTGAATCTAAGAAAAGCCTTGTCCAGAGTGTGGAGGCAGCTAGACTGTTCGAGGCAAGGGTCCTTCAAACGGGTTCATTAAGTAATCCTACCCTTACCTAGGGGCTAATCTATCCACTGAGGTTTCATAAGACCAAATTGGAAGACCTATGTGCACTCTTCAAAAAAAAAATCTTAAAAAAAAAAAACTTTTGTCATTATTGTGTTCAAATTCGAGAGATTGTGGTTCATGCCTTTTCAAATTTAGTGCTCACAGAAATGTTTGAGCCTCTGTTCGAATTGGAATACCATTTGTTCTCTTTTATGAATCCAATCTTGACTTTTCAAAAAAAAAAAAACTCCCATCATTATTGGATTCAATATATGAGAAATCCTAGTTCCTTCCTCTTCGGACTTAGGGCTCGCGGAAATCGCTGAGCCTTTGTTCATATTGGAATACCATTTGCTCTCTTTTGCGAATTTGATCTTGACCTTTCAAAAAAAACTCTCATCTCGTGTCCTTTTCAAGGATGCGATTTACAACATTTGTGCCTAGCGGTGCTAGTACGCCCTTTCGGGTCTACTGTATTCGCGACCGACACATTTGTATCTCCAACCTTACATCATTTTACCTCAAGTGAGCTTCTCTTCTCGGTAACTTGAATTAAGGTTTACAATTGCTTCTAGCAGTCACTAGAACGCTCATTTCGAGCTGACTATACTTGCGTTCAGAACAATAGTACCCTCTATGGCTTTTTGCCTTCTTCATTACGCTCAAAATAGGCCATGCCTGCTCAGCGATTTGAAAAGACAAAACCATAGTGTTTTCCATTTATGATCACCATATTCTTGTGATTACTAATGGAAGTGGTCTTGTTTGAGAAAAGTTTTCCAAAACTAACAATGGCAGCTTCGTTGACCATCACCTTCGATGAGAACAAGTACCAAGTCATGCTTCAAGAGAAGCAAAGTAAGCGCACTTTCAAGCACCCCGCCAACTGCCGAAGCGTCACCTCCCTCGGCAACTCCCAAAACACCGGGTCGACCTCCATTCCCCGGACCATCGTCTTCGAGTCACTGGGACCATTCCCACTGCCCGTAGAAGAGACGGCACCTTCTAAGAAGCAGAAGACCGCCCCTCAACGTGTCGCTGCCTCGACACCAAAGGCGGTCACCAAGAAGCTTGAGGGTCGTGGCAATCCCACGAGGCTTCAACCTATAAAAAGCTAGGTCTGCCCCAAGACTTGGTCCCCGCGATCTTCACCAAAACAAAGAAGATCCCGAGCATCTGTAAAGCCAGCATACCTGGCTCCTCTCAAGGAGAACCGGTTCTATCCTCTCGCTTACATCAAAGGGGAGAAACCTACCCTCCACCGAACTACAAAATCAACCCAGCACGAGCTGGCTTGTTCATACAAGCCCAAAATCAAGTCGTGCATCACAAGGCCTCGACTAGAACCTGCCAGGGCTTGCTCTCCTGCAACTCGACCCTTCATCTCAAAAGGGGCCGAGCTTGCGAAATTTAAAGCTTCGCTGTGATAGGCTAAGGACCACGTCTAGAGCTTGTCCATGCTAGTCTTCAAGGAAGACAAGCTAGGTTGCTGCGCACGAGGGACCACGTCCTTCATTGCAAGAGCACTGCCCGAGCTAACCGAGGCTCAAATTGCTCGTCGTATACGTCGCCGCGCGGCATATCAACAGAAGAGATTAGAGAAGCAAAGAACCCAGTATTCTGAGCTTCAAATCTCCCAAAAATGGGTCAAAAAAGAAAGACCCGACCAAGTTGCTGCTGTCCACATGGTTGGCAAAACCAAGAGACGCTAGAAATCAACAACAAAAATACATGTCAGACGCCCGGTGACTCGCAGCGTCTCTCGGACAGGAAGACATCAGGAAGACTCTCCCACTTCTTCAATCCAAGGACACCGGAGTGATCATTCCTCGGGCTCTTCATCTAGAAGAATGAGCTCCAACTCAATTACTAAGACAGTATCCTCTTTCGACTCATGAAGAGTGAATGTCCTAGTCGCAAACTCTGAGCAACCTCCACCGGACGATAACACGGCTCTATGCATTCAGCAGCTAGAGCAAGGACAACAGAGAATAGAGGTCTTGATGGAAAACCTCCTTCTCACTCTCCAGCGTCCATAAAACAATGATGAGGTTCCTCCACAAGATGAGGCAAACGGTGGAGAAGATGAGTCACGCGCCCTTACTAAAAAGGACGTTGACAATATCCTCACCAAAGCAAAAGAAGAGGATACACTGAAGGAGCATGGGATCAAGCCAACATATCCCTTATGGATGGACTCGGTTCCGTTCCCTCCAAAGTTCAGACAACCTCTTCTCCAAACATATACGGGGAAAGGTTCAGCTAGACAGCGCGTCATCCACTTCAAGATCTTGACGGGAGCTATTGCGGATCAAGATGCTCTCAAGATCCGTCTCTTTGCAAGTACCCTAAAAGGTACGGCCTTTGATTGGTACTCCACTTTGCCAGAAGACTCCATTCAAAACCGGACCATGCTAGAGACACGTTTCCTGACCCACTTCAAAGGTGAGGATCATCCTGTTATTATGGCTCAGCTCTGCAGCCTTAAATAGGGAGAGAATGAGTCGACATACGACTTCATTCACAAGTGGAAAGCAATGGCATACAAATGCTCAGATGTGCTGCCACAAGCGTCGCTAGTTAACATCTGTCGAAACAACATGAGAGCAAGGATCCGCTCGATGATCATCGGCAACAAATCAAAGAATCTAGGAGAACTCCTGGAAGCGTCTATGGAAGCTGAAATGGTGATCAAAGACCTCAACAGTCAGAAGTCATCAAAGAAGGAGTCGACCGCCATTCCGACCTCCAAGCCAAAGAAAAAGGAGGTTCTCAATGTGCAAACCAAGTCAACTCCTTAGCCGCCAAAGAAAGCTGAAAACAAAGCTCCAGGTAAGAGACCTGAACTCTCTGAACGAGTACAGAAGAAATACCCGTTCGGTGAAGATGTTGAAGAAATATTTGGGGCTCTCTTGGCAAATGGGAAACTCACCTTGCCTGACCCCAAAAGACCGGGAGATGTTGGTAAAACCAACAATCCCCGATATTGTCCATACCACCAAATGGTCTCGCATCCTCTCAACCAATGTTTCGTTGTGAGAGAGAAGATCAACAAGATGTGGAAAAACGGAGTCATTACCTTTGACAAAAACTAAGGGGCCTGCCTCCGTTAACACGGTGTCATATGGACAAACATCCAAATCACCGAAGGAGAAAGTCACTACTTCCTTCAAGGTGATAAAAATGACCCAGACGTCCCAAGAGCTGGTGCCTTGCCTAACACCAAATGGACACCCCATATGGGTACATCCTGATCTCCTAGAAGATGAAAATTGGGAGATCGTCAAAACAAAGCCGACTGCTCAACAACGAAGGCAAGCCAAGAGACAACTCCGCAAGCTCAAACAACAGGAGAAGGCTCAAACGAAACAAGAGGTCCCTAAAAAAGCAGAAACCTCCTCTACCGCTTCACTGGGGGCAACAGAGGAGTCTCTCCCCAAAGCTTCAAGAGTGGTAAGAAAATTCACTCTTAGTGATTTCATGCCACCATGGCTCAGGGATGAGACTACGCAGGGGGAATCATACTCTTGTAACTCGGTAGATGGATTCTCCATGAATGGATTGAGTCCAGTGACACTGCCAGTGACACAGATGAATGGGAGGAATCCCTTGAAACCGGAGAAAATCTCGCCGATGAAGAATGGATCCCGGAATCCCACCTTATGCCAGTAATCTAGTATAACGCCTTCCAGCCACAAGGATCCTGGTCTGATGATGATGAAGACCAAGAGGTTGTTTAAGAAAGTGTTGTCAACCCAGCGCAAACGAATGCTCTAATGGATCCCAACCAGGTCGAACCACAAGGGGCAAATGAAGAAGAAGATTTGGCTCCTATGCCCGATCTTGAAGAATATGCAAGGATCTTACAGCATCTGGCCATAGAGCAAGAGTTGGATCGCATCAATCAACTTCATCAAAATCCAGAACTGGAAGTCTCGGAGAATCTACAAACATCTCCTCCAGTGACTCCGGAAAATGAAGAAAGTTGCTGGACTGATGATCCTCTTACATCGGAGGATGAGTATGATTCCCAATAGTCCATTGTGGAGGCATCTTCTATCGAAGTTGCCTGCAATGTGATAGTTCAGGATGATAGTGCCTCTGAAGCTTCATCCGCTGAGGCCACGGACTCTCAAAATGCATCCGGCAACATATCTTCTGGAGCTACATATTCTCGGGTGACTTCCACTGAGATAGCATCTTCTCAGCCATCGTCTCCTGAAACGGTAACATCAGAATTCAAGCCTCTTCCGACTGATCACCATGAAGAAGCTCTGGCTGATGAAGTCTTCAAAGAAAACCCAGTCAATTGGTCCCAGGTACCCAACCTCATAGGAGATGTTTGGACCGATGAAATACTGGACAAAGAAGAAAAGTTGTTGAAAGCTGTTCAGGACTTATTCCCGAAAAATGCTCCATGCAATGCAATAACTGAATACGGCGATGCTGCTGCAGAAGCGTTTTCAGTAAATGGGGAGGATCCGCCCCTTGAGCCCGAAGGGGGTCTTCCGAAAGAAAAGCCACCTCTAGAAGCTTTTGAAGTTGGGAAAGGTACCCGCTCTGGCCGGGATTACCACAAAAACTACAACCAACCTTCTTTTTTTTCTCATGTAAATCCTTCGGGAAAACAAGTTGTAAAGGCCCCAAGCGGCAGTGATAATGAAAATGCAGGCCCAAAGGAGGCTTTCAAGTATGACTTGATCGAGCACTTCAAACACATACCTGCACGACTGCACATCCTAGACTTATTACGAATGTCACCACAAACTCGTGATAGTCTCATCTCAAAACTGCAAAGGCTGAATATGGATGTCGACAAACATGCCCCACAAGTCCTACAAATTGAAATGGACTTTATAGGGTAAAAAAATCAAAAACCTCCTCAAAAGGAGAAAAGAAAGAAGGTGGAGGACCTTGCACTGAATGCCTCTCGGTCCAAAAAGCCGCAAATGTTACCATCGCTTTTAATAAGGAAGACCTCCTGCTAGGCAAGACGGAGTACAACCGACCCTTGTACTTCACGGGGTATATCAAAGAGATGTCGATACACAGAGTCCAGATCGATCTGGGGTCTGTGCTTAACCTCATCTCTACTACGGCACTCAAAGAGATGGGTATCCCACCTAGCAAACTGAGCCACACATCTGTGTCCATCTTTGGGTACGATGGGAGTGCTCAAAGGCCCATTGGCAAAATCAGGTTCAGGTTGCAAATCGGCGGTCTTATCTCTGAGGTCACCATGTATGCAATAAAAACCCCTTCATGCTACAACATCCTTTTCGGACGCCCTTGGATACATGAGAACGTGTCATTCCTTCGACTCTACATCAGTGCATCAAGTTTGTTGGCAACGACAGCTTGATACATTGTGTGTTTGCAGACAAAAAGCCCTTCAAAGGCAAAGAAGTCCATTTTGCAGACTCTCATATGTACAAGGATGAAAAAGAGGAAAATGAGGAGAAAATAGCATCCTTTGCCGGCAATCTCCAAAAAGATAAAGGCAAGGCTCCTCAGCAATCATCAAAAGAAAACAGACCTTCTGGCAAACCCGAAGAGAGCAATCCGTCTCCCTTCGTTGTCTCCTTCAAATCCTCCAAGCCTTTGGTAATCACTACTAAGGAAAAGAAGACAAAGCAAATGATTGGGGGCAAGTTTGCTGTCTCCTTCGCGTCTATCATACAAGACACAGATTCGGATTCAAAGACTGAAGGCGATACATCATCAAGCCAAGCTGATACTCAGCAAGTTCAGCCTGCTCTCGCCCCATTGGAGACAGCTGCTGACGTAGAAGATCCCGCGTCTGCTACCTTCATCGTTCTGGCAACAACGGCAGAAGAGAAACCAATCTTCTTCCATAGATCGGACGCTTCTTTATCAAATTCCTCGCTTGAACCTTTCCAAAATTAAGGTATGCATCAACTATCCTTGTATAGTCCAATGGCACAAGCTATCATGAAGAAAATGGGCTATGACGCTCAAAATCCAATTGGTTTGGGAGGTGGCCGTGGTATTCTCACACCATTGGAACCCACCCTGACCAAAATTCAGCTGGAAGATTGGAAACTCCACTGTCGCATAGACAAGTCTCCATACAGGTTGGGGTATGATCCTGACACTCCGATGAGATAGCTGACATAAAGGCTGCAAAGTCGTTTTGCCGACCAGGCCTCAACATCTCGTGTCGATGAAGACATCGATCTCCTTGGATATCTCTTTTGAGAGTTACTCGACAAGGACCCAGGAAGCTCATCAAATTGGTACGATTTGTTTGACGATGAAAAGGAATTGTCTGATGATACAGACGCACGGTTTTCTGATTCAGAGGAGCCATCGTCTCCAAAATAAGTACCTTACTTCGACCCAGTTTCAACAGGTGATTGGGATCATCTTATAGCCAGTCTTGAGAAGAATACCGATCAAGAAGATTTATGGACAGAAGCGGAGCCATGGTCTGAAAATGCCCTTGGAAATCTAGAAGGTCTTGTTGAGTTGGAAGCCTCCGAAAAGATTATGGAGGAACCACCTTCAAACCTTCCAATAGAAGATTCTGTTCAAAAGATAGACTTGGGAACACCTGATAACCCACGTCCTATATTCATAAGTAAGAATATAAAGGTTAATGAGTTACCCAAGTATGTCACGTTTCTTCGTGAGTTTGTTGATTGTTTTGCATGGTCTTACGCTGAAATTGTTAGTGCCACATTTCCATGAGCACTTATATTGTCGATTCCGTGTCAAAGAATTCAAAACCTTGCCTCTCAGAGTTTCACAAGGAAGATCAAGTTTGAAGTCAAAAGATCAAGTCTTGGAAGGCTTGAATTCATCAAGACCTCCATATGAGTGACAACCTATTCAGGTAAATGGGACCCCAAACCAACCAAGAGATGGCCCTAAAAACCCTTAGTTTAATGGCTTATTTAATAGGTTTTTAGAAAATGCTTTTGAGCCTTTTCAAGACTCAAAACTGGTCCTAGAGGTCGGTTAACCGCCATGTCTCACGGTCACCTCGTGGTCACTTTTCCAAAAGCTGTTTTTGGCTGAAAATCAGAGGGGCGGCCACCAGGCTGTCAGTTGTCGGTCGACCGCCTGCTGACCGACAGCTAGCCGCCCATTCAAAAAATTTGAAATATCTGACCGTTGGAAGTATCCGTTGGGGTAGTGGCTAACCGCGGATGTGAAGGAGGCTAGCCGCCAAGTGCCGTTAGAGAGCCGTTTGAGGATTGTTTATAAATAGAAAAGGCCCCAAATCATCCAAGTCGCTCCAAGATCATGAGAGCTCATGTCCTAACCATGGTATATCATATTTGAGCTCTCATAGATCATTTCACACACACTACGAGCTCGTATTGGCAAATCTAAGAGCTTCATTACCTCAAGGAAAGTGTGATGTGTGAAAACCATATCATCTAGGGAAGAACTTGAGCCATCAAAAGTTAAAATCCATATCCCTAGATCAAAGACCTCTTCCCTTGATTGAGCACAACATTGGAGCATCATCATTAATATCAAGGAAGCATTGCAAGAGGCATAAAAGCTTGGAGCTACGGTGACAAGCTTCGAAGAGCATCCTCTGGACTTCATCAAAGGGGTAAGTGGCAACCTCCAGATTTTTCCAAAAGAGGCAAGTGTTCTTCTCCCTCACTTCATTCAATTCAGAGCATTGTAAGAGTGGTTTATTTCTTTGTGATTTAACCACTATAAAAATTGTAGAGGGGAGTAGATCTTTGTGGTCGAACCTCGTGAACAAAAGAGGGGAGTAGATCTTTGTGATCGAACCTCAGTAACAAAATCGATGTAGAATCAATACTTGTGTAGTTTGATTCTTCATAGTGGAACCAGGGGACTGTGTGGCCCTTGAGAGTAGATGTAGGTCTGTGTAACCGAACCACTATAAATCCCTTGTGTCAATTTCTCTATCTCTATCACCTGTACATGATTTACATATCTATATGTTGTGGAGATTGATAAGGATACTATTTCATCATTGATTTTTATTGACACACATGCACTTGTGCGAAAACAACATTGAACATATTGGTAAATCATATATTGTTTAGCACACACTCTTTTGCATACAGTCACTTGAGCACCTTGGTTATATAGTTATTTTTACATTGATGTGAATCGCAAGTGAATTTGTGAAGAGTGTCTTACACACGCTCGTGCTTATTAACATGAAACTAATTGTCATATCTTTGATTGTTTAAGCATTCACACATTGAATACATATTCCGCATAAGTTGTATTCTTAAATGTGTTCATTGTGTTCTTTGTCCTAATTGGGATTAAAATTGGACTGAGATATTTTTAATTGGCAAAGAATTTTAATTAGTCCTATTCCAACCCACCCCCCCCCCCCCCCTCTAGGACTTGTTCATTGGCCCTAGCTGCACTTTCAGTTGGTATCAGAGTGAGGTTACTCCATAAAGGCATAACAACCCGAAGTTGATCTTGTTTCATTGCTAGTGCCAATACCTTAGAGAGACCTCAAGTATTGGAGGGACCTCAAGGACAATCTTACCAATACTTTTGGATGATTTTCAAAGGAAGATCGTTAGAAAGATCTTGGGTCTTGAACCTATTTGGACCAACCTATTCATTTGAGTTATTTCATACTGTTGGTCTATGGGCATTTGCGTTATGAGCTTATATAGTTACATTTGTTTTAGTGCAAAAACACTTTAGTCAATTGATTGTGTTTTCATGAACTCTTGTGGTTATATCTTTTGGTTCACAAAATCACTTGATTGCAACATATTGAGGTGCATTTTGTTCTCATATTGTTATAGCTATGAAAATGCATTTCAGTGATCTTTAAATGTACTTCAATTAATTATGGACTTAATATTTGTTTTTATTTTATTCATAATCAATTGATGTTACATCCCCTGTTTTTCAAAAATTAATGAATTCCATAAGTTATATCATTTTGAAAAATTAGATATTTTTGAGAAATGAATTTTTCCTAGTTTTTGTCTTAAAAAGGGAAAATTTTTCTAAGAAGGCGGCTAGCCGCCTAGCTCCAGGTCGGCCAGCCGACTTGACGGAGTTGTAACTTTAAAAGCTACAACCATCTGCTCTTTCTCTCATTTCTTCCTTCATCTCTTGGCTGCCTCTTGCACTTGGGTTTCTAGGACACCCTTCTCCATTTCTATTGTGCACTTTTCCAAGGTAAAATCCCTACTACTCTCTTTGTTTTCTTCATCTTTTCTCATTGATTATATCTTTTGGCTTAAGAAAACTTGTGCTTTGTCTCCATCTTCTTGTGTAGATTGTGAACCCAACCTTTATTGTGAACCCAACCTTTGTCTCCATCTCATTCAAATTTGCATTTCACAATATATACCTATCAAAAACATATGCAAGATGAATTTCCATACAACTTGACTATCAGACTAAAATACCAATAAAGAGCACAAGAGTGGTCAAAGTGGGTTTCTGGTTAAGTTCAGATTTTTTACAACAAATTCTTTTGATTTAAAAGACTTGGTGAGTCCAAAACATAGAAAGATCGAAAGAGATTTAAATGTAATGGAGGACAACAACTTGGGATTCAACGAAGTATATGAATCAAGCTTCATGTGGTGAAGATAGAAGCATCAGAGCAGTGTTTTACGTGATCACATAGAATTACAGGTCTTTTCCATAGCTACCCCCTAAGGATTTATGCTTGGCACCATAGCTATCACACACTGGAATTATACTTGGCGAACCCAACATGTGAGGGGTCTCCTCCCACTCTCCTAGCCATCCTACCTTAATCATTAAAGTTCCAAAGATTTAAACAGATATACCAATATGAGTGCAACTTGGATTGAATCAAGGTGTAGTATCCAAAGTATTAAATCAATTCCACAATGATGAACATGTTAAGGATACAACCAATCATATTAAACACCCTTAAGCCTCATCAGCTGAGTCTGGAGGTGGAGAAGGTGAAGGTGGAGCCTGAACGTCATCTCTCTTGCAGCTTTTGGAAATCCGGGACATATATTGAAAGATCTTCTTCATCCAGACAGATTGCTTCTTTTTTTATGCTAGCCATTTCATGTTCCATGGCAGTGAATCTTTCTTCTAAAGATCGAGGTGCTGGATGAGGAGGAAGCCGAATATCATCATGTCCTGGATCAGCTAGGAATCCCTATGGTTCTGGAGGAACAACTCCTGCTAATTCATATTCATGAGGAACAAAGTTCATGGAGCTTAAGTTTTGATGAGAGAAAGGCTCGATTTGAATAGGGTTTTCATCAGGAGCATTTACACCAATGGAGAGAGCAAGAGCAGACATGAGACAACCAAAGATAAGAGATTCAGCCTTGGATCGAGAAGTAGCATTACGGATGATGTGCCTACAAATTAGAGAGGGAAGACACATACGGTTGCCATTGACAATGTTGAATAAGATATTGACCATATAGGCAGTCAATTCAGTCCTATTTCCTGCTCTAGGATAAACATTGTGAGTGAATAGGTTGTGAATCGGCCTAAGTTCATGAATAAGGAATTTGGAGCGAAGAAAATTCTTAGCTTGATCCCATTCAGCAACAAAAGCACAAATGGACTGAGTTATCATAGGTTTGTCAGCTTCAGAGATAGTGTCTGACACAAATTGAATGGAGTGTGGTTCGTAGGGAATGTTCAAGATAGAGCCAATTCTTTCAGGAGTGATTTCTACTTCCCCATCCTCTAACATTACATAGAAACAACATTCAGTCTCAGTGGCCTTGAATCTAGAGAAGGTTGCATACATTTGGTAGGCAAGAGAGGGATATGCAACTTTTCCCCAATCAAGAATATTTTGCCAACCTATTCTCCCTAGAATTTCTTCGGTATGATGTTCCTGTACAAGAGATTTCCTGACCCATTTTTCAAAAGTAAGGTTCCTGGATTGCAAGGCTCTCAAAGATGCTACATTGAATTTTAGCCTTTTGATGGGGGAAGAAGGTGGTGTAAGTGATGGTGATGTAGAAGGCGGTGAAGGAGAGCGTCTTCGACTCGAAGAAGATGCTCCAGATGAGCGTCCCCTCTTAGATGGAGCCTTAGAGGCAGTTTTCTTTCTTGGAGGCATATTATCAAACACTTGGAATGCACAAATAAATTCACAATCCAATACAAGTTCTATAGAAATGAGACTTTGGGAAATGTGGTTGTGAATCAATGAAAAGATAATGAAAATGAATTTGTGCAAAGATAGATAGAGCTTTTTCAATTGATGTTCCATCTCATATTTTTCAAATCAGTTGCCTTGTCATTTTAAAAAATAAATATGATTTGAAAAATAAATTTTCCATGGATTTTAAGTTTTTTGTTTTCTCTTCAATGGAAAAGTATGCAATTGATGTTCATTTTGGGCTTTGTAAACTTACATACTTTTAAAATTTTCAATTGGTACTCATCTATTCATCATCATGCCTTTCCATGAGTAGCAACATTTTGAGAGATCTGATCAATGTGAGCTTTAATAGTTATATTTGAGAAGTAACTCCATAGTTACATGCCTCCCATCTTCTTCATGCTCTACATAGGGATATTCATTGTCATCATTTTGACAAAAGAAGAGAATAATGTTGACGGGGAGTGTAGACATCTCTAAGATGATCAAATGAGAGTTTATATTTTGAGGATCATGGAGATACATATATGGATAGGATGAATTTTTTTTTTTTTTTTTTGTTTTTTGAAAACAAATCAATTTTTATTTGAGAATGCATTAACTTTTATACACTACAACAACTTGCACTTTTAGCAACGTTTTTTAGCGATTATAAATTCGTCAGACGTCGCTAAAAGTCCTACTTTTGCCGACGTTTTATATAAAACATCGGCAAAAGATGACTTTTACTGACATTTTTTAGAAAATCGTCGGTAGAGTTCAATCTTAAAATTAAATTATTTTCAAAGGAAAGTAAAAATTAAAGATTATTACCGACGAATTATAAAACGTTGCTAAAATCCTACTTTTACAGACGTTTTATATAAAACGTCGGGAAAATGCTGACTTTTTTTAAAAAGCTATTACCGACGTTTTTAAATTCGTCGGTAAAATCATCACTTTTTACTTTTTTTTTAAATAATAAAAATAAAATAATTTTTACCGACGTTTAATATAAATGTCGGTAAATGTTTATTTTCCCACTCCCGCCGAAAGCCCTCTTTTCCCTCTCTTCGCTTATTTTTTTCTCTCTCCTCACTCATTTTTTCCTTTCCCTCTCCCCTGCTTCCTCCTCTGTTCCGCCCTGCGCCGCCTGCACACCACTTCCTTTCGCCGTCGGTTCTCTCTCTCTCTTCCTCTCTTCTCTTCTTCCTCCCCTATTCCTCTCCTCTCCTCTGCCTTTTTCATTTTCATTCTCTCTTCTCTCCTCTCCTCTCCTCGGTCTTTCCCCCCCTTTTCATTTTCATTCTTTCTTTCGTTTCTTTCTTTCTTTCTTTCTTTCTTTCTTTCCTTCTCGTCGCTTCAGGTCGAGGCAGAGGAGAGTGAAGTGCAGAGCTGAGTGGAGGAAGAAGAGGAAAGGAGGAGGAGCAATGCGCGTGTCTGCCGTCGCCCAGGTGAGTGGGTCTCAACCCTTCTTTCCAATTTTTTTTTGTTTTTATGCCTGCTGCGGTTGTTTGAGGTGGAGTCCGAGTGAGTAGCAGAGGAAAAGAGGGAGGAGAGAGAGGGCCAGGTAGGTGGTTTTACTTCCTTCCTATTTCTATTCTTTATTCTCTCTTTTCTCTATTTTTTTTTCTTTTTTGTTTTTGCTAACCTGCTTCTGTCGTTTCAGGTGGAGACCGAGCGAAGAGCAGGAAGAGTAGAGGAGAGGAAGGGAAAGGAGAGGAGGAGAGGAATAGGGCCAGGTATGTGTGTTCCAACCTCCTTTTTCTACTTCAATGTTCTTTAGTTTTTTCATGGGAACTATTTTCTTTAACTACAATGTGGTATCAAAATGTTTTTTGTCGGTTTTGTTGGATAATGTCTTTGGATGTGGATCCTTTTTTCATTTTAGTTTTTGATGTTTCCATGATTTGAATCTTGAGGCTTGTACTGTGGGTGGATCAAATTCATCAAATGTGCCAAATTCCTTGTTGGCGGCAGATGCAGCCACATGAGCTACAATTGTGGCCCGAACTTCATTCGTATTTTCGGACGGAGAGGATGTTTTAGGTGCTGGTACTGCTGCAGTGGGTACTCCATCCCTTTTATTTTAGAAAGGTCAGTAAGTGATTATGATTATGTAGCAATGATGCATAAATATGGAAAAGAAATTACCTGTCTCTAAACATCATTTACTGCTTCTTCATAACTAGGAGGTGCACTATGATTTGGTTTAGATAATCTGCGCTCAAGCCGCCTGGTTTAAATTTGAAAAAAGAAAAAAACAAACAAATAAATGGAAGTGCAATATATGAGGTTAAAGGCTGAATCTACTTTGCTCAAAGTTTGGACTACAAAGTGGAAAAACAACTTCTAAGATGGCAACTTTTGTAAAAGGGTCAATGGGAGTTCAAATTTCTTGAGAGTCACCTTTCATCTAGAGAAGGTTCATCGGCTCTGCCACCACCGCCTCTGCAATAGCAAACTTTAGATAACCATTGACTTCAAGATTGGGACAGTTATGACCTTCAAGTTAAATGTTGCTTCAGCACAGTCCACAAAAGTTGCAATATATTACAGTAACAACCATTAGAAAACAGAGAAATTGGTGCTTCATGGGACAAAGGGTATATGGAAGACATTTTACACCACAACAAATGAAGAGCAACAAATGGTTCCCTTGCTATGATGCCTAGATACAACATTCCCAAATTTTGACACTTGCTACACTTTTCAACAAGTAAAGCCTTCAGAGGAAGGTAGGAACTAGCAACCCTTTCATTAGGAAGGCTGGCCTCAGTCCCATCTATATAAAAGTTGCAGACCTCAAAGTGTTGTGTGATCGTCAATGTCTTTGTTGGTGGAAGTGGTGAATTGTCCACCTTATTTCTAATTACACCATGTATTGAGTCCAGAATTAATTTTTGCAGTTTCAAGAATAAAAATGATAATCTCATTTTCAGTTTGGACTTAGTCTTGGCTGCTACCAGATTATATAGATATAACTTGGTAAAGTTAGACCTAGACTCTGTTTTCTATGTCAAAGCTCCCATCCCCAACTTTTACAAGAAAGGATAAAAATGGATTTATGAAAACCCTGCTTTGATCATTGATTGTCTCAGTGTAGTTGCATTGCATCAACTTGGCTGATGCCTATAGAGACTTGTCTGAGTTGGTTCCAGTCACATGGAATATGATGATCTAAGTGCCAGCAGTTTTGTGTTCTGGAATCTGGATTATATACTAGACCTCAGAGGTGCAAACTTAGGAGTTTGATGCGGCCGAGCCAAACGGTTTCAGCCTGCTTTTATTTTTATGAATCTTTTATAGTCCTGACCTGTTGCTAACATTATTCATTTCACTGAAGATGTCTAGTTTTGCATTTGTTCATCTTGCTTGTGTTTTAGGATGATTACTTAGGCCAAGACCTGTGTTTTCACTCCTGAATCTTGATTCACCCAAAGTTCAAGATTAGTTATGTAGTTCTAGGTGTGTAGCATTTTCACATAATAATGTTGGACCTTGAAATCTAATGAATTCTTATTCCTATGATTTCATATTTATGCTTTATTATGCATTGGTTTGTTTTTGTTGTTGTTGTTGTTGCTGCTTTTCTTTTATTTAATCTATATTTGAAGTCTGACTTGTGAATTCTTATCTCCAGCTTTAAATGTGTTATGTTACCCGGAGTATTAGACACTCTAATGGGTGCAAATACCATTTCTGACACATAATTTTCAAGTATAAATCCCATAATCCAACAATGACCTAATGTTGTAATCAGACTACAGAATGAGTGATTAAGTATTATGTCCGTGCTTTGGAATTAGAACTTGGTATTTTATGAAGTAATTGACTGGATATTTTTAGCGTCATCTGGTTCTCCATGTGTATAAGGAGGCAAATATCCTATTAGTTGCTCGGTTTGGCCATGGAATAAGTAACCAATAGAAGACTTATTAAATTCTTTTGTTAGATCTTGCTGATGATAGTAAGTAATTGGTCCAAAATGTTTGGGTTGTATGAGTCACAAGGAGGTCCTATTATCATGTCCCAGGTGAGTGAATGGAATATGGAATAATTATCTGATTTTTCCTCTATGGATCTTTTTTGGAAAATGGGTCTGTTTTGTTTCAATCCACTAGACTCTCTTTCTCTCTCAGTTTTGTTTGTATGATGAAAAACTGATGGGTCCTCTCTTATGTTGGTGGTAGGAAGAGAATGAATATGGGCCAATGGAGTATGAGCTTGGTGCTCCCGGTAGAGCGTATGCGACATTGGCGGCGACCATGGCAGTCAGTCTTAAGACTGGTATCACATGGGTCACGTGTAAGCAGGAAGATCC
Organism: Persea americana; assembly: GCA_029852735.1. Taxonomy (NCBI): domain Eukaryota; kingdom Viridiplantae; phylum Streptophyta; class Magnoliopsida; order Laurales; family Lauraceae; genus Persea; species Persea americana. Next base: position 23,324,127 of record CM056816.1, read on the forward strand.
CTAGATCCAGTTGTAAGCACTTCTGTTCTGCCCTCCCTTTTTCTCATATTCTTTGTTTGATGCCCCACTGTATTTAAAATAAGTGTTGATTGGACTAAAACACAAGTTAGTTCTTCCATTTAACATGGCTGTATTTTCATCCTCTCTAATTTGATCTCCAGCTGTGTCTTTTCTATTGGCATTTAAGAGTGGGTTGCATGCGTAATGCATAGTTATGTTTTGGGTGATGGAAGATGGAAATCACATTAATGAATGTCAACAACCAAGACTAATATCAATTAGCAAAGTAGAAAGGTTTTCTGCACAATGTGTTTTTTCAATTTATGCATCACCCAGAAAAGGCATAGTAGAACAGAATCCATTCTGCCAAACTATTTCAAGCCATTTGGCAATTGGTTTCCATCTAAGAACTACCTTAACTTTCCCAGCATTTGAGCTTTGTTATAATAGTATTGACATAGATGCCATTAACAGTTTCAAGCTTTTCTTTACTTTAATCTTCTTAATTTGTTGGGACGTGGTCATTGGAGATTCTTTCGGGCTCTGAAGACTAAATTCTAAGTGTAATGCAGTTGGAGCTTTTGGTGTCTTTGTAGTTGTAGTAAATTAACTTCTCTTCCATGGTATATCCTTTATCTATTTCTTTTTTAAGTTATACAACTCCTACCAATATTACAACAGATCAATTCCTGCAATGGTTTTTACTGTGATTACTTCTCTCCCAACAAGAATTACAAACCCAAGTTATGGACAGAAGCTTGGAGTGGCTGGTAACTGTGTTTATAGCTCATGCAATCTTTGAGTCCCTTTTTGAATTAATTCTGTTTCTACTACATTTTCATGAGGAACAGAATATTTGTTAAGGATTTAGACTGCTTATTTTCTACACTCCATCCGTTTGTTACAAGTATACAAAATTTGGGGGTCTAGCTCCACATCGACCGGTTGAAGATTTAGCATTTGCTGTGGTGAGATTTATTTAGAAAGGTGGATCATTCATCAATTATTACATGGTAAGTGGGCCCATTTTCCTGTTAATGAATGCAGTAACTTTGATCTATTCAATTGCAAATTTCTATCTGTTGAAACTGAGACTTGTAACTACTTTAGCAAAAAAAAAAAAAAAAAAACAAAAAACCTGCAACTAAGACCTGTATATGTTCTTATTGAAGTGGATTATTTCCCAACTCAAAATTTGTCTCCACTCTTCAGTCAGTGAATTTGGCTCCACGGCTATTGACCTGTATATCAAGCTACTGAATTTGCATTAGTGCAGCAACCTTCATTCGCGAGGCCAAACACAGTGTGCATCCTATCTGTAAGTTTCTGCCTACTCAGTCCCAATATATGTGTAAATAATAACAAATTTTTTTATTTTTCATTTTACTTTTGCCGCCGAAAAAAAAAAGGTTAGGAAAAGTATTTTATTTTTTTTATTTTTCTTTTTACTTTTGCCGACGAAAAAAAAAACATCGGGAAAAGTATTTTATTTTTATATTTTTATATTTACTTTTGCCGACGAAAAAAAAACGTCGAAAAAAGTATTTTATTTTATTTTTTTATTTTTTACTTTTGCCGACGAAAAAAAAAACGTCGGGAAAGGTATTTTATTTTTTTAGTTTTCCTTTTTACTTTTGCCGACGAAAAAACACGTCAGTAAAAGTATTTTATTTTTATTTAGTTTTCTTTTTACTTTTTCCCGACGAAACAAAAATGTCGGGAAAATTATTTTATTTTTTTTATTTTCTTTTTACTTTTGCCGACGAAAATAAAACGTCGGTAAATAATTCGTTATTCTTAATTCATTTTCCTTTTGATTTGGCCGACGAAAAAAAAACGTCGGTAAAAGTCAAATAATCGTCGGTAAAAATAAATTTTTGCCAACGGAAAATAATTTTGTCGGTAAAAGGTTTTATCCACGAGTTTCTACCAACGTCTGGCCGATGAAAATATTTTCGTCTGTAAAGGCCTTTACCAACGTTTTTTTGGACTTTTGGCGACGAAACTTTTCGTAGCTAAATCTGTAAACTGTTGTAGTGATAGGTACATCTTTATGTACTTCTCATATTGCCACATCCATGAGCTTTTAGTTTTAGTTTTTTTCTTTGATATGGATGTTTTTATTGAGGATCATCACTATGTTTTGTGATGTGATTTTTCTTTTGTTTTGTGTAATGATTTTGCAAGTCATATGCTTTTCTATTTGTAAACTTCCTAACTTTGACTTGTTTGGAATGCGATGTACCCAATTCATCATTTGGATTATAATCACTTAGTTTGATGATTGAATACATTTGGTGATATTTTCTTCAGTTATATTTTATTGATCACCATTATCACATCTACTTGTGTTCATAGTCATATATCGATATATGCACTTGTGGATATGATTGCATTCATTCTCATGACATTCATTATGCCTTTGTAAGTTAAATTTTTCTAAAGACTGAATGTTATGGTTTTGGATTTTATTTTCATTGGTATCATTTTGAGTTTTAGACTTGAACTTTCAAAATCTAAAATATATAATGTGTGTTCCTATTATATGCTAATGAATGGATTAATTTTGTTTGGAACTTCATGCATTTCTCATAATCATTACATGTGCTTTATATTTATATTATTTTGTTAAACTAATGATTATGCAGGTTCATCACTAAGCTTAAGTGATGAAAAAGGTCAATGAAAATGAAATTTCATATGATCTTTATTGAGTTTATGATCTTCAATCGCTTGGTATCTTATGAAGGTCTTAGAGAATCCTTAACTGAATTCATGGAATTGATGTGGACCTACTTAGTTGATTTATATAGTTCAATTCCAATTTAGCATGATTGAATCACTTTATAGTTGAATCTTTTGATATTATGCTTGCTAACACCCCCTCTTGCTTATAGTTAAACTTGTTCTAGCTAATGCTACCATGATGTGCTCAAATTGTAGAAAAGGTCTAATTCTTTCTTTGAATCCATCTCTCTCTCTCTCTCTCTCTCTCTCTCTCTCTCTCTCCATACCCCGTATGTTTAGTCTTGGAAAATCTTTTTGTCAAATTTGTGACAAAAAGGGGGAGAATAAGTATGGACTCTTCAATGGGAAAGAAACTCTTAAGGGGGAGAAGAGAATGTGTTTGGATCTAATCTAGATTCAGTTAAATATGATATCTTTGGCTAATGATTAAGGGGGAGTTGCAATCCCACCATAGAATGTGTGTTCCTTGTCTTATGCAGGCATATCATTCATATCAAAGCACACGAGTCTTTACTTGAGTTGTAAATGTTGTATCCTATGAAAAGATCATGTACTTTTGTAATCTTGGTTGTTTTTGACTCCATATGTTGTAAGTATATCTAGAATAGGTGTTTTGCTACGGAATTGACAAAGAGGGAGATTGTTAGTGCCACATTTCCATGAGCACTTATATTGTCGATTCCGTGTCAAAGAATTCATGACCTTGCCTCTCAGAGTTTCACAAGGAAGATCAACTTTGAAGTCAAAAGATCAAGTCTTGGAAGCCTTGAATTCATCAAGGAAGACCTCCATATGAGTGACAACCTATTCAGGTAAATGGGACCCCAAACCAACCAAGAGATGGCCCTAAAAAACCCTTAGTTTAATGGCTTATTTAATAGGTTTTTAGAAAATGCTTTTGAGCCTTTTCAAGACTCAAAACTGGTCCCAGAGGTCGGCTAACTGCCATGTCTCACGGTCACCTCGCGGTGACTTTTCCAGAAGCTATTTTTGGCTGAAAATCAGAGGGGCGGCCACCAGGCGGTCAGCAGTCGATCAGTTGTCAGTCGACCGCCTGTTGGCCGACAGTTAGCCGCCCATTCAGAAAATTTGAAATATCTGACCGTTGGATGTATCCGTTGGGGTAGCAGTTAATCGCGGATGTGAAGGTGGCTAGCCGCCAAGTGCCATTAGAGAGCCGTTTGAGGATTGTTTATAAATAGAAAAGGCCCCAAATCATCCAAGTCCCTCCAAGATCATGAGAACTCATGTCCTAACCATGGTATATCATATTTGAGCTCTCATAGATCATTTCACACACACTATGAGCTTGTATTGGCAAATCTAAGAGCTTCATTACCTCAAGGAAAGTGTGATGTGTGAAAACCATATCATCTAGGGAAGAACTTGAGCCATCAAAAGTTAAAATCCATATCCTAAGATCAAAGACCTCTTCCCTTGATTGAGCACAACATTGGAGCATCATCATCAATATCAAGGAAGCATTGCAAGAGGCATAAAAGCTTGGAGCTACGGTGATAAGCTTCGAAGGGCATCCTCTGGACTTCATCAAAGGGGTAAGTGGCAACCTCCAGATTTTGTCAAAAGAGGCAAGTGTTCTTCTCCCTCACTTCATTCAATTCAGAGCATTGTAAGAGTGGTTTATTTCTTTGTGATCTAACCACTATAAAAATTGTAGAGGGGAGTAGATCCTTGTGGTCAAACCTCGTGAACAAAAGAGGGGAGTAGATCTTTGTGATCGAGCCTCGGTAACAAAATCGATATAGAATCAGTACTTGTGTAGTTTGATTCTTCATAGTGGAACCAGGGGACTGTGTGGCCCTTGAGAGTGGATGTAGGTCTGTGTAACCGAACCACTATAAATCCCTTGTGTCAATTTCTCTATCTCTATCACCTGTACATGATTTACATATCTATATGTTGTGGAGATTGATAAGGATACTATTTCATCATTGAATTTTATTGACACACATGCACTTGTAAGAAAACAACATTGAACATATTGGTAAATCATATATTGTTTAGCACATAATCTTTTACATACATTCACTTGAGCACCTTGGTAACATAGTTATTTTTACATTGATGTGAATCACAAGTGAATTTGTGAAGAGTGTCTTACACGCTCGTGCTTATTAACATGAAACTAATTGTCATATCTTTGATTGTTTAAGCATTCACACATTGAACACATATTCCGCATAAGTCGTATTCTTAAATGTGTTCATTGTGTTCTTTGTCCTAATTGGGATTCAAATTGGACTGAGATATTTTTAATTGGCAAAGAATTTTAATTAGTCCTATTCACCCCCCCTCTAGGACTTGTTCATTGGCCCTAGCTGTACTTTCAGAAATGCCTGGCTTAGATCCCAAAATAGCAGTTTACAAACTCAACCTGCAAGAAAATATCAAGCCTGTCAAACAAGGCCAAAGAAGATTCCGTCCTGATGTGATGGACAAAATTGAACAAGAAGTTCATAAACTCAAAAATGTTGGCTTCATCCGCGAAGAACAGTATCCTGAATGATTGGCCAACATTGTCCCCGTGACAAAGAAAAATGGGCAAATCAGAGTCTGTATTGACTATAGAGACCTGAGTAATGCATGCCCCAAAGATGAATTCCCGCTCCCTATACCGGAGGTAATGATTGACAACACTTGCGGGTTTGAGCGAATGACTTTCATGGATGGCTTCTCTGGCTACAACCGGATCAAGATGCATCCCGCAGATGAAAGGCATACATCATTTCAGACCCCATTTGGTGTGTATTGCTACACTGTCATCCCATTTGGTCTGAAAAATGCCGGCGCAACATATCAGAGGGCTATGATGAAGATATTCCAAGATATGCAGCACAAGACGGTCGAATGTTATGTCGATGACCTCGCCGTCAAAAGCAAAAGAAAAGAAGACCATCTCAAAGATCTTCGAGAAGTCTTCCTCCGGCTTCGCAAACACAAACTGCAAATGAATCCCCTCAAATGCTTCTTCGGTGTCTCATCGGGTAAGTTCCTTGGATTCATAGTTCGGAAAGCTGGAATAGAGCTTGACCCCATCAAAGTCAAGGCTATCCTAGAAATGCCATCTCCAAGAACCCTAAGAGAACTGAAAGGGCTTCAAGGGAGGTTGGCTTACATCCGATGGTTCATTTCCAACTTATCAGGGTAGTGTCGTCCATTTTCTCGCCTAATGAAGAAAGGTGTAGACTTTGTTTGGGATGCTGAATGTGAAGTAATATTGCAAGACATCAAGTCATACTTGACCAAACCTCCGGTGTTGGCTGCTCCCACAACCGGAAAACAATTCATCTTGTACATAAGAGCTCTCGACTATTCTTTGGGCGCTCTACTTGCACAAGAAAATGATGGAGGAAAAGAAGCTGCTCTATACTACCTCAATCGCATGTTGGTAGGTGCAGAGCATCGCTACTCTGTAGTCGAGAAAGAATGCTTGGCAGTGATGTTCACCGTACAAAAGCTACGTCACTATTTGCTGTTAAACACAGTATACCTGATATCAAGGATCAATCTCTTAAAGGTCCTTGTCACAAAAGCAGGTTCTCTCAACGCTCGGCCGGCAAAATGGTCCATCCTTCTGTCACAATTTGATATTAGGTATGTACCATAGAAAGCAATCAAAGGCCAAGCTCTAGCGGATTTTCTTGCAGAGCATCCACTGCCTAAGGATTCTCCGCTCGGGGATGATCTCCCAGACGAACCGTCTACAGCATGGAGACTTCTTCACCAAATGCCTCCTTAAACATGTACTTTGATGGTGCAACCAGGACAAATGAGAAAGGAAAGCCGATATCAGGAATCGGCATTCCCTTTGTCAGCCCCGACAAATACATGATTCCACAGGCATTTTCGCTACTGGAACCATGTTCAAACAGTGCAGCTGAGTACCAAGCTCTGATCATAGGATTGAAACTAGCCCTCGAATCCTGCATCACCATGCTGGAAGCATTTGGGGACTCCCAACTAATCGCCAACCAGATAAATCAGAAATATAAAATCAGGAAGCCTGATCTGTTGCCTTACTACAACAAGGCACAATCACTTCGACAAAAGTTTGACATCTGTCACATCTCCCACATCCGTAGAGGTGAAAACATCCGTGCAGATGCCCTGGCTGGACTTGCTACATCTATGGCGATCCAAGAAGGGGAAAACATGAAAATTACAGTGTGTCAAAGGAGGATTCTCCCTCCTCTCAACACACACCAAGCAGTCGCTGAATGCCACCGAGTGGTTAGAAGTCGGATTTCCATCCTTAACCTCCGATTGGCTACTGGAGGGATCCGTTCATTGATTACATTATGTTCGGAATCCTACCAGAAGATCCAAAAGAGCGGGTAAGCATTCAAAGACGAGCCCCAAACTTCTATTTGGATATTCCTTCCAAAACACTCGGGCAGGCGGGGCAGGGTGCTCATAGGCACACATTTCATATCATTATCTTTTCATTCCCAAACGGGGCTGGCAAGACATGTCAGGTGCATAAATCAGAGTTAAAAACCATGAAATAAATTCTTATACAGTTACAGACTATATATTGGGGCTTCCGTATTCAGACAACATGTATAAAGATCTTGTATGTCTATTATTACCCTTAGTATGGTACTCGAATGATAGAGGACATATCAAGTTTCCTTATACAAGTCAATGAATCCAAAATTCCCAATACCTTTCCGAAATGGAGTTTCTTTCTAAGTCAGTCTCCTTATGTCATCCCCTGGATCTTTCCAAGGTGGTAGGGCACCAGAACAACCCATCCAAACCTTTAAATACCATATCTGAAAACAATAGAAAAGACTAAGGAATTCTGGGTGAAATTCGGTCACCAGTCGGTTAGCTGGCGGTTAGCCGCCTAGGTGATCGGCGGTTAGCCGCTGGCTGACCGCGGGGCTGACAGCGGTTCACCCTGCTAAAATATAGCATTCTGTGTTTCTGACCGCGCATCTCGGCTACCTGGCGGTCACAGGGCTTTTGGGTGGCGGTTAGCCGCGAGCCGACCGCGGGGCTAACCGCGGTTCACCTGTCAAAACACAGCATTCTGTGTTTGTAACCGAATCTGGGTCGACTAGCCGCCAAGGTGACCGCCCGCTGACCGCCCAACTGCAGGAACTACACATCATGTGCAGATTTCAGCTCTTTCTTTCCCAAACCCTTTCACCTCAACTTCATCCATTTCCTAACATGAAATGGGTCTATTCCCTTCCATTCCACATCTAATCCTTTCCTCCAACCACCATTCCATCAATGTATTTAATTCTCCTTCCAACACAAATCCCATTCAATGCAAGTACAAATATCATTTAAGAAGTCCCTAATGGCCAAAATAAGCTTTAATGAATGAATGCATACAATCTCATAAACTCACTAGGAGAAAAATCATATCAATAAGTACATTTCCAAAAGAATTATGAAACATAGTAAACTAAAGGAAGATGAAGAGTAAAATCCACATTTTTAATAAAACAAGAACTCATTCAAATCAAATCCATTCATTCACTTGCCTTGGTCTCCAAATATGCTAGTGAGCTCTAATCACACTCTCAAATTCAAAATATGCAATCTACATAAAAATTCCCAAAATACATTCATTACAACCCTAGAATGTCAAAATCAAGAAATAGATGGAGATAGCTTCCAATAATCAAGGTGAAGCACCTCCATGGCTAGAAGAACACACAACCAAGAGATGAGAAGAAGAGCTTACATGGAAAGTCCTCTAATGGCAAGAGCTTGATCAAAGTGTAGCTTGGAATGGAAGGCTCTCTCTAAAAATGGTATCAAGATGAAGCTCTCATGGAGGGGAAGAAGATTACCACCTCCATTTTACCTTTAGCAATATATTTGAGAGAGATTGAGAGATGGAGAAGCAAGAAGCAAGGTAGCTTGAAGAAAACCCTAGGGCTGGGCTGGAATTCCTTTTTCTCAAAGAAAGTTGCAAGAAGAGGAAGAGGAAAAAGGGCTCCTCCTTATATAGGCAATGGCAATGGGTCCCACAACTTAAAAGTCGAAATTGGGCTAAAACATCGCTCTACGGGCTTTGGACGGATTCGACGAAGAAGGAAGAATTGATCGTCGAAATTTCTACTTTCCAAAAAGTATATATTTTACGAGTTTCGGAGACATTGAAAATAGTGTCCAGATTTTGTGTAAAAAGACTGTTTTACCCCTATCATTGGCAAAGTAGGGTTTAGAGGTTTCGAATGAGAACGGAGCAAATACAAAAGTTGTCGGGAATAATAAAATACATTAAACAGAGTAAATTAAAGATTTCCAGAATTATTAAATAAATTCCAAAACCACACAAAACCCAATAAAGGAACCCCCAAAGGGCCCCACTAAAACAAAAGAGTTCCCAAAATAATTCAAAGCTATAACAAGCTATTCTAACCCAGATTTAACCAATTTCCACTAATCTCACTTATAGCTAAAACGTGTCTTAATTAACACTAAAAGGAAACTCTCGGGGCGGGGTCTTACAATGCCAAACAAAAAAAAAAACGAAATCGGCTCTCATGCCAAAAATCGGCTCCCATGCAACAAAAACTGGCTTCCATGCCACAAACAAAATTTTGGCTCCTATGCCACCAAAATTTCGGCTTTCAAGTCATCAAATAACCGGGCTTTTTACCACAAAACCTGGCTTTCATGCCCAAAACAAACCTTTGACAAAAGATTTTCACAAAATGACAACCTTTTGATCAAATTTTCAAACAACATTCCCATCCAACTTTTACTTACTTTCATAAAAAAAAAAAAAAAGAATTTAAGTGAAACGAGGGAATACAAAAAAAAGGGGTGCCAGAAAATGTTTATACATGGAGGTACCAAAAGAAAAGAAGAAAAGTTTGTTACGAATCAGGAGGCTAGTCTGACATGGTCTTCAGCCAAAGGCTAACTCCTCAAGCAAACTCTTGGCCTTAGCCTCCAAAGCTTCCAGACCGCATTTCTTCAGAATCTTCTCATAAAAAGCAGTAGGCCGTTGCGATCCATCCTTAGCACGAGGAAGCTCTTCCCAGAGAATCTGCCATTGTTCATATTCCTGAGTCTTCCTCTAGAGATTGCTTTCGACCTCCTCAACTTGGCGAATGAGAGTCCTCTCTTTATCGCGAGCTTTCAAAGTAGCAGCCCACTTGGCAGCGGCCTGTTCTTCCAATAGCTCGAGGCGCTGTCTGGCCTCAGTGACCTCCCTATCAAGACGGTGCTGGTCCTGTGTCAACTTAATAATAGCCAACTCGGTGACGTTTCTCTCCCGAATGAGCTGCTTCCGAGTCCGCGAGATCTCATTCAGTTCAGATTTGACCTCGCTGGAAGGCTTCAAAAACATCTCGTTGAAGAAGTCATCATTTGGAAAGCTCTTGTTCTCATTCCACTTGTTGCCTAGAGTGATGACTTCATCATCTGTAATGTCTAAACCGACTTCTTTGCTATCGGCAAGAATGTCCTGCACATGCTTAACCTTGCCGAAACCAGCCTCCAAATGGCCAGAAGAAAGAGTCTCGACCCATGAGCTCAAGACTCTCTTCAACACCTTCCTCGCAAACTGACGGGATGGCTCAGATGAAGACTCGCCATGCTTCGTTGGTCGACTGCCCATGTCAGGCACCGTTGGAAGAGTAATTAAGAAGCTCTTTCTAAACAGAGCCGCTGGGGCAGGAATATCAGCAGGCGGACTCCCCTCTGCCTCATCGAAACTAGTAGAATATGCCCCTACTCCTGGATCAGCCTCGGGCACCCCCTGCTCTGACTCTAAAAAGGATAGAGGAAATTCTCCTGTCGCCTCACAACCTGCCAATGAAAAATGAAAAAGGTATGAATATGATCTTGTCAAAAATCAATACCAAGACTATTACTATATACCTTCTTCGACGACCGGCGGAATGCTTTCTGCCTCCATGAACTCATCCGAAGCATCGTCAAAAGTTGCGTCCATGGATGGTTCGAAGTCGTCTGAACCCTCTGGCAAGTCAGCTGGCAAAAAAAAATATGTCAGCAAGTGGCGGTAAAGAAGAACAAAGAAAAAAAAAAGAAGAAAAGAAGTCATACCAGGTGGAGATTCTGGATCTACTTCAGAATCTCTGGGCTCTTCCTCAGATGCCGCAATTGGATCCGTCACCGCCTCATCGGTCGAAACCTCAGGCATCATCAAACCATCATCTTCTGCCAAAAGAAAGAAAGCAGTAGATCAAAACAAAAGCTCTAATGAAAGAAAAGAAACGGAAAGAGAAAAGGGAAAAGCATACCATCATCAATGGTCTCTTCCTCTCGACTCCTCTTTTCCGGAGGCTCACCATCATCCCCTGATGCCTCCTCAGCAATGGTGGAAGGAATTTCCAGATTAGGAGAGTTTTCGTGCCGTCTCTGACTTCGGCGCTGTCCTCTTCTCCTCTTGCTCCTACGGGACGAATTGCTGGAAGTACCCGCCCCACCATCAAAATCGGGCCTCTCGAAAGAGTCCTCACTGGATGGTCTGCTCTTGCTGGTGGACTCCATGGAAGCCTTTGCTCGCTCGGCTTGTATCCAAGTAGCAACCTTAGCCTCCTCCTCTACGAGCTGTTCCAAGACCTCACCAGGTATCTCTTGTACAGCTCCCGATCTAATGACGTCCTGGTCCTCGAGAAAACCTGTTATGTGCTTTTCTCCAGCAAGGAAAACCAGAACTTCTTCTAGGCGGACGCCATCTGACTTCCCAAGACCTTTCCTAGAATATTGCTTTACATCAAGCTCCTTCTTGGAAAGTCCACGGTACACTGAAAAGCTCTCCACGAACCACTTCGTGAAGCCTGCTGTCCGGAAAGTGGGCAACTCAGGATAGGAAATCATGGCAGTAGTGTCCTCCGCACTATAAAAGGCCCATGCATTTCTCCCGTCCTGCAGGCCTCCAAAACACTTCACCTTGCTCGAAGGCGCTCCAACAACGCCTTGGGAGAAGCCCAACTGCATGGCAAAAAGCGAAGGAACATACAGCTGGATGTCGACGAAAAGATGTCTGCGGTACACCATCGTGACAACACGTATGTTAAAAAGCCAACTTCTCTCCGCATTCGTCAAAGAATAGTGTCTCCCCGACCCTGCCCTGGTCGAATCACGGGAGACACCAAAATCAAAAGCCTTCCTCCGCAAACCCGGAGAAAGCTTCATTGAGGACTGCCCCATCTTAACGTCCCAAAATCGTAGGATTCTCAAACGGCCAGGTAAGAGAGATTCGGAAACAGGCTTTCCTCTAGCCAACCAAATCATAAATGGGTCATCGTCCTGTGCAGCACCCAATCGGTGGAAATTGGGACAGTGGTATACATACCACGAATAGAAAATATGGGCTGAAAATACCCTGTTCATGGGAAACCCAAGCCGAGCCAGGAAAGCAACAGCCTGCAGTTCGGTGCATAAATAGGAGTAAAGAGCAGGCACCAAAGCAAGCCGCTCTCCAAACGCCATCTGACAAGCCGGAAACATGCAATGTGGCCTGATGTACGTACCGTCTCCTCCAGTAAAAATAGCCTCACCCGCCCAGTAAGTGAGGTAAACAGCGAGATCTCTCCGCAGCGCAATGTCAGAATGAATGGTGTCTGTGCTTGCGAAGAGTTCCTTCAAATTCTCTCGCATGGCGGAGATCTTCTTCGAATCCGGGTTCTTAGCCCCGGCTTCCTAGGTCGTACTCTTAGAAGACTCCCCTCTGTCAAAGAAATTGGAAGACAAAAGGCTACCACTCCTCCAACTGCTACACCGGACTTTCGAGCCCTCATTCTCCTTCAGAAAATCGAAGAAGGCGACGAGCCAAAAGTACAAAAGCCTGAACTCCTCAGACTACTCCTCTAGGACGCTGTCAGTAGGCATGAACTCCTCATAGAGATTGCTGAGGATAGGCAGCCCAGTGATGGCGCTCAGTTCCTTTAAAGAAAAACTAGTCTCACCATTCGTGACAACGAAGGTGTTGGTTTGTGGAAGGAACGACTCCAGCATGGCCATGAAGGCCTCATTGGAGAAAACCACGGTTTGCCGAAAAGCGCAAACCGCGTCAAAAATCTCGACCTCCTTCAGAATGGCACTGCCAACCTGCAGGATATGATCAGTCCACGGCTCCCAGCTCGAGTCAGCACTGAAACGGCCGCGAAGTCGAAAAGGCTTCACCCAATTGCTGCCATCGCCCTTGAAAATGCCAAGGCCCACCAATCTCAAATCGACCGAAGGATGGTCTGAACCTTGGCAGCCGCTGGCCGGCATCAAAATGTCCAGACGGGCAGGCGACTTCTCTGCAAAGCCAGAAGGGCGGCCAACAAAAACCCCGGTCTTGATCATGCTTGTCCTCTTCACCAAGCTTGGAGGATCTTCCCTCTTTGAGCATGTGGAGGAAAGGCTCATAATCGTGATAGTCCGATTGAAGGTCGACTGGGTAGAAACAGTTCTCTTCTCACCATCAACTGTGAAAGAGAACTGAAAACATCTCCTTTGATATGTTGAATCGTCGGGGACGGCATCACCAAAGAATAAGGTAGGCTTGGGCACAATGCTCTGATCATCCGTGACCCAAGGACGGTTGCTTACCATGATTTTACAATACTCCTTATCCTTGAGAGCAATCAAACGTTGCCTCATCTCATCTCGGTTGAGCGAGTTGCACTCTTCCAAGTTCCTTTCAACATACTGGACCTCTTCCCAAGCCTGCTGTACAGCCACATTAGAGGATCTAGTAGAACGGCGAGGCACATCAGTAACGGGCTCCTTACCCTTGTTCGTTCTGGAGGAACTACCTGCAAATGATGGGAAAAGAGAAAATCAATCATAAAAATGACAGAATTTTGCTAAAAAAAAAAATTATAGCGAAATTTTGGCATGGTTCCGGGGAAATTCCGAAGAAAAGGGAAACACCACGAAAGAAATAGGAGCTTGAAGATGGGCTCAACATCGCTGCAAGCTCATAATCAATGGAAAATTCTCAAAGAAGGCTTGAACTCAAACATTGTTGCGAGATCAAACCAAATCTTCTCAAATATCTGCAAGACTGAAAAATGGCTCAACATTGCTGCGAGCTCCAGAATCCAAAACTTGCAAAGCTCCTCAGAAAATCCCCGCAAGACCAAGAAAGGGCTCAACATTGCTGCGAGCTCCAAATCCCAAGACTTGCAAAAGATTTCCAGGTGTGCACTATCATCCTCCCAATTTCATATAAAAGAAATGCATAGAAGGAAAGTAATCATGCATGCACATCTCAAAATCCGGGAAAGAAAAAAAAATGAGAAGAAAATAATCTCTTTCAAAAAAAAAGAAAGAAGAAAAAAAAAAGTCCACGTGGCCATACAGCCATGACCGTACAGTCTTGTCCATACGGTCACAAAAAAAAAGAGGAAAAAAAAAAGAAGAACAAAACACGGTAAAAAAAACAAACAAAACAAAGAGAAAACCATGAAAGAAAAAGAAAAAAAAAGAGAGAAAGAGAAGAAAAAAAGAAAGAAAAAAAAAAGGAAAACAAGAAAAAAAAAAAAAAGAAAAAGAATGCACGTGAAAAAGGAAAAAAAAGGAAAGAGAGAAAGAAAAAGAAAAGGAAAGGAAAGAATGAAAGCTTTTTCTATTTCCACATGGGGCTTCTTAAGGAAAAAGAAGAAACTTACTTGAAGCCATTGATGGAGAAAGAAGAAGAACTAGAAGATCCTTGAAGAAGAAGAAGAATCCTTGACCTTGGAGCACTCTTGAGGATTTTTGCAAAAAGAAAGCAATAAGCAACAAGAGATCCAACCTCCTTGCTTTTATAGAAGAAAGCAAACCAAAAGAGGAAAGAAGGAGAAAAGAAAGGAGGTAAGTGCTACAAATTAGCAAACTTCCTAAAAGAAAGGGATCATGGGATATTTTTTCCCAATGAGGAGATCTTTTGAGAAATTCTCTCCAAAAAGAAAGGGGATTATAAGAAACTTTCTCCCAAAGAAAGATATTTTGAGAAAATCTCTCCCAAAATCAAGGAAACTTGAGAGATTTCTCCAAGTAAGAATATTTTTCGATATTCTCTACCAGAAAGAGATATTTTTAGATATTCTTTACAAAAATGACACCACATGAGATTTAAGCCATTTTTAAAGCTTAGGGTCCCATGGGCTAGCCCACATGAACCAGGTTTGACCACATAGGCACTAAAAGTGGCTTTTAGTCAAAATTCCTCTTACCTAGAGCATACAAAAATGGTTTCATGCCTCCTTTGAGTTGATTGGACTATACCAAAAAAAAAAAAATCCAAGCCTCATGAGTTTCCAAAAATCTAAACCATCCCACCTCATGACCCAAATTAAGACAAAGCCTTGAAATTGACATTCCACAAATACCCAAACCACTCCAATGGACCCAAAATTGTCCCAAAGAGTGACCAAAATCCAAACCATGGTCCCCTAACTCGCCACATACAGCTTGTTGGGTCACAAGGCCAAAACTAAATACCCAAACCACTCCAATGGACCCAAAATTGTCCCAAAGAGTGACCAAAATCCAAACCATGGTCCCCTAACTCGCCACATACAGCTTGTTGGGTCACAAGGCCAAAATAAAAAAAAAAATCCCGGTCCCCTAACTTGCCACATACAGCTTGTTAGGTCACAAGACCAAAATCAAAATCCAAAATCCGACCCTCTAACCTGCCACATACAGCTTGTTAGGTCACAAGGTCGAAAACCAAAAACCTTTCTTGACCGCCTGATGCGCCACAAAAAAGCCTTTAGGTTCACGAGGTCAAAAAGAAACATTCCAAAACCCAAAAAACCAATCCAAATGTCATTTTCAAAATTTTGCCTTGAGATGATACGTGATCTCTCTCACTGCCATAAAATTCCCTTTGAAACTCAAAAGGTTATTCTATCAAAGAAAAATGCTCAGAGACTCCTGGTCAAGTCAGAAGTTCTCCCTCAAAGTTTTCTTCGAGGCACGTCGACTGCAAAAGCTACACGATTCGTCGCTGTACCTCGAGGGGGCATTTGTTGACACCAAAAATGTGCCTCATCAACATCAAAAGCTACATGGAGCCGCATCCAACTACAAACAGGAAAAGCTGCTTCAAGCATCAGATCTTGTCAGAACCAAACAAAAACTGCAAGGTCCTTCAAAATAGCCAAAAAGGAGGTACACATGAAGTTTCGGGACATTTTGACACTATTTGGCCTAACTTCAATCCTTCAACAGCTAAGCGGGAGGCCCCGGCGACGACAGTGGCGAAAACATCAAATCTTTGATCAGAGCCTATGGATGGTCTCAAAATACCTCCAAAAGGCTCCACGTTGAATTTCAAGTCAAACCGACACTGTTTGACCCTCCATCAACTCTCGAAAGGCGAAATCAAGCCTCTTGGCGGCGGCGACCTCCGATGCCGCCACTCGTAAAAAAAAGCACATGAGTAGCTTCTACATGCTTCTAAAAGGTTGCACGTCAAATTTCAGGTCATTCCAACGACGTTTGACCCGGCTTTAACGCTCTAAAGCAAAATCAAGCCTACCGGCGGCGGAGCTCCTCGGGACCATGGCATCCAAATTGGAGCTAATGGATCATCTCAAAATGACTCCAATAGGCTACCAGTCAAATTTCAGGTCAAACGAACATCGGATGACCGTACATCGAAGCTCGACATCTTCCACACGGTGAAATCAAGTCTAGCATCGACGGGACCCCAAACGGCTTTAAAACTCAAATAAAAGCCCATGGTTGGTCCTATCTATTGCGCAAGAAGATTCACCTCAAATTTCAGGTCATTCCGACATCGTTTGACCTAATTTCAACTCTTGGCGGAAAATCGGCTACAAAGTCTTCGGCTTTTCCAAAAATAGGAAACTTTGTGCTCCGATTTACACGACTTCTCGATGGGTTTTATTCAATGGAATCAAGAAAATAAATGAGGAGAAAATTCAAAGAAAAATACAGGAGAAAACAAAAGCGAAAAAGCCCGAGAAACGGCCAAGAAACGGCGATCAAACGGCGACCAAAAAAGGGGTAAAAGCCCCATGGTCGCCGGCGACCTTGGCCCATGGTCGCCGGAAACATGGCCCAAGGTCTCCTATCCCATGGTCGCCGGAGACCATAGGGGTCCGGGCCGCCAAATTTCGCCCGAAAACCCACTTTTTTGGGTATTTTTCGCGTTTCGCGATGTTTGGCCCTTGTGATTTTCTCAAATTCTGATTTTTTGAGGCATAATATCCGTCGATCTTCGTCAACATCACGGATCCGCCATCGAAATCATTTGATCATCAGCGGACACTCCAAAACCGCCAACCGGCCTACTAAGAAAGCACACTTTCTGCCTGACCGATCAAGAAATCGACTGGACAGATGTTGCCGGCCCATTGGTATCAACAAATGTCTGGATTTGCATCAACATCCGACATCAAATAACATGCGGATCCATCGATGATCATCGCAAGAAGAATTCCAAAAGACGCAGTGCGACCCGCGACTCTTCAAGCAAGTTGGCGACAAATTAATGCTGTTAATTGACCTTTTTATGACAACTTATTAGGGTTATTAATTCATTATCTTGGACGGCCCAATCAGAAGCAAGCAAATGAGAGTTACAAGTCCAATTAATCATGATAATTAACCATGTAACTCTTATCATTATGGAGATTAATCGTGGTAATTAATCATGAAACTCCCATTATCATGGAGATTAAATGCCCATTATTCTCCATCGACCAATCAAAATCCAAGAAAAAAGAGTTACAAAATTATGAAGTAAAATCTTGTAACTCCTCCCATCATGGAGCATTAATGTCATTAATGCCCATAAACCTTCCTAATGGCCACCAAAAGCCTATAAATAGGAGGTCATTCCAAAGGAAAAGGGTCCTGAAAAATCGTCTTGAAAATTATCCTGAAGAATTCTCTGCACAAAGAAGCTCTCTTGCCCTGAAAAAACTCTGCGGCAAACACTACAAGGTGATCGAAGTCCCTTGGGGGGCCACCCCCCAAAGGTTTCCCCTCCTTCTATCCAACATGGCCTAGATGCGGCTTTTCAGCCCGTCTACTTGGTTTTTTATTGGATATAGGACATTCCCTTGGTCTTTGTCCTCTAAAAATCCGAAGTCCAAGCCAAGCCAAGTGAACAATAGCATTAAGTGTTCTCATCTGAAAGACGACGGCGGAGTCCATACATGATTCGCGACCGTCGATCTGAACGAGTCCCAACAATCTCCTGAGAAGTCAGATCCCTCTTTCTTTCTTTTCTATTGTATTTTTTATTTTTTAAAGAGAAAATAAATCACAATTCTTGTCTTTCACTATTGATAAGATTTGTAAAATCGTCTTCTATGACACAAAACTGCCTTTCACTGCAAACTAAATAAAATTGCCTCTCACGGCATTTTAAAATCTTGTCTCTTTCTTTAAATATATGTGCAATGGAAAGTTAGAAAAAAAAAGTTTGATTTCCTTTTTACTTGTGAAGGTGAATGTCATGATCACCATTTCAAATTTCAAGTAGAATAGAAAATCTGGCATACCCGTACAAAAATGTTGATGCTTGCTCTTTTTTTCTCTTCACCCCGCCGCACCCCGGTGGACCCGGGACGGAGGAAGGCAAGAAGAAAAAGACGGGTCCATCACACCGCGTCCCAGGATTAAGGACTTGATTATCAGGGCCTCGGTCCGGGGGCGTGACACCTAGATTAGATATGTTACTTTATGGATACTTTTTTCCCTGCATCAAGTGGGTCAAAAATTTTGAAAACATTTCCACGATGCCGACCTACTTCCAACAGTACATTGAATAAAGAGTGAATTAAGTCTGGGTGCAGTATCATACCTACAATCAAACTTAGATAGTCAATACCGAACTCAAATAAAATTCTGACACCAGTGACTGTACGCGTGGAACTTTTGTCTTTTTTATTATTTTTTATGAAGACTTCCCCGTGGGTTTTTTTTATGACAAGGGTTTCCCATGGCTATAACCCGATAAGATTACCCTCATGTAAATGTACAAAACCTAGACACACATGCACAAGGAAGGTCTGGGGTGGGATTCAAGCATAGGACATGGGTAGCAAACCCCATGCAAGTGGGCTTATGCATGAAATGGGACTCCTAGGAATTCTAGGAAAGATATTGCTATAAAGATGATTAAAATTTTATGTAATTTTAACACACATAGCTTATAAGGTCTTGAGACAACTAAAATTGAAGAAATTAAAGTGAAGATTTGCAATTGCCCAAGAATTAATCTTTTTTTTTTTTTTTTGCTAACTCATTATTATAAGAGGACTATATGTTGCTGGTGCAACCGTGGATTTCTTTGAAAACTACTGTTTAGTGAAAACTAGAGTGTGGGTGAGTGGGTGGGTGGCTATGTGTAGGGGAGGGGGGAGTGGGAAGAGAGAAGGTAGCTGGGTGGGGGTGGGGGAAGAAAGATGGTGAGGAAATAGGGAGTCAGTTTTCTATGGAAATGGACTTCTCATGCCCCCGTGTGAAGTTTATTTCCAGGTATAGGAAGGAAAAAACTGACGTAACGAAAAAACAGTTTCGTGGAAAACATCCGCACCAAACACATGAAAAATGAGTTTTCCGCATAAAACCACCACCATTTTTGCAGAATGGGCTAGACAAACGTGCCTTTGTGTCCCTCTCCCCCCACCTCTTTAAACTTCTTTTGTTGGAATTCAGTTTAGAGTTTTTTGTTTATACCCCCATATAGTATATAAGATTTGTAAATAGGCCCTGTGGTTTCAGAATTTGTAAATAGGCTCCTACCCGTGCATTTTAATACCTTTTGTATCCTTAGTTAAGTGAGTTTGATGGTAAACATGAATGGGCGTTAGTTTTTGGTCTTTTTTTTTTAAAATGGCACTTTTGCCCTTAGAACCAATTTTTATATATACCCCTAAGGTTTCTAATATTTATAAATAGGCCCCTATGGTGGGATAAATAATAATAGACCCTTGATCAGTATTGTGGTGGTTTAAATTTTCCTAGTTCTATAAACGTGTCCCTTCTCTCTCGCTTGTCTCAATTGTGATCGATGATTTTAATCTACTCCCTATATTTGTCACACATGCATGCCAATGTGTGGCACAACGGCAAAGCATGTTTGGAATTGATTTTACTATTTTAGGGAGCAACTGGTTGAGTGAGGTTTCATTTAATCTAACTGATATCCGCCATTAATTGTTTTTCTAAAACGTCATATATTCATTTAAATGTTTGGCTCAAAACTAGAATTATACTTTAATTGGTACTTCTTTCTTTCTCTATAATGGACTAATAATACTTGGTTTAAAGTGGAATTGCTAAATGGATTGACCACATGGATAGACCCCACACGAACTCGACCAACCCGATGCCATACCCGCCTCAAATTTGGAAAGGGTTGGAGCAAGACCCGTTAAGAAAAGCCCTTGTAATTACCCAAATAAAAGAACGTAAGTTAGAAATGGCATGCATTCATCCAATACTTCCAACTAGGCTTAGCTTGCCATTGTTGGCATGTTCTTTTTCCTCATTCACAAGTGCTAACATTCCACACTTGTGCATTAAGCTACATACGATACAATCAAAATGCAAAGGGCAAACACAAAAAATGGATTTACGTGATGGCAAAGTGAGTAGAGAAAGGATCATATGCATAGAACGATGCGGCAGTTGTAATTGCACAAATGGACAGATCTTTTTATTTTATTTTATCATGTCTTTCTTTCAATGGTAATGAATCTATGGATAGGACCAATGGAATTGGTCATCACGCAGAAAGAATGGGCCAATTTTGCATGGCCTCTTTCTGGTGCACTTGTACAGCGTGCTCAATTTTCATTAAAAAAGTGGTGGTTTAATCTCATAGAAAATTATTTAATTCCACCCCATTTTCATCTCAAATTGAAACCCATTTCTCAATTTGTATAAGTAGCATCAAAGTATCAATAAAAAAAATCGCATTGTGTTAATCTAAATCAACACATAACAAATAAATAGTTTTTTTAACCAGTAGAAAAAAAAAGTTACTTGTGTTCATAAGCTTGGTGCACATCAACATTATAAATAAACATCCTAAATTTTGACCAACTTCCCACATTAAGTTTGAGTCTCTTGATTTTCATTAATATTAATCAACTAAAATGAAGATCCACGCACTGTGATTCATCAAAACTTCTCGTGCCAGACCCAGCAAATGACAGGACAGTTAGATGATGAGTAGTTTAGAAACCTGTTATAGGAAATGAAATATAAAAAAAGAATTTAACGTAAGGGCACAAAATCAAACCTATACTTTTTAAATTATTCCTGCAAAGAAAAAAATAAAATTAGAATGTAAGGACAATAAATGACATATATATAAATATTCAGAAAATAAGAAAATTTATTCATAAATAAATGCAATAGAAATATACTCACAATAGTGACCAAAGAGTCAGATTGTATCGTTAGGTCGTGACCTTTTGCTCCCACTAACAACTGTATTCTTACATGTCCTTCTATTATGCCCGAGTTGTTTGCAGAGTGCACAAGTGACTTTTTGTTTGCGTGTTGGTTGACGACCGGTTGAAGGTTCTTCATCTACATCTCTTCTTCTATTACGGCGAGGACATCTAGGTGAGCGGCGATTGGATGGTGGATGGACATCATAAACTGCTGGTTTATTCCATTGTTCCTTGTGTGGAATTGGGTGGAGAACATGAACGTATGTTGCTTGCAAAGTTGTGGTCTTATAACATGGGGCACAATATGCCTCCGGTCTTTCCCTCCTATTTAGAATGCATGCAACTGCATGTTTGCAAGGGATCCCAGAAACTTGCCATTGACGGCATGTACAACTATGGCGATGAAGAAACACTGCGTGTCGTCCATCATCTGCATTAACCTCATATTCGTCGCTGCCCGCAAATAATAGTGCACACCCCCTTGATTTCAATTCAATCTCTTTCATTTCATCATCAACCTTTTTAACTATGACATTTTCCCAAGCATTAGACTCTTTACGTCGATCATGAAACTTCACCATCAACTTCCTCCTAATGACATCAACAAGGTCACATATTGGCTGTGCTCGAGCACCAGCTATGAAGTTATTCCAAGATTTTGAAAAGTTGTTAGCGATTTCCTTGCACTTCACATCTTCATTAAAATAAGCTCTACTCCATTGATAAGGAGGCACAGCATCACACCATGCACGTGCTTGTGGTGAGTGCTCTTTCAATTTTTCCATTTCCATATTAAACTCATATATAGTGTAGGCTCTTGCGGCCCTCCAAAATATATTTCTCAGCAGTAGACCCTTGTGTTCCTTCTGAAAATTTTTGTACATGTGTCTGACACAAAATCTATGATGTGCTTCTGGAAACACAGCTTGGACCGATTCGGTTAGTCCTTTCTGTCTATCTGACATGAACGTCACATGGTCTGAATTAATAAAGTCTCTCAACTGCTCCAAAAAAGTGAACCAACTGTCTTTTGTTTCAGCTTCAACAACTGCAAATGCAACTTGAATTATTCCATAATTCCCGTCGAGTGCTATCGCAGACAATAAAGTACCGTTATACTTTCCCTTTAAGTGACATCCATCTAATCCAATAAATTGACGACATCCACTAAGAAAAGCAAAGCGGCAAGCAGCAAAAGAAATGAACAACCTGTGAAACTAATGTTGCCCCTCGAAGTTGTATTTTGCAGTACTTCCCTGATTTGTTCTGAGTATCTCGAAGCACAATGCTGGGACCATCGAATAAGAGTACTCATAAGACCCAAAAATCCTCTCTAATGCTATCTCCTTACCTCTCCATGCCTTGTGGTACTTGACATTTAATCCATATTTCTTAAATAAGTCGCTCAAGAGAACACTCACTTTACATTCTGGTTCATCTCTTAGGCAACTTTCCACTTGATCTGCAATCCAAGTTGCGGTGGCCATAGTATTCCCACGAGAATTGATCGAGTTGCACTTATGAACATCAACAAATGTCTTAACCTAAAAAGTTATCCCGTCTTGTTTTATAGAAGCATGAATGCGCCAAGGACACCCATCACGAGCACATGTAGCAGTTACCCTCTTCTTTTCATTTCTCACAAAATTACATTCAAAAGAATTTGCAACACAATATTGTCTTAATACCAATCTAAATTGTTCGACATGAACAAATTGTAGCCCAACTTCCATTTTTGGTGACTTACGATCACTTTCATCATCATTCTGCGGTGAATCCTCATAGCATTCACTTTCAGAAGAACTTTGCAGCGGTTGGTAGTCTGACCCAGACTCATAATCAAAGAGGTGAGGGTCCAAATATTCTGGACCTTTTTCTATTGCTTGGGCCTGCTTCTTGAATGACTGAAGTTAACACAACATCAACAAGATGGAGTCCCGTTGAGCCCGACGAAGAAATTGGATTACAAATGTAAATCAATATTGGTTCTACCCCATTTGTCACTACAAACATTTCAATCACCTCGTTGTCGCTACTTATGGACCCTAATGATTCTCCAACATCAACATCTGGAATCTTATAATGCATGGTAATGCAATCCTTGGTCGCTTTAGCAAGGGACGCTGACAAATCTAAAAGATCAATAAATGAAGTCTTGTCCTTGTCCATCACTTCACAACACTTATCTCCCTCAACATATACTGTTTTCTTCGTAATCGAATCTTGCTTAAAGCGGCCCCCATAGTGGGATTCAACCAAAACATCATTGTAATACCCCATCTTACTGGCATTAAGAGAAAGCACAAAATACAAAGTCTTTTAATATAATGCTTAGAACTTCAAAAATTGTCATTAGATTAAATGAACCCTTATCATTAAAGTCATTACATTAAAGGAAAAAGGGATTTTTTTTTAAAGTTTATAAAAACATAGAATCATTCGTATAAGGACCTAGAGTCTAAAGTTTGCAAAGACTACTTTAAAACAAGCGTACGAGGATAGAATAAGAAACCTAAACAAAAAATATTGCTTCCACAATTGAAAAACAAAAAAAAAAAAAAAAGCTTCCACAAAAATTAAAAAGACCAGAAATTTTCAAGAACCTATATCATTAAAATCATTAGATTAAAGTGAAAACAAGATTTCTTTTTAAGAGAATGCAATGCAGAAAGCTACTGGAGAAAAGCTTCCACAAACAGAAAAATTAGAACACAATGTCCCGCGGCTCTGTATTGACTTTAAAAATAGATGGGCAAAAATAATGACTTTAATGATAATTTCAGAGATTGAAGATTCTCATCACAAAGGTAAAAACAGAGCCGCGGGACATCATGGCTAGTTTATGATTATTAGTAAATGGACCTAACACAAAGGTAAAAATAAAGAGTAGAAAATTCAAATCTGTAAAATCAGTAAATGGAAGAAAAAAAGGATCTTGTATGATTATTTCTGAGACTGAAGATTCCTAACACAAAGGTCAAAATAAAGAGTACATAATTCAAATACATGATGTCACATTCACGGTTAAGATCACTCTAGGCCATCCATTCATATGGATATCACATGCAAGGCATAATACTGTCTCAATCGCCACAGTAAAAATTAGAACATGATGTGCTGCGGCTCTTCCTTTCTTCGTTGTAAATTAGTATGCAACCCACTCAAGTTCAACTAGTATACAACTGATTCAAAATCAACAAGTATACAGCCGGTTCAAGATCAAAGGTCAATTTGATCTCTCTTTCTTTGTTGTAAACTAGTTGAACTTTTAGGGTTTTTTGTTCAATTTATATGGATTAAAATCATATGTGAAGAAAACTATAAAAAAATACCTCGATTCTAGAAGAGAGGATATCGTTGGCTGCTGACTGTGAAGAACTTCGCCAATGTACACACGATGACCAGATTATGTTAGGAGAATGGTATGTTGAATTAAGAATAAGAAAATTAAAATGAAAAAGGTAAAAAAGGAATCATAGGAAGGAAGAGGGTTTTCTTAATGATAAAAAAGTAGATGGGCAAAACGGTCAAGAAAGGGAAAAAACTAACGTCCCTTCTTGTTTACCGTCAAACCCACTTAATTAGGGATACAAAAGGTATTAAATGCATGGGCATGAGCCTATTTACAAATTCTGAAAACCAAAGGGGCCTATTTACAAATCTTATAAACTATAGGGAGGTACATATAAAAAATGCTTCATTTTATCATTAGTTTTAAGATTTCAGTTCAATGTAAAGAAATGGGCCCTTAATATTTGTCGGCCTTAATAAATAATGTTGTTATGGCATACGGTGTATTTGCATTTTCCATCCTTAAGTGTGAAAATCTAGGAATTGGTCCTACGTTTGGGGTAATCTGGGACTCTCTAATCAAAGTCAATCTTGACAACAAGATGATTTGACTTTCTAGGAATCTAGAAAACTGTAAACACGTTTCTCGTGGTTTTTCTTTCTAAGCATTGAATTGTGATGGGAGACCGACACGGGTTCCGCGTCATCACGGGACAGACTTTACAGAGCTAGCATCACCATGACAGCTTTTCCGGGTCTCTAACGACCGAAGTGGTTGGGTATTGATGAGGAGAATGTTCTCCTGCCACTGTAGGATCCATGTTTGATTAGTGCAATTCAAAATTGGGTGTTGCTATTTATACTCACCATAGTTTTTTGCAAATATCATGTCAAAGGGGTCACTTCCGTCCAGTTTTCATTTCAAAACGTACGCTCAGGTGTTACGTTACCTTGCCTGCACTAAACGACAAACCCGTGCTTCTTCACCTTGCCTGCATTTGACTGTTCATTTAATGGGCATTGATGGATGGCTGGATCATTTGATCTGATATGATCATTCTGGTTATGGGACCACCCAGCATCGATGGAGGCACCTAAAGAATCTATGTATTGGACTCTGGATTGTTATTGGACCCAACCGTTCACATGGGCTGTTAAATAGGAAATAAATGGACAATTAACACAGATAGGGGGCATATCCACATATGAGATATGGGGCCGGGTGTTATTATTTACACCCAGATCATCTACGAGTTCGGATCCTATGAAGACTCAACAGAGTTAACCCATTGTAATCCAAACTGTTCAAAAGAAAATCAGCATAAAATGCTACATTTGAAGGTTCAAATTTCAATAGCCAGGCCTCACTTTCTTTCATCATAAAAAAATCAGGAATTTATTTAAACGCCAGTAATTCTTATTCAAGAAAAGGCCTCTCTCTAACCTCTCTAATAGCCTTCTCATTCTTCACATTAAACACCAGATCAGGTCATAACCCAAAGTACACATACCAATCACTAAAACAACAAGAGAAAAAAACACCCAGAAAGATCACAACCAATTTTTTTTAAAGATCATGTCAGATCAGATAAGCCGTCCATCTCATGACAGCTGTCCACAGTCAACGACGGTCACGGTCTTGGAGGTCCTCCCACTTGAGGACCCCACCTCCTCGATCGCGCACACCACCTCCATCCCCTCCACCACCTGTCCAAACACCACGTGCTTCCCGTCTAGCCACTGCATCTTGGCGGTGCAGACGAAGAACTGCGACTCGTTCGTTCCCTGCCCGGCATTCGCCATCGACAAGACTCCAGGCTCGATGTGCTTCTTGATGAAATTCTCGTCGGCGAACTTGGCGCCGTAGATCGACTCTCCGCCGGTGCCATTCCCGACGGTGAAGTCTCCGCCCCGGCACATGAATCCAGGGATAATGCGGTGGAAGGCGGAGCCCTTGTAGTGGAGGGGCTTCCCGCTCTTCCCAGCGCCCTTCTCGCCCGTGCAGAGGGCGCAGAAGTTCTCGGCCGTGTGCAGCGTTGTTTCTGCGTACAGCTCCATCACGATACGGCCGGCCGGGATGGGTGTTACGTTTACACCCAAAAGTTTCCATCCAAATAAAGAGAGAGCCAGAGAGAGAGAGAGGGTGTAAAAGGGGAAATGAAAAAGGTTGCAACAAGGTGATGGGGAGGGTCAGTGTCGTGTAGGTGGGGCCGGGGAGGTGACACGTGTAAGGTGATGTAGTGGATGGTGGGCGGAAGCTGTGTGTAGTTGCTGGGAAAAGAGAAGGGTGGGAAGGGAAGGTGATAAGACGGAAGACAGGTGAAGCTGGGCCATTAATGGAGGCCAACTGAAAAACATAATCCTATCAAATCAAGAGATGGCAGGGACTGCTAGCTAATCATAGTTGATAGGGTGGGTTTATCTAGTAAATAAGGATGGATGTATTTAGAAAGCCCCTCAAAATTTTGTTTTTGGTGAGAAGTGCAATTCATTTGATACTCTTCTAATCACACAGTCTGACAGTAGGAGCAATTTTTCACTAATTGAACCTTCGCTGACTGAGTGACTGAATTAAAAAATAAATTTGCATGAGGACTACATGCATTGGGACTAATTTGCCTTCAGTCCCTTGGATAGTCTTATAATCCCATGATCTTGGCAGTAGGACTAATTTGCCTGGGAAGGCCACTATGTAAAAGAAGATTTTGGGGGCCAACATAAAAAGAACAATTACAATCACATTTAAGATTTAGGGGTTTTCCATACTTTTTGAGGTTCAATGTTAAAAATAAAAAAAATAAAAAATAAAAAAACGCAAAAACTGTAAATTTTCATAATAGTTAAGGGTTTTCCGAATTTCAGGGGGAGGAGGTTGGGCATGTCCACCCTTAGCCCCCTTTAGTTCAGCACCTTCCCACGAGCTTGAGTGCATTTTAGCAATATACAATCTCCTTGTAGGAGAAATTTCCATTTCTTTGGAGGGTCATGATATATGAACTGTAAAGGCCATCTTTTTTCAATCTAAAGTGTACATTAGAAAGTATTACAATAGTCCATTTTACATTAAATGAGATGGTTGGGCCTTTTGTTGTTCCTTTTGGTGCAACTTTACTCAAGTATAGTTTTAATACTAAAAATGAATTGGATTTAGGCCAAGATTCTCTAGGTCGTTGAGGTTGAGGCTTGACCTGAATTAAATACGGGTTATGCAAAGCTTAAGGCTTGACTTGAATTAAATACGGGTGATGCATGGTAAGGGCTAAAGGTACCCGACCTATTTTAAGCTATGCGGTATAAGTGTAGGCGGTAAAAACGACATCTACTTAGATTGAGATGAGATCGAGGTAAAACTCCTTAGGACAGGGAGTGTTGAACGCCAAGAACTTGAAAAGGAAGGAGAAATGTTAGAGTCAGAGCCCCTCGCTGCCGTGAGCCGAAGGCACTCCAATGCCTGAGTTAGTTCTGAGAAAACTAAACAGGAGGAGGAAGAGGGGAATGAGACGATGTGGAGTATTGTGAGTTGTGTCTTGCGTACCTCTTATGGGGCTGATCCCATGTATATATAAGTGAGCGTTCCTCGTTCATTCTCTCTGTGAGTGGGGGTAGGTGAGGTGAGGTCCCATCGATCCTTACCCTGACCGGCAGCAGTAGTTGAAATGGACAACACCTCTCCCTCTCTTTCCACGCCTTCAACCAGTTGGCGTACAGGGCTGATAAAACGCATCTCTTATCGTCATAAATGAGCGATCCTATCGCCATAAATGACTACTCATATTTGTCCGGGCGCGCCGTATTTCCAGGAGGAAGGTGGCGGCCCACCCTGACTCTAGTACTGTGGTCTGAGACCAAGGATGGCTTGGTCGTGGCGTGCCTTTGCGCTGAGCTGAACCGTGGTACTAAGCTACCGAGCTACTGACCGAGCTACCGAGCTAACGAGCTATTGACCGAGCTGCCGAGCTAACGAGCTTCTACCGCAGAGGCTGAGGTGTTCGGCGAGTTTAGCTGTAATCTTTGCTTAACTTCGTCATTACGGTGTTTTACCCACACAATTGCCCCCTAGCTTTTGACTTCTGAGAGCCTCCCAACTCGAGGAGGTCAGAAGCTTGATGACCGTACAGCTGGCTCCGCTACCGAGCTCAAGTGAGGGTTATTGTCATATGAGGGTAGTACCGGGACGAGGGAGCTTCGGATCAGGAGGGTCCCCTTGGGCTTGGAGGTGGCTGCTATCGTGCGGTCCCCTTCGAGATGTCTCTTCGCCTGTCCTGAATATTCAATAGCCCTCGGATATCGCGCTAGTGGTGACACGTGTCGCTTCTTTTGGCTGTCTTGCAATTACTTCGAGGAGACGTTAGGGCTGCGAGATGGGACGTTAGGGCTGATTGAGGGGACACCTCTTAAAGGCTCTCCTCGAAAGTCGAATCGACGCCCCTAGGCCTTATAAATCAGGGCGCCTCCTTCGTCTTCACTTTCCTCTGCTTTCTTCAGATTTCTATTGCGCTTTGCAAGAGAACTTTCTTCGGCGCCTGCGGACTTCCGACGATCCTGATTGTGCAGTCCCTATTCGTAGGACTCCTCTCCATTTTCCTCGTCTTTTCTTTTAGATAGGTCCTCGTCCGAGTCGAGAATGGGAGTCTATAGACATCTGTTAGGAGACCCGGGTTCCATAGACCATTTTAGGGATTTATACAAGGTCCCCTCCAATGTGGAGGTCAGACCGGATGACCCTGATGACGGCCTCACCTATCGTGATGGCTGGATGCCGTTCTGGCTGGTCTCTGTAGTGGAAGGGGGGGTCCGCTTCCCCTTGCACCCACTGGTCCGGGACTGCCTCTGGGAGTGGAGGTTGTGCCCATGCCAGCTACTCCCCAACGGATACAAAATCATAATGGGGGTAGTGTGGCTCAACCAGATCCTGAAAATCGGCCTCGGTGTCCCGGACATCAAGGACACGTATGACCTCTGCAAATCCGCAGAAGGGGACACTTACTACCTCCGGCTGAGGGTCCGCCGGACTGGGTTCGTGACCGCGCTGGAGGACTCCAATTGGTACACAGGTGAAGACCGAGTACTCGTCAGAGGAGGATGGGAGTTCGGTGAAGTAGAGCCTGCCACCACGGTCCGGGTCCCTCGAAAAATAGGAATTCCTCCAAGTAAAGACCGAAGTTCTTTCGGTTTGCAGTTCTTCCCTTTCTTTCTCTGTCTGGTTCCTGACACGATTTTGTCTATGCAGATTTCCGCGAGAGGAGGGAGCTTGCGAGGAGGAACCGCTGGAAGGTGAACAGCGCGTGGCACGAGCAGGTGAGAAACTACCGCGGCCACAACTGTCGTGCTGCGTGGTCTCTCCTGGGGTACGTGCCCCACTACAGGTCCTTCAACACCTCCAGAAAGGTATCGGGAATAGACTCCGTGCTGAGCGGGGAAGGCGTTAGTCAAGGAACAACGACGACCGCGGTGCCCGGCTCGGCGGCGGTGACCGTTGCGATTCCCACCGGACGTCTGGTTGAGTCGGTAGACCGTGCTCCAGCAGTCTCCGCCGCGGAGCTTGTCGGGACTTCGAGAGCCAAGCCCCGGCCTTCCCGAACGAGGCTAGTAGCTTCCAGCTCGGAGGAAGAGGAAGAGGAAGAGGAAATGCTACGCCAGCGCGGGCGACGCTACGCTGTAGAAGACCTGTCCGCGGCGGCTTTCGGAGACATCGGAAGCGGGGTCCGGGATCCTCCTCAGGCAGTGGCTGTGACGCCTTCGGCATTCCCGGGTGGTACTCCTGCCCCAGACGCCGAGACGGTTGGTACCGCCGCGATTGGGGCTGCTCGGCCTGACGAGGCAGAGGTCGTCTTAGCTCCGCCTCCGGCCGTCGTCGCGGATGACTCACCCTCTGATCATGCCTTGGGGGCCGGAGGTCGGGCTCGCCCCGCCGAGGTCGCTGAGGGCGGGCGACCCGAGAAAAGGGCAAGGGTCGAAGCCTCTCCTGGCCCCTCCTTGCCTCCGCCTGCTGGTGGGACGATCCTGCCTCCTCCTCCGGCTCCGTGGAGGCCGGCCATCGAGGAGGTTCTGGGGAGGCAGCTGGCCGAGACAGACCGCGCCACCGATCCCCAAGTGGTCGCAGCGCTAGGACGAGCCTGCGTCCTTCCTCAAGACATGGCAAGGTGGGCCGAGATGGACAACGAATCACTCCTGCTCTCCTCGATGCGATCCCTGGTGTCAGTAAGTGCAGTATTCTTCCCTCAGCTTTTAGTCCGGTGTCGTTTTATTGACTTCGGGTTCTCATCATGCAGCTGTTGCAGAGGTGCCAAATGGGCATTGAGAGGCTCGATGCAGCCGAGGCGCGGGAGGCAGAATGGGTGGTTGAGAGGGACGAGCTGCGGGCGTCCTTGGCGTCTAAAGACGCGACGCTGGTAGAGGTGGCGGCCAGGAACGCCGGCCTCGTCTTTGATTTCGAGGAGTCAAAGGTCGAGGTCGACGCCTCAAGGACGAGCTGGAGGACGAGAAGAGCCAGAACCTCCACCTCGCCTCTGTGCTCGACGATCTCCGGATTGCTGCAAAGCGACTGGAAGACGACCTGGAGACCGCGAAGGGGACAAACAGGAGGCTCCTCTCTCAGCGGAACCAGGCGCAAGGTTCCCTGGAGATGGCGTTGAGGGGGAAGGCGGCCGAGATCGAGTCTGCCCTGGCAAAACAAGAGGCCAGGCTCAAAGAGGAGTTCCTCGCCGAGCATGACTCCATCATGGGGGAGGAAGTCGGCAGGCTGTCCGCTGATTACAAAGCTCAGCTGCCAGGGATTCGGGACCGAGCCTGGGAGCTTGGGTGGAAAGCAGCCTTAAACAAGGCTGGGGTCCCCGAGGATAGCCCTCTCTTCCTAAATCCCCCAAAATTCTCCTGCTCGGACTCGGAACTTGCGGCCGTGTCTCGGGTCCCCTCTGACCCTTCTTCGCAAACCTGTCCGGAAGCGAGCACCACCCCCGAGGCGCCTCAAGAGGCTCCAGCTGTCAGCGCTGATCCCGAGGGCTACCAAGTGGCTGCGGTCGTCGAGGTCCCTCCTGAAGCTGTCGCGGTCGTTCCTGAAGCTACCCCGACCGCTCTGGAAGCTGTAGCCCTCTGAGGCTTTTTGTAATTTTTTCTTTTATCGTATCTCCATTCATCTTGTAATCAGGAGCTTTGATTAATGAAAACTTTGAAACTTTGCTCGCATTCTGTCTTCCTTTCTCCTTGTCTCTGATGAAATAGGTGTGGTCGACCTTATGTCGCAATGCTTTTCTCTGTTTGAGTTGCTGGTCCGGATAGCCAAACTCCTGGCCATTCTCAGGATTGAGACATCCGCCAACGACCGAGACCCGGTGCATGAACCGTGGTCCCAGTCTGCTGTGTATCCATAATCTTCCCCCCAGCTTTTGACCTGTGAGCTCCTTGGAGCAGGTCGGAAGCTGAGTGGCTTTGTCAGGCCGGGAGTGATCTTTTTAAGAGTACTTGTGATGCGTTACCGAGACGGAGGAATCTCGGTTCAGGTAGGGCTCTTCCTTATCACCTTTTGCTGACGTGGAGTGCCTCATTAAGTTCTTTTGCTAACATGGAGCGCCTCATTAAGTTCTCTTCGCCAGTCGAGGCAGTTGCCCTTTCGTCTGTCGAGGCATTTATTCTCTCGTATGTCGCGGCATTTAATAGTCCTCTGGAAATGTGGCGCCGGTGCCATGTGTCGCTTCTCCGAAGGGCACGCAATTATATCTGCAGGACGCCTGGGATGCCCGAGACGACGTTAGGGCTATTCGAGGTAGGGCCACATTAAAGGCTTCTCTTGAAATCTGAAACGGCGCCTCCATCCCTTATAAATTAGGGCACCTTCTCCGTTTTCCCTCTTTTCGATTTCCCGGAACTCCTGTCACATTCTGCTGAAGCTCCTGTCACATTCTGCTGAAGAACGAAACTGCCTGTGAGCGCTCCAGTTTGCACGGCCTTCCACCGTAGGATTTCTTCCTTCCCTCTTCTCCCTTTGTAGTAGGCCAGTTCTCCGTTTAGGGTAGAGAATGGGCATTTACAGGCACTGGCTGGGTGACCCACTGTCCATAGGTTTGTTCAGGGAGGCATACAAGGTCCCTAAAAATGTAGAAGTCCGGCCAGACGGCCCTGACGATGGCATCTCATACAGCGACGGCTGGATTCCATTTTGGCTAGTGTCCGTCGTGGAGGGAGGGGTCCGGTTCCCCCTTCACCCACTCCTCAGGGACTGTCTCCGGGAGTGGGGGTTGAGCCCCTGCCAGCTACTTCCCAATGCGTATAAGATCATCATGGGAGTAGTGCGGCTGAACGAGATACTGTCAATCAACCTTGGTATCCCGGACATCGAGGAGGCATATGACCTCTGCAAATCCGCAGAAGGGCATACGTACTACCTCCGGCTAAGGGTCCACCGAACTGCCTTCGTGACCGCGCTGGAAGATTCCTATAAGTACGCGGGGGAGGACCGTGTCTTTGTCCGAGGGGCATGGGAGTTCGGCGAGGCGGAGTCCAGCACCACGGCCCGGATCCCGCGAAGAATAGGAGTCCCCCCAAGTAAAAACCGAGGCCCCTTGGGTTTTGTAGTTCATTATTATGTCTCCTGTTAAACATTGCTCTGTTTCTGCAGATTTTCGGCAGAGAAGGGAGTTCGCCAGAAGGAACCGGTGGAAGGTGAACAGTGACTGGCACGAGAAGGTGCGGAAGTACCGCGGCCATCACTGCCGAGCCGCGTTCTCGCTCTTGGGGTACACGCCTCACTACAAGTCTTTCATCACCCTGAGGCGGGTGACCGGGATTGACTTTGTCCTGTACGGGGAAAACATCGGCCCGAACACCGTACAGACCGAGGTCCCCATCTCGGAGACGGTGACTGTCGCGATTCCCAGCGGGATTCCGGCAGAATCGGGCGAAGAGACTTAGGGTCGTGAACCCGCAGGGATTGTGAGAGCCGAGACCGGGCGAAAGCGGCAAAGGCAGAAATTTGTCGTTTCCAGCGCGTCTCGGAGCTCATCCAGCTCGGACGAATCCGAAGTTGAGATGTTGCGCAGTCGTTGCCAGCGCTTCGTGGCCGAGGACCTGTCCGCGGCACCCTTTGGGGACATAGGGGGGAGACCTCGGACCCTTTTCGGGGAGCCAGCGTCGCCCCGACTACGACGCCCATGGCTGCCGCAGAGGTACTTGCTCCCGCGGCCGAGACGGGACCAGAAGCCATTGACGTGGCCCAATCTGGCCCTCCCGCCGCGGTCGAGGTCGGCGCTGATCCTCCGGCCATAGTCGTTGACGAGTCGCCCTCCGACTCTGGCAGAGAGGGTCCTGCCGAGGTCGTCGAGGCGCGCAGGCCAGAGAAGAGGCCGAGGGTCGAACTCCCACCTGCCCCGGAACCTCCTGTGTCGGTCGGGGGATCCGCCACTCCCTCCGATTTTGTCCCTTGGAGACCGGACATCGAGGGAGTGCTGGGGAGGCAACTAGCCGAGTCGGACCGAGCGGTCAACCCTGAAGTGGTTGCCGCTCTAGGACGAGCTTGCGCCCTTCCCCAGGACATGGCGAGGTGGGCGCCGATAGACAGTGAGTCGCTGCTGCTTTCTTCAATGCGGTCGTTGGTAGCGGTCTGTACACTTATTCTTCATGTTCCTCTCTTTTTATGCTGCGTTTCTTTAGCTGATACTCTGTTCTTACTGCAGCTCTTGCAAAAGTGTCAAACTGGCATGGGGAGGCTGGACGCAGCCGAGGCCAGGGCAGCAGTCTGGGCGGAGGAGAAAGAGGAGCTGCTGAAGTCCCTGGCGGCAAAGGATGCGACCCTGGAGGAGGAGGCGAGTAAGAAGGCGGATCTTTATGCCGAGCTCGACGCAGCACGGGCCTTGGCCGAGCACCTCAAAGAGGAAGCAAAGGAGGCGGCGGATCAAAACGCCCACCTTTCCTGGGAGCTAGACGAGGTCCGGCTCGCGTCGTCGCGGCAGGAGGAAGATAGGCAGATGCTGCGAGGGACGAACAAGAGGCTCACCTCCGAGAGAAGGCTAGCTGAAAGAAAGCTGGAGATGGCTCTGGAGGGGAAGGCGGCCGAGCTCGAGCTGGCTCTGAGAGGGCAGGAGGCCAAGCTCAAGGAAGAGTACCAAGCCGAGCACGAGGCCGTGATGAACGAGGAGGTCGACAAACTGGCAGCTGACAATAAGGGGCAGTTGCCAGGAATCCGAGACCGGGCGTGGACACTTGGGTGGAAAGCAGCCTTAAAAAGGGTTGGAGTCTCTGTGGACAGCCCCATTTTCCTGAATTCCCCCAGGTTTCCTCGCTCGGACTCGGAGTTGCATGCCGTCTCGGAATTCGCCCCAGTTCCCTCCGCCTCGGAGGTCGCCCCAGCTACCTCCGCATTGGAAGTCGCCCCTGCTCCCCAAGTGGTTTCCGAGACTGCCTCGGCCGTTCCCAGCGAGAGCGCTACCGGGACTAATTGTAATAACGGAGCTGCAGCTCCCTGAATTTTGTATTCTTTTTTCTTTTTCCATACATTGTATTCAGGCAGATCTTTTTGTAATAAAACAACATTTTTTTTCCACATGTTCTGTGCATAATCCTTGTCTTGTTTGTGGTGGAATGAGTATCGACACAAGTAGCCTGCCGAGTAGTATAATACGTACTTAAGCGAGGGCGGTTGGCCCTCTGAACAGAGGAGCCGAGCCGCGAGGGTGGTACTGGTACCGGACCCTGATGCTTTTGGCTGTGCTGCCCAGGCTGGTGCAGGCACCGAGCTGAGGGCGGTTTGCCCTCTGAACAGAGGTGCCGAGCCACGAGGGTGGTTCTGATACCGGACCCTGATGTGCATATGGCTGTGCTGCCTAGGCTGGTGGAAGCTCCGAGCTGAGGGCAGTTGGCCCTTTGAACAGAGGCGCCGAGCCGCGAGGGTGGTACTGATACCGGACCCTAATGTGCATATGGCTGTGCCGCCCAGGCTGGTGCAGGCACCGAGCGGAGGGCGGTTGACCCTCTGAACAGAGGCGACAAGCCGCAAGGGAGGTACTGCTACCAGACCTTGATGCGGGCAAGGCTGTGCCGCCCGGGCTGGTGCAAGCACCGAGCCGAGGGCGGTTGGCCCTCTGAACAGAGGCGCCGAGCCGCGAGGGTGGTACTGGTACCGGACCCTGATGCTTTTGGCTGTACCGCCCAGGCTGGTGCAGGCACCGAGCTGAGGGCGGTTTGCCCTCTGAACAGAGGTGCCGAGCCGCGAGGGTGGTACTGATACCGGACCCTGATGTGCATATGGTTGTGCCGCCCAGGCTGGTGCAGGCACCGAGCGGAGGGCGGTTGACCCTCTAAACAGAGGCGACGAGCCGCAAGGGAGGTACTTCTCCCAGACCCTGATGAGCGCATGGCTGTGCCGCCCGGGCTGGTGCAGGCACCGAGCCGAGGGCGGTTGGCCCTCTGAACAGAGGCGCCGAGCCGCGAGGGTGGTACTGGTACCGGACCCTGATGCTTTTGGCTGTACCGCCTAGGCTGGTGCAGGCACCGAGCTGAGGGCGGTTTGCCCTCTGAACAGAGGTGCCGAGCCGCGAGGTTGGTTCTGATACCGGACCCTGATGTGCATATGGCTGTGCCGCCCAGGCTGGTGCAGGCACCGAGCGGAGGGCGGTTGGCCCTCTGAACAGAGGCGCCGAGCCGCAAGGGAGGTAATGCTACCAGACCCTGATGCGCGCGTGGCTGTGCCGCCCGGGCGGGTGCAGGCACCGAGCCGAGGGCGGTTGGCCCTCTGAACAGAGGCACCGAGCCGCGAGGGTGGTACTGGTACCGGACCCTGATGTGTATAGCTTTGTCGAAGCTCGCGATGGCACCGAGCTGACAGTTGATACTCCGATTAGAGGCGTCGAGCCGCGGGGAATCTAAGTAATGCAAAGACTCATTCCAGAAAAAACGCCTTTTATTGATATTTGATTTCTTTGATACATTTCTCAGAAGTAGAATTTTTTGAGATGCGTCGCATTCCATGGTCGCGGGAGCGCCTTCCCCTCCCTATCTTCGAGTCGGTAGGCAGATCTCCCGGCTGTAGAGGTTATTCTGAACGGTCCCTGCCAGTTGGGCGCCAGCTTGCCTTCGTTAGGATCTCGATCGCCAGGAAGTGTTTTCTTCAAGACCAACTCTCCTATCGCGAATCTTCTTTCCTTGACGTTCGGGTTGTATCCCCTGGCCAACTGTTGTTGATAGGCGGTCAGGCGGATAGCTGCCGCCTCTCTTCGTTCTTCAGCCAAGTCCAGTTCCCGTGCCACGTTCAGATCGTTCAGACCCTGTTCGCAGAGTTCCGACCTCAAGGTCGGGAGGCCGACCTCAAGGGGAATGACTGCTTCCATGCCGTAGGCAAGGGAGAACGGGGTAGCCGAGGTGGAACGCCTTGGAGTAGTTCGGTAGGCCCATAGAACACTTGGCAGCTCCTCTGCCCATCAACCTTTGGCTCGGTCGAGTCTCTTTTCAATTCCGTCGAGGAGTACTTTGTTCGAGATCTCGGCCTGACCGTTGCTCTGGGGATACGCCGGGGTGGAGTAGATATTGCGAATGCCGTACTCCTGGCAGAAGCTTTTGAAGAGGTTGGAATCGAACTGCGTTCCGTTGTCGGAAATGAGAGTACGGGGAGTTCCAAATCTCGTGATGATATTCTTCCACACAAAGTTCTTCGTGTCTAATTCGGTGAGGGAGGACAAGGGTTCAGCTTCAACCCATTTCGTGAAGTAGTCCGTGGCCACTATCAACAATCTTTTGCTCCCTGGAGTTCTGTGAAGTGGTCCGACGATGTCCAGGCCCCACTGGGCGAAAGGCCACGGACTGGAGAGGGGGCTCAGGTCCTGGGCTGGCTGGTGGAGAGAGTGAGAGAACTTCTGACACTTCTCGCATTTTCTGGCATAGAGCTGGGCGTCCTTTTGCATATAGGGCCACCAGTAACCCTGGCTGATAGCCCGGTAAGCAAGAGACCGACCTCCTATATGACTGCCGCAGATTCCCTCGTGAATCTCGTAGAGGAAATCGTCGACTTTGCTGGGGTGAATGCACTGGAGGTAAAGCCCTGTGAATGACTTTCTGTAGAGCTTGCTGTCTGGGGAGAGCCAGAACCGGGTCGCCTTCAATCTGACCTTTCGAGCTTCAGTCCTGTCCTCGGGTAGCTGGTCGTCCTTCAGGTATGCAATGATGGGGTCCATCCAGCTCGGGCCGAGATCAAGGCACATGAGCTGCCGGGGTTGCTGGAGGTCGATGCTGGGCTCCCGCAGTGTTTCTACTTCGATAGTTCTCTTTTCACTGGCTTCCACAGCCGAGGTGAGGCTGGCGAGGGCGTTTGCATGGGAGTTGGATTCTCTACCGATCTGCCGGACCTCGGTCCTTTCGAACTGGGAGAGAAGTCCCCTGGCGCGGGCAAGGTAGGCTGCCATCCTGACATCCCGAGCTTGGTAGTCTCCGCTGAGCTGGCTTGTCACCAGCTGGGAATCGCTGAAAACCACAACGGACCGGGCTTCCAAGATTTTGGCACTGTTAAGTCCGGCAATGAGCGCTTCATATTCGGCCTCATTATTAGATGCCTTGAAACTGAGTGTCAGAGCTTGTTCGATGACGAGGCCTTCAGGAGACTGGAGAACTACGCCAGCGCCAGCTCTTT
Organism: Persea americana; assembly: GCA_029852735.1. Classification (NCBI taxonomy): domain Eukaryota; kingdom Viridiplantae; phylum Streptophyta; class Magnoliopsida; order Laurales; family Lauraceae; genus Persea; species Persea americana. The sequence continues at coordinate 23,362,161 of CM056816.1, forward strand.
TGGACGTGGAGGATCCGTCGACAAAGACCTTCCAGGACGAGTCTAGGAGTTCTCTCTAGGACTGTTCTTGCTCAGTCTCGGTGACAACCTCTGCACCCTGATCGCCCCCTAGTTCGGTATCGAGCGAGGTCGGTGCCGAACTCTGAGGAGTGAATTCCACAATGAAGTCCGCTAGGACTTAAGCTTTGATGGCTGTTCTGGGTTGATAGCTGATGTCATATTGCCCCAGTTCGACAACCATTTGGAGATCCGTCCGGAGAAATCTGCCTTCCGGAGGAGAGCCTTCAGTGGGTATTCTGTTACGACCACTACTGTGAAGGTTTGGAAGTAGTGGGAGAGCTTTCGAGAGGCGGTAACGAGCGCCAAGGCGAGTTTTTCGAGCTGCAAATACCGGGTCTCGGCGTCCAGCAGGGTTTTGCTCGTGTAATAGATAGGCCTTTGCTGGCCGTTGTCTTCTCTGACGAGCACCGAGCTCACTGCATGGTCCGAGACCGACAGGTACAAGAACAGTGCCTCTCCAAGAGTCGGGGTGGAGAGCAGCGGTGGAGACGAAAGGTATTGTTTTAGCTGCTGCAGTGCCTGAGAACAATCCGTCGTCCACTGGAACTTGGACCCCTTTCGCAAGAGTTGGAAGAAAGGTCTGCACTTGTCCGAAGCTCGGCTGATAAATCGGTTCAGGGCGGCAGCCATTCCGGTCAGCCGCTGAACTTGTTTTGCCAAGGTCGGACACTGGAGCTCTTGGATCGCGGTGATCTGGTCAGGGTTCGCTTCGATCCCCCTTCTTGTGACCAGGCTCCCTAGGAACTTGCCGGAACCGACACCAAAGGCGCACTTGGATGCATTCAGCTTTAACTGGTACTGGTGAAGGATGCCAAAAATCTGGCGGAGGTCGGTCAAGTGGTCTTGCGACTTCTTGGATTTGATGACCATATCATCGATGTAGACCTCCACCGTCTTCCCGAGCTGGGCCTGGAACATCTTCGTCACCAACCGCTGGTACGTCGCTCCCGCATTCTTTAGCCCAAAGGGCATCACCTTATAGCAATAGGTGCCCCTGGGAGTGATGAACGCTATCTTCTCCTGGTCTGCGGCGTACAGGGGGATCTGATGGTACCCTCGGTAGGCATCCAGGAAACTCATCCGGTCATGTCCGGCAGTGGCATCGATGAGCTGGTCGATCTTCGGAAGAGGGAAGCTGTCTTTGGGACAGGCCTTATTGAGGTCGGTGAAGTCCACGCAGACCCTCCATTTTCCTGTCTTCTTTTTTACCACCACGGTGTTGGCCAGCCACTGCGGATAGTGGACCTCTTTTATTGCTCCTGCCTCGAGGAGTTTCTGAACTTCCTCAACCACAGCCTCAGTCTGCGGGACCCCAGTCCGGCGCGGTTTTTGAAGTACGGGCTTATGGTTGGGGTTCACCTTCAGTTCATGGCAGATGACTGCCGGGTCAATGCCGGGCATCTCATAGGGTGTCCAGGCAAAAACCGCCTTATTTTCCACGAGGAGGTCAAGCAGTTCTGTCTTCTCGGATTCGGGGAGCTGGCTTCCAACGAGAAAGAATCTGTCGGGGTCGGCGGGATCAATGTTGACCTTGGTGAGGTCCTCGATGCTTTTCTGCGCCGGAGCCCTGCCGACGTCCCCGAGCTCGGCCTCTCTATCCAGTTCGGCCACATTGACTTGGGATGGCTCAGCCTCACCCGGCAGCACGGCCAGCAGGCATTGCCTGGCCATGTGCCGGTCGCCTCTAACGGTGATCACATCCGTTCGGCCCGACTGGTTTTCCAAAGGGAATTTGAGCTTCTGATGCCGGGTGGAGGGCACCGCCTCCATGCTATGCAGCCACGTCCTCCCCATTATGACATTGTATGGGGAAGGGACATTGACTACTAGGAAGTCAACTTGCCTGCAGGCGCCTCCCACCTGGACTCTGAGGGAGATCTTACCCTTGGGATAGACAGGTGTGGAGCTGAAGCCAACCAGAGGAGTACGGGCAGCCTGGAGGTCCTCATCCTTCAGTTTCAACTTTTTGAAGCAATCGTAGTAGAGGACTTCGGACGAACTGCCAGGATCGACAAGGGCTCTCTGAACCAAGAAGTTCTGGAGCTTTAAGGTGAGCACTAGAGCGTCGTTGTGTGGGAGCTCGACGTCTTCCAAGTCCTTGTCAGAGAACCATATTCTGACCCCCTCCGTTTTGGCTTTCTTCGCGGCCGGCTCTGGTGCCGCGGTCAGCACCTGTTTCTGATGGGAGGCGCGCCTGGCCTTGGCACGAGCCTGAGAGCTCTTCTTAGGTGGGGCGGCGAGGTGAATGACGTTGATGATGCCTTCTGGCTCGCTATCCTGGTTGTCAGCGTCCCGCCGCGGAGGTCGGTCATCACCTCGGCCCTCCTGCTTGATGTACTCCCTGAGGTGCCCTTCCTTCACGAGGTTTTCCAGGTGGAACTTGTAGCTCCTACATTCGTCGGTCCTGTGCCCATTTTGCTTGTGGTAGGCACAAAACTTACTCTGGTCCCGGGAGGAGGGGTCGGTCGTCATTGGCCGCGGCCATTTGAAGAAAGGCTGCGCTTTTATTTTGTTGAGGAGCCTATAGATCGGCTCCTTAAAGATGGTATTTTCTGCCACGTAGGAGGTCGGCTCGTGGCCTGACCTCCTGCCGTTCCCCGATCCCGCTGCCGAAGTAGAGGGGGTTCGGCGCCGCTCCAAGGACCGGGCTTTGCGCCGATCTGGGGACGGATCTTTGCGACGATCCTCCCTCCGGGAGGACCTGCTGTCTCCCTTGGCCGGTTGGCTCTTCTTAGTGAAGCCGAAGTTTTCCCGACCTCGCACCTCGTCTTCTTCTGCCAGGATGAACCGATTTGCTCGGGTCATTAGCTCCTTCATGGTGGTCACGGGGTACATGACCAACTGTGCCCGAAGCGGGATGCCTGGCTGCAGAGCCAGCTGGAAGGACCTCACTGCTAGCTCCTCAGAAGCGCACTCGATCTGGCTGTAGACAGTCTAGAACCGGCGAGCGAACTGGGTGACGTTCTCGTTCTCTTGCATTCGGAGGGCCATCAGGTCGGCATCGGTCTTTGGGATGATGCGATGAGCCTGGAATTTTCCCAGGAAGGAGGTCCGAAGCTACCGCCAACTGGAGATGGAATCTTCAGGAAGCGAGCAAAACCACCGCAGGGGGAGATCCGCCAAACTGGAGAAAAAAACTCGACAGTTTAGGGAATCGTCATCCCCCTAGACCGACATCCTCTGGACGTAATGTCGGAGGTGAGCAGCAGGGTCCGAGGTTCCGTCATACAGGGTGAACCTCGGGACGCTGAACTTCTCGGGGAGTGTGTATTTTCTTATCTCCCTAGAGAAAGGAGACGCGCCAGTGTCCTCAGCTTCAAAGGAGGTATACTGGTCTCGGTCGATACCAGCAGTCTCCATATTCTGGCGGATCGTTTGCTTCAACCGCTGGTCGATCCACTGCTTTAGCTCTTTGTCTTCCGAAACCTGGCGTTGCTTCTTTGGCCCTTCATGCATGTGACTGCTGCTAGAGCCCTCTTCCCCTTGGTCTCGGTCGCGCCTCTTACTGTTGAGGACGTGCCTCAGGTCTCGCCTGTGGCCCAGGCCCCTGGGCGGCGGGCTCTAATCCTTCTTGTCGTCGAGCTGTTATCTGAGCCGTTGGATAAGCTCATGCTGTTCCTGGATGAGGCGGTTTTGTGCTCTGATGTCATCCAGGCGGGGGTCCTCGTTTTGATTGAGGCTGGCTTGATGGTGTGACTGTGATCCAGCCCGCGCTGACTTCTCGTGTGGCTTGGTGACTGACTTGTCGCCTTGCATGGCCCGCTTATGACTATGGTGGGGCTGCTCCGGAGGTGGGACGTCGCGAAGGGAGAGCATGGTCACTCCTCTAGACCGCGACTGTGTCTGGACCATGGGAGACCTCCCGCCTGACCTCCTCTGCTGAGGGGGTGGCGGTGGAAGATTCTGCGCCAGCGGAGGCTGTAAGGACAAAGCCTTGCCTTTGGAGGGTCCTTCACCATTTCTGGTTTTCGGAGGCATGGTGCTTACAAGCTTTTTGTTCAGTTTCCCACAGACGGCGCCAAACTGTAGGCGGTAAAAACGACACCTACTTAGATTGAGATGAGATCGAGGTAAAACTCCTTAGGACAGGGAATGCTGAACGCCAAGAACCTGAAAAGGAAGGAGAAAGGCTAGAGTCAGAGCCCCTGGCTGCCGTGAGCCGAAGGCACTCCGATGCCTGAGTTAGTTCTGATAAAACTAAACAGGAGGAGGAAGAGGGGAATGAGACGATGTGGAGTATTGTGAGTTGTGTCTTGCGTACCTCTTATGGGGCTGATCCCATGTATATATAAGTGAGCGTTCCTCGTTCATTCTCTCTGTGAGTGGGGGTAGGTGAGGTGAGGTCCCATCGATCCTTACCCTGACTGGCAGCAGTAGTTGAAATGGACAACACCCCTCCCTCTCTTTCCACGCCTTCAGCCAGTTGGCATACAGGGCTGATAAAGCGCACCTCTTATCGTCATAAATGAGTGATCCTATCGCCATAAATGACTGCTCATATTTGTCTGGGCGCGCCGTATTTCCAGGAGGAAGGTGGCGGCCCACCCTGACTCTAGTACTGTGGTCTGAGACCAAGGATGGCTTGGCCGTGGCGTGCCTTTGCGTTGAGCTGGCATTTATGCCGAGCTCCCGAACCGTGGTACTGAGCTACCGAGCTACTGACCGAGCTACCGAGCTAACGAGCTATTGACCGAGCTGCCGAGCTAACGAGCTTCTGCCGCAGAGGCTGAGGTGTTCGGAGAGTTTAGCTGTAATCTTTGCTTAACTTCGTCATTACGGTGTTTTACCCACACAATAAGGATTGGATTTCGACGGAAGATACAAACCCACCCCCCCCCCAACCCGTTCACCACCCATAGCCGCCACACGACAACAAGTTTTCATAGTTCTCTTTATTGGGAAACTGAGATTGTCGAGTGGGTCCCACTAATCCAAAACAATGGCCCACATGTATACAAAATGCAAAAAGTGACTCTGTTGATTTCTTAGCTAGTTAGCCAGGTCGGGGGGGAGCGAGCCGGGGCCCAAACGGATTGAGGGACAAATATGTAGCTTACAAGCCTCTGCCGGCACTATGGTACTTTTTTTTTTGGTACATAGCCGAGATGGTCGGGTCCAAAGAGAGAGCCCGCATACACACGGAAAGGTAGCCAACGCAAATGGGAAGGTGTTAGTTTTATGATCTCAATCCATAAAATTGATGAAATAAATTGATTAATTTCTTTATTTATCAATATATTCATGAGATAAATGATGTTTTATTACTTAAATGCACATAACCAATACGAATGACATGATGATTCATGAGATGAAGCGGAGTCCATAAATATACTAGATGCAATACATGTATATGGATGAGATCCACATACGGGAGACGTGCATAGCAAATCTTATACTTGAATATATTGATAACCAGTGATGAGACTGGACATCTCATCTGAAAAGGTTGCAGTACTTTGGTTACTATAAGATAGTGTGATTTGTCTCGATTATCAGAATGTAAGATTCTGGATCATAGTGCTGGTACATTGGATGTATTGAAGGACTATGAGAAGCACCTTATGAACACTGTCTTTACTTTAAAGCCTGCTCTTATAATTCCCTAGCAATAGGCTCTCAATCCTGAGACATTAATGAACTCAAGTTTCTATCTATTCATTTGCTTTGAGTTACCAATGAGTAAGGCCACTCAGTGATTTGCGTACATGGTAGTAGAGCTGTGGGAACATTCGATGGTTAAGATGGAATCTATCTTTAATATCCCTTTGTGCCAATTAATGGATTTATCATTGGTAAGTGAGCACCCATTCCAATTAAGAGTTAATTGGATCGGTACCAAATGGTCATTATAATTAATTGGGGCTCATTGATAATAAGATATGGATCTAAGTTTGGAAGACAGGTCCAATTGATCTATGGATATTGATGGAGGGGCCTACTTGTGGACATTGGGAAGTTTAGGGTCTTCATGTAATTTATTCCTAAGACTGGAGTTCAATTGCATTTATATAGTGGAGTTATTTACAATTAACTGCAGGCCCGGATTGCACATGAGATGTGGGCTCACGGTGTCCCAGTTGGAGTCAGCTTTCTAAGGAATCCCTAGTGGTCCCCACGCTAGCCCAAGATTGGATCATTATTAATTCTATTTGAACTCAAAAGGGAAAACTACTATTTCTATTTGAAGTGAAACTTCTAATAGTTGTAATAATAGGAATAGTGAGTTACTAATTATTATGGAAGTTGGACTTCTAATAATAAACAAAGAGGAGGTTGCTTAAGCTATAAATAAGAGAGGAAAGGAGGGTTGGACGTCCATGCTTGTATTCTACATTGGAATTCACGCCCAACCTTCTCCATTGTGCAAGAATTGTACATCTTTCTCTCTCTCTCTCCCCTTCTCTCTTCTAGTTTCCCTTTGAGGTTCTAGTTAGTTTTTCTCTTGGAGATTCCACCATCTTCTTTGAGAAAGAGATCTGAGATGGGTCATAGCATAGAAGATCAAAATGTTTTGGAGATTCCTATTTGATACATGAAAGAGTTTCATCATCAAAGAAAAAAACAACTTCTCCATTAGAGCACAACCGAGCTCCATAGGAATAATCTACTTCCTTGTATGTAGTGGATTTCGTGGTTGTATGTTTGCTACTATTTCTATCTTCTAAATAGGGTTTATTACTGTACATGGTGATGAAAAATAGGCCATGGATTCTGGATTGGGTTTTGATGCCTTCTGGATAGATGATCACTGCATCAAGTTGGTCAAACGTTTTTAAAACCTATCCTAGAGGCCCACCTATTTCCAACAGAAGGAGGCCCGCATGAGTGGGGAGAAAGCCACACAAGTGGGAAAAGAGCCTGGACAAGCGAGAACTTGTGACGTACTTGTAGTTCGAACCCAGGCAGTCAGCTAAGAATTGGCGCTTCTTACCACTCACGTAAGGAGCCATTCTTTTAGAGAGCCCGCATATATAAGGGAATGTAGCCCATTGTGAGACTCCAATTGTCTTGGGTAATCCCTTGAGGCAAGACTAGGTCAAGATTTCCTGTAAGCAAAGAAAGGGGGATCTGCAAGGGTAAGGGTAGAGTGCTTCGATTAGCATCGTGAGGCTTTGTCCAAGTCCTACATCGGAAATATCCAAGCCCTGACCCTGGACTTATAATGTGCAACTTGACCTTAACTCCATACAAGGCCTTTTAAAACCGTGAGACAAGATTGTATTGGAATCCCATGAGCCAAGAGCGGATAATATCATGTGCACAGCGGGCCCGGGATGTAAGACCCCGCCCCGAGAGTTTCCGATTAGCGTCAATTACGACATGATTTAGTTATAAGTGAGATTAGTGGAATTTGGTTAAGTTTGGATTAGAATAGCTTTTTATATCTTTGGATTATTTTGGGAACTCTTTTGATTTAGTGGAGCCCTTTGGGGTTTCCTTTAATTGTGCTTTGATTAACTTTGGGATATATTTAGTAACTCTGGAAATCTGTATTTTACCCCGTTTAATGTATTTTATGATTCCCGACAACTTTCGTGTTTCCCCCGTTCTCGTTCGAGACCTTTAGACCTTACTTTGCTAATGATAAGGGTAAAACAGTCTTTTTGCTCAAAATCTGGGCACTATTTTCGATATCTCCGAAACTCGTAAAATATATACTTTTTGGAAACTAGAAACTTCGACGAACGATTCTTCCTTCTTCGTTGAATCCATCCGAAGCTTGGAAGTCGATGTTTTAAGCCCAAGTAGTTGGGTAAGTTGTGGGACCCACCTTCATCCTCTATATAAGGAGGAGCCTTTCTCCCTTCTTCCTCTTCTTGTAATTTCCATTAGAAGAGGAGAGAGTTCATCCCTAGGGTTTCTTACAAGTCTTCTTGCTTCTCCATCTCTCAATCTCTCTCAAGTCATTGCTAAAGAATAAATGGATGCTCCAATCTTCTTCCTCTCCTTCTAGGCTCTCTATTGACATCATTTTTATAAGAAGACCTCCTTTCCAAGCTATTCTTTGATCAAATCTTGCCCATTAGAGGACCTTCCATGTAAGCTCTCCCTCTCATCTCTTAGATATGTGTTCCTCTAGTCTTAGAGAAGCTCCATCTCCATTATTGGGAGCTCTCTCACTCTATTTCTTATTTTGCCATTTTTAGGGCTTGAAATGAATGCATTTTGGGGTTTTTGTGTAGATCTTGATTTTGGCTTCAGAAAAGGTGATTAGGAGCTTATTAGCTTAATTGGAGACCAAGGCAAGTGGATGAATATGCTTCTTTTCAATGATTTCATGTTTTAATGTAATTGTGGATTTTCTTTCACTATTCACCTTGCATGTGTCTTATATCTCAAATTGATTGTTATAAATGCATATGAGTATGAGGATCTTTCTCTTTTAAATGTTCTTTTAAAGTTTTGTACATTAATATGGTATCTTGATTTGTATGAATTTTCATTTGGTGGTTGTGCATTAAATGGGATGTGGAAGGAGAATAGATGTGATTTTGATGGTTGTTGGAGGATTTAATGTGGATGAAGTGGGTGGTAGGAGAGCCATAAATATGGTATTAATGGTAGGCTTGAAAAGGGTTTTGAGTTGAAGAAAAGTTGAGGTTCAGACTGCTGAAACGGAGTGTTTCTGAAGCAGTTCGCTCGAGTGAACCCATCACAAAACTCCTATCGCTCGAGCTAACCCATTTCTTCGCTCGAGCCTTCCTGTTCCGAAGCAGTTTGCTTGAGCGACCTCATCATCGCTCGAGTGAACCCCTCCCAGAACCTTGGTCGCTCGAGCCTCTACCTTTCTTCGCTCGACCTTTCCTAATTCGAAGTAGCCCGCTCGAGCAAACTCAACTTCGATCGAGCGAACCCCTTCCAGAGAGTTATTCACTTGAGCCACTATAGCTATTCACTCGACCCTTCCTGACTTGGATCAGTTCGCTCGAGCAAACTTATATTCGCTCGAGCGAACCAATCCCAGAATGCTGTTCACTCGAGCGAACTGTACAGATTTACTAGGCTGATTCCAAACATGTTTACAAAGTTGTTTTAAGGTCCAGTGAGGTTAGTTGAAGCACTAATATGATGAGGAAGAATAAGAGGTTATGTGGAAATTGATTTGGAATAGAACTCCAATTTCCGGAGATTTATTATGGATAATGGACTTACCAATTTGTATAGGGGATTCTGGATGTCTCAAACTTTCTGGAGTACCATGCCGTAAACTCTAATCGACATACGAGACCCTTATACATTTTGTTTAAATCCTGAAACCTCAATATATGGTCCGGAAATATGTGGGTGTCCATAGTGTTTGTTTTTATCAAACCTCATACGTTTTCGACGGTTTTCGCATATTAGTATAAGTGGCATTCCAAAACCACTGAAATCTGTAATTGAGTAATTGGTCAGCCTTATGCATTTTGATAAGATATTATTGTGTCATATGTGCTTACGAGCCTTTTTATTTAGTCTGTTTTGGGTGGTATTCACCTCTTTAGATATGTATATGTTTTGAATGTGTTTTAACCTATGAGTTGACACCACTAAGCTTGGACGACCTTGTCGGTTTGATCCACCGACTTAGGGTCCCCCTTTAGCTTCTGTCAGCTGCAGTCTGAATTATGTTTTGTCTTGTCACCTGGTTCCGCGGCCGTGGTTTTGTTCAATATATTATGCATGTATATAGTTGTTTCTCGTCACCTCGTGTGCTCCGAGACCAACACCTTTAGTGTGCTCTCATCACATTAGTGATGGAGGATTTAGCTTAAGTGTGGTTGTCATCTTGTCAGTTCCTGTTCTTTGTTATCCCTCATGATTTACCTTGCATTTGTACTTTATTTCAAACAAGGCATCATGTTTATAACAATCATTGTTTCATTATGTTCTAAGTTATGTTTTGTTTTCTTAAATTGTATTATCTATTCACCCACCTATCAGACCGTCATGTTTGACCCATTTTTGTGGTACTCAGGTCCAGTCCCCGTTATTGCCTTTGAGGAGGAGGAGGAGGAGGCAGTCGGTGAACCGCAGCGCTTACTCGAGTGGCAAGCTGACAATGTCATGTAGACATTTGGTTTAGCTCCGAGTTACGAACACATTTTTGGGGGATCATTGGTTTACTTTTGATTTATATTTTTGGATGTACTGGCCTCTATTGGCCATTATTTTTGGGGAATGTTTAAGTAACTAACTTTTGTTTAAACTTCTAACTTTATATTTTCAGTTAAGCCAATGAAATTATTGCTCACTTTAACATCATATCATTTATCTGTATTTATCAGTCTTATGTTAAGAATGGATTAAGAATTTAGTTTGCTACACGCTTCCGCACCAATGTAACTGTTATGTGAGTGTGTGTGAAATCCTCACCGCGGAAACCTGTGGGAAATTAAGTAAATGTACGATCGTTATTGTAAGACCCCGCCCCGAGAGTTTCCGATTAGTGCTAATTAAGACGTGTTTTAGCTATAAGTGTGATTAGTGGAAATTGAGTAAATCTGGATTAGAATAGCTTTTTATAGCTTTGAATAATTTTGGGGACTCTTTTGATCTAGTGGGGCCCTTTGGGGGTTCCTTTTTAGTGTGTCTTGATTTGTTTTGGGATTTAGTTATAATTCTGGAAATCGGTAATTTGCTCCGTTCAATGTATTTTATGATTCCCGACAACTTTTGTATTTGCTCCGTTTCCATTCGAGACCTTTAAAGCCTACTTTGCCATTGATAGGGGTAAAACAGTCTTTTTACACAAAATCTGGACACCATTTTTGATGTCTCCGAAACTTGTAAAATATATACTTTTTGGAAAGTAGAAATTTCGACGATCGATTCTTCCTTCTTCGTCGAATCCGTCCGAAGCCCGTAGATTGATGTTCTAGCCCATTTTAGACTTTTAAGTTGTGGGACCCATTGCCTTAGCTATATAAGGGGAAGTCTTCTTCTTCTTCCTCTTCTTGCAACTCCTTGAGAAAGAGGAATCCCAGCCCAGCCTAGGTTTTCTCCAAGTCTTCTTGCTTCTTGCTTCCCCATTTTTCAATCTCTCTCAAATCTCTTGCTATAGGCTAAATGGATGCTACAATCTTCTTCCCCTCCATGAGAGCTCCTTCTTGGTACCATTTTTAGAGAGAAACCACCATTCAAGGACCCTCTTTGAACAAGCTTTGAGTATTTGAGGAACTTCCATGTAAGCTCTTCTTCTTATCTTTTAGATTTGTATTATTCTAGTCTTGAGGATGCTTCATTTCCATTATTGGAAGTTATCCCTTCCTATTTCATAGTTTTGCCATTTTAGGGCTTGAATGTTGTATATTTTGGGGATTTTGTGTAGATTGTAGATTTTGAGCTTGATTGAAGGATTAGAGATTGATTAGCCTACTTGGAGACCAAGGCAAGTGGATGAATAGATTTGATTTGGATAAGTTCTTACTTTGTCAAAAATATGGATTTTTACTATTCATATGTCATTTGAGTTATTATGTTTCATAATGTTTTAGAAATGTATTTATTGACATGGTTTCTTCCTTAGCTTTATGTGAATATATGCATTCCTCATCAAAGTTTATTTTGGGTCATTATAAGCTTCTTAAATGGTATTGTACTTGCATTAAATGAGATTTGGATTGGTAGATGAATTAATGCATTGGTGGAATGGTGGTTGGTGGGAAGAAGTAAATGTTAAATGGAAGGGAGTAGACCCATTCCACATCAGAAAAGGGTTGGAATGGAGGTGAAATGGTTTGGGAAAGAAATGACTGAAATCTGCACCTGATGTGTGGTTCCCGCAGCTGGGCGGTCAGCGGGCGGTCACCTCGGCGGCTAGCCGACAGGTGACCGGCGGCTAGCCGACAGGTGACCGGCGGCTAGCCGACCCAGATGCGGTTAGAAACACAGAATGCTGCATTTTGACAGGCGAACCGCGGTCAGCCGCGCGGTCAGCTCGCGGCTAACCGCCAATCCCAAACCCAGTGACCGCCAGGTAGCCGAGATGCGCGGTTAGAAATACAGAATGCTACATTTTAGCAGGGTGAACCGCGGTCAGCCCCGCGGTCAGCAAGCGGCTAACCGCCGATCACATCAGCGGCTAACCGCCACCTGACCGACAGGTGACCGAGTTTTACCCAGAATTCCTGAGTCTTTTCTATTGGTTTCAGTTATGGTATTTAAAGGTTTGGATGGGTTGTTCTGATGCCCTACCACCTTGGAAAGACCCAGGGGATGACATAAGGAGATTGACATAGAAAGAAACATCATTTCGGAAAAGGTATTGAGACTTTTATATTCATCAACGTGCATAAGGAAACTTAGTATGTCCTCTATCATTCGAGTACCATACTAAGGGTAATTTAGACATACAAGATCCTTATACATGTCGTTTGAATATGGACGCCCCAATACATAGTCCCTAATGACATAAGGATTCATTGCATTGTTTTATTTAGTTTATATGTATCATTACCCGATTCTACTGGTTTTCTCTCAAATTCCGATTTGTACACCCGATATGTCCTGCCAGCCCGTGTATACTTGAACTGTTAATGATATGAAATGTGTGCCTACGAGCACCATGCCCCGCCTGCCCGTATGTTTTATATTGATATAGTTTTGCATATGTTTTGATTTATCGTGCAACCTAAGAGTCGGCACCACTAAGCTTGGACATCCTTGTCAGTCTGATCAACTGACTTGGGTCTCCCCCTGTGCTCCCGCCAGTTGCAACTTGGATCCCGTACTGTCCCGTTATCCGGTTCCGCGGCCGTGGTCTTGCCTAGCTATATGTATATGTATATGTATATGTTTATAATATTGGTTCTCGTCACTTCGTGTGATTGAGCCCAATGCACTCAATGTGCTCTCATCACTTTAGTGATAGAGAGGATGTAGCTTTAGTGTGGTTGCCACCTAGTCAGTTCCTGTACCTTGATTACCCCGCATGATTTGTATTGTATCTTTACTTCAAATGAACTATGCATCCTGTTTTATGACAGTTTTCGTTATGCCTATTATATGCTTGGATTTCTTTCTTGGTATATCTATTCACCCACCTGCCAGACCGTCGTGTCTGACCCATTTTTGTGGTACTCAGGTCCAGCTCCCGTTGTTGCCTTTGAGGAGGAGTCAGAGGAGGCGGTTGTTGAACCGCAACGATTAGTAGAATGGCAAGCTGACGATGTCATATAGACATTCGGTTTAGCTCGGAGCTGCGAACATTTTGGGAGATTGTAGATTGATTACTGATTTTACACTTTGGTTGTACTGGCCTCTGTTGGCCATTTTTTTTTGGGAATATTAACTTAACTTGATCTTTTGTATAAACTTTAAATTATATTTTGGGAATGCTATTGAGATCATTGCTCACTCTGACATCATGTCATACCTGTGTATTAACAGTCTTATTTGATGTGATTGGATTAAGAGTTGATTTGCTACACGCTTCCGCACCAATATAAATGTTCTACGAGTGAATGTGGAATCCTCACCGCGGAAACCTGTGGGAAATTAATTAAACGTATAAATATTATCAAGGGGTGGTTCTTTATCCACACCACCCCCGTCGCGGTCCCGGGGCCCCCGGTCCGGGGTCGCGACAGTTATTAAAGGTGGTTTAACCCATCATCACCGCTCGCGGGCTCGGACCCTCGGTCCGAGGCCACGACACGAGATCAAGCAGGTAAGAGCCGATGCTCCTTACCACTCGGGTAAGGAGCTATTCTTGGCCCCAATATGGGGCTTGAGCTTAGGATAAGACAAGCTCAAGTGTATGGTGGGGCCCACCTGGGGACCCAAGTGGGGATGGGGGTGGGGGGGATTTCAAGGACTCACTGGGATCTTCCTTTCTGTAAAAAATTAGCTCCAATTGTGATTTCTATCATCTCCATATTGCCCCAAAAATTTAATGATCAATAGTCCATTCGGATTGATACGTAATCGATCTAACGATCCAGTAAATTTAGATTTGACCGAAAGTTGGTGGACATGTGCAATTTAAAGGGGTCATGTGTTTAGTCCACTTGGATGGACCAATGGTGGGTCCCACAAGCACAAGCTTACGAGATTTTATTCTAAGCTTGAGCTTAAAAGAGCCTTGCTCATCTTTATAAGAACAAAATTTGGAGGGGTCACTCTTTGGATCAAAGACTACTGCAACAAAATATCCACATCTCTTAACTAGAATAGGAAGATAAGCCGTGTGAACTAAGTCACCTATCTAAAGCTGTCAATGAAGAGTTTGATTTTAATCCAAACTCTCTTACGGACACGGACGAGAAATTAAATTTGGGGCATTTGGCGACAGGTCCCTAAACATTTCAGTTTCTTGCCTTAGATCTATATTCGTTTTTCATAGTATAGTAGGTCCTTCTTCCAAATTTGAAGACTTAAAATGTCCAAGTTACCATTTTTTTAAAAATTCTTATTTATTTAAAGATAAACCATATCTCATGATTAGTGGGATATGCTATTAATAATGGTCAGCTACCAATTTAGAAGACAAATAAAATTCAAAAACACAAATAGATTTCAAAATTTTGAATTCGGAACCTCTTGGAAGATTTGAAATTTAAAATTTCAAAATTTGAGTTTTTGGCAAATTCAGAATTTACCGAAAACCTCAGATAGATTTTTCAAAAATTTTCCTTTTTACTAAATTGAAGTTTTGATCCTCTTGGAAGAAGATTTGAATTTAAAAAATTCAAAATTAGAAGATTTGAATTTAAAAAATTCAAAATTTTAGTTTTTGGAAAATCCAAGATTTGCAGAAAAAATCAGATGGGTTTTCGAAAAAACTCTTATAAAATTAAAAAAAAAAAACCTCACATAAGCTTCACAAAAACTCAGATAAATTTGAAAAAAACTCAGATAAATTTAACAACAGTCAGATAAATCTCGCAAAAACTTAAATAAATTTCATTAAAACTCAGATAAGTGGTGGTCTCCGAGTAGAGACTGCCTTCTTTTTTCGGCGAAGGAAAACGAAACCAAAAATCTTCTCAGATTGTCATTACCTCTACCCCGACTCCGATTTTCTCTGCATCCTCTAATCGTCTTCTGCGTAAACTTATATCTGCATCTTCCTCGTCGGAGACTGCGTTGTAGCAAAGCCCCATACCATATATGTTCTGTATCTGCAGCAGTAACCAAGAGACGGCAGTTTCCTATCTTCCTCTTCACTGATGATGGAGCAACACCGGCTATGGCTACAGCGACCGGCACGGATTTAGTCTGGCGAAACCGAGAAATCAAGAACCTCCGGCGATGGAGACGACAATTTTGGATCCCCTATTCGGATCTGTCTTCTGTAATAGCGCCCGAAACAACCCGCGGCCTTTCTGGATCTTTTGAGTCTTATTTCTCTGACAATGAACACATGTTCTTCGAGAGCCAAAACCCTCTCTACACTCCAATCTTCCACAAATAGAGAATTACCTTGCCCTAAAATTGAAGGAGAATGGAAGATTTAAAATTTTAAAATTCAAAATTTTATTCCTAAACGGTTGAAATGACAAGTTAGTCATGAAAATGTGTGATGTAGCATTCAAAAGGACCACCGCCTGAATCAATCTCATGCGCAAGGGGCTCTAGTCTTTAAACAATAATATTGTGTACCAGAGACTTTATAATACAATACTCACCGATCTCTCGCTGATTCACTCATTAAATTTATTGTGACCAACAACTTAGTCCGACATAGCCTGTGGCGAGCGAGCCACTCGACTTCCAACATCAAATTTCAGCCCCCAAATGTTGTAACAGACTGAAAGATTTGGAAGACCAGCGGAGACAACATTTGCAGAATTTCCCTAAGGCAGAATTCCGACAAACAAAAAGAACTTTTGCCCGAACAACCCCTTCTAGAAATCTTCTGAAAATCATACGTCTCGAATTCTTCAACATACCTGGTCCTCTAATCCTTTAGACGTGGGCCCACCATTACAATTTCAAACGGGTCCAAGCAACCGTTGACCAAAAAAAAATCCAAAATGTCCGCGTGTACTTAAACCCCTCGAGTCGTAAGCAAATCCCCAACCTTGAAGCCGTTGGCAATCCGCGAGCCATTATGACCCCTTTGAAGTTTTGCACTCATCCCATTGCTTTATAGCTCCTTCCTTCTCTCTTCTACCTGTCCCATTCTCTCTCTCTCTCTCTCACGTTCTTCTTCGTCTTCTAGTTTTTCTTTTCTGCAACATGACCACCAACGAAAACGCCGAGCACAAGCCCCTCCATCCAGCACCACCTCCAAGCCCACGGAGGCGCTTCTGCCGCTGCTGCGCCATCACATCCGCCATCGTCCTCCTCCTTATCGCGATCGTCCTCATCCTCTTTTTCACTCTCTTCAAACCCAAGGACCCCACCACTACTCTCCTCTCCACCACCGTCTACGGCGTCTCCCCAAGTGTCTCCCTCCCAACCATCCAATTCCAGCTCAACGTCTCCCTCGACCTCCTCTTCCACGTCCGCAACCCCAACCGTGCCTCCTTCCGCCACCGCCCTGGCGAGAGCCTCGTCCTCTACCGCGGAAATCAGGTCGGCGACGTCGACATCTCTCCTGGGAAGATCCCGGCGAGGGGGTCCGAGCGGATCCCCTGCCGGGTCACGGTCGAGGCAGATAAGTTCGGGTCGAACTCGACTCGGTTTATAGCGGATGTGGTGTCGGGTGAGGTGGAATTCGAAGCCAGGACGAGGATTCCTGGAAAGGTGACCGTCTTGGGTTTTATTAAGAAGAACGTGGTTGCTGTGGTTGACTGCCTCGTGATGGTTCAATTCCCGGGGCTTACCGTTGGACGGCAGGAGTGCCAGCACAAAATCAAGATGTGAGAAGGAGACGGGTAATTGCTGGTGGTTTTTCCAGCTTTGGTGCATGTCAGTATGTCTCTCCTATATGCATTTGTGAGTGTATTTTATACCGAGGAAGGTGTTTTTTTAATTGGGGATTTTAATTATAGGTGTATTTTATAATTTTTTGGGGGTTGGGGGATGGGGTGTGGGGCTTAGGGGTCCAATTATTGGTGGGTATTTTATCAATGTCATAGTTCATTCTACTATTTTGTTTAGATATAGAGTATCTTGAGCTCAATTAATGAAGATTCATAACTTTTTATTTTCTGAGAAAGGTCCAAAACAAATTGATAATCAATAGACAATTGATTGAAAGGTAAAGGTTTTAGCTTGGATTCGGAGGTTGGAGTCTGTGGCTGCGAAGATATATTCTAGAGTTAATGGCTTTAATCAGATTGAAAATGAGAAGAATCCAGAGACTCAAACGAGGACCAAAATTGACAGAATTATGTGGTGTAATCAAATCTCAAAATAAATTTAGGAGTTTTAAAGGGTCAAATTTGGGGCCTACAAGAACGTATATGCAAATGCTTTTTATATTGTGAGATTCAATTAATTGCACTCAAAGGGCTCCAAATTTAGGCTGAAAATGGGCCAAAACATCAGGCTTTTATTTTCTCAAGAATATTTACTCTACTCTAGGCTTGACTTAGAGAAATTATGGGCTAAAGGATTGAAATCCACAGTGGTGAAAATCCATAGGATTCGGACTCGGTTTCTCACTGCAGATACTTTCCATATTGCTTGTCTTATACACATAAATTAGGACTGGCATTGATTATGTTAAGCCTAAACATTAGGGCTATCATAGATTTATGTAGATTGTATGCATAAATTATGATTTATTCAGTCTCATTTCCGAATTTGTATGCATGAGTTCGATCGCTGGAACTTCTACAAGCATATAATTTACTTTTTGTGTAAAATTCTACAAACATATAATTGCTTGTTGAATCTGTTAAGCCAAAACATTAGTGTTGTCATTGATTAGGAGATCCGTTTAATGTGCCCGATCAGGCTATACACAGTCAACTAAACATGCGTAAGGCTTAGAGTTTACCGCTACCTTTAGCTTCTATTTGAATGTTCCGTGGATCTGGCATACACACATCCTCTCCATCTTAAAGTTATGGTCTGGATCTTATCAACACTATTTGAAGCCTTTACATCTACATCCCGACGATTACCTTCTCTCTTCCATGATTTTCCACGTCAAGTGTGTGTGAAGGGTTGGTTTAGCGTGTCCGACTATACTGTAAGAAAATTTTACGAGTAAGAAAAATAGTGACTTTAGCCGATTTAAAACTCTCAAGTTTCATTTTTTCTTTTTTTGGTGTTATGGATGCAAACTAGTCAGATCGGGCCGAAACCATGGTAGACTCTGATTTGAATTCATCTTTATAGATTAGATCCAAATCGAGATCCATATCCGATGTGGGACCTATTGTTGCCTTAAAATACAAATTCAATTTTAGCATTCAGTGGAAAAAAAATTGGTTCCAATAGGTTCAAAATAAGATTTGGAGTGCATTAGTATAATTAAATATGAAGTTTCAAAATAAATTTCCTCAATATGCAACTGAAGCAATTAAATAATAATATATGATAAAGCTAAGTAGACTCCCAAATATCAGTATGGCTCAAGCTATGCATCCCCTTAAAACATGTTAGTACAAAGAAAAAATCTACATTGCCCTTTCGTTGTCAATTCCCTGACGAATACGTTCGGGGTGCACAAAAAATATGTATATCCGTAGATTTGATCCGATCCGATTCGTTCTGCGGATTTTTATCCGATCCGAAGGCAAATAGATTGGTGACGGCTTGAAAGTTTTGTAATCAATTAGCAACGGATCAGTGGCGGATTTCACCATCAATCCGCGGATTCAATCCGATCTGATCCGTTGACATTAAATATAATATATATTGCTAGACCCCAACCCATGTTTGCTTTGTTTAGCGTTGTTTTAGTCGAGATTAGGTCTTAAGTGTTATTAGATGGCGTTTAGCTTAGAGTGTGAGCTCCATAGATTTTCATTGCTTTGGGGAATTCTGAGGGCCAGTGATTTTAGTTTGACACGGGGCCGTGGTGGTTTGTGTGACCCGTGTGCACGTGGGGAGAATTTATTCTTGATTTTCGGAAAATTATGATTTTTACTTCTTTTGGATTTGTCAAAGTAATACGTGCAACTTTCATGTTCTCTCCGTTTGTTTTCGAAACTCAGAAACCATGTTTTTTCAGCAAATAGGGGCAAAACAGACTTTTCACCTCTAAAATTGTACAGGAATTTCAATGTTAGCAAAATCATGTGAAAAATATATTTTTGTAAACTAGACATTTCGACGATCATTTTGTTCTTCTTCGTCAATCTCAACTGGGACCCACAAAAGGGAGTTTTAAGCCATGAAGCAATATGACCTAGTGGGGCCCACACCCCACCCAACTTAAATAGGAACTCATGTGTGCTCCTCCCTTCTTCTTCATTCCGTTTAAAAAACTAGTTAAGAATCTGAGAGAGCCAGCCGTTCTTCACCACTTCTCCCCTCTTACATGTTGGATTTCTTGATAAAAAATAGAGTTTTGTGTGTGTTAAACTCTTCCCCATCTCTCAAGCTTCCTATGGGTACCTTTTACAGAAGATTCCAGCAGGGCTCATCTTCTCTTCGAGATTTTTTTCTCCATTGTTAGAGCTTCAAAAGGTAAGCAACGACTTCCTTCTTCCAGCCATAGTTTTGTTGAGCCCATTAGGGCTCAACCTTTATGCCTGCAAGGCTTCCAAAAGAGGAACCCTTTTCTTTTCAAAATTTCTTGGATTTTTTAACTCTTTTCATAGGGCTTCTTATAGATTAGAGTTCAGCTGTAGAGAGGTGTGTTGGGAGACTTTCTTGAGTGCATTTTGAGCCAAGGCAAGTAATTGAATGGAATACGGTTGTGCATGCAATGTTTTATGGAATTTTGAGCTTGATTCTTGCTTTTAAATCTTCATTGGTTTAATTTTGTTTTGTTTTGATGTTTAGTTTACTAAACACATGTTTAAATGCTCATATTATCGCGACCCCGGACCGAGATTCCCAACCTAGGCCCGTGACTGATGTTCCCACAGGTTTCCTCGGTGAAGATTCCCAAAAACAAACACGGGACTTATACGATCAATGGTTTGCGGAAGCGTGTAGCAATTCTTGTCTAGACAAATCACACTATATAAAGTCATCATACATAAGTGAAATCTTTAAGACATAATTTCAAAAGCGAAAATATAACATTGCTTTCCCATCATAATTTAAGTTTCAAGTTAGCAAAAGTATGATAGACAAAGTTAAGTTTACAACCCAAAATATAAGAGGCCAATACATCCCAAAATAAGCAAAACATGAATCCCAAACCAAGTGTATCGTAACTCAAGTCCCCACCCGACGTCTAAATGACGTCGTCGAGGTGCCACTCGCAGACTGGGGGCTACTCAACAGCCTCCTCCTGGCACTCCTCGTCAAAGGCGTCTACGCTTGCACCTGAGCACCAAAGTAAATGGATCATACATGACGGTCTGGCAGGTAATCAATTTAGACATATATATAATTCATTTAAAAATTTGAAATAACAATGCTCAAAGCAAAACTTAACTAATTTGCAAGAAAAATCTAACATGATTACAAGAAAAACATCATGATTCGTAAATCCACATTGAACTCATCATTTCTCCATCATACATGATGACAAGAGAAAGCAAAGACAAAGCAAAGCAAGGCAAAGCAAAGCAAATGCCCGAGCCACACAAAGTGGGCGGGAAAGCCGGCCGCGGTACCAGAACAAAGCAAAGATGTGTATAATTACACGAGTAATCTGCAGACAGTCCATATATTTAAGGACCCCCTAACTAGTGGATCAAACTGGAAGGGTAGTCCAAACTAGTGCATCACCATGACAGCTTTTTCGGGGAAAAAACCTCAGTAGATGCACACTTTCTAACGACCGAAGTGGTTAGGGATTGATGAGGAGAATGTTCTCCTGCCACTATAGAATCCATGTTTGATTAGTGCAATTCAAAATTTTATTTTTGGTAAGAATTGCAATTCATTTGATACTCTTCTAATCACATAGTCTGACAGTAGGAGCAATTTTTCACTAACTGAACCTCCGCTGACTGAGAGACTGAATTAAAAAATAAATTTGCATGAGGACTACATGCATTGGGACTAATTTGCCTTCAGTCCCTTGGATAGTCTTATAATCCCATGATCTTGGCATTAGGACTAATTTGCCTGGGAAGGCCACTATGTAAAAGAAGATTTTGGGGGCCGAGATAAAAAGAACGATTAGAATCACATTTAAGATTTAGGGGTTTTCCATACTTTTTGAGGTTCAATGTTAAAAATAAAAAAAAATAAAAAAAAGCAAAAACTGTAAATTTTCATAATAGTTGAGGTTTTCCGAATTTCAGGGGGAAGAGGTTGGGCATGTCCACCCTTAACCCCCTTTAGTTCAGCACCTTCCCACGAGCTTGAGTGCATTTTAGCAATATACAATCTCCTTGTAGGAGAAATTTCCATTTCTTATGAGGGTCAAGATATATGAACTGTAAAGGCCATCTTTTTTCAATCTAAAGTGTACATTAGAAAGTATTACAATAGTCCATTTTACATTAAATGAGATGGTTGGGCCTTTTGTTTTCCCTTTTGGTGCAACTTTAGTCAAGTATAGTTTTAATACTAAAAATGAATTGGATTTAGGCCAAGATTCTCTAGGTTGTTGAGGTTGAGGCTTGACCTGAATTAAATACGGGTTATGCATGGTAAGGGCTGAAGGTACCCGACCTATTTTAAGCTATGTGGTATAAGGATTGGATTTCGACAAAAGATACCGCGGCCCCCCCCCCCCTCCCTCAAATCAACCCAACCCGTTCACCACGCATAGCCGCCACACGACAGCAAGTTTTCATAGCTCGCTTTATTGGGAAACTGAGATTGTCGAGTGAGTCCCACTAATCCAAAACAATGGCCCACATGTATACAAAATGCATAAAGTGACTCTGTTGATTTCTTAGCCAGTTAGCCGGGCCGGGGCCCAATCAGATTGAGGGACAAATATGTAGCTTACAAGCCTCTGCCGGTACTATGGTGCTTTTTTTTTGGTACATAGCCAAGATGGTCGGGTCCAAAGAGAGAGCCCGCATACACACGGAAAGGAAGCCAACGCAAGTGGGAAGGAGGCCCGCATGAGTGGGGAGAAAGCCACACAAGTGGGAAAAGAGCCCGTACAAGCGAAAACTTGTGACGTACTTGTAGTTCAAACCCAGGCAGTCAGCTAAGAACTGACGCTTCTTACCACTCGCGTAAGGAGCCATTCTTTTAGAGAGCCCGCATATATAGGGGAATGTAGCTCATTGTGAGACTCCAATTGTCTTGGGTAATCCCTTGAGGCAAGACTAGGTTAAGAGTTCCTGTAAGCAAAGAAAGGGGGATATGCAAGGGTAAGGATAGAGTGCTTCGAATAGCATCGTAAGGCTTTGTCCAAGTCCTACATAGGAAATATCCAAGTCCTGACCCTGGACTTATAATGTGCTACTTGACCTTAACTCCATACAAGGCCTTTTAAAACAGTGAGACAAGATTGTATTGGAATCCCATGAGCCAAGAGCAGATAATATCATATGCACAGCGGGCCCAGGTGTTGGAAGCGGGTGGACCTCTTGCATAGGTTTCAAAACTTTTTCACCAACTAGAAGTAAAGAAAACCTATCCAAAAACCAATGAAACCCAATTCAGGATGCATGTCCTCAATCTCAGCCATCATGATTAACAAAACAAACCTATCAAGAAGATAGAAATAGCACTAAACATGCAACCACGAAATTCCACAACATACAAGGAGTAGAAAATACCTATGGAGCTTAGTTGTGCTCTAATGGAGAACTTGATTCAACTCTGTGATAAAGAGCTCTTCTAAGATCTGAATCTCCAATGCCCAATCGTCTTTCACGCTATGACCCACTTCAGATCTCTTTTCTCAAGAGAGATGGTGGAATCTCTAAGCGAAAAGAGAAAGACTAACTAGAATCACTAAGGAGACTAGAAGGGAACTAGAAGAGAGAGAGAGGGAAGAAAAGAATGCAACTCTTGCAAACTTAAGAGGAGATGGGCGTGCGCTTCAAGGGGATGAAGTCTTAGATGTCCAAGGGCTCCTCATGACTCCTATTTATAGTTTTTCAACTTCTTTATTTGTGTATTATTAGAAGTCCAACTTCCATTATACTTAATAACCCTTTGTACTACTATTATCACTATTAGAAGTCTCACTTCAAATAGAAATAGTAGCTTTCTTTTTAGTTCAAATAGAATTAGTAAAGACCCAACCTTGGGCTAGCGTGGGAACCACTAGGGATTCCATAAAAAGCTGGCTCCAACTAGGACACCCCGACCCCACATCTCATGTGCAATCCGGGCCCACAGTTAATTGCAAACAACTTCACTATATAAATGCAATTGAACTCCAGTCTTAGGAATAAATTACATGAAGACCCTAAACTTCCCTATCACTACAAGTAGGCCCCTGAATCAATATCCATGGATCAATTGGTCAAACTGTCCCACCAATTTAGATCAATATCTTTTAATCCTTGAGATCCAATTAATTACAGTAATCATTAGTGCCATCCAATTAACTCTTAATTGAGATGGGTGTACACTTACCAATGATAGATCCATTAATTGGCATAAGGGGAAAAGATAGATTCCATCTTGACAATTAAATGTTCTCACAGTCCTACTACCACGTACCCAAGACACCGAGGTGTTGACCTACAGTTGACCTCACTCATTGGTGACTCAAACCAAATGAATAGATAGAAACTTGAGTTCATCAATGTCTCAGGGTTGAGGGCCCATTGCTAGGGAATTATGAGAGCAAACCTTTAAAGAAAAGACAGTATCATTGAGGTGCTTCTCATGGTCCTTCAATACATCTAATGTACCAGTATAATGATCTAGAATCTTACATTCCTATGATCAAGACTGATCATACTATTTCATAGTGATCACAAAACTATAACCTTGTCAAATGAGATGCCCAATCTCATCACTGATTGTTAATGAATTTAAGTATAAGATTTGTGACACATGTCTCCTATATGTGGATCTCATCTATACACATGTGTTACATTTAATACAGTTATGGACTCCGGTTCATCTCATGAGCCAGTATGCCATTTGTATTGGTTATGTGCATTTAAGTAATAAAACGCCATGCATCTCATGAAAAGAAAACATGAATATATTAATAAATAAAGAATTTAATCAATTTATTACATCAACTTTAATGGATTGAGACCATAAAACTAACAATCTCCCACTTGGGCTCAATACCAGTCAGGGTTGCATCTCATGCCCATCCCATCCGCATGCTGCTCAAAGACTTTGGTAGTCAAAGGCTTAGTAAAGGGATCTGCGAGATTATCCGCAGATGCTATCTTGGTGATGGCAATGTCACCTCTCTGCACAATCTCTCTGACCAAATGATATTTCCTCTGTACATATTTTTGGCTTTTATGGCTTCTGGGTTCCTTGGACTGTGCAACTGCCCTGCTGTTGTCACAGTAAACTGTGAGCGGTTGCCGTGCTAAAGGTACCACTCCAAGTTCCATAAGGAATCTTTTGAGCCAAACTGCTTCCTTAGCTGCTTCACAAGCTGCCACATATTCAGCTTCTGAGGTGGAATCAGCGGAACATTCCTATTTAATACTCCTCCAACTGATAGCTCTGCCGCCAAGCTTAAACACATATCCAGAGGTTGATTTCCTGGAATCCTTATCTAACATGAGGTCAGAATCTTTGTAACCGACTGGAATCAACTCATCACTGCCATAAATTAACATATAATCTCTAGTCCTTCTCAAGTATTTGAGAATACACTTCACAGCAGTCCAATGGTCAGGACCTGGGTTAGACTGATATCTGCTAACCAAGTCCACTGCATGACAGATATCCGGTCTAGTACAAAGCATAGCATACATGAGGCTGCCAACAGCCGAAGCGTATGACACTTTTCTCATCTGCTCCTTTTCCTGAGGTGTCTTGGGACACTGATTCTTGGAAAGGTGCACTCCATGACTGAAAGGTGTGATACCCTTCTTGGAGTCTTGCATTGCAAACCGCACTAGTACTTTATCTATGTACGCAGCTTGAGATAAGCCGATCATCTTATTTTTCCGGTCTCGATGGAATTTGATCCCTAGGATGTAACTGGCTTCTCCCAAGTCTTTCATATCAAAAGTTTTAGCCAACCAAACTTTTACTGTAGACAGCATTCCTATGTCTCTTCCAAAAAGAAGAATGTCATCGACATATAATACCAAAAATACTACCCTATCTCCTTCACTTTTCATATACACACATGACTCATCCGGATTTTGACAAAAACCAAATGCTTTGATTACCTAATCAAAACGGATGTTCCAGCTTCGGGATGCCTGCTTTAATCCATAAATGGATTTCTGCAGTTTGCAAACTCTTTGCTCATGGTTTTTAGCCACAAAACCGTCTGGTTGCATCATATAAATGTCTTCTTCAAGATGGCCGTTGAGAAACGCCGTCTTGACATCCATTTGCCAAATCTCGTAATCGAGATGAGCCGCAATGGATAAGAGTATCCGGATAGACTTGAGCATAGCTACCGGCTAGAAGGTTTCCTCATAGTCAATACCTTCTTTTTTAGTATATCCTTTCGCAACAAGCCTGGCCTTAAAGGTCTCAACTCTTCCGTCCGGTCCTCTCTTCCTCTTGTAGACCTACTTGCACCAAATATGTTTAATATTGGCAGGCAACTCCACAAGTGTCCAGACCTGATTAGAGTACATCGACTCCATTTCAGCTTTCATAGCTTCTTGCCAATGTCCCGAATCTATATCATTGATTGCTTCATTATAGTTTCAGGGATCTTGTTCCAGTTCTTCCGAGATTGTCTCGTAAGACTCTCCCAAAAACGAGAACCTGTCAGGGGGCTTGACAATCCTCCTACTACGACGAGGCACTGGTGTAACTACTGGGTTAGGTATGGTTGGATTCTCTTCAAGTTCGGTCATACTAGGATTTGGAATTGGATTTTCTTGAATCTCTTCTAAGATAACCTTTTCTAAAGGTTTCCGGTCAATCATATAATCTTCCTCCATCAAAACTGCATTTGTGCTGACAAGCACTTTTTACTCTCCGAGATTTTAGAATATCCAACCTTTAGTTCCTTTAGGATATCCTACAAAGGTGCATACTTCCGACTTCGATTCCAACTTATCCGTCTTTACCTTTAGCACATGTTCTGGACAACCCCGAATATGTAAATGTTGCAGACTAGGTTTTTGCCCAGACCACAACTCCCGAGGAGTCTTAAGTACAGATTTAGATGGTACGAGGTTTAGTATGTACATTGCAGCATCTAATGCATATCCCCAAAAGGATATAGGTAATCCTAAGAAACTCATCATAGACCTGATCATATCTAAAAGAGTCTGGTTCCTTCTTTCTGCTACTCCATTCTGTTGAGGCATACCAGGAGCAGACAACTGGGATATAATCCCATTTTCTGATAAGTATCCCAAAAAATCAGCTGAGAGATATTCCCCTCCTCAATCTGATCGAAGAGTTTTGATACTTTTACCTAATTGCTTTTTCGCTTCCGCTCGAAACTCTTTGAACTTTTCAAAAGCCTCGGACTTCCGGTGCATAAGGTATATGTATCCATATCTTGAGTAATCATCTGTGAAAGTGATGAAGTACTCATATCCTCCTCTCACTTTAATATTTATGGGTCCACACACATCAGTATGCACTAATTTTAATAAATCTTTGGCCCTATTGCCCTTAGATGAAAACGGTCTTTTGGTCATTTTACCTTCCAGACAGGATTCACAGACATGCATTGGTTCTACCACCAGTGAAGGCAAGATACCATCTTTCACTAGCCTATCAATCCTGTTTAGGTTAATGTGACCTAGCCTCAGGTGCCAAAGCTTTGTTGGATTAGATGAAGGTGATTTTCTCTTTAATTATGGTCTATTATTTATCTCGGTATCATGTATCTCATACATTGTGGGAGTTAACAAATAAATTCCATTAATTACCTTGCCAGAACATATGAAAGTACCATTTCTCTTTATGACAACTTCAGTACCAAAAGTAATAGAATAACTTTTATTCACCAAACTAGACACTGAAATTAAATTCCGCCTTAAAGACGGTACATATAGAGTGTCTGACAAAATCAATTTATTATCTGAAAAATATAAAGTAATAACTCCCACTAAAACCGCATCTGCCTTAGCTTCAGATCCTAGGTTGACAATGATTTCTCCATCACTAAGCCTCTTGGTTTCCCTAAACACCTGCAACGAATTACAAATGTAATTAGTTGCACTGGAGTCAACACACCAGGATTTTGAAGTACTAGTTGTAAAACTAACTTCAGAAACAAGTGACTCAATCATACCTGAGGTCTTTTTCTTGGACAGAAAATCTAGACAATTCATCTTCCAATGTCCTGTCTTACGACAGTGGAAACACTTTCCTTTAGTTCCTGTACTCTTAGCCTCTGTCACACCACCATTAGGACCATTTTCCGCCTTAGGACCCTTGGGGACCTATTTCTTTTTGCCTTTCCGGCCTTTGCCTTTCGGCTTGGGCCTGGCATCTGACTTTTCTGTCATAAAGGCAGTTAGCCTTTTTTTCATAATTCCCTCAGTTGCTACCAACTGGCAAGATAGCTCAGCTAGGGTCAGATTCACTTTATTCATATTGTAATTGATCTTAAAATGGTTGAATAAATCTGGTAACGACTCGAGGATTATGTCAATCTGCGATTCTGCATTAATCGCGGCACCTAGTATATCCAACTTATTCAATGAGTCCATCATTTTTAACATATGGTCCTGTATTGGTGTACATTCAGCCATCTTGGTGCTTATGAGCACCCTCATAGCAGCCTGCCTAGCAGGCCTGCCCTGGTCCGCAAACATCTCCTTCAAGTTTGATATTATATCGTATGCATTCTTGTAGGATTGATGTTGGTGTTGCAAAACACTAGACATTGATACCTAAATGTAACATTTCGCCATCTCATTGTCATTTGTCCATTTGGCATAATGGTATTTTTCTTCCTGTGGTGCATCTGACATAAGCTCATTAAGGGGGGATATGGTAAGGACATATTTATATTCTGATGCAGTCAAGACAATATCCAGGTTCCATTTCCAGTCTACATAGTTGGATCCCACCAACTTATTCTGGTTGAGAATGGTTGCAAGTGGATTGAAAGTATTCAAATTCATGCTGAAAAACTATGACACATAACCATACATTCAATTAATGAATATTAATGACATTAGGGTTTAGCATTCTACCAAATTTATGTGGTAATCCTCATGGCCACTAAAATCTATAATACATCGGAATTCCAATCCCTGGGATATGCCTCCTTGGGGAGTGCAAATATCACTTAGATTGGTGCGGATCAAAGTAAGTCAAAAATAAGACTAATGATCCACTATCATTTACTATTATCTAGGTATCTCATACCAAATGATGTATGACTCCCAATTATCTTTGGTTTCTAAAATACATGAGGCAAATCCTTGGGGATACTACATCACTATTTTAGTTAAGTGTGACCCACCAAGTAACATTGAATGACAACCGTTGTGGGCAACCCCTCCTTTGGGAGTGATCCCCCACCCTGTCTCACCAACATTATCCTTTTGGGAAATCTATATCTAGTAACCAGACAAATAAAAGCCCTCCGTGGGGAACGGCCATTCTCAAGATGGCGCGAGGCTAATACTTTCCTTACAATGGACCTTTGGTGGAAAACCATAGGAATTTCTCAATTTAATGCCCCGCTGCCACTTAATATTTTAGGATTGAGGATTTTCCTTTTAAGGTATTAGGGCCCACATATACACATATGAACATCAAATCATCTCATGACATGATCAAATATTGATTCCAAGTCAAGTTATTTTAAGGAAAGTCTAGTTTTTTAAATTAGAGTTACCAATGTGCCCGTCTCATGGGTCATCAACACTAACTAGAAATTTTTCCAAAAATTAATTTGATTTGACCAATTTTAGCAACTTGCTATGTTTGGATCAGGTTTGGAAACTTTCTAAATTAAGCATTCATCCATAAATAGAAAAAACTAAAATTAGTAACTAGTCCTCTCCTCCACATGGCCCATGCGGAATAGACTTCTAGGACTTCTAGACTTTCCAAAACTTTAGAATTCCTCAAACTCTTTGGGCAACTCCAAAACACCTTTTGAAAATCTTCAAACTCTTTGATTAGGAGTCCAACTTCACTTTCCTTCTTTGTCTCGGACATCGCCAGAATTTACAAATTTAGAAAATTGCATAAATCCCTATGTCTCTACAATGAGACTTACATGGTAATCTAAAATTGAAATTAGAATGGCTATAGGGAAACCATCATGCCTTGCCCTTTCATGGGAAACCAAGGAAACCATGATTCCCTTTACACTTAGCCTTAAAAATCAATCAACCATAAAAGAAAGTAAAAGACTTGTGGGCCATATGGAGAGGACAAGATAACCTGCATGTTAGTATCTCATACAACCACACAAAACACACAAATAGGCTGCCAAACAATTCTGGAAAAATAGGATACACATAGAAGACCCGAAATAGAAATATTCTAAAAACTACATGTTTTGTCGCAGTGTCCCCGGTCGACCTGCCTGCAAGTACCCGGTCGACCGGACACGAGTCCCGGTCGACCGGACAGACGAACTTCAGAATTTGGGTTTTTCTTTTCCGTGTCCAATCAACTCCAAAACTCTTTTGAAGTGTTCCAATGGCTTCCTATCATCCTTCCATCATTATTAAACCCTTTTGTGACCATCCAAACATGGATTCACCACCAAAGCAAGTAAAACCGTAAAACCGATCCAAAAACATAGCCCTTCCTCTATCTTTTTCTCATCTCATGCAAAGAATAGAGCAAGCTTGCTGTATCTTAATGATCAGAGATGAGGTATGGCTTTGATACCAATTGTTGGAAGTGGGTGGACCTCTTGGATAGGTTTCAAAACTTTTTCACCAACTAGAAGTAGAGAAAACCTATCAAAAAACCAATGAAACCCAGTCCAGGATGTATATCCTCAATCTCAGCCATCATGATCAACAAAACAAACCTATCAAGAAGATAGAAATAGCACTAAACATGCAACCACGAGATTCCACAACATATAAGGAGTAGAAAATACCTATGGAGCTTGGTTGTGCTCTAATGGAGAACTTGATTCAACTCTTTGATGAATAGCTCTTCTAAGATCAGAATCTCCAATGCCCAATCATCTTCCACGCTATGACCCGCTTCAAATCTCTTTCCTCAAGAAAGATGGTGGAATCTCCAAGAGAAAGACTAACTAGAATCACTAAGGAGACTAGAAGGGAACTAGAAGAGAGAGAGGGAAGAAAAGATTGCAACTCTTGCAAACTTAAGAGGAGATGGGCGTGCACTTCAAGGGGATGAAGTCCTGGACGTCCAATGTAAGGTCCTCGACCTTAATAGGGTGTTTAATTTCTTAATATTGGCAATTAGCCTAATTAATTGTGATTTTAGCTAATTAGGCGGGTTTAGTGGCTAAGCAAGTTTCTTTTATCATTAGGAAGATGTTCCCGAAGTTTCATTCGATTCCGAGTGCGATTAGTCTTAATAAGGGGTTAGGTTGTGATTAATAGGAAAATTGGGTATTTTTCCGAAAAGTTCCGTTTTCGCCGAATTTGGGCTCGTTGGAAAGATCTCGTCGCGCTCGTCATCTTTCGTTCTTGGCTCGTCATGATTTGACGCCCCGAAGTCCCTCAAACAACTGATTTTCTCTCATTTCACTCAAAAGGGCATTTTGGACTTTTCCCCTCTAAACCCCATTTAAACCCTAACCTCAGCCCCACCATTCGTTTCTTCCTTCCTTCAGCTGCTGTAGCTTCTTCTTCTTCTTCCTCCTTCTTCATTCTTCCTCCTTGCAAGTGTGGATTGAAAGCATCCCAAGAGAAACCAAGCACTCCATCTTCTTCCTCTCTCCTTCCTCTATCTCTTGATCTAAATTTGGTGAGTTTTCCCCCTTCTCCTTCTCTCCACATTTCGTTTTCATGGCTGCAAATGGGTAGCATGTTAATGGATTCCCTCTTTTCTTCTTCCTTGGTGTTTATTGGGTGTAGGAGAAGAGTTTTGGAAGGTGGATTTAGCTAGATTGTGTAGGGAGCTCTCCTCCTCAAGTTTCTCTCTCTAATCTTCATCTCTTCCATCCCTTTGGTGAAGGCAAGTAGATTAGCATTGTGTGTTAATCATGCATGTATGTTTGTTTCATTCTTGTTAATGTATTGCTTAGATTTCCACCGAATCCCAAGCTTGTTTTATGTTTCTTTGGATTTCACAAGTAATTAGGGATAATGTGAATGGACTTAGATGGATGAGTGTTTTATTACATGATATACATGGTTTACAGGTATGGCATGTGAAGTCTCTGAAGCTCAGTAGGGTATCTCGGAATCTGACTGAGAATAGCTTCAGAAACTACATGTTCTGCACGGGCGGTCACCCCGCGGTCAGCCCAGCGGCTGACCGCCTACCCAGAAACCAGACACAGTTGTACACGCGGTTACCCCCGCGGTTAGCCCACGGCTGACCGCCTAATCAGAACAGAACCTCTTTAGGTTCTGTCTCCCCCGCGGTGACCCAGCGGTCCTCGCGCGGCTGGCCGACCTGACGAAATTCCAACCCAGTAGTGTCTGCACTACACGCGGTGACCCGGCGGTCACCACTCGGCGACCTAGCGGTTAGCCGACCAACCCCAGGCGGCTAGCCGCCTGCTCAGAAAACTGTCATTAAAAAGGGACTTCTGCCCTAGGTCTTGACTTTATATGTGGGACCCCTTGACCCTACCCTTGCATGACCAATTGGGAAAAATGGAAACGGAGCATGATGGGCTTGGTGTGCTTCGTTGGTTGTCCGGGATTTCCGTATATTGACGTTACTTGGCCGAATGCGTGTGGTAGTGAGTTGATTGGTGCCCAATAACTTCAGTATACCATGAGCCCGCCAAATTAGGACACCAATGACTCATTCTCCATACGTCCTCCGTTGGGGATACGTCTAATACACGGTTGACAGCCCTTGACCTAGGTTTGGCTTGTTCTTCATTCTTGACTCTTGAATCTCGTATCCGTAGTACGTCGTACCTTGTACACTCTATCTTGAATACTTGTATAATTGTAATTTAACTTGTAGAATTAGGATTGGACCGGACTTAGAGTGTATCCGTAGGTACCTTGCCTTGTATTGATGGACACGTGTGGATAGACTTGAAAGGGGACTACTCATTGAACTTGGACTCGACTTGTATCTTGGCTTGACTTGGAGTAGCCCTCGGTTTATTATCTTGTACTTGGAAACCTATCCACGTGTATTTGTCTTGGAACTTGTGTAGTATACAAACCATCACCATCATCTTGCATTCATACCAGCTGCAGTCTGATGATTCTTGAGTGGGCCGGATACCGGACACTAGGGTGGGCAGTCGGCTTTGGACGGCGTCCATGGCGTGAATAGCTGGGAGCGGGCTAAGACCGTGCTGCTATTCCTAGGACCGGGAGCTCGGATCCCCCTAGAGCCGGACTTTGGGTATTTGTAGTCGGCTCGGACGTCACTTATACCCCCGGGAGATGGCTTTGGACATCCTCGGAGTCTCCTCTTGCTTGCATTGCATTTCATGGATGGTTATTCTTGCTATCTTGCTAGGACTTATCTTATTACTTGATTCTCGTATTATTCGTGCTTATTGCCTAGCTTGTACCTTGTTATCTTATAATCATGTATTCGTCTTTACTCTCCTTTGAAGCATGTTATGAATAATGTATATTGCTTATCTTCTTGCCAACATGTTGTTGACCTTATCCCATGGTGTGCAGAGGACACCTATTACTACCCCTACGCTGACCCGGATGCCGAGGCAATCCCAGAGGATCCTCAACCGGGGGAGGAGGACGAGGTACGAGAGTGGGGTGCCGATGACGTAGCTTAGCGTCATCACTTCCGGCACTAGCGCGCGTAACACGGGGATATTCCTCATCGTACCACTTCGTCTTATCTTTTGGGTTTGAACATTTTGAAATCACCATACTTTTGTATATCTTTTGTACCAGGGCCTAAGTTTTTGGGATGGCCCTGATGTTTATAAACTTTATATGTTTTATTTGAAACTTGAAATTTAATGGAATGAAATCCATACTTGCTTCGATATCTCTACAGGTTTATGAATGTGGTTACCGGACAAGCCCTGTTGATTAACTGATAATGAGGCAACTATACAATCCTCACAGCGGACTTCGATCCGTGGGCATTAAGGGCAAAATTTTTAATTAGCCCTAATTTCACACCCCGGATCCGGTTTAATTACTAATCGGGTTCGGGGGCGTGACATCCAAGGGCTCCTCATGACTCCTATTTATAGTTTTTCAACTTCTCTCTTTGTGTATTATTAGAAGTCTAACTTCCATTATACTTAATAACCCTTTGTACTACTATTATCACTATTAGAAGTCTCACTTCAAATGGAAATAGTAGCTTTCCTTTTTAGTTCAAATAGAATTAGTAAAGATTCAATCTTGGGCTAGCGTGGGAACCACTAGGGATTCCATAAAAAGCTGGCTCCAACTAGGACACCCCGACCCCACATCTCATGTGCAATCCGGGCCCACAGTTAATTGCAAACAACTTCACTATATAAATGCAATTGAACTCCAGTCTTAGGAATAAATTACATGAAGACCCTAAACTTCCCTATCAGTACAAGTAAGCCCCTCTATCAATATCTATGTATCAAATGATCAAACTGTCCCACCAATTTAGATCAATATCTTTTTATCCTTGAGACCCAATTAATTATAGTAATCATTAGTGCCATCCAATTAACTCTTAATTGAGATGGGTGTATACTTACCAATGATAGATCCATTAATTGGCATAAGGGGAAAAGATAGATTCCATCTTGACAATTAAGTGTTCTCACAGTTCTACTACGACGTACCCAAGACACCGAGGTGTTGACCTATAGTTGGCCTCACTCATTGGTGACTCAAACCAAATGAATAGATAGAAACTTGAGTTCATCAATGTCTCAGGGTTGAGGGCCCATTGCTAGGGAATTATGAGAGCAAACCTTTAAAGAAAAGACAGTATCATTGAGGTGCTTCTCATGGTCCTTCAATACATCTAATGTACCAGTATAATGATCTAGAATCTTACATTCCTATGATCAAGACTGATCATACTATTTCATAGTGATCACAAAACTATAACCTTGTCAAATGAGATGCCCAATCTCATCACTGATTGTTAATGAATTTAAGTATAAGATTTGTGACACATGTCTCCTATATGTGGATTTCATCTATACACATGTGTTACATTTAATACAGTTATGGACTCCGGTTCATCTCATGAGCCAGTATGCCATTTGTATTGGTTATGTGCATTTAAGTAATAAAACGCCATTCATCTCATGAAAAGAAAACATGAATATATTAATAAATAAAGAATTTAATCAATTTATTACATCAACCTTAATGGATTGAGACCATAAAACTAACACCGGGATCAAACAGGTAAGAGCGGATGCTCCTTACCACTCGGGTAAGGAGCTATTCTTGGCCCCAATATTGGGCTTGAGCAGTTCTCTAGCTCTTCTTTGCTTTCTATATAATATTAGGGTGTGAGATGAATAGAATGAATGATTGAAAGAATGGGTTGTTCCATTGAAAATCGTAGTCCCACCACAATCCTCTTTCCTTTTTTTCATCTTTAGTGATTTCAGCCTATTTATGCTATCTTATTATCGGTCACCTGGGGCCAAATGATCAAATCAACTACTTTAGCTTGTAGGACTCACTAGTTACACGTAAGCATGACCATGAGTAGGTTAAGAAAAGTTAAGAGGTTTTTGAGTTGGCAGCCAACTGCGTTTATCACCTGGATACTCGGGTGGATTTCTACCTTGGTCACTCTTCCAATTTGTGTGGGCTCTCTTGACTCCTAGCCACCATGGCCGGAGCATTCTAAAAAGTAAAACAAAGAAAGAATGGGATAAGGAGAATATTGTATAAGCTGTCATTAATTAAAAGATCACTATCCATGTGGAACATAGAGCACCCAATTAGATCATCTGATCCGTCAAAAGCAACCGGACCTTACTCTCCCAAATGAAGTTGCGGCTCTATTACAATCTTCTTTGTACATTTCAATGCTTGTAGTCATTTCAAAAAACCAGCAAATGCTAATGATCTCTGGATGATCTGAAGATAGGCACCCATTATATCTTTATAGGGGCCAGCTCTCCTAAGCTCAAGCTTAGGATAAGACAAGCTCAAGTGTATGATGGGGCCCACCTAGGGACCCAAGTGGGGATAGGGATGGGGGTGGGGGAGATTTCAACTACTCACTGGGATCTTCCTCTCTGTAAAAAATCAGCTCCAATCGTGATTTCTATCATCTCCATATGAGCCCAAAAGTTTAATGATCAATAATCCATTCGGATCAATACATAATCGATCCAACAGTCCAGTAAATTTAAATTTGACCGAAAGTTGGTGGACATGTGCAATTTAAAGGGGTCATGTGTTTAGTCCACTTGGATGGACCAATGGTGGGTCCCACAAGCACAAGCTAACGAGATTTTCTTCTAAGCTTGAGCTTAAGAGAGCCTTGCTCATCTTTATAAGCACAAAATTTGGAGGGGTCACTCTTTGGATCAAAGACTACTGCAACAAAATATCCACATCTCTTAACTAGAATAGGAAGATAAGCCGTGTGAACTAAGTCACCTATCTAAAGCTGTCAATGAAGAGTTTGATTTTAATCCAAACTCTCTTACGGACACGGACGAGAAATTAAATTTGGGGCATTTGGCGACAGGTCCCTAAACATTTCAGTTTCTTGCCTTAGATCTATATTCGTTTTTCATAGTATAGTAGGTCCTTCTTCCAAATTTGAAGACTTAAAATGTCCAAGTTACCATTTTTTTAAAAATTCTTATTTATTTAAAGATAAACCATATCTCATGATTAGTGGGATATGCTATTAATAATGGTCAGCTACCAATTTAGAAGACAAATAAAATTCAAAAACACAAATAGATTTCAAAATTTTGAATTCGGAACCTCTTGGAAGATTTGAAATTTAAAATTTCAAAATTTGAGTTTTTGGCAAATTCAGAATTTACCGAAAACCTCAGATAGATTTTTCAAAAATTTTCCTTTTTACTAAATTGAAGTTTTGATCCTCTTGGAAGAAGATTTGAATTTAAAAAATTCAAAATTAGAAGATTTGAATTTAAAAAATTCAAAATTTTAGTTTTTGGAAAATCCAAGATTTGCAGAAAAAATCAGATGGGTTTTCGAAAAAACTCTTATAAAATTAAAAAAAAAAAACCTCACATAAGCTTCACAAAAACTCAGATAAATTTGAAAAAAACTCAGATAAATTTAACAACAGTCAGATAAATCTCGCAAAAACTTAAATAAATTTCATTAAAACTCAGATAAGTGGTGGTCTCCGAGTAGAGACTGCCTTCTTTTTTCGGCGAAGGAAAACGAAACCAAAAATCTTCTCAGATTGTCATTACCTCTACCCCGACTCCGATTTTCTCTGCATCCTCTAATCGTCTTCTGCGTAAACTTATATCTGCATCTTCCTCGTCGGAGACTGCGTTGTAGCAAAGCCCCATACCATATATGTTCTGTATCTGCAGCAGTAACCAAGAGACGGCAGTTTCCTATCTTCCTCTTCACTGATGATGGAGCAACACCGGCTATGGCTACAGCGACCGGCACGGATTTAGTCTGGCGAAACCGAGAAATCAAGAACCTCCGGCGATGGAGACGACAATTTTGGATCCCCTATTCGGATCTGTCTTCTGTAATAGCGCCCGAAACAACCCGCGGCCTTTCTGGATCTTTTGAGTCTTATTTCTCTGACAATGAACACATGTTCTTCGAGAGCCAAAACCCTCTCTACACTCCAATCTTCCACAAATAGAGAATTACCTTGCCCTAAAATTGAAGGAGAATGGAAGATTTAAAATTTTAAAATTCAAAATTTTATTCCTAAACGGTTGAAATGACAAGTTAGTCATGAAAATGTGTGATGTAGCATTCAAAAGGACCACCGCCTGAATCAATCTCATGCGCAAGGGGCTCTAGTCTTTAAACAATAATATTGTGTACCAGAGACTTTATAATACAATACTCACCGATCTCTCGCTGATTCACTCATTAAATTTATTGTGACCAACAACTTAGTCCGACATAGCCTGTGGCGAGCGAGCCACTCGACTTCCAACATCAAATTTCAGCCCCCAAATGTTGTAACAGACTGAAAGATTTGGAAGACCAGCGGAGACAACATTTGCAGAATTTCCCTAAGGCAGAATTCCGACAAACAAAAAGAACTTTTGCCCGAACAACCCCTTCTAGAAATCTTCTGAAAATCATACGTCTCGAATTCTTCAACATACCTGGTCCTCTAATCCTTTAGACGTGGGCCCACCATTACAATTTCAAACGGGTCCAAGCAACCGTTGACCAAAAAAAAATCCAAAATGTCCGCGTGTACTTAAACCCCTCGAGTCGTAAGCAAATCCCCAACCTTGAAGCCGTTGGCAATCCGCGAGCCATTATGACCCCTTTGAAGTTTTGCACTCATCCCATTGCTTTATAGCTCCTTCCTTCTCTCTTCTACCTGTCCCATTCTCTCTCTCTCTCTCTCACGTTCTTCTTCGTCTTCTAGTTTTTCTTTTCTGCAACATGACCACCAACGAAAACGCCGAGCACAAGCCCCTCCATCCAGCACCACCTCCAAGCCCACGGAGGCGCTTCTGCCGCTGCTGCGCCATCACATCCGCCATCGTCCTCCTCCTTATCGCGATCGTCCTCATCCTCTTTTTCACTCTCTTCAAACCCAAGGACCCCACCACTACTCTCCTCTCCACCACCGTCTACGGCGTCTCCCCAAGTGTCTCCCTCCCAACCATCCAATTCCAGCTCAACGTCTCCCTCGACCTCCTCTTCCACGTCCGCAACCCCAACCGTGCCTCCTTCCGCCACCGCCCTGGCGAGAGCCTCGTCCTCTACCGCGGAAATCAGGTCGGCGACGTCGACATCTCTCCTGGGAAGATCCCGGCGAGGGGGTCCGAGCGGATCCCCTGCCGGGTCACGGTCGAGGCAGATAAGTTCGGGTCGAACTCGACTCGGTTTATAGCGGATGTGGTGTCGGGTGAGGTGGAATTCGAAGCCAGGACGAGGATTCCTGGAAAGGTGACCGTCTTGGGTTTTATTAAGAAGAACGTGGTTGCTGTGGTTGACTGCCTCGTGATGGTTCAATTCCCGGGGCTTACCGTTGGACGGCAGGAGTGCCAGCACAAAATCAAGATGTGAGAAGGAGACGGGTAATTGCTGGTGGTTTTTCCAGCTTTGGTGCATGTCAGTATGTCTCTCCTATATGCATTTGTGAGTGTATTTTATACCGAGGAAGGTGTTTTTTTAATTGGGGATTTTAATTATAGGTGTATTTTATAATTTTTTGGGGGTTGGGGGATGGGGTGTGGGGCTTAGGGGTCCAATTATTGGTGGGTATTTTATCAATGTCATAGTTCATTCTACTATTTTGTTTAGATATAGAGTATCTTGAGCTCAATTAATGAAGATTCATAACTTTTTATTTTCTGAGAAAGGTCCAAAACAAATTGATAATCAATAGACAATTGATTGAAAGGTAAAGGTTTTAGCTTGGATTCGGAGGTTGGAGTCTGTGGCTGCGAAGATATATTCTAGAGTTAATGGCTTTAATCAGATTGAAAATGAGAAGAATCCAGAGACTCAAACGAGGACCAAAATTGACAGAATTATGTGGTGTAATCAAATCTCAAAATAAATTTAGGAGTTTTAAAGGGTCAAATTTGGGGCCTACAAGAACGTATATGCAAATGCTTTTTATATTGTGAGATTCAATTAATTGCACTCAAAGGGCTCCAAATTTAGGCTGAAAATGGGCCAAAACATCAGGCTTTTATTTTCTCAAGAATATTTACTCTACTCTAGGCTTGACTTAGAGAAATTATGGGCTAAAGGATTGAAATCCACAGTGGTGAAAATCCATAGGATTCGGACTCGGTTTCTCACTGCAGATGCTTTCCATATTGCGTGTCTTATACACATAAATTAGGACTGGCATTGATTATGTTAAGCCTAAACATTAGGGCTATCATAGATTTATGTAGATTGTATGCATAAATTATGATTTATTCAGTCTCATTTCCGAATTTGTATGCATGAGTTCGATCGCTGGAACTTCTACAAGCATATAATTTACTTTTTGTGTAAAATTCTACAAACATATAATTGCTTGTTGAATCTGTTAAGCCAAAACATTAGTGTTGTCATTGATTAGGAGATCCGTTTAATGTGCCCGATCAGGCTATACACAGTCAACTAAACATGCGTAAGGCTTAGAGTTTACCGCTACCTTTAGCTTCTATTTGAATGTTCCGTGGATCTGGCATACACACATCCTCTCCATCTTAAAGTTATGGTCTGGATCTTATCAACACTATTTGAAGCCTTTACATCTACATCCCGACGATTACCTTCTCTCTTCCATGATTTTCCACGTCAAGTGTGTGTGAAGGGTTGGTTTAGCGTGTCCGACTATACTGTAAGAAAATTTTACGAGTAAGAAAAATAGTGACTTTAGCCGATTTAAAACTCTCAAGTTTCATTTTTTCTTTTTTTGGTGTTATGGATGCAAACTAGTCAGATCGGGCCGAAACCATGGTAGACTCTGATTTGAATTCATCTTTATAGATTAGATCCAAATCGAGATCCATATCCGATGTGGGACCTATTGTTGCCTTAAAATACAAATTCAATTTTAGCATTCAGTGGAAAAAAAATTGGTTCCAATAGGTTCAAAATAAGATTTGGAGTGCATTAGTATAATTAAATATGAAGTTTCAAAATAAATTTCCTCAATATGCAACTGAAGCAATTAAATAATAATATATGATAAAGCTAAGTAGACTCCCAAATATCAGTATGGCTCAAGCTATGCATCCCCTTAAAACATGTTAGTACAAAGAAAAAATCTACATTGCCCTTTCGTTGTCAATTCCCTGACGAATACGTTCGGGGTGCACAAAAAATATGTATATCCGTAGATTTGATCCGATCCGATTCGTTCTGCGGATTTTTATCCGATCCGAAGGCAAATAGATTGGTGACGGCTTGAAAGTTTTGTAATCAATTAGCAACGGATCAGTGGCGGATTTCACCATCAATCCGCGGATTCAATCCGATCTGATCCGTTGACATTAAATATAATATATATTGCTAGACCCCAACCCATGTTTGCTTTGTTTAGCGTTGTTTTAGTCGAGATTAGGTCTTAAGTGTTATTAGATGGCGTTTAGCTTAGAGTGTGAGCTCCATAGATTTTCATAGCTTTGGGGAATTCTGAGGGCCAGTGATTTTAGTTTGACACGGGGCCGGGGTGGTTTGTGTGACCCGTGTGCACGTGGGGAGAATTTATTCTTGATTTTCGGAAAATTATGATTTTTACTTCTTTTGGATTTGTCAAAGTAATACATACAACTTTCATGTTCTCTCCGTCTATTTTCGAAACTCAGAAACCATGTTTTTTCAGCAAATAAGGGCAAAACAGACTATTCACCTCTAAAATTGTACAGGAATTCCAATGTTAGCAAAATCATGTGAAAAATATATTTTTGTAAACTAGACATTTCGATGATCATTTTGTTCTTCTTCGTCAATCTCAACTGGGACCCACAAAAGGGAGTTTTAAGCCATGAAGCAATATGACCTGGTGGGGCCCACACCCCACCCAACTTAAATAGGAACTCACGTGTGCTCCTCCCTTCTTCTTCTTCATTCTGTTTCAAAAACCAGTTAAGAATCTGAGAGAGCCAGCCGTTCTTCACCACTTCTCCCCTCTTACATGTTGGATTTCTTGATAAAAAATGGAGTTTTGTGTGTGTTAAACTCTTCCCCATCTCTCAAGCTTCCTATGGGTACCTTTTTCAAAAGATTCCAGCAGGGCTCATCTTCTCTTTGAGATTTTTTCTCCATTGTTAGAGCTTCAAAAGGTAAGCAACGGCTTCCTTCTTCCAGCCATAGTTTTGTTGAGCCCATTAGGGCTCAACCTTCATGCCTGCAAGGCTTCCTAAAGAGGAACCCTTTTCTTTTCAAAATTTCTTGGATTTTTGAATTCTTTTCATAGGGCTTCTTATAGATTAGAGTTCAGCTGTAGAGAGGTGTGTTGGGAGACTTTCTTGAGTGCATTTTGAGCCAAGGCAAGTAATTGAATGGAATACGGTTGTGCATGCAATGTTTTATGGAATTTTGAGCTTGATTCTTGCTTTTAAATCTTCATTGGTTTAATTTTGTTTTGTTTTGATGTTTAGTTTACTAAACACATGTTTAAATGCTCATATTGTCGCAACCCCGGACCGAGATTCCCAACCCGGGCCCGCGACTGATGTTCCCACAGGTTTCCTCGGTGAAGATTCCTAAAAACAAACACGGGACTTATACGATCAATGGTTTGCGGAAGCGTGTAGCAATTCTTGTCTAGACAAATCACACTATATAAAGTCATCATACAGAAGTGAAATCTTTAAGACATAATTTCAGAAGCGAAAATATAACATTGCTTTCCCATCATAATTTAAGTTTCAAGTTAGCAAAAGTATGATAGACAAAGTTAAGTTTACAACCCAAAATATAAGAGGCCAATACATCCCAAAATAACCAAAACATGAATCCCAAACCAAGTGTATCATAACTCAAGTCCCCACCCGACGTCTAAATGACGCCGTCAGGTTGCCACTCACAGACTGGGGGCTACTCAACAGCCTCCTCCTGGCACTCCTCCTCAAAGGCGTCTGCGCTTGCATCTGAGCACCAAAGTAAATGGATCATACATGACGGTCTGGCAGGTGATCAATTTAGACATATATATATATATAATTCATTTAAAAATTTGAAATAACAATGCTCAAAGCAATTTAATAAATTCAAAGCAAAACTTAACTAATTTGCAAGAAAAAACTAACATGATTACAAGAAAAACATCATGATTCGTAAATCCACATTGAACTCATCATTTCTCCATCATACATGATGACAAGAGAAAGCAAAGACAAAGCAAAGCAAAGCAAATGCCCGAGCCACACAAGGTGGGCGGGAAAGCCGGCCGCGGTACGAGAACAAAGCAAAGATGTGTATAATTACACGACTAATTTGCAGACAGTCCATATATTTAAAGACCCCCTAACTAGTGGATCAAACTGGAAGGGTAGTCCAAGCTCAGTGGTATTCAACGGAATTCATGAATGCACAAAGCGTACAAATACTTAAACAAAACTTATCGAAGATAAAGGGATACACTTATCAAGACAAGGCAAGCAGGGCTAAACAATAGTAGCCGAAGCTATTACAAAACAAAGTTGAATAAGTGTTCCCCTTTATAGTTTTCGAACAATTCAAAACAAAGCTTATGCTTCCAAAGCAAAACAAGTGCTAAATGACATTCGTTGTGTCAAAATCATGATCGCAAAACAAATTAGTCAAGAATACGTTAAGACTTTCATTTGATCTTCGCGTGTTTGAAACCCAAATGTCGAAATTTAAAAAGGATTGGTGCCCTGGAAGTTAAAAGACACTTCAAAGTTTCAAACGCACTATCTCAAGCTAAAAGCTTTAAATCATATTCTAGTTTTCATTTCCCAAAAAAACCTCACAAAACAAGTCTAAGTTGAAACTCGGTCAGCTGTCGGTCCCCTGTCGGCTAGTCGAGGTAGGGTCTATCTGCTAGCCGCTAGTTGATTGACGACTGACCACCTAGTCTCAGCCAGGAAAATTTCTTCATTCTGGAAAAGGAATCGAATTGTAGTTGGTTGGTTGTCGGTTAACCGAAGTAGTGCAGGTCGGTTAGCCGCCAGCTGATCGACACTCCTCTGTTCTAAATGCATGCTTCTGGAAATGGAACCGAATTGGTTCAGTTGGCTGTTGGTCACCTGTTGGCTAGCCGACAGTTGACCGCCAGCTGACCGACCTCGTCCGGGTAGTTCAGTTCAGGTGAGTTTTTCTTCATTCTTCTTCTCACATCACTATACTTCATTCCTTATCATATATCCTGCAATTACAGAGCCTACATGCTCTCTCATCTCAACATTTCCACTTTTCATTGCGTCAATCAAAAACCCATTCAACAATCTACATTTCAAATTCTTCCAATCTTCCACTCATCCATAGGCATTTAAACACAACAAGGATGATTTAATCAAGAGAAAAACCATTAAGATAAAACATGTAGTAGGTACATTTCAAACCATGTAACCATATTCATATCAATTAATTGCTTTGTTCAAACTAAGGT
Organism: Persea americana; assembly: GCA_029852735.1. NCBI lineage: Eukaryota > Viridiplantae > Streptophyta > Magnoliopsida > Laurales > Lauraceae > Persea > Persea americana. Next base: position 23,405,535 of record CM056816.1, read on the forward strand.
AAGAATCAACCACTTGTAGCCATGAGAGTATCCAAATATTGCATGCACCACAAGAACTAAAATGATCACTTGCTCTTGCTCAAAATGCTAATCCAAATGTACATAAAAAACTCCTTAAAGGTCCTCTCCTATAGCTGAACCGAAATCTACAAGGAACCCCAAGAAAATCCTTCAAAATCAACCAAATATTTGAAAACAAAGACCCATTTCAAAAATGGTTTTGCATGGTAAATAAACAAGATCCTAAGGGCCTAAGAAAACTCCATTGAAGAGATGGAGGAGGGTTCTTACCTGTAGCTAACCAAACAAAGAGAAATGAGGAAGAAGAAGGCTCTATCCAGCAAGAAACTTCAAGAAAATGGTAGCAATGGAATCCTTGAGTTGAAAGGAAAAAGAGGATAAGCTCAGATTTTCATTCCAATGTCTCTAACTATGGCATGCAAGGAGAGAGAGTAGAGGAGAAATGTGCCTTCTCTTCAGCTTGGTTTTTGAGAAGGAAGTTGCAGAACTTGAGTCTTTGAACGTGAGGGAGAAGGAGGTGACTTAAGTTAAATGGGTTTGTGGGCCCCCTTCAGGTATAAAACTTGAGATGATTAAAATATGCACTTGCGGGCCCCGGATGAAAATGATGAAATGACAAAAGTGATCCTCATAAAATCTAGTTTTCAAAAAGTATAAATTTGACATATTTTTGAGATTTCGAAATTCGTGTCTAGATTTGGTTGTGAAAAAACAATTTTACCCTTTTAGCGAAAGCACAGGTTTTTGGGCTTCGAACGAGAACGGACTAAATACAAAAATTTAAGTAAATTGTAAAACCATTCAACAAAAAGTAAAAATCATAATTCAAATAAAAATCTACAATCGTTCTCCCATGCTCACACGTATACTCAGGGCATCCCTGACTGTGTCTGACTAAAATCAACGCTCTCAAAATTCGCCAAAACTAATTCCAGAACTAAATCGAACCATATTCTAACCCAACGAAATCCAAACCCACTTATGACTAAACACTCACTTAATTATCACTAATCGAGCTAATCTTGAGTCAGGGTCTCACACATATGCTATGATTTAATTCATGAATTTTGTTTTGGAATTGTTTCACTCAAGTTGGGATTTTTATGCTTCAATTGTTAGGATTGGAAACTTGGATTTGTAAGAGGTTTGGTTGATGAGTTTTGAAATAATGTTGTGAATGATTGTTTGATGAAAAGAGGAGGAGCTGTAGGCTCATTCTCGTGCAAGGAAGGAGGGCTAATAAGGAGAAATGATGGAGAAGAGAAGGGGTTGAAAACAGCTTCAGAAATGCATACTTGCAGCTGGGCGGTTAGCTGTCGGTTAGGTGTCGGCTAGCCAACAGGCGACCGAACCAGTTTGGTTCCATTTCTAGAAAGCTACATTTTCTAGATTTTGAAGTGTCGATTAACCGATAGGCGACAAACAATGCTGCGACCCAGGACCGAACCCGGGCCCGTGACAGTGATGAGGGTTGTGCTGTCCAACTAATTATCTATAATTAACGCACAGGTTTCCGCGGTGAGGATTTCCAAAACACACTTGGAATTTATCTCACACAAACTATGATTTGCGGAAGCGTGCAAGTAATCTTATCTTTGCCATACATGTATCATTACATGCCCTTTCATAACTTAAATCATCATCGTGACAATAATCAGCAGGGGAAATATAACATGGCATTACTGAACTTTAACATTCAAGTTTCAAAAAGGACAAAAGTAATTTAAGTTAAGTTTACACATTCCCAAAGTAACAACGGCCAACAAAGGCCTTACAACCCAAAAAACAAAATAAACACCGATTCCCATCATGTGTCGTGCTTAAGCCCCCACCCGACGTCTAGAGGACGTCGTCGGGTTGCCACTCACGGGCTAGGGGTGGCTCAAGAGCCTCCTCCTGGCGTTCCTCCTTAGGGGCAATAGCTCCTGCATTTAAATACCAAAGCAAAAAGGGGGTCAGACACGACGGTCTGGCAGGTTATCAATTTAGACATAAACAAATTGATTAATATTTGGAAAGATTAGTAGTTAAAACTTGACATGAGTTCTGAGCTAAACATATAAATGGTACGAGTAAAACTAATATAATTTCAAGAAAACATCATGAATCATGAATCCACATTGAGCTCATTCTTTCTCTGTCATATTCAATGACAAGAGCAAGCAAAACGAAACAAAACAAAATGAAACAAAACCAAAGCCCAAGTCACGCAAGGTGAGTGGGAAAACCTGCCGCGGAACCGGACAAAACAAGAATGTGTACAATTACACGACTAATCTGCAGATTGTCCTTATGCTTAATGATCCCCTAACTAGTGGATCAGATTGAGAGGGCAGTCCAAGCTCAGCGGTATTCCATGATGTTCATGTATGCACGAAACATGCAGATACTTGTACAAAACTTATCAAGAATGGAAAGATGAGCTTATCAAAGTAAAACAAAATAGGACTTGCAAAGATATCATAACTATACTATTATAAACTAAAGAGGTGACTCCCATTTTTCCTTTTCTAAATAATTCGAAGAAAAACCAACTTGCAAAGCAATACTCATAGTGACCAAAAACTAGGATTTTTAAACAATCTAATTTGTGCTCATGCTAAGAACCTAAGTTTGATCTCAGTGCAATTGAAATTCAAATATCAGGGTCCAAGATAATTTGGTGTTCTGATGTTATTTGATATTATGATTTTCAATGGCACCATATCAAATTTAAGCCACTTGACATGATCAAGTTTTCTTTCTTATAGCAATCTCCTCAATCTCGTCTTTTTTCTCATTCATACTCAGAATCAGACAGCATCAGGTTCGCTCGAGCGACGATATGTTCGCTCGAGCGGACTCATCCAGAACATTCTTTGCTCGAGCCTCCCTGAAGTTCGCTCGAGCGGTCCCAACTAGAGACTTGTTCTCTCGAGCTTACCCAATGTTTGCTCGAGCGGATAGGTTTCTAGGAGCGATCCTCCCAGACAGAAGCTTGTTCGCTCGAGCGAGCCAGGGCTCCGCTCGAGCGAATAGCCTTCTGGCTGACTCGCCCAGTGCAGAGATCCCATCCTCCTTTCAACTTTCTGCTACCCTCTTTCCTTCAATTCTCCTTCTTAAAAGAACCTACATATATATGATCTTCCCAACCTTTTCATACAACCATTCATCACCCCAACTCCTCCATTATCCAACCCCACCTCTCACAATTCCAGCCATTTATAAACCATATCTTCCAACCAAAACAGAAATCAATGTGACCGATGCACAAATCAAAGATCATACTGAAACTTAGGCAAGAAGATATAGAAGATAATTCAAATAATCCTATGCATTGGAAAGTAGTGAATGAGCAAATTAAGCATTATGAAATCAACCATTAGAAAGCAAAATAATGCCTAACTTCAACATGCATTAAGAGAGTTTAAAAGAATCACTTGCCTTCACCAAATTGCTATCCACAATCTCTCAACTCCTATCCAAAGAAGAGCCACGAAATCTACACAAATGCCCCAAGAAAACCATTCCAAAAGATCACCATTTTAACCAACCAAAACTCTCATTTCGAAAATGGGTTTGCATGTATGAAAATTAGTGTCCTAAAGAGCTCAAAAGATCAAAATGAAAGGAAGAAGAAGATCCCATTACCTGGAGCTAACCAAACAAGGAGGAGAGGAGAAAATGGAGGTCTCTTCCAACTAGAATTTCCAAGAAAATGCTATCAATGGGGAGCTTGGGAAGAGAGGAAGAGGGTGATGGCCTCAGATCTTGATTTGGAGGTCTAGAAGAGGGACATGAAAGGTATGGAAAAGAAGAAGAAGGTTCTCTCTTTCCCTCTCAGCTAGCTTGAAGAAGTTGTAGAAAATGTCTTGGAACGTGAGGTAGTGAGCGAGGAGGGACTTAAGTCAATGGGTCCTAGTGGGCCCTACATGGTCAAAACTTACGACAATTAAAACATCGATTTACGGGCACTGGATCAAAACGACGAAGAAAACGAAAATGACCGTTGAAAAATCTGGTTTCCTAAAAGTATAAATTTGGCATAGTTTTGGAATTTCGAAATTTGGGTCTAGATTTGTTTGAAATGACTGTTTTACCCCTTTTGAGCCAAAACTTGGGTTTTTGGGCTTCAAATACTGACAGGTGGAAAACAAAAGTTGAACAATAAAATAAAACCATTCAAAATCGATCAAAATCACAATAAAATCGAGAATTTTGGAATTTCCTCCCAAGCTTACACGTAAACTCAGGGCACCCCTGAGTGTGACTAAATAGCATAAAACGCTCTCAAAATTCCCCAAAGCTAATTCTAAACTAGATCGAACAAATCTCTAATCCCACGAGCATTAAACCCACTTAATAACTAAACGCGCACTTAATTAACAATACTAGTCCTGTCGCGACCCCGAACCGAACCTGGGCCCGTGATAGTGATGAGGGTTGTGCTGTCCAACTAATTATGTATGATTAACCCACAGGTTTCCACGGTGAGGATTCCCAAAACACACTTGGAATTTATCTCACACAAACTATGATTTGCGGAAGCGTGTAAGTAATCTTATCTTTGCCATACATGTATCATTACATGCCCTTTCTTAACTTAAATCATCAAGACAATAATCAGCGGGGGAAATATAACATGGCATTACCGAACTTTAACATTCAAGTTTCAAAAAGGACAAATGTAATTTAAGTTAAGTCTACACATTCCCAAAGTAACAATGGCCAACAAAGGCCTTACATCCCAAAACAAAATAAACACCCATTCCCATCATGTGTCGTGCTCAAGACCTGACCCGACGTCTAGAGGACGTCGTCGGGTTGCCACTCACGGGCTAGGGGTGGCTCAAGAGCCTCCTCCGGGCACTCCTCCTCAGGGGCAACAGCTCCTGCATCTAAACACCAAAGTAAAACGGGGGTCAGACACGATGGTCTGGCTGGTGATCAATTTAGACATAAACAAATTGATTAATATTTGGAAAGATTAGTATTTAAAACTTGACATGAGTTCTGAGCTAAACATATAAATGGTATGAGTAAAACTAATATAATTTCAAGAAAACATCATGAATCATGAATCCACATTGAGCTCATTCTTTCTCTGTCATATTCAATGAAAAGAGCAAGCAAAACGAAACAAAACAAAATGAAACAAAACAAAAGCCCAAGTCATGCAAGGTGAGTGGGAAAACTGACTGCGGAACCGGACAAAACAAGAATGTGTACAATTACACGACTAATCTGCAGATTGTCCTTATGCTTAAGGACCCCGTAACTAGTGGATCAGACTGAGAGGGCAGTCCAAGCTCAGCGGTATTCCATGATGTTCATGTATGCACGAAACATGCCGATACTTGTACAAAACTTATCAAGAATGGAAAGATGCGCTTATCAAAGTAAAACGAAACAGGATTTGCAAAGATATCATAACTATATTATTACAAACTAAAGAGGTGACTCCCATTTTTCTTTTTCTAAATAATTCGAAGAAAAACCAACTTGCAAAGCAATACTCATAGTGACCAAAAACTAGGATTTTTAAGCAATCTAATTCGTGTTCATGCTAAGAACTTAAGTTTGATCTCAGTGCTACTGAAATTCATATATCAGGGTTCAAGAAAATTTGGTGTTCTGATGCTATTTGATATTATGAGTTTCAATGGCACCATGTCAAATTTAAGCCACTAGACATGATCAAGTTTTCTTTCCTATAGCAATCTCCTCAATGTCCTCCTTTTTCTCATTCATACTCAGAATCAGACAGCATCAGGTTTGCTCGAGCGACGATATGTTCGCTTGAGCGGACTCATCCAGAACATCCTTCGCTCGAGCCTCCCGGAAGTTCGCTTGAGCGGTCGCAACCAGAGACTTGTTCTCTCGAGCTTACCCAATGTTCGCTCGAGCGGACAGGTTTCTGGGAGCGATCCTCCCAGACAAAAGCTTGTTCGCTCGAGCGAGCCAGGGCTCCGCTCGAGCGAACAGCCTTCTGGCTGACTCGCCCAGTGCAGAGATTCCATCCTCCTTTCAACTTTCTGCTACCCTCTTTCCTTCAATTCTCCTTCTTAAAAGAACCTACATATATATGATCTTCCCAACCTTTTTATACAACCATTCATCACCCCAACTCCTCCATTATCCAACCCCACCTCTCACAATTCCAGCCATTTATAAACCATATCTTACAACCAAAATAGAAATCAATTTGACCAATGCACAAATCAAAGATCATATTGAAACTTAGGCAAGAAGATATAGAAGATAATTCAAATAATCCCATGCATTGGAAAGTAGTAAATGAGCAAATTAAGCATTATGAAATCAACCATTAGAAAGCAAAATAATGCCTAACTTCGACATACATTAAGAGAGTCTGAAAGAATCACTTGCCTTCACCAAATTGCTATCCACAATCTCTTAACTCCTATCCAAAGAAGAGCCACGAAATCTACACAAATGCCCCAAGAAAACCATTCCAAAAGATCACCATTTTAACCAACCAAAACTCTCATTTCGAAAATGGGTTTGCATGTATGAAAATTAGTGTCCTAAAGAGCTCAAAAGATCAAAATGAAAGGAAGAAGAAGATCCCATTACCTGGAGCTAACCAAACAAGGAGGAGAGGAGAAAATGGAGGTCTCTTCCAACTAGAATTTCCAAGAAAATGCTATCAATGGGGAGCTTGGGAAGAGAGGAAGAGGGTGATGGCCTCAGATCTTGATTTGGAGGTCTAGAAGAGGGACATGCAAGGTGTGGAAAAGAAGAAGAAGGTTCTCTCTTTCCCTCTCAGCTAGCTTGAAGAAGTTACAGAAAATGGCCTGGAACGTGAGGTAGTGAGGGAGAAGGAGGGACTTAAGTCAATGGGTCCTAGTGGGCCCCACATGGTCAAAACTTGCGACAATTAAAACATCGATTTACGGGCCCCGAATGAAACCGATGAAGAAAACAAAAATGATCGTCCAAAAATCTAGTTTCCAAAAGGTATAAATTTGGCATAGTTTTGGAATTTCGAAATTTGGGTCCAGATTTGGTGTGAAATGACTGTTTTACCCCTTTTGAGCCAAAACTTGGGTTTCTGGGCTTCAAATACAGGCAGGTGGAAAACAAAAGTTAAACAATAAAATAAAACCATTCAAAATCGATCAAAATCACAATAAAATCGAGAATTTTGGAATTTCCTCCCAAGCTTACACGTAAACTCAGGGCACCCCTGAGTGTGACTAAATAGCATAAAACGCTCTCAAAATTCCCCAAAGCTAATTCTAAACTAGATCGAACAAATCTCTAATCCCACGAGCATTAAACCCACTTAATAACTAAATGCACACTTAATTAACACTAATCACGCTAATCCTGGGTTGGGGTTTGACATCCTCCACCCCTTAGGTTATTTGGTCCTCCAAATAAAACGGTTATACCTCAGGTAACAAGTGCGGGTACTTTCTCTGAATTTGATCTCTTAGATCCCGTGTCACTTCTTCTGGCTCATAATTTTCCCATTGAACTTTGACCTAATGGATGGTCCGGTTTCTCAATTCCTGTTCCTTGGTGTCCACAATTCTAACCGGCTTCTCCACATATGAGGCATCTTCTCTAATTTCCAATGGTTCATGTTGCAACACGTGTGAAGGATTTGGGATGTATCTTTTCAACATAGAGACGTGAAAAACATTGTGCACCCTGGAGAGTTCCAGCGGTAATACAAGTCTGTAGGCAACGTCCCCAATCTTGCTCAAAAAGTTATACGGTCCGATGTATCTTCTTGCTAGCTTGCCCTTCTAACCAAATATTAGTGTTCCTCTGATCGGAGACACTTTCAAAAATACTTTGTCACCTTCTTTGAACTGTAAATCTCTTCTACGAGTATCAGCATAGCTCTTCTGTCTGCTTCTGGCAACCTTCAACCGTTCCTGGATTAGCATAATCTTATCACTTGTCTCTCCAACTATCGTCGGTCCGTGGAAACTACGAACACCGACTTCTTCCCAGCAAACGGGAGTTCTACATCTCCTACCATAGAGTGCCTCGAAAGGTGCCATACCAATGCTAGAATGGTAGCTGTTGTTGTACGCGAACTCACTTAAGGACAAGTACTCATCCCATTGAACCTAAAAATCTAATACGCAAGCACGCAACATATCCTCTAAAGTCTGTTTCGTTCTCTCTGACTGGCCATCTGTTTGAGGGTGGTATGCAGTGCTGAATTGTAACTTGGTGCCCATAGATTCAAATAGGGTCTTTCAAAACCTCGAAATGAATCTGTTATCTCTGTCGGAAGTGATGGACACAGGCTGTCCATGCCTGCTGACAATCTCAGTCACAAATAAATCTGCTAGTGGTGCCATATGCATCTTACTTCCGGTCTTCATAGGAATGAAGTGAGCAGACTTCGTGAGACGATCCACGATGACCCAAATAGCATTGTTCCCCTTCTTAGTGGTAGGCAAACCGGAGACGAAATCCATAGTGATGTCTTCCCACTTCCACTCCGGAATGTCCAATGGCTGCAACAACCCTGGAGGCTTCTGATTACTATAACAAAAATCATTTTTCGCGACAAATATTCCGCGACGTTTTGAAATTTTGTCACTCAATAATGTTTTTAGCTACGAAATATTCATCTTATCGCCAAAAAAGAAAAGGCAAATTATTTAGCGACGAAAATTTTTAATTGTCGCTAAAAATTGTCGCGAAAAGTTTGGCGGAAAAACAAAAGTTGGCGCCATTAAGAGGTAAAGTTTTTGCAACGAAACTATTATTTGGCGACGTATTATTTTCGTCAGTAAATCATTTGCATGATATTTAACTAAAAACATTTTGCGACAAAAATTTGTTGTCGCAGAATCCCTTAAAAATAATCCGCGACGAAATAATTTCGTCGCAGAATACACAAAATTTTGGTGTGGCACGCATCGTTCTTCGCAGTTCTTTTTGAGCAAGGGCGACGAAATGAAATAACATAACAACTGCGCTGGGGTTTTTTTTTCAGAATAAAGAAAGCCTTCAACTCTCCCCCACGCCAACTCTCCCCTCTTCTCTCTCTCTCTCTCTCTCTCTCTCTCTCTTTCATTTCTCTCAACGAGGTTTTTTCATTCCCCTTCAATGTCTTCTCTTCTCTCTAGATTTCTCTTCGGATCTCTTCTTTGATATGCGAGGGCTTCTCGGAATCTGCTGAAATTGATTCGGTGAGTTGGAAAACTCGCCTTTTCTTTTGCATTTTCGTGTTTTTGTATGGTGATTTGGAGTTTGGAAATTAGATCTCTGCTTAGGTTTTTGCATGCTGTGTGCGTCTCTAGAAAACTCGCCTAATCTGAGCGTTTTTACTGTTCTGAACAATGATTCAAGAGAACCCAAAGAAGATATGAATACAAATGGGAAAGTAGATTAAAACCCACCTAGAGAAATGCTCTTGGAAGCCGAAAAGATCACCCAATCAGCCCATAATCCCCTCTAATCAATGATATCAAGATCGGATTTCTAAGATTTGTGTAGGAAGATTGGATTAAAACCACCCAGAGAAGAAGAAGAAGACGACGTAAGAGAGATTTTGGCTTTGGGGAGAAAATTTGAAGACCAGAGAAGTTGAAGGGCTTTGAGAAGGCAAGTGCTTAAAATGACTGATTTTGCCCTCTTATTTTCCACAAAGGTCGGCAAAGATTTCGTATGTGAGAGGTAAAGACCTAAGGGTAAACTGTCATTCTCCACGTTCAGGCAACTAACTACATGTTTCATTTTTTAGGGTGTCTTCATTTACTTTGTTAGGTTGGTGGGTGACTGGACGGTTAAGATTAAGTATATCATGAACTCAATGGCCTAGATTTGAACGCGTGTTCATTTTTCAGTCGATCAATTATTTCTTGATATGTTTTATGAGAAATAATTGTGTGGGCTTGCTAGGACACACCAATAATTTCAAGTGCTGCTTTTGTTCAATTGTTGTGGGACTTTCGGGTTTTATAATCCATTATAATATTTAATAGCCTGCTCTAAATTGTTTTTTACACTATTGGATTTGGATGGGATGGTATGGTAAATACATATAGTTATGTATTCAAACATGATTAAGTTAATGGTGCATATCACTCTTACTAATACAATTTATGGTGTAGTCCATTGGAATGATGAGCCCAGATCCTCGAGGCTTTAGGGCCTATCTATTGGAAACCCGAGTCGCTCAAAATAAATATGCTACCAGTGGATGGTGAGTCGAGTGTATCTCCAAATTTTACTCCAATAAAAGTTGATTCCACTATAAAATTATCCTTTTTATTAAAAAAGAATCTAATGATTTATATTGTGACAAATCAGTTTGATTATTGTGTTAAATCATGTTTTCCGGTCAATTTGCGATGACTTTGGACTGGTGGAGTAGCATAAGGCATGATGGGTTTGCTCCCCCACACGCCAGTAGCTGTATATGAATTACTATGAATTCAATTCAATTGATGAATATGCTGAAACTATTGTGCTGATGCATTAAAGAGTTTCGACTAGGACGGACCACTGGCACTCGCCTATCAAATCTGGCAAGTTTTCAAGTTATAAACTATACCCATAGGCCACTTAAGCCTGAAATTCGAAGTCATTCCATTGTCTCTTATCATATATGGCATTCTCTACTTTACCCATCAACGGTCATGATCATCCCGACTAAACCAATCCTATAAGACCAATCACAACAAAAAGAATTTTTTTTTCTTTATTTTTTTAAAGAAGATTCGGGAATTTACTATTAGATAGCATTGTTGGGTTTGTTTTGTTGATTCCCATAACTCAAATATATCATGCATTTGTTGATCCCTTTAATTATTTTATGGAATAACAGGTATTTCAGAGTGCGGCACTTTTTGATTCATTGACAGTTCGTGAAAATGTTGGTTTTCATTTGTAAGAGATCTAAATCCCCACTGAGCAAGTTTGATAATCCTTTTTAATTGTTGGCTTCATCGTTTCATTAAAAAAAAGGAAAGAAAAACCTGCTTTAGACTGATTGGCATGATTCTTTAATATTCCTAATAGTATGGTCCTTTCTTCTGCCGCCAGATATGAAAAATCCAGTATGTCAGACGATCAAATAGCATAACTTGTTTCAAATATTTTGGTGGCTGTTGGGTTGAAGGTACCTTTTTGAATTGCTATTCATGTTAATGATGCTTTTGAGACTCTAAGGTTTTTCATTTACATGGCTAAACCCATTTTTCTTTTCTTTTTGCTCAAACAATGTTTTATCCACAACTTTCATTTACATTATTGCAAAGCCAGTTCAACCAAAAGTCTACTTTTCACTTCCTGAACAGGGATCATGCCATTCACTTCCTGAACATACTTTTATTGTATTTTGTGATCTAAAGGGCATTGTTTTATTAGCATAGTAGTTCTTGCAAACATTTATTTATGCTGTATATACTCCATATAGATGCTTTTGTGTTCCACTTATTGAATATTTAAAGTTGCATTTAAATGTTAAATATAGTGCCATTGAGCCTTGAAATAACTGTTTGAATTACATCGATGGTTGGTCAGGTTTTACTACCCCCAATCCTAATTTTCCAGTAGTCATCCATTTAGCTATTGAATTACATTAATGGTTGGTCAGATTATATTAATTTGAGTTTTACAGTGAGTGACTGGATGCAGAGGAAGAGAGTGTTTTGAGTTGAAGAAAGTATTTCATTTTAGGTTCCACATATGACTTGAATGAAGTTCATCTAAGTTATAATTGGAGAGTGTAATTGTTTTTAATCTCTATTATGTATGCTGTCAAGATCTGGATGGGGATGATCTCAAGCCAATGGTTTGGATTTTGGGTTCCTTTCTTCTTGGGAAAAATTCAATGACGATAGCGAGGATCAAAATGAAAAGGACCAAATAATTGAGGCAGACAGAAAAGAGGTAGGGAGCAAGTTCTTTTTATGGAGTGTCATACAAAGAAAAATTAGTAAGGTAGCTAGTAATGTTTACAGCCCCTACCTCTTTTCTGGCCTACTACCTACACACCAAAACAATTTCGAACGACATTCCTTAATTTTTTACCCCCTCTATTGTTGAAGCAACTCATATGTTTCTCACGTACATATATTACTGCTTCTATCCTTTCTTGCAACTCCACATCCATCTAAACATCTGCACATCTCAACCATAGGTATCTAAGATTCTTTTTGTTTATTTGTTGTACAACATTCAGCTGCAAACAAAAAATCTAGTATAATAGCTTTCTTATTAAAAATGCCCCTTTAATTGAGGTGGCACTTCACAATCGCACAACACTCCATCAGCCTATCTCCACTTTGCCCAGATAACCTTGTTTTTTGTTCTATAATTGCTCTTACATAGTAGAAATCTATAACACAGTGGCACTGATCTCCAACTCTTGCCACTACATTCTCTCCAGTTAATACTCAATACTTTCAGATCCACTAAACTTCCACTCCAAATATATTGTCTTTATATGCTAATTTTGAACCAATTAGACTCAAATACCTTTCTCTAGAATTCCAACTTAACCATTTATTTGTTTTCTTGTCTGACTATGAGTACCATGACATCTACACATAACCTATACCATAGAACTTTATCTTGGATCTGTTAAGTTGTCCATAATCAAGGCGAAAAGTAGTGACTTCACACAGGCCTGATAGAATCCAACTCTAATTGGAAACTCAGTCATCACCCACAAACAGTTCTCATGCTCACCACTGCCGCTCTGTATGTGTCTTGTATAATCTTGACATACTCATTATGGGTGTCTTTTTTCACTTCAATGTCTACAGCATTAGCTGCCTGGGCACCTTACCCTGATCTACTGGCTCTGTTGCAATCTCCTTTAGTTACACAATGTGCACATGGCAAAATCGCTAAGATTAAAGTGTAGACATTGGATTCTTTTATCTTGCTTGTTGCTTGAATATCTCCATAATAGTCTTAACAGCAGTTATCCAAATAAGAAGTTGCACATCAGATTTTTCAAGTACTGTAGTTTGGAATTTGAGTAGGTCAATTGATCAAGTAGGTTAGGACTTAGGACCAACTTGGTAATGCTTAAACTGCCAGCTATCCAGGTGCAACCAAACACATGCTGTTATTCCTCAATTAATTTAACTTTAAAAAAATGCAACATCTATGGTAGCCTTGCTATTCACAAAAGCAATGACAATTCTTTGTAGAATTCGGTAGCAATCAATGACAAAGTTCATGATAGCCCATCCACTCAAATAACCATTTATTTTTTAGTATTCCTAGTTTCCTCTCTAATTGAATGAAAGTGCATCCACTAGTTTCCTCTCTGATTTATGAAACCTCTTGGGTGGCCATACTTTTCCCCAAAGAAGTAGAAAAGCAAATCAGGTCAAAAGCACCTCAACTATATAAGAATAAGAACCCAAATGCCTTCCTAAATTAGAAGGTCTAATCAATTCCTACACTGGATTAAACACTGTCACCAACAAGGCCACCAAATCTTCAAATACATCACCCTGCCATTGTAGAGAAAACCCAAAAGAGTACAGGAGAAAGTAAAAAAGAAAAAGGGAACATGCTATAATCTAAACCCGCCTCTGTTTCTCTTTGAGGGTTATTTATTGTACCCATTTCATTTGCTGCATTTTACATTACTTTAGATTTACTGCCCTCTATCTAGATCTAAGGGAGGGAATTAATCCATAAACACTTTGCTGGTCTGCAATTTACTAAAGATCAACTGGTTTACAGATTATTATGCTGACTGATGTTGTGCAAACTTTTGGAAGTGTTCAAGACATTTATGACTATGAACGGATTACGGAAAAGTCGAATTACGGTAAACTATGAACTTATTTAGTCTATACTATAAGGTGCATTCTATTGTGAGCTTATTTAGTCTACTGTTTTTGTAAGGTGCATTATGTTGTGATTTAATCACTTGGAGATAATAGACTGAGTTTAAAGTTGTCGTTGGTGTGAACTGAGGAAGGTAATGGGTGCAAATTGAAGATAGACATGCCCTTTTGAAACAATCCATGCTCCTCTTTCTCTTTCTCTCTGCTGGTTTTGTAAGATGGAAAGAAGAAACAGGGACAAGCATGGCCAACTGAGTGAGAAGGACATTTTCTCCAATTTCTCTAAGTGGGGCCCAACATTTTAATCTGATTGTCCAATCACTATCATGGAGATTAGGTGGTTCATGAGAACATTGTGGTATTGATCTGAGGTTCAGGCCCAACTGATATGAAAAATACATACACCTATGTTTAAGAATTAGCTTTTCACAAACAACCAAAAGATGAATCTTTCTAAATCTTACAATCTTCTGTTCAACTTACTAGAATAAGGATATATTGTAGATTGTTAGTCCTACTAATGGGACAAAGATAGGCCTGTATTTTGGAAACTCAAACAGTTCATATGGTGGGAAACGAGGGTGTATGTGTCAATTCTACCCCATTAGATGCCTAGTTGTCTGTTTGGACTTTGGGCTCTAACTGTACATTGTTTAGAAGGCCTTAGATTAATGGCTGTGACTCTGATGAATATTGACAGTTGCTCCATTATAAATCTGAACCTAGATTATGCTCACTTTGACGCATCTTAAAAAGAACTTCAAGAAACCCATTACTGCAGTAGACCTCTTTGAATTCAGCTTGTCTATTGACATGCTCAAATGACTCTGAACTAAACTTAGGAACTCCCCTTTTTTTTTTTGTTTGGTTGTTGTTGTTGTTGTTGTTGGACTTAGGAACTTGACCTCATATTTATAGAGTAGGTGTCGCCCTGTGGGCATAAGCATATTTGATTAGAATGGTGCCTCAGTGAGTAGGTATCTAACAGATGTTAATCAATTACAAGTATAGATACTATTATTGAGGACTCTCAATCCAAACTTCCTCTCACAGTATCATTAGAAAGGCCTTCTGGTGGAATACCCACCACAGGTGTCAACTGCTCTGAACATGTGTCACAACTCACACGTGATAATCTTACTTGCAGATCTGGGTCTATTTGGTAGGTCTGGGTCCGTTTGGTATTCAAGCAATTGGCAACTTTGGAGGGCCGTGATTCAAAGTGCCATGAGAAGGTATGACTTGGATGCCTCCGTCAAAAGGACATTCAGCTTGTCCTTTTGACTTTGAAGTCACAGCCACACATTTTTTATTCTTTTTCAGTATAGTCGTTCTAATATTGAGATATACTAGATTTTTTGCTCTTCTCCTGTGCTCTAGGGTTCACATTCCACACCTGCCTTATATGTGATATGGACCTGATGGTGATAGTAAAAGGTAGCCCTTTTAATATTTGTAGAAAAAAAAATGTAACATACTTCTCTCACTGTGATGAATCTTCTAATGATGCCCTTTTGATTGACTATGAAACGCATAAGACCCAAATTGTCTCACTTACTTTGTTTTTTATTCCCATGTTTAATTCCTAACATTTTATTTTTTGCACCACAGATTGGGACTGGATATCAATGTAATAGAGGCCAATTGCTTGAAGATCTTTTTGTTTTTCATAAGAATATTGTACTTACACTATTTTGGATGCTACATTTTGTTACATGTTTCCTAATATGTTGGAGGAGCAAGTTTTGTACATTTTTGATTAGTTAAATGAGCAGACTTTATTGTACATTTTATTTTCGTTGAATGGGAAGGTTTTATTATACATTTTATTTTTGTTGAATGAGCAGGAGATATTTGAGGTGGCAGGCTGTAATTTGTAAAATAAATATATTATTTTTAGCGACAAATTTTATTTGTCGCCTAATAAGAATAAATATATCTTTGCATATTATCCCCGGCTTATATAATTTGTCGCCTAAGAGAATTTGTGGCAATGTTAAATATTGGGCGACGAATTAAAGTCGTCGCCTAATGTCTACAAACTTTGCGCGACAAAACAAATTCGTCGCCTATTAAAACTCATGGCAATTCATATACTATTTAGCGACAATATAGTTTTGTCGGTTAAAAATAAAATTCAGCGACGACTCTATTTTGTCGCCAAATTCTTTTTCGCCATTTCTTAACCATTTCTTTTGCAATGAATTATAGATATTTGGCGACAAAAAATATCCTTTTTGCCGACATAAAGTGTTGTCATAGAAAATTAATATTTGGCAACGATTACGTGTTGTCGGAGAAAATTGATATTTGGCGACGATTACAGGTTGTCGCAGAAAATTGATATTTGACGATGATTACGTGTTGTCGCAGAAAATTAATATTTGGCGACGATTAGTTGTGATCGTTGCCAAATATAATCACTGGCGCCAAATAGGCGACGAACAGGCGACAAATATGGTTTCGTCGCAGAATATATTGGGCGACGATTTTGTGATTTTCTACGACAAATATTTGCGTGGCGAAAAATGATTTTTGTTGTAGTGGATGTTCTGCCTTGATCTGCTGACATGTGAGACATCGGGATACAAACGTTGCAATCTCTCGTTTCATATTATTCCACCATAATCGGTTCTTCAAGTTTTGGTACATTTTAGTGCTCCCCGGATGCATGGAATATCTTGTACTGTGAGCTTCAGTCAAAATCTCATTTCTCAAATCTTCAATATTAGGCACACACAACCGATCGCGAAAATATAACACTCCATCTACTATCCTGAAGTCTAGACGATCTGAGATATGATCAATAATCTTAGCCAAGTCTAGGTCTTGCAACTGACTGTCTTTGATCTTCTGAATGAAGGTAGGCTCTGACGCTATCATACTTGCCAACATCACACTCTTCTTTATCAACTGCACTTCAACTCCAAGTTCTTCAAACTGATGCAAGACACTAACTCCTCTCATGTTGGCCATAACTGCTGATTTTCTGCTCAACGAGTTAGCCACTACATTCACCTTGCCCGGATGATACTTGATTGGGAAGTCATAATCTTTTATGTACTCCATCCACCGCCTCTGCCTCTGTCCAACTCTTTCTACGAAAACAAATACTGCAAACTCCGGTGGTCCGAGTGGACTTCAAATTTCTCTCCATATAAATAGTGTCTCCACATCTTCAAAGCAAATACCACTGCCGCTAACTCCAAATCATGGGTGGCGTAATTCTTCTCATGCTCTTTCAACTGTCTTGAGCCATAGGCAATTACCTTGTCATTCTGCATCAAAACACAACCCAATCCTACATTGGAAGCATCTGTAAAAGCAACAAATCCTCCATTTCCTGACGGTAGAGTAAGAATCGGGGCTGTAGTCAATCTCTTTTTCAGTTCTTTGAAACTTTCTTCACATTGGTCTATCCATATGAAAGGCACACTTTTCCTAGTTAACTTGGTCAAAGGTGCTGCAATGGATGAAAATCCTTGAACAAACCTTCTATAATATCCCGCTAACCCCAAGAAGCTTCTAATCTCTGTCACACTGCTTGGCCTTTTCCAACTGACAACAGCATCAACTTTGGACGGATCCACTGCTAAACCTTCCCTTGAAATAACACGGCCTAGAAAAGCCACCTGCTCTAGCCAAAATTCACATTTGCTAAGCTTTGCATAAAGCTGGTTGTCCCTCAAAAGCTGCAATGACATCCTCAAATGCTCTTCATGCTCCTCTTTACTCCTAGAATACACAAGCACGTCATCAATGAACACCACAGTAAAGCGATCCAAGTACTCTGCAAAAACTCTGTTCATAAGATCCATGAATACCGCAGGTGCATTAGTCAATCTAAACGGCATCACCAAAAATTCATAGTGCCCATATCTGGTTCAAAAAGCTGTTTTAGGCACATCTGACTCTCTAACCCGTAGTTGATAATACCTAGACCTCAAGTCTATCTTGGAAAAATACGCTGCTCGTTGCAAGTGATCGAACAATTCATCTATTCTTGGCAACGGGTACTTGTTCTTGACGGTCATATGATTCAATCTTCTGTAGCCTATACACATTCTCAAGCTTCCGTCCTTCTTTTTCACAAACAACACCGGTGCTCCCCCCAAGGTGAAACACTTGGTCTAATGAAACCTTTACTCAATAAATCTTGCAACTGAAGTTTTAGTTCACCTAACTCTGCTGGAGCCATCCTATAAGGTGCAATAGATATCACAGCTGTCCCTGGAAGGAGCTCAATGGTGAACTCAACTTCTCAAATTGGTGGCAATCTCGGGATTTTCTCAGGAAAAACATTCGAAAATTCGCACACAACGGGGATTCCCTCCACCCCTTGGGACCATTTATCCTTCGTGATAAATGCTATAAAAGCTTCACACCCGCTGCTTACCATTCTGCCCGCTTTGAGTGCTGAAATAATCCCCACTTGGTATTTCTTCCTAGTCCCCTGAATCAGCAAATCTACTTGTTCCCCTTACAACTTAAAGGTAATGGTCTTGCTAAAACAATTCATGGTAGCATGATACTTCTCTAACCAATCCTTGCCTAAAATGACATCAAAGTCATGCATATCTAGGATAACAAGGTCTGCTGGAAGGTTGACCTCTCCTAATAAGACCGAACAACTTGGGTAATAGGTGCTACAAACAACCTGATTTCCTACTGGTATAGTAACTGTCAATATATAATCAAGTTCTCTAAACGGCATAGTAATCATCTTTGCGAACATAGGAGATAAAAATGAATGAGTGCTGCTAGGATCAAATAAAATTTGAGCTTCTACTCCACAAATGAGAAGTTTACCTTCTACTACATTGATAAGTCCACAAAATTGTAGCTTTCATTCATCATTTCATATGCATTTGTGGACTTAATTAGGTTAATTGCATAGAATTACACCTAATTTCATGTTTTCATGCATTTGAGCATCAAAGTTGGAATCTTAGTCAAATTTGGTCAAAATTCATTACATTGCATGACTTTTGTGAAATTAGGGATTTTCATCTCATTCATCACCCAAAAATTAGTTCTTTTAGCTTCACTAATGCATACCTGCTAATTTTGACACCATGTGTTATGTTTGGAGAGTTGGGTATTTTTGGTGCATTAAGTAGGCATGTAGGGTCCCATGCATAGTCCATCTAGATTCCTCACACTTGATTATTATTGACATTATTTAATTTTATTTTTGTAGGAGAAATAAAAAATGGAACCTGCATTGATGAAATTTGAGAGAGATCAAAGGCAGGACACGCTTCATGGTGGGCTCACATATCTTGACATCTTGATGGAGTTGGAAAGATTGGAAGTTCACAAAGATGGAAAGGGAACCAAATAAGCAAGCAAAGAAAGAGTCCAAGCATGCCTTGAATGTTTAACATGGGTCCCACACATCCCATAGCATGCCAAACATAGAAGTTTCCTTAATTGCAAAATTATTCTCGGATTTTTCAGGGGCAGCAAATTGAAATGGCCATAACTCTCAAACCCAATATCGGATTGGTGTAATCTGCCTATCGTTGGAAAGATCTTTTCGAGTAGATATCTATGGAGCCCAAGATTGCATAAATCGGAGCTATATTGAGGGAGATATGACCTCAGAAATTTACCTATTATAATTCTATGCAGGAATTACAAGAAGTTCTCAAAATTGGCAACATGAGAGATGTTTGAGAATTTCAATTTGGTAAGACTTGGAGCTCAAGACCACACTTAGCAACAAATCATCTCCAATTCAAATTCTTTCTAAGTGTGAAGCCTAACTTGAGTCCTAAGCAAGAAACCTCTCCAAATAAGGAAACAAGTCCTAAAAGAGAGGAGATTCTTTTCTAAAAAGGAGGCATCAACATCTATAAAACCAACCCAAAAGCGGATGCAAGAACACACACATATAGCCCTCTCTCCAATTCCCTTCTTTCTTTTCTTCCTTTCTTGTTTTCCATTAGTATTTTCTTTATTTATTTTATTTTGGTAGCCTTGGGCCATGTCCAAGGATTTATTTTGAAGGAGAATTTTTGTGAAGGAGAAGTTGTAAAGATGCAATTTTTAATGACAAATCAAGAAGCATTCTTTGCAATGGCGAGCTAATTTTCTTGATTGGAGCTATGGATGAAGGTAAGTAACTTCTTTTTATTTATTTAGTAATTCTAATTTGTGTTCCATGATTATGTGCTTAATGATTAATAGGCTTGTCTTCGTGCCCCTAGGTAAATCTCTATTCTTAAATTCTGAAAATAAAAATTGGCTTTTGACTATTCATGCTTAGGTTTGATAGGCCATGCTTAGGACTTAGATCTTTTGATGGTTTATGCTTACTTTTGATTAGTAGTTCTTAAATTATTTTTATTCTTTTATAAGATAAAGGAAGTCTTGAGTTTTGGATTTTTATGATTGGAAAGGGATTTTAAAAGTTAGATTTTCCAAATTAAAAACATTGATTTGTCTTTGATTTGAAGTAAAAATTGTAACAAATTAGGATTACTTGATAAATAATTTGCGGATGCTTATTGGATTCCTATGCTCTAATCACTTTTATTAATTTATAGTTTTTCATCTTTCTAAATTAGTTGCTTGATTTTATATCTAAATACTCAAAACTTTCCTTGATTGTAGTTAATTAGTTTTCTTAATCTAAAAGTTTTTTTAATTAGCTCTTTGTGGGTTCGACCTGTTCATGCCATTGTCTCATCAAGACACCCGTGCACTTGTGGTATTTTATGATTGATATTGATCACATCATACATTACCCGCAGCCTTTGCATCGACACAGTTGAGGTGGTATGCACGTCCTTGTTGTTGTGGCCTGTTCTGCCTCCCTTGTGCATTTCTGTTCTGCTGCTGCTATTGTGGAGGATGAGCATTCTGGTTCTGAACTTGCTGTCTGCCTTGCTGTTGTTGCTGCTGAGGTGGTCTGGCTTGGTTTTGAGCTAGTGCCTGATTCTGAGGAGCTGCTTGCCTCTGTGGCTGATTCCTATTGCTTTGGTTCTGCAATTGTGGGCAATCTCGAATAGCATGGTCCATAGCCCCACATCTAAAACAAGCTCTCGTGGCCTTACGACATTGAGCTGTCTCATGCTTCTTGCCATACTGTGCACATGCACCTTGCCTTGGAGGGTTTTGTTCTTGTCTTTGCTTCTTGTTCTGTTGCCTTTGATTCTGCTGGTGGTACTGTTACTTTCTTTCCTTGATGATCTGGTTGTTGATGTCTTCAAACTTGTATGTTCTTTTGACAGCTTCATCGAATGTGGCTGGAGGAACTACCCCTGTAGCATCTCTCATAAGAATGGGGTTCAGCCCTTCTAAAAATTTTGTTATCTTCTTCTGTTCTGTGTTAATGAGCTCTCTAGCATATCTGCCTAGCCTCTCGAATTTTGTAACATACTCCAACATTGACATACTACCCTGTTTGAGCTGCTGAAACTCTATAGCCTTTTGTCTCTTGATGTGAGAAGGGACATATTTGTTGGTGAAGTGGTTCTTAAAAGTGTCCCATACAGTATCATTTGCCATGGCCTGATACGGTTCCTTAACCGTTTGTCACCAAGTATCCGCCAATCCGAAAAATAGAGAAGCGGTGAGGTTGACCTTTTCTCTCCCAGTACAGGTAAATACATCAAAGATCTTCTTCGTGTTAACTAACCAATCATCAGTAGCCAAAGCGTCCTCTTGACCCGAGAACTCCTTGGGTCCTCTTTCCCTGAATCTCTCAAACAGAATGTTAGGGTCTTGGTCCTATTGTTGATGATTATATTGGGGCCTCCTGGTTGCTTAGGCGGTGGTTGAGGCCTGTTCTGCAAAACTTCCAAAAGTTGTCTTTGAACTTGGGCCATTTCTTCATCCTTCTTAGCTAAGTGCTCTTGGAACCTTCCTTGGTTCTCATTGGCCTCTCCTTGCAATCTAGCTTGGACTTCGTTTGCCTTCCTCTGTAGTCTGGTTTGACTCTCATTAGCTTGCCTTTGTTGTTCCAACATTGTTTGGATAAGTGCCTGAAATTGTGTCACTGTGGGTGGCTGCTCATGGTCTGTCTCGCTAGCATTGTTGTTGATATTGCTTCCGGAAGGATTTTGATTCAGAGCTTTCCTTGGAGGCATGATGCTGTAAAACAAATTGTTAGTACATAATAACAAGTTTGAGTTTCATTTCTAGGTCCATACTAACGATCTAACGAGCTCACGGATCCTCGCCACGTCCCTAAGAGTTTCTAGTTTCTTTTAAATGCCTGAAATATATCTGGCTCTGATACCATTCCATGATGTTCATGTATGCACAAAACATGCCGATACTTGTACAAAACTTATCAAGAATGGAAAGATGCGCTTATCAAAGTAAAACGAAACAGGATTTGCAAAGATATCATAACTATATTATTATAAACTAAAAAGGTGACTCCCATTTTTCCTTTTCTAAATAACTCGAAGAAAAACCAACTTGCAAAGCAATACTCATAGTGACCAAAGACTAGGATTTTTAAACAATCTAATTCATGCTCATGCTAAGAACCTAAGTTTGATCTCAGTGCAATTGAAATTCAAATATTAGGGTTCAAGATAATTTGGTGTTCTGATGTTATTTGATATTATGAGTTTCAATGGCACCATATGAAATTTAAGCCACTTGACATGATCAAGTTTTCTTTCTTATAGCAATCTCCTCAATCTCCTCCTTTTTCTCATTCATACTCAGAATCAGACAGCATTAGGAGCGATGATATGTTCGCTCGAGCGGACTCATCCAGAACATCCTTCGCTTGAGCCTCCTCGAAGTTCGCTCGAGCGGTCGCAACCAAAGACTTGTTTGCTTGAGCTTACCCAATGTTCGCTCGAGCGGACAAGTTTCTGGGAGCGATCCTCCTAGACAGAAGCTTGTTCCCTCGAGCGAGCCAGGGCTCCGCTCGAGCGAACAGCCTTCTGGCTGACTCGCCAGTGCAAAAATCCCATCCTCCTTTCAACTTTCTGCTACCCTCTTTCCTTCAATTCTCCTTTTTAAAAGAACCTACATTTACATGATCTTCCCAACCATTTCATACAACCATTCATCACCCCAACTCCTCCATTATCCAACCCCACCTCTCACAGTTCCAACCATTTATAAACCATATCTTACAACCAAAATAGAAATCAATTTGACCAATGCACAAATCAAAGATCATACTGAAACTTAGGCAAGAAGATATAGAGGATAGTTCAAATAATCCCATGCATTGGAAAGTAGTGAATGAGCAAATTAAGCATTATGAAATCAACCATTAGAAAGCAAAATAATGCCTAACTTCAACATGCATTAAGAGAGTCTAAAAGAATCACTTGCCTTCACCAAATTGCTATCCACAATCTCTCAACTCCTATCCAAAGAAGAGCCACGAAATCTACACAAATGCCCCAAGAAAACCTTTCCAAAAATCACCATTTTAACCAACCAAAACTCTCATTTCGAAAATGGGTTTGCATGTATGAAAATTAGTGTCCTAAATAGCTCAAAAGATCAAAATGAAAGGAAGAAGAAGATCCCATTACCTGGAGCTAACCAAACAAGGAGGAGAGGAGAAAATGGAGGTCTCTTCCAGCTAGAATTTCCAAGAAAATGCTATCAATGGGGAGCTTGGGAAGAGAGGAAGAGGGTGATGGCCTCAGATCTTCATTTGGAGGTCTAAAAGAGGGACATGCAAGGTGTGGAAAAGAAGAAGGTTCTCTCTTTCCCTCTCAGCTAGCTTGAAGAAGTTGCAGAAAATGGCCTGGAACGTGAGATAGTGAGGGAGGAGGGAACTTAAGTCAATGGGTCCTAGTGGGCCCCACATGGTCAAAACTTGCGACAATTAAAACATCGATTTACGGGCCCCGGATGAAAACGACGAAGAAAATAAAAATGATCATCGAAAAATCTAGTTTCAAAAAAGTATAAATTTGGCATAGTTTTGGAATTTCGAAATCTGGGTCCAGATTTGGTGTGAAATGACTGTTTTACCCCTTTTGAGCCAAAACTTGGGTTTCTAGGCTTCAAATACAGACAGGTGGAAAACAAAAGTTGAACAATAAAATAAAACCATTCAAAATCGATCAAAATCACAATAAAATCGAGAATTTTGGAATTTCCTCCCAAGCTTACACGTACACTCAGGGAACCCCTGAGTGTGACTAAATAGCATAAAACGCTCTCAAAATTCCCCAAAGCTAATTTTATACTAGATCGAACAAATCTCTAACCCCACAAGCATTAAACTGACATAATAACTAAACACGGACTTAATTAACACTAATCACGCTAATCCTGGGTTGGGGTTTGACGGACACAATTCCAATTCCAATTCCAGAAGCTGTTTTCCCTTTTTCTGATGGGGCGGCTAGCTCTCGTTCAGCATGCAGCTAACCGACATGACCATTGTCGGCTAACCGACGGCCAACAGATAGGTGACCGACTTCACCCAGATTTTTAGAAATGAAGAGAAAAGTGGGGCTTCCAGTCCCAATTCCTTTTGGATCCTTCCTAGTTGATGTGTACATCTTGATATCTTAAACTAGCAAAACCCTGTACTATGCACGAACCACGGAACCACCAAATGTACAAACTTATACAAATTAATTTTATTAAATTTATTAATTAGTAAACTTTTGAGTCCTTTTATGTTGCTAATTTGATGTTTATGTGTTTTTCCAGATGTCTTATGCTTTATGTGAGGTGTAAATGGAGTTTGATGAAGCCCGGGCGAGTGCAAAAAAATAAAATAAAAGACATATTCGCATTCTGGCTTGATTTAGGCTTATAATTCTGGTCTAATATTGGCCTGTTCTTTTACCCATAAATCTAAACTGGTTTAGAATTATAAGTATGGACTAATTCTGGACTGACTTAAATCTGTAATTCTTGCTTGATTTGGACTGCCATTCTGGCCTGAGTTAGACCCAATATTCTGGCCTGGTTTTTTATCCAAAATCTGGCCTGAAGTATATCCAATATTTTATCTTCAATTAGACCCAATTCTGGCCAGATTTAGACCAAAAAATCTGGTTTGGTTTAGACCCAATATTCTATCTTTAATTAGACCTAAGTTCTGGCCTAATTTACACCAAAAAATCTGGCATGGTTTAGACCAAATATTCTGTCTTGAATTAGACCCAAAATCTGGCCTTATTCAGGCCCAAAATTTGGCTTGAATTGGACCCAATATCTTTGTCATTAATGAGCTGAAACTTTGGCCAATTTCAATCCCTTTCAGGCCAATAATGAGAGAGTTTACTAAGGGAAATCTGGACAAATTGTAACCCAATAATGAGACAGTTTGCAATTACAGTTTGACGTGAAACCCATTTAGATAATCCACTTTGGGACAAGTCTTAGCCCATTTAGAGAAACCAATTTGTGTCAAGTTGTAACCCATTTGTAATCCCACCAAAGACCAATGTAGACAATCAAGCTAGAATCTAAATTCATTCTCTACTTGGATAAATTCAACACATTTGTTGAAAACTCAATATATTTAATGTTCTGATTGAATTGAGGTTATGGGTTCAGGGTACATGTTTAGTAAAGCCCAACCTATATGTCTGATGTAATCCGATTTATTTTCAACCCTCATTCAAGGTAGGTCTAAAACTATTTATAGTCACCATTTGAGACCATATTTAACCATTGTAAAGCGACATTTTGTTATGCACTGCTACTTTACATTCACACTTAGGCCCATGATACAGATTTATAGCTCTCATTTATTGGCCCATTTAAAGCCATACTTGGGCTAATTTTGACCCATATCTAAGGACAAACACGGGTTGAGTCTTCAACCTCAACTCATTTTTATTTGGCTATTTTTTTTAGCCTGCTTGGTCAAGGGTTCAAGCTTGTATTCAGTAAAAACCTTTCTTTTTTTAGCCAATCCACTGTAACTAAATCCTATTTGTAGCCAAACTCTGGAGTAACTTTAAGTCTATTAACAAATTTGATTTTTAGCTTTTTCTAGTAGTTTGCCGAGCCAGTTTTTAGTCCATTTAGGACTCTCTTTTAGTCTGTGTTTCAGCCCACCACATCTATCTATTTGGGATAGTTTTTGACCCAATTAGAGCTCTAGACTCGACCAAACTCTCAACCCATTTGCTGTCAAAATCTGGCTGTAACCCAGCTCAATTAAAATTATGCACAAAAGCACATTTTTCCTCTCTGTCTTTTTTTTTTTTCACTTAGTCACATCTTTTACGTATGAGCAATAATTACCGGGCCTAATATCAGGCTCGGGTCTGTAATTCATCACATGTTTGCATTTAGACCTAGTAACCAATTCTCTAGGTTGTTTAAGTTGGCAATGCATTAAATTCTATGTCATTTTTGGTGTGAGACACCGACCCCTAATTTTCGGGATTAGTGTTTACTTATTTGTGGATTAGTTTTCTAAAGTGATACTAGTGGTTGTTTGGTTGAGTTTGTGGGTTAGAAAGACCTTTCATTAGCTTTGGGGAGTTTTGAAAGCCAGTGAACCCAGTTAGTGGCCGTATGGTCCTATTTGTTTTGCGTGGTCAGCATGGGGAGGTTCTTTGTGATTCCCAAAGATTCCCATTTTGGCTTCATTTGACTAGTCTCGCTATTCTCTACTACTTTCGTGTTCGCTCCGTACCCATTCGAAGCTTCGAAAATCAGTTTCTCCAGCCCTGGGGGTAAACTGGTCTTTTCACATTGAATCCGGACCCAAATTTCAAGATCTCAGAACCATGCCAAAATTCTACTTTTTAAAAAATAGATTTTATGAGAAACATTTTTCTCTTCTTCGTCGATCGCATCCGGGGCCCAGAAATTGATGTTTTAATCCCGACAAGTTTAAGTGATGGTGGGACCCACACCCACCCTTTTATAAAAGGGCCAGCCATTCCTTCTTCCCCATTTGGTTCCAGCAGAATGAGAGAGAGAGAGAGAGAGGAGCTTCAGCTCCTTAGGGTTTTTTCCCTTTTCTCTCCTTCTTCTTGTTTTCTCACAAAACCCACCTCCAAGCTTACCAAAATGAGAGATTTGTGCCCTTCTTCTTCTTCCCCTCATCTCAAGCTCTCTATTGATGCCATTAGAAGAGAAATCCAGCCACATTGAGGTTCTCCTTGAGCTAGTCTTTTTCATTTGAAGCACACTCAAGTAAGCAATCCTTTCAATCTCCTAGATTTGTGTTTTCCTAGCTTTAGGGAGTCTCTACCTTCTTTATTGGGAGCTCTCTTCTTCTTGTTCTTTGGGTTGCCATTTTAGGGTTCTAAGGTCGGTTTATTTTGGGGGTTTTTGTGTAGATTGGAGATTTGTGGCTTGAGAGGGTGATTAGGAGCTTCATTAGCTACTTTGGAAACCAAGGCAAGTGGTTGAATATAATAAATTGATGATTTGATGTTTTCTTTGAATTTTCATTATTGTTTCCATTTATGATGCCATGGTTTATACAAGCATGCGAATAAATGTTTTGATGAGCTTCTCCTTCTATTTAGTCTTTTTGGAAACAAATGAATGCATTGCTTTTGGTTAAAGGTTATTGAGTCATTCTTCACATCTTCATTTATGTGGGTTGTTTCTTGCATTGAATGAAGTGAGTATCTTGTGAATTAATGTGATTCTTGGTTGCAATGGGATGGTTGTTGGAAGACTTGATGTGGTTGAAGTGGGTGGTAGGAGAGCCATAAATATTGTGTTAATAGTTGGTTTGAATGAGGTTGTGAAGAGAAGAGAAGTGGAGGTTAGGACTGCTGAAACGGAGTGTTTCTGAAGCAGTTCGCTCGAGCGAACCTCCATTCGCTCAAGTGAACCCTTCACAGAACTTCACTTGCTTGAGCTAACCACATACTTCGCTCGAGCCTTCCTGTTCCGGAGTAGTTCGCTTGAGTGACCTTATCATCGCTCGTGCGAACCCCTCACAGAACCTTGGTTGCTCGAGCCTCCCTTCTTTTTCGCTCGACCTTTTTTTATTCGAAGTAGTCTGCTCGAGCGAACTCAAATTCGCTCGAGCGACCCCCTTCCAGAGACTGGTTTGCTTGAGCCATTCTCCCAGTTCGCTTGACCCTTCCTAACTTGGACTAGTTCGCTCGAGCGAACTTATATTCGCTCGAGCGAACACCTCCCAGAGTGTTGTTAGCTAGAACGAACCTTTCAATTCGCTCGAGTGAACTGTACAGAATTTCTGGGCCAATTTCAAACATGACTAAAAGGTTAATTTAAGGTCTAGTGAGGTTGGTTTGGAGCCTTAATATGATGTGGAGGAATAAGGGGTTGTGTGGAGATTGATTTGAAATATAATCCCAATTTCCAGAGATTTATTGAGGATAATGGATTCATCTACTTATATAGAGATCCCAGGATGTCTCAAACCTTCCGGAGTACCATGCCATCAACTAAAATTGACATACGAGACCCTTTTACCTATTGTTAAATCCCGAAACCTCAATGTATGGTCCGAAAATATGTGAGTGTCCATAGTGTTTGCTTTTATCAAACCTTATACGTTTTTTATAGTTTTCGTATATCAGTACAAGTGGCATTTCAAAACCTCTGAAATTTGTAATTTGAGTAATCGATCAACCTTATACATTTTGATAAGGTATTATTGTTTGATTTTGACGAGATCTGATGCTTGAAGCAGCTTTGCCTATTTGTACTAGGATGAGGCTCCGTGTAGCTTTTGTTGTTGAGGAGGCAAAGTGACTCTTTTGGTGTCAAAAAATGCCCCCTCTAGGTACAGCGACGAATTGGATAGCCTTTGCAGTCGATGTGCCTTGAAGAAAATTTTGAAGGAGAACTTCTGACTTGACCAAGAGTCTCTGAGTATTTTTCTTGATAGAGTAGCCTTTTGAGTTTCCTAGGGGATTTTATGGCAGTGAGAGAGATCACGTACCATCTCAAGGCAAAATTTTAAAAATGACATTTGGATTGGGTTTTTGGGTTTTGGATTTTCCTTTTTGACCTTGTGGACCTAAAGGCTTTGTGTGGCGCATCAGGCGGTCAAGAACGGTTTTTTGGTTTTTGACCTTGTGACCTAACAAGCTGTATGTGGCGAGTTAGGGGGTCGGATTTTGGATTTTGATTTTGATCTTGTAACCTAACAAGCTGTATGTGGCAAGTTAGGGGACCGGGATTTTGTTTTTGTTTTGGCCTTGTGACCCAACAAGCTATATGTGGCTAGTTAGGGGACCATGGTTTGGATTTTGGTCACTATTTGGGACAATTTTGGGTACATTGGAGTGGTTTGGGTTTTTGTGGAATGTCAATTTCAAGGTTTTAGCTTAATTTGGTTCATGAGGTGGGATGGTTTGGTTTTTTGGAAACTCATGAGGCTTGGATTTTTTTTTTCTTTTGTATGGTCCAATCAACTCAAAGGAGGCATGGAACCATTTTTGTATGCTCTTGGTAAGAGGAATTTTGACTAAAAGCCACTTTTAGTGCTTAGGTGGTCAAACCTGGCTCATGTGGGCTAGCCCATGGGACCTTAAGCTTTAAAGATGGTTTAGATCTCATGTGGTGTCATTTTTGTAAAGAATATATAAAAATATCTCTTTTTGGTAGAAAATACCAAAAAATATTCTTACTTGGAGAGAATCTCTCAAGTTTCCCTGATTTTGGGAGAGATTTTCTCAAAGTATCTTTCTTTGGGATAAAGTTTCTCATAATCCCTCTCTTTTTGGAGAGAATTTTTCAAAAGATCTCCTCATTGTGAAAGAATATCCCATGATTCTTTTCTTTTAGGAAGTTTGTTAATCTGTAGCACTTACCTCCTTTCTTTTCTTCTCCTTTCCTCTTTTGGTTTGCTCTCTTCTATAAAATCAAGGGGAGGTTGGATATCTTGCTCCTTTTGCCTTCTTTTTGCAAATGTCTTTAAGAGTGCTCCAAGATCAAGGATTCTTGTTCTTCTTTAAGGATCTTCAAGCTTTTTCTTCTTCTTCTTCATCAATGGCTTCAAGTAAGTTTCTTTTTTTTTTCTTAAGAAACCCCATGTAGGAATAGAAAAGAGTTTTCATTCTTTCCTTTTCTTTTCTTTTTCTTTCTTTTTTTTTTCTTTTTCACGTGCATCCTTTTCTTTCACACGTTTTTTTTATTTTTTTTTCTTTTTCTTTCTTTCTTTCTTTCTTTCTTTTCCTTTCACCGTTTTTCTTCTTTTCTTTTTTTACCGTGTTCTTTTCGTTTTTTTTTCTTCTTTTTTTTTCTCTGTTTTTTTTTTCTTTTGTGTGTGGCCATACAGACAAGACCGTATGGTCATGGCCGTACGGCCACGTGGCCCGTAGGCATTTTTTTTTCTCTTTTTTTTTTGTTTGAAAAAAAGGAAACTTTCTTCCTCTTTTCTCTCCCTCTTTTTTTTTGGATTTCGAGACGCACATGTATGACAACTTTCCTTCTATGCATTTTTTTTCTTTTTAGAAAATAGAATTGGAAGTATGATAGTGCACACCTGGAAATCTTTTCGCAAGTCTTGGGATTTGGAGCTCGCAGCAATGTCGAGCCCTTTCTTGGTCTTGCGGGGATTTTCTGAGGAGCTTTGTAAGTTTTGGATTCTGGAGCTCACAGCAATGTTGAGCCCTTTTCCAGTCTTGCGGATATTTGAGAAGATTTGGTTTGATCTCGCAGCAATGTTTGAGTTCAAGCCTTCTTAAAAAATTTTCCATTGATTATGAGCTTGCAGCGATGTTGAGCCCATCTTCAAGCTCTTATTTCTTTCGGGGTGTTTTCCTTTTCTTCGGAATTGCCCCGGAACCATGCAAAGATTTCGCTACAATTTTTTTTAGCAAAATTCTGTCATTTTGATGATTGATTTTTCTCTCTTTCCATCCTTTGTAGGTAGTTCCTCTAGAACGAACAAGGATAAGGAGCCCGTCACTGATGCGCCCCGTCGTTCTACCAGATCCTCTAATGTGGTCATACAGTAGGCTTGGGAAGAGGTCTAGTATGTTGAAAGGAACTTGGAAGAGTGTGACTCGTTTAGACGAGATGAGATGAGGCAACATTTGATTACCCTCAAGGGTGAGGGGTTTTATAAAATCATGGTAAGCAATCGTCCCTAGGTCACGGACGATTAGAGCATTGTGCCCAAGCCTACCTTCTTCTTTGGTGATGCCGTCCCCAACGATTCAACAGACGAAAGGAGATGTTTTCAGTTCTCTTTCACAGTTGATGGTGGGAAGAGAACTGTTTCTACCCGGTCGACCTTCGATCGGACTATCTCGATCATGAGCCTTTCCTCCACATGCTCAAAAAGGGAAGATCCTCCAAGTTGGGTGAAGAGGACAAACATGATCAAGACCGGGGTTTTGTTGGCGGCCCTTCTGGTTTTGTAGAGAAGTCGCCTGCCCGTATGGACATTTTGATGCTGGCCACCGGCTACCAAGGTTCAGACCATCCTTCGGTCGATTTGAGACCGGTTGGCCTTGGCATTTTCAAGGGCGATGGTAGCAATTGGGTGAAGCCTTTTCGATTTCGTGGCCGTTTCAGTGCTGACTCAAGTTGGGAGTCATGGACTGATCACATCCTGTAGATTGGCGGTGCCATTCTGAAGGAGGCCGAGATTTTTGACGCGGTTCGCGCTTTTCGGCAAACCATGGTTTTCTCCAATGAGGCCTTCATGGCCATGCTGGAGTCGTTCCTTCCACAAACCAACACCTTCGTTGTCACGAATGGTGAGATTGGTTTTTCTTTAAAGGAACCGAGCGCCATTACTGGGCTGCCTATCCTCGGCAATCTTTATGTGGAGTTTATGCCTATCGACAGCGTCCTTGAGGAGCAGTCTGAGGAGTTTAGGCTTTTGTACTTTCATCTCGTCGCCTTCTACGATTTTTTGAAGGAGAAGGAGGGCTCAAAAGTCCGATGTAGCAGTTGGAGGAGTGGTAGCTTTTTGTCTTCCAACTTCTTTGACAGTGGGGAGTCTTCTAAGAGTATGACCCAGGAAGCCAGGGCTAAGAACCCGGATTCGAAGAAGATCTCTGTCATGCGAGAGAATTTGAGGGTATTCTTCATAAGCACAGACGCTATTCATTCTGACATTGCGCTGCGGAGGGATCTAGCTGTCTTCCTCACTTATTGGCTGGGTGAGGCTGTTTTAGCAGGAGGAGATGGAACGCACATCAAGCCGCACTGCATTTTTCCGGCTTGTCAGATGGCGTTTGGAGAGCGGCTTGCTTTGGTGCCTGCTCTTTACTCCTATTTATGCACCGAACTGCAAGCTTCTGCTTTCCTGGTTCAGATTGGGCTTCCATGAATAGGGTATTTTCAGCCCATATTTTCTATTCGTGGTATGTATACCACTATCCCACTTTCCACCGATTGGGTGCTGCTCAGGACGATGACCCCGTTTATGATTCGGTTGGCTAGAGCGAAGCCTGTTTCCGAATCTCTTTTATCTGCCCGTTTGAGGATCCGACGATTTTGGGACGTCGAGATGGGGCAGTCTTTAGTAAAGCTTTCTCCGGGTTTGCGGAAGAAGGCTTTTGATTCTGGTGTCTCCCATGATTCGACCAAGGCAGGGTCGGGGAGACACTACTCTTTGACAAACGCAGAGAGGAGTTGGCTACTTAACATACGTGTCGGCACGATGGTGTACCACAGACATCTTTTCGTCGACATCCAGCCGTATGTTCCTTCGCGTTTTGCCATGCAGTTGGGCTTCTCTCAAGGCGTTGTTGGAGCGCCTTCGAGCAAGGTAAAGCGTTTTGGAGGTCTGCAGGATGGGAGAAATGCATGGGCGTTTTATAGCACGGAAGACACTACCGCCATGATTTCTTATCCTGAGTTGCCCACTTTCCGGACTGCTGGCTTCACTAAATGGTTTATGGAGAGCTTTTCAGCATATCGGGGGCTTTCCAAGAAAGAGCTTGATGTAAAGCAGTCTTCCGGGAAGGGCCTTGGGAAGTTAGATTACGTCCGCCGAGAGGAAGTTCTGGCTTTCCTTTCTGGAGAAAAGCATAGAATAGGTTTCCTCGAGGACCAAGAAGTCATCAGATCGGGAGCTGCACAAGAGGTACTTGGTGAGGTCTTGGAACAGCTTGCCGAGGAGGAAGCTGAGGTCGCTCCTTGGATATAAGTAGAGCGAGCAAAGGCTTCCATGGAGTCTACTGGCAGGAGCAGACCTTCCAGTGAGGACTCTAGCGAGAGGCCCGATTTCGATGGTGGGGAGGGTGCTTCCAGCAGTTCGTCCTGTAGGAGTAAGAGGAGAAGAGGACAGCGCCGAAGTCAGAGGCGGCACGAAAGCTCCCCTGATCTGGAAATTCCTTCCACCATTGTTAAGGAGGCATCAGGGGATGATGATGAGCCTCCAGAGTAGAGAAGCCGAGGGGAAGAGACCATTGATGATGGTATGCTTTTCCCTTTTCTCTTTCCGTTTCTTTTCTTTCATGAGAGCTTTTGTTTCGATCTACTTCTTTCTTTCTTTTGGCAGAAGAGGTTCCGGTCGATGAGGCCGTGACGGATCCTATCGTGGCATCTGAGGAAGAACTTAGAGATTCTGAAGTAAACCCAGAATCTCCTCCTGGTATGACTTTTTTTTCTTCTTTTTCTTTTTGTTTTTCTCTACCGTCGCTTGCTGACATGCATTTTTGTTTCTTGCAAGCTGACTTGCCAGAAGATTTCGACGACTTTGAGCCATCCATGGACACAACTTTTGATGATGCTTCAGATGAGCTCATGGAGGCAGAAAGCATTCCGCTGGTCGTCGAAGAAGCTACTTTGTAGTGATAGTCTTGATATTTTGATTTTTGACTAGATCATATTCATACCTTTTTCATCTTTCATTGGCAGGTTATGAGGTGACAGAAGAAGTTCCTCTATCTTTTTCAGAACCGGAGCAGTGGGTACCTTTGACCGATCCAGGAGTAAGGGCTTCTTCCACCAGTTTTGATGAGGCAAAGGCGAGTCCGCCTACTGAAATTCCTTCCCCAGCGGCTCCGGTTGGAAAGAGCTTCTTGACTACTCTTCCAACAGTGCCTGACACAGATAGTCGACCAACGGAGCATGGCGAATCTTCATCTGAGCCATCCCATCAGTTTGCGAGGAAGGTGTTGAAGAGAGTCTTGTGCTCATGGGTTGAGACTCTTTCTTCTGGCCATTTGGAGGCTAGTTTCGGCAAGGTGAAGCATGTGCAGGACATTCTTGCCGATAGCGAATAAGTCGGTCTGGACATTACAGATGCCAAGGCTTTTGTTGATGAAGTCATCGCTCTAAGCAACAAGTCGACTGAGACCAAGAGCTTTCCGAATGATGATTTCTTCAACGAGATGTTTTTGAAGCCTTCCAGCGAGGTCAAATCTGAATTGAATGAGATCTCGCGGACTCGGAAGCAGTTCGTTTGGGAGAGGAGCGTCACCGAGTTGGCTATTATTGAGTTGACACAGGACCAGCACTGTCTTGATAGGGAGGTCACTAAAGCAAGACAGTACCTTGAGCTATTGGAAGAACAAGCCGCTGCCAAGTGGACTGCCACTTTGAAAGCTAGCGATAGAGAGAGGACTCTCATTCGCCAAGTTGAGGAGGTCGAAAGCAATCTCCGGAGGAAGACTTAAGAATATGAACAATGACAGATTCTCAGGGAAGAGCTTCCTCGTGTTGAGGATGGATCGCGACGGCCTACTGCTTTTTATGGAAAAATTATGAAGAAACGCGGCCTGGAAGCTTTGGAGGCTAATGCCAAGAGTTTGCTTAAGGAGTTAAGCCTTTGGTTGAAAACCATGTCGGACTAGCCTCCTGATTCGTAACAAACTTTTTCTTCTTTTCTTTTGGTACCTCCATGTATAAACATTTTTGGTACTCTTTTTTTTTTGTATCCCCTTATTTCACTTAAATTCACTTTTGATTAAAACATAAGCAAAAATTGAATGGGAATGGTTTGTTTGAAAATTTGATCAAAAGGTTGTCATTTTGTGAAAATCTTTTGTCAAGTGGTTGTTTTTAGGCATGAAAGCTAGATTTTGTGGCAAACAGCCTGGTTTTTTTATGGCTTGAAAGCCGAATTTTAGATGGCATGAAAGCCGACTTTTGATTGTGGCATAGGAGCCAAATTTTGTTTGTGGCATGGAAGCCGATTTTTGGCATGAGAGCCGATTTTTGTGGCGTGAAAGGCGAGTTTTGGTTTTTGTGGCATGAGAGCCAAAAATTTTGTGGCATGGGAGCCAAATTTTGTTTGTTTGGCGTGAAAGCCAGATTTTGTGGCATAGAAGCCGAGTTTTTTTAAAACCAAGTTTTGTTTTGTTGGCATGGAAGCCAGATTTTTTATTTTTGGCATGAAAGCCAGATTTTTGGTTTTTGGCATGAAAGCCAGGTTTTTGGCATGAAAGTCGGGTTTTTGGCATGAAAGCCAGGTTTTGGCGTGAAAGCCAAGTTTTTGGCATAAAAGTCGGGTTTCTTGGTTTTCAAAATGCAAGTATCGACTAAGAGCCGCCTCCCTGCTGAATGGTATTGCATGTATCGATGGAATGTCGCTTCCTTGTTCATTCGGTTGCGAGTATTGATGGAATTTCGCTTCCTCGCAGATTTGGATGCAAGTATCGACTGAATGTTGCTTCCTTTCTTTTTCCTCAAAAATTTGGTTTTGTGGGTATCGATGGAATGTCGCCTCCCCACGATTTTTGAAATTTGAGGTTTTTTCGAACCTTTTTTTTTATTTTAAATTTGGGTTGTGGATATCAACTGAAATGTTGTGTTTCCATTATTTTTTTTTTGAAATTTTTTGCAAGTATCAACGAGGTGTTGCTTTCTTGCGATTTTGAGGTTTTGAAAGTATCGAATGGGGTTCGCATCCTTCAGATTTCTGGGTTTTGTGTGAGTATCGACTAAACGTCGCTTCCCCACGGTTTTTTGCAAAACCATTTTTTTTGTTTAAAGACACGAGGGTCGTAAATTTTGACTCAAGACCATCTTTAGTGGTAAAAGTCAGGGTGGACTAGGGTGGAAATTCCCGAGTCCTGATTTTTGTTTCAAACCATGAATTTTGGGTTCAAGGATCGAAAGTTTTGGTCAAGTTAGGGAAGAGGCTCCTAAGCTTGGATTTTGGGTTTGATTTTGTTTTTGTTTTCTTTTTTTCTTTGAACAATGAAACATTGAAAGTAAGCTTTGTCTTGGGTTTTTAGAAATTTCAACATAGGGACGAAAACTCTAAAAGGGGTGGGTTTGACGAGCAAGTACCTAGGAATAGGCTTTGTCCATGCAGGCATCGCTCTAACCCGATGTAGGAACTCTTCAAGGGTAGTACCGCTTCAAGAAGTTACCACTGATGGGCAGTATACATCCGTCACCCTCCATATTTAGAAGAGCATATGCACCATTGGAGAAGACTTTGTCGATAACGAAGGGTCCCTCCCATTTTGGTTCGAATTTGCCTTTGGATTTGTGGGCAAAAACCATTGGCCTTTTCACCGCAAGAACCAAGTCACCCTTTTTGTGGGCGCGTTGCCTGACCTTTTTGTCAAAAGATCCTACCATGCGTGCTTGGTAAAGCTCAACGCTTTGCAGAGCTTCGAGTTGTCTTTCATTGAGATTATCCAGTTCTTGGAGTCTCAATTTGACGTTGCTTTCTTGCGTCATGTCATTTTGTAGAGATGCCCTTAAAGAAGGAATTTGTACCTCTAGGGGGACAACTGCTTCACATCCATAGACCAAGGAGAATGGTGTGCTATGGGTTGGTCCTCGAGCGGTAGTCCGGTAGGCCCATAAAGCTTCAGGCAGTTTGTTGCTCTAGTCTCTTTTGTGATTAGAGAACATTTTCTTGAGAATTTTGCAGAGTGTCTTGTTGAAGGCTTTTGCTAGTCCATTCGCTGCTGGGTTGTACGAAGTCGAAGGAAAACTTTGGATTTTGTATTTGTCGTAGAACCTGTAGAATCTGTGATCCCGGAATTGTGGTCCGTTATCGTGGACGAATCTTTTAGGTATGCCGAAGCGACAAATGATGTTGGTTCGTAAGAATTGAAGGACTGACAAGGTCTTCATTTCACTGAACGCAAATGCTTCTGACCACTTGGAGAAATAATCCGTAGCGGCGAAGATGAAGCGATGACCTTTGCTTGACGGGGGAGAGATAGGACCTATGATGTCCATACCCTAGGCTTCAAAGGGCCATGAGATCACTGTAGGATGTAGCCATTCTGGAGGCATGTGTACATAATCTCCATGAATTTGGCATTATTGGCAACGTTTAGCAAATTGCATTGCGTCAGCCACCATGGTAGGCAAATAATCACCTAACCTTTTTATCTGATCGTAGAGCTTAGGACCAGCCTGATGGGCTCCACAAAGACCAGCATGAACTTCTTTTAGAGTTTCTTCCGCCTCTTGTTGTAACAAGCAGCGTAGAAGTACTCCATTAAAAGATTTTCTGTAAAGCATTTTGGAGGGAATATCCAAATGGAAGTTTGGGGCTCGTCTTTGAATGCTTACTCGCTCTTTTGGATCTTCAGGTAGGATTCCGAACGTAATATAATCAATGAACGGATCCCTTCAATCGCCAATCGGAGGTTAAAGGATGGAAATCCGACCTTCGACCACTCGGTGGCATTCAACAACTGCTTGGTGTGTATTGAGAGGAGGGAGAATCCTTCTTTGACACACTATAATTTGTATGTTTTCCCCTTCTTGGATTGCCATGGATGCAGCAAGTCCAGCCAGGGCATCTGCACGGATGTTCTCACCTCTGCGGATGTGGGTGATGTGACAAATGTCAAACTATTGACGAAGCGATTCCGCCTTGTTGTAGTAAGGCAACAGATCAGGCTTCCTGATTTCATATTTTTGATTCATCTGGTTGACAATCAGTTGGGAGTCTCCAAATGCTTCTAGCATGGTGATGCCGGATTCGAGGGCGAGTTCCAATCCTAAGATCAGGGCTTGGTACTCAGCTGCATTGTTTGAACATGGTTCCAGTAGCGAAAATTCGTGTGGAATCATGTACTTGTCGGGGTTAACAAAGAGAATGCCAATTCCCGATATCGACTTTCCTTTTTCATTTGTCCTGGTTGCACCATCGAAGTACATGTTCTAGGAGGCATTTGGTGAAGAAGTCTCCACGCTGTAGACAGGTTCGTCTGAGTGGAGAATCCTTAGGCAGTGGATGCTCTGCGAGAAAATCTGCCAGAGCTTGACCTTTGATTGCTTTCTGCGGTACATACCTAATATCAAATTGTGACAGAAGGATGGACCATTTTGCTAGCCGGGCATTGAGAGAACCTGCTTTTGTGACAAGGACTTTTAAGAGATTGATCCTCGATATCAGGTATACTGTGTTTGACAACAAATAGTGACGCAGCTTTTGTACAACGAACATCACTGTCAGGCATTCTTTTTCGACTGGAGAGTAGCGATGCTCTACACCTACCAACATGCGACTGAGGTAGTATACAGCAGCTTCTTTTCCTCCAACATTTTCTTATGCAAGTAGAGTGCCCAAAGAATAGTCGAGAGCTCTTATGTACAAGATGAATGGTTTTCCGGTTGTGGGAGCAGCCAACATCGAAGGTTTGGTCATATATGACTTGATGTCTTGAAATGCAGCTTCACATTCAGCATCCAAAACAAAGTCTACACCTTTATTCATCAGGCAAGAAAATGGACGACACTTTCCTGATAGATTGGAAATGAACCGTCGGATGTATGCCAATCTTCCTTGAAGCCCTTTTAGTTCTCTTAGGGTTCTTGGACATGGCATTTCTAGAATTGCCTGGACTTTGATGGGGTCGAGTTCTATTCCAGCTTTCCGAACTATGAATCCGGGGAACTTACCCGATGAGACACCGAAGAAGCATTTGAGGGGATTCATTCGCAGTTTGTGTTTATGAAGTCGGAGGAAAACTTCTCGAAGATCTTGGAGATGGTCTTCTTTTCTTTTGCTTTTGACAACGAGGTCATCAACATAACATTCGACCATCTTGTGCTGCAGATCTTGGAATATCTTCATCATAGCCCTTTGATATGTTGCACCGGCATTTTTTAGACCAAATGGCATGACAGTGTAGCAATACATGCCAAATGGGGTCTGAAAAGATGTATGCCTTTCATCTTCGGGATGCATCTTTATCTGGTTGTAGCCAGAGAAGCCGTCCATGAAAGTCATTCGCTCAAACCTGCATGTGTTGTCAATCATTACCTCCGGTATGGGGAGCGGGAATTCATCTTTGGGGCAAGCATTATTCAGGTCTCTATAGTCAATACAGACTCTGATTTGCCCTTTTTTCTTTCTCACAGGGACGATGTTGGCCAACCATTCAGGATGCTGTTCCTCGCGAATGAAGCCAACATTTTTGAGTTTCTGAACTTCTTGTTCAATTTTGTCCATCACATCAGGATGGAATCTTCTTTGGCCTTGTTTTACAGGCTTGACATTTTCTTGCAAGTTGAGTTTGTGAACTATTATTTTGGGATCTAAGCCAGGCATTTCAGCGTAAGACCATGCAAAACAATCAACAAACTCATGAAGAAAAGAGACATACTCGGGTAACTCATCAGCCTTTATATTCTTGCTTATGAATACAAGACGTGGGTTATCTGGTGTTCCCAAGTCTATCTTTTGAACAGGATCTTCTGTTGGAAGGTTTGAAGGTGGTTCCTCCACAATATTTTCGGAGGCTTCCAGCTCAACAAGACCTTCTGGATTTCCAAGGGCATTTTCAGACCATGGCTCCGCTTCTGTCCATAAATCATCTTGATCGGTATTCTTCTCAAGACTTGCTATGAGATGATCCCAATCACCAGCTGAAACTGGGTCGAAGTAAGGCACTTCTTTTGGAGACGATGGCTCTTCTGAATCAGAGAACCGTGCGTCTGTGTCATCGGACAATTGCTCTTCATCATCAGAGAAATCGTACCAATTTGATGAGCTTCCTGGGTCTTTGTCGGGTAACTCTTCAAAAAGATATCCAGGGAGATCGATGTCTTCATTGACACAAGATGTTGAGGCCTGGTCAGCAAAATGACTTTGCAGCCTTTGTTTTAGCTGTCTCATCGGAATGTCAGAATCAAACCCCAATCCGTATGAAGACTTGTCTATGCGACGGTGGAGTTTCCAATCTTCCAACTGACTTTTGATCGGGGTGGTTCCAAGGGTATAAGAATACCACAACCACCTCCCAAACAAATTGGATTTTGAGCGTCATAGCCCATTTTCTTCATGATAGCTTGCGCCATTGGACTATACAAGGTTAGTTGAGGCATACCTTCATTTTGGAAAGGCTCAAGCAAGGAAGTTGATGAAGAAGCGTTTGATCTATGGAAGAAGATTGGTTTCTCTTCTGCCGATGTTACCGGAACAATAAAGGTAGCAGATACAGGATCTTCTACATTAGCAAGTGTCTCCAATAGAGCGAGGGCAGGCTGAACTTCCTGAGTATCAGGTTGGTTTGGCGATGTATCGTCTTCAGTCTCGGAGTCCGAATCCGTGTCTTGTATGATAGACACGAAGGAAACAACAAACTTGCCCCCCGTCTTTTGCTTTGTCTTCTTTGCCTTAGTAGTGATTACCAAGGGTTTGGAAGGTTTGAAGGAGACAACGAAGGGAGACGGATTGCTCTCTCCGGATTTGTCGGAAGGTTTGTTTTCTTCCGATGATTGCTGAGGAGCCTTGCCTTTGTCTTTTTGGAGATTGCTGGCAAAGGATACTATTTTCTCCTCCTCCTTCTCTTTCTCGTCCTTGTACATCTGAGAGTCTGCAAAATGGACTTCTTTCCCTTTAAAGGGCTTTTTGTCTGCAAACACTTGATGTATCAAGCCATCGTCACCAACAAACTTGATGCACTGATGTAGAGTCGAACGAACGACACCGTTCTTGTGTATCCAAGGGCATCCGAGAAGGATGTTGTAGTATGAAGGGGTTTTTTTTGCATATACGATGACCTCAGAGATAAGATCATCGATTTGCAACCTAAACCGGATTTTTCCAATGGGCCTTTGAGCACTCCCATCGTATCCAAAGGTGGACACAGATATGTGGCTTAGTTTGCTAGGTGGGATACCCAGCTCTTCGAGTGCCGAAGTAGAGATACGGTTGAGTACAGAATCCGGGACGATCTGGACTCTGTGTATCGTCATCTCTTTGATGTACCCTGTGAAGTACAAGGGTCGGTTGTGCTTCGTCTCACCTAGCAGGAAGTCTTCCTTATTGAAGGCAATGGTAGCACTTGCTGCGTTTTGGACCGAGAGGCATTCAGTGCAAGGTCCTCCAGCTTCTTTCCTTTCTCCCTTTGAGGAGGTTTTTGATTTTTTGGCCCTATAGTCCATTTCAATTTGTAGGACTTGTGGGGCATGTTTGTCGACATCCATATTCAGTCTTTCTAGTTCTGAAATGAGACTATCACGAGTTTGTGGTGACATTCGTAATAAGTCTAGGATGTGCAGTCGTGGAAGTATGTGTTTGAAGTGATCGATCAAGTCATACTTGAAAGCCTCCTTGGGGCCTGCATTTTCATTATGATCGCCGCTTGGGGCATTTACAGCTTATTTTTCCGAAGGATTTACATAAGAAGAAGAAGAAGGTTGGTTGTAGTTTTTGTGGTAATCCCGGCTAGAGCGGGTACCTTTTCCAACTTCAAAAGCTTCTAGAGGTGGTTCTTCTTTCGGAAGACCCCCTTGGGGCTCAAGGGGCCGATCCACCTCATTTACTAAAAAAGCCTCTGCAGCAGCATTGCCGTCTTCAATTATTGCGTTGCATGGAGCATTTTCCGGGAACAAGTCCTGAACAGCTTCTAACAACTTTTCTTATTTGTCTAGTATTTCATCGGTCCAGACATCTCCAATGAGGTTTGGTACCTGGGACCAATTGACTGGGTTTTCTTTGAAGACTTCGTCAGCCAGAGCTTCTCCATGGTGATCAGTCGGAAGAGGCTTGAATTCTAACGTCACCGTTTCAGGAGACGATGGCTGAGAAGATGCTATCTCAATGGAAGTCACCCGAGAATATGTAGCTCCAGAAGATATGCTACCGGATGCATTCTGAGAGTCCGTGGCCTCAGCAGATGAAGCTTTAGAGGCACTATCATCCTGAACTATCACATTGCAAGCAACTTCTATAGAAGATGCCTCCACAATGGACTGTTGGGAATCGGACTTATCCTCCGATGAAAGAGGATCATCAATCCAGCAACTTTCTTCATTTTCCGGAGTCACTGGAGGAGATGCTTGTAGATTTTCCGGGACTTCCGGTTCTGGATTTTGATGAAGTTGGTTGATGTGATCCTGCTCCTGCTCTATGGCGAGACGTTGCAAGATCCTCGTATATTCTTCAAGATCGGGCGTAGTAGCTAGATCTTCTTTTTCATCTGCTCTTTGTGGTTCAACCTGATTAGGATTCACTAGAGCATTTGTTTGTGCTATGTCAACAGCATTTTGAGCAACCTCTTGGTCTTCATCAT
Source organism: Persea americana (assembly GCA_029852735.1). Lineage (NCBI taxonomy): Eukaryota > Viridiplantae > Streptophyta > Magnoliopsida > Laurales > Lauraceae > Persea > Persea americana. The sequence goes on from CM056816.1 coordinate 23,447,662, forward strand.
CATTAGACCAGGATCCTTGTGGCTAGAAGCGGTTATACCAGATTACTGGCATAAGGTGGGATTTCGGGATCCATTCTTCTCGGAGAGATATTCTCCGATTTCAATGGATTCCTCCCATTCATCTGTATCATTAGCAGTGTCACTGGACTCGCATCCATTCATGGAGAATCCAACTACCGAGTTACAAGAGTATGATGCCCCCTGCATAGTCTCATCCTTGAGCCGTGGTGGGATGAAATCACCGAGGGTGAATTTTCTTACCCCTCTTGAAGCCTTGGGAAGAGACTCCTCTGTTGCCCCCAATGAAGCGGTAGAGGAGGTTTCTGCCTTTTCAGTGACCTCTTGTTTTGTTTGAGCCTTCTCCTATTGTTTGAGCTTGCGAAGTTGTCTCTTAGCTTGCCTTCGCTGTTGAGCGGTCGACTTTGTTTTAACTATCTCCCAATTTTCATCTTCTAGGAGATCGAGATGCACCCATATGGGTTGTCCCTCTGGTGTTGGGTAAGGCACCAGCTCTTGGGACGTCTAGGTCATTTTTATCACCTTGAAGGAAGTAGTGAGTTTTTCCTTTGGTGATTTGGATGTTTGTCCGTATGACACCATGCTAACGAAGGCGGACCCATAGTTTTAATCAAAGGTAATGACTCCGTTTTTCCACATCTCGTTGATCTTTTCTCTCACAACGAAACATTGGTTGAGAGGATGCGAGACCATTTAGTGGTATGGACAATATCGGGGATCATTGGTTTTACCAACATCTCCCGGTCTTTTGGGGTCAGGCAAGGTGAGTTTACCATTTGCCAAGAGAGCCCCAAATATTTTTTCAACATCTTCATCGAATGGGTATTTCTTCTCTACTCGTTCTTGGAAGGCATCAGAGAGTTCAGGTCTCTTACCTGCAGCTTTGTTTTCAGCTTTCTTTGGCGGCTGAGGGGCTAACTTGGTTTGCACATTGAGAACCTCCTTTTTCTTTGGCTTGGAGGTTGGAATGGCGGTCGGCTCCTTCTTTGATGACTTTTGACTGTTGAGGTCTTTGATCATCGTTTCAGCCTCCATAGATGCTTCTAGGAGTTCTCCCAAGTTCTTTGATTTGTTGTTGATGATCATGGAGCGGATCCTTGCTCTCATGTTGTTTCGGCAAATGTCGACTAGCAACGCTTGTGGTAGCACATCTGAGCATTTGTATGCCATTGCTTTCCACTTGTGAATGAAGTCGTAGTCGACTCATTCTCTCCCTGTTTAAGGCTGCAAAGCTGAGCCATAGTAACAGGATGATCCTTACCTTTGAAGTGGGTCAGGAAACGTGTATCTAACATGGTCCAGTTTTGAATGAAGTCCTCTGGCAGAGTGGAATACCAATAAAAGGCCGTACCTTTTAGGGTACTTGTAAAAAGACGGATCTTGAGAGCATCTTGATCCGCAATCGTTCCTGTCAGGATCTTGAAGTGGATGACGTGCTGTCTAGCTGAACCTTTCCCCGTATATGTTTGGAGAAGAGGTTGTTTGAACTTTGGGGGAAATGGAACCGAGTCCATCCATAAGGGATATGGTGGCTTGATCCCATGCTCCTTCAGTGTATCCTCTTCTTTTGCTTTGGCGAGAATATCGTCAACGTCCTTTTTAGTAAGGGTGCGTGACTCATCTTCTCCGCCATTTGCCTTATCTTGGGGAGGAACTTCCTCATTGTTCGGTGGACGCTGGAGAGTGAGAAGGAGGTTTTCCATCAGAACCTCTATTCTCTACTGTCCTTGCTCTAGCTGCTGAATGCGTAGAGCCATGTCGTTATGTGGTGGTGGTTGCTCAGAGTTTGTGACCAAGACATTCATCCTTCGTGAGTCGAAAGAGGATACTGTCTTAGTGACTTAGCTGGAGCTCATTCTTCTAGATGAAGAGCGCGAGGAATGATCACTCCGGTGTCCTTGGCTCGAAGGAGTGGGAGAGTCTTCCTGATGTCTTCTTGTTCGGGAGACGCTGCGAGTCACCGGTCGTTTGACATGTATTTTTGTTGCTGATTTCTGCCGTCTTTTGGTTTTGCCAACCATGTGGATAGCAGCAACTTGGTCGGGTCTTTTCTTTTTGACCCATTTTTGGGAGATTTGAAGCTCAGAATGCTGGGCTCTTTGCTTCTCTAATCTCTTTTGTCGATATACCGTGCGGCGACTTATGCGACGAGCAATTTGAGCTTCGGTTAGCTCGGGCTGTGCTCTAGCAATGAAGGACGTGGTCCCTCGCGCGCAGCAACCGAGCTTGTCTCCTATGAAGACTGGCATGGACAGGATCTGGACGCGGTCCTTGGCCTGTCGCAGTGAAGCTTTAAATTTTGCAAGCTCGGCCCCTGTTGAGATGAAGGGTCGAGTTGTAGGAGAGCAGGCCCTGGCAGGTTCTTATCGAGGCCTTGTGATGCACTACTTGATTTTGGGCTTGTATGAACAAGCCGGCTCGTGCTGAGTTGTTTTGGTAGTTCGGTGGAGGGTAGGTCTCTCCACTTTAATGTAGGCGAGAGGATAGAACCTATTCTCCTTGAGAGGAGCCAGGTATGTTGGCTTTGCAGATGTCCGAGACCTTCTTTGTTTTGGCGAAGATCGCGGGGACCAAGTCATAGGACAGAGCTTGCTTTTTGTAGGTTGAGGCTTCGTGGGATTGCCACGGGCCTCGAGTTTCTTGGTGACCACCTTTGGTGTCAGGGCAGTGACACGTTGAGGGGCGGTCTTCTGCTTCTTAGCAGGCACCGTCTCTTCTGCTGGTAGTGGGAATGGTCCCAGTGACCCGAAGACGATGGTCCGAGGAGTGGAGGTCGACCCGGTGTTTTGGGAGTTACCGAGGGATGTGACGCTTCGGCAGCTGGCGGGGCGCTTGAAAGTGCCCTTGCTTTGCTTCTCTTGAAGCATGACTTGGTACTTGTTTTCGTCAAAGGTGATGGTCAACGAAGCTGCCATTGTTAGTTTTGGGAAAACTTTTCTGAAACAGGACCACATCCATTAGTAATCACAAGAATATGGTGATCATAAATGGGTTATACTATGGTTTTGTCTTTTCAAATCGCTCAGGGGCATGGCCCGTTCGAAGTGTAATGACGAAGGCAAAAAGCCATAGAGGGTACAATTGTTCCGAACGCAAGTACGGTCAGCTCGAAATGAGCGTTTCAGGGACTGCTAGAAGCAATTGTAAACCTTAATTCAAATTACAGAGAAGCGAAGCACACTCGAGGTAAAATGATATAAGGTTAGAGATACAAATGTGTCGGTCGCGAATACAATAGACCCGAAAGGGCGTACTAGCACCGCTAGGCACAAATGTTGTAAATCGCATCCTTGGAAAAGGACACGAGATGGGATTTTTTTTTTTTTGAAATGTCAAGATTGGATTCACAAAAGAGAGAAAACGGTATTCCAATCCGAATACAAGCTCAAACACTTCTGCGAGCCTAAATCCGAAAAAGGAAAGAACCAGGATTTCTCAGATTTGAATCCAATAATGACGGGAGTTTCTTTTTTGAAAAGTCAAGATTGAATTCACAAAAGAGGGAAAATGGCATTCCAATCCGAATATAGGCTCAAATATTTCTGCGAGCCTAAATCCGAAAAGGAAAGAACCAAAATTCCTCCAATTTGAACACAATAATGACAGAAGCTTTTTTCTTTCTTTTTTTTTTTTTTTTTTTGAAGAGTGCACATAAGTCTTCCAATTCGGTTTTATGAAACCTTAATGGATAGATTAGCCCCCAGGTAAGGGTAGGATTACTTAATGAACCTGTTTGAAGGACCCTTACCTCGAACAGTCTAGCTGCCTCCACACCTTGGACAAGGCTTTTCTTAGATCCACTTTGGTCAAAGAACGCAATTGGTGCAACCTTGGTGTTTTTTATTTATTTATTTTTTTTTTGAAAAAGATCTCCAATGGACCCATCAAAGAGAGGAATATGGCCCCTCCCAATCCGAACGTTGGCTCAAACATTTCTGCGAGCCATTGTGCGAAAAGGAAAGAACCAAAGTTTCTCCAATTTGAATCCAAAAGAAAGAAATTTGAAAACCTTTTTTTTTTTAACTTTTTTTTTTTTGGAAGATTTCCAATGGACCCATCAAAGAGAAGGAAATGGCCCCTTCCAATCTGAACGTTGGCTCAAACATTTCTACGAGCCATTGTACGAAAAGGAAAGAACCAAAGTTTCTCCAATTTGAACCCAATGGAAAAAAAAACTTGAAAAGTTTTTTTTAAAAATTTTTTTTTTTTTGAAAGATTTCCAATGAACCCATCAAAGAGAGGAAACTGGCCCCTCCTAATCCGAACGTTGGCTCAAACATTTCTGCGAGCCATTGTACGAAAAGGAAAGAACCAAAGTTTCTCCAATTTGAATCTAATGAAAGGAATTTGAAAAGTTTTTTTTTTTTTAACTTTTTGTTTTTGAAAGATTTCCAATGGACCCATCAAAGAGAGGAAAATGGTCCCTCCCAATCTGAACGTTGGCTCAAACATTTCTGCGAGCCACTGTACGAAAAAGAAAGAACCAAAGTTTCTCCAATTTGAATCCAAAAGAAAAAAAACTTTTTTTTTGTTGAGAAAAGAAAGAATGGAAACGAGTTCAAAGAAAGAAGTTTCCAAAGAATCCCATCTCATGTTTTTTTTTTTAGATATAAGATCCAACATAGGGCACCAACTAGGAAGGAGCCAAGGATTCTAAGTATCGTGTTCTCAAATGAATAAGTCCCACCGGGTATGCCAACTTGATGGACCCATCTTTTTCTTTCTTGCCTTCCTCCGTCCCAGGTCCGCCGAGGTGCGGCGGGACGAAGAGAAAAAAAAGAGCAAGCATCAACATTTTTTTGTATGAGTATGCCAGATTTTCTATCTACTTGGAATTTGAAATGGTGATCCGGAGATTCACCTTCACAAGTAGAAAGGAAATTAAACTTTTTTTCTAACTTTCCATTGCACATATATTTTAAAGAAAGAGACAAATTTAGAATGCCGTGAAAGGCGATTTTTTTTAGTTTGCTGTGAAAGGCAGTTTTGTGCTGTAGAAGGCGATTTTGCCGTGAAAGGCGATTTACAAATCTCATCAGTGATGAAAGACAAGAATTGTGATTTTTTGTCTCTTTAAAAAATACAAAATACAATAGAGAAGAAAGAAAGCGGGATCTGACTTCTCAAGCGATTGTGGGGACTCGTTCAGACCGACGGTCGGGAGTCATGTATGGACTCCGCCATCGTCCTTCAGATGAGAACAGTTGATGCTTTAGTTCACTTGGCTTGGCTTGGACCTCGGATTTTTAGAGGACAAAGACCAAGGGAAGGTCTTATACCCAATAAAAAACCAAGTAGATGGGCTGAAAAGCCGCACCTAGGCCATGTTGGATAGAAGAAGAAGGGAAATCTTGGGGGCGTGGACCCCCAAGGTACTTCGATCACCTTGTAGAATTTGCAGCAGAGTTTCTTCAAGGCAGGAGAGCTTCTTTGTGCAGAGAATTCTTCAAGACAATTTTCAGATGATTTTTCCGGATCACTTTAGACAATTTTTCTGGACCCTTTCCCTTTGGAATGACCGCCTATTTATAGGCTTTTGGTGGCCATTAGGAGGGTTTTATGGGCATTAATGGTATTAATGCTCCATGATGGGAGGAGTTACAAGATTTAATTTCAGAATTTTGTAACTCCTTTTTCTTGGATTTTGATTGGCTGATTGGAGAATAATGGGCATTTAATCTCCATGATGATGGGAGTTTCATGGTTAATTACCATGATTAATCTCTATATTGATAGGAGTTACATGGTTAATTGTCATGATTAATTGGACTTATAACTCCAATTTGCTTGCTAGTGATTAGGCCGTTCAAAATAATGGGATAATGACCCTAATAAGTTGTCATAAAAAGGTCATTTAACTTCATTAATCGGCCGCCGAGTCGCTTGAAGAGTCGCGGGCCGCGCCTTGTCTTTTGGAATTCTTTTTACGATGATCATCGATGGATCCACACGTTGTTTGATGTCAGATGACGATGCAAATTCAGACATTGGTTGACACCAATGGGCCGGCAACCTCTGTCCAGTCGATTTCTCGATCGGTCGGGTAGAAAGTGTACTTTCTTGGTCGGCCGATTGCGGTTTTGGAGTGTCCAATGATGATCGAATGATTTCGACGTCAGATCCGTGATGTTGACGAAGATCGACGGATATCATGCTCCAAAAATCAGAATTTGAGAAAATCACAGGGGCCAAACGTCGCAAAATGTGAGAAGGATAGGAAAAAGTGGGTTTCCGGGGAAAATCCGGTGACCCGGATCCCTATGGTCGCTAGCGACCATGCACACATGGTCGCCGGCGACCATGGGAGCGGCGACCCTGGGCCATGGTCACCGGCGACCATGGGCTAAGGTCGCCGGCGACCATGGGGTTTTTGCCCATTTTTCGATCGTCGTTCAGTCGTCGTTTCTTGGCCGTTTCTCGGGCTTTTTTGCTTCTGTTTTCTCCTGTATTTTTCTTTGAAATTTCTCCTCATTTACTGGCTTGATTCTAATAAATAAAACCCTTCAAGAAGTCGTGTAAATCAGAGAAAAAAGTTTCCTATTTTTGGAAAAGCCGATGACTCCGTAGTCGATTTTCCGCTAAGAGTTGAAACTAGGTCAAATGATGTCGGAATGACCTGAAATTTGAGGTGAAGCTTCTTGAGCATTAGATAGGACCAACCATGGGATTTTATTTGAGTTTTGAAGTCGTTTGGGGTCCCGTCGATGCTTGACTTGATTTCAGTGTGTGGAAGATGTCAAGCTTTGATGTACGGTCATCCGATGTCCAATTGACCTGAAATTTGACAGAGAGCTTATTGGTGTCATTTTGAGATGATCCATTAGCTTTGATTTGGATTCCATGGTCCCGGGGAGCTTCGCTGCCGGTAGGCTCGAATTTTCTTTCGGAGCGTCAAAACCGGGTCAAACGTCGTCGGAATGACCGGAAATTTGACGTGCAGCCTTTTGGAAGCATGTAGAAGCTACTCATGTGTTTTGTTTGATGAGTGACCGCATCGGGGGTTCTCGCCGCCGAGAGGCTTGATTTCACCTTTCGAGAGTTGATGGAGGGTCAAACGGTGTCGATTTGACTTGAAATTTGACGTGGAACCTTTTGGAGGTATTTTGAGACCATCCATAGGCTCTGATCAAATATTTGATGTATTTGACACTGTCGCCGCCGGGAGCTCCCGCTCAGTTGTTGGAGGATTGAAGTTAGGCCAAATGGTGTCGAAATGGGCCGAAACTTCATGTGTACCTCTTTTTTGGCTATTTTGAAGGATCTTGCAGTTTTTGTTTGATTTTGACAAGATCTGATGCTTGAAGCAGCTTTGCCTATTTGTAGTAGGATGCGGCTCCGTGTAGCTTTTGATGTTGAGGAGGCAAAGTGACATTTTTGGTGTCAACAATAGTGTGAGTAGTTCCCGAATTTAAAAGTAGCAAGCATGGTTTTGAAAGTTCATGTGTATTTATGTTCTTGTCGGCACCACCCAGCTTGGACGACCTTGTCGGTTTAATCAACCACCTCGGGCCCTTAAATACTTCGAGCCAACTGCAGCTTGGAATATCGTGCGTGTTTATTTAGCACGTTCCGCGGTGGGACTCGTGTGTGATACCTGGCTATATTGGGATACTATAATTATAAGATCGTGTGCTCCCTGCACCTTGTGTAACAGAGAATTTATATCGTGAGTGCTCTCATTACCTCGTGTGATGGAGAATATTGCTTTGTGTGGTTGCAAAGGTTTTATTTAAAATGGTCATCATGACTTATCAATTGATCTCATAAATGATACTGTCTTGATTTGTTTATTCTATTTTGTTTCTTTGTATTGTACATGTTTTATAAATTACAAACTATCTGATTTATAGGATGATTATACTTGATTCAATTACTTGCCAGACCGTCGTGTCTGACCATTCATTTTGGTGCTCAGATCCAGGTAACGTTGTCCCCGAGGAAGAGCAGGAGGAGGCACCAGTTGAGCTGCCTATTAGGCGAGAGTGGCAGCCCAACTATGTCATTTAGGCATCAGGCTGGGGCATGAGATACGCATCATTTTTCGGGACTAACCAGCTTTTATTTTGGGACTTTTGCTGATGGCCATTGTTGGCTTATCTTTTGGGAAATTGTAAAACTTAACTTTGTCCTTGTCATGATGTAAACTTTAACTTAAATTGTGGGTATACTAGTTATGTTTCTCTCTCTGGCATGAGCCTATGTACGTATACACTTCTTCTGTAAGGTGTGAATCACACATGTGTTTGTTACACGCTACCGCAAATCAATTCTTGGGTGCGATTCGTGTGGAGTCCTCACTACAGAAACCTGTGGGAAACTAGCGTGAGCTAGCTAAATCTCCTGGCCCGCCGCGCCACGACGCTGGATTAGGACGAGGTCCCGGTCCGAGGTCGTGACATATATATATCTATATATAAGGGGTCTAAATATAAATTAAGATGTCTGAATATAAAATAAAAAAAATTAAGGGGGCAAAATGTAATTCCCTATGAGCCTTTTTCTCCAAAACCTTACCCCCATTCTGGGCTTCATCTCCCAAACGCATGTTCTTGCACTATTTTATTGATTAGATCTCTTTTGGTTGTAATATAGATAAAAAAAAACTCTTTGTATTGATCAATTGGTAATTTGTATTTGTAATTTGTATTTTTTTTTTGTGGATTGTTAACTTGTATGCTAAATTCTTTTACAACATGTTTCATATATATATATATTTTTAACATTAGACTGAACGGATTGAACAAATTAATCCAATCTGATCCGGTCCTCCACGGATCAGATTGGATCGGATTATAACAGCCACGAATTGGTGATGGATTCCAAATCCGTCAATCCATAGGTAACGGATTGGTGATGGATTTGGCCCAATCCGCACCAATCCGATCCATGTACACCCCTAGAATACATAACCTTATCTATATAAGCCACTCAAGTTGAATCAAGATCAAGACCAAATTACCAGGTTATGGAAGGTCATGCTGCACCAAGTGATATTTCTAATATGTGCCAATCAAACAAGTAAAATCAGACCTTATACTTTCCAACAAACAGCCCTAACCTTTAGTCAAATTGATAGGATCATCAGGTCTTTGTCAGCTTAAGAAGTCAAATCATTTAAAGATTTCTTAATTAGGAACTTTGACAGCCCGACCATAGGGTTTGAGGGACTGAAAACCCCCTTGTTAGCCCGAGGCTTTTTCTTGGTGGCCTCTTCAGTATGGACATTTTTAAGGAATTTTTTGCCAGGGTTAGTTTGGGTGCCTGATTTAGAACATCGGTGGACCGAGGGCCCCTTTTGGTGGCCCAAAGTTGCTTTAGGTCAAAATCCAGCGAGCTCATTTTTAATGCGCTAGGGGTCTTGGGCGATTGAACCTTCTCCAAATCTGGTCAAACTAGTTGTTGTGCTTTGCTGGATGTGGCCGTTGTACACCATTGGACGATTGAAACTTGAGTTTAGGTACCAAATGGACAGTCTCTATAAATATTGGGCTCATTTTCTAGTGTCGGACTACTGAGTGTTTTTTTAAAGGACTTTTTTGGGTACGAATCATCTCTAAGAAACCTTCAAAAACCCTATCCTCTCTCTCCCTCTCTCTCTTCAAAAAGATATTCGTAGGTAGACCTTGAGCATACAAAACTCATAAAAGAGAGTTGTTTGTGGAAAATTGCAGATCTAGGTTCTAAATCACTCCAAAGGAACATCTTAGACACCCTAGGTCCAAAATTTCCAAATCCTATTACTTTAACCCATTTTGGGATATCATCAAAAGCACCAACAATAAGCAGTTGTAGGCCTAAAGTGTGAAGTTTGCATCCTGGATTCCTGCATCAATTGTTATTCAACTGATACTTTTCTTATTTTAAGGCAAGCATTATTTGTTTAATTTTATTATTCAGTCTTGTAAAGTGGAGTAGATCTATTTGACCAAATCTCGCTAAAAAAAATGATTGGTGGGATGGCCTTGTATGATCAAACCAAGTCAATAAAAACAGAAAATTAGGCACAAGTCCCTAAGCACTATCTATAGGCCTCCAGTCTAACAACTTTTTCTTTAATATCAATAGTACGTAGAGCTGGAGATATTTTGGTGAGAGCTCCCTAATATGCCACATCATATATTTTCATGACTAATTTGCCCCTTTCAACAGTTTGAGCTTAAAACTTTGAACTTTAAAATTTGAAATCTTTCATTCTCCCTCATTCCTTGGACTCTGTCTTCTTCCGTCTTCCTCTTCTCTAGGAACACAGAACGCAAAACCCCTTCCGTCTTCTTCTCTAGGAATGATGGACTTCACCAGAGAGCTGTATAGATTGAAGTCGGCCATCTCCGACTACACCAGCCACGATAGCGAGGGCTCGGCGATGGAAATGCGACCAGTCCGGGCCTACTTTGGCTACAGGTTCTACATAATACAAAAACTTGTTGCTGCCTTTGCCTTTTTTTTTTCTTTTTCCGTTTCATGTAAGTCTGTCTCTTGCAATCTCTTACAAAAACCTGCCTTTGCCTTTGCCTTTTCTTTTTCTTTCGCGTTTTGCCTTGCATTTAGGCTTCTGTCAAGGAGTTGTAGGAGCGCCTTTGAGTAAGGTGAAGCGCTATGGAGGTTTGCAGGACAGGAGGAATGCATGGGCTTTTTATAGTGCAAAGGACACTACCGCCACGATTTCCTATCCCGAGTTGCCCACTTTCCGAACTGCTGGCTTCACGAAGTGGTTCGCAGAGAGCTTTTCAGTGTACCAGGGGCTTTCCAAGAAGGAGCTTGATGTAAAGGAGTCTCCTAGGAAGGGTCTTGGCAAATCGGAAAGCGTCCGATGAGAGGAAGATTTGGCATTCCTTTCGGGAGAGAAGCATAAGATAGGTATCGGATGTGAATTTTGATCCCCCCTGAGAGGGGAGTCGCCATTCAACAGTGTGAGATAAAAAAATACATCGAAAATGAGGATTCCGATTACCCTCAAAATCGACGGATCACGATCGCTAGTTACGGATTCGGCCGTAACACCGTCCTTCGATGAAAGCCGAAAGAATGCAGGAGAAAAATGGGGTGGGTTCTTCTCTCGTCTAATGTGCCGCCGGCGACACACGACGGTTGTCTCGTTACTTAATTTGAGTCTTTCAATTCGGGTCGAACTTGGGACAAGGGTCAAATTACAGGCTTCAAGATGGGACCATAATGAACTAGGCAGGGGAAATCAACATCCAGGGTTGAATAGACTAATTAAAGTTAAATCCAAGTATTATAAGGGATAAGCGAATTAAAATAAAAATAAACTATGAAAATAAGGGGAAGGGTGCCAAATATTTAGAAGAGGATCAACCCCATTCCTGGATACCCCCTTCAATGTCCTTTGACGACCTAGGGTTTAAAGGCTGATTCTTCGAATCGAAAAAATGATGCAGACGAAACTTCGAGTTGTGATTTCTGTGGGTTTACGTGCGATACGCAGGTGAAAAGTGCATGGCCGATGATGGGCTAGAAGTAAGATAACAATGGCCGATGTTGGGCCGGGATTGGTTGAGGGTGGCCGATGATGGGCCGGTAGTAAATAAACTGATATTGGGGTGTGTGAAATCACTCGTCTCCTTTCCTCATTCTCATTAATTCAGGTTCTCGGAATCAGCCTCTATTCCCTTTAATCATTGAGTTCAGATAAATATTTGGCACCGGAGGTGGAGGAAAAGAGAATAAAATATTTTTGGGATTGGTTTTGTTGGTTTTATAGTTTTTTTGGATTTTAATAATTGGGGCTAGAAGGGCCTAACTAGGGGAATTCCTACTTGGATTCAATCTAACTGTTCCATTTCCCTAATGGATCTCTACCCTATCCTAAGGTCCTAACCGCCCACATCCGCTCTCCTGGTCCCTTAGCGGGGCCCGGAGAAAGAGTGGGACCTAATCAGTTGGGATTAATAAAACTTGGGTAGTCTAAGCTAGCTAGGGGGAGACCTAGATTTAGGTCCGGGGTCTGACCTAATCAGTCTAGGCTACTGTCTAATTTCTAACTCCAATTTATTAATATTTTAGTTTTTTAATATCTTTTACTTTGTTTTCAGTATTTTGTGTTTTTATTATTTTTATTTCTTTTTATGTTTATTCATAGGGCCTAAAATCCTAAATTGATTTATCCTAATGAAATGGGAAGGGGAAAGAGAATGAATTTTTAATTTTTAATTTAATTAGTTATCCTAAATAATCTTGAGTTCCCTAAATAGGGTTCCCTAATCCTAGTGAGAGGGGAGGAGAAAAAAAATTCTATATAGCCTAATTATTTTTAGTTAAAAGGATAGTTAAAACTCTATTTTTTTATTTTCACTTTTCACTTTATTATTTGGTTTTGTTTTTGTTTTATTATTTTTTTATTTTTTTAATAAATCATGCAGTCCTAAATTGCACCTAAAAGAATATGAAATAAAAATGCAACTAAGTAATAATGCATGGGCAAGTGGAATGCAAGAGCATGTTTTAATGCATGAATCAAGAACAAATTAAAACAAGCCATGATAGAAGGAAAGAAAAATGCCAATCTAAATGAATGAGCATATTAAATGCATGGGCATAATTAATGCATAAAAGATGATGAAATGAATAATAAAAAAATAAACTTGGGGCATGGACGGGCTTGAAGCTAGCTAGGAATGATTTAAAATAAACAATAAAACTGAAAATTTACAATATGCATGGGCAAATTAAGATGCATGAAATATAATAAAAAGAAACAATAAGCAAAATAGAGAACTTCAGTCAACGCAAGAAAACAAAATAGGGGACCTAGCATGCACGGGTTCAGTTTGGATAAATGGGCTAAGCAGGTGGGTGCAACGAGGGGTGTGCGTGAGTGTGCACAGGTGTGATGCACGTGGTACAGGTGGGCGTGGTGCCAGCAGGGTGCAGCGGAGGTGGGGAGAGAAGGACTAAGAGGTAGAGGGAGATCAGAGAGAGAGAGAGTGGAGAGGGAGAGGGGATCGGCAGAGAGGGAGGAAGTGCAGAAGAGAACGGGGGGTGGAGAGATGGGGAGAGAGTGAGGGAGAGGAAGGTGGGGAGCAGAGAGGCAGAGGAAATGGAGAGAAGGAGAGAGAGTGACAGAGAGTAGAGAGGCAGGGAGAGAGGGAATGGAGAGAAGGAGAGAACGAGAGGGGAGACAGGGGCAGAGCGGAAGAGAGAGCTGCAGGGAGGGAGAGAGATGAGTCGCAGAGGGAAAGACAGATGGGGAGCGGAGAGGTGGAGGGAGACGGGCAAGAGGGAAAGTGTGAGAGAACGGGGAGATGAAGGTGAAGTAGGAGGGGAAGAGAGAATGAGAGGTGGAGCAAGGAGATGGCAGGACGGAGAGGAGGGAATGACAGAGAGGGAGAGGAAGAGAGTAGGGGAGAGAACAGAGGGAGGCGTGCGGAGAGAAGAGAGCACGGGAGAGGGAGAGTGTGGAGTTGCAGCTGTGTGGCACAGAGGAGGATGATGGCAGGGGGAAAGGAGGGTGAGTTGCAGAGAGGTGGAGCGGAGAAAAAGAAAGGGTGATGTGGTGCTGCGTGCAGCAGATGGGTGTAGTGGAGTGGGCGGAGAGAAGAAGAAAGGGTGAGGAAGAAGAAAGGGAGAGAGGAGGAAAGATGAGAAAGAAAGAAAAGGAAGAGAAGAAGAAAGGGGTGATGATGCAGATGCAATGGGCACGAGGAAAGGAAGAGGGCCTACCTAGTTCCAGAGTCCAGCGGCGAGAGATGGCGAGGGAACGTGCTGCTGTGGCTGGCGGTGCTGCTATGGGTGGATGTGCTGCTGCGACTAGGGAGGGAGATGGAGGCGTCGTCTAGAGTGGAGGCGCGAGCGTGAGGGGGATGAAGGTGGGTTGCAATTGAGACAGAGGTGAGCGATGGGTTCTGGGAGTGCTGAGGAGATGACAGTGGTGCGAGATGGATTCGGGATGGAGGGAGTGGGCGAGAGAGATCCGAGAGGGAGCAGAGAAGTTGGTGGAGAGGGGAGAGATGGAGGAGAGGGTGCAGACAGAGAGCCTAAAGAGGAGAGGTGGAGGAGGGAGATGGAGACGGGCATAGGAGAGATGGAAGACGATGGGCGTCGTGAGATGGAGATGAGGGGTGTGATGGATGGTAGAGAGAGGGCGCCTGAGAGGAAGCAGATGGTGGTGGAGAGAGATGGGAGATGATGCGTGAGGGAGATGGGGCGATCGGCGCAGGGATGGAGGAGAGCACGGGAGAGGGAGAGTGTTGAGTAGACTGGAGAGAGGGAGAGACGGTGTGCAGTGGGTGCAGGTGGTGGGGAGGAAGAGAGGAAAGAGCCTGAGAGAGGAGAGACAGAGAGAGTGAGTGAGAGATGGGGAGAGAGAGAGAGAGAGTGCAGGTGGGTGGAGCGGAGAAGGAGAATGATGGCAAGGGAGGAGAAGAGAGTTGCAGGGAGGGAGAGAGAGGGATGGGTCGCAGAGGGAAAGACAGATGGGGAGCGGAGAGGTGGAGGGTGATGGGCGTAGAGTTGGGTGGAGCTGGAATTCGAGAGATGATGGTGAGATCCGGAAGAAGAAGTTGAATGTGAGCGGAGATGGATTTGGGAGGCCTGGGGTGTGCGCATCAAGTGGATCGAGATGAGGGAGAGGGTTTAAGGGGGAGATAGAGATGAGGGGATCTGGGATTCTACTTCCCCAAATCCCTGGGCTCTTTCTCCCTTATCCGGGCGACGGGTCAGGGAGTTTGGGCTCAAGGGGTTTGACCTGAGCCTTGTCTGGTTGAAGCAGGTTTGGCCCAGAAGATGGGGTCCTGGTGGAGAATGGTCAGGCTGTCTTCGTCGGGCCCAGGTTTCGTAGATTTCAATCCGCTCGTTGGATTTCGACGTTCTAAATATCGATGAAAAGCTCTCGGCGAGCAGATCATGATGAACCAAGTTTTAGGGCAATCAGAGGTCCAGAGATGATAGGTGATTTTTCACGCGGGCGCTGCGGGGGTGGGACCCGCTGTCATGATTTTTGATCCGCTCGTCAGATCTTGGAGTTCTATATATGGGCGGAAAGCTCTCGATAAGTAGATCATGATGTGCCAATTCCCTGGGTGATCAGAGGCCTAGAGATGATAGGTGATTTTTCACGCGGGCGCCTCGGGTTGTGGGACTCGCTATCATGATTCTTGATCCGCCCGTCAGATCTTGGAATTCTATATATGGGCGGAAAGCTCTTGACGAGTAGATCATGATGTGCCAATTCCCTGGGTGATCAGAGGCCTAGAGACGATAGGTGACTTTTGACTTGGAGCCTAATCAAGACATCATTAAATAGGGTGGACTGAATTGCCCCTCATAGGGTGCCAAAACGAGGTGTCTACAGTATGCCCCTCTTTGGAGGACAGCACATACAGAGTTGTTCTCCAAAGATAAATAGACACATATTCATGCCTCCGTTTGAGCCTTTGGGCTCAAGGGAGTGGCAGCCTATGAGGGTGAGGTCGAACTGGCTCGAGGGAATCGGGATAAGGTTGTTCTAGGCCATCCAGTTAATTAATTCTCCTTTTAGGTCTGAGCTTGATCGCGTGATATGAGGATGTCACCTCGTGCCTTTCCATTTTCTACCCAAAATTAAATCCCTACAAAGTGGATCATCCTACTCGGGCCGGGGGTGTACAAAGTGTCAAAGCGGGATTCTGAAAGCGCATGCTATGGTAATGATATTAAATGTAAGAGCACAAGTTTGGAAGATTATGTTTGGGTATTTCAGTTCAGCGACACTCACCTCTTGGATCCTGTTCCTTTTGGTGTGGTGGCCCTCACATTATCACCTGCAATAAATCCTGGCTAGAAGGAAAGAAGGGAGCAATGGCTCGCCTTGCGTTTAAGTTGGTACATAAACGTGCCAAGTGTGTGTTATGCATGTGATGATGTTAAGAAGGCTTATAAGTGTGATGCAGACTAAATTTAAAATGTTAGTGCTAATGCAAGGCATGTCCTCGACATCATCCTGTAGTCATAACATCAATCAACCACTGCCATGATAGTCAATAGAGATAAAGAAAATAACAGAAATGCATCCACCACATGCAAGGAAAAAATAAATAAAAGATAAACAGCGGGGGCCCATCCTTTGGATGTAGGTAGATCGAGTAGGAAATTGAGATCTAGAGATATCTAAAACTTATCGATAGCACACACATAGCATGAAACAGTATACATCCAATACCAAGACTAGAGGCAAATCGTTGTTGGCTAATCCGAAACAAAGGACTGACCATTTTCCGACTAATAGTATATCTCGTCCTGAGAGGAGTCATGCACAAAACATGGTATCCGCGTGGGGTTTTGGATTAAGGGTAAACCAGGGATGTGTGAGGCATGTTTACGTAGGTTCATATATAAAATTAAAAAAAAAATGCCCCAGCATATGGGGTGACATATATGAATGATCCTTGAAACAAAACAATGTATAACCTATCCTGCATTCAACCATAAGGCATTAGTAATGAAAGCATGCATGACATGAGAGTGTGTAGATTGGTGAGTGTTCGTGACAACTATGCATGTGATGGGACTTGAATTGGGAAGCCGTGCAGAATAAGTAAGTACCCATATGCGTGTGCGTGTACGCATGTACATATATGTATATATAAAAATGCCCCATCGTGAAGCTGGTGTGTTTTCTGGCTGGGAGTGAGAGAGTGAAGGTGGTCCAGCTCTCTGATCCATGGCTGCTAGTTTGATTATGATATGACCTTCCCTAACTATCCTTTGGAGATCGATCCCTCATGATTTTTTTCTAGCCGTTTTGGTCCTTTTAGTCGAACTTTGGAGAGCGCTAGGCTGCCCCTGGAATTCATGCGTGAGCATGAGTTTCGTGTGTGGGAGACAGTGAGTCGCCGTGCTTCCTCAGTGTTGTGGTTACCGGCCACTCTCCGCTTGGTTCGTTAGGCAAGGGCCCATGTCATTCGAGCGGGATTGGGTTTTATGAATGCTATTCCATTACTTTGGCTTTTTGGCCCTTTGCTTCTTTTTTTTTTTTATTCTCTTTTTTGTCTCTTTTTTTTTTTTTTCGATTCGTTTTTTTTTTTTTTTCGATTTGTGACTGTGCAATGCCTGGGTCCCTTATGCTTTCTAACTAACCCATGTAACGAGCGTTACGCCAATGACTCCCAAACCAAATGGCTTTAGGGCACTAGGTATGTAAATACCCCTACGGGCTTACTGACTAGGGTTAAAAAGGCTACGAACCCAAATTGGTCACAAAACTTTTTATTCTTTTCAGGACTTCTAACTAAACTCCTTTTTTTTTTTTTTAGGACTGGTTTGGGAGAGGGGTACCTAGGGTTTTCGCTTATGAAGCATCAGGCATGGGGAGCACACCCACATCTCATGCAACTCCACCGTGGTTTCTCTTTTCTCTCTTTTGTGAGTGATAAGGGGAAGCTTTCATGACATGGGCAAGCTCGCCTATAAACTTTTACGTTGAATGGCTTCAACCGTGCAGAACATTGTGTGGGGGCAAACTCACTATTCTAGTGTTTTCCTCCCTCTTTTTCTCTCTCTCTCTCTTTTTTTTTGTTTTTTTTTTTTTGTCTTTTTTTTTTTTTTTTGCCAGTGTGTGTTTCACTTCCAAGTTTGGCTGTTGCACCTCTCCTCGGTCTTCCCTACGGGATTTATACAGCCATATCAAGAGACCGAGGGTCATACTCCGCAAGAAGTGGGGAAGGGTCATGTGGTGTACTTTTTCAAGTACATAGCATTCCATGGATCGGGGAGCTCTTCCCCTTCTGCATTTACTAATCTATATGCATTGCCAGAATATACTTCTTTAACTACATATGGGCCTTCCCAATTAGGTCGCAATTTGCCTTTAATGTGTGGAAGTTGTGATTGAGTGATGCGTTTCAATACAAGGTCACCTGTTTTGAATTTCCTCTCTATGACATGCTTATCGTAGGCTCTTGCGATTCGCTTCTTATACACCTGAGCGTGCTCTGCTGCTTTCATCGTTTTCTCATCGAGGAGGTCCAACTGTATTTGCAATGCTTATCGTCTTTGGCCTTCTGTCATCTCTTCATCTAATTGGATCCGCAAAGATGGGTGCAGGAGCTCGAACGGAAGGACTGACTCCATCCTGTAAGTCAATGCATATAGGGTCTCACCTGTTGGAGTCCTAATGGAGGTTCGATATGCCCACAATGCCTCGACCAAACGGTCTGGCCAATCACTGCCCTTGGTTGTTTCCACTGTCTTCTTGATGATCTTGAGTAGTGTCTTGTTTGTAGCTTCAGCCTTTCCGTTTGCTTGGGGGTAATAAGGGGTTGAATGATGTAGTTCTATACCATATTTTGTGCACAAATCCTCCATTACCTGAGATATGAATTGGGGGCCATTGTCAGTTATGAACACTTTCGAAACGCCAAACCGGGCTATTATGTTCTATTGAATGAACTTGACCACCGTGGATGCTTTGATATGGATAAATGCCTCAGTTTCTGCCCATTTGGCGTAGTATTCAGTTGTCGTTAATATGAAAGCTTTGTTCTGGGTGTTTTCCATGGTCCGGACCAGAGGTCCTATGATATCGAACGCCCAAGTCGAAAAAGGCCACGGAGCAGTAGTGGGATGCAGTGAAGATGCAGGAGCGTGAATCAAGTCAACGTGCAGCTGACATTTCTTGCATTTTTTGACGTAGTCCACGGAGTCTGATTCCAATGATGGCCAGTAATATCCTAACCGGATGATTTTCTTGGAGAGCATTAGGCTGTTTACGTGTCCTCCGCATATGCCGAAATGAGCCTTTTCGATTATTTCTCGTCCTTCCTCAACTGTCATGCATCGCAGGAGGATCCCACTGAATGATCGGCGATATAACAGTCCTCCAACAACGACATATCTTTGAACCATTTCTTTCAGTGCCCTTTGGTCGGATTTGGTGGCATACTTAGGGATGAATCCATCGCGCAGGTAGTTCCAGATATCGAAGTACCATGGATGGCCGTCTGTGAGTTCTTCGTCACGCTGTAGGGAGGCTAGTATCCGCTCTCGATTAGGTTCCTCTGCCTCTATCTCTTTCCCTTTCGCTTTCCTTCCTTTCGGTCCTTCATCTTTGGATGGAATCTCATCTGGATCTCCGAGGGCCAAGTCTTTTAGTTCAACCGAGGGAGTGTATATCCTTTGGATGTGAAAGGTCTCGGATCCCTTGTCGAGGGGGACTTCCACGATCGAGGCCAAGGTGGCCAACGAGTCGGCCAGCCGGTTTAAAGATCGCGGGATATAAAGAAATGACACTTTCTTGAACTGGGCCATAGCTTTCTTGGCCTTGTCATGATAATGAGCGAGCTTAAGGGCGTTCACCTTCCATTCACCTGCCACTTGGGATATGACCAGCTTTGAATCCCCAAGAACTCGGAGTTTCTTCACTTCCAACTTCGCGGCCTCTCTTAAACCTGCTAGGAGTGCTTCATTCTCCATTTCATTATTGGTGGCTGGGAATCCGACTTTGAAGGCCTTCGGTATCGCCACTCCTTCTGGGGACAAAAGCAATATCCCGATCCCTTTTCCATTCTGATTCAAGGCACCGTCGAAGTACATCGTCCACGACTCGGGGTCCTTTATCTCCTCTATGTCTACACTTAGCACGTCTTCATCTGGAAAGTCGGTTTTGACCGGTTCATATTGTGGTAGGGGGAGATGTGCAATGTGGTCAGCGATGGCTTGCCCTTTTATTGACTTCTGAGTTACGTATGTTATTTCGAATTCTACCAAGAGAATCTGCCATCGTGCCACTCGTCCTGAAGTGACAGGTTTCTCAAAGATATATTTCAAGGGATCCATTCTGGCCAAGAGTTTGATTGAGTGGGCTAAGAAGTAGTGTCTGCATTTCTGGGCAGCCCAAACCACCGCTAAGCACGTTTTTTCTATCGAGGAGTATTTCCGCTCATATGGCAGGAGAGATTTGCTCAAGTAATAAATTGCATTCTCTTTCCGGCTAGTCTCATCATGTTGACCCAGGACTATGCCTATCGCGAATTCCGTCGCTGACACATAAAATGAGAGGCTTATCTTTAGCAGGGGGCTTCAAAACGGGGGGACTCAATAAATATTTCTTCAAATCCTCAAATGCCTTCTGGTAGTCGTCGTCCCAGTGGTATTCCACGCCTCCTTTTAGCAATTTGTAGAACGGCTCACATCTTTGCGAGTGCTGTGAAATGAATCTTCTAATGAACTGTAGTCGCCCTATGAGGCCTCTTAATTCTTTGAGGTTCTTCGGGGGGCGGCATTTCGAGGATAGCTTTCACCTTGGAGGGGTCGACTTCGATTCCCCGATTGCTGACCATGAACCCTAAAAGTTTTCCTGACGACACCCCGAAGACACACTTCTTCGGATTCATTCTCAACTTTGTCTCCCTTGACCTTTGGAGGACTCTCTTCAGAGCTGCGGTGTGGTTTGCATGAGTTTGGGATTTAATTAAGATGTCATCAACATATACTTCCATACAATCGTGCATCATGTCGTGGAATATCACCGTCATGGCTTTTTGGTAGGTTGCACCTGCATTCTTCAATCCAAAGGGCATGACAACGTAGCAATAAGTCCCTCAAGGGGTAGTAAACGGGGTCTTTTCTTGATCCTCTTCTGAAAGCTTTATCTGGTTGTACCCCGAGTATCCATCCATGAATGAGAGCATTGCATGCTCAGCGGTGTTGTCGACGAGCACGTCTATGTGTGGTAGGGGAAAGTCATCCTTAGGTGAGGCCTTGTTAAGGTTCCGGAAGTCGATGCAGACCCTGATACGTCCGTCTTTCTTCTTGACCAGGACAATGTTGGCAATCCATTGAGGAAACAACACTACCCTGATGAATTTGGCCTGGAGAAGTTTGTCAACTTCCTCTTTCACCTTCACCGCGACATCAGGGAGCATTCTTCTCAGCTTTTGTTTTACCGGTCTCGCACTCTCTTCCAATGGAATTTGATGTTCTACCAGAAGCGGGTCTAGTCCTGGCATGTCATGGTAGTCTGACGCAAATACGTCCTGATATTCATCCAGGACACTAAGGACCTCTTTTTCTTTGCCGAGTTCCAAGCATGCACTAATCTGGACTAGCTTGGGCCTTTCCTCAGTCCCCAAGTTGATCTCCTTTGTCTTTTCGGCCGTCGACTGAGTTTGCTCGTCAAACCTCTTGATGACTCTTTGGAACTCTTCCGAGACTTCATTGTCTTCTCCTTCGGCATCTACTAATTCGTAAACGCCCATCTCATCCTTTACGTTCTCGGTTCCCGGAGATGATTCTGGCTCTAAAATAATGGGCATCGACTCATACCCTATCTTGCGAATTTGGCTCATGATTTCCTCTAGCCGTGATTCTTCTACCGGGGGAATTTTCCAGCGCTCAGGTCTTCTTATGGCCCTACAATAGTCAAAAGGTATCTACTCCTAAACTACTTACATTTTTGGGTTTTTGGTTTTCTACTTTTTTTGGGATTTTGGGGTTTTGAGATTTTTTTGGGTTTTTAGAATGATATGGTATAGGTTGGGTTGAGGAGGGGCTATCTAAGGAGGAAGATCACTGCCTCGGGCAATGTCGAACTGCGGAGTGATACACCACTTCATCGCCTTCGGGATTTTCGATCTCCCAGGTTTTGTTGTCTTCTTCTGAAGGTCCTGCTCTCCAGTGTCGCCACGCAGCTGGCCAGTATACGACTTCTTGGCTATCAGGGTCTTTGACTTCCCAGGTTTTATAGTCGTTTCTCTTTTCGGAAATCGGCGTTTTTTTTTTTGGGCAATTTCACCGAATCACTAGTACCAATCATGTTACAAGACAGCATTTGGAAACTTTCCTCCAGGGGGGAACTTGAACCCCTAATTTCATCAGATTTATGGAATTCTTCCCAGGTGCCAAAGATGTCTTCGCAAGTTTCGACCTCCGCGTCATCAGACGACGAATCGGTTATACCTTCTATCAATAATTCTTTCCCTTTTTTCTGGGGGTGGATTTGATGGCATCCTTCTCCGTTTGGAGGTTCATTGGGGTCCAAGAGCTTGCTATGCCTGACGAATTGTTCCCTTAGTTTCCAATCCTTTCTGGAGAGTGTTACCTGATCATACGGGTTGAATCCCAGTCCTTCTGTTCCTATCCTTGCTTCCAGGATAATGGGGTCAAGAATCCCATCCTCATTCCTACCTAGCCCCAATCCCGGCTGATATCCAAGTTTTCTCATGAGGTTCCAGCAATGTATGCATTCTTTTCTTAATGGCGGTTCTGGTAGAGGGACCGGATCTGGTGTCATACTCTGGACCGGATCGATGTCCGTCAGGGAAATGGTGGGATCAACCCTGTATCCATGGGTTTTGGTTCCACGCGGGATAGGGGCCGGTCACAAGGTGGTAAGTATCTGAAGCCCTTCTGGTTCAATCATAGGCGGGTCCCCCATTAGCTTCACGACTTTTCCTAAGTGGGGAAACTTAATACATTGGTGCCTAGTGGACATGACCGCCTTCATGTGATTCAGCCAGCGACGCCCTAATATCAAGTTGAAGGTCGCTGGAATATCCATGACGTAGAATTCTTCGGGTACTGAGATCGGGCCTGCTTGCACCAATAACATGATCTTCCCATAAAAGTTCTTCCTATTTTCGTCATATCCTGTCACCACCAACGGAGCTGGGGTTAGGTCTTTGGCAGTTAGATCCAGCGCCTTGTATGTTTTCAGTGGACAGATGTTTAGGGATGCCCCCTGTGTCTACCAAAGCGCCAGATATCTGCTTCTCGGCCACCCTAACTGTGAGATGTAGGGGTGAGGTCCTCGCTTCAGGTGGTATTTCTTTTAGTGCCTCCTCGGTAAAGTTGAGGATTGGCAAGGATGTCTCAGACGACAAGGACGCAATGGATGCCCGTAGTTGCTCTGGGGTTATATTTTCAGGAACTTGTAAGTGGATGATGGCGTCCATCAGCTGTTTTTGATGCATAGGGGAAGTCTTGATCAGATCGAGGATTGACACCTTAGCTGGTATCTTTGTTAGATGCCCTAGGAGATCATACTGTATCCCAGTCTCCAGCTGAACATGATGTCTCTCTTCGACAACCTCTTCGATCTGCGCATTGGGGATTTGTAAGCCCGGATCCGGCGCACTGGCAATCGGAGGTAGCTGTGGTGGGCAGATCCATCCTGATCGGAGGTGTGCTTGTGACGGCCCAACATCCTGGGGGTGATTAAATTTGGAGTGAGTGTTGGTCCGAGACCCCTCGTACGCGACATCATCGTCAAAGAACACCTTGTAGAGGTCCGGGGAGTCGATTACCATGCCGGTTTTTATGTTATCTAGTCTGAATTTAGTTTTCCCGTCCCAATTGACGTATTTCCAATAGTCATCATCTTCAAACAAGTCATCATAGTAGGGTTGATTTTGACTAATGGCTGGCTGGATCGGGAAATCAGTTGATTGATGTGACATGGTGGCGACATTGGCTGACGGTCCCTGCAACGGTTGTGTCAAGGTTGACGCAGCGTGTTGTGGCATCGGGTTTGTGTAGATTTGCATGTTCGGCACTCACTCCGTCGTACCGGTAAGTGGACCTTGGGCTTGTGGCATTTTTTGCGGACCGTAGACTCCCATGGGTTTGATGCTATTCCACTCAATCGCCCCTTCATCACTGAGGTTGTAGATTAGGTCTCTGGCTATATAACAATGGTTTGGGTCATGTCCCGGCATCCTGTTGTATGCACAGAATCTCGTCCGATCAAGGTGGTCTGGCCATTGCTGTTGTCTTTCTGGTGGAAGCTGGATAGCGTTTTGTTCTATGAGCGACCAGAAAACAGTGATCCAAGGTTGAGGGAGGGGCGGGTAGTTAGCCCTTTTCGGTCCAAGCCTTCTCTTGTTCCCGTCATTGTTTTGGCCTGAATTCTCGTTATAATTGAACGAGGCTGCGTTATAATTCGGCTGAGGATTAGTACTTTGATTTGGGTTTTGAGGCATCATCGGCTGATTCACAGGTTGTCGTGCCGGATTTATGTTTTGCCTTGGATGAACGGGTCCCCTTTGGTCATGCGGTTGTTGGTTTTATCTTTGATCATTCCGAGGAAGATCCTGGTAGCTCTGATCGTTCCGGAAGCCTTGTGTGTTCCCTTGGAAATTAACATCCCAGTTTTGTCCTTGATTCCGCTGCTGGTTGAAATTCATTTCCTGACCAGGATTATATGGGCGATAAACCACCTCTTGGGTCGAGTTTACTTCGGAGGTCGCGCGATTTTCCACTTGATTGGTCACGCGACGGACAATCCTTTTTTGATCGGAGATGCCTAGGTTATTCAATATTCCATCGTCTAGGTTCTGTTTCATTCTTGACAATCGATGGTGTAGGCCGCTCTAATTCATGACTTCCCCAATCGTCATCAATGTCCTCATTGGTTCTTTCGTGTTCGAAATGACCATCCTGACTTGTTCCTCCTCCTTCATATTGCAGTCAGACCTCGTGAATTGACTCAGCCATCTCGCGGCAAATTCTTCATAATCCTCATTCTTCTTTTGCTTTAAGTTGGCTAAGTCATGCCACAGTGGTTTGTTCTTAGTTAGGTGTTGGTATCGCACCAGAAATTTTTCTTGGTATCGCACCAGAAATTTTTCTATCACATCCTCGAAGGTATTGATCTCGTGTGAGGGCACAGATGTGTACCAAGTTAGAGCATCTCCGGCTAGCGATTCTTGAAAGTAATTAATGAGGAGGGCATCGTCGTCTGCGATTATACGGCATTTACTGCAAAAGGACACCAAATGGTGTTGAGGGTCTATAGTCCCATCATACGCTACGAACTTTGGGGCTTTAGCTAGGAAGGATGATTTCTTGGTCTCTTCTTTCTTCGAGAAGTCATAGAACCCTAACCTTTTGCGTTGTCGTGACTGCGACTTCTTTCTAATTTCACTCTTCAACCTTTCTATTTCCTTCCACATTTCTCTAATTGCCTGGGAATCAGGGTTTTGATCTTTGTGCGCCTGGCCACGTCTCGGGGCCTCAATTGGGGTTCGATAATAAATCGGTTCTACAAGATCGTGTTGAGGGTCTGGTTGGGGTCCCAAAGGCGCATATTGGTAGCTTTCCTCGGCTCGTGTTCTCCTAGGGGCCTGAATTTGGGTTTGGTTTCAAGCTCTATCCAGGTCATGAGCTAATCCTAATCGTCGACCCACGAAAGTCAATTGGCGGGAGAGGTCGTGGGCTGGATGGTCCGGCCGATGTCCTCGTGAAGCTCATGAGGGTCTACATCGTCCGCACCTTCATCATAATAGAGTGGGGGATCCTGCTCCTTGTCTAACATTTCGTAAGCCGGAGTCAATTGATCTTGATACGTCAGAGGTGATCTTTCGTACCCCGTCGGTTGATGATAGGTTAGCCTAAGGCCAGATGAGTTTGGGATCGATCGGCCTACGGAGACAGTCGGAGGAGTCATTGCTTGAACTTGGGGTTGGACTACCTCATGCTGGTATTGATGGTGGATTATGGGTGCGTTCTGTGCGCTGGTGTAAACCCTCGGCATGAGTGATCGAGCCGGGCCCACCTGTTCTTGGCCTATATGGAGGCGTGTACTTGCATATGGGATTGGGGTTGGTTGCTGTCTTGCTTGTCTAGTGGTGGTCACAATGGATGTATCAAAAGGTGTTCTATATTGGGGGACCATAGAGGTAATCGGTTCAGTTCGGGTAACCTAGCTGAATTATGGATGACTTGTGAAGTGACCGGTTGAAGCACACGGCGAGCCCGTGTTGTGATGTTGGCATAGGTCTTATGCTCTACCGTCTATTTGCTCGATCCGACCAAATCCTTATACGTGACTCGAGAATCGGCAGAGTATGAGTCCCTCCTTATTGGAGTTGGAGGACTAGATTGACTTTTTCTCGCGACTACTGCGTTCATGGGAGAAGGGACCCGTTCGACAATCGGAGACCCCGATATGCGCGGGGAATAGCGTGGTTCAGATAATGGGGTAGAAAGAGATCTAGAGATCTCAGTATCTAATGGGGGGAAATACGCCTCACCGATGGCTCGAGTTGCTCCCGGGGCTGAAATAGGAGGAATGTCCGGCATTCCCCATGGGTAATTCGCAATTTGTAAGAAAGTGGGGGTGAGAAAAGAAAGACTTTAGAAAAGATGAGAATGGAAAGAATTTTGGAAAGAAGAGAATGTTTTATGGAATTAATGAGGGAAAGAGAAAAGACTAATAGGGCTGCGCTCTTATGTTGTAAAGGGGAGAGCTTCAGCGGGCGGTTATGCGGACGCCAGTTCATATTTGATTTGTACCCATAATGACCCTTAAATAAACGAGACACGGACATTCGGTCATTGATCGAAGGTTCGTGTTCCATAATAAAGCTTCTAAAAGACCTAAGTAAACGATAAGACAACGAAAGATGTCCCATCACGATCGCCAGGCTGTTGGCATGGAGATCGTGGGACCTGCAAAAGATCCAAATTCGTGACGAGACAACAGAAGTTGTGCCATCACGATCGCCAAGCTGTCAGATGTGAATTTTGATCCCCCCCCCCCCGAGAGGGGATTCGCCATTCAACAGTGTGAGATAAAAAAATACATCGAAAATGAGGATTCCGACTACCCTCAAAATCGACGGATCACGATCGCCAGTTACGGATTCGGCCGTAACAACGTCCTTCGACGAAAGCCGAAAGAATGCGGGAGGAAAATGGGGTGGGTTCTTCTCTCATCTAATCTGCCGCCGGCGACACACGACGGTTGTCTCGTCGCTTAATTTGGGTCTTTCAATTCGGATCGAACTTGGGTCAAGGGTCAAATTACGGGCTTCAAGATGGGACCATAATGAACTAGGCAGGGGAAATCAACATCCAGGGTTGAACAGACTAATTAAAGTTAAATCCAAGTATTCTAGGGGCTAAGCGAATTAAAATAAAAATAAACTATGAAAATAAGGGGAAAGGTGCCAAATATTTAGAAGAGGATCAACCCCATTCCTGGGTACCCCCTTCAATGTCCTTTGACGACCTAGGGTTTAAAGGTTGATTCTTCGAATCGAATGAATGATGCAGAC
Source organism: Persea americana (assembly GCA_029852735.1). NCBI lineage: Eukaryota > Viridiplantae > Streptophyta > Magnoliopsida > Laurales > Lauraceae > Persea > Persea americana. Next base: position 23,474,670 of record CM056816.1, read on the forward strand.
GAAATTTCGAGTTGTGATTTCTGTGGGTTTGCGTGCAATACGCAGGTGAAAAGTGCATGGCCAATAATGGGCCAGAAGTAAGATAAAAATGGCTGATGTTGGGCCGGGATTGATTAAGGGCGGCTGATGATGGGCCGGTAGTAAATAAACTGATATTGGGGTGTGTGAAATCACTCGTCTCCTTTCATCGTTCTCATTAATTCAGGTTCTCGGAATCAGCCTCTATTCCCTTTAATCATTGAGTTCAGATAAATATTTGGCACCGGAGGTGGAGGAAAAGAGAATAAAATATTTTTGGGATTGGTTTTGTTGGTTTTATAGTTTTTTTGGATTTTAATAATTGGGGCTAGAAGGGCCTAACTAGGGGAATTCCTACTTAGATTCAATCTAACTGTTCCATTTCCCTAATGGATCTCTACCCTATCCTAAGGTCCTAACCGCCCACATCCGCTCTCCCGGTCCCTTAGCGGGGCCCGGAGAAAGAGTGGGACCTAATCAGTTGGGATTAATAAAACTAGGGTAGTCTAAGCTGGCTAGGAGGAGACCTAGATCTAGGTCCGGGGTCTGACCTAATCAGTTTAGGCTACTGTCTAATTTCTAACTCCAATTTATTAATATTTTAGTTTTTTAATATCTTTTACTTTGTTTTTGGTATTTTGGATTTTTATTATTTTTATTTCTTTTTATGTTTATTCATAGGGCCTAAAATCCTAAATTGATTTATCCTAATGAAATGGGAAGGGGAAAGAGAATGAATTTCTAATTTTTAATTTAATTAGTTATCCTAAATAATCTTGAGTTCCCTAAATAGGGTTCCCTAATCCTAGTGAGAGGGGAGGAGAAAAAAAAATTCTATATAGCCTAATTATTTTTAGTTAAAAGGATAGTTAAAACTCTATTTTTTTATTTTCACTTTTCACTTTATTATTTGGTTTTGTTTTTGTTTTATTATTTTTTTATTTTTTTAATAAATCATGCAGTCCTAAATTGCACCTAAAAGAATATGAAATAAAAATGCAACTAAGTAATAATGCATGGGCAAGTGGAATGCAAGAGCATGTTTTAATGCATGAATCAAGAACAAATTAAAACAAGCCATGATAGAAGGAAAGAAAAATGCCAATCTAAATGAATGAGCATATTAAATGCATGGGCATAATTAATGCATAAAAGATGATGAAATGAATAATAAAAAAATAAACTTGGGGCATGGACGGGCTTGAAGCTAGCTAGGAATGATTTAAAATAAACCACAAAACTGAAAATTTACAACATGCATGGGCAAATTAAGATGCATGAAATATAATAAAAAGAAACAATAAAAGAAATAGAGAACTTCAGTCAATGCAAGAAAACAAAATAGGGGACCTAGCATGCACGGGTTCAGTTTGGATAAATGGGCTAAGCAGGTGGGTGCAGCGAGGGGTGTGCGTGAGTGTGCACAGGTGTGATGCATGTGGTGCAGGTGGGCGTGGTGCTAGCAGGGTGCAGCGGAGGTGGGGAGAGAAGGACTGAGAGGTAGAGGGAGATTAGAGAGGGAGAGGGTGGAGAGGGAGAGGGGGATCAGTAGAGAGGGAGGAAGTGCAGAAGAGAACGGGGGGTGGAGAGATGGGGTGAGAGTGAGGGAGAGGAAGATGGGGAGCAGAGAGGTAGAGGGAATGGAGAGAAGGAGAGAGAGTGGCAGAGATTAGAGAGGCAGGGAGAGAGGGAATGGAGAGAAGGAGAGAACGAGAGGGGAGACAGGGGCAGAGCGGAAAAGAGAGAGTTGCAGGGAGGGAGAGAGAGAGATGGGTCGCAGAGGGAAAGACAGATGGGGAGCGGAGAGGTGGAGGGATACGGGCAAGAGGGAAAGTGTCAGAGAACGGGGAGGTGAAAGTGAAGTAAGAGGGGAAGAGAGAATGAGAGGTGGAGCAGGGAGATGGCAGGGCGGGGAGGAGGGAATGAGAGAGAGGGAGAGGAAGAGAGTAGGGAAGAGAACAGAGGGAAGCGCGGGGAGAGAAGAGAGCACAGGAGAGGGAGAGTGTGGAGTTGTAAGTGGGTGGCACGGAGGAGGATGATGGCAGGGGGAAAGGAGGGTGAGTTGTAGAGAGGCGGAGCGGAGAAAAAGAAAGGGTGATGCGGTGCTGCGTGCAGCAGATGGGTGTAGTGGAGTGGGCAGAGAGAAGAAGAAAGGGTGAGGAAGAAGAAAGGGAGAGAGGAGGAAAGATGAGAAAGAAAGAAAAGGAAAAGAAGAAGAAAGGGGTGATGATGCAGATGCAATGGGCACGAGGAAAGGAAGAGGGCCTACCTAGTTCCAGAGTCCAGCGGCAAGAGATGGCGAGGGAACGTGCTGTTGTGGCTGGCGGTGCTACTATGGGTGGATGTGCTGCTGTGACTTGGGAGGGAGATGGAGGCATCGTCTAGAGTGGAGGAGCGAGCGTGAGGGGGATGAAGGTGGGTTGCAATGGAGACAGAGGTGGGCGATGGGTTCTGGAAGTGCTGAGGAGATGACAGTGGTGCGAGATGGATTCGGGATGGAGGGAGTGGGCGAGAGAGATCCGAGAGGGAGCAGAGAAGATGGTGGAGAGGGGAGAGATGGAGGAGAGGGTGCAGACAGAGAGCCTAAAGAGGAGAGGTGGAGGAGGGAGATGGAGACGGGCGTAGGAGAGATGGAGGGCGATGGGCATCGTGAGATGGAGATGAGGGGTGTCATGGATGGTAGAGAGATGGGCGCCTGAGAGGAAGTAGATGATGGTGGAGAGAGATGGGAGATGATGCGTGAGGGAGATGGGGCGATCGGTGCAGGGATGGAGGAGAGCACGGGAGAGGGAGAGTGTTGAGTAGACGGGAGAGAGGGAGAGACGGTGTGCAGTGGGTGCAGGTGGTGGGGAGGAAGAGAGGAAAGAGCGTGAGAGAGGAGAGACAGAGAGAGTGAGCGAGAGATGGGGAGAGGGAGAGAGAGAGAGACTTGCAGGTGGGTGGAGCGGAGAAGGAGAATGATGGGAGGGGAGGAGAAGAGAGTTGCAGGGAGGGAGAGAGAGAGAGAGATGGGTCGCAGAGGGAAAGACTGATGGGGAGCGGAGAGGTGGAGGGTGATGGGCACAGAGATGGGTGGAGATGGAATTCGAGAGATGATGGTGAGATCCGAAAGAAGAAGGTGAATGTGAACGGAGATGGATGTGGGAGGCCTGGGGTGTGCGCATCAAGAGGATCGAGATGAGGGAGAGGGTTTAAGGGGGAGATGACGAGGGGATCTGGGATTCTACTTCCCCAGATCCCTGGGCTCTTTCTCCCTTATCCGGGCAACGGGTCAGGGAGTTTGGGCTCAAGGGGTTTGACCTGAGCCTGGTCTGGTTCAAGAAGGTTTGGCCCTGAAGGTGGGGTCCTGGTGGAGAATGGTCGGGTTGTCTTCGCCAGGGCCCAGGTTTCGTAGATTTCAATCCGCTCATTGGATTTCGACGTTCTACATATCGACGGAAAGCTCTCGGCGAGCATATCACAATGAACAAATTTTTAGGGCAATCAGAGGTCCAGAAATGATAGGTGATTTTTCACGCGGGCGCTGCGGGTGTTTGGGACCCGCTGTCATGATTTTTGATCCGCCCGTCAGATCTTGGAGTTCTATATATGGGCGGAAAGCTTTCGACAAGTAGATCATGATGTGCCAATTCCCTGGGTGATCAAAGGCCTAGAGACGATAGGTGATTTTTCACGCGGGCGCCTCGGGTTGTGGGGCCCGCTGTCATGATTCTTGATCCGCCCGTCAGATCTTGGAGTTCTATATATGGGCGGAAAGCTCTTGACGAATAGATCATGATGTGCCAATTCCCTGGGTGATCATAGGCCTAGAGACGATAGGTGACTTTTGACTCGGGGCCTAATCAGGACATCAGTAAATAGGGTGGACTGAATTGCCCCTCATAGGGTGCCAAAACGAGGTGTTTACAGCCTATCGGTGAACAGGACGTCATCAGATCAGGAGCTGTATAAGAGGTACTTGGTGAGGTCTTGAAACAGCTGGAGGAGGAGGAGGCCGAGATCGATGCTTGGATGCAAGCAGAGTGAACAAATGCTTCTATGGAGTCTACTGGTAAGAGCGGACCATCCATTGAGGACTTTAGCGAGAGGCCCGACTTTGATAGTGGGGCGGGTACTTCAAGCAAACTGTCCCATAGAAGCAAGAGGAAAAGAGGACAGCGCCGAAATTAGAGACGGCACGAAGACTCTCCTGATCTGGAAGTCCCTCTCACCATTGCTAAGGAGGTGTTAGGGGATGCTGATGAGCCTTCAGAGAAGAGGAGCCAAGAAGAAAAGATCACTACTGATGGTGTGATCCTCCTTCTTTCTTTTTCCATTTCTTTTCTTATGAGAGATTTTTGTTTTGATCTGCTGCTATTTTTTCTTTTTAGCAGAAGATGATGATTTGGTGATGCCCGAGGTTCCGGCCGATGAGGTGGTGGCAGATCCAGTTGTGGCATCTGAGGAAGAGCCAAGGGATTCTGGAGTAGTTCCAGAATCTTCGCATGGTATGATTTTCTTTGGTTTTTCACCTTTTTGTTTTTCTTTGCCGCCACTTGCTAATATATTTTTGTATTCTTATCAACTGACTTGCCAGAGGATTCCGACGATTTTGAACCATCCATGGGTGCAACTTTTGATGATGCTCTGGATGAGTTCATGGAGGTAGAGAGTCCTCCGCCGGTCGTTGAAGAAGGTATTTTGTAGTAATAATATTGATATTGATTTTTTACAAGATGATATTCATACCTTTTTGTCTTTCATTGGCAGGTTGTGAAGCAACAGGAGAAGTCTTTCCATCTTCGGGTCCAGAGCAGGGGGTGCTCGCGATTGATCCAGAAGTAGGGGCTACTTCTACCAATTTTGGTGCGGCAGAGATGAAACCTCATGATGAGATTCCATCGCTAGCATCTTCTAGTGGACAAAGTTTGTTGACTATCCCTCCAACGAAGCATGACAGAGGCAGTCGGCCAATGAAGCGGGGTGAGACTTCATCCGGACCATCTCTTCAATATGCGAAGAGAGTGCTGAAGAGCGTCTTGAGTTCTTGGATCGAGACACTCTCTTCTGGCCATTTGGAAGCTGGCTTCGGCATGATCAAGCATGTTTAGGAGATACTTACTGAGAGTAAAAAGGTTGGTCTGAATGCACAAGCGCCAGAGCTTTTGGTGATGAGATCATCGCACTGGGCAATAAGTGGACTAAGACCAAGAGCTTTCCAAATAGTGGCTTCTTCAATGATATGTTTTTGAAGCCTTCTGGTGAGGTCAAATCTGAATTGGATAAGATCTCGCGGACTCGGAAGCGATTTGTTCGGGAGAGGAATGTCACCGAGTTGGCTATCATTGAGCTGACACAGGAGCTACACCATCTTGATAAGGAGGTCATCGAGGCCAGGCAACTTCTCGAGGTTTTGGAGGAACAAGCTCCTGCCAAATGGACTGCCATTGTGGAAGCTCGTGCTAGAGAGGGGGCTCTCATTCGCCAGGTTGAGGAAGTTGATAGCAACCTCCGTAGGAAATCTCAGGAATATAAGTGATAGCAAATTCTCTGGGAAGAGCTTCCTCATGCTGAAGATGGGTCGCGGCGTTTTGTCGCATTTTATGGTAAAGTTTTGAAGAAGCGTGGCCTAGAAACTTTAGAGGCTAAGGCCAAAAGTCTGCTTAAGGAGTTGAATCTTTGGTTGAAGACCATGTCAGACTGAGCACCTGATTTGTAACAAACTCTTTTCTTCTCTTTTTTGGTACTTCCATGTATAAACATTTTTGGTACCTCTATTCCTGTTTTCCCTCGTTTCACTTAAATTCTTTTTTGATGAAAATAAGTAAAAGTTGGATGGGAATGTTTGTTTGAAAATTTGATCAAAAGGTTGTCATTTGTCAAAGGGGTTTTTTGGCGCGAGAGCCAGATTTTGTGGCAAAAAGCCTGGTTCTTTTATGGCTTGAAGCCAAATTTTGAGATGGCATGAAGGCCGAATTTTGAGATGGCATGAAAGCCAAATTTTGGAATGGCATAGGAGCCGAAACTTTGTGGCAAGGAAGCTGGTTTTGATTTTTTTTTTGCATGAAAGCTAAATTTTGTGGCGTGAAGCCATTTTTGTTAGTGGCATGGGAGCTGAATTTTTTTTTTTTTTTTTGGCATGAAAGTCGAATTTTTTGAAAACCAAGTTTTGTTTTATTGGTGTAGAAGCCAGATTTTGTTTTGTTTGGCATAAAAGCTAGTTTCTTTCGTGTTTGGCTCGAAAGCTAGGTTTTTTGGCATAAAAGTCGTGTTTTTGGTTTTGAAAAATGCAAGTATTGATGGAATGTCGCATCCTTGCTCATTCGGTTGCTAGTATCGATAGAATGTCGCCTCCTCGCTGATTTGGGTGTAAGTATTGACTAAGCGTCGCCTCCCTGCTTTTCAAAAATTTTGTTTTGAGCGTATCGACTAAATGTCACTTCCCCGCGATTTTTGAAACTTAAGTTTTTTTTGAACCTTTGTTTTTTTGTTTTGAAATTTGAGTTCTGGATATCAACTGAAAAGTTGCGTCTCCATGGTTTTTTTTTTTTTTTTTGAAAATTTGCAAGTATCAACGAGGTGTCGCGTCCTTGCGATTTGAGGTTTTGAAAGTATTGAATGGGGTTCGCATCCTTCCGATCTTTGGGTTTTGCGAGTATCGACTGAATGTCACTTCCCCGTAGTTCTTTGAAAAACCATTTTTGTTTAAAGACACGAGGGTCATAAATTTTGACTCAAAATCATTTTTGTTGGTAAAAGTCGGGGTGGACTAGGGTGGAAATCCTTGGGTCCTAAATTTTGTTTCAAACCATGAATTTTGGGTCCAACGATCGAAAATTTTTGTCAAGTTAGGGAAGGGGCTCCTAAACTTGGATTTTTGGGATTTGATTTTTTTTTTCGAACAATGGAACATTGAATGTAAGCATTGTTTTAAGGGCTTTTAGAAACTTCAACGTAAAGATGAAAATTCCAAAAGGAGTGGGTTTGATGAGCAAGTACCTAGGAATAGGCTTTGGCCATGCAGGCATTACTCTGATCCAATAGAGGAAGTCTTCAAGGGTAGTACTGCTTCAAGAACTTGCCGTTGATGGGTAGCATACATCTGTCACCCTCCATATTTAGAAGAGCGTATGAGCCGTTGGAGAAGACTTTGTCGATGATGAAGGGTCCCTTCCACTTTGGATCAAACTTGCCTTTGGATTTGTGGGAAAAAACCATCAGCCTTTTTACTGCCGAAACCAAGTCACCCTTTTTGTGGGCGCATTGCCGGACCTTCTTGTCAAAAGATCCTGCCATGTGTGCTTGGTAAAGCTCAACGCTTTGTAGAGCTTCGAGCCATCTTTCATCGAGATTATCTAGTTCTTGGAGTCTCAATTTGATATTGCTTTCTTATGTCATATCATTTTGCAAAGATACTCTTAAGGAAGGAATTTATACCTCTAAAGGGACAACAACTTCACATCCATAGACCAAGAAGAATGGTGTGCTATGGGTTGGTCCTCGAACAGTGGTTCGATAGGCCCATAAAGCTTCAGGCAGTTTGTCGCTCCAATCTCTTTTGTGACTAGAGACCATTTTCTTGAGAATTTTGCAGAGCGTCTTGTTGAAGGCTTCTGCTACTCCATTTGCTGTCGGATTATACGGAGTCGAAAGGCAACTTTAGATTTTGTATTTATCGCAGAACCTGTAGAATCTATAATCCAGGAATTGTGGTCCGTTATCATTGACGAATCATTTAGGTATGCCGAAGTGACAAATGACGTTGGTCGCAAGAATTGAAGGACTAACGAGGTCTTCATTTCATTGAACGCAAATGCTTCTGACCACTTGGAGAAATAATCCGTAGCGGCGAAGATGAAGCAATGACCTTTACTTGATGGGGGAGAGATAGGACATATGATGTCCATACCCCATGCTTCAAAAGGCCATGAGATCGCTATAGGATGTAGCCATTCTAGAGGCATGTGTACATAATCACCATGAATTTGGCATTGTTGGCAGTGTTTAGCAAATTGCATTGCGTTAGCTATCATGGTAGGCCAATAATAACCTTAACCTTTTTATATGATCGTAGAGCTTAGGACCAGCCTGATGGGCTCCACAAAGACCAGTATGCACTTCTTTGAGTGTTTCCTCAGCCTCTTGTTGTGACAAGCAGCATAGAAGTACTCCATTGAAGGATTTTCTGTAAAGCATTTTTAAAGAAATATCCAAATGAAAGTTTGGGGCTTGTCTTTGAATGCTTACCCACTCTTTTGGATCTTCAGGTAGGATTTCGAACACAATATAATCAATGAACGGATCCCTCCATCCGCTGATTGGAGTGTTAAGGATGGAAATCCGACTTCCGACCACTCGGTGGCATTCAACAACTGCTTGGTGTGTGTTGAGAGGAGGGAGAATCCTTCTTTGACACACTGTAATTTTCATGTTTTTTCCTTCTGGGATTGCCATAGATGCTGTAAGTCCAGCCAGGGCATCTGCATGGATGTTTTCACCTCTTAGGATGTGGGTGATGTGACAGATGTCAAACTTTTGCCGAAGCGATTGTGCCTTGTTATAATAAGGCAACAAATCAGGCTTCCTGATTTCATATTTCTGATTCATCTGATTGATGATCAGTTGAGAATCCCCAAAGGCTTCTAGCATGGTGATGCCGGATTCGAGGGCGAGTTCTAATCCTACGATCAAGGCTTGGTATTCAGCTGCATTGTTTGAACATGGCTCCAGTAGCGAGAATGCGTGTGGAATCATGTATTTGTCGGGGCTAACAAAGAGGATGCCAATTCCCGATATCAGCTTTCCCTTTTCATTTGTCTTTGTTGCACCATCAAAGTACATGTCCCAAAAGGCATTTGATGAGGAAGTCTCCACGTTGTAGATAGGTTCGTCTGGGAGATCATCTCTGAGCGGGGAATCCTTAGGTAGTGGATGCTCAGCGAGAAAGTCTGCTAGAGATTGGCCTTTGATTGCTTTTTATGGTACATATCTAATGTCAAACTGTGACAGAAAGATATACCATTTTGCTAGTCGGGCATTGAGGGTAGCTGCTTTTGTGACAAGGACCTTTAAGAGATTGATCCTCGAAATTAGGTTACTGTGTTGGGCAGTAGGTAGTGACGTAGCTTTTATATAGCGAATATCTCTGCAAGGCATTCTTTTTCGACTGGGGAGTAGCGATGTTCTGCACCAACCAACATGCAGCTGAGGTAGTATAGAGCAGCGTTTTCTCCTCCTTCATTTTCTTGTGCGAGTAGAGCAACTAAGGAATAGTCGAGAGCTCTTGTGTACAAGATGATAGTTTTCCAGTTGTGGGACAGCCAACACTGGAGGTTTGGTCAGGTATGACTTGATGTCTTGAAATGCAGCTTCACATTCAGCATCCCAAACAAAGTTTACACCTTTCTTCATCAGGCTAGAGAATGGACAACACTTCCCTGATGGCTCGGAGATGAACCCTCGGATGTATGCCAATCTTCCTTGAAGTCATTTTAATTTTCTTAAGGTTCTTGGAGATGGCATGTCTAGAGTGGCCTTGACTTTGATGGGGTCAAGTTCTATTCCAGCTTTCCAAACTATGAATCCGAGGAACTTACCCGATGAAACACCGAAAAAGCATTTGAGGGGATGCATTCACACTTTGTGTTTACGAAGTCGAAGGAAGACTTCTCGAAGATCTTTGAGATTGTCTTCTTTTCTTTTGCTTTTGACGGCAAGGTCGTCAACATAACATTCAACCGTCTTGTGCTGCATATCTTGGAATATCTTCATTATAGCCCTTTAATATGTCGCACCGCATTCTTCAGACCAAATGGCATGATAGTGTAGCAATACATGCCAAATGGGGTCCGAAATGATGTGTGCCTTTCATCTTCGAGATGCATCTTTATTTGATTGTAGCCAGATAACCCATCCATGAAAGTCATTCGCTCAAATCCGCAGGTGTTGTCAATCATTACCTTCGGTATGAGGAGCAAAAATTCATCTTTATGGCATGCATTATTCAGATCTCTATAGTCAATACAGACTCTGATTTTCCCATTTTTCTTTGTCACGAGGATGATGTTGGCCAAGCATTTAGGATGCTGTTCCTCGCGGATGAAGCTAACGTTTTTGAGTTTCTGAACTTAATGTTCAATTTTGTCCATCACGTCAGGATGGAATCTTCTTTGGCCTTATTTGATAGGCTTGATATTTTTTTGCAGGTTGAGTTTGTTGACTGCTATTTTGGGGTCTAAGCCAGGCATTTCAACGGAAGACCATACAAAACAATCAACGAACTCACAAAGAAAAGAGACATACTCGAGTAACTCATCATCCTTTATATTCTTACTTATTTATATAGTATATGGGTTATCTGACATTCCCAAGTCTATCTTTTGAACAGAATCTTCTGTTGGAAGGTTTGAAGGTGGTTCCTCCACAATATTTTCGGAAGCTTCCAACTCAACAAGACCTTCTGGAGTTTCAAGTGCATTTTCAGACCAGGGCTCCGCTTCTGTCCATGAGTCCTCTTGATCGACACTCTTCTGAAGGCTTGCTATGAGATGATCCCAATCACCTGCTGAAACTGGGTCGAAGAAAGGCACTTCTTTTGGAGACAATGGTTCTTTTGGGTGAGAAAAATGCATGTCTGTGTCATCGGACAATTCCTCTTCATCATCGGAGAAATCATACCAATTAGATGAACATCCTGGGTCCTTGTCGGGTGACTCTTCAAAGAGATATTTAGGGAGATTGATGTCTTCATCGACACGAGATGTTGAGGCCTAGTCGGCAAAACGACTTTGCAGCCTTTGTGTCAACTATCTCATGGGAGTGTCAGGATCATACCCCAACCTGTATGAAGACTTGTATATGTGACGGTGGAGTTTCCAATCCTACAGTTGGCTTTTGGTGAGGGTGGGTTGCAATAGCGTGAGAATACCACGGCCACCTCCTAAACCGATTGGATTTTGAGCATCATAGCCCATTTTCTGTTAGTTTTATGGTCTCAATCCATTAAGATTGATGTAATAAATTGATTAATTTCTTTATTTATCAATATATTCATGTTATTATTTCATGAGATGAATGGTGTTTATTACTTAAATGCGCATAACCAATATGAATGACATGATGGTTCAAGAGATGAACCAGAGTCTATAAGTATACTAGATGCAATACATGTGTATGTATTAGATCCACATACGAGAGACATGTACAACAAATCTTATACTTGAATATCTTCACAACCAGTGATGAGACTGGACATCTCATCTGACAAGGTTGCAGTACTTTGATTACTATGAGATAGTGTGATTTGTCTCGTTCATCAGAATGTAAGATTCTGGATCATAGTGTTGGTACATTGGATGTATTGAAGGACCATGAGAAGCACCTTATGAACACTGTCTTTATTTTAAGGTCTGCTCTCATAATTCCCTAGCAATAGGCTCTCAGTCCTGAGACATTAATGAACTCAAGTTTCTATCTATTCATTTGCTTTGAGTCACCAATGAGTGAGGCCAATTGTAGGTCAATACCTCGATGATTTGGGTACGTGGTAGTAGAGCTGTGGGAACATTCGATGGTCAAGATAGAATCTATCTTTAATATCCTCTTGTGCCAATTAATGGATTTATCATTGGTAAGTGCGCACCCATTCTAATTAAGAGTTAATTGGATCGGTACCAAATGATCATAATAATTAATTGGGGCCCAAGGATAAAAGGATATGGATCTAAGTTTGGAAGACAAGTCCAATTAATCCATGGATATTGATGGAGGGGCCTACTTGTGGATGTAGACACCTCGTTTTGGCACCCTATGAGGGGCAATTCAGTCCACCCTATTTAATGATGTCCTTATTAGGTCCCGAGTCAAAAGTCACCTGTCATCTCTGGACCTCTGATCGCCCCGGGAGTTGGCTCATCGTGATCTACTCATAGAGAGCTTTCCGCCCATATATAGAACTCCAAGATCTGACGGGCGGATCAAAAAATCATGACAGCGGGTCCCACAACCCGCGGCGCCCGCGTGAAAAATCACCTATCATTTATGGACCTCTGATTGCCCTGAAAATTGGCTCATCGTGACCTACTCGCCGAGAGCTTTCCGTCAATATGTAGAACGTCGAAATCCGACGAGCGGATTGAAATCTACGAAACCTGGGCCCCATTAATGATAACCCGGCCAATCTCCACTGGACCCCACCTTCTCGACCCAAACCAGTTTCTTTTAAATCCAAACCCACCAGCCTGGCCCAATGAACTCCAGCCCAAGCTGAACCTGACCCGATCCAACTCATTAGGCCAAGTCCAGACCTCACCTGACCCAAACACAACCCGAGCCTGATCCAAACCTCCTGACCCGAACTTGACCCGTCCCACGAGGCCCATTAGCTGCATGGGAGAGGACAGTCCATGAGATCTGGACTCTCCCCTCCCCCTTAAACGTCATCTTTCCCTCTCAATCTCTTAACACCCAAGCCTTAACCCTCTCATCTCTCTCCCAACCCAGGCCTTATCCCTCTCAATTTCAAACACCCAAGCCTCATCCCTCTCATCTCTCTCCCAACCCAGGCCTTATCCCTCTCAATTTTAAAACACCCAAGCCCATCCAAAAAAAGGATACGCAGAACCTCTCCCAGATCTGGACGCAGACCCCAGGCTCCCCAACTCCATCTCCCTGATGCAACACCCCATCATCATCTCTTCCTCATCCCTTACAACCCATCTCCTCCAAGCTCCATCTCTTCCTTTCAGAACCCATCTCACAGAACCCATCTCACGCACGTCCATCTCTCTCTCTGGTCTTCCTCGCCCTGTCTTCTCTCTTCTTCTGCGCCCATCTCCATCTCCCTCCACCTCTCCTCTTCAGGCTCTCTGTCCGCACCCTCTCCTCCATCTCTCCCCTCTCCACTGTCATTCCAGATCCCTCATCTCATCATCCCACGCATTCCAGATCCCTCATCTCCATCCGACGCACACCCCAGCCATCACCATCACCCCCTCCGCTCTGCCCTCTTCCTGCACCTTGCAACCCGTCGTCCACCATCATCCTCCTTCCTCGCCAGCGCCCCCAGACGCACGCCGCAAAAGCACCTCGCACATCTGCACGCAGCAGTCGCTGGACGCACGCAGCAGCACCTTCTTCCTCCTCCTCGCGCCACCGGACGTCTCCCCCTGCACCAGGTACGCCTGCTTCTCTTCCTCCCCACCACCTGCACCCACTGGACACCATCCCTCTCTCTTTCTTTTCTTCACCCACACCCACCTGTACATCTCTCTCTCTCCCTCTCCCCCTGCTCTGTCTCTCCCCCGCACCCACCTGCTCATTATCTCTGTCTCCCCTGCTCCTTCTTCCTCTCTTCCCAGCGCCAGCCACTGCTCTCTCTACCCTCTCTCCTTCACCCTCTTCGTGCGCACCACCCTCTCCCCCTCCTTTCCTGGTTTTCCTCTCTCCCTCTTCCCTGTTCTCCTATCTCCCTCTCCTTCCTCTTCCTGCACTCCTCTGCCATCCGCGCAGCCACCCACCACACACCTTCACCGCCCTCTACACACACCTACACCTGCACCTACACCTGCACGCACCCATCCTATCTCCCTCTCCTTCCTCTTCTTCCACTCCTCTGCCACCCGCGCAGCCACCTTCCTCCCTCTCTCTCGCTCCCCATCGCTCTGTTCTCTCCCCTACTCTATTCCTCTCTTTCTCTCTCATTCCCTCCTCTCCGCCCTGCCATCACCCCGCTCCACCTCTCATTCTCTCTTCCCCTCCTGCTTCACCTTCCTCTCCCCGTTCTCTCACTCTTTCCTTCTCGCCAGTCTCCCTCCACCTCTCCGTTCCCCATCTGTCTCACCCTCTGCGATCCATCTCTCTCTCTCTCTCCCGTCCACTCTCTCTCAGTTCCTCTGTTCTGCCTGCACTCTCACTCTCTTTCATTCTCTCTCTACCCTCTCAGCCCCTCTATCCCTGCTCTCCCTATCTCCCTACTCTCTCAGTCCCTCTCTCCCTCACCTTTCTTTCTCCCTATGCGACCCATCTCCCTCTCTCCCGTCCACTCTCTCTCAGTTCCTCTGTTCCGCCCACTCTCTCTCTCCCGTTGGCACACCGTCCCTCTCTCCCTGCTCTCCCTATCTCCCTATTCTCTCAGTCCCTCTCTCCCTACTCCTTCTTCCTCTCTTCCACTCTGCGACCCATCTCCCTCTCTCCTGTCCACTCTCTTTCTCACCCTCTCTCTGCTCCGCCCACTCTCTCTCTCTCATTCGCTCCTTCTCCCCCTCGCTCTCTCCCCTTCGTTTCCGCCCTGTGCCCACAAGCAGCAGCGCTGCCTCCCCATCTCCTTTCTCTTTCTTCTTCCTCCCTCCTTCCTTTCCCCACTTCTTCTTTCCCCGCTGCTGTGCATCACTATCGCACCCCCCTCCTTATCCTTCTTCCCTTCTTCTCCATCTTCCTCTTTCTCCGCCTGTACGCCCCCCTGAACTAACCCCCTTTCTTTCTCTCTTTTTCTTTCATTCTCTTCTTCTTCTCCTCCCCTACGCTCACACTACACTCTCTCGCCTGCACACCTTTTCCTCTTCTTTTTTCTTTCTTTCTTTCTTTCTTTTTCCCTTTCTTCTCCTCCCCACTGCATTTTCCCTTGCGGCTGCACGCACCCACCTGCACCCACTGCACCTCTTTCTTTCTTTTCATTTCATCTTCCTCTTTCTCTTGACCCCACCACCCTGCACCCCCTGCTGCACACACGACCGAGCCACTGCCCACTTGCACCACGAGCATCACGCCTGTTCACCCACCTGCACTCCTTCGTCGCACACCCACTGCTGGCACCACTTGCACCTTCATCACCTCCGACTTGCCCGTTTGGATTGCCAATCATCGGAGCTACCAATCCAGCCCAAGCACGCACAGCCCGGTTTCACTCCACTCTCTATTTTTTTTTGCATTCAATTCTTCAGTCACTGTAGTCCGTCTTTTGTTCTTCATGCATCTAATATGCCATGCATTTAGATTCAGATTAGTGTTTTAGGCCATTTTTATTCTTATTATTTTTTAAATTAGCCTTAATCTGTATGTCAACATGCATTTAACATGCCCATGCATTATAGTCGTATTACATCTTGTTTCTTTAGTTTATCCTCTTTATAAAAATTGAGGCTGCATTCCCTTTATCTTCATGTTATTCTCTATATAAAAATTAGAATAAAAACCAAAAACTCCAAAAGAAAACAAATAATAAAA
Organism: Persea americana; assembly: GCA_029852735.1. Taxonomy (NCBI): domain Eukaryota; kingdom Viridiplantae; phylum Streptophyta; class Magnoliopsida; order Laurales; family Lauraceae; genus Persea; species Persea americana. The sequence goes on from CM056816.1 coordinate 23,489,889, forward strand.
TAAAAAGTAAAGATTAAAAATAGAATTTTAGCTACCCTATTAATTAGGATAATTAGGCTAAATTTAATAATTAAGTTCTTTTCTCCCTTCCTCTCTCATTAGGATTAGGAAATATTATTTAGGAAATTTCAAATAAATTAATTAAATTAAAAATTAGAAATTCATTCTCTTTCCCCCTTCCCATTTCATTAGGATAAATCAATTTAGGATTTTAGGCCCTATGAATAAACATAAAAACAAATAAAAATAATAAAAATTCAAAATACCAAAAACAAAGTAAAAGATATTAAAAAAACCAAAATATTAATAAATTGGAGTTAGAAATTATACAGTAGTCTAGACTGATTAGGTTAGACCCCGGACCTAGATCTAGGTCTCCCCCTAGCCAGCTTAGACTACCCCAATTTCTTAAAATTCAATTGATTAGGTCCCACTCTCTCTCTGGGCCCCGCTAAGGGACCGGGAGAGTGGATGTGGGCGGTTAAGACCTTAGGATAGGGCAGAGATCCATTAGGGAAATGGAACAGTTAGATTAAATCCAAGTAGGAACTCCCCTAGTTAGGCCCTTCTAGCCCCAATTATTAAAATCCAAAAAAAACTATAAAACCAACAAAACCAATTCCAAAAATATTTTCTTCTCTTTTCCTCTACCTCCGGTGCCAAATATTTATCTGAACTCAATGATTAAAGGGAATAGAGGTTGATTCCGAGAACCTGAATTAATGAGAGTGACGAAATGAGACGAGTGATTTCACACACCCCAATATCAATTTATTTACTACCGGCCCATCATCGGCCACCCTCAATCAATCCCGGCCCAACATCGGCCATTTTTATCTTACTTCTGGCCCATCATCGGCCATGCACTTTTATCACCTGCGTATCGCACGCAAACCCACAGAAATCACAACTCGAAGTTTCGTCTGCATCATTCTTTCGATTCGAAGAATCAGCCTTTAAACCCTAGGTCGTCAAAGGACATTGAAGGGGGTACCCAGGAATGGGGTTGGTCCTCTTCTAAATATTTGGCACCTTTCCCCTTATTTTCTTAGTTTATTTTCATTTTAATTCGCTTATCCCCTAGAATACTTGGATTTAACTTTAATTAGTCTGTTCAACCCTGGATGTTGATTTCCCCTGCCTAGTTCATTATGGTCCCATCTTGAAGCCCGTAATTTGACCCTTGACCCAAGTTCGACCCGAATTGAAAGACCCAAATTATGTGACGAGACAACCGTCGTGTGTCGCCGGCGGCACATTAGACGAGAGAAGAACCCACCCCATTTTCCTCCCGCATTCTTTCGGCTTTCGTCGAAGGACGGTGTTACGGCCGAATCCGTAACTGGCGATCGTGATCCGTCGATTTTGAGGGTAGTCGGAATCCTCATTTTCGATGTATTTTTTTATCTCACACTGTTGAATGGCGATTCCCCTCTCGGGGGGGATCAAAATTCACATCCGACAGTGGACATTGGGAAGTTTAGGGTCTTCATGTAATTTATTCCTAAGACTGGAGTTCAATTGCATTTATATAGTGGAGTTATTTGCAATTAACTATGGGTCCGGATTGCACATGAGATGTGGGGTTGCAGTTACCCAGTTGGAGCCAGCTTTCTAAGGAATTCCTAGTGGTCCCCACGCTAGCCCAAGTTATTGGAAAGATACTAATTATAGTATAACTCTAAAAGGAAATAGAGAGTTACTATTTCTATTTGAAGTGGGACTTCTAATAGTGGTAATAGTAAGTTACTAATTATTAATGGAAGTGAGACTTTTATTTTAATTAGAAAAGAGAGAGTTACTAATTGTTAGAGAAGTGAGACTTCTATTTCAATTAGAAAGAGGAGGTGGCTTGAAAGCTATAAACAAGAGGAGCTAGGGCTGGACGTCCTCTATGCATATCCCCCTAGGGATTCATGCCCAAGGCCCTTATTGTGCAAGAGTTGCACATGCATCTTCTCCTCTTCCCCCTTCTACTTCTCTTCTAGTTCCCTTAAGAGCTTTCTCTTGGAGATCCCACCCATCTTCTTGAGAAAAGAGAATCTAATACGGGGTCATAGCGTGGAAGATGATTGGGTCTTGGAGATTCTGATTTGGCTTATGAAAGTGTTTCATCATCGAAGAAAGAAATCAACTCCTCCCTTAGAGCACAACCGAGCTCCATAGGTATGATCTACTTCCTTGTATGTTGTGGATTTCGTGGTTGCTTGTATGTTGCTAATTCTATCTTCTAGATAGAGTTTTCTACTGAACATGATCATGAGAAAGAGTCCATGGATCATGGATTGAGTTTTATAGCCATCTGGATAGTTGATCCCTGAGTCAAGTGGGTCAAAAGTTTTTGAAAACCTATCCTAGAGGCCCACCTATTTCCAACAATTTCTTCATGATAGCTTGTGCCATTGGACTATACAAGGATAGTTGAGGCATACTTTCATTTTGGAAAGGTTCAAGCAAGGAATTTGATGAAGAAGATTCCGATCTGTGGAAGAAGATTGGCTTTCCTTCTGCCGAAGTTTCCGGAACGATGAAGGAAGTAGACGCAGGGTCATTTATGTCGGCAGGTGTCTCCAATGGAGTGAGAGTAGGCTGAATTTGCAGAGTATCAGCTTAGCTTGACGGTGTATTATCTTCTGGCTTTAAATCTGAATCTGTGTCTTGCATTATAGACACAAAGGAGAAAATAAACTTGCCCCCAGTCTTTTACTTTGTCTTCTTTGCTTTGGTGGTGATTACCAAAGGCTTGGAAGATTTGAAGGAGACAATGAAGGAAGCTGGATTGCTCTCTTCGGATTTGCCGGAAGATTTGTTTTCTTCCGATGATTGCTGAGGAGCGTTGCCTTTATCTTTCAGGAGATTGCCTGCAAAGGACGCTGTTTCCTCCTCCTTTTCTTCTTTTTCGTCCTTGTACATCTGAGCATCTGCAAAATGGACGTCTTTGCCTTTGAAGGGCTTTTTGTCTACAAACACTGGATGTATCAAGCTGTCGTCGCCAACGAACTTGATGCACTGATGTAAAGTTCAAGGGACGACACCATTTTTATGTATCCAGGGGCGTCCGAGAAGGATGTTGTAGCATGAAGGGGTCTTTATTGCATACACGGTGACTTCAAATATAAGATCACCGATTTGCAACCTGAGCCTGATTTTGCCGATAGGCCTTTGAGTGCTCCCATCGTATCCAAAGATGGACACAAATGTATGGCTCAGCTTGCTAGGTGGGATACCCAGCTCTTCGAGTGCCGAAGTAGAGATGAGGTTAAGTGCAGAACCTAGGTCGATCTGAACTCTGTGTATCAGCATTTCTTTGATGTACCCTGTGGAGTACAAGGGTCGGTAGTGCTTCGCTCACCTAGCAGGAGGTCTTCTTTATCGAAGGCGATGGTAGCACTTGTTGCTTTTTGGACCAAGAGGCATTCAATGCAAGATCCCTCAATTTTCTTCTTTTCTCCCTTTGAGGAGGCATTTGATTTTTTGACACTATAATCCATTTCAATTTATAGGACTTGTGGGGCGTGTTTGTCGACATCCGCATTCAGCCTTTGCAGTTCTGAAATAAGACTATCACGAGTTTGTGGTGACATTCGTGATAAGTCGGATGTGCAATCATGCAGGTATGTGTTTGAAGTGCTCAATCAAGTCATACTTGGAAGCCTCCTTGGGGCCTGCATTTTCATTATTGATGCCACTTGGGCCGTTTACAACTTGTTTTCCCGAAGGATTTACATAAGAAGAAGAAGATTGGATGGAAATTTTGTGGTAATCCCGGCCAGAGCGGGTACCTTTACCAACCTCAAGAGCTTCTGGAGAAGGTTCTTCATTTGGAAGATCGCCCTCTGGATTAAGGGGTTGATCATTCTCATTTGCTGAAAACGTTTCCACAGTAGCACTGTCGTCTTCAGTTATTGCATTGCATGGAGCATTTTCCGGGAGGTCCAGACATCTCCTATGAGGTTGGGTATCTGAGACCAGTTGACCGGGTTTTCTTTGAAGACTTCATCGGCCGAAGCTTTTTCATGGTTATCAGTCAGAAGAGGCTTGAATTCTGATGTCACAGTTTCAGGAGACGAAAGTTGAGAAGATGATATCTTAGCGGAAGTCACCTAAAAAGATGTAGCTTCAGAAGATATGCTACCAGACGTAGCATGAGAGTCTGTAGCCTCGGCAGATGAAGCTTCAGAGAAACTATCATCTCGAACTATCGCATTGCAAGCAATAGGAGATGCCCCTAGAATGGATTGTTGGGATTCGAACTCATCCTCAGATGTAAGAGGATCATCGATCCAACAACTTTCTTCATTTTCTGGAGTTACAGGAGGAGTTGTTTGTAGGTTTTCTAGGACCTCCGGTTCTGGATTGTGATGAAGTTGATTGATGCAATCCTGCTCTTGCTCTATGGCAAGATGTTGCAAGATCCTTGCATATTCTTCGAGATCAGGCATAGGAGCAAAATCTTCTTCTTCGTCTGCCTTTTGTGGTTCAACGTTAATGGGTTCCACTGGGGCATTGGCGGCTGCTGGATTGACAACACTTTCTTGAACAACCTCTTGGTCTTTTTCATCATCGGTCCAAGATCCTTGTGGATGTAAGGGATTTTACTAGATTACTGGCATAAGGTGAGATTTTGGAATCCATTCCTCATCAAAGAGGTATTCTCTTGTTTCAAGGGATTCCTCCCACTCATCGGTGTCACTGGCGGTGTCACTGGACTCGTATCCATCCATGGAGAATTCAATTACTGAGTTGCAAGAGTATGATGCCTCCTGCGTAGTCTCTTTTCTGAGCTGCGGTGGCATGAAATCACTGAGGGTGAATTTTCTTACCACTTTTGAAGTCTTGGGAATGAGCTCTCCTATTGCCCCTAGTGAGGAGGCCTCTGCCTTTTCGATGACCTTTTGTTTTGGTTGAGCTTTCTCCTACTGCTTGAGCTTTCGAAGTTGTCTCCTAGCTTGCCTTCGCTGTTGAGCAATCGGCTTTGTTTTGACAACCTCCCAATTTTCATCTTCAAGGAGATCGGGATGCACCTATAAGGGTTGTCCATCCGGTGTTGGTTAAGGAACCAACTCTTGGGACGTTTGAGTCATTTTTATCACCTTAAAGGAAGTAGTGATCTTCTCCTTTGGTGATTTGGATGTTTGTCCATATGACACCATGTTGACGGTGGCAGACCCATAGTTTTTGTCAAAGGTGATGACTCTGTTTTCCACAACTCGTTGATCTTCTCTCTCACAATGAAGCATTGATTGAGAGGATGTGAGATCATCTGGTGGTATGGGCAATACGGAGGATCGTTGGTTTTGCCAACATCTACCGGTCTTTTGGGGTCAGGCAAGGTGAGTTTTCCATTTGCCAAGAGAGCCCCAAATATTTCTTCAACATCTTCATCGAATGAGCATTTCTTTTCTACTCATTCTTTAAAGGCATTAGAGAGTTCAGGTCTCTTACCCGCAGCTTTGTTTTCAGCTTTCTTTGGCGGTTGAGGAGCTGACCAAGTTTGCACATTGAGAACGTCCTTTTTCTTTGGTTTTGAGGTTGCAATAGTTGTTGGCTCTTTCTTTGATGATTTCTGACTATCGAGGTCTTTGATCACTGTTTCAGCCTCCATGGATGCTGCAAGGAGTTCTCCTAGATTTTTTGATTTGCTGCCGATGATGATGGAGCGGATCCTTGCTCTCATGTTGTTACGACATATGTCAACCAGCGACGCCTGTGGCAGTACATTTGAGCATTTGTACGCCATTGCTTTCCACTTGTGAATGAAGTCGTAGGTTGACTCATTCTTTCCCTATTTTAGGCTGCAGAGCTGAGCCATAGTAACAGGATGATCCTCACCTTTGAAGTGGGTCAGAAAGCGTTTCTCTAGCATGGCCCAGTTTTGAATGGAATCCTCTGGCAGAGTGGAGCACCAATCAAAGGCCGTACCTTTCAAGATGCTTGTAAAGAGAGGATCTTGAGGGCCTCTTGATCCGCAATAGCTCCTGTCAGAATTTTGAAGTGGATGACGTGCTGTCTAGCTGAACCTCTCCCCGTATATGTTTAAAGAGTAGGTAGCTCGAATTTTGCAGGTAAAGGAACCAAGTCCATCCATAAGGGATATGGTGTCTTGATTCCATGTTCCTTCAGTGTATCCTCTTCTTTTGCTTTTGCAAGGATGTCGTCAACGTCCTTTTTGGTAAGGGTGCGTGACTCATCTTCTCCAACATTTGCCTCATCATTTAGAGGGACTTCATTGTTTGGGGAACATTGGAAAGTGAGAACGAGGTTTTCCGTCATAACCTCTATTCTCTGTTGTCCTTGCTCCAGCTGCTGGATGCGTAGAGCCACGTCATCATGCAACGGAGGTTGCTCAGAGTTTGTGACCAAGACATTTACCCTTCGAGAATCAAATGAGGATACTGCCTTGATGACTGAGCTGGAGCTCATTCTTTTGGATGAAGAGCCCAATGAATGATCACTCCGGTGTCCTGGACTTGAAGGAGTGGGAGAGTCCTCCTGATATCTTCATCTCTGAGAGACACTGCGAGTCACCGGCCATCTGACATGAATTTTGGTTGCTGACTTTCGGCGACTTTTGGTTTTACCAACCATATGGATAGCAGCAACTTGGTCGGGTCTTTCTTTTTCGACCCATTTTTGAAAGACTCGGGTAGAATGCCGGATTCTTTGCTTCTCTAGTCACTTTTGTCGATATGCCACACGGTGATGTATGCGACGAGCAATTTGAGCTTTAGTTAGCTCTGGCTGTGCTCGAGCAATAAAGGATGTAGTCCCCCATGCGCAGCAGCCGAGCTTATCTTCTTTGAAGATTGGCATGGACAAGAGTTACAAGTCCAATTAATCATGGCAATTAACCATGTAACTCCTATCATTATGGAGATTAATCATGGTAATTAATCATGAAACTCCCATCGTCATGGAGATTAAATGCCCATTATTCTCCATCGGCCAATCAAAATCCTAGGAAAAGGAGTTACAAATTTATGAAATTAATACTTGTAACTCCTCCCATCAAGGAGCATTAATACCATTAATGCCCATAAAACCCTCCTAATGGCCACCAAAAGCCTATAAATTGGTGGTCATTCCAAAGGGAAGGGGTCCTGAAAATTTTTCTGAAAATTATCCTGAAGAATTCTCTGCAAAACGAAGCTCTCTCACTCTGAAGAAACTCTGCTGCAAATTCTACAAGGTGATTGAAGTCCCTTGGGGGGCCACCCTCCCAAGGTTTCTCTTCTTCTATCCAACATGGCCTAGATGCGGCTTTTCAGCCCGTCTACTTGGTTTTTTATTGGATATAGGACCTTCCCTTAGCCTTTGTCCTCTAAAAATTCGAGGTCCAAGCCAAGCCAAGTGTACTAAAGCATCAAGTGTTCTCATCTGAAGGACGATGGCGGAGTCCATATATGATTCGAGACCGTCGATCTGAACAAGTCCCCCACAATCTCCTAAGAAGTAAGATCCCTCTTTCTTTCTTCTCTATTGTATTTTGTATTTTTTTAAAAGAGACAAAAAATCACAATTCTTGTCTTTCACTATTGATAAGATTTATAAAATCGCCTTCCATGGCAAAATCGCCTTCTATGGCACAAAACTGCCTTTCACGGCAAACTAAACAAAATCGCCTCTCACGGCATTTTAAAATCTTGTCTATTTCTTTAAATATACATGCAATGGAAAGCTAGAAAAAAAGTTTGATTTCCTTTCTACTTGTGAAGGTGAATCTCCGGATCACCATTTCAAATTTCAAGTAGAATAGAAAATCTGGCATACCCATACAAAAATGTTGATGCTTGCTCTGTTTTTCTCTTCGCCCCGACGCACCCCAGCGGACCTGGGACAGAGGAAGGCAAGAAGAAAAAAGACAGGTCCATCAAGTTGGTCTACCTGGGGGGACACGTTCATTTGAGAACACGATGCTTAGAATCCTTGGCTCCTTCCTAGTTGGTGGCCTATGTTGGATCTTGTATCTAAAAAAAACGTGAGATGGGATTCTTTGGAATCTTTTTTCTTTGAACTTGTTTCCATTATTTCTTTTCTCAACAAAAAAAAAAGTTCTTTTTCTTTTGGATTCAAATTAGAGAAACTTTGGTTCTTTCCTTTCCATACAATGGCTCGCAGAAATGTTTGAGCCAACGTTCGAACTGGGAGGGGCCATTTTCCTCTCTTTGATGGGTCCATTGGAGATCTTTCAAAAAAAAAGTTTAAAAAAAAAACTTGTCAAATTCCTTTCATTGGATTCAAATTGGAGACACTTTGGTTCTTTCCTTTCCATTCAATGGCTCGCAAAAATGTTTGAGCCAGCGTTCGGATTGGGAGGGATCATTTTCCTCTCTTTGATGGGTCCATTGGAGATCTTTCAAAAAAAACAAGTTAAAAAAAAAAAACTTTTCAAATTTCTCTCTTTTGGATTCAAATTGGAGAAACTTTGGTTCTTTCCTTTTCGTACAATGGCTCGCAGAAATGTTTGAGCCAACGTTCGGATTGGAAGGGGCCATTTCCCTCTCTTTGATGGGTCCATTAGAGATCTTTAAAAAAAAAATGCATTAAGGTTGCACCAATTGCGTTCTTTGACCAAAGTGGATCTAAGAAAAGCCTTGTCTAGAGTGTGAAGGCAGCTAGACTGTTCGAGGTAAGAGTCCTTCAAATGGGTTCATTAAGTAATCCTACTCTTACCTGGGGGCTAATCAATCTGCCAAGGTTTCATAAGACCGAATTGGAAGACCTATGTGCACTCTTAAAAAAAAAAAAAAATGAAAAATCTTTAAAAAAAAAACAACTTCTGTCACTATTGTGTTCAAATTGGAGGAATTTTAGTTCTTTCCTGTTCAAATTTGGGCTCGCAGAAATGTTTGAGCCTGTATTCGGATTGCAATACCATTTGCTCTCTTTTATGAATTCAATATTGACTTTTCAGAAAAATAACTTCCGTCATTATTGGATTCAAATTTGAGAAATCCTGGTTCTTTCCTTTTTCGGATTTAGGCTCATAGAAATGTTTGAGCCTGTATTCGGATTGGAATACCATTTGCTCTCTCTTTTGTGAATCCAATCTTGACATTTCAAAAAAAAAAATCCCATCTCGTGTCCTTTTTCAAGGATGCGATTTACAACATTTGTGCCTAGCGGTGCTAGTACGCCCTTTCGGGTCTACTGTATTTGCGACCGACACATTTATATCTCTAACCTTATATCATTTACCTCTAGTGAGCTTCGCTTCTCGGTAACTTTAATTAAGGTTTATAATTGCTTATAGCAGTCCCTGGAACGCTCATTTCGAGCCGACCATACTGGCGCTCAGAACAATTGTACCCTCTATGACTTTTTGCCTTCTTCATTACGCTCAGAACGGGCCATGTCCCTGAGCAATTTGAAAAGACAAAACCATAGTATAGCCCATTTATGATCACCATATTCTTGTGATTACTAATGGATGTGGTCTTGTTTCAGAAAAGTTTTCCAAAACTAACAATGGCAGCCTCATTGACCATTACCTTCGACGAAAACAAGTACCAAGTCATGCTTTAAGAGATGCAAAGCAAGCGCACTTTCAAGCGCCCTGCCAGCTGCCAAAGCATCACCTCCCTCGGCAACTCCCAAAACACCGGGTCAACCTCCACTCCCCGGGCCATCGTCTTCGCGTCACTGGGACCATTCCCACTACCCGCAGAAGAGATGGTGCCTGCTAAGAAGCAGAAGACCGCCCCTCAACGTGTCCCTGCCCCGACACCAAAGGCGGTCGCCAAGAAACCTGAGGCTCGTGGCAATCCCATGAGGCCTCAACCTATAAAAAACCAGGTCTGTCCTAAGACTTGGGCCCCTTGATCTTCGCCAAAACAAAGAAGGTCCCCGACATCTGCAAAGCCAGCATACCTGGCTCCGCTCATGGAGAATAGGTTCTATAATCTCGCCTACACTAAAGCGGAGAAACCTACCCTCCATCGAACTACAAACCAACCCAGCACGAGCCGGCTTGCTCATACAAGCACAAGATCAAGTCATGCATCACAAGACCTCGACAAGAACCTGCCAGGGCCTGCTCTCCTGCCACTCGACCCTTCTTCTCAACAGGGGCCGAGCTTGTAAAATTTAAAGCTTCGCTGCGACAGGCTAAGGACCGCATCAAAATCCTGTCAATGCCAGTCTTCAAGGAAGACAAGCTCGGTTGTTGCGCACGAGGGACCACGTTCTTCATTGCCAGAGCACAACCGAAGCTAACAGAAGCTCAAATTGCTCGTCGTATACGTCGTCGAGTAGCATATCGACAAAAGAGATTAGAGAAGCAAAGAACCCAGTATTCTGAGCTTCAAATCTCCCAAAAATGGGTCGAAAAGGAAAGACCCGACCAAGTTGCTGCTGTCCACATGGTTCGCAAAACCAAAAGAAGGCAGAAATCAGCAACAAAAATACATGTCAGATGACCGGTGACTCGCAACGTCTCCCGGACAGGAAGGCATCAGGAAGACTCTCCCACTCCTTCAAGCCAAGGACATCGGAGTGATCATTCCTTGGGCTCTTCATCTAAAAGAATAAGCTCTAGCTCAGTCACTAAGACAGTATCCTCTTTCGACTCACGAAGTGTGAATGTCCTAGTCACAAACTCTGAGCAACCTCCACCGGACGATAACATGGCTCTACGCATTCAGCAGCTAGAGCAAGGACAGCAGAGAATAGAGGTTCTGATGGAAAACCTCCTTTTCACTCTCCAACGTCCACCAAACAATGATGAAGTTCCTCCACAAGATGAGGCAAACGGTGGAGAAGATGAGTCAGGCGCCCTTTCTAAAAAGGGCGTTGACAATATCCTTGCTAAAGCAAAAGAAGAGGATACATTGAAGGAGCATGGGATCAAGCTACCATATCAATTATGAATGGACTTGGTTCCTTTCCCTCCAAAATTCAAACAACCTCTTCTCCAAGCATATATGGGGAAAGGTTCAGCTAGACAGCACGTCATCCACTTCAAGATTCTGACAAGAATGATTGCGGATCAAGATGCTCTTAAGATCCGTCTCTTTGCAAGTACCCTAAAAGGTATGGCCTTTGATTTGGTACTCCACTTTGCCAGAGGACTCCATTCAAAACAGGACCATGCTAGAGACACATTTCCTGACCCACTTTAAAGGTGAGGATCATCCTTTTACTATGGCTCAACTCTGCAGCCTTAAACAGGGAGAGAATGAGTCAACATATGACTTCATTCACAAGTGGAAAGCAATGGCATACAAATGCTCAGATGTGCTACCACAAGTGTTGCTAGTCGACATTTGCCGAAACAACATGAGAGCAAGGATCTGCTCCATGATCATCGGCAACAAATCAAAAAACTTGGGAGAACTCCTAGAAGCATCTATGGAGGCTGAAACGGTGATCAAAGACCTCAACAGTCAGAAGTCATCAAAGAAGGAGCCGACTGCCATTCCATCCTCCAAGCCAAAGAAAAAGGAGGTTCTTAATGTGCAAACCAAGTCAGCCCCTCAGCTGCCAAAGAAAGCTGAAAACAAAGTTGCAGGTAAGAGACCTGAACTCTCTGATGCCTATAAAGAACGAGTAGAGAAGAAATACCCGTTCGATGAAGATGTTGAAGAAATATTTAGGGCTCTCTTGGCAAATGGCAAACTCACCTTGCCTGACATCAAAAGACCAGGAGATGTTGGCAAAACCAACGATCCCCGATATTGTTCATACTATTAAATGGTCTCGCATCCTCTCAACCAATGTTTCGTTGTGAAAGAGAAGATCAACGAGATGTGGAAAAACGGAGTCATCACCTTTGACAAAAGCTATGAGTCTGGCTCCGTTAACATGGTCTCATATGGACAAACATCCAAATCACCAAAGGAAGAAGTCACTACTTCCTTCAAGGTGATAAAAATGACCCAGACGTCCCAAGAGCTAGTGCCTTATCCAACACCAGATGGACAGCCTATATGGGTGCATCCCGATCTCCTAGAAGATGAAAATCGGGAGATCGTCAAAACAAAGCCGACCGCTCAACAGCGAAGGCAAGCCAAAAGACAACTGCGCAAGCTCAAACAGCAAGAGAAGGCTCAAACAAAACAAGAGGTCCCTGAAAAGGCAGAAACCTCCTCTACCGCTTCACTGGGGGCAACAGAGGAGTCCCTCCCCAAAGCTCCAAGAGTGATAAGAAAGTTCATTCTCAGTGATTTCATGCCACCACGGCTTAGGGATGAGACTACGCAGGGGGCATCATACTCTTGTAACTCGGTAGTTGGATTCTCCATGGATGGATATGAGTCCAGTGATACTGCCAGTGACACAGATGAATGGGAGGAATCCCTCGAAACCAGAGAATACCTCTCTAATGAAGACTGGATCCAAGAATCCCATGTTATGCCAGTAATCTGGTATAACCCCTTCCAGCCACAAGGATCCTGGTCTGATAATGATGAAGACCAAGAGGCTGCCCAAAATGCTGTTGACACAGCACAAACAAATGCTCTGGTGGATTCTAACCAGGTTGAACCACAAAGAGCAGATGAAGAAGAAGACCTACATCCTATGCCAGATCTCGAAGAATATATGAGGATCTTGCAGCATTTCGCCATAGAGCAGGAGCAGGATCACATCAACCAGCTTCATCAAAATCTAGAACTGGAGGTCTCGGAAAATCTACAAATATCTCCTCCAGTGACTCTGGAAAATGAAGAGAGTTGCTGGATTGATGATCCTCTTACATCGAAGGATGAGCCTAACTCCCAATGGTCCATTATGGAGGCATCTTCTATCGGAGTTGCCTGTAATGTGATAGTTTAGGATGATAATGCCTCTGAAGCTCCATCTGCTGAGGCCACGGATTCTCAAAATGCATCTGGTAGCATATCTTCTGGAGCTACATATTCTCGGGTGACTTCCACTGAGATAACACATTCTCAGCCGTCGTCTCTTGAAACGGTGACATCAGAATTCAAGCCTCTTCCTACTGATCACCATGAAGAAGCTCTGGCTGATGAAGTCTTCAAAGAAAATCCAGTCAATTGGTCCCAGGTACCCAACCTCATAGGAGATGTCTGGACCGATGAAATACTGGACAAAGAAGAAAAGTTGTTAGAAGCTGTTCAGGACTTATTCCCGGAAAATGCTCAATGCAACGCAATAACTGAATATGGCAATGCTGCTGCAAAGGCGTTTTTAGGCAAATGGGGAGGATCGGCCCCTTGAGCCCGAAGAGGGTCTTCCGAAAGAAAAACCACCTTTAGAAGCTTTTGAAGTTGGGAAAGGTACCCACTCTGGCCGGGATTACCACAAAGACTATAACCAACCTTCTTCTTCTTATGTAAATCCTTCGGAAAAACAAGCTGTAAATACCCCAAGCGGCAATCATAATGAAAATGCAGGCCTATAGGAGGCTTTTAAGTATGACTTGATCGACCATTTCAAACACATACCTGCACGACTGCACATCCTAGACTTATTACGAATGTCACCACAAACTCTTGATAGTCTCATTTCAAAGCTGCAAAGGCTGAATCTGGATGTCGACAAACATGCCCCACAAGTCCTACAAATTGAATTGGACTATAGGGTCAAAAAATCAAAAACCTCCTCAAAGGGAGAAAAGAAAGAAGCTGGAGGACCTTGCACTGAATGCCTCTCGGTCCAAAAAGCTGCAAGTGCTACATCGCCTTCAATAAAGAAGACCTCCTGTTAGGCGAGACAAAGCACAACCGACCCTTGTACTTCACAGGGTACATCAAAGAGATGCCGATACACAGAGTCCAGATCGACCCAGGTTCTGCACTTAACCTCATCTCTACTACGGCACTCGAAGAGTTGGGTATCCCACCTAGGAAACTGAGCCACACATCTGTGTCTATCTTTGGAAACGATGGGAGTGCTCAAAGGTCCATTGGCAAAATCCGGTTCAGGTTGCAAATCGGTGATCTTATCTCTGAGGTCACCGTATATGCAATAAAAACCCCTTCGTGCTACAACATCCTTCTCGGACGCCCATGGATACACGAGAACGGTGTCATTCCTTCGACTCTACATCAGTGCATCAAGTTTGTTGGTGACGACGGCTTGATACATCGAGTGTTTGCAGACAAAAAGCCCTTTAAAGGGAAAGAAGTTCATTTCGCAGACTTTCAGATGTATAGGGACGAAAAAGAAGAAAAGGAGGAGAAAATAGCATCCTTCGCCGGCAGTGTCCAAAAAGATAAAGGCAAGGCTTCCCAGCAATCATCGGAAGAAAACAAACTTTCCAGTAAATCCGGAGAGAGCAATCCATCTCCCTTCGTTGTCTCCTTCAAATCTTCCACACCCTTGGTAATTACTACTAAGGCAAAGAAGACAAAGCAAAAGACTGGGGGCAAGTTTGCTGTCTCCTTTGTGTCTATTATACAAGACACGGATTCGGATTCAGAGACTGAAGACGATACATCGTCAAGCCAAGCTGATACTCAGGAAGTTCAGCCTACCCTCGCTCCATTGGAGACACCTGCTGATGTAGAAGATCCTACGTCCACTACCTTCATCGTTCCGGCAACGACGGGAGAAGAGAAACCAATCTTCTTCCATAGATCGGACGCTTCTTCATCATATTCCTTGCTTGAACCTTTCCAAAATGAAGGTATGCCTCAACTATCCTTGTATAGTCCAATGGCGCAAGCTATCATGAAGAAAATGGGCTATGACCCTCAAAATCCAATTGGTTTGGGAGGTGGCCGTGGTATTCTTATACCATTGGAACCCACCCTAACCAAAAGTCAGCTAGAAGATTGGAAACTCCATCATCGCATAGACAAGTCTTCATACAGGTTGGGGTATGATCCTGACACTCTGATGAGACAGTTGATGCAAAGGCTGCAAAGTCGTTTTACCGACCAGGCCTCAACATCTCGTATTGATGAGGACATCGATCTCCCTGGATATCTCTTTGAAGAGTTACCTGACAAGGACCCAAGAAGCTCATCAAATTGGTACGATTTCTTTGATGATGAAGAGGAATTGTCCGATGACACAGACAAATGGTTCTCTGATTCAGACGGGCCATCGTCTCCAAAAGAAGTGCCCTACTTCGACCCAGTTTCAGCAGGTGATTGGGATCATCTCATAGCAAGATTTGAGAAGAATACCGATCAAGAAGATTTATGGACAGAAGCGGAGCCATGGTCTGAAAATGCCCTAGGAAATCCAGAAGGTCTTATTGAGCTGCAAGCCTCTGAAAATATTGTGGAGGAACCACCTTCAAGTCTTCCAACAAAAGATTATGTTCAAAAGATAGACTTGGGAACACCTGATAACCCACGTCCTGTATTCATCAGTAAGAATATAAATGATGATGAGTTACCCGAGTATGTCACTTTTCTTCGTGAGTTCGTTGATTGTTTTGCATGGTCTTATGCTGAAATGCCTGGCTTAGACCCAAAAATAGCAGTTCACAAACTCAACTTGCAAGAAAACATTAAGCCTGTCAAACAAGGCCAAAGAAGATTCCGTCCTGATGTGATGGACAAATTTGAACAAGAAGTCAAAAACTCAAAAAAGTTGGCTTCATCTGCGAGGAATAGCATCCTGAATGGTTGGCCAACATCGTCCCCGTGACAAAGAAAAATGGGCAAATCAGAGTTTGTATTGACTATAAAGACCTAAATAATGCTTTACCCAAAGATGAATTTATGCTCCCCATACCGGAGGTAATCATTGACAACACCTGTGGGTTTGAGCGAATGACTTTCATGGATGGCTTCTCTGGCTACAACCAGATAAAGATGCATTCCGAAGATGAGAGGCATATATCTTTTCGGACCCCATTTGGTGTGTATTGCTACACTGTCATGCCATTTGGTCTGAAAAATGCCGGTGCAACATATCAGAGGGCTATGATGAAGATATTCCAAGATATGCAACACAAGACGGTCAAATGTTATGTTGTTGACCTTACCTTCAAAAGCAAAAGAAAAGAAGACCATCTCAAAGATCTTCGAGAAGTCTTCCTCCAGCTTCGCAAACACAAACTGCGAATGATTCCCCTCGAATGCTTCTTCGGCGACTCATCGGGTAAGTTCCTCCGATTCATAGTTCGGAAAGCAGGAATAGAGCTTGACCCCATCAAAGTCAAGGCTATCCTAGAAATGCCATCTCCAAGAACCCTGAGAGAATTGAAAGGGCTTCAAGGAAGGTTGGCGTACATCCGACGGTTCATTTCCAACCTATCAAGGAAGTGCCTTCCATTTTCTAGCCTAATGAAAAAAGGTATAGCTTTGTTTGGGATGCTGAATGGGAAGCTGCATTTCAAGACATCAAGTCATACCTGACCAAACCTCCGGTGATTGTTGCTCCCACAACCGAAAAACCATTCATCTTGTACACAAGAGCTCCCGACTATTCTTTGCGCGCTCTACTTGCACAAGAAAACGATGGAGGAAAAGAAGCTGCTCTGTACTACCTCAGTCGCATGTTGGTAGGTGCAGAGCATCGCTACTCTCCAGTCAAAAAAGAATGCCTGGCAGTGATGTTCGCAGTACAAAAGCTATGTCACTATTTGCTGTCAAATACAGTATACCTGATATCGAGGATCAATCTCCTAAAGGTCCCTGTCACAAAAGCAGGTTCTCTCAATGCCCGGTTGGCAAAATGGTCCATCCTTCTGTCACAATTTGATATTAGGTATGTACCACAGAAAGCAATCAAAGGTCAAGCTCTGGCAAATTTTCTCGCAGAGCATCCACTGCCTAAGGATTCTCCGCTCAGGGATGATCTCCCAGACGAACCTGCCTACAGCGTGGAGACCTCCTTATCAAATGCCTCCTGGAACATCTACTTCGATGGTGGGACCAGGACAAATGAAAAAGGAAAGCCGATATTGGGAATTGGCATTCCCTTTGTTAACCCCAACAAGTACATGATTCCACACGCATTTTCGCTACTGGAACCATGTTCAAACAATGCAGTGAGTACCAAGCTCTGATCATAGGATTGGAACCCGCCTTCGAATCTGGCATCACCATGTTGGAAGCATTTGGGGATTCTCAACTGATCGTCAACCAAATGAATCAGAAATATGAAATCAGGAAGCCTGATCTATTGCCTTACTACAACAAGGCGCAATCACTTCGTCAAAAGTTTGACATCTGCCACATCACCCACATCTGCAGAAGTGAAAACATTCGTGCAGATGCCCTGGCTGGACTTGCTCCATCTATGGCAATCCAATAAGGGGAAAACATGCAAATCACAGTGTGTCAAAGAAGGATTCTCCCTCCTCTAAACACACACCAAGCAGTTGTTGAATGCCACCGAGTGGTCGGAAGTCGAGTTTCCATCCTCAAACCTCCAATTGGCGACTGGAGGGATCCATTCATTGATTATATTATGTTCGAAATCCTACCTGAAGATCCAAAAGAGAGGGTAAGTATCCAAAGACGAGCCCTAAACTTTCATTTGGATATTCCCTCCAAAATGCTTTACAGAAAATCCTTCAATGGAGTACTTCTATGCTGCTTGTCACAACAAGAGGCGGAATAAACTCTAAAAGAAGTTCATGCTGGTCTTTGTGGAGCCCATTAGGCTGGTCCTATGCTCTACGATCAGATAAAAAGTTAGGTTACTATTGTCCTACCATGGTAGTGGACGCAATGCAATTTCCTAAACGTTGCCAACAATGCCAAATTCATGGAGATTATGTACACATGCGTCCAGAATGGCTACATCCTACAACGATCTCATGGCCCTTCGAAGCCTGCGGTACGGACATCATAGGTCCTATCTCTCCCCCATCAAGCAAAGGTCATTGCTTCATGTTCGCCACTACGGATTATTTCTCAAAGTGGTCAGAAGCATTTGCGTTTAGTGAAATGAAGACCTCGTTAGTCCTTCAATTCTTACGAACCAACATCATTTGTCGCTTCGGCATACCTAAAAGATTTGTCCATGATAACGGACCACAATTCCAGGATCATAGACTCTATAGGTTTTGCGACAAATATAAAATCCAAAGTTGTCCTTCAACTCCGTATAATCCGGCAGCGAATGGACTAGCGGAAGCTTTCAACAAGACACTCTGCAAATTTCTCAAGAAAATGGTCTCTAGTCACAAAAGAGACTGGAGCAACAAACTACCTGAAGCTTTATGGGCCTACCGGACTACTGTTCGAGGACCAACCCATAGCACACCAATCTCCTTGGTCTATGGATGTGAAGCAGTTGTTCCCCTAGAGGTACAAATTCCTTCCTTAAGGGTATCTCTACAAAATGAAATGAGGCAAGAAAGCAATGTCAAATTGAGACTCCAAGAACTGGATAATCTTGGTGAAAGACGGCTCGAAGCCCTACGAAGTGTTGAGCTTTACCAAGTATGCATGGTAGGATCTTTCGACAAGAAGGTCAGGCAATGTGCCCATAAAAAGGGTGACTTGGTTCTTGCAGTGAAAAGGGCAATGGTTTTCGCCCACAAATTCAAAGGGAAATTTGAACCAAAATGGGAGGGACCCTTTGTCATCACCAAAGTCTTCTCCAATGGCGCATATGCTCTTCTAAACATGGAGGGTGACAGATGTATGCTGCCCATTAATGGTAAGTTCTTGAAGCGGTACTGCCCTTGAAGACTTCCTACATCAGGTCAGAGTGATGCCTGAATGGCCAAAGCCTATTCCTAGGTACTTGCTCGTCAAACCCACCCCTTTTAAAGTTTTCATCCCTATGTTGAAATTTCTAAAAACCCAAAACAATGTTTACTTTCAACGTTTCATTGTTCAAAAAAAAAAAAACAAAAAAAAAAAAAAAAACAAAACCCAAAATCCAAGTTTAGGAGCCTCTTCCCTAACTTGACCAAAACTTTCGATCCTTGAACCCAAAATTCATGGTTTGAAACAAAAATCAGGACTCAGGGATTTCCACCCTAGTCCACCTTGACTTTTACCGCCAAAATGGTTTCGAGTCAAAAATTTACAACCCTCGTGTCTTTAAACAAAAAAAAAAATTTGGTTTTTCAAAAACGTGGGGAAGCGACGTTTAGTCGATACTCACATAAAACCCAAAAATCAGAAGGGTGCGAATCCCATTCGATACTTCCAAAACCTTGAATCGCAAGGAAGTGACACCTCATCAATACTTGCAAAATTTTCAAAAAAAAACGTGGAGACACAACGTTTCAGTTTATATCCACAACCCAAATTTCAAAACAAAAACAATGGTTCGAAAAAACCTCAAATTTCAAAAATTGTGGTGAGGCGATAATTCATCGATACCCACAAAACCAAATTTTTGAGAAAAAAACAAGGAAGCGACATTCAGTCGATACTTGCACCCAAATCCGTGAGGAGGCGACATTCCATCGATACTTGTAATCGAATGAGCAAGGAAGCGACATTCCATCGATACTTGCAATACCATTCAGCAGGGAGGCGGCTCTTAATCGATACTTGCATTTTGAAAACCAAGAAACCCGACTTTTATGCCAAAAACCTGGCTTTCACGCCAAAACCCGGCTTTCATGCCAAAAACCCTGCTTTCATGCTGAAAACCTGGCTTTCATGCCAAAAACAAAAAATCTGGCTTTCACGCCAACAAAACAAAATCCTGGCTTTCATGCCAAAAATAAAAAATCTGGCTTCCATGCCAACAAAACAAAACTTGGTTTTCAAAAAACTCTGCTTCTATACCACAAAATCTGGCTTTCACGCCAAACAAAAAAAAACCGGCTTCCATGCCTCAAACAGAATTTGGCTCCCATGCCACAAAATTTTTGGCTCTCATGCCACAAAACCAAAATTCGTCTTTCACGCCACAAAAATTGGCTCTCATGCCACAAACCGGCTTCCATGCCACAAACAAAATTTGGCTCCTATGCCACAATCTAAAATTCGGCTTTCAAGCCATAAAAAAACCAGGCGTTTTGCCACAAAATCTGGCTTTCATGCCCAAAAAAAACTTTTGACAAAAGATTTTCACAAAATGACAACCTTTTGATCAAACTCTCAAACAAACATTCCCATCCAACTTTTTACTTACTTTCATAAAAAAAAGAATTTAAGTGAAACGAGGGAATACAAAAACAAAAGGGTGCCAAAAAATGTTTATAGATGGAGGTACCAAAAGAAAAGAAGAAAAAGTTTGTTACAAAGTTAGGAGACTAGTTCAACATGGTCTTCAGCCAAAGGCTTAACTCCTCAAGCAAACTCTTGGCCTTAGCCTCCAAAGCTTCCAAGCTATGTTTCTTCAGAATCTTCCCATAAAATGCGGTAGGCCGTCGCGATCCATCTTCAGCACGAGGAAGCTCTTCCTAGAGAATCTGCCATTGTTCATATTCTTAAGTCTTCCTCCGGAGATTGCTTTCGATCTCCTCAACTTGGCGAATGAGAGTCCTCTCTCTATCACGAGCTTTCAAAGTGGCAGTCCACTTGGCAGCGGCTTGTTCTTCTAATAGCTCAAGGTGCTGTTTGGTTTCGATGACTTCCCTATCAAGACGGTGCTGGTCCTGTGTCAGCTCAATAATAGCCAACTCGGGGACATTCTTCTCTTAAACGAGTTGCTTCCGAGTCCGCGAGATCTCATTCAGTTCAGATTTGACCTCACTGGAAGGCTTCAAAAACATCTTGTTGAAGAAATCATCATTCGAAAAGCTCTTGGTCTCAGTCCACTTGTTGCCTAGAGTGATGACTTCATCAACAAAAGCCTTGGCATCTGTAATGTCTAGACAGACTTCTTCGCTATCGGCAAGAATTTCCTGCACATGCTTAACCATGCCGAAACCAACCTCCAAATGGCCAGACGAAAGTGTCTCGACCCATGAGCTCAAGACTCTCTTCAACACCTTCCTCGCAAACTGACGGGATGGCTCGAATGAAGACTCGCCATGCTCCGTTGGCCGACTGCCCGTGTCAGGCACCGTTGGAACAATAATCAAGAAGCTTTTTCCAACCGGAGCCGCTGGGGAAGGAATATCAGTAGAAGGACTCCCCTTTGCCTCATAAAACTGGTGGAAGAAGCCCCTACTCCTGGATTGGTCACAGGTACCCCCTGCTCTGGTTCTGAAAAAGATAGAGGAACTTCTTCTGTCACCTCACAACCTGCCAATGAAAGATGAAAAAGGTATGAATATGATCTAGTCAAAAATCAAAATATCAAGATTATCACTACAAAATACCTTCTTCGACGACCGGCGGAATGCTTTCTGCCTCCATGAGCTCATCCGAAGCATCGTCAAAAGTTGTGTCCATGGATGGCTCAAAGTCGTCGAAATCTTTTTGCAAGTCAACAGGCAAGAAACAAAAATGCATGGCAGCAAGCAGCGATAGGATCCGTCACCGCCTCATCGGCCGGAACCTCAGGCATCATCAAACCATCATCTTCTGCCAAAAGAAAGAAAGCAATAGACCAAAACAAAAGCTCTCATGAAAGAAAAGAAACGGAAAGAGAAAAGGGAAAAGCATACCATCACCAATGGTCTCTTCCCCTCCGCTTCTTTTCTCTGGAGGCTCATCATCATCCCTTGATGCCTCCTCAACAATGGTGGAAGGAATTTCCAGATCAGGAGAGCTTTCGTGCCGGCTCCGACTTCGGCGTTGTCTTCTTCTCCTCTTGCTCCTACGGGACGAACTGCTGGAAGCACCCTCCCCACCATCGAAATCTGGCCTCTCGCCAAATTCTTCACCGGATGGTCTGCTCTTGCCGGTAGACTCCATGGAAGCCTTTGCTCGCTCTGTTTGTATCCAAGCAGTGACCTCAGCCTCCTCCTCGGCAAGCTGTTCCAAGACTTCACCAGGTATCTCTTGTGCAGCTTCCGATCTGATGACGTCCTGGTCCTCGAGAAAACATGTTATGTGCTTTTCTTCAGAAAGGAAAGCCAGAACTTCTTCTCGGCGGACGCCATCTGACTTCCCAAGGCCCTTCCCGGAAGACTGCTTTACATCAAGCTCTGTCTCGGAAAGCCCCTGGTATGCTGAAAAGCTCTCCACAAACCATTTTGTGAAGCCAGCAGTCCGGAAAGTAGGCAACTCAGGATAAGAAATTAGGGCAGTAGTGTCTTTCGCACTATAAAATGCCCATACATTTCTTCCGTCCTGCAGACCTCCAAAACGCTTCACCTTGCTCGAAGGCGCTCCACCAACGCCTTGAGAGAAGCCCAACTGCATGGTAAAACGCGAAGGAACATACAGCTGGATGTCGACGAAAAGATGTCTGCGGCACACCATCGTGCCGACACGTATGTTAAAAATGCCATCTCCTCTTCGCATTTGTCAAAGAATAGTGTCTCCCCGACCCTGCCCTGGTTGAATCACGGGAGACACCAAAATCAAAAGCCTTCTTCCACAAGCCCGGAGAAAGCTTCACTGAAGACTGCCCCATCTCGATGTCCCAGAATCGTGGGATCCTCAAGCAGGCAGATAAAAGAGATTCGGAAAAAGGCTTCCCTCTAGCCAACTGATCATAAAAGGATCATCGTCCTGAGCAGCACCCAATCGGTGGAAACTGGGGCAGTGTTATACATACCACGAATAGAAAGTATGGGCTGAAAATAGCCTGTTCATGGGAAGCCCAAGCCGAACCAGAAAAGCAACAACCTGCAATTCGGTACACAAATAGAAGTAGAGAGCAAGCACCAAAGCAAGCCGCTCTCCAAACGCCATCTAACAAGCCGAAAAAATGCAATGCGGCCTGATGTGCGTTCCATCTCCTCCAACAAAAACAGCCTCACCCAGCCATTAAGTGAGGAAGACAACGAGATCTCTCCGCAGCGCAATGTCAGAATGAATGGTTTCTGTGCTTACGAAGAATACCTTCAAATTCTCTCGCATGGCGGAGATCTTCTTCGAATCCGGGTTCTTAGCCCTGGCTTCCTGGGTCGTACTCTCAGAAAACTCCCCGCTGTCAAAGAAGTTGGAAGACAAAAAGCTACCACTCGTCTAACTGCTACACCGGACTTTCGAGCCCTCCTTCTCTTTCAAAAAATCGTAGAAGGCGACGAGCTGAAAGTACAAAAGCCTGAACTCCTCAGACTGCTCCTCAAGGACGCTTTCAATAGGCATAAACTCCTCATAGAGATTGCCGAGGGTAGGCAACCCGGTGATGGCGCTCAGTTCCTTTAAAGAAAGACCAATCTCACCATTCGTGACAACGAAGGTATTGGTGTGTGGAAGGAACAACTCCAGCATGGCCATGAAGGCCTCATCGGAGAAAACCACGGTTTGCCGAAAAGCGCGAACCGCTTCAAAAATCTTGGCCTCCTTCAGAATGGCACCCCCAACTTGCAGGATGTGATCAGTCCACGACTCCCAGCTCGAGTCAGCACTGAAACGGCCGCGAAGTTGAAAAGGCTTCACCCAATTGCTGCCATCGCCCTTGAAAATGCCAAGGCCCACCTGTCTCAAATCGACCGAAGGATGGTCTGAACCTTGGTAGCCGCTGGGCGTCATCAAAATGTTCATGCGGGCAGGCGACTTCTCTGCATAACAAGAAGGGCCACCAACAAAAACCCCGGTCTTGATCACGTTTGTCCTCTTCACCCAGCTTGGAGGATCTTCCCTCTTTGAGCATGTGGAGGAAAGACTCATGATCGAGATAGTCCGATCGAAGGTCGACCAGGTAGAAACAGTTCTCTTCTCACCATCAACTGTGAAAAAGAACTGAAAACATCTTCTTTGGTATGTTGAATCATCGGGGACGGCATCACCAAAGAAGAAGGAAGGCTTGGGCACAATGCTCTGATCGTCCGTGACCTAGGGACGGTTGCTTACCATAATCTTATAAAACTCCTCACCTTTGAGGGCAATCAAACGTTGCCTCATCTCATCTTGGTTGAGCGAGCCACACTCTTCCAAGTTCCTTTCAACATACTGAACCTCTTCCCAGGCCTGCTGTACGACCACATTAGAGGATCTGGTAGAACAACGAGGCGCATCAGTGACGGGCTCCTTACCCTTGTTCGTTCTGGAGGACCTACCTGCAAAGGATGGAAAGAGAGAAAAATCAATCATCAAAATGACAGAATTCTGCTAAAAAAATTCTAACGAAATTTTGGCATGGTTCGGGGGCAATTCCGAAGAAAAAGGAAACATCCCGAAAGAAATAGGAGCTTGAAGATGACCTCAACATCACTGCAAGCTCATAATCGATTGAAATTCTCGAAGAAGGGTTGAACTCAAACATTGCTGCGAGATCAAACCAAAGCTTCTCAAATATCCGCAAGACTGGAAAAAGGCTCAACATTGCTGTGAGCTCCAGAATCCAAAACTTGCAAAGCTCCTCAGAAAATCCCCGCAAGACCAAGAAAGGGCTCAACATGGTTGCAAGCTCCAAATCCCAAGACTTGCGAAAAGATTTCTAGCTGTGCACTATCATACTTCCAATTTTATTTTCTAAAAAGAAAAAAATGCATAGAAGGAAAGTTGTCATGCATGTGCATCTCGAAATCCGAAAAAAGGGGAAAGAATAGAGGAAGAAAGTTTCTTTTTTCAAACGACAAAAAAAAAATCACCCACAGGCCACGTGGCCGTACAGCCATGACCGTTCGGTCTTGTCCGTACGGCCACACAAAAAAAAAGAGATAGAAAAAAAAAGAATAAAAAACACATGGTAAAAAAAAAAAAACAGAGAGAAACCGTGAAAGAAAAGGAAAAAAAGAAAGAAAGAAAAAAAAAAAACCTATGAAAAAAAAGAGGATGCACGTGAAAAGAAAAAGAAAGAAAAAGAAAAGGAAAGGAAAGAATGAAAAATCTTTTCTATTTTCTACATGGGATTTATTAAAAAAAAAAAAAAAAAAAAAACTTACTTGAAGCCATTGATGGAGACTGGAGAAGAACTAGAAGATCCTTGGTGAAGAAGAAGAATTCTTGATCTTGGAGCACTCTTAAAGACTTTTACAAAAAGAAGGCAATAGGAGCAAGAGATCCGACCTCCCCTTGCTTTTATAGAAGAGAGCAAACCAAAAGAGGAAAGGAGGAGAAAAGAAAGGAGCTAAGTGCTATAAATTAGTAAACTTCCTAAAAGAAAAGAATCATGGGATATTCTTTCCCAATGAGGATATCTTTTGAGAAATTCTCTCCAAAAAGAGAGGGATTATGAGAAACTTTCTCCTAAAGAAAGATATTTTGAGAAAATCTCTCCCAAAATCAAGGAAACTTGAGAGATTCACTCCAACTAAGAATATTTTAGATATTCTCTACCCAAAAGAGATATTTTTAGATATTCTTTACAAGAATGACACCACATGAGATCTAAGCCATCTTTAAAGCTTAAGGTCCCATGGGCTAACCCACATGAGCCAGGTTTGACTACCTAAGCACTGAAAGTGGCTTTTAGTCAAAATCCCTCTTACCAAGAGCATACAAAAATGGTTCCATGCCTCCTTTGAGTTGATTGGACCATACAAAAAATAAATAAATAAAAAAAATCCAAGCCTCATGAGTTTCCAAAAATCCAAACCATCCCACCACATGAACCAAATTAAGCCAAAACCTTGAAATTGACACTCCACAAAAACCCAAACCACTCCAATAGACCCAAAATTGTCCTAAAGAGTGACCAAAATCCAAACCATGGTCCCCTAACTCGCCACATACAGCTTGTTGGGTCACAAGGCCAAAACCAAAACCAAATCCCGGTCCCCTAACTTGCCACATACAGCTTGTTAAGTCACAAGACCAAAAATCAAAATCCAAAATCCGACCCCCTAACCTGCCACATACAGCTTGTTAGGTCACAAGGACAAAAAAAACCAAAACCCTTCTTGACCGTCTGATGCGCCACACAAAGCCTTTAGGTTCACAAGGTCAAAAAGAAAGAAAATCCAAAACCCAAAAACCCAATCTAAATGTCATTTTCAAAATTTTGCCTTGAGATGGTACGTGATCTCTCTCACTGCCATAAAATCCCCTTGGAAACTCAAAAGGCTACTCTATCAAGAAAAATGCTCAGAGACTCTCGGTTAAGTCAGGAGTTCTCATTCAAAATCTTCTTTGAGGCACATCGACTGCAGAAGCTATCTAATTCGTCGCTGTACTTCGAGGGGGCATTTGTTGACACCAAAAATGTCACTTTGCCTCCTCAACATCAAAAGCTACAAGGAGCCGTATCATACTACAAATAGGCAAAGCTGCTTCAAGCATTAGATCTTGTCAAAATCAAACAAAAACTGCAAGATCCTTCAAAATAGCAAAAAAAGAGGTACACATGAAGTTTCGGGCCATTTCGACACCATTTGGCCTGACTTCAATCCTCCAACAGCTGAGTGGGAGCTCCCAGCGGCGATAGTGTCAAATACATCAAATCTTCAATCAGAGCCTATGGATGGTCTCAAAAAACATCCAAAAGGTTCACGTCCAATTTCAAGTCAAACCGACACCGTTTGACCCTCCATCAACTCTTGAATGGCGAAATCAAGCCTCACGGCGGCGAGAACCTCCGATGCCGCCACTCATCAAACAAAATACATGAGTAGCTTCTACATGGTTCCAAAAGGCTGCACGTCAAATTTCAGGTCATTCTGACAACGTTTGACCCGGTTTCGACGCACCAAAGAAAAATCAAGCCTACCGGCGGTGAAGATCCCCGGGACCATGGCATCCAAATCGGAGCTAATGGATCATCTCAAAATGACTCCAATAGGCTCCCTGTCAAATTTCAAGTCAATCGGACATCGGATGACCGTACAGCAAAGATCGACATCTTCTGCACGGTGAAATCAAGTCTAGCATCGACGGGACTCCAAACGGCTTCAAAACTCAAATAAAAGCCCATGGTTGGTCCTATCTAGTGCTCTGGAAGCTTCACCTCAAATTTCAGATCATTCCGACATCGTTTGACCTTGTTTCAACTCTTGGCAGAAAATCGATTACAAAGTCTTTGGCTTTTCCAAAAAATAGGAAACTTTGTGCTCTGATTTGCACAGCATTTCGACAGGTTTTCTTCAGAGGAATTAAGCCAATAAATGAGGAGAAATGTCAAGAAAAATACAAGAGAAAACAAAAGCGAAAAAGCCCAAGAAACGGCGACCGAAAAATGGACCAAAGTCCATGGTCGCCGGCGACCATGGCCGAATGTCGCCAGGCCCATGGTCGCCGGCGACCATGGAAATCCGGGTCGCCGAATTTCCGCCAAAAGTGCCGTCTTTCCGTTCTTTTTCGCGTTTCGCGGTGTTTGTCCCCTGTGATTTTCTTAAAATTTGATTTTTGAGGCATGATATCCGCCGATCTTCATCAACATCACGGATCCGCCATCGAAATCATTTGATCATCATCGAACACTCCGAAACCGCCAATCGGCCAACCAAGAAAGTATGCTTTCTGCCCGATCGATCGAGAAATCGACTAGACAAATGTTGCCGGCCCATTGGTGTCAACCAATGTCTGAGTTTGCATCGTCATCTGACATCAAACAACGTGCGGATCCATCGATGATCATAGCAAGAAGAATTCCAAAAGACACGGCGCGGCCCACAACTCTTCAAGCGACTCGGCGACCAATTAAAGCTGTTAATTGACCCGTTTATGACAAGTTAATGCGGTCATTAACTCATTATTTTGGACGGCCCAATCAGAAGCAAGCAAATGGGAGTTACAAGTCCAATTAATCATGGCAATTAACCATGTAACTCCTATCATTATGCAGATTAATCATGGTAATTAATCATGATACACCCATCATCATGGAGATTAAATGCCCATTATTCTCCATCGGCCAATCAAAATCCAAGGAAAAGGAGTTACAAAATTATGAAATTAATACTTGTAACTTCTCCCATCATGGAGCATTAATACCATTAATGCCCATAAAACCCTCCTAATGGCCACCAAAAGCCTATAAATAGGCGGTCAATCCAAAGGGAAAGGGTCCTGAAAAATTGTCTGAAAATTATCCTGAAGAATTCTCTACAAAAAGAAGCTCTCTCACTCTAAAGAAACTGTGCTACAAATTCTACAAGGTGATTGAAGTCCCTTGGGGGGCCACCCGCCCAAGGTTTCTCTTCTTTTATCCAACATGGCCTAGATGCGGCTTTTCAGCCCGTCTACTTGGTTTTTTATTGGATATAGGACCTTTCCTTGGTCTTTGTCCTCTAAAAATCAGAGGTTCAAGCCAAGCCAGGTGAACTAAAGCATCAAGTGTTCTTATCTGAAGGACGATGGCGGAGTCCATACACGATTCGCGACCGTCGATCTGAACTAGTCCCGCACAATCTCTTGAGAAGTCAGATCCCTCTTTCTTTCTTCTCTATTGTATTTTGTATTTTTTTAAAAGAGACAAAAAATCACAATTCTTGTCTTTCACTATTGATAAGATTTGTAAAATCACCTTCCATGGAAAAATCGCCTTCTACGCCACAAAACGGCCTTTCATGGCAAACTAAACAAAATCGCCTCTCACGGCATTTTAAAATCTTGTCTCTTTCTTTAAATATACATGCAATGGAAAGTTAGAAAAAAAGTTTGATTTTCTTTCTACTTGTGAAGGTGAATCTCCGGATCACCATTTCAAATTCCAAGTAGAACTGGCATATCCGTACAAAAATGTTGATGCTTGCTCTTTTTTTCTCTTCACCCCGCCAGACTCCGGCGGACCCGGGACAGAGGAAGGCAAGAAGGAAAAAGACGAGTCCATCAGTCGTAGTGAAGCTTTGAACTTTGCAAGTTCGGCCCCTGTTGAGATGAATGGTCAAGCTGCAGGAGAGTAGGCCCTGGAAGGTTCTTGTAGAGGCCTGGTGATGCATGATCTGATTTTGGGCTTGTAGGAGCAAGACAGTTCATGCTGAGTTGATTTTGTTGTTTGACGGAGGGTAGGTTTCTCCTCTTTCATGTAAGAGAGAGGGCATTACTGGTTCTCCTTGAGAGGTGCCAGGTATGCTGGCTTTGTAGATGTTCGTGACCTCCTTTGTTTTGGTGAAGGTCTCAGTGACCAAGTCTTGGGGTAGACCTAGTTCTTTTCAGGCTGAGGCTTCGTGGGGTTGCCACGAGCTTCAGGCTTTTTGGTGATTGCCCTCGGTGTCATGGCAGTGACACATTCAGGGCCGGTCTTTTGCTTCTTGGCAGGTACAGTTTCATCTACGGGGAGTCGGAATGGTTCCATCGACCCGAAGACTATGGTTCGGGGAGTTGAAGTCGACCTGGTGTTTTTAGAGTTGCCGAGAGAGGTGATGCTTCGGCAGCTAGCAGGGCGCTTGTGAGTGCGCTTGTTTTGCTTCTCTTGAAGCATGAGTTGGTACTTATTCTCATTAAAAGTGATGGTTAATGAAGCTGCTATTGTTAGTTTTGGAAAACTTCTAAAACAAGACCACATCCATTAGTAATCACAAGAATATGGTGATCATAAATGGAAAATACTATGGTTTTTTCTTTTTAAATCGCTTTTGGGGGGGGGGGGGGTCGGCATGGCCCTGCCCAAGCGTAATGAAAAAGGCAAAAAGCTATAGAGGGTACAATTGTTCAAAACGCAAGTATGGTAAGCTCAGAATGAGCATTCCAGTGACTGCCATAAGCAATTGTAAACCTTAATTCAAATTACCGAGAAGTGAGGTTGACTCGAGGTAAGATGATATAAGGTTGGAGTTACAAATGTGTCGGTTGCAAATACAATAGGCCCTGAAATGACGTACTAGCACCGCTAGGCATAAATGTTGCAAATCGCATCATTGGAATGGACACGAGATGGGATTTGTTTTTTGAAAGGCCAAGATTGGAATCATAAAAGAAAGTAAATGGTATTCCAATTGGAATATAGGCTCAAACATTTCTGTAAGCACTAGATCCAAAAGGAAAGGAATGAAAATTTCTCAAATGTGAACCCAAAACTGACGGAAGTTTTTTTTTGTTTTAAAGGTCAAAATCAAGTTCATTGAAGAGAGAAAATGGTATTCCAATATGAATACTGGCTCAAACATTTCTATGAGCACTAGATCCAAAAGGGAAGGAACTAGGATTTCTTGAGTCTGAACTCAAAAATGATAGATTTTTTTTTTTTCTTTTTGTTTTGAAGAAATTTTTTTGAAGATTTTTTTTTGTTTTTTTGTACACATAGGTCTCCAATTCAGTTTTATGAAACCTTAGTAGATAGATCAGCCCCCAGGTAAGGGTAGGATTACTTAATGAACCCGTTTGGAGGACCCTTGCCTCGAACAGTGTAGCTGCCTCCACACTCTGGACAAGGCTTTTCTTAGATCCACATTGATCAAAGAACGCAATTGGTGCAACCTTAGTGCTTTTTGAACCCTTTTTTTTTTTTTTTTGAAAGGTCACTAATGAATCCGTCAAAGATAGGAAATGGCCCCTCCCAATCCGAACGTCAGCTCAGCGATTTCCGCAAGCTATTGTCCGAAAAGGGAAGAACTAAAGTTTCTCCAATTTGAATCCAAAAGAGAGAAATCTTTTTTTTTTTTTTTTCAAAATCTGAAAAAGTTTGAAATCAGATTTTTTTAAAGATCCCTGTTAGACTTATCAGAGAGAAAAGATGGCCCATCCCCCAATATGAACAATAGCTATAAACATTTCTGTGAACTATCAAGTTCAAAGAGGAAAGTATCAAAGTTTCTCAAAGTTGAATCCAAAAAAGAGAAATCTGAATTTTTTTTTTTTGTTTTGAAAGATTACTAATGGACCCATCAGAGAGCGAAAATGACCCCTCCCATTCCAAACGTCAGCTCAGCGATTTCCGCGAGCTATTGTCCGAAAAGGAAAGAACCAAAGTTTCTCCAATTTGAATCCAAAAGAGAGAAATCCTTTTTTTTTTTTCAAAATCTGAAAAAGTTTGAAATCAGATTTTTTTTTTTTTTTTAAGATCCCTATTGGACCCGATATGAACAATAGCTAGAAACATTTCTGTGAGCTATCAAGTTCTAAGAGGAAATGATCAAAGTTTCTCAAAGTTGAATCCAAAAATGAGAAATCTGAATTTTTTTTTTTGGCACAAGAAAGACTGGAAATAAACTTAAAAAAAAAAATTTCCAAAAAATCCCATCTCATGTTTTTTTTTTTTTTTTTTTTTAAGATGCTAGATCCAACATAGGCCACCCACTAGAAAAGAGCCTAAGAATCCAAAGCATCAAGTTCTCAAAATGAACGAGTACCACCAGGTGTGCCAACTTGATGGACCCGGCTCTTGCCTTCCTCCACCCCGGGTCAGCCAGGGTCCGGTGGATGAAAAGCTAGCATCAACATTTTTTTGTACGGGTATGCCAGATTTTCTATTCTACTTGGAATTTAGAAATGGTGATCCGGAGATCCACCTTCACAAGTAGAAAGGAAATCAATCTTTTTTCCAACTCTCCATTGCATACATATTTTTAAGAAAAGAGACAAAGATTTTGAATGCCGTGAGAGGCGATCTTGTTTTGTTTGCCGTGAAAGGTAGTTTTGTACTGTAGAAGGCGATTTTGCCGTGAAAAGCAATTTACAAATTTCATCAATAATGAAAGGCAAGAATTGTGATTTTTTTTGCTCTTTAATAAAATACAAGATACAACAGAAAAGTAAGAAAAGGAATCTAACTTCTCAGGAGATTGTGGGGACTCGTTCAAATCGACGGTCGCGAGTCATGTCTGGACTCCGCCATCATCATTTAGATGAGAACTGTGACGCCCCGGAGTCCCACATCGACTATAGAGAGGAAAGCGAATGGGTTTATCTATGAAGCCTACACCCTTACCTTGCATGAGGCCTTTTGATGGGTTCTGGCCCATCAGAAACAAAACCGTGAGGCCCGTGGGCCAAAGCGGACAATATCATGCATGCGTGTAGGGTGGGGCGTTACAAATGGTATCAAAGCCGACTCTCGACTAGTTCGAGTGTGGGTCCCCTGCCGTGGTCTGGTGTAAGTGGGCGGGTTTCCATGTGGGCGGGCCAAGAGGGCTGGCAGGCTACAGGGACTGGCAGGCTACTGCACAGGGACGTGCAGCCTTAAGGGGGGTGGATTGTGACGCCCCGGAGTCCCACATCGACTATAGAGAGGAAAGCGAATGGGTTTATATATGAAGCCTACACCCTTACCTTGCATGAGGCCTTTTGATGGGTTCTGGCCCATCAGAAACAAAACCGTGAGGCCCGTGGGCCAAAGCGGACAATATCATGCATGCGTGTAGGGTGGGGCGTTACAAATGGTATCAAAGCCGACTCTCGACTAGTTCGAGTGTGGGTCCCCTGCCGTGGTCTGGTGTAAGTGGGCGGGTTTCCATGTGGGCGGGCCAAGAGGGCTGGCAGGCTACAGGGACTGGCAGGCTACTGCACAGGGACGTGCAGCCTTAAGGGGGGTGGATTGTGACGCCCCGGAGTCCCACATCGACTATAGAGAGGAAAGTGAATGGGTTTATATATGAAGCCTACACCCTTACCTTGCATGAGGCCTTTTGATGGGTTCTGGCCCATCAGAAACAAAACCGTGAGGCCCGTGGGCCAAAGCGGACAATATCATGCATGCGTGTAGGGTGGGGCGTTACAAGAACACTTGATGCTTTGATTCACTTGGCTTGGCTTGGACCTCAGATTTTTAGAGGATAAAGACCAAGGGGAGGTCCTATATCCAATAAAAAGCCGGGTAGACGGGCTGAAAAGCCACATCAAGCCACCCCCCCCCCTCCCCTAACGGACTTCAATTATCTTGTGGTGTTTCTTGCAGCACAGTTTCTTCAAAGTAGCGGAGCTTCTTTGCATAGAGATTTCTTCAAAAAATTTCTTGTATTTTTCTAGACAATTCCGGACGATTTTTTCGGACCTGTTCTTCTTGGGATGCTTTCCTATTTAGAGGCCTTTGATAGCCATTTAGGAGGGTTTATGGGCTTTAATTGTCATAAAGCCACATAAAGGGAGGGATTACAAGTTTTAATTCATTTATTTTGTAACTCCTTTTCCTTGGCTTCTGATTGGCCAGTGAAGAGTTAAGAGCTTTTTGCTTTTAATCTCCATCATGGGAGGAGTTTCATGGTCTAAATTCCATGAATCTTTTGACTTGTAACTCCCATTTGCTTGCTTCTGATTGGGCCGTCCAAAACAATGAGTTAATAACCGCAATAAGTTGCCATAAACAGGTCAATTAACAGCATTAAGTGGTCGCCAAGTCGCTTGAAGAGTTGCGGGCCACGCCACATCTTTTAGAACTCTTTTTGCAATGATCGCCGATGGATCCACATATTATTTGATGTCGGATGGCGATGCAGCTTCAGACATTGGTTGACACCAATGGGCCGGCAAAATCTGTCCAATCGATTTCACGATCGGTCGGGTAGAAAGTGTATTTTCTTGGTTGGTTGATTGACGATTTTGAAGCGTCTGATGATGATTCCATGATTTCGACGGCGGATCTGTGATGTTGACGAAGATCGACGAATATTATGTTAAAAAAATCAGATTTTGGAAAAATCACAGGGGACAAACAACTCAAAATGTGAAAAGGGACAGAAAAACGCCCTTTCGGCGGAAATCCGAGGCCTGGATTTCCAGGGTCGCCGGCGACCATGGGGATTTTCCCCCTTTCAGTCGTCGTTTCTCAGCTGTTTTTCTGGCTTTTTTTGTTTCTTCTTTTTCCTATATTTTTCTTGAAAATTTTCCTCATTTATTGGCTTGATTCTCTTGGAGAAAACCTGACAAGAAGCCGTGCAAATCAGAGCACAAAGTTTCCCTATCTTTTGGAAAAGCCGAAGACTTTGTAGCCGAGTTTTCTTCAAGAGTCGAAACTGGGTCAAACGATGTTGGAATGACCTGAAATTTGAGGATAAGCTTCCTGAGCAATAAGTAGGACCAACCATGGGCTTTTTTTTTGAGTTCCAAAGCCGTTTGGGGTCCTGTTGCTACTAGACTTGTTTTCACTACGAGGAAAATGTCGAGTTTTGATATACGGTCAACTTATGTCTGATTGACTTGAAAATTTATAGGGAGCCAATTGGAGTCATTATGAGACGATCCTTTAGCTCCGATTTAGATGTCATGGTCCCGAGGAGCCTTGCCGCCGGGAGGCCTAATTTTGCTTCTAAGCGTCAAAGTTGGGTCAAACGTTGTCGGAATGACCTGAAATTTGACGTGTAGCCCTTTGGAAGCATATAGAAGCCACCCATGCGCTTTGTTTGATGAGTGATGGCCTCGGTGGTTCTTGCCGCTGAGAGGCTTGATTTTACTGCTTAAGAGTTGATGGAGGGTCAAACGGTGTCAGTTTAACTTAGAATTTGAGGTAGAACCTTCTGGAGGTATTTTGAGACCATCCATAGGCTCTGATCGAAGATTTGATATCTTCGACGCTGTCGCCATCAGGAGCTCCTGCTCAATCGCTGGAGGAGTGAAGTTAGGCCAAACGGTGTTGAAATGGCCCAAAACTTCATGTGTACTATTCTTTTGGCTATTTTGAAGGATCATGCAGTTTTTGCTTGATTTCAACAAGATTTGATGCTTGAAACAGCTTTGCCTGTTTGAAATAGGATGCGGCTCTATGTAGCTTTTGATGTTGAAGAGGCAAACTGACATTTTTGGTGTCAACAAGAGTTGTTTGATTCAGTAAAAAAGGGAAGCTTTCCAAGAGATATGTGGGACCGTTCAAGATTCGTAGAAGGATTGGTGATGTTGCATATCGACTTGCTTTTCCACTAGAGTTCTCCAGCGTACACGACGTGCCCCACATGTCGATGTTGTGCATGTACGTCCTAGACCCCACCCACGTGTTGTCACACAAGCCACTGCAGATTCAGCCCAGCCCATCTTACGTGGAGCAGCCAGCACAGATTATAGACACAAAGGAGACTGTTTTGCAGACGATGACCATTCCACAGGTCAAAGTTCCGTGGGAGCACCACCGTCCCGAGGAAGCTACATGGGACCTCATGGACCATATCAAGAAAGCCTACCCCCATCTTCTTCCTGAAGAGGTATGTTTAGGCATTCGAAGGACCAAATGTTCTTTTTAAAGTGAAGGGATGTAAGGTCCCCGACCCTAATAGGGTTATTAATATCCTAATATTAGCAATTAGCCTAATTAACTGTGATTCTATCTAATTAGGTGGGTTTAGTGGCTAAGCAAGTTTCTTTTATCATTAGAAAGATGTTCTCAAAGTTTAGTTTGATTCCGAGTGCGATTAGTCTTAATGGGGGATTAGATTGTGATTAATAGAAAATTTGTGTTTTTTCCGAAAAACTCCATTTTCGCCGAATTTAGGGTCATTGGAAAGATCTCATCGCACTCGTCATCTTTCGTTCTTGACTCGTCATGATTTCACACATTGAAGACCCTCAAATAATTGTTTTTCTATCATTTCACTCAAAATGGGCATTTTGGTCATTCTTTCCACCATTCCCCATTTTTAAACCCATCCCACTACTTCATTCAGTTCTTCTTCCTCCCTTTCATTCAACAATGGCTGTAGCTTCTTCTTCTTCACTCCTCTTCATCTCTTTCTTCTTGCATGCACTACGTAAGAGGGAGATTTCAAGAAACCAACCACATCATCTTCTTCCTCTCATCTCCTTCATCTCTTAGACCTATTTGGTAAGTTTTTCCTCAACCCTTTCCTCCCTAATTTCCTTCCTCATTGTGTAAAGACCTTGCATGTTGATGACACTTTCTTCTTTTCATTCCTTGGTGTTCTTTGGCTATAGAAAAGGGTTTTGGGAAGTGGTTTGGCTAGGAGAGCTCTCATCCTCAATTTCTCTCTCTCCGTTGTTAGGGATTTTGTTTGTGGCTAATTTAATGGATGCACTATCACTTTCACCTACATCCGATCACACACTCATGCATCGTAGTTTGGACCTTGAAATCTGGAGCCTAGACTTGCATATGCATTTGATTTTCAAAGATTTCATTAGGACTTAAAATGCATTTTTAAAAGGCTAATTCTTCATGCATGTTTTTGTAAAATCAAGTGAGGCATCATGGTTCATGATTTGCATACAAATTTCGTTTTTAGAATCCTAAGTTATGCTTGAATCACATAGCCCTGAGTTCCTAGTTTTATGTTTCAGAACTTTTAAAATTCAAAATGAACTACAACTAGGCCAGTGTACCCGGTCGAAATCCTGAGGGATCCGGTCGACCGGGTAAACTAGCCGTTGGGAAAAATAGCCGTTGGACCCGGTCGACTGGGTGAACAGGGATGTCGACGAGGGAACTAGATTCTGGACAGATTTTTTCTATTTAAGTCCATTTCGTCCCCCACTTCAAAGAGGATTTTTGGTTGAATCTTTGGAGCTATTTTGAAGCCTACGAAAGGGGAATGAACTGAAAAGGCTAGAGGGAAATGGAAATCCAAAAGGCTTGAGATAAAGGTATATCTTTCTAAGTTAAGCTTTGATTTCCATCCTTTTGAAATCCATGCATGTTCAAAATCTTTGAAACCTTATTTCAGCATGATTTCTAGTTAGACTGAGTTGTTTTGCAAACATCAAATCACATAAGCATATTAGATTGTTTTGCAATCATTCATGTCTCAATTGTTGGAAGTGGGTGGACCTCTTGGATAGGTTTCAAAAACTTTTCACCAACTAGAAGTGATGAACGCCTATCCAAAAGCCATCAAAACCCAATTCAGGATGCATGTCCTCAAACTCAGCCATCATGATCAGCAAACAAACCTATCAAAAGGATAGAAACAACACTAAACATGCAACCACGAAATTCTACCTATGGAGCTTGGTTGTGCTCTAATGGAAAACTTGATTCAACTCTTTGATGAAGAGCTCTTCTAAGATCAGAATCTCCAATGCCCAATCGTCTTCCATGCTATGACCTGCTTCAGATCTCTTTCCTCAAGAGAGATGGTGGAATCTCCAAGAGAAAGACTATCTAGAATCTCTAAGGAAACTAAAAGGGAACTAGAAGAGAGAGAGGGAAGGGAGAAGAATGCAACTTCTTGCAAACTATGGTGATGGGCGTGAATCACTCCTTAGAATAGGGCATGGACGTCCAAGGGTGCTCCCTCCTCTTCCTTTTATAGCTTTTCAACATTCTCTCTTAGTGTATTATTAGAAGTCCAACTTCCATTACACTTAGTAACCCTTTACTCTACTATTACCACTATTAGAAGTCTCACTTCAAATAGAAATAGTAGCTTTCCTTTTTGAGTTCAAATAGAATTAGTAAAGATCCAATCTTGGGCTAGCGTGGGGACCACTAGGGATTCCATAGAAAGCTGGCACCAACTGGGACACTGCGACCCCACATCTCATTTGCAATCTGGGCCCACAGTTAATTGCAAATAACTCCACTATATAAATGCAATTGAACTCCAGTCTTAGGAATAAATTACATGATGACCCTAAACTTCCCTATCACTACAAGTGGGCCCCTCTATCATTATCCATGGATCAATTGGACAGACTGTCCCACCAATTTTGACCCATATCTTATTATCCTTGAGACCCAATTAATTATAGTAATCATTAGTACCATCAAATTAACTCTTAATTGAGATGGGTGTACACTTACCAATGATAAATCCACTAATTGGCACAAGGGGATAATAGCGATAGATTCCATATTGACCATTTAAATGTTCCCACAGTCCTACTGCCACGTACCCAAGACACCGAGGTGTTGACCTGTAATTGGCCTTACTCATTGGTGACTCAAAGCAAATGAATAGATAGAAACTTAAGTTCATTAATGTCTTAGGATTGAGAGCCTATTGCTAGGGAATTATGAGAGCAGACCTTAAAGTAAAGACAGTGTTCTTAAGGTGTTTCTCATGGTCCTTCAATACATCCAATGTACCAGCACTATGAACCAGAATCTTACATTCTGATGATCGAGACAAATCACATTATCTCATAGTAATCAAAGTATTGCAACCTTGTCAGATGAGATGTCTAGTCTCATCACTGGTTGTGAAGATATTCAAATATAAGATTTGCTATACATGTCTCCCGTATGTGGATCTCATCCATATACATGTATTGCATCTAGTATACTTATGGACTTCAATTCATCTCATGAACCATCATGTCATTCGTATTGGTTATGTGCATTTAAGTAATAAACACCATTCATCTCATCAAGTGAGGCATCATTGTTCATGATTTGCATACAAATTTCATTTTTAGAATCCTAAGTTATGCATGAATCACATACCCCTGAGTTCCTAGTTTTATGTTTCAGAACTTTTAAAATTCAAAATGAACTGTAGTCAGGCCAGTGTACCCGGTCGACATCCTGAGGGATTTGGTTGACCAGGTAAACTAGCCGTTGGGAAAAATAGCCGTTGGACCCGGTCGACTGGGTGAACAGGGATGTCGACCGGGCGAACTAGTTTCTGGACAGACTTTTTATATTTAAGTCCATTTCATCGCCCACTTCAAAAAGGATTTTTGGTTGAATCTTTGGAGCTGTTTTGAAGCCTAAGAAAAGGGAATGAACTGAAGAGGCTAGAGGGAAAGGGAAATCCAAAAGGCTTGAGATAAAGGTATATCTTTCCAAGTTAAGCTTTGATTTCCATCCTTTTGAAATCCATGCATGTTCAAAACCTTTGAAACATTATTTCAGCATGATTTCTAGTTAGACTGAGTTGTTTTGCAAACATCAAATCACATAAGCATATTAGATTGTTTTGCAATCATTCATGTCTCAATCACATGTGTTTTGACCTTTAAACTTTCATACAACTTGTGTAGTTTGATAGGAATGTCTTTCCAAGTTGTTTTGATTAACTCATGTGATTAGTTCATCACTTCAATCATAGATTTTTGTACTTAGATTTTTAAATGCATCAAGCATTCATTTAAGAGCTTCATTTTAGAAATTGATTGAAGTAAACATTCATACACTTTGAGCACTCACCTTAGCTACTTGTTGGTGTATGTTTGTACCTTATTTTAAACTTTCATATCAGCTTAATTAAGAGGCATTATATTTAAGCTTATTTGTATCTCTTTTAGTGTTTGTGAAGACATTTATTTTAAAGAGAAAATCTTTAGATTGTAAAGGCTATTGCTTAGCCTAAGAAAAGCATAGTGTAGAGGTTATTGCTTAGCCTTTGAAAAGCATCTTGTTAAGGTTATTGCTTAGCCTAGAAAAGCACATTGATAGGTTGTTGTTTAGCCTAAAAAAATAACATTGTAATGGTTATTGCTTAGCCTATTGAAAAGCATAGATAGTGGAAATCTGGTGGGGTGTTGGATCACAAGCCGGTAGTGGATGTTGGCATTGAGGCTGAACCACTATAAATCATTGTGTGATGGTGTATGCCTGTGGTGATTGTTTTTGTTTAGCTTCCGCATTTAATTTTATAATCATCACTTGCGACTATTTAATTTAAAGAAGTTAAAATTTGTCATAATTGGTCACTAAGTTGTAGCTCACCCTATTCACCCCCCCCCCCCCCCCCCCCCCAGGGTAAGGATCCCGGACTTTCATCCATTTCCATTTCTCTCATTTCTTTGGTGAAGACAAGTAAAACAGCAGACAAGTAAAATACCACTATGTATTGTCCATATATGTATTTATTTCTCACTCTTGACAATGCAATTGTTTAGAAATTCTAAATGCCAAGCTTGTTTGTATTTTCATTAGATTAAACATGCTAGACTAGGAAATTAATGGAATGGACTTGAAACAGATGGGTTAGGTGTTTTGTTAAATGAAAATGGATGTTTTCAAGAGCTGGAAGTGGGAGTTATGATGCTCAAATGGATGCTTCAAAATTTGACTGAAAACTGCTTCAGAACTTCCCCTTTCTGCATGGGTGATCACCTGGCGGCTACCCCGCGGCTAGCCGCTTGATCAGAAAAGAACCTGGGTAGGTTCTATTTTATACACGCGGTTGCCCAGCGGTCACCCGCGGATGGCCAACCTGACGAAATCTTGCGTGAGTAGTCTCTATACTACAAGTGGTTAACCCGCGGTCACCCCCGCAGCAACCTGGTAGTCTGCCGCCGACGGCCAGGCGGCTTGCTGCCTGTTCAGACACCTATTTTGAAAATGAGATTTCTTCCTTAGGTTTTGACCTTGTATGTGAGACCCCTTGACCCTACCCTTGCAAAACTGATTGGGAAAAATGAAAACTGTGCACGATTAAATTGGTGTGCTTCATCGGTTGTTTGGGATTTTTCGCATATTGCCGTAACTTGGCCGAATGCGTGTGGAATTGAGTTAATTGGTGCGAACAACCTCTATACACCATGGGCCCGCCAAACTAGGACATCATTGACTCATTCTCCATGCGTACTCCGTCGAGGACATGTTCGGTACATGGAGGACAGCTCTTGACCTAGGATTGGCTTGTTCTTCCCTCTTGACTCGTGAATCTTGTATCGGTAGCTTGTCGTACCTTGCACACTCTATCCTGAATTTTTGTATAACTTGTAATTTAATTTGTAGAATTAGGATTAGATCGGACTTAGAGTGCATCCTTAGGTACCCATGTCTTGTATTGATGGACACGTGTGGATAGACTTGGAAGAGGGTTACTCATGGAACTTGTAACTTGACTTGTATCTTGGCTTGACTTGGAGAAGCCCTTGGCTTGTGATCTTGAACTTGGAAACCTATCCACGTGCATCTATCTTAGAACTTGTGTCACGTGCAAACCATCACCATCATCTTGCATTCATGACCAGCTGCAGATTGATGATTCTTGAGTGAGCCGGTTACTTGGATACTAGGGTGGACAGTTGGCTTTGGACGGCATCTATTTCGCGAATAGCTGGGAGCGGACTTGGACCATTCTGCTATTCCTAAGACCGGGAGCTAGGATCCCCCTAGAGCCAGAATTTGGGTATTTGCAGTCGGCTTGGACGTCACTTATACCCCCAAGAGATGGCTTGGACATCCTCGTAGTCTCCTCTTGCTTGCTTGCATTGCATTTCATGAATGGTTACTCTTGTTTATCTTGTTAAGATTTATCTTGTAACTTGATTCATGTATTACTTGTGCTTTATGCCTAGCTCGTACCTTGTTATCTTATAATCGTGCACCTGTCTTTACTCTCATTAAAACATGTTATGAATGATGTATATTGCTTATCTCCTTGCCAACATATTGTTGACCT
Organism: Persea americana; assembly: GCA_029852735.1. NCBI lineage: Eukaryota > Viridiplantae > Streptophyta > Magnoliopsida > Laurales > Lauraceae > Persea > Persea americana. The sequence goes on from CM056816.1 coordinate 23,530,786, forward strand.
CCAAGCCATGGTGTGCAGAGGACACCTACTACTACTACACAGACCTGAATGCCGAGGCAATCCTAGAGGATCCTCAACCGGAAGAGGAAGATGAGGTACGAGAGTGGGGTGCCGATGACTTAGTTTAGTGTCATCATTCCCGGAACTAGTGTGCGTCACACGGAGATATCTTCATCGTACCCTTCATCTCATCTTTTGGGAACTTCTATACTTTTGTACCTACCATACTTTTGTACATCTCTTGTATATCTTTTGTAACAGGTAGGGTTTTGGGGTGGTCCTAATCTTTATACATATTATATGTTTTATCTTTTGGAAACTTGAATATATATAAAGAGGAATGAAATCTCTACTTGCTTTGATATCTCTACAGGTTTAATGAATGTGTTTACTGGACAAGTTCCATTGATCATTTATTAATGAGTCTCAACTACACAATCCTCACAGCGGACTTCAATCCTTGGCAATTAAGGCAAAAAAAAAAAAAAAAAATTTGAATTAGCACTAAATTTCACACCCTGGATCCTATTTAATTAATAATCGGGTTCGGGGTCGTGACACATGTCGGCCATTTGAGCTTGGATTGAAGCTTTTGTTTCACCATCTTCTTCCTCTCCTTCCAGGCTTTCCATTGGACCCATTTGTTGGGTGTTTTCAACTGGGCAACTTCTTCTTCTTCCTTTCTTTTTGTTTGGACATCTCTAGGTAAGAGCTTCAACCCACCTCTTCAATGGAGTCCTTTTAGCTCCTAAAGATCTTGTTTTTCATACATGCAAACTCTTTTTCAAAATGGGTTCCTTAGTTTTCAAATGTGTGGATTTTTTAGGTTCTTTTTGGGGTTTTTGTAGATCTTGGCTCCATTCTTTGCTAGGACCTTTGAGGAAGGTTGGATTTGCATATTTTGGTTTAAGGCAACTGATCCTTTTAGCTTTTCTAATGCATGATTTGGAATGAAGGCCATTTTAGCCTCAAATGTGGTTTCTAGGTTTGTTCTTTTGCTTATAGCAATATGGTTATTTGTTTTTGGAAATCTATTCTTGAGCTTGCATGCATGTGGTTTAGTATGATTCAAATGCCTTCTTTTAGCTCATGCTCTGTTTTGCTTGGAATCCTATTTGTTTTGGAGAAAAAAGAGCATTAATCTGATTTGCTGTGAATTTTACCGCAGCTGGAGCTCAGCTGGCGGTCACTCGGCGGCTAGCCGACTGGTGATCGGCTGCTAACCGACCCAAGTTCAATTACAATTCCAGAAAGCTCAAAGTTTCTGGGTAGCCCTGGCGGCTGACCGAAATTTGACTACGGCTAACTGCCAAGGGATTGCCAGGTTGCCAAGACTCACGGTTAAAAACACAGAATGTGATGGACCCGATTTTTGCCTTCCTCTGCCCTAGCATTGGGGGGTCCGGTGGACGAAAAACGGGCATCAACATTTTTGGACGGGTATGCCATATTTTCTCCTCTACTTGGAATTTAGGAATGGTGATATGGAGATCCACCTTCATAAGTAGAAAATGATATCAATCTTTTTTCTAACTTTCCTTTGCACATATATTTTAAGAAAAAAGACGAGGTTTTTTGGATGCTATAAGAGGTGATTTTCATTTGCTTACTGTGAAAGGCGGTTTTGCCGTAAAAGGCAATTCTTTGCCGTGAAATGCGGTTTTGCTGTGAAAAGCGATTTGCAAATCTCATCAAAATGTAAAAGACAAGAGTTGTAATTTTTTTTGTCTCTTTAGAGAAATACAAAATACAATAGAAAAGTAAGAATATGGATTCTAACTTCTCAGGAGATTGTGAGAACTCGTTCAGATCAACAGTCGTGAGTCATGTATAGACTCTGCCATCGTCATTCAAATGAGAACAAATGATGCTTTGATTCGCTTGGCTCGGCTCTAACCTCAGATTTTTAGAGGATAAAGACCAATGGGAGGTCCTATGTCCAATAAAAAACAGAGTAGACAGGCTGAAAAGCTGCATCTAGGCCAAGGGACTTTAATCACCATGTGGTGTTGGTTGAAGCAGGGTTTCTTCAGAGTAGTAGCGCTTCTTTGCACAATGCATGGATTCTAGAGATTTTTCCAAGGATTTTTCGGAGATTTTTCTGGACCTATTCTTCTTGGAATGCCCCCCCTTTTATAGGCTTTTGGTGGCCATTAGAAGGGTTTGTGAGTATTGATTGTATTAATGCTCCATGATGGGAAGAGTTACAAGTTTTATTTCATTATTTTGTAACTCCTTTTTCTTATCTTCTGATTGGCCGATGGAGAATGATGGGCATTTAATCGCCTTTAATCTCTATGATGAGAGGAGTTACATGGTTTTAATGCCATGATTGCTTAGACTTGTAACTCCTTTTTCCTTACTTCTGATTGAGCCATCCAAAATTATGAGTTAACAACTGCATTAACTTGTCATAAACGGGTCAATTTGCCGCAGTAAGTGGTCGCTAGGGCGTTTGAAGAGTCACGGGCCGTGCCGCGTCTTTTGTAATTCTTCTCGAGATGATCGCAGATGGATCCGCATATTAACTGATGTCGGATGGTCGTGCAACTTCAGACATTGATTGATAGTAATGGGTCGGCAACATCTGTCTAGTCAATTTCTCGATCAATAGGGCAAAAAATGCTTTTTCTTGGTTGGTCAGTTGGTGATTTTTGAAGTATCGGATGATGATCCCATGATTTCGGCAGTGGATCCATGACGTTAACGAAGATCGACAAATTTCTGCTCAAAAAATCAAATTTTTGGAAACTCACAGGGGCCAATCATCTCGAAATGCGAAAATAACCAGGAAAAGTAGGTTTTCGGGCGAATCCGGTGACCCGGGTTTCTATGGTCGCTAGCGACCATGGGCTAGGGTTGCCGCCTACGACCTTGGGGATTTTTCCCCTTTCGGTCGCTGTTTTTCGGCTATTTTTCGATCATTTTTGTTTCTTTTTTCTTCTGTGTTTTTTCTGACATTTTTCCACATGTATTTGACTTAATTTCTTTGGAGAAAACTTGATAAGAAGCCGTGCAAATTAGAGCACAAAGTTTCCTATATTCTAGAAAAGTCGAAGACTTTTGTCAACGATTTGCCGTCAGAAGCCAAAACTAGGTCAAACGATGTCGGAATGACATGAAATTTGACATTGAGCCTCCTGAGCAGTAGATAGGACCAGCCATGGGCTTTTTTTTTTTTTTTTAGTTTTGAAGCCGTTTGGGGTCCAGTCGCTAGTAGACTTGATTTTGCCGCGGGGAAGATGTCGCGCTTTAATGTATGGTCAATCGATGTCTGATTGACCTAAAATTTGACAGATAGCCTATTGGAGTCGTTTTAAGACAATCCGTTAGCTCTTATTTGTATGTCATGGTCCTAGGGAGCTCCGCTGCCGAGGGGCCAGATTTTATTTTCAAATGTCAAAACTGAGTCAAATGTTGTCGAAATGACCGAAAATTTGACGTGTAGCCTTTTGGAAGCATGTTGAAGCCACCCATGTGCTATGTTTGATGAGTAATGGTCTTGGTGGTTCTCGCCGCCGAGAGGTTTGATTTTACTACTCGAGGGTTGATGGAGGGTCAAACGTTGTCGGTTTGACTTAAAACTTAACAAGGAGCCTTTTGGAGGTATTTTGAGGCCATCCATAGGCTCTGATTAAAGATTTTATGTCTTCAACACTGTCGCCGTCGGGAGAGCAGACTTCGCTGTAGCTGTTTCCTTTTTGGGCTAAACCATTTCGGAATGGCCTAGAATTTGATATAGAGCCTCCTAGTGGTATTTTGAAGCCAACTATGTGCTCTATTCTATGTGTCAAAGTCTTTAGCTTTACCGCTGCTGGGAGCTCCTGCTCAGTTGCTGGAGGAGTGAAGTTAGGTCAAATAATGTTGAAATGGGCCGAAGCTTCATGTGTACCCTTCTTTTGGCTGTTTTGAATGATCTTGCAATTTTTGTTTAATCTTGACAGGATCTGATGCTTGAAGTGGCATTTGCCTATTTGTGGTAGGATGCGGCTCCATGTAGCATTTGATGTTGAAGAGGTTAAGTGACATTTTTGGTGTCAACAAAATGCTACAACTGTCTGGGACCCGGCGGTCAGCTAGCAGGAGGCTAGTTGACAGGTGACCGAATTTGTGCGGTTATCTTTCCAGAACGTTACCATTTTCTAAGTAGGACCAGGCAGTAAACTGGCGGCTAGCCGACATGCACCACCTCGGCTAGCCGACAGGTGACCGAGAGCTAACCGAAATTCAAATTGGACTGTTTTTGGGAGATTTTCTTGGGGAATGAAAACCAGAATATGTTTAAGGGCTTTTAGCTTGATATTGTGCATTTGGAACTCAAAATGTCTTCTAGCTTCGGGAGCACCAATCCGTTTTATTCCGACATTTGGGTTTTCAAATACACGAGGGTCAAATAAAGGGCCTTAGCATATACTTGATACGCTTGCTTCAGATCTCAGTCTTGACACGATGTATATCGTCTTACACATATTTCAAATTATAAGCTTCAGCCATGTTTTAAATCGTTTCAAGAACCAATAAGGGGATCACTTCTTAAGTTTCGTTCTTGTTATAGCTTATGCTATTCCTGATTAGTCTTGCATACCCTATTTTGATAAGTGATTTTCCTTATTTTCAATCTCTCTTGTATATATTTCGCCTTGTTTTGTGCATTCATGATTTTAGGTGAACCCCACTGAGCTTGGACTGCCCCTTCAGTCCGATCCACTGTCTGGGGGCCCTTAAACACTTGGACTATCTACAGATTAGTCGTATATTATATATATGCATCATGTTCTGTTCCGGTAACACGGCCAGTCCCCATCTACCTAGTGTAGCACGGAATCGTGTTTTGTTTTGTTTTGTTTTGCTCTGTTCTAGTTACTCTTGTCATCATGTATGACAGAGAAATGATGGGCTCAATGTGGGTTATCTATTAATGATATTATAAGTATTCATATTAGTTTTTCTTATCTGAAGTGCATCTTAGTCCTTTATTTGGTTTTAAATTCCGTAAATTGTCTTTAGTAACGTTCTTTCAACCTTTACTATTTTATGATCAAGTTTAAATTGATTTCTTACCAAACCATCATATTTGATCCTTGTTGTTTTGGTGCTCAGGTAATGTAGTCTACATTACCTATGAGGAGGAGTGTCAAGAGGAGGCTGTTGAGCCACCCACAGCTCGCAGGTGGCAACCCAACGATGTCATCTAGATGTCGAGCGGGATCTTGAGACGCGTGACTTTCTGGCCAGGGTTATTCATTTTGTTTCTTTTAGGAATGTATTGGCCTTTGTTGCCCTCTGTTTGGGTTGTAACTAAACAGCATGCTTTTGCTAACCTTGAACTTGAAATGTAATGGGGAAATGTCCTGTTTAAATTTTTACCTTTGAAATCCATGTCTTGATGATTTTATTCATGCAAGTTTGATATTATATCATATGAAATGTCTTGACATGCTTTTCTACACACTTCCGTAATCATTGTTTGTGTGAGTTCCGTCCCTCGTGTTTCGCCGGGATCCTCACCGTGGGAAGCTGTGGGATGTCACATCACATCATATCGCATTGCTTGTTGCGGGGCCCGGTCCTCGGTCCAGGGTCACAACAATTACTCGTTTTGTAAATTGATTTGTTTTGATGAAAAATGGAGAATTGGTGAGGTTTAGAGGAGTTTTGTTGTTGAAATAGCTGAATTTGGGTTCTCCTTGGAAGGAAATTAAGTTATGGAACCATAGACAAGGTTCATGAATGAAAGGAAGTGAAATGTGAAGAAGAAATGGTGAAACAGAACCCGATATGAAACTGTCCATAGGTCGGCGGTCGGCCAATGGCTAACCGACACCTGATGGACTCGGCTTTTCTCTCTCGCCTACCTCCGCCTCGGGTCCGCCAGGGTGCGGCTGGGCGGAAGAAAAAAAAAGTGAGCATTAACATTTTATTTTTTTTGTACGGGTGTGCCAGAGTTTCTATTCTACTTGGAATTTGAAATGGTGATCCGGAATTCACCTTCACAAGTAGAAAGGAAATCAAACTTTTTTTTCTAACTTTCCATTGCACATATTGCAAGAACAAATAGGGCCAATGTACAAGTCCTAGAGGAGGGGGGGGGGGGTGTGAATAGGACAATCAAACTTAATAGCCACTTTTTAAACTATTAAACAAGATTTCAAAGTAAGCAAGTGATGAGTAGACAAAGTGGGTTTATTTAGCAATGTTCAATGTTAAAGAGAGCATGTGCAACTAGATCAAAACATTGAGACAAGCAACATAAAGAAATGCTCAGAGATTTATAGTGGTTCGGACCATATGTCCTACATCCACTCACAAGGGTCACACAGTCCCTTGGTTCCACTATGATGAATCAAAACTACACAAGTAATGATATCAATCACTTACACATCACAATTTTGGTAACGAGGTTCGATCACACAAATCTAATCCCCCACATACATTTTTTAATGGTTGAATCCCACATATTCAAACCACTATCACTAGATACACAGATTTTAAGAGAGGATGGAACACCAAACACTTGCCTTTGATGAAGCCGAAAGTGTTTATCAAAGCTCTAATCGAAGTTGAAGCTTTATCCTCTTGATGCATGCTTGATGTTTGTGAAGATGCTCCATTGTAATACACGACGAAGGTTTAAGAGGTTTGGGTTCTAGGTTTACCTAAATGTATTCCATTTGAAAGACAAAGTAGAATCCTTTCTCCCATTCACACTTTTTTTTAGCCTAAAATAGCTCATCCATTTTCTAGATAAGGTTAAAGTGTGTTTGGAAGAGGGTTGAAGGCTTAGGAAAGATGGGGAAAAAATAGGGAAATAAGCTCTTCAAAACTGTGATCTGTACAGTGCAAAACGGGTCCAGATATATATAGAAAGATTCCCAAAGGCTAGTTATGGCGGCTAGCCTCATTTCATTTTTTCTATGGTAACGGCTAGTTTTTCTAATTCGGTCAGCTTGCGGTTAGCCGTCGGTGGCCTTAGCGGCTAGCCGTGAGGTGATCGAAGAGTAACCGAATCTGCTTCCTAAAACCATGTTGCATTCTAGAAAGCTAACCGTAAGATTTGGTTGCACAGCGGTTAGCCGCCAGCCCACATGCCAGTTAGCCGAATTGTAACCGCAGGGTAACCAAATTTCCATAACAGTTGAGAAATCTGTATTCTGGAAATGTAACCGTGAAACTCGGTTACCTAGCGGTTAACCGCCAGCCCATACTGCGGTTAGACGAAGGCTGACCGCTGGGTGACCGAACAGATTTGACAAAGAACAACATTCTGGAAAGCTAGCCGTGGGATTTCGGTTACCTAGCGGTTAGCTGCTTTTTGCAAAGAGGCTAGCCGCCAGGTGACCGAATGGTCACGGAACCCCCAATTTCTGGACAAAATAGAATGAAGAGAACTTTAGATTGAAAACTGAATTGAAGCCAAGGTGAGCATGAGTCCTAGGGTCCAGAGAGGTAATGGTTTTAGATCCAAAATACCTAAGATGGTTGACACACAAGAACAGTCTTCTTTGACAAATCCAGGCCTTCCAAAAGCTTGAACAATCTCTTGAAATAGTTCTTCCTTGACACACTTCTAGATGTAGGGTCTTCGGAACACAATGACACGGAATTGACAAATCAAACATAGTGCTCACAGAGATGTGACACTAACAATCTCCCCTTTTGAAAATTTCGTGGCAAAACACCTATTCTACATACTCTTACAATATATGGACCCAATAACAATCAAGATTACAAGAGCACGAGAACTTTACAAAGGAATACAATAATTATAACTCAAATAAGAACTCCCCCTAAGGATGTGCTTGGATCTGAATGATATACCTGCATAGGACAAGGAACACACATTCTATGGTGGGATTGCAACTCCCCCTTAATCATTAGTAAAAAACAACATGTTCAATTGAGTCTAGCGCATTCTTTGATGCAAACACACATTCCCCCTTAGAATATACTTGTAAACTTGGGAATCCTCTCTCCCCCTTTTTGGCAGAAATTGACAAGGATATGACAATGCAAAAAGAGAAATAACAATGATATAGAAAAATATATCAGGAAGACATAAAAGCATTTAGCATTAATACCAAATAAGATTCAGACATTAAAGGTCATACAACCCAAGTTAGGGTAAAAAGTAAGAGACAGTTTGCACAAGTATGTTAAATAGATAGGGGAAGGCAGCCACATGTCAAAACAACACCACCAAAAAGAGAACCAATCAAACAAATGTGGCTAAGAGGCCCACTAAAATCTAATCAGATGGAGGGGACGGAGAGGGAGGCATGACGTCAAAATCCTGTCTTCGACATCCCTTGGACAGAGCATTTAAGTATTTCAGAGCCTTTTTCAACAGCTTCTCTGTCTTGGACTGCCGACGCTCTATAGCGTCCAAACGTTCTCCAACACTCTGTGATGCACCAGAAGAAGAAGCCTGACGATGTGAAGAAGAAGGAACTTGCTCAGGAGGCACTGATGGAGCTGGCTGCTGTGGTGCTTGATCACCTGCAAGAGGAGGAATGGGTCCAGCTTCGACATTGGGGAGAAGATTCATCTGAATAAGGTTGGCTTGACCAAAGGGTGTATGGTAAAGAGGAGTATCACTCGAGCGAGGAACACCATAAAAATGAGCGAGCTGAGTCATAAGAAACCCAAATGGGGCAGCAGTCTTTGTAGCATTTGAGAGATGAAAGCGCACAATGGTACAACAAATCAACGATGGAAGAAACATGGGAACACCGGTAATGACTTTATGAAGGATATTGACCATATAAGAAGTTAATTCGGTCCTATTGCCTTTACAAGGATAGACATTAAAGGTGAACAAATTGTGCAGGAGTCTATACTTTGGAATCAATGCACCTAGAGGAAGACAATTCTTTTTGCGATTCCACTCAGCATCATAACCACAGAGACGAAGGGTTGCTTCAGCCTTTTCAGCCTCAGCAAGTGTGTCAGCAACCATAGTGAGGCCATTTTCATTAACAAGGATGTTCATAATAAAGGAAATACGATTGGGGTCAATTGTGACTACTTGATTTCTAAATGCCACATTGAAGGAGCAAGAGTCAATAGTTGGAACAACATCAGTAATAGAAGCATACATGCTGTAGACAAGAGAGGGATAAGCCTTGTCCCCCCAATCCAGGATGTTATCCCAACTGATTTGAGCAAGAATAATGGCCGTTTCATGAGCTGCAATAACATGCGGAGAGTACGACGTTCAACGATAATTGGCCTTTTTTTCATGTCACTTAGCATTTGAGCATTTGGTTTGAGACTCATAGGCATAGAGAGAGGAGGAGAAGCAGAGGGTGAGGAGAAGCAGAGGGAGGAGGAGAAGCAAAGGGTGAGTGTGAAGGTGAAGGTGGAGGAGATGGAGAGGATCTTTCTCGATGAGACGAGGCGCCAACAATAGATCATCCTCTTTTAGAGGGACGATTTATAGCCGATTTCATTCTAGGAGGCATTGTTTCAAACAGTTGGAGTTCCCAAAGAAGAGGAAGAGGAAACAACACACACAAGATGGAAAAAAAAAACAAAAGATGCAATATGGGCAATAGTGAAAGGAGACAAGGAAAGAAAGGAAACAAACAAGAACAGAGAAAAACTAAATGGAAGAAGGATAGGGACGATGAGTTAGGGCAGAATAACCTACACAGAGAAAAACATAAAATGGGAAGAAGGCACAGAACAATATTCAACAATAATAAAGAGAAAAGAAAAACGAGATTAAAGGAAGAAAATAATCAAGAGACAGAGGAAAATACCTTAAGAGATGAGAGAGAGTGTAATCCAGACCCCCAGTCAAGACGGAGACAAAACGGGAGAAAGAAGAGACAAAAAAAACGAAATGAAATAACCCAGATTTAAAAATACTGCCCGTCATGGTGGTTAGCCACCAGGAGGGTCCACGGCTAGCCGAAATTCCTTTTTTTTTTTTTTTTTAAATAACAAAACCAAAAAAAAAAAATCGAGCAAACTTAAGGCAAACAAATAAAAAAAAATATTTATCGAATAGCACACACACCAAGGGATTTTCTCATATTTTCAAACTTAGAAACATCCAAGGGTTTTGTTAAAATGTCTGCTAGTTGTTTCTCTGTAGATATATGCTCTAAAACTATGACTCCTTCAACCAATTCTCTAATGAAATGATGTCTAATGTCAATATGTTTAGTTCTAGAGTGCTGGATGGGATTTTTGGAGATATTGATAGCACTAGTGTTATCACAATACAAGTTCATGCTACATTGTTCAATACCATAGTCCTTGAGCATTTGTCTCATCCAAAGCATTTGAGTACATCCACTACTAGCTGCGATATATTCTACTTCAGCTGTAGATAAGGAGATGGATGATTGTTTTTTGCTGTGCCATGCAACTAAACAGTTTCTTAGATAGAAGCACCCACCACTGGTAGTTTTTCTATCATCTACATTTCCTGCCCAATCAGCGTCTGAGTATCCAGCAATACAAGTGGATGAATCATATGGATACCATAAGCCATATCCTGAAGTTCCTGAAACATATCTAATGATTCTTTTAAGAGCTTTCAAATGGATTTCTTTGGGATCAAATTGATGTCTAGCACAAGCTCCTACATTGAATGCAATATTAGGCCCACTAGCTGTAAGATATAATAGACTGCCTATCATGCTCCTATACAGACTAGGATCAACACTCTTACCACTCGATTCCCTAGACAATTTCAGAGTTGTGCTCATGGGTGTGTCCATGTCCTTGGCTGAATCTAATCCAAATCTTTGATCAATTCTTTGGCATATTTGGTTTGGGAAACAAACATTCCATCAGATAATTGTTTAACTTGTAATCCTAAAAAGAAATTAAGTTCACCAACCATGCTCATTTCAAATTCGGATTTAATTAGATTAGCAAACTCTTTTGTTAAATTATTACAAGTAAATCCAAATACTATATCATCAACATAAATTTGAGCAATCAAAATAGTATCATTGGTTTTTTTAATAAATAGAGTTTTATCCACACTACCCCTTTCAAAATTTTGATCAATTAAAAATTGAGTAAGCTTTTCATACCAAGCTCTAGGGGCTTGTTTGAGACCATAGAGGGCCTTTTTAAGATGATACACATGATTAGGCTTCTTTGGATCTTCAAACCCTTTAGGTTGTTCCACATAAACTTCTTCTTCCAAAAGACCATTCAGAAACGCACTTTTAACATCCATTTGGTATAATTTAAATTTTAACGAGCAAGCAATGGCAAGTAAGGTTCTAATGGATTCAAGTCTAGCAACGAGAGCAAAGGTTTCATAAAAAATCTATTCCTTCAATTTGAGAATATCCTTGGGCAACCAGTTTGGCCTTGTTTCTAACAATGGTACCATTTTCATCGATTTTATTTTTGTAAATCCATTTGGCACCTACAACATTTTTGTCATCAGGCCTAGGCACTAGATCCCAAACTTCACTTCTAGCAAGCTGATTTAGCTCTTCTTGCATAGCATTTATCCAATTAGCATCGGAAAAAGCTTCATCAACATTTTCAGGTTCAAAAGTAGAAGTAAAGCAAAGATAGCTCACAATATTTTCTAATTTTCTTCTAGTCTTGACACCAACCAAGGGATCTCCCAGAATTTGGTCAATAGGGTGATGTTTCACATTAACCAAATCCTTAGATGTTGGAGAGTTGTCTAGATTTTCAGTTGGGACATCTATCTCATCATTATCAGGGTTTTCTTGATGACTGAAATCATTTTGTTTGTCATCAATGACAACATTTATAGATTCTTGTACGACTCCAGTGTTTTTGTTCAACACTCTATATGCACGACTGTTTAGAGAATAGCCAATAAAAATTCCTTCATCACTTTTTGAATCAAATTTGCTCAAGTGTTCCCTATCCTTGAGTATATAGCATTTGCTACCGAAAATTTTAAAGTAGCTAATGTTAGGCCTTTTCCCGTGCCATAATTCATATGCAGTTTTATCTAAGCCAGTTCTCAAGTATACCCTGTTTATGATGACAAGCTGTACTAACTGCTTCAGCCCATAGATCTCTAGGAACATTCTTTCCATGAAGCATAACTATGGCCATCTCTTGTAAGACACGATTCTTTCTTTCAGCAATACCATTTTGTTGAGGAGTTTTAGGGGTAGAAAATTCATGGTGAATTCCATATTTATCACAATATTTTTCAAACTTAATATTTTCAAATTCACCACCATGATCACCTCTTATTCGAGAAACTGCACTTCCGTTTTCAACTTGGATTCTTTTCACAATCTTTTTAAATTCAGAGTATGCATTAGATTTTTCTCTTAGAAATGCAACCCAAGTGAATCTAGAATAGTCATCAACAATAACAAGGAAGTATTTTCTGCCATCCCTACTCTCTTCTCTTTCTTTGTTGGACCAACTAAGTCCATATGGAGAAGTTCTAAGGGTCTAGAAGTTTTTAGAGACTTGGTCTTTTTGTGAGAATTTCTATTTGTTTACCTTTTTGACATTCTCCACAAATTGTTTTTAACTTCCTGCTAATTTTTGGAAGACCCTTTACATACTTGTTTAGTTTGGATAAGTCCCTAAAGTTTACATGACCAAGTCTTTGATGCCATAGTTGAGTTTCATCAAGATTAGCATTGTAACAGGCTGAACTAGATGATTTTTTATGGTTACCAATAACATAACAGTTTTCATTGGTTCTAAGACCTCTTAGAATAATCTTTCCATTTTTGGAGATCTCACAACCAAGACTACTAAAGTTAACAACATGATTTTTATCACATATTTGAGAAATGCTTAGCAAGTTATGTTTCAAACCATCAACATATAAAACATCTTCAATAGCAGGCATGTTAGGAACATTCAATGTACCCTTACCAACTACTTTAGCAACATTTCCATCACCAAAAGTGACAGTTCCACCTTCATATTCAATTATTGTGGATAAATGTGCTCTATCCCCAGTCACGTGTCTAGAACATCCACTATCTAGGTACCACAAGGATTGATCAACAGCTTTAAGGGCTGTGTGAACTAATAAGCCTTTGTTCTTAGGAATCCATATGTATCATTGGGTGATAGGGGTTTTACCAAAACCTTGAGACTTTGCTTTGTTATGATTTTGTTGGTGAAAATGTTTCCTAGAGTAGCTTTCAGTTGATTTAACAGTTTTGGTATGATTATGGAATTGTAACTTTAGACGACCAATTTGTTTCATCATCTCATTTAATTTTTGAGTGAAAGAGTGATTGATTGAATTGTTATGAACAGATTTTTTAGTTTGTTTATCTTTATGCAAGTTGACATGTATCTTAGTGGTCTGTCTTTCAATTTGTTCCATTTTGCAATCATACTTGACATGTCCTTTACTTCCACATGAATGACATGTAATTTCAGAAATGTTTTGATTACTAGAGGAAGTCTCTCCTTTCACAAATACAGTAGAGACATTAGGATTATGTTTGTCTACTTTATTCTATCCTAATCCAATTTTGTCTCTATGATATTTTCCCATTTTAAAAAGTCTTTCAAATTTTTCTTCTCTATGGGTAAATGAATAGTCATATTTTTCTTTGAACCATCTCAATTTAGTGATTTCATCCCTCAACTGTGTGTTTACTTCTTTTAGAGTTTCAGCTTCTTTTTCATCACTCTTAAACTTATTTAATGTTTCATTTGCAATTTGAAATTTAGAATTAATTTCATTTAGTTCAATTGCTAAGGTATTCTTTTCATCAATTAAAGTTTCAATTCTGTCATTTAATTCTGTTTGCTTAAGGCTTCAATCAATTTGCAACTCTCCTCATAGAGTCTATCATATGTTACTTGTGGATCTTCATCATCTTTTTCATTTTCTGACCTGTCATATTCAGATTCAGATTCACTCTTAGATTGTTCAACATTAGTTTGTCCAGAATTCTCTGTTATCTCAAATGATGAGTCACGCACAGTTCTGGCCATTAATACATTGTACTTTTCTGTCTCATCTTTGTGTGATTCATCTGAATCTGTTTCAGCTTCAGATGAGTCATCCCATGTAGCCACAAGTGTCTTTTTCTTTATTTTCCTTTCCATTGGACACTCAGTTGATATGTGTCCAAACTTTTGACAGTTATAGCATTTCACATTTCTGGATTGATACTTAGAGGAGGAGCTGACTTTGTTTTTACCTTTATCAGATGGTTTCTCTTTTCTATTAAACTTTAAAGTCTTCTTCTTAAATTGTCTTAAGAATCTTTTGGTAAGTAAGGCAACCTCTTCATCATCACTTTCATTCTCATTTTCTGATTCTTCTTTAGGTGGAGATGGTTGAGAAGCCTTTAAGGCTATTGATTTCTTATCTTTGGATTTATTGGAAGCATTATTCATCTTCATCTTAAATGTTCTAATGTTAACTGTCAATTCTTCTACTTTCATAATTTCAGGATCATTGTATTCTTCTATAGAAGTCACTTTGGGGTGAAATCTTTCAAGTAGAGACCTAAGGGTTTCGCTACAAACTTTGCCTTCAGGGATTTGTTCACCGAGTGACCACATCTCATTAACGATCACCATTAGCTTTGTTCGAAACTCATCAAACATTTCATCTTCTCTCATTCTTAGAGATTCAAATTGGGAAGTTAACATTTGAAGCTTGGCTCTTTTAACAATGGTTGTTCCTTCATAATTTGTTTCCAAAAGCTCTCAAGCCTGTTTAGATGTGGTACATGTCATAATCTTTTTGTATTCTTCAGCATTCATTGCACAGGTTATGGCATTCAATGCCTTGGCATCATAGTCTCTTATAGCTTTTTGATTAGCTGTCCATCTGACCTTTGGGAGAGGTTTCACAATGTCATCTTCAGTTGTGTGGGTAAGAGGAGTTCACCCATCCTCAACAGCATCCCATACTTCTCCACTAAGGGATTTTAGAAACACGGCCATTTGGGCTTTCCAAAAGGCATAGTTAGTACCATCAAATAATGGTGGTCTGTTTACAACACTACCTTCTGGATTAGACATTGGCACAAGTAAAACTAGATAGATCAACTCCAGGTTGTGAAGCCTAAATGGAGTAACTTGGCTCTGATACCAAATGAAAGAACACCTAGGGCAAGTACAAATCCTAGAGGGGCGGGCGGGGGGGGGGGTGTGAATAGGACAATCAAACTTAATAGCCACTTTTTAAACTATTAAACAAGATTTCAAAGTAAGCAAGTGATGAGTAGACAAAGTGGGTTTATTTAGCAATGGTCAATGTTAAAGAGAGCATGTGCAACTAGATCAAAACATTGAGACAAAGAACATAAAGAAATGCTCAGAGATTTATAGTGGTTCGGACCATATATCCTACATCCACTCACAAGGGTCACACAGTCCCTTGGTTCCACTATGATGAATCAAAACTACACAAGTAATGATATCAATCACTTAAACATCACAATTTTGGTAACGAGGTTCGATCACACAGATCTAATCCCCCACATACACTTTTGATTGGTTGAATCCCACATATTCAAACCACTATCACTGGATACATAGATCTTAAGAGATGATGAAACACCAAACACTTGCCTTTGATGAAGCCGGAAGTATTTATCGAAGCTCTAACCGAAGTTGAAGCTTTATCCTCTTGACGCATGCTTGATGTTTGTGAAGATGCTCCATTCTAATACACAACCAAGGTTTAAGAGGTTTGGGTTTTAGGTTTACTTAAATGTATTCCATTTGAAAGACAAACTAGAATCCTTTCTCCCATTCACAATTTTCCTGAGCCTAAAATAGCTCATCCATTTTCTAGATAAGGTTAAAGTGTGTTTGGAAGAGGGTTTGAAGGCTTAGGAAAGGTGGGGAAAAAATAGGGAAATAAGCTCTTCAAAACTGTGATCTGTATAGTGCAAAACGGGTCCAGATATATATAGAAAGATTTCCAACGGCTAGTTATGGCGGCTAGCCTCTTGGTAGTCCGGCTAGCCTCATTTCATTTTTTCTGTGGTAATGGCTAGTTTTTCTAATTCGGTCAGCTTGCGGTTAGCCGTCGGTGGCCTTGGCGGCTCGCCGTGAGGTGACCGAAGAGTAACCGAATTTGCTTCCTAAAACCATGTTGCATTCTGGAAAGCTAACCGTAAGATTTGGTTTCACAGCGGTTAGCCGCCAGCCCACATGGCGGTTAGCCGAATTGTAACCGCAGGGTAACCAAATTTCCATAACAGTTGAGAAATCTGTATTCTAGAAATGTAACCGTGAAACTCGGTTACCTAGCGGTTAACCGCCAGCCCATACTGCGGTTAGCCGAAGGCTGACCGCTGGGTGACCGAACACATTTGACAGAGAACAGCATTCTGGAAAGCTAGCCGTGGGATTTTGGTTACCTGGTGGTTAGCTGCTTTTTGCAAAAAGGCTAGCCGCCAGGTGACCGAAAGGTCACCGAACCCCCAATTTCTGGACAAAACAGAATGAAGACAACTTTAGATTGAAAATTGAATTGAAGCCAAGGTGAGCATGAGTCCTAGGGTCCAGAGAGGTAATGGTTTTGGATCCAAAATACCTGAGATGGTTGACACACAAGAGCAGTCTTCTTTGACAAATCCAGGCCTTCCAAAAGCTTGAGCAATCTCTTGAAATAGTTCTTCCTTGACACACTTCTAGATGGAAGGTCTTTGGTACACAATGACACGGAATTGACAAATCAAACATAATGCTCACAGAGATGTGACACTAACACATATTTTAAGAAAAGAGACAGATTTAGAATGTCGTGAGAGGCGATTTTCTTTAGTTTGCCGTGAAAGGCGGTTTTTTTCCGTAGAAGGCGATTTTGCCATGAAAGGCGATTTACAAATCTTATCAATAATGAAAGACAAGAATTGTGATTTTTTTTTGTGTCTTAAAAAAATACAGAATACAATAGAAAAGGGAGAAAGAGGGATCTGACTTCTCAGGAGATTGTGGGGACTCGTTCAGATCAACGGTCGCGAGTCATGTATGGACTCCGCCATCGTCCTTCAGATGAGAACACTTGATGTTTTAATTCACTTGGCTTGGCTTGAACCTCGGATTTTTAGAGGACAAAGACCAAGGGAAGGTCCTATATCCAATAAAAATCTGGGTAGATGGGCTGAAAAGCTACATCTACGCCAACGTTGGATGGAAAAGGAGAGGAAACCTTGGGGGGGTGGCCCCCCAAGGGACTTCGATCACCTTGTAGTGTTTGTAACATAGTTTTTTCAAAGCAAGAGAGCTTCTTTGTGCAGAGATTATCAGGACAATTTTCTAGGACCCTTTCGAATGATTTTTTCAGACCCTTCCGCCTTGGAATGGCCGCCTATTTATAGGCTTTTGGTAGCCATTTATGAGGGTTTATGGGCATTAATAGCATTGATGTTCCATGATGGGAGGAGTTATAAGTATTTTAATTCTTGATTTTGTAACTCCTTTTTCTTGGATTCTGATTGGCCGATGGAGAATAATGAGCATTTAATCTCCATGATGATGGAGGTTTCATGATTAATTACCATGATTAAACTCCATAATGATAGGACTTGTAACTCTCATAATGATTAGTTACATGGTTAGTTGCTATGATTAATTGGACTTGTAACTCTCATTTGCTTGCTTCTGATTCGGCCGTCCAAAATAATGAGTTAATGACCATAATAAGTTGTCATAAAAAGGGTCATTTAACTTCATTAATTGGTCACCAAGTTGCTTGAAGAGTCGCGGGCTGCACTGTGCCTTTTGGGATTCTTCTGGCGATGATCATCAATGGATCCGCATGTTGTTTGATGTCGGATGGCGATGCAATTTCAGAGATTGGTTGATACCAATGGGCCAGCAACATCTGTCCAGTTGATTTCACAATCGGTTGGGCTGAAAGTGTGCTTTCTTGGTCGCCGGTTGGCAATTTCGGAGTGTCCGATGGTGATCGAATGATTTTGACAGCGGATCCGTGATGTTGGTGAAGATCGATGATTATCATGCCTCAAAAATCAGAATTTGAGAAAATCACAAGGGCCAAACATCGCGGAACGCGAAAATGATCAGAAAAAGTGGGTTTCCGGGAAAAATCAGGCGACCCAGATCCCTATGGTCGCCGGCGACCACGGGGCCGACGACCTTGGGCCATGGTCGCCGGCAACCATGGGCCAAGGTCGCCAGCAACCATGGGCCTTTGGTCCCATTTCGGTGGCCGTTTTTCCGTCTTTTTCGCTTCTTTTTTCTTCTATATTTTTCTTGACGTTTTCCCTCATTTATTGGCTTATTTCCTCTAAAGAAAACCTGTCGAGAAGCACGTCAAATCAGAGCACAAAGTTTTCCCATTATTTGAAAAGTCGAACACTTTGTAACCGTATTAAACTAGGTCAAACAACGTCGAAATGACCTGAAATTTGAGGTGAAGCTTCTTGAACATTAGAGAGGACCACCCATAGGCTTTTATCTAAGTTTTCAAGCCATTTGGGGTCCTGTCGATGCTACACTTGATCTCACCGCACAGAAGATGTTGAGCTTTGATGTACGGTCAACCGATGTCCGATTGACGTGAAATTTGACAGGGAGCCCATTGGAGTCATTTTGAGACAATCCATTAGCTCTGATTTGGATGACATGGTCCCGGGGAGCTCCGCCGCAGGTAGGCTTGATTTTGCTTCCGAACATCAAAGTCAGGTCAAACGCCGTCAGAATGACCTGAAATTTGACGTGCAGCCCTTTGGAAGCATGTAGAAGCTACCCATGTGCTTTGTTTGATGAGTGGCGACATGGGTGGTTCTCACCGCCGAAAGGCTTGGTTTCGCCCTTCGAGAGTTGATGGAGGGTTCAATGGTGTCGGTTTGACTTGAAATTTGACGTGGAGCCTTTTAGAGGTATTTTGAGACCATTCATAGGCTCTGATCAAAGATTTGATGTCTTCAACACTGTCGCCGCCAGGAGCTCCTGTTTAGCCGTTGGAGGATTGAAGTTAGGCTAAATGGTGTTGACACGGCCCGAAACTTCATGTGCACCCTTTTTTTGGCTATTTTGAAGGATCTTGCAGTTTTTGTTTGATTCTGACAAGATCTGATGCTTGAAGCGGCTCTGTCTGTTTGTAGTAGGATGCGGCTCCATGTAGCTTTTGATGTTGAGGAGGCAAAGTAACATTTTTGGTGTCAACAAATGCCCCCTTGAGGTACAGCGACGATTTGCATAGCCTTTGCAGTCGATGTACCTCGAATAAAACTTTGAAGGAGAACATCTGACTTGGACAAGAGTCTCTGAGCATTTTTCTTTTGATAGCGTAGCCTTTTGAGTTCCAAAGGGATTTTATGGCAGTGAGAGAGATCACGTACCATCTCAAGGCAAAATTTTGAAAATGACATTTGGATTGGGTTTTTGGGTTTTGGATTTTTCTTTTTGACCTTGTGAACCTAAAGGCTTTATGTGATGCATCAGGCAGTCAATAAGGGTTTTTTGGTTTTTGACCTTGTGACCTAACAAGCTGTATGTAGCGGGTTAGGGGTCGGGTTTTGGATTTTGATTTTTGGTCTTGTGACCTAACAAGCTGTATATGGCAAGTTAGGGGACCGAGATTTGGTTTTGGTTTTTTTGTCACTCCTTAGGACAATTTTGGGTCAATTGGAGTGGTTTGGGTTTTTTGTGGAATGTCAATTTCAAGGTTTTCGCTTAATTTAGTTCATGAGGTGGGATGGTTTGGATTTTTGGAAACTCATGAGGCTTGGATTTTTTTGTATTGGTCCAATCGACTCAAAAGAGGCATGGAACTATTTTTGTATGCTCTTGGTAAGAGGAATTTTGATTAAAAGCCACTTTTAGTGCCTAGGTGGTCAAACCTGGCTCATGCGGGCTAACCCATGGGACCTTCAGCTTTAAAGATGACTTCGATCTCATGTGGTATCATTTTTGTGAAGAATATCTAAAAATATCTCTGTTTGGTAGAGAATATCTAAAAATATTCTTACTTGGGGAGAATCTCTCAAGTTTCCTTGATTTTAGGAGAGATTTTCTCAAAATATCTTTCTTTGGGAGAGTTTCTCATAATCCCTCTCTTTTTGGAGAGAATTTCTCAAAGGATCTCCTCCTTGGTAAGGAATATCGCAAGATCCCTTTCTTTTGGGAAGGTTGCTAACTTTTAGCACTTACCTCCTTTCTTTTCTCCTTCTTTCCTCTTTTGGTTTGCTCTCCCTTATAAAAGCAAGGAGGTTGCATCTCTTGTTGCTATTGCTCCTTTTTTGCAAAAATCTTCAAGAGTGCTCCAAGATCAAAAGCTCCTCTTCTTCTTCAGGGATCTCCAAGCCCTTTCTTCTTCTTCAAGGATTTTCAAGCTCTTTCTTCTTCTTCTCCATCAATGGCTTCAAGTAAGTTTCTTTTTTTTCTTAAGAAACCCCATGTAGAAGTAGAAAAAAGTTTTCTTTCTTTCCTTTTCTTTTCTTTTCTTTTCTTTTTCTTTCTTTTTTTTTTCTTCTTTTTCACGTGCTTTCTTTTTTTTTTTACACGTTTTTCCTTTCTTTCTTTTCTTCTCTCTTTTTTTTCCTTTTTTTTTCTTTCACGATTTCACTTTTTCTTTTTACCGTGTGTTGTTTTTTTTTTCTTTCTTTTTTTCTTCTTGTTTTTTTTCTCTCTTTTTTTTCGTGTGACCGTACAAACAGGACCGTACAGTCATGGCCGTACGGCCACGTGGCCTGTGTGCAAATTTGTTTTCTCTTTTTTTTTTTTTTAGAAAAGAGGTTCTCTTTTTCTCTTTTTCCTTCTTTCTTTCCCGGATTTTGAGACGCGCATGCATGACAACTTTCCTTCTATGCATTTTTTTTCATTTTTTTAAAAATGGAATTGGAAGGATGATAGTGCATGATGGTCCTGGCTTTTCTCTCCGCCTTCCTCCGTCCCGGGTCCGCCAAGGTGCGGCAAGGCGAAGAAGAAAGCGAACATCAACATTTTGTATGGGTATGCCAGATTTTCTGTTATACTTGGAATTTGAAATGGTGATCCGGAGATTCACCTTCACAAGTAGAAAGGAAATCGAACTTTTTTTCTAACTTTCCATTGCACATATATTTTAAAAAAAGAGACAAGATTTTTAATGCCGTGAAAGGCGATTTTATTTAGTTTGTCATGAAAGGCAGTTTTGTGCCGTAGAAGGCAATTTTGCCATGGAAGGAAATTTACAAATCTTATCAATGGTGAAAGACAAGAGTTGTGATTTTTTTGTCTCTTTAAAAATACAAAATACAATAGAAGAGGAAGAAAGAGGGATCTGACTTCTCAGGAGATTGTGGGGACTCGTTCAGATCGACGGTCGCGAGTCATGTATGGACTCCACCATCGTCCTTCAGATGAGAACACTTTGATGCTTTAGTTCACTTGGCTTGCCTTGGACCTCGGATTTTTAGAGGACAAAGACCAAAGGAATGTCCTATATCCAATAAAAAACCAAGTAGATGGGCTGAAAAGCCGCATCTAGGCCATATTGGATGGAAGAAGAGGAGAAACCTTGGGGGGTGGCCCCCCATGGGACTTCAATCACCTTGTAGTGTTTGCAGCAAAGTTTCTTCAGGGCAGGAGAGCTTCTTTGTGCAGAGAATTCTTCAGGGTAATTTTCAGGACCCTTTTCCTTTGGAATGACCGCCTATTTATAGGCTTTTGGTAGCCATTAGGAGGGTTTATCGGCATTGATTATATTAATGTTCCATGATGGGAGGAGTTAGAAGATTTAATTTCATAATTTTGTAACTCCTTTTCCCTTGAATCTGATTGGTCGATGGAGAATAATGGGCATTTAATCTCCATGATGATGGGGGTTTCATGATTAATTACAATGATTAAACTCCATAATGATAGGAGTTACATGGTTAATTGCCATGATTAATTGGACTTGTAACTCCCATTTGCTTGCTTCTGATTGGGCCGTCCAGAATAATGAGTTAATGGCCGTATTAACTTGTCATAAACGGGTCAATTAACAGCATTAATTGGTTGCCAAGTCGCTTGAAAAGTAGCGGGCCGCGCCGCATCTTTTCGAATTCTTCTTGCGATGATCATCGATGGATCCGCATGTTGTTCGATGTCAGATGACGATGCAAATTTAGACATTGGTTGGTACCAATGGGCCGGCAACATCTGTCCAGTCGATTTCACGATCAGTGGGGCAGAAAGTGTGCTTTCTTGGTTGGCCGGTTGGTGGTTTCGGAGTGTCCAATGATGATCGAATGATTTCGACAGTGGATCCGTGTTGTTGACGAAGATCGACGGATATCATGCCTAAAAAATCAGAATTTGAGAAAATCACAGGGGCCAAACATCGCGAAATTCGAAAAGAATTGGAAAAACGGCACTTTCGGCGAAAATCCGGTGACCTGGACTTCCAGGGTTGCCGGCGACCATGCACCCATGGTCGGCGACAACCATGGGGCCGGCGACCTTGGGCCATGGTCGCCGGCGACCATGGGCCGAGGGCCCCGGCGACCATGGGGGTTTTGCCCCTTTTTCGGTCACCATTCGGTCGCCCTTTTTCGGGCTTGTTTGCTTCTTTTTTCTCATGTATTTTTCTTGACATTTCTCCTCATTTTTTGGTTTGATTTCACTGAAGAAAACCTGTCGAGAAGTCATGCAAATCAGGGCACAAAGTTTTCTATTTTTGGAAAAGCCGAAGACTTTGTAGCCGATTTTCCACCAAGAGTTGAAACTAGGTCAAACGATGTCGGAATGACCTAAAATTTGAGGTGAAGCTTCCTGAGCATTAGATAGGACCAACCATGGGGCTTTTATTTGAGTTTTGAAGCCATTTGGGGCCCCCTTGATGCTAGACTTGATTTCACCATTCGATGTCCAATTGACTTGAAATTTGATAGAGAGCCTATTGGAGTCATTTTGAGATGATCCATTAGCTCCGATTTGGATGCCATGGTCCCGGGGAGCCCCTCCGCCGGTAGGCTTGATTTTGCTTAAGAGCGTCGAAGCAGGGTCAAAAGTCGTCGGAATGACCTGAAATTTGACGTGCAGCCTTTTGGAAGCATGTAGAAGCTACTCATGTGCTTTGTTTGACGAGTGACGGGATCGGAGGTTCTCGCCGCCAAGAGGCTTGATTTTGCCGTTCGAGAGTTGATGGCGGGTCAAACGGTGTCGGTTTGACTTGAAATTCGACGTGGAGCCTTTTGGAGGTATTTTGAGACATCCATTGGCTTTAATCGAAGATTTGATGTCTTTGACACTGTCGCCACCGGGAGCTCCTGCTCAGCCATTGGAGGAATGAAGTTAGGCCAAATGGTGTCGAAATGGCCCGAGACTTCATGTGTATCCTTCTTTTGGCTATTTTAAAGGATCTTGCAATTTTTGTTTAATTCTGACAAGATCAGATGCTTGAAGCAGCTTTGCCTGTTTCTAGTAGGATGCGGCTCCATGTAGCTTTTGATGTTGAGGAGGCAAAGTGACATTTTTGGTGTCAACAAATGCCCCCTCGAGGTACAGCGACGAATTGTGTAGCTTTTGCAGTCGATGTGCCTCGAAGAAAAGTTTGAAGGAGAACTTCTGACTTGACCAAGAGTCTCTGAGCATTTTTCTTTGATAGAATAGCCTTTTTGAGTTTCCAAGGGAATTTTATGGCAGTGAGAGAGATCACGTACCATCTCAAGGAAAAATTTTAAAAATGACATTTGGATTGGGCTTTTGGGGTTTAGATTTTTCTTTTTGACCTTGTGAATCTAAAGGCTTTATGGGGCGCATCAGGTGGTCAAGAAAGTTTTTGGTGACCTTGTGACCTAACAAGCTGTATGTGGCAGGTTAGGGGGTCGGATTTTGGATTTTGATTTTGGTCTTGTGACCTAACAAGCTGTATGTGGCAAGTTAGGGGTCCGAGATTTCGTTTTTGGTTTTCGCCTTGTGACCTAACAAGCTGTATGCGGTAAGTTGGGGGAAAATGGTTTGGTTTTTGGTCACTCTTTGGGACAATTTTGGGTCCATTGGAGTGGTTTGGGTTTTTGTGGAATGTCAATTTCAAGGTTTTGGCTTAATTTGGTTCTTGAGGTGGGATGGTTTGGATTTTTGGAAACCCATGAGGCTTGGATTTTTTCTTTTTTTTTTTTTTTTTTTTTTTGTATGGTCCAATCAACTCAAAGGAGGCATGGAACCATTTTTGTATGCTCTTGGTAAGAGGAATTTTGACTAAAAGCCACTTTTAGTGCCTAGGTGGTCAAACCTGTGGTGTCATTTTTGTAAAGAATATCTAAAAATATCTCTTTTTGGTAGAAAATATCTAAATATATTCTTACTTGGAGAGAATCTCTCAAGTTTCCTTGATTTTGGGAGAGATTTTCTCAAAATATCTTTCTTTGGGAGAAAGTTTCTCATAATCCCTCTCTTTTTGAAGAGAATTTCTTAAAGATCTCCTCATTGGGAAAGAATATCCCATGATCCCTTTCTTTTAGGAAGTTTGCTAATTTTTAGCACTTACCTCCTTTCTTTTCTCCTTCTTTCGTTTTTTGGTTTGCTTCCATCTACAAAAGCAAGGAGGTTGGATCTCTTGTTGCTATTGCTCTCTTTTTGCAAAAATCTTCAAGAGTGCTCCAAGATCAAGAATTCTTCTTCTTCTCCAAGGATCTTCTAGTTCTTCTTCTTTCTCCATCAATGGCTTCAAGTAAGTTTCTTCTTTTTCCTTAAGAAGCCCCATGTAGAATTAGAAAAAGCTTTCATTCTTTCCTTTTCTTTTCTATTTCTTTCTCTCTTTCTTTTTTTCCTTTTTCACGTGCATTCTTTTTCTTTTTCTTTTTTCACACCTTTTTTTTCCCTTTTTTTTGTTTTTTCTTTCTTTCTTTTTTTTTTCTTCTCTCTCTCTTTCTTTTTCTTTCACGATTTCTCTCTGTTTTTTTTTTTACCGTTTTTTTTTCTTTCTTTTTTTTTCCTTTTCTCTCTCTTTTTTTTTTTTTTTTTTTTTTTTTTGTGTGTGGTTGTACGGTCATGGCTGTACGGCCACGTGGCCAGTAGGCAAAAAAAAAAAATTTCTTCTTTTTTTTTTCTTCTCTCTCTCTCTCTCTTTTGGAATAGAGATTCTCTTTTTTCTCGTTTTCCTTCTTTCTTTCCCGGATTTCAAGACGCGCATGCATGACAACTTTCCTTTTATGAATTTTTTTTTTAGATAATGGAATCGGAAGTATGATAGTGCACACCTGGAAATCTTTTGCAAGTCTTGGGATTCGGAGCTTGTAGCGATGTTGAGCCCTTTCTTGGTCTTGCGGGGATTTTTGAGGAGCTTTACAAGTTTTGGATTCTGGAGCTCGTAGCAATGTTGAGCCCTTTTCCAATCTTGTGGATATTTCGAAAAGCTTTGGTTTGATCTTGCAGCAATGTTTGAGTTCAACCCTTCTTCAAGAATTTTCCATTGATTATGAGCTTACAATGATGTTGAGCCCATCTTCAAGCTCCCTATTTCTTTTGGGGTATTTCCTTTTACTTCGGAATTGCCCCGGAACCATGCCAAAATTTCGCTAGAATTTTTTTTAGCAAAATTCTGTCATTTTGATGATTGATTTTTTCTCTTTCCATCTTTTGCAGGTAGTTCCTCTAGAACAAACAAGTGTAAGGAGCATATCACTGATGCGCCTCGTCGTTCTACCAGATCCTCTAATGTGGCCGTACAGCAGGCCTGGGAGGAGGTTCAATATGTCGAAAGAAACTTGGAAGAGTGTGACTCGCTCAACCGAGATAAGATGAGGCAACGTTTGATCGCCCTCAAGGATGAGGAGTTTTACAAGATTATGATAAGCAACCGTCCTTGGGTCATGGACGATTAGACCATTGTGCCCAAGCCTACCTTCTTCTTTGGTGATGCAATCCTTGATGACTCGACATACCAAAGGAGATGTTTTCAGCTCTCTTACACAGTTGATGGTGAGAAGAGAACTATTTCTACCCGGCCGACCTTCGATCGGATTATCTCGATCATGAGCCTTTCCTCCATATCCTCGAAGAGGGAAGATCCTCCAAGCTGGGTAAAGTTGACAAATGTGACCAAGACCGGGTTTTTGTTGGCTGCCCTTCTGGTTATGCAGAGAAGTCGCATACCCGTATAGACATTTTGATGCTGGCCAGCGGCTACCATGGTTCAGACCATCTTTAGGTCGATTTGAGACCGGTGGGCCTTGGCATTTTCAAGGGCGATGGCAGCAATTGGGTGAAGCCTTTTCAACTTCGCGGCCGTTTCAGTGCTGACTTGAGTTAGGAGTCGTGGACTAGTCACATCCTGCAGGTTGGCGGTGCCATTCTGAAGGAGGCCGAGATTTTTTATGTGGTTCGCGCTTTTCGACAAACCTTGGTTTTCTCTGATGAGGCCTTCACGGCCATGGTGGAGTCGTTCCTTCCACAAACCAATACCTTCGTTGTCACGAACGGTGAGATTGATTTTTCTTTAAAGGAAATGAGCACCATCACTGGGCAGCCTATCCTCGGCAATCTCTATGAGGAGTTCATGCCTATCTACAGCGTCCTTGAGAAGCAGTCTGAGGAGTTCAGGCTTTTGTACTTCCAGCTCGTTGCCTTCTATGATTTTTTAAAGGAGAAGGAGGGCTCGAAAGTCCGCTGTAGCAGTTGGACGAGTGGTAGCTTTTTGTCTTCCAACTTCTTTTACAGCGGGGAGACTTCTAAGAGTACAACCCGGGAAGCCAGGGCTAAGAACCCGTATTTGAAGAAGATCTGCGCCATGCGAGAAAATTTGAAGGAACTTTTCGCAAGCACAGATGCCATTCATTCTGACATTACGCTGCGGAGAGATCTTGTTGTTTACCTCACTTATTGGCTGGGTGAGGCTGTTTTTACTGGAGGAGATGGTACGCATATCAGGCTGCATTGCATTTTTTCGGCTTGTCTGATGGGGTTTGGAGAGCGGCTTGCTTTGGTGCCTGCTCTTTACTCCTATTTATGCACCGAACTACAGGCTGCTGCTTTCCTGGTTTGGCTTGGGCTTCCCATGAAGAGGGTATTTTCAGCACACATTTTCTATTCGTGGTATGTATACCACTGTCCCAATTTCCACCGATTGGGTGTTGCACAGGACAATGACCCGTTTATGATTCGGTTGGCTAGAGGGAAGCCTGTTTCCGAATCTCTCTTATCTGCCCGTTTGTGGATCTGACAATTCTGGGACGTCGAGATGGGGCAGTCCTCAGTGAAGCTTTCTCTGGGCTTACGGAAGAAGGCTTTTGATTTTGGTGTCTCCCGAGATTCCACCAGGGCAGGGTCGGGGAGACACTATTCTTTGACAAATGCGAAGAGGGGTTGGCTTTTTAACATACGTGTCGGCACGATGGTGTACCGTAGACATCTTTTCGTCGACATCCAACCGTATGTTCCCTCGCATTTTGCCATGCAGTTGGGCTTCTCCCAAGGCGTTCTTGGAGCGCCTTCGAGCAAGGTGAAGCGTTTTGGAGGTCTGCAGGACAGGAGAAATGCATGGGCCTTTTATAATGCGGAAGACACTATTGCCATGATTTATTATCCTGAGTTGCCCACTTTCAGGACTGCTGGCTTCACAAAATGGTTTGTGGAGAGCCTTTCAGTGTACCGGGGACTTTCCAAGAAGGAGCTCGATGTAAAACAGTCTTCTAGGAAGGGTCTTGGGAAGTCAGATGGCGTCCGCCGAGAAGAAGTACTGGCTTTCCCTTCTGGAGAAAAGCACAGAACAGGTTTTCTCGAGGACCAGGACGTCATCAAATCGGGAGCTGCACAAGAAATACCTGGTGAGGTCTTGGAACAGCTCGCAGAGGAGGAGGCTGAGGTTCCTGCTTAGATACAAGCCGAGCGAGCAAGGGCTTCCATGGAGTCTACCGGCATGAGCAAACCATCCAGTGAGGACTCTAGCGAGAGGCCCAATTTCGATGGTGGGGCGGGTACTTTCAGTAATTCGTCTCGTAGGAGCAAGAGGAGAAGAGGACAACGCTGAAGTCAGAGACGGCACGAAAACTCTCCTGATCTGGAAATTCCTTCCACCATTGTTGAGGAGGCATCAAGGGATGATGATGAGCCTCTGGAAAAGAGGAGCAAAGTGGAAGAGACCATTGATAATGGTATGCTTTTGCCTTTTCTCTTTCCGCTTCTTTTTTATCATGAGAGCTTTTGTTTTGATCTACTGCTTTCTTTCTTTCAGTAGAAGATGATGGTTTGATGATGCCTGAGGTTCCGGCCGATGAGGCAGTGACGGATCCGATCGTGGCATCTGAGGAAGAACTCAGAGACTCTAAAGTAGATCTAGAATCTCCACCTGGCATGATTTTTTTTTTTTTACCGCCACTTGCTGATATATATTTTTTGTTTCTTTGCCAACTGACTTGTCAGAAGATTTCGACGACTTTGACCCATCCATGGATGCAACTTTTGATGATGCTTCGGATGAGTTCATGGAGGCAAAAAGCATTCCGCCAGTCGTCGAAGAAGGTATTTTGTAGTGATAATCTTGATATTTTGATTTTTGACAAGATCATATTCATACCTTTTTCATCTTTCATTGGCAGGTTGTGAGGCAACATGAAAAGTTCCTCTATCATTCTTAGAGTCAGAGCAGGGGGCGCCCGCGGCTGATCCAGGAATAGGGGCTTCTTCTACTAGTTTCGATGAGGCAGAGGTGAGTCCGCATGCTGATATTCCTTCTCCGGCGACTCCGATTGGAAAGAGCTTCTTGATTACTCTTCCAGCGGTGCCTGACATATGTAGTTGACCAACGGAGCATGGCGAGTCTTCATCTGATCCATCTCGTCAGTTTGCGAGGAAGGTGTTGAAGAGAGTCTTGAGCTCATGGGTTGAGACTCTTTCTTCTGGCCATTTGGAGGCTGGTTTCGGCATGGTTAAGCATGTGCAGGACATTCTTGCCGATAGCGAAGAAGTTGGTCTGGACATTACAGATGCCAAGGATTTTGTTGATGAAGTCATCGCTCTAGTCAACAAGTGGAATGAGACCAAGAGCTTTCCAAATGATGACTTCTTTAACGAGATGTTTTTGAAGCCTTCCAGCGAGGTCAAATCTGAACTGAATGAGATCTCGCAAACTCGGAAGCAGCTCGTTCGGGAGAGGAACGTCACCCAGTTGGCTATTATTGAGCTGACACAGGACCAGCACCGTCTCGATAGGGAGGTCATTGAGGCCAGACAGCGCCTTGAGCTATTAGAAGAACAAGCCGCTGCCAAGTGGGCTGCTACTTTGAAAGCTCACGATAGAGAGAGGACTCTCATTCGCCAAATTGAGGAGGTTGAAAGAAATCTCCGGAGGAAGACTCAGGATTATAAACAATGGTAGACTCTCTGGGAAGAGCTTCCTCGTGCTAAAGATCGGTCACGACGACATACTGCTTTTTATGGGAAAATCCTGAAGAAACATGGCCTGGAAGCTTTGGAGGCTAAGGCCAAGAGTTTGCTTGAGGAGTTAAGCCTTTGGCTAAAGACCAAATCGAACTAGTCTCCTGACTTTGAGGCAAACTTTTCCCCTTTTGTTCTGGCACCTCCATGTATAAACATTTTTCGGCACCATTTTTTTTTTTGTATCCCCTTATTTCACTTAAATTCACTTTTGATGAAAACATAAGCAAAAATTGAATGGGAATAGTTTGTTTAAAAATTTAATCAAAAGGTTCTCATTTTGTGAAAATCTTTTGTCAAATGGTTATTTTGGGCATGAAAGCCAGATTTTGTGGCAAAAAGCTTGATTTTGTGGCAAAAATCATGAAAGCCGAATTTTGAATGGCGTGAAAGCCGAATTTTTGTGGCATAGGAGCCAAAATTTTGTTTGTAGCATGGAAGCCGATTTTTGGCACGAGAGCCGATTTTTGTGGCATGAAAGCCAAGTTTTGGTTTTGTGGCATAAGAGCCAAAATTTTGTTTTTTGGCATGAAAGCCAGATTTTGTGGCATAGAAGCCGATTTTTGTTTATTTGGCGTGAAAGCCAGATTTTGTGGCGTGGAAGCCGAGTTTTTGAAAACCAAGTTTTGTTTTGTCGGCATGGAAGCCAGATTTTTTATCTTTTGGCATGAAAGTCAGGTTTTGGCGTAAAAGCCAGGCTTTGTTTTGTTGGCATGGAAGCCAGACTTTGGGTTTTTGACATAAAAGCCAGGTTTTTGGCATAAAAGTTAGGGTTTTGGCATAAAAGCCGGGGGTTTTTTTGGTTCTCAAAGTGCAAGTATCGACTAAGAGTCGCCTCCCTGCTGAATGGTATTGCAAGTATCGATGAAATGTCGCTTCCTTGCTAATTCGGTTACGAGTATCGATGGAATGTCGCCTCCTTGCGGATTTTGGTGCAAGTATCGATTGAATGTCGCTTCCCTGCCTTTTTTAAAAAAAACCGTTCTTACGGGGTATCGATGGAATGTCGCCTCCCCACGATTTTTGAAATTTGAGGTTTTTTCGAACCTTTGTTTTTGTTTTGAAATTTGGGTTATGGATATCAACTGAAACGTTGTGTCTCCACGATTTTTGAAATCTTGCAAGTATTGATGAGGTGTCACTTCCTTGCGATTTGAGGTTTTGGAAGTGTCAAATGGGGTTCGTATCCTTCCGATTTTTGGATTTTGTGTGAGTATCGACTAGACGTCGCTTCCCAACGGTTTTTCAAAAAACCATTTTTGTTTAAAGACACGAGGTTCGTAAATTTTGACTCAAAACCATTTTTGATGGCAGAAGTCGGGGTGGACTAAGGTGGAAATCCCTAAGTCTTGATTTTTGTTTCAAACCATGAATTTTGGGTTCAAGGATCGAAAGTTTTGGTCAGGTTAGGGAAGAGGCTCCCAAACTTGGATTTTGGATTTGACTTTTTTTGGAACAATGAAACTTTGAAAGTAAACATTGCTTTGGGTTTTTAGAAATTTCAACATGGGGATGAAAACTCTAAAAGGGGTGGTGGGTTTGACGAGCAAGTACCTAGGATAGTACCGCTTTAAGAACTTGCCATTGATGGGCAGCATACATCTGTCACCCTCCGTGTTTAGAAGAGCATATGCGCCATTGGAGAAGACTTTGTCGATGACGAAGGGTCCCTCCCATTTTGGTTCGAATTTGCCTTTGGATTTGTGGGAAAAAACCATTGGCCTTTTCACAGCAAGAACCAAGTCACCCTTTTTGTGGGTGCATTGCCTGACCTTCTTGTCAAAAGATCCTGCCATGCGTGCTTGGTAAAGCTCAACGCTTTGTAGAGCTTCGAGCCGTCCTTCAACGAGATTATCTAGCTCTTGGAGTCTCAATTTGACATTGCTTTCTTGCGTCATTTCATTTTGTAGAGATACCCTTGAAGAAGGAATTTGTACCTCTAGAGGAACAACTGCTTCACATCCATAGACCAAGGATAATAGTGTGCTATGGGTTGGTCCTCGAACGGTAGTTTGGTAGGCCCATAAAGTTTCAGGCAGTTTGTTGCTCCAGTCCCTTTTGTGACTAGAGACCATTTTCTTAAGAATTTTGCAGAGTGTCTCGTTCAAGGCTTCTGCTAGTCCATTCGTTGCCGAGTTATACAGAGTCGAAGGACAACTTAGGATTTTATATTTGTCGCAGAACCTGTAGAATCTGTGATCCCGGAATTGTCGCCCGTTATCATGGACGAATCTTTTAGGTATGCCGAAGCGAGAAATGATGTTGGTTCGCAAGAATTGAAGGACTGTTGAGGTCTTCATTTCATTGAACGCAAATGCTTCTGACCACTTGGAGAAATAATCCGTAGCGGCGAAGATGAAGCGATGACCTTTGTTTGACGGGGGAGAGATAGGACCTATGATGTCCATACCCCAGGCTTTGAAGGGCCAGGAGATCGCTATAGGATGTAGCCATTCCGGAGGCATGTGGACATAATCTCCATGAACTTGGCATTGTTGGCAACGTTTAGCAAATTGCATCGTGTCAACTACCATAGTAGGGCAATAGTAACCTAACCTTTTTATCTAATCGTAGAGCTTAGGACCAGCCTGATGGGCTCCACAAGGACCAGCCTAATGGGCTCTACAAAGACTAGCATGGACTTCTTTTAGAGTTTCTTCCGCCTCTTGTTGTGACAAGCAGCGTGGAAGTACTCCATTGAAGGATTTTCTGTAAAGCATTTTTGAAGGGATATCCAAATGAAAGTTTGGAGCTCGTCTCTGGATGCTTACCCGCTCTTTTGGATCTTTTGGTAGGATTCCGAACATAATGTAATCAATGAACGGATCCCTCCAGTCGCCGATCGGAGGTTTAAGGACGAAAATCCGACTTCCGATCACTCGGTAGCATTCAGCAACTACTTGGTGTGTGTTGAGAGGAGGGAGAATCTTTCTTTGACACACTGTAATTTTCATGTTTTCCCTTTCTTGGATTGCTATAGATGCAGCGAGTCCAGCCAGGGCATCTGCACGGATGTTTTCACTTCTGCGAATGTGGGTGATGTGACAGACATCAAACTTTTGTCGAAGTGACTGTGCCTTGTTGTAATAAGGTAACAGAACAGGCTTCCTGATTTCATATTTCTGATTCATCTGGTTGACGATCAGTTGGTAGTCCACAAATGCTTCAAGCATGGTGATACCGGATTCAAGGGCAAGTTCGAATCCTATGATCACAGCTTGGTACTCAGCTGCATTGTTTGAACATGGTTCCAGTAGTGAGAATGCGTGTGGAATCATGTATTTGTCGGGACTAACAAAAAGAATGCCAATTCCCGATATCGGCTTTTCGTTTTCATTTGTCCTAGTTGCACCATCGAAGTACATGTTCCAGGAGGCATTTGGTGAGGAAGTCTCCACGTTGTAGATAGGTTTGTCTGGGAGATCATCCATGAGTGGAGAATCCTTAGGCAGTGGATGCTTTGCAAGAAAATCTGCCAGAGCTTATTCATGGTGATCAATCGGAAGAGGCTTGAATTCCGATGTCACCGTTTCAGGAGACGACGGCAGAGATGATGCTATCTTAGTGGAAGTCACCCGAGAAGATGTAGCTCCAGAAGATATGCTCCCGGATGCATTTTGAGAGTCTGCGGCCTCAGCAGATGAAGCTTCAGAGGCACTATCATCCTGAACTATCACATTGCAGGCAACTTCGATAGAAGATGCCTCCACAATGGACTGTTGGGAATCAGACTCATCTTCCGATGTAAGAGGATCATCAATCCAGCAACTTTCTTCGTTTTCCGGAGTCACTGGAGGAGTTGCTTGTAGATTCTCCGGGACTTCCGGTTCTGGATTTCGCTGAAGCTGATTGATGTAGTCCTGCTCTTGTTCTATGGCAAGACGCTGCAAGATCCTTGTGTATTCTTCAAGATCTGGCATCTTCTTCTCCATCTGCTCCTTGTGGTTCAACCTCGTTAGGATCCACTAAAGCATTGGCCAGTGTTGGATTGACAACATTTTCTTGAACAGCCTCTTGGTCTTCGTCATCATCAGACCAGGATCCTTGTGACTGGAAGGGTTTATACCAGATTACTGGCATAAGGTGGGATTCTGGGATCCATTCTTCATCAGAGAGATATTCTCCTGTTTCAAGGGATTCCTCCCATTCATCTGTGTCACTGGCAGTGTCACTGGACTCGTATCCATTCATGGAGAATCCAACTACCGAGTTAGAAGAGTATGATGCCCCTGCGTAGTCTCATCTCTGAGTCATGGTCGCATGAAATCACTGAGGGTGAATTTTCTTGCCACTCTTGCTGCCTTGGGAAGAGATTCCTCTATTGCCTCTTGTGAAGCGGTAAAGGAGGTTTCTGCCTTTTCAGGGACCTCTTGCTTGGTTTGAGCCTTCTTCTACTGTTTGAGCTTGCGGAGTTGTCTCTTAGCTTGCCTTCGTTGTTGAGCGGTCGGCTTTGTTTTGACGATCTCCCACTTTTCATCTTCTTGGAGATCAGGATGCACCTATATGGGCCGTCCTTCTGCTGTTGGGTAAGGCACCAGCTCTTGGGACGTCTAGGTCATTTTTATCACCTTGAAGGAAGTAGTGATTTTTTCCTTTGCTGATTTGGATGTTTGTCCATATGACACCATGTTAACGAAGGCAGGCCCATAGTTTTTGTCAAAGGTAATGACTCCATTTCTCCACATCTCATTGATCTTCTCTCTCACAAAGAAATATTGGTTGAGAGGATGCGAGACCATTTGGTGGTACGAACAATATTGGGGATTGTTGGTTTTGCCAACATCTCCCGGTCTTTTGGGGTCAGGCAAGGTGAGTTTCTCATTTGCCAAGAGAGCCCTAAATATTTCTTCAACATCTTCATCGAACGGGTATTTCTTCTTTACTGGTTCTTTGAAGGCATCAGAGAGTTCATGTCTCTTACCTGCAGCTTTGTTTTTAGCATTCTTTGGCGGCTGAGGGGCTGACTTGGTTTGCACATTGAGAACCTCCTTTCTCTTTGGCTTGGAGGTCGGAATGGCGGTCAGCTCCTTCTTTAATGACTTCTGACTGTTGAGGTCTTTGATCACTATTTCAGCTCCATAGACGCTTCCAAGAGTTCTCCCAGATTCTTCGATGTGTTGCCGATGATCATGGAGCGGATCGTTGCTCTCATGTTGTTTCGGCAGATGTTGACCAGCGATGCTTGTAGCAGCACATCTGAGCATTTGTATGCCATTGCTTTCCATTTGTGAATGAAGTCGTATGTCGACTCATTCTCTCCCTGTTTAAGGCTACAGAGTTGAGCAATAGTAACAGGATGATCCTCACCTTTGAAGTGGGTCAGGAAGCGTGTCTTTAGCATGGTCTAGTTTTGAATGGAGTCCTCTTGCAGAGTAGAATACCAATCAAAGGCCGTACCTTTCAGGGTGCTTGCAAAAAGACGGATCTTAAGAGCATCTTGATCCGCAATAGTTCCCGTCAGGATCTTGAAGTAGATGACGTGCTGTCTAGCTGAACCTTTCCCGTAAATGTTTGGAGATGAGGTTATTTGAACTTTGGAGGGAACGGAACCGAGTCCATCCATAAGGGATATGGTGGCTTGATTCAATGTTCCTTCAGTGTATCCTCTTCTTTTGTTTTGGCAAGGATATTGTCAACGTCCTTTTTAGTAAGGGCGCGTGATTCATCTTCTCCACCGTTTGCCTCATCTTGTGGAGGGACTTCATCATTGTTTAGTGGACTTTGGAGAGTGAGAAGGAGGTTTCCCATCAGGACCTCTATTCTCTGCTGTTCTTGCTCAAGCTGCTAAATGCGTAGAGCCATGTTATCGTCCGGTGGAGGTTGCTCAGAGTTTGTGACTAGGACATTCACTCTTCGTGAGTCGAAAGAGGATATTCTCTTAGTGACTGAGCTGGAGCTCATTCTTCTAGATGAAGAGCCCAAGGAATGATCACTCCGATGTCCTTGGCTTGAAGGAGTGGGAGAGTCTTCCTGATGTCCTCTTGTCCGGGAGTCGCTGCGAGTCACCGGCCGTCTGAGATGTATTTTTGTTGCTGACTTCTGGCGTCTTTTGGTTTTGCCAACCATGTGGACAGCAACAACTTGGTCGGGTCTTTCTTTTTCGACCCATTTTTGGGAGATTTGAAGCTCAGAATGTTGGGTTCTTTGCTTCTTTAATCTCTTTTGTCAATATGCCGCGCGGGGACGTATACGACGAGCGATTTGAGCTTCAGTTAGCTCAGGCTGTGCTCTGGCAATGAAGGATGTGGTCCCTCGTGCGCAGCAACCGAGCTTGTCTTCCTTGAAGACTGGCATGGAGAGGATCTAGACTCGGTCCTTAGCCTGTCGCAGCTAAGCTTTAAATTTCGCAAGCTCGGCCCCTGTTGAGATGAAGGGTCAAGTTGTAGGAGAGCAGGCCATGGTAGGTTCTTGTCGAGGTCTTGTGATGCACGACTTGAATTTGGGCTTGTATGTGTAAGCGGGCTCTTGCTGGGTTGGTTTTGTAGTTCGGTGGAGGGTAGGTTTCTCCCCTTTGATGTAAGCGAGAGGATAGAATCGGTTCTCCTTGAGAGGAGCCAGGTATGCTGGCTTTGCAGATGTCTGGGACCATCTTTGTTTTGGCGAAGATCGCGGGGACCAAGTCTTGGGGCAGACCTGGTTTTTTGTAGGTTGAGGCTTCGCGGGATTGCCACGAGCCTCAGGTTTCCTGGTGACCGCCTTTGGTGTCGGGGCAACGATACGTTGAGGGGCGGTCTTTTGCTTCTTAGCAGGCGCCATCTCTTCTATGGGTAGTAGGAATGTTCCTAGTGACCCGAAGACGATCGTCTGGGGAGTGGAGGTCGACCCGGTGTTCTGGGAGTTGCCGAGGGAGGTGACGCTTCGGCAGCTGGCAGGGCGCTTAAAGTTCCACTTGCTTTGCTTCTCTTGAAGCATGACTTGGTACTTGTTCCCATCGAAGGTTATGGTCAAAGAAGCTGCCATTGTTAGTTTTGGAAAACTTCTGAAACAAGACCACATCCATTAGTAATCACAAGAATATGGTGATCATAAATGGAAAATACTATGGTTTTGTCTTTTCAAATCACTCAGCAGGCATGGCCTATTCTGAGCATAATGAAGAAGGCAAAATGCCATAGAGGGTACAATTGTTTTGAACGCAAGTATGGTCAGCTCGAAATGAGCGTTCCAGTGACTGCTAGAAGCAATTATAAACCTTAATTCAGGTTACCGAGAAGCGAAGCTCACTCGAGGTAAAATGATATAAGGTTGGAGATACAAATGTGTCGGTCGCGAATACAGTAGACTCAAAAGGGCCTACTAGCACCGCTAGGCACAAATGTTGTAACTCGCATCCTTGAAAAGGACACGAGATGGGACTTTTTGAAAGGTCAAGATCGAATTCGCAAAAGAGAGCAAATGGTATTCCAATCCGATCAAAGGCTCGGCGATTTCCGCGAGCCCTAAGTCCGAAGATGAAGGAACCAGGATTTCTCATATTCGAATCCTATAATGACGGGAGTTTTTTTTTTTTTTTTGAAAGGTCAAGATTGAATTCTTAAAAGAGAGCAAATGGTATTCAAATCCGAACAAAGGCTCAAACATTTCTGCGAGCACTAAATCCGGAAAGGAATGAACCACAATTTCTCAAATTTCAACACAATAATGACAGAAGTTTTTTTTTTTTTTTTTAAAGAGTGCACATGGGTCTTCCAATTCGGTCTTATGAAACCTCAGTGGATAGATTAGCCCCTAGATAAGGGTAAAATTACTTAATGAACCCGTTTGAAGGACCCTTACCTCGAACAGTCTAGATGCCTCCACACTCTGGACAAGGCTTTTCTTAGATTCACTTTGGTTAAAGAACGCAATTGGCCCAACCTTAATGTGTGTTTTTTTTTTTTTTTTTAAAGATCTCCAATGGACCTATCAAAGAGAGGAAAATGGCCCCTCCCAATCCGAACGTTGGCTCAAACATTTCTGCGAGCCATTGTACGAAAAGGAAAGAACCAAAGTTTCTCCAATTTGAATCCAAAAGAAAGAAATTCGAAAACTTAATTTTTGAAAGATCTCCAATGGACCCATCAAAGAGAGGGAAATGGCCCCTCCCAATCCGAATGTTGGCTCAAACATTTCTGTGAGCCATTGTACGAAAAGGAATGAACCAAATTTTCTCCAATTTGAAAACAAAAAAGAAAGAAATTTGAAAACTGTTTTTTTTTTTTTTTTTTTTTTTTTTTTTTTGAGAAAAGAAAGAATGGAAACAAGTTCAAAGAAAGAAGTTTCCAAAGAATCTCATCTCATGTTTTTTTTTTTAGATACAAGATCCAACATAGGCCACCAACTAAGAAGGAGCCAAGGATTGTAACCATCGTGTTCTCAGATGAACGAGTCCCACCGGGCATGCCAACTTAATGGTCCCGGCTTTTCTCTCTGCCTTCCTCCATCCCGGGTCCGCCGGGGTGCAGCTGGGCGAAGAAGAAAGTGAGCATCAACATTTTGTACGGGTATGCCAGATTTTCTATTCTACTTGGAATTTGAAATGGTGATCCGGAGATTCACCTTCACAAGTAGAAAGGAAATCGAACTTTTTTTCTAGCTTTCCATTGAACATATATTTTAAAGAAAGAGACAAGATTTTTAATGCCGTGAAAGGCGATTTTGTTTAGTTTGCCGTGAAAGACAGTTTTGTGCCGTAGAAGGCGATTTTGCCATTGAAGGCGATTTACAAATCTTATCAATGGTGAAAGACAAGAGTTGTGATTTTTTTTTCACTTTTAAAATACAAAATACAAAAGAAGAGGAAGAAAGAGGGATCTGACTTCTCAGGAGATTGTGGGGACTCGTTCAGATCAACGGTCGCGAGTCATGTATGGACTCGACCATCATCCTTCATATGAGAACACTTTGATGCTTTAGTTCACTTGGCTTGCCTTAGACCTCGGATTTTTAGAGGACAAAGACCAACGGAAGGTCCTATATCCAATAAAAAACCAAGTAGACGAGCTGAAAAGCCGCATCTAGGCCATGTTGGATGGAAGAAGAGGAGAAACCTTGGGGGGTGGCCCCCCAAGGGACTTCAATCACAATGTAGTGTTTGCAGCAGAGTCTCTTCAGGGCAAGATAGCTTCTTTGTGCGGAAAATTCTTCATGATAATTTTTAGGACCCTTTCCCTTTGGAATCACCTTCTATTTATAGGCCTTTGGTAGCCATTAGGAGGGTTTATCGGCATTGATTGTATTGATACTCCATGATAGGAGGAGTTATAAGATTTAATTTCATAATTTTGTAACTCCTTTTCCCTTGAATCTGATTGGTCGATGGGGAATAATGGGCATTTAATCTCCATGATGGTGGGGGTTTCATGAGTAATTGCCATGATTAAACTCCATAATGATACTAGTTACATGGTTAATTGCCATGATTAATTGGACTTGTAACTCCCATTTGCTTGCTTCTGATTGGGCCATCCAGAATAATGAGTTAATGACCGTATTAACTTGTCATAAACGGGTCAATTAACAACATTAATTGGTTGCCGAGTCGCTTGAAGAGTCGCAGGCTGCGCCGCGTCTTTTGGAATTCTTCCTGCGATGATCATCGATGGATCCGCATGTTGTTCAATGTCGGATGACAATGCAAATTCAGACATTGGTTGGTACCAATTGGCCGGCAACATCTGTCCAGTCGATTTCACAATCGGTCGGGCAGAAAATGTGCTTTCTTGGTCAGCCGGTTGTCGGTTTCGGAGTGTACAATGATGATCGAATAATTTCAACAATGGATCCGTGATGTTGATGAAGATCGACGGATATCATGCCTCAAAAATCAGATTTTGAGAAAATCACAGGTGCCAAACATCGCAAAACGCAAGAAGAATCGGAAAAATGACACTTTTGGGGAAAATCCGGCGACCCAAACTTCCAGGGTCGCCGGCGACCATGGGGCTGTTTTTCGGGCTTTTTTGCCCCTTTTCCAGTCGTCGTTTCTCGGCTGTTTTTCGGGCTTTTTTGCTTCTTTTTTCTCCTGTATTTTTCTTGACATTTCTCCTTCTTTAATGGCTTGATTCCACTGAAGAAAACCTGTCGAGAAGTCGTGCAAATCAGGGCACAAAGTTTCCTATTTTTTGAAAACCCAAAGACTTTGTAGCCGATTTTCCGCCAAGAGTTGAAACAAGGCCAAACGATGTCGGAATGACCTGAAATTTGTGGTGAAGCTTCCTGAGCATTAGATAGGACCAACCATGGGCTTTTATTTGAGTTTTGAAGCCATTTGGGGCCCCCTTGATGCTAGACTTGATTTCACCATGCGGAAGATGTCGAGCTTCGATGTACGGTCATTCGATGTCCGATTGACTTAAAATTTGATAGAGAGCCTATTGGAGTCATTTTGAGATGATCCATTAGCTCCGATTTGGATGCCATGGTCCCGGGGAGCCCCTCCGCCGGTAGGCTTGATTTTGCTTAAGAGCGTCGAAGCAGGGTCAAAAGTCGTCGGAATGACCTGAAATTTGACGTGCAGCCTTTTGGAAGCATGTAGAAGCTACTCATGTGCTTTGTTTGACGAGTGACGGCATTGGAGGTTCTCGCTGCCAAGAGGCTTGATTTCGCTGTTCGAGAGTTGATGGTGGGTCAAACGGTGTCGGTTTGACTTGAAATTTGACGTGGAGCCTTTTGCAGGTATTTTGAGACCATCCATTGGCTTTGATCGAAAATTTGATGTCTTCGACACTGTCGTCGTCGGGAGTTCCTGCTCAGCTATTGGAAGATGGAAGTTAGACCAAATGGTGTCGAAATGGCTCGAAACTTCATGTGTACCCTTCTTTTGGCTATTTTGAAAGATCTTGCAGTTTTTGTTTGATTCTGACAAGATCTGATGCTTGAAGCAGCTCTGTCTGTTTGTAGTAGGATGCGGCTCCATGTAGCTTTTGATGTTGAGGAGGCAGAGTGACATTTTTTGTGTCAACAGTGCACACCTGGAAATCTTTTGTAAGTCTTGGGATTTGGAACTCGCAGCAATGTTGAGCCCTTTTCTTAGTCTTGCATGGATTTTTTAAGACCTTTGCAAGTTTTGGATTCTAGAGCTTGCAGCAATGTTGAGCATTTTTCTAGTCTTGTGGATATTTGAAAAGATTTGGCTTGATCTCGCAGCAATGTTTGAGTTCGAGCCTTTTTCGAGAATTCTCCATTAATTATGAGCTTGTAGCGATGTTGAGCCCATCTTCAAGCTCCCAATTTCTTTCTGGGTGTTCCTTTTTTCTTTGAAATTGCCCCGGAACCATGCCAAAATTTCGCTAGGATTTTTTTTAGCAAAATTCCATCATTTTGGTGACTGATTTTCTCTTCTTCCATTCTTTGCAGGTAGTTCCTCCAGAACAAACAAGGGTAAGGAGCCTATCACTAATGCGCCTTGTCGTTCTACCAGGTCTTCTAATGTGGTCGTACAGCAGGCCTGGGAGAAGGTTCAGTATGTTGAAATGAATTTGGAAGAGTGTGACTCGCTCAACCGAGATGAGATGAAGCAACGTTTGATCGCCCTCAAGGATGAGGAGTTTTATAAGATTATGGTAAGCAACTGTGCTTGGGTCACGGATGAGCAGAGCATCGTGCCCAAGCCTACCTTCTTCTTTGGTAATGCAGTCCTCGATGATTCAACATACCAAAGGAGATGCTTTCAATTCTCTTACACAGCTGATGGTGAGGAGAGAAATGTTTCTAACCGGTCGACCTTCGATTGGACTATCTCAATCATGAGCCTTTCCTCCACATGCTCAAAGAGGGAAGATCCTCTAAGCTGGGTGAAAAGGACCAGTGTGATCAAGATCGGGGTTTTCATTGGCGGTCCTTCTGGTTATACAGAGAAGTTGCCTACCCGTATGGACATTTTGATGCCGGCCAGTGGCTACCAAGGTTCAGACCATCCTTCGGTCGATTTGAGACCGGTGGGCCTTGGCATTTTCAAGGGCAATGGCAACAGTTGGGTGAAGCCTTTTCGACTTCGCGGCCATTTCAGTGTTGACTCGAGCTGGGAGTCGTGGACTGATCACATCTTGCAGGTCGGCGGTGCCATTCTAAAAGAGGCCAAGATCTTTGATGCGGTTCGCTCTTTTCGGCAAATTGTGGTTTTCTCCGATGAGGCCTTCATGGCCATGCTGGAGTCATTCCTTCTACAAACCAATACCTTCGTCGTCACGATCGGTGAGATTGGTTTTTCTTTAAAGGAACTGAGCGCCATCACCAGGCTGCCTATCCTTGGCAAACTTTATGAGGAGTTCATGCCTATTGACAACGTCCATGAGGAGCAGTCTGGGGAGTTCAGGCTTTTGTATTTTCAGCTCATCGCCTTCTACGACTTCTTGAAGGAGAAGGAGGGCTCGAAAGTCCAGTGTAGCAGTTGGAAGAGTGGTAGCTCTTTGTCTTCAAACTTCTTTGACAGCGGGGAGTCTTCTGAGAGTACAACCCAGGAAGTCAAGCCTAAGAACCCGGATTCAAAGAAGATCTCCGCCATGCGAGAAAATTTGAAGGAATTCTTTGCAAACACAAACACCATTCATTCTGACATTGCGTTGCGGAGGGATCTCATGTTTGCCTCACTTATTGGCTGGGTGAGGCTGTTTCTGCTAGAGGAGATGGAACGCACATTAGGCCGCACTGCATTTTTCCGGCTTGTCAGATGACGTTTTGAGAGCAGCTTGCTTTGGCACCTGCTCTTTACTCCTATCTGTGTACTAAACTGCAGGCTGCTGCTTTTCTGGTTCGGCATGGGCTCCCTATGGATAGGGTGTTTTCAGCTCATATCTTTTATTCGTGGTATGTATAACACTGTCCTTGCATCCACCAATTGGGTGCAGCACAGGATGATGACCCGTTCATGATTCGATTGGCCGGGGAAGCCTATTTCCGAATCTCTTTTATCCACCCGTTTGAGGATCCGACGTTTCAGGGAGGTCGAGATGGGGCAATCTTCAGTGAAGCTTTCCCCGGTCTTGCAGAAAAAGGCTTTTGATTTTGGTGTCTCCCGAAATTCCACTAGGGTTGGGTCGGGGAGACATTATTCTTTGGCAAATGCAGAGATGAGTTGGCTTTTTAACATACGTGTTGGTACGATGGTGTACCGTAGACATCTTTTTGTCGACATCCAACCGTATGTCCCCTCGCGCTTTGCACTGCAGTTAGGCTTTTCCCAAGGTGTTGTTGGAGCGCCTTCAAGTAAGGTGAAGCGCTTTGGAGGTTTGGAGGACGGGAGGAATGCATGGGCCTTCTATAGCGCGGAAGACACTACCGCCATGATTTCCTATCATGAGTTGCCCACTTTCTGGACTATCAACTTCACAAAATGGTTTTTTAAGAGTTTTTCAATGCACCGGGGGCTTTTCAAGAAGGAGCTCGATGTAAAGCAGTCTTCTGGGAAGGGTCTTGGGAAATCAGATGGTGTCCGCCAAGAGGAAGTTCTGGCTTTCCTTCCTGGACAAAAGTATAAAATATGCTTTCTCGATGATCGAGACGTCATCAGATCAGGAGCTGCACAAGAGATACCTGGTGAGCTCTTGGAATAGCTCGCAGAGGAGGAGGCTGAGGTCGACGCTTGGATGCAAGTGGAACTAATGAAGGCTTCCATGGAGTCTACTGGCAAGAGTAGATCATCCAGTGAGGAGTCAAGTGAGAGGCCTGACTCTGAAGGCGGGGCAGGTTCTTCAGACAGACCGACCCATAGAAGCAAGAGGAGGAGAGGGCAGCGCCATAATAAGAGACGTCATGAAGACTCTCCTGATCTGGAAATCCCTCTCACTATTGCTGAGGAGGCATCAAGGGATGACGATGAGCCTCCGAGAAGAGGAGCCGAGGGGGAAAGATCAGTATTGATGGTATGACCCTTCTTCTCTCTTTTTCCGCTTCTTTCTTTTATGAGGCTTTTGTTTTTGATCTACTGCTCTTTCTTTCTTTTGACAGAAGACAATGACTTAATGATGCCTGAGGTTCCAGCCGATGAGGCGGTGACGGATCCGATCGTGGCATCTGAGGAAGAACCCAGAGAGTCTAAAGTAGACCAAGAATCTCCACCTGGTATGATTTCCTTTTTCCTTTTGTTTTTCTTTACCGCCACTTGCTGACATATTTTTTTGTTTTTTTGCCAGCTGACTTGCTAGAAGATTTCGATGACTTTGAGCCATCCATGGATGCAACTTTTGACGATGCTTCGGATAAGCTCATAGAGGCAGAAAGCATTCCGCAGGTCGTCGAAGAAGGTATATAGTAATAGTCTTGGTATTTGATTTTTAACAAGATCATATTCCTGCCTTTTTCATCTTTCATTGGCAGGTTGTGAGGCGACAGGAGAAGTCCCTCTATCATTCTCAGAGCCAGAGCAGGGGGTGCCCACGGTCTATTTAGGAGTAAGGGCTTCTTCCACCAGTTTTAATGAGGCAGAGGAGAGTCTGCAGGCTGATATTCCTTCTCCAACGGCTCCGATTGGAAAGAACTTCTTGATTACTCTTCCGACAGTGCATGACATGGGCAATCGACCAACGGAGCATGGCAAATCTTCATCTGAGCCATCCCGTCAGTTTGTGAGGAAGGTGTTAAAGAGAGTCTTGAGCTCATGGATCGAGACTCTCATCTGGCCATTTGGAAGCTGGCTTCGGCATGATTAAGCATGTACAGGACATTCTTGCTGATAGCTAAGAGGTCGGTCTGGACATTACAAATGCCAAGGCTTTTGTTGATGAAGTCATCGCTCTAGACAACAAGTAGATTGAGACCAAGAGCTTTCCAAATGGTGACTTCTTCAACGAGATGTTTATGAAGCCTTTTGGCGAGGTCCAATATGAACTGGATGAAATCTCACAGACTCGGAAGCAGCTTGTTCGGGAGAGGAACGTCACTGAGTTGGCTATTATTTAGCTGACACAGGACCAACACCGTCTCGACATGGAGGTCATTGAGGCCAAACAGCGCCTTGAGCTATTGGAAGAACAAACCGCTGCCAAGTGGACTGCCATTTTGAGAGCTCGCGATAGAGAGAGGACTCTCATTCTCCAAGTTGAGGAGGCTGAAAGCAATCTCCGGAGGAAGACTCAGGAATATGAACAATGCAAATTCTCTGGGAAGAGCTTCCTCGTGCTGAAGATGGGTCATGACAGCCTACCGCATTTTATGGGAAAATCCTGAAGAAACACGACCTGGAAGCTTTGGAGGCTAAGGCCAAGAGTTTCCTTGAGGAGTTAAGTCTTTGGCTGAAGTCCGTGTCGGACTAGTCTCCTGATTCTATAACAAACTTTTCTTCTTTTCTTCTGGTACCTCCATGTATAAAAAAATTTTGGCACCTTCTTTTTTGTATTCCCTCGTTTCACATAAATTCTTGTTTGATGAAAATAAGTAAAAGTTGGATGGGAATGTTTGTTTGAAAATTTGATCAAAATGTTGTCATTTTATGAAGTTCTTTTGTCAAATGGTTGTTTTGGGCATGAAAGCCAGATTTTGTGGCAAAAAGCCTGGTTATTTGATGGCTTGAAAGCCGAATTTTGAATGGCATGAAAGCCAAGTTTTGGTGGCATAGGAGCCAAAGTTTTGTGGCATGGAAGCCGTTTTTGTTTGTGGCATGGGAGCCA
Organism: Persea americana; assembly: GCA_029852735.1. Taxonomy (NCBI): domain Eukaryota; kingdom Viridiplantae; phylum Streptophyta; class Magnoliopsida; order Laurales; family Lauraceae; genus Persea; species Persea americana. The sequence continues at coordinate 23,575,650 of CM056816.1, forward strand.
AAATTTTGTTTGTGGCATGAAAGCTAGTTGTTGTGGCGTGAAAGCCAAGTTTTGTGGAATGGGAGCCAAAATTTTGTTTGTGGCATAAAAAGCCGATTTTTTGTTTGTTTGGCGTCAAAGCCAAATTTTGTGGCATGGACGCCGAGTTTTTTGAAAACCAAGTTTTGTTTTGTTGGCATAGAAGCCAGAGTTTTTAATTTTGGCGTGAAAGCCGGGTTTTTGGGTTTTCAAAAGTGCAAGTATCGACTAAGAGTCGCCTCCCTGCTGAATGGTATGGCAAGTATCGATGGAATGTCGCTTCCTTGCTCATTCGGTTGCAAGTATCGATGGAATGTCGCCTCCCCATGGGTTTCTGTGCAAGTATCGACTAAATGTCGCTTCCCTGCTTTTTTCAAAAATTTTGTTTTGTGGGTATCAATGGAATATTGCCTCCCCACGATTTTTGAAATTTGAGGTTTTTTCGAACCTTTGTTTTATTATTTTGAAATTTGGGTTCTGGATATCAACTGAAACATTGTGTCTCCACGAATTTTTTTATTTTTATTTTTTGAAATTTTGCAAGTATCGACATGATATCGCTTCCTTGCGAGTTGAGATTTTGGTAGTATCGAATGGGGTTTGCATCCTTCCGATTTTTGGGTTTTGCGAGTATTCACTAAGGATCGTTTCCCGCGGGTTTTTTTTTTTTTTTGAAAAACCATTTTTGTTTAAAGACACGAGGGCCGTAGATTTTGACTCAAAACCATTTTTGGTGGTAAAAGTCGGGCTGGACTAGGGTGGAAATCCCTGAGTCCTGATTTTTTATTTCAAACCATGAATTTCGGGTTCAAGGATCGAAAGTTTTGGTTAAGTTAGGGAAGGGGCTCCTAAACTTGGATTTTGGGTTGTTTTTTTTTTTTTTAACAATGAAACATTAAGAGTAAGCATTGTTTTGAGGTTTCTTTTAGGAACTTCAATGTAAAGAGGAAAATTCCAAAAGGAGTGGGTTTGACGCGCAAGTACCTAGGAATCAGCTTTGGCCGTGCAGGCATCGCTCTGACCTGATATAGGAAGTCTTCAAGGGTAGCACCACTTCAAGAACTTGCCACTGATGGGTAGCATACATCTGTCTCCCTCCATGTTTAGAAGAGCGTATGCACCGTTGGAGAAGACTTTGTCGGTGACAAAGGGCCCCTCCCATTTTAGTTCGAATTTGCCTTTGGATTTTTGGCCAAAAACCATTGGCCTTTTTACCGCAAGAACTAAGTCATCCTTTTTGTGGGCGCGTTGCCTGACCTTCTTGTCAAAAGATCCTGCCATGCGTGCTTGGTAAAGCTCAATGCTTTGTAGGGCTTCGAGCCATATTTCGTCGAGATTATCCAGTTCTTGGAGTCTCAATTTGACGTTGCTTTCTTGCGTCATTTCATTTTATAGAGATACTCTTAAGGAAGGAATTTGTACCTCTAAAGGGACAATTGTTTCACAACCATAGACCAAGGAGAATGGCGTGCTATGGGTTGGTCCTCGAACGGTGGTTCGATAGGCCCACAAAGCTTCAGGCAGTTTATTGCTTCAATCTCTTCTGTGACTATAGACCATTTTCTTGAGAATTTTGAAGAGTGTCTTGTTGAAGGCTTCTGCTAGTCCATTCGCTGCCGGGTTATACGGAGTCGAAGGACAACTTTGGATTTTGTATTTGTCGAAGAATCTGTGATCCCGGAATTGTGGTCTGTTATCATGGACAAATCTTTTCGGTATGCCGAAGCGACAAATGAAGTTGGTTCGCAAGAATTGAAGGACTGATGAGGTCTTCATTTCGTTGAACGCAAATGCTTATGACCACTTGGAGAAATAATCCATAGCGGCGAAGATGAAGCGATGGCCTTTACTTGATAGGGGAGAGATAGGACCTATGATGTCCATACCCCAGGCTTCGAAGGGCCATGAGATCGCTGTAGGATGTAGCCATTCTGGAGCCATGTGGACATAGTCTCCGTGAACTTGGCATTGTTGGGCAGCGCTTAGCAAATTGCATTGCGTCAGCTACCATGGTAGGCCAATAATAACCTAACCTTTTTATATGATCGTAGAGCTTAGGACCGGCCTGATGGGCTCCACAAAGACCAGCATGAACTTCTTTTAGAGTTTCTTCCGCCTCTTATTATGACAAGCAGCACAGGAGTACTCCGTTAAAGGATTTTCTGTAAAGCATTTTGGAGGGAAAATCCAAATGAAAGTTTGGGGTTCGTCTTTGAATACTTACCCGCTCTTTTGGAATTTCAAGTAGGATTCCGAACATAATATAATCGATGAACGGATTCCCCCAGTCGCCGATCGGAGGTTTAAGGATGGAAATCTGACTCCCGACCACTCGATGGCATTTAACAACTGCTTGGTGTGTGTTAAGAGGAGGGAGAATCCTTCTTTGACACACTGTAATTTTCATTTTTTCCCCTTCTTGGATTGCCATAGATGCAGCGAGTCCAGCCAGGGCATCTGCACGGATATTTTCACCTCCGTGGATGTGGGTGATGTGATAGACATCAAACTTTTGACAAAGTGATTGCGCCTTGTTGTAGTAAGGTAACAGATCAGACTTCCTGATTTCATGTTTCTAATTCATCTGATTGACGATAAGTTGAGAATCCCCAAATGCTTCCAGCATGGTGATGCCGGATTCGAGGGTGAGTTCCAATCCTATGATCAGAGCTTGGTACTCAGTTGTATTGTTTGAACATGGTTCCAGTAGCAAGAATGCGTGTGGAATCATGTATTTGTCGGTGCTAACAAAGATATGTTGCACTGGGTAGTTGGCATACCATGTGGAATCATCATAACCCTCTGATATGTTGCACAAGCATTCTTCTGATAAAATGGCATGACAGTGTAGCAATACATGCCGAATGGGGTACGAAATGATGTATGCCTCTCATCTTCGGGATGCATCTTTATTTGGTTGTAGCCAGAGAAGCCATCCAAGAAAGTCATTCGCTCAAACCCGCAGGTGTTGTCAATCATTACCTCCGGTATGGGGAGCGGGAATTCATCTTTGGGGCATGCACTATTCAGGTCTCTATAGTTAATACGGACTCTGATATCCCCATTTTTCTTTGTCACAAGGACGATGTTGGCCAACCATTCAGGATGTTGTTCCTCGCGGATGAAGCCAACACTTTTGAGCTTTTGAACTTCTTGTTCAATTTTGTCCATCACGTCAAGACGGAATCTTCTTTGGCCTTGTTTGACAGGCTTGGTATTTTCTTGCAGGTTGAGTTTGTGAACTACTATTTTGGGGTCTAAATCAGGCATTTTAGCGTAAGGCCATGCAAAACAATCAACGAACTCACGAAGAAAAGAGACATACTTGGGTAACTCATCATCCTTTATATTCTTGCTTATGAATACAGGACGTGGGTTATCAGGTGTTCCCAAGTTTATCTTTTGAACAGAATCTTCTATTGGAAGGTTTGAAGGTGGTTCCTCCACAATATTTTCGAAGGCTTCCAACGCAACAAGACCTTCTGGATTTCCAAGGGCAGTTTCAGACCATGGCTCCACTTCTGTCCATAAATCTTCTTGATCGGTATTCTTCTCAAGACTTGCTATGAGATGATCCTAATCACATGCTGAAATTGGGTCGAAGTAAGGCACTTCTTTTGGAGACGATGGCTCTTTTGGGTCAGAAAACTGTGAGTCTGTGTCATCGGACAATTCCTCTTCATCATCAGAGAAATCCTACCAATTTGATGAGCTTCCTGGGTCCTTGTCGGGTAACTCTTCAAAGAGATATTCAAGGAAATCTATGTCTTCATCGACACGAGATGTTGAGGCCTGGTCGGCAAAATGAATTTGCAGCCTTTGAGTCAACTATCTGATAGGAGTGTCAGGATCATACCCCAACCTGTATGAAGACTTGTCTATGCGACAGTGGAGTTTCCAATCTTCCAGCTGACTTTTGGTCAAGGAGGGTTCCAATGGCGTGAGAATACCGCGGCCATCTCCCAAACCTATTGGATTTTGAGCGTCATAGCCCATTTTCTTCATGATAGCCTGTGCCATTGGACTATACAGGGATAGTTTAGGCATACCTTCATTTTGGAAAGGTTCAAGCAAGGAATTTGATGAAGAAGCGTTCGACCTATGGAAGAAGATTGGTTTCTCTTCTGCCGTTGTTGCCAGAACAACGAAGAAAGCAGACACAGGATCTTCTATGCCACTAGGAGTCTCCAACGGATTGAGAGAAGGCCGAACTTGTTGAGTATCAGCTTGGCTTGATGATGTATCGTCTTTGGGCTCTGATTCTGAATCCGTGTCTTGCATGATAGATACGAAGGAGACAACAAACTTGCCCCCAGTCTTTTGTTTCATCTTCATCGCTTTGGTTGTGATTACCAAAGGTTTGGAAGATTTAAAGGAGACAATGAAGGGAGATGGATTGCTCTCTTCGGATTTGCCGGAAGGCTTATTTTCTTCTAGTGATTACTGAGGAGCCTTGCCTTTATCTTTTTGGAGATTGCCGGCAAAGGATGATGTTTCTTCCTCTTTTTCTTTCCTGTCCTTGTACATCTGAGAGTCTGCAAAATGGACTTCTTTGCCTTTGAAGGGCTTTTTGTCTATAAACACTCGATGTATCAAGTCGTCGTCGCCAACAAACTTGATACACTGATGTAGGGTTGAAGGGACGACACCATTCTCTTGTATCTAAGGGCATCTGAGAAGGATGTTGTAGCATGAAGGGATCTTTATTGCATACACGGTGACTTCAGAGATAAAATCACCGATTTGCAACCTGAACCTGATTTTGTTAATGGGCCTTTAAGTACTCCCATCGTATCTAAAGATGGACACAGATGTGTAACTTAGTTTGCTAGGTGGGATACCCAGCCCCTCGAGTGCCGAAGTAGAGATGAGGTTAAGTGCAGAACATGGGTCGATCTGAACTCTGTGTATCGGCATCTCTTTGATGTACCCTGCGAAGTACAAGGGTCGGTCGTTCTTTGTCTCACCCAGCAGGAGGTCTTCCTTATTGAAGGCGATGGTAGAACTTGCTGCTTTTGGACCGAGAGGCATTCAGTGCAAGGTCCCTAAGTTTTCTTCTTTTCGGCCTTTGAGGGGGTTTTTTACTTTTTGACCCTATAGTCCATGTCAATTTGTAGGACCTATGGGGCATATTTGTCGACATCCATAGTCAGCCTTTATAGTTTTGAAATGAGACTATCACGAGTTTGTGGTGACATTCGTAATAAGTCTAGGATATGCAGTCGTGCAGGTATGTGTTTGAAGTGCTCAATCAAGTCATACTTGAAAGCCTCCTTGGGGCCTGCATTTTCATTATTATTGCCACTTAGGGCATTTATAGCTTGCTTTCCCGAAGGATTTACATAAGAAGAAGAAGAAGGTTGGTTGTAATTTTTGTGGGAATCCCAGCCAGAGCGGGTACCTTTCCCAACTTCAAAAGCTTCTAGAGAAGGTTCTTCTTTTGGAAGACCTTCTTCGGGATCAAGGGGCTGATCCTCCTGATTTGTTGAAAACGCTTCTGCAGCAGCATGGCCGTCTTCAGTGATTGCGTTGGATAGAGCATTTTTCGGTAACAAGTCCTGAAATGCTTCCAGCAACTTTTCTTCTTTGTTCGGGATTTCATCGCTCTATACATCTCCTATGAGATTGGGTATCTGAGACCAATTGACCGGGTTTTCATTGAAGATGACTTCATCGGCTAGAGCTTCTTCATGGTGACCAGCTGGAAAACGCTTGAATTCTGATGTCAAAGTTTCAAGAGACGAAGGCTGAGAGGATACTATCTCAGTGGAAGTCACCCGAGAAGATGTAGCGCCAGAAGATATGCTACCGGATGCATTTTGAGAGTCTATGGCCTCAGCAGATGAAGCTTCAGAGGCACTATCATCTTGAACTATCACATTGCAGGCAACTTCGATAGAAGATGCCTCCATAGTGGACCGTTGGGAATCAGACTCATCCTCCGATGTAAGAGGATCATCAACCCAGCAATTTTCTTCATTTTCCGGAGTTACTAGAGGAGATGCTTGTAGATTATCCTGGACTTCCGGTTCTGGATTTTGATGAAGCTGGTTGATGCAATCCTGCTCTTGCTCTATAGAAAGGCGCTACAAGATCCTTGCATATTCTTCAAGATCGGGCATAGGAGCCAAATCTTCTTCTTCATCTACTCCTTGTGGTTCAACCTGGTTGGGATCCACTAGAGCATTTGTTTGCGTTGGGTCAACAGCACTTTGTTGAACAGCCTCCTGGTCTCCATCAACATCAGACCAGGATCCTTGTGGCTGGAAGGGGTTATACCAGATTCCTGGTATAAGGTGAGATTTTGGGATCCATTCTTCAACGGAGAGATATTCTCCGGTTTCAAGGGATTCCTCCCATTCATCTGTGTCACTGGCAGTGTCACTGAACTCGTATCCATCCATGGAGAATCCGACTACCGAGTTGCAAGAGTATGATGCCCCCTGCGTAGTTTCATTTCTGAGGCGTGGTGGCATGAAATCACCGAGGGCGAATTTCCTTACCACTCTTGAAGTCTTGGGAAAAGACTCCTCTGTTGCCCCCAGTGAAGCGGTGGAGGAGGTTTCTGCCTTTTCAGGGACTTCTTACTTGGGTTGAGCCTTTTCCTGCTGCTTGAGCTTGCGGAGTTGTCCCTTGGCTTGCCTTCGCTGTTGAGCGGTCCGCTTTGTTTTGACGATCTCCCAATTTTCATATTCTATGAGATCGGGATGCACCCATATGGGCCGTCCATTTAGTGTTAGGTAAGCCACCAGCTTTTGTGTAAGACCCCGCCCCGAGAGTTTCGTTTTAGTGTTAATTAAGACGCGTTTTAGCTATAAGTGAGATTAGTGGAAATGGGTTAAATCTGGATTAGAATAGCTTTTTACAGCTTTGAATTATTTTGGGAACTCTTTTGATCTAGTGGGGCCCTTTGGGGGTTCCTTTTATTGTGTCCTGATTAGTTTTGGGATTTATTTAATATTTCTGGAAATCTGTAATTTGCTCCGTTTAATGTATTTTATGATTCCCGACAACTTTTGTATTTGCTCCGCTCTCGTTCGAAACCTCTAAACCCTACTTTGCCAATGATAGGGGTAAAACAGTCTTTTTACACAAAATCTGGACACTATTTTCAATGTATCTGAAACTCGTAAAATATATACTTTTTGAAAAGTAGAAATTTCGACGATCAATTCTTCCTTCTTCGTCGAATCCGTCCGAAGCCCGTAGAGCAATGTTTTAGCCCAATTTGGACTTTTAAGTTGTTGGACCCATTGCCATTGTCTATATAAGGAGGAGCCCTTTTTCCTCTTCCTCTTCTTACAACTTTCTTTGAGAAAAAGGAATCCCAGTCCAGCCCTAGGGTTCTCTTCAAGTTACCTTGCTTCTTAGTTCTCTATCTCCCAATCTCTCTCAAATCTATTGCTAAAGGTAAAATGGAGGTGGTAATCTTTTTCCCCTCCATGAGAGCTTCATCTTGATACCATTTTTAGAGAGAGCCTTCCATTCCAAGCTACACTTTGATCAAGCTCTTGCCATTAGAGGACTTTCCATGTAAGCTCTTCTTCTCATCTCTTGGTTGTGTGTTCTTCTAGCCATGGAGGTGCTTCACCTTGATTATTGGAAGCTATCTCCATCTATTTCTTGATTTTGACATTCTAGGGTTGTAATGAATGTATTTTGGGGATTTTTGTGTAGATTGTAGATTTTGAGCTTGAGAGCGTGATTAGAGCTCACTAGCATATTTGGAGACCAAGGCAAGTGAATGAATGGATTTGATTTGAATGAGTTCTTGTTTTTATTGAAAATGTGGATTTTACTATTCATATTCCTTTAGTTTATTATGTTTCATAATGCTTTTGGAAATGTACTTATTGATATGATTTTTCTCCTAGTCAGTTTATGAGAATGTATGCATTCATTCATTAAAGCTTCTTTTGGTCATTATGGACTTCTTAAATGATATTTGTACTTGCATTGAATGGGATTTGTGTTGGAAGGAGAATTAAATGCATTGATGAAATGGTGGTTGGAGGAAAGGATTAGATGTTGAATGGAAGGGAATAGACCCATTTCATGTTAGGAAATGGTTGGAGTTGAGGTGAAAGGGTTTGGGAAAGAAAGAGCAGAAATCTGCACCTGATGTAGAGTTTTCGCAGCTGGGCGGTCAGCGGGCGGTCACCTTGGTGGCTAGCAGACAGGTGACCGGCGGCTAGCCGACCCAAATTCGGTTACAAGCACAAAATGCTATGTTTTGACAGGTGAACCGCGGTCAGCCCCGTGGTCATCTCGCGGCTAACCGCTAACCAAAAACCCTGTGACCGCCAGGTAGCCGAGATGCGCGGTCAGAAACACGGAATGCTATATTTCAGCAGGGTGAACTGCGGTCAGCCCCGCGGTCAGCCAGCGGCTAATCGCCGAACACTCAGCGGCTAAGCGCCAGCTAACCGACTGGTGACCGAATTTCACCCAGAATTCCTGAGTCTTTTCTATTGTTTTCAGATATGGTATTTAAAGGTTTGGATGGGTTGTTCTGATGCCCTACCACCTTGGAAAAACCCAGGGGATGACATAAGGAGATTGACTAAAAAAGAAACTCCATTTCGGAAAAGTATTGGGAATTTTGGATTCATCTACTTGTATGAGGAACCTTGATATGTCCTCTATCATTCGAGTACCATACTAAGGGCAATAATAGGCATACAAGATCTTTATACATGTTGTCTGAATACGGAAGCCCCAATATATAGTCCGTAACTGTATAAGAATTCATTTCATTGTTTTTAAACTCTTATTTATGCACCTGACAGGTCCTGCCAGCCCCGTTTACGCACAAAAAGATAATGATATGAAATGTGAGCCTATGAGCACCATGCCCCGCCTGCCCGAGTGTTTTGCACCGATATAGTTTTGTACACGTTTTGATTTCTCATGTAACCTATGAGTCGGCACCACTAAGCTTGGACGTCCTTGTCAGTCTGATCAACTGACTTGGGCCTCCCCCTTGTGCTCCCGCCAATTGCAACTTGGATCCTGTCCTGTCTTGTTACCCGGTTCCGCGGCCGTGATCTTGCCTAGCTATATGTATATGTATATAATGTTGGTTCTCGTCACTTCGTGTGCTCGAGCCCAACGCACTAAATGTGCTCTCATCACATTAGTGATAGAGAGGATTTAACTTTAGTGTGGTTGTCATCTAGTCAGTTCCTGTACCTTGAATATCCTACACGATTTACATTGCATCTGTACTTTAAATGAACCATGCATCATGTTTTAAGACAGTTATTGTTTTAATAAGATTTCATTATGTTTAAGATGTGCTTTGATTTCTTTCTTGGTATTATCTATTCATCCACCTGCCAGACCGTCGTGTCTGACCCATCTTTGTGGTACTCAGGTCCAGCCCCCGTTATTGCCTTCGAGGAGGAGCCAGAGGAGGCGGTTGGCTAACCGCAACGATTAGTGGAGTGGCAAGCTGACAATGTCATTTAGACATTTGGTTTAACTTTGAGCTACGTAACATTTTGGGGGAGTTTATAGAATGATCTTGATTTGCACTTTTGGTTGTACTAGCCTTTGTTGGCCATTATTTTTGGGGAATGTTAATTTAACTTGATCTTTTGTTTAAACTTTAACTTCATATTTTGGGAATGCTAATGAGATCATTGCTCACTCTGACATCATGTCATACTTGTGTACTATCAGTCTCATATAATGAGAATGGATTAAGATTTTGATTTGCTACACGCTTTCGCACCAATGTAAATGTTCTATGAGTGTGTGTGGAATCCTCACCGTAGAAACCTGTGGGAGATTAAATGTGTATATTCATATAATCATTCATCCACCACCGTCGCGGTCCCGGGTCCCGGTCCGGGGTCGTGACATTTTGGGACGTTTGGGTCATTTTTATCACCTTGAAGGAAGTAGTGATCTTCTCTTTTGGTGATTTGGATGTTTGTCCATACGACACCATCTTCACGGAGGCAAACCCATAGTTTTTGTCAAAGGTGATCACTCCGTTTTTCCACATCTCGCTGATCTTCTCTCTTACAACGAAACATTGATTGAGAAGATGCAAGACCATTTGGTGGTATGGACAATACCGGGGATCATTGGTTTTGCCAACATGTCGCGGTCTTTTGGGGTCTGGCAAGGTAAGTTTGCCATTTGCTAAGAGGTCCTCAAATATTTATTCAACATCTTCATCGAATGGGTATTTCTTTTCTACTCGTTCTTTAAATGCATCAGACAGCTCAGGCCTCTTACCTGCAGTTTTGTTTTCAGCTTTCTTTGGTGGCCGAGAAGCTGACTTGGTTTGCACATTGGGAACCTCCTTTTTCTTTGGCTTAGAGGTCGGAATGGCGGTCGGTTCTTTCTTTGATGACTTCTGACTGTTGAGGTCTTTGATCACTGTTTCAGCCTCCATAGATGCTTCTAGGAGTTCTTCCAGATTCTTTGATTTGTTGCCGATGATCATGGAGCGGATTCTTGCTCTCATGTTGTTTCGACAGATATCGACCAATGACACTTGTGGCAGCACATCTGAGCATTTATACGCCATTGCCTTCCACTTGTGAATGAAGTCGTATGTTGACTCATTCTCTCCCTGTTTTAGGCTACAAAGTTGAGCCATAGCAACAGGATGATCCTCACCTTTGAAATGGGTCAAGAAGCGTGTCTCTAACATGGTCCAGTTTTGAATGGAATCCTTTGGCAGGGTGGAGTACCAATTAAAGGTTGTACCTTTCAGGGTGCTTGCAAAGAGATGGAGCTTGAGGGCATCTTGATCCGCAATAGCTCCTGTCAGGATCTTGAAGTAGATGACATGCTGTCTAGCTTAACATTTCCCCGTATATGTTTGGAGAATAGGTTGCTTGAACTTTGCAGGAAACGGAACCAAGTCCATCCATAAGGGATATAGTGGCTTAATTCCATGCTCCTTCAGTGTATCCTCTTCTTTTGCTTTAGCGAGGATATTGTCAACGTCCTTTTTAGTAAGGGCACGTGACTCATCTTCTTCACCATTTGCCTTGTCATTTGGAGGGACTTCATTGTTTGGCGGGCATTGGAAAGTAATAAGGAGGTTTTCCATCAGAACCTCTATTCTCTGTTGTCCTTGCTCCAGTTGCTGGATGTGTAGAGCCATGTCATCGTCCGGCGGAGGTTGCTCAGAGTTTGTGACCAGGACATTCACTCTTCATGAGTCGAAAGAGGATGTTGTCTTAATGACTGAGCTGGAGCTCATTCTTCTAGATGAAGAGCCCGAGGAATGATCACTCCGGTGTCCTTGGCTTGAAGAAGTGGGAGAATCTTCCTGATGTCTTCATTTCCGGGAGACGCTGTGAGTCATCGGTCATCTGACATGAATTTTTGCTACTGACTTCTGGCGTCTTTTGGTTTTGCCAACCATATGGACAACAGCAACTTGGTCGGGTCTTTCTTTTTCGATCAATCTTTTAGAGACATGAAGCTCAGAATGCTGGGTTCTTTGCTTCTCTAGTCTCTTTTGTCGATATGCCGTGCGGCGACGTATACGACGAGCAATTTAAGCTTCAGCTAGTGTCAAACCCCGACCCAGGATTAGCGCGATTAGTGTCAACTAAGTACGTGTTTAGTTGTAATATGGGTTCAGTGTTCATGGGTTAGAAATTGGTCCGATTTAGTCTGGAATTAGCTTTGGGGAATTTTGAGAGCGTTTTGTGCTATTTGGTCACACTTAGGGGTGCCTTGAGTATACGTATAAGCTTGGGAGGAAATTCCAGTTTTCTGATTTTAATCGTGATTTCGATCTCTTTTGAATGGTTTTATTTAAATGATTAACTTTTGTGTTCAGCTTGTCTGTGTTTCAGGCCCAGAAACCCAAGTTTTGGCCCAAAAAGGGGTAAACCAGTCATTTCACACCAAATCTAGACTCAAATTTCGAAATCTCAAAGCTATGCCAAATTTATACTTTTTGGAAACTAGATTTTTCGGCGATCATTTTAGTCTTCTTCGTCGTTTTCATCTGGGGCCCACAAGTCAGTGTTTTAACCATTGCAAGTTTTGAACATATGGGGCCCACAAGAACCCATTTGAATTAAGCCTTCTTCTCCTTCATTTTTCACTCACGATTCTAGACTCATTCCTGCAATTCTTCTTTAACTCAGCTAAGAAAAGCTTCTTCTTCCTCTCCCTTCTTCTCCTCGCATGCCTAAGCTAGAAAGCCTCAAATCAAAACTTGATCATACCTTCTTCTTCCTCTCAACTCAAGGAGTCCGTTGCTACCCTTTTCTTGGGGATTCCAGTTGTGTTTCCATTCCATTTTCTTCTCCTCTTCTTGTTTAGTAAGCTTCAGGTAATGGATCTCTTTCTCCTCTTCAATGTGGTCTTTTGAGTTCCTTAGGAGCCTATTTTTCAAGCATGCAACACCCATTTCGAAATGGGTCCTTGTCTTCACTTTTTTTGGTGGATTTTGAGGTTCTTTTCATGGTTTTTCTTGTAGATTTCGTGGATTACAGTTGGTAGGATTTTTCAGAGATTTTTGGGCTTGGATTTTGGTAAAGGGAAGTGATCAACTTAGCTTCTTGATACATGCAATGTTTGAATGTTTTAGCTTTCATAGTTTGGTTCTTTTTCCATTCCAATTTGGGCAATGTATTGTTTCAAAGATGTGTTATGGTTTGAAAAAAAATTTTAGTTTGAAATGCATATGCTAGTGGTTTATTTTAATGGTTTTCATTCACTTGAAGTGGCTTTTATCTTGCCTAAATATTTTACAAATGGATGAAAGAATGGAGGAGTATATTGTGAAATGATTGGATGTGTTCATTGTTAAAATTGAATGGAAATGGCCCCTTGGAGAGCATGGAGGCTCAGGGGATGTGCAAGGATTTGACAAAGGAATGAAATGGTGTAAAATGGGTGAAAAGGGTGTGAAATCTGAATGGAATTAAAGTTGCCGCAGATAGGCGGTCAGCTAGCCGCCCCTGTGTCGGTCAGAATAACAGCAACCAAGTTTTTGCACAGGGTGTGGTCGGCCCCAGTCGGTCAGTAGGTGTCTGGCCGACCTGCGCAAAAAACTGAAAAGTAGTATTGTTCCTGAGCAGTCGGTCAGTGGTCGATCAGTTGGTCGGCTAGCCGACTAGCCAAACGGCGGCTAGCCTCCAGGTAGCCGCGTGGTGGCCGAGTGTACAGAAGGAGAATTTTTAAGGGGCTTCGATGGGAGAGAAAAACTAGAATATGTTAAGGGGTCTTTAACTTGATGTTGCGCAATTGAAACATGAAATGTTGTCTAGCTTCGGGGACACCAATTCGTTTTAAACTCCAACATTTGTGTTTCAACTTCACAAGAATCAAATAAAGAGTCTTAGCATATACTTGATATAATTGTTTCAAAATCTTGAATTTTGACACGAACAATACCGTTTCGTACCTGTTTTGATTTACAAGCATGTGTTTAACTTTTGATTTGTTTCAAGAACTATAATGGAACACTTTTCCAGCCTTATTTGTTATAGCTTATGCTACTCTTGTTTAGTCCCGTCTTGCATTGTTTTGATAAGTGTTTTCCCCCATTTTCGATAAGTTTTGTACAAGTATTAATATGTTTTGTGCATACATGAATATCATAAAATATCGCTGAGCTTGGACTGCCCTCTCAGTCTGATCCACTAGTTAGGGGGTCCTTAAACATAAGGGCAATTCTCAAATTAGTCGTGTATTTATACACATCTTTGTTTTGTCCGGTTCCACGACCGGTTCTTCCGCCCACCTTGTGTGGCTCAGACTTTTGTTTCGTTTCATCCCATTTTGTTTTGTTTTGCTTGCTCTTGTCATCACCTATGACGGAGAAAGGATGAGCTCAATGTGGATTTGTGAATCATGATGTTTTATTGAAAATCATATTAGTTTTGAGTTACACATTATACATGTTTTGTTCAGAACTCATGTCATGTTTTAAGTGTTGATTACTTCCATACTAACTGACTTGTATTATGTCTAAATTGATCACCTGCCAGACCGTCGTGTCTGATCCTTTTGTTTTGGTGTTTAGATGCAGCCGCCGTTGCCATTGCGGAGGAGCGCCCGGAGGAGGCTTTTGAGCCACCTCCAGCCCGTGAGTGGCAACCCGACGACGTCCTCTAGACGTTGGGTGGGCTCTTGAGTACGATACACATAGATGGGATTCTTTTTGTTATCTTGGGATGTACGGCCTCTATTGGCCATTTCATACTTGTTTTGGGGCTATATAACTTAACATCTTTTTATTATCTTGAAACTTAAACTAATCTTGGAAATGCCATGCTTATGTTTCATCCTCTGATTATTGTCTTAATGATGTTTTAAGTTATGCACTTTGGAATCATAAGATTTATGTTATTAAGTTGTGGTTGAGATTACTTGCACGCTTCCGCAAATCATTGTTCGTGTGAGATTGTGCTATGTTTGTTTTGGGAATCCTCACCGCAGAAACCTATGGGTTAGTCATAGTTGGATGGACATCAACGTCCTGGGCCCGGACCGAGGACCTCGGTCCAGGGTCGCGACAGCTAGCATGGGCTGTGCTCTGGCAATAAAGGATGTGATCCCTCGTGCGCAGCAACCGAGCTTGTCTTCCTTGAAGACTGGTATGGACAGGATCTGAACGCGGTCCTTAGCCTGTCGCAGCGAAGCTTTAAATTTTGCAAGCTCGACCTCTGTTGAGATGAAGGGTTGAGTCGCAGAAGAGCAGACCCTGGCAGGTTCTTGTCGAGGCCTTGTGATGCACGACTTGATTTTGGGCTTGTATGAACAAGCCGGCTCGTGCTGAGTAGTTTTTGTAGTTCGATGGAGGGTAGGTTTCTCCCCTTTCATGTAAGCGAGAGGATAGAACCGGTTCTCCTTGAGAGGGGCCAGGTATGCTGACTTTGCAGATGTCTGGGACATTCTTTGTTTTGGTGAAGATCTCGGGGACTAAGTCTTAGGGCAGACCTGGTTTTTCGCAGGTTGAGGCTTCGCGAGATTGCTACGAGCCTCAGGTTTCTTGGTGACCGCCTTTGGTGTAGGGGCAGCGACACGTTCAAGGGCAGTCTTTTGCTTCTTAGCAGGCACCGTCTCTTCTACAGGTAGTGGGAGTAGTCCCAGTGACCCGAAGATGATAGTCCGGGGAGTGGAGGTCGACCCGGTGTTTTGAGAGTTTCCGAGGGAGGTGATGCTTCGGCAGCTGGTAGGGCGCTTGTAAGTGTGCTTGCTTTGCTTCTCTTGAAGCATGAGCTGGTACTTGTTCTCGTCAAATGTGATGGTCAATGAAGCTGCCATTGTTAGTTTGGAAAACTTCTGAAACAAGACCACATCCATTAGTAATCACAAGAATCTGGTGATCATAAATGGAAAATATTATGTTTTGGTCTTTTCAAATCGCTCAGGGGGCATGGTCCATTCTGAGCGTAATGAAGAAGGCAAAAAGCCATAGAGGGTACAATTGTTCTGAACGCAAGTATGGTCGACTCGAAATGAGCATTCCAGTGACTGCTAGAAGCAATTATAAACCTTAATTCAAGTTACCGAGAAGCGAAGCTCAGTCGAGGTAAAATGATATAAGGTTGGAGATACAAATGTGTCAGTCGCAAATACAATAGACCCGAAAGGGCGTACTAGCACCTCTAGGCACAAATGTTGTAAATTGCATCCTTGGAATGGACACGAGATGGGATTTTTTGAAAGGTTAAGATCGAATTCGCAAAAGAGAGCAAATGGTATTCCAATCCGAATACAGGCTCAGTGATTTCCGTGAGCGCTAAATCCGAAAAGGAAGGAACCAGGATTTCTCAGATTTTGAATCCAATAATGACGGAAGTTTTTTTTTTTCTTTTTTTTTTTTTTTTGAAAAGTCAAGATTGAATTCATAAAAGAGAGCAAATGGTATTCCAATCTGAATACAGGCTCGAACATTTCTGCGAGCACTAAATCCGAAAAGGAAGGAACCAAAATTTCTCGAATCCGAACACAATAGCGACGGAAGTTTTTTTTTTTTTTTTTTTTTTAAAGAGAGATTTTTTTTTTAAAGATCTTTTTTTGAAGAGATTTTTTTCTTTTGAAGAGTGCACATAGGTCTTCCAATTCGGTCTTATGAAACCTTAGTGGATAGATCGACCCCCAGGTAAGGGTAGGATTACTTAATGAACCCATTTGAAGGACCCTTGCCTCGAATAGCCTAGCTGCCTCCATACTCTAGACAAGCCTTTTCTTACATTCACTTTGGTCAAATAACGCAATCAGTGCAACCTTAACGTGTTCTTTTTTTCTTTGTTATTTTTCTTTTTTGAATGATCACTAATGGACCCATCAAAGAGAGGAAATGGCCCTTCCCAATCCGAACACTGGCTCAGCGATTTTCGCGAGCCATTATATGAAAAGAAAAGAACCAAAATTTCTCCAATTTGAATCCAAAGGAAAAAAAAAAAATTTTTGAAAGATCACCAATGGACCTATCAAGGAGAGGGAAATGGCCCCTCCCAATCCGAACGCTGGCTCAGCAATTTCCACGAGCCATTGTACGAAAAGGAAAGAACCAAAGTTTCTCCAATTTGAATCCAAAAGAGAGAAATCTGAATTATCTTTTTTTTTTTTTAAGTCAAGATTGGATTCACAAAAGAGAAGAAATGGTATTCCAATCCGAAAAAAGGCTTAGCGATTTCTGCGAGAGCTAAATCTGAAAGGGAAGAAACCAGAATTTTTCAAATCTGAACCCAATGATTAAAAAAAACCTTTTTTTTTTCTTTTTTTTTTTTTATTTTTTAATTTTTTTTTTTTTGAGAAGTGAAAGAATGGAAATAAACTCAAAGACAAAAATTTCCAAATAATATCATCTCATGTTTTTTTTTAGATGCAAAATCCAACATAGGCCATCAACTAGAAAGGAGCCAAGGAGTCTAAGCATCGTGTTCTCAAATGAACGAGTCACACCGGGTATGCCAACTTGATGGACCCGGCTTTTCTCTCTCGCCTACCTCCGCCCTGGGTTCGCCGGAGTGCGGCGGGTGTTGACACCAAAAATGTCACTTAGCCTCCTCAACATCAAAAGCTACATGGAGCCGCATCCTACTACAAACAAGCAAATCTGCTTCAAGCTTCAGATCCTGTTAGAATCAAACAAAAACTGCAAGGTCCTTCAAAATAGCCAAAAATGAGGTACACATGAAGTTTCGAACCATTTCGATACCATTTGGCCTAACTTCAATCCTCCAACAGCTAAGCGGGAGCTCCCGGCGGCGACAGTGTCGAAGACATCAAATCTTCAATCAGAGCCTATGGATGGTCTCAAAATACCTCCAAAAGGCTCCACGTCGAATTTCAAGTCAAACCGACACCGTTTGACCCTCCATCAACTCTCGAACGGCGAAATCAAGCCTCTCGGGGACGAGAACCCCGATGCTGCCACTCATCAAATGAAGCACATGAGCAGCTTCTACATGCTTCCAAAGGGCTGCACATCAAATTTCAGGTCATTCCGACAACGTTTGACCCGGCTTTGACGCTCCAAAGCAAAATCAAGCCTACCGGCGTCGGAGCTCCCCGGGACAATGGCACCCAAATCGGAGCTAATGGATCCTCTCAAAATGACTCCAATAGGCTCTCTGCCAAATTTCAGGTCAATCGGACAACGGATGACCGTACATCGAAGCTCGACATCTTCCGCACGGTGAAATCAAGGCTAGCATCGATCGGACCCCAAACGGCTTCAAAACTCAAATAAAAGCCCATGGTTGGTCTTATCTAATGCTCAAGAAGCTTCACCTCGAATTTCAGGTCATTCCGACATCGTTTGACCTAGTTTCAACTCTTGGCGGAAAATCGGCTACAAAGTCTTCGGCTTTTCCAAAAGTAGGGAACTTTGTGCTCTGATTTGCACGGCTTCTTGATGGGTTTTCTTCAAGGGAATCAAGCCAATAAATGAGGAGAAATGTCAAGAAAAATACAGGATAAAATAAAAGCGAAAAAGCTCGAGAAACAGCGACCGAACAGCGACCAAAAAATGGGAAACAATCCCATGGTCGCCGGCGACCTTGGCCCATGGTCGCCGGCCCCATGGTCACCGGCGACCATGGGTGCATGGTCGCCAGCGACCATAGGGATCCGGGTCGCCGGATTTTTCCCGAAAACCCACTTTTTCGGGTTCTTTTCGCGTTTCGTGATGTTTGGCCCCTGTGATTTTCTTAAAATCTTATTTTTGAGGCATGATATCCGTCGATCTTGGTCAACATCATGGATCCGCCATCGAAATCATTCGATCATCATTGGACACTCCAAGATCGCCAACTGGCCGACCAAGAAAGCACACTTTATGCCCGACCGATCGAGAAATTGACTGGACAGATGTTGCCGGCCCATTGATATCAACCAATGTCCGAATTTGTATCTTCATTCGAAATCAAACAACATGCGGATCCATCGATGATCATCACAAGAAGAATTCCAAAAGACGCGGCGCGGCCCGCGACTCTTCAAGCGACTCGGCGACCAATTAATGCTGTTAATTGACCCGTTTATGACAAGTTAATACGGTCATTAACTCATTATTCTGGACGGCCCAATCAAAAGCAAGTAAATGGGAGTTACAAGTCCAATTAATCATGGCAATTAACCATGTAACTCCTACCATTATTAAGTGCATATTAGAGAATTAAACATCAAGGTAATACCACGTGAAATTGGTGCACCCCTTTTATGATGATATAAAAGGTATATTACGGTTAAAGATTGAGATGCTTGTGTCAACACTTTGTTTCCTGTATTTCCATTATTTATGTATGTAAGTAGAAGATATACTCTGTCTTATGTCATCGTCACCACTATCTTAGTCTTATTCGGTTTTTTTGAGGTTAATTACTGTGTTATCAATCAGAAAAAGAGGGAGGAAAAAAAGAAAGAAAGAAAGAAGAACAAGAAAAAACTAAACCAGACAATGTCTACCCTCAAAAATGAAAGGATCGAAGTTATCTACCTTAAAAAATGAAAGGATCAAAGGTACTACGATCAACATCATTGCCATAGCCAACTTCCATCTATTTATGAATACATGGTCTTATATCATATCTCAATTTTTTATGTTATTAATGCCAGAAAGATACCATTCAAAAAAGAACAAAAAAAAAAAAACAAAAAAATTCATGTTGTGTCAAAACGTGCACTTCACTTTGTATCAGAACAATATCAGAACTGTCACAAAGATAAGAAAAAAGTGCCACTAAATCCACGGAAATCACGGAACAGAAAAACTAAGAGATTCAGATTGAATTCCTTGCACTTCCTCTTCTCAAGATAGTGAAGTTCAGCCCACCAAAGAGAGCCTAGTGAAAGTAACTGCTGAAGGAGTTGCGGAAAGGAAGGTTGAAATGAGTGTGGTCACTGGGGTCCAAAGCTGGATGGGAACTACAGAAAGAGATTTAAATGAGATGGAAAGGAACCATGTTGACACGAGTGGGGCCCAAGTCTGGACAGACACTGCAAAAGGAGATTTAAACGAGATGGGACAAACCGAGGATGCCTGCATGGAGGAGATTGCTAATGGAGTTGTGTCTTCTAACTTGCCTCGCAGGGAATTGTATGAAACTGGAGATTCAAGTTCCAATGGGATTGTTGATCAATACCAAACAATTGCAGAATGTGCCAACTGAAGCACAAGAGATAATGTTGAAGTAATGCCTCCAAAACAATTCTATGCATTTGATATTAATGCCCACGCTACTATGAAAGGATATATTGGTCAGTCCTACATAGAATGGAGTGAAGACAGTGGTGGGGAACCTGCTGCAAAAGGAGATGCCGTCCAGGATGGTCCTGCCACAAGCACCGAGTTACTGAATGCAGGACAGGGCATGGACAAGTTGGAGAATGAGCTTAAGCCAACATCTCATCTAGTGCTGGATTTTGAACTTCCCATCTTGGATGTAAAGTTCGTTTCAGAGGAAAACTTGCATCATAAGTTGCCCCATGAAGCTCTTCTGGGTGATGTTCTTGAAACAACCACACATCCTTCTGGCCTTGACTACAATTATAATGACGAGGTGGCCAGTGCCAGGAAAGATGACGAAGACGTAGGAGAGAGTGAGGAGAATGATCCTTTGGCAAGTGACCCTTTTCTGGAGCTAAAAGACCTAACTGTGGAAACTGTGGCCCCAAGTCAAAACCCAGAACATCAAACCAACCTCTGATACAAAGGAATCCCCAAAATCCCTCTTCACCTTCAATCTAAACAGAACATCACAGTACAAAGGAAATAAAAGAACATCAAGCAAACAAGAAGCCATCAATAGGGGAAATGCCAAAACATGAAGACATATTCTAAAAATTGCTAAAAGGGGGAAATCAGAACATGTAATCTGAGAAGGAAGAAAAAACCCATAACTTATACATGAGTTTTCAGGGCGTTTCTTTTCCTCTTCCTCCCTCCTTTTTTCTTCCTCTTTTCCTCGTCTTCTTCGTTCCCTTCCTTTGCTTTATGCTGCCTGGAAACCGAGAAAGAGTTGAGAGAGTTCGAGGGTTTTCGATGAAGGGTTCTCGATGATTTGGGGGTTTTCGAATGGAGGGTTTTCGATGAAGGGTTTTTTAAGATTTGGGGGTTTTCGAATGGAGAGGGTGAGAGAAGAGGCTGAGAGGGATGGGTGAGAGAAGAGGTGGATCAGCTGAGAAGGAGATGAAGGAGGTCAAGAGATGGAGGGCGCATGGGAGGGAGAGACGGTGGGAGAGTGAGAGAGATGGGAGAGAAAGTGAGAGAGTGAGATCGGCTGAGAGGGTTGCTGCGTGCGTAGGGTAGGGAGAGTGAGAGAGTGAGATAGAAGATGGGAGAGAGAATGAGAGAATGAGAGGGATATTAGAGTGTGAGAGTTGATAAACTTTTACCGTCAGGGCCACTTATGGCCGCCGCTAAAAATAATTTTTAGCAGTGGCCAACACTTGACTGACACTATAAAGACATTTTACCCTCGAATATATTAGTCACCGCTATATATTCGACGGTAAAAACAAAAAAAAAATCCGGCAAGGCTTTGGCGCCATCTGACAAAACGTTTTTACCAACGGGCACAGAGAAGGCCGCCGGTATAAGTGACATAAAAATTGACTTACAGCGTGAGTCAGATTTGGCCGCCGCTAAAATTGTCATATAACGTCATTTTTGGACGGCCGCCGCTATAAGTCCACCACTAAAAATGTATTTTCTTGTAGTGTTACTTTAGTATGGATCCTATATACCCTAATGTCATACTCTATAGATTAATTAGCATTTGAGAGTGTCGTTTGAGCGCATGTATACTCTCACGGAAACTCGTTCTTGGACCTCATTTACCTTGAACGAAATGTGTTGTCTTAAGTCATTTGGCGTCCCAAATTATGTAACGCCTAGGGTTCCCCTGTAGCCCGATGATGCAAGAAGGCTTAGGACTACACATTGTTGGATGGTGAAGCCCACAAGTATTCCTGAAATCATAATGGCTTGTCATGCATCCTTGATTCCGTGTACGATCTTTATGCATGCATTTTCTTACATTTCTTGTACTCTCGCATGAAATGTACATGCTTCTCGTGTCTATTTGCTAAACTATTGTACCTTGTGGTATTACATCATATGTTTCTTTATGCATTATGTATCTATGTATGTTCATATGTTATGTCGTGTTACGCATTTATGATTTTGGTCATGCACTTGTCCATGTTTATACTTTGGTACAAGCTTGTGTTCACGCTTATGTCACACCATGATATTCGATGTACACTCTATTCCTTGAGTCAGCACCACTTAACTTCCACCCTAGCACAGCCGGACCTAGCCGGGTGTGGGTAGTAATTTTCATGAACCTCTGCAGATCGGATTTACAGGGCGTTAACCGGTACCTCGGGCCACGATGGAGTTTTCAGGCCCTATGCCTCCTAGTGGTACCTCATAGTATGTTATGTCTTGCTCATGCTCTCATGTGATTTCATGTTTACATCTTATGTGGGAGAATATAGCTTAAGTGGCTGTGCCACCTAGATATGTTATGTTTATGTACTTGTCACTCTTGATTCCTATGTATGATGCACATTCATGCATTAACTATGTCTAGACTACTATCTTTGACTTCATATGATCTATCTTGTCATTTCTACTCATTTGTTGCGCATGTTCCATTTTATACTTGTTTAGCTTAGCTTAGTCTAATGGTACTACACTTAGCGTTACAGGTGAAGACTGCGATGCCACCGCCCACTAGATCAAAAAGGTTGAAAAGGAGACTCCTCAACAGCTAGCTGAGTGGGACTTGAACTCTTCCTCTACTTTTTCTTATATTTGCTTAACTTTGAAACTTGAACTCTTGACTTTTGCTCATGGACTAGTTGATCCTCTTATATCATGATTAATGTGTGACATACGATGAACATGGATGGATAACTAATGTTCAACTATGCAAGTTTATGAAAATTTAACCTCATACGTGATATCCTATGGAAAAACCCGTTAGTGGGGACTAAAAGCCTAGGAGTTTGACTCGAATCCCCATGTAAGCGTACATCGTGCCTCGAGATGGGTGTAATCTCGGGGCTCGGGGCGTGACAATTCCATCAAATAATTTTCTCTTGGAGATCAAATTATTGCCTAGCCATCACACTAACTCGGATTGTAGTAAAGTGATTTTCCATCTGCTACCATCTTAATTGTTGCATTGCATTGACGATGCCAAGATGGAATAAAGGAGGGTTAACGTTAGGTTTACACTTAGTGCCAAGTGGCAATGTGAGAAAAGAATTAAAAAATGATTTTCTTCTCTTCAACTTGTGGAACAACCCTAACTTGCGAGGCCAGATAATGGCTTAGGTAGTGTAGGCCCTTTAAGGGTGTTAGCTTGCCTTGGGCTTAGGCCGCATACATTGAGGGTATGTGTCGCGAACCCGGACAGGGTTAGCGCACGGAGGGCACTCCTAATCCGAGATTGGCAAGCTAAGTGATGGTGTGTGGTGATTACGAAGATGCACACATTTAATTTCCCATAGGTTTCCATGGTGAGGATATCACAGACATACAATTCATTCTCATTTGGGTTGCGGAAGCGTGTAGCAAATCAAGTTTAGTAACATTTCATTATAATTCAAGACTAGTAACCCAAGTATAAAAAACATGATGTCAGAGTGAGCAATAATCATTTGGCATTCCCAAAATATAAAGTTAAAGTTTTATACAAAAGATGAATTCAATTAATCATTCCCCCAAAATAAGAGGCCAACAAAGGCCAATACAACCTAAATGAATTTCCCACAATATGTCAATCTCTATTCCCAAAATATTTCGTATCTCAAGCTTGACCGAATGTCTAGACAACATCATCAGCCTGCCATTCGCCTACACATTGCGGCTCTGCGGCTGCCTCCTCTGTGTCCTCCTTAGGTAAGGGGAAATCTAGACCTGAATACCAAAATAGTGGGTCAGACACGATGGCCTGGCAAGTGGGTGAATAGATATAACGAAGAAGAAATTCAAAGAATATCTTAAAAACCATTGAAAAACCTGTCAAAGCAACAACTCCCATGAAATAAGATGCATCGTTTACTTAAAACGCATATGCATTAGAAAACATGTAAGGATATCAATGAACAGGAAACTAGCAAGATGGCAAGCACACTGAGCTAAATCCTTCATCACTAATGTGATGAGAGCACGCTAGATGCGTTGGTCTTAGACACACAAAGTGACGAAAGCCAACTAAATATATATATATATAGCTAGGCAAAACCACGGCCATGGAACCGGGAAACGGGACAGGCTGGACCCAGACTGTAACTGGCAGGAGCAAGAGGGGGACCCCGAGTAGGTGGATCAAGCCAACACGGTTGTCCAAACTTAGTGGTGCCGACACATAGGTCATATGAAGGTAGTGAGGACATATACTTATATCTATATGGTGTATAACACCCAAACAGACTGAACATGGTGCCCACAGGCACACTTATCACATTCATAATGGGCCATGTAATTTCGGGGCTAGTAGAACACATTCGGGACATGTGCCAATATGTTTAAAGCAAACCTGTCAATAACTGCTTCAGAAATTGCATCTCAGTGAAGTCCGAGCTCTCTTCTTTTTCCCTTCTAAAGCCTCCTTTGGACCACTACTTTTCCACAACCATTTAAGTCTCCTTGCCTTCCAAAAACCCATGATTAATCCTCCAACAACAAACTCCAAAGCCATCAAATCCCATTCATTTCCACTTCATTCATTACATGAACACCCACCATTAATGGAAAACCACAATTGACAAAAACAAGCTTTTAACAAAATATCATGCACACCTTTTCAAGAGATCAAATAAGAGAAGAAGAACTTATCAATATGCACATTTCAACTCAATAAAAATCATAGGAACATAGGTGAAGATGAATAGTAAAAAATCCATATTTTCTCATTTAAAGCGTGAAATCATTCAAACACTCTATTCGTCCACTCACCTTGGCCTCAATGACGACTAAGCAAGCTCCTAATTACCCACTCAAGCCAGAAAGTTCCAACTACCCAAAACCCCCCAAAATAAAAACCCATTATAAACCCTAAAATGGCCAAACCAAAGAACAAGAAGGAGATGTTAGTTTTATGGTCTCAATCCATTTAGATTGATGTAATAAATTGATTAAATTCTTTATTTATCAATATATTATTGTTTTCATTTCAAGAGATGAATGGTGTTTTATTACTTTAATGCACATAACCAATACAATTGACATACTGGCTCATGAGATGAACCGGAGTCCATAAGTGTATTAGATGTAACACATGTATATAGATGAAATCCACATACAGGAGACATGTGTCACAAATCTTATACTTAAATTGTTTCACAACCAGTGATGAGATTGGGCATCTCATCTGACAAGGTTGCAGTATTATGATCACTATGAAATAATATGATCTGTCTCAATCATATGAATGTAAGATTCTAGATCATTATATTGGTACATTAGATGTATTGAAGGACCATGAGAAGCACCTCAAGGATACTGTCTTTTCTTTAAAGGTTTGCTCTCATAATTCCCTATCAATGGGCCCTCAACCTTGAGACATTGATGAACCCAAGTTTCTATCTATTCATTTGCTTTGAGTCACCAATGACTGAGGCCATCTGTAGGTCAACACATCGGTGTCTTGGTACGTGATAGTAGGACTGTGAGAACATTTAATCGTCAAGATGGAATCTATCTTTTTCCTTTATGCCAATTAATGGATCTATCATTGGTAAGTGTACACCCATCTCAATTAAGAGTTAATTGGATGGTACTAATGATTACTATAATTAATTAGGTCTCAAGGATATAAGATATGGATCTAAATTGGTGGGACAGTTTGACCAATTGATCCATGGATATTGATAGAGGGGCCTACTTGTAGTGATACGGAAGTTTGGGGTCTTCATGTAATTTATTCCTAAGACTGGAGTTCAATTGCATTTATTTAGTGGAGTTATTTGCAATTAACTGTGGGCTCGGATTACACATGAGATGTGGGGTCGCAGTGTCCTAGTTGGAGCCAGCTTTCTAAGGAATCTCTAGCGGTCCCCACGCTAGCCAAAGTTTAGATCATTACTAATTCTATTTGAACCCAAAAAGGAAAGCTACTATTTCTATTTGAAGTAAGACTTCTAAAAGTGGTAATAGTGGAACAAAGGGTTACTAAGTATTATGGAAGTTGGACTTCTAATAATGCACAAAGAGAGAAGTTGAAAAACTATAAATAGGAGACATGAGGAGCCCTTGGACGTCCAAGCCTTCATCCCTTGAAGTTCATGCCCATCTCCTCTTAGTTTGCAAGAGTTGCATTCTTCCCCTTCCCCCCTCTCTCTTCTAGTTCCCTTCTAGTTTCTTTAGTGACTCTAGATAGTGATTCTCTTGGAGATTCCACCATCTCTCTTGAGGAAAGAGATCTGAAGCGGGTCATAGCGTGGAAGACGATTTGGCATTGGAGATTCTGATTTTAGAAGAACTCTTCATCAAAGAGTTGAATCAAGTTCTCCATTAGAGCACAACCAAGCTCCATAGGTATTTTCTACTCCTCGTACGTTGTGGAATTTTGTGGTTGCATGTTTAGTATTGTTTCTATCTTCCTGATAGGTTCGTTTACTGACCATGATGGTTGAGATTGAGGATATGCATCCTGGATTGGGGTTTATTGGTTTTTGGATAGGTGTTCACTACTTCTAGTTGGTGAAAAGTTTTTGAAACCTATCCTAAAGGCCCACCCACTTCCAACAATTGGTATCAGAGTCATACCTCATCTCTGACCATGAAGGTACATCAAGCTTGCTCTGTTCTTTGCATGAGATGCGAAGAAGAATGAGGAAGGACTATGTTTTGGATCGGTTTTATGGTTTTACTTGGTTTTATGGTGAATCCATGTTTGCACAGTCACAAAAGGGTTTAATAATGATGGAAGGATGATAGGAAACCATTGGAACACTCCAAAAGAGTTTTGGAGTTGAATGGACACGAAAAGGAAAAACCCGAAAATCTGATGTTCGTCAGTCCAGTCGACCGGGACTCGTGTCCAATCGACCGGGTACTTGCAGTCCAGTCGACCAGGGACACTACGACAGAACATGCAGTTTTTTAGTATTTTTCTATTTCAGGTCTTCTATGTGTGTCCTATTTTTCCAGCATTATTTGGCAGCCTATTTGTGTTTTTTGTGTGGTTGTATGAGATACTAACATGCAAGTTATCTTGTCCTCTCCTTATGGCCCACAAGTCTTTTATTTTCTTTTATGGTTGATTGATTGTTAAGGCTAAGTGTAAAGGGCATCATGGTTTCCTTGGTTTCCCATGAAAGGGCAAGGCATGATGGTTTCCCTATAGCCATTCTAATTTTAATTTTAGATTACCATGTAAGTCTCATCGTAGAGACATAGGAATTTATGTAATTTTCTAGAGTTGTAAATTCTGGCAATGTCCGCGATATAAAAGGAAAGTGAACTTGGACTCCTAATCAAAGAGTTTGAAGATTCCCAAAAGGTGTTTTGGAGTTGCCCAAAGAGTTTGAGGAATTCCAAAGTTTTGGAAAGTCTAGAAGTCCAAGAAGTCTATTCCGCTTGGGCCATGTGGAGGAGAGGACTAGTTACTAATTTTAGCTTTTTCTATTTATGAATGAATGCTTAATTTAGAATGTTTCCAAATCTGATCCAAACATAGCAAGTTACTAAAATTGGTCAGATCAAATTAACTTTTGGAAAGATTTCTAATTAGTGTTGATGACCCATGAGATGGACACATTGGTAACACTAATTTAAGAAACTAGACTTTCCTTAAAATAACTTGACTTGCAATCGATTTTTGATCATGTCATGAGATGATTTGATGTTCATATGTATATGTGGGCCCTAATACCTTAAAAGGAAAAATCCTCAATCCTAAAATATTAAGTGGGAGCGAGGCATTAAATTGAGAAATCCCTATGGTTTTCCACCATAGGTCCATTGTAAGGAAAGTATTAGCCTCGCTCCATCTTGAGAATGGTCTTTCCCCACGGAGGGCTTTTATTTATCTGGTTACAAGATATGGATCTCCCAAATGGATAGTGTTGGTGAGACGGGGTGGGGGTTCACTCCCAAAGGTGGGGCTGCCCACAACGATTGTCATTCAATGTTACTTGGTGGGTCACACTTAACTAAAATAGCGATATAGTATTCCCAAGGATTTGCCTCATGTATTTTAGAAACCAAAGATAATCGGGAGTCATACATTATTTAGTATGAGATACGTAGATAATAGTGAATGATAGGGGATCATTAGTCTTAATTTTGACTTACTTTGATCCGCACCAATCTAGGTGATATTCCCACTCCCCCAAGGAGGCATATCCCAGGGATTGGAATTCTGATGTATTCTAAATTTTAGTGGTTATGAGGATTACCACATAAATTTGGTAGAATGCTAAACCCTAATGTCATTAATATTCATTAATTGAATGTATGGTTATGTGTTACAATTTTTCAACATGAATTCGAATACTTTCAATCCACTTGTAACCATTTTCAACCAAAATAAGTTGGTGGGATCCAACTATGTAGACTGGAAACGGAACCTAGATATTGTCCTGCCTGCATCAGGATATAAATATGTCCTTACCATGTCCCCCCTTGATGAGCCTGTGTCAGATGCACCACAGGATGAGAAAGACCATTATGCCAAATGGACCAATGACAATGAGATGGCCAAATGTTACATTCAGGCATCCATGTCTAGTGTTTTGCAACACCAACATCAATCCTACAAGAATGCATATGATATCATATCGAACTTGAAGGAGATGTTTGCGGACCAGGGCAGGCCTGCTACGGAGGCTGCTATGAGGGTGCTCATAAGCACCAAGATGGCTGAAAGTACACCAGTACAGGACCACATGTTAAAAATGATGGACTCATTGAATGAGTTGGATGTACTGGGTGCCGCGATTGATGTAGAATCACAAATTGACATAATCCTCGAGTTGCTGCCAGATTCATTCAACCATTTTAAGATCAATTATAATATGAGTAAAATGAATCTGACCCTAGCTGAGCTATCTTGCCAGCTGGTAGCAACTGAGGGAATTATGAAGAAAAGGCCAACTGCCCTGATGACAGAAAAGTCAGATGCTAGGCCCAACCCGAAAGGCAAAGGCCGAAAAGGTAAAAAGAAATCGGTCCCCAAGGGTCCTAAGGCGGATAGTGGTCCTAATGGTGGTGTGGCAAAGGCTAAGGGTTCAGGGACTATGGGAAAGTGTTTCCACTATGGTAAGACAGGACATTGGAAGAAGAATTGTCCAGATTTTCTGTCAAAGAAAAAGACCTCAGGTATGATTGAGTCACTTGTTTCTGAAGTTAGTTTAGCAACTGGTACTTCAGAATCTTGGTGTGTTGACTCCGATGCAACTAATCACATCTGTAATTCGTTGCAGGGGTTCCGGGAAACCAGGAGGCTTAATGATGAAGAAATCATTGTCAACCTAGGATCTGAAGCTAAGGCAGATGCGGTTTCAGTGGGAGTTATTACTTTATGTTTTCCAAATAATAAATTGATTTTGTCAGACACTTTATATGTACCGTCTTTGAGGTGGAATTTAATTTCAGTTTCTAGTTTGGTGAATAAAAGCTATTCTATTACTTTTGGTGTTGAAGTTGTCATAAAGAGGAATGGTACTTTCATATGTTTTGGCAAGGTAATCAATGAACTTTATTTGTTAGCTCCCACAATGTATGAGATACATGATACCGAGATAAATAATAAACCATCATTAAAGAGAAAATCACCTTCATCTAATCCAACAAAACTTTGGCACCTCAGGCTAGGTCGCATTAACCTAAACAGGATTGATAGGCTAGTGAAAGATGGTATCTTGCCTTCATTGGTGGTAGAACCAATGCTTGTCTACAAATCCTGTCTAGAAGGCAAAATGACCAAAAGACCCTTTTCATCTAAGGGCAATAGGGCCAAAGATTTATTGGAATTAGTTCATACTGATGTGTGTGGACCCATAAATGTTAGAGAGAGAGGAGGATATGAGTACTTCACCACTTTCACAGATGATTACTCAAGATATGGATACATATACCTTATGCACCGCAAGTCCGAGGCTTTTGAAAAGTCCAAAGAGTTTCGAGCGGAAACGGAAAAGAAATTAAGTAAGAGTATAAAGACTCTTCGATCAGATCGAGGAGGGGAATATCTCTCAGCTGATTTTATGGGATACTTATCAGATAATGGGATTATATCCCAGTTATTTGCTCTTGGTATGCCTCAACAGAACAGAGTATCAGAAAGAATGAACTGGACTCTTTTAGATAGGATCAGGTCTATGATGAGTTTGTCAGGATTACCTATATCCTTTTGGGGATATGCTTTAGATACTGTAATGTACATACTAAACCTCGTACCATCTAAATCTGTACCTAAGATTCCCCGGGAGTTATGGTCTTGGCGAAAGCCTAGTCTGCAACATTTACATATTTGGAGTTGTCCGGCACATGTGCTGAAGGTAAAGACAGATAAGTTGGAATCGAAGTCGGAAGTGTGCAGCTTTGTAGGATATCCTAAAGGAACTAAAGGTTGTATATTCTATAATCCCAGAGAGCAGAAAGTGCTTGTCAGCACCAATGCGGTTTTTCTAGAGGAAGATTATATGATTGACCGGAAATCTTTAGAAAAGTTTATCTTAGAAAAGATTCAAGAAAAGTCAATTCCAAACCCTACTATGACCGAACTTGAAGAGAATCCACCCATACCTAACCCAGTAGTTACACCAGTGCCTCGTCGTAGTGGGAGGATTGTCAAGCCCCCTGATAGGTTCTCGTTTTTGGGAGAGTCTTACGAGACAATCTCGGAAGAACTGGAACAAGATCCCTGCAACTATAATGAAGCAATCAATGATATAGATTCGGGACGTTGGCTAGAAGCTATGAAAGCTGAAATGGAGTCGATGTACTCTAATCAGGTATGGACAATTGTGAACTTGCCTACCAATATTAAACCTATTGGGTGCAAGTGGGTCTACAAGAGGAAGAGAGGACCTGACGGAAGAGTTGAGACCTTTAAGGCCAGGCTAGTAGTGAAAGGGTATACTCAGAAAGAAGGTATCGACTATGAGGAAACCTTCTCACCGGTAGCCATGCTCAAGTCTATCCGGATACTCTTATCTATTGTGGCTCATCTCGATTACAATATTTGGCAAATGGATGTCAAGACAGCATTTCTCAACGGCCATCTTGAAGAAGACATCTATATGATGCAACCAAACGGTTTTGTGGCTAAAAACCAAGAGCAAAGAGTTTGCAAGCTGCAGAAATCCATTTATGGCTTAAAGCAGGCATCCCGAAGCTAGAACATCCGTTTTGACCAGGCAATCAAGGCTTTTGGTTTCTATCAAAATCTGGATGAGTCATGTGTGTATATGAAAAGTGAAGGAGACAGGGTAGTTTTTCTGGTATTATATGTCGATGACATTCTTCTTCTCGGAAGAGACATTGGAATGCTGTCTACAATAAAAGTTTGGTTAGCTAAAACTTTTGATATGAAAGATTTGGGATAAGCCAGCTACATCCTAGGGGTCAAACTCCATCGAGATCGGAAAAATTGGAAGATCGGCTTATCTCAAGCTGCATACATAGATAAGGTACTAGTGCGGTTTGCAATGCAAGACTCCAAGAAGGTATCGCACCTTTCAGGCATGGAGTGCACTTTTTCAAGGATCAGTGTCCCAAGTCACCTCAGGAAAAGGAGCAGATGAGAGAAGTGCCATACGCCTCGGCTGTTGGCAGCCTCATGTATGCTATGCTTTGTACTAGACCGGATATCTGTCATGCAGTGGGCTTAGTCAGCAGATATCAATCTAACCCAGGTCTTGACCATTGGACTGCTTTGAAGTGTATTCTCAAATACTTGAGAAGGACTAGAGATTACATGTTAATTTATGGCAGTGATGAGTTGATTCCAATCGGTTACATAGGTTCTGACTTCATGTCAGATAAGGATTCTAGGAAATCAACCTCTCGGTATGTGTTTATGCTTGGCGGCGGGGCTATCAGCTAGAGGAGTATTAAACAGGAATGTACCACTGATTCAACCTCGGAAGCTGAATATGTAGCTGCTTGCGAAGTAGCTAAAGAAGCAGTTTGGCTCAAAAGATTCCTTATGTAACTTGGAGTGGTACCTTTGGCGCGACAGCCGCTCACAGTTTACTGTGACAGCAGCAAGGCAGTCACATAATCCAAGGAACCCAGAAGCCATAAAAGCCAAAAACATGTACAGAGGAAATATCATTTGGTCAGAGAGATTGTGCAGAGAGGTGACATTGCCATCACTAAGATAGCATCTGCGGATAATCTCACAGATCCCATTACTAAGCCTTTGACTACCAAAGTCTTTGAGCAGCATGTGGATGGGATGGGCATGAGATGCAACCCTGACTGGCATTGAGCCCAAGTGGGAGATTATTAGTTTTGAGGTCTCAATCCATTTAGATTCATGTAATAAATTGATTAAATTCTTTATTTATCAATATATTCATGTTTTCCTTTCTTGAGATGAATGTAAGATTCTAGATCATTATATTGGTACATTAGATGTATTGAAGGACCATGAGAAGCACCTCAAGGATACTGTCTTTTCTTTAAAGGTTTGCTCTCATAATTCCCTATCAATGGGCCCTCAACCTTGAGACATTGATGAACCCAAGTTTCTATCTATTCATTTGCTTTGAGTCACCAATGACTGAGGCCATCTGTAGGTCAACACATCGGTGTCTTGGTACGTGATAGTAGGACTGTGAGAACATTTAATCGTCAAGATGGAATCTATCTTTTCCCTTTATGCCAAGTAATGGATCTATCATTGGTAAGTGTACACCCATCTCAATTAAGAGTTAATTGGATGGTACTAATGATTACTATAATTAATTAGGTCTCAAGGATATAAGATATGGGTCTAAATTGGTGGGACAGTTTGACCAATTGATCCATGGATATTGATAGAGGGGCTTACTTGTAGTGATAGGTGTTGACACCAAAAATGTCACTTCGCCTCCTCAACATCAAAAACTACATGGAGCCGCATCCTTCTACAAACAGGCAGAGCCGCTTCAAGCATCAGATCTTGTCAAAATCAAACAAAAACTGCAAGATCCTTCAAAATAGCCAAAAAAGACGTACACATGAAGTTTCGGGCAATTTCGACATCGTTTGGCCTAACGTCAATCCTCCAACAACTGAGTGGGAGCTCCCGGCGGCGACAATGTTGAAAACATCAAATCTTCAATCAGAGCCTATGGATGGTCTCAAAATACATCCAAAAGGCTCCACGTAGAATTTCAAGTCAAACCGACACCGTTTAACCCTCCATCAACTCTCGAACGGCAGAATCAAACCTCTCCGCGGCGAGAACCTCCGATGCCTCCACTCATCAAACAAATCACATGAGTAGCTTTTGCATGCTTCCAAAGGGCTGCACATCAAATTTCAGGTCATTCCGACAACGTTTGACCCGGTTTTGACGCTCTGAAGCAAAATCAAGCCTACCGATGGCGAAGCTCCCCGGGACCATGGCATCCAAATCGGAGCTAATGGATCGTCTCAAAATGACTCCAATAGGCTCCCTGTCAAATTTCAAGTCAATCGAACATCGAATGACTGTACATCAAAGCTTGACATCTTTCGCACGGTGAAATCAAGTCAAGCATCGACGGGACCCCAAACAGCTTCAAAGCTCAAATAAAAGCCCTTGGTTGGTCCTATCTAATGCTCAAGAAACTTCACCTCAAATTTTAGGTCATTCCGACATCGTTTGACCTAGTTTCAACTCTTGGCGGGAAATCGGCTACGGAGTCTTCGGCTTTTCCAAAAATAGGAAACTTTGTGCTCTGATTTTCACAGCCTTTTGACAGGTTTTCTTCAGTGGAATCAAGCCGATAAATGAGGAGAAATGTCAAAGAAAAATACAGGAGAAAACAGAAGCGAAAAAGGCCGAGAAACGGCCAACAAACGGCGACCGGACGGCGACCGAAAAATGAGCAAAAGCCCCATGGTCGCCGGCAACCATGGGTGCATGGTCGCCGGTGACCATAGCGATCCGGGCCGCCAAAGTTTGCCCGAAAACCCACTTTTCAGGATGTTTTTCGCGTTTCGCGATGTTTGGCCCCAGTGATTTCTCAAATTCTGAGTTTTGGAGCGTGATATTTGCCTATCTTCTTCAACATCACGGATCCGACGTCGAAATCATTCGATCATCATTGGACACTCCAAACCCACCAACCGGCCAACCAAGAAAGTAACTTTCTGCCCGACCGATCGAGAAATCGACTGGACAGATGTTACCGGCCCATTGGTGTCAACCAATGTCTGAATTTGCAGTGTCATCCGACATCAAACAACGTGCAGATCCATCGATGATCATCGCAAGAAGAATTCCAAAAGACGCGGCGCGGCCCGCGACTCTTCAAGCGACTCGGCGACCAATTAATGCTGTTAATTGAGCTTTTTATGACAACTTAGTAGGGTCATTAACTCATTATTTTGGACGGCCCAATCAGAAGCAAGCAAATAGGAGTTACAAGTCCAATTAATCATGACAATTAACCATGTTACTCCTATAATTATGGAGATTAATCATGGTAATTAATCATGAAACTCCCATCATCATGGAGATTAAATGACCATTATTCTCCATCGGCCAATCAAAATCCAAGGAAAAGGAGTTACAAAATTCTGAAATTACATTTTGTAACTCCTCCCATCATGGAGCAGTAATACCATTAATGCCCATAAAACCCTCCTAGTGGCCACCAAAAGCCTATAAATAGGCGATCATTCCAAAGGGAAGGGATCCGGAAAAATCATCTGAAAATTGTCCTGAAGAATTCTCTGCACAAAGAAGCTCTCCTGCCTTGAAGAAACCCTGCTGCAAGAACTACAAGGTGATCAAAGTCCCTCGGGGGGCCACCCCCCCAAGGTTTCACCCTCTTCTTCTATCCAACATGGCCTAGATGTGGCTTTTCAGCCTGTCTACTCGGTTTTTTTATTGGATAGAGAA
This sequence comes from Persea americana, assembly GCA_029852735.1. NCBI lineage: Eukaryota > Viridiplantae > Streptophyta > Magnoliopsida > Laurales > Lauraceae > Persea > Persea americana. The sequence continues at coordinate 23,610,179 of CM056816.1, forward strand.
CCTTCCCTTGGTCTTTGTCCTCTAAAAATCTGAGGTCCAAGCCAAGCCAAGTGAGCTAAAGCATCAAGTGTTCTCATCTGAAGGACGATGGCGGAGTCTATACATGACTCGCGACCGTCGATCTGAACGAGTCCCCACAATCGCTTGAGAAGTCAGATCCCTCTTTCTTCCCTTTTTATTGTATTTTGTACTTTTAAAAGAGACAAAAATCATAATTCTTGTCTTTCATCATTGATGAGATTTGTAAATCGCCTTTCACGGCAAAATTGCCTTCTACGGCACAAAATTGCTTTTCACGGCGTTTAAAATCTTGTCTCTTTCTTTGAATATATATGCAATGGAAAGATAAAAAAAAAAAAAGTTTGATTTCCTTTCTACTTGTGAATGTGAATCTCCGGATCACCATTTCAAATTCCAAGTAGAATAGAAAATCTGGCATACCCGTACAAAAAAATGTTGATGCTTGCTCTTTTTTTTCTCTTCGCCCCGCCACACCCCGGCGGACTCGGGACGGAGGAAGGCAAGAAAGAAAAAGACGAGTCCATCAATCGGGAAGTTTAGGGTCTTCATGTAATTTATTCCTAAGACTTGAGTTCAATCGCATTTATTTAGTGGAGTTATTTGCAATTAACTGTGAGCCCGGATTACACATGAGATGTGGGGTCGCGGTGTCCTAGTTATAGCCAGCTTTCTATGGAATCTCTAGTGGTCCCCACGCTAGCCAAAGTTTAGATCATTACTAATTCTATTTGAACTCAAAAAGGAAAGCTACTATTTCTATTTGAAGTAAGACTTCTAAACGTGGTAATAGTGGAACAAAGGGTTACTAAGTATTATGGAAGTTGGATTTCTAATAATGCACAAAGAGAGAAGTTGAAAAACTATAAATAGGAGACATGAGGAGCCCTTGGACGTCCAAGCCTTCATCCCTTGAAGTTGATGCCCATCTCCTCTTAGTTTGCAAGAGTTGCATTCTTCTCCTTTCCCTCTCTCTCTTCTAGTTCCCTTCTAGTTTCTTTAGTGATTCTAGATAGTGATTCTCTTGGAGATTCCACCATCTCTCTTAAGGAAAGAGATCTGAAGCGGGTCATAGCGTGGAAGACGATTGGGCATTGGAGATTCTGATTTTAAAAGAACTCTTCATCAAAGAGTTGAATCAAGTTCTCCATTAGAGCACAACCAAGCTCCATAGGTATTTTCTACTCCCTGTATGTTGTGGAATTTCGTGGTTGCATGTTTAGTGGTCTTTCTATCTTCCTGATAGGTTTGTTTGCTGACCATGATGGTTGAGATTGAGGATATGCATCCTGGATTGGGGTATATTGGTTTTTGGATAGGTGTTCACTACTTCTAGTTGGTGAAAAGTTTTTGAAACCTATCCTAGAGGCCCGCCCCACTTCCAACAATTGGTATCAGAGCCAAACCGCATCTCTGATCATGAAGGCTTTGCCGAAGACATGATGGGATATTTGGCGCCTTACTCATTTGTATTTGGTGTAGCAACAATTCCAAAGAAGAAACAGAGTTTCTAGTTGGATTTTCGTCTTGCGCTGGAGAATATCAGAAATTCCTACATAATAGCATCAGAAAGGGGTGTTGTGCATACACAAATGCACCCTAAGGACGCTTTTGTTTCCATGGAGTTGAATTCCTTGGCAACATATTATAATGGATCTCCCTAGATTAAATCCTAAGGGCCTTTTTGTTTCCACGGAATTGAATTCCTTGGAATTTATGGTAAATGGGTTCGTAGAATTAGTAGTAAATATATAAAGACATAAGGTTTGTTTGGGTGGGGGGGGGGGGGGGTGGGGGGGAGATGAAGAAATGTAGATGAATCCTCATATTCCTATGATTGGATTTAATGAGGGAAATGGCTTAATAATCATTCTCCATCCAAGGAAAGATTATTAGATGCCATTTTATGATCTTGGTAATGGTTCATCAATTTCAGCCACTAAGAAGGAAGTTCTTACAATTTATGGGAATTAGTTGGAAACTGCCTGATGTGTAGTCCACCTCTATGGGTTCCACTTAGGCCCACCTGTGATTAGTCCAGCCCCTTTGAAACTATTGTCATCCCTTGATTTGGCATCATGCCTAATTTTAAACTCGTTAAACCTTCACTCGGTGTTGGATAGAATTTTAAAAAAACTAAGATCGATGCATTAAATTTTTAGGCTGTTAAATCAAGGGCTAGGATAATCTGATGGGGCTAATTTTTTTCGTAACCCCTTGTCCATAAGATGGCTTTTCTATCAGCCTCCTCCCATTGATAGACATGCATTTATATAGGCTCCTTGAGTTGCTCTACTCCCAAGAGAACATTCTCTGTTTAACACGCACCTGTTGACACCAAAATTGTCACTTCGCCTCCTCAACATCAAAAGCTACATGGAGCCGCATCCTACTACAAACAGGCAGAGCCGCTTCAAGCATCAGATCTTATCAAAATCAAACAAAAACTGCAAGATCCTTCAAAATAGCCAAAAGAAGGGTACACATGAAGTTTCAAGCCATTACAACATTGTTTGGCCTAACTTTAATCCTCCAACGGCCGAGCAGGAGCTCCCGGCGGCGACAATGTCGAGGACATCAAATCTTCAATCAGAGCCTATGGATGGTCTCAAAATACATCCAAAAGGCTCCACGTCAAATTTTAAGTCAAACTAACACCGTTTGACCCTCCATCTACTCTCGAACAGCGAAACCAAGCCTCTCAAAAGCGAGAACCACCGATGCCGCCACTCATCAAACAAAGCACATAGGTAGCTTCTAGATGCTTCCAAAGGGTTGCACGTCAAATTTCAGGTCATTCCGATAACGTTTGACCTGGTTTTAACGCTCGGAAGCAAAATCAAGCCTACCTGCGGCGGAGCTCCCTGGGACCATGGTACCCAAATTAGAGCTAATGGATCGTCTTAAAATGACTCCAATAGGCTCTCTGTCAAATTTCAGGTCAATCGGACATCGGATGACCGTACATCAAAGCTCGACATCTTCTGCACGATGAAATCAAGTCTAGCATCGACGGGAGCCCAAACGGCTTCAAAACTCAAATAAAATCCCATGGATGGTCCTATCTAATGCTCAGGAAGATTCACCTCAAATTTTAGGTCATTCCGACATCGTTTGACCTAGTTTCAACTCTTGGCGGAAAATCAGCTACAAAGTCTTCAGCTTTTCCAAAAGTAGGAAACTTTGTGCTCTGATTTGCACAGCTTCTCGATAGTTTTTCTTTAGTGGAATCAAGCCAATAAATGAGGAGAAATATCAAGAAAAATACAGGAGAAAAAAGAATAAAAAAAGCCCGAAAAACAGCCGAGAAACGGCGACCGAACGACGACCTAAGAAGGGACCAAAGTCCCATGGTCGCCAGTGAACTTGGCCCATGGTCGCCGGCCCCATGGTCGCCGGCGACCCTGGAAATCCGGGTAGCCGAATTTCCGCCGAAAGGGCCGATTTTCCGATTCTTTTCGCGTTTTGCAATGTTTGGCCCCTGTGATTTTCTTAAATTCTGATTTTTGAGGCATGATAACCGTCAATCTTCGTCAACATCACGGATCCGCCGCCGAAATCATTTGATCATCATTGGACACTCCGAACCCACCAACTGGCCTACCAAGAAAGCACACTTTCTGCCCGACCGATCAAGAAATCGACCGGACAAATGTTGCCAGCCCATTGGTATCAACCAATGTCTGAAATTGCATCGTCATCCGACATCAAACAACATGTGGATCCATCGATGATCATCGCAAGAAGAATTCCAAAAGACGCGGCGCGGCCCGCGACTCTTCAAGCGACTTGGCGACCAATTAATGCTGTTGATTAACTCGTTTATGACAAATTAATACGGTCATTAACTCATTATTTTGGACGGCCCAATCAAAAGCAAGCAAATAGGTGTTACAAGTCCAATTAATCATGGCAATTAACCATGTAACTCCTATCATTATGGAGTTTAATCATGGTAATTAATCATGAAGCCCCCATCATCATGGAGATTAAATGCCCATTATTCTCCATCGGCCAATCAGAATCCAAGAAAAAGGAGTTACAAAATCAAGAATTAAAATACTTGTAACTCCTCCCATCATGGAGCATTAATGCAATCAATGCCCAAAAACCTTCCTAATGGCTACCAAAAGCCTATAAATAGGCGGTCATTTCAAAGGGAAGGGGTCTGAAAAAATCATCCGAAGAGTTCTGAAGAATTGTCCCAAAAATCTATGCACAAAGAAGATCTCTTGCCCTAAAGAAACTCTGCTGCAAACGCTACGAGGTGATTGAAGTCCCTTGGGGGGCCGCCCCCCCCCCCCAAGGTTTCCCCTCTCCTTCTATTCAACGTGGCCTAGATGCGGCTTTTCAACCGGTATACCGAAATTTTTATTGGATATAGGACCTTCCCTTGGTCTCTGTCCTCTAAAAATCTGGGGTCCAAGCCAAGCCAAGTGAACTAAAGCATCAAGCATTCTCATCTGAAAGACGATGGCGGAGTCTATACATGACTGGCGACCGTCTATCTGAACGAGTCCCCACAATCTCCTGAGAAGTCAGATCCCTCTTTCTTTTTTTTCGATTGTATTTTGTATTTTTTTAAAGAGACAAAAAAAAAATCACAATTCTTGTCTTTCATTATTAATAAGATTTGTAAATCGCCTTTCATGGCAAAATTGCCTTCTATGGCACAAAACCGCCTTTCACGGCAAACTAAACAAAATTGCCTTTCACGGCATTAAAAATCTTGTCTCTTTCTTTAAAATATATATGCAATGGAAAGTTAGAAAAACAGTTTGATTTCCTTTCTACTTGTGAAGGTGAATCTCTGGATCATCATTTCAAATTTCAAGTAGAATAGAAAATCTAGCAAACCCGTACAAAATGTTGATGCTTGCCTTTTCTTCGCCCCGCCGCACCCCGGCGGACCCGGGGCGGAGGAAGGCAAGAAAGGCCAGGTCCATCGGCACCTAGGCCGTTGCCAAATGTGACCCTGTCTAAATTTCATTGGTCCCCTGTTACAACAGTGTCAATCTAACTGGAGCACAAAAATCAATAGAAAATCGTCCAGATATGTAAATGGGTAATGTATCAATATCACATGCACTTTGATATCATGACGTTTGAAAATGGGATTGAAAGAATGCCTTAAATAGCAATGCATCGTATGTGCACATATATGCTCTCAAGTCAACTTTCTCATCTTTCTAGTATATATCTTTACCCTCTTAATAACCCTTTAGTGGAGCTCATTTGATGATGAATTCCTTTGTATTTGATACTTCGAATGTATTATATGCCAATAAAGAGGCCCTACGAAAGATCTTGAAAGTTGTTTTTCTCGTTAGTGTCTTTTTAATATGAAGAGTTTGACTATTACCTGTGAAAAGTTGAAGAGGTGTTCAGAAGCTCATTTGGCTATCTGAAAATCAATGTTATCTTTATGAATCCATTCACTTAATCAGTACCTCTCAAACTATTTGCTTTCTTCTTGATGTCTAAAAATGTATGCTCAGATTTCTTTGAGGTGATGTCAAACTTATTGGACCTTTCGAGTTTTGAATTTCATATATTCATTTTTTTTATGAAAAGTGGATAGCATTTTATTAAAAGGTAGAAGTTGCATCCACATTGAGTTGATCCATAATGAAGATTGGAGGATCTTCAATCCAATATATTGGACTATCCCGTTCAGCCGCACTTCTAGCAAATAAATGAGTGACTATGTTCCTTTTCCTCTTAGTATGTGAGATATTTGCACTCAAAAAAGATCGGGGTCTGTCTTTTCAATCAGATGCCCAATTAGAGATAGATATGATGATTTCATCTTCAATGCTTGAATCAGCCTTAAGCAATCAACTTCCAAAATAATATGTTACTGTCCTAACTATCACATCTCGGTCCCGAGTCACCCTGGCCTAGGGTAATCCCCGAGGTGATACACGCGTAATCCCATGTTACTGTATTTGTCTCGAGTCAAATACAGCAACACGAAGGATAAAATTTTTATTTCCACATTCCAATCATAATCAAATAGCGGAAGTATAACAATTATAATCACTTGAACCATTGCACGGTCCTAATTTAAAATTGAATATTTTGTTTATACAAAACATAATTACATCTTTAATCCAAAGTAGGGATTTCCAAAATTACCCTACATCCTATTATAAAAGAAAGATAACTATTCAAAATAGTGTGACCCACACAAAAAGGGGCTAGCCACACTCTACTGTTGATCCCAAAAGAACAATCACGGCGCCCTCCGCGATCTCAACTACATGGGCCCATTTCCGGCCCACTCTTCTAGTCCTAGAGGAACCTCCTGGGCCTCCTCCTCTCCCTCCTGGGCCTCGTCAAGGCCGGAAGCTATACCTGCGTCTGTGACACAAGAGTAGCACCTCAAATATGACGAATTGGCAAGTGTAGGCATTAATGAGGAATTACATGATGTATCAAACGAATCTAAAATAGCAAGTGATCATAAGATGTCAATATCAAGGAATACTAGGCAATTATGCAATATCGAATAAATCCATGCTTTACGAATCAAATGAATAATAAAACATACAATGTGGCTACTACATTTAGCTCATCCTCTCAAAGAGAGCGAATCTAGTTGGGATGTGACCAGCGGCCCGGCTAAAGGCGCTGACTACCCGGGTCTGGAGTTCCGTTGCTCCAGTGACTTACTGCAGTAGTCTTGAGTACTAAACCAAGTTTATCCTCGTCGGGTATCACAAGGTCGAAGCCAAGTAGTGTCGACTCAATCGAATCAAATAATAATTGAATTTGAGTAAATTTACACATAATTCCGTAATCGAATCGAATAGTATAATATACTTACGAATGCTTACTCAATGCCAAATCTCATCGAATATCGAAAAGTTATGCGTATAACAACGAATTATTGAATTAGGATGAAGGATAATCGAATCATAATGCAAGAGCTAATCAATTAAGATTTATAGTCAATAGAGAAACCTAATCTCAATATGAAATGCAATAGAGTTAAATGATCAATGTTTATTCTTAACCAATCCTAATCCATCATCCGTAGTCCTTAATCGTCCAATACAAGGTAGGTTGAGAAGGTTAACGTACTACTCCCTTTTAGTGCCGCTTATTATGAGAAACACTTTGAATTCCTCAACTAACCTTCATGGCACATTATTAGACTACTCATTTTCCATTAGACCAAAGGGTAAGGTTTTAGGGTCCATTTTATAGACATAAGGGTCGTCGGTGTCTTAAGTCCTTAAAGTTAGGTGTGAACCTCTTAATTTGACATTAGAGAGGATTATAGGGGTTTGTATAGGATTAGGAGTGACGCATCACTCCTTTGAGGGATCAAAAGGTGACCCCCAGTTCAGCTTCAGGTCCGCTCGAGCGAAGTGATGTCTGCTCGAGCGGACGTTTCCAAAGAGGGGGTGCTCTCGAGCGGGTTCATGTCCGCTCAAGCATACCCTTCCAAAATGTTGTGCGCTTGAGCTGAGGTCATGTTCGCTCGAGTGGACGCTCCAGAACTGCAAGTCCGGGATTTCCATGGTTCTTTCTTCCCTTCCTTCTTCCATCCATTTTCCACAACTTCTTCCAATACAACACCTACAACAAATGAGCCTCCTTGCTCCCCCATTTCCACATATAACAACACATACATTTCTCCATCAAAAGATTAAACAAATCAAATAAAACTCATCTTTAATACATTAAGAAACCAAATCATTTAGGGGATTTTTGAACAATCAATGTATAAACAAGATATAATTCCAAATTTAAGCTTATACTTGCCTCTATAGAGTTTTCCAAGCTCTACTTCACACACTTGCTTCAAAAAGCCCAAAACCCCCAAATAATAAACCCTAATCACCAAACTCCATAAAAATGTTAATGAATGTGCAAGGATGATCACAATAGAGTCTCCTTGACTCTTTTCAACTCAAAGCACAAAAGAAAATGGGTTTGGTTCTTACCTCTAGCAAGAATTCCGAAAATGGGGTTTGGAGACAGTAGGGTTCATGCCAACAAGGGTGAAAGGAGATGGAGAAGATGAAGAGGATGCTATGGTCCCACTCGTTGTCTTCAAAGTCACATTAACCCTCTCTTGATAGATGATGGAGTAGAAGAAAAAAGGAAAGAGTAGTGAGAAGGAGAGAAGAAAGAAAGGGTTTGTCAATGAGATGGTAAAGGCTTATAAGGAGATAAGAGTGCCCTTTTTGCAAGAAAACCCACCTAGTTGTTGTATTTACAGTTAAAGTCGAATGGTGGCCCACTTCTTCATCCTTTGGTCAAATGAGGTAGAGTTAGGCACGGAAATCAACGTTCTCAACGAGATACACGTGATGATGCCAATATGACGTGCATACGATGCAAAATGGAAAAGTTGATAATTACGAAAAAGCCCTTAACACTATCCAACTGAGTCAAATCAATTCAACTCACCCATTCGAGACTCCAATTACCTTTAACTCACCTATAAGGGATTAATCAACATTAATTACTCTAAGTAGCGACTAATCACAATTAAATTAAATAAAACTCAATTAATTAGTACTAATTAGGCTTAATTTGGGTCGGGGTGTAACATTCTCCCCCTCTAGGAATCATTCAGTCCTCCGAATGAACATATCTGCCCAAAGACTTCCGGGTAAAGTCGTTGTCACGCCCCCGAACCCGGATCCCTGCAGTGGTCCGACCTCGGGGACACAAATAGGGGAGTAAGTGATAGATAATATTTCTTCCCAGGATCTGCGTGTGTCAGGAAGACAAAAACGCAAAACACATCAAGAACATATAGCGGAAGCCTGCATGGCATTGGGACCCAAAGCCCGTGGCCATAGGATTCCATGTCGCACTCAACCTGTCAGCATAAAGTAGTCATAGCAATATTCATACTCAGGTTGGAATAAAACATGATATCAAAAAATACAAAGCTGACGGTAACAGGCTAATCATTACCCAAGCATATTCAAGTTATAGTTTAACAAGTGCATTAATTACAATCCTAAGGAAAGATGCTAACAAAAACCTTACAAAACAACAAGTTAAGACCAAATACTACCCAGGTGTGTACGAATCTCCGGAGTCACGCACGATGTCTATATGACATCACTGACATAACCATCCTACAAAACTTGTGGCTCTACAGCCAACACAAGTACTTGGCTCGTGGTGAAGAACCTGCTACCTAGAGCACCAAACAAACAAGGTCAGACACGACGGTCTGGCAGATGATCAATTTAAGCATGAGTATAAATCATTTAAAAGTTATAAGAAACAATGTTTAAAACCATTTACTGAATTAAAAACAAATTACAAAATTTAAAACAATGCTTGAATAATATATATATCAAGAAAACAAAGTCCATGAACAATACATGAACAAAACTAGCATGGGTACATATAATATCATAATTAGTAAATTCACATTGAGCTCATCCTTTCTCCGTCATACAAGATGACAAGAGTAAGCATGACACGCAAAACACGATCCCACGCCACAGAAGGTAGACAGGGAGGCCGGCCGTGGAATCAGAACACGCACGATGTGTAATATAATACACGACTAATCTGCAGAGAGTCCACATATTTAAGGACCCCCGGACAGCGGATCAGACTGAAGGGGCAGTCCAAGCTCAATGGTATTCACCTAAATTCATGAATGCACAAAACGAAATATATTTACGAGACAAATCACACAAAAAGGGGAACTACTCGTCAAGACAAGACATTCTTCGCCACGCGAGGTAGACGGAGCAAGCAACCTGAACGTTTCTGAGGAGGGCTAGTGGAGACTCGCCGTTTGAAGCCCATGGTTGACACACTACACCCCGTTGTTAAGGGTGTCGTCCGGACCAAGTTCTCACATTTCCTCATCGACCACACGAGGTGGACGGTGCATGTAAGACAAGACAAGATAACATAAGCCTTCTGTGTTTTGGTTTTCAAAAAGTGCGCCATCAAAGTTAGTTTTGTAAAAGTTTTTCTATGGAGCCTTCCACTTATATTGTTGCTTCTATTGTTGATCCTCTTCGCCTTCCATACACTTCAAATACTCCTACAAAAAGGAGATAACTCTACTAACAATGACGTTAAGCTCTGCACTACCCTCACCATATCCGAGCTTGTTTCTATTAAACCAAATGCTCCATGCCACCATAAAAACATATTCCAGACTCAACTAAGTAGACATTGAAGCCTATTAATGCATGAGGTTGGTGATTTAGATTAGGATGTGAATTCACTAATGTGGGTCCCATCCTGTATAACAAACTTTACCGGCAACTGTCTGTTGCCAGTTGGGCACTATTAGCTATCCGACGTTATAAAGATATCGTTCATCAATTGCATGGGCAAGGTAAAAACAATTTTGAGTCTCTACTTGGAGAAATCGGTTCAAGAAAGTAGCACATAGGGGGCTCATTCAAAAGTCTGAAAGTTAAATTTTGATGGAAGGGGAAATCTGGTAGCATTCATCATAAGGGAAAGTTATAAAGGATCAAAATCATAACATGGGCCGTTTAACATCATTCTCATGTTGTTCTCAATTCTGTGTTCAAACCATATTCTACTGAGATTGGGTTGTACTAAGATTATGTCGAGCAAAATTTATTTGGAAACATTATGTAAACTAGTACCGAATTTATTTGGTAACATTATGATTTTTTTTAACATGATAAAAGTTTTACTCTAAAGAATGGAAGCTAAAGAATCATAGGGTTTACAATATAGTACCCACCTTTTCATTGTTTGCGGTACTGTTATTCTTGTACATGGGATCCACCTTAAAAAATTACGTGGTACCTACCTTTAGAAATTAGAACATGGGCCCGCGTTCGTAAGACTTACAATGTAGGTCCACCTTTTGTGATTGTGACCATATAACCCACCTTTCGGAATTACAAAATTAGGCCACCTTCTTTGTAAACACGGAACCATACCCACCTTTAAAAATTAGAACATAGGACCACATTTGTAACGCCCCAATTCCGATTACCGAAGATACCGCTAAGGTACCTGAAGTTGGCGCGCTACTTCTCGGAAAATCCGAGAACTTCCAAGATCGTAATCCGTTATGAGGTCAAATTTTAAAAACTTTTTACACAATAACATAATCAACAGTTATAATGCGGAAGCGTAATAAAAGATAGCAGAAGCAATAGTATCATGTAATAATCAGATGTAACAATGCGGAAGTCTAATATAAATCTCAAGTGTAGTTATCAAAATGTTTATACAAGTCATACTGTCTACCCATGTCTCACTACAAAATACTCTCAAATCCCAAAATAAACTGCACTCAGTCCCCCTGTGCAAGCGCTCCATCTTCCGGCTCAACCACTTGGTCAGCCGGCCCCCACCCATAGTCACCTACTACAGGCGTCTCATAGATCGCGTCGTCCGCAGGGTCATGGTCTGGACTTAAGCACCAAAGATGAGTCAAATCCAAGGATCTAGCAAGGCACCATATGCAGATAACACAAGATGTATACAACAAAAGGGAGTAATGACAGGTACATAATCACAAGAGTAATAAGAAAACATGATCTAGGCAGTTGAGCAGTAATAGCAATTTAAAATCAGAAATGTAAAGTACATTAAACTAATCAGACAACAAAGGGCACATTTACACGAGCTAGAAAGACTGCGGGATATTATGCCGCGGCCCTCCCATACAATAAACAGCTTACGGTGGGGAAAGGGTAATAACCATGTAAGGGATAACAGCCTTGACATAATCATAACATACAATACATAACACCGATCACACCCCTTTATCGCACCGATCACACCCCTTTATCAGATTAACCCGAACGCGGTATCACACTGTCCATCTAATCACAGCTCATCATGATAGCTCTAAGTGACCAATATATAGCTCCTACCAGAGATGATCAGTCAACTGGCTGAGCTTAGAATAACTGAGTGAATGTTTAGTGCTGACTCGGGAAACAAGTACGGGTCTGTGTTTGTCTAGGCTTATTTTGCGTGAGCAAGATCCTAACCAAGTCTCTAAGGGATTAAAGTATATCAACATGGAATACAGTCCAACATCCAAGTCCAACATCATTGGATCCACTCCAAGGCTCACAGCCGTCGCCTGAGGCAACACAAGTACCACATAATGTCCATTCCACAAGTAATCATCCTATGCTCATACACAATGAGCTAACCAACCATTTATCCTAACCTCTTCATGCTATGGTTTCACATCCCCAACCTTAGGCTGTATGAGGGCCCGCCTAGACACAGACACGGGCCATTTATCTCCAAACACAACTTAGGGTCACCACTAAGTAATCCTGGGTTCAGGTCCTCCAATTTCCATTAATTAATATGTTTAAGACAATAATAAGGATAAGAGAGAAGAATAACACAAGAAGTCCTCAAAACATGGAACCAAGTGGAAATAGACAAAGGACCAGTCCTAGGTAATGGTCCACTCATGGCTCAGGCCTCATCATGTGATTGGATTCCTAACTATAGCCTCACGTGTCAAAGATGGTAATTCTGGTGCTCCTGAAGTTGTGGACACCATGGACTACAATTAAGGGTTGAATCATTGACGATTCGAATCCCAAAACCTCAATTGGTGGGCCCCATGAGTCAAGGCTGAGCCATTCCGTTGATTCGTGTGTGGCACACTCGATGGAAGGCTATTTGGATGGTCAATGGACCCCACAAATGATCAAACATAAAAAACATAGAAGTCTGGAAAATCTCACTGTTCACAGTTTGCCCGGTCGACATCACACCTTGGGATGTCGACCAGGTGAACTGGATGTTGACCTCCCAGGTCGACATCCTGCAGTGTCCCCGGTCAACATCATGGCCGTGATGTTGACCGGGTCCACTGGGATTTGGCGTCAAGAAGCTAGGGGGTCTCGCAGGTTTCCATGTGTATCCGGTCGACATCATGGCCGTGATGTCGACCGGGTACACAGGACTCTGTGAGTCTGAAAAAATTCAGGTCTCAGCTATTTCCTGCAGGCTCATATGTGCCCGGTCGACCGGGTACACTCTCTGTGCACATTTTCAGGAAAAATAACTGGGACTTGATTTCCTGACTTTTTAGTGTGCCTGGTCGACCGAGACAGGGTCCGGTCGACCGGGTACACGTAGATAGCTGAATTCCAGATTTCTGGGACTCTTCCCTTTTCAATCCAATTTTCCTTCAATCCATCCCAGTTCTCCTCCATACATCACAAGATCATACAAAACATAGAAAACACTTCTATAATCCGTTTATCCATCCATCCGGGCCATTGATCTTCCAAATGGGAGAACCCGTCCATCAATGGCCATTTTTCCATGAAACAAGCTCAAAAGGAAGATCTACACATGTATAACCATCTAATTGAAATGCAATTACAAAACCAAGGAAAGAGAGCATGCATCTAATGAAATTGCATAAGGTACTTGCCTCAATTTAGAATTGGTGATAGTGTAGAGAGAGAGAGAAGAGAGAATTCCAAGCTTCTACTGGAGTTGCAGCTGAAATTGGGTGGTCTCTAGCCTCCTTGTGCTGGGATTTGGGGAATTAGGGTTGCTTGGGGAAGAAGATAGGGCAATTGAGAGAGATGAGTGGAAATTAGGGTTTTGGGTAATGTTGCAATAACTTAGGTTTTATAACTTAGGGTTTTAGGCTAATGACCAAAAGGGTATTTTGGTTGTGAATGGAGTGAATTGGGGCTATGGGTATTTGGGTAATTTGGTGGGGTTCTAGAATGTTCTAACTATCAAGCCCTTCCCATTAGTGCTAATGATAATCAAACTTTAATCTAATCCAAATCTACTAAAATTAAATAAAAGCTACATTCTAAGACTTAGGAACATTAGAAACTATATTACTAATTCCTAATAATTAGCATAACTAAAGTATAAAATACCTTATTAATTATTATTTAAATCAAACTGAGGGCCCACAAGGGGTGGGGCCTCACAACATTTGTTGGATTTATAATGTGGCTCACATTCGTAAGACTTATAATGTCGATCTAGCTTTTGTGATTGTGATCATGTGACTCACCTTTGAAAATTACAGAGTGTGACCACCTTTTTCTATGATTGTGGATATGAGACCCACCTTTATAAATCACGATATGGTCCTCCCTTTTAGAAATTAGAAGACCAGGCCCACATTCATAGGATTTACAATGTGGGTTAGCCTTTTGTGATGGTGATCATGTGACCTGCATTTAGGAATGAAAAAGTTGGGCCACCTTTTTTGTGATTGTTGACACAAAACCTGCCTTTTGAAATTACATAGTGCACGCCTTTAGAAACTAGAACATGGGGCCCACAATTATAGGATTTATAATGTGGTCCCACCTTTATGGGAATTATATTGTGGGCCCACGTTTTGTGATTATGACCATGTGATCCACATTTAGGAATTTCAAAGTGGGGCCACCTTCTTTGAGATTATGAACATGGAGATTTCTCTTTATATGGGTAAGGTAAGAGATAAGTGGGAAACAACTTGGAAAAAATTGGGCCAGCAATTTATTTCTTAGAAAGACATTTTTTTCTCTTCAACTTTCCTATGCCACCGGGTTAAGATTTTGAGATTTCTTCTAGTGAGATCAAAACACGAAATAATGATTTATACTTTCCAAACATGTTTTTCATTGTTTCATCTCATGGGAACATGAAGCATCCAAATGGCACCATGCCAAACACAGCCTCCACCTAAAGCCACAGGAAATGCTCATGGGCCGAGCAAGCTTGAGCTCAACCTGGGCCCAACCCGCTTTGGGTCGGGATTGTATTAAGTGATAGAAAGCCCAATCTAGCCCGGCTCGTGCAAGGAATGCATGTAATTTAATTTAATTAGTCCAAACATTTCCTTAAATGCCCACAAAATTGATAAAAAGCCCGGCTAAGGTCTCGGCCCAATTGATTAAATGGGTGGGCTCGAGCCTAACGTGTTATGCTTGGGCCGGGCCTAGACCAATGTTTTTAACATCAGGCTGGGCTTAGATATATGCCTGGACCTGGCATCGATTAAGTGAAGTGATTCGCAAAGATAACAGTGATTCTTAGATGGCCAAATGTGCTTATGAACATCTCATCAGCTTCTTACCTACATTGGTCCAACTCTTCTTATTAAAAAGACCAACATTCCATACCTGTCACGGGAAGTGAATACATAGGTATTCATTGTCAATTTAACTCTATTGAGAGATTATTAAAGAGGTGAGGGACGAATGATACGAGGTGGAGTAAAAGATGTTGGAAATAGGTGGGCCTCTAAGTTAGGTTTTCATAACTTTTGACCCACTTGACTCAAGGATCAACTATCCAGAATGCTACAAAACCCAATCCAGGATCCATGCCCTCAATCTCAGTTAGCTTGATCAATAAATAAACTTATCAAGAAGATAGAAACAACACCTTACAAGCAACCACAAAATTCTACAACATACAAGAAAGTAGATTATACCTTAGGAGCTTGGTTGTGCTCTAATGGAGAAATTATTACTTTTTTTTATGATGAAACTCTTTCACGTATCAAATAGAAATCTCTAAGACCTTTTGATCTTCCACGCTATGATCCGTATCAGATTCTCTTTTTTCAAGAAGATGGGTCGGATCTCCAAGAGAAAGCTCTTAAGGAAACTAGATGAGAAATTAGAAGAAGAAAAGGAGAAAAGGTATGTGCAACTCTTGCACAAGAAGGCCTTTGGCGTGAATCCCTAGGTGGGATTATGCATGAGGATGTCCAACTCATATCTCCTTTATTTATAGTTGTTGCAAACCTCTTCATTGTCTAATTGAAATAGAAGTTTTACTTCTCTGACAACTAGTAACTCTCTTCTTACCAATTTAAATAGAAGTCTCACTTCCATTACAATTAGTAACTTACTATTACCACTATTAGAAGTCTCACTTCAAATAGAAATAGTAACTTTCTATTTCCTTTTAGAGTTCTAATATAATTAGTATCTTTCCAATAACTTGAGCTGGCGTGGGGACCACTAGGGATTCCATAGAAAGCTGGCTCCAATTGGGACACCGCGACCTCACATCTCACATGCAATCCGAGTCCACAGTTAATTGCAATTAACTCCACTATATAAATGCAATTGAACTCCAATCTTAATAATAAATTACATGAAGACCCTAAACTTCCATATCACCACAAGTAGGACCCTCCATCAATATCCATGAATCAATTGGACCTGCCTTCCAAACTTAGATCCATATCTTATTATCCTTGAGCCCCAATTATAATGATCATAGGTACCTTTCCAATTAACTTTTAATCGGAATAGGTGCGCACTTACCAATGATAAATTCATTAATTGGCACAAATGGTTATTAAAGATAGATTTCATCTTGACCATTGAGTGTCCCCACAGCTCTACTACC
Organism: Persea americana; assembly: GCA_029852735.1. Taxonomy (NCBI): domain Eukaryota; kingdom Viridiplantae; phylum Streptophyta; class Magnoliopsida; order Laurales; family Lauraceae; genus Persea; species Persea americana. Next base: position 23,626,553 of record CM056816.1, read on the forward strand.
ACGTACCCAAATCACCTAGGTGTTGACTTATGATTGGCCTCACTCATTGGTGACTCAAAGAAAATGAATTGATAGAAGCTTGAGTTCATTAATGTCTTAGGATTGAAAGCCTATTGTTAGGGAATTATGAGAGCAGACCTTAAAGTAAAGACAGTGTTCCTGAGGTGCTTCTCATGGTCCTTCAATACATCCAACCTACCAGTACTGTGATCCAGAATCTTCCATTCTGATGATCGAGACAAATCATACTATCTCATAGTAATCAAAATACTACAACCTTGTCAGATGAGATGTCCAGTCATCATCACTGATTGTGAAGATATTCAAGTATAAGATTTACTATACATGTCTCATGTATGTGGATCTCATCCATACACATATATTGCATCTAGTATACTTATAGACTCCGATTCATCTCATGAACCATCATGTCACTCGTATTGGTTATGTGCAAACAAGTAATAAAACATCATTCATCTCATGAAAGGAAAGCATGAATATATTGATAAATAAAGAAATTAATCAATTTATTTCATCAATCTTAATGGATTAAGACCATAAAACTAACAAAGAATATTAAGTTGCGAATGTAGACCTTGACTTTTGTAGTATTTGAATTACTAGCACGGTGGCTGGGAATTCATTTCATATCTTCCCCATTTCCAAAAAGAGGGCATCATCGTCATTTTTTTATATACACCTTTGATCTTCATTTTCACTTAAATAGAAATACAATCCTAGGAATTCAATCACAAACAGGCCCATGGCATTTCCCAAATCTTCCGACCTCCGAATTCCATTTCATTCAGTATCCAGCATACTTACAACAGCCATACAAAGTAAACATGAAGTATGATTAAATAACACCACAAACATGCCGCCATTGTATTTGACTACCACATTTCTCAACGCAGCTGCTAAAACCAATACCCAAATCTCCACAAATTCAAGATTTATCCTGGAGCCTGAGAGTAAATGCCTGCAATGATAGGAGAAGCTGCTTTAGTCTTTCCTTAGACTCAGGATCAATCAAATTGCCATCACTGTCAAATTTCTGCGGAGGACGAAATTCAAATATGCATAATTCTGGCTTATTGATGAAATGAAGATCAAGAAAGACTCCAATTTGTCGAAGATGGTACTGTGATCGGCCACCGCCAAAACCTCCTCCAGTGCTTACTATAGCGGCAGGCTTATCTGCCCATACATTTGGAGATCTAGATGCCCAGTCAATTGCATTCTTTAAAGGTCCTGATATCACCGCAAAAAGGGAAACAAGATTATATAAAAGACATCAGAAGAGATCATGTGATAATTGATGTTTAGGGAATGTTTTGCTGACTTACTACCAACATCCAATAGGTAAAATTACAATTTCCATAATAAAAACGCCATATGATCTTGGGTCGAGTCCATAGTACCGTAGTTTTATGATTTAGACCATTAATCTGATGCACCCACCAGAGTAGACCGCGACCAAAAGATCTTCTAGATTGCAATTCTAATCTTCCAAGCATTGTTGTTTCCGTCAACTGAACGTGGTTGTGATATTATTCTTCTTTTATTATTAATAATAACATGACTTCAATCCACAACCCTCAAGATTGTAATATTATACATGTAAGCATTTTATTAGTAGGCCGCCAATAAAAGGTTAAATTCAAATTAGGAGGAACTTTGAGCATGATCGTTCTCTATGGGTCACGAAATCGTAGTCATGTAGGTATGAGAACATAGTTGCTGGAATGAGAAATTGACATTGGAACCAGAACAAAAGCCATGTTCAACACCACAATTTGCAAAATATCCTTATTGTATTGATGTAGAAGTGTAAACAAAAGAATGAAAAAGCACATGAAAACAGAGATATTTGAGGGAGCACATGTTTTCTAGTAACTGTGCACCAGATTTCAGTTCAGGAAAATTGACAGTTTATAACATCAGTAATCACCTAGACCAAAAGAAAAACTACAAAGAGGAATGATTATATGCTACCCAAATGAAAACCCTGAAGAAAGACTTCAAACAACTGGTCAAAAAACTGAAAATTAGGCCAGGACCATGATGCAGTTTACAACACACAGTACTGTTGCATGATAAGAGAATAGTTACAGCAGAATTTCTCCAGTGATGGGCAGCCAACATACACAAGCAGCAAGCATATAACTAGTACACAATGGTTTTTCAAGAAAATCAGATTTATCTTCCAGTAATAGTGTTCAGCAAGATAATTGATACAAAATCATTAAAGCTTAGTAAAGAAAAAGAAACAGGAATTTAAACAAAATAACAGGCATACATCTGAAACTATACTAGGCTTTTATATAAAAAAATCAGTGAAGAAACTTGTAACTGACATCCTGATCTACCAAGATGCATTGATCACTTCATGGACACAATAGAAAAAGAATGGCTTGGCCACTTTTTGAAGGAGAATAGGCTTACTTTTGATGGATAGTGCTTGGATTATTTTTATTCTTTGAGGTGAAGGAAGTCTTGGATTTTGGATTTTATAATTAAAAAAAGTTTTTAAAAGTTAGATTTTCCAAATTAAAAACATTGCTTTGTCTTTGATTTGAAGTAAAAATTGGAACAAGTTAGGGTTACTTGATAAATAATTGGTGGATGCTTATTAGATTCCTATGCTCTAATCACTTTCATTAATTGGTAGTTTTCATCTTTCTAAATTAGTTGCTTGTTTTTATTTTTAAATACTCAAAACTTTCCTTAATTGTTAGTTAATTAGTTTTCTTAATCTAAAAGTCTCTTTAATTAGCTTCCTATGGGATCGAGTTCTTGCCACCGTCTCATCTAGGCAGCCAAGCACTTGGGGTCACACCTCATTAAAATAGGACTTCTAGTGTAAGTAGGTGTAGAATATATAGCTAGACCTGTTCTAGATCACACTGAACCAGTAACATATAGGCTTTAAAAACTAGGGAATACACTCTGGAAGGACACATCCCCAACCAATACATGTCATATGTAGTTTTCTCCTTTTATGTCCAAACATAGTGGAGAATCACTAGCTAAGAGAAATGATCATTCATCACAAAGGGATTCTCCACCCCCTAGATTTCTCATCATTCTCCACCTTGAAGGGATTCCCTACTTGTGAATTTTTCGACGTCTAAAAGAGCCGTAAGGAATGTTTGTGTAGCACTGTGGAAGCAGAAAGGAAAAGCTTCGTCCAAGTTTCTCCTCATTTGGCACCATCCCCTTTTCCTCAAGGAAAAGGGGCACTTTTAAGCTATTTTTTCCTTGCTAGTGAGGAAATTCATTTCCTACTGGTGTTGTTTTTGGGTTTCAAAAACCATTTATGCTGAAGAGGAAACACATCATTACACAAACATGCCCTAAGGAGGAAAGATACAGAAAACAGAAGTGGCCAAAATTGTAGACAATACAAATTTGAGCTGTTGACAGTTTTGTTCACATTTTTCCCCTCATCCAAACAACCTCTTATTTTCTCCACTTGTTGGGATTTTTTTTCCCAGTCCCGCAGTATATCCTCCATCATAGGCATTGTGTTTCTAATGCAATTGAAACTATGAACCTTCAGTGGAAGCAGACTTGAATGGATTGAAAGAGAGCACCTGATATCTAAAAAGGTAGACTTTCACCACATGACTTGAAAACTTCACCACAAAAATTAATAAATAAACAAATAGCCACAAAATCTTCAAGTTTCTTAAAGCAAATATCTCCAATAACCGGAACTGATATCTGTACCAAAAGGGTTTCTTCATAATGCTATTAACAAAGAAAAAGATATATATGAAGAGCAGAGTAGGATTTAGCACTCACCAGTGACGGAATAATTGTACTCAGGAGAAGCAAAGAGAATGCTGTCAGCGTCGAGGACCTTGCGACGAAATGCCTCCACAGGCTCAGGAAAAGAACCCCCACTCTCGAGATCTGTGTTGAGGAAAGGGAGAGGCTTGATGTCTACGTATTCAATATGCATCCCTTCAATGGACTCACTGCAAAGCTGAATCGCTGCCAGAAGAAGCTGGTCAGATATGGCACATTTTTGGAAAGCATTTTGTTGGAAATAAAAACAGATTGGTTGGAAGAATGAATTTTCATCGTTCAGTGTTAACATTTTCCACGGTCTTCATTGAGGTCAGAGCATTTTCCGCAAATCTTGTGGAAAGTAGAATCAGAGCTGAGAGGTAGAAAACCATTTTCTACAATCTTTATAAAGGAGGCAGAAACACATTCACAGATGAAAATATTTTGCCGCATCAAACAATGGAAAATGAAAACCATAGAAAATTAAAACAAGGTGGAAATAAATTGCTGTGAGTCTGTTTCACACAAACATGTCCTAAAAGTACCTGCACGTACGAGGCCTCGATGGCATGAGGCTTTGCGAAGGGAACCACAGAGGGCTGCAACTTTGATGGCAGGTTTGGCTGTAGCTATGGCGCCCTCCATTGCTCCCACTATCTCCGCACCACACAAAGGCAACACAAGAGAAATCATGACTCCCACTACTCAGGAGATTGATTTTATTTTTGAAAAAAAGACACATTAATGTGACCAATTATGTAATCAACAAAATAACCTCTTACCTTCTCCCCTAATATAAAGTATAGTAATGATGCACGATGACAGAGGCTCAAACCTGATTGTTTCCTGTGTGGGGCCCACTGTTGTATCATCAAGCCCACTCATATCATTCAGACACCTACTTATAGGAACCAGCCCAAATTCCACATCAATCAAAGTGATATGATCCGGTGGATTGATCAAGTGTGAAGAATCGCTATGTGTTCTCCACATAATCAATCTAATGGTGTGTGAAAATCCATTCGGAGTGAAATTTCTAGAGGGATACATGTGATATCAGCAGTTCTCATCGCCCAAAGGTAGGCAGTACACAGGATAAATCAGGTTTTAACTGCCTTTTGGTTATTGGTACCATACTCAACACGGGATCATTTCTCACTAGTGTCCTGTGAATCTCCAAAAGTAAAATTAGTCCTCATGTAATTTATATCAAAATAGTCCTATCTAAGCCAAGCTCTTCAGGAAAGCACTGAGCAGGGGGTGGCAACAAGTCCGGTCGGGTCCAACTGAGACCCAAGCAGAAGGGTCGTGGCTCTACCAAACAAGACATTTTTCTTTTAGTTTTGCTTATTGCTTTATTGGTTTTCACATCTTTTATTTGTCATTATATTTTCACTTCTCATTGGTTTTGATACACCATCAATTTGGGATCAGCATCATGCCATTAAAACAAACAAGCTAATCTCTCATCAATAATAGGGACTTTTTTTCTCTTTATTTCTTTTCTCATCCAACTTTCAAAATCTTAGTCAGAATTGTGGGTTTTTTACCATTTTTTTCTTATCATTTATAAGCTTCTTCCATATAACTTTTTCTATTTCCTCATTGATTGCACAGCCATGCCGATGAAATCCCTTATCAGAACCCCAAATCAAAATTCTAATCATATCCCAGATCAGAACCTTCATAATGCCCCAGATCAAAGCCCTAATCAGAATCTACATTTATACGAGATACCAGAAAAACTATCACGGAGAGAGAGAGAGAGAGAGAGAGAGAGAAAAGAGGACAATAACAAGTAGTAGAAAACCCCCATACCTTAGCAGGAGCTGCTGCCGCTGCTCTTCTTCTTCTCCTTACCCCCGTCCAATGTCCCCTGGAGTATACCAACTACAGGGTAGCCTGGTCCGTTTTGTCCTTTTCGCATGTGTCGGGGGTCTGGGGTTAAACCGTTAAAGTAAGCCGATGGGTTGGGCCTAAAGCCCATTATTAAGCTGGCCGAGTTTTTTACATGTATTCCACCAAGTTAAAAGTTTTGTTCCTCACAAAGTGAAAAGTGTTGTTCCTCACAAGCTTGTTGGGGTCGAGTGTGTTGTGGGAACCAACATTTGCAGACTCAGGATTTTTATTTGGGGAAGTCTAAATAAGTAGTTGGGTTTTGGAGAAAAATTCAAGATTTTCATGTGAATTTTAGAAACGAATCCCAAATGTTTGGATGAGTTTTTATGCTGACTCAAGCCCGATGGAAGCGATTGCCCTGAATGAAGGTGTGTAGGTCTGCTCCTGTTCTTAAGTAAGTAGCATGGCCTATAAGGCCTTCCCGTCACACTCTAATGGCCTATTTCTTTCAAATAATTCATGTCTATAAAATATATGATTCTCCAAAATCTATCCCCTATTCCAGAATTATTGAATCCTACTCTTGGTTGAAGCATCAAGAAATGCTTAGGTTAGTAAAAGTAACTTTTCAAGTGCTTGGAATTCAATATTCTGGAAAAAAAATTAAGCATGAAATTTGAAAATGCCAATGAAACAACTATCACAACATTATCTAGAAATCCCCAATAGCACAAATTCCTGTTGGGAATTTTGCACTTGTTTCTTTCAAAGAATTTAAAGAATTCACATGTAGAAAATTCCTAAATTCCAGTCACTTGAAAGATCTCAAATGAACTTTTGAAAATTCAAAAATTTCAGCCCCTTTGCATTTTGGTGGAATTTCTGGATGCTCAAGTCCAAGGGAGTATCCAGGAATTCCACCAAGTTTGGGAATTCAGAAACTCCCCAGTCAGGAATTTCTTGAATTTTAACAAAGAAATGGGCCCTTGGTGTGGATTTTGAATCCTTCTCCTGGCTGGAGTATCCCAAAATACTTGGAGGGGTTGTAATTTGAGAATTTCAAAGGATAAAAGTACCTTTTCATGTGGTTAGAATTAGAAATTCTAGTAAAGAAACATGGAATTTGAAAATGCCAAGGGAACAACCTTCAAGTCATTGTCCAAAAATTCTTGAAATCATAAATTCTTGTCAAAAATTCTACTGAAGAAACGGGTCCTAATATCAATCTAAACCCCTGTACTACATTACCATTATTAAAATTTTACACTCTTTGGATTTTATATGCGCTTAAATTGATTATGCAAATTTGGGTTACACCAGGTTCCATCTTAATGATGGCATTGATCCAAATAGACTACATGGAAATTGGAGATAATCCTCCTGCAAGTTTGATATGCATTTTAGTTTAACTCCTAATTGGAATTTGAATAACCCTCAAGCCTCAAAAAGTGCATCTCCCATGATCAATTGGTAGAGGCATCTCTAAGATCAAATGGTAAAATTTAGTCAAATGGAGATATTTCATACCCCTCCCCATGAATAGGGTGGCAAATGAATCGGGTCAGTACAATTAAGGGTTAGGTATTCTAGAAACTTGTTTTGTAAGATAAAACTCAAACCATGGGTTAAATTATGTTCTCCATTAAAGGTTAAAGAAAATTACATGGCCTTCATTTATCTGTCGGAGTGGGCATATAACCGAACATAACCAGGATGAGATCAATCAGTCCAGGATCGAACCATCCAACCCCATCCCGTCCATCGCCAGTCCGGCAAAACTTAAATTTCAATGTTCTATTAGATAGTTGAGGGGGGAATGGCATGTAGGTAACTTTGAAAAACAACGAAGGATAAAAACATCAAAAGGGGGTAAGGGATATTCTGCACTATGTATTAAAATGTGCACACTGCAGAAACCATGACATCATAGCACATTCCTAGAATGGTGAAGATAAAGTCATCAAAGCACATGCCTAGAATGGTAAAGATAAAGTAAGGAACCCTGACATGGTCTAAATCGTAGAGATTTGTTTAAAAAAAAAAAAAAATTCGTCAAGATAATGTGGGAGTAGACTGTTCTTATCTGTAGACTTCTAATATTTATGTATACATTTTGGATACAAAGAACAAACATAAAACTAAGGTCATCTATGGGTTCACGGGGTTAACCTTAACCGAGCCCCTTATAGGTCAAGTTATCGAAGGGTTAGCAGGTCGGGTTATGTTTTGTCACCCCTACTCTTGATGATTGTTGCGTTTTTAGTTAATCCTCACAAACAACATATTTTCATGCTAAACCAGTGCTAGCAGAGCAAAATAACTCCAGCCATTTCTGGAAATGACTCCACATCTGAAAATGGTGTTCATTAATCAAACCCCACTATAGGCGGTAAAAATCACACCTACTTAGATTGAGGAGATGAACCTCTTAGATCAGGGAAGACCGAACGCCGGGAACGCCCACGGGGTTGAGGAACCTGAAAAGAGAAGGAGAAAGGCTTGGGTCAGAACCCCTGGCTGCCGTGAGCCGAAGGCGCTCCGATGCCTGAATTAGTTCTGGAAAAAGGCTAAACAACAGGAGGCCGGAGAGGGGAATGAGACGATGTGTTGTGTATCGTGTTACGTACCTCTGTGGGGCTGATCCCAAGTGTATATATGTGGACATTCCTCGTTCATTCTCTCTGTGAGTGGGGGTAGGTGAGGTGAGGTCCCATCGTTCCTTACCCTGACAAGCAGCAGTAGGTGAAAAGGCAACATCCCATCCTCACTTTCCATGCCTTCAGTCAGTTGATGTAAAGGGCTGATAAAGCTGACTTCTTATCGCCATAAATGAGCGATCCTATCGTCATAAATGAATGGTCCTATCTGTCAGGGCGCGCCGCATTTCCTGGAGGAAGGTGGCGGCCCACCCTGCCTTCAGCATTTTGTTCCGAGACCAAGAATGGCTTGGCCGTGCTGTGCTTTTGTGCTGAGCTGGCACTCACGCCGAGCTGCCGAGCCGCACTGCTGTGCTGGTACTCTTGACCGATCTGCCGAGCTGACGGGATATGACCACAGAGGCCGAGGTGATCAGCGAGTCCTATAATCCTTGCTTAATTTCGTTATTACGGTGTTTTACCCACACAATTGCCCCCTAGCTTTCGACTTCTGAGAGTCCTCCAGCTCTAGGAGGTCGGAAACTTGGTGACTGTATAGCTGGCTCCGCTACCGAGCTCGAGTGAGGGTTACTGACGTATGAGAGGGAGCTACCAGGACAGAGGAGCTTCGGATCAGGAGGGTCCCCCCTGGGCCCGGTGGCCGTCGCTAACGTACGGTCCCCTTCGAGATGTCTCTTCGCCTGTCCAGGATATTTAATAGCCCTCAGATATCGTGCCGATGGTGGCACGTGTCGCCTCTTTTGGCTGCCACGCAATTACTTCGAAAAGACGTTAGGGCTACGAGATGGGACATTAGGGCTGATTGAGGGGACGCCTCTTAAAGGCTCTTCTCGAAAGCCGAAACGACGTCTCTAGTCCTTATAAATCAGGGCGTCTCCTTCGTCTTCACTTTCTTCTACTTTCTTCAAATTTCTACTGCGCTCTGGAAGAGAACTTCTCCGACGTCCGCTAACTTCCGACAATCCTGTTTGTGCAGTCCCCCTTCGTAGGACTTCTTTCTGTTTTCCTCGTCTTTTCTTTTAGGTAGACTCTTGTCTAGGCTCAGAATGGGGATCTATAGACATCTGTTAGGAGACCCAGGTTCTATAGCCTATTTTAGAGATGCGTACAAGGTCCCCGCCAATGTGGAGGTCAGACCAGATGGCCCTGATGACGGCCTCGCCTACCGCAATGGCTGGATGCCGTTCTGGCTGGTCTCCGTAGTGGAAGGAGGGGTCCGCTTCCCCCTACATCCACTGGTCCGGGACTGCCTCCGGGAGTGGAGGTTGTGTCCATGCCAACTACTTCCCAATGGATACAAAATCATAATGGGAGTAGTGCGGCTGAACGAGATTCTAGAAATCGGCCTCGGTGTCCCAGACATCGAGGACACGTATGACCTCTGCAAATCCGCAGAATGGGACACCTATTACCTCCGGCTGAGGGTCTGCCAGACTGGGTTTGTGCCCGCGCTGGAGGATTCCAATAAGTACGCAGGCGAAGACCGAGTACTCATCAGAGGAGGATGGGAGTTCGGTGAAGCGGAGCCTAGCACCACGGTCCGGATTCCTCGAAAAATAGGAGCTCCTCAAAGTAAAGACCGAAGTCCTTTCGGTTTGCAGTTCTTTCTCTCTTCTACGCCTGGCTCCTAACACAATTTTTTTGTCTATGCAGATTTTCGCGAAAAGAGGGAGCTCGCCAAGAAAAACCACTGGAGGGTGAATAGCGCGTGGCACGAGAAGGTGAGAAACTACCGTAGCCACAACTGCCGTGCTGCGTGGTCTCTCCTGGGGTACGTGCCCCACTACAGATCCTTCAACACCTCCAGAAGGGTGTCGGGAATAGACTCCGTGCTACGCAAGGAAAGCGTCAGCCTCGGATCAGCGACAACCGCGGTGCCCAGCTCGGTGGGAGTGACAGTCGCGATTCCTGCTGGAGGTCTAATTGAGTCTGGAGACCGTGCTCCAGCACTTCCCGTCGCGGAGCCTGTCGAGACCTCGGGAGCCGAGCCCCGACCTTCTCGAAGGAAGAGGCTAGTAGCTTCCAGCTCCGAGGAAGAGGGAGAAGAAGAAATGCTACGCCAGCGCGGGCGGCGCTACGCTGCAAAAGACCTGTCTGCGGCGGCCTTCGGGGACATCGGAGGCGAGGTCCGAGATCCCCCTCAGGTAGTGGCGGCGACGCCTCCGGCCGTTGCGGGTGAAACTCCTGCCCCAGATGCCGAGACGGTCTGTGCAGCCGCGACCGAGGCTACTCAGTCAGCGGTGGCCGAGGTCGCCTCGGCTTTGCCTCCTGCAACCATTGTCATGGACGACTCATTCCCCGATCACGCTACAAGGGCTGGAGGTCGGGCTCGCCCCTCCGAGGCCACTGAGAGGGGGCGACCCGAGAAGAGAGCAAGGGTCGAGGCCTCACCTGGCCCCTCTTCGCCTCTGCCTGCTGGCGGAAAGATCTTGCCCCCTCCTCTGGCGCCGTGGAGGCCAGCCATCGAGGAAGTCCTGGGGAGGTAGCTGGCCGAGACAGACCGTGCGACCGATCCTCAAGTGGTTGCAGCGTTAGGACGCGCCTGCGCCCTTCCTTAGGACATGGCGAGGTGGGCTAGGATGGACAACGAGTCGCTCATGCTCTCCTCGATGCGCTCGCTGGTATCGGTAAGTGCAATATCCCCCCCCAGAGCTTTTAGTCCGGTGTTCTTTTATTGACTTCGGGTTCTCTTCTTGCAGCTGTTACAGAAATGCCAGATGGGCATAGAGAGGCTCGACGCTGCCGAGGCGAGGGAGGCGGAATGGGTGGTCAAGAGGGACGAGCTGTGGGCGTCCTTGGCGGCTAAGGATGCGATGCTGGCAGAAGAGGTGGGCAGAAATGCTGGCCTCGTCTTCGATTTCGAGGAGTCCCAGGTCATGGTCGAGCGCCTCAGGGACGAGCTGACGGATAAGAAGACCCAGAACCTCCATCTTGCCTCCGAGCTTGACGACCTCCGGATCGCGGTGGGGTGGCTGGAAGAGGACCTGCAGAATGCAAAGGGGACAAACAGGAGGCTCCTCTCTCAGCGGAACCAGGCGCAAGGTTCCCTGGAGATGGCATTGAGGGGGAAGGCGGCCGAGATTGAGTCTGCTCTGGCGAAACAAGAAGCCAGGCTCAAGGAGGAGTTCCTGGCTGAGCATGACTCCATCATGGGGGAGGAGGTTGGCAGAGTGTCGGCTGACTACAAGGCTCAGCTGCCAGGGATCCGGGACCGAGCCTGGGAGCTCGGATGGAAAACAGCCTTGAAGAAGGCTGGGGTCCCTGAGGATAGCCCTATCCTCCGTAACCCCCCAAGGTTCCCTTGCTCGGACTCGGAACTCGCTGCCGCGTCTCAGACTTCCCCTTGCCTTCCTCCGCAAGCCTGCCCGGAGGCGAGCGCCGTCCCCGAGACGCCTCCAGAGGCTCCTCCAGTTGCCAGCGCGAACCTTGAAGACCCCCATGTGCCCGCGGTCGTCGAGGCCCCTCCCGAAGCCGTTGCTCCTAAGGCTAGCGTTCCTGAGGCAAGCGCGGTCGTCTCTGAAGCCACTCCGACCGCACCCGAGGCCAGCGCGGTCGTGGCCGAGGTCCCTCCTGAGATTCCTCCAGAGATTGACTACAATGTTGAAGCTGCAGCCCTCTGAGTCCCTTCTGTAATTTTTCTTTTATTGTATTTCCATTCATCTTGTAATTAGGATCTCGATTAATGAAAACTTTCTTCGTATTCTCTGGCTTTCTTTCTCCTTGTCTCTGATGAAATGGGTGTGTGGGCGACTTCATGTCGCCATGCTTTATTTGTTAAGTTGTTGGTCTGGATAACCGAACTCCTTGTCATTCTCAAAATTGGGTATCTGCCCATGACCGAGACTTAGTTTATGAACCGTGGTCTTGATCGGCGCCCATGACCCTTGAGAGCAGAAGCTGACAACTCGAGGTATTCTTGGAAGTTTTTGGTTTTATCGCCACAGCTGGTGCTAGAATTGAGCCAGGAAGACAGGCACTCGACTGAGCTGCCGAGCCGGGGGTGGTGCTGGCACCAGACCCCTGGACTCTTATGGTTGTGCCGCCAAAGCTGGTGCGGGCACCGAACTGAGGACAGTTGGTGGCCGAATTGCGTAACCGGACCTTTAGGGAGCTGGTACAGTGGCCGAATTACGTAACTTTGGAAACAATTTTGAAAAAGGTCTACTGAAGAATATTGCTCTTTATTGCTGTTTGAACCCTTAAGTACATGTTTTCAAAAGTAAAACTTTTTGAGATGCATCGCATTTCATGGTCGTGGCAGCTCCCTCCCCTCCATGTCTTCAAGTAGGTAGGCAGATCTCCCAGCTGTTGAAATTATTCTGAATGGTCCCTGCCAGTTGGGCGCCAGCTTGCCTTCGTTTGGGTCTCGGTCGCCGGGAAGTGTTTTCTTTAGGACTAGCTCTCCCACCGCGAATTTTCTCTCCTTGACCTTCGGGTTGTATCCCCTGGCCAACTGTTGCTGATAGGCGGCCAGGCGGATAGCTGCCGCCTCTCTTCGTTCTTCAGCCAAGTCCAGCTCTCGCGCTACGTTCAGATCATTAAGGCCCTGGTCACAGAGTTCCGACCTCAAGGTCGGGAGGCCGACCTCAAGGGGAATAACTGCTTCCATGCCGTAGGCAATGGAGAACGGAGTAGCCGAGGTGGAGCGCCGTGGAGTAGCGCCCATAGAACACTCGGTAGCTCCTCTGCCCATCTTCCTTTGGCTCGGTCGAGTCTCTTTTTAATTCCGTCGAGGAGCACTTTGTTCGAGATCTCGGCCTAACCATTGCTTTGTGGATACGCCGGGGTGGAGTAGACATTTCGAATGCCGTACTCCTGGCAGAAGCTCTTGAAGAAGTTGGAATCGAATTGCGTTCCGTTGTCGGAAACGAGAGTTCGAGGGATTCCAAATCTCGGGATGATGTTCCTCCACACAAAGTTCTTCGTGTCTAACTCGGTGATGGAGGACAGAGGTTCGGCTTCAACCCATTTTGTGAAGTAGTCCGTGGCCACTATCAACCATCTTTTGTTCCCTGGGGTTCGGTGGAGTGGTCCAACGATGTCCAGGCCCCACTGGGCGAAAGGCCACCGACTGGAGAGGGGGCTCAGGTCCTGGGCTGGCTGGTGGAGAGAGTGAGAGAACTTCTTGCACTTTTCGCATTTTCTGGTGTAGAGCTAGGCGTCCTTCTGCATTACGGCCACCAGTAACCTTGGCTAATAGCTCGGTACGTAAGAGACCGACCTCCTATATGACTGCCGCGGATTTCTTCATGAATTTCGTAAAGGGAATCGTCGACTTTGCTGGGGTGAACGCACTGGAGGTAGGGCCCGGTGAATGACTTCCTGTAGAGCCGATCGTCTGGGGAGAGCCAGAACCGGGTCGCCTTTAACGGGACCTTACGGGCTTCGGTCTTGTCCTCGGGTAGCTGGTCGTCCTTCAAGTATGCAACGATGGGGTCCATCCAGCTCGGACCGAGATCAAGGCACATGAGCTGCCGAGGTCGAAGGAGGTCGATGCTGGGCTCTTGTAGCGTCTCTACTTCGACAGTTCTTTTATTACCAGCTTCGACAGCCGAAGCGAGGCTGGCAAGGGCGTCCGCATGGGAATTGGATTCTCTGCCGATCTGCCGGACCTCGGCCTTTTCGAACTGGGAGAGAAGTCCCTTGGCATGGGCTAGGTAGGCCGTCATCCTATCGTCCCGAGCTTGGTAATCTCCGCTGAGCTGGCTTATCACCAACTGAGAATCGCTGAAAACCACTACATGTCGCGCTTCCAAGATTTTGGCACTGTTTAGCCCGGCAATGAGTGCTTCGTACTCGGCCTCATTATTGGATGCTTTGAAGCCGAATGTTAGAGCTTGCTCGATGACAAGGCCCTCCGGAGACTAAAGGCCTATGCCAGCGCCGGCCCTATTGGACGTTGAGGATCCGTCGACGAAGACTTTCCAGGACCGTTGATGCTCTGTCTCGGTTGTTGCCCCTGTATCCTCATGGCCCCCTAGTTCGGTGTCGAGCAAGGTCGGTGCCGAACTCTGAGAGGTGAATTCGACAATGAAGTCTGCCAAAACTTGGGCTTTGATGGCCGTTCTGGGCTAATACTTGATATCGTATTGCCCCAGTTCGACGGCCCATTTGGAGATCCGACCGAAGAAGTCTGCCTTCCGGAAGAGAGCCTTCAGTGGGTGCTCGGTCACGGCCACGATAGTGAAAGTTTGGAAGTAATGGGAGAGCTTCCGTGAGGCGCTGACTAGCGCCAGGGCAAGCTTCTCGAGCTGTAAATACCGGGTCTCGGCGTCGAGCAGGATCTTGCTGGTGTAATAGATAGGCCTCTGCTGGCCGTCTTCTTCTCTAATGAGCACCGAGCTCACTGCGTGGTCCGAGACCGCGAGGTACAGATACAGTGCTTCACCATGGGTTGGGGTCGACAGTAGCGGAGGTGAAGTGAGGTAGCACTTGAGCTGTTGCAGGGCCTGATCGCATTCCGGCGTCCATTGGAATTTTGAACCTTTGTGTAGGAGCTGGAAGAAGGGCCTGAACCTGTCGGAAGCTCGACTGATGAAGGGATTGAGTGCGGCAGCCATGCCAGTCAGCCTCTAAACTCGTTTAGCCGAGGTCGGGCTCTAGAGGTGCTGAATCGCCGAGATCTGGTCAGGGTTTGCTTCAATCCCCCTTCTCGTGACCAGGCTCCCCAGGAACTTTCCGGAGCCGACACCGAAGGCGCATTTGGATGCGTTCAGCTTCAGCTGGAACTAGCGGAGGATCCCGAAAACCTGGCGGAGGTCGGCCAAATGGTCCTGCGACTCTCTGGACTTGACGACCATGTCGTCGATGTAAACCTCCACAGTCCTCTCGAGCTGTGCTTGAAACATCTTGGTCACCAGCCGCTGGTAAGTTGCCCCTGCGTTCTTCAGTCGAAAGGGCATCACCTTATAACAGTAGGTGCCCCGGGGTGTGATGAAGGCTGTCTTCTCTTGGTCAGGTACGAACAGAGGTATCTGGTGGTATCCTCGGCAAGCGTCGAGGAAACTCATGCGGTCGTGTCCTGCAGTGGCGTCAATGAGCTGGTCGATCTTTGGAAGGGGGAAACTGTCTTTGGGACAGGCTGCATTGAGGTCAGTGAAGTCAACACAGACCCTCCACTTCCCCGTCTTCTTCTTGACCAGTACTGTGTTGGCTAGCCACTGCGGGTAGTGGACTTCTTTTATCGTCTGCGTTTCGAGCAGCTTTTTGACCTCTTCCGCTACGGCCTCAGTCTGTGAGACCCCAGTTCGGCGAGCTTTTTGGATTACGGGCTTGTGGTTAGGGTCCACATTCAGCTTGTGGCACATGATTGCTGGCTCGATGCCGGGCATCTCGTAAGGCGTCCACGCAAAGATCTCTCTACTCTCGAGGAGGAGGTCCAGCAGCTGTGTCTTCTCGTCCTCGGGGAGCTGGCTTCCGACTAGAAAAAATCTGTCCGGGTCGGCGGGGTCGATCCTGACCTCGGTGAGGTCCTCGATGCTTTTCTGCGCTGGAGCCCTGCCAACATCCCCGAGCTCGCCTTCCCTGTCCAGCTCGGCCATATGGACCTGGGATGACTCGGTTTCTCCAGGCGACACGGCCATCAAGCATTGTCTGGCCATGTGCTGGTCGCCTCTGATGGTGATCACGTCGGTCCGGCCGGAAGAGTTCTCTAGGGGGAACTTGAGCTTCTGGTGACAGGTGGAGGGCACAGCCTCCATGCCATGCAGCCACGTCCTTCCCATTATGACATTGTACGGGGAGGGGACGTCGACGACCAGGAAGTCAACCTGCCTGGAGGCGCCTCCTACTTAGACTCTGAGGGAGATCTTCCCCTTCGGGTACACTGGTTTTGAGCTGAAGCCGACGAGAGGAGTTCGGGCAGTTTGGAGGTTCTCGTCCTTGAGTTTCAACTTCTGAAAGCAATCGTAGTACAGGATCTCGGACGAGCGGCCTGGATCGACAAGGACTCTCTGGACCAAGAAGTTCTGCAACTTCAAGGTAAGCACCAGAGGGTCGTTATGTGGGAGTTCTACGTCCTCTAGATCCCTGTCGAAGAACCATATTCTGGGACCCTCTGTCTTGGCCTTCTTTGCAGCTGGTCCCGGCGCCGCAGTCAACACCTGCTTCTGATGGGAGGCTCTTCGGGCCTCAGCACGGGCCTGGGAGCTCCCCTTCGCTGGGGGAGCGAGGTGGATGACATTGATGATGCCTTTCGGCTCGCTATCCTGTCCGCCATCATGTCGGCGCGGAGGTCGGCTGCTATCACGTCCTTCCTCCTTGACGTAGTCCCTCAGGTGCCCCTCTTTCACAAGACTCTCAAGATGGGACTTGAAGCTTTTGCACTCATCCGTCCTATGCCCATTCTGCTTGTGATAAGCGCAGAACTTGCCCTGGTCTCGGGAAGAGGGATCACCTCTCATGGGCTGCGGCCATTTGAAGAAAGGCTGTGACTCTATCTTGTGGAGGAGCTTATAGATGGGCTCCTTGAAAATCGTGTTTACCGCCTTGAAGGTGGCAGCATCGTTCCCGGCCCTCCTGCTGCTCCCCGAGGCCGTGGCCGACGTGGAGGGGTTCTGTCGACGATCTAAGGATCGGGGCCCGTGCCGATCCGGGGACGGGTCTCTGGGGCGATCCTCCCTCCTGGAGGACCTGTTGTCTGTCTCCCCTCTAGGTGGTCGGCTCTTCTGGGAGAGGCCGAAGTTCTCCCGCCCGCGGACCTCGTCCTCCTCCGCCAGGATGAACCGGTTTGCCCGGGCCATGAGCTCCTTCATGGTGGTCACGGGATACATGACCAACTGTACCCGAAGCTGGATGCCCGGGCGCAGGGCTAGCTGAAAGGATTTCACCGCCATCTCTTCAGAGGCGCACTCGATCTGGCTGTAAACAGTCCAGAAGCGACGGGCGAACTGGGTGACGTTCTCGTCCTCTCGCATCCGGAGGGCCATCAAGTCGGCATCGGTCTTAGGGATGACACGGTGGGCCTGGAACTTCTCCAGGAAGGATGTCCGAAGCAGTCTCCAACTGGAGATGGAGCCCCCTGGGAGTGAGCAGAACCATCGTAGGGGGAGATCTCCCAGACTGGAGGAAAAAACTCGACAGTTCAGGAAATCGTCCTCCCCCCAGACCGACATCCTCTGGACATAATGTCGGAGGTGAGCCGCAGGGTTCGAGGTTCCATCATACAGGGTGGACCTCGGGACATTGAACTTCTCAGGGAGGGAGTACTTTCTGATCTCCCTGGAGAAAGGAGATGCGCCTGTGTCTTCAGCTTCAAAGGCGCTGCAATGGTCTCGAGCGATACCAGCAGTCTCCATATTCTGGCGAACGGTTTGCTTGACCTGCCGGTCGATCCACTGCTTGAGCTCCTCTTCGTCTTCTGGTGTCCTCCGCTGCTTCTTTGGCTCCACACGCTCGTGGCTGCTGCTGGAGTCCTCTTCTCCGCGGATCCGATCACGCCTTTTATCATCGAGGACGTGCCTCAGGTCTCACCCGTGCCCCGGAGGAGCCTGGCTCTACCTGGGTGGAGGACTGGAGGCGTGGCTGCGCCCATGGAGTGGGCTCTGGGCCCTCCTCTTCTCCTGGAGCTGCTGCTTGAGCCGTAGGATAAGCTCGTCCTGCTCCTGAATGAGGCGGTTTTGCGCTCTGATCTCGTCGAGGCGAGGATCTTTGTCTTCTTCAGGGTTGGCTTGATGGTAGGATTGAGGTCCAGCCGTTGCTGACTTTTCACGCAGCTTGGTGACTGACTTGTCACCTCGCCTGGCGTGCTCATAGCTGTAGTGGGGCTGCTCTGGAGGCATTACATTGTGAAGGGAAGGCATCGTCAATCCCCTAGACTGTGATGCCGACTGGACTGTAGGGGACCTTCCTCCCGATCTTCTCTGTTGAGGGGGTGGACCTTGTGCCAGCACAGGCTGCACGGTCGGTCCCCTGCCCTTGGAGGGTCCTTCGCCATTTCTGGTTTTTGGAGGCATGGTATTGGAAGGCTTTTCGTTCAGTGATTCCCACAGACGGCGCCAAACTGTAGGCGGTAAAAACCACACCTACTTAGATTAAGGAGATGAACCTCTTAGATCAGGGAAGACCGAACGCTGGGAACCCCCACGGGGCTGAGGAACCTGAAAAGAGAAGGAGAAAGGCTTGGGTCAGAACCCCTGGCTGCCGTGAGCCGAAGGCGTTCCGATGCCTGAGTTAGTTCTGGAAAAAGGCTAAACAGCAGGAGGCCAGAGAGGGGAATGAGACGATGTGTTGTGTATCCCAAGTGTATATATGTGGACATTCCTCGTTCATTCTCTCTGTGAGTGGGGGTAGGTGGGGTGAGGTCCCATCGTTCCTTACCCTGACAGGCAGCAGTAGGTGAAAAGGCAACATCCCATCCTCACTTTCCATGCCTTCAGTCAGTTGATGTAAATGGCTGATAAAGCTAACTTCTTATCGCCATAAATGAGCGATCCTATTGTCATAAATGAATGGTCCTATCTGTCAGGGCGCGCCGCATTTCCCAGAGGAAGGTGGCGGCCCACCCTGCCTTCAGCCTTTTGTTCCGAGACCAAGAATGGCTTGGCCGTGCTGTGCTTTTGTGCTGAGCTGGCACTCACGCCGAGCTGCCGAGCCGCACTGCTGTGCTGGTACTCTTGACCGATCTGCCAAGTTGACTGGATATGACCACAGAGGCCGAGGTGATCAGCGAGTCCTATAATCCTTGCTTAATTTCGTTATTACGGTGTTTTACCCACACACCCACAGTGCCTAATAACTCTAGCTTACTAAACCAGTGCTAGCAGAGTAAAATAGACTTTATGACCTTAAGTCAGCTCAAATGCTCAATTAATGATACTGTTTGCAACTCAATTATATACTCTTACCCACAAAAATATAAATGCATTTTTACTCTGTCTGCAGCTATTGCTCACCATCTTTTAGGGACTTTGTACAATTGTATTCTATGTGAGTGAATGAGTTCTAGTCTCTTCGAATGCAATATTAAAGGATCTTGATTTGCCTTAAAATTATACACCTTTTATGTTGGGAATGGAAAACGTCATTGCCTTTTCACATGAAACAAAAAAAATCGCTCAAAAGGAGTTTTATTAAAAAGAAGAAAAAAAAAAAAGAAAAGAAAAAGAAAGCAAAGACTAGCCAACATCATCATTGTCAGATCGCCTTAAATGAGAAGACCCAGATGAACCAAGCTTTTGGAAATTAGTCACCATCTCTGCTGACTTCAAATCCTGTAAAAACATATTGGAAAAATGAAGAGGTAGATGATGGAAGGAAGTAAATATTAGTGACCCTCTCTTTGCAGGGGCACCAACAGTAGAATTAGCTAAACATTTGCAAAAGAGAGCCTTCCAATTATTGATTTGCTTCAGACATTTCAAGATTTTCTTCCTATATATCATTAAGTCTTGTAGGTGCCAAAAATGACACCCACTTAGTTAGATGAATGTAGAACTCTTCAGGGAAAGACCGAACGCCTGAGACCTGAAAGGGAAGGAGAGAAACAAAGGTCAGAGGCCCTGACTGCTGTCAGCCGAAGGCACTCCGATGCCTAAGTTAGTTCTGCAACTAAGCAAAAGTAGAGTGGAGAAGAGAAGAGGGTGTAAGTGTTGCGTATATGCGTACCTTCGTGAGACTAACCCCATGCGTACATATAGGCGAAAGTCCCATCAAGCTTCTTGCTAAGTGGAGGTAGGTGGGGTAAGGTCCCATTGGGCCTTACCCTAACACTGAGTGGTACGTGAAAAGGGAAAGTCCCATCGGACGGCTTCCCATTCTCCATAGGATTGCTCACATGATGGTGTGATAAAGTCAACTCCTTATCTCTATCACACACCACCTTACTTGTCAGCACACGTCCGTACTTTTCATAGGAGCATGATGGCATTCTTTCGATACTTAGTACCGAGACCAGAAGTGGCTTTTGGGATTGCCGAGTCGGACTGTTGTCGAGCTCAATATCACTGGAATTGTTAGCCGAGCTGGTACTACTAGCGAGCTGGGTGTAGCGGTACGGTTACCGAGCTATCACCATCGCCAAGCTAACAATAATGCCGAGCTGCTGAGCTGACACTAGTGCCAAGACGCAAGTGACCGAGATAAAGACAAACTAACTGGTACTATTACTGAGGCTTAGCATAATCTCGGTATTATGGGATTGCTCCCACACAAGTCCCATGAGAAAGATCCTCCCGTTTGAAGCAATTCAAGAATAATAAGGCAATCTCCATCAAGAATAATGTTGCTAAGTTGCAAGTTAATGCATATTTGAAGCCCAACCAACAAAGTGCTAAGTTCATATGCAAGAGGATTGCGATACCCTCTCCTACCTGAGTACCCAATGATCATGGATCCATCATCCTTGCGAAGAATGGCCCCCTATACCAGCCATTTCCTCCATAGTGCTTATAAGACCATCAAAGTTAAGTTTCACCCAGCCCCTTGGTGGACAGGGTCAACCATCCAAGTTGCTTCCTATGAACTAGGGGTTGATATTAAGATCCTGAACTATGTTCCATTAGTGAATGAGGTTCATGGATTTATTGAACACTGAATGGGATGGTTAGCAAAAATAAATTGGTTCCTAACTTTCCATATATACCGAGAGATGGTTTAGTGAAGAGATGGTTCAAATTCTATTTGGGTACCACAAGAAACACATACAGGGGTAATGTTGTCAAAAAAACCTGGATAGCAAGTCTAGTACTAAGTTGCCATAATAAGACTCTCCAAGCAAAGAATGTGATCATAGAAGGAATGTAGATATTTCATAGGCAAGACCAAGGAAGAAGGGGTCCTATACTCCTATGGGTGACTGATCTATGGATCGGTATATGGTTTTAAGAGTGCATTTTTCTTAATAATGTCATTTGAGAAAAGATTCATTGATCGTGCATCTAAAGCAACAAAATGAACTTAAACCTATACAATGAATGAAGCATAAATGCAATATCCTTTAGTTGTTAGATTGTGTGTGCTACTGCTTAGGATAAGATAAGCTAAGGTAAGCTCAAGTGTGTGGTGAGGCCCACCTGGGGACCCACATGGGAGTGGGGATGGGGGAGATTTTAAGGACTCCTTGGGTCCCTCCTCTTTGCAAAAAATCAGCTACAATCGTGGTTTCTATCATTTCCATCTAGGCCCCAAAAGTTTATTGGTCAACGGTTCATTCTGATCGGGACACAGTTAGGTTGTAAATGAGTCCCTGATTCTCCGATTACTCGAAAGTTCCGAGCCGTTAAAAACCGGGTTTGGGTCCTTATTTTGGTCCCGATAAGCAAACGGTTCCGATTCCATATCCTTTTTTTGGAATTGGTACCTAAACGGGTCCAGTTCTGGATCCACGGTGGCTCATACCCAAGGACCCGGGACCCAATCCAATATACTCTAACCTAAATACTTTATTATGTATGCAGTAGGTCACATGAGAAGTGAGAACCCCTCATTCTAATCTTGGGGTTTTCTTCCATCCCCAAACCACATGTAGAGAAGCTGCCGCCCTCTCTCCTCATTCTGTCTCGAGCCCTCTCTCCCTCTCCGGCTCTCGCCCTCTCTCCCTCTCTAGCTTTCTCTGTGAGGTACAAGAAATCTCTCCCGATCTATCATTTTTTCTTATTCAGAAGGATTAGAACCCAAATCATGTTGTTCTTTTCAGCTGGGTCTATGCTTCTTCTCTTTGATGGAAAAATACATTTTTTTTTCTTTCAATTCCTCTCCATCCATTCCTGTTTTCTTAGTTGTTTTTCTTAAATCATTAGAGCTTGATTTGAGATTTGATCTCTGTCGTCCATTAATGAATAGGAATGATTTTAGGGGATTTCCAAAACTGTTGAGGACGATTTTTTTCTTAGGAATTAACGCTTATATGTATTGTGAAGTGATGCCATTTGCAAAACCTTTGGTGATGGACTTGCTTGCCTGAATGAATATATGTATTGAGAAGTCCAAAATAGAGCACACATTAATGGTGGAGGAGTTTTTGTATATATTTTTTTTCAATTGAACTGCTGTCTAGATCTTTATGCAATTTATATCCATTTTTACAATTTATAGTGGTGGATTTATGCCATTAGGTACTTGGAACGGGTAGGTTTGAACTTCACAGATCCATAGATGTAATCATATGCAATTTATATCCATTGATACAATTCTATTTTTTTGCTTCTATTTGCTCAGTAATTACATGTTGATTGATCTTATAAATGTGTTTTGCTATGTGATCTCATAGTGAATGACAGCTCATACATGTAATCATATAATTATAATATATTTTGTGATTACTTATATGCAGATAAAATGTTAGAACCCATTGATATTGACGATGCAAAAACCAATGCTTCAATTGAAGTTTCTAACGTATCTAAGAAAAAAGGGAAGCTATCATCTCCGGCTTGGGCTAGGTTTAAAAAAATTAAACAACAAAATGGAACAGCAAAGGCGAAACTTCACATTTGTTTAAACATTTAAAAGATTGTGTTGTTTACAAACTAAAGCAACGAGGGCAAGTAGATATAAAGCAACAAGATCTACAAATCAGAGAAGGAAACGGAGGAGGAGTTAGTGCAACTCAAAATTTCAAATTTGATCAAGAAAAAAGTAGGCGTGATCTTGCACACATGGTCATCATGCATGAATTGCCATTTCCCTTTGTCGAATATGAGGGGTTTCGGAATTTCGTAAAAGGCCTTCAACCGTTGTTTAGAATGGTGTCACAAAATACTTTAAAGAATGATAATATGAAAATTCACAATGAGGAGAAGCAAAAGCTTTACGATCTCTTGGACAACCTAAGATGTCGAGTGAGTTTGACAACTGACATGTGGACCTCTAACTAGAATCTTGGGCACATGTGTTTAAAATGCCATTTTATTGATGATGAGTGGAATTTGCAAAAGAAGATCATTGCATTTAGCTCTGTTGAAGCTCCCCACACCGGCGAAGTAATTTGTAATTGCATCCTAGACATTATATACTTGGAACATCGATTTTGACATTGTTTTAGATAATTGTACTACCAATGATGTTGTGGTTCGAGAGCTCAAGTCAAAGCTCATGACTAAGGGCTTGCTTTTGTCCAATGAAGATATGTTCCACGTGTGTTGTTCCACTCACATTTTAAATTTGATAGTTCAAGATGGTATGGATTCCAAACATGAGGTAATTTTTAAAGTGCATGAAAGTGTAAACACTTTCCCTTAGTCCCTGAACCCTTAGCCTTTGCCACATCACCATTAGGACCATTTTCCGCCTTAGGACCCTTGGGGATTGATTTCTTTTTTACTTTCCGGCCTTTGCCTTTCGGCTTGGGCCTGGTATCTGACTTTTCTGTCATCAGGGCAGTTGGCCTTTTCTTCATGATCCCCTCAATTGCTACCAGCTGGCTAGACAACTCAGCTAGAGTCAGATTCATTTTATTCTTATTATAATTGATCTTAAAATGGTTGAATGAATATGGTAGCGACTCGAGGATTATGTCAATCTGTGATTTTGCATCAATCGCGGCACCCAGTACATCTAACTCGTTCAATGAGTCCATCATCTTTAGCATGTGGTCCTATACTAGTGTACCCTCAGCCATCTTGGTGCTAATGAGCACCCTCAT
Source organism: Persea americana (assembly GCA_029852735.1). Taxonomy (NCBI): domain Eukaryota; kingdom Viridiplantae; phylum Streptophyta; class Magnoliopsida; order Laurales; family Lauraceae; genus Persea; species Persea americana. The sequence continues at coordinate 23,650,424 of CM056816.1, forward strand.
AGCAGCCTGCTTGGCAGGCCTGCCCTGGTCCGCAAACATCTCATTTAAGTTCGATATAATATCGTATGCAGTCTTATAGGATTGATGTTGGTGTTGCAAAACACTAGACATGGATGCCTGTATATAACATCTGGCCATCTCATCGTCTTTGGCCTATTTGACATAATGGTCTTTCTCTTCTTGTGGTACATCTGGCACAGGCTCATCAAGGGGGGGCTTGGTAAGGACATATTTATATCCTGATGAAATCAGGACAATATCTAGGTTTCGTTTCCAGTCTACATAGTTGGATCCCATTAACTTATTCTGGTTGAGAATGGTTGCAAGTGATTTGAAAGTACTTGAATTTATGCTGAATAAACTGTAGCACGTAACCATACATTCAATTAATGAATATTAATGACAGTAGGGTTTAGTATTGTACCAAATTTGTGTGGTGATCCTCATAACTACTAAAATTTAGAATACATCGGAATTCTAATCCCTAGGAGATGCCTCCTTAGGAAGTGCGAATACCACCTAGATTGGTGCAGATCAAAGTAAGTCAAAATTTAGATTGAGTCTAACTATCCATGATCCCTTATCATTCAATATTATCTAGGTATCTCATACCAAGTAATGTATGACTCCTGATTTGCTTTGGTCTCTAAAATACATGAGGCAAATCCTTGGGGATACTACATCATTATTTTAGTTAAGTGTGGCCCACCAAGTAACATTGCGTGACAACCGTTGTGGGCAGCCCCTCCTTGGGGAGTGAACCCCCACCCCGTCTCACCAACGCTATCCATTAGGAGATCCATATCTAGTAACCAGACAAGTAAAAACCCTCCGTGGGGAACGGCATTCTCAAGATGACGTGAAGCTAATACTTTCCTTACGATGGACCTAAGGTGGAAAACCATGGGGTTTCTCAATTTAATTCCCCGCTCCCACTTAATATTTTAGAATTGAGGATTTTCCTTTTAAGGTATTAGGGCCCATATTATTATCAAATCATCTCATGATATGATTAAAGATCGGTTCCAACTCAAGTTATTTTAAGGAAAGTCCAGTTTCTAATTTAGTGTTACCAATGTATCCATCTCATGGGTCATCAACACTAATTAGAACTCTTTCCAAAAATTAATTTGATTTGACCAATTTTAGTAACTTGCTATGTTTGGATCAGATTTGGAAACATTCTAAATCAAGCAATCATCCATAAATAGAAAATGCTAAAATTAGTAATTAGTCCTCTCCTCCACATGGCCCTAGCAAAATAGACTTCTTGGACTTTCCAAAACTTTGGAATTCCTCAAACTCTTTGGGCAACTCCAAAACACCTTTTAGGAATCTTCAGACTTCACTTTCCTTCTTTGTCTCGGATATCACCAGAATTTATAAACTTTGAAAAATTACATTCTAAATTACATTCCTCAAACTCTTTGGCTAGAGAGCCCGGTCAACCGGACTGCAAGTACCCGGTCGACCGGACAGACGAACATCAGATTTTTGGGTGTTTTCTTTTTCATGTCCATTCAACTCCAAAACTATTTTGAAGTGTTCCAATGGCTTCCTATCATCCTTCCATCATCATTAAACCCTTTTGCGACTGTCCAAACATGGAATCACCATTAAACAAAGTAAAACCATGAAAACTCGATCCATACATAGCCCTTCCTCTTCCTTTTTCGCATCTCATGCAAAGAACAGTGCAAGCATGCTATTCTATCATGATTAGAGATGAGGTATGGCTCTGATACCAATTTTTGTTAGTGGTTGGGCCTCTAGGATAGGTTTCAAAAACTTTTCACCAATTAGAAGTAGTGAACACCTATCCAAAAGCCAACAAAACCCCAATCCAGGATGCATGTCCTCAATCTCAGCCATCATGGTCAGCAAACAAACCTATCAAGAAGATAGAAACGGCACCTAACAAGCAACCACGAAATTCTGAAACAGACAAGGAGTAGAAAATACCTATGGAGCTCGGTTGTGCTCTAATGGAGAACTTGATTAAACTCTTTGATGAAGAGCTCTTGCACAATCAGAATCTCCAATGCCAAATCGTCTTCCACGCTTGACCCGCTTCAGATCTCTTTCCTCAAGAGAGATGGTGGAATCTTTAAGAGAAAGACTAACTAGAATCTCTAAGGAAACTAGAAGGGAGCTAGAAGAGAGAGAGGGGAAGGAGAAGAAGTGCAACTCTTGCACAAAAAAGAGGTGGGCGTCAACTCCAAAGCAATAATGGCATGAGCGTCCAAGGGGCTCCTCTTGTCTCCTATTTATAGTTTTGCAACTCCTCTCTTTTATTATAATTAGCAGTCCAACTTCTATATTAATTAGTAACCCTTTATTCCACTATTACCAATATTAGAAATCTCACTTCAAATAGAAATAGTAGCTTTCCATTTTGAGTTCAAAAAGAATTAGTAAAGATCCAATCTTGGGCTAGCGTGGGGACCACTAGGGATTCCATAGAAAGCTGGCTCCAACTGGGACACCACAACCCTACATCTCTTGTGCAATCCGGGCCCACAGTTAATTGCAAATAACTCAACTAAATAAATGCAATTACACTCCAGTCTTAGGAATAAATTACATGAAGACCCTAAACTTCCTTATTACTACAAGTAGGCCCCTCTATCATTATCCATGGATCAATTGGACAGACTGTCCCACCAATTTAGATCCATATCTTATTATCCTTGAGACCCAATTAATTATAGCAATTATTAGTACCATCCAATTAACTCTTAATTGAGATGGGTGTACACTTACCAATGATAAATCCATTAATTGGCACAAGGGAATAATAGAGATCGATTGCATCTTGACCATTAAATGTTCCCATAGTCCTACTACCACTTACCCAAGACACCGAGGTGTTGACCTATAGTTGGCCTCACTCATTGGTGACTCAAAGCAAATGAATAGATAGAAACTTGAGTTCATCAATATCTCGGGATTGAGAGCCTATTGCTAGGGAATTATGAGAGCATACCTTAAAGTAAAGACAGTGTTCTTGAGGTGCTACTCATGATCCTTCAATACATCCAATGTACCAGTATAATGATCTAGAATCTTTCATTCCTATGATCGAGATAGATCACACTATTTCATTATGATCATAAATGTTGCAACCTTGTCAAATGAGATGCCCAATCTCATCACTGGTTGTAAATCAATTTAAGTATAAGATTTGTGACACATGTCTCCTATATGTGGATCTCATCCATACACATATGTTACATCTAATATACTTGTAGACTCCGGTTCATCTCATGAGCCAGCATGTCATTTGTATTGGTTATATGCATTTAAGTAAAACACCATTCATCTCGTGAAAGGAAAACATGAATATATATTGATAAATAAAAAAATTAATCAATGTATTACATCAATCTTAATGGATTGAGACCATAAAACTAACATAGGGAACAAGAGTTTGGATGTGATTTTTGATTTTTTTGGTGAAAAGTGCCTGTTATTAATAGACAAAAAGTTACATTTGTTTTGCAGGTGATCCAATTGAAATATGAAAAAGCATGATTTTTTAAAAAAGGAAAAATACAGGTATTAGAGTCCATACCTGGAACCGGATCCAGACCCGCACCACATACGATTCCGATTCTCATTAATATTATCGGAACCAGTTTTGGAACCAGTTTCCAGGTTCCGAACTAGATCTGGTTCCCCTTATTAGAAAATGGTTCTAGTTCCGGTTCCACGCCTGACCCGGACTGGAACTACCTGTTTACAACCCTATGCATGGTTAATCCAATGGTCCAGTAAATTCGGATCTGACCGAAAGTTGGTTGACATGTGCAATTTTGCAGAGGGGGTCGTGTGTTTGGTCCATTTGGATGAACCAACGGTGGGCCCTACAAGCGTAACCTTATGGAATTTTAACCTAAGCTTTAACTTAGGAGAGCCTTGCCTATATATATTGGTACTCTGAGAGTAAAGGGCAGAAGCCCTCACATTTAGGCTGCTGGAATTGGATATGGATGTGAGGGCCCCCACCCTTTTACTCTTTATATATATTAAAGCAAACGGGGAGGTGGGTTGTAGAGGGTGCCACATCATCACCCACATGAGTTCTCCTTTAAGAAAAGTATTTATAAAAACACACAGAGAGCTTTGGGTTTAATGTGGGCCACTACACCTCCCCTAAAATCTCTCTTTTCCTAACTTTTCTATTTTATCTTCTTATCTTAATCCTCAAATCACTTTCTAATCTTAATCCATCCTAAAATCTATCTAACCAATCCTCTTATCCATGTGACTGAGATCCACAAAGTTAGCCCCACATAATTATTGGCATTTAATTGTTGTTAGTTTTCAAACCTTTTGGTTTCTAATTAGCTACACGGCTTGCACTACAAGCCCCACATGTGAGATTGCTACTTTACGAAGGCATGAAGCCTAATTGAAGTGGCCCACCATATCCCATTAATCACATAAAAACTCATAACCCAATGATATGCATGAAGTTCTGAGATTTTTATTGATGGAAATCTTATAAGAAATCCATGAGTCCCACATGAGAGATGTTACTTTACAAAGGCTTGAAGTATACTTGAAGTGGCCCACCGCATGCCATTGATCCATAGAAATTAACCTTGACTCAATAAGGACCAAGGGAGTTGGATGATCAATGGGGAAACAAATAGGCCCAAAAAGAAAAGAATATGCATTTGCGAATGCATACTATTGATCATGCTAATTTATTCTTTGAGGCATCGCTAGGTTTTATAATAAAAGAAATGCACTCCTTCGGACTAAATTAGGAAAGAGTTAGAGTTCATATGATTAAAGAACTCAATTTAGGAAAACAAATGCACTCCTTCATATTGAATTTATAATGATATTAAGAGGATGGTCATCCTTTTATGTTTCTTTGAGGGTTTGGTAAGCTTCATGAATGGCTTGGATGGTCTTAAATAGCGATGGCAATGAGGTGGGTCAAGATTGGGTCATACTAATTTTATACCCACCTCATTTGACATCCTAAACCTACACCACTTTATAGTGGATCTCATGTCATTAATTTCAAACCTACTCTATGACCTTCCATTGAACACCATGGCCACACACACCTGCACAATATGTAACGGGCTGGGTTTGGTTTTGGTGGTAAACTGATTGCATAAAATGCCACATTAAAGAAATAAAATATTAAATATATATTATATTCTATATATAATATAAATTATTTATTTATTTCTTTAAAATCTATTCTTTTCCAGTTATACCTCAGAAAAGAATCACATATTTCATTATATTTTTTTAGCCTAGGCACCAGACCTATTCATTTTATTCTAGAAGCTTGAGCTTGTGGGGCCCACCCTCAGTCCATCCAAATGAACCAAACACACGACCCCCCTAAATCGCACATGTCCACTAGCTTTTGGTTTGATCTGGATTTACTGGACCATGGGATCGACTGTGTACCGATCTAAATGGACTGTTGACCATTAAACTTCTGGGGCCAGATGGAGATAGTAGAAACTACGGTTCGGACTATTTTTTTTACAAAGAGAAGAGTCTATGGCATCCTTGAAATCCCCCCATTCACATCCCCATGTGGGCCCCACCACACTCCTAAGCTTACCTTATCCTAAACTTTAGCTTAGGAGAATTGTCCCATATAGACACGCATTCATACTTGTGTAATGGTCATTGCCTTTAAATTCAAGGGGTTATCATGTTATGTAAGTTTACTTCATTTTATATTTATTTTCATTACATGTTAAAAGATTCTAACATTCAAAGATAATAAATTTCTTTAGCTTAGATTTATTTTATCTTAATAATATTTTTTTTAAAATTAAATTTTAATATATTTTTATTTTAGCCCGGGTTAGCACGGGCACTTGTTGCTTGTGTATATAAATATATATATATATATATATATAGACACACACACACACGCCTTTGTTTAATAGGCCTCACATATGCCCAGTGGTTGACCTTCCTCACTTATTATACATTAAAGAACTAGGTCTTTTTCTAAGAACACAAAGTTTCTTGACAAAAGCTACCTTTTTTTCATGCTCTATTTAAATACTCTAATAGACACCCTACCCACTAGTCCCACATCATCAATACTACAACTAGAGATCAATCCATAGTTGTTTATGTGAAAGGGAGGTGCCTCGCCACCAGAGGCGGACCTAGGGGAGCAGGCAGGGGCCATGGCCCCCAAGGGTTGTAAATGTGTCGATTCCGGTCATGGTCCTGGGTGGAACCAGAACCATTTTCTAAGAAGGGGAACCGGAACCGGACCTAGCTCGGAACCAAGAAACTGGTTCCGATAATATTAATGGGAACCGCAACCATATGTGATGTGAGTCTGGATCCAGTTCTGGTTATGGTTCAAGGTCTGGACCCTGTTACATGTATTTTTCTTTTTAAAAAAATTGTGCTTTTTCATATTTCAATTGGATCACCTGCAAATTAAAAGTAACTTTTTGTCCATCAATTACAGGCACTTTTAACCAAAAAATCAGAAATCACTTCCAAACTCTTGTTCCCTAAACCATCAAAATCCCAAACAAATTCCAACAATCACAAATCATCATAATCCCAAACATCACATACAAAGTCCAATGATCACAAATCAAAATCTTACAAAACACATTCAAACTACAAGTCTACAACCAATAAGACATCATCAGCCCATACGCTTCTTCTAATCTATTCTTCATAGTCAGTCATCAGTCCATGGCATGCTTCACCTAAAAAAAAAACATTAGTTAATAAAATTCTCATTCAAAGTGACTATTCAAACCAAGATTGAAAATAAGTAAATGTGTGACTCACTTATCATTCCAAAAGTTAACTGTCACTATCATTTGACATTATAGTTGAAGTCTCTTCTTTATCAAACTTGACTGCATTTGTGATTGTGTAGTGATAAGATTGAAGATCAGAAAATTAAACTTAATGTTAGAAAATTTAATGAATCTGAACCCAAAATAAATCATATAAAAGTAAAAGAAACAAAGTCACCTTTTGTTGAACTTCTTAACCAAATCTAACAACACATCAAAGTCGCTACTGTAGATGGGAGTAAATTGCTCCTGGAATCATCAATTGTTTTGACACCAATACTAAATGTTGACTCTGATGCAACAGTGGATACCAGAATGGCCAAGATATCACGAGCCATTCGAGCAACTTCCTGGTATTTGGCTTCATTAGTTTTCCACCAAACTAGGATGTCAAAGTTCTATTCATCTTCATCAGGCCATAGTCCATCATCCAAATACAACTCCAAATCTGACTTTCTTTCAATGGATTTATTTTCTTTGAGAAACCCAGGGAGGCCAAGTTTCCATTTATCAAGAGAAAAAAGTGGAGAAGCAACACTTGATGATGTCCCAGAACTATTGCTAACACCGCTACTAGTACATCCAACATTGGTTAAAAGTCTTTCATCAAAATCATTAGTCGTTTACTCAATGGCATATTCATTATAAAGGCTTGTCAAAGCAAGCCTAACATCTATAATCCTTGCACCAAACTCATCACCATAAATCAATGGAAAGTTATATTCAATTACTTTAAACTTGAATCGAGGATAAAAAAAAAACTGCAACAATTGCTAACGGTGAGGAAATGATATTATAATATTTTATAAGCTTCATAATCATTTTCCCAGCCATATGTTATTAGATTGTTTGGTCTCAATCCAATAAATGATGTAATAAATTGACTCATATCAATATAATCATGCATTCCTTGCACATAACCAATACGAATGACATGATAGTTCATGAGATGAACCGGAACCCACAAGTATATTAGATGTAATACATGTGTGCGGATGAGATCCACATACGGGAGACATGTGTCACAAATCTTATACTTAAATAGCTTCACAACCAGTGATGAGATTGGGGCATCTCATCTGATAAAGTTGCAGCATTATGATCACTATGAGATAGTGTGATCTGTCTCGATCATCGGAGTGTAAGACTCTAGATCATTGTGCTGGTACATTGGATGTATTGAAGGACCATGAGAAGCAACTTATGCAATACTGTATTTTCTTTAAGGTTTGCTCTCATAATTCCCTAGCAATAGGTTCTCAATTCTGAGACATTGATGAACTCAAGTTTCTATCTATTCATTTGCTTTAAGTCACCAATTAGTGAGGCCAACTGTAGGTTGATGAGTTCACAAAAGATACACTTTTATAACATTATTTTATGAGTTCTCAAAGATAAAAGAACTCAAAACACTATTTTTAGCATAAAAATCATAAAGTTCCTCCCCATCATCTTTGCTCATATCTTTCCATTATAGATGGCCATTTGTATGCATTTCTATGAGTTCCAATGGTTTCCATACTCTCAATTATATTAATTTTTCTTTGTAGGTTTTAATTGAAGATTAATTTGAAGATTAAATTTGATATTCAAGAATTAAAGAGAGTTAGGATAAATTTGGAAGGCAATTGGATGAAGAAATGACAAAGCTGGGCCAATAATAAGAAGGAACATGATAGACTAGGGTTGGTATTTTGACCATATCTTTTTACTCGGGTGTCCGATTGAGGTGATCTGAGAAGCATTGGAAAGCTTGTTCAAAGATCTACAAATCATATCAACAATAATTTTCCCAATTTGGACGTTTCGGAGGTCAAAATCATACATCAATTTGGGGACTGTTTTCTAACACGGAAATCACATACATATGTTCATATTTCCATTCTTGCGAAGTCCCACATTAGAAAGAAACCAAAAGAGAGCAAGGAAAATGTTTCTATATAAGGAAGGAAGTTCTAGGCATTAGATACACAAGCAATGAGAACCTCCTCCTCTTTACTTAAGCTATTCATATAATTGAGAACAATTGTAGAGAGAAAGTGAGGAAAGCCTTGTAAAAATTAAAGATTTGGAATGGAATTAAAAGCTTTATCTTCTCTAATGGGTTGCTAATCCCTTTGATTAGATCTTCTAAGTGAAGCTAAGTTGATCATATTCCTTTTGCTTATGCTCTTTATTTTAATTCCCTTGTTTACGTGCTTAATATGTTAGAGTAGATTTTTCTTCATTGCATTGTGCAACCTTCCATGCTTAGTTTCTATATTAGCATTCATTTTACTATCTATGCTTACGTTTGATAAATCATGCTTAGGAGTTAATATCTTTTGATAGTTTATACTTACTTTTGATAGATAGTCATTAGGAATCTTTTCTTTTATGAAGGGAAGAGAATCTTAGCTATTAGATTGTTAATTTCTATCTTAGAGTTTTATAGTTATATTTTCCAAATCTAAGCATTGATTTGTAATTAGATTTGAGTATTCCTTTTTTGGAAAATAGAAAAGCATTAGTATTGGATTAGTGTCACTTAGTGGATTCCAGATGATTCGATCATCCATTAGTATTGCTTGTTTCTTATTTTACTTACTTTAGTTTGATTCTATTTACATTCTCACACACTTATTCACTTGTTATAATTCTCACACTCCATTTCTCTATTTACACCATAAATTCCACCTTTGATTTTAAAATACTTTAGCACATTTCTTTATCTCCATCCACTCATTTTTATTCTTTCACTTCATAGATCATTGTTATTTTCCTTGTAACGATCATCGTGGAAACGATATTCGGACTTTCATAATCTATATTACTTGAGACAACTGTATACTTGCGGGAAAACACGCATCATAGGTCAACACCTCAGTGTCTTGGGTACGTGGTAGTGGGACTATGGGAACATTTAATGGTCAAGATAGAATCTATCTTTATTATCCCGTTGTGCCACTTAATGGATTTATCATTAGTAAGTGCGCACCCATCTCAATTAAGAGTTCATTTGATGGCACTAATGATCACTGTGATTGAGTGGGTCTCAAGGATAATCAGATGTAGATCTAAATTGGTGGGACATGTTTACTCCAATTGATCCATGGATATTGATAGAGGGGCCTACTTGTGGTGATAGGGAAGTTTTGGGTCTTCTTGTAATTTATTCCTAAAACTGGAGTTCAATTGCATTTATATAGTTGGGTTATTTGCAATTAACTGTGAGCCCGGATTGAACATGAGATGTGGGGTCGCGATGTCCCAGTTGGAGCCAACTTTCTATGGAAGCCCTAGTGGTCCCCACGCTAACCCAAGATTAGATCAATATAAATTCTACTTGAAATCAAAAGGAAAGGAGTTAGAAAGTTACTATTTCTATTTGAAGTGAAACTTCTAATAGTGGTAATAATAAGAAAAGAAGGTTGCTAATTATTACGAAAGTTGGACTTCTAATTCTAATTAGTAAGAGAGGTTGCTTAGGGCTATAAATAAGGAGAGATAGAGGGTTGGACGTCCATTCCCTTGGAGTCCACACCTAGGCCCCTTGTGTGCAAATGTTGCACTCCTCTCCTCTCTTCTCTCTTCTAGTTTCTTTTCGGGGTTTTTCCCTAGAAGTTATAGTTGGCTTTTTTCTTAGAGATCCCACTATTCTCCTTGAGGAAAGAGATCTAAAGCGGGTTATAGCGTGGAAGGCTAAGAGGTCTTAGAGATTCTAATTTGCTTTGTGAAAGAATTGTTCATCCAAGAAAAAGATCAACTTCTCCATTAGAGCACTACTAAGCTCTTAAGTTATGATCTACTCCTTGTATGTTGTAGAATTTCATGGTTGCTTGTTAGGTGTTGTTTCTATCTTCTAGATAGAGGCTTTTACTCATCATGGTTGATGAGATTGAGTTTTGGATCCTGGATTGGATTTCATGGCCTATGGATACTTGATTCCTATGTCAAGTGGGTCAAAAGTCTTGAAAACATAATCACGAGGCCCACCTACTTCTAGATGAAGCTAAGTTAATCATATTCCTTTTGCTTATGCTCTTTATTTTAATTCTCTTGTTTACGTGCTTAATATGTTAGAGTAGATTTTTCTTCATTGCATTGTGCAACCTTCCATGCTTAGTTTCTATATTAGCATTCCTTTTACTATCTATGCTTAGGTTTGATAAATCATGCTTAGGAGTTAATATCTTTTGATAGTTTATGCTTACTTTTGAAAGGTAGTCATTAGGAATCTTTTCTTTTATGAAGGGAAGAGAATCTTAGCTATTAGATTGTTAATTTCTATCTTATAGCTTTAAAGTTATATTTTCCAAATCTAAGCATTGATTTGTAATTAGATTTGAGTATTCCTTTTTGGAAAAATAGAAGAGCATTAGTGTTGGATTAGTGTCACTTAGTGGATTCCAGATGATTCGATCATCCATTAGTATTGCTTGTTTCTTGTTTTACTTACTTTAGTTTGATTCTATTTACATTCTCACACACTTATTCACTTGTTTTAATTCTCACACTCCATTTCTCTATTTACACCATAAATTCCACCTTTGATTTTAAAATACTTTAGCACATTTCTTTACCTCCATCCACTCATTTTCATTCTTTCACTTGTTATTTTCTTATAAACCTTGTTACTTTTCTTTTGTCATTAACTTTGTTAGTAACTTGTTACTAACATTGCTCTTGGTTGGTTCTCATTTCTTTTTCTAACTTCTCTTTGTTATCCAGTTCTAGTTTTCTTTTAGTTTGCATTTTTTATTTTCCTTGTTATTATCTAGTTTCTTGTTTCCATTGTTATTTTCATTTGCATTTGTTAGCTATATTTGAGTTGATACTCCTTTTTATAGATCATTGTTATTTTCCTTGTAATGATCCTCATGGGAACGATATTCGAACTTCTATAGTCTATATTACTTGAGACAGCCGTATACTTGCAGGAAAACACACATCAAGTTTTTGGCGCCGTTGTCGGGGATCGGCGTATATAGGAATCCTTGATTTTAAGGATTTTCAACTCTCATATAGCTTAGTTGCATTTTTTCTTTCTTTTTTTTTTTTTAGTTTTCATTGCGGATTCTACACATTTTCCTTGTTTGTATTTTCAGGGATTCCGCGGTTGGAGCAATGAAAGAGGAAAAGTGCAACCAAAGAACTCTAACTTAGGAATTTAATTTTCTTTCTTAGAAAATCTTATATTAGAAAATCTGTAATAATTTTTAAGTTCATTTAAGTTTCCAAAGCGTTGTAATAATTTTTAAGTTCATTTAAGTTTTCAAAGCATTGTAATAATTAAGGAAGGTGGACGGTTGGATGATACCATCGCGCCCCCCAAGTTCGTATACCGAAATTGGTGTCGGTGGCTTGGGTCAACTTCAACTAATCTTCCCCCAATTTAGTTTGGGAGGTGCGTATTTCGATAACACCCACGCATTCCCAGTTAGTGGGTCAATTTTGTTGGTTTTTTTATTGTTTAATTGCTTTGTAGTGCTTAATCATTTTAAAATACACAAAGTAATTTGGAAAGCACACACTTAGTAAGGGCAATCATACCCTCAACAAGATAAGGATTGGATTTCATCACCATTTCCTTGCTCATAGGAACTCATTTTTCCTCACTACTTAGGAATCCTTAGCCTTTAATAAAATTTGAGTAGAAACGTGACCTTAGGACACGAGCTCATTAGGAGAAGACCATCAAAGGTTATACCATTTGCGCTTCTTGATGGAAATCGGTGCCTAGAATAGCCTTGTCCCTTAAGGGAGACAGTTCATCTATTATAGGAGTTTGGTATTTAAGCGGAACCTTTGCCACGCGCATCGTGATCCCTCCAATTCCCTAGGGCTTGCCTGGCCGGCTACGTTTCATAGGTCTGGAGTGGAGGCCTAGGTGTACTCTTCACTGTGAGGAGCTGTCTAGTTTAATCTTAGGTAGCCTTAGTTAAGCATAGTTTGGTTTTTTTTTTTCAAAATCATTTTGATTTGCTTGTTTGCGTTTAAGCATTAATCCTCGTTCATCATCATTTGAGCGGACCATCACTTTCGGAGTTGAGTGATAGTGTATATACAATTGGTTACGTGTGCAGGGTCATTTAGAGAGCTTTGATTTATTCGATATCCCTATTGAGAATTTTGAGGACCCCATTGCCATTAAGGAAATGGCTGACGGAAATCCACAAACCCAACCCATGACCCTTAGGGAGTACATGTACCCGACCCGATCTACCCAGCCCTCATGCATTGTCATTCCCACCACAAATGCCTCATTTGAGATGAAATCTGGCTTAATCTAGATGTTACCAATTTTCTGAGGGGTGGGAAATGAGAACCCATATCAGCATGTGAGAGAGTTTGAGGAAATCAGTGGGACAATGAAGTATAGCCATATGTCTGAAGAGGCCCTCAAGCTTAGGTTATTCCCATTCTCATTGAAGGAGAAGGCAAAAGCATGGCTTTACGCCCTACAAGCTAATTCCATAAACACATGGGAGGGACTAGTCGAGGCTTTTTATAAAAAGTTTTATTCAAAACAGAAAACGGCCTTTATTAGACATACTATGAACAACTTTCACCAACTGAAGGGAGAAACCATGTATGAGCACATGGAAAGGTTCAAAGACTTACTGTTACAATGCCCGCATCAAGAATTCGAAAAGATCTGGCTAGTCCAAATCCTTTATGAAGGATTGGACTATCACACTAAGACCATGGTGGAGTCTTTTTGCAACGGAGTATTCACTCAAAAGACAGCTGACCAAGCCTGGGCATACCTTGAGGAGGTTGCTTAGAACATTCTCTAATGGGAACCTATCAGAGAGGATCCCAAAAGACCCATTGTTGTAGAAAGAAGGGGCATCCATAGAGTGGAACCCAAATTCGAGGCCAAGGCCAAGTTGGCCACGCTGACAAGGAGATTAGAAGCCCTTGAAATGAACCAGATATGTCATCAGACCACCCAAAAAGACCCTGGAATCATTAAAGATAAGCTAAGCAGTTAGTGACCCTACTACCCCACCCTGCACCAATTGTGGAGATTTTACCCATCCTGGATCTCAATGTAGAGCATTCTTTGGTCAAAGTCAAAGTGAGAGTATGGAGGAGGTGAGTGCAGTTTATCAGAATACCAGATATGAGCGGCCGAAGTATGATCCGTATTCGAATACATATAATCCTAATTGGAAGGATAATCCTAATTTTTCATGGACCAAAGGACAACACCAAGGAAACCCTTCTCAACCAATGGCCCAGCATATGCCACCTCATGGATACCAAAAGCCTCAAGTACCCTAAGTGTCACAGGGACCACCCATGGTCCAAGGTTAGCAGAATCTCAATGCCCATAATCAGCAAATAAGTTCTCTAGAGGACACAATGAAAATGTTGGCCCAAAATACCCTCCAATTCCAGCAAAGCACTACTCAGAATTTGAATGCCAATACCCAGCCCATTGCCAAACTAGAATACACTATCAGCCAGCTAGCTAGGTTAATAGCTCAAAGAGACAAGGGTAACTTTCCAAGTCAGCCCCAAGCCAACCCTAAAAGCCAAACTTCAACGGTCCAATTTGTTGATGACAAGGGCAAAGTCCATGAGCAGGTCAATGCCGTTACCACCCGTAGAATGGCTGCAAGGGAGGATGACACACCAAAAGAGAACCTTAGGCAATCTGAGCGGACCCAAGTGAGGAGGGAGCATGTAGTTTTGGAAGAAGAACCCAAGGAACCAAAGAAGGACCCAGAGCACACTAAGGAACCTGAGACAATAGGAACTGCCTCATTGAGTGAGCACCCTCGTAGAACCTTTGTTCCCAAGGCCCCATACCCTCAGAGGCTAGGTCAAATGAAAAATAATGTCCAGTTGGATAAGATCCTTGAAGTGTTCAAGCGAGTGAGAATTAACATCCCACTGTTTGAAGCCATCCAACAGATCCAGACTTATGCCAAAGTCCTCAAAGATTTGTGCACATTCAAAAGAACAACCAATGTACCTAAAAAATCCTTTCTAGCCCAGCAATGCAGTTCCATCATTACTACTTCAACCCCAATAAAATATAAGGACCCTGGGTGTCCTACAATCTCTTGTAAAATAGGGGATCATCACATAGAACAGGCTTTGCTAGACTTAGGTGTGAGTGTCAACCTGCTCCTGTATTCGATATATGTGGAGTTAGGTTTGGGGGAGCTGAAACCGACAAAGGTAACCTTACAACTAGTTGATGCTTCAGTTAGGTACCCCAAAGGTGTTGTTGAGGATGTTTTGATCAAGGTAGGTGAGTTTGTTTTTTCAGTGGACTTTGTAGTCCTTGATACCCGACCACCAATCGGAAATGTTGTGAAGATCCAAGTAATTTAAGGGCGACCATTCCTTGTCACTTCTAATGCTGTGATTAATTGCCGAAATGGTGTGATGCACCTATCGTTGACAGTCCAAATAAACATTTTCAACATTGGCAAGCAACTTAGAGATGAGAGTGATTATGAAATTTGTGAGGTGAGTTACCTAGAGGAGCTTATTGAGAGTGTAGGATCACAGTTAGTTTGTGAGGACCCACTAGAGGCCTATCTTGCACATTTTAGAGGTAACATTGATGTTGAGAATAGCATTAAAGAAGTCAATGCGTTATTGGATTCTACCCCTACTTTTAAGAAGAGTCAATGGCAACCCAAGCCAGAGATCTTGAGTCCATTGGCTTCCCCACCTGTTCCATCAATTGAGGAACCACCCAAGCTCGACCTAAAACCACTACCTGACACCCTCAAGTATGTGTTTTTGGGCTCAACTGAGACCCTCCCTGTCATTATAGCCTCGGACCTGAAAAAAGTCCAAGAACAACAATTGATTGAGATCTTGAAGGATCACAAAGAGGCTATAGGCTGGACAATTGCAGATATAAAAGGAATAAGCCCATTTGTAGTTCAACATTAGATCCATTTGGAAGAAAATGTAAAAACTTCCAGAGAACCATAGAGGCGTCTTAATCCATCAATGAAGGATGTCGTAAGAGTGGAGGTTCTGAAACTGTTGGATTCAGGTATCATTTACCCAATTTCAGACAACGCATGGGTGAGCCCAGTCCATGTTGTGCCAAAGAAGTCCGGGATAACTGTTGTAAAAAATGAGGGGAACGAGTTAGTGCCCACAAGGACCCAGACGAGCTGGCGAGTGTGCATTGACTATAGAAAGTTGAACTCGGCCACCCGTAAAGACCATTTTCCCCTCCCATTCATGGACCAGATGCTTGAGGGACTAGCTGGTCATGCAATTTGCTGTTTCATTGACAGATACTCTAGCTATAATCAAATACCCATAGCACCCGAGGACCAGGACAAGATAACTTTTACATGTCCTTTTGGAACATTCGCCTATCGGCGCATGCCTTTTGGGCTTTGCAATGCACCTGCGACATTTCAAAGGTGTATGATGAGCATATTTTCGGACATGGTTGAGCGATTGTTAGAGGTGTTCATGGATGATTTTTCGGTCCACGGGAGTAGTTTCCAAGAATGTTTGCATCACCTAAACCTTATTTTAGTGAGATGTCAAGAGAAGAATCTTGTTTTGAATTGGGAGAAGTGTCATTTCATGGTGAAAAGAGGAATTGTCCTGGGCCATGTTATTTCTGAGAACGGCATCGAGGTCGAGAAGGCCAAAATTGATCTCATTTCCAACCTGCCACCACTAAAAACAGTGAAGAATATCAGATCTTTCATGGGCCATGCAAGTTTTTATAGACGGTTCATTAAGAATTTTAGCAAGATAGATGCACCCTTGTGCAATTTGCCATCCAAAGATGTGCCTTTTTTCTTCAATGGACCTTGCCTACAAGCATTTGAACAATTGAAAAAGGAGTTGACCTCTACCCCAATAATAAAGCCACCTGATTGGAATATTTCCTTCGAACTCATGTGTGACGCTTCTAACCATGTTGTTGGGGCTGTGCTAGGATAGAGAGTGAACAAATTGCCCCATGTCATATATTATGCCAGTAGGACCTTGAATGACGCTCAGCTGAATTACACAACCACAGAGAAAGAGCTGTTAGCTATCGTCTTTGCCTTGGAGAAGTTTAGACCCTACTTGATTGGGTCTAAGGTCATAGTTTACACCGATCATTCGGCCCTGAGGTACTTGTTGATGAAAAAAGATACAAAAGCCCATCTGATTAGGTGGATTCTATTGTTACAAGAGTTTGACCTTGAGATTCGGGACAAGAAAGATTCTGAAAATGTTGTTGCTGACCATCTCTCCCGATTACCTACTAACCCCGACCATGAGAGCATCCCATTGAGTGAGAGTTTTCTGGATGAACAGTTGCTGAGTATCTCCCATTTCCCTTGGTTTGCGAATATTGTTAACTTTTTGGTCACTAGACAGATGCCCGATTCACTGGTCCAAACCGGATAAGTCTAAGTTTTTGTCTGAGGTTAGGCATTTCTTCTTTGATGACCCATGCCTGTTCAAGTACTGTCCGGACCAGATCATTAGGAGATGCATTTCGGACGAGAACTATTTAAGTGTGATATCCTTCTGCCATGACCACGCCTGTGGCGGGCATTTTAGTTCTAGGAAGACCACGGCAAAGGTGTTGCAGTGTGGATTTTACTAGCCCACCCTTTTCAAAGATTGTCACACCTTTTGTTTGCACTGTGAGCGTTGTCAGAAATAAGGCAGAATTACAAGGAGGAACATGATGCCTTTGAACCCGCTGCTTATTGTGGAAATTTTTTATGTTTGGGGCATAGACTTCATGGGTCCATTTCCCAGTTCCTTCGACAACTTATACATTTTGCTTGGTGTAGATTATGTCTCCAAATGGATAGAGGCGATTCCAACCAGAACAAATGATCGTCACGTGGTTATCAAATTTATTAAAGAAGACATATTTTCTAGATTTGGTACCCCAAGGGCAATTATTAGTGATGGTGGAAGTTATTTTGGAATAGCAACTTCGAGAATCTCATGAAAAAATATTCTATCACTCATAAGGTTGCTACTCCGTATCACCCACAGACTAGCGAACAGGTGGAAGTGTCCAATAGGCAAATAAAGCAAATTTTGGAAAAGACAGTCAATCCTACCCTGAAAGATTGGTCTTTAAGACTGACAGACGCTTTATGGGCTTATCGAACTGCCTATAAGACCCCAATTGGAATGTCTCCATATCAATTGGTCTTTGGGAAAGCTTGTCATCTGCCGGTAGAATTGGAGCATAATGTTTATAGGGCCATCAAAATGTTCAATTTTGATTTGCCTAAAGCCGGTAACCTACGCAAGTTGCATCTCAATGAGCTGGAGGAACTTAGAAATGACGCCTATGAGAATGCCATGATTTATAAGGATCGGATGAAGAAAAACCATGATCAAACTATTTTAAGGAAATCCTTTGAACTAGGCATGAAAGTTCTTCTGTATAATTCTCGCCTACATCTCTTTCCAGGAAAACTGAGATCCTGCTGGACTGGACCCTTCATTGTGCGCACTGTCTATTTTCATGGGGCAGTTGAGATTAAGAACCCCAAGAATGGGGATGTTTTTTAAGTCAATGGCCAAAGGTTGAAGCATTTTCTGGAAATTAAGGGCAATGATGTCGAAGAGACCCTTCTTCAAAACCCTGTGTATGTAGCATAAGTAATTTTCAAGGTCACATCGAGCTCACAACGTGAAACTTAGCGCTGGTTGGTAAGCATCGCGATATTCATTTTTGGCATCACCCCATGGTAAGGTGTTCCACTTTTTTTTTTTCTCTTCTTGTCCATTTATCATTTCACATTTCACATTGCATATCATTAAGGACAATGTTTGGTTTAGGTTTGGGGGTGTGGCACTGTAAGACCCCGCCCCGAGAGCTTTCGATTAGTGTTAACTAAGACGTGCTTTAGCTATAAGTGAGATTAGTGGAATTTGGTTAAATTTGGATTGGAATTTGGTTAAATTTGGATTAGAATAGCTTTTTATAGCTATGACTTATTTTGGGAACTCTTTTGATTTAGTGGGGCCCTGTACGGGTTCCTTTATTGTGTTTTGATTAGTTTTGGGATTTATTTAGTAATTCTGGAAATTTGTAGTTTGCCCCGTCTAATGGATCTTATGATTCCCGACAACTTTCATATTTGCTCCATTTCTGTCTAAGACCTCTAAACTCTACTTTGCTAGTTATAAGGGTAAAACAGTCTTTTTGCACAAAATCTGGACACTAATTTCAATGTCTCCGAAACCCGTGAGATATATACTTTTTGAAAACTAGAAATTTCGACGATCAATTCTTCCTTCTTCGTCGAATCCATCCGAGGCACGGAAAATGGTGTTTTCAGCCCTAGGAGTTGAGTAAGTAGTGGGACCCATTGCCATTTCCTATATAAGGAGGAGCCATTTTTCCTTCTTCCTCTTATTGCAACTTTCTTTGAGGAAAAAGAGTTCCAGCCCTAGAGTTTTTCTTGCTTCTTCTTACTTCTTCATCTCTCAATCACTCTCAAGCTATTGCCAAAGGAGAAATGGGTGCTCCAATCTTCTTCCTCTCCTTCTAGGCTCTCCATTGGTACCATTTTTAGAAGAAGCTCTCCACTCCAAGTCCTTTTTTAGCAAGCCTTGGGTATTTGAAGGCCTTCCATGTAAGCCCTCCCTCTCATCTTCTAGATTGTGCTTCTATTAGCTCTAGAGAGTCTTCATTTTCATTATTGGAAGCTATCTCTCTCTCTTTCTTGTTTTGTGATTCTAGGGTTTATGATTAGTGTCATTTTGGGGATTTTTGTGTAGATCTTTGATTGGGCTTAAGGAGTGGTGATTAGAGTTGATTAGCTTAATTTGGAGGCCAAGGCAAGTGGATGAATAGCTTTCTTGAATAATTTCATGTTTTAATAAGATTTTATGGATTTTTTTACTATTCATCTTCTCTTATGTACCATGGCTGTTAATGATTTTTGATTTGTGCATCTTGTTAAGTTATTTCCTCATTATTGGAGCTTTTGAAGAATGTATATGCTTTATGTTGTAAAAGCTTGTTTTTGGACCGCATGTAGTTAGTCATTAATTTGGTGGTTGTGCATTGAATGGGATTGGAAATGAGAAATGATGTGATTTTTGGTGTTAATGTATGGTTGTTGGAGGATTTGAATGAGATGAAAGTTGGTAGAGTGAATACCATAAATGTGGTATGATGTGTGGCTTAAAGGATGTTGTGAATAGAAGAGAAGTGGAGGTTCGAACTGCTGAAACGGAGTGTTTCTGAAGCAATTCGCTCGAGCGAACCTCTATTCGCTCGAGCGAACCCTTCACAGAACTCCTGTCGCTTGAGCCAACCACATCTTCGCTCGAGCTCTCCTATTCCGAAGCATTTCGCTCGAGCGACCTCTTCATCGCTCGAGTGAACCTCTCACAGAACATTGTTCACTTGAGCCTCCACCTTTCTTCACTCGACCCATCTTGATTCGAAGTAGTTTGCTCGAGCGAACTCATATCTGCTCCAGCGAACCCCTTCCAGAGAGTTATTCACTTAAGCCACTCTAGTTCTTCGCTCGACCCTTCCTGATTCAGAGTAGTTCGCTCGAGCGAACTTATACTCGTTCGAGCGAACCCCTCACAGAACTATGTTCGCTCAAGCCTCCCCATTCTTCGCTTGAGCCCTCCTAAACTGAACTAGTCCGCTCGAGCGAACTGTACAGAATTCCTGGGTCTTTTCTATTGTTTCCAGACATGATGTTCTAAGGTTGGGATGGGTTGTTAGAGTACCACACCAAGGGCAATAATAGACATACAAGGTCTTTATACATATTGTGTGAATACGAAAGTCCCAATACATAGTCCGTAATCGTATAAGGACTCATTGCACTATTTTATTCGGATTTTACTTGTCTTAACCCGATTTCTCCCGATAACACTAGTTTTCTCTCAAACTATGATTTATGCACCTGACATGTCCTGCCAGCTCCGTTTATACATGAAAATATAGTGATATGAAATGTGTGCCTATGAGTAACATGTCCTGTCTACTTGAGTGTTTTATACCGACATTGTTTTGGTAAATGTTTTGATTTCTCATGTAACCTATGAGTAGGCACCACTAATCTTGGACGTCCCTGTCAGTCTGATCAACTGACTTGGGCCTCCCCCCCATGCTCCTGCCAGTTGCAACTTGGGTCTTGTCCTGTCCCGTTTCCCGGTTCCGCGGCCGTGGTCTTGTCTAGCTATATGTATATGTATATGTATATATTATTGGTTCTCGTCACTTCGCGTGTTCGAGCCTAATGCATTGAATGTGCTCTCATCACTTTAGTGATTGAGAGGATTTAGCTTTATTGTGGTTGTCATCTTGCTAGTTTCCCCGTTCTTTGATATCCTACATGTTTTACTTTATATATGCTTTTTGACAAATGATATATCTTGTTTTATAGAAATACATGTATGGTCAAACTTCAACGTCTTTTAAACATTATCTTTCGATTTCTCTTATTGTATTATTTATTCACCCACCTGCCAGACCGTCGTGTCTGACCCATCTTTGTGGTACTCAAGTCCAGTCCCCCTCATTGCCTACGAGGAGGAGCCAGAGGTTGCGGTTGGTGAACCGCGGCGTTTAGTGGAATGGCAAGCTAATAATGTCATATAGACATTGGGTTTAGCTTTGAGCTGCGATACATTTTGGGGAATTTAGAGTGACATTTGATTATACTTTGTGATTGTACTGGCCTTTGTTGGCCATTATCTTTTTTAGGAAATGTTAACTTAAATGATCTTGTCTAAACTTCAAATGTTATATTTTGGGAATGCTAATGATATCATTGCTCACTCTGATAGCAAGTCCGTTATATTTGTTTATAAGTCTTATACTATAGAATGGATTATGAAATTGATTTGCTACACGCTTCCGCACCAGTGTAAATGTTTTGTGAGTGTGTGTGAAATCCTCACCGCGGAAACTTGTGGGAAATTAAGTGGATGTACGATCGTTGTTAAAGGTGGTTTAAACCATCATCCGCTCACTCGCGGGCCCTGACCCCCGGTCCGAGGTCGCGATAGGCACTGCGTTGCACACATATTTGCCTGTAAATGTTTAGTTAAAAAAATTCAAAAAATTTTCCAAAAACAAAAATCCAAAAAAAAGATCCAAAATTTTCCATAGGATTTTAGCTTGTTAATAAGTTTTGAAATCTTAGTTTAGCATACTATCCAAATCCTTAAAAGAGTGTCACAAAGTCAAGTCTTGGAAAAATTCTTGCACATTTAGCCACATGAGTATAGTCCAAGAGAAGACTGGGCACATCTGAGTGACCCTGACAAATCACTAGTGGAGACTAAACCAATTGAGTGTAGAGCCTTTCTATTCCTCTAGGGTAAGGACTCTTCTGAGCTAATTCCGAGTAGAATGAAGAGCAACTCAAACTCGTAGTTTTCGTCACATTTCTTTTATCCCATTAGTGCCTATTTCTATCCAACCATTAAGGGTATCATCAAAATTGTGAACTAACCTTGACTTGTAGCTTGTGAGCACCTTTCTGGACCTGGTAAAGTGATAATAGGCAATCTAAAATTAAAACCCCATGACCATTAAAAACCTACCCATAAAAATATTTCCATAGTAACCCTTTTTGAACCTTTATCCTTTATGCATTTTTCCTTAAAAATTCCCAAAGCCACTCCACCCAAATAAAAAGCCTTCGACCCATTGTTTTCTAGAATTGTAAGGAAAAGATGAAGAAAGAAGGAAGTGTGCATTGTTGATACTTCATATGAGCTATTCCAAGGAAAAAGTTCTCCAAAAAAAAACAAAAAAAAAAAAAACAAAGAGGAAAGTTGAAATTCACGAGAAGACAAAAGAAAAAGAAAATGAAAAAGAAAGAAAAAACGAGGGTGAAGACAAATCAAAGAAAAATCCTTCAAAGAAAACTTAAGACCTTACCTTCTCAGAAACCCTAAAACCCCATTTTTCATATTTTTACCAAACCCTTTCCCCTAACCCCATTACAACCAATAAAAGACCTATTTGATTTCAGGAAAAGTTAGGATGTTAAACAAGTGAGAAGTTGAGTGAGCATTTCACTCTCAATTAAATGGTTGTTCTTTCCATGA
Source organism: Persea americana (assembly GCA_029852735.1). NCBI lineage: Eukaryota > Viridiplantae > Streptophyta > Magnoliopsida > Laurales > Lauraceae > Persea > Persea americana. The sequence goes on from CM056816.1 coordinate 23,673,286, forward strand.
GATAAATTCTCCAAAAATTCTTCGTTCTCAAAAGATATGTGAGATCTTTTGCCTTACCAATACTCAAATATAAGAGTGATAAGTCAGAAAATCTGAGCGATTTTATTTCCGAGAGTATGACTGTGAGGCTGAAGTCAAAACGAATGGATTTAGAAGGTGATCAAAGTTGTGTTCTCTCAGAACCCAAAACACTATTCTTAGCATAAAAATCATAAATTTCCTCCCCATCATCTCTGCTCATATCTTTCCATTATAGATGGTCATTTGTATGCATTTATATGAGTTCCAATGGCTTCCATACTCTCAGTTATATTAATTTCTCTTTGTAGGTGTTAATTGAAGATTAATTTGAAGATTAAATTTAAGATTCAAGAATTAAAGAGAGTTAGGATAAGTTTGGAAGGCAATTGGATGAAGAAATGACAAAGTTGGGCCAATAATAAGAAGGAACATGATAGACTAGGGTTGGTATTTTGACCATATCTTTTTACTCGGGTGTCCGATTGAGGTGATCTGAGAAGCATTGGAAAGCTTGTTCAAAGATCTACAAATCATATCAACAATAATTTTCCAAATTTGGACGTTTCGGAGGTCAAAATCATACATCAATTTGGGGACTGTTTTCTAACACAGAAATCACATACATATGTTCACATTTCCATTCTTGCGAAGTCCCACATTAGAAAGAAACCAAAAGAGAGCAAGGAAAATGTTTCTATATAAGGAAGGGAGCTCTAGGCATTAGATACACAAGCAATGAGAACCTCCTCCCCTTTACTTAAGCTATTCATATAATTGAGAACAATTGTAGAGAGAAAGTGAGGAAAGCCTTGTAAAAATTAAAGATTTGGAATGGACTTAAAAGCTTTATCTTCTCTAATGGGTTGCTAATCCCTTTGATTAGATCTTCTAGGTGAAGCTAAGTTGATCCTATTCCTTTTGCTTATGCTCTTTATTTTAATTCCCTTGTTTACGTGCTTAATATGTTAGAGTAGATTTTTCTTCATTGCATTGTGCAACCTTCCATGCTTAGTTTCTATATTAGCATTCCTTTTACTATCTATGCTTACGTTTGATAAATCATGCTTAGGAGTTAATATCTTTTGATAGTTTATACTTACTTTTGATAGATAGTCATTAGGAATCTTTTCTTTTATGAAGGGAAGAGAATCTTAGCTATTAGATTGTTAATTTCTATCTTAGAGTTTTATAGTTATATTTTCCAAATCTAAGCATTGATTTGTAATTAGATTTGAGTATTCCTTTTTGGGAAAATAGAAAAGCATTAGTATTGGATTAGTGTCACTTAGTGGATTCCAGATGATTCGATCATCCATTAGTATTGCTTGTTTCTTGTTTTACTTACTTTAGTTTGATTCTATTTACATTCTCACACACTTATTCACTTGTTATAATTCTCACACTCCATTTCTCTATTTACACCATAAATTCCACCTTTGATTTTAAAATACTTTAGCACATTTCTTTATCTCCATCCACTCATTTTTATTCTTTCACTTCATAGATCATTGTTATTTTCCTTGTAACGATCATCGTGGGAACGATTCGGACTTTCATAATCTATATTACTTGAGACAACTGTATACTTGCGGGAAAACACGCATCATAGGTCAACACCTCAGTGTCTTGGGTACGTGGTAGTGGGACTATGGGAACATTTAATGGTCAAGATAGAATCTATCTTTATTATCCCGTTGTGCCAATTAATGGATTTATCATTAGTAAGTGCGCACCCATCTCAATTAAGAGTTAATTTGATGGCACTAATGATCACTGTGATTGAGTGGGTCTCAAGGATAATCAGATGTAGATCTAAATTGGTGGGACATGTTTACTCCAATTGATCCATGGATATTGATAGAGGGGCCTACTTGTGGTGATAGGGAAGTTTTGGGTCTTCTTGTAATTTATTCCTAAAACTGGAGTTCAATTGTATTTATATAGTTGGGTTATTTGCAATTAACTGTGAGCCCGGATTGAACATGAGATGTGGGGTCGCGATGTCCCAGTTGGAGCCAATTTTCTATGGAAGCCCTAGTGGTCCCCACGCTAACCCAAGATTAGATCAATATAAATTCTACTTGAAATCAAAAGGAAAGGAGTTAGAAAGTTACTATTTCTATTTGAAGTGAAACTTCTAATAGTGGTAATAATAAGAAAAGAAGGTTGCTAATTATTACGAAAGTTGGACTTCTAATTCTAATTAGTAAGAGAGGTTGCTTAGGGCTATAAATAAGGAGAGATAGAGGGTTGGACGTCCATTCCCTTGGAGTCCACACCTAGGCCCCTTGTGTGCAAATGTTGCACTCCTCTCCTCTCTTCTCTCTTCTAGTTTCTTTTCGGGGTTTTTCCCTAGAAGTTATAGTTGGCTTTTTTCTTAGAGATCCCACTATTCTCCTTGAGGAAAGAGATCTAAAGCGGGTTATAGCGTGGAAGGCTAAGAGGTCTTAGAGATTCTAATTTGCTTTGTGAAAGAATTGTTCATCCAAGAAAAAGATCAACTTCTCCATTAGAGCACTACTAAGCTCTTAAGTTATGATCTACTCCTTGTATGTTGTAGAATTTCATGGTTGCTTGTTAGGTGTTGTTTCTATCTTCTAGATAGAGGCTTTTACTCATCATGGTTGACGAGATTGAGTTTTGGATCCTGGATTGGATTTCATGGCCTATGGATACTTGATTCCTATGTCAAGTGGGTCAAAAGTCTTGAAAACATAATCACGAGGCCCACCTACTTCCAACGATTGGTATCAGAGCCATACCTCATCTCTAACCTTGTTAGATCAGTAAGCTTGTTCTAATCTTTGTATGAGATGCGAAGAGGATAGAGGGCTATGTAAGGATCAGTTTTGTTGGATTTGCTTAGTTTGATAGTAGATCCATGTTTGGATAGTCACAAAAGCGTTTAACAATGGTAAATGGTAAGAATGGTAAGAAGCCATTGGGATACTTCAGAAGTGTTTTGGAGACGATTTGGACATGAACAGAAAAACCCACCTACAGGTGTTCGTCAGCCCGGTCGACCGGGTACACTGACACAGAACTGTTCAGGTTTCTGTTTTTCAATTTCGGGCCTGTTTTGGCATCCCGTTTTTCCACTTTAGTTTAGCAGCCTGGTTTTGTGATTTGTGTGGTTGTATGAGATACTAACCTGCAGGTTATCTTGTCCTCTCCATGTGGCCCACAAGCCTTTTACTTTCCATTTATGGTTGTAGGTTTATTTGAGGCTAAGTGTAAAGGGCATCGTGGTTTCCATGGTTTCCCGTGAAAGGGCAAGGCATGGTGAATTTCCCTATGGCCCTTTTTATTTCCTGATGGACCTGGCTTTTGCCTTCCTCGGCCCTGGGGCTGCCGAGGTCCGGTGGACAAAAAGCGGGCATCATTTTTTTATACGGGTATGCCAGATTTTCTATTCTACTTGGAATTTAAGAATGGTGATCCGGAGATTCACCTTCACAAGTAGAAAAGAAAATCAATCTTTTTTCTAACTTTCCATTGCACATATATTTTAAGAAAAGAGACGAGGTTTTTTGGATGCTGTGAGAGGCAATTTTAAATTTGTTTGCCGTGAAAGGCGGTTTTGTGCCGGTAAAGGTGATTTTTTACCATGAAAGGCGATTTTTCCATGAAAGGCAATTTACAAATCTCATCAAAATGTAAAAGACAAGAACTGTGATTTTTTGTCTCTTTAGAAAAAATACAAAATACAATAGAAAAGTGAGAAAATGGATTCTAACTTCTCAGGACATTGTGGGGACTCGTGCAGATCGACGGTCGCGAGTCATGTATGAACTCCGTATCGTCCTTCAAATGAGAACAAATGATGCTTCAATTGGTTTGGCTTGGCTCTAACCTTAGATTATTAGAGGATAAAGACCAAGGAGAGGTCCTATATGTTAGATTATATGGTCTCAATCCAGTGGATGATGTGATAATTTGATTTATTTCAATATAATCTTGCTTTTCTTTCATGAGATGAATGATGTTTTATTTACATAGTTACACATAACCAATACGAACGATATGAGGGTTTATGAGATGAACCGGAATCCACAAGTATATTAGATGTAATACATGTGTGTGGATGAGATTCACAAATAGGAGACATGTGTCACAAATCTTATACTTGAATTGATTTACAATCAGTGATGAGATTGAGCATCTCATCTGACAAGATAGTATTATGATCACTATGAGATAGTGTGACCTATCTCGATCATTGGAGAGCAAGACTCTGGATCATCGTACTGGTACATTGGATGTATTGAAGGACCATGAGAAGCAACTTATGAATCACTGTCTTTACTTTAAGGTTTGCTCTCATAATTCCCTAGCAATAGGCTTTTAATTCTGAGACATCAACGAACTAAAGTTTCTATCTATTCATCTTCTTTGAGTTACCAATGAGTGAGGCCAACTGTAGGTCAACACCTTGGTGTCTTGGGTAAGTGGTACTGGGACTGTGGGAACATTCAATGTCAAGATGGAATCTATCCTAATTATTCCCTTGTGCCAATTAATGGATTTATCATTGGTAAGTGTACACCCATCTGAATTAAAAGTTAATTGGATGGTACTGATGATCACTGTGATTAATTGGGTCTCAAGGATAATAAAATGTGGATTTAAATCAGTGCGATAGGTATAGTCCAATTCATCCATGGATATTGATGGAGGAGCCTACTTGTGGTGATAGGGAAGTTTAGGGTCTTCATCTAATTTATTCCTAAGACTGGAGTTCAATTGCATTTATATAGTGGAGTTATTTACAATTAACAATTGGCCTGGATTGCACATGAGATGTGGGGTCGCGGTGTCCCAGTTGGAACCAGCTTTCTATGGAATCCCTAGTGGTCCCCACGCCAGCCCAAGATTAGATCATTACTAATTCTACTTAAACTCAAAAGAAAAGGAATTAGAAAGTTACTATTTCTATTTTAAGTGAGACTTCTAATAATGATAATAGTAGAAAGAGAAGGTTTCTAATTATTGTGAAAGTATGACTTCTATTAATTATTAGTAAGAGAGGATGCTTAGGGATATAAATAAGGGAGAGGGGGGGTTGGACATCCATCCTTGGAATTCACGCCCAGCCCTCTCCTTTGTGCAAGAGTTGCACACCTCTCTCCTCTCTTCGATCTCTCTTCTAGTTTCTCTTCCGGGTTTTTCTCTTAAAGTTCTAGCTGGTTTTTCTCTTGGAGATCCCACTCTCTCCTTGAAGAAAGAGATCTGAGACGGGTTGTAGTGTGAAAGACGATTAGGTCTTAGAGATTTTGATTTTATTCGTGGAAAAGTTCTTCATCCAAGAAAGAGATCAACTTCTCCATTCGAGTACAACCGAGCTCCTAAGGTGTAATCTACTTCCTTATTTATTGTAGATTTCGTGGTTGCTTGTTTGCTGCTGTTTCTATCTTCTAGATACAGTCTTTTACTGTACATAATAATGAGAAATAGGCCATGGATCCTGGATTGGGTTTTGAAGTGTTGACACCAAAAATGTAGCTTTGCCTCTTCAACATCAAAAGCTGCATGGAGCCGCATCATACCACAAATAGGTAGAGCCGCTTCAAGTATCGGATCTTGTCAGAATCAAACAAAAACTGCAAGATCCTTCAAAATAGCTAAAAGAAGGGTACGCATGAAGTTTCGGGACATTTCAACACCATTTGGCCTAACTTCAATCCTCCAACGGCTGAGCAGGAGCTCCCAACGGTAACAATGTCGAAGACATCAAATCTTCAATCAGAGCCTATGGATGGTCTCAAAATACCTGTGAAATGCTCCACGTCAAATTTCAAGTCAAACCGACACCATTTGACCCTCCATCAACTCTCGAACGGCCAAACCAAGCCTCTCCGCAGCAAGAACCATTGACATCACCACTCATCAAACAAAGCACATGGGTAGCTTCTACATGCTTCCAAAGGGCTGCACGTCAAATTTCAGGTCATTCCGATGACGTTTGACCTAACTTTGACGCTCACAAACAAAATCAAGCCTACCGGCGATGGAGCTCCCCGAGACCATGGCATCCAAATCGGAGCTAACGGATCATCTCAAAAAGACTCCAATAGGCTCCCTATCAGATTTCAGATCAATCGGACATCGATTGACCGTACATCAAAGGTCGGCATCTTCCGCGCGGTGAACTCAAGTCTAGCATCGATGGGACCCTAAATGGCTTCAAAACTTAGATAAAAGCCTATGGTTGGTCCTATCTATTGCTTAGGAAGCTTCACCTCAAATTTCAGGTCATTCTGACATCGTTTGACCTAGTCTCAACTCTTGGCGGAAAATCGGCTACAAAGTCTTCGGGTTTTCCAAAACATAGGAAACTTTGTGCTCTGATTTGCACGGCTTCTTGACAGGTTTTCTTAAGGGGAATCAAGCCAATAAATGAGGAGAGATGTCAAGAAAAATACATAAGAAAAAAGAAGCGAAAAAGACGGAAAAATGGCGACCGAACGGCGACCGAAAGGGGACAAATGCCCCATGGTCACCGGCGACCATAGGGATTCGGGTTGCCGGATTTTGCCCAGAAACCCACTTTTTCGGGTACTTTTCGTGTTTCGCAATGTTTGGCCCCTGTGATTTTCTCAAATTCCGATTTTTAAGGCATGATATCTGTCAACCTTCGTCAACATCACGGATCCACTGTCAAAATCATTGGATCATCATCGGACGCCCCGAAATCGCCAACCAGCTAACCAAGAAAGCACACTTTCTACCCAACCGATTGAGAAATCGACTGGACAGATGTTGCCGGACCATTGGCGTCAAGCAATGTCTAAAATTACATTGCCATCCGACATCAAACAACATGCGGATCCATTGATGATCATCGCCAGAAGAATTCCAAAAGGCATAGCGCGGCCCGCGACTCTTCAAGTGACTTAGCGACCAATTAATGAAGTTAAATGACCTTTTTATGGCAAGTTAATGCGGTCATTAACTCATTATTTTGGACGGCCCAATCAGATTCAAGGAAACAGGAGTTACAAGTCCAATTAATCATGGCAATTAACCATGTAACTCCTATCATTATGGAGTTTAATCATGGTAATTAATCATAAAACTCCCATCATTATGGAGATTAAATGCCCATTATTCTCCATCGGTCAATCAGAATCCAAGAGAAAGGAGTTACAAAATCAAGAATTAAATACTTGTAACTCCTCCCATCATGGAGCATCAATGCTATTAATGCCCATAAACCCTCCTAATGGCTACCAAAAGCCTATAAATAGGTGGTCATTCCAAAGGGAAGGGGTCCTGGAAAATTGTCTTGAGAATCTCTGCGCAAAGAAGCTCTCCTACTCTGAAGAAACTCTGCTAAAAACACTACAAGGTGATTAAAGTCCCTTGGGGGGCCACCCCCCTAAGGCTTCCCCTCTTCTTCCATACATCATGGCCTAGATGTGGCTTTTCACCCCATCTACCCAGATTTTTATTGGATATAGGACCTTCCCTTGGTCTTTATCCTTTAAAAATCTGAGGTCCAAGCCAAGCCAAGCAAATTAAAGCATCATGTGTTCTCATCTGAAGGACGATGGCGAAGTCCATACATGACTCACGACCGTCGATCTGAACGAGTCCCCACAATCTCCTGAGAAGTCAGATTCCTTTTTCTTACTTTTCTATTGTATTTTGTATTTTTAAGGCGACAAAAAAATCAAAATTATTGTCTTTCATCATTGATGAGATTTGTAAATCGCCTTTCATGGCAAAATTACCTTCTACGGCACAAAACCGCCTTTCACGGCAAACTAAAGAAAATCGCCTTTCATGGCATTAAAAATATTGTCTCTTTCTTTAAAATATATCTGCAATGGAAAGTTAGAAAAAAAGTTTGATTTCTTTTTCTACTTGTGAATGTGAATCTCTGGATCACCATTTCAAATCCCAAGTAGAATAGAAAATTTGGCATACCCGTACAAAAATGTTGATGCTTGTTTTTTTTTTTCCAACCCGCCGCACCCCGGCGGACCCGGGGCAGAGGTAGGCAACAGAAAGCCGGGTCCATCAAGTTGGCATACCCTGTGGGACTCGTTCATTTGAGAACACGATGCTTAGACTCCTTGGCTCCTTTCTAGTAGGTGGCCTATGTTGGATTTTGCATCTTTAAAAAAAACATGGATGGGATTCTCTGGAAATTTCTGTCTTTGAGTTTATTTCCCTTCTTTCTCTTCTCAAACAAAAAAACAGTTTTTTTTTTTTTTATCGTTGGGTTCAGATTTGAGAAATTCTGGTTTTTTCCCTTTCGGATTTAGTGCTCGTGGAAATCGCTGAGCCTGTATTCGGATTGGAATACCATTTGCTCTCTTTTGTGAATCCAATCTTGACTTTTTTTTTAAAAAAAAATTTTTAGATTTCTCTTTTTTGGATTTAAATTGGAGAAACTTTGGTTATTTCATTTTTGTACAATGGCTCGCGGAAATCGCTGAGCCAGCGTTCGGATTGGGAGGGGCCATCTCCCTCTCTTGGATGGGTCCATTAGTAATCTTTCAAAAAAAACAAAAAAAAAAAAAAAAACAAGAAGAAATAAAAATTTTCAGATTTCTCTCTTTTGGATTCAAATTGGAGAAACTTTGGTTATTTCATTTTCGTATAATGGCTCACGGAAATCGCTGAGCCAGCGTTCGGATTAGGAAAAGCCATTTCCTCTCTTTGATGGGATCATTAGTAATCTTTCAAAAAAAAAAGGGAAAAAAAACACATTACAGTTACACCAATTGCGTTCTTTGACCAAAGTGAATCTAAAAAAAGCTTTGTCCAGAGTGTGGAGGCAGCTAGACTGTTTGAGGCAAGGGTCCTTCAAACGATTTCATTAAGTAATCCTACCCTTACCTGGGGGCTAATCTATCCACTAAGGTTTCATAAGACCGAATTGGAAGACCTATGTGTACTCTTCAAAAAAAAAAGTCTTCAAAAACTTTTCTTTTCAAAAAAAAAAAAAAACCTTCCGTCATTATTAAATTCAAATCTGAGAAATCCTAGTTCCTTCCTTTTCGGATTTAGTGCTCGCAGAAATCGCTTAGCTTGTATTTGGATTGGAATGCCATTTGCTCTCTTTTGTGAATTCAATCTTGACCTTTCAAAAAAAAAACTTCCGTTATTTTCAGATTCAAACCTGAGAAATCCTGGTTCTTTCCTTTTCGGATTTAGTGCTTGCGGAAATCGCTGAGCCTGTATTCGGATTGGATTACCATTTGTTCTCTTTTGCGAATTCGATCTTGACCTTTCAAAAAATCCAATCTTGTGTCCTTCCCAAGGATGTGATTTGCAACATTTGTGTCTAGCGGTGCTAGTACGCCCTTTCAGGTCTACTGTATTCGCAACCGACACATTTGTATCTCCAACCTTATATCATTTTACCTCAAGTGAGCTTCGCTTCTCGGTAACTTGAATTAAGGTTTACAATTGCTTCTAGCAGTCACTGGAACGCTCATTTTGAGCTGACCATACTTGTGTTTAGAACAATTGTGCCCTCTTTGGCTTTTTGCCTTCTTCATTACACTCAAGACGAGCCATGCCCCCTGAGCAATTTGAAAAGACAAAACCATAGTATTTTCCATTTATAATCACCATATTCTTGTGATTACTAATGGATGTGGTCTTGTTTCAGAAGTTTCCCAAAAAACTAACAATGATAGCTTCATTAACCATCACCTTCGATGAGAACAAGTACCAACTCATGCTTCAAGAGAAGCAAAGCAAGCGCACTTGCAACCGCCCTGCCAGCTGCCAAAGCGACGTCTCCCTCAGCAACTCACAAAAAACTGGGTCGACCTCTACTCCCCAGACTATCATCTTCGAGTCATTGGGACCATTCCCACTCCCCGTAGGAGAATTTGCATCTGCTAAAAGGTAGAAAACCGTCCCTGAACGAGTCACTACCCCGGCAACAAAGGAGGTCATCAAGAAACCTAAAGCCCGTGGCAACCTCGCAAAGCCTCAGCCTGCAAAAAAATCAGGTCTGCCCCAAGACTTGGTCACCGAGACCTTCTCCAAAACGAAGAAAGTCCCAAACATCTGCAAGGCCAGCGTACTTGGCCCCTTGTAAGACCCCGACCCCTAATTTTCGCGATTAGTGTGCTTTAAGCTGTGGGTTAGTTCTCTAAGTGAGATTTGAGCCTAATTGACTTAGATCATGGTTTATAATATTTTTCTATAGCTTTGGGGAATTTTGAGGGCGGTTGGACCCAGTCTGACAGCCCGGGGATGCCTTGGGCTATACGTGTCAGCGTGGGGGATTGTTCTTGATTTTGAAAAATTATAATTTTGGTTCCTTTTGATAGGTCGAATTATTCCTAACAACTTTTGTGTTTAGACCTACCCCATTTGAAACCCAGAAAATCGGTTTTTCAGCCCGGAGGGCAAAACAGTCTTTTCACATTTAAATCTGAGCCCAAATTTTGAAATTTCAAAACTATGCCAAATTTATACTTTTTGGAAACTAGATATTTCGACGATCGATTTTGTCTTCTTCGTCGATTTCATCCGGGGCCCGCAAGACCATGATTTAGCCATTTTAAGTTTCAGTTGTATTGGGCCCCACATTTTCCACTTTCCCACTTAAGTCATCTCCTTCATCACCCACGTTCATGAATCCATTTGTTCCTACAATTTTTCTTCAAGAGAAAACTGAGAAGAGAGCTTTTCTCCTCTACTTCTTCCCCTTGCATGTCTCACCTCTAGGCTTCCAAATAAAAATCTGATCTCATCTCCCTCTTCCTCTCCTCCCAAGCTTTCCATTGTCACCTTTTTCTTGGAGATCCCAGCTAGATAGCCCCTTCATTTTCTTCTCTTCTTCTTGTTTAACTAGCTCCAGGTGAGTTCTCTTCTCCTTCTCTCAAATGGGGTTTTTGAGCCTACAAGGATTATGTTTTTCAAACATACAAACCCATTTTCGAAATGGGTCTTTTGATTTCAGAATTAGTTGGCTTTTTTAGGTTCATTTCTTAGGGTTTTTGTAGAGTTTGGCTCAGCTCGTGGGTAGGATTCTTGAGAAGTTCTTGGATTGGCTATTGGATCAAAGGCAAGTGATCTCTTTAGTATTTCCTAATGCACGTTTAAGTGTAGAGATTATTTTGGATTCAAATGCTAGATTTCCAATGTTAGTTTTACACTAATGTGATATTATTATGCTTGGGATATTTTAAACACATTTGTAGGCTTGCATGCATATGCCAATTTCGATTTTGAAAAGCTCTCAATCAGTCAAGTTGAATGTTGTTTTGGATTCACAATTTTCTTGTTTTGTTAGCTTGATTGGTGGTTATTATTGGATGAAATGTATGAATGTGATGGTTGTTAAAATTGTGTAAAAATGGCCCTTGGAGAGCATGGAGGCTCAGGGGATGTACAGGGATTTGACAAAGAAGGGAAGGAAGTGGAATGGGATGAGAATGGAGGAAGAAAGAATTGCAAATCTGACTTGAACTGGGCTGCCACGCACAGTCGGTAAACTGGCAGCTAACCGACATGCTCATTTCGGTCAGCCGACAGCTAACCGACTTCAGTTTGGTTCCACTTCCAGAAGCGTGCTTAGTGACAGTGAATCGTCGTTCAGCTATCGGCCAACCGACATGCACAACCTCGGTCGACCAACAGCCAACTGAGCTCAGTTCGGCTCCTTTTCCAGAATGGTGAATCTCTTGGCTGGGACCAGTCGGTCAGCTGGAGGCTAGCCGATAGGTGACTGAGAGCTGACCGAATTTCAGGATGGACTTATTTTGTGTGATTTTCTAAGGAAATGAAAACTAGAATATGTTGAGAGACTTATATCTTGGTATTGTGTATTTGAAACTTGAAATATCTAATAACATCGGAGCACCAAACTATCTTTAAACACCAATATTTGAGCTTCAAGTGCACGGTGATCAAATGAAGGGTCTTAGCATATACTTGAAGGTCTGTTTTGAAAACTTAGTCTTGACATGAAGAATATCATTTTGTACTTGTTTTGACTTACAAGAGTTTATCTTGCTCGGGTATCGTTTTGCACTTGTTTTAACCTACAAGTATCAGTTTTGTTTTGGGTATTGATTTGCACTAATTGTGATCTACAAGTATCAGTTGTGTTTTGAATTGTTTAAAAACTTTGTTGGGGAACACTTTTCAGCCTTATTTCGCTATGGCTTATGCTACTCTTGTCTAGTTCGCTTTGCATTGTTTTGATAAGTGCTTTCCCCTATTTTGATAAGTTTTGTACAAGTATCGACATGTTTTGTGCATACATGAATATCATAGAATACCGCTGAGCTTGGACTGCCCTCTCAGTCCGATCCACTAGTTAGGGGGTCCTTAAACATAAGGACAATCTGCAGATTAGTCGTGTATTTATACACATTCTTGTTTTGTCCTGTTCTGCGGTCGGTTTTCCCGCCCACCTTGTGTGGCTCGGGCTTTCGTTTTGTTTCATTTCCTTTCGTTTTGTTTCGTTTTGCTTGCTCTTGTCATCACGTATGACGGAGAAAGGATGAGCTCAATATGGATTCATGAATCATGATGTTTTCTCGCAATCATGCTAGCTTTGTCTTGTTTTTTGTTCTTGTACTGTTTTAAATTCATTAAATGACTTTAAACACTAGACAGTATGTACTCATGCTAGTTTTGTCTCATATCTCGTTCGTGGACTTTTGTTTTCTTGATATGTATATCGTTCAAGCATCGTTTCAAGATTTGTAAACTGTTTTAAATTCAGTATATGGTTTCCTATAAATTTTAAATGATTCGTACTCATGCCTAAATTGATCACCTGCCAGACCGTCTTGTCTGACCCTGTTTGTTTGGTGCCTTTGGTAGCAGGTTCTCGTCTCGAGCTAGAACGTGTGCAGAGGGCCGTAGAGCCACGAGTTTTGCATGATTGTTTTGTTGGTGACGTCATGTAGACGTTGTGCGTGACATCGGAGATTCGTTATACACCAGGGTAGTTGTCAGATGTGAATTTTGATCCTCCCCCCCCCCCCCCCCCCCCCCCGCGAGAGGGGAATCGCCGTTCAACAGTGTGAGATAAAAAAAATACATCGAAAATAAGGATTCCGACTACCCTCAAAATCGACGGATCACGATCGTCAGTTACGGATTTGGCCATAACATCGTGCTTCGACGAAAGCCGAAAGAATGCAGGAGGAACATGGGGTGGGTTCTTCTCTCGTCTAATGTGCCGCCGGTGACACACGACAGTTGTCTCATCACTTAATTTGGGTCTTTCAATTTGGGTCGAACTTGGGTCAAGGGTCAAATTACGGGCTCCAAGATAGGATTGTAGTGAACTAGATAGGGCAAATCAACATCCAGGGGGTGCAGACTAGTTAAAATTAAATCCAAGTACTTTAGAATTAAATGCAGTAAAACGGAAACAAACTAAGAAAATAAGGGGGAAAGGTGCCAAATATTTAGAAGAGGATTAACCCCGCTCTCGGGTACCCCCTTGAATGTCCTTTGACTACCTAGGGTTTAAAGGCAGATTCTTCGAATCGAAAGAATAATGCAAACGAAACTTCGAGTTGTGATTTTTGTGGGTTTGCGTGCGATACGCAAGTGATAAAATTACATGGCCGATGATCGGCCAGAAGTAAGATAAAAATGGTCGATGTTGGGCCGGGATTGATTGAGGGTGGCCAATGATGGGCCGGTAGTACATAAACTGATATTGGGGTGTATGAAATCACTCGTCTCGTTTCGTCATTCTCATTAATTCAGGTTCTCAGAATCAGCCTCTATTCCCTTTAATCATTGAGTTTAGATAAATATTTGGCACCAAAGGTGGGGGAAAAGAGAAGAAAATATTTTTGGGATTGGTTTTGTTGGTTTTATAGTTTTTTCTGGATTTTAATAATTGGGGCTAGAAGGGCCTAACTAGGAGAGTTCCTACTTAGATTCAATCTAATTGTTCCATTTCCATAATGGATCTCTACCATATCCTAAGGTCCTAACCGCCCACATCCACTCTCCCGGTCCCTTAGCGGGGCCCGTAGAGAGAGTGGGACCTAATTTTCGGATTAATGAAACTAGGGTAGTCTAAGCTGGCTAGGGGGAGACCTAGATCTAGGTCCAGGGTCTGACCTAATCAGTCTGGGCTATAGTCTAATTTCTAACTCTAATTTATTAATATTTTGGGTTTTTTTAATATCTTTTACTTTGTTTTTGGTCTTTTCGATTTTTATTATTTTTATTTTGTTTTTATGTATTTATTTATAAAGCCTAAAATCCTAAACTGATTTTTCCTAATGAAATTGGATGAGGAAGAGAATGAATTACTAATTTTTTATTTTATTTGATTATCCTGAATAATCTTGAATTTCCTAAATGAAGTTCCCTAATCCTAGTGAGAGGGGAGGAGAGAAAAGAATTCTATTTAGCCTAACTATTTTTAGTTAATAGGATCGCTAAAGTTCTATTTTTAATTTTTACTTTTCACTTTATTATTTTGTTTTGTTTTTTTTTTGGGGTTTTTGTTTGTTTTTATTTTTTATTTTTCAAATGAGATAGGTAGTCATAAATTCCATTGAGTTAAGTTTGAACATGGAAGATAAAAGTAAAGAAAATGCAGCTAATTGTATGATGAATGGGCATGTTTTATGTATGGACAGGTTTAATACTAGCTAGGAATAATTTAAAATAAGCAATAAAATTGGAAATTTACTAAATGCATGGGCATGTTAGATGCATAAAAAATAAATAAATAAACATAGGCAACACACAGTGAATTAAAGAGTTAAATGCACCGAGTAAATAGCAAAAATGAAACTGGGCTGTGCATGCACGAGTTGGATTGGTGAGTGGGTCGGCTTGGGTTAAACAGATGGGCTGGGCAGGTAGATGACGAGTGCAAAAGTGTGGGCTCGGCTTAGCTGCAGTTGTGGTTGGGCCTAATTTAAAAGGGGTTTGGTCGAGACTAGGCAGCAGGGGTGTTGGATGGAATGGGTTCCCGTGACTACATGGCCTCAGGCAGGCCCCTGGGAGGATAAGAAGGCTGGTGCAGTTCAGTGGGTGCAATAGTGATGGAAGAATACCCAATGGGTGTGCAACAGTGCAGTGAAGGGGGGAGTGGGAACGAAGGTGAGGTGCGGAGGTGCTACAGGGGCGTGACCGAGGACGTAGGTGGGAAGGGAGGAGCAGAGAGAGAGAGGGACGGAGGGAGAAGTAGAGAGATGGGGATGGTGATAGATGAAGCGAGAGGGAAGAGATAGAGAGAGCAGAGAGGGAGACAGCAGGGAGATAAAGAGAGAGGAGGGGAAGAAAGGGCGGCTTGGAGGTGGGCGCTGCAACGGGCGCAGGCCAAGGGAAGAGGAGAGGTGGAGGGAGACGGGTGAGAGAGAGAGATGGGTCGCAAAGGGAGAGACAGAGAGGGAATAGGGATAGAGAAAAGAAAGGGCAGACAGAGCAGAGAAGGAGAGAGAGTGGAGGGAGAAGGGAAGGAGAGAGAGAGAGAGAGCGAGTGGAGGGGAAGAAAGGGCGGCGTGGAGGTGGGCGTTGCAACAGGCGCAGGCCAAGGGAAGAGGAGAGGTGGAGGGAGACGGGTGAGAGAGAGATGGGTCGCAGAGGGAGAGACAGGGGGAGCGGAGAGGTGGAGGGAGACGGGGCGAGAGGGAAAGAGTGGGATGAGGGGCAAGAGAGATGAGAGGAAGACACAGGGAGAGGAGGAGAGTGAGGGACGTGTGTACAGAGTGATACAGAGAAGGGGAGAGGAGCTGTACCTGGCGCAGGGGAAGGCGACACGTGAAGTGAAGGAGGAAGATGAAAGCTGCTGCTGCGTCTGGCAGTGCTGCTTTGGGCTGGCGTGCTACTGCGGCGAGATCTGGCTTCCGTGGGGTTGCTGCTGCGTGCATCTGGAGGAATAAGATGGAAGGCGCGAAGGGGCGAGGGGCTGCTGCGACGGACGCCAGTGATGCTGCGTGAGATGGGCTTTGAAGAAGGGAAGATGATGGTGGTGTGTAAGACGGGTGGAGAAGATGGGCTGCAACGACTGGGTTTGAAAGGGATCTGAGGGCGAGGGCACAATGAGCTGTGATGGAGTGGGTTCTGGGCAGGTTGGTAAGCGATGAAGGAGAGAGCTGGCTGGCATGAGAGAGGAATGGTGATGGAGAGATCTGCGCCTGGGGAAGAAGATGGAGCCTGGGAGGAGATGGGTTGGATGGAGGATGATGGGCGCACAGATGGGAGAGGGGAGATGGGGAGACGGGTGCAGGGGATGGATGTACATGAGATGGGTTGCGGGGGAGACGGAGTTATGAGATGGAAGGGAGAGATGGGAGATGATGTGTAAGAAGATTGCGCCTGGGTGATGGGGAAGATGAAGATGGGAGGTGGATCTGGGAGGCCTGGGATCTGCGCAGGGATGTGAACGAGAGGGGAGATGTGATGGGTCTGAGATGGAGAAGGAGATGATCTGGATGGAGGTGATGGGTAGTAAAAGCTGGGTTCTAGATGGAGGTTCTGCGTGTGATGAAGGAGATGGACATGCGTGAGAAGATGATGGAGCCCTGGAATGCGTGGGATGATGAGATGGGATGCAGATGGGTGAGAAGATGATTGATTCTGATTGTGGGGAGAGAGATCTGGGAGAGGTCCGGGAGGCAGAGGATGATGGGAGGCATGGGAGGCGATGGACAGTTGCTGGAGGATGGTGGTCAAGATGGTGGAGGTTGGTGATGGTGGGTTGTAGGGGAGAGATAAGAGATGATGATGGGGTGCTGCGTGAGGGAGATGGAGTTGGGGAGCGAGGAAGGAGGCCAGGGAGAAAAAGACCTGCGCATGTGTTTTTTTGTTCTATCCGGTGAAGTGGGGAGAAAGCCTTGGAGTTTGAAATCGAAACGGAGTGAGAGATCTCAGGGGTTGGGAGAAAGATGACCGTATAAGATGAGCTTTGTAGGAGATCTACGTCTAGGACGAGAGCCCTGGGGGATAGAGATTGCCTCAAGGGAGTTGGAGATGACGAGGGAGAGAGAGATCCCAGGAGGGAGGGGAGAGTTTCCCGGATCTGGGACCTGTCCTCTCCCATGCAGCTAATGGGCCGAGTCGGGTCAAGTCAAGTTCACGTATGGGTTGGGTTTGGTGAACTGGATCTGGTGGGTTTGGATCCGGGTTTAATGGGTTGGATTAGAACAGGTTCAGCCTGGGTTGAAATTCATTAGGTCAGGCCTGCTGGGTTTGGATCTAAGAGGAACTAATTCGGGTCTAGAAGGTGGGGTCCGGTGGAGATTGGTCAGGTTATCATTACTAGGGCCCATGTTTCGTAGATTTCAATCCGCTCGTCGGATTTCGACATTCTACATATCGACGGAAAGCTCTTGGCGAGTAGGTCATGATGAACCAATTCTCAGGGAAATTTGAGGTCCATAAATGATAAGTGATTTTTCATGCGGGTGCCCCTGGGGTGTGGGACCTGCTGTCATGATTTTTGATCCGCCCATCAGATCTTGGAGTTCTATATATGGGTGGAAAGCTCTCGACGAGTAGATCACGATAAGCCAATTCCCGGGGTGATCAGAGGCCTAGAGACGACAGGTGACTTTTGACTCGGGACCTAAGCAGGACATCATTGAGTAGGGTGGACTGAATTGCCCCTCATAGGGTGCCAAAATGAGGTGTCTACAGTATGCCCCTCTTTGGAGGACAGCACGTACAGAGTTGTTCTCCAAAGATAAGGAGACACATACTCATGCCTCCGTTTGAGCCTTTGGGCTCAAGGGAGTGGCAGCCTATGAGGGTGAGGTTGAACTGGCTCGAGGGAATCGGGATGAGGTTGTTCTAGGCCACTTAGTCAATTTGGTCTCTTTCAGGATCGAGCCAAATCAAGTGATGGGTGAGGATCCTAGGGGACGTCACCTCCTGCCTTTCCACTATCCACCCAAAATTAAATCCCTACAAAGTGGATCATCCTACTCGGGGGGTGTACAAAGTGTCAAAGCAGGATTCTGAAAGCGCATGTTATGGTAATGATATTAAATGTAAGAGCACAAGTTTGGAAGATAAAGTTCGGGTTTTTCAGTTCAGCGACACTTACCTCTTGGATCCTATTCCTTTCGGTGTGGTGGCCCTCACATTTTCACTACAATAAATCCTGACTAGAAAGAAAGAAGGGAGCAATGCCTCGCCTTGCGGCGAAATTAGTACATAAATGTGCCAAGTGTGTATGTTATGCATGTGATGATGTTAAGCATGATGTGGAATGAATTAGAGTGCTAGTATTTGTACTAGTGCTAATGCGAGGCATGTCCTCGACATCATTTTGTAGTCATGACATCAATCGTCCACCACCATGATAATCAATAAAGATAAAAGAAAATAACAAAAATGCATCCACCACATGCAAGGAAAAAGAATAAAAGATAAGCAGCGGGGCCCCATCCTTCGGATGTAGGTAGATCGAATAGGAAGTTGAGATCGAAAGATATCTAAAACTTATCCAAAGCCCACACATAGCATGAAACAGTACACATCCGATACCAGGACTAGAGGCAAATCGTTATTGGCTAATCCAAAATAAAGGGCTGATCATTTTCCGGCTGATAGTATATCTCGTTTTGAGAGGAGTCGTGCACAAAACATGGTATCCACGTAGGGTTTTGGATCAAGGGTTAACCAAGGAGGTGTGAGGCATATTTACGTAGGTGCATATATATGAGAAAAAAAAATGCCCCAGCATATGGGGTGACATATGTAATCGATCCCCGAAACAAAACAATGTATAACCTATCTTGCATTCAACCACAAGGCATTAGTAACAAAAGCATGTATGAGGTGAGAGTGTGTGGATTGGTGAGTGTTTGTGACAACTGTGCATGTGATAGGACCTGAATTAGGAAGCCGTGCAGAATAAGTAAGTACTCATATGCGTGTGTGTACGCATGTACATATATGTATATATAAAAATGCCCCAGCGTAAAGCTGGTGTGTATTCTTGCTGGGAGTGAGAGAGTTAAGGTGGTCTAGCTCTCTGATCCATGGCTGCTAGTTTGATGATGATGTGACCTTCCCCAACTATCTTTTGGTGATCGATCCCTCATGATTCTTTTCTAGCCGTTTTGGTCCTTTTAGTTGAACTTTGGAGAGTGCTAGGCTACCCCTGGAATTCATGTGTGAGCACGAGTTTCGTGTGTGGGAGACAGTGAGTCGCCGTGCTTCCTCAGTGTTGTGGTTACCGGCCACTCTCCGCTTGGTTCACTAGGCAAGGTCAAATTGAGACTCTAGGAACTAGATAATCTCGATGAAAGATGGCTCGAAGCCCTACAAAGTGTTGAGCTTTACCAAGCACGCATGGCAGGATCTCTCGACAAGAAGGTCAGGCAACGTGCCCACAAAAAGGGTGACTTGGTTCTTACGGTGAAAAGGCCAATGGTTTTTGCCCACAAGTCCAAAGGCAAATTCGAACCAAAATGGGAGGGACCTTTCGTCATCGACAAAGTCTTCTCCAACGGCGCATATGCTTTTCTAAACATGGAGGGTGATAGATGTATGCTGCCCATCAATGGCAAGTTCTTGAAGCGGTAATACCCTTGAAGACTTCCTACAACGGGTCAGAGCGATGCCTGCATGGCCAAAGCCTATTCCTATGTACTTGCTCGTCAAACCCACCCCTTTTAGAATTTTCATCCCTATGTTGAAATTCTAAAAACCTAAAACAATGCTTACTTTCAATGTTTCATTGTTCAAAAAAAATCAAACCCCAAAAATCCAAGTTTAGGAGTCTCTTCTCCAACTTGACCAAAACTTTCGATCCTTGAACCCAAAATTAATGGTTTGAAACAAAAGTCAGGACTTAGGGATTTCCACCCTAGTCCACCCCGACTTTTACCACCAAAAATGGTTTTGAGTCAAAATTTACGACCCTCGTGTCTTTAAACAAAAAAATGGTTTTTCAAATAAAAAAAACCGTGGGGAAGCGACATTTAGTCGATATTTACACAAAACCCAAAAATCGGAAGGATGCGAACCCCATTCGATACTTCCAAAATCTCAAATCGTAAGGAAGCGACACCACGTCGATACTTGCAAAATTTCCAAATATCATGGAGATGCAACGTTTCAGTTGATATCCACAACCCAAATTCAAAACAAAAACAAAGGTTCGAAAAAACCTCAAATTTCAAAAAAATCGTGGGGAGGCGACATTCCATCGATACCCACATAACAAATTTAAAAAAAAAAAGGCAGGGAAGCGACATTCAGTCGATACTTGCACCAAAACCCGCAAGGAGGCGACACTCCACCGATACTCGCAACGAATGAGCAAAGAAGCGACATTCCATCAATACTTGCAATATCATTCAACAGGGAGGCGACTCTTAGTCGATACTTGCATTTTGAAAACCAAAAACATGGCTCTCATGCCAAAAATCAAAAACCTGGTTTTCACGCCAAAAATAAAAAACCTGGCTTTCACACCAAAAATTAAAAACCCGGCTTCCACACCAAAACCTAGCTTTCACGCCAAAAATCAAAAATCCGGCTTTTATGCCAAAAACCTGGCTTTCATGCCAAAAATCAAAAAAAAAAATCTAGCCTTCATGCCAACAAAACAAAACTTGGTTTTCATAAAAACTCGGCTCTCATGCCACAAAATCTGGCTTTCACGCCAAACAAACAAAAACCGGCTCTCATGCCACAAAAAAATTTTTGGCTCCTATGCCACCAAAAATTAGCTTTCATGCCACAAACAAAACTTGGCTTTCACGCCACAAAAACCTGCTTTTATGCCAAAAACCGGCTCCCATGCCACAACCAAAATTTTGGCTCCCATACCACAAACAAAAACGGCTTCCATGCCACAAAATTTTGGCTCCTATGCCACCAAAACTTGGCTTTTATGCCATTTAAAATTCGGCTTTCAACCCATCAAATAACCAGGCTTTTTGCCACAAAATCTGGCTTTTATGCCCAAAACAACCATTTGACAAAATATTTTCATAAAATGACAACCTTTTGATCAAATTTTCAAACAAACGTTCTCATCCACCTTTTACTTATTTTCATTTTTAAAAAGAATTTAAGTGAAATGAGGGAATACAAAAAAGAAGGTGCCAAAAAATGTTTATACATAGAGGTGCCAGAACAAAAGAAGAAAAGTTTGTTACAAAATCAGGAGACTAGTCTGACATGGTCTTCAGCCAAAGACTTTACTCCTCAAGTAGACTCTTGGCCTTAGCCTCCAAAGCTTCCAGGCCACTTTTCTTCAAAATTTTCCCATAAAATGCGGCAGGCCATCGCGATCCATCTTCAGCAAGTGGAAGCTCTTCCCAGATAATTTTCCACTGTTCATATTCCTGAGTCTTCTTTCAAAGATTGCTTTCAGCCTCCTCAACTTGGCGAATGAGAGTCCTCTCTCTATCGCGAGCTTTCACAATAGCAGTCCACTTGGCAGCGGCTTGTTCTTCCAATAGCTCAAGGCGCTATCTGGCCTTAGTGACCTCCCTATCGAGATGGTGTTGGTCCTGTGTCAGCTCAATAATAGCCAGCTCGGTGACGTTCCTCTCTCGAACGAACTACTTCCGAGTCCGCGAGATCTCGTCCAGTTCAGATTTGACCTCGCCAGAAGGCTTCAAAACATCTCGTTTAAGAAGTCACCGTTTGGAAAGCTCTTGGTCTCAATCCATTTGTTGTCTAGAGCGATGACTTCATCAACAAAAGCCTTGGCACTTGCAATGTCCAGCCCAACCTCTTCGCTATCAGCAAGAATGTCCTGCACATGCTTAATCATGCTGAAGTCAGCTTCCAAATGGCCAGAAGAAAGAGTCTCGACCCATGAGCTCAAGACTTTCTTCAACACCTTCCTCGCAAACTAAAGGGAGGGCTCAGACGAAGACTCGCCATGCTCCGTTGGTCGACTGCCCATGTCATACACCATTGGAAGAGTAATCAAGAAGCTCTTTCCAATCGGAGCCGCTGGAGAGGGAAAATCAGCATGCGTACTCGCCTCTGCCTCATCAAAACTAGTAGAAGAAGCCCCTACTCCTGGATCAGCCACGGGCACCCCCTGCTCTGGCTGTGGGAATGATAGAGGAACTTCTCCTGTCACTTCACAGCCTGCCAATGAAAGAAGAAAAGGTATGAATATGATCTTGTCAAAAATCAATACCAAGACTATTACTATATACCTTCTTCGACGACTGGCGGAATGTTTTCTGCCTCCATGAACTCATCCGAAGCATCGTCAATAGTTGCATCCATGGATGGCTCGAAGTCGTTAGAATCCTCTGGCAAGTCCGCTGGCAAGAAAACAAAAATATGTCAGCAAGTGGCGGTAAAAAAAAAAAAACAAAAAAAAGGGGGGCAAAGAAAATCATACCATGAGAAGATTCTGGATCTACTCCAGAGTCCCTTGGTGCTTCCTCAGATGCCACGATTGGATCTATCACCACCTCACCGACCGGAACCTCGCGCATCATCAAATCATCATCTTCTGCCAAAAGAAAGAAAGCAATCGATCAAAACAAAATCCTCAGAAGCGGAAAAAGAAAGAAGGATGGTCATACCATCACTACAAATCTTTTCTTTTCGACTCCTCTTCTCTGGAGGCTCATCGTCATCCCCTAATGCCTCCTCAACAATGGTGAGAGGAACTTCCAGATCAGGAGAGTCTTCGTGCCGTGTCTTATTTCGGCGTTGTCCTCTTCTCCTCTTGCTCCTATGGGACGATTTACTAGAAGTACCCGTCCCACAATCAAAATCGGGCCTCTCGCCAAAGTCCTCACTAGATGGTCTGCTCTTGCCTGTAGACCCCATGGAAGCCTTTGCCCACTCTGCTTATGTCCAAGCAGCGACCTCAGCCTCCTCCTCCGCAAGCTGTTCCAAGACCTCACCAGGTATCTCTTGTGCAGCTCTCGATTTAATGATGTCCTGATCATTGAGAAAACATATTTTGTGCTTTTCTCCGGAAAGGAAAGCCAGAACTTCCTCTCGGCGGATCCCATCTGATTTCCCAAAACCCTTCCCAGAAGACTGTTTTACATCGAGCTCCTTCTTGAAAAGCCCCCGGTACACTGAAAAGCTCTCCACAAACCACTTCGTAAAGCCAACAGTCCGGAAGGTGGGCAACTCAGGATAAGGAATCATGGCGGTAGTGTCTTCCGCACTATAAAAGGCCCATGCATTCCTCCCGCCCTACAGACCTCCAAAACGCTTCACCTTACTCGAAGGCGCTCCAACAACGCCTTGGGAGAAGCCCAACTGCAGCACAAAACGCGAAGGAACATACGCTGGATGTCGACGAAAAGATGTCTACAGTACCCCATCGTGCCGACACATACGTTGAAAAGCCAAGCTTTCTCTGCATTGGTCAAAAAATAATGTCTCCCCGACCCTACCCTAGTTGAATCACGAGAGACACCAAAATCAAAAGCCTTCTTCCGCAAATCCGAAGAAAGTTTCATTGAAGACTGCCCCATCTCGACATCCCAGAATCGTCGGATCCTCAAACGGGAAGATAAAAGAGATTCGGAAACGGGCTTCCCTCTAGCCAACCGAATCATAAACAGGTTATCATCCTATGCAACGCCCAATCGGTGGAAACCAAGACAGTGGTATACATACCACAAATAAAGGATATGGGCTGAAAAGACCCTATTCATGGGAAGCCTGAGCCAAACTAGGAAAGTAGTAGCCTGCAATTCGATACACAAATAGGAGTAAAGAGCAGGTACCAAACCAAGCCGCTCTCCAAACGCCATCTGACAAGCCGGAAAAATGCAGTGCGGCCTGATATGCATTCCATCTCCTCTAGCAAAAACAGCCACACCCAACCAATAAGTGAGGTAAACAGCGAGATCTCTCCGCGATGCAATGTCAGAATAAATGGCGTATGTGTTTGCAAAGAGTTCCTTCAAATTTTCTCGCATGGCGGAGATCTTCTTCGAACCCGGGTTCTTAGCCCTGGCTTCCTGGGTCATACTCTCAGAAGACTCCCCGCTATCAAAGAAGTTGGAAGACAAAGAGCTACCACTCTTCCAACTGCTGCACCGAACTTTCAAGCCCTCCTTCTCCTTCAAGAAATCGTAGAAGGTGATGAGCTGAAAGTACAAAAGCCTGAACTCCTCAGACTGCTCCTCAAGGACACTGTGAATAGGCATAAACTCTTCATAGAGTTTGCCGAGGATAGGCAGCCCGGTGATGGCTCTCAGTTCCTTTAAAGAAAAACCAATCTCACCGTTCGTGACAACAAAGGTGTTGGTTTATGGAAGGAATGACTCCGACATGGCCATGAAGACTTCATCAGAGAAAGCCACGGTTCGCTGAAAAGCGCGAACCGCATCAAAAATCTCCGCCTCCTTCAGAATGGCACCGCCAACCTACAGGATGTGATCAGTCCACGACTAACAGCTCGAGTCAACACTGAAACGGCCACGAAGTTGAAAAGGCTTCACCCAATTGCTACCATCGCCCTTGAAAATACCAAGGCCCACCGATCTCAAATCGACCGAAGGATAATCTGAACCTTGGTAACCGCTGGCCGGCATCAAAATGTCCATACGGGCAAGTGACTTCTTTGCATAACCAGAAGGGCTGCCAATAAAAGCCCCTGTCTTGATCACATTTGTCCTCTTCACCCAGCTTGGAGGATCTTCCCTCTTTGAGCATGTGGGGGAAAGGCTCATGATCGAGATAGTCCGATCAAAGGTCGACCGGGTACAAACAGTTCTCTCCTCACCATCAGCTGTGTAAGAGAACTGAAAACATCTCCTTTGGTATGTTGAATCGTCAGGGACTGCATCACCAAAGAAGAAGGTAGGCTTGGGCACACTGCTCTGATCGTCCGTGACCCAAGGACGGTTACTTACCGTAATCCTGTAAAACTCCTCATCCTTGAGAGCGATCAGCTGCTGTCTCGCCTCATCTCGGTTAAGAGAATCACATTCTTCCAAGTTCTTCTCGACATACTGGACCTTCTCCCAGGCCTGCTGTACGGCCACATTAGAAGATCTGGTAGAACGGCGAGGTGCATCGGTGACAGGCTCCTTACCCTTGTTCGTTCTGGAGGAACTACCTGCAAAGGATGGAAAAAAAGAAATCAATCGCCAAAATGACAGAATTTTGCTAAAAAAAAAAGTCCCAGCGAAATTTTGACATGGTCCTAGGGCAATTCCAAAGAAAAGGAAAGTACCCCGAAAAAGAGAGGAAGCTTGAAGATGAGCTCAGCATTGTTGCGAGCTCATAATCAATGGAGAATTCTCAAAGAATGCTCGAACTCAAACATTGCTACGAGATCAAACCAAATCTTCTCAAATCTCTGCAAGATTGGAAAAGGGCTCAACATTGTTGCGAGCTCCAGACTCCAAAACTTGCGAAAGCTCCTCAAAAATCCCCGCAAGACCAAGAAAGGGCTCAACATTGCTGCGAGCTCCAAATTCCAAGACTTGCAAAAGATTTCCAAGTGTGCACTATCATCCTTCCCATTCCATTTTTAAAGAAATGCATAGAAAGAAAGTTGTCATGCATGGGCATCTTGAAATCCGGGAAAGAAAAAAAAAAAGAAGAAAAGAAGACAATCTCTTCCAAAAAAAAAAAAAAAATTCTGCCCACAGGCCATGGCCCACTGCCACGTGGCAGTACTGCCAGGTCCGTACAGACCTATCCATACAGCCAAGGAAAGAAAAAAAAAGAAAAAAAAAGTGAAAAAAAAAACACGGTAAAAAAAGGGGGGAAAACCGTGAAAGAAAAAAAGAGAAAAAGAGAAGAAAAAAGAGAGAAAGAAAGAAGGAAAAAAAAGAAGAAAGAAAAAAAAAACGTGTGAAAAAGAAACAGAGAAGAGAACACCTGGAAAAAAAAAGGAAAAAAAAAGAAGAAAAGAAAAGAGAGAAATTTTTTTCTATTTCTACATGGCTTTTCTTAAGGAAGAAAGAGACTTACTTGAAGCCATTGATGGAGAAGAAGAAGGAAAAGCTTGAAGATCCTTGAACAAGAAGAAAAGTTCTTGATCTTGGAGCACTCTTGAAGATTTTTGCAAAAAGAGAACAATAGCAACAAGAGATCCAACCTCCTTGCTTTTATAGAAGAGAGCAAACCAAAAGAGGAAAGAAGGAAAGAAGTAAGAAGGTAAGTGCTAAAAATTAGTAACCTTCCTAGAAGAAAGGGATCTTGAGATATTCCTTCCCAAGCAGGAGATTCTTTGAGAAATTCTCTCCAAAAAGAGAGGGATTGTGAGAAACTTTCTCCCAAAGAAAGATACTTTGAGAAAATCTCTCCCAAAATCAAGGAAACTTGAGAGATTCTCTCTCCAAGTAAGGATATTTTTAGATATTCTCTACCCAAAAGAGATATCTTTAGATATTCTTCAGAAAAATGACACCACATGAGATCTAAGCCATCTTTAAAGCTTAAGGTCCCATGGGTTAACCCACATGAGCTAGGTTTGACCACCTAGGCACTAAAAGTGGCTTTTAGTCAAAATTCCTCTTACCAAGAGCATACAAAAATGGTCCCATGCCTCCTTTGAGTTGATTGGGCCATACAAAAAAAAAATCCAAGCCTCATGAGTTTTCAAAAAACCAAACCATCTCACCTCATGAACCAAATTAAGCCAAAACCTTGAAATTGAGATTCCACAAAAAACCCAAAAACCACTCCAATGGACCCAAAATTGTCCCAAAGAGTGACAAAAAAACCAAACCATGGTCCCCTAACTTGCAACATACAACTTGTTGGGTCACAAGACCAAAACCAAAAACCAAATCCCGGTCCCCTAACTTGCCACATACAGCTTGTTAGGTCACAAGACCAAAATCAAAATCCAAAATCCTACCCCCTAACCTGCCACATACAGCTTGTTAGGTCACAAGGTCAAAAACCAAAAACCTTCTTAACCGCCTAATGTGCCACATAAAGCCTTTAGGTTCACAAGGTCAAAAAGAAAACTCCAAAACCCAAAAACCCAATCCAAATGTCATTCTCAAAATTTTTCCTTGAGATGGTACGTAATCTCTCTCACTGTCATAAAATCCCCTTGGAAACTCAAAAGGCTACTTTATCAGAAGAGAAATGCTCAGAGACTCTTGGTCAAATCAGAAGTTCTCCTTCAAAGTTTTCTTCGAGGCACATCGACTGCAAAAGCTATGCAATTCGTCGCTGTACCTCGAGGGGCCATTTGTTGACACAAAAAATGTCGCTTTACCTCCTCAACATCAAAAACTACATGGAACCGCATCCCACTACAAATAGGCAAAGCCGCTTCAAGCATCAGATCTTGTCAGAATCAAACAAACACTACCAGATCCTTCAAAATAGCCAAAAGAAGGGTACACATGAAGTTCCGGGCTATTGCGACACCATTTGGCCTAACTTCAATCCTCCAACGGTTAACAAGGAGCTCCCGGTGGCGACAATGTCGAAGATAACAAATCTTCGATCAAAGCCTATGGATGGTCTCAAAATACCTCCAAAAGGCTCCACGTCAAATTTCAAGTCAAACCGACACCGTTTGACCCTCCATGAACTCTCGAACGGCGAAATCAAGCCTCTCAGCGGTGAGAACCACCGATGCCGCCACTCATCAAACAAAACACGTGAGTAGCTTCTACATGCTTCCAAAGGGCTGCACGTCAAATTTCAGGTCATTCCGACGACCTCTGACCTAACTTTGACGCTCATAACAAAATCAAGCCTACCAGCGGCGGAGCTCCCTGTGACCATGGCATCCAAGTCGGAGCTAATGGATCGTCTCAAAATGACTCCAATAGGCTCCCTGTCAAATTTTAGGTCAATCGGACATCGGTTGACCATACATCAAAGCTCGACATCTTCCGAGCAGTGAAATCAAGTCTAGCATCAACGGGACCCCAAATGACTTCAAAACTCAAATAAAAGCCCATAGGTGGTCCTATCTTTTGCTCAAGAAGCTTCACATCAAATTTCAGGTCATTCCGACATCATTTGACCTAGTTTCAACTCTTGGCGAAAAATCGGCTACAAAGTCTTCGGCATTTCCAAAAATAGGAAACTTTGTGCTCTGATTTGCATGCCTTCTCGATAGGTTTTCTTCAGAGGAATCAAGCCAATAAATAAGGAGAAATGTCAAGAAAAATACAGGAGAAAAAAGAAGCAAAAAAACCAGAAAAACGACCGAGAAACGGTGACCGAAAAAGGGACAAAAGTCCCATGGTCACCGACGACCTTAGCCCACGGTCGCCGGTGACCATGGCCCATAGTCGCCGGCGACCCTGGAAATCCGGGTCGCCGGATTTCCGCCGAAACGACGGTTTTTCCGGTCCTTTTTACATTTCGCGATGTTTGGCCCCTGTGATTTTCTCAAATTCTGATTTTTTATGCATGATATCCATCGATCTTCGTCAACATCACGGATCGGCCGTCGAAATCATTCGATCATCATCGGATACTCCAAAATCGCCAATCGGCCGACGAAGAAAGCACACTTTCTGCCCGACCGATCGTGAAATCGACTGGACAGATGTTGCTGGCCCACAAGTACCAATCAATATCTGAAATTTCATGATCATCCGATGTCGATCAACATGAGAATCCATCGATGATCATGGCCAGAAGAATTCCAAAAGACGCGGCGCGGCCCACAACTCTTCAAGCGAGTTGGCGACCAATTAATGCTGTTAATTGACCCGTTTATGACAACTTACTACGGTCATTAACTCATTATTTGGAAGGCCCAATCAGAAGCAAGCAAATGGAAGTTACAAGTCCAATTAATCATGGTAATTAACCATGTAACTCCTATCATTATGGAGTTTAATCATGGTAATTAATCATAAAACTCCCATCATCATGGAGATTAAATGCCCAGTATCCTCCATCGGCTAATCAGAATCCAAGAAAAAGGAGTTACAAAATCAAGAATTAAATACTTGTAACTCCTCCCATCATGGAGCATCAATGCCATTAATGCCCATAAACCCTCCTAAATCGCTACCAAAAGCCTATAAATAGGCGGTCATTCCAAGGAGAAAAGGTCCGAAAAAATCATCCGAAGTGGTCCGGGAAAATTATCCTGAAAAGTCTCTACACAAAGAAGCTCTCTTACTCTGAAGAAACTCTGCTGCAAACACTACAAGATGATTGAAGTCCCTTGGGGGGCCACCCCCCAAGGTTTTCTCTCTTCTTCTATCCAACATGGCCTAGATGTGGCTTTTCAGCCCGTCTACCCGGTTTTTTTATTGGATATAGGACCTTCCCTTGGTCTTTGTCCTCTAAAAATCTGAGGTCCAAGCCAAGCCAAGTGAATCAAAAGCATCAAGTGTTCTCATCTGAAGGATGACAGCAGAGCCCATACATGACTCGCGACCGTCGATCTGAATGAATCCCCACAATCTCCTGAGAAGTCAGATTCCTCTTTCTTATCTTCTATTGCATTTTGTATTTTTTTCAAGAGACAAAAAAAATCACAATTCTTGCCTTTCATCATTGATGAGATTTGTAAATCTCCTTTCATGGCAAAATTGCCTTCTACGACACAGAACTGCCTTTCACGGCAAAACTAAACAAAATCGCCTTTAACGGCATTAAAAATCTTGTCTCTTTCTTTAAAATATATGTGCAATGGAAAGTTAAAAAAAAAGTTTGATTTCCTTTTCTACTTATGAAGGTGAATCTCCGTATCACCATTTCAAATTCCAAGTAAAATAGAAAATCTGGCTTGCCCGTACACAAATTTTAATGCTTGTTTTTTCTTCTGCCCCGCCACACCCCGGCGGACCCGGGGCGGAGGTAGGCCAGAGTGTCACGACGTGGGCCCGAGATTAGGGTTACCACGGCCAAACCCCGAGTCGCGATTACCATACTTACTCCCGTAAACCTCGCATCACCGAAGCCAATACTTGATTCACAAGGGATCTTACATATACCTGTCAAATGTACATTTTTGCGGAAATATATACATACGTTGACATCCAACTTTAATGTGTACAAGTCCTTTACATACAGTAAAGTTTACTTACACATCTCATTTCCTATTGAAATCAACCATGCATATTCAAATACAATGCATGTGATTACTATTTACATCAAAATGAATCTATTCAAATTGTTCATAAAACTTGCTAAACTGGTCGCCTCCAATTTACATCCACTCATTCAATCCTCCTGGAGGAATCGGATTGGTCTCCTCCGCTGGCGGCGCGGTCTCTGAACCACTGGAACGGACAACTTGGCCTGTAACGTCATCAATAACACTGTGAATACAACGGTTCAACAATGTATACACAATTCTATGATAATCACATGTTTAGCAATTTTAAATAATTTATATCAATTCAATTCAATTCAATTCAATGCATATAGTTCTTCCCTGAATGAAGTATTCAATTAATGTAGTTCTCCCCTGAAGGAAGCATTCAATTCATTATGTATACTTTACTTTATCAAGTATCTTTTCGTTGTCCTCTGGCATAGGCGGAAGGCGCACCATTCACAGCCCAGCCTTTCAAGGACTCATTTCATTTCAATATTACTCACGTTATTAAGTGGCTTTTCAAATGTGTGGGATTTACCAGTGTCTTGATCAGAGATCACCAGCATCACTACGGAGCTCCGGAACGCTCCATCTACTGCAGCAGACTTAATCTTTAATTCATTACAGTGTTTATTCACTTCAGTTCTTTTCTTTTCATTTCATTAATTCAACACATTATTCAATGGCAGCTCAACAAGAAGCATAACAGTAGTAGACAAGAGAGGTCCAGCCAACTCAAATCATAAACAATTAAATGTCCTAAAACAACATTCGGGTAAAACGTTCATTATGCAATGTAGGTGTTATTTGAGATGACATCACTTTTTAGTGAAATTTACATTCACATAAGTTTAGCTAACACCCATGAAGGTTTAGGAAAATATCATAAATCAATTCTGATATCTCCTCAATTTCGGTCACCTCGTCGGTTACCTAGCGGTTAGCCGCATTACGGATTTCGGCTGACCGAACCATATTCGGTCAGCTTTCCAGAATCTCTCAATTTACAGGACAATTTGCTCAATTCGGTCACCTACTCGGCTGACCGAAATTCAAATTTCGGTTAACCGGATTTCTTTCGGTCAACTTACGGTCCGTTTTCCAGAAGCTCAACGTCTGATGGAAAAACCCTGACAAGATTTTCGATTACCTTGCGGTCAACCCTCGGCTAGCCGAACTCACAATTTAGGCTACCCGAACTATGTCGGTCAACTCACGGTCAGGTGTCGGTCAGCCTGGCAGCTGACCGAACTGTGTCCAGAAGTTTAGAAAATTCTGAACCGAATTTTCTATAACTGAACTCCTTGAGTTCTAATAAGTCTATTAACATCTGAAATCAATAAGAGAATGAACTCATTTGAGTTCATCTCTATCTAAATAAACCCATTTTTGCATTTTAGCCCCTCTCCTTTCCACTATTTACAATTTGAGTCAAATGAATGGTCATTTGAACCAATTCACGCTGAATGGAATCGCTACAATTACGAAAGTTAACATACTCCTCGAGATACACGTGCGAGTATCAAGAGTTTCCGTATTCGACGAAATACGCATAAGTTCGTATTTACGAAAAAGTCCTTGCATTACTCGATTTGGCCTAAAACCATTCTAATTCATTCATAACATTCACTACTATTTCCATTAAGTTCAAATTGACCATTTGAGCCACATTCTAAATCAATTTAGCCATTAATCAACATTAATTCAATAAAACATGTTGAATTAGCCTTAATCTCGATTAATTAGAGTTAATCTTGCTTAACTCGGGATAGGGTGTTACACAGAGAAAGCTGGGTCCATCAGACCCAAAGTCTAACCCACTAGCCTCACTAAGACTAGCTAAGATTCAATGACTTAATTTATTGATTAAACACAATTAGTTTTAATAAAGCACGATTAATTGGTAATAATTACACTTAATTCGGGTCAGAATGTCACATTATCTTACTTTGTTTCATTTCTATTTGAAATGCAATGCATGTGATGAAATCAATCGCTGGTGTCAATTTTTTTCGGTGGGTGTTAATTGAATGGAAG
Source organism: Persea americana (assembly GCA_029852735.1). Lineage (NCBI taxonomy): Eukaryota > Viridiplantae > Streptophyta > Magnoliopsida > Laurales > Lauraceae > Persea > Persea americana. Next base: position 23,705,261 of record CM056816.1, read on the forward strand.
TGACTAAATTTGGATCAGAATTTCTAACCAAAGGATGCTAAGATACAGAATTATGAATCTAGAATAATAAAAATGGTGGCTTTGGATGAAATTGGAGATGAATTTGATGATTTGGGACTGTTTGTTTAAATGGGCACTAGAAAAACATGCCCGTGTAATCATAATATTAAAATTTATAAAAAAAAAAAATTATGATCAAATTCTTTAAAATTAAATGCAAAAGGTTATAGTCTAAGAGAAAGAAAAAAAAAAAAAGAAAAAATCCGTAAGAATTCAATAACTAATACAAAATTATTTTAAAAAAACCACAAGCCCATGAGTATTGAAGACTAATTACCAAGAAAACTAAAAAACAAAGTCAAAACAAACAAATGATATAAACCATTAATAAAATTCAACAAAGTTTGAAAGACACATGGAAATAAAACATAGAAATGAAAATCCATAATCAATTCAATAACATAAGAAATTTAAAAGAATCAAATATCCATGAGAAAAAAAACTCAAAAATGGGGCTCAAAAGGGCAAAGACAAAAGAACCCACAATTAATTCATGAAAAACCATCATAAAAAAAATAAAAAAAATAAAAAAAAAAAAGAAAAAAACTAAGACCCATCACAAGTGAGAAATAATAATAGAAGAAATACAAAATAAAACGAAAAGAATTTTATTAAAAAGGCTATAAAAATATATAGAAATAAAGATCCATAGACAATACAGTAATAAAAGAAATTTAAAAAAAGCAAACCAACTTATGATAATCTAGTACTAAAAAATGGAAATTTGTAGCCACAAAAGAAGTAAGAAAAATCCATAAAAAGATTTCACAAAGAAATCTAAAAGAACCCAATGGAAGTAAAATAAATAATTAACTCATAATGATAAGCAATAAAAAATAAAAAAAAATACAACATAAAAATGAGAATTCATAGAAAAACCTATGATAAAAGTTATTTAAAGGAAAAACCCAAGGAGAACCCAATACTCAAAAATTGAAAGAAAAAAGGGGGGAAAAAGAAACTCACAATCTATGAAAACCTAATGCCACAAAACTAAAAGAATCCACTGTAAAGTAATAAAAATATATAAAGAAAATCTAATGGTGAAAAACACCCACTACCCAACAACCAAAAATTAAAGTAAAAAAAAAGTGAATTAAAAAAAAATAGAAACCCATGAAAAACCATCACCAAAAGAATTAAAGGGACCCAATGAAAATTATAGACGTGGGCAATAGCCACGCCCATGCCCCGCCTAACCCGCATGACCCGTGTATGGTCTTTTATATTTATATTTATCTTCATAAGGAAAGATTAGAGATGATGTGGATTTACTATTTTTTTTGTAAGAATCCACTGTTTGGATTGTGAGATAAAGCTCTAGACCTCATGTAGATGTGACTATTATCTTCTCATGTAGAGTTTTTCTGTAATTCCATGAGATGAAGAAACACCAAAGGAGGAAAATAAAGAGTTTTCTATAGTGCATAGAACACAGGATCAAGTTGACAAGTATTGGCCCTTCGCTAAACCTTGACGGCAAACCATTATACAGATACAAATTCTTCAACTCACTCTAAATCTAAGGCTTTGACTTTGATAAATCCTGAGTTAAAGGGTAAGAACGCCATGGTGGGGACCAAGTATTGAAATCCAACTACTTAAAGTAAACTTTTTTCAGGAACATTGGACAACCCGAAATTTTATCTCCATCAAAGATGGTTGCCGCCGCTGGATTAATTGTTAGATGAAAAACATGATAATGAGTATGCATATAAAATTTGTATTTTTTAATTAAAGAATCAATTTGACGGTGGAAATAACCAAATTGAGGTGAAATTTGGGAATATCCCATAGATAGCAAGGATGTTTGTCTTAATGATTATGATTTTTAATAGATGGGACAGGGTCTATTGTGTTGTTCCACTCCTTTTACATCACGATTTATAAAAGTTAAAGCCACACACACAAAAAGAAAATCAAACTCCACCCTTCTTCCTCGGCAAACGTGCATGGTAGCACATCAGTTACATGGAAAGTCTCCCACCTCCTCTTTAGTTCCATGCTGTTGTCGTGAGTTTGTCTTTTTTCAATAATGTTGTCATTTCCTTATGAATTATGAAACTTATTATTTTTATTGATCAATTCCATATATTACATATTCATTTGAGTTTAGTTTTATTATAAATGGTTATCATCGAAAATTAATGACTATATAAAAAATCATATAAAATAGTTATTTCAAAAGTTTGATCACCTATGCTTAAAGTACAATGTATAACTATGAAGATAATAACAACAATATTTATAGGGCTCAATACTCTAAAAAATGTAGTTACTTTTTTTATAAATACCTTGTAGATAAAGTCCAACTCCCGGTCAATATTCCAAAGTGGGGTTGGATTTCCTTTCTCATTAACTAATTTTAACCTTTTATTGATAACTATTTGAAGAAAAAAAAATGCACTGTGGTGCAGTGGCAGGGTCATCCCTTTGAAATCCAAATTGTCCAAAGTTCAAGTCTCGGCACATACCATGATTAATTTCTATCATGTCATTAAAAATACACGGGTCGGGTCAGGAGGAATCATGGTGGGCCCATAACCCACAGGTCCCAAGATCGAGATTTGGCTTTATAAAGACTTTATAAAGATGCTTTGTTGTTCCCCATTTTAAGATTTTGAAACAAACATTTTTTTTTCAAATTCCAATGAAATAATTTAAATAATTAGATAGTATGGATTGGGCTGAAACTTTTGGCCTGACAAATAAATGGGCTAGGTTTGGTTTGAGCACCTGAGGCAGTTCATATATTCAACCTGCTAACCTGACTCAACTCAATTATTTGCAGTTCAACTTGCCAACCCAACCTATTAATCAGGGTTTGGATTAATCCTTTTTACTCCCTAGCTGAGTTGTGGACTTGTGGGTTACATTTTCAACCTAACTGATATATTTAGATTAATGTTGATCCTATATATGTTAGTCTATAACTCGATTCAAATCCAACCCAGTGCATTACCACCCAGCGTGAATTCCCTCTTGTTATTTTTACATGTGCTTAATTCAGATATGTAATTAGTTTCACATTCTATACAAGAAACAAGTATTTAATATTGCATTCAATTTATGGCCTGCTCTTTCTTTATATTACTAGAAAAACATGGCCGTGCTTATAGTTATAATATTAAAATTTGAAAAAAATTATGATCAGTTTCTTTAAAATTAAATGCAAAAGGTTTTATACTGAGAGAGAGAAAAAAAAGAAGTACATAAGAATTCAATACCTAATACCATATATATATATAAAGCCCATGAAAATTGAAGATTAATGATCAAGAAAACTAAAAACAAAATCAAAACAAACAAATAATATAAACTATGAATATAATCCAATGAAATTTGAAAGACACATAGAAATAAAACATATAAATGAGAATCCATAATCAACTAAAAAACATAAGCAATTTAAAAGAATCAAACACTCATAAGAAAGAAAAACTCAAAAATAAAGCGCAAAAGGGCAAAAACAAAAGAACCCACAAATTCATGAAAAACCATAAAAAAAAAAAAAAAACCATCCCAAGTGAGAAATTATAATAAAAGAAATACAAAATAAAATAAAATAAATTTTATTAATAAGGCTATAAAATATATGTAAATAAAGATCCATAGACAATACAATGACAAAAAAATTTTAAAAGAACCAAACCAACTTATGATAATCTAATACTCAAAAATGGAAATCTAAAGCCACAAAAGAAATAAGAAGAATCCATAAAAAGATTTCACAAAGAAAACTTAAGGAACACAATGGAAGTAAAATAAATAATTAACTCATAATGATAAGCACTAAAAATTAAAAAAAAAAAACACAACAGAAAAATGAGAATTCACAAAAAATCCCATGATAAAAAGTGATTTAAAAGAAAAGAAAAAAACCAAGGAGAATCCAATACCCAAAAGTTGAAACAAAAAAGGGGAAAAGAAAAGGAAACACACAATCTATGAAAACCATACAAATACAAACCATAAAAATATTACAAATCTATAGAAATTTTAAAATGATGATTCTTTTATATAAATCATATTAAAATGACATAATCAAAATTGCTCAAATAAAATGTGATGAACTCAAAAGTAAGTGAATTAAAAAAAAAAAGGTTTATCTCTCAAATTGAAACGTTTAATATTTGCACCAATTTTCTCAAGATGATCACATTTTAAAATGGGTTGAACACTAATCTAAACTAAGCATACAAATGAGACCTGAGATGGTACTAAAAAGAGACACAAAGAGATAAAAAAGAATTATTGAAGTTGCTCTAATAAAATACAATGAACTTAAAAGTAAATGAATGGAAAAAATGAAAGTTCTCTTGTTGACATAGAGAAATAGAATTATATTGGAAAAAGTAGAGAATGATGATAATAAGAATGAGCTTAATTCTTTATTTAGTTGGACCAATATTATCGGAGATTTTTTTTACCATTAGTTCCGCATTCTTAAAAAAATGTGTACAATCAAAATCAATAGATAAAAAAGAAACTAGACAACCCGTAACTGAGAGTGGATTAAATAAAAAAGACTAAGGATTAAATAAACCAGACAACCTAGAAATCAGCATTTCACATTCTAAAAAGAAAAAGAGAAAAAAATCATATAATTAGAACAAACAAAAATACTTGAAATTCCTTAGATTAGTGGCACCTAGATAATGTGATCTATTGACACTCAAATGCTATTGCTTTGATATAAATAGGATGATATTGGGAGTTTCTTAATAGACAAAAGGCATGATGGAGAGTCCAAATCACAGAAAAAACTTTATTTGGAAAACTCCGGTATTTTATATTTTTTTATCAGAGAATCAATTTGACCGTGGAAATAACCTAGAATGAGGTGAAAATTTGAGGTATCCCATAAATAACATGGATGTTTGTCTTAATGATGTGATTTTTAATAGATGGGGTCTATCGTAGTGTTCCACTCCATTTACATCACGATTTATAAAACTTAAAGCCACACACACAAAAAAGAAAAACACCAAACTCCACCCTTTCTCTTTCGGCAAGCGTGCATGGTAACACATCAGTTACATGAAAAGTTTACCGCCTCCTTTTTAGCTCCATGCTGTTGTCGCAAGTTTTTCTTTTTTCAATAATATTTTCATTTTCTTATTAATTATGAAACTTATTATTTTTGTTGATCAATTACATATATTATATATTCATTTGAGTTTAGTTTTATCTTAAGATGGTTGTCATAGAAAATTAATGACTATATAGGTAATCATATAAAATAGTTATTTCAAAACTTTGATCACATATGCTTAAAGTACAATGCATAAGTATGAAAATAATAACAACAATATTTATAGGGGTCAATATTCTAAAAATATAGTTATTTTTATAAATACCCCGTAGATAAATTCCAACCCCCAATCAATATTCCAAAGTGGGGCTGGGTCCCTTCCTCATTAACTAATTTTAACTTTTTGTTGATAACTATTAACAAAAATGTGCTCTCTAATGTAGTGGTAGGGTTGCTCATTTGAAATCTGTATTATCTTGAGTTCAAGTCTCGGCACATACCATGATTAATTTTTACCACGTCATTAAAAATACACGGGCCAGGTTAGGTCAAAAAAGTGTACTCTATCTCTGGCCCGACCTAATTTACCCCCCCGGCTTGCTAGGGTCAAACTAAACTAAATTGGATGAGTCAAAATCAATTGGAGCAAATTGGAACTAATTTCAATTGGAAACCACTTTGCTTCATATTTTATATTTATATATATATATATATATGAAGCAAAATGGGTTTCAATTCCCAATTCCATGCCAATTTGAGATTTGATTTTGACGGGCTTACAATTCTTGACCTTCCACCAATATCAGCCCTACTAATTAATGGCTCATTCAACCATACTAAGGCCCATTTAAAACCTGTAACTCCTCTCTTCATTTCCTCTTCGATTCCCCTTCCCAAAAATGTTACTCTTCTCCCCCATAACTCTCATTCCTTGTCATTTCTTGCATTTCAGTAACGGCTTAAAAGAAATTATGAGAAATTACGAATAAGATGCAACTCTCTTCATTGATCTCTCCACATTTCAAGATTTTACACTACTGTAGATGAAAGTAGAAATATCTTATTTTCTGCACTAGATAGGGGATTCCTGTTGCTAATCGCATGAGAGTGGATCTTCAATTTGAGTTGTCTCCAAATTGAGTACGGTAAAGCTTTCATGGGTTTTTGTTGCCTATATTCGTTTTGCATCATGTTTCGTCCCACATGAATAGTTGAGCATGTACAAAGTATCTTGGTAATTCATGGTTGTGGGAGTTTTCGGAATGACAATTTCCTTCTGCTTATAATTTTGAACAACAGATTTAAGTTGCTTCTTACATTTCACATTTTTTCCTTACTTTAGATTCTGTATCACTCCATGTGGACAATTACTTGCTGTTGCTGGAAATAACCGAGCTTTGGTATAGCTATTGCACCATAAACTTAGTTCAACCTCTTTGATGAATTGTTACCATGTATGAACACCTATTTCTCATATTCATTTCGGCCTTTTTCTGCTGGTGTTCTTAGTTGCATGGTTGGGCGAATAAAAAAACAATTATAAAGGAGAAGCTAAAACAACTGATGATATGCATAGGTAAGCCATTTTTAATTGTATGAGTAACTCATATTATATGTTTGATTTTAAATTTTAGATTTAGTTTCTGATAAATGAGATTTTTCTTCATCTTTAAAGCCATTAATGTGACAAAGGAACGGATGTTTAGCTTGGAGAAAGCAATTTGGATTTACCACTTAAGTGTCTCAAAGTTGTAGATAAATGTTAATGGGTAGAAAGGAGAAGTAAAAGATTTCTGGATCTTGCGTTTTTACTAGAATTTTTTTCTTTCCATTTTCTTTTTACTTGAAGAAAACATAGATGGGTATAGGAAACAAGTATTATTTGTTTCTGTCAAAAATATGAATGCAGGTAACTACTTAGTGAATGTATGAATTGGTTCAATCTTATCATACGGGGGAGAAGAGTAACGTTTTTGGGAAGAGGAATCGAAGAGGAAATGAAGAGACGAGTTACAGGTTTTAAATGGGCCTTAGTATGGTTGAATGAGCCATTAATTAGTAGGGCTGAAATTGGTGGAAGGTCAGGAATTGTAAGCCGGTCAAAATCAAATTTCAAATTGGCATGGATCTGGGAACTGAAACCCAGTTTGCTTCATATATAAGATTTGACTTTCTTCCCTCCCCAGACTGAGTTTTCCGGTGTATCCGGATAAAGCTATGCGAATGGGTGCCTATTAAGTTCTTTCAAATTGGAAATCTTTGATAGAGGGAGTGACGAAATTTATTAGGATGTTAGCTAAGTTTCATTAATTATGATAAAGCTCAGTACTGAGCTTTATTTTAGATTAGGGTATATAAAATTATATAACTAGATAAAGAAATGACTTATGAAAAGCTTTTCCTACACAGGTTTTTATGCTTTAACATCAATTATTTTAGATGAGGATGTATAAGAATGTACGATCAGATAAATAAATGAATCTTCGATATAGTTTTTTCTACATATGTTTATGTGCTTTTTTGCTCATTTCTAGATAAAAAGTGAATTGCAAATGTTTAGCATCTCTTATACTCTCAGAGATAATTTCTCTCTTAACAACGATGATCAAACAAAACCTTCATTTCCACTTCATAGATGTTGGACCCTGAGTTGCTTAATGTTGTTTTTATCTCTGTAATTCAAGAATGACAGTCATATTTTAGGAGAAAAATATTGACAATATTTTGGTGTTAAAGATGGAATATAGATGCTATTTTTAGTTGATTATGTTATTTTGCATTTGAAATTGTATGTTTTTTTGGTAGAAAAAGTTAACACCAGTTAAGTAATTTTACTGTTGTTGTACTGGTAGTAGTTTCTTCTTCGAACAATTTTACATTTATGGAAGTATTATTGTCTACAATCATTTTAAACACCATCATGTCTAAAGCTTGAACTTTTTGTTTCTTTTTTTTCTCTAATTTTTGACATCTTATCTTTGTCTTCCTTGCCATGCCTTTTGTAGATTCATCATTTTTGTTATAGTAATTGAACACTGAGGTTACTATTTTGAGTGGTACTTTTTGCATTTTAACCTTTTAATATATTATTCTAGAGATAAAACTTGTGTCATGGTGAATCCCAAGGGAGAAGTGAAAACTACCATCAACTTTTTGAGCAAATTGCATTTCATCATCAATTTTGCTAGTCCATCCCAAATTCAATATTTTTTTTCTTTGAAATTTATCTAATATGATTTATTTGTGATGAAGTACAAGAAATTCAATATCTAAGAGATGTATCCTAAAGTCGACATTAATTGCATGGTCCCATTTGCCGAATGTTCTTTTAACTTTGCAAAGCTCTTTAACTTTTGGTGAAGGTAAATCCATATCTCCAATATTTCATATACTTCTTTAATGTTCCCAATAAAGCATTCCTTCAGCCTTTTTCTACAAAAACTGATGACTGATGAATATGCACGCCAATATACCAATGGCGTAAATCAAAGTAATGTTGTACATAAAACGGGCCAACAATTAATTATTCTAAATCAAATGGGTCAACAACTGTTTAAAATGAAACATTCCAACGAAACAACTATTCTGTTATATGTCAAATGGGATAACAATTAATTATTATATGTCAAATAACTAGCCAACAATGGCTTTAAATCAAGTGGACTGAAAAACAATTGTTTTAAATACCCCCAAGAATTACGTAAAAATTGAACAACTAATGAGAGTAAATTGGGTGAGTATATAGTATCAAAATAAGACAGTTATTATTTGGATAAAGCTCTGCGGACAGGTGTTTATTTAGGTTTTCCAAATTGGTAATGCATTGAGTGTGATAGATGATAAATGATAGATGGAGTGTTGATGAATATTGGTTGCTAGCTAAACAATATTACTTATGATAAAGCTGAAAATTTTTCCGGTACTGTAACCATGTACGGCTGCATAAAGAAATGAGTTATAAATTATTATTTTTACACCAGTTTGTGTGCTTTCATTGTTCATTTTCCAAAAAAAATGAATTACAAATATGAAATTGCTTTTCTAATGTTCTCAGTGAAGTTCCTCTATTAACAAGAAGGATTAGGCAAAATTTGCATCTCTTTATAAATTTTTATTGGATTTTCAGTTTTGACATGCAATTGTCGTTGGTTTCATGCCGTGCTCAGCACGGGTCTTTTTCGCTAGTATATATATAATTGCTAATGAGCTGTACGATAAGATTTAGATATCATTTATCAACTTAGGACAATTGTTGACATGAAATGCACAAAATGTCTACTCAGGATCCCACTTTAAAAAAATGTCCTTTATTACATGTCCAAACTCACTCTTGCTAGCATATGATCCAAACAAGTCATGCAACAACAGTAAGGTCTCATTTAGTTTAATGGGACCTGGCTTTGCTGTGTTCCTCAAGGATTCTTCATTGATTTTCCACAAAGTAATGGAAATTATTCAGCACTTGTAAATCATGAGGATTTAGTCAAGTAGAAATCTCATCCTCATTTTCGAGAATTTTCAGGTTTGTCCCCTTCCCATAAAATTTGCAAATTCTCATATTTGGGAATTTACACACTAATATCAAATTTCTCATCAATACACACATATTAATGTACCCGTTTCAGATGCAAGACGGTCACGAGTTGGTGGTCCAAAAAGTGTGTTCTACCTCCGGCCCAACCCGATTTACCCCGACCCAACCCATTTGCCAAATCTGGTAAGAAGAGAGGATGTGGGGACAAAGACAGGGGATTGGGAGGGGTCAAACTAAATTAAATTGGATGAGTCAAAATCAATTAGAGCGAATTGGAGCTGATTTCAATTTGAAACCAATTTGCTTCATATATATATATATATATATATAAATAATTGAATTTCTAGGATTTCTAAGTAATGTGTTTTTATTGAAGTGCTAAAAGTTAAGGATTGAAGGTAAATATCCCTCCTTTGGTTAACTCATGTTACTTGTAAATTATATCCAAGGAAAGTTATAGTCCTTTCAACATCTCCACCTTAGAGACTTCACTCCTTGCCCCTTTAATACTTATTTGATAAAAGAAACCCCTTTGCTATGATTTCCTAAGAATTCAGTACGATAGAGGTAATTGAGTCAGGGTTATTTGCTTGGTTACTGTAAGAGAGGATCTCATGTTTTTCTCGAAGGAAAAATGTAACACCCCAATTCCGAATACCGAAGTTACCGCCAAGGTACCCGAATTTGGCGCGCTACTTCCCTGAAAGTCCGAAAACTTCCAAGATCATAGTCCTCAATGAGGTCAAATTTTTAAAACTTTTTGAACAATAAAATAATCAACAGCTGTATTGCGGAAGCGTAAGAAAATATAGCGGAAGCAATATGTATCATATAAAATGAATCAGATGGAGCATGGCTAAAGTCTAACAAATATCTCAAAGTATGAATAACCAGTTTAATTACATATTTGAATAATACCCTGGTCACTACAAAATCGCTCAAATCCCAAAAATAAGTGTGCACTTAGACACCCGATGTAGGCACTCCATCCTCCAGCTCGATCACCTGATCAGCCGCCCCCCAACCATAATCGCCGGCTACAGGCGCCTCGTAGATCGCGTCACCCGCGGGGTCAAGGTCGTAACCTAAGCAGCAAAGATGGGTCAGATCCAAGGATCTGGCAAGACACCATATATAGATAACACATGATGTATGCAACAAAAGAGAATATAGACGATCATATAATCATAAAAGTAACAAGGAAACATAACTAGGCAATTGAGCAATAAATAGCAGTTTGGAATCAGAATGATTAAGTAATCTAATCTAACAGATATCAATATGGCATATTCACACAAGCCGGATACCTGTTGGATATTATGCCGCGGCCTTCCCATACTGTAAACAGTCGCGGTAGGGAAAAATAAAGTAACCATGCAAGGAATAACAATCCTGATAATAACAATATATAAATATAACACCGGTCGCACCCCTTTATCGCACTGATCACACCCCTTTATCAAATTAGACCGAACCCGGTGTCCCACTGTCCGTTTAACCATAGCTCATCATGATAGCTCTAGTCATAACCAAATATAGCTCCTACCAATGATTATCAATCAAGAGGCTGAGCTTAGATCAACTGAATGAATGTCTAGTGCCGACCTAGGGAACAAATACAGGTCTGTGTCTGTCTAGGCTTGCCTTGCATAAGCAAGATCCTAACCAAGTCTCTAAGAGGTTCAAATACAATATTATGGGACACAGCCTAATATCCAAGTCCAATCACCATTGGATCCACACTAGGCCCTCAACCATGGCCTTCGTCTATAACAATGCAAGTAGCCAATCCATATCCATTCACAACTATACATCATGAACAACATCTTCATTCTAAGGTATCACACACCCAACTAAGGCCGTATGAAGGCCCGCCTAGCCACAGACACAGGTCATTTATCACCGATTACATCACCGGGTCACCACTACGTAGTCCTAGGTTCAGGTCCTCCAATTTCTCTTTAATTAATAGGCTTACAACGATAACAAGGATATAAGAGAAAAACAATATATAAAATCCTCCAAGCAATAGAATCAAGTGGAATAAGCAAGGGTCCAACCTAGGTAATGGTCTACTCTCAGATTCAGGGCATCATCAATTAATTGGATCCCTAACAGTAGTCTCAGATGCCGAAGGATGTTATATTTGGTGCTCCTGAAGTTACGGACATCATTGACTACATTTAAAGGTCGAATCAGTGACACTTCCAATCCCAAAAACCTATTTGGTGGTCCCCACGAGTCAAGGTTGAGCCACACCATTGACTCGTGCTTGGCACATCAATGGATGTCTATTTGGATGGTCAATGGGCCCCACAAACATCAAACATCATAAATATAGGAAAGCTGGAATTTCACATTTCTCAGTGTATCCAGTCGACATCATCCCCAGGGATGTCGACCGGGTACATTAGATGTTAACCTGGGGGTCAACATCCTAGCAGTGTCCCATGTCGACATCGTGGCCATGATGTCGACCGGGTTCACATAGACCTGAAGCCAAACAGCTGGAGGGTAGTCTTTGTGTTCTCAAAACTCATAATGTTCCCAGTCGACATCGTGGCCTGGATGTCGACCTGGGACACAGGATTCCTGAACTGCCTGAGTAATTCAAGTCCTAGTTGTTCTCTACAAAAACCTGTGTATCCAGTCGACCGAGCACAGGGTCCGGTCGACTGGGAACACTGGACTAAGAGTTTCATAGAAAAAAACAACTGAGACCTGTTTTTCTCATATTTTAGTGTAGCCAGTCGACCGAGCTATAGGCCAGTCGACCGGGTACACGCCCTGATGTAAAATTCTAGATTTCTGTAATTCCCCTTCTTCAATCCAATTTTCATCCAAATCATCTCCAATTACCTCCATTCATCACATAATCATACAAAATCACAAAAACACTTCAATATACGTCACACCATCCATCCTTGGGCCATTGAACTTCCAAATGAGAGAACTCATCCATCAAATGGCCAAAAACCCAAAAAGACAAGCTCAAAGGAAAGATCTAAACATGTATATACGTCAATTGAATTGAAATTGCAGAATCAAAGGAAAGAAAGCATGCATTCTAAGTTATCCAGCATAGGGTACTTGCCTTAGACTATTAGGAATGGAAATTAGAGTATAAGAGAAATCCAAGTTGATAATGGTGGTTTGATGTAGCAATTGAAGAAGGTCTTCTACTCTCCTTGTTGCTGCGATTTGGGGAATTAGGGTTTCTTGGGGAGAAAGATAGAGAAAATGAGAGATGAGAGTGAATTAGGGTTAAGCTCATGTTATTGCAATAGTTAGTATATATATAAGTTAGGGTGTAGTGGTTGGTTACCAAAAAGCCCTTAGGGTTTAAATGGAATTGGGAATGAGGGTATGGGTAACTTAGTCATTTGGAGCAAATTCTAGAAGCTTCCTAACTATAACACCCCTCATATTAATGTTTAATTACTAGCTAAGGCCTAATCTAACTAAAACCCTAATATAATTACAATGAACACCCTATATCTATAAGGAAATATATATAAAGCTTAATCTTAAGACTTAGGAACAATAATAGACTATTCTACTAAATCCTATTATTAGCATATTAAGATAACTAATATTATATTTATATTTATTCAAATCAAATTGAGGGCCCACAAGGGGTGGGGCCTCACAAAAAACCTTCTGATTTGGTTAGATACTCACTATGATATGACAAGTTTGCAGCTTTAAACTTAAAATTCAGATATTTAGATGTGGATAAGTGTATTGATGTTTGATTTGGAACTTAGGAAGCTTGATGTGTCTATAATTTACATGCCCCATTATATATATTAACGCAATAGAGAAGATGGGCTGTGGAGGGTGCCACCTCAGCAACCCAATAATTCTCCTTTCAAATAACTATGGAGAAAAACATAGAGTGCTTTAAGGTGTCATGTCATCACATGCCACAATTTTTTCTTCAAAAAAATCTCTTTATCCATATCCTCTATCTCCTAAATTCTCTCAATCAATATCCCCTAAAATCTCTCTATTTTGCTATAGTTATTCTCTCTCTCAACACCATCTATCTTCCATCTTCTCAATATTGTCCTCTTTTTATTCTAATATTTAGGGCCCACCTTTCAACAATTAACACCGATAAATTTTTCATTAAAAATATTATTTTCTTTTAGTTTCTAAATAGAGCTCTACTCTATTCAAAGATTGTCATATCTGAACAAAAATCAAACCTGACCTTCTGGTAGACCACCTCATGGATGGGCTTGTGATAAAAATGTTTTGAGGTTGGAGGGTTTTTTTTTTTTTTTTTTGGTGAATCTTATAGGCATCCTTTTCTCATTTGATTATATAGAAATATAACCCTAGGTTTGGCCCACCATAAATTACACTTCCGTGGGCCCACATGGACTCATAATTAAGAGATATATACATTTATCCAAGGTGAGCCAATTTTTAGTGGGATAAAAAAACACTAACCTGTGGTTTTAAAGTCCCATAATTTATGGCTTTTAAAGTTAAGATGTTTATACATTTTTTTTTTTAAATCTAGAGCTAAAAAATGGTTTGATCAATTCTAAAATGGTATTGGTGCTACTTCAAAGGGGTAGAGAAGAAATTTGTGCGGAGGGATTGAAATGACCATTGGCCTATATGAAAATAAAAAAAAATGGTGCATTTGTGCAATGAGAGGATTGCACATTTTTATGGGTTTCTTTGTTAACAATATTATGTTATTTGATGTGATGTATTTTCCTTGCATAGAAGAAAAAGAATGAATCATTTTTCCTTAATAGAGGGGACTTTGATTTTCTACGAAAATACAAAATTTCATTCTCATGAGGAAATAAAAATCTGCATAAACTAGAATCCTCTTGTTGCACAAAAAAGTCCAAATTGGGTGACTTTGTTTTATTGGACTGTGGAATTATCAATGGGTAACAAAAACTTGAACGCATTTCTTATTACTAATATTATATTTATTAACAAAATTCGCTTTTCTATATCTTCTTTAGTAGTTATTGTTGTTATTATTATTTTTATGTTATTGTTGAATGGATTTTTAGCTTTATCTTTGTAATAATTTATTGTTGATGTTGACCACTTGTATTTGTAATTGAAGATGTGTTGACTGTTTTTATATGAATATGCATGAATATATTCTTATATGTTTATAATTAATTTTGATGTCTCATAAATTCAAAATATAATACTTACTTTTTGCTCTGGGCTAAGCACGGGGTATTGTTGCTAGTTTTATATATATATATATATATATATATACTAAAGCAATAGGGGAGCCCTGCTTTGGAGAGTGCCACGTCATTCGTCTCGGTTTATCTTTTTTTCCGTAGTGCCATGTAAGCACGCTAGAAGTTTGACACGTGGCGTTGCAAAACCACATCCTAAAAATGTACCATCCTTAATCACATCCAAGAAATGTGCATTTAATCTCTCTCTTCCATCCTTACCTAATCTCTCTCTTCTATCGTTGATCACATCCTAGAAATCAGGAATTAATCCACACGTTTCCAATACCTAATATCCCTCTTCCATCCTTGATCACATCCTAGGAATGGGGAATTAGTCCACACATTTCCAACCAAAAGTCGCCTAATTTATGGTTGATAGTCATGCTTACTAGATCTCTAATCGCACTTAAAATCTCTCTCTTCAAAAATTCCAACAGCCCAATTTTAGTATGAAGACATGTTACCTTTTCAAATTAAATATTCTGCCCTAAGATCTCTCTTTTTATTCCCCCCCCCCCCCCCCCCCCCCCCCCCCCCCGGGAGAAGGTGGACAACGTACTTCGCTTCACCCACCACCCTTACATCCATTGCTCAAAGCAGTAGCGCCATCTACCAGCTCTCAAACCAAGATAACCCTAAGAGGTTTGGGTGTCAAAGTTCTCTTCCCTCTTGATAATCTCTCTCCCTCTCTCTCTATTTAATTAGTCATTTTTCAGTTTTATTTTACTATTGAATTGATTTTCTTCCCTCTCGAAACCCATATCATCACACTCCAATCAATATGGATAATCTATTAAACTTTGTAAATGTTTTTGAATCAAATTAATAGTGCAAGTTCATCTCGATATGTAGTATTTGGGGACTTTTTTATTCTTTATTATGAAAGTGCAATTATGTTCTTAAACCCCTAATATTGATTAAATTATTTTTTTTTCTATTTTTAACTCTCGAGTTTGATTCCATGTTAGTGATTCTATAGTAGAAGAGAGATTTGATGTTGTTGATTATTGGACAGAACCACCCGTGAAGAAATAAAGGATAGAAAAACATATTATTTTCAAAATGATTTAAAATGTTAGCACGGGTTAGCTTTAAAGTACTGCTATGATAGGATTACCCCTAAAACCTACTCCTTTCCAAGTTTACACAATGTGGACCCAAAAATGATAATAAATTCTTATCACATGGCCTTTGTTGCAAATTGTTTTCAATGATGTTATAAATATTGATAGCAAAGAATAGAGAAGAGAGGATGATCGAGCTTCAATTTCCGGGACCTAGGTCTTGGGTCTAAGACCAGAGACGCTGTTTTTCTTCACATGGGTCGACCCAAAAGCAAAGAATAGCTCAACATAGTTGCATTGTGGAGCCTGACATGCTTCTTATAGAAATTGATAATAGAAAAGATAGAGAGATCATTGTTAGATTGCTAAATTGATAGATCTCTATAGAGTGTAATTGATTAGAGATATGAGTTGCTTATTATAGATAGAGATAAATACGGACTAGCATATAGTTTTATGAATCAAATTTAAATTTCATCATTTCATTTTTCTAAATTATTCTATTATTTTATCTACAGAATTGCAAGGGTAGAATAATGGGACCACCGCAAACATTGGAACATGTACTTTCTCTGGAGAATTGAAATAACAAAATATTGTATCAACTTTTAATGCTGTAAACTTAAATGACATTAATTGATGAAATTTCTTTTAGATCAACAAAATTTCTTTGAATTACCATCATTCACATAACTTTGAATAATAGTTACATGATCTATATTTTTTACCTTTTTCTCAAACTAAATTCATTTGATATTTTTTTAATGGTCGGATAATTTTTTTTAATAATTGCACGTGTTGGGAATGGGCGTTTTTCACAATTTTTAATGCTTTCACAGGAAAATTGTGATTCATGAAGCAATTGTATTTTGGGGGCCCGGCTTAGTACGGACCTTGGTTGCTAGTTTGGATATATGATGACACTGGTTAGTTTGGATATATGATGACACTGGTTATTGGGTTGTTTTGTTAAAATTCAGTTTTGCAATTGCATACTAGAAGGAACAAAAGACGCATTAGTTTTCCAATTTTTCTTTCCTCGTAAGACTTTTGCGGGGTTATTGAATTTTTTTGTCCTTCAACCGTGGAGAAGTTGGATTTGATTTCTCTTTTACCCTGGCTTTATGGTGTTTTACCCTTTTTATGTTGCCGATTAAAAGATTACTTTTACCAAGTCCTATAATTGCGTTTAAAAATTTCTATGTTTGAAGTTTTTTAAAGATATTTTTTAGATTCAGTATTTTTATGTCAATAAAGGATATGTTCACACTTTAGCTTTCGCTACCAGAGAATGCCATTAATTAGAGACCAAAAGAATTTAATACCTAATTAACAAAAAAACATGTGTTTTTGAAAATTATGTTTTAACTATTGTATCATTGTTACTTCTTATCAAATTCATCCCAAATTCTATGTTTGAACTGCCAGTAAATTATAAACATGGCCTACCTTTGAGTTTATTCAGACATTTTTCACTGTCAATTTGATGGTGGCACAACTTTAGCTATGTGAATATTAGCCAACTCTAGAAATACCAAAGCAATTGTGATTTTAATCCCAGTTGATTCTAGATGTGAGTGACCAATTTGTTGGTGAGATTCCAAGCTCATTAGGCTTTTTGACTCATTTAATTTACTTGTGTGTACACTGTGCCTTCTAATTTTGATTACAAGCTGTGTAGCTTTCAGACTAATGCTCTGTTATCTTATCCTTTTACTTCAATGTTGTAACTCTTTCCCTTGGATCTCTCGTAGGAGGCTTAACAAAAACAACATATTTGGGCAGATTCCAAAAGCCATTGCTAATCTTAAAGGTCTTTTTTTCTTGTATGTGTTGTCCACAACTTTTATTGATTTTATCCTTTCAATATCTTTCAGTTAGAAAGTCTTACTCTAAATGATCTGGATCAAGGATTTGTCATTCAATAATCCTACCAGCCCAAACCCAACAATACGTGCAAAAGACTACGGGCACTTTTGTGTACACACCCTTTCTGCGGAAAAGGGGAAATTACCACTGCAGCAAATTCCATAAAAATGAAAACCTCGGAAAAAGATTTCCGTATAATTTAGAAATTCATGTTTAGTGCAAAAAAATTATCGGTGCTAATGTTGTTTGGTGCGGCTATGGATTCCTTATAGAAAATCAAATTTTCTTATTTGGTGGAATAATTCTTTGAAGAAAAATAGCATAACATGTATATTATTTATTCAACATCAAATAATAATTTATTTAAAGAAATAAAAAATGAAAAAGTTGTAAGGTTTTGGGTTGAAATGGACAATAGTGAGGAAAAGAGTGAAAAGTTCTCCGAGAAAATCCATTTCCCATACCCCCCCATAAGAAACCCATTTCCACCATTATCAAAGAAAATGCTGACGACGTAGGAAAGCGTTTCCGCAGAATTGTTCTACACCAAATGCTAGAAAAATGGGTTTTCAGTGGAAAACCTTCCACTTTTTTCATAGAAAAGTGTTACACAAACATGCCATACAAGTGAGATTCGGTGGAAAAGAAAGCTTTTTGTCGAGTACAACCTTGGAAGATGCTTCTCTTTTAATTAGTGTAACATATGATACTGGGTCTTTCCATCTTGTGGAAGGCAGTAGTAGAAACTGTTGTTCCAAGTACATACAGAAGTAGTCCAATATTTAAGAAACAGGTTTACACTATAGAGAAAACATGATAAGAATGCAAAATGTCATATTTTTCTCCCTTAATGTTTAGTACTTTATACTTATTTGATGCCTAAATGTACTCATTATTCTTGTATTTTTATTTAGGTGCAAATGGAGGCATTAAGTGCAAAACGAAGCTAATTGGGCGATTCTGGACAGTTTGGACATCGCTTCGTAATCTAGGCATAACTCTCTCATCCGAGCTTCAATTGAGGTGATTCAAGATACTATGGAACGCCAAGAAAAAGATCTACAACTTTCATGTTTTAAGTTTTGAGAGATACTGGCTGTATCAAGGTCGAAATCAGGCTTGAAGTTATTGCTCGTACTAGATGCTAAATGGATGAAAAATCAAGCAGAATGGCATTATGGTAAATTTGAAGAAATCAGGAGTTCGTCGAAACATATCCAATATTGGGCTCATATTGTGCAAAACGAAAAATGGTGCAACTTTAATTCTTGGGTCGAGTCCAACAGAAGCCCAAGTGAGAAGATTGGTCAAAAAGAAGATTTTGACTAAGTTAGAATTTAATTAATTATTTTATTCCATCTCCAATCCCACACCACTTCAAATTCTTTCAAAACTCACGACTGCATTCTCCAATGTACTTTTTCTATTCTCTCTTTCATCTCTCATCCTTTCCTACTTTATCTCTCCCTCATTCCTTTTCTCTCCATTACATGGGCCCAACTACCTATTTTTTTCTCTCCTAACTCTACCATACTTCACATCTATAAATACCACACATTCTCTACCCTAGAGTAGGCATCATCTTATTCTCTCCATCCACGTATTCTCTCTCCCTCTCTCTCTTTCTTCTTTCTCTTTCTTCTTTTCTTTTATTAGTTTTGTAAGTTTCTTTTATGGCCCTGCGTGGTTAATTTTCGGTAATTGGTCGAAGGAGTCTGAATCCTCGGAATAAATACTGTGAGATCTAATTTATTTTTATTGTTCAATTTATGCTTTGAATATGGGTTGTTCTTTTATGTTTAATTTGTTATTATGATTATTTCGTTTAATTGCTAGGATGCATACTAGTATATTTTTCGTTGCAATCTACTGCTAAATTAGAAATCAAATCCGTAATTGTTTGATATTTTTAATTTGCGAAGCAACTGATATTTAATAAATTACTACAATAGTGATTGTTAGATATTAGGAAGAACACTTGGCTAAATTAAATGCAACCGCGTGTGCTTGTGTTATTTGGGTTCATCGATCTCTCTAATTTTAAATGTTGTTACTAAATTAAATCTATAGCGCTTGTCTTAGGTTGTTTAGTAATTAGGATTAATTAGAGCGCGTGTTTTCTAATTAACTAATTAAGGAGGTAGGAATTTAATTCCAACAATGAATATTCAAAGTGTTAGTTGATTTATTTTTGCATCAATGATCAGTTCTGAATTTCCGATAGTGGATGTTAACTTTGACCGACGCTTGCTCATTTAATTGAATTCGTTACTTTGTTGCTCTTTGTTTGCTTTTATTTATTTTTTCCTTTCAGCATAAAAAAAATACCCCCTCATCTTTAATCACATAGCATGAAATTTGACTAAATACTCTCCGTGGGAACGATCCTTGCTCGCACTACTACATATATTTTTAGGAGTAAAGGTTTTATTATTTTTGGGTGCCTGCGACAGCACGACCAAAACAAAACAAGGCAAAAGAGAATTACGGAATATAATCTTGAAATGGAAACCCACTTACTATTTGAAGGAAGAAAATAGTACTCTATTGTTGAAGTTATCAAGTTCAGAAATTCGCAGAAGAAAGTTGATCAAGGTTATTGTTTAACACTATGCCCTTAAGACAGACAAATTTCGCCCATGCAACAGTGCTTATGAGTTTGTAGTGGTGTTTGTCTCCTAGGATATAATAACCGGATTCACACAGTAGCAGCACTACAGACTGTGTGATAGGCGAACCAAAAGTGCAACAAAACTTTCTCTTGACTCTGATGATGACTCAGATGCAATACAATAGCAGTGAATTGAATGAGAAAAAGGGCATGGACGAATGAGAAAAAGGGCATGGACGAGGTGATTTTTATAGCCTGCAATAGGATTCTTTCATGGGGTCTCATTTGTTCAGTGCAGTGACTATTCAATGAAAAGATGCTTCTTTGGACACAACTCTTGAGTTGGATACTCCCTTTCAGATGTGAATGGACACACCACTTTTAAGAAAAATAAATTTTATTAAATAAAGTTTCTCCAAAAAAATATAAATGGGTAGTGGGCCGAGCTAGGACCGACTCGTGCGTGAAGCCCAAGCCCAAGTCCAGGCATGGGCCCAGGCACGGCCCGTGGCGGGGGGTGCGTGGTGGTGACCCCACTTTGGTCTTGGTCCTCCCTCTTTCCACAAAAGTGGGATGCCCCTTGGGGCTCATCCTATACTGCCAATGTAAGCATATTTATATCTAAAGAATGTTTTGCTCCCAAGCAATGTGAGATGCAAGTTCGGCACTTCCTTTTGTTTCCATGTTTAACATGTTCAAGTAGTGGTGTTAGGAGGCAATTTCTCATTCACTCCTTAATGGATTAGAGCAACCCAATACATGTCCTTAATCTACTTAATGGAGTAGATCGCATTCCTATGTACTCCCACCTAAAAGGATAAGTGGGCCCCACTATTATTCTAGCTCAAAGTTGACCAAAATAATGGGTGCTCTAATTAGTTTTTCCAACAATCCCCCACATGAATGAAATTGACTGAAAGCAATGAAATGATATGTAGACACAGATATAGAATACAATTGAAAATCTTCTGTATAGAGAAAGGTAGCTTGTGGCCTTGAACCTTCCCTTGTGAATTACTATCGGATTTACTGGTTGATCAGTGAACATGGTGTCTTGAACTGCTCAACATTTTTGCGTAAACCTAAACAATAAAGTTCACACGGAATCTTCCCGAACACAGTTGGTTCTCATGATTGTGTTCATTCTGGCCCTAAACAATGCCTGGTTTCATGAGTGCTTTAGAAAATTTAGCCTTATTATTCTAATAGAATCGGCCCAGTTCACACTCACAATGGTGATTATTATTAAGAGTATCCTGCTATACCCCATCCGATTAGCCAATATATAAGAATCATTAAAAGCTTTGCTTGTCCTAATTACCGCTTTAGGTATCACTATTAATATCATAGGAATGAGCAGGAGATTTTATCTCCATAGTGATCTCGTTAAGTCACACACAATTTGGTTGTCCCTTTGAACCTAGATCTTAGGATCTCCAGTCAACTAGGTTGGGTTGCCATTATGGCGACTTTTCATTCAAAGGCTTTAAGCCTATTCCCCTTGATGAATGGTTTACTTGCTCTCTCCCTAAACCTTTGGTAAATGGATCCGCAATGTTATCTATTGACTTTATGTACTCAATCGTCATAATGCCATTAGAGAGCAGTTGTCTCACTACATTATGCCTCCAACGAATATGTCAAGACCTACCGTTATATATTTTACTTTGTGCCCTTCCGGAAATAACATATGTGAGCATGAGCCAGTACCGAGCTTTGTTAGTTAACTACAAGAAAACAGCCTATCTGCGACCGCATATCAGCGACCGCATGCGGTCGCTGATAGGTAATAGCGACCAACTACAGTCGCTGATAGTGGTCGCAGATTATCTGGTCGCTGGGTGGACACCGGCGACCGATAACAGCGACCGACTTATCAGCGACCGATACTTGCGACCGATAATAGCGACCGACTTATCAGCGATCGTTATCAGCGACCGAATGCGGTCACTAATAGCAAAAAATAATTGAATTAAAAAATTAAAAAAAAATATTATTGTCAGTCGCAGAAGCTTTTTAGCGACTATATTCGGTCGCTGATAGTAAAAGATAACTGAATTAAAAAAATTTAAAAAAAAACTTTTCGGTCGCAGAAACTTTGTAGCGACCGAATGCGGTAGCTGATTATCAAAAATAACTAAATTAAAAAATTAAAAAAATGATTCTTTTCGATCGCAGAAGCTGTTTAGCGACCGAATGCGGTCGCTGATTGTTAACCATAACTGAACTAAAAATATTAAAAAAAAATTTCTATTCGGTCGCAAAAGCTTTTTAGCGACCGAATAGGGTCGCGGATAGTGAAAAATAGAAAAAAAATTGCCTCTTTTCTTGATTTCCCAAAAAAAAATGTACCTGCTTTATATCCCAACACACAACAGTTCATATATATAAAGTAACTCTAACACGTGGTAATATCAACCTCATACAATTCATCCGAATTGAAATAGAAATAAACCAAATCAAAATTTATATACATCCAATAAACATCCATGCCTAAAGTACGTAGATCAATACAAACATCCATCATCGTCCAATAAACATCAATGTCTAAAGTAGATAAGTACAAAGGTAGAACAAAATGAAGAGAATACATGAATAGATCTCACGCATTATCGTCCAAACGTGCCTGTAACAAAAGAATAAAACATGTTAAATATATAGTATATAATATATAATTAAGTGATTAAGTTGATTGTACTAAATAGTAAGATTACCTCGTCGTCAGTCTCCTGTTGTGCTGTTGTCGCCACTGCATCTACTAACTCATCAGGATCCAGGGACTGCAGATGCACACGCAGTGTACGAAGGAGATCACGATCTCGACAAATCGCTCTCACACAATCAGCAGCAGTATGTGGCATCGGCTGGCATGATGATTGCGTAGACTGGCTACCAGCGCTGCCTGTGCCACTGATAGTCGGTCAACGTCGTTGTCCTTGGCCTTTATCGTAGTTCTTCTTGACAACCGATGCCCTCTCCCACAACTCTTGATCTATCGGCGGCCGCGAGGTGCCCTCAGGATAGCGCTCGTCCATCAATGTATTATAAGTCTCCTATCATCAGGTTAATATATATATATATGCTATAAATAAATAATTACCCTAAAGAATGACTTTAAAAATTATAAACAACATAGACAAGTTATAAAAACTTACAACTATCTGGACAGGCTCAGGCAGACCATCGCGGGTCGCCACGTAAACATCTAACCAATGGATAGGTTGACCCTGGGAACTAGCCTCCTACAAATATAATTCGGAATCCACACATATGTATATATATTAATCACATGCTCTCATACTAAAACCATGACTGTAAACAAAAAACAAAAAACAAAAAAAACAAAAACAAAAACTTTGCAAAATACGTACCCTGGCAGCAACATGCTGCAGCTGGGATATACTGCCACCTTTATACGTGCCTGGTGCCTTGTTGCCTTCAGGTGCACCTGAGGCTCTATTCACGGCGGCAATCCTGCGTCTCTTAACCCAGCTTTCAGCTTTCCATTGCTCACACATGCCAGCCCATATGGTGGGGGCACACCACCAAGGGCTGTACTCGTGCATGTACTCCTCAGCCTGCCTTGGATGGTCGATCTGAGCATTCTGTAACGATTTTTGTCGTTCTTTACTCAAATTATCTTTTGTTCGGACGGCGCACTTTTGCCAGAAAATTGTCTGTATTATTGATGCATGAGCATCGTCCCATTTATACCTTTTCTTCAAATAAAAATACAATAACCATTAATATTAAAACCGTGATAATACAATCCAACACTATTAAACAATATTAGTTCATTAATGATATTATCTTATTGAATTAATAAAAAATACCTGAAATTCTGCCCAAACTGCATCCTTGTGGGTGAGAGGTGTGCTCGCCCACGTAATCGCTGGCGTAGGCCGGTTCTGCAAACAAAGCTGCGAAATGCACTTCACAATCTTGCTATCTGCAAAATCACTAAAATATACAACAATTAAACGGGATGAGGTAGATAACTTACGTGCTATCGGGATGAGGTCGCATCTGAATGAGAATCCGCTCATTCGGATTAACCGGGGCCTTCGGGATTTGATTCGGACCCCGACCCAATCCACGCTTTTTTGGCGCTGATGAAGAAGACATCTACATAAATAAAAATTTCATGATGTTATTATGACTTATATGATCTATACATACACAAATAAAATGACAATAATAACATGTAATTGTTTGCAATAGTTAACTACAACAACTATAAATGAAATGCACATGAATATGACAAATATATAGAATAGAGAACATGTATATATGTAACTATACGTAATGCAAGTAAAACTAAACATACAGTTTAATGAAAATCGTTGTCTGATTCAGAATCATCTTGAACATCATGTGGAGATTCATAACCATCATCTTCTTTAGATTCAGTGTCAGTGTCAATTTCAATCAATAACTCTTCTTCCTCAGTGTCACTGTCAACCGGCACAGGTACTGACTCGGGATCCAATTTATCAGGTTCATCTCCACCCACTAACTGGTTCAGTTCATTGTTGTCGTCCACATTTATTACAGGAGGTCTATGTAACATCTCCTCTTGGTAGAACTCCCCGTCTACTAATTGGACACGAGTGCGCGCAGGAGTATGAATTACAACTTGCCAATCTGCAGGCGGTCTATCCCTTTTCCTAATAGGACTAGGAGTGTAGTAGACTTGTAGTGTTTGAGTTGGCAACACAAATGGTGCATTGACGTATGTGGACCTATGGACGTCAATATCGGTGATTCCATGTCGATCGACACGTATCCCTTTTTCTGAATCAAACCAACGACACTTGAACAAATTAATCTGACCCCCATAAGTACCCTTGTACGACAACTAAATGATTTCCTCCAACTCCCCGTAAAAGGCATGACCAAGCTCATTGTAACAATCTCCTTGAACACACACTCCAGTGTTAGTTGTTCTTTTTCCACGTGCGTATGTCTTTGTATGAAAGCCATAGCCATTTACTTTATAACCATTGCGGCAGACTTGGTCCCTATCTAGGCCCATAGCTAGGACTTGTACATTTGAAGGGATCGAAACGTCATTAAGAGCCTACACAAAATTTAATAACTTGTGAATTATCACTTAATAAATGCAATTAAATTAAATGAATTCATAAATTAACTTAACTAACTTACTTTGTCCTTTAGCCATAGTGCGAAATTTTGATCACGACTGAGTTGAATATCTTTATCAGTGATGCCGCTTTGATTTGCTTTTAACTCGTCATCATATGATCTATACATATATTATAACAATGAACATATAAATATATGAGATTGCAGGATAAAACATTAAGTTAAATCTCTATTTATCATGTATACCTGACAAAGTCGTCAATCTCCTCACAGTTGAAAAGAATGTAAGTATGTGCAGCATGTAGTTCTTGCTCAGAGAGGAATATGCGCTTCCCTTTTCCATAAGCGCGACCCGGTAGACCAAATACAGAAAGTTGACCATTTAGTTCAACATTGCCCCCATCATCATGTCTCAGGACTCGATTGGCCTTTGTCAACACTTCGTCAGGAAAATAGTCTAAGACAAACATAGATATCTCATCGAAACTGTATGCCTCACATATAGACCCCTCGACGTAAGCTCTATTTTTCACCTTCCTCTTAAGGTTTCCCATCACCCTCTCAAAAGGATACATCCATCTATATTGAACTGGACCACCAACACGAGCTTCATAGGGTAGATGGATTTGTAAATGCTCCATGGAGTCAAAAAAACTAGGTGGGAATATTTTTTCAAGCTTACACGTGATCTCAATGATGTTCTTCTCAAGTATAGACATGTCCTTTTCATTTAACGTTTTTGAACATATGTCTCTGAAGAAACGACTAAGATCAGTCAAAGCATCCCATATTGGTTTATCAAGTAAGTCCCGGAATGCTAGAGGCATGAGTCTCTCCATGAACACATGACAGTCATGACTCTTCATCCCTTGCAATTTCCCACTGGTAACACACCTTGCAATATTTGAGGCATATCGATCTGGTAGTTTCAGAGACTTAATCCATGTGCACACATCTTCAACCTGTTTTCTGGACAATGTGTACTTTGCATGCGGTTTGGCTATCTTGCCATTAGGAGTTTCATATAGTTCTAATCCAGGACGCTTACTGATGTCTTTCATGTCCAAACGTGCCTTATCATTATCTTTCGTCTTGCCCGGAACGCCCATCACGGTACTAAATACATTGTCGAACACATTCTTCTCAATATGCATCACATCCAGATTGTGACGAATCAAATTTGTAGACCAATAAGGCAGTTCCCAAAAGATGCTTCTCCGAACCCAATTATGAGAATCACCAAACCCATTGATTATTTCTGAGGCAGCAATCTTACTGAATTGAATGACCGACAATCTCATCACACGATCAAGCATCTCTGTCCCAGACAGTCGTGGTGCAGGCATATCATTCTCTACTTTCCCTTTCTTGAAATTTTCTTTATTTCTTCGAAACGGGTGATCTACCAGCAAGAAACGACGATGATAGTCAAACCAGCAAGGCTTTCGACCATGCGATAGATTGAAAGACTTTGTATGCTCCATACAATATGGACAAGCCATCATTCCGTGTGTACTCCATCCAGATAACATACCATAAGCAGGAAAGTCACTGATAGTCCACATAACGGCTGCCCTAAGGTTGAAATTTGTTTTCGTGGAAACATCCCAAGTCTGTACTCCATCCTCCCACAATACCTTCAACTCGTCTATAAGAGGTCTTAAGTAAACATCTAGATTCTTTCCAGGACTCTTGGGACCAGGAATCACGAGTGAAAGAAACAAGTATGGTTGTTTCATACACATCCAAGGAGGCAAGTTATATGGAGTAACAATCACAGGCCAGCAGGAGTACGGAACAGCTGAGTGGCCAAAAGGGTTGAAACCATCAGTGGACAATCCAAGCCTCACATTTCTGGGTTCCATTGCAAACCCAGGATGTGCTAAGTTGAAATCTTTCCAAGCCTTCCCATCTGCAGGATGGTTAAGTTCCCCATCTTTAGCTGGAGATCTCGCATGCCAAGTCATATGTTCAGCTGTTCTTGAAGACATGTACAGTCTTTTTAGTCGATGTGTAATTGGAAAATACCTTAAAATCTTAAAAGGTATATTTGTCTTTTTTGTAGTCAAACCCTCTTTATTAGGCTTGAACCGATCATGACTGCACAACGTGCACTTTGTCTTATGCTCATTTTCCTTATAAAACAGCATACAATCGTTTGGACATGCATCGATCTTTTGGTATCCAAGACCCAACTTTTTCACCATTTTCTTACAAAAGTAGTAGTTATCCGGTAATTTTTCACCGTCAGGCAACATACTCTTAATCGCCTTCAAGAGCAACTCAAAACACTCATGTCTCATGTTGTGATCAGCCTTGATGTTAAGTAATGTCGCCACTACAGACAACGTAGTTTGCTTGGTGCAACCAGGCCACAACGGTTCGCTACCCTCGTCTAATAACTGAAAGAACGCTTTGGCATCAAAATTCATAACTTGCTCTCTGTCTTGTTCCCAATCAAAATAAGGCCCTACAATATCATGAACCATGTCATTCATACGATGGGTACTGCTGCCGTGATTATGTACTTGGGCGATGCCACTATCTCTTCTCTGCCCATGTGCCCACCAGCAGTCTTCGTAATTATTCATGAACCCCTTAACAAGTAAATGATAGGCGACCATGTCTCTGTCCATATAATTTACATTCTTACACTTCAAACAAGGGCATCTTATCTTGTTCTGGCCGTTGACACATTCCGGGTGACTATACACATAATCCAAAAACACTTGGCAACCAGTTCTAAATTCAGCTGTAGCACCTATCTGGGCACTTGACTTTCGCCGTCTCATCCAACTACGGTCTGAATAGTAATCCATGATACTACGATACCTATTTTGACAAGAGATATTGTATTAAACTGTGTCATCTTTAGGTATAATTAATGCATGGTTCCTATCTAAATATGTCTCCACTCTTATTACACCGGTCAGGCTTCTATCCCATTCTTGTATGCAATGTCCCACTAATGTCAATGACTCAAACAAATGCATCTGTCGTTCAAAAGAAATTTCGGCAGCATCTCCCATCGGTCTCCAAGTACACGAAATAGACTATAATTTATATAGTCTAAGTATGCACCCGGAGAACAATAGAAGATAAACACCAAAATTTCTTTATAACAAACAGATACACTTGCTTCAGTCATTGACACCAGCCTAAGCGGGAGCATGACATACAACAACAGTCCCAAAATGGGGACTATTCAAAATTCACTCCTAATAAGTGAATTTTGAACGGGTTTCTAAGCTGAACATGTCCTATTGATTTAAATTATATCATTGACAGAGACCTCATTCTAACGGTTTGAGCTCGGGCAATCTCGGACAAATTAGTGCCTGTCCACCGCCACCACTATACCTTCAACCGTTAGAATGAGGTCTCTGTCATGATATAATTTAAACGAATTTCTAAGCTGAATGTGATCCTCTACATGCAATAGTCTTAACTAATATGATCCTCTGTCATGTATTTTTTTTCATTTTTTCTTTCATTTTAATTTTATTATATTATATTATTGTATATAATATAATATGATATTGACAATTAAATTAAATTATATTATTTTATTTTATTTTAAATTATATTATATTATTTGGTATTATATTATATTATATTATTTTGTATTTTAAATTAAATTAAATTATTTTATTTTATTTTAAATTAAATTATGTTATATTATTTTGTATTTTAAATTAAATTAAATTATTTTACTTTAAATTAAATTATTTTACTTTAAATTAAATTATTTTATTTATTTTATTTTAAATTATTTTATTTTATTTTATTTTGATTTATATCATATTATATTATTTGTATTTTTTTAATTTTTTATATCATTTTAATTGTATTATATTATAATATTTTATATAATATAATATGATATTTAAAATTAAATTAAATTCTATTATTTTGTTTTATTTTAAATTATATTATTTTGTTTTATTGTAAATTATATCATATTATATTATACTCATTTAATGCAACTTGAATCTGCATGCCTTGTATCTCTGAACACTGTTGTACATCTATTTTTTATACATGTGTCTGTGTGTTGGGGGTAGTGGGCAGTGGATATTCATCATACAAGCTATCTACAATAGACATCAATCTAAAGTATTGGCAATACCTGGAAGTGGGTGACTTTTCCCCTCAAAATGCTCAGGAAGCAAGAATAAGGAACTTTCAAGGTCTTAAATATAATTGGATTATGAAAAAAGAGGATATAAACAATGAAAATCATCAAACTTAGCCACAAATGGGGGAATTACTTCATAGGGTAAAGGCAGAAAACTCATTTTCATCAAAGGTGAAAAACTGGTCACTTACATAATTATCACAGTACATACAATCACCCATTTGATAAATGCTATTTTCCTATGTAAATAATGGGAAGATGATGTTTTTATATGATACGGCATTCATCTTATACATAGAAGAGATGACCGAATCACTCTTCATCTTGGATTTTCATTTTTAATTGAATGAAAAAGTTCGATAGGGTTGAGAACCCTTAAAGGCTTGGATCCAACTTGCATGGGTCGCCAACACTAAATAGTCTAGGGTTCTAGCCCCCTAGGCTAGGGTTCAGGAGAACTAATACATGCCAACCCAAGCCCATCCCAACCCAACATGTTGCCACCTCTGTGAGAAAGAATCTTGAACTTCAAAAGCAACGAATATTGTAGATAACCACTTCGACCATCAAATTTATTCAAGTCAGGAAGAACTTAGCGGCTACAGCCGTGGGGTGGGCAGCACATCACATCAATAAAGAGAGGACCAGCTGGGCCAGAATTTCACACCTACATATAAGTAAGTTGGCTTGTATGGCCTAAAATTAAACACTTTTTGTTTTCCATCAGAGCAGAAACCTTATAATTAGAGTTGCAAATGCACTTCTATAGAACCCTTATAATTGTTGAATAGGCCAGACCTCAGACCATGAGCCTACAGGCCCAACAAGATGACCATGGACCTCCAAACCCAGGCCAGGCCATCATGAGTATATTTTTCAGATGAAAAAGTTATAAGCCCTTCCTTCCTGTGTTCTAAATTATTATCAATACCAGCTGTCAAAAACCAGTTTGGATCCCACAGTAGGAAAATCAGCAGTCCGTAAAATTGGATTACTGATTTCCATCACTCCATGTCACCCAAGCACACGGAAAGATGTGTGAACATTTGTTCAGCTAATACTAATGCTAGTTATGAGCTGAGGCACATCCAACAGTATCGAACCCAACCCAATCCTATCAACAACACAATCAAACACAAGTCTTCTAGTCGCATACAGCCACAACATTCAACAGAACGCATCAGTTCAAACAAAATTTGAAGGATTGCAAACACAACCACCCAGTAATTAAAATGCAATCAGCTGAAACCTATTCAAACTAAAATGCATTCATAGAAACAAGTTCAATCCATATACTAAACAAACCTGATCCTCCAGCTCACGGGCTTGTTCCAAGTACTTCTCACTGTTGAATTTCCTTCGGAAAGTATTATCAACTCCAACAGCCTACAAAAAATACAAAATCCAAATCATCAACACACAACATAAAACTCAGCCAGATTTTCACATAAACGGGGAGAACAGATTTCGTTCAAGTTCTGCAAAAACCAAACCCACATTGTTGTTTGAATGAGCCATCGAAGCAGATATTGAGCAGACAACTCTTTATATCCAACAAAGCCAATCATAAAAATCAGCTTTTTATCATTGATAACAAAATCAACCCAAACCTCATTAAATTTGGGGCAAGTTCGAATTCAGCCCATTTAAGCCTACATCAAAAACACCTATCATGAAATCAGGCAAGTCCTATGAATCTTTCAACCTTTGATTGGATCATGGAATTGGATATGTGGATTGATTCTTACTATTATAAAAAATGGGCTACAAGTCAACAGAAGGTCAAAGCCAGAAAAAAAAAATAGTTTTTGGGGATTGAACTGGTTGGGACCACCATTAACTTCATTGAAGTACTTTAATTATTTTTTTTTAATTTCTTAAGTAACAGCCAAACCGTCCACTCCATCTGTTTACCCTCCCATCAGGCTTTCAAAACATTGGCTGGAAAGTGTGGACCTGATCCCTTAAATCACAGGTCAGGTAACGGCTGGGCTGGTGGGATAGGCACATGTGTGCTAGGTCGGGTTTAGGTTGGGATGGCTGTTTGAATAATCATCTATGGCTCCAGTATGATCCTTTATTAATCTAGAAGGAGTTGTTAAGCCAAAGGGAATATTACTGGGTTGGGTTCTGGCCAAAATGATACATGCAGATTGACCGGTTCTTGACACACCATTTACGGGCAGGAAAGGTAGTGTGTTCGTAAGGCATCAGGCTGGTATTTTATGAAACCTGACCCATTACCATCCCTACCTAAAAACATTCCATCACCAACACTTAGGAACTTAGGAAAAGAATAAAATAAAAAAGAGCCAAAAGATTAAAAAAAGAGGGAGAAATCATGTTTATGAAACAAGCCCCATGAAATCGATGCAGCAAAATGGGGCCACATGAACACATACATTGTTCTAGTCATGGAGTCATGGTAGTGTCTGAGGCACCAAAACTAGAATTCATGTTATATGACCATAGCTTGAAATTGAGATTTCAATTAGACTGAGAGGCCCCGTGCTCACAGACTCTAGAACCTTATACAAGGAATTGATTTCACTTCAACGGATCATCTCAAAATTTCCACAAACCACTTCAACCAAATCCTACCACATAACATCAGATCCACATTTCAAATTTGTGGCTATACACACACATGCTATATTCAAATTTTAAGCAGGAAAAAAAAAAAAAAAAAAAAAACAGCAACACAAAAACAGGATGCCAAAAAGTGTATTGTATGTCCAGCATTATTGAAGTGCATTTACTATTACCACCACTAGTGCTTAATCTTATATATTGGTTAAGAATCTAGAAAGAGATATTTCATCCTTGCAGGCAATTATA
Source organism: Persea americana (assembly GCA_029852735.1). Lineage (NCBI taxonomy): Eukaryota > Viridiplantae > Streptophyta > Magnoliopsida > Laurales > Lauraceae > Persea > Persea americana. The sequence goes on from CM056816.1 coordinate 23,737,747, forward strand.
GTTTTGTTTCATGTTCTCAATCCAATCTCTTATGGTATGCAAAGGGTCAGCCAGTCTGAGCGACCCTTTTGGGTGTTGTCCTAATTGGGGTTGGACTTGTCAGGGCTTGGTTTGGATGTTAGAATACCCCAGTTGAGATCCAGATGAACAAGGGGTACTGATTTGTTCACTCCTTCGATTTATAATATTTACAATTTAATTTGGACCCATCTTGGACCATCCAATTTAGAGTTTAGACCATTACTCTTGATCAGACCCTAATGCAGACGGGTCAAAACCCCTTACAATAAATCAAATTGATCTAAATATTTTAGGACTGATCTGTCACATAATCTTCAATAAGTCTGCAGGAGCATCCCTTGTGATCAATCAAGTTTCAGCAGTCACATAGTCCACAACAATCTTTGGCCATCTAAGTATATACATCAACAACCCATCTACCATTTCTATATTTTCCACATATTTTCCATCTACCATCTCAGTCCATACAAGCAAGTCATAGCTGGTCCAAGTTATTTGGACCATTTACTCGAATTCTTTAGTTTACTATGCAGGGTTTCAGTATGAAGAGACAAAATCAAAATCAAAGGATGAAACGATCAAATGGATGTTCAAAAACCAAATGTGCTAGGCAAGAGCATTGTCAGGTAAGTGAAACAAATTGACATGAAGAAGTATCGTTAGGTAAAGTAGCCTTTAGAGGAAAAAGAACTGAAACTAACTAAACTATATAGAACAAGCGGTAGGCAGATTTGACAAAGTATCTATTAAAGGAGGAAAAACAGTAATGAAAACTCCTCATAACAAGAGAGGCTGAAAATACAATTACAAAATCTCCAAACTCCTAATGTAATCAACTGGAAACTTCATCAAGGAAAAAGGATACTTATAAGATCGAAATGGAACGCCTCCCTTGGTCGATGAAATTCATGAATGTATTTATCTACGCTTTACATCAAGAGCACTGAAAATGTCCACTAAGTACAAAATCCACAATTTTTAACCACTATTATGGTTCAATTTTTCCCCCTCTTTGGCTGTAAGGGGAAAATCGAAACAAACTAGTTGCCCCTTTGACCAGGTTGAGATGAATCTGCCACTTTTTGAACATTTATGCATGATGCAAACTGGTTGGGTTAGAAGGGAGGCTAGTATTTTAAAGCCTGCAATTGCAGGAAGGGAACAAACTCTTGCACATCAAGAGAACCATTAAAAATGACATTCGTGGTCACTGTTGAGAACACATCCTCTCATTCTTTATCTGTTTGAAAATCCTCACTATGCAACCCTTCAAAGCAGAATCAAGGGGCTGGGATCACCAACCTCACAGCTGAGACAACTCCACTCTCTCCTCCCTCTCCAAAATCCACCATGTATAAAACACCCCCAGTCACAAAAAAAAAAAAAAAAAGCCCAAACCTCATTCTGCAACCATGTTTAAAAAAAAAAAAAAAACAAAAGAAAAGAAAAGAAGAAATGGTAGAAAAGAAGGGGCGGGACCCACATACCTAGCGAGTTCTCCCTCACTCTCCTCCCTCTTCTTCTCTGTTGACAGCGCCTGGCCTCCACCTGAAACGGTAGCAGCAGGGGAAACACACACAAAAAAAAATAAAAAGGAGAGAAAAGAAAGAATGGAAGATGGCGAGCTTCCTTCTTCCTCCTCCCCTCACTTTGCTGTCACTCTACCTGCTCCCCACTCGGCCTCCACCTGAAAACCGTGGCAGGGGATGTGCTGCTCAGTTTCCACCTGAAACCATGGCAGAGAAGTTAACAAAAAAAGAAAGAAAAGAAGAAATGGAAGAAGAGAAGGGGCGGGACCCACATACCTGGGCACCAGCTGGCGAGCTCCCACTCTCTCTCCTCCCTCCTTCTGGTCTCAACCCACTCTGCCTCCACCTGAAACTATGGCAGAATGTTAAAGAAAAGGAGAAAAGAAAACAAAAAACAAAAAATGGAAAGAGGGGTGGCGATGGTGGGAGGGAGCAGAGAGAGGTGTTGCAATGAAAGAGAAAGAGGATTCGAACTGAAAGGGGATTTACCTGCGATTCGGCGCGTCTCCCTCTTTTCCCTCTTCTCCTTCTCTTCTTTTCGTTCTCCTTCTTTTTCTTTCTTATTTCCTTGCGGGTGACTTTCCTTCTCCTTCTTTTTCCTTCTGGGAATCAGCGACCTCTTTCTGCGACCGCATGCGGTCGCTGATTATCATTAGCGACCACCCTTGCAGTCGCTATTATTATTTGGTCCTCCCGCTAGCTATAGCGCCAATTTTTGTGGCTGAAAAAATATATTAGCGACCGATCAGCTACCGCATAGCGGTCGCAGATAGCAATAGCAACCCCTTTCGTAGGCGGTCGCTAATGGCGGTCGCTATTACCCTCATTAGCGACCGGAAAGTGCGGTCGCTGAAACTTTTGGTCCCTATTGGGCCTTTTTCTTGTAGTGTCGAATTGATCGTATATACGTTGAGGAGCTCCCGTGAGTAGCCTCCTTAATTGTTCTAAAGTAAATGAAGTTAAGTATTTCCAAAGATGTGAAACTTTCAGGGGAGCAACTTAATTGTTCCAAAGTAAATGAAGTCATTGGCTCCTTGCATCTTCTCTCTGTTTTTTCTTCTTTTTTTTTTTTTCAACTACAAGTTATTTCTTTTGTGTTTTAAAAGTCCTTCAATTTACTAGGTGACTATTATTGGATATAATTTCATTAGTGCACATGCTAGAAATGTCATCTCCATCAGAGGCAGGGGACCGGCCAACACAGATGGACACCCAAGCACCTACTTCAGGTAATTACATATATTCAAAAATAGTTTCCTAGGAAGTTTAGGTTTAATACTCTTTTTTTGCAAATTATTTCTGTAATTAACACTCATTGTTTAATAATCTTTCTTAGGGTACTTGTTTTTTCTTTGGTAGTGATCATAGCTGATTTTATTTTCCTTTCCTTCGTTTTTGAAGATTCTTTATTCTTGGGTCTTGTTGGTTTTTTCTGATATGCATGCTTGAGTGACAACGATTCTTTGAATTCCCATTTGAAGTCTCCTGTTGCTTTGTCACAGTTTTTCTTTCCCTTTTGCTTTAAAGTTATGAGCTTTAGAGCAGAATTCATTTAGCCAAAGCCACGTTGAAGAGATAAAGCATTGGAAAGTTGTGCATATTAACGTGATGATGTGGCCAAAGCATGTCCAAGAAGCTGAAAATAGGGGGATGGATGCTCTTAGAAATAGGGTATTCATGGATATGGAAATTGTTCGAAAGGTTATTTTGAAGTAAATCGGGTTGCGCGTGCCACCCTCTTGAGGGGTTGGGAAGCATAAATAGTTACATTATTTCTCTTCAAACATGGTATCAATGAAGGAAGAAGACAGTTCATCTTTCTCATTATAATTGTTCACTGATTTACACATTTTTGTTGTCTTTTATTCTCTCTCTTGCCCTTTTATTAGATGGAATCATATGAAGTACTGTAGTGTTCATGAGGGAAATTACTTATTCAAATGAAGCATTAAGGCACCTGAAGATATATACTATGTATGAAGTTGAGTTGATCCGTGGTGACTGTATTCATCACAGAACACTCATCAGCAAGAGCGCAACTCATCAGCAAGAGCAAAGACGGGCACTTTTTTATGGAAACTAGAACTTGGGTCCATCCTAACTGATAAGTCCACAAAATTGTACGTTTAATTCATTAATTTACGAGAATTTGTGGACTCAATTAAAAAAATGCATTGAGTTAATAGATTTTCACAAAATCATGCAATTGGTCTCTCATGGTTGAATTTAAGTGAAAATCAGTAAAGATTTCATAAAAATGCATGTCTTGGTGAAATTGTCAATTTTTACATTATTGGACCATATGCATTACAGCATTCCTTTTGATAAAAATTATTATTTTCTGAATTAGTTTTAATTCATGTGTATAGAATTTCAGAAATTGAGGCCCGCAAGAAGTAGAAAATCAAGAGAGAAGTCGAGGAAAAGAGAAATTGAAGAAGACCCGCCATGGTAGGACCCAAGGCTGTTGCAAAATTCAGAAATTGCTTCCTTTAATTGTTTGGAGATATTTACACTTTCAAATTCAAAAATTGAAGAACCAAAGAGAGAGAAAATCTAGAGATTTGTGGGACCAAGAGACCAAGAAAAGAGTTTCAAGATCCCATGCATTATGGGACGTCCAATGGTAGACTCTCCAAGTTAGAGGACGTCCATGCATGTATCCATTCAAGTAATACACACCCATGTGGGGTCCACCTCTATTCCATCATGCAACAAAGTATTCAAATTTAGATTTAAGATTTTTATTAAGAGAGGAAGTGGGCCCCAGTTTGGAGATTTTCAAGCTACGCAAGAGATTTAAGAAGGGAAGGCGTGTGCACTACGAAAGTTCAGGTTGGAAACGACTCCAAAAGAGTCCCAATTTCTACAAATTGGATTTCAATCAACATAGGCTTTAAAAGTTTGAAGTTTTGCAAAGAAAGAAGATAAATCAAGAAGTGCACGTCCAACACAATGCCAAGCCAAGCACTCATACATCCACATTGTCCCAAGTTGCAACAAAATCTGAAATTTCAGATTGAAATTATTTTGTAAAAGTGGGACCCTTTTGCTAGAAGAGCAAAGAAATCAAGGAAATAAAGGTGGAGCCCGGTTTTTGGAAAGAGTAGTTATGCAAAAATCTTAAAAAGGAAACATTATCCAAGATGGATAAAGACCTCTCTGAAACTTACCAAAGAAGTGGCAAAAGTTGTTGGATATACCCAAGATTTTTAGTTGGATATTTCAAAGATTTTTAAGATTTGAAAAGTTTCAAAGATTTTTAAGATTTGAAAAGTTTCAAATCTTGAATTTATGTAGGAATGAGTTGTACATCCAACAAGGGAGGCCCCAAATATCTCACGTGAACTCCTTTCACCCTCCTCCCATCTCTCTCGCGTCATTATCTATATATCGATATATCTCTCACTCTCTCTCTCTCCCTCCCTCTTTTCTTTTACTTTTTCAAAGAAAACGAGTGTGGAATTCTTGGAAGAAAAATAGAAAAGATGGAGGAGTAGATTTCTAACTTGTAATCTAAGGAGAAAGGGTGTAAGTTGATTAAAATCTGGTTTTTAGTTTGTTGGTCTATTTTCTTTATTTATGTCTTTTTGATGCTTTATATTGCATTCTTAAAGACTACTAAATATTTAAGGACTAGAATCTTTTTGAAATTCCTCAAATATTAATAAATCTGAATTTTCATATTTTGAATATTGAATGAAATCACCCATATTTTCAGTTCGTAGAAGAACGATTGAACCCGGTCCCTTAGATTGCAAGGCCTTTATTCAGTTCTTATTCTTAATTTAATTATTTCTGAATTTTTAACATCTTCAATTGGTTTTCTAATTAATCTTACGATGGATGCAATTTTTAGCATAGGTTTATTAGACTAGGATCTAGTTTAAGATTTTTCTTTAATTCGGGTTGTAATTAATATTTACTCAGACTTGTAATTAATTTTTAATTAAAGTAGGATTTGTGGTTTGTATAAATTTTTTATAGGATAGTAGTAGTTTTACAATAAGACAGGTACACTGTGATCATTGGCTCCATGTAGATCAACCTTGAACTCGCTGGGATTTTAACTATATCGTGACGACCCTACACTTAGGGCACGATCAATAACATAATCTGTTGAGACTGATTAGGAATTCGGAATCAAAAGAGTTAGTGGAGTTTCCCTGTTTTGCATACCCCCTGTAACTTTGAGGGATCATGCAACATTTGCATTATTCTCCTCATCATTTACTTAGTGAAACATATGAATGGATTAATGCTAGTCCTTTCTATTGGGAACTTCTGGCATTTTCAATCCATTCATCTAGCTACTATAACAATAGCCTCTACTGAGTATTTTGTTGGTCCCCTTGGGCCCCATTTTAATTCAATTGTTCTGTTGTTATTTATGTTAGATTGTATGTCTACAATCCAGTAGTTGATGTGATTAAATTCATTTATTATCTTAATTGATTTATAATTTCATGCTTCATTCATGAGATAAATAAGATTTTACTTTATGGTTGCGTATAATTAATATAAAAATGATTTGATTGTTCATGAGATAGACATGAGCGCTAAATGTGATCGATGTATATGGACGAGATTCACATGTGTTTGGCACTGTACTTAGTTGTACTTCTTTGTATTTCCATTTTAAGTTGACATACAATTAGCATCGAGAATTAGGATGCAAGTGGCTTTTGTGTGAGGAGATATGCAATGCACAAACAAACCATTCTTAAACATTCATGTGATGCCGATGGGCTCTATGGCGGTGATAGGCCCCATAAAATCTCACCCGCCTTATGATTCTAAAGATTCAATATTTTTTCTAGTAGAATGTAGCTCATTGGATTTAATTGGTTCTTTTTGGTTTTTTCCCCAAAACATTAATGCCTTTGATGCATGTCACATGCAGGTGTATATCTTTTTACCTTCTTTCCAGAACAAGCAGAAAAACGACTTCAAATGAGCCGTGTTGGCTACCCCATGGGACATATGCCCAAATTTTTACCATTCTGTAAGGACCCGTCCCTAGAAATACCTAGTGGGACCCAATTTGACCAAGTCAACCCTAAGTTATCATATTTAATAGGTGATTAGCATGAGTAGTTAGTAATTCCCATTAATTTAGCCTAGATTATAAGATTAAAACCCTTATGAGATTAATAGTGGTTTCCTAAAATTAATTTTCTAATTAGAAACCTTAGTTGTAATCTTAACTATATATGGGTTTTCCTTAGAGTTGTGCAATTTATCTTAGAATGATTCAACTACCCATGGCCTAACCCATTAACCCATTTATTATATGAGGATACTCTAGTCCTTCCAATCACACATTTTCACTCATTTTTGAAAATTTCAATACCTTAAATGACCTTGGCCTTCTTTACTGTCAACTAAGTAAATATAGGCACTTTTGTCATTATAAATAGCCTACCTTTATTGCCCTTAAGCTCCTTTATTCACAACCACTCATTTGAGGATATTTTAGTTATTTAAATGTGAGTACCTAAACTACCATAGTCCTTATCCTTTATTTCTATTAGCAAACAAGGACCCTTTAGTCATTCCATTTTAACCTTCCCTAAATACCCCCATCCTTATCCTAAACTTACATTAGCAAGAGAGAGCATCTTAGGCTATAACCCAATCCATTTCCTATAAAAAAAAAAAAAAAAAAAAGCACCCTCTCATTCATTCTTCTCTTTTCACTACTATTTTCCTCCCATCTCTCTCTATATATAAGTTAGAGATTAGGGTTTCTCTCTCTAGATCTTGGCCCTCCAATTACTAGAAGCAAAAGCCTCATCTACATCTAGCCATCTACAAGCTTAGGAGCTCATCACATCTCCTAGATCTCTCTTTCCTCTCCAAGTAAAGGTAACCTTCTTCTCCCTTTTCAATTTCCTTATAAAATAGTCATTTCTCTTAGATTCCTCTTCCTTATGCATTTTTCTCTTTGGGAATGGGTGTAGAGATTGTAAATTCAGCTATTGGGGTGATCTTAGAGCATTTGGAGTGAAGCCAAGCTATTTGAGGAGCTTTCTTCCTAATTAGGCAAGCATACATGCTTAGATTCTTTAATTAAATTGATTAACATGCATAGATTGTTAATTACTGTCTTTTATGGTTGTATGGTATGATTTATGTGATTGGATGGTTGATTGGACGATATTATATATGGCTTGTTGTTCTAAGCCATTTTCTTATGTAATTTTGGCCATTGATGGATGGGAATCCCCCATTTGGAAGATCAATGGCCCATTTGTAATGAGATTAGGATGTGGGATGTGTACTTAAGGATTGGACGTGATTGATGTAGATCCTGCATCCATTTGATGGAGTTTTGATGAAAAAGGGAAGAGGGCAGAATGTTGAAAATAGGGATTTCGTATTTACCCGGTCGATCTGGTCACCCGAGATGTCAACCGGGCACACAGAGGACTTCCCCACAACTGAGAGCAGAAATTACTCTCAAGGTACAGATCCTAGTGTACCCAATCGATCGGCCACACTGAGGATCCCTTCATCTACAAGATGTACGATTTAATGTCCGCAGTGTACCTGGTTGACCGAGGACACTGCAGACTGTGTTTTCTGACTCCCAGTTAACTGTCCACTTCCACAGAGTACCAAGTCGACCCGTGGACCCATGATGTCGACCCGGTACACTGTAAACAGTGATTTTCCAGATTTAGTTCCCTTTCTTGATCCGATCACGTGTGGGCCCCGTTGACCTTTCATTTGGACTGTTTGGGATAAGCTAAACACGAGTCAAGGGCCGGCCTTAACCTTGACCTGTGTAGCCACCTAACTAGGGTCTAGGGTTGTAAGCGGAACCTGATTCAATGGTTAATGGTTATGGATGTCTTATGATGCTAAATACCTTCAGGAGTACCAAGGATACTTAATAAGCATCCGGGACTCTGTGATCACTGTCTTAGGTAAAGTGGGACCCTATACCTGAATAGAGGGGCAGCGATCATCGATAGATTTGTGACATGTAGTACTTACGTTGATGAAACGGACACTGAGGCTGGTTGGTAGGTCCGAACCTTGGATATTGGCCTTGAGAGGTACTATAATTAGGGCATTGCACTTAGGCTCTGATCTATAATCACGGTTCATATTGGATGAGACGTCAGGACATGGCACTTGAAGTCCTGACCTGTAATATTAGGAACTTAACGGTAGATATTGATGGACGGACTGTATAATGAGATAATGTTAATTAAGCGTATCGAGAAGCGGAGTTTACAAGGGTATGCATTATTAACTATTAAGAATCGTAAAGATGGATTACTTATACCTGAACTCCGTGCCTCATGCCCTTGACTAATATCGTCTCATATTAATTTTGATAATAAGGCTATCCAGCTCGGAGTACCCCCACCTAGTAGTCTGTAGGATTTGTGGATGTACGATTGGTCTACCAAGGGTTATGATGCCGACATGGACATTAATATTGAGATATTGTTGGATGACACAGTGGGTACTGGTGTGGGAGAGGTACTGAGACCGCCGGCGCTCGGACTGGGTGTGGATGGACGGTGATGTTGATCTAACACGTAAGACCAATGGCTGGGACTTGGCTGTGGCTATGGATGAGTGATTGATGTTAATCTAGCACGTAAGACCAAAGGCTGGGACTTGGCTGGGACTATGGATGAGTGATTGAGCACGTAAGATCAATGGCTGAGACTTGGCTGTGGCTATGGATATTGATAGACTCTTGTACGCTCCTATTCGATGAGACGATAGCGATAGGTGGCTATGACCCCCATGGTTGATGTCCATCGACAGTTGTCGGAACGACGACGATGGGCTGGCTTTAACCTCCCACGTCCCTTGTACTTCAATCGTGGACGTGCTCTTGTGTGATCCTATTAATTATATTGGTTGAATGATTATTAAGTGTTGTGGATATCGTTGCTTAGTGTCTTTAACTGCCGACATTGTTACGGATGGATCTAGAGACAACGGTTGTGGATATGGTAGGGCTACTTCCCCCTATTACTTCTATTACTGGTGATACTAATGTGCTTGTATGAATTATATGGTTTATTGATAATGATGGCTTCTCTTATCTACTTGATATGCTGTATCCAACATTTGTTATATTACTATCTCGATTATCGTTCAAGTATTATATTCTACATTGTTTCTGTTGCACTCTAATATTCTATATTATTATCAAGGTACTAATCACGCAGGTACAGCTAGGATCAGGTATGGTCTTCTTTCTTATCTATTAATATAATGTATTGCCATCTAAACATGCCTATTTGCTTAGCTCATCGAGCCTAACTCAATCCTTGGTGTTTTCAAGTATCTTCTCTTCCGCTTTCTTTGATTGGTAGAATTGCTTGGTGGCTGATCCGTTGCCGTAAGGTTCGGAGAGCAATGCAATTGGTGCACCGAGAGGCTCTATCATATAGATCTTTATCCTTTCATTTTTCTTGTAGCTGGCCGTGTTGGCTTAGGATTGAATAGTTAGTTTAATTACGGAAAGTACCTTATAATCCCTTAAAGTGAAATAAAGTTTTAGGGCTTTGTCCATTTACTTGCTCATATGAGATTTATACTTGATTTTATTATTGGATTTTCCGCATCTCTTGGGTACTTTCTCGTAGCGTCCCGAGATGCCCGGATCTTGGCGTGTTACAGCTCTATTTGCCATGCATTCTCAGCAACGTGGTGGTTATCTTCCCACAAACAAAGAATTATATGGCAACAAGAAGGCAGAGCATCTGTTTCAGAAGAATATACAATGCTGGTATGTAATATATAGTACAAGAAAAGAATATTAATAATATCAAACAGGAACATAGATGGTGAGACCAAAATGCTCCATCCTATGACCTGGTTGTGTTGCCTCCCATCACACATTTCACCAAATTTGTAGCCCAGCCACCCACTTACACTGACTAAACCCAGCACTTGAATATCACCTACTACTGGAGCAGGGTGCCCAATTTTTCATATGTTCTCATCACTTCCTTTATGATCTCAAAAATCTAAACCTAAAATGATTGGATTGGGCTGATTTATTAGTCATCCATAATGCATACATAACCTTCCCACCCATGAATAGCATGCATCCAGATGTGCCCCTGGCAGTCTGTGCAAGAGAAAATTGCATCATGGTTATATCCTGCCATTGTTGAACTGTTGGCTTTATCTTTCCTTGTTTCAAATGCTTGTTAACAGGAGCTAAGAACTTGAGTCATAGGCAAAGAATTGTTTGTCATTAGAGGATGTATCAATGTGCAGTGCCGACAATTCAAAGCTAGGCCTGTGATTGATCGTGCGGAGGAAATCCACATCTGTGCATGTCAATATGTCAATTGATTTATGTAGCGTCCTAGGTTCATTTCAAAATTCAAAGTGACATGTTGGATTCTTAGTAAAACTGTAACTTTACATGTGTGCATTTGATGTAGCAGTTCTGAAATTACTAGATTAGGATTCTTGTTTATTTTTTATTTCTAAAACTGGGAAGAAGGCTTCAAACTGTTGATGAATTATCAGACAATTCTGCTAAAATCTCTTTGCATAAGTAATATGTAGGCTAGGTTTCTTTGCTTATGAAGTTTTGGCAGGTTCATGTACATCATGCATATTTTGTTGGCTTCATAGAAGCCACAGTGAATCCATTTCATGCCAAACCGGCCCAATGATTTACCAATATCAGCAAGCCAAATATGCTGTCTTGCACCCAAAAGTCATTTGGAGAAACCAAATCTGCAGCTATCTCCAACCTGGTATTTTAGGAGCACTAGTGCCTAATAGGAATTATATTAAAAGTAATGCTGCCAGTCCCAAATCCAGATAAAGGATGGTTGAGTGAGGTTGCCAGCCAGCATAAGATTTTGGTCTCAAACATGCATCCTGAGACATTGTTCAGTGATCATGATAAGGCATTCTATCTGAGGATTTGGCTTAGAATAGATGGATGGTGAAACAGAATTCATGTACCTAACCCTGCATAGTAGGGACAAGGCTTTGATGATGATATTGCCTAAAGAGAAAACAAATACATGAGACAGTGGCCCCCCATCCAGCTGTACTAGTATTGAATTGGTGAGCCCCATCATTGCTAGATCATGCTCCAATATCTCTGCAGGTTTATTCCACTTGGGTAAGTTCAATAGACATTATATTGGTTGGATACCCATGTTCTATAAGAGGTCTCTATCGTGGCTTGGTTACATATGTTCCTATTATTAGGAATTCATGATAAAAATGGGTTCCAGTAGAGAATTGTTGAAAAGGTGAACAGTAAAAGCTATAGGGTGGAGATGTAGATGGAACCCTGACTTTTTAGGATTTAATTTACTAGTTTGATGGCCATGCTTTAATTCATTTTCCATTAAAGGAGAGATTATTTGATAGCAATTTATTTATCTTTGCCTTTTTTTCTTCAGTTTTACCACTTTTAGATATGTATTTTTAGAATTCCTTGGAATTCAGTTAATATATATCGAACAAGCCCTTACCTTCAAAAACCGAAGGCCATTAGATTGAGACCTATTCACCAACAAATCTAAACATTTAACCTAAGCCAATGAGTCTGGATAAGTTCAAAGTAGTCCACATTTACCAGGCATGCAAAATTCTGAACTCATCTCAAATATTTTGACACACAATACATCCCATTGTTGATTCTCAAAATATCATACCGCTAGCCAGACAAATTACTATCTACCCAAACCAACATCAAAAGGAGACATGTAGTAGTTGTTGGGACCAAGGCCATCATACCAACGAGGGGTTGATGGATTAAAGATCTATCAAAAGATCAGCTGCAAAGCATTACTAGCAATCTGAGCAAAGGCGACAAAATGTATAGTTATACAAGAACGGTCTAGACACTAGTGAAAGACTTATAATCATTGCCTCATAGCAACATCCCAGTGCTAATATTTGATAGATACCTAATCCCTCTCACATGTTAGGATACACTGCACGGCCAACTGCCCACATGCTCCGTCCCCTACACATTCTCCAAGCGCAGTGCTTTATGTGGATCTTTTTCAACTAAATAGGTATAAAGCTTTGTTGAATGTGGGATTAACTTTTCTAGCTCATTTGACCAATTCATATGCATGATTAATCAGATGATTAACCCACAACTCTCAGGTCTTATTGGACTAGTTATTAATTGATTCCAAAGCACACCTTTCAATGTTATTTTGCTTCAAAAAATCATCGTAGGTCATTAAAATTCAGAATGTCCCGTTTAGTGCAGGTATAGACTAATTCTGAACACAAGGGCAGGGAGTTGGAAATAACTTGTTCAAAACAGAATTTTATTTGGTATTATGAGTTTTTTTTTTTTTTAACCCTGGATTACCAAGACAGTAAAAACATTCAATAGAATGCCACATTTGATGTCAATGATTAGAACTAAAGAAACTGTCCAATCAGACATGTAGAACCAACAATCCATGAAAGACTTGCAAATGTTTTCCATGAAGAACAGACAAACTTCGTATGTCCAAATCCAAATTTAGTACTGACAATTGAATAATAAATGGCATCAGTGAGCAGTTCTACAAGAGGATACTACCATTTTTCATTCCTTTAATAGGTACAAGAGCTCAATAGGTACAAGAGTTCCAATAATTAGGAGAAATTACAATACAAAAGGTGTCGATATAAAGATTTCCACCGCCCCTTGTTTGCAGGAGAATCCAGGATGTTGTTAGCTCTTCAGCACCTGCATGATTAAACCAGAAATTCAAAGGCAAAGTGGTCATCTTATAGCATCATCACATCAATCTCAGGTAGGCAATAGCTAACCTGTCAAACAAAAAGATCCAAAGGATTTGGTAACTTAATGTATAGGTCAGTTAAGTGCAATAATTAGTACCACGTTTAATGTTACTAGAAAGAACACTCGTTGCTGTCATCAAGGAGCAGAGCTCACAAGTTCACTCAAGTAGATTGGTTCAACTCTGCAATTTTAGCCAGCAGAGAGAACAAATTAGTTTCTAAAGCTATAGGGAAACAAAGTTATAATTTAATATAGGTTTTTCCCCATAAAACCTTTAACTTCTTGACTAATTTCTAAAAATGGGTCTTGCAAGTGAATGTTTCTAAAATCTTCCCAAATGCTTTATTAATTTGCCAAATACCCACTTTCAAGTATAAGCTGATTTTGACTGGAGGGGTTTTCTTTTTAGGAAAAGAAGGGCTGACCTTTGGGTGTGTTCTGCCTCTAGTTACTTCAAAAGGGCATGATCTCTTCAGAAAATACAAGGCATTTGCTTGCACCTGCAAACACTGTCCTTGTTCGGATGCAAGAGCCCTTTTCTTCCTCTAAACCATGTAAACATCTGAATCTACAGGTTTCAAGATTATAAAAAATCAAGATAAAGATCAGAGAAAGAACTGAAATGAGTAAAGCCTTAAGTATGGGTTGGTTCTCAGATGATTAGGATGATCGGTACAGTTGCCAAGATGGGTTCTAATGGACAGTGATGATGGTATTTGCACAACTTAAGAATCTTGGTGGAAAACCCTTCAATAGCACAAGATTTTTTTTTTTTGGTGTGCGTAGAACTCGATAGTACTAGATTTTATTGCTAAAAACACAAAAGATCAGTTATTAGCTTTACCTCTACAAGAAGACTTGCCCAGCTTATGTAGCATCAGAAATTGGCTTTCCAGAGTGAAGGAGTCAATGACAAAGTAATATCACCATAAGCTTCATCTTGATGTGCATCAATAAATCCACAAGTCTTCAAAACCTACAATCAATCAAGGATAATAAACAATGTATCTAGTAAGATAGCTAAAAACAGCCGCTTTCTCTCTCTTTCTCCTCTCTTATCTCTATATACCGCCCAATTTGTTTGTGATAAAACTCAATGGTGAATTACGTGTTGAACAGTGAATTTTTGCTTGGTACCAATTCAAGGGGGACCTTTGCATATGGACAGATTGGATCGATCAAAGGTGGGCCCCAAGTATGAATACTCAAAAAGGGATGCTAGTAACGCGAGCTATCTGGAGAATTCCACCATATACATAAACATATACTCTGTTCCATGTTCAACAGGTTCAATTACATGATGAATACCTATTGCTCCATTTGAGAATATAGAAAGCTCTACCAAAAGAGGAAACACAGAACATAGATTAACCAGACTTATAATTCAATGATATAGGGTTGGGTATCATGTAATAGAAAATGAAGCTGAAACCTGAAGTGCGAATGAGACCTTATGAATAGTCAATTCAACTTTTTTTTTTAAAGTGTACTCATAAGGTAAGGTTAGTAGCTTACTAAAACCCATGACCCTGAGGTTGCAACAATGGGCACCTTCCAAATTATGTTATGATCGCTTGCCACGATGATGTAGTTTAAGTGATTAATAGTGACTTGCTAAGAGGGCAGAAACAAGAATCCATGCAATAGGTCAAAATCTTTCACACGAACAAAATAAATAGCTTACATATCAGTAGGATAAAGAGATAAATGCAAAACACAGCAAATGAGCTATGTTGACTCTTGTAAAACTCCCAAAACCAACCCAACCAAAAAGTGAAGAAAATTGAGACTTGCCCAAGTCTTAGTTCTCGCAAATTAAAAGGAAAATTATATATTGAATAGTTATATTTAGAAAAATAGAGTCTTTGCGAATAGAGCCAAGTCGGTTGGGCATTGACAAGTTGTGTTGATCAAATCTTAACTAAGCCAATCAGATCTTGACAAAACTAAACTCTTGGTCCATGAAAATATTTACTTGTGCCGATTTTTTGAGTTTTCATCAAGACATCTGGGAAATAGCACTTTTGGATGACATCACCATAATAACCAATAAAATATTTGGACTGTCATGCCTTGTCAAGGTGTCCCAGTGTCCCCAACGCTGTGCAGATAGCAAAGACCCCAAAAAAAAAAGTACAATTTCTCAGAATAGGCTATTATAGGGATAATAATAAGATGTCGACGGTGATGACGTTGTCTAGGCAACCTTATCTGGTATCCCCCAAGGCTGTAAACACACCAAAGACCAAAAGAATGTACAATTGTATACACAAAGCTCTTCCTAAGGATAACGCTAAGGTGATGACAATGATCATGCTGTCTAGGCAACGCCATCTAAATGACAGCCTTCAAGAGCTTTATAATCTTATAAAATTACCAGTGCCTCATAAAACATCCTTGCGCATCGTTTTCTAGTTTCTCCTTCTAGGATCTTGTTCAAGCTTAGATGTCCTGCTAGGCCTCGCGAAATTTCAGTCGAAGGAGATTGCTCTTTTAGAAATTGAGCCATATGCCTACATAAAAAATGTCTCACAAATCAAGAGAATTATTAAAGTTAAAACATTACAAATAAAGCTTTTAGAAGAAATTGTATTACCTGGTCCTCACAGTCAATGAATCATATTCTTTTCCTTCATGTCCTGTACCATGAACAGAAAATGTAATTCTATCCATTATCAAGATGCTTATAATACAAAAGAAACACTGGCTAATATTTTCTGCCAAGCCATGTTCATCCAATCATACTCCATAGTATTCTATAAAATTAAAAGTTCCTGAGACAAGAAACCACATTTTAGCAACATGTAGAAACATCCAAAACATATCATATATGAAAACAACTTACCAGTTGGTGTAACCTCTGTATCCAGAAAAATTAGTTCCTACACAAACAAAAGATATTTGAGTCAATGCCATACAGTTTTTTTATGAAAACCACTCGCAGTTGTCACACTAACAAAGGCAGTGTTGTAGATAAAGCAAATATTTTCAAAATATTTCCATAGTTTCATAAGAAAACGGGAAGCCAGAATCACCCCAAGAATACCACATGATTCTCATAGTAAATATATATAATAAAAAAAAAAGAATCTCACGCAATTTTTCACTATAATTACATGATGTTCTATCTAATATCTCTATATTTTTCAGAATGCATGCTTTATCCTGTTTTAATATATGGCTCTATTTTTTGTAATTTTTCTATTTTAATTTAACCAAAAACTCATTTTTTTTGTAAACATAATGCTCTTACAAAGAAAATCACAGGATCCTGATATATCAAGACATGATGAGTATTGATAAGAACCAAAATAGAAAAGAGAGATAGATGGTACAATTCGAGGTTGGAAAGCCTCCTAAATCGTCCAATTCGAGGTTGGAGAGCCTCCTTGTGCAAGCACAGATTTTAGGGATAAATTCTGATACCTTTCTCATTATTCTTCTCTTACTAAATAGCCATAGTTGGCTTTACATGGATAGAAAGATAATTAAAAAGATCCCCCTTACATCAAGGAAAGATCACCACCTAATTAGTAGCAAAGGAAATCCTACTACTTAACTGAGAAAGAAATCCAATCCTATCAACACACTAACTCAATGGATGATTAGACCAACAAGTCGAGCCTCATCACTTTATTCACTTTCCTAACTTGCAATCTGCCTCACATGCATGACCCACAAGGTTTAACTCGTGTGGGCCAATGACTCAACCAATATCGCGCAGTTGGGTTGGGCTCCTATCATTCCTCCCTCCTTCAAAATTGACCTTGCCCTCAAGGTCAAAGTCATAAAAACGTTGCTGCATGAGTAAGGGATCCTCCGTTTCTTCTGTAGCCTCGAGAATAAATAATTGTTGATTTTTGCATTTGTGGGCAAGCCCAAACTTTTCATCGCAATTATAACAAAGGCCTTTCTCTCTTCGTGCTTGCATCTCAAGCCAAGTGAGTTGTCGAATGGGCTGTGTGACCCGTTGTGTTGTGGGCCCCGTTTGTGAAAGTGGTAGCAACTGAGATGGAGGTTGTTCTGTGCGGTTTATGCGCTACAACTTTTCTTCCTGCATTCGAGCAAGCCCAATTGCTGCGGGAATGTTTGTTGGTTTGAACATTTTGATCTCGGCTACAATTTCATCCTTGAGTCCCCCAATGAAGCAACCAACTAAGGCCTGAAAAGGCCACCCCTCTACCTGATTTGCCAAGCATTCGAATTGGGCTTGATATTCTCGTACCGTGCCTGTTTGTCGAAGCCGAGAGAGAGCCTCATCAAAGTTCTCATATTCAATTGACCCAAAACGCACATAAATGGTCTTTTGCAACATCTCCCACGTCAACTCTTTCTGAGTCTTCTCATACCACTAGAACCACTGCACTGCTTCCCCGTCTAAATGAAAATAAGTTAAGAGAACATTTTGGTCTTCTGCAGTCTTCTGATATTGGAAAAATCGATTTGCCCTATAGATCCAGGAGGTTGGTTCCCAACTCGAGAACTTTGGAAAGCCCAATCTCGCAATGCGAGGTTAAAGTTGTCCATTGTCATCTGTGACATTGTTAATGCTGAAATCTTCATGTACAGCCTTTTTAGAAGAAGAGAGAGTATGTGGTCATATTTGGCATCCATAGCTGCTAAGGTAACCTTGATGTCTTGCAACGATCCCATGCATTGTTTGACGTCTTCATCAAGCTTGTCAACCTTCATTGTTAGCACTTCGGTTCTGGTATTATTAGTCACGCTAGCTATACCCGAAACGATGGTATGTTGTTTTCTTTTTTCAAACTCTCTCTGATGGTAATGATGTAGTAAGCTGGGACTTTTGCCCCCTTTGTCCGAAAGCAAAAAGGTTATGGCAGTGGTGTAAATCTCCTAAACCTTTTTGCCCTATTAGCCAAAAAGCTAAATTGCAAAACCATGAATTGATAAAACGTTTGGGCCCTTTCTGTGTGTTGCTTCTTTTTTTTTATGCAAAACGAGACAGAGATGAAGCTTACGGGAGCAATGGCAAACAGTTGTAAATATTTGCAACGTTTTGCCCTTTTGTCTCACCTTGACCTATTGCTTTGTAGCAAAAAGTGGGAATGTACTTCCGATGCTTTTTCCTTTCTACTCCTCTTTCTTTGCTATTGTAGAACCTTCCATGTTCCTTCTTTTGCTTCACTGTGCGACACGGGGAGGGCAGACTACCAGTCCGGCGAGTGAGCAGCGCAAGATCTGAACAGAAGCTGGTCCACCCTCTCTTCCTATTTGGTTTCTTGTTACAGTTGAATGGAGAAAAATTTTAAAAAATTGGTATTTTTTTATTTTTTTTGGATTGGGTAAGAAGAAGAAAGGTGGGGGAATGAAAGGGGATTTGAGGAAACTGTTGGCCAGAACCGGCTCTCTGATACCAATTGATAAGAACCAAAATAGAAAAGAGAGATGGTCCGATTCGAGGTTGGACAGCCTCCTAAATTGTCCAATTAGAGGTTGGAGAGCCTCCTTGTGCAAGCACATATTTTAGGGATAAATTCTGGTACCTTTCTCATTATTCTTCTCTTACTAAATAGCCATAGTTGGCTTACATGGATAGAAAGATAATTAAAAATATCTCCCCTACATCAAGGAAAGATCACCACAAAATTAGCAAAGGAAATCCTACTACTTAACTGGGAAAGAAATCCAATCCTATCAACACACTAACTCAATGGATTAGACTGACAAGTCCAACCTCATCACTTTATTCACTTTCCTAACTTACTTGTAATCTGCCTCGCATGCATGACCCACAAGGTTTAACTCGTCTGGACCAATGACTCAACCATTATCACGCAGTTGAGTTGGGCTCCTATCAAGTATCCCCATGCACCCATTTGATTCAAGCAGTTCGCATGCTTCAATGACCCAAACATTGAACCGATGGACTGTTGATGAGGGGTGTTCTTAACATTTTTGGATTTTCCAATCTAGACATTTTTTTCAACTTGGACATTACAATAATGAGCACCTTCCACAGGCTCGTCTCCAAATTATATGATATGGGTGCATCAACCAAAAATCATCAACACAGTATACACAAATTGATTCATGAGGACGTCTTATCATTCATCTAATCCAGGCGACAACAATATCTAAGGAGATAACTCACTTTTGATTCTTGATAATTCGAGGTGCCTCCAATGCTTTGTTGCTCCCTAAGAGAAGTTACAGGTGAGTCTGCAGAAATCAGCATCTCTGGAATCTGACGGAGATTAATAATTCCTTCAGGCAATTCCTCCTCTAAACGTGCCGTTGGTGTTTCGGGCTCAAGACGACTAGGTTCAGCAAATGTCGGCAAATCTGGTGTCAAGACTATTTCTGGCTCCAAAGGATTTCCTGTTTGTGACTCTGACCCCAAATTGCTGGCAAGGATCGGCGTGTGCTCTTCTCTTCCAGATGGCGACTGCTCAAAGTCAGGTAAAGGAACATCGAAGTGACCTTCAAACCGAGGTTGTTCAATTTCCATATCAAAGGCAGGTGTGCTAGCAGGATCATTTTCAGATCTTTGCTCTGGAGGAGCTATCAAAGGAACTGGGTTAACTTCAGAAGCAATAAAGTTTTTCTTGGAAACTTCGAGAAGATCAGAACACATTCCTGCAGAGAATGCCAATTAGAAATAAATAAGAATGTACTGAATACCAATTAGTCTGCTGCAATAGAATGAAACTCACCAGAAATTGAAGGCTCAAGAAAGATATTATCATGTTTCAATCTTTTGTGGAACCTCCACACATCCAAAGCTGACAAAGGAAGTTTACTTCGTTTTCGAACCAACTTACTAGTGTCTTCAAGTTGTTTTTGTATAAACCTAAAAAGTTAAAAGTATCATCAGGAGTTTCAAGAAACCGTATGCTACAAGAGCAGAAAATTTATCAATTTAGCCAAAGAACACATCACAAGAAACCAAGTAGGCGGTATAAATTAATGGAAGTTGAAAGAGGTAAACTTGACTTACACTATATTTATTTGCACCATAGCCTAAAGGAATTGTGTCAAATTGTGCTACTACACCCAGCATTTTTACAGCCCACAAAATGGATTGTCAAACTAACCAATCTTAATTGCCCATTCTTGCATGCTTTTTGGCTGAAATCAATGTTTTATAATGTTGAGGCATGACGCAGAGCATTCCAATTGCCGAAGAGTGGGGCGTAAGCTTTGATGTATGGGGCATAAAGCCTCAAGAACAAGCCTTTCAAAGAAATAAATAATTGAATTAAAAAATATTGTAAAAAATTAGAAAAGTGCAGTAGTTTGGCTGTTTTAAAAGTTTTTAATGAGATAAGTATAAGTAGGGTTGAATTAAGTTAAAATTTAGTTACAGCAGTCTGAGAGTTGAGAAAGAAAATAACTTTTAAGTTATTGAAATTACAAACTGCCTCTCCCTTTTTCATAAAAACAAGTGGAACGTGATTGAAGCGCATGTTTCATCTGGGGTATATCCCTCAAAAATGTCTCATGTAGTGAGACTCACAGCCTAAATGCAAGCCACGCTTCAGACTTGAGGCGTAGAGCATAGGACTCAACTCAAGCCATTTTTCCCTTTTAGGAAGCCCCGCACCAAGGCGAGCCCTAAGGTGTTCGGCCAAAAAATGCTTCCGAAAACACTGACTGAGATTATTGATCTCCCAACCAGAGCGAATCCTGGTCTTCATATCTTCACATATGTAAACAAAAATAAGTGAAACAACACATATGTAAACAAAAATAAGTGAAACAAAAATAAAATAAGGATGTCTACCTCAAGAAAAAGGGAAGAGCAAGTTCAATATCCACTACATTGAAAATAGATCAATTGGACTAGTGGAGCTTACTGAAACCCATTTGCATGCACAGCAGATGATTGTATAGGAAAAGATCAAAAGATGACAGCATATGGCCTAGAATGCGATCGGATGTTCATATCACAAACTCAAGCATGCAAAATAAATGACTGAACTAGGTTGTTCAGGCCTTTTATTTTGAATGCCCAAGTCTCTCCTAATTGACCATAAAATAAGCTGCCATAAACATTTTAACTATTTAAATACAGTGCATGAAGGTTCTCTCTCTCCCTTAGCATGTAGGTAGAAGATTTTCAACTCAGCAATGGTGCTCATTTAAGCTAAATGTGTGGGGCCCACCTTTCATCCCCCTTCCCCATCCCTCCCCAGGGCTTTGAGACACACACTACACCCACCCAGCATGAGTAAATTGAATGCATCCAAAATCTGAACCAACCACAGTTACACCTTCCACTGGATTCAAACTCACTTGAACACTTTCTCCCCATTGATAATTGATGCCTTAAATCCACATCTACTATCACCACCAAAGATTCTATATCAGGTGTAGTGATAACAGAGATAGATCTGTCATTTTGGCTGAAAATTTGCAATATTTCCAGGCCACCAATGCATAATCATTTACCATACTGATTGCCTAGAAACCTGATGGTGCACATACTATCCAATCAGGTTGATTCTTGGATGTCCTTTATCCATGCATAGACCTTTATGTCACCGCTCTCCCCGACACAAACCAGTTTCTTTATTTGCAGGAGGTACCTAACCAGCACAAGACTTGCACTGTTGGCCTCCATTTCATGGTTTAAACTTCTCCATATGTGTTTTCTGTAGAGTGCATGTACAATGTTACATTGTGATAGCAAAGGATCCATTTTGTCATCAGAGCTGCTCATACAATCTCCACCACCCAGCCAGGAGAGCATGTACTTACAAGAGCTTTTTACAATCTTTTCAACTGCAGACCCATTTACAATCTTTCAGCATTGTGAGTGTTCTGAATCTCAAAAAGTTTTTTTTTTTTTTTTTCCGAATGGTTGTTCTGAATCTCAAAGTTGCAAAGGCAACTTCACAGGGTTTACAACTAAGTGTAAAGAAAATCATCTCTACTACGCGGACAACATGACCAAAACCATAGGTTTAGTAACTGTGGTGCAGTCCTGTCAAAAGTAGGTTTGCCATGAATAACAATATAATTCTAAGAATTAAAGAAACACTTACTCATTCTTCAATACTAAGATATCATCATATGATTGTTTTCTCTTCCTCGTCTCTGGTTTATTCTTCTCAATGGGTGGTGTCGGTTGTAATGCCATATCAGATAATGCAGGCCCTGCAATGTGAAAGTTGAAGTCATCACATTAGCTCCAATCGGCAGGAACAATGGATAAACTAACAGCAAGTTACAAGAAATTGTGGGTATAGTGGGTTAGATAGAAATGAGATCATTGATAAAATCCCAGCAACCCACCAAAAGAAGCTCTTGAATTAAAAATATCAGGTTCCTCTGGAGATATGTTGGTTGGCGGCATTGGATGCAACTGAGATGGCAAAGATTCTTCTCCAGTCACTGGAAAACCCTCCATAATTGGAGTGAGATTATCCCGAGTCTGCGTTGGATTAGAAAGCTCATGCTGCTCAACAATGTTGTTGCCAAGATCTGGCAATCCCCCATCCACCCCAAGAGATTCTACAGCATCACGCAGAACCTCAGTCTCAGGAAGATCTTGGGAAACATGATCTTCATAAACCCTCTGATTGGATTCACTTGCCTGATTGCTTGGCCCAGGATCTCTGACACCCACATCAGTGTTCCCTGGTGGAGGAATGACACTGGAAGAAGCACTGGTGTTAATCTAAGCCCCTAAAATCAACTATGTAAAGAAAACATTCAAAAATAGTGAGTAACCATACTCTTCTTCCATTGGATCAGGGCCGAGGTTCGGCAGCTCTATCTCAGAAGATGGATCCATCCTAACATCCTGCTAAACAAAAATGTCTTTCATTCAAAGCAATCTTTATTACTTGAGCCTTATGAAGATCAAAGACGAACAACAAACA
Organism: Persea americana; assembly: GCA_029852735.1. Lineage (NCBI taxonomy): Eukaryota > Viridiplantae > Streptophyta > Magnoliopsida > Laurales > Lauraceae > Persea > Persea americana. Next base: position 23,760,915 of record CM056816.1, read on the forward strand.
GGGTTTTACCTTGTCGCCAAAGAAAGCAACATATAGATCTCCTTCACCAGGGATCTGATCTATAAGCACAACCAGACGCAAATGTTCACCAAGCAAGTATATAAAATGTGAAGAGGTTGCAAGCAAAGACAACACAAATAAAAACCACCGAGCAGTAGTACCTGTCATAGTGATTTCTTCCCAAGTCTTGAGATGATTGTCTGGAGTCCTGAGAACAAACAGGCATATAGGATATAGTATACAGAGTTAGGGTTTGGCAAAAATTCTGCACATCATTTCACCAAACACCATAAATTCTTACTCGGCCTGATAAATCGCATCATCCAAATTCAAAGCATCAAGTTCAAATGTTTCAGGGAGCGTGACAGAGTGAAATGGCGCGTGGCTTGCGTCTTCTGGCAAATTGACTTGTATTGTGGCAATTGCAGTTCTAATGTGACTCAAAAATTCATTGCAATCGTGATGAAGATAGTCGACTTTCTTCGAGTATATTCGGACAACGCCCAATAGAAGATGCCCCGATAATCTCAATGCAATTGGGACTTCAGGAAACATAATGCAATCTGGAGCACATTAAATGGACAGGCAAAAATCAATTGCTAGTACATTTCAATCAAAGAAATGAAAAATGAAAACAACCCATCTGAGATTCTAGTGTTCAGAGGTGGAAAGAATGGTTTGAATTACCGACGGAGGAAGGAATGTTGGCGACAACAACTTGGGATTTGCGAAGCCTGTGGTGGAGATGAGCGGCTATCCAGATGGTGCCGAGAGGGCTTTTCCTGGCGAGGAAAGAGCGAGAGTAGAACATCTTCTTCTTCTTCTTCTCTCTCTCTCTTTCTAGGGTTTTTGAGAACGGGAAGAGGAGAGTTGCAGAGAGAGAGAGGGGTAGCTAGGGTTTTGAGCTGGCTTTGGCAGTGGCAGACCCAGGATTCTCGCTTGGGTGGGGCTAAACTTTTGCTATTTTTTTTTCATATTATCAACAAAAAAGGTGAATGCAGTTAAATAGACGCATGAAACCCTAATCAATCAATCATAAATGCAAACTCAATTCTTCCTTTCAAAACATAGAATGCCAAAAGAATAAAATAACAATAAAATGCATCAAACTCACAAGATTTTTAAAGTCTCTCAAATTGAAATAATTAAAAAAAAAGGGACCATGTTACAAAATTGAAATTTTACTAATGCTTACAAGTTACAGGAAGATATTCTATCACCAAACAAACCTAGAAAAACCCTAGCCATGCCTCAAATTGCAAATAAAACAACAAATAACACAAAGAAAATCAAATAATCCCATATGATTCAACAATCAAATAATCCCATATGATTCAACGACAATAATGATAAAAACACTAGTCGACAAATTTCAACCATTCACAGATCAAACAACAATACAAGACCCACTAAACCCAAAATTAAGTCACGTAACAAAGAGAACCGCAAATAAAAATCCCTAAACAACACAATTCTAACCCTAACCAACAAACATAAATCAAATAAACAGAACCCTATCTCTTTTGTGCATAGCACAACATAAAGAATGAAATCATAGAAGATAGGAGGGAGAGAGAGAAGCAATAGAGAAATACCATTAAAAAGATAAAAAGAAGCACAAAGAAGTAAGAGACGTGCAGAGAGTGAGAGAGAGTGAGGAACAGAGAGGCGACAAAGAGAGAGGGAGAGAGATTTACCTGAAGCCGAGAGATCGTTCAAGCACTCGAAGGAAGAAGGGGATGGCTGCTGGGTTTTTTTTTTCACCTAGGTTGAAACTTGAAAGAGGAAGAAGGGGTGTGGAAGGCAATTCTCGAACAAATGTGTAAAGGGGTGGGGCGGTAGTTTGAATACATGTGGAGCATGGGCCAGAGGCCCACTACAATTTTAAATGGAGTTCTAGATTTGATTCACATGGGTCCGCCCCTAGGCTTTGGCTTCCGAGAGAACGAGAAAAATAGGATGGATGGCACGAGAAATGGAATTTAGTGGCAATGAAAGGAAGGGGATAAGCTCAAATTACCAAAATCTCCCTTAGTGGGAAATTTTTTCTGCCAACTCGTAGGCTGGACCAGCCCAGCCCGATTTGGGCTAGGCTTGGGTGTAGAACGTACAAATAATTTTATAATTATGGCATGAGGCAATGATGACACTTCATTGGCCACCTCCCGTAGTTTTATCCGGTGCATATGGATTGGAGGGTTTGCATGTGCTCTTTGATTAATTCTCGGCCATCTATAATCGAATGTCCCTGGGGCTCAGGGCCAAAGGCTCTTGGCAGTAGTGTAACAGTTCGGTTAACTGGTCATTTTGGAAAAACCGTTAACCGAACTGTGAATCATAGTTTTCTGTTTCTAAAAACCAAAACCGTAACCGTATTCGAAAAAATCGTTAAAAAACCAAACCGCAGTTAACCGTATTAGATGGTTCGATTACGGTTAATTGTCACTAAAACAGAAAATGAGGCACATTAATCTTCTTTTTCACAAGGAAAAAAATCCATCAATTTTCTCAATACAATAAAAATTAAAAACCATAACCAGAAGAACACTTGCACTGGGAATTCACAAGTCGGTCTCTTGCTTCCTTTTCCCCCGATAAGCACTATCACTTTCATGAAAGCAATCCATATTTAACATTCCAATTCCAATAGAAATAATGCCTTTTGGATGCCAAAATCACTATATATATGCATGACCTTGACCGAAGAAGTCAAGTAGTATAACCGTGAGAGCAGGAAAAGTGCAGAAAAGTGCTAGTTGTTGCAGCCATTGCATTACTGGTTCAAAGGGGGTGGAGGCTGCTTTTGACATAGAGCTGAGCCCTTGCACAACTGCTGAGTGCATTGCTGAGTGCAAGAAGGCACTCAATGAGAAGTACACCAGTGCCACAATGAAGAAAACAGTGCTATGAGGAGGAATCAAAACTAAAAAAAATTAAAAAGATGTATTCTGGATTAGTTTTCTGGATCTCTAGTCCATGTACCAGAAACCTAATCAGAGAAGCCAAAGATGATATGAGCCCAAGTAATAAAAATAACAGAGAGAAATTAAAGAGAGGATTGAAAAAATGGAAAACTAAAAACACATTAAGACAAAATCATCCATTACAAGAGCCCATCAAACATCAAACTATAAAAAAAAAAAAAAAAAAAAAACACCCAATATCATACCTAAAATATTGTACAAATATGGGAGAAAGAATCACACATTTAATTAACAAAAATCCAGAACCCGCCACATAAAGAGGAGAAAAGAAAGTGGAACTAATCAAGGCCAATCATTTGGGGTTCCTAGGAACTGACCTAACCAAATCAGGTGAAAATGATTTCTATGTAAAAATAATTTCATCAATACAAATTTGACAAAAGATTTCATCATACAAGAAGAGGGAGGGGTCTGTTTCAAACAACCCAGGCCCGGAAATGAGGTTTCGTCCTCGAGATGAAGATGGGATCATCGGAGGAGACTTAGGAAGAAGATGAAAAGGGATTGAAGAGAAGAGGTGCGGTTTTCTTCTTCTTTTTAAATGGTGGAGGGATTCTGGGTTTTTCTTTGGATGAGACGCGGTAGACCGGTGGTTACCTGCTGGGGGCCGGTGTTCTCCTTGCCGTCGTCGCGTCGCCGTCGTCGGCGCTTTCCCGTTTTCCACTGGGAGAGAACTTCCTACTGTCGCCGCGCCTTCTTCCTCGTCGTGCGCTTGAGAGTCTGAGAGAGAATGGAGAGAAAGGGATACCTGGTTATGGACTAGGGTTTCGTTTTGTCATGGACTCAAGTTTAAGTGTAGTGTATAGTGTATACATTTCATTGGATGGATGGCGCGCGAAATGAAATTTGGTGGCAATGAAAGGAAGGGGGATAAGATCAAATTACCAAAATCTCCTTTCCTTAGCGGGAAATTTTTGCTGCCAACTCGCGGGCGGGGCTGGGCTGGGCTGGGCTTGGGTGCAAAACATATAAATAATTTTATAATTATGGCACGAGGCAACGATAACACTTCGTTGGCCACATCCCGTAGTTTTATCCGTTGCATGTGGATTCGAGGATTTGTATGTGCTCATTGATTAATTTTCAATTGTTTATAATCGAGTGTCCCTCGAGCTTAGGGCTAAAGACTTCTGGGTTAAGCTGGGTGAGAGATACCGTGGGTTATCAAAAAAAAAAAATTTGATAATAAAAATATAGTTATAGAGTTAACTTAATTTATCATAGTTGAAGTTTTACAATACGTTGATTCCATTTAGATCTTTTGATCTCCCACCTCTTCTATGATAGACATGGCCCAAGGTGGGCTCCACTTTTGAGGAGTCTATAGGAAGGGGTCCACGACCATGAGTGATATCTGCAACAGAGCAGTCCTTATTTATTTATATTATATACAAGTATATTAATATCATTGGATGTCTGAAATCAGGTATAACTTTGACTCAACCTACGTTAGACTCAGATTTGGACTCTAGAGGGGTAACTTGGGTTTTGGTCTAGGTTCATACTAAGTCACATGGAGTCCGAAGTAAGCTTGGGTCAAGTTAATACTGGATCCTCTTCTTAAAATCTTTCTTTGCATTTTGATGGAGTTAGTATCATTTCACTTCATTTTGCTAAAGTGGCCCAAAGACTACCATTTGCGAATATTTTCATATTTTAATTTTTAGACTAATAATGTTCCTTTAGGAGCTATAGCTACTATAATGACTCCATAAATAAAATTTATCCGGTATTATATGAGAATTAAAGGCATGGCATTTCTAATCGCTACATTTAGACACCCTTTATAAATCAGATTCATTTTTTAAGATAACATTGTCCGACTGTCAGGTAAAAAAAATCACATTAAAAGATGAAACATATGGCACATTTGTAAGGTCTTTCTAACCTAAAATAGATCTGTTTTATTGCAATTCAAATCATCATTTTTTTCACAAAGATGAAACACATGGCACATTTGTAAGGTCTATCAAAACCTTCTAAACAGAAGGGGGGGACTTTAGATTAAGCGAATTCCAACTGTACAATGCTATTGTGCAAGTGTATGAAGTGGATGGCTGATATTCATGGCCTTACATCAAAAGGCCTAGTAGCAACTTCTTTGGTTTAGAGCTGATCGCTCATAGGTCTAACAATACCCAGGCCATGGTGCTAATTTTGCATGAAATAGATAATTCTAATATCAACCTCTTTTTTTTTTTTTTTTTAATAATCCAAGGTATTTCCCACCCAGCCCAACCCAGGAGCCTTTGCCTCTAAGCACAAGGGACGCTCTGATTCGGGACAGCCAAGAACTAATCTCTAGGGGTACATACAAATCCTCTTATCCACATGCATCGGGTAAAACTATGGGAGGTGGCCAATGGAGGTAAGTGTCGAACATCAACGTAGTGACTTATGAACATGGTAGATAACAAACTAAGTAGCCGTGGGTCAAATTAGATGGTTAAAATTCTATCTTGTATACCATTGAAAAAAGTGAGAGTAAGTTTCATGAGTAGATTTAGATTTGACCTATGAAATTAACTTCAAATGGAAATACTCTATGTAACATTTAAATCTTTTTTTCACAAAAGCATTTTTCAACTATAGTAGTACTTTCATAAAAAATAAAATAGAAAAAATAGAAAAAGCAATATTTTAGTGGTAAGAATCTGATTCTGATGTGCTGATAAGGAGAGACAAAACTCATGTAACCGACCCTAATATAGTTGGGACAAGGCTTTGACGATGATGATGATTATGAATCCAACGTACTGCAGTGCTGATAAAAATACCCTTACAAATAGAGAGGTAAACTCTACTACTTTTCCATGCAGCCCACTTTTCCATTGTCCCACATGTCTCGTGCAGAATATGGACTGATTTTTCATTGTCCCAAATGTCTATTTTTCCACTCAACCATTCTTTGTAGTTTTAGAGTCTTTATTTGCAACTCCATAGTCTATTCCTTCTCACTCACTTCTTTCAGTGTCTTTATTGGTCTCCCTCTTTCAAATTCCATGAATTTTGTAACATTTAAATACTTAATGTAAGGTTTCTTATCATTTTAGCGTTTCTTGGATTTCTCTTCAATTGGAGTTGCTCATATGCCTCCACATACCGTTAAATGTGGTCCAATGCTATGTGGCACACGGCCCCACCTTTGATAAGTCTGCTCCTCTCACACTCACTACCCGGTTCAGCACTAATCCTACTTGTATTTACCACTAGATTGAGTTTAAAATGAATGTGTAGTTGAAAAACCATTAACCTTTGTGTAGTTGAAAAACCATTAACCTTTGGGGGTCAACCAAGGGTTATGATAATCTGACGGGGGCTTATTTTTTGCCTAATTCTAATCCAAAATGAGACCTTTCCATGCCATTACTCTCGCTGATTGACATGCATCCAGGTAGACCCCAAGGTGAACAACATATGGATGATGTGATCCACTCATAGGGGAACACACATGTTTTACATATGCATATGTATATGCATATTATATTGCCCTCTCTACTAAGCCCATGAGCTTAAAATTTAAAATGCGGGGCCCACCCGGTGATGAGACCAAAACATCTCCTTCTCCCTACCTGTGTAAGGTGTCAGAGGCTCAAATGATGATCTAACCATAGTAAGGATGATCTAACCATATTTACCTAATTCACTCTTATATAGTTACCTTAGTCATTGTCATGGGTGCTATGGAATAACAAATAGTTTGATTCGAATGAATCGCTATTCGATTCAATGGAGTTCGAAAATCCCAAAATTTCCCAATTTGGTGTTGTTCAATACATTGGTTGAGAAGGATGAAGGTACTTATGATGGATCCACTAAATCCTGAGTTCTTTGTACTTGGACTTGTTCGCATCAGATCTTCTTCTCCGTTGCAAAATCTCTGCAATCTGCCATTCTCTCCTCTGATGGAAAATCATTGCATATCCCCTCTTTTTCTTCCTTTTGTTTTGGGATTGAAGAAAAGGGCCACTCTATGGGAAAATATGGAAAGGCCCTTGGCTTTGATAAGAATGATGATTTTTCCATGGGGAGTTCTATTGGCACCACATAAATGACTCTTCACACCGCAGAAAAAAATAAAAAAATTCCATTTCCTAAACTACCCCTCCCCTCTCCTCCCTTTCCCTCTTCCTCTCTCTCTTTCTTCCTCCCTCCTCCTCCCCTCTCCTCCATTTCCCTCTTCCTCCCCCACCTCCCTTTCCCTCTTCCTCTCCACCAGGTGGGGAGATCAGGCAGTAGGGTGACGGGGGCAACGGGGCCGCAAGGCAGCAGGGCGGTGGGGGTTGCAGGGCGGCGGGGTTGTAGGGTTGCACCAAGCAAGGGAGATTGGGCGGTAGGGTTGCACCAAGCAGAAACCCTACCGCCCGATCTCCCTTGTTGTTGGCGGCTGGGGTTAGGGGGGAGGGAGGAAGAAAGAGGGAGATGGGGACAAAATAGAGGAGGGAGAGGGAGGAAGAAAGAGGGAGAGGGGGGAGGGAGGTCGCTGGCTGCCATGGTGGGTTGCCGACTGGGGATCCCTTCCCGTCGGAGGGTGGGGTGGGGGAGAGGAAGAGGGCAAGGGAGGAGGGGGAGGGGGAGGGGGAGGGGGGAAGAAAGAGGGAGAGGAAGAGGGAGAGGGAGGAGAGGGGAGGGGTAGTTTAGGAATTGATTTTTTCTTTTCTGTGGTGTAAAGAGATATTCCTGTGGTGCCAATAGAACTCCCCTTTTTCCATTCCTTTTTGACACGGAGTCAAGCGGATGGAGCTCTTTTCAATAAATTTATCGAACGGCCCATTTTTGAAATCCAACTTAATAGCTATTAATGTATCAAAGTTTGTTTCAATGGGCCCACTGATTGGAAGATGCACAATTTGTTTGACTTAAATGTATTTAATCATTATTTATAATTTTCATGGTTTGTCATTTTTATGTATTAAAGTTGAATTTTATATTTGAATTAGTGCATCGAATTTGTCAAACTCGAACAACGAATTAAGTGAATCGAAAAAGCGACTTAAATGAGTAAACCCATTGAATTTTCGAACTGGGTTAAGTACTGAACTACGAACTATGAACTTGAATGCAAATCTAACGAACTGCTAATCAGGTAACTATGGTCTTAACCACTTGATCGACGGGCCACAATTTTTCACCGACCAAAATAAGTGCATAGTTGATCCAATGATCCAGTCCATTTGGATGGGTCCAAACCTCGAGACAGGTAGGGGGAGGGGACATATATTTATATATTGCATATACGTATAGAAAAATTCAGATAAGAATCATCCGCATTGCTTTTCTTTGCGGACCATCATATTTTTGAGCACCGGGTCCACCTATAATGAAGCTACCTCCCTCGCACTCCTCTTCCCCTCCCCCCCTTCCTCCCTTGGTGACCCTCATCCAATCCTCACTCACCATTTGATTATAAAAAAAATTCAAAAAGGGATGGCTTTTAAAAACCATTAAACTTGATGATCGTGGATCATGTAACGCCGCGAAACCCAGGTACTCCTGATTTAATGGCGTTGTCATTCTTAACAAGTATGAGTTAAATCATTGTAGCGGAATGTCATACAGATCATAAATCAAAGCATAGTTAGCCTAATTTAATTTAAACCAATTAAATAAAAGTGCAAACTTCAAACAACTCAGAAATCGAATCCATTGTCTCAAATTACATATTTCAAAATAAAATTTCTTAAATAATCTAAGAACTATTTTAAGAAACTAGATGACTCGCAATCCTCTAATAGGCAGTTTGTGAAGCTCATTGCTCTGTTTGCTTTAGACGTGTCCTTGTTATTGACATTAGCATCTAACTCGTAATCTGAAAAATATAAATTAAGGCTAGTGAGTTCGAGATCTTTGGATCCATGTAAAGTGGGGCTCTTTTTTGGGGAAAAAAAGGACATCTCTAAAAACATTTGGTTCATTATAATGGCTTTCGGTCACCTCTTTCTTTTTTTTCTTTTTCCTTTTTTTCTTTCGTTTCATTGCCCATCCGTCCATTAGTGATAGTCGAAGTCCAACGGTCATTACGGTAATCATTGCTCAGCACAATTTCTGAGTATTTCTGATGATTGGGTCGTGAACCCCACATGTATCTAAGTTGACATGACTGTTTGCTATGGTTAGATCAACATGACAAAACTCCTCGAGTTCCTACTTTATCCTCATGGTTTTTTTGCCTGGACAAAAATGCTTTTGATGGTAGACATCAACAATAGAGTAATTTATGTTGAGAAATTTGATCCATGGTAGTGAGTTGCTGTTTCTTACTTTTTTTACAGGGAACATGCTCCTTCAATCATTTTCATGGATGAGATTGACAGTATAGGATCTGCTCGAATGGAGTCTGGGACTGGCGATAGTGAGGCTCAGCGTACCATGCTTGAGCTTCTCAACCAATTGATGGATTTGAAGCATCCAACAAAATCAAAGTATTCATAGATTCTACTTTTGAATTTGTTGAAATAGTTTTGGGAACTAGCTTATTAGAGTTGGGGTTTATTTTTTCATATTTTATTGTTTTTTTTCTTCTTCAGGTTTTGATGGCCACCAATCGTATTGATATTCTTGATCAGGCCCTCCTCGGGCCTGGACGGATTGATAGGAAGATCGAATTTCCAAATCCAAATGAGGAGGTATTCTCAAGCAACAAAAAAGTAGACCAATTGCGGAATCTTTTCTTTGGACTACTTTTAAAGCAAATCAAAGTTCTGTACTTCTGTTGATAGTCCATCGTCTGAAAGAATCGTCCAGATTAATAGAATTTTCTAACCAGTATGAGCTTTGGTATGAACAATTTGGATTCTTGTATGTGTTTGCCAATGTATTCAAAGATACTGATGCCTTACATGTTTGCATGTCTACCAAGATAGAATCTCTGATGCATTAAGTTAAAAAGGTGTTGTTAATATTCTGTATTGTATGTTAGAACTTATGCCAGAATATTATTGGGAGGAAATTTTTTTCTTTGCAATTTTTTGGTTTCATGCTGTTATTATAGATGTCTGAAATATTCAACATTGCTCCTATTGAAATCAACTTTTGAATTATGATTTCCAATTTAATTTCAGAAATATAAAATTTTTCAGTTGTAGAAAATATGGGTTTCGAGAAGAAGAAAAAGTAGTAGTAGTTTTTTCAAAAAAGAAATATTTAGGTGCCTTAAATATTCCCTTTGGTCATAATAATTGTAGAATTAGAGACTAAGGAAATTAATGTTCTATAAAAGCATTTCCAATTTAAATAATGAAATTTTAGTTTTATTATGTATGAAAATATGGTTTTCCATATAAACTAGGGTCGAGTAAATTGCTAACCAGCTAGGACTTCCAAAGACTTGAATCCATATGGACCAGAAACTGGACCTCTACTTCTGCTGTATCCAGTCCAGATCTGCAGCTGATTCAGATCTGAAAGCTATGATCCAGTTCTGCTTGAATGACAAAAGTGGAAGTCCCTATCTTTTTTAAGGACCTGTCTGGAGAGAGTGCTTTCTTTAAATTTTTTTGAGTAACTGCGATTGTACATTGAGTGTTATTTTAGGCATTTATTCTGGGCATTAGCTTATTCTGTTGAGAAATTCTTATTTCTCTTTTTGCATCCAGTGTTTACAAATTTTTTAACAAATCCATGAAATAGTCTTATGCTCATCATAACTTCTTTGCACATGTATGTGTGTGTACATGCAAATATATAATCACGGGCTGAGCTACGGAGTACCTCATTCACCCCCAAACCAAAACCCCACCCACCTTCTCTTCTTTTTCTAACCCACCCACACACGCTCACAAACAGAAACACCTGTGAGAAGAAATGCCCTTTGTAGTGGGGCCCTCCTGGATTAATGACAGCCATGGAAGGCACGGTGCCAAAAAGCACTACACCAAAAACGGGAAATTGGAACGGATTTCCGTTCCTGATTCTCCCGTTCCTAATCTGTTAAACCGTTCCAAAACCGTTCCAATTTCCTATTTTTGGAACGGATTAACGGATTAGGAACAGAAAACAGGAAATTGGAACGCATTACCGTTCCTAATCCGTCCGTTCCTAATCCGTTAAACCGTTCCCAAAGCGTTCCAAATTCTCGTTTTTGGTGTAGTGAGGTTTGGACCTGGATGAGGAAGTATGAGATATAATGTAGAAGAAATGATCCCTGCCCTTATAAGTCTTTGAAATTTGAAGGCTATACACATTGAATACATTGAGTTGATCGAGGGTGGTCCCACCAAAGTATGTAAACTCAAGTGGGGGTGTTGAAAATGTGGATTATCTAAAGAATTTCTATATATAAAATTTTATGCATGTATGTATGTATCGACACAAATGTTTCAGATGAAAATTGTTCATACGGTTTTTGTATCGTCCACATTATTTTTGCCCTTTGGTCCACTTACAATCAAGTTACTGGCCTCACATAGCACACCCCTGCAGCGCTCATCCAAACATTATTCACCAGTGGATTAAAATATGAGAAAATGTCAGCTTCTAAAATCATTAAACTTGAGGGCCATAGATCAAAAGGGTTCAAATGATCTAATGGGGTTGATATTTTGAACACCCTAGTTCTCATTGAGATGTCTTCATCCCCATCTCCCTCATGTTGGCATGGCCCTGGGTGGGTCTCAGGGGATTCCTATCTACGGATGGTTTTAGTGTGTTTTTGTGCATCCTTTCGTCTTCATGCGCTCGCACACACATGTTTCAAGATATATAACAAGCTTAATAGGACATTTTAGCTAATAATTCATGTTAATGTGTCTATGAAACTATTCTCAGTCCCGCTTGGATATCTTAAAAATACACTCAAGGAGAATGAACTTGATGCGTGGGATTGACCTGAAGGAGATTGCAGAGAAAATGATTAGTGCATCTGGTGCAGAGCTCAAGGTGCGTTTCGCCTATACAATCATAATCATTATATGTTTGGTAATTTATTTATACCACTATAGCTGTTCTTCTCTTCATTTGGAATTATTTCTCCAATTTTGTAGAAATTGAAAAAAAAAAAAAAAAAAGGACTTGTGTTTGTGTCTACATATATGAGAAAAAAGCAGGTGTCACCACTCATACTTCTGGTAGGTTGTTTTTATAAGAACAAAGAGTTTGGATCAGGCAAGTACAGTATGAGTGGGATTTCATCTAGCTGTATTAGGTAATACTATTTTCATGCTTTGTCATGGTAGCTTCACTGGAGTCATTTGGTCTTAAACAGTGTTTGAAAAATTGATTTGAGTAGTTGAATCTCCGTTAAGGGTAATATGTATGGAGCCTTCTTTTCTTGATGAAGGGTTTGGATGCTAAAGAAAAGGAAGAAAAATCGGGTCAATTTGTTTTCATTTTTAACTTCAAAACTCCTGCTATTTATAATTTGTTTATACTTGGACTCTTATCATGTGCAGTTTGAAGTTGCCAACAAAAGAAGTGTAGATTTAGTTGGAGTTCTGAAAAGACACTTGTGATTTTTTGTTTTTAATACCATTGTAAGCCAAATCCCGTTAAAAAAAAAAAAAAAAATTGTACAAGCCAAATCCAACATGAGCGAAATCATAGGTACACCTTTGTGACATAATTTGCTTGTGGCAAAGTAGACCCAATTTGGTTGCAGTACCTTCATTTTTCCTGAACTAACTTGATCTGAAGGAAAACTTCCCTTGTTTTCATTGCCATTTTTTTTTATGAAATCATTGAATATAAAGATGATGGGGTACTGATCCGAGAAATATTGGAGGCTGGATACAGCGTGTTACATGTCAAATAGTGTAAATAGTGTAGACCCTAAACTCAAGGTGGCATCTGACTGATAAACTTGAGGGCCTTATCGGCCATGGCTGCACGTTTCCAAGCCTCGTATCGATTTGGATTTTTATGTTAGTTTCTCTTAACCAATCAAAAACAGTTGATGGATTGTGTAATTATGGGTTTTCAATTGGCATGGGTCCCTGGGATATGTCTCAAACAACTGGGGTCCAATTATAGATGGGCAAAAGATTAAATACCATTTGCTAAATGAGCACACAAAGCCAACTCCTGGAGATGGGATAAAGGCTCCGGTGGCGGGAGGTGGTAGTGGTGATACCTTTTGCTGAATGTTTAGATTGGAGATGCTAAACCTTTATAACAAGGGCTATTTATGTTCTTAGGTTACTCCTTTCCTTTTTGCTTGTGGTTTGCAGGCGGTTTGCACAGAAGCAGGGATGTTTGCTATGAGGGAGAGGAGGGTTCATGTAACGCAGGAGGATTTCAAGATAGCAGTTGTAATGTCACGGAATTCCTAGATTGTAGTTAGTCTAGTTAATTGAATTTTTAGCTAATTAAGCTCGTTTATAAGTCAAACATGTCCGATTAATCATTAGGATTGTGCGTGTGAAATTGAGTTGAGATCCGAGCCCTTTTGGGTACAGTAGGGTGTGTGTCGCTATTTTCGGAAAGTTCTGAGGGCTTTTTAGTATTTTTCGCTTTTCGAGATTTTGACACCATCAGATAAATTATCTAATTTCCCGGACTTTATCCTTCTGTTGCATCCCGATCCAAACCCTTGAACCCAACCCAAAACCTGACCTGATCTAACCCATTCTAAACTTATTTTATTAACTTCCCAAAAGTCAAACACCTCCCGCCACATTTATCCCATGTGAAACCCCACTTTCCCATCTCACTCCCATCGTACCCCCACCCCTCTCCACCTTAACCCACGTGCAAGTCCCAACTCATTTCCCAATTCCCCTTTTCATTTACCAGGTCAGAACACCCCCCTCTCTTCCCATTCACTCCACCACATAGCAGCCCCGTCCCCTTTCCTCACTTCTCTCTCCCGTTCTCCCTCCCAAGCTCCTGCTACCACCTGACATCACCGCCGACGGCCACCTCCACCATGACTGAGCATCTCCCCTCTTTCTCCACTCTTTCTCATCTCACTCATCTCTCCTTCACCTCACTCACTGCCCCACCATCCCGGCACCATCACCATCGCCACCGGAGCCACCTGTGCGTCTGCCGGCCACCACCGAATCCACCTGTCCATCTCTCTCTCTCTCTCTCTCTCTCTCTCTCTCTATTTTTCCCCATCTTCCTTTCTTTGTTTTTCTCTTTTTCATTCCCTGTTTCTCCCTCCTTGTTGCCATCATGGACTAAACGTCTAAACCCCACCCGTGGCTTTCTCTCTCCTACTTTCTTTCTCTCCCTCTATCTCACTCCTTGCCAACGTGAGTAAACCCCCCCCCCCCCCCCCAATCCATTTCATTTTGCCTCTCTCTCCCTCCCTCCACTCACTGTCCACGTGAGTTAACCACAGCCCACTCCACCATTTCACGCTCTATCTAATTCTTTCTTTCTGTACTCTCTCTTTCTTTCTCCATTCTTTATTTCTTTCTTTGATTATATCTTCAATCTCCACCTTGTCAATGGATCATCAAGACCCCTCCATCACCACTAATCAAGTGCGCCCGACAACCTCCCCACCTCCAATCATCTCCGTGTGGACCCCGCGAGCATCTCATCGTCAATTTGCAAGCCACCACTCCATCCACCCATCTAATTGGTAAACCATTTTTCCCCTTAGATTTGGATTAATGTACTTTGGGTTTAGTAGTGTATTTGGTAGCTTAGAGCTTTCCCTCTTTTGATTTTATATTTAATTTAGTTTTATTTTACTTTTTCCCTTAGTTTTGGATTTTGGGCACTATGGAGCTAGGATTTACGGATTTGAGCATTTTCAACGAAAGGCAAGTAGATATTTATATAAATGCTTTCATATGTTTGGCTTTCCCTGGATTTGATGATAGATGATGATTTAGATGTCATTAGCTCATTTGAGGATTTAGAGGATTGAAAACATGATAATTATGCTTATTTGCTTAATGAAATGGATTAGAAAGTTAATGACTTGATTAGATTGATGGATGAGATTTTTATGGACTTACTATATCAAGGTTTTGATGGTTTATCAGGTTCATGAGAGAGATGAAGGGAAAGACCCATGTTCACTCCAGTTACAGAACCTGTGTTCTGTAACTGCAATGCATGCGGTCGACCGGCCACACAGGGTCAGGTTCTTCGGAACCTGACCAAAGCACTGTTCCTCTTTTGTTGCTTACAATTGCCGGTCGACCCGGGGCTTACTAGGTCGACCTAGCATGAAGGATGTCGACCGGTCTCCTTGTGTACGCGGTCGACCGGCCAAGGGCCAAGTCGATCGTGATAATTGTGAATCCCTTTTTGAAGGGGTTCTTTTCACCGTATTTTGGATGGACTTAGGTGGAAGTTTGGCTACCCATTTTGGACTCATTTGACTATATGTGGTGATGTTTTGAGCCGACATTCTTCACGGTTATTCTGGTTGTATTGGGATCTAACCTAGCTCAATCTTGAACGGTATGGGACAACGGGATACCCTCCTTTATATCTATGCACGAAGACTGTTTGTTCGGGTACCACGAACCTTATTCCTTTCGTTGACTGAGTAGGTTGTACAGTGCTTCGGGTTTAACATTTGACTTAGGTTTGGATTGTTTATTGCTTCTGATTTCGAATCGTACCGTCTGGTACTATCTACATGTAATGTCCATGTTCTTTAGCTTCGTTTACTTTGCTTTGCATTAGGATTATATGAAGAACGTAGATGATGGACTTAGGATCCCCTTTGATATTCTGTTTGTTCTGAAATCTGTATGAAGTGTTGAGACTAAGCGGCTTTGATTGTAAGGCTTGAAGAGAACTACTATTGAAGTTTGAAATCTGTTGAAAGTCTGATCTGATTAGAAGTAAAGTAGTTTCTCTATTGTTTGATGAATCTTGTTTGCGCAAGAAAGTCTAGTCCCTCACTGATGTCTGTTTAGGATTCTGTTTGTCAAGCACCACTCAGCTGTTAACGTTCAACACCACTGAGGGACCGCCTGTGAGAAGACTCTGAATTTAGAACCTTGAGGCAGGATTAGGCCAGAGCCCATGGGGACCGAGCCATATGAGACAAGAGAGGACCGTCTGCAGATCGGATTGGTGTAATGGACACCAAGGGTATGAGTTAAGCGGTGCCTCTGACTCATGACCAGATGCCAATGGGGTATCACTCTGAACACTCTGATTGAATGGGGGTATGATTCCAACTATTAGCCCATGTGGACCGCCTATCTTGATAGATGTTTATGTTAGTGTGTTATTGATTCCGTTGCTTTGCATTCTTATGATCTTGTCTATCGTTTACTCTGATTCGTTCTGCATATCTATTGATATTTTATATTTATATCTGCCTGCCGACCGTCTTGTCTGATGCTGCACTTGATGCATAGGTACCGGGTACATTTACTTTTGGGAAAGTGGAGGCGCCGCTTCACGCAGTTTAGCCTAATGGTGAGTATGAGTTGTGTGTCAACAATATTGTCGTCGTGACCAGCACACGAGTGCCTTCATACTTTGGTTAGTTCGTATTTATTCTCTTTTGGCTTTGCTTTTGATAGAAGTCATTAATTAATATACTTTTGTTATCTTTTGTTAAGCTTAAACTATAGAAAATAAAGATGTGTATACTCTGAAATGTTATATTGTATCATTTGTTTATTATGATGTTCCGTTGTGTTTTATCAAGGAAATATTTATACCTCACCGCGGACTTCAATCCTATGGGACATGATTGGGGCCACGTTGTATTTGATTAATGTTGGAAAATTTTAATTGACCCTAATCTCACGCATAACCCCGATTTTACTTTTGGGGGCGTGACAGCAGTGGCCAAGGTCATGAAAAAGGAAGCTGTGGAAGTAACATGGCAGTGTTTACCAAATGTTCCACTTAAAGGTGCAGGCTTAGAATTAAGCTGTTGTCTGTTTCTAGTTCCTTTACTTTGGGCCTATTCCCTGCCTTTGCCTTTTCTTTCCTCTATAAATGTCAGGGTAAGAATTTTTATTTTTATTTTTATCCAATATATGGCTTTTATGGTACACTTTCTGTGGATTTGCCCTTTTCGGCTCTCATAAATCAGAATTGATTTTTTTTTAATACAATGATGATGATAAATCTTTCAATTAAACTACGGAATGTACATTTAATGCCTATGAGGGGATACCTCCAAAAGGGCACCAACCAACATTTCTGATCGATTGACTAGGCACATTTGAGATTTGGCGGGCCCCTAAACCTGTTCTTTCATTTAAAATTCAAACTTTTCAGACTAACCAGTCGGTTAAAAAAAAAAAAAAACAGTCTAGTGTTGTGTATGTGTTCGGGTTAGGTTATTATTGGACTTGGACCTGGCTGGTGTTTTCTTAACCTGGATGTGACATGGGTCTTATGGACCTGGACTAACTAAATGGGTCTGGGTCTGCGCCTGTGCATGTTGAAGTCAGACTAATGTATACCCCAGGTATTTGCTAGCATATGATACATGTAAAAAAGGGAAAATCTGTCTTAATTAAGTCTCATAGGACATCTAATCACAAGCAATAGGTTTCTAGTTTCCTATGTTTTGGTTGATTTAAGTTTGGTTTCTTTCTTGATTTAGTTCCCTTGTTTGTAGGGGTGTACACGGATTGGACTGGTGCGGAATAAGCCAAATTCGTTACTTACGGATTGATGGATTTGGAATCCGTCATCAATTCATGGCGGTTAAAAACCTGTCTGCGGAGAATCGGATTGGTTTAATCCATTGAATCTAATGTTAAAGAAAGAGATCAAACATATTGTAAAGAGTTTCAGCATACAAGCTAACAACCCACAAATCGAGACTCCTAAAAGATCGATCAGTTAAAATTTGAAAAGCATGCTCTCAAGGCTAGGATGGAATTTGGTCTAGGGTTTCATTTGTTATACTTATATATAAAAGTGAATTGCATTTGGACCCCTGGAGTTTCTTCTTCTTTTATATTTAGACTCTTTAACTTATATTTAGACCCCTTTTAAGTTTTTCTTTATTTATATTTAATGTCAATGGATCAGATTGAATCCGCGGATTGAGGGTGAAATCTGTCACCGATCCGTTGCTAATGGATTACAGGATTTTCAATCCGTCTCCAATCCGTTTACCTTCGATTCGGTTAAAAATCAGCGGATCAGATCGGTTTGGATCGGTTTTACGGATCGGCGGATTTTTGTGCACCCTTACTTGTTTGAGTTGTGAGGAGACTCTTTTACTCCCTCATGTAAATAAATAGGCCCTTTGAAGAACTAAAATGCACGGTCAACGTAGAGGGAGGGCCCGTTTATTGTTCAGAATTTTTTGACAAGGATTTTGAGAAATCTTCCACCCAAGAAGAGGGTTCAAAAAGGAATTTCACTCCCAAACAGAGTAGATGGCATTGTGGTTTCTAATTTTTTATGCTTTTCACTAGCAACAAAGGCCCGTTGTAAGGACCCAATTTCTTAACCCTAGGATTACCCCTAGTTAATTCTGTGGTTAGGTTTCGAAGTGGGTATTAGAGGCCGTTGTGGTGTTTTTTGTGTTAGATTAGTCGTTGATCGACTTTGAGGAGTCTTGAGCCTCTGAGCCTAGTTTGACCCTCTTTTTGAACTTGTCTGTATTTTCGATTGAGGCAGAGAGATTATTCTTGAATCATGACTGTAAGATCCCGATTCGAGCGACTGCGATTAGTACTAATTAAGTCGTGTGTTAGCTCTAAGTGAGATTAATAGATTTTTCTTAAGTTTGGGATTAGGATAGGTTTTATATAGCTTTGGGGAGTTTTGAGAGCCCTTTTTGATTTAATGAGACTCTCTGAGGGTCTTTCTGCGTCTTTGCATGAGAGGGGGGGGGGGGGGGGGGGGGAGGTTATTTGCGATTTCGAAAAATTCGTGTTTTAACTCCGTTTGATTGATCTCATTAACCTTGTTGGGGGGGGGGGGGGGGGAGTGGAGGTTATTCGCGGTTTCGAAAAATTCGTGTTTTAACTCTGTTTGATTGATCTCATTAACCTTTACAACTTTCGTGTTTACGTCATTCCCCTTCAAGACCTCAAAACCCAACTTTTCTAACTCCAAGGGCAAAGCAGTCTTTTTACACAAAATCTGGATATAATTTTTTATGCCTCCAAAACCCTTGACGTATATACTTTTTGGAAAATAGTTTTTTTACTAACCTTTTTCCCTTCTTCGTCAAACTCATCCGAGGCGTGGAAATCTATGTTTTTAGCCCGACAAGCTTGATTAGTTGTCAGACCCATCTCCACTTTCTATATATAGTGAGCTCCTTTTTCACTTTCCCCTTTTCTTGCTCAAATTCATTATGGGAGGAGTTGTTACAATCACTCTAGGGTTTCTTCTCCTCTTCTTCTTACTTCTTCATCTCCAAATCCACACCAACCCTTGTTAAGTGGAAAAAAAAGGACCTCATCTTCTTCTTCCCCATCTTGAGGGCCTTCCATGGATGCCATTTGAAGAGAAATCCACCCATCCTAGGGTTTCCTTCGAGTTAGCTCTTTTCATTTGAAGAACTTCCAAGTAAGCAATCTTCCCAATCTTTTAGATTTGTGTTCTCCTAGCCCTAGGGAGTCTCCATCTTCATTATTGGGAGCTCTCTCTTTCTTGCTCTTTGTATTGACCATTTAGGGTTCTAAATGGGTTTGTTTTTGGGGGTTTTTGATGTACTTGTTGGTTTGGCCTTGGGAGTGGTGTTAAGAGCTTGTTTAGCTATTTTGGGGCCTAAGGCAAGTGGATGAATGGATTTATTTTGATTATGAACTCTTTCATGGGTGATTTCTTGATGTTTTACTATGCCTTTACAATGTTTTTCATGCCTTCATCTATTTTGAAATACATGCTATGACTTCCCTTAGTTCTTGTAAATGCATGCTTAGTAAACTCTCTCTCTCTCTCTCTCTCTTATATCTTGGTGAGCTCATTTGAAGTGTTAAAGATGGTTTTATTTAATATGATTTATTACTTAAATGATTCACATGTATGATGGATTGGTTGAATTTGGAGGAGGATGATGTGAAATGTTGTGATATGTTTAGGGGAGATTTGATGATGATTATTGGGAGGCAAAGAGGCCATTTGTGTGCAGGAAAATGTGTTTTGGAGAAGGAGAAGAAAGACGTTGTGAGTGCCCTTTTCGGGTAGCAGAAATGACTGCCAGCTCGAGCGGACGTAAACCCGCTCGAGTGCGTAGTCTCGCTGGTAACAACCCAGGGCAGCAGAATGGCTGCTCGCTTAGGCCGCTCGAGCTCGCAGACATTCGATCTACCACTCCCAGGGACATAATGATTGTCCGCTCGAGCGGGCATATGGCCGCTCGAGCACTTAGACCTTCTGTCTGCGGCCCCTCTAGTGCAACTCAGATCCATTCGAGCTTGCATATGCCCGCTTGAGCGTACTTGGGTCATGTTTGGAGCTTGGAAAAGGGGTCTATGTGAGGCCCCACCCCTTGTGGGCCCTCAATTTGATTTGAATACTTATAGTTATAATTTTAGCTATCTTAATTATACTATTTAATAGGGTCTAATAGGATAGTTTAATTTTGTTCCTAAGTTTTATGAGCAGGTCTCATGTATTTCTTATAGATTTAGAAGGGTTTTGTAATTTAATTAAGGTTTTTAGATAAATTAGGACTTAGCTAGTAATTAGATTTTATTAAGGGTGGGGGGGGGGGGGGGGGGGGGTTGTTTTAGTTAAGAAGCTTCTAGAATCCCTGAGATTGACCAATTTGCCCTTACCCTCATTCCTTATTCTATTTAAACCCCAAAGGCCTTTTAGTAATCATTTACGAACCATAACTTATATATATACAACTATTGCAAATGAAGCCTAAACCCTAATTCACTCTCACTCATCTCTCACCTCCTCTGATCCGTTCTTTAGAACCCTAATTCCCAATTCCAGCAACAAGGAGATTAGGAGATCACCCCAATTTGCAACAACACCAACTCTATTTCAGCTATTGGATCTTCTCTTTTACTCTATTTCCATTTCTATTTGATCAAAAGCAAGTACCTTATACTAATACTACAGAATGCATGATCTCTTTCTCTTGATTCTATTGTTTCAATTTAATTTATGTTCATATGTGTTTAGATCTTCCTTTTTGAACTAGTCTTTTGGGTTTATGGCCATTTGATGGATGGGTTCTCCCATTTGGAAGATCAATGGCCCGGTTTAGTGATGGATGGATGGACTTAGAAGTGTTTTACTGTTTTTATATGTTCCTGTGATGAATGGAAGATATTGGTGGTGAATTGGATGAAAAATGGGTTGAAGAAGGAGAATTCCAGAAATCTGGAATTTTACTACAGAGTGAGTACCTGGTCGACCGACCTACAACGCGGTTGACTGGATAAACTAGAAACTAAGAAAATCAGGTCTCAGTTATTCTCTCTGTGAACTTTCAGTCTCATGTACCAGGTCGACCGGACCCTGTGCTCGGTCGACCGGATACACAGGTTTTTGTAGAAAAAGCCGAGACTTAAATTTCTCAGTCTGTCCAGGAATCCATGTGGACCCGGTCGACATCATGGCCACGATGTCGACCGGGAACACTATGAATTCTGAGAACACAGAAAATTACCTCCCAGCTGTTTGGCTTTAGGTCCAAGTGGACCCGGTCGACATCATGGCCACAAAGTCGACCGGAGACACTGTCAGGATGTCACCTGGGGGTCAACATCCAATGTACCCGGTCGACATCCCTAGGGATGATGTTGACCGGATACACTGAGAAAAGTGAAATTCCATTCTTCAGTATATTCTGATGTTTGATCAATTGTGGGGCCATTGACAATCCAAATAGACTTCCATTGATGTGCCAAGCACAAGTCAATGGTGTGGCTCAACCTTGACTCGTAGGACCATGTCAGACCCTGACCCAGGTTTAGTATTTTTAATGATTGTTCTAGCCGTGTTTAGTTTGTAAGTGGGGTTAGAGGACGATTAGCTTGGATTTCTAGCTAGATTAGCATTTTGAATAGCTTTGGGAAATTTTGAGAGCGTTGAGTCTGATTTGACCGGGCCCAGGGTGGCCCGTGTGACGCTTGTTCATATGGGAATCCGGTTTTTGATTTCAAGAAAATATCGATTTTGATCTTTTGGAGTTATATTTTATATTTCAATAACCTTGATAATTGCTTCGCATGTATTTGAACCCCGAAACCATGTTTTTCAGCAAAAAGAGCAAAACGGTCTTTTCACCTCAAAATCTGTGCATGAATTTCAAAATCCCAAAAATGTGCCAAAGTTATACTTTTTGGAAACTAGACATTTCGATGATCATTTCGTTCTTCTTCGTCGACCTCATCCGGGACCCACAAGAGGGAGTTTTTTAAACCCTTGAAGTGATATGGCCTGGTGCGGCCCACACCCCACCCAACTTAAAACCAAAACCCATGTGTGTTGTTCCTCTTCTTCTTCTTCATTCGTTTAATACCAGCTAAGGACTTGAGAGAAACCAGCCCTTCTTCACCACTTTTCCCTCTTGCATGTTGGACCTCCTTTGATCAAAATAGAGTTTTGAATGCGTCAAACCCTTCCCCATCTCCCAAGCTTGCTTTTGATACCCTTTTTAAAAAATTCCAGCTGAGATCATCTTCTCCTTGAGGTTGTTCTCCATTGTTAGAGCTTCAAAAGGTAAGTAATGGCTTCCTTCTTCCAACCATGGTTTTATTGAACCAATTAGAGCTCAATCTTCATGCATGCAAGACTTCCTAAGGTGGAACCCTTTCCTTTTCAAACTTCTTGGATTTTTGAACTCTTTTCATGGGTTTCTTGTAGATTGGAGTTCAGCTATAGAGAGAGGTGTTGTGAGACTTTCTTAAGTGCATTTCTACCCAAGGCAAGTAATTGAGTGGGATGTGATTGTGCATGCAATGCTTTTTGGAATTATGAGTTGACTTCTTACTTTTAAATCTTCATTTGTTTAATCTCATTTTGTTTCAATGTTTAGTTCACTAAACACATGTTTTATTGTTTATATGCTGAGATTTATTTCATGGAATTCTGTTTTAAAGTTGCTTCATTTAAATTGGGATTTTTATGCTTCAATTGCTAGAATGTGAAACTTGAATTTGTATGAGGTTTGGATGAGGAGTTTTGGAGTAAAGTTGTGAATGGTTGATTGATGAAAATGGAGGAGCATGTAGGCTCATTTTCGTGCAGGAAAGGAGAGGTGATAAGGAGAAGTGATGGAGGAAAGAAAGGACTGAAAACAGCTTCAGAAATGCATTCCCACAGTTGGTCGGTCAGCTGTCGGTCAGTGGTCGGCTAGCCGACTGCCAACCGACAGGTGACCGAACATCCTTGGTTCCATTTCTAGAATGCTGTATTTTTCCAAATTTTGAGGTCTATGTCGACCGACAGGTGACCGAACATCCTCGGTTCCAATTCCAGAATGCTGCATTTTTCCAGATTTTGAGGTCTCGGTCGACCGACAAGTGACCGAACATCCTCGGTTTCAGTTCCAGAATGCTGTTTCCCTGTCCTGATGGGGCGGTTAGCTCTTGGTCAGCACTCGGCTAACCGACCTGCTCGGGGTTAGCTAGCCGACGGCCAACCGACAGGTGACCGACTTTACTCAGAATCTTGAAATGAAGAGAACAGTGGGGTTTTCAATCCCAATTCCTTTTGGACCCTTCCTAGTTGATGCATACATATTGATATCTTAAATGTCTTTAAAAAATTGGGCACCATCTAAACGAAAGAATGACATGGGACCTCAAAGTGTATACTAATTCAACGGTTAGGGTCCCAAAGAATTGATGAGGTACTGTGAAATGATCTTGTGAATTCTAAAACCTAAAAAATTGATTTTGTGAGTCATTGCGTGAACCGTGCTTTATATACACATCGTGTTGGGACTATTATTCGTGAATTCTTGTGAATCAACGTGTGTTTTTGATATAGTGTGAGTAGTTTCCGCAACATAGCGAGCATGATTTTGAAAGTTAGTGTGTATTTATGTTCTTGTCGGCACCACTCAGCTTGGACGACCTTGTCGATCTGATCAACCGCCTTGGATCCTTAAATATTTCATGCCAACTGCAGCTTGGAATACCGTGCGTGTCATTTAGCCCGTTCTGCGGCGGGACTCGTGAGTGATGCCCAGCTATACTGGGTCATGATTTTGTGCTCCCTTTCACCTTGTGTGACGGAGAATTTATATCGCGAGTGCTCTTGTTACCTCATGTGACAGAGAATATAGCTTTGTGTAGTTGCCAAGGTTTATTTCAAACATGTATCGTGATTTATCATGTGACTTTACAAAGGATGTTGTTTCGCACTATTTGTTTTAGTTGGGTTCTCTTAATCGTATTTTTTTTATAAATTGCAAATTATTGATTTATAGCATAATTATAATTGATTCAATTACCTGCCAGACCGTCATGTCTGACCCTTCGTTTTTGGTGCTCAGATCCAGGTATTGTTGCCCCCGAGGAGGGACATGAGGAGGTGATAGTTGAGCAGCCCATTGGGCAAGAGTGGCAGCCCAACGATGTCAATTAGGCATCGTGTTGGGGCAAGAGGCGTAACATTTTGGGAATCAATCAACTCTTATTTTGGGACTTTGTTATTAGCCACTGTTGGCTTATTTCTTTTTGGGGAAAATGTAAAACTTAATCTTGCTTGGGATGTGATGTAAACTTTAACCTAACTATGGGTATGCTAATGGTGTTTTCTCTCTCTCTGACATGAGTCTATGAATGTATCTATACTTTCTCTTTCTTGAAAGTGATTTGATTGAGTGCTTGCTACATGCTTCCGCAAATATATCGAACGTGTGTGATTCGTGTGGAATCTTCACCGCGGAAACCTGTGAGAAACTAATCAGCGCGTGCAGGGTAGAATTTTCTGGCCCGCCGCGCTGCGGCGCCGGATTAGGACGGGGTCCTGGTTCGGGGTCGTGACAGACCACCAATAGGTTTTTGGGATTAGAATTATCGGTGATTCGAACCTTAAACGAAGTCAAGGATGTCCGTAACTTCAGGAGCACCAGATATATCATCTTTTGACATCTGAAATTACAGTTAGGGATCCAATTATATGATGAGGCCCTGAACCAAGAGTGGACCATTACCTACGTCGGACCCTTGCCTTTTTCCATTTGATTCTTTCGTTTGGAGGTTATTAAACATTGTGCTTCTCTCATATCTTTGTTATTGTTATAACCTGTTAATTAAATGGGAATTGGAGGACCTGAACCTAGGATTACTTAGTGATGACCTAATAATGTAATTAGAGATAAACGACTTGTGTCTGTCGCTAGGCGGGCCCTCATACGGCCTAAGTTGGGTATGTGGTACCCCAGAATGAAGAGGTTGGTCATGATGTGTGGTTGTAAATGGGTATGGATTGGTTACTTACATTGTTATAGACTAAGGTCTTGGTTGTGGGCCTAGTGTGGATCCAATGATGATTGGACTTGGACTTGGGTATTGGATTGTGTTCCATGATATTGTACTTTAGCCTCTTAAAGACTTGGTTAGGACCTTGCTCACGCAAGACAAGCCTAGACAGACACAGACCTGTATTTGTTTCTATGAGTCGGCACTAGACATTCACTCAGTTGATCTAAGCTCAGCCTGTTGACTGATCGTCACTGGTAGGAGCTATATTGGTTATGACTAGAGTTATCATGATGAGCTGTGATTAGACGGACGGTGTGATACCGGGTCCGGTCTAATCTGATAAAGAGATGTGATTGGTGCGATAAAGGGGTGTCATCGGTGTTATATATATTATTATTATCAGGGTTGTTATCCCTTGCATGTTTATTATATTTTCCCTGCTGTGACTGTTTACAGTATGGGAGGGCTGCGGCATAATATCCCGCGATATATCCAGCTTGTGTGAATGTGCCATATTGATATCTATTAGATTAGATTACTTAATTATTTTGATTCTAAATTGTTATTTACTGCTCAATTGCTTAGTTTTTGTTTCCTTGTTACTCTTATGATTACATGCTCGTCTCTATTCTCTTTTGTTGCATACATCCTGTGTTATCTGTATATGGTGCCTTGCCAGATCCTTGGATCTGACCCATCTTTGGTGCTTAGGTCACGACCTTAACCCTGCGGGTGACGCGTACCATGAGGTGCCTGTAGTCGGCGAGTACGGTTGGGAACCGGTTGACCAGGTGGTCGAGCCGGATAACGGAGTGCATGCACAGGATGTTTGAGTGCAGTTTATTTTGGGCTTTTGAGAGTTTATTGTAGTGAACAGGGCATTATCCAAATATGTAATTAAACTGGTTAACTATACTTTGAGATTTTGTTAGACTTCAACACTGTTCCATTTGATTTATTTTATATGATACTTATTGCTTCCGCTATCATTTCTTATGTTTCCGCAATACAACTATTGATTATATTGTTGTTCAAAAAGTTTTAAAAATTGACCTCACTGCGGACTATGATCTTGGAAGTTCTCGGGTTTTCCGAGAAGTAGCGCGCCAAATTCGAGTACCTTAGCCGTAACTTTGGTATTCTGAATTGGGGCATTGTCTGCGGCCCCTCTAGTGCAACTCAGATCCGTTCGAGCTCGCATATGCCCACTTGAGCGTACCTTCCTTTCGGCTTGGGTCATGTTTGGATCTTGGAAAGGGGGTCTAAGTGGGAAGAATGGACTGTTTCGAGTCCTATCATCATGGTTTGATGCGGGAAGGAATGTATGAGATTCTAATGAAGAAAATCTCACTCCCGAAACACATCGAGGAAACATTGGTTTACCAATGTGTATAGGGTACTTGGAATGTCCTTGATCTTCGGGAGTACCAAGTTATGAAAAATAACACATTTGACATACGAGTTCTTATACGAATTGACCTAAGCCTTGAAGCCTTAATGTGTGACCCGGCATACATGTGAAAAGCCTATTGTATTTCTATTTTTCCATTCAAATTACATGATTATCTCCAGTCTTGAGCATTGTTACTAGTTTTGTTTTAAAACTTTGGTTTATGCAATTTGAGTATTCTGCCAGCCCCGTATATCCATGACCAGATGTTAATGTGATATATGTGCTTATGAGCACCTTGTTTAGCCTGTCAGGGTGTTATACATCTATATTTATTCTAATTTCTGTATGTTACCTTTGTGTCGGCACCACTAAGCTTGGACAACCTTGTCGGCTTAATCCACCGACTTGGAGGTCCCACTCTTGTTCCTGCCAGCTACAGTCTGAGTCCTGTCCAGCCCCGTTACCCGGTTTCACAGTCGTGGTCTTGTCTAGCTATATGTATATGTATATTTCGTTGGTTCTCATCACTTTGCGTGTCTGAAGCCAATGCCCCGAATGTGCTCTCATCACATTAGTGCATGAGGATTTAACTTTTGCGTGGTTGCCATCTTGCTAGTTTCCTGTTCATTGGTACCTTTACATGTTTTATATTGCACTTATGCTTTTAAATCAATGATGCATCTTATTTCATAGAAATTATTGTTTTAATAGATTTCAATGTCTTCTAAGGTAACCTTTTAAATTTATTTATGTGTTACATCTTTTCACCCACCTGCCAGACCATCGTGTCTGACCCACTTTTTTGGTACTCAGGTCCAGAATTACCCATTTGAGAGGAGGAGCCAGAGGAGGCGGCTGGAGAGCTGCAATGCGTAGGGGAATGGCAGGCTGACGATGTCGTTTAGACATTCGGTCAAACCACGAGCTGCGAATCACATTTTGGGATAGGAACCAACACATTTTGGTTATTGGTTACAATTGGCATTTGTTGGCCTCTAATTTTGGGGAGTGATTAACTGAATCAATCTTTTGTATAAACATTAACTTTATATTTTGGGAATGCCAAATGATCATTGCTCACTCTGACACTATGTTGTTTACACTCATGTTATTAGTCTTGTATTATGGAATGAATTCCTAAATTTGGTTTGCTACACGCTTCCACATCCCGAATGTGAATAACTTGTGTGTATGTGGATATCCTCACCTCGGAAACCTCTGGAAAATTAAATAAATGTATCTTTGTAATCATCACACACTATCATTAGCTTGCCGATTCCGGATTAGGAGCGCCCTTTGTGAGCTAACCCGGTCCGGGGTCGCGATAGACTAGTATTAGAGCGAGACATGTTTCAAGCAATTAAAAGAAACTAGAAATCCTAAGGACAAGGCGAGGACTCGTTAGACTTTTCGTTAGTTAGAATCATGTGGACAATGTATAACCTTGTGCTTGATTATTATGTCCTAACTGTTAGTTTTATGGTCTCAATCCATTAAGATTGATGCAATAAATTGATTAATTTCTTTATTTATCAATATATTCATGTTTTCCTTTTATGAGATGAATGGTATTTTATTACTTAAATGCACATAACCAATACAAATGACATACTGGCTCATGAGATGAATCGGAGTCCACAAGTGTATTAGATGTAACACATATGTGTGGATAAGATCCACATACAGGAGACATGTGTCGCAAATCTTATACTTAAATTGATTCACAACCAGTGATGAGGTTGGGCATCTCATCTGACAAGGTTGCAGTATTATGATCACTATGAAATAGTGTGATATTTCTCTATCATCGGAATGTAAGATTCTAGATCATTATACTGGTACATTTGATGTATTAAAGGACTATGAGAAACACCTCAAGAACACTGTCTTTACTTTAAGGTCTTCTCTCATAATTTCCTAGCAATGGGTTCTCAACTCTGAGACATTGATGAACTCAAGTTTCTATCTATTCATTTGCTTTGAGTCACCAATGAGGGAGGCCAACCGTAGGTCAACACCTCGGTGTCTTGGGTACGTGGTAGTAGGACTGTGGGAACATTTAATGGTCAAGATGGAATCTATCTCTATTATCCCCTTGTGCCAATTAATGGATTTATCATTGGTAAATGTACACCTATCTCAAATAAGAGTTAATTGGATGGTACTAATGATTACTGTAATTAATTGGGTCTCAAGGATAATAAGATATGGATCTTAATTGGTGGGACAGTTTGTCAAATTGATCCATAGATATTGATGGAGGGGAGCCTACTTGTAGTGATAGGAAAGTTTAGGGTCTTCATGTAATTTATTCCTAAGACTGGAGTTCAATTGCATTTATTTAGTGGAGTTATTTGAAATTAACTGCGGGCCCGGATGGCACACGAGATGTGGGGTCGCGGTGTCCCAGTTGGAGTCAGCTTTCTATGGAATCCCTAGTGGTCTCCACGCTAGCCCAAGATTGGATCATTACTAATTCTATTTGAACTCAAAAGGAAAGTTACTATTTCTATTTGAAGTGAGACTTCTAATAGTGTTAATAGTGGGAATAGAGAGTTACTAATTATTATGGAAGTTGGACTTCTAATGATAAACAAAGAGAGGAGTTGCAAAAGCTATAAATAGGAGAGGATAGGTGGCTTGGACGTCTACTACTCTATCCCCTTGGAGTTCACGCCCACCTCCCCTTTTGTGCAAGAGTTGCACTCCCTCCTCTTCCTCTCTCTCTCTCTTCTAGTTCCCTTCTAGTTTCCTTAGATATTCTAGTTAGTCTTTCTCTTGGAGATTCCACCATCGCTTTTGAAAAAAGAGATCTGAAGCGGGTCATAGCATGGAAGACAATTGGGTATTGGAGATTATGATTTGCTTTGTGAAAGAGCTCTTCATCAAAGGGTTTAATCAGATTCTCTATTAGAGCACAACCAAGCTCCATAGGTATAATCTACTCCTTGTATGTTGTAGAATTTCGTGGTTGCTTGTTAGGTGCTGTTTCTATCTTCTTGATAGGTTTATTTATTGGCCATGATGGCTGAGATTAAGCACATGCATCCTGGATTGGGTCTTGTTGCCTTTTGGATAGATGATCACTACTTCTAGTTGGTCAAAAGTTTTTGAAACATATCCTAGAGGCCCACCCACTTCCAACACTAACACATTGTTTTACAGTGATATGTCACCTCGTAAGAGACCCGTAAATGACAATCCCACAACAAGCAATAGTGAACACAAGGGGCCACTTGAGGACAATACCCCTGATCCAACCATGCAAAATCAGTTTTAGCAGATGATGCAGGCTTTACTTGATCAACAACATCAGGCAAATGAGCTCAATCACTAACATATGATAATTACTATTTGCGCTAACCTTATTTATCTGGAAATTACTATTTCCTATATGTGGTAAGTGTTTCCTAATTCAATTCTCTTAGGACTACCTATAATCAAGTCCTCTATCACCAATCGGGGTCAATACTAAAGTTATTTCTAAGATTTAACTAAGGTGGAGTCTACCTTCAATAATGGATAGTACTATCCCTAACTAGAGGAAGAGGTTCAACAAGTTTCACAGGTTATTAAGGTACTTCCAATCCTTTAAGGTTACTTAACCTTTAGAATAAATCTAAGTGATTAGCTCATCAACTCATCTAACCTTAAAAGTGGAATTAATTTCTCTGCTTTTGACTAAACTAATTAGTTATTCAAACTATATCTAGGATCCTTAGTTCTACTTCTATACTAGGTTCACACATATATAGGTAACTATCCTTTGAAATAACCTATAATTGCCTAATGGTTTCCTAACTAATTAGGTATTTGAGTTCTTCCTAGGGAATACCTTATCAACTCATAACTACTAAGATTGTTTCTAGCTTCCTAGTGTACTTAAACTTTCCCAATTAAAACTATGGAACTCCTTAACCTAAATCTCATATTTCAAAAAGATGTGTCACATACTGCCACTTACCTATCAAAGATGGCATCGGAAAGACAACCTGCGGTTGTATAGTGTAACTTTGGAAAAACAACAGAGTGTGATTCAGTGATAGAGTGTGTGAAGCAATGAGCCAATCAAATATTATACTCATAATTAATAATTACCATCCCACTTTTTTCCACAATGCTTGTCGCTTCAGCCTCATCTTAAGCCATAGGATATACACGTCTTGTCATTTGTTGAACCGGTATTTGTTGTGTTGGCACTTGTTGGCCTTGAGTTGCACCCTGAGTTTCTTGTACGGCAGGTATCGGATGTTTGATCGGTGGAGGTCGAAATTGAATTAACTCTGGCGGTCTTATGCTCATTCGTACAGTTTGGTGAGGTGGCATCTTCTATAATTCGGTTTTACTTAATACACAATACAATAAACAAACCTAAACAAACCTTAGAAAAGAAATTCCTAATGTCCTACCGTGTCCTCACCATGTTTCCTAAAGTCTTTTAGAAAAGACTTTTCATGCTTTGATACCATACTTACGTATGTCACATCCCGGGCCCGAGAATCCCCTGATTATGGTGGTTCCTAAGGTGTGATATGCGTAATCTCGTGAACTCGAACCTGCTCCGGACCAAGTCCTAATTCACGAAGGAGAAAATTACACATTTCATGTATGAGGATTACTCACCGACACCTGTCAACGAACATTTAATTGCGGAAGCATATACAATATCATTAATATCAAAGCTTGAGTAGTCCATTAAAGTCCCAATAATTCATCTAACAAAAATCATTAATCAAGACTAATAATATAAATCCCTTAATGCATAGTACAAAAGTACTCTAATGATAGAAAATACTAGATGTTTTACCTCAAATGGAAACAAGATCCTAATACGAATGCAATCATTATTAAACCACAATCTAGTGCAAGGTGCAACATCTAATCCCAACCATGCTTACCACCACTTTACTTTCTCCAGCAGATAAGCTAATCAATATGCTTACCGATCAAATCTCTAATCTGAATCGTTATTAGTTATTCTCTTCGGTATCTTGGATCCCTGTGACACCAAGTGTAGCAGCATGAATACGACGATTCAACAATATATATATAAGAATTAAGATTCAACACATGTTATTCTCATTTTGAATTTAAAGACGAATAAATTAAAGAGACCAAATAAATGTCAACTAGGCATATTGTGCATTATGAATAAATCATGTTTTATTGAATCAAGAATCGAATACTTACTTTCTACTGGGTTACTACATTTGCTCATCCTCTCCGATTGAGAGGGAATCTAGTACGGACGTCACCGGTGACCTGGCTAAAGGTTCTCCTGGCTATCCGGTTAAGGAGTTCCGGTGCTCTAAATGACATACTGCAGTAGTCTCCAATAATTAAACCAAGTTGCAATCTTGTCGGGTATCATAGGGTCGAAGCTAAGTAGTGTCAAACAATTCAAATAAAGTAATAATAAACTGGAGTAAGACTTTATGAATCGAATCATTTCTAATCGAATCCAATATTTCATTTTCTAGTCTCGAATCATTTCTAATCGAATCAGATTACACACTTACTCGCTCCGAATAACACATCAATGATTGATAACATTTATAATACAATTTGTGAAATAATACGAATAACAATATAATAATCATTTGAATATTTGAGGGCAATAATGAATTAATCCCAATATGTAAATTCAAATAAATTAATGGAATCAAGAGTATTTACTAGCCAATCCTAATCTAATTACCCGTCGTCTCTAACCATCCATCTCGATGTAGCTTCAGATAATTCGATGCATGTGCTACATTTTCTTGAAGTCACATTGTGTATGTGTGAAGCACATCGAATTCCTTTAAATCAACACCCATGGCGAAGTTCTAGATGAAAGGGATAAGCACATGAGATAATCTCAGCACAAGATTCTCATGTGTTATACTTTCCATCGGACTATATTAATCGGTTAGGATTCCATGTCTAAGGACCTACAGAGTCAGCCTTTTCTTGCCTAAGAACCTTGTTGGTTTAGTGTTTGTGTCACAATCATCCTCAGGAATTGATTATGAAAGGCCTAATTCATTGGTTCCAATATAGGGGTCCAAACTATGTTTAAAGCCTCTTTTTCCCAAAAGAGATAGGGCCTGGTCCATTGATCCACATTTTCACTTTCTCTCCAAGCCTCTGATCATAAGGATATGTGGTTCATTAGATTCTACATTGAGAGAGCTTTCCAATGGTATATGGAACTCCAAATTCCGACGTACGGGTCAAAAGTTATGGCTGTTTGAAGAAGCCGGGTCCATGACAGTGTCAGGTCCACTCGAGCGGAGGTTTATGTGCTCGAGCGAGTGTCGTCCAGGGAGTATGTGTAAAGACCTAACCTCTTAACCCTAGGGTTAGGACTAGTAATTATGTGGTTAGGATTGCTAAGTGGGGATTAGAGGCCATTTGTGGTGTTTCTATGTTAGGATAGTCTTTGATTAGCTTTGAGGAGTATTCAGAGCCTCTTCGTCTAGTTTGACCTCTTTTTGGAACCCGTCTGTGGTTTTTTTATTGAGACCGGAACATTATTCTTGAACTCTGACAAAAAATCTTCCTAAGTTTATTTGATCGAACTTAGCATTCCATTCAACCGTTGTATTCAACTCGAATCAATTTGAGACTCTGAAACCCTTCAATTGACAATTTCTTTCACAAATTGATAGACTTTGATTAGATAGTTGACTTTTTCCTTGGAACCCTGAATCGAGTGACTCTTGAGCTCAAAATTTATATCTCGACCTGCTTAGCATCTTTCATGTTCAGCCCGAATTCATTCGAGGCCCAGAAAGCCCAATTTGACCCTCGTCACTCTTTTCGAGGCAAATACTACAGTTTGGAAAATATCAGTTCCTGTCCCATATCTTAGAAAATTATGATTCTTGGCTTGTTGGAAAGCCCTTCTAGAGACCTGTAATTCTTCTTCTTTGACCTGATCCGTCCGAGGTCCCGAAGACCCTCGTTAACGGGACCCAAGTTCGACTAAGGTGGTAGCAAACTCATAACATAAGCCATTTCAAAATATCCCACCCACCACCACCTACTCCATTGAATGCCACCTATCACGACTACTTATCTTTACTACTCTCATCCATTCATTCATTTGCAACCGGACTACAATTCAAGAGATTTTCTCTCTCTCTCTTTTCTTCTCTTCTCCTCTCATTCCATGGCTTGTTGGAGAACTTTTTCTTGGAGGCTTTTCTTGCCCGATCCAACCCGGCGAATCAACTCCTCGTTGCCTTCTTCGCAACATGCTCTGTTTTGGCGCAAATCCGACGGTGGTAGTCCCCTCATGCAACCGGCTCTTCTTTCTTGATCTTCAAAGAGGTAGGCCCTCTTTCTCGTTGGCCAGAACCCACCTTCATCTCCTCTGTGTTTTCGGTTTTGTGCTGGGTCTTGACTTTGTTTGGGTTTTTCTTCTAGGATGTGATTTTTGGGGTTTTTGTTTAGCAGAGAAGCTCTCGGATGAAGCTTGGCTTGACCGAGGTTTGAGGTTGGATTAACTTTATGATTAGAGGCAAGAATTTAATTTAAGTTGCATATTTTGAATGGTTTGTCTTGATCTTGACTTGATGTACTCTTGATATGATGTACTCTTGAAATGTTAATCCTGTTTATGGAAAATAAATCTGTTTTGTTAGCCCCCTCCATAGTTGGATTGTTTGGGGAAAAACCAAAATTTAAATGGTTTTGATTTCATCTGAATGAGCCCTTTAATGGAAAATGGATTTTTCCCTTCGCTTTGTGAAGCCAGCCCTAACCCAGTTTTTGTTGTGAACCCTCATTGGAAGAGGTTACCCCCATCTGTGGGGCCCACCTTGGCGCCCCTGCCTCTTTTGAATTAGATCAGCGGTAGGGCCCTCACCTCAGCCCAAGTTTCTTGGATCACATCGTTTTCCGCCACTTGTTCCATGTTTCTTTATTTCCACTTGAAATGCTGCCCGTTTTCCATAAAATTTCCCGGACTTAGAAAAATACTGTTTTGAAGCTCGTTTTTACTTGTTTACTGTTTTTAGCCTGAATTGAAGAAAATATTGTCTTGAAATATGTTTTGACTCGTTTTACTATTTTCAGCTTGAGACCTGCTTTAATCTGTTTTGTTATTTTAAACCTAAATATGAAAATACTATTTTGAAACCTACTTTGACCCGTTTTACTGTTTTAAACCTGAATAAAAAAGTAGACTAACTTGAAGCCCGTTTTGACCTGTTTTACTGTTTTCGTCTTAACTTGGAAAAATATTACCTTGAAGCCTGTTTTACTGTTTTGAAGTTGAAATGCTCAGTTTACTATTTTAAAAGCCGAATCCGCCTTAATTATGTTTTTAAGCTTCCCGATTGTCTGATAATTCCTTGCATTTGCACTGGTATCTTTAGAGTAACCTATTTACTCATTTATTTTGATAAACGCACTGAAACTGTTTTTTGTATTGATATTTTGAGTCGGCGCCACCTTGCCCGCCATGTATTGCAGTTTGAGTCTAGTATCTGTTATATATGGTTATATATATTGCTCGCTGCAGTTTGAACTTTGATGTGACGGGTGTCACTATAGTACCCACCTTGCATGGGCTTGATTCAAGTTCTCCCCGTGGCAAGGGCTCATATTTCAGAATGGTCGTGACTCCAGGGTGAGTTTTTGGGTACTCTTAATTCTACTCAGTTGGGGCTAGCCGTTGCTTCGTCCTCCTTGAGTATTTGCCAAGTTTCATCTTGTTGAAATTAATTCATGTTTATGATTTGGTAAATCATATTTTCTTGCATCAGTTTACTTAGACTGTATACATTGATTTTATGAAATAATCATATTTTCTTCAGTCTGCTCAGTCTGTTTGCAATGATTTCCTGAAATAATCTCTGTATTTATGTTTCTGATTTGGTAAATTATATTTTCATGCATCTGTCTACCTATCTTCTGTTGCGGTTTTCTTGATTTATTGCTTGTATTTAGGTTATGCTTTGTACCTGCAAACTATACTTTTTATCTTAAATATTTGCTAGGCTTTTGTCTGATCTACGCTTGATGTCGTAGGTTTGTTTTCCCGACCTGTACCCTAGTATGTTTTCCGAGGAGGCGATTGCTAAGAAGTTAGAGACGTGTGATGCTTGTGCAGAGGTTGTCATGTAGACTTCGTTCCTTTCACTGAGACGCGAAATACCTAGGAGTATTATTTTAGAGTTTTGTGTTCTGTATTACTGACCTTTGTTGGTCTTTTACTTTGAGATTGTAATTAACACATCTTTTGTAATTATAACCTGAATATGGAAATGAAATCTCTTATTACTTGTCTAACTCTGTTTATATTCTGTTATGATGTACCAGTCTGCGGATGTTTTATCCATGTGACTTTGCTAATAAGACATTAGTGATGCAATACGAAATCCGATGTGCACCGGACTTCGGGTTGTACTACAGTGCGGGCTTCCGCTAAATGTTCCATGACAGTGATTGGACCTTGCAACTCTGACCAATGCGGATCCTGGGGATAAATGAAATGTTATGTTATAGTTATTCCCCAGTCACGGCTCCTTAACCCAGAGTAGGGATTTGGGGTCGTGACAGTATGCGCTCGAGCGGGGTTTTATGCACTCAAGCGCCCAACCCAGAAATCCGTCTCCGAATTTTGGAACTCCTCTTCTCCACTCCCCTTTAATCCCTAAAATGTAACCTCTGTTCCAACATAATTAACTATATTTCTACCACTATAAATCAAGCTTTAACACTAATTATACCATCTATCCTTTTCTCATCAAGCCGTGACAACTAATCTAATCCTCAACATACAATTAAAAGGAATAAAGGCTGAAATGAAGAGTACAATAGAATTTCTCTGTTCAATCAAGAATAATCAACATGCATAGACTAATAATTGCTCATACTCGCCTCTTTTTGGTGCTTTTTATTCTAATCTTTTCCTTTGGCTCAAAATCAAGTAAAATCCACACTCTCTAAGATCAAATGCAAGCAAATCCCTAAATGTTACTCAATCACAATTTCCTACAATGGTGAAATCCAATGAGTGAAAATGAATTAACATGCATGTAAGCTAATTGGCTTCAAATCACTATTACTAATCAAGGAAAATACCTTTGAGAGAAGGGGCTTACCAAGAAAATGCGTGTGGAGATGAGGAACATGAAGAGGGTTTGGAGAGGATGAATGCTTACCAATGGAGTGATTGACTGTGAAATGGGGAAAAGATGTGGTGGAAGATGATGACTAGCAAACAAACAAGTTCCTTTAACGGTGATTCCAGCAATTGATATGAAAATGGAAGGAGAAAGAGAGAAGAAGGAGAAAAGAAAATGGTAGAGGAAAAATCGAAGAGGGGATCGGTTGGGTAGGGTTTTAAAGAGACATTCTGGCTTGGACTTTACTTGTAAGTCTATCCCTTGAATGAAATTTGGGAAAAGGGCTTGGGGTTGTATTGGGCTTGGAAATGGGCTCAAACGGGTTGGGTCCAACTGAGTTAGGTCCAAACATGAAGATTATAATGTTAATAACATGCTTATGAAATGCACTTAAACCCATTAGACTTTGGCAACACATGTGTGCCCCAAAATTATCAAAAAGGTCATAAGTCTATCTAAGTTGGTTCAACATTCCACTAATCTACTTATTCCATCACAAAACCATCCAAAACACACATTAGGCACCTAATTAAGATTAATTAGGCATTAAGCACATTAAAGCGGGGTCAGGGTCTTACACTTGGAGAACATCAATGAAGCCTAATGTTTGCCATAGGGTCCCATGGTTGAGCTCATACAAAAGGACAACATTATGAGAATTTAGAGTATATTCAGGTTAGTGTATACATTCACAATGGTTCCATTTCGATATCCCATGAGGGATGGTGGAAGAGGCAACAATTGGCGACAAAACACCCAAAAAAAAAACAAAAAAAAAAAAAAAAAAGAAACCAGAAAATCCCATGTAGGTGAAGACAAGAGAAGTTACCTTTATTCAAAACTTGACAAACAAGGAGTTTTGAGGAAACTACAGACGAGAGCGATGACTGTAGGGAGACCTGGTACCTCAGCTGGGCGAGGGAGAGGCATCGACAGCATTGCAGTCAACCTTGAGCGGAGATGAGAAGAAATTTGGGGAAGAATCTTGGGCTATAGGGGTTTAAAAGTTTCTGCGTAGGGTCGTTATCGACCTTCCCTGTTTTCTAAAGGGTCGATTCGACCCTCGAAAAAATGGGTAAAAAAAATGTTTTTTTGGGTGGGAAGGTTGGTTTGGTGTGAGGTTTACTAAAGTGACCTTTTTGGTCTACTGTTCATCTAAATTGTCTTTTTCTGATGAGTTCACTTTATTTTATCTTTAAAGAAAATGTCAAATTTCCCTTTTACATTAATTGCAGGATGCTATTACTAGGTCAGAAGATTGAGGGGCCTTCATTTACCAAATATATGCAAGACCCACTTAGATGCATGGTGTTGGTTAAAGATCAACTCAATCAAATAATCTCAATCCCTGATTTAGGG
This sequence comes from Persea americana, assembly GCA_029852735.1. Taxonomy (NCBI): domain Eukaryota; kingdom Viridiplantae; phylum Streptophyta; class Magnoliopsida; order Laurales; family Lauraceae; genus Persea; species Persea americana. The sequence continues at coordinate 23,799,016 of CM056816.1, forward strand.
GTACTTAACGTTAATGGTTTCTTATATTACATTTCTATGAAATTTAATTCAACAATAAGTATAACTCAAATTAATGTAAAATTAGAGTAATTGTTAATAGGTGGCAAGTAAGTGTGAGGGGGTAGTATTTGTCAAGGAGAATCCCATGTTACACCTTACGCAATTAGTACGAGGTACTTCTACGGGTTATTATTATTATTATTTTATTTTTTTTGTAATTAGAGGGTTCCCAACCCTTTGGGCTGGACTAATCCCTCCGGGCCCAGAGAGAAGCCGGGAAAACTCCCCTGTAGCCCCAGTGTGGTAGTGTAGTTTCGAATCTACAACCTCTGGGTGCAAACCCTGGTCCTGGGCCAACTGAGCTATCCCTTGGGGTTTGAGATACATCTAAGTTTAACAAGACAAAAATGTATCATTTTTTTTTTTTTTTTTGTTTCAATCAAGAACCTAGTGGACTTAAAAGCTCCGCCAAAGGTGTCCTTTTCTTTCTTAAGTGACAAAGTTATTATTAAAGTTATAAGTAAATAAAGAGTAGCTTGACAAGTGTTACCAGCAGCACATCCATGATCACCATGCCACATAGGCGGAGAAAGACAATGCCTGCGGCAATTGTTGAAACGCCAAAAGAAAAAGCAGAAGATGAGTCTTACTAGCAGTACATCCACGATTACCATCTCTTCGTACGCCAGAAGACCCACAATCTGTCACTACCTGGGCCCAAGATCTGATTATCACCGAGCTAGTCCCGAGCCACGACACATACGTACTCCCGTAAACTCCGTATTAACCGAAGTTAAAACGAAATTCACAAGGGATACTTACTTCACATCTATCATACGTATAATACATATGATACCATAAACAATGTGTATCAAAACTTATAGTGGTACAAAATGTAGTTCTTCATATATGCATAGTCCTATCACTTATTTACTTTTGTCAGTCATATGCATATTCAAGTACAATGCAAGGTAACGACTATAATTCTAAAATGCATTATACCAAAAAGTAATTCAAAACAATTCAAACTCATTTCGCACTCGGATATCAATATTACATGATATCCCGACCATTCCTTTTGGCTAATCCTCCTGAAGGAACCCCGTAACGGCTTCCTTCGCTAGCGCTGGGGCCACTGCAGGACATACATTGGTAATCGAGCCTGTAATGCCATCAATAGCAAGGGTGAATACGACGATTTAGCAATGTACATACAGACCCAATGATAGTACATGTTATCTTTGTCTGTTCAATCATCCAATTAAATAGTTATTGTGAGGACCCGTCCCTAGAAATACCTAGTGGGACCCAATTTGACCAAGTCAACCCTTGATTATTCTATTTAATATGGTATTTCCTACTTTAATATGCTAATTAATAGGAATTAGTGGAATAGATGGCTAATGTTCCTAAGTTTTAGAACTAGCTTGTATATAATTCTTAATAAATATTAGGTGTTTATTGTTGATTTAATAGGTTTTGATTAGATTAGGACTTAGTTGATATTAGAACTAATAGGAAGGGCATTGAGAGTTAAGAACCTTTTAGAAACCCACCTAATGACCTATTTACCCATGGCCCCATCTCTTTCCCATTTTAAACTAAGTTACCATTTTGGTAATTATCCTAAACCCTAAGCTATAAAAACAAACTATTGTAAACATTAGCCTAAAACCCTAATTTACTCTCATCTCTCATTCACCCTATCTTCCTCCCCAAGCAAACCCTAATTCCCCAAAATCCCAGCCCAAGGAGAAGCTAGGAGACCACCCCAATTGCTCAATCAACACCTTAGAAGCTTGGAATTCACATCTCTCTCGCAACTCTATTCCCAATTTCGAATAGAGGCAAGTAGAAATATTTAGATTCTTTCATTTAATTGATTAATATGTTTAGAGTTATAATTATTGTCTTTTATGGATGTTTAGCATGATTTCTATATATGGATGGTTGATTGGATGATGTGATGTGTGAAATTGTTGTTCTAAGCTCTTTTATGTGATTTTTGGCCATTGATGGATGGGAATCCCCCATTTGGAAGATCAGTGGCCCATTTGTGATGAGATCACGATGTGGGAGGTGTGTAAGTTTGGAGATGATCAGTGTAGATCTGGGTTGGATTTGATGGAGTTTTGATTGGAAATGAAAATGACAGAATTTTGATAATAAGGGGTTCCGTGTGTACCCGGTGGACCTGGTCACCCAGGATGTCGACCGGACACACAGGGGGCTCCCTCATAACTGAGAACAGAACTGGTCTGTACCCATCATGATGTGGGAGGTGTGTAAGTTTGGAGATGATCAGTGAAGATCTGGGGTGAATCTGATGGAGTTTTGATTGGAAATGAAAATGACAGAATTCTGAAAATAAGGGGTTCCTTGTGTACCCGGTGGACCTGGTCACCCAGGATGTCGACCGGGCACACAGGGGGCTCCCTCATAACTGAGAACAGAACTGGTCACAGGGTACATACCCAGTGTACCTAGTCGACCGGCCAAGTGTACCCGGTAGACCGGCCAGTGTACCCGGTCGACCGGACACACTGCATTTCCCCCCACCTGCCAGATGTATGTGGAAATGCCCGTAGTGTACCCGGTCGATCAGGTGACCATGATGTCGACCGAGGACACTGTAGACTGTGCTTTCTGACCCACAGTTAGCTGTCCATCTCCACAGAATACCAGGTCGACCCGTGGACCCATGATGTCGACTTGGTACACTGTAAACAGTGATTTTTCAGATTTAATTCCCTTTTATGATCTGATCATGTGTGGGCACCATTTACCTTTCATTTGGACTGTTTGGGATACACTAGGCACGAGTCAAAGGCCGGGCTTAACCTTGACCCGTGTAGCCACCTAAGTAGGGTCTAGGGTTGTAAACGGAACCTGATTCAATGGTTATGGATGTCCTATGATGCTAAATACCTTCAAAAGCACCACGGATACATACTAAGCACCTAGGACTCCGTGATCACTGTCTTAGGTGAAGTAGGGCCCTAGACCTGAATGGAGGGGCAGCGATTATCTATGGATTTGTGACATATGGCACGTATATTGATGAAACGGACACTGAGGCTGGCTGGTAGGTCCGAATCTTGGATGTTGGCCTTGAGAGAAACTATAATAAGGGCATTGCACTTAGGCCCTGATCCATGATCACGGCCCGTATTGGATGAGATGTCAGGATATGGTGCTTGGAGTCCTGACCTGTAATATTGGGAACTTAACGGTAGATACTAATGGACGGACTGTATAATGAGATAATGTTAATTAAGCGTATCGAGAAGCGGAGTTTACAAGGGTATGCATTATTAACTGTTGGGAATCGTAAGGATAGAATACTCATACCTGAACTCCCTACATCATGCCCTTGACTAATATCGTCTCATATTAATTATGATAAGGCTATCCAGTTCGGAGTACCCCCACTTAGTGGTCTGTAGGATTTGTAGATGTACGATTAGTCTGCTGAGGGTTATGATGCCGGCATGGACATTGATATTGAGATATTGTTGGTTGACACAGTAGGTACCGGTGTAGGATGGGTATTGAGACCGCCGGCGCTTCGACCGGGTGTGGATGGACGGTGATGTTGATCTAGCACGTAAGACCAATGGCTGGGACTTGGCTGTGGCTATGGATATTAATGAACTCTTGTATGCTCCTATTCGATAAGATAACGACGATGGGTTGGCTCTGACCTCCCACGTCCCTTGTGCTTCAACTGTGAACGTACCTTGTGTGCTCTTATGGATGTATATTGGATGTATTAATATTATGTATTCAGGATGTCGTTGCTTAGTGTCTTAGACTGTCGACATTGACACGGTTGGATCTAGATACGATGATTGTGGATATGGTAGGGTTACTTCCTCCGGTTACTTCTGTTACTGGTGACACAGATGTATTTGCATGGTTTATACGATATATTGATGATGATGGCTTCTCTTGTCTATCTGATATATTGTATCTAACATCTGTTATATTATTATCTCGATTACCGTTCATGCACTACACTCCACATTGTTTATGTTGCACTCTGATATCCTATATTATTGAGGTATTAATCACGCAGGTACAACTGGGATCAGGTATGGTCTTCGTTCCTATCTATTAATATAATGTATTGCCATCTAAGCATGCTTATTTGCCTGACTCATCGAGCCTGACCAAATCCTTGGTGTTTTCAGGTATATTCTCTTTCGCTTTCTTTGATTGGTAAAACTGCTTGGCGGCTGATCCATTGTTGCAGGGTTCAGAGAATGGTGCAGTTGGTGCACCGAGAGGCGTCTATCAAATAGATCTCTATTCTTTCCTTTTATTGTAGTTGGCCGTGTTGGCATATGATTGAATAGTTAGCTTAATTATAGAAAGTACCTTGTAATCCCTTAAAGTGAAATAAAATTATAGGACTCTGTCCATCTACATGCTCATATGAGATTTAAACTTGATTATATTACTGGATCTTCCGCATCTCTTAGGTATTTTCTCGTAGCGCCCCGAGATTTGAGGCGCCCGGATTTTGGGGCGTTACAGTTATTACATTCAATTTCCATTTCTAGACGATTCTAAGCAATTCTAGACAATACATGCATTTAGAGTCAATAACGAATATGCAAATTGACAACTAAAATATAGCATTTCATTTCAGTTCATTTCATTTCATTTTCCATCTTCCAAAAGGAAGGAGTTAGTCCGTATCATCTTCCCCAAAAGGGAGAAATCATTCAGTATGATATTATCCTCTTTGGGTCAGGGTGGAAGGGAGCACCATTCATGACCCAAGCCTCAAGAAAGAAATCATTCAGTATCTCATCTTCTAAAAGGAAGGAATTAATCAGTATCCATCGATACAATCAGTAATGTGGAGTCTACAAGTGTTCGGGTCAGGGACAACTAGCATCACCACGAAGCTCCGAAACTCTCCCAAATCCATCTACTGCAGTAGGATTAGTCATTCATTCATTTATTAATTCATTTAAGCTCTATAAGAGATTTACTAAAACAACTATGTAGTGCCAGACTCAAGAGTCAATAATACCGTTCAATGTTTAATCCATTTCTGGATTCAATTCAATGTTTAATCCACTTGAGGATTCAATTCAATTCAGTAATTCCACTGGTAACAATTGAAAGGAATAAATAGTAATCCTAATCACATTCGATTCGAGTTTAACAATAAAAATACAACTCAATGAGAGAACTAGGATAATTAGTAATTCAACTCATTTCTATCTTAACTCCAATCAGCCATTTAGGTGTAACCATTGGTTCTCTAATGTACTTGCTATTCTCGATAGACATCACATTTTATATTTAATTTGTACATTAGGGTCCTCGTAATTATCACCTATGGAGGTATAAACATTATTTACAGTCTTTCAATGGGCTCTAATACCGGAAAACGAAACTTCAATTATGTATTTCTCCAAGTTCGGTTACCCTTTCGGTCAACTGTTGGTTAACCGAACCCTACATGTTGGTTAACCGAACTTCATTCGGTTACTTACAGGTAGCTTCCTAGAAGCTTCAGAATTTCTACAAACTTCCCTTCCTAAGTTCGGTCAGCTTCTCGGTCAACCCTTGGTTAACCAAACTATGTCGGTTAACCACTCAGTCATCTGTTGGTTCGCAATCCAAAAGCTTCAGATTTTCTAACACTTCTGCAACTGTACTCGGTCACCTGTTGGTTGACCGAATACCCATTTATCGGTTAATCGAACCTGAGTTCGGTTCCCTTTCTAGAACCTTGCATTTTTCTGAATAAATCCATCAAGTCTAGTCGATCACCTTTCGGTCACCCTTCGGCTGACCAAGTCATGACTTCGGTTAGCCGAACCAATTCGGTTAGCACATGGTCAACCTTCCAGAAGCTAAACTTCACTGAGAAATCAACCCAGATGGGTTCGGTCAGCTGTCGGTCAGTAGTTCGGCTGACTGAACTGCACCCAGAGTTTAGGATTTCTGCGCCCAGAACTTCAGAATTTCTGAAGTGAAATCTGGAATTTGAACTCCATGAGTTCTAACAACTTCTATAACATCCTAAATCAATGGAAATGCATATACTTGCCTTTGTTTGAAGCTTATAAACAAGAATCCCTCTTTGCCAGCTCAATTGGAGATCAAAATCCCTTCAATTCAAGCCCTAATTCCATGAAAACATTCCAAAACAGATTTTCTATAAGTTGTTGAACAAACAACAACCTTAACACTCACTAAACTTGGAAATCCTACAAAGAGTCCAAACCACTTACTTAAAGCCTTACGAAGAGAAATCACCACTTCTTCATAACTCCAAATCCAAAGAAAACCAAGCAAAAAGATGTAGAAGATGAAGTAGATCCACTCCTCTTGCAAAATCACTTGCAAAACTTGACACTTGATGAAGAAAAGGAAGAAAGGAGAAGAAAAAAAAGAATCTAGTCCTGCCTTTTTGCTGAGATTGAGTTGAATGAACTCATTGAGTTCATATCTTAGCTTATATAAGGGAACCTTTTCCACTTAGCCCCTTTAACTCTTTCTCTAATTACACTTTAAGTCAAATGAAAACTCATTTGATCCGTTTCATGTCAAATGAAATCACGTCAATTATAAAAGTTAATGTACTCCTTGAGATACACGTGTTGGTATCAAGAGTTACCGTATTCGACGAAATACGTAAAAATTCGTATTTACAAAAAAATCCTCGTATCACATTGTTTTAAGTCTAAAATCAATACAAATCATTCAATCTCCTTCAAATTTCATTTTTTAAGCTCAAATCAATCATTTGAGACTAATTCAATTCAATTTGGTCATTTACCATAATTAGCTTAATTAAATCTGATTAATTAACATTAATATCAATCAATTAGAGTTAATCTTGTTTTACTCGGGACGGGGTGTAACACAATCTCAATCGCCTCGAGGCCGAACGATCTCAATTCCAAAGGTACATCCGCTCTTCTTCTTCTTTTGTCTTTGATGTTTGTCTAGACTATAGCTAGGGTTTTTTTGTTTTGGTTAGTTTGGGTGTTGGGAATTTTATTTGCTCATCTAGGGTTTGCTTTGGTTTGCTCGTGGATGAAGAAAAAAGATTGCAACTTTCTTTTGGTGTTTTTTTTTTTTTTTAATTATTGGTTGAAAAAACTTGAAATTGGATGTAGATTTTCGATTTTTTGATGTTGGGTCAATGTATTTCAAACAGTTCATTCAGTTTGGGTTTTTGAATTGGACAGGGAGGATGCTGAGAGAGGAATTGCAGTTGCTTCAAGAGCCTAGATCGAATGTTGGTGGAGTGGTGAAATTTATGGGGAAGTCAAAGGTTTTGGTAAAGCTACACAAGAGATTGTGCTTCTTTTTTTCGTATTCCTTATCTAAGAATGCAAGAACCCTACTTGCACGTGGAAACGAAGGATTGGGTGGATCGTCTCTTTTTCTATCCCGAAGTAACAATAGATTCTATCTATTATCATATAGGTTTCTTTATACTTTTCCTTCCTCTGTCGCCAAGGAACAAAAGCTTTAATCTTGGCCAATGATGTCATGCCATACCAAACGGAGTCAACCTCAAGGATTGTCACTAAAGGTGAGCACAAAATGTTGGATTCTTTTTTGTTGGTACTTGGGAGAATCACTCACATGCACGAATCCAGAAACTTTAAGAAACAGTGTGCTATGTATTTTTTGGTTTTTTTCTAATTCTTTATTATCCTTTTGCTGCCAGAGATATTCCTAGATTGAGAAAGATGTCAGTTCCGGTCATCATTTTCAGTGGAACTCTTCTTCTTCTCCTTTGTTATTTGGCAGTCTCGGTTGCAAATCGCTTGAGAAAGTTTGCGCCCGAACTGCAGGAAATATCAGAAACGCCCATTAGTTGGGTCCCATTGGGTATGTGTCTCCTCTCTTCTGATTTTTATGGTTTGTTATTTTGATGGGATTCTCACATAAACACCACAAAACAAGTAGCTGTTGGTTCTGCTTGCATAAGAAGGGAGAAACACATGCACGCTGTCAAAATGCCCATGAGGAAGAACACCAGATCAAGCAAAAATATTGACACATGCCCTTTAAGAAAAAAAAATTAGACATTTATACTCTTGTCGAGTTCTAGCTGGCTTTGACTGGGGAGAGAAGAAGAGGTGAGGCCAACTGAGCTCCCATCCGAACTAGATCACATGGGTTTAGGCTCTCAGAAAATTAGTTACGGACCCAAAGGTTCAATGACAATGAGGTTATGGGTCGTGTGAGAGCAACAATGAATAGAGAGAAAAAAAAAAGGTGGAGAAACAATTAGAGCCAATATTTGGACCCAAAGAGTCTATGACATGAGGTCATGGGTCATGTGAGAGCAACAATGAATAGAGAGGGAAAAAAAAAAGAAAGGCGAAGAAACAATTGGAGCCAATATTAGGACCCAAAGGTTCTATGATATAGGGTCATGGGTCATGTGAGAGCAACAATCAATAGAGAAAAAGAAAAGTAATGGTCGAAAAACAATTAGACAAAGCTAGATACCGCCCACGCCCTGCCGCCCCTCCGTTGCATATTTCATTAGTTTAATTTCATTAATTTGAAATTCGTTAAATATGTTTGTGCGCAAATATTACTGATCCAATGAGACTGACCATTGGATTGAAACAACAGGAGAAGAAAAAATTATGCTTTTTTTTTTGTCATGTTAAGATTAGAAGTACCTCTTACTAATTGAGTGAGGTGTAACATGGGATCCTCTATGACAAATACTACCTCTTACTAACCACCTATGAACAATCGCCCTAATTTGACACTAATCTGAGTTATACTTATTGTTGAATTAAATTTCATAGAAATGTAATGTAAGAAACCATTAAACTTTAATACTCCTAAATCAGTGGTTGAGATCATTTGATTGAGTTGATCTTTGCCCAACACCATTATCTATAATAAGACCTTCCTAACACACTATTCTCTCTTGATTAGCATGCATCTAAGTGGATTTTGCATATATTTGGTAAAGAAAGGCCCCTCCTAAGACTAATAATAGAATCTTGCATTTAATGTAAATATGGCATTTGATATTTTTTCTAAAAATAAAAAAAAGGCAAGGGGCGTTTTCGAAAAAAGAAACTCCTTCCCTAGTTCAGCCTTTTCTTCCTCCACTTTTGCTGTACTTCTACTGATATATGCGTCTGAGGTCTGATTTTAGATAAATTCAACGAGGTTTAAATGTGTCCCACTTATGGACAATCTAAACTACTCAAGACAAATTTCTTCTTATATGGGATATGAAAACATTTCACTTCAGTTATGTTTTATCTTTACCATAAAATTGCTCATGTATAATATGCTTGAATAAAACTATAATAAAAATAATTTATTATGCATAAAAAAATTGATGATGGCCCCATCTTCTATTAAATTAAAATTTGGCAAGGACCCATAAAGGGGGCTAGCATTTATCTTAAGCCATTTAGATAATTAATGGGTGAGCCCTAGAGGATTTTCTCTTACGCACACACTTTGATAGGATCGCACATTTGGAATGTCACGAAAGGTGCGATTGATCATATTTCAATTTACCTTTTTATTTTATTTTATTATTTTTCATTGATTTTAATTTTTTAACTAATTGATTTTTCATCCACTTAATATCATCTCTACTCTCTTTTTTCCCTTTTCATAGTTTCGATATTTCATTCTATTTTCACCTTTAACATGTTTTATTATTTTAATAGGTTGTAACATTTTTATTATCTCTTTTTATAGTTAGTCTTTTAACTATTAATATAAAACTTTTTTTACCTTAAAACCTTTTCCAAATCTAGAATGAGGATCTGCTAACTCTCCACCTTACAAATACAAGTCTATTTAGACTCCCTATAAATTCAAGAAGCTCAGCAGTAAGGCTCACTTTTTAAAAACCTAAGCAGCTCAAAATAAATAACCCCTCTTAATAGGCTTGGTCCAAATTTAACTAAGATTTTAATAGTTAGTAGGATTGATCTAGTAAATAATAAATAGATAAAATTATATTTAAAAAAAATCACTTTTAATACATGATCAATGTTGATTTGAGCCAATCCCTATGATGAAATTGGGGGCAAAGATAAGATGAAAAGGCTATTTATTTTGAGGGTTTAGATTTCTTAGCAATTATGCCTTGTTGAGCCTTCCAAAACTCTACACTGGGGCTCATATATTGAAAATCTAAGTTGTTCAAAATGAATGTTCTCATAATATTCTTAAATTTTGCTCAATTAGGAGTTGATCCCACTATAAGATTGAGTATATGATTAAAATATGATTAATACATTATTAAAAGTGCATAAGATTGTGTTTGTTATTTTCTTAATCATATGATCAATATTACAATGTAACCAACTCTTATTAGTATAAAATTTGAGAATATTGGGTACAACAAAATATTATTTGTTTTGAGTGATTCATAGTTTCAATAGATGAGCCCCACTATGGAGTTCCACCCCTTCCACTTGAGCGAAGTGCAAGGAAGACACTTGGCGGATTTATACTAAAAAAAGACACATATTAGCAGAGCCTTGTGGGCCCCTAGTCTACATAGCCAGCTAGGGGTGCTCATGCATAGCCTACATTGGGCCACTTTTGGGCCTTAATTGTTAATACTCGGGCTGGGCTGGGAGTTAGAATTTGGACCCGTTTAATATTCAGGCAGGGCTTGCATTAAATGATAAAACCCCAAAAGCCCAACTTTTTGTTTTTGAAGTCCAACTCCATCGTTGGAAAGCGTTTTTTGCCATAAAATCCAAACCTTTTTAGCTATTAAATCCCTCTACAAGGAGAGATGAGTAGAGAGACGAAGGGAGAGAGATGAAGGGGAAGAAATGAGAGGGAGATGAAAGGAAAGCGATTGTAGAAGAGAGAAAGACAAGGCCGATATTGAGAAAGAGAGATAAATTAAAGAAGAGGAAGAGATTGCTGGAGAGATGAAATAAGAGAGGGAGATGAGAGGAGAGAGATTGTAGAAGAGAGAAATACAAAATAGAGGAAAAGAGATTAATTTAGAGAAGATGAAGAGATTGCTAGAGAGAGATGGTAGAAGTGGGAGATAATTTACATGAGAGATGAGATAAGAGGGAGATGAGAGAAGTGAGAGAAAAATTAGAGAAGAGAGAGAGAGAGAATGTGAGAGAGAAGAGGGAGGAGGCAGAGAGATGTGAGAGAAGAGGGACAAGGGGAAAACTGAGGGAGTAAAGAGAGGGTACAAGTGGAATAAACCTGGGCTGAGCCCGAATCTATTGGCAAACTAGAGAAGCTTAAGACTAACATTTTATAGGTGGATTGGACTCTAGTCCGGTAGTTCTGGCCTAAGTTGAGATAGGGCTAGATATGGGCTTACATTTATAAAGGTGGGCTAGACCTATGTATGCCTCGGCCAATCCCAATTCAGCCCATGAACACCCTATGACTAGTGCTATCAAAGGGTTGGGCAGGCTCAGGCCTAGTGGTCACGGCAGTGGGGTGGGTTGGTTACGGGTAGGTTGAAGTGGTTACGGGTTTGGGTGATGTGGGTCGGGTGGGTTTGGTTTGAGGGGTTTTGATTGGGATGGGTTGAGGGAAGATAGGTTGTGGCAGTGATGATAGGGATGGGTGGTGATGATGAACAGAGATGTCGAGAGAAAATCCAGGAAGGACTGACGTCTCCTTGGCGACCGGTCTTCGTCTCTGATACCAATTGACGCAATGGTAGGCTTGATAGATCAGTCTCCCGAAGGATTGATCGAATCCAATGATGGATTCCAGCCCTAGGGCATAGCACGAACCATAACACACAAGAGATAACTCACGATAACTTGGATTAATTGAAAATAAGCATAAGCATTACAATAGGGTATCCTTTGTATATATAGAGTAGCACTATTCCTAAATAAGCAAGAAGGAAATAACGAATCCTAATCAACATATAAATTAGAAAGCAATCCTATTAAGCAAATTAAGCAATATTACTAATGTAGAAAATCAGAAAACGTGAGGCACATGTAGACCCCATCAGCTGGGTCCATCAAGGCTTACGGGTCCCTGTCTCGAATAGGGACCGGACTGCATTAGTTGTCCAAGCCATTCCCTCAACGTATGTGCCCTAAGCCCAATGCAAGCTAAAGCACTTAGAGAGCCCACACTACCTAAGTTGTTATCTAGCCCTTGCAGGCTAGGGCTGTGTCCATGGCTTGAAGGGAAGAAAATCATTTTTAAAACTTTTTTTCACACTACCACTTGACACTAAGTGTAAACCTCTAACGCTAACCCTACTTTATTTGAGCTTGGGATCGTTGAATGCAATGCAACAAGTAAGATGGTAGTAGATGGAATTTCACTTTACTACAATCTGACTTAGTGCGATGCATAGTCGGAACTACAGCTAGCAAGGGCCATTGCCCCCCACCACCCCACCAAGATTTTTTTTTCACCACGACTCCCCTGCCACCCCATATCCTGGTTTCGCCCCTAGTGTAATGGCTAGGCAATCGTACAAACATGTCATATAAAAAACTGTCTCGTAATTTCCTTTACAACATGTACCATTCAAATTTTTTTTTTTCCTTTACAACATGCCATTTGTATCACTTTTGTATTTAGGTTGTGGCCCATCCAATAGGCGGGCAATTGGAGTTGAATTTGAATATGAGGGTAATAGTAAATCCAATAACTAAAGAGAGGTAGTCCCATGCTAATAATAACCACCATACTCAAATAAACCCACACGGATATTTTAATAGTAAATAAATCCAAATATTCAACAACTATATATAAATAAGTCATTTCAAAAAAGAAAAAAAAAGCACATAAAAATCATGCGTAACTTATTTAAATTAAAATCACATAAGAATCATAAAATAAAAGAAGAAATCACATAAGAATTATACTCAAATAAAAGAACATATATAAACAAGAAAAATAAGAGGGTTGGGCTGTGCCGGGCAGCTTTCATTCAATCCCAGCCCTCAAATTGGTAAGCCTACAAAAATCTTGTCCAAGCCCAACATTCAAATTGATGAACCTACGAAAGTTCTGTCGAAGCACAACCTTGACCTTGGGCTAAAAAAGAAAAAAAAAATCCCTCATTTTGTAGTCTTCTTGAGCGCCCGACTGGCCAAATACCCTCATTGGAGGCCTGAATTGACAACCCTGCTATATCAAGGAGGGCTTTGAGCCTGGACATTCAAATAAATGTTTATTTTCCAACCGTCTTTCCTTTAATAAGGCTTGTTTCTTTTATAAAATTTAAGGAATTCATGACTGCAAAATTTATGAATTCGCCAAATGTTGTCAACTCCATTCTAGGCTCCGTTTGAGTAGAATTCCTTTCTGAATCTTCCCTCTTAGGTGGAGGATTTAGCAAATTCCCATGGAGAGTTTTTGAAAACTGAATAGGCCCTAAGACCTGGCCCATTATTTTGACCGTGCATTTTACTTCTTAAGATCCGGATAGTTGAAAATTAACACATAGTCATCTGTTAGTGGGCCCAAAAGCTCAGCCACGTGTCATTTTCTTTCTTAAATCACAAAGTAATTAATAAATCTATAAAAATAAAGAATACCTATCTCTCTCAATTCTCAAGTTGGAACCATATAGAGAGGACTCACTCAGAAAGAAGGACAATGGCTGCAGTAATCATTGAAACACCAAAAGCAAAAGCAGGAGATGATGAGTCCCTCTCTGCGACTACAACTGCAATGAAGCATGGAGAAGGCCTGAGGCAGTATTAGCAGCAGCACTTCTACGATCTCCATCTCCTTGTGTCAGAACCCAACCCAGATTTGCTTGTTTAGCGTTGTTTTAGCCGAGTTTAGCTCTTAAGTGGGATTAGATGGTGTTTAGCTTAGATGGTGAGCTCGACTAGATTTTTCATAGCTTTGGGAATTTTGAAAGTCGTTGGACTTAGTTTGACACGGGCCGGGGGTGGCCTGTGTGACCCGTGTGTGTGTGGGGAGAAATTGTTCTTGATTTCGAAAAATTTTGATTTTCATCTCTTTCAATTTGTCAAAATAGAACCTACAAATTTCATGTTCTCTATGTCCCTTTTCGAAACCCAGAAATCACATTTTTCAGCAAAAAAGGGCAAAACAGACTTTTCATCTCAAAATCTGTGCATGAATTTCAATGTTTGCAAAATCATGTGAAAATATATCTTTGGAAACTAGATATTTTGACGATCATTTTTCCTTTTTTGTCGATCTCATCTGGGACCCACAAATTGGATTTTTAAGCCCTTGAAGTGGAGTGGCCTGGTGGGGCCCACACTCCACCCAACTCAAATATACCGCCCACGTGTGTTCTTCCTCCTCATTTCCCACTTGCATGTTTTCAAATCAGACAAGTTCAGCAAGAGAAACCAGCCTTTCTTCACTACTTCTCTCCTTTGCATGTTGAGCTTGCTTCGACTAAAATGAAGATTTGAGTATGCCAACCTCTTCCCTATCTTCCAAGCTTTCTATTGGTGTCATTTCAAGAGATTTCAGCTAGGATCATCTTCTCTTTGAGATTTTGTCCATTGTTAGAGCCTCTAGAGGTAAGTGATAGCTTCCATCTTCAAACCATGGCCTTTTTGAGTCCATTAGAGCTCAACCTTCATGCATGCAAGGTTTCCTAAAGAGGAACCCTTTTCTCTTTCAAAAAATTCTTTGATTTTGAGCTCTTTTCTTTGGGCTTTTTGTAGATTGGAGTTCCAGCTATAGAGTGAGTGTTGGGAGACTTGTTTTGAGTGCATCTTGAGCCAAGGTAAGTGATTGAATAGAATATGAATGTGCATGCAATGATTTGTGGATTTTTTTACTTGTTTTCTTGTTTTTGAACTTAATATGTTTATCTTGCATTATTTGGAAGTTTAGTTTACTAAACAAGTGTTTTAATGCTCATGTGTTTTAGGTTCATTTCATTGAATTCTGTTTTACGATTTGTTGCATTAAAATTGGAAATTCTATGCATGGATTGCTAGGATTTGAAACTTGGATTGTGTGAGGTATGGTGAATGGGATTTGAAGTGAGGTTGTGAATGGTTGAATGGTGAATGGGATTTGAAGTGAGGTTGTGAATGGTTGAATGTTGAAAGGAGGAGCTGTAGGCTCATTTCATTGCAGGAAAATGAATGGGTTGGAAGGAGAACTATTTTGGAGAAGAAAGGGCATGAATTTGAACCTGATGTAAATTTTCCGCAGCTGGGCGGTCAGCTGGCAGTCACCTGGCGGTTAACCGACCCAGGTTCGGTTACAATTCCAGAATGCTCAAATTCCTCGGTGAGCCATGGCGGCTAGCCAACCTTTGGTCGCGGCTAACAACCAAGTGACTGCCAGGTCGCTAGACCTTACGGTTAGAAATACAGAATGCTGTATCCTGACAGGAACCACGGTTAGCCTCGCGGCCAGTCAGGGCCTAATCGCCAAACCCCTCGGCGGTTAATCGCTGGCTAACCGACGGGTGACCGAATTTCACCCCGATTGTTAGAAATGAAGAGAAAGGTGGGGTTTTCTATCCCAATCACCTTTGGGCCTTCCTGGTCGATGTGTACATCTTGGTATCTTTAATGTCGTTGAAATATTAGGTACCATCTAAACGAAAGAATGACATGGGATCTCAAAGTGTATACTAACTCGACGGTTACAGTCTCAAGGTATTGATGAGGATTTGTGACATAAACTTGTGATTTCTAAACCAAAACCTCGTTCTACGATTCGTACCGTCTTGAAAATAATGTTTCCAAGGTTTTTATTTAAAACCCCATTTGGGAATCATTCTGTGAATCATATTTTCATACACATCATGTCAGGACTACTATTCGTGAACTTTCGTAAGCAAGTGTGAGTATCCATGACTTAGTATGAGTAGTTTTCGAATTTAAATGTATCAAGTATTTGTTTTGAAAGCTCGTGTGTATTTTTCTTTTCGGCTCCACTTAGCTTGGATGACCTTGTCGGTTTGATCAACTGCTTTGGATCCTTAAATATTTCGTGCTAACATTAGTTTGGAATATCGTGCGTGCTTGTTTAACCCGTTCCGCGGCGGGACTTGTGTGGGATGCCCAGCTATACTGGGTTACAATAATTACATGATCGTGCCTCCCTTCACTTCGTGTGACGGAGAATTCTTGTCGTGAGTGCTTTCGTCACTTCGGTGATGGAGAATATAGCTCCATCTGGTTGCCAAGGTATTGTTTTCGAATGGTCATCTTGATTTATCATCTCATCTTATAAATGACATTGTCCTTGAATTGCTTTGTTTTATTCGGCTTCTCTTTATTGTACATGTTTATTAATTGCAAAACTATTTGATTTATAGCATGATTGTACTATGTTCGATTACTTGCTAGACCGTCGTGTCTGACCCTTCGTTTTGGTGCTCAGATCTAGGTTACATTGCCCCTGAGGAGGAGCATTAGGAGGTAGCGGTTGAGCCGCTGTTGGTCGAGAGTGGCAACCCAACGATGTCAACTAGACATCGGGATGTGTTATGAGATGTGTAACATTTTGGGGATTGACCAGATTTCATTTTGAGAACCTTGTTATCAACCGTTGTTGGCTTATCATTTTGGGGAATTGTAAAACTTAACTTTTTCTTTCAATGTGTTGTAAACCTTAAGCTTAAACTATGGGTGTGCTAGTTATGTTTCTCTCTCTGACATGAGTCTTTATGTATACTCTCTCTTATGTGTGATTTACTTGTGTGTTTGCTACACGCTTCCGCAAATCAATACTTATGTGTGATTTGTGTGGAAATCCTCACCGCGGGAACTTGTGGGAAACAAATGCAACGCGGGCGGTGATGGACTTGCTTTTTCAGTCCCGGGACTACCGAGGTCGGTGGACGTGAGAGTCCGTGGGGCCCAACCCTTTCGTAATCGGGGGACGAAGCGAGCATCATCATTTTTGTGTACGGGGTATGCCAGAGTTTCTACTCTGCTTGGAATTGAGAAGTTGTGGTCTGTAGATCTACCTTCACAAGTAGAAAAGGAAATCAACTTTTTTATAATTTTCATTGCACATATATTTAAGAAAAGAGACATGGTTTGCCGTAAAAGGCGATTTTTTGTTCGTTTACTGTGAAAAGCGATTTACAATTCTTATAAAAAAGAAAGACAAGAGTTGTGATTTTTTTTATGTCTTTTAAAAAAAATACAAATGGTACAATGAAAAGTAAGAAAAGAAGATCTGACTCTCAGGAGATTGTGAGGACTAGTTCTAATTGATGATCACAATTCATGTGTGGACTTCGTCATCATCCTTCAGATGAGAACAGATGACGCTTTTGATTTTGCTTGGCTTGGCTTGGCCCTCAAATTCTTAGAGGATAAGGACCAAGAGGAGGTCCTATAACCAATAAAAAGCTAAGTACACGGGCTGAGAAGTCACGTCTAAGCCATGTAGAAGGAGAGGGCCTTGGGACGAAACCCCCCCCCCCCCCCAAGGGACTTCAGTCACCTTGTAGCGGTGGTTACTACAGAATCTCTTCGACGGAGGAAAGGTTGTTGTAGCGGCTTTTGCAGAAGGATTTGCGAATTTGTGCTTTTCTGGATGGGTTTCGATCCGTTCTTCTTGGAATGACCCCCCTTTTATAGGCTTTTGGTGGCCATGAGGGGTTTTATGGGCTTTTAATGCATTAAAGTCACATGATGGGAGGAGTTACAAGTTTGATTTCATTATTTTGTAACTCCTTTTTCTTGGCTTTTGATTGGCCGATGGAGAATAATGGGCATTTAATTGCCTTTAAGCTCCATGATGGGAGGAGTTACATGGTTTAATGCTATGATTACTTTGACTTGTAACTCCTTTTTCTTTGCTTTTGATTGGGCTGTCCAAAATAATGAGTTAATGACCGCATTAACTTGTCATAAAATGGGTCATTTAACCGCATTAAGTGGTCGTCGAGGCATTTGAAGAGTCGCGGGTCGCTTCGCGTCTTTTGGAATTCTTCTTGCGATGATTGCCGATGGATCTTCATGCTGATTAATGTCGGATGACCATGTAATTTTAGACGTTGATCGCTACCAATGCGTTGGTAACATCTGTCTAGTCAATTTTTTGATCGATCGAGCATAAAGTGTGCTTTCCTAGTCGGCCGATTGACGATTTTGAAGCGTCCGATGATGATCCCATGATTTTGGCAGCAGATCCGTGATGTTGACAAAGATTGATGGATTTCATGCCCGAAAAATCATATTTTTGGAAAGCTATAGAGGCCAAACATCTCGAAATACAAAAAATAACAAAAAATGGTCTCTTGGCGAAAATCTGGCGACCCAGTTTTCCAAGGTCGCTGGCGACCATTGGGACTTTTTGTCCCTTTTGGTCGCTGATTTTCGGCCAATTTCCAGTTTTTTCTGATTCTTTTTTCTTAGGTATTTTTCTTGATATTTTTGTACATTTATTGGCCTGGTTTCCCTGAAGAAAGCTTGACGAAAAGCTGTGCAAATCGGAGAGCAAAGTTTCTGATTTTCCGAGAAAGCTGAAGACTTTATCACGTTGAGTCGCTGATTTGTTATCAGAAGCCAAAACTAGATCAAACGATGCCGGAATGACCTGAAATTTGAGGTGAAGCCTCTTGAGCAGTAAATAAGACTAGTATTTGGCCTTTGTTTGCGTTTTAAAGCCGTGTGGGGTCTCATCACCGGTAGACTTGATTTTGTCGCGGGGAAGATGCCGTGCTTTGATGTATGGTCAACCGATGTCCGATTTACCTGAAATTTGACAGGGAGCCTATTGGAGTTTTTTTAAGACGATCCATTAGCTCCGATTTGGAAATCATAGCCCAGGGGGCTCCGCCGCCGGGAGGCCTGATTTAACTTCTAGGAGTCAAAGTTGGGTCAAATGTTGTCGAAATGACCTGAAACTTATCGAGTAGCCCTTTGGAAGTACCTTGAAACCACCCATGCGCTCTATTTTATGAGTGATGGCCTTGGTGGTTCCTGCCGTCGAGAGGCTTGATTTTGCTGTTTGAGGGTTGATGGGGGGTCAAACGTTGTCAGTTCGACCTGAAATTTGATGCAAAGCCTTTTGAAACTATTTTGAAACTATCCATAGGCTCTGATTGAAGACCTGATGTCTTTGGTGTCGTTGCCGCTGGGAGAACTGACTTTGCTATGGTTGTTTCTTTTTTTGGCCAAACGATGTCGGAATGGCCTGAAATTTGATATAGAGCCTTCTAGTGGCATTTTGAGGCCAAATGTGTGCTCTGTTTCCTGAGTCAAGGTCTCTGGCTTCACCGCCGCCGGGAGCTCGTGTTCTACCGTTGGAAGAGTAAAGTTAGGCCAAATAATGTCGAAATGGCCTGAAACTTGATGTGTACTCTTCTTATGGCTGTTTTGAAGGATCTTGCATTTTTTGTTTGATTCTGACAAAATTTGATGTTTGAAGCAATATCGCCTGTTTGTGGTAGGATTCGACTCCATGTAGCTTCCTGATGTCAAGAGTGTATGAAGAGACAAAGTGACATTTTTGGTGTTAATAGATCCCCCTTTAGGTACAGCGACGAATTGTATAACTTTTGCAGTCAATGTGCCTTGAAGAGAACTTTGAAGGAGAGCTTCTGACTTGACCAAGAGTCTTTGAGCAATTCTCTTTTGGTAGAGTAACTTTTGAGCTTCCGTGGGAATTCCATGGCAGTGAGAGGGATCATGTATCGTCTCAAGACAAACTTTTGAAAATGACATGAGGGATTTGGATTATGGTTTTTGGGTTTTGGATTTTCTTTTTGACCTTGTGAACCTAAAGGCTTTATGTGGCGCATTAGGCGGTCCAAAAGGGTTTTTTTTTATTTTTGACATTGTGACCTAACAAGTTGCATATGGCAGGTTAGGAGCTCAGGTTCTGGATTTTTGGTTTTAACCTTGTGACCTAAGAAGCTGTATGTGGCAAGTTAGGGGGTCAGGATTTGGTTTTTGGTCACTCTTTGGGACTACTTTGGGTCCATTGGAGTGGTTTGTGTTTTTGTGGAATATCAATTTCAAGGTTTTGGCTTAATTTGGTGCATGGGGTTGGATGGTTTAAATTTTGGAAGCTCATGAGGCTTGGATTTTTTTTTTTGTGTGGTCCAATTAACTCAGAAGAGGCATGGAATCGTTTTGTAAGTTCTTGGTAAGAGGGATATTTTTTGAAAGCCCCTTTTAGTGCCTAAGTGGTCAAACTTGACTCATGTGGGCTAGCCCATGGGATCTTAAGCTTTAAAGATGACTTAGATCTTATATGGTATAACTTTTGTAGAGAATAGCTTAAAATATCCTTAATTGGAGAGAATTTCTCAAGTTCCTTTCATTTTGGGAGAGATTTTTTCAAAGTATCTTTCTTTGGGTAAGAATATCTCAAATCCCCTTTCTTTTAGGAGAGAATCTCTCAAAGAATCTTTCTTTGGAGAAAGTTGCTAATTTGTAGCACTTACCTCCTTGCTTTTCTCCACGTTTCCTCTTTTGTTTTGATCTCTTCTATAAAAGTAAAGGGAGGTTAAATCTCTTGCTTTTTATTGCTTTCTTTTGCAAAGAAATCTTCAAGAGTGCTTCAAGACCAAAAACTTATCTTCTTTAAAGATCTTCAAGCTCTTCTTCTCCATCAATGGCTTTAGGTAAGTTCCTTTTTTCATCAAGAAACTCCATTTAGAAGTAGGAAAAATTTTCTCTTTCTTTTTTTTTTCTTTCTTTTCTTTTCTTTTCTTTTTCCTTCTTTTTTTTCTTTTTTCTTTTGGCATTTATTTTTCTCACAATGCAAATGGTGTTTTGTTGCAAGAGAATATGCACATGCATTTTTTGAGTGAATGATATCAAGAAAAAGAGGCTAAGGCTCAATGCTCAATTAACATGGATTTTGATTTGAAGAAAATTTGATTTTGACCAAATTTGGGTTGGCATTGGTCATATTTTGGAAAAGGCTTCCTAATTCCTAATGCATGAGGATTTATGTAAATGCATGAGTTTTTGATGAAATTGAATTGGATAGCATGGAATGACATACCTGTGAGGTTGCAGCCTTTGGAGTTCGAAGCTCACATCAGGAGACAACAAGAGTCATCTTCTAATGTTGGAATTATGCCGGTTTCAATTTTGATGCCAGCAGCAGGAGATGATGGCTTGGCGATACCCGAGGTCCGACCAATGAGACGGTGACGGATCTGATTGCGGCATTTAAAGAAGAACCAAGAGACTCTAGAGTGGTTCCAGAATCTTTACCTTGCATGATTTCCTTTGCTTTCCCCCCCCTTTTTTTTATGCCGTCGTTTGCTGACATATTGTTTGTTTTATTGCTAGTTGACTTGCCACATATGAGATCATTGCACTGGGCAACAAGTGGTCTGAAACCAAGAGCTTTTCGAAGGTGACTTCTTCAGGGAAATGTTTTTGAAGCCTTCCAGCGAGGTTAAATCTGAGCTAGATGAGATCTCACGAACTAGGTGAAAGTCCGGGATTCAAACCCTGGGGGGGGGGGGGGGGGTGTGAATAGGGTGAGCTTCAAATTAGTGACCAATTAAGACCAATTTTAACTTCTTTAAATTAAATTAGTCACTATTGATAATTATCAAAATTAAATGCGGAAGCTAAACAAAAACAATCATCACAAAGCATGCACCATCACACAATGATTTATAGTGGTTCGGCCTCAATGCCTACATCCACTACTGGCTTGTGATCCTACACCCCACCGGATTTCCACTATCTATGCTTTTCAATATGCTAAGCAATAACCTTTACAATATGCTTTCCAAGGCAAAGCAATAACCTCTTGGGTTTTATGGTTCACCCCTAACCATACACTTATGCTTTTTAAAGGCTAAGCAATAACCTATGCGGCCAAAAGGTTGGTTCTCTCTCTAAGTAGTGTCTAGAATACACTTGATGGAGATACAATTTTAGCTCAAATACAATGCCTCTTAATTAGGCGGATATGAAAGTGAAAATCTAATTCACTCACACACACTATGACTGTAAAGATGAATGCACAATGTGTATGTATGATGTCCTCAATCAATTTGAAAATACAGGCTCATAAATGTATGTCAAAGGCTTTTAAAAGTTTTAGCTCATGAAAACATTTATGATTGAGGAAAGAATGCTAATCACATGTTAAAAACAACTTGTAAAAGATATATTTATTCAATCCAAACAAGTTGTGAAATTTTAAGAACAAAACATGTGATGCATGAGGTCTTCAATCAAATTTAACAATGTAGCTCAATACATGTATGCTAAAAGCATTTGAAAGTGTAAAACACAAAAATAGATTTGATTGAAGTTAAGGGACAAATCATATGTATTTAAAAAATCAACTTGAAAATGATATACCTATCAATGCTAAAAGCAAGTTATGGAACTTTAAAACAAAAGTACATATGATTTGTGAAGTTGTTGAATCCAAAACATAAGATAGATTTGAAAGTGATTTTCTTATGATGAAAAACAACAACCAAAGATTCAACCAAGTATAGGAATCATGTCACATATGATTTCAAAGATGATTCCAAAACATGATTCACTTAGATATACCAATTTGAGTCCTGCTTGGTTTGAATCAAGATGATGCATCCAAAACAATAAATTAATTCAAAACATATGCATGTTAAGGACACAACAAATCATAGTTTATCATGCTAGAAAGGATTTACTAATAATTAAAGCAAAGCATGAAAACATATGATTAAGAAAAGTAAAGCTTACTTAGTGATTTAACTCAATGGAACCAAGCTTTAGCTTTCCAAATGACCTCTATCATCCCTTAGCTCATTCCCCTTTGTTTGGCCTCAAAACACCTCTGGGAGGGCCTCTTAGTTCCTCCCATTTTTTAAAGGAACGAACTAGCTTTTATACTAAAAAAATTGAGTTCTGCGTGTCCCCGGTTGACCTGGTCCCTTTCCCAGTCAACCGGGTGCTCAACGGTAAAAAATCCGACTGTTAGAAAAAGAGCACAACGGCTCTTTCCCGGTCGACCAGCAGTGTGCCCGGTCAACCAGGTCCATGGGCTCGGTCGACCGGGTACACTGTAGGTCGACCGGGTCCCAAGGACCAAATTCCCCAAAAATTATATATTTAAAGAGATTTCTTGTGGGAACTTTTGGGCCAATAAATCAAGCTTGGAAACATGTTTTAAATCAAACTAAGAGGTTTAAAAACATGAAACATAAAAAGCCTAAAATGGTTTGAAAGATTTAAAACTCATAGGCTTGCTTGATTCATAAAACTTCTTTTCAAATTTAAATGCACCCAAGTTTAAAATCAAAACATGCATGAATTAATATTTCTACAAGTTTAAAAAATAATGCATGTGTAAATCAAGATTTCAAGATTTTCTAAATCAATGCATGTGTGAAAATTCGAATGATGCTAAAATGATAATGCATCCATCAAATTGCAATATATAAAATCCCTAACACTAGGAAGCAGTTTGTTTGGGAGAGGAACGTCATTGAGTTAGCTATCATTGAGCTAACACAAGACCTTCACCGCCTTGAAAGGGAGGTCGTCGAAGCCAGGCAATGTCTTGAGCAATTAGAGGCACAAGCTGTTTTCAAGTGGACTTCCATAGTGGAGGCTCGCTAGAGAGAGGACTCTTATTAGCCACATTGAAGAGGTCGACAGCAATCTCTGAACAAAGACTCAGGAATATGAGTGATGGCAAATTCTCTGGGCAAAGCTTCCTCTTACTGATGATGAATCGCGGCGTTCTGCCGCATTTTATGGCATACTTTTGAAGAAGTGTGGCCTAGAAACTTTGAAAGCCAAGGCCAAGATGTTGCTTGAGGAGTTGAATTTTTGGCTGAATGCAATGCTAGGCTGAGCTTCCGGTTGTTTCTGTAACAAACTCTCTTTTTCCTTTTTTGGTACCTCCATGTATAAACATTTTTGGTACTCTATTTTTTGCATTCCCACCTTTCACTTAAATCATTTTTCGATGAAAACAAATTTAAGCAAGAGCTAAATGGGAATATTTGTTTGAAAATTTGATCAAAATGTTGTCATTTTGTGAAAATCGTTTGTCAAAGGGTTGTTTTGGGCATGAAAGCCAGATTTTGTGGCAAAAAGCCTAGTTTTTTTATGGCTTGAAAACCGAATTTTAAGATGGCATGGAAGCCAAATTTTGTGGCGTGAAAGCCAAATTTGGGTTTATGGAATGAGAGAAAAAAAATAGTTTTGGCATGAAAGCTAGGTTTTGTGGCAGGGGAGCCGGAATTTTGTTTATGGCATGAGAGCTGAAATTTTGTGGCATGGAAGTCGGGTTTTGTGGTTTGGGAGCCAAATTTTTGTTTGTGGCATGTGAGCCAAAATTTTGTTTATGGCGTAAGAGCCAGGTTTTTTTGAAAACTAAGTTTTGGTTTGTTGGCGTGAAAGCCAGATTTTTTATTTTTGGCTTGAAAGCCGGTTTTATGGCATGAAAGCCATGTGCAAATCAATCAAAGGAGGGGTCCACTCATCACGTTAGTTGAAGAGTCCTAAATACAACAAAAGACTTCTCATAGGGCCCACTGTTCAAGCATATGAAATGTCACACATGGCAGGGTTTGTAGTAGTTGTAGATTTGAAACTATTAATGGATAATTCAAAGAGTAAAAGTTTGATTGGAATAAAAGAAGAAGAGTTTGAATCATCCACATATGATATCCTTTCAAAAATGAAAGTTGTACAGAGATAGAGTTCATTGCAAATCAAAATTTTAAAGTTAAATCCCTTTTTTCCTAGGATAACTCATCTTCAAATGGTCATAACTTTCAATCCGACCGTCGGATCGATGAAATTTACCTACCGTTGAAAAGCTTATTCAAAGTAGGTGTTCGTGGATCCAAGATTGCGCTAATCAGAGCTAAATTAAAAAAGTTATGAGCCCGGAGATTTTCATATTCATTTTTAGACGTGATTGCAATTAAATCCACACCGTTGATAATCCATTGCTGTATATCTCTTGTGGGACCCCATCTGAAGATTAGCTAAGCCATCAAGAGGTTTCTAGAGGCTTCCACCTTCATTCAAATTAAAAAAGGATAAGAGATATACCTTATCAATGAAAATAAATCAAATCTGCAAAGAAGGTGTCCAGATTCAATGTATCTGTAAGATAACCAAGAGTTAAAAAAGGAACCAAAGGAAGCATGCGTGAAAAAACTCCCTTCCTTGGACGTCCACTAATTACTCTCTCTCTCCTCTTTCTCTTATTTCCCTAATTAACAGAATTTAAGAGTTATTTTTTGGTATTCTGGAGCCCTGATCTAGAACTAAGTTAAAAGAGTGTGAGAGAAAATTGTAATTGCCATGAAGTTCTCAATGAAAATCACATCTTTTGCAATGGGGGAGCAACTCACTGAATTAGAGTATCAGATGAAGTTAAGTGTTTCTCATCATTAATCTATGTGATATTTTTGTTTCTTGTGTATTTATTATAATAATAAATCTGCCTTCTATCAATGACAACCTATGTTACTTAATTTTTTATTTGAACAATGCTTTAATCATTTATGTTTTCTTAATAGATTATTCTTAGATTGAGATTCTTTGATAATCTATCTTTGATTAATATGTGATATTTAGTTGCGTTCATAATTTCAATAGGTGAATGAGATTTTCCCCTTAAATAAATTGTGAAAATTATGCTTTTTTATAGGCAAATTATCCGAATCAGAAACATTGATTTGTTTCTGATTTGAAGGATTTTTGGGACAATCTTATTTTATCAATTGCATAGAATGATGGTGGGACTACTTAATGGATTCATGATATTCTGATATGCATTTTCTCATATTTTATTTCTGCACTTTAGATCTATAATCTTTTTTAAATCTTATTATTGTTTCTTATTATCTCTCTTGTCATTATCATAGATAAAAAAAAATCAGATTTTAAATTTTAACTTAGTAGTGCTCCCATGGGATCGACCTATAATTGCCACTGTCTCAACAAGAGAACTGTGCACTTGCAGTAATTTTAATGGATTAATTTAAATCACATCAAGTTTTTGGCGCCTTTGCCGTAGAGCCAAATCTGAGTTTTTGTAAAAAATCTGATTTTTTTAATTAGATTCATACACATGCTCATATTTAGGTTGCATTAGTTGTTTAGTCATCTAATTTTCATTAGCAGTGTTCTTTACAATTAGTATTAGTTATTATTTCACTTTGCTGATTTTTCTGACTTTTCTGATTTTTTTATATAATTAACTAAAATTTTAGAATAATTAAATAATAAAAAAAACAATTTTTTTGTTGGATTTCCTTTAATTCCAAATTTCTTCAAATAGATTTTTTTTTTATTTTAGATTGGTTTTACTAATATGTTGATTGGATTAGATTATGATTGGTAAGGCAGAGTTTAAAATCTTTAGGAGTAGGGTAACATTTGAATTATGAAATTAGGTAGTTAGAAATTTTAAAATTCTATCCCTTAAGTTGTTTAGATTAGTTAGAGTTTTAGAATCTGAAATTTCAATTGTATAAGATTGGATATTTGATAAATGGAAACTTTTTGAAAACTCTAACCATATCTGGACACTTGTTTGGATAATTTAGAATTTCTTATTTTACTTATTTATTTTGTAGATAGAATTTTTGATTTGTTTCTCTAACTTAGAGTCCACTTTGGATAGAGTTTTGATTAACTTGGTGTCTTTTGAATTTTCTTATCTTTTTTTTTTAGATTAGTGTAAGATAGAATTTTGAGTTGGTTTGTTAACTTAGGATTTACTAACAAGAGTTTCTTTTGGATAGGTGACCTTTCCTAAAGGAGAGTTGCACAAAAACAGGAAACTGCGTGGATTTGCTCTTAAGCAAACAAGTTGCTCTCAGAATTTTGCTTAAAAGAAATTGCTCTCAGAATTGCAAAATTTGACAAAAGAAAAAAAAAAGGTTAAGCTTACATGGTTTAAGTATTAGCATGGACCACTGTAAGAGTTTCTAAACTTTACCTTGCGAATCTTTTACTTGAAAGTGGGGCTTGGGTGATTTAATTTTTGCAAAGTGTGAATGCTTGCTTGACACACCAATTAATTGGACCCATACACTTAGTTAATGGCAATTGACCCCAATAAGATAAGGACTAGATTTCATCACCAGATCCTTACCCAATTAGGTTTAACCACCTCTCACATAGTAACCTAACAATTAATTAAAATCAAGTAGAAACAAGACCATAGGACTTGAGCTTAGTAGGACGAAGACCACAAAATGTTGCACCAATTGCGCTCTTTGGTCGAGTCGATGTTTAGTTAAGTCCTGTCCCTCCAAAGGGTGGCAGTCTCTATTCTAGGAGTTTGGTTCTTAAGCGGGACCCTTCCCAAGTGCATTGTGACCCCACCACTTGTCACGCCCCGAACCTGGATCCTTGCAGCGGTCTGACCTTGGGGATGCAAATAGGGAAGTAAGTAATAAATACATTTCTCCCTAGGATCCGTGTGTGTGAGGAAGACAAAGATTCCAAACACATCAAGAACATTTCGCGGAAGCTTACGTGGCGTTACGACCTAAAGCCCATGGCCATCAAATTCCGTGTCACACTCAACTTGTTAGCATAAAGCTGTCATAGCAATACTCATACTCAGACTGGAACAAAACATGATATCAAAATATACAGAGTTGACAGTAACAGGATGGTCATTACCTGAGCATATTTAAGTTATAATTTAACAAGTGCATTAATTACAATCCCAAGAAAGAAGGCTAACAAAAGCCTTATAAAACAACAAGCTAAGAACAAATACTACCCAGGTATGTATGAATCTCCAGAATCACGCACAATGTCTATATGACATCACCAACACAACCATCCTGCAAAGCTCGTGGCTCTACAGCCAACACAAGTACTCGGCTCAGGTCGAAGAACCTGCTACCTAGAGCACCTAACAAACAAGGTCAGACACGACGGTTTGGTAGGTGATCAATTTAGGCATGAGTATGAATCATTTAAAATTTATAGAAAAACCATGTTTAAAATCATATACTGAATTTAAAACAGTCTACAAATCTTAAAACAATGCTTGAACGATATACTTGTCAAGAAAACACAAGTCCATGAATGATATGCTAGACAAAACTAGCATGAGTAGATATGATCTAGTGCTTAAAACCATTTAATGAATTTGAAATAGTACATGCACAAAAAGGCAAGACAAAGCTAGCATCATGATTCGTAAATCCACATAGAGCTCATCCTTTCTCCATCATTCATGATGACAAAGAGCAACCAAAGACAAGGCAAGACAAAATGCAACAAAACGAAAGCCCGAGCCACATGAGGTGGGCGGGAAAACCGGTCGCGGAGCTGGAACAAAAGTGTGTATAAATACATGAATAATCTGCAGATAGTCCTTATGTTTAAGGACCCCCTGACTAGTGGATCAGACTGAGAGGGCAGTCCAAGCTCGGTGGTATTCAACGGAATTCAAGAATACACAAAACTAATGGAGACTGGCGGTTTGAAGCCCATGGTTGACACGCTGTGCCCCATGGTTAAGGGTGCTACCCGGACCAAGTTCTCACATTTGAATGCACAAAACTAATGGAGTCTCACCGTTTGAAGCCCGTGGTTGACATGCTACGCCCCGTGGTTAAGGGTGCCGCCCAGACCAAGTTCTCACATTTCCCTCATTGACCACACGAGGTGGACGGTGCATGCAATACAAGACGAGATAACATAAGCTAGAAGCATAACGAAGCACAAAAAGTAATTCCCCTTTTTGGTTTTTGAAACAATTTGTAACAAAGCTGATACTTGTAAGTCAAAACAAGTGCAAAACGATAGGGGTGTACACGGATCGGATTGGGCCAAATCCGTCACCAATCCGTTGCCTACGGATTGACGGATTTGTAATCCATCACCAATCGTTACTGTTGAAATCCGATCCGATCTGATCCCTGGAGGAGCGGATCGAATCGGATTAATCCGTTCAATTCGCTATTGTACATTACATGTAAAAAAAAAAAGAAAGGAAAACCCATGATCTTAGACTCCACACTATCTTCTCCAAAGGGCTTGAAAACAAAATCCATATCAAATAAACTAATCACAAATCAACAAGAAACAAGTAGATGAATCAGACCAACTAACCTCCCGAAAATCGTACACATCGTCATCGGGATCCGGCGGCTTTCTGATGAAGAAATCGTACTTAAGAAGAGAGATCTTGTGGAACTCCTCCTCATTGATCCTGTAATCCACCACCTTGTCCGATTCCCAGTCCTGAGTCGAGACGAAGGACTTGCTCTGCACCATCTCTATGTCGTCGCAGGTGTTGGAGGCGTGGATGCCCTGCCGGAGGGGAGGAGGAGGCGGTCGTACTCGATGTCGTAGTCCTTGCTGTCATGCTCCTCGGCCTCGTCTTCGTCCATGTTGTAGTTGTCGGGGTCTCGGGATTCCACATCGTGGTAATCGGCCCAAACCCTAAAATCGTTCCTCTTCTTCTACTCCTGTTGATGCTTTTGTAGCTGATTAGGGTTTGGTTGGGAAGATTGTAAGACCCCGCCTCGAGAGTTTCCAATTAGTGTTAATTAAGACGTACTTTAGTTATAAGTGTGATTAGTGGAATTTGGTTAAGTTTGGATTAGAATAGCTTTTTATAGTTTTGGTTGAGTTGGGGAATTCTTTTGATTTAGTGGGACCCTTTAGGGGTTCCCTTAATTGGGTTTTGATTAGCTTTGAAATTTATTTAGTAATTCTGTAAATCTGTAATTTACCCCGTTTAATGTATTTTATCGTTCCCGACAACTTTAGTATTTGCTCCGTTTCCATTCGAGACCGTTAGACCATACTTTGCTAAGGATAAGGGTAAATCAGTCTTTTTGCACAAAATCTGGACACTAATTTCAATATCTCTGAAACCCGCGAAATATGTACTTTTTGGAAACTAGAAATTTCGATGAACAATTCTTCCTGCTTCGTCGAATCCATCCGAGGCCCAGAAGTTGGTGTTTTAAGCCCAAGTAGTTGTTTAAGTTGTGGGACCCATTGCCTTTGTCTATAAAGGAAGAGAGTCTTCTTCCTTCCTCCTTTCCTTGCAACTTTCTTTGTGAAGGAAAGAGGTTCCAGCCCTAGGGTTTTGCTTCTTGCTTCTCCATCTCTCAATCTCTCTCAAACTATTGCTAAAGGTAGAATGGAGGTGGTAATCTTCTTCCCCTCCATGAGTGCTTTCTTTTGATACCATTTTTAGAAGAAGCTCTCTACTCCAAGACCCATTTTGAAAAATTTCTTACCAATAGAAGACCTTCCATGTGAGCTCTTCCTCTCATCTTTTAGATATGTATTCCTCTAGCCTTAGAGAAGCTCCATCTCCATTATTGGGAGCTCTCTCACTCTATTTCTTATTTTGCCATTTTTAGGGCTTGAAATGAATGTTATTTTGGGGGTTTTTGTGTAGATCTTGATTTTGGCTTGAGAAAGGGTGATTAGGAGGTTTTTAGCATTTTTGGAGACCAAGGCAAGTGGATGAATAACTTTCTTGAATGATTTCATGTTTTAACAAGAATTTATGGATTTTTCACTATTCATCTTCTCTTATGTACCATGGTTATTAATGATTTTTGAATTGTGCACCTTGCTAAGTTGTTTCTCTTATTGGAACTTTTGAAGAATGTACATGCATCATGTTTTGTTAAAGTTGATTTTTGGATCATATGTAGTTGTCATGAATTTGGGTACTTTTGCACTGAATGTGAATTGATGGAGGAATACATGTGATTTTGATGGTTTTGAATGAATGGTTGGTAGTGAAGTGAATGGTGATTTGGGTAGATGGAAAGGCCATAAATGTTGCCAAGAGAATGGCATGAATGAAGTTTTGAAGAGAAGAAATGTTGAGGTTCGGACTGCTGAAACGTAGTGTTTCTGAAGCAGTTTGCTCGAGCGAACCTCTATTCGCTAGAGCGAACCCTTCACAGAACGCCTGTCGCTTGAGCCAACCACATCTTCGCTCGAGCTCTCCTGTTCCAGAGCAGTTCGCTCGAGCGACCTTATAATCGCTCGAGTGAACCCCTCACAGAACCTTGGTCGCTCGAGCCTCCACCTTTTTTCGCTCGACCCTTTCTGACTCGAAGTAGTCCTTTCGAGCGAACCCCAAACTCGCTCGAGCGAACCCCTTCCAGAGAGTTGTTCGCTTGAGCCATTCTAGCTGTTCGCTCGACCCTTCCTGACTCGGACCAGTTCACTCGAGCGAACTTATACTCGCTCGAGCGAACCCCTCCCAGAATACTGTTCGCTCGAACGAACCCTTCAGTTCGCTCGAGCGAACTGTACAGAATTACTGGGCGGTTTCCAACCATATTCAAAAAGTTATTTTAAGGTCCAGTGAGCTTGGTTTGGAGCCCTAATATGATGTGGAGGAATAAGAGGTGTTTTAGGAGACTGGTTTGGAAAAGAACCCCAAATCCGGAGATTTATTCAGAATAATGGATTCATCAATTTGTATAGGGACTCCGGGATGTTTCAAACCTTCCGGAGTACCATGCTATCAATTTTACTCGACATACGGGACCCTTATACCTATTGTTTGAATCTTGAAACCTCAATGTTTGGTCCGGAATTTGGTGGGGGTTCATAGTGTCCGCTTTTATCGAACTTCATGCGTTTTTGTCAGTTTTCACATATTAGTACAAGTGGTATTTCAAAATCACTGAAATCTGTAATTTGAACATTTGATCAGCCTTATGCATTTTGATAAGATGTTATTGTGTTATAAGTGCTTACGAGCCTTCTGTTCAGTCTGTTTTGGGTGGTATTCACCTATTTAGATATGTACATATTTTGAATGTGTTTTAACATATGAGTCGACACCACTAAGCTTGGACGACCTTGTCGGTTTGATCCACCGACTTGGGGTCCCCCTTTAGCTTCTGTCAGCTGCAGTCTGAATTTTGTTCTGTTCTGTCACCCGGTTCCACGACCGTGGTTTTGCTCAGTATATTATATATGTATATAGTTGTTTTTCGTCACTCGTGTGCTCCGAGACCAACACCTTTAGTGTGCTCTCATCACATTAGTGATGGAGGATTTAGCTTAAGTGTGGTTGCCATCTTGTTAGTTCCTTTCTTTGATATCCCTCATGATTTATCCTGCATTTATACTTTATTTCAAACAAGGTATCATGTGTATAACAATCATTGTTTCACTATGTTTTAAGTTATGTTTCCTAAACTGTATTATCTATTCACCCACCTGCCAGACCGTCGTGTCTGACCCATTTTGTGGTACTCAGGTCCAGTCCCCGTTATTGCCTATGAGGAGCATAAGGAGGCGGTCGGCGAACCGCAGCGATTAGTGGAATGGCAAGCTGACAATGTCATGTAGACATTGGTTTGAGCTACGAGTTGCACAACATTTTGGGGGAATTTATATAATGTTTTGATTTATACTTTTGGGTTGTACTGGCCTTTGTTGGCCATTATTTTTTGGGAATGTTTAAGTAACTAACTTTTGTTTAAACTTCTAACTTTATATTTTGGGTTAAGCCAATGAAATTAGTGCTTACTTTGACATCATGTCAGATGCAATGGTTTATCAGTCTTATGTTATGGAATGGATTATGAAATTGATTTGCTACACGCTTCCGCACCAATGTAAATGTTTTGTGAGTGTGTGTGAAATCCTCACCGCGGAAACCTATGGGAAATTAAGTAAATGTACGATCATTGTTTAAGGTGGTTTAAATCATCATCCACTCACTCGCGGAAATCATCATCCACTCACTCGCGGGCCCAGACCCCCGGTCCGGGGTCGCGGCAAAGATGAAGGTGGGTGAGGAGAGAGGGTTTGGGGGTTTTGGATGAGAAAAGGGTTTTAGGGTTTTGGGCAGAAAGGGTAGAGATGGAGATTTTGGGAAGGGATGGTAGAAGAAGTAGACTTTGCATCTCTTTGGCGATTCTCCCACCAAAGACGAGGTGACGAGTTTAGGGGAGTGGAAGAAGAGCACACGTGGAATTTTATTACAAGCGGCAGAGGCAAATGGATTGGGCATTGGAGATACTGCAGCGTGGGAGATGAACTGATGAAGGTCTGCGCTGGCCACTGGGTTTGGGACTTGGGAGATCAACGAATGTGGTAACTGGTAAGTGGGTAGGGTTTTGGCTTGGGAGATGAAGTTTTGGAATTACGTTTTAACTCCTTAGGTTTTTTTTCTTATTTTAAATTTAGACACCTAATTTATATTTAGACCCCTTATATATATTTTATTTATATTTAATGACAACGGATCGGATCGGATTGAATCCGCGGATTGAGAGTGACACTACCTCAAAATGAGTTAAAAACGACAGTTTTTTTTAGATTTAACAACACCTAAAAGCTGTCGCTAATAACAACGTATACCCCCTGCCGTTTCTAAAATATCGACAGTATACTTAGTGTCGGTATATCATTTTAAAAATCGATATATAGGTACCGTCATTTTAATGCAGAAACCCGCCCGACATTCCATTTTCGCGCCCTAGCTCTTTCGCGCCCTTTATCCCTTGCGCCCAAGGTCTTTCTTGCCCTTAATATCTTTTTTGCCCCTGCATCCCACAACTCCATCAACGATCCCCACTAAATGTACCAACTTGCCATTATCTCCAAAAGCTCTACGATTTGCTTCAGCTGCTGCCGTGGGTTTCTTATCGCCTACACCTGCTGCTCCACCTCTGTTTTTTGCTAAGCAACTACAGGCCTTGTTGGCATTTCTTCTTCCTTATTCTGCATTTGTGATGAACATAGGAAAAAGGAAAAAATGAATTGTTATGTAGTTGATCCTTCAAGTAGGTTAGTAAATGTGTCTATCGAGTTATTTAAGCATATTTGAGAAAGGGGGCTCTACTGCCGCCTTTCGAGCAAGCATCATCTCTATTTGTAGAGGATGTAAACATATTGAAGGGGAAAGGGAAAATCCGGGTTTCTGTCGCATCGATTCGAGAAAGGGGGCTCTGCTGCTGCCTTGCGTGTTGCCGTCGCCGATGTGCTTTGGTTGGATAGGAAGCATACCCATCTGCGCCCGTCGCCGGAGAAAGGGACATCCGCCACTATCGCCACGCCGGGACTGCGGGTTGCCGAAGGTGCTGCCTGCACCGTCGCCACGGAAGAGAAGGCGGAAGTTCTCTTGCCAGAAGTGAAGGGGAAGAACTCTGTTCTGTTGCAGAACAGAACGCTTGAAAGGAAGGAGGAGACAAATTACAAAAAAAAAAAAAAAAGGTCTCCTTGTTTCTGTGCTTTCAGTTGCATTTGCTTAGTTTGAGATTTCTGTGTTTTTTTTCTTGGTAATCAACGAGAGATTTAGGGCATATTTTAATGTGTGCGACAGTTTTGTTTTGCAGTGATTTCATTTTCTGTGGAAAATGAAAGGTGGATTCCAGATTGCTGTATTGTTTGGCACTGCAAACATTTTCCATTGAAACGTGTTTTTGCCCTTTCTGTAAGGGTCTTGAGTATAGATTTGCTTTCTGCCAAACTTAGAGGAAAACGTTTTCACTGTGGAAAATAAAAACTACGGAAAATGTTAACGCGGAGTGATGGAAAAATCATTCTCACTAGGAAATTATTTTATGCAGAAACGTACTCTTCTTGATTTAGTTTTCCTTTTGTATGTTTTGTAGGTAAAGAGAGGAAAGTTGGGATTTTAACTATTTGAAATCTTGTTGGATTTTATTTCTCTGCAATTTGATTCTATGTGAGTGTGTTTCTCTTTCTTTCTTTCTTTTTTTTTTTCCATTACTCTGTTCTTTGGTTTTGTTTTGTTGTGTTTTGATTTGTCAACTAGAAAGCTATCTGTTTGTATTATTTGTTTTTCCCCTTGTAGTTGATGCATTTTAATTAGTGCTATGTGTCTTCCCCATTTTCTCCACGTTTTATCCCGTTTCTTCTCATTTCTTCCTCAATGTGTAGATCTTAAGGACCTCAACACGATTCCAAGAAGATAGAAGAGGTTGAAGGAGGTTTTTTGGGTTTCAACAAAAAGGGGTAAGATTTCAAGCCTAAACATCATCTAGTTGTTTTTTTCCTCCTTAGAACTTACATTAGAGATAATTTGAGGTAAAAAAATAGGGAGAAAAATAAAATCTGAATTAATAAATAGATATTTTTTTTTATCAAAAAATCTTGAAGAAAAAAAAAAACATTCCTTAGACTCGGCCTTGTGGCTGGAATTACTGGATTCTGTTCATAGTCTGGTGGGCAAGCCCCTTCAATATTGGTTGTTATGCAATAGTATAATCTTGGTTTGATTACTTTGATAACTTCATTTAAAACAAAATGTGGAGCATTGATTACTGCCTTCGATGCTGTCTACGTATGTTTCGTTGCCCTCTTTTCACGTCCTTTTCTTTTACTAAATCATGGCTTCTTTTCATTCTTGATTTATTTTCTCTTCTTCTTCTTTATGGATTTTAGGGTCTCACGGTTGTTGTTGTTGTGTCTATTAGTTTTTATATCTTCAATGTATTTCTAGGGCAAATAAATGATCGATCATTTCTTTTTGTTTAAGAGAAATGATGGATAGAAGGAGGAGTAAATGCATTTGCATGTTGCTGTATGTCTTTGAAGGAATCCTAATTGTTATATGATTTTGTTTTTTCTCCTTTCAAGGAATTGGGTAGTTAGTTTTTCCCATGTTTTGGCTTTGTTGTTGCTCTCTGTTGGATCAGAGTAAATGGGAAGCATAAGAAAAGACCCATTCAGAGGAATGCTATGATGGTTGAATAGATTTCTTTTTGGTATTAGAACTCTTGGGTTTTGTTCATCTTCATTAACCAATCTTTATTTGATTTTTCTTCTCTCTTATTGTGTCTCTTATGGGCTTGTTGGGGCTATTGGTTAAAATGGAAATGTTGCTCCTCCAAAGATCATATTCTTCCAAAGACCTCTCTATTCTCACCCAAATCAGGCATCCAGCCACCTCTCATCTTCTTCGTTGTGCATAAGGTAAATAAACTGCTATTTTTGGGGTTTGTGCATAAGGTTTAAATGTGATTGAATTACTAGCCACAAGGTTTTTTTATAAATAGAATTCACATTGAATGGATGGTCTTATTGTCTGATTGACAACAATTTCATGATGAAAAAAAATACTTAACAATCAAAATTCATATTATTGTTCATCTGACTTGAATGGTTCAGATCTTTGGAAGGTGGACTTACAACATGTATCCATTTTGGTTCAGATCTTTGGACGGTGGACTGCAGAATATATGTATATGGTGATTTAAATACATTTAATATGGTATCTTAGGCAAGGTACATTGAATGGGTTATTTGTGGTGTATATATGTGCATATGTATGACGCCAAATCTAAAATGGATTGGTTTGTGAATAGTTGTTCTTATCATGCAAATGCTGGTTTAAACTTCGAAAATGGGTATCTCATAATATAAACCTATCCTAATTTCCAAGGCTGAATCTAATTAAGCTTGGAGACAATGGTTGTTGATAGTCGATTTTTCATTATGAAAATCTATATCACAACATGGGATGAAAGATGAAAAAACATTTTTTGCAGAAAAATGTCTCACTTTTCCATACGGTATCCACGAATAAGTGATTTAGTCATGTCATCTTAATGTAACTGACCACATTTAATGTTTCTTTAACATGGATACCTACACTTGTGGTTTTTACTTCCAATTTTGCATATCCAGTCTGTTAACCACAAATGTAATCTTTTAATGCTAATTTGAGAAAAATTAGCAAGTGGGTTGCATTTGAGTAACTTTATTAAGTACTACTGTTACTGTTATTTGGGTTGTAAAATGGCTTTCTATTACTTGGTGATGAAGCTATTTTGTGCATTTACTGTCAAAACTTGGAGATTTGATTCACTATTATAATGAGATTGCTTTTTAGAATTATATATGAACTCTACATTTAGGTATAATTTACTGATTATATCCATTGTAATTTATATATTTTGTTTTGAGAGGACATTGAGCAAGGACATTGTTCTAAAGGACTTAAACTTGATTTCCCTTACCAAGACCGAATCACTTAGTGGTCATGTGGGGATTGAGTCATATATTCGTATTTAATCATTTTATGTGCCTTGCTCCATGTATTTAACTTTTCAGAACATGGCTCCAAGTAAAGAATGGATGACAGCACCAAGGCTTTCTGATGAATACTTAGAAGGCATTGAGTCATTCTTTGAGTTTGTAAGAGCTAATAAACATAAATTAGGGGGTGCTGATTGGTACTGTTGCCTTTGTGTCAAATGTCGAAATCTGATAAAAGGGAAAAAGACTTTAAGAGATATTCATATATATTTAATATGTGACGGTATCGATATGACTTACACGACATGGTTCCACCATGGAGAAATGAATCCTTATAGTCTAGTAAATGAAGGAAATGGTAGTGGTAATGAAGTTGTGTTGCCAAGAATGGTCGATATGGTGAATGACGTATTTGGGCATGTGCAAGACAATGACATGGTTGAAGCTCAAGTGGGGGGTAATACATCTACAGATTGTGATGAAGCTAATGATGAAGAATTTTCTCAAGTTCAAAATGATTCACCAGAGAATATTCGATACAAGAAGTTGATAGATGATGCGATAAAACCACTATATCCCTCATGTCACATTGAACATGCGAAGTTGTCAGTGACGGTTGATTTGTTGAGCATGAAGGCTAGACATAAGTGGTCTAATGAGAGTTTAACTAAGTTGTTGCAACTATTCAAAAATGTTCTACCAAGCGAGAACACCTTACCTGATAACACCTACACTGCGAAGAAGACGATCAATTCTTTACGTATGGAGTGTAAAATTATCCATGCATGCAAAAACGATTGCATACTTTATTGGAAAGAGCATGAAAATAGGAATGATTGTCCTACTTGTGGTGCAAGCAGGTGGAAGCCGGAGAATAAATCAAAGCCAAGAAGTAAACCTAAGCCGTGGAAGAAGTTAAGATATTTTCCATTAACACCACGATTGCAAAGAATGTTTAGTGTACCTTGGATTGCTGTGAGTATGATGTGGCATATGCAAGCTTAGTACCAAACGAATCAATTATGTGTCATCCAATTGATTCCTCATGTTGGAAACAAGTAGATCGAAAATGGACTAACTTCGCATTAGAGGCGCATAATGTTCGTCTGGGACTTGCAACAGATGGATTCAATCCTTTTGGGAACAATAATAACTCATATAGTTGCTGGCCTGTTATGATTGTTCCATACAATCTTCCTCCATCCCTGTGCATGCGTAAAGAATTTACTATATTAACATTATTGATTCCTGGGAAGAAGGGTCCAGGACATGACATTGATGTATACTTATGGCCCTTGGTGGATGAGTTGAATGAATTGTGGTCCACTAGAGTTGTAACATATGACTCTTACAGTAAAAGTAGGTTCTCCATGAAAGCAATTTTGTTATGGGCTATACATGATTTTCCAGCATATGACCATTTGTCGGGGAGTAGGACTGCAGGAAAGTATGCTTGTCCTGTGTGTGGCGTGGGGATTGATTCAGTGTGGCTAAAATATGGAAAGAAGTTTGCTTACATGGGGCACAGAAAACACCTAAAAGATATGAAGCATCCATTTAGGAGCCAAAAATCACGATTTAATGGGAAACAAGAATATGCCCCCCCCCCCCCCCCCAAGCGTTTGAGTGGTAGCGAGGTATTAAGAAAAATGGAAACTGTTAAGACTACTTTCGGAAAGATGGTAGGAAAGAAAGGGAAGAAAAGTGCAGATGAGAATGAGCTCACCGCGTGGTCAAAGAGATCAATTCTTTTTGAGTTGCCTTATTGGAAGGTGCGCTATAATATATTCTTACTATTTAAGTGATAATATATAATGAACTTTCATGCTAACATTAATATATAATTTTGTAGGATTACCCATTCGCCATAATCTGGATGTGATGCATGTAGAGAAAAATGTGGCAGAAAATCTAATTACAACAATCATGAACATAAAGGATAAGAGTAAAGATGATCTTAAAGCCCGCCAAGACCTGAAGGAGATGCGAATTAAGAAAAAGTTGTGGCCTGCGGAAAATAACGGAAAATTAACTTACCCGAATGCTCCTTACACTTTATCCCGACATGAGAAAGATTTTATATGTAAAACCTTATTTCATTTGAAGGTTCCCATCAGGTATAGTGATTATTGGAAGCACAAGGTAAGCTTGGAGGACAGAGAGCTCAAAAACCTCAAGTCACATGATTATCATATTCTCATGCAGCAATTACTACCGGTGCTATTAATGCACGCATTTGAGTCACATAAGCCACTACGTGCTGCTATTCGAAATCTATCAATATTCTTTAATGTCTTATGTTCAAAGGTTATCAATCGTGAAGAACTTTTGAAGATGAAAGAAAGCATTGTAGAAACTCTATGTGTCTTTGAAAGGTACTTCCCACCTTCATTTTTTATTTCCATGACACACCTTGTTGTTCATTTGGCGGAGGAGGCGCAACTTTGCGGACCTGTTAGATATCGATGGATGTATCCTTTTGAACGGTATGACAATGCTCTAGTTAATTTTAATATGTTCTTTTTAATCCCTACTTTGTTTCGAAATCTAATTTAGATATCTTGTATTAGGAAGATGAAGACATTTAAATGGTATGTGGTCAATTAGACATATCCGGAGGGTTTTATTGCAGAATGCTTCCTTATGGAGGAGTCTATGTTGTATGCCATGAATTACATGCCTGGCGGGGAAAAAAAAAGCCATAAGCAAGGACGGGGGATATGGATGGATGAGCATGGTACATCTGCCTACCCTGTCGATAAGAAGGGGAAGGTCTATAATCTTCAAAATGTACAGTACGAACAAGCACGCAAGTGGGTATTGTTTCATTCTATTGAGAATGCCGAATGGGAGAGGTAAGCATAATTTGGATCATATCCTATGTACTCCTGTTTTTGTCCTATAGTGAAATCACATTGTACAAAATGAATACAGGAATTATGCCGTATACCTTCAAAGCCATAGTTCTAATGATGGACATCGCAGAGGAAATATGCAATCTGAAAAGGTGTTGGATTACATTCCTTGGCTTAGAAAATAATTAGAAAATGAAGAAAACTGTATCATCAAAAGACTTGTTGATGGACCAAGCTTTGAAGCCATCTCATATGCTGCATATGCGATAAATGGTTATTTTGTTTATACAACGGATGTGGAAATGAATAAAACAATGCAAAACAGTGGAGTTTCATTGAAGGCATTAACTGGTTTCAGGTCAAGTTCCAAGGACAAAAATCTTGTGCATGAAGAGGCCACTTACTACGGCATCATCAAACAAATTCTAGAATTGGACTATTATGACTTCAAACATGTAGTATTCTATTGTGATTGGGTGCGTACAGAAGACGCTCATGGATGTAGAGTTGATCCGAAAACAAACTTGATATATGTCAATCTAAGGAGGTTAAAAAGAAAAACAAAAGAAGATGATGAGCCATTTATTCTTGCTTCACAAGCAACTCAAGTCTTCTATTGCAAAGATCATAGTAGACCTGCGGACGAATGGCATGTTGTCTTAGATGTTCCAAAGAGGTTAACTGAAGATGTGGATTCTTTTGAAGATCCCTTAGTATTTGAACCAAGAATGAATGAAAATGTCCAAACAGAAGCTTTACGAGATGATGTCATTAGTGATAATGATTAACCATGTATGGCTTTTAATATGCATATTCATTCTTTGTTTTTTCTTCTTTCACTCATTCCTTTTTTAACACAAATGATTGTCTTATAATGCTTACGGAATATTTTAAATCTAATGCTTTTTGTTGCAGGTACTATGTCAAATGAAATGGCATCATTGGCATCAGCACCCACATCGACTATTCATGGATATTCCATTGAGAGTACATATCATGAGTGGAATCATCTTTACCCATGAACCTTAATATTCCTTACATTCATTAATGATATTTGTAACAGTTGGTCGCACCAAGTTGACATTCACACCAGCTGGCCAGCCTATAGGGCCAAATGCTGCGACCTTTTCCAGTTCCATAGGTCGGGTTGTGAAGACCCATGTGCCACCGACCTACAACAGCTAGAAAGCTGTGCCTAATCAGCTTAAGGAGAATGTATGGCAGCATGTCCTTGTAAGTGCTTGTGCATTTTTAGTTGGTAATTTTTAATGTATATTGGAATTGTTCATCTACATATTATATGACTTTTTTTATCATGTAAATGATGTCCTGTGCAGACACTTTATGATGTTCCTCAATGCCATCATCCATGTGTCCTTAAGAGAGCGAATGCGGTGT
Organism: Persea americana; assembly: GCA_029852735.1. Taxonomy (NCBI): domain Eukaryota; kingdom Viridiplantae; phylum Streptophyta; class Magnoliopsida; order Laurales; family Lauraceae; genus Persea; species Persea americana. Next base: position 23,840,156 of record CM056816.1, read on the forward strand.
GGAGGGATTGGAAGTGCCACCTCCGATGCGAAGTATATCATAAATATGGCACTGAAGTGGAGAGAAAGAATGTGCTACCCGAATACACGAAAAAAGAGGATTGGGAGGCTTTTGTGGATGCAGAAGGAACATATGAGGCACAATTAAGGAGGAAGAAAGGAAAGGCGGCCAGGGCATCATTGAAGAGTCCGCATACTTCTGGTAGAAAAGGGCAAGCAAGGGTTGTGGAAGAGTTGGTAAGTATGATTCTTGCAAGCCATTTTAGTTCCCTACTTAATTTATTATGTAATGCCAATGTTTCATTCTAACATTTTTAGCAGAAACAACATCCTGAAAGGGAGGTTACCTGGTGTGAGGCCTTTATCAAGACACATTATAAGAAGGATGGCACTCCTTCAAGTCACCATGCGGTAAGAAGTCAAGCCATTTATTTGAGATGCATATTTCTGATTACTGAATTGTGATTTCGTTGCTCAAAACGATCTTCAACTTAGCTTACAAACTGAAGGCCTTTTAGGTTGGAGAAAATCACCTGAATAAAAAATTGGGGTTCATTGCCCTCTAGAATCAAAACGGGTTCATATGCTTTAAGAAATCTGAGAACACATTGAACAAGTTGATCCCATCATCTGTTAGTGCCACATTTCGATGGGCACTTATATTGTCAATTCCATGTCAAAGAATTCAAGTCCTTGCCTCCCAGAGTTTCACAAGGAAGATCAAGTTTGAAGTCAAAAGATCAAGTCTTGGAAGGCTTGAATTCATCAAGGAAGACCTCCATATGAGTGACAACCTATTCAGGTAAATGGGACCCCAAACCAACCAAGAGATGGCCCTAAAAACCCTTAGTTTAATGGCTTATTTAATAGGTTTTTAGAAAATGTTTTTGGGCCTTTTCAAGACTAAAAACTGGTCCCAGAGGTCGGCTAACCGCCATGTCTCACGGTCACCTCGCGGTTACTTTTCCAGAAGCTTAATGTACATTTTTCTGTGAAAAATCGGTTACCTTGCGGTTACCTAACGGCTAGCCTCTTTGAAAAATTCGGCTAGCCTCTTTGAAATTCGGCTAGCCTCTTTGCCCACCGACAGCTTACCTAAAACTAGCCGTTTATGACCGTTGGGGTAGCGGCTAACCGCGGACTTGAAGGGGACTAGCCGCCAAGAGCCGTTAGAGAGCCGTTTGAGGATTGTTTATAAATAGAAAAGGCCCCAAATCATTCCAACGCTCTTGAAGATCATGAGAGCTCATGTCCTAACCATGGTGCATCATATTAGAGCTCTCATAGATCATTCCACACACACTATGAGCTTGTATTGGCAAATCTAAGAGCTTCATTAGCTCAAGGAAAGTGTGATGTGTGAAAACCATATCATCTAGGGAAGAACTTGAGCCATCAAAAGTTAAAATCCATATCCCTAGATCAAAGACCTCTTTTCTTGATTGAGCACAACATTGGAGCATCATCATCAATATCAAGGAAGCATTGCAAGAGGCATAAAAGCTTGGAGCTACGGTGACAAGCTACGAAGAGCATCCTCTGGACTTCATCAAAGGGGTAAGTGGAAACCTCCATATTTTGTCAAAAGAGGCAAGTGTTCTTCTCCCTCACTTCATTAAATTTAGAGCATTGTAAGAGTGGCTTATTTCTTTTTGATTTAACCACTATAAAAATTGTAAAGGGGAGTAGATCTTTGTGATCGAACCTCGTGAACAAAAAGGGGATTAGGTCTTTGTGATCGAACCTCGATAACAAAATTGATGTAGAATCATTACTTGTGTAGTTTGATTCTTCATAGTGGAACCAGGGGACTGTGTGGCCCTTGAGAGTGGATGTAGGTCTGTGTGACCGAACCACTATAAATCCCTTGTGTCAATTTCTCTATCTCTATCGCTTGTACATGATTTACATATCTATATGTTGTGAAGATTGATACGGATGATATTTCATCATTGAGTTTAATTGACACACACGCACTCGTGCGAAAAGAACATTGAACATATTGGTAGATCATATATTGTCTAGCACACACTCTTTAACATATATTCACTTGAGCACCTTGGTTACATAGTTATATTTACTTTGATGTAAATCACAAGTGAATTTGTGAAGAGTTTTTTACACACACTTATGCTTATTAATATGAAACTAATTGTCATATCTTTGATTGTTTAAGCACTCAGACATTGAACACATATTCTGCATAAGTTGTATCCTTAAATGTGTTCATTGTGTTATTTGTCCTAGTTGGGATTAAAATTGGACTGAGATATTTTTAATTGGCAAAGAATTTTAATTAGTCCTATTCACCCCCCCTCTAGGACTTGTACATTGGCCCTAGGCGCACTTTCATCATCACCCTAAACAAACTTCTCTGTCCATATATAGTGCTAAAAGTGAATGGTTTTTTCCACTTTTTGTTTGCAGTATCTTAAGTTGGGTCCTTGTTGAGATAAAATGTTGATGATGTTGACATATATTTAGGTCCTTGTTGTGCCAAAGAACATTCAAAAGAAGAGAAATATCAATGGAAGACTAACTTTAACCATCCATGTAGCTATAGGCATTCTCTCTTGTTTTTGTGTCATTCTTTCTCCAACGAAATTTGTAGAGACCAATGTTTACATCTATAAGATAAATGCTACTATAAATTACATGCAAAGCCTCCTTTGGATGTTCCAAGTGATTAGAGCAAATCAGAATCCCTCATATGTAGGTCTATTAACAGGTCAATCGGATGGTATACTACTTTGTTGTGCACGTGCTGTATTTTTAAGAGTATGATATCGGGTAGATCTTAGAGCTTGTTTCATGTAATTGAATTGGTAATTCTAAGATGTTAGATTTGGTTCATTACTGGCAATAAAAAACATCTCTCTGGGCTGAATGGGTGACACCCAAGTACATTAAAAACAACTCTTTTTGGGATCTGATATCCTTTTTTACTGTTCCTCGTGGTGGAAATTTTGTCCAGGGGATCAAAAATTCTCCCAAAGGTTAACCATTGCGACAACACTTTGTTCTAGTTTGACCCACGGTTGCTTTGTGGAAGGCTTGTGGACTGTTGTTGTAAGACCCCGCCCCGAGAGTTTCCTTTTAGTGTTAATTAAGACGTGTTTTAGCTATAAGTGAGATTAGTAGAAATTGAGTAAATCTGGATTAGAATAGCTTTTTATAGCTTTGAATAATTTTGGGGACTCTTTTAATCTAGTGGGGCCCTTTGGGGGTTCCTTTTTAGTGTGTCTTGATTAGTTTTGGGGTTTAGTTATAATTCTGGAAATCGGTAATTTACTCCGTTTAATGTATTTTATGATTCCCGATAACTTTTGTATTTGCTCCGTTTCCATTCGAGACCTCTAAACCCTACTTTGCCATTGATAGGGGTAAAACAGTCTTTTTACACAAAATCTGGACACTATTTTCAATGTCTCCGAAACTCGTAAAATATATACTTTTTGGAAAATAGAAATTTCGACGATCAATTCTTCCTTCTTCGTCGAATCCGTCCGAAGCCCGTAGAGCGACGTTCTAGCCCATTTTAGACTTTTAAGTTGTGGGACCCATAGCCATTGTCTATATAAGGAGGAGTTCTTTTCCCTCCTCCTCTTCTTGCAACTTCTTGAGAAATAGAGGATTCCAGCCCAGCCTAGGGTTTTCTTCAACTTCCTTGCTCCTTGCTCCTCCATCTCTCAACCTCTCTCAAATCTATTGCTAAAGGCAAAATGGAGGTGGTAGTCTTCTTCCTCTCCATGAGAGCTTTCTCTTGATATCCTTTTTTGAGAGAGAGTCCCATTCCAAGCTATCCTTTGAGCAAACTCTTGCCATTAGAGGACTCTTCATGTAAGTTCTTCTTCTCATCTCTTGATTGTGTGTTCATCTAGCCTAGGAGGTGCTTCACCTTGATTATTGGAAGCTATCTCCATCTATTTCTTGGTTTTGACATTCTAGGGTTGTAATGATTGTATTTGGGGATTTTTGTGTGGATTGTAGATTTAGAGCTTGATAGAAGGATTAGAGCTCGACTAGCATACTTGGAGACCAAGGCAAGTGGATGAATGGATTCGATTTGAATAAGTTCTTATTTTGGTTGAAAATGTGGATTTTTACTATTCCTATTTCATTTGATTCATTATGTTTATAATGCTTTTGGAAATGTATTTATTGTCATGGTTTTCTCTTAGTTAGTTCTATGAGAATATATGCATGCATTCATGAAAGTTTATTTTGGGTTAGTATGACTTCTTAAATGAGATTTGTATTTGCATTGAATGAGATTTGCATTGGTAGAATAAATAAATACATTGATGGAATGGTGGTTGGTGGAAAGAATTAAATGTTGAATGGAAGGGAATAGACCCATTCCACGTTAGGAAATGGTTGGAATGGAGGTGAAATGGTTTGGGAAGGAAAAGGTTGAAATATGCACCTGATGTGTAGTTTCCGCAGCTGGGCGGTCAGCGGGCGGTCACCTCGGCGGCTAGCCGACAGGTGACCGGCGGCTAGCCGACCCAGATGCGGTTAGAAACACAGAATGCTGTATTTTGACAGGCGAACCGCGGTCAGCCGCGCGGTCAGCTCGCGGCTAACCGCCAATCCAAAAACCCTGTGACCGCTAGGTAGCCGAGATGCGCGGTTAGAAACACAGAATGCTACATTTTAGCAGGGTGAACCGCGGTCAGCCCCGCGGTCAGTCAGCGGCTAACCGCCGATCACATCGGCGGCTAACCGCCACCTGACCGACAGGTGACCGAGTTTTACCCAGAATTCCTGAGTCTTTTCTATTGGTTTCGGATATGGTATTTAAAGGTTTGGATGGGTTGTTCTGATGCCCTACCGCCTTGGAAAGACCCAGGGGATGACATAAGGAGATTGACATAGAAAGAAAAACCATTTCGGAAAAGGTATTGGGACCTTTAGATTCGTCAACGTGCATAAGGAAACTTAGTATGTCCTCTATCATTTGAGTACCATACTAAGGGTAATTTAGACATACAAGATCCTTATATAGGTCGTTTGAATATGGATGCCCCAATACATAGTCCCTAATGGCATAAGGATTCATTGCATTGTTTTATTCAGTTATTTGTATAATAACCCGAATCTACTGGTTTTCTCTCAAATTCCGATTTGTACACCCGATATGTCCTGCCAGCCCGTGTATACATGAACCGAAAATAATATGAAATGTGTGCCTTCGAGCACCATGCCCCGCCTGCCCGTATGTTTTATATTGATATAGTTTTGTATATGTTTTGATTTATCATGTAATCTAAGAGTCGGCACCACTAAGCTTGGACATCCTTGTCAGTCTGATCAACTGACTTGGGTCTCCCCCTGTGCTCCCGCCAGTTGCAACTTGGATCCCGTTCTGTCCCGTTACCCGGTTCCGCGGCCGTGGTCTTGCCTAGCTATATGTATATGTATATGTTTATAATGTTGGTTCTCGTCACTTCGTGTGCCCGAGCCCAACGCACTGAATGTGCTCTCATCACCTTAGTGATGGAGAGGATTTAGCTCTAGTGTGGTTGCCATCTAGTCAGTTCCTGTACCTTGAATACCCCACATGATTTATATTGCATCTGTACTTAAAATGAACTATGCATCCTGTTTTATGACAGTTTTCGTTACGTCTAAGATATGCTTTGATTTCTTTATTGGTATTATCTATTCACCCACCTGCCAGACCGTCGTGTCTGACCCATTTTTGTGGTACTCAGGTCCAGCTCCCGTCTTTGCCTTTGAGGAGGAGCCAGAGGAGGCGGTCGGTGAACCGCAACGTCTAGTGGAGTGGCAAGCTGACAATGTCCTGTAGACATTGGGTTTAGCTTTGAGCTGCGAACATTTTGGGATGTCATTGATTTATACTTTGGTTGTACTGGCCTTTGTTGGCCATTATTTTTGGGGAATGTTAATTAACTTGTTCTCTTGTTTAAACTTTAACTTAATATTTTGGGAATGCTAATGAGATCATTGCTCACTCTGACATCATGCTATACTTGTTTATTAACAGTCTTATTTGATGTGATTGGATTAAGAGTTTGATTTGCTACACGCTTCCGCACCTATATAAATGTTCTATGATTGCATGTGGATTCCTCACCGCGGAAACCTGTGGGAAATTAAGGAAATGTATAATCATTATCAACAAGGGGTGGTTCATTATCCACACCACCCCGTCGCGGTCCTCGGGCCCCGGTTCGGGGTCGCGACAGTTGTCATGGTGAAACTGCAATTCTTGATCTAGGCTACGGTATAAATTTGAAGGTTAATTGTTTTATTAGCAACAACAAAATTGAGTGTGCCCCATAAAACAAATATAGAAGGGTTGATTTGGAACAAATCTATACCAAATAAGTCTATTTAAAACAAATCTATTTTAAACAAACTAGACTTGCCAAATAGACCCTTAGTATACAATTAGTAGCATGGGTATAGGACTAGGTTAGAAATAACATGGGTATTTTGAATTCCTCAAAATGGTGTTGACCAAGGCACTACACTATATAAAAAAGAAGCATGGGTATAGGACCAGGTTAGAAATATAATTAAGGTTCAGGGCTTGTAATCAGGTGCACATCCAGGTATGAATCAGATGTGGAACCCACCTATTAGTTTGAGTTGGTGATATAACATTTGATTAAACACAATCAATGTGTATGGTGAATCGAATATGGTACAACCACCAGTGACAAGTTCTTTATCATAGATAAAGATTAACCCAATCTGATTAAAAGTATAAGGGATTCAAGATTGGATAATGATAGGGATAAAGATGGAGATAATGAGTTGAAGACTGGGATACTGTGATCTACACCTAATCCACATCCATAATTTTGGAGGTGGGGCCCACTCTCCTGTTGAAGTGGACACCTTACCATAATATTCTGGTTGAAGTTTAGAATATAACCACATAGAATTATAATCAATGTGTTGTGCAGTTCCTAGGCAGACTCATGATAGCCTTCTGCCTCACATGACTTTGTGGGGACTCATCCACCATGAACATGGAACAAGATCATTTAAATCTTGACTGTATACCATCCATTTGTCATGCTAATTATGATATTGTAATTTCCTAACATGTTTTATTTAACAATTTATTTTATAGGAAATGATTCGTAGAATGTGTGAAAGGGACCCCTCTATTGCAGGTCAAGATATCGACAGTAACGGGGTTGCATTGGTATGTGGATCATTTTATGCTTATATTTAGATATCAATTTGATTTTCATATTTAGCAATGAATACATGTCATTGGCAGATATTGACCTTTTATATTTTTTCCATAGGTTTTTGGTCAAGATGATCGTGGACGTGTCAGGGGCTTAGGGTTGGGTGTCTCAAGGTCCATCGTGCATCATTCAAATCCTTATAAGAGAGCCTATGAAGAAGAGCATAAATTGCATGCGGCCCTCGAGACTGAGGTGGATGGGTTGAAATCACGGATGGCGGACATGGAGAAGATTGTTGCTTCCTTTTCTCAGAGTGGGACGCAAATGCGGTCTTCGACCGATCAAGGAAATTCTTCTCAAGTAAAACACATCATTACATATAAGATATAGATTTCTGAACTTATTTAAATTATTAAATCATATAGATTACTCACATCAAGTGCTTTTTAATTATAATGTAGGTGAGGCCACCATCCCTGCATCAAGAGTCACAGTCAAACTCAAGAACCAGAATTTACAAGTTGATGCATTATAGGAAGAACACAATTGTTGCCTATGGGAGTTTGATGGGAGTGTCACCGGATAATTGAGATTACTATAAAATGGTTCTAGATGAGATTGTGGACGGTGACATCGAGTTAATGGATGGAGTGAGAAAGATGGAAGATCTCGTGCCTGGAGATATGTTTGTTTGGCCTACATTTAGGACCTTTCCAAGCTAGTTTTGCTCAACTCTAGTACTTATTTGAATGTTATTAGATGGACAGATAGTTGTATGGACTTTTGTTTGTTGTCTGACATTTTGAATTTTGGGTTTTGGATGGATGTTCTATTCCAGTGTTGTTATGAATGAACATTGAGAGTATTTCAATGGATATGTTTTTAGATGGGTGTTAATTTGAATGATTAATGGATGTTTGAAACATTAATGTTTGTAGATTAGTATTTGAATGAATATGAATGGATGTTGTACATGTATGGAGTGATCTTTATATGATTTTAACAGGTTAAGAAAATTTTAATTCTCATATTTTATCATTATTTTTTTCCTTGAAAATAGAATGACGACAGCTTAAAACTGTCGTTTTTCTTCAATACTTGCCCAGTTGAACTTCTTCTTTAACGACAGTTTTGATTTGTCGTTTATTTCAAATTTAGTGATTTACCAAAACTGTCGTTTATTTTACAATTATCGACGGTTTTAAACTATTGGTTTAGAAAAACGACTACGAAATAAACGACAGACCCAACGACGGACAGATGTGTCGTATTTTTTTAAAAACGACAATTCTTAGCAGCCGTTTTTTGGTCCATTTGACGTAGTGTGAAATCCGCCACCGATCCATTGCTAACGGATTACACAATATCCAATCCGCCACCAATCCGTTGGCCTTCGGATCGGATTGAAATCCGCAGATCGGATCGGATCAGATCGGATTGACGGATTTTTTGTGCACCCCTACAAAACGATACCCAAAAACAAACCAATGCTTGTAAGTCAAAATAAGTCCAAAACGATATTCTTCGTGTCAAAACTAAGTTTTCAAAACAGGCCTTCAAGTATATGCTAAGACCCTTCGTTTGATCATTGTGTACTTGAAACCCAAATATCGGTGTTTAGAGATAGTTTGGTGCCCCGTAGTTATTAGATATTTCAAGTTCCAAGTGCACAATACCAAGTCCAAGGTCCCTCAACATATTCTAGTTTTTGTTCTCATTAAAATCCTTTAAACGAAAACACCTTTTCTTTCAATTATCCTTTCAGTCAAATTCTGTAACTATTAACAGGTTTGCTCAAGCATACCGTTTCCAGAAACTCCCTCGCTCGAGCTAACCCCAAGATCCACTCGAGCGACGAGTGTTCTGTCTCGCTTCTTATCATGCAGTATTAGGTTCGCTCAAGCAACCCTAAGTCCACTCGAGCGGACGCATCCAGAAGCTTGTTCGCTCGAGCTCACCCAAGTTCCGCTCGAGCGGACAGGTTTCTGGCATTGTCCTTCACAGACAGAAGCTTGTTCGCTCGAGCGAGCCCTGGTTCCGCTCAAGCGAACAAGCTCCTACCTGAACCCGTCTTGTGCATAAACTACATTCTTCTTGAAACTTTTTGGCTCCTTCTCTCTTCCATTCCCTTATAAAGCTTACAACATTCTCAATCTTTCTCATGAAATTTTGAACATTTTTACATCCCATTAAATCAATCAAAAACCCATTCAACAATTCACACTTCAAGCTCTTCCTATCTTCCATCCATCCAAAAACATTTGAACAAACAAATATAACTTAATTGAATGGAAAATCTTCAAGAGAAAACAGGTAACATATGCATTTCAAACTCAAAGTAAAATTTCAAACCATTCACCATGATGTGATCAATTCATTTCAAAACTAAAACAAGAAGAACAACCCATTTGTAGCTAAAAAGAATACCCAACAATTCATATACTAGAAGGGCTAAAGAGATCACTTGCCTTGGACCAATAGTCAATCCAAATGCTTCCTCAAGGATCACTCTCTACAGTTGAACCAAGATCTACAAAAAACCCAGAAAAACCACCTCAAAACTCAGCCAATTTTGAAAACAAAGAACAAATTTCAAAATGGGTTTGCATGTAAGAAAAAATGGGTTCCTTAGGACCCAAAAGGACTCCAATGAAGAGATGGAAGGAAACTCTCACCTGAAGCTATTCAAACAAGAAGCAAGGAAGAAGGTGAAGGGGCTGTGCAGCTGGGATTTCCAAATAAATGGGTGCAATAGAAAGCTAGGAAGGAGAGGAAGGAGATGGTGTGATCAAGACTCCAATCTAAGCCCAATAGCCATGGCATGCAAGAGGAAGAAGATGGAGAAGAAAGGAGATGAGCTCCTTGCTGTTTTTCTCTAAGTTTTTTCTGAGCTGAGAATGGAGTTTAAACGTGAGTGAGTGAGGGAGATGGGTATAAGAGTTGAGAGGATTGTGGGCCCCACTAAGACTAATACTTCAAACGGCTAAAATATGCTCTTGCGGGGCCCGGACGAGATCGACAAAGAAGACTAAAATGATCCTCATAAAATCTAGTTTTCAAAAACTATATTTTTGATATGGTTCTGTAAATTTGAAATTTGGACTCATATTTAAATGTGAAAAGACTGTTTTGCCCCTAAGGCTGAAAAACTGATTTTCTGAGTTTCGAATGAAATCGGTCTAAAAACAAAAGTTGTTGAGGCTAATTTGACCTATCAAAAGAAACCAAAATTGAAGTTTTTCAAAATCAAGAATAATCCCCCACGATGACACGTAGGACCCAAGGTATCCCTGGGCTGCCAGACTGGATCCAACCGCTCTCAAAATTCCCCAAAGCTAAAGGAAAAACATTCTAAACTACAATCTAACTCAATTAGGCTCAAATCTCACATAGAAAACTAACCCACAGCTAAAAACACACTAATCACGAAAATTAGGGCTCGGGGTTTTACACCACTCATCCTGGGGACTTACCTGGTTGATTTGGTTTCATAAGACCGGATTGGAGGCGTTAGTGCACTCTTCAAACCAGTTAGGAGCTATCTAGTGAGTTAGGCTAACCCTAGGATCGTTCCTTGTGCTCAATCTTTGTGCTTGACTGCTTGTGCATCATCTAGTAAGACCACTAGGGCCCCGCATATAGATTAGGCTTACATTTCTTTAAGGTTGAACCCGATGCATGCGCTCTAGACATGGGAGAGAGAAATTCTGGGTACGCAAGAGTAAAAGGTTAGTTAGGATAGAGCTTGAATTAGCCTTAACCATTGTCGGAAAGTCTTCCATCTTTGAAGAAATTGTTAGGATGGCTGATCAAGTGGACCCACCCATGACTTTGGAGGACTACATGTACCCCACTAGGACAACTCAATCGTCCGGCATCACCCTGCCTCCGACCAATGCCACATTTGAGCTGAAATCTGGCATGATCTAGATGCTCCCAGTATTCCATGGGCTAGACCAGGAAAACCCATATCAACATGTTAGGGAATTTGAGGACATTTGTGGGACCATGAGAATCAATCACATGATTGAGAGGCCCTTCCTTAAACTTAGATTATTTCCTTTCTCCTTAAAAGAAAAGGCTAAAGCTTGGCTTTATGCCTTACAGGCCAGGTCCATCACTACATGGGCTAAGCTAGTCGAAGAATTTTACAAAAAATTATACTCCAAGTAGAAAACCGCTTCGATTAGGCAGGCCACCAATGGATTCCATCAAATGGAAGGGGAGACACTTACAATTATTTGGAATGGTTCAAAGACCTTTTAATCTAGTGTCCCCACCATGGATTTGAAAAAATCCTATTAGTCCAAATTGTGTATGAAGGCATGGATTACCCAACCAAACAAATAGTGGAATCTTTCTGCAGTGGGAAATTTACACAGAAAACAGTGGAAGAAGCTTGGACATTTTAGGAAGATACCGTTGAGAATACATTGCTGTGGGCCCCAATCAAGAGGGAGCCCACTAGAACCACCATTCCTGAAAAAGGGGGGATGTTTAAGGTTGAACCAAAAATTGAGGTAGAGGCCAAATTAGCCACAATGATGAGGAGGTTAGAGGCCTTAGAAATGAACCAAAATCCCAATCCAAACACTTTGGAGTCATTGAAGTATAGTCAAGTCATGAATGGAGGAGGGATTGACCCAACAACTCTGCGTCAGGCTGAATCTGTTGAGGAGGTTAATGCACTATATCAAAACACTCGTTTTGATAATCGTCAGAGGTATGGCCCGTACTCTAACACATATAATCCAGGTTGGAGGGATGATCCAAACTTTTCTTGGACCAAGGGTCCAACTCAGGGTGGCCCATCTCAGTCCACTCAATTTCAGCCCAATCAATCCCAGGTCAATGCCCCACCCGGTTTCCAAAAACATAACTTCAACCCCAGTCCATTGACCTAGAGGGTAGATTCTTTAGAAAAGGCCATGAAACTCATGTCTCAAACCATGGCCCAGTTGTCTCAGAATACTACTCAATTCCAGCAGACTCCTACTCAACTTTTGAATGACCACACTCAAACTCTTGCAAAATTGGAATACCAAGTGGGCTAACTGGCCAATTCATTGAGTGCTAGAGACAAGGAAACCTTCCCTAGTAAACCTGAACCCAATCCCAAGGGCTAAGTCGTTCATGATATAAAAGGAAAAGGCCCAGAACAAGTTAAGTCCATCATTACTCTTAGGTCGGATACACAAATTGATAACAAGGTTGAACTACCGAAAGAATCTGAGGGAAACCAAGTGAGGATGTGAAAAGTGAGGAACAAATTGTGAATGCTGAACCTGAGCCAGTCAAAGAAAATCTAATCATAACTGATCCATCACCCAGTGAGCCATCTCCTAGGGCATATGTTCCCATGGCACCATACCCACAAAGGTTAGGCCCAGCAAAATCAACTGTTCAGCTGGTTAAAATGCTGGAAATATTCAAACAAGTGAGGATCAATATCCTACTACTTGATGTTATCCAATAGATTCTGGTCTATGCAGAATTTCTGAAGGACCTCTGCACCTTCAAAAGGACTACCAATGTGCCTAAGAAGGCATTTCTAGCCCAACAAGCTAGCTCGATCATTTCCTGTCCAACCCCGATCAAATACAAGGACCCGAGGTGTCCTACAATTTCTTATCAGATAGGGAACCATCACATAGAGAAAGCTTTGCTAGATTTGGGTGCAAGTGTGAACCTTCTTCCGTGCTCTGTTTATGAAGAATTAGGTTTGGGGGATTTGAAAAAGACCAATGTGACCTTGCAATTGGCTAGTGCATCGATTCGATACTCCAAGGGGGTAGTCGAAGACGTTCTGATCAAAGTCGGAGACTTTGTGTTTCCTATCGATTTTGTCGTCTTGGATACCAAACACACATCTGGGGCTGAACCAAAAAAGTCCAGTAATCTTAGGGAGACCATTCCTAGCCACCTCAAATGCCTTGATCAATTGTAGGAATGGAGTGATGCAAATCTCTTTTGGGATCATGATAGTTCAAGTGAACATTTTTAATATTAGTAAGCAACCTCATGATGAGGATGATGGGGTTTTAGAAGTTAGTTACATTCATGAATTGGTGGAAAATCACTTATGCCAATTGAAACTTGAAGATCCACTAGAGGCTTATCTGGCCCACTTTGGAAGTGATTTTGATATAGATGGACATATTGGGGAAGTCAATGCACTGTCAGACTCCACCCTATCCATGGACTGCTCCAGATGGCAACCAAAGCAAGAGATTCTGACTCCATCTGCTTCCCCACATGTTCCATCGATTATAGAGCCCCCTAAGTTAAAACTCATGCCATTGCTGGATACCTTGAAATATGTGTTTTTAGGCCCACTAGAAACCCTTCCAGTGATTATAGCTTCAAACTTGGACCATGTCCAAGAGGAAAAACTCGTGAAAATTTTGGATGAACAGAGGGAAGCTATTGGATGGTCCATCGCAGATATCAAAGGAATAAGCCCATCTGTGGTCCAACATAGAATCCATTTGGAAGAAAATGCAATAACTTCTCGTAAACCACAAAGGCGACTGAACCCTGCAACGAAGGAAGTGATTAGGTCAGAAGTCTTAAAATTACTTGATGTCGAGGTGTTTTACCCCACATCTGATAGTGTATGGGTGAGCCCGGTTCAAGTGGTACCTAAGAAATCAGGGATAACAGTGATTCAAAATGAGGGCAATGAATTGGTACCCACTCGGATACAGACTGGATGGAGGGTATGCATTGATTATAGGAAGTCAAACTCAGTCAACCGGAAAGATCATTTCCCCCTCCCATTCATGGATCAGATGCTCGAAAGGCTAGCCGGTCATGCATGTTAGTGTTTTCTTGATGGTTATTCTAGTTACAATCAAATTCCAATTGCACCCAAGGACTAGAAAAAGACCACCTTCACTTGTCCTTTCGGTACATTTGCTTACAGACGCATGCCCTTTGGGCTATGCAATGCACTAGCCACCTTTAAAAGGTGCTTACTGAGCATATTTTCTGACATGGTAGAAAGATTCATTAAGGTTTTCATGGATGATTCTTCCGTCTTTGGCAATTCTTTTTAGGAGTGCTTACATCATTTTTCCCTTATGCTTGAACGATGAAAAGAAAAGAATCTAGTCTTAAATTGGGAGAAATGTCATTTTATGGTAAAAAGCGTATAGTTCTGGGACACATTATTTCAGATAATGGAATTGAGGTGGACAAAGCAAAAATTGGTTTGATATCTAAATTGCCATTAAGCAGATTCGATCATTCCTGGGCCATGCTGGTTTTTATCGTAGATTCATCAAGGATTTTAGTAAAATTACTAAACCGTTGTGCTAATTGCTGACAAAAGATGCTTCCTTTAAATTTGGTGAGAAGCATCTAAAGCTTTTGAGAGACTGAAAAATGAACTAACTTCAGCCCCTATAATTCAGCCACCTGACTGGACCATTCCATTTAAGCTTATGTGTGATGCACTCGATACTGCTATTGGAGCTGTTTTGGGTCAATGGGTTGGGAAGTTACCTCATGTGATTTACTATACAAGTAGGACCCTCAATGATACACAACTAAATTACACAACCACTAAAAAAGAATTGCTAGCTATGATTTTTGTCGCGAACCCGAACCGGGTTAGTGCACCAAGGCACTTCCTAATCCGGGCCCACGATAGTTAGGTGATGATTGTAAGATGATTATGTACATTTAGTTTCCCACAGGTTTCCATGGTGAGAATTTCACACACATCACAATTCATACACGTTGGTACGGAAGCATGTAGCAAACCAAATTCATAATCCATTACACTTTTCTAAACTGATAACACATATAAATACTAACATGATGTCAGAGTGAGCAATGATCTCTTTGGCATTCTCAAAATATAAAGTTAGAAGTTTATACAAAACGTAAGTTCATTAAACATCCCAAAAAATAATGACCAATAAAGGTCAGTACAACCAAAATAATCTATAAGGAGGAGATGGGTCCCACAACTTAAGAATCTTGTGGGGCTAAAAACATGTGTTTCCGGGCTTCGAATGAATTCAACGAAGAAGGAAGAATTGTTCGCCAAAATTTCTAGTTTCCAAAAAGTACATATTTCACGAGTTTCGGAGATATTGAAAATAGTGTCCAGATTTTGTATAAAAAGACTGTTTTACTCCTATCATTAGCAAAGTGGGGTCTTGAGGTCTCGGACGGAAACGAAACAAACACGAAAGTTGTAGGGCTTGACGAGATAATTCAAATGGAGTTAAAACATAAATTTTCGGAAATTGAATAATACCCCAAAGTCACTCAAAACACTACAAAGGAACCCCCAAAGGGTCCCACTAATAAAGCAAAGTATCCAAAACATATTAAAGCTATATAAAAGCTATTTTAGTCCCAACTTAATCAAAATCCACTAATCTCACTTATAACTAAAGCATGTCTTAATGAGCACTAATCGGGAACTCTTGGGGCGGGGTTTTACAGTTTTTGCCTTGGAGAAATTTTGGTCCTACTTGATAAGGTCCACAGTCATCATCTACACGGACCATGTAGCTCTAAGATACCTTTTGTCCAAAAAGGATGCAAAAGCTCGATTGATCCAGTAGATTCTTCTGCTATAAGAGTTTGATTTAGAAATAAGAGATAAAAAAGGATATGAGAATGTTGTAGCAGACCATCTTTCGAGGTTACCCTTAAAACCATCAGATGAGGTCCCACCGAATGAAAATTTTCCTGATGAACAATTGCTCAGTATTTCCCAAATCCCTTGGTTTGCAGATATAATCAATTACCTTGTTACAGGGAGGATGCCCACCCATTGGTCAAAACAAGATCGATCAAAATTTTTAGCTGAGGTCAACTACTTTTTCTGGGATGACCCGTATCTTTTTAAGTACTGCCCAGACCAGATCATCAGGAGATGCATTCTTGATCATGACCATTAGTCTGTCATTTCATTCTGTCGTGATCATGCATGTGGTGGCCACTTTAGTTTGAAAAAGACAGCTAGAAAAGTTTTGCAGTGTGGATTTTACTGGCCAATAATCTTTAAAGATTGCCACATTTTCTGTTTGACCAGTGAGAGGTGTCAAAAGCTTGGCAAGCTTAATCGAAGGAACATGATGCCCCTGAATCCCATACTTGTGGAAAATTTTGATGTGTGGGGAATTGACTTTAGGGGGGCCATTTCCAAATTCCTTTGGAAATCTTTACATTTTGCTGCCAGTAGACTATGTTTCCAAGTGGGTAGAAGCCATACCGACAAAAAAGAATGACCACCATGTGGTGATCAAGTTCGTAAGAGATCACATCTTTTCTCGCTTCAGTACCCCTAGGGCGATCATTAGTGATGGAGCCACTCACTTTTGCAATCGTCCCTATGAGCATTTGTTGAAAAAATATTCTGTCACCCTAAGGTTGCCACACCTTATCACCCACAAACAAGTGGCCAAGCGGAAATTTCAAATCGGCAAATTAAACAAATTTTGGAGAAGACGGTTAATCCAAATCAGAAAGACTGGTCATTGTGACTATTGGATGCATTGTGGGCCTATCAAACCGCTTACAAGACACCTATTGGGATGTCCCCATATAGGTTGGTCTATGGGAAGGCATGCCGCTTGCCCATTGAATTAGAGCATAGAGCTTATTGGGCCATTAAGAAGCTCAATTTTGACTTACCCACTGCGGGTACTCTACGCAAATTGCAACTCAATGAGTTGGAAGAACTTAGAAATGATGCCTATGAGAATGCTAAGATCTACAAGGAAAGAATGAAGTTGAACCATGATAAGTCAATTTTAAGAAAATCCTTTGAACCGGGTATGAAAGTCCTTTTGTATAACTCCCAGTTACACCTGTTTCCAGGGAAGTTACGTACCCGGTGGACTGGCCCATTCATTGTCAGGACTGTTTACTTTCATGGTGCTATGGAAATTGAAAATCCCAAGAATGGGGATGTTTTCAAAGTGAATGGTCAACGGTTGAGACCGTTTCTTGAACTAAAAGACAAACACACTGAGGAAATCCTGCTTCAGGATCCCATTTACTTTGAGTAGTCAGCATCACCATTGCATTCACCCCATTGCATTTTTTTTAATTATTAACATTGAGGACAATGTCAGGTTTAGTTTGGGGGTGCGTGCGACTTGGTTGCTTATTGTTCAACATCTTTTGCAAAAAAAAAAAAAAAAAAAAAACCTCAGGAAAAAGGAAGTTTTCAAAGGAATTGAGATGAATTGAAGATATTTAAGGAATTTTGAATTTTTGATTTTTCAGAAGTAAAAAGAAGGTCCATTATTTTTTGAAGAAACCTATCAAAGAAGTATCTAAGCTTGTCCTCACATACACACACGTATACAATTCTCAAAGTTTTGGATAGGAAGCTAAGATGTTACTCTTGGACTTTTCTAGAAAATACTTGTGAACCCACGGTTTAGTTCAAAAATATGTTTATCTCCTGGTTCAGTAAAAAGAATTAATTCGAGCTAATTGAAAATGACTACCTTTTGTTCGGGGTCTAATGCGCTTCTCCCTACTCTATTAAAAAAAAAGAAAAAAAAGTATTTAGTTAGAAGTCTTGAAAAGAATAAAAAGTTTTATGACTAGTTTGGGTTCGTAGCTTTTTTAACCCGAGCCAGTATGCTCATAGGGGTATTTACATATCTACTGCCCTAAAGACATCTGTTTTGGGAGTCATTGGCCCAATGCTCGTTACATGGGTTAATTAGAAAGCTTAAGGGGCCTAGGCATTGCACAGTCACATGTGTGTGTTTGACAAAAAAAAAACATATATATATAGAAAAGAAAAAAAAAACAGAGAGAGGAATGGAGAAATTTTTCAGCCCTTAACAGCAGTGTGCAGCCGTCATAATAGCTTTGAGAGGAGGAAATCTATTTTGGCTAGATTTTGGGGAACCGAGCAATTTGAAGGAATTTTCTGTATCGTGGCATTGGTGTGGAAAGTTCAGAACCAGTTATTGATGTGTACTTAATCTCACCTTGCACACAAGTCTTGCTATGAATTTGATAAAAATTTTGAAACTAGAATAGTGAACTGGATTTTGAAAAGTCTGGACTTTTGATTATTCTAGATTTTGAAAATATCTGACAAGAGTGGATTTTCTTTTGAGAAATTTCTTTTGCCTTGGATATATATGTCAAAAAAAAAAAAAAGAATTTTGTGGGTAGATTCACTGCAAACCCTTACAAGGCACAACTCGTCCACTAGGGGGGAACCTAGGGGTTTAAGTGCTTGTTGCATATGCTAAATGCAACCGATAATTCTAGTGAAAGTGGTTTTTTTTTCATATTTACTTGTTTTCCTTAGATTAGGTCAAAGAACTTCAAACCTTTTAGCTCGCAACTTTTGCTAAGGGACTAGCAAAATGCTAGTTGGGGGGTGTGTTGAGTTCATGAATTTGCACATTTACGCATCATTTTAGGATGAATTAGGGGTTTGATTGTGTAAATTGCATCATTATTCATTTAATTCCATCATTTCATGCACTTTCACCTAGAAACCTGAATTGTCATATTTTTCATACATTATCTACATTAACCTAGACTATTATGCAATTTTTCTCCGAAGAGTCCTAGTTGGAGTAGAACTCTATCCGAATGGGTCCCGCTTCAATATGGGCTATTCAGTATTTGATGTGTTGAATTAAAATGTGCAGAAAATAAGAATTGTAGGCCTCTGTCATGGAACCCACTTTCAAGCACATATAGTCATCTTGGGCCTTACATTGCTAAATTGAAGCTTGAAAAGAAGTAAATTGAAGAATTCACCACATGGACCCCACATACAAGCCATGTGCAAATCAATCAAAGGAGGGTTCCACTCATCACATCAGTTGAAGAGTCCTAAGTACAATAAAAGACTTCTCATAGGGTCCACTGTTCAAGCATATGACATGTCCCACATGGCAGGGTTCGCGGTAGTTGCAGATTTGAAATTATTAATGGATAATTCAAAGAGTAAAACTTTGATTGGAATAAAAGAAGAAGAGTTTGAATCATCCACATATGATATCCTTTCAAAAATGGAAGTTGTGCAGAGATAGAGTTCATTGCAAATCAAATTTCGAAAGTTAATCCCCCTTTTCTCAGGATAACTCATCTTCAAATGACATAACTTTCAATCCGACCGTCGGATCGATGAAATTTACCAACTGTTGAAAAGCTTACTCAGAGTAGATGTCCATGGACCCAAGATTGCGTGAATTAGAGCTAAATTGATAAAGTTATGAGCCCGAAGATTTTCATGTTCATTCTTAGACGGGATTGCAATTAAATCCAAACCTTTGATAAGCCATTGCCATGAAGTTCTCAATGAAAATCACATCTTTTGCAATGGAGGAGGAGATCACTGGATCAGAGTGTCAAATGAGGTTAAGTGTTTCTCATCGTTAATCTTTGTGATATTTTTGGCTCCTGCGTATTGATTATAATAATAAATTTGCTTTCTGTCATTGACAACCTATGTTATTTAATTTTTTATTTGAACAATGCTTTAATCATGTATGTTTTCATAATAGATTATTCTTAAATTGAAATTCTTCGATAATATATCTTTGATTAATATGTGATATTTAGTTAAGTTCATAATTTCATTAGGTGAATGAGATTTTTGCCTTAAATAAATTGTGAAAGATTGTTCTTTTTGATAGACAAATTATCTGAATCGGAAAAATTGACTTGTTTCTGATTTGAAGGATTTTTAGGACAATTTTATTTTATCAATTGCATAGAATGATGGTGGGACTACTTAATGGATTCATGATATTCTGATATGCATTTTCTCATATTTTATTTCTGCACTTTAGATCTATAAATTTTTTAAATCTTATTATTGTTTCTTATTATCTCTCTTGTCATTATCATTGATAAAAAAAATCAGATTTTAAATTTTAACTTAGTAGTGCTCCATGTGTGATTGTCCTGTAATTGCCACTGTCTCAACAAGACAATTGTGCACCTGTAGTAATTTTAATGGATTAATTTAAATCATATCACCCTTCTCTCTCTTTTTTTTTTGTGGTAAAAGTTAGGGCGAACTAGGGTGGGAATCCCCGAGTCCTGATTTTTGTTTCATACCATGAATTTTGGGTTCAAAGATCGAAACTTTTGGTCAAGTTAGGGAAGAGGCTCCTAAACTTGGATTTTTAATTTTGATTCTTTTAACAATGAAACGATGAAAGTAAGCATTGTTTTGAGGTTTTTTTTTTATAGAGATTTCAACGCAAGGATGAAAATTCGAAAATGAGTGGGTTTGACGAGCAAGTACCTAAGAATAGGCTTTGACCATGCAGGCATCGCTCTGACCTAGTGGAGGAAGTCTTCAAGGGTAGTACCGCTTTAAGAACTTGCCGTTGATGGGCAGCATACATCTGTCACCCTGCATGTTTAGAAGAGTGTATGCGCCGTTGGAGAAGACTTTGTCAACGATGAAGGGTCCTTCCCATTTTGGTTCAAATTTGCCTTTGGATTTGTGGGCGAAAACCATCGATGTTTTTATTGCAAGAACCAAGTCACCCTTTTTGTTGGTGCGTTGCCTGACCTTCTTGTCAAAAGATCCTGCTATGGTGCTTGATAAAGTTCAATGCTTTGTTGAGCTTCGAGCCATCTATCATCGAGATTATCCAGCTTTTGGAGTCTTAACTTCACATTGCTTTCTTGAGTTATGTCATTTTGCAAAGAAACCGTTAGGGAAGGAATTCGTACCTCTAAGGGCACAACAGCTTCGCATCCATAGACTAAGGAGAATGATGTGCTATGGGTTGGTACTCGAATAGTAGTTCGATAGGCCCATAAAGCTTCAGGCTATTTGTCGCCCCAGTCTCTTTTGTGAGCAGAGACCATTTTCTTGAGGATTTTGTAGAGTGTCTTGTTGAAGGGTTCTACTAATCTGTTTGCTACCGGATTATATGGAGTCGAAGGACAGCTCTAGATTTTGTATTTGTCATAGAACCTGTAGAATCTGTGATCCCAGAATTGTGGTCCGGTTATCATGGACGAATCTTATAGGTATGCCGAAGTGACGAATGATGTTGGTGTGTAAGAACTGAAGGACTGATGAGGTCTTCATTTCATTGAGCGCAAATGCTTTTGACCACTTGGAGAAATAATCCGTAGCGATGAAGATAAAGCGATGGCCTTTGCTCGATAGGGGAGAGATAGGACCTATGATGTCCATACCTTAGGCTTCAAAAGGCCATGAGATCACTGCAGGTTGCAGCCATTCTAGAGGCATGTGAACATAATCTCCATGAATTTGGCATTATTGGCAGCGCTTAGCAAATTCCATAACGTCAGCTACCATGGTAGGCCAATAATAACCTAACCTTGTTATCTAAGCGTAGAGCTTAGGACCAGCCTGATAAGCTCCACAAAGACCAACGTGAACTTCTTTGAATTTTCTTTAACCTCTTGTTGTGATAAGCAGCGTAGAAGTACTCCGTTGGAGGATTTTTAGTAAAGGATTTTTGAAGGAATATCCAAATGAAAGTTTGGGGCTTATCTTTGAATGCTTACCTGCTCTTTTTGATATTCAGGTAGGATTCCGAATATAATGTAATCAATGAACGGATCCCTCTTATTGCCGATCGGAGGTCTAAGGATGGAAATCCGACTTCCAACCACTCGGTGGCATTCAGCAAGTGCTTGGTGTTGTTGAGAGGAGGGAGGATCCTTCTTTCATACACTGTAATTTGCATGTTTTCCATTCTCGGATTGCCATACACGTTGCAAGTCCAGCGAAGGCATCCGCACGGATGTTTTCACCTCTGATGCTGTGGGTGATATGACAGACGTCAAACTTTTACCGAAGCAATTGTGCGTTGTTGTAGTAAGGCAATAGATCAGGCTTCCTGACTTCATATTTCTGATTCATCTGGTTGATGATCAGTTGAGAGTCCCCAAAAGCTTCCACCATGGTGATGCCGGATTCGAGAGCAAGTTCCAATCCTATGATCAGAGCTTGGTATTCAGCTGTATTGTTTGAACATGGTTCCAGTAACGAAAAAACCTGTGGAATCATGTATTTGTCAGGGCTAACAAAGAGGATGCCAACTCCCAATATCAACTTTCCTTTTCCATTTGTCCTAGTTGCGCCATAGAAGTACATGTCCCAGTAAGCATTTGATGAGGAAGTCTCCACATTGTAGACAGGTTTGTTTGGGAGATTATCCCTGAGTGGAGAATCTTTAGGCAATGAGTGCTCTACAAGAAAGTCTGTTAGAGCTTGGCCTTTGATTACTTTTGTGGTACATATCTAATATCAAATTGTGACAGGAGGATGGACCATTTTGCCTATCGGGCATAGAGGGAACATGCTTTTGTGATAAGGACCTTTAAAAGGTTGACCCTCGAAATCAGGTAGACTGTGCTGGTAAGAAGGTAGTGACGTAGCTTTTGTACGGCAAACATCACTGTTAGGCATTCTTTTTCGACTGGAGAGTAGCATCTCTACACCTACCAACATGCGGCTAAGGTGAATAGAACAACTTCTTTGCCCTCATCATTTTCGTGTACGAGTAGAGCGCCCAAAGAATGATCGAGTGCTCTTGTGTACAAGATGAATGGTTTTCCAGTTGTAGGGGTAGCTAATACTGGAGGTTTGGTTATGTATGACTTGATGTCTTGAAATGCAGCTTCACATTCGGTATCCCAAATAAAATCCACACCTTTTTTCATCAATCGAAAGAATGGACGGCATTTCCCTGATAGATTGGAGACGAAACGTCGGATATATGCCAACCTTCCTTGAAGTCCTTTTAGTTCTCTTAAGGTTCTTGGAGATGGCATTTCTAGGATAGGCTTGATTTTGACTGGGTTAAGTTCTATTCCGGCTTTCCGATCTATGAATTCGAGGAACTTACTCGATGAGACATCGAAGAAGCATTTTAGGGGATTCATTCGCAGTTTGTGTTTACGAAGTCAGAGAAATACTTCTCGAAGATCTTTGAGATGGTCTTCTTTTCTTCGGCTTTTGACGGCGAGGTCATCAACATAACACTTAACCGTCTTGTACTGCATATCTTGGAATATCTTCATCATAGCCCTCTGATATGTTGTGCCGGCATTTTTCAGACCAAATGAAATACAGTATAGCAACACACGCTAAACGAGGTCCGGAATGATGTGTGCTTTTCATCTTCAGGATGCATCTTTATCTAATTGTAGCCAGAGAAGCTATTCATGAATATCATTTACTCGAATCCACAGGTATTGTCAATCATCACCTTCGGTATGGGGAGCAGAATTCATCTTTAGGGCATGCACTGTTTAAGTCTCTATAGTCAATATAGACCCTAATACGCCCATTTTTCTTTGTTACGAGGACAATATTGGTCAACCATTCAGGATGCTGTTCCTCGCGGATGAAGCCAACTCTTTTGAGTTTTTGAACTTCTTGTTCAATTTTGTCCAACACGCCAGGACGGAATCTTCTTTGGCCTTGTTTGACATGCTTGATATCTTTTTGCAGATTGAGTTTGTAGACTGCTATTTTGGGGTCTAAACAGAGCATTTTAGCGTAAGACCATGCAAAACAATTAACGAACTCACGAAGAAAAGAGATATACTTGGGTAACTAATCAGCCTTTATATTCTTACTTATGAATATAGGACGTGGGTTATCAGGTGTTCCCAAGTTTATCTTTTGAACATAATCTTCTGTTGGAAGGTTTGAAGGTGGTTCCTCCATAATATTTTCGGACGCTTCCAACTCAGTAAAACCTTCTAGAGTTCCGAGGGCAGTTCGGACAAAGGCTTTGCTTCTGTCCATGGGTCTTCTTGATCAGTAATCTTCTCAAGACTTGCTATGAGATGGTCCCAATCGTCTGCTGAAACTGGGTCGAAGTAAGGTGCTTCTTTTGGAGACAATGATTCTTCTGGATCCGAAAAGCATATTTCTGTGTCATCGGACAATTCCTCTTCATCATCAGAGACATTATACCAATTGGATGAGCTTCCTAGATCCTTGACGGGTGATTCTTCAAATAGATGTCCAGGGAGATAGATGTCTTCATGGACACGAGATGTTGAGGCTTGGTCGTCAAAACGACTTTGCAACCTTTGTATCAACTGGCTCAAGGGAGTGTCAGGATCATATCCCAACCCATGTGAAGACTTGTCCATATGACGATGGAGTTTCCAATCCTCCAGTTGGCTTTTGGTCAAGGCGGGTTCCAACAGCGTGAGAATACCATGGCCACCTCCTAAACTGATTGGATTCTGAGCGTTATAGCCCATTTTCTTCATGATAGCTTGTGCCATCAGACTATACAGAGATAGTTGAGGCATACCTTCATTTTGGAAAGGTTCAAGCAGAGAATTTGATGAAGAAGCTTCCGATCTGTGGAAGAAGATTGACTTTCCTTCTGCCGAAGCTGCCGAAACAATGAAGGAAGCAGGGTCTTCTATGTCAGTAGGTACCCCCATTAGAGTGAGAGCGGGCTGAACTTGATGAGTATCAGCTTGGCTTAACTGTGTGTTATCTTTTGGCTCTGAATCCGAATTTGTGTTTTGTATGATAGACACGAAGGAGAGAGCAAACTTGCCCCCAGACTTTTATTTCGTCTTCTTTGCTTTGGTTGTGATTACCAAAGGCTTTGAAGATTTGAGAGAGACAAAGAATGGAGATTGATTTCTCTCTTCGGATTTACTGGAGGTTTTGTTTTCTTCCGGTGATTGCTGAGGGGCCTTGCCTTTATCTTTCTGGAGATTTTTGGCAAAGGATGCTATTTCTTCCTCCTCTTCTTCTTTTTCATCCTTCCACATCTGAGAATTTTCAAAATGAACTTATTTACCTTTGAAGGGCTCTTTGTCTGCAAACACTCGATGTCTCAAACCATCGTTGCTAACAAACTTGATGCATTGATGTAGAGTTGAAGGGATGACACCATTCTTGTATATCCAGGGGCGTCCGAGAAGGATGTTGTAGCATGAATGGTTCCTTATTGCATACACAGTGACCTCAGAGATGAGATCACCGATTTGCAATTTGAACCTGATTTTGCCGATAAACCTTTGAGTGCTCCCATCGTATCCCAAGATGGATAAAGATGTGTGACATAGCTTGCTGGGTGGGATACCCAGCTCTCCGAGTGCCGAAGTGGAGACAAGGTTGAGTGCAGAACCTGGGTCAATTTAGACTATGTGAATTGACGTCTCTTTGATGTACCCTGTGAAGTACAGGGGTTGGTTGTGCGTTGTCTCGCTCAGTAGGAGGTCTTCCTTATTGAAAGTGATGGTCGCACTTGCTACTTTTTGAATTGAGAGGCATTCAATGCAAGATCCCTTAGTTTTCTCCTTTTCCCCCTTTGAGGAAGTATCTGATTTTTTGACCCTGTAGTCCATTTCAATTTGTAGGACTTGTGGGGCATGTTTGTCAGTATCCGCTTTTAGCATTTACAGTTCTGAAATGAGGTTATCACGAGTATGTAGAGAAATCCGTAATAAGTCAAAGATGTGCAGTCGTGCAGGTATGTGTTTGAAGTGCTCAATCAAGTCATACTTGAAAGCCTCCTTGGGGCTTACATTTTCATTATTGTTGCCACTTGGGGCGTTTACAATTTGTTTTCTTGAAGGATTTACTAAGTAGAAGAAGAAGGTTGGTTGTAATTTTCGTGGTAATCACGGCCAGAGCGGGTACCTCTACCAACTTCAAGAACTTGTGGAGAAGGGTCTTCGTTTGGAAGATCACATTCGAGATCAAGAAGTTGATCTTTCTTATTTGCTAAAGATGTCTCTGTGGCAGCATTGTCATCCTCAGTGATTGCGTTACACGGAGCATTTTCTGAGAACAAGTCCTGAACAACATCCAGCAACTTTTCTTCTTTGTTGAATAATTTATTGGTCCAGACATCACCTATGAGGTTGGGTATCTGGGACCAGTTGACCAGGTTATTGTTGAAGAAGACTTCTTCGGCCGGAGCTTTTTTAAGATGATCAGTCGGAAAAGGCATGAGTTCTGATCTCACTATTAAAGGAGACGAAGCATAAGAAGGTGATATCTCAGTGGAAGTCACTTGAGAAGATGTAGCTTTGGAAGATATACTACCAGATGTGGTTTGAGAGTATGTGATCTCAGCAGATGAGGCTTCAGAGGAACTATCATCCCGAACTATCACATTGTAGGTTGCTCCGATAGGAGACATTCCTAGAATGGATTGTTGGGAATTAGACTCATCCTCGGATGTAAGAGGATCATCAATTGAGCAACTTTCTTTGTTTTTAGGAGTTACCGGAGGAGGTACCTTTAAAATTTTTAAGGACTTCCGGTTCTGGATTTTGACTGCGATGAAGTTCATTTATGCGATCTTGCTCTTGTTTTACGGCAAGAAGCTGCAAGATCCTTGCATTTTCTTCAGGATAAGGCATGGGAGCCAAATCTTCTTTTTCGTTTGCCCCTTGTGGTTCATCCTAATTGAATTCCCCTTAAGCAATAACGGGTGCTGGGTTAATTGCAACCTCTCGGTCTTCTTCATCATCAGACCAAGATCCTTGTGGTTGTAATGGATTATACTAGATTACTAGTATGAGGTGACATTCAGGAACCTATTCTTCATCGAAGAGGTATTCTCCTGTTTCAAGGGACTCTTCCCACTCGTCAATGTCACTGGACTCATCCATTCATGGAGACTGAATTGCAAGAGTATATTGCCCCCTGCATAGTTTCATTTCTGAGCGTGGTGGCATGAAACCACTGAGAGTGAGTCTTTTTACCGCTTTTGAAGTCTTGAGAAATGACTTTTCTGTTGCCCCCAGTGAAGCGGTAAAGGAGGACTTTGCCTTTTCATGGACTTCTTGTTTTAGCTGAGCCTTCTCTTGCTATTTAAACTTGCGGAGATGTCTCCTGGCTTGCCTTTGTTGTTAAGCTGTCGGCTTTGTTTTGACAACCTCGCGGTTTTCATCTTCAAGAAGATCATGATGCACCCATATGGGTTGTTTGTTTGGTGTTGGGTAAGGGACCAGCTCTTGGGAAGTTTGAATTCTTTTTATCACCTTGAAGGAAGTAATGATCTTCTCATTCGGTGACTTTGGTGTTTGTCCGCATTACACCATGTTGACAGAGGCAGACCCGTAGTTTTTGTCAAAAGGTTGACTCCATTTTTCCACATCTCGTTGATTTTCTCTCTCATAATAAAACATTGATTGAGAGGATGCGAGATCATTTGGTGGTATGGACAATATCGAGGATCGTTGGTTTTGCCAACATCTCCCGGTCTTTTGGTGTAACGCAAGGCGAGTTTGTCGTTTGCTAAGAGAGCCCCAGAGATTTCTTCAATATCTTCATTGAATGAGCATTTCTTCTTTACTCGTTCTTTGAAGGCATCAGAGAGTTTAAGTTTCTTACCTATAGCTTTGCTTTCATATTTCTTTGGCGGCTGAGGAGCTGACTTGGTTTGCACATTAAGAACCTCCTTTTTCTTTGGCTTTGAGGTTGTAATGGCGGTCGGCTCTTTCTTTGATGATTTCTACCTGTTGAGGTCTTTGGTCACCGTCTCAGCTTCTATGGATGCTTCTAGGAGTTCTCCTAGGTTCTTTGATTTGTTGATGGAGCTGATCCTTGCTCTCATGTTGTTACAGCAGATGTCGACCAACGATGCTTGTGGTAGTACGTCTGAGCATTTGTATGCCGTCGCCTTCCACTTGTGAATGAAGTCATTTGTTGACTCATTCTCTCCTTGTTTTAGGCTGCAGAGCTGAGCCATAGTAACAAGATGATCCTCACCTTTGAAGTGGGTCAGGAAGCGTGTCTCTAACATGGTTCAATTTTGGATGGAGTCCTCTGGAAGAGTGGAGTACCAATCAAAGGTCGTACCTTTTAAGGTACTTGCAAAGAGACGGATCTTGAGGGCATCTTGATCTACGATAACTCCCGTTAAGTTCTTGAAGTGAATGATGTGTTGTCTGCCTGAACCTTTCCCCGTATATGTTTGGAGAGTAGGTTGTTTGAATTTAGCCGGGAACGAAACCGAGTCCATCGATAAGGGTGGCTTGATTCCATGCTCCTTTAGTGTATCCTCTTCTTCTGCTTTGGTGAGGATATCTTCAATGCCCTTTTTGGTAAGGGCACGTAACTCATCATCTCCTCTGTTTGCCTCATCATTTGGAGGGACTTCATTGTTTGCTGGACATTGGAAAGCTAGAAGGAGGTTTTCCATTAGAGCCTCTATTCTCTGTTGACCTTGCTCCAATTGCTGGATGCGTGCGGTCATGTCATCATGCAGTGGAGGTTGCTCAGAGTTTGTAACCAGGATGTTCACCCTTTGAGAGTCGAATGAGGATATCGTCTTGATCATTGAGCTGGAGCTCATTCTTTTAGATGAAGAGCCCGATGTATAGTCACTCTGATGTCCTTGGCTTGAAGGAGCGGGAGAATCCTCCTGATGTCTTCGTGTCCTAGTGACGCTACGAGTCACTAGTCGTCTTACATGGATTTTAGTTGCTGACCTTTGGCGCGTTCTGGTTTTTCCAACCATATGGATAGTAGCAACTTGGTCGGGTCTTTCTTTTTCGACCCATTTTTTAGAGAACTGAAGTGTAGAATGCTAGGTTCTTTGCTTCTCTAGTCTCTTTTGTCGATATGCCGCGCAGCAACATATATGACAAGCAACTTGAGCTTCAGTTAGCTTTTGCTGGGCTCTGGCTGGGAAGGATGTACTCCCTTGAGTGAAGCAGCCAAGCTTGTCTTCCTTGAAGCTTGGTATGGATAGGATCCAGACACGGTTCTTTACCTGTCGTAGTGAGGCTTTGAACTTTTCAAGTTCAGCCCCTGTTGAGATAAAGGGTCGAACTGAAGGAGTGTAGGCCTTAACAGGTTCTTGTAGGGGCCTTGTGATGCATGATTTGATTTTGGGTTTGTAGGAGCAAGCCGGCTCGTGCTGAGTTGATTTTGTTATTTGGCGTAAGGCGAGTCTATCCTCCTTCATGTAAGAGAAAGGGTAGAACAGGTTCTCCTTGAAAGGAGCCAGGTATGCTGGCTTTGTAGATGCTTGGGACCCTCTTTGTTTTGGTGAAGGTGTTGGGGACCAAGTCTTGGAGTAGACCTAGTTCCTTGTAGGTTGAGGCTTCGCGGGAGTGTCGTGAGTGTCGGGTTTCTTGATGGCCGCCTTTGGTGTCGGGGCAATGACATATCCAGAGGCAATTTTCTGCTTCTTGGTAGGTGCAGTTTCTTTTATGAGGAGTGGGAATGGTCACAATGACCCGAAGACAATGGTCTGGGGAGTAGAGGTCGACCCGATCTTCATAGAGTTGCCGAAAGAGATGACGCTTCGACAGCTAGTAGTACGCTTGTGAGGGCGCATGTTTTGCTTCTCTTGAAGCAAGAGTTAGTATTTATTTTCGTCAAAAGTAATGGTCAAAGAAGCTGCCATTGTTACTTTCAAAAAAAGTTCTGAAACAAGACGACATCATACACCAATAAGCTGATTTAACTAGGATCTCGTCAAGTCTCGTAGGCCATAAGCTGAGCAACAACTGCTCGCTACCGGCCAAATGAAACTGGCTTAGTATAGAATAGACTAACTAATATGGACTTATAAATAGAGACAGCTTTGTGAAAACAGTCTGCTGGCCATATCATTTTGTGGCATGTTTTTATTTCTGGCATCATTTTCCAGTTCTCCTTTTAACACCACTTCAGAGAATCTTGGATTCTAATAGTGAACATTCTGTTAGCCCATAAGCCTGGAATTTCATGACAGAGAACCCAAGAAATGAAAAATGCACAAGGAATCCAGCAGCCACTTTTTATGTGGACTAGTTGATGAAGGCTGCTAGTACTAGATGCTGGAGGCTGCTGGATGCAATAACGTCTTAAGCTGCAATCCACTGGCCGTGAGAGTTAATCAATCGCTGTAGCCATTTTGTGATGCCTTGACTTCTTTTCTTCATTTTGTTTTTGAAATCGGCCATTTTAATCTGAAACAGCTGCCGGGTGTACGCGCAGGGGCCCTTCAGCACTGTTCTCATTGCGATGAGTCCTCTTTGCATTAACCGTAGGCGTCGAGCGTCTTATCCAATTTGTCCCCCAACTTTTCTTCTGACCTATTCTATTTTCTTTTCTGTTTTGAATAGCAGCAACTGAGTGATTTCCTTCAAAATCTTCCTGAACATCTTAATCAAGAAAACATTACTGATAATGTGTAGAATTTCTCACAGACGGAGCCAATCTTCTGTTCCATTTGAAAAATAAGAATTTACTGTGATAATGATATGTATGGCTAAGAGGTGAAAGAGTCTTTGTAGAAGTTTCATTTCTCATTCCATTTTTTGAACAATACAAAAAGACATGGAGACAACTCAATTACAACAAAAATGTCATCCCTACTTTTTATTTTTACACAGGTTCTTCACTGTTTTACCCTTTGAGTGCAGGTTGTTTACATTTTTTTTTTCTTTTTACAACCCCCTCATCAGGGTCAGGAGATAAAGATTAAAAAAAAAGCTTGAGTTGAAGAAAGGGAGGAGAAAGTTGTTGTCTTTAAGGATTTGATGGAGGCATGATTGGAAAAGTCTGCAATTAAGCTTCTTCAATCAGTCTTTGTAATTTATCACCATTAATGGGAGAGAAGGATTAAAATAGAGAGACTTGCTTCAGAACAATAGAGGTCGTCTCTGTCTTTCCTTCCTGGTGAGAAGAACAAAGGCTAACCTTTAGAGGCTATCGCCCAGGGTCCAGAAGAGGAGCATCTATCACTGCTTAATTCTCACCTAATGGACGAAGGAGAGAGTTTTCACAACGACATAATTTTTGTGCTTCAGGATTCGAGAGACAATAGCCTTTTTACTCCAAAGGTAATTTTTGCCAACCTCCTTCTTGGTCCTCTGAGTCTTCATTTTATAGCCTCTATGGGGCCATAACTGCAGGAGATCATGGAGGAGTGGAGGTAGTTTTGAAACTGCTATTGAAAGGCGTGCAACTGTCCTTCCTTTGTAGGTCCAACAGTCGTTGAAACAAGTAACTGACCATAAGTTGTGGGCGACGTGCTGCCTGGGAAGAAGGAGCTCAGCGGCCAATGTATGGAGCAGTGCAGCGTCCAATGGCCACTCTTGCATCGTTGAGTGAAGTCGTCTAGCAGCCAATCCTTGAACGAGAGTTGGCAGCCATTCCCTTATGCTAGGTGGTCTGTACTTTGAAGACTGCAGTGGCCGGTGACATTTTACAATCAGTAGCCGATTGCTAATTCTGTTGTAGCCGACCAAATTCTAGCAATCACCAAGTTGTCATCATATTTTTATGAAACTAGTATGTTTTGCCTTGGAAAATGTTTGTTATGCATGGGCAGATGGATTTTTTATGTGCCAACAAAGCTAAGGACTTCCAAGCTTCCCTAGAGAACCACCACCATCCTCTTCATCTTTTTCTTCTTCCCCATTTTCACTTGTAAGTAAGCTACCTTCTTCCAAGCAACATGTAGATTATTTCTATTCATGCTAGAATCACGCATTCATGTCTTAGATATGTCTCTTTTCTTGTTTGGCATGTAGGAGAGTGCTACCGAGCGTTGGATTAGAGTGGGTGATGGTAGAGAGCATTGATCGAGGAAACCCAATGCTATAAGAAAGGGGTTTTTGGCACAACAAAACTAAGGCAAATGAATAAACATGAATAACATTGTGTACATGCTTTATTGGTTATTTCTATTGCTTTAGACATGCCAATATCCTCCTTTGAGTTCATTTATGATGTTTGGATTAGTGGGCATGGATTTGAAAAGCATTATTGGTGGAGTTTTTATTGGGCATTAAAATGGTGTTAAATTGGATAGATGCTACATTTTCTATGTGACTTCTTATCCATGCCCACTAATCCAAACATGGACCCTTGCCCCCACTTGATCTATGATTTTGTATTAGACCTCTAGCAAGGGGGTGTGTAGGGTTGGCATCTCCATGTGGGCCCATATGGGGCTATGTGGGTGGCATGGTGGACTCCCGAGGTGCCAATAACTTCAGAAGCACCAAATGAATACGAAAGGCATTCTAGACACGTGTAACCACCGTGTTAGACGATATGGGACCTATATGTGATGATTGACCTTGGCCTTAAGTTGTTAAGTGGCTACTCCTCTTGGCCCCCTTTACCATAGGGTCTGGACAGGCTATAGTTAGCTTAGGACCTCCCTAATATTATGTGACTAGAGCATATACCCATTTCGTTAATTGGTTCAATACCCTCTATTAATATGCTTACTGGGTGGTCTCCCTTGTGGCCCTGTTGACGATGTGATTGGAGCACGAGGTGGGGGGTGTTATATGTATGTATGTGTAGGTTTTGGGTTTGTGTGTGTGTAGGTTTGGGTTTGCATGTGTGTGCATGTGTAGGTTTGGGTTGTGTGTGTATATGTGTGTGTGTCAAAGGTTTTGTACTTACTGTCTACAGAGCGGGAGGTGGACGTACGCCACCATACCAACTTGTCTAGCTTTGACCGGGTTTGCCTGGGTTGCATTTGTTTGATCGACTTGTCTATGAACCGAGTTCGCTTGGGTTGCATTCATTCGCCTAGCTTGTCTGGGTACCGGATTTGCCTTGGTGCATTCATTCTGATAGCATATGATGGTCTGATTATTATAATGATTAGTTATGTTTCATTATCTATTATCTATGAAACTTCTTATATCGGCTCAATTGGGACATGTCACATTTTTACTCATATTTATTTACTTGCAAGTTTTTCTGACGATGCTACATTTGGTGCTTAGTTAGTAGAGCCCATTGTGTGGGCGGTTGAGGCATACCTATGTGATTTTCCAGTTGAGGGGTACCCATAATGGAGCATAACGGTAGTATGGTGTAGCTGGGTTGGCACTTGAGAGCCTCACACTACATCCCG
Source organism: Persea americana (assembly GCA_029852735.1). NCBI lineage: Eukaryota > Viridiplantae > Streptophyta > Magnoliopsida > Laurales > Lauraceae > Persea > Persea americana. The sequence goes on from CM056816.1 coordinate 23,873,150, forward strand.
GTGATGTGAACATAGATGCATCTTGCACAGGTCATTAGGGTATATTAGACATTTGTTGAAACTCTAAATGCACTTTGTAATTGAAATATATAAGTAAATGCCTTTATGTTACTTGTACCAGCTCTGATATTGTTATATGTTATATTGGTGACCATCTGTGCAGATTGTATGAATCGTTGCTTCCGTGTCTGTTTATTGTGACTGATCATCACTCATAACCTCACTATGGACTTCGATCCACCCAGAATTGGGGCTATAAATACATTTAAGGGAAAAAATTTAGTTGACCCCGATTTCTCACTCCCTAATGATGCGGTTAGGATCCAATTAGATTTTTGGGACGTGATAAAAAGTAACTGGACTTGCTCAGATGCTAATTGCTAGTCCGAGATGAATTAATGTTGGCTCCATTCCAATTGTCTTTGTGCCTTTTGATAATTTAAGTTACTGAGAAAAGCCTATGAATTCTAAGGATCTCTGGATGATCCGACTTGGTTTGCACATCCCTTATATATATAGCAATCTCCAAGTGTCACGCTTCAGATAGATGACTATTTTGCAAGAAACTCCACGGCTCTTAACTGTAATTGAAGATAAGCCACAACAGTTAGATACCATTAATCTAAAACACTCCGTCAAATCAAGAGGATGATCTTAGTTCATACTCTTCTAGGCTCATGGATACAGATTTAATTAAGGGATTAACGTTGGTCTTTACCAACTGCTTAACCCCACATGGCCCCGTCACGATGGAGCCACACGATTTCTAAGAATTAAATGCCAATGTTCCAAATGTTAGCATATTGAGAATCTGTAATCCCGAGGGGCAGCTTAGTTGGCATAGGACCACGATTTGCACCTAGAGATTGTTGGTTCGAAACTGCACTACCACACCGGGGCCACAGGGGAAGTTTACCATACTTTCTCTCTTGGGCTAGTACAGATTATTCTGGCCCAAACGGCTAGGACAACCTGTATTATAAAAAAACCCAAAAAAAGAAGATTTTCATCAAATAAAAAGGTCTTTAACCCCTACAACCTCTTCATGCAATCATCTTAAAATCAAACATCTCTTATTCTTCAACATACCCGACTGTCCTACTATTCAAACGTGGCCCACCATTGTAGTATCAAACTATCCAAACAACAAATGATTTGAAAAAAATCCAAAACATCCCCATCCACCCAAACCCCTCGTAAGACAGAAATAAATTAATAATTAAGCAACTAAAACAGTTGGCCGCTCAAAATCCATTAAATGACTCTTTGAAGTTTTGCACTCTCTCCCATCACTTCATAACTGCATCCCTCTTCTCTTCCACTTTTCCCATTGCCTCTCTCTCTTGGCTCTTTGAACTTTTGTACTCTCTCTATCAATCAGTTCATAACTCCTCCCCTCCACTTCAACCTTTCCGATTGTTTTTCTATCTCTCATCTTCTTTGCAACATGACAGAAATAGCCGACCCCAAGACCCTCCAACCAGAACAACCTCCACCCAGGCGCTTCTCCCGCTGCTGCGTCGTCACATCCGCCACCTTCCTCCTCGTCATCCTTCTCGTCGCCATCGTTCTCATCCTCTTCTTCATCCTCTTCAAGCCCAAGGACCCCACCACCACTCTCCTCTCCGCCAACGTCTCCGGCGTCTCCCCACGCGTCTCCTTCCCAGCCGTCCGAATCCAGCTCAACCTCTCCCTCGACCTCCTCGTCCTCGTCCACAACCCCAACCGCGCCTCCTTCAGCCACCGCCCCGGCAAGAGCCTCGTCCTCTACCGTGGAAAACAAGTCGGCCAGGCAGATGTCTCCCCCGGCCGGATTCGAGCGAGGGGGTCCGAGCGGATCCCTTGCCGGGTCACGATCGAGGCAGAAAAGTTCGTATCGGAGTTGGGCCAGCTTATCGGGGACGTGTTGTCGGGTGAGGTCGGGTTCGACACCACGACCCGGATTCCTGGGAAGGTGACGATCTTGGGTTTGTTTAAGAGACACGCGGTTGGTAATGCTGAGTGCCACGTGGTGGTTGGGTTTCCTGATTTGAGTATCAAACGACAGGAGTGCCAGTACCACACCAAGGTGTGAGAGAGACTTAAAAGAGGAGATTGATAGTAGTACTTTTTTTGCGGTTTTGGTTATGCAGTATGTCTCTCGTGTATGTATGTATGTGCATTTAATAGTAAGAGAAGTTTTTCTTTTCTTTTCTTATTCTTTTTAGAAGGGTTTTTTTTCAAATAATAAGAAAAACTCACACACACTAAAACTAGGTCCAAAGTGCGCCTATAGTTACGAGATACTAGATTTGCACCATCTAAATAGACTGGATTATTGGATCGACTCAACTACAAACTCAATTTTAACTATGAAAATTTGTGGGCGGTTCAAGAAGGGTTTAGGATGATCACCCCCAATTCCTAGGTAGGGCTATGGTGAGTTGTGAACCTCAGGCATTGGATCACCGGTGTATTTATGTGTAATATTCCGGCGGATCCGGCACCAGTGTATTTATGTGTAATAGTCTCGTGGATCCGGTATAGGCGGTTTTAGATCCGTTTGGATGGATCATGCTATGTTCCCCTCCCGTAAGAGAGCAAGAGGGGGTTGTCACAGGAAAATTGCCTACTTGATCACCAATTTAGGTGGACAACACACTTTCCTGTGGGATCATCTTGAACGGTCTAGATCACCAATCTAATTGAGTTTACATCTAATAATATAAATTATGCTTTTTTACCCAAAAAAATATAGATAAATAAATTAAGCTCGGATCTCTTCACCATTACAAATTTTGACAAATTCTCAAGTGATCAGAGAGCTGACAACGGATAATTACAACCACAGGTAAATTGATCGCAGGGCAAGTGAGATCCAAAGATCCAGACTGAGCCTTACCATCATAAAAATCCATTCAGCTCTCCACAATCCAAACACAATCGTTACAAAATTTCACTACGCCCAATCCTTGACCTGTTCATCAACTTCACTTAATTCATACTAACCCAGAATTCCAAACTAATCCAAAATAATAATAATAATAATAATAATAATAATAATAATAATAACTGAGATCAGATCTCATCAACAAAAAGAGAGAGAGAGAGAGTGACCTTTGAAATTACATTTCTTCATCAGAGCATCTACGATCTGCCTTGTGGAACCATCTCCTTCAACTAACAAAACTCTCAAACACAAACGAGGAAGAAATCTCTCCCATCTCCCAACACTCAATTCCTCACAACCCCTCTCCATCTCCTCTAAAACCAAATCTTATTCTCCCGTTTCTTCCTTTTACCTCTCTCTTCTATATTTTCCAAAGTACCCACAACACATACACAACAACAGCCTCAGTAATAAAAGAAGATAGATGATAGATTCTCAAGGTTTGATCAGGTTTGCCTGGATTGCATTTGTTTGATCGACTTGTCTGGGTACCGGATTCGCCTTGATGCATTCATTCTTATAGCATATGATGGTCTGATTATTATAATGGTTAGTTATGTTTTGTTATCCATTATCTATGTAACTTCTTTTATAGGCTCAATTGGGACATGTCACATTTTTACTCATATTTATTTACTTGCGACTTTTTCTGACGATGCTACATTTGGTGCTTAGTTAGTGGAGCCCGTTGTGTAGGTGGTTGAGGTATACCTATGTGATTTGCCAATTGAGGGGTACCCATAGTGGAGGGTAGCAACAATATGGTGTTGAGCCTCACACTACATCTCGGTCATGTGAGCATACGTGCAACTTGCACAGTTCATTAGGGTATATTAGACATTCGTTCAAACTCTAATGCACTTTGTAATTGAAATATATAAGTAAATGCCTTTCTGTTACTTGTACCAGCTCTGATCTTATTATATGTTATATTTGTGACCATCTGTGCAGATTGTATGATTCGTTGCTTCTGTGTCTATTTATTGTGATTGATCATCACTCATAATCTCACTATAGACTTCGATCCACCCGGAATTGGGGCTATAAATAGAATTAAGGGAAAAATTTTAATTGACCCTGATTTCTCACTCCCTAATGATGCGGTTAGGATCCAATCAGATTTTTGGGACGTGATAAAAAGCAACTGGTCTTGCTCAGATACCAATTGCTAGTCCAAGATGAATTAATGTTGGCTCCATTCCAATCATTTTTGTTCCTTTCGACAATTTAAGTTACTGAGAAAAGCCTATGAATTCTAAGGATCTTTGGATGATCCAACTTAGTTCGGATGTCCCTTCTATATATATATATATTAGCAATCTCCAAGTGTCACGCTTGAGATAGATGAGTGTTTTGTAAGAAACTCCAAGCCTCTTAACTATAATGGAAGATAAGCCACAACAGTTAGATACCAATCTAAAACTCTCTGTCAAATCAAGAGGTTGATCTTAGTTCTTACTCTTCTAGGCTCACGGATACAGATTTTAAGTGGGAGATTAATGTTGGTCTTTACTAGCTGCTTAATCCAACATGGCCCAGTGACGATCGAGCCACACGATTTCTAAGCATTAAATCCCAATGTTCCAAATGTTGGCATATTGAGAATCTCTAATCGTGATGTGCAGCTCAGTTGACCTAGGAACATGGTTTGTATCCATAGGTTATTAGTTTGAAACTGTGCTATCACTCTGGAGCCACAGGGGAAGTTTATCTGACTTTCTCTTCTGGGCCTGTACGAATTATTTTACCCCAAATGCTAGGACACCCTGCGTTAAAAAAAACAAAAAAAAAAAAAAGACAGATTTCCGTCAAATAAAAAAGACTTTAACCCCTACAACCTCTTTATGCAATCATCTTAAAATCAAACGTCTCTTATTCTTCAACATACCCGACTGTCCCACTATTCAAACGTGGCCCACCATTGTAGTATCAAACTATTCAAACAACAAATGATTTGAAAAAAAAACTCAAAACATCCCCATCCACCCAAACCCCTCTCAAGACAGAAATAAATTAATAGTTAAGCAACTAAAACAGTTGGCCGCTCAAAATCCATTAAATGACTCTTTGAAGTTTTACACTCGCTCCCATCACTTCATAACTGCACCCCTCCTCTTCCGGTTTTCCCATTGCCTCTCTCTCTCTCTTGGCTCTTTGAAGTTTTGTACTGTCTCTATCAATCAGTTCATAACTCCTTCCCTCCTCTTCAACCTTTCCCATAGCTTTTCTATCTCTCATCTTCTTTCCAACATGACAGAAATAGCCGACCCCAAGACCCTCCAACCAGAACAACCTCCACCCAGGCGCTTCTCCCGCTGCTGCGTCGTCGCATCCGCCACCTTCCTCCTCGTCACCATCGTTCTCATCCTCTTCAAGCCCAAGGTCCCCACCCCCACTCTCCTCTCCGCCAACATCTCCGGCGTCTCCCCACGCTTCTCCTTCCCAGCCGTCCGAATCCAGCTCAACCTCTCCCTCGACCTCCTCGTCCTCGTCCACAACCCCAACCGCGCCGCCTTCCACCACCGCCCTGGTAAGAGCCTCGTCCTCTGCCGTGGAAAACAAGTCGGCGAGGCAGATGTCTTCCCCGGCCGGATTCGAGCGAGGGGGTCCGAGCGGATCCCTTGCCGGGTCACGATCGAGGCAGAGAAGTTCGTATCGGAGTTGGGCCAGCTAATCGGGGACGTCTTGTCGGGTGAGGTCGGCTTCGACACCACGACCCGGATTCCTGAGAAGGTGACGATCTTGGGTTTGTTTAAGAGACACCCGGCTGGTATTGCTGAGTGCCACGTGGTGGTTGGGTTTCCTGGATTTGAGTATCAAACCGCAGGAGTGCCAGCACCACACCAAGATGTCAGAGAGAGAGAGAGAGACTAGTAGTACTCTGTTTTTGCGGTTTTGGTTATGCAGTGTGGCTCTCGTGTATGTACGTACGTGCATTTAGGAGCAAGAGAAGTTTTTCTTTTCTTTTCTTATTCTAAGATTCCGGTCCGTTTATAATATTTTATTATATTTTAATTAAAATATTAATATGAATTTAATTAAATGTATTTTAGTTATCTAAGTAGGTAGGATTAAGTGGGCCACACAATAGATTAGATGCTTAGATCGGTGAGTTGGGCTAATTGGTAGATGACTTGACTCGCAGTTTGACCAAATGATTTAAACCCAGAAAATATTATCTTTTAACCTAATCCCTATTTTAATAATCGCACGATTTATCCCTCCACACTTATCTCTCTACAAATTCTTCGCTCAACTTTCTTATCTCAGGTAACCCTCTCCTCAAACTAATAGGAGTCACTGCACCAAAAACTAACATTAGGAACGGTTTTGAACCCTTCCTAATAACAATTGGAACGGTTACAGGCCGTCCCAAAACATGGTGTTCCAAATAAATTAAAACGGTTTGAATCCGTTCCAAAATCAAAAATTTGGGACAGTCACATACCGTTCCAACATTTAATTTTGGAACGGTACTAACCCGTTCCAAGAATGTTCTAGTACCATTCCTATTTTTATGTTGGAACAATTTCATGACTGTTCCGAAAGCATTCCAGAACCGTTCCAGTTTAAAAGATACTGGAACGGTTTTTTGAACAGTTTCAAAAGTGTTCTTGAACCGTTCCAATTCACAGAATCATTTAAAATCGTTCTAATTTTATTGGGTAAGGTTCATGACCGTTTCTAACGAAAAACAAATTTTAAGAAAATTCTATAGTAGCAATTTTTTTATTATTCCACCTAATGCATTTAAAAAAAAATAAATAAATAAACTATGGCATTCACATTTATACACATTCATAAAAAAACAATCACCAATACTCGCAAAATCAAAAATTGAATTCAATAGATTAACTTGAACTCAAATATACAATTTATAATATTTGAATATCCATACATGATACATCCACCAGGTATAACCTTTTAACTAAATTCATCCACTTCATTTATAAAAAAATAAAAACCAAAGAGTCCATCCCATCACATTTGTTGTGCCTTCAACTTTCTAAGCATATAACTGGCTGAAGGAACATACATGTCTAAAGCAAGTAAAATTTCTTCACTAGCAGGTACACATGTCCGAGGCAAATGTTTGTCCCACAAAGAGCTGCAACTGTCCAAGTGAAACTCCAACCATTACAGTCAGGTATACGGCCCCTTGGGTCATCCCCCACATTAGAGCATCACTAAGGGACATAAGATACGCCCGGTGCGATTACAACAACCTGAAAAGAACCACATAAAATTAAAAACTACTTTCTTTAAAGAATCTGTATGCAATCATGTATCGCTTCCCGTATATTTCATCTTATATTACTACTCCACTAGTTCTCAAGAACTTCTCAATAAAAACTACTGTCTTATCACCTGTAATAAAATGACAAACTGCAATGACAGGGTTCACCACAATGACAGGCTCTAAAACCAACACAAATTCCCTGAGAAACTGCAGGAGGACAATAACAACAGGATATTCAAAATACTAATAGCACAGTCATTTAAAAGGACAATAACAACGTTTTTACTTGCTAAGTGGTGTGCTAGTTAGCCTTTGGGGGAACAGGTCCAGGGATCAGTTGGCACAGGGTTGGTTGTACTGGTTTTACTTATAAAATGATCATGTAATGCCCATTTTGTTAAATATCATCTCTGAAACCGGTAGGATGTTGATTCTTATCAGAAAAGATGATCAAATGGAAGCCCCTATTATGATTTGTGATTAGAAAGGGTAGAAAATTGTAACCTGGTCATCATCATCATCATATTAGTAAAGATACAAGGTGAGACCATGAATGTTATTTTTTTAGCATTGTTGCCACTTTTTTTTTCCTGATTGGTAACAGGTAAGTTATAGAATAAAAGATGAGTACAATCACAACACAAAACATGCTGAAAACATAAGATACCAAGCATAGGCATTCCCAAACAATCATGATTCCTTTGTTGTATTATTTGAACATGCTCCATAGTATCACAAATAAATGCAGTAAAACATGTATATTGTGCTGGCAGACATGCTGATCTTTCTTTTTGCCTCCATATATGCATAATGTCAGATAAATAGAAAATGTTGATTGTATATGACTATTAATGCAATGATCATCTAGAAGCTGGATGCATCTTAAGAAAACAAGAGTTGCTAATACGGCACTAATGAGGGTGATGAGTGAAAGAAGTTAAAATAAGTGACTTCATAAAACAAAAGTAACAAAAGTAACTTTTCAGTAATAAAATCCATTTGAAGAGAAGAATTAATACAATATAATCACCTTCATCCTCTTTACAGTATCGATTGCCGGCTCATCCAAATAGCTATCATCTTTATGAAGCGCCAATGCATGCCCAATAAAATCAACTGTATTGTCTTCCAGACCATACTTCATACAACAAAAACAGAACCAAAAGTTGTTGCATAAAATCAATAAGTCGAGAAGTGCAATCTAGATTATACAAATATTTGAGTGGAGAGATCATTTAAGCATGTTACGCCCAATGAGAACAGCACCAAAAATTTGTTGCATAAAAGCTTGTTCTAAGTACTAAAGCAAAGGAAAGCTTAAATGAAAGTCAGAGTTTGGAAAAGGCAATATATCCAATACAGACAAAAAAAGATCGACAACGACCTGAATTTACTATACATATCATTACAAAATAATATAAAATTTTTTACTACTAATGAGCAACGAATTTCCTAATACACCAAAATCACAAACAACCTAATTTTTTGGGTGCTAAACCGAAACTGTTTTTTGTAAGTGTCAAGGAAGATTGGAAAACGCATTAAATGGAATATATTTTTATGTCTTTTAGATCCCAAGTCATTACTGGGGTTTCTAGCTGATACTGATATTGGGAAAAAAAGGTAACAGAGATACATTAGTTTATTCATGTTATCTTTGATTTCCTCCCCCCACCAACAACACAATGGAAAAATAAAAATCAGTTCTGCAAAACATTCACACTTATTCTGATTTGGGGTGTACCATGCAGTAAATTAAAAGAAAAAACTTTAACTTTACTTGAACCCCAGATAGCAAGTGGTTGGATCTTCTGAAAGTGGATGCTTAACTGTTGCAATGTGTATGGGGTTGGTTAGGAAGATCAGGAAACACAGTAAATCAGATGATAGTCTTTTCTGTTCTGTTCATCACTGGGGCTGCTTCCAATATTGATATCTGATTTTAAGAAAAATGGAGAAATGATAGATTTTGTTTTAATTTATAGTGTTGAGATTTTGTTTGGTTGATTTCTTAACAATATTTCTTACTAATAAATAAAAGTATTACTGAGTGGTAGAGTTTTGCTTCCTTGAAAAGGTCATAGGTTCAACCAACTGATAAGATGCTCTATCAGGATTAATTTCTATGGGACCGTCCAATGCCAAGAATTAAGAATGAAAAAAGTATTTGTATTTCTAATGATGATGTATGATGTATGATGTCAACCTGAAGGAGTAACCAGCTAACTCTGAGGCTCAGCCTGGTTGTACTTGAATGTTTTTGGCCCAAACATATGCCTGTCTGCCAGTCCTGGACCTGACTCGTAGGCTTTCTAGGCTTGACATAGTCTGTGAACTTTTTCTTTATCGTCCTGACTTGCCCAAGTTGGCTCAGTTTGTAAATCATTGGGGCAAGTAACTTGCACAAGACTGGTCTGGTCCAACATGGCACAGTTGCAGTAGTATTGACAAGTCAATCAATACGACAGCAACATTTCTGATGACCAAGAAATCTAATCTTAATAGAAATTCATCTCAACTCCATTTCACCACTGTTAATCTTAGTATCAAGGACAGCCAACAGATGCATCTTTCTTTTGACTAGTGCCAAGATGTCATAGCTTCTAATCTCATGGTAATTCTGCACCAGAGTATAGCCCCAACACATATGGCATTCATATAACAGGCACCCAAAGAATCCATGTGATGAATTCCCTCAAGACTGATATTTCAAAAAACAAAAAGAAGAGATAATAATTGAATTAAAATGAACTCCATTACATAATGCTTTTGGCTTTTGACTGTTACAAATCTGAATGCATGTTTTAAAATCCAATTCATGCAAACGTATGTGTCTGTATTATAATCCCACTACTCACCATCTATGTATTTGTTTTGTTGAATAGGGAGGTTCAGGAAGTGCAAAAAACATCAAATTTCAAAACATTGTCATGCACAACGTCATGGAAAAAATGAAACTGCAGAAATGAAGTCATCCGTTTTCATAACTGATAAGCTATGAATAAAAACCGCTGTGCCAATCCTTGTTCCATTAAAAGTAGGGAATGAACATCCATGTAATGACTTACCTTGAATTGATAGGAAATCCCAATTGCTGAGACACATACAAATTTAGCCTTAATTATGAGCTGGTTAAGCCACTACCATGTCTTGACAAAAACAGAAGTATACCTCATACATCCAACTCTTTGTCCATACAATCCCATTTTTTCCGCATATGATTGAGCACATCCAATGAGATTCTCATCTTCAAGAAAAATTCGAATAGCCTTTGCATCCCTCTTAGAATCAGCACTTGCAAAACCTTGGTAAGCCATGTCAAAAGGGGGAAATGATTTTCGCCTAAAATATTCAGCTATAAATAACTTATCTGAAAAATAGTTGTGCCAATCCTTGGTCCATTAAAAGTAGGGAATGAACATCCATATAATGACTTACCTTGAATTGATAGGAGATCTCTCTGCACTGTTCCTCAGAAGGATCCACACCATTTGGAGCATTCTGTACAACATATAATGCATTTGATCAGACAATAAGAGAATAAAATCTGCTGAGCAACCCGTATTTTAAAAAAAGACATAAGTATTTGATGTAACCTATTAAACATAAGAACATATAGAAATTATAAAATAAACTACTAAATAGCGGCGGGAGAGGGAGGGGGTGGGGCTTGCTAAGAGAGGGGAAGAAGACCAGGGCCCCATTTAGAAAGCTCATTAACTGCCAGGCCTATAAAAACAGGAATCACAACTTAGTAAGGATTGAAGAAATAGAAAAAACCTGAATCACACAAAACATTAATGGTAAGGATTCCAGAATCCATGAATCTCAAAGCCCAATGTGAGAAACACTTACATACAAAATGCTTATCCATGACTTTGTTCACAACCATCACTGAAAGAGATAAAAATATTTTAAACACAGAAAAGAAAAATAACATAGATCTGAACAAAATATAATGAAAGCAAAATAAACTTTCGATCATGTCAGCCCCATTTTTATTCTCAAAACATTGATCATTTATTGAGCAAGGCCTATGTGAGCATGTGTCAATATATTCTATTTGCATTAAAGGTGATCAAGAGATGCAATTCATCAAATAGAAAACTTGACAGAGCTAGTGATGGTGTCGCACACTGTGACATAATCACACCTGGGCCCCATTTACATTAATTATGGAGCGATGAGATCCAACACTCAGCTTAACAAGTGGACTTCGCAGTTCAGATTTAAAGGTGATATCTGAAAATATTACATCATTCTTCCTCTTTAATTAATATATCCTCATATTAAGCATAATGGAAAAAAATAAGAGAAGCACTAAAAAATAGAAAGCTTTTTATTTAAGATGGTAGCAGCAGAAAGTCGCGACATTACATGATAATCCTAAAGAGACCAGATACCATCAACTTTAAAAATACCCAACTGATCCATGCCATTCTCACTCCTTCCCTTCCTTCTTCTTCTTCTTGTCTTCCTCCTGCTCATCTTCAAGAACCAGACATGAAACAAAAAGGGAAAAAAAATGGAAAGATAATGCAATGCCTTCCTTGCTTACCCAGTGAAGCATTTGCCACTGTTACCGGAACAAGTGAAATGGGTTGCATTTTACTTAAAGCCAAGTTAGAGGAGTCCAAGATAGAAACAATTCAAGCCACAAAAGAGAGAGAAACATTATGACCTCCCCCATAGGGGACGTCCATGCCTTCTCCTCCCTTAGGGTGGGACGTCCACCACGACCACTCCCCTCTCTTATCTCTCACCTCTTTCTTACTCCCCTCTCTCCTAGTTATATGTTTCTTGTTCTAGTTCTAGTTTTCCACTTGAATTCTTTTATATATTAAAGGTAGCTTTGGGCCTTGTCCAAGCAAGAATTATATCTAAAAGAAGAGTTGAAGCTTTGTACCGAAGAAATGCTACTAATGAAAAACTTGATTTTTCTTTGTGCAATGGCTGGCTAAGTTGTGATTAATGGGGGATAGGAAGAAGCTAAGTATTTTTAATCTTTTTTTTTTTTTTTTGGTTGATTATGCTTGCTTGTTCATGTTACTGATTTACTGAGTAATAGACTTGTCTTCATGCCAGTCGGTGCCTTCCATGTCTTGTTCTTAATGTTAGAATAGTTTTTATTTTATTTTATTTTTTTACCAATCATGCAGGCCATGCTTAGGACTATATTTTCTTTGATGGGTTATGCTTATGTTTGATGGGTGATGCTTAGATAATTCTAACACTTTGATGAAAGGAAGGAAGTCTTGGATTTTTGAATATTTTTGTAGAAAAATAAATCTCTTTCTAAAAGGAGAAATTAGTTTTTAATGATATATCATCCAGATTTTAATGCCTTGATCGGGTCTTGATCTGAAGTAAAGAACTGAACAAGTAAGTTTTTTTAAATGAAAAGGACATTTTTTTATTGCTCAGTGGATTCTGATGCCTTAATTAGTTTCATCACTAGTAGTTATTTCTATTTCATTATTTGCTTGCTTTTGTTATTTTTATGCTCACCTACTCACTATCTACATCAATTTTCTGAAAATGGAGAAATCTTCTTGATACGCTCCCTGTGGGTTCGACTCGTATTTGCCACTGTCTCAAATAAAGGCAAGCGTGCTCTTGCGGTATTTTATGATTGATATTGATCACATCAGTATTCTATTTCAACTATACATGGGTGGTTTGGTTCTCATCAATGCGTGGTCTTCAATCAAGGATTATCCTAGAAAATAGTATGTTCGATTGGTGGAAGAGTTGCGATGACCTAAAATTTATGATATGTCTTTGTCATGAGCATGGGTTGAAAATGTGGATATTGGTAGTTTGGTGGGCCACGTTGAATGCTAAAAATGAGGTCATTTTCAAGGGAGCATCCCTAAATCCATTTCAAAAAAATTTCAGAGGTGAAAAAATGATGCTCCATCCCATATTTCAAAGGAACACAAACAATTTAAAATTATGCGGAATTAACCCTCGTTCTTAACCTATGGAGTAATATTGATGACTTCCAAATTTTCATAGATGACATCTTTTCAAAAAAGATGGAAGACATCTTTTAGTTATGCTGTGCTCTCTAAGGGTAATCTTGTAAATATAGGTGCTTCCAAAGGCCCGAGCATGCTAACTCCAAGAAAGCTGAAACATGTACGGTTCTCTTTGCGTTGAGGAGGGCCAAAAGCTTTGGAATCTCAAGCGTTCATGTTCTCTCATGTGCCCTCGAAGTCATTGACCCCATCAATGGAGTGGAGGATCGATCAATTAGTATCTTTATTTAAGATATTTTTGGCCCTTTTCAGGCTCTTTTGATAAGCTCAATTTGACTATATTCTAGGATTTTGAATGGTACTGTCAATATGGTAGCTAAGTGCAGGTAGACTTATGTCTTTTTTTTTTTTTTTTTTTTTTTTTTTTGTAATGGACTCTTATCGACTCAATCACCCCCACCATTGTTTTTCTTTCCTATTCTTTTATATAGAATTATCTTTCTACCAAAAAAAAGTTACTATGTCCCTAGCTTTCTTTGGCTTCTCAGAGAAGTGGATTAGCCTAATAAAAAATGTGTTTGTACCACAAAAGGCTTAGTGCTCATCAATAGAATTCCTCATGGATTTTTTGAATCCAATTGTGGGCTTAGGCTAGGGGATCCTCTATCCCCTTACTTATTCATTCTTGCGGAGGAAATTCTTAGTCTCAATATCAATCATTTGACTACGATCAGTAACATCCTCCTTCTTGCTTAGGACATTTCCAGGTAAGGCATGGGTTCCAGCTTTTGTTTATGATGTTGTTAGGTTCTATAGAACTCCAATTTGATACATGTAAACCCTTTCAAAAAGGATTTTTTTCTGCTCTATATTTTGGGGTTTTTGAGGAATTATTTTGGGGCTTTTGTAGCTGGGTGCTTCCAGCAGTTGGGAGGTGTTAGAGAGAGTGATTTGGGAGCTCTAGAGGCCAAAGCAAATGATTGACTTGGATTAATATTGTGCATGACAACTATGTTAAGTTCTATAGCTTCTATTTCATGCTTTTCTCTAGTGGCATGTTTATGATTCATTAAGTTGTAGCTGGCTTTGGAAACATGATTTATGTATATAATCCATGTCTTGTTCTTGGACTTTATCCTATGTTTTATTTCTAGTATACTCTTAACTAGTCTAAATGCATGGCCTTTTCAATTTTGTGAGGAGCTTGGGATTTTGGTTTATGAATTTATGGATTGAAGGAGATGAAGTGTTTTGATATGTTTATTAATGAACTGGAGACTCCTTTTGTGCATATGAAATGGATTTGAAAGGTTGTAAGAGGCTGGGGAAGGAGCCCACTCTAAGATTGATTTTCAGGCTCAGAACTCTTGGTTTCTGTCAAGATTCGGTCAGGAATTTGGTTAGCATTCGGTTAACCGAATTTGGATAGATTCTTCACTAAATTTGGTAGATTTTCGAACAGCCATAACTTTTGATCCATTAGTCAGATTTTAGAGATCAACATATCGTTAGAAAGCTCTCGAAGCGTAGAATTCAGTGGTCCACACATCCTAATGGTCAAAGGTTGAGTTAGAAAGAGGACATGTGGACAAATGAACCAGACCTTGTCTTTGTGGAAAAAGGACTTAACCCTAGTTTCAACCCTAGGTTGGAACCATTGACCCTTCAGGGAATTTTTCCACTTCAAAAAGGTCTAAAACCACCGCGAGCTGACCTAGAACCTTGTTTTTAAGAGTTTTATGAGGGGACCAAATCCGAGAACATATTAGGACCCATCGAAAAATCATATTGGTGAATGTTAAGTTTGAGTTCTTCTTATTCTTAAATGTAGGATTTTCTTATTGGTGTTGGTTATACTGAAAATGTTGTGGCTGTAGACATTGATTTTGAGAATGACGTTGGTGATGATCATGATGTACCGGAAGCACAAGTTACCAAACTTGATGAATGGAGAGGAGACGGAAACGAGACTGGACATGAATTTGATGATTTTATTTGATTAGATTTTAAAGTACAAAAGAAATTGATGAGTTGTTTTCTTTTTGAACAATTTAATAGATAGACTTGATTTTAGCTAATTGATATTTATTTTTAAATAATTGATGTTTATGATTTGGGTTAGGTATTTGAAAGTGACGGTTGGAACTTTGAATGTAATTCCAGACTTATACTTGATGTTTTAGATTCAATACTTGGACTTAAACATCATGTAATATGCAGGATTATATATTTGATCTTTAAATTAGATATTTAGACTTATTCGAAATTATCTTTTGTTGTGTTTTCCTTTAATATTTTTTTGGATATATAAATTGATTTATTTGAATTTATTATCCTGAATAAATGTGAGTAAATGTTATTTATAATTTATTAGGTTTTTCTTTATTTTTAAAATATTTAAAGTTATTTTAGAAAAAACATGACTCTTGTGTTACCGCGTTGACTCTCTGAGTCAATGGTTCAGTAATTGGGTGAGTCAAGTCTGAGTCATCTGTTTGCCAACGTTGGTTTTAAAAAAACCCTAACAAATCTTTATATACAACCATTATGTCCCAAACTCCGGTAAATCGGGGGTATACGCGGTCAGTTTTTTCTACAATGGTTTACAAAAAATATAAATACAAAAATACAAAACTCCGCCGCTTCATGAAACTCTGCTGAGTCAGGTCGAGTCATGTCTATTTTTTAAGGCATCTGAGTTACCCCTTGGTTTTTACTTGGTCCCTCTTTAAAACATTATGACTCGGCCGAGTTACGAGTTGACTCGCCGAGTTTTCCAACCATGGGATCAATACTTGATTATGTTCTCAATAACAAAATATATTAACTACAAAGTATTTGAATATACTAACATAAATTATGTAACAACAACATGGTTTAAAATGATCCTTAATTTGCATAGGGATTTGGATTCAAACTCATATGACTTGTGCTATAGAATTTGGACCTAAGACATTGTTCGACTTATGTTAGGATCCTTAGTATAGAATCCGAGGAAAATCTGAACTTAAAATCAAAGCATTATATTTTTTTGAGGTAAAAACTAAGTGATTTCATTAATATCAAGCAACATCCACAGCTTCATCAAGTATAAGATCTCGAACGCAATATGGAAAACAATCCATCCATATTTTTTTCCAAAGGCCGATGAACAATGTTCCTTTGCTATCCTATGTGCCAGCCCATTTGCTTCACGCTGAACATGTCCCACTTGCCATGATTGCATACAATTTAAGATGATTTTAGCACCCTCAATCAATTGCCCGTACCGGCTCCAGTTGCTATTCTCGTTCCTCAAAGCTTGTACAACTACCAAAGAATTTAGATTTCTTTACGAAAAGAAAAAAAAACTGCTAATTTGGATTTACCATAGAGGATTCAATCTGACATGTTAAGAAATCTTTTCTTGCACACACGCTCCTGTGGGAGCACCCATCCGGACCATCCCCAAAGGATGAAGCCCCTGAATCTCACTAGACAGTTTGAATGGAGCACATAGTGCATGAGCGCTAGAGACAATTGTTCCTAACTTGTTTGCTCCCTTAAAGTAAAAGCATGCAACCATAGGAACAAAGATATGGATTTGTTGGATAAAGGTGGAATGCTATACAAAAAAATTTCCAATGAATTTTGGAAGTACAAGAAAAATACTCATAGAATTAGAGAAAAAAAGTAGTTTTAGCCCCCTTATCACTAGAATGAAAGTGATATTCAAAATTGATGAAATTGGTTGATATCAAATTCATGAGTCAAGTTCTAGAACGTTGGCAATAGTGAAGACAGAGAAACCAATGATAATTGGATTTTCTAATACTATGAACTTCCCCTTTTCCCTCCTTTTTGTTCCCCCCGGATTAGGCCTACCCTAGCAGTGCGCACATGCTTTCGAGGATGGTTGCTCACAACTTTTTCAGGTACCATGTTTGCTATGCATGTCTATAGTGCGTATTCATTGGCCAGGCCTGCTAGGCTTGATTGTAGTCCAGCTAAGTTCCGTTTTTCCCACTTTTGACAGGACCCTAAATTTGCCCCTTTAGAGGGAAGTCCCTTCTTTGCTTGAATACTGACTTTTCTTACTTCACAAACTAATCTCACATTAATAATGCCTAAGTTCTTGAAGTAAGAAAAGATACTTATGAGAGAATGTAATTATGGCTTTTATGAACATTGTGACTCCCTTGATAAACACATAAGTAGGGCCCACCTTTCAAAAATCCAAACCTCTTTCGTCTACCAACGCCTGTTGTAACAACCAACATGTAAGTTATGAATCAAAGTAATAAGGTCTTCACCATTGATTGACTGCAAACTAGAATACATGATGAGCTTCCTTTACTTTTCTCTTATTTCTAATAGAAGTAGAGTAAAATCCAGTGATTGAATGATTCTTAATTTGCACCGGTATTTGGATTTGAACACGTATGACTTATGATCTAGAACTAGGATCGAAAACATTGTTCAACATTTGTTTGGATCCTAAGTATATGACTTAAGGCGGATTTGAAATTAAAATTAAATCCCTATTCAGCTCTTAATCTAGATTTCTTTACCAAACAAAAAGGGGGAAACTATTAATCTAGATTTACCATAGAGGATCCAATCTGACTTGTTAGGAAATTTTCACCTCGACATGCGCCCCTGTGGGAGCACGCATTCAGACCCTCCCAAAAGGTGGGGACCCCTGAGTTTCACCAGGTAATTTTAATGGAGCACAAACTGTAGGAGCGCAAGAGACAATAAAGTAAAAGTATACAGCCATAAGAATAGAGATATGTATTTGTTGGATAAAAGTGGAATGGTAGACAAAAACTCAGCCAACAAATTTTTAAAGTACAAGAAAAATGCTCATAGAATTAGAGAAAGAAAAAAAAATAATTTTTGCCCCCTTTTTGCACTGATGAAAGTTACATTCAAAATTGCTCAAATTGGTTGATATAAAATTCCTAAGTCAAATTCTAAAATGTTGGCAACAGTGAAGATAGAGAGACCCATGATAATGGGATTTCCCAATACTATGAACTTCCCTTTTTCCCTCCTGTGTGTTCGGCCTAAAATACTACCCGAACAATGCACTCTTGCCTTTGAGGATGGTTGCTCATGACTTTCCCAGTTACCATGTCTCTTATGCATGGCTATAGTGTGCCTACATTGGCCACGATTGCTAGGTTAGATGGTAGTCGAGCCAAGTTCACTTTTTCTTATTTCTAATTGGACCCTAAATTCGTCCCTCTTGAGTGAAATCATTTCTTTGCTTGAATACTAACTTTTCTTACTCAACAGACTAATCCGCCCATCACTAATATGTCTTTACACATGAGTTCTTAAAGTGAGAAAAAAGTACTTAAATATGAGATAATGTTATATGATTTTCATGTACATTGTAGCTCCTTTGCTAAACACTTGAGTAGGGCCCACCTTTAGAAAATCCAAACTGCTTGCATCTACCGGGACCTATTGCAGCGATTAAGACATAAATTATTACTCAAAGCAACAAGACCTCCACCATTGATCGACTAGAAACTTGACTACGTGATGAGATTCCATTCCTTCTTTCCGATAAAAAGAGAGAAAAATAAAGTGATAAAATGATCGAAAATTGCATATGGATTTGGATTCAAATCCATAGGACTTATGATCTAGAATTTGGATCAAAGACATTGTTCATGACGTATGTTTGGATCCAAAGTATGGAATCTAAGGCAGACTTGAAATAGAAATTAAAGTCCTATTCAACTCTTAATCTAGACTTTTTTTTATCAAAAGAAAAGGGAGAAGAAAATTGAAAAACTATTAATATAGATTTATCTTGGAGGATACAATCTGACTTGTTAGGAAATGTTTTCTTACATAGACATCCGGACCATCCCCAAAGGTGGGACCCCTGGAATTTCACTAGGCAATCTAACCGGAGCACAGATTGTAAGGGCGCAAGAAACAATCTTTCTAACTTGTTTTCTCCCTTAAGATAAAAGTATGCAACCATTAAGGGCACGTTTGGCAAAAATAATCTCAATGGAATCCTTCCCGCTTTTCTTTCATGCCATGGAAAACCAATGTGTGGTACCAGCACTTACAGAAAACTCCCCGTAACCAAATCATCTGTAGCACAGATTTTTGCGGTTCCACACCCCACCATCAACCCCATAAATCAATGTGTTTTTTAAGGGGGTATTTAAACCCTTTTTCTGCGATGACTCATTGCCTTCAACGCTCTCCCATCTCAAACCCGTCTCCCATCTCAAATCCCTTTTTTACTTTTACGACTAGGAGAGGCAACCAAACGTAATCCGACCGAAGGCGACCAGACCAGATCCAACCGGAGACAACACTGGCTCTCTCTCTCTCTCTCTCTCTCTCTCTTTCTCTCTCTCTCTCTTCAGTCCATTCATCCACATCTTCAAGTCAGTCAGGTAGGGTTTTTATATTTTTCCAGTTTCTTCCCCATTTTGCCTATTTTTTCCTCGTTTGTTTTGTGGGAAAGGGATAAAGACCTCCCTCTGTTTTCTTGATTTCTGTCATGTGGGAATGGACATAAGAAGCCCAAACCCAAAAAGCAACCCATCGATATTCATCAATCCGCTATTTCCAATCTAAATCTTCACCTTTCTGAATATTCCTTTTTTCTAAATCTTCTACTTGCACATGCTTTGAAATTGTTCTTACCATCTCTCTCTTTTTAAAGTTGTCCAAATGTTATTCCCCCATGCCTTAGCCTCCTCCAAGTAATTTCTAACGGTCTGATAAATGAAGAGTTTGTAATGGCACCCATTAACCCCATAAACTTCATTGACTATCATGTATAAGTCCCAAGTAGTCTGATACGGTTTCTATCACATCCAATTGATGGTATCAAAATCTGAAAGACATGGTTTTCTACACCTAGCGTTGGCGTATTAAAATAACTTGAGAATTCCTATTCCAATGCAATTGAAAAAGAAGAAGAAGAAGATTTCACAAATTAAAAAAAGATATTTTTTTGTTACCCTGAAATCTCCAGAGAGCTCATAATGGAGACTGTCGATGAGAGATTGATTGTAGAGTTGTTGGTAAGCTTGAATGATTCTCATCCGTTGATTTGCACTCGGATTGCCTAATATGTCTATGATTGCCTGTTCGTCCGTTGCCCATCCTACCATTCAATGACACGATCATTACTCCTCTAAGAATTGGAATGCTCCACCCTACATGCATGCATGATATAGTCCACTTTGGTTCACGGGCCTCACGGTTTTGTTTCTGGTGGGCCTCATCTCACCAAAAGGCCTCATGCAAGGTAAAGGTGAGACTCTACATATAATCATAGCCACTCTCCTCTCTACAGTCGATGTGGGACTCCAGGGTGTCATAATCTGCCCCTCTTAGGGCTGCACGTCCTTGTGTAGTAGCCTGCCAGCCCTCTTGGCCCGCCCACATGAAAACCTGCCCACTTGCACCTGACCCTGGCAGGGACCCACGCTCGAACTAGTTATGAGTCGGCTTTGATACCATTTGTAGCGCCCCACCCTACACGCATGCATGATATTGTCCGCTTTGGCCCACAGGCCTCACAGTTTTATTTCTGGTGGGCCTCAACCCACCAAAAAGCCTCATGCAAGGTAAGGTTGTAAGCTCTACCATTGCTTGAAGGCAAAGCAAACAATATCATGCAGCCTTAAAGGGGGTGGATTGTGATGCCTTGATCGAAGTCCCACATCGACTATAGAGCTTACACCATTACCTTGCATGAGGCATTTTGGTGGGTTGAAGCCCACCAGAAATAAAACCAAGAGGCCCATGGGCCAAAATGGACAATATCATGTATGCGTGTGGAGTGGGGCGTTATAATCATTTATCATCAACACATGAGGGTATCATTATACATTTTTCAATGTTTAATAGAATGACATAAAAACTTTCCATAAATAGCACGTTATGCAAAACTTGCCATAAATGACAACATATAGAAATATACATAACTGGTGATATGGTAATAGTGTTATGGACATTTTGGTAAGTTGCCTAGCATTCTAATTATGGAAATTCCTACATGTTGTCATTAATAACAAGTTTTGCACAACTTGCTATTTATGGAAAGTTTGTATGGCATTTTATTAACATTGAAAAATGTATAATGATACCATCACGTGTTGATGATAAATAATTGTAATGCCCCACCCTACACACGCATGCATGATATTGTCCACTTTGGCCCATGTATGATGGCTCGCAAACTCGTTCGCGGGACTACTGGGTTCGGCGGATGCGAGAATCCGTGGGGTCCAACCCTTTCGTGATTGGAGACGTGCGAACATCAATTTTTTCTGTATGAGTATGCCAAATTTTCTACTCTACTTGGAAATAAATGTGGTACTCCGTAATTCCATCTTCTCAAGTAGAAAAGAAAATTAACTTCTTTCTAACTTTCATTGCACATGTGTTTAGAAAAGAGACATAATTTGAATTGGGTGCCATAAAAGGTGATTTTTATTTGTTTGCCGTGAAAGGCGATGTTTTTTCCGTGAAAGTTGATTTTGTATTTGTTGTGAAAGGTGATATACGACTCTCATGAAAAGAAAAGATAAGACTTGTGCTTTTTGTATCTCTTTTAAAAATACAAAATACAATGAGAAGAAAGAAAATGGAATCTGATTTCATAGGAAATTGTGGAGACTCGTTTAGATTGATGGTCGCGAGTCGTTTTCAGGCTTCACATCATCCTTCAGATGATAACAGAGAATGCTTTTGATTTCTTTTGGCTTAGCTGAAACCTCAAATTTTTAGAGAATAAGGATCAATAGGAGATTCTATATCCGATAAAAATCTAAGTAGACGGGCTGAAAATTCGCGCTTAAACCATGGAGACAGAAGGAAATGACCTTCGAGGGTGGCCCCCCAAGGGTCTTTGGCCACTCCGTAGTGGTGGTCGTTGCGGAGCTTCTTCAACGGAGGAGAGATCGTCGTTGGAGTGTCGTAGCAACGTTGTAAAGTTTTTGGTTTTCTAGGACTTGTACATCATCATATCATCATGCCTTGGAATGGTGGAAATGGCTTCCTTTTATAGGCTCCCGGTGGCCATTGGGGGAGTTTATGGGCTATAAATGCGTTAATTGCATTAGTGCTCAATGATGGGAGGAGTTATATGTTTTTAAATTTATATTTTCGCAATTCCTTTTCCTTGGATTTTGATTGGTCGTTGGAATATAATGGGCCTTTATTTGCATTTAAACTCAATGATGGGATCGGTTACATAGTTTAATGCCATAATTGTGTTTGACTTGGCCTCTGATTGGGTCGTCTATAATAATGAGCAATCAACTACATCAACTTGTCATAAAATGGGTTATTAACTGCATTAAGTAGCCATCAAAGTACTTGAAGAGTTGTGGGCCACACCGCGTCTTTTGGACCTACACTCGCGACGTAGGGGGCTTTGATCACCGGTGGATTTTTCATGCCGATTGTTGTCGGATGATCATGTAATTTCAGACATTGATTGCTACTAATGGGCCGGTACCATCTGTCCTGTTGATTTCTCGATCGGTCGGGCAGAAAGTGTGCTTTCTTGGTCGGCCAATTGGGGATTTCGAAGTGTTCGATGACGAACCTATAATTTCAATGGCAAATCCATGATGTCGTCGAAGATCGACGGATCTCGTGTCTTGAAAATCTGATTTTTGGAAAATCACAAGGGCCAGACAGTTTGAAATATGAGAAGGCACCCAAAAAATGCATTTTTGGCGGAAACCCAATGATCCGGATTTCCAGGGTTGCCGGCGACCATGGGGCACCTTTGGCCCTTTCGGTCGTCTTTTTTTGTCGTCTTTTGGTTTTTTCTTTTTTTTTATTCTTTGAAAATTTTCTTGGTATTTTTTGTACAATTTTTGGCATGATTTCCCTACAGAGAACTTGATGAGTAGTTGTGTAGATCAGAGGGCAAAGTTTCTGTTTTTCTGGGAAAGCCGAAGACTTTGTCGGTAGAGGTGTCGATTTGCCGTCAAAAGCCAAAACTGGGTCAAACAATGTCAGAATGACTTGAAATTTGAGGTGAAGATTCATGGGCAATAAATAAGACCAACCACATGCTTTCATTTGAGTTTTGAAGCCATGTGGGGTCCTATCGCTAGTAGACTTGATTTTGTTGCGATGAAGATGCTGCGTTTTGAAGTACGGTCAAACGATTCTCGATTGAACTGAAACTTGACTGGGAGCCTCTTGAAATTATTTTAAGATGATCCATTAGCTCCAATTTAGAAATCATGGTCCCAAGGGGCTCTGCGCCGGGAGGCCTGATTTAGCTTCTGGGAGGTCGAAGTCTGGTCAAATGAAGTTGAAATGACCTAAAACTTGACATGTAGTGCCTTTGAAGTATTTTGAGACCATCCATGTGATTTATTTGATGAGTGATGGCCTCAGTGGTTTCTGCCGCCGAGAGGCTTGGTTTTACTGTTTGAGGGTTAATGTTGGGTCAAACGTTGTCAGTTTGATTTGAACTTTGACATAGAACCGCTTGAAAGTGTTTTAAGACAATCCACAGGCTTTGATTGAAGACTTTATGTCTCTGATGTTGTTGTCGCCGGGAGGATTGGCTTTTTGCATGCGGAATGCGGCTCTCTGTGTTTTGGGCCAGACAATGTTAGAATGGCCTGGAGTTTGTTGTAGAGCTTTCTAGTGGCATTTTGAAGTCAGCCGTGTGCTCTGTCTTGTGAAATAAAGTTTCCAGCTTCATTGCCACTAGGAGCTCTTATTTTGCTACGACAAGGGTGACATTAGGCCAAATGATGTCGAAATGGCCAAAAACTTTATGTGTACTCTACTTATGACTATTTTGAAGGATCTTGAAGTTTCTGGATAATTCTAACAAGATCTAATACTTGAACTAGCATTGCCTGTTGTGGTCGAATGCAGCTTCATGTAGCTTCTTGATGTTTGAAAGGGTATGAAGGGGCAAAGTGACATTTTTTGTTTCATTTTTGATGGGCAGAGAAGACCATTTGTTGTTGTCAATTGAAAGAGTGAGAGAGAGTCTTGGTCTTTTTTTTTTTTTTTTTTTTTATGACAGGAACTCTATGAATGTTGCTATAGTAAACGAGCCATTACTAAACTATTGTATCACGTGTTTAACTGCTTGGTATTTTCTATGAGAGGGTGGTGCCTTACTAATACGATTGTATAATGTGTTTTAAGATTTCTCTTTGCATGTAATCTGTATTAGAACTAGATGCATTGACATGTATGCATGATTATTCATTTTAGGCATGAACGTGTGATAATTCATGACCTTTCTTTTACGATGTATGCAATCATGTTGCATGGTTTAATGGGTTGTTTGGACATCCCCTAAAAATAAAATAGGGTTATCTAAACTACTATTTTATTGTATTTTTATTGGAATTGGAGACATTGGCTTGTACATTGGACATTTGCAGTTACATGCTCAAGAAAACACATGATTTTAATGGAGTTGAGAACAAAGTAATTGAACGAGATTACAATAAGAACCTTGACTTAGGGAGAGCTTATTAGAGGCCATGAGAATATTAAGAAAGTATGAATTTGGAGTGTTTCTCC
This sequence comes from Persea americana, assembly GCA_029852735.1. NCBI lineage: Eukaryota > Viridiplantae > Streptophyta > Magnoliopsida > Laurales > Lauraceae > Persea > Persea americana. The sequence continues at coordinate 23,897,847 of CM056816.1, forward strand.
ACTCAATGGGAAACATAGTGGTGAGAACCCAAGAATGTACCCAGTTTATGGGATAGGGCTTTGATGATTGGTGATGAAAGATGAATTTGAAGGTCTCGTAGTTTATGGGCTCCCGTAAAATGTTGTTTATGGGAAGTAGGTGGGGTTCAACTTTATTATGGTAAGAAACTTTTGAGTGTTCTTTTACAATCAAAAGATGGGTGGTTTATCAAATCAACAAATATGTAGAACTTTTTTTTGTTTAATACTCAACGAAAGATGTAGGATGTCTCAACCAAGTAGCTCTCAAGCCACAAGAGGATCTACTCTGAGAAACATGAAGTGGACGGACACAAATGATGTAGTACTCCTCCACATCATGCTTGAAATGTGCAAAGAAAGTAAAGTTATTCCTGAGGGGTTTACCTCGGAAAGAGGGGTCTAATAACGAAGGAAATGCAAACAAAGTTTCAGCCATAATTCAACAAAGATAAGTTGAAGAATAAGTTCAAGTGCTACAAAAAATGGTATAGTTCGATGAAGGCTATGCTAAACTTAACTGGGTTTGGATGAGACGAAGAAAGGAAAAATGTCACTGTAGAAGCAAGGGTGTGGGATGATTACATACAAGTGAGATCTTTATTCAATTTATAAAATCTTTTTGGGAAATGCAAGTATGAATTTTTTTCTTTGTTATTATTTTGGAATGCAGGCACATCCTAGAGCCACTATGTATAGGTCTAGATGCATACCTGGCAACTACATCATGTATGAAATATTAGCAACTCAATTGTTGATGGTTGAGAGGAATTAGTTGCGAATGATATTACTTGATCACCACCTTCCATACATAACGATGCCTTGAATGAAAATGACCTGAATGATGATGATGATGCCACCCCCCCACATTGAGGAGGCTGGGGATGAGCACAGCTCTATAACTAGGGGGTGTAGTGCTGCCCCTATAGGCTCCTCCCATCAAACAACAAGGCGCCAAAGCGCAGGGGATGCAATGGTGGCAGTCGTCCAAAGCATGGAAGATGCGATAAACACAATGACAAGGAATACATTTGAAGAGCGAATGAAGAAGGTGTGGGAAGCAATACTTCCCCTTGATCTAGAGCCGATAATGAAGTTAATGGCGTTTCGACAACTAGAAAATGAAGAGAATGCCTCATGGTTTTTGGCCTTAGATAACGAATATTGAAAGCTCTTATGCTTAACTTCCTTAAGAACTAACTTTCTTAACATGTTTAACACTGGTGTTTTGGGTTATTATCTTGGACTTCTAATTGCTGGTCTTGGTGGGCTTGTTGGACTCATACATGCTTTCCTTTTTGTTTGATCATGTATAACTTTATTTACACTTAATGCCTTTTTAATTGTTGGAATGTAATGAATACTTTTATTCAATTTTATAGAATGTTATGACTTATTTCAATTGGTTATATCTATCTTCACTCGCAGCACGGATAGACAGGATCTTCTATTACTTTTAACTAGTGTCATTACGTCAACATGTCTTTTATGGTACCGTTACCAATATTTCACCAAACATAAAGTTCATGAATCCGCACAAAGTGGAATGACTTATTTCAATGAGATCTTGATTCGACACCCTCATAAATGTCTTAACATTTTCAAAATGAGTAGTGGTTATTTTTTACTATTGGCCAATGAGCCAATTTATAGGGGACATTTAAGAGATTCTCGAACAATGTTGGTGGAAGAGCAACTCGTAATATTTTTATTCACTGTCGGCGACAGCCAAAGAAATCGCGTAATGTAGAACTTGTTTCAACATTCAGGAGAAATAATAGGCCGAAACTTTAATTTGACACTGGATGCAATTGTAAAATTTGCGCCATATTTTGTGAAGTAGTTCGAAGGGAAGTGTCGACCTGAGATAGCGAATAATCCTTTGTTCTACCCATCTTTCAAGGTAAATATTTTAACGATAATGAATTGTAAGAAACCATATGCCATATTGTGATACATGTTCTACCTATTTATAGGATTGTGTCGGAGCAAAAGACGATACACATATCCCAGCATGGGTTAGAATTGAAGATCAAGTCCGCTTTCACAATAAAAAGGGAGGATTGTCACATAATGTTATGGTTGCTGCATCATTTGATATGTGTTTGCAATATATCTGTGCTCGGGAAGGATCAACCTCGAATTTGAAGATTCTACAAAATGTGGTTTGGAGATGGGCCCGAATAGGTTACGTGCTCTAATTGGTAGTAAACTTTTAGCCCTTTCTCATTAAATACATAAAGCCTATTATGTTTAAGGCATAACATGAATGTCCCAATTTTGTTTTATAGGAAAGAATTTTCTTGTAAATGCAGGTTATGCAAACACGCGGGGTTTTTAGTGCCCTTTCGTGGGGCTCGGTATCACCTTAAAGAGTGGTCCACAGTGCAAGCGCCTAAAACTGAACATGAATTGTTCAGCTTGTGGTATGTAAAGTTGCGCAATATAGTGGAGAGAACATTTGCAGTGATAAAACAACCATTTTCCCTTCTCCAAACTCCTCCAAGATATCCTATCAAGACACAAGTAAAGATCATTGTGGCATGTTGTGTTGTTCACAACTTTATCTGTCGATGGAGTCTTGACGATGAGTTATTCAAAGATTTATTGAATGAGATGATGGAAGAGGCTGATCTTAATGATGAATAAGATCACGATATCAAAGAGGATAATGTTGCTGGTCCTACTGATGCAGATAGACAATTTATGATATATTTTGGAGAAAATATATCTAAAGATACGTGGGAAGCTAGGGGGAAGAAAAGCTTGATAGATTTTGGGGTCTTCCTTCTTTTTTGGTTATAAATCTTTTTGTAAGTAAAATTGATGAAGAGGTTTTTTGGCTGGCCCAACCTATGGGCATGTTTTTTTAGTGGTCCAGCTCCACCTTGGTTGTGTCTCTAAGCTAAGATGCAAGTGGGGTGGAGCTGCTTCTTATTTTTTTGTGTATTTAGCTCTTTCCTTTGGAAATATATACTTATCTTTTCTTTAAAAAACAAACCACTTCACTCTTTGTTAATGGATTGGTTGTGATAGATGCAAACTTTTTTGGTATTTTTCAATGTGATGGATGTTGAATTGCGCCATTTTGTTGTTTCATGGATGTCAAACAACACGAAGGAACTTTTCCCTTCTCAGAGTAAGGGGCCTCAGTGTTGGACCATTTTCAGCACTGCTGCTTATGCAGAAAGAAATAAAGTTCCACAGGTTGGTTAAGTGTAGTATGATTTTATTGTCTCAAGTAGATGGGCTTCTATTTATTTATGATGTGATTGGTGGAAAGGTGGGTTCTTCTTTAATGCCTTATTTTTCTCTGATTTATATGAGAGATTGATGTGAGTTTGATTGAGTTTGGTTTGTTTTTCAACTTTGAAAAGCTTGGAAATGATGTTCTTGATGAGAAATTAATTGAATTGTTATTCCATAAGCTTTTGGGAGCTTATATATAGAAAGGATTTATTTTTCTGGAGATTAGGTGTTTTGATGTTTTTTATGAAGAGAGAAATGAAATGGTTCCTTTTCAACATGTTGGGATCCAATTCACGTTTTCATATCTTTGGGGAGAAAAGCAATAGATTGTGAGTTGTTGTACTGTGGAAAATAACACGACTGAGTATAAGGAAGTTGATGTTGTTAATGTCACAGTTCTCTGAAGAATATCACAAAAGTAAATGCATTAGATGCTGTTTATGACAGTCCTGAGGATGTTCCTAAAGATGTAATGAAAAAGCTATTTTTTGTTCTTTAGTTTGTGTATTTGTGGGGAATTACACATGCATATGTTATTGTTGCTCGCTTTCTTGCATTGTACCTAGTTTGATTGGTTTGGCTTGACAATACTTTGTAGTGGTTAAATGAAGTCTTATCCTTATTCCATTTCCCCTAACTTCATGTTAATTTTAAAGAAATAATTCCCCGCAATAGGTCATTGAACCTCTCTTGGTGACATTCCGAAATGCATATCTAGCAGCAATGTCAGCATCAAGCTATTCTTTTGTGTCTTTTGCTCAATCATCTCGTTTCTCTAATGAATCCAAGCAAGATTTGGTTTAGGTTATACTGTTTCGGTCTCTACCCTTATTTCCTTTTTTGGATTTACATATGCAACTAGTGGTACTCTTCAAATGTAAAATATGCTAAGTTGGAGGAATTTTGCATTTTGCTATTTTGCTGTTCGGGATTTTAGATTTCTCACTTTTTTAAGATTTCTTTCTTTGTGCACGGGCTTTTCTTTTAATCTATGAGTTCTTTATGTGATTTAACTTGAAGTGGAGAATTTGGGATGTATTTGATCTTGGCCTTGCTTCATGTAATGCATAAAGATCAAGTTTTTTCTTCAGTTTATTAGTGGAATACTAAAATCTTCATTTAAGCTAAAGTCATTACTCATGTGGCGTTTCTCCTTCTTGTTCGTATCCACAGTTTGCAGAGAATGTAAGCATATATGGCCGAAATGGTATTTTTTTTCTTCACCAAAGTTGTTATAAATTTATTTGGATTTCCTTTTTGAGTTTTTTTCGCAGTTTCATTGAACTTGATGTTTTATTGGATGAGAATGACGGGCAGGGTTCGATATAGCTGCAGTAGCTACAGCGTGGATGTATATCCAATTGAATGTCACCCCATAGTTGGGGGATTTTCAAACTGCATTTACATCTTGCAAAATCCTTGGAGATAATAAATTCATTTTCTTTTCAGTTTTACCCTTTCAACTAAAGAGTCATTTGCAATGTCATTTTATCTTTTGATGAAAAAATAAGGGCCCCACTTCAACATTTTTCCTACATAAATATAAAAATGAGACCCTCATCTCTCATGCTTACAGAAAAGCTCCCCTAGGTTTCTTACCTCTTTAATATCAACTATCAAATTAAAGTTTTTCTTATATAATCCTAGCATCTTGAATTGAAGTGGGATCCACCTTTAAATGGATTATCTATAAGCCTGATTAAAATTAAAAAGAATAAATAAATAGTTGAATCAAATCAAATGGTATGGCTCTTATGGATGGTACAACTCTTTAATTGAAATAGTACTTGGCCGTGGTAGGAATAATCACATGCATTAATGCACTATTTTTTTTTAACTGGCCAATCCAACAGCTGGGAAAGCTTAGATTGAGATAAGATTCGAGGATGCCTTATATATTCGTAGGGAGTTTATTTTGAATGGTTTGGATTATAATAGGCGGGTTAAGCCCAGTGTGGAGAATGAGGATTCATTGATTTAAAGATGAGCGTGCCACACTGTGTGGTCCACCGTCTCCTCCCACAGGTTTAGTGATAAACGTCTATGACAAACTAAAAAAACTAAATTTCTATAGAAAACCAAAAAATTCTAATGAAATTCTATATGTAATACTATAGTAATATTAATATTAGTATTAATAGCAGTACATGTAAATTAAAAAAGGTTGGAAAAAACATTAATTCTCAATAATGAACATAATATTAATATTATGATTTAGTTAAAATAAATGGTAAATCTCATTATCAACATGCTTTATAAGCGGGCCCCATTGAGGAGAGTAATTATTTGTTGCCCACTTAGATTATATGAGAATACTAAGTAGATCACATAATGATTGAGCCCAAATAATGCCTGAGCCCATGCCACATTTTTAATATTTAATTGCTTGATTATTGTACTCCAATGTGTAATTCTTTTTATCATTAATTGCTTAATATTTGTTTAAAATAGGGAACATTTTTTGTTATTTTATCTTTTCATTATTCATTTAAAATGTGTAGCATAGTTTTTATTTAATAGATTAATCTTTTTTTTTTCCTATCATGTATAATAGAATGGTGATTTTGAGTAGTTTAGATGTTACAATGTAGGCTCATTATTAGTAAATTGGACCTAACTTTGTGTAATAGAACATGGGGTCTATATTTAAGAATTATTTCATATGTTGCATTAAAAAAAAGGTCCATCTTTAGAAATAATAATATGAGATTTGCCTTTAGAAGTTATAACATGAAACCCATCTTTAGTATGGCCCACATTTTACTAAAATTAAAGGCAGGCCTTGTTTTTTTAATGTGCATATAGGTCCCACCATTAAGAATTATAACATGAATCCAGCTTTAGAAATTATAATTTGGCCTCATATTTTTGGAATTATGATAAATGGGACCCACCTTTTTATCTCATAAGTACTTGAGAGTTTGTAAAGGGTAATATTGGCAACTAGTTTTTTGAGGAATTATCAAGGGTATTTCTGAAAATAATTAGATTTATTTAGGTACCCATGTTTTGAGGCAAAGCATTAAAAGTGCCCTTCTTGAATTCATCTTCCATATTGACGTGCCATTATCTTATTGGATGGATAGAGAGGCAGCATTATGTTAGTGTGCATCGTTGCTGTACCCAAGCCCTGGCCCGAGAATGACATGAGCTTTAAATTAGGAATTTGACTAAATGGCCTTGGTCATCACGTGCTTAGTCCAAAAGGATGTCTGGGCAGTTACGAAGATTTGATGCTATGAATGAGCTGTCCATTGAGAATTATTTGTATCGAGAATCTTCGTTCTTCGTGAAAGTCACATGCTGGGAATGTGGCTTATCACTGAGATCATCTTTTACCTGCTTAATAGACTATAGTGGTTGTTTTTATCTTTGATGCTGTGGAATTTGCTTTACTGAAGTGGTAAATTCCTTCTTTTTCGGAAACTCTAAAATTTTAGGGGTTCCTTTTTTATTTTGTTTTGGTGAAAGAGACTTTCCAAGGGTTCAATTGCGAGGCTTTGGATTATGCAAATAAAAACAATCTTGAAGTGTGACAGTTTGTCCATCGTGGGTTATGGGGTCACTGTTGCAACATTTCATCAATGCAGTGAAGTTTTCATCTAGTTGTTGCAAGGTTTATGTTACTCATTTTTTTTCATCAAGTTGTTGCGAGGTTAGTTGCCCATAAATACTGCTGATGTAAATCAAAACTTAAAACGAGAAAAAAATGAAAACTAACAAAGCATCAAGAGAGCACTTTCATTTTCAATCGCACGAATATTACTAAGTATTTGTCAGTTGGTGTGTATGAAAATCAATTGAGAGGAACTTCCCATTTGTTGCTGGAAGAATTACCTGATCTCTAGACATTTTATTTATTGAGATAAAGCCTTGAACTAACCTTTTCGTTACATGTTCTCTTTCATGATTCTGCATCATAGGGAAACTTTAGAAAGTCGAAAATAGTGAGAATGTGTTTGTAATGTTCATGATGCAGCTGAAGCGCTGCTATTGGTATTTTGAAACCGGCCCCACGGCAGGGATGCTACCAGTTGTTATGCCAACATGGGTGCTGGACTCTGTAGTTGCTAATGGTGTTTCGGATTATAAGTGTTAGGACTTTTTGTGCCCATTTGGAAACTCTATTTTCAACCTCTTAATATCTTAAAGAGGATTCAAAACGTATTAAGAATGTTTGGAAGTGATTTTTGAAAATCTACTTCAATGCACATAAAGTGGAAATTCCTCTGATTAGGCTAGCAAGGAAAATGACCTTAATTGGAACAGACCTGCCTATCTGAAGCGGAAAGACGGACGGATGAATAGTGTTTGGACGGTGGTTTTACTATCATTGTTCTTTCTTTTTTGGTTTCTTAATATGGGGTGGTAAACAATGATCCAAACCGTTAGGAGTGTTAAGAAGGCCAGAAACGACTCATAAGTCAAATTTCATCCGTTGACCTATCACGGATCTTGAGTTTTTGTAAAAGAAAACTCAGTCCTATAGATCTTAATTTTTGGAATTTTTGTGGGGCCCGTGATCATGATCTGAACTGTTAGCCCTATTTGGAATGACAAAATCAACTATGAGATCAAAATCAGTCTTTGATTCTAGGTGGATCTCGAGAAATTTACTAAAAACTGATCAACCGTTGGTTTACTTGGCCAAAGAGGCTAGGTTTTGGGCATCTTTGCACACAGTTCATTCTGCCTCAAATTTTCTCAATTGTAGTCCCACAAACTATGACCTGGACCGTACAAAATCTTGAAAATATAAAGAGAGGCCACCATACCGAAATTCAACCGTTGATCCTTCACGGATCTGAAGATAATTTGCAGAAAAAGTGAATTATTTGATCTAAATCTCTGGACTTTGTGGGCCCTATACCAAGATCTGAACCGTTGATCCTCTTTGGAATACTAACAAAGACAACGGCGTCAAAAATCAACCTCTGATTCATTTTGGATATTGAGAAATTTACAAAAAATCATGCACCGTCAGATTTAAAAACTCTATTTCAATTAGTTTTTCTATCTAACCAAACAGTCTATTTCAAAAGCATCTATTTCAAACAGGGAAATTCGAAACAGATCTATTTGAGACAGATCTGTTTCATATGGATAAGATTTGCACAACAGGGTTTATATATACCTTTTTGTTATGTCAATACTAATAGTGCTTTGAGTAGTAAGCTTTTAACTCTTTTACACTTCTCTGTCAGGTTACTACAAAGTACTATCTTCGCTTTTCTCCATACCGCATAGAGTCCACCTATGGTTTCCATCTCACACATTATTACTAATCTGACTTCTTCAGTGAGAGAGAATCAGAAAAAAAATACTATATGGAGTCAATAATTTTTTATGGTTTTCCTTTTATTTTCTTTTTCTTAGTTGGTAAAAAGGGCATTGGGATTGTTAGTTGCATCTATATAGTGAATATCAGGTTTTGCTTGGGCATATTGATTATGCTTCCATATGGCTGACTTATGGGAGGTCTAGGCGAAGTATAATGGCCAGCACTTCATGCTATTCATCATACCAACAGAAGTTCACACAGGTAATTGCATTAATTTATTTAAATCCAATGTTTCTTTGCTGAGATTTATATCACTTCCATTTTATTTGATTGGCAGATCAAATGATATGGCTGTTCGAATTGGCAGAGATATGACTTCATTTTTCCATGCCAATATTTTGGATTTTATGGGTACCAACTACAGTGGTGAGTTCTGTTCTGAACAAGATAAAACATAATGCCATTTTGAAGTACCTATTAGTTTGAAGTCATCATCATCCCAGGCTCACACACACAGATTTAGTTTTTTTTTTTTTTTTTTTTGGGTAAAAACACACATTTGGTTATGGGTCTTGTTTGCATCGTTTTGGGATTAGTTCTAAGTCGTATCTTTTCATGTATAAGCTTGTGTTACCAGATTAGTTATGGATCATGCCAGCAAGACATGCATCTTCGATGATTTTGGGTTCAATGAGTCTCGCTAGAAAACACTGGGCCTAGGATATGTTGTTTTCATGATTGATATGTTTCAGATGGTCGCTTAGATAAGCATACACTAGGCCAGAATGTTCTCTTCTGACCTGCAGGTCATATTATTATATGAGTTGCAACCTCCCATAGTACATTTGGGCCCTGAGCAAGTGCAAATGAGATCACCCATGGCTTGAGCACGTGCAAATGAGATCATCAATGCAATAGTTATTTTCATGATTGATGGTTTTTTATTTTTATTTATTTTTTCTTTTGTGGATTTCTCGCTCGTTACCAAATTTGGATCCTAAGGAATCATCATTGATTCTTCCGTGCTCGCCAAACATGGAATGCGATGAATCCTCTTTGAAAATTTGGCCTTAACACAGGCTCGGCCGGTCCGAACCAACTAATCTTAACTAGATTTCAATGACAATGATTAAACTAGTGATTAATCCTAAAACCGACTAAAAGAAAGCAATCTAATGTGATCAATATCAATCATAAAATACCGCAAGTCCACGGGTGTCTAGATGAGACAGTGGCAATAACAGGTCGAACCCACAGGGAGGTAATTTAAGAAACTTTTAGATTAAGAAAACTAATTAACTAACAATTAAGGAAAGTTTTGAGTATTTAGAAATAAAAAAAAGAAACTAATTTAGAAATTCGAAATCTAGCAATTAATGAAAGTGATTAGAGCATAGGAATCCAATAAGCATTTGCAAATTATTTATGAAGTAACCCTTACTTGTTCTAATTTTTACTTCAAATCAAAGACAAATCAATGTTTTTAATTTGAAAAATCTAACTTTAAAAACCCTTTTTTTTAACTATAAAACTCAAAATCCAAGACTTCCTTCACCTCATAAAAGAATAAAAATAATCTAAGCACTACCCATCAAAAGTAAGCATAAACCATCAAAAGATCTAAATCCTAAGCATGGCCTATCAAACCTAAGCATGAATAGTCAAAAATTAATTTTTATTTTCAGAAATTAAGAATGGAAGTTTGCCTATGGCACGAAGACAAGTCTACTAATCATTAAGAACATAACATATGGAACTAAATTAGATTAACTAAATAAATAAAAAGCAATCACTTATCTTCATCCATCACTCTAATCAAAATTAGCCTGCCATTGCAAAGAGGACTTCTTGATTTGTCATTAAAGATTGCATCTTTACAACTTCTCCTTCAAGTACTTGCTTGGACAAGGCCCAAAGCTACTCAAAATAAAAAAAATATGGAGAACTAGAACTAGAAATAGAAGAGGGAAAAGAAGAAGAAGAGAGACAATGGCTTGGCCACTTTTTGAAGGAGAATAGGCCTTTTTTTTTTCCTACACTAGTGGCCTCCTTTTATAGTTTTGCACTCCTCTTTTGGTTAAGAGTTGTTTCCTTTTAGAAATGATTCTTGGCTTAGCTTTTAACCAAAGCTTCTCACTTAGGCAACAATTTGAATTGGAGAGGATTTGTTACTAAGTGTAGTCTCTTGGCCTCCAAGTCTTGGAAAATTGAACTCCTCAAAGATCTCTAATGCTGCCAATTTTGAAACTTTTTGCAATTCCCGCATAGAATTAGAACAGGTAAATTCCCGAGGTCATATCTCCCTCAATATAGCTCCAATTGACAAAGTCTTGAGCTCCACGGATATATACTCGAAAAGATCTTTCCAACGGTACGTAGATTGGCCAATCCGACACGCAGGTTGAAAGTTGTGACAATTTCAATTTGCTGCGCTTGAAAAATCCGGGAATAATTTGCACACATGGAAGCTTCTATATTTGGCATGCTATGGGATGTGTGGGACCCATGTTGGACGTCCAAGGTATGCTTGGACTCTTTATTTTCTTTCTTATTTGATTCGCTTCCCACAGTTGGCCCGCTTCCTCACTTGCAACATTGACTAATTAACTCCTCTTGCGAAGTTTCTAATTCTCTTTCTTTCTTGATTTTGGTTTCCAAATTTAGCAAGATCTTTCCAAATTAGAACTTCTTCTTTCCTCTTTCAGAATTTCTTATCTTCCCAACTCCACCAAGATGTCAAGATATGTGGGCCCACCACGAAGGGTGTCCCGCCTTTGATCTCTCTCAAATTTCACCAATGCAGATTCCACTCTTGATTTCTCCTACATGAATAAAATTAAATAATGTCAATAATAAACAAGTGTGAGCAATCTAGATGGATTATGCATGGGACCCTACATGCCTACTTAATGCACTGAAAATACACAACTCTCAAAAAATAACACATGGTGTCAAAATTAGCAGTTATGCATTAGTGAAGCCAAAGAACTAATTTTTGGGTGATGAATGAGATGAAAATCCCTAATTTCACAAAAGTCATGCAATGTAATGAATTTTGACCAAATTTGACTAAGATTCCAACTCTGATGCTCAAATGCATGAAAACATGAAATTAAGTGTAATTTTATGCAATTAACCTAATTAAGTCCACAAATGTATATGAAATGATGAATGAAAGCTACAAATTTGTGGACTTATCACAATCCACATAAAGAGAAGGACACAGGATTTATACATGGAAAACCCTACTCGGGAAAAAAAACCACGGGCCTTATTGTCTAGGCCAACAAACAACCAAGTACTATGTAAAGAAAGTTACAAGTAACTCACAACCCTTCCCAGTTGAAACTCAACCTAGGGACTGCGCGATCTTGTTGACTACTCGCCATGCACCTTCACCGTACTTGAACCGAACGCCTCGAAGTCGTCTTCAAGGATTCTTTACTTCAGAGGAGTAGAATGGAGCATAACCAAAACCTTGACCTTTAGCACTGTAGATGATAGCATTGAGGCAAGATGGATCTCTCAAGTTCTCTCTAGGGTTTGATCTTGATAGAGAGGTAAAGTTGAATAGAGAGATAAAGGCTTTATATAGGCCTAGATTCGTGCCTCAATTGTTAGAAGTTGATTAGGATCAGCAATACCAACTTGAGACAAATCAGGAGACAGTTCTGCACAAGTTTCTATTTTGGAGCCCAGGTTCGCTCCAGCGGACAAGCTTCTATCTTCAAGAATTTGAACTTCAGACGATCGCTTGAGCGATCAAATAAGTTAGGTCGAGTGAAGAAGCTTCTGTCTTGGGTTCACTCGAGCGAATGTAGGATCGCTCGAGAGAACTTCATTTTGCCTTTGGCGTTGAGGATCCACTCGAGCGAATATAAGGATGGCTTGAGTGAAAGAGCTTCTGTGAGGGGTCGCTCGAGTGAATTGAGGATCGCTCGAGTGACCAAAGTCAGTTCCATATTAAACTCGATTTCTTCACTGATGATCTTGGGCAGTCCTTTTCTAATCAAACTTACATTATAGAGAGTCCTGATTTTGTCCATTACCCAATGATTTAGCCAACCTAAAATCTTACAATCTCCCCCTTTGGCAATTCATGGACAAAACTCCTAAATACATAAAATGCTACCCAAAAACCAAGCCTAAACTAACTTGGAATAAAAGAGTGTCTGTGCCTGTAAAAACCTGCTTAGCTTGTCATAAGATCAAATATAAAAATAATCGAAGTTAAAGTCAAGACAGAAGCATATAAACAAGGATATCAGATAAACAATGCTCCCTCTTTTTGTTTAAGAAGTGACAAATAATTAGAGAGAAGGATCCAAAAAATAACAAACAAAACAAACAATCAAGTCCAAGACAGACAATAATCAAGTTCAAAGAAGCAATAGAAAATAGTTTTCAAATATATATATATATAAAAGGAACCAATCACTGAGGTCCCAATCGTGCCAGGATAGCTGCTAGTTCTGCATCAACAGCATCGAATCTCGCACCAACAGCGTCGAATCTCTCGTCAACATGCGCAACCAAACCTTGCATCTGAGCTGTCAGCTGATCAATCCGGTCTTGGGGTGCCTGTTGCTCTCCCTGAACCTGTGCAGCTGGCGCAGCCTCTTCCTCAAGAGCTTCATCACCTTGAGGAGCATGTGGGACATGGGCAGTCGATAGCGCAAGAGTATGAGAATTGATCGGATTTCTAATCTTCTGAGTGACATCAGTGCTCCTTTTCGGAACGTCCTTATAAGATAGGAACTCAGAAATTGAGACGCCAAATGGGAGAATCGAGTTCTTTTTTGCAATCAAGGTCTTGATCATAGTTTTCAAAATGACCTAAGGAATGTTAGCCCATTTCCCTGTCCCGATGCAATACAGCAAATAACCGTGCCTTTGGGTAACATCAGAAGTATGGCCTCTCGGTTCCAGATTGTGACAAACAAACCGATTGAGAGATCGGTATTCAGCTGTCAAATTCCCATGAGGGATAATACCACCAGGCCAAGCAGTGACGGCTCCACAAATGATGGTGGCCACATCATCATAGTTAATCTGAGTGTGTGCAAGGATGGGATAATATGGATTCACAACCACAGGGATATCAACGGATTCAATTATATCAACTGCAGCAATCGTAATCTACTTTCCCCGTACAAATGTTTTGATGCTGTCGGAATCCTCAACCTCCATATTGTTGTAGAATTCTCTAACCCAGTCGACATAAATCTTTGACGATTCAAATTTAACCAGTGAGTACCAGTTGCGATTGGCAAGACTCCTGAAAACAAGTTTATCATGTAGTTCCTCAGCTACCTCTCTTTCCGATTCCACACTTCTGGATTGAAACTAATCGTGAAACTGTGTAGCTTTAGCCAAAGAAGGAAACCTGTTGTGGTCAAAAGTAGACTGAGAAGAGGAAGATTCGGCATGAGTTTTCTTTTTGGGAGCCATGAGTGGAGTCTGAAAAATTCAAGAACACACTTTCTAAATCAGTGAATGCGTGGAATCAATGCACAAACCCTATCAGAAAATACTAAGCTTTGCTAAATCCCTGTAAAAAAAAATATGGGTATCGCCACCAATCTCCAAATACCACACATGCCACCACCAAATCCCTACAAAAGAAATGGGCATAACCACCTATCTCTGAAATCCACGCAATCCCATCCTTCCATATGCCTTCCACAGAAAAAGCACAACAGTCACAGACTACATTCACATCTAGAATCCAGACTTTCTCCACACAAAAAAATCATGACTATAATCCATTTCACAACATTATTTGAGAATATTCACCATACCAAACCATTCACCATATTTGAAAGATTCGAAACGCAATCCACTAGAAAAATCTTAGTGCAATCGTTGTCTCATTACGAAGGAACCAAAAAATAAAATAAAATGATGCATGAACATATGGAGATGAAGGAATGCAAAAGAGAAACAAAATAAGAAATCCTAAATCATATCAAATGAAAGCATTGGAACAAAATAGGAAATAAAAAAAAAAGAGCAAGATGGGATCTTAACGAAAAAAGAGAAAAACAAAAACCTAAACAAGGATGTTGAATCGACACAAGGAGAAGAGGAGAACCAGAAGGAAAACGGAGAAGGAGAAGACGCAGAGAGACGAAGAAAAGAAGAGGAATGAAGAGGAGTCGAAAACGGGAAGAAAAACTACTGGCGTGCAGTTATTCGCAGGTTCGCTTGAGCGAAGGTATGGTTCACTCGAGCAAACTCCTTGAGATTTGAACTCATTAATTGTAGTGCGTGAAAACCCACTAACGGCTATAAATTGGTCAAAACACTCCATGAAACACAGTAATGAGAGAAAATCTTCATAAAGTTAATTGCACAGTGTATATGTGAACAGTATGACCAAAAACAAGAGAAAAAAAATTAAAACAAAAATTAAAAAACGTGTGTGTGTACAACTCCCCCTAAATCTTCTCCAAATGAACTTCGCTATTGCATAGGGAGCACACCCATCAAAAACAAGTTAAATAATCCATCTTTTTCTCATTTATAATGCCCCTTTTTTTGTAGCTCTATTTTTGCAATATTTCTCCCCTTTTTTTTATCACTTTTTGTGATTTTCAATTTCTTTGCACAGTCACTTTTTGTGACTTTCTTTATTTTTTTTTTTTGTTTTGCACAAGCAGGACAGAGAGGCGAACCATCATAGGTGACTTTCACACTAATGAACATGGTTTCCTTCTCCAAATGAAAATTACTAATCAAGTGGCAGCTATCACACACATTCTCAGGTAGCCCTAATCCTCCGATTCAAGATGACTATCATGACACCTCTTAAAGCAAAAGGGAGGAGAGTAACGTGTGAAAATCAATATTGATCCATGCAGCGCAAAATAAAAAAATAAAAAAATTGGTCATGTGAAAAAATGCATGTGCAATTAAATAAGCGAAAATTAATGGAGTTTAGGGAATCAGAGAAATCCCTAGAGATTTGCGTAGAGATGCAAAGCGCGTTGCATCGAATGGTTTTGTAAAGATGTTAGCTAGCTGATTTTCAGTAGAAATGTGAGGCAATGATATAATTTTCTTTTCCACTAAATCACGAATGAAATGATGCCTAATGTCTATATGTTTGGTTCTAGAGTGTTGTACCGGATTTTTGGAAATATCGATTGCACTCTGATTATCACAAAACACAGACATTGTTTCTTGCTAAATTCCATAGTCTTGCATCATTTGTTTCATTCAAAGAAGTTGTGTACAACAACTTCCTACAGTAATGTATTCAGCTTCAGCAGTCGACAAAGATGTCGAAGTCTGCTTTTTTACTATGCCATGCCACCAAATTATTTCCAACAAAGAAACATCCACCGGAGGTACTTTTCTGTTCATCTACACATCCAGCCTAATCAGCATCAGAAAAACCGATAATGGCAGTGTTTGTATCTTTGGGCATCCAGATTCTATAATCAACTATACCACTGACATATTTCAAAATTCTTTTCACTGCACTAACATGAAATTCTTTTGGTTTAGACTAATATCTTGTACAAACACCCACACTATAAGAAACATCAGGGCGGCTTGCAATGAGATAAAAAAGACTGCCAATCATACTTCTGTAGAGAGTCTCATTGAAGTCCATTCCAGCACTATCAAGACTGAGTTTGACAGTTGTACTCATGGAGGTCCTTGAGTGTTTTGAGGGGATCATTCCAAATTTTTTAAGTAACTCCTGAGCATACTTTGGTTGAAAACCAAAGATTCTAGATGCGGTTTTCTTAATTTGTAAGCCCAAAAAGAACGAGAGTTCACCCACCATGCTCATCTCAAATTCACTAGCCATCTTTTTAGCAAATTTATCAGACAGAAATTAAGAAGTCGAACCGAAAACTATGTCATCGACACAAACCTGTGCAATAAGGAAATGTTGCTTGTCTTATTGAATGAACAAGGTCTTGTCAACACTACCTCTTTGGAATCCATATTCAATTAGAAACACTGTCAACCTTTCATACCAAGCTCGAGGTTCTTGTTTCAAACCGTAAAGAGCTTTTTGCAATTTAAAAGCATGATTCGGGAAGTGAGGATCTTGAAATCCTTTTGGTTGTTCAACATAGACTTCCTCATTTAAAAAACTATTCAAAAATGCACTTTTCACATCCATTTGAAACAATTTGATATTAAAAAACAAGCAATGGCAAGCAAAAGTTTGATTGACTCAAGTTTAGCAACAGGGGCAAAAGTTTCATCAAAGTCTATGCCCTCAACTTGAGTATACTCCTGAGCCACTAGACGAGCTTTGTTCCTTATCACTTGTCTAAACTCATCGGTTTTATTTTTAAAGATCCATTTTGTACCGACTACGTTTGTGTGATGAGGTCTAGGAACAAGCTTCCAAACACAGTTCCTTTCAAATTGAGCAAGTTTATCATGCATAGTATTAATCCAACTTTCATCACATAAAGCATCATTGACACTCTTAGGTTCAACCACAGAGACATAACAAACATGACTTACCTCATCGTGTACCTGTGTTCTAGTTTTCAAAGGAGCTGTGATCGAACCGATAACAGTAACTCGTGAATGATCTCTCAAAACTTGTGCATTCCGAGATCGAGGGTGAGGTACAGGTGAAGAAACAGGTTGCTGTAACTTTGAGACTGATGCTGAGCTTTTTGAAGCACTCTTTCTTCAAATTGACGAATTATTTCAGGGACAATGCTTTCTGAGGGTGTTGTGTGTTGATCAGCACTGTCTTCAATCGCAGGAACTTTCTTTTCAGATTCAGATTCAAGATTTGAATGACTTCCTGCGTCTTTGTCCAAAACCTGCTCAGAAGAAGGAGAAAAAGTCATACCTTCTTCATCATCAGATAAATAATCAGATGTTCCTACATATACTACCACATTTATGGACTCCATGACTACATAATTTTTCAAATGAAAAACCCTATAGGCTTTGCTTGTCAAGGAGTAATGAAGGAAGATTCCTTCGTCACTTCTGGAGTCAAATTTAGTTAAGTGTTCTCGATCCCGCACGATGTAACACTTGTTATCAAAAGTTTTGAAATACTTTATGTTTGGCTTGACTCCTGTCCATATTTCATATGGGGTGGTTTTAGTACCGGGTCTGAGATAAACATGGTCAAAACATAGACAATGGTGTTAACAGCTTCAGCCCAAAAACGTTGAGGAATATTTTTGCTATGCAACATAACCCGTGCCATCTCTTGAACCACTCTATTTTTCTGTTCAACCACTCCATTTTGTTGTGGGGTTTTTGGTGTAGAGAACTCATGTTTAATGCCATGTTGAGTGCAAAAAGAAGAAAAATCAGAATTTTGAAATTCTGTCCCATGATCGGAGCGAATTCGAGAAATTCTTCCAAATTCTTGTCCCTTATCTGCAATAAGAAGAGACCACAAGTGATTAAAAACAGTGAAAGTTTCTGACATATCATGCAAAAATCTAATCCAAGTTAATCTTAAAAAGTCATCAACAATTAAGAAGATGTACTTTTTACCGCCGATACTTTCAAACTTTGTCGGTCCCATAAGATCCATGTGTAACAACTCTAAGGGTCTCTTAGTAATAAGAGAATCAATTTTCTTATGAGGAGCTAGCTCTTACTTGTTTTCCAACCTGACATGGACCACAAACACTATTCGGGGCCTTTTGAAGCTTGGCCAGCCCACGAACAAGTTCAAGTTTTGACAATTTTTCCAGATCATTATGATTGATGTGTCCCAGCCTTTGGTGCCATAGATCAATATTACTTATCATTGCAGAAGTGCATGACATCTCATTATCTGTTGAGACCACATAGCAATTGTCAGGATTTCTTTTACCATGAAGCACTATTTTTCCCTTTTTATCTACAATGATGCACTCATTAGCAGAAAAGTGAACATCATGACTGTTGTCACAAAGTTGACTTATGCTCAACAGATTTGTTTTAAGACCATCAACCAAGTACACATTTTTAAGCTTGGTCATACCTGGAATAGAGACCGTTTTGCCAACCACTTTTGCCAACCACTCTTACCTGGAGTAGAGACCGTTTTGCCAACCACTGTTTTGCCAAAAACTTTTGCCATACCTCCATCTCCAAACCGAACACTTACACCATTATAATCTTCAAGATAGGTGAAGAGTGCTTTGTTCCCTGTCATATGCCTTGAACAGCCACTATCCAAGTACCACACATCCGATTCTTGAGCACTTAAAGCAGTGATGACCACATGACAGCGTAGGTCAAATTTACGGACCCAGATGGTCTTAGTCTTGACCTGTTGAGAAGATACAACATTTTTCTTCCGCTGATTTCTTTGGTAATTTCTCATTTTATTACAATGTGGTCTTGTGTGCCCTTTAATCTCACAAAAGTGACATATGGGAACGAAATTGGGTTTTGGCACATACCTTTTGTACATTTGATTGTAATTCGGCTGTGTAGCATTTGAATAGATTGGAGGCATAGCAGTTATAGTTGGTCCTTGAACAAAATAGACTTACCATTGTCTTTAGATAAAGAGGCCCCATGAACATCACCACTACCTGTTTTTGAGGATGCAAACATTTGACTTCCCAAAATTTTAGTAAGCTTCATTGATCCGGTATTCATCCGATTGATAGAAGTCCTGGCTGAATCCAATTCTGCAAGGGCCATTTTCAACTTTCCGGCAAGATTTTCTTTTTCAGATGTGCATGACAGTAGCTCTTTTCGCAAGTTAACCAACTGAGCTTCACTATTTTGAGATTGTTGTAGCAGATGATCATTCTCTTGACCTGCAACAATCAATTTATTAGACAAAAAGGCACTGTGGTCTTCTAACTGCATTACCTTAGATTGAGAGTCAGTCAATGCTGCTTGCAGAGTTATGTTCTTTTCTTTGATTGCCTTTATTTTCACTGCTCTTTTCTCACTGATTTTGGACATCCTAATAGATTTCTGTAAAAGTCTTTGATAGTCTTCATCAGCCTGTTCTTCATCAGAAATCTCATTAGTATCCAAATCATCTTCAGAGTTGGATTCCTGCACAGATGAAGCGTTAGAAAGTTCCATAAAAGCAATGAATTTCCCTTACTCACTAGAAGGTGAATTGGGTTTAGAAACTTCCTCATCGGAGTCCTCATCCCAGTTAACATTTAGAGCTTTACCTTTGCTCTTTTCCTTTCGATTGGCACACTTTGTTGCTGTGTGACCAAAACCTTGGCATTGATAGCATTGAATTGGCTTGGATGCACCCTTAGGTTTATTCCTTTCTGTCTTTGGCACAAACTTCCCTTTTTTCACTGCCTTAGGATTCGTGGAACCCTTCTTAGGAAAAGCCTTTTTCTTATTCCACATCTTTTTAAACTTTCTAGCAAAGTAAGCCTCAAATTGTGCATCATCCAAATCACTGCTAGAATCACTGTTTTCAATATCATCTATTGAGTTAGAGGACACGAGAGCTATGTCCTTCCCTTTTTTGACTTGATAGTCATTCGACTCAAAAGTTTGCAAGTTTCCAACCAGTTCTTCCACTGTTAGGGAGTTAAGATCCTAATACTCCTTAATGGCAACAACTTTTGGATGAAAGCGTTCTGGGAGAGACCTCAATATTTTCTTAACGATTTTTTTATTGAGGATTGGGTTCTCCTAGATTGAATGATGAGTTTACAATTTTGCTCAGTTTTGTATTGAACTCATCAAATGTTTCAGAATCCTTCATTCTGATCGTCTCAAAGGCAGTTGTCAAATTCTGAAGCTTGGTTTGTTTCACCGTGTCCGTTCCTTCATGAACAGTTTGAAGCAACTCCCAGGCTGCCTTGGCAGTTGGACACGCAGAAACTCTATGAAATTTTGCTGGAGTGATTCCATTGTAAATAGCAATGATGGCCTTGTTGTTACAATTGGACTTGGTCTTTTCATCAGCAGTCTATTGAGCTATGGGTTTCTTGACAGTTTGGCCATCTACAGTCACAGTGGGATCAAAGTATTCCTCCACTACAGTATCCCAAACCTGATTGTCTATAACCTTGAGAAAAGCAATCATTCTTACTTTCCAGTAAACATAATTGGTTCCGTCTAAGAGAGGGGGCTTATTAGTAAATGTTCATTCTCTATTGAAATCCATTAGAGATCAGTGTTAAAAATATCACAAAGTAAATTAGTGTAACCTGCTTTAATACCAATTAAAAATTTGGGCTTAACAAGGCTCGGGTCCCAACCAACTGATCTTAACTAGATTTCAATGATAATGATTAAACTGGTGATTAATCCTAGACCCGATTAAAAGAAAACAATCTACACAAAGAGAAGGACACATGATTTATACGTGAAAAACCCTACTCGGGAAAAAAAAACCACGGGCCATATCGTCTAGGGCAATAGACAACCAAGCACTATGTAAAGAAAGTTATAAGTAATTCACAACCCTTCCCAGTCGAAACTCAACCTAGGGACTGCGCGATCTTGCCGACTACTCGTTATGCACCTTCACCGTACTTGAACCGAACGCCTCGAAGCCGTCTTCAAGGAGTCTCTACTTTAGAGGAGTAGAATGGAGCATAACCAAAGCCTTGACCTTCAGCATTGTAGATGATAGCCTTGGGGGAAGATGGATCTCTCAAGTTCTCTCTAGGGTTTAATCTTGATAGAGAGGTAAAGTTAAATAGAGAGATAAAGGCTTTATATAGGCCTAGATTCGTGCCTCAAGTGTTAGAAGTTGATTAGGATCAGCAATACCAACTTGAGACAAATCGGGAGACAGTTTTGCGCAAGTTTCTATTTTGGCGCCTAGGTTCTCTCAAGCGATCAGTGGGTTTGCTCGAGTACTGGTCGCTCGAGCGGACAAGCTTCTGTCTTTGAGAATTTGAACTTCAGACGATCGCTTGAGCAATCAAATAAGTTGGGTCGAGCTAAGAAGCTTCTGTCTTGAGCTCGCTCGAGGGAATGTAAGATCGCTTGAGCGAACTTCATTTTGCCTTTGGCGCTGAGGACCCGCTCGAGCGAATATAAGGATGGCTTGTGCGAAAGAGCTTTTGTGAGGCGTCGCTCGAGCGAATTGAGGATCACTCGAGCGACCAGAGTCAATTCCATATTAAACTCAATTTCTTCACTGACGATCTTGGGCAGTCCTTTTCTAATTAAACTTACATTATAGAGAATCCTGGTTTTTTCTATTACCCAATGAATTAGTCAACCTAAAATCTTACACTCTTTCTCAGTAATCCTCAAAGAAGAAAGTCAAATTTCGCGAAACAAAAGATTACTTCGAAGAGAGGTTTCCTTTTTAGTTACCAGAAGTGCCCTAAGAGATGGATTTGTTAGATAAAGGTGGAACGTTAGACAAAAAGATTTCCAACAAATCTTGAGAGTATAAGAACGATGCTCATAGAATCTGTGAAAAAAGATGTTTTTATTTCACAAGAATGAAAGTGATATTCAAAACTGTTCAAATTGGTTGATATCAAATTTGCTAGTCAAATTCCAGAACTTTGGCAATAGTGAAAGACAGAGAAACTCTTGATAATTGGATTTTCCAATACTATGAACTTCCCTTTTTCCCTCCTTTATGTTTGGCCTAAATAGTTCTGCCCTGGCAGCGCGCATGTGCCTACAAGGATGGTTGCTCGCAACTTTGCCAAGTACCATGTCTCCTATGGATACCTATAGTATGCCTGCACTGGCCAGGCTTGCTAAAATGTAGTCGAGCCAAGTTCCTTCGTTCCTATTTCTCATTGAATTTATCCCTCTAGAGCAAAGTCCCTTGTTTGTTTGAATATTGGCTTTTCTTACTTCACGAACTAATCCGCACTTGAATAATGTCTCATACATAGATATGAGAGAAACGTTATTATTACTTTTATGTGGATTGTAGCCCCCTTGCTAAACATGAGTAGGGTCCACCTTTCAAAGATCTAAACTACTTGCATCTACCAACCCCTATTATAGCAATCAACATATAAATTATTACTCAAAGCAGTAAGATCACCACCATTGATTGACTACAAGTTTGATGACGTGACTAGCTTCGTTTACTTCCTCTTCTTTCCAATAGAAAGAGAGTAAAATCCAGGGATCAATCTAACAATTGGCCCGTTGACTTTGACTGTTTAGATGCTAAGAATACAATGAGTGTTGGGACCGATTAGCATAGTGGTTAGATTTTTTAACATGGACCTACTGTATTTAGCAAGGAGGTTACACCATTCTATAGTGTAGTGATACTGCATTATAGTTCTACCCTACATTGTATTATTGGGTGAATGAGTTCTTCTTGTGTTGAGGTCAACGTCCACTCTTGCACCTGAGCGGTCATAACTATGGTCGAGCCCTCGCCTTCACCATAAAACTATTGTTGTGCCGTTTCCTATCACCAATTGGTTTTGGAATAAGTGTTAGCTCAATGGGGTGTAAGATCTTACAAGTGATATCAGAGCTGCAAGTCAGCATGAGTCGCGGTGGGTGTGTCGTTGAGGGAGGGATTGTTAACGCTAGTTGTCATCAACTCACATGCTTTTTGACTTCTAACTTTGATTAGCTTGCAACCAGGAATTGAGCATGTGGCCTTTAGGGTGAAAGAGCCTAATGAATGGAATAATTTCACTATAAATAGGGTATGTGATACATGTTTGTTTGCGAAATCTCAATTGCATCAATACCAATTCATGTTCATTGCCTCTAGTGTTGATGTAGCCGGAGATCTTAGATCAAATCAACCAAACCCATAGATAATGGGATTTGACCGAATCCATCTGGATTCGAAGCACACAAGAACACACGAGCAGAGAAAACAAACACAAATCAATGCCAAAACTAGAAGTTTTCTATTCACAATTCAGAGATACCTATCCCATAAGAGGAATTACATATTTATATCAAAAGGAAGAGAATCATTCCCTCTCACTAGGACTCTACTTGCTAAAGATTAAAATTCCTAATCGATAAGGAAACTTACTTATCAGAATACTAAAGCAAATAGGAAACTAGATAATTAATAAAATATTAAATTACATAAAATTCCCATGGAAAAACAGTCGGCTGATCCCATAAGGATTTGTGGGCTGATCCAATGAGTTGGGTCAGGTTGACCCAATAAATCATGGGTTTGGCACACTAGACTTGGGCCTGGCTTATCATGTGTTTCACTTCTAGGTAGATTGCATCCCTTAATACTACTGTTCACCTAAATAGAGGATAAAAGTTGGGACGCAAGTTGGAAGCTCATGATCTTTTTTTTTTCTTTTTTTTTATAATGGAGGGTGTCCGAGCCTTTGGGCAAGAAAAATACCTACAGGCCTAGGGGGAGCTGGGTAACTATTCATTAAATGGACAAGAGGTCACTTACAGTATCAATGGTTGTAGTCAATCCTACTATAGTTGCGATGTCACTATAAGAAAAACTGCTTTTAGCGGCGGCCGCCGGCCGCCGGTAAAAGTGGCATTGGCCACCGCATGGCGAGGGTAAATCACGAGTAGATAAAAGAATTAGCGTCGGCCGGCGACCACCGGTAAAAGTTTTGTAACGGCGGATCTGACCGCCGGTAAAAGAAATCCGTCTGTTAGTAAGACGAAGAAGAAAATTTTTACCGGTGCCCTATGGTTGCCGATAAAAGTAATAATGGCCGCCGCTAAAACTCAGTTTTTTTAGAGGTGGCCAAGTCAATGCCGCTAAAAAACAATGTTTTTTTTCCTCCTGGCCACCGGTAATAGTAAAGATGGCCGCCGCTATAAACTTTTTTTTTAGGCTTTTTTTCCCTGGGCATCGGTAAAAGTAGATGTGGCCGCCGCTAAAAAACATTGTTTTTTTTTAGCGGCGGTCGGGTGGCCGCCGCTAAAAGTTCGATTTTTTTTTCCAAATTTCAGCCCACACCAGAAACAATAATTACCTGCCAACATTTTCATGATCTACCAATCCTCACCACAACTTAGATAAATAAAAGAACAATAACAATAGCATTCACAAAGAAAATCATCACAATGAAACAAAGTTTGAATGTCCTTTAGCAAAAAACATTGTCGGTTCCAGTTTGAGATACAACCATCACAATGAAACAAAGTACCTATTTCAAATGAGAGTTTAAAATATAATTACAGATCATTTTCCTTCTCACTTCTCTCTCTTAAGAGAAAAAGAAAAGTGGAAAGAATCAGAACTAATAAGAGTTAGCTTTTACTAAATATACCTTCACAACAAAAACATTACACGATGAGACCTCCTCCAGATATCTTTTATGCACAGAATCAAGGTACAAAACATCAGAATAACCATTGGCTTTAGTCGCAGTCTATGCTTTCAGGACCTACATAAAAGTTAAAAATAAAAGTAAAGGTCTCGGATGCCACAATTCATATAACAAATGCATTGTCTAGAACAAGATCTTAACTAAGTATTAGTGATACTTTGCCTCTCCATCTTGCATGTAAAAAACATCATTAAGTTCAAAACCAGATCCACTCTAGGACAACTAAGCGCATATTTGGATTTTGGAGTAAAAAGTAGAGAGCGAAAAAAAAAATCAAGAACGAATGAGACAAAATAGTGAAAGAACTTGTCAATAGTGTGATATCCAATGTTTTCAAATTCAAACCAGAGGTCAAATCCTCTACAGATGTCTCAGCCAACAGTGACATCATAGTAAGAAATTTAACAAAAAAAAAAAAAAAGACCTAAGCAAAATGTATTAGCCTAGTGAAACAGTTAAAAGCTCCAGTTCAATCCAGTCAAACCACATGTAATAGATTCAGTTCATTCCACTCAAACTACTTGTAGTAGTATAGGCAGCTAAAAAAGCTCAGGAATATCCTACAGTCAAAGAAATTATTCACAAAATTTGATTTCCAGATAAGACACAATATTTGCATACAAAATATTCACAAGTTGACACAAGCACACAAGTTGAAAACCGAATATTCACAAGATTTAATTTCAATAGAACAGATTCTAAATGTAGAGAATTCTCCAGTTTGATTGGAACTGAGAGTGATACAATGATAAGAAATTTAACCAAAAAAAAAAAAAGAAAATCATACAGTAGTCTGTGATTATCAAATTCACTTCAATTTCCTGCTTTTGCCCATAAAAATTCCCATCAGATCCAAATCCAAACATTAAGCAACTATTTATTACCCAAGAACGTAATAAGAAATCTTTCAATTACCTGACTTTCTGAAGATCCAGAAGGTGAGGTTCCCTGTTCATCATGTATGCCCAAGAATTCCAGAGCCTTGCTCCCTGAATCTACTGCTGTAACTATAAAAACACAAAACCCAGAAAAAAAAAAAAAAACAGAAAATTCAATACCCCAGATGAAGAAAACCAAAAAAAATTACAAAGTTGAGATTTCTCATACAAAATGATTTCAAGTTTGATTTACTCTCGATCATCGAAAATCCCCTTTCGTATTTTTCCATATGCAATTGGTTTATGAACAACTGTCCAACACGATGATGCAAAGGAGGGCTTGGATGATAACAAAAAAAGAATTCATTACAAGCCCCATTTGAATATAAGATGGATTGAATCAAACATGGCTGAAAACTACCTGTTAGGTAGCCAACCGCACCAAAGCCGAACTATATATAATCTGAGCTGAAGTGTTGCCTGCTCACTTTGCCAGAATATTTCCTCCACAAATGACAGTACCTTAATTGGGGGCAGACATGTTAATGAGATCTCATTCAGGGTGCTTTGTTCGTAAGTCTCCCAATCTGGGATATCTGCCGACGCTTCGTTCACCATTTTCACCAGAGTCACCTGGTGATCCAATTGCATAAAAAAGGAAAATAAATGAAGTTCGACCTGCAAAAAGGATATATATATATTTTTTGGATCGGTAAATAAAAAAAATTCATTAAAAAATTTTGGTCAACAGTCACGTATATCAAGTTCATTGTCTCACAGTATAAATCGATCAGGATTAATCATATGTGAGCAACAAACAAGTTCACACTCCCATAACCCATATAAGGCCATGAGGGCATCCATTTTGAGCGGAAATTGGGAAAAACATTCTCCATATCCAAACTGCACAAGGGGAAAAAATTGAAGACTTCATTTATGTGGATATCATTATCTTATGTTTTGTGCACTGAGGTATTATTCACCTCTAAAGAACTCACTTTTCCTGGGTGGTAGGGGTGTTTGGTGGGTGGAATGCAGGAAAGTAAAGTGGCCAAAAATTTGAGAATTTTATAGAGAGAGAGGTTTTGTGAGAATCAGATGAGTGGTGAATTGATGCAGGGCATGGTCACATGGCCCAATTGTGTACATGAGGCCCAAACACACCATCGTCAATGGACATAGAAGGGATCAACATCAAATAATTTTTAATTGCGCAAGAGTTTAAGTAGTTAGGGAAGGAGTTTGGCTGTAAATATGGCAGAAATTCTTTTAGAGTCCAAGTTATATAAGAAAGGGAAGAGACCACTTGTGTGGATCAATTGGAGAGAAAGTCAAGCACTAATAAGGATCATGTCCAGCATACCTCTTTTTATGCTTGTAATTTCTCAAAATCTCAGAGCTTATACAAAACATTATTGATTCTTCTCTAAAAGGGTGTTTGAAATTACCTACAGGGGTGAATATCTTGGATGTGTGATCTCCTATCCTAAGCCTATAGGGGTGATTATCTTTGCTCCATTATACATTTTGAGGGATTTGAGTTGGGTTAGTATGAAAATAGGAATTTAGTTCAGGTGGTACAAATTTCCATGTTCTAGAAACGTTTTGAGACTCTTTAGAGCATTGGTATGGTCAAGTGTGCAGGAATCCACTACTGGTACAAGGGGTCTGGCACTCTGGTTCAACAAACCCAAACACAGAACAATATATGAAACAATATTTTATTAACTATAAAGCAGTGTTTAAATTAGTAATAGCCAGATTAAACAATATTTTATTCAAAGGCTCCAGCAAGTACGAGTATCAATGCCATACTATAAGATGTAAGTATTTGGATCATACAAAACAGCCAGATGCAGAAAACAACTGTTAGCAAAAAATGCATAAGTCTGTACTTTGTACCAACTTTCTACACACTTTCATGTGTGGGTCACACATGTGAACTTAAAGTGGAAACTACATGGGCCTTCACATGAAAACAACACTTTCCTCACTAATTTGGTTAGTTCTGTATGAATGTGCAACCATAGTTAAATTGATTCTGACCAAAAAGGGAAGGGACCAATCTTAGGGAAAGGACAGGGACTATAATGTCCAACATGATCATTTTTCATTTTATGAAGTTTAATACCTCATTTCTTTGTGCATGTTTTTGTCATCACAAGCACATTTGTTTGTGTGTTCTCTCTTTAATAATGTGATTAGCTTATTGATTATCCATTTTTAAGATATTGACAAGACTTGGATGACACCGGATAGTCAAGATCGCACGGTGAGAATGGGTCGGGAGTATCATGACGGTGTGAAGTCATTTACTGAATTTGCAAAGGCGAATGCTGCTGAGAATTCGCGAATGTTTCTACTTCAGTTATTGATACACTAGCTAGTTACCCAATCAAGACTTTCATAATTTTTTTACTACTTTAAGCAAATCAATCAGTGGAGTGTTTCTTTTCAAGGAAAACAAGAAACTGTCACTCACTTATGTCTTTTTGTCAGTGATCATGTTAGCACCCACTTGGATGATTTTCACTCATATCTTCTTTGATCTTTGTATTTGTGTTTTTTTTTTTTTTTTTTTTTTTTCCCTTTTTTTTTTTTTTTTGTTTGTTTGTTGTTAGCTTCTGGTTGGCCGCTTTCCAGCATATTGGCCTCGTACTGTTTAGATATTTTCAATTAAAAAACTAAAAAGAATCATTGAGGAAATGTTTGGCGAACTTTTATTCTTCAAATGTAATGCAACTAATCAATCAATGACCATTACTTTGAACTATATGTGAATTGTGGTTCAATAGCTGCATTACCTTGCTTTATTCCTAGTGGTTTTTCCTGATTTACTACGGTTTTGGAACTAGAAAAAAACTAGAGAGCTAGGAAGGACATGAACTATAGAACAGCCCAAACTCTAATAACCTGTTTGAAGAATAAAAAAATAGCACAGTTCAAGATGAAAAAACACAAGGAACTAAAAGAAGAAGCTCACGTTGATCCTGCTAATCGATGCCTGGCTTCAATGGAACTGGACAATATACCAATCGTTCCTCTCATCCTTACTTAGTTTCAGCAGGCAAAGGCACCATCTAACATGAAATCAACACAAAAGCAATCGTAATTTTAGAAAGCACAGAAGATTGATAGGAATAGTAAACTCAAACATTATCCCATAAACATTAAGAAAAAGACTGTCAGTGATAATGATAAGGCTTTGATGACTATCAATGACTGATTTTTGCTGATTCTTATAACTTATATAAGTAAACAAAATATACTTATAACTTCCTAAAAAATACTGATTTTTATGGGCATGTCAGCTGCTTGTGTTTTCCACAGCTCCTCACACTTGGTACCTGACAAGAAAGAAAAAGAAAAAGAAAAGAATGAAAACTCTAATAATGATCATGAACATTTACTAAGGAAAAAAAAAAAAAGAAGAAGAAATGAGACGAAAGTAAAAGGCAATCCATAACTCCATTGACATGTGATGGCAGCACCATATGTATTTGTGCCTGTTGATAATTCATTTAATCATTTAAAAAAAAATCAGCAATTATTTTTTATATTTTTCATTCCCTTTTTGTCCCTATGTTTGACAAACCTTCTCTTATAGAAGAAAGAGGGGATGAGAGATACGTTATGAGAGGCACAAATACTTTCAAGTGCACAAATCCCTGCTCAGTCACAAGTCATTTATGACTAATGAGACACACTGTTTAATCCGTGGTCTAATTGGCCACCAGATGCCAGAGTCCCAAATTAGTCTTACACCAAATATACAAATATGCATGTGTCTTGCAGCAAGGATGAGTTGCCACAGACAAATCATCATAGCATGTAGCATTGGTAAAATAAATAAGATGAACAAAAATAAAAAAGAAAGAACATTAAAAGACATATGTTATTTATATATAAGAAGAATACACACTGCAGATGATAGAATGGAAAGAGAGCTGGTAGAAAGAATCACCAACTCTCTCAATTATAGCTAACTTAATGAGGATGTGGTATGATACAAAGATGACTTTCATCGTGTTATAGACCAGCTAATATGAAATAAGGAATATGAAGAAGGAAAAGAAAATTTTATGGCAAAAAATATTTGAGAACTGTATGTTAATTCAACTGCATCCACATAGACACAAGGTCCATCCTTGTAACAAAACCTCATCCCACCACATCAGTGTGAGTGCGTGGATGGGTTGATCCTTGCATTTAGTCCAACTGGCCAACTTTTCTCAAATTGGCAGAATCTAATCCCACCATATGTCAACGTGAGTGCATAGCATGGTTGGTCCTTGCATTTAGTCCAACTGACCAAGTATTCTCAAATTGGAAAGAGAGAGAGAGAGAGAGAGAGAGAGAGAGAGAGAGGGAGGAGAGAGAAGATCATTGCACCAAATGTCAATGTGAAACTTTTTCATCTTTAGGCCATACGCCATCCCAAAATAAATATTTTATATCCTTTGAATCCAAGAACAAGCTCCAACAGGCTTGAGTTAAAAAGGCTTATTTCTCCCCAATTTCCACAATTTATTTAATTTTCATGCTTAGGTAGAAGATGTAAGATTGCAAGTCAATTTGCAAGAATTACTTGGTTAATAGGAAAAAAATGAAGTTCACATAAGAAAACCACTTCCTCATGCAGATCGAGCAAATGTCATTATTGACATTGTACATGTTACCAATGGAAAATTGGCGCTGTATGAAGACATTATTTCTGTAACTTCCTTTTTTTTTTTCCTTTTATCTTTTCTGTTTGTGTCTATCTCACATGCCACAAAAATTATATTTCATCTTTATTTACTAACAATCTAAAAAAAATCAAACAGAATAAAAATTAAAAAAAAAACACCATCCCTCCACAACCAACCACCATAAATCATTCAAATCACCATCGAACCACCTGTACAGTTGCTCTTTTCTCCCTTTTGATGCTCTCCTCTTCATGGGGAAGAGGTTGGGCGTCGGTACAATATTAATCAATATTAATAACACAATCCAGCCTCTCCCCTCTATATATATATTTAGAGATAGTAATAGTTCCCCAATAAACAGTCCATTGGTAATAGTTTCCACATAATAATAAAGTATTTCGGATAGTAATAGTTCCCCAATAAACAGTCCATAGTAATAGTTTCCACATCACCATGGCCAAAAGAAAACTCCAGCTTCTTCCTTGGCATCCTGGACAAGAAGAAACTAACTGGCCTACCATAGTCCCACCCTGGATCAGGTTCAAAGGCCTTCCTTATCATTGTTGGAGCAAAGATATCCTCTTTTCCTTAGCTAACACCATAGGCAAACCCATTAAACTAGATGATAAAACCGCAGCCCAAAGAATCCTTACATATGCAAGACTACCTGTCAACATTGATCTCTCTAAGCAAAAACCCCATTCCATATTAGTAAACTTAGAGGGGGAGAGGAAGCTGGAAATCGAGGTTGTTTGTGAAAATACCCCTTGCTCAATCTACCTAAACATATTCTCGCACCCCACTACAGCTTCCCCATCAACTTCGACCTCACAACATAACCCCCAAACCCCAAAAAATCAAACTTTTGAGCCAGCTTCAACCCCAATCCCAGGCCCTGTTTCAGCTTTAGTTTCAAACCCAGGTCTACAATCAACTCCTCTCTAAGAAGACCCATCATCAGGTCCTCTCCTCCCTACACCCTCTCAGAACCCAACACCTGATGTCACAATCCCGACTCCAAATATTGGTGCTGTCCCTCTAGTCAATAATCCAAGTTTGGCATCGAGTCAGTGGAGACAACAACAAACATCCTCTATGGCCAAACCCCCACCATCCTTCAAAGATCTGCCTAATGATGTGGTCACAGGAAGCCAAACAAAATCCCCTGCTCCAGCTCTTGACACTTCCAACCCTTCTCCATCCTAGAACACTGCTCCTTTAAAGAATCCTACCTCCCAACCAAAGCCTCACCCATCTTCTCTCAAAATAACTAAGCAAAACAACAACAAACAGAGCCTTTCCCCTGGCCATCTGAAGGCTCATGGTCCATTCCCCTCCTCAAAGTACCCTGTCAGCTCCATCTAAGGAAGATGTTGGGCCTCCTCTCGCCAAAAAGGGTGCCGAGTTGGATTCAAATCAACAGGAAAATAGCACCCACCCTTGGTAGAAGAAGCAACCCATCAGGACACCACAACTAAGGGTGAATCTTCAACAGGATTATTCACAGTTAACCAAAGGGTTACTTATTGGATTGAAAAAAAAAAAACAAAAAAAAGGAGCTAGCATTGA
The DNA here is from genome assembly GCA_029852735.1 of Persea americana. Classification (NCBI taxonomy): domain Eukaryota; kingdom Viridiplantae; phylum Streptophyta; class Magnoliopsida; order Laurales; family Lauraceae; genus Persea; species Persea americana. The sequence goes on from CM056816.1 coordinate 23,929,744, forward strand.
TTGTTCAGCTACAGTTGCCCTTCTAGCTAGAATCGTTATCCCAAACAGGCACATAATAACTTGAACACGATTCAATTAACCAAAGTGAAAATCAAAAACCCTAGACGCCAAATTAAAGAGAAGAAATCTCGGTATCCATTGAGAGAATTGAAATGAAAAGTCAGATGAGTCAAGAATGAGCAGAAAAATCACAAATTACCGAGAAGGGAAGCAGAGCAACGAGATCTTCAAAAGAAACCGAAACAATTGGGCCCCTCTATCAATATCCATGGATCAATTGGTCAAACTGTCCCACTAATTTAGATCCATATCTTATATCCTTGAGACCCAATTAATTATAGTAATCATTACTACCATCCAATTAACTTTTAAATGAGATAGGTGTACACTTACCAATGATAGATCCATTAATTAGCATAAGGGGAAAAAGATAGATTTCATCTTGACCATTAAATGTTCACACAGTCCTACTATCACGTATCCAAGACACTGAGATGTTGACCTATGGCCTCACTCATTGGTGACTCAAAGCAAATGAATAGACAGAAACTTGAGTTCATCAATGTCTCAGGGTTGAGAGCCCATTGCTAGGGAATTATGAGAGCAAACCTTTAAAGAAAAGACAGTATCCTTGAGGTGCTTCTCATGATCATTCAATACATCTAATGTGCCAGTATAATGATTTAGAATCTCACATTCCTATGATCGAGACAGATCATACTATTTCATAATGATCATAATACTGCAACCTTGTCAGATGAGAAGCTCAATCTCATCACTGGTTGTGAATCAATTTAAATATAAGATTTGTGACACATGTCTCCTGTATGTGGATCTCATCCATACACATGTGTTACATCTAATACACTTATGGATTCCGGTTCATCTCATGAGCCAGTATGTCGTTTGTATTGATTATGAGCATTTAAGCAATAAAACACCATTCATCTCATAAAAGGAAAACATGAATATATTAATGAATAAATAAATTAATCAATTTATTACATTAATCTTAATGGATTGAGACCATAAAACTAACAGCTAATGACCATTAAAGATGGTTGGACACTTGAATCCATAGTGCAGAAGAAGTCAAGACCAAGGATTACCTTTAAAGTTGTCCAGTGGTGCCATGAAGAAGCTCGTGCATCACTTCTAGTTGCCAGTATGAAGCTCCACCCCTTTAGCTAGCCGAAGATGGGTTGTGATGCGAGATTTGTTACATTCACCTAACAAGAATCCCTCTCCCACTCGAGACCTATCCTCTTGAACTCTTCTTCCGACATGAAATAGTAGGTTGTTCCCATGTCAACTAGTGCTTGCATAGGTCTCCCATTGTCTTTAGTGTGGTTTTTACTAACCAACTCCACTTCCCTTCAATGATCCAGATATCGCGTGGTTCCGCGTTCCACCGTTTTCTTCTGTGTTCTTAAAAGGAATTGAGGGTCTTCTTTTGTGAGCAACCCTTTATCCTATGATCACTATTGCAAAGAAAGTAACTACACTACTTAGTTTCTTCCTTACCTTTGTTTAGCATTTTAGAGCTTTTCATAGGGTCCCTCTTTTTTTTCCGCGCCTCGTTCTAGCCTTTTGCATGCTTAGACTCAAAAGAGTCACAGGCTCGGTAGAAAACTCAACCATAGACACAAAATTTGAATCTTATTGATCAATTGGTTCTCCCACCGAGGCCAACACTTTATTATGAGCAATCTGATCAGGATCCATCAAAAACTTAATAGCTCATCTGTGCATCATAGATTTGTTTCAATTGAGAACTAGTCGTTTGATCATATATATATCACCATTTATGAATCACAGGTCTCATGTGCAGTCGGATAGTTTTCACATTCTTTTAAACAAATCCAACTCGTAAACTGCCCATCAAATGTTTAGCGGATCAATCATTGCACTCCACTGCTCATGGTAAATGCTTAGTCGCCGTCTAATGGTTCCATATTCGATCTTATCAAAACATAATAACAAACATAGCTACACAAAGAAGTTCCCCACCTCCAATATACTGTCCATAGAAATCTCATACAGGACTCCACTAACAGATAATCCAAATTCTGAATGTAAAGTAGAGGTTTAGATAACATTGATTTTTATTGTTAAATTACCCCTTTCTTAATCATTGGATTGTCTCTTTGTAACACCCCAACCCAATTTAACCTTGATTAATATTAATTAATTGTATTTTATTATAATTAATTGTGTTAATTAGCAAATTAATTTTTTTTAATCCTAGAGGTCTTACTTAGGCTTTTGGGTTAGACCTTGGGTCAAAGATAGGTAATTTGAACTCGACTTGACTCGTTTACGTAGAGCGAAGGATTCTTTCATAATTTTAGATTTTATGATTTTTCATCATATACAGGTCATCTTGGCGTCATCGCGTACATCTTGATGAGTACGTCATTTTTCATATTAGACATTTTCCCATTTGACCCCAAATTAATCTAGTAGACCACCAATTGACTTTAAATGAAAATATAAGAAAGGAGTTGGACTGCCTTATAAATGGAGAAAAATATACACTTAAATCAGGCCATCTTCCCTTCTATCGTTCATTCCATCTTCCATGAGAGGGAAAGAGCTCCTACCATTCCTTCTTCTTCCTTTCTTTTCAATTCTCCAAGAAGGGTTTGTGAATGCTCAATTGGAAGAGTAATTCTACATCCCCATCATCTTCTCGAATCTTTTGAAAGCTTGGATTGGCAAGATCTTTCTCCTCAACTTCCCAATTACTACGATAGGTGAGGAAACCATTCCTTCATATGTTAGTTTGTAATTGAGTCAATGAGACTCATATCTATTCCATGCATACATCCTTATGGTTAATTTGGCATGATTTCATTGCTAGGGCTTAGGAGTTGGGGGTTTTCCTTGCTTTTGAGTCAAGAGAGGGAATAAGAGTTGTAAAGCACCAATTGAGGCAAGTGTAAGTAATGTTGATTCATGCATGTTGTTAATTCCTTGAATGGGTTTATATGAATGCAGTTATCCTGTCCTTTTCAGCCTCTAACTTATAAATTTGGTTTGAATGGAATGTTGATTGGAAATGGGCTTTCTTGGAATGGTTGTTAGAAAGGGGAATTGAAGAGAAGAGTTATGTGAATACCATTTTGTTGATAAGTATGTGAATTTAGAGGTATTGGACCAGGAGGTTCCATTGCAGGATTTTGGAATGGAAGGGATGATAGAGTTCTGGACAGCTTGATCAAGCAAGCCAAGTGGTCGCTCGAGTGAGCATGCCCTGTGCTTGGGTCCACTCGAGCGAATGGGCCTTCTGCCTTGGGACTCATTTTTTACCAAATTTGGGTTTATCACCCAGTTTTAGAGGTCCATAACACTTCATAATTAACCCTGAGGATAATTATGATGTCCACACTAATCTATCAAGACTGTTAGTCATGGAAAGACCTTGTAGGGCCTAGAAAGGGTGACCATTGACCATTTAACCTAGTCCAATGGCAATTGTAATTACATGAGCGATCGTTGAGGCTGAGATTATCTCATGTGCCTTATCCAGCTCGTCTAACACTTCACCATAGGTGTTGGTTAGGGAATTCAATGTACTTTGCCATACCATGTGACACCAAGATAAGATTGTCGCGACCCTGGACCGGGTTAGCGCACCAAGGCCGCTCCTAATCTGGGATCGGCGAGCTAATGATAGTGTGTGATGATTACAAAGATACATATATTTAATTTCCCACAAGTTTCCGATGTGAGGATATCATATAAACACTCAGGTCATTCACATTCGGGATGCGGAAGCATGTAACAAACCAAGTTTCTTAAACATCTATTCCATGTTACAAGCCAATAATACAAATAGTAATAACATGACATCAGAGTGAGCAATGATCATTTAACATTCCCAAAATATAAAGATAAATGTTTATACAAAATGTGAGTTAACCAATCACTCCCCAAAAATAGAGGCCACCAAAGGCCAATTACAACCAATAAACCCAAAACGTGTCAGTCATTATCCCAAAAGATGTTTCGTATCTCAAGGCTTAACCAAATGTCTAAACGACATTGTAAGCCTGCCATTCTCCTACTCGATGCGGCTCTTCGGCTGCCTCCTCTAGCTCCTCCTCAAAGACAACAGGGTCTGGAACTAAATACCAAAAGAATGGGTCAGACACGACGGTCTGGCAGGTGGGTGAAAATATATGAACAATAAAGTAAATTTAAAAGTTACCTTGGGAAACATTGAAACCTTCTTAAACAACGATTTCCGATAAATAAGATGCATAGTTTATTCGAAAACACATGTGAAATATAAAACATGTAAAGGTACCAATGAATAAGGAACTGGCAAGATGACAATCACACAAAAGCTAAATCCTCCATTACTAATGTGATGATAGCACATTCAGGGCGTTGGTCTCGGACAAGCGAAGTGACGAAAACCAACGAAATATATACATATACATATAACTAGACAAGACCATGGCCGCAGAACCGGGTAGCGAGGCAGGACAGGACCCAGACTGTAGCTGGTAAGAATAAGAGGGGGACCTCGAAGTCGGTGGATCAAGCCGACAAGGTCGTCCAAGCTTAGTGGTGCTAACATATAAGTTACACGAAAAATCAGGACATATACATATATATAGGTGTATAACACCCAAACAGGCTGGACAGGGTGCTCATAGGCACGTATATCACATCAGTAGCTTGTAATGCATGTACGGGGCTGGCAAAACACAGTCAGTGCATGTATCAATGGTTTTTAAGAAACACTAGCAATGACACATGAAAACAAACAAGAACATATGTAATTTGAGTGAAAGAGAATACCAATGGATTTCTACAAATTCCGGACCATACATTGAGGCCTAACGGTCTAAATCAAGCTGTATAGGATACTCGTATGTCAAATTATGTTTTTGGCTTATCACTTGTAAGACCCCGCCCCGAGAGTTTCCGATTAGTGCTAATTAAGACGTGCTTTAGTTTTAGTGTGATTAGTGAGTTTTGGTTTAAGTTTGGATTAGAATAGCTCTCTTATAGCTTTGGTTTATTTTGGGAACTCTTTTGATTTAGTGGGACCCTTTGAGGGTTCCTTATCTTGTTTTGTGTGACTTGGATTTAATTGCTATTCGTAAAAATCTGTATTTTTGCCCCATTTGACTTATTTTATTATTCCCGACAACTTTCATATATGCCCCGTTTCCATTTGAGACCTCTAGACCTTACTTTGCTAATGATAGGGGTAAAACAGTCTTTTTGCACAAAATCTGGACACTATTTTCAATGTCTCCGAAACCTGTGAAATATATACTTTTTGAAAATTAGAAATTTTGACGAACAACTCTTCCTTCTTCGTCGAATCCATCCGAGGCCCGGAAGATGATGTTTTAAGCCCAATTAGATTCTTAAGTGGTGGGACCCATCCCCACTTTGTATAAAAGAGGAGCCTCCTTCACTTTCCCTTCTTTCTTGCAACTTTCATTGAGAAGAAGAGAGGTTCCAGCCCTAGGGTTTACTTCCTTGCTTCTTGCTTCTTGCTTCTCCATCTTCTTCTTCCTCACCAGGAGAGCCTTCCATTGATACAATTTTTGAAAAAACCCACCTTCCCTAGAGTTCATTTTGAACTACCTTCTCCCATTTGAGAACCCTCCAAGTAAGTTTTTCTTTCCATCTCTAAGATACGTGTTCTTATAGCCATTGAGAAACTCCATCTCCATTATTGGAAGATCCCTCTTCCTATTCCTTAGTTTTGCCTTTTTAGGGTTTGTAATGGATGTCTTTTTGGGGTTTTTTGTGTAGACTGTGGAAATTGAGCTTGAGAGTGTGCTTAGAGCTTGATTAGCACATTTGGAGACCAAGGCAAGTTGATGAATAGGTTTCTTTGAATGATTTCATGTTTTTAATGTGATTATGGATTTTCTTTCACTATTCATCTTGCATGTATTTTATACCCTAAATTGATTGTTAGAAATGTATATGAGTATGAGCACCTTTCTCTTTTAAATGTTCTTCTAAAGTTTTGTACATTAATGTTGTACTTTGGTTTGTATGAATTCTCATTTGGTGGTTGTGCATTGAATGGGATTTGAAAGGAGAAGAGATGTGATTTTGGGTCTTTTAATGGATGGTTGTTGGAAGACTTGAATGGGGTGGAAGTATATGGAAAGAGTGCCATAAATATTGTGTGATGTGTTGGCTAAAATGGAGTTTTGAGGAGAAGGGAGATGAGGTTCGGACTGCTGAAACGGAGAGATTCTGAAGCAGTTCGCTCGAGCGAACCTCTATTCGCTCGAGCGAACCCTTCACAGAACTTTTATCGCTTGAGCCAACCTCCTTCTTCGCTCGAGCCTTCCTGTTCCGAAGTAGTTCGCTTGAGCGAACCCCTCACAGAACCTTGGTCGCTCGAGCCTCCCTCCTCCTTCCTCGCTCGACCTTTCCTGACTCGGAGTAGTCCGCTCGAGCGAACTCAATATCGCTCGAGCGAACCCCTTCCAAAGACTTGTTCGCTTGAGCCATTCTCCCAGTTCGATCGACCCTTCCTGACTCGGACCAGTTCGCTCGAGCGAACTTGTATCCGCTAGAGCGAACCCCTTCTAGAATGCTATTCGCTCGAACGAACCTTTCAGTTCGCTCGAGCGAACTGTACAGAATTACTGGGTTGTTTCCAAACATAATCAAAATATTATTTTAAGGTTCAGTGAGGTTGGCTTGGAGCCCTAATATGATGTGGAGGAAATAGAGGTGTTTTATGGAGACTGATTTGGAAAAAAACCCCAATTTCGGAGATGTATTGAGGATAATGGACTCGTCAATTTGTATAAGGAACTCGGGATGCCTCAAACCTTCCGGAATACCATGCCATAAACTTTAATCGACATACGAGACCCTTATACCTATTGTTTAAATCCCGAAACCTTAATATATGGTCCGGAAATATGCAGGTGTCCATAGTGTCTGCTTTTATTAAATCTTGTACGTTTTCGACAATTTTCGCATATTAGCACAAGTGGCATTTCAAAACCACTGAAATCTGTAATTCGAATATTTGATCAACCCTATGCATTTTGATAAGATATTATTGTATTAAATGCGCTTACGAGCCTTCAGTTCAGTTTGTTTTAGGTGTTATACACTGCTTTATATATGTATATGTTTTGAATGTGTTTTAACCTATGAGTCGGCACCACTAAGCTTGGACTACCTTGTCGGTTTGATCCACCGACTTGGGCTCCCCCTTTAGCTTCTGTCAGTGCGGTCTGAATTCTATTCTGTCTTATCACCCGGTTCCGCGGCCGTGGTTTTGCTCAGTATATTATATATGTATATATAGTTGTTTCTTGTCACCCCGAGTGCTCCGAGATCAACGCCTTTAGTGTGCTCTCATCACATTAGTGATGGAGGATTTAGCTTAAGTGTGGTTGCCATCTTGTCAGTTCCTGTTCTTTGGTTACCTTCATGATTTATGTTGTATTTGTACTTTAAATAGACAATGCATCATGTTTATAACAGACACTGTTTTATTATGCTTTAATTATGTTTTAAATTATGTTTTGTTTTCTTAAATTGTATATCTATTCACCCACCTGCCAGACCGTCGTGTCTGACCCATTTTTGTGGTACTCAGGTCCAGTTCCCGTTATTGCCTTTGAGGAGGAGCAAGAGGAGGTGGTCGGTGAGCCGCAATGCTTAGTAGAGTGGCAAGCTGACAATGTCATATAAACATTGGATCGAGCTACGAGTTGCGCAACATTTTTGGAAAATTATAAAATGATATTTGATTTATATTTTTTGTTGTACTGGCCTTTGTTGGCCATTATTTTTGGTGAATGTTAAATTAATTGATCTTTTGTTTAAACTTCTAACTTTATATTTTGGGGTTAAGCCAATGAAATTATTGCTCACTCTGACATCATGTCAGTTACATGTATTCATCAGTCTCATGTTGGAAATCGATTAAGAATTTGATTTGCTACACGCTTCCACACTAATGTAAATGTTTTGTGGGTGTGTGTGAAATCCTCACTGCGGAAAACCTGTGGGAAATTAAGGGTGTGAATATCCAAATGTATGATCATTGTTAAATGTAGTTTATCCTCATTCGCGGGCCCGGATCTCGGTCCGAGGTCGCGATAGCACTCCTGAAAATCAAGGCATTCCAAGTGTTCCATATACTTTGGTAAGTCAAATGGTCCTCAATATATCTCCGTGGCGGGGTTTCTTTTTCAACCGGGCTCCATTTATCACTTCCCGGGTCCCACCATAGCATTGGGCTCTCAAACAGACCTTTACCAAATATTAAAACATCATTTCCAAGTCCCCAACACAGCCCCAGTCTTGACAGGCAATCGGCTCGAGCAGACCGGAGGTTCGCTCAAGCCGGCAAGCTTTTGGGAGGAATCCGCTCGAGCGACCTCTGGTCCACTCAAACAGACTATTCCCTGTTAGGTTGGCTAGAGCGAAACTGAATGTTGGCTCGAGCCATCCAGCTTCTGGATGGGGTCCGCTCAAGCACACAAGGGTCCGCTCGAGTGAACTACTTTAGAAACTGCCCGTTTTGCATTTCGGGCTCCTTCCTTCTCTTTTTTCAAAACTCCTTTTAACCCCTCCTTTGACACCAAAATCATGGGCCACTTTGCTCTACCAAAGCACCCTTATTCCACCATCAATCATTTCACTAAATACATTAAGAACCCCTCACATTCATCCCCATTTCATCACAATAAAAGCCCATCATCCATAGAATCCATATGAACACATAATACAAGCTTTATCAAAATAAAAATGCATACATCTCCAAGAGACTAAACAAATGGAAAAGACTCATCAATATGCCTTTATAACTAAGAGAAATTATAGCAAGAATGTAGATGAAAACACCAAGAACAAATAGTGAAAATCAAGGTTTTCCCACAAAACATGTTAATATTCAAAATCATCTATTCGTCCACTTGCCTTGGTCTCCAAGTTAGCTAAACAAACTCCTAACCCCACTCCCAAGCCACAAATCTTCAAGCTACACAAAACCCCCCAAAACACAAACCCATTAGAACCCTAAATGGTCAATACAAAAAACAAGAAGGAGAGAGCATCCAATAATGAAGATGGAGAGTTGGAGACTCTCTTGAGCTAGGAAAAACACATTCTAGAAAATTGGGGAAGATTGCTTAGTTGGAAGTGATTCAAATGTCAAGAACTTGTTCAAAAGGCAACCCTACAATGGAGGATTTCTCTACAAAAGCATCCATGGAAAGCTCTCAAGATGGGGAAGAAAATGATGAAGCCCCATTTTCCATTTAGCAAGAGTTGTAATTGATTGGAGATGGAGAAGCAAGAAGAAGAAGAGAAAACCCTAGAGTGGGATGTAGCAATCCTTCCACAATGAAAATGAGCAAGAAAAAGGGAAAAGTGAAGGTGGGGTTCTCTTTATATAGAGAATGAAGGTGGGTCCCACAACTAACTAAACTTGCCGGGCTAAAAACATGGTTTTCTAGGCCTCGAATGAGTTCAATGAAGCAAGAAAAAATGTTTATCAAAAAATCTAGTTTCCAAAAAAATATATATTTCAAGGGTTTTGGAGACATCGAAAATTGTATCCAATTTTGTGTAAAAAGACTGTTTTGCCCTTAACATCAGAAAAGTAGGGTTTTGAGGTCTCAAACAGGAATGGAGTAAACACAAAAGTTGTAGGAAAAGATAAAACCAATCAAACAGAGTTAAAACACGAATTTTCAGAATCGCAGGTAATCCCTCATGTTCACGCGAAGCCACTAAAAAGATTCCCCAAAAGTTTCATTAAATAAAAAAGGCTCTCAAAACTCCCCAACGCTATATAAAAGCTATTCTAATCCCAACTTAAACAAAATTCACTAATCTCACTTAGAGCTAACACACGACTTAATTAGTGTTAATCGCGGTCACTGGAGTTGGGGTCTTACAAAGATAATGGTACATTAAATCTCCTAAAGTTACATCGAATTGGACAGTGAGAGGCGGCGGATAAATAGATTAGGATTAGCTAATAAACCACTTTGATTCTTTTAAATTAATTGCATTGCTTTTCGAGATGGCCTTTGTCATTGACTTCAAGTTCTGACTAATTAATTACATTCATAATTTGTGTTACACCAATTCGTTATTGAAATTGTTATACAAATGTTACTATATTCTGATTTGAGATCTGAATTGAGTATGGGTATGTTTTGGTGAAATGATTCAATTCGATTAGAAATGAATTGAAGTGAAAACCTTACTCAAGTTCTCTTATTATTTGATTTAAATGGTTCGACACTACTTAGCTTCGACTGTGCGATACTCGACCAGGTTAAGCTCAGTTCTGTTATTCGAGGCCACTACGGTATGTCGTTTGGAGCACCGAAACTTTAAAATCGGGTAGCCAGGAGAACCTTTGGCCAGGTCACTGGTAACATCCCAATATGATTTGATCTCTAATTGAGAGGATGAGAAAAATGTAGTAGCCAACTAGTAATGTGTATTTCCTTACTTGATTCGTAAAGCATAATTATTCATTATTGCACAAATTGCCTACTTCTACTTGGCATTGATCTCTTTTAATCATTTGTCACTAATTCGAATTTGATATAGCATGTGATAAATAATTATTACTTATACTTTGCTGAATTGTCATATTCACAACACTATCTATTGGTGTCACAGATGCTCCGGCCTTGGGGAGGCCCTGGAGAGAGGAGGAGACCGAGGAGGTTCCTTCAAGATTAGAAGAGCGGGCGGCCGAGGGTGCTATCTAGTTCCGTTCCTCGGAGAGCGTTCCATGATATATTTGGGTTATATTTTTGGACAGACAGATAGGAACTTGATGTCTTTAATGTAATTAATTTTGTAATTGTTGATAAGCAGGGAATGTTACGTAAGTACTTTTGTTATCTAGGTAGGGTATGTTTTGGTGACCCTACTTGTTGGTAAATGAAATCATCTTTTGTGTAAATATGCTGAACATTATGGTTCAAATCATGATGTGATACCTATGTAAAGAATAGCAGTGTATTTGCTTCCACATTAAATGTACAGGCACGTGTCAGAGAGCACATGTGAAAAGATTTTTTCCTTCGTAATTTTGTACTTGACCCAAGATAGGTTCGAATTTCACGGGAGTACGCATGTCACACCTCAGGGATTACCCTTAGCTAGGTAGTCTCAGGACCAGGATGTCACACTCTTGTCCTCCAATTGAATAGATTCCGCTACCACAAGCAGGGAGGAGAAAATAAAGGCAGGACGGTTTACGGTTTAGACTAATGTGAGGTTTACTTGCATTCGACTTAGCTTGCTCCTGGATCTCCTTTTTTTTTTTTTTTTTTTGGAAAGTTCAATCTCTAGTTGTAAGGGGTTTTACCCATAAAGTAATTTTTAGCCATGTATAACTCCGCCCGGTGACAAAAGTATGAGGGCAGGTTTGTCGTTTTCTCTAAATATATCCACTTTTATCACGAGATAGGGTTATCATGGCTAAGGGCATGCTTCTTTACAAGAATCTCTTAAAAGAATTTGTCATGTTTGAGTTTTTTAGATATGATGTAACATCTCGTCCCGTAGCATTGGCAAATACTATGTTTCTTTACAAGTATTTTAAAATTTTAGCCACCTAAAAGATCTCAATGAATTTTGGGAATCCAAGAATTCTAGCCACTTTTCTTTTTGATGGAATTTCTTGATGCTCAAGCACAAGTGATCATTAGGAACTCCATCATATTTGAGAATTTCAAAATTCTCTGTACAATAATTCCATGAATTCCTTCATGACAAATAATGTTATGTTGGGGTTTTTTTGACATAATGTGACATCTTGTCTACTAGCATTTGAAATTCCATGTTTCTTTCACCGCAACTCCAAATTCTAGCCACCTAAAGGGCCGGCTTGTTTGGAAGAACTGTGAGAATTATTGTCTTGGAGAATTTTAAAAATTCTAAATACTGCCCCCAAAAGTAGGATTTCAAATGAACCCCCTTAGCATTGGAATGCTGAAATTCTAAGAATTCACAATTCTAAAAATATCTTTCCATGTGGGCAGGAGTTCTGAACTTTTACATTAAACTGAGTATTTGGATTTTTCAGGGGACAAAATGTGAAGGTATGCTAGAAATTCCCAGCAAGGCCAATTCCTCATATGAAATTCCTTTAACCAAACAGGCCCAAAAGGTCTCAAATGACCTTTTAGTATTCCTGAAATCCCATCCTCAATACATTTGGTTGGAATTTCAAATGCTCCACTGAAAAGAGGAATTTGGAAGTCCATCAGGCACACAACTTTTGAAGAATTTGAACATCCTTCACACGTGAATTATTGGAATTCATGTAAAGAAACACGCCATAGAGGTCAGCATAAGGACAAAACCCCTTGCTGTAATTATCAACCAAACGAGTTGCCTGTGATTTTTGAAATAATGGAATTAGTTATTTCTAAAAATAAATAAATGAAAGAAAAACAAGGAGTTGACTGTAATTGTCAGAAATAGCAGGCAGACATTAACCCTAATTGGGCGATCCCTTGCACTACCTACTCCCTGCTCAGGAATTTCCATCAAACAACTTGGTCACTATCACTATGATCAGCATAAATTCATCTCGAGCGTTCGATTGCCATTGCTAAACATATAAGTGGGGTTCTTCGATCATTAGCAAATTGATACATCAACGAGAAGACAAATTATTGGAAGTTAAGATGAAAATTACACAACAATTGGAGATGAGATGTGCTGATTTTCCTAAGCGCTGGGAACAGAAACCCTCTGCATCATCTCCTTGAACTCGCCGAAATCGACTCGGCCGTCCCGGTCCCGATCCACGGAGCAAATCATCTGGCGCACCGAGTCCATCTCCTTCCCCTCCTGCAATCCCAGCTTCCCAAGAACCACCTGCAACTCCACTGCAGAGATAAACCCATCTCCATCCTCATCGAAAACCTTAAAAGCCTCCTTCATGTCCGACTCGGACTCGGATTCCGACTCCGATCCCGACTCGGCCCCGAAGAGCGAGTCGCCCAGGGACCGGTGCAGCGACACGAAATCCTCGAACTCGAGGCCGGGCTTCCCGGGCCTGATGTGGGAGCGCACGGCGGAGTCAAGCTCGGAGGGGTCGGCTTCCAAGCCGAGCTGATGGAGGGCTCGGCTCAGCTCGAGGAGGGTGATGACGCCGTCGCCGTTGCTGTCGAAGACGTCGAAGATGCGACGGAGGCGGAGGGTGTTGAGGCTAGGGTTCCGGAGACGAAAAGAGGGAGAGGCGCGGCTAAGGTTGGGCTTGGCTTCGCGGCCCATGGCGTGGAGGAGGATAAGATAACTGATATGAGCACAGAGGAGATTTTATAGAGTGGGGAAACGCGTAAGCTGTACGCCCTGTCCATGCCTCTTTTTCTTTTTTTTATGGTGAGGGGAAAGTTGAAGGAAGGTGTGGTTGTTTTGACTTGATCTGTTTGGAAGTTTCCGGCGTGCTAACTTTCCAAGGAAATGCGATTCTCTTTTCCACGTTGGGGCAGCTGAAGCGGTTCCCATTTAAAAGAGTTTTCCAAAGGTTCCAGGCAGACGTTTGTATGACAAATTTCTGCAGTAAAGGGTCAAATGCATATGGGCACCTTTTTATACAGGCAACTCCTGTACAAAGATAAAATTGGCACATTAGCAAATTATATATTTTTAAATATCTCAAAAAAATTTTTATGAGAAAGTTAGAAATTCATATTTGATGAAAAAAAAAAAAAAAAAAAATCTTTGATGAATTGGTGCTGATGTTGTTTGATACGGTTGCAAATTTTTTATTGAAAACTATTGTCTAGTTTGGCGGGTGGGTAGGTATGTGTTATTAGCGCCATAGTCATCGAGCCCTTATTTGATTGCCAATTTCATGTCAAGAAGGCTGCCTTAGTACCTCTTCGCTACTCGAGCAACTCCAAATAAGATATAAGAGCTCGGTCATCCAGTAGTCTACTCACAGCTAACTGCCAAGTGAGTTGGCGGGTAACCGCCAGGTAACCGAAGTCAACGGCTACTTTTCAAAAATGCTTCTCAATTTTTGGAAATTAATTTCGGCCACCTAGCTGTCACCTATCAGCTAGCCGCCAAGGCCACTGGCGGCTAACTACGACATGACCGAATTTTAAAAACATGATCATTACTTCTAATCATTTGAAAAGAGGCGGGCCGACGTGTATGGAGGCTAAGGCCGGCTCGAGACAATTTGAGGCCTAAAGCGAAAGTCTTAAATGAGGCCTTTTCTATTTTGTAATATTATTATAAATATTTTATTTAAAATCTATTTTTCTCGCTTTTTGTGATGCAAAATTACTGATTAAGTTTTTATATTCAAGTTTTGCTAACATATCCTTTTCAATTGATAGTATGGCTAATCCACTTAATCTTTCCTGTGACATTATTGATCGTAGGTAAGATTTTATTAATTTTAATTTTGAAAAACTTCTTTCTGTAGAAGCAATAGTTACAGGTATTGTCAATAATATTCTGTAAGCAATGTATGCATTTGGAAAAGAATCTAGTCTTTTTATATAATTAAGTACATCAATTGGAGTGTTTTCTTCTGTTTGTAAAATCTCTTTTAAAACTTTCAATTTTGAAAATAAATATAAACCATCAATATCAGAAAAACTGTCATGTTTCAAGGAACATTCAAGATTAAGAAAACTTTTTTTCAAACTATCATTGTCTAGTGATTTAAAATTTTTTAAATTAAATAGAAAACCAAAAATATTTTCATATATTTTAAATTGTTCAAACCTACTCTGAATTGAAGAAATAGCTTGATCTACTATGCATATAAAATAATCAATTCTAAATGATTCTTCAGCAGATTGTGATGTCTCGTCATTGAGATTCTCATCAAACTGCTTCTTTCTACGAATTATACGTTTTTCACGAAATATAGGTTCTATTTCCATTTCAGCCGCAATCTCTCTAGATGTAATCATAGCAGATGTAAATCCATTTTCTCTATATTTTCCAAAAAAATAAATAAGCCCTTTTAATTGATCTATAGCAATATCAATACGCATGTCTTTTGATTGTAAATTTTTACTAATTGAGTTAACAGCAAATAATATATCATACCAAATTGTCATGCCCAATAAAAATTCAAAGTTCTCAATCTCATATGCTACTAAACAGTTAGCTTCACTTTTTGTTTTAGGATCTTCACTAATTTTTGCTAATTGCAACAGTGCATCTCTTATTCGTGGAGCTTGGTATTTTATTACTTTAACACTTTCAATACGACTTTCCCAACGTGTTTGTGACAATGACTTAAGAGTTAAACCAGGTACATTATCTTGTAAAATTCTCCAACGTTTTGTAGAAGAAGATAATAATGAATATATACGTTGTACAACTCCAAAAAAAGATATAGCTTTAGGACAAGAGTTAGCTATATCGCAAAGTACTAGATTTAGATTATGGCAACCACATAGTGTGTAAAATGCTTTAGGATTTATATCTAGGAGTCTTTTTTGTACCCCTTGATGTTTTCCTTTCATATTAGATCCATTATCATATCCCTGTCCTCGTGCATCATTAATATCAAGTTCAAGATTTCTTATTGCGTCTATAATTGCATTAAAAAGGCCTTTTCTAGTGGTATCGTCTACTTTTAGAAATTCTAAAAAATATTCTTCTATTTTTATTGGACTTGATGAAATATCTACACATCGTAATACAAGAGACATTTGCTCTTGATGACTAGCATCTGGAGTGCAATCGAGTATAACTGAAAAATATTTTGCTTCTTTAACTCTTTTAATAATTTTACTTCTAATTTCATTTGCTAATAAATTTATCAATTCATTTTGTATATTATGTCCAAGGTAATGATTATGAATTTCATCATGCTGTATACGACGAATATGTTCTTGCATTACCGGATCAAATTTTGCAATCATTTCAATTAAACTTAAAAAACTTCCATTATTTGCTTGATAGATCTTTTCATTTGTTCCTCGGAATGTCAAATTATTTTTACCAAGATTCTTTACAACAACAATAATTCTTAATAATACTTTTTTCCAATGATCTTTCTCTTTGTTAATTTGTTCTTGGATATTTTTATCAATTGTTTTATTTTTTAACAATCTTATTTCTAAATCAATCCAAGTATTCATGTTAGTAATATGCTCATTAGTTGTCTTATGACTCTTAAGCTTAACACCAAGGTTTCTCCAGTCTTTAGTTCCTTCATTAGCTAGTTTACTTGTATTAGAATCTGAATTAAACAACTTACAACAAAAACAAAATACTCTATCCAAATCTTTTGAATACACTAGCCATTTTTTATCATGCTTCTCCCCATTTGATAATTTTCGAATATAATATGTAGCAGAAAAATGTCTAGAGAATTCATCTTTGGGAAAATCTAGATCATTATCTTTAATTGGACCCTTTTCTACTAATAAATCTCTTAGTTTTGTATCAATATTTGTCCGTTGACTTGGATCATAAATATTTGTAGGAATATAATCAGTTGTTTCATTAATAATCTCATGTTCTTCATCAAGAATTTGACTATCATTATGAAAATCTTCCTTGATATCTTTTTGTTCTACTATTTCATTATCTTCTAACTCATTTAGATCAATTTCTTGTTCATTTCTTGTTATATTTTGCTTATTGTTTGTAACAAATTGATCAAGAGCTCCTTTTTGAGATTGAATTAAATTATCTATTCTTTTTTTTTTTTTTTAAGTTTTGAGTACCCGGATTCGTATTTTCTAGTAGACATATTTATTATTTATAAATTACAACTAATAATATTTACAAATAAAATAAACACTAACTATAATAAACAAAGAGTATGAGCTTGGAATTTAAAAATTCTAAAAGCTCAAAACTATAGAACCTGATTTAAGGTGTTGGCCACAAAGATTATAGAACCTGAAAAAAAAAAGATTATATTTGTGTTAGTGAGCCATGATTAACATAAATTATCAAAACTATATAATAAAAAGAAGTATCACATTAGAACAAAAAGAAGAAGGGAAAAAAAATAATATATAAAATGCATGCCTTTTGGCTTCAATCAGAACAAAACCAGTTCTTCTTCTCAATGCCTTCAAGTTGCAGTGATAGCAATTGTAGAAGTGCAACTAGGAAGGAATGCAGGGAAAATGGAGTCTGGAGAAAAAAACCCTTTGAATTAAAGGGATATAAGAACACAGAGGAGATTGTCCTCTTTGGATTGATGCAGGAAAAAAAATCTATAAACCAGAAGAATTTTAGAACTCAAAAGGAATTGGTCTTGTTGTAATTGCAAGGTTTTCTTTTCTATGTTTTTAATGGCTACAACTTTTCTCATGTTTTTGGAATGGGAAAAGGTATAAACCGTGTGAGGGAGTAGTTTATTTGATTCTTTTGGAATGTGAACGGTTTTAATGGGGGAATGTGATAAGGTATAAACCGTTGGGACTTTGTTCATTTTTTTTGGAATGTGAATGCTTTTAATGGGGCCTTATTTTTAGGGATCTATATTGAAATGAGGCCTTCTGTTTTGGGACAAACAAACTAACTTAATTGCTTTTTTTTTGGGAAGTTGAGAAAATTTGGGGCCTAAATTTTTGGGGGCCTTTTATGGCCTTATGCTTCAGCCGGCCCTGATGGAAGCTAGCCGCTGTACTAGCCGTTGGAGCTTTGTTTATAAATATCTAGAGCTTGTTTTACACTGTATCAAATGCACTTTTGAAAAGCTCTCATTTCTAATTCTTCCCAATCAAAACTAAGCTCTCAAAACCTCTTCCATACACACTAATACCTTATCTTGGCAAACCAAAGAGATTTCTTAGTTCTAAGTGTGTGATTTGAGAAGACCGACCTAGGTATCTTGTTCTTCAAAATAGTTAACTTCTTTACCCTAGAAATCAAACATCTACTATTTGGTTAGGCATCTCATTAGAGTATCTTCATCAACACCAAGTCATTATCAAGAGGTTAAAGCTCCAGCCGCGGTTAGTGCTTCACCGAACACTTTCCAGACTTCATTAAAGGCAAGTGTTCGCCCTCCAATGAAATTCTAAAATCTTTGTATGTTGAGATGGTGGATTGAAACTGTGTGCTTCAACCACTCTAAAAATTGTGTGTGGGAAATTAGATCTGTGTGATCGAACCTTGTTATCAAAATCGAGTTGTGGAAGTGATTGGAATCATTACCTGTGTGGTTTGATTCATCATAGTGAAACCATGGGTTATGTGATCCTTGTGAAGTGGATGGAGGACGTGTGGTCCGAACCACTATAAGTCTATGTGCATATCTCTATATTACTTGTTTCAATATCTTGGTCTTGTTTCATAGTCATTCTCTATATTGAACTTTGGTAAGTACACACACCTTTGCCAACATCTCACTTGATCACTTTGTTATCTTGTTTAATTTGTTAAAATTGGCGAAGAGGGGAGGCAGAAGAAATAGGCTGGCGGGGCAGGGGGTTGGGGTGGGGGTGAGGAAATGGAGTAAATAAAGGAGGGTCGGTTTTATGTAGAAATGAACCTCTCATAACTCCATTTGAAGTCTATTTCCTAGCCTGGGAAGGAGAAGGCCGACGTGGTGAAAAAGCAGTTACGCAGGAAATTGTTGTGCCAAACACTTAAAAAAAAAGTTTTCTATAGAAAAACACCTCTTTTTTTTTTTTTTCAAGAAAATGGACTATACAAATGTGCCCTAAATGCTTTTTCGCATTCAACAAAATTCATGCGGATTTTTCTTTTTGGTAAAGCATACGGGGGTTTTGAAAACTAGGTTGCCTATGGAAGCAAGCTTTTTCTGGAGATCTGATTTTTAGCCACAAACGTGTCGTAGAAAGATAATATAAATTATTTCTCCGCTTTTCACATGAGAAATGCTAATGACAAGTGCGAAAATAAAAAAAAGTCTTTTGCTATGGATAGTATGTCGTTAATTTCCTTTTTTATTCAAAAATTTGTTAGACGTGAGTGAATGTCCAAGGTGACCGCGTATCTCTTATGAGTGGAGTGGGCCCTACTCGGAAGGATAGGGTGCGTTTGTGTCGCTTTGCTAAACTATGACTTTCCTACCAGAAAGTCTATGTAGCCTGACCGGTTGCCCGAATTGGTGCCCGATCCAAGCTGGACTAGTGAGCTGGACCAAAGCCTGCTAGGATTTTCACTCAAGCCCGCCCACAGTTTTGAATATATTTCGTTCTTGTCTTGAGTTTTCAATGTTCTGCCCTAACTGGTTGCTCATCTCTCTCTCGCTCTCCATTGCAAGAAATCCCAGCAGAGGATCCGCCCAGGCGCAACAGCACGCTCTCTCTCTCGCTTCTCTGGGTAGCGCCTCTCTCCCTCCATCATCGTAGCTCGAGAAGATTGTAGCTCGAGAAGAGGCGCTATGCATTTTCTGAATTTGTGGAATTTCTTTGATGTTTTTTGGTTTGCTTATGGTAGATTGATTCTCATAGGTGTCAATTATAATAAACGAGGAAGGAGCGAATACCCAGAATGGGTTTTTGATCATTGGTGTTTTCCTCTTCTGGGTTGCTTTTTTATTTTCATTTTGAGCTTTGTATTTGGGTAATTGTTGTTTTCTGTTTTGTGGGCAGATTGGTTTTTTTTTTTTTTTTTGCCAAACCTGCGGGAAAAAAAATCATGTAGAACAACATAGATGAACAAAAAAGGAAGGGAATTTCCAAGTGGGCGTTCTCTTTACCCATGTTTTGATTATGTTTTTGTGACGTTTGCTGAGATTTTCGACAATAGGGAGGACTGTTAGCTCATCAGGCTATTTGGTTAATTGCTCTTAGGATGGAGTGAAAGGTGTTTCCTTTTTGCCTTCCTGTTCCGAAGAACAAATTGCAGGTAACAATTTTTTCTTAAACTTGTTATTGAATAATTTTTTTTGCCTGTATGATCAATTTCTCTTGGATGGGTTTCTATAGATGTGTTCTTTGATTGCACTCTAGCTGCATTTTCTATACATCACTTTGAAAACAGACTTGTCTATTGATTTTTAAGATAACTGTTTTTTATTTTCTTCTTTGGATTTTTTTTCTTCATTGGCAGGTGTTGGAAGATGAAGTGATTCTTGCTGCATACAGCATTTGAAGTGCCTAGTTATTGATTTTGTTCCACAATTTTGGTTACCTAGAGGCTGGTGTTGTTAATTTATTAGCTACTTTTAATTAAATTTTAGGGTACTTAACTAATAAGGAGGGTTCTGGCTTGTAGAAAAAAAAATTTCTATGAGCGTAGCGTCCTTTCTTGTATGAAGTTCATCAGTCTTTATTGTCACCAGGAATTCTTGTTATGTTGGGTTATTGTTTATGAGAATGAAAATATCTTTTTGAGGGACAAAACAAACAGGAAATAAAGCTGAGGCCGCTGACATTTTCAACACGCAGAATGGTTTTCAACACGCTGACATTAGGGTGTAGTGTGTAGAGTGTACCCTTATGTTAGATCAGGCTCTAGCCAGGTGTTTGTATGCATCTTGGCTAGCCATATGGAGTGGTTGTTTGAACTATGAAAGGCTGCGATCTTTTGCATTCAGTTGTATATGTAACTAGCATGATTCTTAGCTCATGCACAAGGCCTTGCATTTGTTAGACAGAAAGATATATTGACCAAATGAAGTGATTATCTTTTCTCTTTTGTTCAGGGGATGGAAGCTTCTTATGTGGAGTTAGCTGCAAGGTTTTCAGGCTCTGGCATTAAAGTAGGGAAATTCCAGGCAGATGGGGACCAAAAGGCGTTCGCTAAGAATGAGCTTCAGTTAGGGAACTTCCCAACTATACCTTTCTTCCCCAAACATGCCTCTCAGCCAATCAAATATCCTTTTGAAAAACATGACGTGGTTTCACTGCTGGCATTTGTGAAGGCCCTCCATTGAGATTTGAAGGGACATGCCTTGGACATGCATGCAATGCATTTCCAATTTCAACATGATCCGCATGCAACCATTCTTCCCTTATCCTGAAGGATTTGGAGATTCTTGGTCAATTTTTCTCATTCACAGTCTGGATGATGGCTATGGTTTTTCAATGAGAAGTGTATATGACAGATTTCGGCAAGAGTTCCCGTTGGTCTTCATTTCTACCTTGAAGGGAGTTTGTTTCAAATTCATACTTGTTATTATAGATTAGACAAGACGTCGTTTGAGAGATCCTCTCAAATAGCCTATCTTTTCTTCCATTTTTCTTCCTCCCCCTCTGTTTTGTGTTTGGCAGACAAGAGATCTTGCTGGGTAAATGAATGGATTTTTCTTCAATTGTGAATCTTGGACGCTGAGCTTTGTGGGTTGTTTATCTTGTATCTGGACAACATTTTTTGGAAGTGTAATTTGTATTTTGATATGCACATTGGGGTTTTGAATCCTTTTTTAAAAGTGTAAAATTGTATTTTGATTTGTAAACATTGGTCAATTGTATTTGTAGAAATAGGAAGAATGAAATAGAAATTGGTCTCTGTTGGTATTGATGGGAATGAGTTATGTCCAACTCTTTTTAGCACAATATTAATTTTTTCTCCAGCAAAACTTGACATTGTGAAGGCAGTGTTTATTCTTCAGAGTGCAGAAATGGGTTAGGTTTTTTCTATTAATGCCCTGCACAGTGGAGATGGAGTGTGACTATCTTCTAATCATAGAATTTTCTTAAACACACTGATAAAAAGGCAAGCCAGAAACAATGACAAATTGGGTTAGGCCTCATGTCCATGTCTAAAGATAACAAGTTGAAAAGGTAATTACTCTTATCTAATTACCTGTAAGAACCGACTGTGATTAATTCTAACTATATCAGAAGAAAACGTATTATTCTTTGGACTTTGCTCAATGACCGCAGCAAATTTATTTGCTAAGCAAAGCATTGGAGGTGGAAGAAATGGATAAATACATGGTGTCTAGCCTTATAGCACTACAGTTATAGTTTTTAATGATGGACAGTCATGAAAGCATATTTTTTACTCCTAAATGTTTTTTTTTTCAATTGTTGGCATCAATAACATGGTTCACCGCCTCACGTCGTTCTCTTTCATGTCTACTAATTTGTTGGTTTCTGATTATATTACCCATTGAACTATGGAACTAAGTGTTGGTGGACAAGTTGGATCGTTTGAGCAATAATTTCTCATGTTTTGTGACATGATCATGGGTCTAATACAACATTATAATGGGTTGTTGTAAACAAGAAATGGCCTACAAATTGATAGGCATTCTGTAATTACATATTGTCATTCTTGTAATAACAAATTGATAGATGTTTCAACCATAAATTTCACTCATCAAATCATTGGTCTACAGCCTGTTTACAACTTCATTATCATAGATAGGTCTACAACCTGTTCAGTTGATTACATCCCAATAAACTATCACAACTTTCACTCATCAAATCCTCAACAACTCCAACAAAACAAAGCATGCACAGAATAAAAAAATAGCTCCTCCGTAGATCATAGCAACCTAACATTGTATTGTTCTTCCTTTTCTCCCCTTTTCATACAATTGAAGCCCTACAAAATAAAAGAAATGAAATTCATATGTTAGAAGTTTGATAAACCCAAAATTTCTAACAAGAAAATAGTGAAGACAACACTATGTTTCCAAACTAACTCAAATGCAAATCATGATTCAGTTTAGCACCATCACTTCTTTGCCACTTCAAACCTTCTCCTGTCACCCAAATATATTTAAAAAATAAAATAAAACACAACACACATGTATTCTAATTCTATTCAAATCAAAGGCCTTCACAAAGAAAAAGAAATAGAAATGCAAAAGGGACACCTCAAAATCCAAAAAAACCAAATAGAAAAAGCCCAAAAAGCTGGACAGAAATCATTCCCATCAATACCAACAGAGACAAATATCTATTTCATTCTTCCAATTTCTACAAAAACAACTGACCAATGTTTGCAAATCAAAATACAAATGTACACTTCTAAAGGATTCAAAACCCCAGTGTGCATATCAAAATACAAATTACATTTCCAAAAAATGATTCAAAACCCAACATGCATCAGAGTTCCAAAATAGTAAACGGGAGGCAGCTTGGTTATGATACAGGCTGCGAGACAGAGGAGGGGGGAGGCAGCTTGGTTTCGATGCAGGCTGCGAGACAGAGGAGGGAGACAGTGTTGGTTGAGACGCGATGTTTCAGGTTGCAGCGGTCGATCTTAGGTTTTTTTTCCTTTCCCTGAATGGGTGCAGTCCAGTGATGGATAGCTGCGCAGTCTGGCGAGGGAGAGGGGATTTGTCTGGCGAGGTGAGGGAGAGACGTGATTTGAAGCGACAAGGGAGAGAGGTGAGGAGCAGTCTGAGCGAGGAAGATAGGGGATTTGTTAGCCGAGGTGATGGTCCCCCTCCTCCAAGCGATGGTCCACCCGCGGAGATGGGGGCACCCCTTTTCTGGTTCTGGGTAGAGATTGGAGCGCAGGACAGTAGAGAGGCAGAGACATCGCGAGGAAGAGCTGCAGCGAGACATACGACGCCCCGGAGAGATGCAATGAGTCACAAAGACGATTGAGGGAGGCGTGCAGAGAGAGATGAGGAAGTTCTTTTCAATAAGGTTCTAGGGGAAATCAGAAATGGATGAACGGCGTAGGGGTGCCTCTGTTGGGATTTCTTGCGATGGAGAGAGACAAAGAGTTGAGCAACCAGTTAGGGTAGAACGTTGAAAACTCAAGACAAAAACGAAATAGATTCAAAACTATGGGTGGGCTTAAGTAAAAATTATGGCAGGCCGTTGGTCTAGCTCACCAGTCTAGCTCGGATCGTGCACCAATTCGTGCAACCAGTCAGGCTACATAGACTTTTTGTTTTCCTACCCTCCTCCATTGAAAGCACCCTTTGTATGGAATTGCTGAAAATAACACTTTTTATGTTTTTCCTTGGGTAGGACCATCCATATCAAACCATGAAAAAAGCTTTGATTTTCAGAAAAAATTTCCTTTTATGGAAATGAGATTAGATAAACGTGTTCTAAATGCATTAGAGAATCCTCTTGATTTTGGTTCCCTATTAAGAACTTACATTTCTCCAATAGGAAAGGAATCATTAGCCTAGGGTGACTTTCTTTCATTCAAGTGTTTGCCTCGATCCCATCACTAATCGATAGTAGTGTTATTACAATATAATTCCTTGACAATTGATCTTATGATTTTGGAAATTATGATTCATGCTAAAATGGTTGTCCTCAATAATTTAGGAAAAATGACAATATTTTTGCTAGAGTTGATAATAGTGGCCACTAGATGGATAATCGCCACATACACTTTATTGGCACATTTTGTGCCGGACCTAATACTTTTGTTTGGCTGGGCTAAACTTTACATGACTTTTATAACATAGATTAAAGACACAATTTTTAGCATTCTTTTCTTTTTTTTAAAGAAATCCTATTACCAACACCCAATTTGTAAATATGCTTGTAAACTTTAACACCAAAATCTCAATTCCTCAAGAAATTAGCACATCAATTAACAACAATAATAATGAACAATAATAAAGGAACTCCAAAGAACTTCAACTAAGTAATAATCAATATGTTGAGATCAACATCCGCTCTCGCTCTTGAGTGGTCATAATTGTGTCGAACCCTCGCCCTCATCATAAAATCATTGTTGTACTGTTTCCCATCACAAATTGGTTTTGGGATAAGTGGTAGATCAATGAGGTGTACGAGTCACAGGTATTTATAATGGTTCCACTATCATACGAATCCAAATGAGAGCACCTGTATTTATAATTGATCATTGTAAGCACAATCACAAACATCATGTTATCGTCTAAAAAAGAAATTAAAAAAAATGTTCTTTCGAACACCCAATTCCCATTTCATCTCTTTTAATATATTTCTTTTCCAACTTCTTCGAGAAAACAAAGTGTCACGTCCCCGAACCCGATTAGTAATTAAACCGAATCCAGGGTGTGAGATTTAGGGCTAATTAAAAAAAAAAATTTCCTTAATGCCCAAGGATCGAAGTCCACTGTGAGGATTGTGTAGTTGAGCATCATTAACAATTTAATCAATGGGGCTTGTCCAGTAAGCACATTCATTAAACCTGTAGAGATATCGAGGCAAGTATGAATTTCATTCCATTATATATGCAAGTTTCAAAAACCGAAAACATATAAAGTTTATAATCATCAGGACCATCCCAAAACTTAGGTCCTGGTACAAAAGATGTACAAAAGTATAGTAAGTACAAAAGATCTAGACCAAAAGATGAAATGTGGTGGCACGATGGGAAATATCCCTGTGTTACGCGCACTAGTGTCGGGAGTGATGACGCTAAGCTACCTCATCGGCACCCCACTCTCGTACCTCGTTCTCCCCCGGTTGAGGATCCTTTGGGATTGCCTCGGCATCCGAGTCCGCGTAAGGGTGGTAGTAGGTGTCGTCTGCACACCATGGGATAAAGTATCAACAACATGTTGGTAAGAAGATAAGCAATATACATTTCATGACATGTTTCAAAAAAAAAAAAAAATAGAAAAGACAAATACATGATTATAAGATGACAAGGTACAAGCTAGGCATAAAGCATGAATAATGTGAGAATCAAGTAACAAGATAAATTCTAGCAAGATAAACAAAAATAACCATCCATGAAATACAATGCAAACAAGAGGAGACTCCGAGGATGTCCAAGCCATCTCCCGGGGGTATAAGTGACGTCCAAGCCGACTATAAATACCTAAAGTCCGGCTCTAGGGGGATCCTAGTTCCCGATCCTAGGAATAGCAGCGCGGTCCGAGCCCGCTCCCAGTTATTCGCACCGTGGACGCAGTCCAAAACCGATTGCCCACCCTAGTGTCCGGTATTCGGCTCACGTAAGAATCATCAGACTGTAGCTGGTATGAATGCAAGATGATGGTGATGGTTTATCCAAGACACAATTCCACGACAAATACACATGGATAGGTTTCCAAGTACAAGATAACAAGCCGAGGGCTACTCCAAGTCAAGCCAAGATACAAGTCAAGTTCCAAGTTCCATGAGTAATCCTCTTTCAAGTCTATCCACATGTGTCCATCAATACAATACAAGTTACCTATGGATATACTCTGAGTCCGGTCCAATCCTAATTCTACAAGTTAAATTACAATTATACAAGTATTCAAAATAGAGTGTATAAGGTACAACATGCTGCGGATACAAGATTCAGGAGTCAAGAATGAGGAACAAGTCACTCCTAGGTCAAGAGTTGCCCCCTGTGTATTGAACATGTCCCTAACGGAGTACGTATAGAGAATGAGCCAATGGTGTCCTAATTTGGTGGGCCCATGGTATACGGAAGTTGTTGGGCACCAATTAACTCATTTCCACACGCATTCGGCCAAGTTACGTTGATATACGAAAAATTCCGGACAATCGACGAAGCACACCAAGCCAAACATGCTCCTTATTCATTTCCCCAATTGGTCATGCAAGGGTAGTGTCAATAGGTTCCAACCTAGGGTCTAAACTAGGTTTAGAATCCTTTTCCAAAAGAGATAAGGGCCTGTTTCATTGGTCCACTACCCATTTCCTTTTCCAAAATCTGATCATTGAGATAATTATACCATTGGATTCTACGTATCGAGAGCTTTCCGACGGTATGTAGAACTCCAAATTCCGATGAATGGGTCAAAAGTTATGGCTTCCGGAAGATGGTCATCCAGAGCCCGGAGCAATTCGCTCGAGTAAAGAAAAGTTGGTTCGCGCGAATTGGTCACAGAACCTCCTTGGCTTGAGCGAACGGAGGTCCGCTTGAGCCAAACTTCCCAGAAGCGACTTCGCTCGAGCGAACTGAAGGTTGGCTCAAGCCAAGTGCCCAGAAATGCAGAAAATAACCCATTTTTCAGTCTAAACTTAGGGCATCAAATCCCGAACTTTGGAGAATCAAATCCCCTCTCCTCCAAGACCATCCCTGCAAGAAAAAGAGCCTCTTGCTCTCTCCATATCCATTCCATTCATCAATCAACCATCAATTAAGGTCCATTCAACCCATTTATCCAAGTTTAACATAAGTAATCCAATTAACTATGACAAGGTTGGAATTCGGGGAAAATCTAAGCAATTGATATTAAAACCATTCCAAGAAGCTAGAAATAGACATGCATGATCATATATAAGGCTAATCTACTTGCCTTCACCAAAGGGGATGGAAGAGATGGAAATTTGAGAGAGAAACTTGAGGAGGAGAGCTCCCTTACACACCCTAGCCAAACCCACCTTCCAAAGTCTATCTTCTTCACTCAAAGAACACCAAGGAAGAAGAAAAGAAGAAAACCATCAACATGTAACCCATTTACAGCCATGAGAAACGAAATGGGGAGGGAAAGAGAAGGGGAAAACTCACCAAATTTAGATCAAGAGATAGAGGAAGAAGAGAGGAAGAAGATGATGTGCTTGGTTTCTCTTGGAATGCCTCCAATCTCTACTTACAAGAAGAGAGAGATGAAGGAGGAAGAAGGAGAAGTTCCAGCAACTGAGATGAGGAGAAACGAATGGGAATAGTTGGGTTTAGGGTTTAAAATGAGGGGATGAAGGGGAAAAGTCCAAAATGCCCATTCTGAGTGAAATGAGAGAAATTTAATTATTTGAGGGACTTCGGGGCGTCAAATCCTGACGAGTCAAGAACGAAAAGTGACGAGTGCGATGAGATCTTTCCAACGCACCCAAATTCGAAAAAAACGGAATTTTCCGGAAAAATACCCAATTTTCCTATTAATCATAACCTAACCTCCTATTAAGACTAATCGCACTCGGAATCAAATGAAACTTCGGGAACATCTTTCTACCGACAAAAGAAACTCGCTTAGCCACTAAGCCCGCCCAATTAGCTAAAATCATAATTAATTAGGCTAATCGCCAATATTAGGGAATTAAACACTCTATTAAGGTCAGGGACCTTACACAAAGACTAGCCCAGACGCAAGACTCTGTCTCTGTACACACATCTTCTTTTCCATCTCAGTTCTTTTCCATGTGTACAGACCACCCTCCCCAAGTTACATCAATGGCTATTAACGTTACCTGCAATTCTGTATATCATCCATAACAGATTAAGACCAAGAACAAAACAATAGTCATTCGGGTAATCCAAGGACATGCACTAACAAAATTTACACACAGTTACCTACACTTCGTTTATGAACATCCAAAGAAGCCTGCATAGTGGCATTTTTAGTTGATGCAACATATGGATCCAACTAAGTAAGTCGACTTATATAAATTCATGATGAAATTAATATTTAAAAAATACTCAGTCAGTTCCAATAAGATGGAGTAAGATTGAAGGTCATTGACAATGATAATGTTGATGATATAAGTTCAAATATTGAAATCCAATGCTAACTATTGCTTGTTTCCAAATAGCAATTGTCAAAAGATGATATAGATAAAATTGCACTTTGAAAATAAAAATAGGTCAGAATACTTCTCTCTTGACAATTTCACTTCTCAAAATACTTCATCTTCTAGACCCACCTCTTCTGCATTGGCCATGGCCAGCACTCCCACCTTTTTTATGGCCCCCAGTTTTCTTACCATCATCTTTGTTAGCAAGTGCTTTCATGTTATCTGGCAAAGGGAGTATCTTATCAACACACTTTCGGAATCTGAAATCATCCGCAGATCTGTCCTATCTTACAAGAATGAAGCAGCGACTTTTCCACATAGGATGGTAGCGGACCTGAAATGCATTGATACCTTCGCTAATCTTCTTGTTAGGCTCCAAGTGGCCCTTCTTCAGCAAGAGAAAGGGGGAGAGAGGAAGAGAGAAAGAGAGAGAAAGATACAAGAATATAGACTTACCTGACACTCGATCAATCGTCAAGATGAGGAGAAGCTCGAAAGATCAGCACCAAAAAGGATTTCTTGTAGTTGAAAGAAGAAGAGACGAGAAAAACTGCCTCTTACCCTATTGGTAAGAGGTGTGAGTTCTTACCTGTATGTTCTGGGATTGAACCTCGGTAGGCACATTTCCTCACCCGAGGTCTTTTTCCCTCACCAGAAGGCTCCCTGGGTACAAAACAAAAGAAGAGAAGAGCGTTTTTTTCGTATGAATTGAAAGAAGAAGAGCCTCAACGGAAGGTTTTTGAAATTGGGGGATTGGCAGTCGTTTTGAGATACGTTGGCATGGACCTAGGGACCATACAAATTTGGGAGATTTCTTGATTCAATCTGGGACGACCGCCCTAGGTTGTCAACACATGGGTCCACCCCTAGGCACATTTGTGTAATCCTAAGGAAGTGGAACGGACATTTTGGGGACTTTCACTTTTTGTATTTGGCAAGGCAAACTATCGTAATTTTTTTGGCCATGTATCAACTTCGGGGAAGAAGGAGGTTCAAGGCATCAGGGCGAGGTTCCTTTTACGTAGGCGAGGGTCCTTTACATCGACGAGTGAAAGGGTTGGTTAAAGGTTTTTTTTTTTTTTTTTTCTGTCTCTCTCTTTGTTCTTTGGTTTGGTTGACCCCATGGAAGGGGGCTTAGAGTAGGGGTGGCAAAATATGACCCAACACTGCTAACTTGACCCTTTCCAACCAACTTTTGACTCACATAACCCAACTTGCATTTGATAGGGGTTGGCCATAGGTCAAACAACTCTAATCCAAAAATAGTTGGTTGGATTTGGGTAGCCGACGACATGTATAGTGTGACGCTTGTAAGATCCGACCCCTAATTTCCGGGATTAGTGATAATTAAGTCGTGTTGTTAGATCTCTAAATTTGATTAGAGGTTATTTGGCTGAGTTTGTGAGTTAGTATAACTCTTCCATAGCTTTGGGGAGTTTGAAAGCCAGTGAACCTAGTTTGTGACCATATGGTCCTCTATGTTTTGCGTGGTCAATGTAGGGAGGTTCTTCGTGATTCCAAAAAATTCTCATTTCTACTTCATTTGACTAGTCTCATCATTCCCTACAACTTTCATGTTCACACCGTGACCATCTGAAGCTCCGCAACCTAGTTTTTTTAACCCCGGGGGCAAAACAGTCTTTTTGCATTGAATTTGGACCCAGATTTTGAGATCTCAAAATTAACTATGTCAAAAATATACTTTTTGGAAACTGGATTTTATGACGATCATTTTTCTCTTTTTCGTTGAATCCATCCAGGGCCCAGAAACACATGTTTAAATCCCGACAAGTTTTAGATATGGTGGGGCCCACACCCACCCCTTTATATAAACCCCACTCGCCCACTTCTTCCCCCATTCGTTCCAAGACAGAGTGAGGGAGAGGAGCCCAAGCTCAGATTCTTGCCATTTTTCTACTTCTTCTTGCTCCCTCTCACCAAATCCATCTCCAAGCTTGTTAGAGATGGAGATTTGAGTCCACCTCCTTCTTCTCTGATCCTTCCCTCTAGCTCTCCATTGATATTCCTATGAACATGGACGGAGGGAGGGGAGGTCGAGTGAGGGAAATTGCCCCCACTCAGCTTTTTAAAACTTCAATAGTATAGTGGGTCTTTTCACCTTTTGTCATGGGTAAATTTGGCATTTTTTTATTTTTTCCCCTACTCACCTTTTGCTACAACTTAATAGAATTCCAAAAGACACATATGGGCAATGTTATCAATTAGTCATTTCTCTATATTCGCCGTTACTCACCTTTTTCTACAAGTATAATTCTAAAAGACACATGGGGCAATGTTATCAATTGTCATCTAGTTGCTTTAGAAATAAAAGACACGGCAGGGAGATGTCATTTCTATCTCTCATTTGTTTTTTGTTTTTGTTTTTTTTTTTTTCAACTTCTATCTTTAGCTTATTCTTCCTCAAGTGTAACCATTGGCCTCCTCCCTTTTCTTAAAAGATTCAACTTTTTTTTACAGATTATCATTTCTCAAATATAGGTACATCTTCAACCCATTCTATTTGTCTTTTGTTTTCTTGATTGAAATTGTATTTGGTTGCTTATTGGATGAATCTATATATATATATATATATTGATGACTTGTGCATTTTTTTTCCACTCTTGCCAAAAAGATGGTTGAGACGAAAAAAGATATTTTATATCCATTAGTTTATTTATTTATAACATCGGCACTAATCTTACCAATTGCCACTGCTACTACTAAAAGAGCATTTTCTACCATGAATATAGTAAAGAATCGTTTGCGAAATCGAATGGGAGATGAATGGATGAATGATTGCTTGGTCACATACATTGAGAAATATATTTTTGATAGCATCGATAATGAGGCAATTATGCAATGCTTCCAAAACATGAAAACGCGTCGAGGACAATTGTAAAAAAAAAATAATCTTTTTTTTGTATTCAAGTGGCTAATTGATGCAACTATATTTATTTATGTAAGTTGTTACTTTTTTGTATATCTTTCATTAAGTGAAATTTTTAATTGCTCTTTGCCCCCTCTAGAAGAAATTTTTGGCTCTGTCCCTGCTTGTGAAGCCAAACCAGCTGGGACAAGGCCTCCACTGAGAAAATCCTCATCTTTTGAAGCTCTCCAAGAGACTCCTACCCATCTTCTAGATTTGGTATTTACCACCCTTAGAGAGTCTTTTCCTCCATCTTGCAAGCCCATTCCTTGTCTTTGATGATTTTCCATTTTAGGGTTCTAAGTTGGGTACATTTCGGGGTTTCTTATGTTAGGTATTTTTCTATGGAATTGGAGGGATTAGAGGCTAATTGGGAGCTTGGGAGACTAAGGCAAGTGATTGAAATGGAATTGTTTGAGCATGCTAATTTTCATGAATTTTCAGTTTTAATGCTATATTTTTATGGATTTCATGGATATTCTCATATTAATATTTGCTACACTCTTGGTTAGCATTTTGTAAATGCATATTAGTGAGTTCATTCATTCATTTGGACTTCTTCAAGTTCAGATTTATGTTTTTCATTTAAGTATGTTTTGTTGCAAATGGTTGAATATATGCTTGATTTTGGAGGTTGGTTTGTATGAAGAATGGATGTGAATTTTGAGGATGGATTGTAGTTTTGTGGAGGCAAGGAGGTCTGTTTTTATGCAGGGAAATGTAGCTAAAAGGGGCTTGAAAGAGGGGAAAAAAGAAGCCCAAAAAGCAAGGAAAAAGAGGCCAAGCAGAGTTGGCTCGAGCCAATCCTTGGTTAGCTCGAGCGAACCCTCCCATAACTAAGTTGGCTTGAGCCAACCCTCTTTTATTTTATTTTATTTTATTTTTGCCTGGGTCAGGTTTGAGGCTTGGAGAAGGGTTCTTGATAGTGGGAATGGACTGCTTTGAGTCCTATCTTCTTGGTTGGGTCTAGGAGGTGTTGTATGGAGGCAGAATGGGAAGGAAACCTAATCCCAGAGATATATCAATGACCTTTTGATTTACCAATGGGTATGGGATGCTTGAAATGTCCTTGACCTTCTAGAGTACCAAGCCAAAAATAAAATTGACATATGAGATCTTATATGCATTGAATTAAGTCTTGAAGCCTCAATGTGTGGTCCGTCACACATGTGGAATGCCCACTTTTTATTGCTATTTTACCCGTTTTGCCTAAAAACAACCAGTTTTAGTTGTTTTCCTCTTTTTCTTACAAAGAATAACTAGTTTTGGGCTATTTTTTCGTTTTTAATTAAAATCAATCAGTTTTGGTTATTTTTCCCCTTTTTCACTAAAAATAACCAATTTCGATATTTAATTCGTTTTAGCCAAAACGATCAGTTTTGCAAGTTCGTGTGTTCCAGTGAGCTTTTATGTGTATCTTGGGAGGACTCCTCTTTACGTTAGTGTGCGTGCTTTTGACTTGGCCTGTTTGAATAGTTCCTCACCATATTTTGTGTGTTAATTCACTTTTGATTTGTGAGTTGGCACCACTCAACTTGGTCCACCTCGTCGACTTGATCCACTGGCTTGGGGTCCTAATCAATCTCTCAGCCAACTGTAGCTTGGGTTTCCTTAGTGTGTTACTTTTCCGGTTCTGCGGCCGGTGCCTAGTGTGATGGCAAGCTATACCGGTCCATATATATGCTTAGCGTGCCCCTGTCACCTCGTGTGCCGGAGACTATGTATGCCTAGTGTGTGTAAGACTCTGACCCCTAATTTCCGTGTTTAGTACTGTCTTAGTTGCGGATTAGTTTTTTTTTTTTTTTTTAAGTAAGATTAGAGATTGATTGGCTACGTTTGTAAGTTTGACTAGATTTTTCATAACTTTGGAGAATTTTGAGAACGTTGAGTCATGATTGACCGGGCCCGAGGTGACCCGTGTGATGCGTGTGTTCATGTGGGAATTTAACCTTGATTTTGAAAAATATTGATTTCCATCTTTCTAGATTTGTTACTTTAATCCCAACAACTTTTATCACACCAAATTTGTGCATAATTTTTGATATTTGAAAATCATTAGGAAAATATACTTTTTGAAAACTAGATTTTTTTACGATCACTTTTCTCTTCTTCGTCGAATTCATCTAGACCCACAGATAGGAGTTTTAAGCCCTTGAAGTCTTAGGGGCCTTTGGGACCCACAACTCAACTCACCCATTTAAAAGATCCAACATCAGCTCCTCCTTCATTTATCAGTTGCAGAAGCTTCAGTTGGGAAGGAAAGAGAACTCTTCTCATCTCTCCTCTTGGCCTTTGCATGTTCCACTTAGAGCACACCAAGAGGAAAACAAACCTCACCACTCTCTTCCTTATCTTCCAAGCTTTCCATTTATACCCTTTTTGAGAGATTTCAGTGGGATTCTTCATCGTCTCCAAGCCCTTCTTTTTGATTGAATCACCTAAAGGTAAGCCATTGCTACCTTATTAATACCATGTGTTCTCTTGATTTAATAGAGGCCCTTTATCATGCATGCAAGGTGTTCTCCTGGAGGTCTCCATTGATTTTGAATTTTTGTGGATTCTGAGTTGGATTCCATGGGGGCTTTTGATGTAGGTTGGAGTTTGGCTTTGTAGAGGAGTATTTGGAGAGTTTTTGGTGCCCATTTCAGTTAAGGCAAGTGAATAGGATGATAAGGGATGCATGTAAATTTGGATGTTTGTTTCTCCAAGCTTTTGAATTGAAATTCTTGTGCACTTACTTGTTTTATGTAGTTACATATGTGTTTATAGAAAAAAAAAATTATGGATTTTATGTTTACAAAAGTGTGGATTGATTGCAGGATTTTCTCTTTATCAAAAGGATTTCTAAAGTTATTGAAAATCTTATCTTAGAAATTTATCTCCGTTTATGATTAAGTATGTTTGTTCGAATTTTGATGGGGATTTGAATGAGATGGATTAATCATGGTGAAATGGAGTTTGATTAGGGTTGAATGGAGATTAGTTTTTCGTGTGAATGAGAGTAGAAATTGATGAAGGAGAATCAGAAGGAGGGAAGAGCAGAAAAAAAAATCATGCACTGGATGGGCAGGCAGAAGCGCAGCCCGCTCGAACGAGCCTGGGCTCGCTCTAGCAGGCCTAGCTTCTGTGATAGCCCGCTCGAGTGGGCCTGGGACCTGGCCCAAATTTAATTCTTGTGCAATTTGAGGCCCATTTGTGCAAATTTGTGGCCCTATTGAGTATGAAAAATTTCCTAATGACTTAGGAATCATTGAAAATTGAGATTTCGAGTCTGAATCACTTTGTTTGACTGAAATTAATGGATAAAGTCTAGTATTTGAATTACCAGGGACTTTCTATAAGTCATGATATACAGTTTGTGCCCTCGAATGTCAGAGACTTTCAGAGACACCAACTTCTTCACTCATAAACCGACATGGAGACACTAAGTGTGCATCGAGACGACCCTCGGTGAGCCCCTTTAAATGCTACAAAATTACTTCATTCCAAGTTAGGAAAATTCTATGTTTTCTCATAAATTGATTTGAAATGAAATTGAGTGGTTTGCCACGTCTGAAAAACATTGATAAGGCTACTCATCTGATTTGTTTTAAACTTTGTCCAACTGTTTTGATATCGAGTAGTCCTTTCATCAGTTTGAGTTATGTTTAGTGATTTGAATTATATCGTTTTGGATTTTGATTCGAAATCACTAAACTTGGGTCACTTTGTCGGATTGATCACCCGGCTTAGGATCCTCAAATATTTGCCAACTGCAGTTTGGACCTCTGTCTATTTCCTCCGGCCATGGCTACGGTTTCTGTCTGTTCTAGCAGTCTTGTATGGTGACAGTTTTGCACCGGGCATTTTGCATGGCAACAGTTTTGTTCTAGCCATTTTGTATGGCAACGGTTTCTGTCTGTTTGCTCTTGTTATTTCGGTAATAGGAGAATATAGCTAAATGTGGGTTGCCAATGTTTTGATTATTTATCAGCCAGTTTGAGATATTTTAAATATGAAATTCTTTTATTTGTACAAGAAATGGTTTAGTTGATTCATTCTTTACACATGTTTTGTTTTAATTACACTTTATGATTTTAATTATGACACTGATAAAACTTGTATATCTTATCTGTTTTATTCACCTGCCAGACCGTCGTGTCTAATACTCTTTTGTTTGGTGTCAGATATCGAACCCGTAGCCATTGAGGTGGAGCACGTGGATGAGATGGTAGAGCCTCCGTTGGAGAGCGAGTGGCTGCCAAACGATGTCATGTAGACGTCAAGTTTAACATTAGAGTTTGTCACATATTTGGCGTAGCAATTTGATTAGTTAGTTATCTTGGATGGATTTTGTTAGCCTTTTTCTTTGGGTGGTTAATTAATGCATTTGCATAATTCGTAACTTGAATATATGTGGGAAAGGAATTATCCAGTTACTGTCAGCTCTGAATACTTTGATATCATGTTTGTCCCAGTCTGAGTATGAATATTGCTATGACAGCTTTGTGCTGACGGGTTGAGTGTGACATGGAATCTGATGGCCACGGGCTCTGGGTTGCAACACCAAATAAGCTTCAGCAAAATGTTCAGTTGTGATGGAAATTTGTTATCCTCACACACGCTGATCCTGGGAAAGTAAGAATTTTAACTAACCCCAAAATTCACGTTTCTCGAGATTGGACTACTGCAGGAGTCCGGTTTTGGGGTGTGACAGTGTGCTCCTGTCACCTCGTGTGTCGGAGACTATATATATGCTTAGTGTGCTTTGTCACTTCGGTGGTGGAGAATTTAGCTTTGTTGGTTACCAATCTATCAGCATGCTTTGCTATCATCTCTACTTCATTTTTTAGCCTGTTTTATCACCTAGTTTATGTCTTGTTATGTTAGGCCAACTTCTATCTATTTTTACTTAGAGATTTCAGTTTGAAAATATGCTGCATTCTATGTACACATCATGTTTGACATGCATTTCATATTTGTTCGTAGCCTTTGTCTTAAAAAACAGTTTTTGGCAGATAATCATGCTTTATACTCATTTTTAAGGCATACCGCTTTTAACCCAAATAACATGATTTATCATGGATTTATTAATCAACATATTTATCATCTGTCTCAGTCACCTGCCAGACCGTCATATCTGATCCTCTATGTTTGGTGCTCTAGGTAGCAGGTTCTCCATCTCGAGCTCAGTGCATGTGTTGGCTGTGGAGCCATGAACTTGTAGGTTTTTAGTGCCGGTGATGTCATGTAGACGTTGAGATTGACGCCAGAGCTACGTCATGTTTAGGGTAGTATTTTATTTAACATGTTATTTGTCTGGCTTTTGTTAGTATTTTCTTTGGGATCTTAATTAATGCACTCTTATAATTTGTAACGTGAACATTTGTAACTCAACCACTAGCATAAAGTTATCCGGTTACTGTCAGTTATGTATCTTTGTTAGTATGGTTTGTTCCAGTATGATATGGCCTTGAAATGATAGCTTTATGCTAGTGGTTGAGTATGATACGAAATCCGATGGCCACGGGCTCCAGGTAGCAAAGCCACGTAAGTTTTCGCAAAACTTTCAGGTTGTGTTGGAGTATTGTTATCCTCACACACATGAATCCTAGGGAAATACAAATTTTTAATTAATCCCAACTCACGCTCCTCGTGGTTGGACCGATGCAGAAGTTCGATGTCACACCCCAGTCCTGGGGAGTTTGAATAGGGAGTTAATGGGGTTATTAGTATATTTTTATCCCCATGATCTGCGTATATGAGAAATAGAACCCCTTTTACAAATGGTAACATTTCACGGAAGCTAATGTGACCTTGCGACTCAAAGTTCGTGGCCCTCGGATTCTGTATCGCAACCCATTGCTTATTACATACTTACAATGATATCACAAATCATAAGACTGGAAAATCATAAACCATATGATACAAAGCGAAACAGAAACCAGTATATACATTACACACGTGTTAAAGTTACATTATAAAAAGTGCATTGATTATAACTGTCACGACCCCGGACCGAGGTTTTCCCAAAGTCCGGGACCCGCGACGGTTGTGTCCATCCAACTATGATTAACCCACAGGTTTCCGCGGTGAGGATTTCCAAAGACGAAGATGTAAAAATCTCACTCGAGCAATGATTTGCGGAAGCGTGCAAGTAATCTCATCACAACTTAATCACATAAACTTTGTGATTCCGAATTGCATAAGTTAAGTCATCATTAAGACAATAATCAGAGGAGAAAATGTAAGCATAGCATTACCAAATTCAGTTCAAGTTTCAAAATAACAAAGTGTTAAGTTACATAACCCCAAAAGTGAAAAAGGCCAACAAAGGCCATACATTCCCAAAATAGCAAAATAATCCCATCTATGTGCATCGTGCTCAAGACTCCGCCCGTCGTCTAGAGGACGTCGTCGGGTTGCCACTCACGGGCTGGGGGTGGCTCTAAAGCCTCCTCCGGGCGCTCCTCCGCAAAAGCAACGGCGCCTGCATCTAAACACCAAAACAAAAGGGTCAGACACGACGGTCTGGCAGGTGAACAGTTTAGACATAATACAAGACAGTTAATATGAAAGTAATCAGTACTTAAAACATGGCATGAGTTCTGAACAAAACATGTTTAAAGTGTAATTCAAAACTAACATGCTTTTCAATAAAATAACATGATTCACGAATCCACATTGAGCTCATCCTTTCTCCGTCATACACAATGACAAGAGCAAGCAAAACGAAACAGAACGAGACAAAACAAAACAGAAGTCCGAGCCACACAAGGTGGGCGGAAAACCGGCCGCGGAACCGGACAGAATAAAGATGTGTATAAATACACGGCTAATCTGCAGATTGCCCTTATGTTTAAGGACCCCCGAACTAGTGGATCAGACTGAAAGGGCAGTCCAAGCTCAGTGGACTTCTATGATATTCATGTATGCATAAAACTGATCAATACTTGTACAAAACTTAGCGAAAAATGGGTAAAAACACTTATCGAAACGATGCAAGACGAGACGAAACAAGAATAGCATAAGCTATAACAAGCAAGGCTGGAAAAGTGTCCCCATCATAGTTCTTGAAACAAATCAAAAGTTAAATACATGCTTGTAAATCAAAACAGGTACATAACGTATTCTTCGTGTCAAAATTCAAGATTTCGAAACAATTATGTCAAGTATATGCTAAGGTTCTTTATTTGATTCTTGTGAAGTTGAAACCCAAATGTTGGAGTTTAGATGAATTGGTGTTCCCGAAGCTAGACAACATTTCATGTTTCAACTGCATAGCATCAGGCTAAAGACCCCTCAACATATTCTAGTTTTTCTCTCCCATCAAAGCCCCTTCAAAATTCTCCTTCTGTGCACTCGGTCACCTCGCGGCTACCTGGCGGCTGGCCGCCGGGTGCTGGTCGGCTGACCGACCAACCGACCGACCGCTGACCGACTGATCGGGAGAATACTACTTTTCAATTTCTTGCGCAGGTCGGCTAGCCGCCTGCTGACCGCCCGCGGGCCGACCACGCCCTGTGCAGAAATTGAGTTACTGTAATTCTGACCGACACAGGGTTGGTTAGCCGTGGGTCAACAGTCGGCTAGCCGACTGCTGACCGACTGCTGACCGCCGGTGTGCGGCAGCTTCAGCTAGATTCAGAATTCACACTCCCTTTTCACCATTTCTTTCCTTTGTCAAATCCCTGCATATCCCCTGATCCTCATGCTCTCCAAGGGCAATTTCCATTCAAATTATACAATCCACACTTCCAAATCACCTCACAACATTTCCTCCATTCTTTCATCCATTTATAAAACACATTGGCAAGATAAAAGCAACTTCAAATGAATGAAAAACCATTAACATATGCATTTCAATTAAAACAAGATTTCAGACTATATCACATCTTTGGAAACATACATTGCCCAAATTATCATGGAAGAGAAATCAAATCATGAAAGCTAAAGTAATCAAACATTGCATGCATCATGAATCTAAGTTGTTCACTTGCCTTTACCAAAGTCCTAGCCCAACAATCTCAGAACAAATCCTACCAAATGTACTCCACGAAATCTACAAGAAACCCATGAAAAGAACTTCAAAAATCCACCAAAAAAAGATAAGACAATGACCCATTTCGAAATGGGTGTTGCATGCTTGAAAAATGGGTTCCTAAGGGACTCAAAAGACTACATTGAAGAGGAGGAAGAGATCCATTACCTGAAGCTTGCTAAACAAGAGGAGGAGGAGAAAATGGAGTGGGAACACAGCTGGGATCTCCAAGAAAATGGTAGCAATGGATTCCTTGAGTGGAGAGGAAGAAGATGGTAGGGTTGGTTTGTGCTTTGAAGCTCTCTAGCTTAGGCATGCAATGAGAAGAAAGGAAGGGAAGAAGAAGAGTCTTCAGCTGGGTTCAGAAGTTGCAGGGAGAGCTTGACTCGTGAGTGAAGAAAAATGAGGGAGAAGGAGATTTGCTTCAAGTGGGTTTTTTGTGGGCCCCATTGCTCAAAACTTGCAATGTTTAAAACACTGACTTGTGGGCCCCGGATGAAAACGACGAAGAAGACTAAAATGATCGCCGAAAAATCTAGTTTCCAAAAAGTATAAATTTGGCATAGTTTTGAGATTTCGAAATTTGAGTCCAGATTTGGTGTGAAAAGACTGATTTACCCCTTTGGGCCAAAACTTGGGTTTCTGAGCCTAAAACACAAACAAGCTGAACACAAAAGTTTATCAATAAAATAAAACCATTCAAAAGAGATTGAAATCACGATTAAAATCAGAAAACTAGAATCTTCTCCCAAGCTTACACGTACTCTCAAGGCACCCTAAGTGTGACCAAATAGCACAAAACGCTCTCAAAATTCCCCAAAGCTAATTCTAGACCAACTTGGACCAATTTCTAATCCCACGTACACTAAACTCACATTACAACTAAACACGCACTTAGTTAACACTAATCGCGCTAATCCTGGGTCGGGGTTTGACATCCTCCACCCCTTAGGTTATTTGGTCCTCCAAATAAAAATAAATATACCTCTGGTAATAGTTCAGGATACTTTCTCTGGACTTGCTCTCGTAGTTCCCATGTCGCTTCTTCTGGCTCATGATTTTTCCACTGTACTTTGACCCAGTGAATTGTCCGATTTCTTAATTCTTGTTCTTTGGTGTCCACAATTCTAACCGGCTTCTCCACGTACGACGCATCTTCTCGAATTTCCAATGGTTCATGCCGTAGAACATGTGAAGGATTTGGGACGTATTTCTTCAACATAGAGACGTGAAAAACATTGTGTACCCCGGAGAGTTCCGGCGGTAACGCAAGTCTATAGGCAACATCTCCTATCTTGCTCAAAATCTCATACGGTCCGATGTACCTTCTCGCAAGCTTGCCTTTCTGTCCAAATCTTAGAGTTCCTCTAGCCGGAGATACTTTCAAAAATACCTTGTCCCCTTCTTTAAACTGCAAATCTCTTCTACGTGTATCAGCATAACTCTTTTGTCTACTTCGAGCAACTTTTAACCGTTCTTGAATCAACTTGATCTTATCACTTGTCTCTCCCACAATTGTCGGTCCGTGAAAGCTACGAACACCGACTTCTTCCCAGCAAACAGGAGTTCTGCATCTCCTACCATAGAGTGCTTCGAACGGTGCCATCCCAATACTGGAATGGTAGCTGTTGTTATATGCAAACTCACACAGAGGTAAGTACTCATCCCATTGAACCTTGAAATCTAGCACACAAGCCCGTAGCATGTCCTCTAAAGTCTGTATAGTTTGCTCTGACTGGCCATCAGTCTGAGGATGGTATGCAGTGCTGAATTGCAACTTAGTGCCCATAGATTCGAATAGGGTCTTCCAAAACCTCGAAACAAATCTGCTATCTCTGTCGGAAGTGATGGAGACGGGCTGTCCATGTCTGCTGACTATCTCAGTCACAAATAAATCTGCAAGTGGTGCCATATGCATCTTACTCCCTGTCTTCATAGGAATGAAGTGAGCAGACTTCGTAAGGCGATCTACTATAACCCATATAGCATTGTTCCCTTTCTTGGTAGTAGGCAAACCGGAGACAAAATCCATAGTGATGTGTTCCCATTTCCACTCCGGAATGTCCAATGGTTGCAACAACCCTGGAGGTTTTTGGTGTTCTGCCTTAATCTGCTGACACGTGAGGCACCGAGATACAAAAGCTGCAATCTCACGCTTCATGTTATTCCACCAAAATCGGTTCCTCAAATTTTGGTACATCTTTGTACTTCCAGGATGCATGGAGTATCTCGTGTTATGAGCTTCAGTCATAATTTCATTCTTCAAGTCCTCGAGGTTAGGCACACACAAACGGTCACGGAAGTACAACACTCCATCTACAATCCTGAAGTCTGGACGTTCGGAAATATGTTCCACAATCTTGGTCAAGTCCGGGTCTTGCAATTGACTGTCTTTGATTTTCTGGATGAAAGTAGGTTCAGACACTATCATACTTGCCAACATCACGCCCTGCCTTAACGGTTGCACTTCTACTCCCAGCTCTTCAAATTGATACAAGATACTGACTCCTCTCAAGCTAGCCATAACCACTGATTTTCTGCTCAATGCATCAGCTACTACATTCACCTTACCCGGATGATACTTAATTGGAAAGTCATAGTCTTTGATGTACTCCATCCATCGTCTCTGCCTCATGTTCAACTCTTTCTGCGAAAATAGATACTGTAGACTCCGGTGATCTGAATGTACTTCAAATTTCTCTCCATATAGGTAATGTCTCCACATTTTCAAAGCAAATACAACCGCTGCTAGTTCCAAATCATGAGTTGCATAATTCTTTTCATGCTCTTTCAACTGCCTTGAACCATAAGCAACTACTTTGTCATTCTGCATCAACACACAACCCAATCCTACATTTGAAGCATCTGTATAGATAACAAATCCTCCACTTCCCGACGGTAAAGTGAGGATCGGAGCTGTAGTCAATCTTTTCTTCAGCTCTTGAAAACTTTCTTCACAATGGTCTGTCCATATAAAAGGCACATTTTTCCTAGTTAACTTTGTCAATGGCGCTGCAATAGATGAAAATCCCTGGACAAACCTCCTGTAGTAACCTGCTAGTCCCAAAAAGCTTCTGATTTCCGTCACACTGCTTGGCCTTTTCCAACTGACAACTGCTTCGACTTTGGACTGATCCACTGCTAAGCCTTTTTTTGAAATAACGTGGCCTAGAAAAGCCACTTGCTCTAACCAAAATTCACATTTACTTAGCTTTGCATAGAGCTGGTTGTTCTTCAAAAGCTGTAATGATGTCCTCAAGTGCTCTTCATGCTCTTCCTTACTCTTGGAATACACGAGAACGTCATCAATAAACACCACCGTAAAGTGATCCAAGTACTCCGCAAAGACTTTGTTCATGAGAGCCATAAATACCGCGGGTGCATTAGTCAACCCAAATGGCATCACCAGAAACTCATAGTGCCCGTATCTTGTTCGAAAAGCTGTTTTAGGCACGTCTGACTCTCTAACTCGCAGCTGATAATACCCAGACCTCAAATCTATCTTGGAAAAATACGCTGCTCCTTGCAATTGATCAAACAATTCATCTATTCTCGGCAACGGATACTTGTTCTTGACAGTCATGTGGTTCAGTCTTCTATAGTCTATGCACATTCTCCAGCTTCCATCCTTCTTTTTCACAAACAACACTGGTGCTCCCCAAGGTGAAACGCTTGGTCTAATGAAACCTTTACTCAATAGTTCTTGCAATTGGAGTTTTAGTTCGCCTAATTCTGCTGGAGCCATCCTGTAAGGTGCAATAGAAATTGGAGCTGTCCCTGGAAGGAGCTCAATCGTGAACTCAACCTCCCGAATTGGTGGTAATCCTGGGATTTCTTCCGGAAAAACATCTGGAAACTCACATACAACGGGGATTTCCTCCACCCCTTGGGACCGTTTATCCTCCGTGATAAACGCTATAAAAGCTTCACAACCACTAGACACCATTCTGCTTGCCTTTAGCGCTGAAATAATCCCCACTTGGCCTTTCTTCCTGTTTCCCTGAACAATCAAATCTGCCTGTTCTCCTTTCAACTTAAAAGTAATAGTTTTACTAAAGCAATCCATGGTTGCATGATACTTCTCTAACCAATCCATGCCTAAAATGACATCAAAATCATGCATGTCTAAAATAATAAGATCTGCTGGAAGGTTGACTTCTCCTAATAGAACAGAACAATTTGGGTAATAGATTCTACAAACGGCCTGCTTGCCTACTGGTGTAGTGACAGTCAAGATATAATCAAGAATTCTAAATGGCATAGCAATCAGCTTCGCAAACACAGGGGATAAAAAGGAATGAGTGCTTCCAGGATCAAATAAAATTTGAGCTTCTACTCCACAGATGAAAAGTTTACCTTCCACTACATCGCCCGCAGCATCGGCATCGACACGATTAAGATTGTATGCCTGCCCTTGCTGCCGTGGTCTATTCTGCCTTCCTTGTGCATTTCTGTTCTGCTGCTGCTGCTGCTGCTGCTGCTGAGGTGGACGAGCATTCTGATTTTGAACTTGTTGCCTGCCTTGCTGCTGCTGAGGTGGTCTTGCTTGGTTCTGGGCTGGAGCCTGTGGTGCTGTTTGCCTTTGTGGCTGGTTCCTGTTGGCCTGATTTTGTACTTGTGGACAATCTCGAATGGCATGATCCATAGCCCCACATCTAAAACAAGCTCCCGTGGCTTTACGACATTGTGCAGTCTCATGATTTTTGCCACAATGTGCACATGCACTTTGCCTAGGAGGGTTTTGTTCTTGTCTTGGCTTCTTGTTCTGTGACCTTTGGTTCTGTTGGTGGTACTGTTGCTTTCTATCCCTGATGATCTGATTGTTGATGTCCTCGAACTTGTATGCTCTTTTGACCGCTTCATCGAAGGTGGCGGGTGGAACTACTCCTGTAGCATCCCTCATGATGATGGGGTTCAGCCCTTCTAAGAAGTTAGTGATCTTCTTCTGCTCGGTGTCTATCAACTCTCGCGCATATCTAGCAAGTCTTTCAAACTTTGTCACATACTCCAGAACTGTCATGTTACCCTGCTTGAGCTGCTGAAACTCTATAGCTTTTTGCCTCTTGACATGAGAAGGGACATACTTATCAGTGAACTGAGTCTTAAAAGTCTCCCATGTAGCCCCATCTGGCATAATCTGATACGGTTCCTTAACCGTTTGCCACCAAGTGTCCGCTAATCCAAAAAATAGAGAAGCTGTGAGGTTAACCCTCTGTATGCCTGTACAAGTGAATACATCAAAGATCTTCTCTACATTAACTAGCCAGTCATCTGCAGCCAACGGGTCTTCTTGACCTGAGAACTCCTTGGGTCCTCTCTTCCCGAACCTCTCGAACAAAATGTTGGGGTCTTGTTCTCGATTGTTGATGATGATATTCGGTCCCCCAGGTTGCCTAGGCGGGGGTAGAGGCCTAGTTTGTAAAAC
Organism: Persea americana; assembly: GCA_029852735.1. Taxonomy (NCBI): domain Eukaryota; kingdom Viridiplantae; phylum Streptophyta; class Magnoliopsida; order Laurales; family Lauraceae; genus Persea; species Persea americana. The sequence continues at coordinate 23,974,416 of CM056816.1, forward strand.
TTCCAAAAGCTGTCGTTGAACTTGTGCCATTTCCTCATCCTTCTTAGCTAGCTGTTCTTGGAACCGAGCTTGGTTCTCATTGGCCTCTCTTTGTAGCCTAGCATGGACTTCATTAGCTTCCCTCTGCATTCTTGTCTGACTTTCATTAGCTTGCCTCTGTTGTTCTAACATGGCTTGCATAAGTGCCTGAAACTGAGTCATTGTAGGTGGCTGTTCATGAACTGTTTCACTGTTATCATTGTTGGTATTGCTCCCTGAAGCATTCTGATTTAGAGTTCTTTTTGGAGGCATGATGCTGTAAAACAAATTGTCAGTACATATTAGCAAATTGGGGTTTGGTTTCTAAGTCCACACTACTGATCTAACGTGCTCACGGATCCTCGCCACGTCCCTAAGAGTTTCTAGTTTCTTTTAATTGCCTGAAACATGTCCCGCTCTGATACCAGTCCTGTCGCGACCCCGGACCGAGGTTTTCCCAAAGTCCGGGACCCGCGACGGTTGTGTCCATCCAACTATGATTAACCCACAGGTTTCCGCGGTGAGGATTTCCAAAGACGAAGATGTAAAAATCTCACTCGAGCAATGATTTGCGGAAGCGTGCAAGTAATCTCATCACAACTTAATCACATAAACCTTGTGATTCCGAATTGCATAAGTTAAGTCATCATTAAGACAATAATCAGAGGAGAAAATGTAAGCATAGCATTACCAAATTCAGTTCAAGTTTCAAAATAACAAAGTGTTAAGTTACATAACCCCAAAAGTGAAAAAGGCCAACAAAGGCCATACATTCCCAAAATAGCAAAATAATCCCATCTATGTGCATCGTGCTCAAGACTCCGCCCGACGTCTAGAGGACGTCGTCGGGTTGCCACTCACGGGCTGGGGGTGGCTCTAAAGCCTCCTCCGGGCGCTCCTCCGCAAAAGCAACGGCGCCTGCATCTAAACACCAAAACAAAAGGGTCAGACACGACGGTCTGGCAGGTGAACAGTTTAGACATAATACAAGACAGTTAATATGAAAGTAATCAGTACTTAAAACATGGCATGAGTTCTGAACAAAACATGTTTAAAGTGTAATTCAAAACTAACATGCTTTTCAATAAAATAACATGATTCACGAATCCACATTGAGCTCATCCTTTCTCCGTCATACGCAATGACAAGAGCAAGCAAAACGAAACAGAACGAGACAAAACAAAACAGAAGTCCGAGCCACACAAGGTGGGCGGAAAACCGGCCGCGGAACCGGACAGAACAAAGATGTGTATAAATACACGGCTAATCTGCAGATTGCCCTTATGTTTAAGGACCCCCGAACTAGTGGATCAGACTGAAAGGGCAGTCCAAGCTCAGTGGACTTCTATGATATTCATGTATGCATAAAACTGATCAATACTTGTACAAAACTTAGCGAAAAATGGGTAAAAACACTTATCGAAACGATGCAAGACGAGACGAAACAAGAATAGCATAAGCTATAACAAGCAAGGCTGGAAAAGTGTCCCCATCATAGTTCTTGAAACAAATCAAAAGTTAAATACATGCTTGTAAATCAAAACAGGTACATAACGTATTCTTCGTGTCAAAATTCAAGATTTCGAAACAATTATGTCAAGTATATGCTAAGGTTCTTTATTTGATTCTTGTGAAGTTGAAACCCAAATGTTGGAGTTTAGATGAATTGGTGTTCCCGAAGCTAGACAACATTTCATGTTTCAACTGCATAGCATCAGGCTAAAGACCCCTCAACATATTCTAGTTTTTCTCTCCCATCAAAGCCCCTTCAAAATTCTCCTTCTGTGCACTCGGTCACCTCGCGGCTACCTGGCGGCTGGCCGCCGGGTGCTGGTCGGCTGACCGACCAACCGACCGACCGCTGACCGACTGATCGGGAGAATACTACTTTTCAATTTCTTGCGCAGGTCGGCTAGCCGCCTGCTGACCGCCCGCGGGCCGACCACGCCCTGTGCAGAAATTGAGTTACTGTAATTCTGACCGACACAGGGTTGGTTAGCCGTGGGTCAACAGTCGGCTAGCCGACTGCTGACCGACTGCTGACCGCCGGTGTGCGGCAGCTTCAGCTAGATTCAGAATTCACACTCCCTTTTCACCATTTCTTTCCTTTGTCAAATCCCTGCATATCCCCTGATCCTCATGCTCTCCAAGGGCAATTTCCATTCAAATTATACAATCCACACTTCCAAATCACCTCACAACATTTCCTCCATTCTTTCATCCATTTATAAAACACATTGGCAAGATAAAAGCAACTTCAAATGAATGAAAAACCATTAACATATGCATTTCAATTAAAACAAGATTTCAGACTATATCACATCTTTGGAAACATACATTGCCCAAATTATCATGGAAGAGAAATCAAATCATGAAAGCTAAAGTAATCAAACATTGCATGCATCATGAATCTAAGTTGTTCACTTGCCTTTACCAAAGTCCTAGCTCAACAATCTCAGAACAAATCCTACCAAATGTACTCCACGAAATCTACAAGAAACCCATGAAAAGAACTTCAAAAATCCACCAAAAAAAGATAAGACAATGACCCATTTCGAAATGGGTGTTGCATGCTTGAAAAATGGGTTCCTAAGGGACTCAAAAGACTACATTGAAGAGGAGGAAGAGATCCATTACCTGAAGCTTGCTAAACAAGAGGAGGAGGAGAAAATGGAGTGGGAACACAGCTGGGATCTCCAAGAAAATGGTAGCAATGGATTCCTTGAGTGGAGAGGAAGAAGATGGTAGGGTTGGTTTGTGCTTTGAAGCTCTCTAGCTTAGGCATGCAATGAGAAGAAAGGAAGGGAAGAAGAAGAGTCTTCAGCTGGGTTCAGAAGTTGCAGGGAGAGCTTGACTCGTGAGTGAAGAAAAATGAGGGAGAAGGAGATTTGCTTCAAGTGGGTTTTTTGTGGGCCCCATTGCTCAAAACTTGCAATGTTTAAAACACTGACTTGTGGGCCCCGGATGAAAACGACGAAGAAGACTAAAATGATCGCCAAAAAATCTAGTTTCCAAAAAGTATAAATTTGGCATAGTTTTGAGATTTCGAAATTTGAGTCCAGATTTGGTGTGAAAAGACTGATTTACCCCTTTGGGCCAAAACTTGGGTTTCTGAGCCTAAAACACAAACAAGCTGAACACAAAAGTTTATCAATAAAATAAAACCATTCAAAAGAGATTGAAATCACGATTAAAATCAGAAAACTAGAATCTTCTCCCAAGCTTACACGTACTCTCAAGGCACCCTAAGTGTGACCAAATAGCACAAAACGCTCTCAAAATTCCCCAAAGCTAATTCTAGACCAACTTGGACCAATTTCTAATCCCACGTACACTAAACTCACATTACAACTAAACACGCACTTAGTTAACACTAATCGCGCTAATCCTGGGTCGGGGTTTGACAATAACCCATAAAAAGAAAGGCCAACAAAGGCCAGCACGAAAGAATTAAACTAAACTTGGGATACCCCCAATTGTTATGGTCACTGACGCCGGACTGGATGTCTAGATGGTACCATCCGCACGACCTGCCTAAATATGCAACTCCACACCACCTCGGCAAGAATTCCGACAAGACATGGTAAAACCTACAACACCATGGTCAGCAAGGGTCAAGCACGACAACCTGGCTGGAGTTTAAAATGAATGATAATAACATATTTGCTGAAAACGTAGTAAAGACGACATATATAGATTGACATAGTCTTAAATAAGTGGTACAACTAGTCATAATTATGCATGAGCATACGATCAAGGTGGTGTAATCTGGAAACATTAATGACAGTACCACCATCACATACTCATAGCTAAACTCTCTAAACTTACTTGACTTAAACAAGAACGTCGGTAATGGGGTGGAAGCAATAGCCCAACTTACACGACATAGAATAAAAACCCGGTAATGGGGTGGAGACAGGAGCCCAACTTACATGGCGTAAACAGGAATAATTTCGTACAAACTTGGCAAAGTGGCAACCATGTAAAGCTATCTTCTCTCCAATACACATGGTAGAGGGGGACAAACATACATGGAAACGTGCTTATAATTATAGTAAGGCAGACCTTAGAAGGATGCTTTAGAGCTGGCGCGTACATACATACACACATACATATGTGGAGTGGCCATGGCACACACCCGAGAACATCTCGTATCGAGCATCTCAACGGAAAATAAATTCCAAGATGCAGCTGGCTACATTAAATTATGGACCCCAAACTGGTTGATCAGACTGAAGATGGTGCTCAATCTTAGTGGTGCCGACTCAGATTACAAGTATCAACATATTATGCATAGTTGGAAAGGGCCACGACTGAGGGGTGGCACACAAATGAGAAACTACATACTTGAAATATTCATACGTAAATTGAACCCCTCAAAGGGCCTAAAAATAACATGTGGAGCATACGCAGAGTAAAATCAACATATAACTACAAATCGAAGAAAACATGATGCAAAAGACATAACTAGGCATGATCCTAAGATCACTAAAAAATCGGGCAGCATTTCGATAGGGAATGGCTCAAACCGATGGGTAAGAAAGCAAGGGACGGATCCGGGTGACCGGGAGGAGCAAGGCAATAGAATGTGCACTACACAACCCGAAACACCATGTCATGGACCCTAAGTGTAGGGGCAACCAGGGCAACGAATGCTCACTAAAACCCCATGTGCACGTGACAAGTCATGTGTGCAAGGTGAAAGTCGAGTACAGAAAGGTGTATGAAGGAATCATGCGAGAAAGGTTAATGTGCATAACGTACACGAATGACAATGACTAGTAATTTAGACGAATAAAATCAATATACAATCATGTAACCATTACGAATGCTAATCACACACTTAATTAGCACTAAATCCAAGAATTAGGGGTTAGGATATTACACAAAGTTGGCAACCAATTTTGAGGACCCCCTTGTTGTCACTATTCGCATTTGAGACCTGCGGAAACTACCGAAATCGGCCGATGCAAAGATCCATGGATCCAATCCTTTCATAACCCGCAGAGAATGAACAACCAGATTTTCTTTTGACTTGTATATGGGTATGCCAAATCTTCTATTCTACTTGGAAAGGAAAAGAAATGATTCGTAAACCAACCTTTTCATGTAGAAAGGAAAATAAACTATTTTCTATCTTTTCATTGCAAATGTGTTAAAAACATACATGACTTTGCTTTTCTAATTTCTTAAATGCCGTAAAAAGAGAATTTCATTTTTTTTTTCTATGAAAGACGGTGTTTTTGTCGTGAAAGGCGATTTTGTGCTTGCCACGAAAGGTGGATTTTGGTGCTGTGAATGGTGACTTTACAACTCTTATAAAAAAAGACATGAGTTGTGATTTTGTATCTGTTTTACAATACAAATACAATAAGAAGAAAGAAAAGGAAATCTAACTTCATAGAAGATTGTGGGGATTCCTTTGGATTGGTGGACGCAAGCCATGTTTGGGCTCCTCCGACGTGCCTCAGAAGATAACGTATGATGATTTTGATTCTTTTGTGTGGTTTTATCATCAAATCTATAGCAGGAGTAGCAAAAGTCATCCGTTGAAAGACAGACATTCGAAATGGGAGCTCTTCCTCAGTTCGGGCTCTTTTCTAGCCCTTGGAAGTCTTATCCTCTTGAATGGACACCTTATACAAGCACTCCTTGCTTTCATCAAAGGTGATGACAAGAGAATTCATGTTTGATATGCAATATACAAAGACCAATGATGAATGAGTTGTAGGAGAGCATTTGCTTAATCCTATGTCAATCTACTTTGCTTTCTATTCCCATGTTCTATGTACATGCTTGATGGACCCGGCTTCTTGCCTTCCTCCGCCCCCGGTCCGTCGGGGTGCGGTGGGGCAAAAAAAGCAAGCATCAACATTTTTGTACGGGTATGCTAGATTTTCTATTCTACTTGGAATTTGAAATGGTGATTCGGAGACTCACCTTCACAAGTAGAAAGGAAATCAAACTTTTTTTCTAACTTTCCATTGCATATATATTTTAAAGAGAGAGACAAGATTTTGAATGCCATGAAAGGCAATTTTCTTTAGTTTGCCGTGAAAGGCGGTTTTGTGCCGGAAGTGGTATTTTTGCCGTGAAAGGTGATTTACAAATCTCATCAATGATGAAAGACAAGAATTGTGAATTTTTTGTCTTTTTAAAAAATATAAAATACAATAGAAAAGTAAGAAGGAGGGATCTAACTTCTTAAGAGATTGTGGGGACTCGTTCAGATTGACGGCCGCGAGTCATGTATGGACTCCACCATCGTCCTTCAGATGAGAACACTTGATGCTTTGATTCTTTTGGCTTGGCTTGGACCTCAGATTTTTAGAGGACAAAGACCAAGGGGAGGTCCTATATCCAATAAAAATCAGGGTAGACGGGCTGAAAAGCCACATCTAGGCCATGTTGAATAGAAGGAGAGGGAAAACCTTGGTTGGGGGGGGGGGGTGTGGCCCCCCAAGGGACTTCAATCACCTTGTAGTGTTTGCAGTAGAGTTTCTTTAGAGTAGGAGAGCTTCTTTGCGTAGACATTTTTCAAGACAATTTTCCAGGACCCTTTCTCCTTGGAATGACCACCTATTTATAGCCTTTTGGTAGCCATTAGGAGGGTTTATGGGCATTAATGGCATTGATGCTCCATGATGGGAAGAGTTATAAGTATTTAATTCTTGATTTTGTAACTCATTTTTCTTGGATTCTGATTGGCCGATGGAGAATGATGAGCATTTAGTCGCCTTTAATCTCCATGATGATGGGGGTTTCATTATTAATTACCATGATTAAACTCTAAAATGATAGGAGTTACATGGTTAATTGCCATGATTAATTGAGCTTGTAACTCCTTTTTCCTTCAATCTGATTGGGCCATCCAAAATAATGAGTTAATGACCGCATTAACTTGCCATAAAAAGGTCATTTAACTTCATTAATTGGTCGCTAAGTCGCTTGAAGAGTCATGGGCTACGCTGCACCTCTTGGACTTCTTTTAGCGATAATTATTGATGGATTTTCATATTGATCGACATCGGATGACCATGCAATTTCAGACATTGGTTGGTATCAATGGGCCGACAACATCTGTCTAGTCGATTTCACGATCGGTCGGGCAGAAAGTATGCTTTCTTGGTCAGCTGGTTGGCGATTTTGGAGTGTCCGATGATGATCGAGTGATTTCGACGGCGGATCCATGATGTTGACGAAGATCGACGGATTTCATGCCTCAAAAATCAGATTCTGGAAAAATCATAGGGGCCAAACATCGCGAAACGTCAAACATACCCAAAAAAGTGGGTTTCCAGGCTAAATCCGGTGACCCGGATCCCTATGGTCGCCAGCGACCATGGGGCCGGCGACTTTGGGACTTTTGTCCCTTTTTTGTCGCCGTTTCTCGGCCGTTTTTTGGGCTCTTTTGCTTCTTTTTTCTCCTGTATTTTTCTTGACATTTCTCCTCATTTATTGGCTTGATTCCTCTAAAGAAAACCTGTCGAGAAGCCGTGCATATCAGAGCACAAAGTTTCCCCTTTTTTTTTGGAAAAGCCGAAGACTTTGTAGCCGATTTTCCGCCAAGAGTTGAAACTAAGTCAAACGATGTTGGAATGACCTGAAATTTGATGTGAAGCTTCTTGAGCAATAGATAGGACTAACCATGAGCTTTTATTTGAGTTTTGAAGCCATTTGGAGTCCCGTCGATGCTATACTTGATTTCATCGCGCGGAAGATTTCGAGCTTTGATGTGCGGTCAACCGATGTCCGATTGACCTGAAATTTGATAGGGAGCCTATTGGAGTCATTTTGAGACGATCACTAGCTCTGATTTGGATGCCATGGTCCCAGGGAGCTCCGCCGTCGGGAGGCTCGATTTTGTTTCCGAGCGTCAAAGTCGGGTCAAACGTCGTCGGAATGACCTGAAAATTGACGTGCAACCCTTTGGAAGCATGTAGAAGCTACCCATGTGCTTTGTTTGATGAGTGATGGCCCCAGTGGTTCTCGACGCCAAGAGGCTTGATTTCGCTGTTCGAGAGTTGATGGAGGGTCAAACGGTGTCGGTTTGACTTAAAATTTGATGTGGAGCCTTTTGGAGGTATTTTGAGACCATGCATAGGCTCTGATCAAAGATTTGTTATCTTCGACACTGTCGCCGCCAGGGGTTCCTACTCAGTTGTTGGAGGATTGAAATTAGGCCAAATGGGGTTGAAATAGCCCGGAACTTCATGTGTAACCTTTTTTTGGCTATTTTGAGAGATCTTGCAATTTTTGTTTGATTGTGATGAAATCTGATGCTTGAAGCAGATCTGCCTGTTTGTTGTAGGATGCGGCTCCATGTAGCTTTTGACGTCGAAGAGGTAAAGTGACATTTTTGGTGTCAACAATGCTACCGATAAACGGACATCACTTCGATACAACAAACATAGTCCCCAAAATGGGTGAGGAAGTTATTTGATCCAATCGTGCTCATGGTAACATACACCAATGAGTTGATATAACTAGGATCTTGTCAAGTCTCGTAGTCCATAAGATAAGCAACAAGTGCTCGCTACCGGTCAAAATGAAACTGACTTAGTATAGAATAGACTGACTAATATGGATTTATAAATAGAGGCAGCTTTGTGAAAAGTGTCTGCTGGCCATATCATTTCATGGCATGTTTTTATTTCTACCATTATTTTCCAGTTCTCTGTTTAAAGCCACTTAGGAGAATCTTGGATTCTAACAGTGAACATTCTGTCAACACATAGGCCTAGAATTTTCTGACAGAGAACCAAAGATAAGAAAAATACACAGGGAATCTAGCGGCCACTTTTTATGTGGACTGGCCGGTGAAGGCTGCTGGTATTAGCCAGTGAAGGCTGTTGGGTGTAATAACACCTTAAGCCGCCTTCCATTGCCGTAAGATTTAATCAATCGCTGTAGCCATTTTGTGACGCCTTGGCTTCTTTTCTTCCTCTTTTTTTTTTTATATCGGCCATTTTGATCTGAAACAACCATTGGGTGTATGCGTAGGGGCCGTTCTGCACCGTTCTCATTGGTCGATGCGCCCTCTTTCCATTGGCCAATGGGTGCTAAGCGTCTTCCCAAATTTGTCCGCTAGCTTTTTCTCGAGCTTATTCTTCTTTTTGTTCTTCTTTTGAACAACAGCAACTGAATGATTCCCTTCGAAATCTTCCTAGACATCTCGATCAACGAAACATTACTGATAATGTGTAGATAATTCCCACAAACGCTGCCAATCTTCTGTTCCATTTGAAAAATAAAAATCTCCCGTGATGATAGTATGCATCTCTTTGTAGAAGCTTCATTTCTCATGTCTTTTTTCAAACATTACAAAAAGACATGGAGACAACTCAATTACAACAAAAAAGGTCATCCCCACTTTTTTTTTTACATGGGCTCTTCACTGTTTCACTTTTTGAGTGCAAGTTAATTACATTATATGTTTTTTCAACAACCCCCTCATCAGGCTTAGGAGATCAAGATGAAAGCTTGGATTGAAGAAAAAGAGGAGAAAGTTGTTGTCCTCGAGGATTTGCTGGCGACAGGATCAGAGAAGTCTGTACTTAAGCTTCTTTAATAAATCTTTGAAATTCGTCACCATTAATGGGAAATAAGAATTAAAATAGAGGGACGCGCTTCAGAACAGCATAGGTCATCTCTATCTTTCCTCCTTGGTAAGAAGAACGAAGGTAGACCTTCAGAGGCAATCACCCAGGGGCCAAAAGAGGAGTGTCTATCACTACTTGATTCTCACCTAATGGATTAAGGAGAGAGTTTTTGCAGTGACAGAGTTTCCGAACTTTAGGATCCTAGATACATTAGCCTTTTGCGCCAAAAGGTTTTTTTTTTTTTGCCGACCTCCTTCTCCTTGGTCTTTCGACTCTTCGTTTTATAGCCTCTATGGGGCTATAACTGCAGGAGATCATGGAGGAGTAAATGTAGTTTTGAAACTGCTATTCATAGGCGTGTAACCGTTCCTCCTTTCCAGGTCCAGTGGCCATTGGAAGAAATAACTGACCATAAGTCGTGCGGCATGGGATAACGGCCAATGTTTGGAGTCTTGTAGCCTCCAGCGGCCACTCTTGCATTGTTGGGTGAAGTCGTCTAGCGGCCAGTTCTTGTGCTGGGTTGTCTGTGTTTTGAAGACTGTAGTGGCTGATTCGATAATTCCTGTTGTAACCGGCAAGATTCTAGTGGTCACCAAGTTGTTATCATATTTTTATGAAAATAGTACATTTTGCCTTGGAAAATGTTATGCATAGGCAAGTGGATTTTTTATGTGCCAACAATCTCTTTTTCTTACTTTTCATTGTATGATTTGTATTTTTTTAAGAGATAAACAAAAATCATAACTCTTGTCTTTCATTTTTATAAGAATTGTAATCGCCTATTATGGCACAAATTTTCCTTTTATGGCACAAAATCGCCTTTCACAACAAAAACATCGCCTTTCATGGCAAACAAATGAAAAATAGCCTTTCATGGTAAATCATGTCTCTTTTCTTAAATATATGTGCAATGAAAACTAGAAAAAAGTTGATTTCCTTTTCTACTTGTGAAGGTGGATCTATGAACCACCATTTCTCAATTCCAAGTAGAGTAGAAAGTCTGGCAAACCGGTGTTGACACCAAAAATGTCACTTTGCCTCCTCAACATCAAAAGCTATATGGAGCCGCATTCTACTACAAATAGGCAAAGCTGCTTCAAGCATCAGATCTTGTCAGAATCAAACAAAAACTACAAGATCTTTCAAAATAGCCAAAAGAAGGGTACACATGAAGTTCCGGGCCATTTCGACACCATTTGGCCTAACTTCAATCCTCCAACAGCTAAGCAGGAGCTCCCGGCGGCGACAGCGTCAAATACATCAAATCTTCGATCAGAGCATATGGATGGTCTCAAAATACCTCCAAAAGGTTCCACGTTGAATTTCAAGTCAAACCAACACCGTTTGACCCTCCATCAACTCTCGAACGGCGAAATCAAGCCTCCCGGCGGCGAGAAGCTTCGATGCCACTTCTCATTAAACAAAACACATGAGTAGCTTCTACATGCTTCCAAAAGGCTGCACGTCAAATTTCAAGTCATTCCGACAACGTTTGACCCAGTTTTGACTCTCCGAAGCAAAATCAAGCCTACCGGCGGCAAAGCTCCCCGGGACCATGGCACCCTAATCGGAGCTAATGGATCATCTCAAAATGACTCCAATAGGCTCCTTGTCAAATTTTAGGTCAATCGGACATCGGACGACCATACATCAATGCTCGACATCTTCCGCATGGTGAAATCAAGTCAAGCATCGACGGGACCTTGAACGGCTTCAAAACTCAAATAAAAGCCCATGGTTGGTACTATCTAATGCTCAAGAAGCTTCACCTCAAATTTCAGGTCATTCCGACATCGTTTGACCTAGTTTCAACTCTTGGCAGAAAATCGGCTACGGAGTCTTCGACTTTTCCAAAAATAGGAAACTTTGTGCTCTAATTTGCACTGCCTTTCGACAGGTTTTCTTCAAAGGAATTAAGCCAATAAATGAGGAGAAATTTCAAGAAAAATGCAGGAGAAAACAAAAGCGAAAAAGTTTGAGAAACGGCGACCAGAAGGCGACCGGAAAATGGACCAAAGTCCAAGGTCGCCGGCGACCTTGGCCCACGGTCGCCGGCGACCATGGGTGCATGGTCGCCGGCGACCCTGGAAATCCGGGTTGCAGGATTTCGGCCGAAAGTGTCTTTTTTCCGTTCTTTTTTACTTTTCGCGATGTTTGGCCCCTGTGATTTTCTTAAAATCTGATTTTTGAGGCATGATATCCGTTGATCTTCATTAACATCACGGATCCGCCATCGAAATCATTTGATCATCATCGAACACTCCGAAACCACTAACTGGCAAACCAAGAAGGCACACTTTTTGCCCGACCGATCGTGAAATCGACTGGACAGATGTTGCCGACCCATTGGTGTCAACCAATGTCTGAATTTGCATCGTCATTCGACATCAAACAACATGCGGATCCATCGATGATCATCGCAAGAAGAATTCCAAAAGACGCGGCGCGGCCTGCGACTCTTCAATTGACTCGGCGACCAATTAATGTTGTTAATTGAACCGTTTATGACAAGTCAATGCGGTCATTAACTCATTATTTTGGACGGCCCAATTAGAAGCAAGCAAATGGGAGTTACAAGTCCAATTAATCATGCAATTAACCATGTAACTCCTATTATTATGGAGATTAATAATGGTAATTAATCATGAAACTTCCATCATCATGGAGATTAAATGCCCCTTATTCTCCATCGGCCAATCAAAATCCAAGGAAAAGGAGTTACAAAATTCTGAAATTAAATCTTGTAACTCCTCCAATCCTGGAGCATTAATACCATTAATGCTCAGAAAACCCTCCTAATGGCCACCAAAAGCCTATAAATAGGCGGTCATTCCAAAGGAAAGGGGTCCTGAAAAATTGTCTGAAAATTATCCTGAAGAATTCTCTGTACAAAGAAGCTCTCCTGCCTTGAAGAAACCCTGCTACAAGAACTACAAGGTGATCCAAGTCTCATGGGGGGCCTCCCCCCCAAGGTTTCACCCTCTTATTCTATCCAACATGGCTTAGATGCGGCTTTTCGGTCCGTCTACCCATTTTTTTATTAGATATAGGACCTTCCTTTGGTCTTTGTCCTCTAAAAATCTGAGGTCCAAGCCAAGCCAAATGAACTAAAGCATCAAGTGTTCTCATCTGAAGGATGATGGTGGAGCCCATACATGACTCGCGACCGTCGATTTGAACGAGTCCCCACGATCTCTTGAGAAGTCAGATTCATTTTCTTACTTTTCTGTTGTATTGTGTATTTTTTAAAGAGACATAAAAATCACATTTCTTGTCTTTGCATTTTGATGAGATTTGTAAACTGCCTTCTACGGCACAAAATCGCCATTCACAGCAAAACCGCCTTTCACGGCAAACAAATGAAAATTGCCTTTCAAGGCATTAAAATTTTTTGTCTCTTTCTTTAAAATATATGTGCGATGGAAAGTTAGAAAAAAGTTGATTTCCTTTTCTACTTGTGAAGGTGAATCTCCGGATCACCATTTCAAATTCCAAGTAGAATAGAAAATTTGGCATACCTGTAAAAGAACATGTTGATGCTTGTTCTTGTTTTTCTCTTCGCCCCGCTGCACCCCGGCGGACCCGGGATGGAGGAAGGCAAGAAAGAAAAAGATGGGTCCATCAAGTTGGCACACCCGGTGGGACTCGTTCATTTGAGAACACGATGCTTAGAATCCTTGGCTCCTTTCTAGTTGGTGGCCTATGTTGGATCTTGTATCTAAAAAAAAAACATGAGATGGGATTCTTTGGAAACTTCTTTCTTTGAACCTGTTTCCATTCTTTCTTTTCTCAACAAAAAAAAAGTTTTTTTTCTTTTGGATTCGAATTGGAGAAACTTTGGTTCTTTCTTTTTCGTACAATGGCTCGCAGAAATGTTTGAGCCAACGTTCCGATTGGGATGGGCCATTTTCCTCTCTTTGATGGGTCCATTGGAGATCTTTCAAAAAAAAAAAAAAGGTTTTAAAAAAAATATATTCAAATTCTTTTCGTTGGATTCAAATTGGAGAAACTTTGGTTATTTCCTTTTCGTACAATGGCTCGCAGAAATGTTTGAGCCAACGTTCGGATTGGGAGAGGCCATTTTCCTCTCTTTGATGGGTCCATTGGAGATCTTTCAAAAAAAAAAAGCTTAAAAAAAAAAAAATTTTCAAATTCCTTTCATTGGATTCAAATTGGAGAAACTTTGGTTCTTTCTTTTTCGTACAATGGCTGGCAGAAATGTTTGAGCCAACGTTCGGATTGGGAGGAGCCATTTTCCTTTTTTTGATGGGTCCATTGGAGATCTTTTAAAAAAAATTAATTAAATTTTTTTTTCAAATTTCACTCTTTTGGATTCAAATTGGAGAAACTTTGGTTCTTTCCTTTTCGTACAATGGCTCGTAGAAATGTTTGAGCAAACGTTCGGATTGGGAGGGGCCATTTTCCTTTCTTTGATGGGTCAATTGGAGATCTTTCAAAAATAAATTAAAAAAAAAAAACCTTTCAAATTTCTCTCTTTTGGATTCAAGTTGGAGAAACTTTGGTTCTTTCCTTTCCATACAATGGCTCGCAGAAATGTTTGAGCCAACATTCGGATTGGGAGGGGTCATTTTCCTCTCTTTGATGCGTCCATTGGAGATCTTTCAAAAAAAAAAAAAAAAACTTTTCAAATTTCTCTCTTTTGGATTAAAATTGGAGAAACTTTGGTTCTTTCCTTTTCGTACAATGGCTCGCAGAAATGTTTGAGCCAACATTCGGATTGGGAGGGGCCATTTCCCTCTCTTTGATGGGTCCGTTGGAGATCTTTAAAAAAAAATGCATTAAGGTTGCACCAATTGCGTTCTTTGACAAAAGCGGATCTAAGAAAAGCCTTGTCCAGAGTGTGGAGGCAGCTAGACTGTTCGAGGTAAGGGTCCTTCAAATGAGTTCATTAAGTAATTATACCCTTACCTGGGGGCTAATCTATCTGCTAAGGTTTCATAAGACCGAATTGGAAGACCTATGTGCACTCTTCAAAAAAAAAAAAAAAAAAAAAAAAAAAAACGAAAAATCTTTAAAAAAAAAACTTCTGTCGCTATTGTGTTCAAATTGGAGGAATTTGGGTTCTTTCCTTTTTGGATTTAGGTTCGCAGAAATGTTTGAGCCTGTATTCGGATTGGAATACCATTTGCTCTCTTTTATGAATTCAATCTTGACTTTTCAGAAAAAAAAACTTCCGTCATTATTGGATTTAAATTTGAGAAATCCTGGTTCTTTCTTTTTTCGGATTTAAGCTCGCAGAAATGTTTGAGCCTGTATTCGGATTGGAATACCATTTGCTCTCTTTTGTGAATCCAATCTTTACATTTCAAAAAAATAAAATAAAAATCCCAACTCGTGTCCTTTTTCAAGGATGCGATTTACAACATTTGTGCTTAGCGATGCTAGTACGCCCTTTCGGGTCTACTGTATTCGCGACCGATACATTTGTATCTCCAACCTTATATCATTTAACCTCAAGTGAGCTTTGCTTTTTGGTAACTTGAATTAAGGTTTACAATTGCTTCTAGCAGTCACTGGAATGCTCATTTCGAGCTGACCATACTTGCGTTCAGAACAATTGTGCCCTCTATGGCTTTTTGCCTTCTTCATTACGCTCAGAATAGGCCATGCCTGCTGGGCGATTTGAAAAGACAAAACCATAGTGTAGCCCATTTATGATCACCATATTCTTATGATTACTAATGGATGTGGTCTTGTTTCAGAAAAGTTTTCCCAAAACTAACAATGGCAGCTTCATTGACCATCACGTTCGATGAGAACAGGTACCAAGTCATGCTTCAAGAGAAGCAAAGCAAGCGCACTTTCAAGCGCCCCGCTAGCTGTCGAATCGTCCCCTCCCTCGGCAACTCCTAAAACGCCGGGTCGACCTCCACTCCGCGGACCATCGTCTTCGGGTCACTGGGACCATTCCCACTACCCGTAGAAGAGACGGCACCTGCTAAGAAGCAGAAGACCGCCCCTCAACGTGTCGCTGCCCCGACACCAAAGGCGGTCGCCAAGAAACCTGAGGCTCATGGCAATCCCACGAGGCCTCAACTTGCAAAAAACCAGGTTTACCCCAAGACTTGGTCCCCGCGATCTTCACCAAAACAAAGAAGGTCCCGAACATCTGCAAAGCCAGCATACCTGGCTCCTCTCAAGGAGAACCGGTTCTATCCTCTTGCTTACATCAAAGGAGAGAAACCTACCCTCCACCGAACTACAAAAACTACTCAGACGAGCAGTCTTGTTCATACAAGCCCAAAATCAAGTCGTGCATCACAAGGCCTCGACAAGAACCTGCCAGGGCTTGCTCTCCTGCAACTCGACCCTTCATCTCAATAGGGGCCGAGCTTGTAAAATTTAAAGCTTCGCTGCGACAGGCTAAGGACCGCGTCCAAATCCTGTCAATGCCAGTCTTCAAGGAAGACAAGCTCGGTTGCTACGCCCGAGGGACCACGTCCTTCATTGCTAGAGCACAGCCCTAACTAACAGAAGCTCAAATTGCTCGTCGCATACGTCGCCGCGCGGCATATCGACAAAAGAGATTAGAGAAGCAAAGAACCCAGCATTCTGAGCTTCAAATCTCCCAAAAATGGGTTGAAAAAGAAAGACCCGACCAAGTTGCTGCTGTCCACATGGTTGGCAAAACCAAAAGAAAGCAGAAATCAGCAACAAAAATACATGTCAGACGACCGGTGACTTGCAACGTCTCCTGGACGAGAAGACATCAGGAAGACTCTCCCCCTCCTTCGAGCCAAGGACACCAGAGTGATCATTCCTCGGGCTCTTCATCTAGAAGAATGAGCTCCAGCTCAGTCACTAAGACAGTATCCTTTTTCGACTCACGAAGGATGAATGTCTTAGTCACAAACTCTGAGCAGCCTCCACCACATGACGACATGGCTCTACGCATTCACCGGCTAGAGCAAGGACAGCAGAGAATAGAGGTTTTGATGGAAAACCTCCTTCTCACTCTCCAACGTCCACCAAACAATGATGAAGTTCCTCCACAAGATGAGGCAAACGGTGGAGAAGATGAGTCACGCGCCCTTACTAAAAAGGACGTTGACAATATCCTCGCTAAAGCAAAAGAAGAGGATACATTGAAGGAGCATGGGAACAAGCCACCATATCCCTTATGGATGGACTCGGTTCCTTTCCCTCCAAAATTCAAACAACCTCTTCTCCAAACATATACGGGGAAAGGTTCAGCTAGACAACATGCCATCCACTTCAAGATCCTGACAAGAACGATTGCGGATCAAGACGCTCTTAAGATCCGTCTCTTTGCAAGTACCCTAAAGGGTACGACCTTTGATTGGTACTCCACTTTGCCAGAGGACTCCATTCAAAATTGGACCATGCTAGAGACATATTTCCTGACCCACTTCAAAGGTGAGGATCATCTTGTTAATATGGCTCAACTCTGCAGCCTAAAATAGGGAGAGAATGAGTCGACATACGACTTCATTCACAAATGGAAAGCAATGGCATACAAATGCTCAGATGTGCTGCCACAAGCATCGCTAGTCGACATCTGCCGAAACAACATGAGAGCAAGGATCCGCTCCATGATCATCGGCAACAAATCAAAGAACTTGGGAGAACTCCTAGAAGCATCTATGGAGGCTGAAACGGTGATCAAAGACCTCAATAGTCAGAAGTCATCAAAGAAGGAGCCGACCGCCATTCCGACCTCCAAGCCAAAGAAAAAGGAGGTTCTCAATGTGCAAACCAAGTCAGCCCCTCAGCCGCCAAAGAAAGCTGAAAACAAAGCTGCAGGTAAGAGACCTGAACTCTCTGATGCCATCAAAGAACGAGTAGAGAAGAAATACCAGTTCGATGAAGATGTTGAAGAAATATTTAAGGCTCTCTTGGCAAATGGCAAACTCACCTTGCCTGACCCCAAAAGACCGGGAGATGTTGGCAAAACCAATGATCCCCGATATTGTCCATACCACCAAATGGTCTCGCATCCTCTCAACCAATGTTTCGTTGTGAGAGAGAAGATCAATGAGATGTGGAAAAACGGAGTCATTACCTTTGATAAAAACTACGGATCTGCCTCCATTAATATGGTGTCATATGGACAAACATCCAAATCACCAAAGGAGAAGATCACAACTTCCTTCAAGGTGATAAAAAAGACCCAGACGTCCCAAGAGTTGGTGCTTTATCCAACACCAGATGGACAGGCCATATGGGTGCATCCCGATCTCCTGGAAGATGAAAATTGGGAGATCATCAAAACAAAGTCGACCGCTCAGCAGCGAAGGCAAGCCAAGAGACAACTCCGCAAGCTCAAACAGCAGGAGAAGGCTCAAACAAAACAAGAGGTCCCTGAAAACGCAGAAACCTCCTCTACCGCTTCACTGGAGGCAACAGAGGAGTCCCTCCCCAAAGCTCCAAGAGTGATAAGAAAATTCAGTCTCAGTGATTTCATGCCACCACGGCTCAGGGATAAGACTACACAGGGGGCATCATACTCTTGTAACTCAGTAGTTGGATTCTCCATGGATGGATACGAGTCTAGTAACACTGCCAGTGACACAGATGAATGGGAGGAATCCCTCGAAACCGGAGGATTAGTCCGATTCCCAACAGTCCATTGTGGAGGCATCTTCTATCAAAGTTGCATGCAATGTGATAGTTTAGGATGATAGTGCCTCTGAAGCTTCATCTGCTGAGGCCACGGATTCTCAAAATGCATCCGGTAGCATATCTTCTGGAGCTACATATTCTCAGGTGACTTCCACTGAGATAGCACCTTCTGAGCCATCGTCTCCTGAAACGGTGACATCAGAATTCAAGCCTCTTCCGACTGATCACCATGAAGAAGCTCTGGCTGACAAACTCTTCAAAGAAAATCTAGTCAATTGGCCCCAGGTACCCAACCTCATTGGAGATGTCTGGACCGATGAAATACTGGACAAAGAAAAAAAGTTGTTGGAAGCTGTTCAGGACTTGTTCCCAGAAAATGCTCCATGCAACGCAATAACTGAAGACGGCAATGCTGCTACAGAAGTATTTTCAGCAAATGGGGAGGATCAGCCCCTTGAGCCTAAAGGGGGTCTTCCGAAAGAAGAGCCACCTCTAGAAGCTTCTGAAGTTGGGAAACGTACCCGCTCTGGCCGGGATTACCACAAAAACTACAACCAACCTTCTTCTTCTTCTTATGTAAATCCTTTAGGAAAACAAGCTGTAAATGCCCCAAGCAGTGATGATAATGAAAATGCAGGCCCAAAGGAGGCTTTCAAGTATGACTTGATCGAGCACTTCAAACACATGCCTGCACGACTGCACATACTAGACTTGTTACGAATGTCACCACAAACTCGTGATAGTCTCATTTCAGAACTGCAAAGGCTAAATGTGGATGTCGACAAACATGCCCCACAAGTCCTACAAATTGAAATGGACTATAGGATCAAAAAGTCAAAAACCTCCTCAAAGGGATAAAAGAAAGAAGCTGGAGGACCTTGCACTGAATGCCTCTCGGTCCAAAAAGCCGCAAGTGCTACCATTGCCTTCAATAAGGAAGACCTCTTGTTAGGCGAGACAAAGCACAACCGACCCTTGTACTTCATAGGGTACATCAAAGAGATGCCAATACACAGAGTCCAGATCGACCCAGGTTCTACACTTAACCTCATCTCTACTATGGCACTTGAAGAGCTGGGTATCCCACCTAGTAAACTGAGCCACACATCTGTGTCTATCTTTGGATACGATAGGAATGCTCAAAGGGCCATTGGCAAAACCAGGTTTGGATTGTAAATCGGCGATCTTATCTCTGAGGTCACAGTGTATGCAATAAAACTCCCTTAATTCTACAACATCCTTCTCGGACGCCCTTGGATACACGAGAACGGTGTTGTCCCTTCAACTCTACATCAGTGCATCAAGTTTGTTGGCAACTACGGCTTGATACATCGAGTGTTTGCAGACAAAAAGCCTTTCAAAGGCAAAGAAGTCCATTTTGCAGACTCTCAGATGTACAAGGATGAGAAAGAGAAGGAGGAGGAGAAAATAGCATCCTTGGCCTGCAATCTCCAAAAAGACAAAGGCAAGGCTCCTCAGCAATCATCGGAAGAAAACAAACCTTCCGGCAAATCCGGAGAGAGCAATTCGTCTCCCTTCGTTGTCTCCTTCAAATCTTCAAAACCCTTGGTAATCACTACTAAGGCAAAGAAGACAAAGCAAAAGACTGGGGGCAAGTTTACTGTCTCCTTTGTGTCTATCATACAAGACACGGATTTGGATTTAGAGACTGAAGACGATACATAGTTAAGCCAAGATGATACTCAGGAAGTTCAGCCTGCCCTCGCTACGTTGGAGACACCTGCTGATGTAGAAGATCCTACGTCTGCTACCTTCATTGTTCCGACAGCAACGACAGAAGAAAAACCAATCTTCTTCCATAGGTCGGACGCTTCTTCATCAAACTCCTTGCTTGAGCCTTTCCAAAATGAAGGTATGCCTCAACTATCCTTGTATAGTCCAATGGCACAAGCTATCATGAAGAAAATGGGCAATGACGCTCAAAATCCAATTGGTTTGGGAGGTGGCCGTGGCATTCTTATACCTTTGGAACCCACCCTGACCAAAAGTCAGCTGGAAGATTGGAAACTCCACCATCGCATAGACAAGTCTTCATACGGATTGGGGTATGATCCTGACACTCCGATGAGATAGCTGACACAAAGGCTGCATAGTCGTTTTGCCGACCAGACCTCAACATCTCGTGTCAATGAAGACTTCGATCTCCCTGGATATCTCTTTGAGGAGTTACCCAACAAAAACCCAGGAAGCTCATCAAATTGGTATGATTTCTCTGATGATGAAGAGAAATTGTCCGATGACACAGACGCACGGTTCTCTGATTCAAAAGAGCCATCATCTCCAAAAGAAGTGCCTTACTTTGACCCAGTTTCAGTAGGTGATTGGGATCATCTCATAGCAAGTCTTGAGAAGAATACCGATCAAGAAGATTTATGGACAGAAGCGGAGCCATAGTCTGAAAATGCACTTGGAAATCCAGAAGGTCTTGTTGAGCTGGAAGCCTTTGAAAATATTGTGGAGGAACCACCCTCAAGCCTTCCAACAGAAGATTCTGTTCAAAAGATAAACTTGGGAACACCTGATAACCCACGTCCTGTATTCATCGGTAAGAATATAAAGTATGATGAGTTACCCGAGTACGTCTCTTTTCGTCATGAGTTTGTTGATTGTTTTGCATGGTCTTACGCTAAAATGCCTGGCTTAGACCCAAAAATAGCAGTTCACAAACTTAACTTGCAAGAGAACATCAAGCCTGTAAAACAAGGCCAAAGAAGATTCTGTCCCGATGTGATGGACAAAATTGAACAAGAAGTTCAGAAACTCAAAAACGTTGGCTTCATCCGCAAGGAACAGCATCCTGAATGGTTGGCCAACATCGTCCCCGTGACAAAGAAAAATGGGCAAATCAGAGTCTGTATTGACTATAGAGACCTGAATAATGCATGTCCCAAAGATGAATTCCCGCTCCCCATACCGGAGGTAATGATTGACAACACCTGCGGGTTTGAGCGAATGACTTTCATGGATGGCTTCTCTGGCTACAACCAGATAAAGATGCATCCCGAAGATGAAACGCATACATCTTTTCGGACCCCATTTGGCCTGTATTGCTACACTATCATGCCATTTGGTCTGAAAAATGTCGGTGCAACATATTAAAGGGCTATGATGAAGATATTCCAAGATATGCAGCACAAGACGGTCGAATGTTATGTTGATGACCTCGCCGTCAAAAGCAAAAGAAAAGAAGACCATCTCCAAGATCTTCGAGAAGTTTTTCTCCGGCTTCACAAACACAAACTATGAATGAATCCCCTCAAATGCTTCTTCGGTGTCTCATCGCATAAGTTCCTCGGATTCATAGTTCGGAAAGCTGGAATAGAACTTGACCCCATTAAAGTCAAGGCAATTCTAGAAATGCCATCTCCAAGAACCCTAAGAGAACTAAAAGGGCTTCAAGGAAGATTGGCATACATTCGACAGTTCATTTCCAATCTATCAGGAAAATGCCGTCCATTTTCTCGCCTGATGAAGAAAGGTGTAGATTTTGTTTGGGATGCTGAATGTGAAGTTCCATTTCAAGACATCAAGTCATACTTAACCAAACCTCCGATGTTGGCTGCTCCCACAATCGGAAAACCATTCATCTTGTACACAAGAGCTCTCGACTATTCTTTGGGCGCTCTACTTGCATAAGAAAATGATGGAGGAAAAGAAGATGCTCTATACTACCTCAGTCGCATGTTGGTAGGTGCAAAGCATCGCTACTCTCCAGTTGAAAAAGAATGCCTGGCAGTGATGTTTGCCATACAAAAGTTGCGTCACTATTTGCTGTCAAACACAGTATATTTGATATCGAGGATCAATCTCTTAAAAGTCCTTGTCACAAAAGCAGGTTCTCTCAATGCCCGGCTGGCAAAATGGTCCATCCTTCTGTCAAAATTTGATATTAGGTATGTACTACAAAAAGCAATCAAAGGCCAAGCTCTAGCAGATTTTCGTGCAGAGCATTCCCTGCCTAGGGATGATCTCCTAGACGAGCCTGTCTACAGCATGGAAACCTCCTTATCAAATGCCTTCTGGAACATGTACTTCGATGGTGCAACTAGGACAAATGAAAAAGGAAAGCCGATATCGGGAATTGGCATTCTCTTTGTTAGTCATGACAAATACATGATTCCCCACGCATTTTCGCTACTGAAACCATGTTCAAACAATGCAGCTGAATACCAAGCCCTGATCATAGGATTGGAACTCGCCCTCAAATCCGGTATCACCATGCTGGAATCATTTGGGGACTCTCAACTGACCGTCAACCAGATGAATCAGAAATATGAAATCAGGAAACTTGATCTGTTGCCTTACTACAACAAGGCGCAATCACTTCGACAAAAGTTTGATGTCTGTCACATCACCCACATCCGCAGAGGTGAAAACATCTATATATATGCCTTGGCTGGACTTGCTGCATCTATGGCAATCCAAGAAGGGGAAAACATGAAAATTACAGTGTATCAAAGGAGGATTTTTCCTCTTCTCAACACACACCAACCAGTTGCTGAATGCCACTGAGTGGTCGGAAGTCGAATTTCCATCCTCAAACTTCCGATTGGCGACTGGAGGGATCCGTTCATTGATTATATTATATTCGGAATCTTACCTGAAGATCCAAAAAAGCGGGTAGGTATCCAAAGATGAGCCCTAAACTTTCATTTGGATATTCCCTCCAAAAAGCTTTACAGAAAATCTTTCAATGGAGTACTTCTACGCTGCTTGTCACAACAAAAGGCGGAAGAAACTCTAAAAGAAGTTCATGCTGGTCTTTGTGGAGTCCATCAGGCTGGTCCTAAGCTTTACGATCAGATAAAAAGGTTAGGTTATTATTGGCCTACCATGGTGGCTAACGCAATGCAATTTGCTAAACGTTGCCAACAATGCCAAGTTCATGGAGATTATGTACACATGCCTCCAGAATGGCTACATCCTACAACGATCTCATAGCCCTTCGAAGCCTGGGGTATGGACATCATAGGTCCTATCTCTCCCCCGTTAAGCAAAGGTCATCGCTTCTTCTTCGCCGCTACGGATTATTTCTCCAAGTGGTCAGAAGCATTTGCGTTCAATGAAATGAAGACCTCGTCAGTCCTTCAATTCTTGCGAGCCAACATCATTTGTCGCTTCGGCATACCTGAAAGATTCGTCCATGATAATGGACCACAATTCCGAGATCACAGATTCTACAGGTTTTGCGACAAATATAAAATCTAAAGTTGTCCTTCGACTCCGTATAACCCGGCAGCGAATGGACTAGCAGAAGCCTTCAACAAGACACTCTGCAAGATTCTCAAGAAAATGGTCTCTAGTCATAAAAGAGACTGGAGCGACAACCTGCCTGAAGTTTTATGGGCCTACCGGACTACCGTTCAAGGACTAACCCATAGCACACCATTCTCCTTGGTCTATGGACGTGAAGCAGTTGTTCCCCTAGAGGTACAAATTCCTTTTTTAAGGGTATCTCTACAAAATGCAATGACACAAGAAAGCAATGTCAAATCGAGACTCCAAGAACTGGATAATCTTGATAAAAGACGGCTCGAAGCTCTACAAAGTGTTGAGCTTTACCAAGCACGCATGGCAGGATCTTTCGACAAAAAGGTCAGGCGACGCGCCCACAAAAAGGGTGACTTGGTTCTTGCGGTGAAAAGGACAATGGTTTTTGCCCACAAATCCAAAGGCAAATTCGAACCAAAATGGTAGGGACCCTTCGTCATCGACAAAGTCTTCTCCAATGGCGCATATGCTCTTCTAAACATGGAGGGTGACAGATGTATGCTGCCCATCAATAGCAAGTTCTTGAAGCGGTACTACCCTTGAAGACTTTCTACAATGGGTAAGAGCGATTCCCGAATGGCTAAAGCCTATTCCTAAGTACTTGCTCGTCAAACCCACCCCTTTTAGAGTTTTCATCCCTATGTTGAAATTTCTAAAAACCCAAAACAATGTTTACTTTCGACGTTTCATTGTTCAAAAAAAAAAAAAAAAAAAAAAAAAAAAACCCAAAATCCAAGTTTAGGAGCCTCTTCCCTAACTTGACCAAAACTTTCGATCCTTGAACCGAAAATTCATGGTTTGAAACAAAAATCAAGACTCAGGGATTTTCACCTTAGTCCACCTTGACTTTTACCGCCAAAATGGTTTCGAGTAAAAAAATTTACGACCTTCGTGTCTTTAAACAAAAAAAAAAATGATTTTTCAAAAACCATGGGGAAGCGACGTTTAGTCGATACTCACACAAAACCCAAAAATCGGAAGGATGCGAACCCCATTCGATACCTCCAAAACCTCAAATCGCAAGGAAGTGACACCTCGTCAATACTTGCAAAATTTTCAAAAATCGTGGAGACACAACGTTTAAGTTGATATCCACAACCCAAATTTCAAAACAGAAACAAAGGTTTGAAAAAACCTCAAATTTCAAAAAACGTGGGGAGGCGACATTCCATCGATACCCACAAAACCGAATTTTTGAGAAAGAAGCAAGGAAGCGACATTCAGTCGATACTTGCACTTAAATCCGTGAGGAAGCGACATTTCATTAATACTCGCAACTGAATGAGCAAGGAAGCGACATTCCATCGATACTTGCAATACCATTCAGCAGGGAGGCGACTCTTAGTCGATACTTGCATTTTGAAAACCAAGAAACCCGGCTTTTAGGCTAAAAACCTGGTTTTCACGCCAAAACCCGGCTTTCATGCCAAAAACCTGGCTTTCATGCTGAGAACCTGGCTTTCTTGCCAAAAATAAAAAATCTGGCTTCCACGCCAACAAAACAAAAAACTGGCTTTCATTCCAAAAATAAAAAATCTGGCTTCCATGCCAATAAAACAAAACTTGGATTTAAAAAAACTCGGCTTCTATGCCACAAAATCTGGCTTTCACGCCAAACAAACAAAAACCTGCTTCCATGCCACAAATAGAATTTGGCTGCCATGCCACATAATTTTTGGCTCTCATGCCACAAAACCAAAATTCGGCTTTCACGCCACAAAAATCGGCTCTCATACCAAAAACCAGCTTCCATGCCACAAACAAAATTTTGGCTCTCATGTCACCAAAATTTGGCTTTCATGCCATCTCAAAAAACCAGGCTTTTTGCCATAAAATCTGGCTTTCATCCCCAAAACAACCATTTGACACAAGATTTTCACAAAATGACAACCTTTTGATCAAATTTTCAAGCAAACCATTCCCATTCAATTTTTACTTATTTTTTCATCAAAAGTGAATTTAAGTGAAATAAGGGGATACAAAAAAGAGTGCCAAAAATGTTTATACATGGAGGTACCAAAAGAAAAGAAGAAAAAGTTTGTTGCAAATAAGGAGGCTAGTCCGACATGGTCTTCAGCCAAAGGCTTAACTATTCAAGCAAACTCTTGGCCTTAGCCTCCAAAGCTTCCAGATTGCGTTTCTTTAGAATCTTTCCATAAAAAGTAGTAGGCCGTCGCGATCCATCCTCAGCACGAGGAAGCTCTTCCCAGAGAATCTGCCATTGTTCATATTCTTGAGTCTTCCTCCGGAGATTGCATTCGACCTCCTCAACTTGGCGAATGAGAGTCCTCTCTCTATCGCGAGCTTTCAAAGTGGCAGTCCACTTGGCAACGGCTTGTTCTTCCAATAGCTCAAGGTGCTGTCTGGCTTCAGTGACCTCCCTATCAAGACGGTGCTGGTCATGTGTCAGCTCAATAATAGCCAACTCGGTAACGTTCCTCTCCCGAACGAGTTGCTTCTGAGTCTGCGAGATCTTATTCAGTTTAGATTTGACCTCGCTGGAAGGCTTCAAAAACATCTCCTCGAAGAAATCATCATTTGCAAAGCTCTTGGTCTCATTCCACTTGTTGCCTAGAGTGATGACTTCATCAACAAAAACCTTGGCATCTGTAATGTCCAGATCGACTTCTTCGCTATCGGCAAGAATGTCCTGCACTTGCTTCACCATGCCGAAACCAGCCTCCAAATGGCCAGAAGAGAGAGTCTCGACCCATGAGCTCAAGACTCTTCAACACCTTCCTTGTAATTGACGGGATGGCTTCAGATGAAGACTCGCCATGCTCTGTTGGTCGACTGCCCGTGTCAGGCACCGTTGGAAGAGTAATCAAGAAGCTCTTTCCAACCGGAGCAGCTGAAAAAGAAATATCAGTAGGTGGACTCGCCTCTGCCTCATCGAAACAGGTGGAAGAAGCCCTTACTCCTGGATCGGTCACAGGTACCCCCTGCTCTGGTTCTGAAAAAGATAGAGGAACTTCTTCTGTCAACCTGCCAATGAAAGATGAAAAAGGTATGAATATGATCTAGTAAAAAATCAAAATATCAAGATCATCACTACAAAGTACCTTCTTCGACGACCGACGGAATGCTTTCTCCTTCCATGAGCTCATCCGAAGCATCATCAAAAGCTGTATCCATGGATGGCTCAAAGTCGTCGGAATCCTCTGGCAAGTCAGCTAGCAAAAAAATATATATATGTCAGCAAGTGGCGGTAAAGAAAAACGAAGAGAAAAAAAAAGAAGAAAAGAAGTCATACCAGGAGGAGATTCTAGATCTACTTTAGAATCTCTGGGTTTTTCCTCAGATGTCACGATAGGATCCGTCACTGCCTCATCGGCCGGAACCTCAGGCATCATCAAACCATCATCTTCTACCAAAAGAAAGAAAGCAGTAGATCAAAACAAAAGCTCTCATGAAAGAGAAGAAACGGAAAGAGAAAAGGGAAAAGCATACCATCATCAATGGTCTCTTCCCCTCGGCTTCTCTTCTCTGGAGGCTCATCATCATCCCCTGATGCCTCCTCAACAATGGTGGAAGGAATTTCTAGATCAAGAGAGCTTTCGTGCCGCCTCTGACTTCGGCGTTGTCCTCTTCTCTTCTTGCTCCTACGGGACGAACTGCTGGAAGCACCCTCCCGACCATCGAAATCTGGCCTCTCGCCAAATTCTTAACCGGAAGGTCTACTCTTGCCAGTAGACTCCATGGAAGCCTTTGCTCGCTCTGCTTGTATCCAAGCAGCGACCTCAGCCTCCTCCTCGGCAAGCTGTTCCAAGACCTCACCAGGTATCTCTTGTGCAGCTCCCGATCCAATGACGTCTTGGTCTTCGAGAAAACTTGTTTTGTGCTTTTCTCCAAAAAGGAAAGCTAGAACTTCTTCTCGGCGGACGCCATCTGACTTCCGAAGGCCCTTCCCGGAAGACTGCTTTACATCAAGCACTTTCTTAGAAAGCCCCCGGTATGCTGAAAAGCTCTCCACAAACCATTTTGTGAAGCCAGCAGTCTGGAAAGCAGGCAACTCAGGATAAGAAATCAGGGCAGTAGTGTCTTCCGCACTATAAAACGCCCATGCATTTCTCCCGTCCTGTAGACCTCCAAAACGCTTCACCTTGCTCGAAGGCGCTCCAACAACGCCTTGGGAGAAGCCCAACTGCATGGCAAAACGCGAAGGAACATACGACTGGATGTCGACGAAAAGATGTCTGCAGTACAACATCATTCCGACACGTATGTTAAATAGCCAACTCCTCTCCGCATTGTCAAAGAATAGTGTCTCCCCGACCCTGCCCTGGTCGAATAATGGGAGACACCAAAATCAAAAGCCTTCTTCCGTAAGCCCGGAGAAAGCTTCATTGAAGACTGCCCCATCTCGACGTCCCAGAATCGTCAGATCCTTAAACGGGCAGATAAGAGAGATTCAGAAACAGGCTTCCCTCTAGCCAACCGAATCATGAAAGGGTCATCGTCCTGAACAACACCCAATCGGTGGAAACTGGGACAGTGATATACATACCACGAATAGAAAATTTGGGCTGAAAATACGCTGTTCATGGGAAGCCTAAGCCGAACCAGAAAAGCAGCAGCCTGCAGTTCGGTGCACAAATAGGAGTAGAGAGGAGGCACCAAAGCAAGCCGCTCTTCAAACGCCATCTGACAAGCCGGAAAAATGCAGTGCAGCCTGATGTGCGTTCCATCTCCTCCAGCAAAAACAGCCTCACCCAGCCAATAAGTGAGGAACACAATGAGATCTCTCCGCAGCACAATGTCAGAATGAATGGCGTCTGTGCTTGTGAAGAACTCCTTCAAATTTTCTCGCATGGCGGAGATCTTCTTCGAATCCGAGTTCTAAGCCCTGGCTTCATGGGTCGTACTCTCAGAAGACTCCCTGCTGTCAAAGAAGTTGGAAGACAAAATGCTACCACTCCTCCAACTGCTACACTGGACTTTCGAGCCCTCCTTCAAATTCAAAATATTGTAGAAGGCGACGAGCTAAAAGTACAAAAGCCTGAACTCCTCAGACTGCTCCTTAAGGACGCTGTCGATAGGCATGAACTCCTCATAGAGATTGCCGAGGATAGGCAGCCTGGTGATGGCGCTCAGTTCCTTTAAAGAAAAACCAATCTCACCATTCATGACAACGAAGGTGTTGGTTTGTGGAAGGAACGACTCCAGCATGGCCATGAAGATTTCATCGGAGAAAACCACGGTTTGTCGAAAAGCACAAACCGCATAAAAAATCTCAGTCTCCTTCCGAATGGCACCACCAACCTACAGGATGTGATCAGTCCACGACTCCCAGTTCGAGTCAGCACTGAAACGGCTGCGAAGTCGAAAAGGCTTCACCCAATTGCTGCCATCACCCTTGAAAATGCCAAGGCCCACAGGTCTCAAATTGATCGAAGGATGGTCCGAACCTTGGTAGCCGTTGGCAGGCATCAGAATGTCGATTCGGGCAGGCGACTTCTCTGCAAAACTAGAAGGGCCGCCAACAAAACCGCCGGTCTTGATCACGCTTATCCTCTTCACCCAATTTGGAGGATCTTCCCTCTTCGAGCATGTGGAGGAAAGGCTCATGATTGAGATAGTCCGATCGAAGGTCGACCGGGTAGAAACAGTTCTCTTCTCACCATCAACTGTGAATGAGAACTGAAAACATCTCCTTTGGTATGTTGAATCGTCGGGGACGTCATCACCAAACAAGAAGGTAGGCTTGGGCACAATGCTCTGATCGTACGTGACCTAGGGACGGTTGCTTACCATGATTTTATAATTCTCCTCATCCTTGAGGGCAAGCAAACGTTGCCTCATCTCATCTCGGTTGAGCAAGTCACACTCTTCCAAGTTCCTTTCAACATACGGAACCTCTTCCCAGGCCTGCTGTACGGCCACATTAGAGGATCTGGTAGAACAACGAGGCGCATCAGTGACGGGCTCTTTACCCTTGTTCGTTTTGGAGGAACTACATGCACAAGTTGGAAAGAGAGAAAATCAATCATCAAAATGACAGAATTTTGCTAAAAAATTCTAGCGAAATTTTGGCATGGTTCCGGGGTAATTCCGAAGAAAAGGAAAACACCCTGAAAGAAATAGGAGCTTGAAGATGGGCTCAACATCGCTACAAGCTCATGATCAGTGGAAAATTCTCGAAGAAGGGTTGAGCTCAAACATTGCGGCGAGATCAAACCAAATCTTCTCAAATATCCGCAACACTGGAAAAGGGCTCAACATTGTTGCGAGCTCCAGAATCCAAAACTTGCAAAGCTCCTCAGAAAATCCCCGCAAGACCAAGAAAGGGCTCAACATTGCTGCGAGCTCTAAATCCCAAAACTTGCGAAAAGATCTCCAGGTGTGCACTATCATCCTTCCAATTCTATTTTCTAAAAAGAAAAAAAATGCATAGAAGGAAAGTTATCATTCATGTGCGTCTCGAAATCCGAAAAAAAGGAAAGGGGGACAGGCCACGTGGCAGTATGGCCATGACCGTACGGTCTTGTCCGTACGGCCACACAAAAAAAAAAAAAAAAGAAAAAAAAGAGAAAAAAAAGAAAGAAAAAAAACAACACGGTAAAAAAAAAAAGTGAAACCGTGAAAAAAAAGAAAGAAAGAGAGAAAATAAAAAAGAAAGAAAAAAAAGGGAAAAAAAACATGTGAAAAAAAAAAAGAACGCACGTGGAAAAGAAAAAAAAAAGAGGAGAAAGGAAAAGAAAAGAAAGAAAAGAAAGAAAACCTTTTTCTATTCCTACATGGGGTTTCTTAAGAAAAAAAGAAACTTACTTGAAGCCATTGATGGAGAAGAAGAAAGAAAAGCTTGAAGATCCATGAAGAAGAAGAATAATTCTTGATCTTGGAGCACTCTTGAAGACTTTTGCAAAAAGAAGGCAATAGGAGCAAGAGATCCAACCTCCCCTTGATTTTATAGAAGAGAGCAAACCAAAAGAGGAAAGGAGGAGAAAAGAAAGGAGGTAAGTGCTACAAATTAGCATACTCCTTAAAAGAAAAGAATCATGGGATATTCTTTCCCAATGGGGAGATCTTTTGAGAAATTCTCTCCAAAAAGAGAGGGATTATGAGAAACTTTCTCCCAAAGAAAGATACTTGGAGAAAATCTCTCCCAAAATCAAGGAAACTTGAGAGATCCCCTCCAAGTAAGAATATTTTTAGATATTCTCTACCTAAAAGAGATATTTTTAGATATTTTTTTAAAAAATGACACCACATGAGATCTAAGCCATCTTTAAAGCTTAAGGTCCCATGGGTTAGCCCATTTGAGCAAGGTTTGACCACCTAGGCACTAAAAGTGGCTTTTAGTCAAAAATTCCTCTTACCAAGAGCATACAAAAATGGTACCATGCCTCCTTTGAGTAGATTGGACCATACCAAAAAAAAAAAAAATCTAAGCCTCATGAGTTTCCAAAAATCCAAACCATCCCACCTTATGACCCAAATTAAGCCAAAACCTTGAAGTTGACATTCCACAAAAACCAAAACCACTTCAATGGACCCAAAATTGTCCCAAAGAGTGACCAAAATCCAAATCGTGGTCTCCTAACTCGCCACATACAGCTTGTTAGGTCACAAGGCCAAAACCAAGAGCAATTCCCGGTCCCCTAACTTGCCACATACAGCTTGTTAGGTCACAAGACCAAAAATAAAAATCCAAAATCCGACCCCCTAACCTGCCACATACAGCTTGTTAGGTCACAAGGTCAAAAAAAAAAAAACCAAAAACCTTCTTGACCGCCTGATGCGCCACACAAAGCCTTTAGGTCCACAAGGTCAAAAAGAAAGAAAATCCAAAACCCAAAAACCCAATCCAAATGTCATTTTCGAAATTTTGCCTTGAGGTGGTACGTGATGTCTCTCACTGCCATAAAATTCCCATGAAAACTCAAAAGGCTATTCTATCAAGAAAAATGCTCACAGACTCTTGGTCAAGTCAGAAGTTTTCCTTCAAAGTTTTCTTAGAGGCACATCGACTGCGAAAGCTATCCAATTCGTCGCTGTACCTCGAGGGGGCATTTGTTGACACCAAAAATGTCACTTTGCCTCAACATCAAAAGCTACATAGAGTCACATCCTACTACAAACAGGCAAAGCTGCTTCAAGCATCAGATCTTGTCAGAATAAAACAAAAACTATAAGATCTTTCAAAATAGCCAAAAGAAGGGTACACATGAAGTTTCGGGCAATTTCGACACCATTTGGCCTAATTTCACTCCTCCAATAGCTAAGCGGGAGCTCCTGGTGGCGACAGTGTCAAATACATCAAATCTTCGACCAGAGCATATGGATGGTCTCAAAATACCTCAAAAAGGTTCCACGTCGAATTTCAAGTCAAACCGACACCGTTTGACCCTCCATCAACTCTCAAACGGTGAAATCAAGCCTCCTGGCAGCGAGAACCTCCGATGCCGTCACTCATTAAACAAAACACATGAGTAGCTTCTATATGCTTCCAAAAGGCCGCACGTCAAATTTCAGGTCATTCCGACAACGTTTGACCCAGTTTTGACGCTCCGAAACAAAATCAAGCCTACTGGCGGCAAAGCTCTCCGGGACGATGGCACCCAAATCGGAGCTAATGGATCATCTCAAAATGACTCTAATAAGCTCCCTGTCAAATTTTAGGTCAGTCGGACATCGGATGACCGTACATCAAAGCTCGACATCTTCCGAACTGTGAAATCAAGTCAAGCATCGACGGGACCCCGAATGGCTTCAAACGTCAAATAAAAGCCAATGGTTGGTGCTATCTAATGCCCAAGAAGCTTCACCTCAAATTTCATGTCATTCCGACATCGTTTCACCTATTTCAACTCTTGGCGGAAAATCGGCTACGGAGTCTTCGGCATTTCCAAAAATAGGAAACTTTGTGCTCTGATTTGTACAGCCTTTCGATAAGTTTTCTTTAGAGGAATTAAGCCAATAAATGAGGAGAAATGTCAAGAAAAATATAGGAAAAAACAGAAGTGAAAAAGCCCGAGAAACGGCGATCGGAAGGTGACCGGAAAATTGACCAAAGTCCAAGGTCGCCGGCGACCATGGGTGCATGGTCGCCGGCAACCCTGGAAATCCGGGTAGCCGGATTTTCCCCAAAACGCCCATTTTTCCGATTCTTTTCGCGTTTCGCGAAGTTTGGCCCCTGTGATTTTCTTAAATCTGATTTTTGAGACATGATATCCGTCGATCTTCGTCGACATCACAGATCCGCCATCGAAATCATTTGATCATCACCGGACACTCCGAAACCGCCAACCGGCCGACCAAGAAAGCACACCTTTTCTACTTGTGAAGGTGAATCTCCGGATCACCATTTCAAATTCCAAGTAGAATAGAAAATCTGGCATACCCGTACAAAAAAAAATGTTGATGCTTGCTCTTTTTTTTTCTCTTCGCCCCGTCGCACCCCGGCAGACCCGGGACGGAGGAAGGCAAGAAAGAAAAAGACGGGTCCATCAAGTTGGCACACCCAGTGGGACTCGTTCATTTGAGAACACGATGCTTAGAATCCTTGGCTCCTTCCTAATTGGTGGCCTATGTTGGATTTTGTATCTTAAAAAAAAAAACATGAGATGGGATTCTTTGGAAACTTCTTTCTTTGAACTTGTTTCCATTCTTTCTTTTCTCAACCAAAAAAAAAGTTTTCTTTTTTTCTTTTGAATTCAAATTGGAGAAACTTTGGTTCTTTCCTTTTCGTACAATGGCTCGCAGAAATGTTTGAGTCAATGTTCGGATTGGGAGGGGCCATTTTCCTCTCTTTGATGGGTCCATTGGAATTCTTTAAAAAAAAAAAGTTAAAAAAAAAAAACCTTTTCAAATTCCTTTCATCGGATTCAAATTGGAGAAACTTTGGTTCTTTCCTTTTCGTACAATGGCTCGCAGAAATGTTTGAGCCAACGTTCGGATTGGGAAGGGCCATTTTCCTCTATTTGATGGGTCCATTGGAATTCTTTCAAAAAGAAAGTTAAAAAAAAAACTTTTCAAATTCCTTTCTTTTGGATTCAAATTGGAGAAACTTTGGTTCTTTCCTTTCCATACAATGGCTCGCAGAAATGTTTGAGCCAATGTTCGGATTGTGAGGGGCCATTTTCCTCTCTTTGATGGGTCCATTGGAGATCTTTAAAAAAAAAGGGTTTTTTAAAAAAAAAAAACTTTTCAAATTTCTCTCTTTTGGATTTAAATTGGAGAAACTTTGGTTCTGTCCTTTTCGTACAATGGCTCGCAGAAATGTTTGAGTCAACGTTTCGATTGGGAGGGGCCATTTTCCTTTCTTTGATGGGTCCATTGGAGATCTTTCAAAAAAAGAAAAAAGCATTAAGGTTGCACCAATTGTGTTCTTTGACCAAAGTGGATCTGAGAAAAGCCTTGTTCAGAGTGTGGAGGCTGCTAGACTGTTCGAGGTAAGGGTCCTTCAAACGGGTTCATTAAGTAATCCTACCCTTACCTGGGGCTAATCTATCCACTAAGGTTTCATAAGACCGAATTGGAAGACTTATGTGCACTCTTCAAAAAAAAAAACTCTTAAAAAAAAAATCTAAAAAAAAAAAAACTTCTATCACTATTGTGTTCAAATAAGAGAAATCCTGGTTCTTTCCCTTTTCGGATTTAGGCTCGCAGAAATGTTTGAGCCTGTATTCGGATTGAAATACCATTTGCTCTCTTTTATGAATTCAATCTTGACTTTTCAGAAAAAACTTCCGTAATTATTGGATTCAAATTTGAGAAATCCTGGTTCTTTCGTTTTTCGGATTTAGGCTCGCAGAAATGTTTGAGCTTGTATTCGGATTGGAATACCATTTGCTCTCTTTTGATAATTCAATCTTGACATTTCAAAAAAAAATCCCATCTCATGTCCTTTTTCAAGGATGCGACTTAGAACATTTGTGCCTAGCGGTGCTAGTACGCCCTTTCCGGTCTACTGTATTCGCGACCGACACATTTGTATCTCCAACCTTATATCATTTTACCTCGAGTGAGCTTTGCTTCTCGGTAACTTAAATTAAGGTTTACAATTGCTTCTAGCAGTCACTGGAACGCTCATTTCGAGCTGACCATACTTGCGTTCAGAACAATTGTGCCATCTATGACTTTTTGCCTTCTTCATTACGCTCAGAACGGGCCATGCCCCTAAGTGATTTGAAAAGACAAAACCATAGTATAGCCCTTTTATGACCACCATATTCTTGTGATTACTAATGGATGTGGTCTTGTTTCAGAAGTTTTTCCAAAACTAACAATGGCAGCCTCATTGACCATCACCTTCGACAAGAACAAGTACCAAGTCATGCTTCAAGAGAAGCAAGTCAATGGCACTTTCAAGCGCCCCGCCAGCTGCCGAAGCGTCACCTCCCTCGGCAACTCTCAAAACACCGGGTCGACCTCCACTCCTCGGACCATCGTCTTCGGGTCACTGGGACCATTCCCACTACCCGCAGAAGAGACGGTGCCTGCGAAGAAGCAGAAGACCGCCCCTCAATGTGTCGTTGCCCTGACACCAAAGGCGGTCGCCAAGAAACCTGAGGCCCGTGGCAATCCCACAAAGCCTCAAACTACACATCTTTGTTCTGTCCGGTTCCGCGGCCGGTTTTCCGCCCACCTTGTGTGGCTCGGACTTCTGTTTTGTTTTGTCTCATTCTGCTTCGTTTTGCTTGCTCTTGTCATTGCGTATGACAGAGAAAGGATGAGCTCCATGTGAATTCGTGAATCATGTTATTTTATTGAAAAGCATATTAGTTTTGAATTACACCTTAAACATGTTTTGTTCAGAACTCATGCAATGTTTTAAGTACTGATTACTTTCCTAGTATCTATCTTGTATTATGTCTAAGATATTCACCTGCCAGACCGTCGTGTCTGACCCCCTTTGTTTTGGTGTTTAGATGCAGGCGTCGTTGGCTTTGCGGAGGAGCGCCCGGAGGAGGCTTTTGAGCCACCCCCAGCCCGTGAGTGGCAACCCGACGACGTCCTCTAGACGTCGGGCGGAGTCTTGAGCACGATGCACATAGACGGGATTATTTTGCTATTTTGGGAATGTATGGCCTTTGTTGGCCTTTTTCACTTTTGGGGTTATGTAACTTAACACTTTGTTATTTTGAAACTTGAATTGAATTTGGTAATGCTATGCTTACATTTTCTCCTCTGATTATCGTCTTAATGATGACTTAACTTATGCAATTCGGAATCACAAGGTTTATGTGATTAAGTTGTGATGAGATTACTTGCACGCTTCCGCCAATCATTGCTCGAGTGAGATTGTTACATCTTCGTCTTTGGAAATCCTCACCGCGGAAACCTGTGGGTTAATCATAGTTGGATGGACATAACCGTCGCGGGGCCCGGACTTGGGGAAACCTCGGTCCGGGGTCGCGACCACGAGATACTCCATGCATCCTGGAAGTACAAAAATGTACCAAAATTTGAAGAACCGATTCTGGTGGAATAACATGAAGCGAGAGATTGCAGCTTTTGTATCTCGGTGCCTCACGTGTCAGCAGATTAAGGCAGAACATCAGAAACCTCCAGGGTTGTTGCAACCATTGGACATTCCGGAGTGGAAATGGGAACACATCACTATGGATTTCGTCTCCGGTTTGCCTACTACCAAGAAAGGGAACAATGCTATCTGGGTTATAGTAGATCGCCTTACGAAGTCTGCTCACTTCATTCCTATGAAGACAGGGAGTAAGATGCATATGGCACCACTTGCAGATTTGTTTGTGACTGAGATAGTCAGCAGACATGGACAGCCCGTCTCCATCACTTTCGACAGAGATAGCAGATTTGTTTCGAGGTTTTGGAAGACCCTATTCGAATCTATGGGCACTAAGTTGCAATTCAGCACTGCATACCATCCTCAGACTGATGGCCAGTCAGAGCGAACTATACAGACTTTAGAGGACATGCTACGGGCCTGTGTGCTAGATTTCAAGGTTCAATGGGATGAGTACTTACCACTGTGTGAGTTTGCATACAACAACAGCTACCATTCCAGTATCGGGATGGCACCTTTCGAAGCACTCTATGGTAGGAGATGCAGAACTCCTGTTTGCTGGGAAGAAGTCGGTGTTTGTAGCTTTCACGGGCCGACAATAGTTGGAGAAACAAGTGATAAGATCAAGTTGATTCAAGAACGGTTAAAGGTTGCTCGAAGTAGACAAAAGAGTTATGCTAATACTCGTAGAAGAGATTTGCAGTTTAAAGAAGGTGACAAGGTATTTTTGAAAGTATCTCCGACTCGAGGAACTCTAAGATTTGGACAGAAAGGCAAACTTGCGAGAAGGTACATCGGACCGTATGAGATTTTGAGCAAGATAGGAGATGTTGCCTATAGACTTGCGTTACCGCCGGAACTCTCCGGGGTACACAATGTTTTTCACGTTTCTATGTTGAAGAAATACGTCCCAAATCCTTCACATGTTTTGCGGCATGAACCATTGGAAATTCGAGAAGATGCGTCGTATGTAGAGAAGCCGGTTAGAATTGTGGACACCAAAGAACAAGAATTAAGAAATCGGACGATTCACTGGGTCAAAGTACAGTGGAAAAATCATGAGCCAGAAGAAGCGACATGGGAACTACGAGAGCAAGTCCAGAGAAAGTATCCTGAACTATTACCAGAGGTATACTTATTTTTATTTGGAGGACCAAATAACCTAAGGGGTGGAGGATGTCAAACCCCGACCCAGGATTAGCGCGATTAGTGTTAACTAAGTGCGTGTTTAGTTGTAATGTGAGTTTAGTGTACGTGGGATTAGAAATTGGTCCAATTTAGTCTAGAATTAGCTTTGGGGTATTTTGAGAGCGTTTTGTGCTATTTGGTCACACTTAAGGGTGCCTTGAGTGTACGTGTAAGCTTGGGAGGAAATTCCAGTTTTCTGATTTTAATCGTGATTTCGATCTCTTTTGAATGGTTTTATTTTATTGATAAACTTTTGTGTTCAGCTTGTCTGTGTTTTAGACCCAGAAACCCAAGTTTTGGCCCAAAGGGGTAAATCAGTCTTTTCACACCAAATCTGGACTCAAATTTCGAAATCTCAAAACTATGCCAAATTTATACTTTTTGGAAACTAGATTTTTCGACGATCATTTTAGTCTTCTTCGTCGTTTTCATCCGGGGTCCTCAAGTCAGTGTTGTAACCATTGCAAGCTTTGAGCAATGGGGCCCACAAGAACCCATTTGAAATGAGCCTTCCCCTCCTTCATTGTTCACTTCGGTTCTTCCCTACAACTTTCTTCAACTCAGCTGTAACTTCTTCTTCTTCCCCTCCCTTCTTCTCTTTGCATGCCTAAGCTAGAAAGCTTCAAATCAAAAACCAATCATACCATCTTCTTCCTCTCAACTCAAGGAATCCATTGCTACCATTTTCTTGGAGATCCCAGCCGTGTTTCCACTCCATTTTCTTCTCCTCTTCTTGTTTAGCAAGCTTCAGGTAATGGATCTCTTTCTCCTCTTCAATGTAGTCTTTTGAGTTCCTTAGGAGCCCATTTTTCAAGCATGCAACACCCATTTCGAAATGGGTCATTGTCTTCTCTTTTTGGTGGATTTTTGAAGTTCTTTTCATGGATTTTCTTGTAGATTTCGTGGAGTACAATTGGTAGGATTTTCTGAGTTTGTTGGACTTGGATTTTTGTAAAGGCAAGTGATCAACTTAGCTTCATAATGCATACAATATTTGATTATTTTAGCTTTCATGGTTTGACTTCTTTTCCATGCTAATTTGGGTAAGGTATTGTTTCAAAGATGTGTTATCATCCGAAATTTTGTTTTAATTGAAATGCATATGCTAATGGTTGGTATTAATGGTTTTCATCCATTTGAAGTTGTTTTTATCTTGCCAAAATGTGTTATAAATGGATGCAAGAATGGAGGAAATGTTGTGAGGTGATTGGAAGTGTGGATTGTTAGAATTTGAATGGGAATTGCCCCTTGGAGAGCATGGAGGCTCAGGGGATATGCAGGGATTTGACAAAGGAACGAAATGGTGAAAAGAGGTGTGAAATCTGAATCAAACTGAAGCTGCCGCAGATCGGCGGTCAGCAGTCGGCCAGACGTCGGCTAGCCGACTGTTGACCCACGACTAACCGCCCCTGTGTCGGTCAGAATAACAGTAACTCAGTTTCTGCATAGGGCGTGGTCGGCCCGCGGGCGGTCAGTAGGCGGCTAACCGACCTGCGCAAGAAATCTGAAAAGTAGTATTTCTCCTGAACAGTCGGTCAGTTGGTCGGCCAGCCGACCAGCCAACCAGC
Source organism: Persea americana (assembly GCA_029852735.1). Taxonomy (NCBI): domain Eukaryota; kingdom Viridiplantae; phylum Streptophyta; class Magnoliopsida; order Laurales; family Lauraceae; genus Persea; species Persea americana. Next base: position 24,013,172 of record CM056816.1, read on the forward strand.
GGCTAGCTGCCAGGTAGCCGCGTAGTGGCCGAGTGTACAGAAGGAGAACTTTGAAGGGGCTTCGATGGGAGAGAAAAACTAGAATATGTTAAGGGGGTCTTTAGCTTGATGCTGTGCAGTTGAAACATGAAATGTTGTCTAGCTTCGGGGACACCAATTCATTTTAAACTCCAACATTTGGGTTTCAACTTCACGAGAATCAAATAAAGAATCTTAGCATATACTTGACTTAATTGTTTCGAAATCTTGAATTTTGACATGAAGAATACCGTCTCGTACCTGTTTTGATTTTATAAGCAGGTGTTTAGCTTTTGATTTGTTTCAAGAACTATATTGGGGACACTTTTCCAGCCTTGATGTCATAGCTTATGCTATTCTTGTTTAGTCTCGTCTTGCCATGTTTTGATAAGTGTTTTTCCCCATTTTTCGCTAAGTTCTGTGCAAGTATTGATATGTTTTATGCATACATGGATATCATAGAATACCACTGAGCTTGGACTGCCCTCTCAGTTTGATCCACTAGTTAGGGGGTCCTTAAACATAAGGGCAATCTGCAGATTTGCCGTGTATTTATACACATCTTTGTTTTGTCCGGTTCCGCGGCCGGTTTTCCGCCCACCTTGTGTGGCTCGGACTTTTGTTTCGTTTCGTCTCGTTTTGTTTCGTTTCGCTTGCTCTTGTCATTACGTATGACGGAGAAAGGATGAGCTCAATGTGGATCCGTGAATCATGTTATTTTTTTGAAAAGCATATTAATTTTGAATTACACCTTAAACATGTTTTGTTTAGAACTCATGCCATGTTTTAAGTGCTGATTACTTTCACATTAACTGACTTGTATTATGTCTAAGCTGTTCACCTGCCAGACCGTCGTGTCTGACCCTTTTGTTTTGGTGTTTAGATGCAGTCGTCGTTGCTATTGCGGAGGAGCGCCCGGAGGAGGCTTTCGAGCCACCCCCAGCCCGTGAGTGGCAACCCGACGACGTCCTCTAGACGTTGGGCGGGGTCTTGAGTACGATACACATAGATGGGATTATTTTGCTATTTTGGAATGTATGGCCTTCGTTGGCCTTTTCACACTTTTGGGGTTATGTAACTTAACACTTTTTGTTATCTTGAAACTTGAACTGAATTTGGTAATGCTATGCTTACATTTTCTCCTCTGATTACTGTCTTAATGATGACTTAACTTATGCAATTCAGAATCATTAGGTTTATGTCATTAAATTGTGATGAGATTACTTGCACGCTTCTGCAAATCATTGCTCGTGTGAGATTTTTACATGTTCATTTTTTTTGGGAATCCTCACTGCGGAAACCTGTGGGTTAATCATAGTTGGATGGACATAACCGTCGCGGGGCCGGACTTGGGGAAACCTCGGTCCGGGGTCGCGACAAAAAGTGTTCTTTCTTGGTCGGCCGGTTGGTGATTTTGGAGTGTCTGATGATGATCAAATCATTTCAATGGCAGATCCGCGATGTTGACGAAGATCGACGGATATCATTCCTCAAAAATTAGAATTTGGGAAAATCACAGGGGCCAAACATCGCGAAACGTGAAAAATACCCAAAAAAGTGGGTTTCCAGGAGAAATTTGGCGGCCCGGATCCCTATGGTCACCAGCGACCATGCACCCATGGTCGTCGGCGACCATGGAGCTGGCGACCATGTGCCAAGGTCGCCGACGACCATGGGATTTTTTCCCATTTTTGGTCGTCGTTTGGTCGCCGTTTCTCGGCCATTTTTCGGGCTTTTTTGCTTCTTTTTTCTCCTGTATTTTTCTTAACATTTCTCCTCATTTATTTGCTTGATTCCATTGAAGAAAACCTGTCGAGAAGCAGTGCAAATCAAGGCACAAAGTTTCCTATTTTTGGAAAAGCCGAAGACTTTGGAGCCGATTTTCCGCCAAGGGTTGAAACTAGGTCAAATGATGTCAGAATGACCTGAAATTTGAGGTGAAGCTTCCTGAGCATTAGATAGGACCAGCCATGGGCTTTTATTTGGGTTTTGAAGCCGTTTGGGGTCCCATCGATGCTAGACTTAATTTCACTGTGCGAAAGATGTCGAGCTTTGATGTACGGTCAACCGATGTCCGATTGACCTGAAATTTGAAAGGGAGCCTATTGGAGTCATTTTTAAATGATCCATTAGCTCCTATTTGGATGCCATGGTCCCAGGGAGCTCCGCCGCCGGTAGGCTTGATTTCGCTTCCGAGCGTCAAAACCAGGTCAAACGTCGTCGGAATGACCTGAAATTTTATGTGCAGGCCTTTGGAAGCATGTAGAAGTTACCAATGTGATTTGTTTGATGAGTGGCAACATTGGAGGTTCTCACTGCCGGGAGGCTTGATTTTAGCGTTCGAGAGTTGATGGAAGGTCAAACGATGTCAGTTTGACTTGAAATTCGACGTGGAACCTTTTGGAGGTATTTTGAGACCATCCATAGGCTCTGATAGAAGATTTGATATCGTCGACACTGTCGCCGCCGGGAGCTCCTGCTCAGCTATTGGAGGAGTGAAGTTAGGCCAAACGGTGTTGAAATGGCCTGAAACTTCAGTGTACCCTTCTTTTGGTTATTTTGAACAATCTTGTAGTTTTTGTTTGATTCTGACAAGATCTGATGCTTGAAGCAGCCTTGCTTGTTTGTAGTTGGATATGGCTCCATGTAGCTTTTGATGTTGAAGATGCAAAGTGACATTTTTTGTGTCAACAGATTACTCATGGAACTTGGAATTGGACTTGTATCTTGGCTTGACTTGGAGTAGCTCTCGGCTTGTCATCTTGTACTTAGAAACCTATCCACGTGTATTTGTCTTGGAATTCAGTTCGCATGTAAACCATCATTAGCATCTTGCCTTCATGACCAGCTGCAGACTCAGGATTTTAAAGTGGGCCGGATACTGGACACTAAGGTGGGCAGTCGGTTTTGGACGGCGTCCATGGCACGAATAGCTAGGAACGGGCTAGGGCCATGCTGCTATTCCTAGGACCGAGAGCTAGGATCCCCCTAGAGCCGGACTTTGGGTATTCGTAGTCGGCTTGGACGTCACTTATACCCCCGGGAGATGGCTTGGACATCCTCGGAGTCTCCTCTTGCTTGCATTGCATTTTATGGATGGTTATTCTTGTTTATCTTGCTAGGACTTATCTTGTTACTTGATTCTCATATTATTCATGCTTTATGCCTAGCTTGTACCTTGTCATCTTATGATCATGTATTTGTCTTTATTCTTCTTTGAAACATGTTATGAATAATGTATATTGCTTATCTCCTTGCCAACATATTGTTGATCTTTTATTCCATGGTGTGCAGAGGACACTTACTATTACACCGACCAGGATGTTGAGGCAATCCCAGAGGATCCTCAACCGAGGGAGGAGGACAAGGTACGAGAGTGGGGTGCCGATGATGTAGCTTAGCATCATCACTCCTGGCACTAGTGTGCGTTACACTGGGATACCTTTCATCGTGCCCTCCATCCCACATTTTGGGAATTCCTATACTTTTGGCTTTTACATACTTCTGTATATCTTTTGTACCAGGACCTAAGTTTTTGGGTGGTCCTGATGATTATAAACTTTATATGTTTTCATCTTATGAAACTTGAATATATAATGGAATGAAATCCATACTTGCTTTGATACCTCAACAGGTTTAATGAATGTGTTTACCGGACAAGTCCCGTTGATTAAATTGTTATTGAGGCTTAATCACACAATCCTCACAGCGGACTTTGATCCTTGGGCATTAAGGGCAAAATTTTTTAATTAACCCTAAATTTCACAGCCCAGATTCGATTTAATTACTAATCGGGTTCGGGGGCTTGACATAATCCTCCCTGGTTTGTGTCCTTCTAGGGGTTTGGGTTTGATCTTGAGTTCTACCCAGGTCATGCGCTAATCTTGATAATCGACTCACGTAAGCCGGTTGATGAGATAGCTAGCGGACTGGGTGGTCGAACTGATGCTCTTAGTAAGGCTCATGAGGGTCTATGTCGTTCACAACTTCATCATAGTAGAGCGAGGGATCCTGCTCCTTGTCTAATACTTAGTAAGCCAGAGTCAACTGATCTTGATACGTTTGGGGTGACCTTTCGTATGCCATCGGCTGACGATAGGCTAACCTAATGCTAGATAAATTTGGGATCGGATGGCTCATGGGGATAGTTGGAGGGGTCATCGTTTGGAGTTTGTGTTGGACAATCTCATGCTAGTATTGATGGTGGACTCCCGGCACGCCCCATGTGCTAGTATGAACGGCAGGGCTTTGCCATGGGACCCTCAGTGTGAGTAGTCGAGCCGGGTCCACCTGTTCTTGCCTTGTCTGGAGGTGTCTACTCACGTATGGAATCGGGACCGATTGCTGCCTTGGTTGTCTAGTGGTGGCCACGATGGAAGTATCAAAAGTTGTTTGATATTAGGGGACTGTAGAGGTGATTGGTTCAGTCCAGGTAACCATAGCTGAATGAGGGATGATCTGTGAGGTTACCGATTGAAGCACACGGAGAGCCCGTGTTGTGATGTTGGCGTAGAACCTATGTCCTGTTGTCTATCTACTCAATCCGACCAGATCCTTATATGTGACTAGTGAATCGGCGGAGTACGAGTCCCTCCTCATTAGAGTTGGAGGACTAGAGTGACTTTTCCTCGCTACTATTGAGTTCATCAGAGAAGGGACCCGTTCGACGATCGGTGGGCCTGATATTCGCAAGGAATAGCACGGCCCAGATAATGGGGTTTTGAGAACTCTAGAAATCTTGACATCTAACGGGGGGAGATATGACTCATCAATGGCTCGAGTTACTCTTAGGGCTGAAATAGGAGGAATATTTGGCATTCCTCACAGGTGGTTTGCCATTTGTAAAAAGGTGGGGATGAGAAGAAAATGACTTTAGAAAAGGTGAGAAGGGAAAGACTTAAGAAAGAAAAGAATGCTTTATGAAAAATTGATGTGAGCAATGGAAGGGGAAAGGGTAACAGGAGTTGTGTCCTTGTGTTATAGTGGGGAGAGCTTCAGTGGGCGGTTATGTGGAACCTAGTTCACGTTTAATTTATGCCCATAACGACCCCAGAATAGATGGGACACGAACATTCGGTCGTTGATCGAAGGTTCGTCTTCCATAACAAAATTTCTGAATGACCCAAGTAAACGACGAGACAACAAAAGATGTCCCATCACAATCGCCAGGCTGTCGGATGTGAATTTTGATCCCCCTGGGGAGGGAAATCACCATCTAACTGTGTAAGATATAAAAAATTACATCGAAAATGAGGATTCCGACTACCCTCAAATTCGGCGGCGGCCGTAACACCTTCCTTTGACGAAAACATAAAAAATGCAAGAGAAAAGTAAGGCGGATTTTTCTCTTGTCTAATGTGCCATCGGCGACACACGGCGGCTGTCTCGTCACTTGATTTAGGTCTTTCAACTTTGGTCAAGGGTCAAATCACGGGTCTCAAAGTACGATGAAGGTGAACTAGGCGGGGGAATTCAACACTCATGGGTGTACATACTAATTAAAATTAAATCCAAGTATGCTGGGGAATAAATGAAATAAAATGGAAATAAATTAAGAAAATAGGGGGGAAGGTGCCAAATATTTAGAAGAGGATTAGCCCCATTCCCGGGTACTCCCTTCAATGTCCTTTGACAGCCTAGAGTTTAAAGGCTGGTTCTTCAAATCGAGAGAACGATGTAAACAAGACTTCGAGTTGTGATTTCTGTAGTTTGTGTGCAATACACAAGTGATGAAAGTGCATGGCCGATGATGGGCCAAAAGTAAATAAAAATGGCCGATGAAGGGCTAGGGTTGATCAAGGGTGGCCGATGATGGGCCGAAAGTAATAAATTGATATTGGGGTGTGTGAAGTCACTCGTCATGTCTCGTTATTCTCATTAATCCGGATTCTCAGAATCAGCCTCTATTCCCTTTAATCATTGAGTTCAAGTGAATATTTCACACCGGAGGTGGAGGAAAAGGGAAGAAAATATTCTGGGGTTTGATTTTGTTGGTTTTATAGTTCTTTTTTGGATTTTTCCTAATTGGAGCTAGAAGGGCCTAACAAGGGATTTCCTACTTGGATTCAATCTAATTATTCCATTTCCCTAATGGATCTTTATCCAATCCTAGGGTCCTAACTGCCCTCATCCGCTCTCCCGGACCCTTAGCGGGGCCCGGAGGGAGAGTGGGGCCTAATAAATTAAAGTTATAAGAAAGTAGGGTAGTCTAACTTGGTTAGGGGGGGAGACCTAGGTCTGGGCCTGGGGGTCTGACCTAATCAGTCTAAACTACTATTTAGTTTCTAACTCCAATTTATTAATATTTTTTGGTTTTTAACATTTTTTACTTTGTTTTTGGTCTTTTGGATTTTTATTATTTTTCTTTTTCTTTTTTTTTAATATGGCCTAAAATCCTAAACTAATCTTTCCAATCCTAAAGAAATGGGAGGAGGAGAGAATAAATTTCTAATTTTCATTTGCTTAATGATTAACCTAAATAATCTAGAATTTTCTTAGTATGGTTCTTTAACCCTAATGAGAGGGGAGGAAGGAAAAGAACTCAATTACTAAATTTAGTCTAATTATTTTAATTAGTTGGGTAGCTAGAATTCTATATATTTTGTCTTTACTTTTTACTTACTTTTTGTTTTTTGTTTTTTTTTTTTGTTTTGTTTTGTTTTTTTGCTTCCTTTTTTGTTGTTTTTTTTTTTGTTTGATTTTGTTTTTGGTTTTTTCGGATGTTTTTCTTTTTTGTTTTTGTTTTTTTTTTTGTTTTTGTTTTTTTTTTTTTTTGTTTTGGGAGGGGTGGGGGCGGGGGTTATGCAGTCCTAAATTTCACCTGATAGAGCATAAATATTCAGGATAATAAAATATCAAGATAAAGATAAAGAAATGCAACTAATTATGTGATGCGAGGGCATATTTTAATGCATGAGCATATTTGACACATAAATTGAAGATAATTTGAAGCAATTAAAGATCTAAAAATAGAAAAATTAAGCTAAATGCATAGGTAGGTTTGAACGCATGGACAAGTTATATAAAAAAAAGGGAAATAAAGGCAACACAGGATAGTTAGATAATTAAATTAGCAACCTAAATACTGTAATAAAATAAGACCAACTGAATAAAATAAGATAAAGATGGGTTATGATGCATGGGCACAGGTGCAAGGAGGAGAGAGAGGAAATAGGAGAAAGAAAGAGTGATGCACTGAGGGAAAGGAGAGGAGCAAGGGAGGAAGAAAAGGAGGGAGGGGGAGGGAGGGGGAGAGAGAGAGAAGAGAGGGAGGGAGGAAGAGAGAGAGAGGAAGATAGGGCAGAGATAGAGAGGAGAGCAGGCACGCGGTGCTGCTGCGCGTGGGCACAGGTGGGTGCAGCGGAAGGAGAGGGGGGGGGGTAAGAAAAGGAGGGGAAGAAGGAGAGGAGGGACTTGGAGAGGGAGTAGCGCAGGTGCAGAAGCGGCAAGCAAGGCACAGCTAGGCGCTGCTGGGGGTAGAGGAAAAAGGAGAAAGAGAGGGAGCAGGAGGAAGAAAAGGAGGGGAAGGAGAAGAGGGGCGCAGGAAGATAGAGCGAGGGAGAGAGAGAGGGAGAGAGAGAGAGAAGAGAGGGAGAGATGGAGCAATGGAGAGAGAGAGCAGAGGGAAGAGAGGAAGAGAGAGCAAAGGAGCGCAGGTGGGCAGCGCTGCTGCGTGTGGGCGCATGTGGGTGCTGTGGAAAGGAGAAAGGAGAGGGGGAAGGAAGAAAAGGAGGGGAAGAAGGAGAGGAGGGCACAGGGAGACACTGAGAGAGAGAGAGCAGAGGGAAGGAAAGGAAGAATAAGGCGCAGGGGAGGGGAGAGGAAGAAGAAGGTGTAGGTGAGGAACAGGGGAGGAAAGGAACGAGGAAACAGAGAGAGGGAGAGAGGGAGAGAGAGAGAGGAGAAAGGGAGGGAGAGGAAGAAGAAGGAGCAGGCAAGGAACAGAAGAGGAGAGGAAAGAGGAAACAGGGAGACAAAGAAAGGGAGAGAGAGAGATGGAGAAGGCAGAAAAAGAGAGGGAGAAGAAGCGCAGGCGGGCGCTGTACAGAAGGGGGGAGAGAGAGAGAGAGCAGAGTGTAGGATCTTACACCCCATTGAAGTACCACTTATCCTAAAACCAATTGGTGATAGAAAACGGTACAACAATAGTTTTATGGTGAGAGCGAGGGCTCGACCACAATTATGACCGCTCAGGAGCGAGGGTGGATGCTGGCTTCAACAATCCCTCCCTCAACGGCACACCCACCGTGACTCCTACTGCGAACTCGCAAAACGCGTGTCCCGTGATTCAAACACCCGACCTACCAGGCTCTGATACCACTTGTAGGATCTTACACCCCATTGAAGTACCACTTATCCCAAAACCAATTGGTGATAGGAAATGGTACAACAATAGTTTTATGGTGAGGGCGACGGCTCGACCACAATTAGGACCACTCAAGAGCGAGGGTGGACATTGACCTCAACACAGAGGAAGAGAGGGAGAGAGGGAGAAGCGACGGAAACAAGGGAGAGGACCAGAGAGTGGTGGTGCAGGCGTAGGGAGCAGAGCAAGAAGAGAGCGCATGCGAGGAGGGTGGAGAGGGAAGGAGGAGGAAGAAGTGAAAGAAGACAGAGGAGCAGAGAGTGGCAGTACAGGCCTAGGGAGGTAGGGAGCGGAGGAAGAAGAGAGCGCAAGCGAAGAAGAAGGAGAGGGAAGAAGGAAGAAGAAGAGAGAGGAGGAAGAAGAAGGAAAGGAAGAAAAGGATGGGTGCTGGTGCATGCAAATGGATGTAGAGAGGCAGAGAGGAGTGTACCTACGCAGGGGGAGCTCGAGGCAATGTTGTGTGCAGGGGCAGCACTGCCTATAGGGGGAGAACGGCGATGCTGCGTGCGTCTAGAGGGGGAGGTGGGCGCTGGTGCTACGCATAGGTGGGGGCTGGTGTGTGCTTCTTGCAGAGGAGGTGGCTCTGAAAGAGGGAGAGATTGAGAGGGATGAGGGGTGAGGGTGATGGAGAGATGGTCGCAGGGATGGATGGAAGAGAGTGGTGCGTGTGATGGAGAAGGGGAGATGGGCTCGAGATGGAGGGGAGAGAGTTCTGAAAAAGATTGCCTAATAGAGAGATGGGTCTACTTGAGAATTAGTCTGAGAGAGTCCTAGGAGATATCGATATAGAGATGAGGGACTCTCCTCTCCCATGCAATTGATGGGCCATGTGGGCCAAGTCGGGCCCAGGTTCATGTGAGTTAGGTTTGGGCCAAGTCTAGGCTAGGTTGGGGTTTCGGTTAGGTCTGATATAGGTTGGGGTAGTCGGTTAGGTGAGTTCGGGCTTGAATCCATCCCGGAATGATGGGCGTTGGTTGGGTTTGAAAGGAACAGGTTCTAGTCCAGAAGGTGAGGCCTGGTGGAGATTGGTCGGGTTAGCATTACTCGGGCCCAAGTTTCGTTCGATCCGCTCACTAGATTTCGACATTCTACACATTGGCGGAAAGCTCTCGGCAAGTAGGTCACGATGAGCTGATTTTCGGGACAATCAAAGGTCCAAAAATGAAAGGTGATTTTTCGTGCAGGCGCGAGACCTACTGCTGCTATTTTTTATCCGCCCATTGGATTTTGGAGTTTTATATAAGGACAAAAAGCTCTCGACGAGTAGATCATGACGAGCTAACATCCGGGGTGATTAGAGGTCTAGAAATAATAGGTGACATTATTAGTGGGCACCCCGAGGGTGTGGAATTTACTGTTGTCATTTTAAAGTTCTGATTTTCACCCCGACAGCTAACTCGGGCCTTAACTACCCCGACTGGCACTTTGCACACCCTGGCTACTTAATTTAGTCTCTAGGCATTTTTCAGGGATAGATGTATCCGACTTTCTTCCAATTTTAATTGGTGATTTTTAATTCAGAACCTAGTCGGAGCATCATTAAATAGGTTGCCCTAAATTACCCCTCATAGGGCGCCAAAATGAGGTGCCTACAAATAGGGCTAAAGATTTATTGAAATTAGTGCATACTGATGTGCGTGGACCCATAAATGTTAGAGCGAGATGAGGATATGAGTACTTCATCACTTTCACAGATGATTACTCAAAATATGGATACATTACCAAATGCACGGTAAGTCCGAGGCTTTAGAAAAGTTCAAAGAGTTTCGAGCGGAAGCGGAAAAGCAATTAGGTAAAAATATCTAGACTCTTTGATCCGATCGAGGATGCGAATATCTCTCTGCTGATTTTATGGGATACATATCAGAAAATGAGATTCTATCCCAGTTGTCTGCTCCAGGTATGCTTCAACAGAACGGAGTAGTAGAAAGAAGGAATCGAACTCTTTTAGATATGATTAGGTCTATGTTGAGTTTCTTAGGGTTACCCATATCCTTCTGGGGATATGCTTTGGATATTGTAATGTACATACTAAACCTCATACCGTCTAAGTCTGTACGTAACACTTCCCAGGAGTTGTGGTCTTGGCGAAAGCTTAGTCTACAACATTTACACATTTGGGATTGTCCGGCACACATGCTGAAGGTTAAGACGGATAAGTTGGAATCGAAGTCGGAAGTATGCACCTTTGTAGGATATCCTAAAGGAACTAAATGTTGGTTATTCTATAATCCCAGAGAGCAGAAAGTGCTTGTCAGCACCAATGCGGTTTTTCTGGAGGAAGATTATATAATTGACCAAAAAACTTTAGAAAATGTTATCCTGGAAGAAATTCGAGAGCAATCAATTTCAAATCCAAGAATGACCGAACTTTATGAAAATCCGCCCATACCTGACATAGTAGTTACACTAGTGCCTCGTCCCAATAGGAGGATTGTTAGACCACCTAACAGGTTCTCGTTATTGGGAGAGTCCTACGAGGCAATCTCGGAAAAACTGGAACAAGATCCTTGTAACTATGATGAAGCAATCAATGACATAGATTCAGGACGTTGGCAATAAGCTATGAAAGATGAAATAGAGTCCATGTACTCTAATCAAGTCTGGACACTTGTGGACTTGCCTGCCAATATTAAACCTATTGGGTGCAAGTGGGTCTATAAGAGAAAAAGAAGACCAGATGGAAGAGTTGAGACCTTTAAAGCAGGGCTTATTGCGAAAGGGAATACTCAGAAAGAGGGTTTCGATTATGAGGAGACTTTTTCACCGGTAGCCATGCTCAAGTCTATCTGGATTCTCTTATCCATTACGGCTCGTCTCGATTTCGAGATTTGGAAAATGGATGTCAAGACAGCGTTTTTTAATAGCCAACTTGAGAAAGACATTTATATGATGCAACCAAACGTTTTTGTAGCTAAAAACCAAGAGCAAATAGGATGATTGTTTTTTGTCAAAATCCGGATGGGTCATGCTTGTACTTGAAAAGTGAAAGAGGCATGCCAGTTTTTCTTGTATTATATGTCAATGACATCCTTCTCCTTGGAAGTGACGCAGGAATGTTATCAACAGTAAAAGTTTGCTTGGCTAAGACTTTTGATATTAAGGATTTGGGAGAAGCTAGCTACATCCTAAGGATCCAGCTTCATCGAGACCGAAAAAATAGGATGATTGGATTATCTCAAGCTAGACACATAGATAAGACACTGGTACGGTTTGCAATGCAAGATTCTAAGAAGGGTATCACACCTTTCAGGCATGGAATGCACATTTTCAAGGATCAGTGTCCTAAGACGCCTGAGGAAAAGGAGCGGATGAGAGCAGTGTCATACGCTTAGGCTGTTGGTAGCCTCGTGTATGCTATGCTTTGTACTAGACCAGATATTTGTCACGCAATAGGCCTAGTCAGCAGATATCAGTCTAACTCAGGTCCTTACCATTGGACTGCTGTGAAGTGTATTCTAAAATACTTAAGAAGGACTAGAGATTACATATTGATTTACAGTAGTGATGAATTGATTCCAGTCGGATACACGAATTCTAACTTCATGTCCAATAAGGATTCCAAGAAATCAACCTCTGGGTATGTGTTTATGCTTGGCTGCGGAGCTATCAGCTGGAGGACTATTAAACAGGAATGTACCGCTGATTCCACCTCGAAGGCTGAATATGTAGCAGCTTGTGAAGCAACTAAGGAAGTAGTATGGCTTAAAATATTCCTTATGGAACTAGGAGTGGTACCTTTGGCACGACAGCCGCTCATAGTTTACTATGACAGCAGCGGGGTAATCACTCAATCAAAGGAACGCAGAAGTCATAAAAATCAAAAGCACGTACAGAGGAAGTACCATCTGGTCAGAGAGATTGTGTAGAGAGGTGACATAGCCATCACCAAGAAAGCCTCTACCGACAATTTGGCGAATTCCTTTACTAAGCCTTTGACCACAAAAGTCTTTAAGCAGCATGTAGACAGGATGAGCATGAGATGCAACCTAGACTGGCATTGAGCCCAAGTGGGAGATTGTTAGATTATATGGTCTCAATCCAGTGGATGGTGTAATAAATTGATTGATTTATTTATTTATCAATATAATCATGCTATTATTTCATGAGATGAATAGTGTTTTATTATTTACTTACACATAACCAATACATATGATATGATGGTTCATGAGACGAACCGGAGCCCATAAGTATATTAGATGTGTGATCCACATACGGGGTACATATGTCACAGAACATATACTTAAATTGATTCACAACTAGTGACGAGATTAGGCATTTCATCTAACAAAGTTGCAGTATTATGATCACTGTGAGATAGTGTGATTTGTCTCAATCATCGGAGTATAAGACTCTAGATCATTATGCTGGTACATTAGATGTACTGAAGGACCATGAGATGCCCCTTATGAAACTGCGTCTATGATTTATGGTCTGCACTCATAATTCCCTAGCAATAGGCTCTTAATCCTGAGAGATTGATGAACTCAAGTTTCTATTTATTCATTTATTTTGAGTCACCAATGAGTGAGGCCAATTGTAGGTCAACAGCTCGGTGTCTTGGGTAGGTGGTAGTAGGACTGTGGGAACAGACAATTATCAAGATGAAATCTATCATCTAATTAGATATATTCCCTTGTGCCAATTAATGGATTTATCATTGGTAAATGTGCACCCATCTCAACTAAGAGTTAATTGGATGGTATTGATGATCACTGTTATTAATTGGGTCTCAAGGATAATAAGATATCAACCTAAATTGGTTGGACATGTTTAATCCAACTGATCCATGGATATAATAGATAGAGGGGCCTACTTGTAATAATAGGGAAGTTTAGAGTCTTCTTGTGATTTATTCATAAGACTGGAATTCAGTTGCATTTATATGTGGAGTTATTTGCAATTAACTACGGACCCGGATTGCACATGAGATGTGGGGTCAGGGTGTCCCAATTGGAGCCAGCGGTCTCCACACTATAGAATCCCTAGCGGTCTCCACACTAGCCTAATTAATAGATTGTTATTAATCCTACTTGAGCTCTAAAAGGAAGGAAGAAAAGGTTACTAATTTTTATGAAAGTGGGACTTCTAATAACAAACAAAAGAGGAGGTCGCTCATGCTATAAAAGGGAAATAGGGACTGGACGTCCATCCATAGGAACTCACGCCCAAGTACAAGTGTTGCACACCCAAGTCATCTCCCTCTCCTCTCTCTTCTTGTTTCTCTTCCAGGTCACTTCTAGAGATTCTAGGGTTTGTTTTCTTTTGGAGATCCCACCATTCTCCTTAATAAAGAAATCTGAAAGAGGGTCATAGCATGGAAGACAACAAGGTCTTGGAGATTCTATTTGCTTTAGAGAAAGTGTTCTTCATTAAGCAAGTTGTCAACTTCTTCATTAGAGTACAACCGACCTCCAAAGGTGAGATCTACTTTATTTATATTTGAGTATTTCGTGGTTGCTTGTTGTTGCTATTTTCTATCTTCTAAATAGTGTTCTTGCTAATCTTGATATAAGAGAAAGAGGTTTTGGATCTTGGATTTGTTTATAGCCTTATGGATAATTGATCCCTACGTCAAGTGGATCAAAAGTTTTGAAAACCTTTCCACGAGGCTCACCTACTTCCATCATTATCCAGTCAGCAATCAAGGCCGATGTGGCTTGAAAATGTTCGAGTCCCGTCATTGGCTTCGAACAAGTATGTTTTTCAGAATAAGTTCGCACAATAAACTCAAGGCTGGACTACAGGATAGATCCATGGATGTGCCAAGGACATTGATGGTCACCACACCTTGCACTTAATTCTGTCATAGACCTTTTCACACAATGAAGCTCAAAATTCTTTTACATTTCGAATTTTCTCAATGCAGTCCTAAATTATTCACAAGTCTGAAACCGTCTTCCATTCCACATTTCATGAAAAGATGCCTGCTAGTGATACATGCCAATATGGTCATTATCTGGAACTAAAGTATCAATAACATCTTCTACTCACACAACATTTGATGCATGACCCAATCCTTCTTGTGCATGCGATGTTCTACGTGGTCTAATGACAGTTTGCAATTCATATTCTCTCTGGTCAACATCAATATCAAATTCATCTTTATAATTTTTAGCCCCCTCCACTACATTACACCCTCCATAGACACCAGGGATCTCGGGTACTGCATCCTTTTCCATCCCATTGATGACAAAGTCATCCCTTGTATTAAAGAATTGAACATTTTAATCTTCAACAAGATTAATCGAGGGGTAAAGATCTTCAAGCATGGCCTCCACAAATGGGGTTATCATTAAGTACAACAAGTGTGTTCAGGTCAAACTATCTTCAAAACGTGCTTGACACATCGCACCTGCATGGCAGACAGTCAATTATATATCGCACCTGCATGGCAGACAGTCAATTATATATAGATTACATAGTATTATCAAATCAGATGTGTAGCGAACCAAACCTGTAAACATCCTCTCTTGTTGAAGGGGTCACCTATATCCTTATCACCGTTGGGAAAGTTTGTAGTATCTGTATACGTCATCAAATTCCCCCTGCGTGAATCACCTTGTCATAAAACAATTAGATGAATGCTTAAAACAAGCTATTAAACAAGTTAGCATCACTACATTCACCATGATTGGTTGTGGTAGCACCTGTTCAAATTGAATGACGGTCTATTCCCTTGCTGGCTCTTAGGCCTAGTGTATGTAGACCTTAGATGTGACAGTTGTCAACTTGCAATTGCTTCATTGTTTCTACGTAAATACAAAAATATAGCTTGCCTTTCGTTTTGGAATAATATGAACATTCGATGGAGATCATCATCACCTCTTATGGTTATGAACGTGAAGCTTCGGCCATTATGACACTAATATTGCATGTTTATATGCTCATTATGAAGCTCCCAACCAGTTTCTTCGTTTATCTTTCTGAGTAGTTGATTGAAAGTTATATTAACATTGACCCATATTACCTTCTGCTCACCACCATTGTAGACTGAAAATGGATTGCTTACATCTAATATACCATTAAAATGGCATATTATACATATCTCAACATTCTCCATCCTTCCAAGGAGAACACAAATTTCAAATAATAAGATTTACTTCAATTTATTTTTGAAGTTACTCACAAACATCCACATAATTCATGAAGAATTAACGTGTGAAAATAAATACGTATATAAGTATTTCTTTAGTAAATAAGATGATTTGTTTGGAATTATTGAGATTTGAAGGTTGTTAAATATAAAAGGAAAAATTACTCTATGCGTACATAGAAAATTAAAAGGTTTAAAATCTAAGCATTGACATTTAAGATAGCATGAAGCTCTACATATTTCTATAACATTAACAACCAAATAACAATGCATTATCCGTTCAAAAAAATTGAATAAATGCATTATATTAATCAATTCTACACCTAGATATTCTAGCAAATTTGTTTTACATCTCATTGGTACTAATTCTATATATTTAGAAAAAAGTATATATACCATAAAACACCCATTTAAATAAAACTAATAGTGACAGCATGGGGGTTGGTCAGTTTGTGTCATATCCTTGGGATTTTGATGTTAGATGGTCACAAATGCTTTTAACTATTATCCAGGTAAGCTGCAAAATCAAGCCCGAAAAAAAAAGAAAAAAAGAAAAAAAGGAGCATTCCAATTTTGTGGAACAATAGAGCATGGTATAGCTATAAAATCTTAACCGTTCATCTAATGAATATCATCAATCATTGATAACTGTTAAAGATTATAAACCATTTAATCATTTGCTTACTTATATATAACATTAAAAAAAATATTAGCAGCTTAGGATAATAATCAAAACGATGTCTGTAATGCCATGATAACAGGAAAAGGTTAAAAAATTTGTAGACATTCTGAGTTTGTGCTGGGACCCACCATATGAAGGGATCAACAAGACATCCCACATTATTTTTTGCAACTGGATGTCCAAGCCAAATCCAGTTGTTGGTAATTCATGATATGAGAACAAGGGGATTTTTTTAATATATCAACAACTCGATGTTCATTAAGAAGTGAGGCTATACAAATCCCACCTAAGGTCACTATCAATATTTATACAAAATGTTTCAAATGTGTCTACAAGTGGGATTCCTTAGATCCTAACTATCTTCAAAGGACACAAAAGAAGAAAAAACATAATACAATAAATAAGAGGGAGATACATACAGGGTGGGAAACATGGAATGAATACCATAGACAAAGATGTGGCTGGAGATTCACTTGCTATATATGACAATGGGCTAAGGTTGACTTGCAGAGAATATGGCAGGAAATTCACTTGTTATATGTGCCAATGAATTGAGGTTCACTTGTAGAGAATGGAAGCAGAGAACCCAAGCCAAAGACGAAAGCAACGAAATGGAATGAAATTATAAACAAAAATGCATTCGTTGACTTTTAACGCATCGCTTTATGTGATATCACAACATAAATTGCAATATCGCAAGTTAATAAGTTGTAATATCGCAAACAGAAAAGCGCCTTTTAGCCTGCGCAGGGGTACAGACGAGTGCGGAAAATGTGTAGGTAAAATTGTCCAGTTTGGTAACAAGGGGGAGTTATCGATGAGTTTAGGTTACCGTACAGAAAAAATCCCTTAATCAATCATCTCCCAAACTCTCTCCCTCGACACACTGTTTCTTTTAATCAATTGTTTAACTTTTTCATTCTTCTAATCACATACCAATGTCACATCAATTTATAATTAGGTATCACACCAAATATTTTCTGTCTCCTATTTTCTCTATATATACTCTTCTAAATCCATATAGTTGTTTTATCTTTGTAAACCTCCCTATCGTGGACGATGACATAGTGCTTGTTATACATATAGTAAGCACCATCAATTGGTACAAACATTGGTTCCTGATTATTTTTTTTTATAATGTTTTATGTTAAATTACATTGGTATATCCGAAAAGGCCATGTGCTTGAATGGACTTTGTGTAAAAGTTTGTTTGTGGTTTTCTATTTCTAAGTTTGTTTTCAGTTTCTATTTTTTTCATTGTTTAATTAAATACAATCTTATGCATATTATAAAATGTTATTTAACACTAATTTCATGTAGTAACTGCAATTTTAATTTTTTATTATTTTACCAGATCATAGGTTTGCAATAGTGGATCACTCTGCATGTCACCCTAAGCTATGCTTAATGATTTAAGACATCTTTTACAGAATAATTGGTTACGATTTTTTTGCACCTCAAATTAACGAGTCATTATGGCGAGAATATTCGTTCCGTTTGAAGATAGGATCAAATATCTACCTATCAACTTTGGATAAGGCTTACAGTAAAAAAAGGTAGGAGAAATCAACATTAATCATGAGGAAATTTTCTCATTATCATATATAGAACAATGTAAGTCCTTTTAGAATTTCATTATTAATGAATAAAATTTAAAATTCATCATTCCATTTTACTAAGTTATTCTATTCTTTTCTCTACAGTATTGTAAAGGCAAAATAATGAGACCAATGCGGACATTGGGCCAATTACTTATTTAGACAATTGAAAGCTCTACAAATTGCATCAACTTCTAATGCGACAGAAATTGGATGAAATACACTGATGCAATTTCTGTAAGATCATCTAAATTGTTTTTAATTACAATCATTTACATAACTTGGATCAATAGTTATGTGATTTCTTTTTCTATTGTTTTTTGTTTTAAATTAAATTTAATAGACATTCTTTTTTGTTAGCAAAGTCTAATTTACATATTCATTATCAATGCATTAATATATTTTGATATGTATTTAAAAAATGCAATTGTGGCCCAGTATCACTTTCGTGCTTATTATGTATATTAACTAATATACCGATATTTAATATATGTTATTATATGCCCCGGACTTAGAACGGACCTTACTTGCTAGTTCCACTATATGTGTATTAACAACACATGTGTTTCCTTAATCGAACCTATTGGTACCATTTTTAATTTAGAAAGAAGTAAAGTACGTGTCTTCCCAAAAGCCTCTCTTTTTCAACTTAAGAAAGCCTCACGTTCCCTTCTATTAGACGGTTTCAAAATACCACTTCTAAGATAAATATATGGCCTAGATAAAACCCCTTTCGGTATACTCTTTCCTTCATAGATAAATCCCAAGGAATTGTCCACTCAAATACACAGTTATTTAGCCTCTATGTTTTGGAAGGTACAATATGTTATCTTCTATATCTTTTGGATCCTTCAATTTTGTTGATACCGCTCTCTCTCTTTCTGTCTCTCTCTTTCTTGTAATTCTTTTGGTTTCCCTGATCTTAGACAGATTCTTTGATTGCAACTAGTTGTTAATGAAATTATTTTTTCATTTTTCTACATAGTCGAATCATAATTTGTGAGATTGTATGACCATTAGAAAGGACACCAACAAATGATTGAGATTCTATCAAATTTTGTTTGCTATTAAACTCTAGCAGATTTGTCTTCTTCTTCCTTTTTTTCTTTGTTTTCCTTTTTTAACTTTTGATCATCTCTTCTTTTAAATGTGTAAATAACAGGCAGAAGCCTAGTAAACAAAAACTCTACGAGGAAGAGTGTAGTAAATGTTAAAGGGGTAAAGTGCTCAGGCAATTTAGACCCAAGATTGTAACTTTACTTAGTCCTTTTTTTTAAGGGATATATTACCTAACTAAAGATATAGTACAGAATATAACCTGACGCAAAGACATATGCTAAGCCATCGCTTTTTGATAAAGAATCTTGACTTAAATGATCAATTTTATAATTTAATTTTGTAATTAATAGCAAAGAAAAGTTCTCCATGATTTCACCTGCGTAGCTACTGCAAAATTTATCACTAAAATAAAAACTAATATGCAGTATTTGTAAATAATAGCTATAGAATAATTTAATCAAATATTGTTTTTACCGATTAAGTCAATAGATATTTGAGAAAGTTTTCTCAAAATACGGCCCGGGCAGCGCTGGCCTCAACGTGTTCTTATCAAGTTTCAAATTAGTTTTTTTTTTTTTTACCTAGTTTAATTTTATTTAGTAAACTTAATTATATTTCTTAGTTAAGTTTCCTACAAAGTTGAAATAACCTTAGTTTCTATTTGAATTGCTAAGTTGATATTTTCCAAATCTTGTAAACGAGGAAAAACTTGACTTTGTAGTTAGTTCGCACTGTAGAATTCCAATTCTCAAAGTCGTTCGAAGAAAGAAACAGAGCGAAGGGTGTACTCTTGAAACTGTAGCGAGAAGAAAGTAATTTCGACTTCGAAATTTGAAATCCCATAAACTCTCACACCCATACCGATTACCGAGACCTCTCGTAAAAGGCAGTAGCTATTAACCCATGGCACCATACCTAATACAGCTCACCGTTTCCTTTCTTTCCTACGTCTTCCTACAACTCTTTGAGAACATCGATGCAACAAATCTTCCTCCTTTCTTTTTCTAGTTAGTATAAGGCGAAAGATTTGCCTTTAAACCAAACCCAAGCGAAATGGAGAAGAGAATGAGAATCCATGATGATGACATTGGCAGCATCATCAAACAGCCAAAAGTTTTAATGCAGAAGAAGAAACCCAGGACAAAGAAGAAGAAGACGATGCCATCCTACCATGAGAAAGAAGAAGACCGAATCAGCCAACTACCAGATGCCATCCTCCTTCACATTCTTTCTTTGACTCCCACTCAAGTTCGCAGCAAGTACTAGCATCCTATCAAGAAGATAGAAGGGGCTCTGGGAACCCACATGGGCCCCCACCAAAGCTCTAGACTTTGGAATGGAAATGAAAAGCCTTCCTCTACCTCCACTCTCAGATGTCATAAACTGAGTTCTACACCTACACAGAACCAAGGCCATCAATACTTTCCGGTTGTCTTTCCCTCCCCAGGAGGAGTTCCTGCCCCACATTCAGCAGTGGATCGAATACGCAAGAGAAAAGAGAGTTAGAGAACTTGATCTTGATTTCACTCGATCCCCTTGTCCACTTGTTACAATCACAGGCAAAGAGATTGTTTCTTCAACGTATAAAACGATTCCTTGTCTTGGCTCACCCTGTGATTGCCTCACAATGTTGAAATTGGCCGACTGCGTGTTTAAGCTTCCTTGTCATGCCCCCAAAAGTGAAACCGGGGTTATGCGTGAGATTAGGGCCAATTAAAAATTTCTCAACGTTAATCAAATCCAACTTGGCCCCAATCATGTCCCAACTGGATCGAAGACCGCTGTAAGGGATAAATACTTCCTCGAATACAACAACAACTAGCGAAAGCTTCATAATAACAAGAGGTATCTTAAACATGTATAGTTAAGAGCAAGACTGAACATTAAATAAGGTTTAAGTTGAAAACAGTTATCAAAAGTATTAGTTACAAAACGAAGGCCACATAAAAACTAGGCCTAAATTAGAAGAGAGAACAAAAGAACAAAAGATGAAGCGAATTCGATAAATCATGATGGCACTCATGTACGGGGTTGATACGGCTACACAATGCCGTCCATGCTGTAGTCTAAGGAGTCATCAGGCTGATCTGCCTGAACTTCCTCCGTCACTTCCTCATCGAGGTAGTAGGGCTCGGTACCTATGCACCAAGAGTAACATCATCAGACACAACGGTTGGCAAGCAGATAGCTATGTAAAACATCATAGATATGCAGTACTAAAAATAGAGTAAATGAGTGATCAGATTTACTGGGATGCAATAAACAACTATCAAAATAGGCAGTCCACATAGGTTAATAGATGGGAGCACATCCCAATCACAGAGTATTCAGAGTGTTCAGAGTGATACCCCTTGGCATCTGGTCATGAGTCAGACGCAACGCTTAACTCATACCATCCTCTCTTGGCTCATATGGCTCGGTCCCCATGGGCTCTGGCCTAATCTTGCCTCAAGGTTTTATATTCAGAGTCCTCTCACAGGTGGTGCCCCAGCTGTGTTGAACGTTAACAGCTGAGTGGTGCCCAACAACAGAATCCTAAACAGACATCAGTGAGGGACTAGGCTTTCTTGTGCGAACAAGATTCATTAATCAATAGAGAAACTACTTTACTTTAATCAGATCAGACTATAAACAGATTTCGGACATCAATAGTAGTTCTCTTTAAGCTTTACAATCAAAACCGCCTAATCTCAACACTTCATACAAATCTCAGAATAAACGGAACATCAAAGGGGATCTTAAGTCCATCATCTAAGTTCTTCACGTAATCCCATAACGAAATAAAGTAAACAAAGCTATAGAACATGAACATTACATGTAGATAGTACCAGACGGTACGATTCAGAATCAGAAGCGATAAAGAATTCAAACCTAAGTCAAAAGTTAAACTCCAAGCATCGTACAACCTACTCAGTCAATGAAAGGAATAAGGTTCGCGATACCCGGACAGACAGTCTTCGTGCATAGAAATAAAGAAGGGTATCCCATTGTCCCGTATCGTTCAAGATTGAATAAGATTGGTACCCGATGCCATCGGAATAACCAAGAAAGATGTTGGCTCAAAATATCTTCTCATGTAGTCAAATGAGTCCAAAAAGGGTAGCCAAAGTTCCACCTAAGGGCATCTAAAGATGGCAGAAAAGAATTTCAAAAGAGGGTTCTTGCAGTTGACCCGGTTGACCTGTACCTTGGCCGGTCGACCGCATAAATAGACTACCCGGTCGACCGGCCAAGAACCCGGTCGACCGCGTACACTGAAACCTGTCGACCTACAGGGGACAGGTCCACACCCTCCCTGTGTACTCAGTCGACCGGCGTGACTTCATCAGGTTCCAGAGAACCTGACTCAGTGTCGCCGGTCGACCGGGCACACTACGGAAACAGAACCTAGGTTCTATTTCTGCAGTGAGCTGGATCCAAAACCCCTCTGATTTTCCCTGAACTTGATATGCAAGCAAATCAAGTAAAATGGCATTCCAAACTCATTCCAAAGATCCTTCTAATCAAGCCATTAACATGCTAATCCATTCCATTAAGCAACTAAATGAGATTATCATGTTTTCAAACTAAAAACCATCAAATGAGCAAAAGCCATCTAAATCAACATATTTCTATACAAATCAAGGAAGACAAACATATCATGCATCAACATATATATCTACTTGCCTTAGATGAAGAGCTTGATCAAAGAAATCCAAGAAGAAAGGGGGGGAAATCCACTCAAAGCTCAGACTTGGGGGAAATGACTCTCAATCCCAAATACCACCTACAAATGCATGCTAAGGGTGAGGATGAGTCTTTCTAATCCATTTCTAGCCAAAGAGGAAGAAGAAGAAGAAGTCTACAAGCTTTAGAAGCTTTCTAAGAGATGGGTTGTGGGTAAAAACCTTTGAAAATGGAATGGGTGGACTCTTTGAGGCTTGAGGAAGAAGAAAGGGAGCTTCACCGGCGTCGACGGAGCTCCGGGGATCGTCGACCGTGAGGAGGCAATGAGGGGTTGAAGGCTTGGAGGCAGCACACAATGAACGAAGGGTGAGAGAAGAGAATAAGAGAGGGGTGAGGCTTTGGCTTATATTATGTTAGAATTGAGGCTAAATTACATTTAAGTCCATCAGTCCACTAATAATGATTTTCGGGCCTCTTCGACGCGTCAGATCGAAAAGCGATAGAAGACTAAAGTTCATGAAATGTCGAAACCTACCCGATGCACCCAAACTCACAAAACTCATAATTTCATAAAAACCCCTGAAAACTTCACAAAATTGCAAACCACCCCCCTACTGTACCCAAACGAACTCAAACTCACGCGAGACTCCGCACGTGTGATCCATACGCCAAACCCGACTCGGTAAGACTCTAGACACGCTTACTAACTAATCACGTAATTAATTATAATAAATAGAAGATTAAAGGACGAGGTGTTACATCATCCCCTCCTTAGGATATTTGGTCCTCCAAATCTCTAACACACCTCTAGCAATAACTCTGGATACTTCTCCTTAACCTGATCTCTGAGTTCCCATGTAGCTTCTCTTGGACTGTGGTGCTCCCACTTAACTTTGATCCAATGGATGGTCCTTGTCCGCAGAACTTGCTCCTTGGTATCAATGATCTTCTTCAGTCTCTCCACAAAGGTAATATCTAGCTGAATATCCAAAGGCTCGTGGTGTAGAATGTGTGAAGGGTCTGGAATGTACTTCCTCGGCATGGAAATGTGAAAAACCCTGTGAACCCCTGCTAACTCTGCTGGTAGTATCAATCGGTACGCCACTTCACCCACTCGCATGTCAATCTCAAACGGCCCAATGTATCTCCATGCTAATTTTCCTTTCTGACCAAATCTCATAGTTCCCCAGTAGGTGAGACCTTGAGAAAAATCTTATCTCTAACCTTAAAATCTAAATCTCTCCTCTTGAGATCTGTGTAGCTCTTCTGAAGGTCTCTTGCAATATTCAGCCTGTCAACTATCTGTTTCACCTTCTCATCAGTATCGCTGATGATCGAAGGCCCATGAAAACTTCGTACACCGATCTCTTCCCAATAAATCGGGGTCTTGCACTTCCGTCCGTATAATGCCTCGAACGGAGCCATCCCGATACTGGAGTGAAAATTGTTGTTGTAGGCAAATTCACATAAAGGAAGACTCTTCTCCCAGTCTTTCCCAAAATCAAGGACACATGCCCGCAACATATCTTCCATAGTCTAGTTGGTTCTCTCCGTCTGCCCATCGGTCTGAGGGTGATATGCAATACTGAAATTCAAAGTAGTACCCAAGGCTGCTTGCAAACTGACCCAAAACCGACCCACAAATCTCATGTCTCTGTCCGAAACAATGGAATCCAGAATTCCATGCAACTTGACCACATTGTCAATGTACTTATGAGCCAAAATATCCATGGATCTTCTCATCTTCATCGGAATGAAGTGTGCCGACTTGGTAAGTCCGTCAACAATCACCCAGATACTGTCATTATCGTTCGTGGGTGGCAATCCTGCAACGAAGTCCATGGTGATGTGCTCCCACTTCCATTCCGGTGTCTTCAACGATTGGAGTAATCCTGGAGGTCTCTGATGCTCAACCTTCAGTTGCTGACAAACTAGACACCTGGAGACAAATCCAGCAATGTCTTTCTTCATGTTGTTCCACCAGTACAAACTTTTCAAATTCTGGTACATCTTAGTGCTCCCTGGATAAATAGCATAACGAGAATGGTGTGCCTCAACTATGATCTCGTTCCTCAAATCATGAACACTTGGAACACATAGTCTATCCTGGCAATACAATACTCCATCTAAGAGTCTGAAACATAGCCTGTCTGCAATGCTGTCAATCAATCTGACTAACTCTGGATCTTCTGTCTGACTGCTCTTGATTCTACCAAGAATCTTTGGTTCCCAAGTATGCATGCTAGCAACCATGACTCTCTCACTCTGAGGCTGAAACTCAATGGCTAAATCCTTGAATAACTCTGTCAAAGACCACTCTATCTGTAAACATCCGGTATTCGCTGTCTTTCTGCTCAGTGCATCTGCAACCACATTTGCTTTCCCGGGATGATACTTTATCGGAAAGTCATAGTCTTTGATATACTCCATCCATCTGGTCTGCCTCATATTCAGATCCTTCTGTCCGAACGAGTACTGAAGACTTCTGTGATCCGAATGAACCTCGAATCTCTCTCCATATAAGTAGTGTCTCCACATCTTCAGTGACATGACCACTGATGCAAGCTCCAAGTCATGAGTAGCGTATCTCTTCTCATGTTCTTTCAGCTGTCTAGACCCGTAGGCCACTACTTTTCCCTCCTGCATGAGTACGCAACCCATTCCAATGCCCGAAGCGTCTGTGAAAATCACGAATCCTCCATTCCCTGAAGGTAGAGTAAGGATGGGAGCTGTGGTTAATTTAGTCTTCAAGTCTCGAAAGTTTGCCTCACACTGCTCTGTCCAAACAAAAGGAACGCTTTTCCTTGTCAACTTGGTCAACGGGGCTGCTATACTAGAGAATCCGTTCACAAACCTTCTGTAATACCTTGCCAAACTGAGAAAACTCCTTATTTCTGCCACTGACTTCGGGCTTTGCCAATTTTTACCGCTTCAATCTTCGTTGGATCCACTGATAAACCTTCCTTAGAGATGATGTGTCCTAGAAAAGACACTTGCTCAAGCCAAAACTCACATTTACTAAGCTTGGCATAGAGTTGATTGCCTCTCAGAATCTGTAATGAACTCCTCAAATGCTCCGCATGTTCATCTCTGGACCTTGAATAGATTAAAATATCATCTATGAATACGACTGTGAACTGGTCTAAGCACGGTGCAAAGATCCTATTTATCAAAGCCATAAACACTTTGGGTGCGTTGGCTAGCCCAAATGGCATAACCAGGAACTCATAATGCCCATATCTGGTCCTGAAGGCTGTCTTCTGTACATCTTGATCCCTGACTCGTATCTGATGGTACCCTGATCTCAAATCTATCTTGGAGAAATGCTGTGCTCCCTGTAACTGATCAAACAGCTCATCTATCCTGGGCAACGAATACCTGTTCTTGATCATAACCTGATTCAGCTGCCTATAATCTATGCACATATGCATCGAACCGTCTTTCTTTTTCACGAAGAAAACCGGTGCACCCCATGGTGGCACACTCGGTCTCATGAATCCTTTATCCAATAGGTCCTGCAACTGAACTTTCAGCTCCTTCAGCTCTGCTGGAGCCATACGGTAAGGTGCTTTCGAAATTGGTGCCGTCCCTGGCACAAGCTCAATCGTGAAATCAATCTCTCGAACCGGTGGTAGTCCAGGTATCTCCTCCGGAAAGACATCCGGGAACTCACAAACCACTGGAATATCCTCCACCGCTTTGGACAATTTATCCTCCGTGATAAATGCCACATAGCCCTCACATCCACTTCTAATCAATCTGTCTGCCCTTAAAGCTGAAATGACTCTAGTGGACATGGGTTTCCTCTCCCCAATAATCTCAACGCTGTCAGCAAGTACTTGCAATCTGACTGTCTTGTTGAAGCAATCCATCACTGCTCTATAGGTGGATAACCAATCCATACCCAATATCACATCGAAATCCTTCATCCCTAGGATGATCAAGTCTGTAGATAGGATGAAACTCCTCACCTGCACCTTGCACGCTGGGTAATAGGACTCACACGGCACCGTCTTCCCTAAGGGAGTACTAACAAACAAAATGCAATGCAATGGAGCTACTTCTCCCACTAAGCATGCAGCAAACAAAGGTGACACAAAGGAATGCGTGGAACCAGAATCATATAAGACTCTAGCAGGTACATCTGAAATAGAGAGTGTACCTTCCACCACTCCTCCGGCTTCAACCGCCTCCTGATGATCCAGGACATAGACTCTCCCCTGCTGTTGTGGGCGCTGTTGTTGTCTCTGTTGTCCATGCTGCTGATCCTGGGGTCTCTGCTGACCTTGGGGCCTCTGCTGCCCTCTGTGCTGCGGTGGTGCTGGCAGTCTAAGCTGCTGCTGTTGCTGCTGAGGCACCTGCCTCAAAGGCTGCCCTACCACTGGTGGTCTCGGAACTGTATTCCTCACACCTTGCTCTTGATTCGCAGGACAATCTCTCCTTAAGTGGTCTAACGAGCCACACCCAAAGCAAGCTCCTGACTTCCGTCTACAATTCGTGGATGGATGTGAATCCTTACCACAATGCACGCAATAGACCTTATGTGACTGATCAGACTTAGGCCTCTTGGCCTGCTGCTGGTACTACTGCTGTGGCTGACGCTGCTGGAACTGTCCTGAACTCAGAGTCCTAACCTGTGTCTATCTCTGCTGAAGCTGCTGGGCATAGAGGGTCTTCTTCCGGATGGACTCCTCAGCCCAATATGCACGCTTAAGGTTCTCCTCATATGTAGGCAGCGTGATAGAGGTCACTTCCATCTGAATATCGGGCCTCAAACCCCGAATAAACCTCATCACTTTGTCTGCTTCCAACGCAACTAAAGTCAGTGCAAACCTAGAGAGGTTGGTAAACTTCTGCTCGTACACCTGGACAGTGTCCTCTCCCTGCACTAAGGACTCGAACTCAATAAGCTTCTGAGCCTGGATATGAGGTGGGATATACTTAGTACGGAACAGCTTCTCAAATGAGGTCCATGCAGTAGCCTCGGTGATCGCGGTATCTTCACATATCATATCGTATGGTGTCTTAACCGATTTCCACCACATCTCCGCTACACCTCTGAATAGATACGCTGTAAGCTGCACCTTCTCCTTATTCGTGTACTGAAATACTTGGAATATCTTCTCCACTTGCACTACCCACTCGTCAGCATCGAGTGGATCCTCATTCCCGTAGAATGCCAATGGGTTTCTTTTCTTAAACTTGTCATACATGTCATTCGGATATGTCACCCTAGCTGGCACGTTGACTTGGACTGGTGGAGTTGGCCTCTGTAAGACCTGCAGCATCTGAGTCTAGAAAGTAGCCCGGTCCTCCCTCTGCTTGGCTTGATTCTGGACTTGTGCTTCTTGGGAAGCCACAAATGCTGACATTAATTGGTTTAATCGAGCCTCCACTGAGTCACTAGAACTAGCATTGGAGTTATCATTGTTCTTATTGGAACGGGTATGTGCCCCAGCCATTCTGAAACATAAGAAACATTAGTCCTATGTGACTCAATCTAGCATACAAACTACACATTCTACAAAAGCTAAGATACCCAAAAGAAAACCAATCCTCACACGTCTTAGGTTTCTACTTGTTTTTAATCTAGAAACAGAAATGCTCTGATACCAACTTGTGACCCCCCCCCCCACCAAAATTGAAACCAGGGTTATGCGTGAGATTAGGGTCAATTAAAAATTTTCTCAACGTTAATCAAATCCAACTTGGCTCCAATCATGTCCCAACTGGATCGAAGACCGCTGTGAGGGATAAATACTTCCTTGAATACAACAACAACTAGCGGAAGCTTCATAATAACAAGAGGTATCTTAAACATGTATAGTTAAGAGCAAGACTGAATATTAAATAAGGTTTAAGTTGAAAACAGTTATCAAAAGTATTAGTTACAAAACGAAGGCCACATAAAAACTAGGCCTAAATTAGAAGAGAGAACAAAAGAACAAAAGATGAAGCTAATCCGATAAATCATGATGGCACTCGTGTATGGGGTCGATACGGCTACACAATGACGTCCGTACTGTAGTCTAAGGAGTCATCACGCTGATCTGCCTGAACTTCCTCCGTCGCTTCCTCATCGAGGTAGTAGGGCTCGGTACCTATGCACCAAGAGTAACATCATCAGACACAACGGTCGGCAAGTAGATAGATATGTAAAACATCACAGATATGCAGTACTAAAAACAGAGTGAACGAGTGATCAGATTTACTGGGATGCATAGCATTTGAATCAATAAACAACTATCAAAATAGGCAGTCCACATAGGCTAATAGATGGGAGCACATCCCAGGCTAATAGATGGGAGCACATCCCAATCACATAGAATTCAGAGTGTTCAGAGTGATACCCCTTGGCATCTGGTCATGAGTCAGAGGCAACACTTAACTCATACCATCCTCTCTTGGCTCAGACGGCTCAGTCCCCGTGGGCTCTGGCCTAATCTTGCCTCAAGGTTTTATATTCAGAGTCCTCTCACAGGTGATGCCCCAACTGTGTTGAACGTTAACAGTTGAGTGGTGCCCAACAACAGAATCCTAAACAGACATCAGTGAGGGACTAGGCATTCTTGCGCGAACAAGATTCAATAATCAATAGAGAAACTACTTTACTTTAATCAGATCAGACTATAAACAGATTTCAGACATCAATAGTAGTTCTCTTTAAGCTTTACAATCAAAGTCGCTTAATCTCAACACTTCATACAGATCTCAGAATAAACGGAACATCAAAGGGGATCCTAAGTCCATCATCTAAGTTCTTCACGTAATCCCATAACGAAATAAAGTAAACGAAGCTATAGAACATGGACATTACATGTAGATAGTACCGGACGGTATGATTCAGAATCAGAAGCGATAAACAATCCAAACCTAAGTCAAAAGTTAAACTCCAGACATCGTACAACCTACTCAGCCAATGAAAGGAGTAAGGTTCACGATACCCAAACAGACAATCTTCGTGCATAGAAATAAAGAAGGGTATCCCATTGTCCCGTACCGTTCAAGATTGAATAAGATTGGTACCCGATGCCATCGGAATAACCGTGAAAGATGTTGGCTCAAAACATCTTCTCATGTAGTCAAATGAGTCCAAAAAGGGTAACCAAAGTTCCACCTAAGGGCATCTAAAGATGGCAGAAAAGAATCTCAAAAGAGGGTTCTTGCAGTTGACCCGGTCGACCTGGACCTTGGCCGGTCGACCGGCCAAGAACCCCGTCGACCACCTACACTGAAACCTGTCGACCTGCAGGGGACAGGTCCACACTCTCCCTGTGTACTCGGTCGATCGCGCCCTTGGCCGGTCGACCGGCAGTTGTAACTGAAAAAGGAAAACAGTGACTTCGTCAGGTTCCAGAGAACCTGACTCAATGTCGCCAGTAGACCGGGCCACCTGGCCGGTCGACCGGGCACACTGCGGAAACAGAACCCAGGTTCTGTTTCTGCAGTGAGCTGGGTCCAAAACCCCCCCTAATTTTCCCTGAACCTCATATGCAAGCAAATCAAGTAAAATGGCATTCCAAACTCATTCCAAAGATCCTTCTAATCAAGCCATTAACATGCTAATCCATTCCATTAAGCAACTAAATGAGATTATCATGTTTTCAAACTAAAAACCATCAAATGAGCAAAAGCCATCTAAATCAACATATTTCTATACAAATCAAGGAAGACAAGCATTTCATGCATCAACATATATATCTACTTGCCTTAGATGAAGAGCTTGATCAAAGAAATCCAAGAAGAAAGGGGGAAAATCCACTCAAAGCTCAAACTTGGGAGAAATGACTCTCAATCCCAAATACCACCTACAAATGCATGCCAAGGGTGAGGATGAGTCTTTCTAATCCATTTCTAGCCAAAGAGGAAGAAGAAGAAGAAGTCTACAAGCTTTAGAAGCTTTCTAAGAGATGGGTTGTGGGTAAAAACCTTTGAAAATGGAATGGGTGGACTCTTTAAGGCTTGAGGTAGAAGAAAGGGAGCTTCACCGGTGTCGACGGAGCTCCGGGGATCGTCGACCGTGAGGAGGCAATGAGGGGCTGAAGGCTTGGAGGCAGCACACAGTGAACGAAGGGTGAAAGAAGAGAATAAGAGATGGGTGAGGCTTTGGCTTATATTAGGTTAGAATTGAGGCTAAATTACATTTAAGTCCATCAGTCCACTAATAATGATTTTTAGGCCTCTTCGACGTATTAGATTGAAACGCGATAGAAGACTAAAGTTCGTAAAATGTCGAAACCTACCCGATGCACCCAAACTCACAAAACTCATAATTTCATAAAAACCCTTGAAAACTTTCCAAAATTGCAAACCACCCCCCTACTGTACCCAAACGAACTCAGACTCATGCGAGACTCGCACGCATTATCCATATGCCAAACCCGACTCGCTAAGACTCTAGACATGCTTACTAACTAATCACGCAATTAATTATAATAAATAAAAGATTAAAGGACGGGGCATTACATTCCGCAGGGCTTCGGGGGTTTCATTAATCTCAAGACTCTGCATCTTTCTAGGGTTAGGGTTGACTATTACAGGCTCAATGGAGTGATTCTCAGTTGCCCCATGCTTGAAGACTTGGCTATGGTGAGGTGCTGTAATTTGGAACTTTCAACTACTGACTCAAAGATGAAACGCTTTGTTCTGGCTGGCTGTGATTTGTGCTGCAAAGTGGGACCGTTTTTGTCCCAACTTGCTCATCTTCAGACTCTAACCATATGCCATTTGAGGATAAAAGTAAAATTTTTTTCATCCCTGCTTTTACTTTTGGGCTCATTTGTTTACTTGGCACTGCTTTTCTTATAGAGGTGAAGGGGAGGAGTGAAAGATATCTTTAACAGATTTGGGATGATGATGACTATTCATTTCCAACTAGGGGTCCCTATGTTAGTCATTACCTTTAAACTTTCAAGCTTTGCAGGTTTTACTGGAAGGCATTATTTAGAATTCCTAGTGATTCAATGCCTCAAGCAAAGTAGCCTTTTTAAGCATCTTGTGGATAGTTTGGTTTTAAGCTTGGCGATGGTTTTATATGATTTTCTTGTTTGTGTTTGCCAGGTAGTTGCACGTTGGAATTTGCCTCTTATTATACTCCCCAATTTGATAGAGCTGCAATTAGGAGTTAATGGAAACAGTAATAGTCTCAATAACATTTATTCCTTGTTCTCAAAGTGTGACTTTCCTTGCCTAGAGAAAATCATGGTTGGTCTACTTGAACTTAAGTAATTTCTACAATTTTGTTCACCAATTAACAATCATTTGTCTACCAATTAACAATCATTTGTCTATTGAAATCTAATCTTGCTACAAATTCTTACAGATAAAGATCAATGGATTTGACGGCACAGACAATCAAATGGAGATGGTTTAATTTCTCTTACAAAAGGCTGTCATGTTGGTGACCATGGTTTTAGTAATTCCTAAGATTAAGAAAGCTATAAAGGGAGTTTTAAGGTCCATATTTAGCAAAAGGAATGATTCCATATATCAAGCAAAATCCAACGTGGATCGATTGAGGTTACTTCATGATCAACTTCTGCTCTTGCCAAAAGTATCAACAAATGCATAATTTGTTTTAAAAGAAGATACAGCAGAAGATGATGACATACAATAGATACATTGGTAACTCATTACAGATATGGGTACGCTTCAGGAACGTGGTATGGGATTCAAAGGATATGAATATAAGTATTACACTTAATGGAATGATCATAATTTCTTAATTTATTAATAAAATGAAAATGAATTTGTTTGCGCAAGTATTTTTGCACACAAATCCTTAAGTTGATTTTATCCCCACCTTTGGTACTCTGTTCCTCCACTCCATCTGTTATCTCCTGCTAGTTCAACAACAACCTTTCATCTTCACATTTTGGCTTCATAAAATTGTTTTCCATTATAAAATTCTAGGACTGCTGTAATTCATGTCACATCCCAGACCCGAAAATCCCCTGATTAGGGCGGTTCCCAAGGTGTGACACACCTACTCTTGTGAACTCGCACCTATTTCGGACCAAATCCGAATTCACGAAGGAGCAATTCCACATTTAACGTATGAGGATTACTCGCTGACACCAGTTAAACAACATTTAATTGTGGAAGCATGTATATCATCAATAACAACGCCATGAGCAGTCTATTAATCAATCAAATATATTACCATTAGTCTATAACAAAGCTAATAATTTAAACATCTTAAAAGCATAGTACACAAGTACTCTAATGAATATCTTCTAGATGCTTATCTCAATAGAATATAATCCTAATACAAATACAAAATAATACTAATCATATATATTACCTTAAACTCAGTGCAATATGAAATATTTAGTCTCAAACCCAAGATGACTACTTTGATACGTACTCAGGCGGTCATAGCTAACCAATATGCTTACCAATCAAATCTCTAATCTAAATGGTTATATGTAATTCTCTTTGGTGCCCTGGATCCCTGTGACACCAAGTGTAGCACTATGAATACGACAATTCAACAAGATATATGAGCAATTAAGATTCAATACATGTTATTCATATTTGGATTTAAAGATGAACAAATTAAAGAGACCAAATCATGTCAACTGGGCATATTGTGCAATATGAATAATTCATGCTTATCAAATCAAGAATCAAATACTTACTTTCTATTTGGCTACTACCTCAGCTCAATCCTCCCTTAATAGAGAGCACGCGTTTTGGGATGTCACCAGGGGCCCGGCCAAAGGTCTTCCTGGCTACCCAGGTTCTGGAGTTCCGGTACTCCAGGCTGTCTACTACAGTAATGTACATAAATCTAAACCAATACCCACCCCGTCGAGTATCGTCCGGTCGAAACTAAGTAGTGCCGACTCATTCGATTCAATCAATAGGACTTGAGTAAACCTTATACACGCAATTCATTTTGAATCTTTCGATTCCATTCTATTCATTTCAATCAAACTGGTAATATTTACACAGTCCGCTATTCACATCAATGACGATACATTTGTAAGACAATTGCAATAATAATTAAGAAGTAATACGAAAAATACATATAAGCAATTCTTCAGATATTAGAGGGCAATAAACAAGTCAATAGCAATATGCAAATGCAATCCGATTAATAGAACCAAGGAGATTTACTAGCCAAACCTAATCTACTTACCCGCCATCTCTAATCATCCATTTCAATGTAGTTTTAGGTCATTCGATGCACATGCTACATTTTTATTGGTGTCACTTGTGTATATGTGAAGTATATCGAATTCCTCTAAATCAACACCCATGGCGAAGTTCTAGATGAAATAGATAAGAACATGAGATAATCTCAGCCCAAGATTTCTCATGTGTTACAATTTCCATTGGACTATGAAAATCTGTGATGGGTACCATTTTATGGACCTACAAGGTCAATCATTTACAACCTAAAAAACTTATTGATATAGTGTTTATGTCACAATTATCCTCAGGGATTAATTATGAAGAGTTTAGGCCTTTTGAAGTGGGATTAACTCCCTTAGTGGCCAATGGTTCCAACCTAGGAGTTCAACTAGATTTAAAGTCCCTTTTTTCAAAAGAGATAGGGCCCGGTTCAATGGTCCACATATCACTTTCTCTCCCAATCTTTGGTCATTAAGTGGTGTATGCCACTGGATTCCACACTTCAAGAGCTTTCCAACGATATGTGGAACTCCAAAATCTGATATACTAGTAAAAAGTTATGGCCATTCGAAGTTAGCATGCCGGGCCCAATGGCCGACCCACTCGAGAATGCCCAAATCTGGGCAATTTTTGAGTCTGAGAATGCCCAATTTTAGTCATTCTTCTCCTATTTCAATTACCAATCACCCTTAGACCATGCTAGACATGATTTGAGCCTCCAAAACTCCATGTACTAGCTATTTCATCAAGCCACATCCATTCCATTATCCATTAACACTCATATATATAGAACTCATTTCACATTATGAATTCCATTCAATTAAAAAGGGCAGAATTCTGACATCCAAGAGAAATATAGCATTCAATCAAAGAATCAATTAACATGCATAAATCCAATTTGCTCATACTTGCCTCAAATGGTGCTTTCCACTCTAATTCTCTTCTTAGACTCAAATGAAGCTAAAACCCCCAATTTTCCAATCCCTAAGAAAGAAACCATGCAAAGAGATGATGAGTATGCATTCATGGAATGGAGATCAATCTTCTTGTAAGGTCCTCGACCTTAATAGGGTGTTTAATTTCCTAATATTGGCAATTAGTCTAATTAATTGTGATTCTAGCTAATTAGGTGGGTTTAGTGGCTAAGCGAGTTTCTTTTATCATTAGAAAGATGTTCCCGAAGTTTCATTTGATTCCGAGTGCGATTAGTCTTAATAGGGGGTTAGGTTATGATTAATAGGAAAATTGGGTATTTTTCCAAAAAGTTCCATTTTCACCAAATTTGGGTTTGTTGGAAAGATCTCGTCACACTCGTCATCTTTCGTTCTTGGTTCGTCATGATTCGACGCTCCAAAGTCCCTCAAATAATTAATTTTCTCTCATTTCACTCAAAAGGGGCATTTTGGACTTTTCCCCTTCATCCCCTCATTTTAACCCCAACTCAGCCCTACCATTCGTTCATTCTTCATCCATCAACTACTGGGAGTCTTCTTCTTCACTCTTCTTCATCTCTTTCTTCTTGCATTTGAAAATTGGAGGCTTCCCAAGAGAAACCAAGCACATCATCTTCTTCCTCTCTTCTTCCTCTATCTCTTGATCTTAATTTGGTAAGTTTTCATCTTCTTCTTCCCTCCCCATTTCGTTTTTCATGGCTGTAAATGGGTAGCACGTTCATGGCTTCCTTCTTTTCTCCTTCCTTGGTGTTCTTTGGGTGTAGGAGAAGAGTTTTGGAAGTGTCTTTGGCTAGGGAGTGAGTGGAAAGTTTTCCTCCCCAATTTCTCTCTCAAATTTCCATTTCTTCTCTCTCTCTTTGGTGAAGGCATGTAGATTAGCTTATTTATTGTTTAGCAACCCATAATGCCAAGCTTGTCTTTGTTTATTTGGAAATTACATGTTAATTAGGAATGTGATGCTATGGACTTGAAATGGATGGGTTGGTAAATTGAATGGATTGTGGTTTGGAGGAGAGCATGGAGGCTCTTTGGTGCAGGTTTTAACTTTTGGAAAGGCTTAGGAAGGGAGGAGAATGACATGGGGGTGGAAGAGCTTCAAAAATTACCAAAAATAGGGAAATCTAGGGAGTTTTCTGACTCCGGGCATCCAGACGCTGGGGTCTTGGCGTCCGAACACCAGAAGACAGTTTTTCTGGGCGCCTGGACTGGTGTCAGGCGTCCGGACTCCGGGAACCTGCAAGGGGTATTAAAAGTCGACAATTTTGAAATGCCCATAACTTTTGACTCGTTCGTCGGAATTTGGAGTTCTATATACTGTTGGAAAGCTCTTGAAGCGTAGAATCCAATGGTATACATATCATAATGATCAGAGGTTGGTAGAGTAAGTGGGTAGTGGATCAATGAACCAAGCCTTTATCTCTTTTGAAAAGGGACTATAAACCTAGTTGGACCCCTAGGTTGACACCCATTGACCTTACCTTTGCATGACTAATTTGGGGAGATGAAAACGGAGCACATTTGACTTGGTGTGCTTCGTCAGTTGTCCTGGATTTTCCGCATATCAACGTAACTTAGCCGAATGCGTGTGGAAATGAGTTAATTGGTGCCCAACAACTTTCGTACACCATGGGCCAGCCAAATTAGGACACCATTGACTCATTCTCCATACGTACTTCGTTGGGGACACGTTTGATACACGGTGGACAACTCTTAACCTAGGATTGGCTTGCTCTTCACTCTTGACTGGCGAATCTTGTATCCATACTTTGTTGTACTTTGTACATTCTATCTTGTATACTTGTATAACTTGTAAATTAACTTGTAGAATTAGGAATTGACCGGACTTAGAGTGTATCCTTAGGTAACTTGTCTTGTATTGATGGACACGTGTAGATAGACTTGAAAGAGGACTACTCATGGAACTTGGAATTGGACTTGTATCTTGGCTTGATTTGGAGTAGCCCTCGGCTTGTCATCTTGTAATTGGAAACCTATCCACGTGTATTTGTCTTGGAATTAGGTTCGCATGTAAACCATCATTATCATCTTGCATTCATGACCAGCTACAGACTGAGGATTTTAAAGTGGGCTAGATACCGGACACTGGGGTGGGCAGTTAGCTTTGGACGGCGTCCATGGTGCAAATAGCTGGGAGCGGGCTAGGACCGTGCTGCTATTTTTAGGACCGGGTGTAACGCCCCAATTCCGAATACCGAAGATAATTCTAAGGTACCCGAAGTTGGCACGCTATTTCCCGAAAAAACCGAGAACTTCCAAGATCGTAGTCCGCGGTGAGGTCAAATTTTAAAACTTTTTAAACATCATGATTAACAGTTATATTGCGGAAGCGTAATAAAAGATAACTGATAAGTCCTTAAAAATGTAGAATTCCCTCATCATTTTAGAGTAATTAAGGACTTAATCATCAAAACATGGACCATTTTAGTAAAAAATTTATGAATTTATGTTTTGAGCATCAAAGTCTGAATTTGAGTCAAAATTCATCCAAAAATTGCATTTTCACATAAAATCATGAATTTCTCTATTTTTGGCATTGAAAGTCAAAAATTTCTCATAACTTTTTAATCACACATGAAATGATCAATTTTCTTTGCACCTTTAATTTAATTGAAGGAAACTTGATAAACTTGTGACATTTTATGCATTTATTTGGTGTGAATTGGGACCGCATCTTGCATAATTCCTTACCTATATGATTAGATTATTCTTTGATCTTTGCTTTTATTTTTGTAGGGAATTTCAGAAATCGGGGTCCACGGAAGAGAATTGATGAATCAAATGCACCATGGACCCACCTTCCTTTGGCATGGATTCCAAGGTAGGGGCGGCCATGGTAGGGTCCACTCTCATATGCAAGAAAAAAAATCAGATTTAATCTTTTGAAGATAAGTTCCAAATTTGTGGGCCATGAGATGATGAGGTGTCATATCTACTCTCCAACAAATATTGCTTACATGTCAAGATGGATGGCTAAGATTCAATTCAAGCCAAACAAAGAAGAAAACAAAATTACAAAAGAAAATCCCTCCAAGG
The DNA here is from genome assembly GCA_029852735.1 of Persea americana. NCBI lineage: Eukaryota > Viridiplantae > Streptophyta > Magnoliopsida > Laurales > Lauraceae > Persea > Persea americana. The sequence goes on from CM056816.1 coordinate 24,050,802, forward strand.
TGAGGACGTCCAAGGCAAGAGAATTAAGGCTTGCACACTCATGTGGGGCCCATCATTTGTTCTAATTTGAGATACAAATCTGAATTTCAGATTTGAAATTATTTTAGCCAAGGCATGGGACGTTGCATGTTGTCAACACCCAAGTGGGGTCCACATGCATTCAAGAATTGCACATCAAATCTGAAATTTCATATTTGAATTGATTCTTAACCAAAGTGGGACCCAAGAGAGGAAGTTGCATGAGATAAGAACAATCCTATTTTTACTAGGATTGTGAGCCAACCCCTAGAAAATCTCTCAAAAAACTCTCCTAATCCTAATCCAACTTGGACCACACACTACTAATCCTTACCCAAATCAAAACCTTGCAACCCAAGCTATCAAAAATATATAAAAAGAGCCACAAAGAGGGCTGGACGTGCATACCATACCCTCCAACCTTCTTGGACGACCAGCAACAATAATTCACCCTTTTTCCATTATTTTCTTCATCTCTCCTCCTTCCATCAATATTTCATCCAAGGCCTTCCCTAAGGCACACTACCACTTGGGTTTCTACGCCGTCACGCCGCCGCCGTTGCTATCGTCACTCCACCAGCGGATCATCCTTGAAATCATCTTCCCTTGCTTGGATTTCAGATCGCGAAACGAGAGCCGGTTGGATCGCCGTTCAAGACCGCGAGTCCCTCTCCTCTGTTTAGTGTTTCTTGTGTCTATGGTAAGGTTGGATGCACTTTATTTTTATTAAAAGAATTTTGTAATGGTTATTTTCTTGTAATGGGTCTTTCATTAATAAATCAAGTTTATGGGGTCTTGGTCTTCACCAATGAGTCAACATTGAATTTTTGTGCGTAGTGACAGTGCGCACTTGCTGCGGTGGTCTTGATTTTTCTTTATGGCATTAAGCAAAGTAATTATTGTAAAGTTTTAGAATTAAAATCTAATTTCTTTATTCTCTGATTTTATTTTATTTTATTTTATTCTTTATTTTATGCACCCTTAACAATTATTGCAATTGGTTGGACTAATAAATCTTATGGTGATGCAGTGGTTAGATTAGGTTTCTAGATTAGGATTTTAATTTTCTTTGGTTGTAATTAATATTTCAGATTTGTAATTAATTTTTAATTCAATTAGGAAATTTGATTTGTATAGTTTTTTTTTAGGCTAGAACTAGTTTTTTTTAATTAGGACAGGTTTTGCGATAAATAAACTCTCCGTGGATCGATCCGGTTTCACCGGTTATTACTACAATCGTGGTCTTGCACTTGGGGCTACGATCAATAACAGAAGCAATAGTATCATGTAATAAATCAGATGTAACAATGCGGAAGTCTAATATAAATCTCAAAGTGTAATTATCAAAATGTTTATACAAATCATACTATCTACCCATGTCTCACTACAGAATACTCTCAAATCCCAAAAATAACTGCACTCAGTCCCCCTGTGCAGGCTCTCCATCCTTCGGCTCAACCACTTGGTCAGCCGGCCCCCACCCGTAGTCACCGACTACAGACGCCTCGTAGATCGCGTCACCCGCGGGATCATGGTCAGGACCTAAGCACCAAAGATGGGTCAGATCCAAGGATCTGGCAAGGCACCATATGCAGATAACACAAGATGTATGCACAAAGAGAGTAATGACAGGTACATAATCATATGAGTAACAAGTATACATGATCTAGGCAGTTGAGCAGTAATAGCAGTTTAGAATCAGAAATGTAAAGTACACTAATCTAATCAGACAACAAAGGGGCACATTCACACAAGCTAAATACACCGTGGGATATTATGCCGCGGCCCTCCCATACTGTGAACGTCCCATACCATAAACAGTTTGCGGTGGGGAAAGGGTAATAACCATACCAGAGATAACAGCCCTGAAATAATCATAACATACAATATATAACACCGATCACACCCATTTATCGCACCGATCACACCCCTTTATCTCACCGATCACACCCCTTTATCAGATTAACTCGTACACGGTATCACACCGTCCGTCTAATCACAACTCATCATGATAGCTCTAAGTAACCAACACATAGCTCCTACCAGAGATGATCAGTCAACTGGCTGAGCTTAGAACAACTGAGTGAATGTTTAGTGCCGACTCGGAAAACAAGTATGGGTCTGTGTCTGTCTAGGCTTATCTTGCGTGAGCAATGTCCTAACCAAGTCTCTAAAAGGTTATAGTACAACAACATGGGACACAGTCCGATATCCAAGTCCAAGTCCAACATCATTGGATCCACTCCAAAGCTCACAACCGTGGCCTGAGGCAACACAAGTACCATACCGTATCCATTCCACAAGTGTTCATCCCATGTTCATACACATTGAGCTAACAAACCATTAAAGACTAACCTCTCCAATCTAGGGTTCCACATTCCCAATCTTAGGCCGTATGAGGGCCCGCTTAGACATAGACATGGGTCAATTATCTCCAAATACAACATAGGGTCACCTCTAAGTAATCCTAGGTTCAGGTCCTCCAATTCCATTAATTAATAGGTTGAGACAATAACAAGGACAAGAGAGAAGAATAACACAAGAACCCTCAAAACATGGAATCAAATGGAAATAGACAAAGGACCAATCCTAGATAGTGATCCACTCTTGGTTCAGGCCTCATCACATGATTGGATCCCTAACTGTAGCCTCAGGTGTCAAAAATGGTAAATCTGGTGCTCCTGAAGTTGTGGACACCATGGACTACAATTAAGGTTCGAGTCATTGATGATTCGAATCCTAAAACCTCAATTGGTGGACCCCACGAGTCAAGGCTGAGCCGTGCCATTGATTCGTGTGTGGCACACTTGATGGAAGGCTATTTGGATGGTCAATGAACCCCACAATTGATCAAACATAAAAAATATTGAAGTCTGGAAATCTCATTGTTCACAGTTTGTCCGGTCGACATCACACCCTGGGATGTCGAACGGGTGAACTAGATGTTGACCTCCCAGGTCGACATCATGCAGTGTCCCCGGTCGACATCATGGCCGTGATATCGACCGGGTCCACTGAGACCTGGTGTCAAGCAGCTGGGGGGTTCTGCAAGAAAACCAGTGTATCCGGTCGACATCATGGTCGTGATGTCGACCGGGTACACAGCATTTCTGCTCTGTCTGAAAATCCAGGTTTCAGTTATTTCCTGCAGGTTCATGTGTGCCCGGTCAACCGAAACAGGGTCCGGTCGACCGGGTACACTGTCTACGCACAATTCTAGGAAAAATAACTGAGACTTGTATTTCAGTCATTTTGGTGTGCCCGGTCGACCAAGATAGGATCTAGTCGACCAGGTACACGCATATAGCAAAATTCCAGATTTCTGGGATTCTTTCCTTTTCAACCCAATTTTCATTCAATCCAATCCAAACCACCTCCATACATCACATAATCAAGAATAAACACAAAAACACTCCAATAAACTACATCCACCATCCAACCGGGCCATTGATCTTCCAAATGGGAGAACCCATCCATCAATGGCCATTTTCCCATAAATAAGCTCAAGAAGAAGATCTAAACATGCATCTCTACTCAATTGAATTGAAATTACAGAAACAAAGAAAGAAAGCATGCATCAAGTGAAATTAGCATAGGGTACTTGCCATAGTGAAAAAGAAAGGGAAATTGAAGTGAGAGAAAAGATCCAATAGGGTGATAGTTACAAATTGGGAGGGTCTTCTAGCCTCCTTGTGCTGAAACTTATGGGAATTAGGGTTTTCTTGAGGAAAAAGATAGGTTAGATGAGGGATGAGTGACAATTAGGGTTTAGGGCAATATTTGCAATAGTTTAGGTTTTATAACTTAGGGTTTTAGGCAAATGACCAAAAGGGTATTTTGGTTTTTAATGGGAATGAAATGGGGCCATGGGTAGTTTAGTCCTTAGGTAAGGTTCTAGAATATTCTAATCCTCATTGACCCTCCTATTAATTCTAATGAAAGCCAAATCCTAATTAAATAAAAACCTCCTAGAATTAACCAAAAAGCATCTAATATCTATTAAGAAACATAAACAAGCTAATTCTAAAACTTAGGAATATTAGAAACTATACTACAAATTCCTATTAATTAGCATATTAAAGCAGAAAATACTTTTTGATTATTATTTAATTCAAACTGAGGGCCCACCAGGGGTGGGGCCTCACACCGGGAGCTAGGATCCCCCTAGAGCCGGATTTTGGGTATTCGTAGTCGGCTTAGACGTTACTTATACCCCCGGGAGATGGCATTGGACATCCTCGGAGTCTCCTCTTACTTGCATTGCATTTCATGGATGGTTATTCTTGCTTATCTTGCTATGATTTATCTCGTTACTTGATTCTCGCATTACTCATGCTTTATGCCTAGCTCATACCTTGTCATCTTACGATCATGCACTTGTCCTTGTTCTTCTTTGAAACATGTTATGAATAATATATATTGCTTATCTCCTTGCTAACATGTTGTTGACCCTTTATTCCATGGTGTGCAGAGGACACCTACTACTACTCCTACGCAGACCCGGATGCCGAGGCAATCCCAGAGGATCCTCAACCGGGGGAGGAGAATGAGGTACGAGAGTGGGGTGCCGATGACGTAGCTTAGCGTCATCACTCCTGGCACTAGTGCACGTTACACGTGGATACCTTTCATCATGCCCTCCATCTCACATTTTGGAAATTCCTATACTTTTGGGTTTTACATCCTTTTGTATATCTTTTGTACGAGGACCTAAGTTTTTGGGTGGTCCTGATGATTATAAACTTTATATGTTTTTATCTTTGAAACTTGAAATTATAATGGAATGAAATCCATGCTTGCTTCGATATCTCTACAGGTTTAATGAATGTATTTACCGGACAAGCCATGTTGATTAAATTGTTAATGAGGCTCAATCACACAATCCTCATAGCGGACTTCAATCCTTGGGCATTAAGGGAATTTTTTTTTTAATTAGCCCTAAATTTCACACCCCGGATCCGGTTTAATTACTAATCGGGTTCGGGGTCGTGAAACTTCTACACTCAAATTACAACTCAAATTCGGAATGGGTTTGAGATTCTTACTTATTGAGACCAATGGAGAGTTGTAGAAGGAGTTCTTTGGAAAAAGCAAGCTATGGGGAGATGAAGAAGATAATGAGGAAGCCCATTCCTTGCTCATAACTGCCATGCAATCCTTTTCTCTAAATTGATTGAGGAAAATGAATGAAGGAAAGAAAGGAAGAAGAGGAGTCTTCGTTGGAATGAAAGAAGAGGAAGAATCGGTTGAAATGGGCTGAGTTTGGTTTATAAATGAAGTTTTTAGGCAGGGTTGCATGCAAATCCAGATTTCTTAGGAAAATTACAAATAAAGGCTTTTGGCTGGATTTTGGGCTGTAAATGGGTTGGATTGGGTCTGAATGGGTTGTGCCAAAACATGAAGATTAATGCCAATGGCATGCTTAATGAAATGCACCTAAACCTATTAAAATGTATACGCACAAGCACTATCCAAAACTATTCAAAAGGTCATAGTTCTATTTAACTTGGTCAAACTCTATCTAACTAAGGTCAAACCCCACTAATCTAACTAATCCAACATAAAACCAACCAAAGCAAATATTATACACCTAATCAAGATTAATTAGGCATTAAATACACTTATGCAGGGTCGGGGTCTAACGATTCATTTGATTTCATCCAACCCCATAAACGCCCTCACTCCATGTGCCTTTTTCTCCATTTCTCCCCATTTCATTTCATTTGGAGCTCTGTTTGTGCAATAAAAGAGACAGAAAATTCAGAGATTCTTCTCACGTACTCAGAATCTATGGTTTTCTTATGTCTCTTCTTTCCGTGGGCTGTTGATTGATTGTTATGAACCCAATTTGCATGAATTTGCCTCTAGATTTAGAAATACAGGATGTTAAGGCCTTGAGATATCTGTCGTTGTGATTTGAATTTCAATGGATCTTGTTAGGCACTGCGATTTGGGCATTTGAGAAATTTGAACATAATGGTCATGTTAGGCATTGTAATAATCCATTATTTCAATATTTGATAATTCTATAATCCATAATTCCATCATTCCATCAACAACTTAATGATTTTTTCTAAATGAAGGTTGTAATTTGCTCCTCTGGGAAGTATGGATTTTTATCAAGTTTTGTAACTTGTTCTTTGCAGTATACTGAATATTTGTTCTAGAATTATGGAATTTGAGATTTTAGGCATGTGAGCAATATAGAATGATGGAATTATGGATTATAGAATTATCAAATTATTTGTGGAATATGGTGTTAGAAACAAAATAAGATTACTGAATTTTGGATCTATCTAGAATTGCAGAATTAAAAATACAGATCTATACAATCAACTATGTATTCATCTTATCTAAATTAACAACGTACCTGATGGCATGAAGATGGAGTGGATCTGTGGTCTCGATTTTTTGTTGAGATGCTTAATAAATACTCCGTAGCCCACACTAGCTTACCTTTTTTACCGGGCGATGGAAACCTTTTTTGTTTTCATAAGAGGCTAGAGGTGGGGACAGAAGGCAAATTTATATGTGCTAGATGGATATCCTTTCTATCGAGGATGTCCCATAAACATAATTATACTTTGAAACTGGTGAGAGAGGGTTATCCTCTGCTAACCAAAATACAAATATGATATCTGTTAAAAATTGAACCAAAGATAAGGATAAATTTATTTTAAAACAAATGTGGTAGGTGGGACCACATATGGTGAATTCCAACATGTGGAATTATGGATTTGGAGTATGTGAGTGTTTTGGAGTGATGGGATTTGAATTATAGAATTATGGAATCATGTTTTTTTTAGCCAGATTTATATTTGAGCATTTGAGCTTTTTAGCATTTTGAGCATTTGAGCGTTTTGAGGCATGCTTGTATAGACTTTTTCTTTTTATAAAGATCATTCTCCATTTGAATATACATATCTATTAATAAAGAAGAACATTATTGATGTGGGTAACATATCTTGTGTTGTCATAATCTTCTTAGGTACAAATGATTTCAGATACAGAGTAGAACACAAGTAGCAGAGTGCACTATCAAATGGCTACAATGCCAACCTTTTGTAAATGTTATTAATATTTTATGCAAACTAAATGTATTAGAAGCAAATGGCTTCAATGACAACTTTTGTATATGTGTGGGTAAAACACCGTAATGACGAAGTTAAGCAAAGATTACAGCAAGACTCGCTGATCACCTCGGCCTCTGTAGTCATGGCCCGTCAGCTCGGCATCTCGGTCAATAGAGCCAGCGCGGCACCACGGTTCGGCAGCTCGGCGTAAATGCCAACCCAGCACAAAAGCACACCACGGCCAAGCCCCCCTTGGTCTCGGACCAAAATGCTAGAGGTAGAGTGGGCCGCCACCTTCCTCCTGGAAATACGGCGCGCCCTGACAGATATGAGCATTCATTTATGACGATAGGATCGCTCATTTATGGCGATAAGAAGTTCGCTTTATCAGCCCTGTACGTCAACTGGCTGAAGGCGTGGAAAGTGAGGATGGGATGTTACCCATTTTACCTACTGTTGCCAGTCAGGGTAAGGATCAATGGGACCTCACCTCACCTACCCCCACTCACAAAGAGAATGAACGAGGAACGCTCACATATATATACACATGGGATCAGCCCCATGAAAGGTACGCGATACACAACTCACAATACTCCACATCGTCTCATTCCCTTCTTCCTCCTTCTGTTTAGTTTTCCCAGAACTAACTCAGGCATCGGAGTGCCTTCGGCTCACGGCAGTCAGGGGCTCTGACTCTAGCCTTTTTCCTTCCTTTTCAGGTTCTTGGCATTCAGCATTCCCCGTCCTAAGAAGTTTACCTCGATCTCATCTCAATCTAAGTAGGTGTCGTTTTTACCGCCCACAGTTTGGCGCCGTCTGTGGGAAAAACTGAACAAAAAGCTTGTAAACACCATGCCTCCAAAAACCAGAAATGGCGAAGGACCCTCCAAAGGCAAGGCTTTGTCCATACAGCCTACGCTGGCGCAGAATCTTCCACCTCCACCCCCTCAACAAAGGAGGTCAGGGGGGAGATCTCCCACAGTCCAGACACAGTCACGGTCTAGGGGAGTGACCATGCTTTCCCTTCGCGACATCCCACCTCCGGAACAGCCCCTCCATAGCCATGAGCGGGCCAGGCAAGGCGACAAATCGGTCACCAAGCCACGCGAGAAGTCAGCACGGGCTGGATCGCAGTCACACCATCAAGCCAGCCTCGATCAAAATGAAGACCCCCGCCTGGATGACATCAGGGCTCAGAACCGCCTCATCCAGGAGCAGCATGAGCTTCTCCAGCAGCTCAAGCGACAGCTAGACGACAAAAAGGGTCAGAGTCCGCCACCCAGGCGCCTGAACTACGGGCGAGACCTGAGGCACGTCCTCAATAATAAGAGGCGCGACCGAGACCACGGGGAAGAAGGCTCCAGCAACAATCACATGCACGAAGGGCCGAAGAAGCAGCGCCAGGTTTCGGAAGATGAAGAGCTAAAGCAGTGGATCGACCAGCGGGTGAAGCAGACGATCCGCCAGAATATGGAGACTGCTGGTATCGTCCGAGACCAATATAGCGCCTTTGAAGCTGATGACACTGGCGCGTCTCCTTTCTCTAGGGAGATAAGAAAATACACACTCCCCGAGAAGTTCAGCGTCTCGAGGTTCGCCCTGTATGACGGAACCTCGGACCCTGCGGTGGTTTTGCTCGCTTCCTGAAGACTCCATCTCCAGTTGGCGGCAGCTCCGGACCTCCTTCCTGGGAAAATTCCAGGCTCATCGCGTCGTCCCGAAGACCGATGCTGACCTAATGGCCCTCCGGATGCAGGAAGACGAGAGTGTCACCCAGTTCGCTCGTCGGTTCTAGACTGTCTACAGCCAGATCGAGTGCGCTTCCGAAGAGTTAGCAGTAAAGTCCTTCCAGCTGGCTTTGCGGCCGGGCATCCAGCTTCGGGCACAGTTGGTCATGTACCCTATGACCACCATGAAAGAGCTGCTGACCTGAGCGAATCGGTTCATACTGGCAGAAGAAGACGAGGTGCGAGGTCGCGAAAACTTCGGCCTCACCAAGAAGAACCAACCGGCCAAGGGAGATAGCTGGTCCTCCAGGAGGGAGGATCATCGTAGAGATCCGTCCCTGGATAGGCGCAAAGCCTGGTCCTCGGAGCAGCGCCGAACCCCTTCTACTTCGGCAGCGGCATCGGGGAACGACAGAAGGTCAGGCCAAGAGGTTGCCTCCCACGTGGCAGTAAATACCATCTTTAATCTATAGGCTCCTCAATAAAATAAAAGCGCAGCCTTTCTTCAAGTGGCCGCGGCCGATGACGACTGACCCCTCCTCTCGGGACCAGAGTAAGTTCTGCGCATACCACAAGCAAAATGGGCACAGGACCGAAGAATGCAGGAGCTACAAATTCCACCTGGAGAACCTCGTGAAGGAGGGGCACCTCAGGGATTACATCAAGGAGGAGGGCCGAGGTGATGACCGACCTCCGCTGCGAGACGCTGACAACCAGGACAGCGAGCCAGAAGGCATCATCAACGTCATTCACCTCGCCGCCCCACCAAAGAAGAGCTCTCAGGCTCGCGCCGAGGCCAGGCGCACCTCCCATCAGAAGCAGGTGCTGACCGCGGCACCAGAGCCGGCCGCGAAGAAAGCCAAAACGGAGGGGGTCAGAATATGGTTTTCTGACAAGGACTTGGAAGACGTCGAGCTCCCACATAACGACGCTCTAGTGCTCACCTTGAAGCTGCAGAACTTCTTGGCTCAGAGAGCCCTTGTCGACCCTGGCAGTTCGTCCGAAGTCCTGTACTACGATTGCTTCAAGAAGTTGAAACTTAAGGACGAGGACCTCCAGGCTGCCCGTACCCCTCTGGTCGGCTTCAGCTCCAAGCCTGTTTATCCCAAGGGTAAGATCTCCCTCAGAGTCCAAGTGGGTGGCGCCTGCAGGCAAGTTGACTTCCTAGTAGTCGATGTCCCCTCCCCATACAATGTTATAATGGGGAGGACGTGGCTACATAGCATGGAGGCGGTGCCCTCCACCCGCCATCAGAAGCTCAAATTCCCTTTGGAGAACCAGTCGGGCCGAACAGATGTGATCACCATCAGAGGCGACCAGCACATGGCCAGGCAATGCTTGCTGGTCGTGCTGCCTGGCGAGGCCGAGTCATCCCAAGTCAATATGGCCGAACTTGACAGAGAGGCCGTGCTCGGGGACGTCGGCAGGGCTCTGGCGCAGAAAAGCATCGAGGACCTCACCAAGGTCAACATCGATCCCGCCGACCCCGACAGATTCTTCCTCGTTGGAAGCCAGCTCCCCGAGTCCGAGAAGACAGAACTGCTTGACCTCCTCGTGGAGAATAAGGCGGTCTTTGCCTGGACACCCTATGAGATGCCCGGCATTGACCCGACAGTCATCTGCCATAAACTGAAGGTGGATCCCAACCATAGGCCCGTGCTTCAAAAACCGCGCCGGACTAGGGTCCCACAGACTGAGGCCGTGGTGGTAAAAAAGAAGACGGGAAAATGGAGGGTCTGCGTGGACTTCACAGACCTCAATAAGGCCTGTCCCAAAGACAGCTTCCCTCTTCCGAAGATAGACCAGTTCATCGACGCCACTGCCGGACACGACTGAATGAGTTTCCTGGATGCCTACCGGGGGTACCATCAGATCCCCCTGTATGCGGCAGACCAGGACAAGACAGCTTTCATCACTCCCAGGGGCACCTATTGTTACAAGGTGATGCCCTTCGGGTTAAAAAATGCGGGAGTGACGTACCAGCGGTTGGTAACGAAGATGTTCCAGGCCCAGCTCGGCAAGACGGTGGAGGTCTACATCGATGATATGGTCGTCAAATCCAAGAGGTCGCAGGACCACTTGACCAACCTCCGCCAGATTTTTGACATCCTTCGCCAGTTCCAGTTGAAGCTTAATGCATCCAAGTGCGCCTTTGGTGTCGGTTCCGGCAAGTTCTTAGGGAGCCTGGTCACAAGAAGGGAGATCGAAGCGAACCCTGACCAGATCACCGCGATCCAGGAGCTCTAGTGTCCGACCTCGGCAAAACAAGTTCAGCGGCTGACCGGAATGGCTGCCGCCCTAAACCGATTTATCAGCCGAGCTTCGGACAAGTGCAGACCTTTCTTCCAACTCTTGTGAAAGGGCTCCAAGTTCCAATGGATGTCGGATTGTTCTCAGGCGCTGCAACAACTTAAACACTACCTTTCTTCTCCACCACTGCTGTCAACCCCGACTATTAGGGAGGCACTGTTCTTGTACCTGTCGGTCTCGGACCATGCAGTGAGCTCGGTGCTCATTAGAAAGACAACGACCTACAAAGGCCTATCTATTACACGAGCAAAACCCTGCTGGACGCCGAGACCCGGTACTTGCAGCTCGAAAAGCTCACCTTGGCGCTCGTTAGCTCGTCTCGAAAGCTCTCCCACTACTTCCAAACCTTCACAATAGTGGTCGTAACAAAATACCCACTGAAGGCTCTCCTCCGGAAGGCAGATTTCTCCGGACGGATCTCCAAATGGGCTGTCGAACTGGGGTAGTATGACATCGGCTATCAGCCCAGAACGGCCATCAAAGCTCAAGTCCTAGCGGACTTCATCGTGGAATTTACTCCTCAGAGTTCGGCACCGACCTCGCTCGACACCGAACTAGGGGGCAATAGGGGTGCAGAGGTTGTCACCGAGACCGAGCATGAACAGTCCTGGAGAGAGCTCCTAGACTCGTCCTGGAAACTCTTTGTCGACGGATCCTCAACATCCAAAAGAGCCGGCGCTGGCATAGTCCTCCAGTCCCCAGAAGGACTCGTCATCGAACAAGCTCTGACACTCGGTTTCAAGGCATCTAATAACGAGGCCGAGTATGAAGCGCTCATTGCCGGACTTAACAGTGCCAAAATCTTGGAAGCTCGATCCATAGTGGTTTTCAGCGATTCTCAGCTGGTGGCAAGTCAGCTCAACGGAGACTACCAAGCTCGGGACGACAGGATGGCGGCCTACCTTGCCCACGCCAGGGGACTTCTCTCCCAGTTCGAAAGGGCCGAGGTCCGGCAGATCGGCAGAGAATCCAACTCCCATGCAGATGCCCTCGCCAGCCTCGCCTCGGCTGTCGAAGCCGGTGATAAAAGAACTATTGAAGTAGAAACGCTGCGGGAGCCCAGCATCTACCTCCAGCAACCTCGACAGCTCATGTGCCTTGATCTCGGCCCGAGCTGGATGGACCCCATCGTTGCATACCTGAAGGACGACCAGCTACCCGAGGACAGGACTGAGGCTCGTAAGGTCAGGTTGAAGGCAACCCAGTTCTGGCTCTCCCCAGACGGCAAGCTCTACAGGAAGTCATTCACAGGGCCCTACCTCCAGTGCGTTCACCCTAGCAAAGTCGACGATTTCCTCTACGAGATTCACGAAGGAATCTGCAGCAGTCATATAGGAGGTCGGTCTCTTGCGTACCGAGCTATCAGCTAAGGTTACTGGTGGCCGTACATGCAGAAGGACGCCCGGCTCTATGCCAGAAAATGCGAAAAGTGCCAGAAGTTCTCTCACTCTCCCCACCAGCCAACCCAGGACCTGAGCCCCCTCTCCAGTCCGTGGCCTTTCGCCCAATGGGGCCTGGACATCGTCGGACCCCTCCATCGAACTCCAGGGAACAAAAGATGGTTGATAGTGGCCACAGACTACTTCACAAAATGGGTCAAAGCTGAACCCTTGTCCTCCATCACCGAATTAGACACAAAGAACTTTGTGTGGAAGAACATCATCACGAGATTTAGAATCCCCCGTACTCTCGTTTCCGACAACTGAACGCAGTTCGATTCCAACTTCTTCAAAAGCTTCTGCCAAGAGTACGGCATTCGAAATGTCTACTCCATCCCGACGTATCCTCAAAGCAACGGTCAGGCTGAGATCTCCAACAAAGTGCTCCTCGACGGAATTAAAAAGAGACTCGACCGAGCCAAAGGTCGATAGGCAGAGGAGCCACCAAGTGTTCTATGGGCCTACCGAACTACTCCAAGGCGTTCCACCTCGGCTACCCCGTTCTCCCTTGCCTACGGCATGGAAGCAGTTATTCCCCTTGAGGTCGGCCTCCCGACCTTGAGGTCGGAACTTTGTGACCAGGGCCTCAACGATCTGAACGTAGCACGAGAGCTGGATTTGGCTGAAGAACGAAGAGAGGCGGCAGCTATCCGCCTGGCCGCCTATCAACAACAGTTGGCCAGGGGATACAACCCGAAGGTCAAGGAAAGAAAATTCGCGATGGGAGAGTTAGTCTTGAAGAAAACACTTCTTGGCGACCGAGATCCAAACGAAGGCAAGCTGGCGCCCAACTGGCAAGGACCGTTCAGAATAACTTCGACAGCTGGGAGATCTGCCTACCGACTTGAAGACATGGAGGGGAAGGCGCTCCCGCGATCATGGAATGCGATGCATCTCAAAAAGTTCTACTTCTGAAAAATGTATCAAAGAATTCAAATATCAATAAAAGGCGATTTTTCTGGAATGAGTCTTTACATTGCTTCGAGACTCCCCGCGGCTCGACGCCTCTGTTCGGAGTGTCAACTGTCAGCTCGGTGCCATCGCCAGCTTCGACAGAACCATACACATCAGGGTCCAGTAGCAGTACCACCCTCGCGGCTCGGCGCCTCTGTTCAGAGAGCCAACCGCCCTCAGCTCGGTGCCTGCACCAGCTGGGGCGACACAGCCATATGCACATCAGGGTCCGGTAGCAGTACCACCCTCGTGGCTTGGCGCCTCTATTCAGAGAGCCAACCGCCCTCAGCTCGGTGCCTGCACCAGCTGGGGCGGCACAGCCATATGCACATCAGGGTCCGGTAGCAGTACCACCCTCACGGCTCAGCGCCTCTGTTCAGAGAGCCAACCGCCCTCAGCTCGGTGCCTGCACCAGCTGGGGCGGCACAGCCATATGCACATCAGGATCCGGTAGCATTACCACCCTCGCGGCTCGGCGCCTCTGTTTAGAAAGCCAACCGCCCTCAGCTCGGTGCCTGCACCAGCTTGGGCGGCACAGCCATAAGCACCTCAGGGTTCGGTAGCAGTACCTCCCCCGCGGCACGGCGCCTCTGGTCAAGAGTTAATCGTTGGCTCGGTGCCAGGACCGACTTCGACGGAAGCCACCGGCGTCTGGGTCCGGTGACAGCACCACCCCCGGCTCGTCAGCACAGTCGGGGCCACGGTTTTAAAGGCCAGATCAACGTCCGATTTTAGTGCCTATTAAACTACTTGGCAAACTACCTGTGTCGACACCCATTCCACCCCAAACAAGACACAAATCATACACAGGAGAACATGTGGAAAGAATGATGTTTTATTACATAAGAACCTGCCGGAATACAATGTGAAAAGAAAAGTATAAAATTTAGGGAGATGCAGCTTCCTTATTACAATCGGTCCCGGTAGCGCTCTCGCTGGGAACGGCCGAGGCAGTCTCGGGAACCACCAGGGGAGTGGGGGAAACTTCCAATGCGGAGGGAGCTGGGGCGACTTCCGAGGTGGAGAGAGCTGGGGCGAATTCCGAGACGGCATGCAGCTCCGAGTCCGAGAGAGGGAACCTGGGCGGATTCCAGAAAATGGGGCTGTCCATAGAAACTCCAACCCTTTTTAAGGCCGCCTTCCACCCAAGTGTCCATGCCCGATCTCGGATTCCTGGCAACTGCGCCTTATAGTCAGCTGCCAGTTTACCGACCTCTTCGTTCATCACGGCGCCGTGCTCGGCTTGGTACTCTTCCTTGAGTTTGGCTTCCTGCCCTCTCAGAGCTAGTTCAAGCTCGGCCGCCTTCCCCTCCAGGGCCATCTCCAGCTTTCTTTCAGCTAGCCTTCTCTCGGAGGTGAGCCTCTTGTTCGTCCCCCGCAGCATCTGCATATCTTCCTCCTGCCGCGACAACGCAAGCCGGACCTCATCTAGCTCATAGGAAAGGTGGGCGTTCTGCTCCGCCCCTTCCTTTGCTTTTTCTTTGAGGTGTTCGGCCAAGGCCCGCGCTGCGTCGAGCTCGGCAAAAAGGTCAGCATTCCTATTCGCCTCCTCCGCCAGCGTCGCATCCTTTGTCGCCAGGGACTTCCGCAGCTCCTCCTTCTCCGCCGCCCAGACAGCTGCCCTGGCCTCGGCTGCATCCAGCCTCCCCATGCCAGTTTGACATTTTTGCAAGAGCTGCAGAAAGAAAAGAATGTCAGCTGAAAGAACGCAGCAGAAAAGGATAGGAATATGAGGAATGAGGTTACATACCGCTACCAACGACCGCATTGAGGAGTGCAGCAGCGACTCATTGTCCATCCGCGCCCACCTCGCTATGTCCTGGGGAAGGGCGCAAGCTCGTCCCAGTGCGGCAACCACTTCAGGGTTGACCGCTCAGTCCGATTCGGCTAACTGCCTCCCCAGCATGCCCTCGATGTCCGGCCTCCAAGGGACAAACTCAGGAGTGCCGGTTTCCCCGACCGACATAGGCGATTTAGGGGCAGGTGGGAGATCGACCCTCGCCCTCTTTTCTGGCCTCTGCGCCTCGGCGACCTCAGCAGGGCCCTCTCTGCCTACTGAGTCGGAGGGCGATTCGTCGACAACTATGGCCGGAAGTTCAGTGCCGACCTCGACCGCGGTGGGAGGTCCGGCCACAGCCCCGTCAACGGCTCTTGGACCCATCTCGGCCGCGGGAGCAAGAACCTCTGCAGCAGCCACGGGCGTCGTACTCGGGGCGACGCTGGCGGCCCGAAGAGGGTCCGAGGTCTCGCCCCCAATGTCCCTAAAGGCTGCGGCGGACAGGTCCTCGGCCACGAAGCGCTGGCCGCGACTGCGCAACATCTCAACTTCGGATTCTTCTGAGCTGGATGAGCTCCGAGACGTGCTGGAAACGACGAATTTCTGCCTCTGCCGCTTGCGCCCGGTCTCGGCTCTCACAGTCCCCGCAGGTTCACGGCCTGGAGACTGTTTGCCCGATTCTGCCGGAAGCCCGCTGGGAATCGCGACAGTCACCATCTCCGAGATGGGGACCTCGGTCTGTACGGTCTCCGAGCTGAAGTTTTCTCCGCGCAGCACGGAGTCAATCCCGGTCACCCGCCTCGAGGTGGTAAAAGACTTGTAATGAGGAGTATACCCCAGAAGCGAGAACGCAGCTCGACAGTGGTGGCCGCGGTACTTTCAGACCTTCTCGTGCCAGTCTCTGTTCACCTTCCACTGGTTTCTTCTGGCCAACTCCTTTCTTTGCCGAAAACCTGCACAAACAGAACAATGTTAACAGAAGGAAAGAAACAAATAAGGTTAAACTACAAAACCAAAGGGACCTCGGCTTTTACTTGGGGGGACTCCTACTCCTCGTGGGATCCGGGCTGTGGTGCTGGACTCCGCCTCGCCGAACTCCCATGCCCCTCTGACAAAGACACGGTCCTCTCCCGCATATTAATTGGAGTCTTCCAGCGCGGTCACAAAGGCAGTTCGGTAGACCCTTAGCCGGAGGTAATAGGTATGCCCTTCTGCGGATTTGCAGAGGTCATACGCCTCCTCGATGTCCGGGACACCGAGGTTGATTGATAGAATCTCATTCAGCCGCACTACTCCCATGATGATTTTATACCCATTGGGAAGTAGCTAGCAGGGGCTTAACTCCCACTCCCGGAGACAATCCCTAAGGAGTGGGTGAAGGGGGAACCGAATTCCTCCCTCCACGACGGACACTAGCCAAAATGGCATCCAGCCGTCGGTGTATGAGATGCCATCGTCAGGGCCGTCTGGCCTAACTTCTACGTTCGCAGGGATCTTGTATGTCTCCCTGAACAAGCCTATGGACAGTGGGTCCCCCAGCCAGTGCCTGTAAATGCCCATTCTCTATCCTAAACGAAGAACTGCCTACTAGAAAGGGAGAAGATGGAAGGAAGAAGTCCTACGATGGAAGGCCGTGCAAACAGAAACGCTCGCAGGAAGTACCGTTCTCCAGCAAAATGCAACAGAGGCTCTGGAAGATCGAAAAGAATGGAGACGGAGAAGGTGCCCTAATTTATAGGGGTTGGGGGCGCCGTTCCGGATTTCAAGAGAAGCCCTTAATGAGGCCTTACCTCGAACAGCCCTAGCGCCGTCTCGGGCAGCCCAGGCGTCCTACGGATATGATTGCGTGCCCTTCGGAGAAGCGACACGTGGCACCAGCGGCGCATTTCCTGAGGACTATTAAATGCCTCGACAGACGAAAGGGTGAATGCCTCGACAGACGAAAGTCGTACGTATATGATTGCGTGCCCTTCGACGAAGCGACACGTGGCACCAGCGGAGCATTTCCTGAGGACTATTAAATGCATCGACAGATGAAAGGGTGAATGCCTCGACAGACGAAAGGATAAATGCCTCGACTGCCGAAGAGAACTCGATGAGGCACTCCACGTCAGCAAAAGACAAGGAGGAACCCTCCCTGAACCGAGACTCCACCATCTCGGCAATGCTTCACACTCCGGGTACTCTTAAGAATTAGTGGCAGTGCCGGCCTGACAAAGCTACTCAGCTTCCAACCCACTCGAATGAGCTCATAGGTTAAATGCTAGGGGGAGATTGTGTGAGTGCACAGCCAACCGAGAGCACGGTTCATACACCAAGTCTCGGTCATGGGTGGATGTCTGATTTTGAGAATGACAAGGAGTTCGGTTATCCGGACCAACAAACTTAAAACAGAGAAAGCATTGCGACATGAAGTCGACCACACCCATTTCATCAAAGACAAGGAGAAAGGAAGCCAGAATGCGGAGAAAGTTTTCATTAATCGAAGATCCTGATTACAAGATAAGTGGAGATACAATAAAAGAAAAATTACAAAAAGCCTCAGAGGGCTGCAGCTTCCACATTGCAGTCAATCTCTGGAGGGACCTCAGGAGGGACCTCGGCCATTACCGCGCTGGCCTCGGGAGCGGTCGGGGTAGCTTCAGAAACGACCGAGCTCGCTTCAGGAACACTAGCCTCGGGAGCGACGGCTTCAGGAGGGGCCTCGACGACCGCGGGCGCTTAGGAGCCCTCGGGATCGGCGCTAGCAGCCGGAGCCTCTTGAGGAGCCCCGGGGGCGGCGCTCGCCTCCGGACATGCTTGCGGAGGAAGGTTAGAGGAAGCCCGAGACACGGCTGAGAGTTCCGAGTCCGAGCAGGAGAATTTTGGGGGATTTAGGAAGAGAGGGCTATCTTCGGGGACCCCAGCCTTGTTCAAGGCTGCTTTCCACCCCAGCTCCCAGGCTCGGTCCCGGATCCCTGGCAGCTGAGCCTTGTAGTCAGCGGACAGCCTGCCGACCTCCTTCCCCATGATGGAGTTATGCTCAGCGAGGAACTCCTCCTTGAGCCTGGCCTCTTGTTTTGCCAGAGCAGACTCAATCTCGGCCGCCTTCCCCCTCAGCGCCATCTCCAGGTAACCTTGCGCCGGGTTCCGCTGAGAGAGGAGCCTCCTGTTTGTCCCCTTCGCATTCTGCAGGTCGTCTTCCAGTCGCTTTGCCGCAATCCGGAGATCGTCAAGCTCAGAGGCAAGGTGGAGGTTCTAGGTCTTCTCGTCCGCCAGCTCGTCCTTGAGGCGCTCGACCTCGACCTTTGACTCCTCGAAATCGAAGACGAGGCCGGCGTTCCTGGCCACCTCCTGTGCGAGCATCGCGTCCTTAGACGCCAAGGACGCCCGCAGCTCGTCCCTTTCGACCACCCATTCCGCCTCCCGCGCCTCGGCTGCATCGAGCCTCTCAATGCCCATTTGGCATCTCTGCAACAACTGCAAGATGAGAACCCGAAGTCAATAAAATGACACTGGACTAAAAGCTATAAAAGAAGAATATCGCACTTACCGACACCAGAGATCGCATCGAGGAGAGCAGGAGTGACTCGTTGTCCATCCCAGCTCACCTCGCCATGTCTTGAGGAAGGGCGCAGGCTCGTCCCAGCGCTGCGACCACTTGGGGATCGGTGGCGCGGTCTGTCTCGGCCAGCTGCCTCCCCAGAACCTCCTCGATGGCCGGCCTCCACGGAGCCAGAGGAGGAGGCAAGATCGTCCCACCAGCAGGCGGAGGCGAGGAGGGGCCAAGCGAGGCCTCAATCCTTGCCCTCTTCTCGGGTCGCCTGCCCTCAGCGACCTCGGCGGAGCGAGCCCGACCTCCAGCCCCCACGGCATGTTCAGGGGGTGAGTCATCCACGACGACGGTTGGAGGCACAGCTGAGGCGACCTCTGCCGCGTCAGGCCGAGCAGCCCCGGTCGCGGCTATACAGACCGTCTCGGCGTCTGGGGCAGGAGCGCCACCCACAACTGCCGGAGGCGTCGCAGCCACTGCCTGAGGGGAATCCCGGACCTCGCCTCCGATGTCCCCGAAGGCCGCTGCAAACAGGTCTTCTGCAGCGTAGCGTCGCCAGCGCTGGCGTAGCATCTCCTCTTCCTCTTCCTCTTCCTCCGAGCTGGAAGCTACTAACCTCCTTCGGGAAGGCCGGGGCTCGGCTCCCGAGGTCCCGACAGGCTCCGCGACGGAGATTGCTGGAGCACAGTCTCCCGACTCAATCAGACGTCCGGTAGGAATCGCGACGGTCACCACCGCCGAGCCGGGCACCGCGGTCGTCGTTGTTCCTTGACTGACGCCTTCCCCGCTCAGCACGGAGTCTATTCCCAATACCTTTCTGGAGGTGTTGAAGGACCTGTAGTGGGGCACGTACCCCAGGAGAGACCACGCAGCACGACAGTTGTGGCCGCGGTAGTTTCTCACCTACTCGTGCCACGCGCTGTTCACCCTCCAGCGGTTCCTCCTCGCAAGCTCCCTCTTTTCGCTGAAATCTGCATAGACAAAACCGTGTCAGGAGCCAGACAGAGAAAGAAAGGAAAGAACTGCAAACCGAAAGGACTTCGGTCTTTACTTGGAGGAGTTCCTATTTTTCGAGGAACTCGGACCGTGGTGGCAGGCTCCGCTTCACCAAACTCCCATCCTCCTCTGACGAGTACTCGGTCTTCGCCCGCATACTTATTGGAGTCCTCCAGCGCGGTCATGAACCCAGTCCGGCGGACCCTCAGCCGGAGGTAATAAATGTCCCCTTCTGCGGATTTGCAGAGGTCATACGTGTCCTCGATGTCCGGGACACCGAGGCCGATTTTCAGAATCTGGTTGAGCCGCACTACTCCCATTATGATTTTGTATCCATTGGGAAGTAGTTGACATGGGCACAACCTCCACTCCCGGAGGCAGTCCCGGACCAGTGGGTGCAGGGGGAAGCGGACCCCTCCTTCCACTACAGAGACCAGCCAGAACGGCATCCAGTCATTACGATAGGCGAGGCCATCATCAGGGCCATCCGGTCTAACCTCCACATTGGCGGGGACCTTGTATACATCCCTAAAATGATCTATAGAACCTGGGTCTCCTAACAGATGTCTATAGACCCCCATTCTCAACTCAGACGAGGGCCTACCTAAAAGAAAAGACGAGGAAAACGGAAAGGAGTCCTACGAAAGGGGACTGCACAAGCAGGATCGTCGGAAGTTGGCAGGCGTCGAAGAAGTTCTCCTGCAGAGCGCAGTAGAAATTTGAAGAAAGCAGAGGAAAGTGAAGACGAAGGAGGCGCCCTGATTTATAAGGCCTAGGGGCGTCGATTCGACTTTCGAGGAGAGCCTTTAAGAGGAGTCCCCTCAATCAGCTCTAACGTCCCATCTCGCAGCCCTAACGTCTCCTCGAAGTAATTGCGAGACAGCCAAAAGTGGCGACACGTGCCACCATTAGCGCGATGTCAGAGGGCTATTTAATATCCTGGACAGGCGAAGGGACATCTCGAAGGTGACCGTACGTTAGCGATGACCACCAGGCCTAGGGGGAACCTCCTGATCCGAAGCTCCCCCGTCCCGGTATCTCCCTCACATGACGATAACCCTCACTAGAGCTCGGTAGCGGAGCCAGCTATACGGTCATCAAGCTTCTGACCTCCTCGAACTGGAAGGCTCTCAGAAGTCAAACGTTAGGGGGCAATTGTGTGGGTAAAACACCGTAATGACGAAGTTAAGCAAAGATTACAGCAAGACTCGCTGATCACCTCGGCCTCTGTAGTCATAGCCAGTCAGCTCGGCATCTCGGTCAATAGTGCCAGTGCAGCACCACGGTTCGGCAGCTCGGCGTAAATGCCAACCCAGTACAAAAGCACACCACGGCCAAGCCCCCCTTGGTCTCGGACCAAAATGCTAGAGGCAGAGTGGGCCGCCACCTTCCTCTTGGAAATACGGCGCGCCCTAACAGATATGAGCATTCATTTATGACGATAGGATCGCTCATTTATGGCGATAAGAAGTTCGCTTTATCAGCCCTGTACGTCAACTGACTGAAGGCATGGAAAGTGAGGATGGGATGTTGCCCATTTTACCTACTGCTGCCAGTCAGGGTAAGGATCGATGGGACCTCACCTCATCTACCCCCACTCACAAAGAGAATGAACGAGGAACGCTCACATATATATACACATGGGATCAGCCCCATGAAAGGTACGCGATACACAACTCACAATACTCCACATCATCTCATTCCCTTCTTCCTCCTCTTATTTAGTTTTCCCAGAACTAACTCAGGCATCGGAGTGCCTTCGGCTCACGGCAACCAGGGGCTCTGACTCTAGCCTTTTTCCTTCCTTTTCAGGTTCTTGGCGTTCAGCATTCCCCGTCCTAAAAAGTTTACCTCGATCTCATCTCAATCTAAGTAGGTGTCGTTTTTACCGCCTACAGTATATGTTAAAACTTTTGAAATATCTTGGTTTGAAACGACCGTCTTTAGCATTTTGTAAATGTATTGAATCAAATCTATTTATCAATTTGAGCAGTTTTGGTGTGATACGAAAGTGGTTATTGGAGTGGAATGAATGAGGAAGAAAATAATTTTTGTTGCATTGAATGGTATTTTTATATGTTAATGTACGATGCTGAGATAATTTTTTATTTTATTTTTTTGAATTTGGAATTTGGAATTGGAAATGCTAGAATGATTTGATTTTGAAATATGGTAGAATGGTTTGATTGTACAAAATGATAGAATGATTCCAAATTGTGGAATAATTCAGGAATTTATGAATCAAAATTGATAGAATGCAGTTGATTATGGAGTGTATGATTAAAGTTGATTATGGGTATGATTTTGCTACATAGTTGTCATTAGCGGGCTATATATAGATTTTTCATGCATGCTTAAGCTCAGCTGAACGTGTTCTCATCTTGAGTGGGTTCATTTTATGCATACAGGAATTCATTTCATACATGAGAGTTTTAATTTAATACTAACTTTGCACCACCTCATAATGCTTTAGATTGTCTGACAATTGAGTGATAAAAAAAATAAAAAAATTCATGTTCTTGGATTGAGAAAACCAAAAACTTTTCTTTGGGAAATTACTGCACCAAACAAAAGTCATTGTTTCACTTTGAGGAATCTACAAAAGACATGGTTTTTTAACATTTTTCCAGGGATTTTGCTAATGAGTACAAAAACATGTTTAGGGCATCATTTTTCTTTCGAATTTCATTAACCTACACATGTATCTTGGTGCATGCCCTAAGTGACTGATGATTATACTTAATCCATCCTAACCTTTCTAAGACCATGAGACTTCTTCTCATACCTTGTGTAGGGTTTGAAAAACATAATGGAGCTTTTGGAGGTGAAATGAATAATTTTGAGGGATTTTACCAGTGAGTGGGGACTGATCGCACAAACAAAAGATGGTGTAAGTCTGTTTTTTCCCTCTTAACTCATCTCACTGTGCGAGAATGAGTGTTGGCATCTTCAAAGTGCATTTCATGTCTCTTGCAACACATTCGACCTGATCTTTTTCCACGTACATGAACCTGTGAGAGGATTCCAGATTCTGGGGTTTTTGAAATATCTTGTTCTAAACCAGCTTGACCTGTCCAATTGATCTTCAACATGCAAGCTTAATCAGACAAGTTCGCTTATGACCAGATTGTGCTTGGTTTGGATAGCATTTGCAGACCAAAGAAAACTCTACAGAATTTTCTCAAGAAAAGCATACGTTTTTAGGCAAAGGACTAGAAAGGGAAAAGTGGATAGGCTTGCTGGCCATAATGTTTTCACAAGGGTCAACCTACCTCCAAATAAGAGAACATTGGCTTTCCAACCAGACTCTGTTTTTCTCAAGGCATCCAACAGCATAGCAAAGTGAAAAGACTTTGGGCTACCAAAAAAAGGGGCTCTCCTGTTGGAAACATAGTAGGCTACAGAACTCAAGTAAAAAAAAAATTTGAAACAACAGTACCGATCTTCAGTTTTGTAGATAAAGTTGTATATGCGGGAATCGACAGAAAATAGCGACAGAAGCTCATGCTGAAGCACGTCCGGAGATGTTTTTTTTAGGACGAGTCCCGCCCTTCGGGTATAAACTCAGATGTAAACAGAATCTCTACAGGAACTACCCTCGGGATACAACAGCCTTCACAAAAGATCAGGGTTGGTCGCACATCAAGTTCAGATCAATCTCCAAGAACCATAGAATGCTCATGAGAAAGGAAAAAAAGAAAAGAACAGAGTAATTTTCTATGTAAAGTTTTGAACCCAGACCATGTATTTTTACAAGACAAAATACTGTCATTGAGCCTTTAAACCAACGATTAATCACAACGTTAAACAGCATTAAAAATAATTAATTGCATTTAAGCCACAACGTTTGAAAACAATTATAAAACTACGTTTTTGAATTAAAGTTTAAAATAAATAAACTATTTTAATTAGCAATTAATAAAACATTTTTAGAAGGAAAAAAAGAATTTGAAATTTTTGCAAAAGTAGGCCATATCTATATCAGAATATGGGTCCCTCCAGGCAAGGTTGGGATGCAAGATGCATGTTGTGGACATACACTTAGTTAAACGTTTTCCAAACCTGGAACTTCGGGTCGAGCCAAACTCGCGTGCACGTGTACAACTCATGGTAAAAGGCTTCAATTGTTCAAAAGTGTATAGGAAAGGGAAAAACATATAAAGGCTTCTCAAGAGATGAACTTTAGCAATGTGGGATGACATGTTTTTCAAATAGTCAACACTTCCGACATAAAGCAAAAGAACAAGAAGATAAAACATCTTTTCAAGTCAAAAACACCTTTTGAATTTTTTAAACAACTAAAAACTCAACAATCTTCCCCCTATTTCAAAATATTCAATGAGCATTATACCGATAAGGTGACGGAGCTTGAACCTTACCGTCATGATATATTTTTAAACTTTTAGGAGTTAAAGTGACCAGAGTATTGAACTTCAACTCTTTATATCAGTTCAAAAATACATCAAGTTTAATATACCTAGAGTCCGTAGGTCAGTATTTTACGGCCATGCGCTTAATCCCAAATTTCATGAGGACTCTAGAGCAGCCCCACTTCCACACTCATATAGGTGAGTCTATCAAGAGTGCTCCTGCAGCTTTTCACCCCACCATATAAGCTATAGATCTCATTAAGGAATAAATCCAACCTCATTCGCTATAGGTTATGTACCAACAAGTAATCTTACACAACAGGGAAGAGTACTCTAAATGTCAGTACTATACATCATCGGAGTAGCTTGTTTTTTTCCATTCAACCTAGTTCTCAGGATCTCTGGTCATTAGGTAAGGTTACTACTATTGATGATTTATGGACTTAAGACCCATCCCTTTGGTTGTTTCCTTTATCGTTTCTCTTGCAAGGCCTTTCGTCAGAGGATCTGCTAAGTTGTCATTTGATTTCACATAATCAATTGCAATTACTCCTCCACCAAGTAATTGTCTCACATAGCTATGTTGCAATCTTACTTGTCTAGACTTTCCATTGTATGTTACATTGTATGCATTTATAATTGCTGCAGTATTATCACAATGAAAAATAATATGAGGAATAGGTTTAGTCCACAAAGGAATATCAAATAATATATTTCTAATCCATTCGGCTTCCGTAGCAGCATCTCCCATAGCCAAGAATTCTGAATCCTTAGTGGATTGTGTAAAGGTAGTTTGTTTTCCTTTTTTTTCTTTTTTCCAAGATATTGCAGTACCTCCCAACGTGAAAATATAGCCACTGGTAGACTTAGAATCCGTCGCAACCCCAAATCCCTAATCCGGATCAAAATGCGATCAGGCCTAATGGAGCCGCAACAGCGCACAGGACACAAGGACTGGTGCCGCTCCGGCCTGAGTGCCATTTAATTTCTCACCCACAGGATTCCGCTATGTGAGATTCTGCAGGGATCCCCGATCCTTGAGGACCTTCATGGCGGAAGCTTGCGGAGGGCCATTTCATGAATAATGCATAAATATCATAGTGCAATGGCAATATCAGACTCGGTAGCAGAAGGGAATTCATTCCATTAATTAATATTCAGATTTAAACAAAAGATTAGTTTAATTGCAACCGCAAATAAGGCCATACAAAAACACTGGCCAATAATTACAATGATCAAAAGATGAAATTTTCCAAAATAACAAAAGCCCTAAAGGTGATAGCACGGGCTCCGCAGCTTCGGATGCTACTCTATGTCGTCAGCTGTCCACTCTCGAATAACAGGCAGATCCTGTTGGACCGCCGCAAGGTCCAGTTCTAGCGCGTAGGCGAGCTCGTTACCTACAACATCAAGCGTAGATCAGATGGGAGTTTGGCAAGTATTTAAAATAAAAGCATAGTTTGTAGGTACAAAACATCATATAAATACATGTGATTAATCAAGAAAATTAATGTAAAAGAGCTGGGCAAGTCAATACAAGAAAATATGATTAACTAAATCATAAACAAGAATTAAAAATGGACCAATTAAAATCAGACCAATGAGTACTTGACAAACTACTTCGCATAATCCTCGAAAGGGGGAGCAATTGCTAGCCCCTAACAAGCAGGCATGGGGGTACCTCAGAACTCGTCCTGGAGTCCCTGTCACAGGGGTACCTGATCTGTCCCAAACAGGATGGGTACATAAGTGATACCGGTCACGTACATGACTCAAACTGCAGCGAGCAATATATATACTATATAATATAAATACTAGAATGATAGCTTGGTGGTGCTGACTCAAAGTCAGTGCTGAACGCATGGCTCAGTGTTTAAATAAGGAATTAATGAGGAATTCGGTTACTCACGAAATATATTTGTAAGTACAGGGTTTTCTGGACAAAAGAATGCTAAAAATCATAAATAATGTTGAATCGGCTTTTAAAACAATAAACCGAACTAAACTGGTTTCAAAATAATATTTTCTAAGCCTAGAAAATTCTACAAAAAAATGGGCAACATTTTGGGTAGGAATAGGGAACCTAAAACGGGTGGCGGAAAAGTAATGTGATCCAAATAACTCGGAAGTGCAGGACAATAAATGCGCGCTCACAAACCGAGAAACTCTTATGGATCGAGGTACCTCCAATGGTCAAGCAAGGCGAAACCATGCACTAAGACCTTCGGAATCCTATGTGGTAAGATGATAAAAATCAAGCTTGCAAGATACATGATAAAAATACAAAACTTTGATTGAAATAATCCTACGCATGCAAATATGGTGATTTCCAAAATTACACGTTCAAATGGATAGATATTATAGTGTTTTCGTACACTTGATGTATTTGGAAGTTGGAAATATCCAATCTCTAAGTTTGGATAAAAATTACAAGTCACCGTACTCCACATACGTTCATAAATGCTCGGTTTGATTTTGAATGGAAAATTAACCGCGGGCCAAGTCAGGGTACGGATACACCAAATTGTATTTAAAAAGGGTTGAAGTCACACAATTTTTTTATCTTCAAAACCTAAAAGATATTGAAGGAAAAACAAGGGAAAATGTCAGGTTGCATTTAGTCTTAAGACGGGCATAACGGAAAGGGGTTCTGCGGATCCCAGAGGCGGGACCCACCGCCCACATAGCACAAGCAGCAGCTGGCCTCTGCACCTCCAGCTGCTGCACGTTGCAGCTCAGCTGCTGGTCAGTGGGGCTCGCCATAGATGAACCTAGGAGGAGGGGCAGGGGAAGCACATGTTAACTGGGTGAAGAAATCGAGGCTGCTCCAGTCAACTGATACTGTTTGACACGGTAACCAGCTGTAGCAATTGTCCACTGGAAAGAAAAAGCAGAAGTGGCAAGTGGGGACTGTCCGCTGGGAATGGTAATAGGCTGGCCGCCGGAGTTGGTGGTGGGCAGGCAGCTGGAAATGGGTGATGCAGGTAGCTGGAATGATCATGGCCGCTGGGAATGATCTCTGGGCTGATGGTAGTATTGGTAGCCGCTGGGAGTGATGGACTCACTTTCTGGGTTTCCGCGGGGCTACCGAGGTCAGCAGACGTGAGAGTCTGTGGGGCCCAATCCTTTCGTGACCAGAGTTGAGTTGAAGCGAGCATCAACATTTTTTTGTACGGGTATGCCAGATTTTCTACTTTACTTGGAATTGAGAAGCGGTGGTCCGTAGATCCACCTTCACAAGTAGAAAAGGAAATCAACTTTTTTTTAGTTTTCATTGCACATATATTTAAGAAAAGAGACATGGTTTACCGTAAAAAGCGATTTTCATTTGTTTGTCACGAAGGGCGATGTTTTTCCTGTGAAAGGCAATTTTTGCCATAAAAGGCGACTTACAATTCTTATCAAAATATAAGGACAAGAGTTATGATTTGTTGTCTCTTTAGAAAAATACAAACTACAATGAAAAGTAAGAAAGTGAGATCCAACTTCTCAGGAAATTGCAGGGATTTGTTCAGATTGACGGTCGCAAGTCATGTGTAGACTTCGCCATCATCATTCAGATGAGAACAGAGGATATTTTTTATTTACTTGATTTGGCTTGAACCTCAGATTTTTAGAGGATAAAAACCAAGAGGAGGTTATATATCCAATAAAAAGGTAAGTAGACTGGCTGAAAAGCAGCGTCTACGCCATGTAAACAGAAGGATAGGGCCTTAGGGGGGGGGATGGCCCCCTCGAGGGACTTCGGTCACCTTGTAGTGGTGGTTGATGCAGAATTTCTTCAAAGGAGAGGAAGTCGTTGCAGGAACTTTTGTAGAGTTTTTTATTTCTTCAAAGGATTGGGGATTTTTGCGAATTTTTCGGACCCTTGAAATGGTGGAAATGACCTCCTTTTATAGGCTTTTGGTGGCCTTAAGGTGGGTTTATGAGCATTGATTGCATTAATGCTCCATGATGGGAGGGGTTACAAGTTTTTAATTCTGTATTTTATAACTCATCTTTCTTGGCTTTTGATTAGTTGATGGAGAATAATGGGCTTTTAATTGCTTTTAAACTCCATGATAGGAGGAGTTACATGGTTTAATGCCATGATTGCTTTTGATTTGTAACTCCTGTCTCTTGGCTTCTGATTGGGCCGTCCAAAATATTGAGTAAATGACCACAATAATTTGTCATAAATTGGGTCATTAACTGCATTAAGTGACTGCTAGGGCATTTGAAGAGTTGCGGGCCGCAGCACGTCTTTTATAATTCTTCCCGCGATGTGGGAGGCTTGATCGCCAATGGATCTTCATGCCGATTGATGTCGGATGATCATATAACTTTAGACATTAATTGCTACCAGTGGGCCCATAAACTCTGTCCAGTCGATTTCTCAATTGATTGGGCAGAAAGTGTGCTTTCTTGGTTTGCTGGTTGGCGATTTCGAAGAGTTCGATGACGATCTCATAATTTTGACGGCGGATCCGTGATGTTGAAAAATATCGACGGATTTCATGCTACGAAAATTAGATTTTTGGAAAATCGCAGGGGCCAAACATCTCGAAACGCGAAAAAGGACCGAAAAATGATCTCTTGGCGAAAATCCGGTGACCTAGATTTCTAGGGTCACTGGCGACCATGGGACATTTTCGGCCTTTCGGTCGGCCATTTTTCAGTTTTTTTTAATTTTTTTTTCTCTTTTCTTAACATTTTTGCACCCGTATTGGCCTAACTTTCCTGGAAAAAACTTGATGAGAAGTCGTGCAAATCGGAGGGTAAAGTTTCTGATTTTCTGGGAAAGCCTAAGACTTTATCGCGTTGAGTTGCCGATTTGCCGCTAAAAGCCAAAACTAGATCAAACAATGTCGAAATGACCTGAAATTTGTTGTGAAGCCTCCAGAGGAATAAATAAAACTAGCCATAGGCTTTTGTATGAGTTTTAAAGCCGTGTGGGTTCCTGTCACCAGTAGACTTGATTTCATAAAAAAGAAGATGTCGCACTTTGACGTACGGTCAACCGAAGTCCAATTGACCTGAAATTTGACAAGGAGGCTATTGGAGTTATTCTAAGGTGATCTATTAGCTCCGATTTAGAAATCATGGTCTCAGGGAGCTTCGCTGCCTGAATGCCTGATTTAGCTTTTGGGAGTCAAAGTCTGGTCAAATGTTGTCAAAATGACCTGAAACTTGACGAGTAGCCCTTTCAAAGTATTTCGAAATCGGCTATGTGCTCTATTTTATAGGTGATGGCCTCAGTGGTTCCCTCCGCGGAGAGGCTTAATTTTGCTGTTTGAGGGCTGATGGAGGGTCAAATGTTGCCGATTCGACCTAAAATTTGACTAGAGCCTTTTGAAAGTATTTTTAGACTATCCATAAGCTCTAATCGAAGACCTGATGTCTTTGGTGCCGTCGCCGCCGGGAGAGTAGACTTTGCTGCGGCTGTTTCCTTTTTGGGTCAAACAATGTCGGAATGGCCTGGAATTTGATGTAGAGCCTTCTAGTGACATTTTGAGGCCAACTGTGTGCTCTGTTTTCTGAATAAGGGTCTCTGGCTTCACCGCCACCAGGAGCTCCTATTCAACTACTGGAAAAGTGAAGTTAGGCCAAATAATGTTGAAGTGGCCCGAAACTTTATGCGTACTCTTCTTTTAGCTGTTTTGAAGAATCTTACAGTTTTTGTTTGACTCTGACAAGATTTGATGATTGAAGTTGCATTGCTTGTTTGCGGTATGATGCAGCTTCATTTAATTTTTTGATGTCGAGAGTGTATGAAGAGGCAAAGTGATATTTTTGGTGTCAACAGGGAGCATGAAGAACTGGTAGGTGTATAATCAATACAGGAGTTAATAATAAAATAACATAAGGAAATCTGAATGATGCATGGTATGGCCGTTGGATAAACTAAGCTAGAGAGAAAAGGTCACATGGGAATGACTAATCAAAGAAAAGAAAGTGTTCACCACTTCACCTGACATGGAATTAAATATGGAAAGGCAGCCACATGGTTTTAGTCAAAAGGGGGTTAATAAAATAATGAGGAAAATAGGGTGTAATGATGGGTTTGGAAGGGCAGGGCAACAAATGCGCATTCACAAACCGAGAAATCCTTATGGATCGGGGTACCTCCAATGGTCAAACAGGGCGAAACCACGCGCTAAGACCTTCGGAGTCCCATGTGGCAAGATGATAAAAATGAAGCTTGCAAGATTCATGATAGAAATACAAAAGTTTGATTGAAATAAACCTACGCATGCAAGTACGGTGGTTTCCAAGATTACACGTTCAAAGGGATAGATATTAAAGTATTTTCGTACACTTGATGCATTCAGAAGTTGGAAATATCCAATCCCTAAGTTCGGGTAAAAATTACAAGTCACCGTGCTCTACATGTGTTCATAAATGCTCGGTTTGATTTTGAATGGAAAATTAACCTCGTGCCACGTCAGGGTTCGGGTAAACCAAATTGTATTTAAAATGGGTTGAAGTCACACAATTTTTCATCTTAAAAACCTGAAAGATATTTAAAGAAAGACACGGGAAAATTTCAGGTTACATTTAGTCTTAAAACGGGGCTTAACGGAAAGGGGGATCTGCGGATCCCGGGGGCGGGACCCACCACCCACATATCACAAGCAGCGGCTGGCCGCTGCAATGCTGCTGCACGTTGCAGCCCAGCTGCTGATCAGTGGGGCCCGCCATAGATGAACCCAGGAGGAGGCGCAGGGAAAGCACATGTTAGTTGGGTAAGCAATCGAGGCTGCCCTAGTCAACTGATACTGTTGGTCACAGTATCCAGCTGCAGCAATTGTTCACTCGAAAGAAAAAGCAGAAGTGGCAAGTGAGGACTGGCCGCTGGGAATGGTAATAGGCTGGCTGCTGGAATTGGTGGTGGGCAGGCCGCTGGAAATGGGTGATGCAGGCCGCTGAAATGATCATGGCCACTGGGAATGATGTCTGGGCTGATGGCTGTATTGGTAGCCGCTGGGAGCATGGAGAATTGGTAGGTGTATAATCAATGCAAGAGGTAATAATAAAATGACATAAGGAAATCTGAATGATGCATGGTATGGCCGTTGGATAAACTAAGCTGAAGTGAAAAGGTCACATGGGAATGACTCAACAAAGAAAAGAAAGTGTTCACCAATTCACCTTACATGGAGTTAAATATGGAAAGGCCGCCACATGGTTTCAGTCAAAAGGAGGTTAATAAAACAGCGAGGAAAATAGGGTGCAGTCATGTCACCGTTTAGTCAAAAGGTTTAATAGAATAATAAGAAGGTACTTGATGTAACTGTAGTATTAACTTGAAGAAGAAATACCAACAGGCATGGCCGCTGGGCACTAAGTGCACCGGCCACCGTGCACTGAGGTGCACAGTTATCCGGTCTGCTAGCAACACAGGGAGATTCCAGTGGGGTTCACATGGGTATTTTAATTCCACTTAAAAATCTGAATAAATCTACTTCATTAGGGCCAAAAGTAAACTTAATTACACTACTAATTTCATTTTCCCAAAACTAACAGTCTCTAAAGTGTGATTAACCAAAATTAATTTGGAAAAATCCAAAGAGCTTTCTCTTCAAAAACTGAAATTCAATCAAGATGCATGATTTACCTTGACCATTTCTACTAGAACATGATCGACACCATTTGATAAACTTAGCCTCAAAATGACCAACATCATATGCTAATTAAATTAAACACTTGCCTCAAAATCAAGAACAGTCACAGTCTCAAAACGCACGGTCAATCCAAACTCCTCTAAGAGCTTTCTCTTCCAAACAAAGCCCCCAAAAATCTCCCTAAAAACAAAACCCATACTGTCAAAACCCAACCCAAAATAGTACACATAAAGAGGTTGATGGACTCAGCTTCTTCGGACTCGGAACTACCGGGGTTGGCGGACGTGAGAGTCTGTGGGGCCCAACCCTTTCGTGACCATGGGGCGAAAAGCAAGTATCAACATTTTTGTACGGGTATACCAGATTTTCTACTCTACTTGGAATTGAAAAGTGGTGGTTTGTAGATCCACCTTCACAAGTAGAAAATGAAATCAACTTTTTTCTAATTTCCATTGTACATATATTTAAAAAAAGAGACATGGTTTTTGCCATGAAAGGCGATTTTTCTTTTGTTTGCCATGAAAGGCGATGTTTTTGCCGTGAAAGGCGATTTTTGTGCCATAAAAGGCAATTTACAATTCTTATCAAAATGTAAAGACAAGAGTTGTAAATTTTTTATGTCTCTTAAAAAAAATACAAATTATAATGAAAAGTAAGAAAATGAGATCTGATTTCTCAGGAGATTGTGGGGACTCGTTCAGCTTGACGATCGCAAGTCATATATGGACTTCGCTGTCATCCTTTAGATGAGAACAGATGACACTTTTGATTTACTTGGCTTGGCTTGGACATCAGATATTTAAAGGATAGGAACCAATAAGATGTCTTATGTCCAGTAAAAAGCTAAGTAGACGAGTTGAAAAGCTACGTCTAAGCCATGTGGATAAAAGGAAAGGGCCTTGGGAGTAGGTGCGCCCCCCCCGCCCCCCAAGGGACTTCAGTCACCTTGTGGTGTTTGTTGCAGAGTCTTTTCGACAGAGGAGAGATTGTTGTAGCAACTTTTGCAGAATGATTTCTTGTATATTTTCTGGATTCCATTGATTCTATCTTTTTTTCTCTGGACCTTTTTCTTTGGAATGACCCCTTTTTTATAGGCTTTTGGTGACCATTAGGAAGGTTTATGAGCTTTTAATGCATTAAAGCCACATGATGGGAGGAGTTACAAGTTTTTAATTCATTATTTTGTAACTCATTTTCTTGGCTTCTTAGATGTTAGTAAAAATAAAAGAACTTAAGTGAGAACAAACCAAGAACAATGTTAGTAACAAGTTAATAACAAAAGCAAAATAACAAGGTTAATACAAAAACAATGGAGTAATGTTAGATAGATAAAGTGAATAAGTGTGTGAAAATGACGAGTGAAAGATAGAAAATGAGTGGACGAAGATAAAGAAATGTGCTAAAATAGTGTAAAATCAAAGGTGGAATTGATGGTATAAATAGAGAAATGAAGTGTGAGAATTAAAATAAGTGAATAAGTGTATGGGAATATGAATATAATCAAATTAAAGTAAGTAAAATAAGCAACAATCAATACTAATGGATAGATTGAATCATTTAAAATCCACTAAGTGACACTAATCAAATACTATTGCTCTTCTCTTTTTCCAAACAAATACTCAAACCTAATGACAAATTAATGCTTAGATTTGGAAAATATAACTTTAAAACTCTAAGATAGAAATTAACAATTTAATAGCCAAGACTTTCTTCCCTTCATAAAAGAAAAGATTCATAATGACTATCTATCAAAAGTAAGCATAAACCTTCAAAAGGTATTAAATCCTAAGAATGATTTATCAAACCTAAGCATAGATAGTAAAAAAGAATGCTAAGATAGAAAATAAGCATGGAAGGTTACACAATGCAATGAAGACAAACCTACTTTAATATGTTAAGCACCTAAACAAGGGAATTAAGATAAAGAGCATAATCAAAAGGAATAGCATCAACTTAGTTTCACCTAGAAGATCCAATCAAAGGGATTAGCCACCCATTGGAGAAGACAAAGCTTTCATTTCCATTCCAAATCTTCAATTATTACAAAGCTTTCCTCACTTTCTCTCTATAATTGCTCTCAATTATATGAATAGCTTAAGTAAAGAGGAGGATGCTCTCCTTGATTGTGTCTTTAATGCCTAGAGCTCTCTTCCTTAAATAGAAACATTTTCCTTGCTCTTTTTTTGTTTCTTTCCGATGTGGGACACCACAAGAATAGAAATATAAATATATGAATGTGATTTTTGTGTTAGAAAATAGTTCCTAGATTGATGTGTGATTTTGAGCTCCAAAATGTCTGAATTGGGAAAAACATTGTGAAATATGACTTATAGATCTTTGGAAAAGCTTTCCAATGCTTCTAAGATCACCTCAATCAGACACCCGAGTAAAATGATATGGTCAAAATACCAACCTAGGTCTATTATTTTTCTTCTTATTATTGGCCTAACTTTGTTATTTCTTCATCCAATTGCCTTCCAAACATATCATTGCCCTCTTTAACTCATGAATCTCAACTTTAATCTTTAAATTAATCTTCAATTAACACCTACAAAGAGAAATTAACATAATTGAGAGTATTTTCGAACATATTTTGTGTGGAAGCCCTTGGAACTCATATAAATGCATACAAATGGGCCATCTATAATGGAAAAGTATGAGGTAAAATAATGTGGAGGAAAGTTATGATTTTTATGCTAAAAACAGTGTTTTGAGTTCTTTTATCTTTGAAAACTCATAAAATAATGTTATTAAAGTGTAACTTTTGTGAACTCATCACACCCCCAAACCTACATTTTGCTAGTCCTGAGCAAAATAAAAATAAAGAAAACTAACTATATGTATAAAACGATAAAAAATCCTAACTCACTTTCACATGAATCGCGACTGCACTTAGTGTTGGAAGTACGTGGGCCTCGTGGATAAGTTTCCAAAACTTTTGACCCACTTGACTCAGGGATCAAGTATCCATAAGGTTACAAAACCAAATCCAGGATTCAAAACCTCAAACTCATGATCAAGATCAGTAAATCACTATCTCCAAGTTAGTAAAGAGCAGCCAACAAGTAACCACAAAATCCATAACATACAAGGAAGTAAATAATACCTTGGGAGCTCGGTTGTTCTCTAATGGAGAAGAAGACTAGCTTGAGAAGAACTCTTTCTTGGTAGCTAATTAGAATCTCCAAGAACTAATTGTCTTCCACGCTATGACCCACTTCAGATCTCTTTCATCAAGGAGAATGGTGGGATCTCCAAGAGAAAACAACTAGAAGCTCTAAGGAAAACCCGGAAGAGAAACTAGAAGAGAGGAGAGGGAGGAAAAACGTGCAACTCTTGCACTTCTCTTGGGCATGGATTCCAATGAGGAATTAGTGTGTGGAACGTCCAAGGGGTCTTCCCTATTTATAGTTTATGCAACCTCCTTTACTTAACCAATTCTTAGAAGTCTCACTTCCAATGCAATTAGTAACTTTCTTCTTTCTAATTATTATTAGAAGAGGTTGCAAGCTCTAAGGAAAACCCGGAAGAGAAACTAGAAGAGAGGAGAGGGAGGAAAAATGTGCAACTCTTGCACTTCTCTTAGGCATGGATTCCAATGATGAATTATTGTGTGGAACGTCCAAGTGGTCTTCCCTATTAATAGTTTATGCAACCTCCTTTACTTACTAATTCTTAGAAGTCTCACTTCCAATGCAATTAGTAACTTTCTTCTTTCTAATTATTATTAGAAGTCTCACTTCCATAACAATTAGTAACTTTCTTCTTTCTAATTATTATTAGAAGTCTCACTTCCATAACAATTAGTAACTTTCTATTTCCATAACCTAATCTTGGGTTAGCGTGGTGACCACTAGGGATTCCATAGAAAGCTGGCTCCAACTAGGACACCGCGACCCCACATCTCATGTGCAATCAGGGCCCATAGTTAATTGCAAATAACTCCACTATATAAATGCAATTAAACTCCAGTCTTAGGAATAAATTACAAAGATGACCCTAAAATTCCCTATGACCACAAGTAGGCCCCTTCATCTATATCCATGGATAAATTGGATTAAACCTGTCCCACCAATTTAGATATCCTTGAGACCCAATTAATCACAGTGTTCATCAGTATCATCCAATTAACTCTTAATAAGAATGGGTGCGCACTTACCAATGATAAATCCATTAATTAGCACAAGGAGATAATGATGATAGATTTTAACTTAACCATTGAATGTTCCCACGGTCCTACTACCAAGTACCCAAGACACCGAGGTGTTGACTTACAGTTGACCTCACTCATTGGTGACCAAAAGCAAATGAATAGATAGAAACTTGAGTTCATTAATATCTCATGATTAAGAGCTTATTGCTAGGGAATTATGAGAGCACACCTTAAAGTAAATACAGTGTTTCATAAAGTGTTTTTCATGGTCATTCAATACATCCAATGTACCAGTAAGATGATCCAAAATATCATACTCCGATGATCGAGACAGATCACACTATCTCATAGTGATCATAATACTGCAACCTTATCAGATGGGATTCCAAATCTCATTACCGGTTGTGAATCAATTTAAGTATAAGATTTGTGACATATGTCTCCCGTATGTAGATCTCATCTACACGCATGTATTACATCTAATATACTTATAGGCTCTGGTTTATCTCATGAACCCTCATGTCATACGTATTGGTTATGTGCAAACAAGTAATAAAACACCATTTATCTCATGAAAAGAAAAAAAATGATTATATTGAAATAAATCAATTTATTACATCATCCACTGGATTGAGGCTATATAATCTAACACTTAGCTCATCCAACAAGCCATTTAAACCCCTAGATTTCCCCTAGTGGACAAGTTTTGTCTCGTGAGGGTTTTCAGCAAATAAATCCCACAAAATTCTTTTCATTTATATCCTCGGGTTTTTAACAAGCTAATAGAAATGAGAGAAAGTTTAGAAAACTATCCAATTGCTAAAAAAATTTCAATGATGCTAAAGTCCCGGAGTGTATGTGAATGGCTTTAGCCAACACTCGTACAGTTTTGGGTTCTAAGAAAACACAACTTTGGTCATCTTCTAAATCCATTTGTTTTGACTTCAGCCTCATAGTCATACTCTCGGAAATAAAATCGTTTAGATCTTCTGACTTATCACTCTATATGTGAGTATTGGTAAGGCAAAAGGACTCACATATCTTTTGAGAATGAAGAATTTTTGAAGAATTTATCTCATAGAAAAAACAACCATTTAACTAAGGGTGAAAATGCTCACTCAACATCTCACTTGTTTAACATCCTAACTTTTTCCTGAAATCCAATAGGTCTTTTATTGGTTGTAATGGGGTTAGGGGAAAGGGTTTGGTAAGAAAAATATGGAAAATGAGGTTTTAGGGTTTCTGAGAAGTTAAGGTCTTGAGTTTTCTTTGAAGGGTTTTTCTTTGATTCGTCTTCCCTTTTTTTTTCTTTTTCTTCGTAGTTTTTTTTTTTCTTGTCTTCCCGTGAATTTCGATTTTCCTTTCCTTTTCTTTTTTTTTTTTAGAAAACTTTTCCCTTGGATGGCTCATGTGAAGAATCAACAATGCACACTTCTTTCTTTCTTCGTCTTTTCCTTACACTTCTACAAAACATTCCTTACACTTCTAAAAACAACGGGTTGAAGGCTTTTGTTTGGGTGGAGAGGCTTTGGGGACTTTTAAGGAAAAATACATAAAGGATAAATGTTCAAAAATGGTTACTATGGAAATGTTTTTATGGGTAGGTTTTTAAGGCTTGGGGTTTTAATTCTAGATTGCCTATTATCACTTTACTAGGTCTAGAAAGGTGCTCACAAGCTACAAGTCAAGGTTAGTTCGCAATTTTTATGACACCTTCAATGGTTGGAAAGAAATAGGCACTAACGAGATAAAAGAAATGTGCCAAAAACTACGAGTTTGAGTAGCTCTTCATTCTACTCGGAATTAGCGCTAAAGAGTCCTTACCCTGAAGGAATAAAAAGGCTCTAAACTCAATTGATTTAGTCTCCACTAGTGATTTGTCAGGGTCACTTAGATGTGCCCACTCTTCATTTGGACTACACTCATGTGGCTAAATGTGCAAGAATTTTCCCAAGACTTGACTTTGTGATACTTTTTTTAGGATTTGGATAGTATGGTAAACTAAGATTTCGAAACTCATTAACAAGTTAAAATCCCATGGAAAACTATGGATAAATTATTTTATTTTTTAAGAAAAATTTTGATTTTTTTTAAAATTTTTTCTAAACTAAATATTTAGAGGCAAATACATGTGTGCAATGCAGTGCCACACCTCCGAACCTAAACCAAAGATTGTCCTCAATGATATGCAATGCGGAATGTGAAACGATAAATGGACAAGGAAAAAAATCGGAACGCCTTACCATGGGGTGATGCAACCATTGCTAAGTTTCATGTTGTGAGCCCGATGTGACCCTGAAAATTACTTATGCAACATACACAGGGTCCTGAAGAAGGGTCTCTTCAACATCCTTGCCCTTAAGTTCCATAAAAGGTTTTAACCTCTTGCTATTAACTTTCAAAACATCAACATTTTTGGGGTTCTCAATCTCAACTGCCCCATGAAAATAGACAGTGCGCACGATGAAGGTTCCAGTCCAGCGGGATCTCACTTTTCCTGGAAAGAGATGCAGGTGAGAATTATATAGAAGAACTTTCATGCCTGGTTCAAAGGATTTCCTCAAAATAGATTGATTATGGTTTTTCTTCATCTGATCCTTATAAATCTTGGCATTCTCATAGGCGCCATTTCTAAGTTCCTCCAGTTCATTGATATGCAAATTGCGTAGGCTACCAGCTTTAGGCAAATCAAAATTGAACATTTTGATGGCACAGTAAGCACTATACTCCAATTCTACCCGCAGATGACAAGCTTTACCAAAGAACAATCGATATGGAGACATCCCGATTGGGGCCTTGTAGGCAGTTTGATAGGCCCATAAAGCGTCTATCAATCTTGAAGACCAGTCTTTCTGGGTAGGATTGATCGTCTTTTCCAAAATTTACTTTATTTGCCTATTGGACACTTCCACCAGTCTGCTAGCATGTGGGTGATATGGAGTAGCAATCTTATGAGTGATGGAATATTTTTTCATCAAATTCTCGAAGGTGCTATTACAAAAATGACTCCCACCATCACTGATAATTCCCTGGGGTACCAAATCTAGAAAAGATGGTTTCTTTAATAAATTGATAACCACGTGACGATCATTCATTCTAGTTGAAATCGGCTCTATCCATTTGGAGACATAATCTACAGCAAGCAAGATGTATAAGTTGCCAAAGGAACTAGGAAATTGACCAATGAAGTCTACGCCCCAAACATAAAAAATTTCCACAATAAGCATCAGATTCAAAGGCATCATGTTCCTCTGCGTAATTCTGCGTAATTTCTGGCAACGCTCATAGTGCAAACAAGAGGTGTGACAATCCTTGAAAATGGTGGGCTAGTAAAATATGCACCTTTGCAGCGGTCTTCCTAGACCTAAAATACCCATCGTAGGCGTGGTCATGTCAGAAGGATATCACACTTAAATAGTCCTATTTCGGAATGCATCTCCTAATAATCTGGTCTGGACAGTACTTGAATAGGTATGGGTCATCAAAGAAAAAATGTTTAACCATAGACAAAAACTTTGACCTATCCTGTTTGGACCAGTGATCGGGAATCTGTCTAGTGACTAGGTAGTCAACGATATCCGTAAACCAAGGGAAATAGGAAACTCTCAGTAACTATTCATCCGGGAAACTCTCACTCAATAGGATGCTCTCATGCTGGGGGTCAGTAAGTAATCGGGAGAGATGGTCAGCTACAACATTTTTAGAACCTTTCTTGTCCCGAATCTCAAGGTCAAACTCTTGTAGCAACATAATCCACCTAATCAGATGAGCTTTCGTATCTTTTTTCATTAATAGGTACCTAAGGGCCGAATGATTGGTGTAAACTATGGCCTTAGATCCAATCAGGTAGGGTCTAAACTTCTCTAGGGCAAGGATGACAGCTAACGGCTCTTTCTCTGTGGTTATGTAATTCAGCTGAGCACCATTCAAGGTCCTACTGGCATCATATATGACATGGGGCAATTTGTTTACTCTCTGTCCCAGCTTAGCCCCAAGAGGATGGTCAGAAGTGTCACACATAAGTTCGAAGGGAATTGTCCAATCAGGTGGCTTTATTATTGGGGTATAGGTCAATTCCTTTTTCAATTGTGCACATGCTTGTAGGCAAGGTTTATTGAAGACAAAAGGCACATCCTTGGATAGCAGATTGCACATGGGTGCAGTTATCCTGCTAAAACTCTTAATGGACTATCTATAAAAACCTGCGTGGCCCAAGAAAGATATGATATTCTTCATCATTTTTTACGGTAGTAGGTTGGAAATGAGATTAATTTTGGCCTTGTCGACATCGATGCCGTTCTCAGAAATAACATGGCCTAGGACAATTCCTCTTTTCACCATAAAATGACACTTCTCCCAATTCATAACAAGACTCTCCTTTTGACGTCTCACCAAAACAAGGTTCAAGTGATGCAAACATTCTTGGAAACTACTCTCGTGGACCGAAAAATAGTCCATAAACACCTCTAAAAATCGCTCAATCATGTCCGAAAATATGCTCATCATACACCTTTGAAATGTCGCAGGTGCATTGCACAGCCCAAAAGGCATCCGCCGGTAAACGAATGTACCGAAAGGACATGTAAAAGTTGTCTTATCCTGGTCCTCAGGTGCTATGGGTATTGGATTATAGCCGGAGTATCCATCAAGGAAACAATAAAAGGCATAATCGGCTAGTCTCTCAAGCATCTGGTCCATAAACAGGAGGGGAAAATGGTCTTTACGGGTGGCCGAGTTCAACTTTTTATAGTCAATGCACACTTGCCAGCCCGTCTGGGTCCTTATGGGCACTAACTCGTTCCCCTCATTCTTCACAACAGTTATCCCGGACTTCTTTGGCACAACCTGGACTGGGCTCACCCATGAGCTGTTCGAAATAGGGTAAATGATACCTAAATCCAACAATTTCAGAACCTTCACTCTTACAACATCCTTCATTGATGGATTAAGACGCCTTTGTCATTCTCTGAAAGTTTTTGCATTTTCTTCCAAATGGATCCGATGTTGAACCACAGATGGACTTATTCATTTTATATCGGCAATTGTCCAGCCTATAGCCTCTTTGTGATCCTTCGGGATCTCAATCAATTGTTATTCCTGTACTTTTTCTAGGTCCAAGGCTATAATGATGAGGAAGGTCTTAGCTGGGCTTAAAAACACATACTTGAGGGTGTCAGGTAGTGGTTTTAGGTCAAGCTTGGTGTCGGATGTGAATTTTGACGACCCCCAAGAAAGACATGGCTCAAGAAATCTCCATTCATCTAAATATGCTATTTAAAATTTACATCAAAAATGAAGATTCCTGCCACCGTCAAAATCGATGGATCACGATCGCCAGCTACGGTAATGGCCGTAACACCGTTTTTCGACGAAAACCGAAGACAAATGGGAGAAAATAAGTGGGTCGGTTCTTCCTCTCTTCTAATGTGCTGCCTGCAACATACGACGGTTGTCCTGTCACATTGATTTGGGTCTCTTTGGGTCTCTTTGATGATGGGTCAATTCAAGGTAATGAGTTAAAGTCCAAATAAAGGTTAATCCTCACATAGCATAATCATGATATATCCAAGAAAGAGAAAGTAACTAAAATAAAGAAAATAAAAGGGGGGAGGTGACAAATATTTAAGAAAAGGAAAGGCCCCGTTCTCGAGTACCCCCCCTTTCTAATCCCTTGGCAAAATAGGGTTTAAAGATTGATTTTTCAAACCAATATGATGATGCAAATGAGATTTTGACTTGTGATTTTTGTGTTTTTAGTGTGCGATACACGAGTGATAAAAGTTAAAGGCCGATAGGCCGTAGTTAACTGAAGGTGGCCAATGGGCCAGTGTTTGTTTTAGGGTAGTCAATGGGCCGTGATTGTTTAAAAGTGTGTGCGAAATCACTTATCTCATCTCATCATTCTCATTCATTCAATTTTAGAAATCAGTTCTTCGTTCCTTTTATCATTAAGTTTGATTAAATATCTGGCACCTAAGGTGGAGGGAGAACTAAAGGAAAATT
Organism: Persea americana; assembly: GCA_029852735.1. Classification (NCBI taxonomy): domain Eukaryota; kingdom Viridiplantae; phylum Streptophyta; class Magnoliopsida; order Laurales; family Lauraceae; genus Persea; species Persea americana. The sequence goes on from CM056816.1 coordinate 24,092,758, forward strand.
CTTTTTGGGTTTATTTTGTTGGTTTTATAGTTTTTATGGATTTTTTTTATTATTTTGGGGCTAGAAGGGCCTAACTAGGAGATTGTTACTTGGACTTACATGATTAATACTTTCTTACTGATCATCATATTAACCCTAACCTAAGGTCCTAGACCGCCCACATTAGCTTTCCCAGTCCCTAACGGAACAAGAAAAGTGATGGGATGAAGCCTAATGCTCTAATCTATCTAATGGGGAAATCCGATCTAATCCGAGGGTGTGGACAACCTAAGTTTGATGGTTTTAGCGCCTAAGTAGTTGGTTAAGTGTGATTTTTAATTGGTTCAGTTGATTAAGAATTAGATTAAGGATGGATTAGGGCTGTCTTAGGGTTTTGTTTAAGTTGTTTAAGGTTTTGGAATTTCAAGTCTTACTTTAAAGGATAAAGTGATATCGAAATCGGTGAAACGAGGTTGGCAAAGGAGTTGGACGCACACATAGTGGCGCCTAGGTCACCTTGGTGACTTGGGCACACAGACAGTGGCACCTGAGTGGCTGCTTCTGAGTGGTTTGGCTAGCGACGATGGTATTGACTTGATTTTTGGAATTTGCGGAGTTTTTGCTTAGGGTAAGTTTCGGTTTTAGTGTTGTTTTAGATTATGGATTATTTTATTTTAATAATTTTAAGTCTGGAACTCGAAACGCAACTGAACTTCACAACTTGGGCCAGACAGGGGACTTGGGCGCGCCTAAGTAGTTCTGTGCACTTGGGCGCACTAGCACTGGCGTCCAAGTTATAACTTGATACTCTTCGATCGTCTGACTTTGGTTCGAGGTTCCAGATGGATTTAAGTTAATTGAAATTTTAATTTCTAGGCTGTTATTGGTTTTGTGAAGGTTGTGAGATGTTGATTAAGGTCGAAATTTGAAGTGAATAGGGGTTTAGTGGTCTCGGAGTTGGAATGGGACTTGGGCGCACACAGTGTGGTGCCTAAATGTTCTGGGTGACTTGGGCGCACCTATAGCGGCGCCTAAGTGGCTGTCTTATGGGGCTCGGTTATTTCTGGACTCGCTCACTTGGATTTGGAGTTTCAGGTGATCTATGTAAATAAATCCTGAATCCCGAATTGGTTTTGAGTCTCTGGACCCTAAGTGCGATAATTGATAATTGTTGGACTTCGGGAGTCGAAATGCGACCGAGACTCATCTTGGGGTTAGACCAGGGAGTTGGGCGCACTTGTGTGGGCGCCTATGTATCCGGGGTGACTTGGGCATAACTGTAGTGGCAGTTTATTGGGTAGCTACGAGTTCGTTGGATTCTAGGGTGTTTCTAAGTCGGTTCGGGAAATTTGGCTCATGTCGTGAGTGAGGGATGTTTTTATTCTCTGGATGTGATTTGTCTATCGTTTTAATTAGGTTTTTATTAGGGTCTTAATTAGGGATTGGTAATTAGGGTTTTTATTAGTTTAGGGCTTGTTAACTAGGTTTATGGTTTGTTGAATAAGTTGGTTAGGTTATGTTTTGTTAAATAAGTTGGCTAGGTTATGTTAATTAGGATTTGGATGAATTAGGGTTTTAATTAGGTCTTTTATTTATGGTTCGATTAATTAGGTATTTTAATTAAGATTTATGAGGTGATTAGGATTTTTGATTAATTAAGGATTTTGGATTAATTAGGGTGATGATTAATTAACTTTTGGGTGAGTTAAGCTTTAGTCCTAATTAATTAGGACTTAATTCTAATTGGGATTAAGATTTAGCCTTAAATGGGATTAGGATTAATTAGGGCTTTATTAATTAGGGTTTTGTTAATTAGGGATTGATTAGAGGTTTTTAATTAATTAGGGTTTTATTAATTAGTGATTGATTAGAGGTTTTTAATTAGGGATTTTAATTAATTACGGTTTTATTAATTAGGGATTGATTAGAGGTTTTTAATTAGGTTTTAATTCGAGTTTGATTAGGTATTTTAATTAGGTGTTTTAATTAAGTGTTTTAAATTAGGTTTGATTATAGTTTGCATAAAGTTTTAACTATGAATTTTCAATTGATTAGTTAGATGTTTAATTAAGGTTTTAGTTAGGACTTGATTAGGGTTTTTGGATTAAAGGTTCTTAATTATGGATTTTAATTATGGTTTAATTAGGGTTCACTTAGGCATCTTGTCTAAATGTTTTAATTAGGGGTTGGAATTAAGGATTTATTAATTTATGGACTTTTTTAGTTAGGGATTTGCTAATTGAGGATTCTTTTAATTAGGGGTTCGAATTAAGGATATTAATTAAGGTTTGAATTAAGGTTCAAATTATAGTTTTAAGTAGGGTTTGGAATAAAGGCTTAAATTAGGTTTTAATTAGGTGCTTGTTTATTAGAGTTTCTATTAATTGAGAGGTTAATTCAGATTAGTTAATTAAGTTTTAGGGTTTGGAATTTTTTTAAGTTAATTAGTAGATTAATTAGTTTGCCGTTTTTAATCCACTTAGGCACAAACAAGGCAGTCTAGGGTCACCTGCCTAATAACTATTATTTCTGGATTTTGTTGATTTCCTTTAATCTTTTTTGTTTTCTCTCTTCTCTAATTACTAAAGAGTAAGATGAGAGAAGAAGAATTTTATGGTTTTGTAATTTTTTTGGTGTTCTATCTGATATTGATGCAACCTAACCTAATGTGTGTGACAATTTAATAATTTAGAGAGCAAAAATTCAGCAAACAACCAGGTCTATTGTCATGACCCCGGACTGGGACCCCGTCCTAATCCAGCATCGCGGCGCGGCGGGCTAGAAAATTCCTCCCCACACGTGCTGATTAGTTTCCCACAAGTTTCCGCGGTGAGGATTCCACTCGAATCACACATTTTCAATACATTTGCGAAAGCGTGTAGCAAACACTCAATCAAATCACTTTCAAGAAAGAGAAAGTATAGATACATTCATAGACTCATGTCAGAGAGAGAGAGAACATCACTAGCATACCCATAGTTAAGTTAAAGTTTACATCACATCCCAAGCAAGATTAAGTTTTACATATTCCCTAAAAAGAAATAAGCCAACATTGGCTAATAACAAAGTCCCAAAATAAGAGTTGATTGATTCCCAAAATGTTACGCCTCTTGCCCCAACACGATGCCTAAATGACATCGTTGGGCTGCCACTCTTGCCCAACGGGCTGCTCAACTATCACCTCCTCACATGCCTCCTCGGTGGCAACATTACCTGGATCTGAGCACCAAAAATGAAGGGTCAGACACGACGGTTTGGCAGGTAATTGAATCAAGTATAATCATGCTATAAATCAATAATTTGCAATTTATAAAACAAATATGATGGAAAGAACCCAAATAAAAATAAATAGCTCGAAACAACATACTTTGTAAAGTCACATGATAAATCACGATACACATTTTAAATAAACCTTGGCAACCACACAAAGCTATATTCTCTGTCATACGAGGTAACAAGAGCACTCACGATATAAATTTTCCGTCACACAAGGTGAAAGGGAGCACAAAATCATGACCCAGTATAGCCGGGCATCACTCACGAGTCCCGCCGCGGAACAGGCTAAGTAACACGCATGATATTCCAAGCTGCAGTTGGCACGAAATATTTAAGGACTCAAGGCAGTTGATCAGACCGCAAGGTCGTCCAAGCCGAGTGGTGCCGACAAGAACATAAATACACACTAACTTTCAAAATCATGCTTACTATGTTTAAATTTGGGAACTACTCACACTATATCAAGAATACACGCTGATTCACAAGAATTCACGAGTAGTAGTCCCGACACGATGTGTATAAAACACGGTTCACACAATGAATCTCAAAACGAGGTTTTTGGTTTTAGAATACACACGTTCATTTCACAGTACCCCATCAATTCCTTGGGACCATAACCGTTGAGTTAGTATACACTTTGAGGTCCTATGTCGTTCATTCATTTAGATGGTGCCCAATTTTTAACAACATTTAAGATATCAATATATATGCATCAACTAGGAAGGGTCCAAAAGGAATCGGAATTGAAAACTCCACTGTTCTCTTCATTTTAGAATTCTGGGTGAAGTTGGTCACCTGTCGGTTGGCCATCGGCAAGCCGACCCTGAGCAGGTCGGTTAGCCGAGTGCTGACCAAGAGCTAACCGCCCCATCAGGACAGGGAAACAACATTCTGGAATTGGAACCGAGGATATTCGGTCACCTGTCGATCGACAGAGACCTTAAAATTTGAAAAATGCAGCATTCTGGAAATGGAACCGATGTTGTTCGGTCACCTGTCGGTTGGCAGTCGGCTAGCCGACCATTGACCAATAACTGACCGACCAGCTATGGGAATACATTTCTGAAGCTGTTTTCAATCCTTTCTTTCCTCCATCACTTCTCCTTATCACCCCTCCTTTCCTGCACGAAAATGAGCCTACATGCTCCTCCATTTTCATCAACCACTCATTCACAACAATACTCCAAAATTCCTCATCCAAACCTCATACAAATTCAAGTTTCACATTCTAACAATTGAAGCATGAAAATCCCAATTTAAATGAACCAACTCTAAAACAGAATTCCATGAAATAAATTTCAGCATATGAACAATAAAACATGTGTTTAGTGAACTGAACACTGAAACAAAATAAGATTAAACCAATGCAGTGTGGATAAGAATAAACCACCTTGGTACATGTTTTCAACCCTCAACACTAATGCAGACTCAGCTAACTAATTATTAGAAGTCGCACTTCCAATATAATTAGTAACTTTCTATTTCTTTCCTTTTTGAGGTCAAGTAGAATTACTAATAATCTATTATTAGTGTCCTTCTCTTCCTACTAATTATTAGAAGTCGCACTTCTAATATAATTAGTAACTTTCTATTTCTTTCCTTTTTGAGGTCAAGTAGAATTACTAATAATCTATTATTGGGCTAGCGTGGGGACCATTAGGGATTCCATAGAATGTTGGCTCCAACTGGTATACCCTGACCCCACATCTCGTGTGCAATCCAGGCCCATAGAAAATTGCAAATGACTCCACTAAACAAATGCAATTGAACTCCAATCTTAGGAATAAATTACAAGAAGACCCTAAACTTCCTTATGACCACAAATAGGTCCCTCTATCCATATCCATGGATCAATTGAATCGAGTCTGTCCAACCAATTTAGATCCACATCTTATTATCCTTGAGACCCAATCAATTACAGTGATTATCAGTACCATCCAATTAACTCTTAGTTGAGATAAGTGCGGACTTACTAATGATAATCCATTAATTGGCATAAGAGGATAATGAGGATAGATTCTGTCATGACAATTAAATGTTCCCACGGTCCTATCACCACATACCCAAGACACCGAAGTGTTTTGAATCCACACTGCATTTAGTTGATTTAAAAGTAAGAAATCAACTCATAATTCCAAACATGTGTTGAATTATGGGTAACTAACTAAATTGTCGGGGTTTGACATTTATCACACCATGTTTTCAACCCATTTGTCGGGGTTTGACATTTATCACATCAAACACGGTAACTAACTAAATGTAGTGTGGAGGGTTGAAAACGAGTGCTAAGGTGGAAAAGGAGACCTGGGCGCATACACAGAGGCGCCTAAGTCACTTAGGACAGGCTGTGGCGCCTAAGTCACTTTCTGTGAGGTTTTTAGAAAGGTTTAGTGTATCACAATGCACTTATGTAATTCTTGGTGTTGTTTTCAACTTCCAACAGTTATTACAAGTGCCTAGTATGAATTATAGATGGCAGGGTTTTCGGATTTGAGAAATATCAATGCGAGAACCGAGATCCGGAGGGCGGATCCTAGTCATTGAGGACTTGGGCACACCTACAGTGACACCCAAGTAGCAATCTGGTACTTTTCAAGCCTTCATAAAGTATTCTAAGTTATTTTAGTATTTTTAGTGTGGTTTCTGATGCACAATCACATATCCGAATGCCTTGATATTATTGTAAATGATAGGGGTTTCAGATCTGAAAGCAATCAATATGGAAATCGAGATCTGAAGCCATATCTCTATTCCGAAGCACTTGGGCACGAAGGACTTGGGCGCACCTATAGTGGTGCCCAAGTGCTTCTTTTCTAATTTTTTTTATCTTCATATCTGAATTTCTAAAAAAATGGCTACCCTAATGATGAATGCAAGATCTAATGCAAGCTACGAATTAACGAATGCTGATCTACGAGATGCACAGATCCTAAACATGTTTCTATATGCAATATTTAATGAAAAGTAATTAGAAAGAAAGGGATCTAGGGTTACCGATGTGTAGTTTAGTCCCTTGATGTTCTAAGTCAGAGCTTCCGCGAGGTCCATAGTCTTTCTTCTCCAAAAGCTTCTTCTCCCCTCTCTAGATCTAGTGTTCTTGACACTTCAAGGAAGAGGAGGTTATCCCTAATGCTCTCTCTTGGAATAATGGAGGCTAAGAGATGTTTATATAGAGGTTTGGGGCGTGCAAGAGGGGCTAGGGCTTCTGTTTGCATGAGCTTCTAGAGGTTCCATGCATCCCAAGGTGGATATAGGGTTTTGGTGGACTTGGATGCAAGCACAGGTGCACCCAAGTGTGTTATATGAGTTGGGCGCACACACTGGGCATGTGCGCTCAGGTCTTGTTTTTAGGGTTAAATGGATATAGGGTTTAGTTCATATTGTTTTTGGGCTGAGATCAGGCCGAAACTATGAAAAGCAGAGTGGACACACCTAAATATGCACCTGAGTGCATTTCGAAGGTGACTGGGTACTTAGACGCACCTGTGTGCGTGCCCAAGTATAGTTTTGGACATGGGCGCACCTCTATTTGCGCCCAAGTACATTTACTGCGGGGCCGCTAGGGTGGTCTTTCGGCGGCCATATCTTTTGATCCGTCGGTTGGATTTGTACGTTCTACATATCGTCGGAAAGATCTCGGGACTTAGAACTCATTGGTCCATGCACCTTACTGATCAGAGGTTAGAAAAGGAAAGGGTATTTGGATCAACGATTCTATTGTCCTAACTCATGCTAATCTTATCGTACTTAAGCAAACTAAGTGTTTTCTATGCCACGATCAACTTAAGTGTGTCCTAAGTGGTCTGGATCAACTTAAGTGTGTCCTAAGTGGTCCGGAAAAGGTTTGAGTAGTGTCGTGGTTCGTTTCTTGTGTGAGTAGTGGTTTTGACTCGGAGTCTCGACGCGATTCGGCTTTTCTCTCACGAATTTCTAGAAATCGTCGAACGAAGTCTAAAATGATTAACAAGCATATTCATCGTCGTTAATTAATCTGAATTATGCCATTAATCATTCAATTATGGGTGAAATGGGGGCACCGCATATATGATAGGTATTTAAGGCTATCATAGGGGCCAAATAAGGTGTCTACAATATGCCCCTCTTTGGAGAATAACATCTGGAGGGTTATGCTCCAAAGAAAGTAGACACACCACTCATGACTCACGGGAGCTTTTGAGCTCACAGAAGTAGCCACCTACGGATGTATGCAATTGCAAACTCATTCTAAAGGTGACGTTCACTTTTCTAGGATCAATTCTAATTCAGGGGAAAAAGAAAAAAGAAGAAGTTACATGCCTACTGATTTGATTGGAAACCTGAGATTTGTGCCTCGATGCCCGTGGTATTGCCATGTGGTCAGCTAGGAATTGTGCCCCGGTTGATTAATTTGAGATGATGGTGGGAACTGTGCCCCAGTTGTCTGAATCAAAAGTCACTCTTTCGATTGGCTTGGTCACTATTAGAATTTCATTTGTTATTGCAATAGAGTTCAGTTCAAATTGTCACATATAACATCTTTTAACTTTCATCCATAGTTGAATGCTTAAGGCATGATTGAAACTAACTAACAATAATGGGGATCTTGAAGGCAATCACAAACATAGTTCAAGCAATAGTGTGAGTGGATGTGAGAATGAGATGCATTTTTGAAAAGATGCTTGATTTTGAGATTTAGGTATGCATCGAAAAAGATAAATCAATGGAAGACGGTCACCGGAATAACCGTCACTCTTTAGGGATCTTGGTCTTCACCCAAGCTTAAATGAGAACCCGGGAGCGGATTCAATCATTCTTTTCATGCTTATCATGGAGAGTTTTGGGCTATAGGGATTCCGTCCTCCAACGTCAAGATTTGAGTCGGCGAACACCACAATTCATGAGAACACAGTATTATTGTTTTCCAAACGTGAGGTAAAATCATGAAAACAATAGTAAGGGATACTTACCTTGAGAGCTTTCGATAAATCTAATGTTGGGGATCATTGCGGCCTTCTTTTGTTGTTGATTTATGGAGATTTGTGTCATTAATCTCCACCAATGTGGCTTGAATCACCTTCGATGCTTTTATCGTTGGATTGAAAACTTGCAGTGAACAAACACTAAAAGATTCTACATTTTCTTCGTTAGTACATGATTTCTATAATTTGCAGAGGTAATCATTCCAATTTTATAGATGGTGATGACATGAGATATAATGCACAATGTATGTGTGATGGGACTGAAGTGTATACGATAAGCTTTCATGTGATGGGATAACGTTTGGTGCGCAAGCTTTTGCCACTTATTTTCTTTTGTTATTCTTTTTCTTTCTCTCCTTTTTTTTTCTGTTTTTTGTTTTTGTTTATTCAGTGTAAGGACCTGATTTTTTAACCCTAGGGTTAGCACTAGTAATTATGTGGTTAGAATTGGTAAGTGGGGATTAGAGGCCATTTGTGGTGTTTTCTGTGTTAGGATAATCTTTGATCAGCTTTGAGGAGTTTTGAGAGTCTCTGAGTCTAGTTTGACCCCTTTTTAGAACCCATCTGTGTTTTCAATTGAGACCAAGAGATTATTCATAAATTCTAACAAAATGTCATTCTAAGCCTATTTGATCTAGATTATCATTCCAGAAAAGCTTTGTTTTCAACTAGAATCCATTTGAGACCCTGAAACCCTTCAGTTGACCATTTCCGTCATAATTGATAGGCTTTGACCAAACAATTGACTTTTTCATTGGAATCCTGAATTGAGTGTCTCTTGAGCCCAAAAATTAGATCTCAACCTTCCTAACAACTTTCATGTTTTGCCCGAATTCATTCGAGGCCCAAAACGCCCAATTTGACCCCTGGCACTCTTTTTTAGGCAAATACCGCAGTCTGGAAAATATTAACTTCTGTCCCCGATCTCAGAAAATTATGATTCTTAGCTCGCTGGAAAGTCCTTCCCTAGACCTGTAATTCTTCTTCTTTGAGCTATTCCTTTCGAGGTCCTGAAGACCTTCGTTAACTCGCTCCAAAATCGGCTTAGGTGGTAGCAAACTCACATCATAGGTCTTTGTGCAAAATATCTCACCTACCCCTACTAAGCATTGAATGCTCCCACCTACCCCCACTAACTTTTACTACTTTCATTGCTTGCTCATTTGTAACCGGCCGGTGAACATGAGAGAGTTTTCTCTCTTCTCTTCTCTTCTCTTCTCCTTCCATGTACTACAAGAAAAAAAGGCTTTTAGTGGGGGCCGCAGGGGGCCGCTAAAACACACAATGGCAGCCACTATAGCCTATAGAGGTGGCTAGGCTTGTCCCCGCCTGTCGTCGCTATATAGTCTGTGGCTAAATGTTTTAGCGGCGGGCGTGAATTTTAGTGAGGGACAGGGGCCACCGTTGAAAAATTTTGTGAGTTGCTCAAACAATGAAATAAGCTTTTAGCAGCAGCCAATAGCTGATGGAAAAAATAGAAAAGGTTGTTGCTAAAGAATTATAAAAAAAATGAAAAAAATATTTTAGCGATGGCTAGCTGGCCACCACTAAAACTAGTAATTTCTTTTTAAAAAATTAATTGCATTTCCTGTAAATTAACTTGTTTTCGGTACATAAAACTGTTTAAACCAAAGTATGCAAAAAATAATTAAAACATGCTATTTATAACAACTTAATTTATATACTTTATTTATTATATAACCAAATTGTACGTTACAAATCATTATCATAATACAACATTGTTTCAACTAAAAAATTACAATAATGCTTTTCTTGTTGCCTCTGTATTTCTTCCAAGTATGCACACCTATTTTCATTTTGTTTTATCTTCAACTCCTGTATTTGCGCCCATCTTCGTTTTGCTTTACCTTCAACTCCTCCACTTGATGACACAATGACTAACTGCCTGAGATATCATGCATATAAATGCCTAAAGAAGCAGATACACGACTGAAGATAAATTTAGTTCAATTCCTATGGAGTTTGGTTTGAAGTATAAGCAATGGGGGCCCAGCATGGGCTAAATATGACGGTCATTTTTCCCATCAACATCATACTGATGATAGGCTAGCATATATGAACAACTCCTACTACTATAATACTAATGATAACATCTACATTTCAAACTAGAAAAGCCAGCTCCAATCACTCCATGTATTCAACACTTTAACAACTGCAAAAAAAACTCAACAGTATATAGAGATAAAAGAATATGGGTGGGAACAAAATATTATTGTGGACACCATCCCCTTTTTGGACCACTGTTTTATGGGAACATTATTAGCACATGCAACTTCTCATCCACCAACCATAAGAACAAATAAATTTTTAACCAACACCAACCATCGCCAACTATAACTTCTCATCCACCACCATTCAAACACATCCCATTGCCCACTCTCCTCCATCTCTATCACCAATAATACATCGCTTAAACAATTTATAACCATGCTATTTCATAAACCAAAGGGCAGAAAAATTCATGAAAATCATTATAAAGACTCACCTAATAACTACTGTTGATGAGTGCCCAATACCATCCATGGTACATGAGCAAGCCACTGTTCAATTGATTTACACCATTCATCTTCTCCCATTTAATATTTTTGTCTCTCATTAGCGAAATTTCATCATACCTATAACATCATCGTCATCATCTGACATATATAACCAAGTTAAAAAAGAGACCAACATTAGAAATCACAACAAAAGAAATATAATGTCTACTCCCAAACTACAAAAGGAAAAGATTATATATTAGTAAACCTAAGTACAAAAGACACATAACTTACCTCATCCAATTTTTCATATAAGTATATATTTGTTTGAAATATACCAAATCTAGAAAAATCAAACAAAACAGAGATGTTAAACAAATAACATTGCACATACTACTGATGATCAAAGTTCATTACAAATCTTGTCTTTATAAGCAACAAAATCAGAAATCTATATCAGAACCACATATAGGATTCTCCTAAGGAACATGAATTCCATCAAAACTATGACATTAGACTAATATAATATCAATAGTATCACATTTACTCTAGAATGAAACAAAGAACTATTCATAAAGTCTTAAATAGATTATCTAACTGCTCCCTAATCACTCATCTGCTCTCTGCAATCCAAAGACAGATAAATAGTTAGATTATCCTCTTACAAACGATATAGACGCAATGAATACTAATAATAGATAATAAATAAGTAGACTTACACTTTCAAAAGGATCCTGTTGCTGGCTAGACATTTGTTGCATCATCTCCTCCATAGTTGCACTCATCCTCTCTTGCATCATCTTCATTTCCTCCACTTGATGATACATATTGTTAAATTCAGTACGCATTGTCTCATAATTTGCTCGAGATTGGCTTGATGTAGATCCAAAATTTGAAGTGGGAGTCGGACCTAGCCCGTATCCACGCACACGACCACTCGCTCTGGTCCCATCACCTGGGTATAGATGTCATCATCTATAGTGTTAGAAGGTCCCTCCTCTTGCATTTCGATCCGCTGTCTAAACTTTGACTACATTAAAAAGAAAATAATTAGCGACATTATGTATAAAATTAAAATTAATTGTTAAAATTGACATCTTACATACAATAATTTCTGATGATTATTCATCAACAGGAGTTCCGTCCTTGCATGTATGAGTGCGAATAAAGAGATCCGCTCGAGAAGGTATACTCCCGTCGGTCCTACTATGAGTCTATACTTGTACAAGGTTAATTTCATTAAAAACCTGTATGCCAATCTAAATTCTAAAACATTTTAATATAATGAAACTACATACCTCTTCGTCTTTATATAGAGCAAAACTCTTCGTCCCCCTAGTGTGTTTCGTTTTCTGGCAACTACGATTGGCCTTATTTTTCTCACATACAATCTACATATCTTAAGTGACAATGCAACATTTTAAAGAAGTAAGCAAAAGGACCCCTTTGGGAGAACTTTTTAACCATGGTTTCATACCCACACCTCTAGATTGCCCCAATGTCGCACAAGCCAAGCCCAATCATCAACCGAGAGATCGGGGGGTGGGGGTTGAAGTCGTTCCCCATCCGTGTTCCATGGAGAATAACACCTATCCTTCAAGGCCTTTCTATAATCCTTATATTTTTTTGTCTAAACTTTGCATAATCCACTTCTTCCTTTCCTCATCAACCAAAGCAAACTCCTAAGAGGTAGAAAATAAGGAACACATCAAAATAACTAATATGTTGAAATATTCATTACCATTTACCTGAATGTGGCTCCACATCTTCTCTTTTGCTTGCTCTAGAATTCTTGCCCATTTCTTCACCTGCAAAGGTGCATTACTAGGAGACCTCACAACTATGCCACTTAACGTGGAAAAAGACTTAGCATTTTCTCCAGTTGGTTGTCCCTCTACATTAAATTGTATAATTAACTTATCGCCAGGTCGCCTGTTGAACAACTTAATGCCTCGTGTGCGGCGTCGAGTCCTCTTTTGCCCATTGCAAGAACCTAAAAGAAAAAAAGAAAAAGAAAAATTAAAAAAAAATGTTAGTAAGTATATAAGAGTTCCAACATCATACACTACTAATCAATAATCCGGTGTACACTAGTTTAACAATTTAAATAATCTTACTAGAGTTGTTGGTAGTCTCCCCAACTTCTACAGGGGAAGGCTGACCCTAGGTTTCAGATGCGCTCGATGGCTGTACTGAAGAACTTTGATCGTATCTGTCATTGCGTCAACGGATCATTGCATTCTAATTAATTTTAGAGACACAAAATGAAATATACGTCATCATTAATATGAATTTCAATTAAATAAGTAGACACTAAAGGAGTACTAATGTATATCTACTCATATTTTTATACTCTTACATTTTAAAAAGATTGCATGAATAATAAACATCATCAATAAAGGTTTTAATAATAGCCATCATAGCGCATACAAATCTGATAAAAAAGATTGGAAAAAGAAAAATAACCACTACATTACTATATATTTCAAATGTAATTAGGAGGATATAAAAAACGCAACCTCAACTTCATTAGCTGCTACCTATCTCAATCGTCATCGTCAATAAATGTATCATTTCCATCACCATCATCAGTAGCGGTATCTTCTCCATCCCCATCATCAATAAATGCATCATCTCCTTCATGTTCTTGGCTTTGATGAGGAAGTATCATCTTTGCATCGATGACCACTACTTCGATATTAGGTCTACTCCAAGTGATAACATCATCTATGGTGTCTACCGTGTCTGTAGAGTCAATGTCCAACCCAGTTTCAGTTTGTTAGCACGGCTCCACTTTTGGCCCCATATTGTATAAATCTCGAGGTTGTATCGTTATCACGACACGCCAATTGGTCTCGATGGTGTCTTCGACATAGAAAATCTGTCGTGCCTGATTTGCAAGAACAAAGGGTTCATTCGTATTTAAGGTCCATGTGATATCCACATAGGTGAACCCATACTCATCTTGCTTGATTCCCCTACCACTACGGTTCATTACATCCCACCAATCACATTTGAATAATATAACCCGATTTTCACTGATATACTGTAACTCCATAACATCGTTTAAAACACCATAGCAGCCAACATTGCCAGTCATCAGGTTCAGGTCTTTCGCGCTTCCAAAGCTTGATGTCTCTGCATTTACGAAAACTCCACTATTTTGAGTTTTTCTTTGTCTCTCGCGATCTTTTGTATGAAATCTAAACCCATTCACGATGTACCCTTTAAATAGCTAATGATTGGAGTTGTCCATTTACCTGTTCACCATTTCCTTTCATCTGTGAAACCTATTAAGATTGGCGAAAGAAATTAGTACCATTAGTTCTCCACAACTATGAATACTCTTAATAAGAAAAATGTATATGATTGAAAAACACTTACATGGTGTTCAAACCAATTACCAAACTCCTTAATATGGGTGCGGTCCGCATCCCTAGCACTTATGTGACCACTATGATCATCCTTAATCATTTGCTTATGTATCCTACACAATAATACATTTTATCATAATCCAAACGAGGGGGAAGCATTAAGTTTACTATCCATATATCGCTTTCTTTGATTCTGAATAAGTAGTCTTACTGAACAAATGGGACAACTTCATCACAGTTGTTCAACACGTATAGAAGAGCTCGTTCCCACTCATATGTGCTAAGTGTGCACGAGGTTGCCTTTCCTAAAGCACGACCAGTTCCTGCGAAAATGGAAAAGTCTCCATTGATTCATCATCACCACCATCAAAATTACGTACTGGCAGGTTGAACCTTCTCTCAACCTCAGGCAAAGTGTCAGACCCCGACCCAGGTTTTTATTTTAATCATGATTAGTCTCTAAATGGGATTAGAGGACGATTAGATTGAATTTTTAGTTAGATTAGAATTTTGAATAGCTTTGGGGAGTTTTGAGAGCGTTGAGTCTGGTTTGACCGGGTCCGGGGTGACCCGTGTGACGCATGTTAGTGTGGGAAATTTGATTTTTGATTTTGGAAAATATTGATTTCTATATTTTTAGATTTGTTATTTCGAGCACAACAACTTTCATGTTTGTTCCGTTTGCATCCGAACCCTAGAAATTACGTTTTTCGAGAAAAAGGGCAAAACAATCTTTTTACACCCAAATCTGCGCACAAATTTTGAAATTTGAAAATCATGAGGAAAATATACTTTTTGAAAACTAGATTTTTCGACGATCATTTTTCTCTTCTTTGTCAAGTTCATCTGGGACCCACAAATAGGAGTTTAGGCCTTTGGAACTTTAAGGGCCAATGGGGCCCACAACTTGCCCATTTAAATAAGAACCCACGTTGGCACCTTTCACCTTCTTCTTCATTTTCATTTCTCTGTTGCAATGAAACCAAAGAAAAATCCTTCTTCTTGTCTTCTCTCTCCTCTTGCATATTAATGAAACCAAGCTCAAAGTGCACCCCAGCTTCATCCTCAACCTCCAAGCCTTCCATTAATACTCTTTTCAAGAAATTCTAGCTGGGCTTTCCTTCTTCTCGAAACTCTTCTTCTTGTCTAGAGCTTCTCAAGGTTAGCAATGGATATCTTCTTCTCAAATCTGGTCTTTATTGGACTAATTAGAGCTTCTTATCATGCATGCATGGATTCTTTTGTAGAACTCCATTGTTTTTCAAATTTTTGTAGATTTTGAGATGGTTTTATTTTTATTTTTATGGGTGTTGTATAGATTAAAGGCTGAGCTGAGAAGGGAGTTTCTGGAGTGTTTTAAGATCCTTTTGAGCACAAAGGCAAGTGAATAGTCAGATTAAGAATGCATGCTTTGAATTAAAATTAGTTCCTTCCTAAAGGAACTCTTAATTGGAAACTCTAATACTCTATTTTGGTTCTTTTATATGAATGGTTAAACATTTGAAATGTTTCTAGAGATATGGTCTATATTACATTCCTTACAAGCTGTTCTTTTTATATTCAGATGGATTCCTAGTATTTGTCTAATTACAGTTTTATTGGAATCAAGTGTAATGTCTGGGGATGAATGGAGTCATTTGGAGGAGCTTTGGACTTAATTTTGTGTGACTGAGAGGAGAAGGAAGTTTGGATGCAGGGAGGAGCATAAAAATCGAACATGTTGATACCTGTTCTGGCGAGGTAGAAGCCCAGCCCGCTCGAGCGAGCTTGGGCCCGCTCGAGCAGACCTGGGACCTGGCCCAGGATTGTTCAGGTGCAGTTTGAGGTCTTGTCTGGGTGTGGAGACTTCCTAATGACTTAGTAATGATGGGGAATTGGGATTTCGAGTCCGGAATATTTCGTTTGACGAAAATAAATGGAGAAGTAGAGAAAAAGTTTAGTATATAAATTATCGGGGATTCTCTTTAAGTCTTAATATACACTTTGTGCCCTCGAATGTCGAAAACCTTCAGAGACACCAACTCCTTCACTCCTAAACCGACAAGGAGACACTAATGTGTATTGAGACGATCCTCGGTAAGCCTATCAAACACCACAAATTTCCTCATTCCAAGTTAGAATAATTCTATGTTTCCTCATAAATTGATTTGAAATGAAGTTGGTTGATTTGCCATGTTTGAAAAGTATTGATAAGGCTACTCATCTGATTTGTTCTGAAATTTGTCCGATTGTTTTGATAAAGAGTGGTCCTTTCATCGGTCTGAATTGTGCTTTGTGATTTAAATTGTATTATTTTGGATTTGAATCGTCACCAATATAAGCTTGGGTCACTTAGTCGGACTGATTATCCGGCTTAGGATCCTAAAATAATTTGCCAATTGCAATTTGGACT
This sequence comes from Persea americana, assembly GCA_029852735.1. Taxonomy (NCBI): domain Eukaryota; kingdom Viridiplantae; phylum Streptophyta; class Magnoliopsida; order Laurales; family Lauraceae; genus Persea; species Persea americana. The sequence continues at coordinate 24,109,235 of CM056816.1, forward strand.
TCTGTCTGTTTGCTTCCGCCATGGCGACGGTTTCTGTTTGTTCCAGCCATCTTGTATGGCAACGGTTTTTGCACCGGCTATTTTGCATAGCAACGGTTCTGCTCCAGCCATTTTGTATGACAACGTTTTTTGTCTATTTACTCTTGTTACTTCAGTAATAGGAGAATATAGTTAAATGTGGGTTGCTAATATTTTGATTGTTTCTCAGTCAATTTGAAATGTTTTGACATGAATTTCTCTTTTGTACAAAATTTTCTTAGTTTGACTCTTTCTTTATATATGTTTCATTTTAAATTGCACTTTATGATTTTTAAATATGACACTAGTAAAACTTGTATATCTTATATGTTTTATTCACCTGCCAAACCGTCGTGTCTGATACTCTTTTGTTTGGTGTCAGATATTGAGCCCGCAGCCATTGAGATGGAGTGCGCAGATGAGGCGGTAGAGTCGTCGGTGGAGTGCAAGTGGCAGCCTAACGATGTCATTTAGATATCGTGTTGGGACTGGAGTTCGTTAACATCTTTTGGAGAATGACTTTGTTTATTTTGGGAAATTTATTTATGGCCTCTATTGGCCTTGTTGGGATGTAAACTTTAAAATCCTTTTGTGATCCTCTCAACTCTAACTAACTTTGGGTTATGTCATGAATATATTTCTCCTTTTGATGCAAACTTGTTTATCTATTATTACGGTTCGTTGGATTTTATTTTGCTACATGCTTTCACACATTTCTATTTGTTGTGAAATTTGACTTAATTGGTTGTGATAGATCGTCTGGAATCCTCATCGCGGAATCCTGTGGGAAAATAATTAGCGCGTGCGGGCGGAATTTTCTAACTCGCCGCGCCGTGTCCTCGGATTTAGGATTTCATTATCAAGGCCTCGATCTGGGGGCGTGACAGGTCTTGGTATCAGAGAGAAATATGTCTGGCAATTAAAAGACATTAGAAACATAGGGACGTGGAGAGGATTCATTGGAATTTTTGTTAGTTAGTATCGCGTGGGGATTATGGGAAAGTTTTCTTTGATATATTTTAATTGTACTAACAAATGGTTTTGCAGAAAAATGCCTCCACGTATAGACATCACCAATGCAAACCCTTCTAGCAGCAATGCTCACACTGCAAGCTCCTCTAGAGATAACCAGTTTTAGAATTTTATGCAAATGATGATGGAGCAGCAACAGAAAACTAATGAGATGATGATGGAACAGCAGAGGAAAGCCAATGAAAATCAGGCTAGATTGCAAGAGCAGATGGCCAAGAAAGACGAAGAGTTAGCCCAAGTTCAGAGATAGTTGTTAGAAGTGTTGGGTAGGAGACCAGAACCGGTACAGCCTCAGCACATGGGTCCTCAGATTGTCATTAACAATCGTGACAACGACCCGAATGTGTTATTCGAACACTTCAGAAAGAGAGGTCCAAAAGAATTTACAGAAAAAGAGGATCCTTTGACAGCAGATGATTGGTTAGCTCACACTGAAAACATCTTCGATCTTTTCCAATGTACAGGCAAACATCAAGTCCACCTAGCAGCTTCCATGTTTACCGGCTTGGCAGAAATATGGTGGAAGACACTTAAAGATGGATATCAGAACATCGCAAATGACACCACTTTGACTACATTCAAAGAGCAATTCACTAAGAAATATGTGCCAACCCATATCAAGAGACAGATGGCAGTAGAGTTCCAATTGCTCAAATAAGGAGATATGAGAGTCTTCTAGTATGTCACGAAGTTTGAAAAACTGTCTCGGTATGCACCAGAGCTCGGCAATACTGAGGAGAAAAAGATTATCAAATTTCTGGAGGGACTTAATCCTATCATTGGGCGAGATGCTACCAGTGTAGTTCTACCTGCCACCTTTCAGGAAGCGGTCAAGAGAGCTTACAAATTTGAAGACATCAACAACAAGATTATCAAGGATACTCAGAGGAAGCATTAGCAGCAAGGGCAAAGATCCCATCAAGGCAAGAAATCAAGGCAAGATCAGAATCCCCCAAGACAGGGTGGATGTGAACACTGTGGCAAGAATCACCCTTCCCCCATATGCTACAGGGTCACGGGTGGATGCTTTAGGTGTGGCCTTATGGACCACATGATGAAAGATTGCCCGAACAATAGGGATTAGGGCAACAGGCCACCTTAACAGAATCAGTAAGCAGCGCAGAACCAACCTAGGCAGCCACAGCAACAGAATCAGCCACAGCAACCTTGCCAACAACCTCAGAATCAAAATGCCCGTCCACCTCAACAGAACCGGAACGCGCAGCAAGGGAGACGTAACCAAAATCAGAATAGGCCACAACAACAAGGATGCATGTATCATCTGAACCAAGTGGACGCGGACGCAGCGGGCAACATAGTTGAGGTACACTTTTTGTCTGTGAAATAGAAGTTAAGATATTGTTTGATCTTGGATCCACACGGTCATTTCTATCTCCCATATTTGCTAAGTTGATTGATGTGCCTGCTAGTGAACTTGAATTCATATTAACTGTCACCACACCAGTAGGAAAACAAGTCTTGTGTAGTACATATTATCATAGTTGCACAGTTAAGATAGGTGATGTTATAATCCCAGCAGACCTTATCCTCTTGGACATGCATGGCTTCGATGTCATATTAGGAATGGATTGGTTGTCAGGACACCATGCTACTATGGACTGCTTTAACAAAACTATTTCTTTCAAATTGCATAGGACATCACTAGAAGTGGAATTTCATGGAGAGAAAAGGGTTTCACAGGCTAGTGTGATTTCAACCTTATCAGCAGTTAAGTTACTTAGAAGTGGATGTGAGGGATTCATAGCTTTCATTACAGAGGACAAACAATCCCATGGGGTGGAGCAAATTCCCGTAGTGTGCAAATTTCCATATGTGTTTCCCGAAGAAATTCCAGGATTGCCACCAGTCAGAGAAGTTGAATTCACCATAGAGCTTATGCCAGGAACAACTCCTATTTCCATTGCATCGTATAGAATGGCTCCTGTACAGTTGAGTGAATTAAAATTACAGTTGCAAGAATTACTGAAGAAAGATTTTATCAGACGAAGTATATCACCATGGGGAGCTCTGGTGTTATTCGTTAAGAAGAAAGATGGAAGCTTGAGAATGTATATAGATTACAGAAGATTGAACCAAGTGACCATCAAGAACAAGTACCCGTTGCCAAGGATAGATGAACTATTTGATCAATTACAAGGAGCGGAGTATTTTTCGAAGATTAACTTGAGGTCCGGATACTACCAGTTGAGAGTCAGAGAATCGGATGTACCGATGACAGCCTTTTGGACAAGATACGGGTACTATGAGTTTTTGGTAATGCCATTTGGATTGACGAATGCACCAACGGTATTCATGGCTCTAGTGAACTAGATCTTTGCAGCCTACTTAGATCAATTCATAGCTGTCTTCGTTGATGACATATTAGTGTACTCTAAGTCTAGAGAAGAGCATGAACAGCATCTGAGGACATCATTACAGTTGTTGAGAGACAACCAGTTGTATGTAAAGCTCGAGAAATGTGACTTTGGGTTGACACAAGTCTCTTTCCTTGGTCATATCATTTCCAAAGAAGGTTTGGCAGTTGATCCGGCAAAGATAGAAGCGATCATCAATTGGGAGAGGCCAAAGAATGTGACCGAAATCAGAAGCTTTCTGGGTTTAGCATGTTACTACAGAAGATTCGTACAAGGATTTTCATCTATTGCAGTGCCCTTAACCAAATTGACCCGAAAGAATGTGCCATTCGTGTGGTCGGAACAGTGTGAAGCAAGCTTTGAAGAATTGAAAAAGAGGTTAACCACAGCGCCAGTTCTCACTTTACCTTCAGGCAGTGGTGGTTTCGTCGTCTACACTAATGCTTCGACCGTTGGGATCGGATGTGTATTGATGCAAGATGGAAAAGTCATTGCGTATGGCTCAAGGCAACTGAAGGAGCACGAGAAGAATTATGCAATGCATGACTTGTAATTGGTAACAGTTGTATTTGTACTGAAGATGTGGAGACACTACTTGTATGGAGAAAAATTTGAAGTCCACTCAGATCATGTACCACAGTCTTCAATATTTATTCTCTCAGAAGGAATTGAATATGAGACAGAGAAGATGGATGGAGTATATTAAAGACTATGATTTCCCAATCAAATACCATCCAGGAAAGGTTAATGTAGTGGCAGGCGCATTGAGCAGAAAGTCTGGAAGCATGGCCAGTTTGCGAGGATTATATATAATACAGCAGTTTGAAGAATTGGGAGTTGAGCTTCAGCCATTATGACAAGGTGTTGTACTAGCAAACATGTCGGTGATTGAACCTACTTTCATTCAAAAAATCAAGGAGACTCAGTTACAAGATCCGGACTTAGCAAAAATTGTGGAGCACATCTCAGAACGTCCAGATTTCATAATCGTGGATGGAGTGCTATACTTCCATGACCGACTTTGTGTTCCAAACATTGATGACTTGAGAAATGAGATCATGGCTGAGGCTCATGGCACTAAGTATTCTATGCACCCAGGGAGTACGAAGATGTATCAAAATTTGAAGAGCAGATTCTGGTGGAAAAATATGAGGAGAGAAATTGCAGCCTTTGTATCTAAGTGCATGACTTGAAAGTTGATAAAGGCAGAACATCAGAAGCCAACAGGTCTTTTGCAGCCATTGGAGATCCCGCAGTGGAAATGGGAACATCTTACTACGGATTTCATCTCGAGTTTACCGACTACTAGCAAAGGAAACAATGCCATTTGGGTTATAGTTGATCGTCTGACAAAATTTGCACATTTCATTCCTTTAAAGGAGGGAAAGAAGATGCAAATGCTATCACTGGCACAAACGTTTATTAACGAGATCGTCAGCCGACACGGTCAACCAGTTTCCAGCATATCGGACAGGGATGGCAGATTTGTCTCGAGATTCTAGAGGACTCTGCATGAATCCATGGGTACAAAGCTTCAATTCAGTATAGCATATCACCCCTATACAGATGGACAATCGGAAAGGACCATCCAGACATTGGAGGACATGCTTAGAGCATGTGTACTAGATTTCAAAATTCAGTGGGATGAAAGCCTACCTTTGTGTGAATTTGCATATAACAACAATTACCACTCGAGTATAGGAATGTCACCTTTTGAAGGGCTATATGGCAGGAGATGCAGAACTCCAGTGTGTTGGGAAGAAGTCAGAGAACGCAGCTTTCATGGAACAACTTTGATTGATGAGACCAATGAGAAAGTGAAGCTTATTCATGAACGTTTGAAGATTGCGGGGAGCCAACAGAAAAGCTACGCCGATGTTAGAAGAAAGGACTTACAGTTTATGTTGACACCAAAAAAGTCGCTTTGCCTCCTCAACATCAAAAGCTACATGGAACCGCATCCTATTACAAACAGGCAAAGCTGCTTTAAGCATCAGATCTTATCAGAACCAAATAAACACTGCAAGACCCTTCAAAATAGCCAAAAGAAAGGTACACATGAAGTTTCGGGCTATTTCAACACCATTTGGCCTAACTTTAATTCTCCAACGGCTGAGCAGGAGCTCCCTGCGGCGACAGTGTCAAAGACATCAAATCTTCGATCAGAGCCAATGGATGTCGCAAAATACCTCCAAAAGGCTCCACGTCGAATTTCAAGTCAAACCGACACCATTTGACCCTCCATCAACTCTCGAATGGCGAAATCAAGCCTCCCGACGGCGAGAACCTCCGATGCCGCCACTCATTAAACAAAGTACATGAGTACCTTCTACATGCTTCCAAAGGGCTGCGCGTCAAATTTCGGGTCATTCCGACGACGTTTGGCCCGGCTTTGACGCTCCGAAGCGAAATCAAGCCTATTGGCGGCAGAGCTCCCTGGGACCATGGCATCCAAATCGGCGCTAATGGATCAACTCAAAATGACTCCAATAGGCTCCCTGCCAAATTTCAGGTCAATCGGACATCGGATGACCGCACATCAAAGCTTGACATCTTCCACGTGGTGAAATCAAGTCCAGTAGCAACGGGACCCCAAATGGCTTCCGTTGACACCAAAAATGTCACTTTGCCTCATCAACATCAAAAGCTATATGGAGCCGCATCCTACTACAAACAGGCAAAGCTGCTTCAAGCATCAGATCTTGATAAAACCAAACAAAAACTACAAGATCTTTCAAAGTAGCCAAAAGAAGGGTACACATGAAGTTTCGGGCCATTTCGACACCATTTGGCCTAACTTCAATCCTCCAACAGCTGACTGGAGCTCCCGACGGCGACAATGTCAAATACATCAAATCTTCGATCAGAGTCTATCGATGGTCTCAAAATACCTCCAAAAGGCTCCGTGTCGAATTTCAAGTCAAACCGACACCGTTTGACCATCCATCAACTCTCGAACGGCGAAATCAAGCCTCCCGGCGGCGAGAACCTCTGATGCTGCCACTCATCAAAGAAAACACATGAGTAGCTTATGCATGCTTCCAAAGGGCTGCACGTCAAATTTCAGGTACAACGTTTGACACGGTTTTGATGCTCCGAAGCAAAATCAAGCCTACCGGCGGCGAAGCTCCCCAGGACCATGGCACCCAAATCGAAGCCAATGGATCGTCTCAAAATGACTCCAATAGGCTCCTCGTCAAATTTCAGGTCAATCGGACATCGGATGACCGTACATCAAAGCTCGACATCTTCCGCACGGTGAAATCAAGTCAAGCATCGACGGGACCCCAAATGGCTTCAAAACTCAAATAAAAGCCCATGGTCGGTCCTATCTAATGCCCAAGAAGCTTCACCTCAAATTTCAGGTCATTCCGACATCGTTTGACCCAGTTTCAACTCTTGGCGGAAAATCGGCTATAGAGTCTTCGGCTTTTCCAAAAATAGGAAACTTTGTGCTCTGATTTGCACAACCTTTCGACAGGTTCTCTTCAAAGGAGTTAAGCCAATAAATGAGGAGGAATTTCAAAGAAAAATACATGAGAAAACAGAAGCGAAAAAACCCGAGAAACGACCAAGAAACGGCGACCGGAAGACGACCGGAAAGTGGACCAAAGTCCAAGGTCGCCGGCGACCATGGCCCAAGGTTGCCAGTCCCATGGTCGCCGGCGACCATGGGTGTATGGTCGCTGGCGACCCTGGAAATCTGGGTCTCCGGATTTCCGCCAAAAGCGCAGTTTTTCCGTTCTTTTTTGCGTTTCGCGATGTTTGGCCCCTGTGATTTTCTTAAAATCTGATTTTTGAGGCATGATATCCGTCGATCTTCGTCAACATCACGGATCCACCATCGAAATCATTTGATCATCATCGAACACTCCGAAATTGCCAACTAGCCGACCAAGAAAGCACACTTTTTGCCCGACCGATCAAGAAATCGACTGGACAGATGTGGCCGGCCCATTGGTGTCAACTAATGTTTGAATTTTCATCGTCATCCGACATCAAACAACGTACGGATCCATCGATGATCATCGCAAGAAGAATTCCAAAAGACGCGGCGCAGTCCGCGACTCTTCAAGCGACTCGGCAGCCAATGAATGAAGTTAAATGACCCTTTTTATGGCAATTTATTAGGGTCATTAACTCATTATTTTGAACGGCCCAATCAGAAGCCAAGAAATGGGAGTTACAAGTCCAATTAATCATGACAATTAACCATGTAACTCCTATTATTATGGAGATTAATCATGAAACTCCCATCATCATGGAGACTAAATGCCCATTATTCTCCATCGGCCAATCAAAATCCAAGAAAAAGGAGTTACAATATAAAGAATCAAATCTTGTAACTCCTCCCATCATGGAGCATTAATACCATTAATGTCCATAAAACCCTCCTAATGGCCACCAAAAGCCTATAAATAGGCGGTCATTCCAAGGAGAAAGGGGTCTAGAAAAATTGTCTGAAGTGGTCCTGAAAAATTGTCTGAAGTGGCCCGAAGAAAAAATCATCTGAAGGATCCTAAAAAATCGTCTGAAAATTATCCTGAAGAATTCTCTGCAAAAAGAAGCTCTCTCACTTTGAAGAAACTCTGTTGCAAATTCTACAAGGTGATCGAAGTCCCTTGGGGGGCCACCCCTCCCAAGACCTCCTCTCTTCTTTTATCCAACATGGCCTAGATGCGGCTTTTCAGCCCGTCTACTTGGTTTTTTATTGGATATAAGACCTTCCCTTGGTCTTTGTCCTCTAAAAATCTGAGGTCCAAGCCAAGCCAAGTGAATCAAAGCATTAAGTGTTCTCATCTGAAGGACGATGGCGGAGCCCATACATGACTCGCGACCATCGATCTGAACGAGTCCCCACAATCTCTTGAGAAGTCAGATTCCTTTTCTTACTTTTCTGTTGTATTGTGTATTTTTTTTAAAGAGACATAAAAATCACATTTCTTGTCTTTACATTTTGATGAGATTTGTAAACTGCCTTCTACTGCACAAAATCGCCTTCTATGGCACAAAACTGCCTTTCACGGCAAATTAAACAAAATCGCTTCTCACGGCATTTAAAATCTTGTCTCTTTCTTTAGAATATATGTGCAATGGAAAGTTAGAAAAAAGTTGATTTCCTTTTCTACTTGTGAAGCTGAATCTCCGGATCACCACTTCAAATTCCAAGTAGAATAGAAAATCTGGCATACCCGTACAAAAAAATGTTGATGCTTGCTCTTTTTTTTCTCTTCGCCCCGCCGCACCCCGGCGGACCCGGGACGGAGGAAGGCAAGAAAGAAAAAGACGGGTCCATCAAGTTGGCACACCCGGTGGGACTCGTTCAATTGAGAACACGATGCTTAGAATCCTTGGCTCCCTTCTAGTTGGTGGCCTATGTTGGATCTTGTATCTAAAAAAAAACATGAGATGGGATTCTTTGGAAACTTCTTTCTTTGAACTTGTTTCCATTCTTTCTTTTCTCAACAAAAAAAAAAGGGTTTTCTCTCTTTTGGATCCAAATTAGAGAAACTTTGGTTCTTTCCTTTTCATACAATGGCTCGCAGAAATGTCTGAGCCAACGTTCGGATGGGGACGGGCCATTTCCCTCTCTTTGATGGGTCCATTGGAGATCTTTAAAAAAAAAAAAGTTCAAAAAAAAAAAAAACTTTTCAAATTTCTCTCTTTTGGATTCAAATTAGAGAAAGTTTTGTCTTTTCCTTTTCGTGCAATGGCTCGCAGAAATGTTTGAGCCAACGTTCGGATTGGGAGGGGCCATTTTCCTCTCTTTGATGGGTCCATTGGAGATCTTTCAAAAAAAAAAAAAAAAAAAGAAAAGTTCAAATTTTTTTTTTTCAAATTTCTCTCTTTTGGATTCAAATTAGAGAAACTTTTGTCTTTTCCTTTTCGTGCAATGGCTCGCAAAAATGTTTGAGCCAACGTTCGGATTGGGAGGGGCCATTTCCCTCTCTTTGATGGGTCCATTGGAGATCTTTCAAAAAAAAAAAGAAAAGTTAAAAAAAAAATACTTTTCAAATTTCTCTCTTTTGGATTCAAATTAGAGAAACTTTGGTTCTTTCCTTTTCGTACAATGGCTCGCAGAAATGTTTGAGCCAACGTTCGGATTGGGAGGGGCCATTTTCCTCTCTTTGATGGGTCCATTGGAGAATTTTCAAAAAAAAAAAGGAAAAGTTCAAAAAAAAAAAAACTTTTCAAATTTCTCTCTTTTGGATTCAAATTAGAGAAACTTTGGTTCTTTTCCTTTTCGTACAATGGCTCGCAGAAATGTTTGAGCCAACGTTCGGATTGGGAGGGGCCATTTTCCTCTCTTTAATGAGTCCATTGGAGGTCTCTCAAAAAAAAAAGAGAGAGAGCATTAAGGTTGCACCAATTGCGTTCTTTGACCAAAGTGGATCTAAGAAAAGCCTTGTCCAGAGTGTGGAGGCAGCTAGACTGTTCGAGGTAAGGGTCCTTCAAACGGGTTCATTAAGTAATCCTACCCTTACCTGGGGGCTAATCTATCCACTAAGGTTTCATAAGACCGAATTGGAAGACCTATGTGCACTCTTCAAAAAAAAAAAAAAAAAAACAAAGTAAAAAAAAAAAAAAAAAACTTTTGTCACTATTGTGCTCAAATTGGAGGAATTTTGGTTCTTTCCTTTTTCGGATATAGGCTCGCAGAAATGTTTGAACCTGTATTTGGATTGGAATACCATTTGCCCTCTTTTATGAGTTCAATCCTGACTTTTCAAACAAAAACTCTCGTCACTATTGGATTCAAATCTGAGAAATCCTGGTTCTTTCCTTTTCGGATTTAGGCTCGCAGAAATGTTTGAACCTGTATTCGGATTGGAATACCATTTGCTCTCTTTTGCGAATCCAATCTTGACATTTCAAAAAATCCCATCTCGTGTCCTTCAAGGATGCGATTTACAACATTTGTGTCTAGCGGTGCTAGTACGCCCTTTCGGGTCTACTGTATTCGCGACCGACACATTTGTATCTCTAACCTTATATCATTTTACCTCGAGTGAGCTTCGCTTCTCGGTAATTTGAATTAAGGTTTACAATTGCTTCTAGCGGTTCCTGGAATGCTCATTTCGAGCCGACCATACTTGCGTTTAGAACAATTGTACCATCTATGGCTTTTTGGCCTTCTTTATTACGCTCAGAACGGGCCATGCCCCTGAGCGATTTGAAAAGACAAAACCATAGTATAGCCCATTTATGATCACCATATTCTTGTGATTACTAATGGATGTGGTCTTGTTTCAGAAAAGTTTTTCAAAACTAACAATGGCAGCTTCGTTGACCATTACCTTCGATGAGAACAAGTACCAAGTCATGCTTCAAGAGAAGCAAAGCAAGGGCACTTTCAAGCGCCCCGTCAGCTGTCGAAGCATCACCTCCCTTGGCAACTCCCAAAACACCGGGTCGACCTCCACTCCCTAGACCATCGTCTTCGGGTCACTGGGACCATTCCCACTACCCGCAGAAGAGACGGTGCCTGCTAAGAAGCAGAAGACCGCCCCCCAACGTGTTACTACCCCGACACCAAAGGCGGTCACCAAGAAACCTGAGGCTCGTGGCAATCCCATAAGGCCTCAACCTACAAAAAACCAAGTCTGTCCCAAGACTTGGTCCCCGCAATCTTCACCAAAACAAAGAAGATCCCTGACATCTGCAAAGCCAGCATACCTGGCTTCTCTAAAGGAGAAGAGGTTTTATCCTCTTGCTTACATCAAAGGAGAGAAACCTACCCTCCACCGAACTACAAAAACTACTCAGCACGAGCTGGCTTGCTCATGCAAGCCCAAAATCAAGTCGTGCATCACAAGGCCTCGACAAGAACTTGCCAGGGCCTGCTCTCCTGCAACTCGACCCTTCATCTCAACAGGGGACGAGCTTGCAAAATTTAAAGCTTCATTGCAACAGGCTAAGGACTGCGTCCAAATCCTGTCCATGCCAGTCTTCAAGGAAGACAGGTTCGGTTGCTGCGCACGAGGGACCACGTCCTTCATTGCCAGAGCACAGCCCGAGCTAACCAAAGCTCAAATTGCTCATCAAATACGTCGCCGCGCGGCATATCGACAAAAGAGATTAGAGAAGCAAAGAACCCAGCATTCTGAGCTTCAAATCTCCCAAAAATGGGTCGAAAAAGAAAGACCCGACCAAGTTGCTGCTATCCACATGGTTGGCAAAACCAAAAGACGCCAGAAGTCAGCGACGAAAATACATGTCAGACGACCGGTGACTCGCAGCGTCTCCCGGACGAGAAGACATCAGGAAGACTCTTATACTCCTTCAAGCCAGGGACATCGGAGTGATCATTCCTCGGACTCTTCATCTAAAAGAATGAGCTCCAGCTCAATCACTAAGACAGTATCCTCTTTCGACTCATGAAGGATGAATGTCTTGGTCACAAACTCTGAGTAACCTCCACCACATGATGACATGGCTCTACGCATTTAGCAGCTAGAGCAAGGACAGCAGATAATAGAGGTTCTGATGGAAAACCTCCTTCTCACTCTCCAGCATCCACCAAACAATGAGGAAGTTCCTCCACAAGATGAGGCAAACGGTGGAGAAGATGAGTCACGCGCCCTTACTAAAATGGACGTAGACAATATCCTCGCCAAAGTAAAAGAAGAGGATACACTGAAGGAGCATGGGATCAAGCCACCATATCCCTTATGGATGGACTCGGTTCCGTTTCCCCAAAAGTTCAAACAACCTCTTCTCCAAACATATACGGGGAAAGGTTCAGCCAGACAACATGTCATCCACTTCAAGATCCTGACAGGAACGATTGCGGATTAAGATGCTCTCAAGATCCGGCTCTTTACAAGTACCCTAAAAGGTACGACCTTTGATTGGTATTCCACTCTGCCAGAGGACTCCATTCAAAATTGGACCATGCTGAGACACGTTTCCGGACCCACTTCAAAGGTGAGGATCATCTTGTTACTATGGCTCCGCTCTGCAACCTTAAACAGGGAGAGAATGAGTCGACATATGACTTCATTCATAAGTGGAAAGCAATGGCATACAAATGCTCAGATGTGCTGCCACAAGCGTCGCTAGTCGACATTTGCCGAAACAACATGAGAGCAAGGATCCGCTCCATGATCATCGGCAACAAATCAAAAAACTTGGGAGAACTCCTAGAAGCGTCTATGGAGGCTGAAACGGTGATCAAAGACCTCAACAGTCATAAGTCATCAAAGAAGGAGCAGACCGCCATTCCGACCTCCAAGCCAAAGAAAAAGGAGGTTCTCAATGTGCAAACCAAGTCAGCTCCTCAGCCACCAAAGAAAGCTGAAAATAAAGTTGCAGGTAAGAGACCTGAACTCTCTGATGCCTTCAAAGAACGAGTAGAAAAGAAATACCCGTTCGATGAAGATGTTGAAGAAATATTTGGGGCTCTTTTGGCAAATGGAAAACTCACCTTGCCTGACCCCAAAAGACCGGGAGATGTTGGCAAAACCAACGATCCCCGATTATGGCCATACCACCAAATGGTCTCGCATCCTCTCAACCAATGTTTCGTTATGAGAGAGAAGATTAACGAGATGTGGAAAAACGGAGTCATTACCTTTGACAAAAACTATGGGTCTGCCTTCGTTAACATGGTGTCATATGGACAAAAATCCAAATCATCAAAGGAAAAAGTCACTACTTCCTTCAAGGTGATAAAAATGACCCAAACGTCCCAAGAGCTAGTGCCTTACCCAACACCAGAGGGACAACCCATATGGGTACATCTCGATCTCCTAGAAGATGAAAATTGGGAGATCGTCAAAACAAAGCCGACCGCTCAACAGTGAAGGCAAGCCAAGAGACAACTCCGCAAGCTCAAACAGCAGGAGAAGGCTCAAACAAAACAAGAGGTCCCTGAAAAAGCAGAAACCTCCTCTACCGCTTCACTGGGGGCAATAGAGGGGTCTCTCCCCAAAGTTCCAAGAGTGATAAGAAAATTCACTCTCAGTGATTTCATGCCACCACGGCTCAGAGATGAGACTACGCAGGGGGCATCGTACTCTTGTAACTCGGTAGTTGGATTCTCCATGAATGGATACGAGTCCAGTGACACTGCCAGTGACACCGATGAGTGGGAGGAATCCCTTGAAACTGGAGAATATCTCTCTGACGAAGAATGGATCCCGGAATCCCACCTTATGCCAGTAATCTAATATAACCCCTTCCAGCGACAAGGATCCTGGTCTGATGATGATGAAGACCAAGAGGCTGCCCAAATTGATGTTAACACAGCACAAACAAATGCTCTAGTGGATCCTAACCAGGTAGAACCACAAGGGGCAGATGAAGAAAAAGATTTGGCTCCTATGCCCGATCTTGAAGAATATGCGAGGATCTTGCAACGTCTAGCCATAGAGCAGAAGCAGGATCGCATCAACCAACTTCACCAAAATCCAGAACCGGAAGTCCCGGAAAATCTACAAGCATCTTCTCCAGTGACTCCGAAAAATGAAGAAAGTTGCTGGATTGATGATCCTCTTACATCGGAGGATGAGTCTGATTCCCAACGGTCCATTATGGAGGCATCTTCTATCGAAGTTGCCTGTAATGTGATAGTTCAGGATGATAGTGCCTCTGAAGCTCCATCTGCTGAGGCCACGGACTCTCAAAATGCATCCAGTAGCATATCTTCTGGAGCTACATATTCTCGGGTGACTTCCACTGAGATAGCACCTTCTCAGCCATCGTCTCCTGAAACAGTGACATCAGAATTCAAGCCTCTTTCGACTGATCACCATGAAGAAGCTCTGGCTGATGAAGTCTTCAAAGAAAACCCAGTCAATTGGTCCCAGGTACCCAACCTCATAGGAGATGTCTGGACCGATGAAATACTGGACAAAGAAGAAAAGTTGTTGGAAGCTGTTCAGGACTTGTTCCCGGAAAATGCTCCATGTAACGCAATAACTGAAGACGGCAATGTTGCTGCAGAGGCGTTTTTAGCAAATGGGGAAGATCAGCCCCTTGAGCCCGAAGGGGGTCTTCCAAAAGAAGAACCACCTCTAGAAGCTTTTGAAGTTGGGAAAGGTACCCGCTCTGGCCGGGATTACCACAAAAACTACAACCAACCTTCTTCTTCTTCTTATGTAAATCCTTCGGGAAAACAAGCTGTAAATGCCCCAAGCGGTGGTGATAATGAAAATGCAGGCCTAAAGGAGGCTTTCAAGTATGACTTGATCGAGCACTTCAAACACATACCTGCATGACTGCACATCCTAGACTTATTACGAATGTCACCACAAACTCGTGATAGTCTCATTGCAGAACTGCAAAGGCTGAATCTGGATGTCGACAAACATGCCCCGCAAGTCCTGCAAATTGAAATGGACTATAGGGTCACAAAATCAAAAACCTCCTCAAAGGGAGAAAAGAAAGAAGCTGGAGGACCTTGCACTGAATACCTCTCGGTCCAAAAAGCCGCAAGTGCTACCATCGCCTTCAATAAGGAAGACCTCCTGCTAGGCGAGACGAAGCACAACCGACCCTTGTACTTCACAGGGTACATCAAAGAGATGCCGATACACAGAGTCCAGATCGACCTGGGTTCTGCACTCAACCTCATCTCTACTTCGGCACTCGAAGAGCTGGGTATCCCACCTAGCAAACTAAGCCACACATCTGTGTCCATCTTTGGATACGATGGGAGTGCTCAAAGGCCCATTGGCAAAATTTGGTTCAGGTTGCAAATCGGCGATCTTATCTCTGAGGTCACCGTATATGCAATAAAAACCCATTCATGCTACAACATCCTTCTTGGACGCCCTTGGATACACGAGAACGGTGTCGTTCCTTCGACTCTACATCAATGCATCAAGTTTGTTGGCGACGACGGCTTGATACATCGAGTGTTTGCAGACAAAAAAGCCCTTCAAAGGCAAGGAAGTCCATTTTGCAGACTCTCAGATGTACAAGGATGAAAAAGAAGAAAAGGAGGAGAAAACAACATCCCTTGCCGGCAATCTCCCAAAAGATAAAGGCAAGGCTCCTCAGCAATCATCTGAAGAAAACAAACCTTCCGGCAAACTCAAAGAGAGCAATCAGTCTCCTTTCGTCATCTCCTTCAAATCTTCCAAACCTTTGGTAATCACTACTAAAGCAAAGAAGACTGTGCAAAAGAAAGGGGGCAAGTTTGCTGTCTCCTTAGTGCCTATCATACAAGAGACGGATTCGGATTCAGAGACTGAAGACGATACATCGTCAAGCCAAGCTGATACTCAGCAAGTTCGGCCTGCTCTCACTCCATTGGAGACCCCTGCTGACGTAGAAGATCCTGCGTCTGCTACCTTCGTCGTTCCGGAAACGTCGGCAAAAGAGAAACCAATCTTCTTCCATAGATCGAACGCTTCTTCATCAAACTGCCTGCTTGAGCCTTTCCGAAATGAAGGTATGCCTAAACTATCCTTGTATAGTCCAATGGCACAAGCAATCATGAAGAAAATGGGCTATGACGCTCAAAATCCAATTGGTTTGGGAGGTGGCCGTGGTATTCTCACACCATTGGAACCCACCCTGACCAAAAGTCAGCTGGAAGATTGGAAACTCCACCGTTGCATAGACAAGTCTTCATACGGATTAGGGTATGATCCTGACACTCCAATGAGACAGCTGACACAAAGGCTGCAGAGTCGTTTTTCCGACCAAGCCTCAACATCTCATGTCGATGAAGACATCGATCTCCCTGGATATCTCTTTGAAGAGTTACCCGACAAGGACCCAAGAAGCTCATCAAATTGGTATGATTTCTCTAATGATGAAGAGGAATTGTCCGATGACACAGACGCACGGTTCTCTGATTCAGAAGAGCCATCGTCTCCAAAAGAAGTGCCTTACTTTGACCCAGTTTCAGCTGGTGATTGGGATCATCTCATAGCAAGTCTTGAGAAGAATACAGATCAAGAAGATTTATGGACAGAAACGTTGTCATGGTCTGAAAATGCCCTTGGAAATCCAGAAGGTCTTGTTGAGCTAGAAGCCTCCGAAAATATTGTGGAGGAACCACCTTCAAACCTTCCGATAGAAGATTCTGTGCAAAAGATAGACTTGGGAACACCAGATAACCCAAGTCTTGTATTCATAAGCAAGAATATAAAGGATGAGGAGTTACCCGAGTATGTCTCTTTTCTTCGTGAGTTTGTTGATTGTTTTGCATGGTCTTACGCTGAAATGCCTAGCTTAGATCCCAAAATAGTAGTTCACAAACTCAACCTGCAAGAAAATATCAAGCCTGTCAAACAAGGCCAAAGAAGATTCCGTCCTGATGTGATGGACAAAATTGAACAAGAAGTTCAGAAACTCAAAAACGTTGGCTTCATCCGCGAGGAACAACATCCTGAATGGTTGGCCAACATCGTCCCTGTGACAAAGAAAAATGGGCAAATTAGAGTCTGTATTGACTATAGAGACCTGAATAATGCATGCCCCAAAGATGAATTCCCGCTCCCCATACCGGAGGTAATGATTGACAACACCTGCGGGTTTGAGCGAATGACTTTCATGGACGGCTTTTCTGGCTACAACCAGATAAAGATGCATCCTGAAGATGAAAGGCATATATCCTTTCGGACCCCATTTGGCGTGTATTGCTACACTGCCATGCCATTTGGTCTGAAAAATGCCGGTGCAACATATCAAAGGGCTATGATGAAGATATTCCAAGATATGCAGCACAAGACGGTCGAATGTTATGTTGATGACATCGCCGTCAAAAGCAAAAGGAAAGAAAACCATCTCCAAGATCTTCGAGAAGTCTTCCTCCGGCTTTGCAAACACAAACTGCGAATGAATCCCCTCAAATGCTTCTTCGGTGTCTCATCGGGTAAGTTCCTCGGATTCATAGTTTGGAAAGCTGGAATAGAACTTGACCCCATCAAAGTCAAGGCAATTCTAGAAATGCCATCTCCAATGACCCTAAGAGAACTAAAAGGGCTTCAAGGAAGATTGACATATATGCGACGGTTCATTTCCAATCTATCAGGAAAATGCCGTCCATTTTCTCGCCTGATGATGAAAGGTGTAGACTTTGTTTGGGATGCTGAATGTGAAGCTGCATTTCAAGACATCAAGTCATACCTGACCAAGCCTCCGGTGTTGGCTGTTCCCACAACCGGAAAATCATTCATCTTGTACACAAGAGCTCTCGACTATTCTTTGGGCGCTCTACTTGCACAAGAAAATGATGGAGGAAAAGAAGTTGCTCTTTACTACCTCAGTCGCATGTTGGTAGGTGCAGAGCATCGCTACTCTCCAACAAAAAAGGAATGCCTAATAGTGATGTTCGTCGTGCAAAAGCTACGTCACTATTTGTTGTCAAACACAATATACCTGATATCGAGGATCAATCTCTTAAAGGTCCTTGTCACGAAAGCAGGTTCTCTCAATGCCCGGCTGGCAAAATGGTCCATCCTTCTGTCACAATTTGATATTAGGTATGTACCACAGAAAGCAATCAAAGGTCAAGCTCTGGCAGATTTTCTCGCAGAGCATCCACTGCCTAAGGATTCTCCGCTCATGGATGATCTCCCAGACGAACCCGTCTACAGCGTGGAGACTTCCTCACCAAATGCCTCCTGGAACATGTACTTCGATGGTGCAACCCTGACAAATGAAAAAGGAAAGCCGATATCGGGAATTGGCATTCTCTTTGTTAACCCCGATAAATACATGATTCCACACGCATTTTCGCTACCGGAACCATGTTCAAATAATGCAGCTGAGTACCAAGCTCTGATTATAGGATTGGAACTCGCCCTCGAATCTGGCATCACCATGCTGGAAGCATTTGGGGATTCTCAACTGATCGTCAACCAGATGAATCAGGAATATGAAATCAGGAAGCCTGATCTGTTGCCTTACTACAACAAGGCGCAATCGCTTCGTCAAAACTTTGACATCTGTCACATCACCCACATCCGCAAAGGTGAAAACATCCGTGCAGATGCCCTGGCTGGACTTGCTGCATCCATGGCAACCCAAGAAGGGGAAAACATGCAAATTACAGTGTGTCAAAGAAGGATTCTCCCTCCTCTCAATACACATCAAGCAGTTGCTGAATGCCACCGAGAGGTTGGAGGTCGGATTTCCATCCTTAAACCTCCGATTGGCGATTGGAGGGATCCGTTCATTGATTATATTATGTTCGGAATCCTACCTGAAGATCCAAAAGAGCAGGTAAGTATCCAAAGACGAGCCCCAAACTTTCATTTGGATATTCCCTCCAAAATGCTTTACAGAAAATCCTTCAATGGAGTACTTCTACGCTGCTTGTCACAACAAGAGGCGGAAGAAACTCTACAAGAAGTTCATGCTGGCCTTTGTGGAGCCCATCAGGCTGGTCCCAAGCTCTACGATCAGATAAAAAGGTTAGGTTATTATTGGCCTACCATGGTGGCTGACGCAATACAATTTGCTAAACGTTGCCAACAGTACCAAGTTCATGGAGATTATGTACAGATGCCTCCAGAATGGCTACATCCTATAGTGATCTCATGGCCCTTCGAAGCCTGGGGTATGGACATCATAGGTCCTATCTCTCCCCAGTCAAGCAAAGGTCATCGCTTCATCTTCGCCGCTACGGATTATTTCTCCAAGTGGTCAGAAGCATTTGCGTTCAATGAAATGAAGACCTCGTCAGTCCTTCAATTCTTACGAACCAACATCATTTGTCGCTTCGGCATACCTAAAAGATTCGTCCATGATAACGGACCACAATTCTGGGATCACAGATTCTATAGGTTCTGCGACAAATACAAAATCCAAAGTTGTCCTTCGACTCCGTATAACCCAACAGCGAATGGACTAGCAGAAGCCTTCAACAAAACACTCTGCAAAATTCTCAAGCAAATGGTCTCTAGTCACAAAAGAGACTGGAGTGACAAACTGCCTGAAGCTTTATGGGCCTACCGGACTACCGTTCGAGGACCAACCCATAGCACACCATTCTCCTTGGTCTATGGATGTGAAGCAGTTGTCCCCCTAGAGGTACAAATTCCTTCTTTAAGGATATCTCTACAAAATGAAATGACGCAAGAAAGCAACATCAAATTGAGACTCCAAGAACTGGATAATCTCGATGAAAGACGACTCGAAGCTCTACAAAGCGTTGAGCTTTACCAAGCATGCATGGCAGGATGTTTTGACAAAAGGGTCAGGCAACGCGCCCACAAAAAGGGTGACTTGGTTCTTGCGGTGAAAAGGCCAATGGTTTTTGCCCACAAATCTAAAGGCAAATTCGAACCAAAATGGGAGGGACCCTTTGTCATCGACAAAGTCTTCTCCAATGGCGCAAATGCTCTTCTAAACATGGAAGGTGACAGATGTATGCTGCCCATCAATGGCAAGCTCTTGAAGCGGTACTACCCTTGAAGACTTCCTATATCAGGTCAGAGTGATGCCTACATGGCCAAAGCCTATTCCTAGGTACTTGCTCGTCAAACCCACCCCTTTTAGAGTTTCCATCCCTATGTTGAAATTTCTAAAAAGCCAAAAACAATGCTTACTTTCAATGTTTCATTGTTCAAAAAAAAAAAAACAAAACAAAATCAAACCCAAAATCCAAGTTTAGGAGCCTCTTCCCTAACTTGACCAAAACTTTCAATCCTTGAACCCAAAATTCATGGTTTGAAACAAAAATCAGGACTTAGGAATTTCCACCCTAGTCCACCATGACTTTTACCACCAAAGATGGTTTTGAGTCAAAATTTACGACCCTCGTGTCTTTAAACAAAAAATGGTTTTTCAGAAAAAACCATGGGGAAGCGACGTTTAGTCGATACTCACACAAAACCCAAAAATTGGAAGGATATGAACCCGATTCGATACTTCCAAAACCTCAAAATCGCAAGAAAGCGACACCTCGTCGATAGTTGCAAAATCTAAAAAAAAATCGTGGAGACACAACGTTTCAGTTTATATCCACAACCCAAATTTCAAAACAAAAAACAAAGGTTCGAAAAAACCTCAAATTTCAAAAATCGTGAGGAGGCGACATTCCATCGATACCCACAAAACCAAATTTTTGAGAAAAAAGCAAGGAGGCGACATTCAGTCGATACTTACACCCAAATCAACGAGGAAGCGACATTCCATCGATACTTGCAATACCATTCAGCAGGGAGGCGACTCTTAGTCGATACTTGCATTTTTGAAAACCAAAAACCTGGCTTTCACGCCAAAACCCAGCTTTCATGCCAAAAACCAAAATCTGGCTTCCATGCCAACAAAACAAAAGCCTGGCTTTCATGCCAAAAATCAAAAAATCCGGCTTCCATGCCAACAAAACAAAACTTGGTTTTAAAAAAACTTGGCTTCTATGGCACAAAATCTAGCTTTCACGCCAAACAAACAAAAATTGGCTTCCATGCCACAAAACAAAATTTGGCTCCCATGCCACAAAATCTTTGGCTTCCATGCCACAAAACCAAAACTTGGCTTTCACGCCACAAAAATCGGCTCTCATGCCAAAAACCGGCTTCCATGTCGCAAAACAAAAACTTGGCTTTTACGCCACAAAAATCGGCTCTCATGCCAAAAACCGGCTTTCATGCCAAACAAAATTTTGGCTTTCACGCCATCCAAAATTCGGCCTTCAAGCCATCTAAAAAATCAGGCTTTTTGCCACAAAATTTGGCTTTCATGCCTAAAAACAACCATTTGACAAAAGATTTTCACAAAATGAAAACCTTTTGATCAAATTTTCAAACAAACCATTCCCATTCAATTTTTGCTTATATTTCATCAAAAGTGAATTTAAGTGAAATAAGGGGATACAAAAAAAAAAGAAAAAAAAAGAAAGAAAAGAAGTGCCAAAAATGTTTATACATGGTGGTACCAAAAGAAAAGAAGAAAAAGTTTGTTACAAATTAGAAGGCTAGTCCGACATGATCTTCAGCCATAGGCTTAACTCCTCAAGCAAACACTTGGCCTTAGCCTTCAAAGCTTCCAGGCCGCGTTTCTTCAGAATCTTCCCATAAAAAGCAGTAGGCCGTCACGATCCATCCTCGGCACGAGGAAGCTCTTCCCAGAGAATCTGCCATTGTTCATATTCTTGAGTCTTCCTTCGGAGATTGCTTTCGACCTCCTCAACTTGGCGAATGAGAGTCCTCTCCCTATCGCGAGCTTTCAAAGTGGCAGTCCACTTGGCAGCGGCTTGTTCTTCCAATAGCTCAAGGTGCTGTCTGGCTTCGGTGACCTCCCTATCAAGGCGGTGCTGGTCCTGTGTCAGCTCAATAATAGCCAACTCGGTGACGTTCCTTTCCCGAACGAGCTGCTTCCGAGTCCGTGAGATCTCATTCAAATCAGATTTGACCTCGCTGGAAGGCTTCAAAAACATCTCGTTGAAGAAATCATCATTCGGAAAGCTCTTGGTCTCAGTCTACTTGTTGCCTAGAGCGATGACTTCATCAACAAAAGCCTTGGCATCTGTAATGTCCAGACCGACTTTTTCGCTATCGGCAAGAATGTCATGCACATGCTTCACCATGCCAAAACCAACCTCCAAATGGCCAGAAGAAAGAGTCTCGACCCATGAGCTCAAGACTCTCTTCAACACCTTCCTCGCCAACTGACGGGATGGCTCAGATGAAGACTCGCCATGCTCCGTTGGTCGACTACCCGTGTCAGGCACCATTGGAAGAGTAATCAAGAAGCTCTTTCCAACCGGATCCGCTGGGGAAGGAATATCAGTAGGCGGACTCACCTCTGCCTCATCAAAATTAGTGGAAGAAGCCCCTACTCCTGGATCGGTCACAAGTACCCCCTGCTCTGGTTCTGAAAAAGATAGAGGAACTTCTTCTGTCACCTCACAACCTACCAATGAAAAATGAAAAAGGTATGAATATAATCTTGTCAAAAATCAAAATATCAAGATTATCATTACAAAGTACCTTCTTCGACGACTGGTGGAATGCTTTCTGCCTCCATGAGCTCATCCGAAACATCATCAAAAGTTGTGTCCATGGATGGCTCAAAGTCGTCAGAATCCTCTGGCAAGTCAGCTGGCAAAATATATATAGATATGTCAGCAAGTGGCGGTAAAGAAAAAAAAAAGAAAAGAGAAAAAGAGAAAAAATCATACCAGGAGGAGATTTTGGATCTACCTCAGAATCTCTGAGTTCTTCCTCAGATGCCACGATAGGATCCGTCACCGCCTCATCGGTCGGAACCTCGGGCATCATCAAACCATCATTTTCTGCCAAAAGAAAGAAAGCAGTAGATCAAAACAAAAGCTCTCATGAAAGAAAAGAAACGGAAAGAGAAAATGGAAAAGCATACCATCACCAATGGTCTCTTCCCCTCGGCTTCTCTTCTCTGGAGGCTCGTCATCATCCCCTGATACCTCCTCAACAATGGTGGAAGGAATTTCCAGATCAGGAGAACTTTTGTACCGCCTCTGACTTCGGCAGTGTCCCCTTCTCCTCTTGCCCCTACGGGACGAACTGCTGGAAGCACCCTCCCCACCATCAAAATCAGGCCTCTCGCCAGAGTCCTCACTAGATGGTCTGCTCTTGCCAATAGACTCCATGGAAGCCTTTGCTCGTTTTGCTTGTATCCAAGCAGCAACCTCAGCCTCCTCCTCGGCAAGCTGTTCCAAGACCTCACCAGGTATCTCTTGTGCAGCTCCTAGTCTGATGACGTCCTGTTCCTTGAGAAAACCTGTTCTGTGCCTTTCTCAGAAAGGAAAGCCAGAACTTCTTCTCGGCGGACGCCGTCTGACTTCCTAAGGCCCTTCCCGGAAGACTGCTTTACATCAAGCTCTTTCTTGGAAAGCCCTTGGTACGCTGAAAAGCTCTCCACAAACCATTTTGTGAAGCCAGCAGTCCGGAAAGTAGGCAACTCAAGATAAGAAATCGGGGGAGTAGTGTTTTCCGCACTATAAAAGGCCCATGCCTTTCTCCCGTCCTACAGACCTCCAAAACGCTTCACCTTGCTTGAAGGAGCTCTAACAACGCTTTGAGAGAAGCTCAACTGCATGGCAAAACGTGAGGGAACATACGGCTGGATGTCGATGAAAAGATGTTTGCGGTACACCATCGTGCCGACACGTATGTTAAAAGGCCAACTCCACTCTGCATTTGTCAAAGAATAGTGTCTCCCAGACCCTGCCCTGGTCGAATCACGGGAGACACCAAAATCAAAAGCCTTCTTCCTCAAACCCGGAGAAAGCTTCACTGAAGACTGCCCCATCTCGACGTCCCAGAATCGTTGGATCCTCAAGCGGGCAGATAAAAGAGATTCGGAAACAGGCTTCCCTCTAGCCAACCGAATCATAAACGGGTCATCGTCCTGAGCAGCACCTAATCGGTGGAAACTAGGACAGTGGTATACATACCACGAATAGAAAATGTGGGCTGAAAATACCCTATTCATGGGAAGCCCAAGCCGAACCAGGAAAGCAGCAGCCTGCAGTTCGGTACACAAATAGGAGTAAAGAGCAGGCACCAAAGCAAGCCGCTCTCCGAAAGCCATCTCACAAGCCGAAAAAATGCAATGCGGCTTGATGTCGTTCCATCTCCTCCAGCAAAAACAGCCTCACCCAGCCAATAAGTGAGGTAAATAGCGAGATCTCTCCTCAGCACAATGTCAGAATGAATGGTGTTTGTGCTTGCAAAGAATACCCTCAAATTCTCTCGCATGACGAAGATCTTTTTCGAATCTGGGTTCTTAGCCCTGGCTTCCTGGGTCGTACTCTCAGAAGACTCCCCGCTGTCAAAGAAGTTGGAAGACAAAAAGCTACCACTCCTCCAACTGCTACACCGGACTTTCGAACCCTCCTTCTCCTTCAAAAAATCATAGAAGGCGACGAGCTGAAAGTACAAAAGCCTGAACTCCTCAAACTGTTCCTCAAGGATGCTGTCAATAGGCATAAACTCCTCATAGAGATTGCCGAGGATAGGTAGCCCAGTGATGCCACTCAGTTCCTTTAAAGAAAAACCAATCTCACCATTCGTGACAACGAAGGTGTTGGTTTGTGGAAGGAACGACTCCAACATGGCCATAAAGGCTTCATCGGAGAAAACCACGGTTTGCCGAAAAGCGCGAACCGCATAAAAAATCTCGGCCTCCTTCAGAATGGAACCGCCAACCTGCAGGACGTGATCAGTCCACGACTCCCAGCTCGAGTCAGCACTGAAACGGCCACGAAGTCGAAAAGGCTTCACCCAATTGCTGCCATCGCTCTTGAAAATGCCAAGGCCCACCGGTCTCAAATCGACCGAAGAATGGTCTGAACCTTGGTAGCCGCTGGCCGGCATCAAAATGTCCATACGGGCAGGCAACTTCTCTGCAAAACCAGAAGGGCCGCCAACAAAAACCCCGGTCTTGATCACGTTCGTCCTCTTCACCCAGCTTGGAGGATCTTCCCTCTTCGAGCATGTGGAGGAAAGGCTCATGATCGAGATTGTCCGATCGAAGGACGACCGGGTAGAAACAGTTCTCTTTTCAGCATCAACCGTGAAAGAGAATTGAAAACATCTCCTTTGGTATGTTGAATCGTCGGGGACGGCATCACCAAAGAAGAAGGTAGGCTTGGGCAGAATGCTCTGATCGTCCGTGACCCAGGGACGATTGCTTACCATAATTTTATAATACTCCTCATCCTTGAGGGCAATCAAACGTTGCCTCATCTCATCTCGGTTGAGCGAGTCACACTCTTTCAAGTTCCTTTCAACATACTGAACCTCCCCCCAGGCCAGCTTTAAGGCCGCATTAGAGGATCTGGTGGAACGGCGAGGCGCATCAGTGACCGGCTCCTTACCCTTGTTCGTTCTGGAGGAACTACCTGCAAAGGATGGAAAGAAAAAAAAAATCAATCATCAAAATGATAGAATTTTGCTAAAAAAATCTAGCAAATTTTTGGCATGATTCCGGGGCAATTCCGAAGAAAATGGAAACACCCCGAAAGAAATAGGAGCTTGAAGATGGGCTAAACATCGCTGCAAGCCCATAATCATGGAAAACTCTCGAAGAAGGCTCGAACTCAAACATTGCTGCGAGATCAAGCCAAAGCTTCTCAAATATCCGCAAGATCGGAAAAGGGCACAACATTACTGCGAGCTCCAGAATCCAAAACCTGCAAAGCTCCTCAGAAAATCCCCGCAAGACCAAGAAAAGGCTCAACATTGCTACGAGCTCCAAATCCCAAGACTTGCGAAAAGATTTCCAGGTGTGCACTATCATATTTTCAATTCCATTTTCTAAAAAAAAATGCATAGAAGGAAAGTTGTCATGCATGCGCATCTCAGAATCCAAAAAAAAAAAGAAAATCTCTTTTCAAAAATAAGAGAAAGAAAAAAAAATTTGCCCACAGGCCACGTGGCGGTATGGCCATGACCGTACGGTCTTGTCCGTACGGCCACACAAAAAAAAAAAAAGATAAAAAAAAAAAAACACGGTAAAAAAAAAAAGAGAAACCGTGAGAAAAAAAAAAGAGCCACGGTAAAAAAAAAAAATAGAGAGAGAGAGAAAACCGTGCAAGAAAAAGAAAAAAGAAAAAGAAGAAAGAAAAAAAAAAGAGAAGGAAAGAAAAAAAAAGACGTGCCAAAAAAAAAAAAAAAAAAAAAAAAAGAAAGAGATGCATGTGAAAAAAAAGAAGAGAAAGAAAAAGAAAAGAGAAGAAAAGGAAAGAATGAAAACCTTTTTCTATTCCTACATGGGGTTTCTTAAGAAAAAAAGAAGAAACTTACTTGAAGTCATTGATGGAGGAGAAGAAGAAAAAGCTTGAAGATCCTTGAAGAAGAAGAATTCTTGATCTTGGAGCACTCTTGAAGGTTCTTGCAAAAAGAGAGCAATAGCAACAAGAGATCCAATCCCTTTGCTTTTATAGAAGAAAGCAAACCAAAAGAGGAAAGGAGGAGAAAAGAAAGGAGGTAAGTGCTACAAATTAGCAAACTTCCTAAAAGAAAGGAATTATGGGATATTCTTTCCCAATAAGGAGATCTTTTGAGAAATTCTCTCCAAAAAGAGAGGGATCATGAGAAACTTTCTCCCAAAGAAAGATACTTTGAGAAAATCTCTCCCAAAATCAAAGAAACTTGAGAGATTCTCTCCAAGTAAGAATATTTTTAGATATTCTCTACCAAAAAGAGATATTTTTAGATATTCTTAACGAAAATGACACCACATGAGATCTAAGCCATCTTTAAAGCTTAAGGTCCCCTAGGTTAGCCCACAAGAGCCAGGTTTGACCACCTAGGCACTAAAAGTGGCTTTTAGTCAAAATTCCTCTTACCAAGAGCATACAAAAATGGTTCCATGCCTCCTTTGAGTTGATTGGACCATACAAAAAATCCAAGCCTCTTGAGTTTCCAAAAATCCAAACCATCCCACCTCATGAACCAAATTAAGCCAAAACCTTGAAATTGACATTCCACAAAAACCCAAACCACTCCAACGGACCCAAAGTTGTCCCAAAGAGTGACAAAAATCCAAACCATGGTCTCCTAACTCGCCACATACAGCTTGTTGGGTCACAAGGCCAAAACCAAAACCAAATCCCGGTCTCCTAACTTGCCACATATAGCTTGTTAGGTCACAAGACCAAAATCAAAATTCAAAACCCGACCCCCTAACCTGCCACATACAGCTTGTTAGGTCACAAGGTCAAAAACCAAAAACCTTCTTCACCGCCTGATGCGCAACACAAAGCCTTTAGGTTTACAAGGTCAAAAAGAAAATCCAAAACCCAAAAACCCAACCGAAATGTCATTTTCAAAATTTTGCCTTGAGATGGTACGTGATGTCTTTCACTGCCATAAAATTCCCTTGGAAACTCAAAAGGCTACATTATCAAGAAAAATGCTCAGAGACTCTTGGTCAAGTCAGAAGTTCTCCTTCAAAGTTTTCTTCGAGGCACATTGACTGCAAAGGCTCTCCAATTCGTCGCTGTACCTCGAAGAGGCATTTGTTGACACCAAAAATGTCACTTTGCCTCATCAACATCAAATGCTATATGGAGCCGCATCCTACTACAAACAGGCAAAGCTGCTTCAAGCATCAGATCTTGACAAAACCAAACAAAAACTACAAGATCTTTCAAAGTAGCCAAAAGAAGGGTACACATGAAGTTTCAGGCAATTTCGACACTATTTGGCCTAACTTCAATCCTCTAACAGCTAAGCGGGAACTCCCGACGGCGACAATGTCAAAAACATCAAATCTTCGATCAGAGCGTATGGATGGTCTCAAAATACCTCAAAAAGGCTCCATGTCGAATTCCAAGTCAAATCGACACCGTTTGACCCTCCATCAACTCTCGAACGGCGAAATCAAGCCTCCTAGCGGCGAGAACCTCTGATGCTGCCACTCATCAAACAAAACACATGAGTAGCTTCTGCATGCTTCCAAAGGGCTGCACGTCAAATTTCAGGTCATGCCGACAACGTTTGACCAGGTTTTGATGCTCCGAAGCAAAATCAAGCCTACCGGCGGCGAAGCTCTCCGGGACCATGGCACCCAAATCGGAGCTAATTGATCATCTCAAAATGACTTCAATAGGCTCCCCGTCAAATTTCAGGTCAATCGGACATCGGATGACCGTTCATCAAAGCTCGACATCTTCCGCACGGTGAAATCAGGTCAAGCATCGACGAGACCCCAAACGGCTTCAAAACTCAAATAAAAGCTTCCTCCTATCTAATGCCCAAGAAGCTTCACCTCAAATTTCAGGTCATTCCGACATCGTTTGACCCAGTTTCAACTCTTGGCGGAAAATCGGCTACAGAGTCTTCCACTTTTCCAAAAAATAGGGAACTTTGTGCTCTGATTTGCACAGCCTTTCAATAGGTTTTCTTTAGAGGAATTAAGCCAATAAATGAGGAGAAATGTCAAAGAAAAATACAGGAGAAAATAGAAGCGAAAAAGCCCGAGAAACGACCAAGAAACTGCGACCGGAAGGCCACCGAAAAATGGACCAAAGTCCAAGGTCGCCGGCGACCTTGGCCCATGGTCGCCAGCCCCATGGTCGCCGGCGACCATGGGTGCATGGTCATCGGTGACCCTAGAAATCTGGGTCGCCGGATTTCCGCCAAAAGTGTCATTTTTCCGTTCTTTTTCGCGTTTCGCGATTTTTGGACCCTGTGATTTTCTTAAAATCTGATTTTTGAGGCATGATATCCATCGATCTTCGTCAACATCACGGATCCGCCATCGAAATCATTTGATCAACATCACGGATCCGCCATCGAAATCATTTGATCATCATCGAACACTCCGAAACTGCCAACCGGCCGACCAAGAAAACACACTTTCTGCCCGACCGATCAAGAAATCGACTGGACAGATGTTGCCGGCCCATTGGTGTCAACTAATGTTTGAATTTTCATCGTCATCCGACATCAAACAACGTACGGATCCATCGATGATCATCGCAAGAAGAATTCCAAAAGACGCGGCGCGGCCCGCGACTCTTCAAGCGACTCGGCAGTCAATTAATGAAGTTAAATGACCCTTTTTATGGCAATTTATTAGGGTCATTAACTCATTATTTTGAACGGCCCAATCAGAAGCCAAGAAATGGGAGTTACAAGTCCAATTAATCATGACAATTAACCATGTAACTCCTATCATTATGGAGATTAATCATGGTAATTAATCATGAAACTCCCATCATCATGGAGACTAAATGCCCATTATTCTCCATCAGCCAATCAAAATCCAAGAAAAAGGAGTTACAATATAAAGAATTAAATCTTGTAACTCCTTCCATCATGGAGCATTAATACCATTAATGCCCATAAAACCCTCCTAATGGCCACCAAAAGCCTATAAATAGGCGGTCATTCCAAGGAGAAAGGGGTTTAGAAAAATTGTCTGAAGTGGTCCAGAAAAATTGTCTAAAGTGGCCCGAAGAAAAATCATCTGAAGGATCCTAAAAAATCGTCTGAAAATTATCCTGAAGAATTCTCTGCAAAAAGAAGCCCTCTCACATTGAAGAAACTCTGCTGCAAATTCTACAAGGTGATCGAAGTCCCTTGGGGGGCCACACCCCCCAGGATCTCCTCTCTTCTTCTATCTAACATGGCCTAGATGCGGCTTTTCAGCCCGTCTACTTGTTTTTTTATTGGATATAAGACCTTCGCTTGGTCTTTGTCCTCTAAAAATCTGAGGTCCAAGCCAAGCCAAGTGAATCAAAGCATTAAGTGTTCTCATCTCAAGGACGATGACGGAGACCATACATGACTCGCGATCGTCGATCTGAACGAGTCCCCACGATCTCTTGAGAAGTCAGATTCCTTTTCTTACTTTTCTGTTGTATTGTGTATTTTTTTTAAAGAGACATAAAAATCACATTTCTTGTCTTTACATTTTGATGAGATTTGTAAACTGCTTTCTACGGCACAAAATCGCCTTCTACGACACAAAACTGCCTTTCACAGCAAATTAAACAAAATCGCCTCTCACGGCATTTTAAAATCTTGTCTCTTTCTTTAAAATATATGTGCAATGGAAAGTTAGAAAAAAGTTGATTTCCTTTTCTACTTGTGAAGCTGAATCTCCGGATCACCACTTCAAATTCCAAGTAGAATAGAAAATCTAGCATACCCGTACAAAAAAATGTTGATGCTTGCTCTTTTTTTTCTCTTCGCCCCGCCGCACCCTGGCGGACCCGGGACGGAGGAAGGCAAGAAAGAAAAAGACGGGTCCATCAAACTCCTTGGTTGAACCTTTCCAAAATGAAGGTATGCCTCAACTATCCTTGTATAGTCCAATGGCACAAGCTATCATGAAGAAAATGGGCTATGACGCTAAAAATCCAATCAGTTTGGGAGGTGGTCATGGTATTCTTATACCATTGGAACCCACCTTGACCAAAAGTCAGCTGGAAGATTGGAAACTCCACCGTCGCATAGAAAAGTCTTCATACGGATTGGGGTATGATCCCGACACTCCGATGAGACAGCTGACACAAAGGTTGCAGAGTCGTTTTGCCGACCAGGCCTCGACATCTCGTGTCGATGAAGACATCGATCTCCCTAGATATCTCTTTGAAGAGTTACCCGACAAAGACCCAGGAAGCTCATCAAATTGGTACGATTTCTCTGATGATGAAGAGGAATTGTCCGATGATACAGACGCACGGTTCTCTGATTCAGAAGTGCCATCGTCTCCAAAAGAAGTGCCTTACTTTGACCCAGTTTCAGCAGGTGATTGGGATCATCTCATAGCAAGTCTTGAGAAGAGCACCGATCAAGAAGATTTATGGACAGAAGTGGAGCCATGGTCTGAAAATGCCCTTGGAAATCCAGAAGGTCTTGTTGAGTTGGAAGCCTCCGAAAATATTGTGGAGGAACCACCTTCAAACCTTCCAACAGAAGATTATGTGCAAAAGATAGACTTGGGAACACCTGATAACCTACGTCCTGTATTCATAAGTAAGAATATAAAGGATGATGAGTTACCCGAGTACGTCTCGTTTCTTCGTGAGTCTGTTGATTGTTTTTCATGGTCATACGCTAAAATGCCTGGCTTAGATCCCAAAATAGTAGTTCACAAACTCAACCCGCAAGAAAATATCATGCCTGTCAAACAAGGACAAAGAAGATTCCGTCCTGATGTGATGGACGAAATTGAACAAGAAGTTCAGAAACTCAAAAACGTTGGCTTCATCCTCGAGGAGCAGCATCCTGAATGGTTGGCCAACATTGTCCCCGTGACAAAAAAAATGGCAAATTAGAGTCTGTATTGACTATAGAGACCTGAATAATGCATGCCTCAAAGATGAATTCCCGCTCCCCATACCGGAGGTAATGATTGACAACACCTGCGGGTTTGAGCGAATGGCTTTCATGGATGGCTTCTCTGGCTACAATCAGATAAAGATGCATCCCGAAGATGAAAGGCATACATCATTTCAGACCTCATTTGGCGTGTATTGCTGCACTGTCATGCCATTTGGTCTGAAAAATGCCGGTGCAACATATCAGAGGGCTATGATGAAGATATTCCAAGATATGCAGCACAAGACGATCGAATGTTATGTTGATGACCTCGCCGTCAAAAGCAAAAGGAAAGAAGACCATCTCCAAGATCTTCGAAAAGTCTTCCTCTGGCTTCGCAAACACAAACTGCGAATGAATCCCCTCAAATGCTTCTTCGGTGTTTCATCAGGTAAGTTCCTCGGATTCATAGTTTGGAAAGCTGAAATAGAGCTTGACCCCGTCAAAGTCAAGGCCATCCTAGAAATGCCATCTCCAAGAACCCTGAGAGAATTGAAAGGGCTTCAAGGAAGGTTAGAGTACATCCGACGGTTCATTTCCAACCTATCAAGGAAGTGCCGCCCATTTTCTCGCCTAATGAAGAAAGGTGTAGACTTTGTTTAGGATGCTGAATGTGAAGCTGCATTTCAAAACATCAAGTCGTACCTGACCAAACCTCCGATGTTGGCTCTCCCACAACCGGAAAGCAATTCATCTTGTACACAAGAGCTCTCGACTATTCTTTGGGCGCTCTACTTGCACAAGAAAATGATGGAGGAAAAGAAGTTGCTCTTTACTACCTCAGTCGCATGTTGGTAGGTGCAGAGCATCGCTACTCTCCAACAAAAAAGGAATGCCTAATAGTGATGTTCGTCGTGCAAAAGCTACGTCACTATTTGTTGTCAAACACAGTATACCTAATATCGAGGATCAATCTCTTAAAGGTCCTTGTCACAAAAGCAGGTTCTTTCAATGCCCGGCTGGCAAAATGGTCCATCCTTCTGTCACAATTTGATATTAGGTATGTACCACAGAAAGCAATCAAAGGCCAAGCTCTGGCAGACTTTCTCGCAGAGCATCCACTGCCTAAGGATTCTCCGCTCAGGGACAATCTCCCAGACGAGCCTGTCTACAACGTGGAGACTTCCTCACCAAATGCCTCCTGGAACATGTACTTCGATGGTGCAACCAGGACAAATGAAAAAGGAAAGTCGATATCAAGAATTGGCATTCTCTTTGTTAGCCCCGACAAATACATGATTCCACACGTATTTTCGCTACTGGAACCATGTTCAAACAATGCGGCTGAATACCAAGCCCTGATCATAGGATTGGAACTCGCCCTCGAATCCGTTATCACCATGCTGGAAGCATTTGGGGACTCCCAACTAATCGTCAACCAGATGAATTAGAAATATGAAATCAGGAAGCTTGATCTGTTGCCTTACTATAACAAGGCGCAATCGCTTCGTCAAAGGTTTGACATTTGTCACATCACCGACATCCGTAGAGGTGAAAACATTCATGCAGATGCCCTAGCTGGACTTACTGCATCTATGGCAATCCAATAAGGGGAAGATATGCAAATTACAGTGTGTCAAAAAAGGATTCTCCCTCCTCTCAACACACACCAAGCAGTTGCTTAATGCCACCAAGTGGTCGGAAGTCGAATTTCCATCCTTAAACCTCCGATCGGCGACTGGAGGGATCCGTTCATTGATTATATTATGCTCGGAATCCTACCTGAAGATCCAAAAGAGCGGGTAAGTATCCAAAGGCGAGCCCCAAACTTCCATTTGGATATTCCCTCCAAAATGCTTGACAGAAAATCCTTCAATGGAGTACTTCTACGCTGCTTATCACAACAAGAGGCGGAAGAAACTCTAAAAGAAGTTCATGCTGGTCTTTGTGGAGCCCATCAGGCTGGTCCTAAGCTCTACAATCAGATAAAAAAGTTAGGTTATTATTGGCCTACCATGGTAGCCGACGCAATGCAATTTGCTAAACATTGCCAATAATGCCAAGTTCATGGAGATTATGTCCACATGCCTCCAAAATGGCTACATCCTACAACGATCTCATGGCCTTTCGAAGCCTGGGGTATGGACATCATAGGTCCCATCTCTCCCCATCAAGCAAAGGTCATCGCTTTATCTTCGCCACTATAGATTATTTCTCCAAGTGGTCAGAAGCATTTGCGTTCAGTGAAATGAAGACCTCATCAGTCCTTCAATTCTTGCTAACCAACATCATTTGTCGCTTCGGCATACCTAAAAGATTTGTCCATGATAACGGACCACAATTCCGGGATCACAGATTCTATAGGTTCTGCGACAAATACAAAATCCAAAGTTGTCCTTCGACTCCGTATAACCCAACAGCGAATAGACTAGCAGAAGCCTTCAACAAAACACTCTGCAAAATTCTCAAGAAAATGGTCTCTAGTCACAAAAGAGACTGGAGTGACAAACTGCCTGAAGCTTTATGGGCCTATCGGACTACTGTTCGAGGACCAACCCATAGCACACCATTCTCCTTAGTCTATGGATGTGAAACAGTTGTCCCTCTAGAGGTACAGATTCCTTCCTTAAGGGTATCTCTTCAAAATGAAATGACACAAGAAAGCAACGTTAAATTGAGACTCCAAGAACTGGATAATCTCGATGAAAGACGGCTCGAAGCTCTACAAAGCGTTGAGCTTTACCAAGCACGCATGGCAGGATTTTTCGACAAGAAGGTCAGGCAACGCGCCCACAAAAAGGGTGACTTGGTTCTTGCGGTAAAAAGACCAATGGTTTTTGCCCACAAGTCCAAAGGCAAATTCGAACCAAAATGGGAGGGACCCTTCGTCATCGACAAAGTCTTCTCCAACGGCGCATATGCTCTTCTGAACATGGAGGGTGATAGATGTATGCTACCCATCAATGGCAAGTTCTTGAAGCAGTACTACCCTTGAAAACTTCCTACATCGGGTCAGAGCGATGCCTACATGGCCAAAGCCTATTCCTAGGTACTTGCTCGTCAAACCCACTCCTTTTAGAGTTTTCATCTCTATGTTGAAATTTCTAAAACCCTAAAATAATGTTTACTTTCAATGTTTCATTGTTAAAAAAAAAATATTGTCAAACCCAAAATCCAAGTTTAGGAGCCTCTTCCCTAACTTGACCAAAACTTTCGATCCTTGAACCTAAAAATTCGTGGTTTGAAACAAAAATCAGGATTCAGGAATTTCCACCCTAGTCCACCCCGACTTTTACCATAAAAAATGGTTTTGAGTCAAAATTTAAGACCCTCGTGTCTTTAAACAAAAATGGTTTTTCGAAAAACCGTGGGGAAGTGACGTTTAGTCGATACTCACACAAAACCCAAAAATTGGAAGGATGCGAACCCCATTCGATACTCCCAAAACCTCAAAATTGCAAGAAAGCGACACCTCGTCGATATTTGCAAAATTTCAAAAATCGTGGAGACACAATGTTTCAGTTGATATCCATAACCCAAATTTCAAAACAAAGAACAAAGGTTCAAAAAAACCTCAAATTTAAAAAATTGTGGGGACGCGACATTCCATCGATACCCGCAAAACAAAATTTTTGAAAAAAGGCAGGGAAGCGACATTCAGTCGATACTTGCACCAAAATCCACGGGAGGCGACATTCCATCGATACTCGCAACCGAATGAGCAAGGAAACGACATTCCATCGATACTTGCAATAGCATTCAGCAGGGAAGCGACTCTTAGTCGATACTTGCACTTTGAAAACCAAGAAAAAGGGCATTATGCCAAAAACCCAAAATCTGGCTTCCACGCCAACAAAACAAAACATGGCTTTCATGCCAAAAATAAAAAATCTGGCTTCCATGCCAACAAAACAAAACTTGGTTTAAAAAAAAATCGGCTTCTATCCCACAAAATTTGGCTCCCATGCCACAAACAAAATTTGGCTCCCATGCCACAAAATCTGACTTTTTTGCCAAAAAAAATAAAAAAATAAATTTTTTTGGCTCTTATGCCACAAAAGCAAAACTTGGCTTTCACGCTACAAAAATCTACTCTCATGCCGAAAATCGGCTTCCATGCCACAAACAAAATTTTGGCTCCTATGTCACCAAAATTCGGCTTTCACGCCATCCAAAATTCGGGTTTCAAGCCACCGAATAATCAGGCCTTTTGCCACAAAATTTGGCTTTCATGCCCAAAACAACCCTTTAACAAAAGATTTTCGCAAAATGACAACCTTTTGATCAAATTTCCAAACAAACATTCCCATCCAACTTTTATTTACTTTCGTCAAAAAAGAATTTAAGTGAAACAAGGGAATACAAAAAAGGGGTGCCAAAAAATGTTTATGCATGGAGGTACTAGAGGAAAGGAAGAAAAAGTTTCTTACAAATCAGGAGGCTAGTCCGACATGGTCTTGAGCCAAAGACTTAGCTCTTCAAGAAAAACTCTTGGCCTTAGCCTCCAAAGCTTCCAGGTCGCATTTCTTTAGGATTTTCCCATAAAAGGCAGTAAGCCGTCACGATCCATCTTCAGCACGAGAAAGCTCTTCCCAGAGAATTTTCTATTGTTCATATTCCTGAGTCTTCCTCCGGAGATTGTTTTCAGCCTCCTCAACTTGGCGAATGAGAGTCCTCTCTCTATCGCGAGCTTTCGAAATAGCAGTCCACTTGGCAGCAGTTTGTTCTTCCAATAGCTCAAGGCACTGTCTGGCCTCAATGACCTCCCTATCGAGACGGTGTTGGTCCTGTGTCAGCTCGATAATAGCCAACTCGGTAACGTTCCTCTCCCAAACGAGCTGCTTCCGAGTCCGCGAGATCACATTCAGTTCAGATTTGACCTCACTAGAATCTTCAAAAACATTTCATTGAAGAAGTCACCATTTGGAAAACTCTTGGTCTAAATCCACTTGTTGCCAAGAGCAATGACTTCATCAACAAAAGCCTTAGCATCTGTAATGTCCAGACCGACTTCTTCGCTATCAGCAAAAATGTCCTGTACATGCTTAACCATGCTGAAGCCAGCTTCCAAATGGCCAGAAGAGAGAGTCTCGACCCATGAGCTCAAGACTCTTTTCAACACCTTCCTAGCAAACTGACGGGATGGATCAGATGAAGACTCGCCATGCTCCGTTGGTCGACTGCCCATGTCATGCACCGTTGGAAGAGTAATCAAGAAGCTTTTTCCAACCGGAGCCGCTGGAAAAGGAATATTAGCCTGCGGACTCTCCTCTGCCTCACCAAAACTGGTGGAAGAAGCCCTTACCGCTGGATCAGCCGCGGGCACCCCTTGCTCTGGCTCTAAGAATGATAGAGGAACTTCTCTTGTCGCCTCACAACCTGCCAATAGAAGATGAAAAAGGTATGAATATGATCTTGTCAAAAATAAAACAAATCAAGATTATCACTACAAAGTACCTTCTTCGACGACCGGCGGAATGCTTTCTGCCTCCATGAGCCCATCCGAAGCATAGTCAAAAGTTGCATCCATGGATGGCTTGAAGTCGTCGAAATCCTCTGGCAAGTCAGCTGGCAAAAAAAAAAAAAAACAAACAAACAAAAAAAAATATATGTCAGCAAGTGGCGGTAAAAAAAAAATCATACCAGGTGGGGTTCTGGGTCTACTTCAGAATCTCTGGGTTCTTCCTCAGATGCCATGACTGGATCCGTCACCACCTCATCGGCCGGAACCTCAGGCATCATCAAATCATCATCTTCTGCCAAACATTAAATTAAAGACAAAAGCCTCGTAAAAAGAAAGAAGCGGAAAAAGAGAAGAAGGGTCATACCATCACTACTGATCTTTTCTCCTCGGCTTCTCTTCTCTGGAGGCTCATCATCATCCCCTTGCCTCCTCAGCAATGGTGGAAGGAATTTCCGGATCAGGAGAGTTTTTGTGCCGTCTCTTACTTCGGCACTGTCCTCTTCTCCTCTTGCTCCTACGGGACGAATTGCTGGAAGTACCCGCCCCGCCATCGAAATCTGGCCTCTCAATAGAGTCCTCACCAGATGGTCTGCTCTTGCCGGTAGACTCCATGGAAGCCTTTGCTCACTCGACTTGTATCTAAGTAGCGACCTCAGCCTCCTCCTCTGCGAGCTGTTCCAAGACCTCACTAGGTATTTCTTGTGCAGCTCTCGATCTGATGACGTCCTAGTCCTCGAGAAAGCCTGTTCTGTGCTTTTCTCCAGAAAGGAAAGCCAGAACTTCTTCTCGGCAGATGCGATCTGACTTCCCAAGACCCTTCCCGGAGGACTGCTTTACATCAAGCTCCTTCTTGGGAAGCCCCCGGTACACTAAAAAGCTCTCCACGAACCACTTCGTGAAGCCAGTAGTCCGGAAACTGGGCAACTCAGGATAGGAAATCATGGCAATAGTGTCTTCCGCACTATAGAAGGCCCATGCATTCCTCCCGTCCTGTAAACCTCCAAAACGCTTCACCTTGCTCGAAGCGCTCCAACAACGCCTTGGGAGAAGCCCAACTGCAAAGCAAAACGCGTGGGAACATACGGCTGGATGTCGTTGAAAAGATGTCTACGGTACACCATCGTGCCAACACATATGTTGAAAAGCCAACTCCTCTCTACATTTGTTAAAGAATAGTGTCTCCCCGACCCTGCCCTGGTGGAATCTCGGGAGACACAAAAATCAGAAGCCTTCTTCCGTAAGCCCGGAGAAAGCTTCATTGAAGACTACCCTATCTCGATGTCCCAGAATCATCGGATCCTCAAACAGGCAGATAAGAGAGATTCGGAAAAGAGCTTCCTCTAGCCAACCGAATCATAAAAGGGTCATCGTCCTGTGCAGGGCCCAATCGGTGGAAACTGGGACAGTGGTATACATACCACGAATAAAAAATATGGGTTGAAAATACCCTATTCATAGGGAGCCCAAGCCGAACCAGGAAAGCAGCAGCCTGCAGTTCGGTACACAAATAGGAGTAAAAAGCAAGCACCAAAGCAAGCCGCTCTCTAAACGCCATCTGACAAGCCGGAAAAATGCAATGTAGCCTGATGTGCGTACCATCTCCTCCAGCAAAAACAGCCTCATGCAGCCAATAAGTGAGGTAAACAGCGAGATCTCTCCGCAGCGCAATGTCAGAATGAATGGCGTCTGTGCTTGTGAAGAACTCCTTCAAATTTTCTCGCATGGCAGAGATCTTCTTCGATATCCGGGTTCTTAGCCCTAGCTTCCTGGGTCATACTCTCAGAAGACTCCCCACTGTCAAAGAAGCTGGAAGACAAAGAGCTATCACTCTTCCAACTACTACACCGGACTTTCGAGCACTCCTTCTCCTTCAAAAAGTCGTAGAAGGCGACGAATTGAAAGTACAAAACCTGAACTCCTCAGACTGCTCCTCAAGGACGCTGTCAATAGGCATGAACTCCTCATAGAGATTGCCGAGGATAGGCAGCCCGGTGATGGCGCTCAGTTCCTTTAAAGAAAAATCAATTTCACCGTTTGTAACAATGAAGGTGTTGGTTTGTGGAAGGAATGACTCTAGCATGGCCATGAAGGCCTCATCGGAGAAAACCACGGTTTGCCGAAAAGCGCGAACTGCATCAAAGATCTCGGCCTCCTTCAGAATGGGACCGCCGACCTGTAGGATGTGATCAGTCCATGACTCCCAACTCGAGTCAGCACTGAAACGGCCGCGAAGTCGAAAAGGCTTCACCCAATTGCTGCCATCACCCTTTAAAATACCAAGGCCCACCTGTCTCAAATCGACCGAAGGGTGATCTGAACCTTGGTAGCCGTTGGCCGGTATTAAAATGTCCATACAGGCAGGCGACTTCTCTGCATAACCAGGAGGGCCACCAACGAAAACCCCGGTCTTGATCACGTTTGTCCTCTTCATCCAGCTTGGAGGATCTTCCCTCTTTGAGCATGTGGAGGAAAGGCTCATGATCGAGATAGTCCGATCGAAGGCCGACCGGGTAGAAACAGTTCTCTTCTCACCATCAACTGTGCAAGAGAACTAAAAACATCTCCTTTGGTATGTTGAATCGTCAGGGACTGCATCACCAAAGAAGAAGGTAGGCTTGGGCACAATGCTCTGATCGTCCGTGACCCAAGGACGGTTGCTTGCCATAATCTTATAAAACTCCTCATCCTTGAGGGCGATCAAATGTTGCCTCATCTCATCTCGGTTGAGCGAGTCACACTCTTCCAAGTTTCTTTCAACATACTGGACCTCCACCCAGGCCTGCTGTACGGCCAAATTAGAAGATCTGGTACAACGGCGAGGCGCATCAGTGACAGGCTCCTTACCCTTGTTTGTTCTGGAGGAACTACCTGCAAAGGATGGAAAAAGAGAAAATCAATCATCAAAATGACAGAATTTTGCTAAAAATCCTAGTGAAATTTTGGCATGGTCCCGGGACAATTCTGAAGAAAAGGAAAGTACCCCGAAAAAGAAAGGAAGCTTGAAGATGAGCTCAACATTGCTGCGAGCTCATAATCAATGGGGAATTCTCGAAGAAGGCTCGAACTCAAACATTGTTGCGAGATCAAACCCAAACTTTTCAAATATCTGCAAGATTGGAAAAGGGCTCAACATTGCTGCGAGCTCCAAAATCCAAAACTTGCAAAGCTCCTCAAAAATCCCCACAAGACTAAGAAAGGGCTCAACATTACTGCGAGCTCCAAATCCCAAGACTTGTAAAAGATTTCCTGGTGTGCACTATCATACTTCCAATTCCATTTTCTAAAAAAAAAATGCATAGAAGGGAAGTTGTCATGCATGCGTGTCTCGAAATCCGGGAAAGAAAGAAGGAAAAAGAGAGAAGAAAAAATCTCTTTAAAAAAAAAAGAAAAAAAAAAAAAAAGGGGCAGGCCACGTGGCCATACGGTCTTGTCCGTACGGCCACATACAAAAAAAAAAGAGAAAAAAAAGGAAAGAAAAAAAAACACGGTAAAAAAAAAAGAAGAGAAACCGTGAAAGAAAAAGAAAAAAAGAAAGAAAAGAAAAAAAAAAAAGAAAAACAGAAACAAAAAAGAAAAAAGAAGAAGAAGAAGAAGAAGAAGAAGAAAACGTGTGAAAAAAAAAGAAGAAAAAGAAAGCACGTGAAAAAGAAAATGAAAGAGAGAGAAAGAAAAAGAAAAGAAAAGGAAAAAAAGAAAACTTTTTTCTACTTCTACATGGAGTTTCTTAAGGAAGAAGAAAACTTACTTGAAGCCATGGAGAAAGAGGAAGAACTTGAAGATCCTTGAAGAAAAAGAAGAATTCTTGATCTTGGAGCACTCTCGAAGATTTTTGCAAAAAGAGAGCAATAGCAACAAGAGATCCAACCTCCTTGCTTTTATAGAAGAAAGCAAACCAAAAGAAGAAAGAAGGAGAAAAGAAAAGAGGTAAGTGCTAAAAATTAGCAAACTTCCTAAAAAGAGGAGAAATGTGAGATATTCTCACCCAAAGAGAAAATTCTTTAAGAAATTCTCTCCAAAGAGAGAGGGAATGTGAGAAACTTCCTCCCAAAGAAAGATATTTTGAGAAAATCTCTCGCAAAATCAAAGAAACTTGAGAGATTCTCTCCAAATAAGAATATTTTTAGATATTCTCTACCAAAAAAAGATATGTTTAGATATTCTTTACAAAAAAGACACCACTTGAGATCTAAGCCATCTTTAAAGCTTAAAGGTCCCATAGGCTAGCCCACATGAGCCAGGTTTGACCACCTAGGCACTAAAAGTGGCTTTTAGTCAAAATTCCTCTTACCAAGAGCATACAAAAATGGTTCCATGCCTCTTTTGAGTTGACTGAATCATACAGAATTCTCGCAAGCCTAATTAGTTTCCAAAAATCCAAACCATCCCACCTCATGAACCAAATTAAGCTAAAACCTTGAAATTGACATTCCACAAAAACCCAAACCACTGCAATAGACCCAAAATTGTCCCAAAGAGTGACCAAAAAACCAAACCATGGTCTCCTAACTCGCCACATACAGCTTGTTGGGTCACAAGGCCAAAACCAAAACCAAATCCCGGTCTCTTAAGTTGCCACATATAGCTTGTTAGGTCACAAGACCAAAATCAAAATTCAAAACCCGACCCCCTAACCTGCCACATACAGCTTGTTAGGTCACAAGGTCAAAAACCAAAAACCTTCTTGACCGCCTGATGTGCTACACAAAGCCTTTAGGTTCACAAGGTCAAAAAGAAAAATCCAAGACCAAAAAACCTAATCCAAATGCCATTTTCAAACTTTTGCCTAAGATGGTATGTAATCTCTCTCATTGCCATAAAATCCCCTTAGAAACTCAAAAGGCTACTCTATCAAAAGAAAAATGCTCAGAGCCTCTTGGTAAAGTCAAAAGCTCTCCTTCAAAGTTTTCTTCGAGGCATATCGACTGCAAAAACTAAGCAATTCGTCGCTGTACCTCGAGGGGGTATTTGTTGACACCAAAAAATTCACTTTACCTCCTCAACATCAAAAGCCACATGGAGCCGCATCCTACCACAAACAGGCAAAGCTGCTTCAAGCATCAGATCTTGTCAGAATCAAACAAAAACTCCAAGATCCTTCAAAATAGCCAAAAGAAGGGTACATGAAGTTTCGGGCCATTTTGACACAATCTGGCCTAACTTCAATCCTCCTAAGGCTCAGCAGGAACTCCCGGCGGCGACAGTGACAAAGACATCAAATCTTCTATCAAGGCCTATGGATGGTCTCAAAATACCTCAAAAAGGCTCCATGTCGAATTTCAAGTCAAACCGACACCGTTTGACCCTCCATCAACTCTCAAACGGCGAAATCAAGCCTCCCGGTGGCGAGAACCTCTGATGCCGCCACTCATCAAACAAACCACATGAGTAGCTTCTACATGCTTCCAAAGGGTTGCACGTCAAATTTCAGGTAATTTCGACGACGTTTGACGCGGCTTTGACTCTCCGAAGAGAAATCAAGCCTACCGGCGGCGGAGCTCCCTGGGACCATGGCATCCAAATCGGAGCTAATGGATCATCTCAAAATGACTCCAATAGGCTCCCTGTCAAATTTCAGGTCAATCGGACATCGGTTGATCGTACATCAAAGCTCGACATCTTCCGCACGGTGAAATCAAGTCTAGCATCGATGGGACCCCAAACGGCTTCAAAACTCAAATAAAAGCCCATGGATGGTCCTATCTAATGCTCATGAAGCTTCACCTCAAATTTCAGGTCATTCCGACATCGTTTGACCTAGTTTCAACTCTTGGCAGAAAATCGACTGCAAAGTCTTCGGCTTTTCCAAAAATAGGAAACTTTGTGCCCTGATTTGCACAGCTTCTCGACAGGTTTTATTCAGTGGAATCAAGCCAATAAATGAGGAGAAATGTCATGGAAAATACAGGAGAAAAAAGAAGCAAAAAAGCCCGAAAAACGACCAAGAAACGGCGACCGAAAAAAGGGCAAAAGCCCCATGGTCGCCGGCGACCCTAGAAATCTGGGTCGCTAGATTTTCGCCGAAAGTGCCATTTTTCCGATTCTTTCCACATTTCGCGATGTTTGGCCCCTGTGATTTTCCAAAATTTTGATTTTTGAGGCATAATATCCGTCGATCTTAGTCAACATCATGGATCCGCCATCGAAATCATTTGATCATCATCGGACACTCCAAAATAGCCAATCGGCCAACCAAAAAAGCACACTTTCTTCTTGACCGATCGTGAAATCGACTGGACAAATGTTGCCGGCCCATTGGTGTCAACCAAAGTCTGAATTTGCATCGTCATCCGACATCAAATAACATGCAGATCCATCGATGATCATCACAGGAAGAATTCTAAAAGACGCGGCGCGGCCCTCGACTCTTCAAGTGACTCAGCAACCAATTAATGTTGTTAATTGACCCGCTTATGACAAGTTAATACGGTCATTAACTCATTATTCTGGACGACCCAATCAGAAGCAAGCAAATGGGAGTTACAAGTCCAATTAATCATGACAATTAACCATGTAACTCCTATCATTATGGAGATTGATCATGGTAATTAATCATGAAACTCCCATCATCATGGAGATTAAATGCCCATTATTCTCCATCGGCCAATCAGAATCCAAGAAAAAAGAGTTATAAAATTATGAAATTAATACTTGTAACTCCTCCCATCATGGAGCATTAATGCAATCAATGCTCATAAACCCTCCTAAATGGCCACCAAAAGCCTATAAATAGGCGGTCATTCCAAAGGGAAAGGGTCCAAAAAAATCATCTGAAGAATTTTCCTTGAAAGTCTCTCCACAAAGAAGCTCTCCTGTTCAGAAGAAACTCTGCAGAAAAACACTTCAAGGTGATTGAAGTCCCTTGGGGGGCCACCCCCCGAAGGTTTCCCCTCTCCTTCTATCCGACATGGCCTAAATGTGGCTTTTCAGCCCGTCTACTCGGTTTTTTTATTGGATATAGGACCTTCCCTTGATCTTTGTCCTCTAAAAATTCAAGGTTCAAGCTAAGCCAAGTGAGTCAAAGCATTAAGTGCTCTCATCTGAAGGACGATGGCGGAGTCCATACATGACTCGCGACTGTCGATCTGAACGAGTCCCCATAATCTCTTGAGAAGTCAGATCCCTCTTTCTTTCTTTTCTATTGTATTTTGTATTTTTAAAGAGACAAAAAAATCACAATTCTTGTCTTTCACTATTGATAAGATTTGTAAATCGCCTTCTATGGTAAAATTGCCTTCTACGGCACAAAACTGCCTTTTACGGCATTCTAAATTTGTCTCTTTTCTTAAAATATATGTGCAATGGAAAGTTAGAAAAAAAAGTTTGATTTCCTTTCTACTTGTGAAGGTGAATCTTCGGATCACCATTTCAAATTCCAAGTAAAATAGAAAATCTGGCATACCCGTACAAAATGTTGATGCTCGCTTTTTTTTCGCCCCGCCACACCCTAGCAGACCCCGGACGGAGGAAGGCAAGAAAAAAAGCCGGGACCATCAGAGGCAGAAGCCCAGCCCGCTCGAGCGGACCTAGGACCTGGCCCAGGATTGTTCAGGTGCAGTTTGAGGTCTTGTCTGGGTGTGGAGACTTCCTAATGACTTAGTAATGACGGGGAATTGGGATTTCGAGTCCGAAATATTTCGTTTGACGAAAATAAATGGAGAAGTAGAGAAAAAGTTGAGTATATAAATTACTGGGGATTCTCTTTAAGTCTTAATATACACTTTGTGCCCTCGAATGTCGGAGACCTTCAGAGACACCAACTCCTTCGCTCCTAAACCGACAAGGAGACACTAAATGTGTATCGAGATGGTCCTCGGTAAGCCTATCAAACACCACAAATTTCCACATTC
The DNA here is from genome assembly GCA_029852735.1 of Persea americana. NCBI lineage: Eukaryota > Viridiplantae > Streptophyta > Magnoliopsida > Laurales > Lauraceae > Persea > Persea americana. The sequence goes on from CM056816.1 coordinate 24,153,636, forward strand.
CAAGTTAGAATAATTCTATGTTTCCTCATAAATTGATTTGAAATAAAGTTGGTTGATTTGCCACGTTTGAAAAGTATTGATAATGCTACTCGTCTGATTTGTTCTGAAATTTGTCTGATTGTTTTGATAAAGAGTAGTCCTTTTATCGGTCTGAATTGTGCTTTGTGATTTAAATTGTATTATTTTGGATTTGAACCGTCACCACTAAGCTTGGGTCACTTTGTCGGACTGATTATCTGGCTTAGGATCCTAAAATAATTTGCCAACTGCAGTTTGGACCGATGCACTAAGTAGGAAATCAGTAGGCTTGGCAAGTCTACGGGGTACGTGTGTCTTTCAGCAGTTGGAAGAGTTGGGGGTAGACCTACAACTACTAAGGAAGGGTGTGATGTTAGCTAACATGTTAGTGTCTGAGCCTTCCTTCATTCAGAAGATTAAGGATAATCAATTGCAAGACCCGGAATTGGCCAGGATTTCATATCATATAGCAGAACGTCTAGACTTTTGTATGGTGGATAGAGTCATGTACTACCAAGATCGTCTACGCTTGCCTAACATTGAAGACTTAAGGAATGACATCATGACAGAGGCTCACAGTATGAAGTATTCTATGCATCCGGGCAGCACAAAGATGTATCAAAACTTGAAGAGCAGATTTTGGTGAAATAACATGAAACGGGAGATTACAGCATTTGTCTCTCGATGTATGACCCGCCAGTTAGTGAAAGCAGAACATCAGAAGCCTCCAGGGTTGTTGCAACCGTTAGAGATCCCGGAATGGAAGTGGAGCATATTACCATGGATTTTGTTTGGGGACTACTGTCACGACCCCGGACCAAGCCCGGCCCCGCGACGAGAGAAAATTGTGTTGTTCATCCAATTATGATTAACCCACAGGTTTCCGCGGTGAGGATTCCCAAAACACACATAGAATTCATCTCACACAACTATGATTTGCGGTAGCGTGCAAGTAATCTTATTTATGCTTTACAAGTGATATATCATCCACTTACATAAATTAAATCATCAACAAGACAAATATTCAGAGGAGGAAAGATAGCATGGCATTACACAAGTTAACTTTCAAGTTTCAAAAGAACAAAGATAAGTTAAGTTTTATACATCCCCAAATTAACAAAAGGCCAACAAAAACCGTACATTCCAAAACAAAATAACAACCATCCCCATCATGTTTCGTGCTCAAGACCCCACCCGACGTCTAGAGGACGTCATCGGGTTGCCACTCACGGGCTAGGGGTGGCTCGAAAGCCTCCTCCGGGCGCTCCTCCTCAGGGGCAACGACTCCTGCATCTAAACACCAAAGCAAAAGAGTCAGACACGACGGTCTGGCAGGTGACCAATTTAGACGCATATATGTATAAATTTTATGTGCAATTTGAAATAAACAAAGCTCAAAACACTTTAACAAATTCAAAGCAAACCTAGTCAATATGAAAAAAAAAGTTTAATACGAAGCAAAGCAAAACTAACACGATTTCAAGAAAAACATCATGATTTATAAATCCACAATGAGCCCATTCTTTCTCAATCACACATGGTGACAAGAGCAAGCATGACACGCAAAACACGATCCTACGTCACGCAAGATAGACGAGGAGGCCGGCCACGGAACAAGAACACGCACGATGTGTAATAAAATACACGACTAATCTGCAGATAATCCACATGTTTAAGGACCCCTAGACAGTGGATCAGACTGAAGGGGCAGTCCAGGCTCAGTGGCATTAAGCGAAAACCATGAATTCACGAAAACATAACGATACTTGTACGAAACTCGTCATGATTAGGGAAAAACACTTGTCAAAACTACACGGGATGAGATTTGTAGGAAAACATGTGCTATGTTCTTCTTAACTGAAAGAATGATTCCCATTTCACACTCTTGAAGTAATTCGAAATAAAACTAGACTTGTAAAAACAGACAAAATTCAAAATACTACCTTTGATGTCAAAACCGTGACCTTCACACATCTAAATAAAGCCCATGTTAAGTACCTTTGTTGATCGTTGTGTATTTGAGAAACCCAAATATCCGGTTTAAGAAAAGTGCTTTGGTATTCGTAAGTTGTAGGATATTTTAAGTCTCAAAGGCACAATATTAAGTAAAAGACACTTGACATGATCAGGTTTTATTTTCCATTCTTCTAGAAATTCCCCCAAAACTCTTCTTTCTCTTTCACATTCAAAATTTTCAGGTAGCATCAGGTTCGCTCGAGCGGTGAGAAGTTCACTCGAGCGGACCCATCCAGAACCTGGTTCGCTTGAGCCTCCCCAAGGTTCGCTCGAGCGGACGCAACCAGTGACTTGTTCGCTCGAGCTCATCCAATGTTCCCTCAAGCGGACGGTTTCTGGGTGCGCTCTTCCCAAACAGATTCTTGCTCGCTCGAGCAACCTAGAGTTTCGCTCGAGCAAACAGGTTTCTGTCTGAAAACGTGCAGTGCAGAAAACTGCATTCCTCTAGCAAATTTCTGTCATTCTCTTTCTTTCACTTCTCCATCTTATGGAACCTGTAAAAATTCACACCTCCAATCTCTACAACAACCACCATACACTTTCCCCAACTCATCCATTCTCCAAGCTACATAAATCACCATTTTCTCATTCAAAACCATTAACTTACACTCAAAACAGAAATCCAATTTGACTAATACATAAATCAAGAGTCATGCTAAAAACTTAGACAAAAAGGATGTAGGAGACATTTCAAATAATCCTCTGCATTTAAATTTAGCAGATGAGTAAATTAAGCTTGGTGAATCAACCATTAAAAATCAAATATAATGCCTAAATACAACATTCATTAAGAGAGTCTAAAAGGATCACTTGCCTTGACAATGGTAAGCCAAAAACTTCTCACAATCCTATCCCACAGCTGAGCCACGAATTCTACACAAAAGCCCCAAGAAAACCATTCTATAAACCACCATTTTGGCCAACCAAAACCCCCATTTCGAAAATGGGTTTGCATGAATGAAAATTAGCATCCCAAGGAGCTTAAAAGACCAAAATGAAAGGAAGAAGAAGATCCCATTACCTGGAGCTAACCAAACAAGAAGGAGAGGAGAAAATGGAGATCTCTTCCAACTAGAAGTTCCAAGAAAATTGCACCAAAAGGGAGCTTAGGTTGAGAGGAAGAAGGAAATGGCCTTAGATTTTGATTTGGAAACTCCTAGCGTTGACATGCAAAGGAAAAGAGTGGGAGGAAGAAGAAGTCTCCACAACTGGCTTGGAGAGAGTAGTTGCAGGAAATGGTTTCTGAACGTGAGGTAAGTGAGGGAGAAAGAGGGGCTTAAGTCAATGAGTCCTAGTGGGCCCCACAAGGATCAAAACTTGCGACGATTAAAACATCACTTTACCGGCCCCGAACGAAACCGACGAAGAAGACAAAAATGATCGCCGAAAAATCTAGTTTTCAAAAAGTATAAATTTGGCATAGTTTTGGGATTTCGAAATTTGGGTCTAGATTTGGTGTGAAATGACTGATTTACCCTTTTGGGCCAAAAATTTGGGTTTCTAGGCCTCAAACACAGCCAGGCTGAAAACAAAAGTTGAACAATAAAATAAAACCATTCAAAATCGATCAAAATCACAGTAAAATAAAAAATTTTAGAATTTCCTCCCAAGCTTACACGTACACTCAGGGCACCCCTGAGTGTGACTAAATAGCATAAAATGCTCTCAAAATTCCTCAAGGCTAATTCTAGATTAAATCAAACCAATTTCTAATCCCACGAGCATTAAACCCACATAATAACTAAACGCGCACTTAATTAACACTAATCACGCTAATCCCGAGTTGGGGTTTGACATCCTTCACCCCTTAGGTTATTTGGTTCTCCAAATAAAAACGGTTATACCTCGGATAAGAAGTGCGGGTACTTTCTTTAGACTTGATCTCTTAGTTCCCATGTCGCTTCTTCTGGCTCATGATTTTCCCACTGAACTTTGACCCAATTGTTGGTTCGGTTTCTCAATTTCTATTCCTTGGTGTCCACAATTCTAACCGGCTTCTCCACATACGAGGCATCTTCTCGAATTCCCAATGGTTCATGTTGCAACACGTGTGAAGGATTTGGGACGTATCTCTTCAACATAGAGACGTGAAAAATATTATGCACCCCGGAGAGTTTCGGCGATAATGCAAGTCTATAGGCAACGTCCCCAATCTTGCTCAAAATCTCATACGGTCCGATGTATCTTCTTACTAGCTTGCCCTTCTGACCAAATCTTAGTGTTCCTCTTACCGGAGACACTTTCAAAAATACTTTGTCACCTTCTTTGAACTGTAAATCTCTTCTACGAGTATCAGCATAGCTCTTCTGTCTACTTTTGGCGACCTTCAACCGTTCCTGGATCAACTTGATCTCATCACTTGTCTCACCAACTATTGTCGGTCCATGGAAACTACGAACACCGACTTCTTCCCAGCAAACGAGAGTTCTGCATCTCCTACCATAGAGTGCCTCGAAAGGTGCCATACCAATGTTGGAATGGTAGCTATTGTTGTATGCAAACTCGCAAAGGGGTAAGAACTCATCCCATTGAACCTTGAAATCTAGTACACAAGCACGCAACATGTCCTCTAAAGTCTGTATCGTTCTCTCTGATTGGCCATCTGTCTGAGGATGGTATGCAGTGCTAAATTGTAACTTGGTGCCCATAGATTCAAATAGGGTCTTCCAAAACTTCAAAACGAATCTGTTATCCCTGTCGGAAGTGATGGAGACGGGCTGTCCATGCCTGCTGACAATCTCGGTCACAAATAAATCTGCTAGTGGTGCCATATGCATTTTACTCCCGGTCTTCATAGGAATGAAGTGAGCAGACTTCGTGAGACGGTCCACGATGACCCAAATAGCATTGTTCCCCTTCTTAGTGGTAGGCAAACCGGAGACGAAATCCATGGTGATATGCTCCTATTTCCACTCTAGAATGTCCAATGGCTGCAACAACCCTAGAGGCTTCTGATGTTCTACCTTGATATGCTGACATGTGAGGCATCGAGATACAAACGCTGCAATCTCTCGTTTCATATTATTCCACCAGAATCGGTTCTTCAAGTTTTGGTACATTTTGGTGCTACCCGGATGCATGGAGTATCTTGTACTATGAGCTTCGGTCATTATCTCATCCTTCAAGTCTTCGATGTTAGGCACACACAACCGGTCACGAAAATACAACACTCCGTCTACTACTCTTAAGTCTGGACGTTTAGAAATGTATTCCACAATCTTAGTTAAGTTCGGGTCTTGCAACTGGCTGTCTTTGATTTTCTGAATGAAGGCAGGCTCAGACGCTATCATACTTGCCAACATCACACCTTTCCTTAACGATTGCACTTCAACTCCAAGTTCTTCAAACTGATGTAGGACACTCACTCCTCTCAAACTGGCCATGACCACTGATTTTCTACTCAATGCATCAGCTACTACATTCACTTTGCCCAGATGATACTTGATTGGGAAGTCATAATCTTTTATATACTCCATCCACCATCTCTGCCTCATGTTCAACTCTTTCTGTGAAAATAAATACTGTAAACTCCGGTGGTCTAAATGGACTTTAGATTTTTCTCCGTATAAATAGTGCCTCCACATCTTCAAAGCGAATACAACCACTGCTAATTCCAAGTCATGGGTGGCATAGTTCTTTTCATGCTCTTTCAACTGTCTCGAGCCATAGGTAATAACTTTATCATTCTGCATCAATACACAACCCAATCCTATATTAGAAGCATCTGTATAAACAACAAATCCTTCGCTTCCCGACGGTAAGGTAAGAATCGGAGCTGACGTCAATCTCTTTTTCAGTTCTTTGAAACTTTCTTCACACTGATTTGTCCAAACGAAAGGCACACTCTTCCTAGTTACTTTGGTCAAAGGTGCTGCAATGGATTAAAATCCTTGAACAAACCTTCTATAATATCCTGCTAGCCCCATAAAGCTTCTAATCTCTGTCACGCTGCTTGGTCTTTTCCAACTGATAACTGCATCAACTTTAGATGGATCAACTGCTACGCCTTCTCTTGAAATAATATGGCCTAGAAAAGCCACTTGCTCTAACCAAAATTTACACTTACTCAGCTTTGCATAGAGCTGATTGTCCCTCAAAAGCTGCAATGACGTCCTCAAGTGCTCTTCATGCTCCGGCTTACTCTTAGAATACACGAGAACATCATCAATAAATACTATAGTAAAATGATCCAAGTATTCTGCAAAAACTTTGTTCATAAGAGCCGTGAATACCACAGGTGCATTTGTCAATCCAAACGGCATCACCAAAAACTCATAGTGCACATATCTGGTTCGGAAGGCTGTTTTAGGCACATCTGACTCTCTAACCCGCAACTGATAATACCCAGACCTCAAATCTATCTTGGAAAAATAAGCTGCTCCTTGTAATTGATCGAACAACTCATCTATTCTCGGCAACGGATACTTGTTATTGACGGTCATGTGGTTCAACCTTCTGTAGTCTATGCACATTCTCAAACTTCCATCCTTAGTTTTCACAAACAAAACTGGTGCTCCCCAAGGTGAAACACTTGGTCTAATGAAACCTTTACTCAACAAATCTTGCAGCTGGAGTTTTAGTTCACCTAATTCCGCTGGAGCCATCCTTAAGGTGCAATAGAAATCGGAGTTGTCCCTGGAAGGAGCTCAATCATGAACTCAACTTCTCGAATTGGTGGCAATCCCGGGATTTCTTCAGGAAAAACATCCAGAAATTCGCACACAACGGGGATTTCCTCCACCCCTTGGGACCGTTTATCCTTTGTGATAAACGCTATAAAAGCTTCACACCCACTGTTTACCATTATGCCCGCTTTGAGTGCTGAAATAATTCCCACTTGGTTTTTCTTCCTGGTTCCCTGAATCAACAAATCTGCCTGTTCCCCTTTCAATTTAAAGGTAATGGTCTTACTAAAGCAATCCATGGTAGCATGATACTTCTCTAACCAATCCATGCCTAAAATGACATCAAAGTCATGCATATCTAGGATAATAAGGTCTGCTGGAAGGTTGACCTCTCCTAATAAGACCGAACAACTTGGGTAATAGGTTCTACAAACAACTTGTTTTCCTACTGGTGTAGTAACAGTCAATATATAATCAAGTTCCCTAAACGGCATAGCAATCATCTTTGCATAGATAGGGGATAAAAATGAATGAGTGCTACCAGGATCAAATAAAATTTGAGCTTCAATGCCACAGATGAGGAGTTTACCTTCGACAACATCACCCACAGCATCTGCATCTAGACGATTAAGATAGTATGCTCGCCCTTGCTGCTGTGGCCTATTCTGCCTCCCTGGAGCATTTCTGTTTTGCTACTGCTGCTGCTGTGAAGGACAAGCATTTTGGTTCTGTGCTTGCTGTCTGCCTTGTTGCTGTTGCTGCTGAGGTTGCAGAGCTTGGTTCTGAGCTGGTGCCTGATTTTGAGGAGTTGCTTGCCTCTATGGCTGATTCCTATTGCCTTGGTTCTGAAGTTGAGGGCAGTCCTTGATTGCATGGTCCATAGCTCGACACTTAAAACAAGCACCGGAGGCTTTACGGCATTGGGTAGAGTCGTGGTTTTTGCCGCAATGTGCACATGCATTTTGCCTTGGAGGGTTTTAATCTTGTCGTGGCTTCTTATTACTCTGCTGTCTCTAATTCTGCTGGTAGTGTTGCTTCCTATCCTGCTTGATTTGATTGTTGATGTCTTCAAACTTGTATGCCCGTTTAACTGCTTCATCAAAGGTGGCTGGAGGAACTACCCCTGTAGCATCTCTCATAAGAAGGGGTTCAGCCCTTCTAAAAATTTTGCTATCTTCTTTTGCTTGGTGTCAATGAGCTCCCTAGCATATCTGCCTAGCCTCTCGAATTTTGTAACATACTCTAAAACTGTCATATTACCCTGCTTGAGTTGCTGAAATTCTATAGCCTTTTGTCTCTTGATGTGCGAAGGGACATATTTGTCAGTGAAATGGTTCTCAAAAGTGTCCCATGCAGTCTCATCTACCATGGCCTGATACGTTTCCATAACCGTCTGCCACCAAGTGTCCGCCAATCCGAAAAATAGGGAAGCGGTGGGGTTGACCTTCTCTCTCCCAGTACAGGTGAATACATCAAAGATCTTCTCCGTGTTGACTAACCAATCATCAGCAGCTAAAGCGTCCTCTTGACCCGAGAATTCCTTGGGTCCCCTTTTTCTGAACCTCTCAAACAGAATGTTAGGATCTTGATCTCTGTTGTTGATGATTATATTGGGGCCTCCCGGTTGCCTAGGCGGGGGTTAGGGCTTGTTCTGCAAAACTTCTAACAACTGTCTTTGAACTTGTGCCATTTCTTCATCCTTCTTAGCTAGTTGTTCTTGGAACCATACTTGGTTCTCATTGGCCTCTCTTTGCAATCTAGCTTGGACTTCGTTTGCTTTTCTCTGTAATCTAGTCTGATTCTCATTAGCTTGCCTCTGGTGTTCTAACATGGCCTGCATTAGCGCCTGAAATTGTGTTACGGTAGGTGGCTGCTCATGGTCCGTCTCATTGTTATTGTTATTGGTATTGCTTCTGGAAGCGTTTTGGTTCGGAGCTTTTCTTGGAGGCATGATGCTGTAAAAAAATTTGTTAGTACATAATAACAAGTTTGGGTTTGGTTTATAGGTCCATACTAATGATCTAACGTACTCACGGATCCTCGCCACGTCCCTAAGAGTTTCTAGTTTCTTTTAAAAGCCTGAAACATGTCCCGCTCTGATACCAGTCCTATCGCGACCCCGGACCAAGCCCGGGCCCGCGACGAGAGAAAATTGTGGTGTTCAACCAATTATGATTAACCCAAAGGTTTCTGCGGTGAGGATTCCCAAAACACACTTAGAATTCACCTCACACAACTATGATTTGCGGAAACGTGCAAGTAATCTTATCTATGCTTTACAAGTGATATATCATCCACTTACATAAATTAAATCATCAACAAGAAAAATATTCAGAGGAGGAAACATAGCATGGCATTACACAAGTTAACTTTCAAGTTTCAAAAGAACAAAGATAAGTTAAGTTTTATACATCCCCAAATTAACAAAAGGCCAACAAAGGCCGTACATTCCAAAACAAAATAAAAACCATCCCCATCATGTTTCGTGCTCAAGACCCCACCCGACGTCGAGAGGACATCATCGGGTTGCCACTCACGGGCTGGGGGTGGCTCGAAAGCCTCCTCCGGGCGCTCATCCTCAGGGGCAACGACTCCTGCATCTAAACACCAAAGCAAAAGAGTCAAACATGACGGTCTGGCAGGTGACCAATTTAGACGCATATATGTATAAACTTGATGTGCAATTTGAAATAAACGAAGCTCAAAACACTTTAACAAATTCGAAGCAAACCTAATCAATATGCAAAAACAAAGTTTAATAAGAAGCAAAGCAAAACTAACACGATTTCAAGAAAAACATCAAGATTTATAAATCCACATTGAGCCATCCTTTCTCAATCACACGTGGTGACAAAAGCAAGCACAACACGCAAAACACGATCCCACATCACGCAAGATAGAAGGGAGGCCGGCCGCGGAACCGGAACACGCACAATGTGGAATATAGTACACGACTAATCTGCAGATAGTCCACATGTTTAAGGACCCCCAGACAGTGGATCAGACTGAAGGGGCAGTCCAGGCTTAGTGGTATTAAGCGAAAACAATGAATTCACGAAAACATAACGATACTTGTACGAAACTCGTCATGATTAGGGAAAAACACTTGTAAAAACAACACAGGGTAAGATTGGTAGGAAAACATGTGCTATGTTCTTCTTAACTGAAAGAATGATTCCCATTTCACACTCTTGAAGTAATTCAAAATAAAACTAGACTTGCAAAAACAGACAAAATTCAAAATACTACCTTTGGTGTCAAAATCGTGACCTTCACACATCTAAATAAAGCCCATGTTAAGTACCTTTGTTGATCGTTGTGTATTTGAGAAACCCAAATATCCGGTTTAGGAAAAGTGCTTTGGTATTAGTAAGTTGTAGGATATTGTAAGTCTCAAAGGCACAATATTAAGTAAAAGACACTTGACATGATCGGGTTTTATTTTCCATTCTTCTAGAAATTCCCCCAAAACTCCTCTTTCTCTTTCACATTAAAAATTTTCAGGTAGCATCAGGTTCGCTCGAGCGGTGAGAAGTTCGCTCGAGCGGACCCATCTAGAACCTGGTTCGCTCGAGCCTCCCCAAGGTTCGCTCGAGCGGACGCAACCAGTGACTTGTTCGCTCGAGCTCATCCAATGTTCGCTCGAGCGGATGGTTTCTGGGCGTGCTCTTCCCAAATTGATGCTTGCTCGCTCGAGCAACCTAGAGTTTCGCTCGAGCGAACAGGTTTCTGTCTGAAACTGTGCAGTGCAGAATACTGCATTCCTCTAGCAAATTTCTATCATTCTCTTTCTTTCACTTCTCCATCTTATGGAACCTGTAAAAATTCACACCTCCAATCTCTACAACAACCACCATACACTTTCCCCAACTCATCCATTCTCCAAGCTACATAAATAACCATTTTCTCATTCAAAACCATTAACTTACACTCAAAACAGAAATCCAATTTGACTAATACATAAATCAAGAGTCACGCTAAAAACTTAGACAAAAAGGATGTAGGAGACATTTCAAATAATCCTATGCATTTAAATGTAGCAGATGAGTAAATTAAGCATGGTGAATCAACCATTAAAAATCAAATATAATGCCTAAATACAACATGCATTAAGAGAGTCTAAAAGGATCACTTGCCTTGACAATGGTAAGCCAAAAACTTCTCACAATCCTATCCCACAGCTGAGCCACGAATTCTACACAAAAGCCCCAAGAAAACCATTCTATAAACCACCATTTTGGCCAACCAAAACCCCCATTTCGAAAATGGGTTTGCATGAATGAAAATTAGCATCCCAAGGAGCTTAAAAGACCAAAATGAAAGGAAGAAGAAGATCCCATTACCTGGAGCTAACCAAACAAGAAGGAGAGGAGAAAATGGAGATCTCTTCCAACTAGAAGTTCCAAGAAAATTGCACCAAAAGGGAGCTTAGGTTGAGAGGAAGAAGGAGATGGCCTCAGATTTTGATTTGGAAACTCCTAACCTTGACATGCAAAGGAAAAGTGTAGGAGGAAGAAGAAGTCTCCACAACTGGCTTGGAGAGAGTAGTTGCAGGAAATGGTTTCTGAACGTGAGGTAAGTGAGGGAGAAAGAGGGGCTTAAGTCAATGAGTCCTAGTGGGCCCCACAAGGATCAAAACTTGCGACGATTAAAACATCACTTTACGGGCCCCGGACGGAACCGACGAAGAAGACAAAAATGATCGTCGAAAAATCTAGTTTTCAAAACGTATAAATTTGGCATAGTTTTAGGATTTCGAAATCTGGGTCCAGATTTGGTGTGAAATGACTGATTTACCCTTTTGGGCCAAAATTTTCGGTTTATGGGCTTCAAACACAGCCAGGCTGAAAACAAAAGTTGAACAATAAAATAAAACCATTCAAAATCGATCAAAATCACAGTAAAATCGAAAATTTTAGAATTTCCGCCCAAGCTTACACGTACACTCAGGGCACCCCTGAGTGTGACTAAATAGCATAAAACGCTCTCAAAATTCCTCAAGGCTAATTCTAGATTAAATCAAACCAATTTCTAATCCCACGAGCATTAAACCCACATAATAACTAAACGCGCACTTAATTAACACTAATCACCTAATCCTGGGTTGGGGTTTGACAACTACCAAGTACCATTAGAGGGAATAACGCCATATGGGTCATTGTGGACCGCCCCACAAAGTTAGCTCATTTCGTTCCCATGAGGACAGGAAAGAAAATGCACATGTTACCTCTTGCAGAACTGTTTGTCAATGAAACCGTTAGTCGTCATGGACAGTCAGTCTTCATCACCTTCGATAGAGACAGCGGATTCGTCTCAAGGTTTTGGAAGACGTTGCATGAAGCTACAACTCAGCACGACTTATCACCTATAAACAGATGACCAGTCAGAGAGGACGATTCAGACTCTTGAGGATATGCTTCGAGCTTGCGTGTTAGACTTCAAGACTCAGTGGGATGAGACCTTATCACTTTGCGAGTTCGCCTACAATAACAGTTACCATTCGAGCATTGGAATGGCGCCTTTCGAGGCATTGTATAGCAGAAGGTGTAGAACTCTAGTTTGTTGGGAGGAAGTAGGTGTTCGTAGTTTCCATGGACCGACCATAGTGAGTGAGACTAGCGACAAGGTCAAGTTGATTCAAGAACGTCTAAAGTAGCCCGGAGTAGACAGAAAAGTTATGCAGACTCTCACATAAGGGACCTACAGTTCAAAGAGGGAGATAAGGTTTTCTTGAAGGTATCACCGACTAGGGGAATGTTGAGGTTTGGGCAGAAGGGCAAGCTATCCAGGAGGTACATTGGACCTTATAATATTGTGAGCAAGATTGGTGATGTGGCTTATAGACTAGCCTTACCGCCTGAACTCTTCGGCGTACACAATGCCTTCCATGTGTCAATGTTGAAGAAGTACGTCCCCGATCCATTGCATGTACTTCGTCATGAACCGTTGGAAATCAAAGAAGATGCCACTTATGTTGAGAAGCCCGTTCAGATCATTAATACAAAGGAACAAGAGTTGAAGACACGGACAATTCATTGGGTAAAAGTGCTTTGGGAAAACCATGGACCCGAAGAAGCAACGTGGGAACTACGGAATCAAGTCCAAAAGAAGTATCCGCATCTACTACCTGAGGTTAGTTGTTGTTTTCCATTTGGAGGACCAAATGCCCTAAGGGGTGGAGGATGTAAGACCCCAAACCAAGTGACCGCGATTAGCACTAATTAAGTCGTGTGTTAGCTCTAAGTAGATTAGTGGATTTTGCTTAAGTTGGGATTAGCATAGCTTTTATATAGCTTTGGGGAGTTTTGAGAGCCTTTTTTATTTAATGAGACTCTTGGGGAGTCTTTTTAGCGACTTTGCGTGAGCATGGGGGATTATTCGCAACTCCGATAAATTTGTGTTTTAACTCTGTTTAATTGGTCTTATCATTCCCTACAATTTTCGTGTTTACTCAATTCCTGTTTGAGACCTCGAAACCCGACTTTTCTAATGTCAAGGGCAAAACAGTCTTTTTACATAAAATCTGGACACAATTTTCGATATCTCCAAAACCCTTGAAATGTATAGTTTTTGGAAATTAAATTTTTCGATGAACATTTCTTCCTCCTTCGTCGAACTCGTCCGAGGCCCGAAAATCCATGTTTTAGCTCAACAAGTTTGTTAAGTTGTGGGACCCATTTCCACTTCCTATATAAGGATAACCCCTTTTTCACTTTACCTTTATTGCTCATTGAGGAAGAACTCTTGCTCCAGCCCAAGCTAGGGTTTCTCTTCTTCTTCTTGCTTCTTCATCCCCAATCCACCTCAAACTCTTGCCCAATGGAGAAATGGGTGTTAACATCTTATTTCCCACCATAAGAGCTCTCTATTGATGCCATTGGAAGAAAAATCCAGCCACATTGAGGTTCTCCATGAGTTAGTCTTATTCATTTGAAGCACTTCCAAGTAAGTAATCCTCCCAAAGTTCTAGATTTGTGCTTTCCTAGCCTAAGAGAGTCTTCTCCTCACTTTTTGCATGCTCCTTCTTTCTATCTCTTGGTTTTGGCTATTTAGGGTTTTTATGGGTTTGTATTTGGGGGTTTTGAATAGCTAGGAATTGGTGGCTTGGGAGTGAGATTAGGAGCTTAATTAGCTACTTTGGAAGCCAAGGTAAGTGGATGAATGCATAGTTTTGATTTCTAACATGTTTTATGGGAAATTATGGATTTCATTGCTTGCTCAAAGTGTTTTAACACTTGCTTCTAACTATGCTTCCCACTATGGTTTCTATTGATTTCGAAATGTGCATATTGATAGGTATTTCCCTCTTGCTTAATCTCTTGAAAATGTATGCATTATATTTTGTTAAAGTTTCTTTTGTCACATGTGGTTTTCCATGAATGGCGGATTTTTTTTAGGTTGGAAATGAATGTGATTTAATGGTTTTGGTAGATTGGTTATTGGAGGAGTAATTGTGGTTTTGAGAAGGTAAGGACACCATCATTTTTGTGTCAAAGTGGGGGCTCAAAGAAGATTTGGGAAAAGAAAAGGAAGGAGCCCAAATTACACAAACAGACAGCTTCTGAAGCAGTCCGCTCAAGCGGACCTAAGTTCGCTCGAGCGAACCCCATCCAAAGGCCAGTTGGCTCAAGGCAATCGTTTATTCGCGCGAGCCAACCTGACTAGGGCCAGTCTGCTCCAGGGAACCTTAGTCCGCTCAAGCGGACCACTCCCAAAAGCTCTGTCAGGACTGGGGGTGTGTTAGGGACTTGGAAATGATGTTTTACTGTTTGGGAAATGTTTGTTTGAGGCCCCAATGCAATGGTGAGACCCGGGAGGTAATAATTGGAGCCTGGTTGAGAAAGAAACCCTGTTACGGAGATATATTAAGGACCCTTTGACTTACCAAAGTGTATGGAACACTTGGAATGCCTTGATCTTCAAGAGTGCCAAGCCAAAAACATAATCTTACATACAAGCATCCTATACACATTGATTTAGACTGTTAGGCCTCAATGTATGGTCCGGAATTTGGAGAAATCCATTGGTATTCTCTTTCACTCAAATTCCATATGTTCCTATCTGTTTTCATGCGCCATTGCTAGTTTTTCTTAAAAACTATTGATACATGCACTGAATGTGTTCTGCCAGCCCCGTACATGCATGACAAGAAACTGATGTGATATATGTGCCTATGAGCACCCTGTCCAGCCTGTTTGGATGTTATACACCTATATAGATATGTATATGTCCTGATTTTCTTCGTGTGACCTATGTGTCGATACCACTAAGCTTGGACGACCTTATCGGCTTGAGCCACCGACTTGGAGGTCCCCCTCTTACTCCTGCCAGCTGCAATCTGGGTCATGTCCTACCCCGCTACCCGGTTCCGCGACCGTGGTCTTATCTAGCTATATGTATATGTATATATTCCATTGGCTCTCGTCCCTTCGCTTGTTCGAGACCAACACCCTGAATGTGCTCTCATCACATTAGTGATGGAGGATCTAGCTTTTATGTGGTCGCCATCTTACTAGTTTCCTGTTCATTCGTACATTTACATGTTTTACATTGCTCATGTGTTTTTGGATAAATTATACATCTTATTTCTTAGAAATTGTTGTATTAACAGGCTTTTAATGTTTCTATGTTATCCTTTTTAAATCTCTTTTTTGTTACATCATTCACCCACTTGCCAGACCGTCATGTCTGACCCACTCTTTTGATACTCAGGTCCAAATTTCCCCATCGCCGAGGAAAAGCCAGAGGAGGCGGCCGGAGAGCCGCAACGAGTAGGGGAGTCGCAGGCTAGTGATGTTGTTTAGACATTTGGATAAGCCTTGACATGCAAAACATCTTTTGGGATGGTGATTGACATTTTGGGTTTTGATTGTGTTAGCCTTTATTGGCCTTTATTTTTTAGGAATGTTAACTAATTCATCTTTTGTATAAATATTTAACTTTGCATATTGAGAATGCCAAAAGGTCATTGCTCACGCTGATGTCATGTCATCTATATGTGTATTATCGGTCTTGTATCATGGAATGAATCTCTAAATTTGGTTTGCTACACGCTTCTGCATCCCGAATACGAATGACTTGAGTGTTTATATGATATCCTCACCGCGGAAACCTGTGGGAAATTAAATACATAATTTTGGCAATCATCTTATCACATCATTAGCTCGCTGATCCCAGTTTAGGAGTGCCCTTTGTGCGCTAACTCGGTCCAGGGTCTCGACACAAACAGCAAGAAAAGGCTCAGCCAAAACAAGAAGTCCATGAAAAGGCAGAAATCTCCTCTACCGCTTTACTAGGGGCAACAAGAAAGTCCATTCCCAAAACTTCAAAGGCGGTAAGAAGATTCACTCTCAGTGGTTTCATGCCACCGCATCTCAGAAATGAAACTACGTAGGGAGCATTATACCCTTGCAATTTGGTAGTTGGATTCTCCATGAATGGACACGAGTCCAGTGATGATGCGTGTTTTCCCGCAAGTATACGGTTGTCTCAAGTAATATAGACTATGGAAGTCCGAATATCGTTCCCACAAGGATTGTTACAAGGAAAATAACAATGATCTATGAAAAGGAGTATCAACTCAAATATAACTAACAAATGCAAATGAAAATACAAAAACAATGGAAATAAGAAACAAGATAATAACAAGGAAAATAAAAAAAATGCAAACTAAAAGAAAATACGAACTAGATAACAAAGAGATGTTAGTAAAAAAATGAGAACAAACCAAGAGCAATGTTAGTAACAAGTTATCAACAAAGTTAATGACAAAAGAAAAACAACAAGGTTAATAAGAAAATAACAAGTGAAACATGGAAAATGAGTGGATGGAGATAAAGAAATGTGCTAAAGTATTTTAAAATCAATGTGGAATTTATGGTGTAAATAGAGAAATGGATTGTGAGAATTAAAACAAGTGAATAAGTGTGTGAGAATGTGAATAGAATCAAACTAAAGTAAGTAAAACAAGAAACAAGCAATACTAATGGATGATTGAATCATCTAGAATCCACTAAGTGACACTAATCCAACACTAATTCTCTTCTCTTTTCAAAAAAAGATAATACTCAAATCTAATTACAAATCAATGCTTAGATTTGGAAAATATAACATTAAAGCTCTAAGATAGAAATTAACAATCTAATAGCTAAGATTTTATTCCCTTCATAAAAGAAAAGATTCATAATGACTATCTATCAAAAGTAAGCATAAACCATCAAAAGATATTAACTCCTAAGCATGATTTATCAAACCTAAGCATAGATAGTAAAAAGAATGCTAATATAGAAACTTAAGCATGGAATGTTGCACAATGCAATGAAGAAAAATCTACTTTAACATATTAAGCACATAAACAAGGGAATTAAAATAAAGAGCATAAGCAAAAGGAATAGGATCAAGTTAGCTTCACCTAGAAGATCCAATCAAAGGAATTAGCCACCCATTGGAGAAGATAAAGCTTTCAATTCCATTCCAAATCTTTAATTTTACAAGGCTTTCCTCACTTTCTCTCTACAATTTGCTCTCAATTACATGAATAGCTTAAGTAAAGAGGAGGAGGTTCTCCTTGCTTGTGTATCTAATGCCTAGAGCTCCTTTCCTTATATAGAAACATTTGCCATGCTCTCTTTTGGTTTTTTTCCAATGTGGGACTTCACAAGAATGGAAATATGAACATATGTATGTGATTCTCGTATTAGAAAATAGTCACCAGATTGATGTATAATTTTGACTCACGAAACGTCCAAATTGGGAAAAATATTGTGAAATATGATTTGTAGATTTATGAACAAGCTTTCCAATGCTTCTAAGATCACCTCAATCGGACACCCGAGTAAAAAGATATGGTCAAAATACCAACCCACGTCTATCATGTTCCTTCTTATTATTAGCCTAACTTTGTCATTTCTTCATCCAATTGCCTTCCAAACTTATCCTAACTCTCTTTAATTCTTGAATCTCAACTTTAATCTTCAAATTAATCTTCAATTAACACCTACAAATAGAAATTAATATAATTGAGAGTATGGAAGCCATTGGAACTCATATAAATGCATACAAATGGCCATCTATAATGGAAAGATATGAGCAAAGATGATGGGGAGGAACTTTATGATTTTTATGCTAAAAATAGTGTTTTGAGTTCTTTTATCTTTGACTCATAAAATAATGCTATAAAAGTGTATCTTTTGTGAGCTCATCAAGTGACACTGACGAGTGGGAGCAATTCCTTGAAACAGGAGTGTAGCTCTTCGATGAAGAATGGGTTCTAGAACCTCACCTCATACCAGTAATCTGGTATAATCCCTTATAGCCAAAAGGATCCTGGTCTGATGATGAAGAAGACCAAGAGGCTGTTCAAGAAAATACTGTTGACCAAGCACCCGCCGATGCTCAAGTGGAACCCAACCCTGTTGAACCACAAGGAGCAAATAAAGAAGAAGATTTGGCTCCCATGCTTGATCTTGAGGAATATGCGAAGATCTTGTAGCGTCTTGCTATAGAACAAGAGCAAGATCGCATCAATGAGCGTCATCGCAATCAAAATCAAGAGCCAGAAGTCCCTGAAGACCAACAGGTTCCTCCTCCTTTAACTCCTGAAAACGAAGAAAGTTGTTAGATCGATGAACCTCTTACATCCGAGGATGAGTCTGACTCCCAGCTGTCCATTCTGGGAACATCTCCTATCGGAGCAACCTGCAATGTGATAGTTCGGGATAATACTTCCCTTGAAACCTCATCTGCCAAGGCCACATACTCTCAGATCACATCTGGTAGTATATCTTCCGGAACTACATTCTCTCAAGTGACTTCCACTAAGATATCACCTTCTCCGACTTCGTCCCCTAAAACTGTGACATCGGAACTCACACCTCTCCTGGCTGATGATCTTGAGGATGCTCTGGCTGATGATGTCTTCTGCAACAAAAACCCGGTCAACTGGTCGAAGATACCAAACCTCATAGGAGATGTTTGGACCAATAAATTTTTAACAAAGAAGAAAAGTTACTGGATGTTGTTCAGGACTTGTTCTCGGAAAATACTCCATGCAACGCAGTCACTGAGGATGGCATTGCTACCGCAGAGACGTCTTCAACAAGTGAGAATGATCAACCTCTTGATCCCGAGGGTGATCTTCCAAACAAGGACCCTTGTCTAGAAGCTCTTGAAGTTGGTAGAGGTACCCGCTCTGGCCGAAATTACCACAAAAATTACAACCAACCTTCTTCTTCTACTTATGTAAATCATTCGGGAAAAGATGTTGCAAACGCCCCAAGTGGCAACAATAATGGAAATGCAGGCTCCAAGGAGGCTTTCAAGTACAACTTGATTGAGCATTTCAAACACATACATGCACAACTGCACATCCAATACTTATTATGAATGTTTGCACACACTCGTGATAACCTCATTTCAGAACTACAAATGCTGAATGAGGATGTTGACAAACATGCCCCACAAGTCCTACGAAGTGAGATGGACTACAGGGTCAAAAGATCAAATACTTCTTCAAAGGGAGAAAAGAAGAAAACCGAGGGATCTTGCATCAAATGCCTTTCAGCTTAAAAAGTAGCATGTGCAACCATCGCCTTCAATAAGGAAGACCTCCTGTTAGGTGAGACAAGGCATAATCGACCATTGTACTTCATAAGTTACATCAAGGAAATGCCAATACATAGAGTCCAGATCGACCCAGGTTCTGCACTCAACCTCATCTCTACTTCAACTCTCAAAGAGTTAGGTATCCCACCCAGTAAGCTGAGCCACATATTTGTATCTATCTTTGGATATGATGGGAGCACTCAAAGGCCTATCGGAAAAATCAAGTTCAAGTTACAAATCAGTGATCTTATCTCTGAAGTCACTGTGTATGCAATGAAAACCCCTTCATGCTACAACATCCTCCTCAGACGCCCTCGGATATACGAGAATGGTGTCGTCCCTTTAACTCTACATCAGTGCATCAAGTTCGTTGGCAACAACGGCTCGATACATCGAGTGTTTGTGGACAGAAAGCCCTTCAAAGGTAAAGAGTTCGCTTTGCAAATTCTCAGATGTACGAGGACTAAAAAGAAGAGGAGGACAAAGAAACAACACCCTTTGCCAAAAATCTCCAGAAAGATAAAGGCAAGGCTCCTCAGCAATCACCGAAAGAAAACAAACCCTTTAGCAAAATCGAAGAAAGCATTCAATCTCCCTTCATTATCTCCCTCAAACCTTCGAAACCTTTGGTAATCATAACCAAAGCAAAGAAGACGAAACAAAAGTCTAGGGGCAAGTTTGTTGTCTCTTTTGTAACTATCATGAAAGACACGAACTCAAATTCAGAGCCAGAAGAAGACACATCGTCAAGATAAGCTAATACTCAGTAAGTTCAGCCCGCTTTCGCTCCACTAGAGACACCTGCTGACGTAGAAGACCATGCATCTGCTTCCTTCGTTGTTCCAACAACTTCAGCAGAAGAAAAGTCAATCTTCTTTCACATATCGGAAGCTTCTTCATCAAATTCTCCATTTAAACCTTTCCAAAATGAAGGTATGCCTCAACTATCTCTATCTAGTCCGATGGCACAAGCTATCATGAAGAAAATGGGCTATGATGCTCATAATCCAATCGGTTTGGGAGGTGGCCGTGGCATTCTCACGCCATTGGAAACTGCCCTGACCAAAATCCAACTGGAGGATTGGAGACTCCACTGTCATAGAGAGAAGTCTTCACATTAGTTGGGGTATGATCCCGACACTCTCTTGAGACAGTTGACACAAGGGTTGTTGTTTCGTCTGAAAAAAATAAATATATGGATGGCATGGTCTCATCAAGTCTCATAGGCCATAAGCTGGGCAATAAAAGCTCGCCACCGACCAAAATGAAACTGACTTTGTATAGAATAGATTGATTAATATGGGCTTATAAATTGAGACAACTTTATAAAAAGAGTCTACTAGCCATATCATTTTATGACATATTTAATTTCTGTCACCATTTTCCAGTTCTCCATTTAACACCATTTCGGAGAGTCTTGGACTCTAACAGTGGATATTCTGTCAGTACATAGGCCTAGAACTTCGTGACAGAGAATCCAAGAAAAGAAATATGTACAAGGAGTCCAGCTGCCACTTTTCATGTGGACTGGCCGATGAAGGTTGCTAGTATTAGCCGGTGGAGGCTGCTAGTTGGCTGCTAGGTGCAAAGCACTCCAAACTGACCGCACAGGCATTACATCTTACGGCCATTGAGGAAATAATGTCTTAAGTCGCAATCCACTAGCTGCGAGACTTAGTTAATCGCTGTAGCCATTTTAGAATGCATTGACGTTTTAAAAGACATCGGCCATTTTGATTTGCAATAGCCGTTGGACGCGCATGGAGGTGCCGTTCAATGCCATTCTCATTGGCCGACGCGTCCTCTTTGTATTGGCCACTGGGCGTTGTGCGTCTTCTTCAATTTGTCCGTCAGCTTTTCCTCTGATCTATTCTTCTTTCTCTTATATTTTTTTTAACAGCAGCAACTGAGTGATTCCCTTCAAAATCTTCCCGAACATCTTGATCAACGAAAACATTACTGATAATGTGTAATCTTCCCACAGATGATGCCAATCTTTTGTTTCGTCCGAAAAAAATAAATATACGTATGGCATGGTTGAGAGGTGAAAAGTTTTTGCAGAAGCTTCATTTCTTATTTCATCCTTTGAACGTTACAAAAAAGCATGGAGACAACCCAATTACAATAAAAAAAAAAGGCCATCTGCACTTTTATTTTACATGGGTTCTTCATTGTTTCACCTTTTGAGTGCAGGTTGCTTACACATCATTTTTTTTTACAACCCCCTCATCAGGCTTAGGAGATCAAGATAATAAAAACACTTGGGCTAAAGGAATCGAGGAGATAGTTGTTGTCTTCAAGGATTTGTTAGAGACAGGATTGGAGACCTTCAGAAGTTATCGCCCAGGTAGCAGAAGAGAAGCGCCTATCACTGCTTGATTCTCACCTGATGGATAAAGGAGAGAGTTTTCACAGTGACAGAGTTTCTAGGCTTCACGATCCGAGAGACAATAGTCCTTTTGCACCAAAAGTAATTTTTCCCAACCTTCTTATTCTTCTGAGTCTTCATTTTATAGCCTCTATGGGGCTATAACTGCTAGGGATCATGGAGAAGAGGAGGTAGTTTTGAAACTACCATTGATGGACGTGTAACTGTTCCTTTTTTGCAGGTCCAGCTGTCATTGGAAGAAGCAACTAACCATGAACCATGAGCGATGTGCAGCTGAGAAACAAGGAATTCGGCGGCCAATGCATGGAATCATGTAGAGTCCAGCGGCCAGCTTTGCATTGTTGAGCGGCCAGTTTTTGAACGAAAGTCAGCGGCCACTTCACTGTGTTGGGTGGCCAATATTTTGAAGGTTGCAGCTGCCGATGATGTTTTATAAACAGTAGCCGTTGGAGAGTTCCTGTTGTAGCTAGCAAGATTCTAGCAGTTACCAAATGTCATCATATTTTTAGGAAAAGTGTGTATTTTGCCTTAGGGAATGTTATGTATGGACAAATGAATTTGTGTATGCCAACAAATGCCGCCCCCTCCCCCCCCCCGCCCCCCCGAGGTACAATGATTGGAACACATTATGGTAATCACTGTGCCTTAGGAACTTCATAATCTGTACTTTTGGCTGAAAAAATGTAGAAAACTTGTTTAAAAGGCTGCTCATGCCCTGCTTTTCGCAAATATCAATTATTTGCATCTCTGTGGGGATTATGGGAATAGGCCCAAGGATGGATCTCTGAGGTATAAAACAACCCTTTGTTTGAAAATTTTCTCTTTGGAGATGAAAAGGTAGGCTGATTTTGTCAGAGTTTGGATTTTATGGCATTGATTTGTGTTTTTGGTGGGATTTGGGTGGTTAGGCAAGCAAATTAACTTCACATTGGGCATATGACCAGTCTATTCGAACATATTCTCGAATGGACCATTATGATGACGTCACTTTTGAATTTTTGTGCCTCCGCGGATTTCGAAAAGCTGTTGAAAATCCAAATGGCGTCTCCTTGAATTGCGTGCTGACCGACCTGTTTTTTTATTTTTCTTGCTTTAGTCTTTAGCCGCTGAGTATTGTCTCATTTCCTGAGTAGTTGCTGGGCATCTTTCTGTGTCCAAAATGGTTGTTGAGCAATTAACTTTGCCGTATGTGCCTCTTGCGAGAATCAAGACATCGGATAACTTGCCGCCGGTGTCCCTTGCGAGAATCGAAGCGCCAAATGACTTATAAAGGGCCTGATCTTCTCTTTCTTTTTTCTTTACTTCATTTTTTGCATTCCAGAGCCATCAAAAGTTTTTCGAGGCAACAATGCCTGGTAAACTCTTTTTTGGACTGCTTTGGATACATAGAATAAATTTGTTTGTTTCTATTTGCTTCTTCCCCTCTTCTTTCTCTCTCTTCCTTTTATTATCCCCTTCACCATGTCCGCTTGCTTTCTCATCAATGTTTGCCAGAGTGACTTTGGCCTCAACCATGAGTCATTCGAAAGGGTTTCTCAATCATCTTCTTCTCCTTTTCTTCCCCCCCCCCCCCCCCCCTTTTCTTTTGAATGTTGATGATGATTTTTCTTTTAGCGTTTACTGCGCCTGGATTTCCGAACTTGGTATATAGAGGAAATGGCTGAAGTTTCAGGTTTTTTTTTTCTCTTTCAAATTTCGCGAAGCAGAACTATAGTGGATGAGATTCAGTTGGCGGCCAATAATTTTAAATGATGGTCACTGAACCTTTAAAAACCATGATTGCCCTCCTTTGGACACCGGCCGTTAAACCTTGGAAGATTTGTGCTTTTGGCCGTTGTTAAACTCTTGGGGGTTTGATGGGCAGACGCTGGCAACTGCTAAATTTCAGCAGCTTGAAGAAGGATTCGGGCTTGGCCGCCAGTGGATTTGATTTAACCGCCGGATGTTCTGAATGATAGCAATCGTTTAGATGTTGATAACCAATCCTGACAATTAGAAACCCTTGGCCGCATGGAATTTATGGCTTTTACTGCCACAAGACTCGGCTCTAGCCACATAGTGCTGAAGATGAGCAGCCGTGGGGCATGAAGTTTCTAGCTGGTGAAGACTTAGGGTTTTACACTTAACTGCTAAAGAATTTGGCCTTAGCCATTTGGCACTAAAGATGAATGGTTGTCGAGCATAGGAATCTCGTTTCCATCGCAAGGCGTGCTAAATGTTGTTCATTGAAAGGCTTAGCCACTAGGTGCTGTTTCAGATCTTAGCCGTCGAGCGAAGGACTCTGCCTGAGCGTGTAGGGGTTTTCACTTTTAGGCGTTGGGCATCAATGTTGACACAAAAAATGCCACTTTGCCTCTTCATACAATCTCAACACCAAGAAGCTACATAAAGTCACATCCTATCATAAACAAGCATTGCTACTTCAAACATCAAATCTTGTCAGAATCAAATAAAAACTGCAAGATTCTTCAAAACAACCAAAAGAAGACTACACATGATGTTTCGGGCCATTTAGACATTATTTGGCCTAACTTCACACTTCCAGCGGCTGAACAAGAGCTCCCGGCGGCGACAAAGCCAGAGACCCTGATTCAGAAAACAGAGCACACTATTGGACTCAAAATGCCACTAGAAGGCTCTCCATCTAGTTTCAGGCCATTCCGACATCGTTTGGCCCAGAAAGGAAACAGCCGTAGCAAAGTCAGCTCTCCTGGCGGCAACAACACCAAAGACAGTAGATCTTCGATCAGAGCCTATGGATAGTCTCAAAATACTTCCAAAAGGTTCTATGTCAAATTTCAGGTCGAACCAACAATGTTTGACCCCTGATCAATCATCAAACAGCAAAACCAAATCTCTTAGCGGTGGAACCACCGAGACCATCACTCATCAAATAGATTGCATGGGTGGTTTCAAGATACTTCCAAAGGGCAACTCGTCAAGTTTCAGGTCATTTCGACAACATTTGACTAGACTTCGACTCTTTGAAGCTAAATCAGACCTCCCGGCGGTGGAGCTCCCCGGGACCATGATTTCAAAATCAGAGCTAATGGATCATCTTACAATGACTCCAATAGGCTCCCCGTCAAATTTCAAGTCAATCGGACATCGATTGACTGTACATCAAAGCACGACATTTTCCTTACGACGAAATCAAGTCTACTAGTGACAAGACCCCACACGGCTTCAAAACTCAAACAAAAGGCTATTACTGGTCTTATTTATTGCTCAAGAGGCTTTACCTCAAATTTTAGGTCATTCCGACATCGTTTGACCTAGTTTTGGCTTCTGACAACAATCGCTGATTCCACCCGACAAAGTCTTCGGCTTTCCTGGAAAATCAGAAACTTTGCCCTCCGATTTGCACAGCTTCTCGTCAGGTTTTCTTTTGGGAAATTAGGCCAATACATGTGTAAAAATTCACGAAAAAGACCAGAGAAAAAAGAATCAGAAAAACCCAAGAAACGGCTGAAAACCGGCGACCATGGGTGCATGGTCACTAGTGACCATGGGTCGTCGAATTTTCACCAAAAACCCATTTTTGGGTCCTTTTTCGCGTTTCAAGATGTTTGGCCTCTGAGGTGTTGACACCAAAAATGTCACTTTGCCTCCTCAACATAAAAAGCTACACAGAGCCGCATCCTACTACAAATAGACAAAGCTGCTTCAAGCATCAGATCTTGTCAAAATCAAACAAAAACTGCAAGATCCTTCAAAATGGCCAAAAGAGAGGTACACAGGAAGTTTCGGACCATTTCGACACCATTTGGCCTAACTTCAATCCTCCAACAGCTGAGCAGGAGTTCCCGGCGGCGACCGTGTCAAATACATCAAATCTTCGATCAGAGCCTATGGATGGTCTCAAAATACCTCCAAAAGGTTCCACGTCGAATTTCAAGTCAAACCGACACCGTTTGACCCTCCATCAACTCTCGAACGGCGAAATCAAGCCTCCCGGCGGCGAGAACCTCCGATGCCGCCACTCATCAAACAAAACACATGAGTAGCTTTTACATGCTTCCAAAAGGCCGCACATCAAATTTCCGGTCATTCCGACAACATTTGACCCGGTTTTGACACTTCGAAACAAAATAAAGCCTACCTGCGGCGAAGCTCCCCGGGATGATGGCACCCAAATTTGAGCCAATGGATCGTCTCAAAATGACTCCAATAGGCTCCCTGTCAAATTTCAGGTCAATCGGACATCGGATGATCGTACATCAAAGCTCGACATCTTCCGCACGGTGAAATAAAGTCAAGCATTGACGGGACCCCAAACGGCTTCAAAACTCAAATAAAAGCCCATGGTTGGTCCTATCTAATGCTCAAGAAGCTTCACCTCAAATTTCTAGTTATTCCGACATCGTTTGACCTAGTTTCAACTCTTGGCGGAAAATCGGCTACGAAGTCTTCGGATTTTCCAAAAATAGGAAACTTTGTGCTCTGATTTTCATAGCCTTTAGATGGGTTTTCTTTAGTGGAATCAAGCCAATAAATGAGAAAAAATGTCAAGAAAAATAAAGGTGAAACTAGAAACGAAAAAGCCCTAGAAACGGCGACCGGAAGGCAACCGGAAAATGGACCGAAGTCCAAGGTTGCCGGCGACCTTGGCCCATGGTCGCCGGCGACCATGGGTGCATGGTCGCCGGCGAACCTGGAAATCCGGGTCGCCGGATTTTCTCCGAAACGCCCGTTTTTCCGATTCTTTTCTCGTTTCGCGAAGTTTGGCCCCTGTGATTTTCTTAAAATCTTATTTTTGAGGCATGATATCCGTCGATCTGCGTCGACATCAAGGATCCGCCATCGAAATCATTTGATCATCACCGGACACTCCGAAACCGCAAACCGGCCAACCAAAAAAGCACACTTTCTGCCCGACCGATCGTGAAATCGACTGGACAGATGTTGCCAGCCCATTGGTGTCAACCAATGTCTGAATTTGCATCGTCATCCGACATCAAACAACGTGCGGATCCATCGATGATCATTGCAAAAAGAATTCTAAAAGATGCGGCGCGACCCGCGACTCTTCAAGCGACTCGGCGGCCGATTAATGAAGTTAAATGACCTTTTTATGACAACTTATTAGGGTCATTAACTCATTATTTTGAACGGCCCAATCAAAAGCAAGCAAATGGGAGTTACAAGTCCAATTAATCATGACAATTAACTATGTAACTCCTATCATTATGGAGATTAATCATGGTAATTAACCATGAAACTCCCATCATCATGGAGATTAAATACCCATTATTCTCCATTGGCCAATCAAAATCCAAGAAAAAGGAGTTACAAAATCATAAATTAAATCTTGTAACTCCTCCCATCATGGAGCATTAATATCATTAATGCCCATAAAACCCTCCTAGTGGCCACCAAAAGCCTATAAATAGGCGGTCATTCCAAAGGGAAGAGGTCTAGAAAAATTGTCTGAAGTGGTCCTGAAAAATTGTCTGAAAATTATCCTGAAGAATTCTCTGCACAAAGAAGCTCTCCTGCCTTGAAGAAACCCTGCTGCAAGAACTACAAGGTGATCAAAGTCCCTTGGGGGGCCACCCCCCCAAGGTTTCACCCTATTCTTCTATCCAATATGGCTTAATGCGGCTTTTCAGCCCGTCTACCCATTTTTTTATTGGATATAGGACCTTCCCTTGGTCTTTGTCCTCTAAAAATCTGGGGTCCAAGCCATGCCAAGTGAACTAAAGCATCAAGTGTTCTCATCTGAAGGACGATGGCGGAGCCCATACATGACTCGCGACCGTCGATCTGAACGAGTCCCCACGATCTCTTGAGAAGTCAGATTCCTTTTCTTACTTTTCTGTTGTATTGTGTATTTTTTAAAGAGACATAAAAATCACGTTTCTTGTCTTTACATTTTGATGAGATTTGCAAACTGCCTTCTACGGCAAAAAATCGCCTTTCACAGCAAAACCGCCTTTCACGGCAAACAAATGAAAATCGTCCTTCACGGCATTAAAAAATTTTGTCTCTTTCTTTAAAATATGTGCAATGGAAAGTTAGAAAAAAGTTGATTTCCTTTTCTACTTATGAAGGTGAATCTCCAGATCACCATTTCAAATTTCAAGTAGAATAGAAAATCTGGCATACCCGTACAAAAAAAATGTTGATGCTTGCTCTTTTTTTTCTCTTCGCCCCGCCACACCCCGGCGGACCCGGGACGAAAGACGGCAAGAAAGAAAGAGATGGGTCCATCAAGTTGGCACACCCGGTGGGACTCGTTCATTTGAGAACACGATGCTTAGAATCCTTGGCTCCTTCCTAGTTGGTGGCCTATGTTGGATCTTGTGTCTAAAAAAAAACATGAGATGGGATTCTTTGGAAACTTCTTTCCTTGAACTTGTTTCCATTCTTTCTTTTCTCAACAAAAAAAAAAGTTTTTTTTTCTTTTGGATTCAAATTGGAGAAACTTTGGTTCTTTCCTTTTCGTAGAATGGCTAACAGAAATGTTTGAGCCAACGTTCGGATTGGGAGGGGCCATTTTCCTCTCTTTGATGGGTCTATTGGAATCCTTTCAAAAAAAAAAAAAAGTTAAAAAAAAAAAACTTTTCAAATTCCTTTCTTTTGGATTCAAATTGGAGAAACTTTGGTTCTTTCCTTTTCGTACAATGGCTCGCAGAAATGTTTGAGCCAACGTTCGGATTGGGAGGGAACATTTTCATCTCTTTGATTGGTCCATTGGAATTCTTTCAAAAAAAAGAGTAAAAAAAAAAAAAAAACTTTTCAAATTCCTTACATCGGATTCAAATTGGAGAAACTTTGGTTCTTTCCTTTTTGTAGAATGGTTAACAGAAATGTTTGAGCCAACGTTCGGATTGGGAGGGGCCATTTTCCTCTCTTTGATGGGTCTATTGGAATTCTTTCAAAAAAAAAAAAAAAGTTAGAAAAAAAAAAACTTTTCAAATTCCTTTCTTTTGGATTCAAATTGGAGAAACTTCGGTTCTTTCCTTTTCGTACAATGGCTCACAGAAATGTTTGAGCCAATGTTCGGATTGGGAGGGCCCATTTTCCTCTCTTTGATGGGTCCATTGGAATTCTTTCAAAACAAAAAGTTAAAAAAATAAAAAAAACTTTTCAAATTCCTTTCATCGGATTCAAATTGGAGAAACTTTGGTTCTTTCCTTTTCGTACAATGGCTCGCAGAAATGTTTGAGCCAACGTTCGGATTGGGAGGGGCCATATTCCTCTCTTTGATGGGTCCATTGGAGATCCCTAAAAAAAAAATGCATTAAGGTTGCACCAATTGCGTTCTTTGACCAAAGTGGATCTAAGAAAAGCCTTGTCCAAAGCGTGGAGGCAGCTAGACTGTTCGAGGTAAGGGTCCTTCAAACGGGTTCATTAAGTAATCCTACCCTTACCTGAGTGCTAATCTATCCACTAAGGTTTCATAAGACCGAATTGGAAGACCTATGTGCACTCTTCAAAAAAAAAAAAAAAAAAAAATCTTTAAAAAATAAATCTAAAAAAAAATAAACTTGTCACTATTGTGTTCAAATCTTTGAAATCCTAGTTCTTTCCCTTTTCGGATTTAGGCTCGCAGAAATGTTTGAGCCTGTAGTCGGATTGGAATACCATTTGCTCTCTTTTATGAATTCAATCTTGACTTTTTAGAAAAAAAAACTTCCGTCATTATTGGATTCAAATTTGAGAAATCCTGGTTCTTTCCTTTTTCGGATTTAGGCTCGCAGAAATGTTTGAGCCTGTATTCGGATTGGAATACCATTTTCTCTCTTTTGAGAATCCAATCTTGACATTTCAACACAAAATCCCATCTCGTGTCCTTTTTCAAGGATACGATTTACAACATTTGTGCCTAGCGATGCTAGTACGCCCTTTCGGGTCTACTGTATTCGCAACCGACACATTTGTATCTCCAACCTTATATCATTTTACCTCGAGTGAGCTTCGCTTCTTGGTAATTTGAATTAAGGTTTACAATTGCTTCTAGCAGTCACTGGAACACTCATTTCGAGCCGACCATACTTGCGTTCTAAACAATTGTACCATCTATAGCTTTTTGCCTTCTTCATTACGCTCAGAATGGGCCATGCCCCTGAGCGATTTGAAAAGACAAAACCATAGTATAGCCCATTTATGATCACCATATTCTTGTGATTACTAATGGATGTGGTCTTGTTTCAGAAGTTTTTCCAAAACTAACAGTGGCAGTCTCATTGACCATCACCTTCGACGAGAACAAGTACCAAGTCATGCTTCAAGAGAAACAAAGCAATGGCACTTTCAAGCGCCCCTCCAGCTGCCGAAGTGTCACATCCCTCGGCAACTCCCAAAACACCGGGTCAACCTCTACTCCCCGGACCATCATCTTCAGGTCACTGAGACCATTCCCACTACCCGCAGAAGAGACGGTGCCTGCTAAGAAGCAGAAGACCGCCCCTCAACGTGTCGCTGCCCCGACACCAAAGGCGGTCTCCAAGAAACCTGAGGCCCGTGGCAATCCCACAAAGCCTCAACCTATAGAAAGCCAGGCCTGCCCCAAGACTTGGTCCCCGCGATCTTCGCCATAACAAAGAAGGTCCCGGACATCTGCAAAGCCAGCATACCTGGCTCCTCTCAAGGAGAATAGGTTCTATCCTCTTGCCTACATTAAAGGGGAGAAACCTACCCTCCACCGAACTACCAAAACAACTCAGCACGAGCGGGCTTGTTCATACAAGCCCAAAATCAAGTTGTGCATCACAAGGCCTCGACAAGAACCTGCCAGGGCCTACTCTCCTGCAACTCGACCCTTCATCTCAACAGGGGCCGCGCTTGAAAATTTTAAAGCTTCGCTGCGACAGGCCAAGGACCGCGTCCAGATCCGGTCCATGCCAGTCTTCAAGGAAGACAAGCTCGGTTGCTGCACACGAGGGACCACGTCCTTCATTGCCAAAGCACAGCCCGAGCTAACAGAAGCTCAAATTGTTCGTCGCATACGTCGCCGCGCGGCATATCGACAAAAGAGATTAGAGAAGCAAAGAACTCAGCATTCTGAGCTTCAAATCTCCCAAAAATGGGTCGAAAAAGAAAGACCCGACCAAGTTGTTGCTGTCCACATGGTTGGCAAAACCAAAAGAAGGCAGAAATCAGCAACAAAAATACATGTCAGACGACCGGTGACTTGCAGCGTCTCCCGGACGAGAAGACATCAGGAAGACTCTCCCACTCCTTCAAGCCAAGGACACCGGAGTGATCATTCCTCGGGCTCTTCATCTAGAGGAATGAGCTCTAGTTCAGTCACTAAGACAGTATCCTCTTTCGACTCACGAAGGATGAATGTCTTGGTCACAAACTCTGAGCAACCTCCACCACATGACGACATGGCTCTACGCATTCAGCAGCGAGAGCAAGGACAGCAGAGAATAGAGGTTCTGATGGAAAACCTCCTTCTCACTCTCCAGCATCCACCAAACAATAATGAAGTTCCTCCACAAGATGAAGCAAACGGTGGAGAAGATGAGTCACGCGCCCTTACTAAAAAGGACGTTGACAATATTCTCGCTAAAGCAAAAGAAGAGGATACACTGAAGGAGCATGGGATCAAGCCACCATATCCTTTATGGATGGACTCGGTTCCTTTCCCTCCAAAGTTCAAACAACCTCTTCTCCAAACATATACGGGGAAAGGTTCAGCTAGACAGCACGTCATCCACTTCAAGATCCTGACAGGAAGGATTGCGGATCAAGATGCTCTCAAGATCCGTCTCTTTGCAAGTACCCTAAAAGGTACGGCATTTGATTGGTACTCCACTCTGCCAAATGACTCCATTCAAAACTAGACTATCCTAGAGACACGTTTACTGACCCACTTCAAAGGTGAGGATCATCCTATTACTATGGCTCAGCTCTGCAGCCTCGAACAGTGGGAGAATGAGTCGACATATGCTCAGATGTGCTGCCACAAGCGTCGCTAGTCGACATTTGTCGAAACAACATGAGAGCAAGGATCAGCTCTATGATCATCGGCAACAAATCAAAGAACTTGGGAGAACTCCTAGAAGCGTCTATGGAGGCTGAAACGGTGATCAAAGACCTCAAAAGTCAGAAGTCATCAAAGAAGGAGCCGACCGCCATTCCGACCTCCAAGCCAAAGAAAAAGGAGGTTCTCAATGTGCAAACTAAGTCAGCCCCTCAGCTGCCAAAGAAAGCTGAAAATAAAGCTGCAGGTAAGAGACCTGAACTCTCTGATGCCTTCAAAGAACGAGTAGAGAAGAAATACCCGTTCGATGGAGATGTTGAAGAAATCTTTGGGGCTCTCTTGGCAAATGGTAAACTCACCTTGCCTGACCCCAAAAGACCGAGAGATGTTGGCAAAACCAATGATCCCCGATATTGTCCATACCACCAAATGGTCTCGCATCCTCTCAACCAATGTTTCGTTGTGAGATAGAAGATTAACGAGATGTGGAAAAACGGAGTCTTTACCTTTGACAAAAACTACGGGTCTGCCTCCGTTAACATGGTGTCATACGGACAAACATCCAAATCACCAAAGGAAAAAATCACTACTTCTTTCAAGGTGATAAAAATGACCCAGACGTCCCAAGAGCTAGTACCTTATCTAACACCAGATGGACAGACCATATGGGTACATCCCGATCTCCTAGAAGATGAAAATTGGGAATCGTCAAAACAAAGCCGACCGCTCAATAGCGAAGGTAAGCAAAGAGACAACTTCGCAAGCTCAAACAGCAGGAGAAGGCTCAAACAAAACAAGAGATCCCTGAAAAGGCAGAAACCTTCTCTACCGCTTCACTGGGGGCAACAGAGGAGTCCCTCCCCGAAGCTCCAAGAGTGATAAGAAAATTCACTCTCAGTGATTTCGTGCCACCATGGCTCAGGGATGAGACTACGCAGGGGGCATCATACTCTTGTAACTCGGTAGTTGGATTCTCCATGAATGGATACGAGTCCAGTGACACAGATGAATGGGAGGAATCCCTTGAAACCGGAGAATATCTCTCCGATGAAGAATGGATCCCAGAATCCCATCTTATGCCAGTAATCTGGTATAACCCCTTCCAGCCACAAGGATCCTGGTCTGATGATGATGAAGACCAAGAGGCTGCTCAAAATGCTGTTAACACAGCATAAACAAATGCTCTAGTGGATCCCAATCAGGTTAAACCACAAAGAGCAGATGAAGAAGAAGATCTAGCTTCCATGCCAGATCTCGAAGAATATGCGAGGATCTTGCAGCGTCTCTCCATAGAGCTGGAACAGGATCACATCAACCAGCTTCATCAAAATCCAGAACTGGAAGTCCCGGAGAATCTACAAATATCTCCTCCAGTGACTCCGAAAAATGAAGAAAGTTGCTGGATTGATGATCCTCTTACATCAGAGGACGAATCTAATTCCCAACAGTCCATTGTGGAGGCATCTTCTATCGAAGTTTCCTGCAATGTGATAGTTCAGGATGATAGTTCCGCTGAAGCTTCATCTGCTGAGGCCACAGACTCTCAGAATGCATCCGGTAGCATATCTTTTGGAGCTACATATTCTCGGGTAACTTCCACTGAGATAGCATGTTCTCAGCCGTCGTCTCCTGAAACGGTGACGTCAGAATTCAAGCCCCTTCCGACTGATCACCATGGAGAAGCTCTGGCTGACGAAGTCTTCAAAAAAAACCCAATCAATTGGTCCCAGGTACCCAACCTCATTGGAGATGTCTGGACCGATGAAATACTGGACAAAGAAGAAAAGTTGTTGGAAGTTGTTCAGGACTTGTTCCCGGAAAATGCTCCATGCAACGCAATAACTGAAGACGGCAATGCTGCTGCAGAGGCGTTTTCAGCAAATAAGGAGGATCGGCCTCTTGAGCTCGAAGGGGTTCTTCCGAAAGAAGAGCCACCTCTAGAAGCTTTTGAAGTTGGAAAAGGTACCCGCTCTGGCCGGGATTACCACAAAAACTACAAACAGCCTTCTTCTTCTTCTTATGTAAATCCTTCGGGAAAACAAGCTGTAAATGCCCCAAGTGGCAACAATAATGAAAATGTAGGCCACAAGGAGGCTTTCAAGTATGACTTGATCGAGCACTTCAAACACATATCTGCACGACTCCACATCCTAGACTTATTACGAATGTCACCACAAACTCGTGATAGTCTTATTTCAGAACTGCAAAGGCTGAATCTGGATGTCGACAATCATGCCCCACAAGTCCTACAAATTGAAATGGACTGTAGGGTCAAAAAATCAAAAACCTCCTCAAAGCGAGAAATGAAAGAAGCTGGAGGACCTTGCACTGAATGCCTCTCGGTCCAAAAAGCCGCAAGTGCTACCACTGCCTTCAATAAGGAAGACCTCCTGTTAGGCGAGACAAAGCACAACCGACCCTTGTACTTCACAAGGTACATCAAAGAGATGCCAATACACAGAGTCCAGATTGACCCAGGTTCTGCACTTAACCTCATCTCTACTACGGCACTCGAAGAG
The DNA here is from genome assembly GCA_029852735.1 of Persea americana. NCBI lineage: Eukaryota > Viridiplantae > Streptophyta > Magnoliopsida > Laurales > Lauraceae > Persea > Persea americana. The sequence goes on from CM056816.1 coordinate 24,187,743, forward strand.
CTGGGTATCCCACCTAGCAAACTGAGCCACACATCTGTGTCTATCTTTGGATACGATGGGAATGCCCAAAGGCCCATTGGCAAAATCAGGTTCAAGTTTCAAATCGGTGATCTTATCTCTGAGGTCACCGTATATGCAATAAAAACCCTTTCGTGCTACAACATCCTTCTCGGACGCCCTTAGATACACGAGAACGGTGTTGTCCCTTCAACTCTACATCAGTGCATCAAGTTTGTTGGTGACGACGGCTTGATACATCAAGTGTTTGCAAACAAAAAGCCCTTTAAAGGGAAAGAAGTTCATTTTGCAGACTCTCGGATGTACAAGGACGAGAAAGAGAATGAGGAGGAGAAAATAACATCCTTCGCTGGCAATCTCCAAAAAGATAAAGGCAAGGCTCCTCAGCAATCATCGGAAGAAAACAAATCTTCCGGCAAACCCGGAGAGAGCAATCTGTCTCCCTTCGGTGTCTCCTTCAAATCTTCCAAACCCTTGGTAATCACTACTTAGGCAAAAAAGACAAAGCAAAAGACTGGGAGCAAGTTTGCTGTCTCCTTCGTGTCTATCATACAAGACACTAATTCGGATTCAGAGACTGAAGACGATACATCACCAAGCCAAGCTAATACTCAGGAAGTCCAGCCTGCCCTCGTTCCACTGGAGACACCTGCTGATGTAGAAGATCCTGCATCTGCTACCTTCATTGTTCCGGCAACATCGGAGGAAGAGAAACCAATCTTCTTCCATAGGTCGGACGCTTCTTCATCAAATTCCTTGCTTGAGCCTTGCTAAAATGAAGGTATGCCTCAACTATCCTTGTATAGTCCAATGGCACAAGCTATCATGAAGAAAATGGGCTATGACGCTCAAAATCCAATTGGTTTGGGAGGTGGCCGTGGTATTCTTATACCATTGGAACCCACCCTGACCAAAAGTCAACTGGAAGATTGGAAACTCTACCGCCGCATAGACAAGTCTTCATATGGGTTGGGGTATGATCCTGACACTCCGATGAGACAGCTGACACAAAGGCCGCAAAGTCGTTTTGCCGACTAGGCCACAACATCTCGTGTTAATGAAGACATCGATCTTCCTGGATATCTCTTTGAAGAGTTACCCGACAAGGACCCGGGAAGCTCATCAAATTAGTATGATTTCTTTGATGATGAAGAGGAATTGTACGATGACACAGATGCACGGTTCTCCGATCCAGAAGAGTCATCGTCTCCAAAAGAAGTGCCTTACTTCGACCCAGTTTCAGCTGGTGATTGGGTTCATCTCATAGCAAGTCTTGAGAAGAGTACCGATCAAGAAGATCTATGGACAGAAGCAGAGCCATGGTCTGAAAATGCCCTTGGAAATCCAGAAGGTCTTGTTGAGTTGGAAGCCTCCGAAAATGTTGTGGAGGAACCACCTTCAAACCTTCCAACAAAAGATAATGTTCAAAAGATAGACTTGGGAATACCAGATAACCCACGTCCTGTATTCATAAGCAATAATATAAAGGATGATGAGTTACCCGAGTATGTCTTTTTTCTTCGTGAGTTTGTTGATTGTTTTGCATGGTCTTACGCTGAAATACCTGGCTTAGATCCCAAAATAGCAGTTCACAAACTCAACTTGGAAGAAAATGTCAAGCCTGTAAAACAAGGCCAAAGAAGATTCCGTCCTGATGTGATGGACAAAATTGAACAAGAAGTTCAGAAACTCAAAAACGTTGGCTTCATCCGCGAGGAACAGCATCCTGAATGGTTGGCCAACATCGTCCCAGTGACAAAGAAAAATGGGCAAATCAGAGTCTGTATTGACTATAGAGACCTGAATAATGCATGCCCCAAAGATGAATTCCAGCACCCCATACCGGAGGTAATGATTGACAACACCGGCGGGTTTGAGCGAATGACTTTCATGGACGGCTTCTCTGGCTACAACCAGATAAAGATGCATCCTGAAGAAGAAAGGCATACATCCTTTCGGACCCCATTTGGCGTGTATTGCTACACTGTCACGCCATTTGGTCTGAAAAATGCCGACGCAACATATCAAAGGGCTATGATGAAGATATTCCAAGATATGCAATAGAAGACGGTCGAATGTTATGTTGATGACCTCGCCGTCAAAAGCAAAAGAAAAAAAGACCATCTCCAAGATCTTCGAGAAGTCTTCCTCCGGCTTCGCAAACACAAACTGCGAATGAATCCCCTCAAATGCTTCTTCGGTGTCTCATCGGGTAAGTTCCTTGGATTCATAGTTCGGAAAGCATGAATAGAGCTTGACCCCATCAAAGTCAAGGCTATCCTAGAAATGCCATCTCCAAGAACCCTGAGAGAACTAAAAGGGCTTCAAGGAAGATTGGCATACATCCAACGGTTCATTTCCAATCTATTAGGAAAATGCCGTCCATTTTCTCGCCTGATGAAGAAAGGTGTATACTTTGTTTGGGATGCTGAATGTGAAGCTGCATTTCAAGACATCAAGTCATACCTGACCAAACCTCCGGTGTTGGCTGTTCCCACAACCGGAAAACCATTCATCTTGTACACAAGAGCTCTCGACTATTCTTTGGGCGCTCTACTTGTATAAGAAAATGATGGAGGAAAAGAAGCTGCTCTATACTACCTCAGCCGCATGTTGGTAGGTGCAGAGCATCGCTACTCTCCAGTCGAAAAAGAATGCCTGGCAGTGATGTTCGTCATACAAAAGCTACGTAACTGTTTGCTGTCAAACACAGTATACCTGATTTCAAGGATCAATCTCCTAAAGATCCTTGTTACAAAAGCAGGTTCGTTCAATGCCCAGCTGGCAAAATGGTCCATCCTTCTGTCACAATTTGATATTAGGTATGTACCACAGAAAGCAATCAAAGGTCAAGCTCTGGCAGATTTTCTCGCAGAGCATCCACTGCCTAAGGATTCTCCACTCAGGGATGATCTCCCAGACGAACCAGTCTACAGCATGGAGACTTCCTCACCAAATGCCTCCTGGAAAATGTACTTCGATGGTGCAACCAGGACAAATGAAAACGGAAAGCCGATATCAGGAATTAGCATTCTCTTTGTTAGTCCCGACAAATACATGATTCCACATGCATTTTTGCTACTGGAACCATGTTCAAACAATGCAGCTGAGTACCAAGCTCTGATCATAGGATTGGAACTCGCCCTCGAATCTGGCATCACCATGCTAGAAGCATTTGGGGATTCTCAACTGATAGTCAACTAGATGAATTAGGAATATGAAATCAGGAAGCCTGATCTGTTGCCTTACTACAACAAGGCACAATCGCTTCGTCAAAAGTTTGACATCTGTCACATCACCCACATCCGCAGAGGTGAAAACATCTGTGCAAATGCCCTGGTTGGACTTGTTGCATCTATGGCAATCCAAGAAGTGGAAAACATGCAAATTACAGTGTGTCAAAAAAGGATTCTCCCTCCTCTCAACACACACCAAGCAGTTACTGAATGCCACCCAGTGGTCGGAAGTCGGATTTCCATCCTTAAACCTCCGATTGGCTACTGGAGGGATCCATTCATTGATTATATTATGTTCGGAATCCTACCCGAAGATCCAAAAGAGTAGGTAAGCATTCAAAGACGAGCCCTAAACTTTCATTTGGATATTCCCTCCAAAATGCTTTACAGAAAATCCTTCAATGGAGTACTTATACGCTACTTGTCACAACAAGAGGCGGAAGAAACTCTGAAAGAAGTTCATGCTGGTCTTTGTGGAGCCCATCAGGCTGGTCCTAAGCTCTACCATCAGATAAAAAGGTTAGGTTATTATTGGCCTACCATGGTGGCTGACGCAATGCAATTTGCTAAACGTTGCCAACTATGCCAAGTTCATGGAGATTATGTACATATGCCTCCAGAATGGCTACATCCTACAGCGATCTCATGGCCCTTCGAAGCCTGGGGTATGGACATCATCGGTCCTATCTTTCCCCCGTCAACCAAAGGTCATCGCTTCATCTTCACCGCTACGGATTATTTCTCCAAGTGGTCAAAAGCATTTGCGTTCAGTGAAATGAAGACCTCGTCAGTCCTTCAAATCTTACGAACCACCATCATTTGTCGCTTCGGTATACCTAAAAGATTCATCCATGATAACGGACCACAATTCCGGGATCACAGATTCTACAAGTTCTGCGACAAATACAAAATCCAAAGTTGTCTTTCGACTCCGTATAACCCCGCAGCGAATGGACTAGCAGAAGCCTTCAACAAGACACTCTGCAAAATTCTCAAGAAAATGGTCTCTAGTCACAAAAGAGACTGGAGCGACAAATTGCCTAAAGCTTTATGGGCCTACCGGACTACCGTTCGAGGACCAACCCATAGCACACCATTCTCCTTGGTCTATGGATGTGAAGCAGTTGTCCTCCTTGAGATACAAGTTCCTTTTTTAAGGGTATCTCCACAAAATGAACTGACGCAAGAAAGCAACATCAAATTGAGACTCCAAGAACTGGATAATCTCGATGAAAGAAGGCTCGAAGTGTTGACACCAAAAATGTCACTTTGCCTCATCAACATCAAAAGCTATATGGAGCAGCATCCTACTACAAACAGGCAAAACTGCTTCAAGCATCAGATCTTGACAAAACCAAACAAAAACTACAAGATCTTTCAAAGTAGCCAAAAAAAGGGTACACATGAAGTTTCGGGTCATTTCGACACTATTTGGCCTAACTTCAATCCTCCAACAGCTGAGTCGGAGCTCCCGAGGGCGACAGTATCAAAAACATCAAATCTTCGATCAGAGTCTATGGAAGGTCTCAAAATACCTCCAAAAGGCTCCATGTCGAATTTCAAGTCAAACCGACACCGCTTGACCCTCCATCAACTCTCGAACGGCGAAATCAAGCCTCCCGGCGACGAGAACCTCTGATGCCGCCACTCATAAAACAAAACACATAAGTAGCTTCTGCATGCTTCCAAAGGGCTGCATGTCAAAATTCAGGTCATTCCGACAACGTTTGACCAGGTTTTGATGCTCCGAAGCAAAATCAAGCCTACCGGCGGCGAAGCTCCCCGGGACCATGGCACCCAAATCAGAGCTAATGGATCATCTCAAAATGACTCCAATAGGCTCCCCGTCAAATTTCAGGTCAATCGGACATCGGATGACCGTACATCAAAGCTCGACATCTTCCGCACGGTGAAATCAAGTCAAGCATCGACGGGACCCCAAACAGCTTCAAAACTCAAATAAAAGCCCATGGTTAGTCCTATCTAATGCCTAAGAAGCTTCACCTCAAATTTCAGGTCATTCCGACATCGTTTGACCCAGTTTCAACTCTTGGCGGAAAATCGGCTACAGAGTCTTCGACTTTTCCAAAAAATAGGAAACTTTGTTCTCTGATTTGCACAGCCTTTTGACGGGTTTTCTTCAGAGGAATTAAGCCAATCAATGAGGAGAAATGTCAAAGAAAAATACAGGAGAAAACAGAAGCGAAAAAACCCGAGAAACGACCAAGAAACGACGACCAGAAGGTGACCGGAAAATGGACCAAAGTCCAAGGTCGCCATCCCCATGGTCGCCGGCGACCCTGGAAATCCGGGTCGCCGAATTTCGGCCAAAAGTGTCGTTTTTCCGTTCTTTTTCGTGTTTCGCGATGTTTGGCCCCTGTGATTTTCTTAAAATCTGATTTTTGAGGCATGATATCCGTCGATCTTCGTCAACATCACGGATCCGCCATCAAAATCATTTGATCATCATCGGACACTCCGAAACAGCCAACAGGCCGACCAAGAAAGCACACTTTCTGACCGACCGATCAAGAAATCGACTGGACAGATGTTGCCGGCCCATTAGTGGCAACCAATGTCTGAATTTTCATCGTCATCCGACATCAAACAACGTACGGATCCATCGATGATCATCGCAAGAAGAATTCCAAAAGACGCGGCGCGGCCCGCGACTCTGCGGCCAATTAATGAAGTTAAATGACCCTTTTATGGCAATTTATTAAGGTCATTAACTCATTATTTTGAACGGCCCAATCAGAAGCCAAGAAATGGGAGTTACAAGTCCAATTAATCATGACAATTAACCATGTAACTCCTATCATTATGGAGATTAATCATGGTAATTAATCATGAAACTCCCATCATCATGGAGATTAAATGCCCATTATTCTCCATCGGCCAATCAAAATCCAAGAAAAAGAAGTTACAATATAAAAAATTAAATACTTGTAACTCCTCCCATCATGGAGCATTAATATCATTAATGCCCATAAAATCCTCCTAATGGCCACCAAAAGCCTATAAATAGGCGGTCATTCCAAGGAGAAAGGGTCCAGAAAAAATTGTCTGAAGTGGTCCTGAAAATTGTCCGAAAAAATCATCTGAGGAGTTCTGAAGAAACTGTCCTAGAAATCTCTACACAAAAAGAAGCTCTCTTGCCTTGAAGAAACTCTGCTGCAAGCACTACAAGGTGATCGAAGTCCCTTGGGGGGGCCACCCCCCCCAAGATCTCCTCTCTTCTTCTATCCAACATGGCCTAGATGTGGCTTTTCAGCCCGTCTACTTGGTTTTTTATTGGATATAAGACCTTCCCTTTGTCTTTGTCCTCTAAAAATCTGAGGTCCAAGCCAAGCCAAGTGAATCAAAGCATCAAGTGTTCTCATCTAAGAGACATAAAAATCACATTTCTTATCTTTACATTTTGATGAGATTTGTAAACTTCCTTCTACGGCACAAAATCGCCTATCACGGCAAAACCGCCTTTTACGGCAAACAAATGAAAATCGCCTTTCACGGCATTAAAAAATTTTGTCTCTTTCTTTAAAATATATATGCAATGGAAAGTTAGAAAAAAGTTGATTTCCTTTTCTACTTGTGAAGGTGAATCTTCGGATCACCATTTCAAATTTCAAGTAGAATAGAAAATCTGGCATACCCGTACAAAAAAATGTTGATGCTTGCTCTTTTTTTCTCTTCGCCCCGCCGCACCCCGGCGGACCCGGGACAGAGGAAGTCAAGAAAGAAAAAGACGGGTCCATCACGAAGCTCTACAAAGCGTTGAGCTTTACCAAGCACACATGGCAGGATCTTTCGACAAAAAGGTCAGGCAACGTGCCCACAAAAAGGGTGACTTGGTTCTTGCGGTTAAAAGGCCAATGATTTTTGCCCACAAATCCAAAGGCAAATTCGAACCAAAATGGGAGGGACCCTTCATCATCGACAAAGTCTTCTCCAATGGCACATATGCTCTTCTAAACATGGAGGGTGACAGATGTATGCTACCCATCAATGGCAAGTTCTTAAAGCGGTAATACCCTTGAAGACTTCCTACGTCGGGTCAGAGCGATGCCTGCATGGCCAAAGCCTATTCCTAGGTACTTGCTCGTCAAACCCATCCCTTTTAGAGTTTTCATCCCTATGTTGAAATTTCTAAAAACCCAAAACAATGCTTACTTTCAATGTTTCATTGTTCAAAAACAAAAAAACAAAAAAACAAAGCCAAACCCAAAATCCAAGTTTAGGAGCCTCTTCCCTAACTTGACCAAAACTTTCGATCCTTGATCCCAAAATTCATGATTTGAAACAAAAATCAGGACTTAGGAATTTCCACCCTAGTCCACCCCGACTTTTAACACCAAAAATGGTTTTGAGTCAAAATTTATGACCCTCGTGTCTTTAAACAAAAAAAAATGGTTTTTCAAAAAAACATGGGGAAGCGACGTTTAGTCGATACTCACACAAAACCCAAAAATCGGAAGGATGCGAACCCCATTCGATACTTCCAAAACCTCAAAATCGCAAGAAAGCAACACCTCGTCGATACTTGCAAATTTTCAAAAAAAATCATGGGGACACAACGCTTCAGTTGATATCCATAACCCAAATCTCAAAACAAAAATAACGGTTCGAAAAAACCTCAAAATTCAAAAATTGTAGGGAGGCGACATTCCATCGATACCGACAAAATCAAATTTTTGAGAAAAAAGCAAGGAAGCGACATTCAGTCGATACTTGCACCCAAATCCGCGAGGAAGTGACATTCCATCAATACTCACAACCGAATGAGCAAGGAAGCGACATTCCATTGATACTTGCAATACCATTCAGCAAGGAGGCGACTCTTAGTCGATACTTGCATTTTTGAAAACCAAAAACCTAGCTTTCACGCCAAAATCCGGCTTTCATGCCAAAAACCAAAAATCTGGCTTTCATGCCAAAAAATCAAAAATCCGGCTTCCATACCGACAAAACAAAACTTGGTTTTCAAAAAAGAAAAACTTGGCTTCCATGCCACAAAACTTGGCTTTCACGCCAAACAAACAAAATTTTGGCTCTCATGCCACAAACCAAAATTCGGCTTTCATGCCACAAAAATCGGCCACCTCATGCCAAAAACCAACTTCCATGCCACAAAAAAAATTTGGCTCCCATGCCACAAAACTTTTGGCTCTCATGCCACACAATCAAAATTCGGCTTTCACGCCATCTAAAATTCGGCTTTCAAGCCATCAAAAAACCGGCTCCTATGCCACAAAAACTAGCTTCCATGCCACAAACAAAATTTTGGCTTTTACGCCACAAAAATCGGCTCTCATGCCAAAAACTAGGCTTTTTGCCACAAAATCTGGCTTTCATGCCCAAAACAAACTTTTGACAAAAGATTTTCACAAAATGACAACCTTTTGATCAAATTTTTAAACAAACCATTCCCATTCAATTTTTGCTTATGTTTTCATCAAAAGTGAGTTTAAGTGAAATAAGGGGATACAAAAAAAAACAGAGTGCCAAAAATGTTTATACATGGAGGTATCAAAAGAAAAGAAGAAAAAGTTTGTTACAAATCAGGAGGCTAGTCCGACATGGTCTTCAGCCAAAGGCTTAACTCCTCAAGCAAACTCTTGGCCTTAGCCTCCCAAGCTTCCAGGCCGCGTTTCTTCAGAATCTTCCCATAAAAAGCAGTAGGCCGTCGCGATCCATCTTTAGCACGAGGAAGCTCTTCCCAGAGAATCTGCCATTGTTCATATTCTTGAGTCTTCCTCTGGAGATTGCTTTCGACCTCCTCAACTTGGCGAATGAGAGTCCTCTCTTTATCACGAGCTTTCAAAGTAGCAGCCCACTTGGCAGCGGCTTGTTCTTCCAATAGCTCAAGGCGCTGTCTGGCTTCGGTGACCTCCCTATCAAGGCGGTGCTGGTCCTGTGTCAGCTCAATAATAGCCAACTCGGTGACGTTCCTCTCCCGAACGAGCTGCTTTCGAGTCTACGAGATCTCATTCAATTCAAATTTGACCTCCCTGGAAGGCTTCAAAAACATCTCGTTGAAGAAATCATCATTCGGAAAGCTCTTGGTCTCAGGCCACTTGTTGCCTAGAGTGATGACTTCATCAACAAAAGCCTTGGCATCTGAAATGTCCAGACCGACTTCTTCGCTACCGGCAAGAATGTCCTGCACATGCTTAACCATGCCGAAACCAGCCTCCAAATGGCCAGAAGAAAGAGTCTCGACCCATGAGCTCAAGACTCTCTTCAACACCTTCCTCGCAAACTGACGGGATGGCTCAGATGAAGACTCGCCATGCTCCGTTGGTCGACTGCCCGTGTCAGGCACCGTTGGAAGAGTAATCAAGAAGCTCTTTCCAACCGGAGCCGCTGGGGAAGGAATATCAGTAGGCGGACTCGCCTCTGCCTCATCAAAACTGGTGGAAGAAGCCCCTACTCCTAGATCGGTCACAGGTACCCCCTGCTCTGGTTCTAAAAAATATAGAGGAACTTCTTCTGTCACCTCACACCCTGCCAATGAAAGATGAAAAATGTATGAATATGATCTTGTCAAAAATCGAAATATCTAGATTATCACTACAAAGTACCTTCTTCGACGACTAGTGGAATGCTTTCTGCCTCCATGAGCTCATCCGAAGCATCATCAAAAGTTGCATCCATGGATGGCTCAAAGTCGTCAAAATCCTCTGGCAAGTCAGTTGGCAAGAAAAAAAATGTCAGCAAGCGGCGGTAGAAAAAAAAAAACAAGAAGAAGAAAAGAAGTCATACCAGGAGGAGATTCTGGGTCTACTTCAGAATCTCTAAGTTCTTCCTCAGATGCCACGATCGGATCCGTCACCGCCTCATCGGCCGGAACCTCAGGCATCATCAAACCAACATCTTCTGCCAAAAGAAAGAAAGCAGTAGATCAAAACAAAAGCTCTCATGAAAGAAAAGAAACGGAAAGAGAAAAAGGAAAAGCATACCATCATCAATGTCTCTTCCCCTCGGCGTCTCTTCTCTGGAGGCTCATCATCATCCCTTGATGCCTCCTCAACAATGGTGGAAGGAATTTCCAGATCAGGAGAGCTTTCATGCCGCCTCTGACTTCGGCGCTATCCTCTTCTCCTCTTGCTCCTATGGGACGAACTGCTGGAAGCACCCTCCCCACCAGAACTGCTAGAAGCACGCTCCCCACCATCGAAATTTGGCCTCTCGCCAAATTCCTCACTGGATGGTCTGCTCCTGCCAGTAGACTCCATGGAAGCCTTTGCTCGTTCTGCTTGTATCCAAGCAGCGAGTTCAGCCTCCTCCTCGGCAAGCTGTTCCAAGACCTCACCAGGAATCTCTTGTGCAGCTCCTGATCTGATGACGTCCTGGTCCTCGAGAAAACATGTTATGTGCTTTTCTCTAGAAAGGAAAGCCAGAACTTCTTCTCGGCGGACGCCATCTGACTTCCGAAGGCCCTTTCCGAAAGACTGATTTACATCAAGCTCTTTCTTGGAAAGCCCCCGATATGCTGAAAAGCTCTCCACAAAACCATTTTATGAAGCCAGCAGTCCGGAAAGTGGGCAACTCAGGATAAGAAATCATGGTGGTAGTGTCTTCCGCGCTATAGAACGCCCATGCATTTCGCCCGTCCTGCAGACCTCCAAAACGCTTCACCTTGCTCGAAGGCGCTCCAACAACGCCTTGAGAGAAGCTCAACTGCATGGCAAAACGCGAAGGAACTTACGGCTGGATGTCGACGAAAAGATGTCTGCGATACACCATCGTGCCGACACGTATGTTAAATAGCCAACTCCTCTCTGCGTTTGTCAAAGAATAGTGTCTCCCCGACCCTACCCTGGTCAAATCATGGGAGACACCAAAATCAAAAGCCTTCTTCCATAAGCCCGGAGAAAGTTTCACTGAAGACTGCCCCATCTCGACGTCCCAGAACCGTCGGATCCTCAAGCCAACCGAATCATAAACGGGTCATCGTCCTATGCATCACCCAATCGGTGGAAACTGGGACAGTGGTATACATACCACGAGTAGAAAATGTGGGCTGAAAATACCCTATTCATGAGAAGCCCAAGCAGAACCAGAAAAGCAGCAGCTTGCAGTTCGGTGCATAAATAGGAGTAAAGAGCAAGCACCAAAGCAAGCTGCTCTCCAAACGCCATCTGACAAGCCGAAAGAATGCAGTGCGGCCTGATGTGCGTTCCATCTCCTCCAGCAAAAACGGCCTCACCCAGCCAATAAGTGAGGAAGACAGCTAGATCCCTCTGCAGCGCAATGTCAGAATGAATGACTTATGTGCTTGCGAAGAGTTCCTTCAAATTCTCTCGCATGACGGAGATCTTCTTCGAATCAGGGTTCTTAGCCCTGGCTTCCTGGGTCGTACTCTCAGAAGAATCCCCGCTGTCAAAAAAGTTGGAAGACAAAAAGCTACCACTCCTCCAACTGCTACACCAGACTTTCAAACCCTCCTTCTCCTTCAAAAAATTATAGAAAGCGACGAGCTGAAAGTACAAAAGCCTGAACTCCTCAGACTGCTCCTCAAGGACGCTGTCAATAGGCATAAACTCCTCATAGAGATTGCTGAGGATAGGCAGCCCGGTGATGGCACTCAGTTCCTTTAAAGAAAAACCAATCTCACCGTTCGTGACAACGAAGGTGTTGGTTTGTGGAAGGAATGACTCCAGCATGGCCATGAAGGCCTCATCAGAGAAAACCATGGTTTGCCGAAAAGCGTGAACCGCTTCAAAAATCTCGGCCTCCTTCAGAATGGCACCGCCAACCTGCAGGATGTGATCAGTCCACGACTCCCAGCTCGAGTCAACACTGAAACGGCCGCGAAGTCGAAAAGGCTTCACCCAATTGCTGCCATCGTCCTTGAAAATGCCAAGGTTCACCAGTCTCAAATCAACCGAAGGATGATCCGAACCTTGGTAGCCGTTGGCCAGCATCAAAATGTCCATACGGGCAGGCAACTTTTCTGCAAAACCAGAAGGGCCGCCAACAAAAACCCCGGTCTTGATCACGTTTGTCCTCTTCACCTAGCTTGGAGGATCTTCCCTCTTTGAGCAGGTGGAGGAAAGACTCATGATCGAAATAGTCCGATCGAAGGTCGACCGGGTAGAAATAGTTCTCTTCTCACCATCAACTATGAAAGAGAACTGAAAACATCTCCTTTGGTATGTTGAATCGTCGGGGACGGCATCACCAAAGAAGAAGGTAGGCTTGGGCACAATGCTCTGATCGTCCGTGACCCAGGGACGGTTGCTTACCATTATTTTATAATACTCTTCATCCTTGAGGGCAATCAAACGTTGCCTCATCTCATCTCGGTTGAGCAAGTCACACTCTTCCAAGTTCCTTTCAACATACTGGACCTCTTCCCAGGCCTGCTGTACGGCCACATTAGAGGATCTGGTAGAACGACGAGGCGCATCAGTGACGGGCTCCTTACCCTTGTTCGTTCTGGAGGAACTACCTGCAAAGGATGGAAGAAAGAAAAATCAATCATAAAAATGACAGAATTTTGCTAAAAAAGATTCTAACGAAATTTTGGCATGGTTCCGGGGAAATTCCGAAGAAAAGGGAAACACCCCGAAAGAAATAGGAGCTTGAAGATGAGCTCAACATCGCTGCAAGCTCATAACCGATAGAAATTCTCAAAGAAGGCTTGAACTCAAACATTGCTGCAAGATCAAACCAAAGCTTCTCAAATATCTGCAAGATTGGAAAAGGGCTCAACATTGCTGCGAGCTCCAGAATCCAAAACTTGCAAAGCTCCTCAGAAAATCCCAGCAAGACCAAGAAAGGACTCAACATTGCTGCGAGCTCCAAATCCCAAGACTTGCGAAAAGATTTCCAGGTGTGCACTATCATACTTCCAATTCTATTTTCTAAAAAGAAAAAAAATGCATAGAAGGAAAGTTGTCATGCATGTGCGTCTCGAAATCCAAAAAAAAAAAGAAAAAGGGAAAGGAAAGAGGAAGAAAGTTTCTTTTTTCAAACAACAACATAAAAAAAAAAAAAATCATCACCCACAGGCCACGTGGCCGTACGGCCATGACCGTACGGTCTTGTCCGTACGGCCACACAAAAAAAAAAGAGATAGAAAAAAAAAGGAAGAAGAAAAAAAACACACGGTAAAAAAAAAAACAGAGAAACCGTGAGAAAAAAAAAAGAAAAAAAGCCACGGTAAAAAAAAAGGAGAAACCGTGAAAGAAAAGAAAAAAAAAAGAGAGAAAGAGAAAAAAAAAAAAAAAAAAAAAAAAAAACATGTGAAAAAAAAGGATGCACATGAAAAAGAAAAAAAAATAAAGAAAAAGAAAAGAAAAGAAAAGAAAGAAAACCTTGCTCTCTTTAATGGGTCCATTAGTGATCTTCAAAAAAAAAAAATCTAATTTCTAACTTTTCAAATTTGAGAAACTTTGGTTCTTTCTCTTTTTTGGACAATAGCTCAGAAATTTTTATAGCTGACGTTCGGATCAGGGAGGGGCCATTTGCTCTCTTTGATTTCAAAACAAAACAAAAAAAAAAAAAAAATTTGATTTCTAAGTTTTGGATTCAGATTTGAGAAGCTTTGGTTCTTCCTTTTTTTTTTGGACAATCGCAAACATAAATGTTTGAGTTCACGTTCGAATCAGGGATGGGCCATTTACTCTCTTTGATGGGTCCATTAGTGATCTTTCAAAACAAAAAAGAATCTTTTAAAAAAAAATCTGATTTCTAACTTTTGGACTCATATTTGAGAAATTTTGGTTATTCCTCTTTTTTTTGGACAATCGCTCGCAGAAATGTCTGAATTGACGTTCGGATCAGGGAGGAGCCATTTGCTCTCTTTAATGGGTCCATTAGTGATCTTTCAAAACAAAAAAAAATCTTTTAAAAAAGAAAAAATGATTTCCCGCTTCTGGATTTAGATTTGAGAAACTTTGGTTCTTCCTTTTTTCGGACAATAGCTCACATAAATTTTTTAGCTAACGTTTGGATTGGAGGGAGGCCATTTGCTTTCTTTTATGGGTTCATTAGTGATCCTTCAAAAAAAAAAGGAAGGTCGACAACCACTAAGGTTCCACCAGTCTCGTTCTTTTACCAAAGTTGATCTAAGAAAAGGCTCGTTTAGAGTATGGAGGCAATTAGACTATTCGAGGCAAGGGTCCTTCAAACGGGTTCATTAAGCAATCCTACCCTTACCTAGGGGCTGATCTATCTATTAAGGTTTCATAAGACCGAATTGGAAGCTTGGTTGTTCTCTCCAACCATTAGATTTTTTTTTTACCAAAAAATCTTCAAAAAAAGAAAAAGCTTCCGTCACTTTTGGGTTAGATCTGAGAAATCTTGGTTCATTCCCTTTCGGATAAAAGCTCACAGAAATGTTTGCAGCTTGCCTTCGGACTGGAATACCACTTGCTCTCTTTGAAGAATTCGATCTTGACCTTTCAAAAAAAAAAAAACTTCCATCACTTTTAGGATCAGATCTGAGAAATCTTGGTTCCTTCCATTTCGGATAAAAGCTCGTAGAAATGTTTGTAGCTTGCGTTCGGATTGTAATACCACTTGCTCTCTTTGATGAATTCGATCTTGACCTTTCAAAAAAAAAAAAAAAAACTTCCGTGACTTTTGGGTTCAGATCTAAGAAATTTTAGTTCCTTCCATTCCGAATAAAAGCTTGTAGAAATGTTTGTAGCTTGCGTTTGGATTGAAATACCACTTGCTCTCTTTTATGAATCCAATCTTGACCTTTTAAAAAAAATCCCATCTTGTGTCCATTCCAAAGATGCAATTTCCAACATTTGTGCCTAACAGTGCTAGTACGCCCTTTCTGGTCTGCTGTATTTGTGACCGACACATTTGTATCTCTCCAATCTTATATTCACTTTACCTCGAGTGAGCTTTGCTTCTCAGTAATTTGAATTAAGGTTTACAATTGCTTCTAATAGTCACTAGAACGCTCATTCTAAGCCTACCATACTTGCGATAAAAATAATTGTACCTTCTATGGTTCTTTGCCTTCTTCATCTCGCTTGGGCCGAGCCATGTCCCCTCAAGCGATTTGAAAAGACAAAACCATAGTTTTCCCATTTATAATCATTATATTCTTGTGATTACTAATGGATGTGATCTTGTTTCAAAACTTTTTTTGGAAGCTAACAATGGCAGCTTCTTTGAGCATTACCTTCGACGAAAACAAGTACCAACTTATGCTTCAAGAGAAGTAAAACATGCGCACTTACAAGCGCCCTACTAGCTGCCGAAGCGTCATCTCTCTCGGCAACTCCCAAAACACCGGGTCAACCCCTACTCCTCGGACCATTGTCTTCGGGTCATTGGGACCATTCCCACTACCCATAGAAGAAACTGCACCAACCAAAAAGCAAAAAACTGCCTTTGGACACATCACTGCCCCGACACCAAAGGCTACCGTCAAGAAACCCAAAGACCGCGGCACTCCCGCGAAGCCTCAGCCAGCAAGGAACCAGGTCTACTCCAAGACTTGGTCCCCAAGAGCTTCACCAAAATAGAGAAGGTCCCAAGCATCTGCAAAGCCAGCATACCTGGCTCCTCTCAAGGAGAACCAGTCCTACCCACTCTCTTACATGAAGGACGATAGACCCGCCTTCCACTAGACAACAAAATCAACTCAACACAAACCAGCTTGCTCCTATAAGCCCAAAATCAAATCATGCATCACAAGGCCCCTGGAGAAATCTGCTAAGGCCTATACTCCTTCAGTTCAACCCTTCATCTCAACAGGGGCCGAACTTGAAAGATTCAAAGCTTCACTCCAACAAGCAAAGGACCGAGTCCGGATCTTGTCCGTGCCAAGCTTTAACGAAAACAGGCTCGGCTGTTGCACTCGAGGGAGTACATCCTTCATTGTTAAAGCCCAGCCAAAGCTAACTGAAGCTCAAATTGCTCGTCATATACGTCGTCGCGTAGCATATCGACAGAAGAGACTAGAGAAGTAAGGGACCCAGCATTCTACACTTCAGGTCTCTAAAAAGTGGGTCGAAAAAGAAAGAACCGACCAAGTTACTACTATCCATATGGTTGGAAAAACCAGAAGGCGCCAGATGTCGGTAACTAAAATTCATGTTAGATGACCGGTAACTCGCAGCGTCACCCGGACACGAAGACATCAGAAGGATTCTCTCGCTCCTTCAAGCCAAGGACATCGAAGTAACCATTCTTCGGGGTTCCTCTTCCAAAAGAATGAGCTCCAGCTCAGTCACCAAGACGATATTTTATTCAACTCTCGAAGGATTAACGCCCTAGTTGCAAACTCTGAGCAACCTCCGCCTCATGATGACGTGACCGCGTGCATCCAATAGTTCGAGCAATGTCAACAGAGAATTGAGACCCTAATGGAAAACCTCTTTCTCACTTTCCAACATCTAGTAAATGATGAAGTCCCTCCAAATCATCTAAATGACAAGACAAACGAAGGAGATGATGAGTCACGCACCCTAACCAAAAAGGATGTTGACGGTATTCTCGCCAAAGCAATAGAAGATGATACACTAAAGGAGCATGGAATCAAGCGACCATATCCCTTATGGATGGACTCGGTTCCGTTCCCTGTAAAGTTCAAACAACCTACTCTCCAAACATATACGGGGAAAGGTTCAGCCAGACAACACGTCATCCACTTTAAGATCCTGACAAGAGCTATTATAGATCAAGATGCACCGAAGATCTGTCTCTTTGCAAGTACCCTAAAAGGTATGGCCTTTGATTGGTACTCTACTCTGCCGAAGGACTCTATCCAAAATTGGGTCATGCTAGAAACACGCTTCCTGACCCACTTCAAAGGTGAAGATCATCTTGTTACTATGGCTCAGCTCTACAGTCTAAAATAGGGAGAGAATGTACCAACATACGACTTCAAGGTGATAAAAAGAATTCAAAAGTCCCAAGAGCTGGTCCCTTATCCAACACCAGACGGACAACCCATATGGGTGCATCCTAATCTCCTTAAGGATGAAAGCTGGGAGGTTGTCAAAACAAACCCAACCACTCAATAGCGAAGGCAAGCTAGGAGACATCTCCGCAAGTTCAAACTACCGGAGAAGGCTCAGCTAAAACAAGATGTCCATGAAAAGGTAGAGACATCCTCTACTGCTTGACTAGGGGCAACAGAAAAGTCCCTTCCCAATACTTCAAAGGCGGTAAGAAGATTCACTCTAATTGATTTCATGCCACCATAGCTCAAAAATGAAACTACACAGGGGGCATTATACTCTTGCAAATCAGTTATCGGATTCTCCATGAATGGATATGAGTCTAGTAACACTGACGAGTGGGAAAACTCCCTTGAAACAGGAGAGTACCGCTCCAACGAAGAATGGGTTCCTGAATCTCACATCATACCAGAAATTTGATATAATTCATTACAACCACAAGGGTCCTGGTCTGATGATGAAGAGGACCAAGAGGTTGCTATTGACCCAGCACCCGTCATTGCTCAAGGGGAGTCCAATTAGGATGAATCACAAGGAGCAGATGAAGAAAAATATTTGGCTCACATGCCTGATCCTGAAGAAAAAGCAAGGATCTTGTAGTGTTGACACCAAAAATGTCACTTTGCCACTTCATATATTCTCAACATCAAGTAGACACATGGAGCTGCATCCTACCACAAACAAGCAAATGCCGCTTCAAGCATCAGATCTTGTCAGAATCAAACAAAAAGTGTAAGATCCTTCAAAATAGCCAAAAGAGGGGTACACATGAAGTTTCGGGCCATTTCAAC
Source organism: Persea americana (assembly GCA_029852735.1). Lineage (NCBI taxonomy): Eukaryota > Viridiplantae > Streptophyta > Magnoliopsida > Laurales > Lauraceae > Persea > Persea americana. The sequence continues at coordinate 24,205,725 of CM056816.1, forward strand.
ATCATTTGGCCTAACTTCACTCCTCCAGCAGCTGAGCTGGAGCTCCTAGCGGCGGTGAAGCCAGAGACCCTGACACACAAAATAGAGCACACATCTAGCCTCAAAATGCCACTAAGAGGCTCTACATCAAGTTTCAGGCCATTCAAGCATCTTTTGGCCCAAAAAGGAAATAGTCATATCAAAGTCAGCTCTCCCGGCGGCGACAATATCGAAAATATCAAATCTTCGATCAGAGCCTATGGATGGACTCAGAATATCTCCAAAAGGCTCCATGTCAAATTTCAAGTCAAACCGACACCGTTTGACCCTCCATCAACCCTCGAGCAGCAAAATCAAGCCTCTTGGTGGTGAGAACCACCGAGGCTATCACTCATCAAACAGAGTGTATGGGTGGGTTCTACATGCTTCTAAAGGGCTATACGTAAAATTTCAGGTCATTCTGACGATGTTTGACCCGGCTTTGACGCTCGGAAACAAAATCAAGCCTACCAGCGGCGGAGCTCCCAAGGACCACGGCATCCAGATTGGAGCTAATGGATTGTCTCAAAATGACTCCAATAGGCTCCCTATAAAATTTCAGGTCAATCGGACATCGGTTGATCGTATATCGAAGCTCGACATCTTCCTCGCGACGAAATCAAATCTAGCAGAAACGGGACCCCAAATGGCTTCAAAACTCAAACAAAAGCCCATGGTTGGTTCTATCTACCGCTCAGGAGGCTTCACTTCAAATTTCAGGTCATTCTGACATCGTCTGACCAAGTTTGGCTTTTGACGGCAAATCGATGACAAAGTCTTCGGCTTTTCCAGAAAATAGGAAACTTTGTGGTCTGATTTACACAGCTTCTCGTCGAGTTTTCTTCAGGAAAATCAGGCCAAATACATGAGAAAAAATGTCAAGAAAAATACAGAAGAAAAAGAATCAGAAAAATCCGAAAAATGGCGACCGAACGACGACCAAAAAGGGACAAAAAGTCCCATGGTCGCCGGCGACCTTGGCCCATGGTCGCCGGCCCCATGGGTGCATAGTCGCCGGCGACCATGGAGATCTGGGTCGCCAGATCTTGTCCAAAAAACCGCTTTTTAGGGTATCTTTCACATTTCGAGTTGATTGGCCCCCGTGATTTTTCCAAAATCTGATTTTTGGAGCATGAAATCCGCTGATCTTCGTCAACATCACGGATCCGCCGACAAAATCATTAGATCATCATCGGACACTCCGATTAAATACCCATCATTCTCCATCGGCCAATCATATTCAAGGAAAAAGGAGTTACAAAATCAAGAAGTAAAAACTTGTAACCCCTCTCATCATGGAGCATCAATGGCATCAATGCTCATAAACCCACCTAATGGCTACCAAAAGCCTACAAAAGGGGGGTCAATCCAAGAGGAAATGGTCTAGAAAAATCCAAGAAAAATCCCAAAAATTCCCAGAGGAGTCTCTGCGCAAAAAAGCTCTCCTACTTTGAAGAAACTCTGCTATAAGAAACACCACAAGGTGGTCGAAGTCCCTTGGGGGCCACCCCCCAAAGTCTAATCTCCTTCTATCCAACATGGCCTAGACGGGGCTTTTCAGCCCGTCTACTCGGTTTTTTATTGGATATAAGACCTCATCTTGGTCTTTTTCCCCTAAAAATCTGAGGTCTAAGCCAAGCCAAAAGAATCAAAGCATCATATGTTCTCATCTGAAGGACGATGGCGAAGTCCATACATGACTTGCGATCGTCGATCTAAACGAGTCCTCACAATCTCCTGAGAAGTTTGATTCCTTTTCTTACTTTTCTATTGTATTTTGTATTTTCTAAAGAGACAAAAATCTCAATTCTTGTCTTTCATTATTGATGAGATTTGTAAGTCACCTTTCACGGAAAAAATAGCCTTTCAAATCGCCTTCTACGGCACAAAACTGCCTTTCACGGCAAACAAAGAAAAAATTGGCTCTTACGGCATCCAAAAACCTTGTCTCTTTTCTTAATAATATATGTGCAATGGAAAGTTAGAAAAAAGTTGATTTCCTTCTCTACTTGTGAAGGTGGATCTCCGGACCACCACTTCCAAATTCCATGTAGAATAGAAAATCTGGCATACCCGTACAAAAAAATGCTGATGCTTGCTTTTCTCCCTCTGCCGGCCCCAGGCAGCCCCGGGGCAAAGGTAGAGGAAACGAGCCGGGTCCATCAAGTTGGCATACCTGGTGGGACTCATTCATTTGAGAACGTGATGCTTAGATTCTTTGGCTTCTTTCTAGTTGGTAGCCTATGTTGGATCTTGCATCTAAAAAAACATGAGATGGGATTTTAGGAAATTTCTATCTTTGAGTTTATTTCCACTCTTTCTCATTTCAAAAAAAAAAAAAATCTGATTTCTCTTTCTTGGATTCAATTTGAGAAACTTTGATCCTTTCCTCTTCAAGCTTGATAGCTCATAGAAATGTTTGTAACTATCATTTGTATCGAAATGGACCATCTTTTCTCTTTGATGAGTCCAATAGGAATTTTTTTTTTTTTTTAAATATGATTTCAAACTCTTCAAAAAAACGTCAGTTTTCTCTCTTTTGGATTCAAATTTGAGAAACTTTGGTTTCTTCCTTTTCGGACAATGGCTCGCGGAAATCATTTGTAGCTAGCGTTTGGATTGGGAGTCTTTGATGGATCCGTTAGAGATCTTTCAAAAAAAAAAAGAAAAAAGAAATTTCTTTCAGTTTTCTCTTTTAGATTCAAATTTGAGAAACTTTGGCATCTTCCTTTTTGGACAATGGCTCATGGAAATCGTTTGTAGCCAGTGTTTGGATTGGGAGGGACCATTCACTCTCTTTGATGGGTTCATTAGAGATCTTTCAAAAAAAAGCCATTAAGGTTACACCAATTGTGTTCTTTGACCAAAGTGGATCTAAGAAAAGCCATGTCCAGAGTGTGGAGGCAGCTAGACTGTTTGAGGCAAGGGTCCTCCAAACGGATTCATTAAGTAATTCTACCCTTACCTGGGGGCTGATCTATCTACTAAGGTTTCACAAGACCGAATTGGAAACCTATGTGCACTCTTAAAAAAAAATCTCTTCAAAACAAAAACAAAAACAAAAACTTCTTTCACTTTTGAGTTCAGATTCGAGAAATCTTGGTTCATTCTCTTTCGGACTTAGTGCTCACAGAAATGTTTGAGCCTTTGTTCGGATTGAAATACCACTTACTCTCTTTGATGAATTCAATCTTGACGTTTCAAAAAAAAAAAAAAACCTGTCACTTTTGGGTTCAGATTTGATAAATTCTGGTTCCATCCCTTTCGAACTTAGTGCTCGTAGAAATGTTTGAGCCTCTGTTCGAATTGGAATACCATTTGCTCTCTTTAATGAATCCAATCTTGACCTTTCAAAAAATCACATCTCGTGTCCATTCCAAGGATGCAATTTGCAACATTTGTACCTAACGGTGCTAGTATGCCCTTTCAGGTCTACTGTATTCACGATCGACACATTTGTACTTCCAACCTTATATCATCTTACCTCGAGTGAGCCTCGCTTCTCGGTAATTTGAATTAAGGTTTACAATTGCTTCTAGCAGTAACTGGAACGCTCACTCTGAGCCTCCCATACTCGCGTGCAGAGCAATTGTACCCTCTATGGCCTATTTTGCCTTCTTCATTTCGCTTGGGCCGGGCCATGTCCCCGCAAGCAATTTGAAAGACAAAACCATAGTTCCTTTTCCATTTATGATCACCATATTCTTATGATTACTAATGGATGTGGTCTTGTTTCATAAGTTTTTCAAACTAACAATGGCAGCTTCATTGACCATCACATTCGATGAGAACAAGTACCAACTTATGCTTCAAGAGAAGCAAAACAAGTGCACTCACAGCGCCCTGTCAGCTGCCGAAGCTTCATCTCCCTTGACAACTCACAAAACACTGGGTCGACCTCTACTCCCTGGACTATCGTCTTCGGGTCGCTGGGACCATTCCCACTCCTTATGGAAGAAACTGCATCTGCCAAGAAGCAAAAAACCGCCTTTCGACATGTCGCTGCTCCGACACCTAAGGCAGCCATCAAAATGCCTAAAGCCCACGAAGCCTCAACTTGCAAAGAACCAAGTCTATCTCAAGACTTGGTCCCCAAGACCTTCACCAAAACAAAGCAGGTCCAGAACATCTACAAAGCCAGCCCCTCTCAAGGAGAACTGGTTCTACCCTCTCTCTTACATGAAAGAGGAGAAACCTACCCTCTGCTAAACAAAATCAATTTAGCACGAGCCCGCTTGCTCCTACAAGCCCAAAATCAGATCGTACATCACAAGGCCTCTGGAAGAACCTGCCAAGGCCTGCACTCCTGCAGCTCAACCCTTCATCTCAACAGGGGCCGAACTTGAAAAATTCAAAGCTTCACTACGATAGGCAAAGGACCGCGTCCAGATCCTGTCCATGCCAATCTTCAAAGAAGATAAGCTCGGCTGCTGCGCATGAGGGACTACATCCTTCATTCTTATAGCACAGCCTGAGCTAACTAAAGCACAAATTGCACGTCATATACGTCGTCGCGCGGCATATCAACAAAAGAGACTAGAGAAGCAAAGAATTTAGCATTCTACCCTTCAAGTCTCTCAAAAATGGGTCGAAAAAGAAAGACCCGATCAAGTTGCTGCTGTTGCAAAACCAGAAGACGCCAAAAATCGGCAACCAAAATCCATGTCAGACGACCGGTGACTCGCAGCGTCTCCCGGACACGAAGACATCAGGAGGATTCTCCAGCTCCTTCAAGCCAAGGACACCGGAGTGACCATTCCTCGGGCTCTTCATCCAAAAGAATGAGCTCCAGCTCAGTCACCAGGATAAAATCCTCATTCGACACTCGAAGAGTGAACGTCCTGGTTACAAATGCTGACCATCCTCCGCCACACGATGACGTGACCACACGCATCCAGCAGCTGGAGCAACGACAGCAGAGAATTGAGGCTCTAATGGAGAACCTACTTCTCACTTTCCAGCGTCCACCAAACAATGAAGCTCCTCCGAGTCATCAAAATGACGAGGTAAATGGGGAAAATGAGTCATGCGCCCTTACCAAAAAGGACGTTGACGATATCCTCACCAAAGCAAAAGAAGATGATACACTAAAGGAGCATGGGATCAAGCCACCATATCCCCTATGGATGGACTCCGTTCCGTTCCCTGCAAAATTCAAATAACCTACTCTCCAAACATATACGGGGAAAGGTTCAGCCAGACAGCACGTCATCCACTTCAAGATCCTGATGGGAGCTATAACGGATCAAGATGCCCTCAAGATCCGTCTCTTTGCAAGTACCCTAAAAGGTACGGCCTTTGATTGATACTCCACTCCGCCGAAGGACTCAATTCAAAACTGGACCATGCTAGAAACACACTTCCTAACCCACTTCGAAGGTGAGGATCATCCTGTTACAATGGCACAGCTCTGCAGCCTAAAACAGGGAGAGAATGAGTCAACATACAGCTTCATTCACAAGTGGAAGGCAATGGCATACAAATGCTCAGATGTGCTGCCACAAGCATCGCTGGTCGACATCTGCCTAGCAACATGAGAGCAAGGATCCGCTCCATGATCATCGGCAACAAATCAAAAAACCTAGGAGAACTCCTAGAAGCAACTATGGAGGCTGAAACGATGATCAAAGACCTCAATAGTCAGAAATCATCAAAGAAAGAGTCGACAGCCATTACAACCTCAATGCCAAAGAAAAATGAGGTTCTCAATGTGTAAACCAAGTCTCAGTTGTCAAAGAAAGTTGAAAACAAGACTGCAGGTAAAAAGCCTGAACTCTCTGAGGCTTTCAAAGAACGAGTAGAGAAGAAATACCCGTTCGATGAAGATGTTGAAGAAATCTTTGGGGCTCTCTTGGCAAATGGGAAACTCACCTTGCTTGACTCCAAAAGACAGGGAGATGTTGGCAAAACCAATGATCCTTGGTATTGCCCATACACTGGATGGTCTCTCATCCTCTCAATCAATGCTTCGTTGTGAGAGAGAAGATTAACGAGATGTGGAAAAACGGGGTCATTACCTTTGGCAAAAACTATGGGTCTGCCTCCATCAACATGGTGTCATATGGACAAACATCCAAATCACCAAAGGAGAAGATTATTACTCCCTTCAAGGTGATAAAAATGACTCAAACATCCCAAGAGTTGGTCGCTTATCCAACACCAGAAGGACAGCCCATATGGGTGCATCCTGATCTCCTTGAAGATGAAAATTGGGAGATCATTAAAATAAAGCCGACTGCTCAATAGTGAAGGCAAGCCAAGAGACAACTCCGTAAGCTCAAACAGCAGGAGAAAGCTCAACCAAAACAAGAAGCTCCTGAAAAGGCAGAGACCTCCTCTACTGCTTCATTGGGGGCAACGGAAGACTCCCTTCCCAAAACTCCAAGGGCGGCTAGAAAATTCACCCTCGGTGATTTCATGCCACCACAACTCAGAAATGAAACTACGCCGAGGGCATCATACTCTTGCAACTCGGTAATTGGATTCTCCATTGATGGATACGAGTCCAGTGACACCACCAGTGACACCGATGAGTGGGAGGAATCCCTTGAAATAGGAAAATACCTCTCCGATGAAGAATGGATTCCCGAATCTCACCTTATGCCAGTAATCTGGTATAACCCCTTACAGCCACAAGGGTCCTAGTCTGATGATGAAGAAGACCAAGAGGCTATTCAAGAAAATGTTGTCGATCCAGCACCCACCAATGTTCCAGTGGAACCCAATAATGTTGAACCACGAGGGGCAGATGACGAAGAAGATTTGGCTCCTATGCCCGATCTCGCAAAATATGCAATAATCTTGCAGCGTTTGGCCGTAAAGCAAGAGCATGATCACCTCAATGAGCAGCGTCATAATCAAAATCCAGAACCGGAGGTCCCGAAAGATCTACAAACATCTCCTCCGGTAACCCCGGAAAATGAAGAAAGTTGCTGGATCGATGATCCTCTTACATCTGAGGAAGAGTCCGAATCCCAACAGTCCATTCAGGAAGTAACTCCTATCGAAGTAACCTGCAATGTGATAATTCAGGATGATAGTTCCTCTGAAGTCTCATCTGTTGAAGCCACATACTCTCAGACCACATCTGGCAGTATATCTTCCGAGGCTACATCTTCTCGGGTGACTTCCACTGAGATATCATCTTCTCAGCCTCCGTCTCCTGAAACTATGACATCGGAATTCAAGCCTCTTCCGACTTATCACCATGAAGAAGCCCTGCCCAATGAAGTCTTCTTCAATAAAAACCCAATCAACTGGTCTCAGATACCCAATCTCACAGGTGATGTCTAGACCGATGAAATACTCAACAAAGAAGAAAAGTTGCGGGATGTTGTTCAGGACTTGTTCCTGGAAAATGCTCCATGCAACGCAGTCACTGAAGACGGCAATGCTGCGGTAGAGACATCTTCAGTAAATGAGAAGGATCAATTCCCTGATTCCGAGGGTGATTTTCCAAATGAAGACCCTTCTCCAGAAACTCTTGAAGTTGGTAGAGGTACCCGCTCTAGCCGGGATTATCACAAAAATTACAACCAACCTTCCTCTTATTATTTAAATCCTTTAAGAAAGCAAGTTGTAAACGCCCCAAGCGGCAACAATAATAATAATGCAGGCCCCAAGGAGGCTTTCAAGTATGACTTGTTTGAGCACTTCAAACACATACCTGCACGACTGCACATCCTAAACTTATTACGAATGACACCACAAACTCGTGATAGTCTTATTTCAAAACTGCAAAGGCTGAATGCGGATGTTAACAAACATGCCCCACAAGTTGTAGACACCTCATTTGGCCCCCATGATAGCCTTAAACACCTGTCATATATAGCGGTGCCCCCATTTCACCCATAATTAAATGGTTAATGGCATAATTCAAATTAATTAACGACGATGAAGATGCTTGTCGATAATTTTAGACTTAGCTCAACAATCTCTAGAAGTTCGTGAGAAAAAAAGCCGGGTCGCGTCAAGATCTTGAGCCCAATGCACCACTCACACAAGGAACAAACCATGACACCAATTATACCTTTTCTGGACCACTTAAGACATGCTTAGGTCAATTCCTACAAAGATTACGCTTAGCTTGCCAAAATGTCACGCGATAAGCCTAAGTTAGGAAACCGAATCCATTGATCCAGATATCTCTCACTTCTCTTTACCCCTAATCATTAGGACATTTAAACCATTGGATTCCTCACTTCAAGAGCTTTTCGACGATATGTAGAACGTCCAAATCCGATAAGCGAGTCAAAAGTTATGAGTCTTCAAAGTTTGCCTTAGAAAAAATGACGAAACTCCATCTGGGCACCACCCATGTGGCGCCCACCCTATGGAAAACCATCTAGGCGCCCCATGGTGGGCACCCACACAGCTCAAGGCCACCTAGGCACCCCATGGTGGGTGCCTAGCCTCCAAATTCCACTAGTTGGCCTAAAAGTAGCCCGGGACCACTCAACGTAGGGACCGAACTCCGAAAATGAATCAACTCCACCTAGGCACCACCCATGTGGCACCTACCCTACTGAGTTCCACATAAGCACCAACCCTGTGGCGCCCACACTACCTTGAATCATCTAGGCACCCCATGGTGGGCGCCTAGCCTCCAAATTCCACTAATTGGCTAGAGATTAGACCGGGACCACTCATACATAATGACCAAGCACCTAAGATGAACCGAACCACCTAGGCACCACCCATTTGGCGCCCAGCCTTAAAATTCACCTAGGCACCACCCATGTGGCGCCCAGCCTTGAAATCCATCTAGGCACCACCAATGTGGCGCCCAGCCTATTAAATGCTAGTGTAGGTCCCCCCAGCTGAGGATATATTCGTTCAATCTCAACTCCAAATGGGACCAAGGTCCAAAAGCGAGACACAAACCATCTGGGCACCACCCTGTGGGCGCCCACCCTCTCCAAGACCACCTGGGTGCCACCCTGTGGGCGCTCAGACTGCACAGACACTTAGGCGCCACCCCATGGGTACCGATCCTCCCTCCAAACCCTAGTTCACCCTAAAATAACTTAAGCTGTCTAGGGATGCGTGAGACCTTCTAGAAACCAAAAATAATGAAGCCCTAGCCCTTCTAAACTCATCCTAAACCTATATAATCCCTCTTAACTTCATTTACAAGGGGAGGCTACCCAAAAACCCTAAGAAAAGAGACAAGAAGAGAGAATAAGCAAGAAGAGGAGAGGTAGCCACCATTAGAGAGAACTTCAGATCTAGAGAAGAAGAAAGGGAAATAGAGGAGGAGACTTCCATATCTTCAACTGGAGCTATGGGTCGTTGCAAAAGCTTCGCTTTAGGAACTTGAGGAACGCATCATATACCGGTATTCCTAGATCTCTCCTTTCTTTTTCTACATTCCATTACCATTCATGCTTACGAAAATGCTTAGGACCATTTGAGCATCGTAGATCTACATTAACTTGTGATAAAAATGGTATTAATGTATTATCATGTTAGTAACATGTTTAGGTTCATTCTAATATAGTAGATTCGCTTTGATTTTGTAGTTCTAATTGCGTAGTTAGATCAGATCTCGCATTAGCATCATCATCATCATCATTTATATTGAAAAGATCGCGAACAGCCTTTGGCAGAAAGGCTAGGCGCCACCCACTGAGCGCCTGCCCCCTCCCTAACCACCTGGACGCCACCCCCTGGGCGCCTACCCTTCTGAGATAGGGTCCGGGTTCTAGATCTTTGCTGGTTGCATCGTTTGCTCGTAGGTTCGTTAGTTGCATCGTTAGTAGTTCGAATTAAGACATTCGCATTAGTTGCTGAATACCGGAAGTTGTGTTGAAAACATTAAGATTCTTGTGCATTCGTTGTGTTCCGTTGAAAACCCTGACTGAGCAGGGTAGGCACCACAGGTGTGGCGCCCAAGTGGATTTCTCCACTTTTGTGCACAACTTCCAATCTTCCGCATTTAGTTCATTTAGAAACTGCATAATAATGATATGTTTGATTATCTGATATGTTCTGAACTTTGAATTACCATTTTTGTCACACTTCACATCATATCTTTTGAATCACACAACCATAGAAAATCCAAAAAAAAAAAATCATAAAACATAAAATCTCTTCTTCCCTTTCCTTACTCTCTAGTAAATTAGAGGAGAAACCAAAAACAAATTAAAAGATATCTTGAAAACCCAAAAAGAATAGTTAGATGGTCTAAGTTATTGAATTTAGCGCCTAAGTAGGATAAATCCTAAGATTAATGAAAACATCAGAATTACATAACTTAAGAAACATCAAATCATTGAGAGCCCTAAAACATTAAGACCCTAATTAATTCGGATTTAAAAGTAACTAAGAACTTTAAAAAACACAAAAACCTAAAACCCCAAAAGACAGCCACCTGGGCGCCACCCCCTAGGCGCCTATCCTTCCACAGCCACCTGGGCGCCACCCCCTGGGCGCCTAGCCTATTCATTCTCTAAGACACTCGGTTAAAGCTTAAGTTAATTAGTTAAGCCCTTAAACTAATCCGAATCAACACAGTAAAACATTTTAAACCTAGAATAAGTAAACCTTAATTAACTTAACCTCGAATTAACTAAAGAACACAAAACCAACACAACTCCAAAACAGATCACCTGGGCGCCACCCCCTTGGTGCCCAGCTTGCCAAGTACACCTAGGCAACACCCTCTTGGCGCCCATCCTATCCCATTACTAAAGAACCCCTAATTAAAAAATTCTAATTAATCACAACCTAAATTTACTCCAAATTAACATAACAAAACACTTTTAAATTTAAGAAACCTGAAACTTCAATCAATTTAGACTTGAACCGGTCCAAAAATGCAAAATCAACACGAAGCCACAAAACAGACACCTGGGCACCACCCCCTGGGCGCCCAGCCTCTCCAGTCACTAAAGCCAAATTAATTGAAACGAAATTTAATCTTAATCAACTCAACATAACACTTTTAATTTAAAATACATCAAACCATAAATGCTCAATCGCAAATCAACCTAAAAAAATACCAAACCGACCAAACCACAAAACAGACACCTAGGCGCCACCCCTTGGGCGCCCATCCTCCAAATCCACCTGGGCACCACACCCTGGGCGCCCAGCCTATCTGTTTTCATAAAAACCCTAGCGAACAACTTAATACAATTAATTAACATTCAAACCAATCCTAATCAACATATTAAAACACTTTTAACTTAAAACACTTGAAACTTTTATCAATTCGGACTTAGCACCCAAAGCCCTTACGAACCAACAAACAACCACCTAGGCACCACCCCTGTGGCGCCTATCTTACACTCTAACCTTGGTTCACAACTTCAATTTAAAACGAATAACGAAACACCTTACCACTTAAATTGATTAAGACCAGAACCTAAAATAGTCTCTAGATCCGAAAACCAATAATTAAGTCCCATCCGGAATACCTGAAAATCACAAGCCATCCACCTGGGCGCCACCCCCTTGGTGCCTATCCTCTCATTTGCACTAAAACGCGAATTCTAGATTTTGTTTCAAAATCCGGGTCCGAATTCCTTTGACATTTGAACATCAGAGAATCAAAACCATTTGAAACATTAAAACTCACAAAGTAAGAACCCCTTGGATTCTGAAAATAGCATCGATACCATCGTCACTAGCCAAACCACCCCAGAAACAGCCACTTGGGCGCCATTGTCTGGGCGCCCAAGTCACCAGAGTGACCTAGGCGCCACCCCCTGGGCGCCCAAGTCCTCTGCGAACCCCGTTTCGCCGATTTCAACATCGTTTCACGTTTTAAATTAAAACCCTAAATTCTAGAACCTTAAACCATTTAAATAGAACACCAAAATACATTTAATCCACTTCTTAATCAATCTTAAACTCAAAATAAACCGAACCAATTAAAATTCACAATTAATAAGTTGCTTAGGCGTTGAACCATCAAACTCAGGCTATTCATACCCTAGGATTAGATCGGATTTCCCCGTTATGTAGCTTAGAGCATTAGGCTTCGCCCCATCACTTTTCCTGTTCCGTTAGGGGACTGGGAGAGCTGATGTGGGCGGTCTAGGACCTTAGGTTAGGGTTAATCCGATGATCAGTAATAAAGCATTAATCACATAGATCCAAGTAAAATCCCTTAGTTAGGGCCTTCTGGCCCCATATCAAAAAGGCATAAAAACTATAAAACCAACAAAAAAAACCCAAAATGATTTTCCTTTTGTTTCTTCCTCCACCTCAAGTGCCAGATATTTAATCAAACTTAATGATAAAAGGGAATAAAGAACTGATTTCTAAAATTAAATAAATGAGAATAACTAGATGAGATGAGTGATTTCGCACACACACTTTTAATCAATCACGGCCCATTGGCCACCCTAAAACAAACACGAGCCCATCGGCCATCTCCAATCAATCCTGGCCCATCGGCCACTTCCAATCAATTACAACCCATCGGCCTTTTACCTTTATCACTCGTGTATCGCACACGAAAAACACAAAAATCACAAGTCAAAGTCTCATCTACATCATCATTTTGGTTTGAAAAATCAGCCTTTAAACCCTATTTTGCCAAGGGATCAGAAGGGGGTACCCGGGAACGAGGCCAATCCTCTTCTTAAATATTTGGCACCTCCCCCCTTTTATTTTATTTTCCTTATTTTAGTTATTCTACCTTACTTGTATATATTACGATTATACTATGTGAGGATTAACCTTTATTCGAACTTTAACTCATGACCCTTAATTGACCCAAAATTAAAGAGACCCAAAGAGACCCAAATTAATGGGACAAGACAACCGTCGTGTGTTGCCGGTAGCACATTAGACGAGGGGAAGAACCCACTTTATTATTTTTCTCCCCATATTTCTTCGGCTTTCGTTGAAGAACAGTGTTACGGCCGTACCGTAGCTGGCAATCGTGATCCGTCGATTTTTAGGGTAGTTGGAATCCTCATTTTCGATGTAAAATTTAAATAACATATATAGATGAATGGAGATTTCCCCAAACCATGTCTCTCTTAGAGAGGAGGGGGGGTCGAAATTCACATCCGACACAAGTCATACAAATTGAAATGGACTATAAGGTCAAAAAATCAAACACTTCCTCAAAAGGAGAAAAGAAGAAAACTGAGGGATGTTGCATTGAATGCCTCTCAGTTCAAAAAGTAGCAAGTGCAACCATTACCTTCAATAAGGATGACCTCCTGCTAGGCGAGACAAATCACAACCGACCCTTGTACTTCACAAGGTATGTCAAAGAGATGCCAATACACAGAGTCCAAATCGACCCAGGTTCTGCACTCAATCTCATCTCTACTTCAGCACTAGAAAAGCTGGGTATTCCACCTAGTAAGCTGAGTCACACGTCAGTATCCATCTTTAGATATGATGGGAGCGCTCAAAGGCCTATCGGCAAAATCAAGTTCAAGTTACAAATCGGTGATCTTATCTCTGAAGTCACTGTGTATGCAATAAGAACCCCTTTATGCTATAACATCCTTCATAGACGCCCCTGGATACACGAAAATGGTGTTGTCCCTTCAACTCTACATCAATGCATCAAGTTCGTTGGCAACAACGGCTTGATACATCGAGTGTTTGCAGACAAAAAGCCCTCAAAGGCAAAGACGTCCATTTTGCAGATGCTCAGATGTACAAGGATGAAAAAGAAGAAAAGGAGAAAGAAACAACATCCTTTGTCGGCAATCTCCAGAAAGATAAAGGCAAGGCTCCTCAGCTTTCATCGGAAGAAAACAAACTTTCCGACAAATCCGAAGAGAACAATCCATCTCCCTTTGTTGTCTCCTTCAAATCTTCCAAGCCTTTGGTAATCACCACCAAAGCAAAGAAGACAAAACAAAAGGCTAGGGGCAAGTTTATTGTCTCCTTTGTATCATGCAAGACACAAATTTAGATTCAGAGCCAGAAGAAGATACACCGTCAAGCTAAGCTGATACTCAACAAGTTCAGCCTGCTCTCACTCCATTGGAAACACCTGCTGGCGTAGACGACCCTGCATCTGCTTCCTTCGTCGTTCCGGCAGCTTCGGCAGAAGGAAAGCCAATATTCTTCCACAGATCGGAAGCTTCTTCATCAAATTCTTTGCTTGAACCTTTCCAAAATAAAGGTATGCCTCAACTATCCCTGTATAGTCCAATGACACAAGCTAGCATGAAGAAAATGGGCTATGATGCTCAAAATCTAATCGGTTTGGGAGGTCGCTGTGGATTTCTCATACCGTTGGAACCCACCTTGATCAAAAGCCAACTAGAGGATTGGAAACTCCACCTTCATATAGACAAGTCTTCATACAGGTTAGGATATGATCCTGACACTCCCATGAACATCTTGGTCTCTGACTCGCAACTGATGGTAGCCTGATCTCAAATCAATTTTTGAAAAATGTTGTGCTCCTTGCAGCTGATCGAACAACTCATCTATCCTGGGTAAAGGATACTTGTTCTTGATTGTAACCCGATTCAGCTGTCTGTAATCTATGCACATACGCATCGAGCCATCCTTCTTTTTCACGAATAAAACTGGTGCACCCCATGGCGATACACTCGGTCTCACAAATCCTCTGTCCAAGAGATCCTGTAGTTAAGCTTTCAACTCCCTTAACTCTGCTGGAGCCATGCGATAAGGTGCTCTCGATATCGGTGCTGTCCCTGGCATAAGCTCAATCGTAAAGTCTATCTCTCGAACTGGTGGCAATCCAGGTATCTCCTCCGGAAAAACATCCGGGAACTCACAAACAACTGGAATGTCCTCTACTGCTCCTACCGCTTTGGACAAGTTATCCTCAGTGATAAATGCCAAATAACCGGCACAACCACTCTTGATCATCCGGTCTGCCCGCAAGGCGGAAATGACACTAGTGGTCATACGCTTCCTCTCTCCAATAATCTCAACATTGGCATCTAACACGTGCAATCGGACGGTCTTGTTGAAACAATCCATCACGGCTCTGTAAGTGGATAACCAATCCATCCCCAAAATAGCATCAAAGTCTTTCATGTCGAGAACGATAAGGTTAGCAACTAAGATGTACTCCCCCACCTGCACTTTGCAATCGGGATAATAGGATTCACACTGCACTGTCTTTCCTACCGGGGTACTAACAAGCAAAATACAATGCAATGGAGCTACGTCTCCCACCAAGCATGCAGCAAACATAGGGGAAACAAAAGAATGCGTGGAACCATAATCAAATAAGACTCTAGTAGGTACATCTAAAATAGAGAGTGTACCTTCCACGACTCCGCCAGCTTCATCAGCCTCCTGATGATCCAAAGCATACACTCTGCCCTCCTGCTGGGGTCTCTGCTGCTGTCGCTACTGTGGTCGATACTGTTGTCCTTGAGGCCTCTGTTGTCCTCGGTTCTGCTGCGGTCCCGCAAGTCTAAGTGGCTACTGCTGCTGCTGTACCCGAGGCTGTTGTTGATTAGGCTACTATTGCCTCAAAGGTTGCGCTGCCACTGGTGGTCGTGGGGCTGCATTTCTCACACCCTGCCCTTGCTTCTTAGGGCAATCTTTAACCAGGTGGCCCTGCTGACCACACTCAAAACATGCTCCTGTCTTCCACCGACACTCAGATGTCGGATGGTTTTTATGACAATGCTGACAAAGAGCTCTTTGTCCCAGATCTGTCCTAGGCTTCTTAGACTGCTGCTGATATTGTTGCTGCTGTGGACGTTGCTGTTGCTGCTGGTAGATCGAGTACTCTTAGTCTGTATCTGATTCTGCTGAAGTTTCTGCTTGTAGAGCGCCTTCTCTCTAATGGACTCTTCCGCCCAATAAGCCCGTCTGAGGTTCTTCTCAAAAGTATCCAAGGCAACGCTAGTCACCTTCGCCTTGATACGGGGATTCATCCCCCGAATGAACCTCATAACCTTGTCAGCTTCAGTCTTCACTAGAGATGGTGCAAACCGAGACAAGTTAGTAAACTGCTGCTCATACTCCTGAACTGAGTTCTCTCCCTGCTGGAGTAGCTCAAACTCAGCAACCTTAAGGGCGGTGATGTGGGGTGGTATAAACTTCGTACGGAACAACTTACTGAACGAGTCCCATGCCATGTCATCCACAATAGTCTCATATGGTGTCTTGACTGATTTCCACCACATCTCAGCTGTACCTCTCAACATATAAGCTGCCAATTGTACCCTTTCCTTGCCTGAGCACTTGAAGACTTCAAATATTTTCTCAATCTGAACTACCCATTCATCAGCATCGAGAGGGTCCTCATTACCATAAAACTCTGGTGGTGCCCTTTTCTTGGATTTATCAAACATGTCATTCGGGTCAACCACTTTCGCTGGTATAATCACTTGTGCTGGTTGGGTTGGTCTCTGTAGTACTTCCATCATTTGAGTCTGAAACACAGCTTGATCCTCCCGTTGCTTAGTCTGGTTCTGGGTCTGTGCTTCTTGAGAGCGCACGAATGCTTGCATTAGCTGGTTAAACCTGCCTTATATGGAGTCACTATCCGGAGCATTGGCATTACTACTCTCGGGATTACCAGCACGCCTGTTACGACCAGCCATCCTGAAACATAAGAAACGTTAGTCCTATGGGACTCGATCTAACAAACAAACTATACACTCTACAAAAGCTAGATACCCCAAAAGAAACGAACCCAATCCTCACACGTCTTAAGTTTCTACTCATTTTTAACCTAAGAAACCAATCTGCTCTGATACCAACTTGTCAAGCCCCCGATCGTGAAACCGGGGTTTATACGTGAGATTAGGGCCAATTAAAAATTTTCAGCATTAATAATAACACTGGCCCTAATCATGTCCCAATATGGATCGAAGATCGCTGTGAGGTATAAACATTTCCTCAAATACATAAAACGTATAGCGGAAGCTTCAGAGTACAAATGGTATCTTGAAGTATATAGTTAAGAGCAAAAACTGATCACATGTAGTAACTAGAGTTCAAGTTTGAAACAATTAAACAAAAGTATTATTTACAACAATAGGCCACATCCAAAACTCGGGCCTAATCAAAAGATGAAGAAACAAAAGATGAAACTACACAAAAGATATCATGAAGGCGCTCATGTACGGGGTCAGTACGGCTATACAATGTCGTCCGTACTATACTCCAAGAAGTCATCAGGCTGATCCGCCTGAACTTCCTCCGTCAACTCCTCCTCAGCTAGGTAGAGCTCAGTACCTATGCACCAAGAGTAGCATCATCAGACACGAAGGTCGGCAAGCAATATATATATGAATCATTCAGATATGTAGAACGAATAAGAGTAAACGAGAAACAAAATCATATGAAATGCATAGCATCCTGCTCGTAGAAAGTGCCTAGCATTTGAATCAAAATCAACTAACATAACGATCTAGCAAAAAGGCAACCCACATAAACTAATACACCACGGGATAGTTCCACATGACCCTCCCGACTCAACATTTGAGTTGTGGTAGAGTGGCGCGGGATGAACCCCGGCAAGCAAGCAATCAAAATGGATACCAAAAGGCCTGAGTAATCAAAGTCAATCAATATGTATCCGATGGTGTACAGCCACCAAAATATAAAAAGTCGTACTGCGCAGACGATCAATCCAAAGTCCTCACACAGAATGGTGCCCCATCTGTGTTGGGCGTTAACAGTCGAGTGGTGCCTGACACAAAGAGTCCTAAACAACCCATCGTGAAGAGCTAGACTTTCTTGTGTGAACAAGATTCATTAATCAAAGAGAACTACCTTGCCATCATCAAATCAAAGTCAAAACCATCAATACTGGTAGTTCTCAAACAAGCTTTCCAATTAAAGCCGTCTAGCCTCAACACTCCCATCAAACTTCGAAATAACGAAACATAAAAAGGGGATCCTAAATCCATCAATCTAAGTTCTCAAACATGATCCCAAAACAAAACAAATAAACGAAGCTAATGAACATGAACGTCTCATGTAAACAGTACCAGAGATACAATCCGGAATTCAAGGCAATAAACAATCCAATCCTAGGTCAATTGTTAAACCTAAAGCATCGTACAATCCTACTCAGTCAACGAAAGGGTTAGGGTGCGCGATACCTAAATATATGATCTTCGTGCATAGATATAGAAAAGGTATCCCATTGTCCCGTACCGTTCAGGATTGAGTGAAATTGATTCCCGATACAACCGGATTAACGTGAAGAACGTGAGCTCAAAACGTCCTCCCAGATAGTCAAATGAGTCTACATATAGTCAACTAAGTCTTAAAAAGAGTAACCAAGGTTTCCCCCTAAGGTCCTCCAAACCTAGGAAAAAACCCAAAAAAAACCATTTCCTACAGTTGACCCGGTCGACCGGGTACCTACCCGGTTGACCGCGTACACAGGGAACCAGGTCGACCTGGTTCCCATCCGGTCGACCGCGGGCGCTATGTACCAGGTCGACCGCGTGCCCAGCTGGTCGACCGGGTACACTGCAGTTACAGAACATCAGTTCTGTAACTGGCAGTGCACCTGGGCTGCTTCATGCACTCTAGGGCTTTTTCCTTCCTCTGTTCTTGATCATTAAAATTCACATATGTCCACATATATGCAGGTGTATCAAATTCTTAAAAACTCCATCCTATCCTCTAATCAAGTCATTAGTGTCCTAATCCATTTCATTAGCAATTTAATCCATTATCATGTTTTCAATCTAAAAACAACTCTCAAGAGCAAGGGTCATCTAAACATCATTAATCATCAATCAAAGGAAAGACAAAACATATCAAATCATAAACATATATATTAACTTGCCTTGATGAAGAGCTTAGGGAAATTTCAAGAAGAAATTGAAGAAAACTCCACAAAAGCTCAAAGGGGAAGAAGAAAGTTTCCAACCCAAAACTCCACTACATAAATGAATGAAAAGGGTTGCTATGAGTTTCCCTAATCCATTTCTAATCCAAAGGAAGAAGATTAGCTAAGTCTAGTAGCTTGGAGAGCTTACCTTGGAGTGATGTGTTGATGAAAAGTTTAGAAAACTAGATGGTTGAGTTCTTGAAGTCTTGATGAAGAAGATTAGTGGCTTGGCTAGTGAAGATGGACTCCCATGGTTCTGTTTGGAAAGGCTACAGTGAAGAGAAGAAGAAGCTTGAAGAAGACACAAAGCAATGGAAAGAAGGGATGAAGATGAATGAGATAAGAAGGGAGGAATAAGTCATCCGATTGATGACTTTATATATGGGATATTTTTGGTAAAATTTGGGTTAAGTCCTTGGTGAGCTAAAAGTGATTATTTGGGCCTCTTGAGCGCATTGAATCGAAACGCGACAGAAGACTAAAGTTCATGAAATGACGAGACCTATCCAATGCACCCAAACTCACAAAACTCATAATCTCATAAAAACCCCTGAAAACTTCCCAAAATTGTAAACCAGCCCCCTACTCTATCCAAACGCACTCGGGCTCGCATGAAACTTCACACGCGCGATCCCAACACCAAACCCGACTCGCTAAGACTCTAACACACCTACTAACTAACTACTAACTAACCAAGCAATTAATTAGGATTAAGACGGGATTAAGGTACGGGGTGTTACATTCTCCCCCCCTTGGACTATTTGGTCCTCCAAATCCTTCCAAATCCTTAACACACCTCTGGTAGTAGCTCTGGGTACTTTTCCTTGACCTGATCCCGGAGCTCCCACGTAGCTTCTTCCGGACTGTGATGTTCCCACTGCACCTTGACCCAATGAATGGTCCTGGTCCTCAAAACTTGTTCTTTGGTATCGATGATCTACTTCGGTTTCTCCACAAAGGTAATATCTGGCTGTACATCTATCGGCTCATGATGTAGCACGTGTGAAGGGTCTGAAATGTACTTCCGCAGCATGGAGACATGAAAAACTCTGTGAACTCCTGCTAACTCTGGTGGTAGTATCAACCGATACGCCACTTCACCCACGCGCATATCAATCTCAAACGGCCCGATATATCTCCGAGCTAATTTTCCTTTCTGACCGAACCTCATGGTTCCTCTAGTCGGTGAGACCTTCAGGAAAACCTTGTCTCCGACTTGAAACTCCAAATCTCTCCTCTTGAGGTCTGCATAGCTCTTCTGACGGTCTCTTGAAATCTTCAGCCGATCAATGATCCGCTTCACCTTCTCACTGGTATCGCTGATGACCGAAGGTCCATGAAAACTCCGAACCCCAATCTCTTCCCAACAAATCGGGGTCTTGCACTTCCATCCGTACAACGCCTCAAACGGTGCCATCCCGATACTGGAGTGATAACTGTTGTTGTAGGCAAATTCGCATAAAGGAAGACTCTTCTCCCAGTCTTTCCCAAAGTCTAAAACACATGCCCGCAACATATCCTCCATAGTCTGGTTCGTCCTCTCAGTCTGTCCATCAGTCTGAGGGTGATACGCAGTACTGAAGTTCAATGTAGTCCCTAGAGCTGCTTGCAAACTGACCCAAAATCTACCCACAAACCTCATATCTCTGTCAGAAACAATGGAGTCTGGAATCCCATGTAATTTAACTATGTTGTCAATGTACTTGTGTGCCAAGATATCCATGGAACCTCTCATCTTCATCGGAATGAAGTGTGCTGACTTGGTGAGTCTGTCCACGATCACCCAAATACTGTCATTGCCCCTTGTAGGTGGTAAGCCTGCCACGAAGTCCATGGTGATGTGTTCCCACTTCCACTCCGGTATTTTCAAAGGTTGGAGTAACCCTGGAGGCTTCTGATGTTCAACTTTCACTTGTTGGCACACTAAACATCTTGCAACAAAACCAGCAAAGTCCTTCTTCATGTTCTTCCACCAATAAAAGCTCTTCAAGTTCTGGTACATCTTGGTGCTCCCTGGGTGGATCGCATAACGAGAGTGGTGTGCTTCCACCATAATCTCGTTCTTCAAGTCATGCACATCCGGAACACACAATCTGTCCTAGCAATACAACACTCCATCTATGAGTCTGAACTCTGGTCTGTCGGCTATGTTGTCAATCAACCTGACTAATTCTGGATCTTCTCTCTGACTGCCCTTGATTCTGCCCAAAATCCCAGGTTCCCACGTATGCATGTTTGCAATCATGATTCTTTCACTCTGAGGATGAAACTCTATAGCTAGATCCCTGAATATCTCCGTCAAAGACTACTTTGTCTGTAAACATCCGGTATTTGCTGATTTTCTACTCAGTGCATCTGCTACTACATTCGCTTTCCCGGGATGATACTTTATCGGAAAGTCGTAGTCTTTGATGTATTCCATCCATCTGGTTTGCCTCATATTCAAATCCTTCTGTCCGAATAGGTACTGAAGACTCCTGTGATCTGAATGAACTTCAAATTTCTCTCCATACAGGTAATGCCTCCACATCTTCAGTGCCATAACTACTGCTGCCAGCTCCAAATCATGGGTAGCGTATCTCTTTTCATGCTCTTTAGCATTCCTAAAATTTGAAGTTAGAGTTTAAACAAAAGATCAAGTTAAATTAACATTCCCCAAAAATAATGGCCAATAAAGGCCAATACAACCAAAAGTATAAATCATGTAATATTCTAAAATCTCCCCAAAATGTTACGTAGCTCTAAGCTAGACCAAATGTCTACATGACATTGTCAGCTTGCCACTCCACTAATCGTTGCGGTTCATCGACCGCCTCCTTTAGCTCCTCCTCAAAGGCAATAACGGGAGCTGGACCTGAGTACCACAAAAATGGGTCAGACACGACGGTCTGGCAGGTGGGTGAATAGATAATACCAAGAAAGAAATCAAAGCACATCTTAGACATAACGAAAACTTATTGAAACGATAACTGTCATAAAACAGGATGCATGGTTCATTTAAAGTACAGATGCAATATAAATCATGTAGGTTATTCAAGGTACAGGAACTGACTAGATGACAACCACACTAAAGCTAAATCCTCTCTATCACTAATGTGATGAGAGCACATTCAGTGCGTTGGGCTCGAGTACACGAAGTGACGAGAACCAACATTATATACATATACATATAGCTAGGCAAGACCACGTGTAAGACCCCGCCCCGAGAGTTTCCGATTAGTGTTAATTAAGACGTGTTTTAGCTATAAGTGTGATTAGTGGAAATTGAGTAAATCTGGATTAGAATAGCTTTTTATAGCTTTGAATAATTTTGGGAACTCTTTTGATCTAGTGGGGCCCTTTGGGGGTTCCTTTTTATTGTGTCTCGATTAGTTTTGGGATTTAGTGATAATTCTGGAAATCGGTAATTTACTCCGTTTCATGTATTTTATGATTCCCGACAACTTTTGTATTTGCTCCGTTTCCATTCGAGACCTCTAAACCCTACTTTGCCATTGATAGGGGTAAAACAGTCTTTTTACACAAAATCTGGACACTATTTTCAATGTCTTCGAAACTCGTAAAATATATACTTTTTGGAAAGTATAAATTTCGACGATCAATTCTTCCTTCTCCGTCGAATCCGTCCGAAGCCCGTAGAACGATGTTTTAGCCCATTTTGGACTTTTAAGTTGTGGGACCCATTCAGATTTCTATATAAGGGGGAGCCCTTCTCCCTCTCTTCCTCTTCTTGCAACTTCCTTGAGAACAAGAAATCCCAGCCCAGCCTAGGGTTCTCTTCAACTTCCATTGCTTCTTGCTTCTTCTCCTCTCAATCTCTCTCAAATCTCTTGCTAAAGGAAGAATGGATGCTTCAATCTTCTTCCCCTCCATGAGAGCTCCTTCTTGGTACCATTTTTAGAGAGAAACCACCATTCTAGGCCCCTTTTTGAGCAAGCCTTGTGTATTTGGAGAACTTCCATGTAAGCTCTCCTTCTCGTCTTT
Organism: Persea americana; assembly: GCA_029852735.1. NCBI lineage: Eukaryota > Viridiplantae > Streptophyta > Magnoliopsida > Laurales > Lauraceae > Persea > Persea americana. The sequence continues at coordinate 24,228,499 of CM056816.1, forward strand.
TAGATTTGGATTCTTCTAGTCTTGAAGATGCTTCATTTCCATTATTGGAAGTTATTCCTTTCTATTTCATAGTTTTGCCATTTTAGGGCTTGTAATGAATGTATTTTTGGGGATTTTGTGTAGATTGTAGATTTTGAGCTTGATAGTGGATTAGAGCTTGTCTAGCATACTTTGGAGACCAAGGCAAGTGGATGAATGGATTCGATTGATTTAGTTCTTTCTTTGTTGAAAATGTGAATTTTTACTATTCCTATTTCACTTGGTTCATGATGTTGCATAAGGCTTTTAGAAATGTATTTATTGACATGGTTTCTCCCTTGGTTAGTTTTATGATAATAAATGCATTCATCATCAAGTTTATTTTGGGCATGATAATCCTCTTAAATGCTAGTTGTACTTGCATTGAATGAGAGTTGAGTTGGTAGGTGAATTAGTGCATTGATGGAATGGTGGTTGGTGGAAAGAATTAAATGTTAGATGGAAGGGAATAGACCCATTCCACATCAGAAAATGGTTGGAATGGAGGTGAAATGGTTTGGGAAAGAATTGACTGAAATCTGCACCTGATGTGTAGTTCCCGCAGCTGGGCGGTCAGCGGGCGGTCACCTCGGCGGCTAGCCGACAGGTGACCGGCGGCTAGCCGACCCAGATGCGGTTAGAAACACAGAATGCTGTGTTTTGTCAGGCGAACCGCGGTCAGCCGCGCGGTCAGCTCGCGGCTAACCGCCAATCCCAAACCCAGTGACCGCCAGGTAGCCGAGATGCGCGGTTAGAAACACAGAATGCTACTTTTTAGCAGGGTGAACCGCGGTCAGCCCCGCGGTCAGCCAGCGGCTAACCGCCGGCTGACCGACGGGTGACCGAGTTTAACCCAGAATTCCTGAGTCTTTTCTATTGGTTTCAGTTATGGTATTTAAAGGTTTGGATGGGTTGTTCTGATGCCCTACCACCTTGGAAAGACCCAGGGGATGACATAAGGAGATTGACATAGAAAGAAACATCATTTCGGAGAAGGTATTGAGACTTTTATATTCATCAAAGTGCATAAGGAAACTTAGTATGTCCTCTATCATTCGAGTACCATACTAAGGGTAATTTAGACATACAAGATCCTTATACATGTCGTTTGAATATGGACGCCCCAATACATAGTCCCTAATGATATAAGGACTCATTGCATTGTTTTACTCCGATCACATATATAATTACCCGACCCTACTAGTTGATTTCAAATTCTGATTCATACTCTGAATATGTCCCGCCAGCCTCGTTTATGCATGAACTGTTAATGATATGAAATGTGTGCCTACGAGCACCATGCCCCGCCTGCCCGTATGTTTTATATTGATATAGTTTTGTATATGTTTTGATTCATCATGTAACCTAAGAGTCGGCACCACTAAGCTTGGACATCCTTGTCAGTCTGATCAACTGACTTGGGTCTCCCCCTGTGCTCCCGCCAGTTGCAACTTGGATCCCGTACTGTCCCGTTACCCGGTTCCGCGGCCGTGGTCTTGCCTAGCTATATGTATATATATATATGTTTATAATGTTGGTTCTCGTCACTTCGTGTGTTCGAGCCCAATGCACTGAATGTGCTCTCATCACCTTAGTGATGGAGAGGATTTAGCTCTAGTGTGGTTGCCATCTAGTCAGTTTCCTGTACCTTGAATACCCCGCATGATTTATATTGCATCTGTACTTTAAATGAACTATATGCCCTGTTTTAAGACAGTTATTGTTTTAACAAGATTTCATCATGTTTAGAAAGTGTTTTGATTTCTTTCTTGGTATATCTATTCCCCCACCTGCCAGACCGTCGTGTCTGACCCATTTTTGTGGTACTCAGGTCCAGCTCCCGTCTTTGCCCTTGAGGAGGAGCCAGAGGAGGCGGTCGGTGAACCGCAACGATTAGTAGAGTGGCAAGCTGACGATGTCATGTAGACATTCGGTCTAGCTTCGAGCTGCGAACATTTTGGGAGATTGTAGACTGATTACTGATTTTGTACTTTGGTTGTACTGGCCTTTGTTGGCCATTATTTTTGGGGAATGTTAATTAACTTGTTCTTTTGTTTAAACTTTAACTTAATATTTTGGGAATGCTAATGAGATCATTGCTCACTCTGACATCATGCTATACTTGTTTATTAACAGTCTTATTTGATGTGATTGGATTTAGAGTTTGATTTGCTACACGCTTCCGCACCTATATAAATGTTCTACAAGTGAATGTGGATTCCTCACCGCGGAAACCTGTGGGAGATTAAATAAATGTACAATCTATAATTATTATCAAGGGGTGGTTCTTTATCCACACCACCCCGTCGCGGTCCCGGGGCCCCCGGTCCGGGGTCGCGACAGACTGGTATCAGAGCGAGACGTGTTTCAGGCAATTAAAAGAAACTAGAAATCCTAAGGACGTGGCGAGGATCCGTTAGACTTCTTGTTAGACTTTTCGTTAGTTAGACTCGTGTGAGCAATGTGTAACCCTTATATGACTTTATGTGCTAACAATTTGTTTTACAGTGATATGCCACCTCGAAAAAGACCCGTAACCGACAATCCCACCGCAAGCAATAGTGAACACACCGGGCCACTAGGAAACGGTATTCCGGATCCAAATATGCAGAATCAATTCCAACAGATGATGCAAGCCATGCTTGACCAGCAACGTCAAGCCAACGAAAATCAAGCCAGAATGCAAGAACAAATGGCCAGAAAGCATGAAGAGCATGCTAGAGAGATGGCTACGATGCAAAGGCAGTTGCTAGAAGTGTTAGAAAGGAGACCTGAACCGGCACCAGCGCAACCTCTAGGCACTCAAATCGTCATTAACAATAGGGAACATGATCCCAACGCGTTGTATGAAAAGTTTAGGAAGAGGGGTCCCAAGGAATTCACTGGGCATGAGGACCCATTAGCTGCAGACGACTGGTTGGAGCATACAGAGAACATCTTTGAGATATTTAGATGTACCGGTAGACAGCAAGTGCAACTCACCGCTTCCATGTTCACCGGCCTAGCAGATATATGGTGGAAAACAATCAAGGCTGAGTATAGGACCATCACAGACGCAGAGGCTTGGACAAGTTTCAAGAGGCAATTCGGTGACAAGTATGTACCGACACATGTGAAGAGACAAAAGGCCATTGAATTCCAGCAGCTCGTACAAGGTAACACGACTGTTCAAGAGTACCTCACGAAGTTTGAGAGGTTGTCTCGATATGCCTCCGAGTTGATTGACACCGTGGAGAAGAAGATAACGAAGTTCCTTGAAGGACTTAACCCGATCATTGAAAGGGATGCCACAGGTGTTGTAGCACCTGCCACTTTTGAAGAGGCTGTGAGAAGGGCCTACAAATTCGAGAACCTGAACAACAAAATCCTCAAGATCCAAGGAAAGGCACCAGCTCACCAACAGAATCACCAACCAAGGAACCATCAGAACAAACGACAGAGGCAAGAACAAAACGTGCAGAATGCTCTAGTTTGCGTCCACTGTGGTAAGAACCACGAGAGTGCTCAATGCCGTACGATTACGGGAGCATGCTTCAGATGTGGATCCATGGCACACCAGCTCAAAGACTGCCCAAGGCAAGCTGGACAAGGTAACAACAGACAGCATCAGCAACATCAAGGAACACAGCGCCAGGCACCACCCCAGAATGCATTAGCTGTACAGAACCAGCCCAGGCCACTCCAGCAGCAGGCTCCACAGCAACAATATAGACCTCCACAGCAGCATCAAGCTCGTCAGCTAGGACAGAATCAAAATCAGCGTCCTCCTCAGCAGAATAGGAATGCACAGCAAGGAAGGCAACAACAGGCTCAGAACAGGCCTCAACAGCGAGGACAAGTGTATGCAATTAACCAAGCTGATGCAGAGGCAGCAGATAACGTGGTGGAAGGTACACTCCTAGTTTGTGGATTTGAAGCTAAGATTTTGTTTGACCCTGGCTCTACGCACTCCTTCTTGTCTCCAGAATTTTCTAAGTTGATTGATATGCCTGCTAGAGAACTTGAGTATGTGTTGACAGTGTCCACTCCCGTAGGCAAACAAGTTGTGTGTAGGAAGTATTATCCTAGATGTGCTATTAAGATAGGAGATGTGGTGTTACCGGCGAATCTCATTTTGTTGGAGATGTTTGATTTTGATGTCATTCTAGGAATGGATTGGTTAGCAGGGTACCATGCTACGATGGACTGTTTCCATAAGACCCTCACGTTCAAATTAGAGGAAACCCCAGCAGGCGTTTTGTTCCATGGGGAGAGGAGAAATTCTTGTCCAAGATTCGTCTCAGCATTGAAGGCTGATAGACTAGTGAGAAGTGGATGTGAATGCTATTTAGCGTTTATCACGGAGGATAAACGGTCCCAAGGGGTGGAGGAGATCCCAATTGTTTGCGAATTCCCAGACATTTTTCCAGAAGAAATCCCAGGTTTACCACCTGTTAGGGAGATTGACTTCACCATCGAATTGTTACCAGGGACCGCTCCGATATCTATTGCACCATACAGAATGGCTCCAGCAGAATTAGGAGAGTTGAAGATTCAGTTGCAAGAATTGTTGGATAAAGGTTTTATTAGACCGAGCGTCTCACCTTGGGGAGCTCCAGTTTTATTCGTCAAGAAGAAAGACGGTTCCATGAGAATGTGTATTGACTATCGGAAATTGAACCAAGCTACCATCAAGAACAAGTATCCATTGCCAAGGATAGATGAATTGTTTGACCAATTGCAAGGTGCTGCTTACTTTTCGAAGATCGATCTAAGATCCGGTTATCATCAGCTGAGAGTTAGAGATTCAGATGTATCGAAGACGGCGTTCCGGACGAGATATGGACACTACGAGTTTCTAGTGATGCCATTTGGACTGACGAATGCACCAGCAGTATTCATGGCTTTGATGAACAAAATATTCGCTGAGTACTTAGACCAATTCACAGTGGTATTTATTGATGACATTTTGGTATACTCTAAGTCTAGAGAAGAGCATGAAGAGCATTTGAGGATAGCATTGCAACTCCTAAGAGATAATCAATTGTATGCGAAGCTCTCTAAGTGCGATTTTTGGCTTGAAGAAGTCGCATTTTTAGGTCATATCATTTCCAAAGAAGGATTATCAGTGGACTCAGCAAAGATAGATGCAGTTGTGAAGTGGGAAAGACCGAAGAACGCGTCAGAAATCAGGAGTTTTCTTGGATTGGCGGGTTACTATCGAAGATTTGTGCAAGGATTTTCGTCGATTGCAGCTTCATTGACAAAGTTGACCAAGAAGAATGCACCTTATGTGTGGACAGACCAATGTGAGACCAGCTTCCAAGAGTTGAAGAAGAGATTAACATCAGCACCCGTCCTCACTTTACCATCCGGGAGCGGCAGTTACACCATTTTTACAGATGCTTCGAATATAGGACTCGGTTGTGTGTTGATGCAGGATAGAAAAGTCGTCGCTTATGGATCCCGGCAGTTGAAGGACCACGAGAAGAACTATGCAACGCATGACCTGGAGTTAGCAGCGGTCGTTTTTGCACTAAAGATGTGGAGACATTACCTCTATGGAGAGAAATTCGAAGTCCACTCCGATCACCGCAGCTTACAGTATTTGTTCTCTCAGAAGGAGTTGAATATGAGACAAAGAAGATGGATGGAATATATCAAAGATTATGATTTTCCGATCAAGTACCACCCGGGAAAGGCAAATGTAGTAGCCGATGCCTTGAGTAGGAAGTCAGCAAGTGTGGCAAGCCTAAGAGTTACGTGCTTCTTTCAGCAATTTGAAGAGTTGGGGGTAGATTTTCAGCCCCTAAGCGAGGGAGTGATGTTAGCCAACATGTCAGTGTCTGAACCCTCGTTCATTCGGAAGATCAAGGACAACCAATTGCAAGATCCAGAGTTGGCCAAAATTTCAGAGCATATAGCAGAACGTCCTGATTTTTGTTTTGTAGATGGAGTCTTATTCTATCGTGATCGTCTATGCGTGCCCAACATTGAAGATTTGAAGAATGACATTATGACAGAGGCGCACAGTACGAAGTACTCTATGCATCCGGGTAGCACGAAGATGTATCAGAATTTGAAGGGCAGATTTTGGTGGAACAACATGAAGAGGGAAATAGCAGCTTTCGTGTCACGATGTATGACGTGTCAGTTGGTGAAGGCAGAGCATCAGAGACCTCCAGGGTTATTGCAGCCATTAGAGATCCCAGAATGGAAGTGGGAACATATTACCATGGATTTCATCTCGGGATTGCCAAGGACCAGAAAAGGGAACAACTCCATATGGGTCATTGTGGACCGTCTCACCAAATCAGCTCATTTCATTCCTATGAAGACCGGAGAGAAAATGCATATGTTACCTCTCGCAGAGTTGTTTGTCAACGAGATTGTCAGCCGGCATGGGCAGCCAGTCTCCATTACTTCGGACAGAGATAGCAGATTCGTCTCGAGATTTTGGAAGACTTTGCATGAGTCTATGGGAACAAAGCTTCAGTTCAGCACAGCGTATCACCCACAAACAGATGGTCAGTCGGAAAGGACAATTCAGACCCTTGAAGATATGCTTCGAGCGTGTGTACTAGATTTCAAGACTCAATGGGATGAGACCTTACCGCTTTGCGAATTCGCCTACAACAACAGTTATCATTCGAGCATTGGGATGGCGCCTTTCGAGGCATTGTATGGTAGGAGGAGTAGAACTCCAGTTTGTTGGGAAGAAGTAGGTATTCGCAGTTTTCATGGACCGACTATGGTGAGTGAAACCAGCGACAAAGTCAAGTTGATCCAAGAACGTCTGAAAGTAGCCCGGAGTAGACAGAAGAGTTATGCAGATTCTCACCGAAGGGACTTACATTTTAAGGAAGGAGATAAGGTTTTCTTGAAGGTGTCACCTACTAGAGGAACTTTGAGATTCGGACAGAGAGGCAAATTATCTCGGCGGTACATTGGACCCTATGATATCGTGAGCAAGATTGGTGACGTGGCTTATAGATTGGCCTTACCACCTGAGCTTTCCGGCGTACACAATGTGTTCCATGTGTCTATGTTGAAAAAGTACGTCCCCGACCCGTCACATGTACTCCGTCATGAACCATTAGAGATCAGAGAAGATGCCACCTATGTCGAGAAGCCTATTCAGATCATCGATACGAAGGAACAAGAACTGAGGACAAGGACTATTCAATGGGTGAAAGTGCTTTGGGAAAATCACGGACCTGAAGAGGCAACGTGGGAATTACGGGATCAAGTTCAGAAGAAGTATCCGCATCTACTACCCGAGGTTAGTTATTTTATTTCATTTGGTGGACCAAATGCCCTAAGGGGTGGAGGATGTAAGACGCCGCCCCGAGAGTTTCCGATTAGTGTTAATTAAGACGTGTTTTAGCTATAAGTGTGATTAGTGGAAATTGAGTAAATCTGGATTAGAATAGCTTTTTATAGCTTTGAATAATTTTGGGAACTCTTTTGATCTAGTGCGGCCCTTTGGGGGTTCCTTTTTATTGTGTCTCGATTAGTTTTGGGATTTAGTGATAATTCTGGAAATCGGTAATTTACTCCGTTTCATGTATTTTATGATTCCCGACAACTTTTGTATTTGCTCCGTTTCCATTCGAGACCTCTAAACCCTACTTTGCCATTGATAGGGGTAAAACAGTCTTTTTACACAAAATCTGGACACTATTTTCAATGTCTTCGAAACTCGTAAAATATATACTTTTTGGAAAGTAGAAATTTCGACGATCAATTCTTCCTTCTCCGTCGAATCCGTCCGAAGCCCGTAGAACGATGTTTTAGCCCATTTTGGACTTTTAAGTTGTGGGACCCATTCAGATTTCTATATAAGGGGGAGCCCTTCTCCCTCTCTTCCTCTTCTTGCAACTTCCTTGAGAACAAGAAATCCCAGCCCAGCCTAGGGTTCTCTTCAACTTCCATTGCTTCTTGCTTCTTCTCCTCTCAATCTCTCTCAAATCTCTTGCTAAAGGAAGAATGGATGCTTCAATCTTCTTCCCCTCCATGAGAGCTCCTTCTTGGTACCATTTTTAGAGAGAAACCACCATTCTAGGCCCCTTTTTGAGCAAGCCTTGTGTATTTGGAGAACTTCCATGTAAGCTCTCCTTCTCGTCTTTTAGATTTGGATTCTTCTAGTCTTGAAGATGCTTCATTTCCATTATTGGAAGTTATTCCTTTCTATTTCATAGTTTTGCCATTTTAGGGCTTGTAATGAATGTATTTTTGGGGATTTTGTGTAGATTGTAGATTTTGAGCTTGATAGTGGATTAGAGCTTGTCTAGCATACTTTGGAGACCAAGGCAAGTGGATGAATGGATTCGATTGATTTAGTTCTTTCTTTGTTGAAAATGTGAATTTTTACTATTCCTATTTCACTTGGTTCATGATGTTGCATAAGGCTTTTAGAAATGTATTTATTGACATGGTTTCTCCCTTGGTTAGTTTTATGATAATAAATGCATTCATCATCAAGTTTATTTTGGGCATGATAATCCTCTTAAATGCTAGTTGTACTTGCATTGAATGAGAGTTGAGTTGGTAGGTGAATTAGTGCATTGATGGAATGGTGGTTGGTGGAAAGAATTAAATGTTAGATGGAAGGGAATAGACCCATTCCACATCAGAAAATGGTTGGAATGGAGGTGAAATGGTTTGGGAAAGAATTGACTGAAATCTGCACCTGATGTGTAGTTCCCGCAGCTGGGCGGTCAGCGGGCGGTCACCTCGGCGGCTAGCCGACAGGTGACCGGCGGCTAGCCGACCCAGATGCGGTTAGAAACACAGAATGCTGTGTTTTGTCAGGCGAACCGCGGTCAGCCGCGCGGTCAGCTCGCGGCTAACCGCCAATCCCAAACCCAGTGACCGCCAGGTAGCCGAGATGCGCGGTTAGAAACACAGAATGCTACTTTTTAGCAGGGTGAACCGCGGTCAGCCCCGCGGTCAGCCAGCGGCTAACCGCCGGCTGACCGACGGGTGACCGAGTTTAACCCAGAATTCCTGAGTCTTTTCTATTGGTTTCAGTTATGGTATTTAAAGGTTTGGATGGGTTGTTCTGATGCCCTACCACCTTGGAAAGACCCAGGGGATGACATAAGGAGATTGACATAGAAAGAAACATCATTTCGGAGAAGGTATTGAGACTTTTATATTCATCAAAGTGCATAAGGAAACTTAGTATGTCCTCTATCATTCGAGTACCATACTAAGGGTAATTTAGACATACAAGATCCTTATACATGTCGTTTGAATATGGACGCCCCAATACATAGTCCCTAATGATATAAGGACTCATTGCATTGTTTTACTCCGATCACATATATAATTACCCGACCCTACTAGTTGATTTCAAATTCTGATTCATACTCTGAATATGTCCCGCCAGCCTCGTTTATGCATGAACTGTTAATGATATGAAATGTGTGCCTACGAGCACCATGCCCCGCCTGCCCGTATGTTTTATATTGATATAGTTTTGTATATGTTTTGATTCATCATGTAACCTAAGAGTCGGCACCACTAAGCTTGGACATCCTTGTCAGTCTGATCAACTGACTTGGGTCTCCCCCTGTGCTCCCGCCAGTTGCAACTTGGATCCCGTACTGTCCCGTTACCCGGTTCCGCGGCCGTGGTCTTGCCTAGCTATATGTATATATATATATGTTTATAATGTTGGTTCTCGTCACTTCGTGTGTTCGAGCCCAATGCACTGAATGTGCTCTCATCACCTTAGTGATGGAGAGGATTTAGCTCTAGTGTGGTTGCCATCTAGTCAGTTTCCTGTACCTTGAATACCCCGCATGATTTATATTGCATCTGTACTTTAAATGAACTATATGCCCTGTTTTAAGACAGTTATTGTTTTAACAAGATTTCATCATGTTTAGAAAGTGTTTTGATTTCTTTCTTGGTATATCTATTCCCCCACCTGCCAGACCGTCGTGTCTGACCCATTTTTGTGGTACTCAGGTCCAGCTCCCGTCTTTGCCCTTGAGGAGGAGCCAGAGGAGGCGGTCGGTGAACCGCAACGATTAGTAGAGTGGCAAGCTGACGATGTCATGTAGACATTCGGTCTAGCTTCGAGCTGCGAACATTTTGGGAGATTGTAGACTGATTACTGATTTTGTACTTTGGTTGTACTGGCCTTTGTTGGCCATTATTTTTGGGGAATGTTAATTAACTTGTTCTTTTGTTTAAACTTTAACTTAATATTTTGGGAATGCTAATGAGATCATTGCTCACTCTGACATCATGCTATACTTGTTTATTAACAGTCTTATTTGATGTGATTGGATTTAGAGTTTGATTTGCTACACGCTTCCGCACCTATATAAATGTTCTACAAGTGAATGTGGATTCCTCACCGTGGAAACCTGTGGGAGATTAAATAAATGTACAATCTATAATTATTATCAAGGGGTGGTTCTTTATCCACACCACCCCGTCGCGGTCCCGGGGCCCCCGGTCCGGGGTCGCGACAGACTGGTATCAGAGCGAGACGTGTTTCAGGCAATTAAAAGAAACTAGAAATCCTAAGGACGTGGCGAGGATCCGTTAGACTTCTTGTTAGACTTTTCGTTAGTTAGACTCGTGTGAGCAATGTGTAACCCTTATATGACTTTATGTGCTAACAATTTGTTTTACAGTGATATGCCACCTCGAAAAAGACCCGTAACCGACAATCCCACCGCAAGCAATAGTGAACACACCGGGCCACTAGGAAACGGTATTCCGGATCCAAATATGCAGAATCAATTCCAACAGATGATGCAAGCCATGCTTGACCAGCAACGTCAAGCCAACGAAAATCAAGCCAGAATGCAAGAACAAATGGCCAGAAAGCATGAAGAGCATGCTAGAGAGATGGCTACGATGCAAAGGCAGTTGCTAGAAGTGTTAGAAAGGAGACCTGAACCGGCACCAGCGCAACCTCTAGGCACTCAGATCGTCATTAACAATAGGGAACATGATCCCAACGCGTTGTATGAAAAGTTTAGGAAGAGGGGTCCCAAGGAATTCACTGGGCATGAGGACCCATTAGCTGCAGACGACTGGTTGGAGCATACAGAGAACATCTTTGAGATATTTAGATGTACCGGTAGACAGCAAGTGCAACTCACCGCTTCCATGTTCACCGGCCTAGCAGATATATGGTGGAAAACAATCAAGGCTGAGTATAGGACCATCACAGACGCAGAGGCTTGGACAAGTTTCAAGAGGCAATTCGGTGACAAGTATGTACCGACACATGTGAAGAGACAAAAGGCCATTGAATTCCAGCAGCTCGTACAAGGTAACACGACTGTTCAAGAGTACCTCACGAAGTTTGAGAGGTTGTCTCGATATGCCTCCGAGTTGATTGACACCGTGGAGAAGAAGATAACGAAGTTCCTTGAAGGACTTAACCCGATCATTGAAAGGGATGCCACAGGTGTTGTAGCACCTGCCACTTTTGAAGAGGCTGTGAGAAGGGCCTACAAATTCGAGAACCTGAACAACAAAATCCTCAAGATCCAAGGAAAGGCACCAGCTCACCAACAGAATCACCAACCAAGGAACCATCAGAACAAACGACAGAGGCAAGAACAAAACGTGCAGAATGCTCTAGTTTGCGTCCACTGTGGTAAGAACCACGAGAGTGCTCAATGCCGTACGATTACGGGAGCATGCTTCAGATGTGGATCCATGGCACACCAGCTCAAAGACTGCCCAAGGCAAGCTGGACAAGGTAACAACAGACAGCATCAGCAACATCAAGGAACACAGCGCCAGGCACCACCCCAGAATGCATTAGCTGTACAGAACCAGCCCAGGCCACTCCAGCAGCAGGCTCCACAGCAACAATATAGACCTCCACAGCAGCATCAAGCTCGTCAGCTAGGACAGAATCAAAATCAGCGTCCTCCTCAGCAGAATAGGAATGCACAGCAAGGAAGGCAACAACAGGCTCAGAACAGGCCTCAACAGCGAGGACAAGTGTATGCAATTAACCAAGCTGATGCAGAGGCAGCAGATAACGTGGTGGAAGGTACACTCCTAGTTTGTGGATTTGAAGCTAAGATTTTGTTTGACCCTGGCTCTACGCACTCCTTCTTGTCTCCAGAATTTTCTAAGTTGATTGATATGCCTGCTAGAGAACTTGAGTATGTGTTGACAGTGTCCACTCCCGTAGGCAAACAAGTTGTGTGTAGGAAGTATTATCCTAGATGTGCTATTAAGATAGGAGATGTGGTGTTACCGGCGAATCTCATTTTGTTGGAGATGTTTGATTTTGATGTCATTCTAGGAATGGATTGGTTAGCAGGGTACCATGCTACGATGGACTGTTTCCATAAGACCCTCACGTTCAAATTAGAGGAAACCCCAGCAGGCGTTTTGTTCCATGGGGAGAGGAGAAATTCTTGTCCAAGATTCGTCTCAGCATTGAAGGCTGATAGACTAGTGAGAAGTGGATGTGAATGCTATTTAGCGTTTATCACGGAGGATAAACGGTCCCAAGGGGTGGAGGAGATCCCAATTGTTTGCGAATTCCCAGACATTTTTCCAGAAGAAATCCCAGGTTTACCACCTGTTAGGGAGATTGACTTCACCATCGAATTGTTACCAGGGACCGCTCCGATATCTATTGCACCATACAGAATGGCTCCAGCAGAATTAGGAGAGTTGAAGATTCAGTTGCAAGAATTGTTGGATAAAGGTTTTATTAGACCGAGCGTCTCACCTTGGGGAGCTCCAGTTTTATTCTTCAAGAAGAAAGACGGTTCCATGAGAATGTGTATTGACTATCGGAAATTGAACCAAGCTACCATCAAGAACAAGTATCCATTGCCAAGGATAGATGAATTGTTTGACCAATTGCAAGGTGCTGCTTACTTTTCGAAGATCGATCTAAGATCCGGTTATCATCAGCTGAGAGTTAGAGATTCAGATGTATCGAAGACGGCGTTCCGGACGAGATATGGACACTACGAGTTTCTAGTGATGCCATTTGGACTGACGAATGCACCAGCAGTATTCATGGCTTTGATGAACAAAATATTCGCTGAGTACTTAGACCATGGGTCCCACAACTTAAAAGTCCAAATTGGGTTAAAACATCGCTTTATGGGCTTCGGACGGATTCGACGAAGAAGGAAGAATTGATCGTCGAAATTTCTACTTTCCAAAAAGTATATATTTTACAAGTTTCGGATACATTGAAAATAGTGTCCAGATTTTGTGTAAAATGACTGTTTTACCCCTATCATTGGCAAAGTGGGGTTTAGAGGTCTCGAACAGAAACGGAGGAAATACAAAAGTTGTCGGGAATCATAAAATACATTAAACGGAGCAAATTACAGATTTCCAGAATTATTAAATAAATCCCAAAACTAATCAAGACACAAAAAAAGGAACCCCCAAAGGGCCCCACTAGATCAAAAGAGTTCCCAAAATTATTCAAAGCTATAAAAAGCTATTCTAATCCAGATTTAACCCATTTCCACTAATCTCACTTATAGCTAAAACGCGTCTTAATTAACACTAAAAGGAAACTCTCGGGGCGGGGTCTTACAGGCGACATTCCATTGATACTCGCAACCGAATAAGCAAGGAGACGACTTCCATTGATACTTACAATACCATTCAGCAGGGAGGCGACACTTAGTCGATACTTGCATTTTTTATAACCAAAAGCCCGGCTTTTATACCAAAAACCTGGCATTCATGCCAAAAAACAAAAAAAATCTGGCTTTCATGCCAAAAATGAAAATCTGGTTTGGCTCTCATGCTATCCTAAAATTCGGCTTTCATGCCATCTAAAAAAAAAAACGACTTCCATGCCGCAAAGTTTCGGCTTTCATGCCATAAAAATCGGCTTTCACGCCACAAACAAATTTTTGGCCTCCACACCACAAAAATCGGATCCCATGCCATAAAACCTGGCTTTTATGCCAAAAATAAAATTTTGGCTCTCATGCCATAAACCAAGATTTAGCTTCCATGCCACAAACAAAACCCTTTTGGCTATCATGCCATCTCAAAAATTCGGCTTTCATGCCATCTCAAAAAACGGCTTCCATGCCACAAAATTTTGGTTCCTATGCCACCAAAATTCGGCTTTCATGCCATTCCAGAAATCGGTTTTCATGCCATCTCAAAATTCGGCTTTCACACCATCTCAAATATTGGCTTTCAAGCCATAAAAAAACCAGGTTTTTGCCACAAAATTTGGCTTTCTTACCCAAAACAACCATTTGACAAAAGATTTTTGCATTATGACTACCTTTTGATCAAGTTTTCAAACAAACATTCTCATCCAACTTTTGCTTATTTTCATAAAAAAAAATTTAAGTAAAAAAGTATATAGAGTACCAAAAATGTTTTTACATAGAGGTACCAAAGAAAAGAAGAAAATAATTTGTTACAAATCAGGAGCTTAGTCTAACATGGTCTTCAACCAAAGATTCAACTCCTCGAGCAGACTCTTGGCCTTAGCCTCCAAAGCTTCCAAGCCACGCTTCTTCAAAAGTTTACCATAAAATGCGGCAGAACGCCGCGACCCATCTTCAACACGAGGAAGCTTTTCCCAAAGAATTTGCCATTGCTCATATTCCCGAGCCTTCCTCCAGAGATTGCTATCGATTTTTTCAACCTGGCGAATGAGAGCCCCCTCTCTAGCACAAGCTTCCACAATAGCAGTCCATTTGGCAGTAGCTTGTTCCTCCAATAGCTCGAGATGCTGCCTAGCCTCAACAACCTCCCTATTAAGACGGTGCAGGTCCTTTGTCAACTCGATAATAGCCAAATCGGTGACGTTCCTCTCCCGAACGAATTGCTTCCGAGTCCGCGAGATCTCATCCATTTCAAATTTGACCTTGCCGGAAGGCTTCAAAAACATCTCATTGAAGAAGTTGCCATTTGGGAAGTTCTTGGTCCCACTCTACTTGTTTCCGAAAGCAATAACTTCATCAGCAAAAGCCTTGGCACTTACGATGTCTAGACCAACCTCCTCGCTATCAGCAAGAATATCCTGCACGTGCTTGATCATGCCAAAGCCAGCTTCCAAATGGCCAGAAAAGAGAGTTTCGACCCATGAGCTCAAGACGCTTTTCAACACCTTCTTTGAATATTGAAGGGATGGCCCAGATGAGGATTCGCCATGCTCCACCAGCCGACTGCCCGTGTCATGCCCTGTTGGAGGAGTAATCATCAAGCTTTTTCCAATCGAAGACACTGGCGAAGGAATTTCCTCATGGAGTTTCACCCCTGCTGCATTGAAACTGGTAGAATAAGTCCCTACTTCTGGATCGGCTGCAGGAATCCCCTGCTCTGGCCTTGAGGAAGACAGAGGAACTTCTCCTATTACCTCACAACCTGCCAGTAAAACACAAAGAAAAGGGGGGGGGGGTATGACTATGATCCTGTTGAAAAACCATTATCATCAGGGTCATTATTACAAATACCTTCTTCGACAACCGGCGGAATACTTTCTGCCTCCATGAGCTTATCCAAAGCATCGTCAAAGGTCACATCCATGGATGGCTCAAAGTCGTCAGAATCCTCTGGCAAATCTACTGACAAGAAAACAAAAAACATGTCAGTAAGTGGCGGCAAAGAAAAACAAAAAGGTGAAAAAGCAAAGAAATCATATAAGGTGAAGATTCTGGATCCACTCTAGAGTCCCTTGGCTTTTCCTCAGATGCCACAATCAGATCCGTCACTGTCTCATCGGCAGGAACCTCGGGCATCGCTAAGTCATCATCTTCTGCAAAAAGAAAGAAAGCAATGGATCCAAACAAAAATCTCTCATAAAAGAAAAGAAGCGGAAAAGGAAAGGAGGATCATACCATCACTAGTGATCTTGTCTTCTTGCCCCCTCTTCTCTGGAGGCTCATCAGCATCCCCTGACACCTCTTTAGCAATGGTAAGAGTGACTTCTAGATTAGGAGAGTCTTCGTGCCGTCTCTCATTACGACGCTTGCCTCTCTTCCTCTTACTTCTATGGGTCGGTTTGCTTGAGGTACCCACCCCGCTATCAAAATCAGGCCTCTCGCTAGAGTCCTCACTAGATGGTCTGCTTTTCCCAGAAGACTCCATGGATGCCTTCATTCGTTCCGCTTGCATCCAAGCGTCGATCTCGACTTCCTCCTCTGCTAGCTGTTTCAAGACCTCACCAGGTATCTCTTGTACAGCTCCAGATCTAATGACGTCCTGATCATCAAGAAAGCTGTTGATACCAAAAATGTCACTTTGCCTCTTCGACATCAAAAGCTACATGGAGCCGCATCCTACAACAAACAGGCAGAGCCGCTTCAAGCATCAGATCTTGTCAGAATCAAACAAAAATTGCAAGATCCCTCAAAATAGCCAAAAGAATGGTACACATGAAGTTTCGGGTTATTTCAACACCATCTGGCCTAACTTCAATCCTCCAACAGCTGAGCAGGAGCCCCCGGCGGCGACAGTGTCGAAGATGACAAATCTTCGATCAGAGCCTATGGATGGTCTCAAAATACCACCAAAAGGCTCCATGTCAAATTTCAAGTCAAACCGACACCATTTGACCCTCCATCAACTCTCGAACGGCGAAATCAAGCCTCTTGGTGGCGAGAACCACAGATGCTGCCACTCATAAAAAAAACACATGGGTAGCTTCTACATGCTTCCAAAGGGCTACACGTCAAATTTCAGGTCATTCCGACAACGTTTGACCTAACTTTGACGCTCGGAAACAAAATCAAGCCTACCGGCAGCGGAGCTCCCCGAGACCATGGCATCCAAATCGGAGCTAATGGATCGTCTCAAAATGACTCCAATAGGCTCCCTGTCAAATTTCAGGTCAATCGGACATCGGTTGATCGTACATCAAAGCTCGACATCTTCCGCACGGTGAAATCAAGTCTAGCATCGACGGGACCCCAAACGGCTTCAAAACTCAAATAAAAGCCATGGTTGGTCATATCTATTGCTCAGGAAGCTTCACCTCAAATTTCAAATCATTCCGACATCGTTTGACCTAGTTTCAACTCTTGGCGGAAAATCGGCTACAAAGTCTTTGACTTTTCCAAAAATAGGAAACTTTGTGCTCTGATTTGCACAGCTTCTCGATAGGTTTTCTTCAGGGGAATCATGCCAATAAATGAGGAGAAATATCAAGAAAAATACCGAAGAAAAAAGAAATGAAAAAGCCCGAAAAACGGCCGAGAAACGGCGACTGAAAGGGGACCAAACCCCATGGTCGCAGGCAAAGACCATGGCCTAGGGTCGCAGGCGACCTTGGCCCATGGTCGCCCTCGGCGACCTTGGCCCATGGTCACCCTCGGCAACCATGGGTGCCCGACGACCCTAGAAATCCGGGTCGCCGGATTTCCGCCGAAAGGGCCGTTTTTCCGATCCTATTTACGTTTCGCAATGTTTGGCCCCTGTAGTTTCTCAAATTTTGATTTTTGGAGCATGAAACCCGTCGATCTTCGTCAACATCACGGATCCGCCGTCGAAATCATTCGATCATCATCGGACAGTCCGAAATCACCAACCGGCAGACCAAGAAAGCACACTTTCTGCCCGACCGATCAAGAAATCGACTCGACAGATGTTGTTGGCACATTGGTACCAATCAATGTCTGAAGTTTCATTGCCATCCAACATCAAATAACATGTGGATCCATCGGCGATCATCGTAAGAAGAATTCCAAAAGACGCGACTCGGCCCGCGACTCTTCAAGCGACTTGGCAACCAATTAATGAAGTTAAATTACCCTTTTTATGGTAAGTTAATGCGGTCATTAACTCATTATTTTGGACGGCCCAATCAGATTCAAGGAAAACGGAGTTACAAGTCCAATTAATCATGGCAATTAACCATGTAACTCCTATCATTAAGGAGTTTAATCATGGTAATTAATCATGAAACCCCCCATCATCATGGAGATTAAATGCCCATTATTCTCCATCGGCCAATCAAATTCAAGGAAAAAGGAGTTACAAAATTATGAAATTAATCTTGTAACTCCTCCCATTATGGAGCATCAATGCCATTAATGCCCATAAACCCTCCTAATGGCTACCGAAATCCTATAAATAGGCAGTCATTCCAAGGAGAAATGGTCCTGGAAAATTGTCCTGAAAAATCTCTGCGCAAAGAAGCTATTCTACTCTGAAGAAACTCTGCTGCAAACACTACAAGGTGATTGAAGTCCCTTCGGGGGCCACCCCCCCAAGGTTTCCCCTCTCCTTCTATCCGACATGGCGTAGATGTGGCTTTTTAGCCCGTCTACCCGGTTTTTTATTGGATATAGGACCTCCCTTTGGTCCTTATCCTCTAAAAATCTGAGGTTCAAGCCAAGCCAAGTGAATCAAAAGCATCAAGTGTTCTCATCTGAAGGACGGTAACGGAGTCCATACATGACTCTCGACCGTCGATCTGAACGAGTCCCCACAATTTCCTGAGACGTCAGATTCCTCTTTCTTACTTTTTTATTATACTTTGTATTTTTTTTAAGAGACAAAAAAATTCACAATTCTTGTCTTTCATCATTGATGAGATTTGTAAATCGCCTTTTAAGACAAAAACGCCACTTACGGCATAAAACCGCCTTTCATGGCAAACTAAAGAAAATCGCCTTTCACGGCATTCAAAAACTTTGTCTCTTTCTTTAAAATATATATGCAATTGAGAGCTAGAAAAAAAAATTGATTTCCTTTCTACTTGTGAAGGTGGATCTCCGGATCACCATTTCTAAATTACAAGTATAATAGAAAATTTGGCATACCTGTATAAAAATGTTGATGCTCGCTCTCTTCTTTTTTCCCCACCACTCCCGGGGGGCGGAGGGAGGAGACGGAGCAGGGTCCATCAAGTTGGCATACCCGGTGGGACTCGTTCATTTGAGAACACGATGCTTGGACTCCTTGGCTCTTTTCTAAGTTACTGGCCTATGTTGGATCTTGCATCTTTAAAAAAAAATGTGATGGGATTCTCTAGAAATTTATGTCTTTGAGTTTATTTCCATTCTTTCTCTTCTCAAACAAAAAGAAAGTTTTTTTTTATCATTGGGTTCAGATTTGAGAAATTCTGGTTTCTTCCCTTTCGGATTTAGTGCTCACGGAAATCGCTGAGCCTTTGTTCGGATTGGAATACCATTTCCTCTCTTTTGTGAATCCAATCTTGACTCTTTTTTTAAAAGAAATTTTTTTTTCCAAATTTATCTCTTTTGGATTCAAATTGGAGAAACTTTGGTTCTTTCCTTTTCGCACAATGGCTCGCGGAAATCGCTGAGCCAGCGTTCGGATTGGGAGGGGCCATTTCCCTCTCTTTGATGGGTCCATTAGTGATCTTTCAAAAAAAATATATAAAATACAATTTTCAGATTTCTCTCTTTTGGATTCAAATTGGAGAAACTTTGGTTCTTTCCTTTTCATACAATGGCTCGCGGAAATCTCGAAGCCAGCGTTCGGATTGGGAGGGGCCATTTCCCTTTCTTTGATGGGTCCATTAGTGATCTACCAAAATATATATATATACACACATTAAGGTTGCACCAATTGCGTTCTTTGACCAAAGTGAATCTAAGAAAAGCCTTATCCAAAGTATGGAGGCAGCTAGACTGTTCGAGGCAAGAGTCCTTCAAACGGGTTCATTAAAGTAATCCTACCCTTACTTGGGGGCTGATCTATCCACTAAGGTTTCATAAGTCCAAATTGGAAGACCTATGTGTACTCTTAAAAAAAAATCTCTCTTCAAAGAAAAAAAAAAAAAACTTCCGTCACTACTGTGTTCAGATTCGAGAAATTTTGGTTCCTTCCTCTTCGGATTTAGTGCTTGCAGAAATGTTTGAGCCTATATTCGGATTGGAATACCATTTGCTCTCTTTTATGAATTCAATTTTGACCTTTCAAAAAAAAAAAAAAAAACTTCCGTCACTATTGTGTTCAAATTCGAGAAATTTTGGTTCCTTCCTTTTTGGATTTAGTGCTCGCAGAAATGTTTGAGCCTGTAGTTGGATTGGAATACCATTTGCTCTCTTTTATGAATTCAATCTTGACCTTTCAAAAAAAAACTTCCGTCATTATTGGATTCAAATCTGAGAAATCCTCGTTCCTTCCTCTTTCGGATTTAGTGCTCGCAGAAATGTTTGAGCCTGTATTCGGATTGGAATACCATTTGCACTCTTTTGTGAATTCGATCTTGGCCTTTCAAAAAACATCCCATCTCGTGTCCTTCCCAAGGATGCGATTTGCAACATTTGTGCGTAGCGGTGCTAGTACGCCCTTTCAAGTTTACTGTATTCGCGACCGATACATTTGTATCTCTATCCTTATATTATCTTACCTTGAGTGAGCCTCGCTTCTTGGTACTTTGAATTAAGGTTTACAATTGTTTCTAGCAGTCACTGGAATGCTCATTCTAAGCCTACCATACTTGCGTTTAGAACAATTGTACCCTCTATGGCTTTTTGCCTTCTTCATTATGCTTAGGCTGGGCCATGCCCCCTGAGCAGTTTGAAAAGACAAAACCATATTATTTTCCATTTATGATCACCATATACTTGTGATTACTAATGGATGTGGTCCTGTTTCAGAAGTTTTCCAAAAACTAACAATGGCAGGTTCATTAACCATCACCTTCGATGAGAACAAGTACCAACTCATGCTTCAAGAGAGGCAAAGCAAGCGCACTTGCAAGCGCCCTGCCAGCTGCCGAAACATCACCTCCCTCGGCAACTCTCAAAACACCAGGTCGACCTCCACTCCCCGGACCATTGTCTTCGGGTCGCTGGGACCATTCCCGCTCCCTGTAGATGAGACTGCACTTGCCAAGAAGTAAAAGACCGCCCCTAAACGTGTCACTGCCCCGACACCAAAGCCGGTCATCAAGAAACTTAAGGCCCGTGGCAATCCCGCGAAGCCTCAACCTGCAAGAAACCAGGTCCAGCCCAAGACTTGGTCACCGAGACCTTCTCCAAAACAAAGAAGGTCCCGAACATCTGCAAAGCCAGCATACCTGGCCCCTCTTAAGGAGAACAGGTTATATCCTCTCGCTTACATGAAAAAGGAGAAACCTACCCTCCGCCAAACTACAAAAACTACTCAGCATGAGGCAGCTTGCTCCTACAAGCCCAAAATCAGATCATGCATCACAAGGCCTCTGCAAGAACCTGCCAAGGCCTGCACTTCTGCAGTTCGACCCTTCATCTCAACAAGGGCCGAATTTGAGAAATTCAAAGCCTCACTGCGACAGGCAAAGGACCGCGTCCAGATCTTGTCCATGCCAAGCTTCAAGGAAGACAAGCTCGGCTGCTGTGCACGAGGGACTACATCTTTCATTGCCATAGCACAGCCTGAGCTAACTGAAGCTCAAATTACTCGTCGCATACGTCGCCGGGCGGCATATTGACAAAAGAGACTAGAGAAGCAAAGAACCCAGCATTTTGAGCTTCAGGTCTCTAAAAGATGGGTCGAAAAAGAAAGACCCGACCAAGTTGCTGCTGTCCATATGGTTGGCAAAACCAAAAGACGCCAGAAGTCAGCAACTAAAATACATGTCAGACAGCCAGTGACTCGCAGTGTCTCCCGGACACGAAGACATCAGGAAGATTCTCCCACTCCTTCAAACCAAGGACACCGGAGTGATCATTCCTCGGGCTCTTTATCCAAAAAAAACGAGCTCCAGCTCAGTCACCAAGACGGTATCCTCATTCGACTCTCGAAGGGTGAATGTCCTGGTCACAAACTTTGAGCAACCTCCGCCACATGATGACATGGCTCTACTCATCCAGCAGCTAGAGCAAGGACAGCAGAGAATAGAGGTTCTGATGGAAAACCTCCTTCTCACTTTCCAACGTCCGCCAAACAATGAAGTCCCTCCAAATGATGAGGCGAATGGTGGAGAAGATGAGTCACGCGCCCTTACTAAAAAGGACGTTGACAATATCCTTGCTAAAGCAAAAGAAGAGGATACACTGAAGGAGCATGGAATCAAGCCACCATATCCCTTATGGATAGACTCGGTTCCGTTCCCTGCAAAGTTCAAACAACCTACTCTCCAAACATATACGGGGAAAGGTTCAGCTAGACAGCATGTCATTCACTTCAAGATCTTGACAGGAGCTATTGCGGATCAAGATGCCCTAAAGATCCGTCTCTTTGCAAGCACCCTGAAAGGTACAGCTTTTGATTGGTACTCCGCTCTACTAGAGGATTCCATTCAAAACTGGACCATGCTAGAGACACGCTTCTAGACCCACTTCAAAGGTGAGGATCATCCTGTTATTATGGCTCAACTCTGCAGCCTAAAATAGGGAGAAAATGAGTCAACATATGACTTCATTCACAAGTGGAAGGAGATGGCATACAAATGCTCAGACGTACCGCCACAAGCGTTGCCGGTCGACATATGCCATAACAACATGAGAGCATGGATCCGCTCCATGATCATCGGCAACAAATCAAAGAATCTAAGAGCCGACCGTCAGAAGTCATCAAAGAAAGAGCCGACCGCCATTCCGACCTCCAAACTAAAGAAAAAGGAGGTTCTCAATGTACAAACCAAGTCAGCTCCTCAGCCACCAAAGAAAGCTGAAAACAAAACTGCAGGTAAGAGGCCTGAACTCTCTGATGCCTTCAAAGAACCAGTAGAGAAGAAAACTCGTTCGATGAAGATGTTGAGGAAATATTTGGGGCTTTCTTGGCAAATGGGAAACTCACCATGCCTGACCCCAAAAGACCGGGAGATGTTAGCAAAACCAACGATCCTCGATATTGCCCATACCACCAAATGGTCTTGCATCCTCTCAATCAATGTTTCGTTGTGAGAGAGAAGATCGACGAGATGTGGAAAAACGGAGTCATCACCTTTGACAAAAACTATGGGTCTGCCTCCGTTAACATGGTGTCATATGGACAAACATCAAAGTCACCAAAGGAGAAGATCACTACTTCCTTCAAGGTGATAAAGATGACTCAAACATCCCAAGAACTGGTGCCTTACCCAACACCAGATGGACAGCCCATTTGGGTGCATCTCGATCTCCTAGAAGATGGAAATTGGGAGATCGTCAAAACAAAGCCAACCGCTCAACAGCAAAGGCAAGTCAAGAGACAACTTCGCAAGCTCAAACAGCAGGAGAAGGCTCAACCCAAGCAAGAAGTCCTTGAAGAGGCAGAAACCTCCTCTACTGCTTCACTGGGGGCAACAGAGGAGTCCCTTCCCAAGACTTTAAGAGTGGTAAGAAAATTCACCCTCGGTGATTTCATGCCACCACGGCTCGGAAATGAGACTACGCAGGGGGCATCATACTCTTGCAACTCGGTAGTTGGATTCTCCATGAATGGATACGAGTCCAGTGACACTGTCAGTGATATCGATGAGTGGGAGGAATCCCTTGAAACTGGAGAATATCTCTCCGATGAAGAATGGATCCCCAAGTCTCACCTTATGCCAGTAATCTGGTATAACCCCTGCCAACCACAAGGATCCTGGTCTGATGATGATGAAGACCAAGAGGCTGTTCAACAAGGTGTTGTTAACCCAACGCAAGCGAATGCTCTAATGGAACCTAATGATGTTGAACCACAAGGAGCAGATGAAGAAGAAGATTTAGCTCATATGCCAGATCTCGAAGAATATGCGAGGATCTTGCAGCGTCTTGCCATAAAACAAGAGCAGGATCGCATCAATCAGCTTCATCAAAATCTAGAACCGGAAGTCCCAGAGAATCTACAAGCATGTCCTCCAGTAACTCCGAAAAATGAAGAAGATTGCTGGGTTGATGATCCTCTTACATCGGAGGATGAGTCTGATTCCCAACAGTCCATTATGGAGGCATCTTCTATCAAAGTTGCTAGCAATGTGATAGTTCAGAATGATAGTGCCTCTGAAGCTTCATCTGCTGAGGCCGCGGACTCTCAAAATGTATCTAGTAACATATCTTCTGGAGCTACGTCTTCTCATATGACTTCCACCGAGATAGCACCTTCTCAGGCTTCATCTCCTGAAACGGTGACTTAGGAATTCAAGCCTCTTCCAACTGGTCTCCATGAAGAAGCTCTGGCCAATGAAGTCTTCAAAGAAAACTGGGTCAATTGGTCTCAGATACCCAATCTCATAGGAGATGTCTGGACCGATGAAATACTCGACAAAGAAGAAAAGTTGTTGGAAGCTGTTCAGAACTTGTTCCCGGAAAATGTTTCATGCAACACAATCACTGAAGATGACAATGCTGCTGCAGAAGCATTTTCAGCAAATGAGAAGGATCAACCCCTTGATCCTGAAGAAGGTCTTCCGAAAGAAGAACCACCTCTAGAAGCTTTTGAAGTTAGGAAAGGTACCTGCTCTGGCCGAGATAACCACAAAAACTACAACCAACCTTCTTCTTCTTCTTATGTAAATCCCTTGTGAAAGCGAGTTGTAAATGCCCCAAGCGGCAATGATAATGAAAATGCAGGCTCCAAGGAGGCTTTCAAGTATGACCTGATTGAGCACTTCAAACACATACCTGCACGACTGCACATCCTAGACTCATTACGAATATCACCACAAACTCGCGATAGTCTCATTTCAGAACTACAAAGGCTGAATGCGAATGTTGATAAACATGCCCCACAAGTCCTACAAATTGAAATGGACTATAGAGTCAGAAAATCAAACACTTCCTCAAAAGGAGAAAAGAAGAAAACTGAGGGATCTTGCATTCAATGCCTCTCGGTCCAAAAAGCAGCAAGTGCGACCATCGCCTTCAATAAGGAATACCTCCTGCTGGGCGAGACAAAGCACAATCGATCCCTGTACTTCACAAGGTACATCAAAAAGATGCTAATACAGAGTTCAGATTGACCCAGGTTCTGCACTCAACCTCATCTCTACTACGGCACTCAAAGAGCTGGGTATTCCACCTAGCAAGTTGAGTCACACATCTGTATCTATCTTTGGATACGATGGGAGCACTCGAAGACCTATTGGAAAAATCAGGTTCAAGTTGCAAATCGGTGATCTTATCTCTGAAGTCACCGTGTATGCAATAAAGACCCTTTCATGCTATAACATCCTTCTCGGACGCCCCTGGATACACGAGAATGGTGTCGTCCCTTCAACTCTACATCAGTGCATCAAGTTCGTTGGCGATGACGGCTTGATACATCGAGTGTTTGCAAATAGAAAGCCCTTCAAAGGCAAGGAAGTCCATTTCGCAGACTCTCAGATGTACAAGGACGAAAAAGAAGAAAAGGAGGAGAAAATAGCATCATTTGCCAAGAATCTCTAGAAAGATAAAGGCAAAGCTCCTCAGCAATCATCGGAAGAAAACAAACCTTTCGGCAAATACGAAGAGAGCAATCCATCTCCCTTCGTTGTCTCCTTCAAATCTTCCAAACCTTTGGTAATCACTACCAAAGCAAAGAAGATAAAAGCAAAAGACTAGGGGCAAGTTTGTTGTCTCCTTCATGTCTATCATATATGGCGCGGATTCGGATTCTGAGACAAATTCAGAGCCAGAAGACGATACATCGTCAAGCCAAGCTGATACTCAACAAGTTCAACCCACCCTCACTCCATTGGAGACTCCTGCCGGCATAGAAGATCATGTGTCTGCTTTCTTCGTTGGTCCGGCAGCCTCGGCAGAAGGGAAACCAATCTTCTTCCATAAATCGGACGCTTCTTTATCAAATTCCTCGCTTGAGCCTTTCCAAAATGAAGGTATGCCTCAACTATCCCTGTATAGTCCGATGGCACAAGCTATCATGAAGAAAATGGGCTATGACGCTTAAAGTCCAATTGGTTTGGGAGGTGGCTGCGTTATTCTCACGCCATTGAAACCCACCCTGACCAAAAGTCAGCTGGAAGATTGGAAACTCCACCGTCGCATAGACAAGTCTTCATTTGGGTTGGGGTATGATCCTAACACTCCCATGAGACAGTTGACACAAAGGCTGCAAAGTCGTTTTGCCGACCAGTTGATGAAGACATCGATCTCCTTGGATATCTCTTTGAAGAGTTACCCGACAAGGATCCAGGAAACTCATCAAATTGGTACGACTTCTCTGATGATGAAGAGGAATTGTCCGAGGACACAGACACACAGTTCTCTGATTCAGAAGAGCCATCGTCTCCAAAAGAAGTGCCTTACTTCAACCCAGTTTCAGTAGGTAATTGGGATCATCTCATAACAAGTCTTGAGAACAGTACCGATCAAGAAGATTTATGGACAGAAGCGGAGCCATGGTCTGAAAATGCCTTTGGAGATCCAGAAGGTCTTGTTGAGTTGGAAGCCACCGAAAATATTGTGGAGGAACCACCTTTAAACCTTCCAACAGAAGATTCTGTTCAAAAGATAGACTTGGGAACACCTGATAACCCACGTCCTGTATTCATAAGTAAGAATATCAAGGATGATGAGTTACCCGAGTATATCGCTTATCTTCATGAGTTTGTTGATTGTTTTGCATGGTCTTATGCTGAAATGCCTGGTTTAGACCCCAAAATAGCAGTCCACAAACTCAATCTGCAAAAAGATATCAAGCCTGTCAAACAAGGCCAAAGAAGATTCCGTCCTGACGTGATGGATAAAATTGAACAAGAAGTTCAGAAACTCAAAAACGTTGGCTTTATCCCCAAGGAATAGCATCCTGAATGGTTGGCCAACATCGTCCCCGTGACAAAGAAAAATGGGCAAATCAGGGTATGTATTGACTATAGAGACCTGAATAATGCATGCCCCAAAGATGAATTCCTGCTCCCCGTACCGGAGATAATGATTGACAACACCTGCAGATTTGAGCGAATGACTCT
This sequence comes from Persea americana, assembly GCA_029852735.1. NCBI lineage: Eukaryota > Viridiplantae > Streptophyta > Magnoliopsida > Laurales > Lauraceae > Persea > Persea americana. Next base: position 24,255,269 of record CM056816.1, read on the forward strand.
CATGGATGGCTTCTCTGGCTACAATCAGATAAATATGCATCCTGAAGATGAGAGGCACACATCATTTCGGACCCCATTTGGCGTGTATTGCTACACAGTCATGCCATTTGGTTTGAAGAATGCCGGTGCAACATATCAAAGGGCCATGATGAAAATATTCCAAGATATGCAGCACAAGATGGTCGAATGTTCGTTGACGACCTTGCCGTCAAAAGCAAAAGAAAAGAAGACCATCTCAAAGATTTTCGAGAAGTCTTCCTCCAACTTCGCAAACACCAACTGCGAATGAATACACTCAAATGCTTCTTCAGTGTTTCATCGGGTAAGTTCCTCGGATTCATAGTTCGGAAAGCTGGAATAGAACTTGACCCCATCAAAGTCAAGGCAATTCGAGAAATGCCATCTCCAACAACCCTAAGAGAACTAAAAGGGCTTCAAGGAAGATTGGCATACATCCGACGGTTTATTTCCAACCTATCAGGAAAATGCCATCCATTCTCTCGCCTGATGAAGAAAGGTGAGAATTTTGTTTGGGATGCTGAATGTGAAGCTGCATTTCAAGACATCAAGTCATACCTGACCAAACCTCTGGTATTGGCTGCTCCCACAACTGGAAAACCATTCATCTTGTACACAAAAGCTCTCGACTATTCTTTGGGCGCTCTACTTGCACAAGAAAATGACGGAGGAAAAGAAGCTGCTCTATACTACCTTAGTCGTATGTTAGTTGGTGCAGAGCATCGCTACTCTCCAATCGAAAAAGAATGCTTCTTTGGGCGCTCTACTTGCACAAGAAAATGACGGAGGAAAAGAAGCTGCTCTATACTACCTTAGTCGTATGTTAGTTGGTGCAGAGCATCGCTACTCTCCAATCGAAAAAGAATGCCTTACAGTGTTGTTCGCTGTACAAAAGCTACGTCATTGCCTACTGTCCAACACAGTATACCTGATTTCGATGATCAATCTCTTAAAGGTCCTTGTCACAAAAGCAGGTTCCCTCAATGCTCGACTGGCAAAATGGTCCATCCTTCTGTCACAATTTGATATTAGGTATGTACTATAGAAAGCAATCAAAGGTCAAGCTCTAGTAGACTTTCTCGCAGAGCATCCACTGCCTAAGGATTCTCTGCTCAGGGATGATCTCCGAAACGAACCCGTCTACAACGTGGAAACCTTATCAAATGCCTCCTAGGACATGTAGTTCGATGGTGCAACCAAGACAAATGAAACAGGAAAGCTGATATCGGGAATTGGCATTCTCTTTGTTAGCCCCGACAAATACATGATTCCACACGCATTCTCGCTACTGGAACCGTGTTCAAACAATGCAGCTGAGTACCAAGCCCTGATCGTAGGATTGGAACTCGCCCTCGAATCCGGCATCACCATGCTGGAAGCATTTGGGGATTCTCAACTGATCATCAATCAGATGAATCAGAAATATGAAATCAGGAAGCCTGATCCGTTGCCTTATTACAACAAGGCGTAATCTCTTCATCAAATGTTTGACATCTGTCACATCACCCACATCCACAGAGGTGAAAACATTCGTGCAAATGCCCTGGCTGGACTTGCTGCATCCAAGGCAATCCAAGAAGGAGAAAACATGCAAATTACAGTGTGTTAAAGAAGGATTCTCCCTCCTCTCAACACACACCAAGTAGTTGTTGAATGCCACCGAATGGTTGGAAGTCGGATTTCCATCCTTAAACCTCCGATCGGCGACTGGATGGATCCGTTCATCGATTATATTATGTTCCAAATCCTACTTGAAGATCCAAAAGAGCGGGTAAGCATCCAAAGACAAGCCCCAAACTTTCATTTGGATATTCCCTCCAAAATGCTTTATAGAAAATCCTTCAGCGGAGTACTTCTACGCTGCTTGTCACAACAAGAGGCGGAAGAAACTCTAAAAGAAGTTCATGCTGGTCTTTATGGAGCCCATCAGGCTGGTCCTAAGCTCTACGATCAGATAAAAACGTTAGGTTATTATTATTCTACCATGGTAGCTGACGCAATGCAATTTGCTAAGCGCTGCCAACAATGCCAAGTTCACGGAGACTATGTCCACATGCCTCCGGAATGGCTACACCCTACAGCAATCTCGTGGCCTTTCGAAGCCTGGGGTATGGACATCATAGGTCCTATCTCTCCCCCATCAAGCAAAGGTTATCGCTTCATCTTCACCGCTACGGATTATTTCTCCAAGTAGTCAGAAGCATTTGCGTTCAATGAAATGAAGACCTCGTCAGTCCTTCAATTTTTGCGCACCAACATCATTTGTCGCTTTGGCATACCTAAAAGATTCGTCCATGATAACGAACCACAACTCCGGGATCATAGATTCTACAGGTTCTGCGACAAATACAAAATCCAAAGTCGTCCTTCGACTCCGTATAACCCGGCAGCGAATGGACTAGCAGAAACCTTCAACAAGACACTCTGTAAAATCCTCAAGAAAATGGTCTCTAGTCACAAAAGAGACTGGGGCGACAAACTACATGAAGCTTTGTGGGCCTATCGAACCACCGTTCGAAGACCAACCCATAGCACACTATTCTCCTTTGTCTATGGATGCAAAGTTGTTGTGTCATTAGAAGTACAAATTCCTTCCTTAAGGGTATCTCTGCAGAATGACATGACGCAAGAAAGCAATATCAAATTGAGACTCCAAGAACTGGATAATCTCGATGAAAGACAGCTCGAAGCCCTACAAAGCGTTGAGCTTTACCAAGCACGCATGGCAGGATCTTTCGACAAAAAGGTCAGGCAACACGCTCACAAAAAGGGTGATTTGGTTCTTGCTGTAAAAAGGCCAATGGTTTTTTCCCACAAATCCAAAGGCAAATTCGAACCAAAATAGGAGGGACCCTTCATCATCGACAAAGTCTTCTCCAATGGCGCATATGCTTTTCCAAACATGGAGGGTGACATATGTATGTTGCCCATCAATGACAAGTTCTTGAAGCGGTACTACCCTTGAAGACTTCCTACATCGGGTCAGAGTGATGCCTGCATGGCCAAAGCCTATCCATAGGTACTTGCTCGTCAAAACCCACCCCTTTTACAGTTTTCATCCTTACGTTGAAATTTCTAACAACTCAAAACAATGCTTACTTTCAATGTTTCATTGTTCAAAAAAAAGAAACCCAAAATCCAAGTTTAGGAGTCTCTTCCCTAACTTGACCAAAATTTTCGATCCTTGAACCCAAAAATTCATAGTTTGAAACAAAAAAACAGGACTCAGGGATTTCCACCCTAGTCCACCCCGACTTTACCACCAAAAATGGTTTTGAGTCAGAATTTACGACTCTCGTGTCTTTAAACAAAAATGGTTTTTCAACAAAACCGTGAGAAGCGACGCTTAGTCAATACTCGCAAAGCCCAAAAATCGGAAGGATGCAAATCCCATTCAATACTTCCAAAACCTCAAAATCACAAGGAAGCGACACCTCGTCAGCACTTGCAAAATTTCAAAAATCGTGGAGACGCAACGTTTCAGCTGATATCCACAACCCAAATTTCAAAAATCGTGGAGACAGCGTTTCAGTTGATATCCACAACCCCAATTTCAAAACAAAAAACGAAGGTTCCAAAAAGACACAATTTTCAAAAATCGTGGGGAGGCGACATTCCATCAATACCCACAAAATAAAATTTTTGAAAAAAAAGCAGGGAAGCGACATTCAGTCGATACTTGCACCAAAACTCGCGATGAGACGACATTCCATAGATACTCGCAGCCGAATGAGCAAAGAAGCGACATTCCAACGATACTTGCAATTCTATTCAGCAGGGAGGCGACTCTTAGTCGATACTTGCATTTTGAAAACCAAAAACCTGGCTTTCACGCCAAAAATCAAGAATCTGGCTTCCACGCCAACAAAAAAAAACTTGGTTTTCAAAGAAAAATCTGGCTTTCATGCCGAAAACAAAATTTTGGCTCTTATGCCATAAAACAAAATCTTAGCTCCCATGCCACAAACAAAAATGGCTTCCATGCCACAAAATTTCGGCTCTCAAGCCATCTCAAAATTCGGCTCTCATGCCATCTCAAAATTCGGCTCTCACACCATCTCAAAATTTGGCTTTCAAGCCATCAAATAACCAGGCTTTTTGCCACAAAATCTGGCTTTCATGCCCAAAACAACCATTTGACAAAAGATTTTCGCAAAGTGACAACCTTTTGATCAAATTTTCAAACAAACCATTCCCATTCAACTTTTACCTATTTTCATCAAAAAAGAATTTAAGTGAAACAAGGGAATACAAAAAAAAGGTGAAAAAAAAATGTTTATACATGGAGGTACCAGAAGAAAAGAAGAAAAAATTTGTTACAAAATCAGGAGACTAGTCCGACATGGTCTTCAGCCAAAGACTTAACTCCTCAAGCAGACTCTTGGCCTTAGCCTCCAGAGCTTCCAGGCCACGTTTCTTCAGAATTTTCTCATAAAATGCGGCAGGCTATCGCAATCCATCTTCAGCACAAGGAAGCTCTTCCCAGAGAATTTGTCATTGTTCATATTCCTGAGTCTTCCTCTGAAGATTGCTTTCAACTTCCTCAACGTGACGAATGAGAGTCCTCTCTCTATCGCGAGCTTCTATAATGGCAGCCCATTTAGTAGCAACTTGTTCCTCCAATAGCTCAAGGCACTGTCTGGTCTCAATGACCTCCCTTTCAAGACGGTGCAGGTCTTGTGTTAGCTCAATGATGGCTAACTCGGTGACGTTCCTCTCCTAAACAAACTGCTTCCGAGTCTGCGAAATCTCATCCACTTCAGGTCTGACTTCGCCAGAAGGCTTCAAAAACATCTCATTAAAGAAGTCACCATTTGGGAAGCTCTTGGTCTCAATCCACTTATTGCCTAGAGCGATGACTTCATCAATAAAAGCCTTGGCATTTGTAATGTCTAGAACGGCATCTTCGCTATCAGCAAGAATGTCCTGCACATGCTTAATCATGCTGAAGCCAGCTTCCAAATGGCCAGAAGAGAGAGTCTCGACTCATGAGCTCAAGACTCTCTTCAACACCTTCTTCGCAAACTGAAGGGATGGCCCAGATGAAGATTCACCATGCTCTGTTGGTCGACTGCCTATGTCATGCACCGTCGGAAGAGTAATCAAGAAGTTATTTCCAATCGGAGCCGCTGGAGAAGGAATATCAACACATAGACTCGCCTCTACCTCATCAAAACTGGTAGAAGAAGCCCCTACTCCTGGATCAACCGTGGGCACCCCCTGCTCTGGCCCTGAGAAAGACAGAGGAACTTCTCCTGTTGCTTCACAACCTACAAATGAAAGATGAAAAAGGTATGAATACGATCTTGTCAAAAATCAATATCAAGACTATTACTATATACCTTCTTCGACGACCAGCAAAATACTTTCTACCTCCATGAACTCATCCGAAGCATCGTCAAAAGTTGCATCCATAAATGGTTCAAAGTCGTCAGAATCTTGTGGCAAGTCAGTTGGCAAGAAAACAAAAAAAAAATGTGTCAGCAAGTGGCAGCAAAGAAAAACAAAAAGGCAAAAAGGGCAAAGAAATCATACCAGGTGAAGATTCTGGATTTACTCCAGAGTCCCTGAGTTCTTCCTCAAATGCCATAACCGGATCTGTCACCGCCTCATCGGCCGGAACATCAGGCATCATCAAATCATCATCTTCTGCCAAAAGGAAGAAAGCGGTGGATCAAAACAAAATCCTCATGAAAAGAAAGAAGCAGAAAAGGAAAGAAGGAGGATCATACCATCACTACTGATCTTTTCTCCTCGGCTCCTTTTCTCTGGAAGCTCATCGTCATCCCCTGATGCCTCCTCAGCAATGGTGAAAGGGATTTCCAGATCAGGAGAGTCTTCAAGACGTCTCTTGTTACGGCGCTTCCCTCTCCTCCTCTTGCTTCTATGGGTCAATCTGTCTGAAGAGCCCGCCCCGCCTTTAGAGTCAGGCCTCTCACTTGACTCCCCACTGGATGATCTACTCTTGCCAGTAAACTCCATGGAAGCTTTCGCTCGTTCCACTTGCATCTAAGCGTCGACCTCAACCTCCTCCTCTGCGAGTTGTTCCAAGACCTCACCAAGTTTCTCTTGCACAGCTCCTGATCTGATGACGTCCTGATCATCGAGAAAGCCTATTCTGTGCTTTTCTCCAGAAAGGAAAGCCAGAACTTCCTCTCGGTGGACGCCATCTGATTTCCCAAGACCCTTCCCAGAAGACTGCTTTACATCGAACTCCTTCTTGGAAAGCCCTCGGTGCTCCGAAAAGCTCTCCACGAACCACTTCGTGAAGCCAGCAGTCCGGAAGGTGGGTAACTCAGGATAGGAAATCATGGCAGTAGTGTCTTCCGCATTATAAAGGGCCCATGCATTCCTCCCGTCGTGCCAACCTCCAAAGCGCTTCACTTTACTTGAAGGCGCTCCAACGACACCCTGAGAGAAGCCCAACTGCAGGGCAAAATGTGAAGGAACATACGGCTGGATGTTGACGAAAAGATGTATACGGTACACCATCGTGCCAACACATATGTTAAAAAGCCAACTTCTCTCTGCATTTGTCAAAGAATAGTGTCTCCCCAACCCAGCCCTGATGGAATCTCGGGAGACACCAAAATCAAAAGCCTTCTTCCGCAAGCCCGGAGAAAGCTTCACTGAAGATTGCCCCATCTCGACCTCCCTGAATCGTCGGATCCTCAAACAGGCGGATAAAAGAGAATCGGAAACAGGCTTCCCTCTGGCCAACCGAATCATAAACGGGTCATCGTCCTGTGCAGCACCCAATCGATGGAAACCAGGACAGTGGTATACATACCACGAATAAAAGATATGAGCTGAAAATACCCTATGCATGGGAACCAGGAAAGCAGCAGCCTGCAGTTCGGTATACAAATAGGAGTAAAGAGTAGGTACCCAAGCAAATCGCTCTCCAAATGCCATCTGACAAGCCAGAAAAATACAGTGCGACCTGATGTACTTTCCATCTCCTTCGGCAAAAACAGCCTCACCCAGCCAATAAGTGAGGTAAACAGTGAGATCTCTCCGCAACGCAATGTCAGAATGAATGGCGTCAGTGTTTGCGAAGAATTCCTTCAAATTTTCTCGCATGGCGGAGATCTTCTTCGAACCCGGGTTCTTAGCCCTGGCTTCCTGGGTCATACTCTCAGAAGACTCCCCGCTGTCAAAGAAGTTGGAAGACAAAGAGCTACACTCTTCCAACTGTTGCACCGAACTTTCAAGCCCTCCTTCTCCTCAAGAAATCGTAGAAGGCGACGAGCTGAAAGAACAAAAGCCTAAACTCCTCAGACTGCTCCTCAAGAATGCTGTCAATGGGCATAAACTTCTTATAGAGTTTGCCGAACATAGGTAGTCCGGTGATGACACTCAGTTCCTTCAAAGTAAAACCAATTTCACCATTCGTAACAATGAAGGTGTTGGTTTGTGGAAGGAACGACTCCAGCATGGCCATAAAGGCTTCATCGGAGAAAACCACGGTTTGGTGAAAAGCGCGAACTGCATCAAAGATCTCGGCATCCCTCAGAATGGCACCGCCAACCTGCAGGATGTGATCAGTCAACGACTCCCAATTCGAGTCAGCGTTGAAACGGCCACGAAGTCGAAAAGGCTTCACCCAATTACTGCCATCGCCCTTAAAAATACTAAGGCCCACCGATCTCAAATCGACCGAAGGATGATCTGAACCTTGGTAGCTACTGGCCGGCATCAAAATGTCCATACGGGTAGGCGACATCTCTGCATAACCAGAAGGGCTGCCAACAAAAACCCCGGTCTTGATCACATTAGTCCTTTTCACCCAGCTTGGAGGATCTTCCCTCTTTGAACATGTGGGAAAAAGGCTCATGATCGAGATAGTTCGATCGAAGGTCGACCAGGTAGAAACAGTTCTCTCCTCACCATCAGCTATGTAAGAGAACTGAAAACATCTCCTTTAGTATGTGGAATCGTCAAGGACTGCATCACCAAAGAAGAAGGTAGGCTTGGGCACAATGCTCTGATCGTCCGTGACCCAAGGACAACTGCTTACCATAATCTTGTAAAATTCCTTATCCTTGAGAGCGATCAACTGCTGTCTCGCCTCATCTCGGTTGAGAGAATCACACTCTTCCAAGTTCTTCTCAACATACTGGACCTTCTCCCAGGCCTGCTGTACAGCCACATTAGAAGATCTGGTAGAATGGCGAGGCGCATCGATGACAGGCTCCTTACCCTTGTTCGTTCTGGAGGAACTACCTGCAGAGGATGAAAAAGAGAAAATCAATCATCAAAATGGCAGAATTTTGCTAAAAAATTCTAGCGAAATTTTGGCATGGTTCCGGGGCAATTCCGAAGAAAAGGAAGTACCCCGAAAAAGATAGGAAGCTTGAAGATGAGCTCAACATCGCTGCGAGCTCATAATCAATGGAGAATTCTCAAAGAAGGCTCGAACTCAAACATTGCTGCGAGATCAAGCCAAATCTTCTCAAATCTCTGCAAGATTGGGAAAGGGCTCAACATTGCTGCGAGCTCCATATTCCAAAACTTGCAAAGTTCCTTAAAAATCCTCGCAAGACTAAGAAAGGGCTCAACATTGCTGCAAGCTCCAAATCCCAAGACTTGCAAAAGATTTCCAAGTGTGCACTATCATACTTCCAATTCCATTTACAAAAAAAAATGCGTAAAAGGAAAGTTGTCATGCATGGGCATCTCGAAATCAAGGCAAAGAAGAAAAAAAAAAGAAGAAGAAGACAATCTCTTTCAAAAAGAAAAAAAATTTGCCCACAAGCCGTGGCCCACTACCACTTGGCAGTATGGCTAGGTCCGTACGGACCTGTCCGTACAGCCAAGAAAAGAAAAGAAAAAGGAAAGAAGAAAAAAGAGAAAAAAAATAGTAAAAAAAACAAAAAGGGGAAACCGTGAAAGAAAAAAAACAGAGAGAAGGAAAAAAGAGAAAGAAAAAAAGAAGAGAGAAAGAAAAAAAAAAAGAAAGAAAGAAAGAAAAAAAGCATGAAAAAAGAAAAAAGAAGAGAACACGTGGAAAAGGAAGAAAAAAAAAAGAAGAAAAGAAAAGAAAGAATTTTTCTTTTTCTCCTACTTCTACATGGAGTTTCTTAAGGAGGAAGAAAACTTACTTGAAGCCATGGAGGAAGAGGAAGAACTTGGAGATTCTTGAAGAAGAAGAAGAGTTCTTGATCTTGGAGCACTCTTGAAGATTTTTTGCAAAAGGAGAGTAATAGCAACAAGAGATCCAACCTCCTTGCTTTTATAAGAGAGAGCAAACCAAAAGAGGAAAGAAGGAAAAAAGTAAGAAGGTAAGTGCTACAAATTAGCAACCTTCGTAAAAGAAAGGGATCTTAAGATATTCCTTTCCAAGGAGGAGATCCTTTTAGAAATTTTCTAAAAAGAGAGGGAATGTGAGAAACTTTCTCCCAAAGAAAGATACTTTGAGAAAATCTCTCCCAAAATCAAGGAAACTTGAGAGATTCTCTCCAAGTAAGAATATTTTTAGATATTCTCTACCAAAAAGAGATATCTTTAGATATTCTTCACAAAAATGACACCACATGAGATCTAAGCCATCTTTAAAGCTTAAGATCCCATGGGCTAGCCTACATGAGCCAGGTTTGACCACCTAGACACTAAAAGTGGCTTTTAGTCAAAATCCCTCTTACCAAAAGCATACAAAAATGGTTCCATGCCTCTTTTGGGTCGATTGGACCAAACAAAGAAAAATCCAAGCCTCATGAGTTTCCAAAAATCCAAACCATCCCACCTCATGAACCAAATTAAGCTAAAAACTTGAAATTGACATTCCACAAAAACCCAAACCACTCCAATCGACCCAAAAAATTGTCTCAAAGAGTGACCAAAAACCAAAACCATGGTCCCCTAACTCGCCACATATAGCTTGTTAGGTCACAACGCCAAAATCAAAAACCAAATCCCGGTCCCCTAACTTTCCACATACAGCTTGTTAGATCACAAGGCCAAAATCAAAATCCAAAACCCAACCCCCAAACCTGCCACATACAACTTGTTAGGACACAAGGTCAAAAAACCAAAAACCTTTTTGACCGCTTAATGCGCCACATAAAGCCTTTAGGTTCACAAGGTCAAAAAGAAAAATCCAAAACCCAAAAGCCAAATCCAAATGTCATTTTCAAATTTTTGCCTTGAGATGGTACGTGATCTCTCTCACTGCCATAAAATCCCCTTGGAAACTCAAAAGGCTACTCTATCAAAAGAAAAATGCTCAGAGACTCTTGGTCAAGTCAAGAAGCTCCTTCAAAGTTTTCTTCGAGGCACATTGACTGCAAAAGCTATACAATTCATCGATGTACCTTGAAGGGGCCACCAAAAATGTCACTTTGCCTCTTCGACATCAAAAGCTACATGGAGCCGCATCTTATAACAAACAAGCAGAGCTGCTTCAAGAATCAGATCATGTTAGAATCAAACAAAAATTGCAAGATCCCTCAAAATAGCCAAAACAAAAGTACACATGAAGTTTCGGGCTATTTCAACACCATTTGGCCTAACTTCAATCCTCCAACAGCTGAGCAGGAGCCCCCGGCAGCGACAGTATCAAAGATAACAAATCTTCGATCAGAGCCTATGGATGGTCTCAAAATACCACCAAAAGGCTCCACGTCAAATTTCAAGTGAAACCGACACCGTTTGACCCTCCATCAACTCTCGAACGGCGAAATCAAGCCTCTCGGCAGCGAGAACCACCGATGCCGCCACTCATCAAACAAAATACATGGGTAGCTTCTACATGCTTCCAAAGGGCTACAAGTCAAATTTCAGGTCATTCCGACAACGTTTGACCTAACTTTGACGCTTGGAAACAAAATCAAGCATACCGGCAGCGAAGCTCCTCGAGACCATGGCATCCAAATCGGAGCTAATGGATCATCTCAAAATGACTCCAATAGGCTCCCTGTCAAATTTCAGGTCAATCGGACATCGGTTGACCGTACATCAAAGCTCGACATCTTCCGCGCGGTGAAATCAAGTCTAGCATCGACGGGACCCCAAACGGCTTCAAAACTCAAATAAAAGCCCATGGTTGGTTCTATCTATTGCTCAGGAAGCTTTACTTCAAATTTCAGGTCATTTCGACATCGTTTGACCAATTCTCAACTCTTGGCGAAAAATCGGCTACAAAGTCTTCGGCTTTTCCAAAAATAGGAAACTTTGTGCTCTGATTTGCACGGCTTCTCGACAGGTTTTCTTCAGGGGAATCATGTCAATAAATGAGGAGAAGTGTCAAGAAAAATACAGAAGAAAAAAAAATGAAAAAGCCCAAAAAACGGCCGAGAAACGGCGACCGAAAGGGGACCAAACCCCATGGTCGCCGGCAACCCTGGAAATCCGAGTCGCCGGATTTCCGCCAAAAGGGCCGTTTTTCCAATCCTTTTTACGTTTCGCAATGTTTGGCCCCTGTGATTTTCTCAAATTCTGATTTTTGGAGCATGAAACCCATCGACCTTCATCAACATCACGGATCCGCCGTCTAAGTCATTCGATCATCATCGAACACTCTGAAATCACTAACCGGCAGACCAAGAAAGCACACTTTCTGCCCGACTGATCGAGAAATCGACTGGACAAATGTTGTCGGCTCATTGGTACCAATCAATGTTTGAAGTTTCATCGCCATCCAACATCAAATAACGTGTGGATCCATCGGCGATCATCGTAAGAAGAATTCCAAAAGACACGGCTCGGCCCGCGACTCTTCAAGCGACTTGGCAACCAATTAATGAAGTTAAATTACCCTTTTTATGACAAGTTAATGCGGTCATTAACTCATTATTTTGGACGGCCCAATCAGATTCAAGGAAAAAGAAGTTACAAGTCCAATTAATCATGGCAATTAACCATGTAACTCCTATCATTAAGGAGTTTAATCATGGTAATTAATCATGAAACCCCCATCATCATGGAGATTAAATGCCCATTACTCTCCATCGGCCAATCAAATTCAAGGAAAAAGGAGTTACAAGATTATTAAATTAATCTTGTAACTCCTCCCATTATAGAGCATCAATGCCATTAATGCCCATAAACCCTCCTAATGGCTACCGAAATCCTATAAATAGGCAGTCATTCCAAGGAGAAATGGTCCTGGAAAATTGTCCTGAAAAATCTCTGCGCAAAGAAGCTATCCTACTCTGAAGAAACTCTGCTGCAAACACTACAAGATGATTGAAGTCCCTTCGGGGGCCACCCCCCCAAGGTTTCCCCTCTCCTTCTATCCGACGTGGCTTAGATGTGGCTTTGTAGCCCGTCTACCCGGTTTTTTATTGGATATAGGACCTCCCTTTGGTCCTTATCCTCTAAAAATCTGAGGTTCAAGCCAAGCCAAGTGAATCAAAAGCATCAAGTGTTCTTATCTGAAGAACGATAGCGGAGTCCATACATGACTCTCGACCGTCGATCTAAACGAGTCCCCACAATTTCCTGAGAAGTCAGATTCCTCTTTCTTACTTTTCTATTGTACTTTGTATTTTTTTTAAGAGACAAAAAAATTCACAATTCTTGTCTTTCATCATTGATGAGATTTGTAAATCGCCTTTTAAGACAAAAAGGCCACTTACGACATAAAACCGCCTTTCATGGCAAACTAAAGAAAATCGCCTTTCACGGCATTCAAAAATTTTGTCTCTTTCTTTAAAATATATATGCAATTGAGATTTAGAAAAAAAATTGATTTCCTTTCTACTTGTAAAGGTGGATCTCCAGATCATCATTTCTAAATTACAAGTAGAATAGAAAATCTGGCATACTTGTACAAAAATGTTGATGCTCTCTCTCTTTCTTTTTTCCTCACCACCCTCGGGGGGCGGAGGGAGGAGACGGAGCCGAGTCCATCAAAAGCTTATCTTATGCTTCTCTCCAGAAAGGAAAGCCAAAACTTCCTCTCGTCGGACGCCATCTGATTTGCCAAGACCCTTCCCAGGAGACTATTTTACATCGACCTCCTTCTTGGAAAGCCCCTGGTATGCCGAAAAGCTCTCTACGAACCACTTCGTGAAGCCAGCAGTCCGGAAACTGGGCAACTCAGGATATGAAATCATGATGGTAGTGTCCTCCGCACTATAAAAAGCCCATGCATTTCTCGCGTCCTGCAAACCTCCAAAGCGCTTCACCTTACTTGAAGGCGCTCTAACAACGCCTTGAGAGAAGCCTAACTGCAAAGGAAAACGCGAGGGAATATACAGCTGGATGTGAATGAAAAGATGTATACGGTACACCATCGTACCAACACGTATGTTGAAAAGCCACGCCTTCTCTGCGTTGATTAAAGAATAGTGTCTCCCCGACCCTGCCTTGGTCGAATCACGGGAGACACCAAAATCAAAAGCCTTCCTCCGCAAATCTGGAGAAAGCTTCACCGAAGACTGCCCAATCTAAGCGTCCTTGAACCGTCGGATCCTCAAACGGGCAGATAAAAGAGATTCGGAAACGGTTGCGCCTCTAGCCAACCGAATTATAAAATGGTCATAATCATGTGCAGCACCCAATCAATGGAAACCTGGACAGTGGTATACATACCACGAATAAATTATGTGGGCTGTAAATACCTTGTTCATAGGAAGCCCAAGCCGAACCAGAAAAGCAGCAGCCTGTAGGTCGGTGTATAGATAGGAGTAAAGAGCAAGCACCAAAGCAAGCCGCTCTCCAAACGCCATCTGACAAGCCGAAAAATGCAGTGCAACCTGATGTGTCTTCCATCTACCCCAACAAAAATAGCCTCACCAAGCCAGTAAGTGAGGTAAACAGCGAGATCCCTCTACAGTGCAATGTCAGAATAAACGACATTTGTACTCTTGAAGAAGCTCTTCAAATCTCCCTGCATGACAGAAGTCTTCTTCGAACTCGGATTCTTAGCTCTGGCTTCCTGGGTCATGCTGTCAGAAATCTCTCCATCAAAGAAGTTAGGAGACGAAAAACTAAAACTCTTCAAACTACTGCACCTAACTTTTGAGCCCTCCTTCTCCTTCAAAAAATCATTGAATGCAACGAACTGAAAGTATAAAAGCTGGGATTCCTTAGACTGCTCTTCGAGGACGCTGTCGATAGGCATGAACTCCTCATACAGTCTGCCGAGGATAGGCAACCCAGTGATGGCACTTTACTCAGTCAAAGAAAAACCAATCTCACCATTCGTGATGACGAATGTGTTGGTTTGTGGAAGAAAAGATTCCAACATGGCCATAAAAGCCTCGTCGGAAAATATCACGGTCTCCCTAAAAGCGCGGACCGCGTCGAAGATCTCGGCCTCCTTCAGAATGGCGTCACCAATCTGCAGGATGTGATTAGTCCAAGACTTCCAATCGGAGGCAGCATTGAAACGGCCACGAAGCCGGAAGGGTTTCACCCAATTGCTGCTATCACCTCTGAAAATACCAAGGCCAACCGGTCTCAAATCAATCGATGGATGATCAAAACCTTGGTAGCCGCTTGCTGGCATCAACATGTCCATACGGACATGCGACTTCTCTGCATAGCTGGAAGGACCGCTAACAAAAATCCCAGTTTTGACCACATTGGTCCTCTTCACCCAGCTTAGAGGATCTTCTCTCTTGGAACATGTGGGAGAAAAACTCATGATCAAGATAGTACGATCAAAAGTCGACCGGATAGAAACAGTTCTCTTATCACCATAAACTATGTAAGAGAACTGAAAACATCTCCTTTGGTATGTTAAGTCGTCAGGGACTACATCACCAAAGAAAAAGGTAGGCTTGGGCACGATGCTCTGATCGTCCATGACCCAAGGACAGTTGCTTGCCATGATCTTGTAAAACTCCTCATCCTTGAGGGCAATCAATCGCTGTCTAGCCTTATCTCGGTTAAAGGAGTCACAGTCTTCCAAATTCCTCTCGACATACTGAACTTTCTCCTAGGCCTGCTGCACGACTGCATTGGAGGATCTGACAGACCGGCGAGCTGTATCGGTAACAGGGCCCTTACCCTTGTTTGTTCTGAAAGAACCACCTGCAAAGGTTGGAAAGAAAAGATCATCATCAACAAAATGACAGAATTTTGCTAAAAAAATCCTAGCGAAATTTTGGCATGATTCCGAGGCAATTCCGAAGAAAAGGAAAGCACTTCGAAAAAGATAGGAAGCTTGAAGATGAGCTCAACATCGTTGCAAGCTCATAGCCAATGGAGGATTCTCAAAGAAAGCTCGAACTCAAACATCACTGCAAGATCAAGCAATCTTCTCAAATCTCCGCAAGATCGGAAAAGGGCTCAACATTGCTGCAAACTCCAAATCCCAAAACTTGCAAAAGACTTCCAAGTGTGCATCATCATCATGCTCTCAATTCAATTTACAAAAAATCATACATAGAAAGGAAATTATCATGCATTAGATGCTAGGAAGACCTTGACAAAAGTTTGACCAATTCCAACCCAACTTGGTCAAAACCGATCAAACTTTGTCCAAGTCAAAATTCATGTTGACTTGACCTAGAAACTCTTGCCTTTTATCTTGATGCATAAAAAGAATGCATAAGCATCTCAAATTGCATGAACCTCATTATCATGATGAGCAGAAAAGGAGGAAATAAAAAAAATAAAAAAAACCTCTTCAAAAAAAAATCTGGGCTGACCCACTGCCACGTGACAGTACGGCCAGGTCCGTACGGACCTGTCCGTACAGCCACAAAAAAAAAGAAAAAGAAGAAGAAAGCACGGAAAAAAAAAAAGAAAGAAAAAAGAGAAAAAAAAAGGAAAAAAACGTGGGGAAAAGAAAAGGGAAAGGAAAAAAAGAAGAAAAGAAAAGGAAAAAAAAAAAAAAAAGAAAAGAAAGTGTTTCCTACTTCTACATGGAGTTTCTTGTTGAGGAAGAAAACTTACTTGAAGCCATGGAGGAAGAAGAAGGAGAACTTGAAGATCCTTGAAGAAGAAGGGTTCTTAATCTTGGAGCACTTTTGAAGGACTTTGCAAAAAGAAAGCAATAAGAGCAAGAGGTCCAACCTCCCTTGCTTTTATAGAAAAGAGCAAACCAAAAGAAGAAACAAGAAGAAAAGCTAGGAGGTATGTGCTACAAATTAGCAACCTTCCTAAAAAAAAGGAGATTTGAGATATTCTCTCCTAAAAAGAAGATTCTTTGAGAAATTCTCTCAAAAAAGAAAGGGAATGTGAGATATTCTCTCCCAAAGAAAGATACTTTGAGAAAATCTCTCCCAAAATCAAGGAAACTTGAGAGATTCCCTCCAAGTAAGAATATTTTTAGATATTCTCCACCCCAAAGAGATATTTTTAGATATTCTTTACAAAAATGACACCACATGAGATCTAAGCCATCTTAAAAGTTTAAGGTCCCATGGGTTGGCCCATATGAGTCAGGTTTGACCACCTAGGCACTGAAAGTGGCTTTTAGTCCCAAAAAAGAAATTTCCTCTTACCAAGAGCATACCAAAAAAATAGTTCCATGCCTCTTTTGAGTTGATTGGACCATACAAAAATTCCCAAGCCTCATGAGCTTCCAAAAATCCAAACTATCCAACCCCATGCACCAAATTAAGCCAAAACCTCGAAATTGACATTCCAGAAAAACCCAAACCACTCCAATAGACCAAAATTGTCCCAAAGAGTGATAAAAAAACCATATCATGGTCCCCTAATTTGCCACATACAGCTTGTTAGGTCACAAGGCCAAAACCAAAAATCCAAAACCCGACCCCCTAACTTGTAACATACAGCTTGTTAGGACACAAGGTCAAAAACCAAAAAACCCTCTTGACTGCCTAATGCACTACATAAAGCCTTTAGGTTCACAAGGTCAAAAGAAAAAAAATCCCAAAACCCAAAATTTTCAAAAATTTTTTGCCTTGAGATGGTACATGATCCCTCTCACTGCCATAAATTCCCTTGGAACTTCGAAAGGCTACCCTGTCAAAAGAGAAAAAATGCTCAAAGACTCTTGGTCAAATCAAAAGCTCTCCTTCAAGGTTCTTTTCGAGGCATATCGACGACAAAAGCTATGCAACTCGTCGCTGTACCTCGATGGGGCATTTGTTGACACCAAAAATATAACTTTGCCTCTTCATATATTCTTAACATCAAGAAGCCACATGGAGCTGCATCCTACCACAAACAAGCAAATGCCACTTCAAGCATCAGATCTTATCAGAATCAAACAAAAACTGCAAGATCCTTCAAAATAGCCAAAAGAGGGGTACACATGAAGTTTTGGGCCATTTCAACATCATTTGGCCTAACTTCACTCCTCCAGTAGCTGAGCAAGAGCTCCTAGCGACGGTGAAGCCAAAGACCCTGACACACAAAATAGAGCACACAGCTGACCTCAAAATGCCACTAAGAGGCTCTATATCAAGTTTCAGGCCATTCAGGCATCGTTTTGCCCAAAAAGGAAATAGCCGCAGCAAAGTCAGCTCTCCCAGTGGCTCCAGTGTCGAAGATATCAAATCTTCGATCAGAGCCTATGGATGGACTCAAAATACCTCCAAAAGGCTCCATGTCAAATTTCAAGTCAAACCAACACCGTTTGACCCTTCCATCAATCCTCGAGCATCAAAATCAAGCCTTTCAGCGGCCAGAACCATCAAGGTCATTACTCATCAAACAGAGTATATGGGTGGCTTCTACATGCTTCCAAAGGGCTATACGTCAAATTTTAGGTCATTCCGACGACATTTGACCCGGCTTTGATGCTCGGAAACAAAATCAAGCCTACCGGTGGTGGAGCTCCTAGGGACCATGGCATCCAAATTGGAGCTAATGGATCGTCTCAAAATGACTCCAATAGGCTCCCTATCAAATTCCAGGTCAATCGGACATCGGTTGATCGTATATTAAAGCTCGACATCTTCCTCGCGCCGAAATCAAGTCTAGCAGCGATGGAACCCCAAACGGCTTCAAACTCAAACAAAATCCCATGGTTGGTTCTATCTACTGCTCAGGAGCCTTCACTTCAAATTTCAGGTCATTCCGACATCGTTTGATCTAGTTTGGCATTTGACTGCAAATCAGCGACAAAGTCTTCGGCTTTTCCAGAAAATAGGAAACTTTGTGCTCTGATTTGCACTGCTTCACGTTGAGTTTTCTTCAGGAAAATCAGGCCAAATACATGAGGAAAAATGTCAAGAAAAATATAGAAGAAAAAGAATCAGAAAAATTTGAAAAACGATGACCGAAAAGGGACAAAAAGTCCCATAGTCTC
Organism: Persea americana; assembly: GCA_029852735.1. NCBI lineage: Eukaryota > Viridiplantae > Streptophyta > Magnoliopsida > Laurales > Lauraceae > Persea > Persea americana. Next base: position 24,273,465 of record CM056816.1, read on the forward strand.
TGGCGACCATGGAGACCTGGGTCGCCGGATTTCTCCTAAAAAACCACTTTTTTGGGTATTTTTCACGTTTCGAGTTAATTGGCCCCTGTGATTTTTCTAAAATCTGATTTTGGAGCATGACATCCGTTGATCTTCGTCAACATCACGGATCCGACGCCGAAACCATCGGATCATCATCAGACACTCTGAAATCGCCAACCGGCAGACCAAGAAAGCACACTTTTGTCTGACCGATCGAGAAATCGACTGGACAGATGTTACCGGCCTACTAGTATTAATTAATGTCTGAAGTTACATCGCCATCCGACGTTAAACAACATGTGGATCCATCAGCGATCATCGCAAGAAGAATTCCAAAAGACATGGTACGGCCCACGACTCTTTGAGCGCCCTGGCAACCAATTAATGAAGTTAAATGACCCATTTCATGACAAGTAAATGCAGTCATTAACTCATTATTTTGGACGGCCCAATCAGATTCAAGGAAAAAGAAGTTACAAGTCCAAGTAATCATGGCAATAAATCATGAAACTCCCCTCATCATGGAGATTAAAGGCGATTAAATGCCCATCATTCTCCATCAGCCAATCATATTCAAGGAAAAAGGAGTTACAAAATCAAGAAATAAAAACTTGTAACCCTCTCATCATGGAGCATCAATGCCATCAATGCTCATAAACCCACCTAATTGCTACCAAAAGCCTATAAAAGGGGGGGTCTTTCCAAGAGGAAATGGTCCAGAAAATCTAAGAAAAATCCCGAAAAATCCCAGAGAAATCCCTAAGCAAAAAAGCTCTCCTACTTTGAAGAAACTCAGCTGCAAGAAACACCACAAGGTGATCGAAGTCCCTTAAGGACCACCCCCAAGGTCTCCTCTCTCTCTATCCAACATGGCCTAGACGCGGCTTTTCAGCTCGTCTACTTGATTTTTTATTGGATATAAGACCTCATCTTGGTCTTTATCCTCTAAAAATCTGAAGTCTAAGCCAAGCCAAAAGAATTAAAGCATCATATTTATGGACCTATCTTTTTCTTTCTCTGCCTTCCTCCATCCCGGGTCCGCCGGGGTGCGGCGGGGTGAAGAAAAAAATAGGCGAGCATCAACATTTTTCTTTTTTTGTACGGGTATGCCAGATTTTCTATTCTACTTGGAATTTGAAGTGGTGATCCGGAGATTCACCTTCACAAGTAGAAAGGAAATCAAACTTTTTTTCTAACTTTCTATTGCATACATATTTTAAGAAAGAGACAAGATTTTAAAATGCCGTGAGAGGCGATTTTGTTTAGTTTGCCGTGAAAGGCAGTTTTGTGCCGTAGAAGGCAGTTTACAAATCTCATCAAAATGTAAAGACAAGAAATATGATTTTTATGTCTCTTTAAAAAAATACACAATACAACAGAAAAGTAAGAAAAGGAATCTGACTTTTCAAGAGATTGTGGGGACTCATTCAGATCGACGGTCGCGAGTCATGTATGGGCTCCGCCATCGTCCTTCAGATGAGAACACTTGATGCTTTGATTCACTTGGCTTGGCTTGGACCTCAGATTTTTAGAGGACAAAGACCAAGGGAAGGTCTTATATCTAATAAAAAACCAAGTAGACGGGCTGAAAAGCCACATCTAGGCCATGTTGGATAGAAGAAGAGAAGAGATCTTGGGGTGGGGGGGGGGGGGGGTGGGTGGACCCCCAAGGGACTTTGATCACCTTGTGGCTTTTTCTTGCAGCAGAGTTTCTTCAAAGTAGCTGAGCTTCTTTGCGCAGAGATTTCTCCGAGAGTTTTTAGCAATTTTTTTGGGGATTTTTCAAGACCACTTCAGACAATTTTTCTGGACCATTTTCAGGACCCTTTCTCCTTGGAATGACCACCTATTTATAGGCTTTTGGTGGCCATTAGGAGGGTTTTATGGGTATTAATGGTATTAATGCTCCATGATGGGAGGAGTTACAAGATTTAATTCTTTATATTGTAACTCCTTTTTCTTGGATTTTGATTGGCCGATGGAGAATAATGGGCATTTAATCTCCATGATGATGAGAGTTTCATGATTAATTACCATGATTAATCTCCATAATGATAGGAGTTACATGGTTAATTGTCATGATTAATTGGACTTGTAACTCCCATTTCTTGGCTTCTGATTGGGCCGTTCAAAATAATGAGTTAATGACCCTAATAAATTGCCATAAAAGGGTCATTTAACTTCATTAATTGGCTGCCGAGTCGCTTGAAGAGTCGCGGGCCGCGCTGCGTCTTTTGGAATTCTTCTTGCGATGATCATCGATGGATCCGTACGTTGTTTGATGTCGGATGACGATGAAAATTCAGACATTGGTTGCCACTAATGGGCCGGCAGCATCTGTCCAGTTGATTTCTTGATCGGTCGGGCAGAAAGTGTGATTTCTTGGTCGGCCAGTTGGCAGTTTCGGAGTGTCCGATGATGATCAAATGATTTCGATGGCGGATCCATGAAGTTGACGAAGATCGACGGATATCATGCCTCAAAAATCAGATTTTAAGAAAATCACAGGGGCCAAACATCGCGAAACACCAAAAAGAAAGGAAAAAAGACACTTTTGGCGGAAATCCAGCGACCCGGATTTCCAGGGTCGCCGGCGACCATGCACCCATGGTCGCCGGCGACCATGGGCCAAGGTCGCCGGCGACCTTGGACTTTGGTCCACTTTTCGGTTGCCTTCCGGTCGCCATTTCTTGGTCGTTTCTCGGGCTTTTTCGCTTCTGTTTTCTCCTGTATTTTTCTTTGAAATTTCTCCTCATTTATTGGCTTAATTCCTCTGAAGAAAACCTGTTGAAAGGCTGTGCAAATCAGAGCACAAAGTTTCCTATTTTTTGGAAAAGCCAAAGACTCTGTAGCCGATTTTCCGCCAAGAGTTGAAACTGGGTCAAACGATGTCGGAATAACCTGAAATTTGAGCTAAAGCTTCTTGGGCATTAGATAGGACCAACCATGGGCTTTTATTTGAGTTTTGAAGCCGTTTGAGGTCCCGTCGATGCTTGACTTGATTTCACCGTGCGGAAGATGTCGAGCTTTGATGTACGGTCATCTGATGTCCGATTGACCTGAAATTTGACGGGGAGCCTATTGGAGTCATTTTGAGATGATCCATTAGCTCCGATTTGGGTGCCATGGTCGCGGGGAGCTTCGCCGCCGGTAGGCTTGATTTCGCTTCGGAGCATCAAAACCGGGTCAAACGTTGTCGGAATGACCTGAAATTTGACGTGCAGCCCTTTGGAAACATGCAGAAGCTACTCATGTGTTTTGTTTGATGAGTGGCGGCATCAGAGGTTCTCGCTGCCGGGAGGCTTGATTTCACCGTTCGAGAGTTGATGGAGGGTCAAACGATGTCGGTTTGACTTGAAATTCAACATGGAGCCTTTTGGAGGTATTTTGAGACCATCCATAGACTCTGATCGAAGATTTGATGTATTTGACATTGTCGCCGTCGGGAGCTCCCGCTTAGCTGTTGGAGGATTGAAGTTAGGCCAAATGGTGTCGAAATGGCCCGAGACTTCATGTGTACCCTTCTTTTGGCTACTTTGAAAGATCTTGTAGTTTTTGTTTGGTTCTGTCAAGATCTGATGCTTGAAGCAGCTTTGCTTGTTTGTAGTAGGATGGGCTCCATATAGCTTTTGATGTTGATGAGGCAAAGTGACATTTTTGGTGTCAACATATATGTTCTCATCTGAAGGACAATGGTGAAGTCCATACATGACTTGCGACTGTCGGTCTGAACGAGTCCTCACAATCTCCTGAGAAGTTTGATTCATTTTCTTACTTTTCTATTGTATTTTGTATTTTCTAAAGAGACAAAAATCATAATTCTTGTCTTTCATTACTGGTGAGATTTGTAAATCGCCTTTTACGACAAAAATAGCCTTTCACAGCAAAATCACCTTCTACGGCACAAAACCGCCTTTCACTGCAAACAAAGAAAAAACTGCCTTTTACGGCATCCAAAAATCTTGTCTCTTTTCTTAAAAATATATGTGCAATGGAAAGTTAGAAAAAAGTTGATTTCCTTCTCTACTTGTGAAGGTGGATCTCTGGACCACCACTTCCAAATTACAGGTATAATAGAAAATCTAGCATACCTGTACAAAAAAAATGTTAATGCTCGCTTTTCTCCCTCCGCCGGCCCCCGGCAGCCTTGGGGCAGAGGTAGAGGAAAAAAGCCGGGTCCATCATGTAACATCTTGCCGTAGAACAACAACAAGATTGAAACAATGAGCTTCATCACAATCAAAATCCAGAACTGGAAGTGCCTGAAAATTTACAGGCCTCGTCCCCTGAAACTGTGACATCAGAACTCATGCTTCTTTCGACTATTCATCTTGAAGAAGCTCTGGTTGATTAAGTCTTCTTCAACAAAAACCCGGTCATCTGGTCCCAGATACCCAACCTTATAGGTAATGTATGGACTAATAAATTATTCAACAAAGAACAAAAGTTGTTGGATGTTGTTCAGGACTTGTTCCCGAAAAATGCTCCGTGCAAAGCAATCACTGAGGACGGCAATGCTGCCGCAGAGACGTCTTCAACAAATGAGAAACATCAACCTCTTGATCTCGAAGGTGATCTTCCAAATGAAGACCCTTCTCCTTAAGCTCTTAAAGTTGGTAGAGGTACCCGCTCTGACCGGGATTGCCATAAAAATTACAACTCACCTTCTTCTTCTACTTATGTAAATCCTTTGAGAAAACAAGTTGTAAACCCCCCAAGTGGCAACAATAATGAAAATGCAGGCCCCAAGGAGGCTTTCAAGTATGACTCAATTGAGCACTTTAAACACATACCTGCACGATTGCACATCCTAGATTTATTACAAATGTCTCGACACACTCGTGATAACTTCATTTCAGAACTGCAAATGCTGAATGCGGATGTTGACAAACATGCCCCACAAGTCCTACAAATTGAAATGGACTACAGGGTCAAAAAATCAGATACTTCCTCAAAGGGTGAAAAGAAGAAAACTAAGGGATCTTGCATCGAATGCCTCTCGGTTCAAAAAATAGCAATTGCAACCATCACCTTCCATAAGGAAGACCTCCTGCTAGGTGAGACAAGGCATAACCGACCCCTGTAATTCACAGGGTACATCAAGGAAATGTCAATACACAGAGTCCAGATCGACACAGGTTCTGCACTCAACCTCATCTCCAATTCAGATTTTATTTTGTTGGAGCAACTTAAGGGTTGATTATAATGTTGTGCCAACTAACATTGTGGTTGTAATGATTACTTTTTAAATGAAATTGCAATCGTTTCTTATTTTATGTGATCAATGTATCCACCCAAATCACAACCATATAAGTGACAACCAATAAAAATCCCTTAAACAGGCTTCATTCATTTAAAAGGACACATTTAATAGAGGATTGCCCCATAATAACCAATACAACAATGGTGTCTAACCAACCCAAATATATTGACAAAATGGTTAACTACCGATACACCAATTGTGACATAACTAACACAACCACATATCATGGCTCCCTCCTGTGGCTCAGGGTATCCGTCCTCGTTGGGGTCATGGGCTACTGGACATCATCTGGAGGAGCTCCCTGCAACACTCTATCAGCTCGCTCAAGTGCCTTGTTCATATCACCAGGGTTGTTCAGTTCAATCCCCTAAGAAAGATTGGTCGTAGTGATAAGTCCTTAAAAATGCAGAATTTCCTCATCATTTTAGAGTAATTAAGGACTTAATCATCAAATCATGGACCATTTTAGTAAAAAATTATGATTTTATGTTTTTGAGCATCAAAGTCTGAATTTGAGTCAAAATTCATTCAAAATTTGCATTTTCACATAAAATCATGAATTTCTCTATTTTTGGCATTAAAAGTCACAAATTTCTCATAACTTTTTAATCACACATGAAATGATGAATTTTCTTTGTACCATTGATTTAATTGAAGACAACTTGATAAAATAGTGACATTTTATGCATCTATTTAGTGTGAATTGGGCCCGCATCTTGCATAATTCCTTACCTATATGATTAGATTGTTCTTTGATCTTGCTTTTATTTTTTGTAGGGAATTTCAGAAATTGGGGCCCACGGAAGAGAATTGATGAATCAAATGCACCATGGACCCACCTTCCTTTGGCATGGATTCTAAGGTAGGGGCGGCCATGGTAGGGTCCGCTCTCATATGCAAAAAAAAAAAAAAAAATCAGATTTAATCTCTTGAAGATAAGTTCCAAATTTGCCGGCCATGAGATGATGAGGTGTCCTATCTACTCTCCAACAAATATTGCTTACATGTCAAGATGGATGACTAAGATTCAATTCAAGCCAAACAAAGAAGAAAAAAAAATTGCAAAAGAAAATCCCTCCAAGGTGAGGACGTCCAAGGCAAGAGAATTAAGGCTTGCACACTCATGTGGGGCCCATCATGTGTTCTAATTTGAGATACAAATCTGAATTTCAGATTTGAAATTATTTTAGCCAAGGCATGGGACGGTCCATGTTGTCTACACCCAAGTGGGGCCCATCATGTGTTACAAGTGCAATTAAAAATCTGAATTTTAGATTTGGTGCAAGATCTTTTGAAACTCAAAAGTTTCAACTTCAAAGCATTGGATAGTTCAAGATTGCATTCTTCCAAGTATGGCCCACTCCCATGTCATGTTTGGAATGAAATTAAATTCAGATTTGAAGACAATTTTAAGGTGGGCCATGCTAAGAGTTTTTTTCCAGCCATGAAGAGTTCAAAAGATTGGAAATCTTGCTAAGCAATCCAAGTTGGAAACAAATTGAAAGAGTGCAAGATTTGCACTAAGTTTATCTCCAAAAAGATAGACCTCAAGATTTGAAGTTTGCAGCCCAAGAATTATCCAAGAAGCATCACACGTCCAAGCACTCCATCCCATGATTTCACACATCCAAGATGGTCGTCCAAGAGCATCCAAAATTTATTTCAAATCTGAAATTTCAGATTTGAATTGATTCTTAACCAAAGTGGGACCCAAGAGAGGAAGTTGCGTGAGATAAGAACAATCCTATTTTTACTAGGATTGTGGGCCAACCCCTAGAAAATCTCTCAAAAACCCTCCTAATCCTAATCCAACTTGGACCCCATACTACTAATCCTTATCCAACCAAAACCTTGCAACCCAAGCTATCAAAAAAAATATAAAAAGAGCCCAAAAAGAGGGCTGGAAAAAACTACCATCTCCCCCATTCCCCTTGGACGACTAGCAACAATACTTTCCCATTTTTTATCACTTTTTTCTCCATCTCTCCCCTACCATCCTCACTCACCCAAGGCTCTCTAAGGCTACCACCACTTGGGTTTCTACTCCGTCGCGCCACCGCCGTTGCTATTGTCACTCCACCATCAGATCATCCTTGAAATCATCTTCCCTTGCTTGGATTTTAGATCGCGAAACGAGAGCCGATTGGATCGTCGTTCGAGACCGCGAGTCACTCTCCTCCGTTTAGTGTCTCTTATGTCTATGGTAAGGTTGGATGCACTTTATTTTTATTAAAAGAATTTTGTAATGGTTATTTGCTTGTAATGGGTCTTTCATTAATAAATCAAGTTTATGGGGTCTTGGTCTTCACCAATGAGTCAACATCGAATTTTTGTGCGTAGTGACAGTGCGCACTTGGTGCGGTGGTCTTGATTTTTCTTGATAACATTAAGCAAAGTAATTATTGTAAAGTTTTAGAATTAAAATCTAATTTCTTTATTCTCTGATTTTATTTTATTTTATTTTATTTTTTATTTTTTTTATGCACCTTAACAATTATTGCAATTGGTTGGGCTAATAATTCTTATGGTGATGCAATGGTTAGATTAGGTTTCTAGATTAGGATTTTAAGTTTCTTTGGTTGTAACTAATATTTCAAATTTGTAATTAATTTTTAATTCAATTAGAAAATTTGATTTGTATAGTTTTTTTTTAGGCTAGAACTAGTTTTTTTTCATTAGGACAGGTTTTGCGATAAATAAACTCTCCGTAGATCGATCCGGTTTCACCGGTTATTACTACAATCGCGGCCTTGCACTTGGGGCTACGATCACGTAGTATGCTTTGAGCGAGTGCGATGCGTTGCTATTGTTCCGCCAAGTTGTCAAGTTCATTTGGTTCATTGCGGACATCCACGACTGCATTAACATTGTCAGTTAGATGGATATCGGCTTGGTCGATCTGGGGAGCTCTAGTGCGTTGTACTCTATTCATCGATGTAGTCTTAACTCTCGAATTAATGGACGCGTCCATTCTGAAACAAAGTAGTTTGGTATGAATTAGCCAAATAAATTATTACAGAATTATGGTATGGAAAATCAAAATTTTGATTATGTTCAGCCCTGACCAACCGAACTACAAGCATACTATTTGGATATATCTTATCGAACAACATACATAATGTACGAATGTCACCGACCGAACATAATGATATTGTTCGAATATCATCCACCGAACGTAATACATGTCATTCGATTGTTCTGTCCTAACAAAAAATGAATGTTCAGCCTTGTAAATGCGAACAGATGCCAAACCAAAAAAAAAAAAAAACCATGCAAAACACAAAGATTGAGCGAGGGAGGGAGCCTTTAAGCATCTTAACCATTGAAGAATGCTCCAAAACTGAGAATCTAATGAAATGATGGGTGATAAGTGGAGAGAAGAACTACCCCAACTGTACGAAGGAGACGATTTCTTTCCTTGACGAACATGGAAACTGGGAATGAAAGGGAGGGAGGGAAGGAGAAGAAGAAAAGGGAGGAGGAGAAGAAGAAGGAGGAGGAGGGGGGAAGGCTTTTGCTCCAATCTCATCAGTTTTCCAGTCCATGACAAGAGTTTGCTTTAAACAGTGAATGAGAGGAAAGAAGGGAATGAGGGCACACACCGAGCAACTCTTAAATGGACAAAATGGAAAAAGGGAGAAGTGCACGGAGCAAAACTCTTTCGCTGAAGGAAGTGCACAGAGCAGAGATGTGCACCAAGCTACTTGGGATGTGCAATAGTGGCTCCCAATTCTTTTTCTTTTTTTTCGAAAACCCCTTATTATAATATATTATTTTTGTTTGAAGGGACTTTTTCTAGTATGGTAACTTAAACTCATCAATAACTCTCCTTCGTTACCAAACTGGGTAATTTTACCTATACGTTTTGTTCGGGCCTCAAGTGTAGAGTGCGATTGTACTAATAATCTAGTAAGTCAAAGTCGATCCACAAGGAGCAATGCTTTTTAAGAAAACCTTTCAACTTTGACCTATCCTAAATAAACACTAAATCTGGCATAAATGAAAACTAATTAAATTACATCAACTTTGCTAAAATAACTGAATGTAAAAAAAATAAAATTAAATACAATAATTTCCAAAAATAAAAACACTAATCTAAATAAAGAAACTTAATCTAGATAATACTAATTAAGTTAAAACCCGCAAAAGAATACACAAATCAAACAACCAATTTATTATAAGAAAAATCAAAACAAAGTTTCCTAAATTAGATCCCACTTACGAAGATCAATTTTTATGCAAATATGAATGATCTATATTGCCCTAAATGCTAACAATGCAAATCTAGAAAAGTTTTTAAAAAATCTAATGAATGCTGAAAATTTCTAAGTGTAGAAAAAACTGTGCACAGGCTTGTTTTCACTGGACTATACGACTGGCCTAAAATGATATGAACCTAAATCTAATGGCTGGGATCAATACTCTAATGATGCATGAACACAATAGAAAAAGAAGAATCGAAAAAGGACTTAAAACGAAAAAGATATGATCACCTAAAGATGCCTATTTGAATTGTTTTGTGTTAGAAATCTTATTGCAGGCTGTCCAACTACCCCTTTTTGGGCTATTGTTTACCCTACTTCCCAAACTTATTTTTCTCTGAAACTTTGGGGTTGCAAAGACTTGTTTCCAAATATTAATTCTGTAAAGTTTCGATGGAAACTATACTCGTTTACCTGATTCTCAAATCGCGCACTTTTAAGAGAAAAATAGCCTGAAACTGTTGTGACAACGCTGTCTTTTTCACGTTTAAGGTCCGAATTTAACCTTTCCAATCAATCAATAATCTTTAGTTTCCAACAACCAAACACAAGTTTAAATGAACTTCCTAAACCTAGTGCATGCAATGGGTACTTTCCAACCATAGACTATGCAAAGGCATAAATAAAAAGTTTCTACTAAACCTAAGAAGATGCAGTTCTAAACTTCTAAATAAAAAAAAAAATGTCTGCATAAACATTTAAGTAAATAACTAAAAAAATAAGAATAGTGGAAAAAATTAAAGCGGTAAATTATGCCCCCAATATCTAAAAACTTGACATAGGTCTAAGTATTGAAAATACGGGTTGTGTAGTTCTTCTCCTCTTTTCTCAGAGTAGGGAAAGATGCAAGTGACTTTAGAATTACATGATTTCTATCGACTTTGATTCGCCTCTTTTATTTTCAATCCCTAGATCTAAACATATGTTATATCATCTCCAATCATAACATATCAAAGATACTAGACAAGCAAAACATAAATCACTTACTCTAAGAAGAACTTGAGCACTTAGAATCAATCAAAGTTGTGTCTTATTCCTTGATCTTGAAGTACAAAAAATTAATGTTCTCTCCTTTTCATTCTCTCAACATGGCCTCTCAACCTATGTCTAAAAGAATTAGAAGAAAGAAGAAGAAGAACGGGACTTAGAGAGAGAAAGGAGTGGAGTGGAATGGAATGGAGAGAGAGCCTCCAACATGATCTCCCAAGGTCATGCACGTCCAGTACCTCTTCATGGGCTGATTTTATTGTGTGTGATGCCTCCTCTTTTGCTAAGAATCTCCTCTATTTTAGGGACCTGTTTCCTAATGTATAGAGATTTATTGCTTAGGCTTCAAGCTAGGCTTCATACTTGGAAAGAATTTGTCTTTGTGAGGATTTGTTGCTAATTGCAATTTCTTAGAGAACAGTCATTTCCTTATAGAGTCCCAAAATATTTCTTAAAAATTGCAAGTAGTGTAGATAAAAGAAACTTTTCAAATATGGAGATTTCTTGCAATTCCTACCTAAAACTGTAGCAGACAATTTCCTGAGGTCATATCTCCCTCAATATAGCTCTGATTTACACAATCTTAGGCTCCATGGATATTTACTCGAAAAAAGCTTGCCAACGGTGGCTAGATTGCACCGATCCAACACTCGGTTTGAGAATTATGGCCATTTTAAGTTGCTGCCCCTGAAAAATCCGGGAATAATTTTGCACAAATGGAAACTTCTATGTTAGCATGCAATGGGGTGTGTGGGACCCATGTTGGACGTCCAAGGCATGCTTGGACTCTTTCCTTGCTTGCATATTTGACTTTCCTTTGACCTCTCTTCTCAAATTTCATTAATGTGGGTCTCATGTTGAGTTTTCCTACAAATTGAAAAAAATAAATTTAACATTAATTACGTGTAAGAAAATAAACATAAATCATGCATTGGACCCTACATGCCTAATGTCGCACCCAAATGACAAACTTTCCAAAAATAGCACATGGTGCCAAAAATAGTAGGTATACATTGATGAAGCAAAAAAAAAAAAAAAAAGAACTGATTTTAGGGTGATAAATGAGATGAAAAACTTTAATTTCAAAAAAGTCATCCAATTTAATGAATTTTGACAAACTTTGACCATTTTCCCAAAAAATCCCCAAATACACATAATCATAAAATTAAGTGCAATTCTATGCAATTAAACTTAATTAAGTCCACAAATGCTCATGAAATGATGACCTAATGACCTAATTTTGTGGACTTATCACGTTCTCTGTACCGTCCGTACCCTTGTGCAAGCCAAAAGGCGATTTGTTGTTTGTGATATCACAACTTATTAACTTGTGATATCGCAACTCGAAAAACCCTTTTCATCATTCTATCCCTCTCTGTTTCGACTATTCCTCATTTTCACCTGCTGTAACTCTTTCCCCGAGCCGATTTCACCCTCCTCCTCCCTCGCCAACCTATTTGCAAATACGCAAGGCCCCCAACGTCCATTCGATGTCGATGAATCATCATGGTCTCCATTGCCTCCATCGACTAGGGATTTTTGGCCTCCATTGTTTCACAATCTGGGTGTTCCTGAGCTTAGTGTTGTTGCAGTCGCCCTTGTTGAACCTACTAATCCTTTTTCCCTCTCTTTTAGCGAGATTACGGTCTTCTCTTCCCTTTACCTCTATCTCTTTCTATTTATCTCTTCTTGTGGGTTTAGAAAACCTTAAATGCTCTTGAACCCTTTCTGGCAAAAATAAATAAAGAAGAAGAAGAAATCTAGAGCATCAGAGTTCTGCATCTCTACTTTCAGTGAATTAGAGTCACCCTGCAACTTTTCTCTTTCATCACCGTGAACTAGTTGTTATAGCTTTTTAAGGCATTGAGCCAAAGCTTCAACTTGCTTGCAAATTTCTTGAATCTCCAAGTCTTTGGGATGCTATTGTTGGTCTTTACCATCCATATGAATCATTCTCAACATGCACTCTGCGTGTCATGTTCATGTTTGGAACAACACATCCCCAAAACTCTCTCTCTCTCTCTCTCCACAACAATGAATTCAAAACTCTATCTAATAAATTAGACTAACAATGCTTACTAACATCTACAAGAAATCCTTTCTTTAAAATTTTTTCCAAGGATATCTTTAATTATAGGTTTTCTAAACACATAATTATCTTAGCTATAAAGATATAACAATCTAAGTCAACTCCATGCATTCTCAGTAACTGAAAGTAACTTGAAATCGGATACTTTCGGGATAAGAACGTTCTAGAATAAATGCAAAATAGGTTTTAAAATTTCAAATATTATTAAAATCTAACTGCACAGAACAAAATACTCTATGGCTGTGCAAATTGTTATGTCTGACTACTTTTATGAAATTTAATAAATTACAAGTGACAGTATTCGGTACAGTTGTAAGATCTTAACCATTTATCTAATGAATGAGTATGGTACAGTTGTAAGATCTTAACTATTCATCTAATGACTATCACCGTTCGTTGAGAATGTGGCAGGAGATTCACTTACTATATATAGCAATAGGTTGAGGTTCACTCATAGAGAATGGGAAGTAAGGAACCCAAGCTAAATACGAAAGCAATAGAAGAGAATGAGATTTTAAACAAAAATACATTTATTGACTTTTAATATAACGTTTTATGCGATATCATAATATAAATTGAGATATTGCAAGTTAATAACTTGCAATATTGTTGTGACATCGCCAACAAAAAATTCAGTCTTTTGGCCTGCACAGGAATACGGACGGTATAAATAACGTGCATGTAATATGTACGATTTGGTAATAAGGGGAGTTATTGATGAGTTAGGAAAGTGCATATAAAAAATCCCCTGTATGCGTCCTATTTGTCTCCGGGCTCCGATGACTGGGCATTATTGATTGCTGGTTTAGACGACTTCCCAATTCACTCTGTTTCTTGTCCAATCCCACTCTCTTTCCCCCAATGCCAGTGGCAATAACCTTGTCTTTTGACCCATCCATCCTCTATTGAAAATGGAATTCATGGAATCACTTTTCCTCTTCCTCGCTGTGGAACCCTAGAAAAAAGAAGAAAGAGAGAAGAAGGGAAGAGAAATGGAGGCTTTGGCGGAAGGATTGTGGGGTCTGGCAGATCTTCACGAGAGCAAGGGAGAGACCGGGAAAGCGGTGAAGTGCCTGGAGGCCATCTGCCAAAGCCACGTGTCATTCCTCCCAATCGTCGAGATCAAAACCCGCCTTCGCATCGCCACCATCCTTCTCAAGCGCTCCCACAACGTCAACCACGCCAAGGCCCACCTCGAGCGCTCGGTCAGCTCCCTCTCCTTTCTGTCTCTTGCAAACGTGCACTGCTCTTTGGATGTTTAGAGAAAGCACTTTCCTTATTAGGAGCATGTTTGTGTGACACTGATTTCATTTCATGTTTTTTCCTCTGTTGTAATTGTAGGCTTCATTGTTGTATTGTTTTCTTTCCTACTGTTTGGTGGCACAAAATTGGCTTCATTGTTGTATCAGGTCTGTGCTTTCTGCAAATATTGTGGAAAATGCTTCCATTCAGCAAATTGCAAAAGCATAAAATTCGATCAGGGAAGTCCAAAGAACACAAACATGCCCTAGGGAATACTTTGCCCCTATTTAGTTGATTTTGTGTTTTTGGACAGCGGGGACCACTTGGTGGTGTTTTTCTCCCCTTGTTAGGGAAAGCAATAACTTTTCAATTTAAAGTGTTGGATACTGCATGGAATTTTGGGGCTGTTCGTTTGCTTGGAATTGCATTCCTGGGAATTCGTGGTAAAATATGTTGCAACAATGGATATTAAAGAGGTAAGTAGTGAAGGATATAACGTGGAAATGTAGATTGGGTCCCCATTTTCCTAGGATTTGATTTATTACGGTGATGGCTGCATATTCATTTTCCATATGCTGTTAATTTATTTTCCATTAAAGGGGAGATTATTCTATGGCCATTTATGGATCGCTGCCTTTGTTTCTACAATTTCAATCACATTTAGGAATTCATTTCCTAGAATTCCTAGGAATTCAATGCATGCAAACATATTGGCCCTCAGCATATTTAACCAGTGGAAAACTCTCATATGGAAAGACACCAAAAAAAAAGAAAAAAAGAAAAAGAAAAAGAAAAAAACTGTTCCCTCAAAGCCATTTTCATTTTCAGCCCTAGGGAATTCTTTGTCCCTGTTTAGTTGTTTTGATCTAAATGGGATCCTGGCAGTTTTATTTTTATTTTTTTGTTGATCTGTTCAAAACAAGAGGGAGAGTCCTTGTCAATATGTAGTGATTCAGAGAGCTACAAATCAAAGTTTTAATATGTATATTTTAATCAATTAGTTTCAGTAATCCATTGATTTTGACTATGAATCTTATCCCCGCCTTACTTTGGAAAAAAAGGGGGGCTCTAACCTTGTTCATATTTGTTTCAGATTTTCCAAAAATCTTAATGATGTATAACTGTTGGATTCTTTTTTTTTTTTTTCCCTTTTTTAGAAGTGGGGACTACTTTGTGGTATTTTCTCTACTTCTTATGCCAATAATTTTTTTCCCATTTTAATCATGTTATATGGAACTTTAGTTTTATTTAGTGGACATGAAACAAGAGCAATGTGAAAAGGTGAGGTTCTTTGTTGGTTTCTGATCATATCTTGAGGAGACTCCCTTCACTTTCCCCAAGAAGCTCGAGCAATTTAGGTTATTTGTATTGTTTTATGTCTATTTAAGATTCTTAAGCTTTTGCGAACATGTGTGAGTGGTGTCATGTGTAGCATGTTGGTGATTTGTTATGGTTGCTATTTCATTTTAGAGTCTTAGGTGCCATTTGGAAAGTTTAAGAATAGCTCTATTTGTCTTAGAGCTGATCCAAACAGATGTTTGGGTGCTTTAAACTGATTGGGAAATTTCACTCTACTAGGAAGTGTGCCCTAACCAAATTTCACTCTAATAGAAAATAGGGCCCTAGCCAAATTTCTCTCCAATAGGAAATAGGGCACTAGCAAGTTTCACTCCATTAGGAAATGGTCCCTAACCAAATTTCTCTTTAAATCTTAAAGTTGTTTTATATTTTTCTATTTATAAAAATAGAAAGATAGAATTAGAACTGAGTGCTTTTAGGAGCATTTCGGGTAGCATCAATAGGTGATAGAATACAAGAAACTCGTGAGATGGTTTGGACGTGTCCAATGTAGGTTAGCAATAATAGATTTGAAGAAGTGCAACCTATTTGAGTATTTGGTTCAGGATAGATCGGAATGGAGAAACATAATTCATGTAGCCAACTCCGATATAGTTGGGACAAACACAAGACTTTAACATTTTGATGTTGATGATGATTCTTCTATATATATATTATATAATTTTTATGAAATGTAACTGATCATTTTATTGAAATTCCGACTCGGCCAAAACATTTTGGTTTGAAGGCCAAACTGACATGTTGTTTGAAACGAAATTCTCATTTATGGTTGAGAAGTCAATTCATTGCCAATATATTTTCAGCTTTCCAATCGCCATACCTTGGATCATTAAATGGTGGTTCCAAAATGGTGGTTCCATTTTTTTCTTTTTTCTTTTTTTTTTCTTTTTTTTGAATGGTGACTTTTTATTAATCAAAAGGAAATATAGTATAGGAGTATATTGTAAGAGCACTGATATCTACCAGCTAAATGCAAAGCCACCTAAAAGGAGGGGAAAAAAAAGACAATGAATCATCAGCAGAATAAAATCACCATTTGCCATCTAGCCAAATAACCACTTTGTGTATATATGTTTTTTCTGATGGTAACTGTTCACTAGAAAGAGGCTTAAACAATAAAAGAGAAATATACTAACAAGCTATCACCAAAAGGAAAGAGAAAAAGCCAAGAAATATAAAGCTAAAGAAGCTAAGAGTCAACAAGAAAGCATCAAACTTTGCCTTGAGACCCCTTCTTTTGCTAGACCATCTGCTGCTTTACTGGCCAATTGTAATACATGGGAGAGGGAAGCATTGAGTTTTCAAGCTATATCTAACGACCTCTTCCAATTCATCCAATAAATTCCATCGAGGATTGCTACATTCAAACGCCCATCTAATGACAAATTTCAAGTCATCTTCCACCAACAAGCCATCTAGATTAAGGCGAGAAGCCTCCCCAACCCAGTTCTTAAGCCAAGCAACTCTGCCTTATTTATAGAGCAAAAAGCTACTGGACCTGAGAAGGATAACAGGATAGGTGCAAGATCATCCTGAATGATGCTGCCTGTACTTGCCCGACCCATATTTCTCGTAGCACTACTATTAAAACTCAACTTGAACCTCCCCGGAGGAGAAGGGAAACAGCTAGGCTTCATCTGGAATGAGAGACTGTTGAGGAAACAACCAATGTCTTCCAATTTGAGATAATTGCTGAAATGGCTGAATGTTTAAACTAGGGGAGTTGAGATATCAAAGAGGCTGCAAAATATCTAACCTTATCAATTAAAATTTCCATATAACACTTACCTTCAAAACACCCTAGATTCCTCTGCCTCCAAATCACCCATATTGAAGACACGAAAGCAACCCTCCACATGATTCTTCCCATTGATGAACCTGCTGCTAGCTTCCAAGCCTCATATGACAAAGAGAGACCGATGGAATGCCCAGTTTCATTCGAATCATCCATGCACTGAACTCCATACAGTAAGAGCCACTCTGCACTTAAGGAATAAGTGGTCCACCATCTTCTCATCTGCAAGGCACATGGATAAAGCATTCACAACGATTTTCTTTTGTTTGCGCAAATTATCCATTGTAAACACCTCCCCTCAATATGATCCGAGCAAAAGCCATAACCGTTGGTGGGTCATTTGTCATGGCCCGGAACCCGGGGCCCTTTGAATTCCGCGTCAAGGCTTATAAAAGTATTGCATCACATACACATGTCAAGTCCATTTGCATAATATTTGCATAATAAAATTCCAGGCATTTACCTAATTAGTACGATTACTTAATAATATTCCAGCCCCGGAATCAGTGTCTGGGGTATTATATCATTTGATTTCCAAAGGCTGAAAAGAGTATTAACTGTAACCGACCTAGTTAATACCGAGAAGAAATAGGCCATTTTTGGATGCCGTCCAAATTCCTCTATCTTTTCTTTCTCCAGGAATGTAGACCTGACAAAGCAAATTCATTAAAGATGTGAGCTGTTCTCCTTCCAGATATGTCAGATTTCTTCTGAAATTGGGGCCTCATACCATATGACCACCTCTTCTTTCCATGGTTGAACTTAAGTGTAGCCTAGGCATCCTGAGCACACTTGAATAGATTGGGGGAATTCATTTGCCAAAGAATTGTCCCTGATCCACTTTTCAAGCCAAAAGTAGATCTTCTCTCCTGATCCCACTCGATATCTAATATCTCTCCGTAAAGACCACTTTGTATATTGCTCTTTCCTTTGAACAAATTTACTGCAATCCTATTGCTTGGATTAAGAATTTCTGAAATTGGAGATCAAAGGAACCCTCTCCCTCAGACATAAAATCTGTACTGTGTCTATAAGAACGTTCCAGTATTAACTAATCCCTTGCACATAAAGCTTACTGCCAAACAAATGAAAAACATGTTGATAAGGTTTAACACTTCCCACCATTCAAAAAAAAAGAAAAAAAGAGAAGGGTTTAACACTTCTCAAAAAATCCCGTACTCTTCCCAAAAGCTTAGTAAACAGTTACTAAAGGTGTTAGTTAACTCACATTTACCTCACTGAAGGAACCCCAAAGGGCATACAAACTTTATTTTTTGACTTTCCCTAACTTTTGGTGCCAGCATCAGCAATCACCTGTTGATGTCAGCCCTAGAAAGCTGTATGGCAACCTATATGACACATACAGTCTTTCTCCTATCTTCTTTTAGTTTCTTCTTGTCAAGATAGTGGGTCGGTTCAGGTCGTTGGGTCAGCCCAATTTATTGGGCCAACCCAAACTCAAACCGAGCACATTTGACCCAGTCATGGGACAAATCTGTACAACTATTCTTCATTATTTTTATCAATTGTATTTCCATTTATAGCTAGCGTATCACCCAATCAATGGGTCATTATAGAATGTAAATCATGCAATCAATGGGTCAAACTTACTGTATTTAAACTTAGTAGGTTATTTAAGGTCATGATGGCATCACAATGGATCCATTGAATTTTACCCAATATTTACTGTTTGTCTTGTTCTTTTTGTAATTGCTTTGATACCATGTTAATAACCAGTAACACCAAGACTGGGTGTATATAAATGGAAATACAACTGATAAAAATAATGAATAATAGCTGTACAGATTTGTCCCATGACGGGGTCAAATGGGCTTGGTTTGAGTTTGGGTTGGCCCAATAAATTGAGTTGACCCAACGGGCTGAACCGACCCACTATCTTTACAATTCTACCTTTTAGCAATGCCCTGGTTGCAAGTTGGAAGAATTAAAGTGGAAAAATCCAAGTCTTTTTAGAAAAAGGAATGAAAAAGTTACTAAAGCCGAGAAGAAGATGAGAAAAGAGAGAAAGAAACAGAGCAATCTAGGCTGGCTGTCCAGTTTTACTGGCTGATCAGCCCTCTATATTTATTTCATTAAAATTTTGAGTATTTACAAAAAACCCTGCAATCGTAAATTTTTCCCTGAACAATAGAAATAAATAGTAAAATATTCGTGTACTAATCTTTGACAATGATCCAAACCATGGTAGCTGACTGTATTTTTTGAATTTTTTGTGAATAGGACGGTCTCAGGTTTTTTAGGTCACTGTCCCAATCTCTTCATCTATGAACTTCCTCCTGATTTTTCTAATCTCAACATTAACTATTGGACGTTCTCAGAATTGTGCTAAAGTAGTATCCTGATCTTCCTGCATTTATTGATTTCTGTGAAGCGTCTGCCGACATTCTTCTGATTCTGTTTCAGACCACAGTGCATAATAGGTTCTTGAGCTTCCCAGATGGATCATTTGTAAATTTACTTTGCAGTTTTATTAATATGTACTTGGCAATCTTGAGTTCAAACTATTTCTTGTGTGCCATATGCTTGTTTTCAGTGATACCATGTTTCAATGTTACTGATGGCTTTATTGGTATCCATATGTTCGATCTGCTGATGGACAGTATGTGTTTAAATATGCAGCAATTGCTTTTGAAGTCAATCCCTTCATGCTTTGAACTTAAGTGCAGAGCATACAGCTTGTTAAGCCAGTGCTATCATCTTGTTGGTGCCATCCCTCCTCAGAAGCAGATCTTAAACAAGGGGCTGGAGCTGGCTGCATCTTCTGGACAAGGGTACACATCATATTTTATATTATTATCAGTGTCCTTATATTTTGTGGGGTCTGTGTGCCCCGATGTTACACTAGCTTGGACTGGTTATTCCATCATAACCAGATCCTACAAAATCTCCATGTTTGTTATTTCAAGTTGTTCATTCATGCAGATGTTGACATGCTCATGAAATAGCCCTGCCATCCCATATCTTGGCTCCAATACCCTCATAGTCCCTACTGGTACCTGACAGGCAATTTCTTAGTGTGTTGGCCATGTAATTAGGGTCTGTAATGGTTAGCTTTGGCCATTCATGATAGTATTCCAAGGATTGAAGAGGGTCTATCAAATGTGAGACACATCCTATAGATTTATTTGGTAAATAGTGCTGGTGCAATAGGAAGAATGCGTAATACAAAGTCTTGAAAGTAGAAAAATGATGAGGGCAGTTGCAAAGTATGGAGACATTTGATTGATGCAGGATCGATCCCTTGAGAGTCAGTACTTGGGGTTTCTTAAAAGATAAACCTAGGTACCCTTGGAGTCAGCACCAGGCTCTTGGAGTGATAGCTAAAAGGTTTTGGTTGGAGTCATCTCTTGCTAGAGAAAGCTGTAAACCAAAAATTAAGTCTGAATCTTATTAATTATGGTTGAATATTTATGAACATATATAAAAACATAAAAAAAACTGGTGTTCGCTGCATGACTTAGGACATAATTCTAACTAGGATACAATTCTTCCCATTCTCTTTCCCGTTTCTAATGGTGAAGCACAATAGGACTTTTTTACTTAATCAAGCAACTTAAGAAATAAGAAGCAATTACTTATATAACATAACTAGCCTAGGACCTAATAAAGAGAATTTCTATAAGGTTTTCATATAACATCGGTCCTAGCTCCAATCTTACTCTTAAACTTCACAACGGAATGGAAAATATCTAACCTAGCAGGTCTTGCGCCGAAATCATAAATCCCCTATATATATATTTGAATGGTATAAATCCCCTATATTTGACTTTGAAACATGTGGGACTTCCCTTTGAATCTTTGCATCTTTAGGATTGCCATCAGTGAGTTTGTGGTGCGGACAACGGAGGTAGAGGTGCGGAAGGGCGATGAAGATAGAAAAGATAGGGAAGATGATACCTTTTCTTGGCCTCTCACCAAACTCGATCCTGAGGCATTACGTCAGATGAGCAAGGTAGGGCTCAGAAGACTTAGAATTTGGGCTCTCACCAAACTCCAATCCAGGAGGCATTAGGGATTTCTTGGAAGAGAACTCGAAGAAAACTCATTTTCATTAATCATCAATCATTCATTTCCTAGCCAAAGAAGCTTTACATCATTATATAGGAAAATAAATAACCCTAAGACTAATCTGGACCATCCAAACACACTGATGGTCAGGATTAAAACATCCTAATAAGCAACCTAAAATATAATTAAAGGCCTAAACAACATAAAATCAAATGGGCTGGGCCCAAAGGCTTGGACAGCATAGTTGGGTTGGGCTCATTGGAGGTCAACCCATGGGGGACTATGGGCTTGTCCTGCATCAATTTCTCCCTTTCTTGGAGAAAACTCGACCTCGAGTTTTATAGAAGTCCTCTAGGATCAAATATCAAGCATACAAATCCTCGATGTGCTTCTTGGTCTTCCACCTCTTGGCATGACTTGGAGGGTGGAATCGATACTTTCAACTTCAGGCATGTCTTCCACATAGATGTCAAATGGGGAATCCATTGCTTCTTAAATCGGGAACTTGCTTTTGAGTAAGATCTAAACATCTGATGCATCAACTTCTGAATTTCAGCTGGGTGCACACAATCTCCATGCATTAATGATCGATCTCCGAAGACGAAGTCAATATGTGGGACTGCAATCACTTGATTTTGATTCGCAACCTCTTGATTAATGGCTTGCTCTTCTGATGCTTTAGTTGGCTGTTTTGGAAGTGTACTTGCTATAGATTCTTCTATCAGAAGCTCAGTTGGCTTACATACTACTTCCAATTTTTCAATGTGCTGGTCTCCTTCTTGAGTTGCTCGCACTTGTTGATAAACATTGTCCAAAGAAGAAATTTCGGAGACAACTGTATTGATGGAAGTTTCTGGATGTTGTTCTTGTACCTCAATGTTCATATTGGCATCATGGTGATCTCCCATATCATCTTGACTAGACCTCTGAAATTTCTCAACGGGTGTAGTGATTGCCTCAGGTTGCTCCTGTAAAGCGATCATTTGTGCAAACAAGTCTTGTATTTGTTTGGCAAGTTGATTGAAGGTAGCCGTAGCAACTTGGGCATAAACTTGGGAGGAAACATGAATTGGCTTCTCAAAATCAGTATTGATTTCATTAGCAACAGTCTCCAAAATATGTGTTCTTGTGGATTGTTGAGATTCTCTTGCTAGAGCCTTAGAAATTTCTATGCGGGACCGATTAAGCTTGCGTTCAACACGAATTGCTTCTCCATGTGCTTCATACAGCGTCACACAGCCTCTCATGTTTTCCAATATGCTTGGTCTCAAGCCTCTGAGAAAGCTAAGGCAATAATGTGTGTCATCTTCAACTAATTGACATATTTGTCGCAGCCATGAAAATTTATCATAATATTCATCAATTGTCAGTTCTCCTTGTTGCAAATTCAAGAATCGTAGAAAATAGACTATGTTCTTGTGATACCAATATCCATACTTACGCCTGTACTGTACACTTTGAATTTTATTGAAAGATTCAATGCGTTCCAACTTCATATTGACTTGAATGTTCAATGAAAAAAACTTTGAACCGACCTTCTTTGGAAATATGAATGTCTGGAGCGTGCAGGAGAAATTGGATCAGAGATCAGATTCCAAATGGCTTCAAATCTGACCCGATTTGTACATCTTACTGACTGGAATACTGATGCAACCTAGGGTTAGGATGCAAGTGTTGGGGCACAATTACGGTTCCACAGGAACAATCACACGGTAAAGTGAGCTCTCCAACATTAAACCCACAAAACGAGAATTTTCTATTAACTCAATCTCTGAGATTACCAATCTACAATGTCATATTTATAAGAAAAGAAGCTTAACGGCTAAGAAAGCAATCTTAATCAAACTAGGAAACCAAATAATAATCCTATTAGAAACTAATCCTAAATGCAACTTCTTAAATAAAAATTAGAAACTATTAACAATTAATAAAGAATTCCTTAGACTTGCTTGGGTCCCACAATTGGACCATGAGTTTTGCCCCAACGTAGGGATGTCAAATGGGCCGGGCCACGGGCCGTGTTGGGCCGAGGGTCCTTGGCTCGTTGGCCCATTTGGCACGGCCCGCCAGGAGGATGGTGGGTTGCACCCAGCGGCCCTCCAGGACCGCCATGAGCGGCCCGCCAGGCACGACAGGCCTGGCCCGCTAGGCACGGCCCGCCTGGCCCGCTCAAAAATGACTTTTTAAAAAAATTATCCATTTTACCCCCCAACAGCCATAAAACGGTCATATAAGGGGTATTTTGTGTCCTTTTCAATTTTACGAAGTCTATAAATACTCGAACCCTTGAATTCAAATCCCACCAAAATCCTACTAACAAGATAATGTTATGTAAGGGGTTCATTTCTTTAAATCACTTTGGAGCTGAGTTGGCAATAGAAGGTGCACTTATCAATTGAACCACACAATGGGCCTTGGTACTAGTCAATGTTTTAAAGATCGAATTTGACCGGCTGTTGTGAATTGCTTTGATTGAACTAGAACTGTTGTATGTTGTGATTTGGTTCAACAAATTTGGCTCATTTATTAAGCATTGGCCAACAGTAACATTGGAAAAAAAAAAAATGAAAGTAAAACTCACATTTTAAATTTGTATTAATTTCATTTCTGAAAGCCTTAAAATATAACTTTTCTTCATTCTTTTTTTTGTAATAAAAAAATGGTTATCATTTTATAAAGAGAGAGACTTTGGGTGAGTCCAGATCCTTTGTGTAGGCCTAATTAGTGAAAGTGGGAAAGATCTAATCTCCTTGGGAGGCGGAGAAGTGTGATAAAGTTTTTTAAAAATTTCTCAAAATATATAATAAACTCCATTGGCAAGCTAAATTTCAAGTCGATTTATAATTTTAATACCGAAAATGAAAAAAATTAATCGAAAAAAAAATTAAAGGAGGCATGCCCAGCACGGCGGGCACGAAGGGCCGGCACGGCCCGTTTGACATGCCTACCCGAACGGATAGATATAGCTGTTGTATCATTCTCCCCAGGTTGGAAAAGAGTTCGACCTCGAACTCAACTCTTCTTCTTGATGTTGCTTTTGTAAATAGTGTGCACTTGAAGCGCTTCCTGGATGAGGCGAGAACTTGACCCTTTCTTTGGTGGTGCCAGCTTCATAGGACAGAGTGTTACTTGGTTTTTACCATGCATGAATGTGTACGTGTTGTCAAGCATTCCATTAGTACCATTCTTGTCATACTTCCATGAACGACCCAACAAGATATCACAACTATCCATGGGTACCACATTACACCAAACTGTATCTGTATAGTCTTCTCCTACAGAAAAGGTAACGGGACATGTATACTGTACTTGCATTTCATCACCTGTCATTAACCACCTAGCAAAATAAGGACGATGATGCTTTCAAACTTTCAGCTGCAATCGATCCACAAGAGCTTGAGATATAATGTTCTGAGAACTTCCTCCATCAATAACTAGTATGCATTCTTGACCCTGGACTGTTCCTCTGGAGCGGAAAATAGTTTCTCGCAACCATTTCTTCTCAGTAATTAATAGAGTGTCAGTAATTACCATGAGAAAATCAATATCCTCCTCGGGCAGAATGTCTTGCACTTTCTCTATGTCATTCTCTTTAGGATCATCATCTGGTGTATATTTCACATTACTTTCATTCTCAATGAGGTGGATGCGTTTTGGACACTCCCCTGCACGATTCCCTTGTTGTTTACAATTATAGCATGTAATCCTATTTTGACCTTCGGGCTTGGTGAAAACTTTCTCCGAGGAATCACTCGGTTTAAACCCTACAATTGAGGAATTCTTCTGCATAATCCATTTAGATGCATTAAGTTTTCTGGCTTGATGGTTTGCAATCCCCTCAGCCTCCCTCAGCCTTGATAGCATGCTAAACAATTTCATCAACATTATCAAAATGTTTGAATGCGAGGATATCTTGTATGTCAAGTGTAAACCCATTAAAATATCGGTCAACTAAGACATCCTCCTCTTCATCTAAACCACAACAGGCTTGCATGGTCATAAATTCCTCATAATACTCAACAACTGTCTTAGATCCTTGTTTCAAATATTGAAAACTTGCACGCAGATCTCTGGAGTAATTGACAGGGAGGAATTTTTGCTTCAACAGATTTTTCATCTCGGTCTATGTGTCAACGTGGTCAATTTGTTGGTTTCTTCTCTTCCTCTGCAACTCGGCCCACCATATTGCAGCATAATTGCGAAATCGAGTTGCCACTAGTGTGATCTTATGACCATCCGTTATTGGTTTGTGTGCAAAAATATTTTCAACACACACTAAGCAATCCATGAATTCATCTGGTTTCAGTTTTCCATCATATTCGGGAATCACGAGTTTAATACCCAAATCATAATCAACATTGACTGCATGTGGATCTCGTTGATTCCGATTTTGTCTTCCATCATCCCGATGATTTTCCTCACGCCGATTAGTTTCCAAATTAGTTAATCGGATTTCAATTCTTTCAAGAGACTCTTGGATTTGAGCTTGCATTTGAATCATTGTTGCGGATAATTGATTAACAGTTACCGATAATGCCGCAATGACGCTACTCAAATCATCATCATTGTGAAAGGAAGACTTTACGTCAACCTGCTTCTTTGGTGGCATCTTTGGTTAATGAAAATTTAAAATTTCTGACTGACCTGATGTGTAGATCTGCTTTCCACGATCACGCTGGTGAAAACGGATCAGAAATCTGAGATTGGATGAGTCCGGTATCGCGAAAAGACGATCTGACCTTTGATCGTGGTCAAACCTGGGCCTTTAAGTCTCTGCTGATATTAGAAGTGGTGGCACTAAGGTTGTCCTGCAGATCAGACCTGGGCTTGAAGATCAGATCTGGCCGAATATGAAAACCAGGCCCAAACTAAGTTGTAAGGCAGTACACGTGTGGACTGTGGAGCACACTTGCCTTGGTCGTCGTGCCATTACAAAATAACAGAAAGGGTTTTCAAAACCCCTTTTTGCCGTATAGTCTTCAATGAAGAGGAAGGAACGAACGAAGAAGAAAGAAGAAGGCGCGGCTGGCGATGACAATGGTGAGCGGTTGGTGGCCGGAAGCAAGGCAAGGGGCGGCGTTGCTGGTGATCGACCGGTGCATGGTACCGTCTCTTACCTTCTATTCTCTCTTCTTTGTTCTTCTTCTTTCTTTGCTCTTTTTTTTTTTTTTTTTACTCTAGGTTGGGTTTTGGATTGAGAATGGGGAACGGTTTTGGAGATTGATAGACAGTGAAGGGTAATGGGTTCAGCAGGTTAGGGGTTTCGGTGAGTTGCTTGGAACTAGAATTGGGGAGGCGTCTGGTTTTCGGGTGGTCGGGGTTGTCGGACGGTGGAGAAGATAGGGATTTGGAAAAGGGGAGACAGAAGGTGTGGGCTGGGTGGGGTGCTGAAAGGTTTTGGGTTTTCTTTTTTTTTTTGGATTCGAAATGGAGATGGTTCGATGACTGGGTTGGATGGGTTCAGGGATTTGGTGTTGACGAAGATGGAGATTGGGAAGAGGTTGTTGCTAGGAGAAGGGTTAGGTGGGGTTCGGCTGGCAGGGATGAGGGTATGTAGAGGGGACTGATGAAGGGAGAGGAAAGCATAATGAAATGAGGGATAGGGGTAGTCACGTCGATTGATCGTGATGATCGTTCGGCTCTGATACCAAATTGATGCAACCTAGGGTTAGGATGCAAGTGCCGGGGCACAATTACGGTTCCACAGGAACAATCACACGGTGAAGAGAGCTCTCCAATGTTTAACCCACAAAACGGGAATTTTCTATTAACTCAATCTCTGAGATTACCAATCTACAATGTCATATTTATAAGAAAAGAAGCTTAAGAGCTAAGAAAGCAATCTTAATCAAACTAGGAAACCAAATAATAATCCTATTAGAAACTAATCCTAAATGCAACTTATTAAATAAAAATTAGAAACTATTAACAATTAATAAAGAATTCCTTAAACTTGCTTGGGTCCCACAATTGGACCATTAGTCTTGCCCCGACAGATAGATAGGGCTGCTGCATTAAATACATGGTGAAGATAGATTTTGGATCTAACTTTAGATGATCAAAGTATCAATAAATTAATTTGAGCTGACCGATTTGTTCAAAGCATGCCTGGATCTAGCTGAAGTCAATGATGCTGGCTACGATTGCTCTTGCTTGGATCTGCTGCAATTTCTCTCTCTCTCTCTCATTATTATTATTATTAATTTTTTTTTTTTTTTTTGTTATGCTGATTCGGATTTGGGCCTAATCCTGAACTTAGGCCCAAATGGGCATTGTTGCTGTTGTTGGACTGGGCCAAACTCAAATTCAGGCCTAGCTGGGCTTGTCCTGCTAGCGGGTCGAATTGATCTGAACTAAAGCCCACTGTTGGGCTCAACACGTGCAACTATTTGTAGCCACGTGCAGGATCTTTTGCACTGAAGACCATGCCCGGGAGAAAGAAAAGGGGCCTCGACCCTTTCTTCTTCGTTTTCTATACTTAGATGATTAACTATGCAGGAGAAGATGGCACTGGTGTGATCATGGGGTGGCCCCAGTGAAGGGGTGCTGGGGCTTCGACAACGACAACGATGCCAGTGGCTGGTGGTGAGCATGGCGATCACTGGTGATGCCTTGCTGGCTGCAGCGATGGTGATGGACACCTCCGATGGTGCCAGGTACACTGCTGCCCTCTTCTCTTTCTTCTTCTTCTTCTTCTTTCTGCTCCCTTTTTTTTTCTTCTCTCTGTTCTCTTCTACTTTCTGTTCTTCTTTCTTTCTGCTCTTTTTTTTTTTCCTTCTTCTGGTTCTTCTCTTCTACTTTCTGTTGTTCCTTTGTTTTTTTTTTTTGGGAATGGGTGACTGTGTTCGGGTGGGGCCCAGTTGGCAGGATCTCTGATGGGGTTTTGGGTTCTTAGGGTTTGAAGGGCTGATTTTGGGAAAGTTGGGTTTCGGGAATTTGGGGAAAATGTTGGGGACTTGCATTAGGGTCTGATTGAAAGGAGTTAGGTTGCTGGGATTTGGTT
Organism: Persea americana; assembly: GCA_029852735.1. Lineage (NCBI taxonomy): Eukaryota > Viridiplantae > Streptophyta > Magnoliopsida > Laurales > Lauraceae > Persea > Persea americana. The sequence continues at coordinate 24,301,515 of CM056816.1, forward strand.
TAGGGTTTTGATGAGGAGATTTGGGAAATTTGGTTTAAAGGAAATTTGGGGAGTTTCGGATTGAGAGGGATTTAGGGTTCCAATGTCAAGGAAAATTGGGATTTGGATCTGTAATGATAATTAGGGGGAGGGTTTCTTTGGCGGTGGGTTTTGGATTGGACATGGTTGGTAGAAGGGTGGTGTTGTGCTGACAGGAATGGACGGATATTCAGTCACTTGGGCATTGATTCAGTCACTTGGACATTGGCTATGATGGTGCTTGGCAGAGGTTGGGATGTAGCAAAGTTGGTATTTTGACGAAGGAATGGGTTCTTCCACCGGTGGTGGAGATTGTTTAGGAGGGATGACGGATTGCCGAATCTCGAATCTGGGATGGATCAATCTTCGGCTTTGATGCCAAATTGGTGCGGATGGCGGAGGTAGAGGTGCGGAAGGGCGATGAAGATAGAAAAGATAGGGAAGATGATACCTTTTCTTGGGCTTTCACCAAACTCGATCCCGAGGCTTTACGTCAGATGAGCAAGGTAGGGCTCAGAAGACTTAGAAATTGGGCTCTCACCAAACTCCAATCCCGGAGGCATTAGGGATTTCTTGGAAGAGAACTCGAAGAGAACTCATTTTCATTAATCATCAATCATTCATTTCCTAGCCAATGAGGCTTTACATCATTATATAGGAAAATAAATAACCCTAAGACTAATCTGGACCATCCAAACACACTGATGGCCAGGATTAAAACATCCTAATAAGCAACCTAAAATATAATTAAAGGCCTAAATAACATAAAATCAAATGGGCTGGGCCCAAAGGCTTGGACAGGATAATTGGGTTGGGCCCGTTGGAGGTCGACCCATGAGGGACTATGGGCTTGTCCTGCATCAGTTTGCATGCTTATAATTTGGAGATAAAGGATTGACATATATCACTATATAAGTGAACATGGGGAATGTGACCATTGATAAAAGAAGAACCTGAACAACACATGTGTAAGACTTGGAGATTAAGATGACTCATGTCATTCCCTTTTCTTCCATATACTTGATCCCGCTTTCTTTTATAAAATAAATATGAGGTGGTTTGGTATCTCAGAAACATATTTTCTCTAAGATTTAAGAAAACAGACATTTCTGCAGATTGAGGTCTTTGATAGTTGAGGCTCTCTTTTGCGTTGGCCCTAGTCTGTTCTTGTAAAAAATTAGTGCGTGTACATCTTAGTAATCTATTATGTATGTTATTTCCTTAATTTACGAATACATTTGTCTTGATTTTTTTTTTTGGTTTCATCTTTGTTGAAGGTTTGAGGTGAAGCTATGGTCATGTAATTTCACTTCACAGCTGGCAAATGCTTTGGTTATTGAAGGAGATTACAAAAGCTCTTTAGCTGCGCTAGAACGTGGCTATGTATGTGCTACTGAATTATGTCCCGAGCTTCAGGTTTGTGGGCTTCTTAAATAAAAGCTTAATTTGTTAGTATATCATGAAGGTTTTTATTTTATCCAAAAGCTTAGGGCCCATTTCTTTGCATGGTATTGAGTACATAGGAATTCATGGTCAAATAGGCTCCAACAAAGGATTATTATAGATATAAGGAATGAAGGATATTAGGTGAAGCTGTAGATGGGCCTTAGGGATGCGAACATGTCAGGTTAGGGTTGGAACCATATTGGAACTGGAACTGGAACTGGTTTCTAAAGGATGGTTCCGGTCAAGGATGAAAATAACAGTAGCGGCGGGCGTAGCGGCCTGCCGCCAAAACGCTACGTAGCGGCGTAGCGGTGCGATTTGGAAAAATCGTCAAAAAAATATGAAAAAATTCTAGAAAATCTAGAATATTGGAAAATGAGAGAAAATGTATTTTTTTTTGCAAAAGTAACTAAGGTAAGGGGGCGTAGCGGTCCCCTCACTATATGAGGTCCTGTATCGCTGTATAAATAAAAAATAATAGTAATGATCATTTTTTTCACATGTGTTCATGTTGCTTGATTATACTAACTTAGAAACTAATGAAAGGCTCAGAAAAGAAAAAACTATATCATGAAATCAAGACTTAAGAGTACCTAGAGAAAAAAATACATCTACCAAAGGGGGTGTCTAATAGGATGTACTTAGAGAAGAACTCTTTGTATCGACTGTAATTCGGCGATATCATGTGCTTTTTGGTGTTCTTTTAAACATAAAAGGGTAGAAGAGTTGTGTAGAAATGTTATTTGAAGAGAAGAAGAAAAGAAATAATTCTTATTATGTATTTAAAAAAAAATTGAAAAGTAGGAATTTTTCTCACCCCGTAGCGGCCCCGTAGCGGGCCTGTAGTGGCCGTAGCGGCCCTGTAGCAGACGTAGCGGCCGCTACGGGTGCGGCAGCCGATAAATCGGCCGTAGCGTAGCGGTGGCGGCCGCTACGCTACGTAGCGTAGCGGCAGCTATTTTCATCTATGGTTCCGGTTTCTAATTGGAACTGGGAGACATGTTTGGGAACTGGAACGGTTAGAGGCTAAAGCCAATCCAATAGAGAAATCACGAGGTTTCTTTAGTTTTGCAATGAAAATGTTAATGAGAGTGGCATTGTTGATGAATTCGAATGACATGTTCTTCAACTGTTATGCATCATCAGACTCGAATCACATGCAGTGTTTGGAAATTGTGGGATCTGAGAGGAAGAAACCCTTGTTCGTCGGGGTCGGGTGGGTTGGGGGGGGGGGGGTGGGTGGGGCGGGGCGGGCGCGGAGTGGTTTGGCTTGGTCAATTCAGGGATTGAGAGAAAAAACGTAGGCAGTTTTTACATACATGTTTTTGCAAATGTGCCGGGTCCTGGATAGAACCATTATGGTTCTAGAACTGAACCCTTTAAACTTCCGGGTCCAAATTGGCAAGTTCATGTTTAGGAACTGGACCTGTTTATCAATTGGGTACAAAATTAGGTTACAAACCTGGTTTATAATGGGTCAGTACCTTTGGTAGCCGGATAATTGGATATCCGTTTGCATCCCTAATGGGCCACGGCTTTCATAGGATTTGAATTACTTTGGTATTATTGGCTGAGTAGGTTTGCTTGTCAGCACTTATCTCACTTATCTCTTGTACTGACTGCTTTCATTAATATGAGTAGCCAAAAAAAAAAAAAAAGTATTAGCTGAGTATTTATTTTTCATTAAATGGGAGATTATTTGATTTTCATTTTTTGATATTTACTTTTGTTTTTCAATTTTAACCATTTTTAGAAATACAATCATAGATTACCTAGGAATTCAATCGCATGAAACAAATGGGCCCTTATTTTGTTGGTGTCAAAAGAGATCTATTCATTTATGTAAACATATATTTTCTAGCTTAATAGGCTATGATGTGATTTAAATATTTTCCAATGCATTTCTATACTTGGTGTACTAGATGTTTTTTGCAGCTTCAATGTTGCATGTTCATCTTATGCAATGGCAAGATGTGAAGTTGGTTGAGAAGGCTGTTGAACACTGCAATATTGTCTGGGAGTCCATTCCACCGGATCGGGTTAGTTCTGTTATATTTAAATTCTTTTTTATTTGTTATCATATATGGTCCTTATTTCATAATAAGAACAATTCCTTTTCTTTGAAAATGGCATTTTAAGCATTTCAAAGGTTTATCCGTGTAGAACTTTACCTATCTTCGTCCTTTGCATAAACCTTAAGAGTTGGGACTTGGGAGATTGATTTTTGAAATGAGGTAACAAATTTATTTGGTATCTTTTTTATGGCATTCCAAATACCAAAACTTATTTTGTTCAATGTTCAGATTGTGATGATACTTGACATAATCCAAAAGATGCATTTAGTAATGTATAATACATTTTAATTCCATCTTTTTGATGCTGATTTGATTCCTCCCATAGTTCGTTATACCTGTAATCAATCGGGATAAATGTTTGTGCTGCTTTGGAACTTTAGAGAACCATTAACACATGAAATTGATTGGCGCCAATCCGATGATCTAGGAATTTACGGTGCTGTCATGCCCGAAGATCTGGATTTCCTCAATCTCGACGTGCGACTGTCATAGGCCTGATCAAATAAAGTCAAATTAATTGTCAAGTCTCAAACACTCAAACCATATTATCATTCCGAGCAAACTAAAATAAGTTATTTCCATAACGTGAAGCATGTAAAGTTAAGATCAAAACTTTATGACACTCTTGTCCTACAGCCACAACATTGAGCCTGAGGTTTAAAATCCACAAGCACTACTTGTCTTACAGTCATAATCATGGTTTAAAAAATCGGCCGAGTCGTGTCGGACCAACTCAGTATTGCGGATGTGGGACTTGGGACTCGCCCGAGTCGGGTGAGTCCGCACAGACTCAGCTTAAAACATTGAAAAAAAAGAAGAGAAAATGAAGAGAGAGAAGAACAGGGGAAGGGGAGAGGGGGCATCCCTAAAAAAAGAAAAGAAAAAGAAGAAGCATACCTGTGCTGTTGTAGCTGTGTTGTAGCTGCCAAAAGTTGTAGCTGTGGCTGTAGCCAGTAGCTTCCAAAAGTTGTGCTGTTGACTGCTAGCCTGCTACAGCTACTGCTGTTGCTGCTCCTACTGCTGTAGCTGCTACAGTGCTACTACTGTCTGCTGCAGACTGCTTTTGCTGCCTTGCTGTTGACTGCTGTCCTAATGATGCTTGGCTGTTGCTAGCTTAGGTGCTTGGTACACTCTCCTCCTCCTTCCTTTCCCCAGCCAGCCAACCTCTCTCCCTCTTTTCCACCCACTCCTAACTCACCTCTATTCTTCTTCTTCATTTATGTTTTCCCCTCTTTTCTTATCTCTTGGCCGGGTTCCCTTTTTTCTGTTTTTCTTTTCTATTTATTTTTCAGCGCACAGGATGGAGCCTCACCTGACTTGGCTGAGTCCTGTGCGACTCACCGGAGTTGGGCGAGTCGACTCAGACTCGGTCCAGGCTGAGAGGGGTCCCGATTCCGCTTTTTTAATCCTTGGTCACAACACTGTGGCCAGTATACCTCCAAAGTATAAAATCCTCACCTCTTGGTCTACTCAGCACCAAAATGCCAACCCGGCTGCTATCAATCACTTTTCAATATTAAGTGTGAAAGAAGGACGAGCTTGACAGATTAGCTAGTAACTAATGTTGATTTTTTTCCCGTTTCTTTTTTCCTTTGATTCGTTTTTTTTTTCTTCCTTTTGAGTTGTTGGTTTTAAGCATCATCCAGAAGCCTCATCCTAACTAGCAAAGGGCCTTGTTTGCAATCATAGAATGGTGCATGAAACCTTGATAGGGCAATGATGTTTTTTTACCAGGAGAGAGTTACTGTGTTGCCAGACAACATCAAGCACATTGGGATGGTTTTATCTTGAACCTGAGATTGGTTGGGGATGAGAAGTATGCTATTTGCAGATGCTGTGAATGATTGCATTGCTGGCAGCGCTAGATGATGGCCTTCAACTACTTATACACTATGAAATCCTTTGTTAGTTCGCTTGATTTGCACATGGCTTGCTTTTTGAGATCGAGATGGGTGTCTTTCTAGGGTTCTTGCGACTTGAATGGGATTATTAGAGTTGAAAAAGTGCTATAGCTGAAGATACCTACATCATCAATGATGTCAATTGGTACTAGTATAGATATGAATATGATACTTTGGGAAACACCACATTTACTGCTTTACCTCTATTCAACTGCTTTAGATCCATTGTCCTTTTTTTTAATATTGCCCTTAAGGTTTAAACTCTAAGATTCCACAACAGAAACCTCATCTTTCCAAGATACGACCCTTGCTGCCCCAATAATTTCCCATTTATTTTATCATGGTTTCCTAAGAAGACAGATTCTTCAACTCCCTTCTGCCTTCTAATGCTGTGGACTTTTGTGTCTATAAATGCTTTTCTTTTTATTTATTATAATTTGTGCGTGTCTATTTAAGTGCTTTTCTTGCTAGTTTCACCATGTGAAGCTATCTTTGAAATTGTGAAGTGGAATTCTTGTGAAAGTTTCCTTTTCCTCTATCATTAGTTCTTCTATAATTGTTTGCATGGAGAGATGTAGATATGTTGGTCAATACCACGCTGTGACGACATGGCTTCATTTCTAAATTTATAGCATTTCTATGGTAAATGATAAATTCACTAATAGTGGAAAGTGGAACTATCTATTTTGTTGGTTTCTTATCTTGAGAGGAGTTTTTGCTTTTGGATACTAATCTTTTTTTTTTTTCCTCAAATGTTCCTATACTACCATGGGCATTCCGATAATTTATGCTTCTGTTTGTTTGAGTTATAATATTACTTCATTTACCATCCTACTCTGATACCTGAATTTTGCGCATTCATTCTCTCCAGAGACAGTATTGCCTTGGTCTGTTTTTTTACAACGAACTGCTCCAAACATTTTATCGGCTCAGGATATGTGACTACAAAAATGCTGGGCAACACATTGACAAGCTGGATGCCACCATGAAAGGTAACATGCAGCGAGAGCAACACATCAAGGAACTAATTGCTGAGCTTGATGTTGTAAACAAGGGTGTCTCTCGAACTGATCTCCATCACAAGGAGAGATTAGCTTTGTATGAGAAACAGCGCCAGCTTCAAGAACAGCTGAAAGCTGTTTCTTTTGGAAAAGTGGATCTGGAACTGCCATCTTTTGAGAATGTGAGTCAAATGTGGGTTGATAAGCTAGAACTGGCTCCTCCACCGATTGATGGTGAGTGGCTGCCAAAAAGTGCTGTCTATGCTCTGGTTGATCTTATGGTTGTCATATTTGGGCGTCCGAAGGGACTATTTAAGGAATGTGGACGACGGATTCAGTCTGGCTTGCATATTATTCAAGGTGAATTTACATCCCTAGTTTTCTCGCTGTTTGGTAAATCTGTCATGTCATGTCTTTTTCCTGGTGGCGCATTGGTTTTCAATTTCTAGGATTTGTATGCCTGGCCTTGTGTGTTCCTGTTTTCCTGTCTTGCTTGCCTGTACTAATCTCTTGTACCGCTTGTTTCTTTAATAATAATAACCATTCAATATTTTTTTCCAGGCTTGTTTTTTATGACAAGCTAAGGCCATTCAACTAACCAACTTGAACTCTGTTTTATTTTATTTTATTTTATTTTAAACCTGTCAACTCAAACTCATTCTTGCATATAGTTCATTGATAACCTGTCATGAGCTTCAGTATACCTACAATCACGTGAAGTGCAGGCTCAGCAGAGTAGTGTTCTTTAAACAAGCAGCGGTAAAAATGCTATTTTTTTTTATGTGCAGAGGAGCTACTGAAGCTTGGAATTACAGACAGTGTTAGAGGTAAGCTTTTTTGTCCTTTTTTTAGAACGATGGCTTTGTACTTATCTGTTATGTATGAAAAAATGATATCATGCTTTTTTATATGGTTCTCCCTATTAATGGTATATTGGTATTTGTACCATCAACATAGAAGAAGTCCCTATAGAATTTATTTTCTAGTTATCTGTTGGCAATTGGCACATGCTTTATGAATATTTTGTTCTACTCTTGTGCATAGGTTATAGGTAAACCGTCTTTTTCCGTTGCTAATCAAAGGGATTATCATTGAAGGTTTATTTATGTGAAAGCTTAGCTACATACGTTGCTAAATGTATTGCTACAGTTTTAGATCATTTGGCATATAATTTCAGGTGGAAAGTATAATCAGGGATTTGTTGATTTATTTCTATGCTCTTTGTTTCTACTTCATTATTAAGTACTGACACACTGAAATGGGAATTTAAATTATCTATCATTTCCATTTTGATCTGCATCTATACTCAAATAGATGTAATACATATATATATTTTTTTTCAGTAGACAAATACTTTTGGATATTGTTCTTGTACTAGCAGTGACAATCTCTCTCTCCATATTGGCATTGTTGTCATAGCAGTGACTTAACCTATCTCGTCTCCCTTTCTCCCTTTCCCTAGTCCATGCTGTCACGGTGTAGGCTGCTAATCAAATGATATGAATCATGTGGGCACTAACCAAAATGATTATGGATCCCTCCACTTAACGATGGGGCACGGCGGGCCTCAACCACCCGTATTGTAGGTGATGTTCCACTTTCCGATTGATAGGAATCATTTTGAGTGGGCCTTACTTACCCAATGGTTGTAATTTTGAATCATGGCAGGCCCTCCTATGATGGGTTATTGTGGGCCCATCTACCTGAATATTGTAATCATGATGAGGCCTACCTACACTCGAATGATTAATTATGGTGGGTCCACCCTGGCTCTCTTGATGATTGCATATGCCTCAAGTGTTGATTACAACCATCTCATTTGTATTCCTTAAACAGAGACTAGAATTATTAGTCCCCTGTCATGTTTAATGTTCTTGATATAATAGTTAGAATCATTTAGCTGATTTCCAATTTATGACTTTTGTAATTTGGGGAGTGACCTTTGTATCCAACCATCTTCCATGCATGCAAAGGGTTGAAGTGGGCCCCACATTATTGTCCATAGTAAAATAGTAGTACAAACCTTGAAACCTATTTTTGTACTTGTTGGTTTCCATAAAACTGTATGAAGGCCACATTGTGGAGCTCACCAAGATAAATGCCAGTCAATGTTGTTGTGGGATGGGGGCAGGAACCTGGAGGGTATATCCATGGATTGTGGCTGCCCTTCACTATATAGCACTATGAATTCATCGCAAGTAGGGATTTTGAGGCTCCAGTGACCAATCTGAATGGATGATTAATCATGTCTTTTTGTGGAGTGCCTGTTCATCTAGGGGTTTTGTGGGTGAGATGGGCAGAGTGCTAGTGTGTTTTGAGCCAGTATTTAATTATTAGATAATATAAGTTTTCGGTATTTTTGAAACAGTCCAAGACTGATGTAATTAGGTATTGCTACAAGGGGTTTTTTTAATATTAAAATTTTAATAATATAAATATTTAGTGCTTGTTGTCCAACCCTAAAAAAGGACAACTAGCTCCTTTCTTCAATCTCTTCTATCTCTTCTCTAAAAGCCCTTTCTTCTAGTTTCAAAATTTACCTTAATTTTCTGTACCTTTCTCCTTTAGAGATGCAATGACTGAAGATTAGGGAAATTCACTAGGTATCATACCCTCCTAGGTGGTACTGGACAATAAACATCCATAAGAGGGAGACCATTGGTTCAGGTTGAAGAAAAAAACAGAAATTATAAATTTCTGGGCTGGCTGAGTTCAATGCAGTTGCCTGGACAGTTTTATGCTTTGGGTGAAAACTGCTGAAATTCAGGATAAAATTGACAACTGGTAGCAGATGAGAGGTTCATAGGGCAATATGGAGAAATGCAGTGAGTAGTATTTGATTTTTTTGTGAAGGTCTTTTCGTGTGTAGTGCTAACTTCAGCAGTTGGTGCTGATATTAGCACCTGTATGGGTAGCAGAAGTGTTGTTTTCAGTGATACTCTTATGCAAACAGTAATTCAGTACCTATTTAATGTTCAGAGGAAGTTTACTGAGTGTTTGAATTGAGTTTCTAGTCTTGTCTGTCAGGAAACCAGTCCTCTTTTAAGACTTGTTTGTCCGATAAGAGGATTCTGCTCTTTGTGGATTTCTGTTTCTACGGGAGGAATCCTGCATTCCTACCCTGCCATATAGGAGATTGAAACCCTATCTATCGAGGAAAATCAGTTCATTTTTCTCCTTTTCCGCAAGGAAACTGTGTCGCACTGATCTACAGAACAGTGGACTACACTGAAATTCAGAACAAATTTTCCTCTTTGTTGGGGAATCTTCTCGTTGCACAAATGCATCCTTAGGGTGTTTGTGCAACAAGAGGATTCCATGCCCCGTGAATTTCTGTTTCCGCGGAGGAATCTTGCATTCCTACCCCTCCTATAGAGATTGAAATCATCTCTATTGAGGAGAATAAGCTCAATTTTCCATTTTCCCCATAGCAAAATGTGTCACACTAAACAATAAGAGTGGGCTGCATGGAAAATTAGAACCGTTTTCCTCTCTAATGCAGAATCCTCTCATTGCACAAACCTTCCCTTCTGCTATCGTTTTTAGTGGAGAATCCAGGCATGTTTAAGCTGACGTGGACCAGTAGTCGTCCAAATCAGTTTTTAAAGTACTGTTTAAAGTGTATTTGGTTAACGGTGGTTTAGACTTTAGAGGACTGTTTACAAGACAATCCACAAGTAAGATAAGGGCTTTGTCATGGAATCTAAAGGAGGGGGCGATAATTCCATGAACTCTCCATCATTAAGGAACATAAACCCTAATGCAAGAATTATGGTTGAGTTATTTAGTGGGAAGGATTACTAAGAGTGGTCGTATTCTGCTCAATTGGGTGTTGGAGGGGCTACAGCCTTTTGATATAGGATGTTGGGAATGAGCAGAGAGCATTGAACGACTCAGCTAGGAAAACTCATAGGCCCAACCAGTCCAACATGTGGACTGCATTGGATCCGAGGGGAGCTCAAACCAGGCCCATACTATGTCTGATCCATCAAGCCATTCACACCCAGACCTGGCCCATTGAGGGTGCAATCAAGTGTTCTCACAGCTGGCCGAATATGGGGCCCGCAACCTATACAATTCTGCACATCCAGGCAGCTCCGACCATAAGCAATTTCAAATAGTTTTTTGGCACTTTCCAATTTAAAGACGTTGAGGAAGGCAAGGACTCTTCAAAGCCAGAAATCAAGGCCAGATGATTAGAGAAGGAAGAAGCATATAGAGACCATTTCGACCAGATTTGGGATGCCCAATATGGATTGCGAGTTTGCACCAAAGCTTTCTGTTTTGAGTATTGGACTCTTTATATTTTAGCAAGTAGTTATTTTACTTATGTAATTAGTTTTGGACTCTTTGTTATTAGAAAGAAGTTTCAATCTTTTAGCAAGTTGTTGCTAGAATTTAGGAAGTAGAAATAGAGAAACATGTGTTTAAAAATCAATTGACCAAAGGAGCTTGGATTTTGATAAATTTTCTATCTTGGAATAAAATTGCTTTTGGTTGCAATTTTGTCATCTCATTGTGGTTTGAGTGGATTTCTCCCGAAGGATTGAAATATTTCCAGTGGAGGTTTGCGGATTTGGGGTAAGCGGTCTTCTACTTTCTCTCCTTGTTTTGCCTGTCTGTTTGTTTATCTGGGTAGAGTTGATTTTGGTGTTTTCCAATTAATCATGATTCGCAGTTTGGTTATGTTAGCTCTATTTGTGAACCTGGACCACATCATCAGGTCCTGCCATCTGTGTGGATTAAGTGTGGGCTTACAATCATGCACATCTGATGATGATGATGTGGTTTTTAGGGTCCTAATTTACCAGTTTCATATTAAAGTTTCATTGTGGTTCAATCCAACCGTGGATATCGATCAGATGAATGTTAAATTGGGTGAATACTAATGACATTTATTGTGATGTTTCGGGTTTCTTTCTGTGTGTGGGTGTTGGTGGGTGGGTGTGTGGATTGTCCCCACTTTCTTTATCGAGACATGTTTTCTTTGGGGGGTTTTGGGGTGGGAGGGAGAGTGGGTGAGAGAAGGGGTTTGGTGGTGGTTGGGTGGGGGGAGTATAGGTGCATGTGATGGTTCATATTTATTCTAAATTGTCTCCACTATTGTCATCGTTATCGTCGTCATCATCGAGCCATCCCACAAAAATGGGTTGCACTTCTGTACGTCTAATCTTTTATTTTCTGTAGTTGGTTGCAACACTGCAAATTGCTCCATTGTATATGCTTCAGCAAAGATTTATTGATAAATGGACTATAACTCAAATGAGGTGAAGGAAAGCTGATTACCATTTGTAATCTTGTGCTGGACAGAGGTAGATTTGCAACATTCTGCAATCTGGATGGCAGGTGTCTACTTGATGCTATTAATGCAATTCTTGGAAAACAAAGTTGCAGTGGAGCTTACACGTACAGAATTTGTTGAAGCACAAGCGGTATTGAACTTCTAAAGATTGGTGATATAGTTTAGTGTCTTATTTACCGGAATCAGAATGTGGAAATTACTTTTAACTTTTGTTGTGTAAAATTCGTTTTTCCCAATACTAAGAACTGTATCTTGGTTTGGACCTGTATATGTTTAAGCTGGAGTGAGCCTAATCAATGAATTGGGTTTCAAAAAAAGGTTTTCCTGACTCGTTGTCTATTTATATAAAGAAAAAACTGACATTTTTCGTTATAAAAAAGAAACAAACTGACATTTTTTATATGATTATTAGCAAACCACTAATATGATTTTTTCAAATGCCCAGCCTTGGGTCTTGGTGGTATACATCTTTCTACTTTTTGAGCGGCATTCCCAATTGCAGATGATGTGGCCAATTCATTGACAAAGAAGGGGGTAGACATTACTCACATGATTATTACATGATCTCTGATTTTGTTTTTGTTTGTTCTAGGGAGTCTTGACAGTCAGTCTAACGCACTTGCACTGTTTCTTTTGAATCTGCTATGCATAGTTGATGTTCTAATAAAAGGTTTACACTACTATGACATTTTTATGCTTGTAAAAAATCTGTGCCCGTGCTGAACAGAACTGGTCTATCAAGAAAGATTGGTGGACTCTCTCTCACACACAAATGCACCAAAAAAGAAAAAAAAAAGAAAAAAAAAGAAGAAAACCCATATCTACAAATCGCACGCATCAATTTTGTCATATTTGAGGGTTTCATAAAATCATCTTTTTCATCTCCCTTTTAGAGCATGAATCTAAGTTTGATACCATAGTAGTAGACTACCTGCAGCTAGTTCATTTGATGGATAAAAACTTAAAATTTGATATTCTTCATTATTGTTTTGATCTTACGAATTTAGATTTTGGTTTTATGTGCCTAGTTAGTGGATGCCAAGGAGAAACTAAATTGGTGGATGCTAGGGACTAACCTAATGCATGTCAAAATTAGTTCCTTTAAATTTATGATTATGCTAATGAAAGAAAAGATCAATAATCATGAATCATTAGTTCTAATCTTTAGAATGAGGAACATCATTTGGATGAGGAATGATAAATTGGAGGTAAAATTTTTGTTTGCCGGTTTTGTGCGAACAAATGTATGTGGAGGCATGAATTTAAATGCCCAAGACATATATCTCTACTAAGAGCCCAAATAAGTTAATTCCACTAAGTGATAGCTATCCGTATCTTTAATTGAGCAGTTTCAATTCCCAAAATCTATTCTAAGGGCCCCAAGAAGTTTTAGTAATTCACTCCCTTAATATGATAGATATTGTAGATCATATGCCCAATTCACATATTTCTGCTACAAGATAGTGATCTCTTTCTTCAGTTGAGAAATGTCAATTCCCAAAAACAATTTTAAAGGACCCAAATTCTTACCTCTGCATCATCATCATCATCATCATTGTGAATGCCTTGTCTCAAATTTGTTGGAGTTGGCTCCATGAATTTTGTTTCTTCATTCTGATCTGTCTAGAGCCAAATCCTGGATAAGTTGCACTTTTATAGATCTATTGTTACTACTTCTATCCACGACTTGTTTGGCCTATTCCTTCCCCTTGGTGTGCTATCTATCTGCATAGAAAAACTTTTCCTCACCGGTACCGTTGTTGGCCTCCAGTGGACATGTCCAAACCATGTCAGATGAGTTTCTTTTATTTTATCACCTATTGATATTACCCCTTAATGTTTATGAAAGTGCTCATTTCTGATTCTATCATACCTAGTTTTACCATACATCCACCTCAACATTCTCATCTTTGCTCAACTAATTTTATACATATGTTGTTTCTTGATTGGCCAACATTTTGATCCATTGGCCATAGCTGGTCTAATCGCTGTCTTGTAATGTTTTCCCTTCAATCTTGTTGGTATGCGCCATTAACAATGCACTCGAAAAGCAAATCTCTACTTCAACCATACTGCTCTTATCCTATGTCCAACATCTTCCTCAATCTCTCCATCCTTACTAATTAACGAGCCAGGTATAATAATGAATCTCTTTGTGGTATCTCTTGAGATTTCAATTCTCATAATAGTTTTGTCATGACCTAGATTTGGGATCCAGATTTCCTCCACCCAAGAAGTCTGCATCTTGAGGGGCACACTGGCCGTGAAAGGTTTATTTTGTATTTGGATCCGCGAATGTAAAGGTTATGTCAGATTCCTCAAAACTTACAGTGGAAGCTTGTATAGGCAATTAAACAGACATGTAAACGTTTAATGGCAAATAAGATAATAGTGCATTACGGAATTCCAAGATGCATTCCCATTCATGTCAAAGTTAGCATTTACAAGAGTATTAATTGCAACCCCTGACCGTAAGAAAAAGGCCATTCAAAAACTACAAAAGACATAACCCAAAAGTTTTTGACGAACTCGTGTTGGCACGATGCCTCTACACTACATTGTCCGCAGCTGTGCGCTCCACTATGTACTCCTGTGGACCCTCTGTGACTGCCTTACCCTTCGTGTTGGGGGTAGGGGCTCCGTCACTTGCAGGCTACAGCTCCATGTGTAGTATCATCAGGTTACTCATAACCTTAGCAAGTAGGCAGTCCATAAACACATGCTTCATGCAAGTACAATTATAGAAGTAAAAGAGGACATGATTAACCGAATATCAATGGTGAGACTAACGATGCAAATCATGCGAGAGTAAGGACTATAATCAGAAGAATAAATGAAAAATCCTACAAACCAGTTTAACATGCTAAGCAAATTGGCAAACCACATAGTTATCCTTGCTTCACAATAGAATCCTAACAGATAGCAGGCATGATAATATAAAGCAGGAAAACACGGGTATTCTGAACTCCATATAGGAGTGTGGTACTGAAACAGCTGTAGTCACTCCTAGGCAGGGGTAGGTTGCAACTTGTGATATAGTAACAAGAATCCTTACACAACATCCATTAGTGTTAGATTGTAAAACGTATAACCCTAAACCCCACTGAAAACCCTCCCGAGCTTCAAGAACATCAACCTGAGCCCTACCCTCTGTCGAACACAATTCCATCCATCCCAAAACCCAATCTCTCCAATCCCCAAACCCATAAAAAAAAAGAGAGAGCAGAAAGAGAGAGAATAAGAAAGAGAAGTTATAGACAACGTACCTGGCACCGTTGATCTCCGTTGTCGCTGTTGCTTCACTCCACTGCCCGTCTTGGATTTCGCCAGTGCTTCATTGCAACATCATCACCATAGTCGCTGTCAGCACCTTCGAACTCGCCAATGCCACCTCTAAAAGCATCATCGTCATGACAGTCTCTCACTTAGAGCTCTACTTCGTTTCTCTAAATTGAAGGAGGCGAGTCGAAGTCTCATTCCTTCTTTTATTTCTTCTCTGCATAAAACCCAACGTAAAACAGGGACAAAGGAAGTTCCTCCCTCTAACATGTGCCGGACACGTGCCAGCCAACTGTGGGCCTGACTTGAGTTTAGGTTCGACCCAAACCCGAACCAACACAAACCACCAAATAAAAAAAATAAAAAAAACACCCTCATCACCCATGGCTACCCACATCGGTCAAATTTTCCGCGGTAGACTCACTGATAATCAACACGACAACTGCATATCAGATTTATATGCACGGGTGCAAGCCTTAGAAACCACAGTTGTGGAACTAAGTAAGGCCTCCATCAACCCTAATGGTGAATCTTCTAGCACTTCTGTCCAACAACCTCAGAGACATAAGTTGTATACTGGTCCTAGTGAATCGGTCCAAGAATTCCTTCAACGTCTTTGATGAGAGGGACTTTAATGATATACCACATGCCTCACGCCAAGATGACCCCTCCAAGAAGGTCAAATTAGAGGTTGCTGATTTTTCTAGGCAATTTGATGCTAGTGCCTTCCTTGATTGGCTTACTTCGATCAAGGATTATTTCACTCGGTAGCACAGAGAAGATCCTCAATGAGTAACTTTCGTCAAGATGAAGCTAAAAGGTCCTGCTAGAATTTGATGTAAAAATCTTGATGACCATAATGAAAATATGGGCCGCCATCCTATTACCCTATGGGAAGTTACGAAAGAAATATTGGAGAACAAATGTGCCATCTGATTACATTGGCTCATTCCAAAGAGCTCATCAATCTTCAACAAGGTTCCATGACCATAGATGAATACACTCATAAGTTCCATGAACTTTGTATTTGAGTTGGATCGCATGATGGTCACCCGTTGTTGGGATAGATTGCGCTCAGACATAAAGTGTGAGTCTTTTCTATAAAAAGGGTCTAGATTCTATTCTCAATCGGGTCCCAAAGCAAGGGTTCTGACCACCTCTAGGCCAACCACAGAACCAAATTCAAAGGCAACAAGCTCCTCCATAGGGTACACAGAATCTTCAGCAAAATCAGCGACGACAAACAAATCTGAATAATGTTAAGAGGACTTGGAAGAATAAACGCAAGCGGACATTGTGGACTTTGATCAGGAGGCATCAAAAGAAGAACCAATCATTGAAGTCCCCCACACCGACTTCATCTTCGGGCATCAATGATGGATATTCACAACTCGTGCTCTATTAGTACAAAACCAAGAATTGAAGCATCTAATGGTCAGATCACGCATCCAAGCTTAGTGCACACATTAGAAGAAGAGACACTTCCGATCTACTTTTAGATCGAGGAAAAGATTGGGTCAAACTTCTAAGTCATGTCAAGAGGATGAAGATCATAGGAAAAGTGCGATTGATTTTCGACTCAGGAGGACATTTCCCGAACTTGCAGTTGAATTCTCTTTGATATTCTCAAGTTGTCAACTCGCCGGAGTCGGTTTTTTTTAGCCGGGGAGAATTGATGCAGGCTAGACCATGGGTCGGCCAACCCATTGGGTCCAGTCTATAGGCCCAACGAGACATCCATTTATATAGGAGTATTATTAAGTAGTCTGATTAGGATAAATATTAGCGAGCTTCCTTATTTGTTTAGGCATTATTCAAATATTAGAAAATATTGTTTCTTAGGGATCAAGTCAGCTCCTCTATATAAGGATGTTAGGCCTCATTGTAATGGCAATGCTTATTATTATCAATCAATTAATATTTGAGTTACGAGAGTTTTCTCTTCTCTTCAATTATGGTGTTTCTCCTCATCGTGAGTATGCCCTGGTGGCTGAATCCATCCTTTGATTTGATCAATCCCCCAGCAGATTGTTCTATCTTCAATTGTGGATCCGGAATTGCACCACTAGCCGATTGGTGGCTGAATCCATCCTTTGATTTGATCAATCCCCCA
The DNA here is from genome assembly GCA_029852735.1 of Persea americana. Lineage (NCBI taxonomy): Eukaryota > Viridiplantae > Streptophyta > Magnoliopsida > Laurales > Lauraceae > Persea > Persea americana. The sequence goes on from CM056816.1 coordinate 24,318,650, forward strand.
GCAGATTGGTCTATCTTCAATCGTGGATCCGGAATTGCACCACTAGCCGATTGCCTGAAAAAAAGGTTGAAAAGGGGCAGGGAGTTGTTGTACTTTGGCCTTTTGAGTAGTGTCATAGGGCCACTAGTTGAATGTACTGGGACTAATAGCATGAAGGCATGCCCATTAGCCGATTGCATTGGGGCCACTTGCCGATTGGCCTATGCAACTTCATACTTCCAACGTCTTAACATTTCTAAGGGTTCCATTCATATGCATAAGGTCTGAATTTCATAGAAACATCCATAGGTGGCCAACAACAGATTGGAAGGTGCCCAGTTGGCCACTAGTCAGATGACCCATGTCCAACTGGTCACTGGCTGGTCATTGCCAGTCACTTATATTCTAAGGTCCGAGACATCTTGGGGGCTCCAAAACAGTATGCAACGGTGTAAACATAAAAACTGAGCTTATGGGGTGTGTAGAATAGCATAAAAACAAGAATCAAATGTAATCAATGTGCATACATATGTGAATTTGGATTGTTCACTTGCCTCAACTTCAATTTGTAAATCCTCAACCCAATTTGTCCCAAGCCCTAGCTGTACCACTTTTCCCCAAATTTTAACCAAACTTAAGCCCTAAATATAAAATCCAAGGGAGAAAAATAATTAGGGCTTGCATGCGAGGATACATGGTGCAAATAGGCTCCTAGGCAAGAATCAAGAAGAAAAAGGTGGAAAACTTACCTAGGCGTGCAAGAGGAGAAAATCGTGAGAAGGTGGCTGGCGTGAGGGAAACCGAGAAAGAAAGCTTGAATGAGCAAGGAGGGGCTTCACTGGAGTGAGGAGATCTTAAGCGGTGGAGAGGAAGGAGAGATGAAGAAACAAGGGGGTAGTAGATGATTGACTGCTATTCTCGCCTTGCACAGGAAGGAAAATGAGGTAGCAGAAAAAGAAGAAATGAAGGGCCGAGGTCCTATATATAGGCTGGAACCTAGGGAAATTACAAGTTTGGCACTCTCCCAAAATTGAGTTGGAAAGTAACATGGGATTCTAGGGTTTTCTAGCCATTGGAATTTGGAAGGGAGTTTCATGGAATAATTTCCTCTATCCAACGAGGCCAAAACTGACCTACTTTTGAAATTACCAAAATACTCCACACTTAACCTAATTTGCAAGTGGTCCTCCTAAGTCTTAAATACCAAACAAAGTCTAAAACTCTCAAATCGATTGGACCAACTAATTTACTCTCAAGCCTACTTAACTAGCAAACTAAACACAATTAATTACTCTTAATCACTATTAATTAGGGTTGTGATCTTACAAGTTTCACTCTTTGTACGTCCCCACTGAAGTTGCAACCTATATATTCCGTCTTTGTATGACTTATTTTAAAGCCCATAGATTTTAAAGCCTCTTGACCTCTATATGTTTCTACTAAAAGATAGAGATCCCTCTCTTCTATTGAGCAAATATCAATTCTCAACAATTATTTTATGTGACCTAAATCTCAATTTCAAATACCTTGCCCAAATATCCCTTTTTAACTTGGAACTTTCTTCAGGATAAGAACCTATGCCACAAGGGAGCCAAATGCTCATTTTCAATTTTTTTACCTTATTGCCATTGAAGGATTTCATATTAGTTAAGGACTTAAAAATTTGTTAACCACCTTCTTTGGTAACTAGTGGATTATGTCCATTTTCAATATTCAGTGTACTTCTTGAAAACTAATTGATCTATCAACTACATTTTTTGGATTTTTTTTTATATTTTATTTTATCATATCTGTTCGATAACATGACTTGCCACCATTACCCTATGGTTGTGACAATTCAACAATGACCGCCTTCCAACTTTGCTATGGGTTCTTGTCAACATACTAACTACAATCAAATGAAGATATTTTGACGAATATATTCAAACAAAGATATTTTTACTTGATTGTTAATGTTGTAAGTTTGTATCTTTTATCTATAGCCTTTGCATCAGGTCCTCGGATGCTTTCTTTTTTGCAGGCATTGGTCCAGATGAAAGATTTGTTTGTTCGTTTTCCAACAATTTTACAAGGATGTGAAAGCATTATTGAAATGCTCAGGGGACAATATGCCCATTCCCTAGGTTGTTTCTATGAAGCAGCTTTTCATTTTATTGAAGCGGCAAAGGTTTAACTACTTCGATTCTTTGTACCTTTCAATTTATTTCATTACAGATGAATCGCGCCTTTCAATTTATTCCTTCTCAACTGAATCACAGTACCTTTTTCATTGGAAGTTTTCTAGATTGATGTGCAAATGCTGAATGTTAATTTAGTTCTTCTCTGTTTCTTTGCTATCTTGTGACTCTTTAAGATATTATATCCGGTCCTTGATTTTGAATTTTAAATACCATCAAGTGATCTTCAGTGAAGCATATAACCATAAGATTTTTACTTATGACAAATGAGATTAAAGTTCTGTTTTTTGAATGTATCTCTTCTTCCATCACATTTAGGGAAGGAATGCGATTGTTGAGACATTTGCTAAAGAGGGTCTAATAGGAATTGCTTGCGAGACAGTAGGGCATGTTTGGCTGCATGATTTTTCCGTAGAAAATCAAATATCGAGGAAAATCTATTTTTCCTCAAAACCTAGAACTTGCCGGATTTATTGCCTACCAAAATTATGGTCCTTTTGTTTTGGTGCTTTAAATGTTTTCTGAAAGGAATTAATTTTCTTAGGGTTCGTTTTTCCTTTATGCATGTTATTTACATATGTAAAATTAATATTCGAAAATGAAAATTTTTGCATGTGAATTTTGCATATGCAATATTTACATGTGAAACATAATACCATGTTTGCATTTGGAATCGCCATTTTCAAATGAGTAAATGTTGGTCGGTTTGGGTTGCATTTGTAAAATCATTGCATAGCTCAAAATATATGAAGTTTAAGATATGAAACTAAACGTTTTGGGGTTTAATCAGCCAATAAAAAATTGAACGGTTCAGATTAAAAATTTAGAAGCCCATAGGAGTCGCAAATAATAAGTGGTGGAGAAGAGATTTGAAACTCTTGGGCCTTGGCGTCCTTCGTACAAGTGCCTTTTTGAAAGAGGGGGTGTGTAATCGTTTCACACCTTTTCACGCATGAAGATTTTCTTATGAAAATGGCCTCATTTCTGCACCATTTTCGTACCTCAAAATGAGAGCAAACAAATGTGTGTATGCATAAATTTACATATGTAAATGTGTGCAAATGAATGATGGGTCTATCTAATCCTGGTCATGTTCCCAACTAATCCCAACTAAGTGCATTTGATGGGTCTATCTAATGCTGGTAATCATAATGGAAACCATCAAATGTTGGTAATTATTGGTGCACACAAGCATCACTTCTTGTGGTCTGTATCTAAGTTGCATCAGTATGGTATATGTCAGAAACCAACATCCATATGATGCTTTTAATTTGGCAAATATCAAAATACGGGATTCAGGGATTCAACAGAACATTTAAATGAATCCAATCTGACTTGATCCATTGCCACCCCTATGGAGAGTGTCAATTCTGGTACACTGGTGGAGCATGATACCTCCAAAAGATTGAGCCCCTCTAGATAATTACTTGTAAAATAGTTCTTCCCAAAATTCCCTTGTACACGTCCTCCCTTTAAACCCTTTGAAAGGGGTATTTAGCAAATGTACATTGTAAACATCAATATAAATACATGGTACTCCCTCTAAGAGGGTACATCAGCTTTTATTCCAATTCTGCTATTGTCATGGCATCAGAGCATTCAGGTTTAGGGTTTAGGAGTCTTTCCCTTTGCAGGTGTCTTCTTGATTGAATTCGTGGTGTTTGCTGTCATTATCTTGGCTCTTGACTCTGGGTCTCATGTACAGTCATGTACTACACATGGCTTGCACCATGGGCTGCTTCTTTAGCGGCGAACCTGAGGCCACCATGTTTCATGTATGGATGAGGCTTCTTTAGGAAGCTCCCCCCTTCCTCCTCCCTCCTCTCTCATGTTTCTTTTTCTCTTATTTTTTTTTACCTTACACTTAAATAAAAGAGAATAATCATTTAACAGGTGAAATATTGTGCTACGGAATGTCCGCATGTGGACATCCTGATCCTGGATAAGGCAGGTGCTCCATTAATAAACCGTCCCCCATCCTGAATTTCAATGCTTCAACCGTGATGATGTCACCCGTCCGCATGCGGGAATGTCCATGAGAAAATTACCTTCTTTTATAGTGCTTTCTTTGTGAAATTAAAGATTACCATTTCCTTATATTTTCCTGGATGAGGCAGGTGCTCCATTAATAAACCGTCCCCCATCCTGAATTTCAATGCTTCAACCGTGATGATGTCACCCGTCCGCATGCGGGAATGTCCATGAGAAAATTACCTTCTTTTATAGTGCTTTCTTTGTGAAATTAAAGATTACCATTTCCTTATATTTTCCCATAATTTATAATAGAAAACAATGATGAAGAATATTTAAAGGATAAATTAATTTTGCAGTACATTGTATTCCTTGAATTTATCTTCAATGGCAATTCTTTCAGCTAACTGAGAGCAAATCAATGCAAGCTATGTGCCAAGTTTATGCAGCTGTATCTTACATTTGTATTGGTGATGCGGAGTCATCTTCACAGGTTCAATCCTTTACATTTTGACGTTTTTTGAGTAATAGCAATTTTCATTTTGAAAAAGATGTTGATTTAACATTCTTGGAAGATGTTTTTTTATGTGATATGAAACCCACTTTTGATTATTGGTTAGTTTTCTTTAGATTTGTAGATTTAAGTGCTTAACATTTAGTTGGTTGGCTCTGATAGGCACTTGATCTAATAGGACCTGTCTTCAGAATCATGGATTCCTATGTGGGAGTGAGAGAGAAGACAGGGGTACTTTTTGCTTATGGCCTTCTACTGATGAAGCAACACAATCTACAAGATGCACGGTAAGCACCATATATTTTTATGAAGATAACGATCTTTTATTTATTTATTTTGTAAGGTAACTTAGTGTCAGAATTGTCTGCTAAAATCGACAGTCTCCAAAAGAACATAGAGAACATGACCTAACAAAGCGTGCGACTTACAAGTCAAACACAATTAGTGGATACAAAACTTTCCCTTTGCTAGAGAATCTGCTACTAGACTAGTCGCCCTAGGCTCGCATGTGTGAGAAAGACTTCATCTGAACATGCCGTAGATCCTTCAACTAATGAAGCCATGATGGTAAACTCCATAGAGACTCTTCTTTGCCCATGTTATAGAGGACAAGCACCTCTCACACCCTAATGAGCATATCCAACAACTCTGCTTCTGTAAGGCTTTAATACCTTTTAGGACTAGAAGTTTTGGAGTCCATTCCTGAGAGCCTGACGTGAGGCCTCTTATACCCGTTGCTTTCGGTTTGCCAAGAGCACGTGCATCTAAATTTAGCTTTGACCAACCTTTTGACACAGGGAACCAAGAAAAGGTTGGAAGAATTTGTCCTCTAACTGGTTCACTTTCTTGATTGAGCCTTGCAAGAAACTCGACATTGCTGTGTTAGAGGATAGAGGAATTTATAGAATACATCGTTGATTACTGTAAGAACCTTTACTTGAAAAGTGGAATAGGCTGAAACTGGACAATCTAGAGTTTGCTTCTATCAGGAACAAGAATATGTATTGGTTGGACCGAAATTTCTATGAGGAGGAAGTCAAGTTGATTGCGTTCAACTCAGGGAGTAATAGGGTGCTAGGCCCACATGGCTTCCCTGTGACTTTCCTTCATTATCTCTGGGAAGAGGTGAAGTGTCACGACCCGAAAGCTGGGGCCCACGAATTCTGTGTCGTGACTATTGTTGTATCTCATCACTTTCATAAGCTAAATCAAATACTCCAAATAAGAGTTCAGGGCATCCAATTAATAAATTTGAATATCTACAATTAAAGTCTGCATCAAATTAAATAACTGAACAAAATCAACTGATATCTAATTAAAGAAACTACAATGTTCTTGAACATCCAACTAAGTAAAATCAAACAGATCTGATGAGGCTAATCCTCTATATTCGCTATGTGAATCTGCCCCTCAGTTGCGCACGCCCAATCCCATCCCTTCAGGGTCATCCATGTCATTATCCAAAATAATATTCTGGTTACCTAGTAAGGGCAAACAAAAAACTAGTAAGGGCGAACAAAAAATCAGTACAACTGAGTAAACAAACATTCAAGTCTATTTGCATACATGCACATCACAATAAAGTTTGGAACACAAGTAAACTTTGATAAAATTATACTAGGCAACGAGTTCAACTTCATCCAATATATCTTGGCCATAGCCTAAACAATTGATTCATGGTCTCCTCTATTGGTAACTGCTTAACCACTTGGTGGCACAAACCAACAAGAATCCAATAGCAGCAGAGTACAAGATCAAACAGGATACCTTCTTTAATACTCATGTGCACATACTCCAGATGACCAACAAGGGTCCATCATGGCATTATAATTGAGGCAGTACTAAAGAATTATATTTTCCCAAGGCTGACCTAACGTCAGTCAATAACATAAATCAAGGCCTCTGTACAAAGGACACCTTCAACGTACCGTGCTAGCGGTCTAAGGTTGTCCAGGGGGTAAATCCTTATTGTCTCTAAGCCCTTCAAATTTACCATATACTCCGGTTTTAATTAATCAGAACCTCTGATTCAAGTTTGGTCCTCATTCAATTTCAATCCCTATAATCGGGTTGGTTTCTGCAATCAGCTTCACATACTAATTCCGGATTTAATCTGCCCCTATCCGATTTAGTATTGGTATCTGATGTGTACGAGGATAGTCACATAGCCATCCGTTTTTAGATGTAAGAACCAGTCTTAGTTGAGTTACCATACACATAGGGAATAAAATGTTGAGTTACAAGGATATCACATGGATATATTATTGAATCAGCTATACTGAGTTATGTCATAGAGAACATGTTATGCAAGAAACAACTAGATATTATGAATCCCATATGAAGTCATACATCGAGTTTTTACTAACATGCAAAAAGGGGAAACTATCAACACTGAGTCGTCATTGTGTATATCCAGAATCAGAATCACAATTGGTTCTCTAATCTCTACTAAAGCCCCAAACCCATGTGCTAGGTTTGGCTAAAAAAATAACCCTAAACCTAGGGCTTGGCTGAACCCAAACCCTAATCCTAGGGTTCGGCAAATGCCCTACACCTTCTCATCAGTTCAATTACTTTAATCTTCTATGCTAATATGTGAAGATAATCCACCATTCATGAATTCATGCATCATATTCATCATTGATGTTCATTTAGATTGAATTACACCATAAAACAATCACCCAATGAGGCTTATATACATTGGGCCAAGGCCGAGCGACTTGCTATTAATTCAGGTTTATCAATTTGCCACACAATCTCATCATAGTGTATCTAATTACTCAAATCATCACTACATTCAATATTCCACAATGTACAAAGCATAAAATCACAAAAAAGAAAGCTTCTAGTGAAATGGACCAAGACCAGTCCCTCTATAGGGGTTCGGCCATGGCTGGAACTCCATGGATGGAGTTTGGCTGGTGGCCAAACCCATCCTTGGGTTCGGCCAAGGGTTTTACTCCCTTTTGGGTCCCATTGATCATCACATATTGATGATCACCTCTCATCTATGATTTCTTTATCATCTAGACTTAAATCATAGAATATAGAGTTCTCAAAGATTCAACATCTAGAAACAACAACTAGAACCATAAATATGCAAGTAGAATTGAATGTCTACTCACCTAGTATATGCGATTGTTGCTTGGTTAATTTAGGGAATGCTGTAGGTCATCAATTGGGCTTGTAGTCCTCCGATATTCTTCTTCTCCGTCTTATTCTTCTTATTTTCTTCTAGTTTCTCTTGTTTAGATCTAGGATTGGGGTTTCTAGATGGATGATGGTAGGAGTAAGAGAAGAGGGAGAGGTCGTGAGCATGGATGAAAATAGCAGTAGCAGCGGGCGTAGTGGCCCGCAGCCAAGGTTTTAAATACCGGACTCGGACTCGGACTCGGCTCGGGCCGAGTCCGAGTCGACTCGGCCGAGTCGCATGGGACTCGGCCGAGTCGGCTGAGTCCCCATATTTAGTAAAAAAAAAAAAAAAAAAAAAAAAGGAAAAATTTTGTTTCTCCTTTTTTCCATCCAATCCATTCATAATTCCATATATAAAGTTTCACTCTCTTCATTGATCATTCTAATACGTTATTTAAGGATAGAAATATAGAATAATAATAACAAAATCGCAAGCCATTTTATAATTTAATTGCAATTAAAATTTAAAATTTAAAACTAAAAAGTAAAAAATACAATGTACATGTTTCCAACTTTCAATATCCACTCTCAAGTCTCAATTTAGTCAATTATCAAGTCAACTAGTAAGATTAATCATCAAAGATGTAACTAAGCTTCAAATTTCAATTATATTTATAGCATATAAAAATGTAAAACCATAGTATACCTTAGCTCTTTCTTGTTAAAATTTAAATGGAGCGATAGTATGGTGAATTAGCAACATTCGGTGGAATCCGATTATAATGGAAGAACTTTGAGATGGCTCTCCCCATTTTCATGGCTCTAACTTTCATATCGCCCATGATAGAGCTACTAATCTTTGGTTGTTTTGTACTTTGAGACCGATGTAAGAATGGATCCATTGTCCCTCTCCTTGCTGTGTCCTGATAAGGGTCAGGAGGAGCTCTAGAAGAACCAGCCCCAGCCCGTGTCTCATCCATACGAGCCTGCTCAGAAGCAAATTGTTCACGGCTCGCTCTAAAAGCCCTCCTTAACTCCCTCGCCTCAACATCACCATCACCGTCAGAGTCATCCTCAGAATCAGAAGTGTCAATCCTCTGCATATTTACAACCCTCTCATCAAATTTTTTCTTCTTTTCTTTCTCATTCTTCTTTTCAAGCAACATGTCTCTCATTTCTTTCCTCACTTCAGTGGGGACATTTGCACATGGTTTAGCTTCCCCTTGTATACCTGCTAGGTGTTGTTTAAATCTGTGGATCCCACCACTGAGAATCTTATGACACCATTTGCATTTGACCTTATGACGGTCTCCTGCAACCATCTCCCCATGTTCCCATCCGGGGTCAACTTCTTTCTCTTTATTTTTTGGGGCCATTTGTGATATAATCTAACTATCTGAGTAATAGTAATCTGCACAATCATGAAAATCACATTCTTTTAACCAAAAAATAGTTGAAATTTCATCTACAAACAACCCACACATGTAATCATCTACTCTACATAATTTAAGAATGTAAACTGCAACAAATCCATATTATTAATAATTATTTTTACAAGAAAAAGTAAGGAAAATATTATTATTGCACATATATGCATAGATCTAGTGTTAGAACCATAGATCCATGTTATACAAACCCAAAATAATAATTTCATACAAAGAACATAAGTAAATAATAATAAAAAATTCTGATTTCTCATTATTTCTTTTTAAAATTACATCATAATCATGAAAATCACATTCTTTTAACCAAAAAATAGTTGAAATTTCATCTACAAACAACCCACACATGTAATCATCTACTCTACATAATTTAAGAATGTAAAATGCAAAAAATCCATATTATTAATAATTATTTTTACAAGAAAAAGTAAGGAAAATATTATTATTGCACATATATGCATAGATCTAGTGTTAGAACCATAGATCCATGTTATACAAACCCAAAATAATAATTTCATACAAAGAACATAAGTAAATAACAAAAAAAAAATCGGATTTCTTAATTTTTTTTTAAAAAAAAGACCCAAAAATTAAAAAAAATGCATTTTTAGAAAAAAATAATGATCCTCCAAACCATCTTCAAGCAATATCTTCATCTTAGCATCTTCTCTAAACCATATATGCATGTAGAATCAAGAAAACAAACCTCAAAGTTGAGAAATAAAAAAACCCTCTTTGATGTGAATAGTGGTTGGATTCTTTGGTAGGCTTGATCTTAAAAAATGGATGGATTTGATGATGTTTGATGCTTGAAACACAATTTGGAAGTAGGCTCCTTCACTCTCCACAAAGTAGAATGCCAAAAAAATGAGCATTTTAGGGTTTTGGGGGGCTTTAAAAGCCCCCCCTTTGTCAACAGTGGGACTCGGACGAGTCCAGGGGGACTCGTCCGAGTCCAGGGGGACTCGTCCGAGTCCAGGGGGACTCGTCCGAGTCCATAGAGACTCGGCCGAGTCCCCCTGGACCTGTACCGAGTCCAGGGGACTCGGTTCGGTCCCTGCCGAGTCTGAGTCGACTCGGACTCGGCTGTTTTTTTTTTCCTTGCCCGCAGCCAAACTGCTATGAAGTGGCGTTATTTAATGTAGCGGCATAGTGGTGCGATTTGAAAAATCGCCCTAAAAATCCCAGAAAATCCAAAAAGTTGTAAAAAGAAAGAAAATGTGTTTCTTTTGCAAAACTAAGAATAGGGGGGGGGGGGGGCGGGCGTAGCGGTGCCTTCAATATATGAGGTCCTGTATCACTGTATAAATAGAAAATAATAATAATGATTTGGTTTTTCATATGTATTCATGTTTCTTAGTCATGCTAACTTAGAAAGTAATGAAAAGCTCATAAAAAAAAAGGCATAAGGCTTAAGAGTTAGGTCCTAGGGAATAGGGATTTAATGGCAAACAATATCCAATGAAGTTCAGTCATTAGTGAACATTGAACAATCAATACTTCAAGCCTCAAGGTTCAAATTCAATCAAGTGAATGAAGTGATCAACAACAATTTAGAAATGACATAAAGAATTGAGAGTTGGTGAAGGAAATAGGAATACCTTAGTCACCACCAAAAGGAATGTCCACTAGGATCTATGGCATGGTTATCCTCATCCCCATCAGTGTTATCATTTCTATTGGCACCATATTGAATTTGATATTGATGAACATTGGGATCCACAAATCCAAAGAAGGCAGCTGCATCATAGGAAATTGGAGGTGGAGGTGGATATCTATATTACGTTTCACCATAGTCACTATATGAGTAGGACCCTGAAGTTGAAGATTGTTCTTCTCCTTGTTGCATGTGACCATATGGAAAATATTGTGAGGGTCATTGTCCACACTGCCAGGAGTCCAAATGCGGTTCACTATAACTAGGGTTCCACGATGTAGCTTGTTCTCCTCCAACATTTCCCCCCATATTTCTTTGCTCATTACTGTTTCCAGGTGGTGAGACTCTTCGACGCCATTGATAACCACGGTTTGGATCAACTCTTCCAGTTTCAGGAAACTCCTGTACGTCCTCTACAGAAACGACATCTTCGTCATCATGTTGATAATATTCATTAGTACTACCTGTCCCACTGTCTCCTCCATCTCCCCCATCTCCTCCACCATGGCTACTCGAAGAGACGGTGGTGGAACTAGCTTTGTCAGAAGATACAATATAAGCAGGTTCTTTCCCCCTCCTTTGTGCACATGTATTAGTACCTTCTCCTTGAGGTGGCCGACCTTCTGCAGGTGCCTCACTCATTTGCTCGTCTATCAACCCTTGAACTGTTTGGTGAAAGCCCGGATCTGAATCTAGGACTGGATCCCCTATCTCGGCCAGCCATGGGAGTAAGGGATCGTCCTCTCTAAATATGTGATCCAAATTAATAGGACAATAAGCAGGATCATCCCTTGCCCTTCTCTCTCTATTATGTTTCTCAACTTCAGATTGTAATGGCAGTATACAAGCTTGTTGAGTTTGTTCATGGTAAGCCGATTCCTGACCTTCGAGTGGATCAAGGAGAAAGTGCACTAATTTCTCTCACAGTTGGAAGATGTTGTAGTCTGACTAAGGACGCGAACAACCGCTCTCCTTAGATGTGGTGCACTCTCCATAATTTCCACCAATTAGCTGAAATGCAAAATAAATAAAGAAAATTAGATATTCGTATGTAGTCTGACTAAGGACGCGAACAACCGCTCTCCTTAGATGTGGTGCACTCTCCATAATTTCCACCAATTAGCTGAAATGCAAAATAAATAAAGAAAATTAGATATTCGTAATCCTCAAGTCCTTCTAATCAATTAAGATAAATAGATTAAGACTATTGGGTGGGGTCTTTTGTTTATAGTCATACTAGGTGGTATCCTTCTAATGGATCGTTGCACAAGAGGGTCAATAAAGGTTCCTCTCCTTTGTGTATATATAGATATCTATAATGTGAAAATTAGAAAAAGTCAGTAAACCCCTACATGTGTATGCCGGCATACTAAATTCTCTTAAGTAAGCACTCACTCACCTCTTGTATGGCATCGGTTTGATCATCTCCATTTAACAATCTCTTCAATACCTCCCGTCATCCTACTCGCAAGTCCGTATCTATTGCTTCGATGTGTAGTTCGGCATTGAGGTAATAGAATTTGGGATTAAAAAAATAACCTACATTGAAAATAAGTAGACTGTGAGCAAACAAGATAATAAATGCACGAGTTAGGAAAACAAAAAAGTATCAAATATATATATTAATTACCTGCAGCGTGTAATGGATGGTACAGCTGATCGTTCCATCGGGCATCAATAATTTTTATATATTCTTCGTGATATATAACATTTTCCATTATTTTCCTATAATAGCTTGCTTTGCCCGATCCATTACTTCATATATAAAGCCCACTATCAGCTTGTCATAACCATCTACAAGCCGCAACACTTTTAACTACAGCCTAAAAAATCCTTAATATCTTCCCCACTTTCTTCCAAAATTTATCGTCTCCCATCAAGTTTGGGACCTCAAACTCCGGACCACTAGTTGCATTGCCCCATCTCGAACGAAGCCATTCTTTTGATGCAAACATCTAAATCAGCTCCGTTCTAAACCTTACGTGGCTTTCCATAGTCAAAAAATGGGTTGCAAACCTAGTTGCTCTTGGACGCAGCAAGGCATGGTTATTTGTGTATCTTTTCATCAAGCTTAACACCCATAAATGAGCATAAATAAATCTTGTAATTTCTCTACATGCCTTGATCACTGAAGCCATGTTTTCTTCCTTCCAATCTCTTCCAAGATGAGATCTACGCAGTGTGCTGCACATGGGGTCCATAATAAATGGGTCCTCTTCTCCATTAACTTCCTACCCGTTGCCTTGGAATTTGCACCATTATCTGTAACAATATGTACAATATGCTCTTCTCCAACACTTTCTACAACATTATTCATAAGACTGAATATATATGTGGCTGTCTGTCTATGTTCAGTTGCATCAACGGACTTCACAAAGACGGTCCTGATGACTGAATACACCAAAAAGTTTATTAATTGTGTTTGTGTGCCACTGGTCCACTCGTCACACCGATGGTAACACCATTCTGTTGCCACATGGGCTTAAACTTTTTCACCCAAGCTTTTATTTCTTTGTATTATTCTTTTAGATATTTGGTGCCCACATCATATATGGAGGGTGACTGTGTATCCCGCCCAGCTTCGGCGGCAATATCAAGAATAATCTGAAAATAAGGTGAATCTATTGCTGTAGGGGGTATGTTTTTGTGAATTATCCATTTCGCAGTACCTTTGGCTAATCTATCTCTTGCACTCTTCAAAGCCCCTTTGAGAACATTTGAAATCTTTGGCTGGTTAGCTCCCTTCAATCTATGTGCTAGCGGATCAACCAGGGGAGGAGTTGCTCCTCTAGTAGAAATTATCTCTACATCATCATCCCGTTGAAGGGTGCTAAATGCTCTACGCCTGGCCCCCGCAATGCCCTTGCCCTTGCCCTTACTTGGCACACTAGATGACCTTCTTGCTTCATAGTGGGGGGATTGTTCACTAGATGCACGATGGTGACGCTCTTGTTCTTCTTGGTGTGTCATGAAGGACTCTCGGCGTTTGGTTGTCATTTGTGGGTCATCCTCATCATCAGAATCTCCAAGGACTTCATCCCCAAATACATCATAACGGGCAACATCAACATCTTGCTGCCCCTTTTCTTTTATTTCAACTTTTCTGGCTTTGTTTTGATTCCACAAAGCTCTCATTTGTTCCCTCACTTCCATCGAAACTTCAGTACAGCTTGCAACATTTCACTTGAAAACCTAGAAAAACACTAAAATCAGCACTCTGCTGCATGAAGGATGCTCTACACTCAGCCCAAGGCGCTGATGTTTAGCACTAGGGCGGCTGACTTCAGCCCCTATGTAGCAAAAATTCCAAGAAGTTTCCATAAAATACTTGCTGCTTCCAATACCAAGTTGGAAGTTAAAAAATCAAATAAAATATAGCCTAAAGTGGAAGAGAGAGAAAAGGGAAAACAAAATTAGAAAATTAGGGTTTTAGTTGAAATAGGGGAAGACTTTGGAGGAAAGAATAATGTGGTTGTCAAACATAGAGTCCGTTAGCCAACATAATGTATTGTATTATTTCAAATTTCTGCATTTACAAAAGGCACTCCTCTGTATCTTATGTACTTACAAATCAGTCCCTGAGTTTCTGAAAACTACAAAAAACCCCTTTGTGCATCTCAACAGAAATATTACTCTGATATGGTGTTCATGCACAGGGTTTATTGGGTGAAGAAGGGTATAGCCTTACAATCTTCCTTCACTTCATATCTTAAGTGTTTGGTACAAATTACATTTAATGTCCTCCACTTAACTGGATGCTACAAAGGAGATCCACAAGGAAAATAAAAATTTAAGCTGAAAAACAATATGTTCTTGTGTATGTACTCTTCGTATCTTCTAACACACACTTGGTCTAGTGTGCAACATATGGTTTTCACTTTTTTGCACATTCTTCATGTGAAGGGAGACAGTTTTCCTATTCTGGAGATGTATTCATTTCCTTGTTCGAATAGATTCAACATAATGCACATAAACACAGGTTTTAGATTAACTTGCGCTTTTGCTAAGCTATTGTGTTTGTGAAGTAAAAAATGTCTTTTTAACTTGAAGGTGTCATGATAACAGTCCATAGTAGGGTGTTTGGTTATTGCTTTGTACTGCATTTCCCTTTAATATTTTTATTAGTTGCCGATCGGGAAAAAAAAAAAAAAAAAACACATTTGAGTTTGCAGTTTGTAATTTGACACTTACCCAATTCGGAAATGCAATGGACTAGGTTCATCTGATTTGTTTTCTGATTCGTTTGATTCTTTGTTTGAATTCAATGAATTTAGATAATTCAACTTTTCTCTAAAAGAAAGTGACATGGGTTTATATTGTTAAATTTAACCTGCCTAAAAACACATGCCCTATTCACTAACTTCCAATATTGGTGGGATCCACCATATTTTCTGCTTATGAATCTTTTAATCCTGTATCACGCAAAACTAGGTTTATAAATGATGTAATTGTTTAATCAAGTGTCATAATCCAATAGTGGCCTCCATATTTATCAGAGTGGAATTTGAACCAGTAATGAGATATGTGATAATATTATCTTTGTATTGTTTGAATTTGGAATTTGAATTTTTTGGATTTGGAAATGGATATCCTCATAACTAATTTTGAGATTTGTGAGAATAGTGCAGCGCGTGATCTTTGGTTTTCAACACGATTGAATGGTTGTTAAATTTGATATTCATTTAATTATGATAAAAAATAAACAATTGGGTTCATCATGTTAATTTTTTATGAATGATCGATTCGCAGGTGAATTTCATTCTGATTAGGTATTACATTTCCTTTATATGGTGGAAAGTGCAATATGGGTGGGATGGATCAAATAGCGACGGGGACTAAGGGGCATTGTTCAACCTTTTTTACTTTTTCTTAAAGAATCACTCTAGAAAAGGCTGGGATTTTTCCCCTTTAAAAATGTCCACCTTATGTAGTTCCTTTCTCTATGCATAATAATCGAGGCATGAGGTTGGATATGATGTTTAGAGGTGGATTAGGGGCATGTTTAATATCAGTTTGATCGATTGGTCCTAGCTCTTAATTTTAGGTCATCAAAGTTTGATGACTGAACTAGAATCCAACAGAGGCTAATGTCCCAATCAGTATCATTAGGGCTCTTGCTAAGCAGAAAATAATAGGTATGTGTGATTGGCCCTAGATGAGAAAAAATTGGCCATCAAAGAATTTCTTTATTATAAATTGATAAATCCTTTAGTAGGGCTCATCTTCAGAATGAAATGCGCTGAAAGTTTACATGGTCCCTTGTGTTGGCTGTAGGAGAAACTTCATTCCAATCAAAGCTGGTCCCACCATCAAATTTATCACATTAAAAATATGTGATTTCATCCCTTTGTTTTGTTTGTTTGAATTACTTCTTTTACATGTAATCAATCCGATTGTGGGCCTAACTCCAATTGGGGTGAAATTTGGCCTGGTGCTAATGCACCTTAAGAAGTCAATTTTATATTGTATATATTGTAGAAGTAGGCCCCAATCATGGATTTATTAACTGAAGCATAGAAGTTCCTTATGCCATCATGGATTTATTACCTCAAGCATAGAAGTTCCTTATGCCATCGTTAGAGGATCTAAGGCGTACACTCTTAAAAGTCTTTCTACCATCCAGACACACAAACACAGAGTCTATTTCACCGGGCGAAGAGCTTACTAGCATTGATTTGAGATGACTCCAAAAGATGGGGGATTCGAATGCATCTTAGAAAGTGAGATTGAGGTTGATACCATTAGATATGCATTGATGTTTCAATATTTTCCTTAATCTACCTCTTTTACTGTCTTCATTTTCTTCTCCTCTGGACTACTTTCAATTATCCATTTTTTGAACTACGAATCGAGGCAAACCGAAATGAGAATTGTTCAATTCGAACCATTCAAAGTTCGAGGTTCAAATGATTGAATTTGGTAACTATGTAGCAGACACTATTTGTGATACAGTTACCATTTAATATGACACAGCAAAGCGAAAGATTTGCAGAGATCTTTTTTGATTCCATTGAGTTCTCTCCCGTTGTGGTTTGATCCCACTTTCATAATCCCTTGTTTACAAGATTTTTATGATAAATCTCCTCCCTAATTATGGTCATTTCTCCCAGTTACAGTCAATCAAATATCCTAATTACAGTTAGATAGATAAGAATCAAATCTAAAATCTTTATGGTACAGCTTTGATATGGAAATAATATCCGTTCCCCACTTATGATAGTCCACATGACTATCATGTTTGATACTCCCCCTCAAATTGAGCCCGGTGAATCAACCAGCAGTAATATGCATATGAAGAATTGATGGCGGGCTCGAGTTTATGTCGTCGTGAAAATGTCAGCAGTTTGAAGATTGGAAGGCACATGTGGGGGAGCAATATATCATCATCAAAGGCTTCAAGAGCAAGAGTCTACTTCAATATGCTTAGTCCTTTTGTGAATGACTGGATTCACCACCATTTGAATATCACTCGTGTTGTCTGCATGAATCACAGTAAGATGGTCTTGAGAGAATCCAAAAAGTTCAGAGCATGCAGAGGACATGGCACAATATTCTGCTTCTGCGGATGATTTTGAAACATAATCTTGTTTTTTACACTTCAATGAGAGTTAAGTTGCGCAAATACATACACCATCCTTTATTAGACTATCGAGAATTATGACAGCTAGGCCAATCAATGTCACTGTAAAATGTCACTGGAGAGGATGGCATTCATCGTGAACTCTCCGGATTATCATCAATAAGTGGGCCCCATGGTAGAGTTCCACACATCCCACTTATGACGAGTGTATGTGAGTCTGTGAGACACTCTGGGGACCAGCACTCTTTCACAGGATCGTTTAGGTGTAGAAAGAAATAACAAGGAAAGCTGATGTTTATTAGCAGTGGGTGTCAGCAAGTGCATTGGGAAGAGCCACCCACTCTTAGGCCCCATCCTGGTCACCTTTCTGTTCATTGATCTTATATAATACAACCATCACAAGAAAATGATAGAATGCGGCTATTATCAACTAAATGACTGATAGAAAGAAGACTGGTACATAATTGAGTAACAAAACACTTTTTGCAAAGATAAAGAATGAGAAATGTGACCAATGCCGGTTATGGGAAGTTTTTCACCATCAGCCATATGAACCTGTGAGGTTCTATCATCTGGTTCGACATGCTCAAAATTATTTGAAGACTATATCATATGATGAGATGCACCTGAATCAAGGTACTACACTGAAGATGATTTTTCAGTCCTACCAGAGAGACCCATTGCAGAAATTGTGGCTTGAATTATTTGACCATTTTCATGCATAGGAGACGTGGATTGAGTAAGGCATAGAAACTGAAGAAGTTGAGGCTGATGCAAAGGAATCTTCCAATGATGCAGCATGAAAGGCCTAAATTTTCCAATTCTGTGGATTTGGGTTGTACTCAGAAATCAAATAGCCAGCCCTTTTGAGATAACTGCAGAATTTCTTTTGGCATTGATTTCCCTCATGTTAAAATTTCTTGCAAGACTGACGTTGAATTTTGCTCATATCCTCAGAGCGAGGTTTACTTTTGGTGGCATGGGCGGCTTTAAAATAACCTGTCTGTTGATCTAATTATGCTGGGGAATGGCAACATTTGTTCTTCGTGTAACAGTTCATTCAAGCATGTGAAAAGAAAGAGGGATCTCGGCTCATGGGATAAGGTTGAATAGTCTCATATTCTTGTCAGAGCTTCATTAAGAATTGATCTCTTTGACTAACTTCAAGAACTTGTTACGCTGCCTATGAATTGATTGGGACAATAGCATATGCTAGTGCTGCCTATTTGGTCGAAAAGATTTATCTCCTTGAGAATAATCCACTCTTTTTTTTTTTTTTTTTCCTTCACGATGAAAATGCTTGGCTGAATTTTCTTGATTGCTGACTGCATGTTCTTAGCTGTTGGATATGGTCGAAGGTTCGGGACAACATGTGGATAAGCTGAACTCAGGATCCAGCTTATTATTTGGGATCATATATTTCCCATTGGGCGTGTTGGTAGGATTTTGGGCTTTTGGGGCTCTCTTCAATGTAACCTGGAAGTTCTTTTCCATCAACAAACAACTGGAATTGAAATTTCCCTGTGAAACATGGTTAAAAAAAGCGGACTCGGGACTGACTTGGCTAGGGCCGAGTTTGAGTCGGGTTGAATCCCGATAAAATGCCAAAAAAAAAAAAAAAGGGGTAAAAATAAGAAAAAAATAGAAAAAATAAAATGTGATGGCCTAGTAGTCCCTCCTTCCATGTAGATGGTTTGAATCTTTTATTCTTTTATGTTATTGTTAACGATAGATTTTGGTGAAATTAATCAAATTATAGATTATAGAGAGTAGAATCCTTTATCTTCCCTATTACTTGGGTGTTTTTATTTGTTAACAACAAATTCTACAATTCTAAAGCATGATCTAGTAAATTGCAACCTACTATTATTTATGGCACACCTTTAACATCATGAAACAAACCATTTAATTGCAATTAAAATTTAAAAGAGAAATCCATTTTCCAATTTCCATATCAATTAGCATATAAAAACCATACCTTAGCTCATTCTTTCTAATACCACAGCGAATGCCTTGCAGGTTGGATGCCATCTTCATTGTCGTTGTCATTTTGATTTAGTATTGTGCTATATCAAAATCAAAGAAGCCTTGCCCCCTACTTAGAGGACCTTGTCCATAATTTGATGGATCCATAATTTGAGGATATGCATCCGGTGGTGGTGACTTGCAGGGGGGGGGGGGGGGGGAGGATACCATAAAGATTCCATACTGTTGCCCATACCCATGCGAAGGACCACCGTACCCACCGTACTGCTTCCTGTACCCGTATGAACAATTGGAATTTGTGGGCCAAGGACTTGAAGGCATTTGATGCGGTTAATATTCTTCGATGGCTCTCTTCCTTCATTTCTGCTCCACCCACCAGCAGGCTCACTTTGACCACCATGTAACAAGTCATAGACAGTAACGTTGTCCTCTCCATCACTACCTTCGTATGCTTATTTATTTTGGCCTTGATCACCTTGTGGTGAGCTACTCTTGCTAGAAGACGATGTTTTGCGTTGTTGTTGTTGTTGTTCTTCATGGGTGGCCAACCTGCGACTTTGAGTTTGAGTATGGGTGCTCTTATCCTTTGACTTCTTCTTGTATTGGATAGCTGGGTCCTTAATCCATCGTTTGGATTTAGAGAGGGGCCACTTGAACCACTTGAACATGATGTTGATTTATCTCTATCCCCCGTATTATGTTCCGAAGTAGAACGTGTTATCTCTGGCTCATGGCTCATGGCTATGACCACATTGCTGACGTTGTGAGCCTTGTGATGATGATGTTGCTACATTATTCCCCTTTCTGCGCGCAGTAGCAGATCTGCAAAGGGAAGGTTGGGGTGGGGAAGCATGTCCTTCTTGATCCGGCTCAAACTCATCAACATCAACCGTGGCTTCATTGAGGAAATTTATATTAGGCAACACTCCATCCTCTCTTTCAGCCAACCACTCATCCAGAGGGTCATCTTGCTCGGATATATATTCCAAGTTAATTGGTTGGATCATAATCTCCATTGTCTCTTCTCTGGAGATTCCTTGCCCTTACCCTCATATTATAATGGATAAAGACCAAGTTCTCCAACTTTTGCATTGTTAGGTGATTTCGACTCTTAGCGTAGATCATGCTGATGGTGCTCCAATTTCTTTCACATTCCGACGATGATGCTGTTTGGCTCAAAATTCTTCTTGCAAAATTTCTAAGATCGGGAACCTCGTTGCCAAAGGTGTTCCACTATTCAATTGTGTTCAAAATAATAAAGCCAATTGTTTGTCATAATTCTTATAGTACTATAAATCTATAATCTTATGACCGCTAAAGAAACATAATTCATAATAGAAATATACCTGGGTCCATCCTCCCCCATTCTGCAAATATCGGACCCAAAACTATGAAGAGTGCCTTTGTAGTTTCTCAACTATAAAAGTCAAAATTTAAAAGTTTGTAACCCTCAGTCTATAACAAAAACTGAGATTATGAGATAATCAAATAAACCATATGTGATATGACATCTTGCTTGATTAAGAATATCAATTTGTGTATTCTTGTCTCTAACCATTGTCTCTAGAGTGTTTTTGAAGCCCCAAAAGACTTCCTCATGGTTGGAGAAGTTCTTGCTATAGAAGCACGATGAGTTCAAGAAGTATGCTGCATGATCAATGATGGCATTAATGTCATATTTAACAATACATTGAATTCTAAAATAAGTTGTTAGTAACCATGAATCAAAATCCTAATAATAATCATGTACCTGCCGCGTGTATATCTGGCTGTAATTGGTTGTTCCATCGATGGTCAATAATTTTCCCAAGCATTCTATAATAAGTCCAATACTTTTCTTTCGATCTTTGCTCTATAGCATGTTTTGATTGATCCATGGCATCATAGACATTGCCCATTGTGGGCTTCGTATCACCATCCATTGTGGGCTTTGTTATCACCATCCACTAATTTCAAGACCAAGACAAGAGGCTCGAGTAAGTGTGTAATCCGCTCCGCCCTATACCGGAATTCTGTACCGAGAACAATTTCTTGTACACGACATGCCAAAAGCCGATGTGAAAATTCTGATTTCACATAGGCTGAATTCGTCCTAATCTGCATTATGTTTGCCTTGGCACGACAAAGACTCTTAAGGGTCACGAAATGCGTAGCAAACTATATAATACCCGGCCTCAGAAGCTCATGACCTTGATTCATTTCTCTTAGTAGATCGGTCATGAACTGATGATTGTAGATCTAGCATGTCACCTTCTTTCCCTAATCAATAGTTTTATCGACATCTTCCAATTTACCAATGTACTCCATAATAAAATTAATACAATGTGCTGCACACGGCACCCAAACAATATTTGGCATATTTTCATGCAATATCTTCCCCGCAGCCTTAAAGTTAGCCGCATTGTCTGTCACAGCTGCCGTAACATACTCATCCCATCCGTCAATGTGATGCAAAGTCTCATCTATCAAACCGTACAAATATTGGGCATCCATATGATGCCCGGATGTATCTACGAACCTAATAAAAACTGTGCCTATAACATAATAAGCCATGAAATTAATTCTGTGCCCCCTATTGTTGCTTGTCCATCCGTCACACATAAGCGTGCACCCATACTCTTTCCACGTTTTAAAGTGGTCTTCCAAGTATCTCGTATTATCGTCAAACTCCATGTAAAGATACTTTCCGCTAATATCATAAGCGGAAGGAGGTTTTAACTGTGGGTCCCACCTCGGCTATAGTATCTGTAATGACCCGGAATCCGGGGCCCTTCGAATTCTGTGCCGAGACTCAGAAGTAACATAACCAAAACATAAATCAAGTCATTCGAAGCATACATAGCTAGGCTTTTGACAAAAATATGTATTTTTCATTAAATGAATATCCCAAACCAATAATAATGTCCAATAATAAAAAATAAACTACCAAAAAATAATCGTTGGGATAAAATTGTCTGAGTCCCGAACGCTCAAACGCCGACATCTAAACGAATTTGTCTGTCATTAGGGACCTCCTACCTTTCTAGGGTTGCCATACCTGGGATTGGGGCTTAAACACGAATCAGCCATATTGAGTGAATAGAATTTCTTATACTAGCAACATGATACCGAACATATCAAATAAATAAAATTCCACCAAGTGTTCCAATAGCATGCAATATTTAATTACAATAAATAAAAAATTGAACCCAATCTCCATCCCAAATCGTATCTCTGAACTACATCCTCGCACCCGGTCCACAATACACTGCTACCAAGGCTGCACATATCCCAAGATGCCACTCAAGCATCATTTCTCTATCAACGTCCACCAAGGACCAACCAACACAATGGCCTCCATGGCCCTCATCATGACACAACCCGAACCCAAAGCTCCAGAATTTCCATAACCACAAAGACCCTGAGTATGAGACCATCAACTCATGCTGTGCTCGTAGTTCAGAGTACATTATCATATCCAATTTCTATAAAAATTCCATTCATAATATATAAATCAGGAAAAAAGGAAACATGCGCGGGCATTAGTTCAGTTAGGGTCTCTAATCCTAACCACAGGATCATCGCCTAACCACCGAGTGCATTGGATCCGAAACAATCATACACCTCAAGGTTCCTGATTACACAAAAGCGTTCGACTGACCTATAGCAACCAAGTGCAACTGGCCTATAGCCAAACAGAGTGCAGCCGATCTAAGAGTCGGAACAATTACGCAAATGGCCTGAAAGCCACGTCAGAAAGATCCATCTCTTACCCACGTGGTGGTGCATCTAGGGGTGTCGAATGGGTAGATCCAATGAAATTTCGAAAACAGTTTTCGTTAATAATTTCCAATATAGTTATCATGATAATTTGAGATTTTGTCCTTACGGTTGTGTGTGGGTTTCATTAGCCCCAGTCCCTTGCCTTATTGGTACCCTTTGTAAGGATAATATCCCGAATTGTCTAAATAGGACGGAGTAGCCATCGTCTTGCAACAATAATAAGAAAACATTAACATCATATCATGTTAACTAACGATATTTTCATAATCAACATCACTATTCAGTTCATGTCATAATCAACTCAAGCATCATATGTTCAAAGAGTCCTTATTGAAATTAATTCAGCATAGCTGCACATGTATCAATTAGAAAACACAAGTATTCAATACACTGATGGTGGGGGAATGAACCAAGGGCAAATTATAATTACTAGAAACATCAGGGCTGGAAATTCCTTTATCTGAAACCGAGACACCACTAAATCATCAATAATAATAATAACATAAAATTATCAAAGTCATTAATTAATTAAATATTCAACTACAGTATTCTATTTTATCATGACTGTGCATCAAGATCAATCTAAATGCTTCATTCAGAAATTCAGGTCTGTATATCATATTATTCATGTATTATCCCCCTTCTAGCGTCAACCAGTCCTTGTATACATGATCTCAATGATACAACATAAAGTGTGAATGCCCAGGGGAGTGCAATGTAAATAGTGAAAACATCAGGGATGTACTCTTATCTGTGAAACAGATCCCATTACCTCACTTTCATTGCTCACAGAGGCTTCATCACGCCTCTTCCTTTTTGGAGCTAATAGATGATGGGCCACACCGATCAAGATCCATGGTGAACCTGATCTTCAAGGTCGCCGAGGGTCCCACAATTGATCCTATGGTTCTAATTTGGCATCAGGTGGCCCTACTGGGCCCCATAACGTGTGTACATATGGAAAGACCTCAAACAGTAACTCACGCCTCATGCAAAAGATGCAGTTGGAGGGTGGGCCAAACAGGGTCCACTGCACATGGGTCCCCCACCAATAGGGTCACCCCTGGGTCCCCTTCCAGATGGGGGGACCTGATCTCTGATCAGGTGGGCCATAGGGTCCCACAACCCTTGTCGACCAAAACTGCCATTCTGCAAGTTTTCCGCCTCCAGTAGCTTAGCTGTTGACCATGGGTCTACATTCAGATCCATGGTCCCGATCTATCATCATGTGGGCCATGGGGTCCCACAACCCCAGTCAACAAACCTAGTCGCTGCCGTGCAGTAATTGGAAATTTCTAAATTTTGCACTGTATCTCCTAGTGATTTGATCATTTTAGCAATACAACAAGGTCCAGAAATAGTCTAAATCATAGGAACGCCAGTCAACAGATCTACCAACAAAATTTGAATGTTATCAGTGTCACGAGAGTGAATAGACAATGACATTTGTGGAAAACTTGGATCCCTCCAATGGACGATACTTCCTTCCTTTTATTATCTCATTTGGCCTTAATCAAGGCAATTCAAACTTAATACAATCTATCTGTTATGGAAAGTAAAGCTGTTAATAGATGTACAATGATTTGAGTATATCCTGACTTATCCCACGTGATGGGTTGATTTGTTACAATGAATGGGCCTGGGCCTGGTGGGCTTTCTATCACCAGTGTTAACAATCATACCCCATAACCATCGAATGGGTTTTTCGACACTGCCATTCTAGTCCTCAAACATGTAATCTATTGTGGAAAATTCAATTTATCCATATTTAAGGCTTCAAACAGTTTTGGGAAAACAAGTAGTACAAATTTACATAGCAACACAGCAATCAATACACATATCTTCGTAGAGGAAAGACAACACAAAGTGTGTATGAGGAATTCTACTCACCTGATATGCACCATGTCAACCACAAGGCTTCAACATGCTGATCCTCTTCTTCCTTCTTCAACTCTCCCTAACTTCTCTGTATCTAGCCTAGGATTTGGATTTCTAAGGGAAAATCTGATAGGTTTGTGGGGAGAATGGGAAGGGAGAGGTCTTATAAATAGTTGTGGAGCCAAGTTTCCTGGGAACAATGTCGAGCAAGGTTCCTAGCAGAATTGGGAGTCCTATTTCTAACATAAGTCTCCTACTATAAGTGTCGACTTCCTCTTATATTAAAGAAGTTGGGTCCCAATATTTTACAACAGTGGGTCTCTACAAAATAAAAAGGCATCCCACTAAAAATAATTTTAAACATATTATTTATACTAATTATATGAGAGCACAAAATATTATAAAATTACCAAAGTAAAACATAAAAACATAATTAAATATTCCAACCCCTACCGTGGGACTCAGGGTATTACAATATCCACAGTGGCCCGATAGTATCGTGAAGTAGCGACATTTGGTGGAATCCGATTATAGTGGAAGAACTTTGAGATTGCTCTCCCCATTTTCAAAGCTCTAAGTTTCATATCACCCATTGATAGAGCTTGAAATCTTTGGTTGCTTCATGCTTTGAGACTTATGTAAGAATGGATCCATGGACTCTCTCCTAGTTGTGTCCTCATAAGGGTTTGGAGGAGCTCTTGAAGAACCGGCCCCACCCCTTCTCTCATCCATACAAGCCTGCTCAATTTCATACATTTCACAACTCACTCTCATTACCCTCCTTAACTCCCTATCCTCATCATCAGAATCTTCCACCCTCTCCATTCTAGCAACCCTCTTCACATTTTTTCTTCTTTTCTTTTTCAGTCTTCTTTCCCTTCACAATTTCCCTTGGGACATTTGGACACCCTTTTGCATCCCTTGAAATATGTGCAAGATGTTTAAATCTATGAATTCCACACCACTCATGGTTTGACGACACCATTTGCATTTGGCCTTAATGACGGTCCCCCCAACCATCTCTCCATGTTCCCATTTGAGAACAACTTCTCTCTTTCTTTTTTGGTGCCATACTTCTTTAAGTGGTTGTAATATGCACAATTATAGAAATAAATTAATAAATAATGATACTTAGTAGCAGTATTACGAAATTCTGTTCGGATGCCATTTCGTTTTGCCCTCCAAATGAAATGTTTCGGCCAATTCGGAGATTTTGGTGAAATATTTCTGAAAAAAATTGTATATATTAAAATGAAAAATAATGTATGATACATTTAATTTGTAGTACTAAATCAATGCAATATGTCAATTTATATTTGATACGTTATTTCATATTAGAGTGAAACTTGGCTAGCTTATTCATAATAAAATATTTTTTATTGGAATAAAATTTGATTAGGGCGATAGGGCCCATATAGTTATTTAGATTTTAATAGATAGGTGGCTCCACATTTGAAACCACTAATTTCTCTAGGCCAAGAAGGTAATTTTACTTTTACTTTTAAGTTTAAAAAATGTTTTGCCCCTTCAGTTTTCACTTTATTTTTATTTTAATGGGGACCGAAATGTCGGGACGAATAATTGGATAAATTGGAAGAATCGGACGAAATTATAAATTTTGGGATGAAAAATTAAAGGGTCCTATTTGTTTTGGTAGATCGAACAAACCGAAATTATTCGGAAATTTCGGCCGAAACGAACCAAATTTCGTAACACTACTTAGTAATCAACAATTAATATATCAATGCACTCATAAGTTGAAATAATGGAAGAACAAGCTTTTCTCATGTATGTAACATCTACTTAACCCGAAATATTCTTCCTAATAATGATTTAAGAAAAAAAAATGTTTATTAAACATATATCTTTTAATTTTCATGCTTACTAGCAAGTTAAAATATTGATTATTTGCATAACAATATATAGATCTATGTGGTCCACACCTAAAATATTAAGCCCATACAAAAAACCTAAGTAAATAATGAAAAAAAATTCGGATTTTCTATTATTTAAAAAAAAAAATGACAGCATAATCAAAGAAAATACACTTTTTAAACCAAGCAAGAGTGGAAATATCATCTAGAAGCATAACACACTTCCTTTCATCTATTCTAAACAGTTTAAGCATGTAGAAGAAAAAACATATTGTTAATAATTATTTTAAATAGAAAAAAGTGAAGAAATTACTATTTTCGCACATACATGCATAGATCTAGGGTTAGAACCATAGATCCATGTGATTCACACCCAAAATATTAAGCTCATACAAAAAACACAAGTAAATAATGAAGAAAAATTGATTTTCATATTAAAAAAAAAGACCCAAAAATACAAAAAAATGATTTTTTTCAACAAATAATGGGTGGGAAAATCATCTTCAAGCAAAACATAGATCCTAACAACTTTTTTAAACCATCTATGCATAGAGATACAAGAAATCATACCTCAAAATACACAATTGAAAAAGCCCTCTTTGGTGAGCTAGATCTCACAAAATAGATCTTGCAAGAAATGTGTTTTGGAGGCTTCAAAACCCTATCTCCCAGCTTTTGCAACAGAGAAATGGGGAAAAAACCCACATTTCATGCTTTCTATAGTCACCCGAGTTCGTCACTGTGCGGACTCGCCCGAGTCCTACTAAAACGATCCTGAGTCGGGGGCAACCCGACTCGGTAGGCTGAGTCGACTCGGGTTCAGCCGGTTTTTTAAACCATGCTGTGAAATAAGTTTTGCCATCAAATCAGATTGGCTGTACGTTATATTTCTCAGCCATTGTTTACAACAATCCCCAAAAAACAGAAAACTAAATATGAATGAAAATTCAGAAAATTCAGGGCCTGGGCAACCAACAATTTTCTGAAAATAGGCTGTACTTTATCTTCTCAAATAAGATACTGACCATATAATCTCTGTAATTTTATCTACCTTAGGAAGCTGACAAATCAGATTTGCCTAAACATGAAGAAAGATCAACAGTTGATGAAACTAATCCAGAAAACTGACTTCTGGGAAGGTCAATATGCCCTGCCTCTTGATGCCTAAAAAATCCAGGAAAATGCCAGAAATCCTCAAATAATATATGTGACCTGGCTATGGTAAGTCGGTTAAGATCTGATCACAGAATGGGCCCCACATTAGATTACATCATCCACTTACCACTGAAACTGTTGTCTGAGGCGATCAGTGATCTCTGCAACTTGTTTAGATTCAAAAGAGAGTTTCACAAGTACAGGAAAAGTGTATGAACAGGGTGCTTTGATTTTCTGGTTGTGATGATTGAAGATGAGCCCCACAGATCAGCTTCCAGATCAATGATCTATGACTCAAAACGATCATCAGTAAGGACCAGACAAACTGAATATTTACTTCAGCAGTGATCCGCAAATCAAACTCTTAAGCGGGCTTCAATGGATGAGCCCCAATGTCAAAGTACGATCAGACCTCCTGTCTGATTGATGATTAACAACTCGTAGAGATATCTAGATTAACGAACCCCACAAAAGATATGTCTTGTATCTAATAGCTAGAAATGGGAAGGCCCCAGCATGAATTTAATCAGTTTTCTGTTTGTCTTATGCACTGATACTGTTCTCTGATACCATGACAGAACAAAGCAACAGACTTACGGAGAAGTTTTGGATTTGATAGTGTGGTCTCCTATTGTGGTCTGATCCCCCTTTTATAATCCCTCCTTTGTTTACACGATATTCACAATAAATGTCTTCGGTAATTGGAGTCATTTATCCCTAATTACAGTCAATCAAATATTTTAAATACAGGCAGCTGATTAGATAAGAATCTATTCTAAATTCCTGATGCTATGCCTAAAATGCATAAATAATAGATGTTCCTCACTTATATGGTAGTCGGCGTGACTATCGTATTTAATATAATATAGTGGTAATTAGTGATCGTGATAAGACTACATTCTTTAATCTTATCATTCCACCTTAACTTTGTCTTAAGATCTTTAGAAAATTTGAATGCATATGGACAAGCCCGATATTTTCACTATTTTGTTGTCTTATATACATAGGGAGATGCTCCTATGAGAGGCACTCTCACCAAGTTGGTGAGAGATGGGTGGGGGCCCTCACTTCCATCACTTCCATATCAATTCTCACCAACTTAAATGAGAGGACCCCCAACTTAAATGTGACACTTCCATCACTTCCATATCAATTCTCACCAACTTAAATGAGAGGACCCCCAACTTAAATGTGAGGGCCCCCACCCATCTCTCACCAACTTGGTGAGAGTGCCTCTCATAGGAGCATCTCCCATATATATATATACATATTTTTTTTTCAAATTGGTGGCTGTTTGAATGAGGTGGAAATTTCATGTGCTCTGCTATTGATTTTGTCTGATTCAGCATTAAGATTTCATCAACAAGCTAATCATCTTTTAATCTTGTATTCCTTGTGAGGTAGAAACACTTTTCTCTTAGTTAGTAAAGTGCAACCTGAACCAAATAAGGGAGTAGAACTTGTTGGCCTACCATTTTGTAACTTGTGGTAATTGTAACCATCATATTGCAGGATCCGATTGGCGGCTGGCTTGAGGATCACACACCAACACTTAGGCAATATTCAACTTGTTTCCCAGTACTTGACGGTCCTTGGAAGTCTGGCACTTGCCCTACATGACACTGGGCAAGCTAGAGAAATTTTGAAATCATCCCTAACTTTGGCAAAAACGCTCTATGATATCCCCACACAGATATGGGTGCTTTCAGTTCTTACAGGTATATATTTTCACCAACTCTTTAATGGCTTTTATTGCTTTGTGAGATATGCTTTCTACATACATGTACAGTACTGCTTGCAGAGATGTCTGGTTGTGCCGCTGCCAAACTTGACATTGTAACCTATCCCATTCAAGGAAATTCTTTTGTAAGACGCTACTGTACATCTTATATCATAAAGCAACTTAAAAACTATGAGAAGTACCTCCTATTAGCCTCGTAGGAGTATTTTCACCTATCTCTACTTGGACAACTTTTCATCCCAAATCTTACACAACATTCAACCGTCAGTACTTATCGACATATTCCTATTTTCATAGCATATCCCAGATTTTTCATTGGTGGTTTCTACCCTCAAACCACTCGTGGATTAGTATTGGCAGTGGAATGTTGTGGAAGGGTCTGGATGAAAAGCTGTGTGAATAGAGTTATGCGGAATGTCCTATAGATGAAAATTCTGCAGCCCTGTATATTTACATTATCTAGTGCAAAAGTCTTTTGCTTGTCTCACATTTACAAATTATTGGAAGCTCTTTTGTGATCGTTACCATGAATGATTCATACTTAAAATCTACTGCTTGCCTCTATACCATAATACCTTGAATATTCAATCCCAAGCATCTTTAATCTTTGGAACTTGGCAACTGACCCTACCATTATGATTAAAGAACTCTAAAGTTTCTTTAAAAGAAGAAAGAAAATCCATGATGAAATGCGGTGAAGTTGGACTCGAGAAATCATTTAATTCGAGTGAGAATTTCTAAAGAAGGTGCAATTATGGGGAGTGTTGTAGCACCATGTATATCCTACCAAGTTCTGGTTAAAAAAAAGTCCCTTCTAACTTCTTCCCAAAAGGGGTCTCAACCGCATCATAGGAACTTGGAGGAGGTGGAGGTGGATATCTTTGCATTTCACCATATTCACCATATCCATATGAGTAGGACTTTGAAGCTGAAGACTCTTCTCCTTGTTGCGCTTGACCGTATGGAAAATATTGTGAGAGTCCTTGTCCACTGTAACTAGGGTCCCACGAATTAGTCCATGATGCCACTTGTTGTCCACCAATGTCTCCACCCGTATTTCCTTGCTCACTACTACCTCCAGCCTCAGGTGGTGAGTCTCTTCGGCGCCGTTGATAACCACGGCTTGGATCAAATCTTCCAGATGGAGGTAACTCATGTACTTCCTCTACAGGAACGACATCGTCTTCATCATGTTAATAGTATTCACTAGTACCACCTGTCCCACTATCCTTTCCATCTCCTCCAGTTCCACCGTGGCTACTCGAAGAGACGGTGGTGGAACTAGCTTTCTCAGAAGATCCAATATGAGCAGGTTCTTTCCCACTCCTCCTAGTCTTACTGGTACCTTTTCCTTGAGGTAGCTGACCTTTTGCTGGTGCCTCACGCCCTCACCCATATCCTCATCTATCAACTCTTGAACTGTTCCCTGAAAAACCGGATCTGAATCTAGCAGTGGATCCTTGATCTCGGCTAGCCATGGGAGTAAGGGATCGTCATCTCTGAATATGTGATCCAATTAATAGAACAATAAGCAGGATCACCCCTTGCCCATTTCTCCCTATTTATGTTTCTCCACTTCAGATTATAATGACAGTATACAAGCTTGTTGAGTTTGTGCATGGTAAGCCGATTCCTGGCCTTCGTGTGGATCAAGGAGAAAATCATCCAATTTCTCTCACAGTTGGAAGATGTAGTTTGACTAAGGATGCGAACAGCTGCTCTCCTTAGATGTGGAGCACTCTCTCTATAATTCATCCACCAATCAGCTGAAATGAAAAAAATAAGTAAAGAAAATTAGATATTCGTAACCCTCAAGTCCTTCTGATCAATTAAGATAAATAGATCAAGATTCAAGACTATTAAGTGGGCCGGTGGGGTCTTTTGTTCATAGTCATAATACCAGGTGGCATCATTCCAATCGATCGTTGCACAAGAGGGTCAGCAAAGGTTCCTCTCCTTTGTGTATATATAGATATCTACAGTGTGAAAATTAGAAATAAGTCAGTAAACACCTACAGCGTGTATGGCAATTGGGCCATTGGCACTTGGCAACATAATTAAATTCTCTTAGTAACGACCCACTCACCTCTTGTATGGCATCAATTTGATCATCTGGGTTTAACAATCTCTTCAATACCTCCCGTGATCCTACCCGCAAGTCCGTATCTATTGCTTCAGTATGTAGTTCAGCATTGGGGTAATAGAATTCGGGATTCGAAAAATAACCTGCATAAAAAATATATAGAATGTACTCTGAGCAAACAAGATAATAAATACATTAGTTAGGAAAACAAAAAGTTATTAAAGATATATATTAATTACCTGCGGCATGCAATGGATGGTGTAACTGATCGTTCCAACGGGCATCAATAATTTTATATATTTCTCGTGATATCTAACATTTTCCATAATGGATTGCTTTGCCCAATCCATTGCTTCATATATAAAGCCCATTGTCGGTTTGTCATCACCAGCTACAAGCCTTAGCACTTCAACTAAAGGCTCAAAACCCTTTAATACCTTCCTCACTTTCTTCCAAAATTTATTGTTCCTCATCAGGTTTGGGACTTTAAACTCCGGACCACTAGTTGCATAACCCCATTTCGAACGAAGCCATTTTTCTGATGCAAACATCTGAATCGGCTCCGTTCTAAACCTTACAAGCTATGATGTACAGATACGGCATGAATACGACAAAGATACACCATAGATAGGGCAGGGATACGGATTTTACACATAAAAA
Organism: Persea americana; assembly: GCA_029852735.1. Lineage (NCBI taxonomy): Eukaryota > Viridiplantae > Streptophyta > Magnoliopsida > Laurales > Lauraceae > Persea > Persea americana. Next base: position 24,351,241 of record CM056816.1, read on the forward strand.
GTGAAGTATCGGATACGATACGATACGTTGCCCATTTTGAAGTATCTGTGCATCATAACTTACAGGGCTTTCCATAGCCAAAAAATGGGTTGCAAACCGAGTTAATACTAGACGCACCAAGACATGGTTATTTGTGTATTTTTTCATTAAGCTTAACACCCATGAATGATCATATATAAATCTTGTAATTCCTCTACATGCCTTGATCAATGAAGCCACTTTTGTCGTCCTTCCAATCTCTTCCAAGATGAGATCAATGCAATGTGCTGCACATGGGGTCCAGAATAAATGGGTCCTCTTGTCCATTAACAACTTACCTGTTTCTTGAAATTGGCGCCATTGTTTGTAACAATCTGTACAGTGTGCTCCTCTCCCACACTCTCTACAACTTTATCCATAAGAGTGTATATATATGTGGCTGTCCGTCTATGTTCAGTTGCATAAACGGACTTCACAAAGACGGTCCCAGCGACTAAATACACCAAAAAGTTTATTAATTGTGTTTGGGTGCCGCTGGTCCACCTGTCACACATGATGGTAATACCATTCGGTTGCCACATGGGCTTAAACTTTTCCACCCAAGCCTTTATTTCTATATATTCTTCTTCAAGGTATTTAGTGCCCACATCATATATGGAGGGCGCCTATATGCCCCGCCCAGCTTTGGCGGCAACATCAAGAATAGTCTGGAAATATGGGATATCTAGTGCTGTAGGTGATATGTTCTTGTGAATTAGCCATTTTACTGTAGCTTTAGCTAACCTATCTCTTGCAGCCATCATTACCTCTTTCACAACACTCGAAGTTTAGCTCCCTCTTTAATATGTGCTAGAGGATCAACAGGGGGAGGAACTGCTCTTCTAGTAGAAATAATTTCTACATCAACATCCGATTCCCGGGTGCTAAATACCCTACGCATGGACCCCGCAATGCCCTTGCCCTTGCTTGGCACAGTAGATGAGCCCCCTGCATCATAATATTTGCTTGCAACAAATGCACGACGTTCATGTTCTTTTTGTTGACTCATGATGGACTCTCGGCGTATAGCCTCCATTTGTGCATCTTCCTCATCAAAGTATTCATCCCTAAATACTTCATAACGGGCAGCATCAACATCTTGCCGCCTCTTTTCTTTTATCTCTACTTTTCTAGCTTTGTTTTGGCCAACCAAAGCTTTCATTTGTTCCTTGACTTCCCTTGGTACTTCAGTACAGCCTGCAACACTGTCAGAAATGTGATCCAAGTGGTGCTTGAATCTTGTAATGCCCCGATTGGTCACTTTCCCACAAAACTTGTATTTGATTTGCAACCTATTATTCTCAACTGCCTCACCAAAGCTCCATGCGAAAGACTGAATACCTGGCTATAAATAATTAAATATGATAAAGTGGTATGTTAAAAATTAAAAAAACAAAGAAACATGTTAGAGGAAACATCTATCTAACCATTAGGAGTCATTCTCTTGACATGTAATTGGTATTTCATTACTTAAAAGTATAATTTTTTTTCAAAAATTTAAAAAATCCGAAAATAAAATAGAATTAGGAAACGACAAAGATATGTTGGATTGATCTATGCCAAACATAGATATAACATTTAGGAGCATTTTTCAATATATTTGATTGGCATTCCATTATTAAAAATAATTTTTTTTCCAAAAAATAACAAAAATCCGAAATTAAAAAAGTAAAAAAACAGGCAATATATGTTGGAATGATCTATGGAAAACATAAATCTCAAATCTAGGAACCATTTTCAAGACATGTGATTGGTATTCAAATATTTAAAAAAATTCAAAAAATAAATAAATCCGAAAATAGAAAATAGAGAAAAATCAATAAACATTGAAAATGTGATGGATTGATCTATGGGAAACATAGATCTATCATTAAGAATGCATTTCCAAGTGGTTTCATGGGTTGTCCATGAGTATTCACATTTTTTTTTCAAAAAATAAATAAATCCGAAAATAAAAAATAGAGAAAAATCAATAAACATTGAAAATGTGATGGATTGATCTATGGGAAACATAGATCTATCATTTGGAATGCATTTCCAAGTGGTTTCATGGGTTGTCCATGAGTATTCACATTTTTTTTTTTCAAAAAATAAATAAATCCGAAAATAAAAAATAGCAAAAAATAAAATAAAAATAAAAATATGTGTGCATGGTGAAAGGGAAACATGGATCTCATCATAGTACAAAACAAGGAAGCATTTTATAGTACTTAGACTCTTAGTCTTAGAAAGAGATGAATAGATCGCAAAAGTCAAAAGTTAAAAGAGTTAAAAGACTAAAAAAAAATCCAAAAGAAGGAAGCTTGGGCCTTGGATCTTGTAGTTGTTCACTTCTTTGAGTTGTTTGTGTTTGAAATTTGAATCTTTGATTACTTACTTGTACTCTTGTAGTGAAAATGAGGTGAAACTTGAGTTGGGACTACTTGGGAGGCCTTCACAGCAGTAAAAGAGAGTAAAAGAGGCTGAAAAGTGAAAAAGAATGAGGAGTAGGGTCGGCTGGGGGGGTTAAATACCCCCCACCACAACATAGCGGCCGCTACATTCATGTAGCAGTGCGATACCCGCTAACTTCCCCGTATAGTGGCGGACTCGGCCGCTACACTACGTAGCGGCTGATATTTTCATCCTTGTACCTAACAATAGAAGAGCAAACAACAACACTACACAAGCATGCGCAGCGGCCGATATTTTCATCCTTGTACCTAACAATAGAAGAGCAAACAACAACACTACACAACACTACACAAGCAACATCCCAACAAACAAAACACATCCTTACCCCACTACATATTGTGAAGAAACAAAAATTTACCATCATCTCCCCCTTAATGAAAATAGGGTTTTGACATATTAGTCCTCCTTAAATCTCGTTTTTCCAATTTCATGACCGAAATTCAGATAATGTCACCAGTCATTTGGCTTTGGTCAACATTTTTATTTACTTTTTGCTTCATATCCCATGATAGTCCCATGATATCATGGGGTTTATCAATTTATGTTTCATTTGCTTTTTGCCACCAGCATACGAATTTATTTTTCACAAAATATGAAAAATGACATTTTGTGAAAAGTAAATACACATCTGACCACCATTTCTAAGGTTCTATCATTCGGAAAAAAACTCTCCCTAACATGTTGTATAAAAGCCATGACTTCATTGGATAGTCCTATGATATCATGGGATTTATTAGTTTTTGTGACATGCACCATTCCCATGATATCATGGGATTTTGGGCAAAAAAGTTCTAAAAAAAAGTGTGTATATATATTTATATTCTATTTTCTGCTAAGGGATACCTGTCATGGAGTTGCGTAAGAGAGAACCTTTTACCACCGCATGGGATACCCCACGACAAATTCAAGCCCCTCAGACTCGCTAACCCGCAATGAATTAGCACTCACCCTAATTTAGAACTAATCTGAATAATAATCACCGTTAGATTAAATTTCATGAAAAATTTAACTTAAGAAATGGTTGGAATTTACTCCGGCGGTGATTATTATTCAGAATAGTACCAAATTTGGGTGAGTGCTAATTCATGGGGGACTAGTGAGTGAGGGGGTTGGATTTTTCATGTGGTGTCTCATGCAGTGGTAAAAAGGTACCCTCTCATGTAAATCCGTAAAGAGTTACCCAATGCAGAAATAATAATGAACTCGCAAGACTGGATCAGAAAGACCAAGTAGTTCAAGTGATCAAGAGAAATTCATTGACAAAGATGAACTGCCGGAAAGGTGATGTTATGATTCTAAGTAAGAGACTTGCTGTTTTGGAAGGGACAAATTAATCATCCACTGTTGGTATGCTTCCTATAACCCAGCTGCATTGGCCCGTCTGCTTCCACTTAGGTCATTGATTCATTGATTCAAACGCCACAGATAACGTGACAGGTATCCACTCCTAGTTTCAGTCCTATGCCCACCCACTCATGAGAGTGTAAAAATTGCTAATGGTACCTTCATACAAGTAACTGGTGAACGATCCTGTAATGAATGGCTTGTAATATTGAGAAAGCAACTGATAGGATAGAAATCTATCAGCGGTGGTTAGTGCAAGCGCTCTCCCTTTACGAAGAGCAATCAGAAGATCAGGTGATGGACTAAAATGTGAACTGGGAGAGAGATTGAACTAAAATGTGAACTGGTAGCACAAGGAAGGTGCTCAGTGTCAACCACAAGGTTGTGGATTTGAGTCATGTTAGCATTAGAAGAAAAGAACAGAAAAAGAGAATAAAAGATTCCAAATGAATGGTAAGCAGAGGAAAAAATGGATTACAATGCATCATCTTTGAGCAAACCTGCAAGTTTCTCATTGGGTGGTTTTTAGCTCGAGTCTTTATGAATAATACTATAAGCATTAGGAACTGGATGGGAATGGACAGGATCATCAATCACTAGCATTGGTGGAAGGCTTCTGATTTTATCAGAAAATTAAGGAATGTGCTAAAAAAATGTGACATACATAGGTGCAGACCCTTTTTGTGACTAGATCAAAACACTTACCCTTTGGGTTGGCGAGTACCAACAAACACATTTAATTGCTCAAGAAAGTTTGCTCCTATTTGAATTAAAGTTATAAACATGACATATGCGTCCAAACACTTGCAATTTAATACCATGAAGAAAATGTTACATGGGAGAAACACCATTTGATACTTCAGATGGCAGATGATTGATGAGGTTACAACTCGCTAAGACATGTCTGCATCTGGCCAGAAGGTTTTGGTAACAGATACTGGTTTGCAATGATTGGGTCACTTTAAAAGATGACAGTTTTTTTTTTTTTTTTTTCACTCTGTAACGCTATTTTTCTATGGAGCATGGGGAGAAGTTTGCAAATCATTGTCATCATAAGGCCTTGTCCCAATTCATTTTCTCCATTCCGGGCTATCCTGGGGCAGACGTCTGGAAACCTATTCCTTTTGTTCTACAAATGGGAGAAGAAATCATGTGACAAATACTCTCCATTGTCATCTGAGAGCATACATTTTTGTATTGAAATTATTTTGCACATATAAGTGAACAATTTAATTCAAAATACTCTTCATCCATTTTGTTAAAATGATTTTGCACATATAAATGATTCAATGTAATTCAAAATACACTTCATCCATATGTTTTAACAAATAAATGAAGGTCATGTGTGAGGCATCATCGATAAATTAGAGAAAATAGTGAAAGCCATTAGTTTTAAAGGTGCGATCTATGATACATGGATACTTCAAAATGGGTAATGTATCGTTCAAATCAGATCTGATGCTTCAGTTTTTTTATTTGTAAAATCCATGTCCCTGCCATATCCATGTCATGTCCATGCCATACTTGGGCATCATAGGTTGCAATCATTACATCTCAGCGTATCAAAGAATAAATTTCATCTGACCTGTTTATGATGCACCAAAATCCAATTTTCACATTCAAGTTTAAAATTATCCTTAGAATTAATGTTAGAGGGAAACATAGGTCTCAAAGTAAAAATGAAGGGACTGCCTAGCCGATAGTGCCATAAATATGGTTCTTATTAACACAATAACTACTATTAATTGAGTCCTTAAAGAGAGTTCGAAACTGGTATCAATTTTCCTCTGTACTCCCACCAATCAGCCCTTTCAATTGCAAATCCTGAAAATACAATGAGAAGAAGAAGAAGAAGAATAACGATTTCACTATGTTGGAGTTGTTTAGCTGACTGTTGGATATAGGTGGACCTCTGGGATAGGTTTTTAAAACTTTTGACCTACTTGACTCAGGGATCAACTATCCAGAAGGCTACAAAACCCAATTCAGGATCCATGTCCTCTTTCTCATGATCATGTACAGTAGAAAACTCTATCTAGAAGATAGAAATAACAGCATACAAGCAACCACGAAATCCACAACATACAAGGAAGTAGATCATACCTATGGAGCTCGGTTGTGCTCTAAGGGAGAAGTTGATTTCTTTTTTTGATGATGAAATACTTTCACAAGCCAAATCAGAATCTCCAAGACCTAATCGTCTTCCACGCTATGACCCGTATCAGATTCTCTTTTCTCAAGAAGATGGGTGGGATCAACAAGAGAAAGCTCTTAAGGAAACTAGAAGAGAACTAGAAGAGGGAAGAAGAGAGATGTGTATGTGCAACTCTTGCACAATGAGTAATGGATGTCCAACACTTGGACTTGGCAACTCCTTGGGCGTGAATCCCAAAGATGGTGATAGCATGTGGACGTCCAGCCCTATTCCTCTCTATATATAGCTTTTAGCCACCTCCTCTTGGTTTATTATTAGAAGTCCTACTTCCATAATATTAAGCAACCTTCTTTCTTTACTAATTTAAATAGAAGTCTCACTTCCATTATAATTAGTAACTTACTATTACCACTATTAGAAGTCCCACTTCAAATAGAAATAGTAACTCTCTATTTTCCTTTTAGAGTTCTACTATAATTAGTATATTTCCAATAATCTTGGGCCAGCGTGGGGACCACTAGGGATTCCTTTAGAAAGCTGGCTCCAACTGGGACACCGCGACCCCACATCTCATGTGCAATCCGGGCCCATAGTTAATTGCAAATAAATCCACTATATAAATGCAATTGAACTCCAGTCTTAGGAATAAATTACAAAGAAGACCCTAAACTTCCCTATCACCACAAGTAGGCCCTTCCATCAATATCCATGGATCAATTGGACCTGTCTTCCAAACTAGATCCATATCTTATTATCCTTGAGCCCCAATTAATTATAATGATAATTTGGTACCAATCCAATTAACTCTTAATTGGAATGGGTGCGCACTTACCAATGATAAATCCATTAATTGGTATAAGGGGATATTAAAGATAGATTCCATCTTGACTATCGAATGTTCCCATAGCTGTACTACCACGTACCCAAATCACCGAGGTGTTGACCTACAATTGGCCTCACTCATTGGTGACTCAAAGCAAATGAATAGATAGAAACTTGAGTTCATTAATGTCTTAGGATTGAGAGCCTATTGCTAGGGAATTATGAGAGCAGACCTTAAAGTAAAGACAGTGTTCATAAGGTGCTTCTCATGGTCCTTCAATACATCAAATATACCGGCACTGTGATCCAGAATCTTACATTCTGATGATCGTGACAAATCACACTATCTCATAGTAATCAAAGTACTGTAACCTTGTCAGATGAGATGTTTAGTCTCGTCACTGGTTGTGAAGATATTCAAGTATAAGATTTGCTATACATGTCTCTTGTATGTGGATCTCATTCATACACATGTATTACATTTATTATACTTATGGACTCCGGTTCATCTCATGAACCATCATGTCATTCGTATTAGTTATGTGCATACAAGTAATAAAACACCATTCATCTCATGAAAGCAAAGCATGAATATATTGATAAATAAAGAAATTAATAAATTTATTTCATCAATCTTAATGGATTGAGACCATAAATTTGGTACAAGATTCTGATTTCATCAAAAAGCCCCACTTTTCCCATTAGCAATTCATAATTGATTGAAAGGAATTGGGTTCCCAACGTATGATAGGTGGCTTTTGAATCAATGACCCAAGACCTTGTAGAGGAAGTAACATAAGATAATTTTTTATACCTGATTGTAACAAGGCAGTAGAGGAATAGGAAGCACTCTTGATGAGACATCTCGTGTATCAATGCCTCATACTCATTCCAAGAGACTGTTTCACCTGAAGGTGTTGACATGTGGAGCAAGACGCACTGCAGTAGACTCTGATGGAATAGCATTTGGTTCTGTGGCAGCTTAATTAACAGCACGTGTTTGGGGACGAGACGATCATGAAGATTCCAACAAAATATCCACTGCGTGATTTCTCTGGCCAGGATATTTGCATTACCATTCTCCTCCATGGCCTTGACCACCACTGCCACCACCAGTTTTGTCTCTACCTTCTTGTCCTTGGAGTGACCACAAACCTGTGACCAAACTGTCACCTCTAATTTTAACTAACAGAGATAACTTCTCCAGAACTGAAATTGGTGTTACTAGTGTGTTGTGACGTCCTTGTTTATGGATCTGTGTCCTAACAGTTCAAACCATGGATTGACGCCCTTAAAACTTTCAAATGTCTGATTTATTTCTACCCTCTTTTCTGTTCTTTTGCTCCTCTCGTCTCATGAAAAACAACTTATCTATGTATATCAGTTCTTGCCAATAACTTAACAATTTTGTATAATATTTGACCAAGCATATTGTTTGGTTCTCATCAGCATATTTGGGATCATCTTACCAATCAGTAAAAAGATGTGATAATCTCCAGGGTGATCTTTGATTTTCCATTAATGTACGTCGATTTAGATGTACCTACAAGAAATGTCTCTACCTTTTCTCGTTGTAAGCTCGGTGGATGTAATGAGTAAATTAGGGTTTCATCATGGAATATTTTATCATCAACATGATCACTAGGAGTCTAGGAGTAACAATTGAAGAAGATGAATTGGCCATTGCTTATCACAGCAAGAAACTTGAGTTGTGAAGAACAAAACACTAAGCAATTCCTTGCCATGCAATTACTGCATGAAGGGAAGAACTTCACACGGTAATGAGCTACCATGCCCACAAACAATAAGAATTTATGGGTCGAATGAAGAACGTATACTGTCAGTACCTGTGTTTTTTAATCTTCTCTAACTAGATGATATTGGTCATAAAATGAGGCAGCCCCTTGCATCTTCTTAACCTAACAACATTACAGCACAAAACACACCAATGAGGCTTCATGAACTACATATTTGTTGCAAATGGATGAACCCCGAAAAGGTTTGGGCCTGTGCTATCACTGGTCATATGGACACCCTAGGACCTCCTTGAGCTTTTCCTTTGCTCTGGTTTGGCACCAGGGACAAGCCCTAAGAGGAGGGGGAAAAAATGAGAAAAAGAAGAAGAAAGTGAATGAAGATGAAGAGAGGAGAGAACATAAGGTTTGTGGAAAGAAGTCAAAGAAAGGACAAGAATCCTTAATGCTGTTTCCATGTTGCTCAAGAATAGACTCTGTGCACATAAGGCACTAAAAAAATACCTAGGACTGGTTACATTATTACGCATCAGATTTTAAACTGCTAGCGAAAGTCAATAAAAAAAAAAAAAAAAGAAGAGCCAAATGTTTGTATAATTTACAAAAAAAGTAGACCACCCTTAAAGAAAAGATTACAAATATCCCCCTCTTCTACATCTGGGACTACGCTCAAAGATTCCAATCCTTCAATATTTTTGGCGACATCATTTGTTTAGTAAGGTCAAATAGAGGGGGAAAAAGGCTTTTTAATGAAATAAATGATCATAACCAATGGGGGTGGGTTGAAAGATAATAGAGATCAAAAATAATTTTTCCTAGCCTACCTTCTCAGCTAATTATAGGAAAGCCACAAACATCCTTGGCATTTTGTTGACGACAAATCACGTTTGGCATCCCTGGATCTCGATATCCTTTGTGTAGGGATGACACTTTTCAGTAGGTTTATAGTTGTCTCTCTCATTGTTTTCCCATTCCTTCTTTGGTGTGAAGTTTGGAACTATTGCTGTTCTTTTAATGAGGTCCATTCTAACCTAAAAGACACTTGCACAAAACTAGGAAAAGAAAAGTTATATATTCACAAGTGTGTATCTGGACAAAAGTATCGAGTTCCAATCATAATGCTCTAGGAAGTGTAGTATGGTGGGGATATCTTGAATTATATTGTTCAGTTCAATTATGTTTCAATTACTGCATAAGGGGCTTTTTTTTTTCTGACACAATTCTTATGGCAGCTCTGTATCAAGAATTAGGTGAAAGGGGAAATGAAATGGAGAACTCTGATTATGAGAGGAAAAAAGCAGATGATCTGCAGAAGAGACTATCTGATGCACGGTCATCCATTCATCACCTTGAAATTGTAAGGATATCACACGGCTTTTCCAGTTTTTTGTATGCTAATATGCTCTACTTTTAAAAGCCAGCTGTAGATTTTGAATTTTAGATAGTTGGTTGAATACTCTCCTCCGGCTGATGTTTCTATGAGAAATGAATGAGCCCAAACAAAGATGAAGATTTCAGGATATTAAATAGGTTTTGATTTGACTTGATCCATTACAGGTTAGAAAATCTGACATGACAAGCAATCACTGACAACTTAATGAAGTGTATTTAAATGCAATTGCCTTTACAATTTTCATTGGGAGACTGTTCCTAGGACTCTGGTCCTGTCTCTTGATGTTTTCTGATGCAGTCCCGATCAATCAAAATAAACAGCCAATAACCAGAATTTCCAGGATAATCTAGCAAGTAGAATATTTTTCAATAGTTAACAGAAATTCAGAACGTAAAATCAAGTGAGGAACAATTAATTAATACCCATACTGATTGCTTTAGTCCTCTATGCACCATTCGCACATGAGAGAGAGAGAGAGAGCTCATATTTTCTCAATATTCAAACTCTCGAACATGTATTGGTAGCAGTTGACTACTGCTACGTATAAGTAGGCAAAAAAAAAAAAAAACCTCCAATAACCCTAGATTTCTTTCTATAATAGTCCTATTATAGTTAAAAGTTCTTGATTAAAGTTTCTAATAAGAAAACAATTAGAAATTTCTAGAGAATTTAAGAATCTCCAGAATGTGGTCATTCCCATACATCCTTCACGAGAAGCCCTGTGTACCCCACATTGCCCACCTTATGATTGTAAGAAAATCTTATATAGCACTGTTGGGCGACCCTTGTGGTAGTTTCCCTTCTTCAAAGTTCCTGCACGTCTAGCCCTATTTGGGTCTTCAGAAATTTTGAAAAAATTATCGTTGTTCTATATTATTCTCCAAACAGCACCTGTTAAGACATTTAAGCATAATTCTGCACTGTTTGGGCCCCAACTCTCGATCAAAATTGAGGGAACCCTCGCGGGCCTTCTTGTGATGCTCAATGCACTCCATTAAGGCTTTGGCCACTTTAAATTCTCAATTAAAGATGCACTCTGCATCATATCGCCAAGCTCAGTAAATTTCTTATCAAAACAGTAAATTGGTAATGGCAAGTTCTAAGGATATCAGAGCCTCTGCTGCTTTCTGATAGTGTTACTTGGATAGAAATTAGAACTCCCATAGTAATTTATCATTGTGTTGCTTCTGATCCAATGCATCTAGCAAAATTTTCTCTGCTAAGGAGAATGACCAACGGCATGGACTTGGAGATGTAAATTGGGCCAAACTGCCCACGCCCAGCGCAGGCACGTTTACCGACCCATCCCAGGCATGGGCCAATGGGCCGAGGGCCGTGGCACGGGACAGGGCACAGCCCATGAGCCCCATGAATCCACACACGTCCATTTTTATCACCACTTTCTGAAGATATCATTTTTAGGAGGCTCATTTAATGCTACTTTTAGTGTTCTCTTCTCTAAAAAAGAATCCAATTCATTTCTTGCATGTGGTTCTTCTCTTTTAGAACGAAAAGAACCCAATTCATAAATGTGGGCATGCATGTTCTTAGTTGTGAACAATAAATATCAATGTAGAGTCCAATAGTCAAGGTCTAAAGGAAGACCATGAGACGGGCCCGTGGATCATTAGTTGTGCCTGTGGGCTGTGCTGGGCCAGACCCTGCGAGTGACCGGTACAGCCTGTGAAATTTCACGGGCCAGCACAGCATGGCCCATGGCATGGGTTGGCTGTGATTAAATTGCGGGTGCGGCCTGGTTTTCATCTCTAAGCATGGTATTTCATTATTCTCTTTTTCCTTTCTTTTTTCTTGAAATCAACTAGTAATTTGGAGTTTGAAATGGCAATCAAATCTTCTTGAAACGGGCCTCCACATTGCAATATATCATTTTCTTAGTTCTGTCAGGCATTCTGATTCCCTTTTTCCTTAATTTATTCCTCTTAAATTTTGTCTCCTAATTCTTGTGAAGATTCAACGGGTGAAAATTGAAGTTCGGCAACTGCATGAGAATGACATCAAGCGAGCAATTGCAGGGCCATCTGCAAAAGTAGATCTTGACATCCCAGAATCCATCGGGCTGTCCACTCCGTCACCAGCTCTGACCTCAACCAGGCTATATGATATTGATTCCAGCAGGCGAGGTAAGAAAAAGCTCTAGTTTTGCTTGGAAAGTATTTCAAGTGATAGTCAAAGATTTGATGTCCATGTATCAAATTGCTGCTGTGCGACGAACGAAAGAGAGATCCGAAAAATAGAGAAGATCAATTTTTTTTTGCATAGTGTAGGATAATGCTTGCTGTTGTCAACCTTCTTCTGATGATCAAACAAATCCAATGTAGGATGTTTGTTGTATTAACTGTGCAGTGATGCATGTCAATGCATAACCTTGTGGAGCTCTGTAGAAATGTTAATCTTGCTCCCAAAAAATATGTAAATCGAAAGAATGCATACAAGCAAGATCCATGCTGGTTATGTATGATATGGTACCTTTATGGAGTCGTCGGAATAGGCAAGCAATTTTCACAAATTTGTCAAGCGTTGCGCAATCAGTGCTCGAGTTCAGCAGTCATGATTGTCCGGGAACCCTGTACTGTAAAAAAAGGGTGCTAGTTTAAAGAGTGTAACGGTAGTAATTTGTGTTGAGGAATAATTGTCCGAAAAGTGGGACATGGATTCCAAGAAAGAGGTGTTAACTTTTGTTACCCCTTTTCTTTTCAACAATTATCTGACGTATATCTGATAAATACTAGGATTACCTGTTGGAACACCATTTAAGGTGGTCATGCCCCTCTCTCCATATGAAAGGATGCATGCAAGAATGTTGGTTTGCTTTCGGTGTTTTTTCATTCTTCTTCATTCATTGTCATTAAGGAAATTTAATGGCTAGTGTCCCTTGATGGGAGGGATGCCTTTGGAAAAGCCTATAAAAGAGAACACCTTGGGTAACTCTCTACACTTGAAATCCTTGTAAGCAACAATCACTGAGACTTGCAAAGAAAGGGAAGTTGCATAGAGTTGTAAACCCCATCAAAGATAAGATCATAAAAGAAGAAAACCTGAGAAAGCTATGGATCCAAGTATGCTTTTATATATTTGTGTTATTCAGATTAAACCCCTTATATTTTGATCATGACAAATAGAAAAGGTTAACAATTGGTATCACCGCCTTTGGTTTTGGTTTTGGGTTTTAATCTGAATAAACTTTCGTTGGTTTCATTTGGGTTCTTCCTCTCAAAATCTATTAAGTGATTGTCTGGAGATATTTTTTCTTGATATCCGGGTTTATCGTTGAAGTTTATGGGATTAGCCTAAAACATCTTCAGAACTGGAATTAGAGAGAAGCAATATTCATGAAAGATTAAAAATGATAGAAAAGGGTTACACACTGCTACAGTAGCCAGCCCATTCGCTGCAATGCATCTTATTGCATCTTCTCTTCTTTGTAGCAGACCTCAAAGAAGTTACATACGGGTTTGTACTATTGTATGGACCAATATATTGTGTCCATTTAAAAACTAATATGACAGATCTGAACTGTTAAGATTAACAACGGACATTTTTAATTGATTGACGTGACCGGCCGACACCCAGGTTGATAAGATCAGGGAAAATCGAATGGTTGAAGTTTTATTTTCACGGTTACGGACTCATCTGGGCTTAAATTTTGATATGTTTTCATCTATAGGTTAATTTCAATGAGATCTTCATGATTAATGGTTTGGATCAGTCATAAAGTGATTCTGATTTATGCGCATAACATATAAACTTTACTTTAACTATTAAAATTGAATTCCCACACTTAGTTTTAACTTGATTCTTATGATTAGAGTTAATATTTGTTGTTTATATGCATTTTATATGATTTTATGCCAAATGTGAGGAGAATCAATTGTTGGATTGAATGGATCCATCAATATGATAAATCATTTAAAGATATTAGGTATTGATTAATGCCCAATTAAAGTTATTTTGGACCATTAATCATAAAAATGGTGCGATGTAGCAAAATAAAATAAGTCAAATGATCATCATTTGGATTCATTTTGTGGCTAGTTAATTTGGGACATGCAATGATTTATAAATCCATATTACTTATGATGATATAAAAGGACTTATGAGATCACACAGTGTTGTTGTATGTATTAATTCAAATGCACAATTTTTTATTAATTTGGTAGTCACCACAATGGCCCGGTTATGATAAAATTCTGTTTTTGATTTTATAATTAAATAGACCACTAACCCAATTGTGTGATAAACAATGACACTATATGGCAATTTCATTTATGAGATTGAGTACCTGCCCAAAGGTTTGATAATCCTTTTCATAATTTGAAAACTGGAATAAGACATGCTTAATAAACATATCGAGGATTAATTGTTCTATGACCCAAAGGTAAAGTCAATTAATTTGAGACATGTTTTACTAATATGGTCTTATGGATTATAGGAGAGCGATAATTCACATTTTGTTTTCAACCCAAAGGTAGAATTACAATGATGTACTATTATTCTCAACGTTATTATTTTAATTCAAAGCATAAATTTAATGTGCGTATGTTTATTTAACAGCTTTTAAATCTATGACTTTGCCTCCTGCTTAGAGGCCATTCCCATTTTAGATGGATCGAACTTTGTTGATCGAACTTTGGTGATTGGTTAGACATGTTGATGTTGATCTTTACCTATCTAGACTTGGACATGGCCGTTGATGAACCTATGCCCCAAAGCCTACAGAAATGAGTTCAGCCGCTGATAAAGAAATTATGATAAATGGATGAAATGCAATAAAGTTTGCCTTAAGATTATCTTCAATTATGTTTCTAAAAGCATAAGGGGATAACTTATAATAAAGGATAATGCTAAGGATCTCCTTGATTCAGTAAAAAAAGGAATTTGAGATAACAGACAAGGCCCTAGGTGCATCTCTGATGAACCAATTAGCAAATTTAAAATATGATGGGACCATGGGAGTAAAAGAGTGCTGCTAAACTAAAGGATGTTGACATGAGTGTATCAAAATGATATTTAATCCAATTCATCCTTGACTCTCTCCCTCCCTCTTTTGGCCCATTCAAAGTAGCATATAATCAGAACTCGACTCTATGGAGTATAAACGAATTGATCGCTAAATGTGATCAAGAGGAACGGAGGCTAAAGGCTGAGGGGCAAATTACAGTCAACATTGTCTTCCAAAATAAATTTAAAGGAAAGAACAAGGTTAAGTTCGAAGTTCCAAAGGAAGGTGGAAAGCCAGGAAAGAAGAAAAGGGCCACAAAGAAATGTTTCTTTTGTTGAAAGAACGGCCACTTCAAATCGGATTGTCTGAAAAGAAAAACTTGGTTCGAATCAAGAGGTAATCATAGTAATTTGTCTCTTGTTTGTTCCGAAATTAATTTAGCAGAGGTCTCATCAAATACCTGATGGGTCGACTCTAGGGCAACCGTTCACGTATCTGGTTGTATGCAGGGATTCCTTTGAAAGCGGAGTCCAAGTGATGGTCAGCGAACCATCATGATAGGGAACCGATAGGAATCGAGAGTTATGGCCATAGGCACTTACTGACTTGTGCTGGATATTGGATTCTCGCTGGATCTCCATGATACTTTCTATGTCCTGGCTATATCTAGGAATTTAATTTCTATTTCAAAATTGAATCATGATGGTTTTGTATTTAATTTTGAACATCGATTGCTGAAAGTTTATAAAAATGCTATTTTAGTTGGGAATGGATTTTTATATGATGGATTGTATAGATTAAGGTTAGATTCAGCGTATGTACAATCACTTTATACCCTATGGGATGAACATTGGCATGAAAAGAGGAGTCATAAATGAGAACTCTTCTTAACTTTGGCATAAAAGACTAGGACACATCTCGCGAGAGAGAATGGTGAAACTAGTGAAGGATGGGTTATCAAACTGTGGCTTCACTGATTTTGGTGCCTGCATTGATTGTATTAAAGGTAAACAGGCTAAGATAATAAAAAAAAAAAAACTACCACAAGGAGTTATGAGCTACTCGAATTAATCCATATAGATATCTATAGTAAAATACATATATCTTGTTTTACGGGGTGAAGCATATTTCATCACTTTCATTGATTACTATTCACGTTATGGTTACGTTTATCTAATTAAAGAAAAATCTGAAGCCTTGAATGTTTTCAAAATATTCAAAGCTGAAGTAGAAAAGCAATTAGATAAACGAATTAAAGTTGTGAGGTCAGATAGGGGTGGGGAATATTACGGAAGATACACCGAATTAGGTCGTGACCCGAGTCCATTTGCAAAATTTCTTGAACATGAAGGCATTATTGCCCAATAGACAATGCCTAGAACGCCTCAGCAGAATGGTGTTGCTGAGAGAAGAAATAGGACATTGATGGATATGGTTATGAGTATGGTCAGTAATACCACATTACCCAAATCTATGTGAGGTGAAGCACTAAAGATGGCAACGTACATTTTGAACCGTGTGCCTCGTAAAGTAGTTCCTAAAACTCCTTTTAAGTTATGGACTGGCAGAAAAGCTAGCCTAAACCATTTTCGAATCTGGGGATGTTCATCTGAAGTGAAAGTATTTCACCCACAAGAAAGGAAATTAGACACTAGAACAATAAGTTGATATTTTATCGGTTACCAGGAAAGGTCTAAGGGATATATGTTTTACTGTCCTAATCATACTACTAGGATTGTGGAATCCAATAATGCGAAATTTTTAGAGCATCACCAAAACAGTAGGAGTTGTGACACAAGGAAATCAATTATGAAGAAGTCAGGAATGTAATATTACCTAATAAAAGTGGCATAGTTGTTCCACTTGATGTTGATATTCAAGAGGTACAACTACAACCGAATGAACGAGATGTTACTCTTGATAACATGAACATCAATACTCAAGTGGAACAACAACCCATCAATAATGAAACACTCCCTGGACAAACTGTTGAAGGTGATCAAATTCCAAATATTACACAACCAAATGCAAGTGAAATAAATATAGAAGAATTGAGGAGGTCAACTCAAGTGAAAAGACTTGCTATTTCAAATGATTATGTTGTGTGGTTGGAAGAGAGGGATATTGGAATAAAAGAAGATCCTAGAACATTCAAAGAAGTCATCAACAGTGACAATTCTGATAACTGGATGGAATCTATGATAGAAGAATTAAAATCCATGGCTGAAAATAAAGTCTGGGATCTTGTTGAACTTCCTAAGGGATCCAAAACAATTGGTTGTAAATGGGTCTTTAAGACCAAAAAAGATTCCAAAGGAAAGGTTGAACGATTTATAGCCTGACTTGTAGCCAAGGGTTTTACTCAAAGAGAAGGTGTTGATTATAATGAAACCTATTCTCCTATATCAAAGAAAGATTCATTTAGAATTGTTATGGCCCATGTAGCTCATTTTAACTTAGAGTTACATCAAATAGACGTCAACACTACGTTTCTAAATGGGAATCTAGAAGAGGAAGTATACACGGACCAACCTGAAGGTTTCGTCGAATAGGGTAACAATAAACTAGTCTGTAAATTAAAGAAGTCAATATATGGTCTTAAACAAGCTTCTAGACAATGGTATCTAAAGTTCGACAACGTTATCACAGCATTCGGTTTCACCGAGAATGTTGTTGACCATTGCATCTATCTCAAAATAAGTGGGAGTAAGTTTAAGATTTTAGTCCTGTATGTTGACAATATTTTATTGGCTAGTAACGACCTTGGTATGATTTGTGAGACCAAAGGTTATCTTGAGAATAATTTTGATATGAAAGATATGGGCGAAGCAACCTTTGTAATAGGAATCGAGATCGTTTGGGATAGATCTAGAGGATTACTTGGGTTGTCTCAAGAAGCCTATATCAATGCTATTCTTAAAAGATTTCATATGGAAGGGTGTAGGCCACAGAATACACCCATTATTAAGGGAGACAAATTTAGTAAGGATCAATGTCCAAGGAATGAAATAGAAAGGGAACAAATGAGCAAATGTTCCTATGTGGTTGCAATAGGAAGTCTGATGTACGCACAAACTTGTACCAAACCAGATATCAGCTTTACGATCGGAATGTTGAGTAGATACCAAAGTGATTCGGGCTTGGCACATTGGATCGGGGTCAAGAAGATTTTACGGTATCTACGTGGTACTAGCAAATACATGCTCACATATAAGAGATCCGATCATTTGGAGGTGATAGGATGCTCAGATTTAGACTTTGCTAGATCTCTTGACACTAAGAGGTCAACTTCCGAATACATCCTCCTTTTATCCAGTGTGGCAATTTCGTGGAGAAGTGCAAAGCAAACACTAACCACTCCTTCCACATTTCTATTAGGGATTTTGTGCTTTGCAATTTGATGGATGCATTATCATTTTAGCATCATTCGAATTTTCACATGAGCATTGAATTTGAAAAACTTGAAATCATGATTTTCACATGCATTGTTTTAAAACCTTTTAGAGCTTATGTTACATGCATGTTTTGGATTTTAAACTTAGATGCATTAAGTTTTGAAAAAGAAGATTTTCGAATCATGCAAGCCTTCGGACCTAGAGTTTTAAATCATCTTAGGCTTTGATAGGTTCATGTTTGGAAAGCACTTTTAGATTCATTAAAACATGAGTCTAAGCATGATTTCCTTGGCCCAGAACTCCTTCTAGCAAATTACTTTGGAGTAGCTTTTTACTTAATCTTTTTAGGAGGCAGAACTTTTTTTTTTGTGCTACAATACTTTTGCTATAGTGTTTTGCTACAACAATTTTGCTACAGTGATTTCGGTCAACCGAACTGGATGTCGGTCAACTGAACTTAATTTGTCGGTTAACCGAACCCTAACTGAACCCACTTCGGTTCGCGTTCCTGAATGGTTAAAACTAGCCATTTTTTTTACCGTTGGGAGTTCAATTAACCGAACCTGAAATCGGTTAACCGACAAGCTAGCCGTTGGACCATTTTTTCTATATAAACAACTTATTCCTAAGTCAAATTTGAGGAACTAAGAGGCCCGCCTAGAGGTGTTTTGAGGTCAAACAAAGGGGAATGAGCTAAGGAAGGCTTGAGGGTCATTAAAGGAAGTTAAAGCTTGGAATCATGAGTTAATCATCTAAATAAGCTTAGTTTTCCTTATCATATGTTTTCATGCTTTATTTAAATACTTGAAAAATCTATTTTAGCATGAAAACTATGATGTGTTGAATCCATTACTTACATTTAATCTTTGATCTTAGTTATATTGGATTCTTCACCTTGATTCAAACCAAGTTTGTTTTAAATTTCATAAATCATGCTTTGCTAAAATCTTTGATTTCTTTTATAGCATGAATCATTTACTTGATTGAATCTACGTATGTTATTTTCAATCACATAAGAACAATGGTTAACCTAGTTGGTTTTTGAAAACCACATTATACATGCATCACATGTTTAGTCTTAAATAGTTTCGTACAACTTGTGAGCCTTTGATTTTCATGTTATCAACAAGTTAGTATTTATACATGTGAGTTGCATTTCACTTCAATCAAATCTCTTTGTGTGCCTTAACTTTTAAATGCCTTGAGCATATATTCATTTGGCTTAATGTTTAAATTTGATTGAAGTTTTCACTCAAACACCATAAGCATTCATTTTTGCATTTCATAGAGTGTTGTGTGAGTTTGATTTTCAATTTCATATATGCCTATGCTAGAAGCAAATGTATTGAGCTTGAAATGTATCTCTTAAAGTATTTGTATAGACACTTCTTAGAGAAATCACCTATTGTAAAAGTTATTGCTTGGCCTAAGAAAAGCATAGTGAAGAGGTTATTGCTTAGCCTTAGAAAAGCATAAGTGTATGGTTAGGGGTGAACCATAAAACCCAAGAGGTTAGTGCTTAGCCTTGGAAAGCATGTTGTAAGGTTATTGCTTAGCCTTGAAAAGCATTTTGTAAATGTTATTGTTTAGCCTATTGAAAAGCATAGATAGTTGTTGTGATCTAGGGCCTATGAGAAGAGATCAAGCACACACAAGAACACTGAGATTTACGTGGTTCGGCTTTTTGGCCTACGTCCACGGGGAAGACGGGAGAATTCACTATGCAATCAGAAGAAGGTATACATTATAGAGACCCTAAGTCTCTATTTATAACATCAGCCCAATACCCAGTTACACCCAAACACTAGTTCTAATCATAGTAGACCTATGATAATAAACCTACTTCTAATCACAGTAGAACATGGGCAATACAGGGGCCCGGTTTATTTATTATTTATTCAATTGAGCCAAACAAATAACAAATCTCTACCTTTGCGAACATTGAAGCTGATCCTCATGCACTAAACACGTCTCACCGTCTCCACCTGCCCCTTAGGGCACTCAGGTACTGATCACATTAATCAAGTCCAAGCAATGCTTGAACTTGACTGTTGGAATAGTCTTGGTCATCATGTCTGCTGGATTCTCCGCCGTAGCAATCTTAATTATTGCAATAGTACCCTCGGCGATGACATCTCGAACGAAATGAGCCCTTACATCTATGTGCTTGGTCTTTTCATGATACTTTGGATTATGTGTCAGATCGATCGCACTCTGACTGTCACAGAAAACAGTAACTAGCTTCTGTTCCAATCCCAGATCTCCAACCAAGCTTGTCAGCCAAATAGCTTCCTTCACTGCCTCTGTAGTTGCCATATATTATGCTTCAGTGGTAGACAAGACAGCTTTGGATTGCAATGCTGCCTTCCAACTAATGGCACCGCTAGCAATAGTGAAGACATAACCTGTCAGGGACCTTCTTTTGTCTAAATCTCCAGCAAAATCTGAATCAACATATCCAATAACACTTCCAGAAGTTTTATTACTTCTGTCATAAATTATCCCAACATCAGTAGTACCTCTCAAGTAACGGAGTATCCATTTCACTGCCTGCCAATGGGCCTTTCCGGGGTTATCCATGTATCTGCTAACTACACTAACCGCATGTGAAATATCTGGCCTCGTGCAAACCATGGCATACATGATACTCCCAACTGCACTAGCATAAGGAACACGAGACATGTGCTCCACCTCTTCCTCAGTTTGTGGTGACAAAGCAGCGGACAATTTGTTGAAATGGGCTGCCAATGGAGTATTCACAGGTTTCGAACTTTACATACCAAAGCACTCCATAACCTTCTCAAGGTACCCCTTTTGTGACAGACAATTTGCCCGATTTCCGGTCCCTTTGAATCTCCATTCCAAGAATTTTCTTTGCAGCACCTAAGTCTTTCATCTCAAATTCACCACTCAACTGAGTTTTCAACCTGTTGATTTTAGACATGTCCTTTGCAGCAATCAACATGTCATCAACATATAGCAGCAAATAGACATACGAGCCATTGGAGTGTTTCTTGTGGTATACACAATTGTCGTATGCACTCCTGCAATAACCGTTTCCAACCATAAAGGTGTCGAAACGCTTGTACCACTGCCTAGGAGACTACTTCAGACCATATAACGATTTCTTTAGCAAACAAACGTGGTCTTCCTTTCCATGAATTTTAAACCCCTCTGGTTGATGCATATAAATCTGTTCATCTAGCTCGCCATGTAAGAACGCAGTCTTGACATCAAGTTGCTCCAACTCTAAATTGAATTTAGCAACCATAGCAAGTAGCACCCTGATAGAACTATGCTTCACCACAGGAGAGAACATTCATTGAAGTCAACACCCTCCCTCTGAGTATAGCCTTTTGCAACCAGTCGTGCTTTGAACCTAGTCTCTTCCACCCCTGGAGTTCCTTCCTTTTTCTTGAAGACCCATTTGCATCCAACAATCTTCTGGCCTTTCGGAGGTTTTACCAACTCCCAAGTCTGATTCTTGTGAAGAGAGTCAATCTCCTCACCCATGGCTACGGCCCATTTTACTGATTCTTTGCTAGTGATGGCATCCCGATATGTAACCGGCTCAGACTCAATACTCCCAGCTGTATTAAGAGCGTAGGCAACAATATCTTCATACCCGTATCTCTGAGGTTTCTTAATCTGCCTCCTCTCTCTGTCCCGAGTAAGCATGTAATCATCTGGAACTGCACTTTCCTCATTTGAGCTTTGCATCTCCTCTACATCTTGTTGAACTGGGACATCTATTTGCACCTTATCCTGCAATTTTTCTGGCACCTATTTACTGACACCGTTTTGATCCTCCACCTTTCCAGCATCATGACACTCCTTCGGTTTCAACATAGCAGACTCATCAAAGGTCACATCTCTGCTTATAATGCATCTGGGAGATTTCCCATCTAGGCACCACAGCCTATATCCTTTAACACCATCTGCATACCATAGAAATATGCACTTTCTTGCCCTTGGTTCAAGCTTTCCATCATTCACATGAGCATAGGCAGGACAACCAAATATCCGCAAGTTGGTGTAATCAGCAGGAGCTCCAGATCATACCTCTACAGGAGTTTTGCATTCTATAGCTGTTGATGGAGACCGGTTTATCAGATAACAAGCTGTGTTAACAGCTTCCGCCCAAAACTTCCTAGGTAACCCTGCATTAGAGAGAATGCACCGGGTCTTCTCTAGAATAGTCCTGTTCATCCGTTCTGCAACTCCGTTCTGTTGCGGTGTATTTCTGACTGTGCAATGTCTCACAATACCTTCATTCTTGCAGAACTCATTAAAAGCACTATTACAGAATTCCAAGCCATTGTCAGTTCTCAAGCGCTTGAGCTGTTTACCTGTCTGCTTCTCGACCATAGCCTTCCATTGCTTGAACTGTGTAAAAGCTTCATGTTTATGCTTTAAGATATACACCCAGACCTTCCGAGAATAGTCATCAATAAAGGTCAACATGTATAAACCACCACCAAGAGATGGAACACGAGAGGGACCCCAAAGATCAGAGTGGATATAATCCAAAGTACCCTTTGTCCGATGAACAGCAGTCCTGAACTTGACTCTACATTGCTTTCCGAAGATACAATGCTCACAGAAGTCCAGCTTTCCTGTTTTCTGGCCACACAGCAAACCCTGTTTAGTCAACTCATCCATACCCCTCTCACTCATATGCCCAAGTCGCATATGCCATAACTTGGTAATTTCTAAATCTGAATCTGAGGACGACACAGCCGCAGCACCTGTAATTGTACTACCTTGAAGAAAGTAAAGACCATTCTGCTTCAGTCCCTTCATCACTACAAGAGCACCCTTCGAAATTCTCATAACTCCACCTCCAGCTTTGTAGGTACAACCGTTGGAGTCAAGCGTACCCAAGGAAATCAAATTTTTCTTCAACTCTGGAATATGCCTAACATCTGACAATGTTCTCACAATACCATCATGCATCTTAATTTTGATTGCACCTATCCCAACAACCTTACAAACTGCATTATTTCCCATAAGCACTTTACCACCATCAATAGATTGATAATTGGTAAACCAATCTCTGTAAGGACACATATGATAGGAACAGCCCGAATCAAGAATCCACTCAGTGGCTGAGCTACCAACAGTAACCGAAAGAACTTCTGCACCATCAGAATTAGTCTCTGCAACATCGGTTGCAACTCCGGCAATTTCTCCAGAATTAGATTTCTCTTTCCCTTTACGCTCTAGACAATCTTTTCTAAAATGCCCTTCCTTGTGACATTTGAAGCACTTTAATTTTCTATTTTTTGATTTTGACCTAGATCGGCCTCTTCTATTATGCTCTTTCTTCTCTGTTCTGCCACGCGCTACCAAGCCCTCACCAGAACTGTCATGGTTTTCAGTTGCAACCTTGTTCTTTAACTCCTTGGAGTTCAAGGCTGACTCAACATCTTCCTTAGAAAGAGTTTCTATACCATACATCATGGTATCAACAAAGTTCTCATATGAGGGTGGTAAAGAGCATAGCAACATGATAGCTTGGTCCTCATCATCAATTTTGACATCTATATTTTCAAGATCTAAAATAGCTTTTGTAAAAGAATCAATGTGAGTTGAGACAGACGTACCTTCCTACATTTGTAATGTGAACAATCGCTTTTTTAGATACAACCGATTCGTAAGAGATTTTGTGAAGTACAAGTTCTCCAACTTTTGCCATATGCTAGCAGCAGTTTTTTCCTAAACAACCTTTCGCAGTACACCATCACTCAAGAACAGCAGAATCTGACCATACGCCTTTTCCAGCAACTCATCATTCTCTTCATCTGACAATTTTTCAGATAAAGCATTCTTTCCCCTCAAAGCTTTATGCAACCCGTTCTGGACCAACAAAGCATGCATCTTCAGACGCCAAAGACTGAAGTCATTATTACCGTCGAATTTTTCAATATTGAATTTAGCAGCCATTCCACAAATCTTTCATTGGAACTGTGTAGATCTGGTCACCACGAGCACGCTGGAAGAAACGGATCTGAAATCCGACTCTGGAGGTCTGTGATATCGCAGAAATAAGTTTCTGCGCTCCAATCAGTCAATCTTCTTCGTTGACTTCTAAACAGCTAATATTCTTCCACAACAGCGTAGATCTGCTCGCAACGAGTTCGTAGGTTCAAACGGATCTCGGATCGGACTCCGGATCGTCAAGATATCGCGAAAACAAATTTCAGCCTTTGATTCGGTCAAACTGACTTTGACCGTACGATCTGCTGACGTCAGCGATTCCCTGCGGGCTTTGCTTCTGGGCTTCTTCTCCACGGGTCAGGTCAACTTGGACTTGACCCGACCTGGACTGAACCTGGATCTATCCTGGCAGATGGGCTTCTGAAACGGGTCAGGCTTGACCTGACCTGAAATCGACCCGGAACTGTTGCGAGCCCAGGCCCACTACTTCTTCTTCTTCAACCGTTCTGTTCTGCAACAGACGCCTGGGATCGTCTTCCACTCGGGCGTCAATCAACGGCGACCACTCACACAATCACCGACAGCAGCGGTGGCGATCCCCCTTTCTCCGGCGACGGGCTGAGGCAGAGATTCCGGCGACCTTCTTCTCCGGCTTGGTAGCAGCGGAAATTCCGCCAGACTGTGCAGCCTGCGGTTTCTGCACGACGACGAGAGTAGCAGTGCTGCAATCCGGATCTCTTCGTTAACCACCGACAACCCTTCTTCACTGTCAACGGCTTCCTCTATGCTCTTCAGTGCACCGACCGGACCGTCAACCCTTCGTTACCAGTTTGTTGTGATGGCATCCCGATATGTAACCGGCTCATAAAAGGAAGGAGTGTCTAAATAATAAATAAACCGGGCCCCTGTATTGCCCATGTTCTACTGTGATTAGAAGTAGGTTTATTATCATAGGTCTACTATGATTAGAAGTAGTGTTTGGGTGTAACTGGGTATTGGGCTGATGTTATAAATAGAGACTTAGGGTCTCTATGATGTATACCTTCTTCTGATTGCATAGTGAATTCTCCCGTCTTCCCCGTGGACGTAGGCCAAAAAGCCGAACCACGTAAATCTCAGTGTTCTTGTGTGTACTTGATCTCTTCTCATAGGCCCTAGATCACAACAAACTGGTATCAGAGCTATGTTGGCGTGATTGAAGGAGATCTGACGGATCGGATCTTTAAAGGGTCCGTCGGAGATGGGTGATCGGATCTGCCAAAAGGGCTGCGTAGATCACAACAATAGTGAAATTCCGGTGGGGTGTAGGATCACAAGCCGGTAGTGGATGTAGGCATTAAGGCTGAACCACTATAAATCTTTGTGTTGTGGTTGAGTTGTGGTGATTATTATTGATATCTTCCGCATTGTGTTTCATAGTTATCATTAATGACTAAGTTAATTTTAAGAAATTAAAATTTGTCATAATTGGTCACTAATTAGAAACTTACCCTATTCACCCCCCTCTAGGATTCGGATCTCGGACTTTCAATTAGTATCAGAGCCTAGGTGCTCTATATTGGGATCAGGTACATTGAAAATCTTGATTAGGTGTAAAAACCTAGAGTTAGAACCATAGTATTGTGCTATATTGAGAATAATTAAAAATGGATTCCACTATAGTTGAAAAATGAGATTTCCTTCTAACTCACTCTTTCCCCTAAGAACCAATCTCACAAAACTAAACCTTCTCAACTGAAAATTTCCAAAGTTGGTAGGATGACAAAAGTGAACCCTCAAGGACAACCCTATCAAGACCTTAGGTGGATTTTCAAAGGTTGACAATTAGACAAACCTTAAGGCCTTGAACCTCATCGGACCAACCTATTTTTTTTGTCACATCATATTATTGGTCATAATACATTCGAATTTTGTTCTTACATATTTACATTTCTTAAAATGAAATATTTTTTGTAATCAATTGATTTTATTTACTTGGTTATATCTCATGCTTCTCAAAATCATTTGATTGCAATATCCTCATGATAGATTTGCATTTTGTTCACATATTGTTATATCTCTTGTAATGCATGTCTATTGATGATCAATTGATTATGGTTTCAAAAGCTAGATTATTCATAATCAATTGATGTTGCGAAATAATTTGTTTGGATATCATAGATCATTTTGGAAAAACAAATGATTTGAATTAATTTGAATTTTCCATGGATTTCTAAGTCATACTTTTAAATGAAAAATTATTGCTTTTTTAAAAATCAACTTGTATGTAGTTACATCTTTTGAAACGCAAGTTGAAAATTGTTTTGTGCTTAGTGCCATATCTTTTGATGGATATTGGGGGATTGAATTATGTAAAAATAATTTTCATCTTGTACTTGTTTGATTACATTTTCTTTAAATGAAAATCAACTTTATTGGGGTATTGTGCTAGATGACTACATGTTTATGAGAACTCAATTAATTTAAGTAAGATCTTTGATTGTTGTTGTTCTCTAGTTTGCCCCTATGTTCTCCAATTCTTAATGCATTTTCCATGAACTCTCATGTTATATCTTTTGGTATGGAAACTATGTGTTCAATTTGTATATTTTTTTTAATGCAAATTGAAATATGACATTAGTTCACTTCATGGCTTTCAAAATCACTGGGTCATAATTTTTATAAAAGATTCATTGTTGGATTTTGAATGTTAAAGTGATTTGAAGATTTTTTGGAAAATGTTCCAAGCTTCATAAGTTACCATTATAAAAATATTTCCTTGAAAATATTCCCTTGTGCTTATTGTGATTAAAAAACCATCTTAGTTGGAAATATATGCTGTTCAAAGCTACATTCCTTCAAATGCAAATTTATTGTGATGTTGTGTCTTACATTGTTTGGATGGAAATGGCGTCATGCTACCCTCATTTGATATGATCTTCATATCCATTTTTCTATCGCATTGTAAGCTATGTACATTTGCAAGAGTGGAGATTTTGTGTGATAGATTGATGGATCATTTTAGATGAATTGGTGTTAGACTCTTGATTGTACACATATTTGAGATCCATTTTTATCTATATGCGATCCATGGTATCCTTCTAACTTCATACCTTCTTGTGCATGCATGGTTATATTCTTTATTGATGATATGGTATGAGTTAGATATTGAGTATTGATTGACCCTCTCTATGCAAATGTCGAATTGTTCCATATATGGTTTTTACTCAGAATAACATCTTAAGAAATCATTTTGGAACCCAATCATTATTATCTCATGTGTGTATTGTCATATATGTTGGAGATAAATGGGATTGCTTCTTAACTTATAGTAAAATCTTGAAATGCAATCTTACAATGTCTATCACATGGTTTTTTTTTTTTTTTTTTTTAAATTGTGTAAATGTGATAGATGACCATGATGTTGATTTATGCATGTTCACTTTAGTAATATCATTGTTGTGCATTTTCAATGTCATAATTATGTTCATATGAAACTCATCAAAATATATTCTTTGTATCTTAGAAACATGTCTTTTGTTGATGGATGTGCTTCAGTTAAGTTTATATGATTTTACAAATTGCATGGTCTTCTAAGTTATATATTTTCAAAATGCAATTTCTCATATTTATTACTATGCTCACCAGTTATTATTGTTAGTTTTATGGTCTCAATCCATTAAGATTGATGTAATAAATTGATTAATTTCTTTATTTATCAATATATTCATGTTTTCATTTCATGAGATGAATGGTGTTTTATTACTTAAATGTACATAACCAATACAAATGACATACTGGCTTGTGAGATGAACCGGAGTTCACAAGTTTATTAGATGTAACACATGTGTGTGGATGAGATCCACATACAAGAGACATGTGTCACAAATCTTATACTTAAATTGATTCACAACCGGTGATGAGATTGGGCATCTTATCTGACAAGGTTACAGTATTATGATCACTATGAGATAGTGTGATCTCTCTCGATTATCGAAATGTAAGATTCTAGATCATCATACTGGTACATTGGATGTATTGAAGAACCACGAGAAGCACCTTAGGAACACTGTCTTTACTTTAAGGTCTGCTCTCATAATTCCCTGGCAATAGGCTTTCAATCCTAAGACATTGATGGACTCAAGTTTCTATCTATTGATTTGCTTTGAGTCACTAATGAGTGAGGCCAACTGTAGGTCAACACATCGGTGTCTTGGGAACATTTAATGGTTAAGATGAAAACTATCTCTATTATCCCCTTGTGCCAATTAATGGATTTATCATTGGTAAGTGTACACCCATCTCAATTAAGAGTTAATTGGATGGTACTGATGATCACTGTGATTAATTGGGTCTTAAGGATAATAAGATATGGATCTAAATTGGTGGTCAGTTTATCCAATTGATTAATGGATATTGATGGAGGGGTCTACTTGTGGTGATACGGAAGTTTAGGGTCTTCATGTAATTTATTCCTAAGACTGGAGTTCAATTGCATTTATATAGTGGAGTTATTGGCAATTAATTGCGGGCTCAGATTGCACATGAGATGTAGGGTCGCGGTGTCCCAGTTGGAGCTAGCTTTCTATAGAATCCTTAGTGGTCCTCACGCTAGCCCAAGATTGGATCATTACTAATTCTATTTAAACTCTAAAGGAAAGTTACTATTTCTATTTGAAGTGAGACTTCTAATAGTGGTAATAGTGGGAATAGAGAGTTACTAATTATTATGGAAGTTGGACTTCTAATAATAAACAAAGAGAGGAGTTGCTTAAAGCTATAAATAAGAGACGAGAGAGGCTTGGACGTCCTATGCATGCTCCTACCTTAGAGTTCATGCCCACCTCCCCTTTTGTGCAAGAGTTGCACTCCCTTCTTTTTCTCTCTCTCTCTAGTTCCCTTCTAGTTTCCTTAGAGATTCTGGTTAGTTTTCTCTTGGAGATTCCACCATTTCTTTTGAGAAAAGAGATCCGAAGCAGGTCATAGCGTAGAAGACGATTGGGTCTTAGAGATTCTGATTTGGTTCGTGAAAATGTTTCATCATCAAAGAAAGAAATCAACTCCTCCATTAGAGCACAACTGAGCTCCATAGGTATGATCTACTTCCTTGTATGTTGTGGATTTCGTGGATGCTTGTATACTACTATTTCTATATTCTAAATAGAGTTTTCTACTGTACATGATCATGTGAAAGAGGACATGCATCTTGGATTGGGTTTTGTAGCCTTTTGGATAGTTGATCCCTGAGTCAAGTGGGTCAAGAGTTTTTGAAAACCTATTCTAGAGGCCCACCTATTTCCAATTATTATATCATTAAAGTGATGAATGTGCCATTATTGATGCTTAGTGGGATTTTGTGTTTGTCACATCCTTGCTCTTAATCATGTTTTGATATTCATTTAGTATCAATTGGTATCATGATCAATTGGTATCATATTCATTTGGTGTATCTTGAGAATGTGATAGACCTTGTGCACATTGGATTGTACTTGATAGCAATATGTTTTTATTCCATGTCACATTCCATTAGCATCATAACATTCATGTTTGCCACCTCTCATGAACATATGGGTAAATCTCATAACCACCATTTTTATTTGATCATAATCTTGGTTGATTAATGGTTGAGGTTGGCATCATGATTGAACTTCATTCATTCTCATTACACATTATTGTTATATTTAATGATGGATGAAATGTTTTCAATACATAGAATATAATTTTCATAGGCTTATTAGAGTTGATGTTATGCTATGTAACCCCCATCACATCCCCTTGACCTTGTTCTTAATTTTGATAATTTGATCATATAAAGCTTGAATACTCTTTCCCTTGAAGTTTATCCTCGATTGGTAAAAACCACCTTCTCTTTGTACCACATTGTAAGACCCCGCCCCGAGAGTTTCCTTTTAGTGTTAATTAAGACGCGTTTTAGCTATAAGTGAGATTAGTGGAAATGGGTTAAATCTGGATTAGAATAGCTTTTTTTTATAGCTTTGAATTATTTTGGGAACTCTTTTGATTTAGTGGGGCCCTTTGGGGGTTCCTTTCTTGTGTTTTGATTAGTTTTGGGATTTATTCAATAATTCTGGAAATCGGTAATTTGCTTCGTTTAATGTATTTTATTATTCCCGACAACTTTTGTATTTGCTCCGTTTCCGTTCGAGACCTCGAAACCCTACTTTGCTAATGATAGGGGTAAAACAGTCTTTTTACACGAAAATCTGGACCCAAATTTCGAGATCTCAAAACCATGCCAAGATTATACTTTTTGAAAAAAAGATTTTATGAGGAACATTTTCCTCTTCTTCGTCGATTGCACCCGAGGCCCAGAAACCGATGTTTTAATCCCGACAAGTTGAAGTGATGGTGGGACCCACACCCACCCTTTTACAAAAAGGCCAGCCCATCTCCTTCTTCCCCATTCGGTTCCAGCAGAATGAGAGGGTGAGAGGAGCCTCTCCTTAGGGTTTTTCCCCTTTCCTCTTATTCTTCTTGTTTTCTCACAGAACCCACC
Source organism: Persea americana (assembly GCA_029852735.1). Classification (NCBI taxonomy): domain Eukaryota; kingdom Viridiplantae; phylum Streptophyta; class Magnoliopsida; order Laurales; family Lauraceae; genus Persea; species Persea americana. The sequence goes on from CM056816.1 coordinate 24,381,972, forward strand.
TCCAAGCTTGCCAAAATGAGAGACTTGTGCTCATCTCCTTCTTCCCCTCATCTCAAGCTCTCTATGGATGCCATTAGAAGAGAAATCCAGCCACATTGAGGTTCTCCTTGAGCTAGTCTTCTTCGTTTGAAGCACTTCCAAGTAAGCAATCCTTTCAATCTCCTAGATTTGTGTTTTCCTAGCTCTAGAGAGTCTCTATCTTCTCTATTGGGAGCTCTCTTCTTCTTGTTCTTTGGTTTGCCATTTTAGGGTTCTAAGATGGGTTTATTTTGGGGTTTTTGTGTAGATTGGAGATTTGTGGCTTGAGAGGGTGATTAGGAGCTTGATTGGCTACTTTGGAAACCAAGGCAAGTGAATGAATGGATTTGATTTGAAGGAGTTCTTGTTTTATTGAAAATGTGGTTTTACTATTCATCTTCCTCTAGTCTCCTATGTTTCATAATGCTTTTGGAAATATGCTTATCGACAAGATTTTTCTCTTAGTTAATTTTCATGAGAATGTATGCATTCATCTACTAAAGCTTGTTTTGCCATTATGGATTTTATGGATGAGATTTGTACTTGCATTGAATGAGGTTTGTATTGGAAGGAGAATTAATGCATTGATGGAATGGTGGTTGGAGGAAAGAATGAGATGTGGAATGGGAGGGAATAGACTCATTTCATGTTAGAAAATTGATGAAGTTGAGGTGAAAGGGTTTGGGAAAGAAAGAGCTGAAATCTGCACCTGATGTGTAGTTCCCGCAGCTGGGCGGTCAGCAGGCGGTCACCTTGGCGGCTAGCCGACAGGTGACCGGCGGCTAGCCGACCCAGATTCGGTTACAAACACAGAATGTTGTGTTTTGACAGGCAAACCGCGGTCGGCACTGCGGTCAGATCGCGGCTAACCGCTACCCAAAAACCCTGTGACCGTCAGGTAGCCGAAATGCGCGGTCAGAAACACAGAATGCTATATTTTAGCAGGGTGAACCGCGGTCAGCCCCGCGGTCAGCCAGCGGCTAACCGCCGGCTAACCGACAGGTGACCGAATTTCACCCAGAATTCCTGAGTCTTTTCTATTTTTTTTCAGATATGGCATTTAAAGGTTTGGATGGGTTGTTCTAATGCCCTACCACCTTGGAAAGACCCAGGGGATGACATAAGGAGATGGACTTAGAAAGAAAACTCCATTACGGAAATGTATTGTGAATTTTGGATTCACCAACTTGCATAAGGAAACTTTGTATGTCCTCTATCATTCGAGTACCATACTAAGGGTAACAATACACATACAAGATCCTTATACATGTTGTCTGAATATGGATGCCCCAATATATAGTCCCTAACGGTATAAGGATTCATTGCATTGTTTTACTCAGTTTATATGTATACTTATCCGATACCACTGGTTTTATCTCAAACTCTGATTTACGCACTTGACATGTCCTGCCAGTCCCGTTTATGCTTGAAAAGACAATGATACAAAATGTGTGCCTACGAGCACCATGCCCCGCCTGCCCAAATGTTTTATACTGATGTAGTTATTACATGTTTTGATTTCTCGTGTAACCTGAGTCGACACCACTAAGCTTGGACGTCCTTGTCAGTCTGATCAACTGACTTGGGCCTCCCCCCGTGCTCCCGCCAACTGCAGCTTGGATCCTGTCCCGTTACCCGGTTCCGCGGCCGCGGTCTTGTCTAGCTATATGTATATATATATATATATAATGTTGGTGCTCGTCACTTCGCGTGTTAGAGACCAACGCCCCGAATGTGCTCTCATTACATTAGTGATGGAGGATTTAGCTTATGTGTGGTTGCCAATCTGTTCCCCACGATTGTGGCTCCCCTGAAGAAGGGCAATTTGCAGGGTCCGCCTATGGACTGGGTTTGCAATGTGAGGAACACATGTTTTACAGTCGTTTTAAATGAATACATGTTTTACAGTTGTTTCAAAGGAATACATGTTTTACAGTTGTTTTAAAGGAATGCATGTTTTAAGTTTTGGAAAAGAAGATTTTTGAATCATGCAAGCCTTCGGACCTAAAGTTTTAAATCATCTTAGGATTTTATAGGTTCATGTTTGGAAAACACTTTTAGATTGATTAAAACATGAGTCTAAGCATGATTTCCTTGGCCCGGAACTCCTTCTAGCAAATTACTTTGGAGTAGCTTTTTACTTAATCTTTTTAGAAGGCAGAACTTTTTTTTTGTGCTACAGTACTTTTGCTACAGTTTTTGTGCTACAGTACTTTTGCTACAGTGTTTTGCTACAGTAGTTTTCCTATAGTGATTTCGGCCAACCGAACTTAAGATGTCAATTAACTGAACCCTAACTGAACCCACTTTGGTTCGCATTCCAGAATGGTCAAAACTAGCCGTTTTTTTACCGTTGAGAGTTCGGTTAATCGACAAGCTAGCCGTTGGACCATTTTTTCTATATAAACAACTCATTCATAAGTCAAATTTGAGGAACCAAGAGGCCCTCCTAGAGGTGTTTTGAGGCCAAACAAAGGGGAATGAGCTAAGGAAGGCTTGAGGGTCATTAAAGGAAGCTAAAGCTTGGGATCATGAGTTAATCATCTACGTAAGCTTAGTTTTCCTTATCATATGTTTTCATGCTTTGTTTAAATTCTTGAAAAATCTATTTTAGCATGATACTTTGACGTGTTGAATCCATTACTTATATTTAATCTTTGATCTTAGTTGTATTGGATTCTTCACCTTGATTCAAACCAAGTTTGTTTTAAATTTCATAAATCATGCTTTGCTAAAATCTTTGATTTCTTTTATAGCATGAATCATTTACTTGGTTGAATCTACATATGTTGTTTTCAATTACATAAGAACAATAGTTAACGTAGTTGGTTTTTGAAAACAACATTATACATGCATCACATATTAAGTCTTAAATAGTTTCATACAACTTGTGAGCCTTTGATTTTCATGTCATCAACAAGTTAGTATTTATACATATGAGTTGCATTTCACTTCAATCAAATCTCTTTGTGTACCTTAAACTTTTAAACGCCTTGAGCATATATTCATTAGGCTTAATGTTTAAATTTGATTGAAGTTTTCACTCAAACACCATAAGCATTCATTTTTGCATTTCATAGAGTGTTGTGTGAGTTTGATTTTCAATTTCATATTTACCTATGTTAGAGGCAAATGTATTGAGCTTTAAATGTTTCTCTCAAAGTGTTTGTGTAGACACTTCTTAGAGAAATCATCTCATGTAAAGGTTATTGCTTAGCCTCAGAAAAGCATAGTGAAGAGGTTATTGCTTAGCCTTAGAAAAGCATAAGTGTATGGTTATAGGTGAACCATAAAACCCAAGAGGTTATTGCTTAGTCTTGAAAAGCATATTGTAAGGTTATTACTTAGCCTTGAAAAGCATTTTGTAAATGTTATTGCTTAGCCTATTGAAAAGCATAGATAGTGGAAATCATGTGGGATGTAAGATCACAAGCCAGTAGTGGATGTAGGGATTAAGGCCGAACCACTATAAATCTTTGTGTTGTGGTTTTGTTGTGGTGATTATTATTGATATCTTCCGCATTGTGTTTCATAATCATCATTAGTGACTAAGTTAATTTTAAGAAATTAAAATTTGTCATAATTGGTCACTAATTAGAAACTCACCCTATTCAACCCCCCTTCTAGGGTTCAGATTCCGAACTTTCAATTTCATGCAGAGTTCGTGGCATGCTTTGAAGCCACGGGTCATGCAATGTGGTTGCGTAATTTCATATCAGGACCTACGAACATGGATCAAATCTCCGAGCCTTTGAAAATTTACTGAGATAATGATGCAGCGAGGCGTTTTGCCCAAAATGACAAATGTTCAATTAAATCGAAGTACTTGGAAGTTAAATATCTTGTCTTAAAAGAGAAAGTACAAGATCATTTGGTGTCAATTATTGGGGTTCCAACAGACCTCATGATTGCAGATCCACTAACAAAGGCATTACCTTCGATGTATTAAATATGGGCTTGTATGAACTGCTTTATTAGGATTTATATGTTTATGTTTGTTTGACACAATGTACTTTGATCATTACAGTTGCAATAAAAGAAATGATTTCATCATTTTACTTTATTTTTGTCATCACATGTGATTGATGTGGATAAAGTGAGAATGTAATTTTATGGCATTAAAGTACCCTCTAAAATATGATTGCCATGTTAAGATCCTATTTTGACCCTTATTAAAGACTTGATTAGGGAAGAATATTGATGTTGTGATTGTGGAAGGAAATGTGTCAATAATGAAATGTGACCGCCTCAATTCACATTAGTATTTTTGACTAATCACATATTAAAGAATGGCATAAAAGTTGAATGAGAATTGTTTTTTCAAAGTGGTGCACCAGTCAAAGTCGTTTTTTTTTTTTTCGAGTTTCCTTTAAAATTTTATTTATTTTAAAAAAAATCGAGATATATGCATGTGGTCACTTGGACCAAGTGGGAGACTGTTGGAACACCATTTAAGGGGGTCCACATGACCACCTAATATTCTCCCTCTCTCCATATGAAAGGACGCATGCATGAATGTTGGTTTGCTTTCCATGTTTTTTCATTCTTCCTCATCAACTGTCATTAAGGACATCTGATGGCTAGTGTCCCTTGACGGAAAGGATACCTTTGGAAAAGCCTATAAAAGAGAACACCTTGGGCAACTCTCCATACTTGAAATCCTTGTAAGCAACCATCATTGAGACTTACAAAAAAGGGAAGTTGCAGAGAGCTGTAAACCTCGTCAAAGAGAAGATCATAAAAGAAGAAAACCTAAGAAAGCTATGGATCCAAGTGTCGGATGTAAATTTTGATCGCCCGGGGAGGGAAATCACCATTCAACTGTGTAAGATATAAAAAATTTACATCGAAGATGAGGATTCCAACTACCCTTAAAATCGACGGATCACAATCGCCAACTACGGATATGGCTGTAACACCGCCCTTTAGCGAAGGCCAAAAGAAAGCGATAGAAAGGTAGGGTGGGTTCTTCTCTCGTCTGATAAGCAGCCGGCAACACATGACGGTTGTCTCGTCACTTAATTTTGGTCTTTTGATTTGGGTGAGACTTTGGTCAAATTACGAGTCTTAAAGTAGGGTCATAGTGAACTAGGTAGGGGTTATATATTCATGGGCATACGGGCTAATCAGAATTAAATCCAAGTATTCTAGGAAATAAATAAAACAAATGGAAATAAATTGAGAAAATAAGGGGGAAGGTGCCAAATATTCAGAAGAGGATCAACCTCGTTCCCGGGTACTCTCTTTAATATCCTTTGACAACCTAGGGTTTGAAGGCTAATTCTTCGAATTGAAAGAAAGATGCAAACGAGATTTCAAGTCGCTATTTATGTGGGTTTGTATGCATTACACAAGTGATAAAAGTGAATCGCCGATGATGGGCTAGAAGTAAATAAAAATGGCCAATGATGGGCTAGGGTTGATTGAGGGTGGCCGATGATGGGCAGGAAATAAATAAATTGGTATTGAAGGTGTGTGAAATCACTCGTCTCATCTCGTTATTCTCATTAATTTGGATTCTCAGAATCAGCCTCGATTCCCTTTAACCATTGAGTTCAAATGAATATTTGGCACCGGAGGTGGAGGAAAAGAGAAGAAAATATTTTTGGGTTTGATTTGTTGGTTTTATAGTTTTTTTGGATTTTTAATAATTGGATTTAGAAGGACCTGACTAGGGGATTTCCTACTTGGGTTTAATTTAATTATTCCATTTCCCTAATGGTTCTCTACCCTATCCTAGGGTCCTAACTGCCATCATCCGCTTTCCCGGTCCCTTGGCAGGGCCCAGAGAGAGAGTGAGACCTAATTAATTAAAATGAAAGAAACTAAAGGTGGTCTAACCTGGCTAGGGGGAAACCTAGATCGGGGTCTAGGGTTTGACCTGTCAGTCTAAACCACTCTTTAATTTCTAACTCTAATTTATTAATATTTTTGGGTTTTAATATTTTTTTACTTTGTTTTTGGTCTTTTAGGTTTTTTCTTATTTTTATTTTATTTCTTGGTTGATTTATGTGGCCTAAAATCCTAAACTAATGTTTCCAATCCTAATGAAATGGGAGGAGGAGGAAATAAATTTCTAATTTTTATTTAATAATTAACCTAAATGATTTAGAATTTCCTAAATAAATTTCTCTAATCCTAATGAGAAGGGAAGAATAGAAGAAGATTAATTAATAAACCTAACCTAACTATTTTAATTAATATAATACTTAGAATTCTATTTTTTTTTAAATCAAACTAACTCTTTTGTTTGTTTATGTTTTTTTGTTTTTATAGTTTTTGGTTTTTGGTTTTGTTTGCTTTTTTTTTTTTTTTTTACAACAAATTATGCAATCCTAAATTGCATCTAAAAGAATAAGAAATAAAAATGCAACTAAGTTATAATGTATGGGAAAGTTATAATGCATGGGCAGGTTGAATGCATGAGTATGTTTTAATGCATGAATAAAAAACAAATTAAAACAAACTATGAAAAAAGGAAAGAAAAATGCCAATCTAAGTAAATGAGCATATTAAATGCATGGGCATAATTTATACATGAATAATGAGGCATAAGATAAATAGAGAATTAAGCTCAATGCAAAAGATTAACATAATCTCAAACACGCATACATGGATTTGGTTTGGATAAGGGGGACGAGTTTGGCTGAGAGCGTTGGTGTGAACGAGTGGGACAATTCGGGCAAGTGGATTAAGAATATTGGTTTTAAATTGGTTACTGGATTGGTTTGGAGATGGAAGGTGGCAATGATGAGAGGCTTTGTGATGGTGAGTTGAAGGCGATTTGGTTCGGGGGTCTTGAAGTGTCACGCCCCCAAACCCGATTAGTAATTAAACCAGATCCGGGGTGTGAAATTTAGGGCTAATTAAAATTTTTTGCCCTTAATACCCAAGGATCGAAGTCCGCTGTGAGGATTGTATAGTTGCGTCATTATCAGTTTAATCAACAGGGCTTGTTCGGTAAACACATTCATCAGACCTGCAGAGATATCGAAGCAAGTATGGATTTCATTCCATTATATTTTCAAGTTTCAAAATAAAAACATATAAAGTTTATAAACATCAGGACCATCCCAAAAACTTAGGCCCTGGTACAAAAGATATACAAAAGTATGGTGGTTACAAAATGTTTAAACCAAAAGATGAAACGAAGTGGCACGATGAGAAATATCCCCGTGTTACGCGCTAGTGTCGGAAGTGATGACGCTAAGCTACGTCATCGGCACCCCACTCTTGTACCTCGTCCTCCTCCCCCGGTTGAGGATCCTCTGGGATTGCCTCGGCATCTGGGTCAGCATAAGGGTAGTAATAGGTGTCCTCTGCACACCATGGGATAAAGGTCAACAACATGTTGGCAAGAAGATAAGCAATATACATTATTCATAACATGCTTCAAAGGAGAGTAAAGACAAATACATGTTCATAAGATAACAAGGTACAAGCTAGGCAATATGCTTTAATACAAGAATCAAGTAATAAGATAAAGCCTAGCAAGATAAATAAGAATAACCATCCATGAAATGCAATGCAAGCAAGAGGAGACTCCGAGGATGTCCAATGCCATCTCCCGGGGGTATAAGTGACGTTCGAGCCGACTACAAATAACCAAAGTCCGGCTCTAGGGGGATCCTAGCTCCCGGTCCTAGGAATAGCAGCACGGTCCTAGCCGGCTCCCAGCTATTCACGCCATGGACGCCGACCAAAGCCGACTGCCCACCCTAGTGTCCGGTATCCAGCCCACTCAAGAATCATCAGACTGTAGCTGGTATGAATGCAAGATGATGGTGATGGTTTGTATACGACACAAGTTCCAAGACAAATACACGTGGATAGGTTTCCAAGTACAAGCTAATAAGCCGAGGGCTACTCCAAGTCAAGCCAAGATACAAGTCGAGTTCCAAGTTCCATAAGTAGTCCTCTTTCAAGTCTATCCACACGTGTCCGTCAATACAAGGCAAGGTACCTACGGATACACTCTAAGTCCGGTCCAACCCTAATTCTACAAGTTAAATTACAATTATACAAGTATTCAAGATCGAGTGTACAAGGTACGACGTACTACGAATACGAGATTCAAGAGTCGAGAATGAAGAACAAGCCAAACCTAGGTCAAGGGCTGTCAACCGTGTACTAAACGTATCCCCAACGGAGGATGTATGGAGAATGAGTCATCGGTGTCCTAATTTGGCGGGCCCATGGTGTACGGAAGTTATTGGGCACCAATTAACTCAATACCACACGCATTCGGCCAAGTAACGTCCATATACGGAATCCCGGACAACCAACGAAGCGCACCAAGCCAATCGTGCTCCGTTTCCATTTTTCCCAATTAGTCATGTAAGGGTAGGGTCAAGGGGTCCCACATATAAAGTCAAAACCTAGGGCAGAAGTCCCATTTTCAAGGACAGTTTTCTGAGCAGGCGGCTAACCGCCTGGGGGTGGGCGGCTGACCGCTAGGTCGCCGAGTGGTGACCGACAGGTCACCGCGTGTAGTGCAGATATTACTCGGTTGGGATTTCATCAGGTCGGCCAGCCGCGCGGGGACCGCTGGGTCACCGCGTGCAAGGCAAAACAACTGCCTCTAGTTTCTGGGTAGGCGGTCAGCCAGTGGTGACCGCCCGTGCAGAACATGGAGTTTCTGAAGCCTTTCAATCATATTTCGAGACATACATTACTAGCTTCAGAAACCTCACATTTCATACCTGTAAACCATCCATATCATGCAACAGAAGCACCCACCCATTCCATCTAAGTCCATTAACATTATTTACTTAATTAACATGTGAAATCCAATGAAACATATGACAAGCTTGGAATTTGGGGGACTTCTATCAATTGCATTGCCAAGAATGAAGTAAACATATATGCATGAACAATACATAGAGCTAATCAACTTGCCTTGACCAAAGGGGATGGAAGAGATGGAGATTAGAGAGAGAAACTTGAGGAGGAGAGCTCCCTACACACTCTAGCCAAACCCACCTTCCAAAACTCTTCTCCTACACCCAATGAACACCAAGGAGGAAGAAAAGAGGGAAGCCATGAACATGCTACCCATTTACAGCGATGAAAAACAAAATGGGGAGGGAAGGAGAAGGGGAAAACTCACCAAATTTAGATCAAGAGGTAAAGGAAGAAGAGAGGAAGAAGATGATGTGCTTGGTCTCTCTTGGAATGCTTTTAATCCACACTTGCAAGAAGAGAAATGGAAAAAGGAGGAAGAAGAAGAAGCTCCAGCAGCTGCAATGAAGAAAGGAACGAATGGTAGGGCTGGGTTTAGGGTTTAAAATGAGGGTTGGAGGGGAAAAGTTCAAAATGCCCATTTGAGTGAAATGAGAGAAAATCAATTATTTGAGGGACTTCGGGGCGTCAAATCGTGATGAGCCAAGAACGAAAGATGACGAGCGCGACGAGATCTTTCCAACGAGCCCAAATTCGGCGAAAACGGAACTTTTTGGAAAAATACCCAATTTTCCTATTAATCACAACCTAACCCCCTATTAAGACTAATCGCACTCGGGATCGAATAAAACTTCGGGAACATCTTTCTAATGATAAAAGAAACTCACTTAGAAACTAAACCCGCCTAATTAGCTAAAATCATGATTAATTAGGCTAATTGCCAATATTAAGAAATTAAACACCCTATTAAAGTCGGGGACCTTACATGAAGTATAGGTGATGAGGTGTTGTTTGGATAAGTTCGGTTGTGGCTTTGGTTGGCTGACAAGATAAGATGGAGGGGAGGTAAAGGCATGTTTGGTTGGCTAGTTGTAGTGGGAAACGATGATATAGGTGAGGGTGAAGTGTAGGGTGTAGCATGTGTGTTATGTGCAAGGATTATGTATAGGTGCAAGTGGGTGCATAGTGTAGGTGGGCTGTGTAAGGAGATGGAGTGGTGCAAGGATAAGAAGAAAGATGAGGTGGGATAATGCAAGGTGCAGGGATTGTGTGCAGCTGGGTGTTACGCGCCATGGAAAGGGTTGGGAGGAAGAGAGGGGAAAGGAAGAAAGAAAGAAAGAAAGGATGGGAAAGAGAGGGAGGAAAAAGGAAGGGAAGAAACGAAGCAGGAAAGGCAGAGGGGGTGGTGCAGCTACAGGCGGTGGTGCAGCAGGGGAGAGGTGCAGGTGGGCAGCAAGAGAAGAAGGAGAGGAAGAAATGGGTTAGCTATGCAGGGGGAGGAGGATAGGCTTGCCGGCAGGGAAGAAGAAGGAGAGAGAAGGGAGGAAGGAGAGAAAGAAGAGGAGGGGGGGTGAGGCGGCTGTGTTAGGGGGAAGATGGTGGCAAGGAGAGGGAGGAAGAGGAGAGAGACACGGGTGCAGGTGGCGTGCGCAAGCTGCTGTGTCATGGGGAAGACAGTGGCAGGGAGAGGAGGGAAGAGGAGAGGAGGAAGAAGGAGGGAGGAGGAAGGAGGAGAGAGAAAGGAAGGAAGAAGAAGAAGAAAGAGAAGGAGAAGAAGACGAAGAAGAAAGAGGACAACATGGGAGGAAGGGAGAGAGAGGAAGAAGAACGGCATACAGGTGGCGGCGAGGTGCAAGGGAGAAGAAGGGAGAAGAGAAGGAGAGGGAAGGAGAGAAAGGAATAAAAGAAGGAAGGGAGGAAAAGGAGAGGGTGGCACAAGTGGGTGGTTGGTGCACAGGCCAGGGGAGAGGTAGGGGGGAAGAAGAAGAAGCAGGGGAAAGGAAGAATAAGAGATGCTGGAGTGGGCGGCTGGTGGGCGCGCGGGCCAGGGGAGAGGTCGGGAGGAAGGAGAAGAGGAAGAGGAAAGAGAAGGAAGAAGGAGATGGGTGCGCGGGAGGAAGAAAGGAAGAGAGAAGGGTAGGCATAGATGGCAAGTGGGTGCGCAGGGAAGAAGAAAGGAGAGGAAGAAGAGAGGGAAAGAGAGAAAGAAAAGAAATAAGGAAATGAGGAAGGAGAAAAGGAAGGGAGGAAAGAGATAGGGGTAGGGTAGAGAAGAAAGGAGGAAGAGAGGAGAGGGAGGAGAAAAAAGGAAGAAAGAGAAGAGAGGATGGTGGCGGCACAACAACAAGGAAGAAGAAAGGAGAGGAAGAAGAAAGCGAAAGAGAGAAAGAAAAGAAAGAAGGAAAGGAGGAAGAAGAAGAGGGAGAAAGCAGGGAGAGGAGCAAAGGGTAGTGCAGGTGCAGGGCGGAGGAGATGGGGAGCAGAGGAAGAAGGAGGAAGGGAAGGAGGAGAGCAGAGGGAGAAGGAGGAAGGGAAGGAAGAGAGCAGAGAGGGGCGAAGAGGAAGAAGAGAGGGAGAGACAGAGGAAGGATGTCACAACCCAGGCCCGAGATCCGATTATCTCCTAGCTAAATTAGAGTCACGACGCATACTTACTCTCGTAAACTCCGAATTAATCGAAGTTAAAACGGAATCCACAAGGGATAAACATTCATTCACCTATCAATTACACAAACTGCGGAAACATATACATTCAACTATATCAATTTACAATTATACAGTTTCACATAAAAGTAAAGGTCTTTATACATGTAACTTTTTGTCAACCACTGCATAATCAAATACAATGCAGGGTGACCATGAGTGAAGTTCTCAAAAAGAGAATTTCCAACCATTTCAAAAAGAATTCCAAAAAGAGTTTTCCGATTCACTTCGCACTAGGATATCCATGTCAAATGGTATCCCGTCCATTCCATTCTATCAGTCATCCTGGAGGAACCGGAGCGATCTCCTCCGCTGCCGACAGGCCGCTGCTGGACCGACATGGGTAATTGGGCCTGTAATGCCAACAATAACATTGGAAACAATTTCATTAGACAAACTCGAGAGTGACAGTTCAAATACAATTCAATTCTAAAGAATTCGAATAATCCACAGTTCAATTCACTATAATCTTCCTAATCTAAACAATTCATTTAGGCATAACACTTTGGTTATCTAATGCACGTGTTATTTTCGATGAACATCGCATTAGTTATAATGTGCATTAGAGTCACCTTCATTATTACCTATGAAGGTTTAGTCTATAACCCATGAACAATCAATAATTATACTTTTATTGCCCATAACTCTTAACAATCTCCAATTACTTTATGATTAGTCTCAAAACTAATTTAGGGAGTACTTATGCTCATAAGAAACACTCATAACTCAAACAAAACCATAATCCAACCTTCAGGTCCGATCGATCGGACAGAAAAACCATCCCAGTTATATCACTGTCCAATTGATCGGACATTCAGTGTCGATCAATCGGACAGGAAGACTGTCTCAGTTATATCACTATCCGATCGATCGAACGCTTAGTGTCGATTGATCGGACAGGTCCGGAACTCAGTTTCAGAACCTGAAACCGATTCCTTTCCTCTCCTTTTTCCTTCCTTCAATTCTAAAACCTGCATATGAAATGAACCTCCTATCCTCTCCTCAATTATCATCTCATACACACACATCCTACTCATTCCATTCATTCCTTCATTCAATCAATTCACATCACAATTAACTCAAAACAATGAGACTTGTACAGAAAACCTAAATCAATGAAATATCTATAAGAATTAACATCAATTACAAGCATACTATTTATACTTGCCTCTCTTGAAGCTAATTGAAAAAATCCCCCTTTTTCTAGCTTAGTTTGAGATGGAACCTCCTCAATTCAAACCCTAATCCCATCCAACACAAGAAAAATAGATTTCTATGAGCCAATTGAGCTAGAAATCAACTCTAAACACTTAATAGAACTTCAAAGTTCTTCAAAGGATTAATCACTTACTTGTAACTCAAAGGAAGGAAGCTTGTCTCTCTCTCAAGCTCCAAACACTCCAAAAACGAAAGACAACTTGAGGAAGAAGATGAAGACGATGAAGTCCTCTTCAAATATTACTTGCAAACCTTCCAATCTTCACACTTGATGGAGAAAATGGAAGAAAGAAAGAAGAAGAAAAGCCTAGGGTTTTCCCTCCAATGCCTGAGATGGGAAATGAGTGAATGAACTCATTGAGTTCATTTTATCTCTTATAAGTCAAACTTTTACACATAAACCCTCCATCTATTTCTCTATTTATAATTTGAGTCAAATGAATGGTCATTTGACCAATCTCAAGTCAAATGCAAACACATATATTATGAAAGTTCATATACTCTTTGAAATACACGCATTTGTATCAAGAGTTACCGTTTTCGACAAAATACGCGAAAATCCATATTTACGGAAAAGTCCTTGTTCCTTCTTGTTTGAGCCTAATTCCATTTGATTAATTTAGTTGCATTCACTTTCACTTCATTAAGTCGAATTCAATCATTTGAGACTAACTTGTCTCTTTTTTGGTCATTAAGCAACATTAACTCAATTAATCATGCTTAATTAGCCTTAATCACGATTAGTTTGGGACGGGGTGTAATAAAGGAGGAGGAAGAGAAAGAGAGAGAGAGAGAGAGAGAGGAAGGAGGAGAAGGCAGGGAAGAGAGGGGGAGACAGGGGAGGTGTGTGTAGGATGGTCACATGCAGGGAGGTGTGCAACGGGGCACGACGATAGGGAGATGAAGAAGAAGAAGGAGGAAAGAAGGGAGAGTGGAAAGGAAAGCAGGGGGCGGAGAAGAGAGGAAGGGCAGCAGTGGAGAAGAAGAAGATGGTCATGCGCAGCCGTGTGGTGGCGCACGCATGGCGGGGGAGTGACAGGGAGGAGAGAAGAAGACAAAGAAGGAGAAAGGGAAGAGAGAAGCAGAAGGGAGAGGAAAAGAGAAAGGAGAGAAAGAAAAGGAAGGAGAGGAAGAGGAGAAAGAGAAAAGAAAGAAGGAGGAGACAGGGGAGAGAGAGGGAAGGAGAGTGTAATGTGTGCAGGCCGTGTGCAGGTGGACGGGAGGGGGTCTACCTGGCTGTTGACACCAAAAATGTCGTTTAGCCTCCTCAACATCAAAAGCTACATGGAGCCGCATTCTACTACAAACAGGCAAAGCCGCTTCAAGCATTAGATCTTGTCAGAATCAAACAAAAACTGCAAGATCCCTCAAAACAGCCAAAAAAGAGGTACACATGAAGTTTCGGGCCATTTCAATATCGTTTGGCCTAACTTCAATCCTCCAACGGCTGAGCAGGAGCTCCCGGCGGTGACAGTGTCGAAGACATCAAATCTTCGATTAGAGCCTATGGATGGTCTCAAAATAACTCTAAAAGGTTCGACGTCAAATTTCAAGTCAAACCGACATTGTTTGACCCTCCATCAACTCTCGAACGGCGAAATCAAGCCTCCTGGCGGCGAGAACCTCTGATGCTGCCACTCATCAAACAAAGTACATGAGTAGCTTCTACATGCTTCCAAAGGGCTACACGTCAAATTTCAGGTCATTTCGACGACGTTTGACCTGGCTTTGACGCTCCAAAGCAAAATCAAGCCTACCAGCGGCATAGCTCCCCGGGACTGTGGTACCCAAATCGGAGCTAATGGATCATCTCAAAATGACTCCAATAGGCTCCCTGTTAAATTTCAGGTCAATCGGACATCGGATGACCGTACATCAAAGCTTGACATCTTCCGCACGGTGAAATCAAGTCTAGCATCGACGGGACCACAAACGGCTTCAAAACTCAAATAAAAGCCCATGGTTGGTCCTATCTAATGCTCAAGAAGATCCACCTCAAATTTCAGGTCATTTCGACATCGTTTGACCTAGTTTCAACTTTTGGCGGAAAATCGGCTACAAAGTCTTCGTCTTTTCCAAAAATAGGAAACTTTGTGCCTTAATTTGCATGACTTCTAAACACGTTTTCTTCAGTGGAATCAAGCCAATAAATGAGGAGAAATGTCAAGAAAAATACAGGAGAAAAAAGAAGCAAAAAAGCACGAAAAACGGCGACTGAACAGCGACCGGAAAAGGGGCAAAACCCCATGGTCACCGGCGACCTTGGCCTATGGTCGCCTGCGACCATGGGTGCATGGTCGCCGGATTTCCACCAAAATGGTCGTTTTTCCGATTCTTTTTACGTTTCGCGATGTTTGGGCCCTATGATTTTCTCAAATTCTGATTTTTTAGGCATGATATTCGTCGATCTTCGTCAACATCACAGATCCGCCGTCGAAATCATTCGATCATCATTGGACACTCCGAAACCGCCAACCGGCCGACCAAGAAAGCACACTTTAAGCTCGACCAATCGTGAAATCAACTGGACAGATGTTGCCGGCCCATTGGTGTCAACCAATGTCTGAATTTGCATCGTCATCTGACATCAAACAACATGCGGATCCATCGATGATCATCGCAAGAAGAATTCCAAAAGACGCGGCGCGGTCGGCGACTCTTTAAGCGACTCGGCAACCAATTAATGAAGTTAAATGACCTTTTTATGACAACTTATTATGGTCATTAACTCATTATTCTGGAAGGCCCAATCAGAAGCGAGCAAATGGGAGTTACAGGTCCAATTAATCATGACAATTAACCATGTAACTCCTATCATTATGGAGATTAATCATGGTAATTAATCATGAAACTCCCATCATCATGTAGATTAAATGCCCATTATTCTCCATCGGCTAATCAGAATCCAAGAAAAAAGAGTTACAAAATTATGAAATTAATACTTGCAACTCCTCCCATCATAGAGCATTAATGCAATCAATGCTCATAAACCCTCCTAAATGGCCACCAAAAGACTATAAATAGGTGGTCATTCCAAAGGGAAAGGGTCTGAAAAAATCATTCAAAGAGTTCTGAAGAATTCTCTGCACAAAGAAGCTCTCTTGCCCAGAAGAAACTCTGCTGCAAACACTTCAAGGTGATTGAAGTCCCTTGGGGGGCCGCCCCCCCGCCCCCCCCAAGGTTTCCCCTCTTCTTCTATCCAACGTGGCCTAGATGTGGCTTTTCAGCCCGTCTACCCAAATTTTTATTTGATATAGGACCTTCCCTTGGTCTTTGTTCTCTAAAAATCTGAGGTCCAAGCCAAGCCAAGTGAACTAAAGCATCAAGTGTTCTCATCTGAATGACGATGGCAGAGTCTGTACATGACTCGCAACCGTCGATCTGAACGAGTCTTCACAATCTCCGGAGAAGTCAGATCCCTTTTTCTTCCTCTTCTATTGTATTTTCTTTTTTTTTTTAAAGAGACAAAAAATCACAATTCTTGTCTTTCATTATTGATAAGATTTGTAAACCGCCTTTCATGGCAAAATTGCCTTCTACGGCACAAAACCGCCTTTCACGACAAACTAAAGTAATTCACCTCTCACGGCATTCTAAGTATGTCTCTTTTCTTTAAAATATATATACAATGAAAAGTTAGAAAAAAAGTTTGATTTCCTTTCTACTTGTGAAGGTGAATCTCCGGATCACCATTTTAAATTCCAAGTAGAATAGAAAATCTGGCATGCCCGTACAAAACGTTGATGCTCGCCTTTCTTTTTTTTACCCCACCGCACCCTGGTGGACCCGGGACGGAGGAAGGCAAGGAAAAAGCCAGGACCATCACTGGCGAGGAAGGCGGGGCAGCGTCTGGAGGGCGCGTGCGCAGGGGAGAACAGTGGCAACGCTGCGAGGGTGCTGCGCAAGGGGGAAGATGGGTGCAGTGCAAGGAACTCGATGATGGCTGGTGCTGCCTGGGACGATGGTGGCCAAGAGAGATGGAGATGATGGGAGGATCTGCGTGTGGGGGAGACGGGAGCAAAGGGAGAGCAAGGGAGTCCTAAGAGGGGGATGGAGTGGAGGAAGAGAGAGATTTCTGAGAGGGATGGGAGCATGAGATGGGAGAGGTGAGGGTAATTAAGATGAGGGCGTGAGATGAAGGGAGTTCTACGTGAGAAAGAACTTGAGGGAGAGAGAGTTCTAATCTCAGAGGGAGAGATAGAGATGGAGGGAGCGATCTTAGGGGGGTGGGGAGAGTCTAGATCTTGTGGACTCTCCACCCCCATGCAGGTGATGTTAGGCCCCGTTCCAGGTTTAGTGTATTTTATTATTACTTTAATCGTGATTAGTTTTAAGTGGGATTAGAGGCCGATTAGATCAAAAAAAATTTCTTTTAGTTAGATTAGAATTTCGAATAGCTTTGGGAAATTTTGAGCGCATTGAGTCTAGTTTGACCGGGCCCGGGGTTGCTCACGTGACGCATGTTAGCGTGGGAATTTGATTCTTTTGATTTTTTATCTTCGATTCTGAAAAATATTGACTTCCATATTTTTTGAATTTGTTATTTTAAGCACAACAACTTTTATGTTCGCTTTGGTTGCATTTGAACTCCAAAAATAGCA
Source organism: Persea americana (assembly GCA_029852735.1). NCBI lineage: Eukaryota > Viridiplantae > Streptophyta > Magnoliopsida > Laurales > Lauraceae > Persea > Persea americana. Next base: position 24,399,194 of record CM056816.1, read on the forward strand.
TTTTTCGAGAAAAAGGGCAAAGCAGTCTTTTCACACCAAATCAGTGCATAAATTTCGAAATTTGAAAATTATGAGGAAAATATATTTTTTGAAAACTAGATTTTCGACGATCATTTTTCTCTTCTTTGTCAACGTCATCCGAGACCCATAGATAGGAGTTTTATGCCGTTGAAACTATAGAGCCAATGGGGCCCACAACTTGACTCAAAACTATATAAGAGCCCAACGTTGCATTCTCCATCTTCTTCATTTTTCTTGCAATGAACCAGAGAAGTGTTCTTGCCTGCTTCACACCTTCTCTCCTCTTGGATGTTATGCAAACAAACCCAAATTGAAAAACAAATCACACCTTCTTTCTCGTCATCTTCAAAGCTTCCCAAAGACACTACTTTTGTGGAATTTCAGCTAGTTTCTTCACCTTCTCCAAGCTCTTCTTCTTGTTTAGAGATTCTCAAGGTAAGCAATGGCTTCCCCCTTTCACCCTTGAGTCTATTTGATCCTATAAAAGCCTATTATCATGCATGCAAGGAGTCTCTTGGAGAGCTCCTTTGTTTTCCATATTTTTCAAGGATTTTGAGCTAGCTTTCGTGGGGTTTTGATGTAGGATTGAAGCTTGGACCGTGTAGGGGGGATTTTGGAGAGTTCTTGAGACCCATTCTAGTTGAGGCAAGTGAATAATATGGAAATGAAATGCATGCAACTTAAATTGGTTTTCCCTTTGAAGTTTGAAATTTTCATCTTTATGCATGGAGTTATTCTCCTCACAATTTGATAGTGTTCTTTCAAACATGTTCAGGGAGTTGTGATGCCCATTTGTTTACAGATTGTGTTTTACAGCAACAGGAAATTTTCTGTGATTAAAATGGTTTGGGAGGTGTGGTTTACATTGCAACCTTATGGAACTCTTTGGAATTTACTTAATTATGATCAGGTGGTTCTTAGCAATTTTCATTTCAATGTGTCATTGGAAACACATTTTAGAATTTCCATAATACCGTGATCCAGTTGTGTTATATGGTTTTGATGGACAAATGGAATGAGGGTGATGTTAGGAGTTTGAACTTAGTTCTGTATAACTGAGGGAAAGGAAAAAAGTTCTGAATGCAGGAAGAAAGATTAGAAATTTGACTTGAAAGAAACCTGCACGCAACACGGTGGTCAGGTGTCGGTTAACCGAAGTGACGACCGAATGCCAATTCAGCTAGCCGACAGGTGACCAACCTTCGTTCGGTCGCAAATCCAGAATCGCGCATTTTGTCAAGAGATCCGCCGGTCAGCACTCGGTTAACCGATAGGCAACCGAAGGCCAACCGAGGGGTGACCGACCTCCAGTTCGGTTCTAATTCCATAATACATCACTTCCTGATTTTAGATCTGACGGTCAGCTGTCGGTCAGCTGGCGGTTAGCAGACATATCCTACCTCAGCTAGCCGATAGGTGACCGAGAGCTGACCGAACTTAAAAATTGGAATTTTATTGGTAGGATTTTTATGAGACTGAAAACCCAGAATATTCTAAGAGCCTTTAACTTGATAATATGCATTTAGGACTTGGATTGTCGTTCCTCCCAGTGGAGGAACTAAAGGGGGGCTGGCAGGGGCCATGGCCCCCCAAAATTTTAGAAAACCCCTTGTGGGTTTAAAAAATTTTATAATTTTTTATCTATGGCCCCCCAAAGTTTTCAAAAAGGCCCTTATATGTTTTAAAAATTATATACACTTTTTATATGTGGCCCTCCAAAAATTTTATTTCGACATAGTGGCCCCTCCAAGGAAGAATTCCTGGGTCCGCCCCTGGTTCCACCGTTGGGACACCAATCTATATATATATATATATTTATAAACTTCGACATTCTGGTTCAAAAATCCACAAAGATCAATTGACGTAATCTTAGTATATGTATGGTGTATGAATTCGAGTAGTTTGCTATGTTTAAAATAATCGATAAAACTATTCATTTGATTTGTTAGTATTTGTCCGTTTGTACTTTGCCAAGAGTAGTTCTTTTATCGATTATGATTTGATTTGTGTCAATTCAGATTATGGTTTTGAAAGGCACTACTAAGCTTAGGTCACCTTTTCGGGCTGATCACCCAGCTTGGGATCTTTAAATTATCTACCAACTGTAGTTTGGACCGTCTGTCTGCTTGTTCCGACCTCCGCGTTTGGCAACAGTTTCTGTCCAGCCATTTTGCATGGCATTTAATCCGGCCATTTTATATGACAACGGTTCTGTCTGTTTGCTCTCATTACTTCGGTAATACGAGAATATAGCTATATGTGGGTTGCCGATATTCTGTTTATTTATCAGTCAGTTTAAAATACGTAAATGTGAAATTTCTTCTGTATAGAAACGATTCAGTTGGTTTATTTTTCAATCATGTTTTGTTTTAATTCGCTTTTTTATTTTAAATATGGCATTGATAAAACTTGTATACCTCATCTGTTTTATTCACCTACCAGACCGTCGTGTCTGATACTTTTTTGTTTGGTGTCAGATGTTGGACCCACAGCCAATGATATGGAGCATGCGTTTGAGGCAGTAGAGCCCCCGATGGAGCGCGAGTGGTAGCCAAATGATGTCATGTAGACGTCATGTTGGGTATGGAGTTTTGATAATGCATTTTGGGAAATGACTTTCTTTTGCCTTGGGAATTTTATTATTAGCCTCTGTTGGCTATTTGGGATGTAAACTTTAACACACTTTTCTTTGAACCTCACAACTTGAACTAACCTTGGGATTATGCTATGATGATATTTCTCCTTTTGGTACAAGTTCTCTTATTTATTAAAAAAACGTTCGTAGATCACAAGGAGCCAATTTTCGGGGCAATCAGAGGCCTAAAAGTGATAGGTGGTCTTTTGAGTGGGCACTCTGGGGGATGGGACTCACTGCTACCATTTTTTATCCGCCCGTCGGATTTCGAAATTCTACATATGGACAGAAAGCTCTCGACAAGAAGATCGCGATGAGCCGACTTCCACGATGATCAGAGATCTAAAAGCGATAAGTGATTTTTCAGGCGGGCGTTCCGGAGATGCAGGACCCACCGTTATCATTTTAAAATTTTAATTTTCACCCGACAGCTAACTCGGACCTTAAATGCCCTTATTGATACCCTGCACGCTCTGGCCAACAACAACTCTATTTTATCGTTCATCTACCCACTTATTTGTTTATTCATCTCTACTGTTGGATGGGGTACTTTGATGATCCGTGCGGGGCCTAGTTGGTGTCCGGGAAACTTAGTCTCTAGGTATTTTTCAAGAATAGATGCATCCTTATTGCTTCCAACTTTAACCGGTGGTTTTTAATTCAGAACCTGATTGACTCATCATTAAATAGGGTGGATTGAATCACCCCCATAGGGTGCCAAAATGGAGTGCCTACACCAGGTATGCCTTTATATATTGGATTTAAGGTTCTTTGTGTTATTCAGATTAAACCCCTTACATTTTGATCCAAACAAATGGAAAAGGTTAACTTTACCACACCCCCCCCCCCCCCCCCCGCCCCGCCCCACACACACACACACACACACACACGATCTTGGGTTTTGGTGCGTTTCAAAATTTCTGGTGCTGGAATGTAGTCCCATACGGGTAGGGTAGTAGTAAACCCCACATGGAGGCTTTATAAGAAATCACATGATCCTTCTACTTTTGAGTTGTTTTGGGCTCATCTCTACGAGTGCTAAGCCCGGAAATATTTAACTGGGGCGCGTCCTCATCTCGTGCGGGGAGAAGGGGAGGGTGCTGCAAATCCAGCCTTGTGGGTCCATGGGACCCATATATGCTTATTTAAAATTAGCCTTATAAAAAGACAATTTCAAACTAATATAAAAAAAAAAGTCGTCCTCTTCCTTGCAAAATAAATCTATGTTTTTTTTTTTTCTAGATTACAGTCCCTTCCTAGTAATGTGTATTTTGGCGATAGGATTGTGTTGTCATTAAAATTGGAGATCATTAAAACTAGAGTCAATCTAACCATGATTAATGCCCAATGCTTGCCTCTTAATTTCCCAGGTACTTTTATTGAGAATTCCAGAATCCTATACTCATATCCATAATCAAACTAATCAAAAGTAATGTGATTACACTATTTCCTTTTTGTTTTCATCCCTTTTTACTCGTACTTGTCATCAACTGACTGTTGCCCACTGTGTCTCACCCTGGGCATGTCACCTATCCTCACCTGAGGCTGTCTTACCTCACCCAAGGTCTCCTCCCTTCATCTGAGACCTCCCTTACCTCACCCTGGTATCCTTCCCTCACCTGAGTGCTTCTTCTCCCACTTGCGTGGGTTTGATGGGGTCTCAACGCCCTTAGCTGGAGGGGAAAAAAAAAAAACCTGAGTCCTACTGATTCAGATGTGTATAATGGGTCCATGCATCCACTGGACTCTGCTCGTATGACTGAGAGATAAGAGTGTTTACCCAAAACAAGAGTATGAAAGTGTGTTATTACCAAAAAAAATAAAATAATGAAGATAAAAGGTAATGGTCCATGTATATATATATAGGGGAGTGCTCTCCTACACTGCAGCGGATCTTACTATCAGCTGTGGACCGTTGCGGCGTGTGGGTTTTGATACATCTTCTTATGTGTGATTTCAACGGCCCGCCCAATTTTCGTTTCCCCCTTCTAGTCTTAGACCTACCTCTCTTCTCCCTCGCCACTCCTCTGTCTCTCGCCTCCTGTCTCTCGCCTCTCTCTTTCTCTCTCAGTGAAGCTCTCCTTCTTCGCCTGATCTCGCTGCGCCTCTCTTCCATCGACGAATCTCCCTCGCTGCGCTCTCTCCCAATCGCCGAACTGCTGCGTGTCTCTCCTCGCTTCCCAGCTGATCTCTCCCTCTCTCGCTTCCCAGCTGATCTCTCTCCCTCGCTGAGAGTGTTGCTGCTCTCTCTCTCTGCTGCGCTCATCTCTCTCTCTTGCTGCTGCGGTTGCGCTCATCTCTCTCTCTCTCTCGCTGCTGCTAAAATCCGCTCAAGTGCGGGTGAAAATCCGCTCAAAGATGCGAGGTGCACGTTCGTGACGTAAGGACTTAACCGGTGGGCGCCCATTTTTCACTCTTCCCTCTCGTAACCAAATCGAAACACGGAAAATACCCAAATCGAAAGAGGGGAAATATAGACGCTATTTGCATGCTCGGTCTCGCCTCATTGAAGTCGGAATCCTCCCTCTCGTCGAGACTTCCCCCTCCCCACCTCTCCAAACCCTACTCTCCCGCTCCCTCGTCCCTCCGTTGGTCTCGCCTCTGGAAGCTGGAATTCTTCCCGATGTCGCTTGCTGCAACGATCCCTCTCGTGCGATGGAAGCCGGATCCCAGCCGTCTCTTCTCTCTTCCCTTTGACGGAAGCCGGATCCGAGCCACATTGAAGCCGGTTGCTGAGGAACGTCGCCAGCTGCCTTGGGTGAATCCGGTGCAGAAGAAAGACCCAGTTTTGGATTTTTCCAGGTCAGTTTGTTTGAGTTTTGGGTGAATGCAATTTTTAATGGTTCACCGGATCTGTTTGGCTTGCGATTAGATGCGATTTTCTCTGCAGTTTTCCCATTTATCATGTGGATTCAGACACTTTGATATTTCATGGGTGTCCAAATCATGCGAGTGAAGTTTTAGATTTAGATATAGATGGGACACCAAACTGTCAAGTTGTTATACTTTGTCATGTGAGGTCCCAATCATGGAATAAGGAGCAAGGTTGCTCCAGTAGGCAACTAGATGTAAAACTTTCCCAAACTTTTAGAGTTACAAGTTACAAATAAACCACATGCCGGCGTTCCTTAGAAAAGTTGGATTAATTAAGTACAGATCCTTTGAGCAGCTTCTTAACTTTTAATGGTTTTAATCTATTTATCTTACGATTTTAAGGGCCAGGTTTGTCCGTTCAATTGTTCTGATCCAGGTTATTATTCTCCCTGTATTTCATTGTTTTATTAGTCTTAAGCCTAAGAAAGGGTAAGATTGGTTTAAACAAGTCTCAACTACATCTGACCATCCAAAAGGAAGACATCTAAGAAGGCATATCATGTGGCAGAACTGATATGCCAAGGTAACTTTGCATAGAAAACCAAATTATCAATTAGATGCGTAAAACAGATAACACTCTTCCCCAGCCGATGATGCCATAGAAGTGTACTGATTGAAAACAAAAAACAACAGTCAGGATTCATATTTAGGCATCTTCAAAGAACAAAATGATCAGAGCTTTGAATAGCTATAATGCTTCTTGCCTATAGTAATCAGGATTTGGTTCCAATGTTGTCAACGTTGAAGGCCATAAGTTGCCACCAATTGGACTTTGTCTACAATAAGCCTTGATACCATCTTTGATGCCATTTCAAATTAATCCAAGTTACCCACCTACCTTATGTTATACATGTATCACATATTAGAGAACCCCTCACTTTCTATTGTGTCTTGGAGATCTCTGAAAGTCCCTCAGCTATGTAATCTAAGTGATGGGTGTCCAAGATAATCCTAAGAAAGGGAAAGGCTAAATCAAATCTTGAGTCTACTTGCAGAAGAGCAAAACTTTGTACAAAGGTTAAGTCATGAGATGAGATTATTTGTCATTTAAATGGTAACACCGTAACAATAGCTTTAGTCCCAAGTTTCTTCTTAAGCTTTTATCTTTCTTTTGTTGTGTAAGATGTGGTCAAGGACAATGGAGCTAGGTGCTGCATCCTCTGGTGGTCTCCTTAAACTACATCCATCTATTTTTTTTTTCTTTTTACATGTATGAACATAAGCCATATATCTTTACTTATAAACATGGAAACATGAGTGATATCTGCATTGGGATGGATTGTCATTGTAGTGTAAGGATTGGATGAAATTTTAGCATTAAAAGAGTCAAATTTTTTTGCGCTCGTGTTCAGGATCATTATTAATTGAGGCAAGAGTCTAAGAATGTTATAGATTGGGCACAAGGATCTGGTCCTCCAAGTGGCAGATATTGACTAAGAACCACATCTTTCTAAGATGGATGTCTGCTTTGCCCATATTCATAGAGAATGGAATACAGAGGCTGATTCATTCACAAAATGATGTGTTTAGATCTAAATTGATTACAGAAAGTTATTTATCATTGTAATTTTCATTTTTTTTTTCTTTTTCTTGTTTTTTTTGGGTAGCTGTAGCTCATTCCCTCATTGGACTGCCTAGTCTGTGTGCTGTACAGATTTTGTTTTTCAAATATAATTCCAGTTTTGTTGCTTCCCAAAGAGAACTAAGCAATTTGAGGTTTCATATGTGTTATATGTGGTTATGAATTCATAACTGTGCAACTATGGTATGGTAGCTGTTAGCTGTTAGGAATGGCATAAGCTCAAATTTTAAGTAAGAGGAGTCACAACTAAAGAGCTACTGTAATGCAAATATATTTGTTTCTGGTGGCTGATACATCAAGCATGGTTTGCAAACTCGGATGTGCTCTATCCATCTGCTTTACATGAGAACATGTCTTAAGGTGGTTCACGGCATGTTGAGAACATGTCTTCAGACATTGCCTTTGTATAACTATATAGATTGCTGAAGGTGTGGTTCACAGCAAGTTGAGACCATGTTTTCCGCTTGTACACTTATATCAGTTGCTGAAGGTTGTTTACTGCATGTTCAGGACCTGTTCCCCAGTGGATTTTGGCTTGCTCAAGCATATTATGCAATCTGTACATGGCACTCTTATGTTTGATGTTGAATGCTATAGCCATATAGCTTCGAGAGCATGGAAAACAACCTAAATGTTGGGATGCACCTGATTTTTAAGTGAAAAATCTAAAATGGGCAATTGATGACCATATTAGAATAGGACCATAAATGTTTCTGAAAAAATGGCTTGCATCTCTTCCTAATTAATCCATACCTAAACCACCTCAGATTAAACAGAAAGGGTACATTTCATTTTTCTAATAAGATATGAACAAAGAGAGTAGCATCGCCAGCACCATTCATTTCATCATTTAAACCATTTCCACCATTTCAACACTCGAATTCATTCAATTAAAACTCCACAATTTCAACATTCAAACCCATTCAAGGAAAAAAAAAAAAAGAAAGGGACTCCATCATTCATTCCAGCATCCTCTCCCATCCATCTATACCTTGTACTCTCTGCAAATGCTATTGCCCCCACCTGTAACAAACTCAACCCTTAACAAGTTGTAACTCATAGAAAATGATTGTAACCTCAGTTCAAATCCAACATACATCAATTCATTACAACTTCCAACCTGTACATGCATTTTCAACTTGTACCACCATTCCAAAACTGAAGGTCACAACAATAGAAGTGTAGGCCAAAAAATCCATGTCCATTCCATGATTCAACTGAAACTAAATTCAGCACCTCGTACAAAATTCAAAATTAAGTCAAAATTGCCAACTAAAAACCTATGTTAAATTACAAAACCAGTACATCCAACTTCCATTCCATTCATGTACATTAAACCCAACTTCCTTTTCCATGTACAACTCCAACTTCTTGGGGATCATTCCACCATTTACACATTCAAACCCATTCAATGAAAATAAATGAAAAAAAAGGGAGATTCGGGAAACATAATCACCTGCAAGCTTTAGTCAAGAGCAATAGTCTCAACCAAAAAAAAAAAAAAAAGAAAGAGAGAAAGACAACATCAACGTAACCCATTTGCAACTCTGTGTTCGCACCCAAAACCCTCCGCCTTCAACTCCATCATCATCTTCTCAAACCTATCCAAAATGCTGCCCAACCAAAATACTGTTGACAAGAAAGCACATCCTCAGATACAACTTTTAGATCCTCCATTCTCCGGTTCAGCCAAGTGGGACCAGCATCCCTCTACTAAATCGGAATCACAGAGAACCCATTCGCAGCAGCAGCAAAAAGGGGGGGACTGAGATCGCAGCAGCAGAGAGGGGGAGAGAGAGATCGCAGCAGCAGAGTGGGGGAGAGAGAGGAAAGCAGCAGGGCAGCGAGGGAGAGAGAGCTTCGCTGAGAGAGAGAGAGAGGCAAGAGACAGAGGAGAGACATGCGAGGAGAGAAAGAGATGCCCGCAGCAACAGCAGGGGGAAAATGAGAGGGAGAGGCAGAGGAGAGACATGCGCAGTTCGTCATTGGGAGAGACAGCAGCAAGGGATAGTCCGGCGAGGGAGATTCGTCAATGGGAGAGAGGAGCAGCGAGATCCGCGAAGGAGAGCTTCGCTCTGAGAGAGAGAGAGAGAGAGAGAGAGAGAGAGAGAGAGAGAGAGGCGAGAGACAGGGGAGAGAAGGGAAGTTTGCTGGGTCTATAAGATGAGAATCGGGGAAACGGAATATTGGCGGGCCGTTGAAATCTCACTCATCAAAACCCACACGCTCTCTCTCTCCACATGCCTGCAGCGGATGTTAAGATGGGCTGCAGCTCAGGAGAGCACTCCCCATATATATATATATAGAGAGATATGGCCCATGTACTGATAAAGAAATGAGTTGGCCTTGTACAAGCTTTGCCCTGTCAAAGTCTGATGATCTATGAACAACCTTAACGACCAGGCCCATTAACCCATATAGCTAAACATGATCTCATTATGGTTGCAACCATGCCCATGAGAAAAATGGTGCCTCATACATGATGACCATAGAGGCCACATTGAGATCAGAAAAGTTATATTCCTGCCAATCCCAGTTGGGCCACCACCAGTCCCGTCACAGGAGGGAGTGGAATGGGAAGCTCTCAAGTAAGAGGAGGCATGACTTAAAACCTGTACCCATTTAATAATTGCAACCATCCATTTCAAGGTTCTAAATATTTAACAGTTTAATTTTAATAGCCGCTTTGATATAATAGTTCTTAACGCAGTGAATGTACTTTTTACTAATAGTAAAAAGATTTAATATGATGAACTGAAGGATTTATAATAATTAGAATAGTCACTCTTCATAATAAAAACACCGTGGTAATATGTCAAAAAGGACCGGAGAGCTTCCAAACCAGCTACCTGAGACTCTCTTCCCATCCTTTCCCCAAACCCCATCCCTCCTCTCCTTCTATGACAAATCTAACCACTTTCGCTTCCAACTTCCTACCAGCAAAATTACTCCAATTCATCATTTGTTCTATTGACCTATTAAATTTGGAACATGACCCCCTCCTTGAAACCGCATTCCCTTGATGACCGGCTAATATCACTCTATTAAACTTGTGCGGGGAATCCCATAACACCGAGGTTAAGCTAAGCCTCGGTAATGGCACCAGCTAATTTGTCTTGATCTCGGTCGCCAGCGTCTCGGCAGTTCGGCAGCTCGGTAAGAGTGTCAGCTAGGCAAGGCCACTTCTGGTCTCGGTAAGAGTATTGAGGGCCGGAAATAGGCCATTACACTCCTATGAGAAGTACGGAAGTGCACTGACAGATAGGATAGCGCGTGATAGAGATAAGAAGTTAACTTTATTACCCCATTACATCAACAGTCCTAGGGAGAATGGGAGCCATCCGATGGGACGCTCCATTTTCACCTACCACTCAGTGTCAAGGCAAGGCCCGATGGGACCTTACCCCCACCTACATCTACTCAGCAAAAAGGGATGACAGGACTTCCACGTATATATCCACACGGGGTAGTCCCCCAGAGGTATGGTCTTTTACGCTTACACATACAAACACTTGCACTCTCTCGATCCTCTTCTCCACTCCACCTTTGCTTAGTTGCAGAACTAACTTAGGCATCGGAGTACCTTCGGCTGACAGCTGGCAGGGCCTCTAACCTCTGCTTCTCTCCTTCCCTTTCAGGTCTCGGGCGTTCGGTCTTTCCCTAAAAGAAAATTCTTCATTCATCTAACTAAGTGGGTGTCGTTTTTGGCACCTACAAAATTGACACTGCTAACATTCATGAGGAGGTGATTATATGTAGAACATAATAGCAACGGATTTCAATATCATCAAATCTCATCTATACATAGGGCAAAACATTGTCATATTGTAATAGCGTGTTTTTACAAATTTCAACTTATTTGAGGGACCCGACTAATAACACTGAACTCGTCTAAAATGGGAGTCATCTAACATTTAAAATTAACAGGACTCATCTATAAATGGCTACTTTTAATGGGACCTATATTTTGTTGCTATTCAAAGTGGGACTCATCTAATACTTATTATTGTTATATTATTCAAGTAATGTTTGAAACCACAATGGACTTACCAAATATTTTTTTATCATAATGGAACCCACTTAAAGTTTGCAACAATTAGGGCTGTCAAAGGGAAAAGCCCTGCTCGGGCCTGGGATTGTCTTTACTCTATCCTCAATATATGTCGGGCCTGGGTGAGCCAAAGCCCTCGGAGGGCCTGCACTACTTAGGCCCTTACCCTACTGCCCTTCAAGGTTAGGGCAGGGCTCGGGGCCTCAAAGTAAAAAAGTAACTATTTATTTATTTTTACACTGTTCCCAAGTATATGAATGTCAGTGAAGCGTTACCTTGTCTAACATCTATTATAAAGGGACCACTAAGAAAATGTTCGGAATACAAAAGTTGTCTCTAAAAACGTGTTTTTTTGGGACAAAGTCATACATACTTTATTGACATGGGTTCTCATATACCAAATCATTCCAGTAGATTCTTATTATTAAGAAATTTAAACCATTTAAATTCCCCTTGGCATTATTTTTTATTTAACACCAATCCGGCTAAGCATTGTCATATTTCAGTCACAAAAATAAATACACTTAAAAAAATCACTATTAGCTAAAGCGAAAAGAATTGAGGTTTTTTCTTTTCTTTTTTTGGTAACTCAGGGCATCTCCTGCCCAGCCCAGCCCAAGAGCCTTTGGCCCTGAGGCGCCAGAGGGACATTCGATTCTAGACAGCCCATAACTAACCCTTATGGGCACATGCACCGGGTAAATCTATGGGAGGTGGCCAACGAAGGTAGGTGTTGAACACAAGACTTATCCATAATTATATCAAAATTGGAAATTATGATTGTCTAATTAAAAGGATATTTAGATCACCCCATATCCTTGAAGTTCCATGCATATACAAACTACCTCTATGAATTGATTGGCGTCCAAAGTCACTCCATAGAGGAAATAATACCCTTATCAACACGAGTACACCCCCTTTTGCCCTTGCAATAATATTTGAAATAATATAAAATGCTTACATAAGAAGCAATGAGATTAGAAGCAATCATGCAACACTTACTGCTTCGCATAAGTATAATATATAGCCTAAATAATAAAATAACGATTAAAGGAAAAGACTTAAACAATTAGCATATATTTACATATATAAATGTTTTATTATATATATAAAAAGAAAAGTACGAAGGCTAGGGCCAGAGCTGAGCTAGGCCCAGTATTGTCCAAGCCTGACCTTCAAAATTTCAAGGCCTATAAAAAAATGTCCAAATTTGGCCTCAGGGCTTTTTCTTAGTAATAAAAACCCTCATTTTAATGGCTTTTGAGGTCCGGGCTGGGCCTCATTCTCTCAATAGGGGTCTAGCAACAATGATAAAACCAATGTAATGTTAAAACCCAATGATCAAGTCATGTTAAGAACCATGAGATCCATTTAATATTTAATCATAGTGAGTAGCTATTGGACAAGTATCAAATTTGGGTTTGTATTAAGTGGGGTGTGTGAGGGTATATGTGAGGACCCGTCCCTAGAATTACCTAGTAGGATCCAATTTGACCAAGTTAACCCTTGATTATCCTATTTAGTAGGTGATTAGCATAAGTAGTTAGTAATTCCCATTAATTTAGCTTATATTATAAGATAAGGACCCTTTAGTCAATCCATTTTAACCTTCCCTAAATACCCCGCCCTTATCATAAACTCACATTAACAAGAGAGGGCATTTTAGACTATAACCCAACCCAATTCCTATAAAAGAAACCCCTCCCATCCATTCTTCTCATTTCACTACAATTTTCCTCACATCTCTCTCTCTCTCTAAATTAGAGATTAGGTTTTCTCTCTCTCTAGATCTTAGCCCTCTAATTATTGAAGCAAGAGCCCCATCTACATCTAGCCAAGCTAATTAAGGAGTTTTCTTCCTAAATAGGCAAGTGGACATGTTTAGATTCTTTAATTAATTTGATTAATATGCTTAGATTTATAATTACAGTCTTTTATGGATGTTTAGCATGATTTCTGTTTATGGGTGGTTGATTGGATGATGTGATGTGTGAGATTGTTGTTCTAAGCCTTTCTTATGTGTTTTTAGCCAATGATGGATGGGAATCCCCCATTTGGAAGGTCAATGGCCCATTTGTGATGAGATCATGATGTGGGATGTGTGTATGATGTTTGGAGATGATCAGTTTAGATCTGGGTTGGATTTGATGAAGTTTTGATGGAAAATGAAAAGGGCAAAATTCTGAAAAATGTGGAACCCGTGTGTACTCGGTCGACATCATCTCCCTGGATGTTGACCGGGCACATAGGGGGGCCCCTCACAACTGAGAGCAGAAAACCACACACAGGGTACAGACCCAATATACCCGGTCGACCGGCCCGGCCACACTGCATTTCCCCCCTACCTGCCAAATGTTTGTGGAAATGCCCGCAGTGTACCCGGTCGACCGGGTGACCATGATGTCGACCGATGTAAGACTACGCCCCGAGAGTCTCTGATTAGTGCTAATTAAGACGTGCTTTAGTTATAAGTGTGATTAGTGAGTTTTGGTTTAACTTTGGATTAGAATAGCTTTCCTATAACTTGGTTTATTTTGGAAACTCTTTTGATTTAGTGGGACCCTTTGGGGGTTCCTTTATCATGTTTTGTGTGATTTTTGGGATTTATTTGATATTCGGAAAAATCTGTATTTTGCCCCGTTTGACTTATTTTATTGTTCCCGACAACTTTCGTATCTGCCTCGTTTCCATTCGAGACCTCTAGACCTTACTTTTTTAATGATAGGGGTAAAATAGTCTTTTTACACAAAATCTGGACACTATTTTCGATGTCTCCAAAACCCGTGAAATATATATTTTTTGGAAACTAGAAATTTCGACGAACAATTTTTCCTTCTTCTTCGAATCCATCCGAAGTCCAGAAAACGATGTTTTAAGCCCAATTAGATTCTTAAGTGGTGGGACCCATCCCCACTTTGTATAAAAGAGGAGCCTCTTTCACTTTCCCTTTTCTTGTAATTTCCATTGAGTTAGAGAAGAGAGTCTAGCTTAGGATTCCTTCTTCTCCTTCTCTTGCTCCCCCATCTCCAAATCACTCTCAAACACTTGCTAAAGGAAAGATGGATGCTACAATCTTCTTCCTCACCTTGAGAGCCTTCTATTGATGCAATTTTTGGAGAAATCCACATTCTCTAGAGTTGGTTTTGAACTACCTTCTCTCATTTGAGAACCTTCCATGTAAGTAATCCTTCCCATCTTCTAGATTATGTTTCTACTAGCCCTAGAGAGTCTTGATTTCCATTATTGGAAGTTATCTCTTTCTATTTCTTGATTTTGACATTCTAGGGTTTGTGATGGGTGTCTTTTTGGGGGTTTTGTGTAGATTGTGGATTTTGAGGTTGAGAGTGTGCTTAGAGCTTGATTAGCATATTTGGAGCCAAGGCAAGTGGATGAATAGCTTTCTTGAATGATTTCATGTTTTAATAAGAATTTATGGATTTTTCACTATTCATCTTCTCTTATGTACTATGGTTAATGATGATTTTTGAAATATGCATCTTGTGAAGTTATTCTTCTTATTGGAACTTTTGAGGAATGTGTATACATTATGTTTGTAAAAGTTTGTTTTTGGATCACATGTAGTTTGTCATTAATTTGGGTGCTTTTGCATTGAATGAAATTGGAAGAAGAATGGATGTGATTTTGGGTTTTGATGGATGGTTGTTGGAGGATTTGATTGGGATGGAAATAGGTGGAAAGAGGGCCATAAATATTGTGTAAGTGTTGGCTTAAATGAAGTTTTGAAGAGAATGGAGATGAGGTTCGGACTGCTGAAATGGAAAGTTTCTGAAGAAGTTCACTCGAGCGAACCTCTATTCGCTCTAGCGAATCCTTCACAGAACTTCTATCGCTTGAGCTAACCACCTTCTTCACTCGAGCCTTCCTGTTCCGGAGCAGTTTGCTCGAGCGAACTCAACCTCGCTCTAGCGAACACCTCACAGAACATTGGTCGCTCGAGCCTCTTTTCTGCTTCGCTCGACCTTTTCTGACTCGGAGTAGTTCGCTCGAGCGAACTCAACATCGCTAGAGCGAACCCCTCACAGAACTTTGGTCGCTCGAGCCTCCCTCCTTCTTCGCTCGAGCCCTCTTGACTTGAACCAGTCCGCTCGAGCAAACTCCTTGTCCGCTCGAGCGAACTGTACAGAATTCCTGGGTCTTTTCTATAGTTTTCAGATATGGTATTTTATGGTTTGGATGGGTTGTTTTGATGCCTTACCACCTTGGAAAGACTTAGGGGGTGGCATAAGGAGACTGACTTGGAATGGAACCCCACTTCGGAAATGTATTGGGATTTATGGATTTACCAAACTGTATAAGGGAACTTGGGATGTCTACTATCATTCGAGTACCATGCCAAGAGCAATAATAGACATACAAGACCTTTATACATATTGTGTGAATACGAAAGCTCCAATACATAGTCCGTAATTGTATAAGGATTCATCGTACTGTTTTATTCGATTTATACTTGTCTTAACCCGATTTCACTCAATATCATTAGTTTTGCCTCAACTATGGATTTATGCACTTGGCATGTCTTACTAGCCCCGTACATGCATGAAAAGATAACGATGTGAAATGTGTGCCTATGAGCACCATGCCCCGCCTGCTTGAGTGTTTTACACCGATATAGTTTTGTAAAAGTTTTGATTTCTCATGTAACCTATGAGTTGGCACCACTAAGCTTGGACACCCTTGTCAGTCTGATCAACTGACTTGGGTCTCCCCCTCGTGCTCCCGCCAGTTGCAACTTGGATTCTGTCCTGCCCCGTTACCCGGTTCCACTGCCGTGGTATTGTCTAGCTATATGTATATGTATATAATGTTGGTTCTCGTCATTTCGTGTGTTCGAGCCCAACGCACAGAATGTGCTCTCATCATATTAGTGATGGAGAGGATTTAGCTTTAGTGTGGTTGCCATCTTGCTAGTTTCTTGTTCTTAATATCCTGCATGTTTTATCTTATATATGCATTTTGACAAATGATATATCTTGTTTCATGGAAATAAATGTTTGGACGGATTTCAATGTCTTTTCATTTTATCTTTCGATTTCTCTTATTGTGATATCTATTCACCCACCTGCCAGACCGTTGTGTCTAACCCATTTTTGTGGTACTCAGGTCCAGTCCCCGTTATTGCCTTCGAGGAGGAGCCAGAGGAGGTGGTCGGTGAACCGCAGCGTTTAGTAGAGTGGCAAGTCGACAATGTCGTTTAGACATTGGATCGTGCTAGGAGTTGCGCAACATTTTGGGGAAATTATAGAATGACTTTTGATTTATATACCTTTGGTTGTACTGGCCTTTGTTGGCCATTATTTTGGGGGAATATTAATTAACTGATCTTCTGTTTAAATTTCTAACTTTACATTTTGGGAATGCCAATGAGATCATTGCTCACTTTGACATCATCTCAGTTACATGTATTTATCAGTCTTGTGTTGGAAATGGATTAAAAAATTGATTTGCTACACGCTTCCACACCAATATAAATGTTTTGTGAGTGTGTGTGAAATCCTCACCGCGGAAACCTATGGGAAATTAAGTAATGTATATTCAAATGTATGATCATTGTATTCATGTAGGTTTATCCTCATTCGCGGGCCCGAATCTCGGTCTGGGGTCGCGACAACCGGGGACATTGCAGACTGTGCTTTCTGACTCACAGTTAGCTGTCCATCTCCACAGAATACTAGGTCGACCCGTGGACCCATGATGTCGACCCGGTACACTGTAAACAGTGATTTCCCAAATTTAGTTCCCTTCTATGATCTGATCATGTGTGGGCCCCGTTGACCTTTCATTTAGACTCTTTGGGATACACTAGACACGAGTCAATGGGCCAGGCTTAACCCTGACCCGTGTAGCCACCCAAGTAGGGTCTAGGGTTGTAAATGGAACTTGATTTAATGGTTATGGATGTCCTATGATGCTAAGTACCTCAGGAGCATCAATGATACATAATAAGCATCTAGGACTCCGTGATCACTGTCTTAGGTGAAGTGGGGCCCGAGACCTGAATGGAGGGGCAGCGATCATCTATGGATTTGTGACATATGATACTTATATTGACGAAACGGACACTAAGGCTGGCTGGTAGGTCCGAATCTTGGATGTTGGCCTTGAGAGGTACTATAATCAGGGCATTGCACTTAGGCTCTGATCCATTATCACGGTCTGTATTGGATGAGATGTCAAGACATGGAACTTGAAGTCCTGACCTGTAATATTGGAAACTTAACAGTAAATATTGATGGACAGACTGTATAATGAGATCATGTTAATTAAGCATATCGAGAAGTGGAGTTCACAAGGGTATGCATTATTAACTGTTGAGAATCATAAGGATAGATTACTTATACATGAACTCCGTGCCTCATGCCCTTGACTAACATCATCTCATATTAATTGTGATAAGGCTATCCAGTTCGGAGTACCCCCACCTAGTGGTATATAGGATTTGTGGATGTACGATTAGTCTGCCGAGGGTTATGATGCCGGCATGGACCTAGATATTGAGATATTGTTGGTTGACACAGTAGGTACCGATGTGGGAGGGGTACTGAGACCGCCGGCGCTCGGACCGAGTGTGGATGGACGGTGATGTTGATCTAACACGTAAGACCAATGGCTAAGACTTGGCTGTAGCTATGGATATTGATGAACTCTTGTATGCTCCTATTCGATGAGACAACAACGATGTGTTGGCTCTGACCTCCCACGTCCCTTGTAGTTCAACTGTGGACGTACCTTGTGTGTTCTTATGGATGTATATTGGATGTATTAATATTATGTATTCTGGATGTCGTTGCTTAATGTCCTTGACTGTCGACGTTGACACTGTTGGATCCAGATACGATGATTGTGGATATGGTAGGGTTACTTCCTCTGGTTACTTCTGTTACTGGTGACACAGATGTATTGCATAGTTTATACGATATATTGATGTCGATGGCTTCTCTTGTCTATCTGATATGTTGTATCTAACATCTGTTATATTATCATCTCGATTACCATTCATGCACTACACTCCACACTATTTATGTCGCACTCTGATATCCTATATTATTATTAAGGTACTAATCACACAGGTACAGCTGGGATCAGGTATGGTCTTCATCCTTATCTATTAATATGATGTATTGCAATCTAAACATGCCTATTTGCCTGTCTCATCGAGTATGACCCAATCCTTGGTGTTTTCAGGTATATTCTCTTCCGCTTTCTTTGATTGGTAGAACTGCTTGGCGGCTGATCCGTTGCGGCAGGGTTCAAAGAATGGTGCAGTTGGTGCACCGAGAGGCGTTTATCAGATAGATCTCTATTCTTTCTTTTATTGTAGTCAGCCGTGTTGGTATATGATTGAATAGTTAGCTTAATTATGGAAAGTATCTTGTAATCCTTTAAAGTGAAATAAAATTATAGGACTTTGTCCATCTACCTGCTCATATGAGATTCAAACTTGATTATATTACTTGATTTTTGCGCATCTCTTGGGTACTTTCTCGTAGCGCCCCGAGATTCGAGCCGCCTGAATTTTGGGGCGTTACAGTATGACATGATCATAGGTGGGCCAAGTGACCCACAAAATAGGGTGAACAGCAAACAATAGCCATGTGGACGGTTCTCATCTGGGTATTTCCAAATAGGAATGCCCACAACTTAAGATATGTGGGGGGCACTCTTTGCAGACACCACTTTGAGCCTCAATAGGTGTAGATAAAGCATACAAATATCAGTGGTGAAAACATTTGAAAAGGTTGTTTCCACTAAAAGGTCCCATTTTTCCTGAAGGGTCTCTAGATGCATGAAGAAAATTGCATAGGCATGAAGTGATTGAACTGATAAAGAAAAAAAGAAAAGCTAAGGGTGTAGGGAAATTTTCTTCAAATATACAAGTTCTCCAGCCCTCTTTTAGAAAAACTTCTATTTTCACATACGAGGCAACCTATAATCATTCCAATCCCTCTGTGGACTCTTAAATTGGCACTTACATTAATTTAACATGGGTCCCTATACTTTTCGATTTTAGATTTTATGAAAACAAGTTTGCAAGACATTGCCAGTGAACTTTCAGGACATTGAAGCAATGGCTAGGATTATTCATGCCCCTAATCCATTAGTAAACCTATCTACTGCAGGGCGATTTTCCCCTGCCCTTTTGTGGTCCATTCGAATTGGTGGCGTCATCACGAACATGAATTTACTTTGATAGCCCACAAACTCCTCTTTTTAAACGGGTCAATGAAATTGGTTTTTTATGCCAGAGTTGAAATGAGGCTGCAAATGAAATATACAGAGGCACAGCTTAAGATTAATGAAGCCAACAGAAAGCCTCTAGTCTAAGGACAACAGCATAAGCTTTACAAGGGCTGGGCCAGGCTGTGATGCTCCACAACCCATAGCCCAGACAGGAGTTGACAACCCTAAGAATGGAGTTAACAAGTCACCCAACTGAAAGCACATAAAAATAAGGCAAGACTGACTAGCAGTGACACACATTCCATAAGCAGATCATTGTCATTTTGATGCTGCTAGTATCTGTTTGCCCGCGCCAGATACAGAATTATATATACTTGTGTGCGTGCGCACACAGAATGCTTCAGTCTTATTTACAAAGAGAAAAATAACGGCCCTGCAATTTTAAGCTGGCACGGATCTTGGTCTGCTGTCAGTTGTCAGAAACCGAACATATTCCTGCTGTGTCATTTCTCCGCCATGAAGAGGATCAAAACTGCACCTGTAAAAACTGGGAAACCCAGAGAAAACAAATCAGAGATACTGCTAGACACTTGATGAAAGGTCCATTTGCCATGCAGCAAGGAGGGCTACACTGCAGGTGGCCCCTAATCCCCATAATGCATGCATCTCAACATAGAGCATCCAAATCCTGACCCAACGTTGATGGAGTATGCAATCACAATCATACTGACTGAGCAAACCGTTTAATTTCAGCCATTGATTCTGGACCATGGCCCTTGTCATGACCAGTAAGTGGATGGTTGGGATCCCTACAATGATGTCAGTTTCAGGCTATGCTCCACCACTATTGGGGTTATCATCTGGCAGGTGGACTGGCTTGTAATGCCACATGTACAATTATTAGGTAGTCATACCTGACAACAGGTCCCATGACATTCTACTTTCCTAAACGATATCAACGTCTAAAATGTAGTGCAATAATGAACAAACAGAATAAATGGATTCTACCTCCCATCCATGCCGACAATTATGACACTGTTCTGGGCTCCAAATGCAACAAGAAACCTCGAGTCTTCTGGTACCCGGAATTGAGCAAAGGACCATTCAGAACTAAAATATTTTGGCAAAACCCCTGGAAGAGTTCAGAAGCATCTGTGAGTCTAAATCATACAGAAACTCATGAATTTGTAATTATAAAACTATGATGGAGAATGAAGGAAATATTGAATTCCCAGTTAGAGCTCATTTTAAAATTAGGGAACCACCTAAGGCATCTTTCAAATCCAGGATATTGAAGAATTTTGTAACCAGACTAAAACTAAGAAAAACAGAGGAAAAAAAAAAAAACTCTCTCCAAGCTCACAATATGTCTGGAGCAACATCACCGGATTGTTCATGCGAGATGCTGGAATAGGCAAGATGTGGGAATAGAACTTAGTGAAGAAGTTGCTAAGCGACGTGGAGGAGATAGAACACACGAATGGTGCCGTGATGAATATTTTTCAATCAATCTCAATATTTTCCATGCATTCTATTTTTTCTTTTTTTTTTTTACTGGTAACATGATTTGAATTCTCAATCTCAAGGTTGCAATAGTTAGCACTAATAAAAGCAATGAGAATAAGGGAATAGAGATGCAGAAATTGGCTGTAACCTTTGTCTAGGTCAACTGCTGTATTTATAATGCTATGAATATTTCATATAATTACTATAATCACAAGCCTACAAGCAGTAATTTACAGACAGTACCAGACCTGACTGGAGAGTCAGACCTGGCTTTGCCTGAATTGGCACCTTGGACGAATTGTTCCTAACTTAACGCTTCAAATGGTCAAGGAATGGCCCAAACCATTTAAACAGGTACATGGTTGAATTGGTATCAAACAGTGGTCATCTCTGTGTGTGCGCACGCGCGTGCATTTAAACAGGTACATGGTTGAATCGGTAAGAATCAGTTGTTATCTCTCTGTGTGTGTGAGAGCACAATCTGACCAGCCTAATCAGACGGTTCAACCAATGGTGGTTCTTAAAACAAGGATTATGAGTGTATGGTTAGAGAAGAATAAAACAATAGTCCAGGGGAATATAGGCAAAAGAAGGAATGTTTGAATCCTCCAATCTGGGAACACTCTTGAGGCATCCCCCACTGACAGTAAGGCGCATCAGATTAAGATCCTAGAAGACATGCAAGGAAGCGTAGCCACGGCAAATTGCACAATTGCCAAATTAGAAAGTCATCCAGAATTGAGATTTTGATCAAACTCTAGTCTTTGACTACGTTAAATACTCACAATATCATCAAAGCCTTGTCCCAACTACGTTGGGCTTGGCTACATGAACTCAGTTTCTCCGTTCAGATCTATCCTGAGCCAAATGCTTAGATAAATTGCCCTTCTTCAGATCTATAGTTACCACTTCCATCCACGTCCTCTTCGGCTTACCCCTTCTCCTTGTTAGGCCATCACTTTCACTCAATTAAGTGAGTAATAAAAGTGGGAAATTCTAAATATATTTGAGTTCAACGATCTTTTATCACGAGCTTCCAGTTTCCATTTGTATTGCATAAAATAAGCAGATGTAGAAAGAGAATGATGTTTCTTACCTTTCATAAAAGACAATGAAGAGCTCGGGTTGGCACCCATATTTGGAGATATAAGGGCATCAAGAGAAGTAGAAGAGTTCTGATGAGCCATCTCTGGTCCTTGATCAATACTGGAGTGATTTGGCACATCCTCCCCTATCACTCGAACTCTGAGGCTGAATATATGCACAGTACCTTTGTCACTGGACACAGCCAGCCATTGGACATTTGGGGAGAGAGCAATGCTATAAACTTCAGCTCGGTCTGACCCCCTCCGGACCTGCAGAGTCATCACAATCACTCAGAACCAGAAAGAAAAAAGAAATCTAGCTTGTAAAACTATCATAAGAATCAATATTGTAACACTCTTCTTGACTAGGAACATTGCCAGGTCAATTCTGTTTGGCCAAGATCTAGTTCGGTAGAGTCTCAACTGCATACTGACTCACAACTCCTATTCCTTTTTAGTAGAAGAGGAAAGCTTTTCAAGAGGACGGAAAACGATTGTCTATAAAATTAAATTGATCTTTAATGAGAAGGCAGGTGGACAGAGAAAAAGTAAAAAACATGAAATCATACGCACTGAAAGTCAAGATGACATGAAGCACGTGTAAGAATTTGATAAAACCACTCACAAGGAATTTGTTTCAGGGGTCACTGTAAAACTTTTATTTTGCATATAAGAGAATGGCGTGGATATAAAAGTTTACTTACCAATGTTTTGCTTAGGTTTACAAAATATTATATCACAACAAGAGACCATCTCGCATCAAACAGAAGGGGGCAACCCCAAAAAAATGAAATAAGGCTTAAATGATTGTGAGTAACTCACACGAGTCTGAGTTTATGAACCCTAAAGTTCTGATGAATAATGTCCACAAACAAACTAAAAGAAATCACAGATATCAACTCTGATGAAATAGGGCCGCTTCTGAGGATCAAAAGATCAAATTAGTGAAATATATTATACAATTGTCGATATTGGATTGTGACAAACATGAATGTAGCGCATATACAATTAGACATTTCCTATGGTGAGACACATGATGGACAAGTAATATAAGAAGATCTCTGCAAAGACCCAGAACCGCTGTCCACATGATATTGTCCGCTTTGGTTCATGGGATTTCTACCCCATCTTGCATCACGGCTTTAAAAGGCCCCATGTGGAGTTAAAGTCATATCACACACATATATACCCAAGATCAGAACTAACATGTTTCCGGTGTGGAGTTAAGGTCATGTCACACACATATATACCCAAGATCAGGACTAGCATGTTTCTGGTGTGGGACTTATGCACCACTGCATACCCAGTCCTATTGAGTTTCCCCCGCCCTCTCTCTCTCAAGGCAAATGCTCGCTGGACCGAATGTCATTCTACAGGGGGCCCACAGGCGTGACAATCCCACTTATCTAAATCATAAACTTAGGCAGCATTTAATTTGAAAGTTAAAATGGAAAACAGGAATGCTCCATATACAAAGTAGAAAATCAGATTGCTAGAATCTTCCAAGTTAGAATTCAGATACTGTTTCCCCAAAGCAGTCCCTCCTCCCAATGGTCCAAATCACCAAACCATGGGCCTGAAATGTACAAACTTCAACCTCAAGTTCACTATTCAAAACATCAGGTCATCAAATAACTCCTCATTTTATTAACAGAAAGAAGACCTCTGATTTTTCTTTTTGTTCTTTGTTTTTTTTTTTTCCCTGTTTTAGGGAGATGGTAAAATTTCTAAAGCTTGTAACTATTTTGATAAAGTACAGGAGGTTCAATAACTATAAACAAATTAGGCTGACATTTCCATGAAGAAATCTTTTGTGGACAAAACATACCTCCTGCAGGCGGGTTCCATCCATAGTGTTGAAAATACGAATCAAAGTACCCTTTGTGCTTGCAGTTGCAAGAAGAAGGCCATCCATAGTCAAGGTGAAGCATGCAATGTTTGAATCATGTGCATTAATGAACTTTGTCACCTTCAAACCAAAGTGATCAATCCGCACTTGTCCCCGTTGCAGACCTGGACAGGCCAACACGGAGGTATTGGAGCGATGTGAAAGACAGCAAAGTCCCCTTGGATTGGTTAGAGTATCTATCTGATGAAGCAGCTTTAGATCCGTGAAGTTGTAGACATATATCTTGTGTTCAAGAACAACAACTATGCGATCCCGTCTTAGTTTCACTGCACGAACATCAGATCTGAATGAAAATTCACCAATGCAGCGACTCTGATGATCATCCCAGATCATAACTTTATTTGGTGGATATTGTGTATTAGTTCCACCACCAACGAGTGCCAGAATATTGCAACGGAAGAGCATTTCCACTATTCCAAATCCCCCACTTTTCAAATCCCTTCTAAAGGTTTCCTTGAAAGGCTCACAATTGTAAATCCGAAAACCACAGCTTGTGCCAGCAGCGAAGCATCCATAGTCCTGGTTCCAAGACACTGATAGTAACTCCGTTTCATCACTGTCGCTGTGCTCTGATTCAGGATGAGAAAAAGGAAACGAAGGCCGTGCATGTGGTGATTCACATGCGGCAAGATTCTTTGGCATCGGCATTCCCTGGGATGTTGAAATCATACAACTCTGATTCATGTGGTAAATCATACAAGGCAGCTCATTAATGAAAACAGCCATGAAACAGAGCACATTTAAAAACTGCACTAGTAGAACAACAAAACAAACCCAAAACTTAAATCTGGCCAAAGGCACCATTAATAAAGGATCTTTCAATTAATCAATTAGCTTTGAAATGTGGCAAAACACTAAGGGCACGTTGGGGATTTTCGTGGAATCATGGAAAAGTTGGTTCATTTTCCACTTTTCCTCTTGAAAAGCAGCTAGAAAAATGTGCCCTTTTATAGAGCTTGAGAGACTATGGGTGGAAGTTCCACCTTAGGAAGGACAGCCTATCTAAACCTATTCAATCTTTACGAATTGATACAAGGATTCAATTTAATCTCATAGGATACTGATAAAGGATAAAGTTGATGAAGGCCCTCAACAAGTTGAAAGGCTAGCACAGCCACCACCAATCGTCTACCTATCCTCAGATCCTGAAACAGAATATCTGAGCTCCAAAATAATAACGCTAACAACAACATAAGTGAGAAGTTTTTCTATGTAGGTTGGTGGCCCTTCAAGGAAATGGGGTAGGCCGAAGAAGACATGCATGGAAGTAGGAAGGATAAATCTAAAGAACTACAACCTATCCAGGGATTTGACGAAGGATAGACAGGAAAGTAGAAACAGAGTTTATGCAACTGACCCAACATAGCTAGGAGAAGGATTTGATGATGATGATGATTGGTCATTTGGTCCACTATATCATTATATCCTGTATCTTTGTTTAATCTTTTATTGTTGACTCTATTAATTTTCAATGTTCAATCTTTTGATTTACTCTTATTATTTTATACACTCATCAATATGTCCCACATGTGTTGGTTTTTTTTTTCTTTTCTTTTTTTTTTTTTTTTTTTTTTTTTTTGTCCCATATCTACAATCCAAATGGCCCAAAATAACTATCGCCTTACATTAGCTCTTCAAAAAATTTCACTCCAATTAAAGTTCGGCCAATTGTCAAAATGACCATGCCAAATTATTAGAATCATTGTCAGATAAATGACTTCAAGTTATAGCCATTTACAGAAATGCAGGTTCATCACATATTGTCATCCAAATAATCAAAGATCATTGTATGAATGGTAACAAAAATCAAAACCTTGTTTCGAGTCCATTTAAGAGTCGTTTGGCTAGTTTGCCTTTTGTATCTATTTGACTTAAAACTTATTCAAATCCACGTTTTGAGTACTATAGACTATTTGGCAAAGTTCATGTGAATGTATAATTCAGCCAGCTTTAAGACTTTTGTCTCTTACTTCAAAATATAACCAAAAGGTAACCATTTCAAATAGACATGAATGCCTAAAGCAATTAGACACTTTTTGGTTTTCTTATGAAAGTTTTGTCAATTAATTTTAATAAGGTGAAAAGTTTGCATGTATTTTTTTTTTAGTTTTTTATTTTTTTGAAATGGAAAAGTTTGCATGTATTACTCGTACTATAGAACAAATTTGCATGTACTACTTATACTATAAGACAACTTTGCCCATATAACTTTTCTAACATGACAAGTTTGCTTTTTATGATTGAGTCAAATGTACCAAACAATCTATATTTAAAAAGGCCTAATTGAAATAGTACTATTTCAGACAGATCCATTTCAATCAGCTCTATTTCAAACACATAAGACATACCACACATGCCCTTAATGCTTTTGATGGATGCTGGGCATTTACCTTTTTTTTTTTTTTTTTTTTTTTTTTTGTAAATAAACAGATCTCAAAGTTCTCTTTCATCTAGTGGGAGTAATGGGTCACAAAATTTGTCTTGTGTCATATTACCACTGCACAAATTTTCTTGGGCTAGGACTCACAAGAAATTCATGAGGCTCATCAATAGGTCCCACTTATGAAAATCTAAACTGCTAAAAACAAATGCCATAGATCTTCACCAAATTTCACTCCAATGGGACTTGGGCCGCACCTTTAGATTGATCACGATCGAACACCTGATTTTTTTCAAAATTTCATTTGTCTTTTGTAAGTCTCAACTAACAGTGGACTCGATTCCTATTGGAGTGAAGTTCATCTAGGGCCCATTCAAGAACGGAGAAATTATTTTCAATGGCTTAGGTTTTTCATAAGTGGGCCCAGCTAAGGAGCCTCACCAACTTTCTCAAAGGAAATGATCTCCTCGATTAGGGCAAAAAAATTTGGATCCTTCAAGGCTCTGACTAATAGAAAATCGAACGATCCCCACTTACTAAAAATAAAAACCACTCAAAATAAATGTCAGCCTTCCTTTCATGATGTTCCCATGGATTTTATTCTTCACAAATGGAAGGAGGTGGCTTTTTCTTAGTGTGGTCTCCTTTTACCCTTGCTGTCTTTTGGGCTTTTGGTCTGGGCAGTGGGATTTTTATGGCTAACATGTAGTCATCATAGTGGTGTTGTTAATCTCCCTGTGTTTGTGGTAGTTTTGCTTTTCAATATTCATCTCTTGTACTGTTTACCTCTTTTAATGATAGTTAACACTAAAAAATAATAAAAAATGTCACCCTCTTCTATGGGCCCTAACCAATCTCAAACTAAGCAATCGTTTGTTTGTAGTCATTTACATATGTAGATGATTTACTTGTGTAATAATTACATATCTTCACGTTTCTCTACACTCATTTACACATGTTATTACATATTTTCACGTTTCTCTACACTCATTTACACATGTTATGTGTAAATGAGGTGGGAAAATGGTGTATAAATAAGGCCATTTATGCACCAAAATTCTCACACCTAAAGAGGTGACTTTCACACCTCTTGCAAAAGTCATAGTGCAGCTCTTACATGGTGATTGTATTCCCACCGGCCCCATCAACCACCCATATTCTTTTCATTCTTTTGGGGCCTGCATTTATAATCTAAACCATTTAATTTGTTTATTGGACTAATAAGCACCAAGATCTTGAAGTTTATAATCTTAAATCTTAATAGATTTGAAGTAATTTGTGAAAAAAAAAAAAACACAACCTATAGATCTAATTGTGTACACTTCTATGTGTTGATCTGAACGATTCATATTCTTGTATTAGTAAAAAGCATCAAGATGTTTAGTTTCATATCTTAAATCATCATCAATTTTGAAAAATATGTGAAAAACGTCCAAAACATCCAAATACATCTAAAACTGTTAGATGTACTCATTTACTCATGAAAATGGTGATTTTAACAAACATGGTAATGTGTTTCACATGTATAACATTTACATTTGCAAAACCCATTTTCCTATATCATGCATAAAAGGCAAGTCGCCCCTAAAAGAATATGGGCCCACCATCAGAGCGATGACATATAACACTCGAATCTATTAACATTTTATTGACATATTTTATACCTAACTAATCTGACCAAGGGCCCATCACCTATTAGACTAGAATTTGGCAAGGGCACATACAATAGAGAATCATTATTTTGAACAGTTTAGATTTTAAGTAGGTAGGCCCTGTTGTGGAGCCTACATCTCATGAATTTTCTCTTGTCCAAGCTAGACATGATCCGAAGTCCACTTATAAAGCGCAAAAGCAGCATGTAATCGTCCGCGAATGCAGGTTTTATGGTGATTCAAGGCGGTGACTCAGAGAGAGCCAACAATGGATCAAGCCGTGTCACTACCTCGAGTTGTGGGCCTGTGGCACTTTTTAAAGTTTTTAAGTTAGATGGCACATGGTAGGTATTGGGATGCTTGGGATAGGTTGGGATGGGAATGATAGGGACTCGGATAAGCTTGGAAAGGATTAGATGTGTCGGGATATGTTCAGATTTGGGTTATGATTGGATTTTGATGGATATAGACGGGTTTGAAATAATCTGACAATTAGTTAAAAATGGATTGGATTGGTTTGGATAGATCTGAGACAAGTAGGCCCTTATTTTATAATTGGTCAAGATTAGTTTGGATAATTGTTACCAAGTTCGCTAATATGCTCTCAAACTAGGAACAGTTCGTTTCAAACAATTCACAATTTAGTTTGCAATATGTTCTCATAAATCTCCAAGCTGAGCCCTATACATCCATTAGTAAGGTCATCTAAGAAATCAAAGCCACTCAAAAGCACTGCGCTAAGTGTAACAACACTAGTCCATATCTAACTCCAATTGGAGTTGAGCACACCATGAAATTGACCGCCTATAAAACATGGAATTTTACTTTGATGTTCACTTTGATCACATGTTTTATATTTGATCACTTCGATGGTTGACCCATCTCTGATTGTAGTCATATTTAGCCTAGAGTTAATATGAGGAAGAATTTTGCATGTGTTTTCAACAGTTTGTGTTGAAAAACATGGAATTTTACTTTGATAATCATTTTAATCATGGCATGTAATTTAGATCTGAGCAATTCGATTATAGGCCCGTCTCTTATTGGAGTGATATTTAGCCTAGAGTTAATATAAGGAGGAATTTACAAATATTTTCAGCAGTTTTCATTTTAGATGTGGGTTCTAGTTATAGATTTATAGTATAGACTCAAACAAATTTCGTCAAACTCAAAGAACGTGAATTCCGAATAAGATGAACCAAAAACCAATTAAATTAACCGATCATAGTGAATTACGAATTGTAAACTTGAATGTGAATAGGTCTGAGTTGCAAACTAGGTAATCATGGTTTGGATAGGCTAGGATTGGTCGCAGTCATGGGTGCCAAAGAACTCCAAAGACCGTATGCGAACTGTTGGAACTTGGAATATTGATGTACTACAGTTCACAGGGACTGCAAATTCTCTGGACTTGAGTAAGTCAAGGTTTAGGGATGATTCGATCCCTCGTAAGGCTGAATCACAATGCACATGAACCACATACACATGGGAACAAAGAAGAGAATCAATGGATGACGATAAATTAAGGGAAGAAAACGTCTTTATTCAAATAATTATTGTCGATTGTAACTCAATTATTACCTCAATTGGGGGATTTTCATTCTCTCTTTCGCAGCCCGCATCAGTGCCACATCTCAAACCCATGACTCAATGATTTTGACCAAAGTTTTAAACCATCAAGCTAAGCTACAGATTGGCAATTCCTAGGATATTTAAGCAGTGCCTTTCAGTCAAAGAGGCAAAACATAAAGAATTAAAGGTGAAGTTTCATGAGGGTCATCATATAGTCCCACCTCAGATATGAAATTATTACTCACTGTCAAAGAGGCAAAACATAAAGAATTAAAGGTGAAGTTTCATGAGGGTCATCATATAGTCCCACCTCAGATATGAAATTATTACTCACTCTCACTCATCACCCTCGTAAATTAAATTCAATGCTAGTCATGGTTCCATCCAGATCTCCTCCACCTTAGACAATTAACTCTTCATCTCCTTCCTACTCTCCCTTCAGGGGTGAAAACCCTATTTTAATATGAATTCCTAGGAACTCAATACAAAGTAGGCAAGCAGAACCTCAACGAAACAAAGCATTATGTGGAGTGAAAAAAATCTCATCAGCATCCCTTCCCAGAAATTAAAAAGAAGAAGAAGAAAAGAAATACATCACAGCATGTGAACAGAATCCCCCTAAATAGAAAAGGCTGCAGTGAAAAAAGTTTAAAATCATCAAACGCATAGACAAATTGTTTGCCTTGACATTACTGAAGTTGGAACAGAAAATCACATAGAAATTCACCTAGTTATTCAGCAGTATGACACTGATAGGGATGGAGAAAGAAAGAAAAAGGAGTGGGGGATCAAAGGTACATGAAATCCACCGATTTTGAAGCATAAAATTCCACAAATTGCATCTGAAAAAGAGAAGAATTAATAGAGAAACAGGAACACAACATGGAAAAGTGTAAGAGAACAGAGAATCACATCAGATTTTGATCAGGAACGAGAAAAAATCGACCCGCAAAGGCATCGGATCAATAGATCTAACAGATCCCGGTAGAAAGCACATAAAATACCTGAAAACATTGATCCGACGCAGATCTATTGATCAATGTGTAGAAGATTTTATGTTTATGCAAAGATTCCATGGAATTTGAGTTTTAAAGGAAAAATTAAGGAAAGGAGATGGAAGAATAGATAGATGGCGTACCTGAGATCTCTAGGGTATGGAAATTCTTCGAGAGAAAGATTTTCCTCTCTCCTCTCTCTCTCTCTCTCACTCGGAGAAACAGCAATATATATATATATACATACACACATATACACATATGATGGGATTTGTAGTCAATAATTGTGGAAAAAGTCTCTCCCTGCCATTTCACCGCGAAAACGAAGCACTACAAGACGCATGTGGATTCCGGACCATACCTCGTGGCTTTTACAAGAGAAGTGACTTAAAAGGAGTGAAATTCTGGAATTCTATATTGGCTTACCCATTAAAAATATGAGCAGCTCCCACCTGGTGTTTGTTTATAAAAAGAAAAGCTCAAAATAAACGTTGAAAGATTGATGCTTGATATCAAATATGCATAAAAATGTGTTGATCATATTTTTAACTAAACGGTTAATTAATTAGTTTTATGGTGGGATCAACTTTTATTAGAGTAATATACGGGGATATGTCGTAAATTAAGAGAGGCAATTTATTTAGAGTAGCTAGGATTTTCAACTAGTGGACCCCATTGTAGAGATTCACACTTTTTAATCGGAATTCATCAACTCATATCCTTTGGAGGATCCTGACTCATTTTAGGAAATACTGGATGAGGTGGTGTGTAAAGTCAACAATGTGGCCTGCTTAGTAAAAATCTTAGTTATTTCAAAACAATTTCTCATTTGTGAGAACAAATTTTTCTCTAATAAAATTTAGTTTCACCATCAGATTAATGAAACAAAAATATAGCAGGAAACAACAAGAATGAATAAAATACGACTTGTGTGCCTTGACCAACCAAGAAGGGTCAATGATCGATGAGAGGGATTATTATTTCGAGCAGATTAGATTTCTTTTGGAGGCATTTGTTTAGAGGAATTCCTAATGGGAATTCAAAGCTTATTTTATTTTATATGTATATAAAAAATTAGAATTGTAAAACAGAAAAACAAGTTAACAGTTAGAAGGTGGGGTGTGTGTGCATGGCAATTTTATTTCCACGATCAGAAACCCCGGGCTTTACAGTAAGCTTCTGGTCAGTCCAATCTTTGGACTGTCACTACTACTTTTTTACAGAGAGATTAGAGAGGATGCGGTTTCTCCCCTTGGGCAGAAGGGAAGATCATGAAGGACTCGCTCAGCCTCTTCCCTTTCCCTGCAGAGAAGTTTCTATCTTCCACTCCTTTCCTTTCCTCACTTTTCGTTTCCCTCCTTGGGATCAGCGCCTCTTCTTTTAAAGCCGTCCTGGCATGTGTCGCCTCCTGCCTTTGTTTGTAGAAGAGACTTGAACTTCCTCCTTTTTTTCTTAGGTGAGGCCCTTGGGTCAGATATTTTCATTCCCAGCCTTCGTTAAGCGAGAAAGCAGGGTGTTGCCCCCTTTGGTTCCATTGCTCGCTTAGGCAGGGTGTTACTCTCTTCTTTTTTTTTACGTGACTACAAGGATCAGGAAACATTTTTAGCATTTGATCTAAGTAATACCATTGATACAACACGGAATTCATTTGGCTTTGGTTCAAAAAAGTGACAGGCCCAAAATAAATTCCCTTGCTCCGATGTTCCCACTCCTAGGTTCATATGCCTAGAAACATTGAAAATATATAATTTATACAAGCAATTTAATTATTTGTACTTGGGGGACATTGAGTCCACAAACAACCTCAAGTTTTTAAAAAAGAGGAAAAAAAACTCCAAGAAGATTAATTGTAGTGAAGGTTGTAATTAAGCGTTGGAAAAGCAAAAGCTCTGATTGTGAAGAAATCGATTGATACAAACGCGATCACAGACCTTACATCAATTTAGATCAAGCACCTAATGTGGAAATCCAAAACTATCTACTAGTGACCAATCCCGTTTGTTTCACTCCGCATT
Organism: Persea americana; assembly: GCA_029852735.1. NCBI lineage: Eukaryota > Viridiplantae > Streptophyta > Magnoliopsida > Laurales > Lauraceae > Persea > Persea americana. The sequence goes on from CM056816.1 coordinate 24,431,670, forward strand.
ATCCAAGGGGAAGAATGGACACCCTCACTGCGGAGTGACATGATGGACAGAATGGTTTGGCTGTATTGAGATGATGGACAGCATGGATCGACTGTATTGGACTCATAGATGGCATTTTCGAAAGGAAAAAGGTTTCTCTCTCTTTCCTCTTTTTGCACTTAGTCAAATAAAAAAAAAGTGATATTGAGAGGATCGGTCCCAATGGGACTTTTTCTCTTATTTAGAAGATAAAAGGGAGAGGGAGATTCAAATCCCTTTCCTACTCAAATACCATTCGCTACCTAATGTGAAGAGGTTATGTTGCTTGGGACCCACAACATGTGATCACATGTGGGCCCCTCAACATATGCTAATAGTAAGTAGGACTGTCCATTTAGTCCTCTGATGAGGGTATTCAGTTCGCATCGGCCATCAAAAGTCCACAGAATGAGACCTCAAAAACATAAAGATGTTCAAATGTCATTTGAATAACAAATAGTAAAATCTTCTCAATTTCAAGAACCACTAACACATTATTTGTAACACCCCGTACCCTAATCCAGTATTAATACTAATTAATTGCTTGGTTAGTTAATAGTTTAGTTAGTAGGTGTGTTAGAGTCTTAGCGAGTCGGGTTTGGCGTAGGGATCGCGCGTGCGAAGTTTCGTGCGAGTCCGAGTGAGTTTGGATAGAGTAGGGGGCTGGTTTGCAATTTTGGGAAGTTTTCAGGGGTTTTTATGAGATTTTGAGTTTTGTGAGTTTGGGTGCATTGGATAGGTCTCGTCATTTCATGAACTTTAGTCTTCTGTCGCGTTTCGATTCGACGCGCTGAAGAGGCCCAAATAATCACTTTTAGCTTACCAAGGACTTAACCCAAATTTTGCCAAAATTAACCCTTTTAAACAAGTCATCAACCGGATGACTCATTCCCACCTTCTTATCTTCATTCATCTTTATCCCTTCTTCCCATTTCTCTGTGTCTTCTTCAAGCTCTTCCTTCTCTTCACTGTAGCCTTGCCAAAGAGAACCATGGGAGTCCATCTTCCCTAGCAAATCCATCCATCATCTTCATCAACTCTCCAAGACCTCAACCATACAATTTTCTAAAGTTTTCATCAACACATCACTCCAAGGTAAGCTCTCCAAGTTACTAGACTTAGCTAATCTTCTTCCTTTGGATTAGAAATGGATTAAGGAAACTCATAGCAATCCTTTGCATTCATTTTTGTAGTGGAGTTTTGGGTTGGAAATTTTCCTCTTCTCTTTGAGCTTTAGTGGAGTTTCTTCATCAAAATTCTTCTTGAAATTTTCCCTAAGCTCTTCATCAAGGCAAGTTTCTATGTATATGTATGATTTGATATGTTTTTCTTTCCTTTGATTGATAATTGATGATGTTTAGATGACCCCTTTGCTCTTGAGAATTGTTTTAGATTGAAAACATGATAATGGATTGAAATTGCTAATGAAATGGATTAGTATTCTAATGACTTGATTAGATGTAAGATGGGGTTTTTTGGGACTTGTTGCATCTACCTACATGTGGGTTTTTATTGTGTTAAATCAGGTGAAGAAGTCCCCAAAAACCAAGTGGAAGGAAGGCCCAGGTGCACTGCCAGTTACAGAACTGTGTTCTGTAACTGCTGTGTACGCGGTCGACCGGCTGAAGCCGCGGTCGACCGGGTACACAGTGCCTGGGGTCGACCGGATGGGAACCAGGTCGACCTGGTTCCCTGTGTCTGCGGTCGACCGGGTTGGGACCCGGTCGACCGGGTCAACTGCAGGTTGGGTCTTTTTGGTTTTTTTTCCTTTTTCTTTCTTTTGTTTGAGGACCTTAAGGGGGATCTTGGTGAACCTTTTTGAGACTTGTTTGAGGACCTTAGGGGGGATCTTGGTAAACTTTTTGAGACTTGTTTGAGGACCTTAGGGGGAATCTTGGTAAACCTTTTGAGAGACTCATTGGACTACTTGTGAGGACGTATTGAGCTCACGTTCTTCACGTTAATCCGGGTGTATCGGGAATCGATTTCACTCAATCCTGAACGGTACGGGACAACGGGATACCTTTTCTATATCTATGCACGAAGATCATTATTCAGGTATCGTGCACCCTAACCCTTTCGTGGACTGAGTAGAATTGTACGATGCTTCAGTTAACCATTGACCTAGGAATTTGATCGTTTCTTGCCTTGAATTCCGGAATGTACTGTTTGGTACTGTTTACATGAGACGTTCATGTTCATTAGTTTCGTTTATTTGTTTTGTTTTGGGATCACGTTTGAGAACTTAGAATGATGAATTTAGGATTCCCTTTGATGTTTCGTTCTTTCAAAGTTTGATGGGAGTGCTGAGACTAGACGGCTTTAATTGGAAAGCTTGTTTGAGAACTACCGGTATTGATGGTTTTGACTTTGATTTGATGATGGTAGGGTAGTTCTCTTCGATCAATGAATCTTGTTCACACAAGAAAGTCTAGCTCTTCACGATGGGTTGTTTAGGACTCTGTGTGTCAGGCACCACTCGACTGTTAATGCCCAACACAGATGGGGCACCATTCTGTGTGAGGACTTTGGATTGACCGTCTGCGCAGTACGACTTTTTATATTTTGATGGCTGTACACCATCGGATACATATTGATTGACTTTGATTTCTTAGGCCTTTTGGTATCCATTTTGATTGCTTGCTTGCCGGGGTTCATCCCGTGCTACTCTACCACAGCTCAAATGTTGAGTCGGGAGGGTCATGTGGAACTATCCTGTGGTGTATTAGTTTATGTGGGTTGCCTCTTTGCTAGATGGTTATGTTAGTTAATTTTGATTCAAATGCTATGCACTTTCTACGATCAGGATGCTATGCATTTCATATGATTTTGTTTCTCGTTTACTCTTATTCGTTCTACATATCTGAATGATTCATATATATATGCTTGCCGACCTTCGTGTCTGATGATGCTACTCTTGGTGCATAGGTACCGAGCTCTACTTAGCTGAGGAGGAGTTGACGGAGGAAGTTCAGGCTGATCAGCCTGATGACTTCTTGGAGTATAGTACGGACGGCATTGTATAGCCGTACTGACCCCGTACATGAGAGCCATAATGATATCTTTTGTGTAGTTTCCTCTTTTGTTCTTCATCTTTTGATTAGGCCCGAGTTTTGGATGTGGCCTATTGTTGTAATTAATACTTTTGTTTAACTGTTTCAAACTTGAACTCTAGTTAATATATGTGATCAGTCTTTGCTCGTAACTATATACTTCAAGATACCATTTGTCCTATGAAGCTTCCGCTATACGTTTTATGTATTTGAGGAAATGTTTATACCTCACAGCGATCTTCGATCCATATTGGGACATGATTAGGGCACAGTGTTATTATTAATGCTGAAAAATTTTAATTAGCCCTAATTTCACGCATAAACCCCGGTTTCACGATCGGGGGCGTGACATTATTTAATGGCAACTAGTGTCGACTAACTTCCATGGATGTCTATGCAACATGTGTAATGTGTCTAAGACCTTGCCATTTCCAACCGTTTCTTTTATGTCCAAAATAATGAGATAAAGGGTGGAGCTTACTAGGATTAGAGCTTATATTGGCAGATTCTCCAATGTCTGGAAACCAAGCAACATCTTGATTATCACTTAGGCTCATGGTCGCCAAGGCTTGAGGAATTTCTCTGGGTTGGTAGGTTTGGTTGAACCTGTGCCAACAATGAATGATAATGTAATTCAGTTTCTTTGACAAATGACATCTTTCTCATTTTTCAGTCAAGCATCATATTGGTTATTGAGAAAGTCCCACATCCCATATCGCCTAAGTAATGGGTTTTATATAGGGAATAAAAAATCGGTCGAGTCGAGTCCCCTGGACTCGGTACAGGTCCAGGGGAACTCGTCTAAGTCGTCCCACTAACGAAGTGGGGGGCTTTTAACCTAAAATTTTTATTTTTTTCATATTCTACTTATTGGAGAGTGAAGGAAACTGCCTCCAAATTGTGTTTCAAGTATCAAACATCATCAAATCCATCCATTTTTTAAGATCAAGCCTACCAAAGAATCCAACCACTATTGACATCAAAGAGGGTTTTTTTATTTCTCAACTTTGAGGTTTGTTTTCTTGATTCTACTTGCATATATGGTCTAGAGAAGATGCTAAGATGAAGATATTGCTTGAAGATGGTTTGGAGGATCATTATTTTTCCTAAAAATGCATTTTTTTTTAATTTTTGGGTCATTTTTTTTTTAAATTAAGAAATCCGAAATTATTTTTATTATTTACTTCTGTTCTTTGTATGAAATTATTATTTTGCGTGTGTATAACATGGATCTATAGTTCTAACACTGATCTATGCATATATGTGCAATAATAATCTTTTCCTTATTTTTTCTTGTAAAAATAATTATTAATTAATAATATGGATTTTTTGCATTTTACATTCTTAAATTATGTACAGTAGATGATTACATGTGTGGGTTGTTTGTAGATGAAATTTCAACTATTGTTTGGTTAAAATATGTGATTTTCATGATTATGATGTAATTTAAAAAAAATAATGAAAAATCAGATTTTTTTTTATTATTTACTTATGTTCTTTGTATGAAATTATTATTTTGGGTGTGTATAACATGGATCTATAGTTCTAACACTGATCTATGCATATATGTGCAATAATAATCTTTTCCTTATTTTTTCTTGTAAAAATAATTATTAATAATATGGATTTTTTGCATTTTACATTCTTAAATTATGTAGAGTAGATGATTACATGTGTGTGTTGTTTGTAGATGAAATTTCAACTATTGTTTGGTTAAAAGAATGTGATTTTCATGATTATGTTGTAATTTAAAAAAAAAAATTAAAAATTCAAATTCTTTTTCATTATTTATTTTTGTTTTCTGTATGAGACTATTATTTTGGGAGTGTATCTAACATGGATCTATGAATTAATAATATGTTCTTTTTTGTTTCTACATTCTTAAAGTATAAATAAACATTTGATTGTGTAGAATTTTGAATTCTTGATTGTGCAGATTACTATCACTTAGATAGTTACATTATATCACAAATGGCCCCAAAAAAGAAAGAGAAAGAAGTTGACCCCGGATGGGAACATGAGGAGATGGTTGCAGGAGACCGTCATAAGGTCAAATGCAAATGGTGTTATAAGATTCTCAGTGGTGGGATCCACAGATTTAAACAACACATAGTAGGTATACAAGGGGAAGCTAAACCATGTGCAAATGTCCCTACTGAAGTGAGGAAACAAATGAGAGACATATTGCTTGAAAAGAAGAATGAGAAAGAAAAGAAGAAAAAATTTGATGAGAGGGTTGTAAATATGCAGAGGATTGACACTTCTAAGGATGACTCTAACGGTGATGGTGATGGTGATGTTGAGGCGAGGGAGTTAAGGAGGGTTATGAGAGCGAGCCGTGAACAATTTGCTTCTGAGCAGGCTCGTATGGATGAGACATGGGCTGGGGCTGGTTCTTCCAGAGCTCCTCCTGACATTTATCGGGACACAACAAGGAGAGGGACAATGGATCCATTCTTACATCGGTCTCAAAGTACAAAACAACCAAAGATTAGTAGCTCTATCATGGGCGATATGAAAGTTAGAGCCATGAAAATGGGGAGAGTCATTTCAAAGTTCTTCCATTATAATCGGATTCCACCGAATGTTGCTAATTCACCATACTATCAGTCCATGGTTAATACTATAGCTGAGGTAGGGCCCGGAGTTAAACCTCCACCCGCTTATGATATTGGCGGAAAGTATCTTGACATGGAAGTTTCTGATTATTGGAGATACTTGGAAGATCACTTCAAAACTTGGGAGGAGTATGGTGCACGCTTATGTGTGATGGGTGGACAAGCAACAATAGGCGGCACATTATTAATTTCATGGCTTACTGTGTAACAGGAACAATTTTTGTCAGGTCTGTAGATACAAGCAGACATAGAATGGATGCTGAATATTTGTACAGTTTAATTGATGATACCTTGGGCATGGTTAATAATTGGCACAAATATGTTGTTGCAATTGTGACATATAATGCGCCTAACTTTAAGTCCGCGGCGAAGAAATTGCGTGAAAAGGATAAGGGTATTATTTGAGTGCCGTGCACGGCACATTGTATTGATCTCACGCTGGAGGACATTGGCAAATTAGATGATGTCTGTGAGACTATTGAAGAGGGAAAGATGGTGACATCTTTGATCTATAACCATCAGTTCATGACAGATCTGCTAAGAGAAATGAACGAGGGTCGTGAGACTTTGATGCCCGGTATCACACTCTTTGCTACGCACTTCGCAGCCCTTGAGAGTCTTTGTCGTGCCAAGGCTAACATAATGCAGATGTGGACCAGTACAGCATATGTGAAATCAAATTTTTCACGTTAACCTTTGGCACGCAAAGTACAATAGATTGTCATTGGGGAGGATTTTTGGAACAAGGCATAACGAATTACTGACTTACTCGAGCCTCTTGTGTTGGTTTTGAAACTAGTGGATGCTGATACGAAGCCCACAATGGGCTTTGTGTATGATGCCATGGATAGAGCAAGGCTAGCTATAGAGCAAAGGTTCAGAGGAAAGTATGGGACTTATTATAAGAAGCTATGGAAAATCATTGATAATCGATGGGACAACCAGATGCATCAAGACATACATGCGGCAGGTAATTTTTTTACTATTAATCTATTATGGTTATTATAAATAGAATACTAACTAGTTACTGTTTATTACTTTATTCTAGAATTTAATAATCAATACTTATTACTTAATGACGTCATGGCATACAGCGTACTACTTGAACCCAAGCTGCTTATATAGCATAACACTTTTCCAGCCATGAAGAAGTTTTCTGTAGCTTAAAAAAAACGTTAGAGGCTATGACAGATAACGCGCAATATCAAGTTACAATTCTTAACCAGGTAAAGATATCATAGATCATGACATTATTATTCGCAGATTAGTGGGCTAAGTGCTAACTGCTAAGTGCTAACTTCTAAATCTTAACTTTTATAGTTGAAAAACTACAAGGGCGCTTTAGGTAGTTTTGGATCAGATGCAGCCATATTGAGTCGTAAGTAGATGGATCTAGGTATTATTCTCAAATTTCAATACTTAAATTAGATGAAATATAGTAATTTATGAATTATAACAAACAATTGACTTTATTGTTTTGGTCTTTTAACACAACTGAATGGTGGGCTACATTTGGTAATGAGGTTCCCCATTTAAGATCTTTTACAAAAAGAATATTGAGCCAAATAGCCTCGTCTTCGAGATGTGAAAGGAATTGGAGCACATTCAGCTTGATACACACTAAGACTCGTAATCGCCTTACTATGGCTAAGTTGGAGAAGTTGGTCTTTGTCCATTACAACATGAGGTTACAGGCAAGGAATCTGACGAGAAAAGACAACGGCGACTACGAACCAATTAATTTGGATTATTTATTCGAGGAAAATGACCCTCTTGATGAATGGTTGGCTGAAAGAGAGGATCCAGTATTAAATGATACAACATTCCTCAATGAAGTAATGGCTGATGTTGAAGACTTTCAATCAAATGAAGGACATATTTCTCCACCGCAGCATCCGAGTTCTAGATCTGCTATGCCTACTTCTACAGCACGATCAGCGCACGATAAGGGTAAGGGTGTGGCAACCTCGTCATCGCAAGGCTCAGGAAGTGGTCATAACCGTGGTCCAGAGTTGACACGTTCTACTTCAGAACGTGTCGCGGGGGCTAAAGAAAAATCAAAACCAACTTTCCAATACACGCGAAAGTCAAAGGATAAGAGCACTCATGCAAAGACAAGACAAAGTCAAAGGTTGGCCACTTATAAAGAAGAAGATGCACAGCATAAAACATCATCTTTTAGCAAGAGTGGCTCACGAGAAGGAAGTGAACAGGGCCAGAACGAGGAGGCATACGAAGGTAGTGATGATGGACGTGGTGGTGGACATTACAACATTAATGTATATTATAGTCCAAGTGAGCCTGCTGGTGGGTCACGTGGGTGGGGCAGAGGTGAAGGAAGTGAGCCAACGGATGAATATCCTCAACCGCATCAAATGACATCAAGCCCTTGGACCACAAGTTTTGATAGTTCATACGGATATGGGCAACAATATGGACATCAATTTCATGATCCTTCGTCTGAGTATGGATAGCCGCAGCAGTATGGTGGATACGGTGGTCTTTCGCATGGGTATGGGCAACAACAGTATGGAGTATTACTAGTACCTATGGCCACACCCCCACAAGTGCAACCGCCATATGAATATACTCAACTTCAAGTTATGGCTCCATGATCAAACTATGGAGAATGTCCTATAACTCCAAGAGCGGGGCAAGGGTTCTTTCATTTTGATGTTGCTCAATACTATCGTCAAAGTCAAAATAACGACGAAGATGAAGATCTAGAACCCGCAAGGCATTCAACATGGAATTAGCATTTAAATTTTAACAAGAAAGAGCTAAGGTATGGTTTTACATTTTTATATGCTATAAATATAATTGAAATTTGAAGTTTAGTTACATCTTTGATGATTGATCTTACTAGTTGACTTGATAATTGAGACTTGAGAGTGGATATATGTTAGTTGGAAACATGTATATTGTATTTTCTACTTTTTAGTTTTGAATTTTAATTGTAATTAAATTATAAAATGGCTTGCGATTATGTTATTATCATTCTATATTTCTATCCTTAAATAACGTATTAGAATGATCAATGAAGAGAGTAAAACTATATATATGGAATTATGAATGGATTGGATGGATGGATGGAGGGAATAAAAAAGGAGAAAAAAATTCCCTTCTTCTTTTTTTTTTTTTTACACTAAATATGGGACTCAACCGACTCTGCCGAGTCAACTCAGACTCGGCTCGGAGTTTGGGTTTTTTATCCTTAGTTTTATACGACTTCATATACTTGTTTGAGCCTTCCACCTATCAGCTTAAGCTTTTGAGTTGGCACATGGCATCTAATATGGCATTAGAGAGGGTTCCAGTTGTTTTTGTGTAGCCCACATGGCAGGCCTATTCATGAAATCTATTAAGCCTACACGTGAGGGGGAGTGTTAGGAAAGTCCCACATCCCACGTCACCTAAGTAATGGGCTTGATATGACTTCATATACCTGTTTGATCTTTCTACCGATCGGCTTAAGCTTTTGAGCTGGTTCATATACCATTGCATCTTATATTGGTCACGGTCACTGCCATTAAAGTGAGTTTCCTTTTTCTTGTTTGAAAGGTTTAATTTTTTTTGAAAGTTAAAAACTTTCTTTCGAAAGTTTAAATTGTTCTTTTGAAAGTTTAAGATTCTTTTTTTGAAATTCATTTTTTTTAAAGTATAAGGTTTTTTTTTTTTTTTTTTTTAAGTTTAAAGCAGCCTTCTTCTGGACCTTGTAATACTTGAACGATAGCCTTGTTGACCGGCTTGTGTAGTGAAGAATACAAAAAAACAAGGCAGCAAGGTGCTGCTGTAGATAAGGAGTGAAAAATTAGTTTTATTCATAATAGAAAACTACTCAATTAGTTGTTACTGCATACTAAAATTTATAGAACTATACGGTAAAACAGGAATCAAGAAAATTAGCTTCAAATATTTTTGACATTATTCTCTAACTCAACTATTTGCCTAAGGACTCTCACTTATTGATAGATGTTAACATAATAAGAAGAACTGCAACCAAACTATTAACAAAATATCTAATAGAACTGATATGTTACACAATCAAATTTAATTCAATCCGACATTGTAACTACTATTTGTTGCAAATAGTTGGAAATGATCTCCAACAATCCCCTTCAATGCCAAATCTCTATTAACCACTCCAAGTTCGCTGATAAACTTTGAGGACTTACCATGACATAATCCCTTAGTGAGCATATCTGTTATCTGCTCACTTGTAGGAATTGGTATGAGATAATATCTCCTCACAACACCTTTTTCCTGATAAAATGATGATGTACCTCCACATGCTTCATCCTTGCATGAAAAATCAAGTTTTTTGCAAGCTGAATTGCACTTTCTCTATCACAGTATAATCCTACTACATAGTTTATAGGTTGATGCAAATCCTTCAGTAACTATATCATCCATGCGCCTTCTTGTGTTGCCATTATAGCTTCACGATATTCTGCCTCGGTAGTGGACAAAGACACAATTGATTGCCTTTTGCTGCACCATGAGATAGCCTTAGATCCCAAGCTAAAAACATAGCCCGTTATGGACCTTCGAGTGGAAAGATCCCCCTTATAGTATGCATCACATAGGCCTACAACCTCACACTTTCCTCCTTTTTTATACCACACTCCAAAGATAAATGTTCCTTTCACATATCTAAGGACACATCGAACAACATCAAGGTGTGGCTTTCTTGGATTCTTTGTGTAACAATTTGCAACCCTCAATGCATGGGCTATGTCATGCCGAGTTAGAGTTAGAAAAATTAAAGATCCTACTAACTGCTTATACATACCCAAGGGGGGGGGGGGCACTATGTAAAAAGATGATAGGGGTATGTGTAAAATGTCCAAAAAGTTTTAAAAAACTTTGAAGAGTTGGGAAAGGGAGGTGCTGACCCTTACTCCCATGGTTCCACTCCTATGTCCATAAGACTAGAAACATTGAAAATATATAATTTATACAACAATTTAAGTATTTGTACTTGGGGCCATTGAGCCCACGAACAACCTAAAGTTTTTGAAAAATAAAAAGAAAAATCTCAAGAAGATTAGTTGCAGTGAAGGTTATAAGTGTTAGACGTTGGAGAAGCAAAAGCTCTGATTGTGAAGAAATTGACTTCTCCCAATGTGACCACAGACCTTGCATCAATTTAGATCAAGCACCTAATGTGGAAATCTGAGACTGTCTACTAGTGACCGATCCTGTTTTTCTTACTCCACATGATCCAAGGGAAAGAATGGACACCCTGATTGTGGAGTGAGATGATGGATAGTACGGATTGGCTGTACTGGACTCATAGATAGAGTTTTCGAAAGGTAAAATGTTTCTCTCTCATTCCTCATCAAAAGAAGTGATATTGAGAAGATTGGTCCCAATGGGTTCTTCTCTCTTATTTAGAAGACAAAGGGAGAGGGATGTTCAAATCCCTTTCCTACTCAAACGCTGTACGATACCAAATGTGAAAGGGTTTTGTTGCTTGGGACCTACTGTTAGTTTTATGGTCTCAATCTATTAAGATTGATGTAATAAATTGATTAATTTCTTTATTTATCAATATATTCATGTTTTCCTTTCATGAGATGAATGGTGTTTTAATTACTTAAATGCACATAACCAATGCAAATGACATACTGGCTCATAAGATGAACCGGAATCCACAATTGTATTAGATGTAACACATGTGTGTGGATGAGATCCATATACAGGAGATATATGTCATAAATCTTATACTTAAATTGATTCACAACCAGTGATGAGATTGGGCATCTCATCTGACAAGGTTGCAGTATTATGATCACTTTGAAATAGTGTGATCTGTCTCGATCACAGGAATGTAAGATTCTAGATCATTATACTGGTACATTTGATGTATTGAAGGACCATGAGAAGCACCTCAAGAACACTGTCTTTTTTTAAGGTCTGCTCTCATAATTCCCTAGCAATGGGCTCTCAACCCTGAGATATTGATGAATTCAAGTTTCTATCTATTCATTTGCTTTGAGTCACCAATGAGTGAGGCCAACTGTCGCTGGTATTAAGACTGTGGGAACATTTAATGGTCAAGATGGAATCTATTTTTTCCCCTTATGCCAATTAATGGATTTATCATTGGTAAGTGTACACCCATCTCAATTAAGAGTTAATTGGATGGTACTAATGATTGCTATAATTAATTGGGTCTCAAGGATAAAAAGATATGGATCTAAATTGGTGGGGCAGTCTATCCAATTGATCCATGGATAATGATAGAGGGGCCTACTTGTAGTGATAGGAAGTTTAGGGTCTTCATGTAATTTATTTTTAAGACTGGAGTTCAATTGCATTTATTTAGTGGAGTTATTTGCAATTAACTGCGGGCCCGGATTGCACATGAGATGTGGGGTCGCAATGTTCCAATTGGAGCCAGCTTTTTATGGAATCCCTAGTGGTCCCCATGCTAGCCCAAGATTGGATCTTTACTAATTCTATTTGAATTAAAAAAGGAAAGCTACTATTTCTATTTGAAGTGAGACTTTTAATAGTGGTAATAGTGGGAATAAAGGATTGCTAATTATTATGGAAGTTGGACTTCTAATAATAAACAAAGACAGAAGTTGCAAAAACTATAAATAGGAGACAAGAGGAGGCCTTGGACGTCCATGCACTCATTCCCTTGGAGTTGACGCCCATCTCCCTCTTTTGTGCAAGAGTTGCACTCCCTCTCCTTCCTTTTTCTCTCTTCTAGTTCCCTTCTAGTTTCCTTAGAGATTCTAGTTAGTCTTTCTCTTAGAGATTCCACCATCTCTCTTGAGAAAAAAGATCTGAAGCGGGACATAGCGTGGAAGACGATTGGGCATTGGAGATTTTGATTTACTTTGTGAAAGAGCTCTTCATCAAAGAGTTTAATCAAATTCTCCATTAGAGCACAACCAACTCCATAGGTATTTTCTACTCCTTGTATGTTGTAAAATTTCGTAGTTGCTTGTTAGGTGCTGTTTCTATCTTCTTGATAGGTTTATTTGATAACCATGATGGCTGAGATTGAGGACATGCATCCTGGATTGGGTTTTGTTGGCTTTTGAATAGGTAATCACTACTTCTAGTTAGTAAAAAGTTTTTGAAACCTATCCAAGAGGCCCACCCACTTCCAACAATTGGTATCAGAGCCATACCTCATCTCTAATCTTGATAGAACAGCAAGCTTGCTCTGTTCTTTGCATGAGATGTGAAGAAGATAGAAAAAGAGCTATGTATGGATCAGATTTTTTATGGTTTTACTTTGTTTAATAGTGATTCCATGTTTGGACAATCACAAAAGGGTTTAATAATGATGGAAGGATGATAGGAAGCCATTGGAACATTCAAAACAGTTTTGGAGTTGAATGGACACGAAATAGAAAAACCCAAAAACTGTTGTTCGTCTGTCCGGTTGACCAGGACTTGTGTCCGGTCAACCGGGCACTTGCAGGCCGGTCGACCAGGCTCTCTAGCATGTCGACCGGGCACACTAAGATAGCAGGTGCAGATTTTGGAATTTTTCAGTTTCAGGTCTTCTTTGTGTGTCCTTTTTTTCCAGCATTGTTTGGCAGCCTATTTGTGTATTTTGTATGGTTGTATGAGATACTAACATGTAGGTTATCTTATCCTTTCCATATGGCCCACAAGTCCTTTACTTTCTTTTATGGTTGATTGGTTTATTTAAGGCTAAGTGTAAAGGGCATCATGGTTTCCTTGGTTTCCCATGAAAGGGCAAGGCATGATGGTTTCTCTATAGCCATTTTAATTTCTATTTTAGATTACCATGTAAGTCTCATCGTAGAGAGATAGGGATTTATGTAATTTTTCAAAATTTATAAATTCTGGTGATGTCCAAGACGAAGAAGGAAAGTGAAGTTGGCTCCTAATCAAAGAGTTTGAATATTACCAAAAGTGTTTTGGAGATACCCAAAGAGTTTGAGGAATCCCAAAGTTTTGGAAAGTCCTAGAAGTCCAAGAAGTCTATTCCGCATGCGCCATGTGGAGGAGAGGACTAGTTACTAATTTTAGCATTTTCTATTTATGGATGAATGCTTGATTTAGAATGTTTCCAAATCTGATCCAAACATAGCAAATTACTAAAATTAGTCAAATCAAATTAATCTTGGAAAGAGTTCTAATTAGTGTTGATGACCCATGAGATGGACACATTGATGACACTAATTTAGAAACTAGACTTTTCTTAAAATAACTTGACTTGGAACCAATCTTTGATCATATCATAAGATGTTTATGTGGGCCCTAAATACCTTAAAAAGAAAATCCTCAATTCTAAAATATTAAGTGGGAGCGGGGCATTAAATCGAGAAATCCCCATGGTTTTCCACTATAGGTCCATTGTAAGGAAAGTATTAGCCTCGCGCCATCTTGAGAATGGCCATTCCCCAAGGAGGGCTTTTATTTGTCTTATTACTAGATATGGATCTCCTCATGGATATTGTTGGTGAGACGGGGTGGGGGTTCACTCTCCAAGGAGGAGCTGCCCACAACGGTTGTCACGGAATGTTAATTGGTGGGTCACACTTAACTAAAACAATGATGAAGTATCTCCAAGGATTTGCCTCATGTATTTTAGAAACAAAAAACAATCGGGAGTCATATATTGTTTGGTATAAGATGCCTAGATAATAATGAATTATAGGGGATCATGGATAGTTCGTCTCAATCCAAATTTTGACCTACTTTGATCCACACTAATCTAGGTGGTATTCGCACTCCCCAAGGAGGCATATCCCAGGGATTGGAATTCTGATGTATTCTAAATTTTAGTGGTTATGAGGATTCCCACGTAAATTTGGAAGAATACTAAACCCTAATGTCATTAATATTTTTTAATTGAATGAATGGTTATGTGCTATAGTTTATTCAACATGAATTCGAATACTTTCAATCCACTTGCGACCATTCTCAACCAGAATAAGTTGGTGGGACCCAACTATGTAGACTGGAAATGGAACCTAGATATTGCCCTGACTGCATCAGGATATAAATATGTCCTTACCATGCCCCCCCCCCGATGAGCCTGTGCCAGATGCACCGCAAGCTGAGAAAGACCATCATGCCAAATGGACCAAAGACGATGAGATGGCCAGATGTTATATATAGGCATCTATGTCCAGTGTTTTGTAACACCAACATCAATCCTATAAGACTGCATACGATATTATATCGAACTTAAAGGAGATGTTTGTGGACTAGGGCAGTCTGCTAGGCAGGTGTCAAACCCCAACCCAGGATGAGCGCAGTTAGTACATATTAAGTGCGTGCTTAGTTATAATGTGGGTTTAGTGTTCATGGGTTAGAAATTGGTTCGATTTAGTCTTGGAATTAGCTTTGGAGAATTTTGAGAGTGCTTTGTGTTATTCAGTCACACTCAGGGGTGCCTTGAGTGTATGTGTAGGCTTGAGAGGAAATTCTAGTTTTCTGATTTTTGATTGTGATTTTGATCTCTTTTGAATGGTTTTATTTTACTTTTCAGCTTTTGTTTTTAGCCTGTCTGTATTTGAGGCCCAGAAACCCAAGTTTTGGCCCAAAAGGGTAAAACCGTCATTTCGCATCAAATCCGGACACAAATTTCAAAATCTCAAAACTATGCCAAATTTATACTTTTTGGAAACTAGATTTTTCGGTGATCGATTTTGTCTTCTTCGTCGATTTCATTTGAGGCCCGCAAGTCAGTGTTTTAACCATCGCAAGTTTTGGAGTCAATGGGGCCCACAAACCCATTTGACTCAAGTCCCTCCTTCTCCCCCATTCCCACTCACGTTCCAGACTCATTTCTGTAACTTCTTCTTCAAAGACAACTGAGAGAGAACCTCTTCCTCATCTCTTCCTCATCTTGCATGCCCCACTTCTAGACCTCCGAATGAAAATCTGAAACCATCTTCTTCTTCCTCTCAACTCAAGGATTCCATTGCTACCATTTTCTTGAAGATTCCAGCTGGATGGCCCCTTCATCTTCTTCCTTGCTTCTTGTTTGACTAGCTAAAGGTAAGAGCTTCCTCCTTTGTTGATATGGGAGTTTTCCTAACTCCTAAGGATACTATTTTTCATACATGCAACACCCATTTCGAAATGGGTCTTTGTTTTCACATTTTTGGTGGATTTTGAAGTTCTTTTCATGGGAATTCTTATAGAGATTCATGGCTCAGCTTGGGGTAGGATTTTGAGAAGTTTTTGGCTTACCTATTGTCAAGGCAAGTGATCTCTTTAGCCCTTCTAGTGTATGAATGGTTGGGTATTTTTTTAGCTACAGATGGGTTGTTCTTCTTATTTTAGTTTTGAAATGAATTGATCTCATCATGGTGAATGGTTTGAAATTTTACTTTGAGTTTGAAATGCATATGTTACTTGTTTTATCTTGAAGATATTACATTCAATTAAGTTATATTTGTTTGTTCAAATGTTTTGGATGGATGGAAGATTGGAAGAGCTTGAAGTGTAAATTGTTGAATGGGTTTTGATTGATTTAATGGGATGTAGAAATGTTCAAAATTTCATAAGAAAGATTGAAAATGTTGTAAGCTTTATAAGGGAATGGAAGAGAGAAGGAGCCAGAAAGTTTGAAGAAGAATGTAGTTTCTGCACTGGACGGGTTCTGGCAGGAGCCTGTTCGCTCAAGTGGAACTAGGGGTCACTCGAGCGAGCAAGCTTTTGTCTGTGAGGGACGATTGTAGACACCTCGTTTTGGCACCCTATGAGGGGCAATTCAGTCCCACCTTATTTAATGATATCCTGATTAGTCCCGAGTCAAAAGTCACCTATCGTCTCTAGGCCTCTGATCACCCCGGGAATTGGCTCATCGTGATCTACTCGTCGAGAGCTTTTCGCCCATATATAGAACTCCAAGATTTGATGGGCGGATCAAAAATCATGACAGCGAGTCCCACACCCCCGGGGCGCCCGCGTGAAAAATCACCTATCACTTATGGACCTCTAATTTCCCTGAAAATCGGTTCATCATGACCTACTCGCCGAGAGCTTTTCATCGATATGTAGAATGTCGAAATCCGACGAGCGGATTGAAATCTATGAAACCTGGGCCCCAGTAATGATAACCCGGCCAATCTCCACCGGACCCCACCTTTTCGACCCAAACTAGTTTCTTTTAAATCCAAACCCACCAGGCCTGACCCAATGAACTCCAGCCCAAGCTGAACCTGACCCGATCCAACTCATTAGGCCAAGTCCAGACCTCACTTGACCCAAACACAACCCATTAAACCTGGATCCAAACCCACCAGACCCAACGCCAAAACTAACCCATACCAGACCCGAGCTTGACCCGTCCGACTCGGCCCATTAGCTGCATGGGAGAGGACATGTCCCAGAACCGGGAAACTCTCCCCTCCCTCCTGGGATCTCTCTCTCCCTCGTCATCTCCAACTCCCTCGAGCCAATCTCTATCCCGCAGGGCTCTCATCCTAGAAGCATATCTCCCCCCAGGGCCCATCTCAGGCGCACTTCCATCTCCATCCCCCCTGATATCTCTGTTTCCCTCTCAATCTCAAACTCCCAGGCCTTATCCCTCTCAATTTCAGACTCCAAGCTTTATCCCCTCTCTCCCAGTTTTCGATCAGAAAAGACCCATGCATCCCAGATCTCTGAGGATCCTCTTCATGCGCAGACCATAGACCCCCTAAATCTCTCTCTCTCTCTCTCACCCATCATTCCCTCTCATCATCTTCCTCTACTCACGTAGAAGCCCCCCACCATCTCCATCTTGTTCACATCCCTGCGCAGATCCCAGGCCTCCTAGATCCACCTTCCATCTTCATCTTCCTAATCACCCAGGTGCAGTCCTCTTACGCATCATCTCCCATCTCTCCCTTCCATCTCACAACTTCGTCTCCCCCGCAACCCATCTCTGCCCATCATCCTCCATCCAATCCGTCTTCCTTCCCTCCATCTCAGGACGCTCGAGCAGACCCGGACTCCCCATCTTCTTCTTCCTGCACGCTGCAACCCATCTCTGCCCCTCATCCTCCATCCAATCCATCCTCTTCCCTTTGCTCGTCTCCCTCGCATGCAGCCCCCAGACGCACGCTGCAGAAGCACCTCGCACCTCCGCAGCAACCCCTGCAACGCTAGCATAACATCTTCTTCCTCCTCTAGGCGCCACCTACGCAGCATTCTCTGCAGCACCTTCTCCATCCTCTGGACACCGCCTCCTCCTTCCTCGCCAGGTACGCCCTTCCTCCCCTTCTCTGCCACTCGCACCCGCTCATTCACACCTCTCTCCTCTCCCTCCTTCTTCCTCCCTCTCTTCCTCTGTTTTCTCCCTCTTGTTCTTTTTCTTCGTCCCTTTGCCACACACACCATTGCCACCCACCACACACCGTCACCGCCCTCTACACACACCTGCACTTGCACCTACACCTACACGCACCCCTCCTCTCTCCCTTTCCTTTCTTTCTTTCTGTCTTTCCCTCTGCGACCCATCTCTCTCTCTCTCCCTGTAACTCTCTCTCTTCCGCCCTACCCCTCTCTCCCCTCTCGTTCTCTCCTTCTCTCCATTCCCTCTCTCCTTGCCTCTCTACTCTCCGTCACTCTCTCTCCTTCTCTCCATTCCCTCCACCTCTCCGCTCCCCAGCTTCCTCTCCCTCACTCTCTCCCCATCTCTCCACCTCCCGTTCTCTTCTGCACTTCCTCCCTCTCTGCTGATCCCCTCTCCCTCTCCACTCTCTCTATCTGATCTCCCTTTACCTCTCAGTCCTTCTCTCCCCACCGCTGCTGCACCCTACTAGCACCATGCTCACCTGCACCACGTGCATCACACCTGTGCACATTCACGCACACCCCTCGCTGCACCCACCTGCTTAGCCCATTTATCCAAACCGAACCCATGCATGCCAGGTCCCCTATTTTCCTTTCTTGCATTGACTGAAGCTCTCTATTTTGTTTATTGGTTCTTTTTATGATATTTCATGCATCTTAATATGCCCATGCATTTTGTAAATTTTCAGTTTTATTGTTTATTTTAAATCATTCCTAGCTAGCTTCAAGCCTATCCAGGCCCCAAGTTTATTTTTTATTTATTTATTCATTTCATCATCTTTTTATGCATAAATTATGCCCATGCATTTAATATGCTCATTCATTTAGATTGGCATTTTTCTTTCCTTCTATCATGGCTTGTTTTAATTTGTTCTTGATTCATGCATTAAAACATGCTCATGCATTCAATTATAACTTAGTTGCATTTTTATTTCATATTCTTTTAGGTGCAATTTAGGACTGCATAATTTATTAAAAAAAATAAAAAATAATAAAACAAAAAAAAAACCAAATAATAAAGTGAAAAGTGAAAATTAAAAATAGAGTTTTAACTATCCTTTTAACTAAAAATAATTAGGCTATATAGAATTCTTTTTTTCTCCTCCCCTCTCACTAGGGTTAGGGAAACCTATTTAGGGAACTCATGATTATTTAGGACAATTAATTAAATTAAAAATTAGAAATTCATTCTCTTCCCCTTTCCCATTTCATTAGGATAAATCAATTTAGGATTTTAGGCCCTATGAATAAACATAAAAACAAATAAAAATAATAAAAACCCAAAATACCAAAAACAAAGTAAAAGATATTAAAAAACCAAAATATTAATAAATTGGAGTTAGAAATTAGACAGTAGCCTAGACTGATTAGGTCTAGGTCTCCCCCTAGCCAGCTTAGACTACCCTAATTTCTTAAACTTCAACTGATTAGACCCCACTTTCTCTCCAGGCCCCGCTAAGGGCCTGGGAGATCGGATGTGGGCGGTTAGGACCTTAGGATAGGGTAGAGATCCATTAGGGAAATGGAACAATTAGATTGAATCCAAATAGGAACTCCCCTAGTTAGGCCCTTCTAACCCCAATTATTAAAATCCACAAAAAAAAAAAAAAACTATAAAACCAATAAAACGAATCCCAAAAATATTTTATTCTCTTTTCCTCCACCTTCGGTGCCAAATATTTATCTGAACTCAATGATTTAAGGGAATAGAGGCTGATTCCGAGAACCTGAATTAATGAGAATGACGAAATGAGACGAGTGATTTCACACACCCCAATATCAATTTATTTACTACCGGCCCATCATCGGCCACCCTCAATCAATCCCGGCCCAACATCGGCCATTTTTATCTTACTTCCGGCCCATCATCGGCCATGCACTTTTATCACTTGCGTATCGCATGCAAACCCACAGAAATCACAACTCAAAGTTTCGTCTACATCATTCTTTCGATTTAAAGAATCAGCCTTTAAACCCTAAGTCGTCAAAGGACATTGAAGGGGGCACCCAGGAATGGGGTTGATCCTCTTCTAAATATTTGGCACCTTTCCCCTTATTTTCTTAGTTTATTTCCGTTTTACTGCATTTAACTCTAAAGTACTTGGATTTAACTTTAACTAGTCTGTACCCCATGGATGTTGATTTCCCCTATCTAGTTTACTACGATCCTATCTTGGAGCCCGTAATTTGACCCTTGACCCAAGTTCAATCCAAATTGAAATACCCAAATTAAGTGATGAGACAACCGTCGTGTGTCGCCAGCGGCACATTAGACGAGAGAAGAACCCACCCCATTTTCCTCCCGCATTCTTTCGGCTTTCGTTGAAGGATGGTGTTACGGCCGAATCCGTAACTGGCAATCGTGATCCGTCGATTTTGAGGGTAGTCGAAATCCTCATTTTCGATATATTTTTTTATCTCACACTGTTGAATGGCGATTCCCCTCTCGGGGGAGATCAAAATTTACATCCGACAACCTGGCAATCGTGATCCGTCGATTTTGAGGATAGTCGAAATCCTCATTTTCGATGTATTTTTTAATCTCACACTGTTGAATGGCGACTCCCCACTTGGGAGGGGTCAAAATTCACATCCGACAACGCTGCTTGAAACCTGTCTGTTAGAGCAGATAATGGGTGAGCTCGAGCGAACAAGCTTCTGGATGCTGTCGCTCGAGCGAACGCTGTGGAAGCTCGAGCGAATGAAGTTCTGGATGCATCCGCTCGAGTGGACGGACCATCGCTCTAGCGAACCTGATGCTGCCTGCAATTTTTGAGTTTTAAAGAGAAAAAGGAGTTTTGAGGGAATTTCTAGAAGGATGAAAAACCAGAATACAATTAAGAGCTTCTAGTTTGAGGTTGTGCATTTGGAATCTGAATTGTCCATTAGCTTCAGGGGCACCAAAAATAGATTAATTCCGATAATTGGGTTTCAAATACACAAAAGTCAATGTAAGGTCTTAATGTGGACCGTTTAGCTTTTTCAGAAACCCCGATTTCTGATGCGATGAATATCGTAGGACTTGTTTCGTTTTGCAAATATTGGCCTGATTTTTGAAGTGTTTCAATAAACTATAATGGGGATTACTATTTCCGTTTTATCATGCTATAGTGCATGCTATCTGTGATATGTCCTGCTTTGTCCTGTTTTGACGAGTAAATCCCTCCAATTTGGTCGGCTTCGTATATGTATTACTCTATTTTCATGCATTTATGATTTTAGGTGAATACCACTGAGCTTAGACTACCCCTTCAGTCTGATCCACTGTTTAGGAGGTCTTTAAGCCCTGGACTATCTGTAGATTAGTCATATATTCATATATATACACCTCTGTCATGCTTCCGGTTCCGCGACCGGACCCCTCCTACCTAGTATAGCATGGGATTCTGTTATGTCCTATTTTGTATATCATGTTCTGTTTTGCTTACTCTACTCATCATGTATGGTAGAGAAAGGATGAGCACAAGGTGGTTTTTTTTTCTCACTAATCATGATATATTTCTATATGCTTGCCCGATTTATCTTGTATACTTTTTCAGCATTGTTTCGCATTCATGCATGGTTTTAAATACTTAACTTTTTCATGATCTAAATGAGTTATATTTTTGTCTAAATTAATCACCTGCCAGACCCTCATGTCTGACCCGTTTATTTTGGTGACCAGGTGCAGGTGACCTTGCCTTTGTGGAGGAGCGTCAAGAGGAGGCTGTTGAGTCACTCCCAGCCCGTGAGTGGCAACCCGACGACGTCCTCTAGACGTTGGGTGGGGTCATGAGTTGCGTTCACATGGTTGGGTCTAGTATTTTATTGTTTTAGGATGTAAAGCCTTTGTTGGCTCTTTTTACACATGGGAAATGTAAACTTAACTTAACATTACTTTTGGGTCACTTGAAACTGGAACTTTAAACTGGATATGCTTGTTACACATCCTCTCTTTGAATTTTATGTCCTTTGAATTATTTAACATATGCATCTTGGAATTTTGTGAATTGTGTTATTAAGTTGTGATTGAGATTACTTGCACGCTTCCGCAAACCATCGTTCGTGTGAGATTGTTCCATGTTTGTTTTGGGAATCCTCACCGTGGAAACTTGTGGGTTAATCATAGTTGGACACACCCAATCGCGGGCCTGAGTCAGGGACCTCGGTCCGAGGTCGCAACAGGACTGGTATCAGAGCGGGACATGTTTCAGGCATTTAAAAGAAACTAGAGACTCTTAGGGACGTGGCGAGGATCCGTGAGTTCGTTAGATCGTTAGTATGGACCAAGAAACCAAACCCAAACTTGTTATTATGTACTAACATTTTGTTTTACAGCATCATGCCTCCAAGAAAAGGTCCGAATCAGAATGCTTCCGGGAGCAATAACAATAACAATGAAACGGATCATGTGCAGCCACCCACAGTGACGCAGTTTCAGGTACTCATGCAGGCAATGTTAGAACAGTAGAGGCAAGCTAATGAAAGTCAGACTAGATTGCAAAGAGAAGCCAATGAAGTCCAAGCTAGGCTACAAAGAGAGGCCAATCAGAACCAAGTTAGGTTCCAAGAACAACTAGCTAAGAAGGATAAGGAAATGACACAAGTTCAGAGACAACTTTTGGAAGTTTTGCAAAACAAGCCTCAACCCCAGCCTAGGCAACCTGGGGGCCCGAATATCATCATCAACAATAGAGAACAGGGCCCTAATATATTGTTCCAGAGGTTTAGAAAGAGAGGACCCAAGAAGTTCTCGAGTCAAGAAGACCCTTTGATTGCAAATGATTGGTTGGTCAACACGGAGAAGATCTTTGATGTATTCACTTGTACAGGCATACAGAAGGTCAACCTCACAGCTTCTTTGTTTTGTGGATTAGCAGACACATGGTGGCAAACGGTTAAAGAACCGTATCAGACGATGGTAGATGCGATTGCATGGGAGACCTTTAAGACTCAATTCACTGACAAGTATGTCCCTTCACATATCAAGAGACAGAAGGCCATAGAATTTCAGCAACTCAAGTAGGGTAATATGACAGTCCTTGAATATGTCACAAAGTTTGAAAGACTTGCTAGATACGCCCGAGAGCTAATTGATATTGAACAAAAGAAAATCACAAAATTCTTGGAAGGTCTAAATCCCATCATTATGAGAGATGCTACAGGAGTTGTCCCACCAGCCACCTTTGATGAAGCAATTAAAAGAGCATACAAGTTTGAGGATATCAATAATCAGATCATCCGGGATAGGAAACAACGCTACCAGCAGAATTAGAGACAGCAGAGTAACAAGAAGCCAAGGTAAGAACAACAACAAGCAAGACAAGGTTGTGGTCACTATGGCAAGAACCATGAAACCTCCATATGTCGTAAGGCCACAGGTGCTTGTTTTTGGTGTGGGGTAATGGACCATGCAGTTAGAGATTGCCCACAATTACAAAACCAAGGCAATAGAAATCAGCGACAGAGGCAAGTAGCCCCTCAGGCACCAGCTCAGAACCAAGCTAGACAACCTCAGCAGCAGTAGCAACAGTAAGGAAGACAACAAGCTCAGAATCAGAATGCTCGTCCTCCACAGCAGTAGCAGAACAAAAATGCACAAGGGAGGCAAAAAAGGCCACAGCAGTAAGGGCGGGCATATAATCTAAATCGTGTCGATGTAGATGCTGCGTGCGATGTTGTGGAAGGTAAACTCCACATCTGTGGAATAGAAGCTCAAATTTTATTTGATCCTGGAAGCACTCATTCATTTTTATATCCTGTGTTTGCAAAGATGATTGCTATGCCATTTAGGGAACTTGATTATATCTTGACTCTCACCACACCAGTAGGTAAACAAGTTGTTTGTAGAACCTATTACCCAAGTTGTTCGGTCCTATTAGGGGAGGTCAGCCTTCTAGCAGATCTTATCATTCTAGACATGCATGATTTTGATGTCATTTTAGGCATGGATTGGTTAGAGAAGTACCATGCAACCATGGATTGCTTTAGTAAGACCATCACTTTCAAGTTGAAAGGGGAACATGCAGATTTGCAGATTCAGGGAAAAGGAAGAAAAATCAAGTAGGCATTATTTCAGCAATAAAGGCAGGCAAAATGGTCCAAAGTGGGTGTGAAGCTTTTATAGCGTTTATCACGGAGGATAAACGGTCCCAAGGGGTGGAGGAAATCCCCATTGTGTATGAATTTCCAAATGTTTTTCCTGAAGAAATCCTCGGATTGCCACCAATTCGAGAAGTTGAGTTCACGATTGAGCTCCTTTCAGGGACAGCTCCAATTTCAATTGCACCTTACAGAATGGCTCCAACAGAATTAGGTGAACTAAAACTCCGATTGCAAGATTTGTTGATTAAAGGTTTCATTAGGCCAAGTGTTTCACCTTAGGGAGCACCAGTTCTTTTTGTGAAAAAAAGGATGGAAGTCTGAGAATGTGCATAGATCACAGAAGATTGAACCACATGACTGTCAAGAACAAGTATCCGTTACCGAGAATAGATGAATTGATCGATCAATTGCAAGGAGCAGCGTACTTTTCCAAGATAGAATTGAGGTCTGGGTATTATCAGTTGCGGGTTAGAGAGTCAGATGTGCCTAAAACAGCTTTTTGAACTAGATATGGGCATTATGAATTTTTGGTGATGCCGTTTGGATTGACAAATGCACCTGCGGTGTTTATAGCTCTCATGAACGAGGTCTTTGCACAGTATCTAGATCAGTTCACAGTGGTATTTATTGATGATGTTCTCGTGTACTCTAAGAGTAAGGAAGAGCATGAAGAGCACTTGAGGACATCACTGCAGCTTTTGAGGGACAACCAGCTCTATGCAAAACTAAGTAAATGCGAATTTTGGTTAGAGCAAGTGGCTTTTCTAGGCCATGTTATTTAAAAAAAAAGGCTTAGCAGTGGATCCATCCAAGATCAAACCAGTTGTCAGTTAGAAAAGGCCAAGCAGTGTGACAGAAATCAGAAGCTTTTTAGGACTAGCAGGATATTACCAAAGGTTTGTCCAAGGATTCTCATCCATTTGCAGCACCATTGACAAAATTAACCAGGAAGAGTGTGCCTTTTGTATGGACAGACCAGTGTGAAGAAAGCTTCAAAGAGCTGAAAGGAAGATTGCCTACAGCCTCGATTCTTAACTTACCGTCAGGAAGCGGAGGATTTGTTGTCTATATAGATGCTTCGAATGTTGGATTGGGTTGTATATTGATGCAGAATGATAAAGTTTTTGCTTATGGCTCGAGGCAGTTGAAGGATCATAAAAAGAATTATGCCACTCATGATTTGGAATTAGCAGCGGTTGTATTTGCCTTAAAGATGTGGAGACATTATCTATATGGGGAGAAATTTGAAGTCCACTTAGACCACCGGAGTTTACAGTATCTATTTTCGCAGAAAGAATTGAACATGAGGCAGAGACGGTGGATGGAGTACAATAAAGACTATGACTTTCCAATCAAGTATCATCCGGGCAAAGTGAATGTAGTAGCTGATGCTTCGAGCCGAAAATCAGTGGTCATGGCCTGCTTGAGAGGAGTCAGTGTCTTACATCAGTTTGAAGAACTTGGAGTAGAAGTGCAGCCTTTAAGGAAGGGTGTGATGTTGGCAAGTATGATAGTATCTGAGCCTACCTTCATCCAGAAGATCAAAGACAGTCAATTGCAAGATTCGGACTTGACCAAGATTGTGGAGCACATTTCCAAACGTCCCGATTTCAGGGTAGTGGATGGAGTGATATATTTTTGTGACCGTTTGTGTGCGCCTAACATCAAAGACTTGAAGAATGAGATAATGACTGATGTCCACATCACGAGATACTCTATGCATCCGGGTAGCACCAAAATGTACCAAAATTTGAAGAATCGATTCTGGTGGAATAACATGAAACGATAGATTGCAACTTTTGTATCTCGAGGCCTCACTTGTCAATAGATTAAGGCAGAACATCAGAAGCCTCCAGTGTTGTTGCAGCCATTGGAAATTCCAGAGTGGAAATGGTAGATTTTATCTCTGGTTTGCCTACTACCAAGAAGGGGAACAATGCTATTTGGGTTATAGTGGATCGCCTTACGAAGTCTACTCACTTCATTCGTATGAAGACAGGGAGTAAGATGCACATGGCACCACTTACAGATTTATTCGTGACTGAGATTATCAGTAGACATGGACAGCCCGTCTCCATCACTTCCGACAGAGATAGCAGATTTGTTTCGAGGTTTTGGAAGACCTTATTCGAATCTATGGGCACCAAGTTGCAATTCAACACTGCATACCATCCTCAGATTGATGGCCAGTCAGAACGAACTATACAAACTTTGGAAGACATGCTACGTGCTTGTGTGCTAGATTTCCAGGCTCAATGGGACGAATACTTGCCACTTTGTGAGTTTGCATATAACAACAGCTACCATTTCAGTATCGGTATGGCACCGTTCGAAGCATTCTATGGTAGAAGATGCAGAACCCCTGTTTGCTAGGAAGAAGTCGGTGTTCGTAGCTTCCACAGACCGACAACAGTTGGAGAAACAAGTGACAAGATTAAGATGATCCAAGAACGGTTAAAGGTCGCCCGAAGCAGACAGAAAAGTTATGCTGATACTCGTAGAAGAGATGTGCTGTTTAAAGAAGGTGAGAAGGTATTTTTGAAGGAATCTCCGATAAGAGAAACTCTAAGATTTGGACAGAAGGGCAAGCTTGCGAGAATGTACATTGAACCGTATGAGATTTTGAGCAAGGTTGGAGACGTTGCCTATAGGCTTGCGATACTGCCGGAACTCTCCGGGGTACACAATCTTTTTCACATCTTTATGTTGAAGAAATATGTCCCAAATCCTTCACCTATATTACAGCATGAACCACTGGAAATTCGAGAAGATGCTTCGTATGTAGAAAAGCCAGTAAGAATTGTTGATACCAAGGAACATGAATTAAGAAATCGGACAATTCACTGGGTCAAAGTACAGTGGGAAAATCATGAACCGGAAGAAGCTACATGAGAACTAAGGGATTAAGTCCAGAGGAAGTATCCTGATCTATTACCAGTGGTATAACTAATTTTATTTGGAGGACCAAATAACCTAAGGGGTGGAGGATGTCAAAGCCCAACCCAAGATTAGCGCGGTTAGTACCTATTAAGTGCGTGCTTAGTTATAATGTGGGTTTAGTGTTCATGGGTTAGAAATTGGTTCGATTTAGTCTTGGAATTAGCTTTGGAGAATTTTGAGAGCGCTTTGTGTTATTCAGTCACACTCAGGGGTGCCTTGAGTGTATGTGTAGGCTTGAGAGGAAATTCTAGTTTTTTTATTTTTAATTGTGATTTCGATCTCTTTTGAATGGTTTTATTTTACTTTTCAGCTTTTGTTTTTAGCCTGTCTGTATTTGAGGCCCAGAAACCCAAGTTTTGGCCCAAAAGGGTAAAACCGTCATTTCGCATCAAATCCGGACACAAATTTCGAAATCTCAAAACTATGCCAAATTTATACTTTTTGGAAACTAGATTTTTCGGTGATCGATTTTGTCTTCTTTGTCGATTTCATTTGAGGCCCGCAAGTCAGTGTTTTAACCATCGCAAGTTTTGGAGTCAATGGGGCCCACAAACCCATTTGACTTAAGTCCCTCCTTCTCCCCCATTCCCACTCACATTCCAGACTCATTTCTGTAACTTCTTCTTCAAAGACAGCTGAGAGAGAACCTCTTCCTCATCTCTTCCTCATCTTGCATGCCCCACTTCTAGACCTCCGAATGAAAATCTGAAACCACCTTCTTCTTCCTCTCAACTCAAGGATTCCATTGCTACCATTTTCTTGAAGATTCCAGCTGGATGGCCCCTTCATCTTCTTCCTTGCTTCTTGTTTGACTAGCTAAAGGTAAGAGCTTCCTCCTTTGTTGATATGGGAGTTTTCATAACTCCTAAGAATACTATTTTTCATACATGCAACACCCATTTCGAAATGGGTCTTTGTTTTCACATTTTTGGTGGATTTTGAGGTTCTTTTCATGGGGATTCTTATAGAGATTCATGGCTCAGCTTGGGGTAGGATTTTGAGAAGTTTTTGGCTTACCTATTGTCAAGGCAAGTGATCTCTTTAGCCCTTCTAGTGTATGAATGGTTGGGTATTTTTTTAGCTACAGATGGGTTGTTCTTCTTGTTTTAGTTTTGAAATGAATTGATCTCATCATGGTGAATGGTTTGAAATTTTACTTTGAGTTTGAAATGCATATGTTACTTGTTTTATCTTGAAGATTTTACATTCAATTAAGTTATATTTGTTTGTTCAAATGTTTTGGATGGATGGAAGATTGGAAGAGCTTGAAGTGTGAATTGTTGAATGGGTTTTGGTTGATTTAATGGGATGTAGAAATGTTCAAAATTTCATGAGAAAGATTGAGAATGTTGTAAGCTTTATAAGGGAATGGAAGAGAGAAGGAGCTAAAAAGTTTCAAGAAGAATGCAGTTTCTGCACTGGACAGGTTCTGGAAGGAGCATGTTTGCTCAAGCGGAACTAGGGGTCGATCGAGCGAGCAAGCTTTTGTTTGTGAGGGACACTGCCTGAAACCTGTTCGCTTAAGCAGATAATGGGTGAGCTCGAGCGAACAAGCTTCTGGATGCTGTCGCTCGAGCGAACGCTGTGGAAGCTCGAGCGAATGAAGTTCTGGATGCATCCGCTCGAGTGGATGGACCATCGCTCTAGCGAACCTGATGCTGCCTGCAATTTTTGAGTTTTAAAGAGAAAAAGGAGTTTTGAGGGAATTTCTAGAAGGATGAAAAACCAGAATACAATTAAGAGCTTCTAGTTTGAGGTTGTGCATTTGGAATCTGAATTGTCCATTAGCTTCAGGGGCACCAAAAATAGATTAATTCCGATAATTGGGTTTCAAATACACAAAAGTCAATGTAAGGTCTTAATGTGGACCGTTTAGCTTTTTTTGAAACCCCGATTTCTGATGCGATGAATATCGTAGGACTTGTTTCGTTTTGCAAATATTGGCCTGATTTTTGAAGTGTTTCAATAAACTATAATGGGGATTACTATTTCCGTTTTATCATGCTATAGCGCATGCTATCTGTGATATGTCCTGCTTTGTCCTGTTTTGACGAGTAAATCCCTCTAATTTGGTCGGCGTCGTATATGTATTATTCTGTTTTCATGCATTTATGATTTTAGGTGAATACCACTGAGCTTAGACTACCCCTTCAGTCTGATCCACTGTTTGGGAGGTCATTTAGCCTTGGACTATCTGCAAATTAGTCATATATTCATATATATACACCTCTGTCATGCTTCCGTTCCGCGGCCGGACCCCTCTTACCTAGTGTAGCATGGGATTCTGTTATGTCCTGTTTTGTATATCATGTTCTGTTATGCTTACTTTGCTCATCATGTATGGTAGAGAAAGGATGAGCACAAGGTGGTTTTTTTTTTCTCATTAATCATGATATATTTCTATATGCTTGCCCGATTTGTCTTGTATACTTTTTCAGCACTGTTTCGCATTCATGCATGGTTTTAAATACTGAACTTTTTCATGATCTAAATGAGTTATATTTTTGTCTAAATTGATCACCTGCTAGACCGTCATGTCTGACCCGTTTATTTTGGTGACCAGGTGCAGGTGACGTTGCCTTTGAGGAGGAGTGTCAGGAGGAGGCTGTTGAGCCACCCCTAGCAAGTGAGTGGCAACCCGACGACGTCCTCTAGACATCGGGTGGGGTCATGAGTTGCGTTCACATGGTTGGGTCTAGTATTTTGTTGTTTTGGGATGTAAAACCTTTGTTGGCTCTTTTTACACATGGGAAATGTAAACTTAACATTACTTTTGAGTCACTTGAAACTGGAACTTTAAACTGGATATGCTATGTTACACATCCTCTCTCTGAATGTTATGTCCTTTGAATTATTTAACATATGCATCTTGGAATTTTGTGAATTGTGTTATTAAGTTGTGATTGAGATTACTTGCACGCTTCGGCAAACCATCGTTCGTGTGAGATTGCTCCATGTTTGTTTTGGGAATCCTCACTGCGGAAACCTGTGGGTTAATCATAGTTGGACACACCCAATCGTGGGCCCGGATAGGGGACCTCAGTCCGGGGTCACGGCAGCAGGTTGCTATGAGGGTGCTCATAAGCACCAAGATGGCTGAGGGTAAACCAGTACAGGACCACATGCTAAAAATGATGGACTCATTGAATGAGTTAGATGTTCGGTGCCGCGATTGATGCAGAATCACAGATTGACATAATCCTTGAGTCGCTAATAGATTCATTCAACCATTTTAAGATCAATTATAATATGAATGAAATGAATCTGACCCTAGCTGAGCTGTCTAGCTAGCTGGTAGTAACTGAGGGGATCATGAAGAAAACACCAACTGCCCTGATGACAGAAAAGTCAGACGCCAGGTCTAAGCCGAAAGGCAAAAAGAAACCAGTCCCCAAGGGTCCTAAGGTGGAAAATGGTCCTAATGGTGATGTGGCAAAGGCTAAGGGTTTAGGGACTAAGGGAAAATGTTTCCACTGTGGTAAGATAGGACATTGGAAGATGAATTATCCATATTTTCTGTCCAAGAAAAAGACCTCAGGTATGATTGAGTCACTTGTTTCTGAAATTAGTTTTGCAATTGGTACTTCAGAATCCTGGTGTGTTGACTCCAGTGCGACTAATCACATCTGTAATTCGTTTCAGGGGTTCCGAGAAACCAGGATGCTCAGTGACGGTGAAATCATTGTCAACCTAGGATCTGAAGCTAAGGCAAAGGCGGTTTCAGTGGGAGTTATAACTTTATGTTTTTCAGATAATAAATTGATTTTGTCAGACACTTTATATGTACCGTCTTTAAGGCGGAATTTAATTTCAGTTTCTAGTTTGGTGAATAAAAACTATTCCATTACTTTTGGTACTGAAGTTGTCATAAAGAGGAATGGTACTTTCATATGTTCTGGCAAGGTAATCAATGGACTTTGTTTGTTAACTCCCACAATGTATGAGATACATGATACCGAGATAAATAATAGACCATCATTAAAGAGAAAATCACTTTCATCTAATCCAACAAGGCTTTGGCACCTGAGGCTAGGTCACATTAACCTAAACATGATTGATAGGCTAGTGAAAGATGGTATCTTGCTTTTACTGGTCGTAGAACCAATGCCTGTCTGCGAATCTTGTCTGGAAGGCAAAATGACCAAAAGACCCTTTTCATCTAAGGGCAATAGGGCTAAAGATTTATTGGAATTAGTGCATACTGATATGTGTGGACCCATAATTGTTAAAGCAAGAGGAGGATATGAGTACTTCATCACTTTCACAGATGACCACTCAAGATATGGATACATATACCTTATGCACTGCAAGTCCGAGGCTTTTGAAAAGTTCAAAGAGTTTCGAGCAAAAACGGAAAAGGAATTAGGTAAAAGTATCAAAACTCTTCGATCATATCAAGGAGGGGAATATCTCTCAGCTAATTTTATGGGATACTTATTAGAAAATGGGATTATATCCCAATTGTCTACTCCTGGTATGCCTCAACAGAACGGAGTAGCAGAAAGAAGGAACCAAACTCTTTTAGATATGATCAGGTCTATGATGAGTTTCTCAGGATTACCTATATCCTTTTGGGGATATGCTTTAGATACTGCAATGTACATACTAAACCTCGCACTGTCTAAGTCTGTACCTAAGACTCCTCGGGAGTTGTGGTCTGAACGAAAGCCTAGTTTGCGACATTTATATATTTGGGGTTGTCCGGCATATGTGCTAAAGGTAAAGACGAATAAGTTGGAATCGAAGTCAGAAGTGTCCACCTTTGTAGGATATCCTAAAGGAACTAAAGGTTGGATATTCTATAATCCCAGAGAGTAGAAAGTGCTTGTCAACATCAATGCGGTTTTTCTGGAGGAAGATTATATGATTGACCGGAAATCTTTAGAAAAGGTTATCTTGGAAGAGATTCAAGAGAAGTCAATTCCAAATCCTACTATGACCAAACTTGAAGAGAATCTGCCCATACCTAACCCAGTAGTTAAGCTAGTGCCTCGTCGTAGTGGGGGGATTGTCAGGCCCCCTGATAGGTTCTCGTTTTTGGGAGAGTCTTACGAGACAATCCCGGAAGAACTGGAACAAGATCCTTGTAACTATAATGAAGCATTCAATGACACAGATTCGGGACGTTGGTAAGAAGCTATGAAAGCTGAGATGGAGTCAATGTACTCTAATCAGGTTGGACACTTGTGGACTTGCCTGCCAATATTAAACCTATTGGGTGCAAGTGGGTCTACAAGAGAAAAAGAGGATCGGACGGAAGAGTTGAGACCTTTAAGGCCAGGTTTGTTGCGAAAGGGTATACTCAGAAGGAAGGTATCGACTATGAGGAAACCTTCCTCCCGGTAGCTATGCTTAAGTCTATCCGAATACTCTTATCCATTGCGGCTCATCTCGATTATGAGATTTGGCAAATGGATGTCAAGACGACATTTCTCAACGGCTATCTTTAGGAAGACATCTATATGATGCAACAAGACGGTTTTGTGGCTAAAAACAAGAGCAAAGAGTTTGCAAACTGCAGAAATCCATTTATGGATTAAAGCAGGCATCCCGAAGCTGGAACATCCATTTTGACTAGGCAATCAAGGCTTTTGGTTTCTGTCAAAATCCAGATGAGTCATGCGTGTATATGAAAAGTGAAGGAGACAGGGTAGTTTTTCTGGTATTATATGTCGATGACATTCTTCTTTTCGGGAGAGACATATGAATGCTGTCTACAGTAAAAGTTTAGTTGGCTAAGACTTTTGATATGAAAGACTTGGGAGAAGCTAGCTACATCCTAGGGAACAAGCTACATCGAGACCTGAAAAATAGGATGATTGGCTTATCTCAAGCTGCATACATAGATAAGGTACTAGTGCAGTTTGCAATGCAAGACTCCAAGAAGGGTATCAAACCTTTCAGGCATGGAGTGCACATTTCCAAGGATCAGTGTCCCAAGACACCTCAGGAAAAGGAGCAGATGAGAGAAGTGCCATACGCCTCGGTTGTTGGCAGCCTCATGTATGCTATGCTTTGTACTAGACCAGATATCTGTCATGCAGTAGGCTTAGTCAGCAGATATCACTCTAACCCAGGTCCTGACCATTGGACTGCTGTGAAGATTATTTTCAAATACTTGAGAAGGACTAGAGATTACATATTAATTTACGGCAATGATGAGTTGATTCCAGTCGGTTACACAGATTCAAACTTCATGTCAGATAAGGATTCCAGGAAATCAACCTCTAGGTATGTGTTTATGCTTGGCGGTGGAGCTACTAGCTGGAGGAGTATTAAACAGGAATGTACTGCTGATTCCACCTCGAAAGCTGAATATGTGGCGGCCTGTGAAGCATCTAAGGAAGCAGTTTGGCTCAAAAGATTCCTTATGGAACTTGGAGTGGTACCTTTGGTGTGACAGCAGCGGGGTAGTCGCACAGTCCAAGGAACCCAGAAGCTATAAAAGCCAAAAACATGTACAGAGGAAATATCATTTGGTTAGAGAGATTATGCAGAGAGGTGACATTGCCATCAGCAAGATAGCATCTGTGGATAATCTCGTAGATCCCTTTACTAAGCCTTTGACTACCAAAGTCTTTGAGTAGCATGTGGATGGGATGGGCATGAGATGCAACCCTGACTGTCATTGAGCCCAAGTGAGAGATTGTTAGTTTTATGGTCTCAATCCATTAACATTGATGTAATAAATTGATTAATTTCTTTATTTATCAATATATTCATGTTTTCCTTTCATGAGATGAATGGTGTTTTAATTACTTAAATGCACATAACCAATACAAATGACATACTGGCTCATAAGATAAACCCAAGTGTATTAGATGTAACACATGTGTGTGGATGAGATCCACATACAGGAGATATGTGTCACAAATCTTATACTTAAATTGATTCACAACCAGTGATGAGATTGGACATCTCATCTGACAATGTTGCAGTATTATGATCACTTTGAAATAGTGTGATCTGTCTCGCTTATAGGAATACAAGATTCTAGATCACTATACTGGTACATTGGATGTATTGAAGGACCATGAGAAGCACCTCAAGAACAATGTCTTTATTTTAAAGTCTGCTCTCATAATTCACTAGCAATGGGCTCTTAACCCTGAGACATAGATGAACTCAAGTTTCTATTTATTTATTTGCTTTGAGTCACCAATGAGTGAGGCCAACTGTAGGTCAACACCTCGGTGTCTTGGGTACGTGGTAGTAGGACTGTGGGGACATTTAATGGTCAAGATGGAATCTATCTTTTTCCATTATGTCAATTAATGGATTTATCATTGGTAAGTGTACACCTATCTCAATTAAGAGTTAATTGGATGGTACTAATGATTGCTATAATTAATTGGGTCTCAAGGATAAAAAGATATGGATCTAAATTGGTGGGGCAGTCTGTCCAATCGATTCATGGATAATGATAGAGGGGCTTACTTGTAGTGATAGGGAAGTTTAGGGTCTTCATGTAATTTATTCCTAAGACTGGAGTTCAATTACATTTATTGTAAGACCCCGCCCCGAGAGTTTCCGATTAGTGTTAATTAAGATGTGTTTTAGCTATAAGTGAGATTAGTAGAAACGAGTTAAATCTGGATTAGAATAGCTTTTTATAGCTTTGAATAATTTTGGGAACCTTTTGATCTAGTGGGGCCCTTTGGGGGTTCCTTTTATTGTGTCTTGATTAGTTTTGGGATTTAGTTATAATTCTGGAAATCGGTAATTTGCTCCGTTGAATGTATTTTATGATTCCCGACAACTTTTGTATTTGCTCCGTTTCCATTCGAGACCTCTAAACCCTACTTTGCCATTAATAGGGGTAAAACAGTCTTTTTGCACAAAATCTGGACACTATTTTCAATGTCTCCGAAATTCGTAAAATATATACTTTTTGGAAAGTAGAAATTTCGACGATCAATTCTTCCTTCTTCGTCGAATCCGTCCGAAGCCCGTAGAACGATGTTTTAGCCCATTTTGGACTTTTAAGTTGTGGGACCCATTCAGATTTCTATATAAGGAGGAGTCTTTTTCCTCTTCCTCTTCTTGCAATTTCTTGAGAACAAGGTATTCCAGCCCAGCCCTAGGTTCTTCTTCTTGCTCCTTGCTCCTCCATCTCTCAATCTCTCTCAAATCTATTGCTAAAGGCAAAATGGAGGTGGTAGTCTTCTTCCCCTCCATGAGAGCTTCCTATTGATATCTTTTTTGAGAGAGAGTCCCATTCCAAGCTATCTCTTGAGCTAACTCTTGCCATTAGAAGACTCTTCATGTAAGTTCTTCTTCTCATCTCTTGATTGTGTGTTCATCTAGCCTAGGAGGTGCTTCACCTTGATTATTGGAAGCTATTTCCATCCATTGCTTGACTTTGACATTCTAGGGTTGTAATATTGTATTTGGGGATTTTTGTGTAGATTGTAGATTTTGAGCTTGATAGTGGATTAGAGCTTGATTAGCATACTTGGAGACCAAGGCAAGTGGATGAATGGATTCGATTTGAATAAGTTCTTACTTTGTTGAAAATATGGATTTTTACTATTCCTATTTCATTTGGTTCATCATGTCCTATAATGCTTTTGGAAATGTATTTATTGTCATGGCTTTCTTATAGTTAGTTTTATGAGAGTATATGCATGCATTCATGAAAGTTTATTTTGGGTTAGTATGACTTCTTAAATGAGATTTGTATTTGCATTGAATGAGATTTGCATTGGTAGGAGAAATAAATAGATGGATGAAATGGTGGTTGGTAGAAGGAATTAAATGTTAAATGGAAGGGAATAGACCCACTCCACGTTGGGAAATGATTTGGAGTTGAGGTGAAATGGTTGGGAAAGAAAGCACTGAAATCTGCACCTGATGTGTAGTCCCCGCAGCTGGGCGGTCAGCGGGCGGTCACCTTGGCGGCTAGCCGACAGGTGACCGGCGGCTAGCCGACCCAGATGCGGTTAGAAACACAGAATGCTGTGTTTTGACAGGCGAACCGCGGTCAGCCGCGCGGTCAGCTCGCGGCTAACCGCTGAGCAAAACCCAGTGACCGCCAGGTAGCCGAGATGCGCGGTCAGAAACACAGAATGCTACATTTTAGCAGGGGAACCGCGGTCAGCCCCGCGGTCAGCCAGCGGCTAACCGCCGATCACATCGACGGCTAACCGACAGGTGACCGAGTTTTACCCAGAATTCCTGAGTCTTTTCCATTGGTTTCAGATATGGTATTTAAAGGTTTGGATGGGTTGTTCTGATGCCCTACCACCTTGGAAAGACCCAGGGGATGACATAAGGAGATTGACATAGATAGAAACACCATTTCGGAAAAGGTATTGGGACTTTTAGATTCATCAACGCGCATAAGGAAACTTAGTATGTCCTCTATCATTCGAGTACCATATTTAGGGTCATATGGACATACAAGATCCTTATACATATTGCTTGAATATGGAAGCCTCAATATTTAGTCCCTAATGATATTAGAAATTATTGCTTTGTTTTACTCACATTATATATATAATTACCCGATCTTAATGGTTTTATCTCAGATTCTGATTTATACACCGATATGTTTTCCCAGCCCCGTTTTATGCATGTATGGGTAATAATATGACATGTGTGCCTACGAGCACCCTGCCCCGTTTGCCCGTATGTTTTATATTGATATAGTTTTGTATATGTTTGGATTTCTCATGTAACCTAAGAGTCGGCACCACTAAGCTTGGACATCCTTGTCAGTCTGATCAACTGACTTGGGTTTCCCCCTGTGCTCCCGCCAATTGCAACTTGGATCCTGTACTGTCCCGTTACCCGGTTCCGCGGCCGTGGTCTTGCCTAGCTATATGTATATGTATATGTATATAATGTTGGTTCTCGTCACTTCGTGTGTTCGAGCCCAATGCACTGAATGTGCTCTCATCACCTTAGTGATGGAGAGGATTTAGCTTGAGTGTGGTTGCCATCTAGTCAGTTCCTGTACCTTGAATACCCCCATGATTTATATTGCATTTGTACTTTAAATGAACTATGCATCCTGTTTTATGACAGTTTTCGTTATAACTATGATATGCTTCGATTTCTTTCTCGGTATTATCTATTCACCCACCTGCCAGACCGTCGTGTCTGACCCATTTTTGTGGTACTCAGGTCCAGCTCCCGTTAGTGCCTTTGAGGAGGAGTCAGAGGGGGCGGTTGACGAACCACAACGACTAGTGGAGTGGCAAGCTGACGATGTCATGTAGACATTCGGCTTAGCTTTGAACTGCGAACATTTTGGGAGATTATAGACTGATTTATGATTTTTACTTTTGGGTTGTACTGGCCTTTGTTGGCCTTTATTTTTGGGGAATGTTAATTTAACTTGATCTTTTGTTTAAACTTTAACATCATATTTTGGGAATGCTAATGAGATCATTGCTCACTCTGACATCATGTCATACTAGTGTATCATCAGTCTTTTTGATGAGAATGTATTAAGAGTTTGATTTGCTACACGCTTCCGCACCAATTTAAATGTTCTATGAGTGTATGAGGAATCCTCACCGCGGAAACCTGTGGGAAATTAAGGAAAGGTATAATAATCAATCACTATTAAGGGTGTGGTTCGTTATCCTCAACACCGCACCCGTCGCGGTCCCGGGGCCCCCGGTCCGGGGTCGCGACATTTATTTAGTGGAGTTATTTGCAATTAACTGCGGGCCCGGATTGCACATGAGATGTGAGGTTGTGGTGTTCCAGTTGGAGCCAGCTTTTTATGGAATCCCTAGTGGTCCCCACGCTAGCCCAAAATTGGATCATTACCAATTCTATTTGATCTCAAAAGGGAAAATTACTATTTCTATTTGAAGTAAGACTTCTAATAGTAGTAATAGTGGGAATAAAGGGTTACTAATTATTATGGAAGTTGGACTTCTAATAATAAACAAAGAGAGAAGTTGCAAAAACTATAAATAGGAGACAAGAGGAGGCCTTGGACGGCCATGCACTCATTCCCTTGGAGTTGACGCCCATCTCCCTCTTTTGTGCAAGAGTTGCACTCCCTCTCCTTCCCTTCTCTCTCTTTTAGTTCCCTTCTAGTTTCCTTAGAGATTCTAGTTAGTCTTTCTCTTGGAGATTCCACCATCACTCTTAAGAAAAGAGATCTGAAGCGGGACATAGCGTGGAAGACGATTGGGCATTGGAGATTTTGATTTAGTTTGTGAAAGAGCTCTTCATCAAAGAGTTTAATCAAATTCTCCATTAGAGCACAACCAAGCTCCATAGGTATTTTCTACTCCTTGTATGTTGTAAAATTTCATGGTTGCTTGTTAGGTGCTGTTTCTATCTTCTTGATAGGTTTATTTGATAACCATGATGGCTGAGACTGAGGACATGCATTCTAGATTGGGTTTTGTTGG
Source organism: Persea americana (assembly GCA_029852735.1). Lineage (NCBI taxonomy): Eukaryota > Viridiplantae > Streptophyta > Magnoliopsida > Laurales > Lauraceae > Persea > Persea americana. The sequence continues at coordinate 24,470,052 of CM056816.1, forward strand.
CTTTTGAATAGGTAATCACTACTTTTAGTTGGTAAAAAGTTTTTGAAACCTATCCAAGAGGCTCACCCACTTCCAACACCCACAACATGTGATCACATATGGGTCCCTTCAACACATGCTAATAGTAAGTAGGATTGTCCATTTAGTCCTCAGAAGAGGGTATTCTGTTCGTACCATCCATCAAAAGTCCACAAAATGAGACCTAAAAAATATAAGGATGTTTGAATGTCATTTGAATAACATAGTGTGGGTAGTTGCATCTTTCAAATCCCCTAGGTTGCTCCATGAAAATCTCCTAATCCAACTCGCCATGAAGAAATACATTCTTCACATCCAATTGCCATCGACACCAACCTTTACAAGCAATAAGGGCAATGTACACGAACAATCATGATTTTGGCTATAGGGCTAAACGTTTCATCATAGTCTTGCCCATACTCTAGTGAGAATCCTTGAGCGACAAGTGGCACCTTGTATCTTTCGACCAACCCATCTGGCTTGGTCTTATTCTTGTACACCCATTTACATGAAATAGGCTTCACTATAGCTGGTAAGGGCATAAAATTCCAGGTTTCATTTTTAACTTGAGCTTGAATCTCCTCTTTCGTGGCTCCTTTCCATTTAGGATTACTTCTTGCTTCTTCAAATGTCCATGGTTTCACCATCTCTAAATACTCTGTTGGAAATAGGTGGGCCTCTAGGATAGGTTTCAAAAACTCTTAACCAACTTGATACAGTGATCAACTATCCAGAAGGCTATAAAACACAATCCAAGATCCATGTCCTCAATCTCAGCCATCATGATTAGTAAATAAACCTATCAAGAAAATAGAACAATAGCCAACAAGCATCCATAAAAATCTACAACATACAAAAAAGTATATTATACCTTTGAAGCTCGGTTGTGCTCTAATGGAGAAGTTGCGTTTTTCTTAGATGATGAAACTCTTTCACGTATCAAATAGGAATGTCCAACACCTTTTGATCTTTCACGCTATGACTCGTATCAAATTCTCTTTTCTTAAGAAGATGGGTGGGATCTCCAAGAGAAAGCTCTTAAAGAAACTATAAGAGAAACTAGAAGAGGGAAGAAGAGAGGTGTGTATGTGCAACTCTTGCACAAAGGATAGTAGACATCCAACACTTGGACTTGGTAACTCCTTGGGCGTGAATCCCAAGGATAGTAATTGCATGCGGCGTCCACCTCTTGTTCCTCATATATTTATAGCCACCAAGCCGCCTCCTCTTTCTAATTGAAATAGAAGTCTTACTTCTCTAACAATTAGTAACTCTCTTCTTACTAATTTAAATAGAAGTCTCACTTTCGTTATAATTAGTAACTTTCTCCTTTTCTAATTAAAATAGAAGTCTCACTTCCATTAATAATTAGTAACTTACTATTACCACTATTAGAAGTCTCACTTCAAATAGAAATAGTAACTTTCTATTTCCTTTTAGAGTTCGACTATAATTAGTATCTTTCCAATAACTTGGGCTAGCGTGGTGACCACTAGGGATTCCTTAGAAAGCTGACTCCAACTGGGACTCACGACCCCACATGTCATGTGCAATCCGGGCCCATAGTTAATTGCAAATAACTCCACTATATAAATGCAATTGAATTCCAGTTTTAGGAATAAATTACATAGAAGACCCTAAACTTCCCTATTACCACAAGTAGGCCCCTCTATCAATATCCATAGATCAATTGGACCTATCTTCCAAACTAGATCCATATTTTATTATCCTTGAGCCCCAATTAATTATAATGATCATTTGGTACCGATCCAATTAACTCTTAATTGGAATGGGTGCGCACTTATCAATGATAAATCCATTAACTGGCACAAGGGGATATTAAAGATAGATTCCATCTTGACTATTGAATGTTCCCACAGCTCTACTACCATGTATCCAAATCACCGAGGTGGTGACCTACAATTGACCTCACTCATTGGTGACTCAAAGCAAATGAATAAATAGAAACTTGAGTTCATTAATGTCCCGGGATTGAGAGCTTATTGGTAGGGAATTATGAGAGAAGACTTTAAAGTAAAGACAATGTTCATAAGTGCTTCTCATGGTCCTTCAATACATCCAATGTACCAGTACTATGATCCGGAATCTTATATTCTGATGATCGAGATAAATCACACTATCTCATAGTAATCAAAGTACTGTAACCTTGTTAAATGAGATGTCCAGTCTCATCACTGGTTGTGAAGATATTTAAGTATAAGATTTGCAATACATGTCTCCCGTATGTGGATCTCATCCATACACATGTATTGCATCTAGTATACTTATGGACTCCGGTTCATCTCAAGAACCATCATGTCATTCGAATTGGTTATGTGCAAGTATAAAATTAAAACACCATTCATCTCATGAAAGGAAAGCAAGAATACATTGATAAATAAAGAAATTAATCAATTTATTTCATCAATCTAACTGATTGAGACCATAAAACTAACATACTCAACATTTGTTGCCTCTGCAAACTCCGTATCCAAGTATTTTGGATGAGGCTTCCACAACCAGGATGGTCTTCTGAACTCATTTTCTTCAACATCAAGCTCCTCAAGTTGAGAAAGCCTAGATTCTTTAACACTTTGTTGTTGATGAATGCCCGTTTGCCACAGGCTTCATTGTCTTGGACTACCTAACATCAAAGTAATGATTTCACTAGTCTCTTCGTTTGTTTCTACTATTCTTGATCTGCTTTGCGTGCGTCCACTTGATTACTCAACTGATTCTACAATTGTTTTAGACATAGGTGGAATTTCTAAATTAATTCTATTTTCTAAATTAGTTCTTTCTTGGACTTCATTATCAACTTTTTAACTATTTGGAAGGGGAACCCAATCTAAAGATCAGCATGAAGAGGTCTCATCAAACAAAAAATTCTTTGAAACATATGCGTGGTTTTGTGGAAGGATCAATGCATCTCCATCTCTTCCACTATGAGTCATATCTGACAAAAATCCACCTGAGTGGTTTGTTATCAAACTCGCTATGCAAATGGTTAGGAACGAACACATAGCAAATTGATCCAAAAACTCTAAAATGACTTATAGTGGGTTTTATCCCAAATAACTTATGATGTAGTGAAACAAACCTAAGCTTCGGCTATAGAAGGCGATTGATTACATGGGCAACAGTTTTCATGCTGTCACCCAAAATCGAGTTGGCACATTTTTAACATACATCATGTTACGACAAACTTTTGCCAAATGCAGGTTCTTTCTCTATGCCACCCCCATTTTGTTAGGGTGTGTTTGAGTAGGTCAATTGTCTATGATCCCCAAACCTTTTAAATGTCTTGAACTAATCAGAGTTATACTATCCCCTATTATCAATTCTTAGACATCTACTTGGATGCCAAAGGTTACTATCAACTTTCTCTTTAAATTCTATAAACTTTTCAAACACCTCAGATCTCCCTTTAAAAAAATAAATCCATAGAAAGCAAGAATAATCATCGTTAAATGTTAACATATAATAAAGGGAAAGTTTCAAAATAGGCCCCAACTTTCTACAACATTTCAAGTCAGGACAAAATAAACGGCACAATTCAAAATGGGCCTTTATGTTTTCCAAAATTATTTCAACTAAGAACATCCCATCATTCCTGCCCCCGTCGAGCCCTATTTTTCAAGTTTATTAAAAAAATTCCAAGAATGCCCTTTTGAAAATTTTGAACCAACGACTTCTCTACTCTTTCTTCATCTCTGCCTCTAGCTTCCCTTCTCTTTCTATGCAAATCTAATGAACCCACCATCCTCTTTATCTCTTATCCCATTTACAGACCCACCTTCCTTTACATTCATTACCTTCTTCCATCTTCTTTCTCATGGTTTTTCATCATCTCATCCTCGTCCATCCAACCGTTCCCACTTCCTTTGTTCAAGCCCATCGTCCCATCTCTTCCTCTTCATCACTCTCCTCTCTCTTTCTCCATCTTGTTCTCTGTTTGTTTTTTTGTTTTTTCTCCTCTCTTTCTTCTTTACCTCCACTTCATCTCTCTTATCCCCTTAACTAGAAAGCCCCTACACCCATCTCTTAATTTTTATTTTTTTCTCTGTTTTTTTTTTCTTCTCTTCCTCACTCTTTGCTCTCAGTCTTTATAATCATCACTACAACACCACCCATCTTTGCTTCCCTCCTTTAATAGCCAAAAACACTTACCGCCCTCAATACAACCCATGCCTATCATCTTTTTCATCTAACAAGCCACATCTACCCATCTTCCATTATCACCATCACCATAAGACCCATCTTATATTCTCTTTCTTCTGGATCCACTCAACCAAACGGCCAAGCACTTGCTTCCCTCAAGAGGATCCATGCACACCTTCATCATTAAACTATAAAGCCCACCCACCTCTACCCACTTCTCCAAAGTTCAACCTTCATCATCAACGATCCTATCCAAACACCAGCACCCTCGACAATCACCACACATATCCACTCAAAACCATCTCTTCATCATCTTTATCCACGGATATCCTCTCTCTATTTTGCCATCCTCAGGTCCCAAGGGAAAAAAACCCCATCCATCTCCCTCTTATCTGACCCCATCTCTTTAACTCCTCACACCCAGTAAGTTGCATTCATCATCTCACCACCCCTACAATAGTTGAGCCCATCTTTACTAGCTTGACCACCATCTCACTAGCCTAGTGTGCACATCACCCTCTTTCCCAGCCCATCTCTTGCTGATAAATCCAACCACCCACTTGTGGACATCCACCTATTATCCGAATCTGTAACTATGTCCCATTGTCATCTTCATCATACCAAAACCCCAGCACCTTCATCACATCATCAACCTCAGCCTTTTCACCATCGTCTCCCTATCGAAAGCTCGTCTCTCTTTCTTCTCCACCTCTCACTAGTCCCCATGCTTCCAACCAGACACAACTACCACCGTCTTCCACAAGACACAAACACACACTGAGCCCCATCAACCATATTTGAGCCTCCTTCTGCCTCAATCATCAAACCAGAATTCATCATCATGGCCACAACATTTCATCATTTCCATCCAGTGCCCACGTTTTTCATCCCCACTCCATTTGTTGGTTCAAAAAAACCCAAAAGGGCGTTCTAGGGATTTTTGAAAAAAATGGGAGATAAGTGGTCGGACAGTGGGGAGGAATGACTGGATGTCCTAATTTGAAGTGATTCTGGAAAACTTAAGGCCCATTTTGAATTGTATTTTTTATTTTGTCCTGATTTGAAATGTCTCAAAAAGTTGAGGCCCCATTTTGAAATTTTCCCTATAATGAATACCTCCAATTGAATGGTCTTTGACTTGTCCAAAGGCATATGAGTGAACCAGCTTAAGTGGCTCCTTTGCTCTATACTCCGATTGAGCATAAGGGAGCTGCTGCACTTTTCTATGCTGACAATCGAAGCAAACGGTACACCTCGTACCTCCAATTCAGGAAGACCTTGTACTAAATGATTCTTCATCATGACATTTAGCTTTGAGTAGCCAATATGTGCAAAATGTGCATGTCATAAATCAATAGTCTCGTTCTTTCAAGTCTTGTCAACTTATGCAATTTTAGCAGACATCACATAAATAAATTTGGTTCTTTTCCCTTCCATAGTAGGACTACTAGAGATTTGCAAGTTCCCATATATCTTTATATCATCAGGACCAAACAAAATATAATTTCCTACATCAACTAAATATGATATAGACAACAGATTTTTCTTCATTAGGGGAACATGATTCACATCTTGAAGAAGAATTGTATCCTTGCTAGATTTTGATGCACATACAGCACTACCAATGTGAGTGATTGGTAATTTTCAATTATTTGTTGTCACCACCATCCGCTTATATTATATTCATTTTTGGACAAGTGCTTACTCTCACTCCTGTTTTATGATTTAAGCATCCCGCCAAATCAACTATCCAAACTTTTGAATAGTCAATTCTATTTGAATGATTTGTCTCTACCAAGTTTGCATTAGTTTCCATGTCTGTTATAGTGAAGGCTAGGTATTCAAACTCACAATTTTGAAGACATCTAGTTGTTCTTCTATGGTAGAGAGATAAACACTCCGCTCTTCTTCACTTTCATCTTCTTGATATTATTATCCTTTGAGGCTATCTCATTTCCCTATGAAGGCTTCTTTTTCTTAGGTGCCCAATATTCTCGGGCAAAATGACATGGCTTTCCACAATTGTAACTGTTAGCTTTATGGTCTCAATTCATTAAGATTGATGTAATAAATTGATTAATTTCTTTATTTATCAATATATTCATGTTTTCTTTTCATGAAATGATTGGTGTTTTATTACTTAAATACACATAACCAATACAAATGTCATACTGGCTCATGAGATGAACCGGAGTCCACAAGTGTATTAGATGTAACACATGTGTATGGATGAGATCCACATACAGGAGACATGTGTCACAAATCTTATACTTAAATTGATTCACAGCCGGTGATGAGATTGGGCATCTCATCTGACAAGGTTGCAGTATTATGATCACTATGAGATAGTGTGATCTGTCTCGATCATCGGAATGTAAGATTCTGGATCATCATACTGGTACATTAGATCTATTGAAGGACCATGAGAAGCACCTCACTGTCTTTACTTTAAGGCCTGGTCTCATAATTCCCTAGCAATAGGCTCTCAACCCTGGGACATTGATGAACTCAAATTTCTATCTATTCATTTGCTTTGAGTCACTAATGAGCGAGGCCAACTATAGGTCAACACCTCGGTGTCTTGGGTACGTGGTAGTAGCACTGTGGAAACATTTAATGGTCAAGAAGATGGAATCTGTCTCTATTATCCCCTTGTGTCAATTAATGGATTTATCATTGGTAAGTGTAACACCCATCTCAATTAAGAGTTAATTGGATGGTACTAATGATTGCTATAATTAATTGGGTCTCAAGGATAAAAAGATATGGATCTAAATTGGTGGGGCAGTCTGTCCAATTGATCCATGGATAATGATAGAGGGGCCTACTTATAGTGATAGGGAAGTTTAGGGTCTTCATGTAATTTATTCCTAAGACTGGAGTTCAATTGCATTTATTTAGTGATGTTATTTACAATTAACTGCGGGCCCGGATTGCACATGAGATGTGGGGTTGTGGTGTCCCAGTTGGAGCCAGCTTTCTATGGAATCCCTAGTTGTCCCTAAGTTAGCCCAAGATTGGATCTTTACTAATTCTATTTGAACTAAAAAAGGAAAGCTACTATTTCTATTTGAAGTAAGACTTCTAATAGTGGTAGTAGTGGAATAAATGGTTACTAATAATATAGAAGTTGGACTTCTAATTATAATGAAAGAGATGAGTTGCAAAACTATAAATAGGAGGCAAGGGGATGCCTTGGACGTCCATGCTCAATTCTTCTTGGAGATTCACGTCCATCATCCTTTTGTGCAAGAGTTGCACTTCTTCTCCTTCCCCTCTCTCTCTTCTAGTTCCATTCTAGTTTCCTTAGAGATTCTAGTTAGTCTTTCTCTTAGAGGTCCCACCATCTCTCTTGAGGAAAGAGATCTGAAGCGGGTCATAGCGTGGAAGACGATTGGGCATTGGAGATTCTGATTGTGGAAGAGCTCTTCATCAAAGAGTTTAACCAAGTTCTCCATTAGAGTACAACCGAGCTCCATAGGTATTTTCTACTCCTTGTATGTTGTGGAATTTTGTGGTTGCTTGTTAGGTGTTGTTTCTATCTTTTTGATAGGTTTGTTTGCTGACCATGATAGCTGAGATTAAGGACATGCATCCTGGATTGGGGTTTATTGGCTTTGGGATAGGTGTTCACTACTTCTAGTTGGCGAAAGGTTTTTGAAACCTATGCTAGAGGCCCACCCACTTCCAACATTAACAAGCATTCTTTGAATCAACACAACAATCATGAGCAAAGTGACCAAGCTTTTTGCAATTATGACAGGTCTTCTTTGAATCATGATATTACTCACAATTGCTTCATCTTGGTTTATTTTTTTTATTTTTCCCCTTCTTTCTTATTTTTTTTCAAATCTCCCATGTCTTTAAAAGAGTGCCTCCTCACTCTCTTTTACAGAAACGCAAGCAATTCGTTTTGCTAGACTCTCTTGATTAGACAAGAGACTCTCCAGTTCTACGATGGTTGGTTAAGTTGACCATCTTTGAATTGCAATGATGAAGGCATTATATTCGGATCTCAAACGAGTTATTATCCTCCTCAATCATGCCTTAGTGATTTGACACTGTCTAGCTGTGGAATTTCATTACATATTCCTTTCACCTGCATGAAATATTTGAAAATTGACGTAATGCCTTGTGAAATTGTACCAAGGTCATTCTCAAGCAGTTGTAACCGTGCATCGTTACTTCTTGATAACAAAGTTGCAAAGACATCCCATGCATCTTTCGGAGACTTGGCATCTTGAATGTGCTAAAGTTGCTCCTTTTGTATGGTAGCTTTTGAAACAAACAAGGCTTTTCCAATCTTGATTTTCCACTTCCTTCCGCCTTTGAGGTGTTAGTTGGAGAGTTAGTTTCTATATCTCCCACAATTTCCTATAAATTTTGATCTCGAAGGTGAGATTTCATATAAGATGTACAATAGTCATAATTTATTATTTAACTTCTCTATTCTGCTTACCGATTTAGCAAGATCCATTCTCCAAGTGCTTAAGATCAAGCTCACATGTTGCCAACTGCACGTCTGGTCTCTGATTGTAAACTTCTTTAATCTTAGCAACACAGTTGCTGCACTTTCTCCAATCCCTGACCGAAAATAAATCAATCCCTAACTGGTACAACTTTGACATCGATTTAAGAATATAGAAAATAGGGTAGCAAAGTGTCATTGTAGATAGAGAGTGAAAGACTACTTTTATTCACAATAAAAAAAAAAACTACTCACTCCACTGTTACTACATATTGGAATTTATAACACTACAGGGTAAAACATAAATAAGAAAGTCAGCAACAAAACTTCAGATATTTCTCACATTATTCTCTAACTCAACTATCTGCTTAAGGCCTCTCTAGCTTATAGGCAAATGTTAACATAAGAAGCAAAACTACAACCAAACTATTAACATAAACTCTGATAGAACTTATTGGTTACACAGTCAAATATGATCCAATCCAACCTTGTAATTGCTGGTTGTTGTAGAGAGTTAGCAATGATCTCCAACATGTAAAGTTGTAGCACTTAGAAAAGAAAGACCCTGATTTTGAATTTGGCTTCCTTGATTGGAACCTTTATTTTGAGTGGTCAGATTAGTACTTTTGTGTTGTCTCCTAGGCCTTGAGAGCTTTGGCCAAAGAAGGAAACATTGTGATCAATGGACTAATGGCCATGTAAATCATTCATCATTTCACGAGTGAGAAAGAAGTTGTATGAGTTCAGAATAAGGAGAGATAGGTGGTTTAAGCATTGCGGTGCAAAAAGACTCATTAACAAGATCGAGTTCCTTACATAAATCAAAGATCTTTATGTGGTAATCCACAAGTTTGCCGATGGTTGACAAATCATCACAATACTTTTGAGAATTCAAATGCACTTAGGAACAATAGAAAAATCATTACGTAATAACATTTGCGATGATTGGAGTAGAAAGATCTCTCTCTCTCTCTCTCTCTCTCTCTCTTACGACTCTTATGCAAAGTGGATGAGGAGAGCGACCCAACCATCGATTCCAACTACCAAGCGGATCGCATATGCAAAAAAGGTCCCTGTGATATTCCATCAATGGAGTAAGTGATTTGATGGTCTTCATGCAAGGAAAGACGAATGTCGATCACTTCTGAACTTGCACCTTTTGCAATTGAGATTGTGACTCGACAATCCAAATTGGCAAGTTCACCATTGATTATTGTTTGGGTAATTTTGATTGAAAGAAAGTTACCCACATTAAGGGAAGATGGGTAAGAGTAGGTCATGGAGGCTTAGTAGGAGGGTGAAGGTTGGGGGCTCAATGCTTCTTAGAAGGTGCATATTCTTATATGACAATGATAGTGATGAAGGTAAGACGATGAAAGAAAAGAGGTTAACAAAGCTTGGGTAGCTTTGGTATCATAAGATCAGTTTGAGTGTTGAATGAATCACAACCACTCCATAATATGAGTTGTAGTTGTATTGCATATTACTTTTATAGAGATGTGATGCTTGTACAAATGTATGGATATTAGTTTCCTGTTTTGATGGGAAAAATTCCGTGCGGCTACATTTGAATTAAAGTAGATTACATTTGAGATAATATTTGAGATTTAAACATGAAGGTTGGTTAAGAGAAGAACTTAAGAGGAGTTGTCATCAGAGTATGTATGCCATCAGTGGAGTGGATGATGGGAGCATGTGGGCCATCGGTATGGGATGGAGCTAGAACTTCTATAGTTATATCCTATTAGAAATAATAAAATATGTGGGGGTCTCTTTGTAATTTTCTGTGCTGGACCTTCTTGTAATATGTTGAAAGTATTGTGTTTTAATATTTGGTTCAGCTCTCTTGATTAGGTCTAGACTCCATTTTCCCATTTCATCTTATCTTTGGAACTCTACGAACATGGTATCAGAGCAGCCGTTTATGGGCTTATTCGTCTTCCTCCCTCCTTTCCTTCCTTTCTTTCTCTTTTTTAATTTCCCTTTTCCTTCTTTCTTCCTTCCTTGTTGCTAGTTCCAGCAATTAGGAAGACACATATCCGGCTGCCTGCCCAAGTCATGAGGGCTAGGCGAGACCATTTCCATATGTGAGGTTCATCTTGTATTGCGCCAAGAGCAGTCCTTTGTGCAACATTTCTTCATCAAAGGGATGTACAATGGGTTCAGCTAAGAGAATCAAGTATCTATACACTTCTTTGCTGGTATGTGATTCGCTCATTAGATAGAAGCTGGCCAGGTTATAGCTTTTCTACTGGTACGAGATTTGTGTAATTGGTGCAAGGCTACTATGAGCTATTTATTGCTCATTTACTTCGCGTTATTTGTTCTATGTGATTTGTTAGTTGTTGAAAGCTCCTGCGAGGTTTAATGTTTCTGTTGTGAAGTTGGTGTAAGGTTTGTGACTGATTGTTGCTCATTTATTCTAGGTTGGTTTTTTAAGCCCCATTGTAATGGCTAAATCCCCATTTTTCGAAGTTGTTTCAATTGACAACATGGGAAATAGGCCCATGTTGCGATTTGCCAATGAGGATCCTAAAATTAAGATTACCAATGTTCCACTCAATATGACAAGCTGCATTCAGTGGTCAATGGCTGTAAAAATGTCTTTAGGTTGAAAATTGTTGCTTGGGTATATTGATGGCACTATCACAGAACCAGATGTTAGTGACCCAAGACATGCGTTATGGAAGACGTATAGTGTGATGGTTATGTTTTGGATGCTAAACTCTATGGAACCGGAAGTGAGTGAGGGGTGGTACCAATCAGACACGGCCAAGGAAGTGTGGGACACCTTGCATGATTTGTATACAAACAAAATAGTATAGCACGTATTTATGAGATCGGGAAGATCATTGCTAATCACAGGCAAGGTGATAAATCTGCCTCTTCTTTTTACACAAGCTTAAGGAGTTACTGGCAAGAACTCGGAAACTTGAGGGATATTGAATCTCATTGCCAAAAGGATGCGGAAGAGCATAAGAAGAGAGTAGAGATGGACCAAGTATTTGATTTCTTTGCTGGGTTGAATTGAAATTTTGAACCGATCTAGGCTAAAATCTTGAATGATAATGTTTTAATTTTACTGAGTGGTGCTTATGCATTAGTCCTCGAGGATGAAAAACATAGAGCCGTAATGTATACAACTCCACCGAAAAGTTCTGCTCTAATAGCAGTGCAAGGGAGAGGTCAAGGTAAAAGTCGAGAGAATGTAAATGCTAATGTTACATTTGGCCGTGGAAGAAATCAAGGAAGAGGACAGGGAAGCGGTGTTGGTCGTGGTCAAGCTGGAATTGAGGACTGAGTATGTACACACTGTGGTCATAAAAATCACACAATTGACATGTATTGGGACTTACATGGTAAACCACCAACACAAGGAGCTAATATTGCTTCAACATAGTCAAATATTGTTCAAGGAGAGACTTCCTACAATTCATCAAGTCTTATTGCAACATTTGATGAGGCTTATCCCTTAGGTGAACCTGTTTAATTATCGTAGGCTAATTGTGATGCTCTCATTTAGAGAGTGTATCGTCTTGAAGGGGCGTCAACTACTTCCACTACTTTAGCTCAAACAAGTAGACCTTCTGCATTCCATGTGTCTACTTCCTCTGACTCTTAGGCCATTGACTCAAGAGCCACAGATCATTTGCCAAGTAATATTCACTCTTTCGATCTTTTATGAATGATAAATATCTTGGCAAGGTGAAATTAACTAATGGGACTCTAACCGCTATTTGTGGGAAGGGAAACATTCAAATTTCACATTCCCTGACATTGTCTTCTGTCCTGCATGTCCCAAACTTGTTCTCAAATTTATTGTCAGTTAATAGTCAAACAAAAAATCTAAGTTCTTGTGTAACTCTCTTTCCAACTCATTATGTCATTCAGGACTTGCTGATAAGGACATTGATTAGTGAAGCTAGTGAACAAAAAGAGTTATATGTGTTCCACTCAGGGAATCTAGAAAAGTTTATTGGGAATTGCATCATAGTTAATGAGGAAGATAAATATAAGTGGCATCTGATTGGGACATCCTTCTGATTCAGTTTTGAAAACTTTATTTTCATCTATGCTTAAGAATGGTGACAATTTGTATTTTGATTGTGACATTTGTATGTTGTCAAAACATTATCGTAGTGTTTATCCTCGTAGAAATAGAAGATTTGGTTCCATGTTTTCAATTGTTTATTCTGATGTGTGGGTGTTAGTTTTATGGTCTCAATCCATAAGATTGATGAAATAAATTGATTAATTTCTTTATTTATCAATATATTCATGCTTTCCTTTCATGAGATGAATGGTGTTTTATTACATGTTTGCACATAACTAATACGAATGACATGATAGTTCATGAGATGAACCGGAGTCCATAAGTATACTAGATGCAATACATGTGTATGGATGAGATCCACATATAGGAGACATGTATAACAAATCTTATACTTGAATATCTTCACAACCAGGGATGAGACTAGATATCTCATTTGACAAGGTTGTAGTACTTTGGTTACTATGAGATAGTGTGATTTGTCTCGATCATCAAAATGTAAGATTCTAGATCATAGTGCTCGTACATTGGATGTATTGAAGGACCATGAGAAGCACCTTATGAACACTGTCTTTACTTTAAGGTCTGCTCTCATAATTCCCTAGCAATAGGCTCTCAATCCTGAGACATTGATGAACTCAAGTTTCTATCTATTCATTTGCTTTGAGTCACCAATGAGTGAGGCCAACTGCAGGTCAATACCTCAGTATCTTGGGTACGTAGTAGTAGGACTGTGAGAATATTTAATGGTCAAGATGGAATCTATCTCTATTATCCCATTGTGCCAATTAATGGATTTATCATTAGTAAGTGTACACCCATCTCAATTAAGAGTTAATTGGATGGTACTAATGATTGCTATAATTAATTGGAGCTCAAGAATAATAAGATATGGATCTAAATTGGTGGGATAGTCTGTCCAATTGATTCATGGATAATGATAGAGGGGCCTACTTGTAGCAATAGGGAAGTTTAGGATCTTCATGTAATTTATTCCTAAGACTAGAGTTCAATTGCATTTATTTAGTGGAGTTATTTGCAGTTAATCGCGGGCCCAGATTGTACATGAGATCTGGGGTCGCGGTGTCCCAGTTGGAGCCAGCTTTCTATGGAATCCCTAGTGGTCCCAATGCTAGCCCAAGATTGGATCATTACTAATTCTATTTGAATTCAAAAGGGAAAACTATTATTTCTATTTGAAGTGAGACTTCTAATAGTGGTAATAGTAGGAATAGTGAGTTACTAATTATTATGGAAGTTGGACTTCTAATAATAAACAAAGAGGAGGTTGCTTAGATTATAAATAAGAGAAAAAAGGAGGACTGGACGTCCATGCATATTCCATCCCTTGGAATTCGCGCCCAAGCCCATTCAAGTGCAAGAGTTGCACATCTTCTCTCTCCTTCTTCTTCTGGTTTCTCTTCTAGTATCCCTTTGAGGTTCTAGTTAGTTTTTCTCTTGAAGATTCCACCATCTTCTTTGAGAAAACAGATCTGAGATGGGTCATAGCGTGGAAGACGATTGGGTCTTAGAGATTCCTATTTGATACGTGAAAGAATTTCATCATCAAAGAAAGGAACAACTTCTCCCTTAGAGCACAACCGAGCTCCATAGGTATAATCTACTTCCTTGTATGTTGTGGATTTCGTGGTTGCTTGTTTGCTGCTATTTCTATCTTCTAAATAGAGTTTTCTACTGTACATGATCATGAGAAAGAGGACGTGGATCCTGGATTGGGTTTTGTAGCCTTTTGGATGGTTGATCCCTGAGTCAAGTGGGTCAAAAGCTTTGAAAACCTATCCTAGAGGCCCACCCACTTCCAACAGTGGGGTCTTGCACCCAATACTCCTACTGGTTATCGTTATCATGTCCCATTTATAGATGATGCATCTTGGATGACTTGGGTTTATTTATTGCAAACTAGGGATTGAGTATTATCTACCTATAAAATTTTCCATGAATGGGTTAAGGCTCAATTTCAAACCAAAATTCATATTTTTTGACATGATAATGGACAAAAATGCTTGTCTAAAGATTTTCTTAAGTATGTGTAAAGTGAAGACAAAGTCTCAGACAACGTGTCCTTACACTCCAGAGCAAAATGGAAAGGCCGAGAGAACAAATCAACATCTTCTTGAAGTTACAAGAGCCTTACTTTTTGGTACGTTGACTCCCAAGTCTTATTGGCCTGGTGCTGTTTTTACTACATGTTACTTGATTAATAGACTTCCAACTAAAGTGTTAAATTGTCTGTCTCCTATTCAATTTTATTCGAAATTTTACCCTGTATCAGATATTCCATTGAAAATCTTTGGTTGTGTTTGCTATGTATATAATCAAAACCTAAATAAGAATAAGTTCTCTGATATGATTGTTAAGTGTGTTTTTCTAAGGTATTCTTCATCTAAAAAAGGATATAAGTGTTTTGATCCACATACAAAGAGAAAATATGTGTTTATGGTGTTACATTTTTTGAAGATGTTCCTTATTTCTCAAGCAAAGGGAAAAGTCTTTTGTCTAGTGAACCAAATGATATTGTCCTTCATACTCTTGATAGTGTACCTGGAAAAATGCATCCTCAAAGGGTGTTTGGATTAGATAATACCACCAATGATGAGCTGGCCTTAGAACTACCGCGATTAGATAAACCTTTACAAGTTTACTCAAGACGAACATCGCGTAACTCTTTCTTCACTACTCCACAGGATCAAGTGGACTCGGACAAAGGTAACTCTATTTCCTCACCCCATTTGGCTACTTCTTCTTAATGATACTTCTCTTGTTGTTGCTTACTCCATTTCAAGTCCTTCATTGCAGCTCCCTATTGCCCTCAGTAAAGGAAAATTTTCTAGCACTTTTAGTGAATATCATCCAAGTGAAAACTTCATTTCCTATCATTCTATCTCTCCATCTCGTCGGGTCTTTATTGTTGCAATTTCGTCGGAGTTGGTGCCCACAAGCTTTGCAGAAGCATCTCGTCATCCCTCCTAAAGAAAGGCAATGGAAGAAGATATGGAAGCCCTAGAAAAAAAATCAAACTTAGTAATTGACAAATTTACCAAAAGGGAAGAAACATGTAGGGAGTAGATGGGTGTACACAATTAGATATAATCCTAATGGGAGTGTTGCTAGACACAAGGCGAGATTAGTAGCTAAAGGTTTCACACGGACCTATGGTGAAGTCTATTATGAAACATTTGCCCCGGTCTCAAAGCTTGGTTCAGCTCATGTGGCTATTTCTATTGCTGCTAATATGGGTTAGTCATTGTATCAGTTAAATGTTAAGAGTACATTTCTTCATGGAGACCTTAATGAAGAAGACTAGATGTCCTTGCCACCCAGATTTGTTTGTAATGGGGAGCAACAAAAAGCGTGTCGGTTGAAAAAGTCCTTTTATGGACTAAAGCAGTTCCTAGAGCATGGTTCCAAAAATTTAGTGGTGCTCTTTTGAGTATTGGCTTTCGTCGATGTACTTCAAATTATTCCATGCTTACTAAAAGAAGGGGATGAGGAACCATTAATGCATGTCAATGATGTTGTGTTGACTAGAGATGATCAAATTGGAATTCTCTAGTTAAAAAGACGCTTGGGAATAACCTTTGAAATAAAGGACTTGGGTTATTTGAAATACTTTCTAGGAATTGAAGTTTTAAGATCACGTATAGGGATTTGCCTGTCTCAACGCAAATACGCCTTAGATCTTCTCCGCTTAATTGGTACTTTGGTACCCAAGCCAGTTGATACACCTATTGAGGTGGGTCATAAATTGTCCTTAGAGGATGGAGATTTACTTGAAGGTGCTCAAATGTATCGTTGGCTTGTCGATAAAAAATCATTTATCACACAATTACTTGGCCATATATATTACAAGATGTTAGTATGGTGAGCCAATACATGCATGCTCCTCGAACTTCCAATTTAGATTCAGTAAAACGTATATACTATGGAATGTTAAGAGCTCTCCGATAAAATGGCTCTTTTACAGATCTCATGGGCATCTGTATATTGTTGACTATTTAGATGCGGATTGGGCTGGTTCGCTTGATGATAGACGGCTAACAACAGGGTAGGGTACCTTTGTTGGGGTGAATGCAGTCACTTGGAAAAGTAAGAAGCAATCTATGGTAGAAAAATCGAGTTTTGAAGCCGAATATCAAGCAATGGCAAAAATCTCTTGTGAACTTGTATGGTTAAGGAGCCCTGAAAGTGAATTGGCTTTAGTGTGAATGAGTCTATGCAAGTGCATTGTGACAATCAAGCCGCCATCTATATAGCTTCCAATGTAGTGTTTCATGAAAGGACTAAGCACATAGAGATGGATTGCGATTTTGTTCAAGAAATTGTTACTTTAGGACTGATAAGTACAACTTATGTGAGGTTAGAAAATAAACTAACAGACATGTTCACTAAAGCGTTGTCGAAGAATCGGATAACTACCATCTTAGACAAGCTAGGCATGATTGATATCTATACTCTAGCTTGAGGGGAAGTGTTAGAAATAATAAAATATGAGAGAGGTTTCTTTGTGATTTTCTAAGTTGCGCTTTCTTGTAATACGTTGAAAATATTATGTTTTAATGTTTGGCTTAGCTCTCGATTAGGGGGCTAGAACTCCTTTTCCGCATTTCCTCTCATCTTAGGTGGAACACGCCAATTCACGCCCCAATTCTGAATGCCGAGTTTACCACCAAAGTACCCGAACTTGGCGCGCTACTTTATGAAAATCCAAGAACTTCCAAGATCATAGTCCGCATTGAGGTCCAATTTAAAACTTTTGAAATAATATAATGATCAATGGTTAATTTTGGAAGCATAAGAAAGATAACAGAAACAATATTAACAATAGCGGAAGCGTAAGGTTCCGAATCAATCATATATCAAATATAGCAGGGCATCTGTCTACTAATCTCAAAGTAAGAATATAGTCTGTACATATCAGATGAATAAGAACCCCCTACTCATAACAAAAGTCACTCAAAACCCAAAAAGGAAAGTGCACTCAAACCCCAAGTGCAGGCTCTCTAGTCTCCAACTTGACCTCCTGGTCAGCCGATCCCCATCCGCAGTCTCCAGCTACTGGCGTCTCGACAAGCGCGTCATCTTTGGGTTTGGTGATAATACCTAAGCACCAAATAATGGGTCAAATTTATGGATTTGGCAAGGCACAGCATACAATTAACATATAATGTATGCATCAAAGAGAATATAGACGATAATAGTATCATAAGAATAGTAACAGTATAAATGCTAGGCAGTTAAGCAAGTCACAACGAATAGAATCAGTATGAAAAGTAAAGCATTTAGTCTAACCAACACAACGTGGCACATTCACACTGATGGACCCGTCTTTTTCTTCTTGCCTTCCTCCGTCCTAGGTCCGCCGGGGTGCGGCGGGGTGAAGAGAAAAAAAGTGCAAGCATCAACATTTTTGTACGGGTATGCCAGATTTTCTATTCTACTTGGAATTTGAAATGGTGATCCGGAGATTCACCTTCACAAGTAGAAAGGAAATCAAACTTTTTTTCTAACTTTCCATTGCACATATATTTAAAGAAAGAGACAAGATTTTAAAATGCCGTGAGAGGCGATTTTGTTTAGTTTGCCGTGAAAGGCAGTTTTGTGCCTAGAAGGCGATTTTTCCATGAAAGGCGATTTACAAATCTTATAATAGTGAAAGACAAGAATTGTGATTTTTTTGTCTCTTTAAAAAATACAAAATACAATAGAAAAGAAAGAAAGAGGGATCTGACTTCTCAGGAGATTGTAAGGACTCGTTTAGATCGACGGTCGCGAGTCATGTATGGACTCCGCCATCGTCCTTCAGATGAGAACACTTTGATGCTTTTGATTCACTTGGCTTGGCTTGGCTTGGACCTCGGATTTTTAGAGGACAAAGACCAAGGGAAGGTCCTATATCCAATAAAAAACTAAGTAGACGGGCTGAAAAGCCGCAACTAGGCCATGTTGGATAGAATAAGAGGGGAGACCTTGGGGGGGGTGGCCCCCCAAGGGACTTCAATCACCTTGTAATGTTTGCAGCAGAGTTTCTTCAGGGCAGGAGAGCTACTTTGTGCAGAGAATTCTTCAGAATAATTTTCAGGACGATTTTTCAGGACCCCTTCTCTTTGGAATGACCACCTATTTATAGGCTTTTGGTAGCCATTAGGAGGGGTTTATGGGCATTAATGGCATTAATGCTCCATGATGGGAGGAGTTACAAGATTTAATTTCATAATTTTGTAACTCCTTTTTTTTGGATATTGATTGGCGATGGAGAATCATGGGCATTTAATCTCCATGATGATGAAGGTTTCATGATTAATTACCGTGATTAATCTCCATAATGATAGGAGTTACATGGTTAATTGCCATGATTAATTGGACTTGTGACTCCCATTTGCTTGCTTCTGATTGGGCCGTCCAGAATAATGAGTTAATGATCGTATTAACTTGTCATAAACGGGTCAATTAACAGCATTAATTGGTCGCCCAGTCGCTTGAAGAGTCGCGGGCCGCGCCGCGTCTTTTGGAATTCTTATTGCGATGATCATCAATGGATCCGCATGTTGTTTGATGTTGGATGACAATGCAAATTCAGACATTGGTTGATATCAATGGGCTGGCAACATCTGTCCAGTCGATTTCTCGATCAGTCTAGCAGAAAGTGTGCTTTCTTGGTCGGCCGGTTGGCGATTTTGGAGTGTCCAATGATGATCGAATGATTTTGATGGCGGATCCGTGATGTTGACGAAGATCGACGGATATCATGCCTCAAAAATCAGAATTTCAGAAAATCACAGGGACCAAACATTGCGAAACGCCAAAAGAACCCAAAAAAGTGGGTTTCTGGGAAAAATCCGGCTACTCAGATCCTTATGGTCGCCGGCGACCATGCACCCATGGTCGCCAGCGACCATGGGCTTTTGGTCCCATTTCGGCCGTCATTCGGTCGCAGTTTTTCCGTCTTTTTCACTTCTTTTTTCTTTTATATTTTTCCTGACATTTCTCCTCATTTATTGGCTTAATTCCATTGAAGAAAACCTGTCGAGAAGCTGTGCAAATCAGGGCACAAAGTTTCCTATTTTTGGAAAAGCCGAAGACTTCGTAGTTGATTTTCCGCCAAGAGTTGAAACTCGGTCAAACGATGTTAAAATGACCTGAAATTTGAGGTGAAGCTTCCTAAGCATTAGATAGGACCAACCATGGGCTTTTATTTGAGTTTGAAGCCGTTTGGGGTCCCATCGATGCTAGACTTGATTTCACCGTGCAAAAGATGTCAAGCTTTGATGTACAGTCATCCGATGTCTGATTGACCTGAAATTTGACAAGGAGCCTATTGGAGTCCTTTTGAGATGATCTATTAGCTCCGATTTGGATGTCATGGTCCCGGGGAGCTTCGCCGCCGGTAGGCTTGATTTTGCTTCGAAGCGTCAAAGCTAGGTCAAACGTTGTCGGAATGACCTGAAATTTGACGTGCAGCCCTTTGGAAGCATGTAGAAGCTATTCATGTGCTTTGTTTGATGAGTGGCGGCATCGGAGGTTCTCGCCGCTGAGAGGCTTAATTTCGCCTTTGGAGAGTTGATGGAGGGTCAAACGATGTCGGTTTGACTTAAAATTTGGCGTGGAGCCTTTTGGAGGTATTTTGAGACCATCCATAGGCTCTGATCGAGGATTTGATGTCTTCGACACTGTCGCCGCCGGGAGCCCCTGCTCAACCGTTGGAAGATTGAAGTTAGGCCAAATGGTGTCGAAATGGCCCGAAACTTCATGTATACGCTTCTTTTGGCCATTTTGAAGGATCTTGCAGTTTTTGTTTGATTCTGACAGGATCTGATGCTTGAAGCAGCTTTGTCTGTTTGTAATAGGATGCGGCTCCATGTAGCTTTTGATGTTGAGGAGGCAAAGTGACATTTTTTGTGTCAACACACGCGAGCTAGACACCGTAGGATATTATGTCGCAGCCCTCCTATATAGTAAGCCAATCGCGGCGGGGAAATAAAGTAAGAATGAAATGGATGACAAGCCCCACCAATAATAACAATAATATCAACACTCTCACACTCAATAGACCGGAACTAGAATCGCACCATCTGTCTAGCCATAGCTCATCATGATAGCTTTAATCCATAACCAATATAGCTCTCACAAGTGATGATCAGTCCAAAGGCTAGGCTTATAACAATTGAGTGAATATTAATGCCGACTCAAGGAAATAAGTAAATGTCTGTGTCCTTCTGGGCTTGTCTTGTGTGAGCAAGGTCCTGTTAAGTCCATAAGAGGTCCAAGGTATAGGTCCAATCCACAATTACAATCCAAGTCCAAGTCTATCATCAAATCCATTATTAAGGCCCAACAATGCCAAGGTCTTAGTCCAAACAGTCCAAGTATAATATCAATGTTCAGTTCAATAATATTCAGTCCATTCCTATTCTTAAATAGGTCACAAATCCACAATAACAACCATCCTCAATCTAAAGTATCATAACCATCCATTCTTAGGCTATATGATGGCCCGCCTATCCACAGACAAGGGTCAATAATCACCAATCCACAACACCGGGTCACCACTAGATAATTCTAGGTTCAAGTCATGCAATTTCTATTTAATTAACACGTACTAACAATAGAAAAGATGCAAGAGCGACAGCAATAAATCAAATATTATAAATCTCCAAAAACAAGCCAATCAGTGGGAAATAACAAAGGTCCAACCCAAGTAATGGCCCCCTTTTCAGGTCCAGGTCCATGTCAACCAATTCAATTCCTCAATGGAGTTTCAGATGCCAAGGAAGTGTATTTTGGTGCTCTTGAAGTTACAGCATCTTTTACAATGTTTAAAGATCAAATCAAAATCCAATCAATACACTAGACCCTACTTTAGTGGGCCCTATGAGTCAAGGTTGAGCCACACCATTGACTCATGCTAAGCACATCAATAGAAGCCCATTTGAATGGTCAATGGGCCCCATAATCATCAAAACATCAAAAACTGCAAAACTGGAAACTTACAGTTTGTAGTGTATCTGGTTAGCATCATCAAAGGGGATGTCGACCGAGTACACTGGAAAATTCAGTATTCTAACTCCCAGGTCGACATCTAATGCAGTGTGTAAGACCCCGACCCCTAATTTCCAGAATTAGTGTTGATTATGTTGTGGATTAGTTCTCTAAGTTGGATTAGTGGCTGTTTGGTTGAGTTCGTGAGTTAGAATGACTTTTCATTAGCTTTGGAGAGTTTTGAGAGTTAGTGAACCTAGTTCGTGACCATAGGGTCCTATTTGTTTTCCGTAGTCAGCGTGGGGAAGGTCTTCGTGATTCCCAAAATTTCCATTTTAGCTTCATTTGACTAGTCTCATCATTCCCTACAACTTTCATGTTCACTCCGTACCCATTCGAAGATCCGAAAATCAGTTTTTCCAGTCCTGGGGGCAAATCGGTTTTTTCACATTAAATATGGACCCAAATTTTGAAATCTCAGAACCATGTCAAAGGTATATTTTTTTAAAACTAAATTTTATGAGAAACATTTTCCCCTTGTTCGTGGATCACATTTGGTGCTCAGAAATCGATGTCTTATCCTTGGCAAGTTTTAAGTGTGGTTGGGCCTACTTCCACCCATTATAAAAGCACCACCCTCCTCTCCTTCTCCCTCATTCGTTCCAGCCCAAAGGAGAGCTCTGCAACTGAGCTCTGCTCTCCCTTTTCTTCTTGGTTTGTCTTCCCCAATCATGGAGGAACCCTTGCCAAATGGAAGACCTAAGCCCACCATCACTCTCCTCTCATTCTCCTCTCCCTATTGGTGTTTTTCTTGTTCAAAGGAAGCTGGGCAGCCCCTTCTCCAAGCTTCTTCTTGTTGATTGATGGCCCCAGAGGTAAGGACTCATTTCCATTTTCTTATTTGTGCAATGGCATCCCCTAATGTTCTATTTCCTATCTTTGTTTGTGCCCATTCCTAGTCTTTCCTTGTTTGCCATTTTTAAGGCTCTAAGCCAGGTGCATTTGGGGGTTTCTTGTGTTAGGTGTGTTAAAGTCTAATTTGATGAGTTAGAGGCTAATTGGGGAGCATTGGAGACTAAGGCAAGTGACTTAAATGTGATTTGTTTTAAGCATGCTAATTTTCATGAATATATGTTTATGGATTTTAGGGCTAATCTCATTTGATTCCTTGTTGTACTTTTAATTAGTTTTTGTATAAGCATGTTAGATGGTTTCTCCCATTTAATTGAGCTTTCTATCAAGTTTCAGATTTTTGTTTTATGTTATAGTATTCTTGTTGGGAATGGGCTATTTTATGGTTGGGTTTGGTGATGGATTTACATGAGTGAAATGGATTGAATTTATGGAGGATGAATGTGGTTTTTGATGGGGCTATTTCTATGCAGGGAATGGTAGCAAAAGGGACTTGAAGAAGGGGGAGAAAACAAGCCCTAAAAGCCATGGAAAAATGGAGCCTGGCAGAGTTGGCTTGAGCCAACCCAGGGTTTGCTCGAGCCAACCCTCTCAGAACCTAGCTTGAGACAACCATAGGTTCGCTCAAGTCAACCCCTCGCAGAAGCGAGTTGGCTCAAGCCAACCCTGAGGTTTGCTCGAGACAACCCACCTTTTGGCCTGGGTCTTGTGTGGTTCCTAGAAATTGTTTTAATCATGGGGAGGTGGATTGTTTTGGATCCTAACCTCAAATTGGACCATGCATGATTGTATGGAGGAAGAAATGGGAGAAAGGATATGCCCTTGTGGGGAATCCAAGCATGAAACACGTTAAGACTCCGTTAAAATTGGATAACGTGTAATAGAAACTTGGAATGCCGCCAAACCTTGGGAGCACCAAATAATATAAAACCCAGCAATCGAGAGTCTATGTGCATGTTATACCAAATGATGCGGTCTCAGCATATCTATGGGATGTGCGCGTGTCGAAATTGACCATTGAGCCTGGATTCGCCCGAAAACATGATTTTATTTGCATTATTCAGTTGTGCTTGTCCGAAAACTTCAATTTTAAGCCCGTTGGATTTATGTTCCGTCAGTTTTGCCCATTTGGGCTAGTTATCACCGGATTTTACTCGTTTTGGCTAAAACATTCAATTTTAGTTAGTTTTGCCCATCTTTGATTAAAAATAATCAGCTTTGGACTATTTAGCTTATTTTGACTTAAATTGAACAATTTTGGTATTTCGTTCGTTTAGCAAAAACAATCAGTTTTTTCAATTTGTGTGACCCTGTGAGCTTTTATGTGTACCTTGGGAGGACCACTCTTTACATTAGTGTGTGCCTTGACTTATCCTGTTCGAGTAGTTCCTCATCATATTTTGCATGTTCGTTCGTTTTTTATTTGTGAGTCTTCACCACTCAGCTTGGGCCACCTCGTCGGCTTGATCCACCGGCTTGAGGTCCTAATCAATCTCTTAGCCAACTGCAGCTTGGGTTTCCTTAGCGTGTTATTTGCCCAGTTCCACGGTCAATGCCTAGTGTGTAGCCAGCTATACCAGTCCATATATGTGCTTAGTGTGCTCCTATCAGCTCGTGTACCAAAGACTATGTATTATGCTTAACGTGCTCGTCACCTAGTATGCTAGAGACTATGCACATATGCTTAGTGTGCTCTGTCACTTCGGTGATGGAGAATTTAGCTTGTGTGGTTACCAATCTATCGATGTGCTTTGCTATCCACTCGACTTCTTTTTCTAGCACATTTTATCACCCCGCTTATGCCCCGCTGATCAAACCCCAAGTGTAGGGTGCGATTGTAGTAATAATCTGGTAAATCCAGGTCGATCCATAAGGAGCAATGCTTTTTAAGAAACTTTCCGACTTTAACCTATCCTAAATAATCACTAAATCTGGCCTAAATGGAAACTAATTAAATTACAAGAAAATTCCTAAAAACCAAAAATTAACAATTACATCTTTCCAAATAAAAAATAAATATAAACTAAGTAAAGAAACCTAGTTTATTCAAGCCCATTCTAACTATAACCTGCAAAAGTAACAAACTCATCAAAACAACCAATTTTATATAAGATGAATAAAAAAAACTTCCTAAAGCAAATTACAATGTAAATATGAATGGTTTATGAGATCCTGCATGAAAAAAAATGCAATCCTAGACAAGGTCCTAAAAATCTGGTGCATGCTGAAAATTTTAAGTATGGAAACTATTACAGGCCCAATTTTGCTGGATTGTACGACTGGCCTAAGATGATATAAACCTAAATCTAATGGTTGTGATCGATATTCTGACAATGCATGAACACAACAAAAAAAGAAGAATAAAAAAAGGACTTAAAACGAAAAAGATATGATCACCCAAAGATGCCTATTTGAACTGTTTTGTACTGGAAATCTGTTCGCAGGCTGTCCAACTACCCCTGTTTGGGCCTCTGGTTGACACGATTCTCGAGGTTATTTTTGGCTGACATTTTGGGGTTTCAAAGTCCTATTATCATACTTTAAATCTGCTATTTTTCATACCAAAATATTCACGTTTACCTGGTTTTTAAATCATGCACTTTTGTAACACAGTTGGATCAATTCTGCTGAAACAGTGTAGAATTTTTCACAATTCACGTACCAGGTCCGAATTTAGTCTTTCTTATCAGTTGATAATATTGTGATTTCAGCAACAAAACATTTTCTAATGCAATTTCTAGATATGATGCATGCAAAAAGACACTTTCCAACCATATGTTATACAAATAACAAGAATAGAAAGTTTCAACTAAACATAGAAAGATGCAAGTTGTAATCTCTAAATCTAGAATTTGTAAATAAAATAATCAGAATATTAACTTAAATAAAAAAAAAAGGGGTGGAAAATAAAAAGCAGAAAAGTAGCACCAAAGATCTAGAAACTAGACAATCCTACAAGTATTGACAATGCAATGATGAAGTCCTCTCTTCTCAAAGTAGGAAAAAATTATGCAAGTGATTTTTTGATGTCTCTCTACCTTTAATCAGTTTATTTTATTTTTGAAATCCTAGATCTAATCATGTGAAATATTGTCTCCAATCAAAACACATAAAAGAACTAGAAAAAAGAAAATTAAACCACTTACATAAACAAGCAGAATCAATCCAAGTAGTATCTTTATTCCTTGATCTTGAAATACAAAAAAATGAAGATTCTCCTCTCTTCATCATTCTCTCAACCTGATCTCTCAATCTATGTCTAAAGAATTAGAAGGGAGAAGAAGAATAAAGGGATTAGAGAGAAAGGGTGGATGGGAATGGAATGGAAAGAGAGCCTCCAAGCTATTACACAAGGTGTTGCACCTCCAGCACCTCTTCATGGGCTGATTTTATTGTGTGTGATGCCTCCTCTTTTGCTAAGAATATCCTTTCTTTTAGGGACTTGTTTCCTAAGGTGTAAAGATTTCTTGCTTAGGCCTCAAGCTAGGCTTCACACTTGGAAAAAATTTGACATTGTAAGGATTTGTTGTTAATTGCAATTCCTTCGAGAACAATCACTTCCTTGTAGAGTCATAAAATATCTCTCAAGAATAGCAAGTGGTGTGGGTGAAAGAAACTTTCCAAATATTGAGATTTCTTGCAATTCCCGACTAAAATTATAGCAGACAACTTCCTGAGGTCATATCTCCCTCAATATAGCTCTGATTTATGTAATCTTGCACTCCACGGATATCTACTCGAAAAGAGCTTTCGAACGGTACCTAGATTGCACTGATCTGACACTCGGTTTGAGAATAATGCCCTTTTTAAGTTACTGTCTCTGAAAAATCCAGGAATAATTGTGCACAAATGGAGGCTTCTATGTTGGCATGCAATGGGGTGTATGGGACCCATGTTGGATGTCCAAGGCATGCTTATTTGACTCTTCTTTGACCTCTCTTCTCAGATTTCATCAATGTGGGTCCCATGTTGATTTCTCCTACAAATTGGAAGAAATAAATTCAACATTAATTATGTGTAAGAAAATAAACATGAATCATGCATGGGACCCTACATGCCTAATGATGCACCCAAATGACAAACTTTCCAAAAATAACACATGGGGCCAAAAATAGTAGGTATGCATTGATGAAACCAAAAACTTAATGAGAAAAACTTAATTTCACAAAAATCATGCAATTCAATGAATTTGGACCAATTTTGACCATTTTCCCAAACATATCCCCAAATACTTGTAATCATGAAATTAAGTACAGTTTTATGCAATTAAACATAATTAAGTCCATAAATGCTAATGAAATGATGACCTAATTTGTAGACTTATCACCCGCTACGTTAGCTCGATTTATACATGTTTTTACTTGGTGATTTCAGTTTGAGACCACGTCATGTTTTATATACACATCATGTTGTAAATGTACTTTATATTCACTCGCAACCCTTATTTAAATACATGTTTTGTCAGATATTCATATTTTATACACGTTTTAAATATATGAAACTTTTGATCAAATAACATGATTTATCACACGTTATATTAATCAGTACATTTATTACCCGTCTCAGTCACCTGCGAGACTGTCGTGTCTGACCCTATTCGTTTGGTGCTCAAGGTAGTGCATGTGTTGGCCGTGGAGCCATGAATTTGCAGGTTTGTAGTGTCGGCGATCATGGAGACATTGAACTTAACATCGGAGCTACATCATATTTGGCATAGCATTTTATTTAGCATGTTATTTGTATGGCTTTTGTTAGCCTTTTCTTTAAAATCTTAATTAATACATATTGATAATTGTAACTTGAATATGTGGGAAATAAATTAGCCTGTTACTGTCAACTCTGTACTTTGTTGTGATGGTTTGTTCCAGTCTAATATGAGCCTTGATATGATAGTTGTATGCTGGTGGTTGAGTGCGACACGGAATTCGATGGCCACGGGCCTCGGGTTGCAACACCACGAAAGCTTCCGCGAAATATTTAGATTGTGTTAGAATTTGTTATCCTCACACACGCGGATCTTGGAGAAATGCAACTTTTACTTAATCCCAAATTCAAGCTCCCCGAGGTCAGGCCCCTGCAGAAGTCCAGTTTCGAGGTGTGACATAGTGTGTCTGGTCGACATCATGGCTTGGATGTTGACCGCACACACAGGAATTTCTGGACATTCACCTTGCAAGCAGAGTGTTAGACTTTGTCATTATGCAGTGTGTCGGGTCAACAACATGGCTTGAATGTCGACCGAGTACACTGGAATGTGAGCTTGAATGAGATTTCCAGTTCCTAGTTTCAACTCCGGAATTTCTTTGTATTCGGCCAACATCATACAGAAGATGTCGTTTGGGTACACTAATTTTCTAGGACAGAGAGAAATCAACTCCCAGCTATTTTTCTGAAGTTCCTTTGTATCCAGTCGACATCACCCTTAGGTGTCAACCAGGCATACTAGAATTCCAAAATTCTGGAGTTTCTTCCATTCAATCCAGTTTCCATCAAAACTCCAGCCAATCTCGTCCATTCATCATAGAAACATAAACAAACATTAAAATCACTTCAATCATAATCAATCTATCCTCAATTGGGCCATTGATATTCCAAAGGAGAGATCTCATCCATCAATGGCCAAAATCAAGAAAACAAGCTCAAACGGTAGATCTATGCAATCAAACATTCAATTGAATTGAAATTGTAGAATTAAAAAAAGAAAAACATGCTCTCTATGCTAAATAGGTATATTGTACTTGCCTCTAATCCAATAGCAATGAAAATAAAAGAAATAGAGGAATTCAAGGTCCAAGTAGAAATCCAATAACTCAGCCAATCCAAAAATCCAGATCTAAGTAGATCTACAAATCTTAATCCTAAAACCACAAGGGAATCGCAATAGGGAAAGGAGATCTAGAGAGACAAAGAGAGAATTCTAGGGAAATTAAACTAGAAGAAGAGAAGTACCTTGATTTCTAGAAAGATGAGAGATCCTTGGAAGATATAAGATCAGTAGCTTGTAGTAGTTCTTCTTTTTGCTAGGAGTTTAGATCTAGGGTTTCTAGAGAGAGAAAGGGCTTGGAGGAAAATGAGAGAAATTGGAGGGACAATGAGAGAAAAGAGAGAAAAGAGAGGAAAATGAGAGATGAGAGGATGAGGCGCGCTTGGGATGGGAGGGGTTCTTTTATAGTTTTGTGTTGGAAAGGAAGTTACTAAAATGTCATTCCTTAGTTAGTTATAAACTAGGATAATTACATGGGCTTTTAGGTCATTTTAGGGGAAATGGAAATATTCTCATGTGGAAACCCTTCTTATTCATTCTAGTTACTAGCTAGGGCCTCTAACTAACTAACAAACTCCTACAATTACTATAGACACTTTATGAAACCTATAAAATACAAAAAGGAACTAAATCATAAAAATTAGGCTAAAATACTAATAAAATACTACACTACCTTTACTAATCCCTACTAATTAGCATAATTAGATATAGAATACTATAATTTACATAATTCAAACAAAAGTGAGGGTCCACAAGGGGTGAGGCCTCACATCAGGAATTCCATGAACATATCCCAAAATAAATTTTATCTTTTTTTTTATAAAATATGTCAAGTTTTATTAATGGGTTAAAAGTTCTCTTTTGATTATGATCAAGTAGTAATTAATAAGACTAGAAAAACAAGGTAGCTTTGTAATTTTGAAAAACATAGGTGGTAACATCTAATTTCCACTTAGATGTCATTCTTTAAAAAAAAAAAAAAAAGGAGAAATGGAGAAGGAAATAGAAAAAGAAAAAAAAATTATTTAAGAAACTACATTCCATAAAATTCTCTAAAGAAAGTAGGCTTTTGTTGTTCATTCAAATAGTGGATTTTTCCTTCCTCTTCTCTTTCTAGAAATAGAGTAGGAGAGAGGGCATGAAATAGGAGTGTTCCTAACTGTGTCAATTTGATCGTCCAAATAAACCAGTGGGAATGGATAGGAATAATCATTTGGCCATCATCCTGATGGATTATCTGGTAAGCTTTAGTAGTAGGTTGGCAAGGGTTAGAACTTGTTGGCCATGATCAATAACATTGTACTCCATAGCTTTTGGTATGGGCACCTCCTAAGCATCTTCCAAGAAACCTGAGTCAATGAAGCTCAACTTAGAAATAGGTTCCATATCTAGGGTAAAGGCCATTGAATTTACAGGGGAGGCTTGGGGAAGAGTCTGGCTATCATTTGAAGTTACCAAATTTTGGAGGCTGGGAATATCAGCAACTCTTGAAGCAAAAGCTCACAGGAGAGTTAGAATGCAAAGCATAGTTTAGAAGAATACTGGTGGGGCATAACTTTGGTAGAGTTTGAGTTCTTAGGAAGGTCACAAACAACCTTAGAAAGATCTTTAGGCCAGCAAGAGTCAAGAACCTTAAATGAATCATAGTGGTCATTGAGTAAGAATGGGAAGAAGACCATCTCAATTAGAGACTGTTGTGGTAGTTGTGGTAGTAGGAAGAGGAAGGATTCCATCAGAAAAATCAGCTAGGACAAGGATTGTGGAGTTGGATCTAGAGGGAATAAAGGCCTTAAGGCCATTGGTATGCTTGTTTTTTGGTATTAGGGAAGAGTAGGACGTTTACCCTTAACGAGCCCTATGCACAACTCTCGTACTAAATTGCAATTCCTTCACCATTTCGCCTTCCAAATTGACCTTGATGTTGTTTGGCATGGGCATGGAGGGGTCCATGTTGACATAGATCCTACCAAACATGAGAATCCTTTGGGAAGTTATGATTTCATCTAACTTGATAGGAGTTGAAAGTTCCAACTTACTAGAATGGGTGCTAGTCTAAATAACTAATGCACAGCAGATGTAACCAACCAAATAAGCTAGAAGTAGAAAAGCTATCTACCAATCACACACCACAAGAAGGTCGACACAATTTTTAATATGGAAACCCTATGTTGGGAGAAAAAACAAGATAAAAAAAATCTCTATTGAACGGTTACAAGATATACTCACAGCTCACTTATACCAGTCAAAACGTAGACCTAAGTACTGTAGTTCTTCTTGTACGACTGTTAGACCCCGACCCAAGATTAGCTCAATTAGTGTTAATTAAATGAGTGTTTGATCTTAAGAGGGCTTAGTGTTAGTTGGATTAGAAATTGAGTTGGTTTGGTCTTATAAATTAGCTTTGGAAATTTTGAGAGCGGTTAGTGTTAGTCAGACACGCTCAGGGAGGCCCTGAGTGTACGTGTAAGCTTGGGAGGAAATTCTTGTTTTCCAATTCTAATCGTGATTTCGATCTCATTTGAATGATTTTATTTCATTTTACAACTTTTATTTTCAGCCCGTCTGTGTTTGAGGCCCAGAAATCCAAGTTTTGGCCCAAACAGGGTAAAAATAACTTTTTACACCAAATATGGACCCAATTTTCGAAATCTCAAAACTATGCCAAATTTATATTTCCTAGAAACTAGATTTCTCAATGATCAATTATGTCTTCTTCGTCGATTTCATCCGGGGCCCGCAAGTCGATGTTTTAACCATTACAAGTTTTGAAGTCAATGGGGCCCACAAACCCATTTGACATAAGTCATCTCCTCTCTCTCTCTCTCACGTCAGACTCATTTCCTGCAACTCCTTCTTCTTGGGTGAGAACCGAGAAGGAACTCTTCTTCCTCTTGTATGCACTAGCGAAAGAACTCCAAATCAAGACCTGAGCATTCCCTCTTCTTCCTCTCATCTCAAGCTTTCTATAGCTACCATTTTCTTGGTGATTCCAGCTGGGCTTCAACTCCATTTTCTTCTCTTCTCTTTGTTAGACAAGCTCCAGGTAAAGGCTCTTCTTCCCTTCTCTAATGGAGCCTTTGGAACCCATTCTTCTAACATGCAACACCCATTTCGAAATGGGTCCTTGCTTTCATATTTTTGTGGATTTTGAAAGGTTTTCCATGGGGTTTTGTAGGGGTTTTGATTCAGCTCGTGGGATAGGATCTTGAGGAGGTTTGCTTTGCATTTTGTTGGATCAAGGCAAGTGATCAATCTAGGAGTAATGTTGGTTGTGTGTTATGGATTGTGTTTGCATTCATGTATAATGTTCCATTTTATAAAAATTGAAAATCATGTTATCTTAGACTCCTTATGTTTGTTTTAATCACATCTTTTGTATTGGTTTTGCTTGCTTTCCAAGTCTCTGAAATTTTTATTCTTGAGATGAAGTAATGCTTCATTGGTCAATGGATTGGTTTTGATAAATGGTTTGAGATGTATATGTTAGATTGCAAATGTTTACATGAACCCTTGGAGAGCATGGAGGCTCAGGGGATGTGTAGGGATTTGACAAAAGAATGAAAGAAGTGAAATGGGAAGCAGAATGTGAGAAATCTGAACTTAAACTGAGCTGCCGCGCAGGGTCGATCTGTTGGCAATCAGCTGTCGACCAGCCGACAGGTGACCGATAGCCAATCAAACCAGTTCGGTCCCAATTCTAGTAGCTTGCTTTTGCAACACAGGGGCATCGGTCAGCTGTCGGCTAGCCGACCTGCCTCACTTCGGTCAGCCGCCAACCAACCAAACCCCAGTTTGGTTCCAATTCCAAAATGATGATTTTCCTGACCTGAGACCAGGCAGTCAGCCGTTGGTCAGCTGGTGGCTAGCCGACAGGTGACCGAGAGTTGACCGAGTTTCAAACTAGACTTGTTTTGTGAGATTTTCTTGGAGAATGAAAACTTGAATATGATTAGGAACTTTTAGCTTGAAATTGTGCGCTTGAAACCTTAAAATGTCTTTTAACTTTCAGAGCACCAATCCCATTTACATTGCGACATTTGGGTTTCAAACACACGAAGATCAAATGAAAGGTCCTAACGTATACTTGACTAATTTTGCTTTGAGATTATGATTTTGATACGATAAATATCGTTTAGCACTTGTTTTGTCTTGCAAGTGTAGCTTCGCTTTGAATTGTTCAAGATCTATAATGAGGAACACTTTTTCAGCCTTGTTTTGTTATAGCTTATGCTACTCTTGTTTAGTTTTGCCTTGCTTTGTCTTATAAGTGTATCCGCCTATTTTCGATAAGTTTTATATAAGTATCGCTATATTTTGTGCATACATGAATATCGTTGAATACCGCTGAGCTTTGACTGCCCTCTCAGTCTGATCCACTAGTTAAGGGGTCCTTAAACATAAGGATTATCTGCAGATTAGTCGTGTATTTATACACATTTTTATTCCGGTTCCGCGGCCGGTTTTCCCGCCCACCTTGTGTGGCTCGGGCTTTCATTTCGTCTTGTTTTGTCTTTGCTTGCTCTTGTCATCACATATGATGGAGAAAGGGTGAGCTCTATGTGGATTCATGAATAATGATGTTTTCTTGTAATCATGCTAGTTTTTGCCTTACATACTATTTAAGTTTTGCTTCGAATTCATTTCATGTTTTTAAGCATTGTTATTTCAGATTTTTTTTAATGATTCATATTATGTCTAAATTGATCACCTGCCAGACCATCATGTCTGATCTATTTGTTTTGGTGTTCAAATGCAGGCGCAAATGCCATTGAGGAGGAGCACCCGGAGGAGGCTTTTGAGCCACCCCTAGCCCGTGAGTGGCAACTCGACGACGTCATCTAGACGTTGGGTGGGGTCATGAGTTGCAAAGTACTTGGATTGGGACTTATTTTGGTTTATTTTGGGATGTAATGGCCTTTGTTGGCCCTTTTCTATTTTGGGATGTGAACTTTTAAACTTAACGTACTTTTATCATTTGAAACTTGGAACTTAATTTTGATAATGCTATGCTACACTCTCTCTCTAAATGTTTATGTCCTTTGAACTATTTAAATTATGCCTCTTGGAATCATTTGATTTACATTGATAAGTCTTGATTAAGATTACTTGCACGCTTCCGCAAACCATTGTTCGTGTGAGATTGTTCCGTGTTTGTTTTGGAATCCTCACCGCAGAAACCTGTGGGATAATTATATCACACATCGGGTCGCGGGCCCGAGTCTCGGTCCGGGAGTGCGACAACGACTCCTCGCCGCTACGACTATTTGCCGCACACCGCTCCCCATGCTTGATCCTCCTTCAATCACCTTGAGAATCAAGATGAACTAATCTTCTACAAAGAAGTAGAAGCTTCAAACCTTCTAGAGCAGCTCTTCGGAGCAATCTCTATGTGATAGCTCTAGAGAAAAATTCTCTCTGTCTTAGATCTCTCTTGCTCAAAATAATAAGAGAGGTGGTGTTCACTTTTGGGTTAAGAGAAACACCCAATTTATAGCCTCAAATCCGTCCAAAAGACTTCTTAACAAAATACAATCAGAATAGTAAGTCTCCACAAACTCTAACTCAGAGTTCAGATCGGGCTGGGCTTGTCTACCACGCTCGGTATAACAAGCTCCTTCGCGGGATTTTGGCCCTAACAGGAGTTTCATCAGAATTTAGGGGGGAGAATAAGATATGTTGGCTCCAGAGATGACCACTTCAGAGATGACCTCCTGCCAGCGAAGCAATGGCCGTAAAAGGAAAGTATTCCTATATAGAGTATCATATCCTAGAAAATTTTAATCAAAGATTTTCCATCACAATTCTAGACATCATCGATCAATCATGTAATGTCGAAAATAACAATTTATTATTACAATTGTTATCGTCATCATTATTATTAGTTTATTTTGTTTTTCTATAATGGGCATTTATGCACTTTGATTTTTGCAAAAGCAGAAACTCTCTTTTTACTCCACATGAGTGGAATTTTTTTTTTTTTTTTTTTTTTTTTTTGTTTCTGAGCATTTCATTGAAAAAAAGTTATGGAACTAAATTATTTTTTTTCCCTTGCGAGAAAGGAAGCAAATTAAGGCCTACCCCTACCCTTCAGAAATCTATTTATGCAGAACGCATTACCCAAACATACCTTTAATGATGCATAATTTCCATTTTGCGGTTTAGTAGAAGTTTAGATGAATGTTGATTTTGTTTGTCTCATTAATTTTTTACACTTTATTGAAAAAGATGGTGATGAAGGCAACCATGAATGTGCTGAGCAAATGTAGCAGGACCATGGAGTATGTGTAAGAAATTGTGTAGCCTATTTGCCATGGGACCCATGTCGGATTAAGCAATTGGCTAAAACCAAAGTTGATCTCCAAAGGATAGAGCATTCACTATGAGCCTATGTGGTTACATTGGGTTGGAGGTCGTGGACTTATATTAGGATGTGATTTGATTGGACTTGTCTACTAACTGTCGACTTATAAGAAAATTCTGCAAAGAGGTTCTAGAGAACACAACAGTGAGAAAATTATGTTTTTGCTCAAACATCATAAACTATTGTAAAACAATCCTAGGTCATTGTAAAGACAGGGTTTTTACTGCCACCTTTCACCTTCCTTCCTCCCCATATTCAAGATTCATGCAAAACAATAAAATGTCCTACTATTAGTATCTATATAAAAAATAAAAGATTAAACTAACTTAGAAAAGAATTGCATTGTATTATTCCATAAATAAGAAGTGAAAATAATAAAGAAAAATAGATTCTCTTATGATATTTCACATATACGGATCTTACTCTCTTATGACATTTCACTTTTCCATCTATGAAAAAAGATTATACCACCTAAAACAACATAAAACTTCACTTCGTATGTCTTGAAAGGATAAGTAAAGAGCTAATTAGCTCTTTGATTAATAAAGTAGACTAAGTTGAAGATAGAAGAATTATATTTTGAGGAGGTTAGATTAGGGTTTTCACAAAAATGAAAATACGATATAGAAAAATGACTTTTTTATGGTAGTAAAAAGGATGAATTTGTGCAATATCCTACTAGTGTAGAATATCACACATAATAAGGGCAAAAATAGAAAACTATCACCATCTTGTCCTGTATGACCCGCTATACAATCTTTTTTAAATTAAAACAGAAACCTATAAGCAAACTTTAGGTATAAGGATACATGTAAGGTAAAAGCCAGTTGACAATATGGGACCAAACTGATTTCCTTTGGGATTTTGATCTTATAGATGTCTTTAATTTAAATCCTAACCCGACTCGAACTCCTGAATTCTTAGTCTCTCGGCTTTTTCACTTAATCCATTTCACTCATCCAAAGAGGTATGTGGGACCTTAACTCATCCTTGAGAGAGAGAGAGAGAGAGAGAGAGAGAGACCTTATGAAATCTCACATGAGAACCAATTTTCTTTTTAGCGTTTTTATTATTTATTCATTACTACAATGCTAATAATGAGAACCAATTTTCTTTTTAGCGTTTTTCTTATTTATTGATTAATACAATGCTAATAATGTAGTTTCTTCTCCTAAGTTAGTTCTTTTGTTTTTTTTTTTTTTCTTTATAGGTGTTGATATTAGGGATCTTATTGTTTTACATGAATCTGGAATATGGAATGAAGGGAGGTGAAAGGAGGCATTAAACACCTTTTCTTTATAGTGACCTTTTTTTAACAATACTTTGACATCACAAATTTGTATGATATCTTACGGATGTAGGATATCTCAGATACTAAGGGCAAAAAATAACTTTTCACTATTCTATCTTGAATTAACCACTGTGTAGAAATCTTTTTAAAAAGTCAACGACTGGTAGACAAAAGTAAAATTTAAAAGTATTTGTATAGTTTTTTTTTGGTAAATGAATTTCAGTTAAAACAAGAAAACAAAAGGAACAAGACCAACATAACGGGACTTATAGAGAGGAGATCCTATTCGAGGCCCAATCCGGGAAACAATCATCCCAATAAAAACTCTTGCCAAGAGAAGAACAATACTTGGCCAAAATATGAGCAACCACATTAACAGTCCTAGGAATATGAATAAACTCATTAGAAAATTAGGAAAGACTAAAAAACTTAATGTTCAAAATAATAGAGTTGATGACCCAATTAGCTTCCCTTCTAACGCATTCAACAATTTCTTTAGCACATAAAAGAAGCACAATTTCATAAAGTCCCGTGCTTTTTTATTCCTTTTGTGCAAAGAGAATAGCTTGCACATCTGCTTCTTTAGAGGAAAAGATCCTTTGCCCTAAGTGAGCACCTACAACCAAAGGATTTTTATGTTTCATCATGAAAAAATCATAACTGGATTTGCCATTTTTAAGATAAAATGTTGAATCCATGAAAACCAAAGTTTTATCCATAGAACCTAAGAATGAAGTTCTAGCCACTATTGGAGAAGGTGATGAGACTTTATTATTTCCCCCTAAATTGGGGACTCCACAAATATTTTGAATCGAAGTGATTATCTTATCAGGACTTATACACTCCCTTCTTCATGGCCCGCCGAGTTGAAAGAATAAAAGAGACAAGGTTGGTTTCTTCTTTCAAATAAACCTTATTCTTTAAATCCATTAACTTCTTCCATCATTCCACAATACCAACATTTTTATCAAAGTGAGTAGATAGCCAATGTTTGAACCAAACCAAGCTGCCCTAGTATGATCACAAAGGAAAGGGGCATGTTTCACCGTTACCTCCTCAGTTTCATAGATTGGGCATATAGTAGAGCATAAAATTGTTTTAGATCCAAGCCATTTTCTAACAAGACTAGCCTTATGAAGACATTTCCAACCAAAAACAAGAAATCTCTAGGGTAAAGGATTTTTTCAAATTTCCTTCCAATTAATCATATCATTATTGTTGTCATCATCGTCGTTGTTGTTGTTGTTGAAGTTATTTGTTTGAGAGAGGATTTTATAGGCTGACTTGGTTGAGATATTTCCATTTTAAAAGGGCCATACTCTTTTATCTTTCATTTTCGACTCCAGAATATAGATTTTAAGAATGTCTTCCACGTCCTTTAGGTTATTGAAAACATTTGAGATAATAGAGACATTTCACATTCCATTATTACTTTGGAATTCTCTCTAACTTTCAAATTTGGATTAGAAATTTGAGATGCTGGTTTTCTAAAACCTTGCTCACAAGGAATCCAATTACATTCCCAAACTAAAATATTTGAGCCCTCACCAATAGCCCATCACGTTAGATCATATGGTCTCAACCCAGTGGATGATATAAATAAAGTGATTTATTTCTTTATTAATATAATCATGCTTTTATTTCATGAGATAAATGTTATTTTATTCTTTATTTGCACATAACAAATACGACATGACATGATGGCTCATGAGATAAACCGGAGCCCACAAGTATATTAGATGTGATCCATGTGTGTGGATGAGATCCACATACAGGTGACATATATTACAAATCTTATATTTGAATTGATTCACAATCGGTGATGAGATTGGGCATCTCATCTGACAAGGTTGCAGCGTTATGATCACTATGTGATAGTGTCATTTATCTCAATCATCAGAGTGTAAGACTCTGAATCATTGTGCCGGTACATCATATTTACTGAAGGACTATGAGATGCACCTTATACAAATCTGTCTTTGAATTAAGGACTACTCTCATAATTCCCTAGCAACAGGCTCTTAATCCCGAGAGATTAATGAAGTCAAGTTTCTATTATTCATTACTTTGAGTCACCAATGAGTGAGGCCAAT
This sequence comes from Persea americana, assembly GCA_029852735.1. Classification (NCBI taxonomy): domain Eukaryota; kingdom Viridiplantae; phylum Streptophyta; class Magnoliopsida; order Laurales; family Lauraceae; genus Persea; species Persea americana. Next base: position 24,508,168 of record CM056816.1, read on the forward strand.
TGTAAGTCAGCACATTGGTGTCTTGGGTCCATGGTAGTGAAACTATGGGAACATATAATTGTGAAGATGGAATCCATCCTCTAATAGATATTTTCCATTGTGTCAATTAATGGATCAATCATCAGTAAGTACGCACCCATCTCAATTAAGACTTAATTTGATGGTATTGATGATCACTGTGATTAATTGGGTCACAAGGATAATAAGATATAGATCTAAATTGGTTGGACATATTTAATTCAATTGATTCATAGATATAATTGATGGAGGGGCCTAATTATAGTGATAGGGAAGATCAGGGTCTTCCTATAATTTGTTTCTAAGACTAGAGTTCAATTGCATTTATTTAGGGGAGTTATTTGCAATTAATTGTGGGGTCCGGATATCCCAGTTGGAGCCAGCTTCTATGAAATCCTTAGTGGTCCCCACACTAGCCCTAACAAGAGATTGTTTCTAATCTTGTTTGGACTCTAAAAGGAAGGAATAGAAGGATACTAACTATAATAGAAATAAGAGTTCTAATTACAATTAAAAGAGGAGGTGCTCGCATGCTATAAAAGGGGAGGAGGGGCTGGACGTCCATGACAAGCAATACACGCCTAAGCCCTTCTCTCTCCTCTTGTTTATCCTCTGATTCGCTTCTTGAGATTCTAGGGTTTGTTTCTTTTGGAGATCCTACCATTCTCCTTAAGAAGTAATCTGATAGAGGGTCGTAGCATGGAAGACTACAAGGCTTTGGAGATCCTTCTTGCTCTTGTGAAAGTGTTCTTCAACAAGTCAAGTGATCGAATTTTCCATTAGAGCACAACCGAGCTCCCAAGGTTAGATCTACTTTATCTATTGTGTAGATTTTCGTGGTTGCTTGTTGCTGGTGTTTTCTATCTTCTAGATAGTGTTTTTACTGATCTTGATTCATGAGAAAGAGGTTTAGGATCCTGAATTGGGTTTATGGCCTTATGGATACTTGATCCCTACATCAAATGGATCAAAAGTTTTGAAAACCTATCCACGAGGCCCACCTACTTCCAACACATCCCACATTATCATTAATGAAATTAATAGCATCCACAAGCCCTCTCTAGAAACCAGGGATTGCCCTTCCTAAAGTTGTCCTCCCAAAGAGATTTATTTGGACAATAATTGGCCTTTAAAACCATAGTACACAAAAGCTCTTCATTCATTACACATCTCCAACATGTTTTGGTAAGTAATGCCCAAGCCCCCTTCATCAATAGGCTTTCATAAATCATCCCACTTAACAATATGATATATTTTTTTTTAACCTTCCCGATCTCCCTATAAAAAATTTCTCATCATTTTATCCATTGAGTTCAAAGTTTTGCTAGGAATCTGAAGTACCAACATATTGTACACTGGTAAAGCTGACACAACTGATTTAATTAGAGTATTTCTCCCTGGCTGGGATAAAACATTAGTCTGCCATGGTTGGTTTTTCATTTTGATTTTTGCTATAAGGGAATAATTTTTGCTATAAGGGAATTGAAGAAAAGTTTTTTATTTCTTTTGTACAGAATTGGATTCCCAATATATTTTTTCACTTTCATTCATAATTCTAACATAGAAGAGACTTTTCTACATCTAAACTGAAAAGCACCTTTACTAAAATAAGCAGCCGATTTATCGAAGGTAGCCATTTGGCCTGAAATAATGCTATAGTCATCAAGAATGTCTTTAACTTCATTAATTTCCATAATATAAGCATTGCAAAAAAAAATGAAGCTATCGTCCGCAAAGAACAAATGTGACACACAAAGGAGCACTCCTAGAAACTTTTAACACCATGGATTTTTCCTTTTCTTCAGCCATGATTAGGATTCTAGCAAGAACCTTCGCACCCATGATGAAGGGTTACCTTCGTTTTTTATTTTTGTTTTTTGGTACATAGCCAAGCGGGTTGGGCCCTGCAAGAAGGAAGCCTCAACCGTGGGGAAGATTGCCAGCTCGTGCAGGAAGGCTATCCAGATTCCAGGTATGGAACCTTGGGCAGTAGGTGAGAAGCAAGTGCTTTACCAACTGGGCAAACCCAAACCCAAGTTGTTTGTTTGCTTTCGTATGCTGCTGCTTCATGTACATCTTGGTTCTTCATCTGGCTTTCGCTACCCCTAGATTTCTGGCGACCATCCACGAATTGAACGAGAAAGAGAATCTAAGGGTGAAAATAAGCAAAACTTGGCAGAGCTCAAGCTTTTAACAATTAGCCCAAAACTTGAGATTGAGTCAAGGACTGAGGCAAGTGACAAGCTCAGCTCATCTCCAGATTAGAGTGAACTCAACCCAAACACATGACATAAATGAGTCATGCTTGAGCTTGTCTTGTTTTGTTCACATTTACGTGTTATGTATATTAATGAGCTAAGCTTGGGATTAAGACTATGCTTGGGCCCCTAATTTAGCTGATGCCTTAGTTTAGAGAAATGGTCTCCTGCAAGCAGCATGGATTGATGCTTTCGTCCCAGGCCTGCCCATGAAATTCAGAGAGGGGGCTGTCCTTACGGAGGGTCCGGATGGGTAACCCCACATGAATCCTCCCTTACTAAAGTTGAGCTCAAGCCCAGCCCAACTGACCTGAGTCAAGCTGACTCAGCTTGTTGACGGCTCTCTGAGAACATTTTCATTAAACGCTGAGGATCCCTGCGCAACAAGGAAATTCCGCCTATTTTCTTCACTTGTCACCTTTGGTGCAATTGTTTTCCACGTGGGAAAATAAACAAATTGAACTATTACTCCTCAAATTCGCCAAAAATCACTCTCTACAAGGTTTGATCACCTTTCCACACATCACCAAAAAGGAATCTATGACACTGCGAATTGCAGCGTGAGAACTTAACAAATCCCATATAAATTATTATACCGTTCACTAACAGTTCAAGCATTTGGTATTACTGGTTATTAACATAATATCAAAATTATTATGTCGTTCACCAACAACTCAAGCTGATGAAGTGAGAACCGTACTTAAATTCATAATAATCCCAACAAAACAAATCACAGATAAATTGATGGGCCACATGCAAACTTGAGTGAACTCGAGATGACTGCAATTTGAGAGGGATCATTTTATAATTTCAGCTCTAAATAAAGTCACACTGGATGTAATCCGGCTAATACTCTGATACCTATCACACTGGGTCCAGATCAGGTTTCGTTGACCACCAACTTGTAAATGTAAACCAAACCCAACCTGTTGTTTTATGAAGACTGTAGAAGCTAATCAGCACCAATCCGGAAGTTAAATGGGCCAACCTGACCACGTATTATCGGGCGCGGTTGGTCGATGAATGTGCAATGAGCTACTGGGTTGAATGGGTGGGTAGGTACTACCAGATTCCAACCGTTTATTAATCAGGTTAACTCAGCAACCAAAGCGGCAGGTATCAGTAACAGCAGCATTTTAAAACCATCCCACGTTAGTCCATTATAAAATAAAGTAAAAACTAGAATGAATGCTAGAGAAAGTCTGGATTATTGTGAAATGGTTCCAGAGCCAAGCACTTGCAATAATAAACTGAGATAGAGTGTACTTCCAGTAACATACCATTGCCCACAGCTGCATTTAATACCCATCTCATATCAGTTCAGCATGCAAGGAAATTTAATACTCTCTTCTGAAAACAGCAGAAAAGCCATGCTTATACCACTGTACTTGGAACTCGCATTCCAAAGTGGGTAGTGCTCTATTCTTATTAGTTGGCCATCCAAAGGGGCCCATCCTTTTCTTAATACAATTCATAAAGGGCTATTCATGGTTTCCTAGATATTCTTTCTTTCTATAAATAGACTCTCAAACGTTCACCACATGGATATAAATAAACTCCAAGTTCCAAGCCATACTTGTTTGAATATAATATAATAGAGCTGGGGAACACACAGGGTTTTCAGACACCCAGTTCCATGCTGCATGTTGCATTGCCGTTTCTATCAAGGTACACGTGGCATTTGTTAAAACAAAAAGAGCGGGAGATGTGGAGTGAAAGGAGATGTGGATGGATGGGCCTGTCTCAGGATGAACAATTTCATTGGCCAGGTGATTCTGATATTTTCTTTTTTCCTTCACCCGGTTGTATAGAACGATTCATAGATTCTTTTCTAAGGAATCTTTGAATTGTGACATCTTAATTTTCCATTGTCCAAACTTGGGGTTTTGTCACCTGTAATTCCATGGAAATGCACCTTCTCTGTGTTGCATAAAAGTAAAATAAATAAAATAAAAAGTAAAATTTAATTCAAAATGTGTAGAGGGGAACAGGTGATTGAAAATGATTTTCACTAAACTGTATCAAATGTATCTTATTTTAAGGTAATTCAAAAGGTAAGTGTTATTAATAGTGGAGATGGATGCTCTCTTCCACTTTTTCCTTTTTTACTCATCCAACTATGGGGCTGGGACCAATGAAGGATTCCAGCCATAGGGAAGAAGCCTGTTCCCACAAGAAGGAAAGCCCCAACCATAGTAAAATAAGCCTATTTCTGCAAGAAAAGGAACCCAAGGACCAAACCATGTGCAGTTAGGTGAGAGGAAGGTTACCCCACCAATTAGGCAACTCCTTAATTCATGGTATATGTCTTCACTCAAAAGAACAGGCTGAAATGAGGTACATTTCCATGAAATTCCAAGCACCCATATTTCTTATTTTTCCAAAAGTAATAGACAACCATCAAAGGGGACTCCATGTTATTCAAGTGTTCCAAATGAATGGTTAACATTGTCCACGTTGACATTTGCAGCCATGAAGCTGAAGTCATTCGTTGAAAGAGAGTAAATGCATTCCAATGTTTGAATTACGCGAAGCTTGACTTGACAGTTCTAAATCGAGTTGAGCTCAGGCTTGATTAGAAACCAAGTTCAACCAAGAAACCTTTTCTAAGTACTACCAAGAAAACTTGAGCTCCACTTAATAATGCATATCGAGTTTGGGCTCCAGTCAAGCTTAACTCAAACATTACCAAATATCAGAGGCTTCTCCTTAGCTCCACGTAACATGAGCACAACTACAGCACCACCTGTCTGGGGTCCCACTTTTAACTACAAAATTCAAGAGCAACAAGATAGAGAGCATATGCATGGATAAGAAATAGCTCAAAACCAACCTAATTGCCTTCAAAAATCAACTATGAAAGAAGTGTTAAAAAGTATAAACGTTCTTGTCATTATATCCTTACCAAGTTCTCTCAAAAAAATTGTATAAAAATGGTAAATAAATTATATCTATGGTAAATAAATTATACTTTGGGTTGCAGATAACCTGATCACTGGGCATTGGAGTTCCAGGAATCCAAGTGGGGCCTCATGTCTAGTATCTTGCCTGTAAAATGTAGGTAAAGATTAGCCAGAAGATGAAGGTACACTTGCCTTAATATGCTAATGTACACTTGCCACTTTAGGCAAAACCCTCACCAAAATATGCACCTGTGTCATCATTAGCATCATCTTTGCCTTACACCATCAATGTCAACTCCCCAAAACGAGGCACCTGTGCACCACACTTAATAGAATAAATACTGAGGGTCAAGCCTACAAATTTTAACAGTGAAATTCGTGTGAACATCCGGTTCAGGTGCATCTAGAATATGATATGTATGAACATGCAATCACAAACAAACAATGTGTTCACGTGTGAAAGAATGTTCAGCCAGTTACATTTCAATTCAAGTGAAGTGCTTAGAAATCAGGAGTTAGTTTAGTTGATGAAGTAGAGTCTAGCTTATCTTCCATTTGAACAAGAAATAACATAAAACATGAAAATGGGATTATGGCTACTAAAGTGCACGCATACACACTTAGTTTGACACTTCCAAAGACCTTCAAATCAAAGATAAGTATCATCAATTGTAAGTTTCATATCAAAGGGATAGATCACCCGATCAGAAGGGCCTTATGGTCATCTCACCTGCAGCAGGGAACATCACATAAAAAAGAGCATATAAGTCAACTATCCCCATGGGTTCCACATATGTTCGAAATCAGCATCTCAATACAGGACCTTAAAACTTTTCAATGGCCATAGTACAAAGAGATGAAAATAGATGATCTTCCACACTTTCAGAATTACAATTGGAATGTTATGCCTCTCTAAAAGATCCTTAACCTATTTATCAATTAGACAAGAGTGACAGATGAAATCAGATCTTAGGACTTCAATATTTCATTGCAAGAGTTCTAAGCACTCTTTTCAAACCTTCAGGTTAACAAAAACGATTTAAAAAGGAGGAAGATAAGAAGACGACAAAGAAGAAGATTCATTTAAAAATTATCTTTAACATGGATAATGACCCAATGCAAAATATTCTCAATAAACTAGGTGAGGGGGCCTTATAATAGTTGGGTTTCAACTTTGAAATTGGCTGACCATTGTAAGGAACTACAAAAGTCTCACCTGGGATTTCTGGGGACCCTTCAACCCCATCTTCTCTCTTTTATACATACATCCACAACAAATTCTCTATGTACTTAATTGGATGATAATATTCACAAGTTGTAAGCCTGCAAAGTGGAAGGCTTTGCAAATTTTTGGACTTGATAAATGCTTGTAATCATTCAATGTATAACACAGCGTCAGGTTTTCCCTATCAAATACCCCGTTCGCCTCAAAGGTGAATCCACTTGCCACTGTGTAATTGCATAACATGGTGCACCCAAAGATTTCCAGCTAGATCATACATCACTATTGATAAGAATAATAGCAAAACACTAGATATAGAGTGATGAATTGATTTTAAAGGAAATGAGTTTCATTTCCTAGAGTAACGATGATCGAAAGAAATCTCAGATCTTTGGCACAAAATGGTTTTGAGTTAATCAAATTTCTTGTGGAGACCCCTTCCACTCTAGAAGATTTTGAGACAACTCAATTAGAGAATTGATCCCACGCTACCAGCAGTATGGTGCTAATGGCAGCTAAGATCTGATTCAACCCCTGAAGAGCCCACCTCTGCTTGATCCAAATTTCTCAAATCATACCTATCATTCTGGGCAGGCACCATCCCAAATTTCCCTCCAATTGGAGTAATATACACAATGAAATTGATATGTGTCACACATATAGCAGTGTTTCTACACATGATTGATCCAACAGTGCACATCAATAAAAGTGGAGAGATTAGGCCCCACAGAGGTTGAATTAATTATAGCTTCCATCAGCACCGTAATGGGGCTACTTCTCAAATAAAACATACGCACACAAGCGCACTCAAACACATAAATATGTTGTCTGCAGATGTAATTGCAAATTGCAATCAAGTGCTTCCACACCCTAACTGAATTTTCAATTTAACTTCCCCATCGAAAGCAAGCAGGAAGAATATAAAACATTTAAAATGTATATAAATCACCTGCCCATGAACACAGGCAGTCAATCATATTCACACATACATATATACAAAAATTCAATTAGAGAGAAATACATGCAATCAAATTCTTATTTACATGAAACACAATTCCACTTATGCATAAAAAAGAACCTAAAAGTAGATGAAGCATGAAAGCACCAGAAATAGAATGATTCAAATGCTCTACTGGGTAAATTGAGTTTCAGGGAGTTTTAAGAATCAAAGAGTCAAATTTGGACACTCAATGAGCAGCTCTACAAAATTTAGAGAAGTGACCCATAACAAAAATAGAGATTAAATAAGGTTATCTTGAATATCTTGTGTTTTCTCTACACAATCATCTTCACAGTTAATGAGCTATATGGTGATTAAAATTCGATTACACAAGTTCAAAAATCAAGTACATCAATGCACCTCTTGCTTGTGAACTTATCCTAAAATAGAGTTCATGCAGACTGTAATGGTTTAGAACTTCCTGAACTAATAATGTGATGGCAAAAAAATCCAAGCACTATAAGGTCACATTTGGCAACCAAATATTTAGGGAAAAGATTTCGGTTTTCCTAAAGTTGTGGTAAATCCATGTTCGGCAACTATAAATTCATGAGGATTTGGGCGAATAGAAATCTTCATTATTTAGGATTTTCAGATCCGACCACCCCCCATAAGATTTGAGAATCCTCACTAAAGTGGATTTGCACACCGAACCCTATTTTTCTCAGGTATATGCATTGATACACACCAATATCAACTTGAAATCATCAACTATACAAATCCCCAGCAAGGAATCCTTATTCCAGTGGTAGTGAAGAATCATCAGATCTATGGATTCCTCACCTATTACCAAACATGCTCTAAAAGAAACTTAATTGCATGACTAAAATAAGCAGATCTTATAAATGGATACAATATTACCATTTCAGAAGCTGCTTTGAGTAGAATCTGAAAAAAGGAAAAAGGAAGCAACCTCTATAAACCTAAGAAGCCAAGTTATTGAAGAATGATAGTATAGGTATATTTCCAAAAGGTGAATTACGAAACAGAATTAAAAATCCAGGAAAGAATCATGCAACCAACTTTCAAATTTAACAAAACAAAGCCAGAAGACCATAAAAAAAATAAAATAATAAAATAAAATAAAATAAACTGAGTATCACCTTACACCATTGTCGGAAGGGGTAAACCATAATCTCAATAGTTCAACCACAAAAATCAGTGGTGGGAATTGTTGTTGCATTTCGAGTAATGCATCACTGTTGGAAATACATGGAAGGAAAAGAAAACAAATAACAGACTAATGCATGTACTAAAGGGATAACACACAACTAAATATGAACACAAGAGAAAGAAATGAGAATCTCTATCTCTCACCCACACACTCTCACACTCAGAAGTCACAGAGCTTCTACGTAATGAAGAAAAAAGTAAAGACCAGATGAAAAGGGAGGAGGGAGCTCCCTTCAGTCCAAGCATAGAGGGAAAAGGATGAGGTTTTTATCTCCCGCATCATTCACACATCCACAAAGTAGCAATAATATCCTCCCTTTCTACCAAGTGTTTGAATGAATGAGTCGGCAGCTAACTCAACCCCTAAAGCCACCCATGAGTGGACTGAAGGAAGCTCTCTCAAACCATTTCTTAAAACTACTCAAAAAACAAAATCCTTTAAAACCATAAGATGTCTCATGAAAAGGAAACTTTGGAAAGATAATGATACACTAGTTACTTGGTTTTGCATCAAGTTATGAGAGCTTGCAGTCATCTAAAATCAAAACTGTTAAAAAAAAGTTACACCGTTTTAAACTGAATATGCCGTTATCAAACTATAGAAGTCCAAAGTGATATGACAATTTTAATGAAAACGAGTAAATCCCTCTTTACAAGCCCTTGAAATTAAACTGCTCTTTAGAAAGCCTTGGCAAACAAATCATGTAATTCAAATAAAATTAAATTTTTATAAAGTATCAATGATGGCATTCTACTGTTCTAGATCTTGATGATCATAACAATCCAATTCAAAGAACAAAAAAAAGAAAAAAAACATAATTAGTTACCGTTATTTTTATTTTATGATTACTATGATCGTTGAAAATTCGAAAACTTATTCTACTTTCTTTTCTCAAATGGCCTAAAGATGTTGCTGCAATATATTTCACAATGTAATTAAGCCAACAATAAAATAAAACACATCAACATGCATGAAAAGAATCTAAAAAATTCTGGCACGATAATTTCAATACTATCTATAATACTACCTCCGAGACCATAAGACAACCAAAATCTAACTTCCTAATCATCATAGCCATCAATAAACTCATTAAGATTGGGATCATCATCAAAATTGATGCGCAGCACGTGAAATACCCAATCAATTCAACCAAATCTATGGAGAGCGATTGAATTCATGCATTAAAAACTCGGGGAAAAATAAAATTACATTAATAAGCTAATCATAACTAGATTGAAAAAAAAAAAAAATACCCTACATAGTACATACTAACTAATTATGAAATAAATATACAAATTAGATCCAAATGAAAAAGGCCTTATCAGTGGTAAGGCACCTCCTCTAAACAACCAGTATCAATCCTTGATTGTAGCTGTAGCGCTTATGATGAGGGACTTTGGGTAGGGCATGTGAGTATTTACCAAAGCAGGAAAACAAAAAACAAAAACTAACTTTTAAACACCAATCCCACTCAACCTAACCTTCTATTTGAACTTTAATATAGAAAAGTTGCAATAGAAGAGAATCTGTTAAGGATAAAATATAAACTAATTCCAACTCCACAAATAATCAAAACACAAAGGAAATATTTTTCTTGGATTGAGAAGGGCAATGGTCTATTCAAATCAAATACTAAATTGAGAATATAAACTATTATACGCCCCTCAAATAGCCAAACCTCAACACAAAGTGAAAAAAATGAAGCAATAGATATATATATATATATATATATATAAAAAGGTCACATACGAGGAAGAAAAAGCAATAGAGAGAGAGCTTACATTCTAATAGTAGCTCGGGGCAGTAATATGTTTACTTAGAAAAACCCTAATCTTCTTAAGGATCTACTATGGTATATTTTCATCTATGGAAATGGAAACCCTAATTCTAATCGCTTAGATCCTCGTGCTCAATCAAATTAAAGGCTTGAGAGATACCATATATATCAAGGGAAAAAGAAGAAGAAGCACATATCATATATAGAGAGATAGGATCTATACATATTAAGCAGAAAATACGTAGATGAAGATTTCCAACTATAGAGAGAGAGGGCCCAACTCAAAGGAACAACATGTTCAATATAAGGAGGGAGTGAGAAGAAGAGGGCAACAAGAAAGAACGCATCGTATCAAGGAGGCAGAAGGCCCCAAGTCGAAGAAATAACCACTCATTACCATAAAAGGAAAACCATTTCCATGTATTAAAGCCTTCGAGAGGAGGCTCCAACTAGAAGAAAACCTCAGTTCCATATACTAAGGAGAGAGAACACCCCAACTAGAAGAAACCCCATTCAATATATTAAGGAGAGAGAAGCCCCTAACAAGAAGGAAAAACCCATTTCCATATATTAAAGAGAGAGAGGGAAGAGAAGATAGACCAAGAAGAACAAAACCCCTGTCCAACATGTTCCAAGGATAGAAATACAGAGAGAGAAGCCCCAACTATAAGAAAAACCGATTTTCCATATTCTAAGGACTTCTCTTCTCCCCCAACTATAAGAAAAACCCATTTCCCTATATTAAGGAGAGATGGAGAGAAGACAAGAGCCCAAGAAGCATGTTCAAGAATAAACGAAGAAGAGAAAGAGAGAGAGAGAGAGACAGAATAACCCATTTCTATATGTTAAGAACGAGAGCGAGGAAAAGAAGTGAAGGCCCTAATAAGAAACAATCCACTTCCATACTGTAGAAACAATCCATTCCCATTTATATGATCGGAAGAGAGAAAATGGAGGGAGGGTATGTGTGGACGGAGGATGTGTGCAGTGTGAAGCAAGTGTCGTTTTCCTGAGAGTCAGAGAGACAGGAAAGCGACGGAAATCTCACTCGAATCTGAGAGAGTGTGGAAAAGCAAAAAAAATGGAGGAAAGTAGTAAAGTGGAGGTTTGCTTTAGTAGTAGATCTTTGCAGACGAACACAAACAGCCTCCAAATAGGACGAAGACCAAGAGACACTGCACGTGGGACTGGGAGATCATCAACCATCTAAACCAGGTTTTGATCTATTTCTTATTACCTATTTGTACTTGCAATTCTCCAGATTATCCCTTTCACCGACACCATAGTTTTTTTTAACAACCCGGCCATCATGATCAATCCAACATTCCCATTCCTCCACTAATACTAATTCCCTTTGAAAATAGAAGTAAGTTTGGCGCTAATTTGGACATAAGCTATCATTAAAAGAAATTTATAAAAAAAACCTATCATTAAACTTAGGAATGGCAATGGGTCCGGTATAAATGGGGTTCCACCCCATCTTGCTCCTATTATGCGTAAATTATAGATGGATTTGAGTTTTTTTGGCCCAACTCGCCCTGCCCCGAATATATGATATAGGTATACTTATTACTAAAGTGATAGATAAAAGTGGTGGTGTAGGTGGTTTGAGCCTTAGCTCAAGACATGTGAGAAAGATAACTAACTTAAGGCATGTGGGAAGAGAAGGTAGAATGTTCCATCTCTACCACACTCATTCTCATGCATTTGTATATGTTTTAAAAGTTTTGAACTTTAAATTTGACCTTGCCCAACCAAAAAGGCCGGGTTTGGCATCACATCCTTGTGACCCTTCACGGGGTAGGTGGGTCAGGTAGGATTTGGATGAGATAAATTTGAGACCGGAAATGTTTGGGTTTACCCCAACTAGTATCAAACCCGCCCCATTGCCATCTATAATTAAATTATATTATAATAACTTTACTGGATGTGTAGATATTCCTGCTTGAGAAGCTAAAACCCGAGGGCTAGGATTATTTGACCTTGGCTTATATCAAGCTTGCACCCTTGATGTGCATCCTAATCATTTGCCAGTAAATGTGAGAATTATCCCTTTTTTTGGCTAAGTTGCAAAAGAATAAATTAGCAAAATGTAGATATAGCTCCAAAAGAATACCAACACCACATAGGGGGCTTCCTAAAAAAATGAAAAATAAAAAACCAAATCCAGAGGAGCAGACTAGAATAGCAGAACCATGAAAAAAAACTGATAGAAACAAAAGAACTATATGTCTAAGCAATCTAGGAGGCAATAGAGGAAGCTTCCCATGAAGCTCCACTTAAAGCCATGCAAGGTTGATCTGAAGTCTTTGGGCCTGTTTTTGTTGCAAATATGTGGGGATATATTAGGTGGAGGATTTGGAGAATTCAAAATGCCGTCGCCCAATGTAAAATTTCAAGATATTCAAGAGTAGAAAGCATTTTGAAATTCAGAATTTTGAGAGTTCTATAAGCCAAATGTTACTTTTCATTTGACCGACTCTATAAACTCTCATCATCTAAGCCCAACAAACAGAGAATGGGGAATTCCAAGGACAACCACCGTACTTCTGTTAGGAATTTCCAACAAAAAGAATTCCTTCATGAAATGCTCTAAACCAAACGGGCCAAGCATTGCAATGGATCTATCTGGCAAAGCCTAATGTTCTCAAAGATATAAAGATATAGGGTTTCCGGTGTTCCACAAGTAGCAACTGACTAATTATTTCTACTTAATATTGTTACATTAATATGAAAATCATATACAAAAGGATAAAAAAAAAAAAATCTTACAGAGCAGTGTGATGGGAACAAAATCATGCACATACACTCAATTTACAAATTAATGCACCTAATTATAAATAACACAATATCCACAGTTTATTATTCTAGGAAAAAAAAAGTAAATGATTTCACTTTAAAGTGTGTGATATCACATAACAAAGATAGAATCACCTATTTTATTTATTATGAGCATTTGCTAACTCTAAAATTAAGATCTTATTGTGTGATTTAGCCCTTATTAGAAATAAGAACATTTGTTAACCTGTAATTTTATGTTCTAATACTAAAGGTTATTTACAAATTTAAAGGAGCTGCTGAAAGCTTATGGAGGTAGGCGTTGCAAAATTTATAAGTGTTTTAAATAAAACAACCTCATAAAATCTTCAAAATGATGCAAATGGCAGGTTCTACATTGTAATTTATAGAAGATGGGCCCAAATAACAACAATTCCTAAAGGCAGGTCCTAATTATATCATGAGATGAGAGCTTTCTTAATAATTTAACCAAACATAGTAATTGTAAATTAGAACATAAAAATTAGAGATTTTATTTTAAACTTTAGTTTGATTAGCTCTTATTATTTATATTAAATTCTCCAACCGGCCCCTTAGCGTATTTTCTAAGCCTTGTCCAGCTGCCTAGCTTGTAGGTTAGGACTTCTCTTAGTTTTTGTGTTCCTAGCTTCTTTCTTTTCCACTATAATTTGGTCCTCTTCTTAATGCTTGTATGTTAAAGGCCAGTATATACTTTGGCATAGCTGATCGCCTAATCAGGGTAGCAATTTAGATGAGACTGCCCTCTCATTTTGTGTTGATGGTACAACCTTCACTACTCTTAGAAAAGAAAAAAAAAATCAATGTTTGGTTCAGTATAGTACAAAATGAGCTAGATATTCTCTACAATTTCAAATTCTAGGGCTTTTCATTTTTCTTGATTTTCAAATATTTTCAAGGATTTTTTTAACCCTTTTAAAAATCACTCTAATATGGGACCCCAAATCGCTAAGCATCTCCTATACAACACAGTGTCCGATAGATACTTGAATTCATGGTATATAAACATTGGGACCCACAATTCAAGAGGCCTAGAATGTTATACATTCATGGTTAGGTTTATATAGAGATCCAAGGGTACTCTATGGAGAGAGAATAGAGAATTTTGCACTTCTATTGAATCTACAATTTTCAATACCGTTTTTCTATACTTCACAAATTTCAACAGTCTGCTGTTCCTATGCATCATGATGGATAGTACCCTACTGGCGCTTGAGTTTCTGTGTACACTGGGCCTTGATGGTGGAAACTTTGTGAAAGTTGCAATGAGTATGTTCATGACTCTCCCTACATTTCACATTGTGCCCCCCCTTTATATCTTGTATTACTTCATTTCATGTTGAATAATGAATGAAATGGTTGGGCGGTGCTTGTACTATTGAATTGTCAAAGACTGTCCATGACTTTCACTGCACATGTTTTCTCTGTATGGTAGGGATAGGTCCTTGATATTTGCAACTTTTGTCTGCAGTCGCTTGTATGTGAATTATTCACGTGCATAGTGATTATATACCATCACATTTGTTTGTATTCATTCATACATGCAATGCATTAACAAAGGGTTAACATGGTGTGTTTATAAAGTCAGTTTCACACCTAAGTAACCTTCACACCTCCCACTTGCGATACAAGTCTTCACATGGTGACTCCATTTCATTATACAATTGGTCATTGGATCAAATATCATAAACCACTTTTATTTTTTCATTCATGTGGGCCCCCATTTTTGTTTTTGAAATTGATCAATGTGTTTATTACACTAATAAACTCCAAAATCTTTAAGTTTCTTATTTTGAATGTTCATAGATTTTGAATAATTTGTGAAAATGATACAAAAATCCCGAGTTATAGATTTAATTTTTTGCACTTTTGTGAGCCCTAATTCATGATCTAAATTGTTCAATGTTCTCACGTTAGTTATAAGAATCAAGATGCCTAGTTTCACATCTTAATCTTCATAGATTTTGAGGAATTTTTTAGAAAAATCCAAATCCAGACAAATTAATCTAAAATCATTGGATATACTTATTAAATCATGTGAAAATGGTGATTTTGACAAACATGTCCGTAGTATGTTTCCCGTAAGTAACATTCGTAATATTTACATATAGGGGTTTTTACTGGAAAACCCCCTTAGACCCTTAGTAAACCAGAAAAGACCTAAAATCTCGTTAGTAACCAGATTATACTTTCCGCCACACTTTTACCATTTTTTTTTTTTTTGCACTTATGCACTGAGTAGCGATATCGCTGCTCTTGTGCACCCATGAGCAATGATATCACTACTTATTTTCACTACTACACATATACCGACTCAAATTGCCTTTTCTCATTTGTCATCTTTTTCGTCATAAAAGATAATCTCTACAACATTTTCATCTCAGAACCCCATAGAAGCCAAAGGGGGGTTCTCATGGGTTTGTTTTTGCAAACAAAGCTTTTTGAACTAAGACTTAAAAGGTGAACTCTATTACAGTGGTTCTCATGTATTATATTATTCATTTTCTTAACTCCATTAAAGAGATTGGTGTACCATATTATAGAAGTTGGTGGCGTCATTTTCCTTTCTTTAATGTCATAGTGTTTCCTTTGTATGAGAATAGGCATTGGCATTGCCCAAAATGTTCAATAGCTTACATTCATCCATGTGTAAAAGCTTACATACAAATGTCGATGCTCATGACAATTAAAAGTCAATGAATAGATACCAGTCCGGAACTCACCCTACTACAAGCATAGATATTGCTGCTCATAGTAGTTAAAAGTCAATGAAAAGATGCCATTGTGGGACCAGTAGCCTGTGTTAAATATATATATCGCTGCTCATACGGGGGTTTGAAAAAAAAAAAAAAAAACCTTTGACATTCAAGGATAATCATGAAAGTTACATTCCTACAATGATCAATTGACCTCGGTTTTTATGTCTAACCAAGCTAACAACCATTTCAATTTTGATGTTACCATCATATTCACCTCTACATTCATCTTCACATCCTTAGACCTCTTCACATTCACAAACACCTTGGCAATCACCTTCACATTCATATACACCTTGACCACTCATCTTCACATTCTTAATTATTGACAACTACATATTTACGTGCTCATGACACTTCACATTCACACCTTTGCACATCCACTTGTCTAAGTTAAATTGTATGTCCTCAATCTAGTAGATGATGTAATCATTTTATCTTATTTGATGTATTTTACACATGTTCATGAGATGAATAGAATATTTTTAATTATTGCACATATTTGATACAAAATGACATGGCTATTCCTGAGATGAATAGGAGCCCTAAATATATTCAATGGGATTTATGTAAATGGGGTTCACATGCAAGAAGCATGGGTCAAAATTCTTATGTTTAAGATGTTTTCACAATTGGTGATGAGACTATGCATCTCATCTAAAAGGTTGTAGCACTGCAACTGCTATGAGATAGTGTGGTTTGTCTCGACCATCGGAATGAAAGACTTCGGGTTGTTGTGCTAGTACATTATATGTACTGAAGGACCATGAGAAGTACATTATATAAAACATTGTCTCTATTAAGGAGCGCTCTCATAATTACCAAGCAATAGGCTCTTAATCCTGAGAGGGTAATGAACTCAAGCTTCTACTATTCATTTGCGTTGACTTGCCAATGAGTGTGGCCAACCATGTCAATACCTCAGTATCTTGGATAGAATATGGTAGTAGAGTTGTGGGACCATCTATTCTCGAGATGGAATCTGTCATCTTTAAGAGAAATATCTCATTGCGGTGATTAATGGAGTTTGTTATTGGTAAGTGTGCACCCGTTTTAATTAGAGTTAATTGAGATGGTATTAATGATGATGTGATTAACTGGGTCACAAGGATAATAAGAAATGAGTTCATGTTGGTTAGACAATTTTATTTCCAATGGGTCAATGGATATAATTGACAAAGGGACTTATTTGCAGAAATTGGCAAGTTTATGGTCTTCTTGTAAAATTCCTACGACTGGAGTGCAATTGCATTTATATAGTGATGTTATTTGCTATTAATTGTTGGTCAGGATGTTACATAAGATGCGAGATCCAAATAAATTAGTTGGAGCAAGATCCAAGGAATCCCTTAGTGGTCTCCATGTTAACCCTAACTAAGAGAATATAAAAGCACTCATTAACAAAGAGACAAAGAAGGAAGAAAAAATTGTGTGTGCACTGGATGTCCTCCTCCTTGGGCGTTTTTTCTCAACTTTTTCTCTCCTCTCTTTTCACCTTCTTCCTCTCTCTTCACTTGAGTGCTTTGGTAACAATTTCCCAAAGAGATTTTCCACCATTCTCTTTTGAGAGAGATCTCTCCATTGGGTCATAACGTGGAAGGCCGCAAGGTCTAAAGGATCAGATTCGCAGAGACTCCAAGATCAAGGACTCGATTTGAGCACAACAAAGTTCCTTAGGTATAGATGTACACCATTCTCTTGTAGATCTAGAGGTTTCAGGTTTAGATATGGTTTTCTCATTGGCAGATCTAGGATTTTAATGCATTAAGAAAAAGAAAAAAGATCATGGGATAGCTTTTTGAGGGTTTTGGATCTTAGACAACGATGAAACCAAAAATTTTGCTTTTGTGTGAGTGTGTGTGTGTGGGTGGGTGGGGGGGGGGGGGGGGGGGGGGGGTGGTGGTGGTTGCGCTGGGGCGCAAAGAAAAAAAGACTTTAAACAAAATAGCATAATTTACTAATAAAATATACAATAATCAAGATAATAAAGCTATGCTCGATGTTCTTTCCTTGAGTTGAAATCATCAATTTTTATTTTAGTACTAAATTTTTCTGCAATTTGTTTTTCAATATATACAATTAAATAGTCCATAAAAAAATTTCATATTCTATTATACTGTGAAGTGCAGTTTTAACAATCTTCATGGCTAAGTTCGTAAAAAATTATCTTCCATTATGTTGTAAAGTGAAGTTTTAAAAATCTTCATGGATGAGAATGCATTAGTATATCTACCATATGTATATATATACTAAAGTACTAAAACAAAAAATCTCAAGATGGGTACCGGTCCTTTCTTATGCATGTAACCAGTAAGTTACAATTTAAAACATTATTATTTAAAACCTCAAGGAAAAGTAATAATAGAATCTTTTTTCTAAAATCGAAACTATTTACAAGCATATATGGTTCCGCTAGTCTTTATCTCCTTTACATAAATATCTTTAAGTGGATTTTTCTGACATGGATAATAATAATCAAAGAAAAAAAAATACAACTATATTTCTTTATCCATGATGGATAAAACACCAAGAATTAATGTAATAATATGTCACGACCCGGGCCCGAGATTAGAGTTACCACGGCCAAACCCCGAGTCGCGATGCCATACTTACTCCCGTAAACCTCGCATCACCGAAGTCAATACGAGATTCACAAGGGATCTTACATATACCTGTCAATGCACATTATGTTGCGGAAATATATACATACATTGACATTTAACTTTAATATGTACAAATTCTTTACAGAAAGTAAAGTTCACTTATACATCTCATTTCCTATTTAATCACCCATGCATATTCAAATACAATGCATGTGATCACTGTTTACAACAAAATGAATCTATTCAAAATGTTTCCCAAAATTTTCTAAACCGGTAGCCTCCGATTTATATCCATCCGTTCAATCCTCCTGGGGGAACCGGATTGGTCTCCTCCGCTGGCGGCGTGGTCTCGGAACCACTGGAACGGCCAACTGGGCCTGTAATATCATCAATAACACTGTGAACACGACGGTTCAACAATGTATACACAATTCTATGATAATCACTTGTTAGCAAATTGGTTCCAATGTATAACAATTATATTCGAATCTATTCAATTCAATTCAATTCAATTCATATAGTTCTTCCCTGAAGGAAGCATTCAATTCATGTAGTTCTCCCCTGAAGAGAGCATTCAATTCACGTATACACTTTATCAAGTGTCTTTTCATTGTCCTATAGCATAGGCGGAAGGCGCACCATTCACAACCCAGCCTTTCAAGGACTCATTTCATTTCATTAGTGCTCACTTTATTAAGTGGCTTTTCAAATGGTTACTCACTTTATTAGGTGGCTCATCAAATGTGTGGGATTTACCAGTGTCTTGATCAGAGATCACCGGCATCACCACGGAGCTCCGGAATGCTCCATCTACTGCAGCAGACTTAATCTTTTATACATTACAATGTTTGTGCATTTCAGTTCTTTTCTTTTCATTTCATTGCATTTCAGTGTATTCATTCAATACATTATTCAATGAAGCTCAACAAGGAGCGTAACAGTAATAGACGAGAGAGGACAAGCCAACTCAAGTCATAACAAGTAAAATTTCCTAAAACAACATTCGGGTGAAACGTTCATTATGCAATGTAGGTGTTATTGTGGATGACATCACTTTTTAGTGAAATGTACATTCACATAAGTTTAGCTAACACCCATGAAGGTTTAGGAAATTATCAGAAATCAATTCTGATATTCCTCAATTTCGGTCACCTCGGCAGTTACCTAGCGGTTAGCCGCAGTAGGGGTTTCGGCTGACCGAACCACATTCGGTCAGCTTCCAGAATTTCTCAATTGTACAGGATACTTTGCCCAATTCGGTCACCTATGCGGTCACCCTCACGGCTGGCCGAACTTCAAATTTCGGTTAGCCGAAGTTATTCGGTTAGCTTACGGTTCGTTTTCCAGAAGCTCAACTTCTGATGGAAAACCCTGACAAGATTTTCGGTCACCTTACGGTTAACCCGCGGCTAGCCGACCTTACAGTTTCGGCTAGCCGACCTACGTCGGTCAGCTTTCGGTTAGGTGTCGGTCAGCCTGGCGGCTGACCGAATTGCGCCCAGAAGTTCAGAAAATTCTGAACCGAATTTTCTGTAACTGAACTTCTTGAGTTCTAACAATTCACTTAACAATTGAAATCAATGTAATTGAGTATACTTGCCTTGTTTGGACACTTCTTAGTAAGAAGTCCCTTGTCTAGCTTGAATCCAAGCTGAATTCCTCAAATCAAAGCTTCTTTTGAACCTAAAATCCAAAATCAATCCACAAAACAGAATTCTTGTGAATTCTTTGAGCCATAACTCAATACTGAAACCAGGAAAGTGCTGAATTCAACTCAACACTTACTTGTAGTTTCTTGATGGAAAGCTTGAGCTCTTCTCAAGTTTAAACTCCAAACAAAATAAGAAAGAAGATGGAGAATATGAAGAAGATGAAGTTCCTCTTCCCAATCACTTGTCAATTCTCCAAATCACACACACACCTTGATGGAAAACCAATAGGAACGGAAGAAAAAGGAAGAAGAGAAAGAGAAGGAGTTGCTGGGATGAAGGAATGAACTCAAATGAGTTCATCCTCATCTTATAAGCTCCAATTTTACATTTTACCCCCTCCTATTTCTTCTAATTACAATTCAAGTCACATGAATGGTCATTTGACCCAATTCACGTCGAATGGAATCGTCACATTTATAAAAGTTAACGTACTCCTCGAGATATACGTGTGAGTATCAAGAGTTTCCGTATTCGAAGAAATACGTGTAATTTCGTATTTACGAAAAAGTCCTTACATTGTATGGTTTAGCATAAAACCATTTCAAGTCCATTCAGAACTTTCACTATTCTTTTCATTAAGTTCAATTTGACCACTTGAGCCAAATTCTTATCAATTTAGCCATTAATCAACATTAATTCCATAAATCATGTTGACTTAGCATTAATCCCGATTAATTAGAGTTAATCTTAATTAACTCGGGACAGGGTGTTACATTCCCCTAAACTTTTAGAACCATTCGGTCCTCCGAATGCAATACAAATCAATTAAGCAATTTAAAACGAAAATTACCTGAACGAATAGCTCTGGATACTTTCGAGCCATTTGCTCTTCAAGCTCCCAGGTAGCTTCGTTTAGTCCATGATGTGCCCAAAGCACTTTGACCCATTTGATAGTCTTGGTACGCAGAACCACCTCCTTGGTATCAATTATCTGAATTGGCTTCTCAACGTATGCAGTGTCTGGCAACACTTGGATCTCTTCATGACGAATCACATGTGAAGGATCTGACACATACTTCCGAAGCATCGACACATGAAAGACATTATGGATACCAGAGAGTTCTGCTGGAAGATCTAGACGATAAGCTACATTCCCAATTCTACTTTGGATCTTAAAGGGTCCGATAAATCTCGGAGAAAGCTTACCTTTTTGTCCAAATCTGACAGTGCCCTTCATTGGAGAAGTCTTCAAAAAGACTAAATCACCAACGGCAAATTCCAGATTACGCCGACGATTGTCAGCATAGCTTTTCTGCCTTGATCTAGCAATTTTCAACCTTTCTTGCACTTTCTGCACTTTATCTGCTGTTTCAGCAATGATCGTAGGACCGTGGAAACTTCGAGTTCCAACTTCTTCCCTGCTAACTGGAGTCCTACATCTTCTACCATACAATGCTTCAAAGGGTGCCATTTCAATGCTGGAGTGATAGCTATTGTTGTACGCAAATTCGCACAAAGCTAGGTGATCATCCCGATCACTCCCAAAATCTGCAACACTAGCCCGAAGCAAATCTTCAAGAGTTTGGATTGTTCTCTCTGACTGCCCATCTGTCTGTGGATGATATGCAGTACTAAACCGCAGTCTCGTACCCATGGCATTCTGATATGTTTGCCAAAATGTGGAGACAAAGCGACTATCTCGATCAGAAATGATCGAGACAGGTACTCCATGCAGTCTAACAATCTCCTTGACAAACAATTTGGACATTTCACTGAATCCCATATCCTTTCGAAATGGAAGAAAGTGCGCGGACTTCGTAAGACGATCCACAATAACCCAAATGGCATCATGTTGTCTCCGCGTCCTTGGTAATCCGGAAACAAAGTCCATCGTGATATGTTCCCACTTCCATTTAGGGATATACAATGGATGAAGCAAGCCTGGTGGCTTCTTGTGCTCAAACTTCACACGCTGGCAAGTCAAGTAGGAAGATACATAACTGGCTATCTCCCGTTTCATGTTATTCCACCAGAATCTGCCCTTAAGATTTCTATACATCTTCGTACTTCCTGGATGCACAGAATATCTGGTGTGATGAGCTTCAAACATGACTGCTTGCTTCAAATCTTCCTGTGCTGGTACACATAATCTGTCTCTGAAATAGAGAACTCCTGTTACCAACACGAAATCTGGCCTTGCTGCAATGTTATCCCGAACTTTTACTAATTCCGGGTCATCGAACTGCCTATCTTTAATTTGCTGGATGAGTAGCGGTTCGAACACTGACATCGCTGCAATCATGACATGATTGTCCATGACTTCAATGGATACATCCCAATCCCTGAATTCTTCAATCATAATTCATTCACCCACCAATGATGCCAAGTCAGCTGATTTGCGACTCAAAGCATCCGCTACCACATTACCCTTTCCAGGTACATA
This sequence comes from Persea americana, assembly GCA_029852735.1. Classification (NCBI taxonomy): domain Eukaryota; kingdom Viridiplantae; phylum Streptophyta; class Magnoliopsida; order Laurales; family Lauraceae; genus Persea; species Persea americana. Next base: position 24,530,791 of record CM056816.1, read on the forward strand.
TGTGAATGGAAAATCATAATCCTTGATAAGCTCTAACCAACGGCGTTGCCTCAGATTGATATCTTTCTGAGTGAACAAGTATTGGAGACTTCTGTGATCGCAATGGACTTCAAAAGTCTCTCCATACAGATAATGTCTCCATTGCTTCAATGCGAATACAACAGCCGCGAGCTCTAAATCATGTGTAGCATAGTTCTTCTCATGCTCTTTTAATTGACGCGAACCGTAGGCAATTACCCTACCTCGTTGCATCAACACACATCCCAATCCAACGCCTGAGGCATCTGAGTAAATCTCAAACCCTCTTCTTCCTTCAGGTAAAGCCAAGATTGGGGCAGTTATCAACTTCTGCTTCAGAGTTTGGAAACTGCACTCGCATACATCATTCCATTGAAAAGGAACATCCTTCCGAGTCAGTTTCGTCAACGGAGCTGCTATCTTGGAGAAGTCCTTTACGAACCTTCTATAGTAGCCCGCCAACCCTAAGAAACTCCGAACCTCTGGCACATTCTTCGGACTCTGCCAATTGCTAACCGCGTCAATCTTAGCCGAATCAACAGCTAATCCATCTCTGGTAATGACGTGACCCAAAAATGCAACCTGCTGCAACCAAAAGTCGCACTTCGAGAACTTTGCATACAGCTGATTCTCTCTCAGTGTCTGCAAGGCTATTCTCAGATGATGTGAATGCTCTCTCTCTGACCTTGAGTATACCAGGATGTCATCAATAAAGATCACAACAAACTGGTCTAGGTACGAGGCAAACACTCTGTTCATTAAAGCCATAAAAACTGCAGGTGCATTGGTTAGACCAAAAGGCATCACTAAAAATTCATAGTGTCCATAACGAGTCCTGAATGCAGTCTTCTGTACATCTTGATCCTTAACTCGTATCTGGTGATATCCAGATCGAAGATCAATCTTGGAAAAGTAAGCTGCACCTTGGAGTTGATCAAACAACTCATCGATTCTAGGCAGTGGATATTTATTTTTAATTGTCACTTGATTGATCTGCCTATAATCAATACACATTCGAAAGGTGCCATCTTTCTTCTTCACAAACAGTACAGGTGCTCCCCATGGTGAGACACTAGGTCTGATAAAACCTTTGTCTAGCAATTCCTGTATCTGTTTCTTTAATTCATACAACTCTGATGGTGCCATTCGATACGGTGCCTTGGATATCGGTGCAGTACCGGGCACAAGTTCAATAGTGAAGTCTACTTCCCTTGCTGGAGGTAGACCTGGCACTTCATCGGGAAACACGTCTGGAAATTCACAGACTACCGGGATGTTTTCTAATTTCTGTTCAGGCTTCTGTTCAGAAATGAATGCAATGTAGTCTTCACAATCACTATGCATCAGTCGTTCAGCCTTAAGTGCTGAAATAAGCCTCGTGTCAAACCTCTTCAAAGTGCCTTCAAAAAGTACACTGGCATTGGCCTCATCAACCCTGAAGGTGATGATTTTGCGGAAACAGTCTAAACAAGCTCTGTACTTCGCAAGCCAATCCATGCCAAAGATTACATCAAAATCATTCATGGCTAGTATAACCAAATCAGCTGGCATTGCCACTTCCCCGATTTTCACATCACATTGGGGAACATACAATTCACATACTACCCTTCTCCCTAAAGGAGTAGATACTGTAAAATCATATGGCAATTGCATTATCCGGTCTCGCATATTACACACAAATACAGGTGCTACAAATGAATGCGTGGAACCGGGATCAAATAATGCAACCGCAGGTTTATCACCTATAAGAATTGTACCTTCAACCACATTGGTTGCAACATCAACTTGCTCTCGGTTAAGAGCATAAGCCCTTCCAGCTATCTGTGGCCTCTGCTGTTGCTGTCCAGGTTGTTGCCTCTGCCATTGACGCTGCTGGCCTTGTTGTTGCTGTTGCCTAGGAGGTGCTGGCAAAGCTAATCGTTGTGGAGGAGCAGGAAGTGCTGCTTGTCCTTGAGCAGTCTGCTGATTAGGAGCTCTGTCATCTCTCCTGGCCTTTGGACATTGTGCCATTCTGTGTTCCAAAGAACCACAAACAAGGCATGCTCCAGTAGTTCTCCAACACAACTCAGTCTTGTGAGCCTTTCCACATGTCTCACAAACTGGCTTATTCTCAGTTCTAGCAGCAAATTTCTGCTTCTTATTTTTGTCCTTGAATCGTCCTCCCTTTTTAAACCAGGAGCCTGTAGATTTTTCACCACTACTCCTCTTAGTACTTTCATTCTCAGCCATTTCCTCTCTGTGGACTTCTTCTGCTGTGTAGGCTCTATCAACGGCATCATCGAAGGTAGTAGGCTTATTTGCCAATACCATCTTCTTATATGTGGCATTTAGGCCATTGAGAAACCTCTTCACCTTCTTGTCTTCCGTATCCACCAAATCAGTAGCATACTTAGACAACTGCAGGAAGGTATGGACATACACAGATACAGTCATTTGACCTTGCTTCAATTGCAGAAATTCTGCTTCTTTCTTCTGCCTCACATGTTCTGGGACAAACTTCCTTTGAAATTGCTGTTTGAAAGTCTCCCACATTACTGCTTCTAGCAAGTTAGTGAATGCCCCACTCACACTTTTCCACCATGTCTTTGCTACTTCCCGTAGCTTGGAAGAAATGAGAGCAACCTTTTGTTTCTGCGTGCACGTGACTGTACCAAACACATCCTCAATGTGTTCTAGCCACTCATCAGTTTTCAGCACATCTTCAGTACCCCGGAACTCAGTAGCTCCTCTTTTCCTGAATTGTTCATACAGGACATTAGGGTCTTTCTCCTTAGATTGAATTACTACTTGTGTTCCAACCTGAGTAGGTGGTTGAACTGGTGGCACTGGTGCTGCTTGCATCTGAGCCTGCAATTGGCTCTGCACTTGCAATAAAGAAGTGATCTGGGCTTGCATACCCATCTGTGCTTCATGACTCTTAGCCATTTGTTCATTACTTCTCACCAATTGCTCTAGGATGGCAGTCATCCTTGTGTCCATATCGGAGACAGGAGACGGTGTGACAACCTCAATAAAGTTATCACTTCCTGGATTCGATCCAGATGCAGCCATGCTGTAAACAATACGGAAGGTAGGATACATAGATCTCAACACTTCCCTTACATATATCACATAAAGTGAAAGCATTTAAATCACAAATCCAAGATTGGATTTGGCACGAAACGTAACGTTCCTCACTTCATTCCTATCATTGGCTAAGTCATTTAACTTAGTTAACTTAGCTCTGATACCATACAATAAGTATGTCACGACCCGGGCCCGAGATTAGGGTTACCACGGCCAAACCCCGAGTCGCGATGTCATACTTACTCCCGTAAACCTCGCATCACCGAAGTCAATACGAGATTCACAAGGGATCTTACATATACCTGTCAATGCACATTATGTTGCGGAAATATATACATACATTGACATTTAACTTTAATATGTACAAATTCTTTACAGAAAGTAAAGTTCACTTATACATCTCATTTCCTATTTAATCACCCATGCATATTCAAATACAATGCATGTGATCACTGTTTACAACAAAATAAATCTATTCAAAATGTTTCCCAAAATTTTCTAAACCGGTCGCCTCCGATTTATATCCATTCGTTCAATCCTCCTGGGGGAACCGGATTGGTCTCCTCCGCTGGCGGCGTGGTCTCGGAACCACTGGAACGGCCAACTGGGCCTGTAATATCATCAATAACACTGTGAACACGACGGTTCAACAATGTATACACAATTCTATGATAATCACTTGTTAGCAAATTGGTTCCAATGTATAACAATTATATTCGAATCTATTCAATTCAATTCAATTCAATTCATATAGTTCTTCCCTGAAGGAAGCATTCAATTCATGTAGTTCTCCCCTGAAGAGAGCATTCAATTCACGTATACACTTTATCAAGTGTCTTTTCATTGTCCTATAGCATAGGCGGAAGGCGCACCATTCACAACCCAGCCTTTCAAGGACTCATTTCATTTCATTAGTGCTCACTTTATTAAGTGGCTTTTCAAATGGTTACTCACTTTATTAGGTGGCTCATCAAATGTGTGGGATTTACCAGTGTCTTGATCAGAGATCACCGGCATCACCACGGAGCTCCGGAATGCTCCATCTACTGCAGCAGACTTAATCTTTTATACATTACAATGTTTGTGCATTTCAGTTCTTTTCTTTTCATTTCATTGCATTTCAGTGTATTCATTCAATACATTATTCAATGAAGCTCAACAAGGAGCGTAACAGTAATAGACGAGAGAGGACAAGCCAACTCAAGTCATAACAAGTAAAATTTCCTAAAACAACATTCGGGTGAAACGTTCATTATGCAATGTAGGTGTTATTGTGGATGACATCACTTTTTAGTGAAATGTACATTCACATAAGTTTAGCTAACACCCATGAAGGTTTAGGAAATTATCAGAAATCAATTCTGATATTCCTCAATTTCGGTCACCTCGGCAGTTACCTAGCGGTTAGCCGCAGTAGGGGTTTCGGCTGACCGAACCACATTCGGTCAGCTTCCAGAATTTCTCAATTGTACAGGATACTTTGCCCAATTCGGTCACCTATGCGGTCACCCTCACGGCTGGCCGAACTTCAAATTTCGGTTAGCCGAAGTTATTCGGTTAGCTTACGGTTCGTTTTCCAGAAGCTCAACTTCTGATGGAAAACCCTGACAAGATTTTCGGTCACCTTACGGTTAACCCGCGGCTAGCCGACCTTACAGTTTCGGCTAGCCGACCTACGTCGGTCAGCTTTCGGTTAGGTGTCGGTCAGCCTGGCGGCTGACCGAATTGCGCCCAGAAGTTCAGAAAATTCTGAACCGAATTTTCTGTAACTGAACTTCTTGAGTTCTAACAATTCACTTAACAATTGAAATCAATGTAATTGAGTATACTTGCCTTGTTTGGACACTTCTTAGTAAGAAGTCCCTTGTCTAGCTTGAATCCAAGCTGAATTCCTCAAATCAAAGCTTCTTTTGAACCTAAAATCCAAAATCAATCCACAAAACAGAATTCTTGTGAATTCTTTGAGCCATAACTCAATACTGAAACCAGGAAAGTGCTGAATTCAACTCAACACTTACTTGTAGTTTCTTGATGGAAAGCTTGAGCTCTTCTCAAGTTTAAACTCCAAACAAAATAAGAAAGAAGATGGAGAATATGAAGAAGATGAAGTTCCTCTTCCCAATCACTTGTCAATTCTCCAAATCACACACACACCTTGATGGAAAACCAATAGGAACGGAAGAAAAAGGAAGAAGAGAAAGAGAAGGAGTTGCTGGGATGAAGGAATGAACTCAAATGAGTTCATCCTCATCTTATAAGCTCCAATTTTACATTTTACCCCCTCCTATTTCTTCTAATTACAATTCAAGTCACATGAATGGTCATTTGACCCAATTCACGTCGAATGGAATCGTCACATTTATAAAAGTTAACGTACTCCTCGAGATATACGTGTGAGTATCAAGAGTTTCCGTATTCGAAGAAATACGTGTAATTTCGTATTTACGAAAAAGTCCTTACATTGCATGGTTTAGCATAAAACCATTTCAAGTCCATTCAGAACTTTCACTATTCTTTTCATTAAGTTCAATTTGACCACTTGAGCCAAATTCTTATCAATTTAGCCATTAATCAACATTAATTCCATAAATCATGTTGACTTAGCATTAATCCCGATTAATTAGAGTTAATCTTAATTAACTCGGGACAGGGTGTTACATAATATAATACAATTGGACATTGATATTAAGCTTAGAATGAAATTTGAGAATTCTCTTCTCCAATCTCCATCAAACCTTACTTATTTGTTCTCCTTTCCTTCATTTTCTTTTCTTTTTTTTCTTTTTCTTTTTTTTTTCTTTATCATTTTAAGATTTCCCCAAAATCAACAAATTTTTTTCTGAGAATCAAAACCATGTTAAATAGAGTCCTAAATAATGGAGGGGCCATCCACACATGATGGAGGGGCCACATCATTATTACCAAGGAATTTTCAAGATGTGGTGGGGGGGGGGGGGCGGGGGGGGGGGGTGTGTGGGGCGCATGGCCCCTGCTAGCCCCCCTGTCCGCCCCTGATGTCAGATCCCAGTCCAAACTAGATCATAGTTTTTAAATATCATGAGGAAGGCCTATCAACTTCCAATAATATGACCAACACAATCAGCATCACATTCCTATCCTCATTTACAAAAATTCTCATATTCCCCTCCATACAACAACTTCAAGCACAAAATTACAAAATGACAACTCCAACCTTGGAATGACACACTCTTTTCTGTACATGATAGAAATCACAAAAACACTTTGTTCATCGAAACACGAAGAGGAAAAACTAGACAATGAAGATGACAACACGTGTTTTGGAGGAATGAAAAGATAGAAAAAATACAATAGATGGGTGAGCTGCTTGGGACCGCAACAGGTTCAAGCGTTGCCATTGATGGAGAGGGGAAGGGAAAAGAAGAGGAACAAAACAAGAGGTCAAGGCGTGGGATGGGTTTTTATCCCATGGTAGCGAGCAGCGATATCACTGCTTATGAAAAAAAAAAAAAAAAAAACTAGAAAGGGCCCATGGGACTACTCCAAACCATAAATTTTCTAGGAGTCCTTTTTTGTCTAGTAAGGGTCCAAGGGGATTTTTTTTCAGGAAAACCCCTTACATATATAAACCTCATTTTCATATTCCATCGTGAAAGGCAAATAACCCCTTAAGTCATAAGTTATCAAAAATGCCCTTTAACATACAAATTTGTTCATAATATCTAAATCTTGAGACTAGAACACGCAAGAAACCAAATCTAAGTTAATAAAATATAAAAGGAAAGACTTTAGATCCCATAAACTACGTTTAGATCTTGTTCAGTTTCTATTAAATCCCCCTCTCTAAATAAAAAAATCTGAATATTTGGAAAATGAGATATATATTAACATCCCAACCACGGTGTTTCCTTAAAAGGGAAAACCATGCACTACTATGGCTGTAACACCACTCAGTCAAATAGTCAACATGGAAGAAACTATGCTTTATAATATGGAACTTGAAAAATATTATTGTGTCAATAGCCCCAACTGTACACTCAATAAATACATTCATGAAGACCATTATTATATGTTATAGGGATATGCTTCAATTTTTCTAGTGACCTCTAATTTGGCAATTGATTAAGAAATTGAAGCTGAATTTCGATTTCAATTTTAGTTTGAAGGAGAGATTTTAGAGATTTGAGGGGAATTTCCAATTTTAGCCACATCTAAAAAAAGAGTCCAATCTAAAAGGAATCTCCTTTTAGTTGGATATAAAGTACTCTCGTTTAGTTGGATCAAATCCTTTTTAAGCCCAATTAAAACTCGTCAAAAGTCTCCTTATAAGAGGTTTATATTTTAAAGATTAGAAATCACTATTTAGTAAGTTGGACTCTTGAGGGGCCCACTAAAACCTGATCAAAAGTCTCCTTATAGGAGTTTCTATTATAAAGATTCTCCATCAATGTTTAGTAAGGTTATCTTCTTGGACTCTCTAAATACTCGTTAAAGATCCATGCCAACAATATCACGTCATTCATTGCAAACGGTCTTAGCTAGGGATGTAAATGGGTCCCTGATTCTCTGATTACTCAGAGGTTCTGACCCGCTAAAAACCGGATTTGAGTCCTTATTTAGGCCTCGATAAATAAATGGTTCCGGGTCCAGATTCACCTTGGTTCGGACCCATGGACTCGAGACCCAACATATTACCTCAATTTTTTAATTCTTTTTCTAAAACCCATACTTTTTAAATATCATTATCTACCTAGACCCGGACCCAGATCCAGACCCGTCCCATATATGGTTCTGGTTTTGGTTTCGGAGCCAAGAAAACGATTTCGGGTCCAGATCTAGTTCCACCTTCTCCTTAATGGGTCCTGTTCCGTGTCCACCATGGACCCGGACTGAAACCAACCCGTTTATAACCCTAGTCTCAGTTAGCCCACCTTTCTTCTTTCTTCTCTACCTGATCATCCGACCAATACCATACAAATGGAATGGAGACAGAGAATAGAAGAACAACAATATATGATTTGAGCAACGATCTAATGGTGGATGCAGTTCCTCCCACGCAGAATAGAAATGATCCATTGACCACTTTCTTGATGGGTGCTAATCACACACCAAGTTCATTCTAACCATAGATGGGTAAGAAGATGAGCTCATCAATGCCTTGGTACCCTTCAAATCATGATCATCACTTTCTTTTTCTTCCAATACCTTAAGATAAAAAATATGAGTGGTTTTTTTCTCTCTATATTAGAAACTACGATGTTCGTATCTTCTCTTTCCCATGATTCTCTTCTTTTAGTATTTTTAACTTTAAATTTGTTTTTTTTTTCTTTTTTCAAGTTTCTTATTAGTTTACCGATGATTGTATTTACATGTCTCCTTTTTTTTTCTTTTTTTCTTTTTGGTAAATTAAAGGATAATGAAATATATGGTGATTTATAAGTCCACAAAATTGTATTTTTAATTCATTTCTTCATATGAATTTGTGAACTTAATTAAAACATAATGCATTGAATTAATAGGTTTTCACAAAATCATGCAATTGGACTCTTTTGGTTGAATTTAATTAAAAACTTCATAAAAATGCATGTCTTGGTGAAGTTATTATTATCTGCATTATTGGGCCCCATGCATAGCATCATTCCTTTTTATAAAAATTATTATTTCTGAATTAGTAGTTGTTTTGCATAAACTCAGAAATTGGGGCCCGCAAGAAGGAAGAAACTAAGAAGAGCATAAAAGAAGAGAAGATTTGAAGAAGACCCACCATGGGACCCACCCACATTGGGTGCAAATCCTAAGGTGGGGGAGGCCATGGTGGGACCCAATTGAGAAGAAAAAAACTCAGAATTTCATTCCAAGTGGTGAGAAGATCTCTTGCAAGATTTAAATTCAAGTTCAAAGAAAAAGGAAGAAAGAAATAAAGAGTGAAGAGAAAATAAAGAAAAAAACCCTATGCCAACATGGGACGTCCGAGTCATGCCATTCCAAAGTGTTGCACACCCCTAGAGGGGCCCACATTCATCCAAGTTTAGATCCAAATATTAAAGTTCTAGAATTCTAAAGAAATTTTCAAAGCCAAGATGTGGGCCCAAGTGTGCATATTCGCCAGCTATTAAGAGTCCTAAATATGGAAGGTGGGTGGGTGCACTAAAGAGTTTCAATTTCAAAAAGACTCCACAAGGAGTCCAATATCCTATTATCAGTGTTACCAAATGCCACCAAAACTTGCATCTCAATCAAACAAGTTTTTAAAGATTTGAAAATTTTAAAATCTTGAAATGATTGCAAGGCTTACATGGACGTCCCATACTCATAACTCCCATATCTATCCCACGCATAAGGGAGCTCTCTCTCCAATTTTTTTAAAATTTTCTCTCTCATTCTCTCTCCCCTATTGTCTCTCTCCATTCTTTCATACTCACTCTCCCTCACGTCATTCACTGTCTCTCTCTCTCCCATTAATTTCTTTCCATTCTTTCTCTCTATCTCCTGCATCTCTCACTCACCTATTATATGAGGCCAAAGAAAAGTTATTTATTTATTTATTTTTGAGGTTTTTCCCTATAACTTACCTTTAAAGATGACTTTTTCCTCTTCCTTACCAAAGTCTGAATATTTCCCCCTAACTACAATTAAACCATTTTAGGACTAAAATACCCATAGTGTGGGCTATAATATAATAAAAATGTATTCTTATAAATAGGTTGGGATTTGGTCAATGAAAGCACTCAAACTTGTATTATTACATTTGTTAGTTGAAAATGCAATCGTGTAAATGGATTTGGATGAAAATATATAGCATTATTCTATAATTGAAAAGTGGTGATCTAATATGCATTTTCTTATATTCTTTTAGATCTTGGGGAATGTTTGAATGGATATATACAGAATAAAATATTTCTAGATTTAAATATTAGAAAAATTATTTCAACATTGTTGTTGTTTGGGAATTTCCAAAACATTCAATAGACTTTGAACTAAGCAGTTTGAAAATTATCCCATATTATAATACGCTAAATGCAAGATTGACCTTAATTTTCAAATTACAACATAAGGTCAAATGGGTTTCTTTGACAATTATCCCATTTTTTATAATTTCTTTTCAATATTTTTTAAATGACAAGATGACGACACCATTTTCTAAAAATTCAATTAAATGAAAATAAAAAATCTCCAATTATATTTTTTAAGATAAGAAATCTATGATAAAATGGGTTTCTTTGATTTTTTTGGAATTATATTCATGCGAACAAACTTGTTATAAATTCTCAAGAGAAGGGATTTTATGGTAAAATAAGTTCCTTTGAATTTGTAGGAGTTTAGTTTCATGTGAACAAAGAGACCCTATATTTCATGGCATAATGGATTCTTTTGAATTCTTAGAAATTTAGATCAATATTAATAGATCATATTTTAACAATAATGAATTCATTCCTTTAAAATATTTGATAATTCAATTCTATGAAAATAAGTAAGCCATGTTATATGTTAGGGCTAATATATTAGCAGTAAAGTGGTTCCATATAATTTCTAAGAATTATTTTCATGCAATAAAATCGGCCCTATTATGACAAGCAACTAAAGTTTCATGAGCATTCCATCCTTACTATCTATCAATCAATGTGATTTTTGGTATTAGGACCCAGAAAATGTACTGATCATGGAAAAAAAATCAATTTGTATAAAAAGAAGAAATGAAGATATAATTAATTTATCCTGTTTGAGCCCCACCTTTCATTGTTTAAATTTTTGATCATATGAACAACCACTCCAAATATATTCATTGTATCGTATTTCATTTTAATAGGTAAAAGTGGATTGTACACATAGAGGTGGGGCACATAAGGTGCAATGACCAAATGTTTGAAAAAGAAAGAGGAAAATAGAAATCAAACCAAGAGGGAAAAAAAAGCAAAAATCAAGGAATGAAGATGCCTTAATATAAAAGGTTTTGGTAGTTTTGACATTTCCTCTGGCATTAATAAGGTGCGTGGAAAATTAGAGTTTTGGGGAAGATGGAGGGAAAACTCATTTTTAAAAGTAAGTTACAGGGAAAAACCCCTTTATTTCTTTGGAAGAAGAAGGGAAGATGGATGGAGGGGTAAATTTTCTACTAGTAATCTAAGGAGAAAGGCTGTAAGTTGATTTATTTTTATTGACTAATTTTATGTGTGGGCAATTTTAATTCAAAATCTGATTTTTAATTTATTGATCTATTTTCTTTATTTATTTCTTTTTGATGTCTTATTTTTAAATGATATATTGCATGCTTAAAGGCTGTTAAATACCGAAAATATTCGAAGGAGACTAGAGTCTTTTTAAAGTTTATCAAATATTAATAAATCTGATTTTTCAAATTTTGGGTCTTGAATGAAATCACCCATATTTTCAGTATTTAGAAAACAACTAAACCCTGACCCTTAGATTGCAAGGCTCTTATTCAATTCTGAATTTTGATTTAGTTATTTATGAGTCTTTAACATCTTCATTTGGTTTTTTGATTATTTTTGTGCTGGTTGCAGTTTTATGTGCTTTTTAGATTAGTGTTCTTTTTAATTAGGTGTTTTATATTAGGAATTTCTTTTGATGTTTTATTTAGAGATTAATTGTTATTTGTGCCAAGATTTACATTTGTATTAGTTATTATATCCCAGTGTCCTGATGATTTGATGATTGTTGCTTTCAGATTTTTGTTTTGTTTTATCTCTTGGATCTCTCATGTAACACGACTATGATCTGTATCATGTATGCACGTCTTTCTTCATGGAATAAAGTCCATTTTTGTTTATGTTAGTTCATGAGTACTAACTATATGATGAAGTTTCTACATGAATAATAATGCATGCAGCTAAGAAGTTTGTATCTTATTCAACAACAAAAAATTCTGGAGGTAACAAAACATTACATTTACATCAGATTTAACTAATATTGCAAATAAACTAATATGTTAATGTTGATGGCAAGGGGTGGGTCTGAGTAATTTTTTTTTTTTATACAACCTTCATGGTTTTGATCAATGTATTTGTTTTTTTCATTTTTTTTTCAGTTGAAATAGTCTCTTGGATAAAGATTGTCTTAGTTCAAATACTTTGTCAAGCTTATTATATTATGCTTTTCAATAAACTTGCACATTGTCTTAGTTTCCCATGTGTTCTGTATTTTATGACATATTATCTATTTGGTGTAAAGTCTATGGATCCATTCTCTAGATGTTTAATTTTATTTATTTATCTATTTACTTATTTGTTTGTTTGTTTATTTTTATAGTTTGTTCAATTGTCAAGAAGTGGTCAATTCTCTATTTGAAATTATTTAAAGTTTAAGTAAACCCACACTAACCATTAGACCACATAAAATTTTATATAATTGTTTGTTAAAAAATTTCGAAATTAATTAAATGGGGATCATGATTGTAAAAACCTAATTTTGTAGGAATATTGTTTTTTTTATGAAACATTAATATAGGTTAAGCGGCTAGGATTTCTTCATGATCTATTGCTTTGCATTTTCTACTTTTTATGGTGGATTCGATCATTTTGATGGTTAATTTGCTAGGGTTCCTCTCCTCCTCCATGTCTTTTTTTTTTTTCATTCTTGTTCTTTCCTTTTCTTTTGGATTCCCATGAGATAGAGAGAAAAATCCCATGGCTGGGTGTGTTGACCCACAAGATTTCCATGGGATTTTCTTTTGGTGATTTCCGATGCAAATTTATGAATCAGTGATGAGTTTCTAAAAAAAAAATATATATTCCCTAAAACCTTGATGAATTGTTCTTTTCTTGTATCTATTGTTTTGATTAATTCCAAACTCTGATATAACATTAACGGGTTCTTTTTCCTTTTTTCTTTTCTTTGTATTGTTTCTCTCTTTATATGTGTTCAACTTGTTTATATGCAAACATTCATTGACAGTGAGAAAAATGGTCTGATATTCAAAATGCTATTTCCGTAGAAAGTCATGATGATTTTAGAAATTCTTTCTCTAACATAAAATTCATAGAATTCGGTGTGGCATGGTCTAAAAGGAATATGAAATTCCAAATAGTGTGAATTTACGTCAAAATTCTACTTATCAAACAGACATTGATTATTTGAAAGATTGGAATAAAGGTCATTTTTGAAGAGGAGATCATTTTATTTTTTGATCCCATTTTGATCATTTTATGGAACCCAAACAGAGTAGGAAATTCTATATATAAAAAAAAAGGTCCAGAGTAGAAGTTTTTCCTGATACCAGAACAGGTTATTTGAAGGGAAAATTCCAAGTTGTCATTCATGTTATTTCCATTTTTATTGATACTATGTTGAATTCATTTAAAAAGGCTTTTATACAATGTTGAAAATTAGAGTTCCTTTGGGGATCATGGTTACTAGAATGAGTTTATGACATTTATATTGAGGCAGAGTCCAATCTACCAGTTAACTTTTTCATCTTAGAGAAATTTTTATTCTTGATTGTCACATCTCTCGAACCCGATTAGAGAATATACTGGATCCGGGGAGTGAAATTTAGGGCTAATTTAAATTTTTGCCCTTGAGGCCCAAGGATCATAAGTCCGCTGTGAGGATATTACATTTCGAACCTCAAGTAATATAAAAACTGCGGAATTCATATAATTCAAGGCATATAAAATATCAAAACAATGAATATCAAATCTCATTAATAATTAAAGTTGCATCTAGAATAAAGAGAACTAGACAACAAAGTTAAATTATTAACAAATGGTCATCCCAATAATCAAGACCATTGTAATAGAAACAGTGATGTTAATAAAATAAGGTCCAACAACGATAGATCAATAAAAGAATAGAGGTCCAACGAGGAATAAAGTGAATAAATGAAATCCTAAGAGTGTTCAATATGAGTCTCCCTCGTGTCAGTTATGATGACGCAACTCTACGTCATCAGCAAGCCACTCTCGCTCATCTTCTGTTGGTTGGAGATCCTCTGGGATCTCCTCACCTGCCTGCTCCTCGTAATAATCACTTGAGGAGTCTGCACACCAAGGAACAAGGTCAACGATATGTTGAGCAATAGATAAGCAAAGTACAATAAACATAACATGCATCAAGCATAAGAATAAAGATAAGTATAAAATCATATTAATACAAGGAAACGAATCAAGGCATGAAAGCATAAATAATAACATCAGAAACAAATAACGGAAGCCTAACATCAACTAGCAATCACCACTATCCATGCAATGCAATGCAAGAATCAAGAGGGAGACTTAGTGGATGTTCTAGCCACCCCACGAGGTACCAGTGACAATCCAATCCAAACTACTGATATCAAAGTCCGGCTCTAGGGGGATCCTAACTCCCAGTCCTGGGAATAGTAACACGGTCCTAGCCCGCTCCCAACTATTTAATGCCATGGACGCTGTCCAAAGCCGACTGCCCACCCCGATGTCAGAGTAACCGGCCCATCAATAAAACCACAAACTGCAGTCGGCCATGACATGCAAATGATAATTAAGTGGTGTTGACACAAGGGGAAACCAAGACAAGCAAGTCTGGCAAGTTCAACACATAAGACATGTTCATAGGGATTATCTCATTTAAGACAATACACGACAAGTTAACCACATAATAATTGTCGCGACCCCAGACTGGGTTAACGCATGAAGGGCGCTCCTAATCCGGGATCGGCAAGCTAATGAGAGGATAAGATGATTATAAAGATACATATATTTAATTTCCCACAAGTTTCCGTGGTAAGAATATCACACAAATACACAAATTGTTCACATTCAGAATGCGGAAGCGTGTAGCAAACCAACTATGTAATTCATTCCACGATACAAGACTAATAACACACATACAAAACCTGACGTCAGAGTGAGCAATGAACATTTGGCATCCCCAAAATATAAAGTTAATGTTTATACAAAGATGGATTCAGTTAATCATTCCCCAAAAATAGAGGCCAACAAAGGCCAATACAACAAAAAAAAATCACAAAATGTGTCAGTCACTATCCTAAGAAGGTGTTCCGTATCTCAAAGCTTGACCGAATGTCTAAATGACATCGTCAGCTTGCCATTCTCCTACTCGATGCGGCTCTATGGCCGCCTCCTCTGGCTCCTCCTTAAAGAAAACGGGATCTTGACCTGAGTACCAAAAGAATGGGTCAGACACGACGGTCTGGCAGGTGGGTGAATATATATAACAATAAAGGGATTTAAAAGAGCAACTTAGAAGAACATTGAAAACCTGTTAAGCACAATAATTTTCATGAAATAGGATGCATCATTGATTTAGAAATACAATTGCAACATAAAATATGTATAGGTACCAATGAACAAGAAATTGGAAAGATGGAAAATGCGCAAAGCTAAATGCTCCATCACTAATGTGATGAGAGCACACTAAAGACGTTGGTCTCAGATACGCGAAGTGATGAGAACCAACTATATACATATATACATATACTAGACAAAACAACGGTCGTAGAACCAGGTACAAAACAGAATAGAATCCAGACTGCAGCTGGTAGAAACTAAAGGGGACCCAAGTTGGTGGATCAAGCCGACAAGGTTGTCCAAGTTTAGTGGTGCCGACACATAGGTCACAAAGAAATCAGAACATATACATATCTTTATAGGTGTAAGACACCCAAAACAGGCTGAACAAGAGGCTCGTAAGCACATTTATCGCATTAATATCTTGTCAGGAATGCATAAGGCTGATAGGATACTCAGATAGTAGATTTTAGTAGTTTGAAAGCACCACTTGTAATAACACATGAAAACCGACAAGAACAAATGAAATTCAAGTAAAACTAACACAATGGATTTCCATATAAATCCGGACCATACATTATGGCTTTAAGATTTAAATCAATGTGTATGAGACACTCGTATGTCGGGTTATGTTTTTGGCTTGGCACTCCCAAAGATCAAGGCATTTCAAGTGTTCCATACACTTTGGTAAATAAAAAAGTCCCCAATATATCTCCATGATTGGGTTTCCTTCTCGACCGGGCTCCATTTATCACTTCCTAGGTTTCACCATTGCGTTGGGGCCTCAAACAGACCTTTCCCAACCATTAAGACCTTTCCTAACCATTAACACATCAATTCCAAGTCCCTAACACAACCCTAGGCCTGACATGCAGTCGGCTCAAGTGGACCAGAGGTTTGCTTGAGCCGGTAAGCTTTTGGGAGGGGTCCACTCGAGCACACAGGGGTCCGCTCGAGTGGACTGGCCTATGGGAGGGTTGGCTCGAGCGAACCTAGAGGTTGGTTCAAGCCAACTAGCTTCTGGATGGGTCCGCTCGAGGACACAAGGGTTCGCTCAAGCGGACTGCTCCAGAAACAGCTCGTTTGTGCATTTAGGCTCGTTCCTTGCTTCCCTTCAAGCCCCCATAAAGCCACTACTTTGACAGATAATTAATGGTGTCCGTGCCTTCTCAAAACCACAATTACTCCTCCAACAACACTCCACCAAAGCCATAAAATCCCATTCATTTCCAACCTCATTCATCACAAGAACACCCACCATTCATGGAAATCCACATGTGCCAAAAACAAGCTTTTACAAACTATAATGCATACATTTTAAGAGATTAAGCAAGAGGGAAAGTACCCATCAATATGCACATTTCAAAATCAATAGAAACCATAGAGGAACATAGGTAAAAGCAAATAGTGAGAATCCATATTTTTACATAAAGCATGAAATCATTTAAACAATCAATTCATCCACTTGCCTTGGCTTTCAAAATAGCTAATCAAGCTCCTAATCACCCTCTCAAGCAACAAATCTCCAAACTACACAAAAACCCCCAAATACAAACCCATAAAAACCCTAAATAGTCAAAACCCTGAAATAAAAAGAGGGAGCTTGCAATAAGAGAAGAGAAGACTCTCTTGGGCTGAGATAGCACAAATCTAGAAGATTGGAAAGATAGCTTACTTGGAAGTGTTTCAAATCAATAAGACTAGCTCAAGGAGAACCTCAATGTGGCTGGATTTCTTTACAAAAAGGGGTCAATGGAGAGCTCTCATAGTGAGGAAGAAGATGGTGAAACCTCATTCTCCATTTGGCAAGAGTTGGTGGTGGGTTGAAGATGAAGAAGCAAGAAGAAGCAGAAAACCCTAGGGCAGCTGGAGCTGTAAGGTCTGTGACCTTACTGGGCCCAATAGCAGGCCCGTGGACCCGTTTATTTTGTTATTATTATAATTAGTAGTATTGTTAGATAATTAGGTGAGTTTAGATTATGAGCGAGTTTCTTTTACCATTAGAATAGTGTCTACGAAGTTTCGTGCGAGTTTGAGTCTAGCAGGGGGGTAGTTTGCAATTTAGGAAAAATTAAGTATTTTTCCAGAAAATTCCAATCGTCGTGATTCTTGGGTTCGTTGGAAAGGTCACGTCGTGCTGATTATTTTTGTCTCTTGGCCCGTTGCGATCCGATGATCAAAAGAAACCTTTCAAGTGGTCAATTCCTTCACCGGACCCACTTAAGGGCAAACTTGTCGTTTCCCCTTCTTTTATTCTTAAGGAGAGATTTGCCCTAATCGTTTTCTTTTTCAATCTCTGCAACGAAAGCTACAGCATCCCCCTTCTTCTTCCTCTTCATCTTCTCAAGCCCAGAACTCTTCGGAGAGATCATCTTGAAGATCCGAACCGCACATCTTCTTCGTCGCAATCTCCTCTTTCTATTGATCCTGGTTTGGTAAGATTTCCCTCGCCCTCATATTCTCATTCATCTTATCTTTTGGTTAGATTTATGTTTGATCTCAATCCTTTCCTCTCTTTTCTTCTCCTTTGTGTTCTAGGTTGCTTTTGAGTGGGTTAGATTGCTGGATTTCGTGATAAAAGACTTCTCCTCAAGTTTCCCCATTTCAATCTTCTTTTTGGTTGAGGCAAGTAGATTTGCATTTTATAATTAAGCACATGTGTATGTTTTCTATTGATTGGCTGTGCTTTCTTGTTAGATTTCCCTAATTCCAAGCATGTTTTTGTTATTGATTTAGGTATTAACATGCTAGATTAAGTTTTGGGGATTTGGGTTGGTTTAATTCATAATTGGTAATCCTAGACTGTTTTAATTTACTAGAATGGATGTAAAATGATGGGAATGGATTGTTGGGAGAGCAAGAGGCTCAATGTCGTGCAGGTTATGGTGCTTGTGAAGGCTAGTTGAAGAAACATGGTGATTTGGACGTTTGGGAAGGGTTTTTGCCTTCGGGTGTCCAGACGCCAAAAGGCAGAGCCTTGGGGTGCCCATACTGGTTTCAGGCGTCCGGACCCCGAGAACCTACGGGGACATGTAAAATGGGTCATTTTTGAACACCCATAACTTTTAATCCGCTCGTTGGGATATCACGGGCTATATACCGTTGGAAAGATCTTGAGATGTAGAATCCAATGGTTTTGGATTTATTACGTTTAGAGATCGGGAACTGGGGTGACTGCTAAGATTAATGATCCAGTCCATTTTTTTCATTGGAAATGAGACTTGTTAACCCAGGTTTGGGCGGCCTTAGATGTTGGAAACCATGAATGTACTGTCTCATAACCATTAATGGGAATTTGAATCAAAGCAAGGGGCTTGGTGTGCTTCGATTGGTTGTCTAAGTATTCGTGTATTACGTGTGGTATAACCGAATGCGTATGGAATTGTCTCAATAGATATATAACATGATTGCATACCAAGAGATTTCCCTAAAAGCATCGTTGATCCAATTTCCACACGTACTCCGTTAGAAGATGTAGGGTACATGGATGACACCACTTGCCTAGGTTTGGATTATAATTACTACTGGACTTGTTACTTGTATCCTTTGATGACGTTCCTTGTACACTCACTTGGCATAAAACACTTCATTAATTATGAAGCATAAATTCTTGTAGAACTAGGAGATGGACCTGACTTAGAGTGTATCTTAGGAACCATGTGTCATGTATTTGATAAACATGACTGGCTAGCATGTAAGGAATTATCATGTGCTTGACTTGTCTTATATTGTCTTGAATGAGATAATCCCTATGAGCATGCCTTGTGTGTTGAGCTAGCCAAACTTGCTTGTCCTTATTTTCCTCGTGTCAATACCACTTCATTATTATTTGCATGTCATGGCCAACTGCAATTTGGGGCTTTATCGATGGGCTGGCTACTCGGACATCGGGATGGGCAGTTGACGTAGGACGACATCCATGGTGTTGAATAGCCCAAAGCGGGCTAGGACCATGCTGTTATTCCTAGGACCGGGAGCTAGGATCCCCATGGAGCCGGACTTTGGTATCAGTAGTTCGGATTGGATTGTTACTGGTACTGTCATGACCCTGGATCGGGACCCTGTCCTAATCCGGCATTGCGGCGCGGCGGGCCAGAAAATTCTGCCCCGCACGCGTTGATTTGTTTCTCACAGGTTTCCGCGATGAGGATTCGATACGAATCACACACACATTTAACACATTTGCGGAAGTGTGTAGCAAACACTCAATCAAATTACTTTCAATAAGGGAAAGTATGAATACATCATGGATTAATGTCAAAGGGAGAAAACATTACTAGCATACCCATATTTAAATTAGAGTTTACATCACAACTAAAGCAAAGTTAAGTTTTACAAGTTCCCAAAAGAAATAGGCCAACATTGGCCAAGAACAAAAACCAAAATAAAAGTTACTGAATTCCCAAATTATTTCGCCTCTTGCCCCAACACGATGCCTACATAACATCGTTGGGCTGCCACTCTTGCCCCATGGGCTGCACACCTACAATCTCTTCGCACTCCTTTTTAGGGGCAGTGTTACCTGTATCTAAACACCAAAACGAAGGGTCAGACACGACGGTCTGGCAGATAATCGAATCAAATATAACCATGCTATAAATCAGTAATTTACAATTTATAGAACAAGTACAGTGAAAAGGAACCAATAAAAGAAATAGCTCAAAACAACATTCCCTATGAAACCATACGATAAGTCACGAAACACGTTTGAAATAAGGCTTGGTAACCACATAAAGCTATATTCTCTGTCACACGAAGTAACAAGAGCACTCACGATAGAAATTCTCCGTCACACAAGGTGAAAGGGAGCATGAAACATGACCCAATAGAACTGGGCATCACTCATGAGTCCCGTTGTGGAACGGGCTAAAGAACATGCATGATAATCCAAACTGCAGTTGGCACGAAATATTTAAGGACCCAAGGCGGTTAATCAAACTTACAAGGTCATCCAAGCTGAATGGTGCCGACAAGAAAACAAATACACACTACTTTTCGAAATCGTGCTTGCTATATTAAAATTTGGGAACTACTTACACTATTTCAAGAACACACGCTATTTCACACAAAGTCACGAATAGTAGTCCTAACACGATGTGTATAAACACTATTCACACATACTAAATCACAAAACAAGATTTAGAAGTCACAAATCCATTTCACAACACTCAATCAATTCCTTGGAACCATAACCGTTGAGTTGGTAAACACTTTGAGCTCCCATGCCGTTTGTTTGTTTAGATGGTGCCCAATTTTTAACGACATTTAAGATATCAATGTGTATGCATCAACTAGGAAGAGTACAAAAGGAATTGGAATTGAAAACCTCACCATTCTTTTCATTTCAGAAAACTGGGTATGGTCGGTCACCTGTCGGTTGGCCGTTGGCTAGCCGACACTGAACATGTCGGTTAGTTGAGTGTTGACTGGGAGCTGACCGTCCCATCAGGTCAGGAAAACAGCATTCTGGATTTAGAACTGAGGATGTTCGGTCACCTGTCGGTCGACCGAGACCCCTAAATTCTATCAAATGCAGCATTCTGGAAATGGAACCGAGATGGCTCGGTCACCTGTCGGTTGGCTTGTCGGCTTGCCGACCCATGACCGACAGCTGACCGACCAGCTACGAAACAACATTTCTGAAGCTGTCTCCCTTCCATTCATTTCTCCATCACTTCTCCTTATAACCCTTTCTTTCCTGCACGAAAATGAGGCTACAGCTCCTCCCATTTCATCCAACAACCATCCATTCCAACCATTAAAATCCATCAATCAAACTTCACCAATTTTCCAAGAACACATCTTAGTAATTGAAATAACACATTTCCAAAATGAATCAAACAGGATGAAAACAGAATCCCATTGCATAAATCAGAAATTATGAACATTCAAATCATGTATTTAGTGAATCAACTTCAATGCAACACGAAATGGAATTAATCAAAGAAGATCAAGAGTGAGAAATTAGCCCATGGTACCAAAAGACATTGCATGCACAATCACATTCATTCAATTACTTGCCTTGGTAGAAAATGCACTCAAGAAAGTCTCCTCACACTACTCTCTCTACAACTGAACTTCAATCTACAAAAGCCCCATGAAAAACCACTCAAAACTCCATAAAATTAGAAATCAAAGAAGTCCCCAAATAAAACCTTTTGCATGCATGAAAGAAACCTTCCTAAGGGTTCAATAAAACCATGGTTGAAAGAAGGAAGCCATTGCTTACCTTTAGAAGCTCTAACAATGGAGAAGGGCTTGGAGAAGAAGATGGTTCCAGTTGGGATTCCTTGAAAAAGGTATCAACAGAAAGCTTGAGAGGTGGGGAAGGGTTTGGCACTCTCAAAATTCCATTTTGATGAGAGGAGGTCTAGCATGGATGAGGAGAGGAGTGAAGAAGGCTGGTATTCCTCTGAAGGCTCACAGCTGGTATTGATCGATTGAAGAAGAAGAAGATGAGCAAACTCACGTGGGTTTTCTTAAGTTGGGTGGGGTGTGGGGGCCCCACCAAGCCATGTGGTTCAAGGGTTTAAAACTCCCTCTTGTGGGTCCCGAATGAAATCGACGAAAGAGAGAAAAATGCTCGTCGAAATATCTAGTTTCCAAAAAGTACAATTTTGGCAACTTTTGGGATTTCGAAATTCATGCATAGATTTTGAGGTAAAAAGACTGTTTTGCCCTTTTTGCTGAAAAACATGCTTTTGTGGTTCAAATGCACGCGGAGTACTTTCTAAGGTTGTTGAAATCAAAATACAAATCCAAAAGATAAAAATTGATTTTTTTCAAAATCAATAATTCGAATCGCCACACGAGTAAGCGATGCACAGGCCACCCCGGGCTCGGCCAAGTCTAACTCAACGTCCTCCAAATTCCCCAAAGCTATTCAAAACGACTAATCTAGCTAAAAATTCTAAGTTAATCGTCCTCTGACCCCACTTACTAACTAAACACGACTAAAACCATGATTAACCATAATAAACCTGGGTCGGGGTCTGACATCCTCCACCCCTTGGAGCATTTGGTCTTCCAAATGAACACTAACCTCTGGCAATAGGTGAGGATACTTCTTCTGAACCTGATCCCGTAGTTCCCATGTGGCTTCTTTCGGTTCGTGATTCTTTCAAAGTACTTTTACCCAATGAATGGTTCGATTCCTCAGTTCTTGTTCTTTCGTATCAATGATCCTAACCGGTTTCTCCACATAAGTAGAATCCTCTCGAATCTCCAACGGTTCGTGTTGCAACACATGTGAGAGATCGCGGACGTACTTTTTCAACATGGAAACATAAAACACGTTGTGCACACCCAAAAGCTCTGGCGGTAAGGCAAGTCTGTAAGCTACGTCACTGACACGACTCAAAACCTTATATTGTCTAATGAATCTGCTTGATAATTTGCCTTTCTGTCCGAACCTCAAAGTCCCTATGATTGGTGACACTTTCAAAAACACCTTATCTCCTATCTGAAATTGTAAATCTTACCTTCCAACATCCGCATAGCTTTTCTGTCAGATTCTAGCAACTTCAAACGGTCATGAATCAATTTCACCTTCT
The DNA here is from genome assembly GCA_029852735.1 of Persea americana. Classification (NCBI taxonomy): domain Eukaryota; kingdom Viridiplantae; phylum Streptophyta; class Magnoliopsida; order Laurales; family Lauraceae; genus Persea; species Persea americana. Next base: position 24,553,652 of record CM056816.1, read on the forward strand.
GATTGGTCTCGCCAATCAACGTCGGTCCATGGACTCCGACCTCTTCCCAACACACAAGAGTTCTGCATCTTCTACCATACAGCGCCTAGAAAGGTGCCATTCCAATGCTCGAGTGGTAGCTATTATTATATGCAAACTCGCAAAGTGACAAACTCTCATCCCACTGAGTCTTGAAAACCAATACGCAAGCTCGTAACATGTCTTCTAGGGTCTGAATAGTCCTCTCCGACTGGCCATCTGTCTGAGGATGATACGCCGTACTAAACTGGAGCTTCGTACCCATAGACTCATGTAGGGTTTTCTAAAATCTGGAGACAAACCTGCTGTCCCTTTCTGAGGTGATAAAAACTGGTTGACCATGCCTGTTGACTATCTCGTTAACAAATGTTTGTGCAAGTGCTAGCATTTGCGTCTTTTTCCCTGTCTTCAATGGAATGAAATGTGCAGATATTGTTAGACAATCGATGATGACCCATATCGCATTGTTCCCTTTGCTAGTAATGGGTAAGCCTGAAACAAAATCCATAATGAGATGCTCCCATTTTCACTGCAAAATCTCTAATGGCTATAAAAGTCCTACTTGTTTATGATGTTCTGCCTTTTTCAGCTGACATGTCATGCATCGAGACACAAAAGCTGCGATTTCTTTTTTCATATTGTTCCACCAAAATCTATTCTTCAAGTTCTGGTATATCTTGGTACTCCCCGGGTGCATAGAATACTTGGTGCCATGGGCCTCAGTCATAATTTCATTCCTCAAATCATCAATCTTTGGTACACACAGTCGGTCACGAAAGTACAGCACTCCTTCTACGATTCTGAAATCTGGACGTTTTGAGATGTGCTCGGCAATTCTTGCTAAGTTTGGGTCTTGCAGCCGTGTCTCCTTGATTTTCTGAATAAAAATGGGCTCAGCCACTGTCATGTTTGCTAGCATAACACCCTGTCTCAACGGTTGGAACTCAACTCCCAAATCTTTAAACTGTTGTATTATGCCTAAACCTCTCAAACTAGCCATGCTTCCAGACTTTCTGCTCAATGCATCTACAACTACGTTCACTTTTCCCTGATGGTATTTGATTGGAAAATCGTAATCTTTGATATATTCCATCCATCTCCTCTGCCTCATGTTTAATTCCTTCTAGGAAAACAAATATTGGAGACTGCGGTGATCGGAATGGACTTCAAAATTTTCTCCATGGAGGTAATGTCTCCACATCTTCAAGGCAAAGACGACTGCGGCCAATTCCAAATTGTGAGTTGCATAATTTTTCTCATGTTCCTTCAACTGCCTAGAGCCATATGCAAACCTTGCCATTTTGCATTAGCACACAACCGAGTCTGACATTCGAAGCATTGGTATAAACAAAAAATCTGCCGCTGCCTGATGGTAATGTAAGAATAGGTGCTGAACTCAATCTCCCTTTTTGCTCTTCAAAGCTGGCTTCGCATTTCTCATTCCACACAAATGGCACATTTTTCTGAGTTAGCTTGGTCAAGGGTGCTGAAATGGGCGAAAATCCTTGCACAAATCTTCTGTAGTAACCTACCAAGCCTAGGAAACTCCTGGTTTCTGTCACATTCTTCGGTCTTTCCCAACTAATGATTGCCTCAATCTTGGCTGGATCGACTGCTAAACCTTTTTTGGAGATAATGTGGCCTAAAAAAGCAACTTGTTCTAGCCAAAATTCACACTTCCAGAGTTTCGCATAGAGCTGGTTATCTCTTAGAAGTTGCAAAGATGTCCTTAGGTGCTGTTCATGTTCTTCTTTGGACTTAGAGTATACAAGAATATCATCAATGAATACCATCGTAAATTGATCCAAGTGTGGTGCAAAAATCTTGTTCATTAGAGCCATGAACATTGCCGGCGCATTTGTCAATCCAAAGGGCATCACTAGGAACTCATAATGCTCATATCTAGTCCTGAAAGCCGTCTTCGGTACATCTGATTCTCTGATTCTCAACTGATGGTAGCCGGATCGTAAGTCAATCTTTGAAAAGTGTGCTGCTCCTTGCAACTGATCAAATAATTCATCTATCCTCGGCAGTGGGTATTTATTCTTGATTGTGACTTGGTTCAACCTCCTATAATCGATACACATTCTCAGACTGCCATATTTCTTCTTGACGAATAAAATTGGAGCTCCCCATGGTGAGATACTTGGTCTAACAAAACCTTTCTCTAATAAATCTTACAACTATATCTTTAACTCTCCCAATTCTGTCGGAGTCATTCTGTATGGTGTAATCGAAATTGGAGCAGTTCTTGGCACTAACTCGATTGTGAAATCAATCTCTCGAATTGGAGGCAAGCCTGGAATCTCCTCTGGAAAAACATCTGGAAATTCGCATACAACGGGGATTCCCTCCACCCCTTAGGACCGTTTATCCTCCGTGATAAACGCTACATATCCATGACAACCACTTCTTAACAATTTGGAAGCCTTCAAAGCTGAAATTAATCTTGGTTGAGGGTTCTTTAGTTCTCCTTGCAATCTAACTTCCATTGGTGTAGTATCTAATTTGAAGGTGATAACCTTAATGAAACATTCCATGGTGGCATGATGTCCAGCTAACCAGTCCATTCCTAAGATAATATCAAAGTCATGCATATCCAAGACAATCAGATCTGCTGGCATGTTAACCTCTCCTACCATAACCGAACAATTGGGATAGTAGTTTCTACAAACAGTTTGTTTACCTACTGGAGTGGTGACAACCAAAACAAATGCAAGTTCGCTACTAGGAATAGCAATTAACTTAGCAAACATAGGAGATATAAAAGAATGGGTGGGTCCAAGGTCAAACAATATCTTAGCTTTAATTCCATAGACGAGAAGTTTACCTTCAACAACATTGCCTGCTACATCAGCATCCACTTGGTTGAGATGAGAGGCATGTCCCTGCTGCCTTGGTTTATTCTGTCCTTGGTTCTACCTTCTTTGCTGGCCATTCCTGTTTTGTTGAGGAGCATGATTCTGGTTCTGAGGTGGCTGCCTTGCTTGTTGTTGCTGCTGGGGTTGTCTGGCTTGATTCTGTTGGAGTGCTCATTGTTGTTGTTGTGGAGGCCTGTTGCCTTGTTCATTCAGCCTTGGACAGTTACGAAGCAAGTGGTCAAAAGATGCACATTTGAAGCATACTCCTGTAACTTTGCGGCATTCATTGGAGTTATGATCGCTGCCGCAATGTTCGCATTGGCCTTGACCCTGTGCATTTTGATCTTGTCTTGGCTTCTTCTTTTGTTGCTGTCATGTAGATGCTTGCTGTCGTTTTCTTTGAGCTTCTTGGATTATCTTTTTATGGATGTCTTCGAATTTGTATACTCAATTCACAGCTTCTTGGAATGTAGCTGGCAATATTACCCCGGTAGCATGTTGCTTAAGAATATGATTCAGTCCCTCTAGAAATTTAGTAACTTTCTTCTCCTCCGTATCCATAAGCTCTGGTGCATAGCGGGATAACCGTTCAAACTTAGTAACATATTGCAGGACTGTAATGTCACCTTGTTTAAGCAATTGGAATTCTACTGCCAACTGTCTTTTAACATGGGCTGGCACATACTTATCGGTAAACTGGTTCTTGAAGGAAGTCCATGCATTGTTATTTGCGATGTCCTTGTAACCATCTTTTAATGTCTTCCACCATATGTCTGCCAAACCAGCAAGCATAGATGCTGCTGAGTGGACTAGTTGCTTGCCTGTACACTCAAAGAGATCAAAGATGTTTTCGGTATGAGCTAACCAATCATCTGTTGTCAATGGATCCTCCTTGCCTGTGAACTCCGTAGGACCTCTCTTGCGAAAGCATTCAAACAAGATATTCAGGTCCTTATCACGATTGTTGATAACAATTTGAGGATCTGTATGCTGATGTTGTACTGGTTCCGGTCTCCTTCCTAATACTTCCAATAACTGTCTATGGACTTGTGCCAACTTTTCATCCTTTTTGGCCATTTGCTTTTGCAATCTGGCCTCAGTCTCATTAGCTATCCTTTGTTGGTCCATCATCATTTCATTTGTCCTTTGTTGTTGTTCTATCATTCTCTGTATAAAATCTTGGAATTGATTTTCACTAGAGGAGCCTAGAGTGTGAGCATTGCTACTGGAAGGGTTGGAGTTGGTGTAGTCTCTGCGTGGAGGCATAGTGCTGCAAAACCACTTGTTAGTATAATAAATCGCATAAAGAAATGTAATCCCAACATTCCCACGCGATACTAATTAACGAATCCTCTCCACGTCCCTATGTTTCTAGGTTATTTTTAAGTGCCAGAAATGTGTCTCGCTCTGATACCAGTCCTGTCACGACCCCGGACCGAGACCCCGTCCTAATTCGGCGTCGCAGCACTGCGGGCCAGAAAATGCCGCCCCGCACGCGCTGATTTGTTTCCCACAGGTTTCCGCGGTCAGGATTCCACACAAATCACACACATTCAACACATTTGCGGAAGTGTGTAGCAAACACTCAATCAAATTACTTTCAATAAGGGAAAGTATGAATACATCATGGACTAATGTCAAAGGGAGAAAACATTACTAGCATACCCATATTTAAATTAGAGTTTACATCACAACTAAAGCAAAGTTAAGTTTTACAAGTTCCCAAAAGAAATAGGCCAACATTGGCAAAGAACAAAACCCAAAATAAAAGTTGCTAAATTCCCAAATTGTTTCTCCTCTTGCCCCAACATGATGCCTGCATAACATCGTTGGGCTGCCACTCTTGCCCCATAGGCTGCACACCTACAATCTCCTTGCACCTCCTTAGGGGCATTGTTACCTGTATCTGAACACCAAAACAAAGGGTCAGACACGACGGTCTGGCAGGTAATTGAATCAAACACAACCATGCTATAAATCAGTAATTTACAATTTATAGAACAAGTACAGTGAAAAGGAACCAATAAAAGAAATAGCTCAAAACAACATTCCTTATGAAACCATACGATAAGTCACGAAACACATTTGAAATAAGGCTTGGTAACCACATAAAGCTATATTCTCTGTCACACGAAGTAACAAGAGCACTCACGATAGAAATTCTCTGTCACACAAGGTGAAAGGGAGCACGAAACATGACCCAGTAGAACTGGGCATCACTCACGAGTCCCGCCGCGGAACAGGCTAAATAACACGCACGATAATCCAAATTGCAGTTGGCACGAAATATTTAAGGACCCAAGGCGGTTGATCAAACCGACAAGGTCGTCCAAGCTGAGTGGTGCCGATAAGAAAACAAATACACACTACTTTTCAAAATCATGCTTGCTATATTAAAATTTGAGAACTATTTACACTATTTTAAGAACACACGCTATTTCACACAAAGTCACGAATAGTAGTCCTAACACGATGTGTATAAACACTATTCACACACACACAATCACAAAACAAGATTTAGAAGTCACAAACCCATATCACAACACTCGATCAATTCCTTGGAACCATAATTGTTGAATTAGTAAACACTTTGAGCTCCCATGTCGTTCGTTCGTTTAGATGGTGCCCAATTTTTAACGACATTTAAGATATCAATGTGTATGCGTCAACTAGGAAGAGTCCAGAAGGAATTGGAATTGAAAACCTCACCATTCTTTTCATTTCAGAAAACTGGGTACAGTCGGTTGGCCGTCGGCTAGCCGACACAGAACATGTCGGTTAGCTGAGTGCTGACTGGGAGCTGACCGTCCCATCAGGTCAGGAAAACAACATTCTGGATTCGGAACCGAGGATGTTCGGTTACTTGTCGGTCGACTGAGACCCCTAAATTCTGTCAAATACAACATTCTGGAAATGGAACCGAGATGGCTCGGTCATTGTCGGCTTGCCGACCCATGACTGACAGCTGACCGATTAGCTGCAAAACAACATTTCTGAAGCTGTTTCCCTTCCTTTCATTTCTCCATCACTTCTCCTTATAACCCCTTCTTTCCTGCACAAAAATGAGGCTATAGCTCCTCCCATTTCATCCAACAACCATCCATTCCAACCATTAAAATCCATCAATCAAACTTCACCAATTTTCCAAGAACACATCTTAGTAATTGAATTAACACATTTCCAAAATGAATGAAACAGGTTGAAAATAGAATACCATTGCATAAATCAGAACATATAAACTTTCAAATTGTCACGCCCCCAAACCCGGACCCTACAGCGGCCCGACCTCGGGGAGCGTGAAATTGGGATTTAAGTAATAATTATATTTCTCCCAGGATCCGCTTGAGTGAGGATGACAATTCCAACACATTCTAAATATTTTACGGAAGCTTACGTGGCGCTGCGACTCGAATTCCGTGGCAATCGGATTCCGCATCGCACTCAACCGCTAGCATATAGCTATCGTATCAAGAATCATATTAGACTGGAACAATCCATCACATTAAAATACAGAGCTGACAGTAACAGGATATTTCATTCCCACATATGTTCAAGTTACAAGTATCAATGTGCATTAATTAAAAATCCCGGAGAACAGGCTAATAAAAGCCATACAAATAACAAGCTAAATAAACACCACCCCACATGTGACGTAACTCAGATGTCGAGCTAAATGTCTACATGACATAGCCGACGCTACAAATCTGCAACTCATGGCTCCACAACCAACACGTGCACTCAGCTCGGAGCGAAGAAATCTGGACCTGAGTATCAAAAGAGTGGGTCAGACACGACGGTCTGGCACGTGGGTGAAAAGATATAACGATAATCTGAATAATAAAACATATGATAAATCATGGTATTTGATCAAGAGTTGCATAGATTTAAAACCAGTGTAAAACTTGTATACTTGACAAAACATGTATTCATTTTAAAGCATGTGTAAAAGCATATATATCTGGTAAAACATGCATTCCTTTAAAACAACTGTAAAACATGTATTCCTTTAAAACAACTGTAAAACATGTATTCCTTTAAAACAACTGTAAAACATGTATTCCTCACATTGCAAACCCAGTCCATAGGCGGACCCTGCAAATTGCCCTTCTTCAGGGGAGCCACAATCGTGGGGAACAGATTGGCAACCACACTAAAGCTAAATCCTCTCTATCACTAATGTGATGAGAGCACATTCCGTGCGTTGGGCTCGAGCACACGAAGTGACGAGAACCAACATTATATACATATACATATAGCTAGGCAAGACCACGGCCGCGGAACCGGGTAACGGGACAGGACATGATCCAAGTTGCAACTGGCGGGAGCACAAGGGGGAGGCCCAAGTCAGTTGATCAGACTGACTAGGACGTCCAAGCTTAGTGGTGCCAACTCAAAGGTGACATGAGAAATCAAAACATGTTCAAAACTATATTAGTATAAAACACTCGGGCAGGCGGGGCATGGTGCTCGTAAGCACACATTTCATATCATTATCCGTTCATGCATAAACGGGGCTGGCAGGACATATCAGGTGTATAAATCAGAATTTGAGATAAAACCAGTAGGATCGGGTAATTATACATATAATCTGAGTAAAACAATACAATGAATCCTTATACCATTAGGGACTATATATTGGGGCATCCATATTCAAACAACATGTATAAGGATCTTGTATGTCTATTATTACCCTTAGTATGGTACTCGAATGATAGAGGACATACCAAGTTTCCTTATGCAAGTTGATGAATCCAAAAGTCCCAATACATTTCCGAGATGGTGTTTCTTTCTAAGTCAATCTCCTTATGTCATCCCCTGGGTCTTTCCAAGGTGGTAGGGCATTAGAACAACCCATCCAAACCTTTAAATACCATCTTTGAAAACTATAGAAAAGACTCAGGAATTCTGGGTGAAATTCGGTCACCTGTCGGTTAGCCGCCGAGGTGTTCGGCGGTTAGCCGCTGACTGACCGCGGGACTGACCGTGGTTTACCCTGCTAAAATATAGCATTCTGTGTTTCTAACCGCGCATTTCAGCTACCTGGCGGTCGCAGGGTTTTTGGGTGGCGGTTAGCCGCTAGTTGATCGCGGGGCTGACCGCGGTTCACCTGTCAAAACACAACATTCTGTATTTGTAACCGAATCTGGGTCGGCTAGCCGCCGGTCACCTGTCGTCTAGCCGCCAAGGTGACCGCCCGCCGACCGTCCAGCTGCGGGAACTACACATCAGGTGCAGGTTTCAGCTCTTTCCTTCCCAAACCCTTTCACATCAACTTCATCCATTTACTAACATGAAATGAGTCTATTCCCTTCCATTCCACATCTCATTCTTTCCTCCAACCACCATTCCATCAATGCATTGATTCTCATTCCAATACAAAGCTCATTCAATACAAGTACAAATCTCATTCATAAAATCCATAATGGCAAAACAAGCTTTAGTAGATGAATGCATACATTCTCATGAAAATTAACTAAGAGAAAATCTTATTAATAAGCATATTTCCAAAAGCATTATGAAACATAGGAAACTAGAGGAAGATGAATAGTAAAATCCACATTTTCAATAAAACAAGAACTCATTCAAATCAAATCCATTCATTCACTTGCCTTGGTTTCCAAAGTAGCTAATCAAGCTCCTAATCACCCTCTCATGCCACAAATCTCCAATTTGGAAGTGCTTCAAATGAAGAAGACTAGCTCAAGGAGAACCTCAATGTGGCTGGATTCCTCTTCTAATGGCATCCATAGAGAGCTTGAGATGAGGGGAAGAAGGAGATGGGCACAAATCTCTCATTTTGGCAAGCTTGGAGGTGGGTCTGATGAGAAAACAAGAAGAAGAAGAGGAAAGGGGAAAAACCCTAAGGAGAGGCTCCTCTCACCTTCTCGTTCTGCTGGAATCGAATGGGGAAGAAGGAGATGGGCTAGCCTTTCTGTAAAAGGGTGGGTGTGGGTCCCACCATCACTTAAACTTGTCGGGATTAAAACATCGGTTTCTGGGCCCTGGATGCGATCGACGAAGAAGAGAAAAATGTTCCTCATAAAATCTATTTTTCAAAAAGTATAATTTTGGCATGGTTTTGAGATCTCGGAATTTGGGTCCAGATTTTTGTGTAAAAGACTGTTTTACCCCTATCATTAGCAAAGTAGGGTTTAAAGGTCTCGAACGGAAACGGAGCAAATACAAAAGTTGTCAGGAATAATAAAATACATTAAACGAAGTCAATTACCGATTTCCAGAATTATTGAATAAATCCCAAAACTAATCAAAACACAATAAACGAACCCCCCAAAATCACACAAAACTCAACAAGGGAAACCCCCAAAGGTTCCACTAAATCAAAAGAGTTCCCAAAGTAATTCAAAGCTATAAAAAACTATTCTAATCCAGATTTAACTAAATTTCACTAATCCCACTTATAGCTAAAGCACGTCTTAATTAGCACTAAACGGAAACTCTCGGGGCGGGGTCTTACACAAATCATGTATTTAGTGAATCAACTTCAATGCAACACGAAATGGAATTAATCAAAGAAGATCAAGAGTGAGAAATTAGCCCATGGTGCCAAAAGACATTGCATGCACAATCACATTCATTCAATTACTTGCCTTGGGTAGAAAATGCACTCAAGAAAGTCTCCTCACACTACTCTCTCTGCAGCTGTACTTCAATCTACAAAAGCCCCATGAAAAACCACTCAAAACTCCATAAAATTTGAAATCAAAGAATTCCTCAAATAAAACCTTTTGCATGCATGAAAGAAACCTTCCTAAGGGTTCAATAAAACCATGGTTGAAAGAAGGAAGCCATTGCTTACCTTTAGAAGCTCTAACAATGGAAAAGGGCTTGGAGAAGAAGATGGTTCCAGCTGGGATTCCTTGAAAAAGGTATCAATAGAAAGCTTGAGAGGTGGGGAAGGCTTTGGCATTATCAAAATTCCATTTTGATGAGAAGAGGTCTAGCATGCATGAGGAGAGAAGGAGTGAAGAAGGCTGGTTTTCCTCTCAAGGCTCACAGCTGGTGTTGATCGATTGAAGAAGAACAAGATGAGCAAACTAACGTGGGTTTTCTTAAGTTGGGTGGGGTGTGGGGGCCCCACCAAGCCAGTGGTTCAAGGGTTTAAAACTCCCTCTTGTGGGTCCCGAATGAAATCGACGAAAGAGAGAAAAATGCTCGTCGAAATATCTAGTTTCCAAAAAGTACAAATTTGGCACACTTTTGGGATTCCAAATTCATGCACAGATTTTGAGGTGGAAAGACTGTTTTGCCCTTTTTGCTGAAAAACATGATTTTACGGTTCAAATGCACGCGGAGTACTTTCTAAGGTTGTTGAAATCAAAATACAAATCCAAAAGATAAAAATTGATATTTTTCAAAATCAATAATCCAAGTCCCCACACGAGCAAGCGATGCACGGGCTACCTTGGGCTCGGCCAAGTCTAACTTAACGTCCTCGAAATTCCCCAAAGCTATTCAAAACCACTAATCTAGCTAGAAATTCTAAGTTAATCATCCTCTAACCCAACTTACTAACTAAACACGACTAAAACCATGATTAACCATAATAAACCTGGGTTGGGGTCTGACAGGTACCCTGTGGGTGAAAGTCCATAACCAAAACGTAGAAGGGGGATGAATAGGGTGAGCTCTAAAAACGAGACCAATTCTTTTTCATAAACCTATGTCAATTATGCTTTGAAGATTTATCATCTAGTTTAAGGAGGTTTCTATTAACAAGTAAAGAACCCAGCTAAACATTTTAGATAGACATTTAAAAAGAAACATTGATCATAAACATATCAACCACATCAATCACCATGACAAGTGTTGCGACCCCGGATCGAGATCCGTGCCCGCGAACAATAATAACCATATGAATACACTCATTTGATTTCCCATAGGTTTATGCAGTGAGGATTTTCACACACACTCACTGATCATACACGTTGGTGCGGAAGCGTGTAGCAAACCAAATTCGTAATCCAGTCCACATTTTAAAACTAATAAAACATATGTTACAACATGGCATCAGAGTGAGCAATGACTCCTTTGGCATTCCCAAATATAAGGTTAGAAGTTTATACAAAAAATGTAAGTTGATTTAAACGTTTCCCAGAAATAATGACTAACAAAGGTCAGTACAACCAAAAGAATTTTCCCCCATGGGTCAATCTAAGCTCCCAAAATGTACGCATCTCAAAGCTCGACCCAATGTCTAGATGACATTGTCAGCTTGCCATTCAATTACACATTGCGGCTCACCGGCCGCATCCTCCGGCTCCTCCTAAAGGACAACGGGGTCAGGACTTGAGTATCACAAAAATGGGTCAGACAACGGTCTGGCAGGTGGGTGAATAGATATACCAATAAAGAAAGCACAAAGCATATTTTAGAAACATATCGAAATATGTCAAAGTAATCATTTTCCGTGAAACATGATGCATTCTTTGTTTAAAGCACATATTCAATATAAAACATGTGGGAAAATCAAGGAACAAAAACTAACAAGATGGCAACTACACGTAAGCTAAATCCTCTATCACTAATGTGATGAGAGCACACTAAGGGCGTTGGTCTCGGACACATGAAGTGACGAGAAACAACTATATACATATATACATATACTGAACAAAACCACGGTAGTGGAACCGGGTGACAAAACAGAATTCAGACACAGACTACAACTGACAGAAATTAAAGGAGGACTCCAAGTCGGTGGATCAAACCGATAGGGTCGTCCAAGCTTAGTGGTGCCGACTCATAGGTTAAAACGCATTCAAAACATATACATATCTAAAGAGGTGAGTAACACCCAAAACAGACTGAACAAAAAGGACTCGTGAGCATATTTATCACAATAATGTCTTATCAAAATGCGTAAAGCTGACAAAAGTTAAATATACGAATTTCGAAAACCAAAAGTGACATTTGTATTAACACAAGACGACTGTTTGAAACTAGTAAAATTCAAAGAAAAACTAACTCGATGGATCTTTGAGTAGATCCGGACCATGTATCGAGGTTTCAGGATTTGAACAATACGTATAAGAGTCTCGTATGTCGGTTTGGTCATTCACTTGGTACTCATTAAGATTTGGAGACATTCCGAGATACCTATACAATTGATAAGTCCCAAAATACTCAATACATTTCCAAGATGGAATACTTTCTAAATCAAACTCCTTATGTCATTCCCTAGGTCTTCCCAAGGCGTTAGAACATTAAATCAATCCAACCGAACTTTAAAACACCCTTCTTGAAAACTCTAGGAAAGACCCAGGAATTCTACATAGTTTGCTCGAGCGGACAAGGGGTTCGCTCGAGCGAAGGGCTTTCTGGAAGGGTCTGCTCGAGCGGACATAGGTAAGCTCGAGCGAAGTAATCAGAGTCAAGAAGGTTCGAGCGAAGGGAAGAGTGGCTCAAGCGATTAAGTCTCTGGAAGGGGGTTACTCGAGCGTACAATGGGTTGCTTGAGCGACCTAGCTTCTGGGATATTGGGTCGAGCGAGCCTGGGGGGTTTGCTCGAGTGAATCATGTTCTGTAAGGGGTTTGCTTGAGTAAATGTGTGTTTGCTCTAGCGAACTGCTTCAGAACCTTAAGTTTTGTGCAATCCGAGTTCCCTTCTTTTCCACCTCTCAAACCTCCATTGTAATAATACTTTTCCACAACCATTTACTTCCCTTTTGCCTTCCAACAACCACATTTACTCCTCTAACAACAAACCTCCAAACCATTAACTCCCATTCATTTCTAAGCTCATTCATTGCAAAACATCCATCATTAATGAAGTCAATGACAAAACAACTTTAGCAAATAAATGTATACATTCTTAAGAGAATATTCAAGAAAGAATAGTCCAACCATATGTACATTTCAAAAGACATTATAAACCATAAGAAACAAAAGAGAGAAATAAATAATAAAACCCATGTTTTTCCACAAAATAAGAAAGCATTCAAATCAACCCATTTATCCACTTGCCTTGGCTCCAAATTGGCTAATAAAGCTCTAATCACACCCTCCAAGCTTAAATCACCAATCTACAAAAAAACCCCCAAAAATAAACCTATTACAAACCCTAACATGGCCAAATCAGGAAATAAGAAGAGAAAGCTCCCAATAATTGAGATGGAGCTTTTTTATGGCTATAAGAACACATATTTAAGAGATGGAAAGGAAAGCTTACTTGGAAGGTTATCAAATGAGAGAAGGTAGCTCAAAGAGAATCTTAGAATGGAGGGTTTTCTCTAACAATGGTGCCAATGGAGAGGAGGGAGAAGATGCTGACTACTATTTTCCTTTTAGCATGAGCTTTGGAGTGAGTTAGAGAAGAAGAAGCAAGAAGAGAGCAAGAGGAAACCTAGGGCTGGAACTCCTTCTCTAACTCAATGAAATGTTGCAAGAAAAGGAAGAAGGAAGAATGCTTCTCCTTATATAGAAAATGGGAATGGGTCTCACAACTTAACACACTAGATGGGCTTGAAACCTCGGTTTCCGGGCCTCGGATGCATTCGACGAAGAGAGAAGAATTGTTCGCCGAAATTTCTAGTTTCCAAAAAGTATATGTTTCACGGGTTTCGGAGATATTGAAAATTGTGTCCAGATTTTGTGCAAAAGACTGTTTTACTCCTATCATTAGCAAAGTGGGGTCTCGAGGTCTCGAATGGAAACAGAGTGAATACGAAAGTTGTAGATAATAATAAAATAAATCAAATAGAGCAAAAATACAGAGTTCTAGAATTATCAGACAAACCCTAAAGTCACTCAAAACACAATAAAGGAACCCCCAAAGTGTCACACTTAATCAAAAGGTTCTAAAAATAATCCAAAGCTACGTAAAAGCTATTCTAATCTAATCTTAACCAAAATCCACTAATCTCACTTATTACTAAAGTACGTCTTAATTAGCACTAATCGGAAACTCTAAGGGCGGGGTTTTACATCCTTCACCCCTTAGGGCATTTGGTCCTCCAAATGAAACATAACAACTAACCTCGAGTAGTAGATGCGGGTACTTCTTCTGAACTTGATCCCATAATTCCTACGTTGCCTCCTCAGGTCCATGATTTTCCCAAAGCACTTTCACCTAGTGAATTGTCCGTGTCCTCAGTTCTTGTTCTTTTTTATCAATGATCTGAATAGGCTTCTTAACATATGTGGCATCTTCTCTAATCTCCAATGGTTCATGACGGAGTACGTGCAATGGATCGGGGACGTACTTCTTCAACATTGACACATGAAATATGTTGTGTACATCGGAAAGCTCAGGTGGTAAGGGTAATCTATAAGCCACGTCACCAATTTTGCTCACAATGTCATAAGGTCCAATGTACCTCTGTGATAGCTTGCCTTTCTGCCCAAATCTCAATGTTTCTCTAGTAGGTGACACCTTCAAGAAAACCTTATCTCCTTCTTTGAACTGTAAGTCCCTTCTGTGAGAGTCTGCATAGCTCTTCTGTCTACTCCTGGCTACCTTCAGACGTTCTTGGATCATTCTGACCTTGTCACTAGTCTCACTTACTATAGTCGGTCCATGGAAACTGTGAACACCTACTTCTTCCTAACAAACTAGAGTTTTGCACCTTCTGCCATACAATGCCTCAAAAGGCGCCATTCCAATACTCGAGTGATAACTGTTATTATAGGCGAACTAGCAAAGCGGTAGGGTCTCATCCCATTGAGTCTTGAAGTTTAACACACAAGCTCGAAGCATATTTCCAAGGGTCTGAATTGTCCTTTCTGACTGACCATCTGTTTGCGGGTGATAAGCCGTGCTGAATTGTAGCTTCGTACCCATAGACTCATGAAGTGTTTTCCAAAATCTCGAGACAAATCTGCTGTCCCTATCTGAAGTGATAGAGACTGGCTGTCCGTGACGATTGACAATCTTTGTGACAAACAATTCCGCTAAAGGTAACATGTGCATCTTCTCTCCGGTCTTCATGGGAATGAAGTGAGCGGATTTGGTGAGTCGATCTACAATGACCTATATGGCGTTATTGCCTTTTTTGTTTCTTGGTAATCCTGAGATAAAATCCATGGTAATATGTTCCTACTTCCATTTCGGTATCTCTAATGGTTGCAACAATCCTGGAGGCTTCTGATGTTTTGTTTTCACTAACTGGCATGTCATACAACGGGAGACAAAACCTGCAATTTCTCTCTTCATATTGTTCCACCAAAATCTGCCTTTCAAGTTCTGATACATCTTCGTGCTTCCTGGATGCATGGAATACTTCGTACTGTGAGCCTCTCTCATGATATCATTCCTTAATTCTTCAATGTTGGGCGCATATAGACGATCGCGATAGTATAAGATTCCATCCAGAATATGAAAATCAAGACGTTAAGCTATATACTCTGAGATTCTGGCCAACTCTGGATCTTGCAATTGGTCATCCTTGATCTTCAAAATGAAGGAGGGCTCGAACATTGACATGTTGGCTAACATTACACCCTTCCTTAGTGGTTGTAAGTCTACACCCAATTCCTCAAACTGCTGAAAGATGCAAGTAACTCTTAGACTTGCCAAGCGTGCGGATTTCCTACTCAAGGCATCGGTGACTACATTTGCCTTCCTCGGGAGGTACTTGATCGGAAAATCATAGTCCTTGATATATTCCATCCATTTTCTTTGCCTCATGTTCAATTCTTTCTGGGAAAACAAGTACTGTAAGCTGCGGTGGTCGAAGTGGACTTCGAACTTTTCTCTGTAGAGGTAGTGTCTCCACATCTTTAGTGGAAAAACGACCGTTGCTAACTCAAGATCATGCGTTGCATTGTTCTTCTCATGGTCTTTCAATTGCCGGGATCCATAAGCAATTACTTTTGCATCTTGCATCAACACACAGCCAAGTCCTATATTCGAAGCATCGGTAAAAATGGTGAAGCCGCCGCTTCCGGATGGTAGAGTAAGGATTGGTGCTGTAGTTAGTCTCGTTTTTAGCTTTTGAAAACTAGCCTCACACTGATCTGTCCATACATATGGTGCATTTTTGTTGGTTAACTTTGTCAATGATGCCGCAATCGACAAAAATCTCTGTACAAACCTCCTATAATAACTCGCCAATCCAAGAAAACTCCTGATTTCTGAGGCATTCTTTGGTCTTTCCCAATTCACAACTACTTCAATTTTGGCCAGATCCACTGACAATCCTTTTTTTGGAGATGATGTGTCCCAAAAATGCGACTTGTTCGAGCCAAAATTCGCACTTACTGAGCTTTGCATACAGTTGGTTGTCTCTTAGGAGTTGTAGTGCAATCCTCAAATGCTCTTCATGCTCTTCTCTGGACTTCGAGTATACGAAAATGTCATCAATGAACACTACGGTAAACTGATCTAAATATTCCGCGAAGATTTTGTTCATCAAGGCTATGAATACTGCTGGTGCATTTGTCAGTTCAAATGGCATCACTAGGAACTCATAGTGTCCATATCTTGTCTGGAAAGCTGTCTTTGATAAATCTGAATCTCTAACTCTCAGCTGATGATAACCAGACCTCAAATCAATTTTCGAAAAATAGGTAGCACCTTGTAATTGATCAAACAACTCATCTATCCTTGGCAATGGATACTTGTTCTTGATGGTTGCTTGGTTCAATCTCCGGTAATCAATGCACATTCTCATCGAGCCATCTTTCTTTTCCACAAACAATACCGGAGCTCCCCACAGTGAAATACTAGGTCTAACAAAACCTTTGTCCAATAATTCTTGCAACTGTATCTTTAATTCTCCCAATTCTGCCGGAGCCACTCTGTATGGTGCTATAGAGATCAGAGCGGTCCCTGAAAATAACTCAATAGTGAAATCAATTACTCTAACGGGTGGCAATACTAGAATCTCTTCTGAAAAAACATCTGGAACTTCATTAACAATGTGGATCTCCTCCACCCCTTGGGACTGTTTATCCTCCGTGATAAACACCAAGTAGCCTTCACATCCATTTTTCAAAAGTCTATCGGCCTTCAACGCTGAAATAAACTCTGAATGAGGATTCCTCCTCTCACATTGGAACAACACTCCGGCTGGTGTCTCCTCTAATTTAAATGTAAGGGTCTTATGGAAACAGTCCACTGTAGTATGGTACCCTGCTAACCAATCCATCCCTAGGATGATATCAAAATCATATATGTCCAATAAAATGAGATTCGCTGGTAAAACCACATCTCTTATCATGATTGCACAACTAGGGTGAATAGTCCTACACACAACTTGTTTGCCTACTGCGGTGGACACTGTCAAAATAAATTTTAGTTCTCTAGTAGGCACATCAATCAACTTAGAAAATTTTGGAGACAAAAATGAATGTGTAGAGACAAGGTCAAACAAAATCTTAGCTTCAATTCCAGAGAGAAGGAGTGTACCTTCCACAACATTGTCTGCAGCCTCTGTATCAGCCCGATTGACTGTATAAACTTGTGCTCGCTGCTGTGGCCAGTTAGGAGCTTGTTGCTGCCTGCCTTATTGTGCATTCCTATTACGTTGAGGACGGTTTTGCCCTTGTTGACGGGCCTGTTGCTTGTCGCGACCCCGGACCGGGGGCCCCGGGACCGCGACGGGTGCGGTGTTGAGGATAACAAACCATACCCTTAATAGTGATTGATTATTTCTTTAATTTCCCACAGGTTTCCGCGGTGAGGATTCCTCATGCACTCATAGAACATTTATATTGGTGCGGAAGCGTGTAGCAAATCAAACTCTTAATCCATTCACATCAAATAAGACTGTTAATACACAGGTATGACATGATGTCAAAGTGAGCAATGATCTCATTAGCATTCCCAAAATTATGAAGTTAAAGTTTAAACAAAAGATCAGTTAAATTCACATTCCCCAAAAATAAAGGCCAACAAAGGCCAATACAACCAAAGATATAAATCAATAACGTCCCAAAATGTTCGCAGCTCAAAGCTCAACCGAATGTCTACATGACATCGTCAGCTTGCCACTCCACTAAACGTTGCGGTTCACCGACCGCCTCCTCTGGCTCCTCCTCAAGGGCAAAGACGGGAGCTGGACCTGAGTACCACAAAAATGGGTCAGACACGACGGTCTGGCAGGTGGGTGAATAGATAACACCAAGAAAGAAATCAAAGCATATTCTAGATATACGAAAACTGTCATAAAACAGGATGCATAGTTCGTTTAAAGTACAGATGCAATATAAAACATGTGGGGTATTCAAGGTACAGGAACTGACTAGATGGCAACCACACTAGAGCTAAATCCTCTCCATCACTAAGGTGATGAGAGCACATTCAGTGCATTGGGCTCGAGCACACGAATTGACGAGAACCAACATTATAACATATACATATACATATAGCTAGGCAAGACCACGGCCGCGGAACCGGGTAACGGGACAGTACGGGATCCAAGTTGCAACTGGCGGGAGCACAGGGGGAGACCCAAGTCAGTTGATCAGACTGACAAGGATGTCCAAGCTTAGTGGTGCCGACTCTTAGGTTACATGAGAAATCCAACATATACAAAACTATATCAATATAAAACATACGGGCAGGCGGGGCATGGTGCTCGTAGGCACACATTTCATATCATTAACAGTTCATGCATAAACGAGGCTGGCGGGACATATCCAGAGTATGGATCAGAATTTGAAATCAAACTAATAGGGTCGGGTAATTATACATGTAATCGGAGTAAAACAATGCAATGAGTCCTTATATCATTAGGGACTATGTATTGGGGCATCCATATTCAACGACATGTATAAGGATCTTGTATGTCTAAATTACCCTTAGTATGGTACTCAAATGATAGAGGACATACCAAGTTCCCTTATGCACATTGATGAATCTAGAAGTCCCAATACCTTTTTTTTCCGAAATGATGTTTCTTTCTATGTCAATCTCCTTATGTCATCCCCTGGGTCTTTCCAAGGCGGTAGGGCATCAGAACAACCCATCCAAACCTTTAAATCCCATAACTGAAAACAATGGGAAAGACTCAGGAATTCTGGGTAAACTCGGTCACCTGTCGGTCACCTGGCGGTTAGCCGCCGATGTGACCAGCGGTTAGCCGCTGGCTGACCGCGGTGCACCCTGCTAAAATGTAGCATTCTGCGTTTCTAACCGCGCCTCTCGGCTACCTAGCGGTCACTGGGGTTTTTGATTGGCGGTTAGCCGCGAGCTGACCGCGTGGCTGACCGCAGTTCGCCTGTCAAAATGCAGCATTCTGTGTTTCTAACCACATCTGGGTCGGCTAGCCGCCGGTCACCTGTCGGCCAGCCGTCGAGGTGACCGCCCGCTGACCGCCCAGCTGCGGGAACTACACATCAGGTGCAGATTTCTGTGCTTTCTTTCCCAAACTATTTCACCTCAACTCCAACCCTTTCCTAACATGAAATGGTTCCATTCAACATTTAATTCTTTCCACCAACCACCATTTCATCAATGCATTTAATTCTTCTACCAATACACTTCTCATTCAATGCATGTACCATAACATTTAAGAAGCTTATAATAACCAAAATACACTTTAATGATGAATGCATATATTCACATAAAACTAACTAAGAGATAAACCATGCAATAAATACATTTCCAAAAGCCTTATGCAACATCATGAACCAAGTGAAATAAGAATAGTAAAAATTCATATTTTCAACAAAATAAGAACTAAATCAATCGAATCCATTCATCCACTTGCCTTGGTCTCCAAGTATGCTAATCAAGCTCTAATCACTCTATCAAGCTCAAAATCTACAATCTACACAAAAATCCCCAAAATACATTCATTACAACCCTAGAATGTCAAAATCAAGAAATAGATGGAGATAGCTTCCAATAATCAAGGTGAAGCACCTCTTAGGCTAGATGAACACACAATCAAGAGATGAGAAGAAGAACTTACATGGAAAGTCCTCTAATGGCAAGAGCTAGCTCAAGGGATAGCTTGGAATGGGACTCTCTCTCACAAAAGGATATCAATAGGAAGCTCTCATGGAGGGGAAGAAGACTACCACCTCCATTTTGCCTTTAGCAATAGGTTTGAGAGAGATTGAGAGAAGAAGAAGCAAGGAGCAAGGAAGACCCTAGGCTGGGCTGGAATTCTTGTTCTCAAGAAAGTTGCAAGAAGAGGAAGAGAGGGAAGATGACTCCTCCTTATATAGAAAATGGCATTGGGTCCCACAACTTAAAAGTCCAATCGAGCTAAAACATCAATCTACGGGCTTCGGATGGATTCGACGAAGAAGGAAGAATTACTCTTCGAAATTTCTACTTTCCAAAAAGTATATATTTTACAAGTTTCGGAGACATTGAAAATAGTGTCCAGATTTTGTGTAAAAAGACTGTTTTACCCCTATCAATGGCAAAGTAGGGTTTAGAGGTCTCGAATGGAAACGGAGCAAATACGAAAGTTGTCGGGAATCATAAAATACATTCAACGGAGCGAATTACCGATTTCCAGAATTATAACTAAACCCCAAAACTAATCAAGACACAAGAAAAGGAACCCCCAAAGGGCCCCACTAGATCAAAAGAGTTCCCAAATTTATTCAAAGCTATAAAAGCTATTATAATCCAGATTTAACCCATTCCCACTAATCTCACTTATAACTAAAACCGTCTTAATTAACACTAATCGGAAACTCTCGGGGCGGGGTCTTACATTGCTGCTGCTGTTGTGGTCTATACTATTGCTGAGGGGCTTGTTGTTGGAGTGGCCTTGGCTGGTTCTGAACAATCAGTGCATTCTGGGGTGGTGCTGGGCACTGTGCTCCTTGTGGCTGTTGATTCTGCCTATTACCTTGTCCCACTAGCCTTGGACAATCCTTGAGTTGGTGGTTCATGGAACCACACCTAAAGAATGATCATGTCACTACCCGACACTGAGAAACATCATGGTTCTTGCCACAATGCGTACAAA
Source organism: Persea americana (assembly GCA_029852735.1). Lineage (NCBI taxonomy): Eukaryota > Viridiplantae > Streptophyta > Magnoliopsida > Laurales > Lauraceae > Persea > Persea americana. Next base: position 24,574,422 of record CM056816.1, read on the forward strand.
CCACTTATCTTGGAGCATTCTGATCTTACCTCTAAGCATGTTGGTCTTACCTCTGTCTCTTGTTCTGATGGGGCCTCTGTTGGTTGTTCTGCTGGTGAGTCTGAGTCCTTCCTTGAATTCGAAGGATCTTGTTGTTTAGATTTTCGAATTTATAGGCTCTCCTAACAGCCTCTTCAAAAGTGGTAGGTGGCACAACACATGTGGCATCCCTCTCAATAATAGGGTTAAGTCCCTTAAGGAACTTGGCTATTTTCTTCTCCACCGTATTAATAAGATCTGGGGCATATCGAGACAACCTCTCAAACTTTGTGAGGTACTCTAGGACAGTCATGTTGCCTTGCACAAGTTGTTGAAACTCAATGGCCTTTTTTCTCTTCACATGTGCCAGTACATACTTATCACCAAACTGATTCTTGAAATTCCCCCATGCCTCAGCATCTGCCATGGTCCTATATCCTTCCCTAACTGTTTTCCACCAAATATCTGCTAGCCCGATGAACATGGATGCTGTTAGGTCCACTTGTTGTTTCCCTGTGTATTGGAATGTCTCAAGGATATTCTCTGTGTATTCGAGCCAATCGTCTGCAATAAGGGGGTCTTCATGTCTGGTGACTTCCTTGGGACCTCTCTTCCTGAACCATTCATACAAGTCATTAGGGTCATTCCCTCTGGTGTTAAAGAAAATTTGAGTACCCAGTGGTGGGGCTTGTACCGGTTCTGGTCTCCTTTCCAAGACCTCTAACAATTGTCTTTGTCGTGACCCCGGACCGAGATCCAGGCCCGCGAGGGAGGATGATGATGTTTCGATGTGAACATACCTTTAACAATGATTATACATTCACTTAATTTCCCATAGGTTTCCGCGGTGAGGATTTCACACACACTCACAAAACATTTACATTGGCGCGGAAGCGTGTAGCAAATCGATTTCCTAATCCATTCATAATATAAGACTGATGAACAAATGTAACTGACATGATGTCAGAGTGAGCAATGATATCATTAGCATTCCCAAAATATAACATTTGAAGTTATAGGTTTAAACAAAAGATTAGTTGGTTAACATTCCCCAAAACTAATGGCCAACAGAGGCCAGTACTATAAAAATGTAAATCCAAGTAAACCAATAATCCCCCAAAATAAGTTCGTAACTCAAAACCCAACCAAATGTCTAAACGACATTGTCGGCTTGCCACTCTACTAAGCGCTGCGGTTCACCGACCACCTCCTCTGGCTCCTCCTCATACGCAATAACGGGGGCTGGACCTGAGTACCACAAAATGGGTCAGACATGACGGTCTGACAGGTGGGTGAATAGATAATGCAATAAGAGAAATCGAAAGATAACATTTAAAAGACGTTGAAATCTATCCACACAAGTACTTTCATAAAACAAGATATATCATTTGTCACAATGCATATATGAAGTAAAACATGCAGGATATCAAGAACAGGGAACTAGCAAGATGGCAACCACATTAAAGCTAAATCCTCTCCATCACTAAAGTGATGAGAGCACATTCAGTGCATTGGGCTCGAACATGCGAAGTGAAGAGAACCAATATTATATACATATACATATAGCTAGACAAGACCACGGCTGTGGAACCGGGTAACGGGACAGGACAGGATCTAAGTTGCAACTTGCGAGAGCACGAGGGGGAGGCCCAAGTCAGTTGATCAGACTGACAAGGACGTCCAAGCTTAGTGGCGCTGACTCATAGGTTACATGAGAAATCAAAACATGTACCAAAACTATGTCGGTATAAAACACTCAAGCAGACGGGGCATGTGGCTCATAGGCACACATTTCATATCATTATCTTTTCATGCATAACAGGGCGGGCAAGACATGTCAAGTACATAAATCATAGTTTAAGATAAAACTAGTGATGTCGGGAGAAATCGGGTTAAGAGAAGTTCAATCTAAATAAAACAGTGTAACAATTCCTTATACAATTACGTACTATGTATTGAGACTTCCGTATTCACACAATATGTATAAGGACCTTGTATGTCTACTATTGCTCTTGTCATGGTACTCGAATAATGATAGATATCCCAAGTTTCCTTGTACAGTTTGGTAAATCCACAATTCTCAATACCTATCCGAAGTGGTGTTTCTTTCCAAGTAAATCTCCTTATGTCATCCCCTAGGCCTTCCCCAGATGGTAGGGCATCAAAACAACCCATCCCAGCCTTATAAAATCATATCTGGAAACAAAGGAAAGGACCCAAGAATTATGTACAGTTCGCTCGAGCGGACAGGAGGTTCACTCGAGCGGACTGATTCAGTTTAGGAGGGCTTAAGCGAAGAATGGGAAGGCTAGAGCGAACATAGTTCTGTGAGGGGTTCGCTCAAGCGAGGATAAGTTCGCTCGAGCGAACTACTCTGAGTCAAGAAAGGTCGAGCGAAGGAGTGTTAGTTTTATGGTCTCAATCCATTAAGGTTGATGTAATAAATTGATTAAATTCTTTATTTATTAATATATTCATGTTTTCTTTTCATGAGATGAATGGTGTTTTATTACTTAAATGCACATAACCAATACAAATGACACGCTGGCTCATGAGATGAACTGGAGTCCACAAGTATATTAGATGTAACACATGTGTGTGGATGAGATCTAGATACAGGAGACATGTGTCGCAAATCTTATACTTAAATTGATTCACAACCGGTGATGAGATTGGGCATCTCATCTGACAAGGTTGCAGTATTTTGATCACTATGAGATAGTGTGATCTGTCTCGATCATCAGAATGTAAGATTCTGGATCATCATACTGGTACATTGGATGTACTGAAAGGACCATGAGAAGCACCTTGGAAACACTGTCTTTTCTTTAAAGGTCTGCTCTCATAATTCCCTAGCAATAGGCACTCAACCTTGAGACATTGATGAACTCAAGTTTCTATCTATTCATTTGCTTTGAGTCACCAATGAGTGAGGCCAACTGTAGGTCAACACCTCGGTGTCTTGGGTACGTGGTAGTAAGACTGTGGGAACATTTAATGGTCAAGATGGAATCTATCTCTATTATCCCTTTGTGCCAATTAATGGATTTATCATTGGTAAGTGTACACCCAACTCAATTAAGAGTTAATTGGATAATACTAATGATTACTATAATTAATTGGGTCTCAAGGATAATAAGATATGGATCATAAATGGTGAGATAGTCTATCCGATTGATCCATGGATAATGATAGAGGGGCCCACTTGTAGTGATAGGGAAGTTTAGGGTCTTCATGTAATTTATTCCTAAGACTGGAGTTCAATTGCATTTATTTAGTGGAGTTATTTGCAATTAACTGCGGACTTGAATTGCACATGAGACGTGGGGTCGCGGTGTCCCAGTTGGAGCCAGCTTTATATGGAATCCCTAGTGGTCCCCATGCTAGCCCAAGATTGGATCTTTACTAATTCTATTTGAACTCAAAAAGGAAAGCTACTATTTCTATTTGAAGTGAGACTTCTAATAGTGGTAATAGTAGAGCAAAGGGTTACTAAGTGTAATGGAAGTTGGACTTCTAATAATATACTAAGAGAGAAGGTTGAAAAGCTATAAAAAGAAGAGGAGGGAGCCCCCTTGGACGTCCATCCCCTATTCCAAGGAGTTGTGCACGCCCACCTCCTCTTGAGTTTGCAAGAGTTGCATTCTTCTTCCTCTCTCTCTCTCTTCTAGTTCCCTTCTAGTTTCCTTAGTGATTCTAGATAGACTTTCTCTTGGAGATTCCACCATCTCTCTTGAGGAAAGAGATCTGAAGCGGGTCATAGCGTGGAAGACGATTGGGCATTGGAGATTCTGATATTAGAAGAACTCTTCATCAAAGAGTTGAATCAAGTTCTCCATTAGAGCACAACCAAGCTCCATAGGTATGTTCTACTCCTTGTATGATGTGGAATTTCGTGGTTGCATGTTTAGTGTCGGTTCTTTCTTCTTGATAGGTTTGTTTACTGATCATGATGGCTGAGTTTGAGGACATGCATCCTGGATTGGGTTTTGATGGCTTTTGGATAGGTGTTCATCACTTCTAGTTGGTGAAAAGTTTTTGAAACCTATCTAAGGGGTCCACCCACTTCCAACAATTGGTATCAAAGCCATACCTCATCTCTGATCATGTAGGAGCAGCAAGCTTGCTCTATTCTTTGCATGAGATGCGAAGAAGATAGAGGAAGGGCTATGTATGGATCAGTTTTTATGGTTTTGCTTTGTTTAATGGTGAATCCATGTTTGGATAGTCACAAAAGGGTTTAATAATGATGGAAGGATGGTAGGAAGCCATTGGGAGACTTCAGAAGTGTTTTGGAGTCGTTTGTACACGAAACAGAAAACCCAAAGTTGCAGGTGTTTGTTAGTCCGGTCGACTGGCCCCATGCCCGGTCGATCGGGTGTCTGTAGACGCGGTCGAACCGAGCCTTCTGCCCGGTCGACCAGGTACATTGACACAGAACTAGGCAGTTTCGGTTTCGAGTTTGTTCTGTTTTCTTTTTTTTTTTTTTGGGGGCGCTGCCCCTTGGGACCCCACGAGCTGACCAGGCAGCTTAACCCCCGCCGTGGGACACCCCCAGAACCCCTTTGCAGAGTGCATAATTTCAAAAGGATAACAACTTTTGGCATCTTTTTTTTCCATTGTTTGGTAACCCAGTTTTGTGAGTTGCTTGGTTGCATGAGATACTAACTTGCAGGTGATCTTGTCCTCTCCATATGGCCCACAAGTCTTTTACTTTCTTAATATGGTTGTTGGTTTATTTAAGGCTAAGTGTAAAGGGCATCATGGTTTCCTTGGTTTCTCGTGAAAGGGCAAGGCATGATGGTTTCCCTATAGCCCTTTTATTTCCATGTTTAGATTACCATGTAAGTCTCATTGTAGAGACATAGGAATTTATGTAATTTTCTAAGTTTGTAAATTCCGGAGATGTCCGAGACGAAGAAGGAAAGTGAAGTTGGACTCCTAATCAAAGAGTTTGAAGATTACCAAAAGGTGTTTTGGAGATGCCCAAAGAGTTTGTGGAATCCCAAAGTTTTGGAAAGTCTAGATGTCCAAGAAGTCTAATCCACTTGGGCCATGTGGAGAAGAGGACTAGTTACTATTTTTAGCATTTTCTATTTGTGGATGAATGCTTGATTTAGAATGTTTCCAAATCTGATCCAAACATAGCAAGTTACTAAAATTGGTCAAATCAAATTAATTTTTGGAAAGATTTCTAATTAGTGTTGATGACCCATGAGATGGGCACATTGGTAACTCTAATTTAAGAAACTAAACTTTCCGTAAAATAACTTGACTTGGAATCAATATTTGATCATGTCATGAGATGATTCGATGTTCATATGTGTATATATGTGGGCCCTAATACCTTAAAAGGAAAATCCTCAATCCTAAAATATTAAGTGGGAGCGGGGCATTAAATTGAGAAATCCTCATGGTTTTCCACCATAGGTCCATTGTAAGGAAAGTATTAGCCTCGCGCCATCTTGAGAATGGCCGTTCCCCATGGAGGGCTTTTATTTGTCTGGTTACTGGATATGGATCTCCCAAAAGGATAGTGTTGATGAGACGGGGTGGGGGTTCACTCTCAAAGGAGGGGCTGCCCATAACGGTTGTCATTCAATGTTACTTGGTGGGTCACACTTAACTAAAATAATGATGTAGTAGCCCTAAGGATTTACCTCATGTATTTTTGAAACCAAAGCAAGTTGGGAGTCATACATTACTTGGTATGAGATACCTAGATAATAATGAATGATAGGGGATCATGGATAGTTAGTCTCAATCCAAATTTTGACTTACTTTGATCCGCACCAATCTAGGTGATATTTGCACTCCCCAAGGAGGCATATCCCAAGGATTGGAATTCCGAAGTATTCTAAATTTTAGTGGTTATGAGGATTACCACATAAATTTGGTAGAATACTAAACCCTAATGTCATTAATATTCATTAATTGAATGTATGGTTATGTGCTACAGTTTATTCAACATGAACTCCAGTACTTTCAATCCACTTGCAACCATTCTCAACCAGAATAAGTTGATGGGATCCAATTATGTAGACTGGAAACGGAACCTGGATTTTGTCTTGACTGCATCAGGATACAAATATGTCCTTACCAATCCCCCCTTTAATGAGCCTGTCCTAGATGCACTACAGGAAGAGAAAGACCATTATGCCAAATGGGCAAAAGACGATGAGATGGCCAGATGTTATATACATGCATCCATGTCTAGTGTTTTGCAACACCAACATCAATCTTATAAGACTGCATATGATATTATATCGAACTTAAAGGAGATGTTTGCGGACTAGGGCAGGCCTGCCAAGCAGGCTGCTATGAGGGTGCTCATAAGCACCAAGATGGCTGAGGGTACACCAGTACAGGACCACATGCTAAAGATGATGGACTCATTCAATGAGTTAGATGTACTGGGTGTCGCGATTGATGCAGAATCGCAGATTGACATAATCCTTGAGTCGCTACCAGATTCATTCAACCATTTTAAGATCAATTATAATATGAATAAAATGAATTTGACCCTAGTTGAGCTGTCTAGCTAGCTGGTAGCAACTGAAGGGATCATGAAGAAAAGGCCAACTGCCTTGATGACAGAAAAGTCAAATGCCAGGCCCAAGCCGAAATGCAAAGGCCGGAAAGGCAAAAATAAATCAGTCCCCAAGGGTCCTAAGGTGGAAATTGGTCCTAATGGTGGTGTGGCAAAGGCTAAGGCTTCAGGGACTAAGGGAAAGTGTTTCCACTGTGGTAAGACAAGACATTAGAAGAGGAATTGTCCAGATTTTCTGTCCAAGAAAAAGACCTCAGGTATGATTGAGTCACTTGTTTCTGAAGTTAGTTTTGCAACTGATACTTCAGAATCCTGGTGTGTTGACTTAGGTGCAACTAATCACATCTGTAATTTGTTGCAGGGGTTCCGGGAAACCAGGAGGCTTAGTGATGGAGAAATCATTGTCAACCTAGGATTTGAAGCTAAGGCAGATGCGGTTTCAGTGGGAGTTATCATTTTATGTTTTTCAGATAATAAATTGATTTTGTCAGACACTTTATATGTACCGTCTTTAAGGCAGAATTTGATTTGAGTTTCTAGTTTGGTGAATAAAAGTTATTCCATTACTTTTGATATTGAAGTTGTCATAAAGAGGAATGATACTTTCATATGTTCTGGCAAGGTAATCAATGGACTTTATTTGTTAACTCCCACAATGTATGAGATACATGATACCGAGATAAATAATAGACCATTATTAAAGAGAAAATCACCTTCATCAAATCCAACAAAGCTTTGGTACCTGAGGCTAGGTCACATTAACCTAAACAGGATTGATAGGCTAGTGAAAGATGGTATCTTGCTTTCACTGGTGGTAGAACCAAGTCCTGTCTGCGAATCCTGTTTGGAAGGCAAAATGACCAAAAGACCATTTTCATCTAAGGGCAATAGGTCCAAAGATTTATTGGAACTAGTGCATATTGATGTGCGTGGACCCATAAATATTAGAACGAGAGGAGGATATGAGTACTTCTTCACTTTCACAGATCACTATTTAAGATATGGATACATATACCTTATGCACCGCAAGTCTGAGGCTTTTGAAAAGTTCAAAGACTTTCGAGCGGAAGCGGAAAAGCAAGTAGGTGAAAGTATCAAGACTCTTCGATCAAATCGAGGAGGGGAATATCTCTCAGCTGATTTTGTGGAATACTTATCAGAAAATGGGATTATATCCCACTTGTCTGCTCCTGGTATGCCTCAACAGAACGGAGTGGCTGAAAAAAGGAACCGGACTCTTTTGGATATGATCAGGTCTATGATGAGTTTCTCAGGATTACCTATATCCTTTTGGGGATATGCTTTTAGATACTGCAATGTACATACTAAACCTCGTACCATCTAAGTCTGTACCTAAGACTCCCCGGGAGTTGTGGTCTGGGCGAAAGCCTAGTCTACAACATTTACATCGTTGGGGTTGTCCAGCACATGTGTTGAAGGTAAAGACAGATAAGTTGGAATCGAAGTCAGAAGTGTGCACCTTTGTTGGATATCCTAAAGGAACTAAAGGTTGGATATTCTATAATCCCAGAGAGCAGAAAGTGCTTGTCAGCACCAATGCTGTTTTTCTGGAGGAAGATTATATGATTGACCGAAAATCTTTAGAAAATGTTATCTTAGAAGAAATTTAAGAGAAGTCAATTCCAAATCCTACTATAGCCGAACTTGATGAGAATCCGCCCATACCGAACCCAGTAGTTACACCAGTGCCTCGTCGTAGTGGGAGGATTGTCAGACCCCCTGACAGGTTCTCGTTCTTGGGAGAGTCTTACGAGACAATTTCGGAAGAACTGGAACAGGATCCTTGTAACTATAATGAAGAAATAAATGACATAGAGCCGGGACGTTGGCAAGAAGCTATGAAAGTTGAGATGGAGTCGATGTAGTCTAATCAGGTCTGGACACTTGTGGACTTGCCTGCCAATATTAAACCTATTGAGTGCAAGTGGGTCTACAAGAGGAAGAGAGGAACGGACAGAAGAGTTAAGACCTTTAAGGCCAGGCTTGTTGCGAAAGGGTATACTCAGAAAGAAGGTATCAACTATGAGGAAACCTTCTCGCCGGTAGCCATGCTCAAGTCTATCCGGATACTCTTATCCATTGCGGCTCATCTCGGTTATGAGATTTGGCAAATGGATGTCAAGACGACATTTCTAAATGGCCATCTTGAGGAAGAGATTATATGATGCAACCAGACGGTTTTGTGGCTAAAAACCAAGAGCAAAGAGTTTGCAAGCTGCAGAAATCCATTTATGGATTAAAGAAGGCATCCTGAAGCTGGAATATCCGTTTTGACCAGGCAATCAAGGCATTTGGTTTTTGTCAAAATCTGTATGAGTCATGTGTGTATATGAAAAGTGAAGGAGATAGGGTAGTTTTTCTGGTATTATATGTCGATGACATTCTTTTCCTCGGGAGAGACATAGGAATGATGTTAACAGCAAAAGTTTGGTTAGCTAAGACTTTTGATATGAAAGACTTGGGAGAAGCTAGCTACATCCTAGGGATCAAGCTCCATCGAGACCAGAAAAATAGGATGATTGGCTTATCTCAAGCTGCATACATACATAAGGTACTAGTGCGGTTTGCAATGCAAGACTCCAAGAAGGGTATCACACCTTTTAGGCATGGAATGCACCTTTCCAAGGATCAGTGTCCAAAGACACCTCAGGAAATGGAACAGATGAGAGAAGTGCCATATGCCTCGGCTGTTGGCAGCCTCATGTATGTTATGCTTTGTACTAGACCGGATATCTGTCATGCAGTGGGCTTAGTCAGCAGATATCAGTCTAACCCAGGTCCTGACCATTGGACTACTGTGAAATGTATTCTCAAATACTTGAGAAGGACTAGAGATTACATGTTAATTTATGGCAGTGATGAGTTGATTCCAGTTGGTTACACAGATTCTTACTTCATGTCAGATAAGGATTCTAGGAAATCAACTTCTGGGTATGTGTTTATGCTTAGCAGCGGAGCTATCAGCTGGAGGAGTATTAAACAGGAATGTACTGCTGATTTCACCTCAGAAGTTGAATATGTAGCAGCTTGTGAAGCAGCTAAGGAAGCAGTTTGGCTTAAAAGATTCCTTATGGAAATTGGAGTGGAACTATTGGCGCGACAGCCGCTCACGATTTACTGTGACAGCAGCGGGGCAGTCGCGCAGTCCAAGGAACCCAGAAGGCATAAAAGCCAAAAACATGTATAGAGGAAATATCATTTGGTCAGAGAGATTGTGCAGAGAGATGACATTGCCATCACCAAGATAGCATCTGTGGATAATCTCATAGATCCCTTTACTAAGCCTTTGACTACCAAAGTCTTTGAGCAGCATGTGGATGGGATGGGCATGAGATGCAACCCTGACTGGAATTGAGACCAAGTAGGAGATTGTTAGTTTTATGGTCTCAATCCATTAAGGTTGATGTAATAAATTGATTAAATTCTTTATTTATAATATATTCATGTTTTCTTTTCATGAGATGAATGATGTTTTATTACTTAAATACACATAATCAATACAAATGACATGTTGGCTCATGAAATGAACTGGAGTCCACAAGTATATTAGATGTAACACGTGTGTGGATGAAATCCAGATACAGGAGACATGTGTTGCAAATCTTATACTTAAATTGATTTACAACCGGTGATGAGATTGGGCATCTCATCTGACAAGGTTGCAGTATTATGATCACTATGAGATAGTGTGATCTGTCTCGATCATCAGAATGTAAGATTCTGGATCATCATACTGGTACATTGGATGTATTGAAAGGACCATGAGAAGCACCTTGGAAACATTGTCTTTTCTTTAAAGGTCTGCTCTCATAATTCCCTAGCAATAGGCTCTCAACCCTGTGAATTTGATGAACTCAAGTTTCTATCTATTCATTTGCTTTGAGTCACCAATGAGTGAGGCCAACTGTAGGTCAACATCTCGGTGTCTTGGGTACGTGGTAGTAGGACTGTGGGAACATTTAATGGTCAAGATGGAATCTATCTCTATTATCCCCTTGTGCCAATTAATGGATTTATCATTGGTAAGTGTACACCCATCTCAATTAAGAGTTAATTGGATGGTACTAATGATTACTATAATTAATTGGGTCTCAAGGATAATAAGATATGGATCATAATTGGTGGGACAGTCTATCCGATTGATCCATGGATAATGATAGAGGGGCCCACTTGTAGTGATAGGGAAGTTTAGGGTCTTCATGTAATTTATTCCTAAGACTGGAGTACAATTGCATTTATTTAGTGGAGTTATTTGCAATTAACTGTGGACTTGGATTGCACTTGAGACGTGGGGTCGCGGTGTCCCAGTTGGAGACAGCTTTCTATGGAATCCCTAGTGGTCCCCACGCTAGCCCAAGATTGGATCTTTACTAATTCTATTTGAACTCAAAAATGGAAGCTACTATTTCTATTTGAAGTGAGACTTCTAATAGTGGTAATAGTAGAGCAAAGGGTTACTAAGTGTAATGGAAGTTGGACTTCTAATAATATACTAAGAGAGAATGTTGAAAAGCTATAAAAGGAAGAGGAGGGAGCCCCCTTGGACGTCCATGCCCTATTCCAAGGAGTTGTGCACGCCCACCTCCTCTTGAGTTTGCAAGAGTTGCATTCTTCTTCCTCTCTCTCTCTTCTAGTTCCTTTCTAGTTTCCTTAGTGATTCTAGATAGACTTTCTCTCGGAGATTCCACCATCTCTCTTGAGGAAAGAGATCTGAAGCGGGTCATAGCGTGGAAGACGATTGGGCATTGGAGATTCTGATATTAGAAGAACTCTTCATCAAAGAGTTGAATCAAGTTCTCCATTAGAGCACAACCAAGCTCCATAGGTATGTTCTACTCCTTGTATGATGTGGAATTTCGTGGTTGCATGTTTAGTGTCGTTTCTTTCTTCTTGATAGGTTTGTTTGCTGGTCATGATGACTGAGTTTGAGGACATGCATCCTGGATTAGGTTTTGATGGCTTTTGGATAGGTGTTCATCACTTCTAGTTGGTGAAAAGTTTTTGAAACCTATCTAAGAGGTCCACCCACTTCCAACAAGGAGGAGAGAGGCTCAAGCGACCAAGGTTCTGGGAGGGGTTCGCTCGAGCTAGTATGAGTTCGCTCAAGCAAACTACTCCGGAACAGGAAGGCTTGAGTGAAGAAATAGGTTAGCTCAAGCGATAGAAGTTCTGTGAAGGGTTCGCTCAAGCGAATGAAGGTTCGCTCGAGCGAATTGCTTCAGAAACACTCCATTTCAGCAGTCCGGTCCTCAACTTCTCTTCCACTCAAAACCTCATTCAAGCCTACCAATAAAACAACATTTATGGCTCTCCTACCATTCGCTTCATCCACTATAAATCCTCCAACAACCATCCACATAAGATCAAGAATCACATTTATTCCCCTTACAAATCACATTCATTGCAAGAGTACCCAAATTAATGGCAACTACATATGATCCAAAAACAAACTTTTCTAAACATAATGCATGTACATTCTTCAAAAGTCCTAATAATGAGAAATAACTTAGCAAGATGCACAAATAAAAAATCATTAACAACCATGGTACATAAGAGAAGATGAATAGTGAAAAATCCATAAAATCTTATTAAAACATGAAATTATTCAAGAAAGCTATTCATCCACTTGCCTTGGCCTCCAATCAAGCTAATAAGCTCTAATCCCACTCTCAAGCTCAAAATCCTCTATCTACACAAAAATCCCCAAAATACATTCATTATAAGCCCTAAAATGGCAAAACTATGAAATAGAAATGGATAACTTCCAATAATGGAAATGAAGCATCTTCAAGGCTAGAAGAATCCAAATCTAAGAGATGAGAAGAAGAGCTTACATGGAAGGCTTCCAAACACACAAGGTTTGCTCAAAGAAGATCTTAGAGTGGAGGGTTTTCTGTAAAAATGGCACCAATAGGAAGCATTCTTGGAGGGGAAGAAGGTTGTAGCATCCATTTTCTTTTTAGCAATGGATTTGAGAGAGATTGAGAGATAGAGGAGAAAGGAGGGGGCAAGAAAACCCTAGGCTGAACTCTCTCTTCTTCAAATGGGAATTGCAAGAAAGAAAGGAAGGGAAAGGAGACTCTTCTCTTATACTAAGTAGGGATGGGTCCCACCACTTAGACAATTACTTGGGCTTAAAACACCAACTTCTGGGCCTCGGATGGATTTGACGAAGAAGGAAGAGTTGTTCGTCGAAATTTCTAGTTTCCAAAAAGTATATATTTCACAAGTTTTGGAGACAATGAAATTAGTGTCCAGATTTTGTGCAAAAAGACTGTTTTACCCCTATAAATAGCAAAGTAGGGTCTAGAGGTCTCGAACGGAGACGGTGCAAACACGAAAGTTATCGGGAATCATAAAATACATTAAACGGGGCAAACTACAGATTTCCAGAATTACTAAATAAATCCCAAAACTAATCAAAACACAATTAAGGAACCCCCAAAGGGCCCCACTAACTCAATTAGTTTCCAAATTAATCCAAAGCTATAAAAAAAACTATTCTAATCCACACTTACCCCAATTCTACTAATCACACTTATAACTAAAGCACGTCTTAATTCACACTAATCGGAAACTCTCGAGGCGGGGTCTTACAGTCTTTGCAGTTAGGCCATTTCTCTAGCATGGTCCTCATCCTTTTGGCCATTTGCTCTTGCAATCTGGCTTGGTTCTCGTTAGCTTGACGTTGCTGATCAAGCATGACTTGCATCATTTGCTGGAATTGATTTTGCATATTTGGATCAGGGGTACCGTTCTCAAGTGGCCTTGTGTTTTCACTATTGCTTGCAGTGGGATTGTCGTTTACGGGTCTCTTGCGAGGTGGCATGTCACTGCAAAACAAATTGTTCGCACATAAAAATCAAGCAAGGGTCACACATTGCTCACACGAATCTAACTAACAAAAAGTCTAACGAGTCCTCGCCACATCCTTAGGATTTCTAGTTTCTTTTAATTGACTGAAAAGCGTCTCTCCCAGATACCAGTCTGTCGCGACCCTAGACCGAGATCCAGGCTTGCGAACATTAATAAACATATGAATATACTCATTTAATTTCCCACAGGTTTCCACGGTGAGGATTTTCACACACATTCACTGATCATACACGTTGGTGTGGTAGCGTGTAGCAAACCAAATTCGTAATCCATTCCACATTTCAAAACTGATAAAACATATATTACAACATGACGTTAGAGTGAGCAATGACTCCTTTGGCATTCCCAAAATATAAGGTTAGAAGTTTATACAGAAAATGTAAGTTGATTTAACCGTTTCCCAAAAATAATGACTAACAAAGGTCAGTACAACCAAAAGAATTTTCCCCCAAAATGGGTCAATCTAGGCTCCCAAAATGTACGCATCTCAAAGCTCGACCCAACGTCTAGATGACATTGTTAGCTTGCCATTCGATCACACTTTGCGGCTCACCGGCTGCCTCATCTGGCTCCTCCTCAAGGACAACGGGGTCAGGATCTGAGTACCACAAAAATGGGTCGGACACAACGGTCTGGCAGGTGGGTGAATAGATATACTAATAAAGAAAGCACAAAGCATATTTTAGAAACATATCGAAATCTGTCAAAGTAATCATTTTTTTATGAAACAAGATGTATTCTTTGTTTAAAGCACATATTCAATATAAAACATGTGGGGAAATCAAGGAACAGAAACTAACAAGATGGCAACCATACATAAGCTAAATCCTCTATCACTTATGTGATGAGAGCACACTAAGGGCGTTGGTCTCGGACACTCGAAGTGACGAGAAACAACTATATACATATATACATATACCGAACAAAACCACGGTCGCGGAACCGGGTGACAAAACAGAATTCAGACATAGACTGCAGCTGACATAAATTAAAGGGGGACTCCAAGTCGATGGATCAAATCAACAGGGTCGTCCAAGTTTAGTGGTGCCAATTCATAGGTCAAAACACATTCAAAACATATACATATCTAAAGAGGTGAGTAACACCTAAAACAGATTGAACGAAAAGGGCTCGTGAGCATATTTATCACAATAGTGTCTTACCAAAATGCGTAAAGCTGACAAAAGTTAAATATATGAATTTCAGTAGCCAAAAGTGACATTTGTATTAACACAAGACGACTGTTTTGAAACTAGTGAAATTCAAATAAAAACTAACTTGATGGATCTCTACATAAATCTGGACCATGTATCGAAGTTTCAGGATTTGAACAATATGTATAAGAGTCTCGTATGTTGGTTTGGTCATTCACTTGGTACTCATTAAGATTTGGAGACATTCCGAGATCCCTATACAATTGATAAGTCCCAAAATACTCAATACATTTCCAAGATGTAATACTTTCTAAATCAAACTTCTTATGCCATCCCCTAGGTCTTCCCAAGGCGTTAGGACATCAAATCAATCCAACTGAACTTTAAAACACCCTTCTTGAAAACACTAGGAAAGACCCAGGAATTCTGCACAGTTTGCTCGAGCGGACAAGGGGTTCGCTCGAGCAAAGGGCTTTCTGGAAGGGTCCTCTCAAGCGGACATGGGTTAGCTCGAGCGAACTAATCAGAGTCAAGAAGGTTCGAGCAAAGGGAAGAGTGGCTCAAGCGATTAAGTCTTTGAAAGGGGGTCGCTCGAGCGTACAATGGGTCGCTTGAGTGACCTGGCTTCTGGTAGATTGGGTCGAGCGAGCCTGGGGGGTTTGCTCGAGCAAATCATGTTTTGTGAGGGGTTTGCTCCAGCAAATGTGTGTTCGCTCGAGCGAACTGCTTCACAACCTGCAGTTTTGTGCAGTCCGAGTTCCCTTCTTTTCCACCTCTCAAACCTCCTTTGTAATAATACTTTTCCACAACCATTTACTTCCTTTTTTCCTTCCAACAACCACATTTACTCCTCCAACAACAAACCTCCAAACCATTAACTCCCATTCATTTCTAAGCTCATTCATTGCAAAACATCCATCATTAATGAAGTCAATGACAAAACAACTTTAGCAAATAAATGTATACATTCTTAATAGAATATTTAATAAAGAATAGTCCAACCATATGCACATTTCAAAAGACATTATAAACCAAAGAAACAAAAGAGAGAAATAAATCATAAAACCCATGTTTTTCCACAAAATAAGAAAGCATTCAAATCAACCCATTTATCCACTTGCCTTGGCTCCAAATTGGCTAATAAAGCTTTAATCACACTCTCCAAGCTCAAATCACCAATCTACAAAAAATCCCCCAAAAATAAACCTATTACAAACCCTAACATGGCCAAATCAGGAAATAAGAAGAGAAAGCTCCCAATAATGGAGATGGAGCTTCTTTATAACTATAAGAACACATATTTAAGAGATGGAAAGGAAAGCTTACTTGGAAGGTTATCAAATGAGAGAAGGTAGCTCAAAGAGAATCTTAGAATGGAGGGTTTTCTCTAACAATGGTGCCAATGGAGAGGAGGGAGAAGATGCTGACTACTATTTTCCTTTTAGCATGAGCTTTGGAGTGAGTTAGAGAAGAAGAAGCAAGAAGAGAGCAAGAGGAAACCTAGGGCTGGAACTCCTTCTCTAACTCAATGAAATGTTGCAAGAAAAGGAAGAAGGAAGAATGCTTCTTCTTAGATAGAAAATGGGAATGGGTCCCACAACTTAACACACTAGATGGGTTTAAAACCTCGGTTTCCGGGCCTCGGATGCATTCGACGAAGAAGGAAGAATTGTTCGCCGAAATTTCTAGTTTCCAAAAAGTATATGTTTCACGGGTTTCGGAGACATTGAAAATAGTGTCCAGATTTTGTGCAAAAAGACTGTTTTACCCCTATCATTAGCATAGTGGGGTCTCGAGGTCTCGAACGGAAATGGAGTGAATACGAAAGTTGTAGAGAATAATAAAATAAATCAAATGGAGCAAAAACACAGATTTTCAAAATTATCAGATAAACCCTAAGTCGCTCAAAACACAATAAACGAACCTCAAAAGGGTCACACTTAATCAAAAGGTTATGAAAATAATCCAAAGCTATGTAAAAGCTATTCTAATCCAATCTTAACTAAAATTGACTAATCTCACTTATAACTAAAGTACATCTTAATTAGCACTAATCAGAAACTTTCAGGGCGGGGTCTTACAACAAGTGAATTTATAGTTGTTTGGCCAAACAGGTCTACATCCACTCCCGGTTTCCCTACTAATATTTCCACTATCAACTTAAGATTTAGGCTAACCTCAAACCTTACAACCACATATGCTTTTACACAAGGCTAAGCAATAACCTTTTACAATCTCATATATTTTTCAATAGGCTGAACATTAACCTTTACAACATTAGATTTTTATCTCAATAAACTATGCCTAAATAAGCATAAGATGAGATGCAAGTGAATACATGTTGATGCCTCTTAACATAGGCTGATATTGAAATTGAAATGCTATCTAAGACATATGCATAATGAATGCAAAGATTTGTATGAGATACAAATGTCTTAAAGACTTCTTCTATCTCTCTTGAAATTCAATGCTCATAAATGACGCAAATGTAAGGTAGAAGAGATTCACACATGTTTTATAAATAATGATAAACTTGTTTTGAAAAGCCTAACATGCAACTAGCAAGTTTGTTCTAAAGACATTAAATGACTAACATGTGATATACTATTCAAATGATGAGGTTTAAAAGTTAAACACATTTTATAATCAAAGCATGTTTAAACAATCAACATTTGAACACTTTGAACACTTTAATCATGCCTTTGAAGAAATCAAAGATTTAAAGACAAGCATGAATAAAAATAAGTTAAGAGAGGCAAACTCATTGAAGAATCAAAGGTTTGAAATGATTGATTTGCCCTCCTAGCTTCCCTCTAGCCTAGCGTGGATGTCCCACCTTCCTTGGCCCTTAAAAGTCTCAAACGTGTTGGCACAAATCCCAAGGAAGGGTTCTTTTTATAAGAAAAAATCTCTTCAACGGATCTATTGTAGGTCAACCTACACATGGGGTTAGGCTGACAGAACTCAACGGTCATATTTCAATGGTCATATATTTTGAAATTTGCGGACCGAACCAAGCTTGTCAGTTCACTGAACTGAAGTTCAGTCGACCGACAGCTGACCGACATGGAACCGACAACTGACTGAACTTCCCTGATAAAACAGTTTTTACATTCTTAAAGCGGAACCGACAGCTGACTGACACTAGTTCGGCTGACCGAACTTTCCCTAATTTTAAAAGTCATAAAAAAATGTTTTCCAAAGGGAAACTTGGTCTTGGAGAACTAGACTTGACTAGAGGCTAATATGTTTGAAGAAACGAGATTTTAAAATGCAATTTAAAACATGTTTGAGCATGCCTTTACAAAATTTTTTGATGCTATGATTAGACAATTAATAATGCATGAAGATTACAAAATTGTAAGAAGTATGAGTGCATGAGAGCTCAAGCTAATTAAAATGAATGCATCCAATCAAATTGCAATCTAATGAAAACCCTAAGAGTGAGGTGGCTAGGAAACCCTTGAAGTTCCCTCTTGTTTATTGCATTGCATTGCTTGGATAGTGGTTATTATTAGTGATGCTAGGATTTCGTGTTATTGTTTCTAATTATTATAATTCATGCTTTCATGCCTAGCTTCGTTTCCTTGTATTCACATGATTGTTATACCTGTCATTATTCTTATACTTGATGCATGCCATGTTCATTTATATCTTACTTATCTATTGCTCAATATGTTGTTGACTCTGTTCCTTAGTGTGCAGACACCTCAAGTGAGTACTATGAGGAGCGGGCAGGTGAGGAGATCCCAGAGGATCTCCAACCAACAGAGGAGGAGCGAGAGAGGCATGCCGATGACGTAGAGTAGTGTCATCATACCCGACACACGAGAGACCCACATGGGACTTCACTAGATTTTCATTCATTCATTTATTATTTCTTGTTAGACCTTTCACTTTATTGACTTTGTAGTTCTTTTAAATGGTCTTTATTACTGGGATGGCCATTGTTCATAATTTAACTTCTTGATTAGTTTTATTTATTTTCTTTTGCAACGTTAATATTAATGAGATTATAATTCATTATTGATATCCAAATATACCTTGAATTGTATGAATTCCGTAATTTTTAAATTACTTGAGGTTTGAAATGCAATATCCTCACAACGGACTTACGATCCTTAGTGTAAGACCCCGCCCCGAGAGTTTCCAATTAGTGCTAATTAAGACGTGCTTTAGTTTTAGTATGATTAGTGAGTTTTGGTTTAAGTTTGATTAGAATAGCTCTCTTATAGCTTTGGTTTATTTTGGGAACACTTTTGATTTAGTGGGACCCTTTGGGGGTTCCTTTATCTTGTTTTGTGTGACTTTTGGGATTTAATTGATATTTGAAAAAATCTGTATTTTGCCCTGTTTGATTTATTTTATTATTCCGGACAACTTTCGTATTTGCCCCGTTTCCATTTGAGACATCTAGACCTTACTTTGCTAATGATAGGGGTAAATCAGTCTTTTTGCACAAAAATCTGGACACTATTTTCAATGTCTCCGAAACCCGTGCAATATATACTTTTTGAAAGCTAGAAATTTCGACGAACAATTCCTCCTTCTTCGTCGAATCCATCCGAGGCTTGAAAGATGATGTTTTAAGCCTAAGTAGTTGTTTAAGTGGTGGGACCCATCCCCACTCTCTTTATAAGGAAGAGTCTTCTTCTCTTCTTCCTTTTTCTTGCAACTTTCCCTTGAGAGATAGAGAGTTCCAGCCCTAGGGTTTCTTGCCCTTTCTTCTTGCTTCTCCATCTTTCAATCACTCTCAATCTCTTGCTAAAGGAAAAATGGAGGTTGCCATCTTCTTCCCCTCCATGAGTACTTCCTCTTGATACCATTTTTAGGGAGAACCCTCCACTCTAAGCTACACTTTGAACAAGTTCTTGTCATTAGAGGACCTCCATGTAAGCTCTTCCTCTTATCTCTTAGATTTGTGTTGTTCTAGTCTTGAAAATGCTTCATTTCCATTATTGGAAGTTATCTCCCTCTATTTCTTGTTTTGTCATTCTAAGGTTTGTGATTAGTGTCATTTTTGGGGGTTTTTGTGTAGTTGTGGATTTTGAGCTTGGAGAGTGTGCCTAGAGCTTGATTAGCATATTTGGAGACCAAGGCAAGTGGATGAATAGGTTTCCTTTGAATGATTTCATGTTTTTAATGTAATTATGGATTTTCTTTCCCTATTCATTTTGCGTGTGTTTTATACCTCAAATTTATGGTTAGAAATGTATATGAGCATGAGCAACTTTCTCTTTTAAATGTTCTTCTAAAAGTTTTGTACATTAATGTTGTACTTTAGTATGTATGGATTCTCATTTAGTGGTTGTGCATTGAATGGGATTTGAAAGGAGAAGAGATGTGATTTTGGGTCTTTTAATGTATGGTTGTTTGGAGACTTGAATGGGGTGGAAGTATATGGAAAGTGTGCCATAAATACTGTGTGAAGTGTTGGCTTAAATGGAGTTTTGAGGAGAAGGGAGATGAGGTTTGGACTGCTGAAACGGAGGGATTCTGAAGCAATTCGCTCGAGCGAACCTCTATTCGCTCGAGCAAACCCTTCATAGAACCTCTATCGCTTGAGCCAACCTCTTTCTTCGCTCGAGCCTTCCTGTTCTGGAGCAGTTCGGTCGAGGGAACTTATATTCGCTCGAGCGAACCCCTCACATAACCTTGGTCGCTCGAGCCTCCCTCTTTCTTCGCTCGACCTTTCCTAACTCGAAGTAGCCCGCTCGAGCGAACTCAACTTCACACGAGCGAGCCCCTTCCAGAGACTTGTTCGCTTGAGCCATTCTATCAGTTCGTTTGACCCTTCCTGACTCAGACCAATTCGCTTGAGCGAACCCCTCCCAAAGTGCTGTTCGCTCGAACGAACCTTTCAGTTCGCTCGAGCGAACTGTACAGAAATTCTGGGCCAATTCCAAACATGACTAAAAGGTTATTTTCAGGTCCAGTGAGGTTGGTTTGGAGCTCTAATATGATGTGGAGGAATAAGAGGTTATGTGGAGATTAATTCGAATAGAACCCCAAATTCCGGAGATTTATTGTGGTTAATGGACTTATCAACTTGTATAGGGATCCCTGGATGTTTTAAACCTTCAGGAGTACCATGCCATCAATTTAAATCGACATACGAGACCTTTATACCTATTGTTTAAATCCGGAAATATGTGGGCGTCCATAGTGTCTGCTTTTATCAGATCTTATGTGTTTTCGATAGTTTTCGCATATTCGTATGAGTGGCATTTCAAAACCACTAAAATCTGTAATTCGAATATTTGATCAGCATTATGCATTTTGATAAGATATTATTGTGTTAAATGCGCTTACGAGCCTCAGTTCAGTTTGTTTTGAGTGTTATACACTTCCTTAGATATGTATATGTTTTGAATGTGTTTTAACCTATGAGTCAGCACCACTAAGCTTGGACGACCTTGTCAATTTGATCCACCGACTTGGGGTCCCCCTTTAGCTTATGTCAGTTGCAGTCTAAATTCTGTTCTGTCTTGTCACCAGGTTCTGAGGCCGTGGTTTTGCTTAGTATATTATTTATATATATAGTTATTTCTCGTCACCTTGTGTGCTTTGAGATTAACGCCTTTAGTGTGCTCTCACCACATTAGTAATGGAGGATTTAGCTTAAGTGTGGTTGCCATCTTGTCAGTTCCTGTTCTTTGGTTACCTTCATGATTTATGTTGCATTTGTACTTTAAATAAACAATGCATCGTGTTTATAACAAACACTGTTTTATTATGCTGTCATTATGTTTTAAGTTATGTTGTTTTCTAAATTGTATTATCTATTCACCCACCTGCCAGACAGTCGTGTCTGACCCATCTTTGTGGTACTCTGGCCCAGTCCCCGTTATTGCGTTTGAGGAGGAGCAGAAGGAGGCGGTCGGTGAGCCCCAACGTTTAGTAGAGTGGCAAGCTAACAATGTCATGTAGACATTGGTTTGAGCTACGAGTTGCGCAATATTTTGGGAAATTATAGAATCACATTTGATTTATACTTTTTGTTGCACTGGCCTTTGTTGGCCATTATTTTTTGGGAATGTTAAATTAACTGATCTTTTGTTTAAACTTCTAACTTTATATTTTGGGGTTAAGCCAATGAAATTATTGTTCACTTTGACATCATGTCAGTTACATGTATACATCAGTCTTGTGTTGGGAATGGATTAAGAATTTGATTTGCTACACGCTTCCGCACCCGTGTAAATGTTTTGTGAGTGTGTGTGAAATCCTCACCGTGGAAACCTGTGGGAAATTAAGTGAGTATGTATCCAAATGTATGATCATTGTATTTATGTAAGTTTATCCCCATTCGTGGGCCAGGATCTCGGTCTGGGGTCGCGTCAGACTGGTATCAGAGTGAGACGTGTTTCAGGCAATTAAAAGAAACTAGAAATCCTAAGGACGTGGCAAGGATTCGTTAGACTTTTCGTTAGTTAGACTCGTGTGAGCCATGTGTGACCCTTATTTGATTTTCATGTGTTAACAACTTATTTTGCAGTGATATGCCACCTCGTAAAAGAACCGTAATCGACAACCCCACCGCAAGCAATAGTACGCATACCGGACCACTGGAGAACGGTACTCCTGATCCCAATATGCAGAATCAATTTCATTAGATGATGCAAGCTTTGCTTGATCAACAGCATTAGGCTAACGAAAACCAAGCCAAATTGCAAGAGCAAATGGCTAAAAAGGATGAGGACCATGGTAGGGAGATGGCACAAATGCAAAGGCAGTTGTTAGAGGTGTTAGAAAGAAGGCCTGAAACAACACCAACTCAACCACCAGGCCCCCAAATAGTCATCAACAACAGGGAGCGTGACCCCAATGCATTGTTTGAACTGTTCAGAAAGAGGGCTCCAAAAGAGTTCACTGGGCATGAGGACCCATTGGCTGCAGATGATTGGTTGGAGCACATGGAGAACATTTTCGAAGTCTTCAAATGTACGGGAAGGCAACAAGTGCAACTCACTGCTTCCATGTTCACCGGTCTAGCAGACATATGGTGGAAAATGGTCAAGGTTGAATATAGAACTATAGCAGATGTAGAGGCTTGGACAAACTTCAAAAGGCAATTCGGTGATAAGTACGTACCGACACATGTGAAGAGGCAAAAGGCCATTGAATTCTAGCAACTTGTACAAGGCAACAAGACAGTCCAAGAGTACCTCACGAAGTTCGAGAGATTGTCTCGATATGCCCCCAAATTGATTGACACCGTGGAGAAAAAGATAGCGAAGTTCCTTGAGGGACTTAACCCGATCATTGAGAGGGATGCCACAGGTGTCGTGCCCCCTGCCCTTGTCAGAAGGGCATACAAATTTGAGAACCTGAACAACAAGATTCTTCGAATCCAAGGAAGGTCTCAAACTCACCAATAGAACAACCAACAGAGGAACAATCAGAACAAGAGACAGAGGCAAGAACAACAAGCTCAAAGGCAAGAACAGAATGCCCAAGGACAAGTGGTTTGTACACATTGTGGCAAGAACCATGATGTTTCTCAATGTCGGGCAGTGATAGGAGCATGTTTTAGGTGTGGCTCCATGAACCACCAACTCAAGGAT
The DNA here is from genome assembly GCA_029852735.1 of Persea americana. Taxonomy (NCBI): domain Eukaryota; kingdom Viridiplantae; phylum Streptophyta; class Magnoliopsida; order Laurales; family Lauraceae; genus Persea; species Persea americana. Next base: position 24,597,608 of record CM056816.1, read on the forward strand.
TGTCCAAGGCTAGTTGGATAGGGTAATAATAGGCAAAATCAGCAACAACAAGGAGCACAACATCCAGCACCGCCCCAGAATGCACTGGTTGTTCAAAACTAGCCTAGGCCACTTCAGCAACAAGCCCCTTAGCAGCAATATAGACCTCAACAGTAGCAACAAGCTCATCAAAAAGGTCAGAATCAGAATCAGCGTCCTCCTCAGCAGAATAGAAATGCATAACAAGGAAGGAAGCAACAAGCTCAAAACAGGCCATAGTAGCGAGGACAAGTGTAAGCCATTAACCAAGCTGATGCAGAGGCTGCAAATAACGTGGTGGAAGGTATACTCCTTGTTTGTGGAATTGAAGCTAAGATATTGTTTGACCTTAGCTCTACACACTCTTTCATGTCTCCAAACTTTTCTAAGTTGATTGATATGCCTGCTAGAGAGCTTGAGTTTATTTTGACAGTGTCCACCCCAGTAGGCAAACAAGTTGTGCGTAGGAAATATCATCCTAGATGTGCAATTAAGATAGGAGATGTGGTGTTACTAGCGAAACTTATTTTGTTGGAGATGTATGATTTTGACGTCATCCTAGGGATGGATTGGTTAGCAGGATACCATGCTACCATGGACTGTTTCCATAAGACCCTCACGTTCAAGTTAGAGGAGACCCCAGCAGGAGTGCTCTTTCAAGAAGAGAGGAGTAATTCTTGTCCAAGGTTTATTTCAACGTTGAAGGCTGATAGACTTGTGAGAAGTGGATGTGAAGGTTACTTAGCATTTATCACGGAGGATAAGCGGTCCCAAGGGGTGGAGGAGATCCCAGTTGTTTGTGAGTTTCCAGACATTTTTCCAGAAGAGATTCCAGGTTTACCACCTGTTAGGGAAATTGATTTCACTATTGAGTTGTTACCGGGGACCGCTCCGATATCTATTGTACAATACAAAATGGCTCCGACTAAATTAGGAGAATTAAAGATAGAATTACAAGAATTGTTGGACAAAGCCTTTGTGAGACCTAGCGTTTCACCGTGGGGAGCTCCAATTTTATTCGTCAAGAAGAAAGATGGTTCGATGAGGATGTGTATTGATTACCGGAGATTGAACCAAGCAACCATTAAGAACAAGTATCCGTTGCCAAGGATAGATGAATTATTTGACCAATTACAAGGTGCTGCATACTTTTCGAAGATTGATTTAAGGTCCAGTTACCATCAGTTGAGAGTTAGAGACTCGGATGTATCGAAAATGGCTTTCCGGACAAAATATGGACACTATGAGTTCATGGTGATGCCATTTGCACTGACGAATGCACCGGTAGTATTCATGGCCTTGATGAACAAAATTTTCACGGAGTACTTAGATCAATTCGCCGTAGTGTTTATTGATGACATTTTGGTGTACTCTAAGTCTAGAGAAGAACATGAAGAGCATTTGAGAATAACACTGCAAATTCTAAGAGACTCAATTGTATGTGAAGCTCAGTAAGTGCGAATTTTGGCTTGAAGAACTCGCATTTTTGGGACATATCATCTCCAAAGAAGGTTTGTCAATGGATCCAGCTAAGGTAGATGCAGTTGTGAAGTGGGAAAGACCGAAGAATGCGTCGAAAATCAGAAGTTTTCTAGGATTGGCAGGTTACTACCGGAGATTTGTATAAGGATTTTCGTCGATTGCAGCACCATTGACGAAGTTGACCAAGAAGAATGCACCTTACGTGTGGACAGACCAGTGTGAGGCCAGTTCCCAAGAGCTGAAGATGAGATTGACTTCAGCACTAGTTTTCACCTTACCATCTGGAAGCGGCGGTTACACCATTTTTACCGACGCTTCGAATATAGGACTTGGTTGTATTGATGCACGATGGGAAAGTAGTTGCTTATGGATCACGACAGTTGAAGGACCCCGAGAAGAACTATGCAATGCATGATCTTGAGTTGGCAGCGGTCGTTTTTGCTTTAAATATGTGGAGACATTACCTCTATGGGGAGAAGTTTGAAGTCCACTCCGACCACCGCAGCTTACAGTACTTGTTTTCTCAGAAGGAGTTGAACATGAGGCAAAGAAGATGGATGGAATATATCAAAGACTACAATTTCCCGATCAAGTACCACCCGAGAAAGGCAAATGTAGTAGCTGATGCCTTGAGTAGGAAGTCAGCAAGCATGGCAAGTCTAAGGGTTACTTGCATCTTTCATAAATTTGAAGAGTTGGGTGTAGAGCTTCAACCTCTAAGGAAGGGAGTGATGTTAGCTAACATGTCAGTGTTTGAACCCTCATTCATTCGAAAGATCAAGGATGACCAATTACAAGATCCAGAGTTGGCCAAGATTTCAGAGCATATAGCAGAACGTTCTGACTTTCGTATTGTGGATGGAATCTTATATTATCGTGATCGTCTATGCGTGCCAAACATTGAAGAATTGAAGAATGACATCATGACAGAGGCACATAGCACGAAGTATTCTATGCATCCGGGTAGCACGAAAATGTATCAGAACTTGAAGAGCAGATTTTGGTGGAACAACATGAAGAAGGAAATTGCAGCTTTCGTTTCTCGTTGTATGACATGCCAGTTGGTGAAGGCAGAGCACCAGCGACCTCCTGGGTTGTTACAACCATTAGATATCCCGGAATGGAAGTGGGAACATATCACCATGGATTTTATCTCGGGATTACTAAGAACCAGAAAAGGGAATAATGCCATATGGGTCATTATGGACCGCTTTACTAAGTCAGCACACTTTATCTCCATGAAGACCGGAGAGAAGATGCACATGTTACCTCTCGCGGAGTTGTTTATCAATGAGATTGTCAGCCGGTCATAGGCAACCAGTCTCCATTACTTCGGACTGAGATAGCAGATTCGTCTCAAGGTTTTGGAAGACATTGCATGAGTTTATGGGTACGAAGCTACAATTCAACACAGCGTATCACCCACAAACAGATGGCTAGTCAGAAAGAACAATTTAGACCCTTAAGGATATGCTTTGAGCTTGCGTGTTAGATTTCAAGATGCAAAGGGATGAGACCCTACCACTTTGCGAGTTCGCCTACAACAACAATTGCCATTCAAGCATTGGAATGGCTCCTTTTGAGGCATTGTATGGCAGAAGATGCAGAACTCCAGTTTGTTGGCAAGAAGTAGGTGTTCGTAGTTTCCATGAACCGACTATAGTGAGTGAGACTAGTGACAAGGTCAAGTTAATACAAGAACGTCTGAATGTAGCCCGGAGTAGACAGAAGAGCTATGCAGACTCTCACCGAAGAGATTTACAGTTCAAGGAAGGAGATAAGGTTTTCTTGAAAGTATCACCTACTAGAGGAACTCTGAGATTTGGGCAGAAGAGCAAGCTATCATGGAGATACATCGGACCATATGATATTGTGAGCATGATTGGTGACGTGGCTTATAGATTAGCCTTACCACTTGAGCTTTCCGGCGTATACAATGTATTCCATGTGTCTATGTTGAAGAAGTATGTCCCTGATCCGTCACATGTACTCCGTCATGAACCGTTGGAGATCAAAGAAGATGCCACCTATGTGGAGAAACCTATCCAGATCATTGATACAAAGGAACAAGAACTGAGCACACGGATGTTGACACCAAAAATGTCACTTAGCCTCCTTAACATCAAAAGCTACATGGAGCCGCATCCTACTACAAACAGGCAAAGCTGCTTCAAGCATCAAATCTTGTCAGAATCAAACAAAAACTGCAAGATCCTTCAAAATAGCCAAAAGAAGGGTACACATGAAGTTTCGGGCCATTTCGACACCATTTTGCCTAACTTCAATCCTCCAACGGTTGAGCAGGAGCTTCCGGAGGCGACAGTGTTGAAGATAACAAATCTTCGATCAGAGTCTATGGATGGTCTCAAAATACCTCCAAAAGGCTCCACGCCAAATTTCAAGTCAAGCCGACACCGTTTGACCCTCCATTAACTTTCGAACGTCGAAATCAAGGCTCCGGTGGTGAGAACCTCCGATGCCGCCACTCATCAAACAAAGCACATAAGTAGCTTCTACATGCTTCCAAAGGGCTCCACGTCAAATTTTAGGTCATTCCGACGGCGTTTAACCCGGCTTTGACACTTCGAAGCAAAATCAAGCCTATCGGCGACAGAGCTCCCCGAGGCCATGGCATCTAGATCAGAGCTAATGGATCATCTCAAAATGACTCCAATAGGCTTCCTGCCTAATTTCAGGTCAATCGGACATCGGATGACCGCACATCAAAGCTTGACATCTTCTGCGCGGTGAAATCAAGTCTAGCATCGACGGAACCCCAAATGGCTTCAAAACTCAAATAAAAGCCCATAGTTGGTCCTATCTAATGCTCAAGAAGCTTCACCTCAAATTTCAGGTTATTCCGACATTGTTTGTCCTAGTTTCAACTCTTGGCGGAAAATCGGCTACAAAGTCTTCGGCTTTCCAAAAATAGGAAACTTTGTGCTCTGATTTGCATGGCTTCTCGACAGGTTTTCTTCAGAGAAATCAAGCCAATAAATGAAGAGAAATGTCAAGAAAAATACAAAACCCCATTGTCGCCGGCGACCATGGGCGCATGGTCACCGGCGACCCTGGAAGTCTGGGTCACCGGATTTCCTCCGGAACGACCGATTTTTCATTCCTTTTCACGTTTTGCGATGTTTGGCCCCTGTGATTTTCTCAAATTCTGATTTTTGAGGCATGATATCCATCGATCTCCGTCAACATTACGGATCCGCCATCGAAATCATTTGATCATCATCGGACACTCCAAAACCGCCAACCGGCCCGACCGATCGAGAAATCGACTGGACAAATGTTGCCGACCCATTGGTATCAACCAATGTCTGAATTTGCATCGTCATCTGACATCAAATAACATGCGGATCCATCGATGGTCATCACAAGAAGAATTCCAAAAGACACGGCGCGGCCCGCGACTCTCCAAGCGACTCGGCGACCAATTAATGAAGTTAAATGACCTTTTATGACAACTTATTACGGTCATTAACTCATTATTTTGGATGGCCTAATCAGAAGCAAGCAAATGGGAGTTACAAGTCCAATTAATCATGAAAATTAACCATGTAACTCCTATCATTATGGAGATTAATCATGGTAATTAAATATGAAACCCCCATCATCATGGAGATAAAATGCCTATTATTCTCCATCGGCCGATCAAAATCCAAGAAAAAGGAGTTACAAAATTATGAAATTAAATCTTGTAACTCCTCCCATCATGGAACATTAATGCCATTAATGCCCATAAACCTTCCTAATGGCTACCAAAAGCCTATAAATAGGCGGTCATTCCAAAGGGAAAAGGTCCTGAAAATTATCCTAAAGAATTCTCTGCACAAAGAAGCTCTCCTGCCCTGAAGAAACTCTGCTGCAAACACTACAAGGTGATTGAAGTCCCTTGGGGGGCCACCCCCCAAGGTTTCCCCTCTTCTTCTAGCCAACATAGCTTAGATGTGGCTTTTTAACCCGTCCACTTAGTTTTTTGTTGGATATAGGACATTCCCTTGGTCTTTGTCCTCTAAAAATCCAAGGTCTAAGCCAAGCCAAGTGAATCAAAAGCATCAAGTGTTCTCATATAAAGGACGAAGGCGGAGTCCATACATGACTCGCAACCGTTGATCTGAACGAGTCCCCACAATCTCCCGAGAAGTCAGATCCCTCTTTCTTCCTCTTCTATTGTATTTTGTATTTTTTTAAAGAGACGAAAAAATCACAATTCTTGTCTTTCATTATTGATAAGATCTGTAAATCGCCTTTCACGACAAAATTGCCTTCTACGGCACAAAATCGCCTTTCACGGCAAACTAAATAAAATCGCCTTTCACAGCATTAAAAATCTTGTCTCTTTCTTTAAAATATATGTGCAATGGAAAGTTAGAAAAAAAGTTTTGATTTCCTTTCTATTTGTGAAGGTGAATTTCTAGATCACCATTTCAAATTCCAAGTAGAACAGAAAATCTCGTATACCCATACAAAATATTGATGCTCGCCTTTTTTTTTTGCCCCGCCGCACCCCGGCAGACCCGGGACGGAGGAAGGCAGAGAAAAAGCCGGGACCATCAAGTTGGCATACCCGGTGGGACTCGTTCATTTGAGAACACGATGCTTAGAATCCTTGGCTCCTTCCTAGTTGGTGGCCTATGTTGGATCTTGTATCTAAAAAAAAAAAAAAAAACATGAGATGGGATTCTTCAAAAATTTTTATCTTTGAACTTGTTTCCATTCTTTCTCTTCTCAAACAAAAAAAAAAGGTTTTTGTTTCCATTGGGTTCAAATTTGAGAAATCTTGGTTTCTTCCCTTTCGGACTTAGGGCTCGCGGAAATCGTTGAGCCTTTGTTTGGATTGGAATACCATTTCTTCTCTTTTGAGAATCCAATCTTAACTTAAAAAAAAAAAAAAAAAAATTCAGATTTATCTTTTTTGGATTCAAATTGGAGAAACTTTGGTTCTTTTCTTTTCGTACAATGGCTTGTAGAAATGTTTGAGCCAACGTTCGGATTGGGAGGGGCCATTTCCCTCTCTTTGATGGATCCATTTTGTGATCTTTCAAAAAATAATTATTAAAAAAAGGGGTTTTCAAATTTCTTGCTTTTGGATTCAAATTGGAGAAACTTTGGTTCTTTCCTTTTCCTACAATGGGTGGCAGAAATGTTTAAGCCAACGTTCGGATTGGGAGGGGCCATTTTCCTCTCTTTGATGGGTCCATTGGAGATTTAAAAAAAAAAAAACGCATTGAGGTTGCACCAATTGTTTTCTTTGACCAAAGTGAATTTAAGAAAAGCCTTGTCCAGAGTATGGAGGCGGCTGGACTGTTCGAGGCAAGGGTCCTTCAAACGGGTTCATTAAGTAACCCTACCCTTACCTGGGGGATAATCCATCCACTAAGGTCTCATAAGACCGAATTGGAAGACCTATGTGCACTCTTCAAAAAAAAAAAAAAACTTCTATCATTATTGTGTTCAAATTCGAGAAATTGTGGTTCATTCCTTTTCGGATTTAGTGCTCACAGAAATGTTTGAGCCTCTGTTCGGATTAGAATACCATTTGTTCTCTTTTATGAATTCAATCTTGACTTAAAAAAAAAAAAAACTCCATCATTATTGGATTCAAATATGAGAAATCCTGGTTCCTTCCTCTTCGGACTTAGGGCTCGCGGAAATCGTTGAGCCTTTGTTCGGATTGGAATACCATTTGCTCTCTTTTGCGAATTCGATCTTGACTTTTCAAAAAATCCCATCTCGTGTCCTTTTCAAGGATGCGACTTACAATATTTGTGTCTAGCGGTACTAGTACGCCCTTTCGGGTCTACTGTATTCGCGACCGACATATTTGTATCTCCAACCTTATATCATTTTACCTCGAGCGAGCTTCGCTTATCGGTAACTTGAATTAAGGTTTACAATTACTTCTAGCAGTCACTAGAACGCTCATTTCGAGCCGACCATACTTGCGTTCAGAGCAATTGTAGCCTCTATGGCTTTTCACCTTCTTCATTACGCTCAGAATAGGCCATGCCTGCTGAGCGATTCGAAAAGACAAAACCATAGTGTTTTCCATTTATGATCACCATATTTTTGTGATTACTAATGGATGTGGTCTTGTTTCAGAATTTTTCCAAAACTAACAATGGCAGCTTCGTTGACCATCACCTTCGATGAGAACAAGTACCAAGTCATGCTTCAAGAGAAGCAAAGCAAACGCACTTTCAAGCGCCCCGCCAGCTGCCGAAGCATTACCACCCTCGGCAACTCCTAAAACATCCGGTCGACCTCCACTCCCCGGACCATCGTCTTCGGGTCATTGGGACCATTCCCACTACCCGTAGAAGAGACGACACCTGCTAAGAAGCAGAAGACCGCCTCTCAACGTGTCGCTGCCCCGACACCAAAGGCGGTCACCAGGAAACCTGAGGCTCGTGGCAATCCCACGAGGCCTCAACCTACAAAAAACTAGGTCTGCCCCAAGACTTAGTCCCTGCGATCTTCACCAAAACAAAGAAGGTCACGGACATCTGCAAAGCCAGCATACCTGGCTCCTCTCAAGGAGAACCGGTTCTATCCTCTTGCTTACATCAAAGGAGAGAAAACTACCCTCCACCGAACTACAAAACCAACCTAGCACAAGCAGGCTTGCTCATATTAGCCCAAAATCAAGTCGTGCATCACAAGGCCTGGACAAGAACCTGCCAGGGCCTGCTCTCCTACAACTCGACCCTTTATCTCAACAGGGGCCGAGCTTGCAAAATTTAAAGCTTTACTGCGACAGGCTAAGGACTGCGTCCAGATCCTATCCATGCCAGTCTTCAAGCAAGACAAGCTCGGTTGCTGCGCACAAGGGACCGCGTCCTTCATTGCTAGAGCACAGCTCGAGCTAACCGAAGCTCAAATTGCTCGTCTTATACGTTGCCACGCGGTATATCGACAAAAGAGATTAGAGAAGCAAAGAACCCAACATTCTGAGCTTTAAATCTCCCAAAAATGGGTCGAAAAAGAAGCACCCGACCAAGTTGTTGTTGTCCACATGGTTGGCAAAACCAAGAGACGCCATAAATTAGCAATGAAAATACATGTCCGACGGCCGGTCACTCACAGCGTCTCCTGGACGAGAAGAGATCAGGAAGACTCTCCCACTCCTTCGAGCCAAGGACATCGGAGTGATCATTCCTCGAGCTCTTCATCTAGAAGAATGAGCTCCAGCTTAGTCACTAAGACAGTATCCTCCTTCGACTCACGAAGGATGAATGTCTTGGTCACAAACTCTGAGCAACCTCCAGCACATGATGACATGGCTTTACGCATTCAGCAGCTAAAGCAAGGACGGCGGAGAATAGTGGTTTTGATGGAAAACTTCCCTCTCACTCTCTAACATCTACCAAACAATGATGAAGTTCCTCCACAAGATGAGGCGAACGGTGGAGAAGATGAGTCACGCGCCCTTACTAAAAAGGACGTTGACGATATCCTCGCTAAAGCAAAAGAAGAGGATACATTGAGGGAGAATGGGATCAAGCCACCATATCCCTTATGGATGGACTCGGTTCTGTTCCCTCCAAAGTTCAAACAACCTCTTCTCCAAACATATACGGGGAAAGGTTCAGCTAGACAGCACGTCATCCATTTCAAGATCCTGACAGGAACGATTGCAGATCAAGATGCTCTCAAGACCCGTCTCTTTGCAAGTACCCTAAAAGGTACGGCCTTTGATTGGTACTTCACTTTGCCAGAGGACTCCATTCAAAACTAGACCATGCTAGAGAAGCGCTTTCTGACCCACTTCAAAGGTGAGGATCATCCTGTTACTATGGCTCAGCTTTGCAGCCTAAAACAGGGAGAGAATGAGTTGGCATACGACTTCATTCACAAGTGGAAGGCATTGGCATACAAATGCTCAGATGTGCTGCCACAAGCGTCGCTGGTCAACATCTGCCGAAATAACATGAGAGCAAGGATCCGCTCCATGATCATTGGTAACAAATCGAAGAACTTGAGAGAACTCCTGGAAGCATCTATGGAGGCTGAAACGGTGATCAAAGACCTCAATAGTCAAAAGTCATCAAAGAAAGAGCCAACCACCATTCCGACCTCCAAGCCAAAGAAAAAGAAGGTTCTCAATGTGCAAACCAAGTCAGCTCCTCGGCCACCAAAGAAAGCGGAAAACAAAACTGCAGGTAAGAGACCTGAACTTTTTGATGCCTTCAAAGAACGAGTAGAGAAGAAATATCCATTCGATGAAGATGTTGAAGAAATCTTTGGGGTTCTCTTAGCAAATGGCAAACTCACCTTGCCTGACTCCAAAAGACCGGGAGATGTTGGCAAAACCAACGATCCCTGATATTATCCGTACCACCAAATGGTCTCGTATCCTCTCAACCAATGTTTCGTTGTGAGAGAGAGGATCAACGAGATGTAGAAAAACGGAGTCATCACCTTTGATAAAAACTACGGGTCTGCCTCCGTTAACATGGTGTTATATGGACAAACATCCAAATCACCATGGAAAAAGTCACTACTTCCTTCAAGGTGATAAAAATGACCCAAACTTCCCAAGAGCTGGTGCCTTACCCAACACCAGAAGGACAGAGGAGTCTCTTCCCAAGGCTTCAAGAGTGGTAACAAAATTCACTCTCAGTGATTTCATGCCACCACGGCTCAGAGATATGCAGGGGCATCATACTTTTGCAACTCGGTAGTTGGATTCCCCGTGAATGGATACGAGTCTAGTGACACTGCCAGTGACACAGATGAATGGGAGGAATCCCTTGAAACCGGAGAATATCTCTCCAATGAAGAATGAATCCCAGAATCTCACCTTATGCCGGTGATCTGGTATAACCCCTTCTAGCCACAAGGATCCTGGTCTGATGATGATGAAGACCAAGAGGCTGTTCAAGAAAATGCTGTCAATCCAGCACTTGCCAATGCTCTAGTAGATCTCGACGAGGTTGAACCGCAAAGAGCAGATCAAGAAGAAGACTTGGCTCCTATGCCAGATCTAGAAGAATATGCAAGGATCTAGCAGTGCCTTGCCATAGAACAAGAGCATGATCGCATCAATCAGCTTCATCAAAATTCAGAACTAGAAATCCTTGAGAATCTACAAGCATCTCCTTCAGTGACTCCGAAAAATGAAGAAAGTTGTTGGATTGATGATCCTCTTACATTGGAGGATGAGTCTGATTCCCAACAGTCCATTATGGAGGCATCTTCTATCGAAGTTGCCTACAATGTGATAGCTCAGGATGATAATGCCTCTGAAGCTCTATCTGCTGAGGCCACAGACTCTAAAAAATGCGTCCAGTAGCATATCTTCTGGACCTACATCTTCTTAGGTGACTTCTACTGAGATAGCATCTTCTCAGCCATCATCTCCTCAAACGGTGACGTCAGAATTCAAGCCTCTTCCGACTGATCACCATGGAGAAGCTCTGGCTGACGAAGTCTTCAAAGAAAACCCAGTCAATTGGTCCCAGGTACCCAACCTCATTGGAGATGTTTGGATCGATGAAATACTGGACAAAGAAGAAAAGTTGTTGGAAGCTGTTCAGGACATGTTCCCCGAAAATGCTCCATGCAACGCAATAACTGAAGACGGCAATGCTGCTGCAGAGGCGTTTTCAGCAAATGGGGAGGATCAGCCTCTTGAGCCCGAAGGGGGTCTTCCGAAAGAAGTGCCACCTCTAGAAGCTTTTGAAGTTGGGAAAGGTACCCGCTCTGGCCGGGATTACCACAAAAACTTACAACCAACCTTCTTCTTTTTCTTATGTAAATCCTTTGGGAAAACAAGCTGTAAATGCCCCAAGTGGAAACAATAATGAAAATGCAGGCCCCAAGGATACTTTCAAGTATGACTTGATCGAGCACTTCAAACACATACCTGCACGACTGCACATCCTAGACTTATTACGAATGTCACCACAAACTCGTGATAGTCTCATTTTGGAACTGCAAAGGCTGAATCTGGATGTCGACAAACATGCCCCACAATTCCTACAAATTGAAATGGACTATAGGGTCAAAAAATCAAAAACGTCCTCAAAGGGAGAAAAGAAAGAAGCTGGAGGACCTTGCACTGAATGCCTCTCGGTCCAAAAAGCCGTAAGTGCTACCATTGGCTTTAATAAGGAAGACCTCCTACTTGGTGAGACGAAGCACAACAGACCCTTGTACTTCACGGGGTATATCAAAGAGATGCCGATACACAGAGTCCAGATCGACCCGGGGTCTGCACTCAACCTCATGTCTACTACGAAACTCGAAGAGCTGGGTATCCCACCTAGCAAACTGAGCTACACATCTGTGTCAATCTTTGGATAAGATGGGAGTGCTCAAAGGCCCATTGGCAAAATCAGGTTCAAGTTGTGTTGACACCAAAAATGTCACTTTGCCTCATCAACATCAAAAGCTACATGGAGCCGCATCCTACTACAAATAGGAAAAGCTGCTTCAAGCATCAGATCTTGTCAAAATCAAACAAAAACTGCAAGATCCTTCAAAATAGCCAAAAAAGAGGTACACATGAAGTTTCGGGCCATTTCTACACCATTTGGCCTAACATCAATCCTCCAACAGCTGAGCGGGAGTTCCCGGCGGCGACAGTGTCAAATACATCAAATCTTCAATCAGAGCCTATGGATGGTCTCAAAATACCTCCAAAAGATTCCACGTCGAATTTCAAGTCAAACCAACACCGTTTGATCCTCCATCAACTCTCGAATGGCGAAATCGAAGCCTCTTGGCGGCGAGAACCTCCGATGCCGCCACTCATCAAACAAAACACATGAGTAGCTTCTACAAGCTTCCAAATGGCTGCATGTCAAATTTCAGGTCATTCCAACGACGTTTGACCCGGCTTTGACGCTCCGAAGCAAAATAAAGTCTATCGGCGGTGAAGCTCCTCGGAGTCATGGCACCTAAATCGGACTAATGGATCATCTCAAAATGACTCCAATAGGCTCCCTGTCAAATTTCAGGTCAATCAGACATCAGATGACCGCACATCAAAGCTCGACATCTTCCGCACAGCGAAATCAAGTCTAGCATCGACGAGACCCCAAACGGCTTCAAAACTCAAATAAAAGCCCATGGATGGTCCTATCTAATTCTTAGGAAGCTTCACCTCAAATTTCAGGTCATTCCGACATCGTTTAGCCTAGTTTCAACTCTTAGTGGAAAATCGGCTACGGAGTCTTCAGCTTTTCCAAAAATAGGAAACTTTGTGCTCTGATTTTCACAGCCTTTCGATGGGTTTTCTTCAGTGGAATCAAGCCATTAAATGAGGAGAAATTTCAAAGAAAAATACAGGAGAAAACAGAAGCGAAAAAGCCCGAGAAACGACCAAGAAATGGCGACCGGACGGCGACCGAAAAAGCCATGGTCGCCGGCGACCATGGGTGCATGGTGGCCGTCGACCCTGGAAACCCGGGTGGCCAGATATCCGGCGAAATGTCCGTTTTTCCATTCTTTTTCGTGTTTCGTGATGTTTGGCCCCTATGATTTTCTTAAAATCTGATTTTTGAGGCATGATATCCGTCGATCTTCGTCAACATCACGGATCCGCCATTGAAATCATTTGATTATCATCGGATACTCCGAAACAGCCAACCGGCCAACCAAGAAAGCACACTTTCTGCCCGATCGATCGTGAAATCGACTGAACAGATGTTACTAGCCCATTGGTGTCAACCAATGTCTGAATTTGCATCGTCATCTGACATCAAACAACATGCGCATCCATCGATGATCATCGCAAGAAGAATTCTAAAAGACACGGCGCGGCTCGATACTCTTCAAGCGACTCGGCGGCCGATTAATGAAGTCAAATGACCCTTTTATGACAACTTATTAGGGTCATTAACTCATTATTCTGAACGGCCCAATCAGAAGCAGGCAAATGGGAGTTACAAGTCCAATTAATCATGACAATTAACCATGTAACTCCTATCATTATGGAGATTAATCATGGTAATTAACCATGAAACTCCCATCATCATGGAGATTAAATGCCTGTTATTCTCCATTGGCCAATCAAAATCCAAGAAAAAGGAGTTACAAAATTCTGAAATTAAATCTTGTAACTCCTCCCATCATGGAGCATTAATATCAATAATGCTCATAAAACCCTCCTAATGGCCACCAAAAGCCTATAAATAGGTAGTCATTCCAAAGGGAAAGGGTCCAGAAAAAATTGTCTAAAGTGGTCTTGAAAAATCGTCTGAAAACTATCCTAAAGAATTCTCTGCACAAAGAAGCTCTCCTGCTTTGAAGAAACCCTGCTGCAAGAACTACAAGGTGATCAAAGTCCCTTGGGGGGCCACCCCCCCAAGGTTTCACCCTTTTCTTCTATTTAACATGGCTTAGATGCGGCTTTTCAGCCGGTCTACCCGTTTTTTTATTGGATATAAGACCTCCCCTTGGTCTTTGTCATCTAAAAATCTGAGGTCCAAGGCAAGCCAAGTGAACTGAAGCATCAAGTATTTTCATCTGAAGGACAATGGCGGAGCCCATACATGACTCGCGACTGTCAATCTGAACGAGTCCCCACGATCTCTTGAGAAGTCAGATTCCTTTTCTTACTTTTCTGTTGTATTATGTATTTTTTAAAGAGACATAAAAATCACATTTCTTGTCTTTATATTTTGATGAGATTTGTAAACTGCCTTCTACGGCACAAAATCGCCTTTCAGGGCAAAACCGCCTTTCACGGCAAATAAATGAAAATTGCCTTTCACGGCATTAAAAAATTTTGTCTCTTTCTTTAAAATATATGTGCAATGGAAAGTTAGAAAAAGGTTGATTTCCTTTTCTACTTGTGAAGGTGAATTCCGGATCACCATTTCAAATTCTAAGTAGAATAGAAAATTTGGCATACCCGTACAAAAAAAAAATGTTGATGCTTGCATTTTTTTTTTCTCTTCGCCCCGCCGCACCCCGGCGGACCCGGGACGGAGGAAGGCAAGAATGAAAAAGACGGGTCCATCAAGTTGGCACACCCGGTGGGACTAGTTCATTTGAGAACACGATGCTTAGAATCCTTGGCTCGTTCTTAGTTGGTGGCCTATGTTGGATCTTGTATCTAAAAAAAAACATGAGATGGGATTCTTTAGAAACTTCTTTCTTTGAACTTGTTTCCATTCTTTCTTTTCTCAACAAAAAAAAAAGTTTTTTTTTTTCTTTTGGATTCAGATTGGAGAAACTTTGGTTCTTTCCTTTTCGTACAATGGCTCGCAGAAATGTTTGAGCCAATGTTCGGATTGGGAGGGGCCATTTTCCTCTCTTTGATGGGTCCATTGGAATTCTTTCAAAAAAAAAAAAGTTAAAAAAAAAAACCTTTTCAAATTCCTTTCATTGGATTCAAATTGGAGAAACTTTGGTTCTTTCCTTTTCGTACAATGGCTCGCAGAAATGTTTGAGCCAATGTTCGGATTGGGAAGGGCCATTTTCATCTCTTTGATGGGTCCATTGGAATTCTTTCAAAAAAACAAAGTTAAAAAAAAAACCTTTTCAAATTCTTTTCTTTTGGATTCAAATTAGCGAAACTTTGGTTCTTTCCTTTCCATACAATGGCTCGCAAAAATGTTTGAGCCAACGTTCGGATTGGGAGGGGCCATTTTCCTCTCTTTGATGGTCCATTGGAGATCTTTCAAAAAAAAGCTTTTTTTTTTTTTAACTTTTCAAATTCCTCTCATTTGAATTCAAATTGGAGAAACTTTGGTTCTTTCCTTTTCGTACAATGGCTCGCAGAAATGTTTGAGCCAATGTTCGGATTGGGAGGGGCCATTTTCCTCTCTTTGATGGGTCCATTGGAGATCTTTCAAAAAAAAAAAATGCATTAAGGTTACACCAATTGCATTTTTTGACCAAAGTGGATCTAAGAAAAGCCTTGTCTAGAGTGTGGAGGCAGCTAGACTGTTCGAGTTAAGGGTCCTTCAAACTGGTTCATTAAGTAATCCTACCCTTACCTAGGGGCTAATCTATCCACTAAGGTTTCATAAGACCGAATTGGAAGACCTATGTCCACTCTTCAAAAAAAAAAAAAAAAAAAAAAAAAAAACGGAAAATCTTAAAAAAAAATCATAAAAAAAAACTTCTGTCACTATTGTATTCAAATCTGAGAAATCCTGGTACTTTCCCTTTTCAGATTTAGGCTTGTAAAAATGCTTGAGCCTGTATTCGGATTGAAATACCATTTGCTCTCTTTTATGAATTCAACCTTGACTTTTCAGAAAAAACTTCCGTCATTATTGGATTCAAATTTGAAAAATCCTGGTTCTTTCCCTTTTTGGATTTAAGCTGCAGAAATGTTTGAGCCTGTATTCGGATTGGAATACCATTTGCTCTCTTTTGAGAATCCAATCTTGACATTTCAAAAAAAAATCCCATCTCGTGTCCTTTTTCAAGGATGCAATTTACAACATTTGTGCCTAGCGGTGCTAGTACTCCCTTTCGGGTCTATTGTGTTCGCGACAGACACATTTATATCTCTAACCTTATATCATTTTACCTCGAGTGAGCTTCGCTTCTTAGTAATTTGAATTAAGGTTTACAATTGCTTCTAGCAGTCACTGGAATGCTCATTTCGAGCTGACCATACTTGCGTTCAGAACAATTGTACCCTCTATGGCTTTTTACCTTCTTCATTACGAGCAGAACGGGCCATGCCCCTGGGCGATTTGAAAAGACAAAACCATAGATAGCCCATTTATGATCATTATATTCTTGTGATTACTAATGGATGTGGTCTTGTTTTAGAAGTTTTCCAGAACTAAAAAGGCAGCCTCATTGACCATCACCTTCGACGAGAACAAGTACCAAGTCATGCTTCAAGAGAAGCAAAGCAAGGGCACTTTCAAGCGCCCCGCCAGTTGCCGGAGCGTCACCTCCCTCAGCAACTCTCAAAACACCGGGTCGACCTCTACTCCCCTGCCCATCGTCTTCGGGTCACTAGGACCATTCCCACTACCCGCAGAAGAGACGGTGCCTGCTAAGAAGCAGAATACCGCCCCTCAACATGTCGCTGCCCCGACACCAAAGGTGGTCGCCAAGAAACCTGAGGCCCGTGGCAATCCCACAAAGCCTCAACCTACAAAAAACCAGGTTTGCCCCAAGACTTGGTCCCCGCGATCTTCGCCAAAACAAAGAAGGTCCCGGACATTTGCAAAGCCAACATACCTGGCTCCTCTCTAGGAGAATAGGTTCTATCCTCTTGTTTACATCAAAGGAGAGAAACCTACCCTCCATCGAACAACCAAAACAACTCAGGACGAGCCGGCTTGTTCATACAAGCCCAAAATCAAGTCGTGCATCACAAGGTCTCGACAAGAACCTGCCAGGGCCTGCTCTCCTGCAACTCGATCCTTCATCTCAATAGGGGCCGAGCTTGCAAAATTTAAAGCTTCGCTGCAACAGGCCAAGGACCGTGTCCAGATTCTGTCCATGCCAGTCTTCAAGGAAGACAAGCTCGGTTGTTACACATGAGGGACCACATCCTTCATTGCCAGAGCACAGCCCGAGATAACCGAAGCTCATATTGCTCGTTGCATACGTCGCCGCGCGGCATATCAACAAAAGAGATTAGAGAAGCAAAGAACTCAGCATTCTGAGCTTCAAATCTCCCAAAAAATGGGTCGAAAAAGAAAGACCCGACCAAGTTGCTGCTGTCGACATGGTTGGCAAAACCAAAAGAAGGTAGAAATCAGCAACAAAAATACATGTCAGATGATTGGTGACTCGCAGCGTCTCCCAGATGAGAAGACATCAGGAAGACTCTCCCACTCCTTCGAGCCAAGGACATCGGAGTGATCATTCCTCGAGCTCTTCATCTAGAAGAATGAGCTCCAGCTCAGTCACTAAGACAATATCCTCCTTCGACTTACGAAGGATGAATGTCTTGGTCACAAACTCTGAGCAACCTCCAGCACATGATGACATGGCTTTACGCATTCAGCAGCTAAAGCAAGGATGGCAGAGAATAGTGGTTTTGATGGAAAACTTCCCTCACTCTCCAACATCTACCAAACAATGATGAAGTTCCTCCACAAGATGAGGCGAACGGTGGAGAAGATGAGTCACGCGCCCTTACTAAAAAGGACGTTGACGATATCCTCGCTAAAGCAAAAGAAGAGGATACATTGAGGGAGAATGGGATCAAGCCACCATATCCCTTATGGATGGACTCGGTTCTGTTCCCTCCAAAGTTCAAACAACCTCTTCTCCAAACATATACGGGGAAAGGTTCAGCTAGACAGCACGTCATCCATTTCAAGATCCTGACAGGAACGATTGCGGATCAAGATGCTCTCAAGATTCGTCTCTTTGCAAGTACCCTAAAAGGTACGGCCTTTGATTGGTACTTCACTTTGCCAGAGGACTCCATTCAAAATTGGACCACGCTAGAGACACGTTTCCTGACCCACTTCAAAGGTGAGGATCATCCTGTTACTATGGCTCAACTCTGCAGCCTTAAGCAGGGAGAGAATTAGTCGACATACGACTTCATTCACAAATGGAAAGCAATGGCATACAAATGCTCAGATGTGCAGCCACAAGCGTCGCTAATCGACATTTGCCGAAACAACATGAGAGCAAGGATCCGCTCCATGATCATCGGCAACAAATCAAAGAACTTGGGAGAACTCCTAGAAGCATCTATGTAGGCTGAAACGGTGATCAAAGACCTCAACAGTTAGAAGTCATCAAAGAAGGAGCCGATCGCCATTCCGACCTCCAAGCCAAAGAAAAGGGAGGTTCTCAATGTGCAAACCAAGTCGGCCCCTCAGTTGCCAAAGAAAGCTGAAAACAAAGTTGCAAGTAAGAGACCTGAACTCTCTGATGCCTTCAAAGAACAGGTAGAGAAGAAATACCCATTCGATGAAGATGTTGAAGAAATATTTGGGGCTCTCTTGGCTAATGGGAAACTCACTTTGCCTGACCCCAAAAGACCGGGAGATGTTGGCAAAACCAACGATCCTCAATATTGTCCATACCACCAAATGGTCTCGCATCCTCTCAACCAATGTTTCAATGTGAGAGAGAAGATTAACGAGATGTGGAAAAACGGAGTCATTATCTTTGACAAAAACTACGGTCTGCCTTCGTTAACATGGTGTCATACAGACAAACATCCAAATCACCAAAGGAAAAAATCACTACTTCCTTTAAGGTGATAAAAATAACCCAGACGTCCTAAGAGCTGGTGCCTTATCCAACACCAGATGGACAGCCCATATGGGTACATCCCAATCTCCTATAAAATGAAAATTGGGAGATCGTCAAAACAAAGCCGACCGTTCAACAGCGAAGGCAAGCCAAGAGACAACTCCGCAAGTCCAAACAGCAGGAGAAGGCTCAAACAAAACAAGAGGTCCCTGAAAAGGCAGAAACCTCCTCTACCGCTTCACTGGGGGCAACAGAGGAGTCTCTCCCTAAGACTTCAAGAGGGGTAAGAGAATTCACCCTTGGTGATTTCATGCCGCCACGCCTCAGAGATAAGACTACGCAGGGGGCATCATACTCTTGCAACTCGGTAGTTGGATTCTCCATGAATGGATACGACTCTAGTGACACTGCCAGTGACACAGATGAGTGGGAGGAATCCCTTGAAACCGGAGAATATCTCTCCGATGAAGAATGTATTCCGGAATCTCACCTTATGCCATTAATCTGGGATAACCCCTTCCAGCCACAAGGATCCTGGTCTGATGATGATGAAGACCAAGATTGCTATCTCCTTCGTGTCTATCATACAGGACACAGATTCGGATTCAAAGACTGAAGATGATACGTCGTCAAACCAAGCTGATGCTCAGCAAGTTCAGCCTTGCCTCACTCCATTGGAGACACCTGCTGACGTAGAAGATCCCGCCTCTGCTACCTTCTTTGTTCCGGCAACAGTGGCAGAAGAGAAACCAATCTTCTTCCATAGATCGGACGCTTCTTCACCAAATTCCTTGCTTGAACCTTTCCAAAATGAAGGTATGTCTCAACTATCCTTGTATAGTCCAGTGGCACAAGCTATCACGAAGAAAATGGGCTATGACGCTCAAAATCCAATTGGTTTGGGAGGTGGCCGTGGTATTCTTATACCATTGGAACCCACCCTGACCAAAAGTCAGCTGGAAGATTTGAAACTCCACCGTCGTATAGACAAGTCTTCATATGGATTGGGGTATGATCCTGACACTCCGATGAGACAGCTGACACAAAGGCTGCAGAGCCATTTTGCCGACTAGGCCTCAACATCTCTTGATGGTGAAGACATCGATCTCCCTGGATATCTCTTTGAAGAGTTACCCGACAAAGACCCAGGAAGCTCATCAAATTGGTACGATTTCTCCGATGACGAAGAGGAGTTGTCCGATGACACAAACGCACGGTTCTCTAATTCAGAAGAGCCGTCGTCTCCAAAAGAAGTGCCTTACTTCGACCCAGTTTCAACAGGTGATTGGGATCATCTCATAGCAAGTCTTGAGAATAGTACCGATCAAGAAGATTTATGGACAGAAGCGAAGCCATGGTCTGAAAATGCCCTCGGAAATCCAGAAGGTCTTGTTTAGTTGGAAGCCTCCAACAATGTTGTGGAGGAACCACCTTCAAACCTTCCAACAGAAGATTCTGTTCAAAAGATAGACTTAGGAACACCTAATAACCCACGTCCTGTATTCATAAGTAAGAATATAAAAGGATGATGAGTTACTCGAGTATGTCTCTTTTCTTCGTGAGTTTGTTGATTGTTTTGCATGGTCTTACGCTGAAATGCCTGGCTTAGATCCCAAAATAGTAGTCCAGAAACTCAACCTGCAAGAAAATATCAAGCCTGTCAAACACGGACAAAGAAGATGAAAGGCATACATCCTTTCGGACCCCATTTGGCGTGTATTGCTACACTGTCATGCCATTTGGTCTCAAAAATGCCGGTGCAACATATCAGAGGGCTATGATGAAAATGTTCCAAGATACGCAGCACAAGATGATCGAATGTTACGTTGATGACCTTGCCGTCAAAAGCAAAAGAAAAGAAGACCATCTCCAAGATCTTCGAGAAGTCTTCCTCCAACTTCGCAAACACAAACTACAAATGAATCCCTTTAAATGCTTCTTCGGTGTCTCATCGGGTTAGTTACTCGGATTCATAGTTCGGAAAGATGGAATAGAGCTTGACCCCTTCAAAGTCAAGGCTATCTTAGAAATGCCATCTCCAAGAACACTGAGAGAACTGAAAGGGCTTCAAGGAAGGTTGGCGTACATCCGACGGTTCATTTCCAACCTATCAGGGAAGTGCCGTCCATTTTCTCGCCTAATAAAAAAAGGTGTAGATTTTGTCTGGGATGCAGAATGAGAAGCTGCATTTCAAGACAGCAAGTCATACCTGACCAAACCTCCGGTGTTGGCTATTCCCATAACCAGAAAACCATTCATCTTGTACACAAGAGCTCTCGACTATTCTTTGGGCGCTCTACTTGCACAAGAAAATGATGGAGGAAAAGAAGCTGCTCTATACTACCTCAGTTGCATGTTGGTAGGTGCAGAGCATCGCTACTCTCCAGTTGAAAAAGAATGCCTAGCAGTGATGTTCGCCGTACAAAAGCTATGTCACTATTTGCTGTCAAACATAGTGTACCTGATTTTGAGTTTCAATGTCTTAAAGGTCCTTGTTACAAAAGCAGGTTCTCTCAATGCCCGGCTGGTAAAATGGTCCATCCTTCTGTGACAATTTTATATTAGGTATGTACCACAAAAAGCAATCAAAGGTCAAGCTCTAGCAGATTTTCTCGCAAAGCATCCATAGCCTAAGGATTCTCCACTCAGGGATGATCTCCCAGACGAGCCTGTCTACGGCGTGGAGACCTCCTTATCAAATGCCTCCTGGAATATGTACTTTGATAGTGCAACCGGGACAAATGAAAATGGAAAGTCGATATCAGGAATTGGCATTCTCTTTGTTAGCCCCGATAAATACATGATTCCTCACGCATTTTCGCTACTGGAACCATGTTCAAACAGTGCAGCTGAGTACCAAGCCCTGATCTTAGGATTGGAACTCGCCCTCGTACCCGGCATCACCATGTTGGAAGCATTTGGGGACTCCCAACTGATCGTCAACCAGATGAATCAAAAATATGAAATCAGGAAGCCTGATCTGTTGCCTTACTATAACAAGGCACAATCGCTTCGTCAAAAGTTTGACATCTGTCACATCGCCCACATTCGCAGAGGTGAAAACGCCCGTGCAGATGCCCTGGCTGGACTTGCTGCATCCATGGCAATCCAAGAAGGGGAAAACATGCAAATTACAGTGTGTCAAAGAAGGATTCTCCCTCCTCTCAACACACACCAAGCAGTTGCTGAATGCCACCGAGTGGTTAGAAGTCGGATTTCCATGGCGACTGGAGGGATTCGTTCATCGATTACATTATGTTCAGAATCCTACCTGAATATCCAAAAGAGCGAGTAAGCATTCAAAGACAAGACCCAAACTTTCGTTTGGATATTCCCTCCAAAATGCTTTGCAGAAAATCCTTCAATGGAGTACTTCTACGTTGCTTGTCAGAAGAAGAGGCGGAAGAGACTCTAAAAGAAGTTCATGCTGGTCTTTGTGGAGCCCATCAGGCTGGTCCTAAGCTCTACGATCAGATAAAAAGGTAAGGTTATTATTGGCCTTCCATGATAACAGACGCAATGCAATTTGCTAAACGCTGCCAACAATGCCAAGTTCATGGAGATTATGTACACATGCCTCCAGAATGGCTACATCCTACAGTGATCTCATGGCCCTTCGAAGCCTGGGGTATGGATATCATAGGTCCTATCTCTCCCCCGTCAAGCAAAGGTCATCGCTTCATCTTCGCCGCTATGGATTATTTCTCCAAGTGGTCAGAAGCATTTGCGTTCAGTGAAATGAAAACCTCGTCAGTCCTTCAATTCCTACGAACCAACATCATTTGTCGCTTCGGCATACCTAAAAGATTTGTCCATGATAACGGACCACAATTCTGGGATCACAGATGCTACAAGTTTTGCAACCAATACAAAATCCAAAGTTGTCCTTCGACTCCGTATAACCCGGTAGCAAATGGACTAGCAGAAGCCTTCAACAAGACACTCTGCAAAATTCTCAAGAAAAATGGTCTCTAGTCACAAAAGAGACTAGAGCGACAAACTGCCTGAAGCTTTATGGGCCTACCGGACTACCGTTTGAGGACCAACCCATAGCACACCATTCTCCTTGGTCTATGGATGTGAAGCAGTTGTCCTCCTAGAGGTACAAATTCCTTCTTTAAGGGTATCTCTACAAAATGAAATGACCCAAGAAAGCAACGTCAAATTGAGACTCCATGAACTAGATAATCTCGATGAAAGACGGCTCAAAGCTTTACAAAGCGTTGAGCTTTACCAAGCACGCAAGTCAGGATCTTTCGACAAAAAGGTCAGGCAACGCGCCCACAAAAAGGGTGACTTGGTTCTTGTGGTGAAAAGGCCAATGGTTTTTGCCCACAAATCCAAAGGCAAATTCGAACCAAAATGGGAGGGACCCTTCGTCATCGACAAAGTCTTCTCCAATGGCGCATATGCTCTTCTAAACATGGAGGGTGACAGATGTATGCTGTCCATCAATGGCAAGTTCTTAAAGCGGTACTACCCTTGAAGACTTCCTACATCGGGTCAGAGCGATGCCTACACTGCCAAAGCCTATTCCTAGGTACTTGTTCGTCAAACCCACCCCTTTTAGAGTTTTCATCCCTATGTTGAAATCTCTAAAGACCTAAAACAATGTTTACTTTCAATGTTTCTTTGTTCAAAAAATAAACAAAACCCAAAATCCAAGTTTAGGAGCCTCTTCCCTAACTTGACCAAAACTTTCGATCCTTGAACCCAAAACTCATGGTTTGAAACAAAAATCAGGACTTAGGGATTTCCACCCTAGTCCACTTTGACTTTTACCGCCAAAATGGTTTCAAGTCAAAAATTTACGACCCTCGTATCTTTAAACAAAAAAAAAAAGGTTTTTCAAAAACCGTGGGGAAGTGACGTTTAGTCGATACTCACACAAAACCCAAAAATCGGAAGGATGCGAACCCCGTTCAATACTTCCAAAACCTCAAAATCGCAAGAAAGTGACACCTCGTCGATACTTGCTAAATTTAAAAAAAAAAATCGTGGAGACAATGCTTCAATTGATATCCACAACCCAAATCTCAAAACAAAAACAAAGGTTCGAAAAAACCTCAAAATTCAAAAATCGTGGGGAGGCGACATTCCATCGATACCCACAAAACCAAATTTTTGAGAAAAAAACAAGGAAGCGACATTCAGTTGATACTTGTACCCAAATCTGCGAGGAAGCGACATTCCATCGATACTCGCAACCTAATGAGCAAGGAAGGGACATTCCATCAATACTTGCAATACCATTCAACAGGGAGGCGACTTTTAGTTGATACTTGCATTTTGAAAACCAAGAAACCTGGCTTTTATGCCAAAAACCTAGCTTTCACGCCAAAACCCGGCTTTCATGCCGAAAACCTGGCTTTCATGCCAAATACCAAAAATCTGGCTTCCATGCCAACAAAACAAAAACCTGGCTTTCATGCCAAAAAATAAAAATCCGGCTTCCATGCGGACAAAACAAAACTTGGCTTTCAAAAAACTTGGCTTCCATGCCACAATAAAAAATCGGTTCTCATGCCAAAAACCGGCTTCCATGCCACAAACAAAATTTCGGCTTTCACGCCATCCAAAATTCAGCTTTCATGCCATCTCAAAATCAGGCTTTCACGCCACAAAAATCGGCTCTCATGCCGAAAACCGGCTTCCATGCCACAAACAAAATTTGGCTCCAATGCCACAAAAAAAATTTCTGCTTTCACGCCATCCAAAATTCGGCTTTCAAGTCATCGAAATACCAGGCTTTTCACCACAAAATCTGGCTTTCATGCCCAAAACAAACTTTTGACAAAAGATTTTCACAAAATGACAACCTTTTGATCAAATTTTCAAACAAACCATTCCCATTCAATTTTTGCTTATGTTTACATCAAAAGTGAATTTAAGTGAAATAAGGGGATACAACAAAAAAGAAAGAGTGCCAAAAATGTTTATACATGGAGGTACCAAAAGAAAAGAAGAAAAAGTTTGTTACAAATCAGGAGGCTAGTCCGATATGGTCTTCAGCCAAAAGCTAACTCCTCAAGCAAACGCTTGGCTTTAGCCTCCAAAGCTTCCAGGCCGCATTTCTTCAGAATCTTCCCATAAAAAGAAGTAGGCCGTCGCGATCTATCTTCAGCACGAGGAAGCTCTTCCCAGAGGATCTGCCGTTGTTCATATTCTTGAGTCTTCCTCCGGAGATTTCTTTCGACCTCCTCAACTTGGCGAATGAGAGTCCTCTTTCTATTGCGAGCTTTCAAAGTGGCAGTCCACTTGGCAGCGGCTTGTTCTTCCAATAGCTCAAGATGCTGTCTGGCTTCGGCGACCTCCCTATCAAGACGGTGCTGGTCCTGTGTCAGCTCAATAATAGCCAACTCGGTGACGTTCCTCTCCCGAACGAGTTGCTTCCGAGTCCGCGAGATCTCATTTAGTTCAAATTTAACCTAGTTGGAAGGCTTCAAAAACATCTCGTTGAAGAAGTCATCATCTGGAAAGCTCTTGGTCTCAGTCCACTTGTTGCCTAGAGCGATGACTTCATCAACAAAAGACTTGGCATCTGTAATATCCAGACCGACTTCTTTGCTATCAGCAAGAATGTCCTGCACATGCTTCACCATCCCAAAACCAGCCTCCAAATGGCCAGAAGAAAGAGTCTCGACCCATGAGCTCAAGACTCTCTTCAACACCTTCCTCGCAAACTGATGGGATGGCTCAGATGAAGACACGCCATGCTCCGTTGGTCGACTGCCCATGTCAGGCACCATTGGAAGAGTAATCAAAAAGCTCTTTCCAACCGGAGCCGCTGGGGAAGGAATATCAATAGGCGGACTCGCCTCTACCTCATCAAAACTGGTGGAAGAAGCCCCTACTCCTAGATCGGTCACAGGTACCCCTTGCTCTGGTTCTGAAAAAGATAGAAGAACTTCTTCTATCACCTCACAGCCTACCAATGAAAGATGAAAAAGGTATTAATATGATCTTGTCAAAAATCAAAATATTAAGAATATCACTACAAAGTACCTTCTTTGACGACTGGTGGAATGCTTTCTGCCTCCATAAGGTCATCCGAAGCATCGTCAAAAGTTGCATCCATGGATGAATCAAAGTCATCGGGATCTTTTGGCAAGTCAGCTGGTAAGAAACAAAAAAAAATATGTCAGCAAATGGCGGTAAAGAAAAACAAAAAGAAAAAAAAAGTCATACCAGGAGGAGATTCTGGGTCTACTTCAGAATCTCTAAGTTCTTCCTCAGATGCCACGATCGGATCTGTCTCCACCTCATCGGCCGGAACCTCAAGCATCATCAAACCATCATCTTCTGCCAAAAAAAAGAAAGCAGTAGATCAAAACAAAAGCTCTCATGAAAGAAAAGAAACGGAAAGAGAAAAGGGAAAAGCATACCATCATCGACGGTCTCTTCCCCTCGGCTTCTCTTCTCTGGAGGCTCTTCATCATCCGCTAATGCCTCCTCAACAATGGTGGAAGGAATTTCCAGATCAGGAGAGCTTTCGTGCCGCCTCTGACTTCGGCGCTGTCCTCTTCTCCTCTTGCTCCTACGGGACGAACTGCTGGAAGCACCCTTCCCACCATCGAAATCTAGCCTCTCGCCAAATTCCTCACTGGATGGTATGCTCCTGCCAGTAGACTCCATGAAAGCCTTTGCTCGCTCTGCTTGTAGCCAAGCAGCGACCTCAGCTTCCTCCTCGGCAAGTTGTTCCAAGACTTCACCAGGTACCTCTTGTGCAGCTCCCGATTTGATGACGTCCTGGTCCTCGAGGAAACCTGTTATGTGCTTTTCTCCAGAAAGGAAAGCCAGAACCTCCACTCGGCGGACACCATCTGACTTCCCAAGGCCCTTCTCGGACATTGGATGACCACACATCAAAGCTCGACATCTTCCGTACAGTGAAATCAAGTCTAGCATCGACGGGACCCCAAACAGCTTCAAAACTCAAATAAAATCCTATGGTTGGTCCTATCTAATGCTCATGAAGGTTCACCTCAAATTTTAGGTCATTCCGACATCGGTTGCCCTAGTTTCAACTCTTGGTGGAAAATCGGCTACGGAGTCTTCGGCTTTTCCAAAAATAGGAAACTTTGTGCTCTGATTTTCATAGCCTTTTGATGGGTTTTCTTTAGTGGAATCAAGCCATTAAATGAGGAGAAATATCAAAGAAAAATACAGGAGAAAACAAAAGCGAAAAAGCCCGAGAAACGACTAAGAAACGGCGACCAGACGGCGACCGAAAAAGGGGCCAAAGCCCCATGGTCGCCGGCGACCCTGGAAATCCGGGTTGCCGGATTTCCGCCGAAACATCCATTTTTCCGTTCTTTTTCACGTTTCGCGATATTTGGCCCTAGTGATTTTCTTAAAATCTGATTTTTGAGGCATTATATCCGTCGATCTTCGTCAACATCATGGATCCGCCATCGAAATCATTTGATCATCATGGGACACTCCGAAACCGCCAATCGGCCAACCAAGAAAGCACACTTTCTGCCCGACCGATCGTGAAATCGACTAGACAGATGTTGCCGGCCCATTGGTGTCAACCAATGTCTGAATTTGCATCGTCATCCGACATCAAACAACATGCGCATCCATCGATGATCATCGCAAGAAGAATTCCAAAAGACACGGCGCGGCTCGATACTCTTCAAGCGACTCGGCGGCCGATTAATGAAGTCAAATGACCATTTTATGACAACTTATTAGAGTCATTAACTCATTATTCTGAATGGCCCAATCAAAAGCAGGCAAATGGGAGTTACAAGTCCAATTAATCATGACAATTAACCATGTAACTCCTATCATTATGGAGATTAATCATGGTAATTAACCATGAAACTCCCATCATCATGGAGATTAAATGCCCATTATTCTCCATTGGCCAATCAAAATCCAAGAAAAAGGAGTTACAAAATTTTGAAATTAAATCTTGTAACTCCTCCCATCATGGAGCATTAATATCATTAATGCCCATAAAACCCTCCTAATGGCCACCAAAAGCCTATAAATAGGTGGTCATTCCAAAGGGAAAGGGTCCAGAAAAAATTGTCTAAAGTGGTCTTGAAAAATCGTTTGAAAACTATCATGAAGAATTCTCTGCACAAAGAAGCTCTCCTGCCTTGAAGAAACCCTGCTGCAAGAACTACAAGGTGATCAAAGTCCCTTGGGGGGCCACCCCCCCAAGGTTTCACCCTCTTCTTCTATTCAACATGGCTTAGATGAGGCTTTTCAGCCCATCTACTCGTTTTTTTATTGGATATAGGACCTTCCCTTGGTCTTTGTCCTCCAAAAATCTGGGGTTCAAGCCAAGCCAAGTGAACTAAAGCATCAAGTGTTCTCATCTGAAGGATGATGGAGGAGCCCATACATGACTCGCGACCATCGATCTGAACAAGTCCCCACGATCTCTTGAGAAGTCAGATTCCTTTTCTTACTTTTCTATTGTATGGTGTAATTTTTAAAGAGACATAAAAATCACATTTCTTGTCTTTATATTTTGATGAGATTTGTAAACTGCCTTCTACGGCAGAAAATCGCCTTTCACGGCAAAACCGCCTTTCATGGCAAACAAATGAAAATCGCCTTTCACGGCATTAAAAATTTTTGTCTCTTTCTTTAAAATATATGTGCAATGGAAAGTTAGAAAAAAGTTAATTTCTTTTTCTACTTGTGAAGGTGAATCTCCGGATCACCATTTCAAATTCCAAGTAGAATAGAAAATCTGGCGTACCCGTACAAAAAAAAATGTTGATGCCTGCTCCTTTTTTTCTCTTCGCCTCGCCGCACCTTGGCGGACTCAGGACGGAGGAAGGCAAGAAGGAAAAAGACGGGTCCATCAGGATGCAAATCGGCGATCTTATCTTTTAGGTCACTGTGTATGCACCCCGGCGGACCCGGGACGGAGGAAGGCAAGAAAGAAAAAGATGGGACCATCAGGTTGCAAATCGGCGATCTTATCTCTGAGGTCACTGTGTATGCAATAAAAACCCCTTCATGCTACACCATCCTTCTCGGACGCCCTTGGATACACGAGAACGGTGTCGTCCCTTCAACTCTACATCAGTGCATCGAGTTTGTTGGAGATGACGGCTTGATACATCGAGTGTTTGCAGACAAAAAGCCCTTCAAAGGCAAAGAAGTACGTTTTGCAGACTCTCAGATGTACAAGAATGAAAAAGAAGAAAAGGAGGAGAAAATAACATCCTTTGCCGGTAATCTCCAAAAAGATAAAGGCAAGGCTCCTTAGCAATGATCGGAAGAAAACAAGCCTTTCGGCAGATCCAAAGAGAGCAATCCGTCTCCCTTAGTTGTCTCCTTCAAATCTTCCAAACCTTTGGTAATCACTACTAAATCAAAGAAGACAAAGCAAAAGACTGGGGGCAAGTTTGCTGTCTCCTTTGTGTCTATCATACAGGACACGGATTCGGATTCAAAGACTGAAGACGATACGTCGTCAAACCAAGCTGATGCTCAGCAAGTTCAGCCTTGCCTCACTCCATTGGAGACACCTGCTGACGTAGAAGATCCCGCGTCTGCTACCTTCTTTGTTCCGGCAACAGTGGCAGAAGAGAAACCAATCTTCTTCCATAGATCGGACGCTTCTTCACCAAATTCCTTGCTTGAACCTTTCCAAAATGAAGGTATGTCTCAACTATCCTTGTATAGTCCAGTGGCACAAGCTATCACGAAGAAAATGGGCTATGACGCTCAAAATCCAATTGGTTTGGGAGGTGGCCGTGGTATTCTTATACCATTGGAACCCACCTTGACCAAAAGTCAGCTGGAAGATTTGAAACTCCACCGTCGTATAGACAAGTCTTCATATGGATTGGGGTATGATCCTGACACTCCGATGAGACAGCTGACACAAAGGCTGCAGAGCCATTTTGCCGACTAGGCCTCAACATCTCTTGATGGTGAAGACATCGATCTCCCTGGATATCTCTTTGAAGAGTTACCCGACAAAGACCCAGGAAGCTCATCAAATTGGTACGATTTCTCCGATGACGAAGAGGAGTTGTCCGATGACACAAACGCACGGTTCTCTAATTCAGAAGAGCCATCGTCTCCAAAAGAAGTGCCTTACTTCGACCCAGTTTCAACAGGTGATTGGGATCATCTCATAGCAAGTCTTGAGAAGAGTACCGATCAAGAAGATTTATGGACAGAAGCGAAGCCATGGTCTGAAAATGCCCTCGGAAATCCAGAAGGTCTTGTTTAGTTGGAAGCCTCCAAAAATGTTGTGGAGGAACCACCTTCAAACCTTCCAACAGAAGATTCTGTTCAAAAGATAGACTTAGGAACACCTGATAACCCACGTCCTGTATTCATAAGTAAGAATATAAAGGATGATGAGTTACTCGAGTATGTCTCTTTTCTTCGTGAGTTTGTTGATTGTTTTGCATGGTCTTACGCTGAAATGCCTGGCTTAGATCCCAAAATAGCAGTTCACAAACACAACCTGCAAGAAAATATCAAGCCTGTCAAACACGGACAAAGAAGATTCCGTCTCGATGTGATGGACAAAATTGAACAAGAAGTTCAGAAACTCAAAAATGTTGGCTTCATCCGCGAAGAACAGCATCCTGAATGGTTGGCCAACATTGTTCCCGTGACAAAGAAAAATGGGCAAATCAGAGTTTGTATTGACTATAGAGACCTGAATAATGCTGGCCCCAATGATGAATTCCCGCTCCCCATACCGGAGGTAATGATTGACAACACCTGCGGGTTTGAGCGAATGACTTTCATGAATGGCTTCTCTGGCTATAACCAGGTAAAGAAGCATCCCGAAGATGAAAGGCATACATCATTTCGAACCTCCTTTGGCGTGCATTGCTATACTGTCATGCCATTTGGTTTGAAAAATGCCGGTGCAACATATCAGAGGGCTATGATGAAGATATTCCAAGATATGCAGCACAAGACGGTCGAATGTTATATTGATGACCTCGCCATCAAAAGCAAAAGAAAAAAAGACCATCTCAAAGATCTTCGAGAAGTCTTCCTCTGGCTTCGCAAACACAAACTGTGAATGAATCCCCTCAAATGCTTCTTCGGTATCTCATCGGGTAAGTTCCTCAGATTCATAGTTCGAAAAGCTGGAATAGAGCTTGACTCCACCAAAGTCAAGGCTATCCTAGAAATGCCATCTCCAAGAACCCTAAGAGAACTAAAAGGGCTTCAGGGGAGGTTGGCGTACATCCGACGGTTCATTTCCAACCTATCAGGGAAACGCCATCCATTTTCCTGCCTAATGAGGAAAGGTGTAGACTTTGTTTGGGATGCTGAATGTGAAACTGCATTTCAAGACATCTAGTCATACCTGACCAAACCTTCGG
This sequence comes from Persea americana, assembly GCA_029852735.1. Taxonomy (NCBI): domain Eukaryota; kingdom Viridiplantae; phylum Streptophyta; class Magnoliopsida; order Laurales; family Lauraceae; genus Persea; species Persea americana. Next base: position 24,628,600 of record CM056816.1, read on the forward strand.
TGTTGGCTGCTCCCACAACCGGAAAACCATTCATCTTGTACACAAGAGCTCTCGACTATTCTTTGGGCGCTCTGCTTGCACAAGAAAATGATGGAGGAAAAGCAGCTGCTCTATACTACCTCAGTCGCATGTTGGTAGGTGCAGAGCATCGCTATTCTCCAGTCAAGAAAGAATGCATGGTAGTGATGTTCACCGTACAAAAGCCACATCACTATTTGCTATCAAACATAGTATACTTGATATCGAGGATCAATCTCTTAAAGGTCCTTGTCACAAAAGCAGGTTCTCTTAATGCTCGGCTGGCAAAATGATCCATCATTCTGTCACAATTTGATATTAGGTATGTACCACAAAAAGCAATCAAAGGCCATGCTCTGGCAAATTTTCTTGCAGAGCATCCATTGCCTAAGGATTCTTCCCTCAGGGATGATCTCCCAGACGAACCTGTCTACAACGTGGAGACTTACTCACCAAATGCCTCCTGGAACATGTACTTCGATGGTACAACCAAGACAAATGAAAAAGGAAAGCCGATATCAGGAATCGGCATTCTCTTTGTCAACCCCTACAAATACATGATTCCACACACATTCTCGCTACTGGAACCATGTTCAAACAATGCAGCTGAGTACTAAGCTCTGGTCATAGGATTGGAACTCGCCCTCGAATCTGGCATCGCCATGCTGGAAGCATTTGGGGATTCTCAACTGATCGTCAATCAGATGAATTAGAAATATGAAATCAGGAAGCCTGACTTGTTGCCTTATTACAACAAGGCACAATCGCTTCGTCAAAAGTTTGACATCTGTCACGTCACCCACATCCGCAGAGGTGAAAACATCCATGCAGATAGCCTGGCTGGACTTGTTGCATCTATGGCAATCCAAGAAGGAAAAAACATGAAAATTACAATGTGTCAAAGGAGGATTCTCCCTCCTCTCAACAACACCAAGCAGTCGCTGAATGCCACCGAGTGGTTGGAAGTCAGATTTCCATCCTTAAACCTCCAATTGGCGAGTTTCTTCAGAGCTTCCACGCCGAGTTTCTTCAGAACTTTCCTATAAAATGCAGTAGGCCGTCGTGACCCATCTTCAGCACGAGGAAGCTCTTCCTGGAGAATTTTCCATTGTTCATATTTCTGAGTCTTCCTCCGGAGATTGCTTTTAGCATCCTCATCTTGGCGAATGAGAGTCATCTCTCTATTGCGAGCTTTCAAAATGGCAGTCCACTTGGCAGTGGCTTGTTCTTCCAATAGCTCAAGGCGCTGTCTGGCCTCAATGACCTCTCTATCAAGACGGTGCTGGTCCTATGTAAGCTCGACAATAGCCAACTCGGTGACATTCCTCTCCCGAACGAGCTGCTTCCGAGTCCGCGAAATTTCATTCGGTCCAGATTTGACCTCGCTAGAAGGCTTCAAAATCATCTCATTGAAGAAGTCATCATTTGGAAAGCTCTTGGTCTCAATCCACTTGTTGCCTAGAGCGATGACTTCATCAACAAAAGCCCTGGCATTTGTAATGTCCAGACCGACCTCTTCGCTATGGGCAAGAATGTCCTATACATGCTTAATCATGCCGAAGCCAGCCTCCAAATGGCCAGAAGAAAGAGTCTCGACCCATGAGCTCAAGACTCTCTTCAACACCTTCCTCGCAAACTGACGGGATGACTTAAATCAAGACTCGCCATGCCATTGGTCGACTGCCCATGTCAGGCACCGTCGGAAGAGTAACGAAGAAACTCTTCCCAATCGGAGCCACTAGAGAATGAATATCAGTACGCGGACTGTCCTCGGCCTCATCAAAACTGGTGGAAGAAGCCCCTACTCCTGGATCAGTTGCGGTCACTCCCTGCTCTAGCTCTGAGAATGATAGATGAACTTCTCCTGTCACCTCACAGCCTGCCAATGAAAGATGAAAAAGGTATGAATATGATCTTGTCAAAAATTAAAAAAAAAATCAAGATTTTCACTACAAAGTACCTTCTTCGACGACCGGCGGAATACTTTCTGCCTCCATAAGCTCATCTGAAGCATCGTAAAAAATCGCATCCATGGATGGCTTGAAGTCGTTGGAATCCTCTGGCAAGTCAGCTGGCAAGAAAACAAAAGAATATGTCAGTAAGTGGCGGTAAAGAAAAAAAAAACAAAGAAAAAAAGAAAAAAATCATACCAGGTGGAGATTTTAGGTCTACTTCAGAATCTCTAGGTTCTTCCTCAGATGCCATGATCGGATCCGTCACTGCCTCATCGGCCGGAACCTCAGGCATCATCAAATCATCATCTTCTGCCAAAAGAAAGAAAAGCAGTAGATAAAAAACAAAAGCCTCATAAAAAGAAAGAAGTGGCAAAAGAGAGAAGAATGGTCATACCATCATTACTGATCTTCTCTCCTCGGTTTCTCTTCTCTGGAGGCTCATCATCATCCCCTGATGCCTCCTCAGCAATGGTGGAAGGAATCTCCAGATTAGGAGAGTTCTCATGCTGTCTCTTATTTCGGCACTGTCCTCTTCTCCTCTTGCTCCTACGGGACGAATTGCTGGAAGTACCCGCCCCATCATCAAAATCTGGCCTCTCGATAGAGTCCTCACCAGATGGTCTGCTCTTGCCAGTAGACTCCATGGAAGCCTTGCTCGCTCAGCTTGTATCCAAGCAGCGACCTTAGCCTCCTCCTCTGCGAGCTGTTCCAAGACCTCACTAGGTATCTCTTGTGCAGCTCCCGATCTGATGACGTCTTGGTCCTCGAGAAAGCTTGTTCTGTGCTTTTCTCCAGAAAGGAAGGCCAGAACTTCCTCTCGGCGGATGCCATCTGACTTCCCAAGAACCTTCCCAAAAGACTGCTTTACATCAAGGTTTTTCTTGGAAAGCCCCCGGTATGCTGAAAAGCTCTCCACAAACCATTTTGTGAAGCGGGTAGTCCGAAAAGTGGGCAACTCAGGATAAGAAATCATGACAGTAGTGTCTTCTGCACTATAAAAGGCCCATGCATTTCTCCCGTCCAGTAGACCTCCAAAACACTTCACCTTACTTAAAGGTGCTCCAACAACGCCTTGGGAGAAGCCTAACTACATGGCAAAACGAGAAGGAACATACGACTGGATGTCGACAAAAAGATGTCTGCGGTACACCATCTTGCCGACACGTATGTTAAAAAGATAACTCCTCTCCGCATTTGTCAAAGAATAGTGTCTCCCCAACCTGGCCTGGCCGAATCACGAGAGACACTAAAATGAAAAGCCTTCTTCCGCAAACCCACAGAAAGCTTCATTGAAGACTGCCCCATCTCGACGTCCCAAAATGGTCGGATCCTCAAACGGGCAAATAAAAGAGATTCGGAAACAAGTTTCCCTTTGGCCAACTGAATCATAAACGGGTCATCGTCCAGTGAAGTGCCCAATCAGTGGAAACTGGGACAGTGGTACACATACCATGGATAGAAAATATGGGCTGAAAATACCCTACTCATGGGAAGCCCAAGCCGAACCAGGAAAGCAGCAGCCTGTAGTTTGTTACATAAATAGGAGTAAAGAGCAGGTACCAAAGCAAGCCGCTCTCCAAACGCCATCTGACAAGCCAGAAAAATGTAATGCGACCTGATGTGCGTACCATCTCCTCCGGCAAAAACAGCCTCACCCAGCCAATAAGTGAGGTAAATAGTGAGATCTCTCCGCAGCGCAATGTCAGAATGAATGGCGTCTGTGCTTGCGAAGAGTTCCTTCAAATTCTCTTGCATGGCGGAGATCTTCTTCGAATCCAAGTTCTTAGCCCTGGCTTCTGGGTCATAGTCTCAGAGGACTCCCCGCTGTCAAAGAAGTTGGAAGACAAAAGGCTACCACTCCTCCAACCGCTACACTGGACTTTCGAGCCCTCCTTCTCCTTCAAAAAGTCGTAGAAGGCGACGAGCTGAAAGTACAAAAGCCTGAACTCCTCGGACTGCTCCTCAAGGATGCTGTCAATAGGCATGAACTTCTCATAGAGATTGTCGAGGATGGGCAGCCCGGTGATGGCGCTTAGTTCCTTTAAAGAGAAACCAATCTCACAGTTTGTAACAATGAAGGTGTTGGTTTGTGGAAGGAACGACTCCAGCATGGCCATGAAGGCCTCATCGGAGAAAACCACGGTTTGCCGAAAAGCGCGAACCGCGTCAAAAATCTTGACCTCCTTGAGAATGGCACCGCCGACCTGCAAGATGTGATCAGTCCCCGACTCCTAGCTTAAGTCAGCTTTGAAACGGCCGCGAATTTGAAAAGGCTTCACCCAATTGCTGCCATCGCCCTTGAAAATGCCAAGGCTCACTGGTCTCAAATCGATCGAAGGATGGTCTGATTCTTGGTAGCCGCTGGGCGGCATCAAAATGTCCATACGGGTAGGCGACTTCTTTGCATAACCAGAAGGGCAGCCAACGAAAACCCCGTTCTTGATCACGTTTGTCCTCCTCACCTAGCTTGGAGGATCTCCCCTCTTTGAGCATGTGGAGGAAAGGCTCATGATCGAAATAGTCCGATCGAAGGTCGACTGGGTAGAAACTGTTCTCTTCTCACCATCAACTGTGTAAGAGAACTGAAAACATCTCCTTTGGTATGTTGAATCATCAGGGACTGCATCACCAAAGAAGAAGGTAGGCTTGGGCACAATGCTCTGATCGTCCGTGACCCAAGGACGGTTGCTTACCGTTATATTATAAAACTCCTCATCCATGAGGGCGATCAAACGTTGCCTTAACTCATCTCGGTTGAGCAAGTCACACTCTTCCAAGTTCCTTTCAACATACTGGACCTCTTCCCAGGCCTGTTGTACGGCCACGTTAGAAGATCTGGTAGAACGGCGAGGGGCATCAGTGACGGGCTCCTTACCCTTGTTTGTTCTGGAGGAACTACCTGCAAAGAATGGAAAGAGAGAAAATCAATCATCAAAATAACAAAATCTTGGTAAAAATTCTAGCGAAATTTTGGCATGGTTTTGGGGCAATTCCGAAGAAAAGGGAAACACCCCGAAAGAAATAGGGAGCTTGAAGATGGGCTCAACATCGCTGCAAGCTCATAATCAATGGAAAATTCTGGAAGAAGGCTTGAATTGAAACATTGTTGCGAGATCAAACCAAAACTTCTCAAATATCCACAAGATTGGAAAAGGGCTTAACATTGCTGCGAGCTCCAGAATCCAAAACTTGCAAAGCTCCTCAAAAATCCCCGCAAGACCAAGAAAGGGCTCAACATTGCTGCGAGCTCCAAATCCCAAGACTTCCAAAAGATTTCCAGGTGTGCATTATCATACTTCCAATTCCATTCTCTAAAAAAAAAAAACCCCATAGAAGGAAAGTTGTCATGCATGCGCGTCTCGAAATCCGGGAAAGAAAGAAGGAAAAAGAGAAAAAAGAGAATCTCTTTTCAAAAAAAAAAAAAAAGAAAAAGAAAAAGAAAAAAAAAGCAAATTTCTTTTTGCCCACAAGCCACGTGGGCGTACGACCATGATCGTACGATCTTGTCCGTACGGCCACACAAAAAAAAAAAGAGAAAAGAGAAAAAAGAAAAAAAAAGAAAGAAAAAAAACGGTAAAAAAAAACAGAGAGAGAAACCGTGAAAGAAAAGAAAAAAAAAAGAAAGAGAGAAAGAGAAGGAAAAAAAAAGAGAAAAAAAAGGAAAAAAAGAAAAAAAAACGTGTGAAAAAAAAAGTGAAAAAGAATGCACAAGAAAAAGAAAAAAAGAGAGAAAGGAAAACAAAAGAAAAGGAAAGAATGGAAGCTTTTTCTATTTCTACATGGGGCTTCTTAAGGAAAGAGAAGAAACTTACTTGAAGCCATTGATGGAGAAAGAAGAAGAACTAGAAGATCCTTGGAGAAGAAGAAGAATTCTTGATCTTGGAGCACTCTTGAAGATTTTTGCAAAAAGAGAGCAATAGCAAAAAGTGATCCAACCTCCTTGCTTTTATAGAAAAAAGCAAACCAAAAGAGGAAAGAAGGAGAAAAGAAAGGAAGCAAGTGCTAAAAATTAGCAAACTTCCTAAAAGAGGAGAAATTTGAGATATTCTCTCATAAAGAGAAGATTCTTTGAGAAATCCTCTCCAAAAAGAAAGGGATTATGAGAAACTTTCTCCCAAAGAAAGATATTTTGAGAAAATTTCTCCCAAAATCAAGGAAACTTGAGAGATTCTCTCAAAGTAAGAATATTTTTAGATATTCTCTACCCAAAGGAGATATTTTTAGATATTCTTTACAAAAATGATACCACATGAGATCTAAGCCATCTTTAAAGCTTAAGATTCCATGGGTTAGCCCACATGAGCCAAGTTTGACCACCTAGGCATTAAAAGTGGCTTTTAGTCAAAATTCCTCTTACCAAGAGCATACAAAAATGGTCCTATGCCTCCTTTGAGTTGATTCGACCATACAAAAAAAAAATAAATTCCAAGCCTCATGAGTTTCTAAAAATCCAAACCATCCCACCTCATGAAACCAAATTAAGACAAAACCTTGAAATTGACATTCCACAAAAATCCAAACCACTCCAATGGACCCAAAATTGTCCCAAAGAGTGACCAAAAACCAAATCCTGGTCCGCTAACTTGCCACATACAGCTTGTTTGGTTACAAGACCAAAATCAAAATTCAAAACCTAACCCCTAAACCTGCCACATACAGCTTGTTAGGTCACAAGGTCAAAAACCAAAAACCTTCTTGACCGCCTGATGCGCCACACAAAGCCTTTAGGTTCACAAGGTCAAAAAGAAACATTCAAAACCCAAAAACCCAATCCAGATGTCATTTTCAAAATTTTGCCTTGAGATGGTACGTGATCTTTCTCACTGCCATAAAATTCCCTTGGAAACACAAAAGGCTATTATATCAAAGAAAAATGCTCAGAGACTCTTGGCCAAGTCAGAAGTTCTTCTACAAAGTTTTCTTCGAGGCACATCGACTGCAAAAGCTGTGCAATTTGTCGCTGTATCTCGGGGGGGGGGGGGGGGTGGCATTTGTTGACACAAAAAATGTCACTTAGCCTCCTCAACATCAAAAGCTACATGGAGCCGCATCCTACAACAAACAGGCAAAGTTGCTTCAAGTATCAAATCTTGTCAGAATTAAACAAAAACTGCAAGATCCTTCAAAATAGCCAAAAGAAGGGTACACATGAAGTTTCGGGCCATTTCGACACCATCTGGCCTAACTTCAATCCTCCAACGGCTAAGCAGGAGCTCCCGGCGTCAACAGTGTTGAAGATAACAAATCTTCAATCAGAGCCTATGGATGGTCTCAAAATACCTCCAAAAGGCTCCACGCCAAATTTCAAGTCAAACCGACACCGTTTGACCCTTCATCAACTCTCGAACGACGAAATCAAGCCTCTCGGCGGCGAGAACCTCTGATGCCGCCACTCATCAAACAAAGCACATGAGTAGCTTCTACATGCTTCCAAAGGGCTCCACGTCAAGTTTCAGGTCATTCCGACGACGTTTGACCCGGCTTTGACGCTTCGAAGCAAAATCAAGCCTACCGGCGGCGGAGCTCCCCAGGGCCATGGCATCCAGATCGGAGCTAATGGATCATCTCAAAATGACTCCAATAGGCTTCCTGCCAAATTTCAGGTCAATCGGACATCAGATGACCTCACATCAAAGCTCAACATCTCCCGAGCGGTGAAATCAAGTCTAGCATCGATGGGACCCCAAGCGACTTCAAAACTCAAATAAAATCCCATGGTTGGTCCTATCTAATGCTCAAGAAGCTTCACCTCAAATTTCAGGTCATTCTGACATCGTTTGACCCAGTTTCAACTCTTGGCGGGAAATCGGCTACAAAATCTTCGGCTTTTCCAAAAATAGGAAACTTTGTGCTCTGATTTGCATGGCTTCTCGACAGGTTTTCTTCAGAGAAATCAAGCCAATAAATGAAGAGAAATTTCAAGAAAAATACAAGAGAAAAAAAAAAAGCAAAAAAGCCCGAAAGAGGGCAAAGAAACGGCGACTGAATGGCGACCAAAAAAGGGGGAAAAACCCCATGGTCGCCGGCGACCCTGGAAATCCGAGTAGCCGGATTTCCACCGGAACGACTGATTTTCCGTTCCTTTTCGCGTTTCGTGATGTTTGGCCCTTGTGATTTTCTCAAATTTTGATTTTTGAGGCATGATATCCGTTGATCTCCATCAACATCACGGATCCGCCATCGAAATCATTTAATCATCATCAGACACTCCAAAACCGCCAACCGGCCGACTAAGAAAGCACAATTTCTGCCCGACCAATCGAGAAATCGACTGAACCGATGTTGTCGGCCCATTGGTATCAACCAATGTCTGAATTTACATCGTCAACCGACATCAAATAACATGCGGATCCATCGATGATCATCACAAGAAGAATTCCAAAAGACGCGACGCGGCTCGCGACTCTTCAAGCGACTCGGCGACCAAAGAAGTTATCCTGCCCTGAAGAAACTCTGCTGCAAACACTATAAGGTGATTGAAGTCCCTTGGGGGGCCATCCCCCCAAGGTTTCCCCTCTTCTTCTATCCAACATGGCCTAGATGCGGCTTTTCAGCTCGTCTACTTGGTTTTTTATTGGATATAGGACCTTCCCTTGGTCTTTGTCCTCTAAAAATCCGAGGTCCATGCCAAGCCAAGTGAATGAAAAGCATCAAGCGTTCTCATCTGAAGGACGATGGCGGAGTCCATACATGACTCGCGACCGTTGATCTGAACGAGTCCCCACAATCTCCTGAGAAGTTAGATCCCTCTTTCTTCCTCTTCTATTATATTTCGTATTTTTTTAAAGAGACAAAAAAAATCACAATTCTTGTCTTTCATTATTGATAAGATTTCTAAATCACCTTTCATGGCAAAATTTCCTTCTACGGCACAAAATCGCCTTTCACGGCAAACTAAACAAAATCACCTTTCACGGCATTGAAAATCTTGTCTCTTTCTTTAAAATATATGTGCAATGGAAAGTTAGAAAATTTTTTTTGATTTCCTTTCTACTTGTGAAGGTGAATCTCCGGATCACCTTTTCAAATTAAAAGTAGAACAGAAAATCTGGCATACCCGTACAAAATGTTGATGCTCTCTTTTTTTTTCTCCCTGCCGCACCCCGGCGGACCCGAGACGGAGGAAGGCAGAGAAAAAGCCGGGACCATCAACGGACAATTCACTGGGTGAAAGTGCTTTAGGAGAATCACAGACCTAAAGAGGCAATGTGGGAATTACGGGATCAAGTTCAAAGGAAGTATCCGCATCTATTACTCGAGGTTAGTTATTATATTTCATTTGGTGGACCAAATGCCCGAAGGGGTGGAGGATGTATGACCCCGCCCTGAGAGTTTCCGATTAGTGCTAATTAAGACGTGCTTTAGTTTTTGTGTGATTAGTGAGTTTTGGTTTAAGTTTGGATTAGAATAGCTCTCCTATAGCTTTGGTTTATTTTGGGAACACTTTTGATTTAGTGGGACCCTTTGGGGTTTCCTTTATCTTGTTTTGTGTGACTTTTGGGATTTAATTGATATTCGAAAAAATCTTTATTTTGCCCCGTTTGACTTATTTTATTATTCCGGACAACTTTCGTATTTGCCCCGTTTCCATTCGAGACCTTTAGACCTTACCTTGCTAATGATACGGGTAAATCAGTCTTTTTGCACAAAAATCTGGACACTATTTTCAATGTCTTCGAAACCCGTGAAATATATACTTTTTGAAAACTAGAAATTTCAATGAACAATTCTTCCTTCTTCATCGAGTCCATCCAAGGCCTAGAAGATGATGTTTTAAGCCTAAGTAGTTGTTTAAGTGGTGGGACCCATCCCCACTCTCTTTATAAGGAAGAGTCTTCTTCTCTTCTTCCTTTTTCTTGCAACTTTCCCTTGAGAGCTAGAGAGTTCTAGCGTTAGGGTTTCTTGCCCTTTCTTCTTGCTTCTCCATCTCTCAATCACTCTCAATCACTTGCTAAAGGAAAAATGGAGGTTGCCATCTTCTTCCCCTCCATGAGTACTTCCTCTTGATACCATTTTCAGGGAGAACCCTCCACTCTAAGCTACACTTTGAACAAGTTTTTGCCATTAGAGGACCTTCCATGTAAGCTCTTCCTCTTATCTCTTATGTTTGTGTTGTTCTAGTCTTGAAGATGCTTCATTTCCATTATTGAAAGTTATCTCCCTCTATTTCTTGTTTTGCCATTCTAGGGTTTGTGATTAGTGTCATTTTTGGGGGGTTTTGTGTAGTTGTGGATTTTGAGCTTGGAGAGTGTGCCTAGAACTTGATTAGCATATTTGGAGACCAAGGCAAGTGGATGAATATGTTTCCTTTGAATGATTTCATGTTTTTAATGTAATTATGGATTTTCTATCCCTACTCATTTTGCATGTGTTTTATACTTCAAATTTATGGTTAGAAATGTATATGAGTATGAGCATCTTTCTCTTTTAAATGTTCTTCTAAAAGTTTTGTACATTAATGTTGTACTTTAGTATGTATGAATTCTCATTTAGTGGTTGTGCATTGAATGGGATTTGAAAGGAGAAGAGATGTGATTTTGGGTCTTTTAATGTGTGGTTGTTAGGAGACTTGAATGGGGTGGAGGTATATGGAAAGTGTGCCATAAATACTGTGTGAAGTGTTGGCTTAAATGGAGTTTTGAAGAGAAGGGAGATGAGGTTCGGACTGCTGAAACAGAGAGATTCTGAAGTAGTTCACTCGAGCGAACCTCTATTCGCTCGAGCAAACCCTTCACAGAACCTCTATTGCTCGAGCCAACCTCTTTCTTCGCTCGAGCCTTCCTATTCCGGAGCAGTTCGCTGGAGGGAACTTATATTCGTTCGAGTGAACCCCTCATAGAACCTTGGTCGTTCAAGCCTCCTTCTTTCTTCGCTCGACCTTTCCTGACTCGAAGTAGCCCACTCGAGCGAACTCAACTTCGATCGAGCGAGCCCCTTCCAGAGACTTGTTCGCTTAAGCCATTCTATTAGTTTGCTCGACCCTTCCTGACTTGGACCAATTCTCTCGAGCGAACTTATATTCGCTTGAGCGAACCCCTCCCAGAGTGCTGTTCGCTCGAATGAACTGTACAGAAATTCTGGGCCAATTCCAAACATGACTAAAAGGTTATTTTAAGGTCCAGTGAGGTTGGTTTGGAGCCCTAATATGATGTGGATGAATAAGAGGTTATGTGGAGATTGATTTGGAATAGAACCCCAAATTTCGGAGATTTATTGTGGTTAATGGACTTATCAACTTGTATAGGGATCTCGGGATGTCTCAAACCTTCCGGAGTACCATGCCATCAATTTAAATTGACATACGAGACCCTTATACCTATTGTTTAAATCCTGAAACCTCAATGTATGGTCCGGAAATATGTGAGTGTCAATAGTGTCTGCTTTTATCAAATATTATACGTTTTCGACAGTTTTCGTATATTAGTATGAGTGGCATTTCAAAACCACTGAAATCTGTAATTCGAATATTTGATCAGCTTTATGCATTTTGATAAGATATTATTGTGTTAAATGCGCTTACGAGCCTCAGTTCAGTTTGTTTTGAGTGTGATACACTTCCTTATATATGTATATATTTTGAATGTGTTTTAACCTATGAGTCGGCACCACTAAGCTTGGATGACCTTGTCGGTTTGATCCACAGACTTGGGGTCCCCCTTTACTGTGCTCTCACCACATTAATAATGGAGGATTTAGCTTAAGTGTGGTTGCCATCTTGTCAGTTCCTGTTCTTTGGTTACCTTCATGATTTATGCCGCATTTGTACTTTAAATAAAGAATGCATCGTGTTTATAACAAACACTGTTTTATTATGCTTTCATTATGTTTTAAGTTATGTTGTTTTCTAAATTGTATTATCTATTCACCCACCTGCCAAACCGTCGTGTCTGACCCATTGTTGTGGTACTCAGGTCCAATCCCCATTATTGCCTTTGAGGAGGAGCAGGAGGAGGCGGTTGGTGAGCGGCAACGTTTAGTAGAGTGGCAAGCTGACAATGTCATGTAGACATTGGTTTGAGCTATGAGTTGTGCAACATTTTGGGAATATATAGAATGACATTTGATTTATATTTTTTGTTGCACTGGCCTTTGTTGGCCATTATTTTTTGAGAATGTTAAATTAACTGATCTTTTGTTTAAACTTCTAACTTTATATTTAGGGGTTAAGCCAATGAAATTATTGTTCACTCAGACATCATGTCAGTTACGTGTATAGATCAGTCTTGTGTTGGGAATGGATTAAGAATTTGATTTGCTACACGCTTTCATACCAATGTAAATATTTTGTGAGTGTGTGTGAAATCCTCACCGCGGAAACCTGTGGGAAATTAAGTGAGTATGTATCCAAATGTATGATCATTGTATTTATGTAAGTTTATCCCCATTCGCGGGCCCGGATCTTGGTCTAGGGTCGCGACACTTGGGCTAAAGGGCAAAAATTTTAATTAGCCCTAAATTTCACTCCCCGGATCCGGTTTATTCTCTAATTGGGTTCGAGGGACGTGACAGGAGCCTTCTTTACACAACAATAGTAGCAAGAAAAGGTAAAGTGAAAAGCTGCTCCCCTTATATAGGAAGTGGAGATGGTTCCCACTACTTAAAAATCTTAATGGACTTATAACATGGGTTTCCGGGCCTCGGATGAATTTGACGAAGAAGAGAAAAACGTTCATCGAAAAATCTAGTTTCCGAAAAGTATCTATATTTCAAGGGTTTTGGAGGCATAAAAAATTGTGTCTAGATTTTGCGTGAAAAGACTATTTTGCCCTTGACATAAGAAAAGTCAAGTTTCGAGGTCTCGGACAAGAACAGAGTAAACACGAAAGTTGTAGGGGTTAACAAAATAAATCAAACATAGTCAAAATAGAAATTTTAGGAATCGCGGATAACCCCCATGCTCACGCCAAGTCATTAAAAATGAACCCCAAAAGGGTCCCACTAAACAAGCCAAGAAGGCTCTCAAAATTCCCCAAAGCTATGTAAATGCTATTCTAATCCCAACTTTAAGAAAATCCACTAATCTCACTTAGGGCGAACACACGACTTAATTAGTACTAATAGCGATCACTCGGGTTGGGGTCTTACAACAATCACTTACATGCTAGCCACTCATGTTCATCAATACATGACACAGGATCCTAAGGTACATTCTAAATCAAGTCCAAGTCCTAAATCTACACGGATTTATGTTTCATAATTAATTATGTATTTTTTGCCAAGTGTGTGTACAAGGAACAATATCAGCGGATACAATTAACAAATCAAGGAGGAATTACAATCCCACCCTAGGCAAGTGTTGTCATCCCTGTACCACACATGTCCTAATAGAGTACGTGTGGAATTTGGATCAACGATTCGTCTAAAGAAATTCCTTAGTGTACAATCATGTTAAACATCGATTGATTCAGTTCTATACGCATTCGGTTACCCTATGCATAATACACGGATACCTAAACAACCCATCGAAGCACACCAAGCCATGTGCTTTGATTTTAAACCTATTAATGGTCATGTGAGAGTAGGTTTATGGTTTCCAACCTCTAAGGCCAAAACCTAGGCCTGTTAGTGCCACATTTCCTTGAGCACTTATATTGTCGATTCCGTGTCAAAGAATTCAAGACCTTGCCTCTCAGAGTTTCACAAGGAAGATCAAGTTTGAAGTCAAAAGATCAAGTCTTGGAAGGCTTGAATTCATCAAGGAAGACCTCCATATGAGTGACAACCTATTCAAGTAAATGGGACCCCAAACCAACCAAGAGATGACCCTAAAAACCCTTAGTTTAATGGCTTATTTAATATGTTTTTAGAAAATGTTTTTGGGCCTTTTCAAGACTCAAAATTGGTCCTAGAGGTCGGCTAACCACCATGTCTCACGGTCACCTCGCGGTTACTTTTCCAGAAGCTTAATGTACATTTTTCTGTGAAAAATCGGTTACCTTGCGGTTACCTAGCGGCTAGCCTCTTTGAAAAATTCGGCTAGCCTCTTTGAAATTCGGCTAGCCTCTTTGCCCACCGACAGCTTACCTAAAACTAGCCGTTTATGACCGTTGGGGTAGCGGCTAACCGCGGATTTGAAGGGGGCTAGCCGCCAAAAGCCGTTAGAGAGCCGTTTGAGGATTGTTTATAAATAGAAAAGGCCCCAAATCATTCCAAGTCTCTCCAAGATCATGAAAGCTCATGTCCTAACCATGGTGCATCATATTTGAGCTCTCATAGATCATTTCACACACACTATGAGCTTGTATTGGCAAATCTAAGAGCTTCATTAGCTCAAGGAAAGTGTGATGTGTGAAAACCATATCATCTAGGGAAGAACTTGAGCCACCAAAAGTTAAAATCCATATCCCTAGATCAAAGACCTCTTCCCTTGATTGAGCACAACAGTGGAGCATCATCATCAATATCAAGGAAGCATTGCAAGAGGCATAAAAGCTTGGAGCTACGGTGACAAGCTTCGAAGAGCATCCTCTAGACTTCATCAAAGGGGTAAGTGGCAACCTCTAGATTTTGTCAAAAGAGGCAAGTGTTCTTCTCCCTCACTTCATTCAATTCAGAGCATTGTAAGAATGGTTTATTTCTTTGTGATTTAACCACTATAAAAATTATAGAGGGGAGTAGATCTTTGTGGTCGAACCTCGTAAACAAAAGAGGGGAGTAGATCTTTGTGATCGAACCTCGGTAACAAAATTGATGTAGAATCAGTACTTGTGTAGTTTGATTCTTCATAGTGGAACCAGGGTACTGTGTGGCCCTTGAGAGTGGATGTAGGTCTGTGTGACCGAACCACTATAAATCCCTTGTGTCAATTTCTCTATCTCTATCACCCGTACATGATTTACATATCTATATGTTGTGGAGATTGATAAGGATACTATTTCATCATTGAGTTTTATTGACACACATGCACTTGTGCGAAAACAACATTGAACATATTGGTAAATCATATATTGTTTAGCACACACTCTTTTACATACATTCACTTGAGCGCCTTGGTTACATAGTTATTTTTACATTGATGTGAATCACAAGTGAATTTGTGAAGAGTGTCTTACACACGCTCGTGCTTATGAACATGAAACTAATTGTCATATCTTTGATTGTTTAAGCATTCACACATTGAACACATATTCCGCATAAGTTGTATTCTTAAATGTGTTCATTGTGTTCTTTGTCCTAATTGGGATTAAACTTGGACTGAGATATTTTTTAATTGGAAAAGAATTTTAATTAGTCCTATTCACACCCCCCCCCCCTCTAGGACTTGTTCATTGGCCCTAGGCGCACTTTCAGTTGGTATCAGAGCGAGGTTACTCCATTATTGGGCTTAACAACCCGGAGTTCATCCTTAGTCTAGGTTCATCCAATTTGAAATCCTATCGGAGTAGGACTTTCAATTGGTATCAGAGACTCGCGCTCTATATTAGGATCAAGTGTTTTGGAACTCTTGAATAGGTGTAAAAACCTAGAGTTAGAACCCTAGTGGTGTGATTTATGAAAATCATTAGAATGGATTCCACTATTTTAGAATGTGTAGATTCTTGTGTAGATTCTTCTAGACCCCTCCTCCCCACAATTGGAGATTCAGACTTTGAACTTAATGAATCTCAATTTGATTTAAAAGAAGAAGAAAATGATGAAAATGAAGATGACCTTCGACAAGCTTATGATGAATTATGTACATTTTTCTTAGAGCTTGTTAAGAAGAATAAAAGATTAATAGAAGAATCTAAAAAGCTAACCAAACAATTAGTCTCTTCAAAGAATGAACTTAGAGAGAAAGAAGAAGTAATAAATTGTGTAGACTCTAAGTTTATGATCTCTTCGC
This sequence comes from Persea americana, assembly GCA_029852735.1. Taxonomy (NCBI): domain Eukaryota; kingdom Viridiplantae; phylum Streptophyta; class Magnoliopsida; order Laurales; family Lauraceae; genus Persea; species Persea americana. Next base: position 24,644,398 of record CM056816.1, read on the forward strand.
ATAATCTATCTAATATTCAAGATGAACTAAATGAATTAAAGTTAGGTTGTGATGAGCTTAACCAAGAAAACTTAAATCTAAGAGATAAATTAAAAAGGCAAGATAAAGACATTAACAATCTAGAATCCAAGTTGACTATTTCTAAGGAAAATTTGCCTAGTGCCCAAAACAAGATAAAAGATCTAGAACTTGGATATAATGTTATTAATGAAATCAAATTTGAATTAAAACTTGCCCATGAAGAACTAAACAACTTTAAGGGAATTGAAAATGAACTAATAAAAGTTAAAAATGAAAATTCAACCCTTAAAAACCAAGTCACTCAACTTGAAAGCTACAAACAAAAGTATGAGTGCAAATTTACCCAAGGTGAAGAGAAATTTGAAAAAAATTTTAGATTGGGTAAATCACAAAGAGATAGGACGGGTCTTGGATTTGATAGGTACACTTCACATGACCCTAACTTCACGAACACATTTGTGAAAGGTGAGTCCTCATTCTTTAGCACTCATTCTTCCTTGCCCATGACTAAATGTAATTATTGTGGCATTGAAGGGCATTTTAGGTTTGAGTGCAAACTAAGAAGAAGCCATGTGTCTAAAACCCATTTATAAACCCAAGGAAGTAGAATCAAACTCTATGAAGGGTAAGACATTAAAAATCAAGGAAGACTCTAAGAAGACTAAACAAGTCAAACCAATTAAAAAGGAGTCTCCTAAGATAGATTGTAAAAAGGTTAAACAAGTTAAACCAAATATAAAAGAATCTATCAACAAAAAGCTTCTCAACCTATCTCCCTTAAATCAACACATGAAAGAACTTAAAAAAAAAAAAAATTGCAAAGTTAAATTTAAAATTCAAAAGTCAAATAAAGGGAGGAAATAAGAAGAAAAGAAAAATGAATCAATCCCCTAAGAAACAAACTGACAAACCTCAAAAGACTTATCACCAATCTAAGCTAAATATAGTCAACTCTAAATATCATGGTGATAAGTCCAAATTAAACATTTATCAAGTCAAATTTCCAAAAGTAGGTGGGACTTCTAAGATAGACCTCAAAGATCAACCCTCTCAAGACCTTAGGTGGATTCCTAAAGTTAGATACTTAGACAAACCTTAAGGCCTTGAACCTTCTTGACCAACCTATCCTTTATAGTTAAATCATTTTGTTGGTCATGTTACATTTGCATTTTGTTCTTTCATAGTTACATTTCTTAAAATGCAATGTTTATTTGTGATCAATTGATTTTGTCTTCTTGCACCATACTAGTTAAATATCATGGTTTTCACAATCATTTGATTATAATTTCATCGTGTTAGATTTGCTTTTTGCTCACATTTAGTTATATCTGTTGCAATGCATCTCTATATATGTTCAATTGATTATGGTTCCAAAAGCTTTCATAGCTAGATCTTTCATAATCGATTGATGTTGAAAAGTCATTTGTTTGGATGTCATAATAAGATTCTTTTTGAAAAACAAATGATTTGAAACAATTTGGATTTTCCATTGATTTCTAAGTTATACTTTCATATGGAAAATTATTGTTTTGAAAAGATCAACTTGTATGTTTTCCAAATAAGATTTAAAATGCAAGCTGAAAAATGATTGAGCCTCATTGAAAAGATATGAAAATCAAAATTGTTTGTGTTATCTTCAAAATTATCCTCTTTATGCTCATTGTTGGATTTTGTTTATTGAAATGATTTGAAGATTGTATGAATGGAAATGCTTTAAAACATCATTAGTTATAATCATCAAAGCATGTTCCATGTTCTCGTTTCCTTATGTATATGGTTATATTAACTTAAATGGAAATGAATAAGGTTTCAAGCATTTTGCTTCTTTGTTCTTCTAGTTACATTTTTCTTTTGTTAGCAAATTGAATTGTATGATTTGTGGATCATGAAATAGATTTGCATTCTATACCTAGTCTTGTGCATATTTTCTATGCATAGTGATAATGTTTCATGATTCTTATAGTACTTTTGCTAGAGTGAAGATTTTCTCTATGCAAATGTCTAATAGTTCCATGCATGGTTGTGATCTTAATTTTATTTGAAGACACCATACTAGAACTCTAAAATCCATCCTTGTGCTTTATAGTCTTTATTTAAAATGGATGGTTATGTTATTGACCATGTATGTCATTTTATTTTTGTGCACGTTTCAATTTCATATTTGTGTTTATGATCATATGAATCTCTCTAAAGTCCATTCTTTGTGTTTCATAGTTATGTTCATTGTTTATGATGGATGGATGTTGAGTTCATATGATACATTTTATAAATTGCTTGCATATTTAAGCTTTATGTTACAAATGCAATTTCTCATGCTCAGCACTATGCTTTCTAGTGATATTTTTATAAGTGATGAATATTCATGATGCTTAGTGAATTTTGTGTTTGTCACATCCATGTTCTTTTCATGGTTTTCTAATTTGTTTGGTATATTTAAAAAAAAAAATGTGATAAATCTTGGGAACATTGAATTGAACTTTCACTTTTGCATCATATCTCTCATGTTTGCCTCCTCTAATACATATTTATAGTTATTTTCTTGAAGAGGTTGGCTTCGTGATAGTTGAACTTCATTTCATAATCCATGTTCTTTATAGTCATACTTTATGAAATGATGTTAATTCACATAGCATATGATTTTCAAAAGTTAAACATGCTTATGCTGTGATTAGTACCACCAGTCTCATGGATTTCTCTGTTTTGAAACATATATATTAGTTACATGATTTCAAAACCAATACAGAGTTTTTGCAGTTTTAAAAATATTTTACAATCCATGATTTTAATATGATTGGTTGTATCCTTAACATGTTCATCATTGTGGAATTGATTTAATACTTTGGATACTACACCTTGATTCAATCCAAGTTGCACTCATATTGGTATATCTATTTAAATCTTTGGAAGTTTAATGATTCAATCCAAACACTGTTCTAATGCTTCTATCTTCACCACATGAAGCTTGATTCATATACTTGGTTGAATCTCAAGTTGTTGTCCTCCATTACATTTAAATCTCTTTTGATCTTGTCTATGTTTTGGATTCACCAAGTCTTTTAATTCAAAAGAATTTGTTGTAAAAAAAAAAAAATCTGAACTTTACCAGAAACCCACAATGACCACTCTTGTGCTCTTTATTGGCATATTAGTCTGATAGTCAAGTTGTGTGGAAATTCATTTTGCATATGTTTTTGATAGGTATATATTGTGAAATGCAAATTTGAATGAGATGTAATGAGTTAAAAAGCTTTTTCAATTGAATGTTCCATCTCATATTTTTCAAATCAGTTGCTTTGTCATTTTGAAAATAAATATGATTCGAAAAATGAATTTTCCATGGATTTTAAGTTTTTTTTACCTCAATGGAAAATTATGCAATTGATGTTCATTTTGGGCTTTGTTAACTTACATACTTTTAAAATGAAATTTTCAATTGGTACTCATCTATTCATCATCATGCCTTTCCATGAGTAGCAACATTTTGAGAAATTTGATCAATGTGAGCTTTAATAGTTATATTTGAGAAGTAACTCCATAGTTACATGCCTCCCATCTTCTTCATGCACTACATAGGGATATTCATTGTCATCATTTTGACAAAAGAAGAGAATAATGTTGACGGGGAGTGTAGACATCTCTAAGATGATCAAATGAGAGTTTATATTTTGAGGATCATGGAGATACGTATATGGATAGGATGAATATTTTTTTGTATTTTGAAAACAAATCAATTTTTATTTGAGAATGCATTAACTTTCATAGGTACATCTTTATGTACTTCTCATATTGCCACATCCATGAGCTTTTAGTTTTAGTATTTTTCTTTGATATGGATGTTTTTATTGAGGATCATCACTATGTTTTGTGATGTGATTTTGTTTTGTTTTGTGTAATGATTTTGCAAGTCATATGCTTCTCTATTTGTAGACTTCCTAACTTTGACTTGTTTGGAATGCAATGTACCCAATTCATCATTTGGATTATAATCACTTAGTTTGATGATTGAATACATTTGGTGATATTTTCTTCAGTTATATTTTATTGATCACCATTATCATATCTACTTACTTGTGGTCATAGTCATATATCGATATATGCACTTGTGGATATGATTGCATTCATTCTCATGACATTCATTATGCCTTTGTAAGTTAAATTTTTCTAAAGACTGAATGTTATGGTTTTAGATTTTACTTTCATTGGTATCATTTTGAGTTTTAGACTTGAACTTTCAAAATCTAAAATATATAATGCGTGTTCCTATTATATGCTAATGAATGGATTAATTTTGTTTGGAACTTCATGCATTTCTCATAATCATTACATGTGCTTTATATTTATATTATTTTGTTAAACTAATGATTATGCAGGTTCATCACTAAGCTTAAGTGATGAAAAAGGTCAATGAAAATGAAATTTCATATGATCTTTATTGAGTTCATGATCTTCAATCGCTTGGTATCTTATGAAGGTCTTAGAGAATCCTTAACTGAATTCATGGAATTGATGTGGACCTACTTAGTTGATTTATATAGTTCAATTCCCATTTAGCATGATTGAATCACTTTATAGTTGAATCTTTTGATATCATGCTTGCTAATATCCCCTCTTGCTTATAGTTAAACTTGTTCTAACTAATGCTACCATGATGTGCTCAAATTGTAGAAAAGGTCTAATTCTTTCTTTGAACCCATCTCTCTCTCTCTCTCTCTCTCTCTCTCTCTCTCTCCATACCCCGTATGTTTAGTCTTGGAAAATCTCTTTGTCAAATTCGTGACAAAAAGGGGGAGAATAAGTATGGACTCTTCAATGGGAAAGAAACTTCTAAGGGGGAGAAGAGAATGTGTTTGGATCTAATCTAGATTCAGTTAAATATGATGTGTTTGGCTAATGATTAAGGGGGGCTTGCAATCCCACCATAGAATGTGTGTTCCTTGTCTTATGCAGGTATATCATTCAGATCAAAGCACATTCTCAGGGGGAGTAGTTAAAAGTCATGAGTCTTTACTTGAGTTGTAATTGTTGTATCCTATGTAAAGATCATGTACTTTTGTAATCTTGGTTGGTTTTGAGTCCATATGTTGTAAGTATATCTAGAATAGGTGTTTTGCCATGGAATTGACAAAGGGGGAGATTGTTAGTGCCACATTTCCACGAGCACTTATATTGTCGATTCCGTGTCAAAGAATTCAAAACCTTGCCTCTTAGAGTTTCACAAGGAAGATCAAGTTTGAAGTCAAAAGATCAAGTCTTGGAAGGCTTGAATTCATCAAGGAAGACCTCCATATGAGTGACAACCTATTCAGGTAAATGAGACCCCAAACCAACCAAGAGATGGCCCTAAAAACCCTTAGTTTAATGGCTTATTTAATAGGTTTTTAGAAAATGTTTTTGGGCCTTTTCAAGACTTAAAACTGGTCCTAGAGGTCGGCTAACCGCCATGTCTCACGGTCACCTTGCGGTTACTTTTCCAAAAGCTTAATGTACATTTTTCTGTGAAAAATCGGTTACCTTGCGGTTACCTAGCGGCTAGCCTCTTTGCCCACCGACAGCTTACCTAAAACTAGCCGTTTATGACCGTTGGGGTAGCGGCTAACCGCGGATTTGAAGGGGGCTAGCCCCCAAGAGCCGTTAGAGGGCCGTTTGAGGATTGTTTATAAATAGAAAAGGCCCCAAATCATTCCAAGTCTCTCCAAGATCATGAAAGCTCATGTCCTAACCATGGTGCATCATATTTGAGCTCTCATAGATCATTTCACACACACTATGAGCTTGTATTGGCAAATCTAAGAGCTTCATTAGCTCAAGGAAAGTGTGATGTGTGAAAACCATATCATCTAGGGAAGAACTTGAGCCATCAAAAGTTAAAATCCATATCCCTAGATCAAAGACCTCTTCCCTTGATTGAGCACAACAGTGGAGCATCATCATCAATATCAAGGAAGCATTGCAAGAGGCATAAAAGATTGGAGCTACGGTGACAAGCTTCGAAGAGCATCCTCTAGACTTCATCAAAGGGGTAAGTGGCAACCTCCAGATTTTGTCAAAAGAGGCAAGTGTTCTTCTCCCTCACTTCATTCAATTCAGAGCATTGTAAGAGTGATTTATTTCTTTGTGATTTAACCACTATAAAAATTATAGAGGGGAGTAGATCTTTGTGGTCGAACCTCGTAAACAAAAGAGGGGAGTAGATCTTTGTGATCGGACCTCGGTAACAAAATTGATGTAGAATCAGTACTTGTGTAGTTTGATTCTTCATAGTGGAACCAGGGGACTGTGTGACCCTTGAGAGTGGATGTAGGTCTGTGTGACCGAACCACTATAAATCCATTGTGTCAATTTCTCTATCTCTATCACCTGTACAGGATTTACATATCTATATTTTGTGGAGATTAATAAGGATACTATTTCATCATTGAGTTTTATTGACACACATGCACTTGTGCGAAAACAACATTGAACATATTGGTAAATCATATATTGTTTAGCACACACTCTTTTACATACATTCACTTGAGCACCTTGGTTACATAGTTATTTTTACATTGATGTGAATCACAAGTGAATTTGTGAAGAGTGTCTTACACACGCTCGTGCTTATTAACATGAAACTAATTGTCATATCTTTGATTGTTTAAGCATTCACACATTGAACACATATTCCGCATAAGTTGTATTCTTAAATGTGTTCATTGTGTTCTTTGTCCTAATTGGGATTAAAATTGGACTGAGATATTTTTTAATTGGCAAAGAATTTTAATTAGTCCTATTCATCCCCCCTCTAGGACTTGTTCATTGGCCCTAGGCGCACTTTCAAGGCCAACAGTCTTGTTTTCAACAAAACATGGTTTGAACTATAATCCCAATTATTACCTCACTTCCCAGTCTCCGATCATAATGGAACCTATACCATTAGATTCTACATTCCACGAGCTTTCCAACGGTATATGGCTCGCAAAAATCTAAAGAACGGTTCAAAAGTTACGGCCATTAGAATTCTGCCTTACATCATTCAAATAATGAGAGGTCAAACTCTCAGAGGGAGAGTTCAAACTCTCAATCCAGGCCAAATCACCTGAGGGATCGAATGTTCGAACATCTAGGAGGGGCGTTCGAAGTTCATCGTGCCACTCCATTCTCTCGAGAGTTCCAACATTCGAACGCTTGGAAGGAGCTTTTGAACTTTCATCACAAGCCATTCTCCCGTGGGCTCAAGAATTGGAGCGTTCAGGAGGAACGTTCGAATGTTCGAGCGCAGAACGACTAGTGCTTGCCCCAAACCATTTCTACTTCATTAGAAACCCTTCCAATGGTTACACCTACATGAAAATTGTGCCTCCATGCTCTCCTCCAATCCACAGTCCTTTCCATGCATTGAAACATCCTAGATTTACCAATTACAATTTAAACCAATCCAAACCCTAAACCTAATGTGGCATGTTATCCCCCAAATCAAAATCCGAAATAACTTGGCATTTGGGTATATTATCATTTGATTAATATCAATCAAGAAAGCAAAGGATTCATGTTAAATTATATATTGCATATCTACTTGCAAAGGAGAAACCTTTTACCACGAAATCCACGAATCTAACCCAGCCTAACACAACCTAGAACGCAAAGGAGAGGAAAAGAAAGAAAAAGATCAAGAACGACCCAAATCTAACCAAAAGAGATGATGATTGAAAAGATGAAGATGAGAAGAGCTTACCCAAACTAATATTAAATGAAAGAGTAGATCGAAAGGATGAAGATGAGCGGTTCGGATTGCGGAAATGATCTCTTATGGAGGGAGTCCTGGAGTTTTTAGAAGTGAGGAAGAAGAAGAGGCTTATGAAAACCTTCATTCATTGCAGAGAAAAGAAAAGGGATTAGGGTTAATCTTTGCTTAAGAAGAAGGGAAGAGGAAAAGACTCAATTGCCCTTAAGTGGGTTCGGAGAAGGAATGGACTATTTGGAGGGTTTCTGATTGTCAGATCGCAATAAGCCAAGAGACAAAAATGATCAGAGCGATGAGACCTTTCCAACGAACCCAAAATCTAGGCGAGTGGAATTTTCTGGAATAACACTCAATTTTCCCTAAATTGTAAACAACTTCCCTAGTTAGGGTCAAATGCGCTCAAAGTCACACGAAACTCCGCAAATACTATTCTAATGCTAAAAGAATCTCTCTTAAGGTCTAAACCCACATAAATAACTAACAATACAATTAATTAGAATAATAACAAAATAAACGAGTCAACGGACCTGCTATTGGGCCCAACTGACCCAGACCTTACATTGGTCTGCTCACAATAGATTAAGATGGTTGGAATGGCTTCTCATGTTGCCCATTTGTCCTCTTGAACTCCAACTCTCAAGTAGTTCAAGCATTTCTCTTCTACAGAGCATCTGTGCTTAAAAAAAACTGTAGAGAGGCACAAACATTCTACAAAACATATTGTACTCGTTATCTTTTGTTCAAAATGTCTTTAATCCTATAGTTTGATGATTTTTTGGCCATACATAAACTCTTTATATTTTCTAGGATTGAGCAATCAATTTCATTCTACAAAATCCTTATATTCATACATGTTTTTATCTGTTTAATTTTTATCACAATTTTTTACTTACATACTTGAATCCTAACTATAATTTTACCATGAGATTTTCAAGGTATCTATTATATCTTTATTTTTTATTCTATTTTTTTTCTAGAATTACACATATTGCATATCATGGAGCAAATTGGCTTATATCGGGTTTGTACATGAGTTTTTTTGTAGGCTTGAAACAGATAACTACTTATTCAAGAAATAAAAATCATCTGATTCAGTATGTCACTGAATCAACAATATTGCAAAGTATTTCTAATAATTTAAATACATGTAAATGAGACATTTGTACAAGTATCAGTGTCTACAAGGATAGACTGCATTTTTGTATATGTATATAATAAAAAATAATATATCTCCATTGTCACGACCCCGGACCGGGACCCCGTCCTAATCCGGCGTCGCGGCGTAGTGGGCCAGAAAATTCTGCCCCGCAAGCGTTGATTTGTTTCCCACAGGTTTCCGCTGTGAGGATTCCACACGAATCACACACATTCTACCCATTTGCAGAAGCGTGTAGCAAATGCTCTATCAAATCACTTTCGATAAGAGAAACTTTAAATGCATTCATAGACTCATTTCAGAGAGAGAAAACATTACTAGCATACCCATAGTTATGTTAAACTTTACATCACATCTAAAAGTAAAGTTAAGTTTAACAAGTTCCCCAAAGGAAATAAGCCAACATTGGCTAATCACAAAATCCCAAAATAATAACTGAAAGATTCCCAAAATGTTTCGCCTCTTGCCCCAACACGATGCCTACATGACATCGTTAGGCTACCAGTCTTGTCCAACGGGCTGCGCACCTACGATCTCCTCGCACTCCTCCTTAGGGGCAACGTTACCTATATCTGAACACCAAAATGAAGGGTCAGACATGACGGTCTGGCAGGTAATTGAATCAAATAAACCGTGCTATAAATCATAGATTTACAATTGATAAAACAAGTACGGTGAAAAGAATCGAATACAATAAATAGTTCAAAACAACATCCCTTATGAAACCACATAATAAATCACGACGCACATTTGAATAAACCTTGGCAACCACACGAAGCTACATTCTCTGTCACATGAGGTAACAAGAGCACTCGCAATAGAAATTCTCTGTCACATAAGGTGAAAGGAAGCACGAAAATATGACCCAATAGAGCTGGGCATCACTTACGAGTCCCGCCGCGGAACGGGCTAAATAACATGCACGATAATCCAAATTGCAGTTGGCACGAAATATTTAAGGACCCAAGGCAATTGATCAAACCGACAAGGTCGTCCAAGCTGAGTGGTACCGACAAGAAAACAAATACACACTACTTTTCGAAATCATGCTTGCTATGTTTAAATTCGGGAACTACTCACACTATTTCAAGAACACACGTTGTTTCACACTAATTCACGAATAGTAGTCCCGACACGATGTGTATAAAACACAGTTCACACACTAAATCACAAAACGAGATTTTAGAAATCGCACGTACATTTCACAACACTCAATCAATTCCTTGAAACCATAACCATTGAATTAGTATACACTTTGAGCTCCCATGTCGTTCATTCGTTTAGATGGTGCCCAATTTTTAACGACATTCAAGATATCAATGTGTATGCATCAACTAGGAAGGGCCCAAAAGGAATTGGAAATTGAAAACCTCACTATTCTCTTCATTTCAGAAATCTGGGCACAGTCGGTCACCTGTCGGTTGGCCGTTGGCTAGCTGACCCTGAACATGTCGGTTAGCTGAGTGTTGATAGAGAGCTAACCGTCCCATCAGGTCAGGAAAACAACATTATGGATTTGGAACTGAGGATGTTCGGTCACCTGTCAGTCGATCGAGGCCCCCAAGTTCTGTCAAATGCAACATTCTAGAAATGGAACTGGGATGGCTCGGTCACCTGTCGGTTGGCCTGTCGGCTAGCCGACCGCTGACCGACAGCTGACCGACCAGCTGCGGGGATGCATTTCTAGATGTTGTTTCAGTCCTTCCTTTCCCACATCAGTTCTCCTTATAACTCCTCTTTTCCTGCACGAAAATGAGCCTAAATGTTCCTCCCATTTTCATCAACCACTTATCGAAAACAGTATCCCAAAATTCCTCATCCAAACCTCATACAAATTCAAGTTTCACATTCTAGCAATTGAAGCATAAAAACCCCAAATTAGATAAAGCAATTCTAAAGCAAAATTCCATGAAATAAGTCCCAACATATGACAATAAAACATGTGTTTAATAAACTAACATTGAACCCAAATAAGATTTGATCAATGGAGATTTAGAAATTAGAGCTCAACTCATATTTACAAAATCATTGCATGCACAATTACATTCATTCAATTACTTGCCTTGGGTAGAAAAGCACTCAAGAAAGTCTCCCCACACACCTCTTTCTGCAGCTGAACTCCAGTCTACAAAAGCCCCATGAAAAACCTCCACAAAATTCGAAATCAAAGGAGTCCTCAAAGAAACCCCTTGCATGCAAGAAAGAAAACTTCCTAAGGTTTCAATAAAACCATGATTGAAAGGGTGAAGCCATTGCATACCTCTAGAAGCTCTAACAATGAAGAACAACCTCAATGAGAAGGTGAAGTCAGCTGAAATTCTTTGTAAAAGGCATCAAAAGAAAGCTTGAGAGGTGGGAAAGGGTATGGCACACTCAAAATTCCATTTAGATCAAGGAAGGTCCAACATGCAAAAGGAGAGAAGTAGTGAAGAAGGCTGGTTTTTCCTTTCAAGGCTCTCAGCTGGTGTTGAATGAGTGAAGAAGAAAAAGAAGGAACTCACGTGGGTTTTGTTTTTTTTTTTTCTTTTTTGGTTCTTAAGTTGGGTGGGGTGTGGGCCCCACTAGGCCATGTGGTTCAAGGGTTTAAAACTCCCTCTTCTGGGTCTCGGATGAGATTGACCAAAGAGAGAAAAATGATTGTCGAAATATCTAGTTTCCAAGAAGTATAATTTTGGCACATTTTTGGAATTTCGAAATTCATGCACAAATTTGAGGTGAAAAGACCGTTTTGCCCTTTTTGCTGAAAAACATGACTTCGGGGTTCAATTACATACGGAGAAATTTCCAAGGTTGTTAAGAATCAAAAATACAAATTCAAAAGATAAAAAATCGATATTTTTCAAAAACCAAAAATTCAGATTCCCATACAAGCACGTGATGCACGGGCCACCCCAGGCCTGGCCAAACCTAACTCAACGTCCTCAAAATTCCCCAAAGCTATTCAAAATGCTAATCTAGCTGGAAATCCAAGCTAATCGTCCTCTAACCCCACTTACTAACTGATGGACTCGTCTTTTCTTGCCTTCCTCCGCCCTGGGTCCGCCAGGGTGCGGCGGGGCGAAGAAAAAAGCGAATATCAACATTTTGTACGGGTATGCCAGATTTTCTATTCTACTTGGAATTTGAAATGCTAATTCGAAGATTGACCTTCACAAGTAGAAAGGAAATGAAACTTTTTTTTCTAACTTTCCATTGAATAAATATTTTAAGAAAAGTGACAGATTTAGAATGCCGTGAGAGGCGATTTTGTTTCGTTTGCCGTGAAAGGTGGTTTTGTGCCGTAGAAGGGAATTTTGCTATGAAAGGCGATTTACAAATCTTATCAATAATGAAAGACAAGAATTGTGATTTTTTTTGTCTCTTTAAAAAATACAAAATACAATAGAAGAGGAAGAAAGAGGGATTTGACTTCTCAGGAGATTGTGGGGACTTGTTCAGATTGACTGTCGCGAGTCATGTATGGGCTCCACGATCGCCCTTCAGATGAGAACACTTGATACTTTAGTTCACTTGGCTTGGCTTGGACCTCGGATTTTTAGAGGACAAAGACCAAGGGAAGGTCTAATATCCAATAAAAAACCAGGTAAACGGGCTAAAAAGCCACATCTAGGCCATGTTGGATAGAAAAAGAGGGGAAACTTTGGGGGGGTGGCCCCCCAAGGGACTTCAATTACCTCGTAGTATTTGCAGTAGAGTTTTTTCAAAGTAAGAGAGCTCCTTTATGCAGAGACTTTTCAGGATAATTTTTCAGGGCCCTTCGGACGAATTTTTCAGACCCTATTTTTCAGGGCCCTTTGGAATGACCGCCTATTTATAGGCTTTTGGTGGCCATTAGGAGGGTTTATGGGCATTGATTGCATTAATGCTCCATGATGGGAGGAGTTACAAGATTTAGTTTCATAATTTTGTAACTCCTTTTTCTTGGATTTTGATTGGTCGATAGAGAATAATGGGCATTTAATCTCCATGATGATGGGGGTTTCATGATTAATTACCATGTTTAAACTCCATAATGATAGGAGTTACATGGTTAATTGCCATGATTAATTGGACTTGTGACTCCCATTTGCTTGTTTCTGATTGGGCCGTCCAGAATAATGAGTTAATGACCGTAATAAGTTGTCATAAAAAGGTCATTTAACGTCATTAATTGGTCGCTGAGTCGCTTGAAGAGTCGCGGGCCGCGCTGCATCTTTTGGAATTCTTCTTGCGATGATCATCGATGGATCTGCATGTTGTTTGATGTCGGATGACAATGCAAATTCAGCCATTGGTTGATACCAATGGGCTAGCAACATCTGTCCAGTCGATTTCACGATCGGTCGGGCAGAACGTGTACTTTCTTAGTCTGCCGGTTGGCGATCTTGGAGTGTCCGATGATGATCAAATGATTTCGATGGTAGATCCGTGATGTTGACGAAGATCGAAGGATATTATGCCTCAAAAATCAAAATTTGAGAAAATCACTGGGGCCAAACATCGCAAAAAGCGAAAAGAATCGAAAAAAGGACACTTTCCGCGAAATTCCGGCAACCTGGACTTCCAGGGTCACCGGCGACCATGCACCCATGGTCGCTGGCGACCATGGGGCCGGCGACCTTGGGCCATGGTCACCGGTGACCATGGGCCAAGGTCGCCAGAGACCATGGGGGTTTTGCCCCTTTTTCGGTCGCCGTTCGGTCGCTGTTTCTCGGCCGTTTTTCGTGCTTTTTTTGCTTCTTTTTCCTCCTGTATTTTTCTTGACATTTCTCGTCATTTATTGGCTTTATTCCACTGAAGAAAACCTATCAAGGAGTCTTGCAAATCTGGGCACAAAGTTTCCTATTTTTGGAAAAGCCGAAGACTTGGTAGCCGATTTTCCGCCAAGAGTTGAAACTAGGTCGAACGATGTCGAAATGACCTGAAACTTGACGTAAAGCTTCCTGAGCATTAGATAGACCAACCATGAGCTTTTATTTGAGTTTTGAAGCTGTTTGGGGTCCCGTCGATGCTAGACTTGATTTCACCGTACGAAAGATGTTGAGCTTTGATGTACGGTCACCCGATGTCCGATTGACCTGAAATTTGACAGGTTGCCTATTGGAGTCATTTTGAGACGATCCATTAGCTCAATTTTGGATGCCATGGTCCCGAGGAGCTCCGCAGCTGATAGGCTTGATTTTGCTTCCAAGCGTCAAAGCCAGGTCAAACATTGTCAGAATGACCTGAAATTTGAAGTGCAACCCTTTAGAAGCCTGTAAAAGCTACTCATGTGCTTTGTTTGATGAGTGGCGGCATCGGAGGTTCTCGCAGCCGAGAGGCTTGATTTCGCCTTTCGAGAGTTGATGGAGGGTCAAACGGTGTCGGTTTGACTTGAAATTTGGCGTAGAGCCTTTTGGAGGTATTTTGAGACCATCCATAGGCTTTGATCAAAGATTTGTTATCTTCGACACTGTCACCGACGGGAGCTCCCGCTCAGCTGTTGGAGGATTAAAGTTAGGACAATTGGTGTCGAAATGGCCCGAAACTTCATATGTACCTCTTTTTTGGCTATTTTGAAGGATTTTGCAGTTTTTGTTTGATTCTAACAAGATCTAATGCTTGAAGCAACTTTGCCTGTTTGTAGTAGGATGTGGCTCCATGTAGCTTTTAATGTTGAGGAGGCTAAGTGACATTTTTGGTGTCAACAAATGCCCCCTCGAGGTACAGCGACGGATTGTATAGCTTTTGTAGTCGATGTGCCTCGAAGAAAACTTTGAAGGAGAACTTCTGACTTGACCAAGAGTCTCTGAGCGTTTTTCTCTTGATAGAGTAGCCTTTTGAGTTTCCAAAGGGATTTTATGGCACTGAAAGAGATCACGTACCATCTCAAGGAAAAATTTTGAAAATGACATTTGGATTGGGTTTTTGGGTTTTGGATTTTCTTTTTTACCTTGTGAACCTAAAGGCTTTGTGTGGCGCATCAGGTGGTCAAAAAGGTTTTTGGTTTTTGACCTTATGACCTAACAAGCTGTATGTGGCAGGTTAGGGGGTCGGGTTTTGAATTTTGACTTTGGTCTTGTAACCTAACATGCTGTATGTGGCAAGTTAGGAGACCGGGATTTGCTTTTCGGTTCTGGCCTTGTGACCCAACAAGCTGTATGTGGCAAGTTAGGGGACCATGGTTTGGTTTTTTGTGGAATGTCAATTTCAAGGTTTTGGCTTAATTTGGTTCATGATGTGGGATGGTTTGGATTTTTTGAAACTAATGAGGCTTGGATTTTTTTTTTTGTATAGTCCAAACAACTCAAAGGAGGCATGAAACCATTTTTGTATGATCTTGGTAAGAGGAATTTTGACTAAAAGCCACTTTTAGTGCCTAAGTGGTCAAACCTAGCTCATGTGGGCTAGCCCATGGGACCTTAAGCTTTAAAGATGGCTCAGATCTCATGTGGTGTCATTCTTGTAAAGAATATATAAAGATATCTCTTTTTTGTTGAGAATATCTAAAAATATTTACTTGGAGAGAATCTCTCAAGTTTCCTTGATTTTAGGAGAGATTTTCTCAAAATATCTTTCTTTGGGAGAAAGTTTTTCATTATCTCTCTTTTTTTGGAGGGAATTTCTTAAAAGATCTCCTCATTGGGAAAGAATATCCCGTGATCCCCTTCTTTCAGGAAGTTTGCTAATTTGTAGCACTTACGTCCTTTCTTTTCTCCTTCTTTCCACTTTTGGTTTGCTTTCTTCTATAAAAGCAAGGTGGCTGGATCTCTTGTTGCTATTGCTCTCTTTTTGCAAAAAATCTTCAAGAGTGCTCCAAGATCAAGAACTCTTCTTCTTCTTCAAGGATCTTCAAGTCGTTTTCTTCTTCTTCTCCATCAATGGCTTCAAGTAAGTTTTCTTTTCTTAAGAAACCCCAAGTAGAAATAGAAAAATGCTTTCTTTCTTTCCTTTTCTTTTCTTTTTTCTTTCTCTCTATTTTTTTTTCTTTTTCACGGGCATTTTTTTTTCTTTTTTTTTTCACACGTTTTTTTTTCTTTCTTTTTTTTTTTCCTTTCTCTTTCTTTCTCTTTTTCTTTTTCTTTCACGGTTTTCTCTCTTTTTTTTACCGTGTTTTTCTTTTGTTTTTTTTTTTTTTTTTTGTGGCCAAACTGTCATGGTCGTAAGGCCATGTGGCCTGTGGGAAAAATTCTTTTTCTTGTTTTTTTTTTTTTTTTTGAAAAGAGATTCTCTTTTTTTTTTTTTCTCTTTTTTCCTCCTTTCTTTCCCGAATTTTGAGACGCGCATGCATGACAACTTTCCTTCTATGCATTTTTTTAGAGAATGGAATTGGAAGTATGATAGTGCACACCTGGAAATCTTTTGCAAGTCTTGGGATTTGGAGCTCGTAGCAATGTTGAGCCCCTTCTTCGCCTTGCGGAGATTTTCTAAGGAGCTTTGTAAGTTTTGGATTCTGGAGCTCGTAGCAATGATGAGCCCTTTTCTAGTCTTGCGGATATTTGAGAAGATTTGGTTTGATCTCGTAGCAATGTTTGACTTCAAAACTTCTTCGAGAATTTTCCATTGATTATGAGCTTGCAGCGATGTTGAGCCCATCTTCAAGCTCTTATTTCTTTCGGGGTGTTTCCCTTTTCTTCGGAATTGCCCCGGAACTATGCCAAAATTTCGCTAGAATTTTTTAGCAAAATTCTGTCATTTTGATGATTGATTTTCTCTTTTTCCATCCTTTGCAAGTAGTTCCTCTAGAACAAACAAGGGTAAGAAGCCCGTCATTGATGCGCCTCGCCGTTCTACCAGATCTTCTAACGTGGCCGTACAGCAAGCCTGGGAGGAGGTCCAGTATGTTGAAAGGAACTTGGAAGAGTGTGACTCGTTGAACTGAGATGAGATGAGGCAACGTTTGATCGCCCTCAAGGATGAGGAGTTTTATAAAATTATGGTAAGCAACCGTTCCTGGGTCACGGACGATCAGAGCATTGTGCCCAAGCCTACCTTCTTCTTTGGTGATGCAGTCCCCGACGATTCAACATACCAAAGGAGATGTTTTCAGTTCTCTTACACAGTTGGTGGTGAGAAGAGAATTGTTTCTACCCGGTCGACCTTTGATCGGACTATCTCGATCATGAGCCTTTCCTCCACATGCTCAAAGAGAGAAGATCCTCCAAGCTGGGTGAAGAGGACAAACGTGATCAAGACCGGGGTTTTGTTGGCGGCCCTTCTGGTTTTGCAGAGAAGTCGCCTGCCCGTATGGACATTTTGATGCCGACCAGGGCTACCAAGGTTCAGACCATCCTTCGATCGATTTGAGACTGGTGGGCCTTAGCATTTTCAAGGGCGATGGCAACAATTGGGTGAAGCTTTTCGACTTTGCGGCCGTTTCAGTGCTGACTCGAGTTGGGAGTTGTGGACTGATCGCATCCTACAGGTGGGCGGTGCCATTCTGAAGGAGGCTGAGATTTTTTACTCAGTTTGCTCTTTTCGGAAAACCCTGGTTTTCTCCGATGAGGCCTTCATGGCCATGCTGGAGTCGTTCCTTCCACAAACCAACACCTTCGTTGTCACGAATGGTGAGATTGATTTTTCTTTAAAGGAACTGAGAGCCATTACTGGGCTGCCTATCCTCGGCAATCTCTATGAGGAGTTCATGCCTATTGACAGCGTCCTTGAGGAGCAGTCTGAGGAGTTCAGGCTTTTGTACTGTCAGCTCGTCGCCTTTTACGATTTTTTTAAGGAGAAGGAGGGCTCAAAAGTCCTGTGTAGCAGTTGGAAGAGTGGTAGCCTTTTGTCTTCCAACTTCTTTGATAGCGGGGAGTCTTTTGAGAGTACGACCCAGGAAGCCAGGGCTAAGAACCCGGATTCGAAGAAGATCTCCACCATGCGAGGAAGTTTGAAGGAGCTCTTTGCAAGCACAGACGCCATTCATTTTGACATTGCGCTGCGGAGAGATCTCCCTGTTTACCTCACTTATTGGTTGGGTGAGGCTGTTTTTGCTGCAGGAGATGGTACGCACATCAGGCCGCACTGCATTTTTCTGGCTTGTCAGATGGCGTTTGGAGAGCGGCTTGCTTTGGTGCCTGCTCTTTACTCTTATTTATGCACCGAACTACAGGCTGCTGCTTTCCTGGTTCGGCTTGGGCTTCCCATGAACTTGGTATTTTCAGCCAATATTTTCTATTCGTGGAATGTATACCACTGTCCCGGTTTCCACCGATTGGGTGCTGCTCAGGACGATGATCCTTTTATGATTTAGTTGGCAAGAGGGAAACCTGTTTCCGAATCTCTCTTATCTGCCCGTTTGAGGATCCGACAATTCTGTGACATCGAGATGGGGCAGTCTTCAGTGAAGCTTTCTCCGAGCTTGCGGAAGAAGGCTTTTGATTTTGGTGTCTCCCGTGATTCGACCAAGGCAGGGTCGAGGAGACACTATTCTTTGACAAACGCGGAGAAAGCGTGGCTTTTCAACATATGTGTCGGCACGATGGTGTACCGTAGACATCTTCTCGTCGACATCCAGCCGTATGTTCCTTCGCGTTTTGCCATGCAGTTGGGCTTCTCCCAAGGCGTTGTTGGAGCGCCTTCGAGCAAGGTGAAGCGTTTTGGAGGTCTACAGGACGGGAGAAATGCATGGGCCTTTAATAGTGCGGAAGACACTACCGCCATGATTTCTTATCCTGAGTTACCCACTTTTCGGATTGCAGGCTTCACGAAGTGGTTCGTGGAGAGCTTTTCAACATACCGGGGGCTTTCCAAGAAAGAGCTTAATGTAAAGTAGTCTTCCGGGAAGGGCCTTAGGAAATCAGATGGCGTCCGCCGAGAAGAAGTTCTGGCTTTTCTTTTTGGAGAAAAGTATAGAATAGGCTTTCTCGAGGACCAGGACGTCATCAGATTGGGAGCTGCACAAGAGATACCTGGTGATATCTTGGAACGGCTCGCTCAGGAGGAGGCTGAGGTCGCCGTTTGAATACAAGCCGAGCGAGCAAAGGCTTCCATGGAGTCTACCGGCAAGAGCAGACCATCTGGTGAGGACTCTATCGAGAGGCCAAATTCCGATGGCGGGGCGGGTACTTCCAGCAATTCGTCTTGTCGGAGCAAAAGGAGAAGAGGACAGCGCCCAAGTAAGAGACAACACAAAAATTCTCCTGATCTGGAAATTCCTTCGAACCTTGCTGAGGAGGCATCAGGGGATGATGATGAGCCTCCAGAGAAGAGAAGCCGGGAAGAAAAGATCAGTAGTGATGGTATGACCCTTCTTCTCTTTTTCCGCTTCTTTCTTTTTTTTTCTGAGGCTTTTGTTTTTGATCTACTGCTTTTCTTTCTTTTGGCAGAAGATGATGATTTGATGATGCTTGAGGTTCTGGCCGATGAGGCGGTGATGGATCCGGTCATGGCATCTAAGGAAGAACCCAGAGATTCTGAAGTAGACCCAGAATCTCCACCTAGTATGATTTTTTTTTTGTTTTTTCCTTCTTTACCTCCACTTGCTGACATATTCTTTTGTTTCTTGCCAGCTGACTTGTTAGAGGATTTTGACGACTTTGAACCATCTATGGACGTAACTTTTGACGATGTTTCGGATGAGTTCATGGAGATAGAAAGCATTCCGCCGGTCGTCGAAGAAGGTAGATACTAATGGTCATTATATTGATTTTTGACAAGATCATATTCATACCTTTTTCATTTTTCATTGGTAGGTTGTGAGGCGACAGGAGAAGTTCCTCTATAATGTTCAGAGTCAGAGCAGGGGGTGCCCGCGGTTGATCCAGGAGTAGGGGCTTCTTCTACTAGTTTCGATGAGGCAGAGGCGAGTCCGCATGTTGATGTTCCTTCCCCAGCGGCTCCGATTGGAAAGAGCTTCTTGAGTACTCTTCCAACGGTGCCAGACACGGGCAGTCGACCAAGGGAGCATGGCGAGTCTTCATCTAAGCCATCCCGTCAGTTTGCAAGGAAGGTGTTGAATAGAGTCTTGAGCTTATGGGTCGAGACTCTCTCATCTGGCCATTTGAAAGCTGGCTTCAACATGATTAAGCATGTGCAGGACATTCTTGCTGATAGCAAAGAGGTCGGTCTGGACATTGCAAGTGCCAAGGCTTTTGTTGATGAAGTCATCACTCTAGGCAACAAGTGAAATGAGACCAAGAGCTTTCCAAATGGTGGCTTCTTCAACGAGATGTTTTTGAAGCCTTCTAGCGAGGTCAAATCCGAATTGAATGAGATCTCGCGGACTCGAAAGCAGCTCGTTTTGAAGAGGAACGTCACCGAGTTGGCTATTATCGAGCTGACACAGGACCAACATCGTCTTGATAGGGAGGTCACTGAGGCCAGACAGCGTCTTGAGTTATTGGAAGAACAAGCCGCTGCCAATTGGGCTGCTACTTTGAAGGCCCGTGATAGAGAGAGGACTCTCATTCGCCAAGTTGAGGAGGTTGACAGCAACCACCAGAGGAAGACTCAGGAATATGAACAATGACAAATTCTCTGGGAAGAGCTTCCTCGTGCTGAAGATGTATCGCGACGGCCTATGGCATTTTATGGGAAAATCCTAAAGAAACATGGCCTGGAAGCTTTGGAGGTTAAGGCCAAGAGTTTGCTTGAGGAGCTAAGTCTTTGGCCGAAGACCATGTCGAACTAGCCTCCTGATTTGTAACAAACTTTTTCTTCTTTTCTTTTGGTACCTCCATGTATAAACATTTTTTGGCGCCCTTTCTTTGTATTCCCTCGTTTCACTTAAATTCCCTTTTTTTTTATGAAAGTAAGTAAAAGTTGGATGGGAATGTTTGTTTGAGAATTTAATCAAAAGGTTGTCATTTTGTGAAAATCTTTTGTCAAAGGTTTGTTTTGGGCATGAAAGCCAGATTTTGTGGCAAAAAGCCAGGTTATTTGAAGGCTTGAAATCCGAATTTTGGATGGCGTGAAAGCCGAATTTTGGATGGCGTGAAAGCCAAAATTTTGTTTGTGGCATGGAAGCCTGTATTTGGCATGAGAGCCGATTTTTGTGGCGTGAAAGCCAAGTTTTGGTTTTGTGGCATGGGAGTCAAATTTTTTTTGTGGCATGGAAGCCGGTTTTTCTTTGTGGTATGAGAGCCAAATTTTGTTTATGGCATGGAAGCCAGTTTTTGGCATGAGAACCGATTTTTTTTTTTTTTTTTTTTTTAAACCAAGTTTTGTTTTGTTGGCATGGAAGCCAGATTTTTTATTTTTGGCATGAAAGCCAGGTTTTGTTTTGTTGGCTTGGAGGCCAAATTTTTTGGTTTTTGGCATAAAAGCCAGGTTTTTGGTATAAAAGTCGAGTTTTTTCGTTTTCAAAGTGCAAGTATCGACTAAGAGTCGCCTCCCTGCTGAATAGTATTGCAAGTATCGATGGAATGTCGCTTCCTTGCTCATTCGGTTGAGGGTATCGATGGAATGTCGCCTCCTCGCGGATTTTGGTCCAAGTATCGACTGAATGTCACTTCCCTGCTTTTTTTCAAAAATTTTGTTTTGTGGGTATCAATGGAAGGTCGCCTCCCCACGATTTTTGAAATTTGAGGTTTTTTCGAACCTTTATTTTAGTTTTAAAATTTGGGTTGTGGATATCAACTGAAACGTTGTGTCTCCACGATTTTTTTTTTTTATTTTGCAAGTATCGACGAGGTGTTGCTTTCTTGCGATTTGAGGTTTTGGAAGTATCGAATTGGGTTCGCATCCTACCGATTGTTGGGTTTTGTGTGAGTATCGACTAGATGTCACTTCCCCACGGTTTTTTTTTCTTTTTTTTGAAAAACCTTTTTTGTTTAAAGACACGAGGGTCGTAAATTTTAACTCAAAACCATTTTTGATGGTAAAAGTCGGGGTGGACTAGGGTGGAAATCACTGAGTCCTGATTTTTGTTTCAAACCATGAATTTTTGGGTTCAAGGATCGAAAGTTTTGGTCAAGTTAGGGAAGAGGCTCCTAAACTTGGATCTTGGGTTTGACTTTTTTTTTTTTCGAACAATGAAACATTGAAAGTAAACATTGTTTTGGGTTTTTAGAAATTTCAACATAGGGATGAAAACTCTAAAAGGGGTGGGTTTGACGAGCAAGTACCTAGGAATAGGCTTTGGCCATGCAGGCATTGCTCTGACCTGTTGTAGGAAGTCTTCAAGGGTAGTACTGCTTCAAGAACTTGCCATTGATGGGCAGCATACATCTGTCACCCTCCATGTTTAGAAGAGCATATGTGCCATTGGAGAAGACTTTGTCAATGATGAAGAGTCCCTCCCATTTTGGTTCGAATTTGCCTTTGGATTTGTGGGCAAAAACCATTGGCTTTTCACTGCAAGAACCAAGTCACCCTTTTTGTGGGTGCGTTGCCTGACCTTTTTGTCAAAAGATTCTGTCATGCGTGCTTGGTAAAGCTCAACGCTTTGTAGAGCTTCGAGCTGTCTTTCATCGAGATTATCCAGTTCTTGGAGTCTCAATTTGAGGTTGCTTTCTTGCGTCATTTCATTTTGTAGAGATGCCCTTAAAGAAGGAATTTGTACCTCCAGAGGGACAACTACTTCACATCCATAGACCAAGGAGAATGGTGTGCTATGGGTTGGTCTTCGAACGGTAGTCCAGTAGGCCCATAAGGCTTCAGGCAATTTGTCACTCCAGTCTCTTTTGTGACTAGAGACCATTTTCTTGAGAATTTTGTAGAGTGTCTTCTTGAAGGCTTCTGCTAGTCCATTCGCTGCCGGGTTATACGGAGTCGAAGGACAAATTTGGATTTTGTATTTGTCGCAAAACCTATAGAATCTGTGATCTCGGAATAGTGGTCCGTTATTATGGACGAATCTTTTAGGTATGCCGAATGACAAATGATGTTGGCTTGCAAAAATTGAAGGACTGATGAGGTCTTCATTTCATTGAACGCAAATGCTTCTGACCACTTGGAGAAATAATCTGTAGCGGCTAAGAAGAAGCGATGACCTTTGCTTGACGGGGGAGGGATAAGACCTATGATGTCCATACCCCCGGCTTCGAAGGGCTATGAGATCGCTGTAGGATGTAGCCATTCTGGAGGCATGTGGACATAATCTCTATGAACTTGGCATTGTTGGCAACGTTTAGCTACCATGGTAGGCCAATAGTAACCTAACCTTTTTATCTGATCATAGAGCTTAGGACCAGCCTAATGGGCTCCACAAAGACCAGCATGAACCTCTTGTTGAGACAAGCAGCGTAGAAGTACTCCATTGAAGGATTTTCTGTAAAGCATTTGGGAGGGAATATCCAAATGAAAACTTGGGGCTCGTCTTTGGATACTTACCCGCTCTTTTGAATTTTCAGGTAGGATTCTGAACATAATGTAGTCGATGAACGGATCCCTCCAGTCGCCAATTGGAATATCTTCATCATAGCCCTCTGATATGTTGCACCGGCATTCTTCAGACCAAATGGCATGATAGTGTAGCAATACACGCCAAATGGGGTCCAAAATGATGTGTCCCTTTCATCTTCGGGATGCATCTTTATCTGGTTGTAGCCAGAGAAGCCATCCATGAAAGTCATTCGCTAAAACCCGCAGGTGTTTTCAATCATTACCTCCAGTATGGGGAGCGGGAATTCATCTTTGGGGCATGCATTATTCAGGTCTCTATAGTCAATACAGACTCTAATTTGCCCATTTTTCTTTGTCACGGGGACAATGTTGGCCAACCATTCAGGATGCTGTTCCTCGCGGATGAAGCCAACGTTTTTGGGTTTCTGAACTTCTTGTTCAATTTTGTCCATCACATCAGGACGGAATCTTCTTTGCCCTTGTTTGACAAGCTTGATATTTTCTTGCAGGTTGAGTTTATGAACTGCTATTTTTAGGATCTAAGCCAGGCATTTCAGCGTAAGACCATGCAAAACAATCAACAAACTCACGAAGAAAAGAGACATACTCGGGTAACTCATCATCCTTTATATTCTTACTTATGAATACAGGACGTGGGTTATTAGGTGTTCCTAAGTTTATCTTTTGAACAGAATCTTCTGTTTGAAGATCTGAAGGTGGTTCCTCCACAATATTTTCGGAGGCTTCCAACTCAACAAGACCTTCTGGATTTCCAAGGGCATTTTCTGACCATGGCTTTGCTTCTGTCCATAAATCTTCTTGATCGGTGCTCTTCTCAAGACTTGCTATGAGATGATCCCAATCACCTGCTGAAACTGTGTTGAAGTAAGGCACTTCTTTTGGAGACGATGGCTCTTTTGAAGCAGAGAACCGTGCGTCTGTGTCATCGGACAATTCCTCTTCATCATCAGAGAAATCGTACCAATTTGATGAGTTTCCTGGGTCCTTGTCGGGTAACTCTTCAAAGAGATATCCAGGGAGATCGATGTCTTCATCGACATGAGATGTTGGGACTTGGTCGGCAAAATGACTTTGCAGCGTTTGTGTCAACTATCTCATCGGAGAGTCAAGATCATACCCCAACCCGTATGAAGACTTATCTATGAGACGGTGGAGTTTCCAATCTTCCAGCTGACTTTTGGTCAGGGTGTTTTCCAATGGTGTAAGAATACCATGGCCACCTCCCAAACCAATTGGATTTTGAGCATCATAGCCCACTTTCTTCATGATAGCTTGTGCCATTGGACTATACAAAGATAGTTGAGGCGTACCTTCATTTTGGAAAGGCTCAAGCAAGGAATTTGATGAATAAGCGTCTGACCTATGGAAGAAGATTGGTTTCTCTTCTGCCGTCGTTGCTGGAACAATGAAGGTAGAAGACACAGGATCTTCTACGTCAGCAGGAGTCTCCAATGGAGTGAGAGTAGGCCGAACTTGCTAAACATTAGCTTGGCTTGACGATGTATCGTCTTCTGTCTCTGAATCTGGATCCGTGACTTGTATGATAGACACAAAGGAAACAGCGAACTTGCCTCCAGTTTTTTGCTTTGTCTTCTTTGCTTTATTAGTGATTAACAAAGGTTTGGAAGATTTGAAGGAGACAACGAAGGGAGACTGATTGCTCTCTTCAGGTTTGCCGGAAGGTTTGTTTTCTTCCGATGATTGCTGAGAAGCCTTGCTTTTATCTTTTTGGAGATTGACGGCAAAGGATGTTATTTTCTCCTCCTCCTTCTCTTTCTCATCCTTGTACATCTGAGAGTCTGTAAAATGAACTTCTTTGCCTTTGAAGGGCTTTTTGTCTGCAAACACTCGATGTATCAAGCTGTCGTCGCCAACAAACTTGATGCACTGATGTAGAGTTGAAGGGACGACACCGTTCTTGTGTATCCAAGGGCATCCGAGAAGGATGTTGTAGCATGAAGGGGTTTTTATTGCATACACGGTGACCTTAGAGATAAGATCACCGATTTGCAACCTGAACCTGATTTTGCCGATGAGCCTTTGAGCACTCCCATCGTATCCAAAGATGGACACAGATGTGTGACTTAGTTTGCTAGGTGGGATACCTACCTCTTCGAGTGCCGTAGTAGAGATGAGGTTAAGTGCAGAACCTGGGTCGATCTGGACTCTGTGTATCGACATCTCTTTGATGTACCCTGTAAAGTACAAGGGTCGGTTGTGGTTTGTCTCGCCTAGCAGGAGGTCTTCCTTATTGAAGGTGATGTTAGCACTTGCAGCTTTTTGGACCAAGAGGCATTCAGTGCAAGGTCCCTTAGTTTCTTTCTTTTCTCCCTTTGAGGAGGTTTTTGACTTTTTGACCCTATCATCTATTTGAATTTGTAGGACTTGTGGGGCATGTTTGTCGACATCTAGATTCAGCCTTTGCAGTTTTGAAATAAGACTATCACGAGTTTGTGGTGACATTCGTAATAAGTTTAGGATGTGCAGTCGTGCAGGTATGTGTTTGAAGTGCTCGATCAAGTCATACTTGGTTGTAGTTTTTGTGGTAATCCCGGCCAGAGCGGGTACCTTTCCCAACTTCAAAAGCTTTTAGAGGTGGTTTTTCTTTCAGAAGACCCCCTTCGGGCTCGAGGGGCTGATCCTCCCCATTTGCTGAAAACGCTTCTGCAGCAGCATTGCCATCTTTAGTTATTGCGTTGGATGGAGCATTTTCCCAGAACAAGTCCTAAACAGCTTCCAACAACTTTTCTTCTTTGTTCAGTATTTCATTGGTCTTGACATCTCCTATGAGGTTGGTTATCTGAGACCAATTGACCGGGTTTTCTTTGAAGACTTAATCAGCAAAGCTTCTTCATGGTGATTAGTCGGAAGAGGGCTGAATTTCGATGTCACCGTTTCAGAAGACGAAGGCTGAGAGAATGCTATCTCACTGGAAGTCACCTGAGAAGATATAGCTCCAGAAGATATGCTACCAGATGCATTTTAAGAGTCTGTGGTCTCAGTAGACGAAGCTTCAGAGGTACTATCATCCTGAACTATTACATTGCAGACAACTTCGATAGAAGATGCCTTCATAATGGACTGTTGGGAATCAGACTCATCCTCCGATGTAAGAGGATCATCAATCCAGTAACTTTCTTCATTTTCCGGAGTCACTGGAGGAGATGCTTGTAGATTCTCCGGGAGTTCTGGTTCTGGATTTTGATGAAGCTGATTGATGTGATCCTGCTCTTGCTCTATGGCCAGACGCTGTAAGATCCTTGCATATTCTTCAAGATCGGGCATAGTTCTTATTCATCTGCCCCTTGTGGTTTAACCTGATTGGGATCCACTAGAGTATTTGTTTGCCTTGGGTCAACAACACTTTGTTGGACAGCCTCTTGGTCTTCATCATCATCAGACCAGGATCCTTGTGGCCAGAAAGAGTTATACCAGATCACCGGCATAAAATGAGATTCTGGGATCCATTCTTCATCAGAGAGATATTTTCCGATTTCAATGGATTCCTCCCGTTCATCTGTGTCACTTGCAGTGTCACTGGACTCATATCCGTTCTTAGAGAATCCAACTACCGAGTTACAAGAGTATGATGCCCCCTGCGTAGTCTCATCTCTGAGCCGTGGTGGCATGAAATCATTGAGAGTGGATTTTCTTACCACTCTTGAAGCTTTGGGGAGAGACTCCTCTGTTGCCCCCAGTGAAGCGGTAGAGGAGGTTTCTGCCTTTTCAGGGACCTCTTGTTTTGTTTGAGCCTTCTCCTGCTGTTTGAGCTTGCGGAGTTGTCTCTTGGCTTGCCTTCGCTGTTGAGCGGTCGGTTTTGTTTTGACGATCTCCCAATTTTCATCTTCTAGGAGATCGGGATGTACCCATTTGGGCTGTCCATCTGGTGTTGGGTAAGGCACCAGCTCTTGGGACGTCTGGGTCATTTTTATCACCTTAAAGGAAGTAGTGATTTTTTCCTTTGGTGATTTAGATGTTTGTCCATATGACACCATGTTAACGGAGGCAGACCCATAGTTTTTGTCAAAGGTAATCACTCCGTTTTTCCACATCTCATTGATTTTCTCTCTCACAACGAAACATTGGTTGAGAGGATGCGAGACCATTTGGTGGTATGGATAATATCGGGGATCATTGGTTTTGCCAAATCTCTCGGTCTTTTGGGGTCAGGTAAGGTGAGTTTTCCATTTGCCAAGAGAGCCCCAAATATTTCTTCAACATCTTCATCGAACGGGTATTTCTTCTCTACTCGTTCTTTGAAGGCATCAAAGAGTTCAGGTCTCTTACCTGTAGCTTTGTTCTCAACTTTCTTTTGTGGCTGAGGGGCTGACTTGGTTTGCACATTGAGAACCTCCTTTTTCTTTGGCTTGGAGGTCGGAATGGCGGTCGGCTCCTTCTTTAATGACTTCTAACTGTTGAGGTCTTTGATCACCGTTTCAGCCTCCATAGACGCTTCTAGGAGTTCTCCCAGATTCTTCAATTTGTTGCCGATGATCATAGAGAGGATCCTTGCTCTCATGTTGTTTCGGCAGATGTCGACTAGCGACGCATGTGGTATCACATCTAAGCATTTGTATGCCATTGCTTTCCATTTGTGAATGAAGTCATATGTCGACTCATTCTCTCCCTGTTTAAGGCTACAGAGTTGAGCCATAGTAACAGAATGATCCTCACCTTTAAAATGGGTTAGAAAGCGTATCTCTAGCATGGTCCAGTTTTGAATGGAGTCCTCTGGCAGAGTAGAGTACCAATCAAAGGCCGTACCTTTTAGGGTACTTGCAAAGAGACGGATCTTGAGAGCATCCTGATCCGCAATAGCTCCCGTCAGGATCTTGAAGTGGATGACATGCTGTCTTGCTGAACCTTTCCCGTATATGTTTGGAGAAGAGGTTGTTTGAACTTTGGAGGGAACGGAACCGAGTCCATCCATAAGGGATATGGTGGCTTGATTCCATGTTCCTTCAGTGTATCCTCTTCTTTTGCTTTGGTGAGAATATTGTCAACGTCCTTTTTAGTAAGGGCACGTAACTCATCTTCTCCACCGTTTGCCTCATCTTGTGGAGGAACTTCATCATTGTTTGGTAGACGTTGGAGAGTGAGAAGGAGGTTTTCCATCAGAACCTCTATTCTCTGCTGTCCTTGCTCTAGCTGCTGAATGCGTAGAGCCATGTCATCATGTGGTGGAGGTTGCTCAGAGTTTGTGACCAAGACATTCATCCTTCGTGAGTCGAAGGAGGATACTGCCTTAGTGACTGAGCTGGAGCTCATTCTTCTAGATGAAGAGCCCGAGGAATGATCACTCCGATGTCCTTGGCTCGAAGGAGTGGAAAAGTCTTCCTGATGTCTTCTCGTCCGGGAGACGCTGCGAGTCACCGGCCGTCTGACATGTATTTTCGTTGCTGACTTCTGGCGTCTTTTGGTTTTGCCAACAATGTGGACAGCAACAACTTGGTTGGGTTTTTCTTTTTCGACCCATTTTTGGGAGATTTGAAGCTCAGAATGTTGGGTTCTTTGCTTCTCTAATCTCTTTTGTCGATATGCCGCGTGGCGACGTATACGACGAGAGATTTGAGCTTCACTTAGCTCAGGCTGTGCTTTGGCAATGAAGGATGTGGTCCCTGGTGCACAGCAGCCGAGCTTGTCTTCCTTGAAGACTGGCATGGACAAAATCTGGACGCGGTCCTTAGCCTGTCGCAGCGAAACTTTAAATTTCACAAGCTCGGCCCCTGTTGAGATGAAGGGTCGAGTTGTATGAGAGCAAGCCCTGGCAGGTTCTTGTCGAGGCCTTGTGATGCACGACTTGATTTTGGGCTTGTATGAATAAGCCGGCTCATGCTGAGTAGTTTTTGTAGTTTGGTGGGGGGTAGATTTCTCCCCTTCGATGTAAGCGAGAGGATAGAACCGGTTCTCCTTGAGAGGAGCCAAGTATGTTGGCTTTGCAGATGTCCGGGACCTTCTTTGTTTTGGTGAGGATCTCGGGGACCAAGTCTTCGGGTAGACCTGGTTTTTTGCAGATTGAGGCTTCGGGGGATTGCCACGAGCCTCAGGTTTCTTGGTGACCGCCTTTGGTGTCGGGGTAGCGACACATTCAGGAACGGTCTTCTGCTTCTTAACAGGCGCCGTCTCTTCTACAGGTAGTGGAAATGGTCCTCGTGACCCGAAGACAATGGTCCAGGGAGTGGAGGTCGTCCCTGTGTTTTGGGAGTTGCCGAGGGAGGTGATGTTTCGGCAGCTGGCAGGGCGCTTGTAAGTGCGCTTGCTTTGCTTCTCTTGAAGCATGACTTGGTACTTGTTTTCATTGAAGTTGATGGTCAACGAGGCTGCCATTGTTAGTTTTGGAAAACTTCTAAAACAATACCACATCCATTAGTAATCACAAGTATATAGTGATCAAAAATGAAAAATACTATGGTTTTGTCTTTTCAAATCGCTCAGCAGGCATGGCCTATTCTGAGCGTAATGAAGAAGGCAAAAAGCCATAGAGAGTTCAATTGTTCTAAACACAAGTATGGTCGGCTCGAAATGAGCGTCCCGGTGACTGCTAGAAGCAATTGTAAACCTTAATTCAAGTTATCGAAAAGCGAAGCTCACTCGAGGTAAAATGATATAAGGTTGGAGATACAAATGTGTCGGTCGCTAATATAGTAGACCCGAAAGGGTGTACTAGCACCGCTAGGTACAAATGTTGTAAATCGCATCCTTGAAAGGACACGAGATGGGATTTCTTTTTTAAGGTCAAGATTGAATTCGCAAGAGAGGGAAAATGTATTCTAATCCAAGCAAAGGCTCAGCGATTTCCGCGAGCACTAAGTCCGAAAAGGAAGGAACCAGGATTTCTCATATTTGAATCCAATAATGACTGAAGCTTCTTTTTTTTTTTTGAAAAGCCAAGATTGAATTCATAAAAGAGAGCAAATCACATTTCAATCCGAATACAGGCTCAAACATTTCTGCGAGCACTAAATCCGAAAAGGAAGGAACCAAAATTTCTCGAATCTAAACACAATAGTGACAAAAAATTTTTTTTTTTTTTTTTTGAAGAATTTTTTTTATATATTTTTAGAAGATTTTTTTTCGAAGAGTGCACATAGGTCTTCCAATTCAGTCTTATAAAACTTTAGTGGATAGATTGGCCTCCAGGTAAGGGTAGGATTATTTAATGAACCTGTTTGAAGGACCCTTGTCTCGAACAGTCTAGCTGCCTCCATACTCTAGACAAGGCTTTTCTTAAATTCACTTTGGTCAAAGAACGCAATTAGTGCAACCTCAATGCGTTTTTTTTTTTTTTTTGAAAGATCTCCAATGGACTCATCAAAGAGAGCAAAGTGGCCTTTCCCAGTTCAAATGCTGGCTCAGCGATTTCCACAAGCCATTATACGAAAAGGAAGAACCAAAGTTTCTCCAATGTGAGTCCAAAAGAGAGAAATTTGAAAACCTTTTTTTTTTTTTTTGAAAGATCGCAAATGGACCCACCAAAGAGAGGGAAATGGCCCATCCCAATCCAAACGTTGGCTCAGCGATTTCCGCGAGCCATTGTACGAAAAGGAAAGAACCAAAGTTTCTCTAATTTGAATCCAAAAGAGAGAAATCTGATTTTTTATTTTTTTTTAAGTTAAGATTGGATTCACAAAAGAGAAAAAATGGTATTCCAATCCGAACAAAGGCTCAGCGATTTCCGCGAGCGCTAAATCCAAAAAGGAAGAAACCATAATTTCTCAAATCTGAACCCAATGATAAAAAAAAAAACCCCTTTTTTTTTGTTTGAGAAAAGAAAGAATGGAAACAAGTTCAAAGAAAAAAGTTTCCAAAGAATCCCATCTCATGTTTTTTTTTTAAGATACAAGATCCAACATACGCTGCCAACTAGGAAGGAGCCAAGGATTCTAAGCACCGTGTTCTCAAATGAACGTGTCCCACCGGGTGTGCCAACTTGATGGACCCGTCTTTTCTTGCCTTCCTCCGCCCCGGGTCCGCAGGGGTGCGGCTGGGTGAAGAAAAACGTGAGCATCAACATTTTGTACGGGTATGCCAGATTTTTTATTCTACTTGGAATTTGAAATGGTGATCCGGAGATTCACCTTCACAAGTAAAAAGGAAATTAAATTTTTTTTCTAACTTTCCATTGCACATATATTTAAAGAAAGAGACAAGATTTTAAAATGCCGTGAGAGGCAATTTTGTTTAGTTTGCCGTGAAAGGCAGTTTTGTGCCATGAAAGGCGATTTACAAATCTTATCAATAGTGAAAGACAAGAATTGTGATTTTTTTTGTCTCTTTAAAAAATACAAAATACAATAGAAAAGAAAGAAAGAGGAATCTGACTTCTCAGGAGATTGTGGGAACTCGTTCAGATCAATGGTCGCGAGTCATGTATGGGCTCCGCCATCGTCCTTTAGATGAGAACACTTGATACTTTAGTTCACTTGGCTTGGCTTGGACTTCAGATTTTTAGAGGACAAAGACCAAGGGAAGGTCCTATATCCAATAAAAAACCGGGTAGACGGGTTGAGAAGCCACATCTAGGCCATGTTGAATAGAAGAAGAGGGGAAACCTTTGGGGAGGGAGGGGGGGCTGCCCCCCAAGGGACTTCAATCACCTTCTAGTATTTGCAGCGGAGTTTCTTTAGAGTAAGAGAGCTTCCTTATGCAGAGACTTTTTGCGATAATTTTTCAGGGCCCTTCGGATGATTTTTTCGGACCCTTTCCCTTTGGAATGACGGCCTATTTATAGGCTTTTGGTGGCCATTAGGAGGGTTTATGGGCATTGATTGCATTAATGCTCTATGATGGGAGGAGTTACAAGATTTAATTTCATAATTTTGTAACTCCTTTTTCCTTGAATCTAATTGGTCGATGGAGAATAATGGGCATTTAATCTCCATGATGATGGGGGTTTCATGATTAATTACCATGTTTAAACTCCATAATGATAGGAGTTACATGGTTAATTGCCATGATTAATTGGACTTGTAACTCCCATTTGCTTGCTTCTGATTGGGCCGTCCAAAATAATGAGTTAATGACCGCATTAACTTGTCATAAACGGGTCAATTAACAGCATTAATTGGTCGCCAAGTCGCTTAAAGAGTCGCGGGCCGCGTCGCGTCTTTTGGAATTCTTCTTGCGATGATCATCGATGGATCCACATGTTGTTTGATGTCGGATGACAATGCAAATTTAGACATTGGTTGATACCAATGGGCCAGCAACATCTGTCCAATCGATTTCACAATCGGTCGGGCAGAACGTGTACTTTCTTAGTCGGTCGGTTGGCGATTTTGGAGTGTCCGATGATGATCAAATGATT
The DNA here is from genome assembly GCA_029852735.1 of Persea americana. Taxonomy (NCBI): domain Eukaryota; kingdom Viridiplantae; phylum Streptophyta; class Magnoliopsida; order Laurales; family Lauraceae; genus Persea; species Persea americana. Next base: position 24,676,864 of record CM056816.1, read on the forward strand.
TCGATGGGGGATCCGTGATGTTGATGAAGATCGAAGGACATTATGCCTCAAAAATCAGAATTTGAGAAAATCACAAGGGCCAAACATCGCGAAACGCGAAAAGAATCGAAAAACGACACTTTTGGCGAAAATCCGGCGACCTGAACTTCCAAGGTTACTGGCGACCATGAACCCATGGTTGCCGGCGACCTTGGGCCATGGTCACCGATGACCTTGGGCCATGGTCGCCGGCGACCATGGGGGTTTTGCCCCTTTTCCCATCACCGTTCAGTGGCCGTTTCTCTGTCGTTTTTCTGGCTTTTTTTGCTTTTTTTTTCCTCCTGTATTTTTCTTGAAATTTATCCTCATTTATTGGCTTGAGTCCACTAAAGAAAACCTATCGAGGAGTCATGCAAATCAGGGCACAAAGTTTCCTATTTTTGGAAAAGTAGAAGACTTTGTAGCCGATTTTCCGTCAAGAGTTGAAACTAGGTCAAACGATGTCGGAATGACCTGAAATTTGAGGTGAAGCTTCCTAAGCATTAGATAGGACCAACCATGGGCTTTTATTTGGGTTTTGAAGCTGTTGGGGTCCCATCAATGCTAAACTTGATTTCACCGTGCGAAAGATGTCGAGCTTTGATGTACGGTCACCCGATGTCCGATTGACCTGAATATTGACAGGGAGCCTATTGGAGTCATTTTGAGACGATTCATCAGCTCCGATTTGGATACCATGGTCCCGGGGAGCTCCACCACCGATAGGCTTGATTTTGCTTACAAGCGTCAAAGCCGGGTCAAACGTTGTCGGAATGACTTGAAATTTGAAGTGCAGTCGTTTGGAAGCATGTAAAGCTACTCATGTGCTTTGTTTGATGAATGGCAGCATCGGAGGTTCTCGCCGCCAAGAGGCTTGATTTCGCCTTTCGAGAGTTGATGGAGGGTCAAACAGTGTCGGTTTGTCTTGAGATTTGGTGTGGAGCCATTTGGAGGTATTTTGAAACCATCCATAGGTTCTGATCGAAGATTTGTTATCTTTAACACTGTCATTGCCGGGAACTCCCGCTTAGCTGTTGGAGGATTGAAGTTAGGCCAAATGGTGTCGAAATGGCCCGAAACTTCATGTGTACCTCTTTTTTGGCTATTTTAAAGGATCTTTCAGTTTTTGTTTGATTCTGACAAGATGTGATGCTTCAAACAACTTTGCCTGTTTGTAGTAGGATGCGGCTCCATGTAGCTTTTAATGTTGAGGAGGCTAAGTAACATTTTTGGTGTCAACACTAACTAAACACGGCTAAAAACATCATTAAAATATTAAACCTGGGTCAGGGTCTAACATCCTCCACCCCTTGGAGCGTTTGGTCCTCCAAATGAACACTAACCTTTAGCAATACGTGAGGATATTTCTTCTGAACTTGATCCCGTAGTTCCCATGTAGCTTCTTCCGGTTCGTGATTCTCCTAAAGTACCTTCACCCGGTGAATGGTTTGATTCCTCAATTCTTACTCTTTCATATCAATGATTCTAACCTGTTTCTCAACATAGGTAGCATCCTCTCGAATCTCCAACGGTTCATGCTACAACACATGTGAAGGGTCTCAGACGTACTTTTTCAACATGGAAACATGAAACACATTGTGCACACCCGAAAGCTCTGGCGGTAATGCGAGTCTGTAGGCCACTTCACCAATGCGACTCAAAACCTCGTACGGTCCAATGAATCTGCTTGACAATTTTCCCTTTTGCCCGAACCTCAATGTCCCTCTGATTGGTGACACTTTCAAAAACACCTTATCTCCTACCTGAAAGTATAAGTCTTTCCTTCGAACATCCACGTAGCTTTTCTGTCGGCTTCTACCAACCTTCAATCGTTCATGAATCAATTTCACTTTCTCATTGGTTTCGCCGATCAACGTTGGTCCGTGGAAGCTGCGTTCTCCGACCTTTTCCCAACACACAGGAGTTCTGCATCTTCTACCATATAACGCCTCGAAAGGTGCCATTCCAATGCTCGAGTGGTAGCTATTGTTATATGCAAACTCGCAAAGTGGCAAACTTTCATGCCACTGAGTCTTGAAGTCCAATACATAAGCTCGTAGCATGTCTTCTAATGTTTGGATAGTCCTCTCTGATTGGCCATCTGTTTGAGGATAATATGCAGTACTAACCTGAAGCTTCGTACCCATAGACTCATGTAGGGTTTTCCAAAATCTGGAGACAAACCTGCTGTCCCTGTCTGAGGTGATAGAAACTGGTTGACCATGTCTGCTGACTATCTCGTTAACAAACTTCTGTGCAAGTGCTAGCATTTGCATCTTCTTCCCTATCTTCAATGGAATGAAATGTGCAGATTTCGTCAGACGATCAACTATGACCCATATCGCATTGTTTCTTTTGCTAGTAGTGGGTAAGCCTGAAACGAAATCCATCGTGAGATGTTCCCATTTCCACTGCGGGATCTCTAATGGCTGTAAAAGTCATGTTGGTTTCTGATGTTCTGCCTTTATCAGCTAACAAGTCATGCACTGCGACACAAAAGCTGCAATTTATCTTTTCATATTGTTCCACCAAAATCTATTCTTCAAGTTATGGTACATCTTGGTACTCCTCGGGTGCATAGAATACTTAATGCCATGGGCCTCAGTCATAATTTCATTTCTCAAGTCATCAATCTTTGGTGCACATAGTCGGTCACGAAAGTATAACACTCCTTCCACGATTCTGAAATCTGCAATTCTGAGATGTGCTCCGCAATTCTTGCTAAGTCTAGGTCTTACAACTGTTCTCCTTGATTTTCTGGATAGAAATGGGCTCAGACACTGTCATGTTTGCTGGCATAACACCCTGTCTCAACGATTGGAACTCAACTCCCAAATCTTCAAACTGTTGTATTATGGCCAAACCTCTCAAACTAGCCATGCTTTCAGACTTTCTGCTCAATGCATCTGCAACTACGTTCACTTTTCCTAGACGGTACTTGATTGGAAAATCGTAATCTTTGATATATTACATCCATCTCCTCTGCCTCATGTTCAGTTCGTTCTAGGAAAACAGATATTGGAGACTGCGGTGATCCGAATGGACTTCAAAATTTTCTCCATAGAGATAATGTCTCCACATTTTTAAGGCAAAGACGACTGCGGCCAATTCCAAATCGTGAGTTGCATAGTTTTTCTCATGTTCCTTCAACTGCCTAGAGCCATATGCAATAACCTTACCATTTTGCATTAGTACACAATCGAGTCCAACATTCAAAGCATCGGTATAAACCACAAATCCACTGCTGTCCGATGGTAATGTAAGAACAGGTGCTGAAGTCAATTTCCCTTTTAACTCCTCAAAGCTGGCTTCGCATTTCTCATTCCACACAAATGGCACATTTTTCCGAGTTAGCTTGGTCAAGGGTGCTGAAATGGACGAAAAACCCTGTACAAACCTTCTATAGTAGCCTGCCAAGCTTAGGAAACTCCTGATTTATGTCACATTCTTTGGCCTTTCCCAATTAATGACTGCCTCAATCTTGGCTGGATCGACTGCTAAACCTTCTTTGGAGATAATGTGGCCTAGAAAAGCAACTTGTTCTAGCCAAAATTCGCACTTCCCGAGCTTCGCATAAAGCTGATTATCTCTTAGAAGTTACAATGATGTCCTCAAGTGCTGCTCATGTTCTTCTTTGGATTTATAGTATACAAGAATACCATCGATGAATACCACTGTAAATTGATCCAAGTGTGGTGCAAAGATCTTGTTCATTAGAGCCATGAACACTGCCGGTGCATTTGTCAATCAAAAGGGCATCACTAGGAACTCATAATGCCCATATCTAGTCATGAAGGCTGTCTTCGGTTCATCTGATTCTCTGATTCTCAACTGATGGTAGCCGGATCGTAAGTCGATCTTTGAAAAGTACGCTGCTCCTTGCAACTGATCAAATAGTTTATCTATTCTTGGAAGTGGTTATTTATTCTTGATTGTGACTTGGTTCAACATCCTGTAATCAATACACAATCTCAAACTGCCATCTTTCTTCCTAACGAATAATACTGGGGCTCCCCATGGTGGGATGCTTGGTCTAATAAAACCTTTCTCTAGTAAATCTTGCAACTGTAACTTTAACTCTCCTAATTCCGCCGGAGCCATTCTGTAAGGTGCAATTGAGATTGGAGTAGTCCTTGGCACTAGCTCGATCATGAAGTCAATCTCTTGAATTGGAGGCAAACCTGAAATCTCCTCTGGAAAAACATTTGGAAATTCGCATACAACGGGGATTCCCTTCACCCCTTGGGACCGTTTATCCTTGTGATAAATACTACATATCCCTGACAACCACTTCTTAACAATTTGGAAGCCTTCAAGGCTGAAATTAACTTTGCTTGAGGGTCCTTCAGCTCTCCCTGAAATTTAACTCCCATAGGTGCAGCATCCAATTTGAAGGCGATAACCTTAGTGAAACAATCCATGGTTGCATGATGTCCAGCTAACCAGTCCATTCCCAGAATAATATCAAAGTCATGCATATCTAACAGAATCAGATTTGCTAGCATGTTAATCTCTCATACCATAATCGAACTATTAGGATAGTAGTTTCTACAAACAGTTTGTTTACCTACTAGAGTGGTGACAACCAAAACAAATCCAAGTTTGCTAATAGGAATAGCAAGTAACTTAGCAAACATAGGAGATGTAAAAGAGTGAGTGGATCCAGGGTCAAACAATACCTTAGCTTGTTTGCCATAAACGAGAAGTTTACCTTCAACAACATTGCCTGCTGCATCAGCATCCACTTGGTTGAGATGATAGGCATGTCCCTGCTGTCTTGGCCTATTCTGTCCTTGGTTCTACCTTTCTTGCTGGCCATTCCTGTTTTCTTGAGGAGGACGATTTTGGTTTTGAGGTGGCTGCCTTGCTTGCTGCTGCTGCTGGGGTTGTCTAGCTTGATTCTGTTGGGGTGCTTGTTGCTGTTGTTGTGGAGGCCTGTTGCCCTGGTCATTAAGCCTTGGACAGTTACGAAGCAAGTGGTCAAATGATCCACACTTGAAGCATGCTCCTGTAACTTTGCGGCATTCATTGGAGTTATGGTCTCTGCCACAATGTTCACAGTGTCCTTGAGCTTGAGCATTTTGATCTTGTCTTGGCTTCTTCTGTTGCTACCTTGTAGATGCTTGCTGACGTTTCCTCTGAGCTTCTTGGATTACCTTTTTATGAATGTCTTCAAATTTTTATGCTCTTTTCACCGCTTCATGGAATGTAGCTGGCAGTACTACACCGGTATCATGTTGTTCAAGAATAGGGTTTAGTCCCTCTAAATTTAGTGACTTCCTTCTCCGTATCCACAACCTCTGGTGCATAGCGGGATAATCTCTCGAACTTAGTGACATATTGCAAGACTGTCATGTCACCTTGTTTAAGCAATTGGAACTCTACTGCCATCTGTCTTTTAATATGGGTTGGCCCATACTTCTCGGTAAATTGGTTCTTGAAGGAAGCCCATGTAATGTCATTTGCGATGTCCTGGTAACCATCTTTTAGTGTCTTCCACCATATGTCTGCCAAACCGGTAAACATAGAAGTTGCTAGGTGGACTTGTTATTTGCCTGTACACTCAAAGAGATCGAATATGTTCTCGATATGAGCTAACCAATCATCTGCTGTCAATGGATCCTCCTTGCTTGTGAACTCCTTCTGGCCTTTCTTACGAAAGCGCTCAAACATAATATTCAGGTCCTTATCACGATTGTTGATGACAACTTGAGGACCTATATGTTGATGTTGTATCGGTTCTGGTCTCCTCCCTATTACTTCCAACAATTGTCTTTGGACTTGTCCCAACTCTTCATCCTTTTTGGCCATTTCTTCTTGCAATCTGGCCTGAGTCTCATTAACCCTCCTTTGTTGGTTCATCATCATTTCATTGGTCCTTTATTGTTGTTCCATCATTCTTTGTATGAAATCTTGGAATTGATTTTCACTGGAAGAACCTGGAGTGTGAGCATTGCTGCTGGAAGGTGGTGTAGTCTCTTCGTGGAGGCCTAGTGCTGCAAAACCACTTGTTAGTACAATAAATCGCATAAAGAAGACATAACCCGACATTCCCACGCGATACTAGCTAATGAAAATTCTAACGAATCCTCTCCACGTCCCTAGGTTTCTAGGTTGTTTTTAAGTGCCTGAAATGTGTCTCGCAGTGGGCCAGGAAATTTCGCCCCATATGCGTTGATTTGTTTCCCACAGGTTTTCACAGTGAGGATTCCACACGAATCACACACATTCTACTCATTTACAGAAGCGTGTAGCAAACACTCTATCAAATCACTTTCAATAAGAGAGAGTTTAAATGCATTCATAGACTCATTTTAGACAAAGAAAACATCACTAGCATACCCATAGTTAAATTAAAGTTTACATCACATCTAAAAGTAAAGTTAAGTTTAACAAGTTCCCCAAAGGAAATCAGCCAACATTGGCTAATCACAAAATCCCAAAATAATAACTGAAAGATTCCCGAAATATTTCGCCTCTTGCCCCAACGCGATGCCTACATGACTTCGTTAGGTTGCCACTCTCGCCCAACGAGCTGCGCACCTACGATCTCCTCGCACTCCTCCTCAAGGGCAACGTTACCTGTATCTGAACACCAAAACGAAGGGTCAAACACGACGGTCTGGCAGGTAATTGAATCAAATACAACCATGCTATAAATCATAGATTTACAATTAATGAAACAAGTACAGTGAAAAGAATCGAATACAATAAATAGTTAAAAAAAACATCCTTTATGAAACCATAAAATAAATCATGACGCACATTTGAATAAACCTTGGCAACCACACGAAGCTACATTCTCTGCCACACGAGGTAACAAGAGCACTCACAATAGAAATTCTCCATCACACAAGGTGAAAGGGAGCACGAAAATATGACCCAGCAGAGCTGGGCATCACAAACTAGTCCTGCCGCGGAACGGGCTAAATAACACGCACGATAATCCAAACTGTAGTTGTCACGAAATATTTAAGGAGCCAAAGCGGTTGATCAAACTGACAAGGTAATCCAAGCTGAGTGGTGCCGACAAGAAAACAAATACACACTACTTTTTGAAATCAGGCTTGCTATGTTTAAATTCAGGAACTACTCACACTATTTCAAGAACACACGCTGTTTCACACTAATTCATGAATAGTAGTCCCGACACGATGTGTATAAAACACGGTTCACACACTAAATCACAAAACGAGATTTTAGCAATCGCAAGTTCATTTCACAACACTCGATCAATTCCTTGGAACCATAACCATTGAATTAATATACACTTTGAGGTCCCATGTTGTTCATTCATTTAGATGGTGCCCAATTTTTAACGACATTCAAGATATCAATGTGTATGCATCAACTAGGAGGGGTCCAAAAGGAATTAAAAATTGAAAACCTCACTATTCTCTTCATTTCAGAAATCTGGGTACAGTCGGTCACCTATCGGTTGGCCGTCGGCTAGCCGACCCTGAACATGTCGGTTAGCCGAGTGCTGACCGAGAGCAAACCATCCCATCAAGTCAGGAAAACAACATTCTGGATTTGGAACCGAGGATGTTCGGTCACCTGTTGGTCAACCGAGGCCCCCAATTTCTGTCAAATGCAGCATTCTAGAAATGGAACTGAGATGGTTCGGTCACCTGTCAGTTGGCTTGTCGGCTAGCCGACCAGCTGCGGGGATGCATTTCTAAATGCTCTTTCAGTCTTTTCTTTCCCACATCAGTTCTCCTGATAACCCCTCTTTTCCTGCACGAAAATGAGCCTAAATGCTCTTCCGATTTTCATCAACCACTAATTCAAAACAATATCCCAAAATTCAAGTTTCACATTCTAGCAATCGAAGCATAAAAATCCCAATTTAGATAAAGCAATTCTAAAACAAGATTCCATGAAATAAGTCCCAACATATGACAATAAAACATGTGTTTAATAAACTAACATTGAAACCAAATAAGATTAAATCAATGGAGATTTAGAAATTAGAGCTCAACTCATAGTTCCAAAATCATTGCATGCACAATCACATTCATTCAATTACTTGCCTTGGGTAGAAAAGCACTCAAGAAAGTCTCCCCACACACCTCTCTCTGCAGCTGAACTCTAATCTACAAAAGCCCCATGAAAAACCACTCAAAACTCCACAAAATTCGAAATCAAAGGAGTCCTCAAAGAAACCCCTTGCATGCATGAAAGAAAACTTCCTAAGGTTTCAATAAAACCATGATTGAAGGGGGGAAGCCATTGCATACCTCTAGAACCTCTAACAATGAAGAACAACCCCAATGAGAAGGTGAACACAGCTGAAATTCTTTAAAAATGGTATCAAAAGAAAGCTTGAGAGGTGGGAAAGGGTTTGGCACACTCAAAATTCCATTTAGATCAAGGAAGGTCCAACATGCAAGAAGGGAGAAGTAGTGAAGAAGGCTGGTTTTTCCTTTCAAGGCTCTCAGCTGGTGTTGAACAAGTGAAGAAGAAGAAAAAGGAACTCACGTGGGTTTTTTTTTTTTTTTTTTTTTTTTTTTTGTTCTTAAGTTCGGTGGGGTGTGGGACCCACTAGGCCATGTGGTTCGAGGGTTTAAAACACCCTCTTCTGGGTCCCGGATGAGATCGATGAAAGTGAGAAAAATGATCGTCAAAATATCTAGTTTCCAAGAAGTATAATTTTGGCACATTTTTGGGATTTCAAAATTCATGCACTGATTTTGAGGTGAAAAGACCGTTTTTCCCTTTTTGCTGAAAAACATGATTTCGGGGTTCAATTACATACGGATAAATTTCCAAGGTTGTTAAGAATAAAAAATACAAATCCAAAAGATCAAAAATCGTTATTTTTCAAAAACTAAAAATTCAGATTCCCACTCGAACACGAGATACAAGGGCCACCTCGGGCCCTGCCAAACCTAACTCAACGTCTTCAAAATTCCCCAAAGCTATTCAAAATGCTAATCTAGCTGGAAATCCAAACTAATCGTCCTCTAACCCCACTTACTAACTAAACACGGCTAAAAACATCATTAAAATATTAAACCTAGGTTGGGATATGACATCCATCGTCTTTATATTGATAGTTTTTGTTTGCAAATGTCGATAGTTTCTTGCCCATGCTTAGCACGGGGCATTGTTTGCTAGTTACTAATAGATATAGGTTATAGGTCAAATAAATCTGAATCCATTGATCTTCTTCGAGGACAAATTGGCATCATTGCTTTTGCATTCCATGTAAGTACATCAATCTACTTTCACCTAAATTAGGCCCTTTTGACCGTTAATATTTCTTTAGAAAAGTGTGTGATGTTCTGGCTAAGTTTTTTTTTTTTTCCTATTGGAAGGTTCCCTTTGGGCTGGACTAATCCCTCCGGGCCTAGAGGGAAGCCAGGTAAACTCCCCTGTAGCCCAGTGTGGTAGTGTAGTTTCGAACCTACAACCTCCGGGTGCAAACTGTTTTCCTAGGCCAATTGAGCTACCCCTTGGGGTTATGTGATGATCTATTGTAGCCTACCTTGGATGCACTATAACTATTTTTGGTATTTTCTTTGAGAGCTAGTGATAAGTCCACAAAATTAAAGCTTTCATTCATCATTTCACATGCATTTGTGGACTTAATTAGGTTAATTGCATATAATTACACTTAATTTCATGATTTCATGCATTTGAGTATCAAAGTTGGAATCTTCGTCAAATCTGGTCAAAATCCATTACATTGCATGACTTTTGTGAAACTAGGGATTTTCATCTCATTAATTACCCCAAAAGTAGTTTTTTTTTTAGCTTTACTAATGCATACCTGCTAATTTTGACACCAAGTGTTATTACTGGAAAGTCGGGTATTTTTGGTAAATTAAGTAGGCATGTAGGGTACCATGCATAGTCCCTCTAGATTTCTCACACATGAATATTATTGACATTATTTAATTTTATTTATGTAGGAGAAATCAAGAGTGGGACCTGCATAGGTGAAATTTGAGAGAGATCAAAGGCGGGATGCCTTTCATGGTGGGCCCACATATCTTGACATCTTAGTGGAGTTTGAAAGATTGGAAATTCTAAAAGAGGAAATAAAAAACTCATATTTGGAAAGATGGTGTTGACTTTCTAAATTTGGAAACCAAAATCAAGAAAGAGAGCAAATTATAAACTTTGCAAGGGGCGTTGGCTAGTCAAAGTTGCAAGTGAGGAAGCGGGCCAAACATGGGAAGATAATCAAATAAGAAGGCAAATAAAAAGTCCAAACATGCCTTGGACTTCCAGCATGGGTCCCACACACCCCATTGCATGCCAAACATAGAAGTTCCCTTAATTGCACAATTATTCTTGGATTTTTCAGGGGCAGCAAATTGAAATGGTCATAACTTTCAACCTGAGTGTCGAATTGGTACAATCTACACACCGTTAGAAAAGTCTTTTTCAATAGATATCCAGGAGCCCAAGATTGCATAAATCAGAGCTATATTGAGGGAGATATGACCTCATGAAGTTGGCTGTTATAATTCTATGCAGGAATTGCAAAAAAATTTTCAAAATTGGCAACATGAGAGATGTAAGGAGTTCAATTTGGCATGACTTGGAGCCCAAAGACCACACTTAGTAACAAATCCTCTCCAATTCAAATTCTTTCCAAGTGTGAAGCCTAGCTTGAGTCCTAAGCAAGAAATCTCTATAAATAAGGAAACAAGTTTTAAAAGAGAGGAGATTCTTTGCTAAAAAGGAGGCATCAATAATTATAAAACCAACCCAAAGGAGGGATGAATGGGCATCTCACGTGCAACACTCCCTTTCTCCAATTCCCTTCTTTCTTTTCTTCCTTTCTTGTTTTCCATTAGTGTTTTTTATTTATTTATTTTATTTTGGTAGCCTTGGGCAATGTCTAAGGATTTATTTTGAAGGATAATTTTTGTGAAGGAGAAATTGTAAAGATGCAATTTTTAATGACAAATCAAGAAGCATTCTTTGCAATGGCGGGCTAATTTTCTTGATCAGAACTATGGATGAAGGTAAGTAACTTCTTTTTATTTATTTAGTAATTCCAATTTGTGTTCCATGATTATGTACTTAATGATTAATAGGCTTTTCTTCATGCCCTAGGCAAATCTCCATCTTTTATTTCTAAAAATTAAAAATAGTTTTTGACTACTCGTGCATAGGTTTGATAGGCCATGCTTACGATTTAAATCTTTTGATGGTTTATGCTTACTTTTGATGGGTAGTTCTTAAATTATTTTTATTCTTTTATGAGATGAAGGAAGTCTTGATTTTTGAATTTTTATGATTAAAAAGATATTTTAAAAGTTAGATTTTCCAAATTTAAAACATTGATTTGTCTTCGATTTGAAGTAAAAATTGGATTAAATTAGGGTTACTTGATAAATAATTTGCGGATGCTTACTGGATTCCTAGGCTCCAATCACTTTGATTAATTGGTAGATTTCGAATTTCTAAATTAGTTGCTTATTTTTATATTTAAATACTCAAAACTTTCCTTAATTGTTAGTTAATTAGTTTTCTTAATCGAAAAGTTTTTTTAATTAGCTTCCTGTGGGTTCAACCTGTTCTTGCCACTGTCTTATTAAGATACCTGTGCACCTGTGGTATTTTATGATTGCTATTGATCACATCAAGTTTTTGGCACTGTTACCGGGGAGCCAATTCAAAAAGAACCTCTTAGTTAGGATTTCTAACAATAATTTTTGTAAATCATGGCATATTTTTGTAGTTAGTTGCATTCATAGCATGCATTATGTTTAGTTTTTGTGTTTCTTAATATTTGTGGTTATTGTTTTTCAAGTTTTGACTGCTGATTAATAGTTAATTTTCGGAATAATTTCACGTGGTTACATAAAAGACAAATTTCAGCACTAATTTTTTGACAGATTTGGCTTGTTTTTTTCCCCAAAAGGTCGCACTTTTAAAACCAGTCAAACGGAATCCTCTGGACTTGAAATTTTGCTAGATTGGACTTTGGTATATTGACTTTGAACCATAAAAATTTCAGAGAAAAATATGTTTTGGAAGTCCTACTTTTAGTGCCATGAACAGGGCCAGTCAGTTAGGCAGATTATGCAATTAGCAGAAAAACTTGTTCAAGTAGCCAACTTCATGATAGCATAACTTCTTCGTTTTTTATCCTTTTTTTTTTCTTTGATACTTGCATATTAGGAGATTACATCCCAGTCATTGTTTTCTGATTTTGATTAATAAGAGTGGATCGTACAGATCTGTAAACTTGGGCTTGTGCAACAGGTTCCAACACTTAGAATTTTTTTCAGCACTAGATAGCAAAGTCTCTATTAAACCTAGGACTGCATTAGGAGTTTTAGAAGTGCATCTTTCATTCATATTGCAGTAGTTTAGGGTTGTGAAATTTAGATTAGGTTGATTTTTCAATAAAGGAATTTTATTAACAATTATTAGCTATTTTTAGTAGTTTATTTAGATTTAACACTTTAGTTGTTTTCTTTGAGGTTACAATTTAAGTTTTGAAGGACTCTAAAAGGAAGGAAATCACAGGGATTGCTTTTAAGCAAACAAGTGTCTCTCAGAATTGCTAAAATTGCTCTCAGAATTGCAACATTGCTATAAAAAAAATAGGTTAAGCTTGCACAGTTTAAAGATTTGTGTGGACCCACTGTAAGATTTTCTAAACTTTACCCCATGAATCTTTCACTTGCAAGTGGGGCTTGGATGATTTAATTTTTGCAAAGTGTGAATGCTTGATTGACACATCACCTAATTGGACACACACTTAGTTAAGGGCAATTGGCCTCAGAAAGATAAGAACCGGATTTCATCATCGGATTCTTGCCCACTAGGTTTAATCATTCCTCACATAGGCATCAAACTTTAATTAAAATCAAGTGGCAACGAGACCCTAGGATTCAAGCTCAGTAGGGCGAAAACCACAGACGGTTGCACCAATTGCACTCCTTGATCGAAGTTGATGCCCAAGAAAGCCTTTGCTCCTGAGGGTGCAACAGTTTAACTGTTCAGGGTACTGGTACTTAAGAGGGTTTGATGGTCCCGGCTTTTTCTCAGCCTTCCTCCGTCCCGGGTCCATCGAGGTGCGGCGGGGCGAAAACAAAAAAACGAGCATCAATATTTCGTACAGGTATGCCAGATTTTCTGTTTTACTTAGAATTTAAAATGGTGATCCGGAGATTCACCTTCACAAGTAGAAAGGAAATCAAAATTTTTTTTCTAACTTTCCATTACACATGTATTTTAAAGAAAGAGACAAGATTTTTAATGCCGTGAAAGGCGATTTTGTTTAGTTTGTCGTGAAAGGCAATTTTGTGCCGTAGAAGGCAATTTTGCCATGAAAGGCGATTTACAAATCTTATCAATAATGAAAGACAAGAATTGTGATTTTTTTTGTCTCTTTAAAAATAGTATAAAATACAATAAAAGAGGAAGAAAGAGGGATCTGACTTCTCAAGAGATTATAGGGACTCGTTTAGATCGACGGTCACGAGTCATGTATGGACTCCACCATCATCCTCTAGACGAGAACACTTGATGCTTTTGATTCACTTGACTTGGCTTGGACCTCGGATTTTTAGAGGACAAAGACCAAGGGAAGGTCCTATATCCAATAAAAAAACCAAGTAAACGGGCTGAAAAGCCGTATCTAGGCCATGTTGGATATAAGAAAAGGAGAAACCTTGGGGGTGGCGGCCCCCCAAGGGACTTCAATCACATTGTAGTGTTTGCAGCAGAGTTTCTTCATGGCAGGAGAGCTTCTTTGTGTAGAGAGTTCTTCAGGATAATTTTCAGGACCCTTTCCCTTTGGAATGACCGCCAATTTAAAGGCTTTAGCCATTAGGAAGGTTTATGGGCATTAATGGCATTAATGCTCCGTGATGGGAGGAGTTACAAGACTTAATTTCATAATTTTGTAACTCCTTTTTCTTTGATTTTGATTGGCCGATGGAGAATAATGGGCATTTAATCTCTATGATGATGGGGGTTTCATGAATAATTACCATGATTAATCTCCATAATGATAGGAGTTACATGGTTAATTGTCATGATTAATTGGACCTGTAACTCCCATTTGCTTGCTTCTGATTGGGCCGTCCAGAATAATGAGTTAATGACCGTAATAAGTTGTCATAAAAAGGTCATTTAACTGTTGGAAGTGGGTGGACCTCTTGGATAGGTTTCAAAACTTTTCACCAACTAGAAGTGATGAACACCTATCCAAAAGCCATCAAAACCCAATCCAGGATGCATGTCCTCAAACTCAGCCATCATGATCAGCAAACAAACCTATCAAAAGGATAGAAACAAGACTAAACATGCAACTACGAAATTCCACAACATACAAGGAGTAGAAAATACCTATTGAGCTTGGTTGTGCTCTCATGGAGAACTTGATTCAACTCTTTGATGAAGAGCTCTTCTAAGATCAGAATCTCCAATGCCCAATCGTCTTCCACGCTATGACCCGCTTCAGATCTCTTTCCTCAAGAGAGATGGTGGAATCTCCAAGAGAAAGACTATCTAGAATCTCTAAGGAATCTAGAAGGGAACTAGAAGAGAGAGAGGGGAAGGAGAAGAAGTGCAACTCTTGCACAAGGGGATGATGGGCGTGAATCCCTAGGAGGAATTATGCATGGACGTCCAAGGGTGCTCCATTCTCTTCCTTTTATAGCTTTTCAACCTTCTCTCTTAGTGTATAATTAGAAGTCCAACTTCCATTATACTTAGTAACCCTTTGCTCTACTATTACCACTATTAGAAGTCTCACTTCAAATAGAAATAGTAGCTTTCCTTTTTTAGTTCAAATAGAATTAGTAAAGATCCAATCTTGGGCTAGCGTGGGGACCACTGGGGATTCCATAGAAAGCTGGCTCCAACTGGGACACCGCGACCCCACATCTCATGTGCAATCCGGGCCCACAGTTAATTGCAAATAACTCCACTAAATAAATACAATTGAATTCCAATCTTAGGAATAAATTACATGAAGACCATAAACTTCCCTATTACTACAGGTGGGCCCCTCTATCATTATCCATGGATCAATTAGACAGACTGTCCCACCAATTTTGACCCATATCTTATTATCCTTGAGACCCAATTAATTATAGTAATAATTAGTACCATCCAATTAACTCTTAATTGAGATGGGTGTACACTTACTAATGATAAATCCATTAATTGGCACAAGGGGATAATAGAGACAGATTCCATCTTGACCATTAAATGTTCCCACAGTCCTACTACCACATACCCAAGACACCGAGGTGTTGACCTACAGTTGGCCTCACTCATTGGTGACTCAAAGCAAATGAATAGATAGAAACTTGAGTTCATAAATGTCTCAGGGTTGAGAGCCTATTACTAGGGAATTATGAGAGCAGGCCTTAAAGTAAAGACAGTGTTCTTAAGGTACTTCTCATGGTCCTTCAATACATCCAATGTACCAGCACTATAATCCAGAATCTTACATTCTGATGATCGAGACAAATCACACTATCTCATAGTAATCAAAGTACTGCAACCTTGTCAGATGAGATGTCCAATCTCTTCACTGGTTGTAAAGATATTCAAGTATAAGATTTGTTATACATGTCTCCCATATGTAGATCTCATCCATACACATGTATTGCATCTAGTATACTTATGGACTCCGGTTCATCCCATGAACCATCATGTCATTCGTATTGGTTATGTGCATTTAAGTAATAAACACCATTCATCTCATGAAATGATAACATGAATATATTGATAAATAAAGAAATTAATCAATTTATTACATCAATCTTAATGGATTGAGACCATAAAACTAACAAAACCTGTTTTCAAATTTCTTTTATCTGCCCGCTTGATGATCCGACGATTCTGGGACGTCGAGGTGGGGCAGCCTTCAGTGAAGCTTTCTCCGGGCTTGCGGAATAAGGCTTTTGATTTTGTGTCTCCCGAGATTCCACCAGGGCAGGGTCGGGGAGACACTATTCTTTGACAAACTCAGAGAAAGCATGACTTTTCAACATAAGTGTCGGCACGATGGTGTACCGTAGACATCTTTTCGTCGACATCCAGTCGTATATTCCCTTAAGTCTTGCCTTCCAGTTGGGCTTCTCCCAAGGCGTTGTTGGTGCGCCTTCAAGTAAAGTGAAGCGTTTTGGAGGTTTGCAGGATGGGAGGAATGTATGGTCCTTTTATAGTGCGGAAGACACTACTGCCGTGATTTCTTATCCTGAGTTGCCCACCTTCCGGACTGCTGGCTTCACGAAGTGGTTCGCGGAGAGCTTTTCAGTGTACCGGGGGCTTTCCAAGAAGGAGCTCAATGTAAAGCAGTCTTCTAGGCAGGGTCTTGGGAAGTCAGATGGCCTCCACGAGAGGAAGTTCTGGCTTTCTTTTTAGGTAAAAAGCACAAAATAGGCTTTCTCGAGGATCAAGACGTCATCAGATCGAGAGCTACACAAGAGATACCTGGTGAGGTCTTGGAACAACTCGCAGAGGAGGAGGCTGAGGTCGCTGCTTGGATACAAGTAGAGCGAGCAAAGGCTTCTATGCAGTCTACTCGCAAGAGCAGACCATCCAGTGAAGACTCTGGCGACAGGCCTGATTTTGATGATGGGGCGGATACTTCCAGCAATTCGTCCCATAGGAGCAAGAGGAGAAAAGGACAGTGCCGAAGTAGGAGATGGCATGAAAACTCTCCTGATCTGGAAGTCCTCTCCACTATTGTTGAAGAAGCATCAGGGGATGATGATGAGCCTCCAAAGAAGAGGAGCCGAGGAGAAAAGATCAGTAGTGATGGTATGAGCTTTCTTCTCTCTTTTTCCGCTCTCTTTTTTTATGAGGCTTTTGTTTTTGATCTACTGTTTTTCTTTTTTTCGGCAGAAGATGATGATTTGATGATGCCTGAGGTTCCGGCCGATGAGACGGTGACAGATCCGATCGTGGCATCTGAGGAAGAAACCAGAGACTATGAAGTAGACCCAAAATCTCCACCATGTATGATTTCTTTTTTCCTTTTGTTTTTCTTTTACCGCCACTTGTTGACATGTTTTTTTTTTTTTTTTTTTTGTTTCTTGCTAGCTGACATGCTAAAGGATTCCGACGACTTCAAGCCATCCATGGATGCAACTTTTGACGATGCTTCGGATGAGCTCACGGTGGCAGAAAGTATTCTGCCAGTTGTCGAAGAAGGTACTTTGTAGTGATAATCTTGATATTTTGATTTTGACAAGATCATATTCATACCTTTTTCATCTTTCATTGGCAGGTTGTGAGGTGACAAGAGAAGTTCCTCTATCATTCCCAGAGCCAGAGCAGGGGGTGCTCGCGGCTGATCCAGGAGTAGGGGCTTCTTCCACCAGTTTCGATGAGTTAGAAGAGAGTCCGCATACTGATATTCCTTCTCCAGCGGCTCCGATTGGAAAGAGTTTCTTGATTACTCTTCCGACGGTGTCTGACATGAGCAGTCGACCAACGGAGCATGGCGAGTCTTCATCTGAGCCATCTCGTCAGTTTGCGAGGAAGGTGTTGAAGAGAGTCTTGAGCTCATGGGTCAAGACTCTTTCTTCTGGTCATTTGGAAGCTAGCTTCGGCATGATTAAGCATGTGCAAGACATTCTTGCTGATAGCGAAAAGGTTGGTCTGGACATTACAAATGCCAAGGCTTTTGTTGATAAAGTCATCGCTCTAGGCAACAAGTGGATTGAGACCAAGACCTTTCCAAACAGTGACTTCTTCAACGAGATGATTTTGAAGCCTTCTGGTAAGGTCAAATCTGAATTGAATGAGATCTCGCGGACTCGGAAGCAGCTCGTTCGGGAGAGAAACGTCACCAAGTTGGTTATTATAGAGTTGACACAGGACCGACACCGTCTCGACAAGGAGGTCATTGAGGTCAGACAGCACCTTAAGCTATTGGAAGAACAAGCCACTGCCAAGTGGACTGCCATTTCGAAAGCTTGCGATAGAGAGAGGATTCTCATTTGCCAAGTTGAGGAGGTTGAAAGCAATCTCCAGAGGAAGACTCGGGAATATGAACAATGGCAAGTTCTCTGGGAAGAGCTTCCTCATGCTGAAGTTGGATCACGACAGCCTACCGCATTTTATGGGAAAATCCTGAAGAAACATGGCCTGGAAGCTTTGAAGGCTTAAGGCTAAGAGTTTGCTCGAGGAGTTAAGTCTTTGGCTGAAGACCATGTTAGACTAGTCTCCTGATTTTGTAACAAACTTTTCTTCTTTTCTTTTGTTACCTCCATGTATAAACATTTTTCGGCACCTTCTTTTTTGTATTCCCTCGTTTCACTTAAATTCTTTTTTTTTTTTTGGATGAAAATAAGTAAAAGTTGGATGGGAATGTTTGTTTGAAAATTTGATCAAAAGGTTGTCATTTTGCGAAAATCTTTTGTCAAAGGGTTGTTTTGGGCATGAAAGCCAGATTTTGTGACAAAAAGCTTGGTTATTCGATGGCTTGAAAGCCAAATTTTGGATGGCGTGAAAGCCAAATTTAGCTTTCATAGGAGCCAAAATTTTGTTTGTGGCATGGAAGCCGGTTTTTGGCATGAGAGCCGATTTTTGTGGTGTGAAAGCCAAGTTTTGGTTTTGTGGCATGAGAGCCAAAATTTTGTTTTTTTTCTTTTTTTTTGGCATGAAAGCCGGATTTCGTGGCATGGGAGCCAAAATTTTGTTCGTAGCATGGGAGCCAAATTTTATGGCATAGAAGCCGATTTTTGGTTTGTTTGGCGTGAAAGCCAGATTTTGTGGAATGGAAGCCGAGTTTTTTGAAAACCAAGTTTTGTTTTGTTGGCATGGAAGCCAGATTTTTTATTTTTTGCATGAAAACCAGGTTTTCTTTTGTTGGCTTGGAAGCCAGATTTTTGGTTTTTGGCATGAAAGCTAGGGTTTGGCAAAAAAGCCGGGGTCTTTGGTTTTCAAAGTGTAAGTATCGACTAAGAGTTGCCTCCCTGCTGAATGGTATTGCAAGTATCGATGAAATGTCGCTTCCTTGCTCATTTGGATGGGAGTATAGATGGAATGTCGCCTCCTCGTGGATTTTGGTGCAAGTATCGACTGAATGTCGCTTCCCTACTTTTTTTTCAAAAATTTTGTTTTGTGGGTATCGATGGAATGTCGCCTCCCCACGATTTTTTTCAAACCTTTGTTTTTGTTTTGAAATTTGGGTTGTGGATAACAACCGAAATATTATGTCTCCACGATTTTTTGAAAATTTGGGTTGTGGATATCCACTGAAACGTTGTGTCTCCATGATTTTTGAAATTTTACAAGTATCGACGAGGTGTCGTTTTCTTGCGATTTTGAGGTTTTGGAAGTATCAAATGAGATTCGCATCCTTTCGATTTTTGGGGTTTGTGTGAATTTCGACTCAACGCCGCTTCCCCACGGTTCTTTTTTTTTTTTTTTTTTTTGAAGAACCATTTTTTGTTTAAAGACATGAGGGGCGTAAATTTTGACTCAAAACCATTTTTGGTGGTAAAAGTCAGGGTGGACTAGGGTGGAAATCCCTGAGTCTTGATTTTTGTTTCAAACCATGAATTTTGGGTTCAAAGATTGAAAGTTTTGGTCAAGTTAGGGAAAGAGCACCTAAACTTGGATTTTGGATTTTTTTTTTTTTTTTTGAACAATGAAACATTGAAAGTAAGCATTGTTTTGAGGTTTTATTTTTTTTTAGAAATTTCAACATAGGGATGAAAACTCTAAAAGGGGTGGGTTTGACGAGTAAGTACCTAGGAATAGGCTTTGGCCATGCAGGCATGGCTCTGACCTGTTGTAGGAAGTCTTCAAGGGTAGTACCGCTTCAAGAACTTGCCATTGATGGGCAGCATACATATGTCACCCTCCATGTTTAGAAGAGCATATGCGCCATTGGAGAAGACTTTGTCGATGACGAAGGGTCCCTCCCATTTTGGTTTGAATTTGCCTTTGGATTTGTGGGCAAAAACCATTGGCCTTTTTACCGCAAGAACCAAGTCACCCTTTTTGTGGGCGCGTTACCTGACCTTCTTGTCGAAAGATCCTCCCATGCATGCTTGGTAAAGCTCAACGCTTTGCAGGGCTTCGAGCTGTCTTTCGTCAAGATTATCCAATTCTTGGAGTCTCAATTTGACGTTGCTTTCTCGCGTCATTTCAGTTTTTAGAGATACCCTTAAGGAAGGAATTTGTACCTCTAGAGGGACAACTGCTTCACTTCCATTGTTTGAACATGGTTCCAGTAGCGAAAATGCGTGCGGAATCATGTATTTGTTGGGGTTAACAAAGAGAATGCCAATTCCCGATATCAGCTTTCCTTTTTCATTTGTCCTGGTTGCACCATCAAAGTACATATTCCAGGAGGCATTTGGTAAGGACGTCTCCACGTTGTAGACAGGTTCATCTGGGAGATCATCCCTGAGCGGAGAATCCTTAGGTAGTGGATGCTCGGCAAGAAAATCTGCCAGAGCTTGGCCTTTGACTGTTTTCTGTGGTACATACCTAATATCAAATTATGATAGAAGGATGGACCATTTTGCCAGCCAAGCATTGAGAGAACTTGCTTTTGTGACAAGGACCTTTAAGAGATTGATCCTCAAAATCAGGTATACTGTGTTCGACAGCAAATAGTGACGTAACTTTTGTACGGCGAATATCACTGCCAGGCATTCTTTTTCAACTGGAGAGTAGCGATGCACCGCACTAACCAACATACGGCTGAGGTAGTATAGAGCAGCTTCTTTCCCTCTATCATTTTCTTGTGCAAGCAAAGCTCCCAAAGAATGGCCGAGGGCTCTTGTGTACAAGATGAAGGGTTTTCCGGTTGTGGGAGCAGCCAACAATGGAGGTTTGGTCAAGTACGACTTGATGTCTTGAAATCCAGCTTCACATTCTGTGTCCCAGACAAAGTCTACACCTTTCTTCATTAGGCGAGAAAATGGACGGAATTTTCCTGATAGGTTGGAAATGAGACGTCGGATGTATGCCAACCTCCCTTGAAACCCTTTGAGTTCTCTCAAGGTTCTTGGAGATGGCATTTCTAAGACAGCCTTGACTTTGGTGGGGTCAAGTTCTATTCCAGCTTTACGAACTATGCGTCCGAGGAACTTACCCGATGTGACACCGAAGAAGCATTTGAGTGGATTCATTCACAGTTTGTGTTTGTGAAGTCGGAGGAAGACTTCTCGAAGATCTTTGAGATGGTCTTCTTTTCTTTTGTTTTTGACGGTGAGGTCATCAACATAACATTCGACCGTCTTGTGCTGCATATCTTGGAATATCTTCATCATAGCCCTCTGATATGTTGCACCGGCATTCTTGAGACCAAATGGCACGACAGTGTAGCAATACAAGCCAAATGGGGTCCGAAATGATGTATGCCTTTCATCTTCGGGATTCATCTTTATCTGGTTGTAGCCAGAGAAGCCATCCATGAAAGTCATTCGCTCAAACCCGTAGGTGTTGTCAATCATTACCTCCGGTATGGGGAGAGGGAATTTATCTTTGGGGCATGCATTATTCAGGTCTCTATACTCAATACAGACTTTGATTTGCCCATTTTTCTTTGTCACGGGGACAATGTTGGCCAACCATTCAGGATGTTGTTCCTCGCGGATGAAGCCAACGTTTTTAAGTTTTTGAACTTCTTGTTCAATTTTGTCCATCACATTAGGACATAATCTTCTTTGGCCTTGTTTGACAGGCTTGATATTTTCTTGCAGGTTGAGTTTGTGAACTTCTATTTTGGGATCTAAAACAGGCATTTCAGCGTAAGACCATGCAAAACAATCAATGAACTCACGAAGAAAATAGACATACTTGGGTAACTCATCATCCTTTATATTCTTACTTATGAATACAGGACGTGGGTTATCTGGTGTTCCCAAGTCTATCTTTTGAACAGAATTTTCTGTTGGAAGGTTTGAAGGTGGTTCCTCCACAATATTTTCGGAGGCTTCCAATGCAACAAGACCATCTGGATTTCCAAGGGCATTTTCAGAGTATGGCTCCGCTTTTATCCATAAATCTTCTTGATCGGTGCTCTTCTTAAGACTTGCTATGAGATGTTCCCAACCACTTGCTGAAACTGGGTCAAAGTAAGGCATTTCTTTTGGAGACAATGGCTCTTCTGAATCAGAGAACCATGCGTCTGTGTCATCGGACAATTCCTCTTCATCCTTAGAGAAATCGTACCAATTTGATGAGATTCCTGGGTCCTTGTCGCGTAACTCTTCAAAGAGATATCCAGGGAGATCGATGTCTTCATCAACACGAGATGTTGAAGTCTGGTCAGCAAAACGACTCTGCAGCCTTTGTGTCAACTGTCTCATCGGAGTGTCAGGATCATACCCCAACCCGTATGAAGACTTGTCTATGCGACTGTGGAGTTTCCAATCTTCCAGCTAAATTTTGGTCAGGGTGGGTTCCAATGGTGTAAGAATACCATGGCCACCTCCCAAACCAATTGATTTTGAGGGTTATAGCCCATTTTCTTCATGATAGATTGTGCCATTGGACTATACAAGGATAGATGAGGCATACCTTCATTTTGGAAAGGTTCAAGTAAGGAGTTTGGTGAAGAAGTGTCCGACCTATTGAAGAAGATTGGCTTCTCTTCTGCTGTCGTTGCCGGAACGATGAAGGTAGCAGACGCAGGATCTTCTACGTCAGCAGGAGTCTCCAATGGAGTGAGGGCAGGCCGAACTAATTGAGTATCAGCTTGGCTTGATGATGCATCGTATTCTGTCTCTGAATCCGAATCCGCGTCTTGTATGATAGATACGAAGGAGACAGCAAACTTGCCCCCAGTCTTTTGCTTTGTCTTCTTTGCTTTAGTAGTGATTACCAAAGGTTTGGAAGATTTGAAGGAGACAACGAAGGGAGATGGATTTCTCCCCTCGGATTTGCCGAAAGGTTTGTTTTCTTCCGATGATTGCTGAGGAGCCTTGCCTTTATCTTTTTGGGGATTGCCGGCAAAGGATGCTATTTTCTCCTCCTTTTCTTCTTTTTCATCCCTGCACATCTGAGAGTCTGCGAAATGAACTTCTTTGCCTTCGAAGGGCTTTTTGTCTGCAAACACTCGATGTATCAAGCCATCATCGCCAACAAACTTGATGCACTGATGAAGAGTTGAAGGGACGACACCGTTCTCATTATCCAAGGGCGTCCGAGAAGGATGTTGTAGCGTGAAGGGGCTTTTATTGCATACACAGTGACCTCAGAGATAAGATCGTCGATTTGCAACCTGAACCAGATTTTGCCAATGGGCCTTTGAGCACTCCCATCGTATCTAAAGATGGACACAGATGTGTGGTTCAGCTTGCTAGGCAGGATGCCCAGCTCTTTAAGTGCCGTATTTGAGATGAGATTAAGTGCAGAACCTGGGTCAATCTGGACTCTGTGTATCGGTATCTCTTTGATGTACCTTATGAAGTATAAGGGTCAGTTGTGCTTTGTCTCACCTAGCAGGAGGTCTTCCTTATTGAAGGCGATGGTAGCACTTGCGGCCTTTTGGACTGAGAGGCATTCAGTGCAAGGTCCTTTAGTTTCTTTCTTTTCACCCTTTAAGGGGCTTTTTGATTTTTTGACCCTATATTCCATTTTAATTTGTAGGATTTGTGGGGCGTGTTTGTCGACATCTACATTCAGTATTTGCAGTTCTGAAATGAGAGTATCACGAGTTTGTGGTGACATTCGTAACAAGTCTAGGATGTGCAGTCATGCAGGTATGTGTTTGGAGTACTCGATCAAGTCATACTTGAAAGCTTCCTTAGGGCCTGCATTTTCATTATTGTTGCCGCTTGGGGCATTTACAGCTTGCTTTCCCGAAGGATTTACATAAGAAGAAGAAGAAGGTTGGTTGTAGTTTTTGTGGTAATCCCAGCCAGAGTGGATACCTTTCCCAACTTCAAAAGCTTCTAGAGGTGGTTCTTCTTTTGGAAGACCATCTTCGGGAACAAGGGGCTGATCCTCCTGATTTGCTGAAAATGCTTTTGTAGTAGCATTGTCATTTTCAGTTATTGCGTTGCATGGAGCATTTTCCTAGAACAAGTCCTGAACAACTTCCTACAACTTTTCTTCTTTGTCCAGTATTTCATCGGTCCAGACATCTCATATGAGGTTGGGTATCTGAGACCAATTGACCGAGTTTTCTTTGAAGGCTTCATCAGCCAGAGCCTCTTCATGGTAATCAGTTGGAAGAGGCTTGAATTCTGATGTCACAGTTTCAGGAGACAAAGGCTAAGAAGATGCTATCTCAGTGGAAGTCACCTGAGAAGATGTAGCTCCAGAAGATATGCTACCGGATACATTTTGAGAGTCTGTGGTCTCTGCAGATGAAGATTCAGAGGCACTATCATCCTGAACTATCACATTGCAGGCAACTTCGATAGAAGATGCCTCCATAATGTATTGCTGGGAATCGAACTCATCCTCCGATGTAAGAGGTTCATCAATCCAGTAACTTTCTTCATTTTCCGGAGTCACTGGAGGACATACTTGTAGATTCTCCAGGACTCCCGGTTCTGGATTTTGATGAAGCTAATTGATGCGATCCTGCTCTTTTTCTATGGCAAGACGCAGCAAGATCCATGCATATTCTTCAAGATCTGGCATAAGAGCTAAACCTTCTTCTTCATCTGCTTCTTGTAGTTCAACCTCGTTAGGATCCACTAGAGCATTGGCAAGTGCTGGATTGACAGCATTTTCTTGAACAACCTCTTGGTCTTCATCATCATCAGACCAGAATCCTTGTGGCTGGAAAGGGTTATACCAGATTACTGGCATAAGGTGAGATTCTGAGATCCATTCTTCATCGAAGAGACATTCCCCGGTTTCAAGGGATTCCTCCCACTCATCGGTGTCACTGGCAGTGTCACTAGACTCGTATCCATTCATGGAGAATCCAACTACCGAGTTGCAAGAGTATGATGCCCCTTGCGTAGTCTCATCTCTGAGCCGTGGTGGCATGAAATCACTAAGGGTGAATTTTCTTACCACTCTTGAAGCCTTGGGAAGAGACTCCTCTGTTGTCCCCCGTGAAATGGTAGAGGAGGTTCCTGCCTTTTCAGGGACCTCTTGCTTGGTATGAGCCTTCTCCTATTGTTTGAGCTTGTAGAGTTGTCTCTTGGCTTGCCTTCGCTGTTGAGCAGTCGGCTTTGTTTTGATGATCTCCCAATTTTCATCTTCTAGGAGACCGGGATGCACCCATATGGGTTGTCCATCTGGTGTTGCGTAAGGCACCAGCTCTTGGGACGTTTGGGTCATTTTTATCACCTTGAAGGAAGTGTTGATTTTTTCCTTTGGTGACTTCGATGTTTGTCCATATGACACCATGTTAACGGACGCAGACCCATAGTTTTTGTCAAAGGTGATGACTCTGTTTTTCCACATCTAATTGATCTTTTCTCTCACAATGAAACATTGGTTGAGAGGATGCGAGACAATTTGGTGGTATGGACAATATCGGGGATCATTAGTTTTGCCAACATCTCTCGGTCTTTTGGGGTCAGGCAAGGTGAGTTTCCCATTTGCCAGGAGAGCCCCAAACATTTCTTCAACATCCTCATCGAACGGGTATTTCTTCTCTACTCGTTCTTTAAAGGCATCAGAGAGTTCAGGTCTCTTAGCTGCAGCTTTGTTTTCAGCTTTCTTTGGTGGCTGAGGAGCTGACTTGGTTTTCACATTGAGAACCTCCATTTTCTTTGGCTTAGAGGTCGGAATGGCGATCGACTCCTTTGATGACTTCTGATTGTTGAGGTCTTTGATCACCGTTTCAGCCTCCATAGACGCTTCTAGGAGTTCTCCCAGATTCTTCGATTTGTTACCGATGATCATAGAGATGATCCTTGCTCTCATGTTGTTTCGGCAGATGTTGACCAGCGACGCCTGTGGCAGCACATCTAAGCATTTGTATGCCATTGCCTTCCACTTGTGAATGAAGTCGTATGTCGACTCATTCTCTCCCTGTTTTAGGCTGCAGAGCTGAGCCATAGTAACAGGACGATCCTCACCTTTGAAATGGGTTAGGAAGCACGTCTCTAGCATGGTCCAGTTTTGAATGAAATCCTCTGGTAAAGTGGAGTACCAATTAAAGGCAGTACCTTTTAGGGTACTTGCAAAGAGACGGATCTTAAGAGCATCTTGATCTGCAATAGCTCCCCTCAGGATCTTGAAGTGGATGACGTGCTATCTAGCAGAACCTTTCCCCTTATATGTTTGGAGAAGAGGTTGTTTGAACTTTGGAGAGAACGGAACTGAGTCCATCCATAAGGGATATGGTGGCTTGATTCCATGCTCCTTCACTGTATCATCTTCTTTTGCTTTGGCAAGGATATTGTCAACGTGCTTTTTAGTAAGGGTGCGTGACTTGTCTTCTGCACCGATTGCCTCATCTTGTGGAGGAACTTCATCATTTGGTGGACGTTGGAGAGTGAGAATGAGGTTTTCCATTAGAACCTCTATTCTTTGTTGTCCTTGCTCCAGCTGCTGAATGCGTAGAGCCATGTCATCATGTGGCGGAGGTTGCTTAGAGTTTGTGACTAAGACATTCACTCTTCGTGAGTCTAAAGAGGATATTGTCTTAGTGACTGACCTAGAGCTTATTCTTCTGGATGAAGAGCCCGAGGAATGATCACTCCGGTGTCCTTCGCTTGAAGGAGTAGGAGAGTCTTCCTGATGTCTTCTTGTCCGGGAGACGCTGGGAGTCACCGGCTTTCTAACATGTATTTTCGTTGCTGACTTCTGGCATCTTTTGGTTTTGCCAACCATGTGGACAGCAGCAACTTGGTCGGGTGCTTCTTTTTCGACCCATTTTTTGGAGATTTGAAGCTCGGAATGCTGGGTTCTTTGCTTCTCTAATCTCTTTTGTCGTTATGCCGCGCGGCGACGTATACGACAAGGAATTTAAGCTTCGGTTAGCTCGGGCTGTGCTCTGGCAATGAAGGACGTGGTCCCTCGTGCGCAGCAACCGAGCTTGTCTTCCTTGAAGACTGGCATGGACAGGATCTGGACGCGGTCCTTAGCCTGTCGCAGCGAAGCTTTAAATTTTGCAAGCTCGGTCCCTATTGAGATGAAGGGCCGAGTTGCAGGAGAGCATGCCCTGGTAGGTTCTTGTCGAGGCCTTGTGATGCATGACTTGATTTTGGGCTTGTATGAACATGCCGGCTCATGCTGGGTTGGTTTTGTAGTTCGGTGGAGGGTAGGTTTGTTCCCTTTGATGTAAGCGAGAGAATAGAACCGGTTCTGCTTGAGAGGAGCCAGGTTTGCTAGCTTTGCAGATGTCCGAGACCTTCTTTGTTTTGGTGAAGATCGCGGGGACCAAGTCTTGGGGAAAACTTGGTTTTTTGTAGGTTGAGTCTTCGCAGGATTTGCCATGAGCCTCGGATTTCTTGGTGACCGCCTTTTGTGTCGGGGCAGCGACACGTTCAGGGGCAGTCTTCTGCTTCTTAGCAGGCGCCGTCTCTTCTATGGGTAGTGGGAATGGTCCCAGTGACCCGAAGACAATGGTCTGGGGAGTGGGGGTCGACCTGGTGTTTTGAGAGTTGCGGAGGGAGGTGACGCTTCGGCAGCTGGCAGGGCGCTTGTAAGTGCGCTTGATTTGCTTCTCTTGAAGCATGAGCTGGTACTTGTTCTCGTCAAAGGTGATGGTCAATGAAGCTGCCATTGTTAGTTTGGAAAACTTCTGAAACAAGACCACATCCATTAATAATTACAAGAATATGGTGATCATAAATGGAAAATACTATGGTTTTGTCTTTTCAAATTGCTCAGGGGGCATGGCCCATTCTGAGCATAATGAAGAAGGCAAAAAGCCATAGAGGGTACAATTATTCTGAACGCAAGTATGGTCAGCTCGAAATGAGCATTCCAGTGACTGTTAGAAGCAATTGTAAACCATAATTCAAGTTACCGAGAAGCGAAGCTCGCTCAAGGTAAAATGATATAAGGTTGGAGATACAAATGTGTCGGTCGCGAATACAGTAGACCCGAAAGGGCGTACTAGCACCACTAGGCACAAATGTTGCAAATCGCATCCTTGAAAAGGACACGAGATGGGATTTTTTAAAAGGTCAAGATCGGATTCGCAAAAGAGAGCAAATGGTATTCCAATCCGAATACAAGCTCAGCGATTTCCGTGAGCGCTAAATCCGAAAAGGAAGGAACCAGGATTTCTCAGATTTGAATCCAATAATGATGTAAGTTTTTTTTTTATTTGAAAAGTCAAGATTGAATTCATAAAAGAGAGCAAATGGTAATCCAGTCCAAATACAGGCTCAAATATTTCTGCGAGCACTAAATCCGGAAAGGAAGAAACCAAAATTTCTCGAATCTAAACACAATAGTGACAGAAGTTTTTTTTGTTTTTTTTTTTTTTTTTAAGAGAGATTTTTTTTTAAGAGTGCACATAGGTCTTCCAATTCGGTCTTATGAAACCTTAGTGGATAGATCAGCCCCCAGGTAAGGGTAGGATTACTTAATGAACCCGTTTGAATGACCCTTGGCTCGAACAGTCTAGCTGCCTCCATACTCTGGACAAGGCTTTTCTTAAATTCACTTTGGTCAAAGAACGTAATTGGTGCAACCTTAATGTTTTTTTCTTTTTCTTTTTTTTTTGAAAGAAAACTAATGGACCCATCAAAGAGAGGAAAGTGGCCCTTCCCAATCCGAACATGGCTCAGCGATTTCCGCGAGCCATTATATGAAAGGGAAAGAACCAAAGATTCTCCAATTTCAATCCAAAAGAGAGAAATTTGAAAACTTTTTCTTTTTTAAAAGTTAAGACTGGATTCACAAAAGAGAAGAAATGGTATTCCAATCCGAACAAAGGCTCAGCGATTTCCGCGAGCGCTAAATCCGAAACGGAAGAAACCAGAATTTCTCAAATCTGAACCCAATGATAAAAAAAAAACTTTTTTTTTTTGTTTGAGAAGAGAAAGAATGGAAACAAGTTCAAAGAAAGAAATTTCCAAAGAATCCCATCTCATGTTTTTTTTCAAATGCAAAATCCAACATAGGCCACCAACTAGAAAGGAGCCAAGGAGTCTAAGCATCTTGTTCTCAAATGAACGAGTCCCACCGGGTATGCCAACTTGATGGACCTATCTTTTCTCTCTTGCCTTCCTCCGCTCCGGGTCCGTCGGAGTGCGACGGGGCGAAAAAAAAAGCGAGCATCAACATTTTGTATGGGTATGCCAGATTTTCTATTCTATCTGAAATTTGAAATGGTTATCCAGAGATTCACTTTCACAAGTAGAAGGAAATCAAACTTTTTTTCTAACTTTCCATTGCATATGTATTTTAATGAAAGAGACAAGATTTTTTATACCGTGGAAGGCGATTTTGTTTAGTTTGCCGTGAAAGGCGGTTTTGTGTCGTAGAAGGGAATTTTTCCATGAATGGTGTTTTACAAATCTTATCAATAATGAAAGACAAGAATTGTGATTTTTTGTCTCTTTGAAAAATACAAGATACAATAGAAAAAGGAAGAAAGGGATTTGACTTCTCAGGAGATTATGGAGACTCGTTCAGGTCGACAGTTGTGAGTCATGTATGGGCAACGCCATTGTCCTTCAGATGAGAACACTTGATGCTTTAATTCACTTGGCTTGGCTTGGACCTTGGATTTTTAAAGGAAAAAGACCAAGAGAGGGTCCTATATCCAATAAAAAACAGGGTAGATGGGCTGAAAAGCCACATCTAGGCCATGTTGGATAAAAGAAGAGGGGAAACCATGGCGGGGTGGCCCCCCAAGGGACTTCAATCACCTTGTAGCATTTGCAGCAGAGTTTCTTCAGGGCAAGAGAGCTTCTTTGTGCAAAGATTTTTAGGACAATTCTTCAGAACTCTTCGGATGATTTTTTCGGACCCTTTCCCATTGGAATGACCGCCTATTTATCGGCTTTTGGTAGCCATTAGGAAGGTTTATGGGCATTGATTGCATTAATGCTCCATGATGGGAGGAGTTAAAAGATTTAATTTCATAATTTTGTAACTCTTTTTTCCTTAAATCTGATTGGTCGATGGAGAATAATGGGCATTTAATGTCCATGATGATGGGGGCTTCATGATTAATTACCATGATTAAACTCCATAATGATAGGAGTTACATGGTTAATTGCCATGATTAATTGGACTTGTAACTCCCATTTGCTTGCTTCTGATTGGGCCGTCCAAAATAGTGATTTAATGACTGTATTAATTTGTCATAAACAAGTCAATTAACATCATTAATTGGTCGCCAAGTAGCTTTAAGAGTCGCGGGCCGCATCGCGTCTTTTGGAATTCTTCTTGCGATGAGCATCGATGGATCCGCATGTTGTTTGATGTCAGATGACAATGCAAATTCAGACATTGGTTGGTACCAATGAGCCGGCAACATTTGTCCAATCGATTTCACAATCGGTTGGGCAGAAAGTGTGCTTTCTTGGTCGGCCGGTTGGTGATTTCGTAGTGTCCGATGATGATCGAATGATTCCGACGGCGGATCCGTGATGTTGGTGAAGATCAACGTATATCATGCCTCAAAAATCAGAATTTGAGAAAATCACAGAGGCCAAACATCACGAAATGCGAAAAGGATCTGAAAAAGTGGGTTTCTAGGGAAAATCCGGCAACCTAGACCCCTATGGTCGCCGGTGACCATGGGCCAACGTTGTCGGAGACCATGGGATTTTTTCCCATTTTTTGGTCACCGTTCGATCGCCGTTTCTCGGCCGTTTTTCGGGCTTTTTTGCTTCTTTTTTCTCCTGTACTTTTCTTAACATTTCTCCTCATTTATCGGCTCGAATCCTCTAAAGAAAACCTATCGAGAAGCCATACAAATCAGAGCACAAAGTTTCCTATTTTTGGAAATGCTAAAGGCTTGATAGCCGATTTTCCGCCAAGAGTTGAAACTAGGTCAAACGATGTTGGAATGACCTGAAATTTGAGGTAAAGCTTCCTGAGCATTAGATAGGACCAACCATAGGCTTTTATTTAAGTTTTGAAGCCGTTTGGGGTCCCATCGATGCTAGGCTTGATTTCACCGCGCGAAAAATGTCGAGCTTTGATGTATGGTCAACTGATGTCCGACTGACCTGAAATTGGACAGGGAGCCTATTGGAGTTATTTTGAGACGATCCATTAGCTCCGATTTGGGTGCCATGGTCCCGGGGAGCTCCGCTGCCGGTAGGCCTGATTTTGCTTCCGAGCGTCAAAATCAGGTCAAACGTCTTCGGAATGACCTGAAATTTGAAG
Source organism: Persea americana (assembly GCA_029852735.1). NCBI lineage: Eukaryota > Viridiplantae > Streptophyta > Magnoliopsida > Laurales > Lauraceae > Persea > Persea americana. Next base: position 24,708,058 of record CM056816.1, read on the forward strand.
TGCAGCCCTTTGGAAGCATGTAGAAAATACCCATGTGCTTTGTTTGATGAGTGGCGGCATCGGTGGTTCTCGCCGCCGAGAGGCTTGGTTTCGCCATTCGAGAGTTGATGGAGGGTCAAACGGTGTCAGTTTGACTTAAATTTTGACATGGAGCCTTTTGAAGGTATTTTGAGACCATCCATAGGCTCTAATCGAAGATTTAATGTCTTCGACACTGTCGCCGCCGAGAGCTCCTGCTCAACCGTTGGAGGATTGAAGTTAGCCAAACGATGTTGAAATGGCCCGAGACTTCATGTGTGCCCTTCTTTTGGCTATTTTGAAGGATCTTGCAGTTTTTATTTGATTCTGACAAGATCTGATGTTTGAAGCGGCTTTGCCTGTTTGTAGTAGGAAGCGGCTCCATCTAGCTTTTGATGTTGATGAGGCAAAGTGAAATTTTTTGTGTCAACAACTGCATAAAGAAGCTCCACTACTTTAAAGAAACCCTGCCGCAAGAAACACCACAAGGTGGTTGAAGTCCCTTGGGGGGCCACTCCCCCAAGGTCCCCTCTCCTTCTATCCAACATGGCTAGATGTGGCTCTTCCGCCCGTCTACTTGGCTTTTTATTGGTTATAGGACCTCCCCTTGGTCGTTATCTTCTAAAAATCTGAGGTCCAAGCCGAGCCAAGTGAATCAAAGCATCATGGGTTCCCATCTAAAGGATGATGGTGGAGTCCATACATGACTCGCGACTGTTGATCTGAACGAGTCCCCACAATCTCCTGAGAAGTTAGATTTATTTTCTTACTTTTCTGTTGTATCCATTTTTTTTAAAGAGACAAAAAAATCACAATTCTTGCCTTTCATTATTGATGAGATTTTTAAATCACCTTCTACGACACAAAACCGCCTTTCACGGCACAAAACCGCCTTCTACGACACAAAACCGCCTTTCACGGCACAAAACCGCCTTCTACGACACAAAACCGCCTTTCACGCCAAACAAAAGAAAATAGCCTCTCACGGCATTCAAAATCTTTGTCTCTTTTCTTAAAAATATGTGTGCAATGGAAAGTTAGAAAAAAGATTGATTTCCTTTCTACTTGTGAAGGTAGATCTCCGGATCACCATTTCTAAATTCCAAGTTGAATAGAAAATCTGGCATACCAATACAAAAAAATGTTGATGCCCGCTTTTTGTCCGCCGGACCCCAGCAGACCGGGGCAAAGGAAGGCAAAAGTCGGGTCCATCAAGTTGGCACACCTGGTGGGACTCGTTCATTTGAAAACATAATGCTTAGATTCTTTGGCTCCTTTCTAGTTGGTGGTCAATGTTAGATCTTGCATCTAAAAAAAACATGAGATGGGATTTTTTGGAAATTTCTATCTTTGAGTTTATTTTCACTTTTTCTCATTCAAAAAAAAAATCTGATTTCTCTTTCTTGGACTCGATTTTGAGAAATTTTAATCATTTCCTCTTCGAACTTGATAGCTCGCAGAAATTGTTTGTAGCTATTGTTCATATCAGGGAATGGGCTATCTTTTCTCTTTAATGAGTCCAATAGGGATCTTAAAAAAAAAGATCTGATTTCAAACTTTTCAGATTTTGAAAACAAAATTTTCTGAGTTCACTTTCTTGGATTCAATTTTTGGAAATTTTGATCCTTTCTTCTGATGGACCCGTCTTTTTTTTCTTCCCTTCCTCCATCTCGGGTCCGCCGGGGTGCGGCGGGGTGAAGAGAAAAAAAGAGCAAGCATCAGCATTTTTGTACGGGTATGCCAGATTTTCTATTCTACTTGGAATTTGGAATGGTGATCCGGAGATTCACCTTCACAAGTAGAAAGGAAATCAAACTTTTTTTCTAACTTTCCATTGCACATATATTTAAAGAAAGAGACAAGATTTTAAAAGGCCGTGAGAGGCGATATTTGTTTAGTTTGCCGTGAAAGGCAGTTTTGTGCCGTAGAAGGTGATTTTTCCATAAAAGGCGATTTACAAATCTTATCAATAGTGAAAGACAAGAATTGTGATTTTTTTTCTCTCTTTAAAAAATACAAAATACAATAGAAAAGAAAGAAAGAGGGATCTGACTTCTCAGGAGATTGTGGGGACTCATTCAGATCGACGGTCGCGAGTCATGTATGGACTCCGCCATCGTCCTTCAGATGAGAACACTTGATGCTTTTGATTCACTTGGCTTGGCTTGGACTCTGGAGTTTTAAAGGACAAAGACCAAAGGAAGGTCCTATATCCAATAAAAAACAAAGTAAACGGGCTGAAAAACTGCATCTAGGCCATGTTGGATAGAAGAAGAGGGGAAATCTTGGGGGGGGGGGGGGTGGCCCCCCAAGGGACTTCGATCACCTTGTAGTGTTTGCAATAGAGTTTCTTCAGGGCAGGAGAGGTTCTTTGTGCAGAGAATTCTTCAGGATAATTTTCAAGACGTCTTTTCAGGACCCTTTCCCTTTGGAATGACCACCTATTTATAGGCTTTTGGTGGCCATTAGGAAGGTTTATGGGCATTAATGGTATTAATGCTCTATGATGGGAGTTACAAGATTTAATTTCAAAATTTTGTAACTCCTTCTTCTAGGATTCTGATTGGCTGATGGAGAATAATGGACATTTAATCTCCATGACGATGGGAGTTTCATGATTAATTACCATGATTGATCTCCATAATGATAGGAGTTACATGGTTAATTGCCATGATTAATTGGACTTGTAACTCCCATTTCTTGGCTTCTGATTGGGCCGTAAAAAATAATGAGTTAATGACCGTATTAATTTGTCTTAAACGGGTTAATTAACAGTATTAATTGGTCGCCAAATCGCTTGAAGAGTCGCGGGCTGCGCCTCCTCTTTTGGAATTCTTCTTGCGATGATCATTGATGGATCCGCATGTTGTTTGATGTCGGATGACGATGCAAATTCAGACATTGGTTGACACCAATGGGCCGGCAACATCTGCCCAGTCGATCTCACGATCGGTCGGGCAGAAAGTGTGCTTTCTTGGTCCGCCAGTTGGCGGTTTCAGAGTGTCCAATGATGATCGAATGATTTCGACGGCGGATCCATGATGTTGACGAAAAACGACGAATATCATGCCTCAAAAATCAGATTTTAAGAAAATCACAGGGGTCAAATATCATGAAACGCGAAAAAAACCAGAAAAAGTGGGTTTTCGGGAAAAATCCGGAGAACCGGATCCCTATGGTCGGCAGCGACCATGCACCCATGGTCACCGGCGACCATGGGCTTTTGGTCCCATTTCGGTCGCCGTTCGGTCATCGTTTTTCCGTCTTTTTCACTTCTTTTTTCTTCTATATTTTTCCTGACATTTCTCCTCATTTATTGGCTTGATTCCACTGAAGAAAACCTGTCGAGAAGCCGTGCAAATCATGGCACAAAGTTTCCTATTTTTGGAAAAGCCGAAGACTTCGTAGCCGATTTTCCGTCAAGAGTTGAAACTAGGTCAAACGATGTCGGAATGACCTGAAATTTGAGGTAAAGCTTCCTGAGCATTAGATAGGACCAACCATAGGCTTTTATTTGAGTTTTGAAGCCGTTTTGGGTCCTGTCGATGCTAGGCTTGATTTCACCATAAGGAAGATGTCGAGCTTCGATGTACGGTCATCCGATGTCCGATTGACTTGAAATTTGACAGGGAGCCTATTGGAATCATTTTGAGACAATCCATTAGCTCCAATTTGGGTGCCACGGCTCCGAGGAGCTCCGCCGCCGGTAGGTTTGATTTTGCTTCGGAGCGTCAAAGCCGGGTCAAATGCCGTCGGAATGACCTGAAATTTGACGTGCAGCCCTTTGGAAGCATGTAGAAGCTACTCATGTGCTTTTTTTGATGAGTGGCGGCATTGGAGGTTGTCGCCACCGAGAGGCTTGATTTCGCCTTTCGAGAGTAGATGGAGGGTCAAACGGTGTCGGTTTGACTTGAGATTTGGCGTGGAGCCTTTTGGAGGTATTTTGAGACCATTCTTAGGCTTTGATCGAAGATTTGATTTCTTTGACACTGTCGCCACCGGGAGTTCCTGCTCAGTCGTTGGAGAATTGAAGTTAGACCAAATGGTGTCAAAATGGCCCGAAACTTCATGTGTACCCTTCTTTTGGCCATTTTGAAGGATCTTGCAGTTTTGGTTTGTTTCTGACAAGATCTGATGCTTGAAGCAGCTTTGCCTGTTTGTGGTAAGATGCGGCTCTATGTAGCTTTTGATGTTGAGAAGGCTAAGTGACATTTTTGGTGTCAACAAATGCCCCCTCGAGGTACAGCGACAAATCGCGTAGCTTTTGTAGTCGTTGTGCCTCGAAGAAAACTTTGAAGGAGAACTTCTGACTTGACCAAGTGTCTTTGAGTATTTTTCTTTGATAGAATAGCCTTTTGAGTTTTCAAGGGGATTTTATGGCAGTGAGAGAGATCACGTACCATCTTAAGGAAAAATTTTGAAAATGACATTTGGATTGGGTTTTTGGGTTTTGGATTTTCCTTTTTGACCTTGTGAACCTAAAAGCTTTGTGCGGCGCATCAGGCGGTCAAGAAGGTTTTTGGTTTTTGACCTTGTGACCTAACAAGCTGTACGTGGCAGGTTTGGGGGTCGGATTTTGGTTTTTGGTTTTGGCCTTGTGACCTAACAAGCTGTATGTGGCAAGTTAGGGGACCAGGATTTGGTTTTTGGTCACTCTTTGGGACAATTTTGGGTCCATTGGAGTAGTTTGGGTTTTTGTGCAAAATGTCAATTTCAAGGTTTTGGCTTAATTTGGTTCATGAGGGGGGATGATTTGGATTTTTGGAAACTCATGAGGCTCGGATTTTTTGTATGGTCCAATCAACTCAAAGGAGGCATGGAACCATTTTTGTATGCTCTTGGTAAGAAGGATTTTGACTAAAAGCCACTTTTAGTGCCTAGGTGGTCAAACCTAGCTCATGTGGGCTAGCCCATGGGACCTTAAGCTTTAAAGATGGCTTAGATCTCATGTGGTGTTATTTTTGTAAAGAATATCGAAAAATATCTCTTTTTAGTAGAGAATATCTAAAAATATTCTTACTTGGAGAGAATCTCTCAAGTTTCCTTGATTTTGGGAGAGATTTTCTCAAAATATCTTTCTTTGGGAGAAAGTTTCTCATAATCCCTCTCTTTTTGAAGAGAATTTCTCAAAAGATCTCATTGGGAAAGGATATCCCATGATCCCTTTCTTTTAGGAAGTTTGCTAATTTGTAGCACTTACCTCCTTTCTTTTCTCCTTCTTCCCTTTTTTGGTTTGCTTTCTTCCATATAAGCAAGGAGGTCTGATCTTTGGTTGCTATTGCTCTCTTTTTGCAAAAATCTTCAAGAGTGCTCCAAGATCAAGAACTCTTCTTGTTCTTCAATGATCTTCAAGGTTTTTCTCCTTCTTCTCCATCAATGGATTCAAGTAAGTTTTCTTTTCTTAATAAACCCCATGTAGAAAAATGCTTTCTTTCTTTCCTTTTCTTTTATTTCTTTTTTCTCTCTCTTTTTTTTTCTTTTTTCACGTGCATTCCTTTTTCTTTTTTTTTTCACACGTTTTTTTTTCTTTTCTTTTTTTTTCTTTTCTCTTTCTTTCTCTTTTTTTTTTCTTTTCTTTCTTTTTTTTTTCTTTTCTTTCCCTTTTCCTTTTTCTTTCACAGTTTCCCCTCTCTCTTTTTTCACCGTGTTTTTTTTTCCTTTTCTTTTCCTTTTCTTTCTTTTTTTTTCTTTCTTTTTTTGTGTGGCCGTACGGACAAGACCGTATGGTCATGGCCGTACAGCCACGTGGCCTGTGGGAAAAAGTTTTCTTCTTTTTTTTTTCTTTGAAAAGAGATTCTCTTTTCTTCTCTTTTTCCTTCTTTCTTTCCCGGATTTCGAGAAGCACTTGCATGACAACTTTCCTTCTATGCATTTTTTTTTTAGAAAATGGGATTGGTAGTATGATAGTGCATACCTGGAAATCTTCTGCAAGTCTTGGGATTTGGAGCTCGCAGCAATGTTGAGCCCTTTCTTGGTCTTGCGGGGATTTTCTGAGGAGCTTTGCAAGTTTTGGATTCTGGAGCTCGCAGCAATGTTGAGCCCTATTCCAGTCTTGAGGACATTTGAGAAGATTTGTTTTGATCTCGCAACAATGTTTGAGTTCAAGCCTTCTTTGAGGATTTTCCATTGATTATGAGCTTACAGCGATGTTGAGCCCATCTTCAAGCTCCTATTTCTTTTGGGACGTTTCCTTTTTCTTCGGAATTGCCCTGGAACCATGCCAAAATTTCGCTATAATTTTTTTAGCAAAATTCTATCATTCTGATGATTGATTTTCTCTCTTTCCATCCTCTGCAGGTAGTTCCTCCAAAACGAACAAGGGTAAGGAGCCCATTACTGATGTGCCTCGCCGTTCTACCAGATCCTCTAATGTGGCCATACAGCATTCCTGGGAAGAGGTCCAGTATGTTGGAAGGAACTTGGAAGAGTGCAACTCTTTCAACCGAGATGAGAAGAGGCAACGTTTGATTGCCCTCAAGGATGAGGAGTATTATAAAATCATGGTAAGCAACCGTCCTTGGTTCACGGACGATCAGAGCATTGTGCCCAAGCCTACGTTCTTCTTTGGTTATGTCGACAATTCAACATACCAAAGGAGATGTTTTCAGTTCTCTTTCACAGTTGATGGCGCGAAGAGAACTGTTTCTACTCGGTCGACCTTCGATCAGACTATCTCGATCATGAGCCTTTCCTCCACATGCTCAAAGAGGGAAGATCCTCCAAGCTGGGTGAAGAGGACAAGTGTAATAAGGACCGGGGTTTTTGTTGGCGGCCCTTCTGGTTTTGCAGAGAAGTCGCCAGCCCGTATAGACATTTTGTGCAGGCCAGCGGCTACCAAAGTTCAGACCATCCTTCGGTTGATTTGAGACCGGTGGGCCTTGGCATTTTCAAGGGCAATGGCAGCAATTGGGTGAAGCCTTTTCGACTTCGCGGCCATTTCAGTGCTGACTCGAGTTGGAAGTCGTGGACTAATCACATCCTGCAGGTTGGCGGTGCCATTCTGAAGGAGGCCGAGATTTTTGACGCGGTTCTCGCTTTTTGGTAAACCGTGGTTTTCTTCGATGAGGCCTTCATGGCCATGCTGGAGTCGTTCCTTCCACAAACCAACACCTTTGTTGTCACGAATGGTGAGATTGTTTTTTCTTTAAAGGAATTGAGCGCCATCACTGGGCTGCCTATCGTCAGCAATCTCTATGAGGAGTTCGTGCCTATTGATAGCGTCCTTGAGGAGCAGTCTGAGGAGTTCAGGCTTTTGTACTTTCAGCTCATCGCCTTCTATGATTTTTTGAAAGAGAAGGAGGGCTTGAAAGTCCGGTGTAGCAGTTAGAGGAGTGGTAGCTTTTTGTCTTCCTACTTCTTTGACAGCGGAGTGTCTTCTGAGAGTACGACCCAGGAAGCCAGGGCTAAGAACCCGGATTCGAAGAAGATCTCCGCCCTGCAAGAAAATTTGAAGGAATTCTTTGCAGACACAAACGCCATTCATTTTGACATTGCGCTGCGGTGAGGCTGTTGGTGGTGAGGTAAACACTCGCTGTTTACCTCACTTATTGGCTGGGTGAGGCTGTTTTTGCTGGAGGAGATGGAACGCACATCAGGCCACATTGCATTTTCCCGACTTGTCAGATGGCGTTTGGAGAGCGGCTTGCTTTGGTGCCTGCTCTTTACTCCTATTTGTGCACCGAACTGCAAGCTGCTGCTTTCCTGGTTCAGCTTGGGCTGCCCATGAATAGGGTATTTTCTGCCCACATTTTCTATTCATGGTATGTATACCACTGTCCCAGTTTCCACCGATTGGGTGCTGCTTAGGACGGTGATCCTTTTATGATTCGGTTGGCTAAAGGGAAGCCTGTTTCCGAATCTCTCTTATCTGCCCGTTTGAGGATTCGACGATTCTGGGACGTCGAGATGAGGCAGTCTTCAGTGAAGCTTTCTCTGGGTTTGCGGAAGAAGCCTTTTGATTTTGGTGTCTCCTGAGATTCGACCAGGGCAGGGTCGGGGAGACCCTATTCTTTGACAAATGCGGAGAGGAGTTGGCTTTTTAACATACGTGTCGGCACGATGGTGTACCGTAGACATCTTTTCGTCGACATCCAGCTGTATGTTCCTTCGCGTTTTGCCATGCAGCTAGGCTTCTCCCAAGGCGTTGTTGGAGCGCCTTCGAGTAAGGTGAAGCATTTTGGAGGTCTGCAGGACGGGAGGAATGCATGGGCCTTTTATAGTGCAGAAGACACTATTGCCATGATTTCCTATCCTGAGTTGCCCACTTTCGGGACTGCTGGCTTCGCGAAATGGTTCGTGGAGAGCCATTCAGTGTACCGGGGACTTTCCAAGAAGGAGCTCGATGTAAAGCAGTCTTCCGAGAAGGGTCTTGGGAAGTCAAATGGAGTCCGCCGAGAAGAAGTTCCGGCTTTCCTTTCTGGAGGAAAGCACAGAACAAGTTTTCTCGAAGACCAGGATGCCATCAGATCGGGAGCTGCACAAGAAATACCTAGTGAGATCTTGGAACAGCTCGCCGAGGAGGAGGCTGAGGTCGCTGCTTGGATACAAGCCGAGCGAGCAAAGGCTTCCATGGAGTCTACCGGCAAAAGCAGACCATCCAGTGAGGACTCTGGCGAGAGACCCAATTTCGATGGTGGGGCGAGTATTTCCAGCAATTTGTCCTGTAGGAGCAAGAGGAGAAGAGGACAGCGCCGAAGTAAGAGACGGCACGAAAACTCTCCTGATCTGGAAATTCCTTCCACCATTGTTGAGGAGGCATCAGGGGATGATAATGAGCCTCCGAAAAAGTGGAGCCGAGACGAAGAGATCATTGATGATGGTATGCTTTTCCCTTTTCTCTTTCCGTTTCTTTTCTTTCATGATAGCTTTTGTTTTGATCTACTGCTTTCTTTCTTTTGGCAGAAGATGATGACTTGATGATGCCTAAAGTTCCGGCTGATGAGGCGGTGACGGATCCGGTCGCGGCATCTGAGGAAGAGCCCAAAGATTCTGAACTAGATCCAGAATCTCCACCTGGTATGACTTCTTTTTTCTTTTTTCTTTTTTTTTTTTCTCTACCGCCGCTTGCTGACATATTCTTTTATTTTCTTGTCAGCTGACTTGCCAGAGGATTCCGACGACTTCGAGCCATCCATGGATGCAACTTTTGACGATGCTTCGGATGAGTTCATGGAGGCAGAAAGTATTCCGCCGGTCGTCGAAGAAGGTACTTTGTAGTGATAATCTTGATTTTATTTATTTATTTATTATTTCTTATTTTTGACAAGATCATATTCATACCTTTTTCATCTTTCATTGGCAGGTTGTGAGGTGACAGGAGAAGTTCCTCTATCATTCTCAGAGCCAGAGCAGGAAGTGCCCGCGACTGATCCAGGAGTAGGGGCTTCTTCCACCAGTTTTGATGAGGCAGAGGAGAGTCCACTGTTAGTTTTATGGTCTGAATCCATTAAGATTGATGTAATAAATTGATTAATTTCTTTATTTATCAATATATTCATGCTTTCCTTTCATAAGATGAATGGTGTTTATTACTTAAATGCATATAACCAATACAAATAACATGATGGTTCATGAGATGAACTGGAGTCCATAAGTATACTAGATGCAATACATGTGTATGGATGAGATCCACATACGGGAGACATGTATAGCAAATCTTATACTTGAATATCTTTACAACCAGTGATCAGACTGGACATCTCATCTGACAAGGATGCAGTACTTTGATTACTATGAGATAGTGTGATTTGTCTCGATCATCAGAATGTAAGATTCTGGATCATAGTGCTGGTACATTGGATGTATTAAAGGACCATGAGAAGCACCTTAAGAACACTGTCTTTACTTTAAGGTCTGCTCTCATAATTCCCTAACAATAGGCTCAATCCTGAGACATTTATGAACTCAAGTTTCTATCTATTCGTTTACTTTGAGTCACCAATGAGTGAGGCCAATTGTAGGTCAACACCTCGGTGTCTTAGGTACGTGGCAGTAGGACTATGGGAACATTTAATGGTCAAGATGGAATCTATCTCTATTATCCCCTTGTGCCAATTAGTGGATTTATCATTGGTAAGTGTACACTCATCTTAATTAAGAGTTAATTGGATGGTACTAATGATTACTATAATTAATTGGGTCTCAAGGATAATAAGATATGGGTCAAAATTGGTGGGACAGTCTGTCCAATTGATCCATGGATAATGATAGAGGGGCCCACTTATAGTGATAGGAAAGTTTAGGGTCTTCATGTAATTTATTCCTAAGACTGGAGTTCAATTGCATTTATATAGTGGAGTTATTTGCAATTAACTGTGGACCCGGATTGCACATGAGATGTGGGGTCACGGTGTCCCAGTTGGAGCTAGCTTTCTATGGAATCCCTAGTGGTCCCCACGCTAGCCCAAGATTAGATCTTTACTAATTCTATTTGAACTCAAAAAGGAAAGCTACTATTTCTATTTGAAGTGAGACTTCTAGTAGTGGTAACAGAAGAGTAAAGGGTTACTAAGTGTAATGGAAGTTGGACTTCTAATTATACACTAAGAGAGAAGGTTAAAAATCTATATAAAGGAGACTGGGGTGGCTTTGGACGTCAATGCTTGAACTATCAAGCGGAGTTCACGCCCATCAACCCTAAAGTGCAAGAGTTGCATTCATCTCCTTCCCCTCTCTCTCTCTTCTAGTTCCCTTCTAGTTTCCTTGGAGATTCTAGATAGTTTTTCTCTTGGAGATTCCACCATCTCTCTTGTGGAAAGAGATCTGAAGAGGGTCATAGCGTGGAAGAGGATTGGGCATTGGAGATTCTGATCTTAGAAGAGCTCTTCATCAAAGAGTTGAATCAAGTTCTCCATTAGAGCACAACCAAGCTCCATAGGTATTTTCTACTCTTTGTATGTTGTGGAATTTCGTGGTTGCATGTTTAGTGCTGTTTCTATCCTTTTGATAGGTTTGTTTGCTGATCATGATGGCTGAGTTTGAGGACATGCATCCTGGATTGGGTTTTGATGGCTTTTGGATAGGTGTTCATCACTTCTAATTGGTGAAAAGTTTTTGAAACCTATCTAAGAGGTCAACCCACTTCCAACATCCATGTACTGATATTCCTTCTCCAGCGGTTCTGATTGGAAAGAGCTTCTTGATTACTTTTCCAACGGTGCCTGACATGGGTAGTCAACCAACGGAGCATGGCGAGTCTTCATCTGAGCCATCCCGTCAGTTTGCGAGGAAGGTATTGAAGAGAGTCTTGCACTCATGGGTCGAGACACTTTCTTCTAGCCATTTGGAGGCTGGTTTTGGCATGGTTAAGCATGTGCAGGACATTCTTGTTGATGGCGAAGAAGTCGGTCTGGACATTACAAATGCCAAGGCTTTTGTTGATGAAGTCATCACTCTAGGCAACAAGTGGAATGAGACCAAGAGCTTTCCAAATAATGACTTCTTCAACGAGATGTTTTTGAAGCCTTCCTGTGAGGTCAAATTTGAACTGAATGAGATCTCACAGACTTGGAAGCAGCTCGTTCGGGAGAGGAACGTCACCGAGTTGGCTATTATTGAGCTAACACAGGACCAGTACCGTCTTGATAGGGAGGTCACCGAGGCCAGACAGTGCCTCGAGCTATTGGAAGAACAGGCTGCTGCCAAGTGGACTGCTACTTTGAAAGCTCACGGTAGAGAGAGGACTCTCATTCGCAAAGTTGAGGAGGTTGAAAGCAATCTCCGGAAGAAGACTCAGGAATATGAGCAATGGCAGATTCTCTGGGAAGAGCTTCCTCGTGCTAAAGATGGGTCACGACAACATACTGCTTTTTATGGGAAAATCCTGAAGAAACGTGGCCTGAAAGCTTTGGAGGCTAAGGCCAAGAGTTTGCTTGAGGAGTTAAGCCTTTGGCTAAAGACCATGTCAGACTAGTCTCCTGACTTTGTGGCAAACTTTTCCCCTTTTGTTCTGGCACCTCCATGTATAAACATTTTTTGGCACCTTTTTTGTATCCCCTTATTTCACTTAAATTCACTTTTGATGAAAACATAAGCGAAAATTGAATGGGAATGGTTTGTTTGAAAATTTGATCAAAAGGTTTTCATTTTGTGAAAATCCTTTGTCAAATGGTTGTTTTGGGCATGAAAGCCAAATTTTGTGGCAAAAAGCTTGATTTTTTAGATGGCATGAAAGCTGAATTTTGGTGGCATGAGAGCCAAAATTTTGTTTGTGGCATGAAAGCCAGTTTTTGGCATGAGAGCCAATTTTTGTGGCGTGAAAGCCGAGTTTTGGTTTTGTGGCATGATCGCCAAAATTTTGTGGCATGGGAGCCAGATTTTGTTTGTGGCATGAGAGCCAAAATTTTGTTTGTGGCATGGGAGCCAATTTTTGTTTGTTTGGCGTGAAAGCTAAGTTTTGTGTCATGGAAGCCGAGTTTTTCTTTTTTTTTTTTTTGAAAACCAAGTTTTGTTTTGTTGGGATGGAAGCCAGATTTTTGATTTTTTGGCTTGAAAGCCAGGTTTTGTTTTGTTGGTGTCGAAGCCAAATTTTTGGATTTTGGCGTGAAAGCCAGGTTTTTTGCATAAAAGCCGGGTTTTTTGGTTTTCAAAGTCCAAGTATCGACTAAAAGTCGCCTCCCTGTTTAATGGTATTGCAAGTATCGATGGAATGTCGCTTCCTTGCTCATTCGGTTGCGAGTATCGATGGAATGTCGCCTCCTCACGGATTTTGATGCAAGTATCGACAGAGTGTAGCTTCCCTGCTTTTTCTTCAAAAAATTTGTTTTGTGGGTATCGATGGAATGTCGCCTCCCCACGATTTTTTAAATTTGAGGCTTTTTAGAACCTTTGTTTTGTGTTTTAAAATTTGGGTTGTGGATATCAACTGAAACTTTGTTTCTCCACGATTTTTGAAATCTAGCAAGTATTGACGAGGTGTCACTTCCTTGCGATTTGAGGATTTGGAAGTATCGAATGGGGTTCGCATCCTTCCGATTTTTGGGTTTTGTGTGACTATCGACTAAACGTCACTTCCCCACGGCTTTTTGAAAAACCATTTTTGTTTAAAGACACAAGGATCGTAAATTTTGACTCAAAACCATTTTTGATGGCAAAAGTCGGGGTGGACTAGTGTGGAAATTCCTGAGTCTTGGTTTTTGTTTAAAACCTTGAATTTTGGGTTCAAGGATCGAAAGTTTTGGTCAGGTTAGGGAAGAGGCTCCCAAACTTGGCTTTTGGGTTTGACTTTTCTCCTTTTTTTTTTTTCAAACAATGAAAACATTGAAAGTAAACATTGTTTTGGGTTTTTAGAAATTTCAACATAGGGATGAAAACTCTAAAAGGGGTGGGTTTGACGAGCAAGTACCTAGGAATAAGCTTTGGCCATGCAGGCATCGCTCTGACCCGTTGTAGGAAGTCTTCAAGGGTAGTACCGCTTCAAGAACTTACCATTGATGGGCAGCATACATCTGTCACCCTCCATGTTTAGAAGAGCATATGCGCCATTGGAGAAGACTTTGTCAATGACGAAGGGTCCCTCCCTTTTTTGTTCGAATTTGCCTTTGGATTTGTGGGCAAAAACCATTGGCCTTTTTACCGCAAGAACCAAGTCACCCTTTTTGTGGGCGCGTTCCCAGACCTTCTTGTCAAAAGATCCTGCCATGCATGCTTGGTAAAGCTCAACGCTTTGTAGAGCTTTGAGCCAACTTTCATCGAGATTATCCAGTTCTTGGAGTCTCAATTTGACGTTGCTTTCTTGCGTCATTTCATTTTGTAGAGATACCCTTAAAGAAGGAATTTGAACCTCTAGAGGAACAACTGCTTCACATCCATAGACCAAGGAGAATGGTGTGCTATAGGTTGGTCCTCGAACGGTAGTCCGGTAGGCCCATAAAGCTTCAGGCAGTTTGTCGCTCCAGTCCCTTTTGTGACTAGAGACTATTTTCTTGAGAATTTTGCAGAGTGTTTTGTTGAAGGCTTCTGCTAGTCCATTCGCTGCCGGGTTATACGGAGTCGAAGGACAACTTTGGATTTTGTATTTGTCGCAGAACTTGTCGAATCTGTGATCCCGGAATTATGGTCTGTTATCATGGACGAATCTTTTAGGTATGCCGAAGCGACAAATGATGTTAATTCACAAGAATTAAAGGACTGATGAGGTCTTCATTTCACTGAACGCAAATGCTTCTGACCACTTGGAGAAATAATCCGTAGCGGCGAAGATGAAGCGATGACCTTTGCTTGATGGGGGAGAGATAGGACCTATGATGTCCATACCCCAGGCTTCAAAGGGCCACGAGATCGCTGTAGGATGTAGCCATTCTGGAGGCATGTGGACATAATCTCCATGAACTTGGCATTGTTAGCAACGTTTTAGCAAATTGCATCGCGTCAGCTACCATGGTAGGCCAATAGTAACCTAACCTTTTTATCTGATTATAGAGCTTAGGACCAGCCTGATGGGCTCCACAAAGACCAACATGCACTTCTTTTAGAGTTTCTTCCGCCTCTTGTTGTGACAAGCAGCGTAGAAGTACTCCATTGAAGGATTTTCTGTAAAGCATTTTGGAGGGAATATCCAAATGGAAGTTTGGGGCTGGTCTTTGAATGCTTACCCGCCCTCTTAGATCTTCTGGTAGGATTCCAAACATAATATAATCAATGAACGGATCCCTCTAGTCGCCGATCGGAGGTTTAAGGATGGAAATCTGACTTCCAACCACTCGGTGGCATTCAGCGACTGCTTGGTGTGTGTTGAGAGGAGGAAAAATCCTTCTTTGACACACTGTAATTTGCAAATTTTCCCCTTCTTGGATTGCCATAGATGTAGCAAGTCCAGCTAGGGCATCTGCACGAATATTTTCACATCTACGGATGTGGGAGATGTGACAGATATCAAACTTTTTCCGAAGTGATTGTGCCTTATTGTAGTAAGGCAACAGATTAGGTTTCCTAATTTCATATTTCTAATCTATCTGATTGACGATCAGTTGAGAATCCCCAAATGCTTCCAGCATGGTGATGCCGGATTCGAAGGCAAGTTCCAGTCCTATGATCAGAGCTTGGTACTCAGCTGCATTGTTTGAACATTGTTCCAGTAGCGAGAATGCGTGTGGAATCATGTATTTGTCGGGGCTAACAAAGAGAATGTCAATTCCTGATATCGGCTTTCCTTTTTCGTTTGTCCTTGTTGCGCCATCGAAGTACATTTTCCAGGAGGCATTTGGTGAGGAAGTCTCCACATTGTAGACAAGTTCGTCTGGGAGATCATCCTTGAGCGGAGAATCCTTGGGCAGTGGATGCTCTGCAAAAAAATCCGCCAGAGCTTGGCCTTTGATTGCTTTCTGTGGTACATACCTAATATCAAACTGTGACAGAAGGATGGACCATTTTGCCAGTTGAGCTTTGAGAGAACCTGCTTTTCTGAAACAAGACCACATCCATTGGTAATCACAAGAATATGGTGATCATAAATGGAAAACACTATGGTTCTATCTTTTCAAATAGCTCAGCGGGCATGGCCCATTATGAGTGTAATGAAGAAGGCAAAAAGCTAGAGAGGGTACAATTGTTCTTAATGCAAGTATGGTCGGCTCGAAATGAGCGTTCCAGTGATTGCTAAAAGCAATTGTAAATCTTAATTCAAGTTACCGAGAAGCGAAGCTCACTCAAGGTAAAATGATATAAGGTTGGAAATACAAATGTGTCGGTCGCGAATATAGTAGACCCGAAAGGGCGTAGTAGCACCGCTAGGCACAAATGTTGCAAATCGCATCTTTGAAAAGGACACGAGATGGGATTTTTTTGAAAGGTCAAGATCAGATTCATAAAAGAGAGCAAATGGTATTCCAATCCAAACAAAAGCTCAGCGATTTCCACGAGCCCTAAGTCCGAAGAGGAAGGAACCATGATTTCTCATATTTGAATCCAATAATGACAGGAGTGTTTTTTTTTTTTTGAAAAGTCAAGATTGAATTCATAAAAGAGAGCAAATGGTATTCCAATCCGAACAAAGGCTCAAACATTTCTACTAGCACTAAATCCGAAAAGGAATGAACCATGATTTCTCAAATTTGAACAATAATGATAGAAGTTTTTTTTTATTTTTTTTTTTAAGATTTTTTTTTGAAGATTTTTTTTTTTTTTGAAGAGTGCACATAGGTCTTCCAATTCGGTCTTATGAAACCTCAATGGATAGATTAGCCCCCAGGTAAGGGTAGGATTACTTAATGAACCCATTTGAAGGACCGTTGCCTCGATCAATCTAACTGCCTCCATACTCTAGATAAGGCTTTTCTTAAGTTCACCTTAGTCAAATAACGCAATCGGTGTAACCTTAATGCGTTTTTTTCTTTTTTAAAAGATCTCCAATGGACCCATCAAAGAGAGGAAAATGGCCCCTCCCAATCCGAATGTTGGCTCAAGCATTTCTGTGAGCAAATGTATGAAAAGGAAAGAACCAAAGTTTCTCCAATTTGAATCCAAAAGAAAGAAGTTTGAAAATTTTTTTTTCTTTTTAAGATATCCAATGGACCCATCAAAGAGAGGGAAATGGCCCCTCCCAATCCGAACGTTGGCTCAAACATTTCTGCGAGCCATTGTACGAAAAGGAAAGAACCAAAGTTTCTCCAATTTGAATCGAAAAGAAAGAAGATTGAAAACTCTTTTTTTTGTTTGAGAAAAGAAAGAATGGAAACAAGTTCAAAGAAAGAAGTTTCCAAAGAATCCCATCTCATGTTTTTTTTTTTAGATACAAGATCCAACATAGGCCACCAACTAGGAAGGAGCCAAGGATTCTAAGCATCGTGTTCTCAAATCAACATGTCCCACTGGGTATGCCAACTTGATGGACCCATCTTTTTCTTATTGCCTTCCTCCATCCCGGGTCCGCCGGGGTGCGGCGGGGCGAAGAGAAAAAAAGAGCAGGCATCAACATTTTTGTACGGGTATGTCAGATTTCCTGTTCTACTTGGAATTTGGAATGGTGATATGGAGATTCACCTTCACAAGAAGAAAGGAAATCAAACTTTTTTTCTAACTTTCCATTGCACATATATTTAAAGAAAGAGACAAGATTTTAAAATGCCATGAGAGACGATTTTGTTTAGCTTGCCGTGAAAGACAGTTTTATGCCGTAGAAGGCGATTTAGCTATGAAAGGTGATTTACAAATCTTATCAATAGTGAAAGACAAGAATTACGATTTTTTTTTTCTCTTTAAAAAATACAAAATACAATAGAAAAGAAAGAAAAAGGGATCTGACTTCTCAGGAGATTGTGGGGACTCGTTCAAATCGACGGTTGTGAGTCATGAATGGATTTCGCCATCGTCCTTCAGATGAGAACACTTGATGCTTTTGATTCACTTGGCTTGGCTTGGACCCCGGAGTTTTGAAGGACAAAGACCGAGGGAAGGTCCTCTATCCAATAAAAAACCAAGTAGACGGGATGAAAAGCCGCATCTAGGCCATGTTGGATAGAAGAAGAGGGGAAACCTTGGGGGTGTGGGCCCCCAAGGGACTTCGATCACCTTGTATTTTTTGCAACAGAGTTTCTTCAGGGCAGGAGAGCTTCTTTGTGTAGAGAATTCTTCAGGATAATTTTCAAGATGTTTTTTCAGGACCCTTTCCCTTTGGAATGACCACCTATTTATAGGCTTTTGGTGCCCATTAGGAAGGTTTATGGGCATTAATGGAATTAATGCTCCATGATGGGAGGAGTTACAAGATTTAATTTCATAATTTTGTAACTCCTTTTTCTTGGATTCTGATTGGCCAATGGAGAATAATGGCAATTTAATCTCCACGATGATGGGAGTTTCATGATTAATTACCATGATTGATCTCCATAATGATAGGAGTTACATGGTTAATTTCCATGATTAATTGGACTTGTAACTCCCATTTCTTGGCTTCTGATTGGGCTGTCCAAAATAATGAGTTAATGACCATATTAATTTGTCATAAATGGGTCAATTAACAGCAATAATTGGTCGCCAAGTCGCTTGAAGAGTAGCGGGCCTCGCCGCGTCTTTTGGAATTCTTCTTGCGATGATCATCGATGGATCCGCATGTCATTTGATGTCGGATGACGATATAAATTCAGACATTGGTTGACACCAATGGGCCGGCAACATCTGTCCAGTCGATTTCAGGATCGGTCAGGCAGAAAGTGTGCTTCCTTGGTCCACCGGTTGGCGGTTTCGGAGTGTCCAATGATCGAATTATTTCAATGGTGGATCCGTGATGTTGACGAAGATCGATGGATATCATGCCTCAAAAATCAGATTTTAAGAAAATCACAGGGGCCAAACATCACAAAATGCGAAAAGAACCCGAAAAAGTGGGTTTTCAGGAAAAATCTAACGACCTGGATCCCTATGATCGCCGGCGACCATGGTCTTTTGCTCCCATTTCGGCCGTCATTCGGTCGCCGTTTTTCAGTCTTTTTCACTTCTTTTTTCTTCTATATTTTTCCTAATATTTATCCTCATTTATTGGCTTGATTCCACAAAAGAATACCTGTCAAGAAGCCATGCAAATCAGGGCACAAAGTTTCCTGTTTTTGGAAAAGCCGAAGACTTCGTAGCCGATTTTCCGCCAAGAGTTGAAACTAGGTTGAACAATGTCGGAAGGACCTGAAATTTGAGGTGAAGCTTCCCTTGCATTAGATAGGACCAACCATGAGCTTTTAATTGAGTTTTGAAGCCGTTTGGGGTCTCGTTGATGCTAGACTTGATTTCACCGTGCGGAAGATGTCGAGCTTTGATGTACGGTCATCTAATGTCTGATTGACCTGAAATTTGACAGGGAGCCTATTCGAGTCATTTGAGATGATCCATTAGCTCCGATTTGGGTGCCATGGCTCCGGGGAGCTTCGCCGCTGGTAGGCTTGATTTTGCTTCGGAGCGTCAAAGCCGGGTCAAACGCCGTCGGAATGACCTGAAATTTGACGTGCAGCCCTTTGGAAGCATGTAGAAGCTACTCATGTACTTTGTTTGATGAGTAGTGGCATCGGAGGTTCTCGCCGCCGAGAGGCTTGATTTCACCTTTCGAGAGTTTATGGAGGGTCAAACGGTGTCGGTTTGACTTGAAATTTGGCGTAGAGCCTTTTGAAGGTATTTTGAGACCATCTATAGGCTCTGATCAAAGATTTAATGTCTTCGACACTGTCGCCGCCGGGAGTTCCTACTCAGCCTTTGGAGGATTGAAGTTAGACCAAATGGTGTTGAAATGGCCCGAAACTTCATGTGTACCCTTCTTTTGGCCATTTTGAAGGATCTTGCAGTTTTTGTTTGATTCTAACAAGATCTGATGCTTGAAGCAGCTTTGCCTGTTTGTGGTAGGATGCGGCTCCATGTAGCTTTACATGTTGAGGAGGCTAAGTGACATTTTTGGTGTCAACATCTTCTTCAAACTTGATAGCTCGCATAAATGTTTGTGGCGATTGTTTATATCGGGGAATGGGCCATCTTTTCTCTTTGTTAAGTCGAATAGGGATCTTTAAAAAAAAATCTGATTTCAAACTTTTCAGATTAAAATTTTGTTTTCTCTTTTGGATTCAAATTTGAGAAATTTTGGTTCTTTCCTTTTCGAACAATGGCTCGCGGAAATCGTTTCTAGCCAACATTTGGATTGGAGAGGCCATTCACTCTCTTTGATAGGTCCATTAGAAATCTTTCAAAAAAAATTGCTTAAAAAAAAAAAGAAGAGGGCCACTAAGGTTCCACCAATTGCGTACTTTAACCAAAGTGGATCTAAGAGAAGCCTTGTCTAGAGTGTGGAGACAGCCAGACTGTTCGAGGCAAGGGTCCTTCAAACGGATTCATTTAGTAATCCTACCCTTACCTGGGGGCTGATCTTTCTACTTAGGCTTCATAAGATCGAACTGGGGACCTATGTGTACTCTTCAAAAAAAACCTTCAAAAAAAAATCTCTTCAAAAAAAAACAAAAAACCTTCCATCACTTTTGAAGTTCAAACTTGAGAAATTCTGGTTCCTTCATTTTCGGATTCAGTGCTCGCTAAAATGTTTGAGCCTGTATTCGGATTGGAATACCATTTGCTC
This sequence comes from Persea americana, assembly GCA_029852735.1. Taxonomy (NCBI): domain Eukaryota; kingdom Viridiplantae; phylum Streptophyta; class Magnoliopsida; order Laurales; family Lauraceae; genus Persea; species Persea americana. The sequence continues at coordinate 24,728,117 of CM056816.1, forward strand.
TCTTCAACGAACTTTATTTTGATCTTTAAAAAAAAAAAAAAAAGACTTCTGTCAGTTTTAGATTCAAATTTGGAGAAATTTTGGTACCTTTCCTTTCGGATCTTGTGCTCGGAGAAATGTTTGAGCCTATGTTCGAATTCGAATACCATCTGCTCCCCTTTATGAATCCGATCTTGACCTTTCAAAAATCCCATCTCGTGTCCATTCCAAGGATGTGATTTGCAACATTTGTGCCTAGCGGTGCTAGTACGCACTTTCGTGTCTACTATATTCGTGACCGACACATTTGTATCTCCAACCTTTTATCATCTTACCTCGAGTGAGCCTCGCTTCTCAGTAATTTGAATTAAGGTTTACAATTGCTTCTAGTAGTCACTGGAATACTCACTCTAAGCCTACAATTCTTGCGTTTAGGACAATTGTACCCTCTATAGCTTTTTGCCTTCTTCATTACGCTCGGGACGGGCCATGCCCCCTGAGCGATTTGAAAAGAAAAAACCATAGTATTTTCCATTTATGATCATATTCTTGTGATTACTAATGGATGTGGCCTTGTTTCAGAAGTTTTCCAAACTAACAATGGCAACTTCATTGACCATCACTTTTGATGAGAACAAGTACCAACTTATGCTTCAAGAGAAGCAAATCAAGCGTACTCACAAGCGCCTTGCCAGCTGCCGAAGCGTTATCTCCCTCGAAAACTCACAAAACACCGGGTCGACCTTTGCTCCCCGGACGATCATCTTCGAGTCGCTAGGATAATTCCCACTTCCCGTAGAAGAAACTGCACCTACCAAAATGCAGAAAACCGCCCCCGAACGTGTCACTGCTATGACACCAAGGGCAATCATCAAGAAGCTTGAAGCTCGCGGCAATCCCGTGAAGCCTCAACCTGCAAGAAGCCAGGTCTGCCCCAAGACTTGGGTCCTCGAGACCTTCACCAAAACAAAGGAGGTCCCGAAAATCTACAAAGCCAACATACCTGGCCCCTCTCAAGGAAAACCGATTCTACCCTTTATTTTACATGAAAGAGGAGAAACCTACCCTCCGCCAAACGTAATCAACTCAGCATGAGCCGGCGTGCTCCTAGAAGCCCAAAATCTGATTATGTATCACTAGGCCTCTACAAGAACCTGCCAAGGCCTACACTCATGCAGTTCGAGCCTTCATCTCAATAGGGGCCGAACTTGCAAAGTTCAAAGCCTCACTACGACAAGCAAAGGACCGCGTCCAGATCCTGTCCATGCCAAGCTTGAAGGAAGACAAGCTCGGCTGCTGTACACAAGGGACTACGTCCTTTATTGCTAGAGCACAGCCAGAGCTAACTGAAGCTCAAATTGTTCGTCGCATACGTCGCCGCGTGGCATATTGACAGAAAAGACTAGAGAAGCAAAGAATTCAACATTCTACCCTTTAAGTCCCTACAAAATGGGTCAAGAAAGAAAGACCCGACCAAGTTGTTGCAGTCCATATGGTTGGCAAAACTAAAAGACGCCAGAAGTCAGCAACCAAAATTCATGTCAGACGGTCGGTGACTCGTAGTGTCTCCCGGGCACGAAGAAATCGGGAGGACTCACCCGTTCCTTTAAGTTAAGGACACTGGAGTGACCATTCCTCGGGCTCTTCATCTAAAAGGATGAGCTCCAGCTCAGTCACCAAAATGGTATCCTCGTTTGACACTCGAAGGGTGAACGTCCTGATTACAAATGCTGAGCATCCTCCACCACATGATGACGTAACCGCACGCATACAGCAGCTGGAGCAAGGACAACAGAGAATAGAGACTCTAATGGAGAGCCTATTTCTCACTTTCCAGCGTCCACCAAACAATGAAGCTCCTTCGAGTCATCACGATGACGAGGTAAATGGGGAAAACGAGTCACGCGCCCTTACCAAAGAGCACGTTGATGATATCCTTGCTAAAGCAAAAGAAGAGGATACGCTAAAGGAGCATGGGATCAGGCCACCATATCCCCTGTGGATGGGCTCGGTTCCGTTCCCTGCAAAATTCAAACAACCTACTCTCCAAAAATATACGGGGAAAGGTTCAGCCAGATAGCACATCATCCACTTCAAGATCCTGACGGGAGCTATAGCGGATCAAGATGCCCTCAAGATCCGTCTCTTTGCAAGTACCCTAAAAGGTACGGCCTTTGATTGGTACTCTACTTTGCCAGAGGATTCCATTCAAAACTAGACCATGCTGGAGACACGCTTCCTAACCCACTTCAAAGGTGAAGATCATCCTGTTACTATGGCTCAGCTCTACAGCCTAAAGCAGGGAGAGAATGAGTCAATGTACAACTTCATTCACAAGTGGAAGGCAATGGCATACAAATGCTCGGATGTGTTGCCACAATCGTCGTTGGTCAACATCTGTCGTAACAACATGAGAGCAAGGATCCGCTTCATGATCGTCGGCAACAACAAAAAAAAAACCTATGAGAACTCCTAGAAGCATCCATGGAGGCTGAAACAGTGATCAAAGACCTTAACAGTAAGAAATCATCAAAGAAAGAGCCGACTGCCATGACAACCTCAAAACCAAAGAAAAAGGAGGTTCTCAATGTGCAAACCAACTCAGCTCTTCAGCCGCCAAAGAAAGTTGAAAACAAAACTGCAGGTACCAGACCTGAACTCTCTGACGCCTTCAAAGAATGAGTAGAGAAGAAATACTCGTTTGATGAAGATGTTGAAGAAATCTTTGGGGCTCTCTTGGCAAATGGGAAATTCACCTTGCCTAACCCCAAAAGACCGGGAGATGTTGGCAAAATCAACGATCCTCCGTATTGCTCATACCACCAGATGGTCTCGCATCCTCTCAATCAATGCTTCATTGTGAAAGAATCAAAGAGAAGATTAACGAGATGTGGAAAAACGGGGTCATTACCTTTGACAAAAACTATGGGTCTGCCTCCGTCAACATGGTGTCATATGGACAAACATCCATATCAACAAAGGAGAAGATCACTACTTCCTTCGAGGTGATAAGAATGACTCAAACGTCCCAAGACGTGGTTCCTTACCCAACACCAGATGGACAGCCCATATGGGTGCATCCCGATCTCCTTGAAGATGAAAATTAGGAGATCGTCAAAACAAAGCCGATTGCTCAACAGCAAAGGCAAGCTAGGAGACAACTCCGTAAGCTCAAGCAGCAGGAGAAAGATCAACCAAAACAGGAAGCCCCTGAAAAGGCAGAGACCTCCTCTACTGCTTCACTGGGGGCAACAGAAGACTCCCTTCTCCAAGAGTGGCGAGAAAATTCACCCTTGGTGATTTTACGCCACCACAACTCAAAAATGAAACTATGTTGGGGACATCATACTCTTGTAACTCGGTAATTGGATTCTCCATGGATGGATACGAGTCCAGTGACACCGCCAGTGACACCGATGAGTGGGTAGAATCCGTTGAAACAGGAGAATACCTCTCTGATGAAAAATGGATTCCCGAATCTCACTTTATGTTAATAATTTGGTATAACCCCTTACAGCCACAAGGATCCTGGTCTGAAGATGAAGAAGACCAAGAGGCTATTCAAGAAAATGTTGTCAATATAACACCCACCAATGTTCCAGTGGAACCCAACAATGTTGGAACACGAGGTGCAGATGACGAAGAAGGTCCAGCTCCTATTCACGATCTCGTAGAATATGCAATGATCTTGCAGCGTCTGGCCATAGAGCAAGAGCAGGATCGCCTCAATGAGCTTCGTCATAATCAAAATCCAAAACCGAAGGTCCCGGAAAATCTATAAACAACTCCCACAGTAACCCTGAAAAATGAAGAAAGTTGCAGGATCGATGATCCTCTTACATCTGAAGATGAGTCTAAATCCCAGCAGTGCATTCGGGAGGCATCTTCTATCGAAGTTGCTTGCAATGCGATAGTTTGGAATGATAATGCCTCTGAAGCTTCATTTGCCGAGGCTGCAGACTCTCAAACTACGTCTGGTAGCATATCTTCTGAAGCGACATCTTCTCGAGTGACTTCCACTGAAACTGTGACATCGGAATTCAAGCTTCTTTCAACTGATCCCCATGAAGAAGTTTCAGCCGATGAAGCCTTCAAAGAAAACCCGGTCAACTGGTCTCAGATACCCGATCTCATAGGTGATATCTGGACCGATGAAATGAAATACTCAACGAGGAAGAAAAGTTGATGGATGTTGTTCAAAACTTGTTCCCGGAAAATGCTCCATGCAATTCAATCACTGAGGACGGTAATGCTGACACAGAAACGTCTTCAGAAAATGAGAAGGATCAATCCCATGATCTCGAGGATGATCTTCCAAACAAAGAACCTTCTCAAGAAGCACTCGAAGTAAGCAGTCAAGCTCCCTTCGTTATCTTTCTCAAAACATCAAAGCCTTTGGTCACCACAACCAAAGCAAAGAAGACAAAAGAAAAGACTGGGGGCAAGTTCACTGTCTCCTTGGTGTCGATCATGCAAGATACTGACTCTGATTCAGAAACAGAAGAAGAAGATACCGCGTCTTCCATCTTCCACAATTCTAAAGCATCTTCATCATGTCCAGCACTTGAACCTTTTGAAGGAAGGTAACTTGTACCAAACTTAAATGTCTCTCATGACAACATGGTGGGTGAACCCATCAAACAAGAAGGTGACGACATTGAATCTTCCTTGATGGAGAGTATCCACCACATACTGGATCTCAACATTGCTCTTGATGATCCAAACCCCACAGAGTTAGTCAAGAAAGGTGACCTCGTGTTTGCGGTTAAAAATCAATTGATTCTCATTCATAAATCTAAAACCAGCGATGAATCAAGATGGGAAGCTCCCTATATCATTGACAAAGCCTTCTCTAATGGAGCATACGCTTTCTTCAATTTCGAAGGAGACAGGTTTATTGCATAATAGATTTCTCCAACATTGCTCTTGAAGCTGCCTCATTACCTTCCTGCTAGTTGAGTTTACCTGATTTCGAGGATCAACTACACAAAAGTTCTTGTCTCAAAAGCAGCTTCTCTCAATGCCTGACTGGCAAAATGGTCCATCCTTCTGTCACAGTTTGACATTAGGTAGGTACCACAAAAAGCAATCAAAGGCCAAGCTTCTAGCAAACTTTCTCATGGAGCACCCATTGCCTAAGGATCCTCCACTCAGGGATGATCTCCCAGATGAACCTATCTACGCTGTGGAGATTTCCTCATCAAATGCTTCCTAGGACATGTACTTCAATGGTGCAACCAGGACAAATGAAAAAGGAAAGCTGATATCGGGAATTGGCATTCTCTTTGTTAGTCCCGGCAAATACATGATTCCACATGCTGTCTCGCTACTGGAACCATGTTCAAATAATGCAGCAGAATACCAAGCTCTGATCATGGGATTGGAACTCGCCCTCGAATCTGGCACCACCATGCTGGAAGCCTTTGGGGATTCTCAACTGATCGTCAACCAGATGAATCAGAAATATGAAAAGAGGAAGCTTGATTCGTTGCCTTACTACAATAGGGCGCAATCGCTTCGTAAAAAGTTTGACATCTGTCACGTCATCCACATCCGCAGAGGTGAAAACATCATTGCAGATGCCCTGACTGGACTTGTAGCATCTATGGCAATCCAAGAAGGTGAAAACATGCCAATTAAGGTGTGTCAAAAAAGGACTTTCCCTCCTCTAAACACACACCAAGCAGTTGGTGAATGCCACTAATTGGTTGGAAGTCGAATATCCATCGTCAAACCTCTGATCGGCAACTGGAGGGATCCGTTCATTGATTATAGTATATTCAAAATCCTACCTGAAGATCCAAAAGAGCGGGTAAGCGTTCAAAGACGAGCCCCAAACTCTCATTTGGATATTCCTTCAAAAATGCTTTATAGAAAATCCTACAATGGAGTACTTCTACGTTGCTTGTCACAACAAGAGGCAGAAGAAGCACTCAAAGAAGTGCATGCTGGTCTTTGTGGAGCCCATCGGTTGGTCCTAAGCTCTATGATCAGATGAAACGGTTAGGTTATTATTGGCCTATCATGGTAGCTGACGCAATGCAATTTGCTAAATGTTGCCAACAATGCCAAATTCAAGGAGATTATGTACACATGCCTCCAGAATGGCTACATCCTACAGTGACCTCATGGCCTTTTGAAGCCTGGGGTATGGACATCATAGGTCCTATCTCTCCCCCATCAAGCAAAGGTCATCGTTTCATCTTCGTCGCTATGGATTATTTCTCTAAGTGGTCAGAAGCATTTGCGTTCAGTGAAATGAAGACCTCACCAGTCCTTCAATTCTTGCACACCAACATAATTTGTCACTTCGGCATATCTAAAAGATTCGTCCATGATAACAGATCGCAATTCCGAGATCATAGATTCTACAGGTTCTCCGACAAATACAAAATTCAAAGTTGTCATTCGACTCCATATAATCCAGCAGCGAATGGACTAGCCGAAGTCTTCAACAAGACACTTTACAAAATTCTCAAGAAAATGGTCTCTAGTCACAAAAGAGACTGGAGCGACAAACTGCATGAAGCTTTATGGGCTTATCGAACCACCGTTCGAGGACCAACCCATAGCACACCATTCTCCTTGGTCTATGGATGTGAAGCTGTTGTCCCTTTAGAGGTACAAATTCCTTCCTTAAGGGTATCTCTACAAAATGATATGACGCAAAAAAGCAATGTCGAATTGAGACTCTAAAAACTGGATAATATAGATGAAAGATGGCTCGAAGCTCTACAAAGCGTTAAGCTTTACCAAGCACGCATGGCAGGATCTTTCAACAAGAAGGTTAGGCAACGCACTTACAAAAAGGGAGACTTGGTTCTTGCAGTAAAAAGGCCAATGATTTTTGCCCACAAATCCCAAGGCAAATTCGAACCAAAATGGGAGGGACCCTTCGTCATCAACAAAGTCTTCTCCAGTGGCGCATACGCTTTTCTAAATATGGAGGGTGACATATGTATGCTACCCGTCAATGGCAAGTTCTTGAAGTGGTGCTACCCTTGAAGATTTCCTTCATCGGGGTCAGAACAATGCCTACACGGCCAAAGCCTATTCCTAGGTACTTGCTCGTCAAACCCACTCCTTGTGAAATTTTCATCTTTACGTTGAAATTTCTAAAAAAAACAAACTCTCAAAAAAATGTTTACTTTCATAGTTTCATTGTTCAAAAAAATCAAATCCCAAAAATCCAAATTTAGGATCCTTTTCCCTAACTTGACCAAAATTTTCGATCGTTGAACCCAAAATTCATGATTTGAAACAAAAAAACAGGACCCAAGGATGTTGACACAAAAAATGTCACTTTGCCTCCTTAACATCAAAAGCTACATGGAGCCGTATCCTACTACAAGCAGGCAGAGCTGCTTCAAGCATTATATCTTGTCAGAATCAAACAGAAAGTGCAAAATCCTTCAAAATAGCCAAAAGAAGGGCACACATGAAGTTTCGGGTCATTTCTACACCATTGAGCCTAACTTCAATCCTCTAACAGCTGAGCAGGAGCTCCCGGCAGCGACAGTGTCAAAGACAACAAATCTTTGATTAGAGCCTATGGATGGTCTCAAATAACCTCCAAAAGGCTCCACGTCAAATTTCAAATCAAACCGACACCGTTTGACCCTCCATCAACTCTCGAATGGCGAAATCAAGCCTCTCAGCGGTGAGAACCACTGATGCCGCCACTCATCAAACAAAGCTCGTGGATAGTTTCTACATGCTTCCAAAGGGCTGCACGTCAAATTTCAGGTCATTCCGAAGAAGTTTGACCCGGTTTTGACGCTCGGAAGCAAAATTAAGCGTATCGGAGGCGGAGCCCACCGGGACCACGGCATCCAAATCGGAGTGAATGGATCGTCTCAAAATGACTCCAATAGGCACCCTGTCAAAATTCAGGTCAATCAGACATCGGTTGATCGTACATCAAAGCTCGACATCTTCCGCACGGTGAAATCAAGTCTAGCATCGATGGGACCCCAAACGTCTTCAAAAATCAAATAAAAGCCCATGGTTAGTCCTATCTAATGTTCAGGAAGCTTCACCTCAAATTTCAGGTCATTCCAACATCGTTTGGCCTAGTTTCAACTATTGGCGGAAAATCGGCTACAAAGTCTTCGGCTATTCCAAAAATAGGAAACTTTGTGCTTTGATTTACACGGCTTCTCGACAGGTTTTCTTCAGAGGAATCAAGCCAATAAATGAGGAGAAATGTCAAGAAAAATATAGGAGAAAAAAGAAGCAAAAAAGCCCGAAAAACGGCGACCAACAGGCGACCGAAGAAAGGACAAAAGTCCCATGGTCGCCCGCGACCATGGCCCAAGGTCACCTGCCCCATTCCAGGGTCGCCGGATTTCCGCCGAAAGGGCCGATTTTCCATTCCTTTTGGTGTTTCCCTTTGTTTGGCCCCCTTGATTTTCTTAAATTCTAATTTTTAAGGCATGACATCCGTCGATCTTCATCAACATCACGAATCCGCCGTCGAAATCATTCGATCATCATTGGACACTCCAAAATCGCCACTCAGCCGACCAAGAAAGCATACTTTCTGCCCGACCGATCGTGAAATCGACTGGATAGATGTTGCTGGCCCATTGGTACTAACCAATGTCTGAATTTGCGTCGTCATCGGACATCAAACAACATGCGGATCCATCGATGATCATCGCAAGAAGAATTCTAAAAGACGCGGCGCGGCCCGCGACTCTTCAAGCGACTTGGCGACCAATTAATGAAGTTAAATGACCTTTTTATGACAAGTTATTACGGTCATTAACTCATTATTCTGGACGGCCCAATCAGAAGCAAGTAAATGGGAGTTACAAGTCTAATTAATCATGGCAATTAACCATGTAACTCCTATCATTATCGAGTTTAATCATGGTAATTAATCATGAAACCCCCATCATCGTGGAGATTAAATGCTCATTATTCTCCATCAGCCAATCAAATTCAAGGAAAAAGGAGTTACAAAGTTATGAAATTAAATCTTGTAACTCCTCCCATCATGGAGCATTAATGCCATTAATGCTTATAAACCTTCCTAATGGCTACCAAAAACCTATAAATAGGCAGTCATTCCAAAGAGAAAGGGTCCGAAAAAATCATCTAAAGGGTCTAAAAAAATCATCCGAAGAGTTCTAGAAAATTGCCTTGAAAGTCTCTCTGCAAAGAAGCTCTCATGTTCTGAAGAAACTCTGCAGAAAACACTACAAGGTGATTGAAGTCCCTTGGGGGGCCACCCCCGCAAGGTTTCCTCTCTCCTTTCATCCAACGTGGCCTAGATTTGGCTTTTCAGCCTGTCTACCTGGATTTTTATTGGATATAGAACCTTCCCTTGGTCTTTGTCCTCTAAAAATCTAAGGTCTAAGCCAAGCCAAGTGAATTAAAAGGCATCAAGTGTTCTCATCTGAAGGACGATGGCGGAGCCCATACATGACTCGCGACCGTCGATTTGAACGAGTCGCACAATCTCCTGAGAAGTCAGATCCCTCTTTCTTCCTCTTCTATTGTATTTTGTATTTTGTATTTTTTAAAGAGACAAAAAAATCACAATTGTTGTCTTTCATTATTGATAAGATTTGTAAATCACCTTTCATGGCAAAATTGCCTTCTACGGCACAAAACCGCCTTTCACGGCAAACTAAACAAAATCACCTTTCACGGTATTAAAAATCTTGTCTCTTTCTTTAAAATATATACGCAGTGGAAAGTTAGAAAAAAAAGTTTGATTTCCTTTCTACTTGTGAAGGTGAATCTCCTGATCACCATTTCAGATTCCAAGTAGAATAGAAAATCTGGCATACCCGTACAAAATGTTGATGCTCGCTTTTTTTTTTGCCCCGCCGCACCCCGGCGGACCCGGGGCTGAGGAAGGCAAGAAAATCCGAGACCATCAAGGGATTTCCACCTTAGTCCACCCAGGCTTTTACCACCAAAAATGGTTTTGAGTCAAAATTTATGACTCTCGTGTCTTTAAACAAAAATGGCTTTTCAAAAAACCCGTGGGGAAGAGATGTTCAGTCAATACGCGCAAAACCCAAAAATTGGAAGGATGCGAACCCCATTCAATACTTCCAAAACCTCAAAATCGCAAGGAGACAACACCTCGTTGATACTTGCAAATTTTTCAAAAAAATCATGGAGATGCAACGTTTCAGTTGATATCCACAACTCAAATTTCAAAACAAAAACAAAGGTTCGAAAAAACCTAAAATCTCAAAAACTCATGAGGAAGCGACATTTCATCGATACCCGTAAAACAAAGTTTTTTGAAAAAGCAGGGAGGCGAAGCTTAGTCGATAGTTGCACCCAAATTTGCAAGGAGGCGACATTCCATCGATACTCGTAACCGAATGAGCAAGGAAGCGACATTCCATCAGTACTTGCAATACCATTTAGCAGGGAGGCGACTCTTAGTCAATACTTGCATTTTTGTAAACCAAAAACCCGGCTTTTATGCCAAAACCTGGCTTTCACTCCAAAAACCAAAAAACATGGCTTTCATGCCAAAAAAAAAAAAAAAAAAAAATCTGGCTTCCACGCCAACATAACAAAACTTGGTTTAAAAAAAAAAAAAAAAAAAAAACTCGACTTTCATGCCAAAAATATGGTCTTCACGCCAAACAAAAAATAAAATTTTGGCTCCCATGCTACAAAATCTAGCTTTCATGCCAAAAAAAATAAAGAAATAAATAAATAAATAAATTTAGCTCTCATGCCATAAACCAAAATTTCGCTTCCATGCCACAAACAAAACCCTTTTGGCTCTCATGCCATCCCAAAAATTCAGCTTTCATGCCATCTCAAAAAATGGCTTCCATGCCACAAAAATTTGGCTTCCATGCCACAAACAAAACCCTTTTGGCTCTCATGCCATCCCAAAAATTCGGCTTTCATGCCATCTCAAAAAACGGCTTCCATGCCACAAAATTTGGCTCCTATGCCACCTAAATTCGACTTTCATGCCATTCAAAAATTCAGCTTTCATGCCATCTAAAAATTCGGCTTTCACGCCATTTGTCTTTCAAGCCATAAAAAAACTAGGCTTTCGCAACAAAATCCGCCTTTCATGCCCAAAACAACCCTCTGACAAGATTTTCACAAAATGACAACCTTTTGATCAAATTTTCAAACAAACCATTCCCATTCAATTTTTGCTTATATTCATAAAAAAGGATTTAAATGAAATAAGGGAATACAAAAAAAGGAATGCCAAAATGTTTATACATGGAGGTACCGAAGAAAAGAAAAAAAGAGTTTGTTACAAATCAGGAGCTCAATCTAACATAGTCTTCAACCAAAGATTCAATTCCTCAACTGGACTCTTGGCCTTAGCCTCTAAAGCTTCTAGGTCGCGCTTCTTCAAAATTTTGTCATAAAATGCGGCAGAACGCTGTGACTCATCATCAGCATGAGGAAGCTCTTTCTAGAGAATTTACAATTGCTCATATTCCTGTGTCTTCCTCCGAAGATTGTTCTCAGCCTCTTCGACCTAGCGAATCAAGGTCCCTCCTCTAGCGCGAGCTTCCACAATGGCAGTCCATTTGGCAGTAGCTTGTTCCTCCAAAAGCTCAAGAGGCTGCCTAGCCTCAATGACCTCCCTATCAAGACGGTGCAGGTCCTGTGTCAGCTCAATGATAGCCAACTCGGTGACGTTCCTCTCCCGAACGAACTGCTTCCGAGTCCGCGAAATCTCATCCACTTTATATTTGACTTCGCTGGAAGGCTTAAAAAACATCTCATTGAAAAAGTCACCATTTGGGAAGCTCTTGGTCTCAGTCCACTTGTTGCCCAAAACGATGACTTCGTCAACAAAAGCCTTTGCACTTGCAATGTCCAAACCAACCTCTTCGCTTTCAGCAAGAATGTCCTGTACATGCTTGATCATACCGAAACCAACTTCCAAATGGCCAGAAGAGAGAGTCTCAATCCAAGAATTCAAGATGCTATTCAGCACTCTCTTCGCATATTGAAGAGACTGTCCGAATGAAGTCTCACCCTACTCCATCGGTCGACTGCCTCTGTCATGCTTCATTGGAGGGATAGTCAACAAACTCTGTCCAATCGAAGATGCGAGCGAAGGAATCTCATCTTGAGGTTTCATCTCTGCCGCACCAAAACTGGTAGAAGTAGCCCCTACTTCTGGATCAACCGCAGGCACTCCCTGCTCTGGACCCAAAGAAGATGGAGGGACTTCTTCTGTTGCTTCGCAACCTGCTAATGAAAGACGAAAATGTATGAATATGATCTTGTAAAAAATCAATATCAAGATTATTACTACAAATACCTTCTTCAATGACCAGCGGAATACTTTCTGCTTCCATGAGCTCATCGGAAGCATCGTCAAAGGTCGCATCCATGCGTGGCTCGAAGTCGTCAGAATCCTCTGGCAAGTCAGTTGACAAAAAAACAAAAATATGTCAGCAATTGGCGGCAAACAAAAACAAAAAGGTGAAAAATGAAAGAAAATCATACCAGGTGAAGATTCTGGAACCACTCCAGAATCCCTTGGCTCTTCCTCAGATGCCATAACCAGATCCGTCATCTCCTCATCGGCAGGAACCTCAGGCGTCACCAAATCATCATCTTCTGCTAAAAAGAAAGAAAGCAACAGATCAAAACAAAAATCTCTCATGAAAGAAATGAAATGGAAAGAGAAAAGGGAAAAGCATACCATCATCGGTGGTCTCTTTTTCTCGGCTCCTCTTCTCTGGAGGCTCAACAGCATACCTTGACACCTCCTTAGCAATGGTGAGAGGGATTTCCAAATCAGGAGAGTCTTCATATCATCTCTTATTACGACACTGCCCTCTCTTCCTCTTGCTTCTATGGGTTGGTTTGCTTGAGGTACCCGCCTCGCTATCAAAATTAGGCCTCTCGCTAGAGTCCTTACTGGATGGTCTGCTTTTGCCAATCGATCTCGGCCTCCTCCTCCTCCAGCTGTTTTAAGACCTCACTAGGTACCTCTTATACAGCTCCGGATCTGATGACGTCTTGATCATCGAGAAAGCCAATCTTGTGCTTCTCACCCGAAAGGAAAGCCAACACTTCCTCTTGGACGCCATCTGATTTGTCAAGACCCTTCTCAGGAGACTGTTTTACATCAAGCTTCTTCTTGGAAAGCCCCCGGTATACTGAAAAGCTCTCCACGAACCACTTCGTGAAACCAACAGTCCGGAAAGTAGGCGACTCAGGATAGGAAATCATGGCGGTAGTGTCCTCCATACTATAAAACGCCCATGCATTTCTTTCGTCCCGCAAACCTCCAAAGCGCTTCACCTTACTCGAAGGCGCTCCAACAACACCTTGAGAGAAGTCCAATTACAAAGCAAAACGCGAGGCGACATACGGCTGGATGTCGATAAAAAGATGTCTATGGTACACCATCATACCAACACGTATGTTGAAAAGCCATGCCCTCTCCGCATTTGTCAAAGAATAATGTCTCCCCGACCCTGCCCTAGTGGAATCACGGGAAACACCAAAATCAAAAGCCTTCTTCCTCAAATCCGGAGAAAGCTTAACCGAAGACTGCCTAATCTCGACGTCCCTAAACCGTCGTATCCTCAAACGGGCAGATAAAAGAGACTCGGAAACGGCTGTCCCTCTAGCCAACCGATTATGAATGGGTCATCATCCTGTGCAGCACCCCATCGGTGGAAACTAAGATAGTGGTACACATACGACGAATAGAAAATATGGGCAGAAAATACCCTATTCATGGAAGCCCAAGCCAAACCAGGAAAGCAGCAGCCTACAGTTCGGTGCACAAATAGGAGTAAAGAGCAGGCACCAAAGCTAGCTGCTCTCAAAACGCCATCTGACAAGTTGGAAAAATGCAATGTGGCCTGATGTGCGTACCATCTCCTCTAACAAAAATAGCCTCACCTAGCCAATAAGTGAGGTAAACAACGAGATCTCTTTGCAGCGCAATGCCAAAATAAATGGCGCCCGTGCTTGCGAAGAATTCCTTCAAATTTTCTTGCATGACGAAGATCTTCTTCGAAGCCGAAGTTTTATCCCTAGCATCCTGGGTCATACTCTTAGAAGACTCTTCGTCGTTAAAGAAGTTTGGGGACAAAGAGCTGAAACTCTTCCAACTGCTACATCTGACTTTAAAGCCCTCCTTCTCCTTCAAAAAATCGTATAAGGCGACGAGCTAAAAGTATAAAAGCCTGAACTCCTCAAACTACTACTCAAGGACACTGTCAATAGGCATGAACTCCTCATAGAGTTTGCCGAAGATGGGTAGCCCGATGATGGCGCTTAGTTCCTTCAAATGAAAACCAATCTCACCATTCGTGACAACGAAGGTGTTGGTTTGAGGAAGGAATGATTCCAACATAGCCATGAAGGCTTCATTGGAGAAAACTACGGTCTTTTGAAAAGTGCGAATCGTGTCAAAGATCTCAGCCTCCTTCAGAATGGCCCCGCCAACCTGCAAGATGTGATCAGTCCATGACTCCTAGCTTAGTCAGCACTGAAACGACCATGAATTCGAAAAAGGCTTCACCCAATTGCTGCCGTCTCCCTTGAAAATACCAAGGCCCACCAGTCTCAAATCTAACGATGGATAATCTGAGCCTTGGTAGCCGCTGGCCGGCATCAACATGTCCATATGGAGAGGCAACTTCTCTGCATAACCGGAAAAGCTGCCAACAAAAACCTCGGTCTTAATCACATTGGTCCTCTTCACCCAGCTTGGAGGATCTTCCCTCTTAGGGCATGTGGGAGAAAGGCTTATGGTCGAGATAGTGCGATTGAAGGTCAACCGGGTAGAAACAGTTCTCTCCTCACCATCAACTGTATAAGAGAACTGAGAACATCTCCTTTGGTATGTCAAGTTGTCAGGAACGGCGTCATGAAAGAAAAAGGTAGGCTTGGGCACGATGCTCTGATCGTCCGTGACCCAAGGACGACTGCTTGCCACAATCTTGTAAAACTCCTTATCCTTGAGAGGGCAATCAATCGTTGTCTTGCCTCATCACGGTTAAGGGAGTTGAACTCTTCCAAGTTCTTCTCGACATATTGGACCTTCTCCCAGGCCTGCTGTACGGCCGCATTAGAAGATCTAGCAGAGAGGCAAAGTGCGTTGGCGATAGGCCCCTTACCCTTGTTCATTCTGGAGAACTACCTGTAAAGGATGGAAAAGAAAAAATCAATCATCAAAATAACAGAATTTTGCTAAATTCCTAGAGAAATTTTGGCATTGTTCTGGGGAAATTCCGAAGAAAAGGGAAACAGCTAGAAGAAGATAGGAAGCTTGAAGATGAGCTCAACATTTCTGCGAGCTCATAATCAATGGAGGATTCTCAAAGAAAGCTCGAACTCAAACATCGTTGCGAGATCAAGCTAGTCTTCTCAAACCTCCACAAAATTGGAAAAGGGCTCAACATTACTGCGAGCTCCAAACTCCAAAACTTGAAAAGATCCTCAAAACCCCCGTAAGACTTAGAAATAGCTCAACATTGCTGCGAGCTCCAAATCCCAAGACTTGCAAAAGATTTTCAGGTGTGCATCATTATCATGCTCCCAATTCAATTTATAAAAAATCATGCATAGAAAGGAAACTATCATGCATAGGAAGACCTTGACAAAAGTTTGAACAAATTCCAACCCAACTTGGTCAAAACCAATCAAACTTTGTTTAAGTCAAAATTCATGTTGACTTGACCTAGAAACTCTAGCCTTTTATTTTGATGCATCAAACAAAAAATGCATGAACATCTTGGATTGCATAAACCTCATTATCATGGTGAGCAAAAAGGGGGAAAGAAAAAAAAAAAAAAAAAAAAAAAGAAACCTCCTTAAGAAAAAAAAAAAAAAACTGGGCTGGCCCACTGCCACGTGGCAGTACGGCTAGGTCCGTACGGACCTGTCCGTACAGCCAAGAAAAAAAAAAGAAGCACGTGAAAAAAAAAAAGGAAAAGAAAAAAAATGTGTGAAAAAAAAATAGAAAAGAAGGAAACACGTGAAAAAGAAAAGGAAGAAAAAAAAGAAAGAAGAAAAACAAAAAAAGAAACGAAAAGAAAGAATTTCTCATCATTCTACTTCTACATGGAGTTTTCTTGATGAGAAAGGAAACTTACTTGAAGCCATGGATGGAGAAGAATGAGAACTTGAAGATCCTTGAAGAAGAAGGGTTCTTGATCTTGGAGCACTCTTGAAAGATTTTGCAAAAGTAAAGCAATAAGAGCAAGAGATCCAACCTCTCCTTGCTTTTATAAAAGAGAGCAAACCAAAAGAGAAAAGAAGGAGAGAAGTCAGGAAGTAAGTTCTATAAATTAGCAATCTTCATAAAAGAAAGGGATTTTGAGATATTCTCTCCCAAGAAGGAGATCCTTTGAGGAATTCTCTCCAAAGAAAGGAAATGTGAGATATTCTCTCTCAAAAGCAAGGAAACTTGAGAGATCCTCTCCAAGTAAGGATATTTTTAAATATTCTCTACCCAAAAGAGATACTTTTAGACATTCTTCACAAAAATGACACCGCATGAGATCTAAGCCATCTTCAAAGCTTAAGGTCCCATGCATTAGCCTACTTAAGCCAAGTTTGACCACCTAGGCACTAAAAGTGGCTTTTAGTAAAAAAATCCCACTTACCAAGAGCATACAAAAAATGATTCCATTCCTCTTTTGAGCTGATTGGACCATACAAAAAATACTCAAGCCTCATGAGCTTCCAAAAATCCAAACCGTTCAACCTCATGAGCCAAATTAAGCCAAAATCTTGAAATTGACATTCCACAAAAACCCAAAACACTCCAATGGACCTAAAAACAAAACTATGGTCCCGTAACTTGCCACATACAGCTTGTTAGGTGACAGGGCCAAAACCAAAAAACAAATCCTGGTCCCCTAACTTGCCTTATACAGCTTGTTAGGTCACAAGGCCAAAATCAAAATCCAAAATCTGACCCCCTAACCTGCCATATATGGCTTGTTAGGTCACAAAGTCAAAAACTAAAAAACCCTTCTTGACCGTCTAATACGCCACATAAAGCCTTTAAGTTCACAAGGTCAAAAGGAAAAATCCCAAAACCCAAAAATCAAAATCCAAATCCCTCGTGTCATTTTCAAAACTTTGCCTTGAAATGGTACGTGATCTCTTTCACTGCCATAAAATCCCCTTGGAAACTCAAAAAGGCTATCCTATCAAAAGAAAATGTTCAAAGACTCTTGGTCAAAGTCAAGAAGCTCTCCTTCAAAATTCTCTTCGAGGCACAACGACGACAAAAACTATGCAGCTCGTCGCTATACCACGAGGGGACACTTGTTGAGGCCAAAAATGTCACTTTGCTTCTTCACACATTCTCAACATAAAACAACAACATGGAGCTACATCCTACCACAAACAGACAAATGCCGCTTCAAGCATCAGATCTTGTCGGAATCAAACAAAAACTGCAAGATCCTTCAAAATAGCTAAAAGAGGGGTACACATGAGGTTTCAGGCCATTTCAACACCATTTGGCCTAACTTCACTCCTCCAACAGCTAAGCAGGAGCTTCTTGCGGCGGTGAAGCCAGAGATCCTGACACACAGAACAGAGCACACAGTTGGTCTCAAAATGCCACTAAGAGACTCTACATCAAATTCTGGGCCATTCCAACATGGTTTAGCCTAAAACGGAAACAACCACGGCGAAGTCAGCTCTCCCGACGGCGACAGCGTCGAAGACATCAAATCTTCGATCAGAGCCTACGGATGGACTCAAAATACCTCTAAAAGGCTCCATGTCAAGTTTCAAGTTAAACCGGCACCATTTGACCCACCATCAACTCTCGAGCAGCAAAATCAAGCCTCTCAGCAACGAGAACCACCGAGGCCATCACTCATCAAACAGAGCATATGGGTGGCTTCTACATGCTTCCAAAGGGCTACACATTAAATTTCAGGTCATTCCGACGACTTTTGACCTAGCGTTGACGCTAAGAAACAAAATCAGGCCTCCCGGCGGTGGAGCTCCTGAGGACCATGACATCGAGATCGAAGCTAATTGATCGTTTCAAAATGACTCCAGTAGGCTTTCTATCAAATTTCAGGTTAATCGGACATTGAGTGACCGTATATCAAAGCTTCATATTTTCCTCGCGGAGAAATCAAGTCTAGCAGTGACAGGACCCCAAACGGCTTCAAAAATCAAACAAAAGCCCATGGTTGGTCCTATCTATTGCTCAAGAAGCTTCACCTCAAATTTTCAGGTCATTCAGACATTGTTTGTCCTACTTTTGGCTTCAAACGAAAAATCGGCAAACTCCACACAACCAGTCTTCGGCTTTTTTAGAAAATCGGAAACTTTTGCATTCTGATATGCAAGGATTCTTGTCAAGTTTTCTCCTAAAAAATCAGGCCAAAACATGTACAAGAATATCAGAAAAAATATCAAAAGAAAAAAGAATAAAAAAAACCGCAAAAGAGGCTAAAAACCGGTGACCAAAGGTATTAAAAAGAAAAAGCATGGGCCTATTTACAAATACTAAAACCTCAGGGGGGCTATTTACAAATCCTACAAACCTTAGCAGGGTATATACAAATTGCTCTAAAAAAATGCACTAAAATTAATTGGATACAGACTTTCCGTTTAACAAGAGGTTTTAGATTTACATTTATTTTGTGGGTACATACTCAATGGACATATGACTTAATAAAATTTAAAAAGAAAGTACGGGAAAAGAAAAAAAATTGACAAGTAAATATTCTCGATCCTCGCCTTTGCCGTCAAAAAGCCATCCTTTGTGTTCACCTGGATGTTCAAGATCGCATTGCTCAATTGGATTTAGAAATTGATGATGATTTTTTATTAGTGGGCTATTGCTTACATTTTCACTAGCCCATTAGAATTGTATACATTATATCCTGGGCTTTAAATGGCTAGGCCCCACTATTGAATGGGTTGAACTTAGTAGGTCCAATCCAACCATACCTTTGGTTTGATGGGTGGTATTCACTTAGTCATCCTCAAAAGATTTTAAATTTAAAATGATAGTTTAAGCTCCCTTGGATGAATTAGGAGCAGTTTTGAGACCTCCCTTATCCTCTACTGTATAAGTTCTGTGTTTACTCCATCGGAGATCAGTTTAGAATGATCAATACATAACAAACTGAAAAAGAAAAAGAGACAACACAAGGGATAAGAGGTGTGTTGAAATCAATAGTTATCCTTGTGTTTAGCTTTTTTATTTATTTAAATAATGTGCATTCCTAGCTTTTGAATTATGCACTTGTCAATCACAGCGAACTTCAAAGGACTTGTTATCTCAAGTCCATAAGAGAAATGTTAGATTCTTTTTGTTGTGTCCCACAAATGATCAAACCTTTTTATTCTATATGTAGGCCTGCCTTGTGCCAGACTGTATCATATGTTGTTTGTAATTGCTGTGAATTTCTGTAGCATAGAACTAGGCTGAGTAGCAAATTTATTTTCTAACTAGACAAGGACTTATATAATGGTCCATTCCAATCACCTTTTGGGCTAATATTTCGGCTGAGTTTCGGCCATCATCCCATCCCAATTTCAACTAAAATCCGGGTCGTAACTTGGCCCAATTCCTTGTCACTGTATGAGTTAAGCCACACCCAATTTCAGTCACTTTTTGGGCCAATAATGAGAAGGTTTAGTAAGATGAATTTGGGTGTCAGACCCTTTTAAAATAACCCATTAGAGAAATTAGTTTTTGGTTGGTACTTCTGACCCATGGTTTGGGTTAGTTTAGACCCATAATTCTGGCCTGGTTTGGGCTATTTTAAAATAGCCGCAAGATCATACAAAAACGTGGCCTGAATAGTCCACATGTCAATTTTGAAACAGGCTTATATGTACGCTCATAACAGCCCACTGTTTGAGACATTAACAACCCATGTCTGAGGCCAAATTAGGCCCATTCTTTGCGGTTATTCTCAGCCCATTTATAGTTGCTACATGAGCTGATAACTTGAGTCAACAAGTTTAGGCTGGGCTTTCAACCATTTAGAACTGTTATTTGGGTTTGTTTTAAACCCATTTGGAGCCATTTTCTTAGGTTGTGTTACATCCCATTTTCAGCCGATACATGGGTTGTTTTCTGACCCATTTAGAGCCCTAATCTTGACCAAGTACTCAGCCCATTTGCAGCCAAAATCTGGTTGTAACCCAACCCAATTTCAGCAAGTGTTTGGGCTAAAATCCAGCCCAATTTTAGTCATTGTTTGGGCTGATTTTGAGCTGAATCACATTTACTGTTCGGGTTGTTTGGATGTGAGGATCCAAGTTATTTGTTTAGGGGGGTTTGGATTTATTTAGGCGTTTGGTTTTGATAATTCCAGGCTGTTTATTTGGAAGGATTCAGGTTTGTGGGTTGTTTGTTTGTGGAGATTCCTTGATTGTTCGGACTGTTTGTCTAGGACTCTCATAGTTGCTATGGGGCTGATTGTAAGATCCCGGTCCCACATATTTATTATTTTATTATATTTTAATTAGATATTATTATTATTTTAATTGAATGTATTTTAGTTAATTAAGTGGGTAGGATTAAGTGGGGCACACGTTAGATTAGATGCATAGATTGATGAGTTGGGTTAATGGGTAGATGGCCTGACCCGTAGTTTGACCCAATGACTTAAGCCCAGTAGCACTCTTTTTAACCTAATCCCCTTTTTAACGAAACCCTTCTTATCTCTCCCCACTAATCTCTGCAACTCCTCCCGGTTATCTTCATCTTCTTCCTCTTTCAACTTCCCAAGCCATACCAGCTTTAGAATCCGGCCATCAGAATCAAGATCAGAGGATACCAGCATTCTTCGTTCAACCTTCTTATCTCAGGTAACCCTCTCCTCAAATCATTAGGAGTAGATCTATATTTTTAGGTTATCTTCCTATTCTTTCCAATGTTAGGTTTTGGGTAGGAATACCATAGATCTGTTCATCTGAGCATTCCTTTCCTATATTCTTTGTCAGATCGGTGGTAGGATTATTCTCAAGCGCTGTGGGAATCGCGGTTTGGGTATTGGTTAGAATCTGTGTATTTTTCTTCACCCCGGTAAAAGGCAAGTACCTAATCATGATTTGTAAATTTAATGCTTGTTTTCTCCTTGATTGGCATGTCAATGCATGTAGAACCTTTGATGCCCTTTTTTTTTATGATGTTAATTGTTTTAGCGATGAGATCGGAGATTGTGTATGATTTCATCGATTTTGTTTTTCTATGTAATATTACCGTCGTAGTGTTTTAACATCTGCTGCCATTAACCATCCTTGTTTGATGCCAAAACCCCCCTTTTTCATCTTCTGTAAATTGGTGTTTAGAGATGTGAGACCATACTTTCAGGTGACATTGATGGGCAGCGGAACCACAGGTTCAGGGGATGAATCTGTAACAGGGGATTACAGAATTTAGGATTGTCCGTTGTTTCAACCATGGAATCCAGGTGGGGCCACTTGATGCATGATCAGGTCCGTGGATCTGATAGGGGACCCAAGGGCGACCCTGATGGTGGTGGACCCGTGGGGATTGGGTCCCATATGGCCCCCCATCTAAGGGTTTACACAATTTGGGGCGTCAATTATCAATGGGGTTTTCTTTTGATATCAGGCAGTGGTGGGGTCCACGGGATGATCAAACCACGGATCTGGTCCGTTCATCAGGCCGGACACAGCGGGGCGACCATAGAGATGGCGGACCCGTGTGAGGTGGGCCTTGCTTGGTCCACCATCCAGCAGCAAAAAAAAAAAAGGGCAGCGGTAGTGAGAAAGAAAAAAAAAAGGGTATCTTCGTTTTTGGAACTGTGGGACCCATGTGGGCCATTTATTTTTGATCAGGTCCCTGCATCTTGAAGAGGGCGCCTGGGCGACCTTATTTGATGGGTCTGATCTTGGGTCATGATCAGGGGGCCCCACTATCCGAGTGTCCCAGAGGCTGGCGTCGGCAAAAAAATGGGTTCTGCGTCGTTGGGTGTTTTCACAGAACCTGGGTTGGAAAGAAAGAGATGAAAGAGAGAGACTGGGTACGTTGACTTGGGTTGGATGGGTTTTGGAAAAAATGTAAGGGAAGGAAGATGTATGCTGATGTCACCCCATGTGGCATTAGTACTTGACCTGATGGGAATATGGAGGAAAGAGTGAGAGATGTATGACCGGATGATGTGGGATAAAACATTCATGTGACTAAATGGTTAAAGTACTGTTGGGTAGTACTTTACCCATTAACTTTTAGTAATTTACTAAAAAGCCTATTGTTTTATAAATCTTAATGAGATCCTTTGACTCTTTTTGAATGTGGACAATGTTTATGGATGGGTCCTTAGGTTTTCTAAAATTATAAATTAAGGATTGTTACTTCTTAGTTTTATTTGCAAATTAATTTTTAATGGTATCTTGAATTTTTAATGTGCTAAAATTATATGTTTGTACTCTATTAATTGAATCATTGGACTGCGTACATACCGTCTGGGCACGCGGTATCTTATTAGCATGGGGTTTAGTGCTCCATATAACTTCGGGGAAATCCTGATGAATTCGAGCTCAACCCATCCCTATTGGAAAACCCTTAATTGGGTCTATGCACCATTGATGGAAAAGTGATGCGTTGATCTTTTATCCATTAGAGATTCCTGTGGTTATTGGGTACGAGACCTTATGTTTGACCTTAGGATTTGTTTGTGGTTATTCTTTGACATTCGGGTTTGCATATAAATAAATGACTATTCGAATATGATATGAAATGTGGAATGGCAAATACTTTATTTTGACTCATGATTTTTGTGTCGGAGCATTATCAATCAGGTCTATTACGAATATATGTTTATGTGTATATGTGGGTCATTTTATGGACGACTGCAGATCGATATATGGACGGTTGATCACCGATGTGACCGGATCACTTATAATCCGCTTTGTTTATGCACAGGTTATCCTGATTTTATTTTGATCGGTTTATGACCACCGACGTTATGGACGGGCTTTCCCGATTTATTTAGGGTTGACCACCCACAACGGGGACACTTGTCACCGTGTGATTTTATATTGCTCCTTTGTGCCATTTGGTTTTATGTCAGACATTCGTTCTTGTTATTATATTTATCATTGTTCCATTATGATCACCCTTATCTATATTCTCCTCGTTATCGTATTAAATTTTGAATTATGATTATGTTCTTGCTATTTACTTTGTAATATTTGGTGCATAGGTACCGAGCCCTACTATACCCAGGAGACGGAGGAGGATCAAGCGTTTCAAACGTTTGAGCCAACTGTTGAACCCGAGTGGGATGGCGGAGATGGCTTTGGAGCCGTCTGAACCAACACAAGAGAGAACGTCATCTTAGAATTTTTAGATGAACTTTCTTTTAGTATTGAGACCTCTTTTAGAAATTTTATAATTATGCAATTTTAACTATTAATGTTTATTTGATTTTTGTGTTGGGTTTCATTTATGAACATTGATTACCAATTGAATAAAGCTTCCGATGCATTTAAGGAAATTTATTTTTACTCACCACATGTTGAGAAATTTTTTTTGTGGGTCCACTTTTGGAAGCTTGTGTTGTATTAAACACAGGAATTTGAATTTTATTTATTTTTCACGTTTTTCCCTAATTCTCATTTTGGGGGACGTGACACTGATTTTCAACCCATTTGCAACTATGGCTTGGGCTGAGTTTAATCCCAACTGTAGCAATGCGTTGGGTTGATTTATTTAGCCCATTTGCAAATATAGTTTTGGATTTTTGTCGTCATTTTTTTTTTCTTTTTTTGTTTTTGGTAAATAAGTTTTGGGCTGTTGTTTGGCTGAAGTTTAGACCGTGTTTGGTCTTAATTATTCAAGGACTGTCTTTGCAGGGCATTTATAGCCTTTGTTTGGACTGTTTTATAACCAATTTAAAGTTTTTTTTTTTTTTTTGAACTTTATTTCAGTTGAGTATAGCCTTCAGTGAGACTGTACCATATAAGCCATGGTCTGGACTGAGTTCTAGCCCAATATGGAGACACTTATTGGTTGAATGAATTTGACCTGAGAATTCAGGTTGTTTGTTTGTGATAATTGATGGTTAGGATATATATAAGGAACCATCAATTTGGGGACCCGTTTCATATGTATCCATTGGACGTTTCCACACAAGTCGTTTGACACTATGGATGAAAGTTAATGACATTTGAACCCTCCTTTATTGATAAGTTATTTGGATACGGCAAAAGTGGACCACATTCTGTTCATTGTATGAATCTCCATTTTGAAATGCTCCCCCGTTATAATACTGATATGGATGGGACCCACAGTTGATGGAGTGTAGTTTAACTATTGTCGCGACCCCGGACTGAGATCCGGGCCCGCGAACAATATACATATGAATACACTCATTTAATTTCTCACAGGTTTCCGCTGTGAAGATTTCACACACACTCACTGATCATACACTTTAGTGAGAAAGTGTGTAGCAAATCAAATTCATAATCCATTCCACATTTCAAAACTGATAAAATATATATATATATAACATGACATCAGAGTGAGCAATGACTCTTTTGGCATTCCCAAATACATAGTTAGAAGTTTATACATATTGTAAGTTGATTTAAACATTTCCAAAAAATAATGACCAACAAAGGTCAGTACAATCAAAAGAATATTCCCCCAAAATATTTCAATCAAAACTCCCAAAATGTACGCATCTCAAAGCTCGACCCAATGTCTAGATAACATTGTCAGCCTGCCATTCGATTACACGTTGCGACTTGCCGGCCGCCTCCTCCGGCTCCTTCTCAAAGGCAATGGGGTCAGGACCTGAGTACCACAAAAATAGGTCAGACACGACGGTCAGGCGAGTGGGTTAATAGATATCACAATAAGAGAAATCAAAAGAATAATTTAAAAGACATTGAAATCGGTCAAAGCATGTATTTCCATAAAAAAAGATACATCATTGATCTAAAACACATATGCAAGATAAAATATGTAGGTCATCAGTGAACATAGAACTAGCAAGGTGGCAACCATTATAAAGCTAAATCCTCCATCACTAGAGTGAAGAGAACACATTCAGTGCGTTGGTCTCGGACACACAAGGTGACGAGAACTAACATTTTATATAGATATACATATAGCTAGACAAGAGCACAGCCGCGAAACCGGGTAACGGGGCAGGACAGAATACAAGTTTCAATTGGCGGGAGCACAAGAGAGATGCCTAAGTCAGTTGATCAGACCGACTAGGATGTCCAAGCTTAGTGGTGCAGACTCATGGGTCATATGAAATCAGAACGTACACATAACTATATTGGTGCAAAACACCCAGGCAGGCAGGACATGGTACTCGTAGGCACACATTTCACATCAATATCTTTTCATGCATGTACGGGGCTGGCCGAACATGTCAGATGCATAAATTCATAATTTGATGCAAAACTGCCAATAACACGTGAAATCGGGCTAGAACATGAATAATTTGGATGAAAACGAATACAATGAATCTCCATAGAATTATAGACCATATATTGAGGCTTTCATATTTAAACAATATGTATAAGAGTCTTGTATATATGTTATTGTCCCCAGCATGGTACTCAAATGATAGAAGACATTCCAAGTTCACCCCCTACACCTTCTCATCATGTTAGAGCTCCAAACCAACCTCACCAGATCTTAAAACACCTATTCTTAATATTTCTGGGGTAAGCCCAAGAATTCTGTACAGTTCACACGAGCGGACTGTAAGTTCGTTCAAGCGAAGGGCTTTTTGGAATGGTTCGCCCGAGCGGACACAAGTTCGCTCGAGCGAACTAGTTCAAGTTAGGTGCGTTCGAGTGAATTGGAAGAGTGGCTCGAGCAGTCAAGCCTTTGGAAGTGGTTCGCTTGAGCGTACAATGGGTTGCTCGAGCGAACTGGCTTCTGGGACGGTTGGCTAGAGCGGGCCTGAAGGTTGGCTCAAGCGAACTAAGTTCTATGAGGGGTTCGCTCGAGCGAACTGCTTCAAAACGTGTAGATCAGTGCAATCCGGGTTTCCTTCTTTTTCTCACTCTAACACTTCCTTTAATCCACCACTTCACATAACAATTAATGGTGTTTGGACCATTTCCAACCATCATAACTCCTCCAACAACCACACCATCAAACATCAATCCTCCCATCAATCCAACCTCAATTAATGCAAACACAACCAACATTCAATGAAATCAATTTATGACAAAACAAACTTTGTTGTGTACTTTCTTAGGAGAAAAGTTTACAAATATGTGTTAGTTTTATGGTCTCAATCCGTTAAGATTGATGTAATAAATTGATTAATTTCTTTATTCATTAATATATTCATGTTTTTATTTCATGAGTTGAATGGTGTTTTATTACTTAAATGCACATAACCAATACAAATGACATACTTGCTCATGAGATGAACCGGAGTCCATAAGTGTATTAGATGTAATACATGTGTATGGATGAGATCCACATACAGGAAACATGTGTCACAAATCTTATACTTAAATTGATTCACAACCAGTGATGAGATTGGGCATCTCATCTAACAAGGTTGCAGTATTATGATCACTATGAAATAATATGATCTGTCTCGATCATAGGAATGCAAGATTCTAGATCATTATACTGGTACATTAGATGTATTGAATGACCATGAGAAGCACCTCAGGAATATTGTCTTTACTTTAAGGTTTGCTCTCATAATTCCCTAAATATGGGCCTTCAACCCTGAGACATTGATGAACTCAAGTTTCTATCTATTCATTTGCTTTGAGCCACCAATGAATGAGGCCATCTGTAGGTCAACACCTCGGTGTCTTGGGTACGTGGTAGTAGGACTGTGGGAACATTTAATAGTCAATATGGAATCTATTTTTTCCCCTTATGTGTGAGACCCCGACCCCTAATTTTCAGGATTAGTGTTTGCTTAATTGTGGATTAGTTTTCTAAAGTGAGATTAGTGGTTGTTTGGTTGAGTTTGTTGGCTAGAAAGAACTTTCATTAGCTTTGGGAAGTTTTGATAGCCAGTGAACCCAGTTAGTGACCGTATGGTCCTATTTGTTTTGCGTGGTTAGCATGGGGAGATTCTTTGTGATTCCCAAAATTTCCCATTTTAAGTTCATTTGACTAGTCTCGCTATTCCTTACAACTTTCGTGTTCGTACCGTACCCATTCGAAACTCCGAAAATCAGTTTCTCCAACTGTGGGGGTAAACCGGTCTTTTCACATTGAATCTGAACCCAAATTACGAGATCTCTAAACCATGCCAAAATTATACTTTTTGAAAAATAGATTTTAGGAGAAACATTTTTCTCTTCTTCGTCGATCGCATCCGGGGCCTAAAAATTGATGTTTTAAACCCGACAAGTTTAAGTGATGGTGGGACCCACACCCACCCTTTTATAAAAGGGCCAGCCCATTCCTTCTTCCCCATTTGGTTCCAGCAGAATGAGAGTGAGAGAGAGGGAGTGGAGCTCTAGCACCTTAGGGTTTTTCCCCTTTTCTCTTCTTCTTCTTGTTTTCTCACAAAATCCATCTCCAAGCTTGCCAAAATGAGAGATTTGTGCCCATCTTTTTATTTTCCCTCATCTCAAGCTCTCTATTGATGCCATTAGAAGAGAAATCTAGCCACATTGAGGTTCTCCTTGAGCTAGTCTTGTTCATTTGAAGCACTTCCAAGTAAGCAATCCTTCCAATCTCCTAGATTTGTGTTCTTCTAGCCTTAGAAAAGCCCCATCTTTGCTAATGATAACTTTCTTCTTCTTGTTCTTTGGTTTGCCATTTTAGGGTTCTAAGATGGGTTTATTTTGGGGGTTTTTGTGTAGATTGGAGATTTGTGGCTTGGGAGTAAGATTAGGAGCTTGTCTAGTCATCTTGAAGCCAAGGCAAGTGGATGATTGGATTGTTTTGAATATTAGCATATTTTGTGAGAAAAGCTTGATTTTATCAATGATTTTGATGATTTAATACTTGCTTATTACTATGATTTTTATGGGTTTTGAAATGGCATATTGATGAGCTTTTCCCTCTTATTTAATCTCTTGGAAATGTATGCATTGCTATTTTGTAAATCATGTTTTATGTATACATATGGATTTCCATGGATTATGAGTCTTTTGCATTGAATGAGGTTGGAATCGAAAGGAGAATTAATGATTTGATGGAGTAGTTGTTGGAGGGAGTCAGTGTGGTTTGAGTAGGTAGAAGTGCCATAAATATTGTGTTAAATGGTGGCTTCAAATGTGTTTAAAAGTGAAGAGGAGATGAGGCCCGAACTGCTGGAACGGGCAGTTTCTGAAGCAGTTCGCTCGAGCGAACCCTTTACAGAAACTGGGTGGCTCGAGCCAACCTCCTAGTTCGCTCGAGCCAACCCTTCCAGAAGCTAGGTCGCTCGAGCGACCCATTGTACGCTCGAGCGAACCCCTTCTAGAGACTTGATCTTTTGAGACAAACTTCCCCTTCGCTCGAGCCCACTTGACTTGGACGAGTTCGCTCGAGTGAGCTTGTATTCGCTCGAGCGAACCCTCCCAGAAAGCCCTTCGCTCGAGCAAACTTCGAGTCCGCTTGAGCTAACTGTACAGAATCCCCGAGCTTACAACAGAAACATTAAAAAAGGGTGTTTTAAGGTCTGATGAAGTTGGTTTGGAGCTCTAACTCGATGGGAAGTTGTAGGAGGAGTTACATGGAGATTAATGGTGAAAAAAACCCCACCCCGGAAATCTATTGAGGATTTTGGATTTGTCAATTTATATAAGGAACTTGGAATGTCTTCTATCATCCGAGTACCATGCCAAGAGCAATAATAGACATACAAGGCCCTTATACATATTGTTTAAATACGAAAGCCTCAATACATAGTCCGAAATCATATAAAAGATTCGTCGTGTTGTTTTACTCGGATTATCCTTGTTCTAGCCCGATTTCACTCGATATAGCTAGTTTTGCCTCAAGCTATTAATTTAGGCATTTGACATGTTTTACTAGTTGCTTGATAAGCTATTGGTGTGAAATGTGTGCCTATGAGCACATGTCCCGCCTGCCTGGGTGTTGTATACCAATATAGTTATGCATATGTTTTGATTTGCATGTGACCTCTGTGTCGGCACCACTAAGCTTAGATGCCCTTGTCAGTCTGATCAACTGACTTGGGCCTCCCCCTCGTGCTCCCGCCTGCTGCAGCTTGGATCCTGTCATGCCCCGTTACCCGGTTCCGCGACCGTGGTCTTGTCTAGCTATATGTATATATATATATATAATGTTGGTTCTTGTCACTTCGTGTGTCCGAACCCAACGCACTGAATGTGCTCTTATCACATTAGTGATGGAGGATTTAGCTATGTGTGGTTGTCAATCTGTTTCCCCCAAGATTGTGGCTCCCCTGAAGAAGGGCAATACGCAGGGTCCGCCTATGGACTGGGTTTGCAATGTAAGGAATACATGTTTTACATTTGTCTTAAAGGAATACCTCTTTTGCCAGATATCCATGTTTTATATTTATTTAAAGGAATACTTGTTTTACCAGATATCCATGTTTTATATTTGTTCCAAATAAATACATGTTTTACGAGATATATATGTTTTACACATGCTTCAAAATGAACACATGTTTTGTCAGGTATACACGTTTTACACTGGTTTTAAATCTATGCAACTTTTGATCGAACACCATGATTTATCATATGTTTTATTATTCAGATTATTGTTTATATCTTTTCCCTCACCTGCCAGACCATCGTGTCTGACCCACTCTTTTGGTACTCAATTCCAGACTTCTTCGCTCCGAGCTAAGTGCATGTGTTAGCTGTGGAGCCATGAGTTTGTGGGCTGTTGTGTCGGCTATGTCATGTAGACATTTAGCTTGACATCAAAGTTACGTCACATGTGGGGTAGTGTTTTATTAGCATGATATTTGTATGGCTTTTATTAGACTTGTCTTCGGGATTTTTAATTTATGCACATTGATACTTGAAACTTGAACATATGTGGGAATGAAATATCCTGTTACTATCAACTCTGTATTTTAATGTGATGGTTTGTTCCAGTCTGATATGATTCTTGATACGATAGCTATATGCTAGCGATTGAGTGCGATGCGGAATCCGATGGCCACGGAATCCGAGTCGTAACGCCACGTAAGCTTCCTCAAAATATGCAGAGTGTGTTGGAATTGTCATCCTCACACACGCGGATCCTGGAAGAAATATAATGGTTACTTAGATCCCAAATTCGCGTCCCCGAGGTCGGGCCGCTGCAGGGTCCAGGTTCGGGGTTGTGACATTATGCTAATTAATGGATTTATCATTGATAAGTGTACACCCATCTCAATTAAGAGTTAATTGAATGGTACTAATGATTGCTATAATTAATTGGGTCTCAAGGATAAAAAGATATGGATCTAAATTGGTGGGACAGTCTGTCCAATTGATCCATGGATATTAATAGAGGTGCCTACTTGTAGTGATAGGGAAGTTTAGGGTCTTCATATAAATTTCTTCCTAAGACTGGAGTTCAATTGCATTTATTTAGTGGAGTTATTTGCGATTAACTGTGGGCCCGGATTGCACATGAGATGTAGGGTCGCGGTGTCCTAGTTGGAGCCAGCTTTCTATGGAATCCCTAGTGGTCCCCACTGTATGACCCCGCCCCGAGAGATTCCGATTAGGGCTAATTAAGACGTGCTTTAGCTATAAGTGTGATTAGTGAGTTTTGGTTAAGTTTGTATTAGAATAGCTTTTTATAGCTTTGGATTAATTTGGGGGATTCTTTTGATTTAGTGGGGCCCTTTGGGAGTTCCTTTATTTGGGTTTTGATTTGTTTTGGGATTTATTTATTAATTCTGGAAATCTGTATTTTTCCCCATTTAATGTATTTTATGATTCCCGACAACTTTCGTATTTGCCTTATTTCCGTTTAAGGCCTCTAAACTCTACTTTGCTAATTATAGGGGTAAAACAGTCTTTTTGCACAAAATCTGGACACTATTTTCGATGTCTCCGAAACCCATGGGATATATACTTTTTGGAAACTAGAAATTTCGACGATCAATTCTTCCTTCTTCATCGAATCTGTCCGAAGCCCGTAGAGCGATGTTTTAGCCCAATTGGATTTTTAAGTTGTGGGACCCACCCCTATTTTCTATATAAGGAGGAGACCTTTTCCCTTCTTCCTCTTCTTGCAATTTCCATGAGATAGAGGAGAGCTTCAGCCTAGGGTTTTCTTTACTCTTCTTCTTGCTTCTTAATCTCTCAATCACTCTCAAACTATTGCTAAAGGAGAAATGGAGGCCACAATCTTCTTCCTCACATTGAGAGCCTTCCATTGATATAACTTGTGAAGAAATTCACCTCTTCTAGCCCATTGTAAACTACTTTCTCCCATTTGGGGACCTTCCATGTAAGTGATCATTTCCATCTTTTAGATATGTGTTCTTCTAGCCCAAGAGAAGCTTCATCTTCATTATTGGAAGCTCTCTCTTCCTATTCCTTATTTTGCCATTTTTAGGGCTTGAAATGAATGTTATTTGGGGGTTTTTGTGTATATCTTTGATTGGGATTAAGGAGTGGTGATTAGAGCTTATTAGCTTAATTGGAGACCAAGGCAAGTGGATGAATGAGTTTGTTTTATGATTTGTTATTTTGTAGAGAAATATGAATTTTGACAATGATAGCTCTTTTCTATGTTTATGTCTTTCATTGATTTTTTTGGAAACATGCATGTTAATGAGCTTTCTTTTCTCTTAATTACTCTCTTGAGTTTTTGGTACATTGAGTTGTATTTTGTCAAACTTTACATTCTCACATATGATGGCTATTTTTTTTTTGTTTTGTTTTGCATTGAATGAGGTTGGAAGCCCTTATGATTTTGATGGTTTGGATGGGATGGTTGTTGGAGGATTTAATGGGGATGAAGTGGATGAAAGGGAGCCATAAATGTGGTGTTAATAGTTGGCTGAGATGGGGTTGTGAAGAGGTGGGAAGTGGAGGTCTGGACTACTGAAACGGAGTGTTTCCGAAGCAGTTCGCCCGAGCGAACCCTTCACAGAACCTCCTTCACTTGAGCTAACCTGTTCCTTCGCTCGAGCTTTCCTGTTCTGGAGCAGTTCGCTCGAACGACTTCATCATCGCTCGAGCGAACCACTCACAGAACCTTGTTCGCTCGTGCCTCCACCTTTCTTCGCTCAACCTTTCCTGATTCAAAGTAGTTCGCTCGAGCGAACTCATATCCGCTCGAGCGAACCCCTTCCAGAGAGTTGTGCGCTTGAGCCATTCTATCTGTTCGGTCGAGCCTTCCTGACTCGGACCAGTTCGCTCGAGCGAACGTATACTCGCTCGAGCGAACCCACCCAGAATACTGTTCGCTCGAACGAACCTACTAGTTCACTCGAGCAAACTTTGCAGAATTTCTGGGTTAATTCCAAACATGTTTAAAAGGTTGTTTTAAGGTCCAGTGAGGTTGGATTGGAGCCCTAATATGATGTGGAGGAACAAGAAGTGATTTGTGGAGACCGATTTGGAAAAGAACCCCAATTCCGGAGATCTATTGCGAATAACGGATCCATCAATTTGTATAGGGACCTTGGGATGTCTCAAACCTTCTGGAGTACCATGCCATCAAGTTTTAATCGACATACGGGACCCTTATACCTATTGTTTGAATCTTGAAACTTCAATGTTTGTTCCCGGATTTGGTGAGGGTTCATAGTGTCCGCTTTTATCGAACTTCACACGTTTTTGGCAGTTTTTGTATATTAGTATAAGTGGCATTTCAAAATCACTGAAACCTGTATTTTGAACATTTGATCAGCCTTATTCATTTTGATAAGACATTATTGTGTTAAATGCACTTTCGAGCCATCAGTTCAGTTTGTTTTAAGTGTTATACACTTCTTCAGATATGTATATGTTTGGAATGTGTTTTAACCTATGAGTCGGCACCACTAAGCTTGGACGACCTTGTCAGTTTGATCCACCGACTTGGGGTCCCCCTTTAGCTTCTATCAGCTGCAGTCTGAATTTTGTCTTGTTTTGTCACCCGGTTTCGCGGCCGTGGTTTTGCTCAGTATATTATATGTATATAGTTGTTTCTCGTCACCTCGTGTGTTCCGAGACCAACACCTTTAGTGTGCTCTCATCACATTAGTGATGGAGGATTTAGCTTAAGTGTAGTTTCCATCTTATCAGTTCCTTTTCTTTGGTTACCCTCATGATTTATCTTGCATATGTACTTTATATAATTAATGCATACTATTTTAAGACAATTGTTGTTTTAGTAAGATTTCATTTTGTTTTAAGATATGCATTGTTTTCTTAAACTGTATTATCTATTCACCCACCTGCCAGACCGTCGTGTATGACCCATTTTTGTGGTACTCAGGTCCAGTCCCCATTATTGCCAACGAGGAGGAGTTAGAGGAGGCGGTCGGTGAACCGCAGCGCTTAGTGGAGTGGCAGGCTGATAATGTCATTTAGACATTGAGTTTAGCTTTGAGTTACTAAACTTATTTTGGGGGATTATTGGTTTACATTTGAGTTATACTTTTGGTTGTACTGGCCTCTGTTGGCCATTATCTTGGGGAATGTTTAAGTAACTAACTTTTGTTTAAACCTCTAACTTTATATTTTGGGGGTTAAGCTAATGAGATCATTGCTCACTTTGACACCATGTCATTTATCTGTATTTATCAATCTTGTCTTGTGATGTGGATTGAATTACGAATTTAGTTTGCTACACGCTTTCGTACCAATGTAAATGTTTTGTGAGTGTGTGTGAAATCCTCACCGCGGAAACCTATGGGAAATTAAGAGAATGTATAATCATTGTTAAAGGTATGTTCACCTAAGCATCCATCATCTCACTTGCTCGCGGGCCCGGATCTCGGATCCGGGTCATGACACCCACGCTAGCCCAAGATAGGATCTTTACTAATTATATTTGAATTCAAAAAGGAAAGCTACTATTTCTATTTGAAGTAAGACTTCTAATAGTGGTAATAGTGGAACAAATGGTTGCTAATTATTATGGAAGTTAGACTTCTAATAATACACAAAGAGAGGAGTTGAAAAACTATAAAAGAGAAAGGAGGGAACCCCTTGGACGTCCATGCTCAATTCTAAGGAGTGATTCACGCCCATCATCCCTTGTTTGCAAGAGTTGCATTCTTCTCTTTCCCCTCTCTCTCTTCTAGTTCCCTTCTAGTTTCCTTTGTGATTCTAGATAGTCTTTCTCTTGGAGATTCCACCATCTCTCTTGAAAAAAGAGATCTGAAGCGGGTCATAGTGTGGAAGTCGATTGGGCATTGGAGATTCTGATTTTGAAAGAGCTCGTCATCAACGAGTTGAATCAAGTTCTTCATTAAAGAACAACCGAGCTCCATAGGTATTTTCTACTCCTTGTATGTTGTGGAAATTCATGGTTGTTTGTTGGGTGTTGTTTCTATCTTCTTGATAGGTTTGTTTGCTGACCATGATGGTTGTGATTGAGGACATGCATCATGGATTAGGGTTTGTTGGCTTTTGGATAGGTGTTCATCACTTCTAGTTGGTAAAAAGTTTTTAAAACCTATCCTAGAGGTCCACCCACTTCCAACAATTGGTATCAGAGCCATACCTCATCTCTGATCATGAAGGTACAACAAGCTTGCTCTATTCCAAGCTTGCTCTATTCTTTACATGAGATGCAAAGAAGAAAAAGGAAGGACAATGTTTTGGATCGGTTTTATGGTTTTACTTGGTTTTATGGTGAATCCATGTTTGGACAGTCACAAAAGGGTTTAATAATGATGCAAGGGTGATAGGAAGCCATTGGAACACTTCAAAAGAGTTTTGGAGTTGAATGGACACGAAAAGGAAAAACCCAAACATCTGATGTTCATCTGTTCAGTCGACCGGGACTCGTGTCCGGTCGACCGGGTACTTGCAGTCCGATCGACCGGGCTCTCTGGCCGGTTTACTAGGAACACTACGACAGCACATGCAGTTTTCAGAATTTTTCAATTTCGCGTCTTCTTTGTGTGTCCTATTTTTCCAGCATTGTTTGGTAGCCTATTTGTGTGTTTTGTGTGGTTGTATGAGATACTAACATACAGGTTATCTTGTTCTCTCCATATGGCCCACAAGTCTTTTACTTTCTTTTATGGTTGATTGATTTTTAACGCTAAGTGTAAAGGGCATCTTGGTTTCCTTGGTTTCCCATGAAAGGGCAAGGCATGATGGTTTCCCTATAGCCATTCTAATTTCAATTTTAGATTACCATGTAAATCTCATCGTAGTGACATAGGGATTTATGTAATCTTCTAAATTTGTAAATTCTGGTAATGTCCGAGACAAAAAAGGAAAGTGAAGTTGGACTCCTAATCAAAGAGTTTGAAGATTCCTAAAAGGGTGTTTTGGAGTTGCCAAAAGAGTTTGAGGAATTCCAAAGTTTTGGAAAGTCTAAAAGTCCAAGAAGTCTATTCCGCTTGGGCCATGTGGAGGAGAGGACTAGTTACTAATTTTAGCTTTTTCTATTTATGGATGAATGCTTGATTTAGAATGTTTCCAAATCTGATCTAAACATAGCAAGTTACTAAAATTGGTCAAATCAAATTAATTTTTTGAAAGAGTTCTAATTAGTGTTGATGATCTATGAGGTGGATACATTGGTAACACTAATTTAAGAAACTGGACTTTCCTTAAAATAACTTGACTTGGAACCAATCTTTGATCATATCATGAGATGATTTGATGTTCATATATATTTATGTGGGCCCTAATACCTTAAAAGGAAAATCCTCAATTCTAAAACATTAAGTGGGAGCGGGGCATTAAATTGAGAAATCCCCATGGTTTTCTACCATAGGTCCATTGTAAGGAAAGTATTAGTCTCGCGCCATCTTGAGAATGGCCGTTCCCCACGAAGGACTTTTATTTGTCTTGTTACTAGATATGGATCTCCCAAAAGGATAGTGTTGGTGAAACGGGGTGGGGGTTCACTCCCAAAGGAGGGGCTGCCCATAACGGTTGTCACTCAATGTTACTTGGTAGGTCACACTTAACTAAAATAATGACGTAGTATCCCCAAGGATTTGCCTCATGTATTTTAGAAATCAAAGATAATTGGGAGTCATACATTATTTGGTATAAGATACCTAGACAATAATGAATGATAGGGGATCATTAGTCTTAATTTTGACTTAACTTTGATCCGCACCAATCTAGGTGGTATTCGCACTCCCCAAGGAGGCATATCCCAGGGATTGGAATTCCGATGTATTCTAAATTTTAGTGGTTAACCACATAAATTTGGTAGAATACTAAACCCTAATGTCATTAGTCTTCATTAATTGAATGTATGGTTATATGTTACAGTTTTTCCAACATGAATTCGAATACTTTCAATCCACTTGCAACCATTCTCAACCAGAATAAATTGGTGGGATCCAACTATGTAGACTGGAAACGGATCCTGGATATTGTCCTGACTGCATCAGGGTATAAATATGTTCTTACCATGTCCCCCCTTGATGAGCCTGTGCCAGATGCACCATAGGAAGAGAAAAACCATTATGCCAAATGGACCAATGACAATGAGATGGTCAAATGTTACATACAGGCATCCATGTCTAGTGTTTTGTAACACCAACATCAATCCTATAAGAATGCATACGATATCATATCGAACTTTAAGGAGACGTTTGTGGACCAGGGCAGGCCTGCTAGGCAGCCTGCTATGAGGGTGCTCATAAGCACCAAGATGGCTAAAGGTACATCAGTACAGGACCACATGTTAAAAATGATGGACTCATTGAATGAGTTAGATGTACTGGGTGCCGCGATTGATGCAGAATCACAGATTGACATAATCCTCGAGTCGCTACCAGATTCATTCAACCATTTTAAGATCAATTACAATATGAATAAAATGAATCTGACCCTAGCTGAGCTGTCTTGCCAGCTGGTGGTAACTGAAGGAATTATGAAGAAAAGGCCAACTGCCCTAATGACAGAAAAGTCAGATGCCAGTCCCAAACCGAAAGGCAAAGGCCAGAAAGGCAAAAAGAAATCGGTCCCCAAGGGTCCTAAGGTGGAAAATGGTCCTAATGGTGGTGTGGCAAACGCTAAGGGTTCAGGGACTAAGGGAAAGTGTTTCCACTATGGTAAGACAAGACATTGGAAGAGGAATTGTCCAGATTTTTTGTCCAAGGAAAAGACCTCAGGTATGATTGAGTCACTTGTTTCTGAAGTTAGTTTTGCAACTGGTACTTCAGAATCCTGGTGTGTTGACTCCGGTGCAACTAATCACATCTGTAATACGTTGCAAGGGTTTCGGGAAACCAAGAGGCTTAGTGATGGTGAAATCATTGTCAACCTAGGATCTGAAGCTATAGTAGATGCGGTTTCAGTGGGAGTTATTACTTTATGTTTTTCAAATAATAAATTGGCTTTGTCAAACACTTTATATGTAACCTTTTTTAGACTGAATTTAATTTCAGTTTCTAGTTTGGTGAATAAAAGTTATTCCATTACTTTTGGTACTGAAGTTGTCATAAAGAAGAATGGTACTTTCATATATTCTGGCAAAGTAATTAATGGACTTTATTTGTTAACTCCAACAATGTATGAGATACATGATACCGAGATAAATAATAGACCATCATTAAAGAGAAAATCACTTTCATCTAATCCAACAAAGCTTTGGCACCTGACGCTAGGACACATTAACCTAAACAGGATTGATAGGCTAGTGAAAGATGGTATCTTGCCTTCACTGGTGGTAGAACCAATGTCTGTCTGCGAATCCTGTCTGGAAGGCAAAATGACCAAAAGTCCCTTTTTATCTAAGGGCAATAGGGCCAAAGATTTATTGGAATTAGTGCATACTGATGTGTGTGGATCCATAAATGTTAGAGCGAGAGGAGGATATGAGTACTTCATCACCTTCACAGATGATTACTCAAGATATGGATACATATACCTTATGCACCGCAAGTCCGAGGCTTTTGAAAAGTTCAAAGAGTTTCGAGCGAAAGCGAAAAAGAAATTAGGTAAAAGTATCAAGACTCTCGATCAGATCGAGGAGGGGAATATCTCTCAGCTGACTTTATGGGATACTTATCAGAGAATGGGATTATATCCCAGTTATCTGCTCCTGGTATGCCTCAACAGAACGGTGTAGCAGAAAGAAGGAATCAGACTCTTTTAGATATGATCAGGTCCATGATGAGTTTCTCAGGATTACCCATATCCTTTTGGGGATATGCTTTAGATACTGCAATGTACACACTAAACCCCGTACCATCTAAGTCTGTACCTAAGACTCCCCGGGAGTTGTGGTGTGGGCGAAAACCTAGTCTGCAACATTTACATATTTGGGGTTGTCCGGCACATGTGCTGAAGGTAAAGACGGATAAGTTAGAATTGAAGTCGGAAGTGTGCACCTTTGTAGGATATCATAAAGGAACTAAAGGTTTGATATTCTATAATCCCAGAGAGCAGAAAGTGATTGTCAGCACCAATACGGGTTTTCTGGAGGAAGATTATATGATTGATCGGAAATCTTTAGAAAAGGTTATCTTAGAAGAGATTCAAGAGAAGTCAATTCCAAATCCTACTATGACTGAACTTGAAGAGAATCCGACCATACCTAACCCAGTAGTTACACCAGTGCCTCGTCGTAGTGGGAGGATTGTCAAATCCCCTGACAGGTTCTCGTTTTTTGGAGAGTCTTACGAGACAATCTCGGAAGAACTGGAATAAGATCCCTGTAACTATAATGAAGCAATCAATGACATAGATTCTGGACGATGGCAAGAAGCTATGAAAGCTGAAATGGAGTCGATGTACTCTAATCAGGTCTGGATACTTATGGACTTGCCTGCCAATTTTAAACCTATTGGGTGCAAGTGGGTCTACAAGAGGAAGAGAGGACCGGACGAAAGAGTTGAGACCTTTAAGGCCAGGCTTGTTGCGAAAGGGTATACTCAGAAAGAAGGTATTGATTATGAGGAGACCTTCTCGCCGGTGGCCATGCTCAAGTCTATCCGGATACTCTTATCCATTGCGGCTCATCTCAATTACGAGATTTGGCAAATGGATGTCAAGACGGCGTTTCTCAACGGCCATCTTAATGAAGACATCTATATGATGCAACCAGACGGTTTTGTGGCTAAAAACCAAGAGCAAAGAGTTTGCAAACTGCAGAAATCCATTTATGGATTAAAGCAGGTATCCCGAAGTTGGAACATCCGTTTTGACCAAGCAATCAAGGCGTTTGGTTTTAGTCAAAATCCGGATGAGTCATATGTGTATATGAAAAATGAAGGAGATAGGGTAGTTTTTATGGTATTATATGTCGATGACATTCTTCTTTTCGGAAGAGACATAGGAATGCTGTCTACAGTAAAAGTTTGGTTGGCTAAAACTTTTGATATGAAAGACTTGGGAGAAGCTAGTTACATCCTAGGGACCAAACTCCATCGAGACCGGAAAAATAGGATGATCGGCTTATCTCAAGCTGCGTACATAGATAAGGTACTAGTGCGGTTTGCAATGCAAGACTCCAAGAAGGGTATCACACCTTTCAGGCATGGAGTGAACCTTTCCAAGGATCAGTGTCCCATGACACCTCAAGAAAAGGACCAGATGAGAGAAGTGCCATACGCTGTGGCTGTTGGCAGCCTCATGTATGCTATGCTTTGTACTAGACCAGATATCTGTCATGCAATGGGCTTAGTCAGCAGATATCAGTCCAACCCAGGTCCTGACCATTGGACTACTGTGAAGTGTATTCTCAAATACTTGAGAAGAACTAGAGATTACATGTTAATTTAGGGCAGTGATGAGTTGATTCCAATCGGTCACACAGATTCTGACTTCATGTCAGATAAGGATTCCAGGAAATCAACCTCTAGGTATGTGTTTATGCTTGGCGGCGGAGCTATCAGCTGGAAGAGTATCAAACAGGAATGTACCGCTGATTCCACCTCAGAAGCTAAATTTGTGGCAGCTTGTGAAGCAGCTACGGAAGCGGTTTGGCTCAAAAGATTCCTTTTGGAACTTCGAGTTGTACCTTTGGCGCAACAGCCGCTCACAGTATACTATGACAGCAGCGGGGCAGTCGCATAGTCCAAGGAACCCAGAAGCCATAAAAGCCAAAAACATGTACAGAGTAAATATCATTTGCTCAGAAAGATTGTGTAGAGATGTGATATTGCAATCACCAAGATAGCATCTGCGGATAATCTCGAAGATCCCTTTACTAAGCCTTTGACTACCAAAGTTTTTGAGCAGTATGTGGATGGGATGGGCATGAGATGCAACCCTGACTGGCATTGAGCTCAAGTGGGAGATTGTTAGTTTTATGGTCTCAATCAGTTAAGATTGATGTAATAAATTGATTAATTTCTTTATTCATTAATATATTCATGTTTTCGTTTCATGAGATGAATGGTGTTTTATTACTTAAATGCACATAACCAATACAAATGACATACTTGCTCATAAGATGAACAGGAGTCCATAAGTGTATTAGATGTAATACATGTGTATGAATGAGATCCACATACAAAAGACATGTGTCACAAATCTTATACTTAAATTGATTCACAACCAGTGATGAGATTGAGCATCTCATCTGACAAGGTTGCAGTATTATGATCACTATGAAATAGTATGATCTATCTTGATCATAGGAATGCAAGATTTTAGATCATTATACTAGTACATTAGATGTATTGAAGGACCATGAGAAGCACCGCCCTCAACCCTGAGACATTGATGAACTCAAGTTTCTATCTATTCATTTGCTTTGAGTCACCAATGAGTGAGGCCATCTGTAGGTCAACACCTCGGTATCTTGGGTACGTGGTAGTAAGACTGTGGGAACATTTAATAGTCAAGATGGAATCTATCTTTTCCCCTTATGCCAATTAATGGATCAATCATTGGTAAGTGTACACCCATCTCAATTAAGAGTTAATTGAATGGTACTAATGATTGCTATAATTAATTGGGTCTCAAAGATAAAAAGATATAGATCTAAATTGGTGGGGCAGTTTGTTCAATTGATCCATGGATATTAATAAAGGGGCCTACTTGTAGTGATAGAGAAGTTTAGGGTCTTCATGTAAATTTATTCCTATGACTGGAGTTCAATTGCATTTATTTAGTGGAGTTATTTGCAATTAACTGTGGGCCCGGATTGCACATTAAATGTGGGGTCACGGTGTCCTAGTTGGAGCCAGCTTTCTATGGAATCCCTAGTGGTCCCCACGCTAGCCCAAGATAAGATCTTTACTAATTCTATTTGAACTCAAAAAGGAAAGCTGTTATTTCTATTTGAAGTAAGACTTCTAATAGTGGTAATAGTGGAACAAATGGTTAATAATTATTATGGAAGTTGGACTTTTAATAATACACAAAGAGAGGAGTTGAAAAACTATAAAAGGGAAAGGAGGGAACCCCTTGGACGTCCATGCTCAATTCCAAGGAGTGATTCGTGCCCATCATCCCTTGTTTGCAAGAGTTGCATTCTTCTCTTTCCCCCCTCTCTCTTCTAGTTCCCTTCTAGTTTCCTTAGTAATTCTAGATAGTCTTTCTCTTGGAGATTCCACCATCTCTATTGAGAAAAGAGATTTGAAGTGGGTCATAACGTGGAAGACGATTGGGCACTAGAGATTCTGATTTTGGAAGAGCTCTTCATTAAAGAGTTGAATCAAGTTCTCCATTAAAGCACAACCGAGCTCCATAGTTATTTTCTACTCCTTGTATGTTGTGGATATTCATGGTTATTTGTTGGGTGCTGTTTCTATTTTCTTGATAGGTTTGTTTGTTGACCATGATGGCTGTGATTGAGGACATGCATTCTGGATTGGGGTTTGTTGGCTTTTGGATAGGTGTTCATCACTTCTAGTTGGTGAAAAGTTTTTGAAATCTATCCTAGAGGTCCACCCACTTCCAAGAATATGCACATTTCTAAAGTCAATATAAATCATAGAACATAAGCAAGCTATCAATGGAAATCCATATTTTCCACAAAACAAGAAATTATTTAAATCAAACCCTTTCCTCCGCATGCCTTGGTTCCAAGAATAGCAAATCAAGCTCTAATTACACTTCCAAGCTCAAAATCACAATCTACACAAAAACCCCCAAAATACACCAATTACAAACCCTAAAATGGGTAAACCAAGAAATAGGAAGAGGGAGCTTCCAATA
Organism: Persea americana; assembly: GCA_029852735.1. NCBI lineage: Eukaryota > Viridiplantae > Streptophyta > Magnoliopsida > Laurales > Lauraceae > Persea > Persea americana. The sequence continues at coordinate 24,770,231 of CM056816.1, forward strand.
ATGAAGGTGAAGCTCCTCTAGGACTAGAAGAATAACAATCTAGAAGATGGAGATGATCACTTACACGAAAGGCCTTCAAAAAGACAAAGTTTGCTCAAAGGGACTCCTGAAATGGATGGTTTCCTTCAAAAATGGCATCGATTGATAGCTTTCATGGAGAGGGAGAGGATGGTGACCTCCATTTTCCTTTTAGCATGAATTTTGTGGTGGGTTGGAGATGAAGAAGCAAGAAGAAAGTAAGAGGAACCTTAGGGCCGGAATTTCTAGTTTCCAAAAAGTATATATTTCACGGGTTTCGGAGACATGGGAAATAGTGTCCAGATTTTGTGCAAAAAGACTCTTTTGCTCCTATCATGAAGAAGGGGTTTTGAGGTCTCGAACGAGAACGGAGCAAACACGAAAGTTATAGGGTATGATAAAACAAATGAAACGGAGTTAAAACACGAATTTTTAGCATAACAGGTAATATCCCAAAGTCACACAAAACATGCAAGGGAACCCCCAAAGGGCCCACTAATGAAACAAAGTTCCCAAAATATTCCAAAGCTATGTGAAAGCTATTCTAATTCAAATCTAAACCAAATTCAGTGCTAAACTATAGTTTCGTACCCATAGACTCATGAAGTGTCTTCCAAAATCTCGAGATGAATCTGCTGTCCCTGTCTGAAGTGATGGAGACTGGCTGTCCATGACGACTGGCAATCTCTATGACAAACAATTCTGCTAGAGGTAACATGTGCGTCTTCTCTCTGGTCTTCATTGGAATGAAGTGAGCTGATTTGGTGAGTCGATCCACAATGATCCATATGGCGTTATTTCCTTTTCTGGTTCTTGGTAATCCCGAAATAAAATCCATGGTAATATGCTCCCACTTCCATTCTGGGATCTCTAAAGCCCTGGAGGCTTCTGATGCTCTGCTTTCACTAACTGGCATGTCATACAACACGAGACAAAAGCTGCAAATTCTCTCTTCATATTGTTCCACCAAAATCTGCCCTTCAAGTTCTGATACATCTTTGTGCTACCTGTATGCATTGAATACTTCGTACTGTGAGCCTCTGTCATGATGTCATTCCCCAATTCCTCAATGTAGGGCACGCACAGACGATCACGATAGTACAAGACTCCATCCACAATACGGAAGTCTGGACGCTCTGCTACGTGTTCTGAAATTCTGGCTAACTCTGGATCCAGCAATTGGTCATCCTTGATCTTCTGAATGAAGGAAGGCTCGGACACTGACATGTCTGCTAACATTACGCCCTTCCTTAGTGGCTGTAAGTCTACACCCAATTCCTTAAACTGTTGAAAGATGCAAGTAACCCTTAGACTTGCTAAGCTTGTTGATTTTCTACTCAAGGCATCGGCGACAACATTTGCCTTCCCCTGGTGGTACTTAATCGGAAAATCATAGTCCTTGATATATTCCACCCATCTTCTCTGCCTCATGTTCAATTCTTTCTGAGAAAACAAGTACTGTAAGCTACGGTGGTCGGAGTGAACTTTGAACTTCTCTCCATAGAGGTAGTGTCTCTACATCTTTAATGCAAAAACGACCGCTGCTAACTCAAGGTCATGCGTTGCATAGTTATTCTCATGGTCCTTTAACTGCCGGGATCCATAAGCAATTACTTTTCCATCTTGCAACAACACACAACCAAGTCATATATTCAAAGCATCAGTAAAAATGGAGAAACCGCCACTTCCGGATGGTAGAGTAAGGACTGGTGCTGTAGTCAGTCTCATTTTCAGCTCTTGAAAACTAGCCTCGCACTGATCTATCCATACATATGGTGTGTTCTTCTTGGTCAACTTCGTCGATGATGCCGCAATCGATGAAAATCCTTGCACAAACCTCCGGCAATAACCTGCCAATCCAAGAAAACTTCTGATTTCCGAGGCATTCTTCGGTCTTTCCCAATTCACAACTGCTTCAATCTTGGCCGGATCCACTGACAATCCTTCTTTGGAGATGATGTGTCCCAAAAATGCGACTTGTTCAAGCCAAAATTCGCACTTACTAAGCTTTGCATACAGCTGGTTGTCTCTTAGTTGTTGCAGTGCTATCCTCAAATGCTCTTCATGCTCTTCTCTGGACTTGGAGTATACCAAAATATCATCAATCAGTACTACTGTGAACTGATCCAAGTACTCTGCGAATATCTTGTTCAACAAGGCCATAGATACTACCGGTGCATTCATCAGTCCAAATGGCATCACTAGGAACTCATAGTGTCCATATCTTGTCTGGAAAGTTGTCTTTGATACATCTGAATCTCTAACTCTCAGCTGATGATAACCAAACCTCAGATCAATCTTCGAAAAGTAGGAAGCACCTTGTAACTGATCAAACAACTCATCTATCCTTGGCAATGGATACTTGTTCTTGATGGTTGCTTGGTTCAATCTTCGATAATTAATGCACATTCTCATAGAGCCATCTTTCTTATTCACAAAAAAAACTGGAGCTCCCCATGGCGAAATGCTAGGTCTCGCAAAACCTTTGTCCAACAATTCTTGCAATTGTAGTTTTAATTCTCCCAATTCCGCCGGAGCCATTCTGTATGGTGCTATAGAGATCAGAGCTATCCCTGGTAATAACTCGATAGTGAAATCAGTTTCTTTAACGGGTGGCAATCCTGGAATCTCTTCTGGAAAAACATCTGAAAATTCATCAACAATGGGGATCTCCTCCACCCTTTTGGACCTTTTATCCTCCGTGATAAAAGCCAAATAGCCTTCACATCCATTTTTCAATAGTCTATCAGCCTTCAACGCTGAAATAAACTCTGAATGAGGATTCCTCCTCTCTCCTTGGAACAATACTACTGCCGGTGTCTCATCCAATTTGAACGTGAGGGTCTTATGAAAACAATCCATTATAGCATGGTACCCTGCTAACCAGTCCATCCCTAGGATGATATCAAAATCACACATCTCCAACAAAATGAGATTCGCTGGTAATACCACATCTCCTATCATGACTGAACAACTAGGGTAAAAGGTCCTACACACAACTTGTTTGCCTACTGGGGTGGACGCAGTCAAAATAAACTCAAGTTCTCTAGAAATCATATTAATCAACATAGAAAATTATGGGGACAGAAAAGAGTGTGTAGAGCCAAGGTCAAACAAAATCTTAGCTTCAATTCCACAGACAAGGAGTGTACCTTCCATCACGTTGTCTGCAGTTTTTGCATCAGCCTGATTGACTGCATATACTTGTCCTTCCTGCTGTGGCCTGTTTTGGGCTTGTTGCTGCCTTTCTTGTTATGCATTCCTATTCTGTTGAGGAGGACGGGGATTCTGGTTTTAACCTTGCTGACGAGCTCGCTGTTGTTGCTGGGGTCTGTACTGTTGCTGAGGGGCTCGTTGTTGGAGTGGCCTGGGTTGGTTCTACACAACCATTGCATTCTGAGGTGGTACTAGACGCTGTGCTCCTTAGTGTTCCTGATTCTGCCTATTGCCTTGTCCAACAAGCCTTGGACAATCCTTGAGTTGGTGCGCCATAGAACCACATCTGAAACATGCTCTCGTTATAGTACGGCATTGAGCACTCTCATGGTTCTTTCCATAGTGGATGCACACTAGTGGGTTCTGGACATTCTGATCTTGTCGAGGCCTCTTGTTATGTTGGTTTCTTTGTTGATGATTCTGTGTATGAGCTTGTGCCTTGCCTTGGATTTTGAAGATCTTGTTGTTCAGGTTCTCAAACTTGTATGCCCTTCTCACAGCCTCCTCAAAGGTAGCTGGTGGCACAACTCCTGTGGCATCTCTCTCAATGATTGGGTTAAGTCCCTCAAGGAACTTAGCTATTTCTTCTCCACCGTATTAATCAGATATGGGGCATATCGAGACAACCTCTCAATCTTCGTGAGGTACTCTAGGACTGTCATGTTGCCTTGTACGAGTTGCTGGAACTCGATGGCCTTTTGTCTCTTCACATGTGCTGGTACATACTTATCACCAAACTAATTCTTGAAATTTCCCCATGCCTCAGCATCTGTCACGGACCTATATCCTTCCCTAATTGTCTTCCACCATATATCTGCTCGCCTGGTGAACATGGATGCGGTCAGTTCTACTTGTTGTTTCCCCATGCATTTGGATATCTCAAAAAATATTCTTTGTGTGTTCAAGCCAATCGTCTGCAACGAGGGGATCTTCATGTCCGGTGAATTCCTTGGGACCTCTTTTCCGGAACCGTTCATACAAGTCATTAGGGTCATTCCCTCTGGTGTTAAAGACGATTTGAGTACCCGGTGGTGGAGCATGTACCGGTTTAGGTCTCCTTTCCAAGACCTCTAACAATTGTCTTTGCACTTGGGCCATTTCTCTAGCATGGTCATTTCCTTCTTTGCCATTTGCTCTTGCAATCTGGCTTGGTTTTCATTGGCCTGACACTGTTGGTCAAGTAGAGCTTGCATCATCTGCTGAAACTGGTTCTGCATGTTTCTATCAGGGATACCGTTCTCAAGTGGCCCTATATGTTCACTATTGCTTGTGACAGGATTGTCATTTACGGGTCTCTTGCGAGGTGGCATATCACTGCAAAACAAATTGTTAGCACATAAAAATCAAGCAAGGATCACACATTGCTCACACAAATCTAACTAATGAAAATTCTAACGAATCCTCGCCATGTCCTTAGGATTTCTAATTTCTTTTAATTGCCTGAAACACGTCTCGCACTGATACCAGTCTATCGCGACCCCAGACTAAGATCCAGGCCCGCAAACAATAAACATATGAATACACTCATTTAATTTCTCATAGGTTTCCGCGGTGAGGATTTAACACACACTCACTGATCATACACTTTAGTGCGGAAGCGTGTAGCAAACCAAATTCGCAATCCATTCCACATTTCAAAACAGATAAAACATATATATATATATATATATGTAACATGATGTCAGAGTGAACAATGACTCCTTTGGCATTCCCAAATACAAGGTTAGAATTTTATACAAAATGTAAGTTAATTTAAACATTTCCCAAAAATAATGACCAACAAAGGTCAGTACAACCAAAAGAATATTCCCCCAAAATATTTCAATCAAAACTCCCAAAATGTACACATCTCAAAGCTTGACCCAATGTCTAGATGACATTGTCAGCTTGCCATTCGATTACACGTTGCGGCTCGCTGGTCATCTTCTTCAGCTCCTTCTCAAAGGCAATGGGGTCAGGATTTGAGTACCACAAAAATGAGTTAGACACGACGGTCTAGCGGGTGGGTGAATAGATATCACAATAAGAGAAATCAAAAGAGTAATTTAAAAGACATTGAAATCGGTCAAAGCATGTATTTCCATAAAACAAGATACATCATTGATGTAAAACACATATGCGAGATAAAATATGTAGGTTATGAATGAACATGGAACTAGCAAGATGGCAACCACACTAAAGCTGAATCCTCCATCACTAGAGTGATGAGAGCACATTTAGTGCGTTGGTCTCGGACACACGAAGTGACGAGAACCAACATTTTATATACATATACATATAGCTAAACAAGACCACGGTCGTGGAACCGGGTAACGGGGTACGACGGATACAAGTTGCAACTGGCGGGAGCACGAGGCAGAGGCCCAAGTCAATTGATCAGACCGACTAGGACATCCAAACTTAGTGGTGCCGACTCACGGGTCATATGAAATCAGAACGTACACATAACTATATTGGTGTAAAACACCCAGGCAGGCGGGACATGGTGCTCGTAGGCACACATTTCACATCAATATCTTTTCATGCATGTGCGAGGCTAGCCGAACATGTCAAATGCATAAATTCATAATTTGATGCAAAACTGGCAATAACACGTGAAATCGGGCTAGAACATGAATAATCTGGATGAAAATGAATACAATGAGTCTCCATAGAATTACGGACCATATATTGAGGCTTTCGTATTCAAACAATATGTATAAGAGTCTTGTATGTATGTTATTGCCCCCAGTATGGTACTCAAATGATAGAAGACATTCCAAGTTCACCCCCTACACCTTCTCATCATGTTAGTGCTCCAAACCAACCTCACCTGACCTTATAACACCCTTCTTAATATTTCTGGGGTAAGCCCAGGAATTCTGTACAGTTCGCTCGAGCGGACTGTAAGTTAGTTCGAGCGAAGGGCTTTCTGGAATGGTTCGCTTGAGCGGACACAAGTTTGCTCGAGCGAACTGGTTCGAGTCAGGTGAGTTCGAGTGAACTGGAAGAGTGGCTTGAGCGGTCAAGCTTCTAGAAGTGATTCGCTCGAGCATACAATGGGTCACTGGAGCGAACTAGCTTCTCGGACGGTTGGCTCGAGTGGGCCTGAAGTTTGGCTTAAGCGAACCAGATTCTGTGAGGGGTTTGCTCGAACGAATGTAGGTTCGCTCGAGCGAACTACTTCAGAGCCTGCAGTTCGGTGCAGTTTGGGTTTCCTCCTTTTTCTCACTCTAACACTTCCTTTAACCCACCACTTCACATAACAATTAATGGTGTTTGGACCATTTCCAACCATCATAACTCCTCAAACAACCACACCATCAAACATCAATCCTCCCATCAATCCAACCTCAATTAATGCAAAAACAACCAACATTCAATGAAATCAATTTATGACAAAACAAGCTTTAATGTGTACTTTCTTAAGAGGACACTTAAGAGGAGAAAAGTTTACAAATATGTACATTTCTAAAGTCAATATAAATCATAGAACATAAGCAAGCTATCAATGAAAACCCATATTTTTCACAAAACAAGAAACCATTTAAATCAAACCCATTCCTCCACTTGCCTTAGCTCCAAGAATAGCAATCAAGCTCTAATCACACTTCAAAGCTCAAACTCAGAATCTACACAAAAACCGCCAAAATACACCCATTACAAACCCTAAAATGGGTAAACCAAGAAATAGGAAAATGAAGCTTCCAATAATGAAGGTGAAGCTCCTCTAGGGCTAGAAGAACAACAATCTAGAAGATGGAGATGATCACTTATATGGAAGGCCTTCAAAAAGACAAAGCTTGCTCAAAGAGACTCTTGAAATGGATGGTTTCGTTAAAAAATGGCATCAATGGATAGCTTTCATGGAGAGGGAGAGGATGGTGATCTCCATTTTCCTTTTAGCATGAGTTTTGTGGTGGGTTGGAGATGAAGAAGCAAGAAGAAAGTAAGAGGGACCCTAGGGCTGGAACTCCTTCTCTAACTCAAAGAAATGTTGCAAGAAAAGGGAAAAAGGGAAGAAAAGTCTCATTTTATAGAGAATGGAGGTGGGTCCATCTACTTAACACACTAAATGGGCTTAGACCATGGGTTTCCGGGCCTCGAATGAGTTCGAAGAAGAAGGAAGAATTATTCGCCGAAATTTCTAGTTTCCAAAAGTATATATTTCGTGGGTTTCGGAGACACGGAAAATAGTGTCCAGATTTTGTGTAAAAAGACTGTTTTGCCCCTATCATGAAGAAAGTTGGGTTTCGAGGTCTCGAACGGGAATGAAGCAAACACAAAAGTTGTAGAGTATGATAAAACAAATCAAACGGAGCTAAAACACGGATTTTCAGCATAAAAGGTAATATCCCAAAGTCACACAAAACATGCAAGGGAACCCTCAAAGGGCCCACTAATGAAACAAAGTTTCCAAAATATTCCAAAGCTATGTAAAAGCTATTATAATCCAAATCTAAACCAAATTCACTAATCTCAGTTAGAACTAAAACACAACTTAATCAACACTAATCGTTATCTCTCAGGGCAGGGTCTTACAACAGTGATGAAGGACCCACATTTTTTATTTGTAGATAGTGGACCCACTTGTCCAATGCAATTTGTTTAGGACTTGATAAACATATATCACAATTCTTTTAGGATTTATACACCAGCCACTGTTTGGAATTACTGCACGGGTTTCTTTAATTCTTGCCACACACAATTATAACAATTTGTGAACTTAAATAATAAATATAGAATTTTGATTCTGAAATTTTGGAGGGTGGAATCTTTCTAAAATAAAGACCTGATCAGTCTCCAATTTTTGTTTTAAAAGATCACAAGATTTGGATTTTTATTTTTATTTTTGGAAGGACAGTGGATTTCCCCTATGGTGGCAAATCTCATTTTGTGTCGTTTATGAATTTGGCCACAATTGGGCTTTTGAAAATAAAAGAATGGAAGCTATACTGTGCAGAGAATCATGATTAGTGGGTTAGAAAAGTGAGACCCATCAGTTTATGGTCTAGAACATATCTAATATGACTCTTATGAAAGCAACTAGAGTTTGTCTGTTCGAGATCGTCACTTTAGGGGTCGTTTGCCTTTTACATGTGAGATATGTGAATACAATTTACACATGTAAATGATGAATATTCAAGCTTAAATTCCCTACTTGTGCCTTCATTGATTAGTAGATTTTAGATCTAATTATGCTAATCTCTCTCATTTATCATGCTCTATCTCTACACTTGATGCTTGGATAATCTCGGTTGATGCTTTATAATTTGGTTAAGTTCTCTCACATAGCAAGCTCTAAAGCCCTTATCTTTAATCTTTTGTATATTGATTTTGATGAATTATTGTTAGGGTAGCTAGTTGATGATCTAGGATCTTTGCCTTTGATTTTATTTACTTTAATCTTCATTGCTATATCATCCAATCCAAGTAGGCTAGAGATTGCTAATTGGATTACAGATCTGGGAGTTGAATTAGAACATGCATTGTTTGAATTAATTACATACTTAGTAGATTTTGGATTGCCTAATCTCTTCTTTTGATTGTTGTTAATTTGGATATCTATTTGATTTGTTATTTTCACTTCTAGATTGTTAGATACACATCTCACATAACTTGTTTTAAAATCCTACACATTCCATACCACATCTTCACCTTAAATCTTTTATTTCCACCACCATTCATCCACTAGTTTAGTATAACTTATTAGATTAGCCTAGTTCTTATTAACTTCATATTTTAGATTGTTAATTAATTATTTACATGGTATAGTTTAATAGTTTTAATTATTTACTTCAATTGTCCATATTAACTATATCTTAGTTCAGTTCTCCTTTAGTTGGATTTATTGCTTGTTCCATCTTCTCTTTGTGGGATCGATAATCTGGACTCTTTACTCCTTTACTACTTGACGACATCATAGTCTTGCGGTTAAATGTTGCACATATAAGTCTCGATCAAGTCCAGATCTCCATTTGGATAAGGGAAGATGAGATGACGATGATGAAATACAGTGTAGGAGATGACGATGGGATGAAAGGGATATGGTGGTTGGAGGGCGGATCCTGTAAGACCCCGACCCAGATTATTACAATTAGTGTTAATTAAGCGGGTGTTGTCTCTTAAGGGGGATTAGAGGCTGTTTGATTAGAGCAAGGTTTGATTTAGTCTTAGTCAAAGACTTGGGAAATTTTAAGAGCATTTGGATTCAATCTGACACGCTCAGGGTTACACGTATAAGCATGGGGGGATGATTCTTGATTTCGATAAATTATGATTTTTATTCCTTTTGAAAGATTTTGTTAATATCCACAACTTTTGTATTCATTGCATCCATGTCCGTGTTGGAAATAGGCGGGCCTCTATGATAGGTTTTCGAAACTTTTGACCCACTTAACTCAGGGATCAACTATCCAGAAGGCTACAAAACCCAATCCAGGATCCATGTCCTCTTTCTCATGATCGTGTACAATAGAAAACTCTATCTAGAAGAGAGAAATAGCAGCATACAAGCAACCATGAAATCCACAACATACAAGGAAGTAGATCATACATATGGAGCTCGGTTGTGCTCTAAGGGAGGAGTTGATTTCTTTCTTTGATGATGAAACACTTTCACAAGCCAAATCAGAATCTCCAAGACCCAATCGTCTTCCATGCTATGACTCGTATCAAATTCTCTTTTCTCAAGAAGATGGGTGGGATCTCCAAGAGAAAGCTCTTAAGGAAACTAGAAGAGAAGTAGAAGAGGGAAAAGAGGAGGAGCATGAGCAACTCTTGAACAAAAGACCTTGGGCGTGAATCCCTATGTGGGGATGTGCATGGAGGACGTCCAGCCCTAGCTCCTCTTATTTATAGCTTTCAAGCCACCTCCTCCTTCTAATTGAAATAGAAGTCTCACTTCTCTAACAATTAGTAACTCTCTCTTTTCTAATTAAAATAGAAGTCTCACTTCCATTAATAATTAGTAACTTACTATTACCATTATTAGAAGCCCCACTTCAAATAGAAATAGTAACTCTCTATTTCCTTTTAGAGTCCTTTTAGTAACTCTCTATTTTTCTTTAGATACAAGATCCAACATAGGCCACCAACTAGGAAGGAGCCAAGGATTCTAAGCATCGTGTTCTCAAATGAACGAGTCCCACCGGGTATGCCAACTTGGTGGTCCCGGCTTTTCTCTTGCCTTCCTCCATCCTGGGTCCGCCGGGTGCGGCGGGGCAAAGAAGAAAGCGAGCATTAACATTTTGTATGGATGTCGCGACCCCGAACAGGGACCCGGGACCGCGACGGTGGTGGATGAATGATTATTTGAATATATACATTTAATTTCCCACAGGTTTCCGCGGTGAGGATTCCACACACACTCATAGAACATTTACATTGGTGCGGAAGCGTGTAGCAAATCAAACTCTTAATCCATTCTCATCATATAAGACTGTTAATGCATAAGTATGACATGATGTCAGAGTGAGCAATGATCTCATTAGCATTCCCAAAATATGAAGTTAAAGTTTAAACAAAAGATCAAGTTAAGTTAACATTCCCCAAAAATAATGGTCAACAAAGGCCAGTACAACCGAAAGTATAAATCAAGTATCATTCTATAAACTCCCCCAAAATGTTACGTAGCTCAAAGCTAAACCAAATGTCTAAATGACATTGTCAGCTTGCCACTCCACTAATCGTTGCAGTTCACCGACCGCCTCCTCTGGCTCCTCCTCGTAGGCAATAACGGAGACTGGACCTGAGTACCACAAAATTGGGTCAGACACGACGGTCTGGCAGGTGGATGAATAAATAATACCAAGAAAGAAATCAAAGTACATCTTAAACATAACGTAATCTTATTAAAACAATAACTGTCTTAAAATAGGATGCATGGCTCAATTAAAGTACAGATGCAATATAAATCATGTAGGATATTCAAGGTACAGGAACTGACTAGATGGCAACCATACCAAAGCTAAATCCTCTCTGTAAGACCCCGCCCCGAGAGTTTCCTTTTAGTGTTAATTAAGACGCGTTTTAGCTATAAGTGAGCTTAGTGGAAATTGGTTAAATCTGGATTAGAATAGTTTTTATAGCTTTGAATAATTTTGGAAACTCTTTTGATCTAGTGGGGCACTTTGGGAGTTCCTTTTATTGTGTCTTGATTAGTTTTGGGATTTATTTAATAATTCTAGAAATCTGTAATTTGCTCCGTTTAATGTATTTTATGATTCCCGACAACTTTCGTATTTGTTCCGTTTCCATTCGAGACCTCTAAACCCTACTTTGCCATTGATAGGGGTAAAACAGTCTTTTTACACAAAATCTGGACACTATTTTCAATGTCTCCGAAACTCGTAAAATATATACTTTTTGGAAAGTAGAAATTTCGACGATCGATTCTTCCTTCTTTGTCGAATCCATCCGAAGCCCGTAGAGCGATGTTTTAGCCCAATTGGATTTTTAAGTTGTGGGACCCATTCAGATTTTCTATAAAAGGAGGAGTTCATTCCTTCTTCCCCATTTTCTTGCAACTTTCCGTTGAGAGCATAGAGAGTTCCAGCCCTAGGTTATTCTTGCTCCTTGCTTCTCTACCTCCCAATCTCTCTCAAACCTATTGCTAAAGGTAAAATGGAAGTGGTAATCTTCTTCCCCTCCATGAGAGCTTCATCTTGATATCATTTTTAGAGAGAACCTTCCATTCCAAGCTACATTTTGAGCAAGCTCTTGCCATTAGAGGACTTTTCATGTAAGCTCTTCTTCTCATCTCTTGGTTGTGTGTTCTTCTAGCCATGGAGGTACTTCACCTTGATTTTTGGAAGCTATCTCCATCTATTTCTTGATTTTGACATTCTAGGATTGTAATGAATGTATTTTGGGGATTTTTGTGTAGATTGTAGATTTTGAGCTTGATAGTGGGATTAGAGCTTGACTAGCATATTTGGAGACCAAGGCAAGTGAATGAATGGATGTGATTTGAATAAGTTCTTGTTTTATTGAAAATGTGGATTTTTACTATTCCTATTCCTTTAGTTTATTATGTTTCATAATGCTTTTGGAAATGTACTTATTGATATGATTTTTCTCCTAATTAGTTTATGAGAATGTATGCGTTCATTCATTAAAGATTATTTTGGTCATTATGGACTTCTTAAATGATATTTGTACTTGCATTGAATGAGATTTGTGTTGGAAGGAGAATTAAATGCATTGATGGAATGGTGGTTGGTGGAAAGGATTAAGTGTTAAATGGAAGGGAATATACCCATTTCATGTTAGGAAATGGTTGGAGTTGAGGTGAAAGGGTTTGGGAAAGAAAGAACTGAAATCTGCACCTGATGTAGAGTTCCCGCAGCTGGGCGGTCAGCGGGCAGTCACCTTGGCGGCTAGCCGACCCAGATTCGGTTAGAAACACAGAATGCTGTGTTTTGACAGGCGAACCGCGGTCAGCTCGCGGCTAACCGCTAACCAAAAACCCTGTGACCGCCAGGTACCCGAGATGCGCGGGTAGAAACACAGAATGCTATATTTTAGCAGGGTGAGCCGCGGTCAGCCAGCGGCTAACCGCCAGCTAACCGACTGGCGACCGAATTTCACCCAGAATTCCTGAGTCTTTTCTATTGTTTTCAGATATAGTATTTAAAGGTTTGGATGGGTTGTTCTGATGCCCTACCACCTTGGAAAGACCCAGGGGATGACATAAGGCGATTGACTTAGAAAGAAACACCATTTCGGAAAGGTATTGGGACTTTTGGATTCATCAACTTGTATAAGGAAACTTGGTATGTCCTCTATCATTCGAGTACCATACTAAGGGTAATAATAGACATACAAGATCCTTATACATGTTGTTTGAATATAGATGCCACAATATATAGTCCCTAATGGTATAAGGATTCATTGCATTGTTTTACTCAGATTATATGTATAATCACCCGATCCTACTGGTTTTATCTCAAATTTTGATTTATACACCTGATATGTCCTGCCAGCCCCGTTTATGCATGAACAGATAATGATACGAAATGTGTGCTTACGAGCACCATGCCCCGCCTACCCGAGTGTTTTATACTGATACAGTTTGTATATGTTTTGATTTCTCATGTAACCTATGAGTCGGCACCACTAAGCTTGGACGTCCTTGTCAGTCTGATCAACTGACTTGGGCCTCCCCCTTGTGCTCCCGCCAGTTGCAACTTGGATCCTGTCCTGTCCCGCTACCCCGGTTCCGCGGCCGTGGTTTTGTCTAGCTATATGTATATGTATATAATGTTGGTTCTCGTCACTTCGTGTGTTCGAGCCCAACGCACTGAATGTGCTCTCATCACCTTAGTGATAGAGAGGATTTAGCTTTAGTGTGGTTGCCATCTAGTCAGTTCCTGTACCTTGAATACCCCACATGATTTATATTGCATCTGTACTTTAAATGAACCATGCATCCTGTTTTATGACAGTTATCGTTTTAATAAGTTTTCGTTATGTCTAAGATGTGCTTTGATTTCTTTCTTGGTATTATCTATTCACCCACCTGCCAGACCGTCGTGTCTGACCCATTTTTGTGGTACTCAGGTCCAGCTCCCGTTATTGCCTTTGAGGAGGAGCCAGAGGAGGCGGTCGATGAACCGCAACGATTAGTGGAGTGGCAAGCTGACAATGTCATGTAGACATTTAGTTTAGCTTTGAGCTGCGAACATTTTGGGGAGATTATAGAATGATACATGATTTATACTTTTGGATGTACTGGCCTTTGTTGGCCATTATTTTTGGGAAATGTTAATTTAACTTGATCTTTTGTTTAAACTCTAACTTCAAATTTTGGGAATGCTAATGAGATCATTGCTTACTCTGACATCATGTCATACTTGTGTATTATCAGTCTCATATAATGAGAATGGATTAAGAGTTTGATTTGCTACACGCTTCCTCACCAATGTAAATGTTCCATGAGTGTATGTGGAATCCTCACCGCGGAAACCTGTGGGAAATTAAGGAAATGTATAATCATTATTAAGGGTAGTTCATTACCCTATCCACACCAACGTCGCGGTCCCGGGTCCCGGTCCCGGGTCGCGACACTCTCTATCACTAAAGTGATGAGAACACATTCAATGCGTTGGGCTCGAGCACACGAAGTGACGAGAACCAACATAATATACATATACATATACATATAGCTAGGCAAGACTACGGCCGCGGAACCGGGTAACGGGACAGGACAGGATCCAAGTTGCAACTGGCGGGAGCACAAGGGGGAGGCCCAAGTCAGTTGATCAGACTGACAAGGACGTCCAAGCTTAGTGGTGCCGACTCATAGGTTACATGAGAAATCAAACGTGTACAAAACTATATCGGTGCAAACAGGCGGGGCAGGGTGCTCATAGGCACACATTTCATATCGTTATCTTTTCATGCGTAAACGGGGCTGGCAGGACATGTCAGGTGCGTAAATCAGAGTTAAAAACAATGAAATAAATTCTTATAAGTCACGGACTATATATTGCGGCTTCCGTATTCAGACAACATGTATAAAGATCTTGTATGTCTATTATTGCCCTTAGTATGGTACTCGAATGATAGATGACATATCAAGTTTCCTTATACAAGTTGATGAATCCAAAATTCCCAATATCTTTCCGAAATGGAGTTTCTTCCTAAGTCAGTCTCCTTATGTCATCCCCTGGGTCTTTCCAAGGTGGTAGGGCATCAGAACAACCCATCCAAACCTTTAAATACCATATCTGAAAACAATAGAAAAGACTCAGGAATTCTAGGTGAAATTCGGTCACCAGTCGGCTAGCTGGCAGTTAGCCGCCGAGGTGATCGGCGGTTAGCCGCTAGCTGACCGCGGTTCACCCTGCTAAAATATAGCATTCTGTGTTTCTGACCGCGCATCTCGGCTACCTGGCGGTCACAGGGTTTTTGGTTAGCGGTTAGCCGCGAGCTGACCGCGTGGCTGACCGCGGTTCACCTGTCAAAACACAGCATTCTGTGTTTGTAACCGAATCTGGGTCGGCTAGCCGCCGAGATGACCGTTCGCTGACCGCCCAGCTGCGGAAACTCTACATCAGGTGCAGATTTCAGCTCTTTCTTTCCCAAACCCCTTTCACCTCAACTCCAACCATTTCCTAATATGAAATGGCTCTATTCCCTTCCATTTAACATCTAATCCTTTCCTCCAACCACCATTCCATCAATGCATTTAATTCTCCTCCCAACACCAATCCCATTCAATGCAAGTACAAATATCATTTAAGAAGTCCATAATGACCAAAATAAGCCTTAATGAATGAATGCATACATTCTCATAAACTAACTAGGAGAAAAATCATATCAATAAGTACATTTCCAAAAGCATTATGAAACATAGTAAACTAAAGGAATATGAATAGTAAAATCCACATTTTCAATAAAAGCAAGAACTCATTCAAATCAAATCCATTCATTCACTTGCCTTGGTCTCCAAATATGCTAGTGAGCTCTAATCACACTCTCAAGCTCAAAATCTACAATCTACACAAAAATCCCCAAAATACATTCATTACAACCCTAGAATGTCAAAATCAAGAAATAGATGGAGATAGCTTCCAATAATCAAGGTGAAGCACCTCTATGGCTAGAAGAACACACAACCAAGAGATGAGAAGAAGAGCTTACATAGAAAGTCCTCTAATGGCAAGGGCTTGATCAAAGTGTAGCTTGGAATGGAAGGTTCTCTCTAAAAATGGTATCAAGATGAAGCTCTCATGGAGGGGAAGAAGATTACCACCTCCATTTTACCTTTAGCAATAGATTTGAGAGAGATTGAGAGATAGAGAAGCAAGAAGCAAGGTAAGTTGAAGAGAACCCTAGGGCTGGGCTGGGATTCCTTTTTCTCAAAGAAAGTTGCAAGAAGAGAAAGAGGAAAAAGGGCTCCTCCTTATATAGACAATGGCAATGGGTCCCACAACTTAAAAGTCCAAATTGGGCTAAAACATCGCTCTACGGGCTTCGAACGGATTCGACAAAGAAGGAAGAATTGATCGTTGAAATTTCTACTTTCCAAAAAGTATATATTTTATGAGTTTCGGATACATTGAAAATAGTGTCCAGATTTTGTGTAAAAAGATTGTTTTACCCCTATCATTGGCAAGTAGGGTTTAGGGGCTTCAAACGAGAATGGAGTAAATACAAAAGTTGTCGGGAATCATAAAATACATTAAACGGAGCAAATTACAGATTTTCAGAATTATTAAATAAATCCTAAAACTAATCAAGACACAATAAAAGGAACCCCCAAAGGGCCCCACTAGATCAAAAGAGTTCCCAAAATGATTCAAAGCTATAAAAAGCTATTCTAATCCAGATTTAACCCATTTCCACTAATCTCACATATAGCTAAAACATGTCCTAATTAACACTAAAAGGAAACTGTCGGGGCGGGGTCTTACAATGGGTATGTCAGATTTTCTATTCTACTTGGAATTTGAAATGGTGATCCGGAGATTCACCTTCACAAGTAGAAAGGAAATCGAACTTTTTTTCTAACTTTCCATTGCACATATATTTTAAAGAAAGAGACAAGATTTTCAATGCCGTGAAAGGCGATTTTGTTTAGTTTACCGTGAAAGGCAATTTTGTACCGTAGAAGGAAATTTTGCTAGGGAAGGCGATTTACAAATCTTATCAATAGTGAAAAACAAGAGTTGTGATTTTTTTGTCTCTTTAAAAAAATACAAAATACAGTAGAAGAGGAAGAAAAAGGAATCTAACTTCTCAGGAGATTGTGGGGACTCGTTTAGATCGACGGTCGCAAGTTATGTATGGACTCCGCCATCGTCCTTCAGATGAGAACACTTTGATGCTTTTGATTCACTTGACTTGGCTTGGACCTCCAATTTTTAGAGGACAAAGACCAAGGGAAAGTCCTATATCCAATAAAAAAAACAAGTAGGCGGGCTGAAAAGCCGCATCTAAGCCATATTGGATGGAAGAAGAGGAGAAACCTTGGGGGGGTGGCCCCCCAAGGGACTTCAATCACCTTGTAGTGCTTGCAGCAGAGTTTCTTCAGGGCAGGAGAGTTTCTTTGTGCGAAGAATTCTTCATGGTAATTTTCAGGACCATTTCCCATTGGAATGACCGCCTATTTATAGGCTTTTGGTAGCCATTAGGAGGGTTTATGGGCATTGATTGTATTAATGCTCCATGATGGGAGGAGTTACAAGATTTAATTTCATAATTTTGTAATTCGTTTTTCCTTGAATCTGATTTGTCGATGGAGAATAATGGGCATTTAATCTCCATGATGATGGGGGTTTCATGATTAATTACCATGATTAAACTCCATAATGATAGGAGTTACATGGTTAATTGCCATGATTAATTGGACTTGTAACTCCCATTTGCTTGCTTCAGATTGGGCCGTCCAAAATAATGAGTTAATGACCCTAATAAGTTGTCATAAAAAGGTCATTTAACTTCATTAATTAACCGCCGAGTCGCTTGAAGGGTCGCGGGTCGCGCTGCGTCTTTTGGAATTCTTCTTGCGATGATCATCGATGGATCCCCATGTTGTTTGATGTCGGATGACGATGCAAATTCAGACATTGGTTGGTTCCAATGGGCCAGCAACATCTGTCCAGTCGATTTCACGATCGGTCGAACAGAAAGTGTGCTTTCTTGGTTGGCCGGTTGGCGATTTTGGAGTGTCCAATGATGATCGAATGATTTCGATGGCGGATCCGTGATGTTGACAAAGATCGACAGATATCATGGCTCAAAAATCAGAATTTGAGAAAATCACAGGGGCCAAACATTGTGAAACGCGAAAAGGAACGGAAAATCGGTCGTTTCGGCGGAAATCCGGCAACCCGGACTTCCAGGGTCGCCGTTTCTTCGCCGTTTTTCGGGCTTTTTTGCTTATGTTTTCTCCTGTATTTTTCTTGAAATTTCTCCTCATTTATTGGCTTGATTTCTCTGAAGAAAACCTATCGAGAAGTCATGCAAATCAGAGCACAAAGTTTCCTATTTTTGGAAAAGCCGAAGACTTTGTAGCCGATTTTCCGTCAAGAGTTGAAACTAGGTTAAACGATGTCGGAATGACCTAAAATTTGAGATGAAGCTTTTTGAGAATTAGATAGGACCAACCATGGGCTTTTATTTGAGTTTTGAAGCCATTTGGGGTCCCGTCGATGCTAGACTTGATTTCACCGCACGAAAGATGTCGAGCTTTAATGTGCGGTCATCCGATGTCCGATTGACCTGAAATTTGACAGGGAGCCTATTGGAGTCATTTTAAGATGATCCATTAGCTCCGATTTGGATGCCATGGTCCTGAGGAGCTCCGCCATCGGTAGGCTTGACTTTGCTTCGAAGCATCAAAGCCGGGTCAAACGTCGTCGGAATGACCTGAAATTTGACGTACAACCCTTTGAAAGCATTTAGAAGCTACTCATGTGCTTTGTTTGATGAGTGGCGACATCGAAGGTTCTCGCCGCCAAAAGGCTTGATTTCACCGTTCGAGAGTTGATGGTAGGTCAAACAGTGTCGGTTTGACTTGAAATTTGACGTGGAGCCTTTTGGAGGTATTTTGAGACCATCCATAGGCCCTGATCGAAGATTTGATGTCTTCGTCACTGTCGCCACCGGGAGCTCCTGCTCAGCCGTTGGATGATTAAAGTTAGGCCAAATGGTGTCGAAATGGCCTGAAACTTCATGTGTACTCCTCTTTTGGCTATTTTGAAAGATCTTGTAGTTTTTGTTTGATTCTAACAAGATCTGATGCTTAAAGCAGCTTTGCCTGTTTGTAGTAGGATGCGGCTCCATGTAGCTTTTGATGTTGAGGAGGCAAAGTGACATTTTTTGTGTCAACATCCTCTAGTAGGTGACACTTTCAAGAAAACCTTATCTCCTTCCTTGAACTGTAGGTCTCTCCGGTGAGAGTCTGCATAGCTCTTTCGTCTACTCCGGGCTACCTTCAGACGTTCTTGGATCAACTTGACCTTTGTCACTAGTCTCACTCTTTATAGTTGGTCCATGAAAACCGCAAACACCTACTTCTTCCCTACAAACTGGAGTTCTACACCTCCTACCATACAATGCCTCAAAAGGTGTCATTCCAATGCTTGAATGGTAACTGTCGTTGTAGGCAAACTCGCAAAGCGGTAGGGTCTCATCCCATTGAGTCTTGAAATCTAACACATAAGCTCGAAGCATATCCTCAAGGGTCTGAATTGTCCTTTCTGACTGACCATCTATTTATGGGTGATACGCTGTGCTGAATTGTAGCTTCGTACCCATAGACTCATGCAATGTCTTCCAAAATCTTGAGACGAATCTGCTATCTCTCTCTGAGGTAATGGAGACTGGTTGTCTGTGACAGCTGACTATCTCGTTGACAAACAACTCCGCGAGAGGTAACATGTGCATTTTCTCTCCGATCTTCATGGGAATAAAGTGTGCTGACTTGGTAAGGCGGTCCACAATGACCCATATGGCGTTATTCCCTTTTTTGGTTCTTGGTAATCCCGAGATAAAGTCCATGGTGATATATTCCCACTTCCATTCCGGGATCTCTAATGGTTGCAACAACCCTGGAGGTTTCTAATGCTCTGCCTTCACCAACTGGCATGTCATACATCAGGAAACAAAAGCTGTTATTTCCCTCTTCATGTTGTTCCACCAAAATCTGCCTTTTAAGTTCTAATACATCTTCGTGCTACCCGGATGCATAGAGTACTTCGTACTATGCGCCTCTATCATGATGTCATTCTTCAAGTCTTCAATGTTTGGCATGCATAGACTATCACGATAGTATAAGATTCCGTCTACAATACGAAAATCAGGACGTTCTGCTATATGTTCTGAAATCTTAGCCAACTCTGGATCTTGCAATTGGTCATCATTGATCTTCCGAATGAATGAGGGCTCAGACACTAACATGTTGGCTAACATTACTCCCTTCCTTAGAGGTTGAAACTCTACACCCAACTCTTCAAATTGCTAAAAAAATGCAAGTAACCCGTAGACTTGCTAAGTTCGCTGACTTCCTACTCAAGGCATCAACTACTACATTTGCCTTCCCCGGTTGGTACTTGATCGAAAAATCATAGTCTTTGACATATTCCATCCATCTTCTTTGCCTCATGTTCAATTCCTTCTGGGAAAACAAGTATTGTAAGCTGCGATGGTCGGAGTGGACTTTGAACTTCTCTCCATAGAAGTAATGTCTCCACATCTTTAAAGCAAAAACGACCACTGCTAACTCAAGATCATGCGTTGCATAGTACTTCTCGTGGTCCTTCAACTGCCGGGATCCATAAGCAATGACTTTCCCATCTTGCATCAACACACAACCAAGTCCTATATTCGAAGCATCGGTAAAAATAGTGTAACCACCGCTTCCAGATGGTAAGGTGGGGACTGGTGCTAAAGTCAATCTTGTTTTCAACTCTTGGAAGCTGGCCTCACACTGATCTGTCCACACATATGGTGCATTCTTATTGGTTAACTTCGTCAATGATGCTGCAATCGACGAAAATCCTTGTACAAACCTCCGGTAGTAACCTGCCAATCCTAGAAAACTTCTGATTTCCGATGCATTCTTCGGTCTTTCCCAGTTCACAACTGCATCAATCTTAGCTGGATCCACTGACAATCCTTCTTTGGAGATGATATGTCCCAAAAATGCGACTTGTTAAAGCCAAAATTCGCACTTACTGAGCTTCGCATACAATTGATTGTCTCTTAGAAGTTGTGGTGCTATCCTCAAATGCTCTTCATGTTCTTCTCTGGACTTGGAGTACACCAAAATGTCGTCAATAAACATTACTGTGAACTAATCTAAGTACTCCGCGAAGATTTTGTTCATCAAGGCCATGAATACTGCCAGTACATTTGTCAGTCCAAATGGCATCACTAGGAACTCATAGTGTCCATATCTTGTCTGGAAAGGTGTCTTCAATACATCTGAATCTCTAACTCTTAGCTGATGGTAACCGAACCTTAAATCAATCTTCGAAAAGTAGGCAGCACCTTGCAATTGATCAAACAGTTCATCTATCCTTGGCAATGGATACTTGTTCTTGATGGTTGCTTGGTTTAATTTCCGGTAATCAATACACATCCTCATCGAGCCATTTTTCTTCTTGACAAATAAAGTTGGTGCTCCCCACGGTGAAACGCTAGGTCTCACAAAACCTTTGTCCAACAATTCTTACATTTGTATCTTTAGTTGCCCCAATTCAACCGGAGCCATTCTGTATGGTGCAATAGATATCGGAGCGGTTCCTGGTAACAACTCAATGGTGAAGTCAATTTCTCTAATAGGTGGTAAACATGGGATCTCTTCTGGAAAGATGTCTGGAAATTCATAAACAATTAGGATCTCCTCCACCCCTTGGGACTGTTTATCCTCCGTGATAAATGCTAAATAGCCTTCACATCCACTTCTCACAAGTCTATCAGCCTTCAACGCTGAAATAAACCTTGGATAAGGATTCCTCCTCTCTCCTTGAAATAGCACTCCCGCTGGTGTCTCCTCTAACTTAAAAGTGAGTCTTATGGAAACAATCCATAGTAGCATGGTACCCTGCTAACCAATCCATCACTAGGATGACGTCAAAATCATAGATCTCCAATAAAATTAGATTCACTGGTAAGATGACTTCTCCTGTCTTAATTGCACATCTAGGATGATAATTTCTACACACAACTTGTTTGCCTACTGGGGTGGACACAGTCAAAATAAATTCAAGTTCTCTAGCAAGCATATCAATCAACTTAGAAAAATTTGGAGACATGAAATAGTGTGTAGAGCTAGGGTCAAACAATATCTCAGCCTCAATTCCACAAACAAGGAGTGTACCTTCCACCACGTTATCTATAGCCTCTGCATCAGTCTGATTGATTCCATACACTTGTCCTCGCTGCTATGGCCTGTTAGGAACTTGTTGCTGCCTGCCTTGTTGTGCATTTCTATTCTGTTGGGGACGGTTCTGTCCTTGCTGACGAGCCTGTTGCTGCTGCTGTGGTCTATACTGTTGCTGAGGGGCTTGCTGCTGGAGTGGCCTCGGTTGGTTCTGAACAACCAGTGCATTCTGGGGCAGTGCTAGATGTTGTGCTCCTTATGGTTGCAGATTCTACCTATTACCTTGTCCAAGTAGCCTTGGACAATCCTTGAGTTGGTAGTTCATGGAACCACACCCGAAGCATGCTAATGTCACTGCCCGACACTGAGAAACATCATGATTCTTGCCACAATGCTTACAAATCACTTGTCCTGGGGCGCTTTGATCTTGCCTCTGAGCTTGTTGTTCTTGGCTCTGCCTCTTGTTCTGATGGTTCCTCTGTTGGTTGTTCTGTTGGTGAGTTTGAGTCTTTCCTTGAATTCGAAGGATCTTGTTGTTCAGATTCTTAAATTTGTATGCCCTTCTCACAGCCTCTTCAAAAGTGGCAGGTGGCACAACACCCGTGGCATCCCTCTCAATGATCGGGTTAAGTCCCTCAAGGAACCTCGCTATCCTCTTCTCCACGGTGTCGATTAATTCGGGGGCATATCGAGACAACATCTCGAACTTCGTGAGGTACTCATGGACGGTCATGCTGCCTTGTACAAGCTGCTGAAATTCAATAGCCTTCTGCCTCTTCACATGTGTCGGTACATACTTATTACTGAATTGCCTCTTGAAGTTTCCCCAAGCCTCTGTATCTGCTACAGCTCTATATTCAGCCTTGGCCATTTTCCACCATATGTCTACTAGACCGGTGAACATGGAAGCGGTGAGTTGCACTTGCTGCCTTCCTGTACATCTAAATACCTCAAAGATGTTCTCCGTGTGCTCTAACCAATCGTCTACAGCCAATGGGTCCTCATGCCCAGTGAACTCTTTTGGACCTCTCTTTCTGAAGCGCTCAAACAATGCATGGGGGTCATTATCCCTATTGTTGATGACTATTTGGGGGCCTAGTGGTTGAGCTGGTGCTGGTTCAGGCCTTCTTTCTTACACCTCCAACAATTGTCTTTGCATCTGGGCCATTTCTCTGGCATGGTCCTCATCCTTCTTAGCCATTTACTCTTGTAATTTGGCTTGGTTCTCATTAGCCTGTCGTTGTTGGTCTAGCATGGCCTACATCATCTGTTGAAACTGATTCTGCAAGGTTAGATCAGGAGTACCGTTCTCAAGTGGTCCTGTATGTGCACTATTGCTTGCGGTGGGATTGTCGATTATGGTTCTTTTACGAGGTGGCATTTCATTGCAAAACAAGTTATTAGCACATAAAAAATCAAATAAGGGCCACACATTGCTCACACGAGTCTAACTAACGAAAAGTCTAACGAATCCTCACCACGTCCTTAGGATTTCTAGTTTCTTTTAATTGCCTGAAACACGTCTCGCTCTGATACCAGTCTGTCGCGACCCCGGACCGGGATCCGGGCCCGCGAACGGTAATAGGTGATGATGATCATACATACATTTAACAATGGACATTTGGATATACACTCACTTCATTTCCCATAGGTTTCCGCGGTGAGGATTTCACACACACTCACAAAACATTTACATTGGTGCGAAAGCTTGTAGCAAATCAAATTCTTAATCCATTCCATAATGCAAGACTGATAAATACATATGAATGACATGATGTCAGAGTGAGCAATGATCTCATTGGCATTCCCCAAAATATAAAGTTTGAAGTTTAAACAAAAGATCAGTTAAATTAACATTCCCCAAAAATAATGGCCAACAAAGGCCAGTACAACCAAAAGTATAAACCAAATGTCATTCTATAATTTCCCAAAATGTTACGCAGCTCAAAGCTAAACTCAATGTCTAAATGACATTGTCAGCTTGCCACTCTACTAAGCATTGCGGTTCACCGACCGCCTCCTCAGGCTCCTCCTCAAAGGCATTAACGGGGACTGGACCTGAGTACCACAAAAATGGGTCAGACAAGACGGTCTGGCAGGTGGGTGAATAGAAAATACCAAAAAGGAAATTAAAACATAACTTAAAATGTAATGAAATCTTACTAAAACAGTAATTTGGTATAAAACAGGATGCATTGTTTATTTAAAGTACGAATGCAATATAAATCATGAAGGTAACCAAAGAACAGGAACTAATAAGATGGCAACCACACTTAAGCTAAATCCTCCATCACTAATGTGATGAGAGCACACTAAAGGCGTTGGTCTCGGAGCACACGAGGTGGCGAGAAACAACTATATACATATATAATATACTGTAACACCCTGTCCCGAGTTAATTAAGATTAACTCTAATTAATCGGGATTAATGCTAATTCAACATGTTTTATGGAATTAATGTTGATTAATGGCTAAATTGATATAGAATTTGGCTCAAGTGGTCAAATTGAACTTAATGAAAAGAATAGTGAAGGTTCTGAATGGATTAGAAATGGTTTTAGGCCAAATTGAGTGATGTAAGGACTTTTCCGTAAATACGAAATTACACGTATTTCGTCGAATACGGAAACTCTTGATACTCACACATATATCTTGAGGAGTACGTTAACTTCCGTAAATGTATTGATTCCATTCGACGTGAATTGGTTCAAATGACCATTCATTTGACTTGAATTGTAATTAGAGGAAATAGGAGGGGGTTTGATGCAAAAAGTGGGATTATAAGATAATGATGAACTCATTTGAGTTCATTCATCATCCCAGCAGCTCTTTCTCTCCTTCTCTTTCTCTTCTTCTTCTTTCTTCCAATTTCTCTTCATTGAGTGATGGTTGGGAGAGTTGGCAAGTGCTTGTGAAGAGGGACTCCATCTTCATCATCATCTTCTTCACCTCTTTTCTTACTTTCTTGGAGTTTAAACTTGAGAAGATCTCAAGATTTCCACCAAAGAGGTTACAAGTAAGTGAATTGTGTTGGTTTTAGGATTTCTGAGTTCACTTTGGTGATTTGGAGTGGTTTCTTACATAAGAAACTCATTAGACTTTTCTTGAATGGATTGATTGGTCCTTAGGTTCAAAAGGAGGTTTGGCTTGAGGATTTCATCTTGGATTCAAGCTAGACAAGGGAATTCTTGCTGATTAGTTTCCAAACAAGGCAAGTATACTCAATTGTATTGATTTCAAATGTTCAGTGACTTGTTAGAACTCAAGGAGTTCAGTTACAAAAAATTCGGTTCATAATTTTCTGAACTTCTGAGCGCAATTTGGTCAGCCGCCAGGCTGACCGACACCTGACCGAGAGCTGACCGACATAGGTCGGCTAGCCAAAATTGTGAGTTCGGCTAGCCGAGGGTTGACCGCAAGGTGACCGAAAATCTTGTCAGGGTTTTTCCATCAGAAGTTTAGCTTCTGGAAAACGAACCGTGAGCTAACCGAAGAAATTCGGCTAACCGAAATTTGAATTTCGGTCAGCTGAGTTGGTGACCGAACAGGTGACCGAATTGAGCAAAGTGCATTGTAATTTATGGAATTCTGGAAAGCTGACCGCATATGGTTCGGTCAGCCGAAATCCCTAATGCGGCTAACCGCTAGGTAACCGACGAGGTGACCGAATTAGAGGGAATATCAGAATTGATTTCTGATAATTTCCTAAACCTTCATGGGTGTTAGCTAAACTTATGTGAATGTAAATTTCACTAAAAAGTGATGTCATCTAAAATAACACCTACATTGCATAATGAACGTTTCACCCGAATGTTGTTTTAGGAAATTTAATTGTTTATGACTTGAGTTGGCTTGTCCTCTCTCGTCTATTACTGTTATGCACCTTGTTAAGCTACCATTGAATAATGTGTTGAATTATGAAATGAAATGTAATGAAATGAAACAAAAAGAACTGAAATGAACAAACATTGTAATGTATAAAAGATTAAGTCTGCTGCAGTAGATGGAGCATTCCGGAGCTCCGTGGTGATGCCGGTGATCTCTGATCAAGACACTGGTAAATCCCACACATTTGAAAAGCCACTTAATAAAGTGAGTAATATTGAAATGAAATAAGTCCTTGAAAGGCTGGGTTGTGAATGGTGCGCCTTCCGCCTATGCTAGAGGACAACGAAAAGACACTTGATAAAGTGTATATAATGAATTGAATGCTCTCTTCAGGGGAGAACTACATGAATTGAATGCTTCCTTCAGGGAAGAACTATATGAATTGAATTGAATTGAATTGACTTGAATAGAATTGTTATACATTGGAACCAAATTGCTAAACATGTGATTATCATAGAATTGTGTATACATTGTTGAACCGTCGTGTTCACAGTGTTATTGATGATATTACAAGCCCAGTTGCCCGTTCCAGTGGTTCCGAGACCGCGCCGCCAACGGAGGAGACCAATCCAGTTCCTCCAGGAGGATTGAATGAATAGATGTAAATCGGAGGCGACCGGTTTAGCAATTTTTGGGAACATTTTGAATAGATTTATTTTGGTTGTAAATAGTGATCACATGCATTGTATTTGAATATGCATGGTTGATTTAAATAGGAAATGAGATGTGTAAGTAAACTTTACTTTCTGTAAAGGACTTGTACATGTTAACGTTAAATGTCAATGTATGTATATATTTCCGCAAAATAATGTACATTTGACAGGTATATGTAAGATCCCTTGTGAATTTCATATTGGCTTCGGCGATACGAGGTTTGCGGGAGTAAGTATGGCGTCGCGACTCGGGGTTTGGCCGTGGTAATCCTAATCTCAGGCCCGGGTCATGACATATACTGAGCAAAACCACGGCCGCGGAACCGGGTGACAAAACAGAACAGAATTCATACTGCAACTGACAGAAGCTAAAAGGGGGACCCCAAGGAGGTGGATCAAACCGACAAGGTCGTCCAAGCTTAGTGGTGCTGATTCATAGGTCAAAACGCATTCAAAACATATATATATCTAAAGGAGTGTATAACACCCAAAACAAACTGACTGAAGTCTCGTAAGCGCATTTAACACAATAATATCTTATCAAATGCATAAGGCTGATCAAATATTCGAATTACAGATTTCTGTGATTTTGAAATGCCACTTGTACTAATATGCGAAAGTTGTCGAAAACATATAAGATTTGATGAAAGCAGACACTATGGGCCCCCGCATATTTCCGGACCATACATTGAGGTTTCAGGATTTAAACAATAGGTATAAGGGTCTCGTATGTCGATTAAAGTTTATTGCATGGTACTCCGGAAGGTTTGAGACATCCCGAGTTCCCTATACAAATTGGTAAGTCCATTATCCTTAATAAATCTCCGGAATTGGGGTTCCATTTTCCAAATCAGTCTCCACATAACACCCCTTATTCCTCCACATCATATTAGTCTCCGAATCAACCTCACTGGACCTTAAACAACCTTTTAATCATGTTTGGAAGCAATCCAGAAATTCTGTACAGTTCGCTCGAGCGAACTGAAAGGGTCGTTCGAGCGAACAACATTCTGGGAGGGGTTCGCTCGAGCGAATATAAGTTCGCTCGAGCAAACTACTCCAGAACAGGAAGGCTCGAGCAAAGAAGATGGTTAGCTCAAGCGATTGAAGTTCTGTGAAGGGTTCGCTCGATCGAACTGCTTCAGAAACTCTCCTTTTCAGCAGTCCGAACCTCATCTCCCTTCTCCTCAAACTTCATTCAAGCCAACTCTTCACACAATTGAAGTTCTGTGAAGGGTTCGTTCAAGCGAATAAAGATTCGCTCGAGCGAACTGCTTTAGAAACTCTCCGTTTCAGCAGTCCGAACCTCATCTCCCTTCTCCTCAAACTTCATTCAAGCCAACACTTCACACAATAATTATGGCCCTCTTTCCACCTGCTTCCACCCCATTCAAGTCCTCCAACAACCATCCATCAAAAACCCAAAAACCACATCCATTCTCCTTTCAAATCTCATTCAATGCACAACCACCAAATGAATACATATCCAAGTACAACATTAATGTCCAAAATTTGAGTGAACATTTAAAAGAGAAAGAAGCTCATGATCATATACATTTCTAACAATCAATTTAAGGTATAAAACACATGCAAGAAGAATAGTGAAAGAACATCCATAATTCCATTAAACATGAAATCATTCAAAAAAAACATATTCATCCACTTGCCTTGGCTCCAAATAGCTAATGAGCTCCAAATCACCACTCCCAAGCTCAAAATCAAAGATCTACACAAAAAACCCCAAAATAACATCCATAACAAACCCTAAAATGGAAAAACAAGAAATAGAGTGAGAGAGCCTCCAATAATGGAAATGAAGACTCTCTAGGGCTAGTATAAGCAAAATCTAAAAGATCGGGAGGGTTACTTACATAGAAGGTCCTCTAATGGCAAGACCTTGTTCAAAATGAATCTTAGAATGGAGGGTTCACTCTAAAAATAGTATCAAGAGGAAGCATTCATGGAGGGGAAGAAGATGGCAACCTCCATATTTCCTTTAGCTATAGTTTGAGAGTGATTTGGAGATGAAGAAGCAAGAAGAACCCTAGGGCTGGAACTCCTTCTCTAACTCAATGGAAATTGGAAGAAGAGGAAGAAGGAAGATGACTCCTCCTTAAATAGAGAATGAAGGTGGGTCCCACAACTTAACCAACTAATTGGGCTTAAAACATCATTTTCCGGGCCTCAGATGGATTCGACGAAGAAGGAAGAATTGTTCGTCGAAATTTCTAGTTTTCAAAAAGTATATATTTCACGGGTTTTGGAGACATTGAAAATAGTGTCCAGATTTTGTACATAAAGATTGTTTTACCCCTATCATTAGCAAAGTAAAGTCTAGAGGTCTCGAATGGAAATGGGGCAAATATGAAAGTTGTCGGGAATAATAAAATAAATTAAACGGGGCAAAATACAGATTTTTTCGAGTATCAATTAAATCCCAAAATAACACAAAACACGATAAAGGAACCCCCAAAGGGTCCCACCAAATCAAAAGGGTTCCCAAACTAAACCAAAGCTATAAAAGAGTTATTCTAATCCAAACTAACCAAATCTACTAATCTCACTTAAACTAAAACATGTCTTAATTGGCACTAATTGGAAACTCTCGGGTCTGTGTCTTACATTAAATTTGATTGAAGACCTCATGCATCACATGTTTTGTTCTTAAAATTTCACAACTTGTTTGGAATGAATAAGTATATCTTTTACAAGTTGTTTTTAACATGTGATTAGCATTCTTTCCTCAATCATAAATGTTTTTATGATTTAAAACTTTTAAAAGCCTTTGGCATACATTTATGAGCCTTTATTTTCAAATTGATTGAGGACATCATACATTTACATTATGCATTCATCTTTGCATTCATAATGTGTGTGTGTGATTTAGATTTTCACTTCATATTCGCCTAATTAAGAGGCATTGTAATTAAGCTAAAATTGTATTTCCATCAAGTGTATTCTAGACACTACTTAGAGAGAGAACCAACCTTTTAGTTGCATAGGTTATTGCTTAGCCTTAGAAAAGCATAAGTGTATGGTTAGGGGTGAACCATAAAACCCAAGAGGTTATTGCTTAGCCTTGGAAAGTATATTGTAAGGTTATTGCTTAGCCTTGAAAAGTATTTTGTAAAGGTTATTACTTAGCCTATTGAAAAGCATAGATAATGGAAATCCGGTGGGGTGTAGGATCACAAGCCGGTAGTGGATGTAGGCATTGAGGCCGAACCACTATAAATCTTTGAGTTGTGGTTGAGTTGTAGTGATTGTTTTTATTAGCTTCCGCATTTAGTTTGATAATCATCACTAGTAGCTAATTTAATTTTAAGAATTTAAAATTGGTCATAAGTGGTCACTAATTTGAAGCTCACCCTATGCACCCCCTTTTTAGGGTTTGGATCCCGGACTTTCATGTTGGACCTACCGATTTGTATAGGGAACTTGAAAAGTCTCCAATCTTCCGAAGTACCAAGTCATGAGCAAAAACCGACATACGAGATCCCGTTACGCATTGTTAAAATCCTATAGCCTCAATGCATGTCCGAAATTATGTGGAGATCTATTATTTTAGTTTTCGTGTGTTTGTACAGATGACACTTTTATCTATTAAAATCTGTAATTTGAATATTTGGTCAGCTTTATGCTTTTTCAATAAGACACCATGGTGATAAATGTGCTTTTGAGCCTTTTGTTCAGCCTGTTTTAGGTGTCATACACCTCTTTAGATATATATATATATATGCTCTGATTTCGTTTTGACCTAAGAGTCAACACCACTAAGTTTGGACAACCTTGTCGGTTTGATCCACCGACTTGGGGTCCCCCTTTAGCTGCTGTCAGTTGCAGTCTGAATTTTGTTCTGTCCTGTCACTCGGTTCCGCGGCTGTGGTATTGCTCAGTATATGTATATATGTATATAGTTGTTTCTCGCCACCTCGTGTGCCAAGACCAACGCCTTTAGTGTGCTCTCATCACATTAGTGGTGGAGGATTTAGCTCACATGTGGTTGCCATCTTGTTAGTTCATGCTCCTTGTCAGCTTACCTGTTTTATATTGCATATGTGCTTTAAACAATTAATGCATCATGTTTTATGGAAATTATTGCTTTGACAGATTTTCACTATGTTTTCAAAATATGCTTTGAATTTCCTTATTGCTATAACTATTCACCCACCTGCCAGACCGTCGTGTCTGACCCACTCTTTTGGTACTCATGTCTAGACCCCGTTGTCATTGAGGAGGAGTCGAAGGAAACGGCCAGTGAGCCCCATCATTTAGTAAAATGGCAAGCTGACAATGTCATTTAAATATTTGGTCAAGCTCTAAGTTGCGAATCACTTTTTCGGGTTATTGGTTTACATATCCTGATTCCTTTGGTTGTACCGGCCTTTGTTGGTCATTATTTTTAGGGAATGTTTAATCAACTTACATTTTGTATAAACTTTTAACTATATATTTTGGGAATGCCATTGGATCAATGCTCCCTCTGACGTCATGTTATTCATATATGTGTTATCAGTTTTGAAACGTGGAATGAATTACGAATTTGCTTTACTACACGCTTCGCATTAATGTGAATGATTTGTGAGTGTGTATGATATCCTCACCGTGGAAACCTGTGGAAAATTAAATGAGTATAATATTATGTTTGTTATCATTGTTGTAACACACCATAACCTAGCTCGCTGATCCCGGATTAGGAGTGCTTGGGTGCGCTAACCCGGTCCGGGGTCGCGACATTATGGCTAGTATACCTGTCATACTCTTGCATGGAGGCATGTATTCCCTACTTGTGATGATTAGTGACCTGATACGCACCCGATGCCTCACCCGACCTTAGAACTAGCTGTTGGACTTGACAGTCATGCTCGGGGGCATTATGTACTCTCGCGGTCTTTATTTGATCCCCCGGGGTGACATGATCCTACGTTTAGGGTGTCATGAGGTCGGCGGAGGCGTAATCATGCATCGTGTCCTTCCTCGCACGCCAAATTCAAAATCTACCTCTTTCTACCCAACATGTACTCCATTCCCTGCCGGAATGATGTCCGACGGACTCCAGACTATAGGACTTGTTCTGTTACTATTTAGTCTTATCTTCCCAGTTTTTGTCAGTTATTACTCGAACTTGAGCTAGATTGCTTGTCTTGTCATTTCGTACCTAGTTTGTGTTAGCTTTAGGATTTAGGAGACTGCTCACCCTTATATTGACACTTACCATGTTTTGGCTTGTCGTGGAGTAGTCCCCGTCCCATTTTCCCTCGTTTTAAGGTCACGTCTGACCAGTTTGTCTTAGTCTTGGCTTTCCTCAAGTCGGCACCACTTAGATTTGATTCCATGTCGGCAGGATCCAACCGGCGTGGAATTTAGAATTGATATTATTATCAGCTGCAAATGATTTCTTACTTGAAATTATTGTAAGACTCCGCCTCGAGAGTTTCCGATTAGTGCTAATTAAGTCGTGTTTTAGTTTTAAGTGAGATTAGTGGATTTTGGTTAATATTGGATTACAATAGCTTTTACATAGCTTTGGATCATTTTTAGAACATTTTGTTTTAGTGGGGCCCTTTGGGGGTTCCTTTATTGTGTTTTGAGTGACTTTGGGATTTATTTATTAATTCTGAAAATCTGTATTTTTGTTCCGTTTGATTTATTTTATTATTCCCTACAACTTTCGTGTTTGCCCCCTTTTCGTTCGAGATCTCTAGACCCTACTTTGCTAATAATAGGTGTAAAACATTCTTTTGCACGAAAATCTGAACACCATTTTCAATGTCTCTGAAACCCATGAAATATATACATTTTGGAAACTAGAAATTTCGATGAATATTTCTTCCTTCTTCGTCGAACTTATTCGAGGCATGGAAAACCATGTTTTAAGCCCCACAAGCTTCTTAAGTGGTGGGACCTAACCCCACTTCCTATATAAGGAGGAGTCATCTTCCTTCTTCCTTTTCTTACAACTTTTCTTTTGAGAAGAAGAAGTTCCAGCCACCTAGGGTTTGCTCCCTTTTCTTCGTGCTTCTTCATCTCCAAATCCATGCCAACTATTGCAAAAAGGAGAATGAAGATCACCATTTTCTTCCCCTCATTGAAAGCTCTCCATTGATGCAACTTGTAGAGAAATCCACCCACTCTAGAGCACTCTTTGAGCAAGCTTTGGATATTTGAGAACCCTCCATGTAAGCTCTTCCTCTCATCTTTTAGATATGTGTTCTTCTAGTCTTAGAAAAGCCCCATCTCCATTATTGGGAGCTCTTTCATTCTATTTCATGGTTTGGCCATTTTAGTGTTTGTAAGGAGTGTATTCTGAGGGTTTTTGTGTAGCTTGGTGTTTTGGTTTAAAAGAGGTGATTAGGAGCTTGACTAGCTATTTTGGAACCTAGGCAAGTGGATGAATGAGTTTGATTTAAATGATTTATTATTTCTTTGAAAATGTGGATTTTTACTATTCATCTTCTTTTAGATTACTATGATTTATAATGCTTTTAGAAATGTGCATATGATGAGCTTTTACTTTCTTAAGATTTGTGTATTAGAATTTGTATTTTTGTCATTTATGGTTCTTCATTAATGATGGTTGTTTCATGCATTGAATGAGGTTGGAATTTAATGAGAATTGGTGTTTTAATGGATGGTTGTTTAAGGAAGTAATGATGGTTTAAGTATAAAGAAGAGCCATAAATGTATTGTCAAAGTAATGGCTTAAATAAGGTTTTGAAGAGAAAAGAATATGAGACCCAGACTGCTGAAACAAAGAGTCTCTGAAGCAGTTCACTCGAGCGAACCTACATTCGCTCGAGCGTTCGCTCGAGCAAACCCTCACAGAATATAGTTAGCTCAAGCCAACTTCCTGTTTGCTTGAGCCAACCCCTCCTAGAAGCTAGTTCACTTGAGCGAACCCAAATTCGCTCGAGCGAACCCCCTTCCAGAGACTTATCCGCTTGAGCCACTCTCCCAGTTCGCTCGACCCTTTTTGACTCGGACCAGTTCGCTCGAGTGAACTTGTATTCGCTCGAGCGAACCCTCTCAGAATGCTATTCGCTCGAACGATCCTCCAGTTTGCTCGAGTGAACGGTATAGAATTCCTGGGTTGTTTCCAAACATGATAAAAAGGGTATTTTACGGTCCAGTGAGGTTGGTTTGGAGCCTCAATTTGATGTGGAGGAATAAGAGGTGTTACATGGAAATTGATTTGGAAAAGAACTCCAAATTCCGGAGATTTATTGAGGATATTGGACTTATCAATTTGTATAGGGAACTTGGGATGTCTCAAACCTTTAGGAGTACCAAGCCATGAGCTTTAATCGATATACGAGACCCTTATCCTATTATTTAAGTCCTTAAACCTCAATGTATGGTCCAAGAATATGCGGGGATCCATAGTGTCTGCTTTTATTGAATTTTATACGTTTTCGACAATTTTCGTGTATCAGTACAAGTGGCATTTCAAAACCACTGAAATATGTAATTTGAGTATTTGATCAACCATATGCATTTTGATAAGATATTGTTGTGTTAAATGCGCTTACGAGCCTTCAGTTCAGTTTGTTTTGGGTGCTAACACCCCTTCAGATATGTTTATAGTTTGAATGCGTTTTAACCTATGAGTCGGCACCACTAAGCTTGGACGACCTTGTCGGTTTGATCCATCGACTTGGGGTCTCCCTTTAGCTTCTGTCAGCTGCAGTCTGAATTCTGTTCTATCTTGTCACCCGATTCCGCCACCGTGGTTTTGCTCAGTATATTTATATATGTATATAGTTGTTTCTCGCCACCTCGTGTGCCCCGAGACCAATGCTTTTAGTGTGCTCTCATCACATTAGTGATGGAGGATTTAGTTTAAGTGTGGTTGCCATCTTGTTAGTTTCTGTTCCTTGTTACCCTACATGATTTATATTCCATTTGTATTTTAAATAAACAATGCGTCCTGTTTTATGACAATTATTGTTTTAATACGATTTCATTATGTTTTTAAAGATATGCTTTGATTTCTTTTATTGTATTATCTATTCACTCACGTTCCAGACCGTCGTGTCTGACCCATTTTTATGGTACTCAGGTCCAGACCTCGTTGTCTTTGAGGAGGAGCCAGATGAGGCGGCCAGCGAGCCGCAATACTTAGTCGAATGGCAAGCTGACAATGTCATTTAGACATATGGTCTAGCTTTGAGTTGCGAAACATCTTTTGGGGGTTATTGTTTTACTTTTGATTCATTTGGTTGTACTGGTCTTTGTTGGCCATTATTTTTTAGGATGTTTAAATCAACTTACAATTGTATTTAAACTTCTAACTTTATATTTTGGGAATGCCAATGAGATCATTGCTCACTCTGAAGTCATGTTATTTGTACATCTGTACCACCAGTTTTGAAATGCGAATGGATTATGAATTTGGTTTGCTATACGCTTCCGCACCAATGTAAATATTTGGTAAGTTTGTGTGATATCCTCACCACAGAAACCTGTGGGAAATTAAATGTGTATATTTATATGCTTATTGTTGTAACCACACATCAACACCATCGTGGGCTTGGATCTCGGTCCGGGGTCGCGACAATTATAGTGGACATCCCTCCTGTATCCTGCTTGATGGCCACATAGTAAACTTCCATTTGGGAGTGTGGCTCATATTTATCATAAACTTGGACTTGCTTGTTGGCTCTCTCCTCTGTCTCAATCGGGCGTGAGAAAATATAGCTATATGTGGTTTTACCATTTTGCTAGGTTGTACGTGTAACTAGTTATCCATTGTTTCCTTATTTATTTCCGTCAGTACATTATTCATGCTTTATTGCCTAGTTACAGACTTTACTTGTACTCGGTCAGATTTAACTCCCTTTATATTCATTTTTGCTGCAAACATATTATGCTTTTTATTTTGAATCACCTGCTCGGCTGTTGTGCTTGACTTGGATACACTTTGGTAATCTAGGTATTGAGATCCTTAGCCCTGAGCTGGAGTGTGAAGAATTGGCTGTGGAGCCATAGGCAATGTGTGGTTGTTGTGCTGACAATGCCATCCAGACATCGAGCCGAACATTGGAGTTAATGCCATCATCTTGGGGGAGTAGTTTTACTTTTGTTGCTTTAGTTATATTGGCTTCTATTAGCCTTTTTCTTGGATTGTAATTAATGCACTTTTTTATAATTGTAATTTGAACATATTTGGAAATAAAATATCCCGGTTTATTGCTTTGCTCTGTATTATTATGTTTATTACTTATCCCCATCTAATGATGTATTATGTTATGACAAGCATATATTTAAGCGTTGGGTTGTCAGATAGAATCCGAGGGCCACGGACTTTGGATTGCAACACCATGCAAGCTTCTCCGAAACATTCTTGCTAGTGATGGGGCGTTTTTTGTCCTCACACATGTGGATCCTAGGGAATGAAATGCACTTGAACCCCTTCATTCTAATTTGACGCCCCGACTCAAATGTTTTGTGGTAATTCGGGCCGGGGTCGTCACATGATCCTCTTAGGCTCCCACTCACATAACATTCATGAGGGTCCTCATTGGCGCCTACATATGAAAAAAATCTATACCGTCAAAGTGATTATCCCCTAGTTGTGCTTATAACAACTAGTTTTATAAGTCTAGTTTGACAATAAGTCTATTTTATATTATGCAAAATTATATTAGAGTGAAGTTTTCCAACGACATATGTAATAAGGGGCATTTACTTTAAACGGTTTGATTTTCATGCATAAACCCCCACCAAAGAGTCTCGCGAATTTCTCATGAATGGGATCATTCTCATCTCAGCCCACCCTCGAAAAAAAAATATTTTCAAAACTAAAATGATGCCATATACGTGGTCCTCAAGAAGCATCTGGCCCTTTCGATATGCATAAGGAAGGTGCCTCAATGTCAATGAGGTGCCTTGTTTTTTTTAAATGGGTTAAAGTGATCAGTACATTTGGTTTAACCTAAAGGGCAATTGTGTAAGAGGAGACACCCCTTTCTACTAGGTATCCTTTGTATCTGGTCTACATATTTTATATATGATCCATCTGGTCAAATTTCTATCGGTGGAAAATTATGGATTTTTTTTTTTTTTTATTTGGGGATACAAGAGGAGGAACACCTTTGGTTCATATTCTTAATAGGTGGGTCTTTTCAAGGAACCTCATGAGCGCCTCTTTTTTTACTAGTTTTTATAATAAGAATTTGAAATGTTGGAGTTTTCTTGTGATGATATTTTATTCTCTGGCATTTGAAATGCTATGTTTCTTGTACTAAAATACCAAATTCTGGCCTCCTAAAGGGATGTTCGTGCAACGCCATTCCTCGCAACTTTTGTGCTGCACCGGATGTAACATAAAATGCTTGTTTTGTATTGGATTTTTTTGCGTGAGATAGAAACCGCATTTCCTATCTACTAAGGTAGTAAAAGGGCCATTTTGCACTGAATTTTCCGCATGGGATACATCTGCAATTCCTACCTACATAGGAAACTGGTTTTGTAGAAGAGGAAATGTCGATTTTCTCTTTGCAATATTACACAAACATACCCAAATGTCTCAAAAGAACTTCTGAAATTCCTTGAATTTCAGTCTCTTTGTATTTCAGTTGAAATTTGAAATGCACATGCAAGATGGGGATTGTGGAATTGCCATATATGGGGACAGCTTTTGTTAACCTAACTTCTTGGATTCTAACAAAAACCCTGACTCCCATTCAAACCGTCCATTCCCCTCACCATGTCCCACCAGATGAACAGTTGGATCATCAAAACAATTAAAATACCCCAACCAACGGTCAGGAGACGCGATCGACACGTAGCGACCCACGCGGCTCTACCTCCTTCTCTCCCGCCATCTTATTTAAGGCAGTTCGTTATACAAACTTCTATTTCCTCCTCTCCCTCTCTCTCTCTCTCTCTCTCTGAGAGAAAACCGAACGAAGAAGAAGAATCGTCTTTTTGTTCCAATGGCTTGTCGAAGGAGGCATCCGATTTCTAGGGCTTCGACGTTCACAGAAAATCTCTCTTCTTCTTCTTTGTCTTCAAACGATTTCAACCCTCAAATTTCTAGGTTTTCTACCTTCAAGGAGGATTCTCGTTCTCGATTCTTTCGGGATGATGCTTCATCTCCTCCGCCTGCCTCTCCTTCTTCTTCATCTTCTTCATCCGTTGCCGCTCAAGCGATTCGAGCTGCCTCCGCTTATCGCGAGTCGGATTTTTCCTCCACCAATGGTGAATCTGCTTCCGTGAAATTGAATTCTCCGAACTCGCAGAGATTAAATCGGTCACAGCAGGTAAATTCTCCTTCTCCTTCTTCTTGTTTCTTTCTATTAGTGACTTGATTGGTGGTTTTATCATTGAATTGGTGGACAATTGTGGTTTTGGAGGTTGAATTTGGAAGAGCTGTTATGATGACGATCCGATGTAGATTATTGGGTGGTTAATAGGTCACAAAAATTTTCTACAGAAAATGGAGATGGATTCCGGGGTGGAAGCCCCCTTTCTTATCTTCTGAGGTAGTGGCAATCTCTGCCACCTCTTTTTTTTTCTTTTTTTTTAATGTTGTGAGAATTGTTTTTCCTCCTCCCGTCTCCGATGGGTAGCGACACATTTCATCGGAAAATACTTCCCCTCATCAAATCCTGGAAACTTGTCACGACCCTGGCCCGAGGTATGATAATCTCGAGCCGTGATCCCATACTTACTCCCGTAAACTTAGGATTAACCGAAGTTAACACAGAATTCACAAGGGTTAACATTCATGCATCCTGCCAATTATACAATTTGCGGAAATATACATTTAACTAAGTCAATTTACAATTGTACAGTTCTCTACAAAAGTCAAGTTTTTATACATGTATTGTCTTATCATCTACTTGTCAAACCTGCATATTCAAATACAATACAAGTTGACATCTACACATTTTTTCAAAACATTACATTCAAAAATCATTTCCAAAAAGAATTTCCCAAAACATTCTTAATTCATTTTCACAC
The DNA here is from genome assembly GCA_029852735.1 of Persea americana. Taxonomy (NCBI): domain Eukaryota; kingdom Viridiplantae; phylum Streptophyta; class Magnoliopsida; order Laurales; family Lauraceae; genus Persea; species Persea americana. Next base: position 24,808,790 of record CM056816.1, read on the forward strand.
TTGGATACCCATATCAAGTGGTATCTCATCCATTCCGTTCCATCAATCCTCCCGAAGGAACCGAAGCGGTCTCCTCTATTGCCGCTGGGGTCGTTGACGCATTGGCAATCGGGCCTGTAATGCCATCAATAGCACTAATGAACACGACGATTCAACAATGTATAGACAGATCTGGGATATCACATGTTAATACATATAATGCATATAATAATCTGTGCAATATATCAATTCACAATTCTACAATCGATATCCAATTCTAGACCATTGTACAATGATGGTACGCGAACATTTAGAGTCAAGTAATAAACATTACAAATTGGCAACTACCATAGCATTCGTTTCATTTAATTTCCATTCATTTCATTTCACTTCATTTACCATCTTCCCTCAAAGGAATGATTCATCTTCCAAATGGAAGGCATCAATCAGTACCCATAGATACGATCGGAATTGTGAGACTTACTAGTGTCCGGGTAAGGGACAACTGACATCACCACGGAATTCTGGAACGCCCCAGATCCATCTACTGCAGTAGGAATAGCCATTTGTTATTTATTAATTCATTTAGCTCTTGTGTAGAGCTTTAATACAATAGCTAGGTAGTGCCCATACTCAATTGTCAATACATCAATAAGCAATCCATTTTTTGATTCAATTCAATTCAGTAATTCCATTTTTAACAATTGAAAGGAATAAACAATAACCTCAATCTCATTAGATTGGGATACAGCAATACGGAATACAATACAATGAGAGAATTAGGCTATGAGAAATCTCACTCGTCTCTTTCCTAGTTTAAACCAACCATTCACGTGTAATCATTGGTTATCTAATGCACGTATTATTCTCGATGGGCATCACATTTATATATATAATGTATACATTAGAGTCCCCATAATTATCACTTATGGAGGTTTAGTCCATAATCAATTAACTATTAGAACAACGGTTCAATCATAAAATTTTTCTTTTATTGTTCTTAATTCTTAACAATCTCAAATCACCCCATAATTAGCCTTAAAACTAATTTAGGGAGTACTTACACTCATAAGAGACGCCTAACCCAAATAAAATCCAAAATCCAAAATTTTACTCCCAGATACTGCATCAAGTTCGCTCGAGCGTACTCAAATTCGCTCGAGCTGACTCAACCAGAGAGCGGGTCGCTCAAGCGGACTCAACCAGAGAGGGATCCGCTCGAGCGAACACCAGAGAGGGATCCGCTCGAGCGAATGGTTTGCTCGAGCAGTCACTTCAGAATTCCAAACCCGAAATTCTGAACCACTCTTCCTCTTCTACTCTTCTTCCTCCATTACAATTCCACAACCCGCAATAGAGATTGGAACTTCCTGTTCCCTCCTCATACATCATCCATCCACAAAATAACACTTCTAATCATCCATTAATCCTTTCAATCAAACCATAAAATAATTCCATTCTACAATAGTGGAAATGGAATCCAAATCAATGCAACATCTATAGAAATTAACATTCATCACAAGCAATGTTTATACTTGCCTTAATTTCGAATTCCACTCAAAACCCCTTTTGCTTAGCTTGGGCTGAGCTTGATTTGAGCTAAAAGCTCCTCAATCCAAACCCTAATTCCATAAAAACATGAAAAATGGACTCCTATGAGCTATTTATGCTAGAAACCTACTCCAATCACACAAGAGAACTTGAAAGTCCTACAAAGACACTAATCACTTACTTGTAGTCCAAAGAAAGAAAGTTTGGGTTCTCTCTCAAGCTCCAAACACTTCAACAATGGAGGATGACTTGAGGAAGAAGATGGAGAAGATGAAATCTCTTTCAAGACCACTTGGAAACCTTCCAATCTTCACTCACTCAATGGAGAAAATGGAAGAGAGAAGGAGAATGAGCCTAGGGTTTGCTCAAATGGAAGATGATTGAATGGAGCTCATTTCTCCCTTATAAGGAACATTTGCACTTAAGTCCCTTTTCATTCTCTTTGTTTACAAGTTAAGTCAAATGAAGATTCATTTGATCAATTTCAAGCCAAATGGATTGAAGTTTATTATGAAAGTCAACGTACTACTCGAGATACAAGCATTGGTATCAAGAGTTTCCGTATTCGACGAAATACGCAAAAATTCGTATTTACGAAAAAGTCCTCGCTCTACCTTGTTTAGGTCTAAACTCAATTTAACCAACTCAATTTCATTCAAATTCACTTCATTAAGCTTGATGCAACAAATTGAGACTAATTTGTCTCTCTTTGGTCATTAACCATCACTAACTCAATTAACCATGCTTAATTTGTACTAATCTCGATTAATTAGCCTTAATCATGATTAGTTCGGGTCGGGGTATAACAAAACTGAAATGAACTCTTCCAGTTTTTGAAATAAAGTGGGGAGGAAAGCTCTCTTGGAAAAACATAGGTGGTAGGCTTTTTTGCCGAGTAGTTATATTGGGGGATGAATTGATGGAGGTAATTGGATAGGATGATATTCTATAACTTGTTGAATTGGTTAGAATTTTAGTGATTTATTGCGATGCATGATTCCTGTAGGAAAATGTGGAATTGATTGCATCCATGTTCTTATTTGGTGTCAAGTTGGCGTAAATTTTAGGTTTTGTTTAGGGCAGCGGATGAATTAGCGGAGATAATTGACTGTATTCTGTAATTTACAATAGTGAGGGGGAATAGTTTAATTTTCCTTTGGTAGAACTGTTTAGTGGAAAGAAGGATTAGCAAAAAAAAACAAAAAAACAAAAAAAGGCTGCAAAGGGCGTGTTGGCCACCTCTCACAATGATATCTATTGGTTACGAAGATACACATTAGTTATTGATGTAAATTTAAATTGAGGTTAAAAAATTACATTAAAGAATCTTAGTTCTTTTTTTTTTTTTTTGGATATTGGTCAAGGAGTGATACAATAACTTGAAGACCCACAGATTGATCCCTGGGCACGTCACTCAACCATGTTAGATTTTAATGTTTTTTTTCATTAGTAACTAAAGAAATGGGAGTATTATACCCTTCATTATTATATTGGTCTTGTATGGCTGTATTATTTTATAAGTAGAATATTGATGTTATTGTTAACTGTGAGAACTTGGTCCGGGCGGCAACCTTAACCATGGGGCGTAGCGTGTCGACCACAGGCTTTAAACGGTGAGTCTCCGCTAGCCTGCATAAAAAATTTCCAAATCCTAACCCTAGGCTTATAAGTCAAACTCCATCTAAACTCAACATGAGGCCTTTTAAAACCGCGCGGCCCCGGAAAGTCAAGCATGGTCGGGGCAGGAGCAATACTAGGATGGGTGACCTCTTGGGAAGTCTTCGCGCGCACGTGGGCCAAAACGGGCAATTTCATGTTGAGCTGGGCGAGGCTCTGACAGTTGGTATCAGAGCCGAGGACAACTCTATTTCCGACAGGGGAGAATGTGAGAACTTGGTCCGGGCAGCACCCTTAACCAAGGGGCGTAGCGTGTCAACCACAGGCTTCAAATTGTGAGTCTCCGCTAGCTTGCATCGGAAATATCCAACTCTTGACCCTGGGCTTATAAGTCAAACCCCGTCTTAACTCAACATGAGGCCTTTTAAAACTGTGCATCCCCGGAAACCGTGACAACTCTAGAATTAAGCGTGCTCGGGGCGGGAGCAATACTAGGATAGGTGGCCTAGTAGGAAGTCCCCGCACGCACGTGGGCCAAAGCGGACAATTTCATGTTGAGTTGGGCGGGGCTGTGACAGTAACCTATATTCATGATGTTCACTTAACAATCAAAATATTATTAGCATTGATTATGAAGAAAATTTTCTCCTACGAGTGGACTGCATATGCAGTCCAGCTCCATCGGGCTTACTTGGGCCCACCTTTGATCAATGCAACTCTTTTCACCCTTTTTTCCCTAAATGATCTGGCATCATGCCCATTTTATGCTCATCAACCTTTACTAACCGTTGGATTCAATCTAAAAAATATATTTGGTTAAAAGACCATTAAACTTTAAGATTGTTAAATCTAGGGATTGGATAATCTAATGGGACTATTTTTTGCATGATCCTTATTGGTAAAGAGACTTTCACCTATCCTAACCCCAATGGTAGGAAATAATCCAAGTGGGCCCCACGAGCTGGACTGCATGAGCACACATGCGGTCTGCTGGTAAGTGAACATCCTCCTTGTCTGTGACTCTATGTATATCACATGTAGTATCATGAGATCATCAATCATGTACTGTGCACTAGGGTTGCAAATGAGTCGGTTCCAGAATAGAACAATTCTATATCCATATCCGGATCCATTTTTTAAAGGATGGATTCACATCTGGCCTGAACCTATCAAATGAATCAGGGTCCAGTTCCGACTCCACCTTCCAAGTTCTGGTTCCAATTTCTGTTCTATTTCATCTTTAGGCCTCCCGCAGAGAATGATTCTATGTACTTGGGTTGCAAACAGGTTGGGTCCAGAATGGAACCATCCTGCATATAGATCTGGATCCCTTTTTTTTTTAAAGGATGGGTCCAGATCCGGCCTGAACCTATCAAAACAATCTGGACCTGGTTCTGAATCCACCACCTGAGTTGTGGTTCCAATTTCTGTTCCGTATCACCTCTATGCCTCCTATAAGCAGTCTCAGTGAGCCCAAATATGGATTTTGGGGTGTCGTGGCTAGAAAAGCCAAGTCAATTCTTGAGGATGATGATAATATAGCCTATAAATTGGAAACACCTGGTGCTATTAAGCCCCTGATTGAGACATCAGTGGGTGGTCACGTTAGTTTAGTCAAGTTATTCTCAAATATAAGTAGTGGTTTACTTCTGTCTTGGGGCTTGTGATGTGGGCTTGTGATGTGTTCCACTTGAGGTTAATTTGATCTTAGGGAGTTACTTGATTTTAATGGAACCCTTAAAAATTAATCCATCAAGCTTAAAAAATTCCAATATTAGGCATCAACATAAGTTGTTTTCTTTTACTATGGTTGGTCAGTCTTAGGACTCAGGTCATCAGAAAGTCCAAGTCACATATTTTATACTTTCTTTCCACTTTATGTGATTGCTACAATTTATAGTAGCAGACAGATATTTCATTTCTGGCTGATTCATACAATAAAAATCACTTATTATATTTCCTTCAATGTAATTCCTTATTGCAGTTTCACCAGTCTTATCAATCTCCAAAGGCAGGAAGTCCTAGACTTCAAAAAGATTCAAATGCTATAACTCGTTCTCTTAATTACATTGGTGACACCTTTGGGAATGCATTGGAGGTAAATTTCCCTCAAACTTCTCCTAGGGTAATGGTTATTTAACTGTCCAGAGTAAAAATCTTTGTGAGTAGTTTCTTATTTTAATTAAATGAACCTAACTCTTCCTTTGTTCTCTACTGTATTTTTTTTTTTTTTTTATGCTCCTCCTCAGTGCTAAGCTTTAACATAATGGCGTTGAATCTAACATATCGGTAGAGATAAGTCTGTAAAATAAAAAAATGCATATCAAAGAATTTCTATATTTGAAAAATTATTGTACTACACCTAGAGAAATCATAATTTAAGGGTCATTTATTTGGTACAATGGTAAAAGTCTCGAGTGCCATGTGTCATAACACAGGTTCGAGACTTGCGAGCAGCCACTTTGTGCAAAATTGCCAAAGATTAGGTTTGTCTCTAATCTAAACCCCTCAGGGCCCTGCTTCGGCGGGACCACACTGGATGATGATGATGACGACCTAGAGAAATCATAATTTATTTTGGTATTCATTTTGCATTGTTACTATTTTCAAAGTGGTTCTTTATTTTTTCTTTGGTTGCCTGCCACATTACACAATCAAATCATTATAATTCTTTGTTTTTGAAATGGCTCATTGTGCATTATTTGTGTTCTTTTTTATTATTATTTCTATGTAATTGTACATCTCTTGTTTAAGCTTTATAGGGATCAAGTCCATTACTCCCACAAGGAACTTACTATTCTGCCCTATTTATATATTGATTCAGAATCCTACCTTTCTGGAAGCAAGTCACTGGATCGAACTGTTTCCTCATGGTGGATGTCTTTTCTTAAGGGCACATTCATGTAACTTTCTTTTTTTTTTTTTTTTCTTTTTTTTTTTTTGCAAACAACACTGACTGAGAAGTGGAATGTTTTTTCTGTGGATGCGAACACTTTTCTAAGCTGAAAAGCATCGAAAGCAATGTAATTTTCCGTGAATCCATGGAAAAAGTGCTTTGGGAAGAGAAGAGGGAAAGGGGGGCGGGGGGGTGGGTGGGGTGGGCGTTGGTTGTGACTACACTGATGCCTTTGTTTTTGGATTGAAACATGACGTAAAACATCAAACAACAAAAAACACAAGATTACTTCCAATATTATTATAACTTTTGTTGTTAACCAATCCAACAATGAATATTACTTTATCAGAGTGACATTTGAGTGAATGCTAATCCACTAAGGATTGTTTGGTATAACAGCCTTGCAATGTGACCTCGCTACATGGATATTGCAGTTGAAATTTAGGAACTACATCTCGACAAATTTCTTTTATCTGTTTATTGAGAAAAAAGCCAATGGGAGTTTAATTTTGGGTGGGGTGGGTTGGGGATCGGTTTTATTAAATGACTTCTCACACAAACATGTGCTCATGCACAAAGGATGAACCAGCATAGACAGATGTTTTCTTTATCACGACATGGAAAAGAAAAGGCAGTAAATATTTTATTTGTTATGGTGGTTCATCTTTTCTATGCCTTTCCTCTTTACTGGTTTTTGTTTTCCACTCTTTCAGGAGGGTCTGACAGTTGTGGAGAACAGAACTGCTGAAATCATCTCTAAAAATCGTAAGCTGCACGCTAGGAGAAGAGGAAGTGATCCTGCTGCTCTAAGTCAAGTGACCAATAATTCTAGTCCCCAGCAACCATTTCAGAAGCGAGCAGATCAAGAAACCCAACTGAAGGCATCCTGCGACGTAAGGTGGCAAATGTGTATGATGGGATGATGAAGTTAGCATCTTTATAGTCGAGATAATCCATTCCTCATGCCTGTGACCAGATGAATTATTTAGTCTTGTCACTTGGACTTAATTTGGCCAGGAACGAAACTGACTGCTAATAACATCAATCACTTGAGGCAATTGACAGTCTTTTTTTAGCAGAATCACTAGCTTGCTCTCCGACTTGGCCTTTAACATTTGAAAGAGTTTCTGAAAATAATGTAACTGATATATCCTTTGGTTGCCACTCAAAAGTTAAAGTTCATCATTTGGATTGGCTTGTATTGGACTGTTAGCAACTTTAATGTAGCCAAGACTAAGATGATACTATTTTTTCTGTCTTAAGGGATGACTTGCTAATACCACAACCAAAACTTCTCTTTCCACGTCCCTTCTTTCTACACACACCACTTAAGTAAAAAAAATTGCAAAAATTTCTCTCTGCACACCCCTTTTTCCCCAAATTACCCTTCCTCAACTTCTCTCTACACTCCCTTTCTTCCCCTCACCCTCACGTCCCTCTCTCCGTGTCCCTTTCCCTTTCCCTCCCTCTTCCTTTCCCCTTCTCCCCGTCTCGCTCTCTCTCCCTATCCCAGCCCGCCTCCGCCCCCGCCCCCGCCCGTCGCTGCCCTCTCTCCCTCTCCTCTCCTTGCCCCATCGCCCGCCATCACCCACTCTTCCTCTCCCTCTTTCTCTCCCTCTTTCTATTCCTCTCCCTCTCTCTCTCCCTATCCCTGTCTGCCTTCGTCCACCGCTCACCGTCGCCCCTTCTCCCTCTCCTTGTCTCTCTCCCTCTTTTCCTCTGCCACCCACTCTCCCTCCCTCTTTCTCTCTCCCTCTCCCTGTCCCTCCCCCCACTCTGGCGGTGTTGCCGGAGGGGGCGGTGGTGCCTGGGGTGGGGGTGGGGGTGGGTGAGTGTAGAGAGAAAATGGGTGAGGTATGAAACTATGAATGATGTCCTCTTTGGTAATTTCACACATGGGTATATTATTCTTAAAATAAGGAATGTGAAAGAGAAGTTTTGGCTGTGGCATTAGTAGCTCTCTATAAAAAATTTGGCAGCTATTTCATAGACATTTTGGTTCGACTATGGGATTCTGGTTGTCTTCAGGTTGCATTGGCAATGGCTGCCAAAACCAAGCTTCTTGTACGAGAGCTAAATACCATGAAAGCAGACCTAGCTTTTGCAAAGGAGCGTTGTGCACAGCTGGAGGAGGAGAACAAAATACTCAGGGAGTCCCATGAAAAGGGAGTTAGTCTAGAAGAAGACGATTTGGTAAGCATCTGCCTTTCTATTTCAATACAGCACCATGCTGAGGCTCCTCATTTAATTAAGATTTTAATTTTAACTTCTTAGACTTGTGGTTGCGTGATATCCTACCCATGGAACAAAATATCAGCCATTCTGCAGCTTAGCAACCTATACATCAGGCATAGCGACCGAGATAGCGTGCTTCTGCGAAGGCTGCCCCTGGTCGGCTGGTCCAAAGAAGGGACAGTTTTTATGCAACACATCATCGTAATTGGAATCATATTACAATTAACTGAGGCTCTTAAGTTTTTATATCACACATGGACAGATAAAATTGGATGGCAATACATTTTAGCAATCAGTTTGTTGCAGCATACCTGTGGCATCTGCTTAATAATTGACTGGCCTATCCTTTGCTCAGGCCTCAGGGCTACATTTATTGGGCTTCACTGATTAGTCAGATGTCTTGCAACCATCCTTCCAGAAGTAACTTTCACACTTCTCATTCAATGATGCTTCATTAGTCTCCATTTCCTTGGAATGATCATCTTATATAGATTCATGGATTAATACTATAGATCAATTAGAATAAGAATAGGGGGTTATTGGATGAGTAAATCCTACAGCATCTCAGTGCCAAAGGCTGTTTCGAAAGAAGGGAAAGTTCCTTGAGTAGGCATCCGGGAAATCACGAGATCCAGCTCTACCAGCCAATCCAAAAACTAGCCCTTGATCCAGATGCATTTTGCAGCATGCACCATTGGATTGGTTGGACGCTCTATGCACCTGGATGTATCATCTGTCGTATGATTGCTGTTTTTTCTGCTTAATATTAAGTGATAATTGTAGTATAATACATTAATATCTCATTATTATTGTAAGTTTAGAATTATGGAATCTACTGGGGGAATCAAGGGGCCAGATTTGTTTTAGGGCTGTAACTAAAGTTATAAATATCATTGCTTAGGAATGACCCAATTCCTATTGTTTAGCTGATCATATATTAGTTTGGGAGTTTGTCCCATTTGCTAGATGTTCTATTAATGGTTCTGTCTTGTTAGTTGTCATCACTCTTTGCCAAACCCAAATTGATGGAATAAGGCTCTCCTGCTAGTGATGATGATTCTTAATTTCTAATATAATTTCTGTGGAGAGGCATAAAAATGTTTTAGAGTCCTAATTTGGAGACTGAAATTTCTATTTCCAAGTTTGGCCTATTAACTGAAATCATTCTATTAGTAGATATTCTTTTTTCTCTCTGCTTGAACCGATGAATGGTCCTTTTGCAAATTAGTGCTAATTTCATTAGTGTTGTGGGTAGGTTTTTTTTTTTTTTTTTTTCCTTTTTTTGGATTTCCTTTGGAAGCTTAATCTTGTACAATGTTGACTTCCTGGGCCCGACGTTTAGGCTTGCAGGCTGGATCTGGACAATGGGCTGGTCTCTTACATGCTTCAGCCATGACAGATCCACATGCAACCATATCTAGAGCTAGACCTGTGCTGGTTCTACTATCAGATAATGGATGCTATGGTAATCACCTTGCTACAGTTGTCCTAAGCCCGAACCCTTCCATTGCGGGCTTGAACATGGTTAAAGGAGAGGAAAACAGAAAGCCCAAAGTAGGAGACAATCCTTCGCCCCATGTTCTTTGAGAGTTGCATGGGTTCGCCTGTCATTTAAACTTTTCCAAGGCAAACCTCACTCAAGCACTAACTAGTATAAACTGCTGTCCTTTTCAACTGATATTAAATTCCATCTCAGATAACTTACAATGCTCTGAACCTAATTCTTATTGACTCATTGTTGTGACCCAGATACGCCTTCAACTTGAGACACTGCTAGCAGAGAAGTCTCGTTTAGCAAACGAGAATTCCATCTATGCCCGCGACAATCGGTTCCTGCGGGGAATTGTGGACTACCACCAGCTCACCATGCAAGATGTTATCTACGTGAATGAGGGCACTGAAGAGGTTATGGAGGTCTACCCAATTCCAGATACAATGGTGGTCTTGGATGCTGTTCTCTCTAAACCATCTGTTTTGGCGGCTCCACCAGTCTCTGCTAATCAAGTCGTCCTGAACGGCCCTCCCACACTACCCACTGCACTAACAAGCACAGATGTGGTTTCCGCTGATGTTGTAGTGATTCCATCAAGTGAAGACCAGAAACAAGACAATGCTCTACAAGCAAGCTCTATCTAGCATTTGCTGATAACCAAACCAAGCTCTTCTCGAGGATGCTTCTTGTACTTGCCTGTGTATGTAACGTCCTTCAGCCTTGCCATTTCATCAGCTTGGTCAGTTGCGCTGTTTAATTTGTTGTCTGTAATTGTCTTTACGTCATCTCCTATCTCTGGTCTTTTCTATAATTTATTTGATTAATTATTTGTTACTGTATGTATTGAGATTTGTTGTATGTAATCCTCAGGAAAATGAAAATGATTGATCTGTATATCAGCTATAGAATGAAATGTCAATTTGTTTTGCCCTCTACTTCTTTTGAATGAAAATTTTAGAACTGTTTTGGGAAATGGAGTTCGTATCTGAAACTAATATATTATAAGCAGACAGGCCAATATCTTTTACATATTGGATGAGCTTTAAAGACGAGCCTTCACATATTCTTCTGCTTGCATCAAGAAGACTTTCTATGCTTTTCCACGGAAGTCTGTGTTTTGGAATTAGATATTCTTCTGCTTTTGCATCAAGAAGGCACAATATTAGAAACACAAAATGAATTTTTTTTAATAAATTATTTAGGGCTGCTTTGTTTGTGTGGAATTGAATTCCTAGGAATTTTAAGAAATATATTCCTATCGAAATTGGAATTTATGTTTGGATTGTAACAAAATTTTACGCTGGTTGTCAACCTACCTAATACAATCCTCCTTTATCCAAGCTTGGGATCGGCAGTAAAAATTGGCGGAATTTTATAGAACTGGTGGAGTTAATAAAAAAAACTGGCAGAATTCAAGTAGCCAACCCTGACATATAGTTGAGACAAGGCTTTAATGATGATGATGATGATATCTCTATGGAAATTGCTAGAATTGAATAAACAAGGGTAATTGGAATCAAATAATCCACCCTTTGGTGGAAAATGACTCCCAAGCCATCATCCTAACCCTAATAAATCAAATCCTAAGAAAGTAAGTGCAACGACACGAGCCCACTGTCCTCATGATATTGTCCTCTTTGGCTCATGAGATTTCAACCTAATCTCGCCGCACGGTTTTAAAAAGGCCTCATGCGGGATTAAGGTCAGGTCTCACAGATATATAACCAATGTTTTCGATGTAGGACTTATGCACCACTTCTAACTCAGTCCTCGTCGGACCCAACGCCCTTCTACAGGGGGACACGGCTTCGATACCATCTATAACGACCCAAGCTTGCTGTCTAAATGATATTGTCCGCTTTTGGTAATGGGATTTCAACCTAATCTTGTCGCATGGTTTAAAAAGGCCTCATGCAGAAGGTAAGGTCTCACACATATAATCAAGATCAGGACTATCATGTTTCCGATGTTGAACGTATGCACCACTGCATACCCAGTACTCGTCAGACCCAACACCCTTCTACGGAGAGACCACGGGCGTGATAGTAAAGTCCCATATGCATTTACGCCTTATATCATGTGTCACTTACCTCTTTAATATTTCTTTGTTAAACTCATTTTGTCATAAATTCTTTGCTTAATTTGGTATGTCTATAATTAGACCCATATCCATCACTGCATACGCTATATTAACAGAGCTCAATATTTCAAATTCTAGTAATCAACCTGCCCAACTTAATCCAAAATATACTCGAGTTAGAATTCGTTCAGGGTTAATCTGGGCTCATTTGAGCTTAAGCTCAAACTACATGGACCTCAATAGTCCATCTAATTCTGCGCGATGGAGTTGTGGTCTGTGCTTAAGATCTTATAATATATATTTAGTGATCAATATCTTATGCAAACTGTTGAGATGGCCGAGTTGGTCTAAGGCGCCAGATTAAGGTTCTGGTCCGAAAGGGCGTGGGTTCAAATCCCACTCTCAACACTTACTATTTTGCCTTTTCTTTTCTATTATTTTGTCTTTTTTTTTTTTTTTTTCTAATTTTAATCCATGCGTCACCAACGTCCGAAGCTTAAAATAATGATATGATCCCAATATCGTGTCAGTTGATATTCAACAAAAGCCAAGAAAACCAAGATGAAGAAATTGGGAACATGATCCTTCCGAGGAATTCAAATCCATTGCACTCATCTTTAAATAACTGCAATTTCTCAATCCAAGCCTTAAACAAAGCCTAATCATGAATATGTCTACTACTATTATAAAAGAGGAAATGTTGCAGAGTTTTTTCGCTGCACCATATGGGGCCCTCCTCCAGCTATTATATATTCTTTTCTATTATAAAAGAGGCAATGTTGCGAAGTTTTTTCACTACACCATGTGGGGCCCGCCTCTAACTATCTCTACTATATATATATCTACTACTATTATAAAAGATGCAATGTTGCAAATTTTTTTAACTAAGTTTTTTCACTACACCATGTAGGGCCCACCTCCAACAATTTCTAATATATATATATACACACTATATCTACTGCATTATAAAAGAGGCAACGTTGGAGAGTGTTTTCACTGCACCATATGGGGCCCGCCTCCAACTATTATAATAGAATATAATAATAATATATTATTATATTATAATAATATCTACCACTTATTATAAAAGAGGCAATGTTGCAAAGTTCTTTCACTACACCATGTGGGACCCACCTCCAACTATTATAATAGAATATAATAATATATTATAATACTATACTTATATCTACTGTTATAAAAGAGGGAATGTTGCAAGGTTTTTTCACTACACCATGTGGGGCCCACCTCCAACTATTATAATAGAATATAATAATATATTCTAATACTATACTTATATCTACTACTATTATAAAAGAGGGAATGTTGCAATGTTTTTTCACTACACCATGTGGGGCCCACCCCCAAATATTATAATATAATATAATAATATATTTATTATAAGAAATTGTAAACTTTTTCAATACGCCTTTGTGGGGCCCACCCCCAAATATTAGAATCTATCTATTATTTTATCTATATCTACTCTTATAAAAGAGGAAGAGAAGTTGCATCCTTTTTCACTATACCTTTGTACGGCCCACCCCCAAATATTATGATATATTATAATATAATAATATATAATTATTACATAATAATAGTAATAATATAATATCTATACCCTTATTATAAAAGAGATGAAAGTTTCATGCTTTTTCTCTACACATCTGTGGGCCCCACTTAGTATTATTATTATATATATATATATATAATAAAAGAGAACTACACATATGCTTGCCCCAATAAAAGAGAAGAACTTGTTATGCTTTCTCTATACATCTGTGGGCCTCATTTAGTATTATTATATTATATATATAAGAAAATAGAACTACACATCTGTGGACCCCACTTGGTAAAAGAACTTGTCATGCTTTTTCTCTACATTTAGACATCTGTGAGCCCCACTTAGTATTGTTATATTATATATGTATACAATAAAAGAAAACTACACATCTGTGCGCCCCACTTAGTAGAAGAACTTGTCAAGTTTTTTTTTACATCTACACATCTGTGGGCCCCACCTAGTATTATTATATTATACCACTTAGTAAAAGAACTTGTCATGCCCTTTCTCTACACATCTGTGGGCCCCACTTAGTATTATTACAACATCTATAGGCCCCACTTAGTATTATTATATTATATATATAATAAAAGAGAACTACACATCTATGGGCCCCACTTAGTAGAAGAACTTGTCATGTTTTTTCTTTACATCTACACAACTGTGGGCCCCACTTAGTATTATTATAGTTCAATGAAATGCTTAACTCAAATGTCTATGAAAAGGGTTATGTTTGAAGAATTTGTACATTCACTGCAAGAACTTAAATGAGAAATTTCAATTGAGATTTTCATGTGTAGGGAATTTCAACTTCGATCCCAATGCCTGTAAAGACACGATTTGCTTGTCAGAGGAAGAGAAGAGAATGTCAAAGATTGCTTGGAATCCTAGTGATTTGTTGTTTATCTGTTTAAACTATGAGTTTGGTACTGTTCTCGTTGGTGTTATTTTGTTTTATTGAATTTGCAATGCTAGAAATGAAATATGTGAAATAGAATTGTGACATTTTAAATATTTAGTGCTCCAACAACAATCGACAAAGTGAACTTTGTGACAATAGAAAATCTCTTTTTAATGTTGGGCCCTTTTTTTTTATGTTACTAAAATATTGAAATTTACTTTAAATTTTTATAAGCGATTAAAAATGAAGAAAAGTTGAATATTAAAAAATGACCAGCAATATTAGAAATGAAATAGAATTTTAACATTCAGGAAAGGTAGTGACCAGTTGAGCTTCTTTTTTTTTTCTAATGTTGTTGTGGTTGTTTTTGTGTTGTATTAGCCAGCTTGGTGGATTGGTTATCTTATATGTCATCTTTGATATTAGTGGTGGTAGAAGGTTTGGCCCATTTATGATTCTTTTTTAATCTTTTAATGCATCCCCCTCTTTTTGGAAAAAAAAAAAAAAAGAAAAAATAATTGTAACATGTTACAAATTCTAGTGCATCAAACTTTATAAGGAATGACGGAAAATTGTTCATGTAGTTCCTAAGAGTTATAGGGCTTCAGATTTTCATTAGTGGTTAAAATGTAAAATCATACATGAATATTAAAAAATGACAATCAAATAACCTCTCTTTTAATGGAATTTGATTTGAGAAAAAATGAGAGATGAATGCTCATCCATCACCCTGGAACTCAAATCTCACGATGGTCAAGGTCCCGTTTGCATTCATAACCTTGTGTTTCTCACCCCTCACTTCTTTAATAATCTTTAAACAAAGCTTATTTCACTATGAATCCCTATGTATACTAGCAAATACGTTAGGGTGCAATAGAAATCCGCAATTGATACAAAATACTATACACAAGTAGATCTAAACCAAATAGTCACTCTAAAAAATATAAAAATATTTTATGTGGTTTGATAGTATGCTTGTGTTAGATCAGAAAAAGAAATACTGGGACATATATATATCCCATTTACTAAAAAAGTATGATGTTTTCATGCTTAGTGATGAGGACTTGGGTGACAATAGTGAGTTGAAATGAGGAAATTATTTCATTGATGCATGGGTGCACTAGCCAAAGATACGGAGATGCTGTGGAGAGGCTTAAGGCCACTTAGATGCTTCATTTTCTTAGTAGCCATGCAATCTCGGTGTCATGAAAGTTTTTTTTGTGAATATGCAAGCGCATGCAAATTTTTGTCATATAAGCCTTTTCTTGATTTCTTCATTACATGTAAGCTGGTTTTCTTTTAAATTTTATTGCTATATATCAAACCAACATCCAATGTAAGTGACTAGAGGCTTGTCTTATTACTTCTTGAATTATGATAAGGTATTTTATTTTTCCTTTCAAGCTTTTATGAGTATGATGCAATGGAACCCATCATTTTAATATGCCGACTCATGTTTTTAGATCCACCCTCTTATGTTGATTTGAAGTGATTGCTTTAGGGCCCCTGTGTTTTTTGTTTTAGACAATTCTAGCAACATGTATTCTTCATTATCATTCTACGTGTTAAACTGTGTTTGGGTTGCTAATTGTCTTTTTTTATGATTTTGCATGCTTCATCCAAGGCACCATCTTAGGTCGAACCAGTATTACTTTTGGACTTGATTCCTGTCCAACATTGCAACCACTTTACTATAATGCTAGGATAATGAATTTTCTATTAAATTTTCTTAGGAAGTTTGGAGGAAGTAGTTGTGCCCACCTTGAGAGTGCATGGCTAAAGATCTCTTTGTAGTTGGTTCTCTTGCTTCAAATTATGATATTTGTTTCAAAGATTCACTTATTACAAAATTAGAATGTAACAGAACTGGTTTATTATACATAAAAAGCTAACAGAAGTGCCACAAATGTACATGGTTCAAAATTTGATAGCAGTGTCATCTTAATTCAAGAAAGCTTTTTAAGTTGTTGCTCTCGCCCTCATCTTGACAAATCAATCTTGTTTCTTTCCATGATATTCAAATTTCTTTGTATTGGTATTACTGTCATTCAATGCTTCTCAACATGAATTTGGTATGTATTTGGCGCTAGGTTTTAGACAAATTTTAATGGGAAATAAGCCGGACTATCGATCTATATTGAAATTGGTAAGTGTTTTGCCTAATCATGTATGGCCAGAAAAGGTTGGTTTTCAACTTTTTTTAATTAGTTTCCTTCCATATATCTTGTTATTCCATCTTTTTCTTACTTTTCTATTGAAGCTTTTACTAAATTTCATAAAAGCAATGAGTGATTGTAAATTGCTTAATTTGCCAAAAAAATTGAGTTTTATGTAAACTGGCCATTCTCCATTGGGATTGTTAATATTGAGTTTTTTAATATAACTTTATTTTTCCCGATTATCATACTGAAAGAGTATGTTCCTTGCACGTGCAGGGCTCCACTAGTACTATTATAAAAAAATGGAAAGTTGCAAAATTTTTTCACTGCACCGTCGTGGGGTCCACCCCCAAATATTATAATATAATATAATAATATATTATTATGAGAAATTGCAAACTTTTTCACTACAGCTTTGTGGGGCCCAACCCCAAATATTATAATGCAAACTTTTTCACTACACCATTGTGGGGCCCACCCCCAAATAGTATAATATAATATAATAATATATTATTATGAGAAATTACAAACTTTTTCACTACACCATTATGGGGCCCACTCTCAAATAGTATAAGATAATATAATAATATATTATTATGAGAAATTGCGAACTTTTACACTAGACCTTTGTGGGGCCCACCCCCAAATATTATAATCTATCTACAATTTTATCTACTATTATAAAAGAGGAGAAATTGTATACTTTTTCACTACACTTTTGTGGGCCCACCCCCAAATATTATAATATAATATAATATAATAATATATTATTATTATTATATTATAACAATAATAATATAAAATCTATACCCTTATTATAAAAGAGAAGAGAAGTTGCATACTTTTTCACTACATCTTTGTGGGGCACCCCCAAATATTATAATATAATATAATATAATAATATATTCTTATTATATTATAATAATAATAATAATATAATAGCTATACCCTTATTATAAAAGAGAAGAAAGTGTCTTGCTTTTTCTCTACACATCTGTGGTCTCTACTTAGTATTATTATATTATATGTAGGCCCCACTTAGAATTATTATATTATATATATAATAAAACGAGAACTACACATCTATGAGCCCTACTTAGTAAAAAAACTTGTCATGCTTTTTCTCTACATCTACACATCTGTAGGCTCCACTTAATATTATTATATTATATATATAATAAAAGAGAACTACACATTTGTGGGCCCCACTTAGTAGAAGAACTTGTCATGCTTTTTCTCTACACATCTGTGGGCCCCACTTAGTATTATTATATTATATATATATATATAAAATCAAAGAGAAATACACTTCTATGGGCCCCACTTAGTATTATTATATTTCAATATAATGCTTAGCTCAAATGTTCATGAAAAGGGTTGTGTTTGAAGAATTTGTTCATTCACCGCAAGTACTCAAATGAGAAATCTCAATTGAGATTTTCATGTATAGAAAATTTCAACTTCGATCCCAATGCCTGTAAAGACATGATTTGCTTGTCAGAATAAGAGATGAGAATGCCAAAGATTGCTTGGAATTCCTTGTGATTTGTTGTTGATTCGTTTAAAGCTATGAGTTGGGTACTGTTTTGGTTGGTTGATACTTTGTTTAATTGAATTTGCAATACTAGAAATGAAATATGTGAAATAAAAAAAAAATTCATTTTAAACATTTAGTGCTCCAACAACATTCGATAAAGTGAACTTTGTGACAATAGAAAATCTCTTTTTAATGTTGGGCCTTTTTTTTTATGTTACTGAAATAGTGAAATTTACTTTAAATTTTATATAAGCGATTAAAAATGAAAAAAAGTTGAATATTAAAAAATGACCAGCAATGTTAGAAATGAAATGGAATTTTAACATTCAGGAAAGGTAGTGACCAGTTGAGCTTCTTTTTTTTTTCTAATGTTGTTGTGGTTGTTTTTGTGTTGTATTAGCCAGCTTGGTGGATTGGTTATCTTGTATGTCATCTTTGACATTAGTGGTTTTGGCAGAAAGTTTGGCTCATTTATGATTCTTTTTTAATCTTTCAATGCGTTCCCCTCTTTCTGGAAAAAAGAAAAAAGAAAAAAGAAAAAAATAATTGAAACATGTTACATATTTTAGTGCATGAAACATTATAAGGAATGACAAAATATCGTTCCTGTAGTTCCTAAGAGTTATAGGGCTTCAGATTTTCATTAGTGGTTAAAATGTAAAATCATACATGAATATTAAAAAATGACAATCAAATAACCTCTCTTTTAATGGAATTTGATTTGAGAAAAAATGAGAGATGAATGCTCATCCATCACCTTGGAACTCAAATCTCACGATGGTCAAGGTCCCGTTTGCATTCATAACCTTGTGTTTCTCACCCCTCACTTCTTTAATAATCTTTAAACAAAGCTTATTTCACTATGAATCCCTATGTATACTAGCAAATACGTTAGGGTGCAATAGAAATCCGCAATTGATACAAAATACTATACACAAGTAGATCTAAACCAAATAGTCACTCTAAAAAATATAAAAATATTTTATGTGGTTTGATAGTATGCTTGTGTTAGATTAGAAAAAGAAATACTAGGACATATATATATATCCCATTTACTAAGAAAGTATGATGTTTTCATGCTTAGTGATGAGGACTTGGGTGACATTAGTGGGTTGAAATGAGGAGGATATTTCATTGATGTGTGGGTACACTAGCCAAACATATGGAGATGCTGTGGAGAGGCTTAAAGTCTATTTAGATGCTTCATTTTCTTAGTAGCTAGATAATCTTGGTGTCATGAAAGTTTTTTGTGAATGTGAAAGCATATGCGAATTTTTGTTATGTAAGCCTTTTCTTGATTTCTTCATTCCATACAAGTTGGTTTTCTTTTGAATTTTATTGCTATATATCAAACCAACATCCAATGCAAGTGACTAATGGCTTGTCTTATTACTTCTTGGATTATGATAAGGTATTTTATTTTTCCTTTCAAGTTTTTATGAGTATGATGTAATGGAACTCATCATTTTGATATGCCAACTCATGTTTTCAGTTCCACCCTCTTATGTTTATTTGAAGTGATTGCTTTAGGCCCCTTTTTTTTTTAGTCAATTTTAGCAACATGCATTCTTCATTATCATTCTACATGCTAAACTGTGTTT
Organism: Persea americana; assembly: GCA_029852735.1. Taxonomy (NCBI): domain Eukaryota; kingdom Viridiplantae; phylum Streptophyta; class Magnoliopsida; order Laurales; family Lauraceae; genus Persea; species Persea americana. The sequence continues at coordinate 24,828,399 of CM056816.1, forward strand.
GAGGGTGTTAATTGTCTTTCTTTATGATTTTGCATGCTTCATCCAAGGCACCATCTCAGGTCGAACCTGTATTACTCTTGGACTTGATTCCTATCCAACATTGCAACCACATTACTATAATGCTAGGATAATGAATTTTAAATTAGATTTTCTTAAGAAGTATGGAGGAAGTAGTTGTGCCCACCCTGAGAGTGCATGGCTAAAGATCTCTTTGTAGTTGGTTCTCTTGCTTCAAATTATGATATTTGCTTCAAAGATTCACTTACTACAAAATTAGAATGTAACAGAACTGATTTATTATACATAAAATCTAACAGAAGTACCACAAATGTACATTGTTCAAAATTTGGTAGCGGTGTCATCTTAAATCAAGAAAGATTTTTAAGTTGTTGCTCTCGCCCTCATCTTGACAAATCAATCTTGTTTCTTTCCATGATATTCAAATTTCTTTGTATTGGTATTACTGTCATTCGGTGCTTTTCAACATGAATTTGGTATGTATTTAGCGCTAGGTTTTAGACAAATTTTAATGGGAAATAAGCCGGACTATCGATCTATATTGAAATTGGTAAGTGTTTTGCCTAATCATGTATGGCCAGAAAAGGTTGGTTTTCAACTTTTTTTAATTAGTTTCCTTCCATATATCTTGTTATTCCATCTTTTTCTTACTTTTCTATTGAAGCTTTTACTAAATTTCATAAGAACAATGAGTCATTGTAAATTGTTTAATTTGCCAAAAAAAATTTGAGCTATATGTAAACTGGTCATTCTCCATTGGGATTGTTAATATCGAGTTTTTCAATGACTTTATTTTTTCAGATTATCATATTGAAAGAGTATGTTCCTTGCACGTGCCCTGCACGTGCAGGGCTCCACTAGTCTTGCTTAAATAAGAAGACTAATAAATGTTGCATGACTGGATAGTGAATTCTAATTGACTAAGTATTGAATGTTGCATATCTTGGTAGTAAATGCTACACATATGGGTAGCTATCACTCCCCACCTGTTAAACAAACCCCTGTCCTCAAGGGCTCACAAGCTCAAATCCCTGGCAGGGTCATACACCAAAATCTGCAATTCTTGATCATTTTGACCTATGCATTGCTGGGCCCATGCCGGATCGCCAAATGTCTTTTCCATCCCTTAATGCCATTCAATAGTGTCGTCACCGAGATAGAGACGGGCCACGGTGACCATCTAATCATTCGAGAGATTATGAGGATTTTACCGGATCTTACCAAAAAAAAAAACACTTTAGGTAACCAGTGGGCCTAAAAGATTATTTTAACCAACCTTGCACCATATCAATCATTTTGCCTGAAAATGTGTTTTTTTTTAGCACTTTCAACTAGCGTCTCTAGCGACCTTAGTTTTATGATGCTAAGGGTCCTTAAGAACCCTGCAGTGTACACAAATTAGAACAATTTAGGCGTGTTTACTCGTGTTTTGTTGTCAACAAGTCTATTTTCCTTCACCACGTTCGTCTGCGCCCATTTCTTCCGACCCACATTTGTCTTTGGCAACTAGATCATGCATTTGTCTTTGGCAAGCGATTCAAAACCGAAAATAATTGAATCCACCTGTAGGGTTCTCTGCCCATTGTCTTCCAAAAAAGGCTAAAGCCATTTTTCGGGCATTTTTCTTGCTATCAAGGGTAATGCTACACAAGGAAGACAAATAAACCCTTTTAGAGAGGTGGTTCTCGAGTGGAGAGTAGATACCTGCCACGAGGAAATATTAATCAAAGCAAAAGGCATGCAGATGCAATAAGGGCATAGCCTAGATGATAATAACATTACAAAAGACTTAGAAAATTCCAAAGGGGAGCATCCAAAAGGAAATACCTTTGACAAAGAGGATGTGGGAGGGAACGACAGTTGGTAGGAGGGCAAGGAGTCGCAATTGAACAGGTTGTTAGAGAGGACCAAAGTTGGCTGGGCGTAGACGACCGGGCTTTTGAAGAAAGAATCAGCTGTTGACAACGAAACACGCCTATATTGTTCTAATTTGTGTACACCGCAGGGTCCTTAGGAACCCTTAGCGTCATAAAACTAAGGTCGCTAAAGGCGCTAGTTGAAAGTGTTAAAAAAAAAAAAAAAACTTTTCGGGCAAAATGACTGATATGGTGTAAGGTCGGTTAAAATGATTTTTTTAAGCCTATAGGTCACCTAAAGTATTTTTTTTTTAATCACAGAGATTATTGAACATTTTGAAGTGTTCCTCTTAAGGTAGCTGGTTCTTGTTCTTCAAATCGAGGGAAATAAGTCGTGTAGTGTGAGGCTGGATGACTGTGTTTTCAGCTGAAAGACCACTATGGTCTTGAAATCGTCTATTATCTTGCCATACATCTTGAAGGGACTTGAGATCATTCACTCCCGCTACACATGCTTATCATTAGAAGATTTGATGCACTTCCGTTACACGTGCTCATCATTAGAAGATTTGATGGTGTTTGAGAGCTCATCAATCTTCTCTTCTAATTTTCCTAAGAAACTTGATTTCTCCAAAAATGTCTTTAATTTTGTTTGCCTTTATTTTTAGCTCTCTAATTGTTGGTACCATTGAAAATAGGTGGGAGAAATGGTTGTTGTTGGTTTGGTGGGGCTTTGATACCAATTGATATTATCCCAGTATCACCATCACATCATTATCATCATCAAAGCCACATGTCTCAACTATGTTAGGGTCGGCTACATGAATTCTATTTATCCGTTCCAACTATCAAGAGTCAAATCCTCAGATGAGTTGTACTTCTTTGGATATGTTTTTACTACCTTCATCCATATCCTCGGGCCTACCCCTTTTTCTTGGCAGGCCACAACCTACATAGCCAAACTTTTTCTTACCAGCACCATTGCCGGTTTGTGCTAAACATTCCCAAACCATATCTAATGGGTTTCTCTAATTTTATTTCCTATTAATGCTACCCCTAAATACTCTTGAAAGCGTTTATTCCTAATTTTATCCTTCCTACTTTTACTATACATTCAATCCAACATTTTCATCTCTGCTCCATCCATATTATGCATATGCTGCTTCTTAATTGGCCAACATTTTGCTCCACATGTCATAATTGTTCTAGTTGTTGTCATGTAAAACTTTCCCTCAATCTTGTTGGCATTCGACGATCACAAAACACTCCAAAAGCAAGTATGTAATGCCCCAATTCCGAATACCGAAGATAACGCTAAGGTACCCGAAGTTGGCGCGCTACTTCCCGGAAAAACCGAGAACTTCCAAGATCGTAGTCCGCAGTGAGGTCAAATTTTAAAAATTTTAAAACAACATCATAATCAACAATTATATGCGGAAGCGTAACAAAAGATAGCGGAAGCAATAATATCATGTATATAAATCAGATTTAAAAGTGCGGAAGCCTGGTAGTAATCTCAAAGTGTAATTATCAAAATGTTTATATAAATCATACTATCTACCCATGTCTCACTACAGAATACTCTCAAATCCCAAAAACAACTGCACTCAGTCCCCCTGCGCAGGCTCTCTATCCTCCGGCTCAACCACTGGGTCAGCCGGCCCCTACCTTCGTAGATCGCGTCACCCGCAGGATCAAGGTCTGGACTTAAGCACCAAAGATGGGTCAGATCCAAGGATCTGGCAAGGCACCATATGCAGATAATACAAGATGTATACACAAGGAGAGTAATGACAAGTACATAATCATATGAGTAACAAGTATACATGATCTAGGCAAGAGCAGTAATAAACAGTTTAGAATCAGAAATGTAAAGTACACTAATCTAAACAAACAGCAATGGGCACATTCACACAAGCTAGATACACCGCGGGATATTATGCCGTGCCCCTCCCGTACCGTAAACGTCCCATATATAAACAGTTTGTGGGGGGGAAACGGTAATAACCATGCAAGGGATAACAGCCTTGATAAATATAACATACAATATACATAACACCGATCATACCCCTTTATCGCACAGATCACACCCCTTTATCTCACCAATCACACCCCTTTATCAGATGAACCCAGACGCGGTATCACACCGTCCGTCTAATCATAGCTCATCATGATAGCTCTAAGTAACCAGGACATAACTCCTACCAGAGATGATCAGTCATCTGGCTGAGCTTAGAACAACTGAGTGAATGTTTAGTGCCAACTCGGGAACTAAGTACGGATCTGTGTTTGTCTAGGCTTATCTTGCGTGAGCAAGGTCCTAACCATGTCTCTAAAAGGTTATAGTACAATAACATGGAACACAGTCCGATATCCAAGTCCAAGTCCAACATCATTGGATCCACTCTAAGGCTCACAACCATGGCCTGAGGTAATACAAGTACCATACCATGTCCATTCCACAAGTATTCATCCTAGGCTCATACACAATGAGCTAACCAATCCCTTAGAACTAACCTCTTCATACTATGGTTCCACATCCCCAACCTTAGGCCGTATGAGGGCCCGCCTAGACACAGACACGGGTCAATTATCTCCAAACACAACTTAGGGTCACCACTAAGTAATCGTAGGTTCATGTCCTCCAATTTTCATTAATTAAGATGTTTAAGACAACAAAAAGGATAAGAGAGGGGAGTAATACATAAAAACCCTCAAAGCATGGAATCAAGTGGAGATAAACAAAGGACCAATCGTAGGTAGTGGTCCACTCTTGGTTCAAGCCTCATCACATGATTAGATCCCTAACTGTAGCCTCAAGTGTCAAAAATGGTAAATCCGGTGCTCCTGAAGTTGTGGACACCATGGACTACAATTAAGGTTCGAGTCACTGATGATTCGAATCCTAAAACCTCAATTGGTGGACCCCATGAGTCAAGGCTGATCCATGCCATTGATTCGTGTGTGGCACACTTGATGGAAGGCTATTTGGATGGTCAATGGACCCCACATATGGTCAAACATCACAAAATGCAGAAGTCTGAAAATCACTGATCACAGTTTGCCCGGTTGACATCACACCCTGGGATGTCGACCGGGTGAACTGGATGTTGACCTCCCAGGTTGACATCCTACAATGTCCCCGGTCGACATCATGGCCGTGATGTTGACCGGGTCCACTGAGACCTGGTGTCAAGCAGCTGGGGGGTCCTGCAGGAAATCCAGTGTATCCGGTCAACATCATGGCCGTGATGTCGATCGGGTACACAGCATTTCAACTCTGTCCAAAAATCAAGGTTTCAGCTATTTTCCGTAAGTTCATGTGTGCCCTGTCAACCGGGTACACCGTCTGTGCACAGTTCCAAGAAAAATAACCGAGACTTGCATTTTAGCCATTTTTGTGTGCTCGGTCGACCGAGACAGGGTCCGGTCGACCGGGTACACGCAGATAGTTTAATTCCAGATTTGTGGGGTTCTTCCCTTTTCAATCCAATTTTCATTCAATCCAATCTAAATCTCCTCCATACATCACATAATCAAGAATAAACACAAAAGCACTCCAATAATCACCATCCACCATCCAACCGGGACATTGATCTTCCAAATGGAGAAACTCATCCATCAATGGCCATTTTCCATGAAAACAAGCTCAAAAGGAAGATCTACACATGTATTATCATCTACTAGAACTGAAATTTCAGAAACAAGAAAGAAAAGCATGCATCTGATGAAATTGCATAAGGTACTTGCCTTAGTGTAGAAGAAAGGGAAACTGAAGTGAGAGAAGAGATCCAATAGAGTGTTGTAGCTGAAATGGGGCTGGTCTCCTAGCCTCCTTGTGCTGGGATTTTGGGGAATTAGGGTTGCTTAGGAAAGAAGATAGATTAATTGAGAAAGATGAGAGGCAATTAGGGTTTAGGCTAATGTTGCAATAACTTAGGTTATATAGTTTAGGGTTTTAGGCTAATTACCAAAAGGGTATTTTAGTTCCAAATGAAAATGAAATGGGCCATGGGCATTTGGGTAATTTGGTGGGGTTCTAAAATGTTCCAACTCTCAAGCCCTTCCCATTAGCTAAAGATAATTAAAACCTAGTCTAAACCAATCTATTAAAATTAAATAAAAGCTACACTCTAATACTTAGGAATATTAGAATCTATACCACTAATTCCTAATAATTAGCATATATAAAGATAGAAAATACCTTATTAATTATTATTTAAATAAACTGAGGGCCCACCAGGGGTGGGGCCTCACAAAGTATCCATTTCAACTATCCCGCTTTTCTTCTATGTTTAACGTCTTCATCAATCTGCCCATCTTTACTATCTTTTGCTAATTATTGAGCTAAGATAACGGAAATAATCTCATTATGGTATCTCTTGGGTTTCAATTCTTACAGTAGCTTTAGTTGTTTGCATATGTCTATTGAAGTTACAATCCATTTATTCCGTCTTTGTATGACTTATTTTAAAGCCTTTGAATTTTAAAGCCTCCTGTCATCTTTTGATTTTTGCATTCACACCGTCTTGTGACTCCTCTATCAAACACTATATTATCAGCAAACAACATACACCAAGGTACTTCCTCTTGAATGTGAGCAATTAACTCATCCATAATTAATGCAAATAGATAATGGCTTAAAGCTGACCCCTGATGCAGACCTATGGTCACTAGGAACTCACATGTCTTTCCACAAGTTGTTCTCACACTCGTTATCGATATTTTCATATACGTCTTCAATAATTTCAATATAATCTCTTTGAATATTCCTTTTTTAAGATCGACCAAATTATATCTATAGGTACACTATCGTTAACTTTTTCTAGATCGATTAAGATCATATGCACACTTTTCCTCTTCGCTCGATATTTTTCCATTAATTGCCAAGTAAAAGTATAGCTTTAATAGTTAACCTCCGTTACATGTAAACAAACTGATTTTCAGATATCTTGGTCTTTTGTATGAGTCTTTGCTATTAATCTCTCCCATAGCTTCATCGTATGACTTATAAGTTTAATTTCATGATAGTTGGTACAATTTCTGTTCTTATATATATATATATATATATATATATAGGTAATACCACACTTCTCCATTCGTTTGACATTTTTTTTGTCATTAATATCTTATTGAAGTACCTAGTTAACCAAATTCCTCCAACTTTTCGCAAGCATTTATAATCCTCCATTGGAATGTCATTTGGACCCCTATCCATTCCCATAGCTAATATCATATCAGTTGCTATTAAAAAAAATTTAAAAGAAAAGAAAAGCAGATGGGGAAGATGATCCTTTCGAGTAGGATCATCCTCCTTCTTGCCTTTATTATTGAAAAATCCTCAAGATAGTTACAAATTCATTGAAGTCATATTTAAATAACTACAATTGTTCAATCCAAGCCTTAAACAAAGCCTAATCATAAACATATCTTATTTAAATAACAGAACTAATAAATGTTGCATGGCTGGGTAATGAATGCTCATTGACTGAGCATTGAATGCTGCATATCTTGGTAGTAAATGCAAGATATAGGGGTATCTATCAAACAATGTGACTAGGCCCATATGCTTGGAGTTTTGCTTGGCCCTACCTCAGATGTGTATAGAAGGTAGATCTGGGAATATTTTCAAACAAGAAGCGTAGATCCAGGAACAATCATGGTGTATCTGAATGTGGATCTCGATTTGGATCCATTTTATGTAGGATGGATCCATCTCTTAATCTATTTGATTTGAACTAGACAACTGAAAACAGCGAGAACAAAGTAGAAACTTAGATTCCAGACAAAAAGTGAAGGTTTGAGCTCTTTAGATTCCCAAAACTACAATAAAATCAGAGATTTTTGAATCTTCAAACATATATTAGCAATATGCAGTCTGATCGTGGGAAAGCATTGTCCATTGAGTCTTGGATATAACGACTTTCAGATTCTATATACATGGATCCAATTCTCTAGGTTGTTTACCCAAAAAAAAAAAAAAAAAAATTCTCTAGGTAAATTTGACCCTACCTGTCTTATCATTTCTTCACCTAAATTGAGCTTGTGTTTTGCTAGGGTCATTGATAAAAAAAACCTACTTGAACTCCACTCGGCTTGGCAGTCTGATGTGCAAAGTTAGACTTGAAGACTCACCTTGGGCTTCATAGAACTCAGAAATCCAAACTTGGAATTAACGGGTGACAGAAATGGCAAAACTGATCTGGGCCTACCCTTTCATCCCCTAACATTTCGAACTGCTACACCCATTTGATTTTAGCTTTCAATATTTCTGTAACGGCAGCCAACAGCCTCATGTCAGTCAAATCAGGTTGATTTTGTTTACCCTTATATCCATGCATAGACATTTCAATCCCCTTGATGAATAATCACTCAAGTGAGCCCCTAGGAACGTTCTTTGTGGGGCCTAAAATGCCCAGGATATTAAAAATTAAAAAACGTGTTCATTTACGTTTTATGGAGATCCACCTTTGATTTGAGCAAAAAAACTGTGATAAGAACCTCATAAAATGATCAATTTTTATGATCACCAACTAATTAAGGGCTCCCTTTAAACCATGACCATATGGCGATAATTGTGAATCCCACTTAACTGGATTGGGATAGACCCCCACCTAACAATATCCTCTATGTGGGATCGAAAGATCAACAAAATGTCTAAGCTAATGTGTCATTTGGAAAATCAGTTTGACTTCAATTATATTCAAATATTTTAGAGTGATCTAGATTGTTTGGGAAACGTTTATGTTAATCTCTAATTGAATCGGCACCCTCTGCCTCTTTTTATTTTTTAGAAAGCTACAGGTAACTTTTTCAAACATACACTCTAAAGCAACTGGTAACTTTTGGTTTCTTTTTTTTTACCAGATTTGCGTGCATGACTTTTACTACATATGAAAGCTTCCTTGTACTACTCTCTATATGATTAGTTAGACCATGTAACTTATTTTATCTGACAAGTTTGCTTTTTTAATTGAATCAAACATACCAAAAGGGTCTATTTGTGAAAGGGTCTAATTGCAACAGCCCTATTTCATGCAGATCTGTTTGAATCAGCCCTATTTCAAACCGACCAAAATTCCCAAACAAGCCTTAAGTGGCTCACCAAAATGAAAAGAAAGGTTTCCCTGTTGCAGCCTGTTTGATCACTTCATCTCCTTATGTAAATAGGCATAGTGCAGATCTCCCAAGAGAAAGAATAAATAGATAGGAAATTTTCAAAAAGGTATAAAACATCTGGTTCATTTAAAAATAATAATAAAGTATCACATGAAAGACCCAAGAACTTTATCAACAATCAAGCCATTTTTCATGGATTGAAAAAAAAAAGGCTTTAAAAGAAATAAATCTAAATTGGATTTTGCATTGGAATTAGCTTGTTCTTTAAATTATCTTCAATTTGCAGTTAAGAGAGTGAAACATTGAGAAATTAAAAAGAGGAGAAGATCACAATCAATGAAAAGATTAATGTCTGTTCCACCACCATGCAAGCTCCAAAATTTGCCACAGGCCTATCAAATTAAAAGACAGATTGGATCACAGAAATCATTGGATTTACAACATAACAGGGTTTTGGCTTTTCCTTTTTTTTCTATTTTTCTTTATTGTATGTTGTTTCTTCTATCAACTAGTTCTTAAAATGCTTACATTATCAAACATAACCATGAGGCATAGAAATTACGTGACTACATACAGAAAAAAATTAATCAGATCGTCCAGTTTGTAACTTCACAGAGTCATTTCTGTGATGGCTCTGATGTTCTTGTAGATGAAGGTCGAGGCCAAGATTTCTGTAAGCCACCAGAACTAAAAATAATATACACAATATATTACCAAACCATAACGCTGGCCAAACAGTTTCCAATGGATGGATGCATGAAACAGAGTTTGCTGCTTTCTCCTTTTGCAGTGTAGTCAAGCAGCAAGCACAAGTACTTTAATGGTTCCTTGACTGTTTGCTGCTAACATGGTGGGGCTATCACTCTTCCAACATACAGCGCTAATAAAGTATGACCCTGCATCGTCATCTGCATCGTCCACATCAGAAGAACCAAATCTATGCCGCGCGGCAGGTTTAGAAATGGCCTGCATACAAATACAAATGTGAGGCCAGAACTGTTTACCAGGTGGTAAGCAGAAATTTTCAACAGAGAATTCTACAAGATGGTAGAAGAGTGTGGCGTTAGATACAGCATGCAGTATGCTAGCTTATTGATAAAGTACCAGAAAAATCCGCTTAAGAGTACATTTGATTCCACTTTGCTAGTAAAAACCTGTATGGTTTCTCCAGTGAAAGTCTATCTTGTCTTTATCATGATGTGAGGCATTCTGACAGAGTACTTGCATGATTAACAGAATTCAAAATTGGTGTGGCCCAGTAATCAAAACCAGTGGGTTTCACACTTTCACTCCACCACTGATAGGTAATTATGATGAGAATAATCCAATGGGCCTAACTGCTAATGGATGGTAAAGTACTCTGCTCCAAAGTCATGCAACAAAGAAGCTTAGAGACTGATTAGTTTAGGGTTGCTCATGGCCTGGGGCCCCAACCTGCATCTTGGGTACATGAGCCTAATTTTTAAATGGGCTGGGCATGGACGTACAAATGCTCAAAGCCCAGCCTGTCCCGACATATTGAGTACAATGGTTTGGCCTGGCTTTGTACATAGGCTGACTATTAGATCGAATAACTAGAGGGGCCGGCTTGGACAAACTTTGGCCTGGCCCAACCCAGCCCGGTCCATTAACTCCCCTAGTCCAGTTGCTGCCTAAAGTGGTGGATGTAGGAGATTAAAGATGTCAATCACTGGAAGGTGGGCCCATGGAATACTGCCTACAAATGAATGCTGTTAATTTGGGCTAAAAGTATAGTATAATAGCGTGTTAAGTTCACTAACCTTGTGGTAGACAAAAACCTCATTTGTTTCACTGCCACAGGCAATATACTCGCTGTTCACTGTAAGACCAACAAAGTTCTTCTCATTTGTATGGCCCTTAAATGTGCGCACCTGATCATACATTACAAAAAACAAAGAAAATAAGAGCCCACAAAAATTCAGGTGACTTGCAACCATAGGAAAGGCAAAAGCAAAAGCCAAAAACACCGAATCAATCAACTACTCCAGGGCACATGGTAATGTTAGGAATGCAACTGGACCAAAACATGATTGAATAGGCCAAGCCCATCAGTTTAATACTGGACTTATTTATGCTAGGTGGTCCAAAGCGCAGGTCTAAAAGGCCTGAGCCCATTAGGCAAGTAAGCCTGACTGAGGTTCAACATGTCAGTCTGGGCTAATCTGAACAGGTCTAGCCTGTCGAACTATGGGCCTCCCTTCAGGCTCAACCTGTGGACCACTAGATACTGAACTAAATTGGTTCACAAGTTATACAAGTAGTAAAAAACACGAAATTGCAAGTCCTGATGCACGACCATGTCTGAGGCCATTATCCAATCACCAGACCAATTATGAGAGGAAGCGTAAATCTCCTAGATGGAAAGACTCTTGCGTTCAATTACTGGCCTGAAAATAGAAGGTTCAGAAAACAAACAGCAACAGAATGGGGAGAAGGCCAAATGTTTTTTTTATTTTTTTATTTGGAAGGTAAGTGTGTATAAATTCCAAAGAAGAACCAAGCTACAAAGAATGAACAAAATATAGGGTAAGTTCTGGCACACATGCAGCTCCTAAAATAGGAGCAGAAGACCAGCAAAGCAAACCCAAGCTAGTGCTATAAGTTAAAGAATCAGACCTGTTTATAATTTATAATATGCTGGGGACCTTGGAGTAAATATCAGGAACCTGAGGGCTTTTTTCGTAATTTGAAGAAACAAAAATCGAATGATATGGGAATGGTCGCCTGCCCAAGTAGGTTTGATCATTCCACTGTTTCCCTCTCAAACTCCTCCTTTTTTTGTCCTTTCTTCCTTTGTTTGCACGTTGATTTCCTAATAGGTATTGTGTTAAAACCCTAGATCAGGTCTAGGGTTTCAAATATTAGAAAGTGCAGTCCTAATTCATTAGGAGAACTAATGGTTGTCAGCAGGATTAATCTTAATTCATTTGGGAAAGACAATAGGAGAACTAATTGTAAAAGGAAACTTGCATTAGACTTGCATCGCGTGCCCATAGAAGGTTCATTCTCTCTCATAGAACTAGAAGGGAAGGTTACTATTTTAGGGAATGTTACTATTTCGGGAAACTTCTATTTTCGGAAAGAAGTACTCTACATTAGGATTGTAACTCCCAATGACAATTAAACTCAAGGGCCCAAACCAAGCCTTTACAAAGCTATACACCTCCACATGACTAATCACATTCTTTCACACAACTAGAAGCTAAAAGGGAAGGGAAGAGAGAGAAAGAGAGGTGATTGGGGCAAGGTGAATTTGGGATTCTAGCACACGTTCTCAACTAGAGACGTCAACTAGAAGGCAATCAAAGGAAAGTAAACAAGCCTGGCAAATTGAGCATGCATTATTCTCTTTTGTTTCTAATTCAATTCAAATCTAGAAAACCCTAATTTGAGTATACACATGGAAGTGATGTAATGTATACACGTAAATGATCATACCCTAGACACTCAAATATGTGGATCGCTTTGGCCGTGAGACACATGGACAAACCACATTGGCCAAATGTGGTTTGGCCACATCATTGGGTCATTGGACCTATGTGCTTTAGGGTTCCTTGTTGCATGTGTACTTGGGGTTTCCATGTTTTTCAATGTAAGATGTTTTTGTAATGACCCGAACCCACTGTCCGAATGATATTGTCTGCTTTGGCTCACGGGACTCCAACCCAATCTTGCCACATGGTTTTAAAAGGCCTCATGCGGGTTAAGGCCGGGTTGGACATTATAAGCCCATGGTTATTTCCTATGTGGGACTTGGACAAAGCCTCATGGTGCTAACACCCTTACCCCTGTAAATTACCCTTTCTTGGCTCCAAGGATCACTTGACCTGGTCTTGCCTCGAGGGATCACCCAGGCGGATTGGGGTCTCACAATTTTCATGTTATTTGTTGTTAGTTAATTAGAGTTTCAGATTTGTTCAACAGCTGGTAGTGTTTTTAGGTTGATGCATCCTTGTGTTTATGTGTTACATGTGAGATACACTTCAAAATCAACACCACGAGATTTGGGAAACCCAAATTCCCAGAATATGCTAGGATTTGGGTGAGTGATATAGGGCTTGGCTGTGGACCTCCATAGGGAGATCCATGTTGGCAGTACCTTATGGGTATTTGATTTGGGTCTTGTGACCCTAGGACATCATTTGATGCTTAATTTTGAGATATTCCTACAAGTAGATATCCTAGGGTCTGTTAGATTTGGTGATTTGGCCTTGTATTTTGGGATTTAGACTTGATTAAGGATGTGTAAATCTGATTCCAGCAGTTTGTGATCATTAGGATTTGGTATTCACCCATGAATTACTGATTCGCATGCGTAGGATGATGTAGAAGTAGAACCGAAGGATAAGATGTCATAATGATTCTAAACACCTAATACCTTAAGAAAGTGTCAAATTGGATTGGCCAAGACTTAATTTGGAGATCTATGTGGTCTTCCAACATAATATTGGGCAATCATGTTGTTTTTAGCATTTTATGAGATCATAGGGTTTGCGTGTACGTGTTCCTTATATGTGAATGATAATTCTAAACCTAGGGTTTTGTGTATTTGTATCTATATTTGCTTCATAATTTGACTATTTCCCTAGCATGCTTGTTTAGGAACTCTCGCCTTACATATTGTAAATTGTCTCGATATAAAATCTAGAATTCTATCCTGACATTGAGGGAAGTACTTGTTTAAACCTTTAGAATGTGTCCAATAAACCGTAGATTTGGTGTGGACAGTGATTCTATATGTATTTTAGGGATAATTGGAATAATTGGGTATTTGAATAGGGGCAAGTTTAATTTGGATGGTGCTTCTAGAGGCAAGCCAGGGCCAGCAGGAATCAGTGGTGTGCTTCGGCAATTCGAAAGGTGAAGTGTTGTTGATGTTCTCAAAACCAATTAGTATTCGAGATTCAAATGAAGTGGAGGTTTTGGCCATTTTGGAAGCCCTTTGTACTAATTTGGGTTATTTTCAAGAAAAGCTAATTGTGGAAAGTGAATCTTCAAGTGCGGAGGGTTGGGCTTTCCCAAAGTGGTCCAAAGCCTTGAAAGTTCCAGTTTTAATTCAACAAGATTAAGGAGATATCTTTGCACTTGGATGTTGCCTTTCATCATGAGATTAGATCCGCAAATAGTATGGCAGGCACTTTAGCTAAGCAAGGTATTTATAGATCTTTTCTCTGGGAGGAATTATTGTTGTAATTTTCGGGATGTTGTATAGGAATTTCCAGCAGACAGCAAGCGTGAGGCCCACTTTTCGAGGGTCAAATGATGTGGAAGTATGGTGATGTATGGTTCAATGGATTCGTCTCATCGAGTACTACGAGATCCATACATAAATCATTAACAAATGAAAATGTTATAAGTGACACAAAGTTACTGATAACAATTGCCTAATGCAGTAAATTCTATATTTAGTTCATAACTTCTTGTCTGGAAAGTACAAACCAGCAGATTTGACGTAACGTTTCCAATTAATTCTAAGGTACTAATTGAGTCACAATGGGTTGAAACTAGACACCCAACCAGCTTGTTTAGAAATTTGGTGATATTACTTGTTATTCTCGATTTATATATGTGACTTGTGGATATTTCCCTGTGTCTTGGAGTCGTTTTCTATTCAATTTGAGTATTTGCTACTGTCCATTGTTTATGTTTTGTCGGAAACCTTTGACTCTTTGATGAGTCGGCACCACTAAGCTATTGTTAACAACCTAGTATTGACAGGACGCCGCTGTGTGGGTGTCATGACCCGGAACCTGGGGCCCTTTGAATTCCGAATCGTGAATTAAAAATGCATCAGTCACCATCATAAATCAAATAAATAATTCAGATTCAATGGCATAAATTAATAAATCTTGATATTAGAAAAAAAAAAAAAAAACTAATACAGGAAAAAGATAATATTTATTGTTCACAATAACTAAAACATTATATATCTAGTTCTTCTACTTGTCATGCTACAAAATCTTTACTGTTCACAATACCTAAAACATTATATATCTAGTTCTTCTACTTCATGTGCTATCTTTCACCCTCACAATGTGCATGCCAAATGCCTACATCATCCTAATCATAGTTACCTAGTTCGCAGTTCGATCAGTTCGCATCTGAATTCGTAGTTTGTAGTTCGACATTTATCTTGATTTGAAAATTCAATGGGAAGGTTCATTTAATTTGTTTGCTGATTCGATTAATTCGTATTTCGAATTCGACAAGTTCGGTATAATAATTTGAATTAATATAATTATGGTACCTTTGAACTTCACTTCTACTTGCATATTCATCAGTAGAAAATTTATTTAATCTAACCTCAAATCCTACGGTAGGGCCTATCTTAAAAATCTAAACCATTGAGACTTAACATCAGCCTTCACATTGGTTCTGAGAAAAATTTACTTTAATCAAGTTTGGCCCTACTTCAAAATTATCACATCTAAACTAATTAGATTTCATTCCTTTGCATTGTTAATTTATAATGTATTTGATCAATGTGAGTGCTGAACTGATTTAGATTGGGGTAAAACTTTTTCCAACATCCACGAATGTTGATGTATCAATTTTTTACGGTGTGGATTGAAAACAAAGGACCCCAATCATGAATATTATATATATATATATAGCATAGACTACTTTTTTAGGTCATAACTGAGGATCCAGACTCTAGCCTACTTCTTGCAAGATATCTATCATGGATATGGATGACAGCTAAGAGTGAAACAAGGGTAAGGAGAAACATCCTTTTTTTCCCTACTGTATGGGTGAGAGAGAGGGATAGGGGTAAAAAACAATAAACTTTCTTCTTACTCTTTTCTCTTCTTCGAACAGGGAGAAAAAACAATGAAAGTCATCTTCCTCTTTGAGATTCCTGCAATTGAAAATGTCTGCTCAAACATGGAGAGAGTGAGACAGAGTCTGAGCGCAGTAGGTAAGAGACAGATTCCGAGAGCAGTAGCTAAGCTTTTATGTTTTCTAGTTTTTCACTCTAATCAACCTTTGGATTTTCAATTTTTTCTGCATCGAACTGTTCTAAATTGGGCATTTTCTTATGGACGAACTACAGCGAATCGAACTGCGAATTATTCGATTTGAACATTCGAAGTTTGAGGCCTGAACCACCGAATCAGGTAACTATGATCCTGATCATCACAAGTCCATTCTTACCTACGAGTGGGGCAAAAATACACAAATCAGTAATACTCAGTCTACATGTAGATTTGTAGGCAATAATAAAATAAAAGAAATATTCATCGTAGCATGTAACACCGATGAGGTTTATTTGTTAAATCTGGTAGATTTCTAATTCTAACCTTTGGACCATCACCTAACCACCGGATGCACGGACTTTCAAAATCATACATATCATGGATGCCTCAAATCAGCAATAAGGGGCTGACCAATAGTCAATCGAACAACTGACCTATAGTAAGGTGATTAACATAACTGACCTGAGAGTTAAGGAATAACATATGAGTCAAGGAATAACGGATCTAACCTATGAGTCAGAATAACAGATCTGACCTGTGAGTCAGGGAATAACACTTATGTCATGGCCTTGTATGTGCTAGTGGTGTAAGGATGCCCAATGGGTCAATCCCGTTTAATCCAATTATGCCATGTTACTTCATTCTTAGAGTCCACATAAACATAGCTTAAATAGAACTTCTCATTGCTCTCAACTGTCATAACGAGGTAGCTTGAAATCAGCCCTTTACACGAATCTTGGGTTTAACACCCCATTCTGTTTCATTATTGGTACCCAATCGTGTAAAAGCAATTGTATAACTAACCCCGTTAAGTTTGAGACACTTCCACAAACGACCAAAAGTCAACTTATAATAATAATATGCGATAGGTAACATGTGAAACAATTACTATCCATTAACCATCTTAGAATCATGTAATATTGCATTCACAAATAACACAATAGAATCACCATTTAGGAATTTCATAGAAATTACATCATATACAAATAGAAACATGTACAACCAAATATGAACATGCAATTCAATTCTAAAAACTGTTATTGTAGCAAATCACTATAGCGAGCACTGTAGCATGAATAATGACTACTGAGTACTATTGTTTAATTTACACTCAAAACACAGTAAACCCTATAATTCCTACAATAGTAAGGGCATTAATTTAGTAGGAAAAAAAAAGTAGATTTTGGCCACCAAACTGAAATATTTCGGTCGATTCGGAATTTCGGCAACACATTTCGGAAACATATAAATGTGTGTGTATATAAAATATAAAACATGTATCAGAACTAAATGTGGATAGGACCCATGTAATTATTAATGGAACATTTAATTTATCTTAATTCAAGGTTCAAATGTGGCTTGCCATGCAATTATTAGTGGGACATTTAATTTATTTCAATTTGAGCCTCAAATGTGGCTAGGGGCCTATGTAATTATTAGTGACACATTTAATTTATTTCAATTTAAGGATCAAATGTGAGTAGGGCCCAGGTAATTATTAGTGGGGCATTTAATTTATTTCAATTTATGGCTCAAATATGGCTAAGGCCCATGTAATTAATAGTGGGACATTTAATTTATCTGAATTTAAGGATCAAATGTGAGTATGGCCCATGTAATTATTAGTGAGATATGTAATTTTATCTCAAATTAGGGCAAGTATGAATAGCGCCCATCTATTTTTTATTAAGAACAGATTGGATTAACAATAAGATGGCCCCCACTGTACGTCCAGCAATTTGACGAGAATATTACAAGAAGAGAAAGTGATATTTTGACCCATTTTTCTTTTAGAGTTTCGCCCCAAACCCCTTACATAGAAAGATTAGGAGAAACAAAAAGCAGAAAAGAAGAAAGATGGGGAAGAGAGAGAGGAGAAATAAATTCGCAGCGCCTGATCTTCCAGGGCAATGAGCGAGGGCTTGATTTCACATCAGGTATGCTCGATTCCCCTCATCTCTCTCTCTCTCTCTCTCTCTTTCTCTCTCTCTCTCTCTCTCTCTCTCTCTCTCTCTCTCTCTCTCTAGCTTTTCTTCTCCTAGTCATTCGAAATGACTCATTCCTTTTATCTTAAAATCAATGGCCCCTATAAAGCCAAGGATATATTAAAAAAAAAATCTACGCTACACAAAACGGGTCCCACATACTTATATGCATATATATAAGAAAGCATCATTCACCAAATAAAATATATAATTATTCAAAACAAATCATAAATACGAAACATCAAGGAAATTAAACATATAAAATATTATGTAAAATACTAGCCCCAATAACAGGGTCAGGGGTATCACAGTGGGGGACTTTTGCATTTATTTATCTAGCTGCAATTTAGTCTTGTTAAAGTGATTATGATTACTCAGTACCAATTTGACATATCTTGATGGACATACATTCCTATGAGGAATTCTCAGGTACCATTTTTATTCCCACCATAAAAGAAATAAGGAGGTTATAATATCCACGGAATGTTGCCGGCTTCATAGTGGGCTAGAAACATCACTCGTTTAGCTCATGTGGATTTCCATTTTGTTTAGTAGTTTGTTATTTGATCTATCATGTAATGTTGAATCTTGTTTATTAAGCAATTCTGATCTTGCACCTAATCTCGCATTGTATATCCATAAGATCATGACCTATCTATAGTTTCATTTATGATTGTATGGGATATTTTAAAGGCTTGCTTACTTGCTAGGTTTTCGAAAACCTAACCCAATCTTTGGCACTTTACAGGTGAGGAGGTAGTTAACAATCCTGAGGATAACATGAGTGGAGCGAGGATCACATAATTTAGAGAAGTCAAAGAATGCTTCACAAGAACATTAAATTTTGCTCCAGTTTTATTTAAAGTAGAAGGATTGTAATAAGACCCTAGAAAGTTATGGTTTTGATTTAGTTTATAATTGATCAGACTATTGAAGCTCATTAATAAATTAGGAGTTATTACTTGTGCTCTGTTATGAAATGTTTGATGTTTTGGAAAACATTCCATTGTAATTCGATTTGACCTAATATCACAAATTAAAAAAGTTACATTTGCGGCACGAAAGACGGACTTCTACTGAAGTCCAGGTTTCATGTAGTGACATTTACTGGTGAAAATGATGCTTCCAACGAAACATGGAATTGAGTTTAACATGTAAATTTTATAACTGTAAAATCCCCATATGCAAATTTCACATGTAAATCCACTTTCAGATCCCGCGCATAAAAGGCAGACGACCCCAAAGAACAAGTGTATTTATGTGTGCCTGTCTAGCAACTGAAAATATAGGATAATCTAAAACTGGCATAATGACACATACCGCGCAGTTCTCATTCACGTCCCACAAACGCAATGTGCTGTCTGTCGATGCGGAAGCAAGCTCTCTGGTTGACAAGAATTTCACATATGAAACTGCTTTCCGGTGCCCACTGAAAACATGCACAGGGGCACTGGCGTTTCTCAAGTCATAATAGTGGATGTGATGATCAGCAGAACCCACCTACAAGATGGCATGTTTTAAATCAAGCTCAACAGAATAAAGATGGTGCACAACACACTACTAAGGCTGTCAATTTAGGTCAAACAATGACCCATCAGACCTGCTCCAACATCAGTAAGGGTTAAAACCATACTTGGGGTTCATCAGGTCAACCTGATGGTCTGATTCAACCCATATATGGCCCTACTATGTGTGCTTGGTATGGAAAGAGAATTTTCAGGTTGACTGATAACCCTGAAGACCCGGTCCAACCCTAATCAGCATTTGGACCAAAATTTGGGGTTAACCAGGCTTACATCCAGGCCGTGATATCCAACTAAAACTTAGATTGTACCAGATACAACCAGAACTGACCAATCTACAGGCTACTAAAACACAGAAATGGATGGAAACTTACAGCCACATAAATACTTGATCCTGGATTATACTTGACACAACAAATATTCGCCTTCATGTCAATGTTGAGCACACTGGCTTCTTGTTTCGTGCACCATACTTTGACCTGATTGATACAGATGCAACATATAACCATTACTCAGTTCTAAGATAACAAACCAAAGGAAGGCATGCATCTTGGTTCCAAACAAGGTTGGATAGATACATTCAGATTATAAGATAAACAAACCAAAAATAAAAATGCAACTCGGGTCCAAACTAGGTTGGATGGATACACTCAGAACCAGACAGTCCAGAAGTACCAACACAACACTTGTGCCTTTCTTGTTTGGTTTCACACAAACTTCAAACTCTTTTAACTAGAAGTTTTATGCTCCACTCTTTCCAGTGGAAAATTTTAGTTGCAAAAAACGAAATCACAATTTTATGCTGCCATTGTACCCATTACAAAACGTTAATTTCGGTCATACAAAATATTATCTTCCTAAAGTACACGCTTAAGTGAGTCTTGGTAATTAGCCCATGGTAACTGCATCTTTCATACAAGGACATTTAGACAAGTTGCAAACTTTCAAAAATGGTAAAGAAACATGATGACAGGTAAAGATGGGAAGAAAAAAAAGAAATTCAGTTTCAATTCTACCTCCAACCTCAAAAGACGGACTTTCCAAATACTTTCTAATTAGATCCCGATATGGCACTGATCCAAATAGTAACTTTTTAATCTTTCTTTAAAATATATTAAATTAGGCTAGTAATCCCTAGATCTAATGTTCACCTAGAATACTTTAGAGACAAGGTTACCTTGCAATCATCACTACCAGACACAAGCATTGACGGATCTGTGCGTGAAAAGTCAACACTCCATGCTCGTTTTTCGTGCTCTTCATATTCCATTACACTCTGAAACATTAGAAAATCATACATAATTTGTTGATTCCTTCAAATTGAACAAAAATAAATAGAATCCATTGCACTAGAGAAAGCAAAAGAATACTGAAATTTATAAATCCTTATTACCTGCTGAGTGGTTACATCCCAAACAGTCACTATTCCTTCATAATCACTACTTGCTATATGGTTCTTGGTATATTTGTTCCAACTCAAGCAACTAAGTTTAGATCGTGTGGACATCTCTACAACTGGGCAGTGCACATCTGCAGGTTCATTTACAACCTGAAAAGAACTCAAATAGGCTTAAGACTGGCACCTGCCTGAAGAAGATGGAAATTATATACTTAAAATCAGGACATGCAATGCCTGATGATTCATTCCATACAAGCGCCAATGGTGTATGGAACAAATCCATTAGAAAGTAGATCCATCCTACAAGGTGATAGATACCCAAAAGTATTCATGATTAGAAGATCCCACACATCCATGAGTCAGTAAAAAATGGACTGTTTGGAAGAAATAATCAGCAATGGTTTGGAAAATAACAAAGCTTCAATGGCTAGGATCCTCAAATAAGCAGCACAATTTGGGACATCCTCATCCACATTGACACTCATAGGTTTGCAGCAGTCTGGATATCATAACATGGAACCACCTATATGGAATGGTCCACCATAAAACAATATGGATTCTATGTTCATCCAGATCCAGTAGTAAAAAAACCTATGAAGAAAATATCTTACTGTTGAGAACTCAAAGACTTTAATGCGCCTAGAAACTCCAGCAGTGGCAAATAGTTCATCATCACGATCAAATTCAATGCTGTAATAAATAATGGTTATCAAAACAATTATCAGTAAATTTAGTTATTATAGAAGCAAAAGAAGAAAAAGATATGAAGACAGAAGCTAAAGGAAGGACATCCTGACATATACCATAAAATCCTCAGTTAATTTAGGCACAAATCAGAGATCAGTCAGGCCTATTGAGGAACTGAGAAGTAAGGTTCTACCACCCAAAGGATACAAAAATAAAATTGACCAATTAAGATATCTAGACCACCAAACTAAATATGGTGAGAAATCTAGAAAACTATGAAGAATCACAATGGCACGTTAAGTCATTATCTGCATCACAACGATTTCTTAACGTACGAGTGCAAAGAAATTTTTTGATGGTAACCATTTGACTGATACGTTTGAAAAAGAAAGATTTTTGGTTCTCCTTTTCTCACACATTGTGCATTAAGACAGTTGCCTTTCGTTCTTCATTTTGGCTGAAGTTCCAAGGGAAATATGGGTCAGACCAGAGTCACAACCAGCATAGGTATAACTATGTGGGTATGACAGTGACACCGCAAAGAAAATTTAATTTCAAATTGTTCGTGAACCCAAAACTCAAATATCTTCAATCAACACTAAATCTAACACAAAACAAGGAGTACAAAGTAGATTAGACTACTGATGACAGCTAAAATCCACTGAGATGACTTCAATTTTTTGGGAGATAGTCAAACCAAGGAGAATAAGTAAAAATAAATAAATAAATAAAAGAAAAAAAATTGCAAGAAAACTTTATTGAAGAAATAGACTGAATAATAATAGAATTGAACCGGTTGTATCTTACAAAGAAATAGACTGGATAATAATAGAATTGAACCGGTTGTATCTTACAAAGAATAAAATAAAGATGCTAAACCCAATAAAACCCTAATTCTAATCACAACCCTTGCTCTAATATATAAACAGAAGAAAACCCAAAACATAATAGTCATAACTCCTACTATGCATAAAATAGGGAAAGAAACAATTCAAATTGTATCAAAATAGGAACGGATTGTGTGAAGGCCATCTTCTGGATGTGTTGGACAGTCTGATCTCTAGGGTTTCTCGGCCCCACAGGTCCTGTGGCTGTGGGCCTGCCATATAGTCAGATTGGGTAGCCAGGCCTGGGCAACCAGGCTGGTGTTATTCTTTGTAGGCTGGCTCCTGATCTGGTCCCAGTTCAGGTAGGCCGAGTCCAAGCTGTTCTGTTCAGTCTTTGGACTGCTGGGCCTATATGGGCTCTATGGGCTATTTGGGCCAATCCAAATTGGTCATTAGGGTACACTGATTCAGTCACTCTGATTTATATTAGAAAATTTAGAAATTTAATTGGACCCATCTGGACCGTCCTCATTGATTATGCCGTTTGAGTCTGCATCAAACTCCTTTGCTTGGAAAAGATTCGTCCTAAAGTTGGCTTTGGCAAAATGTCGCTTTCTTTTCTGCTTCCGTTTTCGCTCCGCTGCAACTTGACCACTTAAATCAATTGACTTTCGAGCAGCTCCTAGATGTTTGGAGACCCACCATGGCTTGTCATCAAGTACAGATCAATATTGTCAACATGTGCTTGAAACTCAATCCATTGTAAATCTTGTTGCAGTATCCATTCCCATAAAGGATCAATGTAGTTTGCCGTCAGAAAAGCTGATTCTTCCGATGTGATGACCAAACTGTACTCATCTTACATAAGATCTGTCTGATCCACGCCCTCCAAAATACCAACCTATGATTCATATATGTCACGACCTGAAACCTAGATTTCCTAGAAGTCCAAATTCCGGGCCGCAAATGCAATTTCGGCAATGTGAGAATAGGTCAAATCAATTTGCAGCAATTTTTTTAAACATCAAGCATTAAATGATAAAGAGAGCACAAGGTATTAATAAATCCTAATTTACTAATTCAATCCAAACTTGTCATTCTCACAATTGCAAAATATTGTGATCGACTGAGATTTCTGGAATAACTGATTGCATTAATTTGTGTGTCTTCTCTTAGAGAATGATCACCAATATATAGGACTATACATGCCTTAATCAAGGCTCTTACAAAGGAAACTAGCTAATTACATTCATCACTAATCTAAAATAGGAAAACAATCCAAAATAGAATATGTACAGCTATCTAATTGTTGACCAAATCAATCCCACGTGAGATATAGCTTGGTGGACTAGATTGATGGGCCTTAGGTCCCTTCATGGGCCAACTTAACACATGAGCCAACTTAACACCCCCCCTCAAATTGATGTGGGAGAATCAATGAGCATCAATTTGCCAACCAAGAATTGATGCCGTGGTCGAGGAAGACCTTTAGTAAGAATATCAGCAATTTGAAACTCGGTGGAGATATGCGGAAGACTGATGACACCACGTTTAAACTCATCCCGGATGAAGTGACAATCAACCTCGATGTGTTTAGTGCGCTCATGAAAAATCGGATTTTCAGTAATCCGAATTGCACTAGTATTGTCAGCATAGAGGGCGGTAGCTCCGTCTGCGGGGAAACCAATGTCAGAGAGCAGGCCCCGGAGCCAAAGAATTTCGGAGCACGCAGCAGACATAGCTCGGTATTCAGCCTCGGTAGAAGATTTAGAAACTTTGTCATGTTTCTTGCATTTCCAGGAAATCAGACTATTTCCCAAAAACATGCACCAGCCTGTCGTCGAGCGGCGAGTATCTGGACAACCAGCCCAATCAGCATCTGAATAAGCTGTGAGAGATAAAGGATTGTTGGATGGAAAAAACAACCCGCGAGTCGAAGTGCGAATAAGGTACCGAATGATGCGGCGCACAGCAGCCATATGAAGATGACGAGGAGCAGTCATGAACTGACTCATGAGGTTGACCGCAAAGGAGATATCAGGATGGGTGATGGTGAGATAGATCAAGCTACCTACTAACTGGCGATAGGAGGTAGGATCGGGAAGGAGATCACCCTCCTCGGTACTGAGTTTGACATTCAGTTCGATCGGCGTATCAACAGGAGCGGAATCAGCAAGGCCAGCCAAGTCAATGAGGTCAACCGTGTATTTGTGCTGATTGAGAACTATACCAGTAGGGGATTGACGAACTTCAAGACCGAGGAAATAGTGTAAGGGGCTGAGATCCTTCATTTGAAATGTCTGATGAAGGGACGCTTGAAGGGCATGAATCATTTGTGCATTCGGACCTGTAATGACAATGTCATCCACGTAGACCAGAAGAACAGTAATGCCAGAGGGAGCATGATGTAAGAACATAGAAGGATCATACTGGCTCGGATGAAAATCCAAGTGAAGAAGAGCCTCTTGAAATTTCTCAAACCATGCGCGAGGAGCTTGCTTCAGACCATAAAGAGAGCGACGGAGCTTAGCAACCATGCCCGGGCTAGAGGAGGACCCAGGAGGCAGACGCATATAGACGTCTTCTTTGAGATCACCATGAAGGAACGCATTTTTTACGTCCATTTGATAGAGAGGCCAGGATTGAGAGGCCGCAACAGCAAGGATTGTGCGGACAGTGGTCATCTTTGCGACAGGAGCAAATGTTTCATCATAATCAATGCCATATTCCTACCGATTTCCGAGAGCAACGAGGCGAGCCTTATATCGATCGAGAGTGCCATCTGGTTTTAACTTGAGAGAAAAAATCCACTTGCAGCCAATAGGTTTGACACCCAAAGGAGAGGGGACAATATCCCATGTATGATTTTTCTCTAAAGCTTCCAACTCATCGTGCATAGCCTGGGTCCAACATTTGTCCTGCACAGCCTGAGAGTAGGAGCGGGGAATGGAAGAAGAGGACAAAGTGGCCATTAAAGAAGTATGGGAAAAACCATAGCGGTCAGGGGGTACCGAAATGCGGGTGGAGCGACGCAATGTAGGAAGCCCAGAAGAACCAACTGCCGGAGGTGGACCAGATGCTGGAGGAAGATCAGGAGGGGGATCCGGGGGAGGCGCGTCTGTATGCCGTCTGTGGTACACATAGTTAGGATTGAAACGAACAACGGAAGTGGTGTCAGAAAAACCAGGTAAGGACACTAAAGATGAGTCAGGAGGGTCAAGGTGCTGTTGAAAAAAATACTGGTGTTAAAAAAAAACAACATTCCTAGAGGTCCGGAAGCGATGAATGAGAGGGTCGTAGCAAAGGTACCCTTTCTGGAAGGGGGCATACCCTAAAAACACACACTTAGTTGATTGTGCAGTTAATTTGGTTCGTTCAGAAGGAGGCAAGTGCACAAAGCAAACAGAGCCGAAAACATGCAGAGCATCATAAGATGGAGATGTCTGGTACAATCGATAATATGGGCTCTGATTTTGAAGTGAGGCAGAAGGCAGACGATTAATGAGATGTGCTGCAGTAGCCAGTGCCTCAACCCAAAAACGGGTAGGAACCGATGATTCAAGCAGTAGGGAGCGAGTGACATCTAGTAGATGTCCATTTTTCCGTTCAGCAACTCCATTCTGCTGGGGAGTATAAGGACAAGTACGCTGAGAAATAATGCCTTTGTGTTGTAAAAACGTTTGAAAATCAGAGGATACATATTCTCCACCCGAATCAGAGCGCAATATTTTGATGCATGTGGAGAATTGATTCTCAACATAAGCTAAGAAAATTTAAAAAACAGGGAAAACATCAGATTTGGAATGCAGAAAGTAAATCCACGTGAACCGACTGAAATCATCAATAAAAGTGACAAAATATTTGTAGTGAGCATGAGAAAGAGCGGGAGCAATGCCCCATACATCGCTATGAACTAAATCAAAACACCTAGTGTTGTGTGAAGTGGAGAGAGGAAAAGGAAGAGTTTTGCTTTTTCCCATTTTACAAGTAGCACAATCAAAAGGCACACAAGAAGAGAAGCCAAGAGAATTATTGAATAAACCAGAATTTAACAGGAGGGACAACGCCTTGGAATTAGGGTGTCCGAGTCTTTTATGCCACAATTGGCAATTATCTCTAACAGAAAAACAAAACATATCATTGGCAACTCTAGTCCTAGGAATATGAGAAAAATCCAATGGAAACAGGCGTCCACACTTAGGTCCCCTCGCGATCTCCTGCCCGGACATCTGGTCCTGCACAACACAACCAGAAGAGGAAAAAGATATGTTACAGTTATTTTCAACAAGTTGCCCAACTGACAATAGATTGGAAGTTAAATTGGGACAAAGGAAGACATTTTTCAAGGGGATGGGACCAGGAATGTCTCCAAGGGCAGTAATAGGAACAGTACCTCCATTGGCAGTTTGTATTTGAAGATTACCAGTGTATTTTTTCACATTGGAGAGAGGGTTCCGGGAATATGTCATATGATTAGAGGCCCCGGAATCAAGAAACCAAGTAGAAGATGGAAGGGATGTACCTGAGAGACCTAATGCAGAAAGGGCATTGACAATCATTTGCTGAACCAATTCAGGAGTCAGAGAAGAGGAGGGCCCAGGCTGTGAGGATGCAGATGGTGGAACAGGCAGTTCTGAAGAAGCAACATAAGCATGCGGAGTTGGAGACTGAGGCTGATATAGCAGAGCCTGATGCTGTGGAGCTGGATACTGTGGTGCCGGACGTTGTGGGCGGCGACGACACTCAGAGATAATATGTCCCGGCTTTTTACAGTAACTACAGACCTTCTGTTTGCATTGAGATGCAAGATGCCCAAATTTGTGACAGCTGTAGCATTGAGTTTTGCTCCAGTCGCGAGAGGAAGGCTGAGGAGCCTTATTGGCCGAAAAAGCGACTGAGTAAGTCTCAGTGGTTTGTTGAGCCAGATGTGCTGAGGTAGACAGGCGTTGTTCCTCTCGCAAGAGTTCATTGAGACAGACATCCAAGGATGGTAAAGGCATCCGATTCATTAGGGAAGAGCGAATACTGTCAAATTCATGCCGTAATTTCATCAAAAATTGATCCCTCTGACTAGAGGCCTGAAGATCGCGGATAACTATCAGAACATCGGCAGCCACATCTGCATACTTAATACTATCATATTCGGACCAAAGGTTTTGGAATCCGGAATAGTAGTCTTGGATTGACAAGTTTCCCTGTGCATATTCAGCAATCGCACATTCAAGATGGAATTGACGTGCTGAGTTATCTTGATGGTACACTTGCTGCAGATACCGCCACATCTCTTTAGAAGTAGAATAAGGTTTAAGATTCATGATTAGATGGGGCTCCACTGAACCCAATATCCAAGATTTGATTTTGGCATCTTTAGTAAGCCAAGTGGATATCTTTTTCTCATCTTCAGTGGGTTTAGGGTCAGATCCAGAAATATAGCCCCACAATTCCTTGGCTTCAAGATAAATCTGGAACTGAAATGACCAAGCGGGGTAATTTTTGCCCATGAATCTAATCAAAGTAACCTCAGATTTTTCCATCTTTAATGAAGATTGTCCAAGCACACTGAGGGAAAGAGTGAAAAAATAGTAGCAGGTCCAGTAAACAGGCAAGATATGAAGTTCCAAAGTGGATAACAGATGAAGCTCTCTTGTATAGTGGACAAGATCCGATGAAGCAGGGAAGAGAAAAAACTCAACTTAGAAAAAATATGGCCAAAAAATATCCCAGACGACCTTGATTTTCCCTGAAGATCTGCAACGTGGGCCCCACTGAAGGATCGGAACAGCGATCAGATCACAGATCTTAGAAAGCACAGTAGGCTGGCTTCTAATAAAAAAAGAATGAACTAATTCCCCCACAGATCAAAGATACTGGACGGTCTAGATGGAAACAGTTAAAAAAACAGGACAACCTCGAGAATGAGCAAATCACCAACCTGAAAGTGCTGAAAAAATATGAAAAAATCTCTAATATTCTTAGGAAGACCAGGCGACCATGTCTGTAAAGGTTGCTGATGTTGGTCTGATGATCAAAGGTGGGCCACCACTAAGATGCACTGCTGCAGCGTCTGGATTCTGTGAAAACAGATCTGGGATCTGTTCGATCTTCAATAGAGATTGATTTCACTATGTACTTGTTGCCTTGATGGTATACAAGATTAAGAAACAAGAATTTCTTGAACAGGGCTCTGATACCATGTCATTCTCACAATTGCAAAATATTGTGATCGACTGAGATTTCTGGAATAACTGATTGCATTAATTTGTGTGTCTTCTCTTAGAGAATGATCACCAATATATAGGACTATACATGCCTTAATCAAGGCTCTTACAAAGGAAACTAGCTAATTACATTCATCACTAATCTAAAATAGGAAAACAATCCAAAATAGAATATGTACAGCTATCTAATTGTTGACCAAATCAATCCCACGTGAGATATAGCTTGGTGGACTGGATTGATGGGCCTTGGGTCCCTTCATGGGCCAACTTAACACATGAGCCAACTTAACAAAACTGTCACAAAACTAAACTAATCAAACCAAATAATAAGCTTGACCAATTCTAAGGTCTTATTACAACTTTCTAAAATACTCAAACTAAATCAAAATAAATGTTTTCAAGTGACTCTTTAAGCTGCCTACACAATGTCATCGGCACTCCACTCTTGTTCCCGATGAGGTTCTTCCTCGTACACATTATCATCAAGTTCAGGTGCTACCTCATTATATGAAAAATATTCCATATGAATAAACAAGCATTCATAATATCACATACAATCATGCAAAGAGTAAGACAAATAAAGGATTGTATGAGGCCAAGGTTAGGATAGCAATGGAGAATAAGTGAAAATTTTGAATTATTGATTAGTTTCGAATTTAAGTAACAAGGGTAATATATCAAGATATCTCAAATAATAGGTTCCAAAAAACTAGTAGAAGATGGCAGTCAAAATGAGCTGAAGGGAGTAATTAATTACAGTCCCACAAGTTAGGATAAACAAGTGCAGAGGTTTATTGTAATACCCCTGACCCTGTTATAGGGAGTAGAATTTTATCTGATATTTTATATATTTAATGCCCTTGATTTTTTTTTTTTTATTTGTCTTGAATTATATATTTTATTTGGTGAATGATGATTTCTTACATATATGTATATATAAGAAAGTTTGTGGGACCCCTTTTGTGTAGCATAGAATTGTCTTTAAATAGACCCTTGGCTTTGTAGGGCCCATTGATTTTAAGATGATAGGATCAAGTCCTTAGAATTATTGGTGGGACCCTTTGCATATTAAATAGTTTGTATTTTATTGGACTTCTAATTTGGAAATTGAGAGATATTAGTGGGACCATGAGAAGTGATTTAATAGGAATTGTATTCTCATTATAGGAAAGGACCATGAATTAGAAATAGATAGTTGACTTAGAATAGGAAGGATGACAGCTTAGGTATTCTACGAAAATTAGAAAATAAACCTTGTTGCCTAAAAGGACTTTTTTTTAAAGGTGACTTTCATTTACAAGAGAACTATACTGGCAAGCTTAAGACACCAGAAACAAGAAAAACCAAAAAACAGAAAGAAAATGGAGCAGCCGAAAAAAGCCCAGAAAACCATAACTACTTAGGACCCACCAAAAGTAAAGCCCAACTCATTCTAGTGAAGCATAATTTGGTCCAACGTGTATTTTTTAAAGAGGGACTAGATAAAACCCAAAGAGCAACTATTAGTTTAGCTTTCTCCACCAAGCAATTATCACTGGAAGCAAGTCGTTCAAAACATCAGGAGTTCTTTTTCCTTCCAAATTATCCATGACTGCAAGAAAAGACAATCTCCACAACTCCTTGCTTGTAGGCATAGTTGTCTAAAAGGACTCCTAATTATATATATATATATATATATTAAAACAATAGGGAGGAAGGCTGTAGAGAGTGACACGTCAGCATGTAGAGAGCTCTCCTTTCAAAAAATATATACACAAGAACAAAATTGCACGCCTTTGGCTTTGACTGGGCCACTACACCTCTCCAAATTTCATCCTCTCCAAATCGCAGCCACAATTATCACATCTCATCACATTCAAATTCAAACAACCCATATTCTTTATACTCAATCAATATATCCCAAAAATCTCTCTCTTGATTTCATTTGACCTATCACTCTAGATATATATCCCCAACAAAATGGAATCCACCCAAGTGTAAAACTAATCTCTATATTATAGGAGTTTCTTCTCATCTCCAAATCTCCCTCCCTATCTCATCTCAGTCTCATCAGCGCATCTCCCTCCTTATCACATCTCCACATCTCCCTCCCTATCTCTATATTATAGGGGTGTACTCTGATACAAGTTATGATGTGCCGCTGGGGCTTATCTATTCTTTCCCAGTTACTTGTTGCAATGGTTATTGGAAAATAGTACAAGGTATGTATGTAAACCTAGGAATCTGATTTTCCATCACTAGCGGTTTTGAACAAACTTGGGACATTTTGCCATTTATCCTGTAAAGTATAAACCAAGAAACAGTATATGACCAACTGGGTTCACCATTCATTTTATGGCATGTAAGTCATCTTTGTTAACTGTTGTCAAGGTTTCTGTTTACTTTTATCTAATTTTTATAAAATTCATGCAAAATTCATCTACCGCCGAAAATTAAAATCATAAAAAAATATTTATACAACACCGGGAAAACCATTCTAGAATAAATATCTTTTTTACCTCACAGAAAATGCATGGCACAGTCCTTCCCTTAATGAATATTCTTATTTGCATATTTTTATTGTTTATCTCTCCAGATTTTTGTTGCTCAACACTTTAATAATTTCAAATGTGTAGTAGGTCCTATAACTTGATATTTGATGGTAGCTATGCATAATTATTCCGATAATTTTTTTTATTGAGATATCCTTATAATAATATTTCTAAATTAACTTGATCTGGAATCTTAACGATCAGTTCTGGAGTAGTAGTAGGTCCTATCTAAGTTAATTTTGGATGGTATGTGCAGATTTATTTGTGCAGATTTTTAATTGATTTATTAAATTTAAGAATAGTCTAAATTAGGTTATACACCACAGATTTTACATGCATTTTGATAGGTTACTTTTATATTTATTTTTATAATATTTTAGAAATCTACCATAATTTAATTTTTTGGCCCAGGCTTAGTACAAGCCTTTGTTGCTAGTACATATTATAAAGAAGACTTCCCTAGCTATGATGCCAAGACACGACAAGGATACGCCATGAACATGGCGAGGAAATGGATTTAACACATAAAAAGTGAAGTATCAGATACGATACGACGCGATACGTTGCCCACTTAAAGTATCCATGCATCATAGTTTCCTAGTAGAGATCGAATTAGGAAAGTGGATAGGTAGCCCCAAATTATAAATACATGTCTCCGCTAGAGAAGCCTCCACACAATCTCTCTCTAGCATTCCTATCAACTAGAACCCTAGAGAAGAACTAGCAAAAGGAAGATCCATTGATGTCCTTTAGTTGTCCAACTAACTCGTTAAGAGAATTAAATTAAGAACTAAGAATGAAAGAAATTGATAATTGAATTAGTTTGGACCTACCCACCCAATGGACACCCCTAGATCACTAGCATGTGAGGACAAGAGATGAGTTTCTTATGTGGCTTTAGGCCATCCACATAATTTCTCTGACTTCTAGGTCAGTTACGTTGTTCATTGACGAGTGACTATAGCTCACCCCTTGTGTTCAGGAGGCACCCGTGAGGTGCATGATTTTGAGAGCCTATGCATACAGTGGTTCAGGGGTAGTAAAGGTTAGAGCTAGAATCCTTAACTGGATGGTGCAGCCCAGCCACGATCAACGGTGAAGATTGGCACCTCCGACGGTGTGATTGAGTCCCCAAACTCAAGCCCTAAGGCAACTTAGAGAAAAACAACCAAAGATAACTCACGGCAATACTGAGGAACAATCTAAGGAAACCAAATTATTCGGTGATTGCTAAAATCACTCCCTCAAATCTTTGATTACATCAAATCACTAAAATCTCTCTTAAATTTAAATCAAATCAAATCACTAAAATTACAAATCTATTTAAGGAAAGCAAATCAATTGAAGGTTCGTTAATGGATGGGCCCTCTTCTTCTTGGACCGCATTGCATCAACTCTCCCCCGCTTGGAAAACTCGACTCCAGCGAGTTGACAGCTTGATAACACCAGAGAGAATCCAACCACAAGTTCAGAAAATTGTCCGCCTGGGTCAAAAATCAAATGCACAAACGTCCACCTTTTCTTTTGATCTGCATGGCATGGCTTGGGAGTTTGATGTAATCTGTTCTACCATCTAAAAATATATTGGAAGCGTTGCTTCTTGTAATGTTGTATTTAGCGCGAACAAGCGCTTTTTCCATTAGAGACTAGAACTATAAAATCTACCATATCTGAGTGCAATCGCCAAGCTCCCATTGCTGATCCCAAAGATGAAGTCAATGTGAGGGACATCAACAACTTGATCTTCTTGGGAAACCTTTAAAATAATTGATTTGATTTCCTATGACCCAATTGGATTTGCTAGAAGTGACATGACAATGAAATCAATTGGATGTTCAATTTGTTTGCTAACCTGTTAAGAAACTTCAATGTACGCTAGTCCATGTTCTTGCTCAGCCCTTCGCAACTCTTGATTGGCATGGCCATGATCAATTGTGGTTGGACCCACGAAATCATCTTTGCCATGAACTTGCCCATCGATGTCATCCTTGAGGTCGTCTATCTTCACTTGTGTTGCCACCATGACTTCCGGTTCAACTTTTTTCCCTTTCCGTGGTTCTTCTGTTGAAGGTGATGATGTAGATTAAGACAGAGCTATCGACTTCATTGGAATAAGTCTACTTCATTTTCCATTCTAGAAAAAGGGTATACGTGTTCGCCTCTTCATCATTGTGCACTTTCTAATAAAAAAGCCATGGACGTCCAAAAAGGTTATGAGCAATATTCATATGGATCACATCATGTGTCTCACCTTCCTCCAATTCGCATGTCTTGCAACTCCCAAAATTGGCGGGTATATTCATCAACCATCAAATTTTCTTGCTTCAAATTGAGAAATTCCTCAAAATAGAACTCATTCTCAAAATACCAATCTATATATGTACGTTTATACCAAATTCTTTGAATTTCGTTGGAGTTCCCAAAAAATTTCATGATGATTTGGAATCAAAAGGGCTTACTTTATATGTGGATCTTGTTGATTGGAGAACATTGGCGAAAATGGATTGTCGATCGGACTGTGAATGCCCAAATATCACTGATCAAAGATTGACAGCTGAAAGTCTCGGATTGGAATCGAGCCTACCTAACTCAGGTTGCAAAAACCTGCACTCTTTCTTTTTTTCTTGTATGCTAGTGGGCTAGGTTTTGTTCGGGCTAAGATTGGACCTGGACTCAGGTCAGGCCAAACTGCAAAGGCCCAGTTCAGTTTCTGCCATACGAGAGCACGTGTGGAGAGAAAAAAAGAGGTCTTTTCGGCTCTCCTTGGGCTTTGTGGCAGGGTAAATAAAAGAAGGGTTGGAAGGCATACTGTTTTGGGCAGAAATGAAAGAGATAGTGGTGTAGAGGAACTGCCTTGAGGCTATGGTGCTGTTGGAGTGTGAGGAAGAAGTCAATGGTGATGCCGTTTGGCTGCTGGCTACTGGCTGTTCGAGAAGTGGAGATGAAGCTCGATGGTGCCAGTTATCTCCTCAGCTCCACTCTCCTTCTCTTCTCCCTTCTTCTTCTTTTTACTGCTCTATAATTATTTTTTTTCTGGGATGGGGATGCCTGACAAACGCAAAAGGACAACGGTTTGGGGTTTCAGATGATGGGTTGGTTTCAGTGGACTGGGAATGGATTTAGGGATTTTCTAAAGTTCAGTTTGGGTTTGGCAGGGGCTTATTGGCGTCCGGTTGGTTTATGGGAGATGGTAGAGTTCTGTGGGATAGAGAGAAATGACAAGGGGCAGTGATGGATGGACGGGAGGGGAATTCCAGGAAGGAAAGAAGTCTCCCCGGCAATCGCTCTTCAGCTCTGATACCAATTTTGTGCAACCAGCCACGATCAACAGTAAGGATCAATACCTCCAACAGTGTGATCGAGTCCTTAGACTCAAAGCCCTAAGGCAACTCAATGAAAACACTCAAAAAAACTGAAGATTTTCTTATTATCAATAGCTTGTGTTACATCCAGAACTTCCCTCTATCAATAATAGAGGAACAATCTGAGGAAACCAAATTATTCAGTGATTGCTAAAATCACTCCCTAAAATCTTTCATTACATCAAATCACTAAAATCTCTCTTAAATTTAAATCAAATCAAATCACTAAAATTACCAACCTATTTAAGGAAAGTAAATCAATGGAAGGTTCCTTGGTGGGGCCCATTAGTGGGCCCTCGTCTTCTTGGACCACACTGCATCAATGGACTAAACAAGTACATTTCATTATTACTTCATATCATGTTGAATATTTTATTTTATTATATTATTGCTTACACAAAATATGTAGACTTAGAAATTTATTCACTCAATGTTACTGATTTGTGTATTTTAGTCCCAATCTAGGTAACCAGAACCTAGAGAATGAGCTTGTAATGGATGATGTAGGCATTTGGCATGTGCATTGTGAGGACGAAAGATAGCATGACAAATAGAAGAACTAGATACATAATATTTTAATTATTGCGAACAATAAAGGTTTTATCTTTTCCTGAATTAGTTTTCTTTTTAATTTCAAGACTTGTTAATTTATGCACTTTAATTTGAATTATTTATTTAATTTGTGATGGTGATAGTGATATATTTTA
This sequence comes from Persea americana, assembly GCA_029852735.1. Lineage (NCBI taxonomy): Eukaryota > Viridiplantae > Streptophyta > Magnoliopsida > Laurales > Lauraceae > Persea > Persea americana. The sequence continues at coordinate 24,863,629 of CM056816.1, forward strand.
TTTTTAACTCTCAATTTGGAAATCGAAGGGCACCAGGTTTCGGGACGTGCCATTTATAGCCATTCATGAAAAATAACGTGTGGAATCCAAAACTCCCTGGTGTATTTAGACCCAACCGGTGTGCACGAAGGACATCAAGACGTACTATATAATATAAACAAGCAAGATTGTCGCTAGAAAATACGTAACTAGGCCAAAAGCCTCTACTTAAGTGTTGAAACCCTAAGTACACAATCCCTGTAATACCCCTGAACTTCAAAAGGGGTTAGGAATTTTGTGTTTATTCTAAATTAATGTTTTTCTTTTGAATTTGTTATTTGGGGCCCTATTTATTTATGATATATGAGACCCATTGGTTATGTGGATTTAATTACCAAAGGTGGGTGGGTCCCAAGTTTTTATTTTCTAAAATATTATAAGTTCTATTAGGATTTAATGTTTTAAGTTGTTAGAAATTGTGGGTCTTGTTCATTGCTTAGAAGGCTTAAGTTGTTAGAATTCGGTGTAAGTTGGAGGGACCCATGAGTTTAACCTAAGAGGCCTTTTAGTAAAAAGAGGTGGGACCCCATCTTTCTTGTAGTAGGAGTGCTCAACACCCATATAAGTCTAAGAGGAACCTGCACATACCTGATTAGGTGATCTATACGAATTGGGAAGTGAAGTTTCACTCCAACTGCAAGTCGATGGGAGAAAGGAGATCCCACGTCTTATATACATGTCGCATACATGAGAGAACTCATCACACAACCTACCTTCTCTCACTTTCTCTTGCTTCCACTTACATACCTCTAGAAACACTAATTCTTAGGAGAACTTAGGAGAAGAAGAGACAACCAGTAGTAAAGAGCATTTTCCCCATTCATAGTGAGCCTTCATAGCATAATCAAAGGTATGTAGATTCTCAGAAATCTGTTTGTGCACATAATTCTAACTGATGTTTCCTTAAATTAGGAGCCCCACATGTCTCAAAGTAATTGTATATGATGTCGATTACTGTTTGTAAATCTGATTGGGTGTCTGGGACTGAATTTATTCTAACAACATTTGAAGTTAGTGTAGCAGTTCATCACTGTCCACATGCCATTGTGCATAAGAAGTTGGAAATCCATATCTCTGGCCTAGAAATTCATACCAGTGCATTCACATTGTTAGAAGTACTGTTAGGACTTAGGATGCAATTGCTACTCAAAAGTACCCAAAATCTATTAAGAAATAATGACAGAAATTGGGAATTTCAGATTCCAAACTGTCTTGGAATGGTTTCATGCTTTTTACTATGGGGTCCACATGCTTGATAAGAGATCAGGTCCGACCATCTGAAGGACCACCCTTGGGCGACCCTTGTGGTTCAGTCCCTTTTGGGTCGGGCACAGTTGGGCCCACAGATATGTCGGTGAGAAAAACCACTCACGTGATGAAGGATTGCTGTCAGCTGGAGGTTCCCTTGGGCTTAGAATTCTGGAAATTTGGTAAAAAAGGACTGTTACTGATTATTTTATATAGGTAAGGGTTGGAGATAATCATAAAATCCTACTTGTTAAAAAGTGTAAATAAACCCCTGTTGCCTTTGGTATGTACAGCTGAACTTCATTGGGACTCTTCCAATTAGTTCAAATTATCCATAAATTACAAATAAGGGCCTGATTGTTCATGGTTATTAGTTGTTTCTCTTAACTCTTGACTGCATTTGTGAAGAGTAGGCTTGGCACAGCCCTGGATCCTAGATTGAAATAGATCAATCTTCAATGGGATTGAACAATTCTTGGATTCTGCAAACTTAGAACACACTCACGATCAATAGATCAATCTTCAATGGGATTGAACAATTCTTGGATTCTGCAAACTTAGAACACACTCACGATAATGGGAAACACCATATTGAAAAGAAACTAAGGAAAATTCTTGATTAATTGTAATAGGCATGTCTTACAATTAAGAGTTGATCATCTCCTATAGTTTAGTAGACTTGATCCCTAAGCAACAAAACTTTCTATATTTGAATAATCTTAATTAAAATAGATAACTAGCTAATATTTTTTTTATAACAATAAAATCTTATTTCACCAAACCCAAAAAGGGACAAAACACAGTGACTAATATTAATCCTCATCAAATAATAATTAGAAATAGGGATATAATTAGAAGTCCACAGTAGCTCTTAGTCCAATTGGGCCTGCAGGCTGAACCCAATGGATCAGGTTGACCAATTGGGTCAATGGGCTGGCCCAGTTTTCTTCTTGGACCAGGCCTTTTCCGTACTGCATCAGTTCTCTTAACCCCAACATGAACAGTAGAGACTACATGATTGGAAACATTATACACTGATAAATCTGAATTCATAGCGATAATATTCAATTACGATACTGTTTATGACCATTGGACGCCGCCTAGATCCCTAGCACATACAAAGGCCATGATATAATGTTTATTCCCCGACTAACAGATGACGCAACACGTGAAAGGGAGAATAGAATAGCCAAAGGACTTAGGGTAGGATGTCTAGGTCTCACACCAAAGAGAGGAAGCAACTCATGATAGGAAAAATGAACTTTCATTCAATTGTAATATGTCCCAAATAGAAGGGATTACATTTCTTATATAGTTTCAGCCTAAGCTCTAACTTGGAAAACAAGTCATAAATTTTTTTTTTTTTTTTTTTTTTGAAGTTTAGAAAACAAGTCATAATTGAATTAGAAACTATCTAATTACTACTAAATCGCAATTACTAAAATCTAAGAAAGCTACTAGAATGTAGACAATTGGAAACTGTTGTTGGGGATTCCGTCGCTACTGGGCCTTGTGGGACGTGGGCTTTCTAGTATAGACATTTAGGCGAGGCATAGTAATCTGTCTTGCAACAGCTCTCCCTGGCTTGGAGAAACTCAACTCCGGCGAGTTATCGGCTTAGCACCTCTCGTACAAATCTAGATTAAGTCTCTGAAAGTTTGTAGCAGTGATCCATGTAGACTCAGAAAAAGGTCTTCCTTTCCACTTGACCAAGAACTTGTGAAAGCCGCCATTCTTTGTTGATACCAAATGATCATCAAAGACATCTTGAACTTCTTCGCGGGCAGGTGGAACCACGGGAAGCCTGATATCTCGTTCTTCAAATGATTCATTTGGATAATGCCCATGATAAATTGTGAGATCTTTGACATTAAATGTGGGAATTGATATTCATATTTTTAGCAGAAGATCGAGCACACAAGTATTGGAGCTAATTTTCTTCAAAATCTTGAACGAACCTACACTGCTTGGGTGTAATTTCTTGTAAGTACTTGTAGGGAACCGTTCAGGCTTCATTTTGATGCATCTTTGAGTGTCCCCATGCTGTTTATTGTTTTCATTACTTTAGGCAATTTGTTGCAAACCTCATCATGAACGTCCTTCATGTGCCCGTGTGAATCGTTCAGATTCCTGGCTAAGCCTTGCTTCAACTGGTAAAGGACTTAGATCAATAGGAAGACGTGGCTTGACTCCTGTAACAACTTCAAATGGCGATCTTCCTGTTGTTTTGTTTACAGAGTTATTGTAGATAAACTCTGCCATGGGCAAAATAAGATCCCATGAAGAGATCTGTTCTGTTTATAGAGTTATTGTAGGTACTCTGCCATGGGCAAAATAAGATCCGATGAAGCAATGTGGACTCCGACGAGACATCGAAAAAGATTCCCCAAGCTTCAGCTGACGACCTCAATTTGGCCATCGGTTTGAGGATGGTAGGCACTTGAATATAAGCTTAGTAATCATGTGACAAAGTCTTCGAGAAAAAAGCTCATGAATTTAGTATCTCTGTCAGACACTACAGTCTTTGGAAGATCATTGATAAGAGCTTAATTGTTTGCAATTAGAGCCCTAATATTTGATTTATCTTGTGCTAGTCATGGTTATTTTATTTGATTTTATATGGTTTTTGTTAATTTTTATGTAAAGGTCAAAAGGAGTCAAAAAGAGAAGAATTCATAAAGAGTGACAGCGGCCGTGAATCACTAAGAAGGGTTATGGTGGGTCCCAAACAAGCTGTTTCAGATTTCAAGACTACTTTCTAATTCTTTGGGAACTCAAAATTCAAATTAGAAGGAAAGAATTGGAGAAGAAGAAAGCATAATCAAATAAGGAAAGTGAAAAAGGAAGGAAAAGATGAACTCCAAGTGTGTTACAAGCCCAAAAGGGGCCCACATCCATTGCGAAGAGCTGAATTTCAGAATTTGGAAAGTCTTATTCAAGTGGAGCATAAAAATACAGAAGAAAAGGAGAAAAAGAAGGAAATTTCAAAGCAAGATTCCAAGCCAAGTTAGAAGTTCAAGAAGGGGGTCCCACAATCAATGTTGCACGCACCATATGGGCCCACTTTTATGTCCAAAGCTTCAGATTTAATTCCTTGTAATTAAAACTCAGATTTGTGGGTCCATGTGAGGAACTTTCAAGAAGATATAAGTGGGATCAGATTTAGAAAGTCTTGTTTATCAAGAAAGAAGATTCCTTTTCTATTTTAATTAGGAAGCTTACTTGCAAAGTAAGTTGGAGATCTAATCATTCAAGGAAACAAGCCTAAAAAGGAGGAGATTCTTCACTAAAAAAGGAGCTGTTGCAATAATTATAAAAGGGAAAGCAAGAGGTGGACGTCCAGACCATATACCCGCTACCACTCACACAAGCCACAACAGTCGTACAACCATCTTTGGAACAACTTTGGAGAGCATTGTGGAGGAGGAAAAACTGGATGCTGGCCGAATTCTTCTTCTTCTTCAATCTTCAGAGTTCTTTCTATGACTTCATTTTTCATGTTATTTTAAATTCCAAACATGAGTAGCTAATTTTTTTAGGGCAAGGGTGTAGTTGAAACCCTAGCCTAGTTCTATGTAGTCTCTTTTTGGCATCTTTTAATTAAGCATTCAGTTTTATTAGTTGAGATTCTAAACCATGTTTTTAAATTATGACTTGTGTATATGCCTTGCCTACCATGTTATGTTCAATTGAATTTAAAAGTAGCTAACTTATGTTCGATTGATCTTGATGATTAAGCATCTAGGGTTTAGAACCATGAATAATCTAAGTGTATGCCATCCTTAGACTCATGCATTTATCATTCCCATTGTTTTTATGCATTATGTGTGTTTTGACTAGGACATATGCCATGCTTAGTTTTTACAACATGATGAACAATTCCAGTAGTATGCCACTCATGAATTAGGTTTAGGGGAATTATAATCTAGACGCATATGCCATAGTCTAAGTTGATAGATGTCACTAATAATTCTAATTTTTTATTGAAGGGTAATAAGGGACATACATAGGATTGGGTAGGGGAGTAGATGAAACCCTAGTTCAGTTATTATTACTGTTTTTCAATTCTAATACTAGTTGTGTGTTTTAGATTATTTTCCATTTAGCTTTTGATAATTTAATTTACTGTTTTTAATAGTTTAATTCAACATTTCATCATTCAATTGTTCTTTTAAATATTCTGATTTTTTGTTGCTTTTGACATTATTTTATCACCAAGTCTTTGTGGGATCGACCTCGTACTTACAATCATTAAATTACATAGTGAGCTTGTGCACCTGCGAGTTTTAATTGTGTGCATACCATGGATGAAAATAGTGGCCGCTATGCTACATCCGATTTATCGGCCGCCGCACCCATAGCGGCCGCTACGTCCGCTATGGGGCCGCTACGGCCACTACAAGCCCGCTACGGACCGCTACGACCGCTACGGGGCCGCTACGGGGTGAGAAAAATTCCTACTTTTCAATTTTTTTTTTTTAAATGCATAATAAGACTTATTTCTTTTCTTCTTCTCTTCAAATAACATTTCTACACAACTCTTCTACCCTTTTATTTTTAAAAGAACACCAAAAAGCACATGATCTTGCCGAATTACAGTCGATATAGAGAGTTCTTCTCTAAGTACATCCTATTAGACACCCCCTTTGGTAGATGTATTTTTTTCGCTAGGTACTCTTAAGTCTTGATTTCATGACATAGTTTTTTCTTTTCTGAGCCTTTCATTAGTTTCTAAGTTAGCATAACCAAACAACATGAACACATGTGAAAAAAATGATCATTACTATTATTTTCTATTTATACAGCAATACAGGACCTCATATAGTGAGGGGACAGCTACGCCCCTTACCTTAGTTACTTTTGCAAAAAAAATACATTTTCTCTCATTTTCCAATATTCTAGATTTTCTAGAATTTTTTCATATTTTTTTGACGATTTTTCCAAATCGCACCGCTACGCCGCTACGTATCGCCCGCTACGTAGCGTTTTGGTGGCAAGCCGCTACACCCACCGCTACCGCTATTTTCATCCTAGGTGCATACTAGTAAGCTTATTTCTAGGTTGCTTGGTGCATACCAACCATGCAGACGAACAATCTCCTTGAATTAAACAGTGGCATTCTTCCCTACGTCTGTTGTGTTAGGACATGGTATAAAGTGTGCCATCCTAGAAAACCTATCCACCACAATAGAAATAGAGTCCAAGTTCCATGTTGTTTTTGGTAAGCCTAGGACAAAATCCATGCTTAGATCTTGCCAAGGCTAATGTGTAATAGGAAGGGGCTGAAATAATCTGGTGTTTTTTTTGTGACCCTTTGCAAGCAGGCATACTCTGCATAGTTCACAAATTCTGGCAACATGTGTCTTAAGGTGGGGCCAAAAGAAGTGATTTTCCACAATTGCTAATGTTTTATCATGCTCTAGATGTCCACTACATCCACCTCCATGTAACTCTCGTAGCACATGCTCGCGGATAGATGTACCTGGTAAGCACAGCTGAATCCCATGAAAAAGATAGCCATCATGTATGGTAAATTTTGGATGGTTAGAAAACTCACCAATGAGAAGATCTTTGTAAATGCATCCAAAGTCATGATCATCGGGATTTCTTTGCAAATTTCTTCAAAACCTGGTACTGTGACAGAAATTGTCATGAGAATGTGAGAACGATGACTTAGGCATCTGCCACTTTATTTTCTGTGACTGACTTATCACGCAAAATAAAAGTGAATTCCTGCATATGCACTCCATTTTACACAATTGGAGCTCATTATCTTGTGTGAGTTCATATGTTGCAAAGCTTCATGATCGAAAGAGCTTGTACTACTGCATAAAATTCCAGGTCATATGGCGAATATTTCTTGTGGGAATCATTCAACTTTTCACTAAAGTAGGCAACTAGACGTCCATCCTGACTTAAGACACCGCCAATACCTACTTTCGAAGAATCACAACTGACTTCAAAGACCATGTCAAAGTCTGGAAGTTTCAAAATAGGAGCTTTGGTCATTTTTTGCTTGATTTGTTCAAATGCTCGAGCGGCTGCCTTTGTCCAATTGAAGTCTCCTTTCTTCATGCAATAAATTATGGGAGTCATAATCAAAGTTACGAAATTCGGTTCGTTTCGTCTGAATTTTCTGAATAATTTCAGTTCGGTGTCTCCACCAAACCGAACACCCCTCCCAGAGATTTCATTCCAAAATTCAGAGCGCTTCAGCCGAATTTCCAAAATTTGAACCAAATTGAGGGAATTCGGACGAATTAGGCGAGATTCCAAAAATCGTCTGATCAAAGTAGGATTGGCTTAAAATTAGAAAAAACTAAAACCAGAAAAGGGGGGTAAACATAATTTTTTTGTAGAGTGACTTAAAAATAGAAAAAAAAAATTGGGGGGGGGGGGGGGGGGGGGGGGGGTGGGTGGGGGAGGTAAACATAATTTTTTTTTTACCTTAATAGTAAAAATGGTAAAAACCCTAACCCAAATGTGCAAGCCCTTTCGTTTGCCTCTTACACTTGATGGAGAATAAATGAAGGAAAACGAGGAGGAAGAACAAAAGGAGACAGCAGCCGAGCCTCCTGCTGCTGCTGCTGCACAGCTTGTCTAAACAAAGAAAAAAATTGAAAGAAGAAGAAGAAGAAGAAGAAGAGAAAGAACAAGAAGAGGAAGGAAAAGAAGCAGCACCTGTTCTTATTGGAGCATTGCTGCTGTAGTTGCTCACCTCGAGTGCCCAACCCAGCTGTTGCTGCCACTGCTGCTCAGGTACTTCCTTCTTTTCTTTTCTTTTTTTACTTTCTCTGGACACTTCAACAGCAGTCAGCTGCTTCTCTTCTGCTGGATTTAAGATGAAGAAGGTGGTGATAACAATCCTTGAACCCTGGACCTCCTGCACGGACACCTAATCATGCAACCAGTGTGGCACAAGGAAGATTGGTCTCTTCTGCTGGATTTCGACAGCTGCCTTTTTAACAGTTCCTGCTGCTTCTTTTGTTCCCTCTCCTCTTTTGGGCTGGGTTGGGTTTAATGCTGGTCTAGGCTGGGCTGGATTGGGCTGGGTTTAATGCTTGTCTAGGCTGGGCTGGGTTTGCTGCTGGTCTGGGCTGGGCTGCTGCTGAAATTTTTTTCCGAACTGCTGTCATTCCCTTTTTGACTGGGCCTTTTTTTTCATCTCCCTGTTGCTGCCTTTCTTCTCTCCTTGTTCCTGCTGCATTTCCTGCAATTGTTTTCCATTTTTCGTTTTTGCTATTTTTCATTTATGCATACACGTACTTGTTTGGTATTGGCATTGAGTTTATTTTGTAGTAGTGTTGAAAATTTACTTTTCTGTGTTGTTTGATATTATATCATGCCAGCTGAAATTGAAATGGACGGTATATCATAATATCTGTTTGTCAATTATCATGACTGAGGTTGGAAAAGTGGTATGCTTGCATCATCAGAGGCTTCAATTTCTATATGTATATCATTACATGTCATATTATGAGTAGATTTAGTATAATAAACTAAATATATCAAATCATAATTTTAAATTTTAATGGTAATCTTATATTTTTCTATATGCAAATATATTTCTCATTTTTATATTTTTTCTGAAACATAAATCTGAAACGTATCGCCGAAATCCCAAATCAGCCTAAATATTTCGGTTTGGAGGCCAAACCAAAATGCCATCCGAAACGAATTTCACAAAACTGGCCATAATGGTGCTGAAATTGCAAATAAATCTCCAATAAAAAGTGGCCAATCCATGAAAACTCCCTACTTCATTAAAGCAACCAAGATTAGTCTAAGGATTACCATAATGATCAAGAGATAGGCTTCGACATGCATTCCTAAGCGACAGATTCAAATAGAAGGTAGAGATGAAGAACTAGTTTAATTATTTTGTTTGTTCCAAAAACATCCAAAGGTTTTGTAGTTTTTTTTTTTTTTTTTCATTTTTATTTAATTATGTTCAGATTGACATTGCTATTCAAAATTTTAAATCTTAAATAAAGAGTTCTTATTAATTAGGTAAATGCCAGGAATTTTATTATGCAAGTGGATATGATACTTTCATAAGTCTCAATGTGGAATTCGAAAGGCCCCTAGTTTCGGGTCATTACAATCCCTAAGGCAAAGCATCAATTTCAAGTGTCAGAACCCTAAAACAAAAACAAGGATACCAAAAACCCAAATCTCACTATGGATCCTTAAATCCACAGTGGTTGACCAACCTAAACCCACAATTAGGTTATGGCCAGCCTTTAGTCCCAGGATTTAATAAAAAAAAATTAGTGAAATTAGGGGAAGCTAACATCATCCCCTTTGGTTCTAAGATGTCCTACAAATGTAACTTGATAAAACAATGATAGAACAAAGCACACAATCAATAAAATCTCAAATTAAACAAATGAGATTGGAAACACCAAAATAAGACAAAACCTCGTAAGATCAAGTGATAAAAAAACCCCCAAACCAATTGACCATTATGAAAAAGGCCTCAAATTACAATGGGAAGTGGTCCTATGGTGTTCAACCAAGGGGAATCCGCAAGGGAACCCACGACTAGCACACATTTTTTCTTCAGCACACATCTCCCTTAGTTGCATCAAATTCAGTGATTTTAAGTCCCATTCCAACTTGTAATTAGGGTTTGAGATGATTTTCAACATGAACCTACAACTAGAACTAGGTTTAGGGTTTTCTAGAATTAAATTGATTAGACACAAAGGAGGAATCATGCATGGTCAATTGATTTAGATCGTTTACTCACATTTGATAGCCTTCCAATTAATGTCTCTAGTTGAGAAAGTGTGCTAAAATCCCAAATTCACCTTGCCCTAGCTGTCCCTCTCTTTCTTCACCTTTCTTCTAGCTTCATGTTGTGTGAGAGAATGTGGTTGGAAATGTGGCAGTATGGGGCTTTATATAGGCTTGGTTTGGGCTCTTGAGCTTAATTACAAATAGGAATTGTAATCCTAGTGAACAGTACCTCTTTCCCGAAATAGTCATCATCAAAGCCTTGTACCAACTATGTTGGAGTCGGCTACACAAATTTTGTTTCTCCATTCCGCTCAATCTTCAGCCAAATCCTCAAATAAGTTATTCTTCATATCTATTTTTACTACCTCCATCCACAACCTCCTTGGCCAACCCCTTCCCCTTGGCGGGCCATCAACCTTCATAGTCAAACTATTCCTTACCGGTGATGTTGCTTGCCTACGTTCCACATCTCCAAGCCATCTGAAACGGGTTTCTATAATTTTATCCCCTACTGCTGCTACCCCTAAATGCTCTCCAAAACGCTCACTTCTAATTTTTTCCTTCCTAGTTTTACCACACATCCACATCAACATTCTCATCTCTGCTACATCTATTTTATGCATATGTTGCCTCTTGATTAGCCAACATTCTTCTCCATAGGTCATAGCTGGTCTAATCGTTGTCCTGTAAAAAATTTCCTTCAGTCTTGTTAGCTTTTGTTGGTCACAAAGCACTCCAAAAGCAAGTATCCACTTCAACCATCCCACTTTTATCCTATGTTCGACATCTTCATCAATCTCCCCATCCTTACTAATTATAGATCCAAGGTAACGAAAAGAATCACTTTGAGGTATCTCATGGTCTTCAATTCCCACAGTAGTTTTAGCTCTTTCTATATACCCACTATAGTTAGAATCCATATATTTTGTCTTTGTACGGCTTATTTTAAATCCTTTGGATTCTAAAGCCTCCCGCCATCTTTCCCGAAATAGTAATGTTACTAAAATAGAAAATTTCATTAAATAGTAACTTCCCAAGATAGAAACTTTCCTGAAATAGTAACTTTTTTCTAGTTGTGTGTGACAGAGAATGAGAGAATGAGCGTCCTATCACCTATCGGCCTGCAATGCTTAATAGACTCTCCAATGCAAGTTTCCTATTACAATTGGCTTTCCTAAATACAGTAAGAGACCAATCCTTCTAACTTCCATTAGTTCTCTTTATAAATTATGACTACAGGTTCGAACTTATGTGCAACATATCTTCTCCTAATTTCTTATTCTTTTTCAATTGGGTTTCCTAATATGACTTGAATAGATATTTTAATGTGATTAGGCTACCAATTAGGATAACCCTAGGCATAAAATAGCCAATATCTTAGTCCTGCGACATTAGTGGGTCCCACAAGGGGCACATCATCGAATATTCAATTTTAATGCATTTTATTAATGGCTGCATCCTAATATTGATTAATTATGATTAATGGACACCATTAAGGAACAGTACCATAACATCAAATTTTAATTATTTATTATTATTTAATTCCGAATTTTTGTTTTAAATAAAAATATTCTTAATTTTCTAATTTTGCATGGGAATTGTTTTCTCATTATTCTTTCATGTACGGAATCTTTTTAATCATTTTAATTACACTACAATTGAGCTATAATGCTATGTAACATGTATGATCATACTATCAATTATAAACTACTCAAAGTGGGGTCAAGAAGGTACATTATTGCAGAGTCCGTTATTATTATTACTAAATAATAATATCAGGTTAAATCTCGGTTCAGGTCCTTACATTCTTTCCAACTAAAAGAAATTTGGTTCTCCAAATTAGCTTTAGGCAGGTACAGAGACACTATAATCTAGATGCTCCTCATAAAAAGGTCTCAGATCATCATGATGTTCTTCCTCAAATAATTCCCCCTTGCCATATGACAGCTCGCCACAAGAAAGAAAGACCACATGGCCAAACATAGTAGTCCACATTGGGAAACTTACTTGTGTGGGTCCTAATGTCACCTTCAAATTATCTCACATATGATCTTACCATTGTACTCCCATGGTCTATGCAATAATACATGTGGCACATCCATGGATTCACCAAACCCAATTGTGATACTTGTCACCAATGTAGAAAGGAACCAAGCAAAGGGAAGTGACATTTATTTCATTCCCTTTCTTGGACCATGACAGCCTGTAAGAGTTTCAGTTTCTCATATGACAATTTTACTTTGTCAACGGTGCTTTTGTTGACAACATTCCCGTAGCTACCACTATCAATAATAAGATGGCATTTTCTATTCTCCACAGTACATGTAGTGTGGAAAATGCTTAAGCAGAACCACTCATCATAAGTAGGGACCTTTGTTGTCATGAGGGTCTTTTGTTATCACGGAGTTCATCCATCACCACAAATTATGTCATCATCCCCTACCAGATCTTTATCAAAGATCGGCTCACCACAACTTATGTCATCACCACCACAAGTTGCTCAAAAGTCATAACTACAACGGTACATTTTTTTTACTGATCAGTAGCTAAGAAAAACTTAATTAAAAATAAAGAAAGTGTAAAGTATAAAAGAAAGAAAAACATATACAAAGCCTACACCCAACCATCACAAGACGGATGTGCTTATTGCTAAGCCAAGTGACAACTCTTGTGAACCTCCACTTCCAACAGACAGAAACTGTAGTAAAAAAAGGACAAACCAGTGCCATCCACTCATCTTTTGCCAACAAATCCACCAACTCACTCAAACTTCTACAAATGACCTGAAAGCTAACAAACAAGAGTAGCGCTCTTTAAATCTCCCATTTTTTTTATTTTCCATCCTCCGTGGACCTAAATTATTCTTCACCGCCATCCTATTGCATTCCTCAAGTCCCCTACTATGATCAATTGAATCTTTGTTTAAAAATTTGGAGTGCTTCCCTAATCCCCAATGCTTCTGCTTCATTAAAATTCCATCAATCATAAGAACGTGCAACAGACCTCCCCCTCTCATTCCATAAAATCCCGCCAATGCCAGCACAATTTACCTTTAGCTTCTCCATCCACAATGGGCATTGACGACCCTCTAGGCGGTGGCATCCATTGACCTTCCCCTGGCATCGCCATTTGCCAGTTCCTCTTGATGTTCGATCTGTCAACTCATTTGAATCGTTTCCTTGCCATCGCCCAATGAGCCATTCAAGCTTTAATCAAACCTCTTCAGTCTCTTTCACTTACCCATTGAAGAATGAAGACTATTATTCCTCTCATTCCATAAAGACGGAGTCCCATCCACATTCAGTAATTATCCATTAATGGTTTTTTCCCTACCCACTCATCTTCCCAACAAATGGACTCTAGAACCATCTTCAACTGAAAAATGGTTGTCCTCGCATTGGGCCCACCTTCCCTGAATTTATTCAAATTTCTCCACACACTAGACTCCTCGGATCTAGGGACTCTACCATAAGTACCATTCCCCCTCCTTCCCTCCATCCCAGTACAATATACATACCTCTCTGCAAGGGAGCTTCTCCATAGAGCTTCCGTCTCCTCACCAAATCCCTAGCACCATTTGCTTTAGAGGTCCCAATTTCTTCTTGTAATTTTTCCCAATCCCAACATCCCTTCTGTTTTTATTTTGGATACATCTTGCTAGTTCACCAAGCATGCCTTTCTTTTCCCTCCCAAATAAGAAACTTTGTTGTCGCTTCTTCACCTTTTTTGCCATTGCTGACACCATTTTAAAAAGAGAAAGATGGTACCCCATTAAATTTGCTAAAGCTGCCTTGACAAAACAAGTGTGGCTGATCTTCTGACGGTCTAAATTGTTCATACGAAGGCCCCTATACAGGAAAGAATTAACCCCATGACTTCCACATCAAATGATCCTAACCATTTTATTAGGCTAACTTTCATAGAATTCACAAAACTTCAGCTACAGATTTCTTGAAATTTGCAACAATTTCCAAACAGCATGACAAAATAATACTACAATAACAGTATTTTGTTTGACAAAACTGAATTCTGGAAGTATTCAAATCTGTAGATATTCTGCCCTGGATGTAACCAAGGGCCCTAAAGGTAAAAACATATAAAACACTAAACAGTGCAATGTTTTTCTCACCTGGATACAATATTGGCCGACTGAAACAGATCACCATGCCTAAGTTCAGCAATGACCCGCAAACGACTGATTCATGCCAAAAATAAAAGAAAGAAAGAAAGTATTAAAAAAATAAAAGCTGATGTGAAGCCCAACATAGAACAGTATTGAAACTACAGGCCTGACCAGAGAGGAACTAAGAAGCACAAGTGTAGACCAAAACGCAGAACGACATAAAACCTGTATCTAGTGAAGGTAGTCAGTACTGATTGGAAGTCATCAAGACCTGCATGATAACCCTCTCGATTTATGGCATTCACATCCCTTTCTTCCGGCTTAGGTGACTGTTCAGCTCCTTGACGCCTCTTTTGCAGGTAGCACTCTTGCAGATCATTGAACTGTCGTAGTAAACCAGAAAGTTGTCAGATCACACAACACAAAAAGATACCAAAGTAATGGCCTCCCAAAACAATGGTCTTCTGCACTTTTCACAAAAAATAAATCTAATTTACCAACAGCAATATTTATAATTTGTGGGGCAGAAAGTTCCCTGATCCAAACCATTGATCTGATGGATAATCGATTGCCCAAGCAACAAAAATCTTAGACCGAATAATCCTGTCCATTTTGTTATAAATGGATAATCGATTGCCCAAGCAACAAAAATCTTAGACCGAATAATCCTGTCCATTTTGTTATAAAATAACAATTATGACAGAAAATTTAATAATTGACACATAGGAGATAAAAAAAAGGGATTGTCATTTCACAGCACAAGCACACTACACACTAGATCTTCACGAAGAAATAGAAAACTAGGGTCCATAACAATTGACACTCTAATTGAACAAAATCATAGGCTACATTCTCAAAGTGGGGAATTACTTTGTGATCAAATATCATAACAAGAAATAGTGGAAATGCTAATTTATCTAACTATCACAAGGCCTGAAATCTCCTATGTTGTAAGTCAATTCATGCATGCCCCAAGGATCGATCATTTGGCTATTGTTCACAGAATTCTCAAAATTTAAAAGGAACACCAGGGCAAGGTATCTTGTATAAATCCCATGGCCATATGAGAGCACGAGCAAATACTGATGGATCCAAAACAGATAGCACATCTACCATAGGCTATTGTACAATAATTGGTGTAAATCTCATTTTATGAAAAGCAATAATTAAGTCGTAGTTGTAAAATTAAGCTCTGAAGCCAACATACTCATGGTTGAGTGGTGTTTGCACCTCGATATCACACACATATCCAGGGATCGATCCCGGGGTCTTCAAGTTGGTAGTATCACTCCTGGCCATATAAAGAAAAAAAAATTTGAGCACTGAAGTTGAATATCAAGCCATGGCTCATGGGTGAATCCTAAGGGACCTAAGTGATGGAAGTTTCATTTCTATTTCAACGAGATCAAGTCCTTAGTGTCTCATTTCCATGGTGTTTCTTTATGTGGTGAGGTATGCAAATTGGTTGGCAGATGGATTGGCAAAACAGGGGATTGACGAAGCTCCTAGGGAAGTTTGCCTTATGTAATGGTTATTGTAGGGCACGTCTCTTGCACCCAGGATGTTAATGGGCTATTGATGTGCTTTTAAAATGAAATAAATTTACCTGTTATATCTAAAAATATAATCTTGCATGCTGCCCCAAGTTTTATATTGTCCTCCAAGTCTATTGGGCTCGTGACCAAATATGGTACCTTGGCAATAACGAATATTGATTGTTATAGTATGACTGAGAAGTTTGGCTAGAACTTTTAATCATGGCTTTAAACATATATTGGTTAGGTATGGTTATTAAGCTATGACCATGGAATGTAAAATCCTGGTGAAGCAGAATTGGTATGCACTAAGCAACCTAGAAATAAGCTACTAGTATGCACACAATTAAAACTCGCAAGCGCACAAGATCACTATGTAGTGTAGTGAATTATAAGTACGAGGTCGATCCCATGAAGACTTGTGACAAAATAATGTCAAAATTAACAAAAATCAGAATATAAAAAAAAACAATTGAATAATGAAAGGTTGAATTAACTACTAAAAAAAAAAAAAAAGAGTAATTTAAACTATCAAAGCTAAAGAGAAAGTAATCTAAAACGCGCAACTAGTACTAGAATTGAAAATCAGTAATAATGAATGAACTAGGGTTTCATTTACTCTCCTAACCAATCCTATGCATGTCTCTTATTACCCTTTAAGAAAAAATCAGAATTATTAGTGACATCTATCAACCTAGACCATGGCATATGCGTCTAGATTACTATTCCCCTAAACCCAATTCCTAAGTGGCATACTACATGAATTGTTCATTATGATGCAAAAACTAAGCATGGCATATGTCCTAGTCAAAACACACATAATGCATAAAACAATGGGAATGATAAATGCATGAGTCTAAGCATGACATATGCTTAGATTATTTATGGTTCTATACCCTAGATGCTTAATCATCAAGATCAATCAAAATTAACTTAGCTACGCTTAAATTTAATTGAACATCACATACTTGGAATGGCATATACACAACTCATCAATTAAAAATATGGTTTAGAATCTCAACTAATAAAACTAAAATATTAATTAAAGAATGCCAAAAGAGACTACATAGAACTAGGCTAGAGTTTCAACTACACCCTAGCCCTAAAAAGTTTAGCTACTCATGTCTGGAATTGAAAACAAAATAGAAAATAGAGCCATAAGAAGAAAACTAGAAGATTGATGGTGATTGAAGTGGACGGCCAGCAGCTTGTTCTTCTTTTCCTCGCTCCAAAAGCTCTCCAAGATGCTCCAAAGAATGCTCCAAAGGTGGCTGTACGGCAGCTAAGGGTTTTGGGATGATGATGGCTAGTTTTTGTGATGATATGGTGCTGAAATAATGGCTGGAATTCTGCTGGACGTGGCTGAGATGATATGGCTGAATTAATTGGTTGTCCAACCCCTTTTCTTCTTTATATAATTGTTGCAACAGCCCCTTTTAGCAAGTAGTTCCCTTGTATGATTAAATCTCCACCTTACTTTACAAGTAAGCTTCCTAATTAAAATAGAATAGGAGTCTTCTTTCTAAATAAACAAGACTTTCTAAATCTGATCCTACTTGTATTTTATAGAAAGTTCCTCACATGTGGCCCACCAATCTTAATTTTATTTAAAATAGATTAAATCTGAAACTTGAGAATAAAAGTGGGCCCATATGGTGCGTACAATGACTGTGGGACCCCCTTCTTGAACTTCTAACTTGGCTTGGAATCTTCCTTTAAACTTCCCTTATTTTTCTCCTTTTTCTTCTCCATTCTTGGGCTCCACTTTTACTTGAATTGAACTTTCTAAATTCTGGAATTCCACTTTTGCAATGGCTGTGGGCCCCCCTTGGGCGTGTAACCCAAGGTTGGGTTTCTTCTTTTTTCTTCTTTGATTAGAATTTCTTTCTCCAATTCTTTCCTTCTTTGATTTGAATTGTAAGTTGTCTAAAGAATTAGAAAGTAGTCTTGAAATCTAAAATAACTTGGATGGAGCCCACCTTGGTCCTACTTGATGATTCACGCCCATCACTCTTCATGAAATCTTATCCTTTTGACTCCTTTTGACCTTTACATAAAAATTAACAAAACTATGTAAAATCAAATAAAATAACTATGACTAGCACAAGACAAATCAAATATTATGGCTCTTATTACAAACAATTAAGCACTTATCAAGAATATATGGGAGTGTGTGGGGAGGTTTTTTTGGGGGGACGGGGGGGGCGGGGAACCTTCAATAACTAATCAAGAATTAGGAAGTTACCCAAAAATAAAAGGCTAATAAAGAGTAAGGATCTTCCAGCCTTGAAGATTTTGCAACATCCAGTGTCCAACTCCCATTTGATCATGGTTCAAAGTCGCGGTATCGGTTGGGCCAAAGAACCAATACGGTATTGGTAACGGTCCGTCGTGTTGTTAATTTTTTTTAGTCCAAAAAAATTTTCAAAAAAATCCAAATTATTATAAACTGTTGAAAATATCGATCCCCCTAAGTCATGACATCCTATATCATTGTTTTGTCTGAAACAAATGAATATATTAACTTTTACGATTTTTATCTTTGGTTCATCCTTATAGTTTATAAATCCATCATGTAGTGCACAACTAAAACCCCAAATCCAATCACATAAAAAAATCTTTTTATATTTAAGAGAAGGGCATCTATTTTCAGTGATTTTAGATTTTTCATTACTGTATCATATTAGAAGGGTACTAGTAGAATAAAATGTCTGGATATTTAATTGATTTTTTTAAATATTTTATTTGGATGTTTATGAGTAATCAATGTGACTTGTGGGCCAAACTATTATTTAATTAAAATTTATTGAGCGACCATGTAGGAGGGGAATTTCTTTTGGGTGGGGCAATTAGAAAGGAGCATTTTATAGTTTGGCTTCAAGAGAGGGCATTAATGGTTTGGATTTTAAATTATAAAATTCACCAGGGACCATTTAAGAGGAGGCCTGTTTATATTTAAAATAGCGGGCCACAACAATGGAATGGAACCCATCATGACTTATTGTGTGGAATAGTGGAAGACTCGCGCCATGGGAGTCAAACCAAAGACAAAAAAAAAAAAAAAAAAACCCTTCAAAAGGGTTTCGGTCATTTTGCCGACAGAAATGGGAGCAGGACTGCAAGAGCGGGGAGAGGGAAAAGAAACGGGTAAAGAGAGGAAGAAAGGGGAAGAAGAGAAGGAGAAGAGAAAGATAAAGGAGGGGAGGAGAAGAGGAAGAGAAGAAGAGAAAGTGGCAGCAGTGATTCATGGCTGCAGCACCAACGGCACCAAGCGGCACCGTCAAAGCTATGGCTTCCAGGTTCAGTTGTATGCATGTTTTGTTCTCTTTCTTCTAAAACTGCATGCTGGTTTTTTTTTTTCCTCCTTTTCTCTGCATGTATCATCTCCCCTTTCTCTTTTGTTTTTCCTTTTTCCCACAAGTTTTGGCCGTATCGGCTGCTACAACAAATGCAAATATCGGTCGTAACAGCCGACATTCAACCGAGAAAATGGCGATATTGACCGTGACAAAACCGAGACTGCTATAATAGAAAAATATAGTCGCGGTTCGGGCCAATACGAAAAAATATCGTCACGGTTCGGGCCGATACCGGTTTGTATCGGCCGATACAAACTGGTATCGGCCAATATTTTAAACCATGCATCAGATCAATTGCTTGGATCACCAAACTATAGGCTCCACATTTAACTGGATTCTAAACCTCAGTTCACTAGGCAAAAATTCTCTATAAGAAACAAAATAAATGAGCTAAGCTTACATAAATTGAACCAGATCCAGTTACTAACCTGCGTGTGGACTCTCCTTTTTCTTGCCACAGCTAGGCCTGATTGAGTCAGAACATTTTGTGGCTCTGAACCACTGAAAGCATCTTTTCTTTGGTGTCCTGGGGAGCTTCCTTGAGATTTCACATCAACTTTCTTGTTCTGAAAATTTCTCGAATATGTTCCACCGTGCGCACTACGAGCACTTGAGATGAGGCCACTATTGTGTTTATCAATAGGAGAAGGCCAAACTTTAGTTGCCATCGGATCATCAAGCATCAGCAACTTCATTGAATATCTCTCCCTCGCTCGATATAACTCTATTCGATGTCTTTCTACGGAATTTATATCCTCTTTGATGTACTGGAGATCAGTTTGTACCTACAGAGGACCCCAAAAGTAGCAATTTGCAAATTATGTTACAGGTTACACAAAAAAAGGGTTATATGGTGTTAGCTATGAAACAAATTGTGAGATATAAGGATCCAATCTAGCTCCAAAGAAATGGGATTTATTTCTCCTTCTTCTATTTTGATCCATAAAAAAAGAATTATATGGCATTAGCTACAAACCAAATTGAGAAATTTATGGATACGATCTAGTTCCAAAGAACTGAAATTCTGAATTTCAATTTTTTTTTTCTTTTTGAGTCTTGAGTAGCATAAAATTTGTTCAAAAAGTCAAAAAACCAGAAATCAATTCATAAGACAATAGCATAGTTATACCATAATGAAGAGTATCATGGTTTCAAACTACAGTCTCAGTGACCGGAATGGTGGTAGATGAAACCTGTACATTATGATTGAAGCATAAAACTTTGTTCAAAAAGTAAAAAATCCAGAAATCAATTCAAAAGACAATAACATAGTTATACCATAATGAAGAGTGTCATGGCTTCAAACTACAGTCTCAGTGACCAGAATGGTGGCAGATGAAACCTTTACGTTATGATTGAAACAGTTATTGGTTGGACAGAGTTCTGTCATGCAACTGCTTCAGATCTCATGAAAAACATCAATTTTAGAGTATCTAAGGGCATTCTAGACATAAAGATAACCATTAAAACAGAAAAAGGGGTTTCAGGGTTTCAGGCAGACTCAATATGACATCATGTTAGTTCTGCAAGAAACATCATAGCTGTCACTAAAAAATGGGTTCCTTCATTCCCAAGGGGAACAGTTTTGTTCCAAAATACAAATCATGCTATATAGCTGTTTCATCAAGTTCTAAGGATCAATTTACTGTTATTCAAAAAAAAAAAAAAAAAAGAAAAAACAATTTCGAAGGATCACTTAACTGAATCAAAAGTTTGTGGATGAGAAGCATCGTTAAGGTATGAACCAATGCAAGTTTGAAAATTCTAGGAACAATAGGATGGCTATTCATTAGGATGTGCATTAAGGGCAGTTTAGAGACCACAACCACATTAGACTGAATACATTCTGCCTTTTCCCCATGCCAATTTGATATCAGCATTGATCAACAGTATGAATTTGACCAGGGTAGGACAAGCAATATCCCACTCATTATGGGTTATGATTTCCATCCCATCCCAACCCATGACAGAGGTGGTAAAATTCCTTTCTCCTGGACATTCCTGTTTCTCCTGAATATTGACAGAATTCTATTACTTAACACATCTATTCCATATTAAAGCAAACCCATAACAGAAAATTGGATGTTAAGGCTGCACAAAAAACAATAATTAAAGTTTATGAGATCAACCTCATTCAGCTCATCAAGTTTCTGCTTCTTCAGGCACTGCAAGAAATCAAGCAGAATCTGCATGTTTGTCTCAGCTTCTTCTTGTTCCATCTTTCTTTTCTTCTCTGAAAGGAGAGATAATATGCTGTCTAGCTCTTTAACTGACACTTCACAACCCTGTCTAAGGAACACAAGCAAACGTCACATTAAAAGTCCTTTCCAAGACCATCCTCGAATTTTAGAAGCAGATTTCAATAGGATGGGAATGAAAAATTATTTGAAATTGTGTAATCTCTGCTGGAAGCAATGATCCAGATATCAAATATTAGGAAAAAAATATGTATCATGTCATAGTTCAAAAGATGAATAGGCACAGGGTCTAAGCTAATGTTTTGAAGTGAGAGTTTGAAACATTAATATCATAAGGCCTATAATCAAAGGTTTAAATACTAGTCTCCCTACAAAATATATTAAACAGAAAAGAAAAATAAAAAACTGCTTCCTTTCTCAAATGATAATATATTAATCCAAATCCCAACTCCCAACACACACCTCCCCACGAACCACCATCCCCCCGCCGCCCCCCCCCCCCCCCCCCCCCCCCCCCCCCCCACAAAACAAATAATAATAATAATAATAATTATATAAAAAAAAAAAAAAAAAAAAACTCTCTTTACAAAAAGGGAATAGAATAATTCCACTGTGGCAGGGCTCACAGGGTGGTGTACGTAGAACATCCATTGGCAGCCAAAATTCTAGTCACTTCTCTCATATGAATGAAGTGTTAGCAATATAAGAAGCCATGAAAATGACCTGTTGAAGAAGTGTGCAGAAGTTGCTAATTGTAATATTTATTCTTTGCAGGGAGTAGTCTATGGTGGTTTATTTTTATTTTTTTTAATTTTCTTCTCTTTTTCCTTTTTCCCCCCTTTCCCACATGCCAGGGAACTGGCTTCATTCAAAATAATATATGTGAACATGCAAGCATGAATGTCCATGAACCATTAATCCAGTGGCAAGTGGAGACCAGTTAAATAACAATGGAATTTTGCACCCAAAAAAATCCAACTCTAAACATGCGTTTGTTATTTATATAACTAAAGAATGTCCAAAATCCCTTAGACAACTTATATAGTGACGATTAAGTAAAGAACATAAATAATGTGCCCGAATGAATGAGAAACAGTCAAACTAACTTAATATTCAACAAGCCCTCAAGCTGGAGCATAGATATCAGTTTTCCTAGCTTTTCAACAATTCCAATCATCTGACTCAACAATACTTTAGAGAAGATATCGACTATGAATTAAGCCTTCATAAATTTTGTCTTGCATAAAACGATAATTCACCCATGGTTTTAAAACTCGGCCAACTACATGACTCGGACTCGGCTCTAAGTAAATAAATAAATAAATAAAAACAGAAAAAAAAAAAAAAAGGTTGCTTTTGTAAAAACAGTACAAATAGAGGGAAGGAGCGAGAGGTATTATAGAGTGAGGGAAAGGCTCTTTCGTTGGCAAAAAAAAGGTTGGGAAAGGGTTTCTGGTTTTGGGGTGGAGAGAGAGAGAGATGCTAGCCTCCGGTGCAGTGCTTCATTACTGCTGCTGCTGCAGTGCTGCTGCCGCTGGCCTGCTACTTTTTGCAGTGCTATTGCTGGTGCTGCTGCTGGGAGCCTGGGACTGTTGCAGTGCTGCTGATGCTGGTGCCGGTGCTGTCTGTTGCTCTGCTACTGGTACCCTGGTACGCCGGTCTTCTCTCTCTCTTCTTTTCATTCTTTCTTTATTTTTTTCCTTTTTTCTTGCTGATGTTCCTCTGCTGCTGGTGCGGGTCTGCTTCTTCTTTTATTTTCTCTTCCTTTTTCACTCGGCTGGGGCAGGGGTTGGGCTGGGCTGGGAGGAGGGTTCCTATTTTATTTATTATTTTCTTATTTTTTTTCAAGTTTCTTTGTTCTTAAGTGTTGGATCTTGACTCGGGCAAGTCCCATGGGGCGAAGTCGACTCAGACTTGGCCATCCACGAGTCGGGTCCCAAGTCCTTTTTTTAAAACCATGAATTCACCTCTTGCTGCCTAGTATGCTCATGAAATACTGGATCAGACACTGCATAGCTGCCTAATTATCATAATGCACCAGGATTCAAGTTGGAACCAGAACACCGAGCTCATCCATGAAGTGCCTCAAGCAAGCAAGCTCACGAGTTGCCATAGCAATGGCTCTATACTTGGCTTCAAGACTCGATCTTGCGACAACTGATTTTGCTTAGTTTTCCATGTAACCAAGTCACCTCCAACAAATGTACAATATCATGACATTGACAGCCTATGATTCCCTAGATACGGATATGGACACAAACATATCCAAACACTGATACGGGGAACGGGGATACGACTTCTCACTTTTGAAAATCTAGGACACAGATACAGATACATGTGTCCTTATTTTTTCTTTAGATTATTAGTAGTTCAAGGACTTCTATATAAATAATAGTAACTGCAGGGGCTTCTATGTAAATACCCAAAATATGGGTAATATGATTTATTAATAAATCAGGGAGTGTCGTCCAAAATAGATAACGACAACTTCTCTTCTCTTTTCTCCTTTTTTCCTTCGGCTCAATATTATTTAGTACTTTATCATAAACCCTAGATCTACAAGAATCTAGATGTTCAACTTGACATCAGATGCCTTGGGGGGTTATTAGGACTTGCACCAGAACACATTTGAAGGTCTTGATCTGAAGCTTTTAGGAGTTTTAAGGCATTTCAACCCCGGCCGAACAAGTCAACATGTTCGGCTGGGTCGTGTGATCTGTGTGACAAGTCGGCAATGTTGTCTACTCACAGAAATGGTTGCTAGAGTGTGTGGCAACCATCGATATTCTTTCTGTGTTGGTGTTTGATGGTCAATTACAGTTATTGAGGATCTGGAGTGTGATAAAATCTTTCTTCAAGATGCTGACATCCAGGACATGATCAATGCATTTGATTTCTGTTTGATAAAGGGCTCAAGCAAAAGTGTTAATTCGACAGTTCCAAGGGATGATTCGAAGACAATGATTGATGCTTTACAGACAAGAAGATTAAGGATCTGAAGGTCTCTGTGTGTTGACTTCTGGAGGATCTCGTGTGTCTAGACTGGTTCTTTTTCTTTTCGTCTTTTTTTTTTTTTTTTTCTCCTGATGATACTGCTGACCCAAGGTTTATTCTTCTCAAGTTGTGATTGAAACCTGAGTTTTTGGAATGAAGTCCAAACAGCCTGGTGAGGGCTCTACATCCAATGCATCTAATGTCCAACAAATTCCTGGTGTTACTAATCCTAATGTTAGGATCGTCCCAAGTCTTTTCAATGGTACAAGCTATAAAGATTGGGCATATTCAGCAGAATGGCTATTGAGGGATCTAAAAGAATTGGGTATATTACTGGAAGCATTAAAGAACCAGAAAAAGAGAATTCAACATACTCAGATTGGGTATTGGAGAATATTTAGTAATGAATTGAATTCTCAATTCTATGGAAGAGGGAATTGCAGGAAGTTTCAAATATTGTAATACAAGCAAAGAACTCTGGGATTCTATAGAAGCAGCATATCCTCAAAAAACAAAACAATGCCCGTATTCTTGAGTTGAAAAAACAAATTGCAACATTTACCCAAGGAATGCTGTCTATTAGTGATTATTACGCAAAGTTTAGGGCTTTATGGCGTGAGTTGGAACTCTATCTTAGTCCTAAACCATGTTGTGCGAAAAAACAGGCCAAGTTACTGGAAGATATACATGTGTTTGAGCTTCCTGGGGGTGTTAACCCAGAGTATGAAACAGTTTGTTCCCAAGTAACTAGCCAAGATCCCCTACATCCTATTGGAACAGTCTATGCATTGTTGCAAGGAGAAGAAAGCCATAGGAAAACAAGAGCAACTTTAGATCCTACAGTTCATGACCAATCTGCTCTTGCTAGTAATATTGCTACAAATCAGACTGTAAATTCTGCAGTTGGAAATGGTAGAGGTCCTGGTCGTGGTGCTAATCGTGGAGGCCATATGATGTAGCCCGACAAAAGACTAGGACCCGCAGGTCCTGATGGACCATCTGATGGGGTCCACATGATCTTTGATTTGGCAGAGATCCCTATCCTTATCTAAATCAGTAATATTAATTAGTTGCTTAATATGATTGCTTTCTAAATTCTATTAAGACTAGGATTAGGTAATTTCCTATTGTCGGTGTTTTGATTAGTTTAGAAACAGGATGCTCTATATAAACAGGAGATCATTGTTATTCAGCATGCTTTTATTAATCAATTCAATTAACGTGAGTTATTCCCATGAGTTCATGGCTGTGATTGTTGTTTTGTGTGGAATTCCTTTGCTGGATTTGATCAACCTCATCTGAGAGATTGGTCTATTCGATCAAAGATCCGGGGCTACGCGAGATTGGTATCAGAGCCCAGATCCGGTCGCCGGGGAAACGACTGCCTTCCTCAGTTCATCATCGTCCACCCATCTCTTTCCCAATCCACCCGTTAGTCCCTCAATCTCTCCAGCCCCTACACACAGTCACCGCCCTACCCAAAAGCCTGCGCCGATTCCATCGATCCAAAAATCCCAGCCAAAACCAAACTTCCTAAAATCCCAAACCCTAATCGAAACCATCAAGTCCACATTCCCAGCAGACCACCAAACCCAGCCCCATCCACAATCCTTTCCCCGAAACCCTAAAATCCCCAAATCGTCCCCAAATCCATAATAGCTATCCCCACTCCTTCCCATCATCCCAATCGTCCAACTTACCCCGACCGAACTTCACCCTCTCGTTCCATCTTCATACATAGGGAAGAACAAACACACACACACACACACACACACACACACAGAGAGAGAGAGAGAGAGAGAGAGAGAGAGCAACAGAGGAAGAAGAACTGTGTAGGGTTTCGGTAGAAGAACTATGTACGGTTTCGAAACACAGACCCGGCATCTTCCCTAATCTCCAGACAGCGGCCATCAGCCAGTGCTCTCCACTGCATTGTCTTCCCGGCAGATCGGCATCTTCGAAGCAGCCAGAAGCGAGCGCCTCCTGCTTCTCAGTCTCCGGCCTCCACCTCTTCCCTCATTTCTATTGCCCAAACGCCAGCAGCATCGCCAAGTCATCATCGCGCGAAGAGCCTCACCTCTGGCCATCGTCTTCCCACACCCTCTTCTTTGTTTCATCCAAACAACAAGGAACGTGATGAACAATTATCCAAACTAGGCCAAGATATGGATGAGGTAATGGATCGTCTATGCACTGTAGAATCCGCACTTATTGAATTGCAAAATAAACAGTTGGCTGCAAAAGAAGGGTCTTCCGCTTCCTCACAAATACTCACACCCATTCAAACAAAACGGCCTGAGCAACGAGAATCCATGCGTGACTTTGTACAGCGTCTCATCGCTGAATGAGACAACTCCGGTCCCCCAGTTCCACCCCATACTGATGATATCACAAAGAAGGTTAAAATTGATGTAGCTGATTTCTCTGGAGATGTCAATCCGAAAGTTTTTGTTGATTGGCTTAATTCTCTAGAAGATTATTTTGCTTGGTATAGCATGAATGATGAGCAGCGGACGGCCTTTGCAAAGGTTAAGCTTAAGGGTCCTGCTAAAATCTGGTGGTATGGTGTTGAAAATAATGAACTTGCATTAGGACAACCCATTACCAGATGGTTCAACATGAAAGAAAGGCTCAAGAGCAATTTCCTTCCGTCTGATTACATCAACACGCTGCACCAAGAGTTTCTTACCCTCCAGCAAGGCAATCTATGGAAGAATATACAAACAAGTTTCGCGAATATATTGTTCATTGTAATTTGAAAACAGAGGATCGTTTAACTATCCCTAGATTTCAGGTTGGATTACGAAATGATATCAGACGAGAAGTTGTTATGTTTTATTTCACCAGAGTTGATGAGGTATTTTGTAAAGCCCGGAAGGCTCAACATGAACTTCAGTTGCGGAGACGCAACACTTTTCAAGTCGGGTAGTCTTCCACTAGAAGAGGACCTGAACCTACTTTTAATCGTACTCAGACGCAAGATTATCGTCCTCCGCCTAAACCATTCCAGCAACCACCGCAGAGGCCACAATAAGCAATTCAGTCGAGGCAGGCTTTGCCACAGCAGAATCAACGGGTGCAATAGAATCAGAATGATAATCGTGCCCGCGGAAGAATAGATAAAAGAGATATTGTTTGTCATGCCAGCAAACAAAAGGGCCATTATGCAGCTAAGTGTCCACATAGAAATTTATATGCTACTAATGAGCTAGAAGATGAGGAACGGTATGATGAGGAAATCGAGACAAAGCCGTTCAATGAGGAGCCCCAATATGAATCCACAGAAGATCAATTGCATGATACAGAAGCTGATGACGGTTCACCTCTGCTTTTTCTTGACCGTCGTCTGTTAGTAGCTAATGCGAAGGAAGAAAATGAAAACTAAAATCATGCCTCCATTTTCTAGTCAAGAGTCAACTACAAGGGCAAGTCTTGTAACATGATCATTGATGTAGGCGGTGCAATAAATGTTCTCTCTCAAGCAAGGTTTAAAAACCGGACTCGGGACCCGACTCGTTCAGGGCCGAGTCCGAGTCGACTCGCCGAGTCGCATGGGACTCGGCCGAGTCGGGCCGAGTCCTAAAATCAGAGGACTCGGCCGAGTCTCATGCGACTCGGCCGAGTCGCATGGGACTCGGCCGAGTCGACCGAGTCGCACTGTGACTCGGCCGAGTCCCTTGCGACTCGGCCGAGTCCCTTGCGACTCGGTCGAGTCGCATGAGACTTGGCCGAGTCGCACGATTTGAGTCCGAGTCTCATGCGACTCGGCTCGGTATGTGCCGAGTCCGAGTCGACTCGGACTCGGCCGATTTTTTAAACCATGCTCTCAAGAAGCCGTAGAGAAACTCAAGCTACCAACAGTAAAAACATCCAAAGCCTTATAAAGTTGCATGGGTTAACAATTACTCCATTCCTGTACGTAAGCAATGTGTAGTCCCTTTCCGGATTGGCTAATATGAAGATACAATTCGATGTGACGTCATTCCAATGAACGTTACACAAATTCTCTTCGGGCGACCATGGCTACAGAAACTGAAAGTCATTACAGATCATGAGCACAATACTTATACCTTCAACTAGAAAGGATGCAAGATCAGGTTGATTCCATTGCCTGCTAAATCTTCATCATCAACATCTGATATAGCTCTAGCACTTCCTATCTTAACTATGCGGAAGTTTGAAGAAGAAAGCAAAGAGCAGGGCGTCATGTATGCCTTGATTGCTAGGCAAGTTCCAGAAGAATCTCCTAATACATCTGTCCCACAAGAAGTAGAGCCCCTTCTGAAGAAATTTGCTAATCTAGTTCCCGATGAGCTGCCTAAGGAGCTACCTCCATTACGTGATATCCAACATGCCATTGATCTTGTACCGGGAGCTTCATTGCCAAATTTGCCTGCACACCTGATGAGTCCCATGGAGCATACAGAATTAAGAAGGCAAGTTGATGATCTTTTACAACGGGGATATATCAGGGAAAGCCTCAGTCCCTGTGGAGTACCTGCACTCCTCACTCCAAAGAAAGACGGAAGCTGGCGCATGTGCGTCCCTAACGGTCGTGCAATCAATAAATCACAGTAAAGTACCGCTTCCCAATCCCCAGATTAGATGACATGCTGGATTTGATGACTGGTGCCTATATTTTTTCTAAACTTGATATGCAAAGTGGTTATCATCAAATCCGTGTAAGGCCAGGTGATGAATGGAAGACTGCATTTAAAATCAAAGATGGCCTTTATGAATGGTTGGTTATGCCCTTCAGATTAACCAATGCACCTAGTACTTTTATGCGGGTCATGACACAGCTATTACAGCCTTATATTGGGAAGTTTGTTGTCGTATACTTCGAATATATCTTAATCTACAACAAGAATAGAACAGAGCATCTTCATCATCTGGATGCAATTTGCCAACTCCTTCGCCGAGAACATTTCTATATTAATCTCAAGAAGTGCACATTTCTGAGTGATTATGTTATTTTCTTGGGATATGTTGTGTCGGCACAAGGAATTAAGATGGACCCTGACAAGGTTGAAGCAATTCTTGATTGGCCTATTCCCACTACACTCACTAAAGTTCGAAGTTTTCATAGTTGCAAACTTTTACAAGAGATTCATTCGAAACTTCAGTAGTATCATGGTTCCGATCACAGAATGCTTGAAGAAAGGTGAATTTAGGTGGACTAGTTCTGCCACTAGAGCCTTTGAAGACATTAAGCGTACAATCACAAAGGCCCCAGTTTTGCAAATTCCAAATTTTGACAAGGTCTTCGAAGTTGCTTGTGATGCCTCACATGTCGGCATTGAGGGTGTTCTTAGTCAAGAGCGACACCCGATTGCATTTTTCAACGAGAAGCTTTCTGATGCCAAGAAAAAGAATTCTTCTTGTGATTTGGAATTCTATGCCGTTGTACAATCACTTCGTCATTG
Source organism: Persea americana (assembly GCA_029852735.1). Classification (NCBI taxonomy): domain Eukaryota; kingdom Viridiplantae; phylum Streptophyta; class Magnoliopsida; order Laurales; family Lauraceae; genus Persea; species Persea americana. The sequence continues at coordinate 24,893,293 of CM056816.1, forward strand.
GCGGCATTACTTGATTGGCAAAGAGTTTGTTCTTTATTCTGATAATGATGCTTTGAGACATCTTCATTCACAGCAGAAGATCTGTGCCAATCGTGTTAAGTGGAGTGCTTATATACAAGAGTTCAGTTTCAGCATTCATCATACAGCAGGCAAAGATAACTTGATAGCTGATGCACTCAGTCGACGAAAGCATTTGTTACAAACTATGTTTGTTAGTGTACCAGGTTTTGAACAACTCAAGCTCGATTATGCTGATGACCAAGACTTTGGCACTATCTATGCAGGACTCAGCAAAGGGGATCTTGATAAGCATCCCCATTATAGCATTCATGATGGTTTCTTGTTTAAAGGTACACAACTCTGCCTTCCTGCCACATCCATTCGTGAGTATGTTGTCCACGAGTTGCATTCTGGAGGATGTAATGGCCATTTGGGACGTGACAAAACTCTTGCTCTTGTCAGCGACAGGTATTATTGGCCCCGAATGAAGACTACTATTATTCGCGTTTGCGAGAGATGTAGGACATGCCAGAAAGCCAAAGGTAACAAGAAAAACACTGGACTTTATTAGCCTTTCATGTTCCTCATACTCCGTGGGAAGATATTAGCATGGATTTTGTGCTTGGTTTGCCAAAGACTAAACGGAAAGTTGATTCTATTTTTGCGATCGTTGATCGCTTCTCAAAGATGGCTTATTTTATTCCATGTACTTCAACTAGTGATGCCTACAAGGTTGCCAAGCTCTTTTTCAAAGAAGTTGTTCGTCTACATGGCCTTCCAAAGATTATTGTTTCTAATCGCGACACAAAGTTCGTGAGTTATTTTTGGAAGACTTTATGGATGCTGTCCAGTACCAAGCTCAAATTCTCTACCGCTTACCATCCGCAAACTGATGGCCAAACAAAAGTGGTAAACAGAAGTCTTGGACAGTTGTTACGCTGCCTTGTTCGTGATCACATCACAACTTGGGATCAAGCGTTACCTATGGCTAAGTCTGCGTACAATAACTCGATCAATCGGTCTACTGGTATTTCTCCATTTGAAGCCGTGACAGGAGTTCGCCCACGACTACCTATTGATCTTGTACCTTTGCCTGTAAATGCAAGAATTAGTGCCTAGGGCTGTCAAAATGTCACACGACTAGTTAACACGACATAAACCCACACGATATTAACGGGTTCGGGTCACCCCTTAATGGGTTCGGGTCGTTGATGGGTCGAACCCATTAACCCGTTAAATTAATGGGTCATTAACGAATAAACCCAGTAACCCATTACGACCTGATACAACCCGCCAAAAAGCCATGCTGCCAAGTGTGCATCACATTACCATGCAAAAAATCAAAGTGTGGGTGACATGACTTTTGTTCAGTGGAAGTTGCACTTAATCAGAAGAGATACAACATTTACGTAGAAAATGGGCCTAGCCTCAAAACATAAAATAGGGCTCCATGATTAAAAAAAGAGATACTTATTAAGTGTAATGAATATTTTTTTCAAAATTAACGAGTTAACGGGTCGTGTCGTATGACCCGTTAAATAAATGAATTGGGTTCGTGTTTGGTTTTTTGACCCGCTTTCTTAGTGGGTCGTGTTCGGATTGAGGTGATTCTAACCCGAATGCGTTTGACCCGCAACCCGAATTCGTTAACACGACCTGATTGACAGCCCTATTAGTGCCAATGCGGAAAGCTTTTTTCAACACATGCAACAAGTGCACAATGAAGTCCGCCGGAATATATCTGCTAGTAATGCCACTTATAAATAGCAAGCTGACAAGCATCGTCGATTTACTGAATTTGCTGAAGGGGATATGGTCATGGTCCGTATCCGTCTAGAATGTATGCCTCCTAGTGCGTCTAAAAAGTTGCATCCACGAAATACTGGTCCATACAAGATTCTCAAAAAGATTGGCTCCAATGCTTATGTGCTAGACCCATGGTTATTAAAATCGTACGATTCACGATACAAATCATACGATTCGTATTGTATCGTGCCCATAACGATTCGTATCGCATGTTGGAATCGCATACAGAGGAAAATCACACGATTCATACGATTTGTATTTGCAGGAAGTCGAGGAGCCCATAACGCCATAAATGCAACGTCCATTCCATGACGTGATTTCGTGGGTTACAAGAGCGCTTGCTTCTGTCTTGAAAAGAAGGAAAAAAAAAAAAACAACCTAAGAAGCCCAGAGAGAAAAATCTCAACAAGGAAAGGAGACTCATCTCATGAAGAGGCTTGGCCATTTGGGTTTCATCTTCATCTCTGCATGCAATCAAGTTTTCAGCTTCATCTTTGCTCAAAACCACCCTCCATCCTCTCCATCGTGCATGTGAGAAAGCTCTGTAGCAGAGAAGAAGCCATTCAAGTGGGTTCCAGTGCAGCGACCACCATTCCAGCGGGGAGCAGCAATCATTCCGGCAAGGAGCAGCGACCAGTCCAGTAAGGAGCAGCGACCATTCGCTCGATCCAGCGAGGAGCAGCGACCAGCCGAGGTATGTATGGGTTTTTTTTTTCCTTCCTCTTCAGCGAACCTTCTCAAAGAATCCCGTCTCGTCCTCCTCTTTATTTTCTTTTTAATCATTTGGTGGGGCTCATCCAATGGATTCCATCGGTGGGGGCATCATCAAATCATCTGAGAATGCTTATTGCATCACTGATTTGAGCATCCATCAGTGGGACCCACCAATGATATTTTATATATGATGGCTGAAATTCTGGGAGAATCTGGTGTAGCGCTGGGATGATCTGGTCTGGGCCTTCTTTTCTTTTCTTTTTGTTTTTTTCCAAACAGATCACCAGTTCTCATCCGTTGGTGGGGTGGGGCCCACCAATGATTTTTTATTCCCTATATATGATCCTAAAATTCTGGTCTGAGTTTTTTTTTTTTTTCTTTTTTTTAATAAATAGTTATGCTTGGGCATCATCAAGCCATTGCCAATTTTTCACATCAGTAGGGCCCACCAATGATATTATTATATATGATGGCTGAAATTCTGGATAATCTGGACTGGGGCTGGAATGATATGGGCTGGGGCGTTTTTTTTTCTGTTTTTTTTTAAAACAGATCATCAAGCCACCACAGCACCACCAATTTTTCTCATTTGTTAGAGGGGTGGGGCCCACCAATGATCTTTTTCCTATATATGATGCTGAAATTTTGGCCTGACCGCCTGAGTTCTTTTTTTTTTTCAAAAAGTTATAGTTGGGCATCATCAAGCCATCACCAATTTTTCTCATAAGTGGGGGTGGGGGCCACCAATGATATTTTTATTAATTATTATTGATAATTCCAAATTCCATGAATACGGTGGGCCTTGCCTTTTATAAAGATGACTGTTGTCACTGTCCAATTCCAAGTTCCAAAATTCCATGTAAACTATGGTGATGGTTGAACTTGAATGAATTTTTATTTATTTTTTTTCAATTTTACAGTTATGGGTAGGCCAAAAGGGGGGAGAGGATCAGGCCCAATGGATGATGACCTTGCATGGAGTTATTGTTCCAAGGTTAACCCGGAAAATCACTTGAATGTGAGATGCAACTTTTGTGGAAAGGCAATGTGGGGTGGAGTGTCATATGAAACACCATTTAGCCCGAACAAAACAAAACATAAAGCCATGCTCTCAAGTAGAGAATGATGTTGCAAACCTTTTTAAGAAGTTATTAGAAGATAACAAAGATGAAAAGGAGGAAAAAAAAAAAAGATGACATGTATGATATTGGGCATTCATCCGATTATTATTTCCAAGACAATGATGAAGTCATTGAAATACCACAAGGTAAAGGAAAAAGCAAAGGCACAATGGATGGCTTTGTAGTTAAAGGGAAAAATCCAAAACAATCAACACTTAATCACATTTGGAAAAAAGGAGATAGGGAAAGTGTTGTGTTGGCAATATGTAGGTTTTTCTATGCCAATGCATTGCCTTTCAATGTTGTTAAAAGTCCATTTTTTGCTCCAATGATGGAGGCAGTGGCCACATTTGGACCAGGATTGAAACTACCAAGTTTTCATGAAGTGAGGCACACTTTTCTTCATAAGGAAGTACAACTCATTGAAAAATCATTGGATCAATATAGAAAAGAGTGGAGCCAATGTGGGTGCACATTGATGACAGATGGGTGGACTGATGGAAAGAATAGAAGCATCACAAATTTTTTGGTTAACAGCCCATGTAGTACAGTTTTTCTTAAATCAGTGGATACATCTTCAATTTGCAAAAATGCACAAAACATGTTTGAGTTGATAGATTCGGTAGTTGAAGAAATTGGAGAAGAGCATGTCGTGCAAGTGGTGACAGATAGTGCTGCAGCTTTAGTCAAGGCAGGTGAATTCTTAATGGAAAAGAGGGAAAAAGTATTTTGGTCACCGTGTTCGGCACATCTACTTGATTTGATGCTAGCTGATATTGGAAAATTGCCCACTCATGCCACAACAGTTGCAAAGGCAAAGAAAATAACTGTTTTTATTTATACACATATATGGGTGTTAAATTTAATGAGGAAATTTACAAAGGGAAGAGAACTTATCAGAGCTGCTGTCGCCCGTTTTGCTTCAAACTTTTTGACCTTAAAAAGTATTTATGAACAAAGGGTTGCATTGCGTCAATGTTTTCTTCAAAGGAATGGGAAGAAAGTTCATACTCCAAAAATATTGATGGCATGAGAGTGAGAGATATTATCTCGGCAAACAAAGAATTTTGGGGTTGCATAAAATATTGCATCAAATGTGTAACTCCCTTAGTAAAAGTCCTTCGCTTGGTTGATTCCGATGAAAGGCCACCAATGGGATACATCTACGAAGCAATGGACAGGGCCAAAGAGGCTATTGCCAAAACCTTCGACAATGTGAAGAAGCGATATGATCCTATATGGAGAATCATAGATTCAAGATGGAACCTACAGTTGCATCGCCCCTTGCATGCAGCCGCATATTTTTAAATCCCGCGTTCCAATATGATGAGAAACTTCATGCTGATTTTGAAGTTAAAAAGGGATTGTATGACACATTGGAGCGATTTGTTCAAGATAGTAGAACTCGGATTCTTGTTGATGAACAAATTGACTATTTCAAGAGAAAGATCGGCATGTTCGGAAGAGAAACGGCGCAATTAACAATTAAGACAAAACAACCTGGTAATCTACATATATTCTTAATTTTTTTTATATTCCTTAATACGTATTTTTCTCTTCATGATGTTATTCTTTTACAATCATTGACTTTATTCTAATAAACTAGCTTTATGGTGGGAGAGCTATGGTGATCATTGCCCCGAACTACAAAAGCTAGCAATTCGCATATTAAGTTTAATGTGCAGCTCATCAGGGTGTGAAAGAAATTGGAGTACATTTGAACAGGTGAGATATGTTAAATTTATTTTCATTAATTAGTAATATAATTTGTATAAATCTTGACATTTAATAATTTAATCTAACTTTTTTATAGATACATTCAAAGAGGAGAAACAGACTAGAGCAACGTCTTAATTCTTTAGTATTCGTTAAATATAATCTAAATCTCCAAGTTCGTCAAAACAAGAGAGAGGGAGATCAAGCTCTTGATCCTATGTGCCTGTCAAATATGGAATCCGATGATGAGTGGATCACTGAAAAAGATCCTGTTTTAGACAATGACATGTCATGGATGGACCTTGGAGAATGCTTTGTCGATGCTTCTAATGAAGGGACGAGTAGACATGATAGACGGAGAGGTATTACCAATTTACTAAATGTCAAAGTCTAAACATTAATATTTATTTTTTATTTTAGTAGACTAAAATTTTGTAATCTTGTTTTATAGGGCCTAGAAAACTTACATTTGGAAGAAAAGATAAAGGAAAGAAGAAAGTATCCGAGCTTGAGGAAGAAGAAGCTCTGGTGTCTTCATCTGACAATGAAGAGGAGGAAGTTCAATGTCTTGATGATGGATCATCTTCATTTGGAGATGATGATATTGGAGATGATGTTGACGTGGATATGGTCCCTGGCCAAGATGGGGATATCAACATATGAATTAATTGTTTAGACTGGAGATATATACCTTTTGTCTTTTGATGTTTTGGAACGATTGTTTTGTATTTAGATCATGCATGAGCTCATAAGCATCTTTTGATGATGTTTTTGGGATGTAATCTTTTGTGTTTAGGTTATAAATTAGCTCATTAGCATCATTTTGTTGATAGAACTTTTTCCTTTTTCAATATATAAATGTTGCTATGTATGGAAAATGGATGAGATGCGTATCTATATTTTTTCTTATTTTTACATATTTTTTGATTTTTTTTAAACTATTTTGGAAAAAATAAAATGAATCCTACGATTCGCGATTCGATTCGATTCGGCGCCTAAAACGATTCGCGATTCAATTCCAATTTTCAAAACCTTGGCTAGACCTACCATCTGATTTAGGTGTCAGTTCTACTTTCAATATCGAGGATCTTACGCTCTACCGTGGTCATGACAATGATGGAGAAACTGAAGTGCAGACCTTCTAATATTTCACCTGTTGATGAGATTGTTGATGTGCTTGATGATCAGATTGTTTCCACTCGTCAAGGAGGTTTTCAAAAGTTCTATGTCCGCCGGAAGAATCATCCTCTCTCCGATGCTACGTGGATCACTGCAATAGATTTTCAGCAATTGAATCCCGATCTTTATGAACACTATCAAGCAATTAACTCTCCAAAGTCGAATTCTTTCAAGCGGGGAGAGTTGATGTAGCCCAACAAAAGACTAGGACCCGCAGGTCCTGATGGACCATCTAATGGGGTCCACATGATCTTTGATTTGGTAGAGATCCCTATCCTTATCTAAATTAGTAATGTTAATTAGTTGCTTAATATGATTGCTTTCTAAATTCTATTTAGACTAGGATTAGATAATTTCCTATTGTTGGTATTTTGATTAGTTTAGAAACAGGATGCTCTATATAAACAAAAGAGATCATTGTTATTCAGCATGCTTTTATTAATCAATTCAATTAACGTGAGTTATTCCCATGAGTTCATGGCTGTGATTGTTGTTTTGTGTGGAATTCCTTTGCTGGATTCAATCAACCTCATTTGAGAGATTGGTCTATTCGATCAAAGATCCAGGGCTGCGCCACCATACAGGTGTTGGACGTGGTCGTGGTGGTACTGATCGGGATAAACTATCCTATGCGCGTTATGGAAGATATAGACACACTCATGAGAACTGTTGGAATCTGGTTGCAAGAAATCAAAATACATCTGCAGTCCCTGCTGAGTCAGAGAAGAATATCAATTTTGGTGATCAAGAGAAAGCCAATAGAGAGGTTGAATCCCAAAATTGGCAGAATGAACTTGCTATTCTTCGTCAGAGGCTAGCAGGTTCGGAAGGTGCATCTCAAACATCAGCAGTGGGTATGGTTTCTTCTTCTTCTCGTAATCCATCTGCAATGGCTTCTACCTCTTCTTCTTCTTCATCTGCATGGGTTATTGATTCAGGTGCCAAAGACCACGTGACATGTATGCGTTCTGAGTTTCATGCCTATACACAAAAGCCACTTGGGAGAGTCAAAATTGCAGATGGAACTTTCACTCAAATAACAGGGAAAGGATCCATTAGTGTTTAACCCAATCTGTTGCTATCCCCTGCCTTACATGTTCCCTCTTTTTCATTTAATCTTATATCAGTCAGTGCTTTGACCAAAGACCTCAATTGTTCTGTTACTTTTTTCCCTACTCATTGTGTATTTCATGATCTGAAGACTGGGCAGGTGATTGGTGGTGGCCGTGAGAGTAATAGTCTTTATCTTCTGAAGCCAATGAGGAAGGAATCAAGAGTAATGCAGTCTACTACGAGTGAGGATAGTGAAATAATGTTGTGGCATCGTCGCCTTTGCACATCCACCAGTCCAAAGTCTTAGAAGTACATCTACTTTACAGTTTAAAAATAATGTTCAGCATTTGAATAGTGACACTTGTCACTATGCAAAAACTAGAAGGAATGTTTATCCAGTTAGTATTAATAAAAGAAGTATGTTTCCATTTGATTTAATTCATTCTGACGTATGGTATGCTCCTCTTACCTCTATTTATGGTCATCAGTATTTTGTTACATTCATTGATGATGCAACTAGATGTACTTGGGTTTATCGTTTAAAATCAAAAGGGAAGTTCTGAATGTTTTTAAGACATATTATAGAACAGTGTAAGTAAAATTTGATAAGAAAATCAAGGCATTTCGGTATGATAATGGTGGAGAATATATGCCTCATGGGTTTCAATCTTATTTATTTGAAAATGGGATTGAATCTCAAACTTCATGTGCATACACGCCTGAACAAAATGGAGTTGCAGAAAGAAAGAACGGACATTCATTAAAAGTCACGAGCTCTACTTCTAGAAATGAATGTTCCAAAGTCGTTTTGGTCAGATGGTGTGCTAACAACAGCCTTCTTGATTAATAGAAAAAAAAATTTGAATGGTTACTTTCATTGAAAAAGAGCAAATAGTACAAGAGAGGAGTATTGATAGCAAAAGACTGGAAGCAAAAAACACAAAAACCCAAATAAAAAAACAATAAACTAAGGCCCAGCATTAGAAAGGGCCAACTCTTTCCAGTGATACACTATTTGTTGTAAGAAATATCCTCTAAAAGACGGGGTTGATGGACACCAATTCTTGATTAATAGAATGCCTTCAAGAGTAATGGGAGGAAAAAGCCCGATAGAAATGCTATGTCCCAATATAACTTTGTTTCCAGTTCCACCAAAGGTTTTTGGATGTTCTTGTTTTGTACATATTCCCAAACAACATCGAGATAAGTTAGACCCAAAGGCCATAAAGTGTATATTTGTGGGATATCCGAGCACTCAGAAAGGTTACAAATGTTACTTCCCCGGAAATGGTGGAAAGATATTTGTTACAATGCATGTGACATTCCATGAAGATGTTCCATTTTACTCCTTAGAAGGAAAAGAAGTAATCCGTGAAGAGAGACTGGGGGAGCATCAAGGGAAACTAGTGCCACTTGTTGAGTCATTACCTCCACTCCACCATCATATTTGGGACAAATGGATCGTCACAGAGAGCAAAGACGAGGAGCAGCCAGAGGCAGTGCCAGAGACTACTGAGATGATTGGAACAACCAAAGCATTACCAAAGCCATTGCAGGTATATTCCAGAAAAAAAACAGAAGACCAGACCATTATTCTCATCGGAATCATCAGTCGATGCTCTAAATTCAGATCCCCAGCCTCCTGATCTTGACCTTCCTGTCGCATTATGCAAAGGTACAAGATCATGTGTTACTCGTCATCCCATTCAGAATTTTGTTTCTTATAACCATTTGTCTCCTTTTTTTCGTGCATTTGTTACAAAGATATCATCAGTTAACGTACTTAAAAGTGTCTGAGGCACTTGCTCATCCTAAGTGGAAAGAGGCAAAGGTAGAAGAAATGGAAGCACCTGAGAAGAACACCACATGGGTGTTAACCATAGTTACCTGGTTCGTTCAAGAGGCCTTCGAACTGCAAATAGTTCATTTCAAATAATTCACAGTTCGATTCGCGAACTAATTTCACATAGTTCTCTAGTGAATCATATAAGTCTATTGCGGTGCTTACCTAAAAACACAAACAACTCAAAAGCATTGTACCCTGATGTATTAATACTAATTCATACCTAACTCTGATCAAAGTTGGCCCCACATGAAGATTGATCAACAGTAAAACATGGAAGTTTACTTTGATTTTTACCATAACTATATTTTACATGTAGTCAATCTGATTGTGACCCAAACTATAATTGAAGTAGACTTTTGCCTATAGGATAAATAAATATAACAGTTATTTTCAGTGATTTGGATTTGAGACAAGGACCTTGAGTAATTGACTTATAAAATGGGTACACATGAATTAGTTCATCGAATTTGTCGAACTTGAACTTCGAATTGGCCGAATTGAGAAGCGAATCAAATGAACCAACTCCATTGAATTTTATGATCAACCTAAGTCTCGAATTGCGAACTCAAATGTGAATTAGTCGAACTACGAATTAGGTAACTATGGTGTTAACTTCTCTTCCTGAAGGAAAGCGAACTGTTGGATGTAAGTGGGTCTTCACTTTAAAATATAATCCAGATGGTTCCATCAACAGATATAAAGCCCGTCTTGTTGCCAATATTTTGAGACTCTCTCTAGTAACAAAGTTGAGCTCTATTAGAGTTGCATTATATTAGTGGCTAATTTATCATGGCCGTTATATCAATTGGATTTAAAAAAATGCCTTCTTGCATGGGGACCTCAAAGAGGAGGTCACTTTACATGCTAAAGCAGTATCCTCGAGCATGGTTTGATAAGTTTAGTAAAGCTGCGATCCGTTTTGGATTTAACTGGTGTCATTAGGATCACACTGTGTTTGTAAAAAGAAGGAACATGAAGGTAGTGATTCTCGTTGTCTATGTTGACAACATTGTGGTCACAGGGAATGATGGGGATGAGATTAATAAACTGAAGGATTTTTAAAAACTGAGTTCGAAATCAAGGACCTTGGAACACTGAAATATTTTCTTGGTATTGAGGTTGAAAGGTCAAAGAGAGGAATAGTTATTTCCCAGCGGAAATACACTCTTGATCTTCTTGAAGAAACAGGAGAATTGGGAGCCAAACCTGTTGATACACCTCTTAAGCAAAATCATAGACTGCATTTACATAGTGGAGAGTTATTTCATGATAAAAAAGGTTATCAAAGACTTGTTGGGAAATTAATTTCTCAGACCATCACTAGACCAGATATTTCTTATGTTGTCTGTCTAGTTAGCCAGTATATGCATGCTCCTCGAACAAATCATTTGACTGATGTTCATAGCACTCTAAAATACTTGAAAGGTTCACCATGTCAATCAAGCGCAACTGCGAAAGCCCAGTTATTCCCAATGAATGTATTTTAGTTAGCTATAATCAGTCTAGTCATAACACATGTATACTTTCTATATTAGGTAGCTATAATTTTGGATCTGAGATTGTATTAAGATACTGTAAATAGGGCAATCAACCCTTATATAATGAGAAGGCAGTCGACCCTAAGGGATACGACATTCATCCTCATATTCTATATTCTCCACGGTTTCATCCAAAAGACACACCAGGCCAGGGAATCTTATACGAGTCACATGGGCATATTAGAGCAGAAGCATATACCAATGCTGATTGGGCTAGATCTTTGACAGACAGGAAGTCTACTACAGGATATTGCACGATGGTTGGTAGTAATCTTGTATCGTGGAAGAGTAAAAGCAGGTGGTCACTGCAAAATCTAGTGCTGAGGTTGAATATCTAGCAGTTGCTCTTGGGTGTTGTGAGTTGATGTGGTTGAAAATATTGTTAAGTGGAATGGGATTTAAACAGGGTGAACCAATGAAAATGTACATTGACAGTACATCGGCAATCAAGTGAGCCAGAAACCTAGTATATCATGAAAGAGCAAAACATGTGGAGATTGATTGTCGCTATATCAGAGAAAAATCCAAAGCGAGGATGTGGAGCTAATTTATATTCATACAAGCTCTCAATCTGTAAAATTTCTTACGAAAGCAGTTGGCAGGAAAGAGTTAAAGAACCATTGACCAAGCTGGGCATAGTTAACATATATGCATCAGCTTGAGGGGGAGTATTAGTAGTTCAAGGACTTTTATATAAATAATAGTAACTGCAGGGGCTTGTATGTAAATACCCAAAATATGGGTAATATGATTTATTAATAAGTCAGGGAGTGTTGTCCAAAATAGAAAACAACAACTTCTCCACTTTTCTCCTTTATCCTTTGTTTTCTTCGTCTCAATATTATTTAGTACCTCATCATTAAACCCTAGATCTACAAGAATCTAGAAGTTCAACTTAGATCACTTTTGAATCAACAAAATTATCATTGTTTTCATCCCTTTATAGCATTTTTTATGGTGAGAAGTAAAAATATTAAAAGAACTATATGAAATAAAGAACTTTATAAGTAGGATATGTTAAACTTGTTCCCTAGGAGTATCGGTGTGGCATAAGGTACCAATACAAGTGTCGTATCAGTCCGATACGTTGGGCTTGTACAAGTATTTGGGTATCATAGTTGACAGCCTATCATCAAGGGGGGCTGACCAATATGCATCTAAATAGGCAACAATGTTTAGATGACCATGTTGCCTATAAAAATTCCCTTCCTATGTGATGCAGGGTTAGGGCTTGCCTAAAAGTGCCAAACCACGATAAGAGGTCTCAGAAGAGACGTTCGTACAAGGACGCACCTCAACGAGATAAAACCCACCAAAAACTTTATTAATCTTCTAAAGTCTGCGATCTAAATCTCTACAATGCATATAAATAAGTAAAGAAACCTTAGGGGCTAAGATTCCTACTAAAACTAGGAAACTGAACGAATTAGAAACTACCCTAATTACAACTCATAGACTTTAAAAGAAATAACAATTAATTTAAAAAATAAAATTAGAAAATCTTTAAACTTTCTTGGGTCCGACAAGTGGACCACGAGTCTCCTTGCAACGGCTCACTAGAATTGCATTAGGTACGGTTTTCTAAAGACTTTTCTATTATTTTCACAAATATTTTAAGGGTTTTTGGGCATTGAGGTGCATGGATAAGAATCACAATATTGATAGCGGTATCGGCCAACCCCAAAAACTAATACCGTCGCAGTATTGATAGCAGTTCACGGTTCGTCGCGGTGTGAATTTTTTTCCTACCCAAAAAAATTTGAAACAATATCCAAAAAATTCAAAATATTGTAAAATGCTAAAAACACTGGTTTTTTTTTCCATTAGCGACACATATAAATCAAAATATCGGTCCCCTAAGTGACTATGTACTGTGTCGTTATTTATTCATTACCTGTATTAAGTTTTAGTGTTTGATCTTAGGCCTATCATTACTAATATATTTATTCTTTACCCTTTTGATTAACCATTACCTAACACCTAAATTTTTAATATTTTATTGCTATGTATTATAAATTATTAATATGACAGTGACACAATTCCTATTTGAATAAATTTTATTGAGGACCCATTTAGGGTGGCATTTATTTTCAATGGTGTATATTTTTTTATAAGTGGGCCTTAATAGAATGGTACAATTCAAAATAAGTAGGCATTTAATGAGCAGGTTAAATCTATAGACTGTGGGGCTCATTTTGGAGCCCACAAAATTATCTTAAATCACAAGAAGTATGTCATTTGATTGTGTAGATTAGATCTAAGAATGTGAGCCTATAGTGGAGCCCATGAAATTATGGCAAATCAAAAGCCTCGTTTTGAATCAAAGCCATAAAAGTCAAACCTCACATGGATCAAGAAAAGGGCATTTGCCCAACATAACACGACACAGCATACTCAAGAGCATTAAATGCCTGACATTTACATTTAGAAAAAAATAAAGCCCAACATTTATTTCGTTCTTGAGGAACGTTGGGGAAAACAGGAAAAGGAAACGGAGAAGAAGAAAGGGAGGAAAGCAGAAAAGGGAGAAGAAGAGGGAGATGAACAGCCAGCCCGCATAGGAGCCTCCACCACCCACATAGCAGCACAGGTAGGTCTCCTTCAATCCTTTTTCCCCTCTCTCTTTCTTCTTTTAATCCACCCCCTCCACAACACAACCCCCACCCCCCCCCCCCCCCCCCCCCGGCGCTCTCACTCTGCCCTTAGAACGAACCATTACAAAGTCCGTATCAGCCGATACCGATTATTTGGCCGATCTTTACCGATATAGATGCGATATTTTACTGTGCCGAGACCGAAACCAACTCCCAGTAAAATATCGGTTCGGTCATGGCCCATACCAGTACTATGTATCGGCCAATATTTTAAACAATGCTGGGTGGGACTTGGTCTGACTCAGCCAACTCAACTCAACTTGAGGGGGACTGAGTCACTCCCAAGTCCCAAGCTTCAAAACCCTGGTCAGGACCCTATAAAATCCTTCTGATGCTAACTAGCCATCAGAATATAGACAGATTACACCTTCAGAAGGTTAATGCGCACCTATAACATTATATCAATACCATAAAAGGTTAATGGATTCTGCTCTTTGTAGACTGGTATCATTAAGAAACATCTAAATACCAACTGGCTAGAAAGTTGTTTTGAATTTTGAAAGCCATGTATCTGTGCATGTGAGCCCATAAAAATTCTGTCCGTTCTGTGCATGTGGGTACTAGATATGCCTCACAGATTTACTGATTTTAAATTTTAAACATTATCATTTCCAAACAATAAGTCCATAATTTATTATTTCCAAAGAGATTTGGTTTAGAAATAATGACTGACCTGTTGTAATGCCAAACGAAGATGCTCCACAGGTGATGCAGCTTTAGCGATTTGGCGAGCAGATGTTTTCTTCAAAAGCTATAAAGGTGGTAGAAAGAACACAGAAAATAATACAGTACGTCAAATTAAAAACTTTAAAGCTATTACTCATCTAACGGCAGTACTCGTAACAAACAACTTAACAATTAATAATCTACTTGCCACAACTACTATGAAATGCAAATGATATAGTAGCGTAAGTGCATAAACCATGCAATTAATTTATGATTATTAGAGCATCATTATAGCATTCAAAGACCAGGTTCACTTAAAACGAGTGAGAGAAGCTGTCAAATAAATTGTCAGAAACAATTTAGTCAAGGTTTAAGGTGCAAGCTAGGTGCCTAGCCCTTATGGAGCCCAAGGTGCAAGGCACAAGCACAAGCCTATTTATTCAGGCACACCTCCAATGAAAAAAAATAAAGCCTATATATATTTTAGCTTCTTTAATTATGTGACAAACCATTCTCTGCATAAATAAAAGTCACTTATTTGAGCCCATTTTGTATTCTACATTTTTTTTTTTTCTTGGAATTATACATGCCAATGTATAAGCCTTCAGAAATGTAAATATAGAGTAAAACAGAATGAGATGAGGAAATGAACTATGGCACCAGAGTACCAACTACTACCATAATGATAATTCATAAATTAAAGCAATGCATTAATAAAACCAAAGAACAAAAATTTAAAGAGTTCCCAATTCTAATAATAATTAAAAAGTTCCAACTTCCAATGTAAAGCAACAAGTAAAATTCAAATAAAAAGTTAGGATGTCCCTGACAAGACACGAAATGGATCTATTTAGCCTTAAGTAAAACATATAAAATAATTCTAAGATAGACTTGGTACAAAAGAAGAAGAAAAACATACACAAATGGGAATTTAAAAAAAAAATAAAATAAAAAAAAAAGAAAAATGAACACTACCATCAGACTTATACAATTGACTATATAATACTTGGCTGTGACAATAAAGAAGGAAGAAAAAAGAAGGAAGAAGAGGAAGAAGAATAGTAAGAAAACAATGAGGAAAAATAATGATTATGATGAAGGGAGAACTGACTAAAAGCCACAAGAAAAAAGGACCCTATTACAGCCAACTCTAACGATCCATGCTTGGCTGTAGCAAAGAGGATGATGGACAGCTAATTAAGAGGAAGAAGAGTGTATATATAATTTCCGAAAAAAAAAAAAATTTCCAATAAATAATATTTTCCAACAAAATACAACCATAGACTATAACAGTCAGCTGACGGTAATAACAGAGTCTGGTTATAGAAGAAAAGTAGGAGTGAAAAGAGACTAAAGAGACAAATATGTAGTTGGGCTGAATGGGCCAAGGCCTAGCCAGATGAGCCTTTGGGCCTAAGGGACTCATGGGTCTATGAGTCGACCCATAATCAAAGAAGGCCTGTATTGTTGAAACCATACTTAATTGTAGCATGAAATCTCTTAATAGATTATAACCTCTCTTAAGAGATGGATACTCTACCAGTAGCACCCTATTTGATTGAGTATAAGATCATGAGGTGATACACTACACATGATGGGAATTCTCCAATTTTTAGCTCCGTCTGTCTTCCCCATCTCTTTTTCATTTATCAGAGACCCTAGCGGGTGGCCACGACCGGTCCTACTAACACAGACAGAGAAAAACCCTGGAAGATAGTCGCCTACAGATTGGTATCTCTTGCAGCTGCATCCAATGACCATTTTGTACTAAGGATCCTCAGCAGATCTCTCCCAGCATCATTCAAATAACACAATCACCTGTTTGGAACTGTTTGTCGACACCTACAACAGATCTCTGACTGTCTGGTCAGCTGTAGGGCCCACCTCTCCTGATCAGCATCACCTAATGTCACCACCAACAGGATCCCCTGAGATTGCTGGGAATTATAGACATTTGTTTGGAATCTTTTGGGAGCTTTAAATAGGTAATTTTCAGCATTACCTTCAGTCATTTTTCTGCAACCAAATTTCATTTAATAAACCATACAATTCTCGGATCTGCGCCCATTTCAACTTGCGGTATTGGGTTGATATACTAGTCTAGCGTCTCTAACACCTAGTGTTCTCAGATCAATGAATCAAGGTCATTTTTCCACAATTTTTTGCAATCCAGTCCCACAGTGATTGTCCGACCAACCCATTTTCCTGGTTCAATTGTACGGCCTTGTTTTTCTAATCCACACTCCTCACCAACCCTATCATTGATCAATGTAGCAATCACAAGGCTTTATGGTACGATTGAATGGCTGGCTAATGCAAAACCATCTCAAGGGTTTTGAAATTGTGGAAATATATCACTGGAAAAGTTAAAATCACAGACGAATCTGATTTAAAATATGAGGAATATGATCCTGACATTGGTGAAATTAATTCTTGGATCGCAAATATAATCAATCCATCTAGAAGCAAACAGTTGTCCTTACTCCTTGGGAGTACTTGTCAGGTTATACACTCAAACCACAGCTCTACTAAGAGATAATAACTTGAGTGTGAGATTAAAAATGATTTTTTTATCAATAATAGAAACTTTCATTAAAAGAGTGAGGATTACAAAAAGCAATAACCCAATCCCAAGGGATAGGAAGGAAGAGGACATTAATGAATTGATCTCATTTTCTAATTTAAACCGTACAAAACCAAATGTTGAATAAGGAAATGAGAACATTCATGACTTTTATGTACAGATGACGGAGTTATCGAACTAGCTTGCTCTCATGGAACTCCAATTTGTCTGTATTGCCAACGCCACCACCTTTAATACATATAGACAAGAAACCACACGCATCCCATTTCTTGGCCCTAAGACTAGAATATGAACATGTTAGAAGACTCCTGCTTCATTGGACAGTGGACACTATGTCCTTAGCTGATTCTACCTTGTCAAAACTTCTTGTCAAAGAACAGGCAGAGTTATTTGCAAAAGAAGGTAATTGACACTCAGTCCTAATTAGCAGCACGAACATCCTCCTGTCATTTGTCAACACAAAGGGGCCATGTGCCTCCTGATGTATGCAACTATTGCAAGAAGCCCGGCCATGAGAAATGAGGTTATCTCTTCAGGCTGAACCTCAAGATAGTCGGCAACTTCATCGAAATAACAATCATGGTTTCCGATGAGGACCTCAGCGAGACAGTCGAGATCCTTTATCCTCCAATTCTATCACACTCCATGCTGCTGTGTCTCATATACAACCTCCTACTATCTTACTACTCATATTCAACAGCTCATAGATGAACATATGCAAAGAAGCACGGACACGGGACACAAACACGACACGACGCGGACACGCCGACACGGCATTTCTCAAAAAAGGACACAGACACGTCGGGGACACGTTAATATTTAATAATAATAATATAGCTAATCATATACTAAAAGATAATATCATTTTAACTCTGTAATCAATTTAGCAATCAAATAAATAAAAATTCAAGTACCAGTGTACCACTATACCAACTAACAAACATATCAAATTATCAAATAGCAATACAAAACTGAAACATAATTCAAGAAATATCCAAAGTTCCATAAAATCCATATAAAGAAAAGGGAGGATCATCAATTTCCCCTCCATTCCAAACATACAAAATGTAAAAACGAAGTCAATTCCCTCTAAAGTTTACTCAATTTCTTCCAACTAAAAGAGATTTTTTTACAAACGGCCCCCTTCTCTTTTCTTTATTATAATTTTAATACTTTTCTCAAATTAAAACAGCCAGCGTGTCCGGGAAATAAAATATACAAGAATAAGCAAGACACCATTTTGGGCGTGTCTAGGTCCGACACATGTCGAACACTGACACACCAGCCCCAGAGAGGTGTCCATGCTTCCTAGAACATATGCAACAAATGCTTTTCACATCCCAAGAAAGTGACTCTTCACTGCCTACAGCCTTGGCCACGGCATTTGCCGATCTTAAGGTAAAAACCCCTTTTCCTGGATTTTTTTTGGTGCATCTTGCCATTTGACAGCTGATGACTCATTATAACTAGCTGTTATAAACAAATTGTTCCATACTTCCATTTACTATCCAAACAGTCCATTTATTATCCAAACAGCTAATGGAACCACTTTAGTAGCTAAAAATGTTGGTAACATTACTCCAGCTATGCCATCTACTTTGCTTTGCCCTTCATCTGTGCTATACATGCCACACATCTTTTTGTTAACTTGCTTTCAATAAGTCAACAACTGGCTGCTGGCTATCCTGTTACCTTTAATAATACCCACGGTATGGCTCAGGATCCACGTACCAAGAAGCATATTGAGACGCTGCAGATCGGGAGGACTGCACTATCTGGAAGACTTGTGATTACCTAGCCTCATCAGATTGGCCCCACCTATTTTTTCCTCTCCTGCCTCCAAATTTTCCCTTTGGCATTCTAGATTAGGCCATCTTTCGGTCACTTGTTTGAAACATTTGATTCATAAAGGTGTATTGTGCAATGTGCAAACCTTAGACCATATATAATTCATTAATGATTAGTGTGAGATCCTACCTGCTTGGGCTTACCTGCCTTGTTTGCTTGCTTGTTTCACAATGGACTTTGGAGTTTGGACTACGCTAAGTCCAACATCGGAAACATCCATGTCTTGACACTAGGCATAGATGTGCTGCCTAGACTTAACCCAACATGAAGCATTTTAAAGCTGTAAGAATTCGGTCAACGCAGATAATATCATGTGGATAGTGGACGCGGGTTGTCACAGAATGGTATCAAAGCTGAGGCGGGCTCTATTTCTGGTGGGAGTGTGAGATTCTACCTACCTAGGCTTGCTTGTCTCCTGGGGGGAGCTTTGGACTACACTAAGTCCAACATCGGAAACATCCAAGTCCTAACCCTGGGCATACATGTGCAGCCTAGCCTTAACGAACATGTTTTCAAGCCGTGAGGTGAGACTTTTGTCAAAGAAGACTATCATGTGGATAGTGAGTCCGGGTCATCACAATTACACTCGTTACACGTGGCTTTTTACTTATTGAAAATTTCTACAACATTAATGTAAATTTTGCCACCATGGTTTCCATTCAATTCTCTATTAAGATAAAACCTTTAGATCTAATTCTGGGAGAGAATAATATCTCCTAGCTTTAATGATGTCCTAGCTTCTGAGGTTACTCAAAAATTCTCATGCCCCTACACTACAGAACAGAATTGTGTAGCAGAATGCATGCACCATCAAATTCTTGGCACTGCTCGTAATTTGCTCCACTCGTATTCTGTGCCCATTAGTTTTTGGGGAGAATTTGTTCTCACTGTAGTATACTTGATTAATCATACCCCTTCATCTGTTCTCTGCAGTGACTCATCTTTTGAAAAATGTTTCATACAAAACTGAATTATACAGAACTTCTTGTCTTTGGTTCCACATGCATTGTCCAATTACCACATCATGAACAAACCAAACTCTCACCACAATGTCTGTATTTTTCTTAGATATGGTATTGAACATAAAAAGGATATCAATGCTAAAATCCTAAACAATTACCTTCACACATCAAGGCATGTGACCTTTTTAGAACACACTCCATATTTCTCCCTTCCTCCTTTTCCACTTCTCCCAAGCAGCCTTCTCTTACTCCCACTGCCCTCTTTCCTTCTACTACATCATCTGCCCCACAAGATTCCACTACCACATCCCTATCTACATCTCCTGACAAACCATTATAGGTGCACAGTTGACGGCAAATACAACCCCCTCTTGACATTAACCTCTCTACTTCTTTAGACGTGGATACTACTCAGTATCCAATCCGTACTCAAAAACCTGTAGAAAGATATGAATTTGCTTCTGACCATGTCTCTTTAGCTTATTTTTCCTTTTCAGCCTCTATACACAATATTCAGAGCCTAAAACCCACAAGGAAGTCTCATTTGTTCCTCAGTGGCAAAAGGCTATGGCTAAAGAACTAGTCGCACTTGATAAGGCTCACACTTAGGATATTGTTCACTTACCTCCTGGAAAATCACTCATAGTTGCAAATGGATCTATAAAATAAAAACAAAGGCCAGTGGCTCTATTGAAAGATATAAAGCCCAAATAGTTACAAAAGGTTATATTCAAAAGTATGACATCGACTATGAAGAAACCTTTACGCCAAATCACCAATTGCCAAGATGACTACTATTCACACTTCTCACTGTGTCCATTGCCATGAAATGGTAGCTTTCTCAAATGAATGTCAAAGATGCTTGTTTTTTCTATTTTCTTTCTTCTTTTTTCTTTCTTTTATAACTTTCATCTTTTTAAAAATTTGGACATCAAAGATGCTTTCTTAAATGGCGTTATCTCATAAAACATTTACATGAAACCTCCCTTGGCCTGTCCCATCCATCCGGACATGTCTGTCACCTTCAACGAGTTCTCAACGGCTTTAAACAGGCTCCTCAAGCCTGGTTTGCTAGATTTAGTGAAGCCATATGTATTATCAATTACACTCAGACTGCTTTGAATTCGGGTTGCAATACACTTCATGCAAGTATCTTATTACTTTTAAATGTAGATGACATGGTCATAACCAGAAATAACCATCAAGGCATTCAAAGGCTGGAAGAGTTTTTGCACACTCAATTTGAGATTAAAGACCTGGGCATTCTTCATTATTTCCTACGTATTGAAGTTGCATACTCATCGCATGGGCTTCTCCTTACTCAACAGGAATATACTCGAGTCATTTTCTCTTGTGCTAGTATTACTGATGATAAATCAGCTGCTACACCTTTAAAGGTATCAATACAAATCTTGGCATTACTGATGGCACCCTTCTACACGAACTGACTCGATATCATTAAGTTGTTGGAGGCGGTCTATCTCATTAAGTTGTTGGAGGCCTGGTCTATCTCATTAAGTTTCTGGAGGGCCGGTCTATCTCACTACTACTCGCCCGGACATTGCATTTGCAGTTCATACCGTCAGCCAGTTTGCTGCCACTACTAGCACAATTCATTAGGCAGCCGTACTGGGCACCCTTCATTTTTTGTCATACATCAACAAACAGTGTGATCTTTTCCTCATCAAGCTCTTTCACCCTCACAGCCTACTTAAGACTCAAAATGGGATGGAGATACTAATGATCATCACTGTACAGGATATTCCATCGTCTCACTCCTCCACCGAAGCTGAATACCATGCTCTAGCCCATACAATATGAAATCATTTGGAGTGGAGACACTTAATATCATACAGCCCCTAGTGTACAATAATTTTTTAATTTCATATGGTCCTTAGTGTACCATAATTTTTAAGCCTCTCATGTACTATTCAACATCATCGTATTTGTGTAGATAAGATTGTTGCAATTATTCTACATGAGAATTCATTATAAATAAATGGTCGGAGCCTAGGAAGCATGGACACCTCTCCAGGGCCAGCGTGTCAGCGTCCAACACATGTCGGACACGGACACGCCGGACACATGTCTGACAGGCCAAAAATGGTGTCCTGCATTTTTTTTTATATATATTATTTCCTGGACACGCTAGGGACACGCTGGCTATTTTAGTTGGAGAAAAGTATTAAAATTATAATAAAGAAAAGAGAAGGGGGCCGTTTGTAAAAAAATCTCTTTCAATTGGAAGAAAAAAAGGGAAGATAAGACAGAGGCTAGGGCTTTAAATTAGAAAAAGAAAAAAGGAAAGGGCCTAAATGCAATTTTGATAACTTAAATAAAAGATAAGGCAATTCTTGCATTCTATCTTAGACGATCGAAAGGGGGAAGCCAAAATAAGGCAGCGGCTCATCCTCACGTCACCTCCATTTTCTTTGTATGGATTTTACGAAACTATGGATATTACATGTTTAATGATTATGAATTAAGTTTCAGTTTTGTATTGCTATTTGGTAATTTGATATGTTTGTTGGTTGGTCCAGTGGTACATTTGTACTTGAATTTTTATTTATTTGATTGTTAAATTGATTACAAAGTTAAAATGGTATTATCTTTTAGTATATGATTAAATATATTATTATTATTAAATATTAATGTGTCCCCGACGTGTTCGTGTCCTACTTTTTTGAGAAATGCCGTGTCGGCATGTACATGTCGTGTCATGTCCCGTGTCCATGTCCGTGTCCGTGTCTATGCTTCTTTGGTAGGAGCATTAGCCCAACGCAACAACTTCTCCATATCTGTTGTGTTTCTTAAGTTGTTTCGCACACAACCCAAAGCCCATTGGTATATGAACAGCTGGCTCATTTACCCACAGTTGCAGGAAAAATAGAAGGGCGTTTCAGAAAAGAGAATTGGTTGAAAAAGAACAGAAAACCTTTAGGGGAAAAAAAGCAAGGAAGTTTCCTTAAGAAGCTGAAGAGCTACTACCAGGTGGCATTGTGACAGCCTTTGGTTCATAGTTGCACTACCAACCAATGAACCCTGCAAGTTCTATACAACTAAACTGCACTTGCAACGGGTTGCTAAAAGAGGGAAAAAAGAACTCTCAAATAGGCTTAATAAGCAGACCAAGAGCCACGTGCGAGTCACATAAACACAAGCATGCCATGCCCACCCAATGTGACATCGCCATTTTTTTGCACACACGTGTGCGAAAGATTTTCCCAAAGCCAACATGGTTTTATCATTTAGGTTTTCTCACAAACCAATATACACTTTTCTTATTACAAGGAGCTTTAATTTAACCGACATAGGAGAAGGGAAACCTCCCTCACAGCACACGAAAAAAGAAAAAATTCTATATTTTAAATACTTTTAAACCCAACAGTTTTTTGCTGCACTATCTTATCTGTTCTTTGCTGGTGATTTAATGGTCATTTGTAAGGCTTCATGGACAGTTCGATATCTCAAAATCCTTTTCAAAGATTACTATAAGCTCTCATGCCTTAAGGTTAATTCCAGCAAAAGTGCCATATGTATTGCTAGGTGCCATCCTGCCCTACAGAAGTATATCTCAGGGATTCCAGATATTCACATTGGAAATCTCCCAGTGAAGTCCCTGGGCCCCCTTCTTTAATTTTCTAGCAAGCTTTCTCCAAGTGATTTGAGGCCTCCACTTGAGAAACTCGGAGGCAGAGCATTGATGCCAAGGTAAGTGATTTATCTCTGGCATCAAACATTCCCTCCCTGATAAATACCCTAATCAGCTTCTCATCAACTGAGAGGACATTAGAATGGTCCCCGTCTTTGAAGAAGAAGATGAAACAATTGTGCACAAATCTGACAGCAAAGGCTCCGCCAACATTCTCGGTTAGACTGACTTCAAACTGACCAGGTTGCTAACATCTCACGCTGGCAGTCTTTGATTCAAAGGAGACATTCCTAAGCATGATTCTTTTTTTAAGCATGGCTTTGTCTTCATAAGTCATAACCATCTAAAAACAAAATCCTTCCTCATCAAGAGTTCTGTCACCTGTGAGGCTGTGACCCTAGCTGTGTCTTGTGCGAGAACAGTCTAGAAACATTTAATCACCTGATTATTGCATTGTCCAGCATAATTATTTAGTAGGTGGAGGAGTAAGGTGAAGTTAAAGTTGGTTGAGATGTGATGCTTTTAACCGTTACCATGTTTGGATGACAAGTAGTGTGGGAAGTAAACTTAAAATCTAACATTTCTAACCTTTACTCCTCCACAAGCCCCTTTTTATAACACAGAAAACTGTGATAAAGTGAGATGAAGTTAAGTTTAAGACAAAAAAGTTTTTTTTTTTTTTCAACCGCTCTCACCTCTTACCATGATGTGACATTTCTTACTAAAATCTCATACTATCCAAAAAAAAAAAAATATTACCACACCTCTACTTTTACTTCGACTTATCTTACCTTTTTTTTCCATGATGTGACGCCCACCTTACCTTTACTCCTTCACACATGTAAACAAGCATACCTTTGTGTTTTGGGTTTGGAGCGCTATAGCTACTCTGCTGCATAAATGCCACTCCCTCATGTACCTCGGAAGAAATCCAAATCTCTTTCCAATGTTGAAGACTTCGGGTAAAGGACTAGAGTTCATGTTCTTCTTTCCTTTGCTGCCTTGGTTTGGCATGTACGGAAAGAGAAAGGGAAATTATAAATGGCTCAATGCGGCCTACAGAAACCCCCAAGGACATTGTAGAGGTGAGATAGCATCACCTTCATCAGAAGGAGAATTGGGAGTTAAGTCATTCTCAGCACACCCCACCCCACCCCCAGAGTTAAGTCATTCTCAGCACAACCCCAATCCCACCCCCACACCCCCCCCCCCCCCCCCCCCCCCCCCACCTGCTACTTGGTTTTCCTTCTTCTTTCTTTCTTTCTTTTTCTTTTGTGTGGCTTCTCCATGGGGTTTAAGATGTCCCATATTGTTTGCTTCTCTTGTAGCTAGCTCAGCTTGTGGTCCGGTCCCTCTTCTGATTATTCGCTAAATGGCCCGGCTTGTGGATTTACTTTATTAAGGGGATTCTTCCCAAGCATTCTCTTGTGCTTTCTTCCTTGTCTTTGCATGTTGTAGGGTCGCCTTGCTGATGCCTTACATAAGGGGGATTGATCTCAACTGCACTGTTCAGAGGAGTCTTATCGACTCTATCCCCAAATTTTTATTTCCAATATACAACTGCTTTCTTGGCTATGGTGGCTGGGAAGATATCCATAGCCAAATATATTGCAGTACCCTCCCACCGAAAACCCTTTCAGAGGATATTTCAATTCAAACAATAACCCTCTTCTTTCTTCTTTTTTGTCCTCTGAGAGGTGACAATAAAGTTTCATTTTCTGTCAATTATAAGAATAACCGATACTCTAATTTTTTTTCTGAGAGGTGACAGTAAAGTTACTTTTTTTTTCCAATTTTAAGAATACCCCAATTCTTTTTCCTTTCTTTCAGAAAGGTAACAATAAAGCTTCCTTTTTTTTCAATTTTAAGAATAACTCAATCTCAGTTTCTTTTCTGTCTAGAAGATAAACATAGAGTTCAATTTCTCAATTCCAACAATAACCCAATTCAAGTTCACTACCCAATTACAGTTAGAGAAGAATAACGCCGCCAAAAGAAACACACACAAAGAGAAGTAATGAGAGAAACCTTATTGAGGAGGAAATTGGGGAAGAGCTGGTTGTGGGTGAGATAGTGAGAGCAACATGGGCAATCATTCTTGTTGTTGAGATGCGTCACAATGCACATGTAGCAGAAACTATGCCCACAGGCAGTGAGAAAAGCATCCTTTATTATCTGCATACAGATCGGGCACAGCAGATCCTTGTCCACCACCTCCACTCCACCCACGTCTCCTCTTTTGTTATCTGATTCTGAAAATGCTGCTTTCATATCTTCCTTCACGGACGGAACCAGAGCACCCACGGAAGAGGTATTGGTGTTTGTGTCCCCCATCATCATCCCCGCTCTCTCTCTGTTTCACCTTCTCTGGTTTTATCGAGCAGAGAGAGAGGGAGTTAGACTTTTGGGCATGAGCGTTCGATGCTTCTGTAATAACTCTTTCTCTACTGTGTAGATTTGGAGTTTTGGGTGTGCTTTTTTTTTCTTTCCTCTCTCTCTCTATCTAGAAAAGGAATGAGAAATGGGGGTTCTTTACTCTTTCATTTTATTGGTATTGTAGGCATGTGGGAGAGATTTTTTGTGAGGGCAGGAACGGCCCACGTCGAAGGAGAGAGAGAGGAAGGGAGAGGGAGAAGGCTGAGAGATTGTGGAGGCGATTTTTTTGGATGGGAACTAAAATGAAGCATTTGAAACGCAATGAAGGCTGACGTTACAAGATGGCCGTCAATAAATGGCCTTTTGAAGGGATTGGTTCTGTTGGGACTTCTGGATCTACGGTATTTGGCATCCCCCGAGCTCCCCGGTGGTGACGAGTGCAGATCTGATGAGGCCTTACCCCAATGATCACGGTCCACAATCCACCACGTCTCCTTGTGCAAGGGGCTGCTGGTGATGCGGCGGAACATAATTGGTTCACCCATTGTCACTGTTAGTCAAATCACACTATGGATCCTAACGTCCGTGGTGGGATGTGTTGTACTTGACCGTGGGGCCTATCTGTTGATGTGCAAACCCTTCCAAATAAATCTCATGTCACCAAGTGATACTTGAAGGGAGCGTCTGTATGGACATCCGGAATTGCTTGGTGCACATTCATCCATGGGACCCTTGAAGGACCCGTCTGAATGAAGATAAAAACACCATCCCTTTCGTCTCTTCCCTCTCCCCACTCGTCTCTCTCTCTCTGCGCTACAGCCCACCTCCGCCACCTCCTCTACTTCTCCCTCCATGTCTCTCTCCCTCTCCTTCTCCATCCTCCCTCTCTCTCACTCTCCCTCCTCTGTCACCGCCCAACTCCACCCCCTCTCCATCTCTCCCTCTCATTCTCCCCATCCCTCTCTCACTCTCCCTCTCTTTCTCTGTCTCTCCCTCACCCTCTTCTTCTCCCCGATCGCCGTCCGTCCCTCTCTTGTTTGACCACTCAGGACCGAACAAATGAGTATATTGTTCGACCCCGGGTATCCGAACAATATACTCATTTGTTCGGCACTTCGGCCACCAGGGGCCGAACAAGATACTCAATTGTTCGGCCGTGAGTGGGCGAATGGGAGAGGGAGAAAGGGAGGGAGAGGACGGACGGCAATCAAGGAGAGGAAGAGAGAGAGAGAGGAAGCAGAGGTGGGCGCTGGGAGAGGGAGGGATAGGGAGAACGAGAGGGGTGGAGTTAGGCGGCGACACAAGACAGAGAAGGAGAAGCAGAGAGACAGAGGGAGGTGGGAGGAGGTGGGATGCCGAGCAAGGAGAGGTAGACGGAAAAGAGGAAAGGGAGGGTGTTTTTGTTTTTTTTTCAAAAGGGTCCATCAAGGGTCCATTGACGGATGTGCACAGAGCAACTCCGAATGTGCATATGGTTGCTCCCATATTTGAAAAGGTAAATTTCAAAAAAAAAGCCTTAAGTTTTTTACTTATTTCAAGAAAAACAGAAGAATCAAATGTTTTTAAATTAGGATGTAAGTTTTTGGCAAAGTTTTCCGATTAAAGACAAAGGGCTAAATTAAGTGTTTTCCAGATAGGTTTCTCCCAAAAAAAATTTTAAAAAGGCTAAAATGCCCTTTTTCTTTCTTTCTTTTTCCTTCTTCTCTTTTCTTCATTTTCTCTCTTTCTCATCTCTCTCATCCTCTCACCACAACATTCACTACCATGGTACTAACCCACTTCCTTACCTCACTTACAAACACACCACCTACTAGTGTCCACTTGCAAAAGTTTTTGTGCTAGTGATCCTATATAAGTTACTAGTCTCAAAACTCTCCTTCTACTATCATCATTGTCAGGATTCGTTAGGGAGGCCTCAAAGAAGTTAATGAGGCTAGCACCGTGAACCTATCATTCCACAAAACACATAGAGAAAGAAGGAAGCCTATTTCTAAATCAAGAAACTATGAGGAAGAAACAAAGCAAAAGCATTTCCCAGTTCTCTGATGGGTTCTACAAATTACAAAGAAATGTAAGGGAAATAACTAAAATAGCCACCGTTTAAAAGAGCCACACTAATACGAATTCGATCAGTTAGCTCATCTCGAGCTGAAAGAACCCTGTAGAGGAAAACCCAATTGCCCTAGATTCAAACTCCCCAATAGTAAAAGCCGAAGCAAGAGACCTTAAACAAATCATCTTCATTGAGGGGAAATTCACTTAAATCGGCGAGATTTTACCCGAGTAGCATCATCTTTGATGAAGATTGCAAGCCATGCGGCCGGAAACGCTCTACAAGATAAAACGGAATCTAGATCATCTACTATTGATGATTAGATTGAGCTAAGATTACATGTTATGGAGAAAATGAGGTAAGTAGAAGAGGCTCTACATGGGTATCAAAAGAAGACGAGGTTAGCACGAGTTATTTCATGGAGCCCATATCCTTAAGGCTGGCTGGCCTAGACCAACAGATGAAATCCGAACAGTTCTCCTTCTTAATTAAAGGTAGGTTAAGTTTCTCCTTGATTGAAGTTGGTGCGTCCCTACTGACCATAAAAAAATCACTAGTAACTCTACTGATAGCAAGTCCTTTGAAAAGCGTGAAACAATGATATATGACTTCCAAGGCAATCGGGTTCCAAGGCAATCGAATGTCAATGAAGAAAAATTCAGGAGTTTTGAGTTCAAATAATTAAGAAAATTAAACCAATAGCAAGTCAATGCATGCAACAGTTGACCATTTAGACATTAGAGCAAAATCAAAGTTCTAAGCGAATGTCTTTCATGTTTAAATACAAGATCCCAAAGTTTCAAGATCATCAAGAATGTGAAAGAATGCAAAGAGGAGCAAAAATCTCAAACTAAGGTCCAACGTTTAATTGACACAATGCAATCAGACAGTGAACCCACAGCCAATGTTTCATCAACTTCTAGAAGGCAAAACATGATGAAATCTTCCTTAGAGTCTAAGCACATGTTTCAGAATTATTTTCCTGAGTTTTAGAGAAAATGGGAGTCATTTAGACTAAAATCCAAGCAAAAATTGGCAATATTTGATTAACAAGCTATAATGGGATATTGGATTCAAATCAATATTGTTTGACCCCCGGACCGAGGCCCTGATAATCAAGTCCTTAATCCGGGGTCGCGGCGCGGCGAGTTAGAAAATTTCGCCGGCACGCGCTAATTATTTACCCACAGGATTCCGCGGTGAGGATTCCAAACGATCCATTACAACCAATTAATCAATTCCACAACAAAAGAGTTATGTGCGGAAGCATATAGCTAAACAAAATCCAATGAATTATAATAATAGATAAGCAAGCTTTATATCAGAAGGAGAAATATATTTATAGCATAAACCTAGACTTAGATTAAAGTTGTGAGGATCACTGAAAAGTGTATTAAAATTATACATCCCATAAAAGACCGACAAGGCCATAAACAAAGTTCCTAAAATAAACATCATTCCCCAAAATGTGTTATCCAAGCTCAATACCTAACCCGATGTCTACATGACATCGTTGGGCTGCCACTCACGTTCCAACGGCGGCTCTACCGCCTCAACCACACACTCCGCCTCAACGTCTGCAAATCCAACATCTGACACCAAACAAAAGAATATCGAACACGACGGTCTGGCAGGTGAATAGACAAGATAAGATACACAAGTTATATCAGTGTCATATTTAAAATCATAAGTGCATCTAAAAGAAACATAAACCTAAAGATGAGACAAAATAGCAATTCCTGTATAAAAAGGAAATTCATATTAAAACATTTCAAACTGACTGATAATTAATCAAAATATTGGCAACCCACATTAGCTATATTCTCCTATTACTGAAGTAATAAGAGCAAATGAATAGAAACCGTTGCCATACAAAATGGCCGGAATAAAACCGTTGCCATGCAAAATGGCCGGAGTAAAACTGTTGCCATACGAGATGGCCGGAACAGACAAATAACCGTCACCATGGCCAGAGCGAACAAACAGAGGGTTCAAACTACAGTTGGCAAAGTATTTGAGGATCCTAAGATGGGTGATCAGTCTGACAAAGTGACCCAAGCTTAGTATTACCGATTCAAACCCAAAACGATACGGTCAAACCATCGAATACACTTCAATCGATAAAAAGAACTACTCTTGGCAAAAATGCGAACAAATAATATGGACAAATCAAACGAGTAGTCTTATCGATTATTTTCAAATGTATTGAACTACTTGAATTCATTTCAAAACGATTTATAGGAAATCTTATACAATATGTTAGCTTAGAATGATGTGATATATGGTGATTGATTGGCTTACCTAGGGTTGTCTCATTATACACTTAGTGTCCCCACATCGATTTTGGAACAAAGAGTTCGATGTCGCTGAAGATCTCTGATGTTTGAGACACAAAGTATATATCGAGGCTTGGATAGCTCCCCGGTAAATTTTTAAATATCGAATAAACTTCCTAAACTCCACAATTTCCATAATGAAGTGTTTAAACTTAAATTCCCATCATTCCACGTCAATAAGTCCTTAAAGGGGAAGGTCCGCACCTCAAATCATTTAAACAGTGTGCAGGAAAAACCTTCAAATTAGAACCCAGGCCCACTCGAGCGGAGGTGGGTCCGCTCGAGCGGAGCCTCACAGAAGCTCACTCGCTTGAGTGAACATCAAGTTTGCTCAAGCGAAGCCTCACAAAAGCTCGCTCGCTTGAGCGAACATCAAGTTTGCTCAAGCGAGCGAGGTTCTGTCTCGCTCCTCGCGGACAGTGTTCAGGTTTGCTCGAGCTGGTCATGGTCTGCTCAAGTGGACAGCCCACTGTCTATGCGAGTCCAGTGCAGAACTTTTGCCATTCTTCCTCCTTTCAGCTCCAATTTTCTTCATCAATTTCCACCATTTCCTACACATCCAAAGCCTTCCTTCACATTACACAGCCTCCCATTCAACCACCATGTCACAATTCATTTTAAATCACTAACTAATTTCAAGAAACACATAATAAATCATGAAGAAAAATGAAAATCTCTAACATACATTTCAACACTTAAGGTAGCTAATAGCTCAGGAGAAATTCATGTGGCTGTAATAGAAAAACCCTCCATAGAAAACATGCTCATAATCATGTAATGAACCATAAATACAAACAATGAAGTATATGAGCATTGTAGTTGAAATATTTAAAGAGAACAATATTCAAATTGCATGTATTCCTTATCACAATAGTCACTTGCCTTGGTTGCTATGAGTATCAATCACACTCCTACAAAGCCACACTCCAATCCTACACCAAAAGTCGCATGAAAATACCACTCAAAATCCACAAAAATTTGAAAAACAATGGAGTTCTCCAAGAAGCTCCTTGCATGCATGATAAAATGCTTCTAAAGGATAAATCAAGCTCATTGGTGCAAGGAGGAAGCCAGTGCTTACCTTTAAGTAGTTCAAACAAGAAGAAGAGCTTGGAAAAGAAGAACAACCCAACTGGAAATCCACAAAAATGATACACTTCGAAAGCTTGAAAGATGAGGAGAAGGATGGTGAAATTCATTTTTCAATTTGGGCTTGTTTGCATAGCATGCTAAAGGAGAGAAGGTGTGAAGAAGAGAGAAAACTTCTTTGGTCTAGTCTGGAGCTGAAACAAGAAGATGAAGAAGAAGGGCTCAATGTGGGTCTTTTGAATGAGTTTAAGTGGGTTGTGGGCCCCTCTTGCCCCAAAACCTTAAGGGCTTAAAACTCCCTCTTGTGGGTCCTGGATGAAGTTGACGAAGAAGAGAAAAATGATCGTAAAAAAATCTAGTTTTCAAAAAGTATATTTCTGTCGTGATTTTCAAATTTCAAAATTTATGCACAGAATGGGTGTCAAAAGACGAATTTGCCCCCTTTTTTTTTTTTCAAAAACACATGATTTGTTGGGGTTCGAATGCAAACAGAACAAGCATGAAAGTTGTTGGGATCAAAATAATAAATCCAAAAAGATTGAAACCAATATTTTTCGAAATTGAAAATCAAATTCCCACGCTAACACGCATCACACGGGCCACCTCGGGCCCCGATAAACCAGACTCAATGCTCTCAAAATTTCCCAAAGCTATTCAAAATTCTAATCTAACTAAAAATCCAAGCTAATCATCATCTAATCCTACTTAGAGACTAATCACGGTTAAAATAATAGTTAAAAATATTAAACCTAGGTCAGGGTCTGACAAATATTGAGTTAACTTCCAAGGAAATCTGTGTGGAAAGCTTCCTCATTGTCAAAGAATTTATTCTCTAAAGTCTCAAATCAAATGAAGATCATTTGGATCAAAATCCAAACAAAAACTAACCAAAGACAACAATTCTACGGGTAGTGTCCCAGTGGCCGAACATTGCACACAAAACCTTGGACAATTTGTTGGCACAAAAACCGATGACTCCCTGGAGTTAAACAAACAAAATCCTTGATAAACAAGTGATGGATCTCAAAGATGATTGTTGGTTAGAAAAACACATCAAACCACTTGGTAAAACATCACAATTCAATGGTAGAGAGAATTCAGATCCCTTGAAAACTACTTTAGGGAGAAATGGGAAGAAAAAGAGGAGAAAAGCAGTTTCTGCAATGCACTGTCCAACAACATGGAGGCCTTGAGATTCAGATATTTTGTAGTTTTTGCCCTTTTTTTGTTTTCTCATGCAATTTCAGTCCATTTTGAGGTCATTTAAGGCCAAGTGGAGGAGCTACAAAATGTATTTGGAAACAACTTGCACCCACAAAGCGAAAGCTTGAATCCAGGTAATATAAATATGAGAAATGAATGAAAAAATATAGTTTTATGCAAGATGTTCTAAACCCATACTTTTTGTCTATGATTATTGTGAAATCCACTTCATATTTTCATAATTCTCTCCTACAGTCCCACTTGTATGTTGCCTTTGTTTGCCTTACACCTCATCCATCTTTAGCTCAAATCGATTGGAGAGAAATTTGGCCTTTGATCGACATAAAGGGAATTGTGTTGTTTCAGTGATTTGGGTTATAATGGTGGCCCCATTAATGGATCCACCGACTTATCACTAGCTCAAAAACTTTTGCAAGTGAGTGCTGGTAGGTTCATAAGTCCTTAAAAATGTATAATTTCCTCATCATTTTAGAGTAATTAAGGACTTAATCTTCAAATCATACACCATTTTTAATAGAGAAAATTATGATTTTATGTTTGTGAGCATCAAATTCTAAATTTAGGTCAAAATTCATCCAAAAATCGCATTTTCACATAAAATCATGAATTTCTCTATTTTTGGCATTGGAAGTCATAAAATTCTCATAACTTTTTATTCACACTTGAAATGATGAATTATCTTTGCACCATTGATTTAATTGAAGAAAATCTGATAAAATGGTGACATTTAATGCATTTATTCAGTGTGAATTGGAGCCCACATCTTGCATCATTCATTTCTTACAGAAATAAATCACTCTTTGATCATTAATTATATTATTTGTGTTTTTGTAAGGAAGTCCAATCTCTCCGGGCCTGCGAAAGAAATAAATTAATTAAAGAATTCAAGAGGGATAGTGTCACGTCCCCCAAAATAAGAATTAGGGAAAAACGTGAAAAATAAATCAAATTCAAATTCATGTGTTTAATACAACACAAACTTCCAAAAGTGGACCCACAAAAAAAAAATTTCAATATGTGGTGAGTCAAAATAAATTTCATTAAATGCAACGGAAGCTTTATTTAATTGGTAATCAATGTTCATAAATGAAACCCAACACAAAAATCAAATAAACATTAATAGTTAAATTGTAGAATTATATAATTTCTAAAAGAGGTCTCAATACTAAATGAAAGTTCATTAATATAATTCTAAGATGACGTTCTCTCTTGTGCTGGTTCAGACGGCTCCAAAGCCATCTCCGGCATCCCACTCGGGTTCATCAATTGGCTCAAACGTTTGAAACGCTTGATCCTCCTCCGTCTCCTGGGTAAAGTAGGGCTCGCTACCTATGCACCAAATATTACAAAGTAAATAGCAAGAACATAATTATAATTCGAAATTTAATATGATAACGAGAAAAATATAGACAAGTGTGATCATAATGAAACAATGACAAAGATAATAATGGAAAAGAATGTAAAACAAAAGTCTAATGATACAAAGGGAGCAATATAGAATCACATAGTGACAAGTGTCCCTGTTTGTGGGTGGTCAGCCCTAAATAAATCGGGAAAGCCCGTCCATAACGTCGGTGGTCATAACAGATCAAAATAAAATCAGGATAACCTGTGCATAAACAAAGCGGATTATAAGTGATCCGATCACATCGGTGATCAACCGTCCATATATCGATCTGCAGTCGTCCATAAATGACCCACATAAACATATATTCATAATAGACCTGATTAATAATGCTCCGACACAAGAATCCTAAGTCATATTCAAATAACCACTCATGTATGCAAACCCGAAGGTCAAAGAATAACCACAACCAAATCCTAAAGTCAGACATAAGGTCTCGTACCCAATAATCACAGGAATCTCTAATGGATAAAAGATCAACGCATCCCTTTTCCAACAATGGTGCATAGACCCAATTAAGGGTTTTCCAATAGGGATGGGTTGAGCTTGAATCCATTAGGATTTGCCCGAAGTTATATGAAGCACTAAACCGCCATGTTAGTAAGATACCGTATGCCAAGACGGTATTTACCCAGGTCCAATGATTCAAATAATAAGGTACAAATATATAATTTTAACACATTAAAACCCAAAGATATAATTTAATATTAATTTACAAATAATAATGATAATACCAATCTTAGTTTATAATTTTAGAAAACCCAAGGACCCTATCAAAATATTTTCCACATTCAAATTAGTCAAAAGATTTAATTTGAATTTATAAAACAGCCCAGGCCCTTTTTCCTAATTTTTAGAATATCACGGTCTTAAAACTGACTTCACATAATGCTATGTGATGACACAGGGCACTATGTGATGTCACAGGCCTCTACCTCTTTTCAAAACTGTTGCCAATCAACATCCCCCACCTTTTTTTTTTATTTCCTTCAATCCTATTCAAGTAAAGTCCATGCTCATCAGGTCACCAAGTCACCCTTCACCAGGTCAATAGGTCACCCATTCTCCTCCCTTTATTACCTCACCTGACAAGTCAACACTTCTTATCTCCTTCATCAGAGCTCCCCAAGCAAGTGCAAACAGAATGTAATTCTGTAATGGGTTGGACGACGCCAGATGCCTCATCACCATCTAGAAAGTGGGCCCCACCATTTCCAATCCCAAATCAACTCCACTTTTTGGGCCGCCCAGCCATGTACGGCCAGCTGAATGGACCAGATCTATGATCAATTCATCCAGTGGGCCCCACAATTAGATCAAGCAAAAGAAAACACCTCCATATGAGTCACGCCTCTGATTCCTAAACCATTAGATGGTGGGTCGGACGGGACCCACTTCTCACGGGTCCAACACCTCTAAGGTCGCCCGTGGGTCCTCCTCCCGATCCACGGATTAGATTGGTCATCGGGTGGTCCACCCAGGTTTCATGGTAAAAAACACAGACGGGCCCAAACTGTGTATACCCTGTTACACAGATTGACTCCCTGCAACCTGTGATTTCGCCTGCCATCAAGACCACTTGAAATTGTGGTCTCAAAAACCTAAATACACATCTACAGAATATGGAAAACGAGTTTTGAAACCCAAACAAAGTGTTGCGGCAGTAGCTATTTGCAACAATAACATTAATACAAGAAAATTGATTGGGTCGTCTCCAAATATCCATCTCGTTTCAAAACAAAATTGCATTACCAAATTATCGTATGAAAAAGGCATAAAAAGCATTTCTACATCCATACACAGCCAAATCAACAAGAAAAATAAGTTCTAAATTTACAAACTAGGATTAGGTACTTGCCTTTTACCGGAGTTGAAGAAAAATGCACAGATCCTAATCAATACCCAAACCGCGATTCCCACAACGCTTGATAATAATATTATCACCGATCTGACAAAGAATATGGGAAAGGAATGCTCAGATGAATAGATCTATGGTATTCCTACCCAAAACCTAACATTGGAAAGAATAGGAAGATAACCTAAAAATATAGATCTACTCCTAATGATTTGAGGAGAGGGTTACCCGAGATAAGAAGATTGAACGAAGAATGTTGGTATCCTCTGATCTTGATTCTGATGGCTGGATCCTAAAGCTGGTATGACTTGGGAAGTTGAAAGAGGAAGAAGAGGAAGATAACTGGGAGGAGTTGCAGAGATTAGTGGGGAGAGATAAGAAGGGTTTCGTTAAAAAAAGGATTAGGTTAAAAAGAATACTACTGGGCTTAAGTCATTGGGTCAAAACTACGGGTCAAGCCATCTACCCATTAACCCAACTCATCAATCTACGCATCTAATCTAACGTGTGTCCCACTTAATCCTACCCACTTAAATAACTAAAATACACTCAATTAAAATAATAATAATATCTAATTAAAATATAATAAAATAATAAATATGTGGGACCGGGATCTTACAAATAGCCAAGATTCAAAATAAACAAAAGAAGAAACAAAGGCCAAGGGAGAGATGTACATCCAAGATCTTCCATTCAAGAATTACACAACCAAGTAGGGCCCATCATCTCTTATAAGTTGCAAACAAAAATCTGAATTACAGATTTGGGTCACAAGTTGAGGCCCATTCAAGGAGATCATCCAAAGCTTTGAAGAGTCCTAAGAATGGAAGGTTGCAAGCCAACAATTATCCCCAAGTTATTGCACGTCCAACTTTGTGTTACTCCAGGAAGTACACGTCCACATGGTTCTAATATTACAACAAGTTTGAATTTCTGTTGTAGGAAATCTTATTCAAAAAGAAAGCGGGAAGCCAACAAAGAGATAACTATTTCCAGAAATCTTGCACACCAAGCTATTCAAGAAGGAAATAATTCCAAGAATCCCAAGATTTTAGCACTTAAACTCCAAATGGATAGGCCTCAAGATTTGAAGTTTGCAACCCTAGAATTATCCAAGAAGCATCACACGTCCAAGCCCTCCATCCAATGATTTCACACACCCAAGATGGAAAGATTTGGACCACAAGACTTTATCATTGGCAAGTAATCAATTGAAATTTAAATTGTTGCCAAGATAGGAGGATTGCTTGGAATTCAAACCAAGATGGAGGAGGTGTATTACCAAACAAAGGAACATCAGAATATATAAAGAGGAGCTAGCCAAGGGGGGACGAGCAGATCTGAATTGGGAAGACCTCTCACTCTCACATGCCCCAAAAACATCTCCATTCCACCCCATCCTCCCTTTCTCTCTAGTCCCTTTCTTCTTCTTATCCCTTCTAATTCTTTAAATACAGATTGAGAGATCATGTTGAGAGAATGATGAAGAGAGGAGAATCTTAATTTTTTGTACTTCAAGATCATGGAATAAAGACTCTACTTAGATTGACTCTGCGTGTTTATGTAAGTGATTTAATTTTGTTTTTCTTGTAGACAATATTT
The DNA here is from genome assembly GCA_029852735.1 of Persea americana. Lineage (NCBI taxonomy): Eukaryota > Viridiplantae > Streptophyta > Magnoliopsida > Laurales > Lauraceae > Persea > Persea americana. The sequence continues at coordinate 24,930,572 of CM056816.1, forward strand.
CACATGATTAGATCTAGGATTTTGAAAATAAAATAAACTGATTAAAAGTCGAGAGACATAAAAAAATCACTTACATAATTTTTTCCTACTCTGAGAAGAGAGGACATCATCATTGCATTTTCAATACTTGTAAGATTGTCTAGTTTCTAGATCTTTGGCACTACTTTCCGCTTTTTATTTTCCACCACTTTTGTTTTTTTGTTTAAGTTAATATTCTGATTATTTTTATTACAAATTCTAGATTTAGAGATTACAACTTGCATCTTTCTATGTTTAGTTGAAACTTTCTATTCTTGTTATTTGCTTAACATATGGTTGGAAAGTGTTTTTTTTTTTTTTTTTTGCACGCATCATATCTAGAAATCGCATTAGAAAAGGTTTTGTTGCTGAAATCACAATATTATCAACTGATAAGAAAGACTAAATTCTGACCTGGTATGTGAATAGTGAAAAATTCTGCATAGTTTCAGCAGAATCGACCTAACTATGTTGCAAAAGTGCGCAATTTAAAAACCAGGTAAACGTGAATATTTTGGTCCGAAAAATAGCCAATTTAAAGTATGATAATACGACTTTGAAACCTCAGAATTTCAGCCACAACTAACCTCGGGAACCGTGTCAACCAGAGGCCCAAACAGGGGTAGTTGGACAGCATGCGAATAGATTCCCAGCACAAAATAGTTCAAGTAGGTATCTTTAAGTAATCATATCTTTTTCATTTTAAGTCTTTTTTCGATTTTTCTTTTTTTTATTGTGTTCATGAATCATCAGAGTCTTGACTCCTGCCATTAGATTTAGGTTTATATCATCTTAGACGAGTCGTACAGTTCAACGAAATTGGGCCTGTGCAAGGGTTTCCAAACTTAGAATTTTTGACAGCATGTATTAGATTTTTAGAAACTTGCATAAAATTGCATTGTTAGCATTTAGGGCATTATAGATCATTCATATTTGCATAAAAATTATTTTTGGTAATTAGGATTTAATTTAGGAAATTTTGTTTTGATATATTAAATTGGTTGTTTGATGTGTGTTTTCTTTCGCAGGTTTTAGTTTAATTAGTAATATCTAGATTATGTTTCTTTATTTAGATTAGTGTTTTTATTTTTTTGGAAATTATTGTATTTAAATTTTTCAGAATTCAGTTATTTTAGTAAAGTTGATGTAATTTAATTAGTTTCCATTTAGGCCATATTTAGTGTTTATTTAGGATAGGTCAAAGTTGGAAGGTTTCTTAAACAGCATTGCTCCTTGTGGATCGACCTGGATTTACCAAATTATTACTACAATCGCACCCTACACTTAGGGTCCGAACATAGGTGAGGCAATGAAGTGGGGTGGAAGTAAAGTTGGTGTTGAGAGGATGGGAGAAATGAGAAAGTGAGAGAAACCGAGTGATGACGCCCTATGTTTAGGGGACTACCGGGGTCGGCAGATGTCAGAATCCATGGGGTTCAACCCTTTCGTGACTAGAGACAAGCGAACAACTTCAATTTTCTTTTGTATACGAGTATGCCAAATTTTCAACTCTACTTAGAAATAACAAGCGGTGCTCTGTAGATCCACCTTTTCAAGTAGAAAAGAAAATAAACTTTTTTTGAACTTTCATTGCACATATGTTAAGAAAAGAGACATAATTTAGATTTTGGTTGCCGTGAAAGGCGAATTTTAATTGTTTGCCGAGAACTCTCATCAAAAGAAAAGATAGGATTTGTGACTTTTGTGTCTCTTTTAAAAATACAAATACAATGATAAGACAGAAAATGAAATCTAACTTCACAGGAGATTACGGAGACTCGTTCAGATTAACGATCGCAAGCCATGTTTAGGCTTCACCGTCATCCTTCAAATGATTGCTTTTAATTCTCTTAACTCGGCTTGAACCTCAAATATTTAGAGGATAAGGATCAAAGAGAGATCATAAATCTTATAAAAATCTAAGTTGACGAGATCAAAGTGACGTCTAATCCATGGAGATAAAAGGAGTGGGCCTTAGGGGGGAAGGGGGTGATCCCCGAAGGGTCTTCAATCACCTGGTAGTGGTCGTCGTTGCAAGGCTTCTTCAACGGAGGAGAGATCGTCGTTAGAGCGTCGTAGCAATGATGTAGATTTTTTTTATGTTTTGCACATCATGCCTTGGAATGGTGGAGATGACCTCCTTTTATAAGCTTTTAGTGACCATGAGGGGAGTTTATGGGCTTTAAATGCATTAATTGCATTTATTCTCCATGATGGGAGGAGTCACATTTTAATTTATGCTTTTTGTAACTCCTATTTCTTGAGTTTTGATTGGCTGTTGGAGAATAATGGGCCTTTATTTGTATTTAAACTTCATGATGAGAGGAGTCACATGGTATTAACACCATAATTGTTTTGATTTGTAACTCCCCCATCTTGGATTCTGATTTAGTCGTCCATGATAATGGGTAATTAATCACATTAATTTGTCATATAAATTGGTCATTAACCGCATTTAGTGGCCACCGAAGTACTGGAAGAGTCATGGGCCATGCCGCTTCTTTTGGAATTCTACCTGCGACGTAGGGAGTTTTGATCGCTGGTGGATTTCTCATGCCGATTATTGTATGATGATCACGCAATTTGAAACATTGATTGCTACCAGTTGGCCGATAACATCTGTCCAGTCGATTTCTCAATCGATTGTGTGAGGCCCCACCCCTTGTGGACCCTCAATCTGAATTTGAATACTATATTTTAGCTTAAGAGTAGTTATTTATACTAATTATGGGGTTTAGTAAGGGTAGTCATTTATTTTCCTAAGTTTTAGTTAGATTAGTCTAGTTATGTAATTTGTAGAATTTATAGGAGTCTTTTATAATTTCCAGAGTTAGTGAGTTAGAGGCCCTATCTAGATATTAGTAATTATTATAAGGGGGTCTCCACTTGAGAAGGTTCTAGAAACCTCAACTAAAGACCAAACTACCCATAACCTTAACCCTAATCCTATTCAAACTTAAAGGGTATTTTAGTCCCTAGCCCAAACCCCAACCTATATATTACCACACCCATCCCCTGGGATACGTTGGCTAACACCTCCCATCTCATTTCCCTCTCTTTTCTCTCTTCTTCCCTCATTTCCCTCCAATTCTCCCATCTCTCCCCCTCTTTCTCTAGAAATCCTAGATCTAGACTCCAAGAAGAAGAAGAAGACTATCAACCACAATTCCAGCAGCAACTTATCATAAGGATCTTTATCTCTATCTTGCTAATTTCTCATTTCTCTTCAAATCAAAGTATGGGCCCTTTTCTAGTTCAATTTAATTAGAAAGCCCTCTTTCTCTCTCTAGATCTCCTTCTTTATAGCGATTCTCTTGTGAATGTGGGAATAGGAGTAGAGATCTCTTCTAGATCTGAGATTTTGGGCTGGTTTTGTGATTGGAAGGGCCGTAGGAGCTAGGATCTTCTTTTGGAGCTTGGATCCCTATTTTCTCTCTCTATCTCTTGCAATTGAATTGAGGCAAGTGCAATATGCTTACTTAATATAGAATGGATGTTTACTGTCTGTGATTTTGAAATTTTCTATTCAATTGATGTTAGAATTGTTAGATCTACCTTTGAGCATGTTTTCATGGATGTTTGGCCATTGATGGATGGGTTGATCTCATTTGGAAGATCAATGGCCCATGGATTGGATGGTTGAATGTATATTAGAGTGCTTTTCATGTTTTTCGATGTTTGTGTGGTGTTTGGACGAGATTGGATGGAATTGGGTGGAAATTGGAATGAAAATGAAGAAATCCAGAAATTCTGGAATTTGCAACAGGCCAGTGTGTTAGGTGACCGAGCTCAGTGTAGGTTGGCCGAGCTCAGTGTTTGACCGAACTCAGTACTTGGCCAAGCTCAGTGTTTGACCGAGCTCGGTACTTGATCAAGCTCAGTGCTTGACCGAGCTCAATATTTGGCTGAGCTTAGTGTTTGGCCGAGCTCAATGTTTGACCGAGCTCAGTACTTGACCGAGCTCAGTGCTTGACCGAGCTCAGTGTTTGACCGAGTTCATACTTGACTGGGTTCAGTGCTTGCCTAAGCTCAATGTTTGACCGAACTCAGTACGTGGCCGAGCTCAGTGTTTGACCTAGGTCAGTGCTTGACCGAGCTCAGTTCTTTGCGGAGCTCAATGTTTGACCGAACTCAGTACTTGGCCGAGCTCAGTGTTTGGCCGAGCTCAGTGCTTGACCGAACTCAGTGCAGGTTGACCGAGCTCTGAGCTAGGTGATCGAACTCTGAGCCAGATCACCGAACTCTGTGCCAGGTAGACCGAGAATACTGGAATTCCAGGAAAAAGAAGTTGGAACTTGGAACTCCATTCAACCAAGATCTCCAATGTGTGCGGTCGACCGACCAAGTCAGGAGGGCGACCGAGCACACAGGAATTTCTAGAAAATCAGCCTTTGCCTGTAGGGTGTTTGGTTTTCTCACCCCAGTGTGCCAGGTCGACCGCCCAGGCCAGGAGGTCGATCGAGCACACTGTGTACAGTAACCTTCCCTGATTTTGGTTTTTGATGTTGTGATCATTCGTGGGGCCCATTGACATCCAAATCGACTTCTAAATGTGTCAAGCACGAGTCGATGGTGTGGCTCAACCTTGACTCGTGGAGACCACCAAGTAAGGTCTAAGTTGTATATTCAGCGATGATTTGGTACTTAGAAGTTGTCGATTATGCCTGTAACTTATGGAGCACCAAATGCAGTAGTATCCTTTGGTATCTGAGACTCCATTTAGAGATCGAATTACATGAGATGTGCTTGGACTTGAAAGTGGACCAATGCTTTGGTTGGACTGTTGATATCTCCCTTTGATTCATATACTTGGAGATTATTCTCATTATGTTATAATTGTCACTCTATTGTCCTTACTATTGCTCGTACCCGTTAATTAAATAGAAAATGGATGACTTGAACCTACGACTACTGAGAGGTGACCTGGTGATATGATTGGGTGAACACTAACTTGTGTCTGTGGCTAGGCGGGCCCTTTTATGGCCTAAGATTGGATGTTAAATACCCTAGGATGGAGAGGTTGTATTGTACTAGAATTATAACTCATTATGAATGAGAATGGACTGTATATCATTGGAAATGGACTTGTTACCTCATACGGACTGTTATAGACTGGGCCATGTATTGGTGGGCCTCGGTATGGATCCAATAATTGGGCTTGGACCTGGATTGCGATCCATGGATTGTACTAGGTATTTGGACCTCTTAGGGACTTTGTTAGGACCTTGTTCATGCAAGGCAAAGCCTAGACAAACACAGACCTTTATTGTTTCTTGAGTTGGCACAGACATTCACTCAGTTGTTCTAAGCTCAGTCTTTGGACTGATCATCACTGGTAGGAGCTATTGTGAGTGTTGAGTGAGCTATCATGATGAGCATTATTGTAGACGGATGGTGAGATACCGGGTCCGGTCTCTGAGTGATGAGTGTGGTGAGGATGTTGTTTGTGGGGCTTGTTATTCCCTAGCACAGTAGCACTAGAGAGGTTTCCCCGCCGTGATTGTGTTTAGTATAAGAGGGCCGCGGCATAATATCCCGCGGTATCCAGCTCGTGTTAATGTGTCACATTGTTTAGATTAGATATCTTATTTATTCTGATTCTAAATGCTTATCCTGCTCAACTGCCTAGAATCCATATTATTGTCACTCTCTTAACTTTATTACTGTTTCCACTCTTTTGATGTATTATCTTATATTATTTGCATACTGTGACTTGCCTGACTATTAGATCTGACCCATTCTTTGTGCTTAGGTCTTGACCCCAAGTACGAGGATGATGCGTTCGCACTCGTAGAGGCACCCATAGCAGGAGACTACGGATGGGGACCGGTCGACAAAGAGGTCAAACCGGAGGATGGAAAGCCAACACCTAGGGTTTGAGCGTCTATCTTTGTTTGGGTTTTTGAGCGATTTCTGTAGTGAGCCGGGTAGTAGTAAAATATGTAATAAATCCTTGTTCTTATCAATTGACATTTTTAGGCTTGACTTCAGCCCCGTTTACATTTGATATATCATGATACATATTGCTTCCGCTTTACTTCTTACGCTTCTACAATTTAACCATTGATATTATATTGTTCAAAAGTTTTAAATTGGACCTCACTGCGGACCTACGATCTTGGAAGTTCTCGGATTTTTCGGGAAGTAAAGAGCCAACTTTGATACGTTGACGGCTTTCTCGGTATACAGAATTGGGGCGCTACATATCGGGAAAAAAGTATGATTTCTTGGTTGGCCGGTTGGAGATTTCGAAGTGTTCGATGACAAACCCATGATTTCTACAGCGAATCCGTAATATTGTCAAACATTGAGGATTTCTTACCCCGGGAATTAGATTTTTGGAAAATCACAGAGGCCAAACAATCTGAAATGTGAAAAGGACCTAAAGAATGAGTTTTCGGAGGAAATCCCACAACCCAAATTTCCAGGGTTGTCGACGACCATGAACCCATTTGGTCCCTTTTTTGGCCTTTTTTTGATTTTTTCGATCTTTCTTATTTGGCATATTTTTCTTGGTATTTTTGTACAATTCTTTAGATGATTTTCCAACAGAAAACTTAATGAGATGCTATGAAAATGGAGAGCAAAGTTCCTGATTTTCCAAGAAAGCCGAAGACTTTGTCACGCATGGGTGTCGATTTGTAACCAGAAGCCAAAATTGAGTCACACGATGTCGGAATTACTGAAATTTGAGGTGAAGCTTCATGGGTAAGAAATAAGACCAACCACAGGATTCTGTTTGAGTTTTGAAGCCGTGTGGGGTCCTGTCGCCAATAGACTTCATTTAGTCACGAGGGGACTCCACGTTTTGATGTATGGTCAAAGGATGTCCGATTGATTTGAAATTTAATAGAGAGCCTCTTGGAATCATTTTAAGATGATCTACTAGCTCTGATTTAGAAATTATGGTCCCGGGGGGCTTCGTCTCAGGGATACCTGATTTAGCTTTTAGGACATCAAAGTCTGGTCAAATGATGTCGAAATGACCCGAAACTTGATATGTAGCCCTTTGGAATTATTTTGAGACCATCATTCTGCTTTGTTTGATGAGTGGTGGCACTGGTGGTTCCCACCACTGGAAGGCTTTGTTTTGTTGTTTGAGGGTTTATGTTGGGTCAACCATAGTCGGTTTGACCTAAAATTTGACATAGAGCCTCTTGGGAGTATTTTAATGCCATATATCGGCACTAATCGAAGATTTGGTGTCTTCGATGCTGTTGTCGCCGAAAGGGCCGACTTTGTCATAAGGAGAATGTAGCCTTTTGCATTTTGGGCGAAACAATGTCAGAATGGCTTGAAATTTGAGGTAGCCTTCTGGTGGCATTTTAGGGCCAACTGTATGCTTTGTTTTGTCAAATAAGGTCTCCAACTTCACCGCCGTCGGGAGTTCCTATTTAGCTGCTTGAAGAGTGAAGTTAGGCAAAATGATATCGAAATGACCCAAAACTTCATGTATACTGTTCTTATGAATGTTTTGAAGGATCTTGAAGTTTCTGGTTGGTTCTAACACGATCTGACACTTGAAGTAGCTTTTCCCGTTGTGGCATAATACAGCTTCATGTAGCTTCTTTGATGTTGAAAGTGTATAAAGAAGCAAAGTGACATTTTGGTGTCAACAGCGAGAGAGGAGAAAATGAAGAAGAGAGAAGAAGGAAGAAGAAAGAAGGGCATTTTAGTCTTTTAAAATTTCCTGGAGAATGTCGCCGAAAAATACTAATTTGGCCAGTTGTCCTTAATTGAAAGCTTTGTGGAAAACGTAAACCTTGATTTGAAAACTTTTGATTCTTATATTATTTTTTGAAATCAGCCAAGAACTTAGGGGCCTTTTTTAATATTCCTTGTTCGGGTTCATTCCGAGGACTGTCGAGGTCAATGGATGTGAGAGTCCGTGGGGTCCAACCCTTTTGTGACCCGAGATGAATGAACAGTTAGGTTTTCTTTTTGTGTACGTGTATGCTAAACTTTCTATTCTACTTAAAAAAAACAAGAGATGTTCCGTAGACTAACTTTTCCATGTAGAAAAGAAAATATTTTTTTTCTAACTTTCATTGCACATGAGCTTAAAAGAGACATAATTTGATTTTTGAATGCTGTGAAAGGCGAATTTCATTTGTTTGGAGTGGAAGGTGGTGTTTTTGTCGTGAAAGGCGATTTTGATTTTTTTGCCATAAAAGGTTATTTTTGTGTTTGCCGTAAAATACGACTTACAACTCTCATCGAAAAAAACAAGACTTGTGATTTTGTGTGTCTTTTTAGAAATACAAATACAATAAGAAGAAAGAAAATTGAATATGACTTCATAAGAGATTGCGGGGACTCGTTTAGATTGATAGATGCAAGCCATGTTTGGGCTTCACTAACATCCTTCTGATGATAACATGAGATGCTTTTTATTCTTTGGTGAGGCTTGATCTTAGGATTTTTAAAGAATAAGGATCGAAAGGGGATCCTAATCCAATAAAAATCCAAGTAGACGGGGTAAAGGGCCCTATCTAAGCCATGAAGAAGGAGAAGGCCTTGGGGGGGGGGGGGGGGGGGGGGGTGTAGCCCACCAAGGGTCTTCAATCACCTTGTGGTGTAGCCGCTGTACAACTTCTTCAACGAAGAGGAAACCGTTTTAGGAACGTTGGAACATCGATGTGGATTGTATGTGATGAGCTTGGTTTTGACTTGATCTTGTGATCATGCCCTGAAATGGTGGAAATTGCTTCCTTTTATAGGCTTTTGGTGAGCATGTGGGGGGTTTATGGACCTTTAATGCATTGAATGCATGAATACTCCATGATGGAGGGAGTTACACATTTTGAATTAATGGTTTTTGTTGATACAAAAAATGTCACTTATGCTCTTCATACATCTTTATCATCAAAGAACTTACATTAAGCCACAAAAGTGTGATCTTCCAAGCTCCTACACCATTTTGGAGAAATCTCAGCATCATTTCATATACAACGATTCTTCTCTCGACAGAAGGGGCAACAACTGGTTTAAGCATCAAAGCTTTCCAAAATCAATTGAAAGTTTTAGATCCCTCAAAACAGCCATCAAGAGTGCACACAAGATGTTTTGAGCCATTTCAGCATTATTTGGCCTGACTTCACTCCTCTAGTGGCCAAATAAGAGCTCCCGACAATAGTGAAGATGGAGACCTTATTTTGCAAAACAAAGTAGGCAGTTGGTCTCAAGGCTCTACATCAAAGTCCAAGCCAATCCAAAATTGTTTGGCCCAAAATGCAAAAGTTTCATTCTTCTCATGACAAAGTTAGCCCTTCCACCGATGATAGCGTCGGAGACGTCAAATCTTTAAGTAGAGCCTGTGGATGGTCTTAAAAACCTTCCAAGAGGCTCTCTGTCAAATTCCAAGTCAATCCGATATTGTTTGACCTAACATCAACCTTCTAATAGCAAAATCAAGCCTCATGGCGAAAGAGACCGCCAAAATCACCACGCTTCAAACAAAGCATGTGGATGGTCTCAAAAGACTTCCAAGGGGCTTCATATCAAGTTTTAGGCAGTTCTGATATCATTTGACCAAACTTTGGCCCCCAGGTAGTTAAACCATGTCTCCTGGCAACAAAGCCCTTTGGGACCATGATTTGTAAAGAAAATTTGATGGATCATCCTAAAATGGTCCTATGAGGCTCCCTGTCAGATTTCAGGTCAATCGGAAATCATTTGACCATACATCAATGCACGACATCTCCATCGCAACGGAATCAAGTCTACTGGCTACTTGACCCCTAACGACTTCGAAATTCAAGCAAAAGACTAAGGTTGGTCTTATTTCTTGCCCATGAAGCTTCACCTCAAATCATTCAGACATTGTTTGACCCAATTTTGGCTTCTAGGGATAAATCAGCACCCTTGCATGATGAAGTCTTTGGTTTTCTCGAAAAATCAGAAACTTTGCCCCCTGTTTTGAGAGGCCTCTCGTCAAGTTTTATGTGGGGAAATCATACCAAAATGGTATAAAAACACAAAAAAATATATATATATAAGTTAAAAAGAAAAATAAGAAAAAGGCCAAAAACAAGACCAATCGGGCAAAATAGCCCATGGTCGCCAGCGACCCTAGAAATCCAAGGTCACCGATTTTTCGCAAAAACCCATTTTTGGGTCATTCTTGCATTATTGAGCCATTTGGCCTTCGCGATTTTCTGAAATTCTATTTTTCCGGGCACGAAATCTATCAATCTTTGACAACATCACGGATTCGCCGTCGAAATCATGGTTTCGTCATTGGACACCTCAACGGCCAACCAAGAAAGCATACCTTGTGCCTGATCGATCGAGAAATCAACAGGACGGATGGTGTCGGCCTATCGACAATAATCAATGTCTGGAATTGCATGATCATGTGACAACAAAAAATGTGAGAAATTGATCGGCGATCAAGGCTTCCTACGTCGCGGGTAGAACTCCAAAAGTCGCAACGAGGCCCGCAACTCTTCAAATGCTTTGGCAGCTACTTAATGAGGTTAATGACGTATTTTAATGTGGTTAATTACCCATTAATATGGATGACCAAATCAACCCAATCAAAATCCAAGAAATAAAAGCTACAAATAAAAGCAATGATGGTATTAAACCATGTAACTCCTCCCATCATAAAGATTAAATGCGAATGATGGCCCATTATTCTCCAACAGCCAATCAGAAATCAAGAAAAATGAGTTACAAATCCATAAATTCAAAATGTGTAACTCCTCACTATCGGATGTGAATTATGATCCCTGCCCCGCCGCCCCCCGCCCCGCCCCCCAAGGAAGGCATGGCTTGGAAAATCTCCACTCATCTATATATGCTATTTATATTTTACATCGAAAATGAGGATTCCGACTACCCCCAAAATCGACGGATCACGATCGCCAGCTATGGTACGGCCGTAACACCGTTCTTCGACGAAAGCCGAAGAAAAATAGGAGAAAATAAGTGCATGGGTTCTTCCTCTAGTCTAATGTGCTGTCGAAAATACACGACGGTTGTCCTGTCACATTGATTTGGATCTCTTTGTGTCTCTTGATATAGGGTCAATTCAGTGTCATGAGTTAAAGTCTAAATAAAAGTTAATCCTCATATAGCATAATTATAGTATATCCAAGTAAGATAAAGTAACTAAAATTAAGAAAATAAAAGGGGGGGGGTGCCAAATATTTAAGAAGAGGATCGGCCCCGTTCTCAGGTACCCCCTTCAAATCCCTTGGCAAAATAGGGTTTAAAGGCTGATTTTTCAAACCAAAGTATGATGTAAATGAGACTTTGACTTGTGATTTTTTTGTTTTTCGTGTGCGATACACTAGTGATAAAAGTGAAAGGCCAATGGGCCAGTGTTTGTTTTGGGGTGGCAGATGGGCAGTGAATGTTTAAAAGTGTGTGCGAAATCACTCATCTTATCTCTTTATTCTCATTCATTCAATTTTAGAAATCAGTTCTTTATTCCATTTTATCATTAAGTTCGATTAAATATCTGGCACCGGAAGTGGAGGGAGAAATAAAACAAAAATCTTTTTGGGTTTATTTTGTTGGTTTTATTGTTTTTTTGGCCTTTTTAATATGGGGCTAGAAGGGCCTAACTAAAGGATTTTACTTGGATTTACGCGATTAGTGCTTTATTACTGATCATCGGATTAACTCTAACATAAGGTCTTATACCACCCACATCAGCTCTCCCAGTCCCCTAACAGAACAGGAAAAGTGATGGGATGAAGCCTAATGCTCTAATCTTTCTAATGTGGAAATCCAATTTATTCCTAGGGTGCAAATAACCTAAGTTTGATGGTTCCTACGCCTAAATAGTTTGTTAATTATGATTTTAAATTGGTTTGACTTAGTTTAAGTTGAAAGTTGATTAGGAGTTTGGTTAAGGATGGATTAGGGGTATTTTAAGTTTTTTTTTAAAAGTTGTTTAAGGTTCTGGGATTTTAGGTTTTAATTCGAGAGGTGAAATGATGTCGAAATTGGCGAATAGGGTTGGCAGAGGAGTTGGGCGCCTAGGTCACTTGGGTGACTTGGGCGCACCTACAGTGGCGCCCAAGTACCATGTTTTGTGGTTTAGCTAAACGTGATGGTATCTATGTTAATTTCAGAATTTTGGGAGTTTTGCTAAGTGTAGGTTTTGTTCAGACGTTGCTTTAGGTTCTAAGTTGATGTATTTTAGTAATTTTAAGTCCGGAGCTTGAAATGCAACCAGAGTTCACAAGATGGGTCTGACACAAGACTTGGGTGCACCTGTAGTGGAGCCTAAGTGGTTCTGTGCACTTAGGCGCACCAGCAGTGGCGCCCAAGTTGTAAGCTGATGCTCTTTAGTCCTACATGTCACGACCTCGAACCGGGACCCAGTCCTAGTCCGGTGTCGCGGCGCGGCGGGCCAGAAAATTCCGCCCCGCACGCGCTAATTGGTTTCCCCTAGGTTTCCGCGGTGAGGATTCCACACGAATCACACACGTTCAATACATTTGCGGAAGCGTGTAGCAAACACTCAATCAAATCACTTTTAAGAAAGAGAAAATATAATATATTCATAGACTCATGTCAGAGGGAGAAAACATCACTAGCATACCCATTGTTAGATTAAAGTTTAAATCACATCTAAAAGCATAGTTAAGTTTTTACAAGTTTCCCAAAAAGAAATAAGCCAACATTAGCTAATACAAAGTCCTAAAATAACAACTGAATGATTCCCAAAATGTTTCGCGTCTCGTGCCCCAACTCGATGCCTATATGACATCATTGGGCTGCCACTCTTGCCTAACGGGCTGTACACCTACGATCTCCTCATACTTCTCCTCGGGGGCAACACTACTTGGATGTGAGCACAAAAAACGAAGGGTCAGACACAACGGTCTGGCAGGTAATTGAATCAAGTATAATCATGCTATAAATCAAAATTTTGCAATTTATAAAACAAATATGATGGAAAGAACCCAAATAAACCAAATAGTTCGAAACAACATCCTTTGTAAAGTCACATGATAAATCACGATACACATTTAAAATAAATCTTGGCAACCACATAAAGCTATATTCTCTGTCACACAAGGTTACAATAGCACTCACGATATAAATTCTCCGTCACACAAGGTGAAAGGGAGCACGAAAACATGACCCAGTAGAGCTGGGCATCACTCACGAGTCCTGCCGCGGAACGGGCTAAATAACACGCATAATAATCCAAACTGCAGTTGCCACGAAGTATTTAAGGACCCAAGGCGGTTGATCAGACCGACAAGGTCGTCAAAGCTGAGTGGTGCCGACAAGAAAATAAATACAAACTAACTTTCAAAATCATGCTTGCTATGTTTAGATTTGGGAACTACTCACACTATATCAAGAACACACGCTGATTCACACGAATTCATGAGTAGTAGCCCCGACACGATGTGTATAAACACTGTTCACACAGTGAATCACAAAATGAGGTTTTAGAAATCACAAGTTCATTTCACAACACTCCATCAATTCCTTGGAACCATAACCATTGAGTTAGTATACACTTTGAGGTCCCATGTCATCCATTCGTTTAGATGGTGACCAATTTTGATGATATTTAAGATGTCAATGCATATACATCAACTAGGAAGGGTCCAAAAGGAATTGGGATTGAAACTTCCACTTTTCTCTTCACTTCAGAATTTTGGGTGTAGTCGGTCACCTGTCGGTTGGCGGTCGGCTAGCCGACTGAATAGATCGGTTAGCCGAGTGCTGACCGAGAGCTAACCGTCCCATCAGGACAGGAAATCAGCATTCTGGAACTGGAACTGAGGATATTCGGTCACCTGTCGGTCGACCGAGACCCCCTAGTTCTGGAAAATGCAGCATTCTGGAAATGGAATTGAGATGGCTCGATCACTTGTCGGTTGGCAAGTCGGCTAGTTGATCACTGACCGACAGCTGACCGACCAACTGTGGGATACATTTCTGAAGCTGTTTCAGTCCTTTCATTCAATCATTAGTTCTCCTTATAACCCCTCCTTTTCTGTACGAAAATGAGCCTACATGCTCCTCCCATTTCATCCAACAACCATTCATTTCAACTCCCAAAATTCATCAACCAAACTTCACCAAATCTCGAAAATAACATCCCTACGATTGAAATACACACTTTCCAACTTGAATGAAACAAACTGAAAACAGAATTTCATGACATAAATCAGAACATGTGAGCATTTAAAACATGTATTTAGTGAGTCAAATATCAATGCAAAACGAAATTAATCAAAGAAGATTAAGAGTAAGAAATTAACCCATAAATCCAAAAGACATTGCATGTACAATCACATCTCATTCAATTACTTGCCTTTGGTAGAAATGCACTCAAGAAAGTCTTCTAACACAATTCTCTCTGCTGAACTCCAATCTACAAGAAGACCCCAAAGAAAACCACTCAAAACTCCACAAAATTCGAAATCAAAGGAGTCCTCAAAGAAAACCTTTGCATGCATGAAAGAAAGCTTCCTAAGGGTTCAATAAAACCATGTTTGGAAGAAGGAAGCCATTGCTTACCTTTTAAAGCTCTAACAATGAAGAACAACCTCAAGGAGAAGATGAACTCGACTGGAATTCTTTGAAAAGGGTACCAAAAGAAAGCTTGAGAGACGGGGAAGGGTTTGATGCACTGAAAACTCCAATTAGATCAAAGAAGATCCAACATGCAAGAGGGAAAAAGTTGTGAAGAAGGGCTAGTTCTCACAAGCTCTCAGCTGGTATGAAACGGATTAAAGAAGAAAAAGAAGGAAGTACACGTGGGTTTTAAGTTTTAACTCAAATGGGTTATGGGTCACAGCCCCTAATACTTTGAGAGCTTAAAACTCCCTCTTGTGGGTCCCGGATAAGATCGACGAAGAAGAACGAAATGATCGTCGAAATGTCTAGTTTCCAAAAAGTATAATTTTGGCATTTTTTTGGATTTCAAAATTCATGCACAGATTTTTGAGGTGAAAAGACCGTTTTGCCCTTCTCGCTGAAAAATATGGTTTCGGGGTTCAAATACACACGAAGTAATTATCAAGGTTGTTGCAGTAAAAATACAAATCTAAGAGATCCAAAATTTATATTTTTCAAAAATCAAAGATTCGGATTCCCATATGAGCATGCGATGCATGGGCTGCCCTAGGCCCGGCCAAACCTAACTCAACGCCCTCAAAATTCCCCAAAGCTATTCAAAATGCTAATCTAGCTAGAAATCCAAGCAAGTCGTCCTCTAACCCCACTTACTAACTAAACACGGCTAAAACCATCATTAAAATATTAAACCTGGGTTGGGGTCTGACACTGCACCTTCAGTTCGAGGTTCCGAATGGGTTTAAGTCAATTGAATTTTTAATTTTGGGGCTGTTGTTGGTTCGATTGGTTTGGTGATTCTTAGGTCAATTCAAGTTTAAATTGAATAAGGGATTTAGTGTGTTTGTATGCAGGATGTTATTCGTATTCAACTAGGATAGAATTAGATTTTAATTGACTGGGGCTAATTGTTTTGATCGATGTTTTCTAGGGAATGGTTAGGATAGGCGCCCAAGGGATGGTGCCTAGGTGGAGTTCGCAGACTGGGCACTAGGGGGTGACATTGAGGCGGACAGTTTTGATGCTCGGATCAGTTTCGTGTTTTTTAGGTTGATTTGAGGTTAAGCTTTTGTGGTTTCGTGTATTTGGATGAAAGGTGTTCTGTTGAGTTGATTATGACTGAATTAGGTTTCAATTAGTTAAGTTTTAGTGATGAGAGGGGTTGGGCGCCCAGAGGTTGGTGCCCAGGTGGATGTGATAGGATGGTTTCAATTAGTTCGATGTTTTAGGTTAATTTGGACTTCGGGTTTTAGTTGTTTTAAATCCCAAGGGTGTTCTGGTGTGTTGATTTGGGTCAAGATTTGAAATTGATAGGGATTCGGTGGTCCCGGAGCTAGAATGTGACTTGGGCGCACCTATGATGGAGCTTAAGTCCTTCGGTGTACTTGAGCGCACCTGTGGTGGTGCCCAAGTGATTGGTTCGTGGGCTTTGGTCGTTCTCGGGAATTCGTTTACTTGGATTTTGAGTTTTAGGTGACCTACGTTAATAAGTGTGATAGTGATTGGAGTTTAGAAGTTGAAACGCAACCGAAGCGCGTCCCAGGGTTGGAATGAGGCTTGGGCACACCTGTCGTGGCGCCTAAGTGCTTCTGGATGACTTGGGGGCACCAGTAGTGGTGCCCAAGTGATTGGTTCGTGGGTTTTGATTATTTCAGGGATTCATTCACTTAAATTTGGGATTTTAGGTGACCTATGTCAATAAATTCTGAATTCGGAATTGGTTTTTAGTCTCTAGACCCTAAGTATGACAGTGATTGGAGTTCGGGGAGTCGAAATGCAACCGAAGCGCGTCTCGAGATCGGACCAAGGAGTTTGGCACACCTGTGGGGGCGCCCAGGTGTGCTGGGTGACTTGGGTGCACTTGTGGTGGCGCCTAAGTGTCAGTCTACTAGGGGGCTACGAGTTCAATAGTTTCTAGAGTGTTTCTAAGTCGGTTCGGGAAATCTAACTTGTGTCTAGGTGGGGAGGTGTTCTTATTTTTTGGTTGTGATTTGTCTATCATTTTAATTAGGTCTTGATTTAGGGCCTTGACTAATTAGGGATTGGGAGTTTGATTAATTAGGGTTTGATTAATTGGGGCTTTAGATTAATGATTTCAATTAAGGTTGAATTAGATGTCTTAATTAGGTGTTTCAAATTATGTGTTTTTAGATTAAGATTGATTAAGTTTATTAATTTACTAAGGCACGAATAGAATAACCTAGGATCCTCTACTTAATGTCTATTTTGTTTTATGGAATTTTCTATTTCTTTTAATCTTTTTTTTTTGTTCTCTTCTCTAATTACTAAAGAGCAAGATGAGAGGAGAAGAATTTTATGATTTTATGATTTTATGATATTTTATGCAAAAGCAATGCAGCCTAACCTAAAGTGTGACGATTCAATAATTCAAAGTCCAGAAGTTCAACAATCAATCAAAATCATCACAGAGACTCAGCAACAAGTTAAATGAAATGCAAAATGTGGAAAATGCGGGCTTAAAGACGAATTGGGGACTTGGGAGCACACACAGGAGCGCCCAAGTGCTTCTACACTACTTGGGCGCACACACGGTGGTGCCCAAGTGTCTTCCCTGCAGTTTGTGATGCACTTGGGCGCCTCCGAAAGTTCTGACGCAATTTTCGGCACTTTGCGACTAAACATAGGGTCCTAATATTAATTACTAATGTCAGAACTTTCGGATCTAAGAGTGATGATACAAGGATCCAGATTTGAGGGGTGGATCCCTTTGGTAGGGACTTGGGCGCGCACACACTGGCATCCGAGTGCACTGTCTTTTCTTTTTCCTTTCCTTCCCCTTATGGTAATGTATTTGCCTATTCTTTTGATGTTCTTCGCAAGATTCAGAATGCAAAGTTATGGATCCGAGGATCTTGACACCAACTTATATGAAGAGAAATATGGATTTGAGTGACAAAGTGCAGGCGAGACGAAAACCGGGGTCAAAACACTATTCCAGAGACTTGGCCGCCAAGTGCTTTTCTGCACTTTTCTCTTTCATACTCGGATTTTTCCTAATGAAAATGAGATAGATGCAAGATCTATTCTAATCACGAGTTGAAGATGAAGAAAATGATGCAGATCTACAAACTATGAATGATCCTAGGGATGTTTCTAATGATGGATGATCGCTAAATATCAGATCTACTACAATAATACTACTATTAATGCATATCTACTATGTATGCATGATCCTTTGCATGTTTCTAACGATGGATGGTGATGGATATTACTAAGACTAGATTTAGAAATACTGGTTTGGAGTACGTCTTTCACGTCCTAGATCGAAGCTCTTGCACAAATCCATGGCTTTTGGAAGCTTTCTCCATTGCTGATCTTGAGAACCAGAATGCTCCCTCTTCTTCTTCTAGGTTTACAGCTCTCTCTAGGGTGGCTACTCTCTTTCTCTCAATTTTCTTCTATTTTTCTCTCTTTTTGGTAGACTCTTTTTTTTTTGCAAATAGGGTTAAGAGATCCTTAAACAAAGGTTTTGGGAGTGCAAAAGGGATTGGGGTTGCTGTTTGCATGAGATTCTAGAAGGTTCACGCATCCCAAGGCGGATTAGGGTTTTTCCGGACTTGGGTGCACACCGATTGGGTCCCATGAGTTGTGGTGCCCATGTCTACTTTTGGGGCTTAATGGATCTAGGGTTCGGGTTCTAATTGTTTTTGGTTTGAGGTCGGGTTGGAACTGTGAAAGGTGAAGCGGGATACACGTAAGTACGCACCCAAGTGACCCCTAAGGCGACCGGTGTGCCCAAGTACAGGCTGGGACATGGGCGCACGCATGGTGGCGCCCAGGTTTGTTTCTAGTTGGGGCCGCTAGGGTAGTCTTCCGATGGTCATATCTTTTGATCCGGCGGTCAGATTCGTACGTTCTACATATTGTCGGAAAGATCTCGAGACTTGAAACTCATTGGTCAATGTACCTCAGCGAGTAGTGGGTTTGGCTCGGAGTCTCAATGCGATTTGCCTTTTTCTCTCACGAATTTCTAGAGATAGTCGAACTAAGTCTAAAATTATCAACAAGCATATTCATCGTCGTTAGTTAATTTGAATTATGCCATTGATCATTCAATTATGGGTGAAATGGGGGCACCGCCATATATGATAGGTACTTAAGGCTGTCATAGGGGGCCAAATGAGGTGTCTATGGGATGCCCCACTTTGGAGAGCAACACTTGGAGAGTTGTGCTCTAAAGAAAGTAGACACACCACTCATGACTCACAAGAGCTTTTGAGCTCACGGGAGTAGCCACCTACAGATGTATGCAATTGTAAACTAGTTCTAAATGTGAGGTTCACTTCTCTAGGATCGATTTTGATTCAGGGGGAAAAAAAAAAGAAAAAGTTACGTGCCTACTAATTTGATTAGAAACCAGAGATCTGTACCTCGGTGCCCGTGGTATTACCACGTGGTGGGTTGGGAACTGTGCCCCGGTTGGTTAATTTGAGATGATGGTGGGAACTGTGCTCGGTGGTTTGAATCAGAAGTCGATCTTTCGATTGGCTAGGTCACTATTAGAATTTCATTTGTTCTTGCAATAGAGTTCAATCCAAATTGTCACATATAACGTCTTTTGACTTTCATCCACAGTTGAATGTTTAAGGCATAGTTGAAATTAACTAGCAATAATGTAGATCTTAAAGGCAATCACAAACATAGTTCAAGCAATAGTGTGAGTGCATGTGTGAGTGAGATGCATTTCTGAAAAGATGTTTGATTTTGAAACTTAGGTATGCATCAAAAAAGCTAAATCACTGGAAGACGATCACCGGAATGAACGTCGCTCTCTAGGGATCTTGATCTTCACCTAAGCTTAAATGAGAACCTGGGATAGATTCGATTATCTTTTGGTGCTTATCATGGAGAGTTTCAAATTACATGATTTCCTTTTTCCAACGTCAAGACTTGAGTCGACAAACACCACAATTCGTATGAACACGGTATTGTGGCTGCTGTACTGATTATAAGCGCATAAGGGAGGCCTATGGCAACTCAATTTCCAGACGTAGGGTAAAATCATGAAAATCATAATTAGGGATACTTACCTCGAGAGCTTTCCATAAATCCAATGTTGAAGAGCGTTGCTACTTTCCTTCATTGTTTGTTTACGGTAGCTTGTGAACTTGGCTCCATCAGTGTGCTTGTAGGTCCGTCTCTTTTGGTGTTCTCGTTTTGTTTCGGGAACCTGCATTGAACAAACACTAAAAGATTCTGCATTTTTCCTCGTTACTACTTAGTTTCATAATTTGCAGAGGTAACTGTTCTAATTTTTATTGATGGAGATGCCATGGGATGCAATGCACAATGGTTAAATGTCTGCGTGATGGGACTGATGTGCATACTACGGGACCTCATGTGATGGGATGGTGTTTCGTGTGCGAGCTTTTGCCATTTATTTTCTTTGATTATTCTTTCTTTTGTTGCTTTGTCTTTTCTTTTATTTCTTATTACTTATTTATCTTTTATTACCAATCATCATCGAGCCATCTTGGTCTTAAATCTGCTCGTTGAGAGGCTTTTCGGACCAAGAGAAGGGCTGGGTGCATATGGAGGGGCGCCCATGTGCTTATGTGTACTTGGGCGCAGTTGTGTGCGCGCCCAAGTGGTCTTCTACTTGGTTTCGAATCTTTCGAGGCGGTTACACAACGCGGTTCTGTGAGCAACGAAATTAGAAAGTGGGGGACTTGGGCGCGACTGGGTGTTGATTTGTTGTGTTATTGACCCAAGTATCAATAGGCCTTTGATTTGTTGTGATGTCATGTTATCTCTCTCATCTCATAGATTTCTCCCCGCAAGTTTTAATGCTACTTGTTTGTTCTTTAAGATGTTGCATGACATGAGCATTTAACTTAGACTTATTTAAACAAAGGGATCATGTTTTTGGCATCCTAGAGATTTCAAAGTGACCTAACAGTACCCTTGGGGAGTTTGTCTCATGGATTTCAAGAGACCTAATGGGATGATCTAAGCCGAACTGGACCCATCTGGGATGGATCTCCTGGAATGGACATGGGTGCCACACTTGGTGCGCCCAAGTGGTTTCCCTGCTTTTTTTTTTTTTTGTTATAGGTACTTGTTCAACCCTCATTCTGTGCTTTAAGTTTGTTACTGTTGCATCGTTTTCAATCTTATGAAGTTTCTTTGTTTACATTATGTTACCTCTTTTCCTTTCATAGGTGTTAAGATGGTGTATTATATGGGCATGCAGTTTGGACTTTTTGACTCTAAAAAAGGCTTAGGACAGCCCTGCAGTGCCTTTGAGAGTATTTCCCACGGATTTGAGAAGGCTTAATAGAACTATCATGGCTATACCCGGACTCTTCAGGGTGAATACCTCGAAACATACCTGGGCGCCGCCCCTGGTGTGCCCAAGTGACTCCTTTTTTTAATGTTGTTTGGGACCCATTTAATCCTGAAATCTAAGCCTTTCTGGGTTGTCTTCATTTGGTGAGGGGTTTCTAAAGCCTTGTGCATGTGTCTACAGGTCTTATTCTATTCTAATGGCCAGTTCTCTAGTCTTCTCATTTGTCACTGATGGTGTTGAGGGCCCCTCTGCTTGCAAGCCCTACTTGCTAGGGGATGAATATCAGTCTCCTAGGGTTGAAAAGATTGGGTATTACGATTCCGAAGAATGGGTAGAATTCTATCTTGAACATGAATCCTCCCTGCCTGCTACCTATGACAGTGTCTTTCAGTTTGAAGAAGTGATGGATAAGCGCATCGTGGATGTTAGGCGCAGAAGATATGATCTACTAGTCATGAAGTATAAAGGGATTTGTGGGCTGTATGGGGATTTTTGTATTGTGGGGAGGACTGCTCTCAATAGGTTGAACTGTTATGACGGGCTTCTGGAAGACTTGCCAGCTTTTATCAGTAGTGTGCTCCAATCTCTCTTATGGAGCATGTTGGATGTCAGGGGGATGCTTGAAGTCTGGGAGGCTATGAAGGCTACCAATGAGCGGGCTCCCATCGATGACTTTAATACCTTGCATAGGGGGATGGACTAACTAGAGCTCATGGTCATGTCTTGTCCTCACGAAGTTGAATCGTTCATTCCTAGGCGCTACAGGAAATATTTTGAAATGCAGAACACTAGCCTCTTTGCTTTTATCCACCTGGTGTACACAGCTTATCTGAATGACTTCGAGCGGGTTTGGGAGATTTGTGGTGCCTTCCAGGGTCCTCCGAATAACTGTAAGGAAGAGCAAGGGCAGCTTGAAGCTCACGTCGCTGAAATGAAAGTACGGATGTCTCACTTCCCTACCTTTAACGGGATGTTCCATCCATCCTAGAGGACTCACTGGAAGTTTTTACCTTAGGCTAGGGCTTTTTAAATGAGAGGTCAGGTCATTAGGACCATCTAGGTTGGTTGTAGGCCTCCTCTAGGGTATTAGGGGCAAAGGTTGTGACCTCTGTTTTAGTCAGTGTTTAGGATTCAATTGATTCAGTTTATTGTTATACTTATTGTTTAAAGACTTTTATTGGAGTTTAATAAAAGTTGATTTAGATTTTTACTCTTGCCTTTTCCTCTTCTTTTTTTTTTATTTGGTTATTAAGTGGTGGTGTTTAGCATTGAATGAAAATGATATTTATTATGATGATGTTAATGATGATGAGTTATGGGATTTGATTATGAATTATGATGGTTAGCTATTTATTATGGATGTTTGATTATGGTGGTAATCATGATTATGGGATTATGCTTGTACTTCTTCTTAGTTCCTTTTCTCTCTTCTTTTTTTAATTAATTAATTAATTATTTATTTATTTTGTTATGATTTTTCTTTTTCCTTTTTTTTTTTATTTTTGCTAAATGCGTGTGCATCTTACTTGGCATATAATGAGGTGGATCATGTAGGTGAATGCATGGACTTGGATTTTGGAATGATGCATGGACAATTGATGCATGATATATATGATAAGTCCATAGTGTATTTTAAACTGAATCAACTTACTCTGTATGTCGTTCGTGCTGCCTTTCCTTGTAGGTAGAAATGGATCACCGCTATGCTACTGATAATCGCAAAGGGATTTTGCCAAGGGCAAGGGTTGGTCCTTTGCCTCCTTTGCTCCCTTGTCCTGTCGGGCCCCGTCTCATGGGCTGTCGGCTTGCTGGTTGTTGCCATGCGGACCCCCATCCATCAAATGTTGTGGATGCCATACATGACTTGTGCCGTCTTTCTCTTGACTCATAGATCTCGGCCTTGATTTCTTCTCCTCCAGTTGTCGAGGATTCCAATGCCACTCAAGTTAGAGTCCTTGATAATCGATTTGTAGAGTCCCTGCTTGAGCTAGATGGAATGCAATCGGTTGCTCACAAGATGAAAGAAGATATGATGAGCACGATTGGACGCCTTAACTAGGCGGGGTCTTTGATGAGGAGGGCCCACCAAATACTAATCACTGAAGAAGGTGGTATTGCCCAACGATTCAAGGGTTGGCATGATGTGTTCGACTCAGTGGAGGCTGAAAGTACTGAAGCCAAGTTTCTGGAGGATGCAGTGCCAATACTTTCTGCAGTTGACTCGCAAAAATCAATGCCGGGATCATATTTGTTAGCTGGACATCCCTCCACTTGTTGGGGAGGATTCGGGGGCGATTGAACACCGGAAAAGCATTGTTTATTTCAACCGAAGATACAAGGAGTAGCCAGTTATGGTTGGTGACCTGAAGGTTGTACTTTGGGAGTACTAGATTATGAACATGTGGTCCACGAATTTGTTGGTAGTGCTTCTGAACAATTGGCGAAAACTTTTCAAGAGCTGGATGACCAGGTGAAAGGAGCTTGGGAGCCTGATGGTATTCATTATAGAGAGCGAAAACAAGGAGCTCAAGTGGTGAGGGTTTATAGTCTAGTATGAGTCGAAGGTATTTCCTCTTAGGTGTTGGTTCTATTTTCTTATCCATGATGTAATTAAGTAGGTCGAGTCGAGTGATGTAGAAATTGTTTAGGTCAATTTAGTCTGAGCCTGGGTCAAGTCAAGTTTTGTCTAGTGTCAAGGGTGGTAATCGAGTTGGTTCGAATTTTGTTAAAGCTGGATCATAGTTATTAATAAAAATTGATTTCAGCTTAACTTGTGAGTGGATTATGTTTTAACTTCATCTCCATTGAAGTCTAAATTAATGTCGGTTTGATCTCTGCCCCCCTTTTTTTTCTTAGATACAGTTCAGTTGTATTTTTTTGTGTTTTATTACGTTTTTTTTCTTTTATCTCTTGGGCGAGAGAAAACAGGACCACGTTTTAGGTGGGTCCCCCTTAGAGAGGGCCCAAACCACATGATGGTGCTGGGCACCCTGGGCGCTAGGTCATAACGGCTGAGGCTTTTGATGCCCCAACCTTTCCCCCTCTATTTAGTTTCCATTCTTTCTTTCCCTCTCTCTTTTTTTTTTTTTTTTTTTCATTTCTTTCTTTCTTGTTCTTGCTTCAAGTGAGGCGCAGGGGGAGCGTGAAGGGTAGAGCTGAGTGGAGAAAGAAGAGGAAAGGAGGAGGAGCAACGTGCATATATGCCGTCGCCCAGGTGAGTGGGTCTCAACCCTTCTTTACATTTTCTGTTCTCTCTCTCTCTTTTTCTTTTTTTATGTTATGCCTGCTGCAGTTGTTTCAGGTGGAGTTTGAGTGGGCTAAGGAGAAAAGGCTGGAGAGAGAGGGCCAGGTAGGTTGGTTTATTCCCTTACTATTTCTATTCTTTATTCTCTCTTTCTTTTCTTTTCTTTTGCTAACCTGCTGCTGCCATCTACAGGTGGAGGCCGCGTGGGTTGAGCAGGGAGACCGGCAGCAGAGTGAGGGGAGGATGAAGAAGGGAGCTCGCCAGTTAGCCCAGGTGTGTGAATCCCATCCTGTTCCATATATTTCTTCTTTTTTTTTTTTTTTTTTTTGGACTATGGCTACAACATTGGGTTTTGAGGCTCGGTTTTGGCCAAGGTCAGCCAGGGGCATAGTGGATTTTGGTGAGGAAGGAGTGGGGTCTCTCAGTTGTGAGGTTGGCAATCCCAGCCCCCCTGATTCAAATTTGAAAAGTTGCACGCCGGGGAGTCCCATGGTAAAATCAGTTTGGGTGGAAAATGGGCATTTACCGCGGCGAGCTGGGATTGATGGGATGATGATGAGTGAGGTTTGGTGTGACCCATGGAAGCTAACGAGTATAGTGGATCAGTTCATTGAGCATTTCCAATAGCATTAAATGAGAATGTGGTGAATATGATTTTGGACTCCTGGCACAGATCTTGGCAACGGGGGGGGGGGGGGGGGGTGCGGGCAACGGCTTGGGCTCCTTTTATTTTATTTTATTGAGGGATTTCTCTAAATCTGTGGAGCACTTGTTTTGACTTGTTTCTCATAATACCGTGGTGTGTTTTATGCTCACTTTTATATTTGTAACTATATTGAAGATCTTTTGCGCCCCCTACAACCCCCCCCCCCCCCCCCCCCCCCCCCCCACCCCGTCTTTGTTTTTTTTTTTTTGTTTGTTTGTTTGTTTGCGTAGAAGATTAAGCTTGGTAATTGGGGTGGGGGGGGGGGGGACGGGGTTGGTGGTGGCTAGAGTGTGGTGGGTGGGGGGGGGGGGGGGGGGGGGGGGGGGACGGGGTTGGTGGTGGCTAGAGTGTGGTGGTCATGACGTGATGGGACAATGTTATGGGGTGCTGTTTTAGTTTAAGTTGTGATTTGGTCATTCGTTTTCGTCCGTTCTCGTCTCTCCATTTTCTTTTGAGTGATTGGTTTTGTATTGGTTTTACTCTCTTTCTTGAACTGGTTTATCTTGGGATTGGTTTGGCCAACTATTCTTCATTTTGATGTCACTCTTGGGTTGAGCTCAGTTACCTTGCGTGGCCTTCTATGTGGTATCCTCAAATTTAAACCTTTGCCTTGTTGCTCGTGTGTTTCTGTCAGGCCCGACCCAAGTTTTGTATTTTTAATTATTATTTTAACCGTGATTAGTTTCTAAACAGGATTAGAGGATGATTAGCTTGGGTTTTTAGTTAGATTAGAATTTTGAATGGCTCTGGGAAATTTTGAGCGCGTTGAGTCTAGTTTGACTGGGTCAGGGGTGACCCGTGTGTTGCGTGTCCGTGTGGGGATTTGATCTTTGATTTCGAAAAATATTGATTTCAATATTTTTAAATTTATTATTTTGGTCCCCGCAACTTTTATGTTCGTTCCATTTAAATTCAAACCCCAGAAAATTGTGTTTTTAGAGAAAAAGTACAAAATTTTCTTTTACACCCAATTTGTGCATAAATTTCGAAATTTGAAAATCATGAGGAAAATATACTTTTTAAAAATTAGATTTTTCGATGATCGTATTCCCCTTCTTCGTCGATTTCATTTGGGACCTGCAGATAAGAGTTTTAATCCTTTGAAATTCTAGGGCCAATGGGGGCCCACAACTTACCTCTTATAAAACCCAACCCAGTTTTAAGTCTTCTTCTCCATTTCATTTTTCCTGTAACAAACCTGAAGAAGACTCCCCTCCTCTTCTCACCTTCTCTCTCTTCTTGCATGTCAATGGAATTGAGTCTAACTTGAAAAATGAACTTCACCATCACTACAAGAAAAATCGATTTTAGCGGTGGCCACGAAAAGTGGTCTTGGCCGCCGGTATAACATACAGCGGCGGTCATTGTGGCCGCTGCATGGCGAGGGTATATCGCTAGTGGGTAAAGGTTTTAGCGGCGGCCAATATTGTTTTTTGTTGCGGTGGCTCTAACCGCCGGTAAAAGAAATCTGTCGATTGATGGACCCGTCTTTTTCTCTCTCTGCCTTCCTCCGTCCCGGGTCCGCTGGAGTGCTGCGGGGTGAAGAAAAAAAGAGGCGAGCATCAACATTTTTTTCTTTTTGTACGGGTATGCCAGATTTTCTATTCTACTTATAATTTGAAGTGGTGATCCGGAGATTCACCTTCACAAGTAGAAAGGAAATCAAACTTTTTTTTTCTAACTTTCTATTGCATACATATTTAAAGAAAGAGACAAGATTTTAAAATGCCGTGAGAGGCGATTTTGTTTAGTTTGCCATGAAAGGCAGTTTTGTGCCGTAGAAGGCAGTTTTGCCATGAAAGGCGATTTACAAATCTTATCAATGATGAAAGACAAGAATTGTGATTTTTGTCTCTTTTAAAAATATAAAATACAATAGAGAAGAAAGAAAAAGGGATCTGACTTCTCAAGCGATTGTGGGGACTCGTTCAAATCGACGGTCGCGAGTCATGTATGGACTCCGCCATCGTCCTTCAGATGAGAACACTTGATGCTTTAGTTCACTTGGCTTGGCTTGGACTTCGGATTTTTAGAGGACAGAGACCAAGGGAAGGTCTTATATCCAATAAAAAACCAAGTAGACGGGCTGAAAAGCCGCATCTAGGCCATGTTGGATAGAAGAAGAGAGGAGATCTTGGGGGGCGGGGGGGGGGGGGGGGGGGTGGTGGCCCCCCAAGGGACTTCGATCACCTTGTAGAATTTGTAGCAGAGTTTCTTCAAAGTGAGAGAGCTTCTTTTTGCAGAGAATTCTTCAGGATAGTTTTCAGACAACTTTTCAGGATCCTTCAGATGATTTTTTCTTCGGCCTTTTCCCTTTGGAATGACCGCCTATTTATAGGCTTTTGGTGGCCATTAGGAGGGTTTTATGGGCATTAATGGTATTAATGTTCTATGATGGGAGGAGTTACAAGTATTTAATTCTTTATATTGTAACTCCTTTTTCTTGGATTTTGATTGGCCGATGGAGAATAATGGGCATTTAATCTCTATGATGATGGGAGTTTTATGATTAATTACCATGATTAATCTCCATAATGATATGAGTTACATGGTTAATTGTCATGATTAATTGGACTTGTAACTCCCATTTCTTGGCTTCTGATTGGGCCGTTCAAAATAATGAGTTAATGACTCTAATAAATTGCTATAAAAGGGTCATTTAACTTCATTAATTGGCTGCCGAGTCGCTTGAAGAGTCGCGGAACGCGCCGCGTCTTTTGGAATTCTTCTTGCGATGATCATCGATGGATCCGTACGTTGCTTGATGTCGGATGACGATGAAAATTCAGACATTGGTTGCCACCAATGGGCCTGCAACATCTGTCCAGTCGATTTCTTGATCGGTCGGGCAGAAAGTGTGCTTTCTTGGTCGGCCAGTTGGCAGTTTCGGAGTGTCCGATGATGGTCAAATGATTTCGATGGCGGATCCGTGATGTTGACGAAGATCGACGGATATTATGCTTCGAAAATCAGATTTTAAGAAAATCATAGGGGCCAAACATCGCGAAACGCGAAAAAGAACGAAAAAACGGTACTTTTGGCGGAAATCGGGTGACCCGGATTTCCAGGGTCGCCGGCGACCATGCACCCATGGTCGCCGGCGACCATGGGGCTGGCGACCTTGGGCCATGGTCTCCGGCGACCATGGGCCAAGGTCGCCGGAGACCTTGGACTTTGGTCCACTTTCCGGTCGCCCTTTCTTGGTCGTTTCTCGGGCTTTTTCGCTTCTGTTTTCTCCTGTATTTTTCTTTGACATTTCTCTTCATTTATTGGCTTAATTCCTCTGAAGAAAACTTGTCGAAAGGTTGTGCAAATCAGAGCACAAAGTTTCCTATTTTTTGGAAAAGCCGAAGACTCCGTAGCCAATTTTCCACCAAGAGTTGAAACTGGGTTAAACGATGTCGGAATGACCTGAAATTTGAGGTGAAGCTTCTTGGGCATTAGATAGGACCAACCATGGGCTTTTATTTGAGTTTTGAAGCCGTTTGGGGTCCTGTCGATGCTTGACTTGATTTTACCGTGCAGAAGATGTCGAGCTTTGATGTACGGTCATCCGATGTCCGATTGACCTGAAATTTGACGGGGAGCCTATTGGAGTCATTTTGAGATGATCCATTTGCTCCGATTTGGGTGCCATGGTCCCAGGGAGCTTCGCCGCCGGTAGGCTTGATTTTGATTCGGAGCATCAAAACCGGGTCAAACGTTGTCGGAATGACCTGAAATTTGACGTGCAGCCCTTTGGAAGCATGCAGAAGCTACTCATGTGTTTTGTTTGATGAGTGGTAGCATCAGAGGTTCTCGCCGCCGAGAGGCTTGATTTCGCCGTTCGAGAGTTGATGGAGGGTCAAACGGTGTCGGTTTGACTTGAAATTTGACATGGAGCCTTTTGGAGGTATTTTCAGACCATCCATAGACTCTGATCGAAGATTTGATGTATTTGACATTGTCGCCGTCGGGAGCTCCCGCTCAGCTGTTGGAGGATTGAAGTTAGGCCAAATGGTGTCGAAATGGCCCGAAACTTCATGTGTACCCTTCTTTTGGCTACTTTGAAAGATCTTGTAGTTTTTGTTTGGTTTTGTCGAGACTTGATGCTGGAAACAGCTTTGCCTGTTTGTAGTAGGATGCGGCTCCACATAGCTTTTGATGTTGATGAGGCAAAGTAACATTTTTGGTGTCAACATCGATTAGTAGGACGACGGAGAAAACTTTTATTGGTGCCCATTGGCCGCCGGTAATAGTAAAAATGACCGCCGCTAAAAATGAAATTTTTTTTTTTTTTTAGCGGCGGTCGGGTGGCCGCCGGTAAAAGTTGTATATATATATTTTTCAAGTATCAGCCCACACCATATGAAGCATGGAAACAATAATTACCTACCAACATTTTCATGATCTACCAATCCTCACCACAACTTAGATAAATCCAAAAACATCAGCATTCACAAATAAAATTATCAATTGCTAGCATTGTGATTTTGTTGTGGAAAACAATAAACATGTCCTCTAAAATAGAAAATGACATCTCACTATTCTTATTGATTACTATTCTTATTGCTTTTTCCAAGATCCCCATGCCTTGCTTCTCCTGCTTGACTCATGTTTTCCATGAGGCCCGAGAGGGCCAAGTTAAAGTCAGTAAGTTGGGCTCTTGTTGCTTCTAGGCTTCCAAGGCTATTACCATAAGACAAGACGCTTTTTTGGGCTTTCTCCAAAATGGCCTGTAAATACTTCCCTTGAGCCTCAATTCTCATTTGTAGTTTCTTTTGCACCTGGACCAGCAAAGAGACTGTATAATTAATAATACAGAGGTTAAATATGTTAACAAAAACCAATAAGAAAGACTACATTCATTATCCACACTAGCTTTACTACCTCCAGTTGTAGATGGGAAATTTTGGCAATTGATAAAAGTGGACACAGTAAAGTTCATGCCCTTAGGAGCATGCATATCTTATCCTTATTCTCTATCATTCATATGATTGCCCAATTGGATGATTATGGTAATCTAATCAGTGAAATTAGTCTATCATGCTGTGATCGATAGCAGAATTCATCGTAGGATCCCTCCTAGATTGTAGACATATTCTTCCATTTGTAAACTTGCTTTTGTTTTCCTCAAATTACATGCAGTTTGATGCTTGATGCCCCAAAAACATTCTAAAGGTTTTGGGAATCTTCCTTGTTTAAAAGAAACCCATTTCAATTCAACAGAATAAGATACATAAATGAGACTCAAGCAACTAGTATAAATTAGAGAGGTATTTCTCCTGCTTACCTGCTAATTCTGGAAGGCACATTCTTAGATGACATGATCACAACAGGTATGTCTTTTAGAGATGATGATTCCTGATAGGAAAAGCCAAAACAAAACAAAAAAAATCAAGATGCTCTGAAGAAAAATGTCAAGGGTAAAAAAGAACATACAAAAAAAGGAAGAAAAGGGACCTTGATTTTTCTGGAGGAGATCATAACCAGTCATTCCAGGCATACAGTAGTCTGTGATTATCAAATTCACTTCAATTTCCTGCTTTGGATGGAAACTCTGGAATAGGAGAATGTTCAACATTTAGAATGCAATCTGATTCTGAACAATTTTGTCATTTCTTTAAAGAAGGAGCAGCTGAAGAGCGATTGCTTAGCTGTTAATCTGCATCTTTCTGTAACCCTGCAGAGCAAGAATGATTGAGCTTTGATTTTGTTCCCGTGATTTGGTCAGAGATATTAATGCCCCAGACTTTGATTGCCCAAAAGAAGGACAGCAAAGAACAAAAACTACAATGAGTCCCAATTATGCAACCTTGAGGTATGGTGGTCTATCTAGAACTCATGACTATACATAGCCCAATGAACATAAATAACTGAAAGGGAAAAAGAAAATCCAGAATCATCCATTTTGTAACACTGAAGACCCATCCTGTATTATTTATTATATTAAGAGCCATTCAAAGTTCACATAAAGTTTTCACTATTCGATTTCACTATTTTTATTCAATGTATAATGAGGGAATCAAATATTATCATCTTTTTCACACTCAAACAAGTTTGATCAGACCAGTCAAAAGGTAACTTATTTTGAAAAGTATGATAATTTTGTTGGTACCTTGTAGAACAAAGGATGGAAAACATACGATACTACCAAGTCCTGGATTGAAAACCATAACCCCAAGCTTCAAACACAAGGTTTTAAAAATCAGACCTAGGAGGCGAGTAGGTGACTCCGTCCCCCTTGAGTTGAGTTGACTCAACCAAGATACATGTGACGTAGAAAAGTTGCACCCAAGAACCTAAAACCCTACAAAAAGATTGAAAAATATGATAAAAACTAGAATGTTGAAAAATAATGTTATATGTAATATAGAGTTTTAAGGCTCGTCATGCTTTACTAAGATGAATAAAATCTAAGTATAAATAGTGGTTGTCATTTGTTTTTCACTCAATTGAATGAATAGTGCTTCTGATCTTTGAATGCTTAGATCTTATACAAAATGTGGTTTAGTCTTCTAAAATCAGTGTAAAAAATCCCTAAAAGGCTTCCAAAGCTTCTTCCAACAGAAAACTAGGGAGAAAAAAGGTTTAAAGCCCTTTTTTTTTTTTATTGGAATTGGTTAGAACATAGACTGGGGGTGACGAGTCTGAGTCAATTTGGACTTGGCCTATTCTTAAAACAATGTTCGACCAATTTCTATACAGTCCTCGGCATAACTAAACACACGCATAAACAGGTGAAGAAAATACCACCTGAGAGTGAAAAAAAGTGGGGCAATGAATGAGTAATTGATGAACAAACTTCACAACTATAAGATACAAAGTAGACATATTAACAACAGTACACTTTTTCATCTAAGAAATATAGTAATAATCTAATCTCATCCTGCAACCCAACAAAAGACAAGGATTTGAGGAGAAACCCAAATCCACCATACGCATTCAATGGCTGATCTTAACCCATCAAATTGAAACAGTGCCCACAACAGTAAATATTTTTTAGACATGGATAGCAGTGCAACTGGATCTTTACTCGCATGAAACAAAATGTTCTATTCATTGGACCAAAGAAAATTAAAAAAAAAAAAAACATTAAGCAAAGAGTAATATCTAGTTCTTTAGATCCTTGCCTTGCTTTAAAGTTGTTTCAGGTTTGCCTCCTCACCTAGGAATTTTCCGTGTGGACATGTTTCTCAAAGGAACGGCATCATTAGGATCAATTGTCAGAAGACCTTTCATCTGCACAAAACTTGTCGAGTCAAATAAAAAGCAAGCGACTAGGAATATTTTCGATAAATCTGTGATTAAATCAAATATAGTCTATCTGATGTATCTTGGTTGACATTTGATTGAAAACTACAACTCTTCTTCAGAAAAAAAAAGGGTGTGAGCACTAAAATCTAAAGGAAATAAGTTGACAAAAATCCACATTTGTAGATAATGTACGATGACAAACTTGATCAAATAGCTGAGAAACTCACTAAATCAACTAGCCCCTGTTGGAGTACTGACCATATTGAGGTTATGGATAAATACAAACTCCCATTATTCTCTCCTTCACCAATGCCCTACTTGCTATATCAAAATGCATTTACTGATAGATCTAAACATACAACTTGATATGAAAACTTCGATTGGGCTCAGCCACTGGTGAGCCTATTTGTACCGCTGATGTCATCATTCGTATGGTATAAGAAACATAAATGTAACTAAGGCCTATACCCCCTAGATAGTTTTGGATTTATGGAATATTTTTGTGATTGTTTAGGAGTTTTTCTAAGCAGAGAAGAGTTATGTCTGTTCACAAATATATATTGAAATTTCATTTTTGGATGACTGCCTTGGTCAAGAATTTTTCCAACTTTTACCCCAATATTCCCTTTCTGCTACTATGTCCTCCCTAATTTCCCCATTGTACATGATTTAAGGCATTTATTGCTTTAGTCAATCCAGACTAAAATCTCAGATAAGTCCAGGCTGAAATCATTACACCTTGACTGCTATATAAAAATCATGCTCACCTCCCACAGATTGAAGGCATGCATGGAGATCTAGCAATCAAGTGAGCATTTCAGAGATATCACTGAAATAATTAATGGAATATCAGTAATTTGGGTCATGATAAATGATAAGAACTATTTTTAAAAAGCAAATAGATGATAGAAACTCACACATCAAAAACACCATCTAGATCAAGAGAAAATGCTTTAGATATGGGGGTCATGGCATCTTTTGCTGTCTTTTCAGTCAGTTCAAGGGCTCCAGCAATGATTGTCGTCTCATCATGGGTTAAATCTCCACCTTTTCCTGCCTATAATACAGAATATAGAGTGGATTATCCAAGCACATCTTACTCATGTTAATGATATTTGAAAATGATTGTTAGGTCAAAGATGAACATACATGCACTCTTATCATATTGCAGCTGCCAAATTTCTCCAATAAGAATAAAAGATTCTCATAAACATTTTAGGAAGTATAATGTTATTTTCTGGAGAAACACCAAATATGTTCCCCTGAAGTTAGTTTAAAAAAATCAAATAAAGTTAAACATTTCCACTGGAAAAACAAAAAGCAACATTCACCAATCCACAAAGTTCCAAGCAATATTAAATGAACAAGGTTGGAATGGAATAATGCACTTTTGCAAGAAAAATTACAAGCAATTCTCAGTTGAAAGGTGTTATTACTTCATTCCCGTGAAAATCCACAAATGTCTTGAGCTCTGCTCTCCTCAAAAGAACAACATGCCCCTTCCCCAACAACCAATCCAGCATCTGTACAAGATATAATAGAAAAGAAACGATCCAAAGCCACATTAATATAATTCTTTAAAAAAGTAAGCAACTACACAGACATATTACGCACAGTTGCACATTATGAAATAAAAAAATAATT
Source organism: Persea americana (assembly GCA_029852735.1). Classification (NCBI taxonomy): domain Eukaryota; kingdom Viridiplantae; phylum Streptophyta; class Magnoliopsida; order Laurales; family Lauraceae; genus Persea; species Persea americana. The sequence continues at coordinate 24,964,289 of CM056816.1, forward strand.
AAAAAAGATAATCATTTCAGCTTAAAATTTTTTTCAACGAACAATAGGAAGTTGCGTTACTTACCAAGTTACAATTTTACATCATCCAGTCGGTCAAGAATTACTTGGACTAGTCAGAGAGCACCAAACAGTCCAAGAAGAGGTGGCTAGGCTTAAAAGGACGTGGCCATGTTTTGCACAGATAAGGACTTCATCGTCCATGGCTAGGTCTAAAGCTGCAAACAGGCCATTAGAAGTAAATAAAAAATATTTACTGATGCTAAAGCAGAGCATAATTACTGATGCTAAAGCAGAGCGCACATGCTATGAAAAATCTGAAGACAATTCCTGCAAATAAAAATAACACAAGGAAGGATGTGTTGAATTGCAAGTTGTGCATTCAAGATCCGGCAAAACTTTGTCACTTTCCCTGCAGCTGCTATTTGCACTCTGCTCAACTAAAAACCCTTGCACTCTTTCAAGCTGGGAAGCAAGCCCCACCCACCTTTCGTGCTCCCCACAATAGACTGGATCACATGAATCTCTTGTCCAACTTCAGAAGGTTGCACCTTCTCCATGTCTGTCACTGAACAACAGAAAGGCTTACTCCTGAAGCAAAAGGCAACACCCATGTCACCATCTTCCTCTAGGCTATGAATTATCCCAATACTATTTCAAGTAACATCCTCCCAACCATATATCTATTCCTGCTGTCATGGCACCATCACCTATGACATCAACTACATTGTTATTCCTGCCCTTGAGATCCCTCCCCACAGCCATTCCTGTTCATCAAGTACATCCCACAAAATTCAAGAAGAGAAACAACCAGATGGTGCACTTTGATGTATGCTCAATTTACAATTATTTTTAATATTTTTACAGAATGGACATCTGCCCATTCCAGTACGTGTGTAGAAATCAGAAACCACATTAGGCTGGATACTTGCTTTTCTCACTTGTGTCTTTTGCACCCCAAATTATTCATAGTCTAATTGCCAATATTGATGAAAGTCTATGGTATGTCAACTAATGTGATTAACAATTCTTGCTCCAAACACACAGCGAAATAGATCCATATACCTTCTGGAAAAAACTCAAACCAATTGCAATTGGGGGTTCACCCAAACTTACCCACATATTAACAGAGAAAAAAGAAATCAACTTGGGTTAAAAATAGATCCCTGACATTCATCCGTAGATAGAAATTTACTTTCTTGATGAATAGAAACAGCAGAAACACAGACAAATAGAGAAGTAAGATGGATACCCAAGCCTGCTGAAATAGTAGTAGAATTGTGACCAGTACCAAAGCAGTCATATTCACTTTCAGTATGTTTTGTGAATCCAGATAACCCATTTGTCTGTCTCATTGTTGGCATCGTATCTCTTTTTCCTGTCAGGATTTTGTGTGGATAAGACTGCAGAAACAATAAACTGTGAGGTACTTCAATGTATTCCTTTCTCATATTCTTAATATATATATATATATATATATGCCTATTTAGACAGAGATGAGAAAACATCAGTAAAGAGATGTGCTTGGATGCACCCTTAATCAAAATGGATTTTTAAGAGCAGCGGAACATATCCTGTTCATTTGGGTAGCTTAGTTATCAGAAATCACATAAGGTGAGATACTGTTCAAATCTATTCCCATAAGCAACAGAGTTGATAAAGATATGGTGTGAACAATTGAAAGGAAATACCATCCCACTTATTTTGTTTCAAGTTCCTTACCTCGCAATGCGCCAAGTGGATAGGATAAAAATTCACTCCGTCGCTATGATCAAACTAGTTTCAATTTTGATTTACATCCGAAAACACCAGTTGGATGAATTAGAGCTTCTCCAATTCTCCATACATGATAATACTTTTTAAGTTTCATACACAGATGTACAAGAAAGAGAAGCAAACAAGGGAAGATTGAAACCTGATGCCCAACATCCCACAATATCCTGTCTAGTGGAGCATTGAAGACATAATGGAGGGCTACTGTCAGCTCGACAACTCTGAGGCTTGAACCATGGTGACCCCCAATTCTTGAAACATTGAAGATGACATCAGAACGCAGCTCATTCGCTAGTTGTTTCAGCTCCTGAATGAAAAGGCCCAGTACATAGATGAAGGTGCCAAAAATAATTTGATATATAACTACTTGCTTTCATAGAGAGATAAATAACTTGATATTCATGTGCCAAAAAATCTCTCTCTTTATATCTATCATTCTATCTACTTACTTTGATAGAGAGACTTTTCATATGAATGGGATAGTTGATGGTGTCCAAGAGAGGAGTTGCTGGCCTTTGTGAATGGTATTTTCCCTTCTCTGATAAAGATGCTAACACACATGGCCCTTTCCTTCCCTGTAATCAGAACAAAACAACCCACAAGAAGTATATTTTGAAGACCACTAAAATAGGATGATTAAAAAAAATACATCAAAATCACTGGAAAAAATTTCAAAAACAGACAAAGGGATCAAAACCTTACTCCAAATTATCCATGACTCAACTTTCCTTTCATGTTGTCTAGATTCAACATTTAAAAGGAATTGAAAATTGGAAAGCATCTGGTGGGCTGTTTTCTACAATACTAATTCTTAATAACGAAAGATTTTTTTAGGACAGCACCAAATATAACATGTTCAAAGTAACCTGAAATAAAATAAACCTTCCAAAAAGAACAAGACCTGACTCCAAAGCATCAAAATCCCAACTTTTTACTTGCACAATAATTATATGCAATCCATCACAAAACCAAAAAAGATTGCAACAAGGTCAGTACCACTTCTCTGTAAATGGGCAAGTCCCACTAGACAGATTCAGGCAAATCTACCCTTTTACCCAATGGTATTGCAGCATTTGGGATTATATTACAAACCAAACACCTCCACTTTCAAAGCTCAGAAGAACAACAACCTGATAAATAAATAGAAAAAAAAATCAAATAAACAGCTATAGATAAATCCAAACCTTGAGGATTCTATGGTGAAATGAATATTGCAGATCTGATCCACCAAACAAACTGTTAGAGGTAGAAGTGTTCCTCAGGGGATCTAAAGCTACATCTTTCTGCAAATGGCCAGGGAAGGAGATACCGTCCAGGATGGTCCTGCCACAAGCACCGAGTTACAGAATGCAGGACATGGCATGGACAGGCTGGAGAATGAGCTTAAGCCAACATCTCATCCAGTGCTGGATTTTGAACTTCCCATCTTGGATGTAAAGTTCATATCAGAGGAAAACTTGCATCGTAAGTTGCCCCTTGAAGCTCTTCTGGGTAATGTTCTTGAAACAACCACACATCCTTCTGGCCTTGACTACAATTATAATGACGAGGTGGCCAATTGTTCGTTTTATGATCTCAATCCATTAAGATTGATGTAATAAATTGATTGATTTCTTTATTCATTAATATATTCATGTTTTCCTTTCATGAGATGAATGATGTTTTATTACTTAAATGCACATAACCAATACAAATGATATACTGGCTCATGAGATGAACCGGAGTTCATAAGTGTATTAGATGTAATACATGTGTATGGATAAGATCCACATACAGGAGACATGTGTCACAAATCTTATATTTAAATTGATTCACAACCAGCATCTCATCTGACAAGATTGGGCATCTCATCTGACAAGATTGCAGTATTATGATCACTATGAAATAGTATGATCTGTCTCGATCATAGGAATGTAAGATTCTGGATCATTGTACTGGTACATTAGATGTATTGAAGGACCATGAGAAGCACCTCAAGGATGCTGTCTTTACTTTAAGGTTTGCTCTCATAATTCCTTACCAATGGGCTCTCAACCGTGAGACATTGATGAACTCAAGTTTCTATCTATTCATTTGCCAATTAATGGATCTATCATTGGTAAGTGTACACCCATCTCAATTAAGAGTTAATTGGATGGTACTAATGATTACTATAATTAATTGGGCTCAAGGATATAAGATATGGATCTAAATTGGTGGGACAGTCTGTCCGATATATCCATGGATATTGATAGAGGGGCCTACTTATAGTGACAGGGAAGTTTAGGGTCTTCATGTAATTTATTCCTAAGACTGGAGTTCAATTGCATTTATTTAGTGGAGTTATTTGCAATTAACTGCGAGCCCGGATTGCACATGAGATGTGGGGTCGCAGTGTCCCACTTGGAACTAGCTTTTTATGGAATCCCTAGTGGTCCCCACGCTAGCCTAAGATTGGATCTTTACTAATTCTATTTGAACTAAAAAAAAAAAGCTACTATTTCTATTTGAAGTGAGACTTCTAATAGTGGTAATAGTGGAACAAATGGTTACTAATTATTATGGAAGTTGGACTTCTAATAATATACAAAGAAAGGAGTTGCACAAACTATAAATAGGAGGCAAGGGGATGCCTTGGACGTCTATGCTCCAATCCAGGAGGAGATTCACGCCCATCATCCCTAGTTTGCAAGAGTTGCATTCTTCTCCTTCCCCTCTCTCTCTTCTAGTTCCCTTCTAGTTTCCTTAGTGATTTTAGTTAGTCTTTCTCTTGGAGATTCCACCATCTCTCTTGAGGAAATAGATCTGAAGCGGGTCATAGTGTAGAAGACGATTGGGCATTGGAGATTCTGATTTTGGAAGAGCTCTTCATCAAAGAGTTGAATCAAGTTCTCCATTAGAGCACAACCGAGCTCCATATGTATTTTCTACTCCTTGTATGTTGTGGAATTTCGTTGTTGCTTGTTAGGTGCTGTTTCTATCTTCTTGATAGGTTTATTTGCTGACCATGATGGTTGAGATTGAGGACATGCATCTTAGATTGGGGTTTATTGGCTTTTGGATAGGTGTTCACTACTTCTAGTTGGTGAAAAGTTTTTGAAACCTATCCAAAATGTCCACCCACTTCCAACACCAATGGCAGGAATGATGACCAAGACATAGGAGAGAGTGAGGAGAATGATCCTCTGGCAAGTGACCCTTTTCTGGAGCTAGAAGACCTAATTGTGGAAAGTGTGGCCCCAAGTCAAAACCCATAACATTAAACCAACCTCCGATACAAAGGAACCCCCCAAATCCCTCTTCACCTTCAATCTAAACAGAACATCACAGTACAAAGGAAATAGAAGAACATCAAGTGAACAAGAAGCCATCAATATGGGAAATGCCAGAACATGACAACATATTCTGAAAATTGCTAAAAGGGGGAAATCAGAACATGTACTCTAAAAAGAAAAAACTCATACCTTATACCTGAGTTTTTAGGGCGTTTCTTTTCCTCTTCTTCTCTCCTTGTTTCTTCCTCTTTTCCTCCTCTTCTTCGTTCCCTTCCTTTGCTTTATGCTGCCTGGAAACCGAGAAAGAGTCGAGAGAGTTTGAGGGTTTTCGATGATTCAGGGGTTTTCGAATGGAGGGTTTTCGATGATGGGATGGACGATGGTTCGAGAGAGACGAGGGTAAGGGTTGGAGATTTGGGGGTTTTCGAATGGAGAGGGTGAGAGAAAATGTGGATCGGCTGAAAGGGATGAGTGAGAGAAGAGGTGGATCGGCTGAGAAGGAGAAGGAGATCGAGAGATGGAGGGCGCAGGGGAGGGAGAGACGGTGAGAGAGTGAGAGAGACGGAGGTTTACTGCCTGCGCAGGGGAGGGAGAGTGAGAGAGTGAGATAGAAGATGGGCGAGAGAATGAGAGAAAGAGAGGGATAAGGGAACGAGAGGGATATTAGCGTGTACGTGAGAGTTGAGAAACTTTTACCGTCAGGACCACTTATGGCCGCCGCTAAAAATAATTTTTACCAGCGGCCAACACTTGACTGACGCTATGAAGACATTTTACCCTCGAATATATTAGCCGCTGCTATATATTCGACTGTAAAAACAAAAAAAGTCCCGCGAGCCTTCGGCGCCATTGGACAAACGTTTTTACCGACGGGCACAGAGAAGGCCGCCGGTATAAGTAACTTAAAAATTGAGTTATAGTGGGGGTCAGATATGGTCACCGCTAAACGTGTCTTATAGCGTCACTTTTGGACGGCCGCCACTATAAGTTTGCCGCTAAAAATGTATTTGCTTGTAGTACATCTTCATCCTCAACCTCCAAGCTTTCCATTGATACCCTTTTCAAGAAAATTCTGCTAGAACAACCCTCTTTATCAAGCTTTTCTTCTTGGTTAGAGCTTGTCAAGGTCAGTAATGGCTTCCTCTTTACCCCATTGGGGGTTGTTTGAGCTTTTAGAACCATTTTAGCATGCATGCAAGGTGTTCTCTTGAAGAACTCCTTTGTTTTCAAAAATGTGGAATTTTGAGTTGTTTCCATGGGGTGTTTGTATAGATTTGGAGGTAGTGTTGAAGAAGGAGATTTCTTGGAGTGATTAGGACCTAACCCCAGCTAAGACAAGTGAATAATCAGTCCTTTGAATGCATGCAAATCTACACTTTGTTTTCTCAAAAGTTTTGATTTGAAAGTTGTATTTTATTCTACTGATTTTATTTGACTATTTAAGGTGTGTTTCAAAAATGTTATTTGGCTTTGTTACAATCAGTTTTCGTCAGGAATTTGGCTTTAGTAGCATGGAGACAAAGTTGGAAGTAAAATTTTGAAATCAGTCAATCTTTATGTTAGTATCTAATTCTCTAATTCATTGTGCATGGAATGTGCATGGAATGGGTTATTTGTAGAGATTCAATGGAAATCTGATTGAAGCAATGGAAGGTCTATATTCTGTAGAAGGTGGTGGAGAAGAATACATGGGAATCAGAAAACTACAGGAAGAAGCATAAAAAGTCTGCAGAAAATGGGCTGGGCAGCGAGCGAGCCTGGCGAGCGAGCCCAAGCTCGCTCTAGCGGGACTGGCTTCTGTGACAACCCGCTCAAGCGAGCCCGGGCCCGCTCGAGCGTGTCACGTCCCCCAAAATAAGAATTAGGAAAAAACGTGAAAAATAAATCAAATTCAAATTCCTGTGTTTAATACAACACAATCTTCCAAAAGTGGACCCACAAAATTTTTTTTCAATATGTGATGAGTCAAAATAAATTTCATTAAATGCAACGGAAGCTTTATTCAATTGGTAATCAATGTTCATAAATGAAACCCAACACAAAAATCAAATAAAAATTAGTAGTTAAATTGCAGAATTATATAATTTCTAAAAAAGGTCTCAATACTAAAAGAAAATTCATTAATATAATTCAAAGATGACGTTCTCTCTTGTGCTAGTTCAGATGGCTCCAAAGCCATCTCCGGGATCCCACTCGGGTTCATCAGTTGGCTCAAACGTTTGAAACGCTTGATCCTCCTCCGTCTCCTGAGTAAAGTAGGGCTCGCTACCTATGCACCAAATATTACAAAGTAAATGGCAATAACATAATCATAATCCAAAATTTAATACGATAACGAGAAGAATATAGACAAGTGTGATCATAATGAAACAATGACAAAGATAATAATGGGAAAGAATGTAAAACAAAAGTCTAACGATACAAAGGGAGCAATATAGAATCACAAGGTGACAAGTGTCCCCGTTGTGGGTGGTCAGCCCTAAATAAATCGGAAAAGTCCATCCATAACGTCGGTGGTCATAAACCAATCAAAATAAAATCAGGATAACCTGTGCATAAACAAAGCGGATTATAAGTGATCCGGTCACATCGGTGATCAACCGTCCATATATCGATCTGCAGTCGTCTATAAATGACCCACATAAACACATAAACATATATTCATAATAGACCTGATTAATAATGCTCCGACACAAGAATCCTAAGTCATATTCAAATAACCACTCATGTATGCAAACCCGAAGGTCAAAGAATAACCGCAACCAAACCCTAAAGTCAGACATAAGGTCTCGTACCCAATAATCAGAGGAATCTCTAATGGATAAAAGATCAACGCATCCCTTTTCCATCAATGGTGCATAGACCCAATTAAGGGTTTTCCAATAGGGATGGATTGAGCTCGAATCCATTAGGATTTGCCCGAAGTTATTTGAAGCACTAAACCCCCATGTTAGTAAGATACCGTATGCCAAGACGGTATTTACCCAAGCCCAATGATTCAAATAATAAGGTACAAATATATAATTTTAACACATTAAAACCCAAAGATATAATTTAATATTAATTTACAAATAATAATGATAATACCAATCTTAGTTTATAATTTTAGAAAACCCAAGGACCCTATCAAAATATTTTCCACATTCAAATTAGTCAAAAGATTTAATTTGAATTTATAAAACAGCCCAGGCCCTTTTTCCTAATTTTTAGAATATCACGGTCTTAAAACTGACTTCACATAATGCTATGTGATGACACAGGGCACTATGTGATGTCACAGGCCTCTACCTCTTTTCAAAACTGTTGCCAATCAACATCCCCCACCTTTTTTTTTTATTTCCTTCAATCCTATTCAAGTAAAGTCCATGCTCATCAGGTCACCAAGTCACCCTTCACCAGGTCAATAGGTCACCCATTCTCCTCCCTTTATTACCTCACCTGACAAGTCAACACTTCTTATCTCCTTCATCAGAGCTCCCCAAGCAAGTGCAAACAGAATGTAATTCTGTAATGGGTTGGACGACGCCAGATGCCTCATCACCATCTAGAAAGTGGGCCCCACCATTTCCAATCCCAAATCAACTCCACTTTTTGGGTCGCCCAGCCATGTACGGCCAGCTGAATGGACCAGATCTATGATCAATTCATCCAGTGGGCCCCACAAACTAGATCAAGCAAAAGAAACCACCTCCATATGAGTCACGCCTCTGATTCCTAAACCATTAGATGGTGGGTCGGATGGGACCCACTTCTCACGGGTCTAACACCTCTAAGGTCGCTCGTGGGTCCTCCTCCCGATCCACGGGTTAGATTGGTCATCGGGTGGCCCACCCGGGTCCCATGGTAAAAAACACAGACAGTCCCAAACTATGTATACCCTGTTACACAGATTCACTCCCTGCAACCTGTGATTCCACCTACTATCAAGACCACTTGAAATTGTGGTCTCACAACCCTAAAATACACATGTACAGAATATGGAAAACGAGTTTTGAAACCCAAACAAAGTGTTGCGGCAGTAGCTATTTGCAACAATAACATTAATACAAGAAAATTGATTGGGTCATCTCCAAATCTCCATCTCGTTTCAAAACAAAATTGCATTACCAAATCATCATATGAAAAAGGAATAAAAAGGATTTCTACATGCATACACAGCCAAATCAACGAGAAAAATAAGTATTAAATTTACAAACTAGGATTAGGTACTTGCCTTTTACCGGAGTTGAAGAAAAATGCACAGATCCTAATCAATACCCAAACCGCGATTCCCACAGCGCTTGAGAATAATCCTATCATCGATCTGACAAAGAATATGGGAAAGGAATGCTCAGATGAACAGATCTATGGTATTCTTACCCAAAACCTAACATTGGAAAGAATAGGAAGATAACCTAAAAATATAGATCTACTCCTAATGATTTGAGGAGAGGGTACCCAAGAAAAGAAGATTGAACAAAGAATGCTGGCATCCTCTGATCTTGGTTCTGATGGCTGGATCCTAAAGCCGGTATGGCTTGGGAAGTTGAAAGAGGAAGAAGATGAAGATAACCGGGAGGAGTTGCAGAGATTAGTGGGTAGAGATAAGAAGGGTTTCGTTAAAAAAAGGATTAGGTCAAAAAGAATACTACTGGGCTTAAGTCATTGGGTTAAAACTACGGGTCAGGCCATCTACCCATTAACCCAGCTCATTAATCTACGCATCTAACCTAACGTGTGCCCCACTTAATACTACCCACTTAAATAACTAAAATACATTCAATTAAAATAATAATATCTAATTAAAATATAATAAAATAATAAATATGTGGGACCGGGATCTTACAGAGCGGGCCTGGGACCTGGCCTAGATTCTTCCTTTGTGTAAAATTGAGGCCCTGTTGTGCGATTTGGGGCCCTATTTGAATATAAAAACTTCCTAATGACTTAGGAATCACCGGGAATCAAGATTTCGAGTCCGAATCACTTCGTTTGACTAAAATTAATGGAAAAAGTTTAGTATTTGAATTACTGAGGACTTTTTATAAGTCTCGATATATACTTTGTGCCCTCGAATGTCGGAGACCTTCAGAGACACCAACTTCTCCGCTCATAAACCGACTTGGAGACACTAAGTGTGTAACGAGACGGCCCTCGGTAAGCCCCTTTAAACACTACAAATTACCTCATTCCAAGTGAGACAAATTCTATGTTTTCTCATAAATTGATTTGAAATGAAGTTGAGTGGTCCGCCATGTCTGAGAAACATTGATAAGGCTACTCGTCTGATTTGTTCTGAAATTTGTCTGATTATTTTGATATAGAGTACTCCTTTCATTGGTTTGAATTGTATTTAGTGATTTGAATTGTATTATTTTGAATTTTAAATCGGCACCACTAAGCTTGGGTCACTTTGTCGGATTGATCACCCGGCTTAGGATCCTCAAATAATTTGCCAACTGTAGTTTGGACCCTTTGTTTGTTTGCTCCGGCCATGGCGACGGTTTCTGTCTGTTCCGGCCATCTCGTATGGCAATGGTTTTGCACCGGCCATTTTGAATGGCAACGGTTCTGTTACAGTCATTTTGTATGGCAACGGTTTCTGTTTGTGTGCTCTTATTACTTCGGTAATAGAAGAATATAGCTGAATGTGGGTTGCCAATGTTTTGATTATTTTTCAGTTAGTTTGAAATATTTTAAATATGAAATTCTTTTAATTGTATAGAATTGATTCATTTGACTCATTCCTTATGTTTCGTTTTAATTGCATTTTATAATTTTAAACATGACATTTATAAAACTTTGTATATCTTATCTGTTTTATTCGCCTGCTAGACCGTCTTGTCTGATACTCTTTTGTTTGGTGTCAGATATCGAACTCGCAGCCATTGAGGCGGTAGAGCTGCTAGTGGAGCACGATTGGCAGCCTAACGATGTCATTTAGACTTCGCGTTGGGATTTGAGCTTCGATAACATCTTTTGGGGAGTGACTCATATTTTGGGAACTTTGTTTAAGCCTTTGTTGGCTCTTATTGGGATGTATAATGTTAATACACTTTTCTGTGATCCTCACAACTTTAATCTAACGCTGGGTCTATGCTATGAATATATTTTTTCTTCTGATATTAAGCTTGCTTATCTATTGTTATGATTCATTAGATTTTGTTTAGCTACAAGCTTCCGCACTTTATTATTTATGTGAATTTGATTGATAAGTTGTGATGGGTCATCTGGGATCCTAACTGTGGAATCCTGTGGAAAATCATTAGCGTGTGCCGGCGAAATTTTTTGGCTCGCAGCGCCGCGGCCCCGCATTAAGGACTAGATTATCAGGACCTCGGTCCGGGGGCATGACAGTTTCTAAATTCATCATTTCTAATATATGCTCTCTTTCTTTTTTGTGAATGTGCAGGATGGCTAGGACGAGGCTTGCTTGCAAGAGGGCCCTGACGCTGGTTGAGTTAGGAGAGGGTCCATCGGGAGATCATGGAGGGTGTCCACTTAAGTAGGCTTGGGGAGGACCTTAGAATTGGGCTTGCTAGGGAGCCCGAGGCAGGGCAGACAGCGGCCCGACCCCGGAAAGAGGTGTAAGAAGCAGTGAACTAAAGAAGATCCCCACTTTGCCGACGAGATAAGAGCGGGCAAGGTAGTAACACTTAGTCTCTCATGTATTGCATCTCGCCATCACTTATCTCCAAATTGTTGGACTAACGATCATGATGCTTTTCCCAATTTCAGCTTGTACCTCTGCTTGGATGAGGGTGGGGTGGCTAAAGGTGAAAGAGTGGTGGACAAAGCTGCCAGACACCCTAAAGGATAGTCTCCGGGCCATGAATTTTGGAGATCTCATGTCGATTGTAGCTTTCCGACCTGATCGTTTCCTCACTAGCGCACTCTGTGAGAGATGGAGGGATGAGACCCATTCTTTCTGTCGCGACCTCGGACTGGGTTAAAACACCCAATCCCGGGCCCATGATGGTCAGGTGATGACGATGATGATTAAACATACATACTCATAATAGACATATTAATACACTCATTTAATTTTCCACAGGTTTCCGCAGTGAGGATTTCGCACACACTCACTGATCATACTCGTTGGCGCGGAAGTGTGTAGCAAGCCAAATTCGTAATCCATTCCACATTTCAAAACTGATAAAACATATATAGATAACATGACGTTAGAGTGAGCAATGATTCCTTTGGCAATCCCAAAATATAAAGTTAGAAGTTTATACAAAATGTATGTTCATTAAACATCCCCAAAAATAATGTCCAACAAAGGTCAGTACAACCAAAAGAATGACAGTCAATAACTCTCAAAATGTATCGCATCTCAAAGCCTGACCCAATGTCTAAATGACATTGTCAGCTGACCATTCTACTAAGCGTTGTGGCTCACTAGCAGCCTCCTTCGGCTCCTCCTCAAAGACAACGAGGTCTGGACCTGAGTACCAAAAGAGTAGGTCAGACACGACGGTCTAGCAGGTGGGTGAATAGATATACCAATAAAGAAAGTACAAAGCATATTTTAGAAACATATTGAAAATCTGTCAAAGTAATAATTTTCCATGACACAGGATGCATTCTTTGTTTAAAGCACATACGCAATATAAAACATGCAGGGTAATCAAGGAACAGAAACTGACAGGATATATTCAGACTGCATCTGACAGAAGCTAAATGGGGACCCCAAGTCGGTGGATCAAACCGACAAGGTCGTCCAAGCTTAGTGGTGCTGACTCATAGGTCAAAACGCATTCAAAACATATACATATCTAAAGAGGTGTATAACACCTAAAACAGACTGAACAAAAAAAGCTCGTAGCACATTTATCGCAATAGTGTCTTATCAAAATGCATAAAGCTGACAAAATATTCCGATTACAGATTTCAGTAGTCAAAAGTGGCATTTGTGTTAACACAAGAAGACTGCCTGAACATACAAAATACAAATGAAAACTAACACGATGGACCTCTTCATAATTTCGGACAAGCATTGAGGCTATTGGATTTATACAATGTGTATCAGGATCTCGTATGTCAGTATTTTGCTCTCGACTTGGTACTCTGGAAAATAAAGGACATTCTAAGATCCCTATACAATTGATAAGTCCCAAAATACTCAATACATTTCCGGAATGGGATACTTTTTCAATCAAACTCCTTATGTCATCTCCTAGGTCTACCCAAGGCGTTAAGACATCAAATCAATCCAACCGGACCTTAAAATGCCCTTTCTAGAAACACTAAGGAAAACCCAGGAATTCTGCACAGTTCGCTCGAGCGGACTAGAAGTTCGCTTGAGCGAAGGGCTTTTTGGGAGGGTTCGCTCGAACATACGAGGGTTCGTTCGAGCGAACTTGTCCGAGTTAGGAAGGCTCGAGTGAAGGGAAAGGTTAGCTCGAGCAGTCCCGGTTCTATGAGGGGTTCACTCGAGTGAACTGGTTCGAGTCAGGAGGTTCTGGGCAAACTGAAAGGTAGATAGAACGAACTAGCTTCTGTGAGGGGTTCGCTTGAGCGAACTGCTTCAGAAAGCTACCCAGGAAGCATTCCAGGCCTCATCTTCTTTTCTCTTGTAGCTTCCTTTAAAGCAACCAATTGACAACATTTATGGCACTATCTTGTCCCCTCCTTACTACCATTACTCCTCTAGTAACCATCCACCAAAAACATCATTCAGATAAATTCCCACTTCATTCAATGCATGAACAACCACCTCCAATGAGGATCCGTAAATGACAAAAACACAATTTTTAATGCACAAAATCTTAAGAGAGTAATTACGAAAGACAAAACTCATAAATATGCACATTTCTAAAGCATTAAAAACCATAGGAGCATAAGAGGAAGAAAAATCACAAAATCCATATTTTTCCATAAATCAAGAAATCATTCACACAACCCATTCATCCACTTGCCTTGACTCCACAATAGTTAAGTAAGCTTTAATCACCACTCCCAAGCTCAAAATAAAAAATCTACACAAAAACCCCAAAAAACAAACCTATTACAAACCCTAACATGGGCAAATCAAGAAATAGAATGAGGGAGCTTCCAATAATGGAGATGAAGCTCCTCTAGGACTAGAAGAACCATAATCTAGAAGATGAAGAAGTTTTCTTACATGGAAGACCTTCAAATATCAGAAGCTTGCTCAAAGAAGACCCTAGAATGGGTGGATTTCTCTATAAATGGTACCAATGGAGAGCCCTGGAGATGAGGATGAAGATGATTACTACCATTTTCCTTTTAGCAAGTGATGGTGTGGGTTTGAAGATGAAGAAGCAAGAAAGGGGAGGAGAAAATCCTAGAATGCCTTAGCCAAATCTCTACAAAGAAAGTTGTAAGAAAAAGGAAAAGTGAAGATGGGCTTCCCTTATATAGAGAATGAAGGTGGGTCCCACAACTAATGGGGTTTGTTGGGCTGAAAGCATCATCTTCCGGGCATCAGATGGATTCGACGAAGAAGGAAGAATTGTTCATCGAAATTTCGAGTTTCCAAAAAGTATATATTTCGCGGGTTTTGGAGATTTTGAAAATAGTGTCCAGATTTTGTGTAAAAAGACTATTTTGCCCCTATCATTAGCAAAGTGAGGTTTCAAGGTCTCGGACGAGAACGGAGCAAACATAAAAGTTGTAGAGAATAATAAGATAAATCAAACAGAGTAAAATACAAATTTCCAGAATTATCAGATAAACGTCTAAATCACTCAAAACACAATAAAAGAACCCCCAAAGGGTCCCACTTAATCAAAAGGTTCCAAAATAATTCAAAGCTATATAAAAGCTATTCTAATCCAAACTTAACCAAAATCCATTGATCTCACTTATTCTAAAGCATGTCTTAATTAGTACTAATCAGAAACTCTTGGGGCGGGGCCTTACACTTTCCATTTCCCAACCGGCGAGATGACCATCACCCTTGAGGACATGGCGAGATGTTGGGGTTTTAGGGTGAGTGGTTTGCTGGTCTCGACTGGTGTGGCCGACTCTAATCCCGACCTCATCCGGCGTTTGCTTCAGCATTTGTTTGGCCTGTGGCCTTACTTTGGCTCCAGCTAGATTGACATCGAGTGCCTGAGGGAGGCTTATGGAACCGTGAGGGTGAGGATCTTAGATAGTGAGTATTCTACCTTTTCTCTCGTAGCTTCGATTCATTTGCTCTCTTACTTATCATTGTCTCTTGTGCAATCTAGGGTGGACCTGTGATTAGACGGAGCTTTTGGCCGGACATGAGGCGCTGATGGCGGCCGCCGGAGACTCGTTAGTTAGGGGTGGAGACAGTGGACCTGTCTCGACTACAAGCGAGCAGGCGAGGAAGGGCGCGGCGGATACTATTCGTCCGAATGCCGGAATAGATGGGGGTGAGGGTGCGGCTAGCGACTCTGATGATGAGGAGTATGTAATGCCCCTAGATGAGCTACTTGTGTCTGATGATAGTGATGACCCAATGGACGACGGGGGTAGCAGAGATGAGAGGGGTGGCAATGGAGCGAGGGCTAGAGATGATGAGGGCGATGATGATGTTGTCTCCCCTACAGGTAAATTCTTAAGATAATCCCTTTTAGTTTGTAGAGATGAGTGTAAAGAGGTACCCGTCGATGGGTACTATCATTGGAAGAGAGTGGGAATTCCTTGCGAGACCTTCCATGTGACGAGTGAGTGTTAAGCCATGACTTCTGTAGGCAGTAAAAAATGACACCTACTTAGATTGAGATGAGATCGAGGTAAACTTCTTGAGACAGGGAATACCGAACGCCAAGAACCTGAAAAGGAAGGAAAAAGGCTAGAGTCAGAGCCCCTGGCGGCCGTGAGCCGAAGG
Source organism: Persea americana (assembly GCA_029852735.1). NCBI lineage: Eukaryota > Viridiplantae > Streptophyta > Magnoliopsida > Laurales > Lauraceae > Persea > Persea americana. The sequence goes on from CM056816.1 coordinate 24,980,117, forward strand.
CACTCCGATGCCTGAGTTAGTTCTCAGAAAACTAAACAGGAGGAGGAAGAAGGGAATGAGACGATGTGGAGGGTATTGTGAGTTGTGTATCGCGTACCTTCATGGGGCTGATCCCATGTGTATATATGTGGGCATTCTTCGTTCATTCTCTCTGTGAGTGGGGGTAGGTGGGGTCAGGTCCCATCGATCCTTACCCTGACAGGTAGCGGTAGGTGAAAAAGGTAACATCCCACCCTTACTTTCCATGCCTTCAGTCAGTTGATGTAAATGGCTGATAAAGCTAACTTCTTATCGCCATAAATGAGCGATCCTATCACCATAAATGAATGCTCATATCTGTCAGGGCGCGCCGCATTTCCCGGAGGAAGGTGGCGACCCACTCTGCCTTCAACATTTTGGTCCGAGACCAAGAATGGCTTGGCCGTGCTGTGCTTTTGTACTGGGCTGGCATTTACGCCGAGCTGCCGAACCGTGCCGCCGCGCTGGTACTCTTAACCGAGTTGCCGAGCCGATGGGCTATGACCACAGAGGCTGAGGTGATCAGCGAGTCCCGCCGTAATCTTTGCTTAATTTCATCATTACGGTGTTTTACCCACACAATTGCCCCTTAACTTTTGACTTCTGAGAGCCTTCCAGCTCGAGGAGGTCAGAAGCTTGATGACTGTATAGCTGGCTTCGCTACCGAGCTCGAGTGAGGGTTACCGTCATATGAGGGAGATACCGGGACGTGGGAGCTTCGGATTAGGAGGGTCCCCCCTAAGCCTGGTGGCCGTCGCTAACGTATGGTCCCCTTCAAGATGTCTCTTCGCCTGTCCAGGATATTTAATAGCCCTCGGATATCGCGCCGATGGTGGCACGTGTCGCCTCTTTCGGCTGCCACGTAATTACTTCGAGGAGACGTTAGGGCTGCCAGACGGGACGTTAGGGCTGATTGAAGGGATGCCTCTTAAAGGCTCTTCTCGAAAGTCGAAACGACGTCTCTGGTCCTTATAAATCAGGGCGTTTCCTTCGTCTTCGCTTTCTTCTACTATTCTCCAAATTTCTACTGCGCCCTGCGAGAGAACCTCTCCGTCGTCTGCGAACTTCTGACGATCCTGCTTGTGCAGTTTCCTTTTGTAGGACTTCTTTCCGTTTTCCTCGTCTTTTCTTTTTAGGTAGAACCTCGTCTGAGTTGAGAATGGGGGTCTATAGACATCTGTTAGGAGACCCAGGTTCCATGGATTATTTTAGGGATGCATACAAGATCCCCGCCAATGTGAAGGTCCGACTGGATGGCCCTGATGACGGCCTTGCCTATCGTAATGGCTGGATGCCGTTCTGGCTGGTCTCTGTAGTGGAAGGAGGGGTCCGCTTCCCCCTGCACCCATTGGTCCGGGACTGCCTCCGGGAGTGGAGGTTGTGCCCATGCCAACTACTTCCCAATGTATACAAAATCATAATGGGAGTAGTGCGGCTCAACCAGATTCTGAGAATCGGCCTCGGTGTCCTGGACATCGAGGACACGTATGACCTCTGCAAATCCGCAGAAGGGGACACTTATTACCTCCGGCTGAGGGTCCGCCGGATTGGGTTTGTGACCGCGTTGGAGGACTCCAAAAAGTATGCGGGCGAAGACCGAGTACTCGTCAGAGGAGGATGGGAGTTTGGTGAAGCGGAGCCTGCCACCACGGTCCGGGTTCCTCGAAAAATAGGAACTCCTCCAAGTAAAAACCGAAGTCCTTTTGGTTTGCAGTTCTCTCCTTTCTTTCTACGCCTAGCTCCTGACACAGTTTTGTCTATGCAGATTTCCGCGAAAAGAGGGAGCTTGCGAGGAAGAACCACTGGAGGGTGAACAGCATGTGGCACGAGAAGGTGAGAAACTACCGCGGCCACAACTGTCGTGCTGCGTGGTCTCTCCTGGGGTACGTGCCCCACTACAGGTCCTTCAACACCTCTAGAAGGGTGTCGGGAATAAACTCCGTGCTAAGCGGAGAAGGCGTCAGCCAAGGACCAGCGACGACCGCGGTACTCGACTCAGCGGCAGTGACCGTCGCGATTCCTACCGGACGTTCGATTGAGTCTGGAGACCGTGCTCCGGCAATCTCCGTCGCGGAGCCTATCGGGACCTTTGGAGCCGAGCCCCGGCTTTCTAGAAGGAGGAGGCTAGTAGCTTCCAGCTCTGAGGAAGAGGAAGAAGAGGAAGGAATGCTACGCCAGCGCGGGCAGCGTTACGCCGCAGAAGATCTGTCTGCGGCTGCCTTTGGGGACATTGGAGGTGAGGTCCGGGATCCCCCACAGGTAGTGGCTGCGATGACTCCGGCATTTGCGGGTGGAACTCCTGCCCCAGATGCCGAGACGGTCCATACAGCTGCGACCGAGGCTGCTCGGCCTGACGTGGCAGAGGTCGCCTTAGCTCTGCCTTCGGCCATCGTCGTGGATGACTCACCCCCTGATCATGCTGTGGGGGCTGGAGGTCGGGCTCGCTCCGCCGAGGTCGCTGAGGGCGGGCGACCCGAGAAGAGAGCAAGGGTTGAGGCCTTGCCTGGCCCCTCCTCGCCTCCGCCTGCTGGCGGGACGATCTTGCCTCCTCCTCTGGCTCCGTGGAGGCCGGCCATCGAGGAGGTTCTGGGGAGGTAGCTGGCTGAGACAGACTGCGCAACCGATCCCCAAGTGGTCGCAGCGTTGGGACGAGCCTGCGCCCTTCCTCAAGACATGGCGAGGTGGGCTGGGATGGACAACGAGTCACTCCTGCTCTCCTCGATGCGCTCTCTGGTGTCCGTAAGTACAATATTCCTCCCCCATAGCTTTTAGTCCGGTGTCATTTTATTGACTTCGGGTTCTCATATTGCAGCTGTTGCAGAAATGCCAAATGGGCATTGAGAGGCTCGACGCAGCCGAGGCGCGGGAGGCGGAATGGGTGGTCGAGAGGGACGAACTGTGGGCATCCTTGGCGGCTAAGGACGCGATGCTGGCAGAAGAGGTGGCCAGAAATGCTGGCCTCGTCTTCGATTTCGAGGAGTCCAAGGTCGAGGTCGAGCGCCTCAAGGACGAGCTGGCGGACGAGAAGACCCAGAACCTCCACCTTGCCTCTGAGCTTGACGATCTCCGGATTGCGGTAAGGCGACTGGAAGACGACCTGCAGAGTACGAAAGGGACAAACAGGAGGCTCCTCTCTCAGTGGAACCAGGCGCAAGGTTCCCTGGAGATGGCGTTGAGGGGGAAGGCGGCCGAGATTGAGTCTGCTCTGGCAAACAAGAGGCCAGGCTCAAGGAGGAGTTCCTCGCTGAGCATAACTCCATCACGGGGGAGGAGGTCGGCAGGCTGTCCGCCGACTACAAGGCTCAGCTGCCAGGGATCCGGGACCGAGCCTGGGAGCTTGGGTGGAAAGCAGCCTTGAACAAGGCTGGGGTCCCCGAAGATAGCCCTCTCTTCCTAAATCCCCCAAAATCCCCTTGCTTGGACTCGGAACTCGTAGCCGCGTCTCGGGCTTCCTCTTGCCTTCCTTCGCAAGCCTGTCCGGAGGCGAGCGCCGCCCCCAGGGCGCCCCCAGAGGCTCCAGCTGCCAGCGCCAATCCTAAGGGCTCCCAAGCGCCCGCGGTCGTCGAGGCCCCTCCTGAAGCCGTCGCTCCCGAGGCTAGCGTTCTTGAAGCGAGCGCGGTCATCTCTGAAGCTACCCTGACCGCTCCCGAAGCCAGTGCGGTTGTGGCCAAGGTCCCTCCTGAGGTCCTTCCAGAGATTGACTGCAATGTGGAAGCTGCAGCCCTCTGAGGCTTTTTGTAATTTTTTTCTATTGTATCTCCATTTATCTTGTAATCAGGATCTTCGATTAATGAAAAATTTCTTCGCATTTTGGGTTTCTTTCTCCTTGTCTCTGATGAAATGGGTGTGGTCGACTTCATGTCGCAATGCTTTGTTTGTTGAAGTTGTTGGTCCGGATAACCGAATTCCTGGCCATTCTCAAAATTGGACATCCGCCCATGACCGAGACTTGGTGTATGAACCGTGGTCTCGGTCGGCTGTGTACCCACGCAATCTCCCCCTAGCTTTTGACCTGAGGGCTCATTCGAGTTGGTCGGAAGCTGAGTAGCTTTGTCAGGCCGGCATTGCCACTGATCTTAAGAGTACCCGGAGTGTGAAGCATTGCCGAGATGGTGGAGTCTCGGTTCAGGGAGGGTTCCTCCTTATCACCTTTTGCTGACATGGAGCGACTCATCGAGGTGTCTCTTCGCCAGTCGAGGCATTTATCCTTTCGTCTGTCGAGGCATTTATCCTCTCGTCTGTCGAGGTGTTTATCCTGTTGTCTGTCGAGGCATTTAATAGTCCTCAGGAAATGCGGCGTCGGTGCCACGTGTCGCTTCTCCGAAGGGCACGCAATCATATCTGTAGGACGCTTGGGCTGCCCGAGACGACGTTAGGGCTGTTCGAGGTAATGCCTCATTAAAGGCTTCTCTTGAAATCTGAAACGGTGCCTCCAACCCTTATAAATTAGGGCACCTTTTCCATCTTCATTCTTTTCGATCTTCCAGAGCTTCTGTTGCATTCTGTTGGAGAACAATACTGCCTGCGAGCGTTTCTGTTTGCATGGCCTTCCATCGCAGGACTTCTTCCTTCCATTTTCTCCCTTTCTAGTAGGTAGTTCTTCGTCTAGGGTAGAGAATGGGCATTTACAGGCACTGGTTGGGGGACCCACTATCCATAGGCTTGTTCAGGGAGGCATACAAGATCCCTGCTAACGTAGAAGTTAGGCAAGACGGCCCTGACGACGACATCTCATACAGCGACGGCTGGATGCCATTTTGGCTAGTGTCCGTCGTGGAGGGAGGAATCCGGTTCCCCCTTCACCCACTCGTTAGGGATTGTCTCCGGGAGTGGGAGTTAAGCCCTTGCCAGCTACTTCCCAATGGGTATAAAATTATCATGGGAGTAGTGCGGCTGAATGAGATTCTTGCAATCAACCTTGGTGTCCCGGACATCGAGGAGGCATATGACCTCTGCAAATCCGCAGAAGGGAGTACCTATTACCTCCGGCTGAGGGTCCGCCGAACTGCCTTTGTGACCGCGCTGGAAGACTCCAATAAATATGCGGGAGAGGACCGAGTCTTCGTCAGAGGGGCATGGGAGTTCGGCGAGGCGGAGTCCAACACCACAGCCCAGATCCCACGAAGAATAGGAGTCCCTCTAAGTAAAGGCCGAGGTCCCTTTGGTTTGTAGTTTAACCTTATTTGTTTCTTTTCTTCTGTTAACACCGTTCTGTTTGTGCAGGTTTTCGGCAGAGAAGGGAGTTGGCCAGAAGAAACCTGTGGAAGGTGAACACTGACTGGCACGAGAAAGTGCGGAAATACCGTGGCCACCACTGCCGAGCTGCGTGGTCTTTTCTGGGTTATACTCCTCATTACAAGTCTTTCACCACCTCGAGACGGGTGACCGGGATTGACTCAGTGCTGCACGGAGAGAGCCTCAGCTCTGAGACAGTTCAGACTGAGGTCCCCATCTCGGAGAAGGTGACTGTCGCGATTCTCAGCGGGCTTCCAGCAGAATCGGGCGACCAGTCTCCAGACCGTGAACCTGCTGGGACCGCGAGAGCCGAGATTGGGCGCAAGCGACAGAGGCAGAAATTCGTCATTTCCAGCGCGTCTCGGAGCTCATCCAGCTTGAAAGAAGCCGAAGTTGAGATGTTGCACCGCCGCGGTCAGCGCTTCATGGCCGAGGACCTGTCCGCCACAGCCTTTTGGGACATTGGGGGCGAGACCCCGGACCCTCTTCGGGCCGCCAACGTCGCCCCGACTACGACGTCCATGGTTGCTGCAGAGGAGATTCTTGCTCCCGCGGCCGAGGTGGGTCCTGGAGCCGTTGACGAGGTAGAGGCCGGACCTCCCACCGCGGCCGAGGTCAGCCCTGAACTTCTGGCCATAGTCGTCGACGAATTGCCCTCCGACTTAGTAGGCAGGGAGGGTCCTGCTGAGGTCATCGAGGCGCGCAGGCCAGAAAAGAGGGCAAGGGTCGAACTCCCACCTGCTCCTGAATCGCCTGTGTCGGTCGAGGAAACTGTCACTCCCTCTGAGTTTGTCCCTTGGAGGCCGGACATCGAGGGCGTGCTGGGGAGGCAATTAGCCAAATCGGACCGAGCGGTCAGCCCTGAAGTGGTTGCCGCACTGGGACGAGCTTGCGCCCTTCCCCAAGACATGGCGAGGTGGGCGCGGATGGACAACGAGTCACTGCTGCTCTCCTCAATGCGGTCGTTGGTAGCGGTATGTAACCTCATTCTCCACATTCCTCTCTTTCTGCTGCGTTCTTTTGGCTGACAATGTTTCTTTCCGCAGCTTTTGCAAAAATGCCAGACCGGCATGGGGAGACTGGATGCAGCCGAGGCCAGGGCAGCTGTCTGGGCGGCAGAGAAGGAGGAGCTGCTAAAGTCCTTGGCGGAAAATGATGCGATGTTGGCGGAGGAAGCGAATAAGAATGCTGACCTTTTTGCCGAGCTCGATGCAGCGTGGGCCTTGGCCGAGCACCTCAAAGAAAAAGCAAAGGAAGAGGTGGACCAGAACGCCCACCTTTCCTTTGAGCTAGATGAGGTCCGGCTTGCGCTGTCGCGGCAGGAGGAAGACATGCAGATGCTTCGGGGGATGAACAAGAGGCTCACCTCCGAGAGAAGATTGAATGAAAAAAAACCGGAGATGGCCATGGAGGGGAAGGCGTCCAAGCTTGAGTTAGCTCTGAGAGGGCAGGAAGCCAAACTCAAGGAAGAGTACCAAGCCGAGCACGACGCCGTGATGAACGAAGAGGTCGGCAAATTGGCCGCTGACTATAAGGCACAGTTGCCAGGAATCCGAGATCGGGCATAGATACTTGGGTGGAAGGCGGCCTCGAAAAGGACGGGGGTTTCTGTGGACAGCCCCATTTTCAGGAATCCCCCCAGGTTCCCTCGCTCGGACTCGGAGCTTCGTGCCGTCTCGGAATTCGCCCCAGCTCCCTCAGCCTCGGAAGTCGCCCCAGCTCCCTCCGCCTCGGAAGTCTCCCCAGCTCCCTCCGCATCGGAAGTCGCCCCAGCTCCCCTGGTGGTTCCCGAGACTGCCTCGGCCGTTCCCAGCGAGAGCGCTATCGGGACTGATTGTAATAAGGAAGCTGCAGCTCCCTAAATTTTGTACTTCATTTTCATTTCACATTGTATTCTGACAGATTCTTACGTAATAAAACAACATTCTTTCCACATGGTCTCCTGTTTATGATTTTTGTCTTGTTTGTGGTGGAATGGGTGTGGACACCTTTGAGGTAGTTTGCCAAGTAGTTTAATAGGCGCTAAAATCGGACGTTGGTATTTTTCCGTGCTTGCCTTTCAAACCGTGGCCTCGACCGTGCTGCTGAGCCGGGGGTGGTGCTATCAGCAGACCCTTAGGTGCTTATGGCTGTACTGCCCAAGCTGGTGCAGGAACCGAGCTAAGGGCGGTTGGCTCTCTGAACAGAGGCGCCGAGCCGCGAGGGTGGTACTACAACTGGACCCTGATGTGCTTATGGCCGTGCCGCCCAAGCTGGTGCAGGCACCGAGCTAAGGGCGGTTGGCTCTTTGAACAGAGGCGCCGAGCCGCGAGGGTGGTACTGCTACCGGACCCTGATGTGCTTATGGCTGTGCCGCCCAAGCTGGTGCAGGCACCGAGCTGAGGGCGGTTGGCTCTCTGAACAGAGGCGCCGAGGCGCGAGGGTGGTACTGCTACCGGACCCTGATATGCTTATGGCTGTGCCGCCCAAGCTGATGCAGGCACCGAGCTGAGGGCGGTTGGCTCTCTGAACAGAGGCCCCTAGCAGCGAGGGTGGTACTGCTACCGGACCCTGATGTGTTTATGGCTGTGCCGCCCAAGCTGGTGCAGGCACCGAGCTGAGGGCGGTTGGCTCTCTGAACAGAGGCCCCTAGCAGCGAGGGTGGTACTGCTACCGGACCCTGATGCGTTTATGGCTGTGCAGCCCAAGCTGGTGCAGGCACCGAGCTGAGGGTGGTTGGCTCTCTGAATAGAGGCGCCGAGCCGCGAGGGTGGTACTGCTACCGGACCCTGATGTGCTTATGGCTGTGCCGCCCAAGCTGGTGCAGGCACCGAGCTCAGGGCGGTTGGCTCTCTGAACAGAGGCGCCGAGCCGCGAGGGTGGTACTGCTACCGGACCTTGATGTGCTTATGGCTGTGTCGCCCAAGCTGGTGCAGGCACCGAGCTGAGGGCAGTTGGCTCTCTGAGCAGAGGCGCCGAGCCTCGAGGGTGGTACTGCTACCGGACCCTGATGTGCTTATAGCTGTGCCGCCAAAGCTGGTGCAGGCACCGAGCTAAGGGCGGTTGGCTCTCTGAATAGAGGCGCCGAGCCGCGAGGGTGGTACTGTTACCGGACCCTGATGTTTATGGTTGTTCCGTCGAAGCTGGTGATGGCACCGAGCTGACAGTTGACACTCCGAACAGAGGCATCGAGCCGCGAGGGTTCTCGAAGCAGTGTACAGACTCATTCCAGAAAAATCGTCTTTTATTGATATTTGAATTCTTTAATACATTTTTCAGAAGTAAAACTTTTTGAGATGCATCGCATTCCACGGTCGTGGGAGCTCCTTCCCCTCCATGTCTTCAAGTCGGTAGGCAGATCTCCCAGCTGTTGAAGTTATTCTGAACGGTCCCTGCCAGTTGGGCGCCAGCTTGCGTTCGTTTGGATCTCGGTCGCCGGGAAGTGTTTTCTTTAAGACTAGCTCTCCCATCGCGAATTTTCTCTCCTTGACCTTCGGGTTGTATCCCCTAGCCAACTGTTGTTGATAGGCGGCCAGGCGGATAGCTGCCGCTTCTCTTCGTTCTTCAGCTAAGTCCAGCTCTCGCACTACGTTCAGATCATTAAGGCCCTGGTCACAGAGTTTTGACCTCAAGGTCGGGAGGCCGACCTCAAGGGGAATGACTGCTTCCATGCCATAGGCAAGGGAGAACGGGGTAGCCGATGTGGAGCGCCTTGGAGTAGTTCGGTAGGCCCATAGAACACTAGGCAGCTCTTCTGCCCATCGACCTTTGGCTCGGTTGAGTCTCTTTTTAATTCCGTCGAAGAGCACTTTGTTCGAGATCTCGGCCTGACCATTGCTTTGAGGATACGTCGGGGTGGAGTAGACATTTCGAATGCCGTACTCTTGGTAGAAGCTCTTGAAGAAGTTGGAATCGAACTGCGTTCCGTTGTCGGAAATGAGAGTTCGGGGAATTCCAAATCTCGTGATGATGTTTTTCCACATAAAGTTCTTCGTGTCTAATTCGGTGATGGAGGACAGGGGTTCAGCTTCGACCCATTTTGTGAAGTAGTCCGTGGCCACTATCAACCATCTTTTGTTCCCTGGAGTTCGGTGGAGTGGTCCAACGATCTCCAGGCCCCACTGGGTGAAAGGCCACGAACTAGAGAGGGGGCTCAGGTCCTGGGCTGGCTGGTGGAGAGAGTTAGAGAACTTCTGGCACTTTTCGCATTTTCTGGCGTAGAGCTGGGCGCCCTTCTGCAAGATAGCTCGGTACGCAAGAGACCGACCTCCTATATGACTGCCGCAGATTCCTTCGTGAATTTCATAGAGGAAATCGTCAACTTTGCTGGGGTGAACGCACTGGAGGTAGGGCCCTGTGAATGACTTCCTGTAGAGCCTGCCGTCTGGGGAGAGCCAGAACCGGGTCACCTTAAACCTGACCTTACGAGCTTTAGTCCTGTCCTCAGGTAGCTGGTCGTTATTTAGGTATGCAATGATGGGGTCCATCCAGCTCGGGACGAGATCAAGGCACATGAGCTGCCGAGGTTGCTGGAGGTCGATGCTGGGCTCTCGAAGCATTTCTACTTCAATAGTTCTTTTATTACCGGCTTCGACAGCCGAGGCAAGGCTGGCAAGGGCGTCTGCATGGGAGTTGGATTCTCTGCTGATCTGCCGGACCTCGGCCCTTTCGAACCTGGAGAGAAGTCCCCTGGCGTGGGCGAGGTAGGCCGCCATCCTGTCGTCCAGAGCTTGGTAGTCTCCGTTGAGCTGGCTTGCCACCAGCTGAGAATCGCTGAAAACCACTATGGATCGAGCTTCCAAGATTTTGGCACTGTTAAGTCCGGCAATGAGCGCTTCATACTCGGCCTCGTTATTAGATGCCTTGAAACCGAGTGTCAGAGCTTGTTCGATGACGAGGCCTTTTGGGGACTGGAGGACTATGCCAGCGCTAGCTCTTTTAGATGTTGAGGATCCGTCGACAAAGACTTTCCAGGACGAGTCCAGAAGTTCTCTCCAGGACTGTTCTTGCTCGGTCTCGGTGACAACCTCTGCACCCCTATTGCCCCCTAGTTCGGTGTCGAGCGAGGTCGGTGCCAAACTCTGAGGAGTAAATTCCACGATAAAGTCCGCCAGGACTTGAGCTTTGATGGCTATTCTGGGCTGATAGCTGATGTCATATTGCCCCAGTTCGACAGCCCATTTGGAGATCCGTCCGGAGAAGTCTGCCTTCCGGAGGAGAGCCTTCAGTGGGTATTCTGTTACGACCACTATTGTGAAGCTTTGGAAGTAGTGGGAGAGCTTTCGCGAGGCGCTAACGAGCGCCAAGGCGAGCTTTTCGAGCTGCAAGTACCGGGTCTCGGCGTCCAGCAGGGTTTTGCTTGTGTAATAGATAGGCCTTTGTTGGCCGTTGTCCTCTCTGATGAGCACCGAGCTCACTGCATGGTCCGAGACCGACAGGTACAAGTACAGTGCCTCGCCAATAGTCGGGGTTGACAGCAGCGGTGGAGAAGAAAGGTAGTGTTTAAGCTGTTGCAGCGCCCGAGAACAATCCGACGTCCATTGGAACTTGGAGCCCTTTCGCAAGAGTTGGAAGAAAGGTCTGCATTTGTCCGAAGCTCGGCTGATAAATCGGTTCAGGGCGGCAGCCATTCCGGTCAGCCGTTGAACTTGTTTTGTAGAGGTCGGACACTGGAGCTCCTGGATTGCGGTGATCTGGTCAGGGTTCGCTTTGATCCCCCTTCTTGTGACCAGGCTCCCTAAGAACTTGCCGGAGCTGACACCAAAGGCACGCTTGGATGCATTCAGCTTTAACTGGAACTGGCGAAGGATGTAAAAAATCTGGCGGAGGTTGGTCAAGTGGTCCTGCGACCTTTTGGATTTGAAGACCATATCATCTATGTAGACCTCCACCGTCTTGTCGAGCTGGGCCTGGAACATCTTCGTCACCAACCGCTGGTATGTCGCTCCCGCATTCTTTAACCTGAAGGGCATCACCTTGTAACAATAGGTGCCCCTGGGAGTGATGAAAGCTGTCTTGTTCTAGTCTGCCGCATACAGGGGGATCTGATGATACCCCCGGTAGGCATCTAGGAAACTCATTCGGTCGTGTCCGGCAATGGCGTCAATGAGTTGGTCTATCTTTGAAAGAGGGAAGCTGTCTTTGGGACAGGCCTTATTGAGGTCTGTGAAGTCCACGCAGACCCTCCATTTTCCCATCTTCTTTTTGACCACCACGGTGTTGGCCAGCCACTGTGGATAGTGGACCTCCTTTATTTCACCTGCCTCGAGGAGCTTCTGAACTTCTTCAATCACGGCCTCGGTCTGCGGGACCCCAGTCCGGAGCGGTTTTTGAAACACGGGCTTATGGTTGGGATCCACCTTTAATTTATGGCACATGACTGTCGGGTCAATGCCGGGCATCTCATAGGGTGTCCAGGCAAAGACCGCTTTATTCTCCACGAGGAGGTCAAGCAGTTCTGTCTTCTCTGACTCGGGGAGCTGGCTTCCAATGAGGAAGAATCTGTCTGGGTTAGTGGGATCAATGTTGGCCTTGGTGAGGTCCTCGATGCTTTTTTGCGCCGGAGCCCTGCCGACGTCCCCGAGCTCGGCCTCTCTGTCCAGTTCGGCCACATTGACTTGGGATGGCTCGGCCTCGCCAGGCAGCACGGCCAGCAAGCATTGCCTCGCCATGTGCTGGTCGCCTCTGATGGTGATCACATCCGTTCGGCTCGACTGGTTTTCCAAAGGGAATTTGAGCTTCTGATGATGGCGGGTGGAGGGCACCGCCTCCATGCTATGTAGCCACGTCCTCCCCATTATGAAATTGTATGGGGAGGGGACGTCGACTACTAGGAAGTCAACTTGCTTGCAGGCGCCACCCACTTGGACTCTGAGGGAGATCTTACCATTGGGATAAACAGGCTTGGAGCTGAAGCCGACTAGAGGGGTACGGGCAGCTTGGAGGTCTTCGTCCTTAAGTTTCAACTTCTTGAAGCAATCATAGTATAGGACTTCGGACGAACTGCCAGGGTCGACAAGGGCTCTCTGAACCAAGAAGTTTTGCAGCTTCAAGGTGAGCACTAGACGTCTTCCAAGTCCTTGTCAGAAAACCATACTCTGACCCCCTCCATTTTGGCTTTCTTCGCGGCCGGCTCTGGTGCCGCGGTCAGCACCTGCTTCTGATGGGAGGTGCACCTGGCCTCGGCGCGAGCCTGAGAGCTCCTCTTGGGTGGGGCGGTGAGGTGAATGACGTTGATGATGCCTTCTGGCTCGCGGTCCTGGTTGTCAGCGTCTCGCCGTGGAGGTCGGTCATCACCTCGGCCTTCCTCCTTGATGTAATCCCTGAGGTGCCCCTCCTTGACGAGGTTCTCCAGGTGAGATTTGTAGCTCCTACACTCGTTGGTTCTGTGCCCGTTTTGCTTGTGGTATGCACAGAACTTACTTTGGTCCCGGGAGGAGGGGTCAGTTGTCATCGGCTGCGGCCACTTGAAGAAAGGTTGCGCTTTTATTTTATTGAGGAGCTTATAGATTGGCTCCTTAAAGATGGTATTTACTGCCACGTAGGAGGCCACCTCGTGGCCTGACCTTCTGCCGTTCCCCGATGCCGCTGTCGAAGTAGAGGGGGTTCGGCGCTGATCCGAGGATCGGGCCTTGCGCCGATCCGGGGACGGATCTCTGCGACGATCCTCCCTCCTGGAGGACCTGCTATCTCCCTTGGCTGGTTGGTTCTTCTTGGCGAGGCCAAAGTTTTCTCGACCTCGCACCTCGTCTTCTTCTGCCAGTATGAACCGATTCGCTCAGGTCATCAGCTCTTTCATAGTGGTCACGGGGTACATGACCAACTGTGCCTGAAGCTGGATGCCCGGCCGCAGAGCCAGCTGGAAGGACTTCACTGCTAACTCTTCAGAAGCGCACTAGATCTGGCTGTAGACAGTCCAGAACCGACGAGCGAACTGGGTGACACTCTCATCTTCCTGCATCTGGAGGACCATTAGGTCAGCATCGGTCTTCGGGACGACGCAATGAGCCTGGAATTTTTCTAGGAAGGAGGTCCAGAGCTGCCGCCAACTGGACATGGAGCCTTCAGGAAGCGAGCAGAACCACCGCAGGGGGAGATCCGCCAAACTGGAGGAGAAAACTCGACAGTTTAGGGAGTCGTCGTCCCCCCAGACCGACATCCTCTGGACGTTATGTCGGAGGTGAGCCGCAGGGTCCGAGGTTCCGTCATACAGGGCGAACCTCGGGACGCTGAACTTCTCGGGGAGTGAGTATTTTCTTATCTCCCTAGAGAAAGGAGACGCGCCAGTGTCCTCAGCTTCAAAGGCGCTATACTAGTCTCGGACGATACCAGTAGTCTCCATATTCTGGCGGATCGTCTGCTTCACCCGCCGGTCTATCCACTGCTTCAACTCTTCATCTTCCGAAACCTGGCGCTGCTTCTTCGGCCCTTCATGCACGTAACTGCTGTTGGAGCCTTCTTCTCCGTGGTCTCGGTCGCGCCTCTTATTATTGAGGACGTGCCTCAGCTCTCGCCCGCAGTCCAGGCGCCTGGGTGGTGGACTCGGACCCCTTTTGTCCTCGAGCTGTTGCTTGAGCTGCCGGATAAGCTCATGCTGCTCCTGGATGAGGCGTTTCTGAGCCCTGATGTCATTCAGGCGGGGGTCTTCGTTTTGATCGAGGCTGGCTTGATGGTGTGAGTGTGATCCAGCTCGCGCTGACTTCTCGCGTGGCTTGGTGACCGGCTTGTCGCCTTGCCTGGCCCGCTCGTGGCTAAGGCGGGGCTGTTCCGGAGGTGGGACGTCGCGAAGGGAAGGCATGGTCACTCCCCTAGACCGTGACTGTGTCTGGATCGTGGGAGACCTCCCCCCTGACCTCCTTTGTTGAGGGGGTGGAGGTGAAAGATTCTACGCCAGCGTAGGCTGTATGGACAGAGCCTTGCCTTTGGAAGGTCGTTCGCCATTTTTGGTTTTTTGAGGCACGGTGTTTACAAGCTTTTAGTTCAGTTTCCCACAGACGGCGCCATGCTGTAGGCGGTAAAAAATGACACCTACTCAGATTAAGATGAGATCGAGGTAAACTTCTTGAGACAGGGAATACTGAACGCCAAGAACCTGAAAAGGAAGGAAAAGGCTAGAGTCAGAGCCCCTAGCTACCGTGAGCCGAAGGCGCTCCGATGCCTGAGTTAGTTCTGAGAAAACTAAACAGGAGGAGGAAGAAGGGAATGAGACGATGTGGAGGGTATTGTGAGTTGTGTATTGCGTACCTTCATGGGGCTGATCCCATGTGTATATATGTGGGCATTCCTCGTTCATTCTCTCTGTGAGTGGGGGTAGGTGGGGTGAGGTCCCATCGATCCTTACCCTGACAGGTAGCGGTAGGTGAAAAAGGCAACATCCCATCCTTACTTTCCATGCCTTCAGTCAGTTGATGTAAAAGGGCTGATAAAGCGAACTTCTTATCGCCATAAATGAGCGATCTTATCGCCATTAATGAATGCTCATATCTGTCAGGGCGCGCCGCATTTCTCGGAGGAAGGTGGCGACCCACTCTGCCTTCAACATTTTGGTCCGAGACCAAGAATGGCTTGGCCGTGCTGTGCTTTTGTACTGGGCCTGGCATTTACGCCGAGCTGCCGAACCGTGCCGCCGCGCTGGTACTCTTGACCGAGCTGCCGAGCTGACTGGTTATGACCACAGAGGCCGAGGTGATCAGCGAGTCCCGCCATAATCTTTGCTTAATTTCGTTATTACAGTGTTTTACCCACACAACTTCAATATTTTTTGCCACGAATTGACGAACATTACTGACTACAGGTCTTCATCATTTTGACAGGGAAGAAGGGGACCCGACTTGATGTTGCATTGAGATGTCCTCGGCTAGGCAAGGCGAGGATGAGAGTCTTCGCGCGTTCCTCCTTTATTTCTTCGGGAAGTGTTTATTTGCGAATGCCATAGGCAACAGGGTGTCTGGCACCTTGCTTAGTTCGCCATTATAGAATAAAGGGCCATTATTTGCATTGAATCTTAATGATGGGAGGAGTTTCACAATTTAATGTTATGATTGCATTGATTTGTAACTCCATTTCTTTGTATTTTGATTGGGCCATCCGAGATAATGGGCAATTAACAGCATTAAGATGTCATGATAATTGGTCATTGACTGCATTAAGTGGCTGCCAAAGTGCTTGAAGAGTCGCTGGATATGTCGTGATTCAATGTTTGACGACTTTGTAATATCATACATTAATCGTCATTAGTGGGCCAATACCATCTGTCATGTTGATTTCTCGACCGGTCGGGCATAAAATGCTTTCTTGGTTGGCCGATGAAGACTTTGAGGTGTTCGATGACGAACACATGATTTTGATGATGAATCTGTGATGTTGACAAAGATTGATGGATTTCATGTCCTAAAATTCAGATTTTCAGAAAATTACATACGCCAAAATGGTTTAAAAAAAGGACTCGAAAAATGGGTTTTCGCAGAAATCCGGCGACCCCGGATTCCCATGGTCCCGTTTGGTCGCCTTTTTGATTTTTTTTTGACCTCTTCTTTTTGGCATATTTTTTCTGATGTTTTTTTTACATTTTTGGCATGATTGCTCTACAGAAAACTTGATAAGAAGACACGCAAAACGAGGGGCAAAGTTTCTTATTTTGCGGGAAAGCCAAAGACTTTGTCACACATGGGTGCTGATTTGTCACCAGAAACCAAAACTGGATCAAACGATGTTGGAATGACCTGAAATTTGACGTGAAGCTTTATGGGCAAGAAATAAGACCAACCATAGGATATTGTTTAAATTTTGAAGCCCTTAGGGGTTCTGTCGTGACCCCGAACCGAGTTAGCGCACCAAAGCACTCCTAATCTGGGATCGGCGAGCTAAGTGATAGTTACAACAAGAAATGTAAAGATACACACATTTAATTTTCCATAGGGTATCGCGGTGAGGATATCACTTGTGCATATGAATCATTCACTTTCAAGATTGCGGAAGCGTGTAACAAATCAAACCGGTAACTCATTTCATATTTCAAGACCATATGGCATTCACAAAATATAAAGTTAGTGTTTATACAAAAGATGTATTCATTTAATCATTTCCCCAAAATTGGAGGCCAACAAAGGCCAATATAACCCGAAAGAATCAAAATGTGTCAAACATAATCCCAAAAGGTGTTTCACAACTTAGAGCTAGACCCAATGTCTAATTGACATCATCAGCTTGCCATTCTCCTAACCGTTGTGGCTCACCGACCGCCTCCTCCGGCTCCTACTCAAGGGCAACGGGATCTGGACCTGCGTACCAAAATAGTGGGTAAGGCACGACAGTCTAGCAGGTGGGTGAATAGGTATAACAAGAAAGGAAATTCAAAACGTAATTTAGGAAGCATTAAAAACTTGTCAAAGCCATAATTTCCATAAAGTAAGATGCATCATTTCCTTAAAAAATATATGCAATGTAAAACATGTAAGGTACCAAGGAAACTGTCACGTCCTTGAACCCGGATCCCTGCATCGGTCCGACCTTAGGAACACGAATTGGGAAGTAAGCGATAAATAATATTTCTCTCCAGGATCCGCGTGTGTGAGGAATACAAAATTTCCAACTCATCAAGAACATTTCACGGAAGCTTACGTGCCGTTGTGACTCGGAGCCCGTGGCCATCAGATTCCGTGTCGCACCTGTCAGCATAAAGCTGTCGTAACAATATTCGTACTCAGACTAGAACAAACATAATATCAAAATATACAGAGCTGACAGTATAGGCTTTTCATAACCCATGCATATTCAAGTTATAATTTAATAAGTACATTAATCGCAATCCCAAGAGAAAAGGCTAACAAAAGCCTTACAAAATAACAACCAAAGAACAAATACTACCCAGGTGGGTACGAATCTCCGGGGTTAAGCACGATGTCTATATGACATCACTGACAATAATAATCCTGTAAAACTCGTGGCTCTAAAGCCATCTGAACGCGTACTAGCCCTAGGACAAGAACCTGTTACCTAAGGCACCAAACAAACAAGATCAGACACGACAGTCTGGCAGGTGATCAATTTACACATGAGTATAAATCATTTAAAATTTATAAGAAACAA
Organism: Persea americana; assembly: GCA_029852735.1. Taxonomy (NCBI): domain Eukaryota; kingdom Viridiplantae; phylum Streptophyta; class Magnoliopsida; order Laurales; family Lauraceae; genus Persea; species Persea americana. The sequence goes on from CM056816.1 coordinate 24,997,436, forward strand.
TGTTTAAAACCATATACTGAATTTAAAACAATTTACAGATCTTAAAACAATGCTTGAACGATATACTTGTTGAGGAGACAAAAGTCCATGAATGATATACGGAACAAAACTAGCATGAGTATAATTCATTTTGAAGTCTGAAATAAACAATGCATAAAACCAGTTAATAAATTTGAAACAGTACATGAACAAAAGGCAAGACAAAGCTAGCATAGTTATAAGAAAATATCATGATTCGTAAATCCACATTGAGTTCATCCTTTCTTCGTCATACATGATGACAAGAGCAAGCAAAGACAAAGCAAAGCAAAGCGAAACAAAGCAAAGGCCCGAGCCACACAAGGTGGGCGGGAAAATCGGCCGCGGAACCGGAACAAAGCAAAGGAGTGTATAATACACGACTAATCTGCAGATAGTCCATATGTTTAAGGACCCTGTAACTAGTGGATCAGACTGAAAGGGCAGTCCAAGCTCAGTGGTATCCAACGGAATTCATGAATGCACAAAACGAAAATATATTTATGAGACAAATCACGCAAAAAGGGAAAACTATTTGTCAAGACAAGACAAGACAAGATATCCTCCGCCACGCGAGGTGGACGGAGCAAGCAATCTGAACATTTCCGAGGAGGGCTAGCGAAGACTCACCGTTTGAAGCACAAGAAGTAGTCCCCTTCTTGGTTCTTGAAACAATTCGAAACAAAGCTGATATTTGTTAGTCAAAACAAGTGCAAATTAATACCTGAAGCAAAACTGGTACTTGTCAGTCAAAATAAGTGCAAAACAATATTATTCGTGTCAAAACTAAGTTTTTCAAAGCAGACTCTCAATTATATGCTAAGACCCTTCGTTTGATCATTGTGTACTTGAAACCTAAATATTGGTGTTTATAGATAGTTTGGTGCCCCAAAATTATTAAATATTTCAAGTTCCAAGTGCCCAATACCAAGTTATAAGTCTTTCAACATATTTTGGCATTTCCCAAGAAGATCACACAAAATAAGTCCTTCCTGAAATTTAGTCAGCTCTCAATCACCTGTCGGCTAGCCGCTAGCTGATCGACGTCTGACCGATTGGTCCTAGCCAAGAAATTCACCATTCTAGAAAAGGAACCGAACTGAGTCGGTTGGCTGTCGGCTAACCGAAGTGATGCAGGTCGGTTAGCGGCCAGCTGACCGACGCTCCCCTGTTGCAAAAACATGCTACTGGAAATGGAACCGAATTGGTTCGATCACCTGTCGGTTAGCTTTCGGCGCCAGTTGACCAACACCCTGCGGACAGCTGTAGTTCAAGTCGTTTTTCTTCGTTCTTCTTCACACATCATTTTCCTTCATTCCTTGTCAAGTCCCCTGAAAATTTCCAGAGCCTACTTGCTCCCTCAAGAACAACCATTCCACACCATTCATTATTTCCAAATTCCACCATTTCTCCATATTTAATCAAAACAACTCAAGTGACAAAACATGACATTGAGTTCCACTTCAAAGAGAAATTCAGAATCTTAGACAATAATTAACATCAAATGCATGTAATGAAATGGAAGCCAACTTATGCTTAGCTAACAAACAATATAGTTTGAAAGATAGCCAAGTAAAAATCAATGCACTTTACAAACATAATATACCAATTATCTTGCATAAACAAGAAACCTAGAATAATCACTTGCCTTTGCCCAAATGCTAATTCAATTGCAAGTCAAAGACTCCTCCAAGGTACTCTCCTATGTCTGAACCAAAATCTACAAGAAACCCCAAGAAATCTCCTAAAAAATCCAACAAGTTTGAAAAACAAGAACCCATTTCGAAATGGGTGTTTCATGCTTGAAAAACAGGTTCCTCAGGAGCTAAAAGGACTCCATTAGAAACATGGAAAAGAGCCCTTACTTGAAGCTAGCCAAACAAGAAGCAAGGAAGAAGAAGAAGAAGTGGTCCAGCTGGAATCCCCAAACAAATGGGTGCAATGGAGAGCTAGGAAGGAGAGGAAGAAGATGGTGAGCTCAAAACTCCAATCCAAGCTCAGATGCTAGGACATCCAAGATAGAGAAGATAGAGAAGAAGGTGGGTTCTTCTCCCTGGTTATGAAGTTTGAAACGAATGGGAAGTTGTAGAATGAACATGAGTGAGATAAGAGGTGACTTAAGCTGAGTGGAAAGTGGGCCCTATTTGGTCTAAAACTTCAAATAGCTAAAACGTCATCTTGCGGGTGCCAAATGAGATCGACTAAGAAAGGTAAAATGATCCTCATAAAATCTAGTTTTCAAAACGTATATTTTTGGTATGGTTCTAAAATTTCAAAATTTGGGCTTAGATTTAAATGTGAAAAGGTTGTTTTGCCCCTAAAGCCGAAAAACTGATTTTCCGAGTTTCGAATGGGATTGGCGTGAACACAAAAGTTGTTAAGGCTAATTTAACCTACCAAAAGAAGCCAAAGTTTGAAAATTTTCAAAATCAAGAACAATCCCCCACGATGACACGTACAACGCAAGGCATCCCCGAGCTGCCAGACTAGGTCCAACCGCTCTCAAAATTCCCCAAAGCTATTGGAAACTATTCTAAACCACAAACCAACTTGATTAGGATCAAAACTCACATAAAGAACTAATCCCACAGCTAAAAACACATTAATCAAAAAAATTAAGGGTTGGGGTCTTACAAAAACAGGAACTGACAAGATGTCATCATTTCTTTTAAAACACATGTGCAATATAAAACATGTAAGGTACCAAGGAAATAGGAACTGACAAGATGGCATCCTTTCTTTTAAAACACCTGTGCAATATAAAACATGTAAGGTACCACCAAGGAAACAGGAACTGACAAGATGACATTCACACTACACTAAATCCTCTATCACTAATGTGATGAGAGCACACTAGAGGTGTTGGTCTCAGACACTCGAAGTGACGAGAACCAATTAAATATATATATATATAACTAGACAAGACCACGGCCGCAGAACCGGGTAACGAGGCATGACAGGACCCAGACTGTAGTTGGCAGGACTACGAGGGGGATCCCCAAGTCGGTGGATCAAGCCGACAAGGACATGTAAGCTTAGTAGTGCCGACACATAGGTCACAAGAAATATCAGGACATATACATATCTATATTGGTGTATAACAGCCAGGCAGGCGGGATAGGGTGCTCATAGGCACACCTTTCAAATTTGTCACTTATCATGCAAGTACAGGGCTAACCGAATACATTCAGGGCATGTGACAAATTTTGAAAGTAGAACTGTCAATGATACTTGAAAAAGGGCTAAAGCATATGCACTTAGAGTAATAGTAGTCACGATGGATTTCCACACTAATTCTAGGCCATACATTAAAGCATATGCACTTAGAGTAATAGTAGTCACTAAGGGTCTTGTATGTCGGTTTTGCTCTTGGCATGGTACTCTAGAAGATTGAAGATATTCCAAGATCCCTATACAAATTGACAAGTCCAAAATCCTCAATAAAATTACGGGATGGGGTTTCTTTCTCAACCGGGATCCATTTATCACTTTCCGGGTGTAACCATGGCATTAGGGCCTTAAATGGACCTTTCCCAACCAATGAAACATCATTTCCATGTTCCCAACCAAGCCTTAGGCCTAACATGCAGTCAGCTTGCCATGCCCCCGGACCGAGGCCCTGATAATCAAGTCGATAATCCGGGGTCGCGGCGCGGCGAGTTAAAAAAATTCTGCCTGCACGCGCTATGGGACGAATTGTTGGAAGTACCCACCCCACCATCAAAATCGGGCCTCTCGCCAGAGTCCTCACTGGATGGTCTGCTCTTGCCAGTAGACTCCATAGAAGCCTTTGCTCGCTCTGCTTATATCCAAGCAGCGACTTCAGCCTCCTCCTCTGCGAGCTGTTCCAAGACCTCACCAGGTATCTCTTGTGCAGCTTCCAATCTGATGATGTCTTGGTCCTTCAGAAAGCCTATTTCGTGCTTTTCACCTGAAAGGAAAGCCAAAACTTCCTTTCGGCAGACGCCATCTGATTACCCAAGGCCCTTCCCAGAAGACTGCTTTACATCAAGCTCTTTCTTGGAAAGCCCCCGGTATGTTGAAAAGCTCTCCACAAACCATTTTGTGAAGCCGGCAATCCAGAAAGTGGGCAACTCAGGATAAGAAATCATGGCAGTAGTGTCTTCTGCACTACAAAAGGCCCATGCATTTCTCCCGTCCTGCAGACCTCCAAAATGCTTAACCTTGCTTGAAGGCGCTCCAACAACGCCTTGGGAGAAGCCCAACTACATGGAAAAATGCGAGGGAACATACGACTGGATGTCGACGAAAAGATGTCTACGGCACACCATCGTGCCGACACGTATGTTGAAAGGCCACGCTTTCTCTGCGTTTGTTAAAGAATAATGTCTCCCCGACCCTGCCTTGGTCGAATCACGGGAGACACCAAAATCAAAAGACTTCTTCCACAAGCCCGGAGAAAGCTTCACCGAAGACTACCCCATCTCGACGTCCTAGAATCTTCGGATCCTCAAACGGGCAGATTCGGAAACAGGCTTTCCTCTAGCCAACCGAATCATAAATGGGTCATCGTCCTGTGCAGCGCCCAATCGGTGGAAACTGGGACAGTGGTATAGAAACCATAAATATAAAATGTGGGCTGAAAATACCCTATTCATGGGAAGCCCAAGCTAAACCAGGAAAGCAGCAGCCTGCAGTTCGGTACACAAATAGCAGTAAAGAGCAGGCAACAAAGCAAGCCGCTTTCCAGACGCCATCTGACAAGCCGGAAAAATGCAGTGCGCCCTGATATGCGTTCCATCTCCTCCTGCAAAAACAGCCTCACCCAGCCAAGAAGTGAGGTAAACAACAAGATCTCTCCGTAGCGCAATGTCATAATACATGGCGTCTGTGTCTGCGAAGAATTTCTTCAAATTTTCTTGCATGGCGGAGATCTTCTTCGAATCTGGGTTCTTAGCCCTGGCTTCCTGGGTTGTACTCTCAGAAGACTCCCTACTGTCAAAGAAGCTAGAAGACAAAGAGCTACCACTCTTCCAACTACTACACCGGACTTTCGACCCTCCTTCTCCTTCAAAAAGTCGTAGAAGGCGACGAGTTGAAAGTACAAAAGCCTGAACTCCTCAGACTGCTCCTCAAGGACGCCGTCGATAGGCATGAACTCCTCATAGAGTTTGCTAAGGACAAGCAGCCCGATGATGGCACTCAGTTTCTTTAAAAGAAAACCAATCTCACCATTCGTGACAATGAAGGTGTTGGTTTGTGGAAGGAACAACTCCAGCATGGCAATGAAGGCCTCGTCGGAGAAAACCACGGTTTGCCGAAAAGCACGAACCGCATAAAAAATCTTGGCCTCCTTCAGAATGGCACCGCCAACCTGCAAGATGTGATCAGTCCACGACTCCCAGCTCGAGTCAGCATTGAAATGGCCACGAAGTCGAAAAGGCTTCACCCAATTGCTACCATTGCCCTTGAAAATACCAAGGCCCATTGGTCTCAAATCGACCGAAGTATGGTCTGAACCTTGGTAGCCGCTGGCCGGCATCAAAATGTCCATACGGGCAGGCGACTTCTCTGCAAAACCAGAAGGGCCACCAACAAAAACCCCGGTCTTGATCATGCTTGTCCTCTTCACCCAGCTTGGAGGACATTCCCTCTTTAAGCATGTGGAGGAAAAGCTCATGATCGAGATAGTCCAATCGAAGGTCAACCGGGTAGAGACAGTTCTTTTCTCACCATCAACTGCGTAAGAGAACTGAAAACATCTTCTTTGGTATATTGAATCATCAAGGACTGCATCACCAAAGAAGAAGGTAGGCCTGGGCACAATGCTCTGATCGTCCGTGACCCAAGGACGGTTGCTTACCATAATCTTATGAAACTCCTCATCCTTGAGGGCGATCAAACGTTGCCTCATCTCATCTCGGTTGAGCGAGTCACACTCTTCCAAGTTCGTTTCACAATACTGGACCTCCTCCCAGGCCTGCTGTACGACCACATTAGAAGATCTGGTAGAACAGCGAGGCGCATCAGTGACAGGCTCCTTACCCTTGTTCATTCTGGAGGAACTACCTGCAAAGAATGGAAAAAGAGAAAATCAATCATCAAAATGACAGAATTTTGCTAAAAAATTCTAGCGAAATTTTGGCATGGTTCCGGGGAAATTCGGAAGAAAAAGGAAACACCCCGAAAGAAATATGAGCTTGAAGATGGGCTCAACATTGCTGCAAGCTCATAATCAATGGTGAATTCTCGAAGAAGGCTTGAACTCAAACATTGTAGCGAGATCAAGCCAAATCTTCTCAAATATCCGTAAGACTGGAAAAGGGCTCCACATTGCTGCGAGCTCCAGAGTCCAAAACTTGCAAAGCTCCTAAGAAAATCCCCACAAGACCAAGAAAGGGCTCAACATTGCTGCGAGCTCCAAATCCCAGGACTTGCAAAAGATTTCCAGGTGTGCCTCATACTTCTAATTCCATTTTCTAAATAAAAAAAAATGCATATACGGAAAGTTGTCATGCATGCGCATCTCGAAATCTGGGAAAGAAAGGAGGAAAAAATAGAAAAAGAGAATCTCTTTTCAAAAATAAAAAAATAAAAAAAAAGGGAAATTTTTTTGGCCCACAGGCCACGTGGCCGTACGGTCTTGTCCGTATGGTCACACAAAAGAAAAAGAAAAAAAAAGAAAAAAAAGGGAAAAAAAAACACGGTAAAAAAAAAAAGAAGAGAAACCGTGAAAGAAAAAAAAAAGAAAAAAAAGAAAGAAAAAAAAAAGAAGAAAAGAAAGAAAATGAAAAAAAAAGAAGGAAAAAACGTGTGAAACAAAAAGAAAAGAAAAGAAAAGAAAGCACGGGAAGGAGAGAAAAGAAAAAAAAACGGGGAGAAAGAAAAAGAAAAGAAAAGGAAAGAAAGAAAACTTTTTTCTATTTCTACATGGGGTTTCTTAAGAAGAAACAACTTACTTGAACCATTTGATGGAGAAGAAGAAGAAAGAGCTTGAAAATCCTTGAAGAAGAAGGAGAGTTCTTGATCTTGGAGCACTCTTGAAGATTTTTGCAAAAAGACAGCAATAGTAACAAGAGATGCAACCTCCTCGCTTTCATAAGAGAGAGCAAACCAAAAGAGGAAGGGAGGAGAAAAGAAAGAAGGTAAGTGTTACAAATTAACAAACTTCCTAAAAGAAAGGGATCATGGGATATTCTTTCCCAAGAGGAGATCTTTTGAGAAATTCTCTCCAAAAAGAAAGGAATTATGAGAAACTTTCTCCCAAAGAAAGATACTTTGAGAAAATCTCTCCTAAAATCAAGGAAACTTGAGAGATTCTCTCAATGTAAAAATATTTTTAGAAATTCTCTATGAAAAAGAGATATTTTTAGATATTCTTCACAAAAATGACACCACATGAGATCTAAGTCATCTCCAAAGCTTAAGGTCCCATGGGCTAGCTTACATGAGTCAGTTTTGACCACCTAGGCACTAAAAGTGGCTTTTAGTCAAAATTCCTCTTACCAAGAGCATACAAAAATGGTTCCATGCCTCTTTTGAGTTGATTGGATTATACAAAAAAAACCCAAGCCTCATGAGTTTCCAAAAATCCAAAGGATCCCACCTCATGAACCAAATTAAGCCAAAAGCTTGAAATTGACATTCCACAAAAACCCAAACCACTTCAATGGACACAAAATTGTCTGAAAAAGTGACAAAAAACCAAATCATGGTCCCCTAACTTGCGACATACAGCTTGTTGGGTCACAAGGCCAAAACCAAAAAGCAAATCCCGGTCCCCTAATTTGCCACACACAGCTTGTTAGGTTACAAGACCAAAATCAAAGTTCAAAACCCGACCCCCTAACTTGCCACATATAGCTTGTTAGGTCACAAGGTCAAAAACCAAAAACCTTCTTGAGTTCTTGATGCACCACACAAAGCCTTTAGGTCCACAAGGTCGAAAAGAAAAAAATCCAAAACCCAAAAACCCAATCCAAATGTCATTTTCAAAATTTTGCCCTGACATGGTACGTGATCTCTCTCATTGCCATAAAATTCCTTTGGAAACTCAAAAGGCTACTTTATCAAAGAAAAATGCTCAGAGACTTTTGGCCAAGTCAGAAGTTCTCCCTCAAAGTTTTCTTCGAGGCACATCGACTGCAAAAGCTGTGCAATTCGTTGCTGTACCTCGAGGGGGCATTTGTTAACATAAAAAATGTCACTTTGCTCCTCAACATCAAAAGCTACATGGAGTCGCATCCTACTACAAACAGGCAAAGCTGCTTCAAGTATCAGATCTTGTCAAAATCAAACAAAAATTGCAAGATCCCTCAAAATAGCCAAAAGAAGGGTACACATGAAGATCCCACCGAACGGTGACCGAAATAGGACCAAAAGGCCCATGGTCGCCGTCGACCATGGCCCAAGGTCGCCGGCGACCTGGAAATCTAGGTCACCGGATTTCAGCCAGAACGACCGTTTTTCCGTTCCTTTTTGCGTTTCGCGATGTTTGGCACCTGTGATTTTCTTAAAATATGATTTTTGAGGCATGATATCCGTTGATCTTCGTCAACATTACGGATCCACTGTCGAAATCATTTAATCATCATTGGACACTTCGAAATGGCCAACCGGCGGACCAAGAAAGCACACATTCTGCCCAACCGATCGTGAAATCGACTAGACAGATGTTGCTGGCCCATTGGTACCAACCAATGTCTGAATTTGCATCGTCATTCCGACATCAAACAACATGCGGATCCATCGATGATCATCACTGTAAGACCCCGCCCCGAGAGTTTCCTTTTAGTGTGAATTAAGACGTGTTTTAGCTATAAGTGAGATTAGAGGAAATGGGTTAAATCTGGATTAGAATAGCTTTTTATAGCTTTGGATAATTTTGGGAACTCTTTTAATCTAGTGGGGCCCTTTGGGGGTTCCTTTTTATTGTGTCTTGATTTGTTTTGGGATTTAGTTATAATTCTGGAAATCGGTAAATTGCTCCGTTGAATGTATTTTATGATTCCCGACAACTTTCGTATTTGCTCCGTTTCCATTCGAGACCTCTAAACCCTACTTTGCCATTGATAGGGGTAAAACAGTCTTTTTACACAAAATCTGGACACCATTTTTGATGTCTCCGAAACTCGTAAAATATATACTTTTTGGAAAGTAGAAATTTCGACGATCAATTCTTCCTTCTTCGTCGAATCCATCCGAAGCCCATAGATTGATGTTTTAGCTCGATTGGACTTTTAAGTTGTGGGACCCATAGCCATTGTCTATATAAGGAGGAGTTCTTTTCCCTCCTCCTCTTCTTGCAATTTCTTGAGAGCAAGGTATTCCAGCCCAGCCCTAGACTCTTCTTCTTGCTCCTTGCTCCTCCATCTCTCAACCTCTCTCAATCTATTGCTAAAGGCAAAATGGAGGTGGTAGTCTTCTTCCCCTCCACGAGAGCTTCCTCTTGATACTTTTTTTTTTAGAGAGAGTCCCATTCCAAGCTATCTTTTGAGCAAGTTCTTGCCATTAGAGGACTCTTCATGTAAGTTCTTCTTCTCATCTCTTGATTGTGTGTTCATCTAGCCTAGGAGGTGCTTCACCTTGATTTTTGGAAGCTATCTCCGTCTATTGCTTGATTTTGACATTCTAGGGTTGTAATGATTGTATTTTGGGGATTTTTGTGTAGATTGTAGATTTTGAGCTTGATAGAGTGATTAGAGCTTGGTTAGCTTACTTGGAGACCAAGGCAAGTGGATGAATAGATTCGATTTGGATAAGTTCTTACTTTGTCAAAAATGTGGATTTTTACTATTCATATGTCATTTGAGTTATTATGTTTCATAATGTTTTAGAAATGTATTTAGTGACATGGTTTTTCCCTTAGTAGTTTTATGTGAATATATGCATTCCTCACCAAAGTTTATTTTGGGTCATTATAAGCTTCTTAAATGGTATTGTACTTGCATTAAATGAGATTTGGATTGGTAGAAGAAATAAATGCATTGATGAAAGGGTGGTTGGTGGAAAGAATTAAATGTTGAATGGAAGGGAATGGATCTATTTCATGTTAGGAAAGGGTTGGAGTTGAGGTGAAATAGTTTGAGAAAGAAAGACTGAAATCTGCACCTGATGTGTAGTTCCCGCAGCTGGGCGGTCAGCGGGCGGTCACCCTGGCGGCCAGCCGACAGGTGACCGGTGGCTAGCCGACCCAGATGCGGTTAGAAACACAGAATGCTGCATTTTGACAGGCGAACCGCGGTCAGCCGCGCGGTCAGCTCGCGGCTAACCGCCAATCCAAAAACCATGTGACCGCAAGGTAGCCGTGAGACGCGGTTAGAAACACAGAATGCTACATTTTAGCAGGGAAACCGCGGTCAGCCCCGCGGTCAGCCAGCGGCTAACCGCTGATCACCTCTGCGGCTAACCGCCATCTGACCGACAGGTGACCGAGTTTTACCCAGAATTCCTGAGTCTTTTCCATTGGTTTCAGATATGGTATTTAAAGGTTTGGATGGGTTGTTCTGATGCCCTACCACCTTGGAAAGACCCAGGGGATGACATAAGGAGATTGACATAGAAAGAAACACCATTTCGGAAAAGGTATTGGGACTTTTAGACTCATCAACGTGCATAAGGAAACTTAGTGTGTCCTCTATCATTCGAGTACCATATTAAGGGTTATATGGACATACAAGATCCTTATACATGTTGCTTGAATATGGAAGCCTCAATATTTAGTTCCTAATGATATAAGAAATTATTGCTTTGTTTTACTCAAATTATATATATAATTACCCGATCTTACTGGTTTTATCTCAGATTCCGATTTATACACCGATATGTCCCCCAGCCCCGTTTAGGCATGTACGGATAATAATATGACATGTGTGCCTACGAGCACCATGCCCCGTTTACCCGAATGTTTTATATTGATATGTTTTGTATACGTTGTGATTTCTCATGTAACCTATGAGTCGGCACCACTAAGCTTGGACGTCCTTGTCAGTCTGATCAACTGACTTGGGCCTCCCCCCTGTGCTCCCGCCAGTTGCAACTTGGATCCCGTACTGTCCCGTTACCCGGTTCCGCGGCCGTGGTCTTGCCTAGCTATATGTATATATATATGTATATAATGTTGGTTCTCGTCACTTCGTGTGCTCGAGCCCAACGCACTCAATGTGCTCTCATCACCTTAGTGATGGAGAGGATTTAGCTTTAGTGTGGTTGCCATCTAGACAGTTCCTGTACCTTGATTACCCCACATGATTTATATTGCATCTGTACTTTAAATGAACTATGCATCCTGTTTTATGACAGTTTTCGTTATAACTATGATATGCTTTGATTTCTTTCTTGGTATTATCTATTCACCCACCTACCAGACCGTCGTGTCTGACCCATTTTTGTGGTACTCAGGTCCAGCTCCCGTTAGTGCCTTTGAGGAGGAGCCAGAGGGGGCGATTGATGAACCACAGCAACTAGTGGAGTGGCAGGCCGACGATGTCATTTAGACATTCGGTTTAGCTTTGAGCCGCGAACATTTTGGGAGATTATAGACTGATTTTCTGTTTTATATTTTTTGGTTGTACTGGCCTTTGTTGGCCTTTATTTTTGGGGATGTTAATTTAACTTGAGTTTTTGTTTAAACTTTAACTTCATATTTTGGGGATGCTAATGAGATCATTGCTCACTCTGACATCATGTCATGCCTGTGTATTAACAGTCTTATTTGATGTGAATGGATTAAAAGTTTGATTTGCTACACGCTTCCGCACCAATATAAATGTTCTATGAGTGTATGAGGAATCCTCACCGCGGAAACCTGTGGGAAATTAAGGGAATGTATAATCATTTTTTTGGGTGGTTCATTATCCACACCACCACCCGTTGCGGTCCCGGGCCCCGGTTCGGGGTCGCGACAATCACAAGAAGAATTCCAAAAGATGTAGTGCGGCCCGTGACTCTTCAAGCGACTTGGCGACCAATTAATGCTGTTAATTGACCTGTTTATGACAAGTTATTATAGGCATTAACTCATTATTCTGGATGGCCTAATCAGAAGCAAGCAAATCAGAGTTACAAGTCCAATTAATCATGGCAATTAACCATGTAACTCCTATCATTATGGAGTTTAATCATGGTAATTAATCATGAAATCCTCATCATCATGGAGATTAAATGCCCATTATTCTCCATCGATCAATTAGACTCAAGGAAAAATGAGTTACAAAATTATGAAATTAAATCTTGTAACTCCCCCCATCATGCAGCATTAATGCAATCAATGCCCATAAACCCTCCTAATGGCTACCAAAAGCCTATAAATAGGTGGTCATTCCAAAGGGAAGGGGTCCTGAAAAATTATACTAAAAAGTCTATGCAGTAAGAAGCTATCTTACTCTGAAGAAACTCTGCTGCAAACACTACAAGGTGATTGAAGTCCCTTGGGGCCCCAAGGTTTCCTCTCTTTTTCTATCCAACATGGCATAGATGTGGCTTTTCAGCCCGTCTACCAAGATTTTTATTGGATATAGGACCTTCCGTTGGTCTTTGTCCTCTAAAAATCTAGGGTCCAAGCCAAGCCAAGTGAACTAAAGCATCAAGTGTTCTCATATGAAGGACGATGGCGGAGTCCATACATGACTCGCGACCGTCAATCTGAACGAGTCCCCACAATCTTTTGAGAAGTCAGATCCATCTTTCTTTCTTTTTTTATTGTATTTTGTATTTTTGAAAGAGACAAACAAATCATAATTCTTGTCTTTCATTATCGATGAGATTTGTAAATCGCCTTTCACGGCAAAATTGCCTTCTACGGCACAAAACCGCCTTTCACGGCATTAAAAATCTGTCTCTTTTCTTAAAATATATATGCAATGGAAAGTTAGAAAAAAAGTTTGATTTCCTTTCTACTTGTGAAGGTGAATCTTCGGATCACCATTTCAAATTCCAAGTAAAATAGAAAATCTGGCATACCTGTACAAAATGTTGATGCTCGCTTTTTCCTTCACCCTGCCGCACCCCTGTGGACCCGGGGCGGAGGAAGGCAAGAAAAAGTCGGGACTATCAAGGACCTGCCCTTGGTCTTTGTCCTCTAAAAATCTGGGGTCCACGCCAAGCCAAGTGAACTAAAGCATCAAGTGTTCTCATTTGAAAGACGATGGCAGAGTCCATACATGACTCGCGACCGTCGATCTGAACGAGTCCCCACAATCTCTTGAGAAGTCAGATCCCTCTTTCTTTCTTTTCTATTGTATTTTGTATTTTTGAAAGAGACAAACAAATCACAATTCTTGTCTTTCATCATTGATGAGATTTGTAAATCGCCTTTCACGACAAAATTGCCTTCTACGGCACAAAACCGCCTTTCATGGCAAACTAAACAAAATCACCTTTCATGGCATTCTAAATCTTGTCCTTTTCTTTAAAATATATATGCAATGGAAAGTTAGAAAAAAAGTTTGATTCCCTTTCTACTTGTGAAGGTGAATCTCCGGATCACCATTTCAAATTCTAAGTAGAGTAGAAAATCTGGCATACCAGTACAAAATGTTGATGCTCGCTTTTTCTTCGCCCTGCAGCACCCCGGCGGACCCAGGGCGGAGGAAGGCAAGAAAAGCCGGGACCATCAAGTTGGCATACCCGGTGGGACTCATTCACTTGAGAGCACGATGCTTAGACTCCTTGGCTCCTTTCTAGTTGATGGCCTATGTTGAATTTCACATCTAAAAAAAAACATGAGATGGGATTCTCTGGAAATTTCTTTCTTTGAACTTGTTTCCATTCTTTCTCTTCTCAAACAAAGTTTTTTTTTTTTTTTTTTTTTATCAGTGGGTTTAGATTTGAGAAATTCTGGTTTCTTCCCTTTCGGATTTATCGCTTGCGGAAATCGTTGAGCCATCGTTCGGATTGGAATACCATCTTTTCTCTTTTGTGAATCCAATCTTGACTTAAAAAAAAAAAAATCAAATTTCTCTCTTTTGGATTCAAATTGGAGAAACTTTGGTTCTTTCCTTTTCGTACAATGGCTCGCGGAAATCGCTGAGCTAGCGTTCGGATTGGGAGGGGCCATTTCCCTCTCTTTGATGGGTCCATTAGTGATCATTTAAAAACAATCTTTCAAAAAAAAAAAAAAAACACATAAGGTTGCACTAATTGCGTTCTTTGACCAAAGTGAATCTAAGAAAAGCCTTGTCCAGAGTAAGGAGGCAGCTAGACTGTTCGAGGCAAGGGTCCTTCAAACGGGTTCATTAAGTAACCCTATCCTTACCTGGGGGCCGATCTATTCACTAAGGTTTCATAAGACCGAATTGGAAGACCTATGTGCACTCTTAAAAAAAAATCTTCAAAAAAAAAGAAAAAGAAAGAAGCTTCTGTCACTATTGTGTTTAGATTCGATAAATTTTGGTTCCTTCCTTTTCGGATTTAGTGCTCGCAAAAATGTTTGAGCCTGTATTCAGATTGGAATATCATTTGCTCTCTTTTATGAATTCAATTGTGACTTTTCAAAAACAAAAGAAAACTTCCGTCATTATTGGATTCAAATATGAGAAATCCTGGTCCATTCCTTTTCGGATTTAGCGCTCGTGGAAATCGCTGAGCTTGTATTCGGATTGGAATACCATTTGCTCTCTTTTGCGAATTTGCTCTTGACCTTTCAAAAAAATCCCATCTCATGTCCTTTTCAAGGATGTGATTTACAACATTTGTGCATAGCGGTGCTAGTACGCCCTTTCGGGTCTATTGTATTCGCGACTGACACATTTGTATCTCCAACCTTATATCATTTGACCTTGAGTGAGCTTCGCTTCTCGGTAACTTGAATTAAGGTTAACAATTGCTTCTAGCAGTCACTGGAACGCTCATTTCGAGCCAACCATACTTGCGTTCAGAACAATTGTACGCTCTATGGCTTTTTTGCCTTCTTCATTACGCTAAGAATGGGTCATGCCCGCTGAACGATTTGAAAAGACAAAACCATAGTATTTTCCATTTATGATCACTATATTCTTGTGATTACTAATGGATGTGGTTTTGTTTCAGAAGTTTTCCAAACTAACAATGGCAACTTCATTGACCATCATCTTTGACGAGAACAAGTACCAGCTCATGCTTCAAGAGAAGCAAAGCAAGCGCACTTACAAGCGCCCTGCCAGCTACCGAAGTGTCACTTCCCTTGGCAACTCTCAAAACACCGGGTCGACCTCCACTCCCCAGACCATTGTCTTCAGGTCACTGGGACCATTTCCACTATCCGTAGAAGAGACGGCGCTTGCTAAGAATGTCGCGACCCCGAACCGGGACCCGGGACCGCGACAGTGGTGTGGATGGGGTAATGAACTACCCTTAACAATGATTATACATTTCCTTAATTTCCCACAGGTTTCCGCGGTGAGGATTCCACTCACACTCATAGAATATTTACATTGGTGCGGAAGCGTGTAGCAAATCAAACTCTTAATCCATTCTCATTATATGAGACGGATAATATACAAGTATGACATGATGTCAGAGTGAGCAATGATCTCATTAGCATTCCCAAAATTTGAAGTTAGAGTTTAAACAAAAGATCAAGTCAAATTAACATTCCCCAAAAATAATGGCCAACAAAGGCCAGTACAACCAAAAGTATAAATCAAGTATCATTCTATAAACTCCCCAAAATGTTCGCAGCTCAAAGCTAAACCAAATGTCTACATGACATTGTCAGCTTGCCACTCCACTAAACGTTGCGGTTCATCGACCGCCTCCTCTGGCTCCTCCTCAAAGGCAATTACGGGAGCTGGACCTGAGTACCACAAAAATGGGTCAGACACGACGGTCTGGCAGGTGGGTGAATAGATAATACCAAGAAAGAAATCAAAGCACATCTTAGACATAACAAAAAAACTTATTAAAACGATAACTGTCATAAAACAGGATGCATGGTTCATTTAAAGTACAGATGCAATATAAATCATGTGAGGTATTCAAGGTATAGGAACTGACTAGATCGCAACCACACTAAAGCTAAATCCTCTCTATCACTAATGTGATGAGAGCACATTCAGTGCGTTGGGCTCGAGCACACGAAGTGACGAGAACCAACATTATATACATATACATATAGCTAGGCAAGACCACGGCCGTGGAACTGGGTAACGGGGCAGGACAGGATCCAAGTTGCAACTGGCGGGAGCACAAAGGGGAGGCCCAAGTCAGTTGATCAGACTGACTAGGACGTCCAAGCTTAGTGGTGCCGACTCATAGGTGACATGAGAAATCAAAACATGTACAAAACTATATCAGTATAAAACACTCGGGCAGGCGAGACATGGTGCTCGTAAGCACACATTTCGTATCATTATCTGTTCATGCATAAACGGGACTGGCAGGACATATCAGGTATATAAATCAGAATTTGAGATAAAACCAGTAGGATCATGTAATTATACATATAATCTGAGTAAAACAATGCAATGAATCCTTATACCATTAGGGACTATATATTGGGGCATCCATATTCAAACATGTATAAAGATCTTGTATGTCTATTATTACCCTTAGTATGGTACTCGAATGATAGAGGACATACCAAGTTTCCTTATACAAGTTGATGAATCCAAGAGTCCCAATACCTATCCGAAATGGTGTTTCTTTCTAAGTCAATCTCCTTATGTCATCCCCTGGGTCTTTCCAAGGTGGTAGGGTATCAAACCAACCCATCCAAACCTTTAAATACTATATCTGAAAGCAATAGAAAAGACTCAGGAATTCTGGGTGAAATTTGGTCACTAGTCGGCTAGCTGGTGGTTAGCCGCCGAGGTGATCGGCGGTTAGCCGCTGGCTGACCGCGGGGCTGACCGCGGTTCACCCTGCTAAAATATAGCATTCTGTGTTTCTAACCGCGCATTTTGGCTACCTGGCGGTCGCAGGGTTTTTGGGTGGCGGTTAGCCGCTAGCTGACCGCGGGGCTGACCGCGGTTCACCTGTCAAAACACAACATTCTGTGTTTATAACCGAACCTCGGTCGGCTAGCCGCCGGTCACCTGTCGGCTAGCCGCCAAGGTGACCGCCCGCTGACCGCCCAGCTGCGGGAACTACACATCAGGTGCAGGTTTCAGCTCTTTCCTTCCCAAACCCTTTCACATCAACTTCATCCATTTACTAACATGAAATGAGTCTATTCCCTTCCATTTAACATTTAATCCTTTCCACCAACCACCATTCCATCAATGCATTTAATTCTCCTTCCAACATAAATCTCATTTAATGCAAGTACAAATATCATTTAAGAAGTCCAAAATGACCAAAATAATCTTTAATGAATGAATGCATACATTCTCATAAACTAATTAGGAGAAAAATCATATCAATAAGTACATTTCCAAAAACATTATGAAACATAATAAACTAAAGGAATAGGAATTGTAAAAATCCACATTTTCAATAAAACAAGAACTTATTCAAATCAAATCCATTCATTCACTTGCCTTGGTCTCCAAATATGCTAGTCAAGCTCTAATCCCACTCTCAAGCTCAAAATCCTCTATCTACACAAAGATTCCCCAAAATACATTCATTACAACCCTAGAATGTCAAAACCAAGAAATAGATGGAGATAGCTTCCAATAATCAAGGTGAAGCACCTCCATGGCTAGAAGAACACACAACCAAGAGATGAGAAGAAGAGCTTGCATGAAAAGTCCTCTAATGGCAAGAGCTTGCTCAATATGTAGCTTGGAATGGAAGGTTCTCTCTAAAAATGATATCAAGATGAAGCTTTCATGGAGGGGAAGAAGATTACCACCTCCATTTTACCTTTAGCAATAGATTTGAGAGAGATTGAGAGATGGGGAAGCAAGGAGCAAGAAGAAAAACCCTAGGGCTGGAGCTCTCAATGCTCTCAACGGAAAGTTGCAGGAAAAGGGGGAAGAAGGAATGAAGTCCTCCTTATATAGAAAATGGCAATGGGTCCCACAACTTAAAAATCCAATTGGGCTAAAACATCATTCTACGGGCTTCGGACGGATTCGACGAAGAAGGAAGAATTGATCGTCGAAATTTCTACTTTCCAAAAGGTATATATCTTACGAGTTTCGGAGACATTGAAAATAGTGTCCAGATTTTGTGTAAAAAGACTGTTTTACCCCTATTAATGGCAAAGTAGGGTTTAGAGGTCTCGAATGGAAACAGAACAAATACAAAAGTTGTCGGGAATCATAAAATACATTAAACGGAGCAAATTACAGATTTCCAGAATTATTAAATAAATCCCAAAACTAATCAAGACACAATAAAAAGGAACCCCCAAAGGGCCCCACTAGATCAAAAGAGTTCCCAAAATTATTCAAAGCTATAAAAAGCTATTCTAATCCCGATTTAACCCATTTCCACTAATCTCACTTATAGCTAAAACGCGTCTTAATTAACACTAACAGGAAACTCTCGGGGCGGGGTCTTACAAAGAAGCAGAAGACCGCCCCTGAACGTGTCGCTACCCCGACACCAAAGGCGGTCGGTCACCAAGAAACCCGAGGCTCATGGCAATCCTGCGAAGCCTCAACCTGTAAGAAACCAGGTCTGCCCCAAGACTTGGTCCCCGTGAACTTCACCAAAACAAAGAAGGTCCTAGACATCTGCAAAACCAGCATACCTGGCTCCTATATTGATGTACCTGACATCTGCCGAAACAACATGAGAGCAAGGATCCTCTCCATGATCATCGGCAACAAATCAAAGAATCCGGGAGAACTCCTAGAAGTGCCCATGGAGGTTGAAATGGTGATCAAAGACCTCAACAGTTAGAAGTCATCAAAGAAGGAACCGACCACCATTCCGACCTTTAAGCCAAAGAAAAAGGGGGTTCTCAATGTGCAAACTAAGTCAGCTCCTCAGCCACCAAAGAAAGCTGAAAACAAAGCTGCAAGTAAGAGACCTGAACTCTCTGATGCCTTCAAAGAATGAGTAGAGAAAAAAATACCCATTCGATGAAGATGTTGGCAAATGGGAAACTCACCTTACCTAACCCTAAAAGACCGGGAGATGTTGGCAAAACCAATGATCCCCAATATTGTCCATACCACCAAATGGTCTCACATCCTCTCAACCAATGTTTCGTTGTGAGAGAAAAGATCAACGAGATGTGGAAAAACAGAGTCATCACCTTTGATAAAAAACTATGGGTCTGCCTCCGTTAACATGGTGTCATATGGACAAACATCGAAGTCATCAAAGGAAAAAATCAACACTTCCTTCAAGGTGATAAAAATACCCAAACGTCCCAAAAGCTGGTGCCTTACCTAACACCAGATGGATAGCCCATATGGGTGCATCTCGATCTCCTAGAAGATGAAAATTGGGAGATTGTCAAAACAAAGCCGATCACTCAACAGCGAAGGCAAGCCAAGAGACAACTTCGCAAGCTCAAACAGTAGGAGAAGGCTTAAACCAAGCAAGAGGTCCCTGAAAAGGCAGAAACCTCCTCTAACGCTTCATTGGGGGCAACAGAGGAGTCTCTTCCCAAGGCTTCAAGAGTGGTAAGAAAATTCACACTCAGTGAATTCATGCCACCATGGCTCAGAGATGAGACTACGCAAGGGGCATCATACTCTTGCAACTCGGTAGGTGGATTCTCCATGAATGGATATGAGTCCAGTGACACTGCCAGTGACACCGATGAGTGGGAAGAATCCCTTGAAATCGGGGAATGTCTCTCCGATGAAGAATGGATCCCAGAATCCCACCTTATGCCATTAATTTGGTATAACCCCTTCCAGCCACAAGGATCCTGGTCTGATGATGATGAAGACTAAGAGGTTGTTTAAGAAAATGCTGTCAATCCAGTGCAAACAAATGCTGTAGTGGATCGCAACCAGGTTGAACCACAAGGAGCAGATGAAGAAGAAGATTTAGCTCCTATGCCAGATCTTTAAGAATATGCAAGGATTTTGCAGCGTCTTGCCATAGAACAAGAGCAAGATCGCATCAATCAGCTTCATCAAAATCCAGAACCGGGAGTCCTGGAGAATCTACAAGTATCTGCTCCAGTGACTCCGGAAAATGAAGAAAGTTGCTGGATTGATGATTCTCTTACATCGGAGGATGAGTCTAATTCCCAACGGTCCATTATGGAGGCATCTTTTATCGAAGTTGCCTGCAATGTGATAGTTCAGGATGATAGTGCCTCTGAAGCTTCATCTGCTGAGGCCACAGACTCTCAGAATGCATCCGGTAGCATATCTTCTGGAGATACATCTTATCGGGTGACTTCCACTGAGATAACATCTTCTCAGCTGCGTCTCCTGAAACTGTGATATCAGAATTCAAGCCTCTTCCAACTGATCACTATGAAGAGGCTCTGGCTGATGAAGTCTTCAAAGAAAACCCAATCAATTGGTCCCAGATACGCAACCTCACAGGAGATGTCTGGACCGATGAAATAGTGGACAAAGAAGAAAAGTTGTTGGAAACTGTTTAGGACTTATTCCTGGAAAATGCTCCATACAACGCAATAACTGAAGATGGCAATGCTGCTGCAGAAGCGTTTTCCACAAAAAAGGAGGATTAGCCCCTTGAGCCTGAAGTGGGCCTTCCAAAAGAAGAGCCACCTTTAGAAGCTTTTGAAGTTGGGAAAGGTACCCACTCTGGCCGGGATCACCAAAAAAACTACAACCAACCTTCTTCTTCTTCTTATGTAAATCCTTCGAGAAAGCAAGCTGTAAACACCCCAAGCGGCAATGATAATGAAAATGCAGGCCCCAAGGAGGCTTTCAAGTATGACTTGATCAAGCACTTCAAACACATAGCTGCACGACTATACATCCTAGACTTGTTACGAATGTCACCACAAACTCATGATAGTCTCATTTCAGAGCTGCAAAGACTGAATGCGGATGTCGACAAACACGCCCCACAAGTCCTACAAATTGAAATGGACTATAGGGTCAAAAAATCAAAAACCTCCTCAAAGGGAGAAAAGAAAGAAACTAAGGGACCTTGCAGTGAATGCCTCTTGGTCCAAAAATCTGCAAGTGCTACCATCGCCTTCAATAAGGAAGACCTTTTGCTAGGTGAGACAAAGCACAACCGATCCTTATACTTCACAGGGTACATCAAAGAGATGCCGATACACAGAGTCCAGATCGACCTAGGTTCTGCACTTAACCTCATTTCTACTACGGTATTCGAAGAGCTGGGTATCCCACCTAGCAAGTTGAGCCACACATCTGTGTCCATCTTTGGATACGATGGGAGTGCTCAAAGGCCCATTGGCAAAATCAGGTTTAGGTTGCAAATCGGTGATCTTATCTCTGAGGAGCCATTGTCTCCAAAAGAAGTGTCTTACTTCAATCCAGTTTCAGCAGGTGATTCGGATTATCTCATAGCAAGTCTTGAGAAGAGTACCGATCAAGAAGATTTATGGATAGAAGCGAAGCCATGGTTTGAAAATGCCCTTAGAAATCTAGAAGGTCTTGTTGAGTTGGAAGCCTCTGAAAATATTGTAGAGGAACCACCTTCAAACCTTCCAACAGAAGATTCTGTTCAAAAGATAGACTTGGAAACACTAGATAGCCCACATCTTGTATTCATAAGTAAGAATATAAAGGATGATGAGTTACCCGAGTATGTCTCTTTTTTTCGTGAGTTCGTTGATTGTTTTGCATGGTCTTATGCTAAAATGCCTGGCTTAGACTCCAAAATAGCAGTTCCCAAACTCAATTTGCAAGAAAATATCAAGCCCTTCAAACAAGGCCAAAGAAGATTCCGTCCTGATGTGATGGACAAAATTGAATAAGAAGTTCAGAAACTCAAAAACGTTGGCTTCATCCGCGAGGAACAGCATCCTAAATGGCCAACATCGTCCCTGTGACAAAGAAAATGGGCAAATCAGAGTCTGTATTGACTATAGAGACCTGAATAATGCATGCCCCAAAGATGAATTCTCGCTCCCCATACCGGAGGTAATGATTGACAACACCCGCAGGTTTGAGCGAATGACTTTCATGGATGGCTTCTCTGGCTACAACCAGATAAAGATGCATCCCCAAGATGAAAGGCATACATCATTTCGGACCCCATTTGGCGTGTATTGCTACATTGTCATGCCATTTGGTCTGAAGAATGCCAGTGCAACATATCAGAAGGCTATGATGAAGATATTCCAAGATATCGAGCACAAGATGGTCGAATGTTATGTTGATGACCTCGCAGTCAAAAGCAAAAGAAAAGAAGACCATCTCGAAGATCTTTGAGAAGTCTTCCTCCGACTTCGCAAACACAAATTGCGGATGAATCCCCTCAAATGCTTCTTCGGTGTCTCATCGGGTAAGTTCCTCGGATTCATAGTTCGGAAAGCTGGAATAGAACTTGACCCCATCAAAGTCAAGGCAATTCTAGAAATGCCATCTCCAAGAACCCAAAGAGAACTAAAAGGGCTTCAAGGGAGGTAGGCGTACATCCGACGGTTCATTTCCAGCCTATCAGGGAAGTGCCGTCCATTTTCTCGCCTAATGAAGAAAGGTGTAGACTTTGTCTGGGATGCAGAATGTGAAGCTGCATTTCAAGACATTAAGTCATACCTAACCAAACCTCCGGTGTTGGCTGCTCCCATAACCGGAAAACCCTTCATCTTGTACACAAGAGCCCTCGACCACTCTTTGGGTGCTCTACTTGCACAAGAAAATGACGAAGGAAAAGAAGCTGCTCTATACTACCTCAACCGTATGTTGGTTGGTGCAAAGCATTGCTACTCTCTAGTTGAAAATGAATGCCTGACAGTGGTGATCGCCGTACAAAAGCTACGTCACTATTTGCTGTAAAAAACAGTATACCTGATTTCGAGGACCAACCTCTTAAAAGTCCTTGTCACAAAAGGAGGTTCTCTCAATGCCTAGCTGGCAAAATGGTCCATTCTTCTGTCACAATTTGATATTAGGTATGTACCACAGAAAGTAATCAAAGGCCAAGCTCTGGCAGATTTTCTTACAGAGCATCCACTGCCTAAGGATTCTCCGCTCAGGGATGATCTCCCAGACGAACCTGTCTATAACGTGGAGACCTCCTCACCAAATGCCTCCTGGAATATGTACTTCAATGGTGCAACCAGGACAAATGAAAAAGGAAAGCCGATTTCGGGAATTGGCATTCTCTTTGTTAGCCCGACAAATACATGATTCCACACCCATTTTCGTTACTGGAACCATGTTCAAACAATGCAACTGAGTACCAAGCCCTGATCGTAGGATTGGAACTCGCCCTCGAATCTGGTATCACCATGCTGAAAGCATTTGGGGACTCCCAATTGATCGTCAACCAGATGAATCAGAAATATGAAATCAGGAAACCTGATCTGTTGCCTTATTACAACAAGGCGCAATCGCTTCGTCAAAGGTTTGACATCTGTCACATCACCCACGTTCGCAAGGGTGAAAACATTCGTGTGATGCCCTGGCTGGACTTGCTGCATCCATGGCGATCCAAGAAGGGGAAAACATGAAAATTATAGTGTGTCAAAGAAGGATTCTCCCTCCTCTCAACACACACCAAGCAGTTGCTGAATGCCACTGAGTGGTCGGATGTCGGATTTCCATCCTTAAACCTCCGATCGGCGACTGGCGGGATCTGTTCATCGAATAAATTATGTTCAGAATCCTACCAAAAGATCCAAAAGAGTGGGTAAGCAATCAAAGACGAGCCCCAAACATTTGGATATTCCCTCCAAAATGCTTTACAGAAAATCCTTTAATGGAGTACTTCTACGCTGTTTGTCACAATAAGAGGCGGAAGAAACTCTAAAAGAAGTTTATGTTGGTCTCTGTGGAGCCCATCAGGCTGGTCCTAAGCTCTACGATCAGATAAAAAGGTTGGGTTACTATTGGCCTATCATGGTAGCTGACGCAATGCAATTTGCTAAACGTTGCCAACAATGCTAAGTTCATGGAGATTATGTACACATGCCTCCAGAATGGCTACATCCTACAACGATCTCATGGCCCTTCAAAGCCTGGGATATGGACATCATAGGTCCTATCTCTCCCTCGTCAAGCAAAGGTCATTGCTTCATTTTCGCCGCTACGGATTATTTCTCTAAGTGGTCAGAAGCATTTGCATTCAGTGAAATGAAGACCCCATCAGTCCTTCAATTTTTGCGAGCCAACATCATTTGTCGCTTTGGCATACCTAAAAGATTCGTCCATGATAACGGACCACAATTCCGGGATCACAGATTCTACAAGTTCTGCGACAAATGCCAAATCCAAAGTTGTCCTTCGACTCCGTATAACTCGGCAACGAATGGACTAGCAGAAGCTTTCAACAAGGCACTCTGTAAAATTCTCAAGAAAATGGTTTTTAGTCACAAAAGAGACTGGAGCGACAAACTGCTTAAAGCTTTATGGGCCTATCGGACTAGCGTTTGAGGACTAACCCATAGCACACCATTCTCCTTGGTCTATGGATGTGAAGCAGTTGTCTTTCTAGAGGTACAAATTCCTTCCTTAAGGGTATCTCTACAAAATGACATGACGCAAGAAAGCAATGTCAGATTGAGACTCCAAGAACTGGATAATCTTAATTAACGATAGCTCGAAGCTCTACAAAGTGTTGAGCTTTACCAAGCACGCATGGCAGGATCGTTCGATAAGAATGTCAGACAATGCACCCACAAAAAGGGTGACTTGGTTCTTACGGTGAAAAGGCCAATGGTTTTTGCCACAAATCCAAAGGCAAATTCGAACCAAAATGGGAGGGACCCTTCATCATTGACAAAGTCTTCTCCAATGGCGCATATGCTCTTCTAAACATGGAGGGTGACATATTTATGCTACCCATCAATGGTAAGTTCTTGAAGCGGTACTACCATTGAAGACTTCCTACATCGGGTCAGAGCGATGCCTACATGGCCAAAGCTTATTCCTAGGTACTTGCTCGCCAAACCCACCCATTTTTAGAGTTTTCATCCCTGTGTTGAAATTTCTAAAAAGCCCAAAACAATGCTTACTTTCAATGTTTCATTGTTCAAAAAAAAAAAAACCCAAAATCCAAGTTTAGGAGTCTCTTCTCCAACTTGACCAAAAGCTTTTTGATCCTTGAACCCAAAATTCATGGTTTGAAACAAAAATCAGGACTCAAGAATTTCCACCCTAGTCCACCCCGAATTTTACCACCAAAAATGGTTTTGAGCCAAAATTTACGACCCTCGTGTCTTTAAACAAAAAATGGTTTTTCAAAAAACCGTGGGGAAGCGACGTTTAGTCGATACTCACACAAAGACCAAAAATTGGAAGGATGCGAACCCTATTCGATACTTCCAAAACCTCAAAATCGCAAGAAAGCGACACCTCGTCGATACTTGCAAAATTTCAAAAATCGTGGAGATACAACGTTTCAGTTGATATCCACAACCCAAATTTCAAAACCAAAGCAAAGGTTCGAAAAAACCTCAAATTTCAAAAATCGTGGAGAGGCGACATTCCATCGATACCCGCAGAACAAAATTTTTGAAAAAAAAACAGGGAAGCGACATTCAGTCAATACTTGCACTAAAATCCGTTAGGAGGCGACATTCCATCAATACTCGCAACTGAATGAGCAAGGAAGTGACATTTCATCGATACTTGCAATACCATTCGGCAGGGAGGCGACTCTTAGTCGATACTTGCACTTTGAAAACCAAAAAACCCAGCTTCTATGCCAAAAACCTGGCTTTCATGCAAAAAACCAAAAATCTGGCTTCCATGCCAACAAAACAAAACCTGGCTTTCATGCCAAAAATAAAAAATCTGGCTTCAATGCCAACAAAACAAAACTTGGTGCAGGACATTCTCATTCAGTTCCAAATGGTGACTTCTTCAACGAGATGTTTTTGAAGCCTTCTAGCGAGGTCAAATATGAACTGAATGAGATCTCACGGACTCAGAAGCAGCTCGTTCGGGGGAGGAATGTTACCAAGTTGGCTATTATCAAGCTGACACAGGACCAACACCGTCTTGACAGGGAGGTCACTAAGGCCAGACAGCGCCTTGAGTTATTGGAAGAACATGCCGCTGCCAAGTGGGTTGCTACTTTGAAGGCTCGTGATAGAGAGAGGACTCTCATTCGCCAAGTTGAGGAGGTTGAAAGCAATCTCCGAAGGAAGACTCAGGAATATGAATAATGGCAAATTCTCTGGGAAGAGCTTCCTCGTGCTGAAGATGGGTCACGATGGCCTACTGCATTTTATGGGAAAGTCCTGAAGGAACGCGGCATGGAAGCTTTGGAGGTTAAGGCCAAGAGTTTGCTTGAGGAGCTAAGTCTTTGGCTAAAGACCATGTCGGACTAGCCTCCTGATTTGTAACAAACTTTTTCTTCTTTTCTTTTGGTACCTCCATGTATAAACATTTTTTTGGCACCCTTTTTTTGTACTCCCTCGTTTCACTTAAATTCTTTTTTTTTTTATAAAAGTATGTAAAAGTTGGATGGGAATGTGTGTTTGAGAATTTGATCAAAAGGTTGTCATTTTGTGAAAATCTTTTGTCAAAGATTTGTTTTGGGCATGAAAGCCAGATTTTGTGGCAAAAAGCCAGGTTATTTGAAGGCTTGAAAGCCAAATTTTTAGATGGCGTGAAAGCCGAATTTTGGTGGCATAGGAGCCAAAATTTTATTTTTTGGCATTGAAGCCGGTTTTTGGCATGAGAGCCGATTTTTGTGGCGTGAAAGCCAAGTTTTGGTTTTGTGGCATGAGAGCCAAAATTTTGTTTGTGGCATGAGAGCCAAATTTTGTTTGTGGCATGGTAGCCGGTTTTTGGCATGAGAGCCGGTTTTTTTTTTTTTTTTTGAAAACTAAGTTTTGTTTTGTTGGCATGAGAGCCGATTTTTTTTTTTTTTGAAAACTAAGTTTTGTTTTGTTGGCATGAGAGCCAGATTTTTTATTTTTGGCATGAAAGCCAGGTTTTGTTTTGTTGGCGTAGATGCCAGATTTTTGGTTTTTGGCATGAAAGCCAGGTTTTTGGCATAAAAGCCGGGTTTTTTGGTTTTCAAAGTGCAAGTATCAACTAAGAATCGCCTCCTTGCTGAATGGTATTGCAAGTATCGATGGAATGTCGCTTCCTTGCTCATTCGGTTACGAGTATTGATGGAATGTCGCCTCCTCGCGGGTTTTGGTGCAAGTATCGACTGAATGTCACTTCCCTGTTTTTTTTTTCTTAAAAAATTTGGTTTTTTGGGTATCGATGGAATGTCACCTCCCCACGATTTTTTGAAATTTGAGGTTTTTTCGAACCTTTGTTTTTGTTTTGAAATTTGGGTTGTGGATATCAACTAAAACGTTGTGTCTCCACGACTTTTTCGAAATTTTGCAAGTATAGATGAGGTGTCTCTTTCTTGTGATTTTGAGGTTTTGGAAGTATCGAATGGAGTTCGCATCCTTCCGGTTTTTGGGTTTTGTGTGAGTATCGACTAGACGTCGCTTCCCCACGATTTTTTTTATAAAAACCATTTTTGTTTAAAGACACGAGGGTCATAAATTTTGACTCAAAACCATTTTTGATGGTAAAAGTAGAGGCGGACTATGGTGGAAATCCCTAAGTCCTGATTTTTGTTTCAAACCATGAATTTTTGGGTTCAAGGATCGAAAGTTTTGGTTAAGTTAGGAAAGAGGCTCCTAAACTTGGATTTTGGGTTTGATTTTGTTTTTTTTTTTTAACAATGAAACATTGAAAGTAAACATTGTTTTGGGTTTTTAGAAATTTCAACATAGGGATGAAAACTGTAAAAGGGGTGGGTTTGACGAGCAAGTACTTAGGAATAGGCTTTGGCCATGCAGGTATCGCTCTGACCCGTTGTAGGAAGTCTTTAAGGGTAGTACCGCTTCAAGAACTTGCCATTGATGGGCAGCATACATTTGTCACCCTCCATGTTTAAAAGAGCATATGCGCCATTGGAGAAGACTTTGTCAATGACAAATGGTCCCTCCCATTTTGGTTCGAATTTGCCTTTGGATTTGTGGGCAAAAACTATTGGCCTTTTTACTGCAAGAACCAAATCACCCTTTTTGTGGGCGCGTTGCCTGACCTTTTTGTCAAAAGATCCTACCATGGGTGCTTGGTAAAGCTCAACGCTTTGTAGAGCTTCGAGCCGTCTTTCATCAAGATTATCCAGTTCTTGGAGTCTCAATTTGACATTGCTTTCTTGCGTCATTTCATTTTGTAGAGATAGCCTTAAGGAAGGAATTTGTACCTCTAGAAGAACAGCTGCTTCACATCCATAGACCAAGGAGAATGGTGTGCTATGGGTTGGTCATCGAATGGTAGTCCGGTAGGCCCATAAAGCTTCAGGCAGTTTGTCGCTCCAATCTCTTTTGTGATAGAGACTACTTTTTTGAGAATTTTGCAGAGTGTCTTGTTGAAGGCTTCTACTAGTCTATTTGCTGCCGGGTTACACGGAGTCGAAGGACAACTTTGGATTTTGTATTTGTCGCAAAACCTATAGAATTTGTGATCCCGAAATTGTGGTCCGTTTTCATGGAGGAATCTTTTAGGTATGCCGAAGCAACAAATGATGTTGGCTCGCTAGAATTGAAGGACTGATGAAGTCTTCATTTCATTGAATGCAAATGCTTCTGACCACTTGGTGAAATAACCCATAGCGGCGAAGATGAAGCGATGACCTTTGCTTGACGGGGGAAAGATAGGACCTATGATGTCCATACCCCAAGCTTCGAAGGGCCATGAGATCGCTGTAGGATGTAGCCATTCTGGAGGCATATGGACATAATCTCCATGAACTTGGCATTGTTGGCAACATTTAGCAAATTGCATCGCGTCCGCTACCATGGTAGGCCAATAGTAACCTAACCTTTTTATCTGATCATAGAGCTTAGGACCAGCCTGATGGGCTCCACAAAGACTAGCATGAATTTCTTTTAGAGTTTCTTCTGCCTCTTGTTGTGACAAGCAGCGTAGAAGTACTCCATTAAAGGATTTTCTGTAAAGCATTTTGGAGGAAATATCCAAATGAAAGTTTGGGGCTCGTCTTTGGATACTTACCCATTTTTTTGGATCTTCTGGTAGGATTCCGAACATAATGTAGTCGATCAGCAGATCCCTCCAGTCGCTGATCGGAGGTTTAAGGATGGAAATCCGACTTCCGACCACTCGGTGGCATTCAGCAACTACTTGGTGTGTGTTGAGAGGAGGGAGAATCCTTCTTTGACACTGTAGTTTTTATGTTTTCCCCTTCTTAGATTGCCATAGATGCAAAGAGTCCAGCCAGGGCATCTACACGGATGTTTTCACCTCTACGGATGTGGGTGATGTGACAGATGTCAAACCTTTGACGAAGCGATTGCGCCTTGTTGTAGTAAGGCAACAGATCAGGCTTCCTGATTTCATATTTTTGATTTATCTGGTTGACGATCAGTTGGGAGTCCCCAAATGCTTCCAGCATGGTGATATCGAATTCGAGGGCGAGTTCCAATCCTACGATCAGGGCTTGGTACTCAGCTGCATTGTTTGAATATGGTTGCAGTAGCGAAAATGCGTGTGGAATCATGTATTTTTCGGGGCTAACAAAGATAATGCCAATTCTCGATATCGGCTTTCCCTTTTCATTTGTCCTGGTTGCACCATTGAAGTGCATGTTCCCTTTTCATGTTCCACGATGTAGACAAGTTCGTTTGGGAGATCATCCCTAAGCAGAGAATCCTTAGGCAGTGGATGCTTTGCGAGAAAGTCTGCTAGAGCTTGGCCTTTGATTGCTTTCTGTGGTATAAACCTAAAATCAAATTGTGACAGAAGGATGGACCATTTTGCCAGCCGGGCATTGAGAGAACCTGCTTTTGTGACAAGAACCTTTAAGAGATTGATCCTCGAAATCAGGTATACTGTGTTTGACAACAAATAGTGATGTAGCTTTTGTACGGCGAGCATCACTGCCAGGCATTCTTTTTCGACTAAAGAGTAGCGATGCTCTGCACCTACCAACATGCAGCTTAGGTAGTATAGAGCAGCTTCTTTTCCTCCATCATTTTCTTCTGCAAGTAGAGCGCCCAAAGAATAGTCGAGAGCTCTTATGTACCAGATGAATGGTTTTCCGGTTATGGGAGCAGCCAACAAGGAGGTATGGTCAGGTATGACTTGATGTCTTAAAATGCAACTTCACATTCAGCATCCCAAACAAAGTCCACACCTTTCTTCATTAGGCGAGAAAATGGACGGCACTTCCCTGATAGGTTGGAAATGAACCGTCGGATGTATGCCAATCTTCCTTGAAGCCCTTTTAGTTCTCTTAGGGTTCTTGGAGATGGCATTTCTAGAATTGCCTTGACTTTGATGGGGTCAAGTTCTATTCCAGTTTTTCGAACTATGAATCCAAGGAACTTACCCGATGAAACACCAAAGAAGCATTTGAGGGGATTCATCCACAATTTGTGTTTGCAAAGCCGGAGGAAGACTTCTCGAAGATCTTCGAGATGGTATTCTTTTCTTTTGCTTTTGACGGCGAGGTCATCAACATAACATTCGACCGTCTTGTGCTGGATATCTTGGAATATCTTCATCATAGCCCTCTGATATGTTGCACCGGCATTCTTCAGACCAAATGGCATGACAATGTAGCAATACACGCCAAATGGGGCCCGAAATGATATATACCTTTCATCTTCGGGATGCATTTTTATCTGGTTGTAGTCAGAGAAGCCATCCATGAAAGTCATTCGCTCAAACCAGTGCTGCTGCTGCGTCGGCCGTGCGCGGTCTGTCCGTACGTGCGTGCTGCTGACTTAGTCGCTCCCCAGCTTCATACTAAAATGATACCTTTTCTGAACTCAACCAAACACTATTATCACTGTCATCAAATTATAATCGATGGTTTTATTTTCATCTCAAACCTAGAGAATTTGCCATTGTTCATATTTTTTAGTCTTCCTCCGGAGATTGCTTTCAGCCTCCTCAACGTGGCGAATGAGAGTCCTCTCTCTTCTTTGCACAAAGAAGCTCTCCTACCTTGAAGAAACCCTGCTGCAAGAACTACAAGGTGATCAAAGTCCCTTGGGGGACCACCCCCCCAAGGTTTCACCCTCTTCTTCTATCCAACATGGCTTAGATGCGGCTTTTCCCGAGATGGAACTTCCCAATCTCAAAGTTGATCGACTGTACAATATGGAGCTTCAATTTGGCCAAAACTTGAATTTCTGGGTCCTAAACAAAAGCAGGTTGATCCCAAAAGTTAAACAATAAAATAAAACCATTCAAATAAGGTGTTGTCAATCATTACCTCCAGTATGGGGAGCAAGAATTCAATTTTGGGGCATGCATTATTCAGGTCTCTATAGTCAATACAGACTCTGATTTGTCCATTTTTCTTTGTCACAGGGACGATGTAGGCCAGCCATTTAGGATGTTGTTCCTCGCGGATGAAGCCAATGTTTTTGAGTTTCTGAACTTCTTATTCAATTTTGTCCATCACATCAGGACGGAATCTTCTTTGGCCTTGTTTGAAAGGCTTGATATTTTCTTGCAAATTGAGTTTGTGAACTACTATTTTGGGGTCTAAGCCAAGCATTTCAGCATAAGACCATGCAAAACAATCAACGAGCTCACGAAGAAAAGAGACATACTCGGGTAACTCATCATCCTTTATATTTTTACTTATGAATACAGGATGCGGGTTATCAGGTGTTCCCAAGTCTATCTTTTGAACAGAATCTTCTGTTGGAAGGTTTGAAGGTGGTTCCTCCACAATATTTTCGGAGGCTTCCAACTCAACAAGACCTTCTGGATTTCCATGGGCATTTTCAGACCATGGCTCCGCTTCTGTCCATAAGTCTTCTTGATTGGTACTCTTCTCAAGACTTGCTATGAGATGATCCCAATCACCTGCTGAAGCTGGGTCTAAATGAGGCACTTCTTTTGAAGACAATGGCTCTTCTGAATCAGAGAACCGTCCATCTATGTCATCGGACAATTCCTCTTCATCATCAGAGAAATCATACCAATTTGATAAGCTTCCCGGGTCCTTGTCAGGTAACTCTTCAAAGCGATATCCAGGGAGATTGATGTCTTCATCGACACGAGATGTTGAGGCCTGGTCGGTAAGACGACTTTGTAGTCTTTGTGTCAATTGTCTCATCAGAGTGTCAGGATCATACCCCAACCTGTATGAAGACTTGTCTATGCGACGGTGGAGTTTCCAATCTTCCAGTGGACTTTTGGTCAAGGTGGGTTCCAATGGTGTAAGAATACCACGGCCACCTCCCAAACCAATTGAATTTTGAGCATCATAGCCCGTTTTCTTCATGATAGCTTGTGCCATTGGACTATACAAGGATAGTTGAGGCATACCTTCATTTTGGAAAGGTTCAAGCAAGGAATTTGATGAAGAAGCGTCCGATCTATGGAAGAAGATTGGTTTATCTTTTGTCGTCGTTGCCGGAACGATGAAGGTAGCAGACGCAAGAGCTTCTATGTCAGCCGGTGTCTCCGATGGAGTAAGGGCAAGTTGAACTTGCTGGACATCAGCTTGGCTTGATGATGTATCGTCTTCTGTCTCTGAATCTGAATCTGTGTCTTGTATGATAGACACGAAGGAAACAGCGAACTTGCCCCCAGTCTTTTGCTTTGTCTTCTTTGGTTTGGTAGTGATTACCAAAGGTTTGGAAGATTTGAAGGAGACAACGAAAGGAGACTGATTGCTCTTTTTTGTTTTCTTCTGATGATTGCTGAGGAGCCTTGCCTTTATCTTTTTGGATATTGCCGGCAAAGGATGCTATTTTCTCATCCTCCTTCTCTTTCTCATCCTTGTACATCTGAGAGTCTGCAAAATAGACTTCTTTGCCTTTGAAGGGCTTTTTGTCTGCAAACACTCGATGTATCAAGCCGTTGTCGCCGACAAACTTGATGCACTGATGTAGAGTTGAAGGGACGACACTGTTCTTATGTATCCAAGGACGTCCGAGGAGGATGTTGTAGCATGAAGGGTTTTTTATTGCATACACGGTGACCTCAGAGATAAGATCACCCATTTGCAACCTGAACCTGATTTTGCCAATGGGCCTTTGAGCACTCCCATCGTATCCAAAGATGGACACAGATGTGTGGCTCAGTTTGCTAGGTGGGATACCCAACTCTTCGAGTGCCGTAATAGAGATGAGGTTAAGTGCAGAACCCGCGTCAATCTGGACTCTGTGTATCGGCATCTCTTTTATGTACCCCGTGAAGTACAAGGGTCGGTTGTGCTTTATCTCGCCTAGCAGAAGGTCTT
Source organism: Persea americana (assembly GCA_029852735.1). Taxonomy (NCBI): domain Eukaryota; kingdom Viridiplantae; phylum Streptophyta; class Magnoliopsida; order Laurales; family Lauraceae; genus Persea; species Persea americana. Next base: position 25,030,616 of record CM056816.1, read on the forward strand.
CCCTATTAAAGGCGATGGTAGTACTTGCGTGTTTTCGGACCGAGAGGCATTCAGTGCAAGGTCCTCCAGCTTCTTTCTTTTCTCCCTTTAAGGAGGTTTTTGACTTTTTGACCCTATAGTCCATTTCAATTTGTAGGACTTGTGGGGCATGTTTGTCGACGTCCACATTCAGCCTTTTGCAGTTCTGAAATGAGACTATCATGAGTTTGTGGTGACATTCGTAACAAGTCTAGGATGTGCAGTCGTGCAGGTATGTGTTTGAAGTGCTCGATCAAGTCATACTTGAAAGCCTCCTTTAGGCCTACATTTTCATTATCATTGCCGCTTGGGGCATTTACAGCTTGTTTTCCCAAAGGATTTACATAAGAAGAAGAAGAAGGTTGGTTGTAGTTTTTGTGGTAATCTCAGCCAAAGCGGGTACCTTTCCCAACTTCAAAAGCTTATAGAGGTGGCTCTTCTTTGAAAGGCCCTCTTCGGGTTCAAGGGGCCGATCCTTCTAATTTGCTGAAAACGCATCTGCAGCAGCATTGCCGTCTTCAGTTATTGCGTTGCATGGAGCATTTTCCGGGAACAAGTCCTGAACAACTTCTAACAACTTTTCTTCTTTGTCCAGTATTCCATCGGTCCAGACATCTCCTATGAGGTTGGGTATCTGAGACCAATTGACTGGATTTTCTTTGAAGACTAGAGGAGATGCTTATAGATTCTCCGGGACTTCCGGTTCTAGATTTTGATGAAGCTGATTGATGCGATCATGCTCTTGCTCTATGGCCAGACGCTGTAAGATCCTTGCATATTCTTCAAGATCGGGCATAGGAGCCAAATCTTCTTCTTCATCTGCCCCTTGTGGTTCAACCTGGTTGGGATTCACTAGAGCATTTGTTTGCGCTGGGTTGACAGCACTTTCTTGAACAGCCTCTTGGTCTTCATCATCATCATACCAGGATCCTTGTGGCTGGAAGGGGTTATACCAGATTACTGGCATAAGGTGAGATTCTGGGATCCATTCTTCATCAGAGAGATATTCTCCGGTTTCAAGGGATTCCTCCCATTCATCTATGTCACTGGCATTGTCACTGGACTCGTATCCATTCATGGAGAATCCAACTACCAAGTTACAAGAGTATGATGCCCCCTGCATAGTCTCATCCTTGAGCTGTGGTGGCATGAACTCACTGAGGGTGGATTTTCTTACCACTCTTGAAGCTTTGGGAGAGACTCCTCTGTTGCCCTCAGTGAAGCGGTAAAGGAGGTTTCTGCCTTTTCAGGGACTTCTTATTTTGTTTGAGCCTTCTCCTGCTGTTTGCACTTGCGGAGTTGTCTCTTGGCTTGCCTTCTCTGTTGAGCGGTCGGCTTTTTTTTTTACGATCTCCCAATTTTCATCTTCTAGGAGATCGGGACATACCCATATGGGTTGTCCATCTGGTGTTGGGCAAGGCACCGGCTATTGGGCGTTTGGGTCGTTTTTATCACCTTGAAGGAAGTAGTGATTTTTTCCTTTGGTGATTTGGATGTTTGTCCATATAACACCATGTTAACGGAGGCCGACCCATAGTTTTTGTCAAAGGTAATGACTCCGTTTTTCCACATCTCGTTGATCTTCTCTCTCACAACAAAACATTGGTTGAGAGGATGCGAGACCATTTGGTGGTATGGACAATATCGGGGATCGTTGGTTTTACCAACATCTCCCGATCTTTTGGGGTCAGGCAAGGTGAGTTTGCCATTTGCCAAGAGAGCCCCAAATATTTCTTCAACATCTGTATCGAACGGGTATTTCTTCTCTACTCGTTCTTTGAAGGCATCAGAGAGTTCAAGTCTCTTACCTGGAGCTTTGTTTTCAGTATTCTTTGGTGGCTGGGGAGCTGACTTGGTTTGCACATTGAGAACCTCTTTTTTCTTTGGCTTAGAGGTCGGAATGGCGGTTGGCTCCTTCTTTGATGACTTCTGAATGTTGAGGTCTTTGATCACCGTTTCAGCTTCCATAGACGCTTCTAGGAGTTCTCCTAGGTTCTTTGATTTGTTGCCGATGATCATGGAGTGGATCCTTGCCCTCATGTTATTTTGGCAGATGTCAACCAACGACGCTTGTGGCAGCACATCTGAGCATTTGTATGCCATTGCTTTCCACTTGTGAATGAAGTCATATGTCGACTCATTCTCTCCCTGTTTAAGGCTGCAGAGTTAAGCCATAGTAACATGATGATCCCCACCTTTGAAGTGGGTCAGGAAGCGTGTCTCTAGCATGGTCCAGTTTTGAATGGAGTCCTCTGGCAGAGTGGAGTACCAATCAAAGGCCGTACCTTTTAGGGTACTTGCAAAGAGACGGATCTTGAGAGCATCTTGATCCGCAATAGCTCCCTTCAGGATCTTGAAGTGGATGACGTGCTATCTAGTTGAACCTTTCCATGTATATGTTTGGAGAAGAGGTTGTTTGAACTTTGGAGGGAACAGAACCGAGTCCATCCATAAGGGATATGGTGGCTTGATCGCATGCTCCTTCAGTGTATCATCTTCTTTTACTTTGGCGAGGATAATGTCAACGTCCTTTTTAGTAAGGGCGCGTGACTCATCTTCTCCACCGTTTGCCTCATATTGTGGAGGAACTTCATCATTGTTTGGTGGACGCTGGAGAGTGAGAAGGAGGTTTTCCATCAGAACCTCTATTCTCTCCTGTCCTTGCTCTAACTGCTGAATACGTAGAGCCATGTCATCATGTGGCGGAGGTTGCTCAAAGTTTGTGACCAAGACATTCACTCTTCATGAGTCGAAAGAGAATATTGTCTTAGTGACTGAGATGGAGCTCATTCTTCTGGATGAAGAGCCCGAGGAATGATCACTCCGGTGTCCTTGGCTTGAAGGAGCAGGAGAGTCTTCTTGATGTCTTCATGTCTGGGAGACGCTGCGAGTCACTGGCCGTCTGACATGTTTTTTGTTGCTGACTTCTGACGTCTTTTGGTTTTGCCAACAATGTGGACAGCAGCAACTTGGTCGGGTCTTTCTTTTTCGACCCATTTTTGGGAGATTTGAAGCTCAGAATGCTGGGTTCTTTGCTTCTCTAATCTCTTTTATCGATATGCCGCGCGGCGACATATACGACAAGTGATTTGAGCTTCAGTTAGCTCAGGCTGTGCTCTGGCAATGAAGGATGTGGTCCCTCATGTGCAACAACCGAGCTTGTCTTCCTTGAAGACTGGCATGGACAAGATCTGGCGCGGTCCTTAGCCTGTCGCAGCGAAACTTTAAATTTCACAAGTTCGGCCCCTGTTGAGATGAAGGGTTGAGTTGCAGGAGAGCAGGCCCTAGCAGGTTCTTGTAGAGGCCTTGTGATGCACGACTTGATTTTGGGCTTGTACGAGCAAGTCGGCTCGTGCTGAGTAGTTTTTGTAGTTCGGTGGAGGGTAGGTTTCTCCCCTTTGATGTAAGCAAGAGGATAGAACCGGTTCTCCTTGATAGGAGCCAGGTATGCTGGCTTTGCAGATGTCCGGGACCTTCTTTGTTTTGGTGAAGATCTCGGGGACCGAACCTTGGGGTAGACTGGGTTTTTTGCAGATTGAGACTTCGCGGGATTGCCATAAGCCTCAGGTTTCTTGGTGACCGCCTTTGGTGTTGGGGCAGTGACATGTTTAGGAGCGGTCTTCTGCTTCTTAGCAGGTGCCGTCTCTTCTACGGGTAGTGGGAATGGTCCCAGTGACTCGAAGACAATGGTCCGGGGAGTGGAGGTCGACCCGGTGTCTTGGGACTTGCCGAGGGAGGTGACACTTCGGCAGCTGGCAGGGCGCTTGTAAGTGCGCTTGCTTTGCTTCTCTTGAAGCATAAGCCGGTACTTATTCTCATCAAAGGTGATGGTCAATGAAGCTGCCATTGTTAGTTTTTGGAAAACTTCTGAAACAAGACCACATCCATTAGTAATCACAAGAATATGGTGATCATAAATGGAAAATACTATGGTTTTGTCTTTTCAAACCGCTCAGGGGGCAAAGCCATAGAGGGTACAATTGTTCTGAACGCAAGTATGGTGAGCTCGAAATGAGCGTCCCAATGACTGCTAGAAGCAATTGTAAACCTTAATTCAGGTTACCGAGAAGCGAAGCTTACTCGAGGTAAAATGATATAAGGTTGGAGATACAAATGTGTCAGTCGTGAATACAGTAGACCCGAAAAGGCGTATTAGCACCGCTAGGCACAAATGTTGTAAATCGCATCCTTGAAAGGACACGAGATAAGATTTTTTTTGGAAAGGTCAAGATCGAATTAGCAAAAGAGAGCAAATGGTATTCCAATCCGAACAAAGGCTCAGCGATTTCCGCGAGCACTAAGTCCGAAGAGGGAGGAACTAGGATTTCTCATATTTGAATCCAATAATGACAGAAGTTTTTTTTTTTTGAAAGGCCAAGATTGAATTCCTAAAAGAGAGCAATTGGTATTCCAATCCGAATACAGGCTCAAACATTTCTGGGAGCACTAAATCCGAAAAGGAAGGAACCAAAATTTCTCGAATTTGAACACAATAGTGACAGAAGTGTTTTTTTTTTAAGATTTCTGTTTTTTTTTAAGAGCACACATAGGTCTTCCAATTCGGTTCTATGAAACCTTAGTGGATAGATCATCCCCAAGGGTAGGATTACTTAATGGACCCATTTGAAGGACCCTTGCCTCGAACAGTCTAGCTGCCTCCATACTCTTGACAAGGCTTTTCTTAAATTCACTATGGTTAAAGAATGCAATTGGTGCAACCTTAATGTATTTTTTTTTTTTTTTTGAAAGATCTCCAATGAACCCATCAAAGAGAGCAAAGTGGCCCTTCCCAGTCCGAACGCTGGCTCAGCGATTTCCGCGAGCCATTATACGAAAAGGAAGAACCAATTTGAGTCCAAAAGAGAGAAATTTGAAAACTTTTTTTTTATTATTTTTTTTTTTGAAAGATCACAAATGGACTCATCAAAGAGAGGGAAATGGCCCCTCCCAATCCGAACGTTGGCTCAGCGATTTTCGCGAGCCATTGTACGAAAAAGAAAGAACCAAAGTTTCTCCAATTTGAATCCAAAAGAGAGAAATCTGATTTTTGATTTTTTTAAAGTTAAGATTGGATTCACAAAAGAGAGAAAATGGTTTTCCAATACAAACAAAGGCTCAACGATTTCCACGAGCACTAAATCCGAAAGGGAAGAATCCAGAATTTCTCAAATCTGAACCCAATGATAAAAAAAAAACTTTTTTTTTGTTTGAGAAAAGAAAGAATGGAAACAAGTTCAAAGAAAGAAGTTTCCAAAGAATCCCATCTCTTGTTTTTTTTTAGCTACAAGATCCAACATAGGCCAGCAACTAGGAAGGAGCCAAGGATTCTAAACATCGTGTTCTCAAATAAACGAGTCCCACCGGGTATGCCAACTTGATGGACCCGTCTTTTTTTGCCTTCCTCCGTCCCGGGTCCGCCAGGGTGCGGCGGGGTGAAGAAAAAAGCGAGCATCAACATTTTGTACGGGTATGACAGATTTTCTATTCTACTTGGAATTTGAAATGGTGATCCAGAAATTCACCTTCACAAGTAGAAAGGAAATCAAACTTTTTTTCTAACTTTCCATTGCATATATATTTTAAAGAAAGAGACAAGATTTTTAATGCCGTGAAAGGCAATTTTGTTTAGTTTGTCGTGAAAGGCGGTTTTGTGCCGTAGAAGGCGGTTTTGTGCCGTGAAAGGCGATTTACAAATCTTATCAATAATGAAATACAAGAATTGTGATTTTTTTTTTGTCTCTTTAAAAAATACAAAATACAATAGAAAGAAAGAAAGAGGGATCTGACTTCTCAGGAGATTGTGGGGACTCGTTCAGATCAACGGTCTCGAGTCATGTGTGGGCTCCGCCATCATCCTTCAGATGAGAACATTTGATGCTTTAATTCACTTAGCTTGGCTTGGACCTCGGATTTTTAGAGGACAAAGACCAAGGGAAGGTCCTATATCCAATAAAAAACCGGGTAGACGGGTTGAAAAGCCACATCTAGGCCATGTTGGATAGAAGAAGAGGGGAAACCTTGGGGGGTGGCCCCCCGAGGGACTTCAATCACATTGTAGTGCTTGCAGCAGAGTTTCTTGAAGAGTCACGGGCCGTGCTGCGTCTTTTGGAATTCTTCTTGCGATGATCATCGATGGATCCGTATGTTGTTTGATGTCGGATGACGATGCAAATTCAGACATTGGTTGGTACCAATGGGCCAGCAACATTTGTCTAGCCGATTTCACGATCGGTTGGGCAGAAAGTCTGCTTTCTTGGTTGGTCGATTGACGATTTTGGAGTGCCCAATGATGATCGAATGATTTCGATGGCGGATCCATGATGTTGACGAAGATCGACGGATATTATACCTCAAAAATCAGAATTTGGGAAAATCACAGGGGCCAAACATCATGAAACACGAAAAATAACGGAAAATCGGTCGTTCTGGCAAAAATCCGGTGACCCGGGAAGTCCGGGTCGCCGGCGACCATGGGGCAGGTGACTTAGGCCATGGTCGCCGGCGACAATGGGCCAAGGTCGCCGGCGACGATGGACTTTGGTCCCTTTTTTCGGTCGTCGTCCAGTCGCCGTTTCTTGTCCGTTTTTCGAGCTTTTTTGCTTCTTTTTTCTTCTGTATTTTCCTTGAAATTTCTCCTCATTTATTGGCTTAATTCCTCTGAAGAAAATCTGTCAAGAAGCTGTGCAAATCAGAGCACAAAGTTTCCTATTTTTAGAAAAGCCGAAGACTTTGTATCCGATTTTCCACCAAGAGATGAGATTTGGTCAAACAATAGCGAAATGACCTGAAATTTGAGATGAAGCTTCCTAAACATTAGATAGGACCAACCATCGGCTTTTATTTGAGTTTTGAAGCCATTTAGGGTCCCGTCGATGTTAAACTTGATTTCACCGTGTGGAAGATGTCGAGCTTTGATGTACGGTCATCCGATGTCTGATGGGCCTGAAATTTGGCAGGGAGCCTATTGGAGTCATTTTGAGATGATCCATTAGCTCTGATTTGGGTGCCATGGTCCCGGACAGCTCCGCTGCCAGAAGGCTTGATTTTGCTTTGGAGCGTCAAAGCCTGGTCAAACGTCTTCGGAATGACTTGAAATTTGACGTACAACCCTTTGGAAGCATGTAGAAGCTACTCATGTGCTTTGTTTGATGAGTGGCTGCATCGGAGGTTCTCGCCGCTGGGAGGCTTGATTTTGTCGTTCGAGAGTTGGAGGGTCAAATGGTGTCGGTTTGGCTTGAAATTCGACGTGGAGCCTTTTAGAGGTATTTTGAGACCATCCATAGGCTTTGATCGAAGATTTGATGTCTTCGACACTGTCGCCGTCGGGAGCTCCTGCTCAGCCGTTGGAGGATTGAAGTTAGGCCAAATGGTATCGAAATTGCCTGAAATTTCATGTGTACCCTTCTTTTGGCTATTTTGAAGGATCTTGTAGTTTTTGTTTGATTCTGATAAGATCTAATGCTTGAAGCAGCTTTGCCTGTTTATAGTAGGATGTGGCTCCATGTAGCTTTTTATGTTGAGGAGGCAAAGTGACATTTTTGGTGTCAACAATTTTCATTTAAAAAAAAAGAATTTAAGTGAAACGAGGGAATACAAAAAAAGAAGGTGCCAAAAAATGTTTATACATGGAGGTACCAGAAGAAAAGCAGAAAAGTTTGTTACAAAATCAGGAGACTAGTCCGACATGGTCTTTAGCCAAAGACTTAGCTCCTCAAGCAGACTCTTGGCCTTAGCCTCCAAAGCTTCCATGCTGCGTTTCTTTAGGATTTTCCTATAAAATGCGGTAGGCCGTCGTGACCCATCTTCAGCATGAGGAAGCTCTTCCCAGAGAATTTGCCATTGTTCATAATCCTGAGTCTTCCTCCGGAGATTGCTTTCAACCTCCTTAACTTGGCGAATGAGAATCCTCTCTCTATCGTGAGCTTTCGAAATGGCAGTCCACGTGGCAGCGGCTTGTTCTTCCAATAGCTCAAGGTGCTGTCTGGCCTCAATGACCTCCCTGTCGAGACGGTGTTGGTCCTGTGTCAACTCTATAATAGCCAACTCGGTGACGTTCCTCTCCCGAACGAGCTGCTTCTGAGTCTGTGAGATCTCATTCAGTTTAGATTTGACTTCACCAGAAGGCTTCAAAAACATCTCGTTGAAGAAGTCACCGTTTAGAAAGCTCTTGGTCTCAATCCACTTGTTGCCTAGAGCGATAACTTCATTAACAAAAGCCTTGGCATTTGTAATGTCCAGACCGACCTCTTCGCTATCAGCAAGAATGTCCCGCACATGCTTGATCATGCCGAAGCCGGCCTCCAAATGGCCAGAAGAAAGAGTCTCGGCCCATGAGCTCAAGACTCTCTTCAACACCTTCCTCGCAAACTGACGGGATAGCTCAGATGAAGACTCGCCATGCTCTGTTAGTCGACTACCCATGTCAGGCACCGTCAGAAGAGTAATCAAGAAGCTCTTTCCAATCGGAGCCGCTGGAGAAGGAATATTAGCACACGGACTCTCTTCTGCCTAATCGAAACTGGTGGAAGAAGCCCCTACTCCTGGATCAGCCGCGGGCACCCCTTGCTCTGGCTCTGGGAATGATAGAGGAACTTCTCTTGTCACCTCACAACCTGCGAATGAAAGATGAAAAAGGTATGAATATGATCTTGTCAAAAATCAAAATATCAAGATTATCACTACAAAGTACCTTCTTCGACGACTGGTGGAATGTTTTCTGCCTTCGTGAACTCATCTGAAGCATCGTCAAAAGTTGCAACCATGGATGGCTCGAAGTCGTCGGAATCCTCTGGCAAGTCAGCTGGCAAGAAACAAAAAAAAAAAAAAAAACATGTCAGCAAGTGGCAGTGAAGAAAAACAAAAAGAAAAAAGAAATCATACCAGGTGGAGATTATGTGTCTACTTCAGAGTCTCTGGGTTCTTCCTCAGATGCCACGATCGGATCCGTCACCGCCTCATCGGCTGGAACCTCAGGCATCATCATATCATCATCTTTTACAGAAAAAAAGAAAAGTTGTAGATCAAAAACAGAAGCCTCATAAAAAAAGAAAGAAGCGGAAAAAGAGAAAGGAAGGGTCATACCATCACTACTGATCTTTCCCCCTTGGCTCCTCTTATCTGGAGGCTCATCATCATCCCCAGATGCTTCTTCAGCAATGATGGAAGGGGCTTCCAGATCAGGAGAGTTTTCATGATGTCTCTTACTTCGGCGTTGTCCTCTTCTCCTCTTGCTCCTATGGGACGAATTGCTGGAAGTACCTGCCCCACCATCAAAATCTGGCCTCTCGCTAGAGTCCTCACCGGATGGTCTGCTCTTACCAGTAGACTCCATGGAAGCTTTCGCTCGCACGGCTTGTATCTAAGCAGTGACCTCAGCCTCCTCCTCTGTGAGCTGTTCCAAGACCTCACTAGGTATTTCTTGAGCAACTCCCGATCTAATGACGTCCTGATCCTTGAGAAAGCCTATTTTGTGCTTTTCACCTGAAAGGAAAGCCAGAACTTCCTCTCGGCGGACGCCATCTGACTTCCCGAGACCCTTCCCAGAAGATTGCTTTACATCGAGCTCCTTCTTGGAAAGCCTCCGGTACACTGAAAGGCTCTCCACGAACCACTGCGTGAAGCCAACAGTCCGGAAGGTGGGCAACTCAGGATAAGAAATCATGGCAGTAGTGTCTTCCGTACTATAAAAGGTCCATGCATTCCTCCTGTCCTACAGACCTCCAAAACGCTTCACCTTACTTGAAGGCGCTCCAACAACGCCTTGGGAGAAGCCCAATTGCAAGGCAAAACGCGAAGGAACATACGGCTGGATGTCGATGAAAAGATGTCTACGATACACCATCGTGCCGACACGTATGTTGAAAAGCCACGCTTTCTCTGTGTTTGTCAAAGAATAAAGTCTCCCCGACCCCGCCCTGGTGGAGTCTTGGGAGACACCAAAATCAAAAGCCTTCTTCTGTAAACCCGAAGAAAGCTTCACTGAAGACTGCCCCATCTCAACGTCCCAGAATCGTCAGATCCTTAAGCGGGCAGATAAAAGAGATTTGGAAACAGGCTTCCCTTTAGCCAACCGAATCATAAAAGGATCATCGTCCTGTGCAACGCCCAATCGGTGGAAACTGGGACAGTGGTATACATACCACAAATAGAAAATTTGGACTGAAAATACCCTATTCATGGGAAGCCCAAGCTGAACCAGGAAAGCAGCAGCCTGCAGTTCGGTACACAAATAGGAGTAAAGAGCAGGCTCCAAAGCAAGCCGCTCTCCAGACACCATCTGATAAGCCGGAAAAATACAGTGCGGCCAAATGTGCGTCCATCTCCTCCAGCAAAAATAGCCTCACCCAGCCAATAAGTGAGGTAAACAGCAAGATCTCTCCGCAGCACAATATCAGAATGAATGGCGTCTGTGTTTGTGAATAATTCCTTCAAATTTTCTCGCATGGGGGAGATCTTCATCGGATCCGGGTTCTTAGCCCTGGCTTCCTGGGTCGTACTCTCAGAAGACTCCCCGCTGTCAAAAAAGTTGGAAGACAAAGAGCTACCACTCTTCCAACTGCTACACCGAACTTTCAAGCCCTCCTTCTCCTTCAAAAAGTCGTAAAAGGCGACGAGCTGAAAATACAAAAGCCTAAACTCCTCAGACTACTCCTCAAGGACGCTGTTGATAGGCATGAACTCCTCATAGAGTTTGCCGAGGATAGGCAGCCCGGTGATGGCGCTTAGATCCTTTAAAGAAAAACCAATCTCACCGTTTGTGACAACGAAGGTGTTGGTTTGTGGAAGGAAAGACTCCAGCATGGCCATGAAGGCCTCATCGGAGAAAACCACGGTTTGCCGAAAAGCGAGAACTGCATCAAAAATCTCGGCCTCCTTCAAAATGGCACCGCCAACCTGTAGGATGTGATCAGTCCACGACTCCCAGCTCGAGTCAGCGCTAAAACAGCCACGAAGTCGAAAAGACTTCACCCAATTGCTGCCATCGCCCTTGAAAATGCCAAGGCCCACTGGTCTCAAATTGACCGAAGGATGGTCTGAACCTTGGTAGCCGCTGGCCGGCATCAAAATGTCTATACAGGCAGGCTACTTCTCTGCAAAACCAGAAGGCCAGCCAACGAAAACCCCGGTCTTGATCACGTTTGTCCTCTTCACCCAACTTGGAGGATCTTCCCTCTTTGAGCATGTGGAGGAAAGGCTCATGATCGAGATAGTCCGATCGAAGGTCGACCGGGTAGAAACAGTTCTTTTCTCACCATAAACTGTGTAAGGGAACTGAAAACATCTCCTTTGGTATGTTGAATCATCAGGGACTACATCACCAAACAAGAAGGTAGTGTCGGATGTGAATTTTGACCCCCCCCGGGAGGGGAATCGCCATTCAACAGTGTGAGATAAAAAAATACATCGAAAATGAGGATTCCGACTACCCTCAAAATCGACGGATCACGATCGCCAGTTACGGATTCGGCCGTAACACCGTCCTTCGACGAAAGCCGAAAGAATGCAGGAGGAAAATGGGGTGGGTTTTTCTCTCGTCTAATGTGCCGCCGGCGACACACGACGGTTGTCTCGTCACTTAATTTGGGTCTTTCAATTCGGGTCGAACTTGGGTCAAGGGTCAAATTACGGGCTTCAAGATGGGACCATAATGAACTAGGCAGGGGAAATCAACATCCAGGGTTGAAAAGACTAATTAAAGTTAAATCCAAGTATTCTAGGGGATAAGCGAATTAAAATGAAAATAAATTAAGAAAATAAGGGGAAAGGTGCCAAATATTTAGAAGAGGATCAACCCCATTCCTGGGTACCCCCTTCAATGTCCTTTGACGACCTAGGGTTTAAAGGCTGATTCTTTGAATCGAAAGAATGATGCAGACGAAACTTCGAGTTGTGATTTCTGTGGGTTTGCGTGCGATACGCAGGTGATAAAAGTGCATGGCCGATGATGGGCCAGAAGTAAGATAAAAATGGCCGATGTTGGGCCGGGATTGATTGAGGGTGGCCGATGATGGGCCGATAGTAAATAAACTGATATTGGGATGTGTGAAGTCACTCGTCTCATTTCGTCATTCTCATTAATTCAGGTTCTCGGAATCAGCCTCTATTTCCTTTAATCATTGAGTTCAGATAAATATTTGGCACCGGAGGTGGAGGAAAAGAGAAGAAAATATTTTTGGAATTGATTTTGTTGGTTTTATAGTTTTTTTGGATTTTAATAATTGGGGCTAGAAGGGCCTAACTATGGGAGTTCCTACTTGGATTTAATCTAACTATTCCATTTCCCTAATGGATCTCTACCCTATCCTAAGGTCCTAACCGTCCACATCCGCTCTCCCGGTCCCTTAGCGGGGCCCGGAGAGAGAGTAGGACCTAATCAGTTGAAGTTTAAGAAATTGGGGTAGTCTAAGCTGGCTAGGGAGAGACCTTGATCTAGGTCCGGGGTCTGACCTAATCAGTCTAGGCTACTGTCTAATTTCTAACTCTAATTTATTAATATTTTGGTTTTTTTAATATCTTTTACTTTGTTTTTGGTATTTTGAATTTTTATTATTTTTATTTGTTTTTATGTTTATTCATAGGGCCTAAAATCCTAAATTGATTTATCCTAATGAAATGGGAAGGGGGAAAGAGAATGAATTTCTAATTTTTAATTTAATTAATTTATTTGAAATTTCCTAAATAATATTTCCTAATCCTAATGAGAGAGGAAGGGAGAAAAGAACTTAATTATTAGATTTAGCCTAATTATCCTAATTAATAGGGTAGCTAAAATTCTATTTTTAATCTTTACTTTTTATTTTATTATTTTTATTTTCTTTTGGTGTTTTAGGGTTTTTATTTGTTTATTTATTTATTTAATAAATTATGCAGTCCTAAATTGCATCTAGAAGAATATGAAATAAAAATGTAATCTAGGTTATAATGCATGGGCAGATTGAATGCATGAGCATGGAATAATTTAAAACAAATAATAAAATCGAAAGTTCATGCGATGTATAAATTAAGAAATAAACTGAAACATATAATAAGATATAAGACTAACCTAAATGGCTGATCATATTAGATGCATGGGATATCATAAAAGAAAAGAGTAACAAAGAATTAACTAAATAAATAAGAAGAAAACTATCCTAAGTGCACTAACACATTAGACACACGAAATATCTTAAAAAAAAAGAGACAATAAGAAAATAGAGAGCTTTATTCAATGCAAGAAAAGAAAACAGGGGACCTGGCTTGCATGGGCTCAGTTCCGATAAATGTGCTAAGCAGGTGGGTGCAACGATGAAGTTAGGCAGCAGTGGAGTGTAAAGCAGGGGGCAGTGCAGGGAGTTGTGGTGTATGAGGGGAGCAAGGTGCTGCAGGGGCTGTGTGTATGGCGAGTGTGGGGTGTGCAGTGGGGTAGCGCAAGGGGAGGAGAAGAAGAAGAGAAGGAAGGAAGAAGAAAGGAAGGGGGTTGGTTCAGGGGGTGTGCATGAGTGTGCAGGGTGGTGGGGTCAAGAGAAAGAGGAAGATGAAATGAAAAGAAAGAAAGAGGTGCAGTGGGTGCAGGTGGGTGCGTGCAGCCGCAAGGGAAAATGCAGTGGGGAGGAGAAGAAAGGGAAAAAGAAAGAAAGAAAGAAAGAAAAAAGAAGAGGAAAAGGTGTGCAGGCGAGAGACTGTAGTGTGTGCGCAGGGAAGGAGAAGAAGAAGAGAATGAAAGAAAAAGAGAGAAAGAAAGGAGGTTAGTTCAGGGGGGTGTACAGGCGGAGAAAGAGGAAGATGGAGAAGAAGGGAAGAAAGGAAAAAGAGGGGGGTGCGATAGTGATGCACAGCAGCGGGGAAAGAAGAAGTGGGGAAAGGAAGGAGGGAGGAAGAAGAAAGAGAAAGGAGATGGGGAGGCAGCACTGCTGCTTGTGGGCACAGGGCGGAAACGAAGGGGAGAGAGCGAGGGGGAGAAGGAGCGAACGAGAGGGAGAGAGTGGGCGGAGCAGAGAGAGGGTGAGAAAGAGAGTGGACAGGAGAGAGGGGGATGGGTCGCAGAGTGGAAGAGAGGAAGAAGGAGTAGGGAAAGAGGGACTGAGAGAGTAGGGAGATAGGGAGAGAGGGACGGTGTGCCAACGGGAGAGAGAGAGTGGGCGGAACAGAGGAACTGAGAGAGAGTGGACGAGAGAGAGGAGCAGGGGAGACAGTGTAGTGTGTGCGCAGGGGGGTGCAGGGGAGAGACAGAGAGGGAGATGGAGAGTGTTGAGTTGCAGGGGAGAGACAGAGAGGGAGATGGAGAGTGTTGAGTTGCAGGGCAGGGGAGAGACAGCGAGGGAGAGGGGGAGTGTTGAGTTGCAGGTGGCGGGACGCGCGGGGGAGAGAGAGGTGGAGAAGAAAGGGTGAGGGGAGAGGGTATGGAGTTGCTGCGAGAGAGAGTGAAGGAGAGAGGGTAGAGAGAGCAGGGGCTGGCGCTGGGAAGAGAGGAAGAAGGAGCAGGAGAGACAGAGAGAATGAGCAGGTGGGTGCGGGGGAGAGACAGAGCAGGAGATGGAGAGTGTTGAGTTGCAGGGGAGAGACAGAGATAGAGAAAAGAAAGGGCAGACCGAGCAGAGAGGGAAAGAGAGTGGAGGGAGAAATCGAGAGCGAGAAAGAAGGGTGCGCAGTGGGAGAGAGGGTGCAGAGATGGAGAGAGAGAGTGACAAAGAGAGGAAGAAGCGGTGTGCAGTGGGTGCAGGTGGTGGGGAGGAAGAGAAGAAAGAGCGTGAGAGAGGAGAGACAGAGAGAGTGAGCGAGAGATGGGGAGTGAGAGAGAGAGAGAGAGACGTGCAGGCGGGCGTGGGTGAAGAAAAGAAAGAGAGAGGGATGGTGTGCAGTGGGTGCACTGGGTATGGGAGGAGGGAGAAAGAGAGGTGTACCTGGCGGGGAGGAGTTCGGCGGTGCGAGGAGGAGGAAGATGATGCTGTGTGCGTCCGGGGGCTGCTGGTCGTCGGGCGGTGCTGCTGCGTGAGCCTGGAGACGCTGGCGAGGAAGGAGGATGATGGTGGGCGATGGGTTGTAGGGTGCAGGAAGAGGGCAGAGCGGAGAGGGTGATGGTGATGCCTGGGGTGTGCGCCTGTCTTGGGGAGAGATGGAGGGCGAGATGGTGAGATGGAGAAGATGCGTGAGATGGGTTCTGTGATGATGAAGGGGAGAGATGATGGGATGGAGTCGAAGATGGGTTGTGGCGTGAGGGAGACGAGTGGAGGGAAGAGGATGGAGGGTGATGGTGTTGCGACTGGGAGAAGGAGAGGTGGAGAAAGCGAGGAAGGGGAGAAGAAGAAAGGAGACAGAGAGTGAGGAAGACCAGGGAGAGAGATGAATGTGCGTGAGATGGAGATGCAGATGATGGGTTCTGGAGGCGTGGGTTAGGGAGCAGAAGATGATGATGGGGAAGGGAGTGATGGAGGAGAGGGTGCGGATAGAGAGACGAGTGGAGGGAAGATGGAGACGGGCGCAGGAGAGATGGAGGGTGATGGTGATGAAGAAAGGAGGTGGTGGTCTGGGAGATGGGCCACGTGCAGGGGCGTGGTGGCGACTACTACTTGCGAGGGAGATGAGCGATGGAAGGAGATGGAGAGGTGGGTCTGACGCCAGGGAAGAGGGAGAGGCCTGGGTTATGGGTGCGAGATGGATTAAGATGAGGGAGAGGGTTTAAGGGGGAGACAGAGACGAGGGGATCTGGGATTCTACTTCCCCAGATCCCTGGGCTCTTTCTCCCTTATCCGGGCGACGGGTCAGGGAGTTTGGGCTCAAGGGGTTTCTGTGCATGGGTTAGAGGGATGAGGCCTGGGAGTTTTTTAAATCGAGAGGGATAAGACTCGGGTCTTTGAAATTGAGAGGATAAGGCCTGGGTTGGGAGAGAGATGGAGAGATAAGGCTTCGGTGTTTGAAATTGAGAGGGATAAGGCCTAATGAGTTGGATCGGGTCAGGTTTGGATCAGGCCTGGTGGATTTGGATTTAAAAGAAACTGGTTTGGGTCGAGAAGGTGGGGTCCGGTGGAGATTGGCCGGGTTATCATTAATGGGGCCCAGGTTTCGTAGATTTCAATCCGCTCGTCAGATGTCGACGTTCTACATATTGACGGAAAGCTCTCGGCGAGTAGGTCACGATGAGCCAATTCTCATGGAAATCAGAGGTCCATAAATGATAGGTGATTTTTCACGCGGGCGCCGCGGGGTGTGGGACCCGCTGTCATGATTTTTTGATCCGCCCGTCAGATCTTGGAGTTCTATATATGGGCGGAAAGCTCTCGATGAGTAGATCATGATGAGCCAACTCCCGAAGCGATCAGAGGTCTAGAGGTGATAGGTGACTTTTCACGCGGGCGCCGCGGGGTGTGGGACCCGCTGTCATGATTTTTTGATCCGCCAGTCAGATCTTGGAGTTCTATATATGGGCGGAAAGCTCTCGATGAGTAAATCATGATGAGCCAACTCCCGGGGCGATCAGAGGTCTAGAGGTGATAGGGGACTTTTGACTCGGGGCCTAATCAGGACATCATTAAATAGGGTGGACTAAATTGCCCTTCATAGGGTGCCAAAATGAGGTGTCTACAGGTAGGCTTGGGCACAATGCTCTGATCGTTCGTCACCCAAGGACGGTTGCTTACCATAATCTTATAAAACTCCTCATCCTTGAGGGCGATCAAACGTTGCCTCATCTCATCTCGGTTGAGCGAATCACACTCTTCCAAGTTCCTTTCAACATACTGGACCTCCTCCCAAGCCTGCCGTACGGCCACATTAGAAGATCTGGTAGAACGGCGAGGTGCATCAGTGACAGGCTCCTTACCCTTGTTCGTTCTGGAGTAACTACCTGCAGAGGATGGAAAAAGAGAAAATCAATCTTCAAAATGACAGAATTTTACTAGAAAAATTCTAGCGAAATTTTGGCATGGTTCCGGGGCAATTCCGAAAAAAAAGGAAACACCCCGAAAGAAATAGGAGCTTGAAGATGGGCTTAACATCGCTGCAAGCTCATAATCAATGGAGAATTCTCAAAGAAGGCTCGAACTCAAACATCGCTGCGAGATCAAGCCAAATCTTCTCAAATATCCGCAAAATTGGAAAAGGGCTCAACATTGCTGCGAGCTCCAAATCCCAAGACTTACAAAAGATTTCCAGGTGTGCACTATCATCCTTCTAATTCCATTTAAAAAAAATGCATAGAAGGAAAGTTGTCATGCATGCGCGTCTTGAAATCCAGGAAAGAAAGAAAAAAAAAGAGAAGAAAAGAATCTCTTAAAAAAAAAAAAAAAAGGCAGGCCACGTAGTCGTACGACCATGACTGTACGGTCACAAAAAAAGAGAAAAAAAAAAGAAGAAAAAAACATGGTAAAGAAAAAGAGGGAAACCGTGAGAAAAAAAAGAGAGAGAAAGAGAAGAAAAAAACGAAGAAAAGAAAGAGAAGAAAAAAAAAAGAAAAGAGAGAAGAAAAGAAAAAAAAAAGAAGAAGAAAGAAAAAAAAACGTGTGAAACAAAAAAAAAGAAAAGAAAAGAAAGCACCTGAAAGAAAACAAAAGGAGAAAGAAAAAGAAAAGGAAAGGAAAGAAAGAAAGCTTTTTTTTATTTCTACATGGGGTTTCTTAAGAAAAGAAACTTACTTGAAGCCATTGATGGAGAAGAAGAAGAAAGAACTTGAAGATCCTTGAAGAAGAAGAAAAGTTCTTGATCTTGGAGCACTCTTGAAGATTTTTGCAAAAAAAAGAGAAATAGTAACAAGAGATCCAACCTCCTTACTTTTATAAGAGAGAGCAAGCCAGAAGAGGAAACAAGGAGAAAAGAAAGGAGGTAAGTACTACAAATTAGCAAACTTCCTAAAAGAAAGGGATCATGGGATATTCTTTCCTAAGGAGGAGATCTTTTGAGAAATTCTCTCCAAAAAGAGAGGGAATGTGAGAAACTTTCTCCCAAAGAAAGATATTTTCAGAAAATCTCTCTAAAAATCAAGGAAACTTCAGAGATTCTCTCCAAGTAATAATTTTTTTAGATATTCTCTACCCAAAAGAGATATTTTTAGATATTCTTTACAAAAATGACACCACATGAGATCTAAGCCATCTTTAAAGCTTAAGATCCCATGGGCTAGCCCACATGAGCCAGGTTTGACCACCTAGGCACTAAAAATGGCTTTTAGTCAAAATCCCTCTTACCAAGAGCATACAAAAATGGTTCCATGCCTCTTTTGAGTTGATTGGACCATACAAAAAAAAAAAATCCAAGCCTCATGAGTTTCCAAAAATCCAAACCATCCCACCTCATGAACCAAATTAAGCCAAAACTTTGAAATTGACATTCCACAAAAACCCAGACCACTTCAATGGACCCAAAATTGTCCCAAAAAGTGACCAAAAACCAAACCATGGTCGCCTGACTTGCCACATACAGCTTATTAGGTCACAAGGCCAAAACCAAATACCAAAGCCTGGTCCCTTAACCTGCCACATACAGCTTGTTAGTTTACAAGACCAAAATCAAAATTCAAAACCCGACCCCCTAACCTGCCACATACAGCTTGTTAGGTCACAAGGCCAAAAACCAAAAAACCCTTCTTGACCGCCTGATGCACCACATAAAGCCTTTAGGTTCACAAGGTCAAAAAAAAAAAAATCCAAAACCCAAAAACCCAATTCAAATGTCATTTTCAAATTTTTTCCTTGAGATGGCACGTGAGCTCTCTCACTACCATAAAATCCCCTTGGAAACTCAAAACGCTACTATATCAAAAGAAAAATGCTCAGAGACTCTTGGTCAAGTAGGAAGCACTTTTTGAAAGTTTTCTTCGAGGCACATCGACTGCAAACGCTGTCCAATTCGTCGCTGTACCTCGCGGGGGCATTTGTTGACACCAAAAGTGTCACTTTGCCTCCTCAACATAAAAAACTACACGGAGCCGCATCCTACTACAAATAGGCAAAGCCACTTCGAGCATTAGATCTTGTCAGAATCAAACAAAAACTGAAAGATCCTTCAAAATAGCCAAAAGAAGGGTACACATGAAGTTTCGGGCCATTTCAATATTTTTTGGCCTAACTTCAATCCTCCAACGGCTGAGCAGGAGCTCCCGACTGCGACAGTGTCGAAGACATCAATTCTTCGATCAGAGCCTATGGATGGTCTCAAAATACCTCTAAAAGGCTCTACGACACCGTTTAACCCTCCATCAACTCTCGAATGGCGAAATCAAGACTCT
The DNA here is from genome assembly GCA_029852735.1 of Persea americana. Taxonomy (NCBI): domain Eukaryota; kingdom Viridiplantae; phylum Streptophyta; class Magnoliopsida; order Laurales; family Lauraceae; genus Persea; species Persea americana. The sequence continues at coordinate 25,049,829 of CM056816.1, forward strand.
CGGCGGCGAGAACCACCGTTGCCCCCACTTGTCAAACAAATCACGTGGATAGCTTCTACATGCTTCCAAAGGGCTACACGTCAAATTTCAAGTCATTCCGACGACGTTTGACCCCGGCTTTGACGCTCGGAAGCAAAATCAAGCCTACAGGTGGCGGACCTCCCCGGGCCGATGGCACCCAAATCAGAGCTAATGGATCGTCTCAAAATGACTCCAATAGGCTCCCTGTCAAATTTCAGGTCAATCGGACATCGGATGACCGTATATCAAAGCTCGACATCTTCCGCACGATGAAATCAAGTCTAGCATCGACGGGATCCCAAACAACTTCAAAACTGAAATAAAAGCCATGGTTGGTTCTATCTAATGCTCAGGAAGCTTCACGACAAATTTCAGGTCATTCCGACATCGTTTGACCTAGTTTCAACTCTTGGCGGAAAATCGGCTACAAAGTCTTCGGCTTTTCCAAAAATAGGAAACTTTGTGCCCTGATTTGCACGACTTCTCGATAGATTTTCTTCAGTGGAATCAAGCTAATAAATGAGGAGAAATGTCAAGAAAAATACAGGAGAAAAAAGAAGCAAAAAAGCCCGAAAAATGGCCGAGAAACGACGACCGAAGAAAGGACTGAAGTCCCATGGTCGCCAGCGACCTTGACCCATGGTCGCCGGCGACCATGGCCTAAGGTTGCCAGCCCCATGGTCACCAGCGACCAAGGGTGCATGGTCGCAGGCGACCTTGGAAATCCGGGTTGCCGGATTTCCACCGAAAGGGCCGATTTTCCAATTCTTTTCACATTTTGCGATGTTTGGCCCCTATGATTTTCTTAAATCTAATTTTTGAGGCATGATATCCGTCAATCTTCGTCAACATCACGGATCCACCGTCGAAATCATTCAATCATCATAGGACACTCCAAAATTGTCGATCGGCCGACCAAGAAAGCACACTTTCTGCCCGACCAATCGTGAATCGACTGGACAGATGTTGCTGGCCCATTGGTACCAACCAATGTCTGAATTTGTATCGTCATTTGACATCAAACAATATGTGGATCCATCGATGATCATCACAAGAATAATTCCAAAAGACGCAGCGCAACCCGCGACTCTTCAAGCGACTTGGCGACCAATTAATGTTGTTAATTGACCCGTCTATGACAAGTTATTACGATCATTAACTTATTATTCTGGACGGCCCAATCAGAAGCAAGCAAATGGGAGTTATAAGTCCAATTAATCATGGCAATTAAACATGTAACTCCTATCATTATGGAGTTTAATTATGGTAATTAATAATGAAACCCCCATCATCATGGAGATTAAATGCCCATTATTCTCCATCAACCGATCAGATTCAAGGAAAAAGGAGTTACAAAATTATGAAATTAGATCTTGTAACTCCTCCCATCATGGAGCATTAATGCAATCAATGCCCATCAACCTTCCTAATGGCTACCAAAAGCCTATAAATAGGCGGTCATTCCAGAGGGAAAGGGTCCGAAGAAACTGTCTGAAGTGGTCCGAAAAAAGCATCCGAAGAGTTCTGAAGAATTGTCCTAAAAATCTTTGCAAAAAGAAGCTCTCTTGCCCTGAAGAAACTCTGCTACAAACACTTTAAGATGATTGAAGTCCCTTGGGGGCCAACCCCCCAAGGTTTCCCCTCTCCTTCTACTCAACGTGGCCTAGATGCGGCTTTTCAGCCGTCTAGCCAGATTTTCATTGGGCATAGGACCTTCCCTTGGTCTTTGTCCTCTAAAAATCTGGGGTCAAAGTCAAGCCAAGTGAACTAAAGCATCAAGTGTTCTCATCTGAAGGACGATAGTGGAGTCCATACATGACTCGCGACTGTCGATCTGAACGAGTCCCTACAATCTCCTGAGAAGTCAAATCCCTCTTTCTTTCTTTTCTATTGTATTTTGTATTTTTTAAATAGACAAAAAAAATCACAATTCTTGTCTTTCATCATTGATGAGATTTGTAAATCGCTTTTCATGAAAAATCGCCTTCTACGACACAAAACCGCCTTTCACGGCAAACTAAACAAAATCTCTTTTCACGGCATTCTAAATCTTGTCTCTTTCTTTAAAATATATAAGTAATGAAAAGTTAAAAAAAAAAGTTTGATTCCCTTTCTACTTGTGAAGGTGAATCTCCGAATCACCATTTCAAATTCCAAGTAGAGTAGAAAATCTGGCATGCCCGTACAAAATGTTGATGCTTGCTTTTTCTTCGCCCCGCCGCACCTCGGCGGACTCAGGGCGGAGGAAGGCAAGAAAAGCCGGGACCATGAAAGCTCAAATCCCAACATGACGTCTACATGACATCATTAGGCTACCACTCGCATTCCACCGGCGGCTCTACCACCTCGTCCGCGCGCTCCGCCTCAAAGGCTACAGGTTTGATATCTGACACCAAATAGGAGAGTATCAGACACGACGGTCTGGCAGGTGAATAAAACAGATAAAATATACAAGTTTTATCAGTGTCATATTTAAAATCATAAAGTGCATTTAAAACAAAACATATATATAAATGAGTCAAACTAAGTAAATTCTATACAAAAGAGAAATTAATATCAAAACTTTTGAAATTGGCTGAGAACAATCAAAATATTGGCAACCCACATTTAGCTATATTCTCCAATTACTGAAGTAACAAGAGCAGACAAACAGAAACTGTTGCCATGCAAAATGACCGGAACAGAACCGTTGCCATGCAAAATGGCCAGTGCAAAACCGTTGCCATACAAGATGGCCGAAACAGACAAAAACTGTCGCCATGGCTGGAGCAAACAAACAGAGGTCCAAACTGCAGTTGGTAAAGTATTTAAAGATCCTAAGCAGGGTGATTAATCCAACAAAGCGACCCAAGCTCAGTGCTACCGATTCAAATCCAAAATAATACGGTCAAACCTTCGAATATATATATCAATCGATAAAAAAACTACTCTTAGCCAAAATACGAATGAATAATACAAACAAATCAAACGAGTAGTTTTATCAATTATTTCAAACATGGCGAACCACTCAAATCCATTTCAAAATTATTTATAAGAAATTATATAAGTCTGCTAACTTGGAATGATGTGATATGTGGTTGATTGGTTTACCTAGGATTGCTTCATTATACCCTTAGTATCGTAACATCGGTTCATGTATAATTAATTTGGTGCTTTCGAAGATCTCGGATGTTTGACACTAAACGCATTTTGAGGCTTAAACACCTTCCCCGGTAATTTAAATATCTAGCCTTCTTTATATTTCCTTCGAATTCCATAAAATAGGATATCTTGGGTTCGAATTTTCCACTATTCCAATTTAAATGAGTATTTAGAGGAGACCTATACATCAAGCCAGCACACCCAGCTGCAAAACAAACCCCAAGATTGGTTCCCTGGTCCGCTCAAGCAGAGCCTCATAGAAGCTCCTCCGCTCGAGCGGGCAAAGAGTCCGCTCAAGCGGACATGCATTCTGTCTCGCGTTTCTTCATACAGTAGCCATGTCTGCTCAAGCACAGTTAGATCCACTTGAGCGGAGTCTCCGAGAAACTGGCTCGCTTGAGCAGACATCAAGCTCGCTCGAGCGAGTGCAATTTCTGCTTCAGTTTCGCCAGGCAATAGTCACGTCCGCTCGAGCGGGTAGACATCCACTCGAGCGGACAACCCAGTGCTGGAACCTCCACTTCAGAAAAATTTGTTATCTTCTGAATCATTCTCTCCTCCCTTCTCAACAGTCATTTTTGAGCTCCTAAAACTGCCAACCAACTCCATTCAACTACAACCACCAAATCTCATTCCAATATTCATAAGCAAACAAAAATTTATGATTCAACATGAGAGAAATTGTAGGATTTTTAACAATCAAATTTACTTTCTTAATAAACCATCAATGACCATGATTTTCCAAGCTATAGTAGACATAAAACCCTGTAGAAACATCGCACACTAACTTACATATAAAACTTTTTGAAATGAGCAATATATAAACCAAGAAGCAAATCAAATGAAATAGAAATTTCTTTCATATTAAGCTTAGAAGGAAACACCCATTTCAAATACATGCATTCCTATCAACTTATTCACTTGCCTCAAGTTCAAATGGGTCTCAAATACACTCCAAATACTCCTCTACAAAGCCCAACTCCAACCTACACCAAAAGCCCCATGAAAGCTAGCTCAAAATCCATGAAAATCTGGAAAAAAAAGGAGTTCTCCATGAAATTCCTTGCATGCATGATTAGAAGTTTCCTAAGGGCGTAAGAAACCCATATCTAAAAGGAGAAATCAAGGCTTCACCCGTAAGTATGGAAACCAGCTAGGAAAGCTTGAAGAAGAGGGTTGATCCAGCAGAAATTCCTTAAAAAGGGTATCTTTGAAAAGCTTGGAAAATGAGCAAGAGGGTGGTATGATTTGTTTCTCAATTGGAGCTTGGTTTTATGGACATGCAGAGGAGAGAAGTTAAGAAGAAGAGAAGGAAGTTCTCTTGTTCATTTGCTGCAGAAAATAAAGGAGAAGATGATACAAAAGTGGGTCTCAGGTATATAAATGGGTTTGAGTCAAATTGTGCATCCGAATGGCCATAAAACTTCAAGGCTTTAAAACTTCTGTTTGTGTGTCCCGGATGAAGTTGACGAAGAAGAGAAAAATGATCGTCGAAAAATCTAATTTTAAAAAACTAAATTTTCCTCATGATTTTCAAAATTTAAAATTTATGCACAGATTTTGGTGTGAAAAGATAGATTTGCCCTTTTTTCTTGAAAAATGCGATTTTCGAGGTTCCAATTCAAATGAAGTGTACATAAAAGTTGTTGGGTCCAAAATAACAAATCCAAAAGGATCGAAACCTACATTTTTTCAAAATCAAAAATCAAATTCCCACACTGACACCCGTCACACGGCCACCCCGGGCCTGGTCAAACCAGACCCAATGCTCTTAAAACTTCCCAAAGCTATTCAAAATTCTAATTTAACTAAAAACTCAAGATAATCGTCCTCTAATCCCACTTAGAGACTAATCACGGTTAAAATAATAATTAAAAATACTAAACCTAGGTCAGGGTCTGACATTTTGGTCCGCTCGAGCAGGAAAGCTTCTGGGCGGGTCCGCTCTAACGGACACAGGTTCGCTTGAGCGGACTGGCATGAGTTAGGTTGGCTCAAGCAAATCAATAGTTGGCTCGAGCCAACGAGGTTCTAGATGGGGTCCGCTTGAGAGGCCTGGTCTGAGCCAGCTGGCTCCAGCGAACCTAAAGGTTGGCACGCAAATCAATAGTTGGCTCGAGCCAACAAGGTTCTGGATGGGGTCTACTTGAGCGGGCTGGTCCGAGTCAGGCTAGCTCAAGCGAACCTAAAGGTTGGGTCGAGCCAGTGAGGTTCTGGAAGGATCCACTCGAGCAACCATGTGTTCGCTCGAGTGGACAGCTTCAGAAACTGTCCGTTTTGTGCATTTTGGGCTCTTCTTCTCTCCTCTTCTAGACTCCCTTAGAGCCACGACCTTGACACAACATTTATGGTGTCCTTGCCTCCTCAAAATCCACCATTTACTCTTCAAACAACCTCTCCACCAAACATTAAATCACATTCACTTCCATCCACATTCATCATAAGTACAGCCAGCATTCATAGAAATCCACATATGCTCAAAAACAAACTTTTGCAAAATATAATGCACACATTAAAGAGGCTAAGAAAAAGGAACAATACCTTTCAATATGCACATTTCACAATCAATATAAATCATAGATGAAAATAGGTAAAGGCAATGATAAAAATCCATAAATTTTTCATAAACATGAAATCATGCAATCAACCCATTCATCCACTTGCCTTGGCCTCAAAGATGATTAATCAAGCTCCTAATCACCACTTCAAACTCAAATCACCAATCTATACAAAAACCCCCAAAATACACCATTACAAACCCTAAAATAGCCAAACCAAAGAACAAGGAGGAGAGAGCTTCCAATAATAGAAATGGAAGCTCTCTAAGGCTAGGAGAAGCACAATCTAGAAGATTAGCAAGATTACTTATTTGGAAGTTCCTCAATTGGCAAGAGGTAGCTCAAAGAAGACTCTAATGTGGGTAGATTTCTCTATAAAAGACACCAATGGAAAGCCTTCATGGAGAGGAAGAAGATGATGACCTTCATTCTTCCTTTAGCAATAGTTTGGTATGGATTTGGAGATGAAGAAACAAGAAGGAGAAGGGAGAAAAGAAAACCCTAGAATGGAGCCAAATCCCTTTCTCAATGAAAAGTAACTAGAAAAGAGTAAAGTGGAAGAAGGGTTCCCTTATATAGGAAGTAGGGTTGGGTCCCACCACTTAATAAACTTGATGGGCTTAGAACATGGGTTTCCGGGCCTCGGATGAGATCGACGAAGAAGGAAGAAATATTCGTTAAAAAATCTAATTTTCAAAAAGTATATATTTCGCGGGTTTCAAAGATATTGAAATTTCTGTCCAGATTTTGGTGTAAAAAAACTGTTTTGCCCCTAACATTAGAAAAGTAAGGTTTCGAGGTCTCGAACGGAAACGGAGTAAACACGAAAGTTATAGGGAATGATGGAGCCAATCAAATGAAACTAAAACACGAATCTTCGGAATATTGGATATTCCCCCAAGTTCACGCAAAGACACTACAAAGGAACCCCCAAAGGGTCCCACTAATTAAAAAGGCTCTTAAAATATCCCAAAGCTATATAAAAGCTATTCTAATCCCAACTTAACCAAAATCCACTAGTCTCATTTAAACTAATACACGACTTAATTAATGGTAATTGTGGTCACTCTGGTCAGGGTCTTACAGGTTTTGTTGCCATTAGATTCAATTTTATCGCGGGGGAGATGTTGCGCTTTAAAGTATGGTCAAAGATGCCGAATTGACCTGAAATTTGATAGGGAGCCTTGTGGGATCATTTTGAGATAATCCATCAGCTCTAATGTGATGGTGGTCATGGTCTGGAGGGCCTCTATCACTAGGAGGTCTGGTTTAGGTACTAGGGGGCCAAAGTTGGGTCAAATGATATCGAAATGTCCTGAAACTTAATATGTAGCATGTCGGAAGCATTTTGAGAGCATCCATGTGTTTTGTTTGAAGAGTGATGAAGCGGTCTCTATCACTAGGAGGCCTAATTTTGTTGCTTGAAGATTGAAGCTTGGTCAAACGATGACGGATTGACCTGGATTTTGATATAGAGCCTCCTGAAAGTATTTTAAGACCATCCATAGACCCGCATACTGTTTTCACCAGAAGGGTTGACTTTGTCGCAAGGAGAATGCAACTTTTACATTTTGGGCCAAATGTTGTCGGAATGGCTTGAAATTTGATGTATAGCCCTCTAGTGGTATTTTAAGACCAATTATATGCTCTATTTTGTGAAATAGGGTCTCCAGCTTTGTTGTCGTAGGAAGGTCCCGTTTAGCCGCAGGAGTAGTGAAGTTAGGTCAATTAATGCTAAAATGGCCTAGAACTTGATATGTATACTCCTCGTTACTATTTTGAAGGGCCTTGAAGTTTTCAATTGATTTTGATGAGATTTGATGCTTGAATAGTTTCATCCATTTTATGTGGTTTGATGTAGCCTCATGTGACTTCTCTGGTGTTGAAGATGTATGAAGAGATAGAAGTGACATTTTTTGTGTCAACAAATGCCCCTCGAGGTACAACGATGAGTTACATAACTTTGAAGTCGGTGTGCCGTAAAGAGTAATTTTGAGCTTTGAAGGAGAGCTTTTGATTTGACTAAGAGTCTTGAGCAATCTTCTTTTAATGGAGTAGCCTTTTGAGTTTCCAAGGGTATTTTATGGTAGTGAGGGGGATAATGTACCATCTTAAGGCAAAGTTTTGAAAATGACATAAGAGATTTGGATTTGGTTTTTGGGGTTTTCGGGTTTTGGATATTATCTTTTTATTTTTCTTTTTGACCTTGTGAACCTAAAGGTTTTATGTGGCACATCAGGCAGCCAAGAAGATGTTTTGTTTTTTACCTTGTAATCTATCAATTTGTATGTGGCAAGCTAGGGGGTTGGGGGATTTTTTATTTATTTTTTACCTTGTGACCTAACAAGCTGTATGTGGCAATATATGGGTCAGGATTTGGGTTTTGGTCACTCTTTGGGACTATTTTGGGTCCATTGGAGTGGTTTGGATTTTTGTGGAATGTCAATTTCAAGGTTTTGACTCAATTTGATGTATGAGGTGAGGATGGTTTGAATTTTGGAAGCTCATAAGGCTTGAATTTTGGCCTTTTTAATGGTCCAATCAACTCAAAAGAGGGATGGGACCATTTTTGCATGCCTTTTCTAGTGCCTAGGTGGTCAACCCTGGCTTATGTGGGCTAACCCATGGGATCTTAAGCTTTGAATGATGGCTTAGATCTCATATGGGGTCACTTTTGTAGAAAATATCCAAAAATATCTCTATTTGGATAGAGAATATCTCAAAGTATCTTCTTTTGGGAGAGAATCTATCAAAATATCTCTCTTTTAGGAAGTTTGCTAGTTTTTAGCACTTACCTCCTTGCTTTTCTCCTTATTTCCTTATTTGGATTGATCTCCTCTATAAAAGTAAAGAGAGATTGGTTCCCTTGCTCTTATTACTTTCTTTTGCAAAGATCTCAAAAGTTCTTTTCTTCTTTCAAGATCAAGGATTTTCTTCTCCAAAGATTTTCTAGTTCATCTTCTTCCTTTTTTTTTTCTTTTTTTTTTCATTTCTTTCTTTCTTTTCTTTTTTGTTCTCTGTTTTTTTTTTTTTCTTCTACTTTTTTTCCTATTTTGTCCTTTTTTTGGTTTTTTTTTTCTTGGCCTCACAGCCTGATCAGTACGCTTTTGTCAGTACGGCCACGTGGCCTTATGGGCCACGGCTGCGGACCATCTCTTTTTTCATCCTTTTTTAAAACCCCTAATATCTTTTCTGAAGAGATTTCTTTCTCTTTTTTTTTTTTTTTTCCTTTTTGCTCACCATGATAATGAGGGTATGTAAAATCAATATGGCCATGCATTTTTTCTTCTCTTAGTTTTTTGAATGCATCAAATAAAAAGGCCTATGGTTTCTAGGTCAAGCCAACAAGGATCTTAGCATGAAAAAAATTGATCGATTTTGAGTAAGTTGAGTTGGAATTGGTCAAGCTTTGATCAAGGGTTTCCTAGCATCTAATCCATGATAATTTTTTATGTAACGCATGAATTTGTGAATTGAATTGGTTAACATGGCATGTTGGTGCATACCTGGAGAGTTTTTCAAATTTTGGAGTTCGGAGCTCGTAGCAATGTTGAGTTCCCCTCTAATTTTTGCGAGCATTTGAAATGGACGCTTGAGCTCGCAGCAATGCTTGAGTCCAAGCTTCTTCGAGAATCTTTCATTGAACATGGGCTCGTAGTGATATTGAGTTCATCTTTCGTACCATCAAGTGCAGATTGAGTGCCATATTCAATTGTAATTTGTTGCCTATGTCAAGATGGAGAGTAAGTAGCTGGGCTAGATTCGGAACCTACTAATCCGCCCAAGACCCAATTGTTGTTGATCCGCCTTTGGCCATAGTAAAGGCAGTTTCAGTCAATGCAGCCACAACAGAAACACCCACTAGGTAAGGTTACCTATGGGGAAAGGATAGCGTAAGGCTAGAGGCAAATGATGGCCTAGGCGTAAACGTGAAATAGGGGACGTGGCTGGATCAGACTTTCTTCTCAAGTCATAGGACGTAGGCTGTGGCCCTGAATCTCCCCGGAAGAGGGTCTTGGTCAGGATTGGACCTTACCATTCAAGCAAAGGGCGCAGGCTGTGGCCTTGAATCTCCCCACATAAGTGGGAAACGACTCATCTGGCTTTTGATGCAAAAGTCTCTGTACTCTCCGCCATCTCCTTATGTACAAGGGGAGTAGGTATAGACTCTTCCAAAACAGGCACTTCCTCTACACACTCCAAGATGATAGGAGCCGGAGAAGGCGTTTCTACTCTAATTGCCCCCTCCACTTCCATCTGTGCAATGTGGGGAGGTGAAGGAGGAAGGACTTATTTATTTACAAAGACCTCCGATTCAGACTGTACGTTGGCTGAGAGATCAGACTCATTAAATCCAGCTCCATTTTGTACAGGAGATGGAGTAGAAGAATGAATAGAAAAAGGAGCAGAGGAAGGGATGGAAGACAAAACTTTAGTTGGAGCTGCATTCTGTTCTTGCTGCAACTCACCTTGTGCATCAGCAAAAGGTTGTTAAACCTCTAAGACATCTTTCTCGCCAACAAAATCAATCTGTCTCATGTAAGCTGGAGACGATTCCACCACTGCTCTATCCTCATCTCTGGATGTATAATCATCTACCAAGGTGACAACGTCTGCAGCTGGAGATGGAAGAATTGCAATAAGGGAAGGTGGGATAGCCTGAAAGCCCAAAGGCTTATCTCCAGCAATCCCTCTTCGTGAAGCACCCATTTTGATCTTCTTAGGAGCTGGGTTGATAACTGTAGGCACTCGAGAAGCCAGGGCTTTTCTTTTCCTCTTTTCGCCCTTACCCACGGAAGTGGCTGTGTCCCCATCAATTGCCTCAAGAGACTTGACAGTACCTGAGATCAGAGGTTGTGATCGGCCGGGCCTCCTCTTTCCAGCCTTAGTAGAATGGTTATCGACTCCATATTTATAACAATTGTAAGGTGCATAATAGTCGATACCATCTTCATATAGGCCAATCTTCCACTCGGAAACACTGTGAACATATGCGTCCCAATGATCACGGTCGATAGAACCGTCGGTGTTTTGACTCCGGAATAACTCCTCCCTCCACAAATGTAGGAATTATTAGAGTCTAATGAAATCCAAAGTAATGTCATGTTTGAACACATTACCTATTTTGTTCCATATTTATAATGCTTACAATCTCTGAATTTTATTTTAACGAATTCCAAAAATTCAATTTCCATCCTAGAGATCACATGGGAAATCACAGATTGATATACTATTTCCGCTCTTTCACATCTACTGGATTAACCGTTATATGAATATAACCTTTGGATCTGATCCACTAGGTTGTCTATCCCATCATATTCAAATGTCCCTTTAATTTAAAAAAAATTATAGTTCTTTGCCTCAAATTCCTTTGAAATTTAAATATTTGAGAGTAAGAAATACACCCGCACTGAAGTGGGAAACCCTGACAATAGATATAAAGTTTGAAACACATTAATCAATTAATTTTCCCCACCATGGTCAACAATTTTATAATCGATCTGATCAACCCAATTGTCGATCAAGAATCCATCGGGCAATTAACGGTACAACATGCATAATAGATTATTCATCCGAGATCTAGTGGCTTTATCAAAATTTACAACTAATAAGAGGTCATATGTCTCTTGTACTTTTGGATTGTGCTCACATAATTTTGATGAAATCCTTGACCCCTGGATTCACACATCAAATATTTATCGGATCACTCATTATACCCCCACTGCACATGATAATTTAAAGCTACCATTAGATTGCACCGCGGTGGTCATCAAGTATTTATCAAAAGAAAACGTATGTTGGATCTTATCTCAACAAATAAACATAAAATCCTACATAGGGCACACATCCGATATCTCGACATGGGTTGGTTTTTCTTGTTGAAGATATCGCTATTGGCGAGATCACACAGTGCAAATTTTATAAGACATATCCAACATAAATAAAAGAAAAGCCAAGATACTACCGATCGTGTTTGCTGACAAGAAACTTTTCTAACCATTGGATTGTCATTCTTCCACTGCCTCTGAATGGTGCTCATCTCCAGAAATACGCAGGCGCAAACGAGTCATCCATCGAAGCTCAGATGACCCAAATATCGTGCGATAAAGTTCAAGAGTCAAAGATGACGACATCTGGTCCAAAACATTTCTAACAATTGGATTTCAAATTTGTCAATGTTACTGGGTATTTTGCTCGTCACCACGAATCCGCTGAACCAAACCGCTCGTCGATCGGAGTCTAGATGAGCATGATATGGCCTATTAAAATTCTCGTAGTTGACCATTGATGGGGCCCGCCTAGCGTCTGCAACTCGTTATCAATTGTATTGTCTTATGCAATGCGTTGATGTCATCTATGTACTGCCCTTCTCCCTACGCTAGGCTTTGTCGTGACCCTGGACCGAGGCCCTTGCCCCGCGACGTCGTTATGTGATATCCCATAGGTTCCCGTGGTGATGATCCCGATGAAACACACGGGACAGAACTCACACGATCAATGGTTGCGGAAGCATGTAGCAAATCATGTTAAGACAAATCATATGATATAAAATCAAACTTGCATAAATGAAATCATCAAGACATCAGTTTCAGAGGGAGAAATATAAGCAGGACATTTCCCCATTACATTTTAAGTTCAATGTTAGCAAAGTATGTTTAGTTTACAACCCAATAAGAGGCCAACAAAGGCCAAATACACTCCCAAAAGAATTCAAAATAAATAACCCTTAGCAAAAAGTCACGCGTCTCAAGATCCCACCCGACGTCCAGATGACGTCATTGGGTTGCCACTCGTGAACTGGGGGTGGCTCAACAGCCTCCTCCGGACGCTCCTCCTCAAAGGCAATGTTGACTGCACCAGAGCACCAAAACAACAAGGATCAAACATGATGGTTTGGAAAAAAATAAGATAATTTTCTGAATTTAAAACCAAATACAGGACTAAAATACATTTCAGATAAGCAAAACTAACATGAATACTTATAATAACATGAATAGATAACCCACATTGAGTCCATCCTTCTCTATCATACATGATGACAAGAGTAAGCAGAATAGAACAAAACAGGATCCCGTGCTACTCAAGGTAGATGGGGATCGCCGCGTCATCGGAGTAGAACATAATGTATATATATAATATTCGATTAATCTGCAGATAGTCCGAGTGTTTAAAGACCCCCAGACAGTGGATCAGACTGAATGGGCAGTCCAAGCTTAGTGGCGTTCACTTAAATTCATGAATCTACAAAATAAGGCGAAACATATACAAGAAGAATTGAAAATATGGGAAATCACTTATCAAAATAGGGCAAAGCAAGACTAATTAGAAATAACTTACGCTATAGCAAAATGAAACTTAAGACGTGATCACCTCACTAGTTCTTGGAACAATTCAAAACATGATTGATGCTTGCAAATCGTAACATGTGCAAGACGATATACATCGTGTCAAGACTGAGATTTGAAGCAAGCTTATCAAGGATATGTTAAGACCCTTCAGTCGACACTCGTCTATTTGAAAACCCAAATGTCGGAATAAAACAGATAGGTGCTCCCAAAGTTAGAAGACATTTTGAGTTCCAAATGCATAATATCAAGCTAAAAGTTCTTAAACATATTTTGGATTTCATTCCCTAAGAAAATCCCACAAAACAAGCCAAACTTGAAATTCGGTCAGCTCTCGGTCACCTGTCGGCTAGCCAAGGTGGTGCATGTCGGCTAGTCGCCAGCTAACCGCCTGGTCCTACTCAGAAAATTGTAAAATTCTAGAAATGTAACCGAACAGGTTTGGTCAACTGTCGGCTAGCCAAGGTGGTGCCAGCTGACCGCCTGGTCCCAAACAGATCATAGCATTCTGTGTTTCTAACAGCGAGTCTCGGCGACCTAGCAGTCACTTGGCGGTTAGCTGTGGCCAAATGTCAGCTAGCCACCAAGGCTGCCCAAAAAGTTTGAGCATTCTGTGTTTCTAACTGAAACTAGGTCGGTTAGCCGTCGGTCACCAGTCAGCTAGCCGCTGAGGTGACCACCAGCTACGGGAAAACCACAACGGGTTCATGGTTTTTTTTTTTTTTTTTTTTTTTTTTTTTTTTTTTGTGACCTTTCTTCAAAACAAGTAGGGTTTAGAGCAAAATAGAAATTGAGCTAAAAGAAGGCATGTAAGTCATACTAAATCATATGTATGCAAGCTTGAAAGTAGATTTCTAAAAATAAATAACCATGTTGCCATAAGCCCAAGAACAAAACTGGAAATCACATTTAAGGCTAAAATGACCTCTATACTAAATCATGAATTAGGAAAGCTAAAAAGATCACTTGCCTTATACCAAAAATGAAAATTCAACATTCCTCAAAGATCCTACCCAAAAGTGGAGCCAAGATCTACAAAAACCCTCAAAAGAACCTAAAAAACCCACACATTTGAAAACAAAGGACCCATTTCGAAAAATGGGTTTGCATGTATGAAAAACAAGATCCTTAGAAGCTAAAAGGACTCCATTGAAGAGGTGGACTGAAGCTCTTACCTAGAGGTGTCCAAACAAGAAGAAAGGAAGAAAAAGAAAAGCTTATACAGCTGAAAACGCCCAAGAAATGGGTCCAGTGGAAAGCTTGGAAGGAGAGGGAGAATATGGTGAAATCAAAGCTTCAATCCAAGTTCAAAAGGACTGTCATGCAAGGAGGAGAAGGTAGAGAGGAAAAAGACTCCCAAAGCTCTGCATGTTGAAACCCACAAAAAGTTGCAGGACTGAATGAGAGTGAGGGAGAAAGGGGTATTTGGGTTGAGTGAGTGTAGGCCCCATCAGATCTAAAACTTCAAATGGCTAAAACATGTTCTTGTGGGCCCCGGACGAGATCGACGAAGAAGGATAAAAGTATCCTTGATAAATCTAGTTTCCAAAAAGTATACTTTTGACATGGTTTTTGGATTTCGAAAATCGTGTCCAGATTTGGGCGTGAAAAGACAATTTCTACCCTTTTGGCCAAAGCACAGGTTTCTGGGCTTCGAACACTGGTAGATTGAATACACAAGTTCTATAAAATATTAAACCCATTCAAAAGAAATCAAAACCACTATTAAAATAGTCTAGGATCATCCTCCCATGCTTACACATGCACTTAGGGCATTCCTGAGCGTGTCTGACTTCAACCAATGCTCTCAAAATTTCCAAAACTATTACCAAGACTAAATCAAACTATTCTAACCCAATGATCACTAAACTCTCTTAGGACTAAAGATTCGGTTAATTAACACTAATCGAGCTAATCTCGGTCGGGGTTTGACAGGCTTGACTGCACTCGGGTTAGGTCCGCTTGATCTGGCTTGCTGCGATCATGGTTGTTGCATGCATCCCAAGGAGAAAAGGGCAGCAGATCCAGAAAACCATCTCTCTCTTGGCACAAATGATGAGGCGAGATGAGATAAATAAAAAATGAGAGTTTTTCTCTCTTAGGAGTTTCCTATCTATCCTTTAGAGGCACACTTCACGAGGCAAAATCCATCTATCATGGTTTCTCTCCACCACATGTGTATAATAAGAAGCAATATGCCCCTTTCTTCGTCTCATGTGCCCCAGAAGAAGAACTCAATCTCTTCCTCCTCCTTCGTTGTAAAGAACCAATGGAGTAGAAACTCAAAGAACCTTGCCTAGATCTTGTTGATCCGCCGCCTTATCGTAAGATCCGAACCGTCAAATGCAAACTACCTTTGCTCTAATACCATTTGAATGAACTTGCTGGTCCCAGTTATGTGTCGTAACTGAACTCCGCTGAGAACCTTCTGCGTTTTGGTTTGAGGTAGACCCGTGAACTCGCTGCGAAAGCTTTCGAATCTACTAGATGATCAAGCAAGGGTTCCCATCTCCCTTATATAGACCAATCCCTAGGAGTCATAACTACTATGGACTCTACCCCTCCTGAAATTCCACATCTCCTAACTAGCGTGGGAACTTTGCTAATTACGAGTCTGAACTTGATCCAAACTCTACCACCAAGAGTTTGATCCTTATCTGACTCAACCAGATCAAGACTTGTTGGGAGTTCATCCACGACATACCATCGGGCTCGATCTGGCATGGGCCCAATAGCAGTCGGGCCACACAATGGTCCTAACACTCTCATGGCTCGTCTTGCACTAAGGCAAAGGTATTTAGATGATGAAGGAACTGGGTTTTTGTAGATATTAAGACTTCTTCACTTGGAAAGGTTTTATGTTGATAGATGGATATATCAATTGTTACCTCTTTATGTTTTAAACTTTGATTTAGTTAATTGGATGCTAAAATGCATAGGTTTCACTGCCTGGATTTTATTTTAAGGAAAATTGTTTATGCATGCACTTCATGTTTGTGAATTTCATCTAAACTGGAGTTATTTATCGCATCTGGGCTAATTCTTGTTCTTTGCCTTTTGGGATTTCTTAGTAGACTTTGATTTAATGGATTTGCAGGTCCTTAGCGATGGAAGGTGGAGTGTGGAAATGCATTAAGGTCTTCCCTTTGGATTGGATTTGGGAAAGAGAGGAGGAAGGAAGATGAGCGGATCTGTTTTTTTCTTTTTTGTGTCTACTTAGGGTCAATATCGACCCTGACCTGTTTAGGGTAGGGTTGCTATCGACCTTGACCTGTTTAGGAGAGGGTCAATATCTACCATAGAAAAAAGTGGTAAAAAAATGGTTTTTTTGGCAAATTGTCCTATTTGGTGCAATTTCGTCTAATTTGTTCAATTTGGTCCTATGGCCACATTAAGTGTTTTTTCGGATAAAATCTTCTTATTGATTACATAGAATTGAATTCCTTAGATATGTTTAGTTGTTTTGTTACATTTTTAGATAATGTTACAAATACAATGAGATTATAAAGTTATATAAAACTTGTTTCTTTTACTTGGAAATGAGATAAATCTCTATAAAAATATATTATAATCTACAATAATTGCTAACAACTTAGTTAAGAATTTTTTTTTTTTTTCAAATACCGTCAAACAAAAAAGAAAATAACATTTCTATATCTTCATATATCCAAATGGGCATTGCAAGATATTACACCCCATTAAGCTACCACTTATCCCAAAACCAATTAGTGATGGGAAACGACACAATAATAATTTTATGGTGAGCGCAAGTGCTCGACCACAATTATGACTGCTCAGGAGTGAGGGTAGATGTTGACCTCAACAATCCCTCTCTCACCGGCACACTCGCCGCGACTCTTGCTACACTACTCACAAAATGCGTGTCCCGTGACTCGAACACCTGGCCTATCAGGTTCTGATACCACTTGTAGGATCTTACACCCCATTGAGTTACCACTTATCCCAAAACCACTGATACCACTTACGAGTGGCCTCCGTTGATTTTTCATTTGATTTTGCATTTTGTTACAATGTGGTCGAGTGTGCCCTCTTATCCCACAAAAAATGACAAGTTGGGACAAATCTGGACTTAGGCACATTCTTATTAGTTCTTGCATTCACATGTTTAGCATTTGAATTAACGAGACTACTAGATTGTAAGGCTGGCCCTTTAACAAAAACATAGATACTTGATTTCTTCAAAAAGGACAACTCCGGATTGAATCCAAGACCATTCTTTAGTTTCTCGCTCCTTTGTTACATGATTTCATCTAGAGTCATTGATCCTTTGTTCATTCGATCAAGCGAAGACTTGGCTGTTACTAATTCAGTGAGTGCCATTTTAAGATTCCCACTCACATTGTTCTTATCAGCTTTTACCATGTTGTACTCAGTTTGCAAAGTCCCCAGTTCTTTTCTGACTTTCCCACATTACACAATAGCCAGTTCATTTTCTTTTCCTGCAACAATAACAGTTTCAGATAAAATTGCACATTGGGATTCTAATTGGCTTACCTTGGCACGAGCATCATTAGGTTCAGAAGAGAAGATTGAGCTTGGAGATTTTGAACCTTTCAGTTTGTGAGATTGCTTATCATTTATACGAGACAAACGCAAGGAGTCCTTCAAAAGGTTTTTGTAAGCAACTTCAATATCCTATTCTTCATTAGAAATATCTTGAAGTTTTGACTCGTCATCCGACATGGAGTCTTTGTCAGATGACCCAAGCTCAAAAAAGGAGTCATAAAGGCAACAAATTTAGCGATTTCAGAAGGCGACTCATGTCAGACCCCGACCTAGGATTAGTGCGATCAACGATAATTAAGTGAGTGTTTAGTCATAAGTGGTTTTAGTGTTCATTGGGTTAGAATACGGTTCAATTTAGTATTGGGATTAGCTTTGGGAATTTTGAGAACGTTTTGTGTTAGTCAGACACGCTCAGGGGTGCCCTGAGTGCACGTATAAACTTGAGATGATGATTTTGGATTTTTGATTTAAATTGTGATTTCAATCTCTTTTGAATGATTTTATTTTATTTTACAACTTTCATTTTCAGCTCATCTGTGTTTGAAGCCCAGAAACCCAAGTTTTGGCCCAAAAGAGGTAAAAATGTCTTTTCACAACCAAAACTGGACACAAATTTTGAAATCTCGAAACTATGCTAAATTTATACTTTTTAGAAACTAGATTTTTCGATGATAATTTTTGTCTTCTTTGTCATTTTTGTTCGGGGCCTACAAGTCAATGTTTTAACCATCTCAAGCTTTAGCCTAAATGGGGCCCACAAACCCACTCAAGTTAAGCCTTCTTCTCCCTCATTCACGTTTCAAACTTGGAAATCCTGCAACTAAGTTCAAGAGAAAGCTGAGAGAGAGTTTCTTCTTCTCTGATTTTCTCTCCTTGCATGCCATAGCTAGAGGCTTTGAAATGAAAATCTAAAGATATATTCTTCCTCCTCTTATCCCTAGCTTTTCATTGATACACTTTTCTTGGAGATTCCAGCTGGGTTACCCTTCCTTCTCCCTCATTTCTTCTTATTAGACTAGCTCCAGGTAATGGTTCTTCTCCTTCTCTTCAATG
Source organism: Persea americana (assembly GCA_029852735.1). NCBI lineage: Eukaryota > Viridiplantae > Streptophyta > Magnoliopsida > Laurales > Lauraceae > Persea > Persea americana. The sequence goes on from CM056816.1 coordinate 25,068,475, forward strand.
GATTTTTCTTAGGCCCTTAGGACCTTGTTTTAGTCACATGCAAGCCCAATTTCGAAATGGGGTTTTGTTTTCAATTTGTGTTGGAGTTTGAGATGTGTTTTTGGGGCTTCTTTGTAGAGCTCGGTTCAGCTGTAGGAAGGGAGGTTTGACGAGTCTTTGCTTTGCATTTTGGATAGCACATTGGTGAAGGCAAGTAATCTTTATGGACTTCTATTACATGAGCATTATAGTTTGCATTTTACTTTTAAAAGTGCGTGAATCTTGTTAATGAGTTATGCTATTATGTTGTTGTTAAAAATGCTCCATCATTGGTTTTAATTTCCTCTACTAACTTGTATGTTATTTGTTTTCTAAGTATAGGGATTTTATTAGAGATGAGAAATACATGTCTTGTTATGAATGGGACTAGTTTTGATAAAAAGAAGGGGGAATTGTGTAGATGAATGATTTGATTTCAATATGAATGGTTGTATTGTATGGAAATTTCCCTTGGAGAGCATGGAGGCTCAGGGAATGTGCAGGGATTTGACTAAGGAATAAAAGAAGGTATAATGAGTGAAAAAATGTGAAAAATCTGAATTGAACCGGACCTGTTGCAGATGGGCGGTCAGTTGGCGGCTAGCCGACAGTTGACCAGCGGCCAGCCACCCCTGTGTCGGTTAGCATAACAGCAACCAAATTTCTGCACAGGGTGTGGTCGGCCCGCAGTCGATCAGTGGGAGGCTAGCCGACCAACGCAAAAATTTGAAAAAGTAGTATTGTTCTGATCAGTCGGTCAGTGGTCGGTCAGCCACCAGGTAGCCGCTTGCTGACCGAGTGTTTAGAGGGGGGGATTTTTGGAAGTTTTCGACGGGAATGAAAACTTGAATACGTTAAGAGGCTTTTAGCATGATATTGTGTGCTTGAAACTTAAAATGTTGATTAACTTCGAGAGCAGCAATTCGTTTTTAATTCCAACATTTGGAATTACAAGTTTTGTATTTTGTACCTGTTTCGATTTACAAGTACAAGCTTCGTTTTGGAATTGTTTCAAGAACTAGTAAGGGGATCACTTCTTTTGCTCGATGACTATAGCTCATGCTATCTTGCCTAGTCTTGCTTTGCTTCATTTCGACTAGTGATCTTCCCTTAATTTTCGATCCGTTTTGTATATGTATCGCTTTGTTTTGTGCATTCATGAATTTCGTTTAATACCACTGACTTTGGGCTGCCCCTTTAGTCTGATCCACTGTCCGGGGTCCTTAAGCATGTGAACTATCTGCAAATTAGTCATGTATTATATTACACATCGTGCGTGTTCCGGTTCAGCGGCCGGCCTCCCCGTCTACCTTGTGTGGCGTGGGATTGTGTTTTGCGTGTCGTGCTTTGCGTGTCGTGCTTACTCTTGTCACCATGTATGACAGAGAAAGGATGGGCTCATTGTGGATTTGCGAATCATGATATTTTTCTTGTAATCATGCTAGTCTTGTCTTGCATATTATTTAAGTTTTGCTTCAAATTCATTAAATGGTTTTGAGAATTGTTCTTTCAAAATTTAAATTTATTTATATTCAATGTCTAAATTGATCACCTACCAAACCGTCGTGTCTAACCCTTTTATTTTTGGTACTCAGATGCAGGCGTAGGTGCCCTTGAGGCGGAGCGCCAGGAGGAGGCTGTTGAGCCGCTCCCAGGCTATGAGTGGCAACCTGACAATGTCATCTAGACGTCGGGTGGGGACTTGAGTTGCGACGCACTTGGATTGGGTTTCATGTTTCGGTTTATTTTGGAGATGTATTGGCCTCTGTTGGCCTCTCTTACTTTGGGAATGTAAACTTAAAACTTAATTTACTTTTGTGATCTTGAAAATTGGAATTTAAATTATGGTAATGTTATGCTACATTTCTCCCTCTGAATGTATATGTCCTTTGAATTATATAACTTATGCCTCTTGGAAATATTTGATTTACCTTGATAAGCCTTGATATGATTACACGCTTCCGCATAATCATCGATCTTGTGAGATTATTTCGTGTTTGTTTTGGGAATCCTCACCACGGAAACCTGTGGGATAATTAAATCACATATCAGTCGCGGTCCCAGATCTCGGTCCGGGGTCACGACAACTCAGATTCACTATTTTCATTCTCGGAATCATTCTTCCCAAGAGACATTCAAAGCCTTTCCTTTGTTTCTTTCCAACCAATTAGCACATTTAGAAGCAGGGTGGCCAAAACCTTGACATTCAAAGCATTGAATAGGTTAAGGAGCATTTTTAGAGGGTTTTTTTTATTGTTCTTTGGCACACCCTTTGGCTTGTTAAAGCTCTTGTTTTTAGGAAATTCCTTTTTAAGATTTAGTTTGTTGTTTTTTAGAAATTTCTTGAATTTTTTGACAAAAAGAGCCTCAAGTTCTACATCGTCGGAATCATTATCAGGCCCATCATTAGATCCATCATCAAATGCCTTAGACAACATGAGAGCAGTACCCTTAGTTCTCTTATGTGAACAATGATTTGCTTCAAAAGTTTGCAAGTTTCCACTAGTTCTTCAACAGGGGGTTCATTGAGATTTGTATGTTCTTCAATAGCAATCACTTTCGACTGAAATCTTTCGGGCAATGACCGACTAATTTTCTTAACCACTTTTTGGTCTAGAATGGGTTCACCCAAATTGAAACTAGTATTTACTTTGTGACTGAGTTTGGAATTGAACTCATCGAAGGTCTCTCCGTCTTTCATACAAATGGTCTCAAAGGCAATGATCAAATTTTGAATTTTAGTCTACCTCACTATGTCAATGCCTTCATGCACTGTTTTCAAGAGATCCCATGCCTCTTTCGTAGTCTTACAAGTGGCGATTCTGCATTCTGAGTATGTCATGCCATTATATATAGCATTAATAGCTCTATTATTCCAATGGGCCTGATTCTCTTCTCCTTGGTTTGTGAGTGCTTTTCCCCTTCAACAACCACAGTTGGTGATTTATAACCATTCCCAGTTGTTTGCCAAATATCATGGTTAAGAGAGTGCAAAAACACAGTCATTCTTATCTTCCAGTAAGCACAATTGCCACTACCCTCAAGTAAAGGTGGATTGGTGGTAGAAGTCCCTTCCCTATTGAATTCCATAGGTCAAAAATGAGAGGATCGCATGGTAGAATTGTGCAACTTGCTCTGATACCACGTGAAGGTTTGATTGATCCTATATCAACCTTCTATTTAATCCATAACGCATGCTAAGGTCATTTCTCAGATTATAATATTAATTTCAATCCCAATTAATTAATCTAACCAATTAACCTAAGTCCAAATAAAAATCAATCACCACAAAAGAGAGGAGGCATAAGATTTTTTCGTGGAAAACCTTACTTGAGAAAAAACCACGGGTGATAGAAACCACAGAAAAACAAAGCATTATAAATTGAAGATTACAAGTGAACTCACTAGACCTTTGACACAGTTGGAAATCAACCTAAAGGACTGCGAAGAACTTGTCGCCGACCTTGAATGCTCCTTCAAGGTGCTGGAAAGAAGAAGAAAGGAGAAGAAAATTTCATCACAGTCTCCCTTGCAAAGATAAGCCCACAAAATATCTCTAGACAGATACTTGATGCTTGAGAGAAAATTGATGGCTCAAGTAAATTCTGTTGTGGCTGCAAGGGGTCTATAAATAGCCCAAGGTTCGTGCACAAAACTTTAGGAATTGCAATTAGACTCTAAGAAAGAGTTTGAAACAGAACATCACAAACAGAGTCCGGACCCTGCTCGCTATAGCGAGCAAGTGTTCTACTCCTATGCCAGATTCATGGCTTGCTCAGGTTCGCTATAGCGAGCTTGCATTTTGGACAAAAGCTCGGTGGCGCGATTGCAATTGCAGGTTGGACTCTTTAAACGTCTTCAAACCTCATTTAAAGTGTCCAGAAGTCGTCTTCTACTGTCAAAAGGTTTCTTCAAGTCCCTTTTTAAAAGAAATAAAAAAATACAACTCAATTAGGACTTGACTTTTGTTCAAACTAGGAGAATTAGTCAACTAGAATTCTAACAGGCCCATAGCTGGAAACGCCTTAGGAAAGCTATTCCAATAAGATATGTTCTCAATTCTAAATTGACCAATTGTAATGGCTCGGTGCCATATCTGTTTTGCATGGGATGAATCAGTCGAACATGCCCTATTCAATTATGACCATGCTAGTGCAATTTGATTTAGATCTCAGTTTGGTCTATGCTCCCATGCATACCTAATCATGCTATTTTTTGGATGGTGGAAAGATTTCCTTGAAAATGGTTAGCCGAACCTTCCGGTTAACGACCATTTCTCCAAAGCATAGGCTATTTAGAAAGCTAGAAATAATTTCATATTCAAGGGTATGGAGTTGAATCCTGATAGCATCTTTGAAAAAGCCAAAAGTGTGTTAATTTTGCCTCCTAGTTATAAAATAAAGGGGATTTAACGGCAAAAACCCTCTTAAACGAGCATTTGTTTAATTTGTGCCCAATAAAAATCGGCAGACGGATGCGGCCCTAAATTTATGTTTCTCTTTTTTTTTTTTTTTGTCTTTTAGCACTATAGTCGATATCGACTATCCCTGTGTGTCAACTAAAGACCGAAACCCCTTTATTCCTCGTTCGTCTTCTTCCTCTTTTCCTCCTTTTCCCATTTCTACTTCCCCTTGTCGTTGCCTACACCCCCCCTCATCCCCAATCAGTGTTGGTTGAAATTCAATAAGGACATTCTTTTCATAAATGAGTTAAAGAAGCCAAATCTTGGATTTTTCAGCTTCGAAAAGGAAGATGATTGCGTTTCAAAACAGAGATTTGGTTCAAGAAGAAGAGCTGTTGTTCTGGAAGGTACGTTCAGGAAGCTGAGATTAGAACTACGACGTGGGGTTTTGGGGGCTGAATGGAAGTCGAAAAGACGAGATTTTGTTGGGTTTGAATCGAAGAAGGGTAAAAGGTAAGGATTTTTACAGACATTACTTAGAAAGTTGGGGTTTTTAAAGATGGGTTTTCATCTTTTGGGTTGTAGATGAGTTTGGGCTATCAATATTTTAAGCTGGTAGCATTTTTCGTGGATGTAGTTATTGGAATGAAAGGCTCTTGTTTTCTTTCAGAGGCTCGTGGAGATGTGTTTTTCCCATTGCAATGAGATGTAAGGAATCAAGTAGAAAGATGAATGGAATGCAAGTTTGGAGTCCTCAAACCGATCATTCAACTATAACCATATCAAGCTAGAGGGGTCTTCAAAATAAAGCCTTGAGAGAGAGAAGTAAGAAATTTGGAGATGACCTAAAAGAGAAATACAGTGGAATCTTGTAAGAAATTTGGAGAAGTAATGAGCCACAAATCTATGTTGGGGTAGCTTTCATGAAGGTGTTCGATGAAATGACGAAGAGAAAGAAGAATGAAATTTCACACTCATTTCTCTTATTTTTCTCATGGGAAAGAAGTCTGCTGCTATTGTGGGGTTTGTCATTCCTTGGTTTTTCTCACTAGGAGATATTGGAGGAGAGGAATTAGAGAACATGGGTGAGGTTTATATTCCTTGGTTTTTGTAACTTTCAAACATATTTCATGTATATATTTTTTGAAATGTAAGGTCAATATACAATGAACTCGTGATGTTGTGAATGGTTTCCCCCTATTTGAGGTGTTTGCAATGTGTTTGAGGTGTTTGAGATGTGTTTGAGATGTCCAAACTCTTGAGCTTTTGAATTGTATGAGTGAAGGGCCGAAACATTCCCCACCAAAACTCTCTATTATGATGTCCAATGATGAAATTGGTATTGGTTGAATCGGTGTCGGGTGAAACCTTCCCTACCAAAACTATATACTAATGTTTCCCCCATTACTTTCATGTAGTATCCATCTTCATTAATATCTGTAGCATTGTGTTTTATTAACAAACATCTCTTTCATGTAGAGAGGATGAACTAGAGGTTGAATCTTCCTGAGTTGTTGAACCTACCGGTTTGATACAATTTTCTTAGCTGGTTAGTAGATGTTTGGGGAAGATTTTTGGGGCAGTAGACGGAGACGGAGAGGCTAAACAAAGGCACTTACTTTCTTTACTTCGTAATTGAAATTGTGGAACTTGTAGGTAGTGGTTGTGGAACTTCTATGGTTTTGGGTAGTTGGATTTATATTGTGGAACTTCATGTACCATTATTTGAAATTGAATGGTTTGTTAATGTATGGTTGTTAATTGGATGTGTGAATGAAATGTACCAATGTATTCGGAACAATGTTTAGTACAATGGAATGTACCATTGTTTGGTTTGTTTAACATGACTAATAGTTGATATCGACTATTTAGCTGAAGCCTAAAAAACACAATCATATTCGATATCGACTATTTAGCTGAAACCTAAAATACACAGGAATAGTCGATATTGACTATTACAATAGCTGATATCGACTATTTAGCTGAAACATAAAAAATACAGTCATAGTCGATATTGACTATTTAACTGAAACACAAAAAATACAGTCAGAATCGATATCGACTATTTAACTGAAACATAAAAAATATAGTGCTATATTAACTTACTAAGTGTAGCTCTAGATGGGGTTAGCTAATCATTCTCAATAGTAAAAGTGGAAAAAACAAAAACATCAATAATGGGACAATACAAACAATCATTATATTCTCATAGATAAGTTTTTAACAACATATAACCCCAAAAAAGGGAGATCCTTACAAAGGGAATAGTATGTTTAACACTTGTGCACTTCCAAAAAATTCTTCAACAAAATGTGCAAGCCATCATGGCTACATCTTCTATTAATCACATTAACACCAAATATTAACACCAAACAAAATGGACATGATGACATTAACACGTGCATCCCCCTTCCAAAAAACCTCTTCCATGTGAAAATTACATTGTCTAGACCGCTGCATCTTTTATCACATTAACACCAAATATTAACACCAACCAAAGAGGAGTTCACATTAACTCTTGCATCCCCCTTCCAAAAAATGCTTCAGTAGACTGCACACTATCCAGAACGGCTGCATCTTCTAACGTTAATACCGAATATTAACACCAACCAAAAAGGAATTCATATTGACTCTAACATCACCCTTCCAAAAAATGCTTTAGGAGACATTATACACTATCAAGACAGCTGCATCTTCTATCATATTAACACCAAATATTAACACCAACCAAAGAGGAGTTCCCATTAACTCTTGCATCCCCCTTCCAAAAATGCTTCCACCAATTCAACCAATACCAATTTCATCCTTGGACGTCATAGTAGAGAGTTTTGGTGGGGAATGTTTCGACCCTTCACTTAGACATTTCAAAAGCTCAAGAGTTCGGACACCTCAAACACATTTCAAACACCTCAAATACATTTCAAACACCTCAAATAGGGGGAAACCATTCACAACATAACAAGTTCTTTGTGTCTTGACCTTACATTTCAAAAAATATATACATGAAATATGTTTAAAAGTTACAAAAATCAAGGAATGAAAACCCCACCCATGTTCTCTAATTCCTCTCCTCCAATATCTCCTAGTGAGAAAAATCAAAGAATGACAAACCCCACGACAGCAGCAGACTTCTTTCCCATGAGAAAAATAAGAGAAATGAGTGTGAAATTTCATTCTCCGTTCTTTTCGTCATTTCATCGAACACATTCATGAAAACTACCCCAACATAGATTTGTGGCTCATTGCTTCTCCAAATTTCTTACAAGATTCCACTGTATTTCTCTTCTAGGTCTTCTCCAAATTTCTTACGTCTCTCTCTCAAGGGCTTTATTTTGAAGACCCCACTAGCTTGATATGGTTACAATTAAATGATCTGTTTGAGGACTCTGAACTTGCATTCCATTCATCTTTCTACTTGATTCCTTGTATCTCATTGCAATGGGGAAAACACATCTCCACAAGCCTCTGAAAGAAAACAAAAGCCTTTCATTCCAATAACTACATCCACGATAAACGCTACCCGCTTAAAATACTAATTGCCCAAACTCAGCTACAACCCAAAAGATGAAAACTCATCTCCAAAAACCCCAACTTTCTAAGTAATGTCTGTATAAATCCTTACCTTTTACCCTTCTACAATTCAAACCCAATAAAATCCCCTCTTTTCGACTTCCATTCACCCCCCGAAACCCCACGTCGCAGTTCTAATCCCATCTTCCTAAGCGTCCCTTCCAAAACAGCAGCTATTCTTCGGGAACCCAATCTCCATTTGTAAACGCAATCATCTTCCTCTTCGAAGCTAAAAAATCCAAGATTTGGCTTCTTTAATTTATTTGTGAAAAGAATGTCCTTATTGAATTTCAATCAACACTGATTGGGGATGATGGGGGTATATGCAACGACAAGGGGAAATAGAAATGGGAAATGGAGGGAAAAAGGAAGAAGACAATCGGGGAATAAAGGGGTTTTGGTCTTTAGTTGACACACAGGATAGTCGTTATCGACTATAGTGCTAAAAGACAAAAAAAAAAAAAAAAAAAAAAAAAGGAAACATAAATTCAGGGCCACATCCGTCTGCCGATTTTTATTGGGCACAAATTAAACAAATGCCCGTTTAAGAGGGTTTTTGCCGTTAAATCCCCTAAAATAAAAGATAAGAATGGAACCCCTAGGAAGGGACCCTAGCTCTAGTGAGAGGATTAAAAAAGATGTTTTAAGGATTTCCAACATTGTGTTTAAGGAATCGGATGGGAAAGCTATGTATGGGTATTTTCTATGGTTTAATGGATTGATAAATTTGTGCAGGAGGCATTAGGGGAGAAAGGGTTGTCTCCTCGAAGGATTTTGTAACAAGGTGATAGGAGACAGCCCCACAAGCCTAACATAAGCTAGGTTGTGTAAGAAGTCTCACAAGTGCTTGTTATTGTGATAGGCTGATTTGGAGTAAATTACATGAAATCATTTGAATAGGGCAAGATTGGGCAAGAGATATCTTATTTAGTGAGATACTAATCCAAAATGTAAGGGTAGAGTGATTTAGTTTTAGCTTGCATATTTAGTAGAGAATATTGGATGGAAACAGTGGGAGAAAATTATCACAAATTGTGCTTGTGCTGTCCAACCTCGAATTGGATGATCCTTTACAAACCTCTTTCTTTCCTCTTTCTTTTACAAGAAAAAAGTAGGATGAAGTGTAGTATAATAAAATTATGACTAGTGTTTTTTTATCTTAACCTCTACGTTTCATTTTATTGAATATACCTTAGCTTTACCTTTCCATGATATGACATCCAACTCACCTTTCCATGATTAGAGGTGAGAGTGCATGAGTTGTTTATCTTTCCTTCACCTAGCAAAAGAAAAGAAAAAAAGAAAACAAAATCTACAAAAAAGAAGAAAAAAACTCTCAAGCACTGTAAATTATTTCCTTCACGTTTATCTAACAAATCAGAGTAACAAATTACAAATGGCATAACATTTGAACATGTTCATATTTCACCATAATACACACAGGCAAATTTGAATAATATATAAAAGTATCTGTAATGACATCAACGAGGCGCAATGGTGGGGATAACACCACTTAGAAGATCGCTACCAGAGACATCAGATGACACAAATGGGTTGGCTGCTGTTGAGGAGGTTGGAGGCGTCATAGTCTTCCCAGGATTGGAGGAAATAGATTCTGATGGCACGCTATCAGATTCTGGTGTCATACGCCATATGTTCTCCAGCTCTCTGACCACCTCAGCCATTGAAGGTCGGTTTTCTGTCTCATCCTGGCAGCATCTGAGAGCCAACGATACAAACTGCTCAACACATTCAGAAGGGTAGGAGCCCATCTTGTCGTCTACCATGGAGAACATCATACCGGATTGATATGCCACGTTCACCTGGGATCGAAGAACACATTTGCAAAATGCTAATAAAAACATATGTAAAAGAATCCTTGAAACAGCATATCTAAAACACACGAAAGAAACAGTTCTGGCATTGTGAATTGGGACTCATGTATATATTTACATGAAGGAATATTTTCTCCGATGAGAATCCCACAGCCTTTAGTTTAGAGTGGTCATGCATGCATTGGTAAATACACACAACACACACCACACACACACACACACACACACACACAAATATGTAGTCTATCATGCAAAAGGTTAAAAAAAATGCATTATCACACCAAGAGAATCCTATTCTTTGCATAAATGTCCATCCAATGATATGTGGCCATCGCATTGAGAACTGCACACATTCTTGCATGAATGTTGTGTATTTATGCTGCTTGCATACATAAAGGAACAGCATTGCATGCTGCGGATGTTCCTACATACACACATACCATTCTAGGTGCAGATCTATACATAGACAAACAAGTATGGATATGGTGATCGTAAGTATGGATAGGTGCATGCATGGTATTGGTGATGTGTGGATATGGCTTATGGACATCATGATGATATCCCACTTAATCATCAACAAATTCATTGTTAAACAGTATTACGCCCTTATGGTAACAGCTTGATCACAGTTTTTAAGTAATAACCTTGTCAGGCATATAGTGATCCGCAGGACTAGTGGATAAATATTTTTCTTTCTTGATGAATCTCTACAGTTTCTGTGATTACACAGTGGCTATAGTAGCATTGCTGTCGATGTTGAGATGGGAGATATTTCTTAGATGGGCATAGAAGAGATTACCTCTCGAACAATGTTTTTCCCATGAGAAATTGGATGCATCCCTGTCAAGAGCTCCAGAAATACAACTCCGAGACTATAAACATCACTTTTGTCTGTCAACTTGTGAGTCAGGAAATATTCTGGATCAAGATAGCCCTGTGAGAAAATGCAATTTCCAGGTGAAGAGTCAGTGCTAATAGTCTGAGGTTACGAGTCGGTGGTATAAGCTGAAAAATAACACAAGTTCTATCTACAGATATAATCAGTTAGCTCTTCTATCACTTCTTGCAATTACCACTTTCCCAATGATTGAATCGCTTCAATTATTTATCTAAATTCTGCTCAATACAAAAACCAAATTTCTGCACAGCATACCAAGCTATATAAATAAATGGCCCTTAATGTTCACAATATCCTTAGGCTATGAGATTGTACTAGTGGGCACTGTCCTTGGTTCCAAAGGCTAATGGACCATGCTCTAACAAATTTTCCTAATTGGCCAATCCCATTCGTTTTCTTCTTCTTCTTCTTCAAGAAAGAGGTAAGAGCTGCCATGCAATAGAACAGGCCAAGAATCTTCTTCACTTCCTCTATTAGAAGCATTAGTTAACTTTCTTTTAGTCTATTTTATGTCAAAAATTAAGGATTTTAATTTGGAATTTTAAGGTCTATTTGATTGATTCATTTTATCTGGACTCAGACATTTTATTTTAATAAGTGGAATTGTTAAGATAAATGCTCAATTTATTATGCAAGTTTGATTTGACCGATATATGTGAGCATGATTCTCATTGCACGCCCCGGGTTCTCAGTCGTGACAAGGCGTTGGTATTAAGCAATATCAACATGACAATAAAATCAAAGTGGGGAAGCAGGAAAGAGGAAAAGAACACACTTAGAGCTGAAACTTACAGGTGTGCCCTTCACAACAGTTGATATATGACCAGGCGTTATCCCTTCGACATCTGGAACAGGGGCAAGGCGTGAGAGTCCAAAATCAGCAACTTTAGCAGTAAACTTGGCATCTAGTAGGATATTGGTAGCTTTGATATCTCGATGGAAAATGGGGGGATCCGCTTCAGTATGGAGGTAGAGGATGCCCTTTGCTGAACCTATTGCAAGGCGCACCCTCAATGCAAAATTCATAGGTTCTTTTGCTTTAACTGTCATGTCAAAACACACCAAGAAATCAAAGATGAAAATCAATTTTGTAAGAGGCATAAAGATAAAGGTCTATTAAATTTTTAAAGAAACATAGGTAAATAAACAAATACAAGCATACAAGTATTTATGATAAAGTGACAGCACAAGGCTGATATTTCATTTGTCCATGATCGATTAGGAATTTAATATTATCTATTTGGGTATATTAGTTATTCCAACATGGTTTTCTAAAATATTTAGAGAGCCATTGAAAGAATATAAAAAGGCTTACCAGAAAGGTGATCCCTTAGAGTTCCATTTGGCATGAACTCGTAAACCAACATCTGCACACACATCAACAATGACATAAGAAGTTTATTCTTCCCCACCAAACTAGAACCACAGTAAATGACAGGAATGAAGATGTACATTGGCATATCTGATTGTATGGACAGTCTGCCTGATTCCTCAGATACCAATATAATCAGCAACAGTTGCAATGAGTAGTAGCAGTAGGTGTATAAACAATAATAAGCAGGACAAAATGTAGCTCCCAAATCAATAATCCTATTCAAAATACTACCAGTTTGGCATAAGCCTATCGACTATTACAGGAATAACCATACAAACAAGCGGTTCTCTTTTCTGAGTTGTACCTTATTTCTCTTTAATGAAATTTTACTGTTACCAATCAAAAAATAAATTAAAAAACAAGTGGTTTGCTATGCTTGAGGTGCAGCCGTAACATTAAATGCAGATTGATTATTCATCAATGTATTTGCAGTTGCAATTATGGTGATATGGACTTCCAAATAACTATCGTAACATGGATGCAAGTCATTTTGATATAATTTTGTGGGTAAACAGGTGCATGCAATAACCATCAGCAGCCACAACTATTAACCATAGATGCAAGGAAACAGTTGGAACCCTTCATTTATGCTAGAGAGATTTTTAGACCTCAAGAGATGGGACCCAATGCTTTAGTAGCATTGTGTGCACAACAGCCCAAGTCCAAAGAGGACATGCGCATGAGTTTCAAGGAGGATTCTTGGTCTACACAACTTCCTAGGCAGCCACAAAAGCCTTAGCTGATTCTTTTTAAACCCTATTCCCACTTTCCTCTCTTATTTTCATCTCTTGGCAATCCTATTCTCTAGAAAGCCCTAAACCCAGTGAGAACGTGAAGAGATTTGAGAAGACTTGAAGGAGAAGAAGAGAACCGGCAAGTTAGAGTAGCAATTGATGTCATTTAGCAATCCTCAAGTTGCTAGAGCCACCATAGCCTGTATGACGTGGGTAGATGCACTAATCTACTCGTCTTCTTATTAGATTTGTGATTGTCTGACCTCGGGCTTGGATGAAAGAATGATGAACATTGCTTATGAATTGATAGAGAATGAAGATGAATGCAAAACCTCATGGCTGAATTAGAATTGGGTTCCAACCAAATGGCCGAACCCCACTTGGGGTTTTGGTTTGGCCACACCCTAAAGAGGAACCCCTTCATGAATTTCCATGGTGGCCAAACCCTAGGGGATGGTGTTTCGTTGATTTTGATTTATGGCATGATAGATTATTAGGGTTTTATATACGTAAGGTTTAATTCTCTAAGTATTGATGAATTATGTTGTCTTCTTGTTCAATTTTGGTGAATTGTGGGTTGATGGTAATTATATTAATGGTCTGTGGAATCTTTAAATGAGGATTGATGTGTAAATCAGGTTAGCCGACTGCGTTATGGTGAGTTGATGTGGCCTGAAACTCATACATGGGATTTGGAAACTAGCCAAACCCTAGTTCGGGTTTATAGAAGTAGTCAACTACATGGGAGCCATTCATGGTTGAGTGTATGATGTTTAAATCCTAATATTGATGATGTATATTTGATGTGCTGTCCTATTGAGGAATCATGAAGTTCGGATTGATCACAAGCATAGAATGAAGGAAACCTGGCTGAGTTTCCATCTTATGTGCCAAGATCATCAAACCCCAAATTTTGGAGATATAACTAGGCAAGGGGAGCGAACTAGGAAAGAGTATATCAGATGATCCTGTTGTTGCCAAACAATTGATCAGATGAGGTCTTCTATGTTTTGGACACTAGTGTAGGGGCTTGACAAGCCTAGCTAACTAGTGAAGCAAGGCCCCAGGGGCTGGTGCTAGCACTGAAACTGAGAAAAGACAAGAAAAAAGGAATAGAAGATGGAAGAGGAAGATGAGTAGAACTGAAGGAACCACATTTCTGAGAGGCATCACTCTGATACCATGTTAACAGGAAACCCCTCGCACCCCACCACGAAAAAAAGGAGAAAAAATATGGAGGGAAAAAATAATCTCATAATCAATATGATTAAGTTTTATTAGCATACATTTATCATATTACAAAACACACCTTTGACATGAGAACAAGTAGAAAAAAGGACACAAAACCAAGCATAAATATAAACTTCCTAGTTTACCGCAACCTATGGCGATATCCATTCCAGTTTAAACCATAGAACTATAATAAGTTGTGGAGGTTCACACAGGTCATTCTTTTTCCTTTTTTTTTTTTAATTTTATATCTTGGGACGCATTAAGCCTCTTGCCATCTGTGGAGTGGAGAAAATTTTCTCCATGTCTTTGGGGTTCCTTCACTAGTAGAACTCCTGAATTAAGAGAGTTTTTCCTCCCCAACCGCAGGGATTCTAGCACAGCTTCGTCTTCTTCAATGGTCTTTTCATGTTAGTCAACTCGTACTTTTGCCTACAACTAAAAACTAAACAGCTGAATCCTAAATCTTATTAACAAAAGGCAACTAAGAAAGCCAAATTGCTCAAATGGTACAGAAACATGAGACAGTATACCTGTTCGCCTTCTTCAATGCAATATCCTAACAGGGATACCAGATTACGATGATGCAATCTTGACAACAATTCTATTTCTGTGAAGAACTCCTTTTGACCTTGTAGAGATCCTTCTTGTGCACGCTTTATGGCAACAACTGTACCATCAGCTAGGATGCCTTTATATACCTTCCCATAGCCTCCTTGTCCAACTAGAGTGGAGTTGCTAAAATTGTTTGTAGCCAATGCCATTTCATCAAAACTGAAGTCTTTGACACCTTCAATTTTGATGGGTATTTTCGATACTGCAAAATGAGTAAAATCAAGATGGTTACAGCACTGTAGCCAAGATTTTGATGTACTAATCAGCCATGGCAGTAAATCTCTTCCTTTACAACCTATTTAAAAAGTAACAACACAGAAAACCATTAACCATAGATTACTTTATAAGGTGTATTGGAGAAAGACACACAAAACTCATTTTTTAAGAGAAGAAATGAATATTGAGCCATACATAAATGAGCTGTGTTTAATGGGGGATTTGAAGGTGACAGTAGTTTACAAATGTCATTTAGTGACAATTCCGGGGAAGCCAAAACAGGAGTGAGAGCAGGGCTGTAAGAGTCCAAAGCTGGATTGGAACAGGGACTAATACCACAAGTGGAAGTGGCCTACAACTAAGGTGTAGAGTGGAATTTCAAGAAATAAATTAGAGAGTTTTTGTCTATATCAGTCTAAGCTTTAGAAAGCCTCCCTTTCCGTGGGGAAAAAGCATGATGAGTAAATTAGCAGGCAGGCACCAACAAACCAATGCAAAGAATAAGTTCTCTGTTCTAGAGATAAACCACCAATAAGCCTGGTTTAAAGAATAGGAGTAAGAAAAGCTAATTTCTTTGTAAGACCAAAATAATTTTCATAACTACTTTCAAAATGATATACCAAGGTTTGCGATGGAAACAAGAAATGCCATTTTTGTAGGAGGCTGATCATCATGAACATTGGCACAGATATAGATGCTTCAAAATGGCACAGATATAAGTGTGCAACAGTTACAGAATAGCTTACTGTGTTCTCCATAAAAAGGTGATTGCATTTAGAAACAAACCTGTGGGGAAACTTAATCAGTTACCACAATACATTTAAGAATGATATCCCAAGGTTTGTGATTGAAACAGGAAGTACTTAGTTCTCGTAGGAGGCTGATTATCATTAACAATGCTATGATAAGTTTTTCCACTAAAAAATTATAATTGAGATGCAAAGTAAATAGGAAGAAGCATGGGCTATTGTGCTGGTATCTTTGAGTTCCTCAATGATAACAAGTACATCAAAAAATTTATGTTCGATAGTTTCCATAAAACTTACATTCACGCTTTCTTGAAATCATATGGTGGTATTTTGTACGCCTTTTGAAGATAATAATTGAAATGATCGCAGATATCATAACTGCACCAGCAACTGCCCCCAGTACAATGCCAGCCAAAACACCCCCTCTTATTCCTGACGCTGAGGACACTGGATTCACTGTAACAAAAAAAAAAAAAAAAGGAGAAACCCAAAGGAAAAATAATCACAAACCAGACCAACTAGTTTGTGCAAACTTCAAATAACGAACAAGACAAATCATTTCAATCACTGGTTATATACAAGCTATCTTACAGATAATATCATGCTTCCAATACAATAAATAAAATAAATAAAACAAAAAAGAACGATGACAATATTTTACAGGATGGATTTGAAAATCCACATTTTAAATAAAAGGAAAGACAGTGATGAGTCCACGAAATTGCATCATATTATGATTATTTCAATTCATTTTATGGACTTATGTATGATAAATTCATCAAATTGCATTGAATTTCATAAAATCTTGCATTTGATCATTTAAGGTTGAATTTAAGTCAAAATCATTCAAAAATTCAGAAGATTGCATGTTTTATTGAAATTATTCTTTTTGAATTATCCTACTATTGCCGTTTAATCTAAATTCACACCTAAACATGCATGATTTCTTTGCAATGTTGTGTAGTTCATGAAATTTCAGTCAACGTGAAATATTTATACGCATGCATACGATGTGAATCAGGCCCCTTGCATTGCATTATTCTTTTCCTCGCAAAAATTATTCCTTTGATTTTGTTTCAATCTTCGGTGCAGGAAAAACAAGAATTTCAGGGCCCGCGTTGAAGAGAAATTGAGAGAAGAGAAACGGAAGAAAAATTGAAGAAGAAGCCACCATGGGACCCACTATCCTTGGGCATGAATCCCAAGGTGGAGGGACGGCCAAGGTGGGGTGCACAAGAGTTGTAAAATTCAGAAATTCTCCTCCTTTGGTGTCCAAAGAGACTTTGAAATTCAAATTCAGATTTAAGGCCAAGAAAGGAAAGAGGATTTTGAGTCTAGTGGAGCAAGAAAATAAAGAAGGAAATAAGAGAAGAAAGGGACGTGAAGTAGCCAAGAAAATTAAGGAGGAAACAGCATAGAAAATCCCTAGAAACTCTGCTAAACTTGCCATAAACTTATCCTAGCTTGAAGACTAAGCAAAGAACCTTCTCAAATTACAATTCCTTGCAACCCAAGGCTTTGCAAAGATTATAAAAAGGGATTGGGGACTATCCACGTCACTATTCACAGACCTATTTTTTTCCACCCTCTTCCACCCTTCTCCAGCTCTCTTTCTACCATTGTACCTCACCCAAAGGGGCACCTACTTGGCCAACCACCACTTTGGGTCTGTTCCACCACCACTACCACCTTCTAGTCCTAGTTTCGTGGCTTCTTTTTCAAGGCTTGCAAAAGAACGTGTTGCTAGATTTATCAAGTTTTTGCAAAAGAAGGTGTTGCTGGATTTTTTAAGTTTTTGAAGATGAAGATCATGACAGGCTAGTTTTTGTTTTTTGGAGGAAAAGGGTGATATTTTCTGTAATTTTATTCGTCTTTTGCGTAGATAAAACTAAAATCAGATTTATTTAGCAATTTTAACGTAAAGGAATGGTTTTGGTGATAGTTGCTTAATTCTATAAATTCTAAGATGTCTTATGTTCGATATATGTATGGCATGCCTAGAATCAATGTAGGAATTAGGCCAAAAAGATCTATTGAGCATGGAATGTTTGAATAACCATTCTAGAAATTAGTTGTTTAAAAAAACTGATTTATTCTTTTTGTGACATGGACTGACGACCCATACTGGAAAAATTGAAGCTACTCCCACTTCCAATAATTAGGAGCAACATTGATCCCTGGACCCTGAAAACTTTTGTTTTGCTTGTTTATCCAATTAATTTCAATTCTGAATTTTATTTTTATTTTTCTGAAATTGGTTGTTTTAATTAAATTTTCTTTGGGTAGAGCTTAATTTTTAGATTAGGATTTTTAGTTCTAGGTTTTTAGATTAGGACTTTATTTTAATTGGGATGTCATTCATGTAATTAATTTTATTTGAAGACCCAATTGATGTATAGATTTTGGTTAGGCTAACTTTGGATTTTGAATAGCTTAGGTAAGGTGCATTGCTACGACATTCCTTGCGGATCGACCTCGGACTCATCGAGATTATTACTGCATCACGACGACCCTACACTTGCGGTAGCGATCAAACAACTTTTGAGTTAACAGCAAAATCATGAATTAGATTCCAGGAGTCGTGAGTAATACATGACCCAAGTATGTATAAAAAGCTTGTTGGAAAATTAATTTATCTAATAGTTGAAATTAATGTACTTCATCTTGAAAGAATGATTTTGACACAAATCTCTTCGCTGATTGCATTAAGAATAGCCAATGGCTATTTATAAGATTACAACCTAAGATATTGACCCAAACTAGGAAACACAATCAACAATACTTATTCCATCACAAGTCTATCCTAAAGTAAATCCAATAATTACAGATAGACCCAAATGATCCAACTTACAAATAAACCCAGCCATTTTTCAATATTCTCAACACTGCCCCTCAAGCTGATACATAGATACTATGTAACAGCTTGAACTTAACACCATATTTTGCTTCCTTTCGCAACTGATTTGATTAAGAATTTTGTCAGCTTGATCTACAACACATGTAGATGGATCTTCTATCTGTCTTTGAAACTTGTCTGATGGCAGAGATGAAAACTGTTAGTGCTCCACAAATCAAACACTCAGCGACACTGCTGATTAAACTTGACCCATGGTTGTTACACAACATATCCTATGAGCCTGAATGCTACACAACATTCTCACACGAACTTAGGGAGAATACTCACCGAAAAGATTACTTGGATTCAGACTACCAAGTAATTGTGGAGTCTCCATAAATTTTCTTCTCCCCTTGACTTGAACAATTTCATAAACTTGATTTTTATGAAAAGAAACAACCTGAAACTGTAAATTTGAAGTCCTGAACAACCTTTCGTTGCACTACTCTGATTTGATCACATCAATATAAACGTTTTTTCTCAATTGATGTCTGTCACAATGTTCATTATGCTTTACTTATAGTCACTGTCTGTCTGTAGGTCCATCTCTGTTGCTTCCTGCTCTTTTAGAGTCTGTATTAGCTGGTGGCAAACTATGTCAAATCTGTCGTGATCTTCCCAAAAGCATATGGATAATGCAACTTGACGAACAAAAATAAGATTAGGAGATTACACGGATGAAATGCTTGATGATCTAGCTGCTGACATGGCATGATGATATCTTCCCAAAAGGAGACTGCTTTGGCGTGCTTCATTTTTTGCAACCATATGGGCTATATGGAAAAGGAGAAACTCTAGATGTTTCCAAGGAATATCTTGCCCGTATTCTATTGTTATCTCCAGATCCAGATTCATGGCTCCTTCATGGTTAGCTATTCTTCGGGAGTTTTGGGACTTGCCTATAGACTTTATCCTCCTCAAATGGAAGGAGGTGATATCTTGATTTTTGGTGTTTTTTTGTCTTTTTTATAGCTCTTTTTATTTAGTTTGGTTTTCTGACCTGCTTTTCTGGGTCTCCTTTCTGGTATTTTTCATTGCTTTCTAGTATATCTCTTTTGTATTGTTAAGCCTTTGATTAATACAAGTTTTCATTCAAACAAAAACGACATGGCATGATGATGTGGCATTGTGGCCAGTATAGAAGTGTTGATGTGATAACAATGTAAACTTAATGGCAACTTACTGAATTGCAAAGTGGGACAACTCTTACTGCCTGAATGAACACTAGAAAACTCTAGTCCTGCGGGGATCATGAAACCTGGTGGTGGTGCAGTGCGCTGGATACACTTCTCTCCTGTCTCATATACATCTCTTTTCTTTTGGGTATTTTGCAAAGAAAGGATAAGCATGTTTCTTCGTGCCTCCTACTTTTCTAAACTGACAACAAAACCAGACTCTGTGATTGCCTCAAGAGTGTCTATGGAGAGTGAAGGTTTGGAGAGTAGATCTCTGCAACTTTGACAAAAGACGGGCCCATCATGAAACTCAGAGCTCTTTGTGGAGATGAGTCCAATGGCCTTGTGATTTATGCCGTAAGGGAGAGGAGAATCTCTCGTGTTTATGCCAATATGCCAGAAACCTGGTTCTATGAGGCAGAGAGATCTCTTGGGAGACATACAGCGATGACGCTGAGCAAATGATGTGCAACATCGATGAGCGAACAGATCCAATGCCCTGCTTCCTATTTCTCTCTATTGAGTAGGAGAAAGATGCTTCTCTCTTCATTTCTATTTTTCACCTTTCTTCTTTGAGGACGATGGTGACGAAGACGAACCCTCTACTCTTACAACTACACACAAATCTACTATGTGTAGACCGGTCGATTGAGTAATGGCTTCTAACGTAGGTGCATCAAAAACTGTCAAATGAGATGGAGAAGTTTTCCTCTATGATGACATGATGACATCCAATGAGATGTTATCTCTCTTCCTTCGTCTTTCACTATATATATAGATATAAGGAGAAGCTCCTATGAGAGATATCTCTCACCTTAAATGAGAGATTATGTGGGGGCCCTCACATCCATATCCAATGCCAACAACTTAAATGTAAGGGCCCCCACCCATATCTATCATAGATGCATCTCCCACACACGCACACACACATACACATGACGGATGAAGTGTAGAAGATAGTGTGGTTTAGGCCCAGGCCCAGCCCAATAAGGCTATCGTACAGACTCACACACGTGGGATCTAGGATAGTAGATCTTATATAGCTGATTCTTCTCAATTAGGAGATATTCTTTCATTCTTTTTATGATTCTAATTTTGTATTCATGCCATGTATAGAGCCTTGATTAAGGCACATAGAGATTATAAATATAAGGTCGATCCTCAATGGAAGCAGTACATTCACTGCAATTATTTTCTTCTTCTTCTTCCATGCATTCTATGCATTCTATCATGGTATCAGAGCTGTGATTGTGATCAATCCTTCATCTCTCATTGATCAAATCCCTCCTCCTCTTTTTGGCGTGCATCCTCTCTTATTCTTTACTGCTACTATTGCTGCTCAATAGTCTCTGACGTGCCTCTGATCAGTTGTGGCCCACCACTGATCGACTTCGGATCACCAAGCAACCTCCACAGTTGGGATCGCCAGTCCTTAAGGAGTATTCTAAGGATTTTTCAGGATTTTTTTCTCACCATCTGAGGTAGGTTTCATCCTCTTCTTCCTCTGTCGATTTTGATATTCTTGTATCAGATAGATTTCATCACAACCATCTAGATTTGTGGATCTGTATCCAATCCTCATCTATCTTGGACTAGAGGAAGTACTTTTGGACTCCTTCCAGAGATTCTACTCTGATCTGTGATTAGATCATTTTGTGGGGCCCACGCACAGTTCCTGCCTCCATAATCAAGCTCGCCTGGGTGTTTTATTGCATTTTTTGTGCTGTCTGCTACTGGTTTGCTCTTCGGACACCTCATCTGCCATCTTAGCAGATTTCTAGCAGATTTCTAACAGGTTTTAGCAGATTAAAACAGTTTACAACAGATTCCTTTTGCTATATTACCAGACTTCATCCTTTGTGCCTTCTGCTTCTCGTCTGATTAGCTGTTTTTGGTCTGTGAACTGTTCTCTTCTTTGAATTCTTCTTTGCAAATGGACAAGTATGATGTTATCCCTGTTAAATTTAACGGGCAGAATTATATGTCCTGGTCCTTTCACTTAAAGAACTTTGTTGAAGGACAAGGTCTTTTTGGTTATCTTGATGGGTCTATCACTAAGCCACAGATTACTAGTGCCACTGACTCCAAAAGCTTAGCCACCTGGTCCAAAGAGAATGCTAAAGTGATCACTTGGATCCTTAACTCCATTGATCCATCTCTGGCTGTGGCTCTTCAAGCATACACTACCGCAGCTGACATGTGGGCTCATCTCAAGAAAGTCTATCATCAAACCAATAAGGCCCGGAAGTTTCACTTGGATAGTGAGATTGCTAAATATGCTCAAGGGGATAAAACTGTGCAGGAATACTTTAATGGTTTCCTCACATTATGGACTGAAAGAGACTCAATGTTGATCCAAACAGTCTCTTTAGGATTTCTATCTGAAGCTCTCAAGTTGCAAGAAGAAACTCACATTAGTCAGTTTCTTATGAACCTACGCCCCGAATTTGAATCTGTTCGGTCGGCTCTCATGAATAGAGAAAATTCTGCTAATCTTGATACCTGCTTTCGAGAGGTCCTTCGCGAAGAACTTCGTCTCACTTCCCAGCGTACTATTCTGGAGGAACCAAAAGCCTTCCTCGCTCCTCTTCCTGCTAACTCGGCTCTTCTGGCAACCCCAAATCCAAAGCAGACTCAATGTTATGAATGCAAAGGCTTCGGTCATATTGCCAAAAATTGTCGTAAGAAGTTGGTTTGTAGGTATTGCAAAAGGTCTGGTCATCTTATTGATGACTGTCGCAGCCTACAGCGACGGAATGAGACACAGGCTAAGAAGCCTCCCTCCAATATGCCAAGACAGAACATTCCAGCTGCATTTCAGGCTCAGACACCCTCATCTGATACAAGAAGCACTTCCTCCGGGGCTATATCCATGACTCCTGATCAAATTCAGGAACTGATCCAAAACACAGTTACATCTGCTTATGCGTCTATGGGCTTCTCTGGTGGTCGGTATCAAACTCATTCCTCTATAGCCTTTCCTGCATT
The DNA here is from genome assembly GCA_029852735.1 of Persea americana. NCBI lineage: Eukaryota > Viridiplantae > Streptophyta > Magnoliopsida > Laurales > Lauraceae > Persea > Persea americana. The sequence goes on from CM056816.1 coordinate 25,091,176, forward strand.
CCATTCTTCTGCATCTCTTTCTTCTCCTATCACCTCATCCACATGGTTCTTAGATTCAGGAGCCTCCAATCACATGACATCTATAGAACATACCTTTACAGATTCCCACCCTTACCTTGGAAAAGAGAAAATAACCACTGCCAATGGTGATCAACTACTCATTTCTGGAGTTGGTACCATTACTTTATCTAGTGTCTCTGGTCAATCCGTTACCCTTCCCAATGTTTACTTTGTTCCCAAATTATCAGCCAATTTACTTTCTGTAGGACAACTTATTGATGATGGCTATCTTGTTCATTTTTCCTCTTCTGGTTGTGTTATTCAGGGGCGACAAACTGGGAAGGTGATCGCGACGGGGAGTAAACATGGACGCCTGTTCTTGCTGGACATTGGACACCATTCCTTCTTTGCTTCTTCTTCTAGTAATTCCAATAAATTGTGGACCCTTTGGCATAAACGTCTTGCTCATGTGAACAATGCGCATTTAATCTCATTGTTTAAGATTGGTTGTTTGGACACTTCTTTTAATAATAAAATAATATCTTCTTTCTCTCAAACAAAGTGTGAAACTTGTTGCTTAAGTAAGAGTCATATCTTGCCATTTTCTATTCACACTTCCCGTGCATTGGAATCTTTTGACATTATTCACACTGATGTTTGGGGAATTGCTCCTACCTTAAGTAGGATCGGCTTTAAGTACTATGTAACTTTTATTGATGACCATTCCCATCATACTTGGATATATTTCATGCGATTGAAATCTAAAGTGTTTTCAATTTTTCAAAAATTTTATAACATGGTCCAAACACAATTTCAAAAGGCTATCAAGATTCTTAGATCAGATTCTGGTGGAGAATACATATCTCATGATTTTTCTGCCTTCCTTTCTGATAAAGGCATTCTTCACCAGAAATCTTGTCCCCATACTCCTCAGCAAAATGGAATTGCAGAAAGAAAGAACAGACACATTCTTGAAACTGTTCGTACTCTTTTACTTGCGTCATTAGTTCCTCCAAAATTTTGGTGTGATGCTGCACAGACTGCTGTGTATCTTATCAATCGTCTCCCTAGTTCTGTTCTAGGACAAACTACTCCTTTCGGAGTTCTCTTTGGTCATTCCCCTTCATACTCTCACTTGCGTGTGTTTGGCTGCTTGTGCTTTGTTCACCTTCCACCTACTGAGCGCACTAAATTATCACAACAGGCTGCCAAGTGTATTTTTTTGGGCTACAGTGATGAACACAAAGGATATTTGTGTTATGATCATTTCGAAAAACGCATGCGAATATCTCGTAATGTGGTTTTCTTGGAACAGGTTCCATTCTTTTCCTTACAATTAGACGGTCATCCTATTGCTGTGTCTTATATGCCACAATTCTCGGAGTCTGCTTCTCCATCAACTTTTCCCAAAGTCTATGTCCGGCGTAACACGGTTCCTATGGCGACTCCCTCTCCTGCTCATCTCCCAGAGCTGGCTCCTGAACTTTCAGGTAATACCAGTTCTTCTGATAGCATCATCTCTCTTCGACGCTCTAGTCGTCCTTCTGTTGCTCCTAATCGCTATGGTTTTCCTGCTCTTTTTACCTCCTTGGATAGTGCTCCTGTACCCACCTCATATTCACAGGCCTCAAAGATTGCTTACTGGCAGGATGCTATGAATGAGGAATTGCTTGCTCTTGAAGCAAACCACACATGGGATCTGGTACCGGCCCCTGATGGAGCTTCTGTGATTGGCAGTAAATGGATATACTCCGTCAAAGTACACTCTGATGGAAGTCTTGATCGCTATAAAGCCAGATTGGTTGCGCAGGGTTATAAACAGGAATATGCAATTGACTATGAGGAAACATTTGCCCCAGTGGCTAAAATGACTACTGTTGTTCGTACTCTTCTTTGTATTGCTGCAGCCCGCCACTGGCCTCTTTGGCAAATGGATGTCAAAAATGCCTTTCTCCATGGGGACTTGCGAGAGACTGTTTACTTAAAACCTCCTCCAGGATATGCTTGTCCTCCAACGCATGTCTGTAGATTGCGGAAAGCTCTTTATGGACTTAAACAAGCTCCCAGGGCTTGGTTCGATAAATTCCGGGCAGCAATCCTTCAAGCCGGATTTCATCAGAGTCACTCGGATAGTTCTCTATTTTTGAGATGGACACTAAAGGGCTACACATTCCTTTTAGTCTACGTTGATGATATGATTATCAGTGGCAATGATATTGCCGGAATTGCAGATCTCAAACTCCATCTTACTCGCCACATCCGAATGAAGGATCTTGGTCCTCTCACCTACTTTCTGGGGCTTGAGTTTGTGCGTACCAAATCTGGCATTAGGGTCCATCAGCGCAAATATGCTACAGATTTGATCACTTCGGCCAGGCTTCATGATGCTCACACTTTTGATACACCTATGGAATTAAACAGCAAACTCAATTCAGATGATGGCCCTCTCCTGGATGATCCTTCTGTTTTCCGGCGGATAGTTGGTAGTTTGCTCTACTTAACTATGACTTGGCCGGATATTTCTCATGCAGTTCATACCATAGATGAAAATAGCGGCCGCTACGTAGCGTAGCGGCCGCTATATCGGCCGCCGCCGCTACGCTACGGCCGATTTATCGGCCGCCGCACCCGTAGCGGCCGCTACGTCCGCTACGGGGCCGCTACAGGCCCGCTACGGGCTGCTACGACCACTACGGGGCCGCTACGGGGTGAGAAAAATTCCTACTTTTCAATTTTTTTTAAAATACATAATATGAATTATTTCTTTCTTCTTCTCTTCAAATAACATTTCAACACAACTCTTCTAACTTTTTATGTTTAAAAGAACACCAAAAAGCACATGATCTCACCGAATTACAGTCGATACAGAGAATTCTTCTCTAAGTACATCCTATTAGACACCCCCTTTGGTAGATGTATTTTTTCTCTAGGTACTCTTAAGTCTTGATTTCATGATATAGTTTTTTTCTTTTCTGAGCCTTTCATTAGTTTCTAAGTCAGCATAATCAAGCAACATGAACACATGTGAAAAAAATGATCATTACTATTATTTTCTATTTATACAGCGATACAGGACCTCATATAGTGAGGGGACCGCTACGCCCCCTTACCTTAGTTACTTTTGCAAAAAAAAATACATTTTCTCTCATTTTCCAATATTCTAGGTTTTCTAGAATTTTTTCATATTTTTTTGACGATTTTTCCAAATCGCACCGCTACGCCGCTACGTAGCGCCGCTACGTATCGCCCGCTACGTAGCGTTTTGGCGGCAGGCCGCTACGCCCGCCGCTACCGCTATTTTCATCCTTGGTTCATACGGTTAGCCAATTTGTTAGCAATCCACACAAACCTCACCTTGCTGCTGCTTTACGCATACTCCGCTATGTTAAAGGCACTCTTCACCATGGTCCCTTCTATCCTTCTGGTACTACTTTGCGCTTATCTGCTTATGCGGACGCCGACTGGGCTGGTTGTCCAGATTCTCGGCGCTCTACCACTGGCTGGTGTATGTTTCTTGGGGACTCTAATTTCATGGAAGTGTAAGAAGCAAACCACTGTGTCGAAGTCTTCTGCTGAGGCAGAATATCGGGCGATGTCATCAGCTAGTGCTAAAATCATCTGGCTACGCCATCTTCTCTGTGAATTCGGTGTTCGTGTTGGTAGTTCTACTCCTCTTCATGGTGACAACACCAGTGCTACCAGAATTGCCAACAATCCGGTTTTTCATGAACGAACGAAGAACATTGAGATTGATTGTCACTTCATCCGTCAGCATGTTGTTACTGAGAAGATATCTTTGCCTCATGTCTCTACTCTTAACCAGTTGGCGGATATATTCACTAGGGCTCTTCCCAAAACACGTCATCATGATCTTACTTGCAAATTGATGTTTTCTGCATCACCACATCAATTTGAGGGGGAGTGTAGAAGATAGTGTGGTTTAGGCCCAGGCCCAGCCCAATAAGGCTATTGTACAGACTCACACACGTGGGATCTAGGATAGTAGATCTTATATAGCTGATTCTTCTCAATTAGGAGATATTCTTTCATTCTTTTTATGATTCTAATTTTGTATTCATGCCATGTATAGAGCCTTGATTAAGGCACATAGAGATTATAAATATAAGGTCGATCCTCAATGGAAGCAGTACATTCACTGCAATTATTTTCTTCTTCTTCTTCCATGCATTCTATGCATTCTATCATGAAGAAGATGAGAGTCTGCTTTCATCCTGTGTGTTCACTCTCTTTTGCTTCCCTCCTCATCTTCTTCCTCCCGCTGCTCTTTTTTTTTTTTTTTTTTTTTTTCAACGTCAGCAAGAGAAAAGATGCAGGTGGGCCACACAAAATCACAATTGAATTGTGTTGGATGCACAGAAAATAGATCTGGCAGAACCCAAACCCCTATTTCTAGTTGTATCGCTACTTCCGGAAACGAGATCTCTCGATCTCTTTGTTTGCAGTGGCTTCTTGAAGAATTCGAAGCTTTCTTCTTTCTTTCATCTACAGAGGGCCACGAAAAATCCCTAGAGTAACAATACTAGTAAGGAAACAAAAATGAAAAATTTTGAGAGAGAACAAATGGCTAGATCTAAAGCTAGGACCTAAGCTCCGATACCAAGTTGAAATTAATGTACTACATCTTGAAAGAATGATTTTGTGATGCAAAGCACAAATTGTATGGGCCTGGCCTATTGTTGAGTCTTTTATTTTCATCTTTGTAGCCCATTTGTGGAGGGCATTTTAGACTTATCTTCTCTTTTGTTTTTAGGGTTAGGGCTTTTTGATGAATATATATAGCAATGAGAAGAGGATGAAGAGGAAGCTTTTGACATTTTGAAGAAGAAAATATAATCCACAGTTCCACACCTCGAGAGGTTGGATCTGTGATGCAATCTCTTTTGTTTTTAGGGTTAGGGCTTTTTGATGAATATATATAGCAATGAGAAGAGGATGAAGAGGAAGCTTTTGACATTTTGAAGAAGAAAATATAATCCACAGTTCCACACCTTGAGAGGTTGGATCTGTGTTACAACAGATTTGCCCTTTGGCAATCTGATTTGCATCTAAAATGCCCTCCACAAATGGGCTACAAAGATAAAAAAAAAATAAAAGACTAAACAATGGGCCAGGCCCATACAATTTGTGCCCTGCATCAGTGATTTGTGTTGCAATAGATTCCCTTTGGCAATCTGATTTACATCAGTTGGTATCAGAGCATCCAGGTTTGGATTGCTCAGGTTCCATTTCGATAGACTGATTGAATCTCAAAGTTGAGATTGATCTTTGTTTCAAGAGGGAAATGGAGAAGAAGGTTGATCGCATTGCGATCATGGTGGGCCACTTGTGTTGCAGCAGAGAAGAGAACAGGTTGCCGCAGCACCAAGAGGAGGGACTGTTTGCAGCGCTACGATCGGACTGGGGTCGTGACCAGATCATCGAGGATCTGGTTCAGGCTTCAATTCGGCTATAGTACAGAGAAGAAGGCCTGAGAGTTGCCTTGGTTTCATTGGCGCTGATCAAAGGGGAGAAATCAGGTCTCCAGTGGGCCACACTCAGATCTAAGCGCAGAAGGTTGGGTCTGCATTATATTGTGAAAAAGAAGGATCCTGGTCTATCGCCGACCCCGGAGAAGGAGGTCGGCTGTGGCTGCGTCAGGTTCTGCTGATTTGCAGATCATCTGGTTCTGTTGGTCCGCAACTGGCAGAAGAGACGATTCTATCTCAGTCTTGGGTGAGATCCGATTTAAGGAGGAGGTTCTGGACACTTGAAACGTTGACGACGCGGGACCGCCACCAACATCTGCAGTGAACCATTGTCATCGCTGGACGACCGTTCACAAGCCCCCTTCTGTGGTGAGTAGAAACAAAGAAAGAGGGAACCAAAACTCCCCTTGTTTCTGAAATGGAAAGAAGAGAAGAGTCTTCTTTTTTTTTTTTTTTTCTGTGGGTGAAAAAAAAAGTTTTCACTCACCTGGCCAGCAACTGCCATATCTCCATCGCCGGAGAAGAAAAGGGGAGGGCAGAAGCTCTGCCCTGGTTTTCTGTAACAGTTGCGAAGAGGGTGCCACTGGCAGCAGCTGGAACCGAACCGTGCCCTCTTCAGTTGATCTCACCAATTCAACACCTGCTGAAGGTCTGCTCCCCATCTCTTTCGGTTCGTGCAAAAAGGCACAGGAAAGGGGCCAGATTGAGCCTGAACACCAGACCTGGATTCTTGAACCGGGCCAAGCCAGCAACAGGTAACAGTCAGGTTGGGTTGACCTGACCTGGTTTAAAGGAAGCCCTAGCAGCACAACACTCGTGCAGATGGACTCCCCTCTTGCCTCCTTTCGGGTTCTGAAATTGGTCTCTGTACCAGGTGAGAACGGGCCAGGAGGACCTGTCCAGAATAGAGCCGAGCAACTAGCAACCAGCATCAGTGACATCAGTGCGGACGTCAGTGCAACTATATCGGCCAGTCAGATTTGATCACAAAATCATGGGGTCAGATTTCTTTTAGGATCTTAGAATGGTCTGAAATGGGATTTTAAATGCAGTTCCTCCTACGCGCTCATGGTGGCTAGATCTACACAGTAGGTAAGTTAAATACTTTTAAGAGCTTTTTTTTTTTATGTCATTCTCGCATTTACGGTCAACATGAGACACGTTGAATTTGGAATAAATCCATTCAAGTATGGGGATCAATATTATGGAAAAGAGTTCTACTTTGAGCAGTTCATTAGTTAAAGGCAAAAGAAATTAATTGTTGATGAATAAACAGATCAATTTCAAGAATTGCATGTCTTATGTGGAGTAGATGAAAACCCAACACGTGATTTACCTCGTTTTATCAGAGGTTTGAGAGAAAACATTAGAAAGTATAAAAAGTCCTACCTAGCCATTCATGAAGCATACCGATATGCTATCCGTGTTGAGCACTGGCTTAAACAGTATCACTTAAGGCAACTTAAGTCTCAAAGTGGAAAATGTCAGCAAAAGCAGTCAAAAGAAGAAATTATGAAAGCCATTGATAATGAGAATGTCAAAGATGATTTTCTATATTCGCCTCCTATATTTGATAGCTATATGGAAGATGATAGTCAAGAAAGAGAAGATTTAATAGTAGAGTTGGATGAAACAACATGTGAACAAATTGATCAAATGTTGGAAGAGGCGAATGAAAGACAAGTGGAAATTGAAGACTTTGATTTGGTTAACAATGAGATGGACCACTCAACGGATCTTATCGCAATACCAATTCCAGAGTGCAATGTGCCAATGGAGGAAGCCACATCAGAATTGGTGCCCAAGCAAGAATGCACATCACAGGTTGCAACTCTTAAAGCTCTTCTTAAGTCTGAATATGTTGATCCATTTTGGGATGCAGTACAACATCAAGAAGAAGCATTCAAGCAAGATCGAGAAGTTGTCAAACAATTTGAAAATTCAAGTTCACAAGTTGGAATATCAAATACATGGCACCATGAGGACAAACTGAAGAAAAGTTAAGAAACAAAAGATACTCGGTGCAAAAAATTGCGTAAAGTTTCCAAGCCATGTGAAGAATATGGAGATCAACAAGTAAATGGGATGTTTGTACGATGGATTTTTTACCATGAGGACACTTGCAAAACTCGAAGTCAAGTTCTTCCCAAGAAGGGGAGACTGGTGCAGGGCACAAATTGTATGGGCTTGGCCCATTGTTGAGTCTTTTATTTTCATCTTTGTAGCCCATTTTGTGGAGGGCATTTTAGACTTTTCTTCTCTTTTTTAGGGTTAGGGCTTTTTGATGTATATATATAGCAATGAGAAGAGGATGAAGAGGAAGCTTTTGACATTTTGAAGAAGAAAATATACTCCACACCTTGAGAGGTTGGGTTTGTGTTGCAACAGATTTTCCCTTTGGCAATCTGATTTGCATCACTTTGACACAAATCTCTTAGGTGATTGCATTAAGAATAGTCAATGGCTATTTATAAGATTACAACCTAAGATATTGACCCAAACTAGAAAACACAATCAGCAATACTCATCCCCATCACAAGTAAACACAGTCAACAATTCTTATCCCATTACAAGTCTATCCTAAAGTAAATCCAACAACTGCAGATAAACCAAAATGACCCAAGTTAGAAATAAACCCAACTGTTTTTCAGTATTCTCAACACTAATTATTACCCAGAAGACATATCATATGCAGTAAGTGTTGTTCGTCAACTCATGCATGCACCTCAAACAGGACACCTGAATGCAATTCATCTGATTTTTAAATATCTGAAGGGTTCCCGGAACAAGGTATGCTTTATACATGTCATGGAGATTTAACGGTAGAAACTTAGATGAGGACTAGGTAAGGATAGAAGTTTGAAAGTCTGCTGCTACAAACTTGGCGTCTTGGGAAGGTAAGAAATAATGGGTTGTTGCAAGGCCAAGTTTGAAATTAAATATCTAAAAGTGGCAGAGAGAACATGTGAGCTGTTGTGGCTAAACTTTCTACTAAAAAAGCTGGGGTTTGTAGAAGATGGGTCACATGGTTCTACATTGCGATAACACTGCTGCATTACATATTGTGATCAATCTAATATATCATGAGCGGACCAAGCATATTGAAGTAGATTGTCAATATATTTGAGAAAAAGTGAAGTTATTACAGTAGGAACATAAACGATTCGACGATCAAATGGCAGATGTTACCAAAAGACAATTCTAGTATTTATCCTAAGCTAGGGACAGTTAATATATATGCACCATGTAATGACCCAACACCATACTTAGGATAGTGATTAAATAGTGACAAATAGAGTGGAAATAAGATCTAAAAAATAAAAGGATGGGGAGGGGGAATAAGATCTAAAAAAAAAAAAAGAAGGTGGCGTGGGGGGGGGGGGGGCGGGGGGCGCGGGCGGGGGTGGTGGGGGGTGTGATTCTGGTACTATAAAAGCCGAACGAGACCAGAAATTGGAAAAAAAAATGCTATTTTTTTTTCTGGAAGCAAATGTGGGATAATTTTGTCCATATTTTGTGTTTTAGCAATGTTTTGACACAGGAAAATTTATGAACTTCTTAGATTTGGGAAAAAGCTTGACATTAGAAAGTTGAAACTTTGGCCAAAGCACTAAAAACTGAATTTTGAACTTGAACTGTAAAATTGGATCTGGGAGTAGTCTATTGCATTCAAATGAAGTGAAAAACCTTATTTACTTTAAATAACTTAAGCTTTTACTATTAAAACTTAAAAGCATTAGAATTCAATTTGGGTTGATATTTTAACAATTTCATAGACAGGGTTTGCCGATGTCTGTTTGCATGTTCTGTCCTTTTGTGCATGCATGTGTGTGTTTTCAGATAAAGCAAGAGGTTTCAAAGATAAGTAAGAGGTTTCAAAGATAAGTGTTCATGACTTACAACTTGCATAAGGGCCCAAGAGAGTGAAGTCGAGCAGTTCATATGGTCCAAAGATGTCGCTATCAGGAATCGTCCATCCTGTGAACATGCTTCGAATTCGTGCAATCTCAGTTACGTTGAATGTAAAATTCGTAGTACTGAACTGAGGGAAAAGCTTCAGGTCCATCTTTAGCCTAGGACCTTCTTCCCAGATAACTGAGTGAATGATGAGCTGATAAATCTCCAACTTGAGACCAGAAGTTAAGTACTCTTTAAATAAGTCAACATATGGAAGAAAATCTGAAAACCCAGGACTTTTCAGCCGGTATCCAATTCTAAGAGGAGCAGCACAGAAACAACGGCCGAGAAATGACGGGACAGATTCATAAAAATTGTCCGTAGGGCAAGATTGAAGGGCACAGTTCAGTGTAGTTGTGTTTATAGTCTCTTCACCTTCATTCTGAGATCCACAAAACTGGTCTACATTGTTTAAATTTTGACAAATAGGATTTCCTCGAAGCCTGCCCATTACAACAAAAAAAGAAAATGTAAACGGATAGCAAAATCCAGCAAATTATCATCTTTATTAAACCAAAAAAATAATCAAATTCTTTGAGGAGCATATTACAAAAGTTTTTCTTTTTGGAAGAGTTGTTTTTTCTTTCGCCCACCTCAGGAGTACTTAAATCATAATAAGGACAGTCAAATAATAAAAGATTGGCCACTTGGATCCAATTTATTCCATATACTATCCTTCAAGTGTTAGTACTAATCCATGTTCGTTAAATCGATTATAGAATCTATCATTCTTCAAGACCTTGAGTATTTGTTTACTACTAAAGATTGATATCAGATTAATGCATCTCTTCTTGCAGTTGGTGTACACCCCTCTCAGGTTAGTATGCTCGTTTTACCCCTCTCAGGTTAGTATGCTCGTTCTAACAAATTAAAATGAACCTACTATGATTGTTCTAGCAGTTTGTGTGCACCACAATTATATTTCGTCAATGGGTTATGTATTTATGTATTTTAGCTACAACGAGCAGAAAGCACACATTACTTTTGTTACAGCAGCATTTTGTCTTATTTCTGACGCATCCTGACCCCTAAAGTCTACTGAAGAAGGAACCAGACCCAGCAGGCCTAGCTGAGCCAGTCCAGACCTTGCAGGTTATCCATGCCTACACTGCCTAGTTGAACCAGGCCAGGCCCCAAGAGACATCTGAACCAAGGCAGGACCCAGCAGGTACTCACAGTCCAAGTTCACTGTAATAGTGATTGAAACAGAATGTCAGACTTTCAAGACACCTAGGTTTTCCCCCCCTGTTTTGGGGTCCATATGTGATTAGATACCTAGATAAGTAACATTACAGGAGTTTAGTAGTATTTAGAGGCACGACCTTGGGATATTTTCACTGAACCAGGAATCTAGGAGAGTTGTTGTAAAAAGGCCAGTTGTCGACAGCATGTAGACATTCCATTCAGTATACTTCAATACGAATGCTGGAAATATTTTTGCATTTTAGACTGCAATTCAGTTGAACTTGACCAGTCAACAGTGTAAACGGAACCCATTGACCCAAAGACAATATTCAAATCTGTCAAAATACCCTTGTATAGCAGCTTACATCTATGATGCCCAGATATGGACATGGGTATGGACACAGGGAAACTACAAAAATTAAGGACAAGGATACAGGTATGGCATTTCTAGAAAGCATATAGATATTTGATTAGGAATTTATTTTAACTGGAATATGTATTTCATCTCAATTTAGGGCTCAAATATCATACAAGGTGGGGCGGGGGAGCGGGGTTTGGGTTTGAGAAAGAGAATCTCAGAAAGAACAGGGTGTTGCAGTTGAATTTCAGAAAGGACGGTGTTTTATAAAATTCTCTCAAATCAAGGGGACATACGAAATAAAAAAAAAATGTAAGCGCATTCACGCCTTGTCTTGTTGGGACTCGGTGTTCAAAATCCAAACTCAATGGGCATTCTTGTTATTTCCTGAACCATCGGGTGCAAATTACTACCCCTCCCATAAATAATGCATGAAGGGTGGGGTCATGTTCTGTTCCCATGATAAAAAGGCAGCAATTTAGGTAAGTAAACGATGAAACGAATGGAGTCTTGGAGAAGAGGAAAAACCCTTAGATCCATCTCCATTTCTAACAATGAAGAGATATGATCAAAGAGAACACAACAAAGGAGAGGAAATGAGGAGGAGGGGAGACGAAGGAGATGCGAACGGAATTTTCACATCTGGACGAGGATCTGCTGTTCGAGGTGTTGAAGCACGCCAATGCGAGCACTCTAGGGCTTGCAGCATGCGTTTGCAGGTTGCAGTGGAAGACGAGGAAGGACGAGAGGCTTTGGGAGATGATCTGCATGTAGCAGTCAGTAAGCATTGTTGAGGGAATGTGATGGGAGTCTAGGACAGTGTCAGTACAGGTGAGATCCATATCTTGTTGTATCCCATATAAGACCACATCGGTACGGGTACCATAGGTCGAATGCTGCATCCGGGTATCACAGGTGCACAGTGACAGTGTCAGTACAGGTGAGATCCATATCTTGCTGTATTCAATCTCAGCCGTCCAGAATCACGGATCTTGATCCTTTTTGAAGAATTCTTCTTCCATTAGTTGCGGAATTTATATCCCCTATCATCCCTTACTTCTGATCTGTCCAAAGATCATTAAGTGATCTTCATCCACTGCAGCAAGCATCTTCGGCCCCCGCCAACACTCAGCAGCGTCCCAAGGCCAACCTTCTTCAAGGCCATCGCCAGCCTCTGCCCCCATCTCTCCATCTCTTATTTTCTCTCCACAAAAGAGGTAAGAGGCTGATCCCTCTTTCTCTTTGACGTCTGCACGTGGAACCGCAGTGCGGGTCTGATCTGAGCCCAACCCAAATCCAGCCCACTAACAGAAACTTGAACAAGGCCTTTCCAGTTTTGGGCCTGACCTGCGTTTCCAGCCCTACCAAAATTCTTATCTGTTTTTTTTTTTTGCTAACTGATTTATCACATAATGGAGAAATCTGAGATTGCCCTAGATCGCTTTTATGGAAAAAATTAAACCCCGTGGGCCTTTCAATTTCAAATTTACTTAGAAGGAAAAGAACTGTGGGGATATATTGATGGGTCTGAAAGCAAGCCGGAGGAAGATGACAAAAAGATTTATGCCTGAAAAACTAAGGATGCCAAAATAAAAACTTGGTTACTGGACTCTATTGAACCACATTTTATCCTCAACCTGAAGCCTTGCAAATATGCCTGTGAGATGTGGGACTACCTTAAGAAGATTTATCAGCAAGACAATGCTGCTCGCCAATTTCAGCTGGACCTTGACATACTGCCAAAAATTATCGCAAGAAATTGGTTTGCAGATATTGCAAACACTCTAGTCATCAGCTTACAGCGAAGGAATGAGACACAACAGAAGAAGTCTCTCTCCAATCTGCCAAGACAGAATATTCCAACAGCATTTTAGGCTCAAGCACCCTTATCTGATATAGGAAGCATTGCTTCTGGAGCTGTATCCATGACTCCTGCTCAGATTCAAGAACTGATTCAAAACACAGTTACTTCAACATATGTATCTATGGGCTTTAATGGCGGTTGGTATCAAACTCATTCTCCTATAGCATTTCTTGCCTTTCGTTCTTCAGCATCTCTTTATTCTCCTATCACCTCAACCACATGGTTTTTAGATTCTGGAGCCCCAAATCACATGACATCTGTCGAGCTTAGCTTTACAAATTCCCAACCTTACCTTGGAAAAGAGAAAATAACCACTGCTAATGGTGATCAACTACTCGTTTCTGGAGCTGGTGCCTTTACTTTATCTAGTATCTCTGGCCAGTCGATCACCTTCCCAATGTCTACTTTGTTCCTAAATTATCAGCCAATTTACTTTCTGTAGGACAACTTATTGATGATGGCTATATTGCCCACTTTTCTTCCAATGGTTGTATTATGCAAGGGCGGCAAACTGGGAAGGTGATCGCGACTGGGAGTAAACATGGGTGTCTGTTTTTGCTGTACATTAGACATCATTCCTTCTTTGCTTCTTCTTCTAATAATTTCAATAAATTGTAGACTGTTTGGCATCAACGCCTTGGTCATGTGAACAATGCTCATTTAATTTCCTTGTTTAAGATTGGTTGTTTAGAATCTACTATTGATAATAAACTAATGTCTTCTTTATCTCAATCAAAGTGTGAAACTCGTTGCTTAAGTAAGAGTCACATTTTGCCTTTTTCTATTCATAATTCTCGTGCATTGGCATCTTTTGACATTATTCACACTGATGTTTGGGAAATTGCTCCTACCTTCAGTAGGACAGGATTCAAGTTCTATGTGACCTTTATTGATGATCATTCCCGTTATACTTGGATATATTTCATGCGCTTGAAATCTGAAGTATTTTTTATTTTTCAAAGCTTTTATAGCATGGTCCAAGCCCAATTTAAGAAAGCAATCAAGATTCTTAGATCAGATTTTGGTGGAGAATAAACATCTCATGAATTCTCTGCTTTCCTTTCTGATAAAGGCATTCTTCACCAAAAATCTTGTCCGCATAGTCCTCAGCAAAATGGAACTGCAAAAAGAAAGAACAGACACATTCTTGAAACTATTCGTACTCTTTTACTTGCATCATTAGTTTCTCTCAATTTTTGGTGTAATGTTGCAAGACTGCTGTGTATCTTATCAATCATTTTCCTCGTACTGTTCTTTGCAAGACTACTTCTTACGGAGTTCTCTTTGGTCATACCCCTTCACCCTCCCACTTGCGTGTTTTTGCCCGCTTGTGCTTTGTCCATCTTCCACCTACTGAGCGCACTAAGTTATCACGCCAGGCTGCCAAATACATCTTTCTTGGCTACAGTAATGAATACAAAGGGTTTTTGTGTTATGATCAATTCGAAAAACGCATGCGAATATCTCATAATGTGATTTTCTTTGAACAAATTCCCTTCTTTTTGTTACGTTTGGACAGTCATCCTATTACTATGTCCTATCTACCACAATTCTTGGAGTCTGCTTCTCCATCCACTGTTCCAAAAGTCTATGTCCGGCGTAATACGGTCACTCCTATGGTGCCTCCCTCTCCTGATCATCTCCCAGTGCCACCTACTGCACCTTTCAGGTAATAATGCTTCTTCTGATAGCATCTCTTTTTTGCAACGCTCTAGTCGTCTTTCCATTGCTCCTAACCGTTACAGATTTCTTTCTCTTTTTACTTCCTTGGATAGTGCTCCTATACCCACCTCATATTTACAGACCTCGAAGATCGCTTATTGGCAAGATGCTATGAATGAGGAATTGCTTGCTCTCGAAGCAAACCAAACATGGGACTTGGTACTGACCCTTGAAGAAGCTTCTATGATTGGCAGTAAATGGAATTATTCCGTCAAAGTTCACTCTGGTGGGAGTCTTGATCACTACAAAGCCAGATTGATTGCGCAGGGTTATAAGCAGGAATATGGAATTGACTATGAGGAGACATTTGGGCCAGTGGCTTAAATGACCAATGTTCGTACTCTTCTTTTTGTTGCAGTAGTCCGCAACTAGCCTCTATGGTAAATGGATATCAAAAATGCATTTCTTCATAGGGACTTGCGAGAGACTGTTGACTTAAAACCTCCTCCGGGATATGCTTGTCCTCCAAAGCATGTTTGTAAGTTGCGGAAATCTCTTTATGAACTTAAACGGGCTCTAAGGGCTTTGTTCGATAAGTTCCATTTAGCAATTCTTCAAGCCAGATTTCGTCAGAGTCATTCTAATAGTTTCCTATTTTTTAGATGGACACCGAAGGGCTACACATTCCTCTTAGTCTATGTAGATGATATGATTATCAGTGGCAATGATATTGCTTGCATTACGGATCTCAAACACCATTTTACTCGCCATTTCAGAAAGAAGGATCTTGGTCCTCTCACCTACTTTCTGGGGGCTTGAGTTTTTGCGTAACAAATCCGACATTAGGGTCCATCAACGTAAATATGTTGCAGATTTGATCACTTCGGCAAGGCTTCATGATGCTCTCACACTTTTGATACTCCTATGGAATTGAACAATAAAATCAGAATGGGTGATGGCCCTCCCCTGGATGATTCCTCCATTTTCCAACGAATAGTTGGTAGTTTGCACTACTTAACTATGATTTGGCCAGATATTTCTCATTCAGTCCATACGGCCAATCAATTTGTTAGCAATCCCCATAAACCTCACATTGCTGCTGCTTTGCGCATACTCCGCTATGTTAAA
Source organism: Persea americana (assembly GCA_029852735.1). NCBI lineage: Eukaryota > Viridiplantae > Streptophyta > Magnoliopsida > Laurales > Lauraceae > Persea > Persea americana. The sequence goes on from CM056816.1 coordinate 25,106,816, forward strand.
GGCAATCTTAACCATGGTCTCTTCTACCCTTCTAGTACTTCTCTGCGCTTATCAGCTTATGAGGATGCCGACTGGGCTGGTTGCCCAGATTCTCGGCGATCTACCACAGGCTGGTGTATGTTTCTTAGGGAATCTTTGATTTCGTGGAAGTACACGAAGTAAATCACCATTTCAAAGTTTTCTGCTGAGGCAGAATATCGAGCGATGTCATCTGCTAGTGCTGAAATCATCTGGCTATGCCGTCTTCTTTGTGAATTCGGTGTCATTGTTGGTAGTTCTACACCTCTTCATGGGGACATCACCAGTGCTACCAAAATTGCCAACAATCTGGTCTTTCATGAAAGAACGAAGCACATTGAGATTGATTGTCACGTCATTCGTCAACATGTTACTGAGAAGATAACTTTGCCTTATGTCTCTACTCTTAACCAGTTGGCGGATATATTCACAAAAACTCTTTTCAAAACGCATCATCATGATCTCACTAGCAAATTGATGTATTTGAGGGGGAGTGTAAAATATAACAGGCCCTAGGCCCTAGGCCCAACCCAACAAAGGCCCATGTACAGCCTCCCACACGTGGTATTTAAGCTAGATTGTATATAGCTGATTTCTCTCATCTTCATTCCTTATATAGATTAGGCGATATTCTTTCTATTCTTTCATTATTCTAATTTGTATTATTAGCATGTTTAGAGCCTTTGATTGAGGCATAACGTCGATATAAATATACACAGTCGACCCTCTATCGAGGCATCACTTTCTTTCCAAACTCTCTTCTTCTTCCTTTTTTTCTTTTTCCATATTATAACATAGAGCTCCATGTTAAAATTGGGAAAAACGATGGAAATCCCCTGGAGGATCCAACACTCTTTCGTCGTCTCATAGGCAGCCTGCTTTACCTTATAATCACTCGGCCGGATATATCTCATGCCATTCACACAGTCAGTCAGTTCATCAGTAATCCTCATAAGCCACACCTACATGAAGTATATCACAACCTACGGTACATTAAAGGCACTCCCAATCATGGTCTATTCTACTATGTCACTAATTCAATACAGTTACAAGCCTATACTGACGCTGACTAGGCTGGTTGCCCAGGCCCGTCGTTCGACTACCGGGTGGTGTATGTTTCTTGGAAATTCTATCATATCATGGAAATGCAAGAAACAACATACTCCTTCCAAATCATTTGCCGAGGCTGAGTATCGATCTATGTCTTCAGCAAGCAGTGAAATTGTATGGCTTCGTCGATTACTTCGGGAATTGGTGGCATTTCCTCTCAATTCATCTCCGCCTTTTGCGAACAATACAAGCGCCATTTGCATTGCCAAGAATACTGTCTTTCATGAACTGACTAAGCATATTGAGATCGACTGTCACTTCATTCGGCAACAAGTTGTCTCCGATATTATCCATTTGCCTTATGTCTCCTCTCATGATCAATTGGCCGATGGCTTCACCAAAGCACTCCCTTGTGATCGTCACAACTATATCTATTCCAAATTGCTGCTCTGTTCTAAGCTGCACCAATTTGAGGGGGAGTGTAGAGATCATGCCTCTCAAAAAAAGTCCCAAAACAATCAGGCCCATCAAGAGAAGGCCCAAACCAGTCTAATAACACTCACATGACATATTTTAAAGATAACAGTCAACATGGACTGTCTGTATACATATCTATACATACTAATTTTGTAGCCCCGTTAGATCTTTCACATTTATTCCTAGGATGTAATCAAGTTATGACAGATTATGATTGATTGTAATCAACCCTAAACTGGGTCATTTGTATCTAATAAAAGGAGGGTCAATTCCCATATTAGGTATGACCAATATTCTGCAATTATTCTTCTTCTTCATGTTTCATACTATCAAGCTTATGTAAGATAAGCTTACAGTTATGATCTTTTAAAATTTGCATCCAGATCTGCTCTTCATGCAGCCACCTGTTAGATTTCTTTCCTCCTAGTTTTAGAAGTGGAATAGTATTAGTACTTCCATGTGGTGTTTCCTTTCCTTACTTGTTGAAGAGTTAAGACATTTTGAGTGATAGAGATGTTTAAGATTTGTTTTAAAGATGATATATTGCAAGTGTGTGGGATGTCCAACCCTAAGCTTGGTTTCATTATATATAAATTTTTCAATTAAAATTGATTTGTTGCAATTTTCTATTCTCTTCTCCATTGGTTTCAAGAGTGTCTCCCAAGGATTGAAACATTATTCAAGTGGTGGATTTGTTAACTGGGGTAAGCTTTCTACAAACTTTTCTCCTTGTGATTGCTTGACTTGATGTTGATTTGGGCTAGGGATTCAAATTATGCTTTTCAATCGATTGGGGCTCAGCCTTGGATGGATCAATGATAAGTGCATAATTGTTTACAATCTAAGCCCTGATATTTGAATTATCTTATGCTAGTCATGTTTATTTTATTTTATTTTACATATTCTTTATTAATTTGTATGCAAAGGTAAAAAGGAGCAAAAAGAGAAGATTTCATGAAGAGTGATGGGCGTAAATCATCAAGTAGGGCCAAGGTGGGTCCCATCCAAGTTATTTCAGATTTCAAGACTACTTTCTAATTCTTTGGACAACTTACAATTCTAATCAAAGAAGAAAAGTAAAAGAAAGAAGAAACCAAATCTAGGGTTATACGCCAAAAAGGGGGCCCACAGCCATTGCAAAAGTGAAATTTCAGAAATTAGAAAGTCTTCTTCAAGTACAAGTGGAGCTCAAGAATGGAGAAGAAGAAGGAGAAAAATAAGGAAAGTTTAAAGGAAGAGTCCAAGCCAAGTTAGAAGTTCAAGAAGGGGGTCCCACAATCATTGTACATGCATCATATGGGCCCACCTTTATTATAAAAGGTTCAGATTTAATCTCTTGCAATTAATCTCAGAATTGTGGGTTCATGTGAAGAACTTTCTATAAAATACAAGCAAGATCAGATTTTTAAAGTCTTGTTATTAAGAAAGAAGACTCCTATTTCATTCTAATTAAGAAGCCTACTTGTAAAGAAAGTTGGAGATCTATTTCCACAAGAGAACTACTTGCTAAAAGGGGCTGTTGCAAGACTAATAAAAGGACAAGAAGAGGTGGTCATCCAGCATATATATCCTATATAAAACCCTAGCCACGTCCATAAGATTACCAGCCACTATTTCAGCACCCTATCATCACAAAAACCATCCATCATCATCTCAAAACCCCTAGTTGCTGTACAGCCACCTTTGGAGCATTCTTTGGAGCATCTTGGAGAGCTTTTGGAGCGAGGAAAAGGAGAAAAAGCTGCTGGACAACTTCTTCTTCTTCTTCAATATTCAAAGTTTTTCTTATGGCTCTATTTTCTATTTTGTTTTCAATTCTAGACATGAGTAGCTAAACTTTTTAGGGCTAGGGTGTAGTTGAAACCCCAGCCTAGTTCTATGTAGTCTCTTTTGGTATCTTTTAATTCAAATTTCAGTTTTATTAGTTGAGATTCTAAACCATGTTTTCAATTGATGAGTTGTGTATATGCCGTGCCAACCATGCCATGTTCAATTAATTTTAAGATTAGCTAACTTAATTTTGATTGATCTTGATGTTAAGCATCTAGGGTTTAGAACCATGAATAATCTAAGTATATGCCATGCTTAGTTTTTGCATCATAATGAACAATTCATGTAGCATGCCACTCATGAATTAGGTTTAGGGGAATAGTAATCTAGACGCATATGCCATGGTCTAGGTTGATGGATGTCACTAATAATTCTGATTTTTTATAAAAGGATAATAAGGGACATGCATAGGGTTGGTTAGGGGAGTAGATGAAACCCTAGTTCATTCATTATTACTATTTTTCAATTTTAATACTAGTTGTGTGCTTTAGATTATTTTCCATTTAGCTTTTAATAGATTAATTTACTGTTTTTAGTAGTTTAATTCAACCTGTCATCATTTAATTGTTCTTTTAATATTCTGATTTTTAGTTGTTTTCGACATTATTTTATCACAAGTCTTTGTGGGATCGATCTCGTACTTACAATTCACTACACTACATAGTGATCTTGTGCGCTTGCGAGTTTTAATTGTGTGCATACTAGTAGCCTATTTCTAGGTTGCTTAGTGCATACCAAGTTTTTGGCGCCGTTGCCGGGGACTTGTTTGCATAGAATAGTGTCAAAACTTGAGTTTAGTGTAGTGTCATAGTATAGTTTAGTCTTTAGTTCAGTTGCTTGAAGTTTTAAAGTGCTGTTATTTATTGTTTTATCATAGTATTCTTTTAATTCAACTATTTTATTTTCAGTTTTCTATCTTTTGTTACTTTTAACACATTGCTTATTTAGTAGGTGTTTTCTTGCAGCCTTAAAGTTTGTATATGTAAGGTATGCAATTTTAGGACTTAGCGATCATTGTCTACGATCCAGAAATCGAACGAACCTTTAGACAACAGAGAAGGCAAGCTAAGAGGGCAAGATCCAATACACAGCTCTCATCTAACTCTGAACTTAAAGAAATAATTATTAACGGAAATCAAAGTCCTAAAAAAAATATGGCTAGCGCAGAAGAAGAAGTAGTGAACAATCAAAAGAGACCAATGAAGGAGTCTTACATTCCCTTGCACACCGACCAGCCGTCCACCATCCTTTATCCACCTAATACAGCTGGCAATTTCACCCTCACTGCACAACTACTGAATATGGTGCCATACTATCATGGGTATGGTGCCATACTATCATGGGTTACCTAATGAGGATCCTTATCTTCGTATTAAGGAATTCTTTGAGCTATGCGCGACACAACAAATACAAGGAGTTACCCCAGAGGGCATCAGGTTACGTTTATTTCCTTTTTCTCTCAAGGATAAAGCTAAATTGTGGTTAAACTCCTTGGATGCTGGTTCTATCACCACTTGGGAGCAGCTAGCTAGCAAGTTTCTTAAGAAAATTTTCCTTGCTCAGAAGACAAGGCAATTAAGAAAAGAAATCCAAACATTTCAGCAAAAAGATGGAGATCAGTTCTAGGAAGCGTGGGAGCATTTTAAAGATTTATTATTGAAGTGCACACATCATAACCTCACCAAAGATGATCAGGTTCGAGTTTTCTATGAAGGACTAAATGAGCTAAATAACGGAATAGTAGACTCAGCATGTGGAGGAGCCCTGATGGAGAAAAATAGTGAGGAAGCATATGAACTTTTTGAAACTCTTAGTGAAAACTCACAACAATTCTCTTGTAGGACCAGAAAAATGGGTAAGAAGCAAGGAGTATATGAGGTGCAGTCTCAAGGAAATGTAACTACCCAGATGGCGGCCATGGATAAAAGATAGACATGATCATCAAAGCAATGGCTTCCAATAGAATGCTCGGACAAACATCAAAAGAAGTATGTGCTATATGTTCTCACACTAACCATACTACTGAATGCTATCCCATGTCATCTTTTACAGATCAGGAGCATGCCGATTGTGTTGGTAACACATTCCCTAAGCAGAACAATCCCTACAGCAATACTTACAATCCTGGATGGTGGAACCATCCAAACTTTTCTTGGGGAAGCAATCAGAACAATCAAAACAATCAAGATAATCAACAGCAGTATCAAGGACAACAAAGAAACTACCAACACCCCCAAAATAACTTTTCTCAGAACAGTGCACAAAAGCCACCAGAAGATGAGTTCAAAAGTTTGCTGACACAGTTTATTCAATCATCTCAGGCTAATTTCCAGCAGCATAGTCAAGCAATTACAAACACTCAGCAGAGTTTGGCAAAGCTGGAAGCACAGGTGGGTCAGATAGCTAATGCCTTCAGCAAGAGGGAGGACGGTAAGTTCCCAAGTCACTGAAATAAACCCTAAAAATCATGAGCATTTGAAGGCCATAACTACCCTCACTAAAGAGCCAGAGAAGGTCTACAGGAGAATGAGGTAGCATGGTACAGTCATAGACACCAGCATGAATGGGCCGTATGAAAATCCTAAAACTGTAAACATTGAGCCACAGGATAGTGCAGGGCAAAATGAGATTGATGTGAACCGGAAGATTGACAAGAAAAGCACACACATTGCAGCCACTCCTATTCAGGTCAAAACTTCTAAAGAGCCAGAGAGAGTGTATAAACCAGTCCCACCTTACCCTCAGAGGCTGAGACAGGAAAAGAAGAGTCAGTTTACACAGGACATCTTTGAAACACTGAGGAAGGTAGACATTAACATCCCACTTATTGATGCTATGAAGCAGATACCCTCTTATGCAAAGTTTATCAAGGAATTATGTACAAACAAGAGGAGATTCAAAGATCATGAAGAGGTTAAGTTAACTGAGGAAGTTAGTGCAGTTCTATCAAGAAAGCTTCCTCCCAAACTTAAGGATCATGGGAGCTTTACTATACCTTGCAAGATAGGAGATCATATGTTTGAGAGAGCCTTACTGGATTTAGGTTCTAGTATCAATTTGCTGCCATTTTCAGTCTATGAGTATCTGGGTTTGGGAGAGCTCAAACCAACTTCAATTACATTGCAATTGGCGGACAGGAGTGTGAAACACCCAAGGGGCATTTTGGAGGACATTTTGGTGAAAGTAGGAGAGTTCATATTACCTGCTGACTTTGTGGTACTAGACATGGAGAGTGTATCAATGCCACACCACCTTTCTATTATACTGGGCCGATCTTTCATGGCCACTACGGGTTCAAAGATAGATGTACAGAAAGGCACAATTGAAATGAAGGTCAATGGGCAGAAGATTGAGTTTAAAGTGTTCGAAGCTATGAAAATGCCGAGAGATGAAGACTGCTTTCAGATTGAAGTGATTGAGCAGGCTATAGGAGAGGTGTTTCCAAGAGCACATGGGTGCAAGGAGGAGTTGGACACATGCATTCAGCAAGGCCTCATCAAATCTAAAATCGTGAGAGATAGTGATGAATTTGAGGCAACACTTATGGAGATTGTAAATCAACTAGAAGTACTTCCCTCCATCCCAAGCAAATATTCTAATTTTTATGAATTTCTGGGTTCTTCCACAAAGCAACCCATTCCTTCGGTTATAAAAGCACCAGAGTTAGAATTGAAGCCATTACCTGAACATCTCAAGTATGCCTATTTGGGAGAGCATGAGACCTTGCCATGTATCATAGCCAGTGATTTGAGTTCTGATGAGGAGAGCAAGTTGTTAAAAGTGTTAAAGGCTCACAAGACAGCATTGGGGTGGAGCATTGCAGATATCAAAGGTATAAAACCAACCATGTGTATGCACTGAATCTTGTTAGAAGAAGATTCTAAACCTATAAGAGAAGCACAGAGGAGACTCAACCCACATATGAAAGAGGTTGTCAAGGCAGAAATACTGAAGCTATTAGACGTTGGGATCATCTACCCAATCTCCGATAGCAAGTGGGTCAGCCCAGTGCAAGTTGTTCCCAAGAAGAGTGGTATGACAATGGTAAAGAACGAGCATGATGAGCTGATTCCTACTAGAGTTACCACTGGATGGAAGGTATGTATAGACTACCGAAAGCTTAACACACCCACCAGAAAGGATCACTTCCCACTACCATTCATTGACCAGAGGTTAGAGAGGCTAGCCGTGCATTCACATTATTGTTTTCTAGATGGGTACAGTGGGTACAATCAGATTCCTATTGCTCCAGAGGACCAAGAGAAGACCACTTTTACTTGTCCATTTGGGACATTTGCCTATAGGAGGATGCCTTTCGAACTATGCAATGCACCAGCAACTTTCCAGAGATGCATGATGAGTATATTCTCTGATATGGTGTACTTTATTGAGGTATTCATAGACGATTTCTCTGTCTTTGGATCATCATTTGATAACTATTTGTATCATCTGGAGGTTGTGCTAAAGAGATGTGTAGAGTGTAATTTGGTGTTGAATTGGGAAAAATGCCACTTCATGGTCAAACATGGCATTGTACTTGGACATGTGGTGACAAGCAAGGGGATACAGGTGGACAAAGCTAAGATAGACTTGATCAGCAAGCTTCCCCCACTTACATCAGTAAAAGGAGTACAGAGTTTCCTGGGGCATGCAGGATTTTATCGCAGATTCATTAAAGACTTCTCCAAGATTGCACGCCCACTACGTGCTTTGTTACAAAAAAAAGTGGAATTTGTTTTTGATGAGGATTGCTTACGAGCATTTGAGCCGCTGAAGAAGCTTTTGACATCAGCCCCTATTATTATAGCACCTGATTGGAATTTGCCATTTGAGCTCATGTGTGATGCCAGTGACTATGCTCTAGGGGCTGTGCTTGGATAAAGAGTAGGAAAGCTTCCACATGTGATTTACTACACATCCAGGACTCTAAATGATGTGCAGCTGAACTATTCTACTACTGAGAATGAACTTCTTGCTGTAATTTTTGCACTAGAAAAATTCAGATCTTACCTGGTTGGGTCTAAGGTAATAATCTACACAGATCATGCAACACTGAAGTATCTACTGAGCAAGAAAGATGCAAAGCCAAGGCTAATCAGATGGGTCCTGTTACTACAAGAATTTGACCTAGAGATCAAAGATAAGAAGGGAAGCGAGAATGTAGTGGCAGACCACTTATCCAGATTGCTGAATGAGGAGGCAAGCAGGGGGGACGAAATTCCACTCAATGAATCTTTTCCAGATGAACAGTTATTTCAGATTACAAAGCTTCCATGGTTTGCAGACTTGGTGAATTACAAGGTTTGTGGTGAGTTCCCAATGCATTTTACTAATCAAGACAAGAAGAGGTTGATGCACATGGCACGTTTCTATTAGTGGGATGACCCATATTTGTTCAAGTACTGCTCAGATCAGATTATCAGAAAATGTGTACCAGAAGAAGAAGTTCAGGGCATCTTAGCACATTGCCATAGCAAAGAGTGTGGAGGACACTTTGGGGGGAAGAAGACAGCTGCTAAGGTACTTCAATCTGGTTTCTTTTGGCCCTCTATATTTAAAGATGCACATGCTTCTTGTTTAAGTTGTGATAGGTGCCAAAGAATGGGGAACATTTCCTCAAGGAATCAGATGCCACTAAAAGGCATACAAGAGGTGGAGCTATTTGACTTGTGGGGGATTGATTTTATGGGACCATTCCCATCATCCTATGGGTATCTCTACATTCTAGTAGGAGTCGACTATGTATCCAAGTGGGTGGAGGCTATCCCGAGTAAGACAAACGACCACAAGGTGGTTTTGGAATTTTTGAAGAACATGATATTTGCTAGATTTGGGACACCCAGAGCAATCATCAGCGATGGCGGCAGTCACTTAAAAAACAGATCCTTTGAAGCATTAATGAAGAAATATGGGATAACTCACTAGATAGCTACTCAGTACCATCCTCAGACAAGTGGCCAGGTGAGCAATAGAGAGATCAAGCAGATATTAGAGAAGACAGTGCAACCCAACAAGAAAGATTGGTATTTACGGTTGCATGATGCACTTTGGGCATATAGGACAGCCTACAAGACTCCTATAGGCATGTCTCCATATCGGTTGGTCTATGGGAAAGCATGTCATCTGCCGGTTGAATTAGAGCACAGGGCATTCTGGGCGATCAAGAAGTTTAATTTTGATATGAAAGCGGCAGGTGAGAAGAGGAAGTTACAGTTGAACGAGCTTGAGGAGCTACGATATGATGCTTATGAGAATGCTAAGCTGTAAAAAGAGAGGACTAAAGTGTTCCATGATAAGAAACTAGTGAGAAAGGCATTTGATGTGGGACAGAAGGTACTACTCATCGATTCAAGACTCAAATTATTTCCAGGGAAGCTAAAGTCCAGATGGTGTGGCCCCTTTGAGGTCACTCAGGTATTTGAGCATGGGGCTATTGAGATCTATAATCCAAAGAATGGAAACAAGTTCAAACTCAATGGACATAGGCTCAAGCCCTATTGGGAGCAGAATTTTGACAAAGATGTGGATGTGCTTACATTCACATATTCCCCTTCAGCTCGATAGAGAAGCACAGTCTGGCTGCAGGCTATAAAGCAAGCACTACTGGGAGGTAGCCCAGCTCTTTGCAAAGAAAAGTGAAGATGGCGATTGAGAGCTGGAGATGTACTCCATATCCAGCTGAGTTCTTTTACCCTTTTCTTTGTCTTGGCTGGAGATGTACTCCATATCCAGCTGAGTTCTTTTACCCTTTTCTTTGTCTTTCTAATTACTTTTCTGTTTATGTTTTTAGTGTTTCCTTCCTGCTTTATTTTACAACATTGGGTAAGTTTGGGGGAAGAGTCTTAGTTAAGATAGTCATTAATAGAGTCATTATAGTCCAAAAATGCATAAAAATTTAAAAAACTTAGAAAATCACAAAAATATTTGTTTTTATTTGTTTTTCTTTGAGTCATAGTTCCTTCCTACCACAATGATGAGAAATGATGATTTGTCTTGCGTGGTTCATTGAACTTAATTATGCTGGATCTTTATATTATTCAATTACTGTAAATCTCGTTTAATCATGTTTGAACTATCACTGTGTGGATTACAATGCCGACATGGTTGAGGTTGAAAGCCTCTGCATAATTGAATGATTAGATGCTTTTGGTGGAAACTTGTATAACCTAGGGAGCTTTGAGCCTAAATGCTTATTCTTGAGAGGGTTATATGCTGAGTGATTTGATCTTCCATTTCTTAATCTGTACGATGCAATTGAATTCATTATCATTCTTTGATCACATGTTCTGATTTTATATGGAATAACATGCTAGAACTCTCATTTTTATCCGATCGAGGCATAGTTCGACTACACGAACCATAGGATATGATTTTAGGCCACGTTTGACTAGTTTGTGCTTTTCTATCCATGCCCTTTGATGTTTATCACTAGTTATCCATGTTGAGCCTTAATTAAGTCGTTTCGTGCACCCATACCAACTCCGAAGTTTGGGGGAGTAACCTTACCGTATGTATAGCCTTACCTTATCTAAGGAAGTATAAAGATGGATTCAAGGTTCACTAGAAAATGTGTGCAAGGCTCAAGAAAAATTAAAAAAAAAAGAGAAAAAGAAAATAAAAGAAAGGTTGTTGTTACCCTGCCACTCCATAGTTTCAGTTTTATATAAAAATAAATAAAAAATAAAAAATAAAAAAAGAAGAAAAGAAAAAGGAAAAAAGGAGGGTACACGCGTGCCTTAACAAGGTGGAAATTCAAAATGCAAGCCTTAGCCACCATAATCAGAAATGTATAAAGGAACCAAAAGTGTGATTCTATGCAAATTCCTTAGATCTTGTTAGCCATTTCCTCTCATTCTTAACTCTTCACCCTAGCCCCAGGATAACCCATGTGTAAAAGTCCTAATTGGTCCTAGGTGAAGTGCAGTCCCATTGTGGAGATGAGATGGAATGGGAGCCTATGGTGTATGATTTCACTTCAAGCATGTGGTATTTTTCATGAGAGCATTGTCTGTTCATTCGTAGAAAATTATTGAGTGTTTTATTGTGAGTGTATCCATGGTGAGGATTGAAGTTAAACTAATATGCAAATGATTGTTTGGTTGTGTGAAAGCCTAAACTGAAAGTTATGTTGGTATTGTTTTACACACGACCCTTTGAGCATGTGGATATGAGCTAACTTATTATTCAGGTAATCTTTAGAACAGGTTGAGACTCATGCTTCTTTATATCATGTATGGATCAGACATCTCTGAGACTAATGGTGGAACGATAGGTTTCATATTTTTTTTTTAGCGTTTTAAATTTCTTTTTTTAAATTTCTTACTTGTTTACTTTATTGTTTTGCTCAAGGACTAGTAAAAGGTAAGTTTGGGGGAATTTGATAAGTGCTTAATTGTTTACAATCTAAGCCCTAATATTTGAATTATCTTATGCTAGTCATGTTTATTTTATTTGATTTTACATATTCTTTGTTAATTTGTATGCAAAGGTAAAAAGGAGCAAAAATAGACGATTTCATGAAGAGTGATGGGCGTAAATCATCAAGTAGGGCCAAGGTGGGTCCCATCCAAGTTATTTCAGATTTCAAGACTACTTTCTAATTCTTTGGACAACTTACAATTCTAATCAAAGAAGAAAAGTAAAAGAAAGAAGAAACCAAATCTAGGGTTATACGCCAAAAGGGGGGCCCACAGCCATTGCAAAAGTGAAATTTCAGAAATTAGAAAGTCTTCTTCAAGTACAAGTGGAGCTCAAGAATGGAGAAGGAAAAGGAGAAAAATAAGGAAAGTTTAAAGGAAGAGTCCAAGCCAAGTTAGAAGCTCAAGAAGGGGGTCCCACAATCATTGTACATGCATCATATGGGCCCACCTTTATTATAAAAGGTTCAGATTTAATCTCTTGCAATTAATCTCAGAATTGTGGGTTCATGTGAAGAACTTTCTATAAAATACAAGCAAGATCAGATTTTTAAAGTCTTGTTATTAAGAAAGAAGACTCCTATTTCATTCTAATTAAGAAGCCTACTTGTAAAGAAAGTTGGAGATCTATTTCCACAAGAGAACTACTTGCTAAAAGGGGCTGTTGCAAGACTAATAAAAGGACAAGAAGAGGTGGTCATCCAGCATATATATCCTATATAAAACCCTAGCCACGTCCATAAGATTACCAGCCACTATTTCAACACCCTATCATCACAAAAACCATCCATCATCATCCCAAAACCCCTAGTTGCTGTACAGCCACCTTTGGAGCATTCTTTGGAGCATCTTGGAGAGCTTTTGGAGCGAGGAAAAGGAGAAAAGCTGCTGGACAACTTCTTCTTCTTCTTCAATATTCAGAGTTTTTCTTATGGCTCTATTTTCTATTTTGTTTTCAATTCTAGACATGAGTAGCCAAACTTTTTAGGGCTAGGGTGTAGTTGAAACCCCAGCCTAGTTCTATGTAGTCTCTTTTGGCATCTTTTAATTCAAATTTCAGTTTTATTAGTTGAGATTCTAAACCATGTTTTCAATTGATGAGTTGTGTATATGCCGTGCCAACCATGCCATGTTCAATTAATTTTAAGAGTAGCTAACTTAATTTTGATTGATCTTGATGTTAAGCATTTAGGGTTTAGAACCATGAATAATCTAAGTATATGCCATGCTTAGTTTTTGCATCATAATGAACAATTCATGTAGTATGCCACTCATGAATTAGGTTTAGGGGAATAGTAATCTAGACGCATATGCCATGGTCTAGGTTGATGGATGTCACTAATAATTCTGGTTTTTTATTAAAGGATAATAAGGGACATGCATAGGGTTGGTTAGGGGAGTAGATGAAACCCTAGTTCAATCATTATTACTAATTTTCAATTTTAATACTAGTTGTGTATTTTAGACTATTTTCCATTTAGCTTTTAATAGATTAATTTACTGTTTTTAGTAGTTTAATTCAACCTGTCATCATTTAATTGTTCTTTTAATATTCTGATTTTTAGTTGTTTTTGACATTATTTTATCACAAGTCTTTGTGGGATCGATCTCGTACTTACAATTCATTACACTACATAGTGATCTTATGCGCTTGCGAGTTTTAATTGTGTGCATACTAGTAGCCTATTTCTAGGTTGCTTGGTGCATACCAATCAACATGCAATGAAGATCAAGTGGTGGATTTTTTAAATAAAGCTATCTTAAAAAGACAGTTGTCCATTGTTCTATCCAGGATGGAATCATAGATATCTATGAAGCAGCTTGAGGGGAGTTTTAAAAGATGTTCATGGACTTATCTACTGTTTTGTTATTTTTTCAGAATTAAGGACTGTCTTTTTATCATAGAAAAAGAATTTTTTTTTTTTTTTTTTTGTAATTCCTAAAAGTTCAATTAATAAAAATATATAGAGCTAGTCGCCAATCCTAGTGGGATGAGTGGCTCCTTCTCCCACCCTTTCCAAATTCTTTCTCCCCTTTGAACCGTATTCTTCTGCTTGTTTTCTCCCACTTCTCCTTCTTTCACTTTAATTCAAATCTTCATCAATTTAATGGTATTTCAAACTATGCCATTCTCATAATGGCAACTAAAAAAGTAATGTAAATGATGCACTACTCATAAGCGACAATGGGATCAGACCTAAACTGTGTACACTAATAACCATGTTGTAACTGATAACTGAAGCTGCTAATGTTTCACAGGTTATCAAAGTTTTTGAGCTACAGTGTTCTTGCTACAGTTTCTTATACATGCAGACAAGCTAATAGGATGATTTAAGCCTATAACATAGTATAAATTCTCTTAGAACATATAAGAAAAAAACATACATGATGGTGACATTTGTAGGAGGATTAAGAGTGCCTGAAACATTTGAAAGAAGATTATTCTGGAAATCCCTGCAAAATTGAAACGTATAGAAAAAATTTAGAGGAATACAGAGTCATTAACTTAAAACATATGAATAAAGCACCCCCAAAGCAAGATAGCATTTTATCTTAAGACAATGCAACCCCTGGAACCTCTCATTTGTGCTGCTGTGTGGTATCTTAGATACTGAGCATGTTTGGAATGTAGTTCAACAGAAAGCACAAGAAAATCACAATGAACCATTGGTACAACAGCTGTTGTTAGAGGGTGTCGAGTGTCAACCAGACAAGCTGGTCGGCAAGCTACTCAGCTCGCTTGATTTTAGTCGAGTTTGAGCACGGGTTTGAATGTATCATGAGCAAGCTTAATCTAGGCTATAAGAACACATCCCCAGAAATAATATTTAATTAGTATTTGCAAATTTTTTAGGAATTATATAATAATAGTAATAATACAATGTGTAGAATTCAGCCACTTTGAATTAGGGCACAATTAGGGATCGATTACGGTTTTGATTTGGATGCAATTAAAGAGCAATTAATGGAATTAATTAATTAATAAAATTTGGCCACTCTAGGAATTAATTAGGATTAATTAATATAGTTAATTAAATCATGATGGGGCCCACATGGGGGCCATTAGTGATGGGCGACCAACAGTATCGGTTAGTTGAGTTCATTGGTTATCCCATTGGCAATATGTCTGGTGGCACGCCATCCGAGAAGTCCTAGTTGATGAGCACCATTAATTGCTTGAAAAGATAAGAGGAACCAGAAGTCCCAATTAGAGGATAAGAAAACTACCAAACAGAGCACACATCCAAGGACCCAATTCAAATAAGACGCAAGAAGACGACTCTCCATTAGAATTACAGCTCTTAGTTATAGAAGGAAAGTAACTTAATAGTTAGTTAGCCTATTAAGTCATAATAGGAGTCGTTGCACACAAGTTGGAAAGGGAAGTCCTAAATCATTAAAAGAACTAATGGTAGTTAGAAGGATTAGTCTTAATGCAATTAGGAAAGCCAATTA
This sequence comes from Persea americana, assembly GCA_029852735.1. Lineage (NCBI taxonomy): Eukaryota > Viridiplantae > Streptophyta > Magnoliopsida > Laurales > Lauraceae > Persea > Persea americana. The sequence continues at coordinate 25,122,064 of CM056816.1, forward strand.
TAATTGGAAACTTGCATCAAAGAGTCTATATAAGCATTGTATGCCCATAGAAGGCTCACTCTCTCATTCTCTCTCACGCACAACTAGAAGAGGAGGTTACTATTTTGGGAAAGTTACTATTTCAGGAAGGTTTCTATTTCGGGAAACATACTATTTTAGGAAACAAGTTCTCCACATTAGGATTTCAGCTCTTAGTTGTAACTAAACTTGAGAGCCAAACCAAGCCTATATAAAGCCACAAACCTCCACTTGACCAATCACATTCTTTCACACAACTAGAAGCTAGAAGGAGAAAGAGAGGAGAAGAAACAAAGGGATGATTATTGATTAGGGAAGTGTAAATTTGGGATTCTAGCACACTTCCTCAACAAGAAACACCAACCAAAGATAATCAAAGGCAAGTAAACAAATCTGATTAATTGAACATGCATGATTTCCTCTAATTCTAACTGATTCTAATCTAGGAACCCAAAACTAAGCCTAACTATGACATTGACCTAATGTGAACATGTAAGTTGAACTCAAAACCTAGAATTCTAAGGGCTTGATAATCATGATCACAGGTATGCAAGAATGTCAAGGAGAGATGATCTCCACTAGGCCCTGGGCCATATACAGAGTTCCCACCATGGCAGAATGTAAAAGAATCCTTTATGGCTCTTGTGAACCAAAAAGGAAACTTTTGGATACCATTTTTGCTATTTTTCCAGCGACTATTGCCTTCTCTGGAAACCTTGTCTATATTAACTTGGCCATGATCATTATCTACCTATATATTAACCTATATATTATCCTCTTCTAAAGAATTAATGTAGAGATACTGGCTACCCTATCATGCACAATATTGCATTGTTATCTTAACCTTGACTGCAAGTGATCATTACTTATCTTTATTTCTATTTGGGATTGTATGAGATTTTGAAGGCTTGCTTGGTAGGTTTTCGTAAACCTGACACACTCTTTGACACTTTACATGTGAGGAAGTAGTTAATAATCTTGAGGAGGATAATACATACGAAGGGGGAACCTCAGAAAACAAAAGAGTAAGTGAGCATGACGTAGTTCTAGAGATGTCAAATGACAATTCATAGGAATGTTAAAATTGATTTTGTTTCTTATTTGATGTAGACAATTAAAGTTTATTAATGAATTAGGTTTATTATACTTGTGTTGTGTTATGAATGTCTGTTATTTGATGATTAAAAGAATTCCTGCTGCAATTTGATTTCACCTAATCCCACAAATGAAAATATGATTTACTGTGCACATCAGTGATGAATTTTATATGCACTCATCACTTTTCAATGAAAACATGTATCAATATTAGAGAATTTAGTACACGTAATTCAAACTTATCAAAATGACAACAATAAGTTTATTATTTGATTTTGGTTAAACCTAGACTTTAAAGTCTGACTTAATTATTTAACTAAATTCAGGAAAATTAGTTTATGCACTATTTACCATGTGACGTTTGATAAATAAAATCCCGTTGCAAATTGATTTGACTTATCCCGGCATTGTGGAAATCACATTTCACAAAACGAAATTCAGACTTCTACGATAGCCAGATTTAAGGGCGTGACCTAAGAAGCACGGACACGGACACAACACGGCACAGACACGCCGACACGGCATTTCTCAAAAAAGTAGGTCACGGATACGTCGGGGACAGGTTAATAATAATAATAATAATATATCTAATAATATACTAAAAGATAATATCATTTTAACTTTGTAAACAATTTTACAAACAGCCCCCCTTCTCTTTTCTTTACTATAATTTTAATACTTTTCTCCAACTAAAATAGCCAGCGTGTCCCCAGCGTGTCTAAGAAATAAAATAAAAAAAATAAGCAGGATACCATTTTTGGCATGTCGGACACGTGTCCGGGCCGTGTCCATGTCCGACAGCCAGCCCCGAAGAAAAACATTTCTTCAATAGCGTCGTTGATTGCCTGTGATGGACATGCTAGAACCACCTCAAACGAGCCCCTATTAATTTATCCCGTATTGATGTTATACTCAAATACTCCCGAAAACACTCATTTCTGATTCTATTTCCTAGTTTAAATACATCTATCTCAACATTCTCATCTCTACTACACTCATTTTGTGCACGAGTTGCTTTGTGAATGGCCAACATTTTGCTCCATAGATCATAGCTGGTCTAATTGTTATCATGAATAATTTTTCCTTCATGAATCTCTTTATTGTATGATATCTCCCAAACTTTCAATTCTCATAGGAATTTCACCTCTTTGAACATCCCCACTGAAATTGTAATTCATATATTCTATCTTTGTACAACTTATATTAAAACCCTTGGAATCTAAAGCATCCCTCCGTTTCTCAAGTTTCACATTCATGTCATGTCTTGATTCATCCACCAACACTATCATGATCATCATCAAAGCCTTGTCTCGACTACATTGGAATCGGCTACATAAATTCTATTTCTCCATTTCAATTTCTCCTGAGCTACATGTCGCATAAGTTGCACTTCTTCATATTTATCCTTAACCACCTCCATCCATGTCGTCTTTGCCCTACCCCTTTTCCATGGTGGGCCATCAACCTGCATAGAAAAACCTTTCCTCGACAATTCTGTTCTTATCCTGCGTTGGACATGCCCAAACCATCTCAAATGAGTCACTTTTAATTGATCCCTATTGATGCAACCCATATATGCTCATGAAAACACTCATTATTGACACTATCTTTCCTAATTTTACCATATATCCATCTCAAAATTCTCATCTCTGGTATACACATTTTGTGAATGTGTTGCTTCTTGATTGACCAACATAACTGGTCTAACTACTGCCCAATAAAATTTTCCCTCCAATCCTCGTGGTATGCGCTGATCACAAAGTACTCCAAAAGCTAGTCTACACTTCAACCATCCTGCTCTTATCCTATGTTCTACATTTTCCTCAATCTCTCCACCATCACTAATTAACGAGCCAAGATATCAAAATGAATTTCGTTGTGGTATCTCTTGAGTCTTGAGCTTCAATTCTCATAGGAGTTACCCCACTTTTCACATCTCCATTGAAGTTGTAATTCATATATTATGTCTTTATACAAATTATTTTAAAGCCTTGGATTCTAAAGCCTCCTATCGTTTCTCAATTTTGCATTCATGTTATCTCTGAATTTTGACACTTGTTACCGCTCCTTCAGACATGTCTTTAATGATATCAATATAACCTCTCGGGACACTCCTATCTAAAACCAACCAAATCAAATCTCTAGGTACCTTGTCGTAAGCTTTCTCTAGATCGATGAAGAGCATATGAAGATTTTTCATCTTCTCTTGGTGGTTTTCACTAATGCCTAAGTGAAAAGATGGCTCCATAGTTAAACACTTAAAATACCTAGCATGAATCTAAATTGAATTTCAAAAATCTTTGTCCCTTGTCAAAGTTGTTGCACCATTACTCTCCCCCAAAGTCTCAAAGTGTGATCCATAAGTTTAATCACACATTAATCAGTGCAACTTTGTATACCTCCTTTGTTCTTGTATAAAGGTACTACAACACTTTTTCTCCATTCATCCAACATTTTCATTTTCCTTAGTGTCTTATTGAAGAGCCTAGTTAACTAAGCTCATCAAATTTTGCCTAAGCATTTTCAAGCCATTATTAGAATGCCATATTGGCCAGTAGCCCTTGTTGTCATAATTCTTTGCCAATGCTTTCTTCACTTCTGCTACCCCTAATTCTACAGTAAAAGGTATGTATTGTTAACTAAGTATCCCCCTCTCAATCATAAGTTCCTATTAATCATCAATATTAAGTTCTTTAAAACATTTTCTCCACCTTTCTTAAATATCATTATCTTTCACTAAAACCTTTTGGTCTTCACTTTTTATACATCAAACATTATCTAAATCCCTACATTTTCTTTTTCTCATTTTTTGCAAGCTTGAAAATATCTTGCTTCTATTATTGTTCTCTAACTTATTACATAGGTTATAATATGCTTTGAACTTTGCATCACTTACTACTTAATTTCTTTCTATCCCTTCCTATACATTTCATAATTTTCCAAATTCCTAGTTCCATGCCGAACTTTTAGTAACGTCTTTTCTCTAGAACAGCTTCCAAAACCTCTGACTCCCACCACCAGGTCTCTTATCAAAGCGTCTTCTTCCTTTTGACTCTCCAAGCAACTCTTTTGGTACCTTTGTGATATAATCAACCATTTGATTCAACATCACCAAAGTTTCTCCCTCCAAATTCCCTTCTCCTCCCCAATCACTTTATACTTAAATATTATTGCCCTTCCCCCTTTATATATCATGATCAAAATCTCTGCTTTTCCTTCCTCATTTTTCCAACCTTATAAATATCTCTCTGATTCTCTTTGTTTCTAACTTATTATATAAGTCAGTACATGCTTTGGACAAAATGAAAACCTTTTGGATCTTGACAACATTATTTCCATTAAAGTAAACTGTGCATGTTTTATTGACCTTTCTCATTCAACAGTAAGTGTACATTTTTTAGAATTTTGATTTTATTTGGCTTGTTTAGTAGTATCAAGGTAAATACAACTTCTAAAACTTAAAAAAAAAAAAAAAAAAAAAAAAAAAAAAGGTCATCTTAGAGATGGACAAAAAGGAAAGTTATCTTAGAGATGGACAAGTGGTTTGGATGAATTTTAGAGTTTTTAAGGTCTTATAGGGAGCACTTTATATCACCAGTTGGTCGACTGCTCTGTATTAGCACAGAAATTTCAGATTTCAGCAATTTATGCAGCACATTTTCCTTCATCTCTCTGCTTGTATCAATTATCTTCTCGAGTGGATTGGGGATTTTAAGCATTAATCCAGTGATTAAAATTATTGACTATATTTTTAGTTCCTTTTTTCTAATTTTGTGGAATTTCTGAATTTCAGTTCGGAAAGATGGACGACAGTATTTTTCAATCAGGTCTGCGTCAATATCTAGTGGCGCTAAAGTGCTGCCCAACACTAGTCAATGATGAGGCCTTTCTAACCTCCATATTTAGGGTTTTCTACGCGTATTGAGAAGAAGCCCTACAATTCATCAAATTTATGATTTCAATTGTTTACACCCACAATTATGGAATCAGCTGTTAATTTTTTCATTCGTTTTTGCCTTTTTACTGTGTAAAGATGCAACAACATTGAACCGTTCCTTTAGTTTAAGCAGGAAGGAAAAAATTCCTTAAGTTCAGCATAGATCAATTCCGTTTTAAGGTCCATTTTATCTTGCCCCTGAACTGTAATGTTTTGGCCATTTGAGCATTTAAAACAATAATAAATAGTTAGGGAATACAAAAAAACAAAACAGTAGGATGCTGAAGATATATGAATAACTACTTAGTTACATCATTATGCAAAATATAAAATGCACTGCAGTTAGTTAAACTACCATAAATCAGTATGTGACTTTAATGGTAAAGAAACAGTAAAAATTGAGGCTGTGAAATGCATCACTGTGACTTTTGTGCCCCCATGTAAAGATTTAATTTAGGTCATTTTGGTCCCCAAAAGAACCAAAGAAAAAGGTGGGAGCTCAGCTGATGAGTCGATTTAAAAACTGAATAAAAAAGAGAAAAAAGTGGGAGCTTAGCCGCTGAGTCAATATCGGGTGGAATGGACCAAAGTTTCTGGTAAAAGATTTATATAATGACTCTGCAATGAACCAGTGACCAAAATGGAACGTTTTGACCAGTTTAGCCTAAAAAAAAACGAAAGTTGAGAACTATGTTTTTCGAACAAAAGATTTGATGCTGAATCTTAAACACAATCCCTGGAAGCATTTTAGTAAAAGCAATTAAAAACGATAGCTTAATAGATTTTGATCTCACAAGGTAAGATTCCTAGTTGCACTTGTGAAATCCTGCCAAATGGTGGATGGAATGGAACCACTCAATGAATTGTTCTCAAGAGACCTGCAAGGCAAAATAATTACATTTTAATCCCGTATGGCATAATAGACAATTCAATGAACACAATTTAAAATGAACAATGAATGACCATGAAGTGATAATCAGTTGCAGCTAACAAGCAACATTTTAAAAACTGTAAGCTCAAACATAAATTAGCATACACTTGAAATATTGCTGATTTAGATTAGTCCAAAAATCATGTCACATTGAACCATCAAACCAACAAAGAGAATAGGAAGAAATTTGAAAGATATTCTCACAATCTTTGGAGAAGTGGAAGCCCAGAGAAGTTTGCAGGAATAGTTCCGTTAAGATTATTTTCCGATAAGTCACTGCATACAAAAAAAAAAAAAATCAACTTCATTAACACATTAGGGTCAATAAGATTAGTGATATCATAGTACAATCAATATTCTTAGGAATTAAAAAGCAGGGTGTACATGTCTTGGAGATGGATTTCCATTTTGCCTATTACGTGAAAGATCCAACCCACTAAAAAAAGTGTATGGATCTTGCTTATCTGTTATCAGACCAAAACTCATCGCAGGTGATGACCATCATTTTAAAGGGTCCAAAGTTCGGTATAGTTTTTACCAAGCTTCAATCCAATGGTGGATAACAGTTAGATTAGTATCAAATTGGGTTGAGTGCAAATCATGGAGGACTCTGAATGTGTGTGTAGGATTGGATTGACCACAGGTGGCCACATTGTACAATTATGTGTTCTGCTAAGTGTTTTTGCCTTTCACAATATGCGTTCTTGATATGATTTCATTGTATGCATGCTTGTCTCATAAGTTATGTTCATAAGATTATGATATGATTCAAGTGATTGCTTCATGATTCACTCCGTTGAAAACTAATAATTCCTATGTGTAAGACCTCAACCCGTTAATCATGCAATTAGAGATAATTAATTGTGTTGTTAGCTCTTTAAGTGGGATTAGCTTTTAATTAATTAAGTTTGTGGGTTAGATTAGCTTTTTAATAGCTTTGGGAAGTTTTGAGAGCCTTTAAACCTAGTTTGATGCTTTAGAGGAACCCCTTCGTAATTTCGGGAAAGCTTGGGGGGTTATTCGTAATTTTTGAGAAATTGTGACCTTGGGCTCATTAAATCAGGGACGTTATTTCAAACAACTTTTGTATTTTACTCGCAGTCTTTCGGAGCCTCAAAACCCTTGAAAATCCCAATTTTTAATTATTTTGACCCCTTTGACGAAAAAGTTGACTTTTCACCGGACCCCGGAAGTATATCATTATAGGGCTTGTTGAAAAGATAATTTTACGCTGAGCATTTTTCACGTTTTAAGTTTCTTGATCCGAGGTTTGGAAAGTCGCCAAACTCGCATTCCAAGTTTTACTCATAAGTGGACCCCACTTTTCACCCATTATAAAAAAAAAGACCACCCAGCTCCTCTCTCCTCATTTTCGTTCGTTCCAGCAAAGAGAAGCCCTGCAACAGAGCTCTTTCTTTCTCTCTTCTTCTTCTTGTGCTTTTCCTCAAAAATCAAGGGGAACACTTGATCTCCTTTATGTGTGGACACCATTTTCACGAAGAACCCACCTTGGCGGCCCCTCCTTCGACTGATTTCTTGCTGGTTGGACCCTTTGGAGGTAAGCCCTCATCTTATTTGTGTTAGAATGTGATTCTACACCCCTTGAGGAGTTCGTATGCCAACATGCAAAGCCTCTCTCCCTCTCTTTCTTTATTCTCCATTTTCAGGTGGATTTTAGCATAATTTTTGGGCGCTTTTGTTCTAGGAGATTTCCAGCAGTGTAGGGAGTTGAGAAGTCGTATTTGAAAGCTCCCAATCTTGAGGCAAGTGTTTAATTTGAGTAATCTTACATGCATGCTTAGTTTAATGGAAATTGTTAATGTGTTTAAGAATGTTTCCTTCCATTTTGATTAATGTATGTTTATTTGCCCAATAGTGGTGAAATTCTGTTTATCCATGATCTTTTTATTGTCGTCCAATGATCCTAGAATCCTACTGTTTATTTTGTTTTTGGGCAGAATTTTTAGTTACTCGCATTAGCGATTTATAGGTGGATTAGCCCACTTAATCCCCCTTAATCCCCTGATTTTTCCCAGAAATTCCCCTGCCAGGACCCAGCTAAGAACACCCCCCCTCCCCCTCCTCCTTGCTGCTATTTTCTGCACGTGCGGCTGCTGCACTGCAGGCACAGCGGCCAGAGTGATGGCCGATGCAGCCAGCGCACAGCGCACTGCCTGCCGGTGCACTGCAGTACGCAGCCGACCCGCTGCGATGTTAGGGGCCCTCTTGTGGGGCCTATTTAACCCAAATTTCTGGCCCCTTTTTTACCCCGTGAACCTTTTATTAATTTCCAAAATTTATGAAAATAAAAACAGATTCTTTTTTAAACCAATTGTTCAAGGCCCGGCCTTCTGGGGAAGGCCACGAACCTTAGGGCCTAGTTTTGGAACCTAATAAACCCCGCATGACTTAAATTAATTGTTTGACACCGGGAATATTTGTTGAGCTTTGTACTCACCTCGGTAGGTTGTCCGAAGGCATGTAAGGCATGTAGGTGTACGGTGGAGTTGGGGATGTACATGATTAAAGCTTGGGAAGCCGGCTACATTATTGCAGTAACAAAAAATTATTCACCGACCACTAAACTCTAAGCACGTGCAAAGCTAACCCTCGCTACCCCGACATGCCAATGGCAACCAAAACACCTAGGATTAGTGTTTGTAATGGTTCCTTGACTGTCATACTAAATTAGTTTGTCAAAACTTCTAGTTATTGTTACTCGTGTATGCCCTTGATTCTTTCGTACATTTTCCGTACCCGACCTTCACTTGGCACACATGGTTTTGCACATGCATATGGGGTTTTAGCGAGCACTCGTTGCCCTGCTTGCCCCTACACTTAGGGTCCATGGCATGGTGTTCGGGTTGTGTAGCGCGCATTCTTTTGATTCGCTCCTTTTCGGTCACCCGGATCTACTTTGCACTTCTTTTAGCCATTCCCTGTCAAAATGCTGCCCAATTTTTCTAGAAATTTATGATCATGCCCAGTTATGCTATTTTTTTCATATTTCTCCCCAGCTTGCGATATTATTTTAATTTTACTCCACGCATGTCTCGTATGTTATTTTCGGGCGTCCTGAGCGGTGCTATTTACGCATATATATATATATCCCAAGTATGAATTTTCTCGTCCGTGTACCACCTCTCATCCCGTGACTATTCCAAGTACACCTAGTATGTCTGATTTGTAACCCGAGTCGGCACCACTAAGCTTGGGCACCCTCTTCGGCCTGATCAACCAGTTTGGGCTTCGTAATCTATTGTAACCAGCTACAATTTGGGATTTATTTTATATTGAGATGCTCGATACAAGATGTTCTTTGGTGCGTGCCATGGCCAATCCACGTATGTATGTATACACCAACTATAAAGCCTCCTCCTTGTGTTGTATAGCTTACTATATTTATAAGTATGTTCCATGTATGTATGCCCTCCGTTACTACGTGTATCGGTGAGAAGGTAGCGTTATGTGGTTTTCCATTTTACTAGAATTCTCATGATATTATCACTGCTTTATTTGTCACTCATGGTCCTTCTTATCTTAGTATGTCACTCAAGTATGCCCTCGCATTGTTCCAGGTTATCTAAATCTGTTATAATTATCCAATTTAAATGGTATATATGCAAATATGTTATTTGCTCTTATTAAACACCTATCAGCCATCGTGCTTGACTCATTCCACTTTGGTGTATATATGCAAATATGTTATTTGCTCTTATTAAACACCTGTCAGCCATCGTGCTTGACTCGTTCCACTTTGGTATTGTAGGTACTGCTCTCGTTGCCTTTAAGACGGAGCTTGAGGAGGCGGCTGATGAGCCGCAGGTCGTAGCGATCTAGTGCTCGGATGATGTCGTCTAGATGTCACGTTGCACACGAGTTGCCGTAACATTTTGGGAAGTGTTATTACTTTTTGGGATTTTGTTGTATAGCCGGTGTTGCCTTTTATTTTGGGAAAAGTAATTAAACTTTATCTTTTGTGTAAATATTCTAACATAATACTATGGGAATGCCATATTACTAATGTGGCCATCTTTGATGCTTGTCTTTTATTTATTCTTGCCCTGTATGTATGTTTTGCCACAAGCTTCCGCTAAAATATTATTCATCTCTAGTAAGATCGCATATGGGATCCTCACTGCGGGAACCTAGTGTAAACCTTGCGAGCAAGGGCTAAATATTACGTACCGTTCCACGTGCGCAAAGGCATCGGCTCCCCCGGGGCCGATTAGGTCCTAATCCAGTCCGGGGGCATGACACTATGAATCCAAACATGAGTACAATTCCTATTCGTCAATTCTGTACAATTCATGGTTATCCTTATTTTTCATGAATTATTGATCTACCCGTGTCTTATGACTACGTTGAATTACTTGCTGGGCTTTAGCTCATTATGTTATAATTTCTAGATGATGCAAAAAAAAAAAAAAAGGTGTGCTTTGGATGGCTGGGATTGAGTAGAGGTCGAAGTGGAAACTTTTTGAGAAGTTTAGGGATTTTCTAAGGATTTCAGTTTTATATATTTACCTATTTAGTAGTTTTGCTTAGCCGGAGCTTTAATTCGGTTTTGTAAGTTCAAAGACTAAAGATATCTTATCAGTTTGGTTTGTTTAAGACACTTCAATGCTTAATTAATTGCATCGTTATTAGTTAGGCTCTGGTTTACTGTAATTGTGTGTGCATTTTTATCAATGATTTGACCCATACTTACATATGAGTTCATGCCACGGAATTCAAAGTGCCAGATTCTAGGGTGTGACAAACTATGATGCACGTATACTTCAAAATGGGCAATGTATTGTGTCGTATCGTATCCTATACTTCACTTTTTATATATAAAATCCGTGTCCCTATCTTGTCTGTGGCATGTCCTTGCTATATCCATATCGTATCTGTGCATCATAAGTGACAAAAGAGTCCCTAGGTATTCAAAATTGAGTTCTTGGGGAATCATCTCTAGTGTGGGAGATGAGTCTAGTACTATGGGGAAGTCACTAAAGGTGTGGGGGGTTTTAAAGCTGGCTTGTGGAAAAGAGCTCGTTTAAAGTTAGATAATCGAGTGACCCCTATTATAGTCTTTTCCCTAGATTGTTTTGGGTGGTTACAAATAGGAATGTTCTGTTAGTGCCATAGTCATATATGCACTTCCCTAGTGTTGTCAATTTCGTGTCAAGTCCAAGACCTTGCCTATGGAAATCTCTACAAGGAAGATCAAACTCTTAAGATAGAAGATCAAGTCTTGGAAGGGCCTTAGTTTATCAAGTCAAAATCTCTATAATGTTCCAACCTATTCAGGTATCTAGACCTTAAGCAAACAAGAATAGGCGCTTGAAACCCTTAAACCAAATAGTAAAATCAATAGGGTTGGCTGAACTGAACAATTGAGTTGTTCAATCGTAGGCCTCACAGCTACACGTAATAGGGGCACGGCTAACCATAAGGCTTCAAGAAGGTCACCAAAAATGCACTACTGTTGCTTTTCTAGAATGTTGTTTTTCGGCATTTTTGTACTACAGTTAACCATCTTGCTAACCGTAAGGTTGCTGGCCTATGAAAGTTCCATTATCAACTAAAAGATATTAGAACATTGTCTTCATTATTCAGGTGGGTTTTCATCATGTGGGCAATGAAGTTAGTGGTATTGTGGATTTGTTCGCTAAACAAAGGGTTGAGAGGCACCACTTTTGTGGGGCCTTTATTATAATTTTGTCTTTCTAGGGGTTTTGGTGTTTCTAGGCTCTCGCAGGTGGTACAAGTCTCTGATACCTAACTCTTTGTTTCCCCATTAGCCTGTTCGCGTCACTATTTGTATTCCTTTCCTTATATTTTAATATGTTTTATGTTCTCTAATAAAAAAATGTTTGATTTTTACAATTTTTTTTAACTTCTATTGAATTTATATATGCCCAGTGAATTTCCTTGTGTTGCTGGTGCTATTTTTCAGAATTTTTCATTTGATTTTTATGATATTTTACCAATGTGCAATCAAACCAGGACCTGGACCCATAAACATATGTTTAATACATAATTGTATTCGGATCCGGATCCTGCATGCAGGACAAACCAGGTTACAGCCTTAAACATGCAGAGCTGTTGGCTGGATTTAAAAAAAATCATAAATAGAAAAAGAAACAAAACAAACAAAGGATATAGAAAATGCTTTAGGAAGTCAAGAATTCTACATACATAGTCGTGATATTATTGGAAAGTTTATTTGTTGGTATGGGTCCATTTAGTTTGTTCCAGCTGAGATCCCTGAAACATAAAATACCAGCACACTGTTAGATATGCTCATCATCAAATAGCAGACCATTTATATAAAAAATCATTCTTTTTCAAAAAAAATTATGTAAAAATCATAGTTAATAAGACCAGAAAGATCACACTGAAGGCAAATAGTAAGATGCCAAGAATCTTTTAATTTCTCAAAACTCACAGATAACCAAGTGCAGGTATATTGCTTAGGTCGGGAATAGTTCCTTGCAAGCTACAGTTCCTAAGACTCCTGCAAAAGCCAAGTAGAAAAGAATGTATACTCCTTACATGCATTTTCTACAGTTGCATACATGGATGTTTATAGTCATCTCTATAGTACATACAACTTCAAAAATCCACATGATTCAGAAAAATATAAAGCTACTAATTTTTAGCAAAAAAACCTATATACAGATAGACATTAACCTAGGCATATCCATAGATTAATCAACAAAAATTGAAAATTGAAGACCATAATTAAAGGCATGCAAACTGTTAATAGAGGTCCTTCAAGTGGGCCTGTAAGCATTAAACATTTCAAATCTGGGCAAGGTGCTTATCCAGCCCTAATTTATAGTTGTCAATTGTGTACTGTCTAGAACCTCATCTCTATTTGGCTCCATGCGGCAGTCGAGAAAGCCAAAACCGATTGGTAGTGAACCCAAAACCCCAAACAAAAAAACCAACAGTAAATCCTATGTACCTGTAAGGACCCAAACCTAGAAATCCCTATTTAGTTAATTTGAGTTATTTGCTTGTATTTTATAATTTCTTTTCACCTTAGGGTTTATTTATTGTTTGTTTAGTGGGTAAGGGGTATTTTAGTAATTTTGTCTAATCTAAGTGAGCGGGACCCATTGCTAGAATTTTTCCTTCGGTGTTAAGTTAGCTTGGGTTTGTGTTTTGGGTCTAATGGTTTGAGTTAGCCCAAGTCTAGATGGTGTTAAAGAGTTTTAGGGTTTAGTTTGGTGGTGGAAGACTAACACCATAGCCCTTGTTTGTAGCAACCTTATAAAAAGAAAGAGATGAGAGTCTCTGCAGTTTCTATCCATTGCTAGAGAAGGGACTTAGATTAGAGTGGGAGATAGAGTAGAATTAAAGCATTTTGAAGACAATCAAAAGTCATTCAATCTCTTCCCCATGGGTTAAAATAGTGGCCAGTACGCTACATTGGGAATAGCGGTCATTGAATTTAGTGCTGCTCTCATCTGTAGCGGCTGCTACTGGCTGCTACGGACTGTCACTAATGGCTACTTTCCAAAAAAATTTAAAATACATAGTAAGACTTATTTCTTTCCTTCTTCTCTCCAAACAATATTTCTATGCAACTCTTCTACCTCTTTATGCTTAAAAGAACACCAAAAAAAAAAAAAAAAAAAAGATCTTGCAGAATTGAAGCCGATGCAAAGAGTTCTTCTTAAGAGCTCTTCTTTATGTAATGTCCGGGCAGATGCCCCCTTTGGTAGAGGTGTTCTTTTCCACTCTCAACAAAAATACATTGTTCGTTTTGATGAAACTTAATTTGTTATTTGGTTTGAACTCAAACTTTTTTTAAGCATTACTTTATAATTTATATAACTTTTGTAATGTAAATTTGTGCTAAATTACTTATTTGAATTATGAATTTAGAAATGCATAATAAGTTCTTAGTATAGCTAACCAACATAAATACATGTGAAAAATTAGATCAATACTCTTATTTTATAATCATTCAGCGACACTGAACTTTTATGCACTGAAGGGGGACCGGTACATCCCCCGATCTCAGTTATTATAGGAAAAAAAACATAAAATTCTAACTTTTTTTCAATATTCTGAATTTTCTGGGTAGTTTTTCAAAAAATATTTGACAACCTTTTCAATTCACACTGCTACGTATCGTTGGCTACATAGAGTTTTGGCCACCGGCAGCTACACCCACAACAACCGCTATTTTGATCCTTGCTCTTCCCGAACTCCTAATCTTGGTTTAGGCAAGAGCTAAGCATGATTAGAATGTTCTTTAAATCTTTATCTAGTGTAGACTTCTTCCACATAATAATCATTATATGATCCATCAGTTGAAATTTTTAGGCCTTCATCTTAACCAAATTCTTTGAATTGTATTATTGAGAATAGCCAATGGTTGTTTATTGATTACAATCAAAGAGATTAAATCAAACCAGAAAACCTAACCATAACCAAATTAGGAACTCTAATCCAGCCCACTGTTTCTCAACCACCCCACCCCTCCTTTGCCCCAAGCTGGTATAAATAAGACTATAACTCGATTATACAGGGAGAAAAAGAAAGGAAAGCGAGAACGACATATGAATACAAGCCCAATCAGTGGAGCCTTCAATCAAAACAGATTGTGCGTCTACCCTAATCAATATGGTATACCTCCACTTCATATGATACAATGGTCCTCCATGATATGGTACGCCATAGGGACTACTTAATACCATGATGGAATATATCTCTCAACACCACCTCAGTTGAGATCTTCTTTGCTTTTTCCTTTTCATTCTCTTATTCGAATCCTCCTTTTAGATCTCTCCCATCAAAGACATTCTTTCTAGCCTAATATACATAATAGGAATCTCTTTGGATGACCTTCATTATCTATAAAAGGATGTTTCCAGGATCATTACAAGTTTTGTCTCCTGCTCATTACAATTTGTTACACAGTACTTGGGTATTTTGTTGTTTCTTTCTAGTACAGAGAAAAATGCAGAGTGTATTTGATCCTAGGGAGAAGATTTCCATTGTGTCCATTGGCAATTTGGCATATAGAAGATAAATCGTTGTCTTCAAGAAAACATTCCAAGTGGTATGCGTCAACAAATTCCATGTTCTTTCCTTCCATTTTCTCTCAAAAGTCTCACATTCTGTCAGATTTCAGTAATAAATCCACTGGAGTTTCCAGAAATGTCATAGAAGATACCCAGACTTAAGTCAAAGGAAAAATGAATGGTACATGCTAAATTTTTGTACTCAATCTAAAATAAAATATTTCCAAATTAAGTATTCTTCCTGATGCTCATCACTTAACCAGAAACAGCACACACACACACACACACACACACAGAGAGAGAGAGAGAACAGTTCAATAAAAAAAAAAAAGCACTTACAATTTCAACAGTGTTGACATGTTGCCATAAGAAAGTGGAATTTCACTCCCATTGAAGTGGTTGTTATCAAGTTGACTGCAAACACGAAAATACATCGAACCAAAATATAGAGCATTAGACTCTAGATCATTATGCAAATTTAAAAATCTTAATAAACTACTCAATGATGACCATGACAACAAGCACAGAAAAGTCAAAACACCTAACAACAAATATTAGACAAAAGAAACCTAGATGGAGTGAAACTAGAAGCTTCATATCAATCTATCCAAAACCAGCCAAAATCAAATAAAAAATAAAAAATTAAGGGTCAACAATTGTATACAAAGAATGGAGAAGGGAAGATAAGCTAAGCACGGATAGATGAGAAAAGGCCAATATCTAAGCAGGTTAAATGTCAAGAAAGGAATACGTTAAAGATTTGCATTAGATATTGATCCAGGCCAAATTATAATATTAAAAAATCCACTGTTGAGACACTTTCTGTTTTTTTTCCCCCTTGAATTATAAACAATTCAATTTCAACTGTTGATCCCATGGGACTTCAGCCATACAATCTAAATGACAATTGTCTTCAAAAATTGATTGCTTTGATGATAAGTTATTCTTGTCTTGGCCAACGCTATCACCATCAGAAAACTTTCAAAGCTATGTACAGAAGCAAGAGGATGGGCACTTCCGCACCAACTTATGTAAAATGAGATTGAAGATAATAGGTTTAACTGATGACAAATTAGATGAAGATCAGATTATTTCCCTCGTCAAAGACATTATTGAGCAATGTCAAGGCGCCAAGATGGCCTGCAAGGGCTGGATCAGGCATCAATTAAGTTAGATTTGAGAATGGAAGAGTCCCAAATGTTTCATTAAATTCATTTAAAGGGGCTTTTTCTAATAAAACAGTTAACTGTAGTGGGTTTTCTGTAATTTTCATAAATTTTGCTGGAAAACGACAGCTAGCATGCTGTTTATTGGGCCTTAATAAATGGGTCTCACAAGATTCAAACACATGGATCCCTAAATCCAGTAAGGTCGCCCAAGAGTCCCCTCATAGATTTTGGGGGCCTCTTGCTAAAAAGATGGGCCACATGGGATCCACAACTCAAACTGCACGGGCTGTCCAGGACTTCCCCACAGCCAGACTCTCTTTTTGCTTTTTCTTCTCTTTCAAATTCTTATATTCCACGTAATTGTCGATTCCCCTATTATGATTTTTTCTAAGGTTTTCTTCTCCTGCATTTAGAAAAATCTAGTAGAGAAAAATCAGGATAAGAGAAGAAAGGAAGAGAATTTTGGAAAAATCAGTCTGACGGATGTATTCCTTTGTGGGGGGGGGCGACACTTCTCACATATATGTTTGTTACATTTCAGAGAATTAAAAAACTCACTTTTTCTATGATAATAAGTCAGCAATCTTAATTCATAATTATTATAATCACAAAAAAGAAAACTACTCTCAACACTACCGCTAATCTAAAGCATAGATAACCATTTTTATAAGAATCCTACGATTCGTATTCTAAATCCTAAGGAAAACGATTCTTATCTAGGAAACTAATCTCATTTATAGATTAATCCTAGGATTAAGGAGTGAATCTTAAGATTCGATGCTCATTTCATCAAATTACGATTCAAGCAATTCGGCTAAGCGAGAATGGCTACAACTGATAAGTTAATATAAATCATCTTAACCTTTTTTCTTTCTTTGATTTGCCATTTTTACTTTTAAAAAGTTATTTTGTAGTTAACAAAACCTCTTAAGAATTTTTGCAGCTTTAGAGAGGTTTTAGAGATGAATAAAGAATTTACATTTTTTTAAAGCGTTCGACTATATGTATGGGGGTTGTCTATATATATTTTTTTAATCTTTATCCGTTTATTTCTTCATAAAAACTTTCTTAACTTCAAGAGATATCCTACTGACTAAGCTTAATGGTTTGGATTTTTTTATATATATATTTTGACTTAAAGATAACAAAAAATAAATAAATATTTGACACCTTAAACTTATTAACTATTTACATGGATAATTTTCTTCGTGCCCAGAGCCTCTATCCCGAAGTTATAAGGTGGCCCCCACCTAATGGATGCTCCTGACACACGATGCCTATGCACCTCATGTGCAGGAGAATATGTTCCCTATTTACGTATATTATTTATTATATATTAATATTTTTCATGATGATCTTGATATGATTGTATGATATACTTATTTGTCATTGTATTTATACCGCTATAAATGGGATTATGGATAGAATATGAATAAGTACTTTTTTTCTTTTTCTATTTTTAATTTTTAATCATTTTTCATTTTTATTAGAAAAATAAAAAATCCGACGATTCTCAATTCAATTTGATTCATGGATCTAAGTGACTTGTAATATGATTCTAATTTTCAAAACAATGTAAATAGCTATCATGCCCAGCTCTGATTACGTATCAGATTACTTTTTTTTCTTGGAATTGCCTTAGTGAGAATCCACCAATTGTTCATTAGAACGTACATGGTCAACTTTGATATCTTTGTATTCAATCTTTTCTCTAATAAAATTGCAATCAATTTCCACATGTTTTGTGCATCCGTGAGACATGGTTTGTTGCAATCTACCTAGCTGATGTGCTGTCAGAACTTTATATATAACTCCTAACTCATTGAGCAAAATCTACAACCATAACAGCTCACATGCTCTATGTGCCAATAGCTGATACTTGGCTTCAAAATTGGATCTTGTTGCAACAGGTTATTTCTTGCATTTTCAAGACACTAGACTTTCGGTTACCATGGTACAGTATCATGTTGTTGACCTTTTATGTTGTTGGCCTTTTATCTATGTTTGAACCTGCCCAGTTTGCATGAGTGTAAGCTTCCACCGTCAGATGACCATGTCTTAAATACAAGTTTCCTTGCCTTCCTGACTTCTTGAGATATTTTAAAATTCTGAATATAGAATTTAAGTGTCATTGTGGAGATGGGGCCCGCCCAGTTTGCATGAGTGTAAGCTTCCACCGTCAGATGACCATGTCTTAAATACAAGTTTCCTTGACTCGCTGACTTCTTGAGATATTTTAAAATTCTGTATATAGAATTTAAGTGTCATTGTTGAGATGGGGCACAATGATTCAAGACAATGAACCCCACATGTATACTAAAGAGATAAGGGTTCCACAAGTGTCTAATATGAAGCTATATAAGGCATATTTATAACCATTCAATCATAAAGATTAGCTTAACATAGAAAGGGAATATATATTATTCATTATACTCTTGTAACCCCAGTTAGGGCTTGATTGCATCTTTGACTAGCCCTTTATATCGGGTAGTCAACCCAAGACTAGCATAGGATCTACAAACAACTTTTGCTCAAAATCTCCTCTTTTTATATGGTATGAAAGCACCCTTGTCTTAAGATCAAGAATTTCTTTATTCAAAGATACCAACTCTTTCAAAAGAAATCCCCCTAGACTTAACCTTACTCCGGCATTATTCACCATCAGCAAGAAGGATATCTGTGATCACTGTGGGGTCCACCTGGTGATCGAATGGACTAGGATGATTGTACAAAGTGGTTTGACAGTTATCTGGGAATTTTTAGATTTTTTTTTTTTTTTTGGATTTTTTCTGGCATCGAAGGTGGGTCATTTTTCTGGCATCGAAGATTTTTTTTGGGAATTCCCAACGGTACTTAAGTCAAACTTACCCTTGGATTGCCGCCCCCCCCCCCCCCAACCCACCCCAACCAAATAAAAAAAAAACAAAACACACACACACACACACAAATAGTAGAGAATTCTACTGCTAAACCCAAGTGGAGGATTCAACTCTCTCCAAAAGTGTCTTCCCAAGAGGAATTCATATATTCCACTGTGAATTCAAAACAGACCAACAAGGTAATATCATTCAATTTTCGAATTGTGAAAACTACAAAATCACTTTCTTTGTCATAAATCTAAATAATCATCAACACTCAAACCACCAGGTCTATTATATTTGGCACATCCTCATCTAGAAACACTTCTTTTAAGAAATTCACCATAAAAATGGTTTTCTTTATGGTTCTTTCAAATTTTGTAACCTTTCTTCACAAATTCTACCATTGTGAGAAAATAATTATCCTCTTAAAAGATATTTTTACACCTAGTTTCCCATTCATTGATATTAATATGGGATTAAAGAAGTAGGTGTTCTCCTGATTACATGAACAGTGACCCAATCATATTGTCAAAGTCACCCTAACAGTATCGCGCATACATCCACTGTGACGATATCAGACCACACATGGTTGTGTTATTTATTTCCTATGAAAAATGAAAACAGGCATTGTTCCAAAACTGTAACCTTTTTGCATTTCATAAACCATAGAAATTCGGAGGGTGCTGGAACCTGCACTGTCTTCAAATTGAGCTTGTCAACCATGTCCGTGAATATTCTCACAACTCCCACTCTGACTTTGGGCAGAGCCATTGATTGGTCCTGGGAGCATCGCGGATCACGGAAAGCGCTAGGTTTGGTTAGAGTTACTCTGACTCCTGAGGATTTCATCCCTAATTTAGTGGCTCATTTAAAATCTCCTTAAATTTTGTTGAAAAGAGCTCCTTAACATCCAAAATCCTCTGATAAATTTCAGCATTACAGTGCTTTATGCAATCCTTTATCCAAGAAATAAAATCGACTGATTATATAATGAAGAAAAAGCAATTATGTTGTCACTTCACTCCCTCTCCAACACAACTAGATTTCCTAGTGACTATACAAACACAGAATGGAAAAAAAAGAAAAAAAAAGAAGATTATAGCAATCATTCATAAAGGAGAAACTGATGGCAGTAAATCAGAGAGAGAGAGAGAGCATACAGAATGAGCAATTTTGGAAGCTGAGAAAACTCCGGAGGAAGATACCCAGATAAGTTGTTATTGTCCAGCAGCCTGAAAATATTCACATAGTGAATAGGCAAGCATAAATACTAAACAATTTGCATGCTCATTAACTAAGTGTACTAAGGGCTTGTTTGGTACCTCTACTCTTTTTTTAATAGACCGATCAAAATAGAACCATTACAATAAGGCCAGAATCAAGTCTTGAGAATTGGCCCCATTGCTGTGTTCAGCCTTCCAAAGAGATATAACGGTTTGGATCTTGTGTTTGGGGCCCACATAATCCAAAAAGTACTATCGAATGGCTCATGTTTTTTGCACATATCTCGAGATTGCTTATGATACAACGGCTGAGATTTGATCCCATAACCATGCTTGATCTTAGGAACAATGTCAATGATTTGGATCGTGATTTACTATCTCATAAATAATATATATATAAAAAAGAAAAACATGACTACTTAAGGACTAATCCAAAATTGAGCATGTTACACCAATGGCTGATATTGTTTTGCAAATATCTCGAGTTCCACGAGGTATCAAGCCCTGAAATTTTTTTTCCACATATCTCAAGATTGGTGATGATCTAATGGCTGAAATTTGGTCTCATAGCCATGTTTGATCTTATGAACATTTCCAACGGTTTGGATCTTGATTTACTCTCTCAGATTAAAAAAAAAAAAAAAAAGGGACGGGGCATTGTTAAGTGGAAAACACTGTTCACCCGCCTCTTATTTTTTCCCTAAACTTTTCAATTGCATCCAAAAGTGCGCTATGGATTTAAAAGGCTTTGCCTCTACTTCTCTAAAGTGGGCAGTGGCTGGGAATCTCTACCAAACACCTCTATTTTCAAAAACTCTGCCCGTTTTAGAGATTTAGAAAAGTAGAGGCTAAAAATAGTGATGCCAAACAAGGGCCAAGTACTAGCTGAAACAAAGAGACTGTTAAACAATGATTTGCAAAATTTAACTTACATGTGGACTAGATTCGGTAATCTGGAAAGCTCAGGCGGAATTTGCCCACTAATCGAGTTATTGTTCATGTGGCTGCCAAAGATACAAGATAGATAAACTGCATGCAAATGGTTAAGCTTTCTTTCCAGCCAAAAGAAACATTGCAAATCAAAAGCCACTCACAAATGCTTAGTTTTGTTCAGGTTTGCAAAAGATTTGGGTAATGGTCCAGAAATGTGGTTCTGGTCTATTTGTATTCTATCCAAATTAGGAAGATAACCAAGCTCATCGGGCAAAGAACCTGATAACTGATTTCCATTCAAAAGCCTGAAGATAGAGAACAGCAAATTCAAAGTCAGTACTCAGACTAAGAGAAGCATTCATTAGCATATAAATACCAAAGAAGGATTTAAGTAATTAACATTCCAAAAGGATTTAAGTAATTAACATTCCAAACTGCCCTTCAAGAGTTGCCACAAAAAGTAAGTGAAGTAATTGTGAGTTATGGCAGCGCACCAATGCAGAGCATAAAGAGCATGGGTTTAGAAGATCCTGCTGTGTACAGTACTGCAACAGAAGTCTTAACTGTGTACTTGCGGGGGACCATTAGAAGAGGTTTTCCTCTGTAATCATATCCAGCTAGTTTTTTTCTTTTTTTTTCTTCTCTGGTACATATGCAACACACCACAGCAAGTCCCTCAGCACAATACAACTGGGTATTGAACCCTGGGTGCTACTGTAGAGAGGGAGATGCCTACCACTGAGCTACCAGCGGATTGGCATATCCAGTTAGATTAGCTTAACAGATTACATGTAATTTGTAGGAATTCTGTATTAGCCATGTAATTTTTAACTGGCCCAAAGTTAGAACAGTGATAGTTATGTGATGTACAAAAGACTCATGAAGAGAGTAGTAATAACTAAAATTCACATTATTTGCTGGTGCTCTTCTCATTTCAATGTTTTTCTAAACAAATTTATTTCATTGAATTGCCATGGTGTCATAGCTTCTGGGTCATAGCTTGTTGTGGAAGAACCCTTCTAGCATTTTTTGTTTAGACAAACACACGAATGAAGAAATATATTTATAATGGTGCCTATGAAATTAGAGTAGTTGTAAGAGGTCTATTTCACAATTCTTACAAAAGTAATCATGAGGCTTAAGTCATGTACTTCAATAAAAAAAATCATACTCATGAGACTTACACTCTACCGTTTAGGCAACAGGAATGCTTCACTTCTCGCCCCAAAGTTTAACAGTAAGCATATTGAGTATGCAAGGCCTGTGGGCCGATGCAGCCAGGTCCGTGGCCCACATATAGGACCCCAAGAGGTCTAGGATTTTTGTTCCTTTATTTAGTTTTCATTAGGATTAGTTCCCCAGTTTCATGATGAGTCTTTGATTTTACAGTTGGTTTTTCTATATATATCTGAGCATTGTAGAACATTAGAATCATCTTTTGGAGATGGATAAATTTTCCTTCGTGGATTGAGTTTTCCCTTTGAGGTTTGTTCCTCGTTGTCAGGGTCTCTCACAAACAACTTTTTTGTGCTTCAACACTTTGCAAGGCTTTGATCCAGGGTGATTGCCATTTCATTAGGAAGAAGATCATGACCAATATCAACTAGTGAGTTACAAATGCATCTATTGGTGCAAATGAATATAAACTTTCGTTTCTGCATCATATTCATGTATTCATTGTGTAAACTGTTTTCGAACTTTAGAACATTTTAATGAGTATGATAAGATTGAAACGATCAAACTTACAAAAGTTTCAAAGATGTAATGTTTCCTATCTCCTTTGGTATACTGCCACTTAATTTGTTCCACATAAAATCCCTTCAAAACAAGAGGAAAGAACATCAAAAAAGAACAAACGCTATTTGCAATGACAAAAAGATTGTTAAAACTTTCCAAGTTAAAACAAATAAGATTTTCATATAACCAACTAAAGGTAACTGCAACATATTCAGTTTTCACATTTAATTACAACTCACAATATTTCCATATGGGATAGTTGACCAAGCTCAGGGGCTAAACTTCCAGAGAGATTCTTATTTAGCATTTGCCTGAAAAGAAAACGCAATTTTAAAAGGTTGAAATATAATATGGTAAATGTCAGATTCAATTATCTTCTGATTTTGCTAGAGATTACAGTAACCTATCAGGAAATTATCAGCATGTGAAGTAGGTAAGATTTAAGTACTCATACAATACATTCCTCACAACATTCCTAGATACTTCAGATATTAATCCCAATATTCCAATTTTAGGATGCAACTGGAACTCCTCACTAATTCCCATAGTGTAGCTGGCCCTGAGAAACTATGCAAATCATATACATTACACTGTATAGGCCACTCTTGTGTAGGCCCTCCTTTCTCAGCATCCTCGATGATACTGCTGCCACTAACCACACAACCAAGTAACCAACAATCAGATCCCAAACATTGTCTGTTTATAAACCCTACGAAATCCTAGGAAAAACTTCAAAACCCAGGAAATCCTACTAATTAGACTCCTACGAAGTGATCGATGATTTTCCCATGTATTGACAGGGACTACTGAAGATGTTCCCACCACAGGTCAGCCTTTTCCCATGTATTCAGTGATTTTCCCAGTTTCACTGTCTTGTGATTAGTTAAATCTTTGTGTGCAAAAACCTTCCAATCACTGAATTCATCACCTTTCATGGTGCCATCATATTCAGGAATTTCTAATTTAATATTCAGATCCCAAACATTGTCTTGCCCATAACGGTGTTGCATATTGTGGTTTTTTTTCTCACTGAAAACCGACTATGGAACGGATTGATAAATTCACCGGCTTCCAATTCATCGTTAAAAACTTTGCGATGATTCGGACGATTTAGACATTCCAAGCATGGGGTCAGTCATTCAACTCGTTGCCTTAGATTCTGAATTTCAATGTCTCTTGGATTTGGTTCATAGCCCGCATTGCTCTCAACCTCTTGCCTACAACCTCGTCCTCATCATGGCGACATGATTAGGGAGATGATGTCACAACAAATTGAAAGGATTGATTTGCTCTGATACCAACTAACGCAGTCCTGATTTGA
The DNA here is from genome assembly GCA_029852735.1 of Persea americana. NCBI lineage: Eukaryota > Viridiplantae > Streptophyta > Magnoliopsida > Laurales > Lauraceae > Persea > Persea americana. The sequence goes on from CM056816.1 coordinate 25,146,318, forward strand.
CGAAATCGTATTGTCAAGGGTCCAAGAATCCAAAATCAAAAAATATTCCAGCCACTACACTAATATGCATTAAACAAACAAAAACCCAGACCTTAACCTGCAAAAGGAACAATGCAAATAAAACACCAAGTCACCTCAAAGAGCCTTCTCAATGACCTTAGTATCCATTGAATACAAGGGAGAGGGATAAACACAATGAAAAGCGTTGCTTTCTTCAATATATCAAAACTATCGAACATAAATATCAAAATCGTTCTTTGCAGTTGACACTAACCAACATATTATATAATGAAAGAAAACCTTCAAAACCCTAGGAAAATCCTACTAATTAGACTCCTACAGTACTTTCTTAATCAAAGTCCATAAAGATTATTAAAAGAAATATGGAAAAAGTAGCAATTTTTGGAAATCTGATCATCATATCATAGGTATCTTAAACAAGATGGCTTGTGGGGCCCACATGGTCCACCCTTTGATGAAACAAAACCCACGTTCTAGAAGTGCACTCCCAAGTGACCCTAGTGCTGCCTGGTTTCTTTGATTTGGTTCAGATCTGGCCCACAAAACAGCTGTCCCAAGTTACTGCACGTGAGGGCCTTTTGAGTGTTATAACCTTCCGGAAGAATTGTGAAAACCCCCTGTTATTCATGTCAATACAGGCCCATTAAGCTCACTCCAGGCCCAACACAGATAATATCTCATAAATGACTGGGTCAACCACCTAGCTGTATATTAGATATGTTTAGTATAGATTTTGGATCTAATTCCAATTTATCAATTACTCTGCCTAATTAAAGGCTTAATTGTAATCTTTGATTGGGCTAACAGCCCTTATATAATGTAACCCGTCGATCCCAAAGGGATACACAGAATTTCTCCCAGTCTTCCATCTTCAATGCCTAACATCGCTTTGAGATGACAATTCACTGCTGTATTCAAACAGTACCTGCAATGTGAATTTTCCATCTTCAATGCCTAACATCGCTTTGAGATGACAATTCACTGCTGTATTAAAACAGTACCTGCAATGTGAATTTAATTAGCTTTGAGGACTGTTAGTGGCCTAGGACTTCATCAATTCCTGTTGATACCCTTGCGGTCCCTCTTGGGATGCTTGATCTGCTCCATGTAGGCTTCAGCCATCGCAGAAATTTGACCAAAGACCCATTCTGCATCACCGAATGAGTGGCCCTCCACAATTGCATACTCATACATATGCACATTACTCTTCAAAACTACGAATGTATTCGGATCAAAAGTTACATATCAGTTTTCTTCAGGCCTTGTATGGTTGGGATTGGATTTGAATTGAGAATTCTCTAAATCCCTTTACCCTTCGAGAATAGTTCCAAGGCAACTATCCGTCAATCAATCCTTGAAGAAGAAAGCTTCCGAGTGGCCTGAATAATCCATTGATCAATCCTTAGCAGAGTCTACTGCGGATTCCTTCGAGCAAGATTTCTTGAGTGATTCAGGGATGGCTATGGCTTCCCATCGATAAATCGAGAAGAAGACAACGACCTACTTAATCAATAATCTAAAATCCTACAGTGAAGGATCTGCCTGTGCCAATCTTGGAACAGGGATACTCTTGGCCTTCCTCAATACAGGATCAGCACTTGATATTTTGTTCTTTTGTTTTATACTTTTCAATAGTAACTGTATTTAGTTTTGCTTCCTTGGCCTTCTGCGCATGCCACCAAAGGATCCTGTTGTTGTTTCGAGTCCCTTATAAGTGTTGGTGTGTACAGTCACATTTCTTGGGGGAGAGGTATTTAGTTACATGACTTGTATTGTTTCTGGCTTGTAGCTTTGGCTACTTGTCTATCCACTTTCCTTATTATTGAAATTACATATTTTACTTTAGAGGAAAAAATACCCTTGGATATTTGTGTATCACAAGGCTATCATATATTCCAATAACTTGCAGCCATAAACTCCTTATGCACTTAAATATCAAAACCACTGTGATTACTTCATAAAACAAAGATACAGATCCATAAATTGGACTCACAGATAAAAATAGATCCAATAGTAGATTTATTCAATTATTTGAGGCCCGCCTATCTGTATGACAGACAGATTGAGCTATCACTACAGCTATTGAGGAATCTAAATCCAAGACTACTACTTATTAGTTCTATCCAGGAGAGTAATTGCTCTACAAAGATCTTGATCTGAGGAAAAAAGATGCAGATTTGAGAAGAAAATATTTTTTTAGATGAAAGAAGAATCCCCCCACCCCTCACATACAATTATTAAATTAATGACCATACGGCACAATGTACAACTACACTGACAGATAAGCCCACAACACATGCAACAATATAACAGAATCATTCTTTAAATGTTTTGGGCACAATACACTGCACTCCCTAATATAATCTACATGAATAGAACATGAAAGACATGGAATAAAATGCAAAGATAGAAGTCTTATGGACATACAGTTCACGAATGTGCAAGTATCCATCATTAAGCGTGTCATTGGAGCACAAGACACCTGTCCAATTTGATGTACAAGGATCACCCGTATTCCAATCTCTCAGACGGTTGTCAGTATCAACCAATCTTCTCTTGATAGCTTGCAATGCAGTGACTGCAAATTAAAATAATCAGTTAGTCCAAATTCATAATGAACCTTAATAGGGGAAAAGATCTGGCCTTCAATGAACTGTTCTTCAGTGACCTGCCATGCATAAACATCTATATAATATTGTAGAAGCAAATTGATTTTTAAAGTATTCATATAGCTCTTATGTAAGACTACCAAAGAAGAGTGAATAGTTGCTAGAACTAGCATGCATGATGAATCCAAACACCCCATCATCCAACAAAAAAACATGAAAAGCTATAATGATATTAACATGTGCAGTATGTCATTCTCAGCAATAATTTTGATGGCTAGATTGCAAAAGATTAAACAAATGTGGATGTGATTTGACAACTTCATATTTTGGAGCCAACAAAATTTTTGGCAATTTTGAGAATTTTAGGGGAAAAACTACCACCACCATCGTCATCATGAAAGCTTTATCCCAACTATGTTGGAGTTGGCAAAAGGGAAAAAACAATAAAAAAATGTTGAACTTCATTGCTTTTTTCAAATTTCATCCAAAAAAAAATAAATTAAACAATAGTTTTATTTCACAATTTTGGTAAATTCCAAAACCACAGAAGAAGAATAGAACTAGTTTAAAACTTAAAATAATAGAATTCCAAGTATCACCAAAGAATTTTCTTGGTTACCAAAATGGCAGGTAGACAAATTCAGAGTAAAACACATTTATCTTAATCATAACCTCACATATTTCCAATGTGTTATGAGAAAGAATCCAAAGTTGAGAGCATGCAGTATTTATAAAGCAGTGTGCTTCAATAAATAAAGCAGAAAATGACATTTATTTTATTCAGATATAAAAGATAATTAAAATTACTGTGGTCGTGATATTAGGAGAACAGTGGCTGAAGTAATGATTTCCTGTAAAGATAAAATTTACTATTCCATGTATAAAATGCGTCATATAGAGATGGTGGATTAAGAAATCAAGGCCAAAGGGCCCATTCAGGTCTCCAGATTTCTTGCCGGCAATCAGATATCTCAAGAGATTTTAGAAATGCACCTGATTTTTACATAGAAACAGAACATAGGGAATTTCCAACCAAATAATTATTGAGCAAAGAGTAGCCTTATTGCCTTGATTGGGTGACATACAATTTACGCTAATGGCTATGTTGGGCCCCACGTATTGATTGATTCTCAAGGAGGGTTTTAGGAAAGATAAAAGAAAAAGAAGGAAAAGTTTGATTCCAAAGGAGATTTCCAAGGAGCATTAATCCCCCCCTCCCTCTCCCAACCAAAAGGGAAAGGGGGGAAAAACTTCAATACAATCATACAAATTCAATATTTCCAAGGATTTTATGAAGTAGATATTTGTGCAGTTTCCTATCACCAATTGGTTTTGGGGCCCTGCCTGTCCATGGTATCGGGCTTCATATACCTGTTTGGGCCTTCCACCTATCAGCTTAAGTTTTTTAGTTGGTATATGGTTTCTTACATGATATCCAAGCCAAAGGTCTCGAGTTCAAAACTACGCAGGGCAAAAATGCCACATGAATCGTTGGTTGTGCGGGCGCAAGTGTGCGGGGCAAGAAGGCCCCATGCCGTGTTGTGGTCTTGTGTGGGTGTGGGTGTGGGCGTGTGCTTCCAATCCGGGCAATGTCCCACCCGAGGGGGATTGTTAAGTAGTTGTTTGTGCAGTTTCCCATCACCAATTGGTTTTGGGGCCCTGCCTGTCCATAGTATCGGGGCGTCATAAACCTGTTTGGGCATTCCACCTATCAGCTTAAGCTTTTGGGTTGGTAAACGGTTTCTTACATGGTATCAGAGCCAAAGGTCTTGAGTTCAAGACAACGCAGGGCAAAATGCCACATGTCGCGTTGTGTGTTTGTGCGGGCACAAGTGCGCAAGGTAAGAGGGGCCCATGCCGCATCGTGGTCTTGTGTGGGTGTGGGCGTGTGCTTCCAATCCAGGCGGTGTCCCACCCGAGGGGGAGTGTTAAGTAGTTGTTTGTGCAGTTTCCTATCACCAATTGGTTTTAGGGCCCTGCCCGTCCATGGTATCGGGCTTCATATACCTGTTTGAGCCTTCCACCTACCAGCTTAAGCTTTTGGGTTGGTATATGGTTTCTTACACATTCATCTTTAGATTCCATATTCTAGAAATCCCAGGAAGCACAAGCATATAAATATAATACACAATATAAAGCCTCAAAGAGCCATGACAGCATGCCAACATATATTGATCAGCCAACCACCTAGTTGAACAAATCTTCCACCGAACCTGATGAGCTTTGGTAATTGTAGATTATTGAATCAACAAGTACCCAGTTTAAACTGTTTAAAAATTCCTTGGGTGCTGATTCACCGGTCCCAAGTGTAAATCACTGTTCTTGTGACATAGGCAGGATAATTCTCAACTCATCCAACATAGTTAAGATTAAGAAGTAAGACGGCATCAGCAGTATGAGAAGAGAAAATGAGGAAAGAATAGGGAGAGGTGCACAAGACACTTTTTGTGATTTTCCTGGGTAAATAGGAGTCCTGGCATAAAGGGAAAATAAGACAGAAGGACAAAAGGGACTACAAACAACCTATGCATGAATATTATTGTTGATATCCAGCTAAAACAGGATCCAACACAATTACCCTCTAGAACATCATAAAGTACAATGATGATATAAAAAAATAAAAAAAAAACATCAATAAAGTATGTATTCTTCTTCTTTCAGTTAATAGGCTACTTCTCTTAGCTACATAAGGATTTACTGCAAATAAGGTCCTTATAAGATCAATGCAACAGAGATGTCCTCATGACAGGTCTATTTAGGATCAATATTCAATATAAATCATGCTAAGCTGCTCTCAAATATTAACACTTTGCAAAACAATTCATAAGGACAAGCTCCAATTAGACAGCCAAAACTTAAACCAGAAGATGGCTCAAAATTCAAGAAAATTCACCTTCAGACGGATGAGTGAGCTGTGCTTGAATAAGTAGTGGAGACAAACAGAAGGAAAGGACCAGAATGGCTTCCAAGAGACAAACTCCCAATGCCGACATCTTCAAAGCCGAGAAATCAGATAAACTCCAGCAAATCTCCCAAAAACTAATATGTAACTTATTGTCTGAATGTGTCCTGTCCTCACAGAGAGAGAGAGAGAGAGAGAGAGAACTCAGAAAACCAGTGCTTTGAAACAGTTCACAAGATTCAATGATGTAAACATCTGCCCCTGAACCTTTCTGCTTAAGGAAAAAAAGAATTCTTCAAGAACATCCCCAAGCAGTAACATTCGAAAGAATACTACTAGTGTAAAACCTGTTATCATGTGGGCCCACAGAAGAACCAACCCGCCAAAATTCAATAAAAACAACAGTCATGCCAAAGATTCTCCGCCCCCACAATAAAAATGGAAGCATCTTTCAGAGCCATTTTCACATGCAAGTTCTGAGAAAACCAATCATTACGAACCCTACAACTCTTATAGATACAGCAGCCCTACAAAGGATGCCTTCACCTTTGATGATACAAGGAGAACCTAAAAAAAGTCCCCTTGAATCAGTCAAGACGCAGGTTTTCTCCCCTCACAATCAAAACACAAGCATCTTTCAGGGAGCTGTATCCATTTTTTTTATTACTATACCAAGAACCCAATACATAGAATTAGAACGAACTCCAATCAACACATTCCCCAAAAACCCTGTACACAAAAAATCAAACACTTAGAGATAATCTATTCTCACGTACTTCAATCAATCCTCACGCTCAAAAAGACCACCAATTCTCGCTTCTCTCTCTGGAGACATCAAAACACTAGAAACCAAACAAATCTCAGCACATTATGCAAACCTTAGAGCAAAAACCCAATCATTTCCCTTCGAAATCAAGAAAAATCGCAAGAAATCCCTTCTAGTGGGTGGCTCAAAAGCCCTAAAAATCGAAAAAAAATACAAATTTAAGAATTCACTCACTCTCATCAGATATGGAAAAACGACAGGTGATTTCGATGCGAAAAGATGGGATCCTGAAGTTGAACCGAATTCGAGAGATTCCAGAGCATTTTGTGGAGAGCGAAGGATATGTAAATGGCTTGTCTAGAAATTGAAACATTGACTGATTGAGATTTGATCAGAAGAAGAAGAAGCTCTCTCGATCTGACCAGGTCGAAGTGACGCATGCAGAGATCGAAGGAAAAAGACATGTTTTGTATATTATATAGTGGGGAGTACTTAATTTCAAGGAGTCGTTGGTCGGCTTTTGAGAGAGAGAGGGAAATTGAACAAGCGAGCTACCGAACAATGCCGTTTTAAATGAGCAGTCGATTTATCAACGGCCAGATGTGGAAAAAGAGACACCGGCTGACGCAGGATTTGGTAAGGAAGTGCGCTCCCGTGTGAGTCTTGCACTATGAAAACTTTGGTTGGCCAATGACAGGGCTACCAAATAGACGTGTAGCGTATGCGAACGCAGCACATGCGCCACCATAGGAGAACGGGGCATTAATCACGAGGAGGAAAAATTCGGTATATAGATAAGGATGTCATTATGATAGGGATAAGAAAAACGGCTCGGATTAGGTTCGGGCTTTTTGTTGCAGTCGGATCCAAATCCGAATAGTAATAGGCCCAACCATGAACTGTTTTAGATTCAGGTTATGGGAACTGCTACTGATAGATCCAATAAAATCCTCATAGTTATCTCCCCACTTTGGCAGTCTCCACTCTCAATTGTACTCTTGGCTTCTTGCAACTGCAACTATTCTTTGTACTCTGCATTCTTTCATTTTCTTCTTGCATCTCAACCATTGAAGTAGACCATTCGTATAAGGGCCGATCAAGAAATAGGCCTCAAGCTAGAAAACCTATCCAATATGGGCAATCTTTGGAACATTCTCTGGTCACTGGAGCTATTCTTTTATGTTTCATCCAAGGGGCAAGGGCCTTCTTGTTTGAATCCTAAGCTATAGGATTCATACCAGAACCTTTTAGATAATTAAAATAGTTACTCTATCTCTCTAAAATGAAAGGTCATGTGATGCTCGTTTTTTAAAGTTCATCTTTGATCTTGGTATGCAAACAAACATACTCAAGTCTCATATATGAGTAAAATAGGTCATAGGTCGGCACCCAGTGCAATCCCACGGGGACAGGATCCTTGGGAGGGGTCCAACTGAAGACAAGCTTAGCCTTTGACAATTTCCCACGAAGTGGTTGCTCGCAGGTTTTTAACTTGCATTATCACGCAGAGCACCCGAGACTTTTACTATTGCACCAAAGCAATGACCGACCCTATATGAGTAAAAAAAGGTAAATAGTAAAGATGAAGTTATTAATTCAAGGTAGGTTTTGCAGTGAGTTGTAAGAAGATTAAATGGTAAAAAGGAAAATATTCAATAAAGTGCAAAAACTTTGGCCCATTTTAAAAGAAACTACAAAGTAATCTGAATGTTTCAAAATGTAAAGAAGTTTCCCATTGTTCTTTTAATCAGATCCTCTCCGGGGACTTTTTCCAATCACCGGCAACTTTTCATAACTTTTTTTAAATTAAAATGACAGAAATAATGTTGTTAAAGCATTTTCTATCTTTTGAAAAATTCTCAAAAAAATATAATATTTTTGGCTCATTTTCAAAAAAGTATATCAGAAATTGGATATTTCAAAAAAAAAAAAAAAAAAAAAAACATAGAAGTTTTCCATAATTGTTTCAAATTCAGTCAGGTCCTCTCCATTGTTTTCATAGTCCTTACTTGTTATGACTTACAAAGCAAGGCCCTGGCCCACCTGCCATTATTTAATGATGCATAGTGAGACCCACCAAATTATCCACCCATCTCGATTACACACCACTTCCCTACAGCAAATTGACCAGCCTTATTTTATACTGTTTTTTTTTTTTTTTTGTGACGATTAATCCACTACACTACAATGTAGTATTGAAATATAAAACATATTTCTTGTATTAATCCATCAAACTTTCAAGCCTTTAAATGGAGGGGAAATATCACATCCATCAGCTACCCGCACCCAAAACTGTACCTTAAACCTCTTTAGGTCTATGATGGATCATGCATGCAAATTAGCCTCACTAGAGAGTTGCCACCAGATTCATGGGAGTGTCAATTCCAGACTGGCCCACTAATTAAGTTGGAGTCAATATTTTATTTGTGGGAGTGGTTGAGATTGACACTGCTCAACTGATTTTATTAATGGGTTCTGTTTGGAATGAGTCCACATTTGCTCTGTGATCCACCAACCTGATATGATCTTAATAGAGTCAACTCATTGCACTTCTACACAATGACACCTCCCAATCAACCTGGACCTGACCTGTTAATTAAGTATCAACTTGTAGTGTCCATATTACAATTGGGCACACTTGCAATTATAAATTAAGGACCGTTCATCAAGTGGGGTGGGACTATTTCAGATTATATATCCCCATCCATTCACTAGATATATGATTGAGAAGTTAGCCATTTCACATTGACAAAACAAGGGTAGAAGTGAAAAATACATGTGCATCTACAGATTTCCAAATTTTGGAACAAATCGATGGGATGTCAATTGTGTTTTTGTACTTGCAACAAGTAAAGCAACTGCCTCAAAACAACAAAGGGGCACATTAACATGTTTTATGAACTTTCCGACAAAATGTCTTAAACATGAACATAAAAGGTTCGAGAAACATAAAAATTTACATGATAGATGAAAAAAAAAAAAAAAAAAAGACATTCATCCAAACTAATAAAATGTTCGTGTGATCTTCCAAATTTTCTTTATTCTTCATCTGTTGTAATGCTCTCCCAAATTTCCTCTATTCTTTCATCAATTGGTTGTGTGGCTGGTGCCTCAAGTATTGTCTCAAGTAAGGGTGTAAAAGAAAAATTGAAAAACTGTCTAACCAAGCCAAACCGGCAGTTAATAACCGTATTTCACAGTTCAATTGCGGTTACGGTTATTAAATTGAAAAATCATGCTTCACGCAAGGGCGGACAACCCTCCCCCCCCCCCCCCCACCACGGGCGCGCGAGCACACACAAAGACGTCCTTTTATGTGGCCATCCATCCATTGGTTTGGACTTTTTTTTATATGATTTTGACTCTTGAAAAAGGAAACAACATATAATTCTTGATCTTGGGGAAAACTTTAAATGAACAAAAAGGAAAGGATAAGAAAGAAAAGGAAATAAACAAAAGGAGAACAACTAAGGAAGGCTTGATGTAGATTGGAGAGGAGATTTCTCAATTTTCAAATTAATCTATCTACACTAGCCCTAAATCTTTGATCCAAGAGAGGAAGAGGAGAGTGCACGTTTTCTTGTTGCGGATCTTGAAAGAGTTGTACGTTGCAAACTTGCAAAGACTTTGAGGTATGAAGAAGAAGAACGACAAATCCACTTTCTCTTTTATAGATTTTTTTTTTACATTGTACAGATGTACTGATTTTACTACATGTCATTGGCTTTTATTGAAATATAATCCGCTTAAAATCAATGTCTATTTATGTTCTATTATTACATTAATTTTTAGATCAATCAGATAATCAATCGTGGATAAAGGAATGTAGTTGTATTTTTTTATTTCGATTGTTATTATCCATGTTAGAATAATTGGGTTAAAAAAACTCATTTAAGAAAATAAAATCTGGCAGAACCATGCTTTTGAATGATTAAGATTTTAGATATGAGATATTATATATTACTACTTTTCTTTGAGTTTTTAATTAATAAAGTATTAAGTTGTAACTTAAGAGTTACGTGCGTAAGAAAGGACCGGGCCTTGTACCCATTTTAAGACTTTTTTTAACTTTTTTTGGTACCCCAACTAAGGGGACTGTGACCCAAAAGAGAGCCCGCATACGTGGAAAGACAATCACTCAAGTGGAAAAGGAGCCCACACAAGTGGAAAGAGGTGGCGTACTCAACGTTCGAACCCTGGGCAGCTAGCTAGGTGAGAATCACCGCTCCTTACCACCCACTCAGGTAAGGAGCCGTTCTCAAATGAGCATGGTAGGTGAACGAAGTTTGAACTGCACTTCGTAACAAAATAAAAGGATGAATTTCTCGTAAATTACTTAATTATATAAATATTAAAAAAGAAATTACAGGAAAAACCATTATTGAAACCATAATTGATGATCTCGACTTGATGAAAAAACGTCGAGCACAACTTTAATAATTTGATTATTGAGTATTTTTTTTATTAAATTTTGTAATTTTACTCAAAGGTCGTTTTTCTTTGCGCCCCCCCCCCCCCCCCCCCCCGAAAAAAAAAAATTCCTGGTTCCGCCCCTAACTTCATGGTTCGGTTATAGTTTTCAATCTTGACTCACGGTTATTAACCGAACCAAACCGTAAAATACGGTTCGGTTAACCATTTTTTTCCAAAACACATAGTTAACCAAACCGCTACACTAATGACAAAATAAAAGGGCCTAAATGAAATAAAATGACTTAAGCCCCCTTTTCCCATTCTCGCCTCTAAGAATACAATTATTTAGTGAGTTGGATTATACTTGTTTCATCTTTCCTAGAATTGTATTGCATAATAGACGTTTTGCAGTATCATTTTAGACTTTTAGTTGTCTTTATATTTCGGGAAAAATGATAGTGTTATTTTTTGTTTGGTATGTGAAAAATGATAATGTTGTTATGCATGTAGAGTCAAAGGGAAAAAATAGATTTTTTTAAGTAACAATTAGCCATTATTGAATCGTCTAATACGATTAACCGCGGTTTAGTCTTTAACATTTTTATAGTACGGGTATGGGTACGATTTTTAAAAACTAAGACCGTAAAATAAGTTTCGGTTAACGGTTTTCCCAAAAAAAGGGTTAACCGAACCGTCACACCCCTAGTCTCATGAAGGTTGAGGAATATATGACAACAATGAGCCCATCAAGATATCTGAGGTCAAATGGAGGAGGAAGAGTACATGTGCATCCATTTGCCAACCAAAAAGCTGGACATTACCAAGATGAGTAATAGTTTTTTATTTAAATGTTCAACATGAAATATGTTTTTGGTGAAGATTAAATATAATTAGTTAAAGGAAGTATTGAATCTTCCATAATTAAAATCAAACTCATACCTAGTCACTCACTCTTCCTTCCCTCTCTCTCTTTCAAACTCCTAAATAATATGAAGAGATGACCGGAAATCAAGCTTTGTGAGATAGATCGAAATTATTGGAATCAACAAGCATTAATTTGTGGGAGGCACTTATAAACTACAATTAATTGGATACCAAAGTCACTATAACCATTTGGAGTCTGGATCCTTTGTTTCGTAGAAATAGTGAGATACCGTTTCATCCAATCCACATTCACCAACGGTACAAAATCTCTTCCTTGATTTTTTTCCATTCCAAGAAAGCAATTGAGATGGTGCATTAGCTGGCATAAGAATTTACACAGTTGGTAAATGTGGATTGGATAAAACAATATCTCCTTGTTTCATATAAATAGGGGATCTTGACTCAACAATTTGGGTACAAACTTTAAAGCATAACATCATTGTCAATAACATGCCAAACTTTCTTTGCCCATTAAAAGAGGGGGAAACGCCCCTTTTAAGGAGGGACATTTGGTATAACTCCTCTCTATCTATCTGTCTATATATATAGGGATTTTTTAGAAAAAAAAATTATCCTAAACCCTAAGTGCACAAATTGATTGAGAAAGACCCTAAAACATTGAATTAGGGTTTCGTACGTAACAAGAATATCAAGTTATCTTGCAACGATGTCGTTAGGGCTCGCTAAGAAAAATATTTTTTCGATGTTTCCCTTCTTCTTCCTCCGTTCTACTTCCCTAGAACAATATTGTTTGGGCTCGTTTAAAAAAAAAAAGAAGAAGAAGCTCCCTTTGCAATATTTTCCCTTTTCTTCCTTGGTTTTTGTTTTATCCACTTCTTCATAGTTTCTAGTTCGGTGTTTGGCGTTCAAAAACAAAGAGAGATCTAAAAGTTCGATGTTTGATGTACAGCGGCAAAGAGAGCCTTTGGACTTAGTCCTAGTCATGGACAAGAGACAGAAGAATGAATGAACCTTTTTTGTTACAAATACCAAAATTCATACTAATAATCTATTTCACAGGCTTGCAGGTTGTACGTGCAACTCTAGTAACAAAGTTCTATGCCATTGTGAGAGTACTCTGAGTTTTTATCTCTCTTTGAAATTGATGGTGGAAACAATACTTTTTCAACTGCTACTTGAATATGAATTTGAGGGCAATAATGTATTTACTATGCACAGAGTGTTAGGAATTGAACACTCACGTGATCTACAAGAAACAATCAATACAAGAAACAATCAATCAAGCACACCAAGCAATCACAACACAAGAAATTTATGTGGTTTGGCAAAGTTGCCCACTTCCACAGGAGATTTAAGATGGTCCACTATTCCTGGAGATCACCCACAAGAAGAACAACCATATTCTTATGTTATGAGAGCATAAGACTCTTCCTCACTCTTTTTCTCAGAGTTACTTTCTCAGTCTCACACAGACAATCCCAACCTCATAGTACAATGCTCTCACCACCCAATATGAATACATGAAGCCCTAAACCTCTAGATACTCACAACCGTCGGATCTACCCATATAATAGAGGATCCAGATTAAACTGACAACTTTACAGATTTACCCCTATAAATAAACTAATGTCTAGATCAGGCTTCACCAACTCATCACAAAGAGATTGTAAATTTTGAAAAAATGATTGAAAACAAAAATAATGAAAAGAGAGATTTTGAGTCAGAGAGAGAAAAAAAAGAGAGGCGAGAGAAGACAATGGGTTTCTATTTTCTGGGTAGGGAACGAAGATAGGGCAAACGAGAAGAAGATGGGAAAAGCTTTTAGCAATGAACTCTAACAATATCGTTTGTGGAAGAATGCTCTAATAAAGTTTTGTTTTTAATGGAGTCTAACGATATTGTTCTAAAACAAATTGGTCTTTTGGCTATGTACAACACCCTAATTGAATGTTTTAGGGTCTTTCTTAATCAAGTTGTGTAATTAGGGTTTATATCTATCTTTTTCATAAAAATCCTATATATATATATATATATATAAATACATACATGGGAGATGCTCCTATGAGAGTTACTCTTATGGTACTAAGAGAGTAACTATATATACATGAAGTGCGTTACATTATATAAGTGGGCCCACCATGGAGTCTTACTTAATTCCACATATTTTGAGATTTATTATAAAGCATTAAGAAAAGTTGTTGCTTTTTGAAAGAAGAGAAGAAAGTAGGAAAAGATAATGATTGTTGCATTTAAAGAATAAGAAAAAGGTTCAACCTAGTTAGATGTTGGAGAGGAGCAAAAAAATGTCGATTTTGGGAATTTTGTAGAATTCCTTTCTATTTATATGTAATTGCGTGCGTGTGTTTCTTCTTTCTAGGTGGCCTTATGCTATAGCATAGTGTTGACACCTACCTATGGTACTGGCACCAACCACATACAACACTACTATAGAATATTTTGAGGGAAGAGGAAAAGAGGGAAATAAATGGTGAGGGTCATCTCTTCTCACATTTGTAAATCACCACATGTACATTACTAACCATTCAACCCTAGAGAACATTTACATCTGCAAGAGAGAGAAGAAGCAGTCAAGATCATACCTCGAAATGTCGTTAGTATTTAGTGAAGTTGTCGAAAATCTACAAAGGGAATGAAGGTGGAGGGCTCGTGGCATTTGGCTTTTGGAGGAAAAACGAAGGAGAAAACGAGTTGTTCTTTTTGGAGAAAGAAAAGAGAGAAAATAAAAGACAAAACCTTTTTTCCTCTAACAAGGGTGTTTTTTTCATTTTTAATTAAAAAAATTACGAAAAAATGATTGTGATTGGGACAAGTCACTGGAGAGGACTTGATTGAAATACAAATGAAAAACTTGTATACTGTTTTGAAATATTCAAATTACTTTGTATTTTTTTTTTATTTTAAACTGAGCCAAAACTTTTTATGTTTTTGAAATTCTCCCTAGTAAAATTGAAGTTGTCAATTCATGGTAGCTTTTGTAGAGAGGCGCCTCTCCTCCACAAAAATACATATTTACCGAAGCAAATAATAATTATAATAGTGAAAATGAAGTTAGATCATGTATATCTTGTGATGGTCCTATGATGACCATCTCAGCATCACTCAACTGGCCGCGCTCCATCTTGTCCCCTAAAAACCTAGAAGTCTCCTTATTTGATAGTAATTTGTGGAGCTTCACCTTTATTTCTTCAACTTTAACCACATTGATAGAAAGTCATTATAATTCCTGCGAACCCAATACCATTTAAAGTTGTAAACAAACGAGCTATACAATCTTTGAACATTTTATTTTGAGCTTTTTGTATATACCACTCCTAAGGTTTGTAGAATTTGTAAATAGGCCCTTGAGGTTTAAGTATTTGCAAATAGGCCCTTTCACTTTCGTTTTATACCTTATGTGTCCCCAAAATTAATAGTCTTCCAACCACATAAGTTTTTAGAGTGAAATGACACTTTTGTCCATCTCTTTTATCCTTATATGCATAATTTAAAAAGCTTAGACGCAATTTTTTTTATAACGCACATAAAATTAACAATTGCACTTAGTGGAAGAGAATAACCCCACATAAATTCATTTTCTTCATTTTTCTTTTCTTTTTTTTTTTTTTTTTGTCAATACAGGGCTCATTTCATTAAATCCAAACTGATCATGACAACAGTCAACACTTGTACCTATAACTGATTATGATTTATCCAATCCATACATGACCCACGGTTGGATTGATAAAAGTTTCAAAATACATGATTATGGCTTCATATGTAGGGGGTGTAAAAGAAATATTAATTTTAAGAATTTGCAAGGGGGGCCGAGGGTGGTGTTTGGCTAAATATTGAGGGGAAGGGCCAAATGTAAGAAAAAAAATATATTAATTTTTAGAATGTGCAGGGGAGGGGCCAGATTTTAAACTTTTTTCAGATATGGGTGGGGGCTTTAGTCCCCAAGACCTTGTACCTGGGTCCACCCCCGGTCATGTGCATGAGAGAGTTATTGAGAGAAACCATTCGAACTTGAGATAAAAAAATGATATTTTTATAAATGAAAATATACTCGTTTTTGTTCAATGAATGTAAGGGCAAAGCTGTCATTTATATAAAAATCCAACACAAATCTCATGGTGGCTGCCCATTCTTGTTAGGAATATTGATTTTAGGGACATGAAAGGTTTTTAAAAGAAAAGGCAGGGCCTTATTTATAAATACTAAAACATCAGGGGCCTATTTACAAATACTACAAAACTTAGGGGGTATATACAAGAAGCTCTTTTATTTTTATACCTTTCGAAATGGTGAGTTTGTATTTGGATAACTTGGGCCTGTTTTGGATAGGCAAAAAATAGAGTAAAGTTAAATGGGCCCTAACAGTTTAAAATTTGAACTATCTCCTATTTGGATAAGTCTGACGACGTAACAGATGAAGCATCATTATTAGCCACAAGTATATCCATCTCACTCTATTTACTTCAACCCTAAATACTCCCAACTACCTTGAGTAAAAGTGGATTATCTCCAAATCTTAAGTTCACACCAACAATATCCAAATAGAGTGAAGTAATGTACTGTACCTTAACTTCAACTCATTTCTTCTCCACTTCACTCGTCATATCAAATCTACTTCACTTGACTTTACTCCCCGTTTATACAAATAGGCCGGTCATAACTCGGTCAATTACTTGGGAATGAGTCTTTGGTTGGGTTTTGGAAAACTTGACGTTCCATTCATCATTCTATATTTGCATTTTTTAGCTGAAGAAATAGAAGGTCGTGCTTGGACCCGAATATAAGAAAATGGCGGCCAGAGGTATTTAATTTTTTTTTTCTCCTAGCAGTTATTCTAAAATTAAAACATCACTATCAATATCTCATGGTACATCACCCCAAATCTAGGTCAACCTTAAGCAAGCACTAGCTCAAAAGAGTATTACAAACTGCTTTTTATTCCTTACCACTGGCACCTTTCATAGATTTATCAAGCGGTGGCAATGCTGACCCTTGTTTTCAGGCCTGGTCATAGCCATGTGGAGGGCCATTTGGAGGGGCAAGGAAGGATCTGACTTTTTGTAAGGTCCTCGACCTTAATAGGGTGCTTAGTTTCCTAATATTGGCGATTAGCCTAATTAATTGTGATTCTAGCTAATAGGCGGGTTTGGTGGCTAAGCAAGTTATTTTTTTATCATTAGAAAGTGGTTTGAGAAGTTTAGTGTGATTCCGAGTGCGATTAGTCTTAATAGGGGGTTAAGTTGTGATTAATAGGACAATTCGGTATTTTTCCGAAAAATTCCATTTTTTCCGAATTTGGGTTTTTTAGAAGATCTCGTCGCACTCGTCATGTTTCGTTATTGGCTCGTCACAATTTGATGCCTCGAAGTCCCTCAAATAATTGATTTTCTCTTATTTCACTCTAGAAGGGCATTTTGGACTTCCCCCCTTCATCCCTTCATTTTAACCCTAACCCATTCTCCACTACCCCATTCGTTTCTTCCTCCTTTATTTCAGCTACTGGGAGCCTTCTTCTTCTTCACTCTTTCTCTCTCTCTCTTCTTGCAAGTGCTACTTAGGAGCGGAATTTCAAGAATGCAACCACATCATCTTCTCCCTCTCATCTCCTTCATCTCTTAGACCCATTTTGGTAAGTTTTCATCAACCCATTCTTCCCTAAATTCCTTTCTCCTTGTTGTAAATGGATTGCACGTTGATGGCTTCCTTCTTTTCTTTTTCCTTGGTGTTCTTTGAGTGTAGAAAAGAGACTTTGGAAGGTTAGTTTGGCTAGAGTGTGAGAGGAGTGCTCATTCCTCCTTCATCTTTTCAAGTTTCCATTTCTCTCATCCCCTTTGGTGAAGGCAAGTAGATTTGCTTTATATATTGAGCATGCACATGTTATTATTGCTTCTTGTTAATTCATTGTTTAGATTTTCCCGAAATTCCAAGCTTGTCATGGTTAATTGGATTACATATGCTAAAATTAGATAAATGGGTTGAATGGACTTTAATTGATGGTTGATTGATGAAAGGAATGGATATTGACAGAGCAGGAGGCTCTTTATCTTGCAGGGATGGTCTTGGAGGAGAGGGGATTTGACTCCCCAAAGTTTGGAATTTGATTCCCTAAGTTTGGACTAAAAAAATGGATCATTTTCTGCATTTCTGGGCACTTAGCTCGAGCCAACCTTCAGTTCGCTCGAGCCAAGTCACTTCTGGGAAGTTTGGCTCGAGCGGACCTCCGTTCGCTTGAGCCAAGGAAGTTCTGTGACCAGTTCTCTCGAGCCAACTTTTCTTCGCTCGAGCTAATTGCTCCGGGCTCAGGATGACCATCTTTCAGAAGCCATAACTTTTGACCCGTTCATCGGAATTTGGAGTTCTACATACCTTCGGAAAGCTCTCGAGACGTAGAATCCAATGATATACTTATCTCAATTATCAAAGATTGGAAAAGGAAATGGGTAGTGGACCAATGAAACAAGCCCTTTTCTCTTTTTGAGAGGGATTCTAAACTTAGTTTGGACCCTATGTTGGAACCTATTGACCCTACCCTTGCATGATCAATTGGGGAAATGAAAACGGAGTATGTCTGGCTTGGTGTGCTTCGTCGGTTGTCCGAGATTTTCCGTATATCAACGTAACTTGGCCGAATGCGTATGGAAATGAGTTAATTAGTACCCAACAACTTCCGTACACTATGGGCCCGCCAAATTAGGACACCATTGACTCATTCTCCATATGTACTCCATTGGGAACATGTTCGATACACGGTGGACAGCTCTTGACCTAGGATTGACTTGTCCCTCACTCTTGACTCTTGAATCTTATATCCGTAGCATGTCGTACCTTATACACTCTATCTTGAATACTTGTATAATTGTAATTTAACTTGTAGAACTAGGATTGGACCAGACTTAGAGTGTATCCATAGGTACCTTGTCTTGTATTGATGGGCACGTGTGGATAAACTTGAAAGATGACTACTCATGGAACTTGGAATTTGACTTGTATCTTGGCTTGACTTGGAGTAGCCCTCGGCTTATTATCTTATACTTGGAAACCTATTCACGTGTATTTGTCGTTGAATTGTGTCGTGTATAAACCATCATCATCATCTTGCATTCATGACCAGCTGCAGACTGAGGATTTTAAAGTGGGCTGGATACCGGACATTAGGGTGGGCAGTCGGCTTTGAACGACCTCCATGACGCGAATAGCTGGGAGTGGCCTTGGACCGTGCTGCTATTCCTAGGACCGGAAGCTAGGATCCCCCTAAAGCCGGACTTTGGGTATTGGTAGTCGGCTTGGACGTCACATATACCCCTGGGAGGTGGCTTGGACATCTTCGGAGTCTCCTCTTGCTTGCATTGCATTTCATGGCTGATTATTCTTATTTATCTTACTAGGATTTATCTTGTTACTTGATTCTCGTATTATTCATGCTTTATGCTTAGCTTGTACCTTGTCATCTTATGATCATGTATTTGTCTTTATTCTTCTTTGAAACATGTTATGAAGAATGTATATTGCTTATCTTCTTGCCAACATATTGTTGGTCCTTTATTCCATGGTGTGAAGAGGACACCAACTACTATTACGCCGACCCGAATGCCAAGGCAATCCTAGAGGATCCTCTACCAAGGGAGGAGGACGAGGTACGAGAGTGAGGTTCTGACGACGTAGCTTAGTGTCATCACTCCCGGCACTATTGCGCGTTATACGGGGATATCTTTCATCGTGCCACCTCATTCCATCTTTTGGTCTAGATCTTTTGTATATCTTTTGTACCAGGACCTAGATTTTTTGGGATGGTCCTGATGTTTATAAACTTTATATGTTTTATCTTTTGAAACTTAAACATATATATATATATATATATGGGATGAATACCATACTTTTTTTGATATCTCTACAGATTTAATATTGTATTTACTGGACAAGTCCTGTTGATTAAGTTGTTAATAATGCTCAACTACACAATACTTACAGCGGACTTCGATCCTTGGGCACTAAGGGTAATTTTTTTTAATTAGCCCTAAAATTCACACCCCGGATCCAGTTTAATTACTAATTGGGTTTGGGGCCGTGACACTTTTAATCATAGGAAGGTCCCATCCAAAACTGTTATCAAGGGGCCAAGAGCATTCCTTCTTTCTTGGAAGGTGATCTCTACCAAAGTGTTCAAGTGTGTTTGTTTGTAGGGTAGAATAAAATAAAATGGAATTGAGTGTGAAATCAAGAAGAAAAAAAATTGGAGCTAGTTGGGAGTAAAAACACCCTTTTGTCATTTTATAGTTTTTAAGAATATATATATATTTTTGTCATTTTGTGCTATCTTAAAGCATTTTCTTGTCATTTTGTGCAACTAAAAGTAGTTTTATTTTTATTTTTTTCATTTTATGCTTTTACTACCGACTCCCTTCATTATCTTCTTCTTATTAATTTGACAGTGTATTTCATTTCATTTGTCATTTTGACACTCTAGAGGGAGTCCGATTCGGACTCTGGCTATATTACCCACTCAATGGAAATGAAGTTAATAATAAAAGGGAGTGCATGGTTTTTTATATGCAACTTGTTTTTCATATGCAACTTTCAATCATCATTATGGTGAGTTAGCTTAACTGGAATATTGGTGCTTCGAAGGACCCCTAGTCTTTGTGCCAAAGAAGCAAAAACAAGGGCCGTTGTCTTTATGCTAGAGATGGCCAAAGATTGTGGGATATCCAAATTTCGATTTTTTTTATTTATTATTATTATTATTATTATTATTTCATACTCTTGAAGTCATGAACGCTGTGGATGGAAAGTCAATTTGCGTTATAGTCCCTCTTGTTACGCACATTCATGTTTTGATGATTTCATGTTTTGTAATATTCCTAATAGGTTGAATTGGGCGGTGCATTAATTTGCTAAGCTTGGATTTTGAGGATTTATTTGGTAGTGTTAGGTTTGTGCCTTGAGATGTATGTGATGTTGTCTTTCCCTTCTCGGTTCTTTTAATAGTAGTTCTTTATAAATAAATAAATAAATAAATAAATAAACACAATCTTTAATAGAGTTCATTTAATGGAATATTCTAAACTTTTCAAACAAATGTCCCATTCTTTTGCAAAGTTTCAGCAAATGACACTTTAATAAGAGTTCACATGTCGGTTTGAAATAACACATGTAAATAAAAATATGTGAATAATAAAATAGCCCATACAACATATGAATAAAAATATAAAAATGCACATGTTATATATGTTTTCCGTGTAGTAGCAAGTCCTTTTGGAGTGAAATCAAACATGATCTCGCACAGAAAGATTTTTATTTTTTTTTTCTATTGTGAATGCTTCAAATTCTATTATAAGGCCTATTGAAGGTATTTCTATCGAGAATTATAGAAATCAGAGATTTCTAAGGCTGGTGTCAAATGATGTCCTCTAAGCATTTCTAATGTTATGTTTGCTTACTAGAATTCTAAAAGTTATTTGGTGGTGGAACTAGTGTGGATAACAGGGTCCATGTGTGGGTGGGGGGACAATTTTTTTTTTTAAACTCCCCATGACTTCAAGAATTTTATTCACTTTTTACATATGGCTCTCCCAGGAACTTAAAAAAAAAACTCGGTAATTTTTCAGAACTTCATTTATGTTTTACATAAGGACCCCTATCCAAAAATGATTTTACATACATAATAGCACCCCCTAGCCCATTGATTGAGATAGGTTAACAAGTGGCCTTAAAATCCTAGGCATTGGCTTTTTACAAAGCCGATTATCAGCTATTGTCGGACTAGTGGAAGTTTAAAAAAAATTTCTAAACCAATAAAAGTGATCCCGCCATTAAGTGGTCAAGCAATTGTAGCAGTAGTTAGTTTATATATGATCATCTTATTCAGGACCCATGATGATTAGATTACTGAAAGATCCAAGCTTAAAACCATGATTCAAGTTTGTATTTTTATTTGGGATCAGATGAGCTATTCTAAAGAAATAATAGTCATTTTTTAAATACTTTAGCTTTGATAGGCAATAACAACATTGCTTCTTCAGATACCAGAGGGCCCACCACAAATCCAAACAGCTCCAGATGAATCTCTTTCCTTTTTTTAGTACTAAACTGAATTTTGCACCAATTGAATTATAGTCCAATCATTTTGTTTCCTTGTAAAACATGGGATTTATGTGTAATTGATCGTCTTTGACTTTTCTTAATATAATTAAAAGTTTTACACACAATTTGCTGTTGATTGGAGTGAAACTTAGCCTATAATTTGTGCATGAGATTTATTTTGAGTAGTTTGAATTTAAAGACAGTTTCTTTTGCATGGAGTTTAATTCCTACCTGTGTACAGTAATGGAGGCTCCGATGATGATCCTAACCACTTCATCAATGGCCAACAAATTGGTACCATCCAAAATAAGGGTGTAGTTGATCCAATGGTTTAGTCCATTTAGATGGGTGTCAAAACTGGGATCAATAACTTTCAAGGGTCCCCTATTTTGTAGTCTACTCGGATGGATCATCAATGGGCCCCACTAGGTATTTCTGCATGTGAGTTGATGAGTGATGAGCTTGGGAGAGGATATATACATAAATATATATATGTAAAATCAAATAATTTCCTCTTTAATAGAAAATAAATTAAGGAGAGATAGAAGATAGTACCACCCATCACCGCCAACACACCCATGGTTAAGTGGTGAAGGCACATTGGTATTACATATCCTTAGGCCTTCATGTTAGAAGCTTCACTCCTGGTTAGTGGGCAAACCTAGCAGAAAATAAAAAAAATACCACCCATCACCCAAAAAATTAAATCCTATGGTTCCATCTACATCTTTACCTTCTTATGCATATTTTTAGTTTGTTGGAACCCATTTTACTGGATTCTTTGAACTTGATTCCAATCAAGTTTAGTCCACTGTTTTTTATTCTCTTTTTTTTGTGCACCGTAGTTGACTTTTTACAAGGTTGGGAAACTCATGACTCGGACTCAAAAGAGCTATTTTTTTATTATAAATAATCTCAAGATATTTAAAATGAATCAAATACTTAAAAATATAAATAAAATTTATCTACTTGCCATGATAATCAATTCAAAGGAAAACACTATAATAAGGAAAAATAAAAAAAATTCTAAATTGTTGATTCCAAACCTAATGTGTAATTACTTAAAAATAAATATTAATTACTAAAAACCAAATCTACCTATCAAATAATTTAAAATGCAATGGAGACTCGATCAAGTCTCCATTATATTTGACTGAATCCTTTGTGAAAATGGGATGGCTTAGAAGAGTCCAAAGTCACCTTGGGGAGTTTCCGACTTTAACTATTTATTCAAAGGATGGGGCAACATTTACTTTATAGTCAATTCAAAGGAGATTTTATTTACCCATTCAGACCTGCAACAATGAGGGCACGTAGGTCCCAGTTGATCCATATCCGTAAAAAAGTCAAAAGTTTATCACCTTTGCTTTCATTTTTGAAATGTTTCCAGGTCATTGACATTTTCTAACTCCTTCGGATGAAATAGTGATATATCCTTTTCATTAGCCCCAAAAAGAATATTTGATTATATTCACAAAGAATGACTTTCTCTTTCATAGGAAAGAAGCAAAAGGTACTCCGACATCAAATTTGACTCGGACAAAGAAGTGTGATTTCCTTCACCGTAGATCGTACACCCGCACCTGAACTCTTGCTAGCAAATGAAATTGACGTCAATAAAAGAGGGAGACTTAGGCCATATTTGGTATCTCTACTTTTCTTTTGCAAGATCCAGTTAAGATAGAGTCGTTAAAAAAAGAGTCATACAACGAAGAGGCAAAAGTATAAAAACATGTTTGGTAATGCAAAAATCTATTTTAAATAGATCGTTTGGTATGCCCTTTTAGTTGCCTTTTTTTAAAAGGATTTGCCTCTTATTAGAAGGGCATTTATGTCATTATCTAATTCTCCAAATAACAGATACATTGAAGTGTAATGACTGCAGACTGATTCTAGACCTTTTTATAAAATCACACCAATATGGAACTGAAACATCCATCAGATTTTAGAATAAGCAGCATCACGTTATTTATTCCTGCCTTCATTGAAATGGGTTTGGGCTCAAAGGATTAAAATGGTAATGAAAGAACAAATACAATAACAATACTAATGACAATCCAGAAGAAAAGCTGTTTCTATTCAATGCTACAATTCATTTTCACCTTTGATAGTATGGTTAATGAACATAAAAAAAGAGTTCATTTGTCCCCCATCAATGCAACTCACGTGGTTCAGATTCAAAAAAATCTGAAGCATAAAGTGGTTATGTTAAGAACATTACAACAAACATAATGGGAACAAGGATTCAAAATCTTTGTAACGACACATGCCTTTTATGTATCTCATTCCAGCATTGATTTAACGATTGCTTAAAACTAAAATCGATAGCTAGAACAGCATTGATGATATCAAAATCAAAAGCCCATTTCAATTAGGCCTTCAACTACTGAAAAAAGCCATCAAGCAAGACGCCGACTTTAATGCACTACAACACCTAAAATTAAAGGGGGGAAAGAAAATCACTTCCTTAATCCAATCAAATCTTAAATTATTCACAGATGACGCATCAGCAGGCCAAATGATCAAAAACCCACTTCGATAACGCCATTAAATTCATAAAACAATCATCCCACGGAGAAAAATCACAGATTTGGGCCTAATATCAAAAACCCACTTTGATCGCACCTGTAAATCTAAGAAAAAGGAGACCCACCAATCCAGTCCAAACCATTACATTACCTTCCTGAACTTCCTCTCCCGCCGTTCGTTCTCCAAAGACTTGAGAGAATTTCCACTCAAGAGGAGAGGGTGGGGGTGCACACATCTCCATTAGCGACAGGAATCATGTCTAGAGGAAAAGCAAGAGAGATGTAAAGATTGAAAAAGGTCGGATATTTCAACGCCCCAACATCTCCGATCTAATGGGTGGGTGGTGTTTTTCGATGAAAACAACTAAACAGCATCAAATTATTGAAATAAGATCAAAGGCATTGGAAGAGACTGTTTCAATCAAGTAAACGATAATTGATACCTGCAGTAATCACCGCTTCAAACATGGAAAGTTGTTAGAAGAAGATGTACCTTAATCACAGACCCAACCCAGTCTTTCTTCTCTCTTCCCTCTTCCCTCTTCCCTCTTCCCTCTTTCCTCTACTCTCCCTCTGCTTCAATGTATCGATGCCCTAGACTCCTTCTCAAATGGGTTTTATGCAAAAAGACTTTCGTTGCCATTTAAACTACGTTAGGGGCATTTTTGTCCTGTAAAATATCCAACACCTCTACTATTTCTAGAGGGGAAACCTCTATTTTCGATGGGCTTAGGAATGGGGTATTTGAGTTTAAGAGTTTCTACCTCTATTTGTCTAAAGTGGGGGGAGGATAAGTTGGCCTGTCAAACGCCTCTATTTTTCTAATCCTCTGGCCGTTTTAGACATTTAGAGGAATAGAGCCTTGGAATAGACCTCCCAAGCATGGGCTTAGGTAGTGTTCGGGAAGTCTTAATTTTTAGAGGTATTCAGCGACGGGTCCATCAACATTTGATTTTATGACATTAGATTCACTCTCTCTTTTTATTGCGTGATAGATCATTTCTCCAAATTTGAAGATCTAAAATATCCAAGTTGCCCTTTCTTTAAAAGCTCTTATCCTTTTAAAGATAAATTATATCCCATGATTAGTGGGATATGACATTAATAATGGCTAGCTACTATTTAATTGGCCACGATTAATGAAAATCCCATTAATGAGATTTGAAATAAATTGAAAAAAAAAACAAATAAAATTAAAAAGATGCAAATAAATTTCAAAATAATGCAACTAAGTTTAAAAAAACGCAAATAAATTTCAAAAAACGCAAATACATTTGCCAAACTAAGATAACCAAATTTCCAAGTTTAAGAAAAAATTGTAAAACACTCAAGTATTTTTTCCAAGAACTAAATTAAATTTATTTCAAAACACCCAAATAAATTTGAAAAGATGTAATAATTTCAAAATACACAACTAAAATTAAAAACCACAAAAAGATTTCATAAAATGCAAAGAAATTTGCCAAACAACTCAGACAGATTAGTTCAAAAACTTAATTAAAAATTTCAAAAAGGAGATAAATTTTTCAGAAACTTAGATAAAATTTTCGGAAACTCAGATAAAGATAAATTTACCAAAAACTCAGATAAAAATAAAATTTCCAAAAACTCAGATAAATTAGCCAATTTATCGGAGTTTTTGGCAAATTTATCTGAGTTTTTGTCCAATTTATCAAAGTTTCTGTGAAAATTTTCTAAGTTATTGGCAAAATTATCTAAGTTTTTTAGAAACTCTGATAAATTATCTGAACTCAGATAACTTTCAGATAATTTATCTGAAGTCGTCCCTCTTCTTCTTCTTTGGCTAGAGCAAATCCGGATCCTTGTGACTGCAACAACTCACGCCCCACGCCCGATCCTCTGTTACAGCAGTGACCAATCCAGAAAGAACCTCTCTGCAAATCAATGCAGACAAATCTCTCTGTTTTTCATACGCTCTACAACTTCAAATAGAAACAAAGAGACGCTAGGGCACTATCACTGTCATCCCTCTTCTTTTTCTCTAGCCAGAGCAAATCCGGATCCTCATGACTGCAACAACTCGCACCCCACGCTCGATCCTCTGTTACTGCAGTGGCCAATCTAGAAAGAACCTCTTTCCAAATCGATGCAGACAAATCTCTCCGTTTTTCGTTCGCTCTGCAACTTCAATTAGAAACAAAGAGACGCTAGGGCACCGTCTTCTGTGAAGAATCAGAAGACTTTCTCTATTGGACTACTGCAACTCAAGCACGAAGTGTGCCCGATCTGTGTGCCCCTCTAGTAGATCAACATCGGATCTCCTTTTACAAACTCCCAAGCGGCAGTCTTTTTCTTTGATTTCGGTCTACTCCTGCAAATCAGATAGAAAACCAACGAAAAGGTGGGCCTCCAATGTTCGTCTTGGTTGTCATCGGAGAAGATCGGCCTAGTTGTAATCGGAGAAGATCGGATCGGTTCTTCCAGATTGGTTTCGATCTTGACAGGAGCAGAGAGGGGTTTTGTCAAACCCCAACCCAGGATTAGTACGATTAGTGTTAATTAAGTGCGTGTTTAGTTATAATATGGGTTTAGTGTTCGTGGGTTTAGAAATTGGCTCGATTTAGTTTGGAATTAGCTTTAGGGATTTTTTAGAGCGTTTTATGCTATTTGGTCACAGTCAGGGGTGCCTTGAGTGTACGTGTAAGCCTGGGAGGAAATTCATGTTTTCTGATTTTTAATAGTGATTTCGACCTCATTTGAATGATTTTATTTTTTTATTTAACTTTAATGTTCGACCTGTTTTTGTTTAAGACCCAGAAATCCAAGTTTTGGCCAAAAGGGTAAAACAGTCATTTCACACTAAATTTGGACCAAATTTTGAAATCTCAAAACTATGCAAAATTTATACTTTTTGGAAACTTGAATTTCCGACAATTATTTTTGTCTTCTTCGTCGTTTCCATCTGGGGCCCGTAAGTTAATGTTTTAATGGTCACAAGTTTTGAGCTGGGTGGGACCCACAAACCCTTTTGACTTAAGTTACCTCTTCCCTCCCAACTCACCTCACGTTCAAAAAAACCTTTTGTTTTCCTGCAACTTTTTTCCTCTAGCCCAGCTGAGAAAGAGTCTCTTCTTCCTCTCACTTTGTCTCATGCATGCCTCACTTTTAAACCTCCAAATCAAGATCTGAAGCCATCTTCTTCTTCCTCTAAACCTAAGCTCTCTTTTGGTGCAATTTTTCTTGGAACTTCTAGTTGGAAGAGATCTCCGTTTTCTCCTCTCCTTCTTGTTTCGTTAGCTCCAGGTAATGGGATCTTCTTCTTTCTTTCATTTTGATCTTTTAAGCTCCTTAGGATGCTAATTTTCATACATGCAAACCCATTTCCGAAACGGGGGTTTTGATTGACCAAAATGGTGATTTTTAGAATGGTTTCTTGAGGTTTTTGTGTAGAAATTCGTGGCTCAGCTGTGTGGTAGGAATCTTGAGAGATTTTGAGCTTAGCTATTGTCAAGGCAAGTGATCAACTTAGCTCTTCTTGATGCATGTCATGTTTGAACATTTTATCTTCAATGTTTTGGTTCATTCACTTATTTTAGTTACACAATATGATGTTTCAGTTATGTGATATGGTTTGAAATTTTGTTTTAGTTGAAATGCATATGCTAGTAGTTTATTCGAAGGTTCTCATTCAATCCAAGTGATTCTATCTTGCTTAAATGTTTTGCAAATAGATGGAAGAATGGTGGAATGTGTGGTGAATGGAATGGAAGTATTGGTTGTTGGAATTGGAATGGAAATGGCCCCTAGGAGAGCGTGGAGGCTCAATGGGAATGCAGGGATTTGACTAAGAAGGAAGGGAAGTGAAATGGGAAGAGGAGCGTAGGAAAAGGAACTGGAATTCTGACTTGAACTGGGCGGTCGTGCACAGTGGGTCAGCTGACGGTTAGCTGTCGGTTAACCGAAAGGTCCACTTCGGTCGACCGATATCCAACCGAGTTCAGTTCAGTTCCATTAACAGTAATGTGTTTTGCGACAGGGAATCGTCGGTCAGCTGTCGGCCAACCGACGTGCTCTAACTCGGTCGACCGACATCCAACCAAGGGAAGTTCGGTTCCATTTCCAGAATGGTGATTTTCTGTCAAAAAACCTAACGGTCAGCCTTCGGTCATCTGTCGGTTAGCCGACACCCACTTATTCGGTTAGCCAACAGGTAACCGAGAGCTGACCGAGCTTTCAAAAATGGGTTTGTTTTGTGGGATTTTCTTGGGATTGAGAACCTAAATATGATTAGGAACTTTCAAGCTTGAGTTTGTGTGCATGAGGTCTCAAAATGTTCTTTTTACCTTCTGAAACACCAAACCTTCTTTCATTAAGACATTTGGGTCTCAACCACATGAAGATCAGCTGAAAGATCTTATTGTAGGCTTGACAAGTTCGCTTGGGATCATGATTTGATACATCTAAATTCGTTTTATCATTTGCTTTGTTTACAAGTATAAGTTTTGTTTTGAACTGTTCAAGAACCTTGTTGGGGGACACTTTAAAATCTACTCTTGGTTAGCTTCGCTTTGCCTTGTTTTGATAAGTGTTTTTCCCTTGTTTTCGATAAGTTTTGTACAAGTACCGATATGTTTTGTGCATACATGAATATCATTGAATACCGCTAAGCTTGGACTGCCCTCTCAGTCTGATCCATTAGTTAGGGGGTCCTTAAACATAAGGGCAATCTTCTGATTAGTCGTGTAATTGTACACATTCTTGTTTTGTCCGGTTCCGCGGCCGGTTTTCCCGCTCACCTTGTGTGACTCGGGCTTTTTTTTCGTTTTGTTTCGTTTTGTTTCATTTTGCTTGCTCCTGTCATCACAAATGACGGAGAAAGGATGAGCTGAATGTGGATTAATGAATCATGTTATTTTATTGAAATCATGCTAGTCTTGTTTTGAACTTTAAATATATTTTGTTCAGAACTCATGCCATGTTTTAGGTATTGTTACCTCAGATTTCAATTGAATTATATTATGTCTAAATTGATCACCTGTCAAACCGTCGTGTCTGACCCTTTTTGCTTTGGTGTTTTAGATGCAGGCGCCGTTGCCCCTGAGGAGGAGAGCTAGGAGGAGGCTTTTGAGCCACCTCCAGCTTGAGAGTGGCAACTTGACGACGTCCTCTAGACGTCGGGTGGGGTCTTGAGTACAACACACGTGAATGGGAATATTTTTTTTGTATTTTGGGATGTATGGCCTTTGTTGGCCTTTTGATACTTTGGGGATATGTAAACTTAGCTTAACTTAACTTACTTTTGTTCTTTGAAACTTGAAAGTTAATTTATGGCAATGCCATGTTTATGTTTCCTTCTCTGAATATTGTCTCGAAGATGATTTAACTTATGTAAGTTGAGGTTTTGTCACACGTATTGTATAGATAAAATTTACTTGGACGCTTCTGCAAAACCATTGTTTATGTGAGATAAAGTTTATGTTAATTGGAGATCTTCACCGCGGAAACATGTGGGTTAATCGTAATTATAAATAGTTGGACAACATCACAACACGTCGCGGGCCAGGGTCTTGGTCCGGGGTCGCGACAGGTTTTACCTTGCCCTATGAACGAGGGAGAGTGAAAGATTTTGAATTTTAAAATTCAATTTTTTTTCCTAAACCGTTGAAAGGGTAAATCAGTCATGTAAATATGTGACATGGCGTATCTAGGGACCTCTCCCCGAAATAAGTCCAGTTGTATGGACTATAGGCCTTAGAGGAAAAGTTGTTGGACTGGATGCCTTACAAGACCAATATGAGGGACTTTTGGCTAATTTACCCTAATTTTTATCTCTTACTGACTTAAAATGGTTTCAAACCACTTTTAGAGTGTTTGGTTCTGCTTTTCACGTCTTTCTCGATTGGTGAATGGGCATAAAGTGTCTTTTTCGAAAAGCAACGAAACTGCCAAGATTTGAAGTAAACATCCAATGCTGAAGCGGAAAGACTTCATAGCTACAGTGCATTTCACATTATCACAGGACATTCCGATTTTTTTTTTCTAATTTTTGGGCCCCTCAAGCTCCATCCAAACCGTTGGATAGATTTATAAGATCAAATACGGCTATAAGTCAAATTTTCAACCGTTGAATGTTCATATATTTTTAGATATTTGTAATAAACCCTAGAAGCTAAGATCTTCATTTCTAACTTTTGTGTGGAATGATAAACACGACAAATACCTCAAATTTTGTTGACTAATTCGTTTTAGATCACAAGAAATTAGCAAAAAACTATAGACCGTTGATTATTATTTTTGGGTGCTTTAGATCTTTCTAGAGTCGGCGCAAAGGAGAAATGTTCAAGTGGTTTCTATCGTCAATAAGGACCAGTTATTTCTCCAAACCTGCCCCATGCCCTCTCCCCCAAAATGAGGAATGTCCAATAAGGACAACCCCAACTTACCGAGTTGGTACTATGGTAGTCTATCATCCTTTCTAATTGGGCATATGTGCGTTTCTATCATGAATGCCTGCTGAGAGCATATCCCCGACTTTAAACCAATTTTAAGTTGATTTGACCTTGTGGGGACAGAGTTGGGATCCTATGAGGCTTTAACCTAGAGAAAGATTAAGTTAAAGGAGCGGAACTCTACATTAGGGTCCACGTACTGAAATCCAAACCATTCGGAATAAACGCCTTCTAAATCTATGCGGTACTTTATGTCAATCTGCTTCATTTTCATGTTTTTCATCAAATAGTCAATCCAACGGTGGAATCAACTCGGATTGATAAATTTTTTAAAAATATCCCATATAAATTGTTGATGTTTATCTTGAACAATTTGAATTTCAATATGTGTGATCCACTGTGGTATTCTACTCCTTTAACTCAAGATTCCTCTAAGTTAAAGCCACATAGGATCCGAATTCTATAGGGACGATCTCATTTCATGTGCATCAGTCAGTGTCTTGGGATTGGAATGCTTATTTTAGGTAAATGGAAGGGCTCTATATGAACATGATGATCATAAATATACTATTTGGGACAACAAAATCAATGAATTAACTTTAAAATTATTGAACTTTGGTGCCCTTAATTACATCACTAGCATAATAACTCGTGCTGAGCACATGTAGGTCCGAATATTGAAAACTAAATATTCATATATATAAAGACTAAATAATTAAAAATAAAATTAAATTGAAATAAAAAGGGACATAAAAAATAAAAGAAAATGAACTCATAGATACATTAACTTCTAAAAGAAATCTCCAAATAATCATCACCAGCTAATATTATTCCTAAATTTTAGAAAGAAAACAAAACAAAAGAAAAGATCAAAAGTAAATATCTGCATACTATGAGAGTTAAATGGTATAGAATGAGAATTGGGGTATGAAGATAATAACCACGTGTGGGGTAGAAAGAGAGTTTTTAGAAAAAAAGAAGTGTAACCTTGAAAAGTGGAAAGTGGATGTGAGATAAAGAATAGATAGTTGCATAAGATAGATAGTGGGAGAGAATGTGGAGTAACTGAAAAAATTTGGGCCCGTTTGGTAATTTCTCGTAAAATAAAGGTAAAGTAAAACATCAAATCAAGAGAAAATAAAATATAAGAGGGTTATGATAGTCTTTTATTTTTAGTGGATTGATAAGAAGTCTTTTTCACTTTTGCGTAAAAAGTGATTTTTTTTTTTTGTCTTTTAGTGGTTTGAAGAGTTGTTTTATGACTTAAAAAAAAAAAAAAAAAAAAAAAAAAAAAAAAAAAAACTAGGGGAGAATTTTGAGTTTGTGTACTTTTTAAATGACCCATTAATCTTGTTGTGTCTGGAAAATAGAAGCTTTACGTTATTTTTATTTTATATGTAGATTGACAAACGGGCCGGATAACTTTGAGTCAAAATTACATTCAAAATTAGATCTATAAAACCTCTCATTTTAATATAATATAATGTGTATACGAGGTCCGT
The DNA here is from genome assembly GCA_029852735.1 of Persea americana. Classification (NCBI taxonomy): domain Eukaryota; kingdom Viridiplantae; phylum Streptophyta; class Magnoliopsida; order Laurales; family Lauraceae; genus Persea; species Persea americana. The sequence continues at coordinate 25,178,449 of CM056816.1, forward strand.
TCATTGATCCAGGAAGGACCTCCTAAACCCACTCTACCCTCCTGATTAGCATGAAACAAGATGAGCCCTAGAACCGGTTTTTCTACTGTAGATCTCAGGCAAGTCTAATTAATAATCCTTTTAAAACTTATTGATCTAGGCTTCTCCTGTGAAGGTGGCACGCTCATTCCAATCCAACCATTAAAATGTGGTAAACTCCTATATTCATATTAAATGCACATAAAGTATGATTTATCCGGTATACGGAGGACAGTCTCACCCTTGGTCCCCTTTTACTCAATCCATACTGTTTTCTCATTATCTGCTGTACAAATGATAGTGTGTAATTCATATAGGCCCATTTGTTTGAATAAAATATATAGAAATTCACAAGCTAGCTCCACCAAAGGATTATTAAAGAGGTGAGAGGGATTAAAAGGACATGAGGTGAGTGATGAAGGATATAAAGTGCAGATATAACCAGGTGATTTCTACTTTCTTGAGTATTGATTTACTAAGGTGATGGTTGGGTATTCATTTTTCATTTTTCATAAATTCGATTTTCATTAAAAATGAGGTTATTTGATGGCACTATTGAATATTCAGCTTTGATTATTCATTTTTAACTCAATATATAAAATACAACCCTAGGTATTTAATTACATGAAACAAACAATTCTCTATTCTAAAGATGGCAAAATAGATATGACGTGGTTAACACATCAAATGGCCGATTCAGCACACTTTTGCTAGACGACATCTAATCCTTACTCTATGGTGGAAGATTGTGGATTATGTATAAGTTTTTTCTTAATATATATTTTGTGTGTGTGTGTGTGTGTGTGTGTCAGGTTTTGGATGAAATGGTAATGAACACTAATTATAAAATATTTTATGGCTGATCTGGTAATGAATACTAATCAAAAAAATATTTTAAGTCTATTGTGACATTAAAAAATTGACAAATTCGTGGACTCCTTATAAAAGAAAGCTCTTGTCCATTGCAGTTGAGAATACTCTCAGGAACAGAGACATGAAAATAATAATATAGAACGTTTGCTGTACTTTTCTCCATGGAAAAGGTCATTTGATTGCCTATCTATTCACATGAATAGTTTAGGACCTAAATGATTTTTCAAAATATGGATTTACATCGAATGTTGACTGTGGATCATTTGGAGGAACTTCTTTCATGGAAAATAAGTGTGCAGTTTCACACGGATCAGCAATACTTCCACAAAATCATGATATTTATTGAGGGCCTTCTTGTTTGTTGCAATTGAGTTCTCATGAGATTCAATGTAAAATTAGCAAAGTGCCCCCTTGCTTAGCACGGGCAATTGAAGTCATACAAAGAAAATATCATTCAATTTTATGATAAAAATAAGAAAATCTGATTTTGATTTCATACGTTCATATTATAGAAAGTCTAAAATAAAAGTATTGCTCAAGAATGAAAAGATTTTTCAAAAAAATAAATAAATTATATGCTTTAAAATATAATCACCGATAGAAAGAATGCTACGTCCTGCGTCCTAATCATGAAACACAAAATAATAGACTTGCTTATAAACCATACAATTGAAATTTTAAATAAGTAATTAATACAAGGATTTAAGATTTTAGTAGAAACTTGAAATATGATATTTTGTATAAATTATATTGAATTGAAGAAAATTATAAGATATTTAAAATATGGTATTTATCAATTAGAAGCGGGTTTTGTAGTGAGTTGGTTGGGTTCAGGTTATCGTATCAAGACAGGCGATTTTAGTTTACTTGACTTGCCTTTCCATTAATAATATTAATAAAATCCTCACCACTTATCTTTCCTCATGACAAACTTTATGCTGAAAAGTTAAAATAGCAATAAATCTTTATGAAATAACATAATCAGTTAAGTTGGATGCTGAACTATACCATAAGACTATTCATTAATTGCTCATAGATTTAAAAATAAATTAACATATTTATAAATTCTAAAAACTAATTTAAGTTGAAATATATAATAGATATATTCAAATTTCCCATCACAATACTCGTGTCTACCTTGGGCATTATATAACTAATAGCACATTATCATTTATTGCAGCAATAAATGTCATTCAGTAAATGACATTTTTATTGAATTGAATTGAATTAGATTAAATAAGATTAAAGGTTGGTCTAAACTATATAGGATGGTCAAAATCAATTTGGAGCTGATTTCAAATTGAAATCAGTCTCTTTCGTTATATATAGTATATATATATATATAATATATAATGGGTATGTTCAAGAAATATGCACACCATGATTTATATTTTATACATGTTATGCATAAATAGTGCTGACTGATACAAGACGATGTGAGACATTTACTCATAAAACCCTTTCTACGTACGTAAAAGTATGCAAATCATCGACCCCTTGGCACTGTATCTTTGTTGGCAATGAGATTTGAAGTAATTTAGGATAAAGTAGTTTTGTTGAGAGAATATTAAAGAGATGAACGGTGAACAATATTAGGTGAAGATGTAGATTGGACCTAAATTTTTTAGGACTCAATTTACTAGGGGATGGTTGGACGATAATTCTCAACCAAGAGGATGATTGATTGATGCCCATATGTGGATCTCTATTCTCTATCTATGCTTCTTTCAACTCTGGCCACTTTGAAAGAATACATGGCTAAGAATTCCTACGATTTCAATTGCATGCAAACAAGAGAGCATTGATTTATTATATAATTCTCTAATAATATTGTACTGTTTTAAAGTAAGAGAACATATCCCACAATTATAATTTTCTCAATTAAATCATTGATTGATGGTATTAATGATCCTTACATGATGAGGTGTAAAAAGACTATGGAAAAAAGGAGTGATCGGATCAGAAAAGGATGTTATAATATTCTTAGATGTGCATATAAGGCAACAGATGGAAAAACTTCATCTGGTTATGTTGCTATGCTTAAAGGGGCTATTGTGGATGTAGGTGCCTATAACGGTTCGAAAGTCACTTTGTCTAAGGAAGCTAAAACGAGTGCGATTCTCGCAACTATAAAAAAGGCCATACAGAATGGCTTTGCAAGAGTTCATGTGCTATTATGGAGTGGTTCTTAAAGGCAATTTTGATTGGTTGATCAATCCAATTATTAGGGATATTAAGAAGTTAGCGTTGAATTCTGCTCATATGCAGTTTCCTTATACCTAAACATTTTAACTCAACGGCTCATTTGTTATCAAATCACTGTTATTCGAGTAATCGGGACTTAGACCGGGAAAAGGGGTTGTGGTTTTTAGGTGTAGTGGGTCTAACTGTTGGTCTTGTTTTGTAATCTCTTTTCGTTTTGTTCTTGGAGTTTGACTTAACTTCTCTTGTTGTCTTTTGCCGGTTTTTGAATGAAAAACTCTTATATGCAAAAAAATAAAATAAAAAAAATCAAGTGAACATTGTCACTTGTGCTGCTGCCCACTGTGCACCTGGATAGTGCATCATGCATATTCAAGGTGGGTCCCACCTCTTGAAAGTTATGAATGCACAGTGCAGCAAAGTGCTTGCGAATATTTTCCTCAACTAACACCAAATTAATACAGGTAGAGAAAATCAAAATAATATCTAATATATTTATTTTGGATTTATTACTTTAATTATTTATTTTATCTTTTCTTTAATTTTCTAATATTATTCTGAATAAAATCTGAGAACTGAAAATATCCCAACATTTTTCCTAGAGAGTAATCTTCACATACTGATATTCGTGATAATCCTCGTATATCTCCATGAAATTTGAAATCTCCACAATAGCCTTAGTTGCTTAAATCTGTATCTCTAGGCCTCCCTTCCCTTACATATGTGAGCTACTATTAGCTCGCATGTGAGAGTTTCCATCATCTTGCATGTGTGAGTAGTGCCTCCTCGCAAGTGCCCATTGTTGTTAGCTCGAGTATCATAGTAAGCCGACTGATATAACTATTAAATTGAAATGGGGCGATCAAAAAGAAAAGAGAAAAAAAAAAAACTTTTCTATCACTGTCATCTGCACCCTCTCAATTTGCCGGTGAATATGACCATGATAAGAAGCAAAGCGGCATCTCTCCTTGAGACATGCAGTTTTGTGCCTCTGTGGCGTTTAGTGTTGGCCAAAACCTTTATATTTGGATTGGTGCTTTTCACTTTCCACATCTTATCTAGTACCAAACAACTTTAATCTCAGAATTAGCCGAAATCTACCTACTAAAAGCTACGTAGAACCTTTTCTGTTATGGAGGATTGCCCTAGTTTCTCGAGGCTGGATCTTCGGATGACAATGGGTCGGGTTGAAAGAGCGACCTGCTCCAACCTGCTCCCATGAGGGTTGCATTTGGGAGTGGCTTTCATAAGTTTGGTTCGGGGTGGATTTAGGTTTTGGGGTTGTGGCCCACTTTACCCAATCAAATGTTGCTTTGCTTTTATAGTATCTGTTATCAAATATCACTATACCTCTAAAAGCATCTTTAAATACATATAATGCTCAAAAGCATTTTATACGGCATACTCCGATTTTTCCCTGACCAAATTGCCCCTGCACCCCTTTCTCGTGACATCGAGAGTTGATTTTGCATTATCGAGACTTGATTTGGCACATTAAAGTATTTCAAGGCTAGTTCAACTGCTTTTCCATGACATTGAGACTTGATTTTGCAACATCGAGAATTGATTTGACGGGGGATATTGAAGTATTTCAAGGTTGAATGGATATTGAGGTATTTCAAGGCTAGTTCAACCCTTTTCTTGCGACATCAAGACTTGATTTGGTAGAGAACATTGGAGTATTTCAAGACTAGTTCAACCCCTTTCTTGCTAGATTGAGACTTGATTTGGCAGGGCACATTGAAGTATTTCGAAGTTATTTTCATCCTTTTCTCGCGATAGTGAGACTTGATTTCACGACATTGATACTTGATTTGGCACATCGAAGTATTTTGATGCTAGTTCAACCCCTTTCTCGTGACATCGAGATTTGATTTTGTGCATTGAAGTATTTCTAGGCTAGTCTTTTTTTTTTTTTTTTTTTTTTTTCAATTCTTGAACTCGCTAGTTGATTTTTCTTGTTTTCTCATTAGCCCTTAGATATGCTCTTCAGAAGTTTGTAATTCGAAGATTGGGAGATATAAGGGCAAATGAGAAAAAGGGAAAAATCAACTAGCGAGTTTGAGAATTGAAGTATTTCTAGGCTAGTTTTTTTTTTCAATTCTCGAACTCGCTAGTTGATTTTTCCCTCTTTCTCATGAGCCCTTAGATATGCCTTTCAACAGTTTGTAATTCGAAGACGGAGAGATCTAAGGGCAAATGAGAAAAGCAAAAAAAGTCGACAAAGGGAGTTCGAGAATTGATAGAAATAAATCTAGCCTCGAAATACTTCAATGCGCCAAATCATGTCTCGATATCGCAAAATTAAATCTCGATGTCATGAGAAAAGGGTTGAAATACTTCAACACGCCCTGTCAAATAAATTCTCAACGTCGCGAAATCAAGGCTCGATGTCACGGGAAAGGAGTTGAACTAGCATCGAAATACTTTAATGTGCCAAATCAATTCTCGAAGTCACGAAATCAAGTCTTAATGTTACGAGAAAGGGGTTGAAGGGACAATTTGGTCTGGAAAGAATCAAAGGATGCTGTATAAGATGCTTTTGGGCATTACAAAAATGCTTTTGGAGGTATAGAGATATTTGATGATGCTTTTTGCAAATGTCTCTTACATTTTATAATTTTTAAATAGGGTACAACATCTAACCCGTCTAAACTTGACTTGTCTCATCCAGTCATGAGGTGAGGCACCGTGGCAGGTTTGGATGAAAAACATGTAAATGGGGGCAGGTTTTGGACTTTCGGGTATACCCTAGCCCATACAATACCTGCCCAGTTGGCATCCCTAGCCTGATCCCCCTTGTGCTCTATTACATGTTTTACATGGTGGGATAAGGGGATTGACTGCAGGGTCCCCTAACGCAGATACAAAATTGGATGTCATCCCCTCTATAGCATATCCTCAACCTAAGTGGGCTCCATTGTGAGTTCCATCCAGCCCACTTACAAGAAGTCTGTAATAGACCACTTAGGGAATCCAGACTCTTGTTTCCTAAAGCTTGACATAGTTTGTATGGCATATACATCTATCTATCTAGAAAAAACTTAGGTAACAAAATTCAAAGTTGAATTTGCTCACTGTACATTTTATTAACTTAGGGAGCCCTTCTGCTGAGTGCTGGCGCTCACCAATGCTTGTGGGCCCGACCTTACGGTGAAGGAGGCTCCCACCATCATCGGCCCCAGTAGGTCCACGGCCAAGAAGTTTTCATCGTTAAAAAAAGGGAGATTGTTAAGAATAGAGAAACTTAGAGAAAAAAGTAGAGAGCTTTTCTATTATCTCAATGTCTATGTACAAATACAAAGGGGAGAGACCTATTTATAGGCAAAGTAACCTCATAAGAGAAGAACCCTAATTCTAACCCTAACTCATCTTAAGTGGGCATACACCCAAGATCCATATTTTATAACACTTCCCTTTGGATGACCACCATTCAAAAACAGTTGCCTCATTAAAAACCTTGCTAAGGAAAACCCAATGGGAAAAAACCAAAGCGAAGGGAAAAAGAGTGCAACATTTTTCTGGATCATTGAACTGGTGTTGGATGTGCATAATGTTGTCTTGTTAAAACCTTAACTAGGAAAACCAAGTGGGATAAAACGTAGAAAAGGAAAAAGAGCATATCGCACAAATGTCCTAGGTGGCATAGTACAGGATGCCCCCTAATAAACCACTCCATCTGATAATAGCAACCATTCATTATGGGCAGCTGGTAGCATGACCATTTTCTGGTGATCATAACTATTCTTCAGGGATTTCCATAGACCTGCTGGTCTTCCTCAGTAAGATATTCAATTTTGAGGTCGTCATGTATGTGATGGTGTAAGAAGATGAGGGCTAATACATTTTCTTCCGGAGACATCTTGTTACCTTCTTTTATGGTTTCTCTAAGTTTCTTGGATTACAATTGGATTTTAGCATCCAGTTGCCAAGATAATGCCAAGATAAATAATTATCCTCATTTATGTTAAGTGCTTTAAAGTCAAGTTTAGCAAGATTTGTTATTATACAAGAACTGTAATAAGAAATATACACATATATATATATATATATGAAGTTAACTCTATGCAGATAATCAATAAAGTAAAAAGGGAAAGAAAATGAAAACTTAACATTAGAAGTAAATTAAGGAAGGAATTAAACATGACAAAAAAAAAAAAGTTGAGTGTTGAAAAGCTAGAACATCATGTTCTCAACTTTGAGAATCAGAACTGTTGGTTCTGTCAAGACTTTAGGCTTGATTTAGAACTTCAGGTTCATAATACATGAAATTAGAACTGCAGGTTCTATTAAATATTCAGGGTTGAAGTAGAACTTCTGGTTCTAACAAATGATTAGAACTTCTGGTTCTGTCAAATTTACATGTTTAATTTCATGGTTGTATAATTTATTTAAATATTCTTAGTCTTGATTTATGGATATAAATTTACAGGTTCATATCAGTATTTCAACTTCTAGGACTGCTGGTCCATAGATCCGTGAACTTCAGATTCAGATTTAGAACTTCTTGTTCTATTTTGTGATCCATTCTTAGTATTGATAAATTAAAGAAAAATCAAACATGCAAGAGGATGAATAGTAACAAAAAAACTATGAATACTATAAACAAGCATTATAAACTGATTTCATGCATTTTATTAAATTGGGTTTAACTATGGTTTAGATATTACTTACCGTAATCGCAGTCCATAAAAAATTTATGACCATTGGAATTCTGATATGTTGCGTCGATTAGGTAATGCTCATCGCCATGAATCCGTAGAAACAAGTTGTTCGTTGATCGGAGGTCGGATGAAGAAGTTATGGATGACCCAAAAACAAGTTAGACTCCTCTTGCATGCGTCCCGAGACCGAAAGCACTTGAGGAAGAGAAACGGCTGGAACATGACCCGAGGAAGAGAGGAAACTAAAATAAATGAGAGTAGTCTCTCTGGAACGTGACATGAGGAAAAGAGGAAAATAAAATAAAATAAAAACCAGCACGTGAATGCTTGGTAGTTTTGAAATAGAAGTTGGCTAAAACAAAAACTTGTTGCATGCTTCTCGAGGTAGGGTGAGAAAAAAAATGAGACGTTTCTCTCTCTATGGGCGTGGGTTGTAGATGGGATCGAGGTGAGAAAAAAAATGAGACGTTTCTCTCTCTCTAGGTGTGGGTTGTAGATGGGATTGTCATCTTCCTTTTTTTCTTAGTTTATATGCACCACGATGACGTTTTGTTTTCAACAGCATCGCGTTGATAATGTGTTCAGAACAGAGAAGTTTAAAGAGAGAAGTAGAGAGCTTTTCTATTATCTCAATGTATATGTACAAATACAAAGGGGAGATGCCTATTTATAGGCAAAGTAATCTCATAAGAGAGGAACCCTAATTCTAACCCTAACTCATCTTAAGTGGGCATCCACCCAAGATCCATATCTTATAACAAAGATCATTTAGATCTTCATCTTTTACCACTTCAAGCATAAATGCACGTGTATTCAATTCCTATGTATTCTAATTAGAACAAACATGCCCTCGATTCAAACTCCCCTTTTATTTTTTAGGATCCATTTCATGGCTTCTGATAAAATCGGTGGTTTAAGAACTTGGCTCCACCATCATAAATTGATGCTATTGTCACAATGATACACTTTTTAGCAGAGAATTTCAAAGGTCTAATATTCCATCTAAATGATTACTATCATTATTTTTTGCCTTGTCCAATTAATTTGGAGTCATATTTATTGTCTATAAAAATAAACTATGAGCATATGAATTTTTGAGGTTCTTTTCCGTTTTCTTTTTGTTAATCCCATCCAAATGGGCTGGGACCCAAGGTAGCCCACACAAGTGGGAAGTTGAGTGTAAGACCCCGACCCCAAATTTTCGCGATTAGTGTGTTTTTAGCGGTGGTTTAGTTCTCTAAGTGACGTTTGAGCCTAATTGAGCTAGATTGTGGTTTAGAATGTTTTTCCTTTAGCTTTGGGGAATTTTGAGAGCGGTTGGATCCAGTCTGGCGGCCCGAGGATGCCTTGGGCTGTACGTGTCAGCGTGGGGGATTGTTCTCGATTTTTGAAAATTTTCAATTTTGGTTTCTTTTGATAAGTCAAATTAGCCCCAACAACTTTTGTGTTTAGCCTGATCCCATTCGAAGTCCAGAAAATCAGTTTTCAGCCCGAGGGGCAAAACAGTCTTTTTACATTTAAATATGAGCCCAAATTTCAAAATTCAGAACCATGTTAAAAATATACTTTTTGAAAATTGGATTTTATGAGGATCATTTTTGTCTTCTTCGTCAAGTCCATCCGAGGCCCAGAAAGCCCAGTTCCAAGCCCATGAAGAATTTTAAGTTGTGGGCCCCACCATCATCACCTTATATAAGCCCATCTCTTCTTTTCTTCTACATTTTCCTTTCCCAAACGAGGCCTGTTGCAGAGCTCCCAACTAAACTCCTTCTCTTCTCCTCTCTGCCCATTTTCTCTCCCAAATCCCCACCAAACTCTACCAAATTGAGGATTGATCACCACCACTCAACTCCATGCATTAAGAGCTTCCTCTTAGCGCCATTTTCTCGGCGTTTCGTCGTCAATGTTCTCTCCAACATCCATTACAGTAGTTGTAGGGCTACCTTAGAGTAAGCCTCTTGCTCCCATCTTTCAACATGTTGATCTAGGTCATAAATGAGCCACGAATTCCAACATGCATGATAAAATTCCATGTTTTTGTTAGTTTTCCAATTTTGAGCCATTTCTGAGTATGTTTTGGGGATTTTTTGTTTAATAGGTGTGCTTATGTCTAATTGGTGAGATTTTTGGGTAACCTTGGAGTGCTAGAGGCAAAGGCAAGTGATTAATCTAGGTTTATTGTTCATGCACGCAATGTTTTATGGGTTTCTAACTTGATTTCTTGATTTCAATCTTCATTGCTTAATCTTGTTTTGTTTTGGAGTTTAGCTTACTAAACATATGTTTTAATGCTCATACTTTGTGATTCATTTTATTGAATTCAGATATGATATTGTCTTTTGTAAAAATTGACATTTATGAATGAACATTAGAAGTGAATCTTGAAATTTTATGAGGCATTGGTTGATGAATTTTAGATATTGATGTGAATGAGTGGTTGATGAAATTTGGAGGAGCATGTAGGCTCATTTTCGTACAGAAAATGAGGGGTTATAAGGAGAAGTGATGGAGGAAAGAAATGACTGAAAACAGCTTTAGAAATGCATTCCCGTAGCTGGTCGGTCAGTGTTCGGCTAGCCGACAGGCCAATCGATAGGTGACCGAGCCATCTTGGTTCCATTTCCAGAATGCTGCATTTTCCAGAACTTGGGGTGTCGGTCAGCCGACAGGTGACCGAACCACGTCGGTCCCAATTCCAGAATGTTGTTTCCCTGTCCTGATGGGGCGGTTAGCTCTCGATCAGCACTCGGCTAACCGACCTGACCATGGTTGGCTAGCCAACAGCCAACCGACAGGTGACCGAACTTCAAATTTAACCTAATTTTGAGAGATTTCTTTGGGAATAAAAACCAGAATATGATTAAGGGCTTTTAGCTTGACATTGTGCAATGGAAATCCGAAATGTTGTTTAGCTTCAGGGGCACCAATCCGCTTTTAATTCTAACATTTGGGTTTCAATTACACAAGGATCAAATGATGGGCCTTAGCATAGGCTTGAAAAGTTTGATTTGAAAACCTTAGGGTTGATGTGAAAAGGCATTGGTTTGCAATAATGTGGATTTATAAAGGTTTCGACTTGAAATGGCATTGATTTACAATAATTTGAATTTATAAAGTTTTGCGTGGATTCTCATGTCGTCCTGAAAATGATGTTCCAAGGTTTATTTAAAAACCCCATTTTGGGAATCATCTCGTGAATTGCGTTTTCATTACATCATGTCGGGACTACTAATTCGTGAATTCTAATGAACAAATGTGCGTGCCAATGATATTGTGTGAATAGTTCTCGAATTCTTGTGTATGAAGCATTGTTTTGAAAGTTTGTGTGTATTTATTTTCTTGTCGGCACCACTCAGCTTGGACGACCTTGCCGGTCTGATCAACCGCCTTGGGTCCTTAAATACTTCGTGCAAACTGCAGTTTGGAATATCATGCGTGTATATTTAGCCCGTTCCACGGCGGGACTCTTAAGTGATGCCTAGTTATACTGGGTCATGATTGTGTGTGCTCTGTTCACCTTGTGTGACGGAGAATTATTATCGTGCGTGCTCTCGTTACCTTGTGTGGACGGAGAATATAGCTTCGTGGGGTTGCCATCCGCACAGTCAATTTTATCACAAGTGGTTTCTATCTTGTACATGGATTTCAATGTTCTTATCTTGCAAGCGTAACATGATTTCTCTAGGACTTTCAAATGTGTTTTGGTATCAAAAAATGGATTTACTATTCATGTTAGTCTTGTTTCGTATATCGTTTATGGACTTTCCTTTGTTCGGCAAGTATATTGTTCATACATTGTTTTAAACTATGTAAGTCTGTTTTAAATTCAGTAAAATTGTTTTAAACATGACTTCTTCTAAACTTAAGTTTGTTTATAAGTTGTTTATGCTCATGCCTAAATTGATCACCTATTAGATCGTCGTTTCTGATATACTATCTTTGGTGCCTTAGGTAGCAGGATCCTGTCTTGAGCTAGTGCGTGTGCAGCTGGTTGTAAAGCCACGAGTTTTGTAGGATCGTTGTGGTTAATGATGTCATATAGACGTCGAGCTTGACTTTGGAGATTCGTTACACACCTGGGTAGTATTTGTTCTTAGCTTGTTATTTTGTAAGGCTTCTGTTAGCCATCTTTCTTGGGATTGTAAATAATGCACTTGTTAAATTATAACTTGAATATGCTTGGGTAATGATTAGCCTGTTACTGTCAGCTCTTTATATCTTGATATCATGTTTTGTTCCAGTCTGGTTATGAATATCACTATAACAGCTTTATGCTGGCAGGATGAGTGCGACACGGAATCAGATGGCTACGAGCTCCGGGTTGCAACACCATGTAAGTTTTCGCGAAATGTTCTTGATGTGTTCGGAAATTTTGCCTTCCTCACACATGCGGATCCTGGGGAGAAATATTATTTATCACTTACTTCCCAATTCGCGTCCCTGAGGTCGAACCGCTGCAGGAGTCCGTTTTTTGGGTCGTGACATTGAGCCCACAAGCGTGCGTACCTCATGATAGATCCTTGAGTAAACAAGTGACACCCAGGGTTACTAGAACCATAAGAGCAATCCCATGTTGTCTAAAATTTAAGAACTGTAACAGACATTTAAAAAAGACAATAGTTTTTTATATGTATCCCCTAAGGTTTCTAGGATTTGTAAATAAGCCCCCGTGGTTTCAATACCCCTGTCTTTTCATTTTGAGGATTTTGTATATACCCCCTAAGGTTTCTAGGATTTGTAAATAGGCCATTGACATTTCATCTTAATACCTCCCAGGTTCCCAAAATCAATTGTCCTAACAAGAATGACCAACCACCATGAAGTTTGTATTGAATCTTTATTAAAATGACAACTTTGCCCTTACATCCATTAAACAAAAATGACTATATTATTTTATAGAAATAATATTATTTTTTCTCGATTCTCAACGATCTCGCTCTCTCTCTCTCAATAACTCTCTCATACATAAGACGCTTAATCATTATTTTAAAACTTTCATCAATCCAATGGTGGGTCATGGATGAATTAAATAATTTATAATCAATTATAGTATACCGTTTCACAAGAAAAACTTTATTTTATGTTAATCCTTAATGGTCTCTTACTTAATAACTCTCTTATGCACATGAAGGCTGATCATTATTTTAAAACTTTCATCAATTCAACGGTGGGTTGTGGATGGATTAGATCAATTATAATCAATTATAAGTACAAGTGTTGATTGTTATGAGCTTTTTCTTTTTAATAAAATGAGCATTGTATTAATAAAAATGGAATTTATGCAAAGTTATTCTCTCCCACTAAATATAGTATAGTAACTATTAATGTTATAAGCTTTAGCGAAAAACAAGTCCAAGCTTTTGAAAATATACATATAGGGATAATAGAGAGAAGGGCGAAGGTTTCATTTCACTCTAAAAACTTTTGATTGTTGGTTAGAAGGCTACTGATTTTGGGGACATAGAAGATATTATAATGAAATAGTAGGGGCCTATTTACAATAATAAAACCACAGTGGCCTATTTGCAAATCATATAAACCTTAGGGTAGTTTACACAAAAAACTATTTCATTTTAATACCTCAATGTCCCAAAATTAGTAGCCCTACAACCACCATAAGTTTTTAGAATAAAATGACACTTTTACCCATCTATTTATTTATATATGCATAATTTCAAAAGCTTTTTTTTTTTTTTAAAGCTTGTAACATTAACAATTACTATAGTATATTTAGTGGGAAAGAGTAATCCTGCATAAATTTATTTTTATCAATACGGGGTTGATTTCATTAAATCTAAAACGATCATAATGACAATCAACACTGGTACTTATAATTGGTTATAGTTGACCCAATCCATGTAGAACCCCCTATTTGATTGATGAGAGTTATGTTTCATGTGGATGGAGAATTTGAGAGAGACTATTAGGACTTGGCATAAAATAATAGTATTTTATAAATAATGACATACTTATCTTTGTTAATGAATTTAAGGTTAAAGTTCCCATTTTTATAAAAATCCAACACAAATCTTTTGGTGGTCATCTTTTCTCATTCTAACTAGTAGTTTTGGGGGCATGGAATGTGTTAAAATAAAAGGGCAGGGTGGTATATGCAAATACAGAAACCACATGGGCCTATTTACAAATTCTATAAATCCTAGGGGGGACATATATACCAAAAACTAAAAAGAAAAAAAGAACAAAGAATTGTAATGGTCTCCTCTTAAACTTATACTTAATGGACAAAACCATTATGTGGTGCCCAACATAGATCCCCTGCAATATGAGACCAGCTGAATTTTAGAGTCAGTGGTCTGCACCAACTGGTTGCCTATCTGAACTTCTATAGCTGGTCCACTGTCAAGCGCCACAAAACATCTGACCTAACCCAAAATGATATTTTGGATGCTCAAGAAAAAAAGTTTATTAGAGCAAAGAAATAATAGTTGAAAAAACACAATTGTTGAAGCAAAGAGGAGATATATACATTTAAGATAGGAAAAAACAGGAAGAAGTAGATTCAAAAGACTGTTTCAAGCACCCGTATCGGGCATTGGCGAAGTCTTTACATATCAGCTGATATATCAGTCTTGAACTAACATATTTGTTTGTTTTCACCCTTTAACAATCTTTTCTAAAATGAAACTGTTGAAAATAAAGAAACTATACCACAATAGATTACTATGGTGATGAGAATGGAGTGTTTTTACCTTTTCAAACTTGACAATAGTCACGGCCAAAGTCTTTAAGCCTAGTTTTCAAACCATCCAGCAAAAACACAGATTTAGGGCATGTTTATGTAACTTATTTCCATGAAAAAGGTGTTGGTTCTCTGCAGAGAACCAAATTTTCATGTGTTTGGTGCAGCAAAAATCCGTGGAATTGCTTTTCTGCCATGTCAGCATTTTCCATAAGCTTGGAATTCCATTTCCCGGGGCAGGGGGGGGGGGTGGTGGTGGTGGGTGGGGGCTTGTCCGACTTCCATTTCCGCAGAAAAAAGGCGTCCCATATATAACCTCGTTTCCTGCCCATCTCGGTATCCCGTCATTATCTCTCGTCTCCGTCTCCGTCTCCATTGCTCATCTCCATCTCCTCTCTCTCATCTCTTATCTCCCTATCTATCTCTCATTGCTTAACTTTCATCTCCTTCTCCATCTCTTTACCCCATCAAGCATTTTCCCACCAAAGCAACAACACCGTTAGGACCTTCTCTCTCTCATTGAGCCCTTGTTAAGTCAAGTTAGATCTCATTACTACCCTCGATTGCATGCAGAGGTGAGGCCATTGCCACGCCCTCCTTCAAATCCCTAACCAACACTAGCAAATCCCTCCCCATCTCCACTCTACCATTGGCAACACATCCAACGAATCTGTTAGGTGCTTTACTCTCTCCGATCCCATGTCCGCAAATTGGAAATGGTTTGATTATTTGGGTCCATTTCATCACTACTTTGATGATCTTGATTGTGTTAATTGGTAGGACATATTGAGAGGTTGGATTGCAAAATAAGAGATTTTGCTAATATGACTTGATTCAGTAGACTCGGCTGAGATTTATTGGAAATTAGAATAACCTAGGTCATTTTTTAATTGATTTGCCGGTACAGATTCAGCGAAACAGAGAGGACCCAATTGATTTCTAATGAAAACTAACATAAATAAGATAAGATTTATCTGAGTTCTAATGAACTGGACTCAATGGACATGTACCTGGAAGAATCCAACTGAAATGCATCAGCACTGTTTTGGTTATGCCACAAAATTTCCACAACCGCACCAAACAACATTAGCATGGATTCATTGAGGAAAGGAAATTTACACCAAACATAAAAATATAATTTGAGCAGAACTCCTTTTCAATGGTATTAATTTATCATGGACTTTGCTAATGTGGCAATTTCCTCATTCCGCGGAAATGCCTTGTACACAAACGTGCCTTTAGAGATCAGAATAATTTTGGACAATGTCAACTCATAGTAATATTGGACAATGTTAACTCAAAGGAATTTTGGACTATGTCTAACCTTTTTGTCTCACCAATGGCAATGGTCATGTCTCTTCAAAGTGACAATAAGAGCGTACTTCATGAAAATGTCAACCTTTAAGTTCCGTATTTCTTATTTAATTGAATTCCTACTATACAAAGAATTTGTATTCTTATGAGTGGTCACGTGAAGATTCAATAATGATTGTCAAATAACTTCTCCTTTGATGGAACTGAAATAAGGGTTGATGCTGAGTACTTAGTCATCGCCCTGGTAATTCAAATTTTAGAAATGTCTAGTTCCACCTACATCTCCACTTATATCCTCCACCCTTCATCCATCCTTCATCAATAACACTATAATACAAAATTTCCTCAATCTTTCTTAAAAGAAGTAAAAAGCCATCATTTCTCAACTAAAAGACAAAAGGCTCCACTTTTTTATATAAAAAGTAAAAAATATTTCATACCAAACAACTAAAAATAAAATACCATCATAACCCCATTGTATTTTCTTCTCTTTTGATTTGATACTTTACTATACTTTATTTTACATGTAAAATTACCAATTGGGCCCTAAACTTCACCATAAACTCTTTTGTATTTATTACCTACCTATTCTTATGCAATCAAATAGGCCCCAAATACCAAAGTATGTTAAAAGAAGTGCTGGATGTTATGAATCCATAGAAAATTTGGCAGTCGACTATAGATGAAGTTGTTGAAAAGATTTGTATAAACAAACTAAAGTCACTGTAGAAACACGTGGGCAAGAAAAAGATGAAGTAGTTGAAAAATTTGTAAACAAGTGAAAGGCAATTTAGAAACACTTGGGCAAGAAAAGAAAGAGATTGAGAAAGAATCCTATGAAAAATTCTACAATAATGGCTATTCAAAATGATACCAGCGGGTCAATCACAAATTGCATGTATTACGTTAGCATGACAAAGAAAGGGGGTTGATCAAGTCTCCTATTAGCGGCTTGACCCAAACCCAGCTCGCAGATTTTATCCTTCGGCCCAACAGGTTCTTACAAGATAGAGTGTTAAGCTCAGGTTAAGTAACAAGTTTTCCTTGATCCAGATTGTCTACTTTGTGTTGGATTTTATAGGAATTCATACCCAATTGGGTTCTTAGTATTAAAGAGGAAAGGATAGAAGGATGTAAGGTAATTGAAAATGTAAATGAGACCGTTACTTTCCTATTATTTGATTTATCAGTGGTGTTCATGGCCATGTTGGGCTGGGCTGTGGCATATCAAGGCCCTGTCCCAGACCTTAGAAACACAGGCCCATTTCCGGCCCAAGCCTGACAGGGATAGAAATAGGATGTCCAAGCCCGTCCATTTAGTCAAGTGGATAAAGAAATGACCTCTGAGCTAATCCACTTGTAGCCTAAGTCCTCGACATATCCCTATCCATAGGATCGATTAAACAAGAAGAAGATGAAGAAGAGGAGGAAGAGATCTCTTAGAATCATCGATTGAAGTGATTTCTGGACCTCACTTATAAACACAATAGATATTATGACATTATACAATTCTTTTTCTTTTCTTTTCTTTTCTTTTCTTTTGCACACATTCGTGACTTTGCCTATTTAATCAGAAAACCCATAGCAATCATTTACGTGAAAAAACCCCTCTTTCTATTGAAATGTGGGATACACAATCCAACAATCGTTGCCCACTAATAATGGAATAACTAGCATTAAAGCCCACATGATGCATGGGTTAAAACCTCATGCAAATTAAATAACAAATTACTTTTAAAAAATTAAGTATGATTAACAAAAAAATATTTGATTGAAAATAAATCTATACTACAGGACATTAAGTAAAAATAAATTTATATATAACACTTAAATAATATGTGAGTAAATATCTATAAATCACTTTACAATTTAAATGTAAACCACGCATGCATTTGGTTAAATATTTGTTTAAGTTTGAACTTTTTTTAGTATATCCTTTTTTTTTTTTTTTTATGCTGTAAAGGTAATTTATATTAAAAGGAGGGGGGGTGAATAGATACATGGGTCCAATAATTGACCCTCAAAAGAAACAGAAAACAGAAAAGTAAAAGAGGGAGGGGAGAAAGAAACGGTGGAAGAAAAGCAGAGAAGGAGAGGCGCACGATCACAGGGATGAAGGCGCCTCGAGCACATATAGATGAGAGCCAGTGATGAAAGCGCACGAGCACTTACAAAGGTGGACGGGCTCAAGCTGTGATGGCGATTTTCATGGAGGCAAAGAGAGCATTGAGATGTTTGCTGACAAACGGCTTCGAAATCTGCTTTAGGGAGAAGGAGATGGCTTCTGTGAGGTGAGCTTGAACGGAATGAAGAGAGAGCCTGTGATCTTCAAAAATTTCTTCATTTCGAGCCTTCCATAAGTGGTAGAGAACTGTGATGAAGATGGTAGCCATGTATTTGAAGCCATTGGCGTCATTTTCTTTGGAAAGGGTCATCCAAATTGCAATGGCAGAGAAACTGAGAGGAAGAGGAGCCCCAGCTGCATGTAGAAACCAGGACCATATGGCTTTTGGTTGGTTACAAGAGAAGAATAGGTGGCCCACTGAATCTTCTGCTGCATAGCAGAAAATGCATCTGGAGGCAAGAGAAAAACCCAGACGCTTTAAGCTAATTTCTGTGGGGGTTTTGTTGAGCATCAGGCACCAGCCGAAGCAATTGATTTTGTGGGGGGAGATGTTGTTCCATATCAGCTTGGGCCATGGTAGAATCTGAGCTCTGTGTCTGACTCTCTCCCACGCTGATCGCAAGGAGAGCTTACCATCATCGGTGTCTCTCCAGCTAAGGCTATCACTGATGGCAAGGTAGGGGGAGAGATCCGTGAGAAGAGGAAGAAGGTGCTGTTAAACATTTGGGGGCAAAAAATCAGGAGTGACCCAGGTTCCAGATTGGAAGAGGGATGAGAGTCATTGGTCTCTGGGAAATTGTTGGCAAGGGAAGCAAGCAGAGATTGGATCACCTGCAGTCCAGGAGTCATGCCAAACGTTGATGCTCTGACCGTTTCCGAATATCTAGGAGCTGCCTTAGTGAATGAGAGGAGCAGAGCGACGGATTTTTCTCCAAATGCATAAGCCATAAATGGAATTCTCTGAGCGCCAGATGGGTCGGAATTTGAAATATCGATTCTTAAACCAAATGGACCAGAGTCCTCAGTTGCTGGAACCGAACACAGAGAAGGTAATACCGAATGGCATGGAAGAAACTGGGTGGGGATTGTGTTGGGTGCTTTGATTTGGTCAATGGAACTGAAAAAAAAAAAGTGGGTTAGGGCCAGAGGGAACTGGAAAAAAAAAGGGGTGGGTTAGGATTTGTTGCAATCGACATATCAAGGTGGGCTGCCCCGTTCGACTGCTGCAGAAAAATGGGACTCGGTGTAAATCGGAGAGGAATGAGACAGGCGGGACCTTGGTTATCCGTGGTGGACCCGTGGGCTACGATCATCTGCGGGTTCCTCACTGCCGCTGTCCTGATCGGGTACAACAAACTGGCCGAGAGGCTCGGGTACGACTACCCACTCGAGGCCGCCCAGCTTCATGGCGGCAGCGACGCGTGGGGGATCGTCTTCACGGCCCTGTTCGCGAAGGAGTACGTGAACCAGGTGTACCCGGGCAGGCCGTATGGTCGGTCTATTCATGGGAGGTGGTGGGAAGCTACTAGCGACGCACATGATCCAGATCCTCCTCATCACGGGGTGGGTCGGCACCTTGATGGGGTCCCTCTTTTACATCCTCCACCGCATGCGTCTCCTCGTGATCTCCGAGCAGGATGAGATGCCAAAAATGGATTTGACGAGGAATGGTGGGTTTGCCTACGTGCACGGTGACGAGGACAACAGCCTGTGGGTTATGTGACTTCCGATCTAGAAAAGCAGAACTGCAACCAGATTAGGATCCTCTGTGCTTTCTTCTCCAGTTGCGGTTTGTAGATGGTCCGTAGACGAGCTATTGTTGCGATCAGGCAAGGGTTTGATACGGTAAGGAGAAGGAGAAGGAGAAGGAGAAGGGCTCTTTTTGGCAACAGAGATCGAGAGGGAGAATGGAAGATTTAAAATTTAAAATTTAAAATTTTATATCTAAAACAGTTCAAAGGGCAAATGAGTAATAAAAATATACGACGTGACGTATCTAGGGACTTTATAAAAAAAGTTGTTAGATTGGAGGCTTTACAAGATCTTATTAAGAGTATTTTGATTAATTTACTGTTAAAGGTAGGCTACCGAACTTTCTAAAGATGAGCCTTACGTAATGATTTCTATTTGTAGGCAACACATACCTTAATTTCTTAAGACGAGCCCCATGTTAGAATTTCAAAATGTGGGCTCCGTTGTATAATTTCAGGAATTATAAGATAGAACCCACCTCAATAAATTGTAGTATGTGGATCCCAAATTTAAAAATTATGTTGGGCCCACCTCAATAAATTATAGTTATGTGAGGCCCACAATTACGTTGTCTGTACAACCACTTTTTTGCAGAAAAAACATGGAAAATGAAAATGCTTTTTCTGCAATGAAAATAGTTTCGTTGAGGAAAAATGAAAAATGAATGAAGCTTTTGTAATTTCATAGAAAAGCATTACAAAAGTCCGGCATTTAAAAATAGAAAGGTCATGGAGTAAGGATAAAAGTTCAAAAATCTTATCTTGTTAAGGGGACCAGATATCAGATGTTGGGGATCTGTACCCGCAGGTAAGTACACTTTAAAGGCCTTATATCAAAATCTTGAAGCTCCTACAATAGGCCCCCACTGGCCAATGGAAGACGTTGTGGAAATTGCACGTTCCTTTATTAAAGTTCAAAATTTTCATTTGGAGACTACTCCACAATAAATTTCCAACCAGAACATTTTGTGGCCTTTGTCATAATCACCACGAATCCGTGATTTCTCAATTGTCCAGTTACAATTTCAATTTGGAAATTCTTCCCTCCGTCAGTCGCCAATCATCCCAAACTTCAGATCCGTGAGAAACTGGTTTTGGTCTCTGAAGTCTGCCAAAGGGAAATTGGACTAGGAAAGTGGTTAGTTGTTATATACTAACCATCCATCCAACCTTTGTAAAGCATAAAGTCCTTTTATCTATCAGTGAATTGAATTCAGCTAACATTTTCTCTGAATCATCAGCCAGTAGATATTTGGCTTCCACCTCCATGTAATCAATCATATTAAAATTAATTCTGATGGCTCTTTTAACCCAATTACCAAAATTGCAGGTATAGGTGGGATTATAAATAAGAACAATGAAGAAGAAGAGCTATAGAACATAGGAAATGAAATTGTTCGTTCATTCATGACTGAAACACAGTTATGAATATATACAATTACATGAAGGGATTAGTTGAGAAGTATAACTAATTTGTAATTAGTTATGAAATTGTTTTACTGCAGTGAAAATGACGTCCAGCTAACTTCTGCTAATCCATGGAATATTAGTCAGGTTACAACCAGGTCAAGATGACTGAGTTTCGCTAACAGGCCCCCTCAAGCTGAAGGGGCTAGTGACCACTTTAAGCTTACCTCTAAGATATGCAAAACAGCGAGGATGCAACCACTTTGTGAAAATGTATGCAACATTATTATCTGATGAAACATACTGCACAGAGAGATCCTTGCAAAGAACTTTCTTCCTAACAAAGTGATAATCCACCTCTATATGCTTGGTTATAGCATGGAAAACAGGATTAGAAGCTAAGTATAATGCAGAGACACTATCACACTAGATTAGTGGAGAAGAAGGAAGAAAGATACGAAGATCTTTTAATAACATTCCAAGCCAACTCAATTCAGCAGACTTATGTGCAAGAACCCTGTATTTGACTTCAGTCGAAGAGCGAGCTATCGTAGGCTGCTTCTCAGCACTCCATGAAACAGGTTAATTCCCTAAGAAGACAGAAAAACCAGATGTAGAGCGACGATCGGACTGATCACCAGCCCAATCAGCATCGGAGAAGGCTTGTAAACAAAGAGAGCCCTTTGTAAGGTGAATGCCAAATCTAAGAGTACCTTAGATGTAACAAAGAACTCTTTTGAGAGCAAGTGAAGTTTGCTGTCGAAGGCTGATGCATATGCTGGCAGAGCTGATTAATTGCAAAACCAAGATCAGGTCTAGTAAAGGTTAAATATTGCAGTGAACCAGCAAGACTCCTGTAAACATAAGGATCTGGCATAGTAGTAGAGGAAGGTGAAGAAGAAGGCTTGTATAGAGAAGGAGAACCAATGGGTTTTAAGTCAAGCGTAGAATCTTTTTGTTAGAGATCTCTTGCATATTTAGTCTGAGAAAGAAAAAGAACAGAGGAAGATCTATTTACTTCAATACCAAGAAAGTGATGAAGGCACCCGAGGTTCTTCATTTCAAAAACCAAGTTGAGTTGAGAGATAAAAAAAAAATCAACATACAGCCTGTTATTGCCGGTAATGATTAGGTCATCAACATATAATAGGATGATTGTAATTGTGCCTTTGTATGATCGGACAAACAGAGAAGAGTCAATGGTCTTGGTTAAGCCCAATCCCTCTAAATAGTTGGAAAAACGATCATACCAGGCGCGGGGCACTTGCTTGAGGCCATAGAGGGACTTATGAAGCTTGCAAATGTGATTAGGGAAGCATGGATCAACAAAGCCCTGAGGTTGACACATATAAATCTCCTCATTGAGTAGACCATGCAAGAACGCATTGGTGACATCTAACTAATGTAAACACCAATTATAGTGGACTGCTAGTGCAAAAACAACGTGAATAGTGGTAGGTTTGACAACAAGACTGAAGGTGTCAATATAATCCAACCCCATATTCTTGGTGAAATCCCTTAAGAACCAATCAATCTTTGTATCTTACAATGGATCCATCAGGGCGATGTTTAATTTTATAGACACATCGACACGCAACAATGTGTTTGAACGGAGAGTATGGGACTAAGGACCATGTGCCTTGTCGTTGAAGGGCTGAGAACTCCTCTGAAATAGCTTGAAGCTAGACTTCATGCTTAGAAGCTTCAGTGTAGGACGTAGGTTCCACACAGTCATAATACTCATGGCATGGAAGGGAAAAAGAATGAGGTGTAGTAATGAAGACCTTTTTCTTGCTAGTGCCAGATTTAGATCTGGTTACCATTGGATGAGAGGCAGTGTGACGACAAGAAGTAGGATGAGAAGAAGAAGTAGTAGGATGAGGAGTAATTGGCTGAGTGTGCTCTGCAGTAGGAGCAATAGGGTGTGTGGAAGAATAAGGCAGGAGTTGGGAATCAAGTGGAACTATAGGAGCAATGGAACGAATAGGGAAAGAAGCAGTAGTGACAGGCAAGGGGCCTTGACTAGGGGAGTGATGAGAAGTAGATGAAACAATAGTAACAGGTAAGGTGCCCTGATCAGTGGAGTGTGGAGAAAGAGGAATTGGTGTAGGAGAAGTTGCAGAAGGTGTGATGGGACCATATCAAGTGGGCAACCAGATTTCCACCGGAACAGAGGAAGAAGATGAAGATATGGTGGAGCAGGAAGCAAAAGGAAAACAGGTTTTATAAAAAACAACATGTCGAGACATGTACACACACCTTGTGGAAGGATCTAAACAGCGATATCCTTTTGTAATTCAGATTGTAGCCAAGGAATACACACTGTTTGGTGCAAGGTTCCAATTTATGAATGTATATGGTCTAAGCCATGGATAGAAGGCACAACCAAATACTTTGAGGGACATTTAATTAGGAGTAGAATCAAATACTTGTTGCCAAGGTGAAGTAAATTGCATTGAACGCATAGGCATCCTATTAATAAGATAGGTAGCAGTTGAAAACGCATAAGCCTAGTAATGTAATGGCCTGGAGGCATTTAACAGAAGAGTAAGACCAGTTTCCACAACGTGCCTATGCTTGCGTTCTGCACACCCATTCTGCTCAGGTGTGTAAACACAAGCAAGCTGATGTATGATACCATAGTCATTAAACAACTTCTTAAACTTTTGATTAACATATTTGCCGCCACCATCAGAACGAAAGCTTTGAATCTTTAATGACAACATGTTTTCAACTTGCAACTTGAAGCTTAGAAATTCAGAGAATACTTAAGACTTACGTTGAATTGGAAACAACCATGTGTATCGAGTAAAATCATCAACAAACAGAACATAGAACTTAAAACCAGTCACTGACATAAAAGAAGCCGGGCCCCAAACATAAATATGAATCAACTCTAATGGTCTAGTAGAAGAAGATTCTGATGCAACAAAAGGTAACCTTGAACTTTTTCCAAGTTGACAAGGAACACAAAAATGTGATGAAGCAGTACCATGAAGATCAACTGACTTTGCCAATTTCTGTAGGATGAGAAGAGCAGGATGTCCCAAACGTTGATGCCAAATTGAAGTAGTAGTCTTGACACATAGTAGAGCAGTAGGAGAAGAGGGCTCATTGAAGCTTGGAAAGGGATATAGCCCATTTCTACTCAAACCGCGGAAAAGCGTCTTCCCCGTTGCTCGATCCTGAATGGAGAAGCCATGAGCATAAAAAATGAAGACACAGTTGTTATCTTTGCTAAGTTGATGAACATATAGCAAATTGGTAGACATTTGAGGAACATATAATTTGATCTTCAACTTGAAAGAGGTGCTGTGAGGTAAATGTAAGAGAGAAGAACCAGTGTGGGAAATTGGCAGACCTTGGCCATTACCCATTGTCACTTGATCTTTCCCTTGATATCCTGATTGCAGAGACAAAGTAGCAAGGTCATTGGTGATGTGATTAGTTGCTCCGAATCTGCATACCACCGAGCATCATTGTTTTGCTTAAAAAAAAGCTGCCATCACTGCCAATTGAGAGGGAGGATGTCTTCCCTGAAAGGAATAATCCATCCAATGATAACAGTCCAATGCAGTATGCCCAGTTTGATTACAGATTTGGCAGTAGGGATTGGTGTTTGATTGTTGAGTAGGACTGCCTTGTTGAGAAGGATTGGCACGACCTTTTGTATTTGGTTTAGAACCTCTACCTCTGCCACAGAAATTAGATTGACCACCAAGGTTGTATTTTTGTCCCTCCTTTGATGCTACCATAACCGTAGGTAAGGTGTCTGAAGGAGTTGACTGAATACTTTCAAGATTCAGTTATTCGTATTGTATAAGGACATGAAGTTCTTCAAGCAGAATAGGAGTAAATTGAGTTCTAATGGAGGTTTTGAATGGGCCATACTCTGGAGGCAAACCATTCAAAGTGTAACTGAGAATATCCTCATCATCAACAGGATTACAGATTGCAGCTAAGCTATCAGCAATGTGTTTGATTTTCTTCACACAGTCATCCATGGAGAGAGAACCTTTCTTGATGGACTGTAAATGAGACTTCAATTGTATAATGTGAGATCGAAAGAGAGTTGCAAAACACATCTCAAGAGTGAACCAGACCTCATGTGAGGTTTGCAGTCCAACAACACGAGCAAGCACTCCGTCAGAGAGTGTTGCATTAATCAAACACAGGACAACTTGATCTTGTTGAATCCAGGCTAGGAACAGAGGATTAACCTCTTTCATGTTCAAATCATTGGAACTAACAATGAACTCATCAGGACATAGGTTAGATTCATCTGCATATCCAATCATTCCATGAGCACAAAGAACTGGAAGAAATTGAGATTTCCATAGTAGATAGTTGTGATTTTCCAATTTGACTGAGACTAAGCTAGCAATGTTGGGAACAAGATAGCCAGAGAAACAATTTACAGGTACTACTGATGTCGACATGTTGAAGAAATGTAGAGATCTTTGAACAGTAGAAGATGAATCCGAAGGTGATGCAAAGACAATACCTCAGTAGCAGATGATGAACGGAGAGATTTGGGGAAAATCTGTAACTCTTGAAGAATCAAAAGAATGTGAATTCTTGAAGATTATTGAAGCAAAACTTCTTGATCTCAGCTAGATTCATAGCGAAATCTCTTGATCTAATGTCAAGAAGAACATATCTCAAAGATCTGATGTAGTGAAATCTCTTAAAATCTTGACGAAGAAGGCTTGAAACGAATCGCCAAGCTTCAGTTTCGAATCTAACTATAGATCTCGAAGATGACTACCCGTTCTCTGCTTGATCTTGAAGAGCAGCGGAAGAAGACGAGATCTTCTAGCAGGAGCAGCGGAACAAAGAGACTAGGATCTTATCCTTTCTAGAGAAGAATGTCACGACCTCGGACCGAGATTTCCGAATCCGGGCCAGCGACCTACGTGCCCATAGGTTTCTGGGGTGAGGATTCCCAAAACCAAAATGGAACTCACACGTCCAATGGTTTGCGGAAGCGTGTAAATCTAATCTAGACAATTCACCTTCTATAAAGTCATCATGCATATATAAAAATCATCAAGACATAATCTCATAAGGGGAAATATAACATTACACTCCCAACATAATTTAAGTTTCAAGTTAGCAAAAGTATGTTAACATAAAGTTAAGTTTACAATCCCAACATAGCAAAGCCAACAAAGGCTAATACATCCCAATAGAAATCAAAAGAATCCCAAACAACATGTGTCGCATTTCAAGACCCCTCCCGACGGCTAAATGACGACATCGGGTTGCCACTCGAGGGCCGAGGGTGGCTCAACAGCCTCCTCCTGACACTCCTCCTCAAAGGCAATGTGACCTGCACCTGAGCACCAAAGCAAACGAATCAGACATGACAGTCTGGCAGGTGATCAATTTAGACATAAATATAATTTATTTTAAAATCAATAATAAACAATGCTTAACACATTTAATGAGTTCGAAACAAAACTTAAATAATAAACAAGACAAAGCTAACATGATTTCAAGAAAACAGCATGATTCATAAATCCACATTGAGCTCATCCTTTCTCCATCATACATGATGACAAGAGCAAGCAAAGACAAAGCAAAGCAAAGTGAAGAAAGGAAAGGCCCAAGCCACACAAGGTGGGTGGGAATACCGGCCGCGGAACCGGAATAAAACGAAGGTGTATATAATTATACGACTAATCTGTAAATAGTCCTTATGTTTAAGGACCCCCGAACTAGTGGATCAGACAGAAGGGGCAGTTCAAGCTCAGTGGTATTCGACAGAAATCATGAATGCACAAAACACATAAAACTTATACGAAACTTATCGAAAATAGGGGATATACACTTGCCAAAACAAACAAAGCAAAACTAGCAAAAATAGCATAAGCTATTGTTACATGAAGCTGAAAAAAGTGATCCCCATATATATATTCTTGAACAATTCAAAATGAGGCTAAAACTTGCAAGATAAAACAAGTGCGAAACGATATTCATTATATCAAAAACTGAGATTCAAAACAAGCTAGTCAAGTCCATGCTAAGACCCTTCATTTGATCATTGTGTACTTGAAAACCAATATCAATGTTTAGGGGTAGTTTGGTGCTCTGAAGTTATGAGATATTTCAAGTTTCAATGGCACAATATCAAGCTAAAAGCCGCTTAACATAGTCTGGTTTTCATTCTTCTAAAAATCCACTTCAAAACCCCTTTTTCTTCTTTCATCAATACTGTAGGGCAGCATCAAGTCCGCTCTAGCAAATGCGTCCTAAAACTCCTTCGCTCGAGCTAACTCTACGTTCGCTCGAGCGAACGAGGTTCTATCTTGCCCATTGCCAATTACTATCAGGTCCGCTCGAGCGACCTTAAGTTTGCTCAAGCGGAGCTATTTCATAAGCTAGCTCGCTCGAGCACACTCCCAAGCTCGCTCGAGCGAGCAGTCTTCTGGTCTGCTCCTTGCCAGGCAGTAGCCTGTTCGCTTGAGCGACCCCAAGGTTTGCTCGAGTGGACAGCCTACTGGCTGATCCGTTCAACACAGAAACATCTCCTCTTTTGCAACTTTCTAATCTCCTCTCTCCTACACTAACCTCCAGCACATACAAAAATCCCATAGAACCTTCCCAATCCTTCATATACATTTTAAACATTTCCAACTCCAATCAATCTCCCATTTCAAGTAATCCACATTCCAACTTCTCCAATCATGCATAAACATTTAAACAAAAATCAAGACAACTAATGAATGGAAGATTTTCAAGATAAACAAATAACATATGCATCTCAAGCTGAAATAAAATTTCAAACCATTCTACCATATTCATATCAATTCATTGCTCAAAATAAGATGAGAAATCAAACCATTTGTAGCTAAAAGATGTCCAAATATCGCATGCACCAAAACGGGCTAAAATGATCACTTGCATTGACAATTGCTAAGTCAAAATCTTCTCAATAATCCTACCCACGAGCTGAGCCAAAACCTCTACAAAACCCCATGGAAAAAGCTCAAAATCAACCGAATTTTTTAAAACAATGACCCATTTTGAAATGGGTGTTGCATGTGTGAAAAACAAGGTCTTTGGGAGTTCACAAGACTCCATAGAAGAGAATAAGAAGAGGTCTCACCTGTAGCTAACCAAGCAAGAAGAAGAGAGGAAGATGAAAGTCCTATTCAGCAGGAAAATCCAAGAAAACTATATCAAAGGAAAGCCTGGGTTGAGAGGAAGATAGAGATATCTTCAGATTTTTATTTGGGAATCTCTAGCTAAGGCATGCAAGAGAAAAGATAAGGGAGAAGAAGACGTTTCTTTCCTGAGATAGTTGCAGGAATAAGGGGTTGTAAGATGTGGGTGAGGAAGGAGAAGGGGTTTAAATATTGAGTGGTTTTGTGGACCACATCAGCTAAAAACTTGGGATGGTAAAAACATCGATTTACGAGCCCCAAATGAAAACGATGAAAAGGAACAAAATGATCCTCGAAAAATCTAGTTTCCAAAAAGTATAAATTTGGCATAGTTCTAGGATTTCAAAAATTGGGTCCATATTTGGGTGTGAAAAGACATTTTTACCCCTTTTTAGCCAAAACACGGATTTTGGGGTTTCGAACAAGGACGGACTGCATACAAAAGTTGTTGGAAATCATAAAATCATTCAAAATAAATAAAAATCACAATTTAAATTGAAAATCCAAAATCATCCTCCCATGCGTGACATAGACTCAAGGCATGCCTGAGGGTGTCTAACTAAGGCCAACACTCTTAAGACTCCCAAAGCTAATTCCAAGACTAAATCTAACCATATTCTAGCCCAATGATCACTAAATCCTCTTAAGACTAAACACACACTTAATTATCATTAATCGGGCTAATCCTGGGTTGGGGTCTGACAAGGAGTCTGCTCTGATGCCATAAGAACATTGAAGAAGAAGAGCTACATAACATATGAAATGAAACTATTCATTCATTCATGTCTGAAACACAGTTCTGAATATATACATTTACATGAAGGGACTAGCTAAGAAGTATAACTAATCTGTAACTAATTTGCAATTTGTTATGAAACTGTTTTAACATAGTGAAAATGACGTCCGACTAACTTCCACTAATTCATAGAATATAAGTCAGGTTACACCCAAGTCAAGATGACTGAGTTCTGCTAACAATATATACTAGTTCAACTGGGCCTCTTTTAGTTGCATACAGTGGAAGGATAGCAACTGTGAATTCTTTGGAAGCTGAGCTCAAGGTACTTCTCAGTGGAATTGATCTATGCAAAGAAATGAATATTTCCAATCTATAGATAGAAGGGGACTATTTACTTCTAAGGAACTCTCTCCAAAAATTTGTATCTTGTTTTTGTACTTTTATGGTGACTTGGAGATCATTAATCCATGATCTCACTAAGTTCCAATGGCGGGAGGCACAAATTGTGACAATTGTCGTAGAACTGTTAACAAAGTTGAAGATGGTCTATCCAAATTTGGATTTTCGGCAATTTAGTAGTTTGGATCCTCCAACTCATAAGCTCTATCTGGAAGATTAGAATATTTTAAAAACCTTATAAAAGGTTTCCATAGTTCTTTCAATTAAGTCCTTTACATAAATCTTTTTTTTAAGAGCTTTTTGTATATAACCCCCTGAGGTTTGTAGGATTTGTAAATAGACCCCTAAGATTTTAGTATTTTCAAATAGGCTCATGCATTTTCATTTTAATACCAGTGTCCCCAAAATCAATAGTCTTCCAACCACCATAGGTTTTTATAGTGAGATGACACTTTTGTCCATCTCTTTTGTCCTTGTATGCATAATTTCAAAAGCTTGGACTTGATTTGATGGTGCTACGTCTTCGGCTCACACTCCATATCTTTTAAGCTCCTTAACATAATATTTAATGATTGATTTACCCCTCTAACGGATTTTATTTTTTGGTTCTAGACCAAGTCTCGAAATTCAAATGGGAGGGAATAGATCAAGTTTCGAAATTCAAAAGGGAGGGAACAATGGTTCTACGTCTTCGGCTACACACTCAATGCTTCCAAGCAAGACCTCCTCATATAGTAGCTCGAAGCTCGCTATTGCTTTAGAAGAAAAAATCACATCGCCTGCGTTGTTGCAGAGGACAGAGATAAGACGGTCTCTATTGCAGAACCTATTGAGGAAGTTTTACAAAAGCTAGAAGCAAAGCAGATTGGTTCAAATGTGTTGATCGTCGATGGAAAAGTCAGAAGATCAGATGATCAAAGGTAGGCCACCTTTGACAGATCCAGATCAAGAGGAATGAGAAGGGTTCTCAGAATTAGGTGTTGCAGAACCCAAAATCGGAAGCAAATATTTGCAAATGATAAATTTATCTGAGTTTTGAAAAAAAGTCAAATAAATTTATCTTACTTTTGAAATAAATACATATAAATTCATCTACGTTCTTTAATTCAGACAAATTTATCTGAGTTTTTGCCAGAAATTTAGATAAATCTCTCTGAGTCTGGTATGAATTGATCTGAGCTTGAAGTGAATTTATCTGAGTTTGGTATGAATATATCTGAGTTTGGAGTGAATTTATCTGAATTTAGTATGAATTTATTGAGTTTTGAAACAAACTCAGCTAAATTTATCTAACATTTCTGTCACAAACTCAGATAAATTTATAAATAATGAAACAAGCTCAGATAAATCTATCTGACTTTCTATCACAAAATTTACGTCCTGATTTTCAGCATTTCGTCTTCATGAAATTTACGACCTGATTTTCTACGTTTTTGAATAACGCGGAGAGTGTATCCACAAGGGGCATTTTGGACTTTTTGACCTTTTAAAACTTGAAAAGGGAATTTTTAACCTTTACCTCTATGAAAACTTTTTGGACCTTTTACAATAAAATACAATGTTGAGGGACCTGTGGCCAATCGTCCCAAAGACAAATCTTCACAAAGAAGGGTATTCTTGTCATTTTCAAAATATTTAGGAGAAGACTTGGAATTATGGCAACTTTTATACATTTTTTTTTTCAAATATTCAAATCTTCGTATACTTTTTTGGAATGAGCCAAAAGTTTTATATTGAAGATTCTACCAGAAAAATCTACTTAGATCTTGAAAAAACTAAAAGGGTCCTCAAATTTCAATATTGACCATAAAGGCCCTCCAACGACCTTTCATTAGTTGTTTTACCGAGCGACAATATTGCCGCTTACCTATTATGAGTTGCGATATCGCTGCTCGCTTCTTCCTCCCCTTTTGTTGTGAAGCTCAGTTTGACTGCATTAGCAAATGGAGTAGGCTGTTTGGATGTATTTTGTAAGTGGGTACGGTATATGATAAAGAGATGGAGGGTACACGCAAGAGTGAATCGAATGCAGGTTGGGTTTTTTGGATGGGAGGATGGAAATAGGTTAAGAGATGGGAAGAGAAATTAGTGGAGTCATATTTGCACATTGTGCAGAGAGTTGAGGTCGAACATGTGTGAAATGGGGACGAAGTGGAAAGGTTGGGACTTTGATGTGTTGAAAACATACTGGTCTGTTTGGCGATGGAGGAAGCAGCGAAGATGGGGCTGTTTGTTTAGGAAAAAAAGAGGGAGAGAAGAAAATAAAGAGTAAGAGGAAAGTAAGTGAATTAGAAGAAGGATAAAAAGAGATGAGAGTTTAGGTAGAGAGAACCTGTTGACGGAGTATGAGGAGGGGGAAGAAGAAGACGATGACATAAGCACAATATCACCACTTACCAAAACCACAAAAGAAAAAAACAAAGTAGCTCAAGGCCCTATATGGTTGATATTGAAATTTGAGGGTCTTTTTTGTTTTCTCATACTCAAAGAGGATTTTTCTGGTAAAGTAATTTTTTATATTTTCTTAATTTTTTATTTTTAAACGAAAACCTATAAAAAGATACACTTGAATTTGAAATAACTTTCCTACTGCTTAGTCCAATTCACCTAATAAAAGAATCCAAGAAAGCTAACCATCGAGGAGGTCCTATAAAGTCACCCCTCTCGTACTCATGATCACGACTAAGGTGTCTGCTTGATGCAGACCTTTCACTAACCTAGCAAAATATTTAAAAAATACAAAGGTTGAGGAAAAGGACATAGATGGGTCGTACACTTTGCAAGGAGGACAAACAAATCAACACGCGTGTAGGGTTTGTTCGTGTAGCAGTAATTCTGCTATTTGCGGAGAATCATTTCATCGTAGCTTGGCTGCTTGACCCTTCTCCTACCCTTCTGAAAGAAATGGTTTTTCTTAGAAATTGGGAGAAAAGTAATTCAAATTATTCTCCTATCCTTTTGGCCTAAACACAAATTTTGACAAAAGTTTTTCGGATTGTGGATTGCTGACATTGATAAGATAGTTGTTATCTTGAAATCTCAAAAACTATATTTTAGTTGGAGTTTTAATTTTCAAATCATTTGAAAAGTCGCAAACAGTCTTAAGAATTTTTAGAATTTCAACATTTCAAATGTTGCATGGGTCATGAGAATCTGGAATTCGATGTGGGTTGGAGAAGTTCAGATTCTCCAAATAAGAATTCTGAGAATTCTTGCAAAAGGATAGGCTCTTCGATTGTGTTTATGCTATAAAGAATTATCCAATAAAGAGAGAACTTGATTTGATTATGTCTGTGGCTCATTTTTCCTTATTTTTGGTTCAATACATTTTTTTGTAGAAAAAAGAAATAATAAATTAGGATCCTCCAATAGAGTGGATCTCAATTTTCTATCATAAAATGTTAGAAATGTAGTTTCTTCTCTCCATGGAAACAAAACTACAAAGAGCGCAAAATCTTCTTGCTAAAAAAAAGGTCAAAAAATAGTCATTGGACTTTGAGTTGGATCAAAATGGGTAACTGGACTCCAAGATTTATAGGTTTGTTTAGAAATAGCTAAGAGTTTAACTATACATTCCAAGTGGGAGTGAGTTTTCAAACATGATTTCTCTCACACAATCTCTACAGGGGATAGTCAGTGAATGACCCTGAATTGCCTAGATCGTATTGGATTCCACCTTAGTACCTCACCATCTCTATGTTTATTTTGTCAAGATCAAATGTCTATGTCATTCGAGGGCTTGGATCACTATAGAATTTGAAGGAAGGGGCTGGTTTTCGCTCGTCGTCCAAAGCTCCCTCAATTGCGAGTGGCTGGGGCTCTTTGAGTATGGCTTCTTTTCTTTTTTCTTTTTTTCGTAAGGATCACTTGAGTACATTCATTTATGCATTCAGACTGGTCATATTTGTTTATTCATATTTTGATAGTCAAGAGTTGTCTACATTTGGAAGCATCATTTCGCATGGACAGACTATATTTAGGGGAAGAAGAAAACTAAGAAATGATCTAGATCAGTTTGTATATAATTTAGTAGCTTCAATACCTATCAAACATCTCTATAGAGGAAATACTGGGCTTCAGACACAGTGATCATTCGGGATCATGAATTGAGGCCTACAAAAGTACAAAAACTCAAAAAGTGGGAATAACTTGTTTTTCTATTTTTCATATATTTATC
Organism: Persea americana; assembly: GCA_029852735.1. Classification (NCBI taxonomy): domain Eukaryota; kingdom Viridiplantae; phylum Streptophyta; class Magnoliopsida; order Laurales; family Lauraceae; genus Persea; species Persea americana. The sequence goes on from CM056816.1 coordinate 25,211,987, forward strand.
AAAATCCATAAGGATCTAAGATATAACTTCACAGATTGGGGTTAATTTATCATATCCATGAGAATATTAAACTTGATTTGGATCATGAATTGTTAGCCCGCAAAAGTGCAGATCATTTTCTTATAAAAAGTTCAATATTTTTTCATACAGCTCCCACTTTAGGAAATTTCCTACGATAAAAAAATCTTTCAGTATGCGATTTACAAAATAATATAGTAAAGTCTTTACTTAAACAAATATACCATGATATATCTGTTTATATGTGTGGTAAAGTAAAAGCGAATGTCACATTATAGTAAAAATGAGGAAAATGTAAGATATATACAGTATGTGGCGAAGTAAAGTTGGAGACAGTGGTAAAATTATTATTTTTCATTTTGACACTACAGCAAAATACGGTTTTGCCAACGTAGTCACCATGTCTGGAAAAATCAGAATCGCGTCGGCAGAGGATTTCCCAACACATTCTAGTAGGTCGTCCGTGCGTAGGCAACTAACCGTGGGCAAATCCATAGCCGACACTACTTTAACAGTGTTGGCAAATCCCACTATAATTTCCAACGCACTATAGCACCGGCCAACACATCGGTGAAGAGATGTGCGTCGATATAAAGTTCAATTTTCCTGATTCAAAAACCATATTTGCCAATGCACTACCAGCATCGGTAAAGTAAAGGTCGACGTAGGTAATGCATTGGGAATTCCTGGTAATGGCCGACGCTGGCAGCGCGTTGGGAATTCAGAGCAATGGTCGACACTGACAATGCATTGAGAATTCATAGTAATGGTCGACGCTTATAGTGTGTTGGAAATTCCTAATAATTGTTGATGCTCGTAGTATGTTGGGAATTAATGGTAATGGCCGACGATATTAAGTGTTGGGAATTCATGAAATAGCCGACACCACTAATGCGCACATATCACGTTGGAAAAGGTTGTAATACTTTTTCTTTTTTTGCAACACGCACTGGTGCATCGGGAAAGATTATTATTCATTAAAAAAAGTTAATTTCCATTTATCCCTTTATATCACAAACAAAAAACTGAATACATGTTCAAACCAACAAACTTGATGCACAAATCAATTTAAAATAGATTCATCAACAATTCCAAAATAACATTTACAACCAAATATCCTACATCCATAAACGAAAATAAACCCACAAATCTCTGACATACACAAATATTACAACTTGATCATTTCCACAAATCTTCAACATCCACAAATGTATGTGATCAAAATAAACAAGGTAATCCCTAAGAGTCCGCAACCAGCACAATAAAATTCAAAACCAATCTGCAAAACCAAAAAAGAACACCATCAGAATAAAAGTAGCAATAAATTATTGCCAGGCTAAGCATTCACTACAAAAAAGATAATGGGATAATGGGACCGTATTAAATTAGCATAACAATCTTCTATAATCACATTACAATATCCATATGACAATAACAAAAAATCACCTGGAGAGTATCCTATCCAAAAGCTCCCCACCTTCACATAACCTGAAACATGTGATAATGAGACATCAAGTCCTAAAGCATTAAGCAATCTATTCCACCTTTGCAGTCTAGATCCTCCACTCAATCCTCATACTCTTAAACTACCATGCAATATGCAGATCATTTCAAAATACGTGAAAAAGAGCAATCATATTTTATTGATTATAATATAATCTGTACAATCATTCAAAAAAAAATGTACACTGTAAAGTATGATCTTTTGATGAGAGAGTATGAGCTTATAAGTACGTAAAAGGCTAAACAAATTCAAGACTGCAAAATTTCATTTTTAGTAGAATACTAGTATGATAAGAGAAACAAGGAATACACATCAACACAGGTTTCTTCAAGTTATTCAATTTAGGGAACTCATTTTGGCTGGATATTGAATGAATTCAATGTAATTCATAAGGATTAATGAAACCTATATTGATCAACTAGGAGCAACTATTCCACATGAAACCTTTCTAGACAATGGGTTGTGTCTCGTACTTGACCACAACCCCACAAGTCCAGGTGGTAACGCTCTCTAAATCAAGAGCTTTCAACCTGTAGAAATAATCCCTTGAACCCTGGAAGGATCGGTTACTAATATTGGCAAACATCATGCTGACATCATTCATAGAAGGTCAAACACACAATGTAATGGCCGGCATTCTTTAATACTAAGCTCTAGTACATCGTAGAATAAAGAAGTAAAAGAAAACAAGGGAGAAGAGGATGAAGCACCATGGTTTTTTTTTGGGTCATTTATATTTCTTTTTCATTTTGATTGCAAGGTTTTTCCTCCCTCGTCTATGCCATGGTGGGTCATGCTTCTCACTTTGTGAAGAATTTTCTTACTATATTGTATAGAGTTTTTGTGTATTTTTTTAGGAAGAGAATTGTGTGGTAGTTTGCATGATTTGCCCTTATGTTTTTTTCTTTAATGTGTACTAAGGTGTAACTAATAATTTGCGCTCTTTTTAAGACTAATGACAATAAGGCCTGTCTGCATTGGTAAGTGGGAAACTATATTTAAATTCTTTTTGTCAACATACTAAGCACGTGAAGCATTTGAGCGAACAGTTCTACGTATTGAATAGTAACAATATACATGCCTATCTTTACTACTTCACTAATTTTATTGCATAGACCAGAAGTATGAGAGTTCTGAGGAGCACTTGTTTAGGAGTCCAAAACAACCACTTCATAGAAACTGTCACGACCCGGGCCCGAGGTCCGCTAATCTCGAGCCGTGATCCCATACTCACTCCTATAAACTTTGAATTAACCGAAGTTAAAACAAAGTCAACAAGGGATAATATTCATTCATACCTATCAATTACACAATTTGTGGAAATATACATTTAACCAAGTCAATTTATAATTGTACAGTTCCATACAAAAGTAAAGTCTTTATACATGTATTGTCTTATCATTTACTCATCAACTCTGCATATTCAAATATAATACAGGTTGACAACTACACATGTCCTCAAAACATTACATTCAAGCATAATTTCCAAAAATGATTTCCCAAAACATTCTTGATTCATTTTCGCACTCGGATACCCATACCAAGTGGTATCCCGTCCATTCCATTCCATCAATCCTCTTGGAGGAACCGGGGTGGTCCCCTCCGCTGCCACTAGGGTCGCTATTAGACCGACATTGGCAATCGGGCCTGTAATGCCATCAATAACACTAGTAATCACAGCGGTTCAGCAATATACATACATATATTGATAACACATGTTAACGCATATAATAAATCTGTGTAATTATCCAATTCTAGACCATTGTGCAATAACAGTGCACAGACATTTAGAGTCAAGTAATAGACATTACAAAGTGGCAACTACCATAGTGTTCATTTCATTTAATTTCCATCCATTTCATTCATTTCATTTCATTTCATGTAAGTTTCCATTCATTTACCATCTCCCCTCAAAGGAAGGATTCATCTTCTAAATGGAATGCATCAATCAGTACCCATAGATACGATCGGAATTGTGGGACTTACCAGTGTCTGGGCCAGGAACAACCGGCATCACCACGGAGCTCCGGAACGCCCCCCCAAATTCATCTACTGCAGTAGGAATAGTCATTTGTTTCATTTATTAATTCATTGAACTCATTTAGAGCTCTAATATAATAGCTAGGTAGTTCCAAACTCAAGAGTCAATGCATTTAAATAATCAGTCCATTTTTTGACTCAATCCCATTCAGTAATTCCATTCTTAATAAATGAAAGGAATAACATTAACATCGATCTCATTAAATCGGGATACAATGATACAGAATACAATACAATGAGAGAATTACCAGTCATTCATGATTCTTCTCATTTCTATCTCAGTTCTAAACAAACATTTAGGTATAACTATTGGTTATCAAATGCACGTGTTATTCTCGATGGACATTACATTTATATATAATGTGTGAATTATAGTTCCTGTAATTATCACTTATGGAAGTTTAGTCAATAATCAATTAACTACTAAAACAATGGTTTAATCATAAAATTCTCATTTTATTGTTCTTAATTCTTAACAATCTCGAATCACCTCATAATTAGTCCTAAAACTAATTTAGGGAGTACTTATACTCATTAGCAACACTCCCAGTTCAATCGATCGGACCGAAAAATGGTCCAGTTAAATCTCAGTTCGATCGATCGGCCTTAATCGGACCTACTCCAAAAACGCAGTTTCAGTTCAGAAACTGGTTCTTCCTCCTTCCTTTCTTGCCCCAATTCATCCACAACCTGCATAAAACTTGAACCTCCTGTCCACTCCTCAATTCCCATCTCATTCACACATTAAACTTGTCACGACCCCGGGCCGAGACCCACGGGCCCGGGCCCACAACGAAGTTTGCAACTGTAATTATCCCACAGGTTTCCACGGTGAGGATTCCAGAACAAATATGGAACAGTCCCACATGATCAATGTTTATGCGGAAGCGTGTAGTAATCACATCATGACGTATCAGGATAAATTCCAAACGCATAGATAAAATGAATCATTATCAAGATAGGTATTCAAAGGGGGAAATATAGACATTGCATTCCCAATATATTTTAAGTTTCAAGTCAAACAAAGTGTGTTAAGTTATGGTTTACATCCCAAGATAAGAGGCCAACAGAGGTCAATACATTTCCAAAACAATAGGACAAAATCCCAAACCAAGTGCTTCACAACTGAAGACCCCACCCAGGGTCTAGATGACGCCGTCGAGTTCCCACTCAGGGGCTGGAGGTGGCTCAAAAGCCTCCTCCTGGTGGTCCTCCTCAACGGCATCGGTGCAAACATCTAAACACCAAAACAAATGGATCAGACACAACGGTCTGGCAGGTGATCAATTTAGACATGATATATAATTTCTTTAAAAATTCAAAATAAGCAATGCTTAAAATCCTTCTGGTAATTCAAAATAGAACTTGAACGAAGTGCAAAGCAAAGCTAGCATGTTTACAAGAGAAACATCATGATTCGTAAATCCACATGGAGCTCATCCTTTCTCCGTCATACATGATGACAAGAGCAAGCAAAGACAAAGCAAAGCAAAGCGAAACAAAGCAAAGGCCTGAGCCACACGAGGTGGGCGGGAAAACCGGCCGCGAAACCAGGACAAAGGTGTGTATAAATACACGACTAATCTACAAATAGTCCTTATATTTAAGGACCCCCTAACTAGTGGATCAGACTGAGAAGGCAGTCCAAGCTTAGTGGTATTCAATGGAAACCATGAATGCACAAAACATAATGATACTTATACAAAACTAATCAAAATTAGGGGAATTCACTTATCGAAGCAAAACAAGCAAGACTTGCAAAATAGCATGAGCTATATTAATATGAAACTGAAAAAGTGATTCCCATTACACATTCTTGAAGGAATTTAGAACGAAACTAAATGTGCAAAGTAAAACAAGTGCAAAACGATAGTCATGGTATAAAGATCGAGATTGAAAACAAGCTAGTCAAGTCTATGCTAAGACCCTTCATTTGATGATCGTGTACTTGAAACCCAATTATCGGATTTAAACATGATTTGGTGCCCCGAAGTTTTAGGATATTTCAAGTTTTAATTGCAAGATATCAAACTAAAGGTCACTTAACATAGTTTGGTTTTCATCTTCATAAGAATCATCTCAAAATCCCCTTTTCTTAACATAGTCTGGTTTTCATCTTCATAAGAATCCTCTCAAAATCCCCTTTTCTTTCTCCTTAATAAAAATAAATACAGGGCAGAATCAGGTCTGCTCAAGCGGACGCGTCCAGAACCTAGTTCACTCGAGCTTACCCAAGGTTCACTCGAGCTCACCCAATATCTGCTCGAGCAGACCGGTTTCAGGTGAGATCCCTTCAAACAGAAGCTTGCTCGCTTGAGCGAGCTAGGGCTCTGCTAGAGCGAACAGGCTTCTGGCTGAACCGTTCAATGCAGAAGGCCGGTTATTCTTACCAATTTCTGAATGTCTCTCTCTCTTACAACACTTCCAGCACCTACAAAAGTTTCTTAGGACCTTCCCAATCCTACATAAACATTTCAATTTGTCTGACTCCAAATAATTCTTCCATTTCCAATCAATCCACAGTCCAAACTCCTTCAATCATCCATCCATTTATCTATAAACGCTTGAGCTAAATAAAGAGAACTTATTTGAATGAAAAGCCATCAAAATTGTCGCGACCCCGGACCGGGGTCCCCAGACCGGGCCCTTGACTAAAGGTGTGGTGCGTCCAACTATGATTAACCCACAGGTCTCCGCGGTGAGGATTTCCAAAACAAACATGGAACAATCTCACACGAACGATGATTTGCGGAAGCGTGCAAGTAATCTCAATCACAACTTATCAATACAAGACTAGTAAATCCAATATGCATAAGTTAAATCTGTTGGAAGTGGGTGGACTTCTAGGATAGATTTCAAAACTTTTCATCAACTAGAAGTAGGGAACAACTATCCAAAAATCCAATAAACCCCAATTCAGGATGCATGTCCTCAATCTCAGCCATCATGGCCAGCAAATAAACCTATCAAGAAGATAGAAACAACACCTAACAAGCAACCACGGAATTCCACAACATACAAGGAGTAGAAAATACCTATGGAGCTTGGTTGTGCTCTAATGGAGAATTTGATCAAACTCTTTGATGAAGAGTTCTTCCTTGATGCAAATCAGAATCTCCAATGCCCAATTGTCTTCCACGCTATGACCCGCTTCAGATCTCTTTCCTCAAGAGAGATGGTGGAATCTCCAAGAGAAAGACTAACTAGAATCTCTGACGAAACTAGAAGGGAACTAGAAGAGAGAGAGGAGAAGAGGAGGAATGCAACTCTTGCACTCTAGAGAGCCTTGGGCGTGAATCTCCAAGGGATTGGAGTATGTAGTGGACATCCAAGGTGCTACCCTCCTTGCCTTTAAATAGTTTTTGCAATTTCTCTCTTTGTGTATTATTAGAAGTCCAACTTCCATAATAATTAGTAACCCTTTGTTCCACTATTACCACTATTAGAAGTCTCACTTCAAATAGAAACATTAGCTTTTCTTTTTTAGTTCAAATAGAATTAGTAAAGATCCTATCTTTGGCTAGCGTGGGGACCACTAGGGATTCCATAGAAAGCTGGCTCCAACTAGTACACCGCGACCCCACTTCTCATGTGCAATCCGGGCCCGCAGTTAATTGCAAATAACTCCACTAAATAAATGCAATTGAACTCCAGTCTTAGGAATAAATTACATAAAGACCCTAAACTTCCCTATCACTACAAGTAGGCCCCTCCATCATTATCCATGGATCAATTGGACAGACAGTCCCACCAATTTAGATCCATATCTTATTATCCTTGAGACCCAATTAATTTTAGTAATCATTAATACCATCCAACTAACTCTTAATTGAGATGGGTGTACACTTGCCAATGATAAATCCATTAATTGGCATAAGGGGAAAAGATAGATTCCATCTTGACTATTAAATGTTCCCACAGTCCTACTACTACGCACCCAAGACACCGAGGTGTTGACCTACAGTTGGCCTCACTCATCGGTGACTCAAAGCAAATGAATAGATAGAAACTTGATTTAATCAATGTCTCAAGGTTGAAAGCCTATTGCTCGGGAATTATGAGAGTAGACCTTAAAGTAAAGACAGTGTTCCTAAGGTGCTTCTTATGGTCCTTCAATACACCCAATGTACCAGTATAATGATCTAGAATCTTACATTCCCATAATCGAGAGAGATCACACTATCTCATAGTGATCATAATACTGCAACATTATCAGATAAGATGCCCAATCTCATCACTGGTTGTGAATCAGTTTAAGTATAAGATTTGTGACACATGTCTCCTGTATGTGGATCTCATCTACACACATGTGTTACATTTAATACACTTATGGACTCCAGTTCATCTCATGAGTTAGTATGTCATTTGTATTGGTTATGTGCATTTAAGTAATTAAAACATCATTCATCTCATGACAAGAAAACATGAATATATTGATAAATAAATTAATTAATCAATTTATTACATCAATCTTAATGGATTGAGACTATAAAACTAACAAAATCATCATCAAGACGAATATTCAGAGGAGGAAACATAAGCATGGCATTTCCAAGGTTAGTTCAAGTTTTGAGATAACAAAAGTAAGTTAGAATTAAGTTTACATATCCCAAAGTATGAAAAGGGCCAACAAAGGCCATACTTCCTAAGCAACAAAATCAAAACAAATCTCATCCACGTGTTTCGCAACTCAAGACCCCACCCGACGTCTAGAGGACGTCTTCGGGTTGCCACTCACGGGCTGGGGGTGGCTCAAAAGCCTCCTCTGGGTGCTTCTCCTCAATGGCAACAGCGCCTGCATCTAAACACCAAAATAAAAAGGATCAGACACGACGGTCTGGCAGATGATCAATTTAGACATAATACAAATCAATTGATATTGAAATAATCAGTACTTAAAACATGACATGAGTTCTGAGCAAAACATATTTAATGTACAAAGCAAAACTAGCATGATTTCAAGAAAACATTATGATTCACGAATCCACATTGAGCCCATCCTTTCTCCGTCATACGTGATGACAAGAGCAAGCAAAGCAAGACAAAACGAAAAGAAACGAAATGAAAGCCCGAGCCACACAAGGTGGGTGGGAAAACCGGCCGCGGAACCGGACAAAACAAGAATGTGTATAAATACACAACTAATCTGCAGATTGTCCTTATGTTTAAGGACACCCTAACTAGTGGATCAGACTGAGAGGGCAGCCCAAGCTCAGCGGTATTCTATGATATTTATGTATGCACAAAACATATCGATACTTGTACGAAACTTATCAAAAATGGGGGAAAGCACTTATCAAAACAATGCAAAGTGAAACTAAACAAGAGTGGCATATGCTATAGCGAAATAAGGCTGAAAAGTGTTCCCCAACATGGTTCTTAAGCAATTCAAACGAAACTTGTACTTACAATTCAAAACAAATATTAAAACGATATTCATTGTATCAAATTACGATCCCAAAGCGAAATTTGTCAAGCATACGTTAAGACCTTTCAATTGATCTTCATGTGGTTGAGACCCAAATGTCTCAATGAAAAGGGATTGGTGTTCCAGAAGTTAAAAGACATTTTAAAGCCTCAAGCACACAGACTCAAGTTAAAAGTTCCTAATCATATTCAGGTTTTCATCCCTAAGAGAAACTCACCAAAACAGGTCTAATTTGAAAACTCGGTCAGCTCTCCGTCACCTGTTGGCTAGCCGAGTAGGTGGTTGTCGGCTAACCGCCAGCTGACCGCCAGGTCTCCTGATAGAAAAATCACCATTCTGGAAAAGGAACCGAACTAGAATTCGGTTAGCTATCGGCTGACCGAATTTAACATGTCGGCTAGCCGACTATTGACCGCTAGCTGACCGACAATCCCTTGTTAGAAAACAGGCTACTGGAAATGGAGTCAAACTGGACTCGGTTGGCTATCGGCTGACCGAAGTAAACCTGTCGGCTAGCCGACAGCTGACCGCCAGCTGACCGACTATTCTCGGCAGCCCAGTTCAAGTCAGATTTTTCAATTCTTTCTTCCTCCATTCTTACCCCATTCCACCTCATTTTCTCCTTTGTCAGATCCCTGCATTTCCCCTGAGCCTCCATGCTCTCCAACGGGCCATTTCCACACAACTTCAACAATCAAATTCTTGCAACATTTCACAACCACTTCCTCAATTCTTTCATCCATCCATAAAACATTTAAACAAGATAAAATTCACTTAAATTGAATGAAAACTATCAAGATAAAACCACTAGCATATGCATTTCAAACTAAAACAAAATTTCCAACCACAACACATATCTGAATCAATACATTGCCCATACTAAAATAGAGAAAGTACCAAACCATTGAAATTAAACCATCCAAACATTGCATGCATCAAGAAGAGCTAAGTTGATCACTTGCCTTCACCAAAGTGCTATCCAAAAAGCAAAACAAAGGCTCTCCAAAAGTCCCTCTTACAGCTGAACCGAGCTTTACAAGGAAGCCCCAAAACACAGCTCAAAATCCACTAAAAATGTGAAACAAAGAACCCATTTCGAAAGGGATTTTGCATGTGATTAAAGCAAGATCCTAAGGGCCTAAGAAAGCTCCATTAAGAAGGTGAAGAAGGTCACTTACCTGTAGCTATCCAAACAAAGAGAAACAAAGGAGAAGAGGCTATTCAACTGGGATCTTCAAGAAAATGATAGCAATAGAGAGCTTAGGTTGAGAGAAAGAAGAGGGTATCTTCAGATTTCGATTTGGGAATTACTAGCCTTGACATGCAAAGAGAAAAGGGGAGAGGAAGAAGGAGTTTTCATAGCTGGGCTTGGAGAAGAAAAATGCAAGAAGAACGTCTGAACATGAGTGAGTGAGAGGGAAGAAGACAACCACTTAAGTCAAATGGGTTGTGGGCCCCATTGACTTCAAAATTTGTGGTGGATAAAACACTGACTTGTGGGCCCTTGATAAAATCGATGAAGAAGACAAAATTGATCACCGAAAAATCTAGTTTCCAAAAAGTACAAATTTGGCATAGTTTTGAGATTTCAAAATTTGGGTCTAAATTTTGGGTGAAATGACTGTTTTACCCTTTTGGGCCAAAACTTGGGTTTCTGAGCCTCAAACACAGACAGGTTGAAAACAAAAGTTGAAAAGTAAAATAAAACCATTCAAAAGAGATCAAAATCACGATTAAAAATTGAAAAAAACTGAAATTTCCTCCCAAGCTTACACGTACACTCAAAGCACCCCTGAATGTAATTGAATAGCATAAAATGCTCTCAAAATTCCCCAAAGCGAATTCCAGACTAAATCGAACCAATTTCTAACCCACGAACACTAAACCCACATTATAACTAAGCACGCACTTAATAGGTACTAATCGCGCTAATCTTGGGTCGGGGTTTGACAAAAATAAAACAAGAAACATGTACATTCAAACTAAGAAAATGATTCCAAACTATTTCACCTTATTAATATCCATTCATTGCATTAAATTAAAATGAAGAATCAAACCATTTGTAGCTAAAGATATCCAAACATTGCATGCATCAAAAAGAGCTAAAATGATCACTTGCCTTGACAATGGCTAATCCAAAAATCTTCTCAATAATCCTACCCCAAGCTAAGCCACAAAATCTACAGAAAAACCCCATGGAAAAACGTCAAAAATCCAACCAATTTTGAAAGACAAGAACCCATTTCAAAATGGGTGTTGCAAACGAGAAGAATGGGTTCCTTTGGAACCCAAAAGACTCCATTAGAGAAAGGAAGAAGAGGTCTCACTTGTAGCTAACCAAACAAGAAGAAGGGAAGGAGATGAAGGTCCTATCTTGCAGGAAATTCCAAGAAAAGAGTAGCAATGAAATCCTTGGATTGAGAGAAAGAAGAAGGTATGCTCAGATTTCCACTTGGAAACCCAAAGGTGAGGCATGCAAGGGGAAAACTAGAGAAGAAGATGAGTTATCTCTCTCTTGAACTCAGTTGCAGAAAACACAGGGGGCTATCAAACGTGGTTGAGTGAGGGAGAAGGGGTTTTTAAGTGTTGAATGGTTTTGTGGGCCCCATTTGGCTAAAACTAGAGATGGCTGGAACACTAACTTGCGGGCCCCAGATGAAGTTGACGAAGAAGACAAAAATGATCACCAAAAAATCTAGTTTCCAAAAAGTATAAATTTGACATGTTTCTGAGATTTCAAAAATTGAGTCCAGAGTGTGAAAATACATTTTTATCCTTTTTGGCTAAAACATAGGTTTCTGGGTTTCGAACGAGGACGGACTAAATACGAAGGTTGTAGGAAATCATAAAACCATTCAAAATAAATAAATAAAAGTCATGATTTAAATAAAAAATTGACGATCATGCTCCCATGCTCACACGTGTACTTAGGGCATCCCTGAGCATGTCTGACCAAAATCAACGCTCTCAAAATTTCCCAAAAACTAATTCTAAAACTAAATTGAATCATATTTTAACCCAACGAACACTAAACCCACTTATGACTAAACACTTACTTAATTATCACTAATCGCACAAATCCTGGGTCGGGGTCTGACATCCTCCACCCCTTAGATTATTTGGTCCTCCAAATAAAAACAATTTTACCTCGGGCAACAAGTGTGGATACTTTCTTTGAACTTCCTCTCTCAGTTCCCATGTCGCTTCTTCTAGCTCATGATTTTCCCAATGTACCTTGACCCGGTGAATAGTCTGATTTCTGAGTTCTTGTTCTTTGGTGCCAATGATTCTAACCGGCTTTTCCACATATGAAGCATTTTCCCGGATTTCTAGTGGCTCATGCTATAATACATGTGAAGGATTCGAAACATATTTCTTCAACATAGAGACGTGAAAAACATTGTGTACTCCGAAAAGCTCCGGCGGTAGCGCAAGTCTATACGCGACAACTCCAACCTTGCTCAAAATTTCATACGAGCCAATATACATTCTTGCTAACTTGCCCTTCTGTCCGAATCTCAAAGTTCCTCTGACCGAGGATACCTTCAAAAACACTTTGTCACCCTCTTTAAACTGTAAGTCTCTTCTACGAGTGTCAGCATAACTCATCTATCTGCTTCGGGCGACCTTCAAACGCTCTTAAATCAACTTAATTTTATCACTGGTTTCTCCATTTATTATCGGTCCGTGGAAGCTACAAACACCGACTTCCTCCTAGCAAACTGGGGTTCTGCTTTTTCTGCCATAGAGTGCTTCAAAAGGTGTCATACCGATGCTGGAGCGGTAGCTATTATTGTATGTAAACTTGCAAAGTGGTCAGTATTCATCCCATTGAACTTTGAAATCTAGCACACAAGCACGTAACATGTCTTCGAGAATCTATATTGTCCGTTCTGACTAGCCATCTGTTTGTGGGTGATACGTGGTGCTGAACTGCAACTTGGTAACCATTGATTCAAATAGAGTCTTCGAAAACCTTGAAATGAATCTACTATCTCTGTCTGAAGTAATGGAGACTGGCTGACCATGTCTACTGACAATCTCATTGACGAACAATTCTGCAAGTGGTGCCATGTGCATCTTGCTCCTTATCTTCATAGGAATGAAATAAGCAGACTTCGTGAGATGATTCACTATTACCCATATTGCATTATTCCCCTTCTTAGTAGTTGGTAAGCCGGAGATAAAATCCATAGTAATGTCCTCTCATTTCCATTCTGGAATTTCTAATGGCTGAAGTAAACTTGGAGGTTTCTGATGCTCTGCTTTAATCTGTTGACAAGTGAGACATCGAGACACAAAGGCTGCAATCTCTCGTTTCATGTTATTCCACCAGAATCTGTTCTTCAAATTATGGTACATTTTTGTGCTACCTGGGTGTATAGAGTATTTTGTGCTGTGGGCTTCAGTCATTATCTTATTCTTCAAGTTATCCACATTAGTCACACACAACCGGTCATGAAAATACAACACTCCATCCATTATCCTGAAGTTTGGATGTTCTGAAATGTGCTTTACAATCTTTGCCAAGTCTGGATCTTGTAACTGACTGTCATTGATCTTCTGGATGAAGGTAGGCCCAAACACTATCGTGTTTGCTAACATCACACCCTTCCTTACTGGTTGGACTTCTACTCCAAGTTCCTCGAACTGCTGCAAGACACTGACTCCTCTCAAGCTGGCCATGACCACCGATTTTCTGCTTAAAGCATCAGTTACTACGTTTACTTTGCCTGGATGATACTTAATTGGAAGTCATAGTCCTTAATGTACTTCATCCACTACCTTTGTCTCATATTCAATTCTTTCTGCGCGAGCAAGTATTGCAAACTCCGGTGGTCCGAATGGACTTCAAAATTTTCTCCATATAGATAGTGTCCCGACATTTTCAAAGCAAAGACGACTGCTGCTAACTCCAAATCATGAGTTGCATAATTCCTCTCATGGTCTTTCAATTGCCTTGAGCCATAAGCTATTACTTTGCCATTTTGTGACAACACATAACCTAATCCTACATTCGAAGTGTCCGTGTAAACAACGAATTCGCCACTTCCTGACGGTAAGGTGAGAATTGGAGCTATGGTCAATCTTTTTTACAACTCTTGAAAACTTTCTTCACACCGGTCCGTCCATACAAAAGGCACACCTTTCTGCGTTAATTTTGTCAATGGTCTACAATGGACGAAAAACCTTGGACAAACCTCCTGTAATAACCCGCTAATCCCAAAAAGCTTCTAATTTCTGTCACACTGCTTGGCCTTTTCCAACTGACAACCGCTTCAATCTTGGACGGATCAACTGCTAAACCTTTTTTTGAAATGACATGGCCTAGAAAAGCCACTTGTTCTAACCAAAATTCACACTTGCTAAGCTTCGCATACTAGCTGGTTATCCCTCAAAAGTTGTAACGATGTCATCAAGTGTTCCTCATGCTCCTCCTTACTCTTATAATACACTAGGACATCATCAATAAAAACCACTGTGAAGTGATCCAAATACTATACAAAGACTTTGTTCATGAGAGCCATAAATACAGCTGGTGCATTTGTCAATCCGAATGGCATCACTAGGAACTCGTAATGTCCATATCTTGTTCAAAAGGCTATTTTAGGCACGTCTGACTCTCTAACTCGCAGCTGGTAATACCTGGATCTTAGATCAATCTCGGAAAAATACCCTGCTCCTTGCAATTGATCGAACAACTCGTCTATACTTGGCAACGGATATTTGTTCTTGACAGTCACATGGTTCAACCTTCTGTAGTCAATGCACATTCTCGAACTTCCATCCTTCTTTTTCACAAAGAAAACTGGTGCTCCCCAAGGTGAAACACTTGGCCTAATGAAACCTTTACTCAAAAGTTCTTGCAACTGAAGTTTTAATTCATCTAATTCCGCTGGAGCTATTCTGTAAGGTGCGATAGATATCGGAGCTGTCCCTGAAAGAAGCTCAATTGTGAACTCAACTTCTCTAATCGGTGGCAATCCCGGGATTTATTATGGAAAAACATTAGGAAATTCGCGCACAACGGGGATTTCCTCCACCCCTTGGGACTGTTTATCCTCCGTAATAAATGCAATAAATGCTTCACAACCTTGTTGTACCAATCTGTCTGCTTTTAATGCTGAGATGAATCCTACCTGAGTCTTCTTTTTGTTTCCCTGAATTATCAAGTCTGTCTGTTCTCCTTTCAACTTAAATGTGATGGTTTTACTAAAATAGTCCATGGTTGCATGATAAGTTTCTAACCAGTCCATGCCTAGAATAACATCAAAATCATGCATGTCCAATATGACTGAACAATTTGGGTGATAGTTTCTACAAACAACATGTTTACCTACCGGAGTAGTGACAGTCAAGAAATAATCAAGTTCTCTAGATGGCATAACAATCATCTTGGCAAATATAGGGGATAAAAATGAATGAGTTCTTCCAGGATCAAATAAAATTTGAGCTTCTACTCCACAAATGACAAGTTTATCTTCCACCACGTCTCCTGCAGCGTCGACATCTATACGATTGAGGTGGTATGCCCATCCTTGTTGTTGTGGCCTGTTCTGTGCCTGATTCTGCCTCCCTTGTGCATTTCTATTTTGTTGCGGAGGACGAGCATTCTGTCCTCGCCGCCAGGATGCTTGATTTCGTCATTCGAAAGTTGATGGAGGGTCAAACGGTGTCGGTTTGATTTGAAATTCGACGTGGAACTTTTTGGAGGTATTTTGAGACCATCCATAGGCTCTAATCGAAGATTTGATGTCTTCGTCACTATCTCCACCGGGAGCTCCCGTTCAGCTGTTGGAGGATTGAAGTTAGGCCAAATGGTGTCGAAATGGCCCGAAACTTCATGTATACCTCTCTTTTAGCTATTTTGAAGGATCTTGCAGTTTTTGTTTGATTTTGACAAGATCTGATGCTTGAAGCAGCTTTGCTTATTTGTAATAGGATGCGGCTCCATGTAGCTTCTGATGTTGAGAAGGCAAAGTGACATTTTTTGTGTCAACATGCCCCACACCTAGAACAAGCGCTCGTAGCCTTGCGACATTGGGCAATTTCATGATTTTGCCACAATGTGCACATGCACCCTGCCTTGGAGGATTCTGATCGTGTCTTGGCCTCTTGCTGCTGCTTCTGGTGCTGCTGCTTCCTATCCCGAATGATTTGGTTATTGATATCTTCAAATTTATATGCTCTTTTAATGGCTTCATCAAAGGTGGCTGGTGGAACTACTCCTGTGGCATCCCTCATAATGACTGGGTTAAGGCCTTCCAAGAATTTGGTGATCTTTTTCTGTTCAATGTCAATCAACTCTCTAGCATATCTAGCTAGCCTCTCAAATTTGGTGACATATTCAAACACTGTCATATTGCCCTGCTTAAGCTGCTAGGATTCGATAGCTTTTTGTTGCTTGATACAGTCTCATTCGCCATCGTTTGATACGGTTCTTTAACCGTTTGCCACCAAGTGTCTGCAAGCCCGTAGAATAAGGAAGCCATGAGGTGTACTTTCTGTTTGCCCGTACATGTAAAGACATCGAAGATCTTCTCCGTGTTTACTAACCAATCATCAGCAACTAAGGGGTCTTCTTGGCCTAAAAATTCCTTGGGTCCCCTTTTTCTAAACCTTTCAAACAATATGTTAGGGTCATGGCCCCTTTTGTTGATAACAATGTTGGGTCCCATAGGTTGCATAGGCTAGGGTTGCGGTTGAGGTTTGTTTTGCAGAACTTCCAAAAGCTGTCTTTGTACTTGGGCCATTTCCTCATCCTTTTTAGCTAATTGTTCATGAAACCTAGCTTGATTTTCATTAGCTTCCCTCTATAATTGAGCCTGATTCTCGTTTGCCTGTCTTTATTGCTCTAGCATAGCCAGCATAAGTTCTTGAAACTGTGTTGCTGTAGGTGGGTTCTCGGAATCTGTTTCATTGTTGTTACTTCCTGAAACAATCAGATGTGGTGCTTTCCTTGGAGGCATGATGCTGCAAAACAGGGTGTTAGTACATAATAACAAGGTTTGGGTTAGTTTCTAGGTCTATACTAACAATCTGACGAGCTCACGAATCCTCGCCACTTCCTTAAGAGTTTCTGCTTTCTTTTAAATGTCTGAAACATGTCCCGTTTTAATACCAGTCCTGTCGTGACCCTGGACCGAGACCCCTGGGCTCGGGCCCGCGACGAAGTTTGCAACTGTAATGATCCCACAGGTTTTCGCAGTGAGGATTCCAAAACAAATACGGAACAGTTCCACACAATCAATGTTTATACGGAAGCGTGCAGTAATCACATTATGACATATCAAGATAAATTCCAAACACATAGATAAAATGAATCATTATCAAGACAGGTATTCAAAGGGGGAAATATAGACATTGCATTCCCAATATAGTTTAAGTTTTAAGTCAAACAAAGTGTGTTAAGTTATGGTTTGCATCCCAAGATAAGAGGCCAACAGAGGCCAATACATTTCCAAAACAACAGAACACAATCCCAAACCAAGTGCTTCGCAACTCAAGACCCCACTTGGTGTCTAGATGACGTCGTCGGGTTCCCACTCACGAGCTGGGGGTGGATCAAAAGCCTCCTCCTGGAGCTTCTCCTCAACGGCATAGGCGCCTGCATCAGAACACCTAAACAAATGGATCAGACACGACGATCTAGCAGGTGATCAATTTAGGCATGATATATAATTTCTTTAAAAATTCAAAATAAACAATGCTTAAAATCCTTCTGGTAATTCAAAACAGAACTTGAACGAAGAGCAAAACAAAGCTAGCATGTTTACAAGAGAAACATCATGATTCATAAATTTACATGGAGCTCATCCTTTCTCCGTCATACTTGATGAAAAGAGCAAGAAAGACAAAGGTTGTAGGAAATCATAAAACCATTCAAAATAAATAAAAAAATCACGATTTAAATAAAAAATCGACGATCATGCTCCCGTGCTCACACATGTACTCAGGGCATCCCTGAGCGTGTCTGACCAAAATCAACGCTCTCAAAATTTTCCAAAACTAAATCGAATCATATTCTAACCCAACGAACAGTAAACCCACTTATGATTAAACACTCACTTAATTATCACTAATCGGGCTAATCTTGGGTCAAATCCTAACAAAACTCCTTCCAATCCTTCATTCAATCCACAAAAACAATTCCATTCTAAACCAATGGAAATGGTACAAAATCCAAATCAATGCAACATCTATAAAAATTAACATTAATTACAAGCAAATGTTTATACTTGCCTCTCTTGAAACTTCTTGACAAAACCCCCTTATTCTTAGCTTCATTTGACACAAGTTTCTCCCAAATTCCAAACCCTAATCCATGAAAAACATGCCGAATGGCTTCTTATTAACTAACCAAGATAGAAACCATGCAAAACCACTCAATAGAACTTGGGAATCCTACAAAAACACTAATTACTTGTAATCCAAAGGGAGAAAGTTTGGGTTCTCTCTCAAGCTCCAAACACTTCAATAATGGAGGATGACTTGAGGAAGAAGATGAAGATGACGAAGCCTCTTCAAAAGTCACTTGCAACTTTCAATCCTCACTCTTGATGGAGAAGAAATGGAAGAGAGAAGAAGAAAAATGAGTCTAGGGCTTGCCTTGAGGTGCAATGAGTGAATGAACTCAATGGAGTTCATCTCCATCTCCCTATAAGCCTCATTTTGCACAAAACCCTACTCACTTTTATTATTTACAATTTAAGTCAAATGAAGGTTTATTTGATCAATTTCAAGCCAAATGGATTGAAATCTATTACGAAAGTTAACGTACTATTCGAGATACATGCATTGGTATCAAGAATTACCGTATTCGACGAAATATGCGGAAATTTATATTTACGAAAAAGTCCTTGTTCTACCTTGTCTGAGCCTAAACTCAATTTAATTAAACTAGTTTCATTCTAATCCATTCCATTATGCTTAATGCAATCATTTGAGACTAATTCATCTCATTTTGGTCATTAACCACAATTAACCCAATTAACCATGCTTAACTTGCACTAATCTCAATTAATTAGCCTTAATCACGATTAATTCGGGTCGGGGTGTAACAGAAACCATCGACTAACAATAAAATACTAGGTAACAAGTTTGTTTACGTTTTAACCATTTAATCTTAGAGACCTTTTTTCTTCTGAGTTGGTGCTCCAAAATTATCTTGACTGTCCAAATTGGATGATTGAGATCATAAACAGAATCTAACAACAGAGGATTGAAGACATCAAAGTTACCTAACTTCATCGATTAAAACTCCTTCGAGATACCCTATAAGAAAATAGGGAGTAATGAACATAATCCATATCCTAAATATTCACAGCAACATGCCCACACGCAGTCATAAAGAGAAAACAGATTGGTCATTTGAGATCTTTAAAAGGACTTAATAATTCAGATTCTTTCAAATATTACAGAAAACAAAGAATTAAAGAAATTGGATGACTGATACCATAAAAACCACCATTAAAAAAACTTAAATATAGAATTTAAAACCTAGAAAATCTCATATAAGAATGTACAGATTTATAAGATAGTCCAGATCTGAAGTAATCATGACATGAGAGAGACATCAGTACTTCTATGAATCAAAACTAATGACTAAAGAATAAACAGAGGCCATGGCTAAAAGCAAAAAATGAAAATACTTGAAAGACCTTACTTGGTTGGTTGTTGATAATGTATAAGTTACCACACATGACATGCCTGCCTTTATTGCCTACCAACAAAAGTTACTAAGCTTTTATCACCCGTAGTTCCCTTTTATTAGTACTTAATATATTACTTGAATGGTGGAATTATGACTCAAGAACAACATATATTAAAGAACAGCACACACCTCTCCCCACAAACACCCACCTCACAAACAAAACACAAAAACATCATAAACAAACAACCCCAATAAGAGAGAACAGAGAGATAGAGCTAACAATCTATGTCACAGAAGATAACCCATCAAGGAAAAATGACATGGGGTTCTGGTTGGACTCGCCTGCTGTGCTGTCCAAATGGGCAAAATTTGAAAGAGGGACTTGCACTGAGATCAGTTTCTTCACCAGGCCCATTAGAAAAAAGGACCCAGGACAGCCCCAATGCAATGAAATGGCAACTTTAATACACTATATACATGATGCACCATGTAGAGTGGGTCCGATAAGTACAGGCCAAATGGAAATATTACATGGAAGGCTACCAATGCTCCAGACCGGATGGTCTGACCAACATCATTTACCCAATTAATATTAATACACATTATGCATGATACACAGTTTTGTTAAATTAATACGTATATCTAAATTCGGCAAATTTTCATGTGTACAGACCCACCCCAACTCCTAGAAGGCCTGTAGAACACTTTCCCTCTCCTAAGCCTAGGACACTTTCCATTTGGCCTCAATTTCCATGTGTACATCCATGTGTACAGACCCACCCCAACTCCTAGAAGGCCTGTAGAACACTTTCCCTCTCCTAAGCCTTTCATGTGTAGAGTACAGCACTACCTTGGAGCCTGCCTGCCTCAATCAACAATGACAACAATCATAGTCGAATTCAAACCAGAGTTCATTCATAATGACTAAAGTTTCTGAATGAGTCAGATTTTTTCTGCTACGTACGTGAGCCAACCAGCAGACTATTTTCCAACAAGTTTCAAGGGAGGTACGGCAGTCACAAGCTTGAAACCCGGCCAGAGCTCATGTGTAGTTAGGTCTATGTTTGGATTTTTCAAACTTTTACCTTTAATTTAATGGCCTAAAGATTAACAATTTATCAAGTTATATTTTTTTTAAAGCTCGATCAATGACTATACGTCCAACGAGTGTTGAGTTGGAGGGAATGCCAACTCAAGGGATAGCAAAAGCATTGGATGATGATAGGTGAGTCCCCCAATACGCCAAAATCATTTACTCTCATAAGAACCATAACCAGAAAAATCCAAGAATTACCAAACAGAAGAAAAGAAAAATAGAATCTGTTTTGGTTCTAATTATGACTTTGAATAGCTGGTGACCATTTTGGTTAATGAGCTCAGGTTCTGTTGGCTGAGGGACAGGTTGGTGCTTCTTTCTTCCAAACCTTTTTAAGTTTTAACTTAGCTTGCTCTCAGAATATCATCTCTCCTGGTTCTTCTGATGGGTATAGTGTTTTCAGGGCACCTCCCATTCAAATGCCACTGCTGAGAGTTGGGCTTGGAACACACCTTTTTCTCATCAAAAAGGCCTTTTGGGTGGAAGTTAGGCCTCAGCTGATGCAAAAAAGAATATACCCACTGAAAATTTTGGCCTTAACACAGGCTCGGGTCCCAACAAACAAATCTCTAATAAGTTTCAATCTTAGTGATTAAACTAGTAATTAATCCTAGATCCGATTAAAAGTAAGCAATCCACACAACGAGAAGGACATAGGATTTATGCGTGGAAAACCCTACTCGGGAAAAAACCATGGGCCTTATCGTCTAGGCCAACAGACAACCAAGTACTACGTAAAAGAAAGTTACAAGCACTCACAACCCTTTCCAGTCGAAACTCAACCTAGGGACTGCGCTAACCTGCCGATTCCTCGCCGTGCACCTTCACCGCGCTTGAAACGAACGCCTCGAAGTCGTCTTCAAGGAGTCTCTACTTCAGAGGAGTAGAATGGAGTATAACCAAAGCCTTAATCTTCAGCACTGTAGAAGATAGCCTTGGGGGAAAATGGATCTCTCAAGTTCTCTCTAGGAATTTTCTTTGTTGGAGAGGTGAGGTTGAATAGAGAGATAAAGGCTTTATATAGGCCTAATTTCATGCCTCAAGTGTTATAAGATGATTACGATCAGCAATACCAACTTGAGACAAATCAGGAGAGAATTATAGGCAGGTTTCTATTTTGGCGCCCAGGTTCGCTCGAGTGACCAGAGGGTCCGTTAGAGCGAGCAAGCCTCTGTCTTCGAAATCTTGAATCTTAGACCATGGCTCGAGCGAACAATAATCTTGGAAGGATGGCTCGAGCGAAAGATTGGAAGGCTTGAGCGAAGAGTGTTCTGTTAGGGGTTCGCTCAAGCGAATTGAGGATCGCTCGAGCGACCACTGTCAATTCCTGAACAAACTACACTACTTCAATGACAATCTTGGGCAATCCTTTTAATCAAACTTACATCATTAAGAGTCCTAGTTTTGTCCATTACCCAATGAATTAGCCAACCTTAAAAATACTAACCATAAAAATACTAGAAAAAGAGAGCAACAACAGAGAATAAAGAATACAGAGACTGAAAAGCAACCTGAATTGTGTGGTTTTTGAGAAATGGGTGATCAAAAGCAGGTTGTTGAGAGATATGTATGCAGTCAATTATGTCCACATCTAGGCTCTGTATTTCAAACAAGAAGAAAAGAATTGAGAGCTCTCTTCATTGCCAAGCAAAACATGAGCTAAGTTCACATCAACCTGAGCTCATTCATACCTAAACCTATAATGCCAAGACACCATCCAACGAAGGAATGACATTTAATGTCCCATAAGAAAATGTCCATCTCAAGTGAAAAAGCAGGCAGACAACAGGAAAGGTTTGAAATCATTGTATTCCATATGTTCTATGGATAAATAGCAATATTGAAAGTTTGGAAGGGTTAAGTTAGTCACTAATATGAAATCCCAGTTGTTGCAATTTCTGGGAGAGGGGATGTGAACTTGGAGGGGAGTTGTTTGATTCAATGAGAACTGTCAGACCCCAACCCAGGTTTAGTATTTTTAATTATTATTTTAACCGTGATTAGTCTCTAAGCTGGATTAAAGGATGATTAGCTTGGGTTTTTAGTTAGATTAGAATTTTGAATAGCTTTGGGAAATTTTGAGAGCGTTGAGTCAGGTTTGACCAGGTCCGAGGTGACTCGTGTGACGCGTGTTAATGTGGGGATTTGATTTTTTATTTTTGATTTCAAAAAATATTGATTTTGATCTTTTTGAATTTGTTATTTTGATCCCAACAACTTTCATATTCGATTCGTTTCAATTCGAATCCCAGAAATCGCTTTTTTCGAAAAAAAATGGCAAAACAATCTTTTTACATCCAAATCTGTGCATAAATTCCGAAATTTGAAAATCATGAGGAAAATATACTTTTTGAAATTTAGATTTTTCGACGATCATTTTTCTCTTCTTCGTCAACTTCATCTGGGACCCACAAACAATGGTTTTAAGGCCTTGGAGTTTATAGCTGTGGGACCCATGAACCCACTTGAGTTTTAAAAACCCAGCTCACGTTTATCTTCTTTCTTCTTCTTCACTTACATTTTCAGCAACTGAACTAGAGGAAGCTCTTCTCTTCTCCCTTTCTTGTCTTTGCATGTCGCATCTCCTTAGTGCTAAATGGAAATCTGATCACACCATTCTCTTCCTCATCTTCCAAGCTCTACAAGGATACCATTTTTGTGGATTTTCAGCTGGATTCACCCTCTTCTCCAAGCTTTTCTTCTTGTTTGAACCACTTAGAGGTAAGCAATGGCTTCCTCCTTGTACCATTGGACTTATTTGGTCCCTTAGATCTTCTTTATCATGCATGCAAGGAGTCTCATGGAGAGCTCCTTTGTTTTCCAAATTTTTGTGGATTTCGAGTTGGATTTCCCTGGGGCTTTTGGTGTAGGATTGGAGTGTGGCTTTGTAGGAGTGTGATTGATACTCATAGCAACCAAGGCAAGTGAATAGTTCAGTTAATGAGATACATGCAATTTAATTACTCGATTTCTCACAAATTCTGGAATCTAGCTCCTTATTTTATTACTATGTGTTTTCTCTACAATGAGTTAGATTAATTTCGAAAGGCCTTGCTTATGATTTGTGTTTATTTCCTACATATGGATTATGCAAACTATATGGATTTTTCCTTCATTGTTGATTGATGATCATCAGATCTTTTTGGTGAATTGAACTCAATTTGTATCAATTTTTTTTTTAATGTTAGAATGAATGATTATATGGTGGTTGAATGGAGTTTGTTTGTGAGAAGAAGTATGTAAGGAATGGAGCTCAGAAATGGTGGAATGAAGGGAGGAGAGAGAGTACCAGAAGTAGTAGAATTTTCTGCAATGGACTTTGTCACGCCCCCCGAACCCGATTAAAGAATAAATCGGATCCGAGGAGTGAAATTTAGGACTAATTAAAATTTTTGCCCTTTAGGCCCAAGGATTGTAAGTCGCTGTGAGGATATTGCATTTCAAACCTCAAATAATATAAAAATCATGGAATTCATACAATTCGAGGCATATTTAAATATCAAACAATGGATAATAAATTCATTTAATATTTGAAATTGCAAAAGAACAATTAAAGCTATTCAATGAGTTAAATTAATTGCAATGGCCATCCCAATAACTAAGGCCATTAAATAAAAATAAAGTCATTGAAAGAAAGGTCCAACGATGAATAATCAATAAAAGAATAATTAAAATAAAAAACATGTCCCATGTGATCTCTCATATGCCGGGTATGATTACGCTACTCTGCGTCATCAGCACGCCACTCTCGCTCCTCCTATGCTGGTTAGAGATCTTTTTGGATCTCCCCACCTGCTTGCTCCTCATAGTAGTACTCACATGAGGTGTCTGCATACCAAGGAATAGAGTCAACGACATGTTGAGCAATAGATAAGCAAGATATAACGAACATGACATGCATCAATTATAAAAGTAATGATTGGACATAATCAAGTAAATACAAGGAATAATACTAGGCATAAAGCATAAATAAATATCACCCAAAACAATAACAGGAATCCTAACATCAACTACCAATCACCACTATACAAGCAATGCAATGCAAGTAACAAGAGGGAGACTCCGAGGATGTCCTAACCACCTCCCAGGGTACCAGTAACAACCCAATCCGGACTACTGATACCAAAGTCCGACTCCTAGGGGATCCTAGCTCCCGATCCTGGGAGTAGTAGCACGATCCAAGCCCGCTCCCAACTATTCAAAGTCATGGACACCGTCTAAAGCCGACTTCCCACCCCGATGTCCGAATAACCGGCCCATCAATAAATCCCCAAACTACAGTTGGCCATGACATGTAAATGATAATGGAGTGGCACTGACACGAGGGAAAACTAAGACAAGCAAGTCTGGTTAGTTCAATATACATGACATGCTCATAGGGATTATCTCATTCAAGACAATACAAGACAACTCAAACACACGATAATCCCTTACATGCTAGCCAGTCATGTTTATCAATGCATAACACATGGTTCTTACGTTACACTCTGAGTCAGGTCCATATCCTAGCTTTACAAGAATTTATGTTTCATAATTAATTAGATGTATTATGTCAAGAGAGTGTACAAGGAATAATAACAACGGATACAATTAACAAGTCAAGAAGGAATCACAAACCAAACCTAGGCAAGCGGTGCCGTCCATGTATTGTATCTGTTCTAACGGAGTGCATGTGGAAATTGATTCAACAATACTTCTAAGAGAATTCCTTGGTGTACAATCATGTTAAGCACCTATTGAGACAATTCCATACGCATTCGGTTAAACCATGCATACTACATGAATACCTAGACACCCAATCGAAGCACACCAAGCCATGCGCTACGATTTTAATCCCATTAATGGTCTGGTGAGAGTAGGTTCATGGTTTCCATCATCTACGGCCCAACCCTAGGTTACCGGTCCCATTTTCAATAAAACACTAGCTGAAGCAATAATCAAGGTATTTACATCACTTCCCGATCTTCGATCATAACGAAACCAAAACCGTTAGATTCTAAGTCTCAAGGGCTTTCCAACGATATCTAGAACTCCAAATTCCGACGAACGGGTTAAAAGTTATGCCCGTTCGAAGTGAACGTTACTTACTGCATAATGCAGTATCGCTATAGTGAGAATGCATTCTGTATCGGCTCCAGAATAGTAGCAAAGCTCGCTCTAGCGAGGGTTAAGCCCGCTAGAATGAGCCTGCTTGCTGCCTGAGCCTGAGCTGAAGCAAATTTGGCCTATTTCAAGGTATTTTCACTCCCATTCACCTAGGGTCCATCCCCTTCCTTCCTAAGCCTTTCCAAGGCCTGCACCTGCATGAGAAGAGCCTCCATGCTCTCTCTCTCTCTCTCTCTCAATCCACATTCCATTCATTCATCAAATCAACCATCAATTAAGGTCCATTCAGCCCATTTATCCAATTTTAGCATATGTAATTCAATTAACCATGACAAGCTTGGAATTTAGGGAAAATTGATCGGACCTCAAGTGTAGGGTGCGAATGTAGTAATAATCTGGTAAATCCAGGTAGATCCACAGGGAGCAATGCTTTTTAAGAAAATTTTTCAACTTTGACCTATCCTAAATAAACACTAAATTTGGCCTAAATGGAAACTAATTAAATTACAAGAAAATTCCTAAAAACTGAAAATTAACAATTATAACTTTTCAAATAAAAAATAAACCTAAACTAAGTAAAGAAACCTAGCTTATTCAACCATATTCTAACTATAACCTACAAAAGTAACAAACTCATCAAAACAACCAATTTAATATAAGAAAAATCAAAACAAGGTTTCCTAAATTAGATCCTACCTAAATTAGATCCTACTTACCAAAATCAATTTTTATGCAAATGTGAATGATCTATAATGCCCTAAATACTAACAATGTAAATCTAGAAAAGTTTCTAAAAATCTGATGCATGCTGAAAAATTCCAAGTATGAAAACTATTGCGCATGCCCAATTTTGATGGGCTGTATGACTGGCCTAAGATGATATGAACCTAAATGTAATGGCTGGGATCAATACTCTGATGATGCATGAACACAACAAAAAAAGAAGAATCGAAAAAGGACTTAAAACAAAAAAGATATGATCACCTAAAGATGCCTAGTTAAACTGTTTTATGCTGGAAATCAGATTGCAGGCTGTCCAACTGCCCCTGTTTAGGCTGCTATTTTCCCCACTTTCCAAACTTATTTTTCTTTGAAACTCTGGGGTTGTAAAGACTTGTTTTCAAATATTAATTCTGCGAAGTTTCAATGGAAACTAAGATCCTTTTCCTAATTTTCAAGTCGTGCACTTTTGAGAGAAAAACAGCATGAAACTGCTATAACTATGTTGTCTTTTTCACTATTCACGTGTAAGGTCCAAATTTAACCTTTCCAATTAGTCAATAATCTTTTGTTTCCAGCAACCAAACACAATTTTAAATGAAATTCCTAAACCTAATGCTTGAAATGGGTACTTTCCAACCATAGACTATGCAAGTAACAAAAATAGTAAGTTTCTACTAGACATGGAAAGATGCAAGTTGGGGTTTCTAAATCAAGAATTTGCAAATAAAAAATGATTATAATATTAACTTAAAATAAAAACAAAAGGGATGGAAAAAAAATAAAAAGCGAAAAAGATGTATCCAAGATTTAGAAACTAGACGATCATACAAGTATTGAAAATGCGATAATGAAGTCCTCTCTTATCAGAGTAGGAAAAAATTGCAAGTAATTACCTGATGTCTCTCAACTTTTAATCCATTTATTTTATCTTCAAACCCTAGATCTAATCATGTGAAATAATTGTCTCCAATCAAAACACATAAAAGAATCAGAAAAAGAAAATTAAACCACTTACATAAACACACAGAATCAATCCAGGTAGTATCTTTATTCCTTAATCTTTGAGTACAAGAAATTAAAGTTCTTCTCTTCTTTTCATTCTCTCAACATGGCCTCTCAACCTATATCTAAAAGAATTAGAAGAAAGAAGAAGAAGAAGAAGAAGAAGAAAGGGACTTAGAGAGAGAAAGGGGTGGAGTGGAATGGAATGGAGAGAGAGAGAGCCTCCAAGGTTTTTACAGAAGGTGATGCACCTTCATCACCTCTTCATGGGCTGATTTTATCGTGTGTGATGCCTCCGCTTTTGCTAAGAAACTCCTCTCTTTTAGGGACTTGTTTCCTAATGTGTAGAGATTACTTGCTTAGGCCTCAAGCTAGGCTCCACACTTGGAAAGAATTTGACTTTGTGAGGATTTGTTGCTAATTGCAATTTCTTTGAGAACAATCACTTCCTTGTCGAATCCTAAAATCTCTCTCAAAAATTGCAAGTGGTGTGGATGAAAGAAGCTTTCCAAATATTGAGATTTCTTGCAATTCCCGCCTAAAACTGTAGCAGATAACTTCCCGAGGTCATATCTCCCTCAATATAGCTCTGATTTACGCAATCTTGAGCTCCACGGATTTCTACTCGAAAAGAGCTTTCCAATGGTGCCTAGATTGCGCCGATCCAACACTCAGTTTGAGAATTATGCCCATTTTAAGCTGCTACTCCTGAAAAATCTGTGAATAATTGTGCACCAATGGAAGCTTCTATGTTGGCATGCAATGGGGTGTGTGGGACCCATGTTGAACGTCCAAGGCATGCTTATTTGACTCTCCTTTAACCTCTCTTCTCAGATTTCATCAATGTGGGGCCCATGTTGATTTATCTTACAAATTGAAAGAAATAAATTTAACATTAATTACATGTAAGAAAATAAACATGAATCATGCATGGGACCCTACATGCCTAATGATGCACTCAACATGGGTCCCACACACCCCATTGCATGCCAACATTGATAAAGCATAAAAAAAACTAATTTTGGGGTGAAAAATGAGATGAAAAACCTTAATTTTACAGAAGTCATGCAAATTTTGACAAATTCTGACCATTTTCCCAAAAATATCCCCAAATACATGTAATCATGAAATTAAGTGCAATTATATGCAATTAAACCTAATTAAGTTCACAAATGCTAATGAAATGATGACCTAATGACCTGATTTTGTGAACTTATCAAAAATCTAAGCACTGAACTTATCAAAAATCTAAGCAATGAATTAACAAGAAGCAATAATAATACATGCATGCTCAATATATAAAGCAAATTTACTTGCCTCAACCAAGAAGAAGATTAAAGTTGGGAAAAGTTCAAGGAGAAGCCTTCTACCACGAAAAACCACGATCTACCAAGCTCAAAAGCAATCTAACACAAAAAGGAGGAGGAATGGAAGAAAAAGATCAAGAACAACATAAATCTAACCAGAAGAGAAGATGATTGAAAATTGAGAGTGAGATAAATCTTACCAAACTAGGATCAATGGAAAGAGGAGATTGCGAGGAAGAAGATGTGCGATTCGGATCTTCAAGATGATCTCTCCCAAGAGTTCTGGGCTTGAGAAGATGAAGAGGAAGAAGAGGAGGGATGCTGTAGTTTCACTGCAGAGATTAGAAAAGATAGAGATTATGGCAAATCTCTGCTTAAGAAGAAGAGAAGGGGAAAAAGACAAGTTTGCCCTTAAGTGGGTCCGGTAAAGAAATGGACCACTTGAAGGGTTTCTGATAATCGGATCGCGACGAGCGAAGAGACAAAAATGATCAGCGCAGCGAAACCTTTCCAGCGAACCCAAAATCACAACGACTGAAATTTTTTTGAAAAAACACTCAATTTTCCTTAAATTGCAAACTACACCCCTGCTAGAGTCAAACGGACTCGAAATCCCACGAAACTTCGCAGACACTATTCTAACACTAAAAGAAATTCGTTCATTATCTAAACCCACCTAATTATCCAATGATACAATTAATTATAATAATAACAAAATAAACAGGTCAGTGGGCCTGCAGATGGGCCCAACTGACCCAGTAAGGTCGCGGACCTTACATCTCTTACCTCTAAAAAGAACATTTAGTCCCCCAAATGCCTAAACATACCTCATCAGGAAAAAGATAAGGATACACCTTCTGAATCTAATCTTTGAGCTCCCACATAGCTTCCTCTGGGCTGTGATGCTCTCATTGTACCTTAACCCACTGGATGGTCTTGGTACGCAGCACTACCTCTTTTGTGTCAAAGATCTGTGCTGGCCGTTTCACATAGGTTGCATCTGCTTGTAACTGAAGTGGCTCGTGCTGCAACAAGTGAGTAGGATCTAGAATATATTTCCAAAGCATTGAGACATGGAAAATGTCGTGCACACCTGCTAGCTCAGGCGGTAGCACAAGACGGTAAGCCACGTCTCTAATCCTGCTCTTAATCTCAAACGGTCCCACAAACCACTTAGCAAACTTCCCTTTCTGCCCGAATCTAACAACATCTTTCATCGGAGATATCTCCAGGAACACCATATCCCCCACTTGAAATTCTAAAGGTCTCCGCCTCTTATCGGCATAACTCTTCTGACGATCACGTGACTCCTTCATTCTCATCTGAACAATTCTGACTTTCTCCCTTGAATCAACAATCTTGCTATTTGGGAGTGGAGTTTCAGCCATTGCGTCAAGGTGTTATGTTAGCGAACATGTCAGTGTCTGAGCCTACTTTCATTCAAAAAATTAAGGAGACTCAGTTGCAAGATCCAGACTTAGCAAAAATTGTGGAGCACATCTCAGAACGTCCAGATTTCAAAATCGTGGATGGAATATTGAATTTCCGCAATCGACTATGTGTTCCAAATATTGATGACTTAAATAACAAAATCATGACAGAAGCCCATAGCACCAAGTATCCTATATACTCGGGGAGTACAAATGTCACGTCCCCCAAACCTGATTAGAGAAAAAATCGGATCCGGGGAGTGAAATTTAGGACTAATTAAAATTTTTGCCCTTTAGGCCCAAGGATCGTAAATAATATAAAAATCGCGAAATTCATACAATTTGAGGCACATTTGGATATCAATCAATGAATAATAATCTCATTAATATTTAAAGTTAATCAAGGAATTAACGTATTAACAATGGTCATCCCAATAACCAAGGCCATTTAAAAGAACAATGATGTCAATAAATGAAAGGTCCAACGAGAGAATAGGCAATGAAAGAATAAATAAAATCTGAAGCATGTCCCAAGCGTGTCACTCTCTTGCCGGATATGATGATGCTACTCTACGTCATCGGCACGCCACTTTCACTCCTCCTCAGCTGGTTGGAGATCCTCTGAGATCTCCTCAACTAGTAGTCACCTGAGGTGTCTGCACACCAAGGAATAAAGTCAACGACATGTTGAGCAATAGATAAGCAAGATATAACTGAACATGACATACATCAAGTATCAAAATAATGACATGTATAATAACCATGAGAATACAAGAAATCAAAGCTAGGCATAAAGCATGAATAACTAACCATCAGAAACAATAACAGGAATCCTAGCAAAATTAATAATCACCACTATCCATATAATGCAATGCAAGTAACAAGGAAACTCCGAAGATGTATAAGCCATCTCCCGGGGTACCAATAACAATCCAAACCGAACTACTAATACCAAAGTCTGGCTCCAGGGGGATCTAAACTCCCGGTCCTGGGAATAGTATTACGGTCCAAGCCCGCTCCCAACTATTCAACGCCTTGGACGCCGTATAAAGCCGACTGCCCACCCCGATGTCCGAGTAACCGGCCCATCAATAAATCATCAAACTACAGTTGGCCATGACATGCAAATAAAAATAAAGTGGTGCTGACACGAGGGAAAACCAAAACAAGCAAGTGTGGCTAGTTCAACAAACAAGACATGTTCTTAAGGATTATCTTATTCAAGACAATACAAGACAAGTTATCAACTTGATAATCCCTTACTTGCTAGCCAGTCATGTTTATCAATTCATGACACACGGTTCCTACGGTACACCCTAAGTCAGATCCAAGTCCTAATTCTACAAGGATTTATGTTTCCTAATTAATTAGATGTATTGTGCCAAGAGAATGTACAAGGAGCAATAACAACCGATACGATCCATAAATCAAGGAGGATTACAAACCAAACCTAGGCAAGTGGTGTCATCCCTGTATCCTATATGTTCTAATGGAGTACGTGTGAAATTGGATCAACGATGCTTCTAAGGAAATCCCTTGGTGTACAATCATATTAAGCATTTATTGAGACAATTCCACATACATTCGGTTATACCACGCATAATACAAGAATACCTAGACACCCAAATCGAAGCACACCAAGCCACGTGCTACAATTTTAATCCCATTAATGGTCTGGTGAGAATAGGTTCATGGTTTTCAACATCTAAGGCCCAAACCTAGGTTACCAGTCTCATTTTCAATAAAACATTAGCAGAAGCAATAATCAAGGTATTTACATCACTTCCCGATCTCCGATCGTAATGAAACGAAAACCATTAGATTCTACTGCTCAAGGGCTTTCCAATGGTATATTATACATAGAAATCCAACGGTCGGATTAAAAGTTATAAATCTCTGAAGTTTTCAAGTGTTGTCATAAATTTACCCTCCGAACAATCGGATAAAGCTATATGATCAATCAGACAGTACCAGAATGCTGTTAGCTAAGACATGTTTTCTGTCAGATCGATCGGAGAGGCTGACCGATCGATCAGACAGTGAACTGTCTCAATTAACTGGGACAGAAACCCAGTCCGATCAATTGGACAAAGCGTCCGGTTGATCAGCACTGCACTGGAACCCAGAAATTGGGTTTTTCTGCATCCTTTCTCAAGTCATTCCATGGCTAAACCTGCACACACTGAGCCTCCATGCTCTCCATTCATCCTATTCAACATTTCCATCATTTCCAACAAATTAAGCACATCTAAAGGCTACCAATTTAACCATTTAATCCAACCCAAATCCCCAAACCTAATCTAACATGTGAATCCCAAATCAATAACAGAAATAGGCTTGGAATTAAGGTAATCTATCAAGAAAACATAGCCAATCAATAAGAAACATACATACATGATTAATTATATAATGCAAATCTACTTGCCTCAACCAAGAAGAAGATGAAAAAGGGGAAAAGCTTTAGAAGAGGCCTTTTACCACGAAACCCACGAATCTATCCCAACCAAACGTAATCTAACACACAAAGGAGAAGGAATGGACGAAAAGGATCAAGAACAACCTAAATCTAACCAAAAGAGGAGATAATTGAAAAGATGAGGGTGAGGGAAATCTTACCAAACCAAGATCAATGGAAAAAGGAGATTAAGAGGAAGAAGATGTGCGGTTCGAATCTTCAAGATGATCTCTCCCAAGAGTTCTGGGCTTGAGAAGATGAAGAGGAAGGAGAAGGGGGTTGTTGTAGCTTTCGTTGCAGAGATTGAAAAAGATAAAGATGAGGGCAAATTTCTGCTTAAGAAGAAGAGAAGGGGAAAAAGAAAAGTTTGCCCTTAAGTGGGTCCGGTGAAAGAATGGACCACTTGAAGGATTTCTGATCATCGGATCGCGACGAGCTAGATGCAAAAATTATCAATGCGACGAGACCTTTCCAATGAATCCAAAATCACAACGATTGAAATTTTTCAGGAAAAATACTCAATTTTCCCTAAATTGCAAACTACCCCTCGCTAGAGTCAAACGGACTCGGAATCGCACGAAACTTCGTAGACACTATTCTAATGTTAAAAGAAACTCGCTCATAATCTAAACTCACCTAATTATCTAACAATACAATTAATAATAAACAAAATAAACGGGTCAACGGGCCTGCTATTGGGCCCGGTTGACCCAGTAAGGTCGCAGACCTTACAACAAAGATGTACCATAACTTGAAGGGCAGATTCTAGTAGAACAATATGAAAAGAGAAATTGCAGCCTTTGT
Organism: Persea americana; assembly: GCA_029852735.1. NCBI lineage: Eukaryota > Viridiplantae > Streptophyta > Magnoliopsida > Laurales > Lauraceae > Persea > Persea americana. Next base: position 25,245,554 of record CM056816.1, read on the forward strand.
ATCTCGATGCATGTCATGTCTGTTGATAAAGGCAGAACATCAGAAGCCAGCAGGTCTTTTGCAGCCATTCGAGATCCCGCATAGAAATGAGAACGTCTTACAATGGATTTCATCTCAGGATTGGCGATTACAAGCAGAGGCAATAATGCCATATGGGTTATAGTGGACCGTCTGACGAAGTCTGCACATTTCATTCCGTTGAAGACGGAAAAGAAGATGCAAATGCTAGCATTGGCCCAAACGTTTGTTAACGAGATCGCCAGCCGACATGGTCAACCAGACTCCATCACATCGGACAGAGATAGTAGATTTGTCTCGAGATTCTGGAGGACTCTGCATGAATCAATGGGTACCAAACTTCAGTTCAGCACAGCATATCATCTCCAGAGAGATGGTCAGTCAGAGAGGACTATTCAGACATTGGAGGACATGCTGAGAGCATGTGTGCTAGATTTCAAAACTCAGTAGGACGAAAGTCTACCTCTTTGTGAATTTACATATAACAATAGTTACCACTCGAGCATAGGGATGGCACCTTTTGAAGCTCTATACGGCAGAAGATGCAGAACTCCAGTGTGTTGGGAAAAGGTCAGAGAACACAGCTTTCATGGACTGACAATGATTAGCGAGACCAATGAAAAAGTTAAACTTATCTATGAACGCTTGAAAGTTGCGATAAGTCGCAAGAAAAGCTATGCCGATGTTCGAAGGAAGGACCTACAGTTCCAAGTAGGGAATAAGGTATTTTTGAAAGCGTCACCGATTAGAGGAACATTGAGGTTCGATCAGAAAGGAAAATTGTCAGGGAGGTTCATTGGACCGTATGAGATCTTGAGTCGTATTGGTGACGTGGCCTACAGACTCGCCTTACCGCAAGAACTTTCAGGTGTGCATAATGTGTTTCATGCCTCGATATTGAAAAAATATGTTTCAGACCCTTCACATGTGCTAAGACATGAACCATTAGAAATTCGAGAAGATGCCACTTACGTCGAGAAACCGGTCAGGATCATCGATACGAAAGAGCAAGAATTGAGGAACTGGACAATTCATTGGGTAAAAGTGCATTGGGAGAACCACAAACCAGAAGAAGCCCCTTGGGAATTGCATGATCAAGTTCAAAAGAAGTACCTGCACTGGCTACCAAAGGTTAGTGACCATTTGGAGGACCAAATGCCTCTAAGGGGTGGAGGATGTCAGACCCCGGCCCAAGTTTAGTATTTTAAATTATTATTTTAACCGTGATTAGTCTCTAAGCTGGATTAGACGACGATTAGCTTGGGTTTTTAGTTAGATTAGAATTTTGAATAGCTTTGGGAAATTTTGAGAGCGTTGAGTCAGGTTTAACAGGGTCGGGGGTGACCCGTGTGACGCATGTTATTGTGGGGATTTGATTTTTGATTTTTGATTTCGAAAAATATTGATTTTGATCTTTTTGAATTTGTTATTTGTATCCCAACAACTTTCATATTCGATCCGTTTGAATTCGAATCCCAAAAATCGCGTTTTTCGATAAAAAGGGCAAAACAGCCTTTTTACATCCAAATCTGTGCATAAATTTCGAAATTTGAAAATCATGAGAAAAATATACTTTTTGAAAACTATATTTTTCGACGATCATTTTTATTTTCTTCGTCGACTTCATCTGGGACCCACAAACGATGGTTTTAAGGCCTTGAAGTTTATAGATGTGGGACCCATGAACCCACTTGAGTTTTAAAAGTCCAGCTCACGTTTATCTTTTTTCTTCTTCTTCACTTACGTTTTCAGCAGCTGAACTAGAGGAAGCTCTTCTCTTCTCCCCTTCTCGTCTTTGCATGTCCCATCTCCTTAGTGCTAAATGGAAATCCCATCACACCATTCTCTTCCTCATCTTCCAAGCTCTACAAGGGTACCATTTTTGTGGATTTTCAGCTAGATTCACCCTCTTCTCCAAGCTTCTCTTTTTGTTTGAACCACTTAGAGGTAAGCAATGGCTTCCTCCTTGTACCATTGGGTTTATTTGGTCCCTTGGATCTTCTTTATCATGCATGCAAGGAGTCTCATGGAGAGCTCCTTTGTTTTCCAAATTTTTGTGGATTTTGAGCTAGATTTCCTTGGGGCTTTTGGTGTAGGATTGGAGTATGGCTTTGTAGGAGTGTGATTGATACTCATAGCAACTAAGGCAAGTGAATAGTTCACTTAATGAGATACATACAATTTAATTACTTGATTTCTCAAAAATTCTGGAATCTAGCTCCTTCTTTTATTACTATGTGTTTTCTCTACAATGAGTTAGATTAATTTCAAAAGGCCTTGCTTATGATTTGTGTTTATTTCCTACATATGGATTATGCGAACTATGTGGATTTTTCCTTCACTATTGATGGATGATCATCAGATCTGTTCGGTGAATTGAACTCAATTTGTATCAGATTTTTTTGAATGTTAGAATGAATGATTATATGGTGGTTGAATGGAGTTTGTTTGTGAGAAGAAGTATGTATGGAATGGAGCTCAGAAATGGTGGAAATGAAGGGAGGAGAGAGAGTGCCAGAAGTAGCAAAATTTTCTGCAATGGGCGTACAGCCAGTGGGCTGTCCGCTCGAGCGGACCTGATGGTCGCTCGAGCGAACAGGCCACTGTCTGTTGAAATATAAGGTAGAAACTCATTCGCTCGAGCGAACTTTGTGTCAGCTCGAGCAAAAGAGTTGCTAGAACGCCTCGCTCGAGCGAACATGGTACTGTCTAACGAGAATAGGAGACAGAAGCTCATCCGCTCGAGCGAGCTTCTTGCTAGCTCGAGCTAAGGAGTTTTTGAGAGGATTCGCTCGAGCGAACCTTCATCCGCTTGAGCGAAGTTGTGCTCAGTCCTGGGAATAGTTCATGTACTTGTTGTGGACTGATTTGAAGTGGAGACTTCCTCTAAATACCCTGAAATGATGGATGATGGAAATGTGGACCCCGAATACTATGTTTTATAGAATTCAAATGAGATAGAAGGGATGTATGATATTGAATTTAACGGGAAATATTGTAAGCCTCAATGTATACTTTTGTCTACAATACCGGAGATCTTCTGAGACACCAAACCATTTATTTATAAACCGACAATGGGACACTAAGTATGTGATGAGATGACTCTCGGTAAGCCAGTCAACCACTTATCACCCCGTTTTAGGCTAACAAATTTATATAATTTCTTATAAATCATTTTGATATAAATTTGAGTGGTTCACCACGTTTGAAAAACATTGATAAGGCTACTCATCTGATTTGTTCTGAAATTGTCCGATTGTTCTGATATAGAGTAGTCCTTTCATCGGTTTGAATTGTGTTTAGTAATTTGAATGGTATCATTTTGGATTTGAATTGGCACCACTAAGCTTGGGTTACTTTGTCGGGCTAATCACCGGTCTTAGGATCCTCAAATACTTTGCCAACTGCAGTTTGGACCCTCTGTCTGTTTGCTCCGGCCATGGCGATAGTTTCTGTCTGTTCCGGCCATCTCATATGGCAACGGTTTTGCACCGGCCATTTTGCATGGCAACGGTTCTGTTCCGGCGTATGACAACGATTTCTGTTTGTTTGCTCTTGCTACTTCGGTAACAGGAGAATATAGCTAAATGTGGATTGCCAATACTTTAATTAATTATTAGTCAATTTGAAATGTTTTAATATAAATTTTCTTTTTATACAAGAATTGCTATTTTGACTAGTCTTTAGATTTATGTTTCTTTTAAATGCACCTTATGATTTTAAATATGATATTGATAAAACTTGTATATATTATCTGTTTTATTCACCTGCCAGACCGTCGTGTCTGATACTCTTTTGTTTGGTACCAGATGTTGAACCCACAGACATTAAGGCGAAGCGCGCGGTTGAGGCGGTAAAACCGCAGTTGGAATGCGAGTGGCAGCCCAACGATGTCATGTAGACGTCGTGTTGGGATATGGGTCTGGATAACATTTTGGGGAATGATGTTTAATTTGGGAACTTTATTTATGTCTTTGTTGGCTTTTGTTGGGATGTAAAACTTTATGCACTTTTGTTTGATCCTCTCAACTTAAACTAACTTCGGGTTTATGCTATGAATATATTTCTCTTTTTTATGCAAATCTTGCTTATCTATCATTATGTTTCCTCGGATTTTGTTTTGCTACATACTTCCGCACATTGCTATTTGTTGTAAATTGATTAATTGGTTGTGATGGATCGTCTGGAATGCTCACCGCGAAATCCTGTGGGAAAATGATTAGCATGTGTGGGCGGAATTTTTTCTAACTCGCCACGCCGCGACCCCGGATTAAAGACTTAATTATCAGGACCTCGGTCCGGGGGTGTGACAAGAACTCTGAGAAGTTCAAGTCAGACTAATCAACTTTGGTTTCTTTTAAAACCATGGATGACAAAAATACATATGCATGCATGTATGTGTGTATATATATATATATTTTTTCCTTACAAGCATTATAACATATACTTAATATGCATATTTAAATCTCATATTACATACAACATAAACTAAATCAATGGAAATCAATCAAACACTACATGGATGGAATGCATACCAGAATAGAGATTGATGTGGAAGTAGCAGCCAAATGAAACCCAAATCTGAGATCAATACCCTAAGTTTGTACCTCAATCCCCAAACCAACACCCAAATCTAAAATCAGTACATCAATCTCCAACCCAAAACCCAATAATGAGATCAATGGTCTAAGTTACTACCTCAATCTAAAGTTACCCACATGGAATTTGATCAACAACAAGAGAATACGAAAAGTGTTCTGTATCATGGTGTCTTTGTGCCTACGACTTCGCTTATGCGCACACAAAGAAAAATTCAAAAAACACAAAATTGTTGCTTCAAGAAGTGGGAGGCTATTTTTTGAAAGAATTCATGTGTTTGTTCTGTCTGAAAAGTTTATTAATAGGAGAGAGTTTTGTAATACACACCTGAACCTTAGCTCCCAGAACACTTGTTAAAATCCCAGGAAATCAGATACTCAAGTAAAATGTATGCGAAAAAAAAAAAGTAAAAAATCAAGCCATTTTCATCAAAATAATCTCAAAAACGCCCATGTCTTCAACTAAAACAACAAAACCAAAAATATAAAAGCCCCAAAATTCCATACCTTAGAGTTCTCTTTCCAGAATGCAATTGAGATCTTGTCACGCCGAGAACTAAGGATAGAATATATTTTCTTGACAAAATGTCGCACATCAAACTCCTTCGGAAGCGTCTACTCAAGACAATTGGGTGTCATATGAACAACAGTTACATAGCCCACGAAGGGCGGGAAAAAGCCCCAACACTTGGTGATATGGTAGCAAAATTCGAACACTTGTATGCTCTCTGATTTTGATTTTAAACGCTAAATCATATCACACAAAAACCCTAAATCATAAGTCACATAGAAATGAGACCCTGAATCATAAGTCACAAAACCCCTAAAACTTGTAGAGAGAGATCAAGAGAAAGTACATGTCTATCTTCGTCTTCTTCTCCAGATTTCTTCTCCTCCGTCTTTTCTTCTTTGTAAGACTTGGTTTCTTTTCTTCTCTGGATTTTTCCTCCGCATCTTCTCTCGCGTTTGGGATTCTGAAACAGGAGCGAGAATGGAGAAAGAATAAAAGGAATGAAGGAGATGGGTTGCGAGAAGAGGGAGTGAGAGATCCACAAAACGAAATGAAAAACTTAGAAACTGGCAACGAGAGAATGCGATTAGAAAAATGGTGGAGGTCTCAAATGGCACAAGGAGAAAGGGGAAGGGGGAATTACCGCGCGCAGGGAACATTTGTGAAAACAAAAGGCGCGATGAAATTTTTTGAGAAGCGATTTTTACGGTCCGATGAGGGGCGGATTTTTTCTTTGGAACTGTTATAACTTAAAAGCCTGTCTATGTGCTGTGGCCCGTCCCAGCCTGGCCAATGGTCGGGCATGCTGGGCCGTGGGTTGTGCTGGGCCTGGCCCCAATTGTCAATAAGACATGGGACTACTATAATAAATCACATGTGTATGGTCCCACCTTCCTAGAAAAGTGTAAAAATGGTACCATGAGAGAGGCGGGGATCAAGAGAGACAAAAGAATACATTTATGAGAGAGGGACCACAGTGCGTCGTGCGCCGTACACCAATGTCCATGCTAGAGAGGAAGATCAAGAGAGAGGGAGACAATTGAGGATTAGGGTAGATTTGGAGAAAGCATAGATTGGGATTTTTATTAGGTTTTTAAGTGGCGCTTGCGGGCTCAGAATACAGGCCTTATTTGTTTTTTTCAATTTGGGTGGGGGCTTTCCTTATATGTAGGTCCGACCCTCGATGAATATTCAAAGCTGTTCAAAATGAGCACAACATATATTTATAAGGTATCATCAAACCTCATTTTGAATGGAGGTTATCTCACTGCACGATTGAAAACAAAAACAAAAAAAAAAGAAAAAAAGTTAATAAAGCAACATTTTTTAGCCTTGTTTTTTTGTGTGGTCAATCTTACGGTAAGCCCGACTCAATTCTAAACAAAAAAACTAGGATACCCTACAAATAAGTAAGTTGATCATTTTGAACGACTCTGATTATCCATATATGGGCACGAGTGGGCCCCACCCAAAAACGCTCCCAGCATATTCCTCTAGAAGCCATTGCGATTACGCCTCAAAAGTTTCTTTTTTAAAAAAACATGAAAGAGGCAGAGGATTAGGAATAAATCAAAGCGTTGAAAATGGAGTGCTTAGGTTATTTTAGCAAGTGTTGGCAATAGTACAGATAAAAAGTCTGAGCTTTCCCAACGCACACTTGTGCATTGCTAGTGGGCAAAATAATTGCCAACGCATTATTGCATCAGCCATTAAGAAAGCATGCATTAGAAAAACTTTTCCTCTCTTTTGGGGGAAATTTTTGTTGACACCAATGTGTTTTCAACAGTTTTTGCCAACGCAGTCCTAATATGTGTCGGCAAATAGCGTCGGTGGATGGGATTTTGCAGACGTAAATCAAGCTTTGGCAATGGTGCGGGTAAAAAGTCAGAGCTTTCTCAACACACACCCTTGCGTCGTTTGTAGGCAAAGTAATTGCCAGTGCATTATTGCATCGCCATTTGAAAACACGCATTGGCAAAAGTTTTCCTTTCTTTTAAGGGAAACTTTTATTGGCGCCAACGTGTTTTCCACAGCTTTTGCGAACGTGGTCTTACTTAAATCGGTAAAAGTAGCAATTCTCTGTAACTTTTGCCAATGCAGTCCAAAAATGCGTCGGAAATAAGACTTTTTGCCAACACAAATTTTCACTGCATCGGCAAATAGTGTTGGGAAAGGTGCAGTTTGTTGTAGTGACTTTACTTTATCACACTTTACCATGATTTTATGTGGTAAAGAAAAAGTGACTTATAGTAAAGTTTGTGGTATAAAAGTGGTGGCTGGACTTTACTTTACTGCACCATTTCATCTTAACTTGGTAAAGCGAGAGAAGGTCCCATAAGTTAATGCATGTTTATTTAAATATTTGGTAAAGTAAAAGTAAATGTCACACTATGGTAAAAGGTGAGGTAAAGTAAATTAAGATAAAGTGTGTTCTAGTAAAGTAAAGTAGGGAGAAAGAGTGTGTGCGGTAAAGTAGTTACCTTTTATATTGACTTTACTTTGTCACACTTTACCAAACAACTATTATAACATGTATCACTTACCAAACAACTCAATTTAAAATATGTTACATTCTTCAAAAAGTGCTAAACAATAAAATTAATATAACAATATTTAAATACTACACTATTTTATTCTGTACACAATATATAAGTCTAATAATTTTTATTTTGTAAACATCAAACAGGTCCTTAGAGTTTACCATCTATATGAGAATATTAAATGATTCATATTATGAATTGGGGACCCACAAAAGTCTAAAACATCAGATTTGTAGGGTTTTTTTTTTCGCCGTCTGCATATTCTTCGAGATATATGAATATTTAAGATAAGAAGCAGATTATCTTGTGGTTTATTTTCAATTTAATAAAAACTTCAAATGGTTTTTATTGCAATTTTGGAGCCCACGTGATTATAAAAAATGAGTCAAATAAATAAAAGGTGGTTGATGGGTTTGATCCCATCGGCCATTGCAGGTGGTAAATGTGTAAGCGTCTCTGTTAGGTTTAAGCCATGTATTGGTTTCACACTTCTTGTTTTAATGTTAAAATTATTCCATCTACATACCAAAATTTATGCATGTGCAAATGAGTGCAAACAAATATTTTCATAGATAATGTCGTACGTATAACATTAGGAACCATATTGAAAAGCTTAGATTCGCAAGTGTGGCCAAGCATATTAGAATCATTAGGCATATATGACTGCAACCATACATTTGCTTGTAGAATGATAGAGGCAAATTGAAAAGCTTCAATTAATTAAGATAATTCAGTTGGTGAGGCACCTCCCTTGCACAGTAACAAGTAGGAATCAATCTCTGACTATAGCACTGATGATGATGGACTTATGTGTGTGTGAGTAATTACCTCACAAAAAAAGGAAGGAAAAACTTCAGAATTTTAGAACTTAACCATACATCGAGACTGGATTTGGAACCATTAACTTCGAAATAATCCAACTATATTACATTTAACTTCAAAATAATCCAACTATATTACATTTTCATATTTACCATACCAAAAGAATACTAGAACAACGGTAGATCTTATGTTGATCAGCTTTAATGAGTAATGCTGGCTATAGAGCCATACTTGGAAAGTGAGCATTTCCACTAAATTGTTGTCAATACAGGATCTGCATTTTCATGGAGTTCCAGCATCAATCTCACGCATTCCTACTACCATGAAAACAGCAGAAAAATCAAATTATTTCAGAAATTACTATTAATCATATTAATGTGGGACATATTAAAATTTTTTATCTCTTTTTTTTTTCTGAAAAAAGAAGCATACTTTAAGGGCATACTTACTGGTCTTCTGAGTTGCACAAGAGCGTTTTGTTCCTTGATGGAGACCTTAATTAGGATCCATCTTTCTGTGTAGACTACTGCTCCAGATAGAAGTGGGTGTGGGATTTTTTTATCATTATTATTATTTTATGTAGAAGATGGTGGGAATTGATAATCTGGTATTCCACCAAACCCTCTCACTCCACCAGGTAGAAAGTCGCCATCTCTAACTGCCCAAACCAGTGTTCTGAAAGTCAACTATCTAAAGTTCTCAAAAATCAACAAAGCACTCCACATACAGGTCATTAATGTCATATCTTGGGATCAGATTCTGCTGCTCTGGGGAACCTTCATGTAAATACAAAACGAGTTGAAAAAGGCATTTTGAACTTTGGAGTATTTAACATTGACTTCTGACAATACCCACAACAATAAAATGCCAAGGATCGTCATTCAACAAAGTTTATTCCTTCTATTTTGCTTTTACATGAAAATCTTCATCCTCTGGCAGAAACAATATTTTTGGTGGTCAGAGGGCCCCAAAGTAGAGTCTAATAGCTGTCTGCTTGGATGGATGAATCATGAATGAATGGATGGATGGATGACATTGTTCGCTCATCAGAACAAGGTAATTTGGCCAAAAATTGTATAACATTGTAAAAAATTAATTTAATCATAAAGAACCTGCCTCACCGTTTTCAAGGCATCCTCTCTAGTGAAATCTGCACCTAAGATGAAAATCAACTCACTCAGCAAGGGAACCTAAACTATTTTTGTTTGCGTACGTGGATCATCCCAACAACCCCAGCCAGATGTAGGTTTCTTCTCATCAGTCATCACGCATTGGTGCGAGAGATGTATCTTTCTATGAAATTAATAGATAGGAAAAGCATCCCATGCTTTAATTCAAACCTATGGTGTACCTAAAAGGCAATTAACCACCACTCACCGTAAAAATATCCAATTCAAATATTCACCATCAGCATCATCATCATCTGATCATCAAGACCCTTATCAAATCAAGTAGGGTTGGTTAAATGGGTTCAACTCTTGCTCAACACTAAGGGAGTGTTTATGCTTCGCCAATGTGTTTCCTCTTCCGTCCAACTGCAACTCTGGCCTCACCAGGTCGGACTGCCTTATCCCCTCTAGGTTGGAATCAAAAGGTAGTTAGAGCGAGTTTTACCCTTTTCCGTCACTGCACCAAACCTCGTCAAGGAAGGCGCACTAAATTTCTCCGACCCTATTCATGGATAATTTGGCTGCACAAACGCCCTCTAAAAGAAGAAATCTCTGCCAAGACTAATGACGAAGGAAACACTCTAAAATGCTACAAAGTTTTAAAACTCTCTCTCTCTCTCTCTCTCTCTCTCTCTCTCTCACTCTCACTCTCTCTCAATTATCCTACACTATAAAATATCAGAGGGAATAAGAAGAAAAATTAGTTTGAAGGTGATTAAAATGTCGCATACTTCAATCGGCCCATTAATGAATATTAAGTGAGGGCAACTTGATTTCAAAACTGAAGCTCAATTTGACACAATTTGCAAACCTGGTTTCAATTTGGTTATTGCTATTATTAGATTGGACAGTTAATACAGTTTGATACACAGTTCTGTTATTAGTTTGGATTCTTAGTTTTTATATATATATATATATATTTATACACACGCACACTCTTATGGACATCAATTTTGATACAGCCTCTTCACTTTCATTATTTTGGATTACTAGGTGGGGCCCACTTCGGAATACGCATAATGCATGGTCTGGATATGCTATGTACAAGTAAATATTCCTGCTATTATAGGATTGATATATTATGCAATAAGACTTATAATAATAACGATTTTATCTAGTATAATTTCAATAGCTATATAGCTCTAATCATAAGGCTGATATCTATCTGGTTTGGCATGTAATCTGTCAAAATGCGTTGGAATAGCTACAATGTAAGCAGTGGAGGAATAAACTTTGAACATTCAAATATCATCAACCAATTCCATGGGTCTTGGAATCTGATATTCTATGGAAGGCAATGGATAATCGACTTCTTCTTTCCTCACACAAGTTTCTTTCACAACATGACCTTCGACATCAGTGCCAACTTCTTTGGGCTCAATGACAGCACCAGGCCCGGCTTGGTAAGAGTACCAGCCACCCTCAGCTAGGTGACAGCACCAGCTATTATGCGGTAGCAGAACTAACACTCGGCGGTACGATTAGTTATGGAGCCAGATATACTACCACTAGAGATGTTCAAAGCCTAGAATGTCCAAAGGCATTAATCTTGGTGTCCAAGAATACCTCAGGTTGAAGAACCAGGGCAGCTTTCTTACGTCAAGCCATTATACAAGACATCGACTTTGGCGCTTAGGGACACCTTGGGTTGGAGAACCGAAGTGGGTTCCTTCGTCAAATCTGCTAAGATGTGGATGCAAGTTGATGGAACTCCGATTACGGAACCGAGCTCATCTACTTAACAGCTAAAAGTTCGCTTTCAGGCTTACAAGGAGTTTGGTTACCGAGACCAACTACTTGGCGAAAAATTGACACATCATACAACCATTCCATCAGACTATCATACTAGCGTTGAAGAAAGGATTTTCAGCCAGGGAATGAGAAAAAGATCGTTCCAATGATAAAGATTTTTGTTATATCGTCATAAAAAACAAAATGCAATGGAGGAAATAAAACGGGGTACAAAAATCAAGGGCCTACAGCCTTTGCGTTACAATCTATCCCCCGAGGGGCCTCGTCTTCGAGGTCGTTGGGGTAGCTTCGGAGGTGGTGACTTCGGAGGTGGCCAGGAGGGCTTCAGGTGCTACATCCGCCACTGGAGGAACTTCGGGGGGCACCTCAGGGTCAACAGGCGCGGCAGCAGGGGCTTCATGCACAGCGCTCGCCGCTGGAGGAGCTCCAGAGGATGGGCCTGGGGCAGTAGACGGATCGGTGATAGAAAGGAGGGCCGAGCCCGAAGTGGGAAACTTGGGAGGATTCCTGAAAGCAAGATCATCCCTAGGAACCCCGACCCTCCTCAAGGCGGCCTTCCATCCAAGCTCCCAGGCTCGGTCTCAGATCCCCTTCATCTGAGCCTTATAGTCCGCAGTCAATTCCCGCATCCCTTCTTCCATAGCAGCTTCGAACTCGGCCCCGCACTTCTCTTCGAGTTTGGTCTTCTGCTTCGCCAAAGCAAACATGTTCAGCCGCCTTCTCCTCCAAGGCAGTTTCCAGCTTGGTCCTTGCCTGATTCCTCTGGGTGACTAGCAGGGTATTAGCCCTGTGTGTGGACTCCATATCCTCTTCCAGCCATTCCACCTCGGCCTAAGCTTTCTCGAGGTCAGCGAAAAAGCTGGAGCTCTGGATCGCCGCCTCCTTCGCTTCCTCTCTAAACTGCCCCACTTCGACTTGAGCCTTCTCCAGGTCGGCGACAAGACCAGCGTTCTTGCTCGTCGCCTCCTTTAGCAGCCCGTCCTTGGCTTCCAAGGCTTTCTGCAGCTTCTCCTTTTTAGCTGCCCACTCGGCTGCCCTGGCCTCCGCTCTCTCCGACCTCACCATGCCGACCTAGCATTTTTGGATCACTTGCGGAAGAAAAACAAGCGTAAAAAAACAGACGCTGAAACCAAATACTTTGTGAAGGACTTATACCAGATATTTACCACGACTACCGACCGCATTGTTGAGACCAGCAGCAACGCGTCATCCATCGTATCCCACCTTTCCATGTCCACAGGGAAGGTGCAAGCTCACCCCAGCGCGGCGACCACATGAGCGTTGATGCCCGCACGATCCATCACGGCAACGGCCTCCCCAGCACATCCTCGATGTCCAGTCTCCATGTGACCAGCGGAGGGGACGAGGGTGTTTCCTCAGTAGGCGGTGTCGATGAAGGACCGGGAGGGACCTCAACCCTAGGCCTCTTCTTTGGTTGTCCTTCCTCCGTGATCTCGGCTGAGCGTTCGCGACCTCCTGCCCTCGAAGAAAATCCGGGAGGCGAGTCATCGATGACAATGGCCGCCGGAGACAAGGGGCATGGGGGATCCCGGTAGCAGCAACAGAGACAGAGGTGACCTCGGCGGCAGTTGCAGCAGCGATGGAGGCAACCTCGGCGACAGCTGCACGGCAGGGGCGACCTTGGCAGCGACAGCAGCAGAAGGAGGTGGCAAAGCCGGAGCATCGCCAGCAGGACGGGGGGCATCCAGGGCCTCATCCCTGACGTCCCCGAAAGCCAAGTCTGACAGGTTCTTCGCCACGAAGCGCTATCGACACCGGCGCAACATTCTATCTTCTTCTTCCGAACCGGAAGATGCTACAACTCTCCTTCTCTGCTGTGAAGAAGTCCCGGCCTCAACTGCAGCTGTCTCGGCAGGTTCTGAGTCCAAGTGTGACGCTGAAGCACAGTCACCAGACTCGACCAGACGCCCAGTGGGAATTGCAACTATCACTTGCTCCGCACTGGTGCCTTTTCCGGACAGCAGGGAATTTATCCCGGTCACCCTCCTCTTGGTGTTGAAGGAGCGGTATCTCGGCACGTACCCCATCAATGACCAAGCATCTCGAGTATTATGCCCGCGATAATTTCTAACAAGTTCTAACCAAGCAGTGTTTCTCGCCCAGCCGTTTCTTTGGACTAACTATCTTCTCTGGCGAAAATCTACACAACAAAAGAGACATTAGTCCGGCAGGTATAAGACAGAAAAGGAAGGAAAACCGAAAGATCTCGGCCTTTATTTGGAGGGGTCCCCAGGCGACGAGGAATCCGGAGTGATCTCAACGCCTCCGATTCATCGAACTCCCATTCTCCCTTGACGAAAACTCAATCGTCTCCTGCATACCGGTAGGAGTCTTCCAGCGCGGTGACAAAGCCGGCCCAATCGGTTCTTATCCGGAGGTAATAGGTGTTCCCTTCCTCGGATTCACAGAGGTCGTACACGTCCTCAATGTCCGACACACCGAGGCCAATCCCTAGGATCCTGTTCAGCTCTACTACCCCCATGATGATTTTGTAGTCGTTCGGCATTAACTGGCAAAGGGTGAGCTCCCACTCCTTGAGGCAGTCCTTGAGGAGTGGGTGAAGGGGGAACCGGACCCTGCCTTCGACCACGGTCACCAGCCAAAACGGCTTCCAGCCGTTGGTATAAACGAGGCCGTCAAAGGGGCTCTCAAGGTCGTTCAACCTAACTTCTACGTTGGCTGGAACCCCGTATTGAGCTCTAAAAGCAGCTATGGCATGTTCGCCTTCTAGCAAGTATCTATAAACCCCCATTTTTACCTAGAAAAGAGAAGAAAGAAAAAAAAAAACCCTAGGAAGGGGGATGCGCGCAGGAAAGCGACTTACGGACGAGAGAAAAGAGCTTGAAAAAAGACAGTGGTGACTTATAAGCAGCAAGTTGCTCTTCAACAGCGAGAAGAACTCCAATAGATGCAGAGGAAATAAAGGACAAGATGAAGAAGACACCCTGATTTATAAGGATTTGAGGCGCCTTTTCGACTTTCAAAAACTGTTTTTATGAGGCGTCACCTCGAGCAACCCTAATGTCCCTTCGAAACGATTGCGTGACAGCCAAAGAGGCTACGCGTGGCACTAGTAGCGCATTCCTCGAAGACTATTAAATGCCTCGGGCAGACGAAGGGGCACATCTTGATAAGGACTGGACATCAGCGCCCGTCATCAGGATAAGGAGGAACTCCCCCTTCGAACCGAGACTCTGCCATCATGGTAATCTTTTCCAGTATTTCGGCAACCATCTTCGAGCTCAATAGCAGTACCAGCTAGGCAATATCACTTAGCTTCCGACCTCCGCAAAGTTTGAGAACTCTCAGAGGCCAAAAGCTAGGGGGCAATTGTGTGGATAAAATACCGTAATACTGAGATTAAGGAGAACTACGGTAATAGCATTAGTTGCTTACCTCGATCTCGGTAAACACTCAGCAGCTCGCAGCTTGGTGAAGAGTGCCAGCTCAACGGGTATCAGCTCAGTAAGGAGTGTCAGCTCAAGTGTTGTCCACTCAACAGCTCGGCAGCTCGGTGAGAGTGCCAGCTCAACGGGTATCAGCTCGGCAGCTCGGCGTGAGTGCCAGCTCAGCAAGGTACTAGCTCAGCAAGACTACCCCTAGCATCGGTAAAAGTACTAAGGTCCGGGAGTGGGCCATCATACTCCTATGAAAAGTACGGGCGTGCTCTGATAGATAGGGTGGCTCATTTATGACGATAAGAAATTAACTTTATCATCACATCACGTCAGCTGTCCTACAACATGGAAGCTTTTGATGTGATGTACCCTTTTTACCTACTGCTGGGTGTCAGGGTAAGGCCCGATGGGACCTTACCCCACCTACCCCCACTCACAAAGAGAATGAACGAGGAATCATCTACAAATACACATGGGATCATCTAGGGCTGTCAAAATGTCGCACGACCTGTTAACACAATACAAACCCACACGATATTAACGGGTTTGGGTCACCCCTTAATGGGTTCAGGTCGTTAATGGGTCGGACCCGTTAACCCGTTAAATTAATGGGTCGTTAACGAATAAACCCGGTAACCTATTACGACCCGATACAACCCGCCAAAAAGCCATGCTGCCAAGTGTGCATCACATTACCATGCAAAAAATCAAAGTGTGAGTGACATGACTTTTGTTCAGTGGAAGTTGCACTTAATCAGAAGAGATATAACATTTACTTAGAAAATGGGCCTAGCCTCAAAACATAAAATATCACTCCATGATTTAGAAAAGAGATACTTTTTAAGTGTAATGAATATTGTTGTCAAAATGAACGGGTTAATGGGTCGTGTTGTATGACCCGTTAAATAAACGAATTGGGTTCGTGTTTGGTTTTTTGATCCGTTTTCTTAATGGATCGTGTTTGGGTTGAGGTGATTCTAACTCGAATTCGTTTGACCCGCAAGCCGAATTCGTTAACACGACCCGATTGACAGCCCTAGGATCATCCCCATGAAGGTACGCAACATACAATATCCAAACCCTTGCTCCAACTCTCCTCTCTTCTCCATTCTCCTCCTGCTTAGTTTCCAGAACTAACTCAGGCATCGGAGTGCCTTCGGCTGACGGCAGCCAGGGCCTCTGGCCCAGTCTCTCTTCCTTCCCTTTCAGGTCATCGGCGTTCGGTCTTTCCCGATTAACAAGTTCTACTTCTTCCTAATTAAGTGGGTGTCGTGTTTTCACCACCTACAACTAGGAAATCAAGTTTTCAAGCCTTTATTCATCATGGATCTCAAGGGATTGTGAAAGAATTTGAAACATTGGATTCAAACTAGCCTATTTCAAATAGTAATTTTAGTTATTATACCAAATAGTCTATTTGTTTAACATCTATTTCATGCATATCTATGTCATACGGATCTGTTCCATACAAATCTATTTCATATATATAAGATTTACCATATAGGGCCTAAGTATTACTTAGAAAAAATAGCGCTTTTGGATGCCATCCTAAACCTTACATTGGGCGGATTTGATGTCACTTCAAATCATAATATAATATAAGAGCTATTTTTAAAAATTTTACCAAAAATACTAAATTGTAAATTAGAACTTGAAAACTAGAAATTCTTATTTTAGACCTAAATCTGGTTAGCTCTTATTAATTACACAAGGGTTTCCAAACATCATGTAAGTCTTTTACTTCTCTATTTAAAGCTATTCCTCTGGGAGAAGTGCCCATCAACATAGACACTCTCTAAGAATGGCCACTTACCTCACTGATAAGTGGCGGCAATTTTCACTTGGTTGTAGATGGTTCAAAGCTTGGGTATGCCACCTTTTTCCGCTTGTGGGTGCTTCTTTATCACTTGTGTGGGCCTTTTTGCCGCATGTACGGGCAATCTTTCCTTGTGTGTGCAGGCCCTCTCGACATAATATAAGAAAATGCTTTGGGAAATAAATTAAAATTTTAAATAATTAAAATAAATAAATATGAAGTTCTAATAATAAAAAATTTATAGATTTTTGTTTTCTCCCACTTTATCCAGATCTTGTTGATTTTCCAGCTACATATACGATTATCTCAATATTTAAAAATATTATAATTTGTGATAAATCAAATGGACCTAACTTCATCGAACCAACTAAAAGTAGTGGACAAAAAGGACCTAAGCCCATCGTCTGTACATATTCAGATGTGCTCAACCCGGCGTCCTAAAGCCCTTTCCAAAACACTTTGTTTTTTAAACCTTTCAAACTCCATCAGAAATTCTTTAGCGAAAAAAAAAAAAAAGAAACTCCATCAAAAGTTCCTTCTCAGAAACACTCAATATTCCTTGGTGTTTGAATGTAACCTAAGAAACACTAATTCCTTCTCAGAAATATACATATTGATCTCATCACATCAGCAATATAAACATATTAATCTTCTCTCATGAGTCATGACAGCTTCATTTTTCCCATTTTTATAAAGCACACCAGTGGAGCAATCACATCCAAAGCACATGGCAGAGGTTGTTGCATTTAAGTTGTAACAATTTCTCTGATATCCCATGTATGGTTTTAAAACCCAAACCTTTTTCACCAAAAAGTTAAAAATAATACCGGGAGGTCCGGGACCTTAGTTCATGGTTTCGGCTATGGATGGCAATGGGTCCAGTTTCCTAACGGGTTGGGCTAAAACCAAAACCATCCCACCTACCTAGCTCATAAAAGAACCTAATAATAAAAGATTAATTATATATATTCTTTCTTCTTTCTTCTGTTTATCAGCAAAAAAAAAAAAGATTTATTCTTTTTTTAAAATCTGTTAGAAAACATCTGAAGTAGTAGCAAAAAGCATGGAGGATTCATATTGTTGGGGAAGAGGATCCCCTCTTTGGTCCAAATAGGGAAACCTTATTTGGACCAACCGGGGGGTGCCACATGGTGGGGAAAGGTCCAATCAACACATCCCATCTTCTCCTTAAAAAAACAAAAAAAAATTGCCCCCCATGTGGCACCCCCTGGTTGGTCCAAATAGGGTTTCCTGTTTGGTCCAAACAGGGGATCCTCTTCTCATTGTTGGATGCTCCTGAAGTGATAGAAGCTATTAATGGAGTGGAGAATTGGTCCATTCCTCTTCGGATTGGACATCGACAGTTTTGTTTTGCATTTTGATAAAGTTTGTTTTAGTCAGATTTCTAGGGATCTTAATGTTGAAGCCCATGAGGCTGCTAGATTTGGTACCTGTCTCTCAAGGCTTTGGTGTGGCTATGTCCTTTCGCATAATGGTTGTCCGGATCCCTGCCCAGTGTGTTGTTGTCTAGATGTTTCTTAATTGCTTAATTTGTTGGGTTAATGAAAGTTTTCTTTTACGAAAAAGGCAAAAAAAAAAAAAAAAAAAAAGTGCAAGACAAGGCGAGATGGCCTAACCCTAAACCAACTATAAATCCATATTCGCAACAAACTAGAACGCCAATTGCCAAACTCGACCATATATAACCAGATTAGGTCAACTTTTTTTCTTTTTTTTTGTTAAAAAAAAGAAAAGAAAAAAGATCGATAAGAAGCTCAAAGCCCTTCAAAATCCATTTTTTCCCACCATCGCTTTCAGGGGGATAGAGGATCACATGCTTTAGCCTCCTTGAACGAGTTTGAGAGCATGAGCTTTAGCGGTCCTTGCATAAGTTTTCATTTCTAAAATTAGCATCCAAAAGACTATTGAGTGGTGTTGGCACCTTGGTTACACACGTAAGTTTCCGTGGGTAAAGTTCAAGTAACATTGACTATTACCCCAGCATAGCCGGGGAAAAGAAAAAGAAGATAAATTACAAGTCGCTTTCAAAAGTAGCATATGAAAAAAGAACGGCTCCTTACCCAAGTAGTAATGAGTGTCAGTTCTTATCTGGTTGTCTAGGGTTCAAACCCTGGGTACATTATCTCTTCCCACTTGTGCAGCTCCTTTTCCACTTATGTGGGCTTTCTTCCTGCCTTGTACCCCCCTTCTCACTTGAGTGAGCTACCTTTCCGTGTGTATGCGGGCTCTTTCTTGGTTTCAGCCCCTTGGCTGGGGTAAATATAAAAAAAAAAAACATCATATGGAAAGATATGAACGTAGAAAGGAAAGGAGTTCAAACAATCTCAACAAATACTCGATTATGAGTAGAATTCTCCTCGTGATGGTGTGGGCTTTAGTGATGATGAGTTTACCTTTTTGATAATTGTCGAAGGGTCAATACTCAATACCCTGTTTTTCAAAATGCACTCTCCAATGGCAGCTATCTTAATTGCTTATGTTCCAGCCCAGGGCAATGTTGAAAATGTCGTTATTGGGATAATTTTTGCATGAGTAAAATATAAGGATAGTTTCACATTTGTAGGCATTATCAAGATGATATTAGAGAAATATTTTTGAAAGTATGACAATGCTTAAAAATAAAATCAAAAAAGAATTTTACGTGGAAAATGAGTTTTTGAAATTAGAAATCTAACTATGCTTTTATGTGAAATTAAAATGTATCACTTTGGGCCTTTTAGTTTCTTTTTTCCTTTTTTCTAAAAGGCATCAAGTAATTATATTAAAAAAAGAGATAAGGGACTGATACATAGGAAGGGAAACCAACAAAAGGTCAAATGTGTAAAAGCATTATATCATACCAAACGAACGATAAAAGAAAAAAAAAACAGAGAAATTAAACAAAAGCAATGAAGGGAATCCTATCAACCCCTTGCTTGGTTAAAGCATTAAACAAAGACGAAAAGATTTAAAAAGCCTCCAAAATAGCCAACACCTCTGCCTCGTTTGAGTCTTGCACCCCCCACGTACATTGATAACACTATTATCACTTCGCCTTTGCTATTTCGGAGCACTCTTGTTGGGGAGATTATTTATGAAGAATGTGTAATAGGAAAAAACAAATAAACAATTAGAATATATAATTAGTAAATAAAAGTTTGTGTGAGGAGTTAATCTAAAAAAGCAATATAAAATGGGCAATGCACACCAATTAAGATGCTTTCTTAAAGACAACAAATTCCACATATAGGTGATTTTGATGAAATACCCTATGATACAATGTCCAACTTTGATTCGAAGCCGGTACACTATAATAAAAAAAAATATGGAACTGCCCTTAATAAATAAGAGATATTAGTAAAAGAGAAAACTCTATAATCTCCATATTTCTTACTATCATATTAAGAACTTTGAAAATTACCTTAATTTGTATAGTTGGAAGAAGCCTCTTGAAAATGGGTCACATCCACTCATGAATGACCAAAGGGCACAAAAATATCTTTAAAAAACAAAAATTTTGAAAAGATACACTCAAGTCTCAAGTGCCACGCAAAATTTATTTGAATTGTTGGTTTTTAGAAAATAACCAACAACTCCTCCAATGCTTGTTTGGGCCAAGCTTTCCTCTAGCAACTCGGTACACGTTAAACTTCAAAAACCTGTTGCTAATATGTAAGTTTTGGACCTCTTTAATAATCAATGCCCATTTAGTTGTTAGATGCAACACCCTAGAAAAGAGATCATCAAAAAACCATAAGGAACCTTGAAAGATTCTCTCATTGTGTTCCTTCCATAAGGATCATAAAATATTTGAAGGAACAAGACTCCAAAGGATATGACTGCAACCATGAGGAGAGTAGGGACTCTCGAATACACCATAATACATTGCAATGAAGAAGAAACCAGCACCAAAGAGACTAGTCACATCACACAACAAAAAAAGGTGATTTATGGATTCCATTTCCCTCCCACAAAGAGAATAAAGATCAGAGATGCCCTATGAAGTGACCCCGTTTCTTCTAATATAAGATTATCCACCAATGATACTTTGCCACCCACCGATAACCAGCAAAAAGCCTCTACTCGTGAAGGAACCAAACATGACTACACAAGAGAACAAGGAGAGAAGAACACTATTGATGAATCCAAAGCTTTATAAAAGACAAAAATTGTACTCTGGAAGGGCAAGGTTTACAAATGTGAACATCTGCCTTTTTCCTGCGAATAAATACATTAGAAAGAAGACTTGCAATGATCCAAACTCAGACTTTTTGGACTCGCGAATGACTCTTCTAAATGACATACTTCAAGACACATGCCCTTTTTCACCATTTGACACTTTTTAAGGAAAAATAACTTATTCGACAGAACTCAAAACAATCTTGGATACATACTAAGTACATGACTCACACCCAATTAACCACAAAATCAAAATGGGTCACTACTTCCTTGCCCCGCCTTAAATACCACCTGTCACGTCCTCCGAACCTGGTTAGAGAATAAACTGGGTCCGGGGAGTGAAATTTAGAGCTAATTAAAAATTTTGCCCTTTAGGCCCAAGGATCGTAAGTCCGCTATAAGGATATTGTATTTCAAACCTCAAATAATATAAAAATCGCGGAATTCATATAATTCAAGGCATATATGGATATCAACAATGAATAATAATCTCATTAAGAATTTAAAGTTGCAAGAAACAATTTAAGATATTCAAGGAGTTAATTTATTTACAATGGCCATCCCAGAAACTAAAGGTCATTATACACAAGTGAAGTCAATGAAATAAATGTCCAACGATGAATAATAAATGAATGAAATAAAATCTAATAAATGTCCCACGGTGAGGCTCTCATGTGCCGGATGTGATGACGCTATTCTATGTCATCGGCGCGCCACTCTCGCTTCTCCTCAGTTGGTTGGAGATCCTCTGGGATCTCCGTACCTGCCCGGTCGTCATAGTAGTCACCTGGGGTGTCTGCACACCAAGGAATAAAGTCAACGACATGTTGAGCAATAGATAAGCAAGATATAAATGAACATAACATGCATCAAATATAAGAGTAATGACAGCATATAATCAGGCGAATACAAGGAACAAACCTAGACATAAAGCATGAATAAATATCATTAGAAACAATACAAGAATCCTAGCAAAACTAACAATCACCACTATCCATGCGATACAATGCAAGTATCGAGAAGGAGACTCCGAGGATATCCAAACCATCTCCCAGGGTACCAGTAACAATCCAATCCGGACTACTGATACCAAAGTCTGGCTCCACAGGGATCCTAACTCTCGGTCTTGGGAAAAGTAGCACGGTCCAAGCCCGCTCCCAACTATTCAGCGCCATGGACGCCGTCCAAAGCCGACTGCCTACCCCGATATCCGAGTAGCCGGCCCATCAATAAAACCCCAAACTGCAGTTAGCCATGATATGTAAATAATAATAAAGTGGCGCTAACACGAGGGAAAACAAGATAGGCAAGTCTGGCTAGCTCAATATACAAGACATGCTCATAGGGATTATCTCATTCAAAACAATACAAGATAAGCCAAACACACGATAATCCCTTACATGCTAGCCAGTCATGTTTATCATTATATGACACACGGTTCCGACGATACACTCTAAGTCAGGTCCATATCCTAGTTCTATAAGACTTTATGTTTCATAATTAATTAGATGTATTATGCCAAGAGAATGTACAAGAAGCAATAACGACGGATACGATTCTTAAGTCAAGAAGGAATTACAAACTAAACCTAGGCAAGTGGTGCCATCCCTGTATCCTACATGTTCTAACGGAGTACTTCTGGAATTAGATCAATGATGCTTCTAAGGAAAACCCTTGTTGTACAATTATGTTAAGCATTTATTGATTCGGTTTCATAAGCATTCGGTTACCCAATGTTTAATACACAAATACTTAGATAACCCATCGAAGCACACCAAGCCAAGTGCATCGATTTTAACCCCATTATTGGTCATGTGAGAGTAAGCTTATGGTTTCCAATATCTAAGGCCCAAACCTAAGTTACAAGTCTCATTTAAAACAAAACAAGAGCTGAATCAATAACCTAAGAAATTACATTACTTCTCGATCTCCAATTGTAGCAAAACTAGAACCATTGGATTCTAAGTCTCAAGGGCTTTCCAACGATATATTACATGTAGAATTTCAACAGGCGGATTACAAGTTACGGAAATTCAAAGTTGCCATGTCCAGTGAACCTGCACCCTCCAATTGATCGGACAGAAAGTCCGATCGATTGGCACTGAACCACTCTCAATTAGTGGCTCTGTCCGATCGATCGGACAGAGAACGCTCCCAGTTAACTGGGGCATCATCTCTGTCCGATCGATCGGACAGACGTCCGGTCGATCAGCACTGCACCAAAGACTCCGAAATTGGGTTTTTCTGCATCGCCCTTCTTCCATGGCTAATCCTGCAGAATATGAGCCACCATGCTCCCCATTCATCACAATCACCATTTCCATGCATTTTGTCATATTAAAAAAAAACATCCTAAGGCTATCAATTTAATAATTTATTCCAACCCAAATCCCCAAACCTAATCTAACATATTAAACCTAATCAATAACATAAACAGGCTTAGAATTTGGGGATTCTAACAAGAAGCAAAACCAAATCAATAGGAAACAAACATATATGTTGAAATATACAATGCATATCTACTTGCCTCAACCAAGAAGGAGATTGACAAAGGGAAAACTTGAGGAGAAGCTTTCTACCATGAAATCCACGAATCTATCCCAACCAAACGCAATTTAACTCACAAGGGAGAAGGAATGAAAAGAAAAGATCAAGATCAGATCTAAATCTATCCAAAGGAGAAAGTGATTGAAAAGATGAAGATGAGAAAGACTTATCCAAACCAAGATCAATGGAGAGAGGAGGTCAAGAGGAATAAGATAAGCGGTTCGGATCTTCGAGATGGTCGCTTTCGGAGGGAGTTCTAAAGTCTTAGAGAAGTGAGGAGGAAGGAGAGGCTACAGTAGCAATCGTTGCAGAGAAAGAGAATGGGATTAGGGTTAATCTCTGGTTAAGGAGAAGAAGAGAGGAAAAATGACTAGTTTGCCCTTAAGTGGGTCCGGTGAAGGAATGGGCCACTTAAAGGGTTTCTGATCATCAGATCATGACGAGTCAAGAGACAAAAATGAACAGCGCGACGAAACCTTTCCAACGAATCCAAAATCACGGCGATTGTAATTTTCCAGGGAAAACACTCAATTTTCCCTAAATTACAAACTACCCCCCTACTAGAGTCAAACGGACTCGGAATCGCATGAAACTTCGCAGACACTATTCTAATGCTAAAAGAAACTCACTCATAATCTAAACCCACCTAATTATCTAACAATACAATTAATTATAATAATAACAACATAACTAGGTAAACAGGCCTGCTATTAGGCCCAACTGACCCAATAAGGTCACAAACCTGACACCACCCCTTTGAAGAAAACTTCTCCCCAATGTTAGACTCAATGAAATTTGATTTTATGACCAACATTGCAAGAAGTCATTGTTAGAAAAATATTGCTATATTATCAAGATAAACTTAATATATTCATGGTGGACTAACCTACACCAGATTAATGTTCTATATGCCTGATCCTAGCTGTAAGTGTTGGAACTAGGTGGGCCTCATAGATATGTTTACAAAAACTTTTGATTCGCTTAACGCAGGGATCATGTATCCATAAGGCTCAAAACCCAATCTAAGATCAATGGCCTCTTTCTCATTATCATGTACAGTAGAAAACTCTATCTAGAAGATAGAAACAAAATCTAACAAGCAACCACGAAATCCACAACAAACAAGGAATTAGATTATACCTTGGGAGCTCAGTTGTGCTCTAATGGAGAAGTTGATCTCTTTCTTTGATGAAGAACTCTTCTACAAATCAAATCAAAATCTCCAAGACCCAATTGACTTCCATGCAATGACCCCTCTCAGATCTCTTTCCTCAAGGAGAATGGTGGGATCTCCAAGAGAAAAAACAACTAGAACTTCTAGGGAAAAACCCGGAATGGAAACTAGGAGAGAGAAGAGAGGAGAGGAGTGCAACACTTGCACAAGGGGGCTTGGGCGTGTATTCCTATAAGGGAAGGTGCCTTGGACGTCTAGCCCTACTCCTCTATATATATCCTTTGAAACCTCCTCTTACTTATTAATATGGAAGTCTCGCTTCTACAAGAATTAGTAACTTACTCTTCCTACTATTACCCCTATTAGAAATCTCACTTCAAATAGAAATAGTAACTTTCTAATTCCTTTCCTTTTGAGTTCAAGTGGAATTAGTAATGATCCAATCTTGGGCTAGCGTGGGGACCACTAGTGTAAGACCCCGACCCCTAATTTTCGCGATTAGTGTGTTTTTAGCTGTGGGTTAGTTCTCTAAGTGAGATTTGAGTGTAATCGAGTTAGTTTGTGGTTTAAAGTGGTTTTCTATAGCTCTGGGGAATTTTGAGAACGGTTGGACCCGGTCTGACAGCACAGGGATACCTTGGGTTATACGTGGCAGCGTGGGTGGGACTGTTCGTGATTTTGAAAAATTTCAATTTTGGTTTCTTTTGATAGGTCAAACTATCCCCAACAACTTTTGTGTTCACACCGATCCCATTCGAAGCCCAGAAACCCAAGTTTTGGCCCAAAAGGGTAAAACAGTCCTTTCACACCAAATCTGGACCCAAATTTTGAAATTTCAAAATTATGTCAAATTTATACTTTTTGGAAACTAGATTTTTCGGTGATCGATTTTGTCTTCTTCGTCGATTTCACCCGGGGCCGTAAGACAATGTTTTAACCATCTCAAGTTTTAATCCAAATGGGGCCCACTCCCCACTCACTTAAGTCACCTCTCCCTCACTCACGTCCTTTCTTCTCAAGCCCCATTTAGTTGCAGAAATTTCAGCAACTTAGAACAAGCAGGGAACCCATTTTCCTATCCATTGTCTCCTCTTGCATACCAGCCCATTTGGCCTTGAAACAGAAATATGAAGACACCATCTTTTTCCTCTTCCTTCAAGCTTCAGTTGGGTACCATTTATGCAGAGTTCCAACAAGTTTTCCCCCTTCATTCAATTGCCTTCTTCGTATTTGGTTAGCTACAGGTGAGACCTTTTGTTCTTCTCTTTAATGGAGTCTTTTGAGCTCCTTAGGAAGCTTTTCTACTAACATGCAAAACCATTTTTGAAATGGGTCTTTGTTTTCACATTTTGTTGGATTTGAGATGTGTTTTTGGGGCTTCTTTGTAGAGCTCGATTTAGCTGTAGTTAGGGACTTTTGAAGAGTCTTTGTTTTGCTTTTTGGATAGCACATTGGTGAAGGCAAGTGATCTCTTTAGTCTCATTATACATGCAATTCGTTTGGTACTTTGTGTTTGTAAAATACAATGTCTATGCATGCTATGTTTTCCAATTGTTTGCCTTTCAACTAATCATGATTTTGGGCTTTCATTTCTTTACATGCATTTGATGTTAATGACTCTCTACACTTTAGGATTTCTGTTTTGAATTAAAATTCTATACCTTGGTTTGTAATTGGAATCGTTTGTGTGATATGGAGATGTGTTGATGAAGGGAGAAGTTGTGGTGGATTTATTGTTTGGAAGAGCATGTAGGCTCTGGAAAATGCAAGGCTTTTGACAAGAAATGAAGGGAAGTGGAATGGGAAAAGAATGGAGGAAGAAAAGATAAAAATCTGAACTTGAACTATGCTGTCCCACACAGTCGGTCAGCTGGCGGTTCGCTGGCGGCTAGCCGACCTGCACCACTTCGGCTAGCCGAAAACCAACTGAACCTGTTCGGTTTTCATTCCAGTAGCTTGTTTTGACAACAGTGGACTGTCGGTCAGCTGTCGGCCAGCCGACCTGCACAACCTAGGTCGACCGACAGCCAACCGAGCTTCAGTTTGGTTCCTTTTCCAGAATGGTGAATTTCCTGGCTGGGACTAGTCGGTTAGACGTCGGTCAGCTGGTGGCTAGCCGACAGACACCACCTCGGCTAGTTGACAGGTGACCGAGAGCTGACCGAATTGTAGGATGGACTTATTTTGTGTGATTTTCTAGGGACATGAAAACCAAAATATGTTGAGAGACTTATATCTTGATATTGTGCACTCGAAACTTGAAATACCTAATAACTTCGGAGTACCAAATCATCTTTAAACACCGATATTTGGGTTTCAAGTACACGATGATCAAACGAAGGGTCTTAGCATATACTTGAGGGTCTGTTTTCAAAAACGTAGTCCTGACATGAAGAATATCACTTTGTACTTGTTTTGACTTACAAGCATTGGTTTTGTTCGGATATTATTTGGCACTTGTTTTGACTTACAAGTAATAGTTTTTCTTCGGGCATCGTTTCGCACTTATTTTGACTTGAAAATACCTGATTTTTCTCAAATTGGCTTTGATTTGACAAGTTTTGCCTGTTTTGCTTGTCATTGTCTAGTTTTACTTGTTTTACTACAAATGCCACTTAGGTTTATGATTTTCTCCTATTTTTGCAACCAATAAACATGTGGACAGACTACTCACCCCGCTTGTACTTGATTATTTATATGCTTGCGTGTCCTAGCTTGTCGAGTAGTCATTTTCTTGACAAAACTGGATTTTATACCATGTTTTAAAGGATTCTGAATATTGCTTCTTGAAAGATTCTGATTAAGCAAACTCATGGGGACTACTTTTGCTATTGAACATGTTAATAGCTTATGCTATCTTGTCTTGTCTGTGTGCACCATCCACCTTGTGTGGTTGTTGAGGGAAATGTGAGTGCTTGGTCCGGGCGGCACCCTTAACCATGGGGCGTAGCCGGTCAACCACGAGCATCAAACGGCAAGTCTCCACTAGCCCTCCTCGAAAATGTTCAGGTTGCTTGCTCCACCCACCTCGCGTGGCAGAGGATATCTTGTCTTATCTTGTCCTGACAAGTAATTTCCCCTTTTTTCGTGATTTGTCTTGTATATGTTGGAAGTGGGTGGACATCTAGGATAGGTTTCAAAACTTTTCACCATTTAGAAGTGATGAACACCTATCCAAGAAACCAATAAAACCCAATCCAAGATGCATATCCTCAATTTCAACCATCATGGTCAGCAAACGAACCTATCAAGAAGATAGAAACAGCACTAAACATGTAACAACGAAATTCCACAACATACAAGGAGTAGAAAATAACTATGGAGCTTGGTTGTGCTCTAATGGAGAACTTGATTCAACTCTTTGATGAAGAGCTCTTCCAAAATCAGAATCTTTAATGCCCAAGCGTCTTCTACGCTATGACCCGCTTCAGATCTCTTTTCTCAAGAGAGATGGTGGAATCTCCAAGAGAAAGACTAACTAAAATCACTAAGGAAACTAGAAGAGATAGAGGAGAGAAGAGAAATGCAACACTTGCACTCTAAAGAACCTTGGGCGTGAATCTCCAAAGAATTGGAGCATGTAGTGGACATCCAAGAGGCTCCCCTCCTTGCCTTTAAATAGTTTTGCAATTTCTCTCTTTATGTATTATTAGAAGTCCAACTTCCATTATACTTAGTAACCCTTTGTTCTACTATTACCACTATTATAAGTCTCACTTCAAATAGAAATAGTAGATTTCCTTTTTGAGTTCAAATAGAATTAATAAAGATCCAATCTTGGGCTAGTGTGGGGACCACTAGGGATTCCATAGAAAACTGGTTCCAACTAGGACACCTCCACCCAATATCTCATGTGTAATCCGGGCTTCTATCAATATCCATGGATCAATTGGACATACTATCCCACCAATTTAGATCCATATCTTATATCCTTGAGACCCAATTAATTATAGTAATCATTAGTACCATCCAATTAACTCTTAATTGAGATGGGTGTACACTTACCAATGATAGATCCATTAATTCGCATAAGGGGAAAAGATAGATTCCATTTTGACCATTGAATGTTCACACAGTCCTACTATCATGTACCCAAGACACCGAGGTGTTGACCTACAGTTGGCCTCACTCATTAATGACTCACAGCAAATGAATAGACAGAAACTTGAGTTCATCAATAACTCAGGATTGAGAGCCCATTGCTAGGGAATTATGAGAGCAAACCTTTAAAGAAAAGACATTATCCTTGATGTGCTTCTCATGGTCCTTCAATACATCTAATGTACCAGTATAATGATCTAGAATCTTACATTCCTATGATCGAGACAGATCATACTATTTCATAGTGATCATAATACTACAACCTTATCAGATGAGATGCCCAATCTCATCACTGGTTGTGAATCAATTTAAGTATAAGATTTGTAACACATGTCTCCTGTATGTGGATCTCATCTATACACATGTGTTACATCTACTATACTTATGGACTCCGGTTCATCTCATGAGCCAGTATGTCATTCGTATTAGTTATGTGCATTTAAGTAATAAAGCACCATTCATCTCATGAAAGGAAAACATGAATATATTAATAAATAAAGAATTTAATCAATTTATTATATCAATTTTAATGGATTGAGACCATAAAACTAACAATCTCCCACTTGGGCTCAATGCCAGTCAGCGTTACATCTCATGCCCATCCCATCCACATACTGCTCAGACTTTGGTAGTCAGAGGCTTAGTAAAGGGATCTTCGAGATTATCCGCAGATGCTATCTTGGTGATGGCTATGTCACCTCTCTGCACAATCTCTCTGACCAAATGATATTTCCTCTGTACATGCTTTTGGCTTTTATGGCTTCTAGGTTCCTTGGACTGTGCGACTGCCCCACTGTTGTCATAGTAAACTGTGAGCGGCTGTCGCGCCAAAGGTACCACTCCAAGTTCCATAAGGAATCTTTTGAGCCAAACTGCTTCCTTAGCTGCTTCATAAGCTGCCACATATTCAGCTTCTGAGGTGGAATCAGCGGTACATTCCTGTTTAATAGTCCTCCAGCTGATAGCTCCACCACCAAGCATTAACACATACCCAAAGGTTGATTTCCTGGAATCCTTATCTGACATGAAGTCAGAATCTGTGTAATCGACTGGAATCAACCCATCGCTGCCATAAATTAACATGTAATCTCTAGTCCTTCTCAAGTATTTGATAATACACTTTACAGCAGTCAAATGGTCAGGACCTGGGTTAGATTGATATCTGCTGACTAAGCCCATTGCATGATAGATATCTGGTCTAGTACAAAGTGTTGGAAGTAGGTGGGCCTCTTGGATAGGTTTCAAAACTTTTCACCAACTAGAAACGATGAACTCCTATCCAAAAGCCATCAAAAACCCAATCCAGGATGCATGTCCTTAATCCCAGTCATCATGATCAGCAAACCAACCTATCTAGAAGATTAAAATAGCAGCATACAAGCAACCACGAAATCCATAACATACAAGGAAGTAGATCATACCTATGGAGCTCGGTTGTGCTCTAATGGAGGAGTTGTTCCTTTCTTTGATTATGAAACTCGTTCACGTATCAAATAGGAATCTCCAATACCTTTTTGATCTTCCACGCTATGACTCGTGTCAGATCTCTTTTCTCAAGGAAGATGGTGAAATCTCCAAGGGAATAACTAACTAGAAACTCATGGGAAAAACCCAGAAGAGGAACTAGAAGAGAGTAGTGCAACTCTTGCACTTTGGGGAGGGGGGGGGGGGGGGATGGGCGTGAATCCCTATGAGGAATTGTGCATGGACGTCCAGCACTCCTCCCTCTCTTATTTATAGCTCAAAGCTACCTCTTCTTAGTTTATTATTAGAAGTCCAACTTTTATAATAATTAGTAACTCTTTATTCCTATTATTACCACTATTAGAGGTCTTACTTCAAATAGAAATAGTAGTTTTCCCTTTTGAGTTCAAATAGAATTAGTAATGATCCAATCTTGGGCTAGCGTGGGGACCACTAGGGATTCCATAGAAAGCTGGCTCCAACTGGGACACCGCGACCTCACATCTCATGTGCAATCCGAGCCCGTAGTTAATTGCAAATAACTCCACTATATAAATGCAATTGAACTCCAGTCTTAAGAATAAATTACATGAAGACCCTAAACTTCTTAATGTCCACAAGTAGGCCCCTCCATCAATATCCATGGATCAATTGGACCTGTCTTCCAAACTTAGATCCATATCTTATTATCTTTGAACCCCAATTAATTTTAATGATCATTTGGTACCGATCCAATTAACTCTTAATTGGAATGGGTGCGCACTTTCCAATGATAAATCCATTAATTGGCACAAGGGGATAGTAAAGATAGATTCTATCTTGACCATCGAATGTTCCCACAGCTCTACTACCACGTACCCAAATCACCGAGGTGTTGACCTACAATTGGCCTCACTCATTGGTGACTCAAAGCAAATGAATAGATAGAAACTTGAGTTCATTAATGTCTTAGGATTGAGAGCCTATTGCTAGGGAATTATGAGAGCAGACCTTAAAGTAAAGACAGTGTTCATAAGGTGTTTTTCATGGTTCTTCAATACATCCAATGTACCAGCACTATGATTCAGATTCTTACATTCTGATGATCGAGACAAATTACACTATCTCATAGTAATCAAAGTACTGCAACCTTGTCAGATGAGATGTACAGTCTCATCACTGGTTGTGAAGATATTCAAGTATAAGATTTGCTATACATGTCTCCCGTATGTGGATCTCATCCATATACATGTATTGCATCTAATATACTTATGGACTTCGGTTCATCTCATGAACCATTATGTCATTCGTATTGGTTATGTGCATTTAAGTAATAAACATCATTCATCTCATGAAATGATAACATGAATATATTAATAAATAAAGAAATTAATCAATTTATTACATCAATCTTAATGGATTGAGACCATAAAACTAACACAAAGCATAGCATACATGAGTGTTCAGACCCCAAGTGTAGGGTGCGATTGTATTAATAATCTGGCAAATCCAGGTCGATCCACAGGGAGCAATGCTTTTTAAAAAACTTTTCAATTTTGACCTATCCAAAATAAACACTAAATCTGCCCTAAATGGAAACTAATTAAATTACAAGAAAATTCCTAAAAACTGAAAATTAACAATTACAACTTTCCAAATAAAATATAATCCTAAACTAAGTAAAGAAACCTAGTTTATTCAAGTTATTCTAACTATAACGTGCAAAAGTAACAAATTCATCAAAACAACCAATTTATTATAAGAAAAATCAAAACAAAGTTTCCTAAATTAGATCCTACTTACCAAAATCAATTTTTATGCAAATATGAATGATCTATAATGCCCTAAATGATAACAATGCAAATCTAGAAAATTTTCTAAAAATCTGATGAATGCTGAAAATTTCTATGGAAAAAACTATACACAGGTCCGTTTTCACTGGATTGTACTACTGGCCTAAGATGATGTGAACACAAATCTAATGGCTGGGATCATTACTCTGATGATGCATGAAGACAACAGAAAAAGAAGAATCGAAAAAAGACTTAAAACGAAAAAGATATGATCACCTAAAGATGCCTACTTGAACTGTTTTGTGCTGGAAATCTATTTGCAAGCTGTCAAACTACCCCTATTTGAGCCTCTGGTTGACACTGTTCCCGAGGTTATTTTTGGCTGAAATTCTGGGGTTTCAAAGTCCTATTATCATACTTTCAATATGCTATTTTTTGGACCAAAATATCCACGTTTACCTGGTTTTTAAATTGCTCACTTTTGCAACTGAGTCGGGTCAAATCTGCTAAAACTGTGCAGAATTTTTTTATTATTCAGCCACCAAATCCGAATTTAATTTTTCTAATCAGTCATTAACACTGTGATTTCAGTAACAAAATCCTGTTCTAATGCAATTTCTATATATGATGCATGTAAAAAAAGCAATTTCCAACTATAGATTATGGAACTAGCAAGAATAGAAAGTTTCAATTAAACATAGAAAGATGCAAGTTGTAATCTCTAAATCTAGAATTTATAAATAAAAATAATCAAAATATTAACTTAAATAAAAACAAAAGGGGTGGAAAATAAAAGGTGGAAAAGTACTACCAAAGATCTAAAAACTAGACAATCCTACAAGTATTGACAATGCAATTGATGATATCCTCTCTTCTCAGAGTAGGAGAAAAATTAAGCAAGTGATTATTTTGATGTCTCTCGACTTTTAATCAGTTTATTTTATTTTCAATAGCTTAGATCTAATCATGTGAAATATCGTCTCCAATCAAAACACATAAAAGAACCAAAAAAAGAAAATTAAACCACTTACATAAACACGCAGAATCAATCCAAGTAGAGTTTTTATTCCATGATCTTGAAATACAAAAAATTAAGATTCTCCTCTCTTCATCATTCTCTCAACATGATCTCTCAATCCATATTTAAAGAATTAGAAGGGAGAAGAAGAAGAAATGGACTTAGAGAGAAAAGGTGGATGGGGTGGAATGGAAAGAGAGCCTCCAAGCTATTACACAAGGTGTTGCACAAGGTGATGGATCTCCAGCACCTCTTCACGGGCTGATTTTATTGTGTGTGTGATGCCTCCTCTTTTGCTAAGAATCTCTTCTCTTTTAGGGACTTCTTTCCTAATGTATAGAGATTTCTTGCTTAGACCTCAAGCTATGCTTCACACTTGGAAAGAATTTGACTTTGTGAGGATTTTTTGCTAATTGCAATTTCTTGGAGAACAATCACTTCCTTGTAGAGTCCTAATATATATCTCAAAAATTGCAAGTGGTGTGGATGAAAGAAGCTTTCCAAATTGAGATTTCTTGCAATTCCCGCATAAAACTGTAGCGGAAAACTTCCTGAGGTTATATCTCCCTCAATATAGCTTTGATTTACACAATCTTGGGCTCCACGGATATCTACTCGAAAAGAGCTTTCCAAAGGTATATAGATTGCCCCGATTCGACACTCAGTTTGAGAATTATGCCCATTTTAAGTTGCTACCCCTGAAAAATCCGGG
This sequence comes from Persea americana, assembly GCA_029852735.1. NCBI lineage: Eukaryota > Viridiplantae > Streptophyta > Magnoliopsida > Laurales > Lauraceae > Persea > Persea americana. Next base: position 25,279,166 of record CM056816.1, read on the forward strand.
AATAATTTTGCACAAATGGAAGCTTCTATGTTGGCATGCAATGGGGTGTGTGGGACCCATGTTGGACATCCAAGGCATGCTTATTTGACACTCCTTTGACCTCTCTTCTCAAATTTCATCAATGTGGGTCCCATGTTGATCTCTCCTACAAATTGAAAGAAATAAATTTAACATTAATTACGTGTAAGAAAATAAACATGAATCATGCATGAGACCCTACATGCCTAATGATGCACCCAAATGACAAACTTTCCAAAAAACAGCACATGGTGCCAAAAATAGTAGGTACGCATTGATGAAACCAAAAACTTAATGAGAAAAACTTAATTTCACAAAAATCAAGCAATTCAATGAATTTTGATGATTTTCCCAAACATATCCCCAAATACATGTAATCATGAAATTAAGTGCAGTTTTATGCAATTAAACATAATTAAGTCCACAAATGCTAATGAAATGATGATCTAATGACCTAATTTTGCGGACTTATCAATGAGGTTGCCAACAGCCGAGGCGTATGGCACTTCTCTCATCTGCTCCTTTTCCTGAGGTGTCCTGGGACACTGATCCTTGGAAAGGTGCACTCCATGCCTGAAAGGTGTGATACCTTTCTTGGAGTCTTGCATTGCAAATCGCACTAGTACCTTCTCTATGTACGCAGCTTGAGATAAGCCGATCATCCTATTTTTCCGGTCTCGATGGAGTTTGATCCCTAGGATGTAACTAGCTTCTCCCAAGTCTTTCATATCAAAAGTTTTAGCCAACCAAACTTTTACTGGAGACAGCATTCCTATGTCTCTTCCGAGAAGAAGAATGTCATCGACATATAATACCAGAAAAACTACCCTATCTCCTTCACTTTTCATATACACACATGACTCATCCGAATTTTGACAGAAGCCAAAAGCCTTGATTGCCTGGTCAAAACGGATGTTCCAGCTTCGGGATGCCTGCTTTAACCCATAAATGGATTTCTGCAGTTTGCAAACTCTTTGCTCATGGTTTTTAGTCACAAAACCGTCTGGTTGCATCATATAGATGTCTTCTTCAGGATGGCCGTTGAGAAAAGCCATCTTGACATCCATTTGCCAAATCTCGTTATCGAGATGAGCCGCAATGGATAAGAGTATTCGGATAGACTTGAGCATGGCTACCAGCGAGAATGTTTCCTCATAGTCGATACCTTCTTTCTGAGTATACCCTTTCGCAACAAGCCTGGCCTTAAAGGTCTCAACTCTTCCGTCCGATCATCTCTTTCTCTTGTAGACCCACTTGCACCCAATAGGTTTAATATTGGCAAGCAAGTCCACAAGTGTCCAGACCTGATTAGAGTACATCGACTCCATTTCAGCTTTCATAACTTCTTGCCAACGTTCCGAATCTATATTATTGATTGCTTTATTATAGTTGCAGGGATCTTGTTCCATTTCTTCCGAAATTGTCTCGTAAGACTCTCCCAAAAACGAGAACCTGTCAGGGGACCTTTGGAAGTAAGTGGGCCTTGTGAATAGGTTTTCAAAACTTTTTGACCCACTTGAATCAGGGATCAAGTACCCATAAGGACAGAAACCGCATCTAGAATCTAAAACTTCAAACTCATGATCAAGATTAGTAAAACACTATCTTTAAGATAGAAAATAGTAGCAACAAAACCATCTATAAAATTCCACAACATACAAGGAGTATATCATACCTTGGAGGCATGTGTATGCTTTAACGGAGAAGAAGACAGTTTGCTTGATGAAGAACTCTTTCTTTGTATCAAACTAAAATCTCCAAGACCATGTTGTCTTTCACACTATGACCCGCTTTAGATCTCTTTTCTAAAGGAGAATGGTGGGATCTCCAAAAGAAAACCAACTAGAAGCTCTTGAAGGAAACTATAAGAGAACTAAAAGAGAGAGGGGTGAGAGGGAAGCAGCAACTTGCTTTGGGCGTGCAACTCCCTGAATTTATGGTGTTGGACGTCCAAGCCTCTCCCATCTATTTATAGCACTAATGCAACCTCCTTAATTATAATTAGAAGTTCTACTTCCATTAGAATTAGTGTCCTTCTCTTCCTTCCTTTTAGAGTCCAAGTAGGATTACTAATAATCTATTATTAGGCTAGTTTGGGGACCACTAGAGATTACATAGAAAGTTGGCTCCAACTAGGACACCCCGACCCCACATCTCATGTGCAATTTAGGCCTACAGTTAATTGCAAGTAACTCAACTATATAAATGCAATTGAACTTCAGTCTTAAGAATAAATTACAAGAATACTCTAAACTTTCCTATCACCACAAGGAGGCCCCTCTATCTATATCCAAGGACCAATTGAATTAAATGTGTCCAACCAATTTAGATCCACATCTTATTATCCTTGAGACCCAATCAATCACAGTGATCATCAGTACCACTCAACTAACTCTTAATTGAGATGGGTACATGCTTACCAATGATAAACTCATTAATCGGCACAAGGGGATAATGAGGATAGATTCCATCTTGACCATTGAACGTTCCCACAGTCCTACTATCACGTACCCAAGACACTCATGTATTGACCTACAGTTGGCCTCACTCAATGGTGACTCAAAGCAAATGAATAGATAGAATCTTGAATTCACTAATGTCTTAGGATTAAGTGCCTATTGCTTGAAAATTATGTGAGTAGACCTTAAAGTAAAAACAGTGTTTCATAAGGTGCATCTCATGGTCTTTCAATAATCTAATGTACTAGCACAATGATCTAGAGTCTTACACTCCGATGATTAAGACAAATCGCACTATCTAATAGTGATCATAATGCGGCAACCTTGTCAGTTGAGATGCTCAATCTCATCAATGGTTGTAAATTAATTTAAGTATAAGATATGTGGTATATGTCTCCCACATGTGGATCTCATCTACACACATGTATCACATCTAATATACTCGTGGGCTCTAATTTATCTCATGAACCATCATGTCATTCATATTGGCTATGTGCAAACAAGTAATAAAACAACATTCATCTCATGAAAAGAAAACATGATTATATTGAAATAAATCAATTTATTACATCATCTACTGGATTGAGACTAAAAAATCAAACACATAGTTCATAAATGGGTCTTTAGGCTTGATTTTAGGGTCTTTAGGCTTGATTTTAGGGTGGCATTCAATTCAATACATATTATGCAATTAATAATATCCCCCCTTACGGCACATAGCGGAAGATACTTGTGGTTAACATGGATCTAATATATCCAACATAGAATAATTTAAAAGTTTCTAACCAACATCATTTTAACTATGGGGTGTACAGAATCAAATATACACGTATGATCCTCCCTATGCACAATATTCTTTGGATTGCTTACAGATATACTCCCCTACTTAATGGATCTCATCCATTAACTTTTAGCCCTATTGGTCAGGACTCGTTAGCATACCACTCAAAGCATTTTTATAATGCCTCAAGCTTATATCAAATTAGATAAATTTAAATATATTTGCTAAAGTCACCAATCGAAGTAATAAATCACTCCCACCCATTTAAATTTGGGCACATAAAACTGTCAGCATATTATAGAGTGTACGATATCACTCAACCACACTGCTAGTTATTCCGGAAAAAGGTTATGCAGTCATTTTTTACCCAGACATGGTTCACATACACCAGGGTCAGGTAAAGTTATCATTCCAACTGGTCCATTTCTTTTATCTTCGTGAATGTGTCATATTCTCAATGTCATAGGTGTGTCAAACCACACATCCAACACAAATAGAATAATTAAAACTAGAAGATTTATACAGTACATGCTATATCAAGCAAGTGCATGCCATCTTGGGAATTTATGAAAATGTAATAATTTCCCACGCATGCAAATTACAATTGTAAGAATTGTTGGTCTCAGATGGGTGTCGGAATTGAACTCGCCGAGAACTTTATATGTTCCGGTGTGAGATAGATCATGTGAACTCGCTGCGAATGCTTTCAGATCTAGTGAATGATCAAGCAAGGGTTCCCATCTCTCTTATATAGAGCAATCCCTAAGAGTCACGACAGGGTTTAATCCTTATCAGACTCTACCAGATCAAGACTTGTTAGGAGTTCATCTATAGCACACCGTTAGGCTCGATCTAGCATAGGCCCTATGGCAGTCGGGCCACACAATTTTCCCACACTAGCTTGACACGGATCTAGTGTATAGAACTTAACTTGGGACCAACTCAATCTCAACTTTATTATTATATTATATTATTTTTTATTTTATTATATAAAAGTACATTATTCTAATACATTTATGTTTATCATTGATAAACATATTATTATAATATGTATCAAGCATTTTACATTATACCCCTAATATACTCACATTTAAGTTTGAGCGGCCAATTTGTAACAATTGAGTGTATTTCACGATGTGGTCCATTTAGTGATGGAAAAAGGTTAGAATTGGCATAGGTCAGGCGCAATCCAAGCTCACTTCCATTGCCGCCTACCTTGCTCTGAATCTAATTTTACACATGATAGATTTATGAGCTGTGAAACTATATCTACCCTAAAATATTATAATGATAAAATAATTGTATTATATATTTTCTATAGAAAATAAAAGTTTGAAATGCACAAGTCATGACCCTTCTTCCAATTCTTCACGATAGCTTATCATATTATAATGCATTTCATATTTTACTAATAAATATGTAAAATAGTTATAAATAAGGTGGGAAGGCTAAAACACCAATTCATTCCAAACTTATTCAAAATCTATAAAAACTACTACAGATCAATGTTGGCCTTCACAAACCTAGTTTTGGTTATGTTGGTATTGTGTTAAATGTGGCTGGTACAGTCTTGGGTAGATTCCTTTGTACCTACACCGTATATGTGGCGACAAGCATCCAGGGGTTACACCATCCAACTTCCAAACAGTGGGCCCATCTGCAAATAATGAACGGCACAAAATACTCACAAAGTCAGTTATGATAAATGGTATCCATGAGTCCAAAGATAGGAGTTTAAAATTAAATGGTCCAAATTCAGCAGGTGAGTCAACCATACATACATGAGGTCCCAAAAGTGTAATGATTTTATTGACACATGCCAAGTTCATATGGTGGGAGTTTGATTGACTAAATCATATAATTATGTTAAAGGGAAATTGCGGGCTAATATTTTTGTTGCTTTTGGGTTTTGATGATAGTTGCGATTGGATCTTTGTTGTTGTCTCTTTTCTTTTGTTTTATTAATGAAATTCCATTATTCAACCAAAAAGGAAAACTCATATAGTATGTGTCTTGCTCCTGTAAGTGGGAGAAGGGGAGCATCTCCAACAGCTCCTTCAGATCTAAGGTGGCATGACCTTGGATATTTCGCATGGAGTGGAGCTGCAACAACCATGCAAAAAATGATATGGCATTTGGTATATATGTCGGAGCTCAATATCAAATTTGGCATATGGGAAAGGGGGAAATAAAATCTTTTTTTTTTTATTATTTTATTTTAAAATAGACTATTGGAGATGGGTTGGGTTTAATGATATGATTTAATAATAAAATATTAAATTTGGTTTGTGTGGTGGAGTTATCACTTTTGAAGATGTCAAATTATAAAATGTCAAATTACAACATAAGTCATCAAATGAGATTTGGAATCTCCAATTTAGCATATCTGTTGAAATATCATACTGTGCTTTTATATTGAGCCCACTTATGAAAAATTTAAATTACATAAAGTAAAATTGTTAGGAAGTTTCATTCGCACGGATTAATCGCTTATAAAACATGCGAATATATTTAGGTGAAGTTTGTTTACATGTGCTAAACGAAGAAAGTATGATAAAGTAATTTTAGTCAATTGAAATTTTACAACACCATATTTGGTTGGTTAAAAACAACTGGAAAAATAAAGTGTTAGCCATAAAAAATTTCACCTTTTAACTCTACTAGCTGTTTGAAGCCTTTTACTTGTAAAACACAAGTAAAATTAGTAAAATAAAGAAAAGACAAAAAGGATGACACCTCCCTTTCACAGAAACAACAAAGATCAATCCCCACTTGTAGCATTAATGGTGAGGGACTTGTGGGCGTGTGAATACTTACCTTAAAAAAAAGGTGATTACTTAGCTCAGTATGAATTAAGTTTGTCACCAAATTTCACTCTCATAAGGCGGGGTGAACTCGGATTAATCACTTACAAAATATGAAAATATAAAAGAAGGCTTATCCAAGAGAAGCATTTATTTTGATACACATGGAGTTTCTTAAGCCCTACCAAAGGCCTCACAAATTTCTCATGTGTGGGGCTTAGAGGATCCAAAACTCGCTACAGCCAGAATAATATTGACATATAATGGACAAAGCACATAGGTATTAGATTTTTCCAAATGACTAATTTCAGTCTCAACAAAGAAAGTCAAATTTTGCCTTCAATAGGTTGCTATTAGTAGTGGGTTTCATGGCTTGTCTTGTTTGAACCGGGATGTTAGTGTTGATTTTAGAGGGTTTACTGGTTGGATTTCCATCTTGTCGTGCGCTACATGCTATATCCATTTTTCGTGACAATGAGAGCTGATGTGTTTGGGAGACAAGGAAGCTGCGATCCATCATCTCCAAAGATCATTGATGTGGGGCAAAGCTGTCATTAAGGCAACGGTCATCTATAAGATACCTAAATTTTCTTTTTAATCTAATATTATTTCTCTATCCTTATTTTCATTTTTATTTTCTTCCCAAACTTTAAATTTCCCCTCCAACAATTAGCACCACAAAAATGGAAAAAAAAAAAAAAAAACATATATGCACCTATTAATATTTTTAAATCAAGATTAATATTTAAGATCTCCATTTCAAGGAAATCCATACCGCTATTATATTAGATTGACACACTTTGGACTTGACCCAAACCGATTTTCGTCCCCATTTACTAAATATTGGGAAACTCGTTAGTAAAACTCAACATTTCCAATGCAAATAATTTGATCTAGATAAAGTCAATATGGTAATTTGACAAAGTCATATTATTTTAAAAGAAAATTTTGAAAAAAGTTTAAAATCAAACCAAGTACTTAAAAAAATATACATTTAGATTTATTGACATGCATTCATGATAAACAATCTAAATTTATTAATGCAAGAAAGATAATATAATAAAAATATTAAGTCCTGCGTATTCTAAAATTTTTTAGCCTAACTTTTTTTTATCGATAGTTTTTTATTCTAATAATCTAGCATAAAAGATCAAATATAAATCTCATATCTAATTCCAATTATTATTTTTAAATTGTTGACTAAAAAAATAAACAAAATCTATCTATTGAGTGCCCAATGTGCAAATAACTTACCAAAATCAAATGGCTCAGCGAAGTTTCGTACTATTGGATTTAATTCTTTGTCAAAGTAAAAGGACATGGGAGCGTCAAGATTTTATTTATTTATTTTTTTTTTCCTAAAGGAGTCAAGATTCAACCTACCCCATTTTACTACGTTCCATTTAAATAGAGCCTAGGGCCTATGGACAGTTCCGGGCAGGGGCATAATCGTTATATTTGAAAGAAGACAGGGGTCGTTTTATATTCAACGCGTTCGGAACATCAATGATAAAACCTACCCAAAACCAAACCAAACCTGATCGCTTTCTGTCCCAGCATTCATTAAAACATTTTTTCCCCCATCAGCTGTAAGCCTGTCACAGCCCCAAAACCAAACCACTTCTTTCGATGCCCAAATGTGAAATACCCAAATGTGAAATCCTGTGGGTTCTTGAGAAGAATCTCCGCATCTGATCCACCAGTTGAGAAATCTCAAATGTTTAAGATTTGGGGATCTGTTGGTTTTTCCTGTGGAGATTCGGAAACTGTTGTTTGAAGCCATCATCAGCTCACATTGCAGATCTAAAGGTCTAAAGAGCCGTTGCAAGGTGGAATGGCTTTGGAGTAGTTTGGTTGGAATCGGCTTGGGGCTTACAGCTCTTGAAGCTTGTGATTTAGCTTGTTTGAGCTTTATGGATGATTTGAAACTCCAAGGAGCAGATTCTCAGGAAATGCATAGAGATTTGGAAGAGGTGTTTTGATTGCGCTCTGGTTGTAGCTTTAGTGGTGGATGCGGAGCTCCGACTTGCAGTACGTTTAAGGTACTTTTCTCTCTCTCTCTCTCTTGAAACTTAAGAGGAAAAGCTGGAGAAAAATGTTTGGCTCTCGGTCGGTCCTTTGAATTTTGTTTTCCTGAGAATTTTCCAGTCAAGAAGTTTTTCTTGTTCCAACTGGAAGTATGGTAGGTCGCGGGACTGCCCTAAATTGCATTCGTACATCTATTTAGGCATCTCTAATTGCTAATCTGGGATCCGGATGGGTTCCATTCCAGACAGACCACTGTCACCGGTAAGGGGTCACTTGGTGACTCGTACGAAAATACGAGGCCTAGCGTCCCAGGCACTGTTGTGGAATGTGGTCTACGATTTCTGGTAGTCCTGTGGAATAGTGGGTCTTTTCTCTCTTTACCCCATTTTCTTCCTCTCATTTATTATCTTCCCGACTATTTTCTGCAATGAAATGAGAGGATTCCGTTTGTGTCGAGGATTTTTGTTTCCTCAATAGGAATCTTGCATTATTACCTGTTACATGAAAATTGAATTCATTTGCTTCCTTTTTCATTTCATGCATGCACCTAAAAAAAAGATAAAACTGAGCTGCATGAAAAACAGAGAAATTTTCTTACTAGCGCGGAATCCTCTTCTCGTACAAACGCACACTAAAAATCACAAATCTCATGGGCTCTTTGACAATGCAGTTTCAGCCATCAGCAGTAGGCTCTCTGAGAAAAGGGGAAACACTCAACTTAAAAAACTTTCCTAAATAGGGTTGTTGTGAGTTTTTTCGATTTTTTTTTTTTTTTCAATTTCAGAGGTATAACAGTGTCGATCAGGCTTACGTGGTTATTTTCGGCTCATTTAGGAGATTTCTTTTTTAATGTCAATTAGCAAAGGAGAGTTTGAGGCGAGCCCGAATCTGGTGAGGGAAAACCCACGGTCACGTGGGCAGCCTGGCATGCATCGGGGCAGAGCTGACCTGCGGTGACGTTGTAGGGTCAGCGCATAGTCACCATTAGTAAGGCTACTAAGAGATCCGGATTCATCTAACGTGCATAAGGCCACTAAGAGGATCCGGATTCATTTAAGGTACTAATGGTTGTTTGAATTAGGGGCAGTTGGGATTAGTGACGTGTTTTTGCCAGGTAAGCATCACCTTTTCTGAACTTTTCTGTTAGTGTACCTAATGCATTGTTTATTTGACTAGGGGAGACAGAAATAGTTGTCATTGCAGAGTATAGAGGGTGGAGGACCACTGCCCCATCATATATTGAACATTAAGATTTTGGTATGCAGAAGATACATATGCTTTGTTTTATCCATGAAGTTGGGTGCTCATCGGTGGAGGCGGGCTCATTTGAAGCAATCTGGGTCAAGTGAGACATGCTCATATTGGTCTAAGCTGACATGTGCTTGGCTTGAGTCCAGCCTGCTTGATATAAGTCAGGACTGAGCTTTTCCATTTGCTCTATTGGACATACAGGTAGGGAGTTTTATTCCTTGTTTGGACTTTCTATTAGTTGTTCTGTCAAATCAGTCTAGTAAACTATTAAGCACTACTTGGCTGAGTCAGTCATTGGGCTTTCTTTCACTCTGTCCATGTCCAGCCCAAATATTAAATGTCCCCAAATGTTAGATTTAGGACTAGCCTAAATACTAACACTTAGGTCCAAACTCACCCCACAAGGTGAGATATGGAAAGATGGAAGACTCTTGTTTGAGTAATTCACTTGTAGAGTGAATTGAAGTGAAACTTCCTATCAAAAGATACGAGAAGGGGAGGGGTGAAATCAAAAGGTACTGAATTTCAAAATTTACTTCCTCAACCTTTTGTCATCTTGTAGCATGAAAATGTAGCTTGTTGACTTTTTTTTTTTTTTTTTTTGATAAAAAGTAAAGGTTTTCTTTCATTTAGTGGAATGTGAGAAATGAGAATACCTTTTTTATTTAAAAAAAAGAAGAGGTGATTTTTGAAATTTGGTACTTATTGATATGATCCCACTTCTTTTTTTATTGCCTCTTATAGTAATCATTCACTTCAATTCACCTTACAAGTGAATTACCCAAATAGCTAGTTAATGACGCTTTGCCGCATGCAGTTGATGGTGATATCTCCCCGCAATACATGGAATAGCTTTCCATCGAAATGTAGGATGGCGCTAGGTAGTCCAATTATCATAAGATGTGGGTCTCTTACCATGCAGTCTTGGTGTATTTATGGAGTCAATATCCTCCTTACGGCTTAGAGTTGGAAGATATTAGTTCCATTGAACCTTTCAAAATAAAATAAAATATGTGTATATATATATATATTAATTCCGGTGAACTGTACGATAGAAACATCCAAGCCACTCAAAATAAATGTCTCTAAAGTGTACGAGATATCTCCGAATTTTACTCCAATAGGAGCTGGTTCCATCGTAAGTTTAAACATATGATCAATTATTTTATTTTATAAAATGAACCATCTTATGTGAGATTAAAATGGACGTTCATTTTAAGTGGCTTGAATTTTGAATTGGTTGGGCAAATTTTCCCCTTTTCTTTTAAGTTTATATTGGATGAGTAGTACAGTACCGTGCATAGGTCTCAAGAAGAATACGAGTGATCAACCCCCGTGGTCCATAGAAAGTGAAAATGCCTTTGTTTCTGCCACTGCTGCCACTGAGCTATTCAGCTATTCAGTGGTTCGGCCAGGACTCATATTTACTGCATCCTCGGATTGTTGTTTGGCGGATTGCCCCAAGTGCAATGCAGTTTCTGTGTGCCGTGTGCGTCACTGACAAGCCTAAGCTATATATATTTTCTTTCTTTCTTTTTTTTCATTTTTTTGGTAAAGCTCCATTGTTAATGCGCCCGGATCCACTGAGGCTTACAAAGATCCAGTCTTAAAAAAGGAGTGGAACTCTAAACTCCACTTACTGAAATTTGGAGCTACTAACAATGAATGCCCTTTCAATGTATGGCGTATGTCCAAATCTTACTTCAATAAAGGTTTATAGTACTATCGAAAATGTGATTAACAAATAAGATTATATTTATCACATTTTTTTATCAAATGGTCAATCTTATAACGGGACCAACTTCTTTCAGAGTAAAATCTGATCATACGCAATACATTAGGAGAGAATGTATTTTAAGTGGCTCGGATTTTAAATAGATAGGCCCCACTATGAATTTTTTAATTCAGGATTTCTCTACGTCAGGATTAATGACATGTCTCTTCTTACTGTACTCCACTAAAATTTACTGATCCGAAACTTTTGGAAATTTGGGTACTATCACCCTCTCTCAGGTTTTACTCCACCAAGATTTACTTGGCATGCAACTGAAAATATTAGACTAGCTGATTGAAGGATTTTAACAGAATTTGGGTCCTTGTCAAAATTATAGTTCTCGAATATCGTCTCGAGAAAACGTTTAGGTGTTTTCAATGTTGGGGTTTTTCTAGAGACATTAATTTAAATAAAAGATAAATATTAATGGTGCTAAAAATACTTCTATAGAATTTTTTTTTCAGTTTTCCTGTTTTATTCAATCCTCACAATATTTCCAGTTTTGGTACATTCTGAAAAATCACGACATTATCATAAAAATATGGTTCAAGTAAACATCTCAGTATTTCCAAAATATTGCTGATATCAATAGCATATCTTTGGCTCTAGGTTACATTTTTCATCGGGAAACTATCACTTGACAAATTTGTAGGTAAATTCAAATATGAGTTTTTTCTCAGAATATCACTGGGGGAAAGTCACAGAAAATAAACTAATTTTCTAATAGACAATTAAAACTATTTACAGATTTCTACACTTTTTTATTATTTTTCAATTCAAAATCATCGAGTTTTTCTCCCGACATCGTCATTTTTCGGTAAGTTTTGAAAATGTTACCAATTTAATTGAAAATTGGAAAAAAAAACCATTTTAGATAAAATATCATGATATTTCCAAAATATTTGTGACAACCATTTTGTATCCATGTAGGGTCTGGTATTTTGGACCACTCTACTTGGATCTTGGATGATGATGGACCCACACTTTTTACTCCAAAATTCTGCTTAAAAAAAAAAAGAGATTTCAGGTAGATTCTCAAATTTCAGTTTACTAGAGATAATCACATTTTTATTAATGTAATGACTATTTTTATCATTTATAGATTAGATCGAAATGCTTGTTCTATATACGTTAGACTTTCAGCCGGTAGGTTGATGCACGCTTTGCACGATTTTGAGCGAGGTTTTGTTGTTACGTGTTCATTGGGAAACTGTAATTCGTGTGTGGTGTGCCTAGTTACCGAGTTCTATAAAGCTCTTTCTTTGATTAAAATGTAACAGAAATTATTGATAATTTTTTTGATTTTTTTGGGGTTTTTTTTCTAGGATAACTTTTGTGAATTTAGAGGAGAAAAAGATTATTGGTCAAGCGTGGAATATCCTAGCCTTTGGTTCCACATAATCCACCTATCATTTTAAATCCAATGAATAAGCGCTCGATCAAATTTGATGTTAATCGGAGTTTTATGGGCCCTTGGATTGATCATGCACAATTTAGCACCCATTCAACTTTATTTAACGGTTAGGATTTGTGCAACAATAAAGCCCTTAAACAAAACCTTTGGTGGTAGGACAGTACCCAATTTTGTACAAGTTCAATTCTCAGAGATGCCTTGTCCATTCATTCCATAATGTCTTAAATTCGGGGATTTGTCTTCTATTAGTTTTGGGAATTTTAATAGATAATCATCTATATATTATTTCTGCAGTTACAAGTAAGAACTGAGTCTTTTATCTTTACAAATAACCATCTCTTATAATTTAAACTCTTATATGTACATCTGAACTTATAGGGGAAGCCCCGTTTTTGAATGCTTGACAAAATCTCAGGTGTTTTAAAGTAAAATAGATGAGAATTTTCTTTGACCTAACCTGATTTGGATTAAATATAGGGCATCAATCCTAGTTAAAGTCACACCGGTTAATTTATTGGTCTTTTTACATTGTGGCCTCCAATTTAATCTAAACCGGATTAGATCTTGGGGAACTTTTGATGGTCAGCCGTGCAAAGACTCACACTTAAATTCTTTGAGTGGTTAGGAATTCTGGCAATAAGCTGGACGTCCCCGCTTTGAACTGTTTGGGTCCTTATGTAATACACATTGCTAGTGGATGGTGTTGTGTATTCAGGGTTATGTCAATGATAAAACTATACGGGGTAGGCGGGTTATTTTCATTAAAAAAGACTACTAAAATAACCCAGGTTTGCTTATCAAAAGAACCCAGTAATAACTGAGAAAGGAAGGTTATCCTGTGATTAGTTGTTTTTGGGGAAAAAAAGGTGATTATTTATATTTTCAGAAAATGCAGGTGGTTATTTCTAAATCTTCCTGTAATTATTTTACCCATCACGAGTCTCGTGCACCGGCCACGTCTTCCACATGCTACATGTTCTTAGGATTCTTCCTATTTGATTTTAACTTATTCTGCTAAAGCTTTGCTATCTCACGTAAACATTACTCACCCACCAAATCTTGTGGATTGTTTAATAGTTGCATTGATCTTTCCTCCTGTTTTCTTTAAGAAAAGGAGTAAATGCTTTTGCTTTTCTTTTCCATATTCCCCCACCCATCTTTTTATCATTTACTCTTTGTTAACTTTTTAAAAAGAAAGCTTTATGTAGACCACTCCATTTAGGTGTTGTCTTCTATCTACTTCTCAAAGGGGACTCACTAGTCTCTTAAACTGACTGGACTGCCCCCATGGTCTTCTTGTCATGCAGCCATGGCTGTTCTTGTTGGTTATTGAGAATATAGCTTGTTCTGGTCAATGGGTATATGGTATGCTCCTATGTTTTTTCCGATATCTTGGCATGTTTCTTGGTTAGATACTGTAGCTTTTCTTTTTTAGCTTCCTTTGTGCCAGCATCCCAGGATATTGGAGGAATGTTCAAGTAAGGTTGGAGCAGTATCATTTAAATTTATGATTGATGTGCTGCTTTAAACAATCCCTTTCCCAGTTGTAATTTGCATAATATGTTCAAAAACATACAAACAAAAATTGAAAGGTGTTCCTGCTAGTTCGGTATCTTTTTGAGGAGTTTCCTGTGTCAAATGTTCCTTGTGTATGTCACCATGTGTCATTGCTCTTTGGTTCTTCACTTATATTCTCTGAAAGCATCGATGATTAAATTATTATTCTTCTGTGTATGTCACTATGTGTCATTTTTCATATCTAATACATAACATATTCCATGGGTTTTTTTATGCGTTGAATCAGGAGCACAGGCTGCAGTTGAGATCAGACAATTGATTTTACTGAAATTCAAATGTGCCCTGCTAAACTGTTACCAATGGAACAAACAAAACATAACTATTTCTCATTCATGACATTAGCATATCTGTTGCTGCTGCTTGTTCTTCCTTTTGCTGTCGCTGACCTGAATTCTGACAAACAAGCGCTCCTCAGTTTTGTGGCTGTAGTCCCCCATGGTCGAAAACTTAATTGGAATTCTACAACCCCCGTCTGCTCCAGTTGGGTTGGCATAAGATGCGATGGGAACCAAACCCATGTGCTTGAACTCCGCCTTCCAGCTGTTGCTCTCACTGGTCCGATCCCAGCCAACACACTAGGAAGACTTGATGCACTTCGTGTTCTTAGCCTTCGGTCCAACCGCCTCAGTGGGAATCTCCCTTCTGACATCTCTTCCCTCCCCTCTCTTCAGTGCCTCTTCCTCCAACGCAACAACTTCTCTGGCACCATCCCTTCCTCCCTCTCCCCCAACCTTACTGTCCTTGACCTCTCCTTCAACTCCTTCGATGCTGAAATCCCTTTGACGATCCGGAATTTAACACAGCTAACGACACTAAATCTCCAAAACAACTCCCTCTCTGGACATATCCCTGACCTCAATCTCCCAAGGTTGAAGCACTTGAATCTAAGCTATAACCACCTTAATGGCACAATCCCAGTTTCTCTCCAAAAGTTCCCCAATTCATCCTTCGTGGGTAACTCTCTTCTATGTGGTACTCCTCTAAATCCGTGCTCTCCAGTTCCCCCTCCGCCTTCACCTCCTCTTTTGCCACCATCACCGCCAACTATCCCCAGTACAAAAAAGCGACCTAAGAGGAAGCTGAGCACTGCTTTTATAATTGCCATAGCAGTAGGGGGGTCCATCTTGTTATTTGTACTGGCATTGGTTGTCTTGCTATGTTGTTTGAAGAAGAAAGATAGAGAAGGTGCTAGTGTTTTCAAAGGGAAGGCCTCTAGTGGTGGAAGGAGTGAGAAACCCAATGAATCGAGTGGGGCACAAGAGTCTGAGAAGAACAAGCTGGTTTTCTTTGAGGGCTGTTCTCATAGCTTTGACTTGGAGGATCTGTTGAGGGCCTCAGCTGAGGTTCTGGGCAAGGGGAGTTGTGGGACAACATATAAGGCTGTGCTGGAGGAGGGGACCACAGTGGTTGTGAAGAGGTTGAAAGAGGTGGTAGTGGGGAAGAGGGAGTTTGAGCAACAGATGGAGATTGTAGGGAGGATTGGGCAGCATCCAAATGTTGTACCTCTTCGAGCTTATTACTACTCTAAGGATGAGAAGCTACTTGTTTATGACTACATTTTGGCTGGCAACTTGTCAACACTCTTGCATGGTATGCCTTTCTGTACTTCTCTGTTTGGGTAGTTTCTATTAGCTTTTTTATCCATAGGATTACATATTAGTGAAGTGAAATTCATGCAACTAACCATAAATTGGTGTTCAACTTCTTAGTTTTTTTGATTGCTCGATCATATTTTAAGCTTTTGAACTCAATACAAGCATTTTTTTTTTTCTTTTTGCGAGTTAAAAAAGATGCAGGAGCTTGATGAAAAAGAAAGGGAAAACAACCATTGAGAGTGACTCCTGAGAATGTCAGCAAATGAAACTCTAGAACAACCAGAATGATTTTCTGCATGAACTGTATAACCCACAACTAAAGTATGAAGAGATGTGGATACCATTTGATAGGAAGATGCACGAATTAAGTAAAATAAAAAAACCAAGTTTGTAGTTTTGTTTCTTTGGAAAAAATACCAAGTTTGTAGTTTTTTTTCTTTGGAATCAATTTTTCTCCACTTGACCATTTGACTTGTGTACTAAGGTTTGCTAATGATGCTGATACTGTTATGCCTAAAAATATTTTCATCTCCACTGTCCTCGTGTGGTTTGGTGAGCATCCTACTATACATGAGGCGATCTAGCTGTATGATTATAGTGGACTTCAAATTGAGGGTTCTAAAGAGAACGGTCAAATGATCCACCGTCTCTGGGTAGCTCATCAAATTAAAACTACAATTATCTATTTGATCTGCCTTTTGGGTGGCTACTATAAAACCTTTTGGTGGATGTTTGTCTTCTCCAACTGTATAGCACATGTAGGATGGTGTGTGATAGTTGCTTTGCATTGATTGTGCGATATAGCAGTTCAGATGGGTTTTTTTTTGTGTTTATTTTTCTTAACCAAACTAGAAAAATGTTTTGGAGGAACAAATAATCCTAGGATGCAGAGCATGATATCCCTAGGCATGCACACTGCCCACCTAAACGTGTCATACATGTAGATTTATCCTAACAGGCCAATATTATGGTCATGACCCTATTGCATGGTCCATGACCCTATTGCATGGTCCATTAACTGGTCAAGTCAATTTAAAATGAACAAAATTTCCACCAAGCAGCAGTTAAGATCATCCAATCCATTTGATTTAGTGAGTACAATAAGCATCAAAAGCAGGGCCCTTCAAATGGTTCGGTTCTTTGAGTTAAGAGTTGTAAAGTACATGCATGCATATGGATGATCAAATGGTTGCAGAAAATTCAATGTTTTTTTCTTATTTAGTATTCTAGTTGCTTTGGAATTAACAATTTTTTCTATCTCCTCTCTTCGTTCAAAATTATTAAAACAGCGAATAGGAGCAGTGAACGAACTCCTTTAGACTGGGGTTCGAGAGTAAAAATCTCGCTCGGAGCAGCACGGGGCATTGCCCACATCCACTCTGAGGGCGGCGGAAGATTTACACATGGAAACATCAAATCAACAAATGTTCTTCTCAGCCCCGAACTGGATGGCTGCGTCTCTGATTTTGGCCTTGCCCCTATCATGAATGTCCCTGTGGGACCCCCAAGGGCAGTGGGCTACCGCTCTCCAGAAGTAATACAGACCCGAAAATCCACACAGAAATCTGATGTCTACAGCTTTGGTGTCCTCCTCCTTGAGATGTTGACAGGGAAAGCCCCGCTGCAGTCGCCAGGTCGGGACGACATTGCTGATCTTCCCAGGTGGGTACAGTCTGTTGTCCGGGAGGAGTGGACAGCCGAGGTGTTTGATGTTGAACTGATGAGGTACCAAAACATCGAAGAAGAGATGATGCAGATGCTGCAGATTGCCATGGCCTGCATTGCCAAGATGCCAGAAGAGAGGCCAACAATGGAAGAGGTAGTTCGGATGATTGAGGATACGCGACAGTCCGACTCAGAGAATCGGGTGTCATCAGACAACAACAACAAGTCTTAGGATTCCAGCATCCAGACCCAACGATCACTCTCAAAATAGCGCTGTCAGATATCCAAACACCCATTCTGTCAAATTGACCATGAAGAATGCAAGAATATATAAGATCATAAATTCGGAGGATATTTGTGAACTTGCTCACAAGTGTGCCAAAGTAGTTTCGTTTAGGTGTTTTTCATTGTACAAATATTTGATTGATTGATGATTTTCAATCATCCCTTCTTTGGGGCCATCAAGTGTAAGAATTCATTGAGATATCTATTGTCAATCAGTTTCCATTGTTCATCTTTAGGCAAATTCCCAAGCCTGAAGAGAATTGACTTCATTGTGAGTCGACTTGGTCAAAAGCTTGAAAAACTATGTTGACGCAGTGGCTTAGATTCTCATTTTTACTATGTAGTTCCCATAAAGTTTTTATCCGCATGAATTGACCGAGTCAAGTCCGAGTCAACCTAACTTGGTCAACTATGCAGGTGGAGTTCTGCGTTAGAATTATTCGGCTTGAGTGTTGCCCAATGACCACACGCCCACATGGGTTCCCCACTTTAGACGACCAATTTATATAAAGACTGCTATATTGATAGGTCTCTTTAATAGAGATGTTTTTGGTATTTAGGAAAAGTGTTTGACCTAATAGAGTATCCTATGCTAAAAGGAATTTAAATCCTACTTGGCATTGGACTCCATGATGGGAAGGGAGTTATTTACAAAAATTTATATATAGGGTGTAGGGGTTAACACTCCCCTCTACACTAATACATTGATTGCCACATGGATATCACGTAGAAAGACTGCAGTGGAGGAGTATAGTAAATCCCCAATCAAACTTAATCCATCGCTTTCCTATAGTCTAACATTATCATTACTTCTGTGTTTTTTTTATATAACCATTCATTTTACCAAATTCGTCTTATTATTATGAGGGAATATGTTAGAGCATTAATTCTTTTCATAGCATTAGTTCTTTGAAATGTCTACATTGGTCTCTCTTTCCTTGACTTTTTAAAGCTACTTTGAGATTCTGATCATCGTGGTGATTCTTCTCCAAAAAAGACATCACTAAAGGTGATTCTATATGATCATCTACCACTCTATTGAAATGACGATGATATTCTCACATTTAGCTTTTCTTTCCTTTCCGGGGAGCAAACTTCCAACATTTTTCAGGTGTTATTCTTGGTCCTTATAAAAAAGTGCAGTGGGACCCCAATGTCGAAAGGATTTATCTTCCCTCCAGGAAACCTTTGATAATGTCTCTTTTAGGGTATGAGACTAAACAATTAGTTTAGACAGATAAATCTAATATTTTTTTAGGCATGACATGAACCAAAACTAATGTGCTCTCTTTTCTGACCAAGTAGTTAAAATGGTCGGTGTACTCCTGTGTATCCTTTTGTAGGCCATCCTAAACCTACATCAGTGCATACATGCATGATTACATGGCTGGGAATGTTTGGTGTCAGTTTTTCACCACTTATCACCAAACACATGATAATGGCGTTATTTAATGTGTTACAGATTCTCTAGGCCAATGAGCTCTAGAAGAATGTTACTGATTCTCTAGGCCAATGAGTTGCTTATTTTCTTCTCAAACTTGATCCATCACTTTCCTATAGTGTAACATTATCATTACATAGTTTTGGGTTTTGTTTCATAAAACCATTCATTTTACCAAATTAGTTTTATTAGCCAAAGGGAATATGTTAGAGCACTAGTTTTTTGAAATGTCTACATTGGTCCCTCTTTGCTTTTTACCTTCTAAGCTACTTTTAGATTTTGATGATTGTGGTGACTCTTCTCGAAAAAAAACATCATAAAAGGTGATTCTATATGATCATCTACTACTCTTTTTGACTCATGATAATTATCAACGAGTGTGTCAAACTCCGAACAGAAAGGTTTGAGATGCTTCGCCTATGTTCTTATACAGCATTCACTATATTTTTTAAATGCAACTCTTACATTTAATTTTTCTCTCCTTTTCGGGGAGCAAACTTCCAAGATTTTTTGTTTGAAATGCTTCGTGTTTTTTTCTTATACAACATTCACTAAATTTTTTAAATCCAACTCTCACATTTAGTTTTTCTCTCCTTTACAGGGAGCAAACTTCCAAAATTCTCTAGGTGTTATTCTTGGTCATGATAAAAATGCTAGATTGTATGACCTCAATCCAGTGGATAATATGGATAAATTGATTTATTTCATTAATTAATTTATATTTTCATGTTTTATTCATTAGATGAATGGTATTTTTTTCTATGTTTACACATGACCAATACAAAATGACATGATAGTCCATGAGGTGGACCGAAGCCTATAAGTATATTATATGTGATCCATGTGTTTGGTTGAAATCCACAAACACGAAACATAGATTACAAATTGTTTCGTTCGAAAAGGGATGATAGTAATATGCATGGATGGCATGACTGAGAGGTGAAAAAATCTTTACAAAAGCTTCATTTCTCATTTCATCTTTCTAACGTTACAAAAAGATATGGAGACAACTCATTTACATAAATATTAAAAAAAAAAAAAAGAGGTCATCTCCACTTTTATTTTACATGGGTTCTTTATTGTTTCACCTTTTGAGTGCAGGTTGTTTACTCATCTTCTTTTTTTTTTTACATCCCCCTCATCAGGCTTAGGAGATCAAGATAATGAAAAACTGTGGTTGAAGGAAGGAAGGAGATAGTTGTTGTCTTCAAGGATTTGTTGGAGACAAGATTGGAGAAGTCTGCAATTAAGCTTCTTCAATCAGTCTTTGTAATTCATCACCATTGATGGGGAAGAAGAATTAATCAGAGAAGTCTGCTGCAGAACAGCAGAGGTAATTTCTGTCCTTCCTCCCTGATGAGAAGAACAAAGGCTAATCTTTAGAGGCTATCCCCCAGGTACCAAAAGAGGAGCATCTATCACTGCTTAATTCTCACCTAATGGATGAAGGTGAGAGTTTTCACAGTGACAGAGTTTCTAGGCTTCAGGATCCGAGAGACAATATTCTTTTTCTGCCAAAGGTAAAAAAAAATTTCGACCCCCTCTGCTTGGTCTTCTGAGTCTTCATTTTATAGCCTCGAGGTGGTTTTGAAATTGTTATTGATAGGCTTGCAACTGTTCCTCCTTTACAGGTCTAGAGGTCATTCAAAGAGACAACTGACAATGGGTCATGGGCGACGTGCAGCCTGGGAAGAAGGAGCTCGGTGGCTACTGCATGGAGTCGTGCAGTGTCTAGCGGCCAGTCTCGCATCGTTAAGTGCAGTATCCAACGGCTAGTCTTGCATAGTTGAGTGGCCAGTTTTTGAGCGGAAGTCGATAGCCACTTCATTGTGATGGGCAGCCTGTATCTTGAAGACTGCAGTAGTCGGTGACGTCTTACAACCAACAGCCGTTGGATAGTTCCTAATTTTTCCTAAAGGAATGTTATGCATGGGCAAGTGGATTTTTTTTTTTTTTTTTGTGTGTGTGTGCCAACAAATGCCAACCCCAACCACCCCCCCCCCCCCCCCCCCAGGTACAATGATTGGACTTTGTTATGGTAATCATTGTGCCTCGGGAATTTCAAAATTATGTATTTATGATGGAAAACTGTAGAAAATTTGTTTTAAAGGCTGCTCATGCCCTGCTTTTAGCAGATATCAATTATTTGCATCTCCGTTGGGATTATGGGAATAGGCTCAAAGAAGAATCCCTGAGTATAGAACAACCCTTTGTTTGAAGATTTCCCTTTGGAGGTAAAAATATAGGCTGATTTCATCAAAGTTAGGGGTTGATTTGTGTTTTTGGTGGGATTTGGGTGGTTGGGTAGGCAAATTAGCTTCAAATTGGGCATATGACCGGCCTATTCGAAAATATTTTTGAAAAGACCATTTGTTGGAAGTAAGTGGGCCTCATTGATAGGTTTTCAAAACTTTTAATCCACTTGACATAGGGATCAAGTACCCATAAGGCTATGAAACCCAATCTAGGATCCGAAACTCAATCTCATCAACCATGATCAGTAAAAATCTCTATCTAGAAGATAGAAACAGCACCTAACAAGCAACCACGAAATTCTACAACATACAAGGAGTAGATCATACCTTAGGAGCTTAGTAGTGCTCTAATGGAGAAGTTGATCTCTTTATTTGATGAATAACTCTTTCACAAAGCAAATCAAAATCTCAAAGACCTCTTAGCCTTCCACGCTATGACCCTTACCAAATCTCTTTCCTCAAGGAAGATGGTGGGATCTCCAAGAGAAAACCAACTAGAACCTCAAGGGAAACCGGAAGAGAAACTAGAAGAGAGAAGGAGAGAAAGAGGTGTGCAACTCTTGCACAAAGGGGAGGGCTGGGCGTGAATCCTTAGAGTGGAATTGCATAGGACGTTCCACCCTCCAAACTCCTTTATTTATAGCTTAAAGCATCTCCTCTTACTAATTAATATAGAAGTCCTACTTCCATAAACAATTAGTAACTTATTCTTCGTACTATTACCACTATTAGAAGTCTTACTTCAGTTAGAAATAGTAACTTTCCTTTTGAGTTCACATACAATTAGTAATGATCTGATATTGGGCTAGTGTGAGGACCACTAGAGATTCCATAGAAAGCTGGCTCTAAGTGGGACACCTTGACCCCACATCTTATGTGCAATCTGGGCCCACAGTTAATTGCAAATAACTTCACTAAATAAATGCAATTGAACTCTAGTCTTAGGAATAAATTGCATGAAGACCCTAAACTTTCCTATCACCACAAGTAGGCCCCTCCATCAATATCCATGGATCATTGGATAAAACCGTCCCACCAATTTAGATCCATATCTTATTATCCTTGAGACCCAATTAACTCTTAATTGAGATGGGTGTACACTTACCAATGATAAATCCATTAATTGGCACAATGGGATAATTAGGATAGATTTCATCTTGACAATTAAATGTTCCCACAGTCCTATTACTACGTACCCAAGACACCGGGGTGTTGACCTACAGTTGGCCTAACTCATTGGTGACTTAAAGCAAATGAATAGATAGAAACTTAAGTTCATCAATGTCTCAGGATTGAGAGCTTATTACTAGGGAATTATGAAAGCATACCTTAAAGCAAAGACAGTGTTTCATAAGGTACTTCTCATGGTCCTTCAATACATTCAATATACCAGTATGATGATCTAGAGTCTTACACTCCTATAATCGAAACATACCACACTATCTTATAGTGACCATAATACTGCAACCTTGTCAGATGAGATGCCCAATCTCACCACCTGTTGTAAATCAATTTAAGTATAAGATTTGTGATACATGTCTCATGTTTGTGGATCTCATCCACATATATGTATTATATCTAATATAGTTGTGGACTCTGGTTCATCTCATGAACCATCATTTCATTCGTATTAGTTATGTGCAACTAAATAATAAAACACCATTCATCTCATGAAAGGAAAGCATGATTATATTGAAATAAATCAATTTATTACCTCATCCACTGGATTGAGACTATGTAATCTAACACCGTTATGATGACATCACTTCTTAAATTTTGGCGGTTTCACGGATTTCGAGAAGCATTTGAAAATCCAAACAGCACCTCCTTGAACTGCGTGTTGATCGGCTAGTTTTTGTTTTGCTGCTTTAGGTTTTAGCCGTTGAAGTAGCTTTTGGGTGGCCGTTGGGCGTCTTTTCATTTTTGGAGTAGCCGCTGGACGTCATTTTGTTTCCCAAATGGCCGATCAAAATTTAACTCCGCTGCCTACGCCTCTTGTGAGAATCGAGGCGTCAGATAATTTGTGGCTGCCGTCCCTTGCGAAAACCGAGGCACCAGATGCTATAAGAGGTTTGATCTTTTCTTTCTTTCTTCTTTACTTTATTTTCTTCGCATTCCAGAGCTTTCAGAAGTTTTTCGAGCCTGAGCCTTCTTTGGTTTCTCCTTCTTCTTCTCCAAGCATTCTTTTGCGGTTTCTTCATTTTCGGAAACAATGGTTGGTAAATTCTTCTTCTGGACCAATTTGAATGCATAGTATAAGCATGTGTGTTTCAATCTGCTTCTATCCATTTTCTCTCTTTCTTTTTTCCTTTTATTATCCCATCTCCATGTCCGCTTGCTTTCTTGTTAATGCTTACCTTAGTGACTTCGGCTTTGGCCGTGAATCACCCGAAAGGATTTCTCAGTCATCTTCTTCTTCTTCTTCTTTTCCGTTTTTTTTTTTAATGGAGACGAAGATTTTTCTTTTAGGGTTTATTGCGCCTGGAATTCTGAGCTCGATATATAGAGGAAGTGGCTAGAGTTTCAGGGTTTTTTGCTTTTAGATTTCACGAAGTAAAACTATGATGGATGAAATTCAGTTGGTGGCCAATGATTTTGTCACGCCCCCGAACCCGGATCCCTGCAGCTGTCCGACCTTGCGGATGCGAATTAAAAAGTAAGTGATAAATAATATTTCTCCCAGGATCCGCGTGTGTGAGGAAGACAAAATTTCCAAACACATCAAGAACATTTCGAAGAAGCTTATGTGGCGTTGCGATCCGGAGCCCATGGCTATCGGATTCCATGTCGCACTCAACCTGTCAACATAAAGTTGTCATAGCAATACTCATACTCAGACTGGAACAAAACATGATATCAAAATATATGGAGCTGACAGTAATAGGCTGATCATTACACAAGCATATTCAAGTTATAGTTTAACAAGTGCATTAATTACAATCCCAAGAAAAAAAGGCTAACAAAAGCTTTACAAAACAACAAGCTAAGAACAAATACCACCCAGGTGTGTACGAATCTCTGGAGTCACGCACGATGTCTATATGACATCACTGACACAACCATCCTATAAAACTTGTGGCTCTACAGCCAACACAAGTACTCAACTCGGGGTAAAGAACCTGCTACCGAGAGCACCAAACAAACAAGGGCAGACATGACGGTCTGGCAGGTGATCAATTTAGGCATGAGTATAAATCATTGAAAGTTTAAGAGAAATAATGTTTAAAACCATTTACTGAATTTAAAACAAATTACAGAATTTAAAACAATGCTTGAACAATATACTTATCAAGACAACAAAGTCCATGAACAATATACGAAACAAAACTAGCATAAGTACATATAATATCATAATTAGGAAATCCACATTGAGCTCATCCTTTCTCCATCATACAGGATGACAAGAGTAAGCACGACACACAAAACACGATCCCACGCCACACAAGGTAGATAGGGAGGCCGGTCGCGGAACCGGAACACGCAGGATGTGTAATATAATACACGACTAATCTGCAGATAGTCCACATGTTTAAGGACCCTCAGACAGTGGATCAGACTGAAGGGCAGTCCGAGCTCAGTGGTATTCACCTAAATTCATGAATGCACAAAACGGAAATATATTTACGAGACAAATCACGCAAAAAAAAATGAGACACTACTTTTCAAGACAAGACAAGACAAGACAAGATCTCCGCCACGTGAGGGGGACGAAGCAAGCAACATGAACCTTTTCAAGGAGGGCTAGTGGAGACTCGTCATTCGAAGTCAGTGGTTGACACGCTACACCCTGTGGTTAAGAGTGCCGCTAGACCAAGTTCTCATATTTCCCTCATCGACCACACGAGGTGGACGGTGCACGCAAGACAAGACAAGATAACATAAGCTATAAGCATATCGAAGCATAAGAAGTGATCCCCTTTTTGGTTCTTAAAACACTTCAAAACAAGATAATACCGGCAAGGCAAAACGATATTCATAGTGTCAAAAATCGAGATTTCAATCTAGCTAGTCAAGTCTATGCTAAGACCCTTCATTTGATCATCATGTACTTGAAACCCAAATATCAAAGTTTAAAGATGATTTGGTGCCCCGAAGTTATAAGATAATTTAAGTTTCAAATGCACCACATCAAGCTAAAGTCCTCTTAGTACAGTCTGGTTTTCATCCTCACAAAGTCTCTCCAAAAATCACATTTTCTTCTTCGAGAATCAAGTTGAGGGATGGCTTAAGGTCCGCTCGAGCGGACTCATCTAGAAGCTTGTTCGCTCCGGTTAGCACAAGCTTCACTCGAGCGGAAGGCCTTCTGGCTTGGTCTCCCCACCCCCATACAGAAGCTTGTTCGCTCGAGCTAACATGCTTCTGCCTGAACACGCTGGGTGCAGCATTGCTCATTCTTCTTGCCCATTTATGATCATCTCTCTCCTACATTTTTTTCTATCCTATAATACCTGCAATTCCCTGAGCCTACATGCTCTCCAAGGGGTCCTTCAAACACTGATAAATCATTATCATCACAATAATCCATTCATCACCATTATCTTTTCATCGAAACCATTCAATTTATAGAACAAGACATAGGGTTCTAATTCAAAACAGAAATCCTGTATTTTGAAGAGTAAATAACATACAAGTTGCTAAGTAAATAAAATAAAAAAATGAGGCATTTACCAATAACATGATTAACAACTTATTGACATGAATAATGCATTTTAAAAGAGAAAAATGCAAATCATATTACACATGCTACAAGAAGCCCATAAAGATCACTTGCCTTTGTCTCTAGCACTCCAAAATTACTCCCCTAATCTCACCAATTAGGCCTTAGTATACCTATGAAACAAAACCCCAAGATATAATAACCCTTTGACTCCCAAAGATGGTCAATTTAAAAACGTGTTTAGGGTCCATCAATTGACACAAATCAAATTTAATTAAAGGGCACACCATGGTTACCCATCTATCCTTCATTCAAAGGCTGGTTGGTAATGATTTCCAAACAAGTCCAATCACCAATACATTTAAGTAGTAAAACAGTCCATGATTTTGGCCAATTTAAAACATGTTGGGTTCAACTAAATGAGGCAAATCAAAGTACATTTAGGGATAGTAATCAAGGGTAACAGGCCCTTAAAAATCAGGACCAGATATGAGGGAGAAGTGGGCTGAAAAATCATCCAAAAGGGCCTAATGATTTCGGCAGATTTCTGCTAGACAACTAGGACTGCAGAGTGCAGTGTGCTGGTCCCTTTCTTCTCTGATTTACAGCCAATGTTAAGGCAGTTTTAGGCATAGTTGGAGGGGTCTTTTGAGGTGAAAAATCAACTGAATTAGCTGCCCTGAAGAGTCATCAAATCCACCATGAGAATCATTTACAAGTGTGGCTGAAATCAACATGGAATTTGATTGAAATATAGAGTAGAAACTTAGGAATTTAAAACCATGAACATGCACTTCCAATTACCTAAATCAGTCACTTACCTTGGTTCAAAATGGCCCCAAATCATTCTCCCAAAACAGTTCCCAGCTGCTGGAACACTCAACTACAAAAGCCCCAAAACATACTAAAAAATGGCTCAAAATTAGAAAACTAACAAAGACATGGAATTTGATCATGCATGTTAGAATTAGTGGCTCATTTATGACCTAGATTAACATGTTAAAAGATGGGAGCAAGAAGCTTACTCTAAGATAGCCCTACGACAACTCTATTGGCTATTGGTGAGGTTGTTGGCGACGAAACGATGCGAAAATGGCGCCAATAGAAAGCTCTCAATGCATAGAGTAGAGTGGTGGTGATCAATCTTCAGTTTGGTAAAGTTTGGTGGGGATTTGGGAGAGAAAAGGAGCAAGGAAGGAAAGAATGAGGTTCAGCTGGGGGCCCTGCAACTCAATCTCGTTTGGGGAGGAGAATGGAGAGAAAAGAAGGAAGATGAGGCTTATATAAATGGATAGTAGTGGGGCCCACAACTTAAAACTCTTCATGGGGTTGGAACTAGGATTTCTGGGCCTCAGATGGACTCGACGAAGAATACTAAAATGATCATATAAAAGTCTAGTTTTCAAAAAGTATATTTTTGATGTGGTTCTGAAATTTCAAAATCTGGGCTCATATTTAAATGTAAAAGGGTTGTTTTACCCCTACGGCTGAGAAACTGATTTTTCTAAGTTTCGAATGGGATCGGTCTAAACAAAAAAGTTGTTGATTGGTTGTCAGGACACCATACTACCATGGATTGTTTTAACAAAGTTATTTCTTTCAAATTGGAGGAGTCATTACCAGGGGTAAAATTTCATGGAGAGAAAATGGCTAGGGTGATTTCAGCACTGTCAGCAATTAAGTTACTCAAAAGTGGATATGAAGAATTTATAGCATTTATTACAGAGGACAAACATCCCAAGGGGTGGAGCAAATCCCTGTAGTGTGCAAATTCCCAGATGTGTTTTCGGAGGAAATTCTAGGTTTACCACCAGTCAGGGAAGTGGAATTCACCATAGAGCTTATGCCAGGAACAGCTCCAATCTCTATTGCACTGTATAGGATGGCTCCGGCAGAGTTGGGTGAATTAAAGTTACAATTGCAAGAATTGCTGAAGAAAGCTTTTATCAGACCAAGTATATCACCATGGGGAGCTCAAGTGTTGTTTGTGAAGAAGAAAGATGGAAGCTTAAGAATGTGTATAGATTACAAAAGATTGAACTAAGTGACCATTAAAAACAAGTAGCCATTGCCAAGAATAGATTAACTATTTGATCAACTGCAAGGAGCAGAATATTTTTTTAAGATAGACTTGAGATCCGGATACTACCAGTTGAGAGTTAGAGAATCGGATGTATCAAAGACAGCTTTTCGGACAAGATAGAGGCGCTATGAATTTTTGGTGATGCCCTTTGGATTGACGAACGCACCAGCGGTATTCATAGCTCTAATGAACAGAATCTTTGCACCCCATTTAGACCAGTTCACCGTTGTTTCATTGACGACATACTGGTGTACTACAAATCTAGAGAAGAGCATAAGCAACACCTGAAGACATCATTGCAATTATTGAGAGACAATCAGTTGTATGCAAAACTTGAAAAGTGTGAATTTTGGCTAACACAATTTCTTTCCTCGGTCATATCATTTCCAAAAAAGGTTTGGTAGTTAATCCGGCAAAGATATAAGAGAACTGAAAACATCTCCTTTGGTATGTCAAGTCGTCAGGGACTGCATCACCAAAGAAAAAGGTACGCTTGGGCACAATGCTCTGGTTGTCCATAACCCAAGGACGGCTACTTACCACAATCCTGTAGAATTCCTCATCCAGGATTAGCGCGATTAGTACCAATTAAGTGCGTGTTTAGTTATAATGTGGGGTTAGTGTTCGTTGGGTTAGAAATTGGTTCGATTTAGTTTTAGAATTAGCTTTAGAAAATTTTGAGAGTGCATTGTGTTTTTCAGACACGCTTAGGGGTGCCCTAAGTGTACGTGTAAGCTTGAGAGGAAATTTTAGTTTCCGACTTTAATCGTGATTTCAATCTCTTTTGAATAGTTTTATTTTATTGTTCAACTTTTGTGTTCAACCCGTCTATGTTTGAGGCCCAGAAACCCAAGTTTTGGCCCAAAAGGGTAAAATAGTCATTGCACACCAAATCTGGACCCAAATTTCGAAATCTCAAAACTATGCCAAATTTATACTTTTTGGAAACTACATGTTTCGGTGATCGTTTTAGTCTTCTTCGTCGTTTTCATTCAGGCCCCGCAAATCACTGTTTTAATCATCACAAGTTTTGGAGTCAATGGGGCCTACAAAACCCATTTGACTTAAGTTACTTTCTCTCCCACCTCACTCATGTTTCAGACGTTTTTCCTGCAACTCCTTTCTTCAAGCCCAGCTAAGAAGAGCTCCTTCTTCTTCATTTCTCTCTTTGCATGCCATAGCTAGAGATCTCTAAATCAAAATCTGAGCATACCCTCTTCTTCCTCTCAACCTATGCTTCCTATTGGTACCATTTTCTTGGAGATTCTTGTTGGAAGGAGCCATCATTTTCATCCTTGCTTCTTGTTCAGCAAGCTCCAGGTTAGGCCTCTTCTTCTCCCTTTTAATGGAGTCTTTTGAGCTCTTTAGGAACCCATTTCTCTAACATGCAAATCCATTTTCGAAATGGGGGTTTTGTTGACCAAAAATGGTGATTTTTGAATGGTTTCTTGGGGCTTCTTGTGTAGATTTCGTGGCTCAGCTTTGGGTAGGATTTTTGAGAGATCTTTGGGCTTAGCTATTGTCAAGGCAAGTGATCATTTTAGCTCTTCTTGATGCATGAAATGTTTAAATGTTTTAGCTTCAATGGTTTGGCTCTTTTTCCATTTTAGTTTGAGCAATGTATTGATTCAAATATGTGTTGTGGTTTTCAATCTTGTCTTAGTTTGAAATGCATATGTTAGTGGTTTCATCTTAATGGTTTTCATTCAATTTAAGTGATTTTTATCTTGTCTAAATGTTTTGTGAATGGATGAAAGAATGGAGGAATATGTTGTGAAATGTAGGAATGTGTTGGTTGTTGTAATTGTATGGAAATGACCCATTGGAGAGCATGGAGGCTCAGGGGATGTGCAGGGATTTGACAAAGAAGGAAAGGAAGTGGAATGGGAAGAGAATAGAGGAAGAAATAACTGAAATTATGACTTGAACTGGGCTGCCGTGCACAGTCGATCAGCTGGCGGTTAGCTGTCGGTTAGCCGACATGTTCACTTCGGTCAGCCAACAGCCAACCGAATTCGGTTTGGTTCCATTTCCAGTATCTTGTTTTCCAACAGAGGATTTTCGGTCAGCTGTTGGCTAGCCGACATGGTCACTTCGGTCAGCCGACAGCGAACCGAGCCTAATTCGGTTCCAATTACAGAAAATGTTTTTCCTGTCAGGAGACCTGGCGGTCAGCCGTAGATCATCTGGCGGCTAGCCGACAGTCACCTACTCGGCTAGCCGACAGGTGACCGAGAGCTGACCGAGTTTTCAAAATAGACCTGTTTTGTAGGATTTTCTTGGGAATGAAAACCTGAATATGATTAGGAACTTTTAACTTGAGCTTATGTGCTTAAGGCCTTAAAATGTCTTTTAACTTCCGGAACACCAATCCCTTTTTTTATTAAGACATCTGGGTTTCAACCACATGAAGATCAAATGAAAGGTCCTAACGTATGCTTGACAAATTTCGCTTTGGGATCGTGATTTGATATGATGAATATCGTTTAGTACTTGCTTTGTTTTATAAGTATAAGTTTCGTTTTGAATAGTTTAAGAACTATATTGGGGAACACCTTTCAACTTCATTTTGTTATGGCTCGTGCCACTCTTGTTTAGTTTCGATTTACTTTGTCTTGACAAGTGTATTCCCCCTATTTTCGATAAGTTTGTATAAGTATTGATATGTTTTGTGCATACATGAATATCATTGAATACCTCTGAGCTTGGACTGCCCTTTCAGTCTGATCCACTAGTTAAGGGGTCTTTAAACATAAGGATAATCTGCAGATTAGTCGTGTATTTATACACATCTTTGTTTTATCCGGTTCCGCGGCCGGTTTTCCCACCTACCTTGTGTGGCTTGGGCTTTCGTTTCGCTTCGTTTCGTTTTGTTTTGTTTTGCTTGCTCTTGTCATCACGTATGACGGAGAAAGGATGAGCTCAATGTGGATTAATGAATCATGATGTTTTCTTGAAAACATGCCAGTTTTGCTTTGTACACTATACATGTTTTGCTCAGAACTCATGTCTTGTTTTAAGCACTGATTATTTCAGATTTCAATTGATTTGTCTTATGTCTAAATTGATCAGCTGCCAGACCGTCGTGTCTGATCCTTTTGCTTTGGTATTCAGATGCAGGCGCGATGCCATTGTGAAGGAGCGCCCAGAGGAGGCTTTTGAGCCACCCCCAGCTCATGAGTGGCAACCCGATGACGTCCTCTAGACGTCAGGTGGGATCTTGAGTATGACACATGGATTGGAATGATTGTTTTTGTTATTTTGGTATGTATGGCCTTTGTTGACCCTTTTTATACTTGGGAAATGTAAACTTAAACTTAACTTACTTTTGGTGACTTGAAACTTGAAGTTTAAATTTATGGATATGCTACGTTACGCATTTTCTCTCTGAATGTTTATGTCCTTTGATTTATTTAACTTATGCATCTTGGAATCATCGATTTCGTATTGTGATTGAGATTACTTGCATGCTTCCGCAAATCATTGTTCGTGTAAGATAGTTCTATGTTTGTTTTGGGGATCCTCACCGCAGAATCCTGTGGGATAATCATAGTTCGACACACTCGTTGAGGGCCCAAATCGGGGACCTCGGTCAGGGGTCGCGACATCAATCATTGTCTCATCTCATCACGGTTGAGGGAGTCGTACTCTTCCAAGTTCTTCTCGACATATTTGACCTTCTCCCAGGCCTGCTGTATGGCCGCATTGGAAGATTTAGTAGACCGACGAGGAGCACCGGTAACAGGCCCCTTACCCTTGTTCGTTCTAGAGGAACTACCTGCAAAGAATGGAAAAGAAAAAAATCAATCATCAAAATGACAGAATTTTGCTAAAATCCTAGCGAAATTTTGGCATGGTTCTGGAGCAATTCCGAAGAAAAAGGAAACACCCTGAAAAAGATAGGAAGCTTTGAAGATGAGCTCAACACTGCTGTGAGCTCATAATCAATGGAGTATTCTCAAAGAATGCTCGAACTCAAACATTGTTGTGAGATCAAGCCAGTCTTCTCAAACCTCCGCAAAATTGGAAAATGGCTCAACATTGCTGCGAGCTCCAGACTCCAAAACTTGCAAAGCTCCTCAAAACCCCCGCAAGACTAAGAAAGGGCTCAACACTGCTACGAGCTCCAAATCCCAAGACTTGTAAAAGGTTTCCAGGTGTGCATCATCATCATTCTCCCAATTCAATTTACAAAAAATCGTGCATAGAAAGGAAATTATCATGCATTAGATGCTAGGAAGACCTTGACAAAAGTTTGACCAATTCCAACCCAACTTGGTCAAAACCAATCAGACTTTGTCTAAGTCAAAATTCATGTTGACTTGACCTAGAAACTCCAGCCTTTTATCTTGATGCATAAAACAAAAAACGCATGAACATCTTGGATTGCATAAACCTCATTATCATGGTGAGCAAAAAGGGGAAAGAAAAAAAAAAGCCTCCTCAAAAACAAAAAATATTTGGGCTGGCCCAATGCCACGTGGCAGTACGGACATGTCCGTACAGCCAAGAAAAAAAAAGCATGTGAAAAAAAAAAGAAAAGAAAAAGAAACGTGTGAAAAAAGAAAAGAAAAGAAGGAAACACGTGAAAAAGAAGAAAAAAAAAAGAAAGAAGGTAAAAAAGATAAAACAAAAGAAAGAAAAGGAAAGAAAGAAATAAAAAGGAAAGAAGAATTCTCATCATTCTACTTCTACATGGAGTTTTCTTAATGAAAAGGGAAACTTACTTGGAGCCATGGATGGAGAAGAAGGAGAACTTGAAGATCCTTGAAGAATAAGGGTTCTTGATCTTGGAGCACTCTTGAAGGATTTTGTAAAAAGAAAGCAATAAGAGCAAGAGATCCAACCTCCCCTTGCTTTTATAGAAGAGAGCAAACCAAAAGAGGAAACAAGGAGAAAAGTTAGGAGGTAAGTGCTACAAATTAACAATCTTCCTAAAAAAAGAAAGGAATTTTGGGATATTCTCTCCTAAGAAGGAGATTCTTTGAGAAATTCTCTCCAAAAAGAGAAGAGATTTGATATATTCTCTCCTAAAGAAAGATGCTTTGAAGAAATTTCTCCCAAAATCAAGGAAACTTGAAAGATCCTCTCCAAGTAAGGATATTTTTAGATATTCTTTACCCAAAAGAGATATTTTTAGATATTCTTCATAAAAATGACACCATATGAGATCTAAGCTATCTTCAAAGCTTAAGGTCCCATGGGTTAGCCCACATGAGCCAGGTTTAACCACCAAGGCACTAAAAGTGGCTTTTAGTCAAAATTCCTCTTACCAAGAGCATACAAAAATGGTTCCATGCCTCTTTTGAGTCGATTGGACCAATACAAAAAAAAATCCAAACCTCATGAGTTTCCAAAAATCCAAACCGTCCAGCTTCATGAACCAAATTAAGCCAAAATCTTGAAATTGACATTCCACAAAAACTCAAAACACTCTAATGGACCCAAAATTGTCCCAAATAGTGACAAAAAACCAAACCATAGTCTCTTAACTCGCCACATACAGCTTGTTAGGTCACAAGACCAAAACCAGAAACTAAATCTCGACCCCCTAACTTGCCATAAATAATTTGTTAGGTCACAATGTCAAAATCAAAATCCAAAACCCGACCCCCTAACCTTCCACGTACAGCTTGTTAGGTCACAAGGTAAAAAACCAAAAACCTTATTGATCACCTAATGCACCACATAAATCCTTTAGGTTCACAAGGTCGAAAGGAAATATCCCAAAACCCAAAAACCAAAATTCAAATCCCTCATGTCATTTTCAAAACTTTGCCTTGAGATGGTACGTGATCTCTCTCACTGCCATAAAATCCCCTTGGAAACTCAAAAGGCTACTCTATCAAAAGAAAAATGCTCAGTGACTCTTGGTCAAGTCAGAAGCTCTCCTTCAAAGTTTTCTTCGAGGCACACCGACTACAAAAACTATCATCGTTGTACCTCAAGGGGGGATTTATTGACACAAAAAATGTCACTTTGCCTCTTCAACATCAAAAGTCATGTCAGATCCCGACCCAGGTTTAGTATTTTTAATAACTATTTTAGCCGTGTTTAGTTTTTAAGTGGGATTAGAGGACGATTAGCTTGGATTCCTAGCTGGATTAGCATTTTGAATAGCTTTAGGGAATTTTGAGAGCGTTGAGTCAGGTTTGACCGGGCCCGAGGTGGCCCGTGTGACGCGTGCTTGTTTGGGAATCTGATTTTTTATTTCAAAAAATTTCAATTTTGATCTTTTTGGATTTGTTATTTTGATTTCAACAACTTTGATGTTTGCTTTGTGTGTATTTGAACCCTCGAAACCATGTTTTTCAGCAAAAAGGGCAAAACGGTCTTTTCACCTCAAGATCTGTGCATGAATTTCGAAATCCCAAAAATGTACCAAAGTTATACTTTCTGGAAACTAAACATTTCGACAATCATCTTGTTCTTCTTCGTCGATCTCATCCGGGATCCACAAGAGGGAGTTTTAAGCCCTCGAACTATTAAGGGCTGTGGGACCCACAACCCACTTGAGTTAAAACCAAAACCCACGTGCATTTCTCCTCTTTCTTCATTTCGTTTCAGACCTCTGAGAACCCAAGAAGAAACCAGCTCAGTCTTCACTACTTATCTCATCTTGCATGTTGGGGTTTCTTTAATCTAAATGGAATTTTGAGTGTGCCAAATCCTTTCCCATCTCTCAAGCTTGCTTTTGATACCCTTTTCAAAAGATTCCAGCTGAGTCCATCTTCTCCTTGAGATTATTCTCTATTGTTAGAACTTCATAAGGTAAGCAATGACTTCCTTCTTTTAGCCATAGTTTTATTGAACCCATTAGAGCTCAATCTTCATGCATGCAAGGTCTCCTATGGAGGAACCCTTTCTTTTTCAAATTTCTTGGATTTTTGCACTCTTTTCATGGGGCTTCTTGTAGATTGGAGTTCAGCTATAGAGAGAGGTGTGTTGGGAGATTTTCTTGAGTGCATTTCTAACGAAGGCAAGTAATTGAATGAAATGTGGTCGTGCATGTAATATTTTATGGATTATGAGCTTGATTTCTTATTTTTAAATCTTCATTGGTTTAGTCTTATTTTGTTTTGATGTTTAGATCACTAAACACATGTTTTATTGTTCATATGCTGTGATTTATTCCATGGAGTTCTGTTTTAGAATTGCTTCATTTAAATTGGGATTTTTATGCTTCAATTGTTAGAATGTGAAACTTGAATTTGTATGAGTTTTGAATGAGGAGTTTTGAAGTAAAGTTGTGCATGGTTGATTGATGAAAATGGAGGAGCATGTAGGCTCATTTTCGTGCAGGAAAGGAGGGGTGATAATGAGAAGTGTTGGAGGAAAGAAAGGACTGAAAAAAGGTTCAGAAATACATTCTCGTAGCTGGTCGGTCAGGTTTCAGTCAGGCGTCGACTAGCCGACAGGCCAACTGACAGGTAACCAAACCATCTCGGTTCCATTTTCAGAATGCTGCATTTTCCAGACCTTGGGGTGTCGATCAACTGACAGGTGACCAAACCACGTCGGTCCCAGTTCCATAATGTTATTTTCTTGTCCTGATGGGGTGGTTAGCTCTCGGCTAACCGACCTGCTCAGGGTCGGCTAGCTGACGGCCAATTGACAGGTGACCGACTTCTCCTAGAATTTCTGAAATGAAGAGAACAGTGGGGTTTTCAATCCCAATTCCTTTTGGACCATTCCTAGTCGATGTATACATATTGATATCTTAAATGTCGTTAAAAATAGGGCACCATCTAAATGAGCGAACGACATGAGACCTTAAAGTGTATATTAACTCAACGGTTACGGTCCCAAGGAATTGATGGGGAATTGTGAAATGGACTTGTTATTTCTAAACAAAAAATCTAGTTTTGTGATTTATTGCCTGAACCGTGTTTTTATACACATCGTGTCGGGACTTCTATTCGTGAATTCTCGTGAGTTAGTGTGTATTCTTGATATAGTGTGAGTAGTTCTCTAATTTAAACGTAGCAAGCATGATTTTGAAAGTTAGTGTGTATTTATGTTCTTGTCAGCACCACTCACCTTGGACGACCTTGTCGATTTGATCAACTACCTTGGGTCCTTAAATACTTCGTGCCAACTGCAACTTGGAATATTGTGCGTGTTTATTTAGCCCGTTCCGCGGTGGGACTTGTGAGTGATGCCCAGCTATACTGGGTCATGATCTTGTGCTCCCTTTCACCTTGTGTAATGGAGAATCTATATCGTGAGTGCTCTTGTTACCTTGTGTGACAAAGAATATAGCTTTGTGTGGTTGCCAAGGTTTGTTTCAAATATTTATCATGATTTATCATGTGACTTTATAAAGGACACTGTTTTGAATTACTCATTCTATTTGGTTTCTCTCCATCGTATTTGTTTTATAAATTGCAAATTATTGATTTATAGCATGATTATACTTGATTCAATTACCTACCGAACCGTCGTACCTGACCCTTTGTTTTTGGTGCTCAGATCCAGGTAATGTTGCCCCCGAGGAGGAGCACGAAGAGGTCGTACTTGGGTAAGAGTGGCAGCCCAACGATGTCATATGGGCATCGTGTCGGGGCACGAGGCGTAACATTTTGGGAATCAATCAACTTTTATTTTGGGACTTGTTATTAGCCATTGTTGGCTTGTTCTTTTGGGAAAGATGTAAAACTTAATCTTGTTTTGATGTGATGTAAACTTTAACTTACACTATGGGTATGCTAGTGATGTTTCTCTCTCTTTGACATGAGTCTGTGAATATACAAATACATTCTCTCTCTTTATGGTGATTCAATTAAGTGTTTGCTACACGCTTCCGCAAATATATCAAACGTGTGTGATTCGCGTGGAATCCTCACCGCGGAAACCTGTGGGAAACTAATTAGCGTGTGCAGGGCAGAATTTTCTAGCCCGCCGCGCCGCGACGCTGGATTAGGACTGGGTCCCAGTCCGGGGTCGTGACAAGCCACACGGAGCTGCATCCTACCATAAATAGGCAAATGCCGCTTCAAGCATCAGCTCTTGTAAGAATCAAACAAAAACAACAAGATCCTTCAAAATAGCTAAAAGAAGGGTACATTTGAAGTTTTGGGCCATTTCAGCACTATTTGGCCTAACTTCTCCCTTCCAGCAGCTGAGCAAGAGCTTCCGGTGGCGGTGAAGCCAGAGACCCTAACACACAAAACAGAGCATATAGCTGGCCTCAAAATGCCACTAGAAGGCTCTATGTCACGCCCCCGGACCGAAGCCCTGATAATCAAGTCCTTAATCCGGGGGTCGCGGCGAGATGGGTCAGAAAATTATGCCCACATGTGCTAATTATTTTCCCACAGGATTCCGCGGTGAGAATTCTCTGACAATCCATCACAATTATTTCACAAATAATATCTATATGCAGAAGCTTGTGGCAAAATAAATTTCAATGAATCATAATAAATAAGAGAGCTTGTATCAAAAGGAGGAATATAATCATAGCATAATCCTAAAGTTAGTTTAAGTTGTGAGGATCAAAAGAAAGTGTGTCAAAGTTTACATCCCAAATAGCCAACAGAGGCTAATAACAAAATTCCCAAAACAAAAGAAAGTCATTCCCCAAAATGCATTATCGAAACTCCAGACCCAACATAACATCTACATGACATCATTTGGTTGCTACTTGCGCGCCACCGAAGGCTCTATTGCCTCAAACGCGTGCTCCGCCTCAATTGTTGTGGGTCCAACATCTGACACCAAATAGAAAAGTATCAAACACGACAGTCTGGCAGGTGAATAAAACAGATGAGATATATAAGTTTTATCAATGTCATATTTAAAATCATAAAGCGCATTAAAAACAAAAATGATTAAAGAATAAACCAACTGAATCCTTTCTATACCAAAGAAATTTCACATTTAACGTATTTTAAACTGACTGATAAATAAGCAGAATATCAGCAACCCACATATAGCTATATTCTCTTATTACCGAAGTAAAGAGAGCAAACAGACAAAAACCGTTGTCATATAAATAGCCGGATTAGATGCCATGCAAAATGGCCAGACAAAAATCGTTGTCAAACGCGGAGGCCGGAATAAACAGACAGAGGGTCCAAACTGCAGTTGGTAGATAATTTAAAGATCCCAAGCCGGGTGATCAGCCTGACAAGGTGACCTAAGTTTAGTAGTGCCTTTCAAAACCAACATTTGAATTAATACAAATCAAATCATAATAATACATTTCCAAAATCGATAAAGGAACTACTCTTGGCAAAGTACAAACAGACAAAAACTAATAAATCAAA
Source organism: Persea americana (assembly GCA_029852735.1). NCBI lineage: Eukaryota > Viridiplantae > Streptophyta > Magnoliopsida > Laurales > Lauraceae > Persea > Persea americana. The sequence goes on from CM056816.1 coordinate 25,317,522, forward strand.
TGAGTAGTTTTATCGATTATTTCAAATATAGCAAACCACTCAAATTCATACACCATACATATACTAAGATTACATCAATTGATCTTTGTGGATTTTTGAACTAGAATGTCGAAGTTTATATATATATATATAAAGATTGGTGTCCCAACAGTGGAACGACATTCCAGGTCTCAAATGCAAATCATCAAGTTGAAGGCTCTTAGAATATTCTGGGTTTTCAATTTCATCAAAATCCTATAAATAAAATTTTAATTTTTAAGTTCGGTCAGCTCTCGGTCACCTGTCGGCTAGCCGAGGTAGGGTGGCTAGCTGCCAGCTGACCGACGGCTGACCGTCAGATCCAAAATCAGGAAAAAGATGTATTCTGGAATTGGAATCGAACTGAAAGGCGGTCACCCCTCGGTTGGCATTCAGTTACCTGTCGGTTAACCGATTGCTAATCGATGGACCTCTTGACAAAATGCATGATTCTGGATTTGCGACCGAACAATGGTCGGTCACCTGTCGGCTAGCCGAACTGGCGTTTGGTCGCCACTTCGATTAACCAACACCTGACCGTCGTGTTGCGTGCAGGTTTCTTTCACATCCGAGTTCAAAAAAAATTCTTCTCCATTCTCTTCCTCATTTCACTTCCTTTTTCCTCTATCATTTCCAATTTCTTTCCCATTCATTTCAAGCCTACCTTAACATTGAGAATTCCCATCGACCATAAACATTATTTACATTCAGATTCCCCGAATCAATTCCAGCATATTGTATGACATTAGAAATGCAGAATTTTTTGTAGAAATTTAAACTCATTTGTTCATAAAAATCTTGCAGAAATTAAGCATGAACTAAACAATAAAAACCCTTCTGAAACCAGACTTTACATAGCCAAAATAAACAATAAAAATGCAGTAACAATTTCAAATCAGAATTTTAAGAAAGACAAGATTCATATTGCATGCATTCTAAGATCTGGTTATTCACTTGCCTCAACTAGAATGGGTCTCAAGAACTCTCCAAAAATTCCCCTATATGGTCCAAGCTTCAATCCTACACCAAAACCCATGGAAAACCCACTAAAAATCTACAAAATTATAGAAAACTAAGGAGCTCTCAAAGAGTTTCCTTGCATGTAAGATTGGAAGATTTTTTTAAGAGTCAAAAGAACCCATATAAGAGGGTAGTAAGGGCTTACCTCTAGAGGTCCCAAACAAGAGGAAGAACTTGGAGAAGATGATGAACCAGCTGGAAATCTCATAAGAATGGTATTAATGGAAAGCTTAGGAGGTGAGGAAGAGATTCATGCAATTCGTTTTCAAATGGGAGCTTGATTCCCTTGACATGCAGAGGAGAGAGAGAGAGTGTGAGAAGAAGAGGTCTTCTCCCTGGTTTGGTTGCAGGAAATGAAATAAGGAAGATGAAGTTCAGCGTGGGTTCTTATATAAATGGGTAAGTTGTGGGCCCCATTGGCCCCTAAAACTGTAAGGGCTTAAAACTCCTATCTGTGGGTTCCGGATGAAGTCGATAAAGGAGAGAAAAGTGATCATCGAAAAATCTAGTTTCTAAAAAGTATAGTTTCCTCATGATTTACAAATTTTGAATTTTTATGCAAAGATTTGGGTGTCAAAAGACTGTTTTGCCCTTTTCTCAAAAAACGTGATTTATGGGGTTTCAAACTCAAACGAAGCAAATATAAAGGTTATTGGGATCAAATTAACAAATCCAAAAAATTGAAATCAATATTTCTTGAAATCAATAATCAAATTCCCACACTAACACGAGTCACATGGGCCACCTCAGGCCCGGTCAATCTAGACTCAACGCACTCAAAATTTCCCAAAGTTATTTAAAATTCTATACCAAATTAAAAATTCAATCTAATCGTCCTCTAATCCCACTTAAAAACTAATCACGATTAAAATAATAATAAAATATATTAAACTTGGATCGGGGCCTGACACTCTACATCAAATTCCAGGCCATCCTGACGTGGTTTAACCCAAAAAGGAAACAGCCGCAACGAAGTCAGCTCTCCAGGCGGCAACAATGTTGAAGATATCAAATCTTCGATCAAAGCCTATGGATGGTCTCAAAATACCTTCAAAAGGCTCCATGTTAAGTTTCAAGTCAAACCGACACCGTTTGACCCTCCATCAACTCTCAAGCAGCAAAATCAAGCCTCTCGGCGACGAGAACCGCCGAGGCTATCACTCATCAAACAAATCATATGGGTGGCTTCTACATGCTTCCAAAAGGCTACACGTCAAATTTCAGGTCATTTTGATGACGTTTGACCCAGCTTTGACGCTCAGAAACAAAAGCAGGCCTATAGGCGGTGGAACCCCTTAGGACCATGACATCGAAATCGGAGCTAATGGATTGTCTCAAAATGACTCCAATAGGTTCTCTATCAAATTTCAGGTTAATCGGACATCAATTGACCGTATATCAAAGCTCGACATTTTCTTCGCGGTGAAATCAAGTCTAGCAGCGACAGGACCCCCAAACGGCTTCAAAATTCAAACAAAAGCCTATGGTTGGTCCTATCTATTGCTCAGGAAGCTTCACCTCAAATTTCAGGTCATTCCAACATCGTTTGACCTAGTTTTGACTCTTGACGGAAAATCGACTACAAAGTCTTTGGCTTTTCCAGAAAATCGGAAACTTTGTGCTCTGATTTGCACGGCTTCTCATCAGGTTTCCTCCAGAGAAACCAAGCCAATAAATGAGGGAAAATCTCAGAAAAAATACAGAAGAAAAAAGAAGAGAAAAAGATTGAAAAACGGCCGAAAAACGGCGACAAAAGGGGGAAAAATCCCCATGGTCGCTGGATTTCACCCGAAAACCCATTTTTGGGTATTTTTCGTGTTTCGAGATATTTAGCCCCTGTGGTATTTCCAAAATCTGATTTTTTGAGCATGATATCCATTGATCTTTATCAACATCACGGATCCGCCACCGAAATCATGAAATCATCATTTGACGCTTCAAAATCGCCAACCGGCCGACCAATAAAGCACACTTTCCACCCGACCAATCGAGAAATCAACTGGACAGATGTTGGCGGCCCATTGGTATGAACCAATTTCTGAAGTTGCATTCCCATCCGACATCAAACAACATGTGGATCCATCGACGATCATCGCAAAAAGAATTTCAAAAGACGGGGTACGGCCTGCGACTCTTCAAGCGCCCTGGCGACCACTTAATGCAATTAAATGACCCATTTTATGACAAGTTAATGCATTCATTAACTCATTATTTTGGAGAGTCCAATCAGAAGCAAGGAAAAATGAGTTACAAGTCCAAGCAATCATGACATTAAAACCATGTAACTCCTCTCATCATGGAGATTAAAGGCAATTAAATGCCCATCATTCTCCATCGGCCAATCAGAAGACAAGAAAAGGGAGTTACAAAATCAAGGATTAAAAACTTGTAACTCCTCCCATCATGGAGCATTAATGTAAATGCTCATAAACTCTCCTAATGGCCACCAAAAGCTTATAAAATGCGGTCATTCCAAGGAGAAAGGGTCTGAAAAAATTGTCCGAAATCAAGCGATCAAGAATCTTTAAAAATCCAGACACTGCGCAAAGAAGCTTTGCTACTTTGAAGAAACTCTGCAGCAACAAACACCACAAGGTGATTGAAGTCCCTTGGGGGGCCACCCCCCCAAGGTCCCCTCTCATTCTATCCAACATGGCATAGGCACGGCTTTTTAGCCCGTCTACTTGGTTTTTTATTGGATATAAGAACTTCTCGTGGTCTTTATTCTCTAAAAATCCGAGGTCCAAGCCAAGCCAAGCAAATCAAGGCATCATGCGTTCTCATCTGAAGAACGATGGCGGAGTCCATACATGACTCGCGACCGTCAATCTAAACGAGTCCCCACAATCTCCTGAGAAGTTAGATTCTTTTTCTTACTTTTCTGTTGTATTTTGTATTTTTCTAAAGAGACAAAAAATCACAATTCTTGTCTTTCATTATTGATGAGATTTGTAAATCGCCTTTCACGGCAAAATCGCCTTCTACGGCACAAAACTGCCTTTCACGGCAAGCAAAAAAAAATCGCCTCTCACGACATTCAAAATCTTTGTCTATTTTCTTAAAAAATATGTGTGTAATGGAAAGTTAGAAAAAAGATTGATTTCCTTTCTACTTATGAAGGTGGATCTCCGGATCACCATTTCTAAATTCCAGGTACAATAGAAAATTTGGCATACCCGTACAAAAAATGTTGAAGCCCGCTTTTCATCTGCCGGACTCCGGCAAACCCAGGGCTGTGGAAGGCAAAAGCTGGGTCCATCATTAAGATTCTGATAACCTTGGACCATGGGTGGTCCCTGTGACACTTGGGGTACTTGAAGCTTTTGGTATCCAGGAGGTGCCATATGCTGGGCATTGGCTGAGAAGGGTTTCCTTGGTGTTGTCCTTTGGTCCATGAAAAATTAAGATTATCCTTCCAACAAGGATTGTATGTATTCGAATACGGATCATACTTCGGCCGCTCATATCTGGTATTATGATAAAGTGCACTCACATCCTCCATACTCTCACTTTGACTTTGACCAAAGAATGCTCTACATTGGGATCCAGGATGGGTAAAATCTCCACAATTGGTGTAGGGTGGGGTAGTAGGGTCACTAACTGCTTGGCTCATCTTTAATGATTCCAGGGTCTTTGGGGTAGTCTGCTGACAGTTCTGATTCATTTCAAGGGCTTCTAATCTCCTTGTTAGCATGGCCAACTTGGCTTTGGCTTCGAATTTGGGTTCCTCTCTATGCATGCCCTTCTTTTTGCAATAATGGGTCTTTTGGGATCCTCTCTGATAGGTTCCCATTGGAGAGTGTTCTCAGCGACCTCCTCAAGGTATGTCCAGGCTTGGTCAATTGTCTTTTGAATGAATACTCCGTTGCGGAAAGACTCCACCATGGTCTTGGTGTGATAGTCCAGTCCTTCATAAAGGATTTGGACTAGCTGGATCTTTTCGAATCCGTGGTGCGGGCATTGTAACAGTAAGTCTTTGAACCTTTCCATGTACTCATACATGGTTTCTCTCTCCAGTTGGTGGAAGCTGTTCAAGGTATGTCTAATGAAGGCCGTTTTCTGTTTTGAATAAATTTTTTTATAAAAGGCCTTGACTAGTCCCTCCCATGTGTTTATGGAATTAGCCTGCAGGGCGTAAAGCCATGCTTTTGCCTCTCATTCAGCGAGAATGGGAATAACCTAAGTTTGAGGGCCTCTTCAGACATATAATTATACTTCATGGTCCCACAAATTTCCTCAAACTCTCTCATATGCTGATATGGGTTCTCATTTTCTACCCCTCGGAAAATTGGTAACATTTGGATTAAGCCGGATTTCAGCTCAAATGAGGCATTTGTGGTGGGTATGACGATGCATGATAGCTGGGTAGATCGGGTCGGGTACATGTACCCCCTAAGAGTCATGGGTTGGGTTGGTGGGTTTCCGTCAGCCATTTCCTCAATGGCAATCGGGTCTGCAAAATTCTTAACAGGAATATCGAATAAATCGAAGCTCTCTAAACGACCTTGCACACGTAACCAATTGTGCATACACTACCACTCAACACCGAAAGTGATGGTCCGCTCAAGTGATGATGAACGAGTATTAATGCTTAAACGTGAACAAGCAAAACAAAATGATTTTGAAAAACAAACCAAACTATGCTTAACTAAGGCTACCTAAGATTAAACTAAATAGCTCCTAACTGTGAAGAGTACACCTAGCCTCCAATCCGGTCCTATGAAACGTAGTTGGCCAGGCAAGCCCCCAGGGGATTGGTGGGATCACGATGCGCGTGGCAAAGGTTCTGCTTAAATACCAAACTCCTAGTACAGCTGAATTGTCTCCCTTAAGGGACAAGGCTATTTTAGGCACTAATTTCCATCAAGGAGCACAAATGGCACAACCTTTGGTGGTCTTCTCCTAATGAGCTTGTGTCCTAAGGTCACGTTTCCACTCAAATTTTATTAAAGGCTAAGGATTCTTAAGTAGTGAGGAAAATGGGTTCCTATGGGCAAGGAAATGGTGATGAAATCCAATCCTTTTCCTGTTAGGGGTATGGTTGCCCTTACTAAGTGTGTGCTTTCCAAATTACTTTGTGTATTTGAAAATGATTAAGCACTACAAAGCAATTAAACAATCAAACGATCAACAAAATTGACCCACTAACTAGGGATGCGTGGGTGTATCGAAATACGCACCTCCCAAACTAAATTGGGGGGAGATCAGTTGAAGTCGACCCAAGCCACCGACACCAATTTTGGTGTACGAACTTGGTGGGCACTTAAATTGGTGGGCTGCGACGGTATCGTCCAACCGTCCTCCTTCATTAATTATTACAATGTTTTGAAAACTTAAATGAACTTAAAAAAATTATTACAATGCTTTGAAAACTTAAATGAACTTAAAAAAATTATTACAATGCTTTGAAAACTTAAATGAACTTAAAAAAATTATTACAATGCTTTGAAAACTTAAATGAACTTAAAAATTATTACAAACTTGAAATGAATTCTAATACAAGATTTTCTAAGAAAGCAAATTAAATTCCTAAGTTAGAGTTCTTTGGTTGCATTTTTCTTCTTTCCTTACTCCAACCACGGAATCCCTGAAAATATAAACAAGGAAAATGTGTAGAATCCGCAATGAAAACTAAAAGAAAGAAAAAAAAAATGCAACTAAGCCATATGAGAGTTGAAAATCCTTAAAATTAAGGATTCCTACGTACGCCGATCCTCGGCAATGGTGCCAAACACTTGATGGCGTATTCCTACAAGTATACGGTTGTTTCAAGTAATATAGACTATGGAAGCCCGAATATCGTTCCTACTAGGATCGTTACAAGGAAAATAACAATGATCTGTGAAAAGGAGTATCAACTCAAATATAGCTAACAAATGCAAATGAAAATAACAAAAAACAATGGAAACAAGAAACAAAACAATAACAAGGAAAATAAAAAGAAACTAAACTAAAAGAAAACAAAAACTAGATAACAAAGAGATATTAATAAAAATAGAAAAACTCTAGTGAGAACAAACCAAGAACAAGCTAAGTAACAAGTTAGTAACAAAGTTAATGACAAAAGAAAAATAACAGGGTTAATACAAGAACAATGGAGAAATGTTAGATAGATCAAATGAATAAGTGTCTGAAAATAACAAGTGAAAGATAGAAAATAAGTGGGTGGAGATAAAGAAATATGCTAAAATAGTAAAATCAAATGTGGAATTGAAGGTGTGAATAGAGCAATGGAGTGTGAGAATTAAAACTAGTGAATAAGTATGTGAGAATGTGAATATAATCAAACTAAAGTAAGTAAAATAAGAAACAAGCAATACTAATGGATGATTGAATCATCTAGAATCCACTAAGTGACACTAATCCAACACTAATGCTCTTCTCTTTTCCAAAAAAAATACACAAATCTACTTACAAATCAATACTTAGATTTGGAAAATATAACTTTAAAGTTCTAAGATAGAAATTAACAATCTAATAGCCAAGATTTTCTTCTCTTAATAAAAGAAAAGATTCCTAATGACTATCTATCAATGACTATCTATCAAAAGTAAGTATAAACCATCAAAAGATATTAACTCCTAAACATGATTTATTAAACTTAAGCATAGATAGTAAAAGGAATGCTAATATAGAAACTCAGCATGGAAGGTTGCATAATGTAATGAAGAAAAATCCACTCTAACATATTAAGCACATAAATAAGGGAATTAAAATAGAGAGCATAAGCAAAAGGAATATGATCTTCTTAACTTCATCTAGAAGATCCAATCAAAGGGATTAGCTACCCATTAGAGAAGATAAAGCTTTCATTTCTATTCCAAATCTTTAATTTTTAAAAAACTTTCATCACTTTCTCTTTACAATTGCTCTCAATTATATAAATAGCTTAAGTAAAGAGGAGGATACTCTTATTGCTTGTGTATCTAATGCCTAGAGCTCCATTCCTTATATATAAACATTTGCCTTGCTCTCTTTTGGTTTTTTCCAGCGTGGGACTTTACTAGAATGGAAATACGAACTTATGTATGTGATTCCCATTTTAGAAAATAGTTCCCAAATTGATATGCAATTTTGACCTCCGAAACGTCCAAATTGGGAAAAATATTGTGTAATATGATTTGTAGATCTTTGAACAGGCTTTCTAATGCTTCTGAGATCACCTCAATTGGACACCCAAGTAAAAAGATATGATCAAAATACCAACCTAGGTCTATTATTTTTCTTCTTATTATTGGCTTAACTTTGTCATTTCTTCATCCAATTGCCTTCCAAACTTATCCTTACTCTCTTTAGCTCTTGAATCTCAACTTTAATTTTCAAATTAATCTTCAATTAACACCTACAAAGAGAAATTAATATAATTGAAGGTATATTCGAATATATTTTGTATGGAAGTCATTGCAACTCATATAAATGCATACAAATGACCATCTATAATGGAAAGATATGAGCAAAGATGATGAGGATGAAATTTATGATTTTTTTTGCTAAAAATAGTGTTTTGAGTTCTTTTATCTTTGAAAACTTATAAAATAATGCTATAAAAGTGTATCTTTTGTGAACTCATCAATGGCCTAACTATGTTGGGGTTGCCTTAAATTAAAAGCATGATTTTAGTTTTTTAATGATGCTATAATTCTTTCTAAAATATCTCAAATAAAGAAATCTTTTGCCCTCTTAAAAGATAATCTTGCCTCCACTACTGATCACGAGAGAAGTGTTCCAAGGTGGAAGTTTTTGAGAAAGTTTTGATGGTGTTGTGATGAGTTAGTGAATGACCTTATGTAAATAAAACTTATCTCTATGAATTATCAGATTGATGAGTTGTAACTCATCTTTGTTACTGTCCCATATGCTTCCACATGATAAGTTTTGAAAATGCAGATTTAGCTCACCTGTGATATCTCGTAGGTATAGTCTTAGGTTAAACTCCTGTCAAGTACTTCAATTCCTACATTAGTTGCGTTATGAAATTAGAATCATTGGGTCATTTGGGGGCTTCACTAATGGAGTTGAGTGAAGTAAAGATTATTTTGAAGAAAGAATAAAAAAATAAGTGTGTTATTATGGTATTTTATTTTTAGTTGTTTGTGATGGAATCTTTTTAACCTTTTGTATTGAAAAGTGAAGGTTTTCTTTTTTTTTTTTTTTTTTTTGTCTTTTAGTGGAGAAAAGGGTTTGTTTTTTTTACTTTTTTTTTGAAAAATATGGTAGGAAATTTGAACTAAAGTGCTTTTGATGTGACTTTTTTTTTTTTCAGAAATTGGGGTTTTATTATACTTGACTCTATTAGTAGAGTTGCCAAACAAGTCCATGGATACCCAATTTTGATATGTGACAAAACACATTTGCACATTTGTTTTTTAGGAAGTTCTTCTAATAATGCAATAACCAAAAACCCAGGCTTTTGGGCTTTTAACGAGTCAAAAAAGCTCAAAACGCCCATATATTTAGTCCAACCAAACAAGCCTGCGTGAATATGGAGAAAAACTATGAAAGGAAAAGGGGAAAATGACACTTCTTTTAAATAGAAATGGAGAAAAACTATGAAAGGAAAAGGGGAAAATGCCACTTCTTTTAAATAGAAATAAATGGCTCCACCAGCTGTAACAAAATTTGTTGCAGACGATGAGTAGATGACAAGAAATGTAGAAATGTCCTAGGGAGGTCAAGCACTCTAGAGGATAGGTTAGACATATTTATCGTAAGAATTGAGCCCTATGATTTATCTACAAATTGTGTCATAACCAACCCTAATTTCTCAATCTTCATACAACAATACATGCATTATATATTTCAAAATACTCGGGCAAGAGTCAAATCATCGCAACGAAATTTTATAGTGAAAACTAGTGCATCACTGAATTTATTTCATTAAATTAATCAACGCTCGCAATGCATAATATTGTGTTAATCATTTTATTCAATTATATGATTGGTGAAGCCAAATTATTCAAGAGTAATTTTTTTTTGATGGAGTTAAATTTGAGGGTACTACTTAAATATTAAGGCATTCATTTTGAAACGTTCTAATTTTTTATTAGCAGATCCACCAAGGAGACACACATGGGATCCCGATTCGCTGTACCTACGGCGCTTCACTTTCTGTGTGCGACTTGGACCTTAATTGGTCTAATCATTTCACCGCGTGGAAAAACACTATAAAACAGTGCCAGGCCCCTTTGATATTACAACTTAGAGAATTCTAGTCCCCTTTGATATTTCAACTTAGAGAATTCTATCTGTCTTTTTTTTAAAGAGAAACTTAGAAAATTCTCAAGACCACCCTCACAAATCAATCATACAGTGGGTCTCACACTTTTGCACCAGTTTTTATTCTAATTGAAACCTTTGATCACCATCATATTAATCACATTTGAAACACATTGATTAATTATTTAGAATATCCATCTTCGTGTATGTAAAATGGCCCCACAGTGAATTTCTTGCAATTCGCAGACTCATGGGTTAATGGCTCAGGTGGAAATGAAATTCTTATCCCCCATCCAACCAATCCCAAGACACGAAGAGGGCAGTTTAGTCTTCTTCTCTTTATAAAATGCCGTGATTCTCTTTACCTTTACCTGAGAGAAATTATCTGAAAATCTCTTTCTGCGTATATTGAAGAAAAAGAAGGGTTTCGGATCTATTTCTACAATCATCAACATTTCGGGTTCGTTCTCTTAAATCCCTTTTCTCATATTTTTAAGATGAATATCTGATGTGGAGATTGGGTTTTGAAGATCGACGCAGTATCTCGAGTTGTTGAATGATTTGCACATCTGTTTTCGGAAAAAAAAAAATTTTAAAATTAGGGATTTTTGGGATCTTGATTTTGATGTGAATTTGAAGGGTTCTAGTTGTAGATTCGTGGGGCTTGGTTTTGATTTCGTGTTGAAGATTGAGGGTTCCTTTCGTATTGAATTTTTAAAGGGTTTTAATTTGGTTTAGGTAACCTTAGATTCTGATGGTTAGGGAGCGTATTTAGGGTCTTGATATGGATTAGAGGATGATTGTCTTTTTTTTTTTCTTTTGTTTTTCTTAACATTATCCGTCATCATTATTATCCAAGAATTATGCAATCTTTTTGTGTTGACTCTGCCTTGAAACCCCAATTTTTCCCCACTAGATTTGAAACCTCATGTTCCTTTTTTTTTTTTAATTCTGTTTAATTGTATTGATTCTGTTTTAAAGTCCTGATTTTTGAATCTGTTTCTAGAAAGCATAATTTTTGGATATTTCAATTTATTCCTGGAAAATCTAGTTCATGGAAGAGAACTAGGAAAGTTGGTATTCTTCTTATTATTTTATCCACTGCAATGGCTGGAAGGCGGGGTAATCAGCAGTGAGAGCCCTAGACGTCTGTTTTGAGAGAAAATGACTAGCTACCATCACAGCATGAGTGTAGGAAGCCGCCTCCTTCGTATTTGTTTTGTGTGTGTATGCAGAAGCAGAAGCCTGTGACTGACAATTGAGCCATGTAAAACCAAACACACAAGTGGGGAAATCACACAAGTGTTTTACATTGTTTGGCCTACGTCCATAGACAGAAGATAACTCCCACTCACTCACTTTACCATTTCCACTCTTTGAGTATAGGCTTAGGTTTTATAAGGGGAGGTGCTCCTATGAGAGACACTCTCACCAAGTTTATGAGAGATGGGTGGGGGCCCTCACTTCCATATCCACTCTCACAAACTTAAATGCAAGGACCCCAAATATGGAAGTGAGGGCCCCCACCCATCTCTCATAAACTTGGTGAGAGTGTCTCTCATAGGAGCACCTCCCTTTTATAAGTTACGTGATATATATAACTTCTCTTTCTTAGTCATGATACAATTATCAAAATACCCCATATCCAAAACCCAATCCCTGGCTAGTGCATACATGGGCCTTACTTGGAACTTGAAACTCTACTTTACTTGTGCCTGAAGTTTCTTTTCTTTTCTCATAAACCCACTTGTTTTTTATGGCTAGTTGCCCCTCAAGAAGCTTTCCAAGTTGCCAAGTTTGTTTTTCATGAAGAAATTCCATCTCCTCTGATGCAGTGTAGACCTCATGGCCACATGTGTAGGGCCCAAGTAGATTTAGGAGTTTTCTTATTTATTTAATTGTCATTAGTTAATAGTTTTTATTAGATGAGTTTTATTTAGGATTAGGTTTCCTATTTATTTGGTTTACTATTTTAATTAGGTTTCTTAGGGCTCAAGTCTTCTTTTACTATTTATATGGCATTGTACAAGATTAATTTAAGAGAGAATTGATTAATGAAATTGGGTTTTCCCATTGAGGTGCGTCCTCGTTTATTGTCTCTTCGGAGATTGATTGTGTCTTTGGACACGTGCTTGGCACCCATTGTACTTGTAGCACTTCCCACGCAAACCCTAACCCTAGGGTCTACATCAATTGGTATCAGAGCCGCACGATCCGATCGTCGGCGTGATTACCTCCATCCACCCAATCATCCCTTCCAATATCCTGTCTCCATCCACTCGTCAAACCATCGTCATAGACCCAGCCCCATCCCTCGCTAACCTCCAGAAAACCGGGAACATCCCCGAAATCACCCAACAGATACCTTCCACCATCCACACACAAAATCGACTTTTCCAACCCAACCCAATCCACTACGTCTGAACCCATATCAGAAAGTCTCTATCGCCAGTCGACATCCTCGTTCCTTTCCTTCCGCCATAAACCCAAAATCCCTGGACCCCAACCCAAAAAAAAAAAAAAAAAACCAAACCCCCAAATCTGCAAGTCCATACCCACTCTTCCTTCGCTTCCATCACTTTGCCCGAGAGAGAGAGAGAGAGAGAGAGAGAGAGAGAGAGAGAGAGAGAGAGAGAGAGAGAGAAGGGGAAAAAAACACAACAAAAAGACGAAGGAGGAGAAGCGTCTGTTGAGAGACAGACGCCGTACCTTTTTCGGTCTTCGTCGTCACTACAAGTTGTCGCTGATCTAGCCATCATTGTCTTCAAGTCTTCCGGTGACATCCTCCTTGGTTTCGTTGTACACCAGAATCATCAGCACCTGCTCCATCGCCTCTTTTCTCTCAATCGTCTGCCTCCTGCATCGCCCCCTTCCCCTCCAAATTCAACCAGCACCACACGTCCCTTCTCTCTCTTGACGGAGCATAGCAAGCGATTTCGAGTCCGATGTTCTCGCTCAACAGAGGAAAAAGGGGATATTTTGATTTGTCCGCACGTGTCTCATTACTTTGTCATGTGTCACCCTTCCATAACTATTGGGCCTGTTTCCGGATCCGGGTCAAGTCAGTTCCGACCCTCTTGCACTACCATCATCAACCAGTGACATCATCAAAGAAGCAAAAAAGTTCAGATTTGAGTAAATCAATGGTTGAATTTTCTTTTCGCACTACCACAGCCATCCCCCTTCAGATTTCAACTCCGTTTGTGCCAGTGTGATCGTGGAGAACAGATCTACACTCAGGTCAATCCATTATGAAATTCCATATCAGTAAGTTCTACAATGCACTTCAAGGAGTCAGATATGCATGTTAATATGGATTATGGTATGCTGTAAATAAAAATTATTTCCAGCAATTTCTTGATTTGAAAAAAGAAGAATTGAATTGTTCGTTCTTGAATATTCTGACGAATTTTCAAGACTCCAAGATGCATGTGGAATGGAGGATGATGAAGAACATGATTTCATTAGTTTTGTAAGAGGCTTGAGACCGGACACATAGTGGAGAGAATGACTAACTGCAAGACCATCCATGATGCATTTTGGGAAGCAATTCGTGTGGAGTGGATACTTAAAAGGTCTCATCTAGTGGAAGTTACGCTTCAAGAAGAAAAGTCACCGCACATAACAAACTGTGTTGAGGAACCAGGGATAGCGGATATGCAGCCCGATCCTCCAGAGTTGGACACAGGAGATTCCATATCTACAGTTGGCCTTCAGGTTTCTCCTATGAGTAATAATACTACCGAAGTGCAAATATCAAGTGATGAAGCACAAGTTATTGAGATTCCCCACATTAATTCTCCTATTGATTTTGTCTTTGGGGTTCAACTATGTCAACGGGGAGATGTCTACCTGGATCAAAGATCAAGCTGATGAATTGATGCAGACCCTAGGGTTAGGGTTTGCGTGGGAAGTGCTAAAAGCACAATGGGTGCCGAAGCACGTGTCCGAAGACACAATCAATCTCCGAAGAGACAATAAACGAGGACACACCTCAATGGGAAAACCTAATTTCATTAATCAACTCTCTCTGAAATTAATCTTGTACATTGCCGTATAAATAGTAAGTGAAGACTTGAGCCCTAAGAAACCTAATTAAAATAGGAAACTAAATAAATAGGAAACCTAATCCTAAATACAACTCATCTAATAAAAACTATTAACTAATGACAATTAAATAAATAGGAAAACTCCTAAATCTACTTGGGCCCTACACATGTGGCCATGAGGTCTACGCTGCATCCTCCTCCTCACATAGTTGCTTCCTGGTGACTACTTTCTTGCCATACACTACATCAAACCACTTTGTGACGTGAATGTGGATGACTCGCCTATAAATGCATATGCAACCATATCATCAAACCACTTTCTGAAGTGAATACATAGGTTGCCTTGAAATCGTATTTGACTAGCCAGTCTAATTGTCCTTACTCTCTAAGGGTCTATTTGTCAGCTTCATCTGCTTCTCAGTCTAATTGTCCTTTGTATGTTGGAAGGAGTTAGATGCACTCTCCTTATCTATGATGCCCAACTCCACCCAAATAGTTCCATTAGTGCAACCTATGTCTATCGTCTACACTTGCTTCCTTGCATTGAGTATAGCATTTTCATGAAATGTCACATCCCTTCTGATAATTAATTTGGGTGAATCTTAGTACACCAAACCTTGTATCATTCCACTCAGAAGCATATCCCATTAAGATACACTACACTGCCCTCAAACTAACTTATCGGTTTTCACGGTAGCATAAGCTGGACAATTGAACACTCAAGTTAGAATAATCAGCTGGATTATCTTACCAGATCTCTAATAGTCGTTGTATGACGATACTTGTTAATCAAGTAGCAAGTTGTTTTTACTACCTCTACCCAAATGTTCTTAAGACAATCCTAGATGAAAAACATGCAACATCCCCCCACTACAATTCTATTTTGCTATGGAGTTTCTTGTAGTGGTGTCGTGCCAAACTATGCCCTAATCCTTACAATGGTTCTCAAGCTCTCTTGAATTTCATACCATTATCTGTTCTCAACCTTTTCACTTTCTTTCTGATCTATTTCTCAATCATTGCCTTCCACCGCTTGAATGTAACAAATGTCTAATTTTTAATGTTTAGCATATACATCTAGATTTTCCTTGGATAATAATCTATGAAAGTCAACATATACTAGGATTCACGCTTTGATGGAACCTCAGAAAGACCTCATAGGACCTCATAAATCTGAATGAACATAATCAAGGATACCTTTGGTGTGATGAATACCTATTGTGAAACTGATCGTGTGATGCTCTTGAAGATGTGTTTTTTTACATAATTCCAACATGCCCGTCCTTGTGCCACATGACATAACGAACTTTGTTTGTTGAGCTCTATCAATCCATTCTCACTCATATAACTCATGTGCATGTGTCAAAGATTCGTTGAGACAAAATCATGGTCATCTGACGGAGACATCTCTACGCCCATGTAAATGTATTTTTTAGACAAAATATACAAGTTTCCATCCCCTTTCCTTTCATAAGAATCATAGCATCCTTCAAAACCTTCATTACTCTATCCTCATCTTAGCATTTACAACCGTTGGAGTGCAAGGCACTCAAAGTGATAAGATTTTTTTAGATCAAGAACAATGCCAAACATTTGTCAATGTTTTGATGATTCCATTGTAAATTTTGTTTTTATTGTTCCTATCCTAACCATCTTACATGCTATATTGGTATCCAACTAGAGTCCTTACACATTACCACTGATGATTTCTCTATAGGCGGTAAACTGGTTTCTATTGGTACAAATGTGATAAGAACAACTAGAATCAAGAACTTTATTCATCCTAGGGATGAAATCTACTTGTAATCATAGAAAAAGCTCTATTAGCATCTAAATATCAATTCATCCTCTGCAAGAGTGACTGAATCACCAGAGGATTTTATTAGTTAGCTCTGTTTCCCTTTCCTTTTAGGATAGTTCTTTTTGATGCACCCTCCCTTATGACAGTAATAGCATTAAATATTCTTCTTGTTTGATCTTTGTTTTCCCTTGTTTTTGCAATTTGTCCTTGGTCGTTCCTTGTGCCACTTAGCCTTATGCTTGGTCATCATCATCTACACCCGTCTTCTTCAATCTATTTGACAAAAGTGATGAAGTGATGTCTTACATGTTAGTCTTATCTTTCTCCTAAAACAAATGTAGTAGCCAAATGTTCACATGACAGAGTGATGCAGCCGATCCAAGACCAGGACTCGTAGGCCCTAATGGACCCGCTTGATGGGGTCCCCATGATCTCTGATTTTGAGATCCCTCTTATTAGTTTAGTTAGTCTCTAAATTAGTAGAGCTACTTAATATATTTTCTTCCTAAATCCTATTTTGATTAAGATTAGATATATTCTTATTTTAGAATGTCTTGTTTATTTAGAATAATGCTTCTCTATATATAGAGAAGCTCCCTCAATGTAAGGTTATGCTTTATTCAATCAATTCAATTTATCAAGAGTTTCTCTCTTCTGTTATGGTTTGTGCTGTGCCTTAGGGCTGGAATCCTTTTGGATTTGATCAATTTCTTGGAGATCAGTCTACAATTTCGATCGGGGTTTTGGGGCTGAGCCAAATTGGTATCAGAGCCAAGATGCGGTTGCCGGGGAAACGATTGTCTTCCTTGGTTCATCATCGTCCATCCATCGCTTTCCCCATCAACATCCACATTTCACTGTCTAACCCAAGCCGTCCGAAAACCCTCTCCATTCAACCCGTGACCCAACCCGAGACCCCCTGCCGTTTTCCTTTCCCCAACTTCCCCTTCTGCCAATACCCAAACCACTTTTCCTCTTCTCAGTTCTCATGTCCCTGCCACCTTCCCATATCCCAGAACCACAGAAATCCCACCTTCGTTTAGCATCCCCAACCCAGACAACCTCCAAAACCCACCACCGAACTTAACCCATCAACTCAAATCCCCACACCAGCCCCAAACTTCCTAATCAAGCCCCTGGCCCAACCATAAAATCCCCAAATCCCATCCCTACAAACTAAAACCCCAAATTCCCCAAATCGCAGGCCTGCCTACCGAAATCCTCTGTCCCTTCACTTTCGTTCAAGTATCCCCATCCCAGAGAAAAAAAAGAAAAAAAAGAAGACATAAGAGGGAGACTGAGTTCAAGAAACATACCTGGCACCTTCGACTGTCATCACCATCATTGTCATTGCTTCTCGGAACATCCTTTAACTAGCTCCATCGGTGCCACCATCACTTGCCAGCATCTTCCTTGCACGCCCCCACTGATTGCTCCACTGCACCTCGGAGTCATTAAAGCAGCTAGAAGCCGTGCGCCCTCTTCTGCTTTACGGTCTTTGGCCTCAACCTCTTCCCTCATCTCTATCACACAAAAGCCAGCAGCATCGCCAAGTTGTCATTGCGCGAGATGCCTCACCTCTAGCCATCGTCTTCCCAAAACTCTTTCCTTCATTTTCCTCCAAGTAGTAAGCTTCGAAAATCCAAGCCTTTTCTTTCTCTTTTTTATTTTTATTTTTATTTATTTTTATTTTAATTCTCTCTGCGCATGGAGTCGGATGAGAGAAACAAACAACTCTCCTCACACGTGTTTTGTCCGAGCTGCTGACTTGGGCCAAAGTTTGGGCCCGACGTGCAGTGTAGTTTGGGCCTGGTCTTAGTCCAGACCCAACCTGACCTCGAGCAAAAAATAATAATAATAATAATAAAAACGGTAAGAGGAAATTGCATCAGCTTGGACGGTCAGGATTGAATTCGTTGATATTGAAGCCATCTGTAATCCGATCATTGATCCATCCTTGCCAGCGTGCTCCACTCCTTAAGATCCACACAATAGGTCCGCTTTTTCTTAAACAGTGTTAAATTTTGATATTCTTGCATCCAAGTCATCATGAGAATTTTTGGACACTCCATTAAAATTCAAAGAATTCAGTATGAGCGCAAATATGGCAATTGGTATTTCAAGAATGAGTTCTATTTTGAGGAATTTTTCAATTTGAAGCAAGAAAATCTGACGGTTAATGAATATACCCGCCAATTTCGAGAGTTACAAGATATATGTGAATTCGAGGAAGATGAGATACATGATTTGGTTAGTTATATCCAAGGTCTGTGACTAGACATCTTGGAGAATATGAATTTTTGCAAAACCAGTCAAGAAACATACTTAGAAGCTTTTCATGTTGAGCATATGCTTAGGTGATCTCACATGCGACAATGTAAGCCTGAAGAAAGAAAGTCTCAAAGACGGAGCCCATGTTGCAGAGAGACTTTTTGCAGGAGAAGAAAAACCCACTCATTCGCAGACTCCTTAATACAAATGAAAAGGAAGAAGAAGAATGGAGAGAGGCTCAAAAATTTCACACACGGATAAGAGTCAAAGACAGGTCCGTTAATGTGATTATTGGCAATGGTAGTGCAATGAATTTTGTCGCACAAGAGCTTATTGACAAGCTTAATTTGTTAACTGAGAAGCTATCTAAGCCCTACCAAGTCACATGGTCTAATAGTCATGTCATCCCCGTGACTCATAGATGTTTGGTATCATTCAAGATTGGCCATTATGAGGACAAAATTTGGTGTGATGTTATCCATATGAATATTGCTCATATTCTTTTTGGACGTCCATGACTTTTTGATCGAAAAGTGCACAATGATAAAGAGGCGAATATATATACCCTTTCATTGAATGGAAAAAAGGATTAGACTCATTTCACTAAATTCAACAGCCCCGTCTTCGTCTACATCATCGCCTTCCACAAAAAAGTCACAAAAGGAGTAAACAGTTCAAACTAAAGTCATGCTTGCACCACAAGTGAAGCCAAAAGACATCAGCAAGGACGACATAAAAGTGCACGTTCATAGCCGAGATGATTTCGTGAGTACAAATAATATTGATCAAGGCAATGTCAATCAAGAGCTCCCAAAGGTTTAAGAAGAGCAAAGCCAAGCATATATTGAAGACTCTGATCGAGTTAGCGAGAAGATTGAACATATGGTGGATCCAATTGTCATTTCACTTCCAGAAAATCCAATTGGGTCATCAGAAATCAAGTCAATTGTTTCAGAGGTTTCACAAGAAGATCAAGTTATTAAAGTTCCTCACATTGACTTCATTTTCGGGGGCCCACGATTGATATTCAATGATCATGATCTGTTGGTACAAAGGTAACACCTGAAGCATCTAATAGTCAGATTATACATCCGAATTCACTTTATACATTCACAGTAAAGACACCTCCAACGTACTTTTACATGAACAAAAAGATCGGATCAAGCTTCCAAGCTATGTCATGCGAATGCAGGTCAAAAGAAAAGACAGAAGTTTGTGCGCTTGATTTTCGACCCAGAAGGAAATTTCCCGAACTTGGGGTCGAACTCTTTCCGGCATTATCAAGCTGTCAACTCACCGGAGTCGAGTTCTTTCAAGCCGGGGAGAGTTGATGCAGGCCGATCAAAGACTAGGACCCGCAGGCCCTAATGGACCCACTTGATGGGGTCCACATGATCTCTGACTTTGAGATCCCTATCATTCGTTTAGTTAGTCTCTTAATTAGTAGAGTTGCTTAATATATTTGCTTCCTAAATCCTATTTTGATTAAGATTAGATATATTCTTATTTTCAATGTCATGTTTATTTAGAACAATGCTACTCTATATATAGAGAAGCCCCTCATTGTAAATGCTTTATTCAATCAATTCAATTTATCGAGAGCTTCCCTCTTTTGTTATGGTTTGTGCTGTGCCTTAGGGCTGGAATCCTTTTGGATTCGATCAATTTCTTGGAGCTTGGTCTACAATTTCAATCAAGGTTATGGGGCTGCGCCACAGAGGAAGGTATGACAACAAGAGCAATGCTATATCATATTTTTCAAGATTGACATCAATTCTTGACAGATTACATATAGTTTTATTGAATTCAAAAGGGTGATCATTAATTTGCAAACCTTCCTATATTTGAAGAGTGTCCAATTGCTGTTTCAAGTATAATTTATTCTGAAGTGACTTATTCTTGTAGAGGCCCTTGAGTTTCTTTTATAACTCCTTTTCAAAACATTTGTGACTTGTACAACATGTGATCCGCAAGAGGCAAACAGATCACACTTATGGCCTTTATATTGGGGTCCTTCCAGTAATCAGTTTTACATACCTTTTAGTTTCTTCAATTCCCCCCTTAAAGGCTTTCTATATAGGCTATAGAACTAGTAAATTTAAACCTTTACTTGCTACAAGCCAAAGTTCCTCTTCCCCTCTAATTTCTCCATCTCGAACTTAACACTCGAACTCTTTGACAACATCTTGAGTGTATTTTGAATCACCCACTTAGCTATTAAATTGCCTTGATTTTTACACCACCATGTAGATTAGTTCACTAGGAGAACGTAGGTGATCACGGACAAGGATGAAAATAGCGGTAGCGGCGGGCGTAGCGGCCTGCTGCCAAAACGCTACGTAGCGGGCAATACGTAGCGTAACGGCGCTACGTAGCGGCGTAGCGGTGCGATTTGGAAAAATCGTCAAAAAAATATGAAAAAATTCTAGAAAATCTAGAATATTGGAAAATGAGAGAAAATGCATTTTTTTTGCAAAAGTAACTAAGGTAAAGGGGCGTAGCGGTCCCCTCACTATATGAGGTCCTGTATCGCTGTATAAATAGAAAATAATAGTAATGATCATTTTTTTCACATGTGCTCATGTTGCTTGATTATGCTAACTTAGAAACTAATTCAAGGCTCAGAAAAGAAAAAACTATATCATGAAATCAAGACTTAAGAGTACCTAGAGAAAAAAATACATCTACCAAAGGGGGTGTCTAATAGGATGTACTTAGAGAAGAACTCTCTGTATTGACTGTAATTCGGCGAAATCATGTGCTTTTTGGTGTTCTTTTAAACATAAAAGGGTAGAAGAGTTGTGTAGAAATGTTATTTGAAGAGAAGAAGAAAAGAAATAATTCTTATTATGTATTTTTAAAAAAATTGAAAAGTAGGAATTTTTCTCACCCCGTAGCGGCCCCGTAGCGGTCGTAGCGGGCCTATAGCGGCCCCGTAGCGGATGTAGCGGACGTAGCGGCCGCTACGGGTGCGGCGGCCGATAAATCGGCCGTAGCGTAGCGGTGGCGGCCGCTACGGCCGATATAGCGGCCGCTACGCTACGTAGCGGCCGCTATTTTCGTCTATGATCACGGATATGAAGCTCAGGCCTTGATAGCTCCAACCATAGAAACAATTTTGGCCCTTTATTGGTTCAAATATGCCTTTTGATCTGTTGACTGTTGACGTCAACAACAATGTCACTAGCACAAGAACCCGTGCTGAGCATAAGTCCGTTCATACAATGCAAATCAAATATTCATGTAATTGGAAAATAAATATTGACTTGAGTGACGGCCCAAATACATTGTACAGCACTAAATTTTTATAAAGAAAACAAAAGAATAGAAAATATTTGATCGTGCCTATTTTCACAATTGAGAGCAAATAGAGTAGAAAGGAAATAGGACAAGTGATGTAAAAAAATGGAAAATATGTAGAAACGGAACAGGAGAAGTAGGCAAAAAGGCACTTTTGCAAAAACAAAAGGGAAAAACAGGAACAATCATGGGTAGTTACATGAGATAAGATAGGTGTTGAATGAGATAAGAAGTGGGTAGTTACAATAGATAAGCGAGGAGAGAATAACTTACAGTCAAAATTACAACAGAAGGTCCAAATTAGATCGAAAAGGCTTTAGCTTTAATATAGTATAATTGGATGTTGTCTCCAGTTTTGGATGCTTTTGGTCTTGGGCTGCTATTGCCGGGGTTCATAGATGTGGATCCGATCAGGCCTAGATTTGGCCTGTCCTCTATAGCAAAACGAGGTACGAGGGCTATTACAAAAGGGTTGGTTGGAGGAAGGAAGTTGTAGCTCTATTAGGTATAGCCAGTGTCACGAAATTCGTTTCCATTTCGGTTTGCCCTCCAAATGAAATGTTTCGGCTGACTCAGAGATTTTGGTGGAATATTTCGGGAAATAATTATATATATTTAAAAATGAAAAATAATATATGATATATTTAATTTATTGTACTAAATCAATGCAATATGTCAATTTATATTTGATGGGCTATTTTATATTAGAGTGAAACTTGGCTAGTTTATTCATAATAAAATGTTTTTTATTGGAATTAAATTTGATTAGGGCGATATGGCCTATATAGTTATTTAGATTTTAATAGATGGCGGCTCCACATTGGAGCCCACTAATTTCTCTAAGCCAAAAGGCCAAAAGGGTAACTTTACTTTTACTTTTAAGTTTTAAAAAAATATTTAGCCGCCCCTTCAGTTTTCAATTTTTTTTTTTTTAATTTTAAAGGGAGTCGAAATGCTGGGACGAATAATTGGACGAATCGGCCGAAATCATATAATTCGGACCGAATAGGACGAATTCTGGGACGAATAATTATAGTGTCCTATTCATTTTGGTAGAATGAACGAATCGAAATTATTCAGAAATTTCGGGCAAAACGAACTGAATTTCGTAACATTGGGTATAGCACATGCTGCTGGCCAGCATCGGTGGTCAGAGATCCGGCGTGCGGCTGGCCATTGGACAGGGGGTGGTGCCTTTTGTAGATGACATGCGGTGGGGTGGTAGAAATCGAGATAGAGAAAACCTCAGAGATCCGGCGTGCGGCTGGCCATTGGACAGGGGGTGGTGCCTTTTGTAGATGACATGCGGTGGGGTGGTAGAAATCGAGATAGAGAAAACCGCCTGTTTCTCCAATGCTTTTGGGTTCTGTGATAGATGCGCCTACTTCTTTTTTTTTTTTTGATATCTTTCCTTTGTTTTTAATCTTTTCAAACGAAGAGAAGAAACCGACATCTTCTTTGACCACCTTCACAACAAACCACCAGGACCTTTCTCTTCTTATTTAAAGACACCGAGAGCCCAAAACCTACTTCTAAACAATAGTGGACCACTTGCTGCTTGAGAACCGCACTGTCTCTCTTTCTCACTCTCTCTCTCACACACCCCCCACCCCACAAACCAGCCTCTCCCCCCCCCCGGTCCTCATCTCATCCGTCTACTAACACTAATGTCACGAAATTTGGTTCGGTTCGGTTCCTCTACTGAACCGAACAACGCAGCTGTAACTTTTCGTTCCAGAATTTGGTCCATTTCATCCGAATTTCGGTAATTCAGACCAGAATTCGGGATTTTGGTCGAATTGACCAAAATTCGGATTTCGGCCAATATGTGTTGTTTGCCTTAAAAATAGAAAAAAATAAAAAAGGAGGGGGTTAAAAGTAATTTTTTAACTTAGAAGAAGAAGAAGAAGAAGAAGAAGAAGAAAAGAAAACAGTGGATTCTTCATCAACCAAAAAAACAAAAGAAAAATAAAAGAAAGAGAGAAAAAAAGAAGAGGAAGAAAAAATGAAGCATCTGCTCCCGCTGCTCCTGCTCCTGCTGAAACAAGATGAAGAAATGAAGCAGCTGCTGCTCCTGCTCCAGCTGAAAGAGGGCTGCTGCTGCTTCGTCGACTCGACTCTGCTACTGCTTCATCGATTCAACTCTACTGCTGTTGTGCTTCATCAATTACCAGCTGCTGCCTTTTTTTTTCCCTCTATTCCCTTTTCCAGAGCTCAACTCAGCTACCCACCTCTTTTTATTTTTATTTTTTCCTTTTTACTTCGACAGCTGTCCTTTGTTTTTTTTTAATTTCTGTCCCATTTGGGTTGCTGGGCTGGGCTAGCCTAGGCTGCTTCTTTTTTTCTCAAAGTTTGTGTACGACTGCTGGGCTGGGCTCGGCTGGGCTGCGTTTTTTTGAAAGTTAATGGAGGGCTGTTGGGCTGGGCTACTTTTTTTTTTTTTTAAAGTTTGTGGGGGCTGTTGGGCTGGGCTGCCTTATTTTATTTTATTTTTTCAAAGTTTGTGGAGGGCTGCTGGGCTATTTTTTTATGTGGTTCATTGTTGTGCAACACAATAGGTCCATCAACTGTGACACACATAATATCCAAACCATTTATTCAATGACTCATCCGGTAATATGTAAATTCTGAAATTTCTGAAGGGTCCCTAAAAGAACAGCTGTGCCTTGGTTAAATGTGAACTTTTCATTTCTTCACACTTGTGCGCATGTAATGTTGAGTTTATTTGGTATTGCTGATGAATTTATATAGTAGTTGTACACACGTATGAAACCAAATTTTCAAAATTTGATATTAATATTATATTTTTCTATATGTATTATATTATTTTTAATTTTTATATTTTTCCGAAACATAAATCCGAAGCGTTTTGCCGAAATTCCGAATAGGCCAAAATATTTCAGTTTGGAGGCCACCGAATCGGCGTCAGAAACGAATTTCTCAACACTAACATGCTTGGGGTTTGGCACCTAGCCGAATAGACTATATCGTTGGACTGATTGTGCAACTCATTTTTTATGGTGAACTTTTCGGCCGTTGATCAAGGGGTTATGATGATCATCCGAGCGTCCCCCTCCTCTTTCCCTAGGTGGGCCTCACAGGTGTGCCGCTAGAGTGCAGGTGAGGAGGGCCCTACATATCTGTTTTTGTCTCTCTGTATGTGTGTGTTTGCCTCTTCCCTTTTGTTTCCTAGTGTGTTGCCTTGAGATGGATCATCCGAATGCACCTATTCACCAAATTGAAAAAAAAAAAAAAAAAAAAATCCTTCCATACCTGTGTGGTGATCAGATTTGTCCGTTTCATGTTTCCTTTTTATCACAAAAGACAAAAAACTGGAGAAAGACCTTTCTCCTCTTTGAGATCTGAACACCGTTGATCACATGATCATACCAGACCTAGAGCCCTAATACCCATTGTTATGCATGTGTATGTGGAAGCGAAAACCTGCATCAACAATCAAGCCACACAAAAGCAAACACAAGAGGGAGAAAACACAAGGGTTTTATATGGTTAGGCTATGTACCTACTTCTATGGCCAAATGAGAACTCTTGCGCACTTTACTGTTTTGTTCTTTGAGTGTACTCTTTTAGGTAGGATTTACAAGTTACATCATATATATAACTTTCTCTTCCTTAGCCTTGGGAAAGCCCGGTACAAGTACCATATTCCCCATAGCCTATAACCTGGTATTGGCCAATGCAATGCACCAATCCAATTAACTCGGCATACAAGACATAAACCAATATGGATATAAAAGCTATAGAACAGAAAAAAAAAAAAAGAAAAAAAGAAGCTTCTCATATCGTCAAGAGATGCTCTGGAAATCTTAAGGCCCAGTGAGTTGGTAGATTTGAACAATTTGTGACTATAAAAATCTCGAGACTTACAAATTCTAGCAATTACTTATGGGTCTCAATCCAGGCGGAGAACTTTTGATTTTTTTTTTCTTTTCTAGGGCTTCTCGATCGGGTTCCTGGCATTCTAGTATTTCAATCTGTTGTTAGTTAATATATTTTTTTTGTTGTTTATGGTTTTACTGTTTTAGGCTATGTTTGTGAACGGCAGTTCTGGGGCATTTTATTTCCATGGTGACTTGATTTTAAAATCAAATTTGGAGATTTCAATTTTTACAGTTTGTATTAGTTTGGCAAAACATTTTCTGCATTGAAATGCATTTTGAGCTGTTGTATGAAACTGCAGAAAGTGTTTTTCTACCCTGTTGGTCTGAATATGCTTTTCATAAAAAATTACGGAACTGCAGAAAGTGAAAACCACAAAAAGTGTTACCACAGAATGCGGGAAATCATTCTCCCTCAGAAACCATTTTCATTTTTCCTTAGAAAATTCTCCTCACAAACATACCCTTATGGATTTTAATTTTTAGTTGTGTACAGAAGATCTGATACTCATCAGTTTTGCAGGATTGTGCAGGATCCATAGATTCTCAAAATTTTGGTTAAACCCTGTCAATACTAGTCACTTCAGGGTTTTGGAATCTATTCTTTTGTTTTAAGGTTTTGATTCTACGTCTCTTGTTGGTTTTGCATTTGCAGCAACTTCTCATGGCGTCAAAGCGTATCTTGAAGGAACTAAAGGATCTGCAGAAGGATCCTCCCACTTCTTGCAGTGCAGGTATGGTGTGTCTAGTGAAGTTTTTGCTCGTAGTGGGGGTTGATATCAGTCGTTTCTTGGGTTAAGTGTATGGCTTGGAAAATGATCATGCTTTTGGAATAAAATAGTAGTTCATTAAGTTGACCCCAGATTGAGATGAGGCTGTGATGACTGATGATGATGGTGGCCTTGATGTGAAAATAAGATTTGGATTATATTGATTTTCCCACGATTTCGTCAGTTACTTTTGTGTTGGTGTTCTGTAGCCTTACTTCTTGATTCTGTTCTTATGTCGAGTCTGTCCTATTTTTATGATTAAACATGTACAATCTAGGGTTGGTGACAGTTATAGTTTGATCATGGCATTGGAATGTATATTTCTGCCTATTTGATTCCATCGTTTGCTTAATAGGGTTTTGAGGCAAACCATTGGATCATACATGCAGCTTTTGACTGTGAGGGACCCATAATTAATAATGCTCGGAAGAAATGCTTTTATAAGTTTTCGCTAGTTGCACTAGTAGGGAGATTATGGCAGATCCTCTTTTATTTTGCTTTCTCGAAATATTTGAAACTCTAAATTTGGTTGGTTCGGGATCCTTGTCATTATTTATTTATTTATTTATTTTAATGGTATTAGTAATTGGGTTCGAGGCGAGGTTTAGTTTAATGGTTTAGTTTCTTTTCTTATTTCAAACAATGTATGGCTTATGCCATGGGGAGTTCTGGAGTTTTGATATAGTCCATGATATTTTTGGCCGTAATTACTTGTGTGACACTGGTTTATGCCTGTTTTATGTGGGCATAAGGCAATTTTCCCCTCCTAATCTGGCTTCTATCATCTTCTATTCCTCAACTTTCTTCTTTCTTCCTGCTGCTGATTTTTCTTGTCATTGTTTGTGAAGGCCATATAAAAGTACATGCTGGGTCTGAATGTGTTGCTTCATCACGAGGAGTTGTAAATTAATTGCAGATGAGCGCTCTATGGCAATCCAGGACCATTAGCAATAACGGTCTAGTAAAAACTAAATATGTCAAAATTGTGATTTCCTTTTAAAGGCCAAGTATTGGTAATTTGAATAGGGCGGAGATTTTATTTGTTAAGGGCACAAATTGGTATGCCCTTGTCTTTATGGTTGCTATTTGTTGAAGATGATTCTAGGAATGTGCTTTCATGTGAGTTGATGGCAAGGAAAGTCGGTCTTGACAGTTCTTCTATAGTAAAAATCTTTAAATGTGTGGTTCGTAATGAAGAAGCAAACCTATTGTCAAAAGCAAGAGATAATCAGGGGAGTATCATCTTGTTGAGTCTCGTGGAGCCTGATGCAGCCAGATCCAGATACAAGACTAGGACTTTCGGCAGAACTTGATGGACCTGCCTAATGGGGTCCACATGATTGTCTAGAATTAGTAGTGTTGCTTTATTTTCTTATTTCTAGATTAGTAGGTTGCTTAATTGTCTAGGGAGGTTTCCTTTTCTAAATTATATGTTGATTAGGATTAGATATTTCCTTTATTGCTTTATTTACGAACAATACTATATATATAGAGAAGCTCCTTATTGTCATGTTTATGCTTTATTCAATCTAGTTAATTAACGTGAGTTATTCCCATGAGTTCATAGCTGTGAGTGTTCTTTTGTGTGGAATCCCTTTGTTGGATTTGATCGACCTCATCTGAGAGGTTGGTCTATTCGATCGAAGGTCCAGGGCTGCGCCAAATTGGTGTTAGAGCCCAGATCTGGTCGCCGGGGAAACGACTGCCTTCCCCGGTTCATCATTGTCCACCATCTTTTCCCCCATCGACCTCCCAAACCCACCCATATCAATCCCTCAGTCTCTCCGACCCCTACACGCTGTCACGTCCCTACCCAACCTCCACCGAACCATACCAAGCTCTCACCAACTCAAATGTTGCGCCAATTCCATCCATCCAAAATCCCAGACGAAACCCAATTTCCCAAAATCCAAAACCCTAATTGAAACCATCAAATCCCAAACCCTAAAGCCCAAATCATCCCCAAATCCCCAAATCCCTAATTGAGATCCCCACTCCTTCCCCTCGGCCCATTCGTCCAACTCGCCACCCAATCGTCCAACTCGCCCCTGCCCTTGCATCCCCAACCGAACTTCACCCTTTCGTTTCCATCCCCATACCAAAAAAAAAAAAAAAAAAAAAAGAGAAGAGAGGAGAGACATAAGAGAACAGAAAAAAAAAAGAAAAAGTGTACCTGACATCCGAAGACCACGACCGACAGCACCAAGCATTGCCATCCCTGTCGCTCGATCGTCTTCTCCAGAAAACATTGCATCATTTGCCACTGCAACAAACAAATAGCCAGCAGCCAGGTCTGGAGTAGTCGTTGCAGTGCTCTCGACTCCAATCTCTGTCTCTCTACCTCATCTTCACTACTGCATCACTGACGGAGAGCACCAGTGCAAGCCCCATGCCCTTCGTTTCGTCCAAATCAGTAAGGCCCTACTTGTTTGAGTTTTTATCCTCTCAGTGCACAAGGCCCGAGCGGAGAAGAAAGTCTCTTTCCTTCTTTCTTCAAACGTGCCTTCACAAGGCAGAAACTCAAGTGGGCCTTCTGGTTGGGCCTGTTCTGCAGTCTGGGCCGATCTGAGTCCAGACCCAGCCCGGCCCAGTTACCAGTTAAATTTTTTTTTTTACAACCATGCCTAGAAAAGGCGATGATCTCCGTCATTGGCTCACAGACAAGGAACGTGATGAAAAATTATTCAAACTGGGCTAAGCTATGGACGAGGTAATGGATCGTCTATGCACAGTAGAAACAACACTTATGGAATTGCAAAGCAAGTAGTCGGTTGCAAAAGAAGGGTCTTCCACTACCGAACTAACACTCACACCATCCAAATAGAAAGAACTGAGCAACATGAATCTATGCGTGACTTCGTATAGCATCTCATTGCTGAAAGAGACACTGGAGGTCGCATAGTTGCACCCCACAATGATGATATCACAAAGAAGGTTAAAATTGATGTGGCTGATTTCTCTGGAGATGTCAGTCCGAAAGTTTTTGTTGATTGGCTTGATTCTCTAGAAGATTATTTTGCTTGGTATGGCATGAATGATGAGCAGTGGATGGCCTTTACGAAGGTTAAACTTAGGGTCCTGCTAGAATTTGGTGGTATGGTGTTGAAAATAATGAACTTGCATTAGGATAGCCCATTGCTCGATGGTTCAACATGAAAGAAAGGCTCAAGAGCAATTTCCTTCCCTCTGATTACATTGACACACTTCTACATTCACAGTAGAAGATCAGTGCCAATCGTGCAAGTGGAGTGCTTATATACAGGAGTTCAGTTTCAGCATTCGTCGTACGGCAGGAAAAGATAACTTGATGGCTGATGCACTCAGTCGACGAAAGCATTTGTTGACAACCATGTCTATTAGTGTACCAGGTTTTGAACAACTCAAGCTAGATTACGCCGATGACCAAGACTTTGGCCCTATCTATGCAGAACTCAGCAATTGTGATCTTGGTAAGCATCCTCATTATAGCATTCATTTTGGTTTCTTGTTTAAAGGCACCCAACTCTGCCTTCCTGCCACGTTCATTCGTGAATATGTTGTACGCGAGTTGCATTCTGGAGGATGTAGTGGTCATTTGGAACGCGATAAAACTCTTGCTCTTGTCAGCGACGGATATTACTGGCCCCGCATGAAGACCACTATTATTCGTGTTTGCGAGAGATGTAGGAAATGCCAAATAGCCAAAGGTAACAAGAAAAACACTAGACTTTATCAGCCTTTGCTTGTTCCTTATACTCCGTGGGAAGATATTAGCATGGATTTTGTGCTTGGTTTGCCAAAGACTCAAAGAAAAGTTGATTCTATTTTTCTTTTCATTGATCGCTTCTCAAATATGGCACATTTTATTCTGTGTATTTCAACTAGTGATTCCTACAAGGCTGCCAAGCTCTTTTTCAAGGAAGTTGTTCGTCTCCATGGCCTTCCAAAGACTATTGTTTCTAATCGAGACACAAACTTCATGAGTTATTTTTGGAAAACTTTATGGAAGCTGTCCAATACCAAGCTTAAATTCTCTACAGCTTATCACCCGCAAATTGATGGCCAAACTGAAGTGGTAAACAGAAGTCTTGGACAGTTGTTACGATGCCTTGTTCGTGATCACATCACAACTTGGGATTAAGCGTTACCTATGCATGACTTTGCATACAATAACTTAGTCAATCGGTCTACTGGTACTTCTCCGTTTGAAGTTGTGACAGGAGTTTGCCCGCGACTACCTATTGGTCTTGTCCCTTTGCCTGTAGATGCAAGAATTAGTGCCGATGCGGAAAGCGTCTTTCAACACATGCTACTAGTGCACAATGAGGTTCGCCGGCATATATTTGCCAGTAATGCCACTTACAAACAACAAGCTGATAAGCAACATTGATTTATTGAATTTGTTGAAGGGGATATGGTCATGGTCCATATCCGTCTAGAACGTATGTCTCCTGGCACTTATAAAAAGTTGCATCCATGGAATACTGGTCCATACAAGATTCTCAAAAAGATTGGCTCCAATGCTTATGTGCTAGATTTACCATCCGATTTAGGTGTCAGTTGTACTTTCAATGTTGAGGATCTTACGCTCTACCGTGGTCATGACAATGATGGAGAAATTGAAGAGCAGACTATTGCCCTACCTTCTAAAATTCCACTTGTTGATAAGATTGTTGATGTGTTGGATGATCAACTTGTTTCCACTCGTCAAGGAGGTTTTCAAAAGTTCTGTCTATTGGAAGAATCGTCATCTCTTTGATGCTACGTGGATTACTGCAACAGATTTTCAATGATTGAATCCCGATCTTTATGAATGCTATCGAGCAATCAACTTGCTGGAGTCGAGTTCTTTCAAGCCGGGGAGAGTTGATGCAGCCCGATCCAGATACAAGACCAGGACCTTCGGTAGAACTTGATGAACCCGCCTAATGGGGTCCACATGATTGTCTAGAATTAGTAGTGTTGCTTTATTTGCTTATTTCTAGATTAGTAGGTTGCTTAATTGTCTAGGAAGGTTTCCTTTTCTAAATTATATGTTGATTAGGATTAGATATTTCCTTTATTGCTTTATTTACGAGCAATACTACTCTATATATAGAGAAACTCCTTATTGTCATCTTTATGCTTTATTCAATCTAATTAATTAACGTGAGTTATTCCCATGAGTTCATGGCTGTGAGTGTTCTTTTGTGTGGAATCCCTTTGTTGGATTCGATCAACCTCATCTGAGAGGTTGGTCTATTCGATCAAAGGTTCGGGGCTGCGCCAGAGCCCTTAGCACAGTTGGAAGCTGCTCTTTTTCTACAACCACAAGGTTGCAGGTTGGAGTCATGTCACTAGTGGGGGGGTGGGGCTGAAAGTTACTTTCAGTTTTTACAATTGCTAACATACTTTCCCTCTACTTTCCACTAATATAGTTACAACTGTTA
The DNA here is from genome assembly GCA_029852735.1 of Persea americana. Lineage (NCBI taxonomy): Eukaryota > Viridiplantae > Streptophyta > Magnoliopsida > Laurales > Lauraceae > Persea > Persea americana. The sequence continues at coordinate 25,349,274 of CM056816.1, forward strand.
ACATACTTTCCCTCCGCTTTCCACTAATATACTTCCCTTACTTATGGACTCTCTCATCTTCCCCGTTTCTACCATACATAGAATCCTACCTCTTCATGCATACCCGTGATTAGCGCGGGTTTTGTGCTAGTACTGTATTATGCTAGGATCTTCCTTGTGCACTTGATGAGCTGTCCATTTTTACTTTCCTTTTCTAATATCTGCAAAATGCAGTTCATTCTCAAAAAATATTATGCTTACAGCTATGTAAATACTATTTCCTGATTGGAAGTGTGTGCTTAATCATTTTTTTTATATTTAGTGTGTGCTTAATCATTGTCCTTTTTTTTGGGTCACTCCACCTTCTGTGTAAATACTATATTGTAATTTCAGAAAAAGTTAAAGGAACTTCTTCTGGCAACAAGATATGATCTTGCAGTAGCATGGATTGCTTGCTTCACGAACTTCTTTAACGCAATATTAGATTTATGTATAACATGATGAGATGAAACATCTAGTACTCTTTTGACTTTGAGCTCCCTAGACTGATTGGTTGTTGTAAAATAAACGTCAACTGTATATTTCTATTTTGAATTTGCAAATTTATGTTTGAAGGAATCTTCCCTTGCTAGGATTATCATGTAAGTATTGTCAAGTTGTTAGTTGCCATGAATTGATGACCTCTCTACCTTACTATTATGCATGAGATTATGTCAAACTGTAATATTAGTTGCGTGCCTTGCATTAAATTTGAAGATCTTGTGTATTTTCTGCAGGTCCTGTGGCGGAAGACATGTTTCATTGGCAAGCAACAATTATGGGACCTCCTGATAGTCCGTATGCAGGAGGTGTATTTCTAGTTACCATTCATTTTCCACCGGATTATCCTTTTAAGCCTCCAAAGGTACTGTGTTTTTCCTGTTTGTTCTTTACAAGTCCCTGGACCTTTTCACTAGATTGTATTGCGCTTCATGACGTGTTTGGAGATTGTTTCTTAAATTGTTCATGGCCACAACTGTCATTGCAATTTTCCAACCAGCACATGGTAGTATGGTACTTCAATTCCTTTAATTTGTGGGTAGAAAAATTACCCCTTATTTTTTCTTTTTTCCTTGGAAATTTTGTAACTATTTTCTCCCCTGGTTGTCTTCACCATGTGCTGTTCTTGGGCATGTGCTAGTCTCAGGTCTGGATATGGGATGGTTTTTCCACATTGGTAATCAACTATAATTTTTTGAATGGTTAATCAACTATAAGACTTGCCCAACCGTATTTTGAGTTCTTTAAGAAAAGTAGCACTCAGCCAACACTAGTTAGATGGCCTAAGGGCCTAAAACTTTGATGATGATGTGAAGGATAGGGGTTCCTCCCATTCATCTTTTGACGTATGTATGAAGCCCTTCAGCCCTTGGACTTCAACTATTGTTATCAAGTGCCTTTGCTGGCAAAAAAGTCAACCTCCTGTGAGCTTCATCCAAACCATATTTAGATAACTTGGAACAAACATATGAAATCAGTGTTGGAAGTGATGCCCAGGGGTGAACTTGGATCAGATTCTAACCATTTTAGAAATAGTTTTCTAAAACATGGTTTGCGAATCTGGAGAATCACAAGACATTTGTGTGTGTGTATATATATATATATATATATATATGGAAATGCTAATGTGAGAGACACTCTCACCAAGTTGGTGAGAGATGGATGGGGGCCCTCACATAAATATCCACTCTCACCAACCTAAATGCAAGGACCTCAAATATTTATGTGAGGGCCCCCACCCATCTCTCACCAACTTGGTGAGAGTGTCTCTCACATGAGCATTTCCCATATATATATATATATATATATATATGTTTATGCAAAGCCAGACAAGTTGCCAATGGTAATCTGTTTGCAATCTTTTGATGCAATTGATAAATCCAAGTTAAACTACCAAGTATTGTCCATTTGTCCTTACTATTTATCTTTTGGAAAAGAAAAATGTTAAAAGATTTTAAAATACTCTTTGGGTGGCTGGTAGACAAGCCTTATCCTACTCTGTTAAATAATCAGATCTGAAAAAGTGTCTGACCCATGATCTTTTCTGTGTCAGATTTGTTGATAATCAAGTAAACCAGTGTTTTGTAACCGAATTGTATGTAAAATGCCCATATTAGATAAGATTCTAACCATTTCTTAGAAAATCTAACTATTTTACAAATACTTTTCTAAAACATGGTTAGGGAATCTTGGGAATCATAACATAGGCACACGTGTGTGTGTGAGAATATTTTCTGACAAGTTGCAATGCTAATCCAATCTTTTCATGTGACTGATAAATCCAAGTTCAACTACTGAGTATTGTCCTTACTATTTATGTTGTGGAAAGGAAAAGCATAGCTTTCAAAATTGGAATCGTATTGCAAATCGTTCATACCCATGAATCGAATTGAATCATGAATCATATGATTTTTTTATTTTTCTAATAAAAATTAAAATAATTAAAAAAAAAGAAAAGAAATTATTGATAAGCATCCAATTTTCCATTTAGAGCATTATAAATACAATAACAAGTAACTATATCATACATTCATATTATGAACATCATGACATATAGTAATATATATATATATATATGATATAAATGATGTGTAAATAGTTAAATAAGTTTTAAGGTATCAATATATATATTATTATCTTTAAATTAATATATAAAAATAAAAATAAAATCCAAATCATCAATCTTACACAGTAAGAAATCTCTCGAAGTTAAGGAAGTGTTCATGAAGAAAAAAAACCAAAATAGATTAAAAAAAAGAAGATATAGACAAGCACCATACATACAATCTAACGCTTTAATGAAATGCATGCTCTTTATTCTTCTTTAAAACCTTATTAAAGCCACAAAAATTCTTAGGAGGTTTAAAAATAAAAGCGCTAAATGAAAGAAAGAATAAAGAAAGAAAAATGGTAAAAGATTATTAATATTAACTTATTGGTTGTAGCTATTCTCACTTAGCCGAATTGCTTGAATTGTAAGATTCGATAAGTAGGATTCACACTTGAATTCTAAGATTAATCTGAAAATGGGATTCGTTGCATAGAAAGATTCGGGATACGAATTGTAATCTGAAAATGGGATTCGTTGCATAGATACGAATCTTTTCCTTAAGATTCGGGATACGAATCGTAATCTGAAAATGAGATTCATTGCATAGATACGAATCTTTTTCTTAAGATTCAGGATACGAATCGTAGGATTCTGATAACTATAAGGAAATATGTAAATAGATTTTAGATACTATTCGGTTCTAGGTAAACATGGCTGTATCCTACTCAGTAAAACAACCAGATCTGAAAAAGGGTTTGACATTGCTATAATAATTATGATGGCGGTCACCCTTCTATTGTATGAAATTAATTTTCTGATAACTATAAGGAAAGATGTAAATAGATTTTAGATACTATTGGGTTCTAGGTAAACATGGCTGTATCCTACTCAGTAAAATAACCAGATCTGAAAAAGGGTTTGACATTGCTATAATAAGTATGATGGCGGTCACCCTTCTATTGTATGAAATTAATTTTACTAATGAAGGGGATGGGTGGCTTTCAGAGTTTCAATTTACAATTTAAAGGGCTGGCTAAATAAGTGGACAGGTGTCTGGGACTTCTTTCAATTACAAGAAAAGGGATACACAACTTAATCTTCCTTTTCTTTTCCCTTTTCAATCGGTACTTTCCCTAAAAGGATAGAGAATTATTTGCTCCTACTAGTGAAGGAGATACATGCATCCTTCGCTTAAAACTTAGGTGAAATGTTCCTTGGTTCTCATTTCCTAGCACTTTTATGGATGCAGTTCATTTTTTAAGTGCAATATCTTCTGTGTTGCTCAATATCAATTTATACCAGCAACATATTCGACAACATCATGAAAGTTTTTATTCGTTCCTTTCAATGTAAACAATACAGTAATGATGCTACGTTTTTAATTATTGATAACCAGAGTCTATTAACCTATTACTAATGAACCATTACATACTGTTATAAAAAAGGGACTAATGTACCATTATTTTGCTTGAATTTGTACTTGCTGTGTATATAACTATAGGGTAATTCTATAAGACACCCCACTTTAAGTGCCTGTTTGGCATCTCTATCTGTATCCTCTATTTCTCTAAATCTCTAAAGCGGGTGGAGGTTTTGAAAAATAGAGTGTTTGGCATCTATTTCTAGCCTCTACCCACTTTAGAGAATAAGAGGCAAAGCCTCTTAAATCCACATGCGCTTTCCCTACCCACTTGAAAAGTAAAGGAAATTAAAAAGAGGCGGATGGTTAGTGCATGACAGTCTACAATGACCCTGTCCTTTTTTTTTTTTAATCTGAAAGAGTAAATCAAGGTCCAAACCGTTGAAATTGTTCCTAAGATCAAGCACGGCCATGAGACCAAATTTCAGTCGTTGAATCATTACCAATCTTGAGATATGTGCAAAAAAAAAAAAAAACCTGATCCATTGGATGAATTTTTTTTTATTATGTGGGCCCCAAATGCAAGATCTAAACTGTTAGATCTCTTTGGAAGGCTGAACATGGCTATGTGGTTAAATTTCAAGGCTTGATACCTTGTGGATCTCAAGATATTTGCAAAACAATATCAGCCATTGATGTAACATGCCCTAGTCCATAATCAGTCACTTTTTCTCTCTCTGTTTTTTTTAAATTTCTGCGATGAAAAATCGCAATCCAAACCGTTGGAAATGAACCATTTAAAAAAAAAAAAAAAACCGTTTGAAATGTGCAAAAGGTCAAACACGACTATGATTCCAAATTTTAGCCGTTGGATCATCACCAATCTTCAGAAATATGCAAAAAAAAAAAAAAAAAAAGGTGAGCTATTTGACAGTATTTTTTGGATTATGTGGGCCCCAAACACAAGATCCAAGCCATTAGATCTCTGTGGAAGGCTAAACATGGCTATGAGGTCAATTTTAAAGGCATCTACCTTGTGGATCTTGAGAAATTTGTGAAAAGCTTTCAACCATTGATTTTAAAAAATCTATTTAAAATAAATCTTTGCATTACCGAACACTCCTTTTGATTCTAGCCTCCTTTCTGTATGGCTCTATTTTTGATGGGTTTATCCAAAGAAGAGTAGAGATACCAAACAAGCCCTAAAAACAACCCCTGTCATGCCCCTTTATTTTTTTGGTTTGGGGCCCACCTTGAGTTACTTCACTCTTTTCACACACACTGCCCCTTATAAATAGTCACAAGTCCAAATTTGACACTCATCCAACTTTTCCTCACCATTGGATTGAAATCGTAAGAAAATGATGCGTATAAAACTATTAAATTTTAGGGCCATGGATCAAAGGGTTAGGATGATATTGTGGATTCTAAATTTTGCACATAGGTAGGTCTCATATGGATTTTTCCATCTAATAGACTTTCATGATCATCATACATACTAGGATCCCGCTGAGGGGTGTTTTCTAGTGCTGCCCATAACTATAACTATGAACGTTCATGCTAAACTGACATCTTATGGTTAATGGATTGGTTTCCTTTTGTACTGTGAGGAACCCATGAAATTATCTTTTGGGGAAAAAACCATCTGCATTTTCTTGCAGCAACCTCACGCTTGGAAGTAATGGCTTTTTGGCTGCACTTTTTATATCTGACCCATACAACAGATGTTCTTTTCTTGTTTTTCTCTTTTGTTTTTGTTTTTTCATGGTCATCATCTTAACCATTCTTGCATCTGTAAAGGCCCCTAACTGCATTTATTTTCCAGTACTTTTTAATGATTTGTTATTTATTTATTTATTTTTGTCAATCCAGTAGAAAGGAAGCTTACAGAATTATTATTATTTTTTTTTGTGTGTGTGTGTGTTGTATTTATAGGTTGCATTTAGGACAAAGGTCTTCCATCCAAACATTAATAGCAACGGGAGCATTTGTCTGGATATCCTTAAAGAACAATGGAGTCCAGCTCTTACCATATCTAAGGTTTGATTTGCTTTTTGTTGATTTATTAATTTATATATATATATATATACACGATATATTTCTTTATCTTTTGATCTACCGCATTGGTTTGATGGATGAAGGGCCATGCTTTGTTCTCACTACCAAACATGGGGATGCATGTCTTTCTATTCCAGCATGGACAAAAGGGAACACATTGTACTTTTCTGATTCATTCTTATGCTTGGTGTCTAAAAGTCATTGGAGGTTATGGTCATGTTGACTCTCTAGCTTAAGAGGGGATTCATGATTAGGGTAGTTTCTATTATTAGTTTAGGATTGCTTAGGCCCTAAGTTTCCTTTTCTATTTATATTGCATTGTAGAGATGGAAATCTCAGACTTTGGAATTGAATAGAATCGTGGGTGTTTCCCTCGGAGAGGTGTGTCCAACTGATGAGGTGTCTTTGACACGGTGCTTTGGCACTCCTGCAAGCCCTAATCCTAGGGCTTACATCAGTTGGTATTAGAGATGAACAATCCCGCGATCGATCGGTTTGTTACCCCTATCATCTATCCATCCATCCATCCATCCCACAACCCTTCAGTTCATCATTCTGAAACCCATCTTCCTCCTTAAACCCAAAGCCATATTCCCTCACCCAAAAAAACCAATTCCATCAAACCATCTTGGAGTACCAGCCCATCTGCACCCGTCCATCAATTCCGTCAAACCATCCTTGTAACCCCTTTGCACCCTATTCAACCGACCCTAACCACCTTTCCTGCCAAAATCCCAAAACCCTTATTGGACCACCATCAACACCACCCCACCCCCCCCCCCCCCCCCCGCCGCAACCAAAAAAAAAAAAAAAAAAAAAAAAAAAGGGAAGAAAGCAGAAAACAGAGATGAAAAAAAAAAAAAAAAAATCAGAAAAAGAGGAAGAACGGTCGAACAGGGGGAAAAAAAACCCAAAAGAAAGAAGGGAAGAAGAGTACCGTGCACCAACGCCACCGTCGCTGCCTGTTGCTGTCGCACCCTCGCTACCCATCTAGCGACCCACTTGATCTCTGCCAAAACCCAACCGCCTCGGTCCATCCGTTTTCGTTAGCGCTCTCCCATCGTCGCATCGAGGCCTCCTGTCGCCAAAGTTTTGCATCGTTGCGCCACTACCATCTTTTTGGACGAAGCAGAAACAAAAAAGGGCGAAAACCCCTTTTCTCCTTTACTTAGGCACAAAGGCTGCGAGAGCCACACGTGTCACGGGTGTCAAGTGCATATGGCTTGAATTCGGGTTCAGTTAAGATCCAGGTTAGGCGAACTTGACCCTCTTTGAAGCCCCGTACCATAGCAGATTTCAGTCAACAACCTTTTTTACCAGATCGACGGCTAGAATTTCTTTTCGCGATTGTGTGGCCATCCAGCATCGGATTTCAAATCCGTTTTCACCTACGCACTCTTGGAGTGTAGATCTACCCTAAGGTCAGTCAAATTTTTTTTTAGAGTGCATTAACAAAAAATGGTGGTTCATAAGAAGGCAGACGTTGAGTCTTCCTCCACAAACGATGAGGATTTGAGGGGAACCGTTGTGGAATTATTGGAAAATGTTAATCAATTATCCACAACAATGGTTCAAATGCAAGAGACTCTTGCAAAAATTGAAACTTGACTAACCAATTTGGAACCAAGCTGGCATGATGATAATCACCGTCACCGAGGTGATGGAGGACATAATCATAATCAACGAGATTCACATGCAATAAAGGTTAATCTAGATTTAGGTATTAAACTCGTGATTCCCGAATATGGTGGAAAATTGAAACCAGATGAATTCTTGGATTGTTTAGTGTGTGTTGAAAATATTTTCGCACACAAGCCAATGATGGATGGTCATAAATCTCTAGACTTTGGAATTGAATAGAATCGTGGGTTTTTCCCTCGGAGAGATGCGTCTTGTGTTAGAAATCTCTGCGTAGTAATTTGAGGTGTCTTTGACTTGGTGCTTTGCCACTCCAGCAAGCCCTAGTCCTAGGGCCTCCTTTAATGCCTACCTTTATTTGCAAGCACGATCATTATTTTTTTTTTTATTTTCTTCAACATCTATTTAGATTTTAGATTTTTGTTTTCTTCACCATCTATTTAGATTTTTGTTATATAAAAAAAAAACATCTATTTAGATTTTATCTTCTAGGCTGTTTTAGATTGGTTAGGATCTTTTTAGAGGTTGTTTCCCTTTAAGATGAGCACTCTTTATACAAAATCACGTATAAATCTATGTTGCATAGGTATTGGTATGGATTGTTGGACTTGGAAAATCTAAAAAAAAAGGATTTGTGAATTCATTACACTAAAAATTATTTAATTAAATAGGAATAAAAATGTAGAAAAATATAATGTAGAAATAGGAAATTGTCTCATTGGAAAGGGAGTTAATAACAGCTGACAATGTCCAACATTTTCGTTTTATCACAAATGACTAATTTTGTAATTCACCAAATCTTTTATTGTGACCACTGGGTCCACCATCTACATGCACGGTCCATTTCTTAATTTTCTATCACTTGAGTCTTACTTTACAAGGAAATTAAAAGCTCTCTGTTGTTTTGTTTTGGGTATACTGGCCTCTACCAATGCAAGAGGGCTTTGGGAAAGGAATTAATGACAATTGACATTGCTCAATTTTATTTTATTTTTTTCTTTTTTTGACAGGGGGCTAATTTTGCAATTCACCAAACCTACCAATGGGCTCATCAGCATGCATGTTCCATTTCTTAATATTCTATGTTTAATTGTCCTTTGCAGGAAAATAATGTATAATGGATGTTTCCATCTGTATGATATAGTCTATGAAATGGATGGTAAACAAAATGTTATTTTAACCATCCACTTCATGGCCTTAGATTAGACTTCTAGGAATCTCTAATTATTGTTGTTAAAATCCTACGATTCATATATGAATCCTACAATTCCTATAAAATCCCACGGAAAAAGGATTTGTATCTATGCTACCAATCTTATTTATTGATGAATCTTAGGATTTAAATTTGAGTCTTACGATGTGATGCTTTATTGAATTGTACGATCCATATGATTCGTTTGGGTGGGAATAGCCATAGTCGACTGTCTAGTATCAATATTTTTTTAAGCCTTTTTTCTAAAATTTTTGAGTGTTTATATTTGTTGGATTTTGAGGAGCGTTTAGAGATAAAAAGGAATAGATGTGGTGATTTGGAGGGTTCAACTGTATGTATGGGTTTTCATGTAATGTTAATGATTTAAATTTATTTATATTTTTTTATTCAAAGAGAAAAAAACATTGCAATTCATTTATTTTTCTAGTAATGTGGACGTCTTTTTAAACATTAAACTCACACGTGCATCATTTAGGGTATATTAATATATGTTAATGATGTTTTCATATGATTGTGCCGGAGTCTATTTGTTACTGTGTTGATGTTGATATGGATGGATTATGGAGGACTACATTTAAATTTTTTTTTAAATTTTTCTAGAAAAAAATAAAAAAAACCCCTATGATTCTCAATAAGATTCATGATGTGATTCAAAACCCTTGAACAAATTGCGTTACAATTTCGATTTAAAAAAAAAAGTGCCTTCAATGGACATCATTTTGTCGATAGCTAGATCTCAAACTCCTCTTTTATATGGTGGGCAAATGTGCCCATATAATCTGCCACATTTTTAATTTTAAATAGCTATGAGATTTCAACCATGAATGCTGTTGAGGATATGGTCCTTTCAGGGGTCGTTTGTCTTTTACATGTGGGATATGTAAATACAATTTACACATGTAACTGATGAATATTCAAATTTTAAGTATGTAACGTTTACACATGCGTTTCTTTTTATAATGTTTTTCTAATTACACAATTTTCGCATCATTTATATATGTGATTCATTTTATCATGTTTGTTTCAATGACGTGTAAATGTATTATTAGACAAGTCTACCATCTCATGTGTACGTACATATATGCCTATGCAAATTCTGTACGAGCATTGTTAGGAAAGCTCATCCACCATGAATAACCAATCAGTATTGTATACCCAACTCTAGAAATAAAATGAAATCACCAAACAACAAAACCATATGCGATTCAGTATTTTAAAATGGAACATGCAAATTACATGTGGAAAAGAAAGTCAGAAAGGAGAAGAGAAGATTGAGAATCAAATTCCGAAGAATCTGCAAGAAAAGAGATTATGAAAGAATAAGCCTAGAAAGTAAATAGGTTTCTGACTTAGGGCACAATAGGGAGATGAGAGGCATGCACAACAGGAAGATGAAATGCAGGGAGAAAGGTTTTTGAGGGTAGGGCTTTCGTTCGCGGGTTTCATCGGTTTTGAGGCCTCATTATTATTATTTTAATGCATTGGAGGAGGTTTCGAACCCAAAACCTCTTTGACGGAAATGCCTAACACCAATCCGTCCGGCTCCTACTTGTATTATTTGAAATCACATGTGTTTTGGTGTTATCTATTTCCCACCTATTTAAATCATGGTGTGAAAATAAGTACACCATTTACGCATCTAATTTATGTTAGTTTTATGGTCTCAATCCATTAAGATTGATGTAATAAATTGATTAATTTCTTTATTTATCAATATATTCATGTTTTCCTTTCATGAGATGAATGGTGTTTTATTACTTAAATACACATAACCAATACAAATGTCATATTGGCTCATGAGATGAACCGGAGTCCACAAGTGTATTAGATGTAACACGTGTGTGAATGAGATCCACATATAGTAGACATGTGTCGCAAATCTTATACTTAAATTGATTCACAATCGGTGATGAGATTGAGCATCTCATCTGACAAGGTTGCAATATTATGATCACTATGAGATAGTGTGATCTGTCTCGATTATCGGAATGTAAGATTCTGGATCATCATATTGGTACATTGGATGTATTGAAAGGACTATGAGAAGCACCTTAGGAACACTGTTTTTACTTTAAGGCCTGTTCTCATAATTCCCTAGCAATAGGCTCTTAACCCTGAGACATTGATGAACTTAAGTTTCTATTTATTCATTTGCTTTGAGTCACCAATGAGTGAGGCCAACTGTAGGTCAACACCTCGGTGTCTTGGGTACGTGGTAGTAGGACTGTGGGAATATTTAATGGTCAAGATGGAATCTATCTCTATTATTCCCTTGTGCCAATTAATGGATTTATCATTAATAAGTGTACACCCATCTCAATTAAGAGTTAATTGGATGGTACTAATGATTGCTATAATTAATTGAGGCTCAAGGATAATAAGATATGGATCTAAATTAGTGGGACAGTCTGTCCAATTGATCCATGGATAATGATAGAGGGGCCTACTTGTAGTAATAGGGAAGTTTAGAGTCTTCATGTAATTTATTCCTAAGACTGGAGTTCAATTGCATTTATTTAGTGGAGTTATTTGCAATTAACTGCGGGCCCGGATTGCACATGAGATGTGGGGTCGCGGTGTCCCAGTTGGAGCCAGCTTTCTATGGAATCCCTAGTGGTCCCCACGCTAGCTAAAGATTGGATCTTTACTAATTCTATTTGAACTAAAAAAGGAAAGCTACTATTTCTATTTGAAGTGAGAGACTTCTAATAGTGGTAATAGTGGAATAAAGGGTTACTAATTAATATAGAAGTTGGACTTCTAATTATAATGAAAGAGAGGAGCAGCAAAACTATAAATAGGAGGCAAGGGGATGCCTTGGACTTCCATGCTCAATTCTTCTTGGAGATTCACGCCCATCATCCCTTTGTGCAAGAGTTGCACATCTTCTCCTTCCCCTTCCCCTCTCTCTCTTCTAGTTTCCTTAGAGATTTTAGTTAGTCTTTCTCTTAGAGATTCCACCATCTTTCTTGAGGAAAGAGATCTGAAGCGGGTCATAGCGCGGAAGACGATTGGGCATTGGAGATTTTGACTGTGGAGGTACTCTTCATCAAAGAGTTTAATCAAGTTCTCCATTAGAGCACAACCGAGCTCCATAGGTATTTTCTACTCCTTGTATGTTGTGGAATTTCGTGGTTGCTTGTTGGGTGCTGTTTCTATCTTCATGATAGGTTTGTTTGTTGACCATAATGGCTGAGATTGAGGACATGCATCCTGGATTGGGGTTTATTGGCTTTTGGATAGGTGTTCACTACTTCTAGTTGGTGAAAAGTTTTTGAAACTTATCCTAGAGGCCCACCCACTTCCAACAATTTACACGCAAGATGCGTAAATAATTGTAGACAAACATGACCGATGCGTAAATGTTACGCATATTCTCCATTTACATATGTAAATGGGTGTGGATAAATGATTATAAACTTCAAAATCCCACTGAAGATAGAATCGTGTGAAGGCGTACATCTGTGTCCTTTTCCTTTTCATCCCTTTCAATTATAGTTATAGTTCTCCATTGAAGTGTCTTGTTCCAGAAAACTTTTCTATTTCTCTCAATTCTTTTTGACAAATTGTTCTTGGGATTTATAAACAGATATTCATTGGAACAATGTTAATGAAGTAACTAACATTCTGTTGATTCCACATTCTCTTTCTAAATGATACTCTCTCAAGATCTGAATTATGGTGGCTGTGCCTGTCAGTTTTAGAGAAGTTAAAAGAAAAGTTTACAAGCAGATTAGTTTATACTACATATAGTATACAAAAAGGCAGGGACTGTAGTCTACCTGCATCTTTGATTTGGTGTTCACTCGGAATGTTGTTATCATTTCATTGCGAGTTTTTTTTGATAGTACATTATGTTTTCAGGTTCTGCTTTCTATCTGCTCACTACTGACGGACCCAAATCCAGATGACCCTCTTGTTCCGGAGATTGCACACATGTACAAGTCTGATAGGGCCAAGTATGAAAGTACTGCTCGGAGCTGGACACAGAAATTTGCCATGGGATAGTAGAATTGCAGGAAAGCTTGTGTCTGCCATCTTAAAATTATGTATCCCAGATATTCAATCTCACTGCTCCTGAAAGGAGTAAATCTGGTCCTATTGGTAAGAAAAATAGACCGTGTTCCATACTCCTGTGAAATTTCCATTTTCTAAGACTTTTGAAGGAAAACTGTACTGCTTAGGATCATAAGTTGGTTTGCACACTTGTATTTTATCCCGTTTATGACATTGATTATGTTCGAAACTTTGCACTGCATTGCAATCCCATTGGCGACATGTTGATGCTCTTTCATATCACAAATAATGCTAAAGGTTATTATAGACAGATATATAATTGGGAAGTTTTCAAACTTTTTGGGTTTTCTTGGGGTATTAATGTTGAAATACTGCAGAAAATATAATAGTTAATAGTAGTAAATATATATAATACTTAAAAGTATTTATTATCATCATCATCGTCGTTGCCATCATCATCAAAGCTTGTTCCAGTTATATTGGGGTTGGCTATGACTTTGGTTTGGTCATTCCAATCTTCCCAAGGCCAAATCCTTGGATAGGTGGTGCACTTCCTCAAATCTTTCCTTACTACCTCCATTCATGTTTCTATTTGGCTTACTTCTTTTCCTTGAGAGGCCATCGACCTACATAGAGAAACTTTTACTAACCAACCTCATTGTTGGATAGCATTGAACATGTCCAAACCATTTCAAATGAGTCTCTCTTACTTTATCATCTATTGATGTTACTCCTAAATGCTCCCAAATAGACTCATTTTTTATTATATCTTTTTTTAGTTTAATCAGACGTTCATCTCAACATTCTCATCCCTACTATCCTCGTTTTGTGCATGTGTTGTTTCCTAATTGGCTAATATAATGCTTCATAGGTTAGAGCTGGTCTAATCATTGTATTGTAAACTCTTTCTTTTGGTATATCCAATCATAAAGCACTCCTTAAGCAAGCCTCAACTTCAACCATCTAGCTATTGTCCTATGTTTGACTTCCTCAACCTCCCCATTCTTCCTAATTATTGTAACAAATTATCGGATGGACCCTCTTTATTGTATCTTGAACTTCAATTCTCACAATAATTACTATCCCATTGCGCATTTTCACTGTAGTTGCATTCCATATATTCAATTTTTTTGACTTATTTTAAAGCTCCTGGATTAAAGCTTCTTTTCATCACTCAAGTTTCACCTTCACGCCATCTATTGATTTGTCCATCAACACTATATCATCTGTAAACAACATACAACAAGGTACCTTCTCTTGAATATGAGCAGTTAACTCATTTATAAACAATGCAAAGAGATGAGTGAGGTAGGCGAGACCATGGGTCAGCCAACCCATTGGGTCCAGTCTATCGGCCCAACGGGACACCCATTTATTTAGTATTATTATTAAGTTTGATTTGATTTAGATTAATAATAGTGAGTTTCCTATTTTGTTTAGGCTTATTCATATATTAGAAAATATTTTTTCTTAGGGATCAAGACGACAACTCTGTATAAGGACGTTAGACCTCATGGTAATGACAATTCTTATTATCAATTAATCTTTTAGTTATAAGAGTATACTCCTCAATTATTGTGTTTCTCCTCATCATGAGTGTACCCTAGTGGCTGAAACCTTCTTTAGATTCGATCAATTCTTTGGGAGATTGATCTATTCGTCGATCGTGGATTCAGTTTGCATCAATTGGTATCAGAGTCGACTTCTCTCCGATATTATCAAGCTGACAACTCGACATGTCGAGGAGAATTGATGCAGGCCAGACCATGGGTTGGCCAACTCATTGGGTCTAGTCTATATGTCCAATTGAACATCCATTTATTTAGGAGTATTATTAAGTTAGATTTGATTAGGATTAATATTAGTGACTTTCCTGTTTTTTTTAGGCTTATTCAAATATTAGAAAATATTGTTTCTTAGGGATCAAGCCAGCTCCTCTATATAAGGTTGTTAGGCTTCATTGGAATGTCAATGCTTATTATCAATTAATTTTGGAGTTATGAGAGTTTTCTCTTTAGTTATGGTGTTTTTCCTCAACATGAGTGTACCCTGGTGGCCGAATCCTTATTAGATTCAATCAATCCTTTGGGAGATTAATATATTCATCAATCGTGGATTTAGACTGCATCAATAAGGGCTTAAAGCTGATTCTTGATGCAAACTGTTGGAAATAGGTGGGCCTCTAGGATAAGTTTCAAAAACTTTTGACCAACTTGATGCAGTGATCATCTATCCAGAAGGCTGCAAAACCCAATCCAGGATCCATGGCCTCTTTCTCATGATCATATACAGTAGAAAAACTCTATCTAGAAGATAGAAATAACAGCAAACAACCAACCACGAAATCCACAACATACAAGGAAGTAGATCATACCTATGGAGCTCGGTTGTGCTCTAATGGAGAAGTTGTTCCTTTGATGATGAAACTCTTTCTCGTATCAAAATGGAATCTCCAAGACCTTTTGATCTTCCACACTATGACCCCTCTCAGATCCCTTTTCCTCAAGAAGATGGTGGAATCTCCAAGAGAAAACTAACTAGAAACTCAAGGGAAACCGGAAGAGAAACTAGAAGAAGGAGAGAGAGGATGTGCAACCCTTGCACTTCAATGGGATGGGCGTGAATCCCTAGAAGGATTTAGTGCATGGACGTCCAAGGGCCTCCTCTCCTCTCCTATTTATAGCTTTAAGCAACTCCTCTCTGTTTATTATTAGAAGTCCAACTTCTATAATAACTAGTAACTCATTAATCCTATTATTACCACTATTAGAAGTCTCACTTCAAATAGAAATAGTAGTTTTTCCTTTTTGAGTTCAAATAGAATTAGTAAAGATCCAATCTTGGGCTAGCGTAGAGACCACTAAGGATAACATAGAAAGCTGGCTCCAACTGGGACACCGCGACCCCACATCTCATGTGCAATTCGGGCCCACAGTTAATTGCAAATAACTCCACTAAATAAATGCAATTGAACTCCAGTCTTAGGAATAAATTACATGAAAACCCTAAATTTCCCAATGTCCACAAGTAGGCCCCTCCATCAATATCCATGGATCAATTGGACCTGTCTTCCAAACTTAGATCTATATCTTATTATCCTTGAGCCCCAATTAATTATAATGATCATTCGGTACCGATCCAATTAACTCTTAATTGGAATGGGTGCACACTTACCAATGATAAATCCATTAATTGGCACAAGGGGATATTAAAGATAGATTCCATCTTGACCATCGAATGTTCCTACAGTTCTACTACTACGTACCCAAATCACCAAGGTGTTGACCTACAATTGGCCTCGGCCTCACTCATTGGTGACTCAAAGCAAATGAATAGATAAAAACTTGAGTTCATTAATGTCTCAGGATTGAGAGCCTATTGCTAGGGAATTATGGGAGCAGACCTTAAAGTAAAGACAGTGTTCATAAGATGCTTCTCATGGTCCTTCAATACATCCAATGTACCAGCACTATGATCCAGAATCTTACATTCTGATGATCGAGACAAATCACACTATCTCATAGTAATCAAAGTACTGCAACCTTGTCAGATGAGATGTCCAATCTTATCACTGGTTGTGAAGATATTCAAGTATAAGATTTGCTATACATGTCTCCCGTATGTGGATCTCATCCATATACATGTATTGCATCTAGTATACTTATGGACTCCGGTTCATCTCATGAACCATCATGTCATTCGTATTAGTTATGTGCAAACAAATAATAGAACACCATTTATCTTATGAAAGGAAAGCATGAATATATTGATAAATAAAGAAATTAATCAATTTATTACATCAAACTTAATGGATTGAGACCATAAAACTAACACAAACCTATGGTCGCTAGAAATTCATCGGTCTCTCTCTAGGTAATTCTGATACTCGCTACTACTTCCTCGTTCATATCTTTTATGATGTTAATATAACCTTTACTCTTTTATCTAAAGCTCATCTAATCGAATCTCTAGGTACCATGTTGTAGACTTTTAATAGATTGATAAAATACCATATCTTTCCATTAATTTTCCTAGTGAGAAGATGGCTTCAATAGTTCACCTCCTGGCTTGAAGCCAAATTGATTTTCAGACATTTGAGTCTTTTATCTAAGTGTTTGCTCCATTACTGTCTCCCATAGTTATTTGGTGTGACTCATAAATTTAATCCCATGATAATTGGTGCAACTTTGTACTTCTCCTCTGTTCTTGTATGTAGGTGTTGCAACACTTATTCATTCATCCGACATATAAATATTTTGTCCTTATTATGTTACTATTCATTAAAACCTTTTGGTTGTTGCTCTTTATACATCTGATATGATCTAAGTTCGTATTTTTCCTTTCCTACATTTTGGCAAGCTTAAAAATATCTTTTCCTTTTGTTCCCAACATATTATATAGGTCATCATATGCTTTGGACCTTGCATTGCTTGCTACTTTCTTAACTTCTTTCTTTGTTTTTTATTATAAATTTTATAATTCTTTATATTCCGAGTCCCTTGCCAGATTTTATTGCAACGTCTTTTCTATCGTATAAGTTCCTGATTTTGTACACTACAACATTTTTTTTTAATTTTTATCATAATGTTTTTCTATCCAAGCATCTCTTTTATAATCCTTATTGATACAATTAGCCATTTGGTTCTACATCATCGTAGTTTCTCCCTTCAAATTCTATTCTTCTCCACCTTCTTGATCACTTTATAGTTAAGTGTTATTGTTCGTTCCCCCTTCAAGTTTTCTAACCTTGTTTTAGGGCACCTTTTTATCAAGTCGGTCATGTTTTTTAAGGATAAAAAAGTCAATTGGGCTCCTATTAGATCACTCTTATAGGTAATTAAATGCTCCTTGATCTTTTTAAAATGGATGTCTGCTATTATGGGACTAAAAGTATATATAATTTCATAAAATGTAGTGATTTTATGGAACTTCAGTTTCTCCAGATTTTAACCCGTTTTTATCGTATCAGGAATAAAATTCTGTTTTTACCTTGGTATTTTCATAGTACCTGAGCTCTTTCAAGTGCTTCTGCAGTAGAAAATCTTTTATTTTATGGCCTCAGGAGCCTGTGCTCGTACAGCGATTCTAGCATAATTGCATTAGGTCTCATAGTAAATGATATAGAGTTTCTACAGAGACGTCGGTTCTTTTGGTCATTAATCTGAACCATTCATTCAATCAGTGAATCGCATGGTTGTTATGGCCACAATTTGTGACCATCTGATCAATGTTGAGTAGCTGAGAGCAACATGCTTTGCTTTTCACTGGGTATGCTTAGTTGTAGTTTGCCTGATTAACTTAAAAATAACTTGCCTTCATATTGTGCATGCGAGGGATGTAACTCCCCATGTCAGACCAGGGTAAGAATCTTCTTGATGGATCTGAGATTTTTTTTCCTTGAAGGGGATGGTTTTGATCTGTATATGGATCCAATATCATCTATTGGATCTGTATCTTGCATCAAGGGAAAAACAGATGATCGGATTTTTGGATCCACGTGCTCAAATGGGCAGTGCCTCAAAGTAAATTTGTTGTGAATACACGTTTGTGATTCAAATTATGTAGTCTCAGAAAACCTTAGTTTTGGGTCCAAATCTTATTTATTTATTTTTTTCGCTAAGGAGGGTGTCCGGCCTCTTTGAGAACCGACCATTCCTACAGTCCTATGCACAGGGTAAGTCACGCTTTTGCTTGGGCAAGTGGCCCCAGGGAGAGCACGAGTTCGGAAAGTGCAACCTCCTATTCCCGAGCATGGTAGCCACTTGTTTCGGACCCAAATCATTAGGGTGGAGCACACAGATCTGAGTTTTGATCTGAGAACTTGAGGATCCTATGCATGGATAGGGATCCTTTTGTCTCCTGAAACTGAAAGAAAGAGAGAAAAAAGAAGTAGAAATGCACCAAAACTTATCTTGTTCTCTTGGATGCAGTGACCTAATGTGAGGCAAACGATTTAGCACCTTGCATTGATGGTTGCTTGCCTGGTACCCAAATTCAAATCATTAAAAGGAGACCCGGGAACCAGGTTCCAGCGAAGGACCGTATTGAGCTAAATGAGTAAGTCCCGCCGCACCAAAGCTTACTGGGACCTTGAGTTGAAACTTTCTAGTCCATATACGAGGAATAATTATTGTCTTATAGAATAATTCATTTTATCTACGGGGCAGTCATCAATAGCATAACATTCTGTTTCCACTTTAGTCAAAAGTCATATTGATTGTAGTAGTTCTAACTGAGCCAACTCTACACTTTGTTTCTCTGATATAGCGCCCAAGTAACAAAATCCATGACACTGTGAGTCCGAATTTTTTTTTTTTTTTTTTTAAAGATATTGACTAGTTCACCTACGCTTTCATTAACTTTGATGGAGTATGGTAACTTTCCGTTCTAGCACTTCTTAACTAAGCAGTAAGAAATCATATTTAGAGTCCAGAAAAAAAAAAAAAAGAAAAGAAAAGGAACAAGGCATCTAAGGCCTTGTTCGGCATCTCTACTCTTTTTCTGACAGACCATTCAAAATAGAGCCATTAAAAAAAGAGTTATAAAAAAAAGAGGCTGGAACAGAAAAATGTGTTTGGTAAATAACAAGTCTACTTCAAATAGACCGTTTGGTATGCCCTCTATTTATCTATTTTTAGAGGGGTTTGCCTCTTTTTAGAGGGGTATCTTCTGTCATTATGTAAAAAGTCAACTTATGCACATTTTCATCAAAATATGCTTTCTACACACATACCATAGTATCATAATCTCTTATCATTTGAAAACTACAACAATTTCCATCAAAATATGGCCAGTAACTTGTAAATAATTTAAAAATTACAACATCAAATACAATTATATATTATTTCTATCATTCCATCATCACACACCATCACTCCATGTTGCATGACATAAGATAAACCATGACATAAGATGATAAAAAGCAAGCATCAGAAGAAGCATATCTCCAAATGGCATCTGCAATTGAATTCCTCTTGGCATCCATTTCTGTCCACGGTGGGTCCTTTAGATTGAGCAGAAGCAGCAGCTAATTGATTTGATGCCTGCACTGAGGCTGCGAGCTTAATTATGCAATCATTTACTGCATTGTTACTCCCTTTTGTCGAAGGCCTTGGTCGCTTTCGCCTAATATTGGCCATCGTGACATCTGGACCAATATCACTAGTAGTTGCATCTTCTCGCATGGTAGGCTGGGAATTTGTTTCGTTTGGGGATGGAGTATCATCATAACCATTCAAGCTCTAGAAACTTGAATCCATATCCGTTATAATATCCGCAGGCACGCCATCCATTGTTAGAGCCTATTTATCATCTCCGGTCGCTGAAGTACCATCAAATAAAGCAGCCATCTCTTGGGGAAAAAGAAGGGGCTTTGTCCTAAATACTTTTGCATCCTTATGAGTCTGCAATAAAGTTTAACCATAAATGTCAAATGCTATATTCACCTCTCCTGTAAATACCAAAACAAATAAGAAATTTATATACCTTCAGGTTTGGTTTGATGATTTTGAAAATGCAACTAACAATGTGGCTGTAGAAGTGGAAAACAATGTGGCTATATTTTGTTGCATGAAGATTGGAATTGGAAATACCCGGATCTTTCACAGTGGATTCCCTATTATTAATGATGAAACAGAACAATGTATTGATATCTGCTGCGTTTGTAGTAACTGCCATTACAAAATTCTAAGAGATTGTCTTTAAATGTGATATGGCACTTTGGAATCTTGGGGTGCCAAGAATAAGTTTCATAGATTTCATGGGAAGAGAGGCTGCTTCTTCATCAGGTTCAAGCAGCATCACTGAAATTCTTCTGCAGGACCTTGCAATGAAGAAAGCAATAGCTGCAATAGCTTTTCTTCATCTCCCTGTGGAAGAGAGGCATAAGACCCCAACTGAATGTACCGTGACTTGGGTGCGGACAATCCAAGAAAAACAACCCAACTTGGGTGTGGACAATCCAAGAAAAACAACCCAACTGTTGTCTCTAGTACCGATACCTTTTGGTTCTCTTGTCATTGTTAATAACTTGTATGGAACAGAAGATGTCAGAAGAGCAGTGTAAAAAATAGTCATTAACAGGTGTATAGAAATGAAGAAATTGAGGAAATCGAAATGGAAGTGGGTGCTTTTCTTAACAAACCCAATATTCTAAACCAGTGTTCATCTCTCATTTCTGTATTTAACTCAAAACATGTTTTTAAAGAAAGGAGCATCCAAGGAAAACAAAGGAAAGATTGGCATATCTTTATCTGATCTTTAAGTTGTCAAAAGAGATGCCTTTTGCTCAAGAAGAAGAATAAGAACCTGGGGAGAACAAATCCATTGCAGTTACATGAACAACACTAGTGTAAGCAGAATATGATGAAGGCGCCCTTAGAAAGAATCCACATAAGAATTATGCTCTGATGGATTATGTATGGGAAATACTTCTATTTCAATAGATCAATGATGTTTCATATATGATTAAAATGATGGATTATAGAGTAGCATTTCTTCTTGCTCTTGCAATTCAGCATAGAAAGAAAACGTGATACTGGGTTTAATTTGGATTTGATTAGAGTTCTGAACATTGATTAAACAGCAAGATTCACTCATTTATCACTCCAAGTTATGCACATCATTGATGACTCAAACTAACTGAGGAATTCAAGCTCATCATCATCATCAGAGCCTAGTGGGATATCAATCAGCTAAAATTGTTCTACTATAAAACTCATCACTTTTAACTCAGGTATCCAAATGCATCAACCAGTACTAGCATAGAGCATTCACTCGGTTCACAAAATTTGAGATGGACCCTAAATTAGTATAGCTGGACATAGAAAGAGCATTATCTGATCTAACCTGCAATTAAGGGTACACCGAAACATGCCCATTGATACATCCAAGGATTACGTTCTTGATTTTCTGAAATGTTTCATTCAACCACACATGCTTGGAGTATAGGATGGATGTTTTTCTCGATTGAATTGATTCTGAAAAAATCAAATTAAACTTGGAGTCACACCCAAGAAAAGAAAAAAAAGCCCTGTCGGTTTCCCATCCCTAACTTGGCAAGTCTATTCAGCTCACCCAATATTGAGTTTGTAATCAGTGATCAAGATTGCTCATCTAAAAGCCCCCATGCTTTTAGGATAGTGGGTGGGTCAAGTTTCATCCCAATCCAATGAGTCCTACACTCCCAACTTGGTGCTCTTGGTTTGGAGAAATGAATGTGCAATGTCATCTGGAACTACCCTAACAGATTATACCCTAACAGATTATAGCAGAAACAATCCCCACTCAACAAAGAACAATCATCATGAAACAAATCAAGAACAGAAAGAAAGAAAAAACCCAAAACACAGCAGATTCACAAACCCTTTCCATCATCATTAAAAAAAAAAACATCGATAGAGAAAGAGAGTAGAAAGAAACTAGAGAGTAGAGAGCAGTAGACACGTACCTTTCAGCCTTCTTCGTTCTCCCTTTGAGCCTTTTTCACTCTGAGGTGTGGGTTTAAGTTGTAGACAGCCTTCTTCGTTCTCCCTTCTTTCTCCCTTCGACCCTTCTTTATTCAAGGGACTTTTGTTGCCAATAAAATTCCGTCGGGCATTTTGTCAAAAAAATTGGATTCCGCCTCTTCATTTTCAGGAGGCACTGCCTCTTATTTCTACATGCCCATTTTTGGGGCATTTCCTTTTTAGAGGCTTTGCCTCTTTTGCTGTAAAATATATAGAGGCATAAATCACTATCAAACACCTCTAAATTTCAAAACTTCTACCTGCTTTAGAGAAATAGAAGTTTAGAGGCAAAAAAATAGACATGCCAAACAGGGTCTAAGGGTGCCATCCTGAAGGAACCTAAAAGAGAGAAATGTTGTTGTGTTCTGCATGGGTTCAATACATATAAAAAGAAAAATAAATTCTAGAGCTTGTGCCTGCAAACCAGTGAAGATGGGTGTTCATGGGCTGGTGTGGTCTGGGCTGAGGCATATATAGACTCATTTGAATTTTAGAAACTCAGGCCTGTATTTGGTCTCTAGAAACTCAGGCCTGTATTTGGTCTGAGCCCAGTACAAGCTGTAAATGTCAGTCCCAAGACCGCCCATTTAGTCAAACGGTTCGGGTCATACTGGACATTTTCGTAATTGTTTGGGGGGACTATCGCTAAATTATAATCATTCCTTATTCGGCCGGACCAGGCTTTCGGCTTTCGATCACTTAACCCAAGCTTGGCCCACTTATTAAATGTACCCACATTATATATAGCCCGGTCCATGAACGGTCCAATCTTAAGATGCCACACAAGGCCACATAATAAAGCTACCAGCTTGCACAACTAGTGTGGAGGTACTTGATAGCTTGCATAGAGAGAATGAGCATTGAGCCTCTCCATGTACAAGGGCAGCCATAGATCAAATACCCCTCATTTGAGGATAGTGCCAAAGTGTTGGAAGTAGGTGGGTATCGTGGATAGGTTTTCAAAACTTTTGACCCACTTGATTGGGAGATCAATTATCGATAAGGCCATAAACCCAATCTAGGATCCAAAATCTCTTTCTCATGAATCAAGATATGTAGATACACTATCTATACGAAAGAAAACAGTAGCAACAAGCAACCACAAAAATCTACATAAGAGAAGATGTAGATCTAACATTGGGAGCACGGTTGTGCACTAATGGAGAAGTTGATCACTTGGCTTGTTGAAGAACTCTTTCACAAGAACAATAAGGATCTCCAAAACCTTGTATTCTTCCACGCTATGACCCTCTATCAGATTACTTCTCAAGGAGAATGGTGGGGTCTCCAAAAGAAGAAAACCCTATAATCTCTAGAAGGGAACCAGAGGAGAAAAAAGGAGAGAGGAGAGTGGCGCTTGGGTGTGGGATGAGTGTCTTGGACGTTTAGCCCCTCTCCTCTATCTATAGTATGAGAACACCTCCTCTTGTATTATAATTAGAAGTCTCACTTCTATTATAAACAATATCCTTCTCCTTCTTCCTTTAAGAGTTCAAATAGGATTAGAAACAATCTCTTATTAGGGCTAGCATGAGGACCACTAGGGATTCCTTAGAAGCCAGCTCTAACTGGGATATCCGGACCCCACACCTTATGTGCAATCCAGATCTACAATTAATTTCAAATAACTCCACTACGTGAATGCAATTGAACTCAAGTTTTAAGAATTCCTATTACTACAAGTAGGCCCCTCCATCAATTATTTCCAAGGATCAATTGGATTAAACCTGTCCAACTAAGTTAGATCCATATCTTATTACCCTTGTGACCCAATTAATCACAGTGATCATCAGTACTATCTAATTAAATCTCAATTGATAAATCTATTAATTGGCATAAGGGGATATATCTATTAGAGGATCAATTCCATCTTGACAATTATATATTCCTACAGTCCCACTACCATGTACCCAAGACACCAAAGTGTTGACCTACAATTACCCTCACTCATTGGTGACTCAAAGTAAATGTATAATTGAAACTTGAGTTCATTAATTTATCAGGATTAAGAGCCTATTGCTAGAGAATTATGAGAGCTGTCCTTAAATCAGAGACAGATTTGCATAAGGTGCATCTCATGGTCCTTCAGTACATATGATGTACCAACACAATGATCCTAAGTCTTACACTCTGATGATTGAAACTAATCATACTATCTTATAGTGATCATAATGTTGCGACTTTATCAGATGAGATGCCCAATATCATCACTGGTTGTGAATCAATTCAAGTATATGATTTATGATATATGTCTCTTGTATGTGGATTTCATCCACACATATGGATCGCATCTAATATACTTGAGGGCATTATCGTATTTGTTATGTGCAAACATGAAATAAAAACTATTCATCATATGAATAAAAGTATGATTATATTAATTAAGAAATAAATTAATTTATTTACTTCATCCATTGGATTGAGACCATACAAACTAACACAAAGAACCTAATAGATGACTTCTACCATATTATACAAAAGCATCTAAAAAACAAAGAAGAAACTTGAGGATTAGCTTCGAGTATGGATTAAAGAAGATCAAGCCATTATCTTGATGCTTTGTTGCAGTCTTGTTTAAATCAAAGATACAAGTATGCTTAGACTTTTCTGCAGTTTGTTTTTTCTGTGTTAATCGACTCCAAGATCCAATGATGACAAGTATAAGATCATGGGTAAATTAATAGATCACTCTCTATGCCTACGTAGAAAAAAAAAGCATATATATATATATATATATGTCCTACTTGCGCACCTCTAAACCATCATAAGGTGCTTTTACTTCTCAAAGCGGGGGTTAGCTATTTTAAAACCAAAGTCCAAGCTATTTGGGATCTCATCTTGGCAAAATTAGAAGGTTGATTAGCATGTTGAAAGGAGATGTCAAGGATGGCATGCTTCCTGCACCAGTTGGTCGTAAAATATTTGTCCAAGCAGTTACATCATCTATACCACAATATTGGATGACCTTTTCCCAATTCTCTCAATAACACATTGCAAAAATTCAAGGTATGCAAAATAGATTCTTATGGGCAGGCAAAATCCAAGAAAAGACATGGGTCTCTGTTGCATGGGGAAAAAACAACACTGTCTGTGAGGGAGTTCTGGGGCTTTTTTTTTTTTGCTCAGTTGGCTCAGTGGCCAGGACATTGGAAGTAAAGGGCTTCCACTAGGGTTTGAAACCTAGTGGGAGCTATGGGAGCAGGCGCCTTATCCACAAGGCCAGCCTTGATTCCCGGGAGTTCTGGGACATAGAAACCTGAAATTACTAAATAGTGCCCTCATAGCAAACACCACTATGGAGATTTATGCAAAATCCAACAGCTCTTTGAACACCTCTGATAAGCCATGATAAGCACCAAGACAGCTTCATACTGGAATATTAGACAAAACCAACATACTCCCTTTTTTGGAAATCATTGATGAAGCACATAAACATCATTTTTGATAATCTAAAATGGGTAGTGGGCAATATTGCGTTTGCTAAGTGATGTGAAATAGATTTGGATAGCATCCACATGGAGCGGGAGAAATGAGAATACTGTAGCTGCTTGTTGGAATGAAATCCTGGTGGGAGACCTTAACTCAGCTATCACGCTCCAATTTCATAAAATAGGGGATTATGCATGAGATTATGAATCTATTAAATTTCTTCTAATTAAACCAGTACATGTGGACCTCAATCATTGTCCCATAAGGACCGAAGTTCGCGATGAGGTATAAATATTTTTCCTCAGTTCATCCAAAATATACCGGAAGTTTCATAATTTAACAAATTACATCAATAGTAAATATTTAAGAGAAAAACATAGTTAACATCAATTATAGTCAAAGTTTAACGATTATACAAAAGTGTTTTATACAAAAATGGCCACTACAAAATCCTGGGCCAACAAAATAAAAACCAAAAGGGAGAACTATCCATGTAGGGGTGAAGGCATCGAGTGCGGGGTTTTAACGACTACACTATGTCATCCACACATCACTCAGGGAAATCATGAGGCTGATCTATCTGAACTTGCCACATCTCCTCTGTGGGATCTGTGGGCTCACTACCCATGCATCAAGAGTAACATCATCAGACTACGAGAGTCGGCAGAAATATATATATATATATATAAACGACATTAGATATGTAGTAATAACCATAGTTGCAAAAAACACGATCATATGAGTCTCAGTGCATAGCGAGTCATAAAGAAAGACCTAGACAAAACATCTCGACAAATAGGTAGTCCACATAGGCTAATCACCATGGGATAGTATCACCGCCCTCCCCACTCGCACCTAGTTGTGGTGGAGAGAATGCACGGGAGAATAGCCCAGTTAGGAAGTGCTGCATAGGGTAACAAACATCAAAACCCTACATCATTGGTATCCGATGGTGTACATCCATCCAAAATTATCGATCTGTAGTTGTACAAAAAAAAGTCTTATCATAGTGGTTCTCCAGCGTTGTCAAACATTACAATTGAGTGGTGCTTGACATAAAGAGTCCTAAACATACATTAATGTGGGGCTAGGCTTCTCTTGTGTGAACAAGATTGGTCGAAATGAAAGAGGAACTACCCTCATCAATCAATCAGTCCAAACCAGTTCTAGATAGACAGATGATTCATCAAACCATCATTGGTAGTCATCTCCAAAGCCTTAATGACCAAAGCCACCTAGTCTCAACATTTTAGTCAAACTCCAACAATGATACGTATTACAAAGGGGATCCTAAGTCCAATCCATCTAAGTTTTTTATATGATCCCTCAACAGAAGTACAATGCTAAAGAACATGTTTGCGACATGTATACATCGGTACCAAAAGGTACAATTCAAAGTCATGGAGGAATCACAACCCAAACCTAGGTACATGGTTGTCAACCACGTACCATACATTACTATTTGGTCATTGGAGGAGATGAGATCTATGATACCCTGTCATGGCCGCGAACCTGATTAGTAATTAAACTAGATCCGGGGTGTGAAATTTAGGGCTAATTAAAATTTTTTGCCCTTAATGCCCAAGGATCGAAGTCTGTTGTAAGGATTGTACAATTGAGCCTCATTAACAAATTAATAAACAGGACTTGTCTAGTAAACACAACATTAAACATGTAGAGATATCAAAGAAAGTATGGAGTTCATTCCCTTATATATATATATATTCAAGTTTCAAAAGATAAAATATATAAAGTTTATAAACATCAAGACCATCCCAAAAACCTAGGTCTTGGTGCAAAAGATATACAGTGTTAAGATAGACAAGTCCAAAAGATAAAATGAGGTAGCACGATAATAGATATCCCCGTATAACGCGCACTAGTATTGGAAGTGATGAAGCTAAGCTACGTCATTGGCACCCCACTCTCGCACCTCATCCTCCTCCCCCGGTTGAGGATTCTTAGGGATTGCCTCGGCATTTGGGTTGGCATAATAGTAGTAGGTGCCTTTGCACACCATGAATAAAGGATCAACAATATGTTGGCAAGGAGATAAGCAATATACATTATTCATAACATGTTTCAAATGAGAATAAAGATAAGTACATGATTATATGATATCATGATACAAGCTAGGCATAAAAGCATGAATAATTAAGAGAATCAAGTGACAATATAAATCCTAGCAAGATAAACAAAAATAACCATCAATGAAATGCAATGCAAGCAAGAGGAGACTCCGAGAATGTCCCAGCCATCTCACGGGGGTATAAGTGACGTCCGAGCCGACTACGAAGACCCAAAGTCTAGCTCTAGGGGATCCTAGCTCCCGGTCCTAGGAATAGCAGCACGGTCTGAGCCTGCTCACAGCTATTTGCGCCATGGACACCATCCAAAGTCGACTGTCTATCCTAGTGTTTGGTATCCGGCTCACTCAAGAATTATCAGATTGCAGCTAGTCATAAATGGAAGATGATGGTGATGGTTTGTATACGACACAAGTTTCAAGACAAATACACATGGATAGGTTCCCAAGTACAAGATAACAAGCTGAGGGCTACTCCAAGTCAAGCCAAGATACAAGTCAAGTTCCAAGTTCCATGAGTAGTCCTCTTTCAAGTCTATCCACACGTGTTCATCAATACAAGACAAAGGTACCTAAGGATACACTCTAAGTCCGGTCAAATCATAATTCTACAAGTTAAGTTACAAATTATACAAGTATACAAGTATACAAATTAGAGTGTACAAGGTACGTCAAGCTACGGATACAGGATTTACGAGTCAAGAGTGAAGAACAAGCCAATCCTAGGTCAAGAGTTATCCATCGTGTACCATACGTATTCCCAATGGAGTGCTTATGGAGAAAGAGTCAATGATGCCATTGTGTGGTGAGCCCTTGGTGTACAGAAGTTGTTGGGCACCAATTGACTAAGTTCCGTATGCATTCGGCCAAGTTACAACCATACATGGAAGTCCTGGACAACCAATGAAGCACCAAGCCAATCATGCTCCGCTTCATTTTCCCCAATTTGGTCAGGTAAAGGGTAGGGTCATAGGGTGTTAACCTAGGGGCCCAACAAGGTTAAGAATCCATTTCCAAAATAGATAAGGGCTTGGTTCATTGATCCAATACTTACTTTCTTTCCAAATCTCTGATCATTAAGATAAGTATGCCATTGGATTCTACATCTTGAGAGCTTTCCAACATTATATAGAACTTCAAATTCCGATGAACGGGTCAAAAGTTATGGCTTCCGGAAGATGGTCATCCTGAGTCCGAAGCAGTTCACTCGAGCCAGCAAAAGCTCACTTGAGTGAATTGGTCACGGAACCTCTTTGGCTCTAGCGAATGGAGGTCTGTTTGAGCCAAACTCCCCAGAAGCTCCTTGGCTCGAGCGAATTGAAGGTTGGCTTGAGCCAAGTGCCCAGAATTGCAGAAAATGACTCATTTTTTAGTCCAAACCTTTGGGAATCAAATCCCCTCTCCTCCAAGACCATCCCTGCAAGAAAAAAAGAGCCTCTTGCTCGCTCCACATCCATTCCATTCGTCCTATCAACAAACCCAACCATTCAATTAGGGTCCAATCCCATTGAATACCTAATCTAGCATGTGAAATCCAGATAAACATAGACAAGCTTGGCATTATGGGTTGCTAAACAATTACATTGTCAAGAGTGAAAATAAATATACATGCATGAGCAATAGATAAAGCTAATCTACTTGCCTTCACCAAAGACAGTGGAATTAGAGAGAGAGAAATGAGAAGATAGATGAAGGAGGAGCTCTCCACTCACACCCTAACCAAATCAACTCTTCTAAAGCCTTCTCCTGCACCCAAAGACCACAAAGGAAGAAAAGAAAGAGAAATCCATCAACATGCAAGACATTTACAGCCATGAGAAGAGAAATTTGAGAGAAAAGAGTTGGGGAAAACTTACAAGTTCTGGATTAAGATGTAAAGGAAGAAGAGAGGAAGAGATTGGTGAGCTTGGGTTTTTGAAATCTCTCCCTTAGGTAGCGCATGCAAGACGAGACAGTGATGGAGTGAAGAAGAAAGAGTTCTAGTAGCTGTAGTTCTGAAATGAAGGTGAATAGGAACGAGGGTTATGGCTGGGCTGATTTTAAAATGAGGGATGGAGGGGGAAAAGTCCAAAATGCCCTTCTAGAGTGAAATGAGGGAAAAGTGATTATTTGAGGGACTTCGGGGCATCGAATTATGATGAGTTAAGAACGGAAAATGATGAGCGCGATGAGATCTTTCCAACGAGCCCAAATTTGGCGAAAATAGAATTTTCTTGAAAAATATCCAATTTTTCCTATTAATCACAATCTAACCTTTTATTAAGACTAATCGCATTCGGAATCAAATTAAACTTCGTAAATCACTTTCTAATGATAAAAGAAACTCGTTTAGCCACTAAACCCGCCTAATTAGCTAGAATCACAATTAATTAGGCTAATTGCCAATATTAGGAAAGTAAGCACCCTACTAAGGTCAGGGACCTTACATACCCCAACAATCCATCTTAATGCATATTCAAGTGATGGGTATCCTGTTACCTCAGCTCGTCCCCAACCAAAGTAGATTGTACCCCGTAAGTCGTTCGAACAGACCAGAAGAGAGTGTTGGCTCAAAACATCCCTCACTCAAAGTCCCACAATGAGTCTTGAAAGGGTGGTGCCAAGGGTCCTACCTAAGTCTACATAATCGTAAGAAAACGGGGCCTTCCTAAGAAGGAACCTAGTTTCCACGGTGGACTGTGAACTCCACCATAGATTTTTTTAAGGTAGCATTAGATTTTCCTTAGGACAAGTGCGAGTTGACTGCCTATTTTTTTCTCCCCGTGGATCAACTTTGAACTCACCAAGATTATTACTACATTGCGGCCCTACACTTGGGGTGGTTGATCAAGTTTTTGGTGCCGTTTCCATGGAGCGCCAAGTAAGTTGACTTTTCTAACTTTTCCTTGTATGATTTAGCGCTTTATGGAATGACGAATGTGATGGCATCATACTAGTTTTAGGAGGTGCATGCATGGAATGCTTTGACCAGCTCATTAATTGGAATAAGGAAAAGTATAATATGGATTTTTTATTAATTTTTTTATTTTTCAAAGTCTCAAAACATAAAAATCTGAATTTTCAAAAATCTGATTTTTTAGAAAGTTTCCTTTTCAACTTGTGCCTGGATTTGGAAAATCTTTTTTCTTTTTAGTATGTTTCAGTTTGGTAGGATTCTTAATGTGTTTTTCTGATTTTTTCTAGTGCGCCTTTGGTTTAGAAAGTTCCTGAATCTTTCTAATTTTTTTAGAAAGCAACATTTACAAACTAGGAAACTTTCCTTAATTGGCTAGTTTCTAAGTTTAACAAAGTTGCCTTTTTTAGAAAAATCTGATTTTTTTAGAAAGAGTTTTTAGGAAGTTTTATTTTAATAGGATTCCTAATTAAATTCTGATTTTATTTTAGGTAACTTGAATTTTTTGGAAAGCCACTTTAATTGGATACTTTCCAAACATAGAAAGGTACTACGAATAAAAATCTGAATCTTTTTCTAGAAATCTGAATTTTTAGGTTAGTTTTTTTTAGGACTTTCTATTTTGGAAAAAAAGTTGGCTACCCTCCCCTCTTGATTCCATCCGTGATACATGTTTAGAAACGAATCCACAATCAAGAGTACATCTCAAATTTTGGAGAATCTAAATCCTTCGGAAGAGATGGCTTGATCCTTAGGGGATTATTTGAGATCAGATAGGAATGTAATCCATGATGATCAACCAAAAAAGACTCGTTTTAATTACCTTCCCCTCACATGCTAACACATCCTCATCTATCAACACGTGGGGAGGATATGGACACGCACCAAATCTTTTAAGACTTGTCCACAAGATCTGATGTTTACATAGAGGTGTTGTGCTCATATGTAGCCCGCACCCCCACCCCCCACTCCTCAGAGAAGCAGTCTTTGGTGGAGTTGTTGGCCACCATCATGTGAACACAGAATAACTTCAATCAAATCACTCAGCAGTCCATACAGAATGCTCAACAGTCCATTTCAAACTTAGAAAAAGAGATGAGATCTTTCATTGACCAAATTTAACTATAATGCCCTCCAGAGTAGGGAGGACGAGACTCACTAAGTCCACCCTCCACCTAATGTGAAGGAATAATACGAGGAGGCCAATGTACGTTCCTCCATTTCCCAGGAGCAAGTACATGTGGATAGCGCCCGTAAAGGTGAAAGAGAAATTGAAAATGATGATCTGAATAATCACAAACAAATTATATCAACGGATCACACAAATACACATTCAATATCTAAGGGTGAAAATGAATGTTTCCGGCTTTGGTTCGCCATTTTGTTTATGAAATCGTTTTTCAGAGAAGTGCTAAATTTTAATCCTTTCACAATACACATTTTATATACATTTTTAAAAGTTTTAAATGTGAAGCTTTGATTTCCATTTTTTTAATGATTTGATTGAAAATATGAAGAAAAGCTAGAGCTTAGTTTGACAGTTTCTTGGTTCATCTGGCTTTGTCAGCCACAAATCCAATGAATTAATTTGGCAACATGGAAATTGCTGCCTATTGCTGGGGACCGTGAAAAAAAAAAAGGAAAGAGAGAGGAAAAAAGATATTGATGCATTATTTTGAAAGTTGGTGAAATAGATGAGATGTGGGTTTGCTCCTCATGTCTTGTATATCAAAGCCTAATTCACCCATACATGCCCATGGACAAAGTTGTAGAAGATTTGGGTTTGCTTTGTGACTCCTATACTTCGAAGTTCATTCATAAAAAAGAAAAAAAAGAGATCTCCCATGACCTTTTGAAAATCAATAGTGCGAAAGCCGTCATGGTCACCTTGAGAGGAAATTTATTTTTCTTTGAGAAGTTTTGGTGGACCAAAATATTAGATAGAGAATTGTTTCCACGGGGGTTTTAGTGGACCATTTACTACTTATTTTTTCATGTATACATTATTTCTCACCGTCCACAATCATATTTAGCATGATTTTGAAAACTTCTTTCCAAAGATGGGATTGGTGAACTAGATTTTGAATTTGTCTTTACTTTGGCTATTCCGAAAAACAAGAGTGTCCGTTGCTTATACATTTTCTTTTGGAGAGTTTCTTTCGATTTCCATGGTTTTTCTTTTGGAATTGTAAGACCCCGACCCCTAATTTTCGGGATTAGTGTGTTTTTAGCCGTGGTTTAGTTTTCTAAATAAGATTTGAGCCTAATTGAGTTAGATTGAGGTTTATAATGGTCTTCCATAGCTTTGGGGAATATTGAGAGCGGTTGGATCCGGTCTGATAGCTCGGGGATGCCTTGGGCTGTAAGTGTAAGCGTAAGGGATTTGTAAGACCCCGCCCCGAGAGTTTCCTTTTAGTGTTAATTAAGACGTGTTTTAGCTATAAGTGAGATTAGAGGAAATGGGTTAAATCTGGATTAGAATAGCTTTTTATAGCTTTGGATATTTTGGGAACTCTTTTGATCTAGTCGGGCCCTTTGGGGGTTCCTTTTATTGTGTCTTGATTAGTTTTGGGATTTAGTTATAATTCTGGAAATCTGTAAATTACTCCGTTTAATGTATTTTATGATTCCCAATAACTTTCGTATTTGTTCCGTTTCCATTCGAGACCTTTAAACCCTATTTTGCCATTGATAGGGGTAAAACAGTCTTTTTACACAAAATCTGGACACTATTTTCAATGTCTCCGAAACTCGTAAAATATATACTTTTTGGAAAGTAGAAATTTCGACGATCAATTCTTCCTTCTTCGTTGAATCCGTCCGAAGCCCGTAGAACGATGTTTTAGCTCGATTGGACTTTTAAGTTGTGGGACCCATTGCCATTTTCTATATAAGGAGGAGTCCTTTTCTTCTTCCTCTTCTTGCAACTTCTTGAGAAAAAGAGGGAATTCCAGCCCAGCCTAGGGTTTTCTTCAAGCTATCTTGCTCCTTGCTTCTCCATCTCTCAACCTCTCTCAAATCTATTGCTAAAGGCAAAATGGAGGCATTGATCTTCTTCCCCTCCATGAGAGCTTCATCTTGATACCGTTTGTGGAGAGAGCCTCCCATTCCAAGCTACCTTTTGAGCAAACTCTTGCCATTAGAGGACTCTTCATGTAAGTTCCTCTTCTCATCTCTTGGTTGTGTATTCTTCTAGCCATGGAGGTGCTTCACCTTGATTATTGGAAGCTATCTCCATCTATTTCTTGATTTTGACATTCTAGGGTTGTAATGAATGTATTTTGGGGATTTTTGTGTAGATTGTAGATTTTGAGCTTGATAGAAGGATTAGAGCTTGACTAGCATACTTGGAGACCGAGGCAAGTGGATGAATGGATTCGATTTGAACAAGTTCTTATTTTGTTGAAAATGTGGATTTTTACTATTCCTATTTCATTTGGTTCATTATGTTTCATAATGCTTTTGAAAATGTACTTATTGACATGGTTTTCCTCTTAGTTAGTCTTATGAGCATATATGCATTCATCATCAAAGTTTATTTTGGTCATTATAAACTTCTTAAATGATATTCGTACTTGCATTGAATGAGATTTGTATTGGTAGGAGAATTAAATACATTGATGGAATGGTGGTTGGTGGAAAGAATTAAATGTTAAATGGAAGGGAATAGACCCATTCCACATTAGGAAATGGTTGGAATGGAGGTGAAATGGTTTGGGAAGGAAAGGGTTGAAATCAGCACCTGATGTGTAGTTCCCGCAGCTGGGCGGTCAGCGGGCGGTCACCTTGGCGGCTAGCCGACAGGTGACCGGCGGCTAGCCGACCCAGATGCGGTTAGAAACACAGAATGCTGTATTTTGACAGGCGAACCGCGGTCAGCTCGCGGCTAACCGCCAATCCAAAAAACCATGTGACCGCTAGGTAGCCGAGATGCGCGGTTAGAAACACAGAATGCTATATTTTAGCAGGGGAACCGCGGTCAGCCACGCGGTCAGCCAGCGGGTAACCGCCGATCACCTCGGCGGCTAACCGCCAGATGACCGACAGGTGACCGAGTTTCACCCAGAACTCCTGAGTCTTTTCCTATTGGTTTCAGATATGGTATTTAAAGGTTTGGATGGGTTGTTCTGATGCCCTACCACCTTGGAAAGACCCAGGGGATGACATAAGGAGATTGACATAGGAAGAGACACCATTTCGGAAAGGTATTGGGACTTTTAGATTCATCAACGTGCATAAGGAAACTTAGTATGTCCTCTATCATTCGAGTACCATACTAAGGGTAATATAGACATACAAGATCCTTATACAGGTCGTTGAATATGGATGTCCCAATATATAGTCCCTAGTGATATAAAGATTTATGCATTGTTTTACTCAGATTATATGTATAATTACCCGAGCCTACCAGTTTTATCTCAAATTCTGATTTATACGCCTGATATGTCCTGCCAGCCCCGTCTATGCATGAACAGATGATAACATGAAATGTGTGCCTACGAGCACCATGCCCCGCCTACCCGAATGTTTTATACTGATATGTTTTGTATACGTTTGGATTTCTCATGTAACCTATGAGTCGGCGCCACTAAGCTTGGACGTCCTTGTCAGTCTGATCAACTGACTTGGGCCTCCCCCTTGTGCTCCCACCAGTTGCAACTTGGATCCTGTCCTGCCCCGTTACCCGGTTCCGCGGCCGTGGTCTTGCCTAGTTATATGTATATGTATCTGTATATAATGTTGGCTCTCGTCACTTCGTGTGCTCGAGCCCAACGCACTGAATGTGCTCTCATCACCTTAGTGATGGAGAGGATTTAGCTCTAGTGTGGTTGCCATCTAGTCAGTTCTTGAACCTTGAATACCCCACATGATTTATATTGCATCTGTACTTTAAATGAACCATGCATCTTGTTTTATGACAGTTTTCGTTACGTCTATGATATGCTTTGATTTCTTTCTTGGTATTATCTATTCACCCACCTGCCAGACCGTCGTGTCTGACCCATTTTTGTGGTACTCAGGTCCAGCTCCCGTTATTGCCTTTGAGGAGGAGCCAGAGGGGGCGGTTGATGAACCGCAACGTTTAGTGGAGTGGCAAGCTGACGATGTCATGTAGACATTCGGTTTAGCTTTGAGCTGCGAACATTTTTGGGGAGTTTATGGAATGATACTGATTTATACTTTTGGTTGTACTGGCCTTTGTTGGCCATTATTTTTGGGGAATGTTAATTTAACTTGATCTTTTGTTTAAACTTTAACTTCATATTTTGGGAATGCTAATGAGATCATTGCTCACTCTGACATCATGTCATTCTTGTGTATCATCAGTCTTATTTGATGGGAATGGATTAAGAGTTTGATTTGCTACACGCTTCCGCACCAATATAAATGTTCTATGAGTGTATGTGGAATCCCCACCGCGGAAACCTGTGGGAAATTAAGGAAATGTATAATCATTATTAAGGGTAGTTCATTATCCACACCACACCGTCGTGGTCCCGGGTCTCGGTTCGGGGTCGCGACAGACTTGTATCAGAGCGAGACGTGTTTCAGGCAATTAAAAGAAACTAGAAATCCTAAGGACGTGGCGAGGATCCGTTAGACTTTTCGTTAGTTAGACTCGTGTGAGCAATGTGTAACCCTTATATGACTTTATGTACTAACAATTTGTTTTACAGTGATATGCCACCTCGAAAAAGACCCGTAACCGACAATCCCACCGCAAGCAATAGTGAACACACCGGGCCACTAGGAAACGGTACTCCGGATCCAAACATGCAGAATCAATTTCAACAGATGATGCAAGCCATGCTTGACCAACAACGCCAAGCCAATGAAAATCAAGCCAGATTGCAAGAGCAAATGGCCAGGAAGGATGAAGAGCATGCTAGGGAGATGGCTACGATGCAAAGGCAGTTGTTAGAAGTGTTAGAAAGGAGACCTGAACCGGCACCAGCGCAACCTCTAGGCACTCAGATCGTCATTAACAATAGGGAACATGATCCCAATGCGCTGTATGAAAAGTTTAGGAAGAGGGGTCCCAAGGAGTTCACTGGACATGAGGACCCATTAGCTGCAGACGACTGGTTGGAGCATACAGAGAACATCTTCGAGATATTTAGATGTACCGGTAGACAGCAAGTGCAACTCACCGCTTCCATGTTCACCGGCCTGGCAGATATATGGTGGAAAACAATCAAGGCTGAGTATAGGACCATAGCAGACGCAGAGGCTTGGACAAGTTTCAAGAGACAATTCGGTGACAAGTATGTACCGACACATGTGAAGAGGCAAAAGGCCATTGAATTCCAGCAGCTCGTACAAGGTAACACGACCGTTCAAGAGTACCTCACAAAGTTCGAAAGATTGTCTCGATATGCCCCCGAGTTAATTGACACTGTGGAGAAAAAGATAGCGAAGTTCCTTGAAGGACTTAACCCGATCATTGAGAGGGATGCCACGGGTGTTGTACCACCTATCAATTTTGAAGAGGCTGTGAGAAGGGCCTATAAATTCGAGAACCTGAACAACAAGATCCTCAAGATCCAAGGAAAGGCACCAGCTCATCAACAGAATCACCAACCAAGGAACCATCAGAACAAACGACCGAGGCATGAACAAAACGTGCAGAATGCTCTAGTCTGCGTTCATTGTGGTAAAACCATGAGAGTGCTCAATGCCGTACGATTACGGGAGCATGTTTCAGATGTGGATCCATGGCACACCAGCTCAAGGACTGCCCAAGACAGGCTGGGCAAGGTAACAACAGACAGAACCAGCAACAACAAGGAACACAGCGCCAGGCACCACCTCAGAATGCACTAGCCGTACAGAACCAGCCCAGGCCACTCCAGCAGCAGGCTCCATAGCAACAATATAGACCTCCACAGCAGCATGCAGCTCGTCAGCAAGGACAGAATCAGAATCAGCGTACTCCTCAGCAGAATAGGAATGCACAGCAAGGAAGGCAGCAACAGGCTCAGAACAGGCCTCAGCAGCGAGGACAAGTGTATGCAATTAACCAAGCTGATGCAGAGGCGGCAGATAACGTGGTGGAAGGTACACTCGTAGTTTGTGGATTTAAAGCTAAGATTTTGTTTGACCCTGGCTCTACGCACTCCTTCTTGTCTCCAAAATTTTCTAAGTTGATTGATATGCCTGCTAGAGAACTTGAGTATGTATTGACGGTGTCCACCCCCGTAGGCAAACAAGTTGTGTGTAGGAAATATTATCCTAGATGTGCTATTAAGATAGGAGATGTGGTGTTACCGGCGAATCTTATTTTGTTGGAGATGTATGATTTTGATGTCATTCTAGGAATGGATTGGTTAGCAGGGTACCATGTTACGATGGACTGTTTCCATAAGACCCTCACGTTCAAATTAGAGGAAACCCCAGCAGGAGTTTTGTTCCATGGGGGAAAAGAAGAATTCTTGTTCAAGATTCGTCTCAGCATTGAAGGCTGATAGACTAGTGAGAAGTGGATGTGAATGCTATTTAGCGTTTATCACGGAGGATAAACGGTCCCAAGGGGTGGAGGAGATCCCAATTGTTTGCGAATTCCCAGACATTTTTCCAGAAGAAATCCCAAGTTTACCACCTGTTAGGGAGATTGACTTCACCATCGAATTGTTACCGGGGACCGCTCCGATATCTATCGCACCATATAGAATGGCTCCAGCTGAATTAGGAGAGTTGAAGATTCAGTTGCAAGAATTGTTGGATAAAGGTTTTATTAGACCGAGCGTCTCACCTTGGGGAGCTCCAGTTTTATTCGTCAAGAAGAAAGACGGTTCCATGAGAATGTGTATTGATTATCGGAAATTGAACCAAGCTACCATCAAGAACAAGTATCCATTGCCAAGGATAGATGAATTGTTTGACCAATTGCAAGGTGCTGCTTACTTTTCGAAGATCGATCTAAGATCCGGTTATCATCAGCTGAGAGTTAGAGATTCAGATGTATCGAAGACGGCGTTCCGGACGAGATATGGACACTATGAGTTTCTAGTGATGCCATTTGGACTGACGAATGCACCAGCAGTATTCATGGCTTTGATGAACAAAATATTTGCTGAGTACTTAGACCAATTCACAGTGGTGTTTATTGATGACATTTTGGTGTACTCTAAGTCTAAAGAAGAACATGAAGAGCATTTGAGGATAGCATTGCAACTCCTAAGATACAATCAATTGTATGCGAAGCTCACTAAGTGCGATTTTTGGCTTGAAGAAGTCGCATTTTTAGGTCATATCATTTCCAAAGAAGGATTATCAGTGGACTCAGCCAAGATAGATGCAGTTGTGAAGTGGGAAAGACCGAAGAACGCGTCAGAAATCAGGAGTTTTCTTGGATTGGCGGGTTACTATCGAAGATTTGTGCAAGGATTTTCGTCGATCGCAGCTTCATTGACGAAGTTGACCAAGAAGAATGCACCTTATGTGTGGACAGACCAGTGTGAGACCAGCTCCCAAGAGTTGAAAAAGAGATTAACTTCAGCACCCGTCCTCACTTTACCATCCGGGAGCGGCGGTTACACCATTTTTACAGATGCTTCGAATATAGGACTCGGTTGTGTGTTGATGCAAGATAGAAAAGTCGTTGCTTATGGATCCCGTCAGTTGAAGGACCACGAGAAGAACTATGCAACGCATGATCTGGAATTAGCAGCGGTCGTTTTTGCACTAAAGATGTGGAGACATTACCTCTACGGAGAGAAATTCGAAGTCCGCTCCGATCACCGCAGCTTACAGTATTTGTTCTCTCAGAAGGAGTTGAATATGAGACAAAGAAGATGGATGGAATACATCAAAGATTATGATTTTCCGATCAAATACCACCCGGGAAAGGCAAATGTAGTAGCCGATGCCTTGAGTAGGAAGTCAGCAAGTGTGGCAAGCCTAAGAGTTTCGTGCTTCTTTCAGCAATTTGAAGAGTTGGGGGTAGATTTTCAGCCCCTAAGCGAGGGAGTGATGTTAGCCAACATGTCCGTGTCTGAACCCTCGTTCATTCGGAAGATCAAGGACGACCAATTGCAAGATCCAGAGTTGGCCAAGATTTCAGAGCATATAGCAGAACGTCCTAATTTTCGTATTGTGGATGGAGTCTTATTCTATCGTGATCGTCTATGCGTGCCTAACATTGAAGATTTGAAAAATGATATTATGACAGAGGCGCACAGTACGAAGTACTCTATGCATCCGGGTAGCACGAAGATGTATCAGAACTTGAAAGGCAGATTTTGGTGGAACAACATGAAGAGGGAAATAGCAGCTTTCGTTTCCCGATGTTTGACGTGTCAGTTGGTGAAGGCAGAACATCAGAGACCTCCAGGGTTATTGCAGCCATTAGAGATCCCAGAATGGAAGTGGGAACATATCACCATGGATTTCATCTCGGGATTGCCAAGGACCAGAAAAGGGAATAACTCCATATGGGTCATTGTGGACCGTCTCACCAAATCAGCTCATTTTATTCCTATGAAGACCGGAGAGAAAATGCATATGTTACCTCTCGCAGAGTTGTTTGTCAACGAGATTGTCAGCCGTCATGGGCAGCGAGTCTCCATTACTTCGGACAGAGATA
This sequence comes from Persea americana, assembly GCA_029852735.1. NCBI lineage: Eukaryota > Viridiplantae > Streptophyta > Magnoliopsida > Laurales > Lauraceae > Persea > Persea americana. The sequence goes on from CM056816.1 coordinate 25,389,629, forward strand.
GCAGATTCGTCTTGAGATTCTGGAAGACTTTGCATGAGTCTATGGGGACAAAGCTTCAGTTCAGCACAGCGTATCACCCACAAACAGATGGTCAGTCGGAAAGAACAATTCAGACCCTTGAAGATATGCTTCGAGCGTGTGTGCTAGATTTCAAGACTCAATGGGATGAGACCCTACCGCTTTGCGAATTCGCCTACAACAACAGTTATCATTCGAGCATTGGGATGGCGCCTTTTGAGGCATTGTATGGTAGGAGGTGTAGAACTCCAGTCTGTTGGGAAGAAGTAGGTATTCGCAGTTTTCATGGACCGACTATGGTGAGTGAAACCAGCGACAAAGTCAAGTTGATCCAAGAACGTCTGAAAGTAGCCCGGAGTAGACAGAAGAGTTATGCAGACTCTCATCGAAGGGACTTACATTTTAAGGAAGGAGATAAGGTTTTCTTGAAGGTGTCACCTACTAGAGGAACTTTGAGATTCGGACAGAGAGGCAAATTATCTCGGAGATACATTGGACCCTATGATATCGTGAGCAAGATTGGTGACGTGGCTTACAAATTGGCCTTACCACCTGAGCTTTCCGGCGTACACAACGTGTTCCATGTGTCTATGTTGAAAAAGTACGTCCCCGACCTGTCACATGTACTCCGTCATGAACCATTAGAGATCAGAGAAGATGCCACCTACGTCGAGAAGCCTATTCAGATCATCGATACGAAGGAACAAGAACTGAGGACAAGGACTATACAATGGGTGAAAGTGCTCTGGGAAAAATCACGGACCTGAAGAGGCAACGTGGGAATTACGGGATCAAGTTCAGAAGAAGTATCCGCATCTACTACCCGAGGTTAGTTATTTTATTTCATTTGGTGGACCAAATGCCCTAAGGGGTGGAGGATGTAAAACCCCGCCCCGAGAGTTTCCTTTTAGTGTTAATTAAGATGTGTTTTAGCTATAAGTGAGATTAGAGGAAATGGGTTAAATCTGGATTAGAATAGCTTTTTATAGCTTTGGATATTTTGGGGACTCTTTTGATCTAGTGGGGCCCTTTGGGGGTTCCTTTTATTGTGTCTTGATTAGTTTTGGGATTTAGTTATAATTCTGGAAATCTGTAAATTACTCCGTTTAATGTATTTTATGATTCCCAACAACTTTCGTATTTGTTCCGTTTCCATTCGAGACCTTTAAACCCTATTTTGCCATTGATAGGGGTAAAACAGTCTTTTTACACAAAATCTGGACACTATTTTCAATGTCTCCGAAACTCGTAAAATATATACTTTTTGGAAAGTAGAAATTTCGACGATCAATTCTTCCTTCTTCGTTGAATCCGTCCAAAGCCCGTAGAACGATGTTTTAGCTCGATTGGACTTTTAAGTTGTGGGACCCATTGCCATTTTCTATATAAGGAGGAGTCCTTTTCTTCTTCCTCTTCTTGCAACTTCTTGAGAAAAAGAGGGAATTCCAGCCCAGCCTAGGGTTTTCTTCAAGCTATCTTGCTCCTTGCTTCTCCATCTCTTAACCTCTCTCAAATCTATTGCTAAAGGCAAAATGGAGGCATTGATCTTCTTCCCCTCCATGAGAGCTTCATCTTGATACCGTTTGTGGAGAGAGCCTCCCATTCCAAGCTACCTTTTGAGCAAACTCTTGCCATTAGAGGACTCTTCATGTAAGTTCCTCTTCTCATCTCTTGGTTGTGTATTCTTCTAGCCATGGAGGTGCTTCACCTTGATTATTGGAAGCTATCTCCATCTATTTCTTGATTTTGACATTCTAGGGTTGTAATGAATGTATTTTGGGGATTTTTGTGTAGATTGTAGATTTTGAGCTTGATAGAAGGATTAGAGCTTGACTAGCATACTTGGAGACCGAGGCAAGTGGATGAATGGATTCGATTTGAACAAGTTCTTATTTTGTTGAAAATGTGGATTTTTACTATTCCTATTTCATTTGGTTCATTATGTTTCATAATGCTTTTGAAAATGTACTTATTGACATGGTTTTCCTCTTAGTTAGTCTTATGAGCATATATGCATTCATCATCAAAGTTTATTTTGGTCATTATAAACTTCTTAAATGATATTCGTACTTGCATTGAATGAGATTTGTATTGGTAGGAGAATTAAATACATTGATGGAATGGTGGTTGGTGGAAAGAATTAAATGTTAAATGGAAGGGAATAGACCCATTCCACATTAGGAAATGGTTGGAATGGAGGTGAAATGGTTTGGGAAGGAAAGGGTTGAAATCAGCACCTGATGTGTAGTTCCCGCAGCTGGGCGGTCAGCGGGCGGTCACCTTGGCGGCTAGCCGACAGGTGACCGGCGGCTAGCCGACCCAGATGCGGTTAGAAACACAGAATGCTGTATTTTGATAGGCGAACCGCGGTCAGCTCGCGGCTAACCGCCAATCCAAAAAACCATGTGACCGCTAGGTAGCCGAGATGCGCGGTTAGAAACACAGAATGCTATATTTTAGCAGGGGAACCGCGGTCAGCCACGCGGTCAGCCAGCGGGTAACCGCCGATCACCTCGGCGGCTAACCGCCAGATGACCGACAGGTGACCGAGTTTCACCCAGAACTCCTGAGTCTTTTCCTATTGGTTTCAGATATGGTATTTAAAGGTTTGGATGGGTTGTTCTGATGCCCTACCACCTTGGAAAGACCCAGGGGATGACATAAGGAGATTGACATAGGAAGAGACACCATTTCGGAAAGGTATTGGGACTTTTAGATTCATCAACGTGCATAAGGAAACTTAGTATGTCCTCTATCATTCGAGTACCATACTAAGGGTAATATAGACATACAAGATCCTTATACAGGTCGTTGAATATGGATGTCCCAATATATAGTCCCTAGTGATATAAAGATTTATGCATTGTTTTACTCAGATTATATGTATAATTACCCGAGCCTACCAGTTTTATCTCAAATTCTGATTTATACGCCTGATATGTCCTGCCAGCCCCGTCTATGCATGAACAGATGATAACATGAAATGTGTGCCTACGAGCACCATGCCCCGCCTACCCGAATGTTTTATACTGATATGTTTTGTATACGTTTGGATTTCTCATGTAACCTATGAGTCGGCGCCACTAAGCTTGGACGTCCTTGTCAGTCTGATCAACTGACTTGGGCCTCCCCCTTGTGCTCCCACCAGTTGCAACTTGGATCCTGTCCTGCCCCGTTACCCGGTTCCGCGGCCGTGGTCTTGCCTAGTTATATGTATATGTATCTGTATATAATGTTGGCTCTCGTCACTTCGTGTGCTCGAGCCCAACGCACTGAATGTGCTCTCATCACCTTAGTGATGGAGAGGATTTAGCTCTAGTGTGGTTGCCATCTAGTCAGTTCTTGAACCTTGAATACCCCACATGATTTATATTGCATCTGTACTTTAAATGAACCATGCATCTTGTTTTATGACAGTTTTCGTTACGTCTATGATATGCTTTGATTTCTTTCTTGGTATTATCTATTCACCCACCTGCCAGACCGTCGTGTCTGACCCATTTTTGTGGTACTCAGGTCCAGCTCCCGTTATTGCCTTTGAGGAGGAGCCAGAGGGGGCGGTTGATGAACCGCAACGTTTAGTGGAGTGGCAAGCTGACGATGTCATGTAGACATTCGGTTTAGCTTTGAGCTGCGAACATTTTTGGGGAGTTTATGGAATGATACTGATTTATACTTTTGGTTGTACTGGCCTTTGTTGGCCATTATTTTTGGGGAATGTTAATTTAACTTGATCTTTTGTTTAAACTTTAACTTCATATTTTGGGAATGCTAATGAGATCATTGCTCACTCTGACATCATGTCATTCTTGTGTATCATCAGTCTTATTTGATGGGAATGGATTAAGAGTTTGATTTGCTACACGCTTCCGCACCAATATAAATGTTCTATGAGTGTATGTGGAATCCCCACCGCGGAAACCTGTGGGAAATTAAGGAAATGTATAATCATTATTAAGGGTAGTTCATTATCCACACCACACCGTCGCGGTCCCGGGTCTCGGTTCGGGGTCGCGACAGGATTGTTCTTGATTTTGAAAAATTACAATTTTGGTTTCTTTTGATAGGTCAAATTAGATCCAACAACTTTTGTGTTTAGACCTACCCCATTCGAATCTCAGAAAATCAGTTTTTCAGCCCGAGGGGCAAAACAGTCTTTTCACATTTAAATCTGAGCCCAGATTTTTGAAATTTCAGAACCATGCCAAAAATATACTTTTTAAAAACTAGATTTTATAAGGATCATTTTAGTCTTCTTCGTCGATCTCATCCGAGGCCTAGAAAGCCCAGTTCTAAGTCCATGAAGAGTTTTAAGTTGTGGGCCCCATAATTATCACTGTATATAAGCCCCACCTTCCATCTTTTCTCTCCATTCTCTTCCCCAACAAGAGTGAGTTGCAGGGGCTCCCAGCTGAGCCTTATTCCTCTCCTTCCTTGCTTCTCCCTCCACCAAATCAACCATGATTCATCACCGTTTGAAAATCCGATTTCGCCATTGTGTTCCCTACATTCCAAGCTCTCCCTAGACCCCATTTTCGTGTGAGGAGCAGCTGGACAGCCCCTTGTTTGAGCTGTTCCTTGCTGGTTGGAGATGCTACAGGTAAGACCTCCCTTTCATTTCTTTATATGAGGTAGGGCAGCCCCTAGGGAGCCTTGATTTCAACATGCAAGCTCTAACTCTAACTCTTTCCTAGATTCCTAATTTTGAGCTACTTTTTGAGTATGTTTTGGGGGTCTTTGTTTCATAGGTGTGCTTGTGTCTAATTGGTGAGATTTCTGGGTAATCTTGGAGTGCTAGAGACAAAGGCAAGTGATCAACTTAGCTCTTCTTATGCATGCAATGTTTGAGTGTTTTAGCTTCCATGGTTTGATTCTTTTTCCATTCTAATTTGAGCAATGTATTGTTTCGAATATGTGTTATGGTTTGAATTTTTGTTTAGTTTGAAATGCATATGCTAGTGGTTTATCTTGATGGTTTTCATTCAATTGAAGTGGCTTTTGTCTTGCCTAAAATGTTTTGCAAATGGATGAAAGAATGGATGAGTATTTTGTGAAATGATTAGATGTGTTGGTCGTTAAAATTTAATGGAAATGGCCCTTGGAGAGCACGGATGCTCAAGGGATGTGCAGGGATTTGACAAAGGAATGGAAGGATGTAAAATGGGTGAAATGGTGTGAAAAATTTGATTTGAGTTGAAGCTGCCACAGATGGGCGGTCAGCAGTCGGCCAGCCGACTGTCGACCCACGGCTAGCCGCCCCTGTGTCGGTCAGAATAACAGCAACCAAGTTTTGCACAGGGTGTGGTCGGCCCGCGGTCGGTCAGTAGGCAGCTGGCCGACCTGCGCAGAAAAATGGAAAAGTAGTATTGTTCCTGAACAGTCGGTCAGTGGTCGGTCAGCCGATCAGCTAGCCGACCACAACCGGCGGCTAGCCGCTAGGTAGCCGCGTGGTGACCAAGTGTACAGAAGGAGAATTTTGAAGGGTCTTCGATGGGAAAGAAAAACTAGAATATGTTAAGGGGTCTTTAGATTGATGTTGTGCAATTGAAACATGAAATGTTGTTTAGCTTCAGGGGCACCAATCCGCTTTTAATTCCAACATTTGAGTTTCAATTACACAAGAATCGAATGAAGGGCCTTAGCATATACTTGAAAGTCTGTTTTCAGAAACTTAGTCTTGATATGAAGAATATTACTTTGCACTTGTTTTGACTTACAAGCGTTGGTTTTGTCTTGGATCTCGTTTTGTACTTGTTTTGACTTACAAGCATTGGTTTCGTTCGGGTATTGTTTTGCACTTGTTTTGACTTGCAAGTATCAGTTTTGTTTCGGGTATTGTTTTGCACTTGTTTTGAGTTACAAGTATCAGCTTTGTTTCAAATTGTTTTAAGAATCCAAAAAGGGGACTACTTAGTGTGCTTCGACATGCTTATAGCTTATGCTATCTTGTTTTGTCTTGCGTGCACCGTCCACCCCGTGTGGTCGATGAGGGAAATGTGAGAACTTGGTCTGGGCGGCACCCTTAACCACGGGGCGTAGCGTGTCAACCACGGGCCTCAAACGGCGAGTCTCCATTAGTTTTGAGCATTCAAATATGAGAACTTGGTCCGGGCGGCACCCTTAACCACGGGGCGTAGCGTGTCAACCACGGGCCGCAAACGGCGAGTCTCCATTAGTTTTGTGCATTCATGAATTCCATTGAATACCACTGAGCTTGGACTGCCCTCTCAGTCTGATCCACTAGTTAGGGGGTCCTTAAACATAAGGACTATTTGCAGATAAGTCGTGTATTTATACACATTTTTGTTTTGTTCCGGTTCCGCGGCCGGTTTTCCCGCCCACCTTGTGTGGCTCGGGCTTTCGTTTCGTTTCGCCTGTCTTGCTTTGTCTTTGCTTGCTCTTGTCATCATGTATGACGGAGAAAGGATGAGCTCAATGTGGATTTACGAATCATGATGTTTTCTCGTAATCATGCTAGCTTTGTCTTGCATTTTGTTCATGTACTATTTGGAAATTTATTAAATGGTTTTAAATGCTAGACCACATGTACTCATGCTAGTTTTGCCTCATATCTCGTTCGTGGACTTTTGTTTTCTTGAAGTGTATATCGTTGAAGTATCGTTTCAAGATTTGTAAACTGTTTTAAATTCAGTATATGGTTTCTTATAAATTTTAAATGATTCATACTCATGCTTACATTGATCACCTGCCAGACCGTCGTGTCTGACCTTGTTTGTTTGGTGCCTTAGGTAGCAGGTTCTCGTCTTGAGCTAGTACGTGTGCAGATGGCTGTAGAGCCACAAGTTTTGCAGGTTGTTGTTTCAGTGATGTCATACAGACGTCGTGCTTGACTCCGGAGATACACTATACACCTGGGTAGTATTTGTTCTTAGCTTGTTATTTTGTAAGGCTTTTGTTAGCCTTTTCTTTTGGGATTGTAATTAATGCACTTGTTAAATTATAACTTGAATATGCTTGGGTAATGATAAGCCTGTCATTGTCAGCTCTGTATATTAAGATACTATGTTTTGTTCCAGTCTGAGTATGATTATGCTATGATAGCTTTATGCTGACGGGTTGAGTGCGACATGGAACCTGATGGTCACGGGCTCCGGGTCGCAATGCCACGTAAGCTTCCACGAAATGTTATTGATGTGTTTGGAAATTTTGCCTTCCTCACACACGCGGATCCCGGGGAGAAATATATTTATCACTTACTTCCCAATTCGCGTTCCCGAGGTTGGATCGCTGCAGGGATTCGGGTTTGGGGGCGCGACAGGAATTTTATGGGTTTATTCACTGCAAACCCTCACGAGGTACAACTCGTCCACTAGGGTAACCTAGGGGTTTAGGGGCTTACTATATATATTGAATGCAATCGAGAGTGCCAGCTAGATTGCCTTTTGTTCTCTGCATTTAGTTTTCTTAGGATAGTCTAAGTTAGAGTAGAAGGTCTCACACAATTTCACATCTTATGCTCAAGGACTAGCAGAAGGCTGTGTGTGTGTGTGTGGGGGGGGGGGGGGGGGGTGTGGGGTTTGTTGGGGGTGATAAGTCCATAAAATTGAGTATTTCTTTCATTATTTCATGTGATTTTATGGACTTATATATGATAAATTCATCAATTTGTATTCAGTTTCGTAAAATCATGCATTTTGCCATTTAAGTTTTAATTCATGTCAAAATTGTTGAAAATTCAGAAAATTGGATGTTTTATCGAAATTATTCTTTTTGAATTATCCTATGATTGCCTTGATTTTCTCCAAATTCACACGCAAACATGCATGATCTCTTTGCATGCATCATTGTGCAGTTCACGAAACTTCGATCAATGTGATACACTTATATGCATGCATCCAGTGTGAATCGGGTCCCATGCATTGCATTATTCTTTTCTTCCATGAAAACTTACTCTTTGATTTTTTTTTATTTTTTTAGGGAAATTCAGATTTTGGGGTCCGCGGAAAGATGTAATTGAAGAGAATAATAAAAGAGTAGAAAGATTGATGATGAGACCCACCTTGGGTGGGAATTCCAAGGTGGGAGGGGTGGCCAAGGTGAGGCCCATATGATTGCAAAATTTTAGAAATTGCCTTTCCAATCAGAGAAAAGATTTTTTGAATTCAAAATTCAAATTCAAAATCTAGAAAGGAAAGAAGTCAAGGAAATCTTCTGCAGCAGTTTGATCTCGGGAAGCTTGATTTGGGATTTAGTAAAAATTGTGTTTCCCCAGGATCGGCATTGTTGATACCAAAAATGTCACTTTGCCTCTTCATAAGCCTTTGACATCAAGAAGCTACATAAAGTCGCATCCTACCACAAACAGGCATTGCTGCTTCAAACATCAAATCTTGTTAGAATCAAACAAAAACTGCAAGAACCATAAAAAATAGCCATAAGAAGAGTACACATGAAGTTTCGGGTCATTTCGATATTATTTGGCCTAACTTCACTCTTCAAACGACTGAATAAGAGCTCTTAGCGGCGGTGAAGCCAGAGACCCTAACTTAGGAAATAGAGCACATAGTTGGCCTCAAAATGCCACTAAAAGGCTCTAACATCAAGTTTTAGGCCATTCCGACATTGTTTGGCCCTAAAAAGGAAACAGCCGCAGTAAAGTCAGCTCTCCCGGCGGCAACAATACCAAAGATATCAGATGTTCGATCAGAGCCTATGGATAGTCTCAAAATACTTCCAATAGGCTCCCTGTCGAATCTCAGGCCAATCAGACATCAGTTGACCGTACATCATAGCGCGACATCTTCCTCGCGATAAAATCAAGTCTACTGGCAACATGACCCACATGGCTTCAAAACTCAAACGAAAGCCTGTAGTTGGTCTTATTTATTGCTCAGGAGGCTTCACCTCAAATTTTAGTTCATTCCGACATTGTATGACCTAGTTTTGGCTTCCGACGACAAATCAGTGACTCCACTCGACCAAGTCTTCGGCTTTCCCGGAAAATTGGAAACTTTGTACTCCAATTTGCACGGCTTCTCGTCAAGTTTTCTTCAAGGAAATGAGGCCAATAAATGTGCAAAAATGTCAAGAAAAGTACCGAAGAAAAAAGAATCGGAAAAAATCGAGAAACGGTCGATAACTGGCGACCAAAAGGGCAAAAGTGCCCCATGGTTGCCGGCGACCCTTGAAATCCGGGTTGCAGGATTTTCATCAAAAACCTATTTATTGGGTCTTTTTTTTTTTTTTTTGCGTTTTGAGATGTTTGGCCCTTGTGGTTTTCTAAAAATCTGATTTTCGGGGCACAAAATCCATCGATCTTCGTCAACATCACGAATCTGTCACAAAATCATGGGATCGTCATTGGATGCTTCGAAGTCGCCAACCGGCCGACCAGGAAAGCACACTTTCTTGGAAATTTAATGCATTAAAGGACCATAAACCCTCCTTATGGCCAGCAAATGCCTATAAAAGGGGGGTCATTCTAAAAAGAAAGGATCAGAAGAAAATCGAGAAAAATACACAGACAAGGAAAAACTTTACAAAAGTTTCCTCTCCTTTGTCAAAAAAATTCTGTAGCAACTACCACTACAAGGTGACTGAAGTCCCTCGGGGGGGGCACCCCCCTAAGGCCCTCTCCTTCTACAAGGCTTAGATGTGGCTTTTCAACCCGTCTACTTAGCTTTTTATTGGATATAGGACATCCTCTTGGTCCTTATTCTCTAAAAATCTGAGGTCCAAGCCACGCCAAGAAAATCAAAAGTGTCCTTCGTTCTCATCTGAAGGATGATGCCGAAGTCTATACATGACTTGCGACCATCAATCTAAACGAGTCCCCACAATCTCCTGAGAAGTCAGATCTCATTTTCTTACTTTTCATTGTATCATTTGTATTTTTTTAAGAGACAAAAAAATCACAACTCTTGTCTTTCCTTTCAATAAGAATTGTAAATCGCCTTTTACGGCAAAATTGCCTTTTACGGCAAAATCGTCTTTCACGGCAAATAAATAAAAATTGCATTTCATGGCAAACTATGTTTATTTTCTTAAATATATGTGCAATGAAAATTAGAAAAAAGTTGATTTCCTTTTCTACTTGTGAAGGTGGATCTAAGGACCACCACTTCTCAATTCCAAGTAGAGTAGAAAATCTGGCATACCCGTACAAAAAAATATTGATGCTCGCTTCGTCTTCCGGTCACGAAAGGGTTGGGCCCCATGGACTCTCACGTCCACCGACCTTGGTAGTCCCAAGACCGAAAAGCGAGTCCATCACTCGTGTGTGTGGCAATGCCTAAATGACACTGTGAGCACAACAACCTACCAAAACACATGGCAATGCATTGCATCTCGGGAGAAAGGACCTGCTACCTAGAGCACCAAATGAAGAGGGTCAGACATGATGGTCTAGCAGGTGGCTGAGATTGGTAATAAATAATGCTGGAAAAATGATGATTAATAAAGTAGTGATAAAATCATGTTATTTGGATTAAAAGATGCATCTATTTAAAAAAATATAAAATAGGATAACATGATAAATCCGGGTATTTAAACAAGAGGCTGTGAGCAAACGAAACGTGTAAGTAAAACACAATTTGTGTATAAAACATGATGTAATATTTGTTGACACAAAAAATGTCACTTTACCTCTTCAACATCAAAAGCTACATGGAGCCGCATTCTACTACAAACAAGCAAAGCCGCTTCAAGCATAAGATCTTGTCAGAATCAAACGAAAACTGCATGATCCTTCAAAATAGCCAAAAGAAGGGTACACATGAAGTTTCGGGCCATTTCAATACCGTTTGGCCTAACTTCATTCCTCTAGCGGTTGAGCAGGAGCTCCCGGCGGCGACAGTGTCGAAGATATCAAATCTTCGATAAGTGCCTATGGATGGTCTCAAAATACCTCCAAAAGGCTCCACGTTAAATCTCAAGTCAAACCGACACCGTTTGACCCTCCATCAACCATCGAGCAGCAAAATCAAGTCTCTCGGCGACGAGAGCCACTGATGACGCCACTCATCAAACCAAGCACATGGGTAGCTTTTACATGCTTCCAAAGGGATATACGTCAAATTTCAGGTCATTCTGACAACGTTTGACCCAACTTTGACACTCGGAAGCAAAATCAGGCTTCCTGGAGGCAGAGCTCCCCGGGACCATGGCATCCAAATCGGAGCTAATGGATTGTCTCAAACTGACTCCAATAGGCTCCTTGCCAAATTTCAGGTCAATCGGACATCGGTTGACTGTACATCAAAGCTCGACATCTTCCTCGCGGTGAAATCAAGTTTAGCATTGACGGGACCCCAAACGGTTTCAAAACTAAAAAAAAAGCCCATGGCTGGTCCTATCTATTGCTTAGGAAGCTTCACCTCAAATGTCTGGTCATTCCTACATCATTTGACCTAGTTTCAAGTCTTGACGGAAAATCGGCTACAAAGTCTTCGGCTTTTTAGAAAATAGGAAACTTTGTGTTCTGATTTGCGCGGCTTCTCGCCAGGTTTTCCTCAGGAAAATCAAGTCAATAAGTGAGGAAAGATGTCAACAAAAGTACAGGAGAAAGAAGAAAATAAAAAAGACGGAAAAATGGCGACCGTACGACGACTTAAAAGGGACAAAAGTCCCATGGTCGCCGGCGACCATAGGGATTCGGGTTGTCGGATTCCGCCCGAAAACCCACTTTTTTTTTTTGCGTTTCGAGGTGATTGGCCCCTGTGATTTTTCTAGAATCTGATTTTTGGAGCATAAAATCCATCGATCTTCGTCAACATCACGGACCCACCATCGAAATCATGAAATCATCATCTGACGCTTCAGAATCACCAACCGGCCGACCAAGAAAACACACTTTCTACCCGATCGATCGAGAAATCGACTAGACAGATATTGCTGGCCCATTGGTGTCTACCAATGTCTGAAATTGCATCGTCATCAGACATCAAACGACATGTGGATCCATAGGAGATCATCGTAAGAAGAATTCCAAAAGACGCGGCGTGACTCGCGACTCTTCATGTGACTTGGCGACCACTTAATGCTGTTAATTGACCTGTTTATGACAATTTAATGCGGTCATTAACTCATTATTTTGGATGGCCCAATCAGAAGTAAGGAAAAAAGAGTTATAAAGCCAAGCAATCATGGCATTAAACCATGTAACTCCCCTCATCATGGAGATTAAAGGCGATTAAATGCCCATCATTCTCCATCAGCCAATCAGAAGCCAAGAAAAAGGAGTTACAAACTCAAGAATTAAATACTTGTAACCCCTCCCATCATGGAACATTAATGTAATCAATGCTCATAAACTCATCTAATGGCCACCAAAAGCCTATAAAAGGCGGTCATTCGAGAAAATTGTCCTGAGAATCGTCCTGAAAATTGTCCGAAAAAATCGTCCGAAATCAAGTGATCAAGAATCTCCAAAAATCCAGAGGCTCTCCTACTTTGAAGAAACTCTGCAGCAATAAACACCATAAGGCGATTGAAGTCCCTTGGGGGGCCACTCCCCCAGGGTCCCCTCTCCTCCTATCCAACTGTTGGAAGTGGGTCGGCCTCTAGGATATGTTTCAAAAACTTTTCACCAACTAGAAGTAGTGAACACCAATCCAAAAGCCAATAAACCCCAATCCAGGATGCATGTCCTCAATCTCAGCCATCATGGTCAGCAAACAAACCTATCAAGAAGATAGAAACAACACCCAACAAGCAACCACGGAATTCCACAACATACAAGGAGTAGAAAATACCTATGGAGCTCGGTTGTGCTCTAATGGAGAACTTGATTAAACTCTTTGATGAAGAGCTTTTCTACAATCAGAATCTCCAATGCCCAATTGCCTTTCATGTTATGACCCACTTCAGATCTCTTTCCTCAAGAGAGATGGTGGAATCTCTAAGAGAAAGACTAACTAGAATTTCTAAGGAAACTAGAAGGAAACTAGAAGAGAAAGAGGGGAAGGAGAAGAGGTGCAACTCTTGCACAAAGGGATGATGGGCATGAATCTCCAAGAAGAATTGAGCATGGACGTCCAAGGCATCCTCTTGCCTCCTATTTATAGTTTTGCAACTCCTCTCTTTCTTTTTAATTGGAAGTCCAACTTCTATATTAATTAGTAACCCTTAATTCCACTATTACCACTATTAGAAGTCTCACTTCAGATAGAAATAATAGCTTTCCTTTTGAGTTCAAATAGAATTAGTAAAGATCCATTCTTGGGCTAGCATGGGGACCACTAGGGATTCCATAGAAAGCTGGCTCCAACTAGGACACCGCGACCCCACATCTCATGTGCAATCCGGGCCCACAGTTAATTGCAAATAACTCCACTAAATAAATGCAATTGAACTCCAGTCTTAGGAATAAACTACATGAAGACCCTAAACTTCCCTATTACCATAAGTAGGCCCCTCTATCATTATCCATGGATTAATTGGACAGACTATCCCACTAATTTAGATCCATATCTTATTATTCTTGAGACCCAATTAATTATAGCAATCATTAATACTATCCAATTAACTCTTAATTGAGATGGGTGTACACTTACCAATGATAAATCCATTAATTGGTACAAGGGGATAATAGAGATAGATTCCATCTTGACCATTAAATATTCCCATAGTCCTACTACCACTTACCCAAGACACCGAGGTGTTGACCTACAGTTGGCCTCAGTCACTGGTGACTCAAAGCAAATGAATAGATAGAAACTTGAGTTCATCAATGTCTCAGGATTGAGAGCCTATTGCTAGGAAATTATGAGAGCAGACCTTAAAGTAAAGACAATGTTCTTGAGGTGCTTCTCATGGTCCTTCCATACATCCAATGTACCAGTATAATGTTATAGAATCTTTCATTCCTATGATTAAGACAGATCACACTATCTCATAGTGATCATAAATATTGCAACCTTGTCAGATGAGATGCCCAATCTCATCACTGGTTGTGAATCAGTTTAAGTATAAGATTTGTGACACATGTCTCCTGTATGTGGATCTCATTCACACACATGTGTTACATCTATTACACTTATGGACTCTGATTCATCTCATGAGCCAGTATGTCATTTGTATTGGTTATGTGTATTTAAGTAGTAAAACACCATTCATCTCAGGAAAGGAAAAACATGAATATATTGATAAATAAAGAAATTAATCAATTTATTACATCAATCTTAATGGATTGAGACCATAAAACTAACAATACTAATCAATACTAATCAATTTATCCAACATGGCTAGATGTGGCTTTTCAGCCCGTCTACTCCTTTTTTTATTGGATATAGTACCTCCCCTTGGTCTTTATCCTCTAAAAATCTGAGGTCCAAGCCAAGCCAAGTGAACCAAAGCATCATGTGTTCTCATCTGAAGGACGATGGCGGAGTCCATACATGACTCGCGACCGTCGATCTGAACGAGTCCCCACAATCTCCTGAGAAGTTAGATCCATTTTCTTACTTTTTCTATTGTATTTTGTATTTTTAAAGAGACAAAAAAAAAATCACAACTCTTGTCTTTCTTCATTGATGAGATTTGTAAATCGCCTTCTACGGCACAAAACCGCCTTTCACGGCAAACAAAAGAAAATCACCTTTCACGGCACTCAGAATCTGTCTCTTTTCTCAAAAATATATGTGCAATGGAAAGTTAGAAAAAAGATTGATTTCCTTTCTACTTGTGAAAGTGCATCTCCGGATCACCATTTCTAAATTCCAAGTAGAATAGAAAATCTGGCATACCCGTACAAAAAAAAATATTGATGCCGGCTTTCTGTCCCGCCGTACCCCGGCAGACCCGGGGCGGAGGAAGTCAAGAGCCGGGTCCATCAGGTTGGCATACCCGGTGGGACTCGTTCGTTTGAGAACTTGATGCTTTGGATTCTTTGGCTCTTTTCTAGTTGGTGGCCTATGTTGGATCTTGCATCTAAAAAAAAACATGAGATGAGATTTTTTGGAAATTTCTTTCTTTGAGTTTATTTCCAGTCTTTCAGTTTATTTCCAGTCTTTCTCGTTAAAAAAAAAAAAAATTCAGATTTCTTTTTTTTGGATTCAATTTTAAGAAACTTTGATCCTTTCTTCTTTGAACTTGATAGCTCGTAGAAATGTTTGTAGCTATTGTTCATATCGGGGGATGGGCCATCTTTTCTCTTTGATGAGTCCGATAGGGATTTTAAAAAAAAAAAAATCTGATTTCAAACTTTTCAGGTTAAAAAAAAGAGGGATTTCTCTCTTTTGGATTCAAATTGGAGAAACTTTGGTTCTTTCCTTTTCGGACAATAACTAGTGGAAATTGCTGAGCTGACATTCGGATTGGGAGGGGCCATTTCCTCTCTTTGATGGATCCATTAGTAATCTTTCAAATTTTTATTTTTTTTTAGATTTCTCACTTTTGGATTCAAATTGGAGAAACTTTGGTTCTTTCCTTTTCGAACAATAGGTCGCGGAAATCGCTGAGCTGACGTTCGGATTGGGAGGGGCCATTTCCTCTCTTTGATGGATCCATTAGTAATCTTTAAAAAAAAACCAAAAAACAAAAAATTTCAGATTTCTCTATTTTGGATTCAAACTGGAGAAACTTTGGTTCTTTTTTTTTGGACAATAGCTCGCAGAAATCGCTGAATTGACGTTCGGACTAGGAGGGGCCATTTCCTCTCTTTGATGGATTCATTAGTGATCTTTAAAAAAAAAGGGGTTAAAAAAACACTAGGGTTGCACCAATTGCGTTCTTTGACCAATGTGGATCTAAGAAAAGCCTTGTCCAGAGTGTGGAGGTAGCTAGACTGTTTAAGGCAAGGGTCCTTCAAATGGGTTCATTAAGTAATCCTACCCTTACCTGGGGGTAGATCTATCTACTAAGGTTTCATAAGACTTAATTGGAGACCTATGTGTAAAAAAAAAAAAAATCTTCAAATTTTTTTTTCTTCAAAACAAAAAAAAATAACTTCTGTCATTTTTGAGTTCAGATTCGAGAAATACTGGTTCCTTCCCTTTCGGATCTAGTGCTCGCAGAAATGTTTGAGCCTGTATTCGGAGTGGAATACCATTTGCTCTATTCGATGAACTTAATTTTGACCGTTTCAAAAAAAAAAACTTCCGTCAGTTCTAGGTTCACATTCGAGAAATTTTGGTTCCTTCCCTTTCGGATCTAGCGCTCGCAGAAATGTTTGAGCCTATATTCAGATTGGAATACCATTTGCTCTCTTATATGAATCCAATCTTGGCCTTTCAAAAAAAAAAAATCCCATCTCGTGTTCATTCCAAGGATGGGATTTGCAACATTTGTGCCTAGCGATGCTAGTACGCCCTTTCGGGTCTACTGTATTCGCGACCGACACATTTGTAACTCCAACCTTATATCATTTTACCTCGAGTAAGCCTCGCTTCTCGGTAATTTAAATTAAGGTCTACAATTGCTTTTAGCAGTCACTAGAACGCTCATTCTGAATTGACGATACTTGCGTTTAGAACAATTGTACCCTCTATGGCTTTTTCCCTGCTTCATTGCGTTCAGGATGGGCCATGCCCCCTGAGCGATTTGAAAAGACAAAACCATAGTATTTTCTATTTATGATCACCATTTTCTTATGATTACTAATGGATGTGGTCTTGTTTCAGAAGTTTTCCAAACTAACAATGGTAGCTTCATTAACCATCACCTTTGATGAGAACAAGTACCAACTCATGCTTCAAGAGAAGCAAAGCAAGTGCACTGACAAGGGCCCTGCCAGCTGCTGAAGCGTCACCTCTCTCAGCAACTCTCAAAACACTAGGTCGACCTCAACTCCCCGGACCATAGTCTTTGGGTCGCTGGGACCATTCCCACTCCCGTAGAAGAAATTGCACCTGCCAAGAAGCAGAAGACCGCCCCTGAACGTGTCACCGCCATGACACCAAGGGCAATCACCAAAAAGCCTGAAGCCCGTGGCAACCCCACGAAGCCTCAGACTGCATGAAACCAGGTCTGCCTTAAGACTTGGTCACCGAGACCTTCACCAAAACAAAAAAGGTCTCGAACATCTACAAAGCCAGCATACCTGGCCCCTCTCAAGGAGAACTGGTTCTACCCTCTCTTTTACATAAAAGAAGAGAAATCTACCCTCCGCCAAACAACAAAATCAACTCAGCATGAGCCGGCTTGCTCCTACAAGCCCAAAAAAAAATCATGCATCACCAGGCCTCGACAAGAACCTGCCAGGGCCTGCTCTCCTGCAACTCGACCCTTCATCTCAACAGGGGCCGAGCTTGGAAAATTTAAAGCTTCATTGCGACAGGCAAAGGAACGCGTCCAGATCCTGTCTATGCCAATCTTCAAAGAAGATAAACTCAGCTGCTGCGCACCAGGGACTACGTCCTTTATTGCTAGAGCACAGCTAGAGCTAATTGAAGCTCAAATTGCTCGTCGCATACGTCGCCGCGCGGCATATCGACAAAAGAGACTAGAGAAGCAAAGAATCCAGCATTCTACTCTTCAAGTCTCTAAAAAATGGGTCGAAAAAGAAAGACCCGACCAAGTTGCTGCTGTCCATATGGTTGGCAAAACCAAAAGACGCCAGAAGTCAGCAATCAAAATTCATGTCAGACGGCTGGTGACTCGCAGCGTCTCCCGGACATGAAGACATCAGGAGGACTCTCCCATTCCTTCAAGTCAAGGAGACCGGTGTGATCATTCCTTGGGCTCTTCATCCAAAAGAATGAGCTCCAACTCCGTCACCAAGATGGTATCCTCATTCGATTCTTGAAGGGTGAATGTCCTGGTCACAAACTTTGAGCAACCTCCGCCGCACGATGACGTGGCTCTACGTATCCAGTAGCTGGAGCAAGGCCAGTAGAGAATAGAGGTTCTGATGGAAAACCTCATTCTCACTTTCCAAAGTCCGCCAAACAATGAAGTCCCTCCAAATGATGAGGCAAATGGTGGAGAAGACGAGTCACACGCCCTTACCAAAAAGGACGTTGACGATATCATCGCTAAAGAAAAAGAAGAGGATACACTGAAGGAGCATGGAATCAAGCCACCATATCCCTTATGGATGGACTCGGTTATGTTTCCTGCAAAACTCAAACAACCTACTCTCCAAACATATACGGGGAAAGGTTTAGCTAGACAACACGTCATCCACTTCAAAATCCCGACGGGTGCTATTGTGGATCAAGATGCTCTCAAGATCCGTCTCTTTGCAAGTACCCCAAAAGGTACAGCCTTTGATTAGTACTTCACTATGCCGGAAGACTCCATTTAAAACTGGACCATGCTAGAGATACGCTTCTTGACCCACTTTAAAGGTGAGGATCATCCTGTTACTATGGCTAAGCTCTGCAGCCTAAAACAGGGAGAGAATGAGTTAACATACGACTTTATTCACAAGTGGAAGGCAATGGCGTACAAATGCTCAGATGTGCTGCCACAAGCATCGCTGGTTGACATATGCCGAAACAACATGAGAGTAAGGATCCGCTCCATGATCATCGGCAACAAATCAAAGAACCTAGGAGAACTCCTAGAAACATTTATGGAGGTTGAAACGGTGATCAAAGACCTCAACAGTTAGATATCATCAAAGAAAGAGCTGACAGCCATTGCAACCTCAAAGCCAAAGAAAAAGGACGTTCTCAATGTGCAAACCAAGTCAGCTCCTCAGTCGCCAAAGAAATCTGAAAACAAAGTTGCGGGTAAGAGACCTGAACTCTCCGATGCATTCAAAGAACAAGTAGAGAAGAAATACCCGTTTGATGAAGATGTTGAAGAAATATTTGGGCTCTCTTGGAAAATGGGAAACTTACCTTGCCTGACCCCAAAAGACCGGGAGATGTTGGTAAAACCAATGATCCTCGGTATTGCCCATACCACCAGATGGTCTCGCATTCCCTCAATCAATACTTCGTTGTGAGAGAGAAGATTAACGAGATGAGGAAAAACGGAGCCATCACCTTTGACAAAAATTATGGGCCTGCCTCCGTCAACATGGTGTCTTGTAGACAAGCGCCAAAATCACCAAAGAAAAAGATCACTACTTTTTTTAAGGTGATAAAAATGACCCAAACGTCCCAAGAGTTGGTTCCTTACCCAACACCGGATGGACGGCCCATATGGGTGCATCCCGATCTCCTTGAAGATGAAAATCGGAAGGTTGTCAAAACAAAGCTGACCACTCAACAGCGAAGGCAAGCCAGGAGACAACTCCGAAAGCTCAAACAGCAGGAGAAAGCTCAACTAAAATAAGAAGTCATTGAAAGGGTAGAGACCTCCTCTACCGCCTCACTAGAGGCAACAGAAGAGCCTGTTCCCAAGACTTCAAAAGTGGTAAGAAAATTCACCCTCAGTGATTTCATGCCACCACAGCTCAGAAATGAGACTACGCAGGGGGCATCATACTCTTGCAACTCGGTAATTGGATTTTCTATGAATGGATACGAGTCCAGTGACACCGCCAGTGACATCGATGAGTGGGAGGAATCCCTTAAAACAGGAGAGTACCTTTCCGATGAAGGATGGATTCCCGAATCTCACCTTATGCCAGTAATCTGGTATAATCCCTTATAGCCACAAGGATCCTGGTCTGATGTTGAAAAAGACCAAGAGGCCGTTCAAGAAAATGCTGCCAATCCATCACTCGCCAATGCCCCAGTGGAACCCAATAATATTGAACCACAAGGGGCAGACGAAGAAGAAGATTTGGCTCCTATGTCCGATCTCAAAGAATATGCAATGATCTTGCAGCGTCTGGCCATAGAGCAAGAGCAGGATCGCATCAATCAACATTGTCACAATCCAGAACCGGAGGTCCCTGAAAACCTACAAGAATCTCCTCCGGTAACTCCGGAAAATGAAGAAAGTTGCTGGATCGATGATCCTCTTACATCTGAAGACGAGTCTGAATCCTAGCAGTGCATTCTAGATGTCGCGACCTCGGACCGGGATCCGGGCCTGCGACCTGATGATTTGTAGATGGTGATAAACATACATACATTTAACAATGGACATATGAATATACACTCACTTAATTTCCACATGTTTCCGCGGTGAGGATTTCACACACACTCACAAAACATTTACATTGGTGCGGAAGCGTGTAGCAAATCAACTTCTTAATCCATTCCTAACACAAGACTAATAAATACATGTAACTGACATGATGTCAGAGTGAGCAATACTCTCATTGGCATTCCCAAGATATAAAGTTTAAAAAAAAAAAATCAGTTAAATTAACATTCCCTAAAAATAATGGCCAACAAAGGCCAGTACAACCAAAATGTAAATCAACGTCATTCCAAAAACTCCCCAAAATGTTACGCAGCTCAAAGCTAAACCAAATGTCTAAATGACATTGTCGCTTGCCACTCCACTAATCGTTGCGGTTCACCGACCGCCTCCTCTGGCTCCTCAAAGGCGATAACGGGGACTGGACCTGAGTACCACAAAAATGGGTCAGACATGACGGTCTGGCAGGTGGGTGAATAGATATCACAATAAGCGAAATCGAAAGATAAATTGAGAAGACATTGAAATCCATCCAAACATTTATTTCCCTAAAACAAGATATATTATTTGTCAAAATGCATATATAAGATAAGACATGCAGGATATTAAAGAACAGGGAATTAGCAAGGTAGCTACCACACTAAAGCTAAATTCTCTCTATCACTAATGTGATGAGAGCACATTCAGTGCGTTGGGCTCGAACACATGAAGTGACGAGGACCAACAATATATACATATACATATAGGTAGACAAAACCACGACCGCGGAACCGGGTAACGGGGCAGGACAGGATCCAAGTTGCAACTGGCAGGGGCACGAGGGGGAGGCCCTAGTCAGTTGATCAGACTGACAAGGATGTCCAAGCTTAGTGGTGCCGACTCATAGGTTACATGAGAAATCAAAACATGTACAAAACTATCTCGGTGTAAAACACTCAGGCAGGCGGGGCATGGTGCTCATAGGCACACATTTCACATTATTATCTTTTCATGTATAAACAGGGCTGGCAGGACATGTCAGGTGCATAAATCATAATTGGAGATAAAACTAGTGATATCGGGAGAAATCAGGTTAAGATAAGTATGATCTGAGTAAAACAGTATGATAAATCCTTATACAATTACGGACTAAGTATTGGGGCTTCCGTATTCATATAATATGTATAAAGGTCTTGTATGTCTAATATTGCTCTTGGCAGGGTACTCGAATGATGGTAGACATCCCAAGTTTCCTTATACAGTTTGATAAATCCACAATTCCCAATACATTTTTCGAAGTGGGGTTTCTTTCCAAGTCAATCTCCTTATGCCATCCCCTAGGTCTTTCCAAGGTGGTAGGGCATCAAAACAACCCATTCATAACTTAAAATGCCATAACTGAAAACAATAGAAAAGACCCAGGAATTCTATACAGTTCGCTTGAGCGGACTGGTTCAAGTCAGGAGGGCTCAAGCGAAGAAGGAGGGAGGCTGGAGCGACCAAAGTTCTGTGAGGGGTTCATTCGAGCTAGGTTGAGTTCGCTTGAGCGAACTACTCCGAGTCAGGAAAGGTCGAGCGAAACAGAAGGGAGGCTCGAGCGACCAAGGTTTTGTGAGGCGTTCGCTCGAGCGAGGTTGAGTTCGCTTGAGCGAACTACTCCGAGTCAGAAAAGGTCGAGCGAAACAGAAGGGAGGCTCGAGCGACCAAGGTTCTATGAGGGGTTTGCTCAAGTGAGGTTGAGTTTGCTCGAGCGAACTACTTCAGAACAGGAAGGCTCGAGCGAAGCATGTGGTTAGCTCAAGCGATTGAAGTTCTGTGAAGGGTTCACTCCAACGAATGAAGTTCGCTTGAGCGAACTGCTTCAGAAACTCTCCGTTTCAGCAGTCCGGACCTCATCTTCCCTTCTCTTCAAAACCTCATTAAAGCCAACAATTAACACAATATTTATGGTCCTTTTCCCACCTACTTCAACCACATTAAAGTCCCCCAACAACTATGCATTAAAACCCAAAATCACATCCATTCCTCTATCAATTCACATTCCATGCACAACCACCAAATGAGAGTCCATACATATCAAAATACAACATTAATGTACAAAATTTAAGAGAACATTTAAATGAGAAAGAAACTCATGATTATGTACATTTCTAACAATCAATTGGATTATAAAACATATGCAAGAGGAATAATGAAAAATCCAAAACTCCATTAAAACATGAAATCATTTAAAGAAAACCCATTCATCCACTTGCCTTGGCTCCAAATAGCTAATGAGCTCCTAATCACTACTCCCAAGCTCAAAATCAAAGATCTACACAAAAACCCCCAAAAATGACCTCCATTACAACCCTAAAAAGGCAAAACCAAGAAATAGGAAGAGAGAGCTTTCAATAATCGAAATGAAGCATCTTCAAGACTAGAAGAACACAAATCTAAGAGATTAGAGGAAGAGCTTACATAGAGGGTTCCTAAATACACTAAGCTTGCTCAACAAGGGCTTTGGGAATGGGTGGTTTCTATAAAAAATAGCATCAATGGAGAGCCTTCATGGAGAGGAAGAAGATGGTAACCTTTATTTTTCCTTTAGTAATGGCTCGAGAGTGCTTGGAGATGAAGAAGCAAGGAAAAAGGGCAAGAAACCCTAGGGTTGGAGCTCACTATCTCTCAAGGGAAAGTTGCAAGAAAAAGGAAGAAGAGAAGTAGACTCCTTATAAAGAAAGTGGGGATGGGTCCCACCACTTAAGAATCTAATTGGGCTAAAAACATCATTTTCCGGGCTTCGGATGGATTCGACGAAGAAGGAAGAATTGTTCGTCGAAATTTCTAGTTTCCAAAAAGTATATATTTCACGGGTTTCGGAGATATCGAAAATAGTGTCTAGATTTTTGTGCAAAAAGACTGTTTTACCCTTATCATTAGCAAAGTAGGGTTTAGAGGTCTCGAATGGAAACGAGTCAAATACAAAAGTTGTCGGGAACAATAAAATAAGTCAAACAGGGAAAAATACATATTTTCTTGAGTATCAAATAAATCCCAAAATAATCACAACACACGATAAAGGAACCCCCAAAGGGTCCCACTAAACAAAAGAGTTCCCAAAATTATCCAAAGCTATTTAAAAGCTATTCTAATCCACACTTAACCAAATTCCACTAATCTCACTTATAACTAAAGCACGTCTTAATTAGCACTAATTGGAAACTCTCGGGGCGGGGTCTTACACTAGAGGCATCTTCTATCGGAGTTTCTTGCAATACAATAGCTCGGGATGATAGTGCCTCTGAAGCTCCATCTACCGAAGCTGCAAACTCTCAGACAACGTTTGGTAGCATATCTTCTGAAGCTACGTCTTCTCGGATGACTTCCATTGAGATATCATCTTCTCAGCCTTCATCTCCTGAAACTGTGTATTCGGAATACAAGCCTCTTCCAACTGATCACCATGAAGAAGCTCTGGCCGATGAAGTCTTCAAAGAAAACCTGGTCAATTGGTCTCAGATACCCAACCTTATAGGAGATGTCTGGACCGATGAAATACTCAACAAAGAAGAAAAGTTGCTGGATGCTGTTCAGGACTTGTTCCCTGACAATGCTCCATGCAATGCAATCACTGAAGACGACAATGCTGCTGCAGAAATATTTTCAGCAAATGAGAAGGATCAACCCCTTGATCCAGAGGGTGATCTTCCAAACGAAGAACCTTTTCCAGAAGCTTTTGAAGTTGGTAGAGGTACCCGCTCTGGCCGGGATTACCACAAAAATTACAACCAATCTTTTTCTTCTTATGTAAATCCCTTAGGAAAACAAGCTATAAACACCCCAAGTAGCAACAATAATGAAAATGCAGGCCCCAAGGAAGCTTTCAAGTATGACTTGATTGAGCACTTTAAACACATACCTGTATGACAGCACATCCTAGACTTGTTATGAATGTCACCACAAACTTGTGATAGTCTCATTTCAGAACTGCAAAGGCTGAATGCGGATGTCGACAAACACGCCCCACAAGTCCTACAAATTGAAATGGACTATAGGGTCAAAAAATCAAATACCTCCTCAAAGGGAGAAAAGAAGAAAACTGAGGGATCTTGCAATGAATGCCTCTCAGTCCAAAAAGCAGCAAGTGTTACCATCGCCTTTGATAAGGAAGACCTCCTGCTAGGTGAGACGAAGCACAGCCGGCCCTTGTACTTCACATGGTACATCAAAAAGATGTCAATACATAGAGTCCAGATCGACCTAGGTTCTGCACTTAACCTCATCTCTACTTCGGCACTCGAAGAGTTGGGTATCCCACCTAGCAAGATGAGCCACACATCTTTGTCCATCTTTGGATACGATGGGAGCACTCAAAGGCCTATCGGCAAAATCAGGTTCATGTTGCAAATGCAGGTCGACCGTCGTGTTTGACCCTTGTATTTTGGTGCCCAAGTGCAGGCGGCGCTGCCTTTGAGGAGGAGTGCCCGGAGGAGGCTATTGAGCCACACCTAGCTCGTGAGTGGCACCCTGATGACGTCATCTAGACGTTAGAGGGGATCTTGACGTGTAACCTTTGGGCTAGGGTTATCCATTTTGATTCTTTTGTTGGGAATGTATTGGCCTTTGTTGGCCTCTTATTTTGGGATGTATCTTAATTAACATACTTTGGTTAACTTGAACTTAAATGTAATTGGGCCTATGTCCTGTTTATGTTACTCTCTCTGAATCTCATGTCATTATGATTTTTTATTTATGCAAGTGTGATTTTTATATCACATGTGTTCGTATTGATGTGATTTGCTATACGCTTCCACAAAATTGTTGATCGCGTGATTTTAGTCCCGTGTCCTTGGGATCCTCATCGCGGAAACCTGTGGGATGTCATAGATGACGGCGTGCCATTCTCTCTTAGGCACATCAACTATCGCGGGGCCCGGGTCTTGGTCCGGGATCGCGACAGGACTGGTATCAGAGCCGAACATGTTTCAGGCACTTAAAAAGAAACTAGAAAACCTTAGGGACGTGGCGAGGATTCGTGAGCTCGTTAGATCGTTTAGTATGGGACTATCAAACCCCAACCCAAGATTAGCGTGATTAGTGGTACTTAAGTGCGGGTTTAGTTATTATGCGGGTTTAGAGTTTGAGGGTTAGAAATTGGTTCGATTTTGTCTAGAATTAGCTTTGGAGAATTTTGGGAGCGTTTTATGCTATTTAGTCACACTTAGGGGTGCCCTGAGTGTACGTGTAAGCTTGGGAGGAAATACTAAAATTCTTGATTTTATTGTGATTTTGATCGATTTTGAATGGTTTTATTTTATTGTTCAACTTTTGCTCTCCACCTGTCTGTGTTTGAGGCCCAGAAACCCAAATTTTGGCCAAAAGGGTAAAACAGTCATTTCACACCAAATCTGGACCCAGATTCTGAAATCTCAAAACTATGCCAAATTTATACTTTTTGGAAATTAGATTTTTCGGGGATCGTTTTTGTCTTCTTCGTCGATTTTATCCGGGGCCCGTAAGTCAGTGTTTTATCTATCGCAAAATTTGAAGTCAATGGGACCCACATCCCATTTGACTTAAGTGGGTTGTCTTCTCCCTCATTCACACGCCCGACCCACATTCAGTTCCTTGCAACTCTTTTGCTTCAAGTCCAGCTGAGGAGAAGACTCTTTTCCTCTCACTTTCTCTCCTTGCATGTCCAAGTTAGGAAGTCCCAAATCAAAATCTGAGCATACTTTCTTCTTCCTCTCATCTTGAGCTTTCCGTTGCTGTCATTTTCTTGAGGATTCCAGTTGATTATCTCCTTCTTCTTCCTCGTTTTTCTTTGTTTGGATAGCTACAGGTAAGAGACCTTCTTCATCTTTTCAATGTGATCTTTTGAGCTCCTTAAGACACTAATTTTCACACATGCAAACCCATTTTCGAAATGGGGTTTTGGTTGCCCAAAATGGTGATTTTTGGAATGGTTTTCTTGGGACTTTGGTGTAGATTTTGTGCCTCTTCTTTGGATAGGAGTTTGAGAGATTGTGGATAGCAATTTGGTGAAGGCAAGTGATCCTTTTTGACTCTCTTAATGCATGCTGAATTTAGGCACTGATGTGATTTTAATGGTTGATTCTCCATGATTAAATTGCTCACTTATTACATTTAAAGGCATGGGATTATTTGAAATGTATTCAACATCTTCTTGCCTAAGTTTTAGCATGAGTCTTGGTTTATGCATTGGTGAAATTGATTTCTGTTTTGGTTGTAACTTATGGTTTACAAATGGTTGGATTGTGAATAATGTGGTTGGAGAATGGATGAATTGGGGTGAAGAATGGTTGTATGTAAAAGCTGGGAAGATTTTGTACATGCAGGTTTACTTGAGAAGGAGAATTGGAGGGAAGAAGGAAGCTGAAAGTTCAAAGGAGAATGAGTTTCTAAATTGGGCGAGTCAGCCAGAAGGCTTTTCGCTCGAGCGGAGCCTTGGCTCGCTTGAGCGAACAAGCTTCTACCTGGGAGGATCGCTCCCAGAAACCTGTCCGCTCGAGCGAATATTAGGTAAGCTCGAGCGAACAAGTCTCTGGTTGCGACCGCTCGAGCGAACTTTGAGGAGGCTCGAGCGAACCTATCATCGCTCGAGCGAATCTGATGCAGTCTGATTCTGAGTATGAATGAGAAAAAGGAGGAGATTGAGGAGATTGCTATAAGGAAGAAAACTTGATCATGTCAAGTGACTTAAATTTGATATGGTGCCATTGAAACTCATAATATCTAATAACACCAAATTATTTTGAACACTGATATTTGGATTTCAATTGCACTGAGATCAAATTAAGGTTCTTAGCATGAACACGAATTAGATTGTTTAAAAATCCTAGTTTTTGGTCACTATGAGTATTGCTTTGAAAGCTTGGTTTTTCTTCGAATTATTTAGAAAAGGAAAAATGGGAGTCACCTCTTTAGTTCATAATAATATAGTTTATGCTATCTTTGCAAATCCTGTTTAGTTTTGCTTTGATAAGTGCATGTTTCCATTTTTGATAAGTTTTATATAAGTATCGACATGTTTTGTGCATACGTGAACATCATGGAATACCACTGAGCTTGGACTGCCCTCTCAGTCTGATCCACTAGTTAGGGGATCCTTAAGCATAAGGACAATCTGCAGGTTAGTCGTGTAATTGTACACATTCTTGTTTTGTCCGGTTTCGCGGCCAGTTTTTTTTTTCCCACTCACCTTGTGTGACTTGGGCTTTTGTTTTGTTTCGTTTCGTTTTGTTTCGTTTTGCTTGCTCTTTTCATTAAGTATGACAGAGAAAGGATGAGCTCAATGTGGATTCATGAATCATGATACTTTCTTGAAATTATGCTAGTTTTGTTTGTACAGTAGATATGTTTTGCTCAGAACTCATGTCAAGTTTTAAATACTAATCATTTCAAATATTTATCGATTTGTTTTATGTCTAAATTGATCACCTTCCAGACTGTCATGTCTGACCCTTTTTTGTTTTGGTGTTTAGGTATAGGAGCCGTTGCGCCTGAGGAGGAGTGCCCAGAGGAGACTTTTGAGCCACCCCCAGCCCGTGAGTGGTGATCCGACGACGTCCTCTAGACGTCGAGTGGGGTCTTGAGCACGTCAGATGATGGGAATGGGTGTTTATTTTGTTGTTGGGTTTTTAGGCCTTTGTTGGCCATTGATACTTTGGGAATATGTAAACTTAACTTACTTTTGTCCTTTTTGAAATTTGAAGGTTAAATCATGGTAATGTCATGTTATGTTTCCTCCTCTGATTATTGTCTTGATGATGATTTAATTTATGAAAGGGTATGTAATGACACATGTATGGCAAAGATAAGATTACTTGCACGCTTCCGCAAATCATTGTTCATGTGAGATAAAAATTCCGAGTTTGTTTTGGGAATCCTCACTTCGGAAACCTGTGGGTTAATCACAGATAGTTGGTAAACAACACTTTCACACGTCGTGGGCCTAGGCTCGGTCCGGGGTCGCGACAGGGACCTAGAAACCAAACCCAAATTTTGTTATTATGTACTAATATTTTGTTTTACAGCATCATGCATCTAGGGAAAGCACCACCGACTTAGAATGCTTCGGGTAGTAATAGTCATGAGACCGTTCCGGTCAATCCGCCTACAATAACACAGTTTCAAGACCTCCTTTAAGCTATGCTAGAGCAACAGAGGCAAGCAAACGAAAGTCAAGCTACGTTACAGAGGCAAGCCAATGAGAATCAAGCTAGATTCGAAGAACAAATGGCTAAGAAAGATGAAGAAATGGCTCAAGTACAGAGACAAGTTCTGGAGGTTTTGCAGAATAGGCCTTAGCCCCAACCGCAACCTAGACAGACTTTAGGCTCCAATATTATTATCAATAACAGGGAACAAGACCCTAATATATTGTTTGAGAGATTCATAGAAAGGGCACCCAAGGAACTCTAGGGTCAAGAAGACCTGTTGGCTGTGGATGATTAGATAGTGAATACCGAAAAGACCTTTGATGTTTTTACATGTACTAGCAGACAGAAGATAAACCTCACAGCTTCTCTATTCTATGGGCTTGCTGACACTTGGTGGCAAACGATCAAGGAACCGTTTCAGACAATGGCTGATGAGACTGCGTGGGGAACTTTCAAGACCCAATTTACAGACAAGTATATTCCTTCTCATGTCAAGAGACAAAAGGCAATAGAGTTCTAGCAACTCAAACAAGGGAATATGACCGTTCTCGAATATGTCACCAAATTTGAACGGCTAGCTAGATATGCTCCAGAACTCATTGACACAGTGCAAAAGAAGGTTACTAAGTTCTTGGAAGGGTTAAACCCAATCATTGAGAGAGATGCCACAGGAGTAGTACCACCCGCTACTTTTGATGAAGCTGTTAGGCAGGCATACAAGTTTGAAAACATTAACAACAAGGTCATCCAAGAAAGAAAGCAGTTCAACCAGCAAAATCAGAGGCAACAACAGAGCAAGAAGCCAAGGCAAGATCAGAATCCTCCAAGGCAAGGAGCATGTGGACATTGTGGGAAGAATCATGAGACTAGTTAGTGTCGCAAGGCCACGTGTGCCTGTTTCAAATGTGGGTCGTTGAATCATGCAATCAAAGATTGCCCACAACTTCAGACTCAAGTGAATAGGAACCAGCCACAAAGGCAAGCAGCTCCTCAAAACCAGGCACCAGTCTAAAATCAAGCAAGGCCACCTCAGCAGCAGCAACAGCAAGGCAGGCAACCAGTTCAAAATCAGAATGCTTGTCTTCCTCAGCAGAACAGAAATGCACAAGGAAGACCAAATTAGGCACAGAATAGGCCATAGTAGCAAGGACGGGCATATCATCTCAACCGTGTGGATGCGGACACTGTAGGAAACGTGGTAGAAGGTAAGCTTCTTGTTTGTGGTGTTCAAGTACAGATTTTATTTGATCATGGATCTTCCCATTCCTTTTTGTCTCCGATTTTTGCCAAGAAGATAGATAATCCACCTAGGGAACTTGATTTCATTTTGACTGTCACCACACCAGTAGGTAAACAGGTTGTCTGTAGAACTTATTACCTCAATTGTTCAGTTTCCTTAGGTCAAGCTGTTTTACCAGCGAACCTCATTGTATTGGACATGCATGATTTTGACATCATCTTAGGCATGGATTGGTTAGAAGCATATCATGCTACGATGGATTGTTTTGCCAAAACCTTTACTTTTAGATTGAAAGGAGCCCAAGCAGAATTGATGATTCAAGGAAATAGAAAGAAAACTCAAGCATAATTCATCTCAGCATTGAAAGCAGGTAGATTAGTGCAAAGTGACTGTGAAGCATATATGATGTTTATCACGGAGGATAAACATTCCCAAGGGGTGGAGGGTATCCCCGTTGTGTGCGAATTTCCAGACGTTTTTCCAGAAAAAATCCCTAGTTACCACTAATTAGAGAAGTTGAGTTCACAATCGAGCTTTTACTGAGAATAACTCCGATCTCCATAGTACCTTACAGAATGGCTCCAGCAAAATTGGGAGAGTTGAAACTTCAATTGCAAGAGCTGTTAAGTAAAGGTTTCATTAGACCGAGCATTTCACCATAGGGAGCACCGGTCTTATTCGTGAAAAAGAAGGATGGAAGTTTGAGAATTTACATCGACCATAGGAGGTTGAACCACGTGACCATCAAGAACAAGTACCCATTGCCAAGAATAGACAAATTGTTTGACCAATTGCAAGGAGCGGCCTACTTTTCCGAGATAGACTTGAGGTTTGGGTATCATCAGTTGAGAGTTAGAGAATCAGACGTGGCAAAAATAGCTTTTGGAACGAGATATGGGCACTACGAATTCTTAGTGATGCCCTTTTGTTTGACTAATGCACCCTCAGTATTCATGGCTCTCATGAACAAGGTCTTCGTACAGCACTTGGATCACAACACAGTGGTTTTTATTGATGATGTTCTCGTGTATTCTAAGAGTCGGGAGGATCATGAAGAACACTTGAGGACGTCATTGTAACTTCTGAGGGACAACCAACTATATGCAAAACTCAGTAAGTGCGAATTTTGGCTTGAGCAAGTTGCTTTCCGAGGTCACATTATTTCCAAAGAAGGTTTATAAGTGGACCCGTCCATGGTAGAAGCAATTGTTAGTTGGAAAAGGCTGAGCAGTGTGATAGAAATCAGAAGCTTTTTGAGATTAGCAGGCTACTATCGGAGATTTGTCCAAGGTTATATATCTATTGAAGCACCCTTGACAAAATTGACCCGGAAGGGTGTGCCATTTGTCTGGACAGACCAGTGTGAAACCAATTTCCAAGAGTTGAAGTAGAGACTGACCACAGCACCAATCCTCACATTACCGTCAGGCAGCGACGGGTTTATTGTTTTTATGGATGCATCGAATGTGGGACTAGGCCATGCATTGATGCAGGATGGCAAGGTGATTGCCTATGGCTCAAGACAGTTGAAAGATCATGAGAAGAATTATGCAACTCATGACTTGGAGCTTGCCGCAGTCGTCTTCGCTTTGAAGATGTGGAGAAACTACCTCTACGGAGAGAAATTTGAAGTTCATTTAGACCACCGGAGTTTACAATACTTGTTTTCACAGAAGGAATTGAATATGAGACAGAGACAGTGGATGGAGTATATCAAAGACTATGATTTTCCAATCAAGTACCATCCGGGGAAAGTGAACGTAGTACCTGATGCTTTGAGCAGAAAATCAATGGTGATGGCTAGTCTAAGAGGAGTCAATGTCTTCCAACAGTTTGAAGAACTTGGAGTGGAAGTACAACCACTAAGGCAAGGTGTGATGTTGGCAAGCATGACAGTGTCAGAACCTACCTTCATCCAAAAGATCAAAGACAGTCAATTGCAAGATCCAGACTTGGCAAGGATTGTAGAGCATATTGCAGAGCGTCTAGACTTTAGGATGTTGAACGGAATACTGTATTTCCGCGATCGGTTATGTGTGCCTAATGTGGATGATTTGAAGAATGAGATAATGAATGAAGCACATAGCACAAGGTACTTTATGCATCCGAGTAGTACGAAGATGTATCAAAACTTGAAGAACTGTTTTTGGTGGAACAACATGAAACAAGAAATAGCGGCTTTTGTGTCCCGTTGTCTAACTTGTCAGTTGATCAAGGCAGAACATTAGAAACCCCCAGGTTTGCTACAATCGTTAGAGATCCCAGAATGGAAATGGGAGCACATCACCATGGACTTCGTTTCTGGTTTGCCGAATACTAAGAAAGGGAACAATGCGATTTGGATCATCATGGATCGTCTCACGAAGTCTGCTGACTTCATTCCAGTGAAGACAGGGAATAAGATGCACATGGCACCGCTTGCAAATTTGTTCGCCAATGAGATTGTTAGTAGGCATGGTCAGCCGGTATCCATCACTTCAGATAGAGACAACAGATTTGTTTCAAGGTTTTGGAAGATCTTACACGAATCCATGGGCACATTGTTACAGTTCAGCACAGTGTATTACCCGCAGACAGATGGTCAATCGGAACGCACTATACAGACTCTTAAAGACATGTTGTGTGCTTATGTATTGGACTTCAAGGTTCAGTGGGATGAATACCTACCTCTTTGTGAATTTGCGTACAACAATAGCTACCATTCTAGCAATGGCATGGCACCATTTGAAGCACTTTATGGCAGAAGATGCAGAACTCCCGTTTGTTGGGAAAAAGTCGGTGAACGTAATTTTCATGGTCCAACGATAGTTGGAGAAACAAGCGACAAGGTCAAGCTAATTCAAGAGCGTTTAAAGGTCGCCCAAAGTAGACAGAAGAGTTATGCTGACACCCGTCGAAGAGACTTATAGTTTAAAGAGGGTGACAAAGTGTTCTTGAAAGTATCACCGACGAGGGGAACTCTGAGGCTCGGACAGAAGGGAAAATTGGCACGAAGATATATTGGGCCGTATGAGATTCTGAGCAAGATTGGAGATATATAGACTTGCGCTACCGCCGGAACTTTCCGAGGTACACAATGTATTTCATGTCTCCATGCTAAAGAAGTATGTTTCAAATCCTACTCATGTACTACAGCACGAGCCATTGGAAATTCGAGAAGATGCATCATATGTTGAGAGACCGAGCAGAATCATTGATACCAAGGAACAAGAATTGAGAAATCGGACTATTCATTGGGTCAAGGTACTTTAGGAAAATCATGAGCCAGAAGAAGCAACATGGGAATTGAGAGATCAAGTTCAGAGGAAGTATCCACACTTGTTACCAAAGGTAAGGGGTGGAGGATGTCAGACCCCAACCCATATTAGCTCGATTAGTATTAATTAAACGAGTGTTTCGTTTAAGAGAGTTTAGTATTTGTTTGGGTTAGAATGACTTGTGTTAGTCTTAGTATTTGTTTGGAAAATTCGACAGCGTTGGTTGAGTTAGACATGCTCAGGGACGCCCTGAGTGCACGTGTTAGCATGGGAAAGTGATTCTAGATTTCTGCTTTGACTGTAATTTTGATTTATTTTGAATGGATTTATCATTTGTTATAACTTTTGTATTTTGTCTGTCCGCGTTTGAAACCCAGAAACGTACGTTTTGGCCAAAAAGGAGTATAACTGTCTCTTCAACCCAAATCTGGACACGATTTTCGATATCTCAAAAATATGTCAAAAATATACTTTTTGGAAATTAGATTTTTCAAGGATCGTTTTATCCTTCTTTGTCGATCTCGTCCGGAGCCCGCAAGACCATGTTTTAGGTTAGAAATGTAGAGTGCTGCAAGTTGACTGGGACCAGCGGTCAGCTAGCGGCTAGCCGCAATGCACCTCCACGGCTAGCCGACAGGTAACCGACTAGTTTCAGTCACATTTCCAGAATACATCAAATTTCCTGTCTGGGACCCGCGGTCAGCTGACAGTCAGCTGGCGGCTAACTGCTATTCACCTTAGCGGCTAGCCGACAGGTAACAGGGAGCCAACCGAATCTCTAGATTTGTCTGTTTTACAGGATTTCCTTGGGGAATGAAAACCAAAATATGTTTAAGGGCTTTTGGCTTGACATCATGCATTTGGAACTCAAAATGTCCTTTAGCTTTGAGAGCACCAATCCGTCTTATTTCGAAATTTGGGTTTTCAAGTGCATAAGGGTCAAATGAATGAAAACCAAAATATGTTTAAGGGCTTTTGGCTTGACATTATGCATTTGTAACTCAAAATGTCCTTTAGCTTCGGGAGCACCAATCTGTCTTATTCCGACATTTGGGTTTTCAAGTGCATAAGGGTCAAATGAATGGCCTTAATATATATACTTGATATGTTTGCTTCAAGACCTCAGTTTTGACACGATACATATCGTTTTGCACATGTTTTGATTTACAAGTCTCAACCATGTTTTGATCTGTTTCAAGTACTAGTGAGGGGATCACTTTTAAACTTTATTCTTGCTATAGCTTATGCTATTCTTGATAAGTCTTGCTTGCCTTGTTTTGATAAGTGATTTTCCCCTGGTTTTGACTTATCTTGTATATGTTTTGTCTGGATTTGTGTATTCATGATATTTGATGAGCACCACTGAGCTTGGACTGCCCCTTCAGTTTGATCCACTGTCCGGGGGTCCTTAAACTTGTGGACTATCTGCAGATTAATCATGTATTTTATTACACATTGTGCTTGTTCCGGTTCCGCGGCCGGCCTCCCCGTTTACCTTGTGTGACGTGGGATCGCGTTTTGCGTGTCGTGCTTGTTGTGTCGTGCTTACTCTTGTCATCTTGTATGCTAGAGGAAGGATGGGCTCAACGTGGGTTGTCTATTCATGATATATAAGTATTCATGCTAGTTTTGCTTATTTGAAATGCATCTTAGCACTGTTTTGGTTTAAATTCAGTAAATTGCTCTTAGTAACATTTTTGCAACTTTTACCGCTTTATGCCCTTGTCTAAATTGATTTCTTGCCAAACCGTCGTGTTTGACCCTTGTATTTTGGTGCTCAAGTGCAGGCGGCGCTACCTTTGAGGAGGAGTGCCCGGAGGAGGCTATTGAGCCACCCCTAGCTCGTGAGTGGCACCCTGATGACGTCATCTAGACGTTAGAGGGGATCTTGACGTGTAGCCTTTGGGCTAGGGTTATCCATTTTGATTCTTTTGTTGGGAATGTATTGGCCTTTGTTGGCCTCTTATTTTGGGATGTATCTTAATTAGCATACTTTGGTTAACTTGAACTTAAATGTAATTGGGCCTATGTCTTGTTTATGTTACTCTCTCTGAATCTCATGTCTTGATGATCTTTTATTTATGGAAGTGTGATTTTTATATCACATGTGTTCGTATTGATGTGATTTGCTACATGCTTTTGCAAAACCATTGATCGCGTGATTTTAGTCCCGTGTCCTTGGGATCCTCACTGCGGAAACCTGTGGGATGTCATAGATGACGGTGTGCCATTCTCTCTTAGGCACGTCAACTATCGCGGGGCCTGGGTCTCGGTCTGGGGTTGCGACACCCTGCAACTGATCAAACAACTCATCTATCATAGGCAGTGGATACTTGTTCTTGATTGTAACCTAATTCAGCTGCCTGTAGTCTATGCACATACGCATCGAACCATCCTTCTTTTTCACGAACAAAACCGATGCACCCCATGGTGACACACTCGGTCTCATAAATCCTTTATCCAAGAGGTCCTGTACCTGAACTTTCAGCTCCTTCAGCTTTGCTGGAACCATACGTTAAGGTGCTTTCGATATCGGTGTTGTCCTTGGCACGAGCTCAATCGTGAAGTGAATCTCTCAAACCGGTGGTAATCTAGGTATCTCCTCCGGAAAGACATCCGGGAACTCACAAAGAACTGGAATATCCTCCACCGCTTTGGACAATTTATCCTCCGTGATAAATGCCACATAGCCCTCACATCCACTCCGAATCAGTCTGTCTGCTCTCAAAGCTGAAATGACTGTAGTGGACATGGGTTTCCTCTCCCCAATAATCTTAACACTGTCAGCGAGTACTTGCAATCTAACGATCTTGTTGAAGCAGTCCATCACTGCTCTGTAGGTGGATAACCAATCATACGCAGTATCACATCGAAATCCTTCATCCCTAGGATGATCAAGTCTGCAGATAGGATGAAACTCCCCACCTGCACCTTGCACGCTAGGTAATAGGACTCACACACACTGTCTTCCCTAAGGGAGTACTAACAAATAAAATGTAATGCAATGGAGCTACTTCTCCCACTAAGCATGCAGCAAACATAGGTGACACAAATGAATGCGTGGAACCAGAATCAAATAAGACTCTAGCAGGTACATCTGAGATAGAGAGTGTACCTTCCACCACTCCTCCAGCTTCGTCAACCTCCTGATGATCCAGGGCATAGACTCTGCCCTGCTGTTGTGGTCGCTACTGTTGTCTTTGCTGTCCATACTGCTGACCTTGGGGTCTCTGCTTCCCTCTGTGCTCCGGTGGTGCTGGAAGTCTAAGTTGCTGCTGCTGCTGAGGTGCTTGCCTCAAAGGCTGTGCTGTTGCATGTGGTCTTGGAGCGGTGTTCTGTACACCCTGCTCTTGTGACCTAGGGCAATCTCACCTCTGGTGAATCCTAACCACAATGCATGCAATAGACCTTGCGTGGTTGATCAGACTTTGGCCTTTTGGCCTGCTGCTGGTACTACTGTTGATACTGCTGCTACGGTTGCCGCTGTTGAAACTGTCCTGAACTCAGAGTTTTAGTCTGCATCTGTCCTTGTTGAAGCTATTGTGCATAAAGGTTCTTCCTCCGAATGGACTCCTTAGCCTAATATGCATGCTTGATGTTCTCCTCATATGTAGACAGTGTGACAGAGGTCACTTCCATCTGAATATCGGGCCTTAAACCCCGAATAAACCTCATCACTTTGTCTGCTTCCAAAGCAACCAAAGTCGATGCAAACCTAGACAGATTGGTAAACTTCTGCTCGTACACCTAGACTGTATCCTCTCCCTGCACTAAAGACTCGAACTCAATAAGCTTCGGAGCCTGGATATGGGGTGGGATATACTTAGTAAGGAACAGTTTCTTAAATAGGGTCCATGCAGTAGCCTCGGTGATCGCGGTATCTTCAGCTATCGTATCATATGGCGTTTTAACCGATTTCCACTACATTTCCGCTACACCTCTGAATAGATAGGCTGCAAGCTGCACCTTCTCCTTATTCGTTCACTGAAATACTTGGAATATCTTTTCCACTTGTATGACCCACTCATCAGCATCAAGTGGATCCTCATTCCCCGTAGAATGCTGGTGGGTTCCTTTTTTTAAACTTGTCATACATGTCATTCGGGTCTGTCACCCGAGTTGGCACGTTGACCTGGACTGGCGGAACTGGCCTCCGTAAGACCTGTAGCATCTGATTCTGGAAGGTAGCCTGGTCCTCCCTCTGCTTGGTTTGATCCTTTCTCTACTTGGCCTAATTTTATACTTGTGCTTCTTGAGAAGCCACAAATGCTGACATTAGCTGGTTAAATCTATCCTCCACAGAATCACTAGAACTAGGTCCAGCATTATCGTTATCGTGAGTAGAACGAGTACGTCCCCCAGCCATTCTGAAGCATAAGAAATATTAGTCCTATGGGACTCAATCTAGCATACAAACTATACAATCTACAAAAGCTAAGACACCCATAGAAAACCAATCATCACACGTCTTAGGTTTCTACTTGTTTTTAATCTAGAAATAGTAATGTTCTGATACCAACTTGTCACGCCCCCAAAAGTGAAACTGGGGTTATGCGGAGATTAGGGTCAATTAAAAATTTTCTCAACGTTAATCAAATGCAACTTGGCCCCAATTGTGTCCCAACTAGATCGAAGACTGCTGTGAGGGATAAACATTTCCTCGAATACAAGACAATTGGCGGAAGCTTCATAATAATAAGAGGTACCTTAAACATGCATAGTTAAGAGCAAGATTGAATTATTAAATAAGGTTCAAGTTGAAGACAGTTATCAAAAGTATTAGTTACAAAACGAAGGCCACACAAAAACTGGGCCTAATCAAAATAGAGAACAAAAGAAACAAAAAAAAAATGAAGCTAATCAGATATAACGTGATGGCACTCGTGTACGGGGTCAATACGGCTATACAATACCGTCCGTACTGTACTCTAAGAAGTCATCAAGCTAATTTGCTTGAACTTCCTTCGTCGCTTCCTCCTCGAGGTAGAAGGGCTCGGTACCTATGCACCAAGAGTAGCATCATCAGACACAACGGTCGGTAAGCGAATAGCTATATAAAACATCATAGATATGCAGAACTAAAATAGAGTAAACGGGTAATCAGAGTTACCGGAAATGCATAACATTCGAATCAATAACCAACTAACAAAATAGGCAATCCACATGTGCTAATTTACCATGGGATAGTGTCATTACCCTCCCTACTCCCATTGAGTTGTGGTGGAGATATATATATAGTTTTGGATCATACCCCTTCAATCAGAATGTTCAGAACGATACCCCATTGGCATCAAGCGGTGTCCATTACACCAATCCAATATGTAGATGGTCCGGAATCCAAAGCCCTCACACAAGTGGTGCCCCAGCTATATTGGACGTTAACAGCTGAGTGGTACCTAACAAACAGAATTCTAAACAGACCTCAGAAAAGGACTAGGCTTTTCTTGTGCGAACAAGATTCAATAAACAATGGAGACACTACTTTCTTCTAATAAGATCAGACTATCAACAGATTTCAGACTTCAATAGTAGTTCTCTTCAAGCCTTACAATCAAAGCCACTAAGTCTCAACACTTCAAATAGATTTCAGAATAAACGGAACATTAAAGGGATCCTAAGTCCATCATCTAAGTTCTTCATGTAATCCTACTACAAAGCAAAGTAAACGAAGATAAAGAACATGGACATTACATGTAGATAGTACCAGACGGTACGATTCATAATCAGAAGCGATAAACAATCCAAACCTAAGTCAAATGTTAAACTCGAAACATCGTACAACCTACTCAGTCAATGAAAGGAATAAGGTTCGCGATACCCGAATAAACAGTCTTCGTGCATAGATATAAAGAAGGGTATCCCGTTGTCCCGTACCGTTCAAGATTGAATAAGATTAGTACCCGATGCAATCGGAATAACTGTGAAGGATGTCGGCTCAAAACATCTTCACATGTGGTCAAATGAGTCCAAAAAGGGTAGCCAAAGTTCCACCTAAAGTCATCTAAAACATGGCAGAAAAAAACCTTTGAGAAAGGTTCTCACGGTTGTCCCGGTCGACTGCATACACAGGCTACCTGGGGCCAGTCGACCTCCTACACAGCGAACCCTGTCAACCTGAAGGGAGCAGGTTGACATCCTCCTGTGTGACCGGTCGACCGGTAGTTGTAACTGGAAATGTAAAACAGTAATCTCGTCAGGTTCTAAGGAACTTGACTCACTGTCGCCGGTCGACCGGGCAACCCAGCCGGTCGACCTCATGCACTGCGGAAACATAACCCAGGTTTTGTTTTTGCAGTGAAATGGGTCCAAAAACCATTCTTATTTTCCCTGAACCTGATAAGCAACCATATCAAGTATAAAAGCAGTCCAATCTCATTCTACAAATCCATCTAATCAGGTCATTAACATTTTAATCCATTTCATTAAGCAAATAAACCCGATTATCATGTTTTCAATCTATAAAATCATCAAATGAGTAAATGACCTCTAAACCATCAAATTTCCATTCAGATCAAGGAAGATAAACATATCATGCATAAAGATATTTATCTACTTGCCTTAGATGAAGAGCTCGATCAAATTTCATGTAGAAGAATGGGGAAAATCCACTCAAAGCTCAAACTTGGGGAAGAAGACTCTCAATCCCAAATCAAACCTACAAATGCATGCCACGGGTGGAAATGAGTCTCCCTAATCCATTTCTAACCAAAGAGGAAGAAGAAGAAGCAGTCTACAAGCTTTAGAAGCTTTTTAAGAAGTGGGTTGTGGATAAAAACCTTAGAAAAGTGTATGGGTGGACTCTTGAAGACTTGGGGAAGGAGATGGGAATCTTCATCGGCGTTGACGGAGCTCCGGGGGTCTTCGGCAGTGAGGAGGCAGTGAGGGGCCTGAGTTTCCGGACTTGGAACAGTGAAATGAAAGAGGAGATGAGATGGGTAAGGGAGGTTTACATTAGGTTAGGTTTATGGCTTAATTACAGTTAAGTCCTTTGGTTCACTAATGATGATTTTTGGGCCTCTTTGACGCGTCAGATCGAAACGCGATAGAAGACTAAAGTTTGTGAAATGCCGAGACCTACCCAATGCACCCAAACTCACAGAACTCATAATCTCATAAAAACCCCTGAAAACTTCCCAAAATTGCAAACCACCCCCTACTGTACCCAAATGAACTCGGACTCGTGCGAGACTCTGCACGCGCGATCTATACGCCAAACCCGACTCGCTAAGACTCTAAACACACTTACTTACTAATCACGTAATTAATTATAATTAATACAAGATTAAAGGATGGGGCATTACACATGTCATGTTTTAAGTATTGATTATCTCAGATTTTTAAATGATTCATATTATGTCTAAATTGATCACTTGCTAGACCGTCCTGTCTGATCTGTTTATTTTGGTGTTCAGATGCAGGCGCCGATGCCATTGAGAAGGAGCGCCCGGAGGAGGCTTTCGAGCCACCCCCAGCCCGTGAGTGTCAACCCGATGACATCCTTTAGACGTCGGGTGGGGACATGAGTTGCAGTGCACGTGGTTGGGATTAGTGTTTGGTTATTTTGGGATGTAATGGCCTTTGTTGGCTTTTATACTATGGGGAATGTAAACTTAACTTTAACTTACTTTTGTTACTTGAAACTTGGAATCTTAACTCTCTGATGATGTTATGCTACATTTCTCCCTCTGAATGTTTATGTCCTTTGAACCATTTGACGTATGCATCTTGGAATCATTTGATTAACTTGATAAGTCATGATTGGGATTACTTGCATGCTTCCGCAAACCATTGTTTGTTTGAGATTGTTCCATGCTTGTTTTGGGAATCCTCACTGCGAAAACCTGTGAGATAATTATACCACACATCGGGTCACGACAATACCTAGACAACCTTTCGAACTTAGTGAGGTACTCTAGAACGGTCATGTTGCCTAGCACAAGCTGTTGGAACTCTATGGCTTTTTGCCTCTTCACATGTGCAGGCACGTACTTGTCACCAAATTGCTTCTTGAAATTATCCCAAACTTGAGCATCTGCCACGGTCCTATATTCTGCCTTGACCGTTTTCCACTATATATCTGCTAGACCGGTGAACATGGATGCTGTCAGTGCCACTTGTTGTTTCCCTGTGCATTTGAATATCTAAAAAATATTCTATGCGTTCAAGCCAATTGTCTGGAACAAGTGGATCCTCATGCCCGGTGAAATCCTTGGGCCCTCTCTTCCGGAACGGTTCATACAAATCATTAAGGTCATTCCCTCTGTTGTTAAAGACCATTTGAGTACCCGGTGGTTGAGCTGGTGTTGGTTCGGGTCTCCTTTCTAGAACTTCCAACAACTGCCTTTGTACTTGGGCCATTTCTCTAGCGTGGTCTTCATCCTTCTTGTCCATTTGCTCTTGCAATCTAGCTTGGTTCTCATTAGCTTGATGTTGCTAATCAAGTATAACTTGCATCATTTGCTGCAATTGGTTATGCATATTTGGATCAGGGATACCATTCTCAAGTGGCCCAATATGTTCACTATTGCTTGCGGTGGGATTGTCGTTTACAGGTCTCTTGCGAGGTGGCATATCATTGCAAAACAAATTATTAACACATAAAAATAAAGCAAGGGTCACACATTATTAACACGAATCTAACTAATGAAAAGTCTAACGAATCCTCGCCATGTCCTTAGGATTTCTGGTTTCTTTTAATTGTCTGAAACACGTCTCGCTCTGATACCGGTCTGTTGCGACCCTAGACCGGGTTAAAACACCCAATCCGGGCCCACGATGGTTAGGTGATGACGATAATGATTAAACATACATACTCATAATAGACATATGAATACACTCATTTAATTTCCCACATGTTTCCGCAGTGAGGATCTAACATACACTCACAAATCATTTACATTGGTGCGGAAGCGTGCAACAAACCAAATTCATAATCCATCACACATTTCAAAACTGATAACACATATATAAATAACTTGGCGTCAGAGTAAGCAATGATCCCTTTGGCATTTCCAAAATATAAAGTTAGAAGTTTATATAAAATGTAAGTTCATTAAACATCTTAAAAAATAATGACCAACAAAGGTCAGTACAACCAAAAGAATGACAGTCAATATCCCTCAAAATGTATCGCATCTCAAAGTTCGACCCAATGTCTAAATGACATTGTCAACTTGCCATTCTACTAAGCGTTGGGGCTCACCGGCCGCCTCCTCCGGCTCCTCCTCAAAGACAACGAGGTCTGGACCTGAGTAGCAAAAGAGTAGGTCAGACATGACGGTCTGGTAGGTGGGTGAAAAGATATACCAATAAGGAAAGTACAAAGCATATTCTAGAAACATATTGAAAATCTGTCAAAGTAGTAATTTTTCATGAAACATGATGCATTCTTTGTTTAAAGCACATACGCACTATAAAACATGTAGGGGAAATCAAGGAATAGAAACTAACAAGATGGCAACCACACGTAAGCTAAATCCTCCATCACTAATGTGATGAGAGCACACTAAGGGCATTGGTCTCGGACACATGAAGTGATGAGAAACAACTATATACATATACTGAGCAAAACCACGACCGCGGAACCAGGTGACAGAACATAACAGGATTCAGACTGCAGCTGACAGAAACTAAAAGGGGGGCCCCAAGTCGGTGGATCAAACCGACAAGGTCGTCCAAGCTTAGTGGTGCCGACACATAGGTCAAAACGCATTCGAAACATATACATATCTAAAGAGGTGTATAACACCCAAAATAGACTGAACAAAAAGACTCGTGAGCACATTTATCGTAATAGAGTCTTATCAGAATGCATAAGGCTGACAAAATATTTTGATTTCAGATTTCAATAGTCAAAAGTGGCATTTGTATTAACACAAGAAGACTGTCTGAACATACGAAATACAAATGAAAACTAACACGATGGGTCTCTTCATAATTTCGGACAAGCATTGAGGCTATCGGATTTAAACAATGTGTATCAGGATCTTGTATGTCGGTATTTTGCTCTTGACTTGGTACTCCATAAAATAAAGGACATTCCAAGATCCCTATACAATTGATAAGTCCCAAAATACTCAATACATTTCCGGAATGGGGTACTTTCTAAATCAAACTCCTTATGTCATCTCCTAGGTCTTCCCAAGGCATTAAGACATCAAATCAATCCAACTGGACCTTAAAACACCCTTTTTGAAAACACTAAGAAAGACCTAGGAATTCTGCACAGTTTGCTCGAGCAGATTTGAAGTACGCTCGAGTGAGCAAGGTTCTGGGAGGGTTCGCTCGAGCGTACAATGGGTCGCTTGAGCGAACTGGTTCGAGTCAGGTGGGCTCGAGCGAAAGAGAAGGTTGGCTCGAGTGACCAAGTCTCTGGAAGGGGTTCGCTCGAGCGATATGACTTCTGGGAGGGTTAGCTCGAATGAACTGGGGAGTTGGCTCGTGCCACCTAGGTTCTGTAAGGGGTTCGCTCGAGTGGATGCAAGCTCACTCGAGCGAATTGCTTCCGAAAACTACCCAAAGATCAATACGGGCCTCCTTTTCTATTCCCTTCTAACTTCCTTTGAAGCAACCATTTGACACACAATTTATGGTACTCCCACCTTCTCCAACCACATTCATTTCCTCTAACAACCATCTATCAAAATCATCAAATCACAATAATTTCCACTTCATTCAATGCAAGAAACAACCACCATTAATGAAGATGCAAAAATTGACAAAATGACTTTTAACCAAAGGTAATGCACACATTTCCCAAGAGACTAAATAAGGGAAGAGAGCTCATCAATGCACTCATTTCAATACTTGTATAAACCATAGAACGTAAATGAAGATGAATAGTAAAAATTCAAATAAAACATGAAATCATTAAAACACTCTATTCATCCACTTGCCTTGGCTCCAAATTAGCTAATAAAGCTTCTAATCACCTCTTCTCAAGCTAAATCACCAATCTACACAAAAACCCCCCAAAACAAATCCATTAC
Source organism: Persea americana (assembly GCA_029852735.1). Taxonomy (NCBI): domain Eukaryota; kingdom Viridiplantae; phylum Streptophyta; class Magnoliopsida; order Laurales; family Lauraceae; genus Persea; species Persea americana. The sequence goes on from CM056816.1 coordinate 25,433,220, forward strand.
AAACCCTAACATGGCCAAATCAAGAAATAGAATGAGGGAGCTTCCAATAATGGAGATGAAGCTCCTCTAGGACTAGAAGAACCATAATCTAGAAGTTGAAGAAGTTTGCTTACATGTAAGACCTTTAAATATCAAAAGCTTGCTCAAAGAAGACCCTAGAATGGGTGAATTTCTTTACAGATGGTACCAATGGAGAACCTTGGAGATGAGGAAGAAGATGATGACCACCATTTTCCTCTTAGCAAGTGATTGTGTGGGTTTGAAGATGAAGAAGCAAGAAGAAGAAGAAGATGAACCCTAGAATGCCTTAGCCAAATCTCTACAAAGAAAACTTGCAAGAAAAGGGAAAAGGGAAGATGGGCTTCCCTTATATAAAGAATAAAGGTGGGTCCCACAACTAATGAGGTTTGTTGGGCTAAAAACATCATATTCCAGGCCTCGGATGGATTCGATGAAGAAGGAAGAATTGTTCATCGAAATTTCTAGTTTCCAAAAAGTATATATTTCGTGGGTTTCGGAGATATTGAAAATAGTGTCCATATTTTGTGCAAAAAGACTGTTTTGCCCCTAACATGATCAAAATGGGGTTTCGAGGTCTCGGATGGAAAGGGAGTAAATACGAAAGTTGTAGGGAATGATAAAAAAAATTAAATGGAACTAAAACATGAATTTTCAAAATATCAGATAATTTCTCAAAGTCACACAAAACCTTACAAATGAAACCCTCAAAGGGTCCCACTAATAACAAGGTTTCCAAAATATTCCAAAGCTATATAAAAGCTATTCTAATTCAAATATAAACAAAATCCATTAATCTATCATAGAACTAAAACACATCTTAATTAGCACTAATCAGAAACTCTCGGGGCGGGGTCTTACACGGATCATCACTTATTATTTTCAAGTAGAATAGTATATTTGGCATACCTGTACATAAAAGAAAGGCGGCTGTTCACTCGTCTCCAATCAAGAAAGGGTTGGACCCCATGGATTCTCACATCCGTTGACTTTGGTAGTCACAAAACAAACGGTGAACACTGACCATCCGAAATCCGAAAACAACATTCAAAGAAAGAGAGTAGCTACCTCGGCACCTCACTATTATGAGCATTGAGTGTAGGATTCTAACCTCTTACACCTTTCCAAGTGATAAAAACATCTCCTACAAATAGAGCTGAGCCAATTCTTCTCCATCATGCCTCACTTAACATATAAATCTCATTAGAATCCAACAAAACTAAAGAAGAAGAAGAACAAAAAAGGTGCTAGGAGGAGAACATAAGAATTCCGTTGTCAGATAGAGGAGAAAGACTATGATTCAAAGGCGATCGTCATTGTTGATAATAAGATATATTTGCATTTCTTTTTTTTCTTTGCATTTCTTTTTTTTCTTTTTCTTAATAATATTCAGATTCATAACACATTTGACTCATCCATCTTCTCATGCCTTACAAAAAAGAAAGGAAAGAAGAATGACACTAGCTATATTATGTAATGTACCAATAACAAACTAAAAAAGACATTGATTGAACTACCCAAAGGACTCTTATCATCATTGATTAGTAGTCTTGTAATCTTAGAGTCTCGGGCCTTCAATACAATGTGAGAGGTAATTAATGATCAGCAACTGACTCTAGAGCTTTCCCAATAACCCAAGGTTGAGGACAACAAGAACCCTTATGGTCATATACCAAAGGCTGGTTCTCCTAGGAACAAGAAAGAAGGTGTAACACCCCGTCCCTTAACCCCTTATTAATTATAATTAATTGCTTGATTAGTTAGTAAGTGTGTTTAGAGTATTAATGAGTCGGGTTTGAAGTTTGGATCATGCGTGTGAAACCTCGCATGATTTGGAGTGCATTTGGGTACAGTAGGGGGTGGTTTACGATTTCAGGAAGTTTTTAGAGGTTTTTATGAGATTATGAGTTTTTGTGAGTTTGGGTGCATCGGGTAGATCTCGGCATTTTACAAACTTTAGTCTTCAGTTGTGTTTCGATTTGACGCGTCGAAGAGGCCTAAATATCCACATTAGTGAACCCAAGGACTAAACTTAAAATACCCTTTAACCTAACCTAATATAAGTGCCTCACCCATCTCTTATCATCTCTTCTCTCATTTCACTATTCCTTTCCTCCAAACTCAGCCCCTTCTCTGCCTCGTCACTGCCAACGGTCACCGAAGCTCCGACGTCGATGGCGAAACTTCCAATCTTCTTCCCCAAGCTCTCAAGACCTCACCCATCTCCTATGCCAAGCTTTTTACTCACAACCCACTTGTAGGTAAGCTCCTAAAGCTTTTAGGTATAGCTCTTCTTCCTCTCTTTTGTTAGAAATGGATTAGGGAGACTCACATCAACCCTTGGCATGCATTTGTAGGAGTGATTTTAGGTTGAGAAGCCATTTGCACAAGTTTGAGCTCCAGGGAGGATTTTTCCCTAATTCTTCTTGTTTTGGTTTAAGCTCTTCATCAAGGCAAGTTAATATGTATAATTATGCTTGATATGTTTGTCTTTCCTTGATTAATAATGGATGATGTTTAGATGACTTTATGCTCTTCATCAAGGCAAGTTAATATGTATAATTATGCTTGATATGTTTGTCTTGCCTTGATTAATAATGGATGATGTTTAGATGACCTTATGCTCATTTTATTGTTTTGATGAAAACATGATAATTGGATTGGTTTGATTTGAATGGAATGGATTGGAAGGTATGTGAATGGACTTGAGGAGGATAGGGATTGTATTTGGAAGAGGGCAAGGTCCTACTTGTGTTGTCTGCTAGTGTGGATGATGAGGGAAAGAATTTTCCCCAAATTTGAACCAAAACAAAATTCTGATGGCAAATTCTGTAACTGCGCCGTTAGCTGAAATTGGTTTCAGCTAGCTGTGAATGTCCTGCACCGCTACTGCGAGGTAACCATGGAAGTTCTGCCTTCAGCCTGTTGGTCCACGGTTAGTTCACAGTCAACTCACAGCTGACCAACTTGTTGTTCGATGACCAAGTGGTCACCTGGCTGTCACCTTTCCAAAGAGCATTATTTTGGGCCATTTTCACAGGCGGTTACCTGGCGGTCACCTCCGTGGCTAACTGAATTGGTCAGTTAACCGCTAGTGCTGTCTTTTTGAGTTTGAATCCCTTTGGGAAGGGGATTTCTTAGACTTAGTTTGGATGGACTTTGGTTACCCTTTTGAGGACTCATTTGACTATATGTGAAGATGTTTTGAGCCAATGTTCCTCACGGTTATTTTGGTCGTGTCGAGTTTTAAACTCTCTTAATCTTGAACGGTACGGGACAACATGATACCCTTCTTTATATTTATGCACGAATACTAATTATTGGGGTATCACGACCCTAATTCCTTTCATTGACTGAGTATAGTTGTACGAGACTTTAGGGATAACATTGGACTTAGGATTGGATTGTTTATCGCTTTTGATTCCGAATAGTGTCGTCCGGTGCTTTCTACATGTAGTGTTCACGTTCTTGAGCTTCGTTTGCTTTGATTTGTTTTGGGATCACATTGAGAACTTAGATGATGGACTCCAGACGCCCTTTGATATTTGTTTGTTCTAAAGTTTGAATGAGGTGTTGAGGTTAGGTGGCTTTGATTGTAAAGGCTTGAAGAGGACTACTAATGGTATTGATATTTTGAAGAAAGTTTGTTTGTTTGACTTTGATTTGATGAAAGGTAGTAGTTCCTCTATCGGTCTGATGAATCTTGTTCACGCAAAAAAGCCTAGCCCCTCACTGATGTTTGTTTGGGACTCTTGTGTGAAGCACCACTCAACTATACCATTCGACACAACTGGGGCACCACTATGATAGGACTGTTAATATAGAGCGATTGTAGATCATGATTTTGTGATGGATGTACACCATCAGAGTATGGGATGATTTTGTTTGTTTATTCCTCATGTATCCACTTTTGATTGGCCGGGCTTTCATACCGTGCAATTTCTTTACCATAGCTCGGATTGAGTTGGGAGGGCAGTGATAATATCTCGTGGTGATTAGCATATGTGGACCGCCTATTTTGTTAGATGGTTTATGATTCCGATGCTATGCGTTATTATGATATTGTCAATTCGTTCACTCTATTTTGTATGGCATATCTTGATGATTCTTATATCTATTTACTTGCCGACCTTCGTGTTTGATGATGCTATTCATGTTGGATAGGTACCGAGCTCTTCTACCCCGAGGAAGAGGAGACAGTGTAGACACCCAATTTGGCCCCTATGATAGCCTACCTATTATATATAATGGTGTCACCATTTCACCCATAATTGAATGATTAATGACATAACTCAAATTAATTAATGACGATGAAGATGCTTGTTGATAATTCTAAACTTAGCTCAACGATCTCTAGAAGTTTGTGAAAGAAAAAGCCAAACCACGTTGAGACTTCGAGTCAAACCCACTACTCACACAAGAAGCAGACCGCATCACTATTCCAGCCTTTTTTGGATCACTTAGGATTCACTTGGGTTGATCCTAGAGAGACTACGCTTAGTTTGCCTAAGTACGATGTGGTTGGCATAGGTTAGGAGACTAAAATCATTAATCCAGATATCCCTCACTTTTCCTGACCTCTGATCATTAGAATACATGGACCTTTGGATTCCTCACTTCGAGAGCTTTCCGACGATATATAGAACGTTCAAATCCGACCAGCGGATCAAAAGATATGGCCCTCAGAAGATTGCCCTAGCGCCCCCCACTCAAAACAAACATGGGCGCCACCATAGGTGCGCCCATGTCCCAAGCTTCACCTGGGCGCACACACAGGTGTACCCAGGTCCCCAGTGATGTTGAGAATGCGCTTCGGTGTATACCTAGGTATGTCTCACTCAACTTTTCACAGTTCTGACTCAATTTAGACCAAAAAACAATCTGAAACTGAACCCTAGACCCATTAAGCTTCGAAACTAGACATGGACGCCACCATATGTGCGCCCAACTCATGGGACCCACTTGGGAGCCACTACAGGTGCGCCCAAGTCCCGAGAAGCCCTAGATCTGCCTTGTAGCGTGAAAACCCTCTAGAAATTCGTGCAAACAGCAGCCCTAATCCCTCTTGCACGCCTTAAACTCTTATTTAAGGATCTCTTAACTTCATTTACAAGGAGGCTACCCAAAAACCCTAAGAAAGGAGAGAAAAGAGAGAATAAAGAAGAAGAAGGAAGGTAGCCACCATTAGAGAGAGAAAGCTTCAGATCTAGAGAAGAAGAAGAGGAAATAAAGGAGGAGGCTTTCATACCTTCAACTAGGCTATGGGACTTCATGAAAGCTTCATTCTAGGAACTTAACAAACACTTCGCTACACCGGTATTCCTAGATCTGTCTTCTTTTACTGCATTCCATTGTTATACATGTTTAGAAATATGTTTAGGATCATTCATACATAGTAGATCTTCATTAATAATAGTAGGTTCGCAGTAGATCTGATATTCAATAATCATCTATCATTAGGAACATGCCTAGGATCAATCATAAGTAATAGATTTGCATCATTTCCATCATCCCGAACTCGTGATTAGGTTAGATCTTGCATCCATATCATCCTCATTAGGAAAAATTCGAACTTGAAAGAGAAAAGTGCAAAAAAGCACTTGGGCACACATACAGTTGTGCCCAAGTCCCAAGTGCTGGGTTCCGACCCCGTTTTCCATCATACGTATATTTTGTCTCTTAAATTCGGGTTCTTCTTCATGTAAGTTGATCTCAGGGCCTTCGGATCTGTAACTTTGTATTCTAAATCGCACGAAAGGCATCACAAGAACAGATAAAAATATTACTAAAGAGGAAAAGAAGAGAAAAGTGCAGAAAAGCACTTGGGCGCCACTGTGGGTGCGCCCAAGTCCCAGGAGTTGGGTTTCAACCCCGTTTTTCGTATTACTTGCATTTTATTTCTCATATACGGATCTTTCTTCGTATAAGTTGATATCAGAGCCCTCGGACCTGTAAATTTACATTCTAAATCGTGAAAAGAGTTGAAAAGATAAGCAAATACATTACCAAAAGGGGAGGAAAAGAAGAGAAAAACAGACAATGCACTTGGGCGCCACTGTGGGTGCGCCCAAGTCTCTGCCAAGGGGATTCAGCCCTTTAATTTGGATCCTCGTGTCATCACTCTTAGATCCGAAGGTTCTGACATTAGTAGTTAGCATTAGGATCCCGCATTTAGTCATAAAGTGCTAGAAATTGCGTCGAAGTATTGTCAAAAGTTACAAGTGCATCCCAATTCGCAGGGAGACACTTGGGCGCCACTGTGGGTGCGCCCAAGTCCCTAGTTCATTTTCCGGTCGCGTTTTTCATATTTTTCATTTTTATTTAGCTTGTTATTGAATCTTTGTGATGAATATGAATTATTGCTGAACTTCCGAACTCTGAATATCTGAATCATCACACTTTGGCCTAGGTTGCATTACTTTTGCATAAAACACCAAAAAATTACAAAAATCATAAAACTCTTACCTTCTCATCTTACTCTTTAGTAATTAGAGAAGAGGACAACAAAAAAAAAGAATAAAAGAAATATAAAAACCCAAACAAAAATAGAGTAGATGTTCAGTAGGTGATCCTAAGTTATTGCACTCGTGCCTAAGTAAATTAATAAACTCAATCAATCACAATCTAAAACACTTAATTCAAAACACCTAAGTAAGAACATCCAATTAAAATCCATAGACTTAACTAATTAAACTTTAATTAATCAAACCCTTAAAGCCTAATTAACAATCCCTAATAAAACTCCAATTAATCAAAACCCCACTTGGTAAAACTTAATCAATAATCCCTAATTAATAATCCCTAATTTAATAAATCCTAATTAAACAGAAATTAAATAAAATAAAACCCCTAATTAATCAAAACACTAATCAACAAGTCCCAATTAATAAACCTAATCAATAAGCTCTAATCTATTGAGACCCTAATCAACGAAGTACAATTAACAACCCCAAATTCAAACCTTAACCAAACTTTAATTAAACCTTAATTACCAACTCTTAAATTAAATCCTAATCAAGACCTAATTAAAATGATAAATCAATCACATTCCGAAAATAAAAACATCTCCCAACCAAAACCGAAGTCAAATACCCGAAGCCAACTTAGAAATACCCTAGAAACCATCGAACAAGAAGCCACCCTAGTAGGCCAACACTTGGGCGCCACCACAGGTGCACCCAAGTCACATTTTACCCCCGGGATCACCGAATCCCTATTAATCTCAAATCTTGTCCCAAATCAGCACACTAGAACACCCTTACGATTCAAAACAATTGAAACCAGAAGCCCGCATTAATCTAAAACATCAAACCAATTCAAATCACGAAAACATCCACTTGGGCACCACTCTCTTGGTGCCCATCCTCCCTTAATCACTAAGAAACCTAATTAATCAAAATCTAACTTAATCCTAATCAACACAACACAGTAAATCACATATAATTTAAAGAACGTTTTAATCATAAAAGTTCAACCTCAGATCAACCTAAGAAAACACGAAACTTACTAGAACCATCATTCCAAAACTTTACAGAATCGATAACAGCCTTGGAATTAAAATTTTAATCAACTTAAACCCATCCAAAACCTCGAACCGAAGTCAGAGGAGCAAAGAACATCAAACTAAGACTTGGGCGCCACAGCTGGTGCGCCCAAGTGCATAGAACCACTTAGGCGCACACACAGGTGCGCCCAAGTCCTCTGTCTCGCCTGGGTTGTGAACTTCAGTTGCTTTTCAAGTTCCGGACTTAAAGTCATTACAATAAAATCAATCAAAACCTAAAATAATATCAGAACACAAACCTACCCTAAGTAGGAACTCCCCGAATTCCGAAATTAACATCGATATCATCACCACAAGCCCAGCTACAAAGAACCAGACACTTAGGCACCACTGTAGGTTCGCCCAAGTCACCAGAGTGACCTTGGCGCCACTGTGCGCGCGCTCAAGTCCTCCGTTAGTCCCGTTCAGCCGATTTCGACATCATTTCACCTTTTAAATTCAAACCCTAAATTTCAGAACCCTAAAGTATTTAAAAACACACTAATCAGAACTCTAAGACACCCGTAATCCATCCCTAAATCACTCCTAATCAACTCATAATTTAAAATAAACCGAACCAATTAAAGTCACACCCAACAAGTTGCTTAGGCGCCGAAATCATCAAGCTTAGGTTGCCCACACCCTAGGATTAAATCGGATTACCTAGTTAGGTAGCTTAGAGCGTTAAGCTCTGCCCCACCACTCTTCTTGTTCCTTTAGGGGACTGCGAGAGCTGATGTGGGCTGTCTAGGACCTTAGGTTAGGGTTAATCCGATGATCAGTAATAAAGCATTAATCACGTAAATCCAAGTAAAGTCCCCTAGTTAGGCCATCCTAGCCCCATATTGAAAAGTCATAAAAACCATAAAACCAACAAAATAAACCAAAAAAGATTTTTCCTCTATTTCTTCCTCCACCTCAGGTGCCAGATATTTAATCGAACTTAATGATAAAAAGGAATAAAGAACTAATTTCTAAAATTGGATAAATGAGAATAATAAGATGAGAAGAGTGATTTCGCACACACTTTTAATCAATCACGTGTTGGAAATAAGTGGGCCTCTAAGATAGGTTTTCAAAACTTTTGACCCGCTTGACTCAGGGATCAACTATCCAGAAGGCAACAAAACCCAATCCAGGATTCATGGCCTCTTTCTCATCACCATGTATAGTAATAAACCCTATCTAGAGGATAGAAATAGCAGCATACAAGCAACCACGAAATCCATAACATACAATGAAGTAGATCACACCTATGGAGCTCGGTTGTGCTCTAATAGAGGAGTTGGTTTCTTTCTTTAATGATGAAACACTTTCACAAACCAAATCAGAATCTCCAAGACCCAATCGTCTTCCACGCTATAACCCACTTTAGATCTCTTTTCTCAAGAAGATGGGTGGGATCTCCAAGAGAAAGCTCTTAAGGAAACTAGAGGAGAAACTAGAAGAGAGAGAAGGGAAGGAGAAGGAAGTGCAACTCTTGCACAAAGGGCATGTGGGCGTCAACTCCAAGGTATGGGAGCATTGGACGTCCAAGGGTTCCCTCTCCTATATATAGATTTGCAAACTTCTCTATTTGTTTATTATTAGAAGTCCAACTTCCATAATAATTAGTAACCCTTTATTCCCACCATTACCACTATTAGAAGTCTTACTTCAAATAGAAATAGTAGCTTTCCTTTTTTAGTTCAAATATAACTAGTAAAGATCCAATCTTGGGCTAGCGTGGGGACCGCTAGGGATTCCATAAAAAGCTGGCTCCAACTGGGACTCGCAACCCCACATCTCGTGTGCAATCCGGGCCCATAGTTAATTGCAAATAACTCCACTATATAAATGCAATTGAATTCCAATCTTAGGAATAAATTACAAGAAGACCCTAAATGTAAGACCCCGCCCCGAGAGTTTCCTTTTAGTGTTAATTAAGACGCGTTTTAGCTATAAGTGAGATTAGTGGAAATGGGTTAAATCTTGATTAGAATAGCTTTTTATAGCTTTGAATTATTTTGGGAACTCTTTTGATTTAGTGGGGCCCTTTGGGGTCCCTTTTATTGTGTCTTGATTAGTTTTGGGATTTATTTAATAATTCTGAAAATCTGTAATTTGCTTCGTTTAATGTATTTTATGATTCCCGACAACTTTTGTATTTGCTCCATTCTCGTTCGAAACCTCTAAACCCTACTTTGCCAATGATAGGGGTAAAACAGTCTTTTTACACAAAATCTGGACACTATTTTCAATGTCTCCAAAACTCGTAAAATATATACTTTTTGGAAAGTGGAAATTTCGACGATCAATTCTTGCTTCTTCGTCGAATCCGTCCGAAGCACGTAGAGCAATGTTTTAGCCCAATCTGGACTTTTAAGTTGTGGGACCCATTGCCATTGCCTATATAAGGAGGAGCCCTTTTTCCTCTTCCTCTTCTTGCAACTTTCTTTGAGAAAAAAAAAGGAATTCCAGCCTAGCCCTAGGGTTCTCTTCAAGCTACCTTGCTTCTTACTTCTCCATCTCCAAATCCATACCAACCTATTACTAAGAGAGAAATGGAGACCATCTTCTTCTTCCTCTCCATGAAGGCTTCACATTAGTACCATTTGTAGAGAAACCAACCACTCCAAAGCCCTTGGGGAGCAAGCTGAGTATTTTTGAAGACTTTCCATGTAAGCTCTTCTTCCTATCTTTTATATTTGTGTTCTTCTAGCCATGGAGGTGCTTCACCTTGATTATTGGAAGCTATCTCCATCTATTTCTTGATTTTGACATTCTAGGGTTGTGATGGATGTCATTTGGGGGATTTTGTGTAGATTGTGGATTTTGGGCTAGAGAGTGTGCTTAGAGCTTGACTAGCATATTTGGAGAGCAAGGCAAGTGAATGAATGGATTTGATTTGAATGAGTTCTTGTTTTATTGAAAATGTGGATTTAACTATTCATATTCCTCTAGTTTCCTATGTTTCATAATGCCTTTGGAAATGTAATTATCGATAAGATTTCCTTTCAATAAATTTTATGAGAATGTATGCATTCTTTTACTAAAGCTTGTTTTGCCATTATGGATTTTATAAATGAAATTTGTACTTGCATTGAATGTGGTTTGTGTTGGAAGGAGGATTAATGCCTTGATGGAAGGATGGTTATAGGATAGGATTGATGTTGAATGGAAGGGAATAGACCCATGTCATGTTAGGAAATGGTTGGAGTTGAGGTGAAAGGGTTTGGGAAAGAAAGAGCTGAAATCTGCACCTGATGTGGAGTTTCCGCAGCTGGGCGGTCAGCCGGCGGTCACCCTGGCGGCTAGCCGAGAGGTGACCGGCGGCTAGCCGACCCAGATTCGGTTACAAACACAGAATGCTGTATTTTGACAGGTGAACATCGGTCAGCCCCGCGGTCGGCTCGCGGCTAACCGCCACCCAAAAGCCCTATGACCACCAGGTAGCCGAGATGCGCGGTCAGAAACACAGAATGCTATATTTTAGCAGAGTGAACAGCGGTCAGGCAGCGGCTAATCGCCGATCACCTCGACGGCTAACCGCCAGCTAACCAACTGGTGACCGAATTTCACCCAGAATTCCTGAGTCTTTTCTATTGTTTTCAGATATGGTATTTAAAGGTTTGGATGGGTGGTTCTGATGCCCTATTACCTTGGAAAGACCCAGGGGATGACATAAGGAGACTGACTTAGAAAGAAACTCCATTTCGGTAAGGTATTGGGAATTTTGGTTTCATCGACTTGTATAAGGGAACTTGATATGTCCTCTATTATTCGAGTACCATACTAAGGGCAATAATAGACATACAAGATCTTTATACATGTTGTCTGAATACGGAAGCCTTAATATATAGTCCGTAACTGTATAAGAATTTATTTCATTATTTTTAACTCTGATTTATGCACCTGACATGTCCTGCCAGCCCCGTTTACGCATGAAAAGATAATGATATGAAATGTGTGCCTATGAGCACCCTGCCCCGCCTGCCCGAGTGTTTTGTACCGATATAGTTTTGTACACGTTTTGATTTCTCATGTAACCTATGAGTCGGCACCACTAAGCTTGGACGTCCTTTTCAGTCTGATCAACTGACTTGGGCCTCCTCCTTGTGCTCCCGCCAGTTGCAACTTGGATCCTGTCCTATCCCGTTACCCGTTCCGCGGCCGTGGTCTTGCCTAGCTATATGTATATGTATATGTATATAATGTTGGTTCTCGTCACTTAGTGTGCTCGAGCCCAACGCACTGAATGTGCTCTCATCACATTAGTGATAGAGAGGGTTTAGTTTTAGTGTGGTTGTCATCTAGTCAGTTCCTGTACCTTGAATATCCTACATGATTTACATTGCATCTGTACTTTAAATGAACCATGCATCCTGTTTTGAGACAGTTATTGTTTTTAATAAGATTTCGTTATGTTTAAGAAGTGCTTTGATTTCTTTCTTAGTATTATCTATTCACCCACCTGCCAGACCGTCGTGTCTGACCCATCTTTGTGGTACTCATGTCCAGCCCCCGTTATTACCTTCGAGGAGGAGCCAGAGGAGGCGGTCGGCGAACCGCAACGATTAGTGGAGTGGCAAGCTGACAATGTCATTTAGACAGTTGGTTTAGCTTTGAGCTACGTAACATTTTGGAGGAGTTCATAGAATGATTCTTGTTTTGCACTTTTGGTTGTACTGGCCTTTGTTGGCCATTATTTTTGGGAAATTGTTAATTTAACTTGATCTTTTGTTTAAACTTTAACTTCATATTTTAGGTGAATGCTAATGAGATCATTGCTTACTCTGACATGATGTCATACTTATGTATTAACAGTCTTATATGATGAGAATGGATTAAGAGTTTGATTTGCTACACGCTTCTGCACTAATGTAAATGTTCTATGAGTGTGTGTGAAATCCTCACCGCGGAAACCTGTGGGAGATTAAATGTGTATATTCATATAATCATTCATCCACCACGTCGCGGTCCCGGATCCCGGTCCGGGGTCGTGACACTAAACTTCCCAATGTTCACAAGTAGGCCCCTCCATCAATATCCATGGATCAATTTGACCTGTCTTCCAAACTTAGATCCATATCTTATTATCCTTGAACCCCAATTAATTATAATGATCATTTGGTACCAATCCAATTAACTCTTAATTAGAATGGGTGCCCACTTACTAATGATAAATCTATTAATTAGCACAAGGGGATATTAAAGATAGATTCCATCTTGACCATCGAATGTTCCCACAGCTCTACTACCACGTACCCAAATCACCGAGGTGTTGACCTACAATTGGCCTCACTCATTGGTGACTCAAAGCAAATGAATAGATAGAAGCTTGAGTTCATTAATGTCTCAGGATTGAGAGACTATTGCTAGAGAATTATAAGAGTAGACCTTTAAAGTAAAGACAGTGTTCATAAGGTGCTTCTCATGGTCCTTCAATACATCCAATGTACCAATACTACGATCCAGAATCTTACATTCTGATGATCGAGACAAATCACACTATCTCATGGTAATCAAAGTACTGCAACCTTATCAGATGAGATGTCCAGTCTCCTCACTGGTTGTGAAGATATTCAAGTATAGGATTTGCTATACATGTCTCCCGTACGTGGATCTCATTCATACACATATATTGCATCTAGTATACTTATGGACTCCAGTTCATTTAATGAACCATCATGTCATTCGTATTAATTATGTGCAAACAAATAATAAAACACCATTCATCTTATGAAAGGAAAGCATGAATATATTGATAAATAAAGAAATTAATCAATTTATTTCATTAATCTTAATGGATTGAGACCATAAAACTAACATCACGGCCCATCAGCTATCCTAAAACAAACACTAGCCCATCGGCCATCTCCAATCAATCTTGGCCCATCGGCCACCCTCAATCAATTGCGGCCCATCAGCCTTTTACTTTCATCACTCGTGTATCGCACACGAAATACATAGAAATCACAAGTCAAAGTCTCATTTGCATCATCCTTTTGGTTTGAAAAATCAGCCTTTAAACCCTATTTTGCCAAGGGATCAGAAGGGGGTACCCGGGAATGGGGCCGATCCTCTTCTTAAATATTTGGCACCTCCCGCCTCTTATATTTTATTTTTCTTTATTTTGGTTATTTTATTTTACTTGGATATATTATGATTTTGCTATGTGAGGATTAACCCCTATTTGGACTTTAACTCATGACTATGAATTGACCCAAATTAAAAAGACCCAAATCAATGTGACAGGACAACTGTCGTGTGTTGCCGGCGGCACATTAGACAAGAGGAATAACCCACCTTATTATTTTTCCCCCCATATTTCTTCGACTTTTGTCGAAGAACTGTGTTACGACCGTACCGTAGCTGGCGATTGTGATCCGTCGATTTTGAGGGTAGTCGGAGTCCTCATTTTCAATGTAAAATTTAAATAGCACTTATAGATGAATGGAGATTTCCCCAAACCATGCCTCTCTTGGAGAGGGGGGGGGGGTGCAAAATTCACATCCGACAGACAGCAAAGGCAATTCAAACAGATCAGTCTGATGACTCCCTAGTCTACAGTACGGACATCATTATATAACTGTATTTACCTCATACCGAGAGCCTTCACGACATTCCTGGATTAGTTCCATCTTTTGGTTCCTTTTATCTTTTGATTAGGCCTAGTTTTAGAGTGGCCTTCTTATTGTAAATAATAATTTTGTTAACTGTCTTAAACTTGAACTTTATTTAATATATTTCAGTAATTGCTCTCAATTCTACATCTTAAATAACATTTGTATTTATGAAGCTTCCGCTATTTGTCTAAGTATTCGAAGAAATGCTTATACCTCACAGCGATCTTCGATCCATGTGGGACATGATTGGGGCCAAATTACATTTGATTATTGTTGGAAAATTTTTAATTGGCCCTGATCTCACGCATAATCCCCGGTTTCATGATCGGGGGCATGACAGAATGTCATTTTGATGATCAAGGCTAGCGTCCTCTTGGATACAAGAGAATTCCCACAACAATAACTTCTTATTGTTGAGATGTTCTTGTTCACAAGACACCTTGTAATTTGGCATTATAGTTCCAGGTTTGCCTCTGCGGATTCCGTCCATCAAGACCCATGTAGTAAGCGGAATCAAGGGTTGAATACTTGTCGTCACAGAAGAAACATGGCTTTCCCAAATGAATAGTAAAGAAGGTGATCATTTCCATCTTCCAGAGTGACATTGTTGACGCCAAAAATGTCACTTTGCCTCTTCAACATCAAAAGATACATGGAGCCGCATCCTACTACAAATAGGCAAAGCCGCATCAAGCATCAGATTTTGTCAGAATCAAACAAAAACTGTAAGATCCTTCAAAATAGCGAAAAAAAGGGTACACATGAAGTTTCGGGCCATTTCGACACCATTTGGCCTAACTTCAATCCTCCAACGGCTGAGCAGGAGTCCCCGGCGGCGATAGTGTCGAAGATATCAAATATTCGATCAGAGCCTATGGATGGTATCAAAATACCTCCAAAAGGCTTCACGTCAAATTTCAAGTCAAACCGACACTGTTTGACCCTCCATCAACTCTCGAGCGGCAAAATAGGCGGCGAGAACCACCGAGGCCATCACTCATCAAGCAAAGCACATGGGTAGCTTCTACATGCTTCCAAAGGGTTACACGTCAAATTTCAGGTCATTCTGACAACGTTTGACACGGCTTTGACGCTCGGAAAAAAAATCAAGCCTACCGGCGGCGGAGCTCCCCGGGACCATGGCATCCAAATTGAAGCAAATTGATCGTCTCAAAATGACTCCAATGGGCTCCCTGTCAAATTTCAGGTCAATTGGACATCGGTTGATCATACATCAAAGCTCGACATCTTCCTCGCGGTGAAATCAAGTCTAGCATCGACGGGACCCCAAACGGCTTCAAAACTCAAGCAAAAGCCTATGGTTGGTCCTATCTATTGCTCAGGAAGCTCCGCCTCAAATTTCAGGTCATTCCGACATCATTTGGCATAGTTTCGGCTCCTGATGGAAAATCGGATACAAAGTCTTCGGCTTTTCAAGAAATAGGGAACTTTGTGTTCTGATTTGCAGGGCTTCTCATCAGGTTTTCCTTAGGAAAATCTAGTCAATAAGTAAGGAAAGATGTCAAGGAAAATACAGGGGAAAGAAAAAACAAAAAAGATAGAAAAACGGCAACCGAACAGCGACTGAAAAGGGACAAAAGTCCCATAGTCGCCGGTGACCTTGGCCCATGGTCGCTGGAGACCATGAATGCATGGTCGCCAGCGACCATAAGGATCCAGGTCGCCAGATTTCGCCCGAAAACCCACTTTTCCGGGTATTTTTCGTGTTTCGAGATGATTGGTCCCTGTGATTTTTCCAGAATCTAATTTTTGGAGCATGAAATCTGTCGATCTTCATCAACATCACAGATCCACCATCGAAATCATGAAATCACCATCCGACGCTTCGGAATTGCCAACCGGCCCAATTGATCAAGAAATTGAATGGACAGATATTGCCGGCCCATTGGTGTCAACCAATGTCTAAAATTGCATCGATATCCATCATTAAACAACATGTGGATCCATCGCTGATCATCATAAGAAGAATTCCAAAAGACGCGGCGCGGCTCGCGACTCTTCAAGCGACTTGGCGACCACTTAACGCTGTTAATTGACCCGTTTATGACAAGTTAATGTGGTCATTAACTCATTATTTTGGACGGTCGAATCAGAAGCAAGGAAAAAGGATTTACAAATCCAAGCAATCATGGCATTAAACCATGTAACTCCCCTCATCATGGAGATTAAAAGTGATTTAATGCCCATCATTCTCCTTCAGCCAATCAGAACCCAAGAAAAAGGGTTACAAAATCAAGAATTAAATACTTGTAACTCCTCCCATCATGGATCATTAATGTAATCAATGCTCATAAACTCATATAATGGCCACCAAAAGCCTATAAAAGGCGGTCATTCCAAGGTGAAAGCCCTCCAGAAAAATTGCTAGAAAAATTGTCCAGAAAATTCTCGGAGAAATCTCTGCGAAAAGAAGCTCGGCTACTCTGAAGAAACTTTGCTGCAACAAAAACCACAAGGTGATTGAAGTCTCTTGGGGGGCCACCCCCCCAAGGTCCCCGCTCCTTCTATCCAACTTGGCTAGATGTGGCTCTTCAGCCCATCTATTCCGTTTTTTATCAGATATAGGACCTCCCCTTGGTCTTTTTCCTCTAAAAATCTGAGGTCTAAGCCAAGCCAAGCCAAACGAATCAAACCATCACGTGTTCTCATCTGAAGGACGATGGCGAAGTCCATACATGACTTGCGACCGTCGATCTGAATGAGTCCCTACAATCTCCTGAGAAGTTAGATCCATTTTCTTACGTTTTCTATTGTATTTTGTATTTTTTTTAAAGAGACAAAAAATCATAACTCTTATCTTTCTTCATTGATGAGATTTGTAAATCGCCTTCTACGGCACAAAATCGCCTTTCACGGCAAACAAAAGAAAATCGCCTTTCACGGCACTCAGAATCTGTCTATTTTCTTAAAAATATATGTACAATGGAAAGTTAAAAAAAAGATTGATTTCCTTTCTACTTGTGAAGGTGGATCTCCGGATCACCATTTCTAAATTCCAAGTAGAATAGAAAATCTGGCATACCCATACAAAAATGTGAATGCCCGCTTTTTGCCCCGCCGTACCCCGGCAGACCTGGGGCGGAGGAAGGCAAGTGCCGGGTCCATCAAGTTGGCATACCTGGTGGGACACGATCGCTTGAGAACTTGATGCTTTGGATTCTTTGGCTCCTTTCTAGTTGATGGCCTATGTTGGATCTTGCATCTAAAAAAAATATGAGTTGGGATTTTTTGGAAATTTCTTTCTTTGAGTTTATTTCCAGTCTTTCTCGTTCAAAAAGAAAAAACAAAAATTTCAGATTTCTCATTTTTTTATTCAACTTTGAGAAACTTTGATCCTTTCCTCTTCGAACTTGATAGCTCGCAGAAATGTTTGTAGCTATTGTTCATATTGGGGGATGGGCCATCTTTTCTCTTTGATGAGTCAAATGGTGATCTTAAAAAAAAATCTGATTTCAAACTTTTCAGATTAAAAAAACAAGAAGAAAGATTTCTCTCTTTTGGATTCAAATTGGAGAAACTTTGGTTCTTTCCATTTCGGACAATAGCTCGCAGAAATCGCTGAGCTGACGTTTGGATTGGGAGGGGCCATTTCCTCTTTTTGATGGATCCATTAGTAATCTTTCAAAAAAAATAATAAAAAGTTTTCAAAATTTTCTCTTTTGGATGCAAATTGGAGAAACTTTCGTTCTTTCGTTTTCGGACAATAGCTCGCGGAAATCGCTGAGCTGACGTTCAGAGGAGGGGTCATTTTCACTCTTCGATGGGTCCATTAGTAATCTTTCAAAACAAAAAAAAAATAAAAATTTTAGATTTCTCATTTTTGGATTCGACTTTGAGAAACTTTGATCCTTTCCCCTTTGAACTTGATAGCTCACAGAAATGTTTGTAGCTATTGTTAATATTGGGGGATGGGCCATCTTTTCTCTTTGATGAGTCCAATAGGGATCTTAAAAAAAATCTGATTTCAAACTTTTCAAATTAAAAAAAAAAAAGATTTGTCTCCTCTGGATTGAAATTAGAGAAACTTTGGTTCTTTCCATTTCGAACAATAGCTCACGGAAATCGGATTGGGAGGGGCCATTTCCTCTCTTTGATGGATTCATTAGTGATCTTTCAAAAAAAAAACACTAAGGTTGCACCAATTGCGTTCTTTGACCAAAGTGGATCTAAGAAAAGCCTTGTCTAGAGTGTGAAGGCAGTTAGACTGTTCGAGGCCAGGGTCCTTCAAACGGGTTCATTAAGTAATCCTACCCTTACCTGGGGGTTGATCTATCCACTAAGGAAAAAAAAGAAATCTTCAAAAAAAATTTCTTCAAAAAAAAAAAAAAAAACTTCTGTCATTTTCTAGTTCAGATTTGAGAAATCCTGGTTCCTTCCCTTTTGGATCTAGTGCTCGCAGAAATGTTTGAGCCTGTATTCGGATTGGAATACCATTTGCACTCTTCGATGAACTTGATTTTGACCCATTAAAAAAAAAAAAAAACTTGCGTCAGTTTTGGGTTCACATTCGAGAAATTTTGGTTCCTTCCCTTTTGGATCTAGTGCTCACAGAAATGTTTGAGCCTATATTCGGATTGGAATACCATTTTCTCTCTTTTTGAATTCAATCTTGGCCTTTCAAAAAGAATCCCATCTAGTGTCCATTCCAAGGATGCGATTTGCAACAATTGTGCCTAGCGGTGCTAGTACGCCCTT
Organism: Persea americana; assembly: GCA_029852735.1. NCBI lineage: Eukaryota > Viridiplantae > Streptophyta > Magnoliopsida > Laurales > Lauraceae > Persea > Persea americana. The sequence continues at coordinate 25,452,105 of CM056816.1, forward strand.
TCGGGTCTACTGTATTCGCAACCGACACATTTGTAACTCCAACCTTATATCATTTTACCATAAGTGAGCCTCGCTTCTCGGTAATTTGAATTAAGGTTTACAATTGTTTCTAGCAGTCTTTAGAATGCTCATTCTGAGTTGACCATACTTGCGTTTAGAACAATTGTACCCTCTATGACTTTTTGCCTTCTTCGTTACGCTTGGGCCGGGCCATGCCCCCTAAGATATTTGGAAAGATAAAAAACCATAGTATTTTACATTTATGATAACCATATTCATGTGATTACTAGTGGATGTGGTCTTGTTTCAGAAGTTATCCAAACTAACAATGGCGGCTTCATTAACCATCACCTTTGATGAGAACAAGTACCAACTCATGCTTCAAGAGAAGCAAAACATGCGCACTCATAAGCACCCTGCCAGCTGCTGAAACGTCACCTCTCTCGGCAACTCTCAAAACACCGGGTCGACCTTAACTCCTCGGACCATAGTCTTCGGGTCACTAGGACCGTTCCCAATCCTCATAGATGAAACTGCACCTGCCAAGAAGTAGAAGACCGCCCCTGAACGTGTCACTGCCATGACACCAAGGGTAATCACCAAAAAACCTGAAGCCCGTGGCAACCCCACAAAGCCTCAGCCTGCAAGAAACCAGGTTTGTCCCAAGACTTGGTCACCGAGACCTTCACCAAAAAAAAGAAGGTCCAGAACATCTACAAAGCCAGCATACCTGGCCCCTCTCAAGGAGAATAGGTTCTACCCTCTCTCTTAGATGAAAGAGGAGAAACCTACCCTCCGTCAAACAAAATCAACTCAGTATGAGCCGGCTTACTCCTACAAGCCCAAAATTAATTCATGCATCACCAGGCCTCGACAAGAACATGCCAGGGCCTGCTCTCATGCAACTCAACCCTTCATCTCAACAGGGGCCGAGCTTGCAAAATTTAAAGCTTCGCTACGACAGACAAAGGACCGCGTCTAGATCCTGTCCATGCCAATCTTCAAAGAAGATAAGCACGGCTGTTGCGCACAACGGACTACGTCCTTTATTGCTAAAGCACAGCCAGAGCTAACTGAGGCTCAAATTGCTCATCGTATATGTCGCCGCGCGGCATATCGACAAGAGGGCCTAGAGAAGCAAAGAATCCGGCATTCCGCCCTTCAAGTCTCTCAAAAATGGGTCAAAAAAGAAATACCTGACGAAGTTGCTGCTGTCCATATGGTTGACAAAACCAATAGACGCCAGAAGTCAGCAACCAAAATTCATGTCAGACGGCCGGTGACTCGCAGTGTCTCCCGGACATGAGGACATTAAGAGGACTCTCCCACTCCTTCAAGTCAAGGACACTGGAGTGATCATTCCTCGGGCCCTTCATCCAAAAGAATGAGCTCCAGCTCAGTCACCAAAATGGTATCCTCATTCGATTCTCGAAGGGTGAATGTCCTGGTCACAAACTCTGAGCAACCTCCGCCGCACGATGACGTGGCTCTACATATCCAGTAGCTGGAGCAAGGACAATAGAGAATAGAGGTTCTGATGGAGGCAAATGGTGGAGAAGACGAGTTACGCGCCCTTACCGAAAAGGACGTTGACGATATCCTCGCTAAAGCAAAAGAAGAGGATACATTGAAGGAACATGGAATCAAGCCACCATATCCCTTATGGATGGACTCGGTTCCGGTTCTTGTAAAATTCAAACAACCTACTCTGCAAACATATACGGGGAAAGGTTCAGCTAGACAGCATGTCATCCACTTTAAAATCCTGACGGGAGCTATTGCGGATTAAGATGCTCTCAAGATCCGTCTCTTTGCAAGTACCCTAAAAGGTATAGCCTTTGATTGGTACTCCACTCTGCCAGAAGATTCCATTCAAAACTGGACCATGCTAGAGATACGTTTCCTGGCCCACTTCAAAGGTGAGGATCATCCTATTACTATGGCTAAGCTCTGCAGCCTAAAACAGGGAGAGAATGAGTTAACGTACGACTTCATTCACAAGTGGAAGGCAATGGCGTACAAGTGCTCAGATGTGTTGCCACAAGCGTCGATGGTCGACATATGCCGAAACAACATGAGAACAAGGATCCGCTCCATGATCATCGGCAACAAATCAAAGAACCTGGGAGAACTCCTAGAAGCATCTATGGAGGCTGAAACGATGATCAAAGACCTTGATAGTAAATAATCATCAAAAAAAGAGCCGGCAACCATTGCAGCCTCAAAACTAAAGAAAAAGGAGGTTTTCAATGTGCAAACCAAGTAAGCTCCTTAACCTCCAAAGAAAGCTGAAAACAAAGCTGCAGGTAAGAGACCTGAACTCTCTGATGCATTCAAAGAACGAGTAGAGAAGAAATACCCATTCGATGAAGATGTTGAAGAAATATTTGGGACTATCTTGGCAAATGGGAAACTCACCTTGCCTGACCCCAAAAGACCGGGAGATGTTAGCAAGACCAACGATCCTCGGTACTGTCCATACCACCAGATGGTCTCGCATCCTCTCAATCAATGCTTCGTTATGAGAGACAAGATTAACGAGATGTGGAAAAACAGAGTCATTACCTTTGACAAAAATTATGGGCCTACCTCCGTTAACATGGTGTCATATGGACAAACATCCAAATCACCAAAGAAGAAGATCATTACTTCCTTTAAAGTGATAAAAATGACCCAAACATCCCAAGAGTTTGTTCCTTACCCAACACCGGAAGGACAGTCCATATGGGTGCATCCTGATCTCCTTGAAGATGAAAATTGGGAGGTCATCAAAACAAAGCCGATTGCTTAACAGCGAGGGCAAGCCAGGAGACAACTCCGAAAGCTCAAACAACAGGAGAAAGCTTAACCAGAACAAAAAGTCATTGAAAAGGCAAAGACTTCCTCTACCGCCTCACTAGGGGCAACAGAAGAGGCTGTTCCCAAGACTTCAAAAGTGGTAAGAAAATTCACCCTCAGTGATTTCATGCCACCACAGCTCAGAAATGAGACTATGCAGGGGGCATCATACTCTTGCAATTTGGTAATTGGATTCTCCATGAATGGATACGAGTCTAGTGACACCGATGAGTTGGAGGAATCCCTTGAAACAGGAGAGTATCTCTCCTATGAAGAATGGATTCCCAAATCTCACCTTATGCTAGTAATATGGTATAATCCCTTACAACCACAAAGATTCTGGTCGGATGATGAAGAAGACCAAGAGGCTGTTCAAGAAAATGTTGTTAATCCAGCACTCGCCAATGCCCTAGTGGAACCCAATAATGTTGAATCACAAGGGGCAGACGAAGAAGAAGATTTGGTTCCTATGCCGATCTCGAAGAATATGCAATGATCTTGCAACGTCTGGCCATAGAGCATGAGCAGGATCGCATCAATCAACTTCGTCACAATCCAGAACCGGAGGTCCCGGAAAACCTACAAGAATCTCCTTCGGTAACTCCGGAAAATGAAGAAAGTTGCTGGATTGATGATCCTCTCACATCTGAAGACGAGTCTGAATCCTAGCAGAGCATTCTAAAGGCAACTTCTATCGAAGTTGCTTGCAATGCGATAGCTCGGGATAATACTGCCTCTGAAGCTCCATCTACCGATGCTGCAAACTCTCAGACTACGTCTGGTAGCATATCTTCTGAAGCTACATCTTCTTGGGTGACTTCCACTGAAATATCATTTTCTCAGCCTTCGTCTCCTGAAACTGTGACATCGGAATTCAAGCCTCTTCCGACTGGTCACCATGAAGAAACTCTGGCCCATGAGTTCTTTAATGAAAACCAGGTCAATTGGTCTCAAATACCCAACCTCATAGGAGATGTCTGGACCAATGAAATACTCAACAAAGAAGAAAAGTTGCTGGATGCTGTTTAGGACTTGTTCTAGGAAAATGCTCCATGCAATGCAATAACTGAAGACGGGAATGCTGCTGCAGAAACGTTTTCAGCAAATGAGAAGGATCAACCCCTTGATCCAAAGGGTGATCTTCCAAATGAAGAACCTTCTCCAGAAACTTTTGAAGTTGGTAGAGGTACCCACTCTAGCCGGAATTACCACAAAAATTACAACCGATCTTCTTCTTCTTCTTATGTAATTCCTTTCATAAAACAAGCTATAAACGTCCCAAGTGGCAACAATAATGAAAATCCAGGCCCTAAGGAGGCTTTCAAGTATGGCTTGATTGAGCACTTCAAACACATACCTGCACGACTGCACATCCTAGACTTGTTACGAATGTCACTACAAACTCGTGATATAGTCTCATTTCAGAACTACAAAGGCTGAATGAGGATGTCGACAAACACACCCCACAAGTCCTACAAATTGAAATGGACTATAGGGTCGAAAAATCAAATACCTCCTCAAAGGGGGAAAAGAAGAAAACTGAGGGATCTTGCATTGAATGCCTCTCGGTCCAACAGGTAGCAAATGCTACCATCGCCTTCAATAAGGAAGACCTCCTGCAAGGTAAGACAAAGCACAACCGACCCTTGTACTTCACTGGGTACATCAAAGAGATACCGATACACAGAGTCCACATCGACTCAGGTTCTATACTTAACCTCATCTCTACTTCGGCACTCAAAGAGCTGGGTACCCCACCTAGCAAGCTGAGCCACACATCTGTGTCCATCTTTGGATACGATGGGAGCACTCAAAGGACTATTGGAAAAATCAGGTTCAGGTTGCAAATCGGTGATCTTATCTCTGAAGTCACCGTGTATGCAATAAAGACCCCCTCATGCTACAACATCCTTCTTGGACGCCCCTGGATACACGAGAATGGTGTCGTCCCTTCAACTTTACATCAGTGCATCAAGTTTGTTGGTGACGACGGCTTGATACATCGAGTGTTTGCAGATAGAAAACCCTTCAAAGGCAAAGAAGTTCATTTTGCAGACTCTCGGATGTACAAGGACGAGAATGAAAAGGAGGAGGAAGAAATAACATCATTTGCCGAAAATCTCCAAAAAGATAAAGGCAAGACTCCTCAGCAATCATCGGAAGAAAACAAGCCTTCTGGCAAGTCCGAAGAGAGCAATCAATCTCCCTTCGTTATCTCTCTCAAATCTTCAAAGTCTTTGGTAATCACCACCAAAGCAAAGAAAGCGAAACAAAAGGCCGAGGGCAAGTTTGTTGTCTCCTTCATGTCTATCATACAAGACACATATTCGGATTCAGAGCCACAAGACGTTACACCGTCAAGCCAAGTGATACTCAGCAAGTTCAGCCTACTCTCACACCATTGGAGACACCTGCCAACATAGAAGACCCTGCGTCTGCTTCCTTCATCGTTCCAGCAACTTCCGCAGAAGAAAAGCCGATCTTCTTTCACAGATCGGAAGCTTCTTCATCAAATTCTTTGCTTGAACCTTTCCAAAATAAAGGTTTGGGAGGTGGCCGTGGCATTCTCACGCCATTGGAACCCACCCTGACCAAAAAGTCAACTGGAGGACTGGAAACTCCATCGTCATATAGACAAGTCTTCATACGGGTTGGGGTATGGTCCTGACACTCCCATGAGACAGTTGACACAAAGGCTGCAAAGTTGTTTTGCCGACCAGGCCTCAGCATCTCGTGTCGATGAAGACATCGATCTCCCTGGATATCTCTTTGAAGAGTTACCCGCAAGGATCCAGAATGCTCATCAAATTGGTATGATTTCTCTGATGATGAAGAGGAATTGTCCGATGAAACAGACACATGGTTTTTTAACCTAGAAGAACCATTGTCTCCAAAAGAAGTGCCTTACTTCGACCCAGTTTCAGCAGGTGATTGGGACCACCTCATAGCAAGCCTTGAGAGGAGTACCAATCAAGAAGATTTATGGACAGAAGTAGAGCCATGGTCAGAAAATGCTTTTGAAACTCTAGAAGGTCTTGCTGAGTTGGAAGCCTCCGAAAATATTGTGGAGGAACCATCTTCAAACCTTCCAACAGAGGATTTTGTTCAAAAGATAGACTTGGGAACACCAGATAACCCATGTCCTGTATTCTTAAGTAAAAATATAAAGAATGATGAGATGGACAAAATTGAATAAGAAGTTCATAAACTAAAAAATGTTGGCTTCATCCGCGAGGAGCAGCATCCTGAATGGTTGGCCAACATCGTCCCCGTGACAAAGAAAAGAAGACCATCTCAAAGATCTTTGAGAAGTCTTCCTCCGACTTCGCGAACACAAACTGCGAATGAATCCCCTTAAATGCTTCTTCGGTGTCTCATCGGGTATGTTCCTCGGATTCATAGTTCGGAAAGCTGGAATAGAACTTGACCCCATCAAAGTCAAGGCTATTCTAGAAATGCCATCTCCAAAAACCGTAAGAGAACTAAAAGGGCTTCAAAGAAGATTAGCATACATCCGACGGTTCATTTCCAACCTATCAAAGAAGTGTCGTCCATTCCCTCAGTTGATGAAGAAAGGTGTAGACTTTATTTGGGATGCTGAATGTGAACCTGCATTTCAATACATCAAGTCATACCTGACCAAACCTCCGTGTTGGCTGCTCCCACAACTGGAAAGCCATTCATCTTGTACACAAGAGCTCTCAATTATTCTTTGGGCGCTCTACTCGCATAAGAAAATGATGGAGGAAAAGAAGCTGCTCTATACTACTGTTGGAAGTGGGTGGACCTCTTGGATAGGTTTCAAAAAACTTTTCACCAACTAGAAGTGATGAACACCTATCCAAAAGCCATCAAAACCCAATCCAGGATGCATGTCCTCAAACTCAGCCATCAGGATTAGCAAACAAACCTATGAAGGAGAAAGAAACAACACTAAACATGCAACCACGAAATTCCACAACATACAAGGAGTAGAAGATACCTATGGAGCCTGGTTGTGCTCTAATGGAGAACTTGATTCAACTCTATGATGAAGAGTTCTTCTAAGATCAGAATCTCCAATTCCCAATCGTCTTCCACGCTATGACCCGTTTCAAATCACTTTCCTCAAGAGAGATGGTGGAATCTCCAAGAGAAAGTCTCTCTAGAATCACTAAGGAAACTAGAAGGGAACTAGAAGAGAGAGAATAAGAGAGTAGTGCAACTCTTGCACTTTGGGAGGGGATGGGCGTGAATCCCTAGGAGGAATTGTGCATGGACGTCCAAGGGTGCTCCCTTCTCTTCCTTTTATAGCTTTCAACCTTTTCTCTTAGTCTATTATTAGAAGTCCAACTTCCATTACACTTAGTAACCCTTTGCTCTACTATTACCACTATTAGAAGTCTCACTTCAAATAGAAATAGTACCTTTCCTTTTTTAGTTCAAATAGAATTAGTAAAGATCCAATCTTGGCCTAGCATGGGGACCACTAGGGATTCCATAGAAAGCTGACTCCAACTGGGACACCGCGACCCCACATCTCATGTGCAATCCGGGCCCGCGGTTAATTGCAAATAACTCCACTAAATAAAGGCAATTGAACTCCAGTCTTACGAATAAATTACATGAAGACCCTAAACTTCCCAATGTCCACAAGTAGGCCCCTCCATCAATATCCATGGATCAATTAGATCTGTCTTCCAAACTTAGATCCATATCTTATTATCCTTGAGCCCCAATTAATTATAATGATTATTTGGTACCGATCCAATTAACTCTTAATTGGAATGGTTGCGCACTTACCAATGATAAATCCATTAATTGGCACAAGGGATATTAAAGATAGATTCCATCTTGGCCATCGAATGTTCCCACAGCTCTACTACCACGTACCCAAATCACCGAGGTGTTGACCTACAATTGGCCTCACTCATTGGTGACTCAAAGCACGTGAATAGATAGAAACTTGAGTTCATTAATGTCTTAGGATTGAGAGCCTATTGCTAGGGAATTATGAGAGCATACCTTAAAGTAAAGACAGTGTTCATAAGGTGCTTCTCATGGTCCTTCAATACATTCAATGTACCAGCACTATGATCCAGAATCTTACATTCTGATGATCGAGACAAATCACATTATCTCACATAGTAATCAAAGTACTGCAACCTTGTCAGATGAGATGTCCAATCTCATCACTGGTTGTGAAGATATTCAAGTATAAGATTTGCTATACATGTCTCCCGTATGTGGATCTCATCCATATACATGTATTGCATCTAGTATACTTATGGACTCCTGTTCATCTCATGAACCATCATGTCAATCGCATTGGTTATGTGCATTTAAGTAATAAACACCATTCATCTCATGAAATGATAACATGAATATATTGATAAATAAAGAAATTAATCAATTTATTACATCAATCTTAATGGATTGAGACCATAGAATTAACAACTACCTCAACCGTATGTTGGTTGGTGCAGAGCATCGCTACTCTCTAGTCGAAAAAGAATGCCTTGCAGTGATGTTCGTTGTACAAAAGCTACGTCACTACCTACTGTCTAACACAGTATACCTGATTTCGATGATTAATCTCTTAAAGGTCCTTGTCACAAAAGCAGGTTCCCTCAATGCCCGATTGGCAAAATGGTCTATCCTTCTATCACAGTTTGACATTAGATATGTACCACAAAAAGCAATCAAAGGCCAAGCTCTAGCAGACTTTCTCGCAGAGCATCCACTGCCTAAGGATTCTCCGCTCAAGGATGATCTCCCAAACGAACCTGTCTACAATGTGGAGACTTGCTAGTCAAATGCCTCTTGGGACATGTACTTTGATGGTGCAAACAGGACAAATGAAAGAGGAAAGTTGATATGGGGCATTGGAATTCTCTTTGTTAGCCCCGACAAATATATGATTCCACACGCTTTCTCGCTACTGGAACTATATTCAAACAATGCCGCTGAGTACCAAGCTCTAATCATAGGATTGGAACTCGCCCTCGAATCCGGCATCACCATACTAGAAGCATTTGGGGATTCTCAACTGATTGTCAATCAGATGAGTCAAAAACATGAAATCAGGAAGCCTAATCTGTTGCCTTACTACAATAAGGCACAATCACTTCATCAAAAATTTGACATTTGTCACATCACCCACATTCGCAGATGTGAAAACATCCATGCAGATGCCCTGACTGGACTTGCTGCATCTATGGCAATCCAAGAAGAGGAAAACATGAAAATTACATTGTGTCAAAGATGGATTCTCCATCCTATCAACACACACCAAGCAGTTGCTGAATGCCCCCGAGTGGTTAGAAGTCAACTTTCCATCCTTAACACTCCAATTGGCGACTGGAGGGATCCATTCAGTGATTATATTATGTTCGAAATCCTACCTGAAGATCCAAAAGAGCGGGTAAGCATTCAAAGACAAGCCCCAAACTTTCATTTGGATATTCCTTCAAAAATGCTTTACAGAAAATCCTTCAATGGAGTACTTCTATGCTGCTTGTCGCAACAAGAGGCCGAGGAAACACTCAAAGAAGTGCATGTTGGTCTTTGTGGAGCCCATCAGGCTGGTCCTAAGCTCTACGATCAGATAAAAAGGTTAGGTTATTATTGGCCTACCATGATAGCTGACTCAATGCAATTTGCTAAGCGCTGCCAACAATGCCAAGTTCACAGAGACTATGTCCACATGCCTCCAGAATGGCTACACCCTACAGCAATCTTGTGGCCTTTTGAAGCCTAGGGTATGGACATCATAGGTTCTATCTCTCCCCTATCAAGCAAAGGTCATCGCTCCATTTTCGCCGCTACGGATTATTTCTTGAAGTGGTTAGCAGCATTTGAGTTCAGTGAAATGAAGACCTCATCAGTCCTTCAATTATTGCTCACTAACATCATTTGTCGCTTCAGCATACCTAAAAGATTCGTCCATGATAACGAACCACAATTCCAGGATTATAGATTCTACAGGTTTTGCGATAAATACAAAATCCAAAGTTGTCCTTTGACTCCATATAACCCGATAGCGAATGGACTAGTAGAAGCTTTCAGCAAGACACTCTGCAAAATTTTCAAGAAAATGGTCTCTAGTAACAAAAAAGACTGGAGCGACAAACTGCCTGAAGCTTTATGGGCCTATTGAACCACCGTTCGAGGACCAACCCATAGCACACCATTCTCCTTGATCTATGGATGTGAAGGAATTGTCCTTCTAGAGGTACAAATTCCTTCCTTAAGGGTATCGCTACAAAATGACATGACGCAAGAAAGCAATGTCAAATTGAGACTCCAAGAACTGGATAATCTCGATGAAAGAAGGCTCGAAGCTCTACAAAGAGTTGAGCTTTACCAGGCACTCATGGCAGGATCTTTCGATAAGAAGGTCAGGCAAAGCGCCAACAGAAAGGGTGACTTGGTTCTTGTAGTAAAAAGGCCAATGGTTTTTGCCCACAAATCCAAAGGCAAATTCGAACCAAAATGGGAGGGGCCTTTCGTCATCGACAAAGTCTTCTCCAATGGCACATACGCTCTTCTAAATATGGAGGGCGGCAACTGTATGCTGTCCATCAACGGCAAGTTCTTGAAGTAGTACTACCCTTGAAGACTTCCTCTATCGAGTGAGAGCAATGCCTGCATGGCCAAAGCCTATTCCTAGGTACTTGCTCGTCAAACCCACTCCCTTTGGAATTTTCATCTTTACGTTGAAGTTCCTAAAAAACCTCAAAACAATGCTTACTTTCGATGTTTCATTGTTAAAAAAAAAATCAAATCCCAAAAATCCAAGTTTAGGAGCCTCTTCCCCAACTGGACCAAAAATTTTAATCCTTGAACCCAAAAATTCATGGTTGGAAACAAAAATCAGGACCTAGGGATTTCCACCCTAGTCCACCCCGACTTTTACCACCAAAAATGGTTTTGAGTCAAAATTTATGACCCTCGGGTCTTTAAACAAAAATGGTTTTTAAAAAAAAACCGCGTGGAAACGACATTCAGTCAATACCCGCAAAACCCAAAAATTGGAAGGATGCGAACCCCTCTTGATACTTCCAAAACCTCAAAATCGCAAGGAAGCGACACCTCGTCGATACTTGCAAATTTTCAAAAAAACTGTGGAGAAGCAACATTTTAGTTGATATCCACAACTCAAATTTGAAAACAAAAACAAAGGTTCGAGAAAAACCTAAAATTTCAAAAATCGTGGGGAACCGACATTCAGTCGATACCCGCAAAACAAAATTTTTGAAAAAAAAAATAGGGTGGCGACGCTAAGTCGATACTTGCACCCAAACCTCGAGGAAGCGACATTCCATTGATACTCGCAACAGAATGAGTAAGGAAGCGACATTCCATCGATACTTGTAATACTATTCAGCAAGGAGGCGACGTTCAGTTGATACTTGCACCCAAATCTGCGAGGAGGCAACATTCCATCGATACTCGCAACCGAATGAGCAAGGAGGCGACATTCCATTGATACTTGCAATACCATTCAGCAGGAAGGCGAGTTTTAGTCGATACTTGCATTTTTGAAAACCAAAAACTCAACTTTTATGCGAAAAATCTGGCTTTCACACCAAAAAACAAAAAAAAAAAAAAACCGGCTTTTACGCCAAACAAAACAAAACCTGGCTTTTATGCCAAAACATCAAAATCTGGCTTCCACGCCAACAAAACAAAACTTGGTTTTCAAAAAAAAAAAAAAAAAAACCTCAGCTTTCATGCCACAAAATCTTGCTTTCACGCCAAACAAAAACAAAGTTTTAGATCTCATGCCGTAAAACCAAAATCTGGCTCCCATGCCACAAACAAAAAATTGGCTCTCATGCTACAAAATCTTGGCTCCCATGCCATAAACAAAAACGGCTTTCATGCCACAAAATTTTGGCTCCTATGCCACCAAAATTCGGCTTTCATGCCATTCAAAATTCGGCTTTCAAACCATCAAATAACCAAGCTTTTTGCCATAAAATCCGGCTTTCATGCTTAAAATAACCATTTGACAAAAGATTTTCACAAAATGACAAGCTTTTGATCAAAGTTTCAAACAGACATTCCATTCAACTTTTACTTATTTAAATCAAAAAAGAATTTAAGTGAAACGAGGGAATACAAAAAGAGGGTGCCAAAAAAACGTTTATACATACAGGTACCGAAGAAAAGAAGAAAAGAGTTTGATACAAATTAGGAGCTCAGTCTGACATGGTCTTCAACCAAAGATTCAGCTCCTCAAGTTGACCTTTGGCCTTATCCTCTAAAGCTTCCAGGCCACGTTTCTTCAAAACTTTACCATAAAATGAGGCAGAACGCTGCGACCCATCTTCAGCACGAGGAAGCTCTTCCTAGAGAATTTGCCATCGCTCATATTCCTGAGTCTTCCTTCGAAGGTTGCTATCAGCTTCCTCAACCTGGCGATTGAGAGGCCCTTCTCTATCAAAAAGGTTCCGTAATGGCAGCCCATTTAGCAGCAGCTTGTTCCTCCAAAAGCTCGAGACGCTGCCTGGCTCAATAACCTACCTATCAATACGATGTAGGTCCTGTGTCAGCTCAATGATAGCCAACTCGGTGACGTTCCCCTCCCGAACGAACTACTTCCGAGTCCACGAAATCTCATCCACTTCAGATTTGACGTTGCTGGAAGGCTTAACAAACATATCATTGAAGAAGTCACCGTTTGGAAAGTTCTTGGTCTCAGTCCACTTGTTGCCTAAAGTGATGACTTCCTCAACAAAAGCCTTGGCACTTGCAACGTCCAGACCGATCTCTTCACTATCAGGAAGAATGTCTTGTACATGCTTGATCATGCCGAAGCCAGCTTCCAAATGGCCAGAAGAGAGAGTCTCGATCCAAGAACTCAGGACACTCTTCAGCACTCTCTTCGCATATTGAAGAGACGGTCCGGATGAAGTCTCACCCTGTTCCATCGGCCGACTACCTCTATCATGCTTCTTTGGAGGGATAGTCAACAAACTTTGTCTAATTGAAGACGCTGGCAAAGGAATCTCATCATGAGGTTTCATATCTGCCGCACCAAAACTGGTAGAAGTAACCCTGTTAGTTTTATGGTCTCAATCCATTAAGATTGATGTAATAAATTGATTAATGTCTTTATTTATCAATATATTCATGTTTTCATTTCATGAGATGAATTGTGTTTATTACTTAAACGCACATAACCAATACGAATGACATGATGGTTCATGAGATGAACCGGAGTCCATAAGTATACTAGATGCAATACATGTGTATGAATGAGATCCACATACGGGAGACATGTATAGTAAATCTTATACTTAAATATCTTCACAACCAGTGATGAGATTGGACATCTCATCTAACAATGTTGCAGTACTTTGATTACTATGAGATGGTGTGATTTGTCTCGATCATCAGAATGTAAGATTCTGGATCATTGTGCTGGTACATTGGATGCATTGAAGGACCATGAGAAGCACCTTATGAACACTGTCTTTACTTTAAGGTCTGCTCTCATAATTCCCTAGCAATAGGCTCTCAATCCTGAGACATTAATGAACTCAAGTTTCTATCTATTCATTTGCTTTGAGTCACCAATGAGTGAGGCCAATTGTAGCTTAACACCTCGGTGATTTGGGTACGTGGTAGTAGAGCTGTGGGAACATTCGATGGTCAAGATGGAATCTATCTTTAATATCCCCTTGTGCCAATTAATGGATTTATCATTGGTAAGTGCGCATCCATTCTAATTAAGAGTTAATTGGATCGATACCAAATGATCATTATAATTGGGGCTCAAGGGATATGGATCTAAGTTTGGAAGATATGTCCAATTGATTCATGGATATTGATGGAGGGGCCTACTTGTGGACATAGGGAAGTTTAGGGTCGTCATGTAATTTATTCTTAAGACTGGAGTTCAATTGCATTTATAAAGTGGAGTTATTTGCAATTAACTGCGTGCCCGGATTGCACATGAGATGTAGGGTCGTGGTGTACCAGTTGGAGCCAACTTTCTATGGAATCCCTAGTGGTCTCCACGCTAGCCCAAGATTGGATCATTACTAATTCTATTTGAACTCAAAAGGGGAAACTACCATTTCTATTTGAAGTGAGACTTTTAATATTGGTAATAGTAGGAATAGTGAATTACTAATTATTATGGAAGTTGGACTTCTAATAATAAACAAATAGGAGTGACTTAAAGCTATAAATATGAGAAGAGGGAGGCTTGGACGTCCAAGGCTTGCTCTATCCTAGGGATTCATGCCCAAGACCTCATAGTGCAAGAGTTGCACATCCCCTCTTCTCCTTCTCTCTTCTAGTTTCTTTTCTAGTTTCCCTTTGAGGTTCTAGTTAGTTTTTCTCTTGGAGATTCCACCATCTTCTTTGAGAAAAGAGATCTGAGACAGGTCATAGTGTGGAAGATCAAAAGGTCTTGGAGATTCTGATTTGGTTTGTGAAAGTGTTTCATCATCAAAGAAAGAAATCAACTCCTCCATTAGAGCACAACCAAGATCCATAGGTATGATCTACTTCAATGTATGTTGTGGATTTCGTGGTTGCTTATATGCTACTATTTTCATCTTCTAGATAGAGTTTTCTACTGTACATGATCATGAGAAAAAGGACATGGATCCTGGATTGGGTTTTGTAGCCTTCTGGATAGATGATCACTGCATCAAGTTGGTCAAAAGTTTTTGAAACCTATCCTAGAGGCCCACTTATTTCCAACAAACCCCTACTTCTGGATCAACTGTAGGCAACCCCTGCTCTGGACCCGAAGAAGACAGAGGGACTTCTCCTGTTGCTTCACAACATGCCAATGAAAGACGAAAAGGTATGAATATGATCTTGTCAAAAATCAATATCAAGATTATTACTACAAAGTACCTTCTTCGACAACCGGCGGAATACTTTTTGCCTCCATGAGCTCATCTGAAGCATCGTTAAAAGTTAAATCCATGGATGGCTCGAAGTCGTCAGAATCCTTTGGCAAGTCAGCTGGCAAGAAAACAAAAATATGTCAGCAAGTGGCGGCAAAGGAAAAGAAAACAAAAAGGAGAAAAAGCAAAGAAAATCATACCATGCGAAGATTCTGGAACCACTCCAAAGTCCCTTGGTGCTTCCTCAGATGCCAAGATGGGATCCGTCACCGCCTCATCGGCCGGAATCTCAGGCGCTATCAAATCATCATCTTCCGTTAAAAAGAAAAACGCACACTACACCAAAAACGGGAAATTGGAACGGATTTCCGTTCCTGATTCGCCCGTTCCTAATCTGTTAAACCGTTCCAAAACCGTTCCAATTTCCTATTTTTGGAACGGATTAACGGATTAGGAACGGAAAACAGGAAATTGGAACGCATTACCGTTCCTAATCCATCCGTTCCTAATCCGTTAAACCGTTCCTAAAGCGTTCCAAATTCCCGTTTTTGGTGTAGTGGCAGTGGATCAAAAAACAAAAATCTCTCATGAAAGAAAAGAAACGGAAAGAGAAAAGGGAAAAGCATACCATCATCAAAGGTCTCTTCCTCTCGGCTCCTTTTTTCCGGAGGTTCATCAGCATCTCCTGACACCTCCTCAACAATGGCAAGAGGGACTTCCAGATCAGGAGAGTCTTCGCGCCGTCTCTTATTTCGGCGCTGTCTTCTTTTCCTCTTACTCCTATGGGACGGTTTGTTTGAAGTACCCGCCCCACTATCAAAGTCAGGCCTCTCGCTAGAGTCCTCACTGGATGGTCTTCTCTTGCTAGTAAACTCCATGGAAGCCTTTGTTCGCTCTGCTAGTATCCAAGCGTCGATCTCAGCCTCCTCCTCCTCCAGTTGCTTCAAGACCTCACCAGGTACCTCTTGTACAGCTCCTTATCTGATGACGTCCTGTTCACAAAGAAAGCCTATCTTATGCTTCTCTCCTGAAAGGAAAGCCAAAACTTCCTCTCGTCGGACGCCATCTGATCTGCCAAGACCCTTCCCAGGAGACTACTTTACATCAAGCTCCTTCTTGGAAAGCCCCCGGTATACTGAAAAGCTCTCCACGAACCACTTCGTGAAGCCAACAGTCCGGAAAATGGGCAACTCAGGATAGGAAATCATGGCAGTAGTGTCCTCCACACCATAAAAAGCCCATGCATTCCTCCCGTCCTGCAAACCTCCAAAATGCTTCACTTTACTTAAAGGCGCTCCAACGATGCCCTGAGAGAAGCCCAACTGTAAGGCAAAATGCGAAGGAACATACGGCTGGATGTCGATGAAAAGATATCTATGGTACACCATCGTACCAACACGTATATTGAAAAGCCATGCCTTCTCTGCATTGGTCAAAGAATAGTGTCTCCCCGACCCTGCCCTGGTCGAATCACGAGAAATACCAAAATCAAAAGCCTTCTTCTGCAAATACGAAGAAAGCTTCACCAAAGACTGCCCAATCTCGACGTCCATGAACCGTCAGATCCTCAAACGGGCAGACAGAAGAGATTTGGAAACGGCTGTCCCTCTAGCCAACCGAATCATAAAAGGGTCATCATCCTGTGCAACGCCCAATTGGTGGAAACTAGGACAGTGGTATACATACCACGAATATAAGATATGGGCTGAAAAGACCCTATTCATAGGAAGCCCAGGCCGAACCAGGAAAGCAGCAGCCTGCAGCTCGGTGCACAAATAGAAGTAAAGAGCAGGCACCAAAGTAAGCCGCTCTCTAAGCGCCATCTGACAAGGCGAAAAAATGCAATGCGGCCTGATGTGCATTCCATCTTCTCCAGCAAAAATAGCCTCACCTAGCCAATAAGTGAGGTAAACAACGAGATCTCTCCACAGTGCAATGTCAAAATAAATGGCGTTTGTGGTTGCGAAGAATTCCTTCAAACTTCCTCGCATGACGGAGATCTTCTTTGAACTCGGAGTTTTAACCCTGGCTTCCTGGGTCAAACCCTTAGAAGACGCTTCGCCATTAAAGAAGTTAGGAGACAAAGAGCTAAAAGTCTTCCAACTGCTACACCTGACTTTCAAGCCCTCCTTCTCCTTCAAAAACTCGTAGAAGGCGACGAGCTGAAAGTACAAAACCCTAAACTCCTCAGACTGCTCCTCAAGGACACTGTCAATAGGCATGAACTCCTCATAGAGTTTGCCGAGGATGGGCAGCCCGGTGATGGCGCTCAGTTCCTTCAAAGAAAAACCAATCTCACCGTTTGTGACAACGAAGGTATTGGTTTGTGGAAGTAATGACTCCAACATGGCAATGAAGGCTTCATCGGAGAAAACCACAGTTTGCCGAAAAGCGCAGACCGCATCAAAGATCTCGGCCTCCTTCAGAATGGCCCCACCAACCTGCAGGATGTCATCAGTCCATGACTCCCAGCTTGAGTCAGTATTGAAATGACCACGAAGTCGAAAAGGCTTCACCCAATTGCTGCCGTCACCCTTGAAAATGCCAAGGCCCACCAGTCTCAAATCGACCGACGAATGATCCAAACCTTGGTAGCCGCTGGCCGGCATCAACATGTCCATGTGGACAGGCGACTTCTCTGCATAACCGGAAGAATCGCCAACAAAAACCCCGGTCTTGATCACATTGGTCCTCTTCACCCCAGCTTGGAGGATCTTCTCTCTTAGAGCATGTGGGAGAAAGGCTCATGATCGAGATAGTGCAATCGAAGGTCGACCGGGTAGAAACAGTTCTCTCCTCACTATCAGCTGTGTAAGAGAACTGAAAACATCTCCTTTGGAATGTTAAGTCGTCAAGGGCTGCATCACCAAAGAAAAAGGTAGGCCTGGGCACAACGCTCTGATCGTCCGTGACCCAAGGACGGTTGCTTACCACAATTCTGTAAAACTCCTCATCCTTGAGGACAATCAAACGTTGCCTCATCTCATCTCGGTTTAGCGAGTCACACTCTTCCAAGTTCCTCTCCACGTACTGGACCTTCTCCCAGGCCTGCTGTACGGCCGCATTGGAAGATTTAGCAGACCGACGAGGCGCATCAGTAACAAGGCCCTTACCCTTGTTCGTTCTGGAGGAACTACCTGCAAAGGATGGAAAAGAAAAAATCAATCATCAAAATGACAAAATTTTGCTAAAAGAAAAATCCTAGCGAAATTTTGGCATGGTTCTGGGGTAATTCCGAAGAAAAAGGAAACACCCCGAAAAAGATAGGAAGCTTAAAGATGAGCTCAAAATTGCTGCAAGCTCATAATCAATGGAGGATTCTCAAAGAAGGCTCGAACTCAAACATTGCTGCAAGATCAAGCCAGCCTTCTCAAACCTCCGCAAAATTGGAAAAAGGGCTCAACATTGCTGCGAGCTCCAGACTCCAAAACTTGCAAAGCTCCTCAAAACCCCCGCAAGACAAAGAAAGGACTTAACATTGCTGCGAGCTCCAAATCCCAAGACTTGCAAAAAGATTCCCAGGTGTGCATCATCATCATGCTCCGAAACCAATTTACCAAAAATCATGCATAAAAGAAAATTATCATGCATTAGATGCTAGGAAAAACTTAGCAAAAGTTTGACCAATTTCAACCCAACTTGGTTGAAACCAATCAAACTTTATCCAAGTCAAAATTCATGTTGACTTGACCTAGAAACTCTAGCCTTTTATCTTAATGCATCGAAAAAAACAGAGAGAGAAAAAAATGCATAAACATCTTGGATTGCATAAACCTCATTATCATGGTGAGCAAAAAGGGGGAAAGAAAAAAAAAAACAGAGAAGAGAACCTCTTTCAAAAAAAAAAAAAAAAAAGAAATCTCGCTAGCCCACAGGCCACGTGGCTGTACGGTCACAAAAAAAAAAAAACAAGAAGAAAAAACAGAGAGAAAGGAAAAAGAAATAAAAAGGGAGAGAAACACGAAAAAAAAAAGAGAAAAAAAAACTTGTGCAAAAAAAAGAGAGAAAACACGTGAAAAAGGAAGGAAGAAAAAAGAGAAGAAGAAAAAAAGAAAAGGAAAAGAAAAGAAAGAAACATTTTTCCTACTTCTACACGGAGTTTCTTAAGGAAGAAGAAAACTTACTTGAAGCCATGGAGGAAGAAGAAGAACTTGAAGATCCTTGAAGAAGAAGGGTTCTTGAGCTTGGAGCACTCTTGAAGACTTTTGCAAAAAGAAAGCAATAAGAGGAAGAGATCCAACCTCCCCTTGCTTTTATAGAAGAGAGCAAACCAAAAGAGGAAAGAAGGAAAGAAGTAAGAAGGTAAGTGCTATAAATTAGCAACCTTCCTAAAAGAAAGGGATCTTGAGATATTCCCTCCCAAGAAGGAGATCCTTTGAGAAATTCTCTCCAAAAAGAGAGGGAATGTGAGGGACTTTCTACTAAAGAAAGATGCTTTGAGAAAATCTCTCCCAAAATCAAGGAAACTTGAGAGATCCTCTCTAAGTAAAGATATTTTTAGACATTCTCTACCAAAAAGAGATATTTTTAGATATTCTTCACAAAAATGACACCACATGAGATCTAAGCCATCTTTAAAGCTTAAGGTCCTATGGGTTAACCCACATGTGGCAGGTTTGACCACCTAGACACTAAAAGTGACTTTTAGTCAAAATCCCTCTTACCAAGAGCATACAAAAATGGTTCCATGCCTCTTTTGAGTCGATTGGACCAATACAAAGAAAAAATCCAAGCTCGTGAGCTTCCAAAAATCCAAACCATCCCACCTCATAAACCAAATTAAGCCAAAACCTTGAAATTGACATTCCATTAAAACCCAAACCATTCCAATGGACCCAAAATTGTCCCAAAGAGTGACCAAAAACCAAACCATGGTCCCCTAACTCGCCACATACAACTTGTTAGGTCACAAGGCCAAAACCAAAAAATCAAATCCCGGTCCCCTAACTTACCACATACAGCTTGTTAAGTCATAAGGCCAAAATCAAAATCCAAAACCTAACCCCCCCTAACCTGCCACATATAGCTTGTTAGGTTACAAGGTCAAAAAAAAAAAAAAACCCTTCTTGACCGCCTAATGCGCCACATAAAGCCTTTAAGTTCACAAGGTCAAAAGGAAAAATCCAAAACCAAAAAACCGGATCCAAATGTCATTTTCAAGACTTTGCCTTGAAATGGTACATGATCTCTCTCACTGCCATAAAATCCCCTTGGAAACTCAAAAGGCTACTCTATCAAGAGAAAAATGCTCAGAGACTCTTGGTAAAGTCAGAAGCTCTCCTTCAAAGTTCTCTTTGAGGCACATCGACTGCAAAAGCTATGCAATCCATCGCTGTACCTCGATGGGGCATTTGTTGACACCAAAAATGTCACTTTGCCTCTTCAACATCCTACTACAAACAGGCAAAGCCGCTTCAAGCATCAGATCTTATCAGAATCAAACAAAAACTGCAAGATCCTTCAAAATAGCCGAAAGAAGGGTACACATGAAGTTTAGAGCCTTTTCGACACCATTTGGCCTAACTTCAATCCTCCAACGGCTGAGTAGGAGCTCACGGTGGTGACAGTGTCGAAGATATCAAATCTTCGATCAGAGCCTATGGATGGTCTCAAAATACCTCCAAAAGGCTCCACGTCAAATTTCAAGTCAAATCGACACCGTTTGACCCTCCATCAACTCTCGAGCAGCAAAATCAAGCCTCTCGGCGGCGAGAACCACCGAGGCTATCACTCATCAAACAAAGCACATGGGTAGCTTCTACATGCTTCCAAAGGGTTACACGTCAAATTTTAGGTCATTCCGACAACGTTTGACCCTGCTTTGACACTCGAAAACAAAATCAAGTCTACCGCGACGGAGCTCCCCAGGACCACGGCTTCCAAATCGGAGCTAATGGATTGTCTCAAAATGTCTCCAATAGGCTCCCTGTCAAATTTTAGGTCAATCGGACATCGGTTGATCGTATATCAAAGCTCGACACCTTCCATGCGGTGAAATCAAGTCTAGCATCGATGGGACCCCAAAAGGCTTCTGTTGCGACCCCGGACCGAGATTCCCCAGACCGGGCCCCGCGACGGTGATGTCCATCGAACTATGATTAACCCACAGGTTTCCGCGGTGAGGATTCCCAAAAACGAACATGTAATAATCTCACACGAACAATGATTTGCGGAAGCGTGCAAGTAATCTCATCACAATTTAATAACATAAACCTTACGATTCCAAATTGCATAAGTTAAATCATCATTAAGACAATAATCAGAGGAGGAAACGTAAGCATAGCATTACCAAGTTTAGTTCAAGTTTCAAGATAACAAAACGTATTAAGTTACATAACCCCAAAAGTATGAAAAGGCCAACAAAGGCCATACATCCCAAGATAACAAAATAATCCCATCTATGTGTATCGTACTCAAGACCCCGCCCAACGTTTAGAGGACGTCGTCGGGTTGCCACTCACGAGCAGGGGGTGGCTCAAAAGCCTCCTCCGGGCGCTCCTCCGCAATAGCAACGGCGCCTGCATCTAAACACCAAAACAAAAGGGTCAGACACGACGATCTGGTAGGTGATCAGTTTAGACATAATACAAGTCAGTTAATATGAAAGTAATCAGCACTTAAAACATGACATGAGTTCTGAACAAAACATGTATAAGGTGCAATTCAAAACTAATATGCTTTTCAATAAAACATCATGATTCACGAATCCACATTGAGCTCATCCTTTCTCCGCCATACATGATGACAAGAGCAAACGAAACGAAACAAAACGAGACGAAACGAAACAAAAGTCTGAGCCACACAAGGTGGGCGGAAAAACTGGCCGCGGAACCGGACAAAACAAAGATGTGTATAAATACACGACTAATCTGCAGATTGCCCTTAGGTTTAAGGATCCCCTAACTAGTGGATCGGACTGAGAGGGCATTCCAAGCTCAACGGTATTTTATGATATCCATGTATGCATAAACATATCAATACTTGTACAAAACTTAGCGAAATAGGGAAAAACACTTATCAAAACAATGCAAGACGAGACTAAACAAGAATAGCATAAGCTATAACAAACAAGGCTGGAACAGTGTCCCCATTATAGTTCTTGAAACAAATCAAAAGTTAAACACATGCTTGTAAATCAAAACAGGTACGAAACGGTATTCTTCTTGTCAAAATTCAAGATTTCGAAACAATTATGTCAAGTATATGCTAAGACTCTCTATTTGATTCTTGTGAAGTTGAAACCCAAATGTTGGAGTCTAAAATGAATTGGTGTCCCCGAAGCTAGACAACATTTCATGTTTCAATTGCACAACATCAAGCTAAAGACCCCTTAACATATTCTAGTTTTTCTCTCCCATCGAAGCCCCTTCAAAATTCTCCTTCTGTACACTCGGTCACCACGCCGCTACCTGGCAGCTAGCCGCCGGTTGGCTGGTCGGCTGGCTGACCAACTAACCGACCGCTGACCGACTGATCAGGAGCAATAACTTTTCAGTTTTCTTACGCAGGTCAGCTAGCCACCTACTGACCGCCCGTGGGCCGACCACACCCTGTGCAGAAACTGGGTTACTGTTATTCTGACCGACACAGGGGCGGTTAGCAGTGGGTCAACAGTCGGCTAGCCGACGGCTGACCGCCGATCTGCAGCAGCTTCAATTTGATTCAGATTTCACACCCCTTTTCACCCCTTTTCCACCATTTCATTCCTTTGTCAAATCCCTGCACATCCCCTGAGCCTCCATGCTCTCCAAGGGGCAATTTCCATTCAAATGTTAACCATCATCGCTAAAATCATTTCACAACATACTGCTCCATTCTTTCATCCATTTATAAACCATTTTGGCAAGATAAAAGCAACTTCAAATGAATGAAAACCATTAAGACAAACCATTAGCATATGCATTTCAATTAAAACAAGATTTCAAACTATAACACATCTTTGAAACAATACATTGCCCAAATTAGAATGGAAAAAGAATCAAACCATGAAAGCTAAAATAATCAAATATTGCATGCATCATGAAGCTAAGTTGATCACTTGCCTTTACCAAAATCCAAGCCCAACAATCTCAGAAAAATCCTACCAATTGTACTCCACGAAATGTACAAGAAAACCCATGAAAAGAACTTCAAAAATCCACCAAAAAGTGAAGACAATGACCCATTTCAAAATGGGTGTTGCATGCTTGAAAAATGGGCTCCTAAGGAACTCAAAAAACTACATTAAAGAGGAGAAAGAGATCCATTACCTGAAACTTGCTAAACAAGAAGAGGAGAAGAAAATGGAGTGGAAACACAGCTGGGATCTCCAAGAAAATGGTAGCAATGGATTCCTTGAGTTGAGAGGAAGAAGAAGGTATGATCAGTTTTTGATTTGAGGCTTTCTAGCTTAGGCATGCAAGGAGAAGAAGGGAGGGGAAGAAGAAGAAGTCTCAGCTGAGTTGAAGAGAGTTGCAGGGAATGAGTCTAGAATCGTGAGTGAAAAATGAGGGAGAAGAAGACTTAATTCAAATGGGTTCTTGTGGGCCCCATTGCTCAAAACTTGCAATGGTTAAAACACTGACTTGTGGGCCCCGGATGAAAACGACGGAGAAGACTAAAATGATCGCCGAAAAATCTAGTTTCCAAAAAGTATAAATTTGGCATAGTTTTGAGATTTCGAAATTTGAGTCCAGATTTGGTGTGAAAAGACTGATTTACCCCTTTGGGCCAAAACTTGGGTTTCTGAGCCTAAAACACAGACAAGCTGAACACAAAAGTTTATCAATAAAATAAAATCATTCAAAAGAGATCGAAATCACGATTAAAATCAGAAAACTGGAATTTCCTCGCAAGCTTACACGTACACTCAAGGCACCCTTAAGTGTGACCAAATAGCACAAAACGCTCTCAAAATTCCCCAAAGCTAATTCTAGACTAAATCGGACCAATTTCTAATCCCACGAACACTAAACTCACATTACCACTTAGTTGACACTAATCGCGCTAATCCTGGGTCGGGGTTTGACAGCTTCAAAACTCAAACAAAATCCCATGGTTGGTCCTATCTATTGCTCAGGAAGCTTCACCTCAAATTTTAGGTCATTCCGACATCATTTGACCTAGTTTCGACTCTTGATGGAAAATCGGCTACAAAGTCTTCGGCTTTTTAAAAAATAGGAAACTTTGTGTTCTGATTTGCGTGGCTTCTCAGCAAGTTTTCCTCAGGAAAATCAAGTCAATAAGTAAGGAAAGATCTCAAGGAAAATAAAGGAGAAAGAAGAAACGAAAAAGACGGAAAAACGGAGGCCGAACAGCGACCGAAAGGGGACAAAAGTCCCATGGTCGCCAGCGACCATGGCCCAAGGTCGCCGTCAACCATAGGGATCCGGGTCACCGGATTTCGCTCGAAAACCCACTTTTCCGGGTATTTTTTGCATTTTGAGATGATTGGCCCCTGTGATTTTTCCAAAATATGATTTTTGGAGCATGAAATTCGTCGATGTTCGTCAATATCACGGATCCGCCGTCGAAATCATGAAATCATCATCCGACGCTTCGGAATCGCCATCCAACGCTTAGGAATCGCCAACCGACCCGATCGATCAAGAAATCGACTGGACAAATATTGTCGGCCCATTGGTGTCAACCAATGTCTCAAAATTGCATCGCCATCCGTCATTAAACAACATGTGGATCCATCGCTGATCATCATAAGAAGAATTCCAAAAGACGCGACGCGGCTCGCGACTCTTCAAGCGACTTGGCGACCACTTAATGCTGTTAATTTACCCGTTTATGACAAGTTAATGCGGTCATTAAGTCATTATTTTGGACGGCCGAATCAGAAGCAAGGAAAAAGGAGTTACAAATCCAAGCTATCATGGCCTTAAACCATGTAACTCCCCTCATCATGGAGATTAAAGGTGATTTAATGCCCATCATTCTCCTTCGGCCAATCAGAAGCCAAGAAAAAGGAGTTACAAAATCAAGAATTAAATAGTTGTAACTCCTCCCATCATGAAGCATTAATGTAATCAATGCTCATAAACTCATCTAATGGCCACCAAAAGCCTATAAAAGGCGGTCATTCCAAGGAGAAAGCCCCCCGGAAAAATTGCTAGAAAAATTGTCCAAAAAATTCTCGGAGAAATCTCTGCGCAAGGAAGTTTAGCTACTCTGAAGAAACTCTGCTGCAACAAAAACCACAAGGTGATTGAAGTCCCTTGGGGGGCCACCCCCCCAAGGTCCCCTCTCCTTCTATCCAACATGGCTAGATGTGGCTCTTCAGCCCGTCTACTCGGTTTTTATTGGATATAGGACCTCCCCTTGGTCTTTATCCTCTAAAAATATGAGGTCCAAGCTAAGCCAAACGAATCAAAGCATCATGTATTCACATCTGAAGGACGATGGTGGAGTCCATACATGACTCGCGACCGTCGATCTGAACGAGTCCTCACAATCTCCTGAGAAGTTAGATCCATTTTCTTACTTTTTCTATTGTATTTTGTATTTTTTTAAAGAGATAAAAAATCACAACTCGTCTTTCTTCATTGATGACATTTGTAAATTGCCTTCTATGGCACAAAATTGCCTTTTACGACAAACAAAAGAAAATCGCCTTTCATGGCACTCAGAATCTGTCTCTTTTCTTAAAAATATATGTGCAATGGAAAGTTACAAAAGAGATTGATTTCCTTTCTACTTGTGAAGGTGGATCTCCGGATCACCATTTCTAAATTCCAAGTAGAATAGAAAATCTGGCATACCCGTACAAAAATGTTGATGCCTGCTTTTCGCCCCGCCGTACCCTGGCAAACCCGGGGCGGAGGAAGGAAAGTGCTGGGTCCATCAGACATATGGAATCTGAGGAGCCGTTCTCAGAAAAACTTAGATCAAATCTGAAAAAGCGCAACATAAATGAGGATTTGGCCAAAGATAGATCGAAATGGAGAAACACATAACCCAACATAGTGTGAATAAGGCTTTCGTGATTATTATTATTATTATTAGAAAAGCTTATCCATCTTACTTCCCACAATTTTCACAATTACACGTGGAATGTTATTGTGGGCTTGTTTATTTGCATTAAGATAAATAGGAATATGAATACATAGTATTTATGCCATAAGTAGATAGAAATGAGGACCATATGTCAATTCCCAAACATGAGCATCGAATAACCTTTCCGCCTATATAAATAGAAGTGATCATTTTCTACCTCCTTTTATTCAATTTTCATAAAAAAAGAAAAAAAGAAGTTACTGGATGTTCATTTTTGAAAAATTCACCTTTGGCCTTTATTTTTAACTACTAATGGAAAAAGTCCCATGAATTCAATTCCTATGTATTCTACTGGAAACAGACAAGTCCCGTGTTCCTTTTTTAAACCTTACATATTCTCATATGGCTTTGACTATCCTTCCCTGGGGGCAGGGGCAGAGCTAGGGAGAGGCTAGAGGGGACCATGTCCCTCCAAAAATTTGGGTATTCCCATTGGATATGCTATCTCTCTCTCATCCATATTCTTTGAACCTCTAGTTTGTCTCCAGAATTATCTCCCTTAATTTCTCTATTAATGAAATCACGGTCTTTTACTCCCAACATTATTTATGATAGTACAGTTACCTTCTTTTTATCACACCATTTTGGGATCTTACCTTATTAGAAAACTTCCTTTACTAGTTATTTAGCAGCCTCGGTTTCATGGTACTCCTAATTTCATTAATGTACTTTACTTTCTTGATTTAATAATTACGAAAACAATGAATAAGTAAACTTCTGAGTCTGCTAGAATAATATAATTATGATAAATAAACTCATTTTCTTCCTCTATCATATTTCTATACATTTGGCATAATTGAATATTTTGTGTGCGCTAGCTAGTGGCCATAAGAGAGAGTGGAGGAGTGGGTGATTTTGCATAGAAGGCATCAACGATTACAAAATGTTAGATTCCCATGATGGTAAACAGAAGGCATGTGTCAAGTTAAACAAGGTGATGCTTCAATTAATAATAGCCCTATATCTAGAAGGCAGGTCATGCTCTCACAAAAATAGGTTTAAGTTCAAATTGTGATTATCTGTGTCCATTACAGATGAAGTATTTGTAATCATCTTTCTTAAATAAATCAAATATCATGTTTCCAACCAAAAAAGAAAAAAGATAGATAAATAGATTAATCTTAATAGACTGACAACCCATAAAATGAGGGGATAGACATTTTAGTGATTTTATAATATTCATAAGTTCTTATGAAAATCCTATCGAAGATATGATTTCATATGGTGATGAAACTTCATCAAACTATAATTCGCACCCTATTGAAACTACTTTATACTATTTGTTAATCACCATGAAAACTTTTACTAATGCTCATTCATATTTCTGTTGTACCCTTTCTATGGTATCCTTTTTCTTTTCAATATTTTTATTTTAGATTATTATTAATCATATGTTTAAATAGGGCATTTGCTCATTTGATGATTTTTGGTTTAAAAACTTGATAATCATATTTCTTTGTTTAATGAAGTGGATTAGCATGTTAATGGCTTGATTAGATGGATCTATGGAATGAGTTTAGACTGCCATTTTACTTGATATGCTTGCTTATCAGGTTTAGGGAAACCAGGGAGGAGTTTTGGACCCAGCTGACTGCAGAAACAGAACCTGGGTTCTGTTTCCGCAGTGTGCCCGGTCGACCAGCCAGGGGGCCCGATCAATCGGTGACACTGAGTCAAGTTCTATGGAACCTGACGAAGTTGCTGTTTGCATTTTCCCAGTTACAACTGCCGGTCGACCGGCCATGGCTCGGTCGACCGGGAGGCCTGTGTACGCGGTCGACCGGCCAAGGGCTCGGTCGACCGGGCACACAAGAAGGGTGTCGACATGTTCCCTTCAGGTTGACAGGGCCTTCAGTGTAGGCGGTCGACTGGGCCCTTGGCCGGTCGACCGGGTAGTCTGTTATTGCGGTCGACTGGCCAAGAGCCAGGTGATCGACTGGCCAAGAGCCAGGTCGACCAGGTCAACTGCAAGAACCCTGTTCTAAGGTTCTTTTCTGCCATCTTTTAGGTGACTTTAGGTGGAACCTTGGCTACCCTTTTTTGACTCATTTGGCTATAGGTGAAGATGTTTTGAGCCGACATCCTTCACGGTTATTCCGATTGCATCGGGTACTAATCTTATTCAATCTTGAACGGCACGGGACAACGGGATACCCTTCTCTATATCTATGCATGAAGATTGTCCGTTCGGGTATCGCGAGACCTATTCCTTTCGTTGACTGAGTAGGTTGTACGATGCTTCGGCTTTAATATTTGACTTAGGTTTGGATTGTTACTGCTTCTGATTCCGAATTGTACCGTCTGGTACTATCTACATGTAATGTACATGTTCATTAGCTCTGTTTACTCTACTTTTTTTTGGGATCACTTGAAGAACTTAGATGATGGACTTAGGATCCCCTTTGATGTTCCGCTTATTCTGATATCTGTCTGAAGTGTTGTGACTAGGCGGTTTTGATTGTAAGGCTTGAAGAGAACTACTATTGAAGTCCGAAATCTGTTGATAGTCTGATCTGATTGAAGAAAGTAGTTTCTCTATTGTTATAGAATCTTGTTCACACAAGAAGAGCCTAGTCCCTCACTGATGTCTGTTTAGGATTCTGTTTGTCGGGCACTACTTAGCTGTAACACCCAACACAGCTGGGGCACCACTTGTGTGAGGGCTTTGAATTCTGGACCGTCTGCAGATGGGGTTGGTGTAATGGACACCGCTTGATGCCAATAGGATATTGTTCTGAACATTCTGAATTGAAGGGGTATGACCCCAAACTATATTTATATCTCCACGACAACTCAATGGGAGTACGGAGGGTAGTGACACTATCCCGTGGTAGATTAGCACATGTGGACCGCCTATTTTGTTAGTTGGTTATTGATTCGAATCCTATGCATTTCCGGTAACTCTGATTACTCGTTTACTCTGTTTTAGTACTGCATATCTGTGATGTTTTACATATCTTTCTGCTTGCCAACCGTCATGTCTGATGATGCTACTCTTGGTGCATAAGTACCGAGCCCTTCTACCTCGAGGAGGAAGCGACGGAGGAAGTACAGACAGATCAGCCTGATGACTCCTTAGACTACAGTACGGACGGCATTATATACCTGTATCGACCCCGTACACGAATGCCTTCATGATATACCTGATTAGCTTCATCCTTTTTGGTTTCTTTTGGTTCTTTATTTTGTTTAGGCCCGGTTTTGTGTGGCCTTCGTTTTGTAACTAATACTTTTGATAACTGTCTTCAACTTAAACCTTATTTAATATTCAGTCTTGCTCTTAACTATACATGTTTAAGATACCTCTTGTTATTATGAAGTTTCCGCTAATTGTTGTTGTATTCGAGGAAATATTTATCCCTCACAGCGGTCTTCGATCCAGTTGGGACACGATTGGGGCCAAGTTGGATTTGATTAACGTTGAGAAAAATTTTAATTTACCCTAATCTCACGCATAACCCCGATTTCACTCTTCGGGGCGTGACAAGTTGGTATCAAAGCATTTCTGTTTCTAGATTAAAAACAAGTAGAAACCTAAGACATGTGAGGATTGGTTTTCTTTTGGGTATCTTACCTTTTGTAGAATGTATAGTTTGTATGCTAGATTGAGTCCCATAGGACTAACGTTTCTTATGTTTCAGAATGGCTGGGGGACATACCCCAAAACAATGAAAACTCCAATGCTAGTTCTAGTGACTCGGTGGAGGCTCGATTCAATCAGTTAATGTCAGCATTTGTGGCTTCTCAAGAAGCACAAGTACATAATCAAGCCAAACAAAGGGAGGATCGGACCAAGCAGAGGGAGGACCAGGCTACCTTCCAGACTCAGATGTTGCAGGTCTTACAGAGGCCAACTCCGCCAGTCCAAGTCCTAGGGTGACAGACCCGAATGACATGTATGACAAGTTCAAGAAATGGAACCCACCGGCATTCTACGGGAATGAGGATCCACTCGATGCTGACGAGTGGGTAGTGCAAGTGGAGAAGATATTCCAAGTATTTTAGTGCACGAATAAGGAGAAGGTGCAGCTTGCAGCGTATCTATTCAAAGGTGTGGCGGAGATGTGGTGGAAATTGGTTAAAACACCATATGATATGATAGCTGAAGACACCGCGATCACCAAGGCTACTGCGTGGACTTCATTTGAGAAGCTCTTCCGTACTAAGTATATCCCACCTCATATCCAGGCTCAAAAGCTTATTGAGTTCGAGTCTTTAGTGCAGGGAGAGAACACAGTCCAGGTGTACGAACAGAAGTTTACCAACCTCTCTAGGTTTGCACCGACTTTAGTTGC
Organism: Persea americana; assembly: GCA_029852735.1. Classification (NCBI taxonomy): domain Eukaryota; kingdom Viridiplantae; phylum Streptophyta; class Magnoliopsida; order Laurales; family Lauraceae; genus Persea; species Persea americana. The sequence continues at coordinate 25,482,136 of CM056816.1, forward strand.
TTTGGAAGCAGACAAAGTGATGAGGTTTATTCGGGGTTTGAGGCCCTATATTCAGATGGAAGTGACCTCTGTCACACTGCCTACTCATGAGGAGAACCTCAAGCGTGCATATTGGGCTGAGGAGTCCAATCTGGAGGAAGACCCTCTATGCACAGCAGCTTCGGCAAGGACAAATGCATACTAGAACTCAGAGTTCAGGACAGTTTCAGTAGCGTCAGCCACATCAGCAGTACCAGTAGCAGGCCAAGAGGCCAGAGTCTGATAAGTCATGCAAGGTTTATTGTGTACATTGTGGTAAGGAATCACATCCATCACAAAATGCAGATGGAAGTCTGGGGCTTGTTTTGGGTGTGGCGCGCTAGGCCACCAGAGGCGAGATTGCCCTAGGTCACAAGAGCAGGGTGTACGGAACACCGCTCTTAGACCACCTGTAGCAGCGCAGAGGTCGGCACCTCAGCAGCAGCTTAGAGCACCTCGGCAGCAGCAGCAGCTTAGACTTCCAGCACCACCGCAGCACAGAGGACAGCAGAGGCCCCATGGTCAGCAGTATGGACAGCAGAGATAGCAGCAGCGACCGCAGCAGCAAGGCAGAGTCTATGCTCTGGATCATCAGGAGGCTGACGAAGCCGAAGGAGTGGTGGAAGGTACACTCTCTATCTCAGATGTACCTACTAAAGTCTTATTTGATTCTGGTTCCACGCATTCCTTTGTGTCACCTATGTTTGCCGCATGCTTCGTGGGAGAAGTAGCTCCATTGCATTGCATTTTGTTTGTTAGTACTCCCTTAGGGAAAATAGTGCAGTGTGAGTCCTATTACCCAGCGTGCAAGGTACATGTGGGGAGTTTCATCCTATCTGCAGACTTGATCATCCTAGGGATAAAGGAATTTGATGTGATATTGGGTATGGATTGGTTATCCACCTACAGAGCAGTGATGGATTGCTTCAACAAGACAATCAGATTGCAAGTACTCGCTGACAGTGTTGAGATTATTGAGGAGAGGAAACCCATGTCCACTTGAGTTATTTCAGTTTTGAGGGCAGACTGACTGATTAGGAATGGGTGTGAGGGCTATGTGGCATTTATCACGGAGGATAAATTGTCCAAAGCGGTGGAGGATATTCCAGTGGTTTGTGAGTTCCCGGATGTCTTTCCGGAGGAGATACCTAGATTACCACCGGTTTGAGAGATCGATTTCACGATCGAGCTTGTGCCAGGGACTGCACCGATTTCGAAAGCACCTTACCGTATGGCTCCAGCAGAGCTGAAGGAACTGAAAGTTCAGTTTTTAGGACCTCTTGGATAAAGGATTCATGAGACCGAGTGTGTCACCATGGGGTGCACCGGTTTTGTTCGTGAAAAAGAAAGACGGTTCGATGCGTATGTGCATAGATTACAGGCAGCTGAATCAGGTTACGATCAAGAACAAGTATCCACTGCCCAGGATAGACGAGTTATTTGATCAGTTGCAGGGAGCATAGCATTTCTCCAAGATAGATTTGAGATCAGGGTACCATCAGATACGAGTCAAGGATCAGGATGTACAGAAGACAGCCTTCAAGACCAGATACGGGCATTATGAGTTCCTGGTTATGCCATTTGGGCTGACCAACGCACACGGAGTGTTTATGGCTTTGATGAACAGGATCTTTGCACCATGCTTAGATCAGTTCATAGTCGTATTCATAGACGATATTTTAGTCTATTCGAGGTCTAGAGATTAACATGCGGAGCATTTGAGAAGTTCATTACAGATTCTGAATGACAATCAACTCTATGCCAACCTTAGTATGTGTGAGTTTTGGCTTGAGCAAGTGTCTTTTCTGAGACACATCACCTCTAAAGAAGGTTTATCGGTGGATCCAACGAAGATTGAAGCGGTAAAAATTTGGCAGAGCCCGAAGTCAGTGGCGGAAATCAGGAGTTTTCTCGGTTTGGCAGGGTATTACAGAAGGTTTGTGAATGGATTTTCCAGTATAGCAGCCTCGTTGACCAAATTGACAAGGAAAAATGTTCCTTTTGTATGGACAGAGCAGTGTGAGGCAAACTTTCGAGACTTGAAAACCAGATTAACCACAGCTCTCATCCTTACTCTACCTTCAGGGAACGGAGGATTCGTGATTTTCACAGACACTTCAGGCATTGGATTGGGTTGCGTACTCATGCAAGAGGGGAAAGTAGTGGCCTACGGGTCCAGACAGCTGAAGAAACATGAGAAGAGTTACGCTACTCATGAGTTGGAGCTTGCAGCAGTAGTTATGACACTAAAGATGTGGAGACACTACTTATATGGACAGAGATTCGAGGTTCATTCGGATCACAGGAGTCTTCAGTACTTGTTCGGGCAGAAGGATCTGAATATGAGATAGACCAGATGGATGCAGTACATCAAAAACTATGACTTTCCAATAAAGTATTATCCCGAGAAAGCAAATGTGGTTGCAGATGCATTGAGCAGAAAGACAGCGAATACCGGATGTTTACAGACAGAGTGGTCTTTGATAGAGTTATTCAGAGATTTAGCCATTGAGTTTCAGCCTCAGAGTGAGAGAGTCATGGTTGCTAGCATGCATACTTGGGAACCAGAGATTCTTGGCAGAATCAAGAGTAGTCAGACAGAAGATCCAGAGTTAGTCAGATTGATTGACAGCATTGCAGACAGGCCAGATTTCAAACTCTTAGATGGAGTATTGTATTGCCAGGACAGACTATATGTTCCAGATGTTCATGATTTGAGGAACGAGATCATGGTTGAGGCACACCATTCTCGTTATGCTATTCATCCAGGGAGCACTAAGATGTACCAGAATTTGAGGAGTTTCTACTGGTGGAACAACATGAAGAAAGACATTGCTGGATTTGTCTCCAGATGTTTAGTGTGTCACCAAGTGAAGGTTGAGCATCAGAAACCTCCAGGATTACTCCAACAGTTGAAGACACCGGAATGGAAGTGGAAGCACATCACCATGGACTTCGTTGCAGGATTGCCACCCACGAAGGATAATGACAGTATTTAGGTGATTGTTGACAGACTCACCAAGTCAGAACACTTCATTCCGATGAAGATGAGAGGATCCATGGATATCTTGGCTCACAAGTACATTGACAACGTGGTCAAATTGCATGGAATTCCATATTCCATTGTTTCGGACAGAGACATGAGATTTGTGGGTCGGTTTTGGGTTAGTTTGCAAGCAGCCTTGGGTACTACTTTGAATTTCAGCACTGCGTATCACCCTCAAACCGATGGACAGACTGAGAGAACCAACCAGACTATGGAGGATATGTTGCGGGCATGTGTTCTTCATTTTGGGAAAGACTGGGAGAAGAGTCTTCCTTTATGTGAGTTTGGCTACAACAACAGTTTTCACTCCAGTATCGGGATGGCTCCATTTGAGGCATTGTACGGAAGGAAGTGCAGAACCCCGATTTGTTGGGAAGAGATCAGTGTACGAAGTTTTCATGGGCCTTCGATCATCAGCGATACCAATGAGAAGGTGAAACAGATAGTTGACAGGCCGAAGATTATAAGAGACCATCAGAAGAGCTACGCAGATCTCAAGAGGAGAGATTTGGAGTTTAAGGTTGGAGGCAAGGTTTTTCTCAAGGTCTCACCTACTAGGGGAACTATGAGATTCGGTCAGAAAGGGGAATTGGCACAGAGATACATTGGGCCATTTGAGATTGACATGCGCGTGGGTGAAGTGGCATACCGATTGATACTACCAGCAAAGTTAGCAGGGGTTCACAAGGTTTTTAACATTTCCATGCTGAGGAAGTACATTCCAGACCCTTCACACGTTCTACACCACGAGCCTTTGGATATTCAGACAGATGTTACCTTTATGGAGAGACCGAAGAAGATCATTGATACCAAGGAGCAAGTTTTGCGGACAAGGACCATCCATTGGGTCAAAGTTCAGTGGAAGCATCACAGTCCAAGAGAAGATACATGGGAACTCAGAGATCAGGTTAAGGAGAAGTATACAGAGTTACTGCCAGAGGTGTGTTAGAGATTTGGAGGACCAAATATCCTAAGGAGGGGAGGATGTAACGCCCCGTCCTTTAATCTTCTATTTATTATAATTGATTGCGTGATTAGTTAGTAAGCGTGTTTAGAGTCTTAGCGAGTCGGATTTGGCGTATGGATCACGCGTGCGGAGTCTCGCGTGAGTCTGAGTTCGTTTGCGTACAGTAGGGAGGTGGTTTGCAATTTTGGGAAGTTTTCAGGGGTTTTAATGAGATTATGAGTTTTGTGAGTTTGGGTGCATTGGGTAGGTCTCGGCATTTCACGAACTTTAGTCTTCTATCGCGTTTCCATCTGACGCGTCGAAGAGGCCCGAAATCATCATTAGTGGACCGAAGGACTTAACTGTAATTTAGCCTCAATTCTAACCTAAAATAAGCCAACACTCTCACCCATCTCTTATTCTCTTCTCTCACCATTCGTTTCACTGTGCTGCCTCCATACTCAGCCTCCTCACTGCCTTCACACCGCTGACGACCCTCGCAGCTCCGTCGACGCCGGTGACGCTTCTGTTCTTCTTCCTCAAGTCTCCAAGAGTCCACCCATCCCATTTTCTTAGGTTTTTATACACAACCCATCTCTTAGAAAGCTTCCAAAGCTTGTAGACTTTTTCTTCTTCTTCCTCTTTGGCTAGAAATGGATTAGGAAGACTCATTCTCACCCTTGGCATGTATTTGTAGGTTCTATTTGGGATTGAGAGTCATTTCCCCCAAGTTTGAGCTTTGAGTGGATTTTCCCCATTTCTTCTTGGATTTTTTGATCAAGCTCTTCAACTAAGGCAAGTAGATAAATATGTTGATGCATGATATGTTTGTCTTCCTTGATTTGTATAGAAATATGTTGATCTAGATGGCATTTGCTCATTTGATGATTTTTTGTTTGAAAACATGATAATCATGTTTCTTTGTTTAATGAAGCGGATTAGCATGTTAATGGCTTGATTAGATGGATCTATGGAATGAGTTTGGATTGCCATTTTACTTGATATGCTTGCTTATCAAGTTCAGGGAAATCAGGGAGGAGTTTTGGACCCAGCTATACTGTAGAAACAGAACCTGGGTTGTGTTTCAGCAGTGTGCCCAGTCGACCAGCCAGGGAGCTCAGTAGACCGGCGACACTGAGTCAGGTTCTTTGGAACCTGACGAACTTGCTGTTTGCATTTTCCCAGTTACAACTGCCGATCGACCGGCCATGGCTCGGTTGACCGGGAGGCCTATGTACGGGGTCGACCTGTTCCCTTCAGGTTGACAGGGCCTTCAGCGTATGCGGTCGACCGGCCAAGGGCCAGGTCGACCGGGTCAACTGCAAGAACCCTGTTCTAAGGTTCTTTTCTGCCATCTTTTAGGTGACTTTAGGTGGATCCTTAGCTACCCTTTTTGGACTCATTTGGCTATAGGTGAAGATGTTTTGAGCCGACATCCTTCATGGTTATTCCGATTGCATCGGATACTAATCTTATTCAATCTTGAACGACACGGGACAACGGGATATCCTTCTCTATATCTATGCACGAAGACTGTCCGTTCGGGTATCACGAACCCTATTCCTTTCATTGACTGAGTAGGTTGTACGATGCTTCGGGTTTAACATTTGATTTAGGTTTGGATTGTTACCGCTTCTGATTCCGAATTGTACCGTCTGGTACTATCTACATGTAATGTACATGTTCATTAGCTCTGTTTACTCTGCTTTGTTTTGGGATCATTTGAAGAACTTAGATGATGGACTTAGGATCCCCTTTGATGTTCCGCTTATTCTGATATCTGTCTGAAGTGTTGTGACTAGGCGGTTTTTATTGTAAGGCTTGAAGAGAACTACTATTAAAGTCCGAAATCTGTTGATAGTCTGATCTGATTGAAGAAAGTAGTTTCTCTATTGTTATAGAATCTTGTTCACACAAGAAGAGCCTAGTCCCTCACTGATGTCTGTTTAGGATTCTGTTTGTCGGGCACCACTTAGCTGTAACGCCCAACACAGCTGGGGCACCACTTGTGTGAGGGCTTTGAATTTTCTGGACCGTCTGCAGATGGGGTTGGTGTAGTGGACACCGCTTGATGCCAATGGGGTATTGTTCTGAACATTCTGAATTGAAGGGGTATGACCCCAAACTATATTTATATCTCCACCACAACTCAATGGGAGTACGGAGGGTAATGACACTATCCCGTGGTGGATTAGCACATGTGGACTGCCTATTTTGTTAGTTGGTTATTGATTCGAATGCTATGCATTTTCGGTAACTCTGATTACTCGTTTACTCTATTTTAGTACAGCATATCTGTGATGTTTTACATATCTTTCCGCTTGCCGACCGTCGTGTCTGATGATGCTACTCTTGGTGCATCAGTACTGAGCCCTTCTACCTCGAGGAGGAAGCGATGGAGGAAGTTCAGACAGATCAGCCTGATGACTCCTTAGACTACAGTATGGACGGCATTATATAGCTGTATCGACCCCGTACACGAATGCCTTCATGATATACCTGATTAGCTTCATCCTTTTTTGTTTCTTTTGGTTCTTTATTTTGTTTAGGCCCGGGTTTGTGTGGCCTTTGTTTTGTACCTAATACTTTTGATAACTGTCTTCAACTTAAACCTTATTTAATATTCAGTCTTGCTCTTAACTATACATGTTTAAGATACCTCTTGTTATTATGAAGCTTCCGCTAATTGTTGTTGTATTCGAGGAAATATTTATCCTTCAAAGCAGTTTTCGATCCAGTTGGAACACGATTGGGGCCAAGTTGGATTTGATTAACGTTGAGAAAAATTTTAATTGGCCCTAATCTCACGCATAACCCCGGTTTCACTTTTGGAGGCGTGACATAAAGAATACCCAAATCTATTTTCATGTTTAAAAGAAATCACGTATCAAACTCCCTCTCTTTTAACACAACACAGTGTATTGTGAAATTTCACGTTTTCTAACTTTTCTTTTATCAAATTACATTCATTGAATTTTCTCCTTCCACACCCACATGGTTCGGTATTTTTGTATCCACTAAAAACTATATATCCAATTTTCTACTTTATAAAAATGCATAACTTTACTAAAAGAATTTCTTTTTTATTTTTTTATAAATTGAGACTTTCAACATCTTTTGTTAAAATATATTTTTTGGTGGCATTCACATTTTTTATATTTTATTTTTATTAATAAATATCTTATATTTTTATTTATTGAATATTCTTAATCAATATTATTACTATATGCATGCTTTAGATGTTTTTCAAATTGGCCCTAAGACAAAATTCCTGGTTCCCCACCTGCCGGGGGATGAATGGGGGTCATCTGATGAAGTAGGAGGTAGTCAAATATCACTATGGATCATCCAAACACCTCAAGGTCATCTTAGAAGTTCACTTTTCTAGCGAAATATCACCCAGCAGATAATTCAAACGCCTCTCACTCCAAAGGTAGATAATTATTAGATCATTGTAGAATTGAGATAGGTGCCAATTCACAGGTAAACGAGGGTTTGGATTTATTTTAAGTGGGTGAGGTGCAGATAAAGGTAAAAGGGCAAGATGATCATGGGCACGTAGAGGTGGGACCCTCAAAACAAAATGGGGTTTGTTATTCAATACACATACCTGGGTGTAGTTCTCCTCTAAGATGGACTACAACCATTGCATAAAAACCCATATACATTACTGTAAAGAGATCAGTAGAAGAAAACCCCAAAACAAAAGGTTACAAGAAGGGGAAAACCATCCCTGAAGAACTGAAAGCTGCTTTAGTGTTAATAAAGCCTTAGGAACATAATACCTTCCAGAAGTAAGACCATAGAACATAATACAATGGTGGAGAAAATACAGTTCTTGTTTCATACCATGAGCATTTCAGTCTATTTATCCTTTCCAAAATGCAAATGCTGTGGTGTGTAGAACAAGGCAAAGATGCCATTAAAAGGCAGAATGTATCCTCTCACAAGTTGTTGAGACATAGCCTACATTATACAACATAGTTCACATGATACAATAAGACATAAATCCTCGTGTCTTTTGAGACATGAGTATGAAAACACAAAATTACAACATAACCATTTAAACTGAAAATATTCTAAGCAATTGTGCTGATGAAGCTCATACCATATTCCATATTTTGGTGCCCGGCAAATGTGTCCATCTCATCTCACCGGCCCTCTGGATTCAAGATCTGTGAGAAGACTGCGCTGGGTGTTAGCCCATCACAATGCGAATCCTCGCTTCGCAGACTCCGTCTTCCAATGCTAATTGACGAGCTAATCCCAGAGCCCTTCGAATCTGTAACATTACCTTCGAAACCCATAACACTTGCTGCAATGAAATTTCTATTGGTCAATGAATCAGCACGAGCAAACGGGGCCTCCTCATTGTCTGTCTCCACACGGACTTGGCCGCTCTCCTCTGCACTCTCCTGCAGCTGCAGTGCAAACTCAAGGTTCCACAGCACATCGCCCATTGCAGGCCTGTCAATGCTCTGATCGGCCACACACTTCTCTGCAGTCTCTGCAAACTTGGTGAAACACTCAGGTGTGATCTTCCCTTTGAGATAGGGGTCAATGATCTGATCGAGCACACCCTTCTTTTGGCAATGCAGAGCCCATTCTGACAAGCTCACTTCCTCCTTTGGCAGTGTGGGATTCAATACAGACCGTGCACAGAGCACCTCAAACAGCACAACCCCAAATGAGTATACGTCTGATTTCTCTGTCAATTGCTGCCTACGGAAGTACTCTGGATCCAAGTATCCAAAGCTGCCCTTGACGACGGTGCTTACATGGGTGTGATCCAGCATAGGGCCGGTCTTCGACAGCCCAAAATCCGAAACCTTGGCTACCCATTTATCATCTAAGAGGATGTTGGTGGTCTTGACATCTCTGTGGATGATGGTGTGCTTGGCACCAGTGTGGAGGTAGTGAAGGCCACGGGCTGCACCAATGCAGATCTCAAGCCTTTGTTTCCATGAGAGAGGTGGTTTTCGAGTCGCATAGAGATGCTCACGGAGTGTTCCATGAGCCATATAGTCATAGACAAGTATCATCTCACAGTTCTCCTCACAGTACCCTATCAGGGACACAAGATGGCGATGACGAAGCTTAGAAAGCATCTCAATCTCTGTCTGGAACTCGTGCACCCCCTGCTCTGAGAGTGGGTTAGCACGCTTGATGGCGACCTTGGTGACACCACCATCAATCTGACCCCTGTAGACTTTGCCAAAACCACCCACCCCAAGGACAAAAGCCTCACTGAAGTCATTGGTTGCCTGCTTGATTTCTGCAAAGGAGAAGTGGCGACAGAGTTTTGAAGGGAGAGAAGAGGCGTGGCTCCCCGTGGTGCCTGTGTTACCGGAGGCCGTGGTGTGGGAATTGCTGTATAGTGGTATAGGGAGCCATCCAGATGGCCCATCACTGGTGCCAGTGACCTTCGCTTGTCTCTGACGACGACGGAAAACAACGAAAGCAAGGCAGATGAGAGCACCAACAGCCACAGAACCAACCACACCACCTGCAATAAACAGAGTCCGATTCTTTGATTTCTGACTCGGCGACAAGCGTCTGGCTTTTTCAGGATCAAGCTTCTGTTCTCGAGGGGTAGGATTAGGCCCTGCAAGGTTCCCCCCAGTTTCATTCAATTTAAAGATCTCCAAACCATTCAAGATTGCATCATAATACTGTGACCCGGTTGCAGTATTGGGGTGAAGCCCAACCCACAAATCAGATGTATCTTTTACCCTTACAATGTAATCTTTATACACTGGAACCCCATTCCTGTTCTTGCCACCCCACATGATAACATCAGCTTGTTCTTCAGCAGTCTGATTGTTGAGATAGATATAGAACACCCTTTGATTCGCCTTGTTAATTTCAGCCTGGATCTCACAGAAATGGAGCCTAACCAGGTAAGAGAAATTGGTATGAACAGGAAAAATCCATGTCAGGTTATACCCCAGGTTGATGTCGGGATTTGGTCCCATGGATCGCGCAGATGAGTAGACTTCAAGTGGCGCAACAAAGGGAGGGACATCAGTGTAATCAACAGTTACATTTGGATCCTTCCCATGAGACACACCAAAACCTGCAGCATATATGTACAATGAATCGTCGGACCAAGCTCGAAACAGGCTGCCAGAATCTGCGGTGGGCGAGAGGGATTTCCCACCAACATTCAATCGGTAAACCATCTGAAGTGCAGTGTAATTCTCTATTGGAAGTGGTTTATGGGAACTTGAACTGATGACAAATTGTCCATCTTGAGGGAAGAGATAGGGATTCGAGTTGATCTCGATCCCATTTACAAAGGCATAGGCATTGGAACCACTTGGAAATGGGGCGAAAGTTAAGTTCAAGAATCCATCCTCCGTGTTGATGGAGAATTCGTATGTGAGATAGTCGTAGTTCAGGTCTTGTGCCGTGAGAAAAGTGCTAAAGTTGTGGAGGAGAGTGTAGCGACCAGCAAGGACAGAGAAGACTGCTTCAGAGGCATTAAAATTACCATAATTCACAGGGTAGAAGTAGAGGCGAATGAATTTCCAACCAGCGCTAACAGGGAATGCATAGTTGAATTGGGATTTAAAGATTCGAGCAGTCATGTAAGGGACTGTACCTACAGACGAGGCTTGAGAGCTGGCATTGATACTCTCTGCCTTTGCTGAGGATGGAGCGAACTTAGACCCAATATCACCTGTCCAGTAGCGGTTATCATTATCAGGTAAGACTACAGAGGAAGAAACTCCACAGTTCAAAAGGATTTCTGGGGAAATGTTGGTGGCTGCAGAGGATAGATGGATGAAGAGAAGGACGCAGATTAGGGAAAAGAAGGGGATCAGGGGGTTTCTCTTGCCCTCCTTCATTGATGCAAAAGAGAAGGGAAGAAAAAGGTTTTGTTTGAAAGGGATGATGAGTTTGAAGATGGGAATAAGCAATTCACTCTCTCTTCTATGCTTAAGCAATTTCAAGCAAAGATGAGAGATTCTATATGATCAAAGAAGCAAGATTCTCATAGAGCTTATTTTTGCAGAGCTAGGATTTTGACTCATGACAGAAGTAAGAAAGAAATACTCAAATTCACCATATCACTGATATTGGAGGTGTGAAAACTGAATTTCCATACTTCATTACAATATTTGTGAGCAAGCAAAAAGATTTCTACAACTTGATTTTCCACTCGAGAATTCGATTCCAGACCTGAAATTTTAGAAAAATCGATGCAAGAAAATAGGATTTTGAAATTCCCACACGATCTTTCCTTCAAGAAATCTAATTCAAGAAGGCAAAAGACAAGAGTTAAGTCTGCTTTTGATCTGGATACACAAAACAGTGAGATTCTACAAACGGAAGCCTTTTCTACTCAGAACCTGGAATTACAGCAAATCAGCAACATCGGAAGCAGATGAAACTTTAGTCGTAGATCCCACACAGCGAACCTTTTCCACTGAAAATTCAAAATTCAAGCAAATCAGCAACACTGGAAGAAGAAGATATTCAAGTCTCTCAAATTCCAGAAAAAAAAAAAAAAAGAAGAAAAAATTCAGTATGAGAAAACTACTCCAATCCAGCAAATGAGTGAGAAGTAAAAAGAGGAAAGAAATTCATACGATCAAAGCACTCTGAATTGATTGATGATGACAGAAATATAGCAAAATTATATGGAAACCTTGGAATCGTTAAAATGATCTGCTTTGGTTTGGTTTGGTTTGGTTTGGAAGAGTGCAGAGGAATTATGAAGGGCTTTGGTACGTTTTGAGCGTAATAAAAGCACCAACCACCGGCGACCGAAAATGTTTTTTTTTAGATTTTTTTTTGGGAGGAAGTGTCTGTAATGTTTGCTTGACTTAGGTTTTTTTTTTGGTTGGATCTGCTTGACTAGTAGGAAGGACTAAGAAATATCAACTCGCATGGGGCCACCTTGGAATTGGATGGATCATGGATGCAATCAAAGAGGGTAGAGGAGATGGAAAGGTTATAAGAAAGAAGAATATTCTTCTCCTCCTACCGGACTGCATGTATAGTACAGCTATATGGGCCCAGTTGGGCCCGCCTGTGACCAGTAATCCTTTCACACTCCTGTCATAAAATTTTCAAAACAGGGCTTTACTTAGGGACATTATAAAATTGGACAAGCAAAGTCCAAACATTTTAAATAAGAACTTAAGTTTTCCAGAAGTCTTTTAAATCAGGACTAGTGGCAAAAACCCCTGCTATCCTCACAGACAGAGTGAAACGATGATAATGGCTGGAGAAATGGGGGAGACAAAGGCGCTTGAGGAGGAAAAATAAATATGCATAAAACAAATCTTTGATCTTAAAATAATACTACAAGCATTTCTAATCAAGCAAAATGTATCGAAATCACTCACAGAGGTTGGAAAGTCGACGATTCACAGTAATGCAGTTTGAAGAAGAAGGCAAGAAGAGCACAGAGAGATGGCTGAACAGGAGGAGGTGCGGCGTTCACGTCCGGGTGGGGGAGCTCGTCGAGATCACCTTCGAAGTGGAGGGTGCAGTGAAACGGCGGTTCACAGAGTGAAATGGGAGGGAAGAATGCAGCGTGTATTTGATCTTCTGTCCAGTATGTGGGTAGGATGGGGTGTTTTAGGGAAATTGCAGAGTGTAGAGAGAAAAAGTTGAAATATTCTTCACTGAAGGCCACTGTGTAAAGGGATGCGGTGTGTGGAGAGCAAAACGCAGTGTGCAGGTTGCAGCACTCTGAGTTTTTTCTCTTTCTTTTTCAAAAAATTCCCCATACTGCCCCTAATTCCTTTGAACTAACTAAATCCATGATATTTTCCTTCAATGTCACTCATTCTTCCCTACTTACCTGCAACTCTTTAAAAAAACAAAAAAAGACCTTATCTGCAACTCCAAACAAAATTCCAAATCTTCATTAGCCAGGGAGAGTTGGGAGTAGAAGAATAGACAAAGAAGGTGGAAGTCAAAGTGCCTTCCCAGATGAGGAAGCTATTAATTCATTTATATTATAGTTATTAGTCAATATTAGTCCATCAATTGAAATTGCCTGCACAAGCTTTGTGGTTCCCACGTACATTTGAGTATCTTTTTTGCATATTCTTTTTTACTTGCCCTACCCATCTGGCATCCCAGTCAACAGAAACGGATACGCGACCTGCAATTGCTCTCATGCGAGCGTGTCCAAGATCCAAGTTGTTCATGAGGTGGGCCCACCACACTAACCAGGCATCAAGCCATCTTGAACATAAGCTTAGAGTTTTAAGTGTCTGCCACAAATATGAAACAGGAACTTCAAAGTCGCTGCAATGGGCCCATACACATCAATGCCCTTTTCACTCCAATCAGAATAGGGCCCCACTTTCACCAATGTCATTGATGGGCTCATCATCTAGAGGGGTTTTGGATCTTCAGAACTCATATGCAGATGGGCTCACTGGTGGTCCTCATATGGGAACCTGCCATCCGTGAGCCCTGACTACAGCTACTATTCTCTTCTTTTCATGAGCCTATCCATCTGAAATCCAAAAAGCAACATTCAAAGGAGAGTAGTTTCCACGACGCCCCGTAATGCTAGCATTGAGTGTAAAATTCTAACCTCTCCAACTGAAATAGCTAGGCCATTTCACTATCTAACGCTTTACAAATTTATTCTGGTTACAAACCTTCACAGAGTCAAGAAATAAGATATATAGATTCAAATATGTGTATAACCTATCTCTAAGGCATAAATTATCATATATCTAACAACACATTAATTTAAACATTATCATACGACTAGTATTCAATTCCACAAGAGTAAAATACCAAAAAGAGATATTGCATTAATAAATAAAATCCAATCAATGGATAACTTCATGTCATATAACCACAAGCGTTCAAAGTAAAACCCTAAAACCTGTACATCACCAAAATATAAGATTAAAGCCTCATCGCAACCCTAAGGCGGTGAGTTAGTTACTCATGGAGAGAGATTGATGAAGAATCACTGACGAAATCCCCATTGGCGTTCTTCCAATGCTCCAAAACCAACCTCCAGTTCTTCTCCCATATGTGACTGATCTAAAAACAAGTTTGGCTCACTTTTTATAGATTTTTCCTCAATTTTCACTTCAAATCGCACAAGAAGGCGGAGTTCACCCCGAATGCCAGGAGGTAGTAGCCTCGGTGTGCTTGGATGGTTCTGATGTCCGTAAGGCAGCTGGATGCCAGGAGGCAGTCTCTCCGGCTTGTTTGGATTTTTGCCATTTTCTTCCTATTTAACTTTGAATTCTTCATCTTCACCAAATACACATGCAAACATGAAATTAACACAAATAAGGTCCTATACTTACCATTCCAAGGTGTAACAAAAGTCATCATTGAGGAATTTAAATGGTACATTTAAGCTCTCATCAGAAACCCACCTCCGAAACATCTCTCTCATGCCATATGAGATCTTGTTCGTTTAGTCCGACTCATTTTTTAAAACCAGAGGTAACTCAATTCCCAATCTAGGAAATGAAAAAAACTCATTGTAAAGAATAAAGAAAAAAAGGAAGTGGAAGATGAAACCTAATGTAAAGTCCCTTTCAATGAATTAGTTGCACGAATATTTTATTTTTTTTAAAAAAAAGAAGAAAAAGATGGAACCCATCTCCAAAATCCATCTCTCATATCACAGAAGATATTCTTCGGCTAGTACAAAGCCCCTTTCAAGAAATCATAGATAACTCAATTCTCAATTCAAGAGATGAAGAAAACTCATTTCAAGAAATTAAGATAAAAAAAAAAAAAAAAAAAAGAAGAAGAAGAAGAAGATTAAACCCACCACCAAAATACCATCTCTTGTCACATAGAATACTTCTTCAATAAATTTGAAATTTCTTTAAAAGAAATTAAAGATAACCCAAATCCCAATCCAAGAGAGAGAAAACTCAAATAAAAAACCAAAAAGAAATAAAAAAGACAAAAAGGATGAAATATACCTCCAAAATATAATCTCCCTTGGCTGAAAAGATCTTCTTTAATCAATACAGAACTCATATTATTTTTCTTCCTCGTCTCAATCTTCATACCCCATTTTGAGGAAGAGATATGTTGCGTATCTAAAATAAACAAGATTTAGAAGAATCGGACATTACAGAAGATGAAGAAAATATAAAACCAGGCGTTCACTATCTTTTCACAGTGAATTGAACGCCGGTAGACTTATCTTTTATAGACTGGTTTTAGTACAAAAGATGGATTGATACAAATGCAACTGCTCCCATTTTATGCTCAACAGTAGAGTATAGGTGCCATAGAATATCAGGGAGGTCGTTTCAACTGTTTCCATTTGACTAAGCACCTATTTGACTGAGCATTATCTAGATGATTCGGACCTGGGTTTGTGTTGGTTATGACCTGGCTTTGTTTTGACCCACTACCTTTATCACTCCCCTTCAAGCTAGGGTGGAGAAGGTCCAACATTTAGCTTGTCCCTGAGACGATAAAACACATCTTTGTTGAGTGGTTTTGTGAATACATCAGCAATTTGATCAACAGAAGAAACAAAGCGTGTCACAAGTGCACCAATCGTGACTTTTTCACGAACAAAATAGTAGTCGATCTCAATATGCTTTGTCCGAGCATGTATCACGGGATTAACTGTGAGATAGAGTGCACTCATATTATCACAGAAAAGTATAGGAGGTCTCTTGAGATAGAGGCCTATATCCCGTAATATGCAGCAAATCCAAGTCAACTCTGCGGTAGTGGTGGCAAGAGCCCTATATTCTGCTTCAGTGATGGACCTAGCCACAGTTGGTTGTTTCTTGGCTGCCCAAGAGATGCAATTAGCACCAAGATATATGCTGTAACCTGTAGTGGAGCGCCGAGTCAGCGAGCAACCGGCCCAGTCAGCATCTGAAAAACCATAGAGATGTAGAGAAGATTGAGCAATAATTCGAAGTCCATAATTTATGGTCCCTTTGATATAACGCAAAATTCTTTTCACAGCTTCATAATGACCCTCATTTGGTGTAGCCATGAACTGACAGACTAAGTTGATGGCATGTGTTAACTCTGGTCTAGTGAGGGTCAAGTACTGCAAAGCCCCAACTACACTGCGATAGGAGGTCCCGTCAATTTCTGAGGTCTTGGTCAGATGGAGATTATGGTTAACAGCTAATGGAGTGTTAACATGCTTAGAGTGAAGCATTTTTGTTTTTGTCAAAATTTCAATGGCATATTTAGCTTGAGTAAGGAAAATTCCACCATCATAAGGAATGACCTCAATACTGAGAAAATAGTGAAGTGGACCAAGATCCTTCATTGCAAATTCCATGGCCAGAGTCGCAATTAACTGGGAGAGAAGGAATTGATTATCACTAGTGATGATGATATCATCAACGTAGAGAAGTAAAACTATGGTGCCTTGGTTACAATGCTGGACAAACAAAGATGGGTCAGCCTGACTGCAGAAGAACCTAATCTGAAGCAAGTAAAAACTGAACCTAATGCTTGGTGCTTGTTATAACCCATATATAGCCTTTTTGAGAAGACAAACATGTGAAGGAGATGTGGTGTTAACAAACCCAGGAGGTTGCTCCTTATAAACGTTTTCCTTAAGAAAACCATGTAGAAATGCATTTTTCACGTCTAGTTGACGAATAGGCCAACCTTTAACCACAACAAGACTTAAAACAATTCGAATGGTAGTGGGTTTCATAACCGGACTAAATGTCTCAGCATAGTCAATCCCTTCCTTTTGGTTGTACCCTTTCGCCACCAATCGAGCCTTAAACCGATCAATAGACCCATCTGATTTCAACTTTGTTTTAAACACCCATTTTGAGCCCACAACATTCATATTATGAGTGCGGGGTACAAGGACCCAAGTTTGATTTCGAGTCAGGGCATCAATCTCTTCTTGCATTGCAAGCACCCAATTTGGACGAGTTAAAGCCTGCCGGACTGAGATTGGTTCAGCAAAGTCCTTGGTTGGAACTGGCAAAGCTGAATGCTGTTGAGCAGACTTAATAGTCTTGGGCGCAGGTGGGGTGGCATCGGCAAAGCATGTATAGTCCGATGATAAATATTTAGAGTTAGGCTTTAGAGTGCCATCCTGAGATCGTGTGGTCTTTGTGTGACCCAATTGGACAGGTGGTTGTGGCTCACTGTTTCCATGTGAATGAGGAAGTCCTGGCGGAGAACGCATGCTTGTGGTGGCGGTGCCCAGCACATTGTTTTCATGAAACACATATGGCATAGTAGTGTCTTCATGAGACATATGGGGCATAGTAGTGTCTTGTTGAGAATGAGGTGGCACAACAGTGCCCAACGTGGCGTCATTGGACAGTGCTGTAGTAGATATAGAAACAGGTGGTGTGATGTCAACAACAGCTGGAACGTGGCATGTGGGCTGGGGATTAGAAGTGGAATGTGATGCTGCCATTGGATCCACATTCTCGAGTTGACTAGTAACACCTTGTAGCATTGTGTCCCCATCTTGTAATTGCCGAGCAGGGGGTAATGTAGTACGTGTGGGGCTTATGGACGGCTGACAAGAAGCGTGAGCAGCTTGCACTACATCCCTTACAGAGGATAGAGGCGGATCCACCAAGCAAGGACATGTGCCATGGTGTGATTGCGTGAGTGCAGTCAACTTGTCCATAGTGTTGGTCTGCTCCCCCTGAATAGACGGTGAGTCATTATTCTCTGGATTTTGCCACTGATCAAACTCCTCATATGTGGTTACAGCATTGTGCCCCTGCGAAGTACTAAACAGAGAGCTAGGATCAGCATATGGGAAAACATGTTCATCAAATACAGCATGCCTGGATAGAAACACTTTCCTGGATGGGGGATGATAACACCTAAATCCTTTGTGAATGGTGCTATAACCAATGAATACACAAGGGTAGGATTTTGGTTCAAACTTGGATGATGTCCGATCTCAGAGATATGGAAAACATCTACACCCGAAAACTTTGAGAACAGAATAATCTGGATGCTTCTTGAACAGCCTGTGAAAAAGACTTTCCATTTGAATTGCTTGGGAGGGGAGTCGATTTATAAGAAATACTGCAGTTAGGAAGGCTTCAACCCATAGAAATCTAGGCAGTTTAGCATGAAACAACATTGTGAGACCCGTTTCGACTATGTGTCGATGCTTCCTCTCTGCAACACCATTTTGTTCTGGTGTACTAGGACAGGACACTTGTCTTTGGATTCCACATTGTTCTAAGTGCTCAATGAATTTAGCAGATTGAAACTCGCCACCTCCATCACTTTGGAAGATTTTTATTTTCCTTGAGAATTGATTTTCCACCAAATTTTGGAATTTTAGTAAGATAGGAAAAAATTCAGACTTCTTCCTAATTGGGTATAGCCAGGAAAATCTACTGAAATCATCCACAAAGACGACATAGTACTTCATCCCTTGGAAAGAGGAAACTGGTGCCGGCCCCCACAGATTACTATGGATCTTAGCAAGTGGTTCAGTTTCTATTTTATTTCGCAAAGTAAAAGACAACTTGCAGCTCTTGCCCAATTGGCAACTACTACATAATGTTGGAATTTTTTCCCATTTATTTACATCTATCACATGTTGAGAATTCAGAATCTTTAAGAAACTTGAGTTGGGATGACCCAACCTTTGATGCCATATGTCTTCCGTAGCTTTGCCAGATCTGACTGCTGAAAGAGCTATCTTAGCAGCTTTATTCAACGCATATAGGTTCCCATGTTTATGCCCCGAGGCCAGAGTCGTGCCCGTTGCTTTGTCCTTGATCACAAAATCTGAGTCAGTGAATTCACATGTGCATGCATTATCTTTTGCCAATTGTGAAACAGAAACAAGGTTTTTCTTCATTTGTGGAACTATAAGAACATCATTGAGTTTGATATTTCTATATTGCACACAATCCCCGATATGAGAGATATTTAAACAAGATCCATCCCCCACCATAATTTTGTCAGATCCAGCATAAGGTACTAAATTAGTAAGATTACCTGGATCATTAGTTATATGCGCACTGGCTCCCGTGTCCATGTAGAGTGTGGGGTCAACATCCTCAACGGCCAATGCTTGTGGTATATCATCATGGGCTTGATAAGCATAATCCCACCTATACCAACACTTTGTGGCAAAATGACCTCGACGGTCACATATTTGACAAATGAGTGGGGCTCTTGTGTTGGTGAACCCAGTTGGAGCAGCAGTAGAATTCTGAGTCACAGTTGCTGAATTTTTTGGAACACATGCAGTGGAATTTTGAGCTTGGTTGGGCTGTTGATTGTGACCAAAGGCACGATAGGTGGGGTTTGAAGGACTTTGCTGCCCATTGTAATTACTAGGTGTGAACCCATTTTGACTATTAGATATGTTGAAGCCACTGTTTTGGCTGGCTGGAACAAACCCACGGCCCTTAGAGTTAAACCCATTGCTAGAATTTCCTCTGCCTCGGCCACGGCCACGTCCACCATTTGGGCGATTCGCGTAGAAGGCCATGTTTGTGTCAATTTGCTGAGGTGCAAAATTCATACTTTGCACACGCAAATTATAACTTTGGGCTGCTGTAACAAATTGAGAATAGGATGGGAAGGGAGGTTTTGACAGCATAGAAGTGACTAGAACATTATACTTCTCCCCAAGCCCACGAGCCAAGTATATTACTTTGTCATCATCAGGTATGGGTTTGTGAATTGCAGCCAAGCCATCAACCACCTTCTTGAAAGATTTTAAATAGTTACATACAGACTGAGAACCAAGTCTCATGTCTTGTAGTTGCTGTTTCAACTGTACTTCTCGGTCCTTAGTGACTTGAAGAAGATTTTCTTCAAGTGCATTCCAGATATCTCAGGTTGTATTACAGCCAACTACATAATATAAAGCTTCTTCAGACAAAGTATCTGTCATCCAGCTTTTAAGAAGAAGATCACGATCTTTCCAAGATGTGAAGGCTGGATTTGGCACCGTCTCATCTTTATCATTGAGTATGACTTCAACTGGCGGAGCATTTTTGAGATGACCTTCAACTCCAAGACTTTGAGTTAATGGAAGGATTTGAGCCTTCCAAATGAGATAATTTGAAGAATTTAACTTCACTGATATGATACTAATCGGATGGTGAAGAGAGTTTAGAGAGAGTAGCAGCGAAGATTGTGAAGACGCCATTGTTTTTTTTTTTTTTCTTTTTGAAAGGAATGTAATGTCTGAATCACAAGACCAGCTTTGATACCATCTAAAATAAACAAGATTTAGAAGAATCAGACATTACATAAGATGAAGAAAATATAAAACCAGGCGTTCACTATCTTTTCACAGTGAATTGAACGCTGGTAGACTTATCTTTTATAGACTGGTTTTAGTACAAAAGATGGATTGATACAAATGCAACTGCTCCCATTTTATGCTCAACAGTAGAGTATAGGTGGCATAGAATATCAGGGAGGTTATTTCAACTGTTTCCATTTGACTGAGCACCTATTTGACTGAGCATTATCTGGATGATTCGGACCTGGGTTTGTGTTGGTTATGACTTGGCTTTGTTTTGACCCAATACCTTTATCAGCGCAATCACACAACACAATTGCAACTATGTCATAAGATCATGATATATATAGGAACATCTTCATCCAAAAAAAAAAATGTGCCATGATATGAAATCTTCTTTGGCATTTATTAAGATTTTAACATTTCTACTGCTAAATACATGTTTAGCACGCTCTTTCTTGTTTAAAAACCCATCAAAATCCTCCAAAATCAAATTATTATAATAAAAACCAAAAAAAAAAAAAAAAACACCTGTAAACGGGCATTCTAAGAATAATTAATTTGTGGGTGCTTGCTTTTTATCATGTGAAGTTTTTCTACAATATGCTGCCGGAAAACCTAATTTGTAGAGTCCGGATCTCTTGTTTCGCTGAAACAAGGAATATTATCTCTTTCAGCGCTAAATCGCTAAATTTTAAACGATTGGCATGATTTGATTGGCTGAATCATTATCTCTTTTGGCGAAACAAGGATCCCGACTCTAATTTGAAAGCATCTAGCTATTTTCCTGAGTTGCCAATAATTTAAGACAGTCAGAATCTCCTGTGTTTCTTAGAAAATCCAGGGAGATACGACAAAGATCCTTATATCCATTCACAGCCGAGCAGAGCCCTGCTTTTGAGATTTTACTTTTCAAACTGACTAGAGAAGGTTGCAAGAAGTTGCAGGGATGTTAATGTGCCGTGAAATGTTTCCCACCCGCGTGACGTGTTAGCGAGGGATTTAATGCGACCCGTTCCCTTCCCCGCGTGAAGTGTGTTGTGAGTGTGACTGTGTGAGCGACTCTTGACTTGTCTTCGTTGACTCGTAATGGCAGATAAAATGTTTCCTTTCTCCCAAATGAACGGTTCAAACCATAAGTTATCCAATCAGATGGAACCCACGGTCTCAAAAGTCGAATGATATAGTAGGAGTGGGACTGGCTCAAGTCAGGTTGAACCCGTTTTATTTAATTAATTTATTTTTTTTCTATATTTGCTACTTTTGGTCCAAGAGGTTTATTCAAAGGGTTTAGCTCTTCTAAGTTAAAGCTTATCTTATCCTAAGCTAAACAAGTATTGGTCCTATAAATCAAAGTCGATTATCGTTGTTTTCTCCAAAATCAAAATAAATCCAATAAAAAATGGATTTTCCAGTTACATCATGAAAAAAAAAAAATGTAATCAACTTTTATTTGTGGAACCAACACTATTCCAACTTAAAATAATGTAAACTTCAGTTTAAGAGAGCCCTGCTCTTACTTAAATTTGAAGAAGTAGGGATCAATCTTTGAGCATGTATGTGAAACTACAAAAAAAAGTATCAACACCCATCAACCACAAGTGTGCTGTGGGCAGGTTGAACCCGCACTTGCTCAAATAAATCCTTACCCATTTATCTCAAAATATCAAATCTAATCAACTCGGATCCTTAACGGTTCTAATCATTTTTAGTATGACAGGCCAATGGTCATGGATAAGTTGGGTTGGCAGGTTAAATGGCAACAAAATTTATCAGGTCGGTTTGTCAATCAAAACTTAACCCCAAAATAAAGAAAAGTGTCAACCCTAGCTAAGGATGCCAAAAACAGTTGGGTTTGGTACGGATCACATTAAACCAGACCTAACAGGTCTCATACCCAGCTGGGACTTCTGCTACACAGCTGGGTATCCACTGAGTCTCAGAACAATCTAGCAAGTTCATAGAAGGCACGCAGAAGTGATTTGGGCTTCATTTAGGTTGGTTTGGGTTGGGCTCAAGCTTGAATTTCGAACCGATGTGGAATTTAGGTCGGGTTCCGGATTGGGCTTTTTGGTTATATAGATGCTTAACACAAATATTATTCAATTGTAGTTGAGTCCACCATTAAGCTGATTCTATATGTAACATGGGCAGGCTAAAAAATAACGGAGCTCAAAATCATGTCTCTAAAATGTGATCAATCTGACTGTATGTCCCAATTTTGATTACAAACTCTAATCATGATAATCTCTAATATGACAATACTCTAGCATGCTTTCTTCATTTAAAGCCAATACACTGGAAAATCACTATAAGAGGAACCCTCCACTATTAGAATTCTCACATCTCCACCTAATGGGGATTACCTACTTGGCCACTTGTCATTTGCCACTCATCCAAAAGTGCCCTTAGATATAAGGATGGCAATGGGGCGGGTTTGAGGCGAGTTGGGCCAAATCCAAACCCACACCATCTCAAGTTTGTCTCATTCAAACCCAACCTGTCCCATGACGGGTCACTGGTATGTGATACCAAACCTGTTCCGTTTGGACGTGTAAGGTCAAAGGAAAAGAGCGCTAGAGTTCACGCACACAATCTGTTACACCATATGAATTTGTTTATACTTTTAGCAATAAACAAATATATAATATAAACCAAGTCCCCATTTAAACACGACCCATTGCCATCCCTACTTAGATCAATCTTGTTCGCATATTAGGGTAGAAAGCCCAAGCAGGACCAGACTCTGGTCTTTAAAACCGTAGCCCTTAAGAACTTAAGGACATCAACTGGATCACAGTATCAAAACAAAAACAAACGAAAAGAGTACAGATCTCCAATCCAATGCTTGGGAGTCCAGATCACCCGATTCTCTGGGTATCATTTGACTCCAAGGAATCACCAAAATGATGATTCTGAAATCAGGTTATCAGAACTCAATGTTTCGATTGTTTACAGTTATCTGATCTATGACTACCCAATTCATAGTAATAAGGATTTTTTTTTCCACCTGAGATGAACGCTTTCATATTTGACTAGGCAGCTCTCAGTTTGACACATTTCATACTTTGCTTATAAGGGGTTCATTAATTTTGAACTTTAGTTTGCACAATGATTTGAGTTAATGTACTTTCGTTGAGCCATCGCTGTTGCTAATTCAATATAGTATGTACGAACAGTTGATCTGTTCAGTTACACTTCATGGGAAAACAGAAACAGTATCAAGTCAACAGTTGAAACATTATAAACAAGGCAAATCCCAAGAGCAGATGACAACCCAGTAAGCTGAATCCATTTAGCAGCTTACCAGTGGCTCTGCATCCACTGTTGAAGCTTTGGAACAAACACAAACATTATGTCTAGAGACTGTATCAGGCAACAAGAATGTCATAAGAGAGGCAGCACCTATCTTGTGATTCAAGGAAGGTTCTAGTGGAAAGAATTAGTTTTATTAAGATAAGATGTGGGCCTCACGTAAGTGAACCCCACGAAATTGCAGCCACCAGCAGTCGGACTGGCTACCGGAGAATCCAACAGAGGCATGTTGGTCCATCGCTCCTCAAAGTTGGCAATGCAGTGCTTCCCGGCAACATTTGGCCGAAAGCTTGGCTGGATTTCCCGGGCCTCCAGTTTCTTCCAGTTGATTGGCTTAAACCACTTGTGGCGCTTTATCTCCTCACTGCCATTCAGTCCACTGCCAAGTCGCCTGCTTGCTTCTCTCTGCAAAAGCTGCGAGATAAAAAGAGAAATTTGATAAAGAAACAAGACACAGACAGCCTGACGCTGTAGGCATTTACTGTTAGTTTTATGGTCTCAATCTATTAAGATTGATGTAATAAATTGATTAATTTCTTTATTTATCAATATATTCATATTTTCATTTCATGAGATGAATGGTGTTTTATTACTTAAATGCACATAACCAATACAAATGATATACTGGCTCATGAGATGAACCGGAGTCCACAAGTGTATTAGATGTAACACATGTGTGTGGATGAGATCCACATATAGGAGACATGTGTCACAAATCTTATACTTAAATTGATTCACAACAGGTGATGAGATTGGGCATATCATCTGACAAGGTTGCGGTATTATGATCACTATGAGATAGTGTGATCTGTCTCGATCATCGGAATGTAAGATTCTGGATCATCATACCGGTATATTGGATGTATTGAAGGACCATGAGAAGCACCTTAGGAACACTGTCTTTACTTTAAGATCTGCTCTCATAATTCCCTAACAATAGGCTCTCAGTCCTGAGACATTGATGGGATCAAGTTTCTATCTATTCATTTGCTTTGAGTCACCAATGAGTGAGGCCAACTGTAGGTCAACACCTCGGTGTCTTACGTACTTGGTAGTAGGATTGTGGGAACATTTAATGGTCAAGATGGAATCTATCTCTATTATCCCCTTGTGTCAATTAATGGATTTATCATTGGTAAGTGTACACCCATCTCAATTAAGAGTTAATTGTATGGTACTGATGATCACTGTGATTAATTGGGTCTCAAAGATAATAAGATATGGATCTAAATTGGTGGGACAGTTTATCCAATTGATCCATGGATATTGATGGACGTGCCTACTTGTAGTGATAGGGAAGTTTAGGGTCTTCATGTAATTTATTCCTAAGACTGGAGTTCAATTGCATTTATTTAGTGAAGTTATTTGCAATTAACTGCGGGCCCGGATTGCATATGAGATGTGGGGTCGCGGTGTCCCAGTTGGAGCCAGCTATCTATGGAATCCCTAGTGGTCCCCACGTGTTAGTTTTATGGTCTCAATCCATTAAGATTGATGTAATAAATTGATTGATTTCTTTATTTATCAATATATTCATGCTTTCCTTTCATGAGATGAATGGTGTTTTATTACTTGTTTGCACATAACTAATACGAATGACATGATGGTTCATGAGATGAACCGGAGTCCATAAGTATCTAGATGCAATACATGTGTATGGATGAAATCTACATACGGGAGACATGTATAGCAAATCTTATACTTGAATATCTTCACAACCAGTGATGAGATTGGACATCTCATCTGACAAGGTTGCAGTACTTTGATTACTATGAGATAATGTGATTTGTCTCGATCATCAGAATGTAAGATTCTGGATCATAGTGCTAGTACATTGAATGTATTGAAGGACCATGAGAAGCACCTTATGATCACTGTCTTTACTTTAAGGCCTGCTCTCATAATTCCCTAGCAATAGGCTCTCAATCCTAAGACATTAATGAACTCAAGTTTCTATCTATTCATTTGCTTTGAGTCACCAATGAGTGAGGCCAATTGTAGGTCAACATCTCGGTGATTTGGGTACGTGGTAGTAGAGCTGTGGGAACATTCAATAGTCAAGATGAAATCTATCTTTAATATCCCCTTGTGCCAATTAATGGATTTATCATTGGTAAGTAAGTGTGCACCCATTCTGATTAAGAGTTAATTAGATCGGTACCAAATGATCATTATAATTAATTGGGGCTCAATGATAATAAGATATGGATCTAAGTTTGGAAGACAGGTCCAATTGATCCATGAATATTGATGGAGGGGCCTACTTGTGGGCATTGGGAAGTTTAGGGTCTTCATGTAATTTATTCCTAAGACTGGAGTTTAATTGCATTTATTTAGTGGAGTTATTTGCAATTAACTGCTGGCCCGGATTGCACATGAGATGTGGGGTCGCGGTGTCCCATTGGAGCCAGCTTTCTATGGAATCCCTAGTGGTCCCCATGCTAGCCCAAGATTGGATCTTTACTAATTCTATTTGAACTCAAAAATGAAAAACTATTATTTCTATTTGAAGTGAGACTTCTAATAGTGGTAATAGTAGGATTAATGAGTTATTAGTTATTATAGAAGTTGAACTTCTAATAATAAACAAAAGAGGAGTTGCTTAAAGCTATAAAGAGGAGAAGAGAGGTTGCCCTTGGACGTCCATGCATTATATCCCCCTAGGGATTCACGCCCAAGGCCCTTGTTGTGCAAGAGTTGCACATGCATCTTCTCCTCTTCCTCTTCTAGTTCTCTTCCGGTTTCCCTTGAGTTTCTAATTGGTTTTTCTCTTAGAGATCCCACCATCTTCCTTGAGAAAAGAGATCTGGTTCGAGTCATAGCGTGGAAGGCCAAGAGGTCTTGGAGATTCTGATTTGGTTTGTGAAAGTGTTTCATTATCAAAGAAAGAAATCAACTTCTCCGTTAGAGCACAACCGAGCTCCATAGGTATGATCTACTTGCTTGTATGTTGTGGATTTCGTGGTTGCTTGTATGCTGCTATTTCTATCTTCTAGATAGGGTTTATTACTGTATATGATCATGAGAAAGAGGACATGGATCCTGGATTGGATTTTGTAGCCTTTTGGATAGTTGATCCTTGAATCAAGTGGGTCAAAAGTTTTAAAAACCTATCCTAAAGGCCCACCTATTTCCAACACCACGCTAGCCCAAGATTAGATCATTACTAATTATATTTGAACTCTAAAAGGAAAGCTACTATATCTATTTGAAGTGAGACATCTAATAGTGGTAATAGTGGAAATAGATGGTTACTAATTATTAAGGAAGTTGGACTTCTAATAATAAAGAAAGAGAGGAATTGCTTGAAGCTATAAATATGAGAGCAAGAGAGCCTTGGACGTCCATGCATGCTCCTTTCTAGGGATTCACGACCAAGAGACTTTTGTGCAAGAGTTGCACTTCATTCTCTTCCTCTCTCTCTCTTTCTTCTAGTTCCCTTCTAGTTTCCTTAGAGATTCTAGTTAGTTTTCTCTTGGAGATTCCACCATCTCTATTGAGAAAAGAGATCTGAAGCAGGTCATAGCATGGAAGACGATTGAGTCTTGGAGATTCTGATTTGGTTTGTGAAAGTGTTTCATCATCAAAAAAAGAAATCAACTCTTCCATTAGAGCACAACCGAGCTCCATAGGTATGATCTACTTCATTGTATGTTGTGGATTTCGTGGTTGCTTGTATGCTGTTATTTCTATCTTTTAGATAGAGTTTTCTACTGTACATGATCATGAGAAAGAGGACATGGATCCTGGATTGGGTTTTGTAGCCTTCTGGATAGTTGATCCCTGAGTCAATTGGGTCAAAAGTTTTGAAAACCTATCCTAGAGGCTCACCTATTTCCAACATTTGCATTACATGGATCATATTGGACATGAAGTACATGCCCCTAAAGTGGCATCAGTACGTGCTGATTCCATTTGTTGTGCTAAGCTGCACAATGGGAACCATGCATCCTCACCAATCCAGAGTACATTTACCAATTTCGCATTTTGACCAATTCAGCCATTTTTCATTTCAGTTGGCAATAAATAAATCAAGATAAGACTTGATTAAATAATTGAACGGGGTAGGTTCATTTGATTCACTTTGCAGTTTGTATGATTTAGAGTATGAGTTCGACTCTTCTGAGTCAATGCTATAAATCCAACAATGTGGCCCACATCTAAACCCAAATTCCAGAAAATGGCTGTCCTATTAATCCATTTACTAAATTTCACTCTAACAAAAGCTAGCCCCCCACATCAGATTGATCATTGCGTAAAATGTGTGAATAAAATAAAACAAGACAAAACAAAATCCCGTACATTACAAGCGATCAATCTTGAGGGGCAACCTCCAATTGGAGTAAGATATGGACAAACATAGGGTTGCAGTAGGTGTGTTCATGGACTGGGTGAGGGGCAGGCTTGGATTCAGTGGTGGAGAGGCCGAAGCCCAGCCTGGCCCGAATGAGAGCCATCTTGCACAAAGTTTAAGAATTA
Source organism: Persea americana (assembly GCA_029852735.1). Classification (NCBI taxonomy): domain Eukaryota; kingdom Viridiplantae; phylum Streptophyta; class Magnoliopsida; order Laurales; family Lauraceae; genus Persea; species Persea americana. The sequence continues at coordinate 25,510,147 of CM056816.1, forward strand.
TTTTTTTTTTCTCTAGAGGGGCTTGAACACGCGAATTTGTGCACATGCAATGTCCCTACCAGCTTTAGCTACTACTTGGGACAGTTAATGCAAACCCTTTTTCCCCTATAAAGCCAATCATCCACTAAGACACTTTGAGATGGGCCAGGCTCGGCTAGGCGCTTATGGCCTAAGTTAGGCTAGGGCCGAGCCTGGGACTATGGTTTAAAAGTCGGGGCAGGCCTGGATATTGCTCAGATCAGCTCAACTAGGGCCCGTGAACACCCATAGGTCACGGTGCTTTTGAGCAACTTGGATTTCTTAGTTAGCATACTAAATTACAAATTGTTTGAATCGATAGTGAACTGAGAAACTTATGATCCAGGTATCAAAATCTAATGGGTCCACTGTGAATGGGGATGCCCCAAAGATCTTCCAGATTGGAAGCTACTAGCCCTTTGAACACTGTCCTGAAAAGTAGAGAACAAAATACACTGGATGATGCATGATGCATGCAGCTGGGACCCATGGGACCAAATGACCTAGAGCACCAAATTAGACCCATTTCAACAGAAAAGAAGAAGGGGAAGGAATTGCAGGCCATGGAAAATATGGAAACAAAGATAGGAAAAGCAGATTACCCCTTTCAATATTGAATGAGCTTCACTTGAAAGAAATGCAGGCAGCTTGATCTTGTCCTTTATTATTTTCTGCTGAATCTTCTCCCTGTTGCCACCTATGAAAGGTGGCTGCAAAAAAAAAAAAAAAAAAAAAAAAAAAAGAAGTTAGGGCTTACTCACTTCAAAATGTGAATTATTTTTTTAATCACAGAATAGTAGAACATGTTTAGACAATAACAACAGTTGTAGTAATTTTACCAAAAAAAAAAAAAGGAACAAAAGTTGCAGTATTATGACATTAAATTATTTAATATTCTAAAACTGATGTTTGTCTAAACAGCCAGATCAAGTACTTCAATATTTCATTTTTCATTTACAGTGAACACTACGATATTTCAGCTTGATGATAGAATTTTTCCATTTATTTTTGGTAGGTACCACTGACCAAATTTATTATTATTATTATTATTATATTTGAAATAAGGTACAAGTGTGGCAATATGTTTTATGCCACCTAACTTTTAAAAAGGACAAGTTAAGCAAAAGTTGCAAAAAAGATAACAGATTCATGATTCCATGATGCAGAATCACAAATGCGCACAACCCATGCCTAGAAGATCCTATAAATCAAAGTTATTAACTTAATGCTTACCCCTCTAATAAATGGAAGTTTTTTCAAACTCAAAGTTTGGTGCTATCTTGTGCACAATCTAGGCCCTTCTAGTATCAATGGTATCATCAAAGATCACTCGTCTTTGAGCATCCTTTCCTTTTTAGGCCCTTCCGGTTTCTGTTATGTGAATGAAGCAGAAATGATTTCTCTGAGAATGGGTCACTCCTTTTGTGGTATCCGGTGGGGATCGTGCTAAGCAATCCTGGAGACCGGCGAACACAGAAGAAGTTATAGATCTAGCTTTGAAGCTAAACATATCCTTTTCACATGTGAAAAGATCTGCCAATGATACCGATTGTCTTGCTAAAAGGGGAGTTGGGAGGCGGAACTTGGTCATCAACATGGTTTACTATTGTGGGGGAGGCTCATAGTGTATTACTTTCTAAGGCTAAAGTCTGCGGGCTTTTGGAGTGCTTTTGCGGTTGGTAAAGTGAAGGAAGTTATCACCTGCCTTCTGTCTGTTGATGATACTATCCTCTTTAACACGACGAGGTGGGGGAGGTTTTAGTTTTAAAAAGGATTCTTAAGTGCTTTGAACTCACTTCTGGGCTAATGATGATTCTCTCAAGAGCCTGTTGGTGGGTGCTGGGCCATCCAACGAAGAAATTCAGGCTTTTCACTGTAAGTCTGGTAAGTTACCATCGCTTTACCTAGGACTACCTATTTGGGCAAGAAAAATACAAAGATGTGTGGAATCCTGTGGTCGAAAATCTCAAGAGGAAATTTTCTATGTGGAAAAGGAATAAACTCTCTTTTGGCAGAAGAATTACCTTAATCAAAGCTACTCTCTCTAATTGGCCCGTCTACTATATCTCTTTGTTGTGAATGCTTAGCAGCAGTTAGAGAAAAGGTGGATCGTTTAAGGAGGGACTTCTTGTGTGCGGGCGTGTGTTATTGGGGGCGGGGGGGGGCGGGGGGGGCTTATGGTTGGGAAGTATTGACCATTTATTTATTCATTGTGAGTTCTCTCATTCCTTGTGGTGTAGTTTTCTAGTGAGGTGCGGTGTTTTATGGAGCAGCCCAAGGTCGTCGGTGGGGATGATTGAAGCGTGCATGTATTCTTAATTTTCTTGGGTGTGGATTGGTTCTTTCAAGACTTTTCCCTTTCGCTATTTTATGGTTGGTGTGGAACGAGAGGAATGATAGTTCTCAGAGGGTCCTTGTCATTTTTGGAAGACATTTCTTAGTTGGTGTTTTATGGAGCAGCCCAAGGTCGTCGGTGGGGATGATTGAAGCGTGCATGTATTCTTAATTTTCTTGGGTGTGGATTGGTTCTTTCAAGACTTTTCCCTTTCGCTATTTTATGGTTGGTGTGGAACGAGAGGAATGATAGTTCTCAGAGGGTCCTTGTCATTTTTGGAAGACATTTCTTAGTTGGTGGTGGTCTGAATTGCCAAATGGGCCTTTTTCAAGAGTGAATTTAATAATCTAAGGGTAGATAATGTGTTGCATAATTGGGAGGCTTCCTTGCTACGTGGTGCTAAGAAGGTAAATAATGTGTTGTTTTGGGTTCCTCCCTTTGTTAATGAGTTAAAGTTAAATGTGGATGGGGCAGCAAGGTCCAACGAGTATCAATGGGGAGCTCCATCAGAGTGAAGGAGTTGTTTGGCTATGTTTTCCAAGCATGTGGGGTGTATGGAGTCTAATGAGGTGGAGGTTTTAGCCATCTTACATGCGATTTGGATGTATGTCTCCTCATCTTTTCAATCTAACCTAGTGGTAGAAAGTGAGACTCTTAATGACATTTCATGGGTGACATCTTCAGTTGTGTTTCCTAGGAGATTTTGGTTTTATTTGAATGAGATCGGAGCTTTATCATCTTTGATGCAAGTGTCTTTTGTTCACATTGGGAGGGAGGCCAATGGTTTCGCAGCTTCGCTTGCTAAGCAAGGGGTGGATAGGACTTGTAATTCAGTAGCTTTCCCCATGTAGTTTATTGTTTTCGTCCATGTTATTTTTTGTTCTTTCTCTGTTCTTTCCATGGTATAATGCTCTTATACCTTCCGCCCCTTTCTTCAGTAGGGGCCTTTTGTTTTCTTCTGGTTTCCTTTAATACATTTCATCGTTACCAAAAAAAAGAAAAAAAAAAGGTTTTGAGCATTATGGGTGCTTCTTGTATGTATTTATTTATTTTGGATGTTTTTTTTTTTTCTGTTTTTTGCTTCTCAGTATATGCCTTTTACTCTACTTAGCTTTTGACAAAATTCAGGTACCATTCAAAAAAAAAATGCGATCATCATCATCATAATCATAATCATAGCAGCTTGGGGGATCTATCAGAGTAAGTTCTAATTTCTGACCAAATTGGTATGAAAATGGGGTTGTAGGGAACTGATGAAGGTGAGAAGATGAAAGTATTTATTGGTTAGCCATATTAGGTGTTTGCACATCCAACACAATGTAAGTATAGAAGCATAGCAAAATCATAAAGTACTCTCTTTCTTCCTTGGTTTAATCCATCCGTTTGGAAATAATACCAAAAGTATATTTAGACTCAAAATGCACACATGACATCATAATTCTTTTACCTTTAAAGCCTATCCATCTATCATGAACAGAGGAAAGATAAAACGTGCATGCTCAAGGACAACATGGTTTACAATGGTTGGAGACATAATAGCCCAGGTTAAGAAAAATTAAATTCACAATTTAACAGATGGAAACATGTGAACAGAACAACAAAAGAGCTGCTTTGATGGAATCAGTTATAAATGCTCTGACAAAGCCAAGAAAATAAAATACATTCAGCTGGATGTTGAAAAATAGAGAGTTCACAATTTAAAACATGTAGATTATCTATTTTGGTGAAAAATAGAGAGTTCACAATTCAAAACATGTTGAAGAACTGAGTACTTCGACATAGTGTAAGACCCCAACCCTAATTAATTGTAATTCTAATTAGTGTTAATTAATCTTACTTAGGTGTTAATTAAGTTGGTTTTAGTGTTAGTATAGTTTTTGAGTTGGTTCGGTTGCAATTAGACCGAGTTCTGAATTAGGAAGGGTAGTGTTGTCAATCGGCTATTAAGAGGGGTATTTTGGGTATTTTCAGAAATAGGTCAAATCTTGGCATGTTAAATAGCTTAAATTATTCTGAGGAACCTTCATGTTAAACTCATAGTCCTTTGATGTCCGAAAACCCTTTGTTTCACAATTTCTCACTTGAGACGTAACATAACCGTCATTTTCATAAAAGTTGAGTTTCTCTTCAAACCTCAGAATACGTAATTCTTGGGCTTGTTGGAAAGTAAATTTAATCTCAAGAAGCTTTCATTCTTGGGCCAGACCCATTCAACCCCTTTTCCTCATTCTCCTCCATTGTTCAAGCCCCAAACCAAACAAGACATCAGCTATCTGGCCACTACCTTTCCTCCCTCTTTTCTTCATCAAATCACGAATTTGATCTAGCCAAAATCCCCCCCATCACTCCATGACCATGGCCATATCCATTTCGTGCTCAGTAAATTGCATGTTAAACCATGGAATGCTAAACGGGAAACTTGGTAATGTGTTTTCGCAACCTTAGAAACATGCCTAGGACCCTTAGAAATGAGGCCAAGAAGAGAACTCCTGAATTCTAAACAGTTGAGGGGTAGTTTCACGGTTTGCTCTAGAACTAGGCGAAGGTTAGCCTAGTAGGCCAAACCGCCGAATGACCAACTTAACTATTCGGCGATTTGGCATGCCGAACCGCCGACTGAGAGAGGCACTCGGCAGCTGGTCAGGTCCAACTACCGATTGATAGAGCAATCGGTGGTTGGCCGCAACCAACAGTCAATTGACAAAGAAACCTCGTTTCACCCATGTTTTAGGATTTGGCTTTGGACTCCTATGTTCTGGGCCATCGTAGGCCATACTCCCTAACCCATTTGTGGACCAAAACCCCCGGTCTTGTGTATATTGATGTAGAACAAGTCACAAAAGAATTTCTAGAACAAGAAGATCACAAGAAGTCAAGCCGGAAGGTTAAATCCATAGTGTCGACTTCAAATGGCCATAACTTTTGATCAAGGTATCGTCACAGGGCCCATAACCATGCGTTTCGAATCTATCGACGAACTCTACGCTCTACAAAACCACCAAAGGCGTTGAAGTCATCAGAGGCCAAATTAGGCCGTTTCAAGGGTCAAAAGGAGTTTTCGTGCAAAGCTTACAATTTATAGTAAATTGACGTTTTGCGCATCTTATGGGGAATTTTAGTTCCTTTAAGTTTGAGACTTTGTGGAAGGTCTTAAAACATTATTGGGGATGGATGGTCAAGGGACTTTGATGTAATTTTGTATTTTTTTACTATTTTTAGTAATTTTTCTATTCAGGTAATTTAGGGTATTGGGACTCTATAAAAGTAATGTAATGCTTCTTTTTAAGGAATAACTAGCATAATAACCCATGCTGAGAGCAGATATGACCATTATTGCATTTGAAATATTCAGGAATTAATAAAATTCAAAGATTTTAGAAAGAAATTAAAAGAATAAGAAGGTTATGAGAGTACCTATTTATATAATCCAAGAGCTAGTGGTGGAAAGAGGATTGAGTAGAAAGGGAGTGGTAGAGTTTGGACTGAATTGGAGGTTTTGCAGTAAAAGAGAAGTGTGGGTGGTTATGAGTCGTTTTGATAATGAGATAAAGAAGGTAGTTGCATGAGTGGGTAAAGAAGATTCAAAACAGAATAACTTATGGTCAAAATCCCAACCGACAGTCAAAATTAAAGCCAAAAACTTCATCTTTAATATAGTATAATAGGAATTATAGTTTTGTTTAGGGTTTCCATATCTCTTCCTTGTGGAGTCAAGGTGTGGATATCGATTTAAAGACGGTGATCTTCATCCTTGGTCTGTTTCTTTTCATGCTTCCGCTACGCAACATATGTACCATAGACTCTAAAAGGGAATCCGAAAAACGATTTTTGGGTCAGGGGTGTTGCACCCGCACCCTATCAAGGGTGCGTAGCCGCCTGCACCTCCAATGAACTCAGCGTGGAGCTCGACCCGTGTGCCGCATGATTTATCACCAATAAGTACTATACTTAAGTTAGGATGTAAGCATAAACCCCGGACTCACCAATAAAGTTAAGTATGAGTAAGTGATGTTGAATTAACTACAATTAAGGGTTGTTCGGATGCATGTGTAGTACAATGTTACATCGTGGGTATGCAAGTGTGGGACCCTAGTTGTCAACCACCATTAGAGCACCAAGATAGAGATATGTTATGATAACTATGATCCCATGACGACAAGATGAATGGCATTGTACCTACATGTGAATGACAGCCCTGCTCTTAGGATTGGTAGAGTGTACTATCATGCATTACTTATTATTATTCCACATCATTGATATAAATGGACTTAAGAGACCTCTACTTTGAAGGATATTGACACTCTTCCGTGGTTATGGATTCGCTAAAGGATAGACGGGTATTACCAAGAGATCGAACCGCAATTCTTGGAGAATATAAACCCATAGAAGAAACCCCTATCCGTAGGCAATCCAGAGTCACATCAAGGAGTCTAAAATGTTCTAAATGAGTTTATCCTGTGGTGTGCATTCACGTGCCTTGCTTTCACCAATGGACTTGATAAGGCCCAAGGCATGGTCAATTGGTTGGTGTGGTTCGCATTCATGCAATGCACCCTCACAATTTTATTGGCTCCAACCCTCTTTTTCACCCATTTTGGGGCCAAGTCCAGCCTGTCAAAATGCTGCCCAATTTTAAAGTAGGTCATGTATCATGGAACTGGATTCCCTAACCCTCCAAAGCATATACATTCTAATACATACATGTTTATACCTAGTTTTATGGTCCACATGTTCATACTCATATGTTCACGCTATGTTTCATGTTTCACACTTATGCCCACGTGTTCATGAACGTCCATGCTCTACGCATTTATGTTTATTAGCTCATATAAGTATCGTGTTCCAAGTGTATGGCAATAATGTCCGTGGCCCCCTTGAAGAAGGGTAAATGGGTAGAGTCGACAGCCTACCAGTGCAGGAAGACGCCCACACATGGGCCTGGGTTTGCAGAGTCAACGGCGAACCCAGGATTTTCGCTTAGGTGGTGCACGCAATGGTCAAGTTAAGAAGTCAAATAAGAAAATAAATGTTTTTAAGGTATTATTAAGTAGTTTCTCCAATCTCATGGGTGCACATGCACCCACGTAGCAATACTTAGGTCCACCCCTGTGCGGAGTTACCACCATCCTATAATTTATCAAGCATGTCATGTTCATGTCTTGGGTGTAAGGTCCGTGGCTCCCCTATAAAAGGGCGAGTGGGTAGAGTGGAACAGCTTACCTACATAGGAAGGGGCCCGCACATGGGCCTAGGTATTCGGAGTTGCCTCCTTGGCGCACGGTTTACGCATGTCATACTCATGCATACGCATAGTCCTTTATTCATGATTCATGTTTCCATCATTTCTTTTGCATCATGTGCACTTGTATTGCACCGTGCATGTTATGATACTCATTCACATTGATTATTTGTGCTACTGTATAGTAGATATTCACATATGCTCATGCATTTGTACTTTACATTTAATACAGCATGTATTCGTGCAGGTTATATGTATTGTTAGCCTCACAAAGCATGTTTCTATAGCCAACTTATTCATATGGATTTGTAATTATGGACTGTTTACTTGCTAAAACTATTTCATAATTTGATGATGCTACTCTTGGTGATGTAGGTGTCGACTCCGCTACTGGTGAGCAAGAGATTGTAGAGGTCTTTTATATATACTTATACATTCACATTTATATACACATTTAGTGATGGGATTTTCGTATCCTCACCCGCGGATCTTAGGGAAATAAATGTTTTACTATACAAACCACCAAGGCTCGCGCCTCGAGATGCAGATCTTTGCGGTAAACAGGTTTGGGGGCGTGACACATAGCCAAGAAAAGAAATTGCATTCAGCAGGAAGGTAATCCGCCACTTATGCTCATAACAATTGAAACAAGTTAGCGGTTTTTGATATAAGAAGCTCTATAAAAGAAAACCAATGTGATGAAGTTCTCAAAATATTAGTCAATTCTCAAAGAAAAAATAAGTTCTGAAATACTGCAAAGTACAACAAAATATGATTTTGAAAAGAAGGATCTAAATCTAACCAGACAAATCTAATTTATTAAACTATCTATTTTAAGAAATATAAGCTTATAAAATTTAGAAGTTTCAACAGATCACCAGTGTATAAACCTCTGATAGATATAGACAAGTGAATCTGTGAGCCCCACTCAGGTTCATGCCAATCATCAGGGATTTGAGGGTCAGTAGCAGTGGTCAACAGGTTGGACCAAGAATCAGCCTGATTGGCCATCATGTCACATATATAAAGGGCAGATATCAAGGATGGAAAAGCGATAAAAGATTTAGGATGTAAAATCCAATGGTGGACATACTCCGGATGAGTATGGTGTTACCTAATCATTCACATATATGTATATAGTTCCACTTTCATTTTTAAATTATTCTATTTTTTGTAAGATTTTCTACATATATACTTGAGACCCAAACATTAAACATTTCCTGAAGAAAATTCTCATGACAAGAAATTGGCAGAAGCAAGATTTGTGAATTGAATTAATAGCATGTAAAATGAGATACAAAGGAAGATACACAAATGAAAAACTATTTGTTAAATAAATCAAAATTAGTAAACTAACCTTTCCAGTAAGCATTTCAAACAACAGGATCCCGACACTCCACCAGTCAGCAGCCTTGTCATGACCTTTCCCAAGAACAATTTCAGGTGACATGTATTCCACTGTTCCACACAAGGAGTTTGATCTTGTGTTCTCCTCAAATTGCTTTGCCAGGCCGAAATCAGTTAACATAGCCTAATTAAAATAAAGCAGCCTTAGGGTTGATAAAAGATTAATAATATAGAAGCAATAACATGATTATAACCATGAATATTAACACAATGGTAAGGCTGTCAATGGACCAGGTCCAGTCCTAATCCACATGAGCCCGAGTCTGATAACTGAGGTTTGGACTTTCCAACAGGCCCAACTTACTGGGCCAACCCACAGTTAGGATTCGGATCCCTTATCAGGCCAGACTAGGGGACCAGTCTCTAGGCCCATGAGACTCTAGTTATACAAAATGTTTTAAGATATACATACATGTGTATGTAAATGTGAATGTATATGTATACTTGTACATTTACAAAAATGTACATTATATAATACAAATTTTAGTCTTTTTATTTTGAATCGTGTAAAAAGAGCATTCTGACTGAAAATGGGGTACCTTGGCTTTATTCTCATTCGGGCGGGCAGTGATTGTACTAAGTATTCAGGACATTGAGAGGTGGGTGTGGGCCTCCCATATTATCAATCCTTATTGGGCCCAGACTTGGGCCCAAGCAGGTCCAGCTGGAATCTATCCCATTGACAGCCCTACAAATTGGCAATACAAAGGTCTGTCATGTTGCAATGTGTGCCCGCTAGTGTACACAGATATTTTCAGGTGAGCTCAACCGCAAATGCCTAAGATGAGCACGGCCCTTGTGATCAACCCAAATGGGACACTGTACACACCACCACCACCCCTGAATGTCCCAGATCCCATGTGTTTTACACCGATCTTAATGGCACTGAACTGTTGGATTGAAATAGGAAAAAGGAAATTGTTGCATTCTAAAACTTTTAAATTTGAGGCCAATAGATCAAGGGGTTTGGATGATCTGATGAACTTGAAATTTTGAACATAGGTGGGTCACATCCGGATCTTTCGACCCCCACCTTCCCATGACTTGACATGGTCCCAGGTGAGCCCCACACACACGCACACCCACACCCCACCCCCACCCCCACCCCCACCCACACCCACACTGATGCAAAGCGGGCTACCACTCCACCACTGGTCCCACTCTGATGCAAAGCAGGCTACCACTCCACCACTAGTCCCACCCAACATAGTTTTAAGGATACTTATTTTTTAGTAGCTCCCTAATTTTATTGTAATTAGGATTAGCATTCTGATTTATTTGGTTTCTTAGTTTGATTAATTATTAGATTGGATTTTCTTAGGCCCTAAGTTTACTTTGCCTAATTATATTGCATTGTAGAGATGATAATCTCAGATTTGGAATTGAATAAAATTGGGATTTTCCCTTGGAGAGGTTTTTCCTCGTGTTAGAATTCTTCGCAGAGATAATTTGAGGTGTCTTTGACACGTTCTTTGGCATTTACGCAAGCCCTAACCTTAGGGCATACATCAGTTGGTATCAGAGCAAAGATCTATATTGCTCCGATCTGTCTCCGATCACTGATCGGAGCCTACCCATCGTCCACCATCCATCCTTCCCTGACAAGCCCCACGACCACCACGATCCCATTCCATATCCGTTGCCGCCATTCCAATTCCTCACTCATTCCCGAACCTTCACCCCTACCACCCTCGTTGGCCATCACCCAACTTTCGCTGCCCAAACCGAAACCCAAAACGCAAAACCGCATCACCATCCCCAATTCCAATCCCAAGCAACAGATTGAAAACCCTAACCTGCCAAAAACCTAGAATCCTAACCACATCCACATTACCCAATCGCCCCTCCCAGCGAGACCCAACACCGAACAAAAAATAAAAAGAGATGAAGAGGAATCAGAAATAAGCAGAGAGAAAGGGATAGAGAAGTACCTGTCACCGGAGACGACGACACCTCACCGTGACTCCAACCGCGCCATCACCATTGCCGTGCCTCGCCAGTACCACGCGCCGGACACCACCAACGCCAACAGCTACCAAGCTCCCTTTCTCTTCTCGTCACCAGCAAAGCCAAGAAACAAAAGGGTGTATGCAAGCCCTTTTTCTCCTTTTTTGACACAAAGAATGAGGCGGGGAGAGGGATCACGTGCCAGGCTCAACGCATCTGTGGTTCGGCATGAGCTGGGCCGGATTTCCAGTTCGGGTCAGGTAAGATCAGGTCCGACCCGATCAATCAAGCCATCACAGCATAATCTGGTCAATAGTTACCTTTGACCAATAAACTACTCATACTGTTTTTGCGATATCGGAGCAATCGGAGGTCAGATTTCAGATTAGTTTTCGCCATCATGTTCGTGGAGAGCATATCTACACATTAGGTCAGTCAAAATCTTAAATTTTTCATTTAAAAAAAATGCCTCCTCCAACAACGATGAGGATTTGAGGGGAACCGTTGCAGAATTATCGGTAAATGTCAATCAACTTACTGCAATGATGGTTCAAATGCAAGTGAATCTTACAAGGATTGAAACCTGACTAACCAATTTGGAAACTAATCAGCGTGAGGATAATCATTGAGCTGATAGAGGACTTATTCGGAATCAAAGAGATCCACATGCAATAAATGTTGATCGAGATTTTGGTATTAAACTTGTGATTCCCGAATATGATGGAAAATTGAAACCGGATGAATTCATATATTGGTTAGTGTGTGTTGAAAATATTTTGCACACAAGCCAATGACAGATAGTCATAAAATTACACTAGTGGCAACTTGATTTCGCAATTATGCTGCGATATGGTGGGCCAAGTTTCAAAAGAAGAGAAGAAGCCAACAAATTGACCCTGTTAACACATGGACCAAGATGAAAAGTCTGTTGAAGCAAAAATCTCTTCCTGTCAATTACTCCAGAGATCTGCGTTCAAGTTTTCAAGATTTGAAACAAGGATCTAAGACAGTTATTGAGTATTCTAAAGAGTTCATGACAATGCAAGCTCGTTGTGGTTTGAATGAAGATGATGATGTATTAGTTGACAAATACTTTAATGGGCTTACACTCGACATACAACATATCCTTACATTCAAGCATTTTGATAATGTTGATGAGATTGTTCAGCATGCTATCAAGGCTGAGGGGATTGCAAATCATCAAGCCAAAAAATGTAATGCATCTACATGGTCTGCGCAAAAGACTCCATCAAAGTCGGATCTTAATCCAAATGCTAGTTTCTCAGAAAATTTTTCCTCTAAGTTTGAAGATCATAACAGATTCACATGTTTTCATTGTAAGCAAATGGGTCACCGTTCATTTGAATGTCCAAAAAGAATAAATTTAATGGAAGGTGCACAAGAAGAACCAGAACCACAGGTTGATCCTAAAAGCGAAGAATCAGAAAAAGTGGAGGAAATAGTAGCTGAAAAAGATGCTGAAATTCTCTTCGTACAACAAAAGTCTCATCCTGCTGTTGAGAAGAGATAGTTACAGAAAAATATTTTTCATTCCATAGGTACATTACATGGACATAAATGTACAGTTGTGATTGATGGAGGAAGTTGTGAAAATATCATCTCCCAATCCCTTGTTGCTTGCTTAAAGCCGACGGTTTACAAGCACAATCGTCCCTACTTTGTTAAATGGCTAATGACGGGTGATAAAGCGCAAGTGCGACATACATGTCAGGTTACTTTTGCAGTTCGCGATGATTATAAATATAGAATTTGGTGCGATGTGCTACCAATGGACAGTGGAGATAACCTATTGGGTCGCCCATGAATGTATGACAAGAATGGCACTCATGGGATGCACAACAACACGTATACATTCAAGCACGGTGGAAAGGAAGTTGCTCTCCATCCCAAGAAACCAGAATCACCAAAGAAGAAATAAAGGGCCCATGCTACAAAGGAAGTGCTTCACGTACACCAAGTCTATAGATGTAACATGAAAAAGACCCAAGTTCGAGGTTGAACTCTTTTTTCAACCTAGGGGGAATGATGCAGAGCAGGCTACCACTCCACCACTGGTCCCACCCAACATAGTTTTAAGGATATTTCTTTTTTAGTAGCTTCCTAATTTTATTGTAATTAGGATTAGCATTCTGATTTATTTGGTTCCCTAGTTTGATTAGGATAGTTTCTATTATTAGATTGGAATTTCTTAGGCCCTAAGTTTACTTTGCCTATTTATATTGCATTGTAGAGATAATAATCTCAGATTTGGAATTGAATAAAATTGGGATTTTCCCTTGGAGGGGTTTTTCCTCGCGTTAGAAATCTCTGTGGAGATAATTTGAGGTGTCTTTGACACGTGCTTCGGCATCTACGCAAGCCTTAACCCTAGGGCCTACATCACACACCCACACGCACACACACACCCAACACACACACACCCACACACCCACACGCACACCCACCCAACACAAACACACACACACAGACATATATATATATATATATATATATGGACAAGGCTCTCCTAAGTACGAGCTTAGGATAAAATTCCGTAAGCTCACGCTTGCGGGGCCCACCCTTAGCCCATCTAAATGGACCAAACACATAACCCCCTAGCACATGTCCACCAACTTTCGGTCAGATCCGAATTTACTGGACCGTTGGATTAACTGTATACCGATCCAAATAGACTGTTGACCATTAAACTTTTAGGGCCTAGATGGAGATGATATAAACCACAGTTGGGGCTAGTTTTTTGCAAAGAGGAGGGTCCCAGGGAGTCCTTGGAATCCCATCCCCACGCACTCACCATCCCCAGGTGGGCCCCACCACACACCTAAGCTTACCTTATCCTAAGCTTGAGCATAGGAGAGTTGGCCCACTGTGAGAACCCACTAGGCATGGGATAGAGGGGGACAGAAAAATCCAAGTGGGGCCAACCTACATATCAAATTTGAAGTCAATCTAATACCTCTGACCCCTTCATCCGTGGTCCACAAGTTTAACAGTTTTAAATCAAATAAGAAAAATCGACCCTCAATCCAACAGTCTAGTTCATCTGAATCCATGCAAATTCATGGGATTCGGTGCGTATAAGGGGGTTGTGAAAGTGTGGTCAATTTGGATGGGTCATAAGGTGGGCCCCATGGGCATCCCAAACTATGCAGACCATAAGGACCGTCCTTACAGGACCGGTTCCCTATATATATATTGTCGCAACCTCGGACCGGGGGCCCCGGGACCGCGACGGGGTGGTGTGGATAAAGAACCACCCCTTGATAATAATTATACGTTTAATTAATTTCCCACAGGTTTCCGCGGTGAGGATTCCACATTCACTCGTAGAACATTTATATAGGTGCGGAAGCGTGTAGCAAATCAAACTCTTAATCCAATCACATCAAATAAGACTGTTAATACACAGGTATGACATGATGTCAGAGTGAGCAATGATCTCAATAGCATTCCCAAAATATGAAATTAAAGTTTATACAAAAGATCAAGTTAAGTTAATATTCCCCAAAAATAATGGCCAACAAAGGCCAGTACAACCAAAGTAAAAATCAATAACATCCCCAAAATGTTCGCAGCTCAAAGCTAAACCCAATGTCTACATGACATTGTCAGCTTGCCACTCCACTAGACGTTGCGGTTCACCGACCGCCTCCTCTGGCTCCTCCTCAAGGGCAAAGACGGGAGCTGGACCTGAGTACCACAAAAATGGGTCAGACACGACGGCCTGGCAGGTGGGTGAATAGATATACCAAGAAAGAAATCAAAGCATATTATAGACATAACGAAAACTGTCATAAAACAGGATGCATAGTTCATTTAAAGTACAGATGCAATATAAATCATGCGGGGTATTCAAGGTACAGGAACTGACTAGATGGCAACCACACTAAAGCTAAATCCTCTCCATCACTAAGGTGATGAGAGCACATTCAGTGCATTGGGCTCGAACACACGAAGTGACGAGAACCAACATTATAAACATATATATATACATATAGCTAGGCAAGACCACGGCCGCGGAACCGGGTAACGGGACAGAACGGGATCCAAGTTGCAACTGGCGGGAGCACAGGGGGAGACCCAAGTCAGTTGATCAGACTGACAAGGATGTCCAAGCTTAGTGGTGCCGACTCATAGGTTACATGATAAATCAAAACATATACAAAACTATATCAAAATAAAACATACGGGCAGGCGGGGCATGGTGCTCGTAGGCACACATTTCATATCATTAACAGTTCAAGTATATACGGGCTGGCAGGACATATCGGGTGTACAAATCGGAATTTGAGAGAAAACCAGTAGAATCGGGTAATGATACATATAAACTAAATAAAACAATGCAATGAATCCTTATGTCATTAGGGACTATGTATTGGGGCGTCCATATTCAAACGACATGTATAAGGATCTTGTATGTCTAAATTACCCTTAGTATGGTACTCGAATGATAGAGGACATACTATGTTTCCTTATGCACGTTGATGAATATAAAAGTCTCAATACCTTCTCCGAAATGATGTTTCTTTCTATGTCAATCTCCTTATGTCATCCCCTGGGTCTTTCCAAGGTGGTAGGGCATCAGAACAACCCATCCAAACCTTTAAATACCAAAACTAAAACCAATAGAAAAGACTCAGGAATTCTGGGTGAAACTCGGTCACCTGTCGGTCAGGTGGCGGTTAGCCGCTGATGTGATCGGCGGTTAGCCGCTTGCTGACCGCGGGGCTGACCACGGTTCACCCTGCTAAAAAGTAGCATTCTGTGTTTCTAACCGCGCATCTCGGCTACCTGGCGGTCACTGGGTTTGGGATTGGCGGTTAGCCGCGAGCTGACCGCGCGGCTGACCGCGGTTCGCCTGTCAAAATGCAGCATTCTGTGTTTCTAACCGCATCTGGGTCGGCTAGCCGCCGGTCACCTGTCGGCTAGCCGCCGAGGTGACCGCCCGCTGACCGCCCAGCTGCGGGAACCACACATCAGGTGCAGATTTCAGTCAATTCATTCCCAAACCATTTCACCTCCATTCCAACCATTTTCTGATGTGGAATGGGTCTATTCCCTTCCATCTAACATTTAATCCTTTCCACCAACCACCATTCCCTCAATGCACTAATTCACCTACCAATCCAAATCTCATTCAATGCATGTACCATAACATTTAAGAAGCTTATAATAACCAAAATACACTTTGATGATGAATGCATGTATTCACATAAAACTAACTAAGAGATAAACCATGCACTAAATACATTTCCAAAAGCCTTATGCAACATCATGAACCAAGTGAAATAGGAATAGTAAAAATTCACATTTTCAACAAAGTAAGAACTAAATCAATCGAATCCATTCATCTACTTGCCTTGGTCTCCAAAGTATGCTAATCAAGCTCTAATCCACTATCAAGCTCAAAATCTACAATCTACACAAAAATCCCCAAAATACAACATTACAACCCTAGAATGTCAAAATCAAGAAATAGATGGAGATAACTTCCAATAATCAAGGTGAAGCACCTCCTAGGCTAGATGAACACACAATCAAGAGATGAGAAGAAGAACTTACATGGAAAGTCCTCTAATGGCAAGAGCTTGCTCAAAGGATAGCTTGGAATGGGACTCTCTCTCAAAAAAGGATATCAAGAGAAAGCTCTCATGGAGGGGAAGAAGACTACTACCTCCATTTTGCCTTTAGCAATAGATTTGAGAGAGATTGAGAGATGGAGGAGCAAGAAGCAATGGAAGTTGAAGAGAACCCTAGGCTGGCTGGGATTTCTTGTTCTCAAGGAAGTTGCAAGAAGAGGGGGAGAGGGAGAAGACTCCTCCTTATATAGAAAAAGGCTATGGGTCCCACAACTTAAAAGTCCAATCAAGCTAAAACATCGTTCTACGGGCTTCGGACGGATTCGACGAAGAAGGAAGAATTGATCGTCGAAATTTCTACTTTCCAAAAAGTGTATATTTTACGAGTTTCGGAGACATTGAAAATAGTGTCCAGATTTTGTGTAAAAAGACTGTTTTACCCCTATCAATGGCAAAGTAGGGTTTAGAGGTCTCGAATGGAAACGGAGCAAATACGAAAGTTGTAGGGAATCATAAAATACATTAGACGGAGCAAATTACCGATTTCCAGAATTACTAAATAAATCTCAAAACTAATCAAGACACACTATAAGGAACCCCCAAAGGGCCCCACTAGATCAAAAGAGTTCCCAAAATTATTCAAAGCTATAAAAAGCTATTCTAATCCAGATTTACTCAATTTCCACTAATCACACTTATATCTAAAACACGTCTTAATTAACACTAATCGGAAACTCTCGGGGCGGGGTCTTACATATATATATAGAGAGAGAGAGAGAATTTTTCAGGTAATCTCCTGTGCAAATAGACTAGATGCACAAGGGTTGTGAGCCAACCTCCTATGATCAATCCAAATGGGAAAACAAACACACACACACACACCCCTGCCCCAACCAAAAAAAAAAAAAAAAAAAACCAATCCATTGTTTTTTGACACCAATCTAAATGGGATTTGATTCTCTTGAGAGGCACAAATCAAGGGGTTAGGATTGTAACGATACAGGTCAGCTTGACCTAATGGGTCAGCCCACGACCCATGAATTGGGTCAGCCCACAAATCAAGTTAGTGTATGAGTTGTCAAATAGATTCTAGTTACTTTATTATGATCTGTAATCATGTAATTAGATCTTCTAAGTTAGGCAATACAATACCTATAATCATGTAATTAGATCTTCTAAGATTAGGCAATACTGTATTATATAAGGATGTCCATCATCAATACATCGATACAATTCTCTTGCAATTGTCTCTCTCTCCTATAAGGTTTTGTAATCTTTTGCATGGTTCTGTTTTGGTTCAAGAATATTTCACATGGTATCAGAGCCCTCGAGCACCGATCGTCTGTCCATTCCAGCATAAGAGAAGACCCGCGACAATTCTGATCATCTGTAAAAGCACTATATCGGCTGTGATCAAAGGTGGCCCACCTGTTGATCACCCACTGCCCAGAGAAATCCTCCCATCCTGGTCGACCATCACTCCTGGGAATTATACACATTTTTTTCCAGATTTTTTTATCATCTGAGGTAGGCCATTCTCTCTTATTTGTACTTCTCCGGTTTGAGCACATAGTTTTCATCACGATCGTCAAACTTTCTGGTCTCTCAAGCTTTTACCAAAATTCCACTTGGAGGAGCTTCGAATTTTTGATACAGAGATCACCGTGTGATCTGATCATACCCTTGATCATCCAGTGGGTCCACAGACACAATCTGTGCCCAGATTCAAGGTCGCCTGGACCATTATTTTTGGAATTTTTTTTCAGCCTGCTCCCTGTAGGCTGAAATCTGTCATTTGTTCATTCATTAGGACCCATAGCACTCCTCTGTGCTCAGATCAAGTCATCTGTCCTCTGATCTTTCAGCAGACTTGGACAATTTTCTGGGATTTTTTATATCTAACCATTTTCTGGGATTTTTTTCCGCTCTGGTTGGTACTTGTGACTGGATTTCTCCTCTTCAGTCTGTGACCACATTTATTTTCATGGCTTCTGATCGCACTACATCGGGCATTACTGTCATCCTTGATGGAACCAATTATTCCTATTGGTCCCATCTAATGCAAAATTTTCCCAAAGGACAAAAACTTTGGAAGTATATTGCTACGTAGGTCCCTCAACCAGATAGTAAGGATGTTAAGTTTGAGGAATGGGAAACTTCAGTCGGGAAGATCAATTCTTGGATTGCCAATTCGGTCATGCCATCTATTGGGAATCAAACTTATCCTAAGGATGCTTGGGATTATTTAGCCAAATTGTATACTCAATCTAATGCTGCTCGCCGGTATCAATTAGAATGGGAAATAAAAAATGCAGACCAAGGCAATGACTCCATTCATGATTTCTTTATCAAAATGACTGCTATATGGGATCAACTAGCTCTAATGGAACCCACTTTTACAACAACTGATGATGCTCATGCCTTTGAGGTATATGGGCAGCAAACTCGCCTGGTTCAGTTTCTTATGGCTCTCCGCCCTGATTTTGAACATGTTCGTGGTTTATTATTACATTGGTCCCCACTACCTTTTGTTGACACGGCACTCTCGGAACTCCTGGTAGAAGAACTGTAAGACCCCGCCCCAAGAGTTTCCTTTTTATTGTTAATTAAGACGTGTTCTAGCTATAAGTGAGATTAGAGGAAATGGATTAAATCTGGATTAGAATAGCTTTTTATAGCTTTGAATAATTTTGGGAACTCTTTTGATCTAGTGGGGCCCTTTGGGGGTTCCTTTTAGTGTGTCTTGATTAGTTTTGGGATTTATTTGATAATTCTGAAAATCTGTAATTTGCTCCGTTTAATGTATTTTATGATTCCCAACAACTTTCGTATTTGTTCCGTTCCCATTCGAGACCTCTAAACCCTACTTTGCCATTGATAGGGGTAAAACAGTCTTTTTACACAAAATCTGGACACTAATTTCAATGTCTCCGAAACTCGTAAAATATATACTTTTTGGAAAGTAGAAATTTCGACGACCAATTCTTCCTTCTTCGTCGAATCCGTCCGAAGCCCGTAGAACGATGTTTTAGCTCGATTGGACTTTTAAGTTGTGGGACCCATTGCCATTTTCTATATAAGGAGGAGTCCTTTTCTTCTTCCTCTTCTTGCAACTTCTTGAGAAAAAGAGGGAATTCCAGCCCAGCCTAGGGTTTTCTTCAAGCTATCTTGCTCCTTGCTTCTCCATCTCTCAATCTCTCTCAAATCTATTGCTAAAGGCAAAATGGAGGCATTGATCTTCTTCCCCTCCATGAGAGCTTCATCTTGATACCATTTGTGGAGAGAGCCTCCCATTCCAATCTACCTTTTGAGCAAACTATTGCCATTAGAGGACTCTTCATGTAAGTTCCTCTTCTCATCTCTTGGTTGTGTATTCTTCTAGCCATGGAGGTGCTTCACTTTGATTATTGGAAGCTATCTCCATCTATTTCTTGATTTTGACATTCTAGGGTTGTAATGAATGTATTTTGGGGATTTTTGTGTAGATTGTAGATTTTGAGCTTGATAGAAGGATTAGAGCTTGACTAGCATACTTGGAGACCAAGGCAAGTGGATGAATGGATTCGATTTGAATAAGTTCTTATTTTGTTGAAAATGTGGATTTCTATTATCCCTATTTCATTTGGTTCATTATGTTTCATAATGCTTTTGAAAATGTACTTATTGACATGGTTTTCCTCTTAGTTAGTCTTATGAGAATATATGCATTCATCATCAAAGTTTATTTTGGTCATTATAAACTTCTTAAATGATATTTGTACTTGCATTGAATGAGATTTGTATTGGTAGGAGAATTAAATACATTGATGGAATGGTGGTTGGTGCAAAGAATTAAATGTTAAATGGAAGGGAATAGACCCATTCCACGTTAGGAAATGGTTGGAATGGAGGTGAAATGGTTTGGGAAGGAAAGGGTTGAAATCTGCACCTGATGTGTAGTTCCCGCAGCTGGGCGGTCAGCGGGCGGTCACCTTGGCGGCTAGCCGACAGGTGACCGGCGGCTAGCCGACCCAGATGCGGTTAGAAACACAGAATGCTGTATTTTGACAGGCGAACCGCGGTCAGCTCGCGGCTAACCGCCAATCCAAAAACCATGTGACCGCTAGGTAGCCGAGATGCGCGGTTAGAAACACAGAATGCTATATTTTAGCAGGGTGAACCGCGGTCAGCCCTGCGGTCAGCCAGCGGCTAACCGCCGATCACCTCGGCGGCTAACCGCCGATCACCTCGGCGGCTAACCGCCAGCTGACCGACAGGTGACCAAGTTTCACCCAGAATTCCTGAGTCTTTTCTATTGGTTTCAGATAAGGTATTTAAAGGTTTGGATGGGTTGTTCTGATGCCCTACCATCTTGGAAAGACCCAGGGGATGACATAAGGAGATTGACACAGGAAGAGACACCATTTCGGAAAGGTATTGGGACTTTTAGATTCATCAACGTGCATAAGGAAACTTAGTATGTCCTCTATCATTCGAGTACCATACTAAGGGTAATATAGACATACAAGATCCTTATACATGTCGTTTGAATATGAATGCCCCAATATATAGTCCCTAATGATATAAGGTTTCATTGCATTGTTTTATTCAGATTTTATGTATAATTACCCGATCCTACTGGTTTTATCTCCAATTTCTGATTTATACGCCTGATATGTCCTGCCAGCCCCGTTTATGCATGAACAGATGGTAACATGAAATGTGTGCCTACGAGCACCATGCCCCGCCTACCCGAATGTTTTATACTGATATGTTTTGTATACGTTTGGATTTCTCATGTAACCTATGAGTCGGCACCACTAAGCTTGGACGTCCTTGTCAGTCTGATCAACTGACTTGGGCCTCCCCCTTGTGCTCCCGCCAGTTGCAACTTGGATCCTGTCCTGTCCCGTTACCCGGTTCCGCGGCCGTGGTCTTGCCTAGTTATATGTATATGTATCTGTATATAATGTTGGCTCTCGTCACTTCGTGTGCTCGAGCCCAATGCACTGAATGTGCTCTCATCACCTTAGTGATGGAGAGGATTTAGCTCTAGTGTGGTTGCAATCTAGTCAGTTCCTGTACCTTGAATACCCCACATGATTTATATTGCATCTGTACTTTAAATGAACCATGCATCTTGTTTTATGACAGTTTTCGTTACGTCTATGATATGCTTTGATTTCTTTCTTGGTATTATCTATTCACCCACCTGCCAAACCGTCGTGTCTGACCCATTTTTGTGGTACTCAGGTCCAGCTCCCGTTAGTGCCTTTGAGGAGGAGCCAGAGGGGGCGGTTGATGAACCGCAACGATTAGTGGAGTGGCAAGCTGACGATGTCATGTAGACATTCAGTTTAGCTTTGAGCTGCGAATATTTTGGGGAGATCATAGACTGATTCTTGATTTATACTTTTGGTTGTATTGGCCTTTGTTGGCCATTATTTTTTTGGGAATGTTAATTTAACTTGATCATTTGTTTAAACTTTAACTTCATTATTTTGGGAATGCTAATGAGATCATTGCTCACTCTGACATCATGTCATACTTGTGTATCATCAGTCTTATTTGACGAGAATGGATTAAGAGTTTGATTTGCTACACGCTTCCGCACCAATATAAATGTTCTATGAGTGTATGTGGAATCCTCACAGCGGAAACCTGTGGGAAATTAAGGAAATGTATAATCATTACTAAGGGTAGTTCATTATCCACAACACACTGTCGCGGTCCCGGGCCCCGATTCGGGGTCGCGACAAGAACAAACTCAGTTTTCTCTTACAAAGAAGAAACATGTGGAACCCACACATGTCCTGTCAACAAATGTTAGTACCCCTCAGAATGATCGCTCTTTTCCACTTGGTACCAATGACTTTTGCAATTATTGTAAGAAGAAAGGACACTAGAAACGGGACTGCCCAACCAGACCTCAAAGGCCAAACAACAAGAACAAACAATCTAGTCATCAGCCCAATCGTGGTCCCATGCAATCATATTCCCAGCGTTCCTATGTTGCCAATGTCACTGAAAATGATAATTTTCTACATCCGCAAATGGATCTTACCTCTCAGATCCAGGCTATAGTTGATAAGCGCATGCAACAGTTGTTTCTGGCTTCCTCCACTGGTTCTGCTTCTCCGATGGCCCCCACCCCCTCAGCCTCTGGTTCTGCCATGACGATATATGGTCCTTCAGGTACACATGATGCTACATGGATTTTTTATTCTAGTGCTTCTTATCATATGACAAATGATGTTTCCAAACTTCATAATTGTCATAATACTCCTGCTAACTCTATCACCATCCATACCGCAGATGCCACTCCTCTACCAGTCTCACTTATTGGCTCCATTTCAAATAAGTTGCTCTCTCTCGCTAATGTTTTGTGTGTTCCCTACCTCTCCATCAATTTAATCTCTGTTAGTCAACTGACCTCTTCTGGATTCCTTGTCTCATTTTCTTCCACTGGTTGTTCTGTGCAGGATCCGTGCACCGGGAGACAGATTGGAACCGGCCTTAGGTCAGGAGAACTTAACTATCTTCAATCGCTGCACCTTCCACCTTCAAGCTTCTCCCTTGTCGCCCATGTTTCCTCTGCATCTCCTTTTGCTCTTTGGCACTCTCGTTTAGGCCATTTATCTTTAAATAAAATGAAGCTTTTATTTAATAGTGGTGTTCTCGGAAACATTTCTATATCAGACATTTCTACTTGTTTTGGTTGCCACTTTGGTAAACAACATGCATTTCCTTATAATAAAATCACCTCCTTTACTACTGCTCCTTTTGCTTTGGTACATTCTAATGTTTGGGGACCTGCCTCTCAGCCAACGAAAGGCGGTTCCATTTATTATGTGTTGTTTATTGATGATTTCACAAGATATACATGGTTGTATTTGATGAAAAATCGTTGAGTTATATGCCATCTACACTGCTTTCTCTACCATGGTTTCCACTCAATTTGACACAAGAATTAAAATATTCAGGTCTGACTCTGGGGGAGAATACATGTCCCACAAATTTTGTTCTTACCTAGCTAGTCAAGGAACTCTAGCTCAATTATCCTATCCTGCCACACCACAACAGAATGGAGTGGCAGAACGGAAACACAGACATATCCTCGAGACTGTTAGATCCTTGATTCATTCCTTCCATGTTCCTCTGCAATTCTTCGGGGAAGCAATCCTCACTGCCACCTATCTGATTAACAGAACACCATCCACTGTCTTATCTGGTATATCTCCCTATGAAAAAATGTTCTCATGTAAACCTGATTTGTCCCATCTCAAAGTTTTTGGCTGCACTAGCTTTGTTCTATTGCATGATAATGAGCGAACCAAACTTGCACCAAAATCCACCATCTGTGTTTTTTTTAGGGTATGGCATTGAACAAAAAGGATATCAGTGCTATGATCCTAAAACCAATAAGTTACGAGTCTCTCGTAATGTCACCTTCCTGGAACATATAACTTTCTATACATTACCCATTGCATCCTCTTCTCCTGAGCAACCTCCGATCTATCCCCTTGACCCCTTTCCAGATCCATTTCCCTCCGATGCTCCTTCTCCTCCACCCCTACAGGTATATCATCGTCGGCCCAAACCTCCGTCTGCTCACTCGAAATCTGCAGCCCCACATCTTACTTCTGACCATGGGCCTATCTCATCTGCTCCAGATGTGCAGGATCCTCCTCAACCTTGAAGGTATCCCTTGCGCACCAAAATCGCTCCCTCCCAATTTGTCTTTGTTTGTACTGATCATTTTTCTCCATCGTATAAGTCCTTTCTTGCAGCAATTCATACCTTAGCAGAATCACAATCCTATAAAGAGGCCATTACTCACCCGCACTGGAGATCTGCCATAGCAAAAGAACTTGCGGCTCTGCAGAAAACTCAAACATGGGATCTTGTTCCTTTTCCCTCAGGGAAACGGGCTATTGGCTGCAAATGGATATTCAAGATCAAAACCAAATCTGATGGAACTGTTGATCGTTACAAGGCTCGCTTGGTTGCCAAAGGCTACACATAAGAATATGGGGTAGACTATGAGGAGACTTTTGCACCAGTTGCTAAGATGACAACTGTCCGGACCTTTATCTCCGTTGCCGCTGTTAGACGTTGGCCACTCTACCAGCTTGATGTCAAGAATGCATTTTTGAATGGATTTCTTCAGGAAGAAATCTATATGAATCCTCCTCCAGGTGTCACGAGACCTCCGCATTATGTCTGTCGTCTCAAACGTGCCTTGTTTGGACTCAAACAAGCCCCTTGTGCTTGGTTTGAATGGTTTAGCACCAGCATTATCAGCATTGGCTTTTCTCAGAGTGCTCATGACTCCGCTCTCTTCACTTGCTATTCGAGATCTGGATGTGTTTTCTTGTTACTCTATGTCGATGATATGATTATCACTGGCAATGATGCTCTTGGTATTCTATCCTTGAAGCGTTTTCTTCATCGACAGTTTGAGATGAAAGATTTGGGCCATCTTCGTTACTTTTTAGGCATTGAGGTTGCCTACTCTCCTCACGAATATCTTTTATCGCAAACAAAATACTGCAATGAAATTCTCCAATGAGCTGGACCCACAGATCGTAAACCTGTCTCTACTCCAATGGAACATAATCTAAAGCTTCGGACTACTGATGGAGAACTGCTTTCTGATCCAACTCATTATCGTGAGGTGGTTGGCAGCTTGGTATATCTTACTATTACCATACCAAATATTACCTATGCAGTACATGTGGTAAGCCAATTTGTTGCACAACCCACTCATCTTCACTGGGGTGTTGTCCTGCGCATATTGAGATACTTAAAAGGGAGTTCAAATCGCGCTCTCCTTCTTTCCTCCAGTCAGAATCTTACTCTCCATGGTTATTCTGATTCCGACTGGGCAGGAGATGTTAATGATCGGTGATCTACAACCGGTTTTTCCATTTTTCTTGGCTCTTCTCTCATATCTTGGAAGAGCAAGAAACAGGAAGTTGTCTCATGATTATCCACTGAAGCTGAATATTGTGCTGTGTCTCACACTACTACTGAAATTATTTGGCTTCGCTGGTAACTTTAGGATTTAGGAGTTCTAGTTCCTAAATCTACCTCTCTTTACAGACAGTGAAAGTGCACGGAAACTAGCCACAAATGATGTCTTCCATGAACGATCCAAACATCTTGAAGTTGACTGTCACTTTATTCGTCAACATATTCGGAGTGGTACTATTAAACTCATCCAGATTTCATCAACTGCTCAAATTGCAGATTTTTTCACCAAAAGCCACTCCACTTCTCAGTTTTCGAAGCTAGCTTCCAAGCTTTCAATAGTCACATTCTCCCATCCAAAGCTTGAGAGGGGGTGTAAAGATACAGGTCAGCTTGACCTAACGGGTCAGCCCACGACCCATGAATTCGGTCAGCCCACAAATCAAGTTAGTGTATGAGTTGTCAAATAGATTCTAATTACCTTATTATGATCAGTAATCATGTAATTAGATCTTCTAAGTTAGGCAATACAATACCTATAATCATGTAATTAGATCTTCTAAGATTAAGCAATACTGTATTATATAAGGATGTCCATCATCAATACATCGATACAATTCTCTTGCAACTGTCTCTCTCTCCTATATGGTTCTGTAATCTTTTGCATGGTTCTGTTTTGGTTCAAGAATATTTCACAAGGATGATCTGATGGACCTGAGATTTTGCACACAGGTAGGTCACATATCACATTCAGATCTTTCGATCCCCACCTTCCCATATATTTATAGGGGCCCACAAGGGTGTGAGCAAATTTCTTTCTATATATAGGGAAATATTATATATATGTACATGGAGAGAGAGAGAGAGAGAGAGAGAGAGAGAGAGAGAGAGAGAGAGAGAGAGAAAATCTTACATGCCCATCAGCATCAAGAAGGATATTCTCAGGTTTGAGATCCCTATGCATTATACCATTTGCATGGAGGTGGGAAACAGCAGAAACAATCTCAGCAGTATACACACGTGCTAGATCCTCTCTGAAACAAATGTCAGATGTCAATACTCACCAAAAGTAAAACTTTAAAGTGGTCACATTCAGGTCAGGTCCGGCCCAGACCAGTCCAGATCCGGGTGTGGGTCCTAATCCTAGAATCAATATTGGACCTAGAACCAGTTAGATTTAATTAGGTATGCATTGGATTCAACCAATATAACATAGGATACAAATATCATCAAAATGTATTGCAATTGGGTATAAACTTGAGCCAGACCTGCTATTAGTCATGTATGTTCGAGATGTAGACCTGACTCATTGACAGGCATATAAAATAACGTCTTCATGACTAGGAAAGGAAGTACCTGAAAAGGCCATGATGATAAAGCTGGAAAAACAGGTGTCCTCCATTAACAAATTCCAGCACCAGATACAGTCTGTACTTCGTCTGCAACAAAAATTAAAAAACACAGACGCTCAAGTAATCCACAAGCCATAAAAAAACCTAAAATCTCAGCTCTGTTTCTTTTCTTGTAGGTTGAAGAGTTAACAGTGAAACAGCATTGCTCTATTAGTCAATGTAAAGGAAATATTATTTATAACACTAGTGTGCTCATTCAGATGGACGATATCGTGAGAAAATTTATTGAGATGTGCTTTTGAGGTAATAAGTTAGTGACTTATTTGTATATTTCTCTGAGTAGAAGTAATTGAACCATATCCATTATCGAGGGAGCAAATTCCCCATGCATTACAGATGCTCACAAGTTACTTGAAATGTGGAACTATTTCATCATACACCAAATCATTCATTCATAATTATTAGATTAGAAATATAGTAGTACACATTCAACTATTCATGGGCAGTCAATCGGTGAAATTTTAGCAGAGCCAAAAAAGTATCAGGAAATAGAGGTAACATCTTACATTAGAAATGAGCTCAAAAAAAATTTTAATAAATAAATAAAAGAACTCTGTTCCACCAAGTCTCCATATTCACTACTATAACTTTCACCAGCAGAAACAAGAGTGAAAAGTTTAGAACTTGTGACAGACAATGCAAATTGTTACCTGGAAAGAATATCTGACCTGAACAATAAAAGGGTGATCGATTTTTGTTAAAATGTCTCTCTCAGCCTTCATGTATATAGCATGATTCTTCTCCATAATCTTATCCTTCCGCATGACTTTCATTGCATATATTTCTATTGTACCTTTCTTCCTTACTTGGAACACTTTTCCAAAAGCACCTTGACCAACAACCTTCATAATTTCAAAATCTTCTAATCCTACACTTTGACTCTTCACAAATTGAGGGTTACCAATGTCAAGGGGCTTTTCACCAGCATCAACTACAGATTCGTCCTCAACTTTTGCTAGTTTCTCTCCATTAACACCCTCAATAAGCCTTAAGGAACTCTCCTTCTCATGCAAGGTAAGCTTGCTAATCCTCAAGGGTTGGCTAACACAAGTTGTGGGCCCCACCAGTGAATGTGATCGGTTATGTATGACCACTGGTTCAGCATAAACCACGTCATTTGAATCCAATACTGGACCAGAACTTCCTGAATCCTGACTAACGTCTCCTGCAGCTTGAACAGGTAAGGGACCAAATACATCAGAAAAATCAAACTCGGCATGCTCTGAAGGTACAACATCAGGCGGTTCCACAAGAACAAACAACTTTTTCTGGAAGGACTTGCATGTCTCTGTCCCGGTAAAGCTAGATATTTGAGAAGAAACCATCTTGCTTATGGTAATATGGAAAACGTGCACAACAAAGGATGAGTCACTGCTACAACTGGCACCCTCCAAAAGCACTTGAGATGCAAATCGATGATGAAGGATTTCTAACAATGGCCTTTCGCAACTGGAAGTTGTCGTAGGCAACCAGAGCTCCCAGGAATCCTGGAAGGAGGCTACCCAAAACCCAGAAGTTGTTCTTGTTTCCCAATTTGCAGGAAACAGCAGATGTCACTGTACTTCTTGAACTCAATAAGATCATGTAATTAAAGCTGTGTGGCAGAGGAAGAAATAACAATAGATGAGTGTCTATAGGTAGAACTGGAAACTAAGTAATCAGTGATCCATAATTTTAGCTGCACAAATAACTTTGTTTGCTTCAAAAAAGTTAGAAACCCAACAAAGAAAGATAAATATAGGGGAAAAATGACAAAAAAAATTGGAAGGGACATTTGTTTCTGTGCTTCAGCACCTGCTCAGAATGTTTCGACTGATCAGACAGGAATAGAACAAAGCTGTCGATTAAGCAATGGATGCACCACAGTTTACTATGATGGCTGCACAGTTTGAGTTTTTCAAGTTTACTTCTCCATGAGGAATATTTAAGTGAGCCAGTTGCAAAACTGGATGTGGAGCATGTAAAGTCTGACTAGCCAAGGCAGAAAGCAGAAGTCCAATCTACTTAACAACCAAACCCCCCCCCAAACCCCCACCCCCCGCGCGCTGTGGAACGGAACGCCATTTGAATTTAAATCCCACATATGCGTAGCCACACAATACATGCCTGCCCACACGACCTAGGGAAACAATGCATCCCCGTGTTTTTAACTCAAGACCTGGGATGGCTCTAGTACCATGTAAAGTCTAACTACCCTATATTTCACAAATGCTTAAGGCGTTAGGAAGTGGAAGACCAATCTACTTAATAAAGCCACATGTAGGGGGGCGGGGGAAGGGGGAATTGGAAGGTCACATCACGAATTAAAGGGGAATGGGATGAAGGAATCTTTTTAATTACTGATACTGTTCATTGCTGGATGACATAATGATTAAGCTAGATATTAGGAAATGTGCTCGTCAGCTGAAAGAATATAAACAGTATTGTCAAGGAAGAATATCATACAATCATACAATGGCTCATGGAGTTAGCAAGCTTTTGTGGTTGAAAACTTTGCTGACAAAACTAAAAGCATGGTATCTTTTCAAAGGGAAGCTTCATTGTGACTATATGGTTGAGTTTCACATTTCTTCTAACCATTAGCATACGAAGACAGGCGGAACTTGATGTTGCTAGAGATAATCACTTGGGAAGAGTAACAAAAGAAAACCATCTAACAGATTCCTCAATCAGCAGGATCAATTGAGATCAACTTTAGAGTACATATGGTAGAAGCCCAGCATGGTTGATAGTCATTCTCTAACCCGGTAAGTGCAGAAAGAAGTGCACATATTTGAAATAATAGTGGATAAAAGGGCTGGTTATAGTTAAGTGGAAATTAATTAGTTATGGTAACAATTCAAGTGATTAGGTAATATGGAAGTGCTTCACACTGATGTCCTTTTCTCATCTATCTCAGCTCTTTTCTTTCTTTCTCTTATTTCCTTTCTCTATTTCTCAAAGCTCCCAATCTCACATCCATTTAGAATTTTCAACCAATGGTTTTATTCCAGTTAGATGGGTCCACATTCAATAGGCTCCACTATGAACGAAAATCAATTACTGCATGGTGGTCTGTTAGGAATCCAGATGTACTACAGCCTAAGAGGGGCTGCCCCAAAATGGGATTGTAAATCATGGGTTAGTTCCATGCGAAACCCATTGGCTAACTTAAGGCCCATCTGGTCCAATTCTTTACCAAAGGAGGCCCACTGGGCCCACCCTGTTGAGAGCAGAAATCAATAAAGATTTCCCCTAGAGTCTTACAAAAAGTAAATCTAAAGAGATTTAACTTTGTCATGGGCCAGCTTAACGCCCATTTGGCCCAATCCTTTTGTAACACCCCATCCCTTAACCCATTTTAATTATAGTTAATTGCTTGATTAGTTAGTAAGCGCGTTTAGAGTCTTAGCGAGTCGGGTTGGACGTGTGGATCACGCGTGTGAAGGCTCGCGCGAGTTAGAGCTCGTTTGGGTACAGTAGGGGGGTGGTTTGCAATTTCGGGAAGTTTTCAGGGGTTTTTATGAGATTATGAGTTTTGTGAGTTTGGGTGCCTCGGTTAGGTCTCGGCATTTCATGAACTTTAGTCTTCAGTCACGTTTCGATTCGATGCGTCAAAGAAGCCCAAAAATCATCCCTAGTGAAACCAAGGACTAAACCCAAATTATCCAATAACCTAACCTAATATAACCTAGCGCATCTCTCGCCTTCATCTCCTCTCATTTCACTATTCCTTTTCTCCAAACTCCACCCTCTCACTGCCTCCTCACTGCCGACGGTCACCGGAGCTCCAACGTCGCCGGCAAGGCTTCTAATCTTCTTCCCCAAGCTCTCAAGACCTCACTCATCTCTTTTGCCAAGCTTTTCACTCAATACCCTTGGATAGGTAAGCTCCTAAAGCTTGTAAGCTTAGTGAATCTTCCTCCTTTGGTTTAGAAATGGATTTAGTAGCTCAACCCCTTCCTTTGCATTTCATTAGTAGTGAGATTTTGGGTTTGGAAGCCATTTGCACAACTTTGAGCTCAAAAGAGGATTTTCTCCAATTTTCTCTTGGGTTTTTTATTTGAGCTCTTCATCAAGGCAAGTTAATTTATATAATTATGTTGGATATGTTGTTTCTCCTTGACTTGATGATTGGTGATGTTTAGATGACCTCCTGCTCATTTTAGTTTATTTGATGACAACAGGATAATTAGGCTTTAATGGATGGAAGGGATTTAATGAAATGGATTGGAACTATTTTGGAGGGATTGGAGGAGATTGGATGTTGTATGTGCAGAGGGCAAGGCCCTACTTTTGTTGTCTGCAGGTGTGGATCATAAGGGAAGGAATTTTCCCCAAACCTTTAACTGGGCGGTTAGCCGAAATTGGTTTCGGCTAGCCGTGAATGTCCTGTGCGGCTAACCGCGAGGTAACCGTGGAGATTCTGCCTCTAGCTTTTTGGCACACGGTTAGCTCACGGTCAGCACGTGGCTAGCCGACCTGCTATTCGGTGACCAGGCGATTACGTGGCAGTCGCTTTTCCAAAGAGCATCATTTCGGGCCTTTGCACAGGCGGTTACCTGGCGGTCACCCCCGCAGCTAGCCGAATTGGTCGGTTAACCGCTAGTACTGTTTTTCCAGTTTGAATCCTTTTGGAAAGGGGATTTCTCAGACTTAGTTTGGATGGACTTTGGCTGCCCTTTTGAGGACTCATTTGACTATACATGAGGACGTTTTGAGCCGACATTCCTCACAGTTATTCCGGTCGTGTCAGGTTTCAATTCATCTCAATCTTGAACGGTATGGGACAACGGGATACCCTCCTTTATATCTATGCACGAAGATGCTTCGTCCGGGTATTGCGAACCTTGTCTTTTTTTGTAGACTGAGTAGGGTTGTACGAGACTTCTGGAATAACAATTGACTTAGGATCTGATTGTTTATTGCCTCTGATTCTGAATGGTACTGTCCGCCGTACTTCTCCACATGCAATGTCTATGTTCTTTAGCTTCGTTCACTTTGTTTTATTTTGGGATCACTTGAAGGACTTGAAGGATGGACTTAGGATCCCCTTTAATGTTCCGTTTGTTATGAGGTTTGTTTGAAGTGTTGAGACCAGGCGGCTTTGATTGTAAGGCATGAAGAGAGCTACTATTAAGGTTTGAAGTCTGTTGGAAGTCTGATTTGATTTGAAGCAAAGTAGTTTCTCTATTGTTTGGTGAATTTTGTTCGCACAAGAAAGCCTAGTCCCTCACTGATGTTTGTTTAGGACTTTTATGTGTCAGGCACCACAGCTGTTAACGTTCAACACAGCTGGGGCACCACCTGTGTAAGGACTTTGAATTTAGAACCTTGAGGCAAGATTGGGCCAGAGCTCACGGGGCCCGAGCCGCATGAGCCGAAGAGGACCGTCTGCAGATCGGGTTGGTGAAATGGACACCGATAGATGCAAATGGGGTATCGCTCTGAACATTCTGATTGAAGGGGTATGATCCCAAACTATTTATATCTCCACCACAACTCAATGTGAGTAGGGAGGACAATGACACTATATCGTGGTAATTGTTAAAGTTGCTTGGACCAAGCCTGAAGCATTACAGAAGCATACGAAGCATACAAGAGAGAGAGAGAGAGAGAAGTTGCAAGAGATTTTCTTTATTGATTGAATGGACGAATGATACATTTATACACTGTAGCCTAGATTAGTGGATCTCATTAGAGATCTGAGTACATGATTACAGGCTTAACTAAAGAAACTGATATCTATTTAATCTATTGACAACTCATACATGGGCTGACCCAATATATGGATTGCTAACCCATTAGGTTGAGCTGACCGGTTGGCCTATTTCTTTACAGTAATTAGCATATGTGGATCGCCTATTTGGATAGAATTATGTTAGCTTGTTATTGAATCCGATGCTTTGCATTCTTATGATCTTGTCTACTTGTCTACTCTGATTCGTTCTGCATATCCATTGATTTATATATATATTGCTTGCCGACCTTCGTGTCTGATGTTACTACTCTTGGTGCATAGGTACCAAACCCTTCTACCTAGAGGAGGAGGAGACAGCAGAGGCGATTCAGACGAATCAGTCTAATGACCCACTAGACTACAGCATGGACAGCACTGTGTAGCCGTAATGACCCCGTACCGAGAGCCTTCACGGCGTTTCTGGATTAGCTCTATCTTTTGGTTTCTATTATCTTTTGGTTAGGCCCAGTTTTAGCGTGGCCTTCTTTTTATAAATAATACTTTTGTTAACTGTCCGAAACTTCAACTTTAGTTAATATATTTCAGTATTTACTCTTAACTATACAATTTTCAGATACCTTTTGTATTTATAAAGCTTCCACTAATTGTTATTGTATTCAAGGAAATGTTTATACCTCACAGCAATCTTCGATCCAGATGGAACATGATTAGGGCCAAGTTACATTTGATTTATGTTGGAAAATTTTTAAATTGGCCCTAATCTCACGTATAACCCCAGTTCCACTCTTGTGGGCGTGACACCTTTACCAAAGGAGGTCCATTGGGCCCACCCCATTGAGAGAATAATCAATAAAAAGGTTTACCTAGAGTCTTATCAAGGATAAATCTATAAGAGATTTAACTTTGTCTTATCTTGGTAAATTAAGAATAAATCCATAGAGATATTTTCTTTTCTCTAAAACCACTTAAAATTTCCTTTAAGTCACACATGGGCCTCTTCTCTTCAAAAAAAAAAAAAAAAAAAAAAAAAAAATCATACAACCATGGATATTAAATCTTATTTTTAGTTTTTTCATTTTCTTTCCTTTCACAGTTTCTGTTTATTATCTTTTCATTTTACGAGCCTGTTAATTAAACAATTTCCTTGTATCTTCATTCGTTTTCTTTGTTTCCTAGAACCAAAACATATCAGGAGAGAGCCAAACCAAATTTGGAACTCATGAAATTGAAAGGTTGGGCACACAAGAACATGATTAAACCCTTAAAAAGAATACACAACTATTTAAAAAAAAAAAAAAAAGGGTTCCAGCTTTGATTGTCTCAAAAATCAAAACAACGTCATGATGCCAGAAACTTGCAGAAAAACATAGAATTACAATGAAGCATATAAAAACAAATCCTTCTCACTCAAGCGTATTCGCATGATAAAAAACACATACGAAACACAATTCCAACAATTCTAGAACCGGAAATTCTCGAAATAGAATACCAAAACACCCAAGACAGAGATAGAGATTGAAAACAAAAACGAAGATGAAAAGATGGAGAGATTTAGAACCTTTTGGGAGATTGCCGCAGCAGGAATGGGTTTCCCGGGAGAGCGTTTTCTCGGATTTTCTTCCGCGTCGCGTCGCCTCCTTTTTCATTAATTGAGCCAGCGTGGGTGTCGATGATTCTTTGAACACGTGCAATACGTGGCACGTTTGGATTGGCGTAGAGGTCACGCATGCAGTTAGTGGATGGGTGGTTTAGGGCATGTGGAATTGGAATATGCTTTGACTCTTGCTTTGGCGCTTAAAGGCCCCAATTATAGGATTTTGACGATGACGTTCCATCGTCTTCCTAAAACGTGGCTTTTACAGGCATATTTATTTATACGTATGGGTGCTCATGGCCCGAGCCAGAATGTTTTTGGACGGGCTTGGGTTATGAGATATAAAGCTCCAAGCCTAGCCCAATTGACTAAATGGGAGGGCTCAGGCCAGACGTCAGCTCAGCCCATGAGCAACTTTACACGTAGGTGTTGCAAAATCTGATTGAACCCACTAACTGAAAGCGCAAGCTAGACCTATGCAAGTCCTAGGAGTCTAAACTTAATTAACAGCTTTAGTCCAATTAATCATGTCGCGACCCCGGACCGGGGGATCCGTGACCGCGACGGGGGTGGCGTAGATGATGAACCACCCCTTGTACTAATTGTACGTTACGTTAATTTCCCACAGGTTTCCGCGGTGAGGATTCCTCATACACTCATAGAACATTTATATTGGTGCGGAAGCGTGTAGCAAATCAAACTCTTTATCCATTCACATCAAATAAGACTGTTAATACACAGGTATGACATGATGTCAGAGTGAGCAATGATCTCATTAGCATTCCCAAAATAATGAGTTAAAGTTTAACAAAAGAACAAGTTAATTAACATTTCCCCAAAAATAAAGGCCAACAAAGGCCAATACAACCCAAAAGTATAAAACAATATCATTCTCAAAATTCCCAAAATGTTCGCAGCTCCGAGCTAAACCGAATGTCTACAAGACATCGTCAGCTTGCCACTCTACTAGACGTTGCGGTTCACCGACCGCCTCCTCTGGCTCCTCCTCAAGGGCAAAGACGGGAGCTGGACCTGAGTACCACAAAAATGGGTCAGACACGACGGTCTGGCAGGTGGGTGAATAGATAAACCAAGAAAGAAATCAAAGTATATCATAGATATAATGAAAACTGTCATAAAACAGGATGCATAGTTCATTTAAAGTACAGATGCAATACAAATCATGCGGGATATTCAAGGTATAAGAACTGACTAGGTGGCAACCACACTAAAGCTACATCCTCTCTATCACTAAAGTGATGAGAGCACATTGCGTGCATTGGGCTCAATCACACGAAGTGACGAGAACCAATATTATAAACATATACATATACATATAGCTAGACGGGACCACGGTCGCGAACCGGGTAACGGGACAGTACGGGATCCAAGTTGCAACTGGCGGGAGCACAGGGGGAGACCCAAGTCAGTTGATCAGACTGACAAGGATGTCCAAGCTTAGTGGTGCCGACTCATAGGTTACATGATAAATCAAAACATATACAAAACTATATCAATATAAAACATACGGGCAGGCGGGACATGGTGCTCGAAGGCACACAGTTCATATTATTTTCCGTACATGCATAAACGGGGCTGGGGAAACATATCGGTGTATAAATCGGAATCTGAGACAAAACCATTAAGATCGGGTAATTATATATATAATTTTGAGTAAAACAAAGCAATAATTCCTAATATCATTAGGGACTAAATATTGAGGCTTCCATATTCAAGCAACATGCATAGGGATCTTGTATGTCCATATTACCCTTAATATGGTACTCGAATGATAGAGGACATACTAAGTTTCCTTATGCGCGTTGATGAATCTAAAAGTCCCAATACCTTTTCCGAAATGGTGTTTCTATCCATGTCAATCTCCTTATGTCATCCCCTGGGTCTTTCCAAGGTGGTAGGGCATCAGAACAACCCATCCAAACCTTTAAATACCATAACTGAAACCAATAGAAAAGACTCAGGAATTCTGGGTTAAACTCGGTCACCTGTCGGTCAGGTGGCGGTTAGCCGCCGAGGTGATCGGCGGTTAGCCGCTGGCTGACCGCGGAGCTGACCGCGGTTCACCCTGCTAAAATGTAGCATTCTGTGTTTCTAACCGTATCTGGGTCGGCTAGCCGCCGGTCACCTGTCGGCTAGCCGCCAGGGTGACCGCCCGCTGACCGCCCAGCTACGGGAACTACACATCAGGTGCAGATTTCAGTGATTTGTCTCCCAAACCATTTCACCTTCATTCCAACCATTTTCTGATGTGGAATGGGTCCAATCCCTTCCATTTAACATTTACTCCCTTCCACCAACTACCATTCCACCAATGCATTTATTTCCCCTACCAATCCAAATTCATTCAATGCAAGTACACTACCATTTAAGAAGCTTATAATGACCCAAAATAAACTTTGATGAATGCATGCATATATTCTCATAAAACTAAACAAGAGAAAACTATGACAATAAATACATTTCTAAACATTATGGAACATAATAAATCAAATGACATATGAATAGTAAAAATCCACATTTTTGACAAAGTAAGAACTTATTCAAATTAAATCCATTCATCCACTTGCCTTGGTCTCCAAGAATGCTAATCAAGCTCTAATCCACTATCCAGCTCAAATCTACAATCTATACACAAAATCCCCAAAATACAATCATTACAAGCCCTAAAATGGCAAAACTATGAAATAGAAAGGGATAACTTCCAATAATGGAAATGAAGCATCCTCAAGACTAGAAGAATCCAAATCTAAGAGATGAGAAGAAGGACTTACATGAAGAGTCCTCTAGTAGCAAGAGTTGGCTCAAGAGATAGCTTGGAATGGGACTCTCTCTCACAAAAGGATATCAATAGGAAGCTCTCATGGAGGGGAAGAAGACTACTACCTCCATTTTGCCTTTAGCAATAGATTTGAGAGAGATTGAGAGATGGAGGAGCAATGAGCAAAGAAGAAGAAGAAACACTCTAGGGCTGGCTGGGATTTCTGGTTCTCAAGAAATTGCAAGAAGAGGAAGAGAGGGAAAAGACTCCTCCTTATATAGAAAATGGCATTGGGTCCCACAACTTAAAAGTTCAATCGAGCTAAAACATCGTTCTACGGGCTTCGGACGGATTCGACGAAGAAGGAAGAATTGATCGTCGAAATTTCTACTTTCCAAGAAGTATATATTTTACTAGATTCGGAGACATTGAAAATTGTGTCCAGATTTTGTGTAAAAAGACTGTTTTACCCCTATCAATGGCGAAGTAGGGTTTAGAGGTCTCGAATGGAAACGTAGCAAATACGAAAGTTGTCGGGGATCATAAAATACATTCAACGGAGCAATTTATCGATTTCCAGAATTAACAAATAAACCCCAAACTAATCAAGACACACTAAAAAGGAACCCCCAAAGGGCCCCACTAGATCAAAAGAGTTCCCAAAATTATTCCAAGCTATAAAAAGCTATTCTAATCAGATTTAACCCATTTCCACTAATCTCACTTATAGC
The DNA here is from genome assembly GCA_029852735.1 of Persea americana. NCBI lineage: Eukaryota > Viridiplantae > Streptophyta > Magnoliopsida > Laurales > Lauraceae > Persea > Persea americana. The sequence goes on from CM056816.1 coordinate 25,547,838, forward strand.
TAAAACACGTCTTAATTAACACTAAGCGGAAACTCTCGGGGCGGGGTCTTACATCCTCCACCCCTTAGGGCATTTGGTCCACCAAATGAAATAAAATAACTAACCTCGGGTAGTAGATGCGGATATTTCTTCTGAACTTGATCCCGTAATTCCCACGTTGCCTCTTCAGGTCCGTGATTTTCCCAGAGCACTTTCACCCATTGTATAGTCCTTGTCCTCAGTTCTTGTTCCTTCGTATCGATGATCTGAATGGGCTTCTCGACGTAGGTGGCATCTTCTCTGATCTCTAATGGTTCATGACGTAGTACATGTGACGGGTCGGGGACGTACTTCTTCAACATAGACACATGGAACACATTGTGTACGCCGGAAAGCTCAGGTGGTAAGGCCAATCTATAAGCCACGTCACCAATCTTGCTCACAATATCATAGGGTCCAATGTATCTCCGAGATAACTTGCCTCTCTGACCGAATCTCAGAGTTCCTCTAGTAGGTGACACCTTCAAGAAAACCTTATCTCCTTCCTTAAAATGTAAGTCCCTTCGATGAGAGTCTGCATAACTCTTCTGTCTACTCCGGGCTACTTTTAGACGTTCTTGGATCAACTTGACTTTGTCGCTGGTTTCACTCACCATAGTCGGTCCATGAAAACTGCGAATACCTACTTCTTCCCAACAAACTGGAGTTCTACACCTCCTACCATACAATGCCTCAAAAGGCGCCATCCCGATGCTCGAATGATAACTGTTGTTGTAGGCGAATTCGCAAAGCGGTAGGGTCTCATCCCATTGAGTCTTGAAATCTAGTACACACGCTCGAAGCATATCTTCAAGGGTCTGAATTGTCCTTTCCGACTGACCATCTGTTTGTGGGTGATACGCTGTGCTGAACTGAAGCTTGGTTCCCATAGACTCATGCAAAGTCTTCCAGAATCTCGAGACAAATCTGCTATCTCTATCTGAAGTAATGGAGACTGGCTGTCCATGACGGCTGACAATCTCGTTGACAAATAACTCTGCGAGAGGTAACATATGCATCTTCTCTCCGGTCTTCATGGGAATAAAATGCGCTGATTTGGTGAGACGGTCCACGATGACCCATATGGAGTTGTTCCCTTTTCTGGTCCTTGGCAATCCCGAGATGAAATCCATTGTGATATGTTCCCACTTCCATTCTGGGATCTCTAATGGCTGCAATAACCCTGGAGGTCTCTGATGCTCTGCCTTCACCAACTGACACGTCATACATCGTGAAACGAAAGCCGCTATTTCCCTCTTCATGTTGTTCCACCAAAATCTGCCTTTCAAGTTCTGATACATCTTCGTGCTACCCGGATGCATAGAGTACTTCGTACTGTGCGCCTCTGTCATAATATCATTCTTCAAATCTTCAATGTTGGGCACGCATAGACGATCACGATAGAATAAGACTCCATCCACAATACGAAAGTCAGGACGTTCTGCTATATGCTCTACAATCTTGGCCAACTCTGGATCTTGCAATTGGTTGTCCTTGATCTTCCGAATGAACGAGGGTTCAGACACTGACATGTTGGCTAACATTACTCCTTCGCTTAGGGGCTGAAAATCTACCCCCAACTCTTCAAATTGCTGAAAGAAGCACGTAACTCTTAAACTTGCCACACTTGCTGACTTCCTACTCAAGGCGTCGGCTACTACATTTGCCTTTCCCGGGTGGTACTTGATCGGAAAATCGTAATCTTTGATGTATTCCATCCATCTTCTTTGTCTCATATTCAATTCCTTCTGTGAGAACAAGTATTGTAGGCTGCGGTGATCGGAGTGGACTTCGAATTTCTCTCCGTAGAGGTAATGTCTCCACATCTTTAGCGCAAAAACGACCGCCGCTAATTCCAGATCATGCGTCGCGTAGTTCTTCTCGTGGTCCTTCAACTGCCGGGATCCATACGCAACGACTTTTCTATCTTGCATCAATACACAACCGAGTCCTATATTCGAAGCATCTGTGAAAATGGTGTAACCTCCGCTCCCGGATGGTAAAGTGAGGACGGGTGCCGAAGTTAATCTCTTTTTCAGCTCTTGGAAGCTGGCCTCGCATTGGTCTGTCCACACATAAGGTGCGTTCTTCTTGGTCAACTTTGTCAATGAAGCTGCAATCGACGAAAATCCCTGCACAAATCTTCGATAGTAACCCGCCAATCCAAGAAAACTTCTGATTTCCGACGCGTTCTTCGGTCTTTCCCACTTCACAACTGCATCTATTTTGGCTGGGTCCACTGATAATCCTTCTTTGGAAATGATATGACCTAAAAATGCGACTTCTTCAAGCCAAAAATCGCACTTAGTGAGCTTCGCATACAATTGGTTATCTCTTAGGAGTTGCAATGCTATCCTCAAATGCTCTTCATGTTCTTCTCTAGACTTAGAGTACACCAAAATGTCATCAATAAATACCACTGTGAATTGGTCTAAGTACTCCGCAAATATCTTGTTCATCAAAGCCATGAATACTGCTGGTGCATTCGTCAGTCCAAATGGCATCACTAGAAACTCATAGTGTCCATATCTCGTCCGGAACGCCGTCTTCGATACATCTGAATCTCTAACTCTCAGCTGATGATAACCGGATCTTAGATCGATCTTCGAAAAGAAAGCAGCACCTTGCAATTGGTCAAACAATTCATCTATCCTTGGTAATGGATACTTGTTCTTGATGGTAGCTTGGTTCAATTTCCGGTAATCAATGCACATTCTCATGGAACCGTCTTTCTTCTTGACGAATAACACTGGAGCTCCCCAAGGTGAGACGCTCGGTCTAATGAAACCTTTATCCAACAATTCTTGCAACTGAATCTTCAACTCTCCTAATTCAGCTGGAGCCATCCTGTATGGTGCGATAGATATCGGAGCGGTCCCTGGTAACAACTCAATGGTGAAGTCAATCTCCCTAACCGGTGGTAAACCTGGGATTTCTTCTGGAAAAACGTCTGGGAATTCGCAAACAATTGGGATCTCCTCCACCCCTTGGGACCGTTTATCCTCCGTGATAAACGCTAAGTAGCATTCACATCCACTTCTCACTAGTCTATCAGCCTTCAATGCTGAGACGAATCTTGGACAAGAATTCCTCTTCTCCCCGTGGAACAATACGCCTGCCGGGGTCTCCTCTAATTTGAACGTGAGGGTCTTATGGAAACAGTCCATCGTAGCATGGTACCCTGCTAACCAATCCATTCCTAGAATGACATCAAAGTCAAACATCTCCAACAAAATGAGATTCGCCGGTAACACCACATCTCCTATCTTAACAGCACATCTAGGATAATACTTCCTACACACAACTTGTTTGCCTACGGGGGTGGACACCGTCAATACATACTCGAGTTCTCTAGCAGGCATATCAATCAACTTAGAAAATTTTGGAGATAAGAAGGAGTGCGTAGAGCCAGGGTCAAACAAAACTTTAGCTTCAAATCCACAAACTAGGAGTGTACCTTCCACCACGTTATCTGCCGCCTCTGCATCAGCTTGGTTAATTGCATACACTTGTCCTCGCTGTTGAGGCCTGTTCTGAGCCTGTTGCTGCCTTCCTTGCTGTGCATTCCTATTCTGCTGAGGACGCTGATTCTGATTCTGTCCTTGCTGACGAGCTTGATGCTGCTGTGGAGGCCTATATTGTTGTTGTGGAGCCTGCTGCTGGAGTGGCCTGGGCTGGTTCTGAACAGCTAAGGCATTCTGAGGTGGTGCCTGGCGCTGCGTTCCTTGTTGCTGCTGATTCTGTCTATTGTTGCCTTGCCCAGCTTGCCTTGGGCAGTCCTTAAGCTGGTGTGCCATGGATCCACATCTGAAACATGCTCCCGTAATCGTACGGCATTGAGCACTCTCATGGTTCTTACCACAATGAACGCAAACTAGAGCATTCTGCACGTTTTGTTCCTGCCTCGGTCGCTTGTTCTGATGATTCCTTGGTTGGTGGTTCTGTTGGTGAGCTGGTGCCTTTCCTTGGATCTTGAGGATCTTGTTGTTCAGGTTCTCGAATTTGTAGGCCCTTCTCACAGCCTCTTCAAAAGTAATAGGTGGTACAACACCTGTGGCATCCCTTTCAATGATCGGGTTGAGTCCTTCGAGGAACCGCGTTATCTTCTTCTCCACAGTGTCAATCAACTCGGGGGCATAACGAGACAACCTCTCAAACTTCGTGAGGTACTCTTGCACAGTTGTGTTGCCTTGTACGAGCTGCTGGAATTCGATTGCCTTCTGCCTCTTCACATGCGTCGGTACATATTTGTCACTGAATTGCCTCTTGAAACTTGCCCAAGCGTCTGCATCTGCTATGGTCCTATACTCAGCTTTGATTGTTTTCCACCATATGTCCGCTAGGCCGGTGAACATGGAAGCGGTGAGTTGCACTCGCTCTCTACCGGTACATCTGAATATCTCGAAGATGTTCTCTGTCTGCTCCAACCAGTCGTCTGCAGCTAGTGGGTTCTCATGCCCAGTGAACTCCTTGGGACCCCTCTTCCTAAACTTCTCGTACAACGCGTTGGGATCCTGTTCTCTATTGTTGATAACGATCTGAGTGCCTGGAGGTTGCGCTGGTGCCGGTTCAGGTCTCCTTTCCAGCACCTCTAACAATTGCCTTTGCATCATGGCCATCTCCCTAGCATGTTCTTCATCCTTCCTGGCCATTTGTTCTTGCATTCTTGCTTGATTTTCATTGGCTTGACGTTGCTGGTCAAGCATAGCTTGCATCATCTGTTGGAATTGATTCTGCATGTTGGGATCCGGAGTACCGTTTCCTAGTGGCCCGGTGTGCTCACTATTGCTTGCGGTGGGATTGTCGGTTACGGGTCTTTTTCGAGGTGGCATATCACTGTAAAACAAATTGTTAGCACATAAAGTCATATAAGGGTCACACATTGCTCACACGAGTCTAACTAACGAAAAGTCTAACAAGAAGTCTAACGGATCCTCGCCACGTCCTTAGGATTTCTAGTTTCTTTTAATTGCCTGAAACACGTCTCGCTCTGATACCAGCCTGTCGCGACCCCGGACCGGGGGATCCGTGACCGCGACGGGGGTGGCGTAGATGATGAACCACCCCTTGTACTAATTGTACGTTACGTTAATTTCCCACAGGTTTCCGCGGTGAGGATTCCTCATACACTCATAGAACATTTATATTGGTGCGGAAGCGTGTAGCAAATCAAACTCTTTATCCATTCACATCAAATAAGACTGTTAATACACAGGTATGACATGATGTCAGAGTGAGCAATGATCTCATTAGCATTCCCAAAATAATGAGTTAAAGTTTAACAAAAGAACAAGTTAATTAACATTTCCCCAAAAATAAAGGCCAACAAAGGCCAATACAACCCAAAAGTATAAAACAATATCATTCTCAAAATTCCCAAAATGTTCGCAGCTCCGAGCTAAACCGAATGTCTACAAGACATCGTCAGCTTGCCACTCTACTAGACGTTGCGGTTCACCGACCGCCTCCTCTGGCTCCTCCTCAAGGGCAAAGACGGGAGCTGGACCTGAGTACCACAAAAATGGGTCAGACACGACGGTCTGGCAGGTGGGTGAATAGATAAACCAAGAAAGAAATCAAAGTATATCATAGATATAATGAAAACTGTCATAAAACAGGATGCATAGTTCATTTAAAGTACAGATGCAATACAAATCATGCGGGATATTCAAGGTATAAGAACTGACTAGGTGGCAACCACACTAAAGCTACATCCTCTCTATCACTAAAGTGATGAGAGCACATTGCGTGCATTGGGCTCAATCACACGAAGTGACGAGAACCAATATTATAAACATATACATATACATATAGCTAGACGGGACCACGGTCGCGAACCGGGTAACGGGACAGTACGGGATCCAAGTTGCAACTGGCGGGAGCACAGGGGGAGACCCAAGTCAGTTGATCAGACTGACAAGGATGTCCAAGCTTAGTGGTGCCGACTCATAGGTTACATGATAAATCAAAACATATACAAAACTATATCAATATAAAACATACGGGCAGGCGGGACATGGTGCTCGAAGGCACACAGTTCATATTATTTTCCGTACATGCATAAACGGGGCTGGGGAAACATATCGGTGTATAAATCGGAATCTGAGACAAAACCATTAAGATCGGGTAATTATATATATAATTTTGAGTAAAACAAAGCAATAATTCCTAATATCATTAGGGACTAAATATTGAGGCTTCCATATTCAAGCAACATGCATAGGGATCTTGTATGTCCATATTACCCTTAATATGGTACTCGAATGATAGAGGACATACTAAGTTTCCTTATGCGCGTTGATGAATCTAAAAGTCCCAATACCTTTTCCGAAATGGTGTTTCTATCCATGTCAATCTCCTTATGTCATCCCCTGGGTCTTTCCAAGGTGGTAGGGCATCAGAACAACCCATCCAAACCTTTAAATACCATAACTGAAACCAATAGAAAAGACTCAGGAATTCTGGGTTAAACTCGGTCACCTGTCGGTCAGGTGGCGGTTAGCCGCCGAGGTGATCGGCGGTTAGCCGCTGGCTGACCGCGGAGCTGACCGCGGTTCACCCTGCTAAAATGTAGCATTCTGTGTTTCTAACCGTATCTGGGTCGGCTAGCCGCCGGTCACCTGTCGGCTAGCCGCCAGGGTGACCGCCCGCTGACCGCCCAGCTACGGGAACTACACATCAGGTGCAGATTTCAGTGATTTGTCTCCCAAACCATTTCACCTTCATTCCAACCATTTTCTGATGTGGAATGGGTCCAATCCCTTCCATTTAACATTTACTCCCTTCCACCAACTACCATTCCACCAATGCATTTATTTCCCCTACCAATCCAAATTCATTCAATGCAAGTACACTACCATTTAAGAAGCTTATAATGACCCAAAATAAACTTTGATGAATGCATGCATATATTCTCATAAAACTAAACAAGAGAAAACTATGACAATAAATACATTTCTAAACATTATGGAACATAATAAATCAAATGACATATGAATAGTAAAAATCCACATTTTTGACAAAGTAAGAACTTATTCAAATTAAATCCATTCATCCACTTGCCTTGGTCTCCAAGAATGCTAATCAAGCTCTAATCCACTATCCAGCTCAAATCTACAATCTATACACAAAATCCCCAAAATACAATCATTACAAGCCCTAAAATGGCAAAACTATGAAATAGAAAGGGATAACTTCCAATAATGGAAATGAAGCATCCTCAAGACTAGAAGAATCCAAATCTAAGAGATGAGAAGAAGGACTTACATGAAGAGTCCTCTAGTAGCAAGAGTTGGCTCAAGAGATAGCTTGGAATGGGACTCTCTCTCACAAAAGGATATCAATAGGAAGCTCTCATGGAGGGGAAGAAGACTACTACCTCCATTTTGCCTTTAGCAATAGATTTGAGAGAGATTGAGAGATGGAGGAGCAATGAGCAAAGAAGAAGAAGAAACACTCTAGGGCTGGCTGGGATTTCTGGTTCTCAAGAAATTGCAAGAAGAGGAAGAGAGGGAAAAGACTCCTCCTTATATAGAAAATGGCATTGGGTCCCACAACTTAAAAGTTCAATCGAGCTAAAACATCGTTCTACGGGCTTCGGACGGATTCGACGAAGAAGGAAGAATTGATCGTCGAAATTTCTACTTTCCAAGAAGTATATATTTTACTAGATTCGGAGACATTGAAAATTGTGTCCAGATTTTGTGTAAAAAGACTGTTTTACCCCTATCAATGGCGAAGTAGGGTTTAGAGGTCTCGAATGGAAACGTAGCAAATACGAAAGTTGTCGGGGATCATAAAATACATTCAACGGAGCAATTTATCGATTTCCAGAATTAACAAATAAACCCCAAACTAATCAAGACACACTAAAAAGGAACCCCCAAAGGGCCCCACTAGATCAAAAGAGTTCCCAAAATTATTCCAAGCTATAAAAAGCTATTCTAATCAGATTTAACCCATTTCCACTAATCTCACTTATAGCTAAAACACGTCTTAATTAACACTAAGCGGAAACTCTCGGGGCGGGGTCTTACAAATCACAAGCACAAGTTCACTTAAATTGCTCTACAATATATATCAAAGTAACATGACAATCGAGTGACCAGTAGTAAATTGCACCACAAGCAGTATGTGCTAACAAATCAATAGTATGCCAATTCGATCAAAGTATTGTAGAACATGTATTTCAATGTATAAATGTAAGAAAATAGAGCATAAAGAGATGGAGGCATACAATCATTTATATTGGTTTGGTCCTTGACATACATCCACTCTCAAGAGCTTCACACTCCTGGCTCCACTATTCGAAGTCACCATACATGTTCACCTCCAATCAGATATACAAATAATTTTTTGATACAGTGGTGCGATCACTAAGATCTAATCCACCGACACCTATTTTTTAGAGTAGTTCGATCACGAAGGTCTAATCCACTCTACAATGATATGAAAAATAAATTAACCTTGGAACACTTGCCTCTAGACGAAAACCAATGTCTTGAGAGTGTTCTTGATGCTTGAACACAAAGCTCCAAGCTTTGGCTCCTTTCTTTACTCCCTTGGTGTTGATGATACTCCAATGAGTACAAAACCAAGAGGAATTGGGAGTCTAAATCTAGGGTGAGTGATGATTATGACTTGATAGGGTTGAGGTTTGCCCTAGAGGAGTGATTCTACTAATCACACTTCATTTGAGCTTTGAATGCTCTTAAATGTGCCTATCAGGAGCCTAAGTGTGAGTGGAGTTGGATTTTGGAAGCTCTATTGTTTCTCCAAAACCATGACTTTTGTATTTAATTACAGTTTTCACAAAATATCTTAACAAAACCACCACTTATTCCAATTTCTTGCATTTATTCTTCCAACATTTCAAGCTCCATCCCTCTTCTTTCTTCTCTCATGCATGAATGAGCTGACGACCCAAATTCATCCCTTGTAGAGCCATCCAACACCATCTTCTTCCTCTTGCCTTCTTCTCCAAGGAACTTTAATTTAGTGAGTTGTGATCCATGTTTTCCACTCAATTCCACCCCTTATCTTCCGTAGGTCTTGCATGTTACCTAATTCTCTTCCTTTCTCTTCTCTTGTGGCTGTAGGACGAGTAGAGAGTAGCGTGGGAGCTTGTTGGAGAAGCGGGTTTGGTGCTAGAGTTTGTGTCTTTGTTTGTGGGTTCTTCTTCTTAATTTCTCTTCCTTACAATCAAGGCAAGTGATGTAGAAATGTATATAAGATGCATGTGAATTTTGATGATTCCTTTGTCACGCCCCTGAACCCGGATCCCTGCAACGGTCCGACCGCGGAGATGTGAATTGGGAAGTACGTTATAATTAATATTTCTCCTAAGGATCCGCATGTGTGAGGAACATTTCGCGGAAGCTTACGTGGCATTGTGACCCGAAACCCATGGCCATTGGATTCCGTGTCGCACTCAACCTATCAGCATAAAGTTGTCATAGCAACTCATACTCAGACTATAACAAAACATGATATCAAAGAAATCCCCCAAAAAGAGGTCAAATTTGAAGTTCGATCACCTGTCGGTTGGCTGTCGGTTAGCCGACTATTGTCAGGTCGGTTAGCCGCGTGCTGACCGAGAGCTAGCCAACTCATCAGAAACAGGAAAAACAGCTTCTGGAATTGGAACCGAAGTGGTTCGGTCACCTATCGACTGACCAACACCTCAAGATCTTAAAAATGTAGCATTCTGGAAATCGAACTGAGCTGGTTCGGTCTTGAGCTGGTTTGGTCTTATGTCGGTTGCCTGTCGGTTAGCCGACAGCTGACCGCCCAGCTGCGGGAAAGCATTTCTGAAGCTGTTTTCAACCCTTTCTTTTCTCCAACATTTCTCCCTATCACTCCTCCTTTCCTGCACGAAAATGAGCCCACAACTCCTTCTCTTTTCATCAGTCAACAATTCACATCAAACACTCTATAATTCATCAAAACAATTCAAGTGACAAAACATGACATTGAGTTCCACTTCAAACAGAAATTCAAAATTCTGGAGAATAATTAAGATCAAATGCATGTAATAAAATGGAAGCCAAATTATGCTTAATTAACAAACAATATAGTTTGAAAACGAGCCAAGTAAAAATCAATGCACTTTACAAACATAATGTACCAATTATCTTGCATGAATAATAAACCAAGATTAATCACTTGCCTTTACCTCTAACACTCCAAGGTTACCCAAAAATCTCACCAATTAGACATAAGCACACCTATTAAACAAAAACCCCCAAAGCATACTAAAAAATGGCTCAAAATTAGAAAACTAACAAAGACATGGAATTTGATCATTTGATCATACATGTTGGAATTAGTGGCTCATTTTCTGACCTAGATCAACATATTAAAAGATGGGAGGAAGAGGCTTATTCTAAGATAGCCATACAACAACTCTAATGGCTGTTGGAAAGGTTATTGGCGATGAAATGACGAGAAAATGGCGCCAATAGGAAGCTCTCAATGCATGGAGTTGAGTGGTGGTGATCAATCTTCAGTTTGGTAAGGTTTGGTGGGGATTTGGGAGAGAAAAGAAGCAAGGAAGAAGAAGAGTGAAGCTCAGCTAGGAGCCCTGCAACTCCAGTCTCGTTTGGGAAAGAAAATGGACAAGAAAGAAAAGATGGGCTTATATAAGGTGATGATGGTGGGGCCCACAACTTAAAACTCTTCATGGGCTTGGAACTTGGCTTTTTGGGCCTCGGATGGACTCGACGAAGAAGACAAAAATGATCCTCATAAAATCTAGTTTTAAAAGGTATACTTTTGACATGGTTCTGGGATTTTAAAATTTGGGCTCAGATTTAAATGTAAAAAGGCTGTTTTGCCCCTAATGCTAAAAAACTGGTTTTCTGAGTTTCGAATGGGATCGGTCTAAACACAAAAGTTGTTGGGGTTAATTTGACCTATCAAAAGAAACCAAAATTGGATTTTTTTTCAAAATCAAGAACAATCTCCCCACACTGACACGTACAACCCAAAGCATCCCCTGGCTGCCAGACTGGGTCCAACCACTCTCAAAATTTCCCAAAGCTGTAGAAAATATTCTAAACCACAATCTAACTCAATTAGGCTCAAATCTCACTTAAAGGACTAAATCACTGCTAAAAACACAGTAATCACGAAAATTAGGGGTCGGGGTCTTACATCCTTGTTACTAAAATTGCTTAGGATACTTGAATTATCAAGCTTACTTGTGTTCTTAATTTTATTTCACATGCTAGTTATAGGTGTTATAATGTAATTGGACTTCAAATGGGGGAATGGTTAAATGAAGAGGAATTGGCTTGTAACATGTGTCAGACCCCGACCTAGGATTAGCGCGATTAGTGATAATTAAGTGAGTGTTTAGTCATAAGAGGGTTTAGTGTTCGTTGGGTTAGAATATGGTTCGATTTAGTTCTGGAATTAGCTTTGGGGAATTTTGAGAACGTTGATTTTAGTCAGACACACTCAGGGATGCCCTGAGCACACATGTGAGCATGGGAGCACGATTGTGGATTTTTATTTAAATTATTATTTTTATTTAATGCGAATGGTTTTATGATTTCCTACAACTTTCATATTCAGTTCGTTCTCATTTGAAGCTCAGAAACCAGTGTTTTGGCCAAAAAGGGTAAAAATGTCTTTCCACACCCAAATCTATACCCAAATTTCAAAATCACAAAACTATGTGAAATTTATACTTTTTGGAAACTAGATTTTTCGAGAAACATTTTAGTCTTCTTCGTCGTTTTCATCTGGGCCCCGCAAGTCGATATTTTAACCAACCCAAGTTTTATACCTGATGGGGCCCACTTCCAATACACTTAAGTTCCCTCCTTCATCACCCACGTTCACCCATTGTTCCTGCAACTTTTGCTTCAAGAGAGAATTGAGAGGAGAACTCTTCTTCTCTATTTCTTTCCTTTGCATGCCATAGCTAGGGATTTCCAAATGAAAATCTAAAAATATCTCCTTCTTCCTCTCAACTCAATGATTCCATTACTACCATTTTCTTGGATTTTCCTGCTGGATAGGACCTTCATCTTTCTCGCTTCTTATTATTTGGTTAGCTACAGGTGAGACCTCTTCTTCTTCTCTTCTATGGAGTCTTTTTGGCTCCTAGAGAGCTTGTTTTACACACATGCATCACCCATTTCGAAATGGGTTCTTGTCTTTCAAATTTTGGTGGGATTTTGAGTTTCTTTCCATGGGGTTTTTGTAGATTTTTTATTCCGCTCGTGGGTAGAATCCTTGAGGGAGCTTGTTTTGAATTTTTTAATTAGCAACTGGATCAAGGCAAGTGATCTTCTTGGATGTGTTTTGCATGCAAAGTATTTGGATATTCTGATTTTTCCAAATATCTGAGATTATCTTGATTTATGCACTCGAATGTGTTTTAACAAGTTCAGTTTATGATGTTCATTGTTAAATTACATGCTTATTTATTTGTCTTACTTTGAAAAGTCTCTTCCTTTGTAATGTTTGAGATCTGTTTTGTCAAATGTTTTGTTTTGAAATGGGTTGTTGGATGGATGGTCATGGTGTTGGAAGGAGTGTGGAAATGGGGTGATGAATGAAGGAATTTTGATGAAATGGTGTGAAATGGTGAAATAGGGAGAGCATGTAGGCTCATTTTTTATTGCAGGAAGTTACTAGACTAGAAAGGATAATGGCTGGAGAGAAAAAGGATGGAACCACTTTAGAAATTGAAATTTTCGCAGAAGGTAGGTCAACTGGTGGCCAACAGGTGACCGATAGCCAACCGAACCAATTTGGTTCCATTTCCAGTAGCTTGTTTTCGCAACAGGGGAGTGTCGGTCAGCTAGCGGCTAACCGACCTGCATCACTTCGGTTAACCGACAGCCAATCGACTACAGTTTGGTTCCTTTTCCAGAATGAAGAGATTTTCCTGGCTGGGACCAGTCGGTCACCGGCGGCTAGCCGATAGTCCTTGCCTCGGCTAGCCAACAGGTAACCAAGTGCTGACGGAGTTGTCAGTTGGACTTATTTTGTGAGATTTTCTAGGGAAATGAAAACCTGAATATGATTAGGAACTTTTAGCTTGAGGTTGTGTGTTTGAAATCTTGAAATGTCTTTAACTACCGGGACACCAATTCTTTTCAGATTTCGACATTTGGGTTTCAAACACACAAAGATCAAAGGAAAGGTCTTTAACATATACTTGACTGATTTGTTTTGAGATCATGATCTTTATACGACGAATATTGTTTAGCACTTGTTTGGTCTTACAAGTATAAACTTTGTTTTGAATCGTTCAAGAACTATAAAGAAGGAGAACACTTCTTCAGGTTTGTTTTGTTATAGCTTCGGCTACCCTTGCTTAGCCCTACCTTGCTTTGTCTTGATAAGTGTATCCTTCTATCTTCGATAAGTTTTGTATAAGTATTTTTACGTTTTGTGCATTCATGAATTCCATTGAATACCACCGAGCTTAGACTGCCCTTCCAGTCTGATCCACTAGTTAGAGGGTCCTTAAACATATGGATTGTCTGCAGATTAGTCGTGTATATCTTTGCTTTGTTCCGGTTCCGTGGCAGGCTTTCCCGCCCAGCTTGTGTGGCTCGGGCCTTTGCTTTGCTTCGTTTTGCTTCGCTTTGTCTTTGCTTGCTCTTATTATCATGTATGACGGAGAAAGGATGAGCTCAATGAGGGTTTACGAATCATGGTGTTTTTGTTGTAATCATGTTAGTTTTGTTTTGCATATTATTTAATTTTTTCTTTGAATTTATTAAATGGCTTTGAGCATTGTTAATTCAAATTTTAAAATGATATATATATATATATGTCTAAATTGATCACCTACCAAACTGTCGTGTCTGATCCATTTATTTTGGTGCTGAGGTGCAGGCGCAGATGCCCTTAAGGAGGAGAGCCAGGAGAAGGCTGTTGAGCCACCCCCAGCCCGTGAGTGGCAACCCGACGACGTCATCTAGACGTCGGGTGGGGTCTTTGAGTTATGATGCACTTAGCTTGGGATACTTGTTTTGGTTTATTTTGGGTTGTATTGGCCTTTGTTGGCCTTTTCTACTTTTGGGATGTGAACTTTAATCCAACATACTTTTGTCAATTTGAAACTTAAATTATGATGGGAATGCAATGTTATATTTCCCCTTATGAGATTATGTCTTATGATTTTACATATGCATGATGATTCTATACAATGTGAATTGTTGAGATGAGAATTGCTATATGCTTCCGCAAACCATTGATCATGTGAGTTCCGTGTTTGTAAGGTTTGTGACCTTACTGGGTCAGTTGGGCCAACTGCAGGCCTGCTGACCTGTTTATTTTGTTATTATTATAATTAATTGTATTGTTAGATAATTAGGTGGGTTTAGATCATGAGCGAGTTTCTTTTAGTGTTAGAATAGTGTCTGTGAAGTTTCGTGCGATTTCGAGTCCGTTTGACTCTAGCAAGGGGGTAGTTTGCAATTTAAAGAAAATTGAGTGTTTTTCCAAAAAATTCCAATCGTCGTGATTTTGGGTTCGTTGGAAAGGTCTCGTCGCGCTGATCATTTTGTCTCCTAGCCCATTGCGATCCGATGATCAGAAACCCTTCAAGTGATCCATTCCTTCACCGGACCCACTGAAGGGCAAACTTGTCTTTTCCCCTTTCTCTTCTTCTTAAGCAGAGATTTTCCCTAATCTCTATCTTTTCAATCTCTATAACGAAGCTACAGCAGCCCCTCTTCTTTTTCCTCTTCTCAAGTTCCAGAACTCTATTATGGATAGATTATCTCCACGATCCAAACCGCACATCTTCTTCCTCGCAATCTCCTCTTTCTATTGATCCTGGTTTGGTAAGATTTCCCTCATCCTCATCTTTTCATTCATCTTCTCTTTTGGTTAGATTTAGATTGTTCTTGATTTTTTTCTTCCCTTCCTTCTCCTTTTCGTGTTAGATTGCTTTTGAGCGGGGTAGATCGTGGTTTTTCGTGATAAAAGGCTTCTCCTCGAATTTTCTCCAATTTTATCTTCTTCTTGGTTGAGGCAAGTAGATATGCACTTTATATTTAAACACGTATGTATGGTTTTATGTCAAACCCCAACCCAAGATTAGTGCGATCAGTACCTATTAAGTGCGTGCTTAGTTATAATGTGTGTTTAGTGTTCGTGGTTGGTTCGATTTAGTCTGGAATTAGCTTTGGGGAATTTTGAGAGCGTTTATGCTATTTAGTCACACTCAGTGGTGCCTTGAGTGTAACTGTAAGCATGGGAGGAAATTCTAGTTTTCTTGATTTTTATCGTGATTTCGATCTATTGTGAATGGTTTTATTTCATTCTTCAACTTTTGTATTCAGCCTGTCTGTATTTGAGGCCCAGAAACCCAAGATTTGGCCCAAAAGGGGTAAAACAGTCATTTCACACCAAATCTGGACCCAAATTTTGAAATATCAAAACTATGCCAAATTTATACTTTTTGGAAACTAGATTTTTCGGTGATCGATTTTGTCTTCTTCGTCGTTTTCATCCGAGGCGCAAGTCAGTGTTTTATCCATCACAAATTTTGAAGTCAACGGGGCCCACAACCCATTTGACTTAAGTGGGTTATGTCTTCTCCCTCATTCACACCACGGTCTAGACTCATTTTCCTGCAACTATTCTCTTCAAGCCAGTTGTGGAAACTCCTTCTTCCTCTTCCTTTTTCTCTTTGCATGTCAAGGCTAGAAAACCCCAAATTAAAATCGAAGGATGTAGCCTTCTTCCTCTCAACCTAAGCTTCCAATTGGTACCATTTTCTTGGAGATTCTTGTCGGAGGAAACCACCATTTTCGTCCTTACTCCTTGTTTAGCAAGCTTCAAGTGAGGCTTCTTCTTCTCCCTTTCAATGGAGTCTTTTGAGCTCATTAGGATCCCATTTCTCTAACATGCAAACCCATTTTCGAAATGGGGGTTTTGGTTGACCAAAAATGTTGATTTTTTAATGTTTTCTTGGGGCTTTTGTGTAGATTTCGTGGCATAGCTTTGAGTAAGATTTTGAGGGATCTTTGGATTAGCTATTGTCAAGGCAAGTGATCAACTTAGCTCTTCTTGATGCATGCAATGTTTGAATGATTTAATTTCAATGGTTTGGTACTTTCTCCTTATTAGTTGAGCAATGTATTGATTCAAATGTGTTGTGGTTGGAAATTTTATTTTAGTTTGAAATGCATATACTAGTGGTTTTATCTTGATGACTTTCATTCAATTTAATTGGCTTTTCTCTTGCCTAAATGTTTTGTAAATGGATGAAAGAATGGAGGAATATGCTGTGAAATGAATGGATGTGTTGGTTGTTAAAATTGAATGGAAATGACCCCTTGGAGAGCATGGAGGCTCAGGGGATGTGCAGGAATTTGACAAAGAAGGAAGGGAAGTGGAATGAGAAGAGATTAGAAGAGAAAAGAACTGGAATTCTGACTTGAATTGGGTTGTCGTGCACAGTCGGTCAGCTGGCGGTCAGCTATCGGCTAGCCGACATGTCCACCTCGGTCGACCAACAACCAACCGAGTTCAATTCGGTTCCACTTCCAACAGCGTGTTTTGGGACAGGGAATCGTCAGTCAGCTGTCGGCCAACCGACATGCACAGCCTCGGTCGATCGACAGCCAACCGAGTGAAGTTCGGTCCCATTTCCAGAATGGTGAGTTTTATATCAGGAGACCTGGCGGTCAGCTGTCGGTCAGTGGGCGGTTTGCCAACAGCCACCTACTCGGCTAGCCGACAGGTAACCGAGAGCTGACCGAGTTTTCAAAATAGATTTGTTTTGTGGGAGCTTCTTGGGATTGAAAACTTGAATATGATTAAGAACTTTTAACGTGAGTTTGTGTGCTTGGGGCTTTAAAATGTCTATTTAACTTCCGGAACACCAATCACTTTTGCACTAAGACATTTGGGTCTCAACCACATGAAGGTTAAATGAAAGGTCTTAACGTATGCTTGGCAATTTCACTTTGGGATCATGATTTGATATGATGAACATCGTTTTAGTACTTGTTTTGCTTTACAAGCATAAGTTTCGTTTTGAACTATTCAAGAACTATATTGGGGAACATCTTTCAGCTTCATTTTGAAATGGCTTATGCCACTCTTGTTCAGTTTCGCTTTACATTGTTTTGATAAGTGCTTTCCCCCATTTTTGATAAGTTTTGTACAAGTATCGACATGTTTTGTGCATACATGAATATCATTGAATACCACTGAGCTTGGACTGCCCTCTCAGTCTGATCCACTAGTTAGGGGGTCCTTAAACATAAGGACAATCTGCAGATTAGTCGTGTATTTATACACATTCTTGTTTTGTCCAGTTTTGCGGCCGGTTTTCCCGCCCACCTTGTGTGGCTCGGGCTTTCGTTTCGTTTCGTTTCGTTTTGCCTTGCTTTGCTTACTCTTGTCATCACGTATGACGGAGAAAGAATGAGCTCAATGTACATTCATGAATCATGATGTTTTCTTGAAATCATGCTAGTTTTGCTTTGTACACTAAATATATTTGCTCAGAACTCATGTCATGTTTTAAGTACTGATTATTTCAATATCAATTGATTTGTATTATGTCTAAATTGATCACCTGCCAGACCGTCGTGTCTGACCTTTTTTGCTTTGGTGTTTAGATGCAGGTGCCGTTGCCATTGAGGAGGAGCGCTGGGAGGAGCCTTTCGAGCCACCCCTAGCCCATGAGTGGCAACCCGACGACGTCCTCTAGACGTCGGGTAGGGTCTTGAGTTGCGAAACACCTAGATGGGATTTGTTTGATTTTGTTGCTTGGGATGTATGGCCTTTGTTGGCCCTTTTCATACTTTGGGATATGTAATCTTAAACTTAAGTTACTTTTGTCCTCTTGAAACCTGAAAGTTAAATTATGATAATGCCATGTTATATTTTCCCCTCTAAATGTTTAAGTTCTTTGAGTTATTTAACTTATGCATCTTGGAATTTTAAGAATTATGTTATTAAGTTGTGATTGAGATTACTTGCACGCTTCCGCAAACCATCGTTCATGTGAGATAATTCCACATCTGTTTTGGGAATCCTCACCGCGGAAACTTGTGGGTTAATCACAGATAGTTGGTTGGACATCGCGGGCCCGGGCCGGGGACCTCGGTACGGGGTTGCGGCAGGACGGTATCAGAGCGGGACATGTTTCAGGCATATAAAAGAAACTATAAACCCTTAGGGATGTGGCGAGGATCCGTGAGTTCGTTAGATCGTTAGAATGGACCTAGAAACCAAACTCGAACTTGTTATTATGTACTAACAATTTGTTTTACAGCATCATGCCTCCAAGAATAGCTCCGAATCAGAATGCTTCCGGGAGCAACACCAATAATAATAACAATGAAACAGATCACGAGCAACCACCCACAGTGACACAGTTTCAAGCACTGATGCAGGTCATGTTAGAACATCAGAGGTAAGCTAATGAAAACCAGACTAGATTGCAAAGAGAAGCCAATGAAGTCCAAGCTAGGCTACAGAGAGAGGCCAATGAGAACCAAGCAAGATTTCAAGAACAACTAGCTAAGAAACATGAGGAAATGGCACAAGTTCAAAGACAGCTTTTGGAAGTTTTACAGAACAGGCCTCAACCCCAACCTAGGCAACCTGGGGGCCCGAATATCATCATCAACAATCGAGACCAAGACCCTAATATTTTGTTTGAGAGGCTCAGAAAGAGAGGACCCAAGGAGTTCTCGGGCCAGGAAGACCCTTTAGCCGCAGACGATTGGTTATTCAACATAGAGAAGACTTTTGATGTATTCACCTGTACGGGCATACAAAAGGTCAACCTCACAGTTTCTCTATTTTATGGATTGGCGGACACTTGGTGGCAAACGGTTAAGGAACCGTATCAGGCCATGGCAGATGAGACTGCATGGGAGACTTTCAAGAACCATTTCACTAACAAGTATGTCCCTTCACATATCAAGTGGCGGAAAGCTATAGAATTTCAGCAACTCAAGCAGGGTAATATGATAGTATTGGAATATGTCACGAAGTTTGAAAGGCTAGCTAGGTATGCTAGAGAGTTGATTGATACTTAGCAAAAGAAGATTACGAAATTCTTAGAAGGGCTAAACCCCATCCTTATGAGAGATGCTACAAGGGTAGTTCCACCAACCACCTTTGATGAAGCAGTTAAAAGGGCATACAAGTTCGAGGACATCAACAACCAAATCATTAGGGATAGAAAGCAACAGTACCACCAACAGAACCAAAGGCAGCAGAATAAGAAGCAAAGGCAAGAACAAAACCCTCCAAGGCAAGGTGCATGTGCACACTGTGGCAAAAATCATGAAACTGCACAATGTTGTAAAGCTACGGGCGCTTGCTTTAGGTGTGGGGCTATGGACCATGCCATTCGAGATTGCCCACAATTGCAAAACCAAGGCAATAGGAATCAGCCACAGAGGCAAGCAGCTCCTCAGAATCAGGCACCAGTTCAGAACCAAGCTAGACCACCTTAGCAACAGCAACAGCAGCAAAGCAGGCAACAAGCTCAGAATCAGAATGCTCGTCCTCCATAGCAGTAGCAGAACAGAAATGCACAAGGGAGGCAGCATAGGCCACAACAGCAAGGACGCGCACATCATCTAAATCGTGTCGATGCCGATGCTGCGGGCGATGTAGTTGAAGGTAAACTTCTCATTTGTGGAGTAGAAGCTCAAATTTTATTTGATCCTGGAAGCACTCATTCATTTTTATCTCCTCTATTTGCAAAGATGATTGCTATGCCTTTTAGAGAACTTGATTATGCCTTGGCTGTCACCACACCAGTAGGTAAACAGGTTGTTTGTAGAACCTATTACCCAAGTTGTTCAGTCCTATTAGGATATGTCAACCTTCCAGCTGATCTTATTATTCTAGACATGCATGACTTTGACGTCATTTTAGGCATGGATTGGTTAGAGAAGTATCATGCAACCATTGATTGCTTTAGTAAGACTATTACTTTTAAGTTGAAAGGAGATCAGGCAGATTTATTGATTCAGGGAAACAGGAAGAAAAACTAAGTGGGGATTATTTCAGCACTAAAGGCAGGCAGAATGGTGCAGAATGGGTGTGAAGCTTTTATAGCGTTTATCACGGAGGATAAACGATCCCAAGGGGTAGAGGAAATCCCCGTTGTGTGTGAATTTTTGGATGTTTTTCCTGAAGAAATCCCCGGATTATCACCAATTCGAGAAGTTGAGTTCACAATTGAGCTCCTTCCAGGGACAACTCCAAGTTCTATTGCACTTTACAGGATGGCTCCAGCAGAATTAGGTGAACTAAAACTCCAGTTGCAAGATTTGTTGAGTAAAGGTTTCATTAGACCAAGCATTTCACCTTGGGGAGCACCAGTGTTGTTTGTGAAAAAGAAGGATGGAAGCTTGAGAATGTGCATAGACTACAAAAGATTGAATCATATGACCGTCAAGAACAAGTATCCATTGCCGAGAATAGATGAATTGTTCGATCAATTGCAAGGAGCAACGTATTTTTCCAAGATAGACTTGAGGTCTAGGTACTATCAGCTGTGGGTTAGAGAGTCAGATGTGCCTAAAACAGCTTTTCGAATAAGATATGGGCACTAAGAGTTTTTGGTGATACCATTCGGATTGATTAATGCACCTGCGGTATTTATGGCTCTCATGAACAAGGTCTTTGCAGAGTACTTGGATCACTTTACAGTGGCATTTATTGATGATGTTCTCGTGTATTCTAAGAGTAAGGAAGAGCATGAAGAGCACTTGAGGACATCATTACAGCTTTTGAGGGACAACCAGCTCTATGCAAAGCTAAGTAAATGCGAATTTTGGCTAGAGCAAGTGGCTTTTCTAGGCCATGTTATATCAAGAGAAGGCTTAGCAGTGGATCCGACCAAAGTTGAAGCAGTTGTTTGTTGGAAAAGGTCAAGCAGTGTGACAGAGATCAGAAGCTTTTTGGGACTAGCAGGATATTACCGGAGGTTTGTCCAAGGATTTTCATCCATTGCAATACCACTGACAAAGTTAACTAGGAAGAGTGTACCTTTTGTATGGACAGACCAGTGTAAAGAAAGTTTCAAAGAGCTAAAAAAGAGACTGACTACAGCTACAATTCTCACCTTACCGTCGGGAAGTGGAGGATTTGTTGTTTATACAGATGCTTCAAATGTAGGATTGGATTGTGTACTGATGCAAAATGATAAAGTTATTGCTTACGGCTCGAGGTAGTTAAAGGATCATGAAAAGAATTATGCCACTCATGATTTGGAGCTAGCAGCAGTTGTATTTGCTTTGAAGATGTGTTGATATTACCTATATGGAGAGAAATTTGAAGTCCACTCAGATCACCGGAGTCTACAGTATTTGTTCTCACAAAAAGAATTGAACATGAGGCAGAGACGGTGGATGGAGTGCATAAAAGATTATGACTTTCCAATCAAGTATCATCTGGGCAAGGTGAACGTAGTGGCTGATGCTTTGAGCAGAAAATCAGTGGTTATGGCCAGCTTGAGAGGAGTCATTGTCTTACATCAATTTGAAGAACTTGGAGTAGAAGTGCAACCGTTAAGGAAAGGTGTGATGTTGGCAAGTATGATAGTGTCTGAGCCTACCTTCATCCAGAAGATTAAAGACAGTCAGTTGCAGGACCCGAATATGGCCACGATTGTTGATCATACCTCAGATCGTCCGGATCTCAAAGTAGTGGATGGAGTGTTGTATTTTCGTGACAACTTGTGTGTGCCTAATATCGAAGACTTGAAAAATGAGATAATGACCGAAGCCCACAGTACGAGATACTCTATGCATCCGGGTAGCACAAAAATGTATCAAAATTTGAAGAGCCGATTCTGGTGGAATAACATGAAACGAGAGATTACAGCTTTTGTATCTCGGTGCCTCGCTTGTCAACATATTAAGGCAGAACATCAGAAGCCTCTAGGGTTGTTACAGCCATTAGAAATTCCGGAGTGGAAATGGGAGCACATCACTATGGATTTCGTCTCCGGTTTGCCTACTACCAAGAAGGGGAACAATGCCATTTGGGTTATAGTGGATCGACTCATGAAGTCTGCTCACTTCATTCCTATGAAGACAGGAAGTAAGATACACATGGTACCACTTACAGATTTATTCGTGAATGAGATCGTCAGTAGACATGGACAGCCCGTCTCCATCACTTCCGACAGAGATAACAGATTTGTTTCGAGGTTTTGGAAGACCCTATTCGAATCTATGGGCACCAAGTTACAATTCAGCACTACATACCATCCTCAGACTGTTGGTCAGTCAGAGCGAACTATACAGACATTGGAGGACATGCTACGTGCTTGTGTGCTAGATTCCTAGGTTCAATGGGATGAGTACCAGTCGCTATGTGAGCTCGCGTATAATAATATCTACCATTCCAGTATCGGTATGGCACCGTTCGAAGCACTTTACAATAGGAGATGCAGAACTCCCGTTTGCTGGAAAGAAGTCGGTGTTCGTAGCTTTCATGGACCGACGATAGTTGGAGAGACAAGTGACAAGATTAAGCTGATCCAAGAACGGTTATAGGTCGCTAGAAGTAGATAGAAGAGTTATGCTGATACTCGTAGAAGAGATTTACAGTTCAAAGAGGGTGACAAAGTATTTTTGAATGTATCTCCGGTTAGAGAAACTCTGAGATTTGGACAGAAAGGCAAGCTCGCGAGAAGGTACATCGGACCGTATGAGATTTTGAGCAAGATTGGAGACATTGCCTATAGACTTCCGTTACCGCTAGAACTCTCCGGGGTGCACAATGTTTTTCACGTCTCTATGTTGAAGAAATACGTCCCAAGTCCTTCACATGTATTGCAGCATGAACAACTCGAAATTCGAGAAGATGCATCGTATTTGGAAAAACCGGTCAGAATTGTTGACACCAAGGAGTAAGAACTGAGAAATCGGATAATTCATTGGGTCAAAGTAAAGTGGGGAAATCATGAGCCAGAAGAAGCTACATGGGAACTAAGAGAGCAAGTCCAGAGAAAGTATCCTGATTTATTGCCCGAGGTATAACTATTTTTATTTGGAGGACCAAATAACCTAAGGGGTGGATTTCAGACCCCGATCGAGGTTTACTTTGGTTAATCGTGTTTTTAGTCGTGTTTAGTTAGTAAATGGGGTTAAAGGATGATTAACTTAGATTTTTGGCTCGATTACAATTTTGAATAGCTTTGGGGAATTTCAAGGACGTTGGGTTAGGCTTGGCCGGGCCCGGGGTGGCCTGTGCATCGCATGCCCGTATGGGAATTCAGGTTGTTGATTTTGAAAAATATTGATTATTTTGGATCTCTTAGGTTGTATTTTATTTTTAACAACTTTGGGAATTTTCCCCATGTGTACTTGAACCCCAAAACCATGTTTTTCAGTAAAAAGGGCAAAATGGTCTTTTCACCTCAAAATCTGTGCATGAATTTCAGAATTTCAAAAGTGTGCAAAAATTATATTTTTTGGAAACTAGACATTTCGACAATCATTTTGTTCTTCATCGTCGATCTCATCCGGGACCTACAAGAGGGAGTTTTAAACCCATGAAGTGCCCTGGCTTGGTGGGGCCCATACCCCCACCCAACTTAAGAAAGCTCACGTGTACTCCCTCCTTCTTCCTCAATCGTCCAAACTAGCTGCTGCTCAAAAGAACCAACTCAGTTTATCCCCATTTCTCTCCTCTTGCATGTTGTACATCCTTTGATCAAAATAGAGTTTTGATTGTATCAGACTCTTCTCCATTTCTCAAGCTTTCTTTTGAGACAATATTCAAGGAATCCCAGCTGGAACCATTCATTTTGTAACGCCCCGTCCTTTAATCTTCTATTTATTATAATTAATTGCGTGATTAGTTAGTAAGCGTGTTTAGAGTCTTAGCGAGTCGGGTTTGGCATATGGATCACGCGTGCGGAGTCTCGCGTGAGTCTGAGTTCGTTTGGGTATAGTAAGGGGGTGGTTTGCAATTTTGGGAAGTTTTCAGGGGTTTTTATGAAATATTGAGTTTTGTGAGTTTAGGTGCATCGGGTAGGTTTCGACATTTCACGAACTTTAGTCTTCTATCGCGTTTCGATCTGACGCGTCGAAGAGGCTCGAAAATCATTATTAGTGGACTGAAGGACTTAAATGTAATTTAGACTTAAATCTAACCTAATATAGTCATCACTCACCCTCACCCATCTCTTATTCTCTTTCATCCGTTTCATGGTGTGCCTCCTCCAAGCTCTCAGCCCCTCACTGCCTCCTTACGGTCGACGATCCCCGGAGCTCCGTCGACGCCGGTGAAGCTCCCTTTCTTCTTCCTCAAGCCTCAAAGAGTCCACCTATTCCATTTTCAAAGGTTTTCACCTACAACCCATCTCTTAGAAAGCTTCTAAAGCTTGTAGACTTCTTCTTCTTCTTCCTCATTGGCTAGAAATGGATTAGGGAGACTCATCCTCACCCTTGGCATGCATTTGTAGGTTGTTTTTGGGATTGAGAGTCATTCCTCCAAGTTCGAGCTTTGAGTGGGCCTTTTCCCCCCAATTTTCTCTTGCAATTGTCAAGCTCCTCATCTAAGGCAAGTAGATATATATGTTTATGCATGATATGTTTGTCCTCCTTGAATTGTATAGAAATATGTTGATTTAGATGGTTTTTGCTCATTTGATGGTTTTTAGTTTGAAAACATGATAATCTCATTTAGTTGCTTAATGGAATGGATTAGCATGTTAATAGCTTGATGAGAAGGATCTTTGGAATGAGTTTGGAATGCCTTTTTACTTGATTTGCTTGCATATCAGGTTCAGGGAAAATCAGGGGAAGATTTGGACCCAACTCACTGTAGAAACAGAACCTGGGTTCTGTTTCCGCAGTGTGCTCGGTCGACCGGCGACACTGAATCAGATTCTTTGGAACCTGACGAAGTCACTGTTTTCCTTTTCCAGTTACAACTGCCGGTCGACTGGCCAAGGGCGCGGTCGACCGAGGACACAGGGAGGGTGTCGACCTGTCCCCTACAAGTCGACAGGTTTCAGTGTAGGCGGTCGACCGCGTTCT
Organism: Persea americana; assembly: GCA_029852735.1. NCBI lineage: Eukaryota > Viridiplantae > Streptophyta > Magnoliopsida > Laurales > Lauraceae > Persea > Persea americana. The sequence goes on from CM056816.1 coordinate 25,572,869, forward strand.
TGGCCGGTCGACCGGGTAGTCTGTATATGCGGTCGACCGGCCAAGGGCCAGGTCGACCGGGTCAATTGCAAGGACCCTCTTTGGAGGTTCTTTTCTGCCTTCTTTAGATGCCTTTAGGTGGAACTTTGGCTACCCCTTTTTGGACTCAGTTGGTTATAGGTGAAGATGTTTTGAGCCGACATCCTTCACAGTTATTCCGATTGCATCGGGTACTAGTCTTATTCAATCTTGAAAGGTACGGGACAACGGGATACCCTTCTTTATATCTATGCATGAAGACTTTCTGTTCGGGGATCGCGAACCCTATTCCTTTCGTTGACTGAGTAGGGTGTATGATGCTTTGGGTTTAACGTTTGATTTAGGTTTGGATTGTTATCGCTTTTGATTCCGAATTGTACCATCTGGTACTATCTACATGTAATGTACATGTTCTTTAGCTCTGTTTACTCTGCTTTGTTTTGGGATCACTTGAAGAACTTAGATGATGAACTTAGGATCCCCTTTGATGTTTGTGAGAACCCGACCCCTAATTTCTGTGATTAGTGTCTTCTTAATTTTGGACTAGTTTTCTAAAGTGGGATTAGTGGAATTTGGTTAAATCTGGATTAGAATAGCTTTTTATAGCTTTGAATGATTTTGAGAACTCTTTTGATTGAGTGGAACCTTTGGGGGTTTCCCTTGTGAGTTTTGTGTGATTTTGGGGGTTCGTTTATTGTGTTTTGATTAGTTTTGGGATTTGTGCAATAATTCCGGATATCGGTAATTTGTTTCGTTTAATGTATTTTATTATTCCCGACAACTTTTGTATTTGCTCCGTTTCCGTTCGAGACCTCTAAACCCTACTTTGCTAATGATAGGGGTAAAACAGTCTTTTTACACAAAAATTTGGACCCAAATTCCGAGATCTCAAAACCATGCCAAAACTATACTTTTTGAAAAATAGATTTTATGAGGAACATTTTTCTCTTCTTCGTCGATCGCATCCGGAGCCCAGAAACCGATGTTTTAGTCTCGACAAGTTTAAGTGATGGTGGGACCCACACCCACCCTTTTACAAATGGCCAGCCCATCTCCTTCTTCCCCATTCGGTTCCAGCAGAATGAGAGAGTGAGAGGAGCCTCTCCTTAGGGTTTTTCCCCTTTCCTCTTCTTTTTCTTGTTTTCTCACAAGACCCACCTCCAAGCTTGCCAAAATGAGAGATTTGTGCCCATCTCCTTCTTCCCCTCATCTCAAGCTCTCTATGGATGCCATTAGAAGAGAAATCCAGCCACATTAAGGTTCTCCTTGAGCTAGTCTTCTTTATTTGAAGCACTTCCAAGTAAGCAATCCTTTCAATCTCCTAGATTTGTGTTCTCCTAGCTCTAGAGAGTCTCTACCTTCTCTATTGGGAGCTCTCTTCTTCTTGTTCTTTGGTTTGCCATTTTAGGGTTCTAAGATGGGTTTATTTTGGGGTTTTGTATAGATTGGAGATTTGTAGCTTGAGAGGGTGATTAGGAGCTTGATTAGCTACTTTGGAAACCAAGGCAAGTGAATGAATGGATTTGATTTGAATGAGTTTTTGTTTTATTGAAAATGTGGATTTTACTATTCATCTTCCTCTAGTTTCCTATGTTTCATAATGCTTTTGGAAATATGCTTATTGATAAGATTTTCTCTTAGACAATTTTCATGAGAATGTATGCATTCATCTACTAAAGCTTGTTTTGCCATTATGGATTTCATGAATGAGATTTGTACTTGCATTGAATGAGGTTTGTATTGGAAGGAGAATCAATGCATTGATGGAATGGTGGTTGGAGAAGAGAATGAGATGTGGAATGGAAGAGAATAGACCCATTTCATGTTAGGAAATGGGTGAAGTTGAGGTGAAAAGGGATGGGAAGGAAAGAGCTGAAATCTGCACCTGATGCAGAGTTCCCGCAGCTGGGCGGTCAGCGGGCGGTCACCTTGGCGGCTATCCTACAGGTGACCGGCGGCTAGCCGACCCAGATTCGGTTACAAACACAGAATGCTGTGTCTTGACAGGTGAACCGCGGTCAGCCCCGCGGTCAGCTAGCGGCTAACCGCCACCCCAAAACCCTGCGACCGCCAGGTAGCCGAAATGCGCGGTTAGAAACACAGAATGATATATTTTAGCAGGGTGAACCGCGGTCAGCCCCGCGGTCATCCGGCGGCTAACCGCCAGGTGACCAACAGGTGACCGAGTTTCACCCAGAATTCCTGAGTCTTTTCTATTGGTTTCAGATATGGTATTTAAAGGTTTGGATGGGTTGTTCTGATGCCCTACCACCTTGGAAAGACCCAGGGGATGACATAAGGAGATAGACTTAGAAAGAAACACCATTTAGGAAATGTATTGGGACTTTTGGATTCATCAATTTGCATAAGGAAACTTAGTATGTCCTCTATCATTCGAGTACCATACTAAGGGTAATAATAGACATACAAGACCCTTACACATGTTGTTTGAATATGGATGCCCCAATATATAGTCCCCAATGGTATAAGGATTCATTGCATTGTTTCACTCAGATTATATGTATAATTACCCGATCCTACTGGTTTTATCTCAAATTCTGATTTATACGCCTGATATGTCCTGCCAGCCCCGTTTATGCATGAAAAGATAGTGATATGAAATGCGTGCCTACGAGCACCGTATCCCGCCTGCCCGAGTGTTTTATACTGATATAGTTTTGTACATGTTTTGATTTCTCATGTCACCTGTGAGTCGGCACCACTAAGCTTGGACGTCCTTGTCAGTCTGATCAACTGACTTGGGCCTCCCCCTTGTGCTCCCGCCAGCTGCAGCTTGGATCCTGTCCCGATTACCCGGTTCCGCGGCCGTGGTCTTGTCTAGCTATATGTATATGTATGTATAATGTTGGTTCTCGTCACTTCGCGTGTTAGAGACCAACGCCCGATCGTGCTCTCATCACATTAGTGATAGAGAGGATTTAGCTTTAGTGTGGCTGCCAATCTGTTCCCCACGATTGTGGCTCCCCTGAAGAAGGGCAATTTGCAGGATCCGCCTATGGACTGGGTTTGCAATGTGAGGAATACATGTTTTACAGTCGTTTTAAAGGAATACATGTTTTACAGTCGTTTTAAAGGAATACTTGTTTTAGAGTTGTTTTAAAGGAATGCATGTTTTACCCGATATATATGCTTTTACACATGCTTTAAAATGAATACATGTTTTGTCAAATATACATGTTTACACTGGTTTTAAATCTATGAAACTCTTGATCGAATACCATGATTTACCATATGTTTTATTATTCAGATTATCGTTTATATCTTTTCATCCACCTGCCAGACCGTCTTGTCTGACCCACTCTTTTGGTACTCAGGTCCAGGTTTCTTTGCTCCGAGCTGAGTGCACGTGTTGGCTGTGGAGCCATGAGTTGCAGATTTGTAGCGTCGACTATGTCATGTAGACATTTAGCTCGACATCTGAGTTACGTCACATGTGGGGTAGTGTTTATTTAGCTTGTTATTTGTATGGCTTTTATTAGCCTGTTCTCCGGGATTTTTAATTAATGCACATTGATATTTGTAACTTGAACATATGTGGGAATGAAATATCCTGTTAATGTCAGCTCTGTATTTTTAATGTGATGGTTTGTTCCAGTCTGATATGATTCTTGATACAATAGCTATATGCTAGCGGTTGAGTGCGATGCGGAATCCGATGGCCACGGAATCTGAGTCGCAACGCCACGTAAGCTTCCGCAAAATATTCAGAATGAGTTGGAATTGTCATCCTCACTCACGCGGATCCTGGGAGAAATATAATTATTATTTAAATCACAATTTCACGCCCCCCGAGGTCGGGCTGCTGTAGGGTCCGGGTTTGGGGGCGTGACAATGTTCCGCTTATTCTGATATCTGTCTGAAGTGTTGTGACTAGGCAGTTTCGATAGTAAGGCTTGAAGAGAACTACTATGGAAGTCCGAAATCTATGATAGTCTGATCTGATTGAAGAAAGTAGTTTCTCTATTGTACAAGAAGAGCCTAGTCTCTCACTGATGTCTGTTTAGGATTCTGTTTGTCGGGCACCACTCAGCTGTAACGTCCAACACAGCTGGGGCACCACTTGTGTGAGGGCTCTGAATTCTGGACCGTCTGCAGATCGGGTTGGTGTAATGGACACCAAGGTGTAATGGACACCGCTTGATGCCAATGGGGTATCGTTCTGAACATTCTGAATTGAAGGGGTATAACCCCTAACTGTATTTTGTCTCCACCACAACTCAATTGGAGTACGGGAGGGTAATGACACTATCCTGTGGTAAATTAGCACATGTGGACTGCCTATTTTTTTAGTGGTTATTGATTCGAATGCTATGCATTTCCGGAAACTCTGATTACTCGTTTACTCTGGTTTAGTACTGCATATCTTTGATGTTTTACATATCTATCCGCTTACCGACCGTCTTGTCTGATGATGCTATTCTTTTGTGCATAGGTATCGAGCCCTTCTATCTCGAGGAGGAAGCGACGGAGGAGGTTCAGGTAGATCGGCCTGATGATTCCTTAGACTACAGTACGGATGGCATTGTATAGCTGTATCGACCCCGTACACGAGTGCCTTCATGATATACCGTTTAACTTCTTCTTTTGGTTCTTTTGGTTCTCAATTTTGTTTAGGCCTAGTTTTTACGTGGCCTTAGTTTTGTAACTAATACTTTAATAACTGTCTTCAAGTTAAACCGTATTTAATATTCAGTCTTGCTCTTAACTATACATGTTTAATATACCTCTTGCTATTATGAAGCTTCCGCTAATTGTTGTATTTCAGGAAATATTTATCCCTCACAGCGGTCTCCGATCCAATTGGGACATGATTGGGGCCAAGTTGGATTTGATTAGCGTTGAGAAAATTTTTAATTGGCCCTAATCTCACGCATAACCCCGTTTCACTTTTGGGGGCATGACACATTTTTCCAAGCTTTTCTCCATTGTTAGAGCTTTTAGAGGTATGCAATGGTTTCCATCTTTCTACCATGGTTTTCTTGAACCTATAGGAAGCTTTCTCTCTTGCATGCAAAAGGTTTTATATGAGGATTCTCTGATTTCGAATTTTGTGGAGTTGAGTGGGTTTCTTTGGGGGCGTTTCTTGTAGATTAGAGTACAACTGAGAGAGAGGTGTTAGGAGATCTTCTCTTGAGTGTTTTTCCTACCCAAGGCAAGTAATTGAATGAGATGGATTGTGCATGTAATGGTTTTAGAATTATGTTGATTTTCTTACTTATAATTTTCTTGATTAATTCCATTTCATTTGGCATTGATGTTGATTCACTAAATGCATGTTTTACATGTCATATGTTCTGATTTAGAGACTGGAATTCTGTTTTCAACCTGCTTCATTCATTTTGGAAATGTGTCTTTCAAATTACTAAGTCGTGTTCTTGGAAATTTGATGAAGTCTGAATTGTGGATTTTGATGGTTGGAATGAATGGTTGTTGGATGAAATGGGAGGAGCTGTAGGCTCATTTTCATGCAGGAAAGAAGGGGCTATAAGGAGAAGTGATGGGGAAAAGAAAGGAAGGGAAATAGCTTTAGAAATGTTGTTCCGCAGTGGGTCGGTCTGCCATCGGTCAGGGGTTGGCTAGCCGACAGGCCAACCGATAGGTGACCGAGCCATCTCGGTTCCATTTCCAGAATGCTGCATTTGACAGAGTTTGGGGGTCTCGGTCGACCAACAGGTGACCGAACATCCTCGGTTCCGGATCCAGAATGCTGTTTTCCTGACCTGATGGGACGGTTAGCTCTCGGTCAGCACTCGGCTAACCGACATTTTCAGTGTCGGCTAACCGACTGCCAACCGACAGGGGACCTACTATACCCAGTTTTCTGAAGTGAAGAGAATGATGAGGTTTCCAATTCCAATTCCTTTTGGACTCTTCCTAGTTGATGCATACACATTGGCATCTTGAATGTCGTTAAATATTGAGCACCACCTAAACGAATGAACGACATAGGATCTCAAAGTGTATTTGAACTCAACGGTTATGGTTCCAAGGAATTGGTTGAGTGATGTGAAATGGATTTACGACTTCTAAATCTCGTTTGTGATTTTGTGTGCGTGAATCGTGTTTTATACACATCGTGTCAGGACTACTATTCGTGACTTAGTGTGAAACAACGTGTGTTCTTGAAATAGTGTGAGTAGTTCTTGAATTTTTATCTAGTAAGCATGAATTTGAAAAGTAGTGTGTATTTGTTTTTATTATCGGCACCACTCAACTTGGACGACCTTGTCGGTTTGATCAACCGCCTTGGGTCCTTAAACAATTCATGCTAACTGCAGTTTGGATTATCGTGCGTGTTATTTAGCTCGTTGCGCGACAGGATTCGTGAGTGATGGTCAGTTCTACTGGGTCATGTTCGTGCTCCTTTTCACCTTGTGTGACGGAGAATTTCTATTGTGAGTGCTCTTGTTACCTTGTGTGACAGAGAATGTAACTCTGTGTGGTTGCCAATCTTTATTTCAATTGTGTATCGTGATTCATCGTGTGATCTTACAAAGGATGTTATGTTCAAACTATTTGTTTTACTTAGTTCCTTTTTACTGTACTTGTTTTATTAATGGTAAATTTTTTATTTATAGCATGGTTATATTTGATTCAATTGCTTGCCAGACCGTTGTGTCTGACCCTTCGTTTTGGTGTTCAGATACAGGTAATGTTGCCCTTGAGGAGGAGTGCGAGGAGACTATAGGCGTGCAGCCCGGTGGGCAGGAGTGGCAGCCCAACGATGTCATGTAGACATCGCGTTGGGGCATGAGACGAAACATTTTGGGGATGCAGTGACTTTTCTTTTGGCATTTTTGTTATTGGCCAATGTGGGCCTATTTCCTTTGGGAACTTGTAAAACTTAACTTTGTTTTAGTTGTGATGTAAACCTTAACTTAACTATGGGAATGCTACTGATGTTTTCTCCCTTTGACATGAGTCCATGATGCATTTATGCTTTCTCTTATTGAAAGTAATTTGATAGAGTGTTTGCTGCACACTTCCACAAATGTGTTTAATGTGTGTGTGATTCGCGTGGAATCCTCACCGCGGAAACCTATGGGAAACAATAACCAGCGCGTGCGGAACGGAATTTGCTAGCCCGCCGCGCCGCGACGCCGGATTAGGACGGGGTCTCGGTCCGGGGTTGTGACAGGACTGGTATCAGAGTGAGACACATTGCAGGCACTTAAAAACAACCTAGAAACGTAGGGACGTGGAGAGGATTCGTTAATTAGTATCGCGTGGGAAGGTTGGGATTATGTTTCTTTATGTAATTTCTTATACTAACAAGTGGTTTTGCAGCACTATGCCTCCACGAAGAGACTACACCAACACCAACCCTTCCAGCAGCAATGCTCATACTCCAGGTTCCTCCAGCGAAAATCAATTCCAAGATTTCATACAGAGGATGATGGAACAACAACAAAGGACAAATGAAATGATGATGGACCAACAAAGGAGAGCTAATGAGACTCAGGCCCGATTGCAAGAGCAAATGGCCAAAAAGGATGAAGAGTTGGCCCAAGTCCAAAGACAGTTGTTGGAAGTGCTAGGGAGGAGACCAGAATCAAAACAACATCATCATACAGGTCCTCAAATTGTGATCAACAATCGCGACAAGGACCCAAATATCCTGTTTGAACGCTTTCGCAAGCGAGGTCCTAAGGAGTTCACAGGCAAGGAATTGTTAGTTTTATAGTCTCAATTCATTTAGATTGATGTAATAAATTGATTAATTTCTTTATTTATCAATATATTCATGTTTTCCTTTCATGAGATAAATGGTGTTTTACTTAAATGCACATAACCAATACAAATGACATGCTGGCTCAAGAGATGAACCGGAGTCCACAAGTATATTAGAGGTAACACATGTGTGTGGATGAGATCCAGATACAGGAGACATGTGTGGCAAATCTTATACTTAAAATTGATTCACAACCAGTGATGAGATTGAGCATCTCATCTGACAAGGTTGCAGTATTATGATCACTATGAGATAGTGTGATCTGTCTCAATCATCGGAATGAAAGATTCTAGATCATCATACTGGTACACTGGATGTATTGAAGGACCATGAGATGCACCTCAAAAACAGTGTCTTTACTTTAAGGTCTGCTCTCATAATTCCCTAGCAATAGGCTCTCAACCCTGAGACATTTATGAACTCAAGTTTCTATGTATTCATTTACTTTGAGTCACCAATGAGTGAGGCCAACTGTAGGTCAACATCTCGGTGTCTTCGGTACCTGGTAGTAGGACTGGGGAACATTTAATGGTTAAGATGGAATCTATCTCTATTATCCCCTTGTGCCAATTAGTGGATTTATCATTGGTAAGTGTACACCCATCTCAATTAAGAGTTAATTGGATGGTACTAATGATTACTATAATTAATTGGGTCTCAAGGATAATAAGATATGGATCAAAATTGGTGGGACAGTCTGTCCAATTGATCCATGGATAATGATAGAGGGGCCCACTTGTAGTGATAGGGAAGTTTAGGGTCTTCATGTAATTTATTCCTAAGACTAGAGTTCAATTGCATTTATATAGTGGAGTTATTTGCAATTAACTGTGGGTCCGGATTGCACATGAGATGTGGGGTCGGGGTGTCCCAGTTGGAGCCAGCTTTCTATGGATTCCCTAGTGGTCCCCACGCTAGCCTAAGATTGGATCTTTACTAGTTCTATTTGAACTAAAAAAGGAAAGCAACTATTTCTATTTGAAGTGAGACTTCTAATAGCGGTAATAGTAGAGCAAAGGGTTACTAAGTGTAATGGAAGTTGGACTTCTAATTATACACTAAGAGAGAAGGTTGAAAAGCTATAAAAGGAAGAGGAGGGAGGCCCCATTGGCCATCCATGCCCTATTCCAAGGAGTTGTGCACGCCTACCTCCTCTTGAGTTTGCAAGAGTTGCATTTTTCTTCCTATCTCTCTCTCTCTCTCTTCTAGTTCCCTTCTAGTTTTCCTTAGTGATTCTAGAGAGACTTTCTCTTGGAGATTCCACCATCTCTCTTGAGAAAAGAGATCTGAAGTGGGTCATAGCGTGGAAGTCGATTGAGCATTGGAGATTCGGATCTTAGAAGAACTCTTCATCAAAGAGTTGAATCAAGTTCTCCGTTAGAGCACAACCAAGCTCCATAGGTATCTTCTACTCCTTGTATGATGTGGAATTTCGTGGTTGCAAGTTTAGTGTTGTTTCTTTCTTCTTGATAGGTTTGTTTGCTGATCATGATGGCTGAGTTTGAGGACATGCATCCTGGATTGGGTTTTGATGGCTTTTGGATAGGTGTTCATCACTTCTAGTTGGTGAAAAGTTTTTGAAACCTATCCAAGAGGTCCACCCACTTCCAACAATTGGTATCAGAGCTGAGATGCGAAGAAGAAAGAGGAAGAACTATGTTTTGGATTGGTTTATATGGTTTTACTTGGTTTAATGGTAAATCCATGTTTAGACTATCACAAAAGGGTTTAATAATGATGGAAGGATGATAGGAAGCCATTGGAACACTTTAAAAGAGTTTTAGAGTTGAATGGACATGAAAAAGAAAAATCCAAATTCTGATGTTCGTCTGTCCGGTCGACCGGGACTCGTGTCCGGTCGATCGGGTACTTGCAGGCGGGTCGACCGGGCTCTCTTGCCGGTCGACTGGGGACACTGCGACAGAACATGCAGTTTTTAGAATTTTTCTATTTCGGGTCTTCTATGTGTATCCTATTTTTCCAGAATTGTTTGGCAACCTATTTGTGTGTTTTGTGTGGTTGTATGAGATACTAACATGCAGGTTATCTTGTCCTCTCCATATGGCCCACAAGTCTTTTACTTTCTTTTATGGTTGATTGATTTTTAAGGCTAAGTGTAAAGGGCATCATGGTTTCCTTGGTTTCCCATGAAAAGGCAAGGCATGATGGTTTCCCTATAGCCATTCTAATTTCAATTTTAGATTACCATGTAAGTCTCATCATAGAGACATAGGGATTTATGTAATTTTCTAAATTTGTAAATTCTGGCGATGTCCGAGACAAAGAAGGAAAGTGAAGTTGGACTCCTAATCAAAAAGTTTGAAGATTCCCAAAAGGTGTTTTAGAGTTGCCCAAAGAGTTTGAGGAATTCCAAAGTTTTGGAAAATCTAGAAGTCCAAGAAGTCTATTCCGCTTGGGCCATGTGGAGGAGAGGATTAGTTACTAATTTTAGTTTGTTTTTTCTATTTATGGATGAATGCTTAATTTAGAAAGTTTCCAAATCTGATCCAAACATAGCAAGTTACTAAAATTGGTCAAATCAAATTAATTTTTGGAAAGATTTCTAATTAGTGTTGATGACCCATTAGATGGGCACATTGGTAACTCTAATTTAAGAAACTAGACTTTCCTTAAAATAACTTGACTTGGAATCAATATTTGATCGTATCATGAGATGATTTGATGTTTATATGTGTATATGTGGGCCCTAATACCGTAAAAGGAAAATCCTCAATCCTAAAATATTAAGGGGGAGCGGGGGCATATTGAGAAATCCCCATGGTTTTCCACCATAGGTCCATTGTAAGGAAAGTATTAGCCTCGCGCCATCTTGAGAATGACCGTTCCCCATGGAGGGCTTTTATTTGTCTGGTTACTAGATATGGATCTCCCAAAAGGATAGTGTTAATGAGACGGGGTGGGGGTTCACTCCCAAAGGAGGAGCTGCCCACAATGGTTGTCATTCAATGTTACTTGATGGGTCACACTTAACTAAAATAATGATGTAGTATCCCTAAGGATTTACCTCATGTATTTTAGAAACCAAAGCAAATCGGGAGTCATACATTACTTGGTATGAGATACCTAGATAATAATGAATGATAAGGGATCATGGATAGTTAGTCTCAATTCAAATTTTGACTTACTTTGATTCGCACCAATCTAGGTGATATTTGCACTCCCCAAGGAGGCATATCCCAGGGATTGGAATTCCGAACTATTCTAAATTTTAGTGGTTATGAGGTTTACCACATAAATTTGGTAGAACGCTAAACCCTAATGTCATTAATATTCATTAATTGAATGTATGGTTATGTGTTACAGTTTATTCAACATGAATTCAAGTACTTTCAATCCACTTGCAACCATTCTCAACCAGAATAAGTTGATGGGATCCAATTATGTAGACTGTAAACGGAACCTGGATATTGTTCTTACTGCATCAAGATACAAATATGTCCTTACCAAGCGCCGCCACCCACCCCCCCCCCCCCCCCCCCCCGCTTGATGAGCCTGTGCCAGATGTACCACAGGAAGAGAAAGGCCATTATGCCAAATGGGCAAAAGACGATGAGATGGCCAGATGTTATATACAGGCATCCATGTCTAATGTTTTACAACACCAACATCAATCATATAAGATTGCATACGATATTATATCAAACTTAAAGGAGATGTTTGCGGACCAGGGCAGGCCTACCAAGCAGGCTACTATGAGGGTGCTCATAAGCACCAAGATGGTTGAGGGTACACCAGTACAGGACTACATGCTAAAGATGATGGACTCACTGAATGAGTTAGATGTACTGGGTGCCGCGATTAATGCAGAATCGCAGATTGACATAATCTTTGAGTCGCTACCAGATTCATTCAACCATTTTAAGATCAATTATAATATGAATAAAATGAATCTGACCCTAGCTGAGTTGTCTAGCCAGCTGGTAGGAACTGAAGGGATCATGAAGAAAAGGCCAACTACCCTGATGACAAAAAAATTAGATGCCAGGCCCAAGCCGAAAGGCAAAGGCCGGAAAGGCAAAAAGAAATTGGTCCCCAAGGGTCCTAAGGCGGAAAGTGGTCCTAATGGTGGTGTGGCGAAGGCTAAGGGTTCGGGGACTAAAGGAAAGTGTTTCCACTGTGGTAAGACAGGACATTGGAAGAGGAATTGTCCAGATTTTCTGTCTAAGAAAAAGACCTCAGGTATGATTGAGTTACTTGTTTCTGAAGTTAGTTTTGCAATTGGTACTTCAAAATCTTGGTGTGTTGACTCCGGTGCAACTAATCACATCTGTAATTCGTTGCAGGGCTTCCGGGAAACCAGGAGGCTTAGTGATGGAGAAATCATTGTCAACCTAAGTTCTGAAGCTAAGGCAGATGCGGTTTCAGTGGGAGTTATCACTTTATGTTTTTCAGATAATAAATTGATTTTGTCAGACACTTTATATGTACCGTCTTTAAGGCGGAATTTAATTTCAGTTTCTAATTTGGTGAATAAAAGCTATTCTATTACTTTTGGTACTGAAGTTGTCATAAAGATGAATGGTACTTTTATATGTTTTGGCAAGGTAATCAATGGACTTTATTTGTTAACTCCCACAATGTATGAGATACATGATACCGAGATAAATAATAGACCATCATTAAAGAGAAAATCACCTTCATCTAATCCAACAAAGCTTTGGCACCTGAGGCTAGGTCACATCAACCTAAACAGGATTGATAGGCTAGTGAAAGATGGTATCTTGCCTTCACTGGTGGTAGAACCAATGCCTGTTTGTGAATCCTGTCTAGAAGGCAAAATGACAAAAATACCCTTTTCAAAGATTTATTGGAATTAGTGCATACTGATGTGTGTGGACCCATAAATGTTAGAGCGAGAAGAGGATATGAGTACTTCATCACTTTCACAGATGACTACTCAGGATATGGATACATATACCTTATGCACCGCAAGTCCGAGGCTTTTGAAAAGTTCAGAGAGTTTCGAGCGGAAGCGGAAAAGCAATTAGGTAAAAGTATCAAGACTTTTCGATCAGATCAAGGAGGGGAATACCTCTCAGCTGATTTTATGGGATACTTATCAGAAAGTGGGATTATATCCTAGTTGTCTGCTCCTGGTATGCCTTAACAGAATGGAGTAGCAGAAAGAAGGAACCGGACTCTTTTAGATATGATCAGGTCTATGATGAGTTTCTCATGATTGCCTATATCTTTTTGGGGATATGCTTTAGACACTGCACTGTACATACTAAACCTCGTACCATCTAAGTCTGTACCTAAGACTCCCCGGGGGAGTTGTGGTCTGGGTGAAAACCTAGTCTACAACATTTACATGTTTGGGGTTGTTCGGCACATGTGCTAAAGGTAAAGACGGATAAGTTGGAATCGAAGTCGGAAGTGTGCACATTTATAGGATATCCTAAAGGGACTAAAGGTTGGATATTCTATAATCCCAGAGAGCAGAAAGTGCTTGTCAGCACCAATGCAATTTTTCTGGAGGAAGACTATATGATAGACCGGAAAACTTTAGAAAAGGCTATCCTAGAAGAGATTCAAGAAAAATCAATTCCAAATCCTACTATGACCGAACTTGAAGAGAATTCACCCATACCTAACCCAGTAGTTACACCAGTGCCTCGTCGTAGTGGGAGGATTGTCAGGCAGTAGTTACACCAATGCCTTGTCGTAGTGGGAGGATTGTCAGGCCCCCTGACAGGTTCTCGTTTTTGGGAGAGTCTTACGAGACAATCTCGGAAGAACTGGAATAAGATCCCTGTAACTATAATGAAGCAATAAATGACATAGACTCGGGACGTTGTCAAGAAGCTATGAAAGCTGAGATGGAGTCGATGTACTTTAATCAGGTCTGGACACTTATGGACTTGCCTGCCAATATTAAACCTATTGGGTGCAAGTGGGTTTACAAGAGGAAGAGAGGACCAGACGGAAGAGTTGAGACCTTTAAAGCCTAGCTTGTTGCGAAAGGATATACTCAGAAAGAAGGTATCGACTATGAGGAAACCTTCTCGCTGGTAGCCATGCTCAAGTCTATCCGAATACTCTCATCCATTATGGCTCATCTCGATTATGAGATTTGGCAAATGGATGTCAAGACGGCGTTTTTAAATGACCATCTTGAAGAAGACATTTATATGATGCAACCAGACAATTTTGTGGCTAAAAACCAAGAGCAAAGATTTTGCAAGTTGCAGAAATCCATTTATGGATTCAAGTAGGCATCCTGAAGCTGGAACATCCTTTTTGACCAAGCAATCAAAGCATTTGGTTTTTGTCAAAATTTGGATGAGTCATGTGTGTATATGAAAAGTGAAGGAGATAGGGTAGTTTTTCTGGTATTGTATGTCGATGACATTCTTCTACTCGGAAGAGATATATGAATGGTGTCTACAGTAAAAGTTTGGTTAGCTAAGACCTTTGATATGAAAGACTTGGTGTCGCGACCCCGGACCGAAGTCCTACTAATCGAGCCCGGGCCCACGACGGGGGAAGGAGGTTATACTAACCAACCATCCAACTATGATTAACCCACAGGTTGCCGCAATGTGCACGTGCATTTTGCCTTGGAGGGTTTTGATCTTGTTGTGGTTTCTTGTTACTCTGCTGTCTCTGATTCTGCTGGTAGTATTGTTTCCTGTCCTGCTTGATCTGATTGTTAATGTCCTCAAACTTGTATGCCCTTTTGACAGCTTCATCGAATGTGGCTGGTGGAACTACCCCTGCAGCATCTCTCATAAGGATGGGGTTCAGGCCTTCTAAGAACTTGGTTATCCTCTTCCATTCAGTATCAATGAGCACTCTAGCATATCTACCTAGTCTTTCGAATTTCGTAACATACTCCAACACTGACATACTACCCTGTTTGAGCTGCTGGAACTCTATAGCCTTTTGTCTCTTGATATGCGAAGGAACATACTTGTCTGTGAAGTGGTTCTTGAATGTGTCCCATGCAGTCTCATCTGCCATGGCCTGATACGGTTCCTTAACCGTTTGCCACCACTTATCCGCTAATCCGAAGAATAGAGAAGCGGTAAGGTTGACTTTCTCTCTCCCAGTACAAGTGAATACATCAAAGATCTTCTCCGTATTGACTAACCAATCATCAGTAGCCAACGCATCCTCTTGACCCGAGAACTCCTTGGGTCCCCGTTTCCTGAACCATTCAAACAGAATGTTAGGATCTTGGTCTCTGTTGTTGATGATTATATTGGGGCCCCCCGGTTGTCTAGGCTGAGGTTGAGGCCTGTGCTACAAAACTTCTAATAACTACCTTTGGACTTGTGCTATTTCCTCATCTTTTTTGGCCAGTTGCTCTTGGAACCTAGCTTGGTTCTCGTTGGCCTCTCTTTGTAAGCGAGCTTGAACTTTGTTTGCCTCTCTTTGTAGTCTGGTCTGACTCTCGTTAGCTTGCCTCTGCTGTTCTAACATGGCCTGCATTAGTGCCTGAAACTGTGTTACGGTAGGTGGCGGCTCATGCTCTGTCTCGCTAGCTTTGTTATTGGTATTGCTTCCGGAAGCGTTTTGGTTGGGGGCCTTCCTTGGAGGCATGATGCTGTAAAACAATTTGTTAGTACATAATAGCAAGTTTGGGTTTGGTTTCTAGGTCCATACTAACGATTTAACGTACTCACGAATCATCCCCACGTCCCTAAGAGTTTCTAGTTTCTTTTAAATGCCTGAAACATGTCCCGCTCTGATACCAGTCCTGTTGCGACCCCGGACCGAAGTCCTACTAATCGAGCCCGGGCCCACGACGGGGGAAGGAGATTATACTAACCAACCATCTAACTATGATTAACCCACAGGTTTCCGCGGTGAGGATTCCCAAAACACGCTTGGAATTTATCTCACACAACCATGATTTGCGGTAGCGTGCAAGTAATCGTGTCCATACAACACTTATGACATATCATTCACTTACATAAATTAAATCATCATCAACCATAATCAGAGGAGGAAACATAACATGGCATAACCATACATTTAAAATCCTAGTTGCAAAAGAAGAAAAGTAAGTTAAGTTAGTTACACATTCCCAAAGTATCAACGGCCAACAGAGGCCTTACAACCCAAAAACAAAATAGACACCCATTCCCATCATATGACGTGCTCAAGACCCCACCTGACGTCTAGAGGACGTCCTCGGGTTGCCACTCACGGGCTGGGGGTGGCTCAAAAGCCTCCTCCGAGCGCTCCTCCTCAGGGGCAACTACTCCTGCATCTAAACACCAAAGCAAAAAGGTTCAGACACAACGGTCTGGCAGGTGATCAATTTAGACACATATAAGTGTAAATTTTATGTGCAGTTTGAAGCAAACAAAACTCAGACACTCTAACAATTTCGAAGCAACTTACTCATTATGCAAAACCGCGTTTACTGGTAAGCAAAGCAAAACAAACACGATTTCAAGAAATAAATCATGATTCGTAAATCCACAATGAGCCCATCCTTTCTTAATCACACTGGTGACAAGAGCAAGCACGACACGCAAAACACGACACGCAAGCCACGATCCCAAGTCACGCAAGGCAGACGGGGAAAACTGGCAGCGGAACCGGGGCACGCACGATGTGTAATATAATACACGACTAATCTGCAGATAGTCCACATGTTTAAGGACCCCCGTACAGTGGATCAGACTGAAGGGGCAGTCCAAGCTCAGTGGTATTAAACGAAAACCATGAATTCACGAAAACACAGCGATACTTATATGAACTCGTCATGATTAGGGAAAAACACTTATCAAAACGACACGGGTGAAATTTGCAAGAAAAGCATGTGCTATCTAATTCTGAACTGAAAGAGTGATTCTAAATAAAACTAGATTGGCAAAATAAGACAAAGTTGACATAACGCTTTTATTGTCAAAGTCGAGACTTCCAACAAATTCAATGAAGCCCATGCTAAGTGCCTATTGATCATTGTGTATTTGAAGAACCCAAATATCCAGTTTCGGACAAATGCTTTGGTATTCATAAGGTATAGGATATCTTAAGTCTCAAAGGCACAATATCAAATGGAAGACACTTGACATGATCAGGTTTTCTTCCTTCTAGAAATTCCCTCAAAACTTCCCTTTTCTATCACATTCTAAAAATTTAGGTGGCATCAGGTTCGCTCAAGCAATGACGAGTTCGCTCGAGCGGACCCATCCAGAACATCCTTCGCTTGAGCCTCTATACAGTTCGCTCGAGCGGTCGTAACACAGAACGTCCTTCGCTCGAGCCTCTCCCAAAGTTCGCTTGAGCGATCGCAACCAGAGACTTGTTTGCTCGAGCCTACCCAATGTTCGCTCGAGCGGACAGGTTGCTGGGAGCGATCCTCCCAGACAGAAGCTTGTTCACTCGAGCAACTAAGAGTTTCGCTCGAGCGAACATGTTTCTGTCTGAAACCGTTCAGTGCAGAAAATTGCATTCCTTTAGCACACTTCTGCTACTCTCCCTCTTTCACTTCTCCAACTCATGAGAACCTGTAAAATATTCACAACCTCCAATCTTTACAACACCCACTATACATTTTCCCCAACTCATCCATTCTTCAAGCTACATAAATCACCATTTTCTCATTCAAACCATTAACTTACACTCAAAACAGAAATCCAATTTTACTAATACATAAATCAAGAATCATGCTAAAATTTAGACAAGAGAACATAGAAGACTTTTCAAAAAATCCAAGGCATTTAAAGGCAATAGATAAGCAATTCAAGCATGGTGAATCAACCAATAAAAATCAAATATAATGCCTAAATACAACATGCATTAAGAGGGTCTAAAAGGATCACTTGGCTTCACTCCAAATGCTATCCAAAGTCTCTCAAACTCCTATCCAAAGAAGGGCCACAAAATCTACACAAGAGTCCCAAGGAAACCATTCTAAAAATCACCATTTTGGTCAATCAAAACCCCCATTTCAAAAATGAGTTTGCGTGTATGAAAATTAATGTCTAAAAGAGCTCAAAAGATCAAAATGAAAGGAAGAAGAAGATCCCATTACCTGGAACTAACCAAACAAGAAGAAGAAGAGAAAATGGAGGTCTCTTCCAACTGGAATTTCCAAGAAAAAGCTACCAATAGAGAGCTTGGGAAGAGAGGAAAAGGGTGATGGTCTTAGACTTTGAGATGGGAGTCTCTAGGTATGGCATGCAAGAGAGAAAAGAGAGAAGATGAAAGGCTCTTCTCCACTTAACTGAAGAGAAAAGTTGCAGGAAAATGGCTTGAACGTGAGGTAAGGGAGGGAAAAGGAGGGGCTTAAGTCAATGGGTCCTAGTGGGTCCCACTTGATCAAAACTTGTGACCATTAAAACATCACTTTACAGGTCCCGGATGGAAACGATGAAGAAGACAAAAATGATCACCTAAAAATCTAGTTTTCAAAAAGTATAAATTTTAGATAGTTTTGAGATTTCGAAACTTGGGTCCAGATTTGAGGTAAAATGAATGAATTGCCCTTTTGGGCTAAAAATTTAGGTTTTTGGGCCTCAAACACAAACAGGCTGAAAACAAAAGTCGAATACTAAAATAAAACCATTTAAAATAAATCAAAATTGTGATAAAATCAAGAAAACTAAAATTTCCTCCCAAGTTTACACGTATACTCAAGGCACCCCAGAGTGTAATTAAATAACATAAATCACTCTCGAAATTCCCCAAGGCTAATTCCAGACTAAATCGAACCAATTTCTAATCCACGAACTCTAAACCCACATAATAACTAAACACGTACTTAATTAACGCTAATTGCACTAATCCTGGGTTGAGGTTTGACACTTGGGAGAAGCTAGCAACATCCTAGGGATCAAACTCCATCGAGACTGGAAAAATAGGATGATTGGCTTATCTCAAGCTGCATACATAGATAAGGTACTAGTGCGGTTTGCAATGCAAGACTCCAAGAAGGGTATCACACCTTTTAGGCATGGAGTGCACCTTTCCAAGGATCAGTGTCCAAAGACACCTCAGGAATAGGAGCAGACGAGAGAAGTGCCATATGCCTCAGCTGTTGGCAGCCTCATGTGTGCTATGCTTTGTACTAGACCTGATATCTGTCATGCAGTGGGCTTAATCAACAGATATCAGTCTAACCCAGGTCCTAACCATTGGACTGCTGTGAAGTGTATTCTCAAATACTTGAGAAGGACTAGAGATTACATGTTAATTTTGGCAGTGATGAGATGATTCCAGTTGGTTACACAGATTCTGACTTCATATCAGATAAGGATTCCAGGAAATCAACCTCTGGGTATGTGTTTATGCTTGGTGGCGGAGCTGTCAGCTGGAGGAGTATTAAACAAGAATGTACCACTGATTCCACCTCAGAAGCTGAATATGTGGCAGCTTGTGAAGCAGCTAAGGAAGCAGTTTGGCTCAAAAGATTCCTTATGGAACTTTGAGTGGTACCTTTTGTGTGACAGCCGCTCACAGTTCACTGTGACAGCAGCGGGGCAGTCGCATAGTCCAAGGAACCCAGAAGCCATAAAAGTCAAAAACATGTACAGAGGAAATATCACTTGGTCAGAGAAATTGTACAGAGAGGTGACATTGCCATCACCAAGATAGCATCTGCGGATAATCTCGCAGATCCCTTTACTAAGCCTTTGACTACCAAAGTCTTTGAACAGCATGTGGAAGGGATGGGCATGAGATGCAACCCTGACTGGCATTGAACCCAAGTGGGAGATTGTTAGTTTTATGGTCTCAATTCATTTAGATTGATGTAATAAATTGATTAATTTCTTTATTTATCAATATATTCATGTTTCATGAGATGAATGGTGTTTTACTTAAATGCACATAACCAATACAAATGACATGCTGGATCATGAGATGAACCGGAGTCCACAAGTATATTAGAGGTAACACATGTGTGTGGATGAGATCCAGATACAGGAGACATGTGCCGCAAATCTTATACTTAAAACTGATTCACAACCAGTGATGAGATTGGGCATTTCATCTGACAAGGCTGCAGTATTATGATCACTATGAGATAGTGTGATCTGTCTCGATCATCGGAATGAAAGATTCTGGATCATCATACTGGTACATTGGATGTATTGAAGGACCATGAGATGCACCTCAAAAACACTGTCTTTACTTTAAGGTCTGCTCTCATAATTCCCTAACAATAGGCTCTCAACCCTGAGACATTTATGAACTCAAATTTCTATCTAATCATTTCCTTTGAGTCACCAATGAGTGAGGCCAACTGTAGGTCAACATCTCGGTGTCTTCAGTACGTGGTAGTAGGACTGTGGGAACATTTAATGGTCAAGATGGAATCTATTTCTATTATCCCCTTGTGCCAATTAGCGGATTTATCATTGGTAAGTGTACACCCATCTCAATTAAGAGTTAATTGGATGGTACTAATGATTACTATAATTAATTAGGTCTCAAGGATAATAAAATATGGATCAAAATTGGTGGGACAGTCTGTCCAATTGATCCATGGATAATGATAGAGGGGCCCACTTGTAGTGATAGGGAAGTTTAGGGTCATTCTGTAATTTATTCCCAAGACTGGAGTTCAATTGCATTTATATAGTGAAGTTATTTGCAATTAACTGTGGGCCCGGATTGCACATGAGATGTGGGGTCGGAGTGTCCCAGTTGGAGCCAGCTTTCTATGGAATCCCTAGTGGTCCACACGCTAGCCCAAGATTGGATCTTTACTAGTTCTATTTGAACTCAAAAGGGAAAGCTACTATTTCTATTTGAAGTGAGACTTCTAATAGTGGTAATAGTAGAGCAAAGGGTTACTAAGTGTAATGGAAGTTGGACTTCTAATTATACACTAAGAGAGAAGGTTGAAAAGCTATAAAAGGAAGAGGAGGGAGGCCCCTTGGACGTCCATGCCCTATTCCAAGGAGTTGCGCACGCCCACCTCCTCTTGAGTTTGCAAGAGTTGCATTCTTCTTCCTCTCTCTCTCTCTCTCTCTCTCTTCTTGTTCCCTTCTAGTTTTCCTTAGTGACTCTAGAGAGACTTTCTCTTGGAGATTCCACCATCTCTCTTGAGAAAAGAGTTCTGAAAAGGGTCATAGCGTGGAAGACGATTGAGCATTGGAGATTATGATCTTAGAAGAACTCTTCATCAAAGAGTTGAATCAAGTTCTCCATTAGAGCACAACCAAGCTCCATAGGTATCTTCTACTCCTTGTATGATGTGGAATTTCGTGGTTGCAAGTTTAATGTTGTTTCTTTCTTCTTGATAGGTTTGTTTGCTGATCATGATGGTTGAGTTTGAGGACATGCATCTTGGATTGGGTTTTGATGGCTTTTGGATAGGTGTTCATCACTTCTAGTTGGTGAAAAGTTTTTGAAACCTATCCAAGAGGTCCACCCACTTCCAACAAGGAAGATCCATTGATAGTAGATGATTGGTTGGCTCATACCGAGAACATCTTCGATCTTTTTTAGTGTACAAGCAAACAACAAGTCCACCTCGTAGCGTCTATGTTTACAGGATTGGCAGACATATGGTGGAAGACATTGAAAGATGGCTACCAAGACATTGCAAATGACATTGCATGGACTTCCTTCAAGAACCAGTTTATCGAGAAGTATGTACCAGCCCATATAAAGCGACAGATGGCAGTAGAATTTCAATTGCTAAAACAGGGTGACATGACAATCTTGCAGTATGTCACTAAGTTTGAGATATTGTCACGCTATGCACTAGAGCTTGTGAATACAAAGGAGAAGGAAGTTACAAAATTTCTAGAGGGACTGAACCCTATGCTTGAGCAGCATGCTATCGGAGTAGTATTTTCAGCTACTTTCCAACAAGCGGTGAAGAGTGCATACAAATTCGAAGATATTCATAGAAAGATAATTCAAGAAGCTTAAAGGAAACGTCAGCAAGCATCTACAAGACAGCAACAAAAGAAGAAACCAAGACAGGATTCGAATGCTCAAGCCCAAGGACAATGTGAACATTGTGGCAGAGCTCATAATTCCAATGAATGCCGTAAAGTTACGGGAGCATGCTTCAAATGTGGATCTTTTGACCACTTGCTTCGTAACTGTCCAAGGTTGAATGAACAAGCCAACAGGCCTCAACAACAGCAACAAGCAATCCAACAAAATCAAGCCAAACAACCCCAACAGCAACAACAACCAAGGCAGCCTCCTCAGAACCAGAATTGTGCTCCTCAACAAAACAGAAATGGCCAGCAAGGAAGGCAGAACCAAGGACAGAACAGACCAAGGCAGCAAGGACGTGCCTATCATCTCAACCAAGTTGATGCTGACGCAGCAGGCAATGTTGTTGAAGGTAAACTTCTCGTTTGTGGCATAGAAGCTAAGATATTATTTGACCCTGAATCCACTCATTCTTTTATCTCTCCTATGTTTCTCAGTTGATTCCTATTCCTAGTAGCAAACCTGCATTTGTTTTGGTTGTCACCACTCCAGTAGGTAAACAAGTTGTTTGTAGAAATTATTATCCCAATTGTTCAGTTATGGTGGGGGGAAGTTAACATGTGAGCATATTTGATTGTCTTACATATGCTTGATTTTGATATTATTCTGGGAATGGACTAGTTAGCTGGACATCATGCAACAATGGATTGTTTTACTAAGGTTATCACCTTCAAGTTAGATTCTGCACCTATGGAGGTTAAATTGCAAGAAGAACTCAAGACCCCTCAGGCAAGATTAATTTCAGCTTTGAAAGCTTCCAAATTGTTATGAAGTGGTTGTCAGGGATATGTAACGTTTATCACGGAGGATAAACAATCCAAAGGGGTGGAGGGAATCCCCGTAGTACGTGAATTTCCAGATGTTTTTCCAGAGGAGATTCTAGGTTTACCTCTGATTAGAGAGATTGATTTCATGATCGAGCTAGTGCCAGGGACTGCTCCAATTTTGATTGCATCATACAGAATGGCTCCAGCAGAATTGGGAGAGTTAAAGATTCAGTTACAAGATTTGTTGGAGAAAGGTTTTATTAGACCAAGCATCTCACCATGGGGAGCTCCAGTTTTATTCATCAAGAAGAAAGATGGCAGTTTAAGAATGTGCATCGATTACAGGAGGTTGAACCAAGTCACCATCAAGAATGAATATCCACTGCCAAGAATAGATGAGCTATTTGATCAGTTGCAAGGAGCAGCATATTTTTCAAAGATTGATTTATGATCCGGCTACCATCAATTGAGAATCAAAGAATCAGAGTACCGAAGACGGCTTTTAGGACTAGATATGGGCATTATGAGTTCCTAGTGTTGCCCTTTGGATTGACAAACGCGCCGGCAATGTTCATGGCATTAATGAACAAGATTTTTGCACCACACATGGATCAATTCACGGTGGTATTCATCAATGATATTCTTGTCTACTCTAAGTCCAAAGAAGAACATGAACAGCACCTAAGGACATCTTTGCAACTTCTAAGAGATAACCAGCTCTATGCGAAGCTCAGGAAGTGCGAATTTTGGCTAGAACAAGTTGCTTTTCTAGGCCACATTATTTCCAAAGAAGGTTTAGCAGTCGATCCAGCCAAGATTGAGGCAGTAATTAAGTGGGAAAGACCGAAGAATGTGACAGAAATTAAGAGTTTCTTAGGCTTGGCAGGCTACTACATAAGATTTGTGCAGGGATTTTCGTCTATTTCAACACCTTTGACCAAATTAACTCGGAAAAATGTGCCATTCGTGTGGAATGAGAAATGCGAAGCCAGCTTTGAGGAGTTAAAAGGAAGATTGACTTTAGCACCTATTCTTACATTACCATCGAGCAGCGGTGGATTTGTGGTTTATACCAATGCTTCGAATGTCGGACTCTGTGTGCTGATGCAAAATGGCAAGGTTATTGCATATGGCTCTAGGCAATTGAAGGAACATGAGAAAGATTATGCAACCCACGATTTAGAATTGGCCACAGTTGTCTTTGCCTTGAAGATGTGGAGACATTATGTCTATGGAGAAAAATTTAAAGTCCGTTCGGATCACCGTAGTCTTCAATATTTGTTTTCCCAGAAGGAATTGAACATGAGGCAGAGGAGATGGATGGCGTATGTCAAAGACTACGATTTTTGAATCAAATACCATCCGGGTAAAGCGAACGTCGTTGCAGATGCATTGAGCAGAAAGTCTGGAAGCATGGCTAGTTTGAGAGGTTTGGGCATAATACATCAGCTTGAAGATCTGGGAGTTGAGTTTCAGCCGTTGAGATAGGGTTTTGTGCTAGCAAACATGACTATGTTTGAGCCTATTTTTATTTAGAAAATCAAGGAGACACAGTTGCAGGACCCAGATTTAGCGAGAATTGTGGAGCACATCTTCGAACGTCCAGATTTCAGAATCGTGGAAGGAATGCTATACTTTCTTGACCAACTGTGTGTACCCAAGATTAATGATTTGAGAAATGAGACCATCACCGAAGCCCATAGCACTAAGTATTCTATGCACCCGGGGAGTAACAAGATGTACCATAACCTGAAGAACAAATTTTGGTGGAACAATATGAAAAGAGAAATCGCAGCCTTTGTGTCTCGATGCACGACGTGTCAGCGGATAAAGGCAGAACATTAGAAACCAGCAGGACTTTTACGGCCACTTGAGACTCCGCAGTGGAAGTGGGAGCACCTTACGATGGATTTTGTTTCAGGTTTACCCACTACTAGCAAAGGGAACAATGCGATATGTGTTAGTTTTATGGTCTCAATCCATTATGATTGATGTAATAAATTCATTAATTTCTTTATTTATCAATATATTCATGTTATCATTTCATGAGATGAATGGTGTTTATTACTTAAATGCACATAACCAATACGAATGACATGATGGTTCATGAGATGAACCAGAGTCCATAAGTATACTAGATGCAATACATGTGTATAGATAAGATCCTCATACGGGAGATATGTATAGCAAATCTTATACTTTAATATCTTCACAACTAGTGATGAGACTGGACATCTCATCTGACAAGGTTGCAGTACTTTGATTACTATGAGATAGTGTGATTTATCTCGATCATTAGAATGTAAGATTCTGGATCATAGTGCTGGTACATTGGATGTATTGAAGGACCATGAGAAGCACCTTATGAACACTGTCTTTATTTTAAGGTCTGCTCTCATAATTCCCTAGCAATAGGCTCTCAATCCTGAGACATTAATGAACTCAAGTTTCTATCTATTCATTTGCTTTGAGTCACCAATGAGTGAGGCCAATTGTAGGTCAACACCTCGGTGATTTGGGTACGTGGTAGTAGAGTTGTGGGAACATTCAATGGTCAAGATGAAATCTATCTTTAATATCCCCTTGTGCCAATTAATGGATTTATCATTGGTAAGTGTGCACCCATTCCAATTAAGAGTTAATTGGATCGGTACCAAATGATCATTATAATTAATTGGGGCACAAGGATAATAAGATATGGATCTAAGTTTGGAAGACAGGTCTAATTGATCCATGGATATTGATGGAGGGGCCTACTTGTGGACATTGGAAAGTTTAGGGTCTTCATGTAATTTATTCCTAAGACTGGAGTTCAATTGCATTTATATAGTGGAGTTATTTGCAATTAACTGTGTTCCCGGATTGCACATGAGATGTGAGGTCGCGGTGTCCCAGTTGGAGCCAGCTTTCTAAGGAATCCGTAGTGGTCCCCACGCTAGCCCAAGTTATTGGAAAGATACTAATTATATTAGAACTCTAAAAGGAAGTAGAGAGTTACATTTCTATTTGAAGTGGGACTTCTAATAGTGGTAATAGTAAGTTACTAATTATTAATGGAAGTGAGACTTCTATTTTAATTATAAAAGAGAGAGTTACTAATTGTTAGAGAAGTGAGACTTCTATTTCAATTAGAAAGAGGGGGTGGCTTGAAAGCTATAAATAAGAGGAGCTAGGGCTGGACGTCCTCCATGCATATCCCCCTAGGGATTCACGCCCAAGGCCCTTATTGTGCAAGAGTTGCACACGCATCTTCTCCTCTTCCCTCTTCTACTTCTCTTTTAGTTTCCTTAAGAGCTTTCTCTTGGAGATCCCACCCATCTTCTTAAGAAAAGAGAATCTGATACGGGTCATAGCGTGGAAGAAGATTGGGTCTCGGAGATTCTGATTTGGCATGTGAAAGTGTTTCATCATCAAAGAAAGAAATCAACTCCTCCCTTAGAGCACAACCAAGCTCCATAGGTATGATCTACTTCCTTGTATGTTGTGGATTTCGTAGTTGCTTGTATGTTGCTATTTCTATTTTCTAGATAAAGTTTTCTACTGTACATGATCATGAGAAAGAGGCCATGGATCCTGGATTGGGTTTTGTACCTATCTGGATAGTTGATTCCTGAGTCGAGTGGGTCAAAAAGTTTTGAAAACCTATCCTAGAGGCCCACCTATTTCCAACAATATGGGTCATAGTCGATCGTCTGACAAAATCTGCACATTTCATTCAGTTGAAGACCGGGAAGAAGATGGAAATGCTAGCACTTTTGTAAACGTTTATTAACGAGATAGTCAGCAGGCATGGTCAACCAGTTTCTATCACCTCAGATAGGGACAGCAGGTTTGTCTCCAGATTTTGGAAAACCCTACATGAGTCTATGGGTACGAAGCTCCAATTTAGCACTGTTGGAAATAGGTGGGCCTCTAGAATAGGTTTTCAAAACTTTTGACCCGCTTGACTCAGGGATCAACTATCCAGAAGGCTACAAAACCCAATCCAGGTTCCATGTCCTCTTTCTCATGATCATGTAGAGTAAAAAACCCTATCTAGAAGATAGAAATAGCAGCAAACATGCAACCATGAAATCCACAACATACAAGGAAGTAGATTATACCTTTGGAGCTCGGTTGTGCTCTAATGGAGGAGTTGTTCCTTTCTTTGATGATGAAATTCTTTTACGTATCAAATAGGAATCTCCAAGACCCAATCGTCTTCCACGCTACGACCCGTATCAGATTCTCTTTTCTCAAGAAGATGGGTGGGATCTCCAAGAGAAAAACTAACTAGAACCTCAAAGGGAAACTAGAAG
The DNA here is from genome assembly GCA_029852735.1 of Persea americana. Taxonomy (NCBI): domain Eukaryota; kingdom Viridiplantae; phylum Streptophyta; class Magnoliopsida; order Laurales; family Lauraceae; genus Persea; species Persea americana. The sequence continues at coordinate 25,599,646 of CM056816.1, forward strand.
AGAAACTAGAAGAGGGAAGGAGAGAGAGATGTGCAACTCTTGCACAATGGAGAAGGTTGGGCGTGAATTCCAATGTGGAATAGTGCATGGACGTCCAAGCCTCCCTCCTCTCATATTTATAGCTTAAGCATCCTCCTCTTTGTTTATTATTGGAAGTCTCACTTCCATAATAATTAGCAATTCTCTATTCCTACTATTACCACTGTTAGAAGTCTCACTTCAAATAGAAATAATAACTTTCCTTTTTGAGTTCAAATAGACTTAGTAATGATCCAATCTTGGGCTAGTGTGGGGACCACTAGGGATTCCATAGAAAGCTGGCTCCAACTGGGACACCACGACCCCACATCTCATGTGCAATCTGGGCCTGCAGTTAATTGCAAATAACTCCACTATATAAAAGCAATTGAACTCCAGTCTTAGGAATAAATTACATGAAGACCCTAAACTTCCCTATGTCCACAAGTAGGCCCCTCCATCAATATCCATGGATCAATTGACCTGCCTTCCAAACTTAGATCCATATCTTATTATCCTTGTGCCCCAATTATAATGATCATTTTGTATCGATCCAATTAACTCTTAATTGGAATGGGTGCGCACTTACCAATGATAAATCTATTAATTGGCACAAGGGGATATTAAAAATAGATTCCATCTTGTCCATCGAATGTTTCCACAACTCCACTACCACATACCCAAATCACCGAGGTGTTGACGTACAATTGACCTCACTCATTGGTCACTCAAAGTAAATGAATAGATAGAAACTTGAGTTCATTAATGTCTCAGGATTGAGAGCCTAATTGCTAGGGAATGTTGAGAGCGAACCTCAAAGTAAAGGCAGTGTTCATAAGGTGTTTCTCATGGTCCTTCAATACATCCAATGTACCAGCACTATGATCCAGAATCTTACATTTTGATGATCAAAACAAATCACACTATCTCATTGTAATCAAAGTACTGCAACCTTGTCAGATGAGATGTCCAATCTCATCACTGGTTGTGAAGATATTCAGGTATAAGATTTGCTATACATGTCTCCCGTATGTGGATCTCATCTAAACACATGTATTGCATCTAGTATACTTATGGATTCCGGTTCATTTCATGAACCATCATGTCATTCGTATTGGTTATGTGCATTTAAGTAATAAACACCATTCATCTCATGAAATGATAACATGAATATATTGATAAATAAATAAATTAATCAATTTATTACATCAATCTTAATGGATTGAGACCATAAAACTAACAATCTCCCACTTGGGCTCAATGCCATTCAGGGTTGCATCTCATACTCATTGCATTTACATACTGCACAAAGACTTTGTTGGTCAAGAGCTTAGAAAAGTTATCTCCTAGATTGTCTGCAGAGTTTATCTTGGTGATTGCAGTATCACCTCTCTGCACATTCTCTATGACCATGTGTTTTTCCCTCTGTATGTGTTTTTGGCTTTTGAGTTCCTTGGACTTAGTGACTGCCCTACTATTATCACAGTAAACTGTGACCGACTGTCCTGCCAATAGTACCACTCCAAGTTCCATAAGGAATCTTTTAAGCCATACTGCTTCCTTAACTACTTCTCAAGTGGTTACAGCGTAAACACTTACCCAGTAGTTGATTTCTTGGAATCCTTATCTGACTTGAAGTCAGTATCTATGTTATCGACTGTAATCAACTCATCACTGCTGCAAATCATCATGTGATATCTAGTCCTTCTCAAGTATTAGAGAACACATCTTATAGCAGTCCGATGGTTAGGAACTTGGTTAGACTGATATCTGCTGACTAAGCACCCAGCGTGACAGATATCCAGTCTAGTACAAAGCATAGCTAACCGTACCAATACCTTATCTATGTACACATCATAGGATAAGCCTATCATCCTATTTTTTTGGTCTCAATGGTAATTGATCCCTAGGATGTAGCTGGCTTCTTCCAAGTCCTTTATATCAAAAGTATAAGCCAACTAAACTTTTACTGTTGACAACATCCCTATTGCACTCCCTAGGAGAAGGATGTCGTCGACATATAATACTAGAAAAACTACCATGCCTTCTGCAGTTTTCATGTACACTCATGACTCATCCATATTTTGACAAAAATCAAATGACTTGATTGCCTAGTCAAAACGGATGTTTCAAGTTCGGGATGCATACTTCAGTCCATAAATGGACATCTGCAACTTGCAAACTCTTTGCTTTTGGTTGTGTTAGTTTTATAGTCTCAATCCATTAAGATTGATGTAATAAATTGATTAATTTCTTTATTTATCAATATATTCATGCTTCCTTACATGAGATGAATGGTGTTTTATTACTTGTTTGCACATAACTAATACGAATGACATGATGGTTCATGAGATGAACAAGAGTCCATAAGTATACTAGATGCAATACATGTGTATGGATGAGATCTACATACGGGAGACATGTATAGCAAATCTTATACTTTAATATCTTCACAACCAGTGATGAGATTGGACATCTCATCTGACAAGGATGCAGTACTTTGATTACTATGAGATAGTGTGATTTGTCTCGATCATCAGAATGTAAGATTCTGGATCATAATGCTGGTACATTGGATGTATTGAAGGACCATGAGAAGCACCTTATGAACATTGTCTTTACTTTGAGGTTCGCTCTCAACATTCCCTAGCAATTAGGCTCTCAATCCTGAGACATTAATGAACTCAAGTTTCTATCTATTCATTTACTTTGAGTGACCAATGAGTGAGGCCAATTGTAGGTCAACACCTCGGTGATTTGAGTACTTGGTAGTAGAGTTGTGGAACATTCAATGGTCAAGATGGAATCTATCTTTAATATCCCTTGTGCCAATTAATAGATTTATCATTGGTAAGTGCGCACCCATTTTGATTAAGAGTTAATTGGATCGGTACCAAATGATCATTATAATTAATTGGGGCTCAAGGATAATAAGATATGGATCTAAGTTTGGAAGACAGGTCCAATTGATCCATGGATATTGATGGAGGGGCCTACTTGTGGCCATTGGGAAGTTTAGGGTCTTCATGTAATTTATTCCTAAGATTGGAGTTCAATTGCATTTATTTAGTGGAGTTATTTGCAATTAACCATGGGCCCGAATTGCACATGAGATGTGGGGTGGTGTCCCAGTTGGAGCCAGCTTTCTATGGAATCCCTAGTGGTCCTCGTGCTAGCCCAAGATTGGATCTTTACTAATTCTATTTAAACTCAAAAGGAAAAACTACTATTTCTATTTAAAGTGAGACTTCTAATAGTGGTAATAGTAGGATTAATGAGTTACTAGTTATTATAGAAGTTGGACTTCTAATAATAAACAAAGAGGAGTTGCTTAAAGCTATAAATAGGAGAGGAGAGGAGGCCCTTGGACGTCCACGCACTATATCCCCCTAGGGATTGAAGCCCAAGGCCCTTTGTTGTGCAAGAGTTGCACATGCATCTTCTCCTCTTCCTCTTCTAGTTCTCTTCCAGTTTCCCTTGAGTTTCTAGTTGGTTTTTTTTCTTGGAGATCCCACCATCTTCCTTGAGGAAAGAGATCTGATTCGGGTCATAGCGTGGAAGGCCAAAAGGTCTTGGAGATTCTGATTTGGTTTGTGAAAGTGTTTCATCATCAAAGAAAGAAATCAACTCCTCCCTTAAAGCACAACCAAACTCCATAGGTATGATCTACTTCCTTGTATGTTGTGGATTTCATGGTTGCTTGTATGCTGCTATTTCTATCTTCTAGATAGAGTTTTCTACTATACATGATCATGAGAAAGAGGACATGGATCCTAGATTGGGTTTTGTAGGCTTCTGGATAGTTGATCCCTGAGTCAAGTGGGTCAAAAGTTTTGAAAACCTATCTTAGAGGCCCACCTATTTCTAACAGGTTGTTAGCCATAAAACTGTCTATCTGCATCATATAGATGTCTTCCTCAAGATGGCCATTGAGAAATGCCGTCGTGACATCCATTTGCCATATCTCCTGATCGAGATGAACCACAATGGATAAGAGTAACCGCATAGACTTTAGCATGGCTGGCGAGAAGGTTTCCTCATAATCGATATCTTCTTTCTGAGTATATCCTTACGCAACAAGCCTGACCTTTAAAGGTCTCAACTCTTCCTTCTGGTCCTCTCTTTTTCTTGTAGACTCACTTGCACCCAATAGGTCTAATATTGGCAGGCAAGTCCACAAGTGTCCAGACCTGATTGGAGTACATAGACTCCATCTTAGCTTTCATAGTATTTTGCCAACTTCCCAAATTTATGTCATTGATTGCTTCATCATAGTTACAGGGATCTTGTTCTAGTTCTTCCGGGATTGCCTCGTATGGCTCTCCCAAAAACTGAGAACCTATCAGGGGTCCTGACAATGCTCCCACTACGACAAGGCACTAGTGTAATTACTGGGTTAGGTATGGGTGATTTTTCTTCAAGTTCAGTCATATTTGGTTTGGAATTGATCTCTCTTTGAATTTCTTCCAAGATAACCCTTCCTAAAGATTTCCAGTCTATCATATAATCTTCCTCCAGAAAAACCGCATTGGTGCTGACAAGCACTTTCTGCTTTCTGGGATTATAGAATATCCAACATTTAGTTCCTTTAGGATATCCTACAGAGGTGCACACTTCCGACTTCGATTCCAACTTATTCGTCTGTACTTTCAGTACATGTGCCGGACAACCCCAAATATGTAAATGTTGCAGGCTAGGTTTTCGCCCAAACCACAACTCCCGAGGAGTCTTAGGTACAGACTTAGATGGTATGAGGTTTAGTATGTACATTGCAGTGTCTAAAGCATATCCCCAAAAGAATATAGGCAATCCTGAGAAACTCATCATAGACCTGATCATATCTAAAAGAGTCCGGTTCTTTCTTTCTACCACTCCGTTCTGTTGAGGCATACCAGGAGCAGACAATTAGGATATAATCCCATTTTCTGATAAGTATCCAATAAAATCAGTTGAGAGATATTCCCCTCCTCGATCTGATCGAAGAGTCTTGATACTTTTACCTAATCGCTTTTCTGCTTCCGCTCGAAACTCTTTGAACTTTTCAAAAGCCTCGGACTTGCGGTGCATAAGGTATTTGTATCCATATCTTGAGTCGTCATCTTTGAAAGTGATGAAGTACTCATATCCTCCTCTCGTTCTAATATTTATGGGTCCACACACATCAGTATGCACTAATTCCAATAAATCTTTGGCCCTATTGCCCTTAGATGAAAATGGTCTTTTGGTCATTTTGCCTTCCAGACAGGATTCGCAGACAGGCATTGGTTCTACCACCAGTGATGGTAAGATACCATCTTTCACTAGCCTATCAATCCTATTTAGGTTAATGTGACCTAGCCTCTGGTGCCAAAGTTTTGTTGGATTAGATGAAGGTGACTACCTCTTTAAAGATGGTCTATTATTAATTTCAGTGTCATGTATCTCATACATTGTGGGAGTTAACAAATAAAAACCATTGATTACCTTGTCAGAATATATAAAAGTATCGTATCTCTTTAAGACAATTTCAGTACCAAAAGTAATAGAATAACTCTTATTCATCATACTAGAAACTGAAATTCAAAATTCCGTCTTAAAAACGGTACATATAATGTATTTGACAGAATCAACTTAATATCTGAAAATAACAAAGTTATTACTCCCACTGTCACTGCATCTGCATTGGCTTCCAATCCTAGGTTAGCAATGATTTCTCTGCCACTAATCCTTCTGGTTACCTGTAACTCCTGCAACGTATTACATATGTGATTAGTTGCACCGGAGTGTACACACCAGGATTTTGCAGTACCAGTTACAAAACTAACTTCAGAAAACAAGTGACTCAATCATAACTGAGGTCCTTTTCTTAGATAGAAAATCTGGACAATTCCATTTCCAATGTCCTGTCATACCACAGTGGAAACACTTTCCCTTTACTCTCGTACCCTTAGCCTTGGCCATACCACAAGTAGAACCATTCTCCACCTTAGGACCCTTGATGACTGATTTCCTTTTGCTATCTCGGTCTTTGCCTTTCGGCTTGGTCCTAGCAAATGACTTTTCTGTCATGAGGGGATTTTGCTCTTTCTTCATGATTTCCTCAGTCATTATCAGCTGGCGAGACAACTCAGCTATAGTCATTTCCAATTTATTATAATTGATCTCGAAATGATTGAAAGAATCCGGTAGTGACTAAAGAATCATGTCGATCTGCGATTCTGTATCAATCTTGACACCCAGTACATCTAAATCATCCAGTGCGAAAACCATTTTCAACAAATGTTCTTGTACTGGGGTTCCCTCAGCCATCTTTGTGTTTATCAGCACCTTCATAATAGCCTACCTAGCAGGTCTAACCTGGTCCGCAAACATCTCCTTTAAGTTTGATATAATATCGTATGCTAACTTATATGATTGATGTTAGTGTTGTAAAACACTAGACATGGATGCCTGTATAAAATATCTGGCCATCTCATTGTCTTTGGTCCACTTGGTGTAAAGGTCCTTCTCAAACTGTGGTGCATCAAGCTCAAGCTCGGGAAAGGAGGGTATGGTAAGGACATATCTGCATCCTGAAACTGTCAGGACAATGTCCAGGGTCCTTTTCCAGTCTATAAAGTTGGATTTCATCAACCTATTCTGGTTGAAGATGGTCGCAAGTGGAAGAATAGTATTTGAATTCATGCTGAATTAACTGTAGCACATAACCATACATTTAATTAAAGAATATTAATGACATTAAGGTTTAGTAATCTACCAAATTTATGTGGGAATCCTCATAACCACTAAATTCAGAATACATCGGAATTCCAATCCCTAGGATATGCCTCCTTGGGGAGTGCGAATACCACCTAGATTGATGCAGATCAAAGTAAGTCAAAATTAGAATTAAGACTAACTATCCATAATCCCCTATCATTCATTATTATCTAGGTATCTCATACCAAATAATGTATGACTCCCGATTAGCTTTGGTTTCTAAAATACATGAGGCAAATCCTTGGGGATACTACATCACTATTCTAGTTAAGTGTGACCCACCAATTAGCATTGCGTGACAACCGTTATGAGCAGCTCCTCCTTTGAGAGTGAACCCCCACCCCGTCTCACCAACACTATCCTTTTGGGAGATCCATATCTAGTAACCAGACAAATAAAAGCCCTCCGTGGGGAACGACCATTCTTAAGATGGCGCGAGGCTAATACTTTCCTTACAATGGACCTATGGTGGAAAACCATGGGAATTTATCAATTTAAATACCCCGCTCCCACTTAATATTTTAGAGTTGAGGATTTTCCTTTTAAAGTATTAGAGGAGTCATTCATGTTCTATAAATAGGCAGTCATTCCAAAGGTGATTGAAGTCCCTTGGGGCACCCCCAAGGTTTCTCCTCTTCTTCTATCCAACATGGCCTAGATGCAGCTTTTCAGCCCGTCTACTTGTTTTTTTATTGGATATAGGACATTCCCTTGGTCTTTGTCCTCTAAAAATTCGAGGTCCAAGCCAAGCCAAGTGAATCAAAAGCATCAAAGTGTTCTCATTTGAAGGACGATGGCGGAGTTCATACATGACTCGCGACCGTCGATCTGAACGAGTCCCCACAATCTCCTAAGTAGTCAGATCCCTCTTTCTTCCTCTTCTATTGTATTTTGTATTTTTTTAAGAGACAAAAAAATCACAACTCTTGTCTTTCACTATTGATAAGATTTGTAAATCGCTTTCCATGACAAAATTGCCTTCTACGGCACAAAACTGCATTTCACGGCAAACTAAACAAAATCGCCTTTCACGGCATTAAAAATCTTGTCTCTTTCTTTAAAATATATGTGCAATGGAAAGCTAGAAAAAAGTTCGATTTCCTTTCTACTTGTGAAGGTGAATCTCCAGATCACCATTTCAAATTCCAAGTAGAATAGAAAATCTGGCATACTCGTACAAAATGTTGATGCTCGTTTTCTTCTTCGCCCCGCCGCACCCCGGTGGACTTAGGACGGAGGAAGGCAAGAGAAAAGCCGGGACCATCAAGTTGGCACACCCGGTGGGACCCGTTCATTTGAGAACACAATGCTTAGAATCCTTGGCTCCTTCCTAGTTGGTGGCCTATGTTGGATCTTGTATCTAAAAAAAAATGTGAGATAGGATTCTTTGGAAACTTCTTTCTTTGAACTTGTTTCCATTCTTTCTTTTCTCAGAAAAAAAAAAAAAAAACCACTTTCAAATTCCTTTCTTTTGGATTCAAATTGGAAAAACTTTGGTTCTTTCCTTTTCGTACAATGGCTCGTAGAAATGTTTGAGCCAACGTTTGGATTGGGAGGGGCCATTTCCCTCTCTTTGATGGGTCCATTGGAGATCTTTCAAAAAGAATTATTAAAAAAAAAGTTTTCAAATTCCTTTCTTTTGGATTCAAATTGGAGAAACTTTGGTTCTTTCCTTTTTGTACAATGGCTCGCAGAAATGTTTGAGCTAACGTTCGGATTGGGAGGGACCATTTCCCTCTCTTTAATGGGTCCATTGGAGATCTTTAAAAAAAAAACGCATTAAGGTTGCACCAATTGGGTTCTTTGACCAAGGTGAATTTCAGAAAAGCCTTGTCCAGAGTATGGAGGCAGCTAGACTGTTCGAGGCAAGAGTCCTTTAAACGGGCTCATTAAGTAACCCTACCCTTACATGGGGGCTAATCTATCCACTAAGGTTTCATAAGACCGAATTGGAAGACCTATGTGCAAAATTTCGAAAAAAACAAAAAACAAAAAAAAAGACTTTTGTCATTATTGTATTCAACTTCGACAAAATGTGGTTCATTCCTTTTCGGAGTTAGTGCTCGCAGAAATGTTTAAGCCTCTGTTCGGATTGGAATACCATTTGCTCTCTTTTATGAATTCAATCTTGACTTTTCAAAAAAAAAAAAAAAAAAAAAAACTCCCATCATTATTGGATTCAAATATGAGAAATCCTGGTTCTTTCCTCTTCGGACTTAGGGCTCGCGGAAATCGCTGAGCCTTTGTTCGGATTGGAATACCATTTGCTCTCTTTTGCGAATTCGATCTTGACCTTTCAAAAAAATCCCATCTCGTGTCCTTTTCAATGATGCGATTTACAACATTTGTGCCTAGCGATGCTAGTACGCCCTTTCGGGTCTACTGTATTCACGACCGACACATTTGTATCTCCAACCTTTTATCATTTTACCTCGAGTGAGCTTCGCTTCTCGGCAACTTGAATTAAGGTTTACAATTGCTTCTAGTAGTCACTGGAATGCTCATTTCGAGCTGACTATACTTGCGTTCAGAACAATTGTACTCTCTATGGCTTTTTGCCTTCTTCATTACGCTTAGAATGGGCCATGCCCGCTGAGCGATTTGAAAAGACAAAACCATAGTGTTTTCCATTTATGATCACCATATTCTTGTGATTACTAATGGATGTGGTCTTGTTTCAGAAGTTTTTCCAAAACTAACAATGGCAGCCTCGTTGACCATCACCTTCGACGAAAATAAGTACCAAGTCATGCTTCAAGAGAAGCAAAGCAAGCGCACTTTCAAGCGCCCTGCCAGCTGCCGAAGCATCACCTCCCTCGGCAACTCTCAAAACACCGAGTTGACCTCCACTCCCCGGGCCATCGTCTTTGGTTCGCTGGGACCATTCCCACTACCCGTAGAAGAGACGGCGTCTGCTAAGAAGCAGAAGACCGCCCCTGAACTTGTCGCTGGCCCGACACCAAAGTCAGTCACCAGGAAACCTGAGGCTCGTGGCAATCCCGCGAAGCCTCAACCTGTAAAAAACCAGGTGTGCCCCAAGACTTGGTCCCCGCGATCTTCACTAAAACAAAGAAGGTCCCAGACATTTGCAAAGCCAGCATACCTGGCTCCTCTCAAGGAGAACCGGTCCTATCCTCTTGCTTACATCAAAGGGGAGAAACCTACCCTCCACCGAACTACAAAACCAACCCAGCACGAGCCGGCTTTCTCATATACAAGCCCAAAATCAAGTCGTGCATCACAAGGCCACGACAAGAACTTGCCAGGGCTTGCTCTCCTGCAACTCGACCCTTCATCTCAACAGGGGCCGAGCTTCAAAAATTTAAAGCTTCACTGCGACAGGCTAAGGACCGCATCCAGATCCTGTCCATGCCAGTCTTCAAAGAAGACAAACTCGGCTGCTGCGCACGAGGGACCATGTCCTTCATTGCCAGAGCGCAGCCTGAGCTAACTGAAGCCCAAATCGCTCGTCGTATATGTTGCCGCGCAGCATATCGACAAAAGAGATGAGAGAAGCAAACAACCCAGCATTCTAAGCTTCAAATCTCCCCAAAATGGGTCGAAAAAGAAAGACCCGACCAAATTGCCACTGTCCACATGGTTGGCAAAACCAAAAGACGCCAAAATTCAGCAACAAAGATACATGTCAGACGGCCAGTGACTCGCAGCGTCTCACAGAGAAGAAGACATCAAGAAGACTCTCCCACTCCTTTAAGCCAAGGACACCGGAGTGATCATTCCTCAGACTCTTCATCCAGAAGAATGAGCTTTCGCTCAATCACTAAGACAATATCCTCTTTCGACTCACGAAGAGTGAATGTCCTAGTCACAAACTCTGAGCAACCTCCGTCGGACGATAACATCGCTCTACGCATTCAGTAGCTAGAGCAAGGACAGCAGAGAATAGAGGTCCTGATGGAAAACCTCCTTCTTACTCTCCAACGTCCACCAAACAATGATGAAGTTCCTCCACAAGATAAGGCAAACGATGGAGAAGATGAGTCACCCGCCCTTGCTAAAAAGGACGTTGATGATATCCTCGCCAAAGCAAAAGAAGATGATACACTAAAGGTGCATGGAATCAAGCCACCATATCCCTTATGGATGGACTCGGTTCCGTTCCCTCCAAAGTTCAAACAACCTTTTCTCCAAACATATACGGGGAAAGGTTCAGCTAGACAGCATGTCATCCACTTCAAGATCCTAACGGGAACTATTGCGGCTCAAGATGCTCTCAAGATTCGTCTCTTTGCAAGCACCCTGAAAGGTACGACCTTTGATTGGTACTCCACTCTGCCAGAGGACTCCATTCAAAACTGGACCACGCTAGAGACACGCTTCCTGACCCACTTCAAAGGTGAGGATCATCCTGTTACTATGGCTTAACTTTGCAGCCTTAAACAGGGAGAGAATGAGTCGACATACGACTTCATTCACAAGTGGAAAGCAATGGCATATAAATGCTCAAATGTGCTGCCACAAGCGTCGCTGGTCGACATCTGCCTAAACAACATGAGAGCAAGGATCCGCTCCATGATCATCGGCAACAAATCGAAGAATTTGGGAGAACTCCTGGAAGCGTCTGTGGAGGCTAAAACGGTGACCAAAGACCTCAACAGTCAGAAGTCATCAAAGAAGGAGTCGACTGCCATTCTGACCTCCAAGCCAAAGAAAAAGGAGGTTCTCAATGTGCAAAACAAGTTAACTCCTCAGCCGCCAAAGACAGCTGAAAACAAAGCTCCAAGTAAGAGACCCAAACTATCTGATGCCTTCAAAGAATGAGTAGAGAAGAAATACCCGTTCGATGAAGATGTTGAAGAAATATTTGGGGCTCTCTTAGCAAATGGGAAACTCACCTTGACTGACCCCAAAAGACCGGGAGATGTTGGCAAAACCAACGATCCCCGATATTGTCCATACCACCAAATGGTCTCGCATCCTCTCAACCAATGTTTCGTTGTGAGAGAGAAGATCAACGAGATGCGGAAATACGGAGTTATTACCTTTGACAAAAACTATGGGTCTGCCTCCGTTAACATGGTGTCATATGGACAAACATCCAAATCACCAAAGGAAAAAATCACTACTTCCTTCAAGGTGATAAAAATGACTCAAACCTCCCAAGAGCTGGTGCCTTACCCAACACCAGAAGAACAGCCCATATGGGTGCATCCCAATCTCCTAGAAGATGAAAATTGGGAGATTGTCAAAACAAAGCCGATCACTCAATAGCGAAGGCAAGCCAAGAGACAACTCCCAAGCTCAAACAGCAGGAGAAGGCTCAAACCAAGCAAGATGTAAGACCCCGCCCCAAGAGTTTCCCTTTTAGTGTTAATTAAGACGCGTTTTAGCTATAAGTGTGATTAGCGGAAATGGGTTAAATTTAGATTAGAATAGCTTTTTATAGCTTTGAATAATTTTGGGAACTCTTTTGATCTAGTGGGGCCCTTTGGGGGTTCCTTTTATTGTGTCTTGATTAGCTTTGGGATTTATTTATAATTCTGGAAATCTGTAAATTACTCCGTTTAATGTATTTTATGATTCCCGACAACTTTCGTATTTGTTCCGTTCCCATTCGAGACCTCTAAACCCTACTTTGCCATTGATAGGGGTAAAACAGTCTTTTTACACAAAATCTGGACACTATTTTCAATGTCTCCGAAACTCGTAAAATATATACTTTTTGGAGAGTAGAAATTTCGACGATCGATTCTTCCTTCTTCATCGAATCCATCCGAAGCCCGTAGAACAATGTTTTAGCCCAATTGGATTTTTAAGTTGTAGGACCCATTGCCATTGTCTATATAAGGAGGAGTCATTTTCTTCTTCCCCTTTTCTTGCAACTTTCCCTTGAGAACAAAGAGAAGTTCCAGCCCAGCCCTAGGGTTTCTCCTTCTTGCTCCTTGCTTCTCCATCTCCCAATCTCTCTCAAATCTATTGTTAAAGGTAAAATGGAGGTGGTAAGCTTCTTCCCCTCCATGAGAGCTTCATCTTGATACCATTTGCAGAGAGAGCCTCCCATTCCAAGCTACCTTTTGAGCAAACTCTTGCCATTAGAGGACTTCTCATGTAAGTTCTTCTTCTCATCTCTTAGTTGGGTGTTCTTCTAGTCCTTGAGATGCCCATCTTAAGTATTGGAAGTTATTCCTTTCTATTTCATAGTTTTGCCACTTTAGGGCTTGTAATGAATGTATTTTGGGGATTTTTGTGTAGATTGTAGATTTTGAGCTTGATAGAGGGATTAGAGCTTGACTAGCATATTTGGAGACCAAGGCAAGTGAATGAATGGATTGGATTTGAATAAGTTCTTGTTTATTGAAAATGTGGAATTTTTACTATTCCTATTCCTTTGGTTCATTTTGTTTCATAATGCTTTTGGAAATGTACTTATTGATATGATTTTCTCTTAGTTAGTTTTATGAGAATATATGCATTCATTCATTAAAGTTTATTTTGGTCATTATAAACTTCTTAAAATGATATTTGTACTTGCATTGAATGAGATTTGTATTGGTAGGAGAATTAATGCATTGATGGAATGGTGGTTGGTGGGAAGCATTGAATGTTAAATGGAAGGGAATAGACCCATTTCATGTTAGGGAATGGTTGGAGTTGAGGTGAAATGGGTTGGGAAGGAAAGAACTAAAATCTGCACCTGATGTGTAGTTCCCGCAGCTGGGCGGTCAGCGGGCGGTCACCTTGGCGGCTAGCCGACAGGTGATCGGCGGCCAGCCGACTCAGATGCGGTTAGAAACACAGAATGCTGTGTTTTGACAGGCGAACCGCGGTCAGCTCGCGGCTAACCGCTAATCAAAAACCTTGTGACCGCTAGGTAGCCGAGATGCGCGGTTAGAAACACAGAATGCTATATTTTAGCAGGGTGAACCGCGGTCAGCCCCACGGTCAGCCAGCGGCTAACCGCCGATCACCTCGGCGGCTAACCGCCAGCTGACCGACAGGTGACCGAGTTTCACCCAGAATTCCTGAGTCTTTTCTATTGGTTTCAGATATGTTATTTAAAGGTTTGGATGGGTTGTTCTGATGCCCTACCACCTTGGAAAGACCTAGGGGATGACATAAGGAGATTGACATAGGAAGAGACACCATTTCGGAAAGGTATTGGGACTTTTGGATTCATCAACTTGCATAAGGAAACTTAGTATGTCCTCTATCATTCGAGTACCATACTAAGGGTAATAATAGACATACAAGATCCTTATACATGTTGCTTGAATATGGATGCCCCAATATATAGTCCCTAATGATACAAGGATTCACTGCATTATTTTACTCAGATTATATGTATAATTACCCGATCCTACTAGTTTTACCTCAAATTCTGATTTACACACCTGATATGCCCTGCCAGTCCCGTGTATGCATGAACAGATAATAATATGAAATGTGTGCCTACGAGCACCATGTCCCGCCTACCCGAATGTTTATACTGATATGTTTTGTATACGTTTTGATTTATCATGTAACCTATGAGTCGGCACCACTAAGCTTGGATGTCCTTGTCAGTCTGATCAACTGACTTGGGCCTCCCCCTTGTGCTCCCGCCAGTTGCAACTTGGATCCTGTCCTGTCCCGTTACCCGGTTCCGCGGCCGTGGTCTTGCCTAGCTATATGTATATGTATATGTATATAATGTTGGTTCTCGTCACTTCGTGTGCTCGAGCCCAACGCACTGAATGTGCTCTCATCACCTTAGTGATAGAGAGGATTTAGCTTTAGTGTGGTTGCCATCTAGTCAGTTCCTGTACCTTGAATACCCCACATGATTTATATTGCATCTGTACTTTAAATGAACCATGCATCTTGTTTTATGACAGTTATCGTTTTAATAAGTTTTCGTTATGTCTAAGATGTGCTTTGATTTCTTTCTTGCCATTACCTATTCACCCACCTGCCAGACCGTCGTGTCTGACCCATTTTTGTGGTACTCAGGTCCAGCTCCCGTTATTGCCTTTGAGGAGGAGCCAGAGGGGGCGGTTGATGAACCGCAGTGATTAGTGGAGTGGCAAGCTGACGATGTCATGTAGACATTCGGTTTAGCTTTGAGCTGCGAATATTTTGGGGAGATCATAGACTGACTCATGATTTTTACTTTTGGTTGTACTGGCCTTTGTTGGCCGTTATTTTTGGGGAATGTTAATTTAACTTGATCTTTTGCTTAAACTTTAACTTCATATTTGGGAATGCTAATGAGATCATTGCTCACTCTGACATCATGTCATGCTTGTGTATCAACCGCCTTATTTGATGAGAATGGATTACGAGTTTGATTTGCTACACGCTTCCGCACCAATATAAATGTTCTATGAGTGTATGTGGAATCCTCACCGTGGAAACCTGTGGGAAATTAAGGAAATGTATAATCGTTGTTAAGGGTAGTTCATTACCCCATCCACACCAACCATCGCGGTCCCGGGTCTCGGTCTGGGGTCGCGACACAAGAGGTCCCCGAAAAGGCAAAAACCTCCTCTACCGCTTCACAAGGGGCAACAGAGGAGTCTCTTCCCAAGGCCTTAAGAGTGGCAAGAAAATTCACCCTTGGTTATTTCATGTCACCACGACTCAGAGATGAGACTACGCAGGGGGCATCATACTCTTGTAACTCGGTAGTTGGATTCTCCATGAATGGATACGAGTCCAGTGAAACTGCCAGTGACACAGATGAATGGGAGGAATCCCTTGAAACCGGAGAATATCTCTCTGATGAAGAATGGATCCCGGAATCCCACCTTATGCAAGTAATCTGGTATAACCCCTTACAGTCACAAGGATCCTGGTCTGATGATGATGAAGACCAAGAGGTTGTTCAAGAAAATGCTGTCAATCCAGCACTGGCCAATGCTCTAGTGGATCCCAACGAGGTTGAACCACAAAGAGCAGATGAAGAAGAAGACTTGTCTCCTATGCCAGATCTTGAAGAATATGCAAGGATCTTGCAGCGTCTTGCCATTGAACAAGAGCAGGATCGCATCAATCAACTTCATCAAAATCCAGAACCAGAAGTCCCGGAGAATCTGCAAGCATCTCCTCCAGTGACTACGGAAAACGAAAAAAGTTGCTGGATTGATGATCCTCTTACATCGGAAGATGAGTCTGATTTCCAACAGTCCATTATGGAGGCATCTTCTATCGAAATTGCCTGCAATGTGATAGTTCAGGATGATAGTGCCTCTGAAACTTCATCTGCTAAGGCCACAGACTCTCAGAACCCATCCAGTAGCATATCTTCTAGAGCTACGTCTTCTCAGGTGACTTCCACTGACATAGCATCTTCTCAGCCGTCGTCTCCTGAAACGATGACATCAGAATTCAAGCCTCTTCCGACTGATCATCATGAGGAGGCTCTAGCTGATGAAGTCTTCAAAGAAAACCCTGTCAATTGGTCTCAGATGCCCAACCTCATAGGAGATTTCTGGACCGATGAAATACTGGACAAAGAAGAAAAGTTGTTGGAAGCTGTTCAGGACTTGTTCCCGGAAAATGCTCCATACAACGCAATAACTGAAGACGGGAATCTGCTGTAGAAGCGTTTTCAGTAGATCAGGAGGATCAGCCCCTAGAGCCTAAAGGGGGTCTTCCGAAAGAAGAACCACCTCTAGAATCTTTTGAAGTTGGGAAAGGTACCCGCTCTGGCCAGGATTACCACAAAAACTACAACCAACCTTCTTCTTCTTCTTATGTAAATCCTTCAGGAAAACAACCTGTAAATGCCCCAAGTGGCAATGATAATGAAAATGCAGGCCCCAAGGAGGCTTTCAAGTATGACTTGATTGAGCACTTCAAACACATACCTGCAAGACTACATATCCTAGACTTATTACGAATGTCACCACAAACTCGTAATAGTCTCATTTCGGAACTGCAAAGGCTGAATCTAGATGTCGACAAACATGCCCCACAAGTCCTGCAAATTGAAATGGACTATAGGGTCAAAAAATCAAAAACCTCCTCAAAGGGAGAAAAGAAAGAAGCTGGAGGACCTTGCACTGAATACCTCTCGGTCCAAAAAGCCGCACGTGCTACCATCGCCTTTAATAAGGAAAACCTCCTGCTAGGTGAGACAAAGCACAACCGACCCCTGTACTTCACAGGGTACATCAAAGAGATGCTGATACACAGAGTCCAGATCGACCCGGGTTCTGTACTTAACCTCATCTCTACTACGGCACTCGAAAAGATGGGTATCCCACCTAGCAAACTGAGCCACACATCTGTGTCCATCTTTGGATAGGGTGGGAGTGCTCAAAGGCCCATTGGCAAAATGAGGTTCAGGTTGCAAATCGGCGATCTTATCTCTGAGGTCACCGTGTATGCAATAAAAACCCCTTCATGCTACAACATCCTTCTCGGACGCCCTTGGATACACGAAAACGATGTCATTCCTTCGACTCTACATCAGTGCATCAAGTTTGTTGGCGATGAAGGCTTGATACATCGAGTGTTTGCAGACAAAAAGCCATTCAAAGGCAAAGAAGTTCATTTCGCAGACTCTCATATGTACAGGGACGAAAAGGAAGAAAAGGAGGAGAAAATAACATCCTTCGCCAGTAATCTCCAAAAAGATAAAAGCAAGGCTCCTCGGCAATCATCGAAAGAAAACAAACCTTCCGGCAAACCCGAAGAGAGCAATCGGTCTCCCTTCTTTATCTCCTTCAAATCTTCCAAACCTTTGGTAATCATTACCAAAGCAAAGAAGACAAAGCAAAAGACTGGGGGCAAGTTCACTATTTCCTTCGTGTCTATCATACAAGACACGGATTTGGATGTAGAGACAGAAGACGATACATCGTCAAGCCAAGCCGATACTCAGCAAGTTCAGCTTGCCCTCACTCCATTGGAGACTCCTACTGACGTAGAAGATCCCGCGTCTGCTACTTTAATTGTTCCGGCAACATCGGCAGAAGAGAAACCAATCTTCTTCCATAGATTGGATGCTTCTTCATCAAATTCCTTGCTTGAACCTTTCCGAAATGAAAGTATGCCTCAACTATCCTTGTATAGTCCAATGGCACAAGCTATTATGAAGAAAATGGGCTATGACACTCAAAATCCAATTGGTTTGGGAGGTGGCCGTGGTATTCTTACACCATTGGAACCCACACTGTCCAAAAGTCAGCTGGAAGATTGGAAACTCCATCGTCGTATAGACAAGTCTTCATATGGGTTGGGGTATGATCCTGACACTTCGATGAGACAGTTGACACAAAGGCTGCAAAGTCGTTTTGCCGAGCAGACCTCAATATCTCGTGTCGATGAAGACATCGATCTCCCTGGATATCTCTTTGAAGAGTTACCCGACAAGGGCCCAGGAAGCTCATCAAATTGGTACGATTCATCTGATGATGAAGAGGAATTGTCCGATGACACAGACGCACGGTTCTCTTATTCAAAAGAGCCATCGTCTCCAAAAGAAGTGCCTTACTTCGACCCAGTTTTAGCAGGTGATTGGGATCATCTCATAGCAAGTTTTTAGAAGAATACCGATTAAAAAGATTTATGGACAGAAGCGGAGCCATGGTCTGAAAATGCCCTTGGAAATCCAGAAGGTCTTGTTGAGTTGGAAGCCTCCGAAAATATTGTGGAGGAGCCACCTTCAAACCTTCTAACAGAAGATTTTGTTCAAATGATAGACTTGGGAACACCTGATAACCCACGTCCTGTATTCATCAATGAGAATATAAAGGATAATGAGTTACCCGAGTATGTCTCTTTTCTTCGTGAGTACGTTGATTGTTTTGCATGGTCTTACGCTGAAATGTCCGGTTTAGACCCCAAAATAGCAGTCCACAAAGTCAACCTGTAAGAAAATATCAAGCTGTCAAACAAGGCCAAAGAAGATTCCGTCCTGATGTGATGGACAAAATTGAACAAGAAGTTCAAAAACTCATAAACGTTGGCTTCATCCGCGAGGAACAGCATCCTGAATGGCTAGCTAACATCTTCCTCGTGATAAAGAAAAATGGGCAAATCAGAGTCTGTATTGACTATAGAGACCTAAATAATACATGCCCCAAAGATGAATTCCCGCTCCCCATACCGGAAGTAATGATTGACAACACCTACGGGTTTGAGCGAATGACTTTCATGGATGGCTTCTCTGGCTACAATTAGATAAAGATGCATCCCGAAGATGAAAGGCATACATCATTTCAGACCCCATTTGGCGTGTATTGCTACACTGTCATGCCATTTGGTCTGAAGAATGCCGATGCAACATATCAGAGGGCTATGATGAAAATATTTCAAGATATGCAGCACAAGACGGTCAAATGTTATGTTGATGACCTTGCCGTCAAAAGCAAAAGAAAAGAACACCATCTCAAAGATCTTCGAGAAGTCTTCCTCCGACTTCGCAAACACAAACTGCGAATGAATCCCCTCAAATGCTGTCATAGATGTTGCAAGTCCAACCAGGGCATCTACACGGATGTTTTCACCTCTGAGGATATGGGTGATGTGACAGATGTCAAACTTTTGTCAAAGTGATTACGCCTTATTGTAAGAAGGCAACAGATCAGGTTTCTTGACTTCAAATTTCTGATTCATTTGGTTGACAATCAGTTGAGAGTCTCCAAAGGCTTCCAGCACGGTGATGCCAAATTCGAGGGCGAGTTACAATCCTACAATCAGGGCTTACTACTCAGCTGCATTGTTTGAGCATGGTTCCAGTAGCGAGAAAGCGTGTGGAATCATGTATTTGTCGGGACTAACAAAGAGGATGCCAAATTGTGACAGAAGGATGGACCATTTTGCCAATAAGGCATTGAGAGAACCTACTTTTGTGGCATGGACCTTTATGTAGTTGATCCTCGAAATCAGGTAGACTCAACTAGCAGGAAGGTAGTGATATAGCTTTAAGAACAACGTCGGAGAAATTTGTTATGCAGTATAAACGTGTCTCCTTCGAAATTGAAGAAAGCGTATGCTCCATTGGAGAAGGCTTTGTTAATGATGTAGGGACCTTCCCATCTTGATTCATCGCTGGTTTTAGATGTATGAACGAGAATTAGTGGCTTTTTAACTGCAAAAACAAGGTCACCTTTCTTGAATGACTCTGTGGGGTTAGGATCATCAAGAGCAATGTTGAGATCCGGTAGGTGGTGGATACTCTCCATCAAGGAAGACTCAATGCCGTCACCTTCTTGTTCGATGGGTTCACCCACCATGTTGTCAAGAGAGACATTTAAGTCCGGTACTAGATACCTTCCTTCAAAAGGTTCAAATGCTGAACGTGATAAAGATGCTTCAGAATTGTAGAAGATAGAAGACACGGTATCTTCTTCTTCTGTTTCTGAATCAGAGTCAATGTCTTGCATGATCGACACCAAGGAGACAATGAACTTGCCCCCAGTCTTTTCTTTTGTCTTCTTTGCTTTGGTTGTGGTGACCAAAGGCTTTGATGTTTCGAGAAAGATCACGAGGACATCACTTGTTTACTTTGAAATCTTGATTAATATTTTAAAAAGTAGATATAAAGTTTGGTAGTCCTATTCACCACCCCCCCCCCCTCCAGGACTTGTACATTGGCCCTAGGTGTACTTTCAATTGGTATCAAAGAAAGGTTACTCCATTTAGGCTTTACAACCCGGAGTTGATCTACCTCTTTTTACTTGTGCCAATGTCTAATCCAGAAGGTAGTGTTGTAACAGACCACCATTGTTTGATGGTACTAACTATGCCTTTTGGAAAGCCCAAATGGCCGTGTTTCTCAAATCCTATAGTGGAGAAATATGGGATGCTGTTGAGGATGGATGGACTCCTCCTACCTTCACAGCTGAAGATGGCATTGTCAAGCCTCTCCCAATGGTCAGATGGACAGCTAATCAAAAAGCTATGAGAGACTATGATGCAAAGGCATTGAATGCCATAACCTGTGCGATAAATGTTGAAGAGTACAAAAAGATTATGACATGTACCACATCTAAACAAGCTTGGGAGCTTTTGGAAACAAATTATGAAGGAGCAACCATTGTTAAAAGAGCCAAGCTCCAAATGTTAACTTCCCAATTTGAATCTCTAAGAATGAGAGAAGATGAAATGTTTAATGAGTTTCGAACAAAGCTAATGGTGATCGTTAATGAGATGTGGTCACTCGGTGAGCAAATCCCTGAAGGCAAAGTTTGTAGCAAAATCCTTAGGTCTCTACTTGTAAAATTTCACCCCAAAGTGACTTCTATAGAAGAATACAATGACCCTGAAACTATGAAAGTAGAAGAACTGACGGGTAACATTAGAACCTTTGAGATGAAGATGAATAATGCTTCCAATAAATCCAAAGATAAGAAATCAATAGTCTTAAAGGCTTCTCAACCATCTCTACCTAAAGAAGAATCAGGGAATGAGAATGAAAGTGATGATGAAGATGTTGCCTTACTTACTAAAAGATTCTTAAGACAATTTAAGAAGAAGACTTCAAAGTTTAATAAAAAAGAGAAACCATTTGATAAAGGTAAAAACAAAACCAGCTCCCCCTCTATGTATCAATCCAGAAATGTGAAATGCTATAACTGTCAAAAGTTTGGACACATATCAACTGAGTGTCCAATGGAAAGGAAAGTTAAGAAAAGACCCCTGTGGCAGCATGGGATGACTCATATGAAGCCGAAACAGATTCAAATGAATCACACAGAGATGAGACAGAAAATTACACTGTATTGATGGCCAGAACAGTGTGTGATCCATCACTTGAGATAACGGAAAATTCTAGAAAAATTGATGTTGAGAAATCTGAGAGTGAATCTGAATCTGAATATGACAGCTCAGATAATGAAAAAGATGATGAAGATCCACAAGTAACATATGATAGACTCTATGAGGAGAGTTGCAAATTGATTGAAGCCTTGAGCAAGCAAAAATCCAAGAACAAAATCTTAAAAGACAAAATCGAAACTTTAACTGATGAAAAGAATACCTTAGAAATTAATTCTAAATTTCAAATTGCTAATGAAAAATTAAACAATCTTAAGAGTGATGAAAAAGAAGCTGAAACTCTAAAAGAAGTAAACATATGGTTATGGGATGAAGTCACTCAACTGAAATGGTTCAAAGAAAAGTATGAGTATTCATTTACCCACGGAGAAGAAAATTTTGAAAGACTTTTTAAAATGGGAAAATATCATAGAGACAAAACTAGATTAGGATACAACAAAGTAGACAAACATAATCCTAATGTCTCCACTGTGTTTGTGAAAGGAGAGACTTCCTCAAGTAGTCAAAACATTTCTGAAATTACATGTCATTCATGTGGAAGCAAAGGACATGTCAAGTATGATTGCAAAATGGAACAAATTAAATGACAGACCACTAAGACATGTGTCAACTCCCATAAAGATAAACAAACTAAAAAATCTTTTCATAACAATTCAATCAATTACTTTTTCACTCAAAAATTAAATGAGGTGATGAAACAAATTGGTCGTCTAAAGTTACAATTCCATAATCACACAAAAACTGTTAAATCAACTGAAAACTACTCTAAGAAACATTTTCACCAACAAAATCATAACAAAGAAAAGTCTCAAGGTTTTGGTAAAACCCTTGTCACCCAAAGATACATATGGATTCCTAAGAGCAAAGGCTTATTAGTTCACACAGCCCTTAAAGCTATTAACCAATCCTTGTGGTACCTAGATAGTGGATGTTCTAGACACATAACTGGGGATAGAGCACATTTATCCACATTAATTGAATATGAAGGTGGAACTGTCACTTTTGGTGATGGAAATGTTGCTAAAGTAGTTGGTAAGGGTACATTGAATGTTCCCAACATGCCTGTTATTGAAGATGTTTTATATGTTGTTGGTTTGAAACATAACTTGCTAAGCATTTCTCAAATATGTGATAAAGATCATGTTATTAACTTTAGTAGTCTTGGTTGTGAGATCTCCAAAAATGGAAAGATTATTCTAAGAGGCCTTAGAACCAATGAAAAATGTTATGTTATCGGTAACCACAAAGAATCATCCAGTTCAGCCTGTTACATTGCTCATCTTGATGAAGCTCAACTATGGCATCAAAGACTTGGACGTGTAAACTTTAGGGACTTGTCCAAACTAAACAACTATGTAAAGGGTCTTCCAAAAATCAGCAGGAAGTAAAAAACAATCTATGGAGAATGTCAAAAAGGTAAACAAATCAAAAATTCTCACAAAAAGGCCAAGTCTTTAAAAACTTCTAGACCCTTAGAACTTCTCCATATGGACTTGGTTGGTCCAACAAAGAAAGAGAGTAGGGGTGCCAGAAAATACTTCCTTGTTATTGTTGATGATTATTCTAGATTCACTTGGGTTGTATTTCTAAAAGAAAAATATGATGCATACGCTGAATTTAAAAAGATTGTGAAAAGAATCCAAGTTGAAAAGGGAAGAGCAGTTTCTCGAATAAGAAGTGATCATGGTGGTGAATTTGAAAATATTAAGTTTGAAAAATATTGTGATAAATATAGAATTCACCACGACTTTTCTGCCCCTAAAGCTCGCCAACAAAATGGTATTGCTGAAAGAAAGAATCCTGTCTTACAAGAGATGGCCATAGTTATGCTTCATGGAAAAAAATGTTCCTCAAGATCTATGGGCTTAAGTAGTTAGTACAGCTTGTCACATCATAAACAGGGTATACTTGAGAACTGGCTTGGATAAAATTGCATATGAATTATGGTGCGAAAAAAGGCCTAACATTAGCTACTTTAAGATTTTCGGTAGCAAATGCTATATACTCAAGGATAGAGAACACTTGAGCAAATTTGATTCAAAAAGTGACGAAGGCATTTTCATTGGCTATTCTCTAAACAGTCGTGTATATAGAGTGTTGAACAAAAACACTGGAGTCATACAAGAATCTATAAATGTTGTCATTGATGACAATTTTAGTCATTAAGAAAACCCTGATAATGATGTGATAGATGTCCCAACTGAAAATCTAGATAAGTCTCCAATCTCTAAGGATTTGGTTAATGTGAAACATCACCCTATGGACCAAATTCTGAGAGATCCTTTGGTTGGTGTCAAGACTAGAAGACAATTAGAAAACATTGTTAGCTATCTTTGCTTTACTTCTACTTTTGAACCTAAAAATGTTGATGAAGCTTTTTCTGATGATAATTGGATTAATGCTATGCAAGAATAGCTAAATTAGTTTGCTAGAAGTGAAGTGTGGGATCTAATGCCTAGGCCTGATGACGAAAATGTTGTATGTACCAAATGGATTTACAAAAATAAACATGATGGAAATGTTACCATTATTAGAAACAAGGCCAGGCTGGTTTCCTAAGGATATTCTCAAATTGAAGGAATAGATTTTGAACAAACCTTTGCTCCCATTGCTAGACTTGAATCCATTAGAATCTTACTTGCCATTGCTTGCTCTTTAAAATTTAAATTATACCAAATGGATGTCAAAAGTTCTTTTCTAAATGGTCTTTTGGAAGAAGAAGTTTATGTGGAGCAACCTAAAGGGTTTGAAGATCCAAAGAAGCCTAATCATGTGTATCATCTTAAAAAGGCCCTCTATGGTCTCAAACAAGCCCCTAGAGTTTGGTATGAAAGGCTTACTCAATTCTTAATTGATCAAAATCTTGAAAGGGGTAGTGTGGATAAAACCCTCTTTATTAAAAAAACCAATGACACTATTTTTATTGCTCAAATTTATGTTGATGATATAGTGTTTGGATCTACTTGTAATGATTTCACAGAAGAGTTTGCTAATCTAATGAAATCTGAATTTGAAATAAGCATGGTTGCTGAACTTAATTTCTTTTTAGGATTACAAGATAAACAATTGTCTGATGGAATGTTTGTTTTCCAAACCAAATATGCCAAAGAATTGATCAAAAGATTTGGATTAGATTCAACCAAGCACATGAACACACCCATGAGCACAACTCTGAAATTGTCTAGAGAATCGAGTGGTAAGAGTGTTGATCCTAATCTGTATAGGAGCATGATAGGCAGCCTATTATATCTTACAGCCATTATACCTGATATTGCATTCAGTGTAGGAGCTTGTGCCAGATATCAATCCGATCCCAAAGAAATCCATTTGAAAGCTATTAAAAGAATCATTAGATATGTTTAAGGAATTTCAAGATATGGCTTATGGTGTCCATATAATTCATCTACTTGTATTGCTGGTTACTCAGACGCCGATTGGGCTCACTACAACAGTTTACACATTCAGCGATGAATTTTTTCGTCGCCAAAGGTCACAAAAACGTCGGTGAAGGTCTTTACCAACGAAAATAATTTCGTCAAACCGACGTCGGTAAAAGTATGTGGACAAAACATTTTACTAAAGAAATATTTTTCCGTCGGCAAAAAAATATTTTTACCAATGATTATATAAATTTTACCGATGGTTTTTTTCGTCGGCAAAAGATTAAAGAAAAATAAACAAATAATAAAAATAATTTTACCGACGTTTTTTTTGTAGGCAAAATGAAAAAAGAAAAATTAAAAATTAAAAAGTCTTTCACCTATGTTTTTTTTTCTTCAGTAAAATGAAAAAAGAAAATTAAAAAAATTAAGAAGACTTTCACCGACATTTTGGTTTCGTCGGTAAAATGAAAAAAGAAAATTAAAAAAATTAAAAAGACATTCACCAACATTTTTTTTTCATCGGTAACATGAAAAAGAAAATGACTTTCACCGATG
This sequence comes from Persea americana, assembly GCA_029852735.1. NCBI lineage: Eukaryota > Viridiplantae > Streptophyta > Magnoliopsida > Laurales > Lauraceae > Persea > Persea americana. The sequence goes on from CM056816.1 coordinate 25,625,067, forward strand.
TTTTTATTTTCGTCGGTAAAAGGAAAAAAGAAAATAAATAAAATTAAGAACACTTTCACCGACATTTTTGTTTCGTCGGTAAAATGAAAAAAAATTAAAAAAACTAAAAAGACTTTCACAGATGTTTTTATTTTTCGTCGGTAAAAGTCAAAAAGAAAATAAAAACAAATTAAAATGACATTCACCGACGTTTCCTTTTTGTCGGTAAAATGAAAACAGGAAATAAAAAAATTTAATAATACTTTCACCGACATTTTATGTTCGTCGGTAAAAGTAAACAAGAAAATTAAAAAATTAAAAAGACTTACACCGACGTTTTATTTTCGTCGGTAAAAGTAAAAAAGAAAATTAAAAATTAAAAAGTCTTTCACCGACGAAAAAAAACGTCGGTGAAAGTATTTTTAATTTTTTAAGATTTTATTTGTTTTTCCAAAAAAAATTCCCTATAAACCTGTTTATACACTTGTATCAAAAAACAAAAAACTTGTTCGTATACCTATATTTAATATTAAAAATGCATACAAACAAATGTTGCTAAACAAACAAACAACCATCGCCATTTTTCATCAAATCATTGATCTCATTAATCAAATATTACATTAATCAATAATGATACAGTCCCATAAAACTGGCCAATATACAAATACAAATAAACTAAAAAGAATAAAACACCCGCAAAGTATGCAACCAATCCCAAAACGTCCATCAATCTGCAATGACAAAAACAACGTTAGAATATTTTCAATGTATTAAATTATAAAAAAAAGATATACATGTATATATATAAATTATAAGTTAGAATCTTTTTACTCTACCCTCGTCGATTTTTGCTCCAAACTCCCTAACCGGGAGTTTATGAACGACTTTGCACATTGCCGGCCAACCTTAATGCGTATAATCATCAAAATTTGAGACTGTTAAATCATGGTTTATCATCATCTAATTGGATTGAATTTTTTCCCAATCCTATTTCATGATGTAAGCTTTCAATCCCACTATCTCTGCTAATTGGCAATATCAGAAGGTGTGAACAGAAGAGAGACAGACACTTTAAGGAAACTAAAACCATTGCAACTTAGGTTCTCCAAGGTGATGGAGAGAAGACATGGATTTGGATGTCAATTGCTTCATGGCTTTGGATCTCTCAGTTGCATTATCTGATGGAAGGCTGCCCCAAAACCCATCAATTTCGAGTTTATACTACAGGATCCAGGTTATTTTTAAGCATTGTGATGTTCTTATTATGTAATAACCTCATCAAAGCAGAACTGCATATAGAGATTTGCAAATGTGCAATTGTACAAAGGAAAACTCATAAAAAATGTCTTTTGAGTGTAGAATGGAGGAACCCGTAGTCTTTTATCTTTTTGTTATGTTTTGTCAAGAAAATGTTGTCGCGACCCCGGACCGGGGGCCCCGGGACCGCGACGGGGTGGTGTGGAAAAAGAACCACCCCTTGGTGATGATTATTGATTAATTAATTTCCCACAGGTTTCCGCGGTGAGGAATCCACATGCACTCACTGAACATTTGTATTGGTGCGGAAGCGTGTAGCAAATCAAATTCTTATTCCAATCACATCAAATAAGACTGTTAATAAACAAGTATAACACGATGTCAGAGTGAACAATGATCTCATTAGCATTCCCCAAAACATTAAGTTAAAGTTTAACAAAAGAACAAGTTAATTAACATTCCCCAAAAATAAAGGCCAACAAAGGCCAATACAACCCAAAAGTATAAAACAATATCATTCTCAAAATTCTCAAAATGTTCGCAGCTCCGAGCTAAACCGAATGTCTACATGACATCGTCAGCTTGCCACTCCACTAATCGTTGCGGTTCACCGACCGCCTCCTCTGGCTCCTCCTCAAGGGCAAAGACAGGAGCTGGACCTGAGTACCACAAAAGTGGGTCAGACACGACGGTCTGGCAGGTGGGTGAATAGATATACCAAGAAAGGAATCAAAGCATATAATAGGCATAACGAAAACTGTCATAAAACAGGATGCATAGTTCATTTAAAGTAAAGATGCAATACAAATCATGCGGGGTAATCAAGGTACAGGAACTGACTAGGTGGCAACCACACTAAAGCTACATCCTCTCTATCACTAAAGTGATGAGAGCACATTGAGTGCATTGGGCTCAATCACACGAAGTGACGAGAACCAATATTATAAACATATACATATACATATACATATAGCTAGGCAAGACCACGGCCGCGGAACCGGGTAACGGGACAGTACGGGATCCAAGTTGCAACTGGCGGGAGCACAGGGGGAGACCCAAGTCAGTTGATCAGACTGACAAGGATGTCCAAGCTTAGTGGTGCCGACTCTTAGGTTACATGATAAATCAAAACATATACAAAACTATATCAATATAAAACATACGGGCAGGCGGGACATGGTGCTCGAAGGCACACATTTCATATTATTCTCCTTACATGCATAAACGGGGCTGGAGAAACATATCGGTGTATAAATCGGAATCTGAGACAAAACCATTAAGATCGGGTAATTACATATATAATTTGAGTAAAACAAAGCAATAATTTCTAATATCATTAGGGATTAAATATTGAGGCTTCCATATTCAAGCAACATGTATAAGGATCTTGTATGTCCATATTACCCTTAATATGGTACTCGAATGATAGAGGACATACTAAGTTTCCTTATGCGCGTTGATGAATCTAAAAGTCCTAATACCTTTTCCGAAATGGTGTTTCTACCCATGTCAATCTCCTTATGTCATCCCCTGGGTCTTTCCAAGGTGGTAGGGCATCAGAACAACCCATCCAAACCTTTACATACCATAACTGAAACCAATAGAAAAGACTCAGGAATTCTGGGTTAAACTCGGTCACCTGTCGGTCAGGTGGCGGTTAGCCGCCGAGGTGATCGGCGGTTAGCCGCTGGCTGACCGCGGAGCTGACCGCGATTCACCCTGCTAAAATGTAGCATTCTGTATTTCTAACCGCGCCTCGCGGCTACCTAGCGGTCACTGGGTTTGGGATTGGCGGTTAGCCGCAAGGTGACCGCGCGGCTGACCGCGGTTCGCCTGTCAAAAATGCAGCATTCTGTGTTTCTAACCGTATCTGGGTCGGCTAGCCGCCGGTCACCTGTCGGCTAGCCGCCGAGGTGACCGCCCGCTGACCGCCCAGCTGCGGGAACTACACATCAGGTGCAGATTTCGGTCATTTCTCTCCCAAACCATTTCTTCTTCATTCCAACCATTTTCTGAGGTGGAATGGGCCCATTCTCTTCCATTTAACCTTTACTCCTTTCCACCAACCCCCATTCCACCAATGTATTAATTCACCTACCAATCCAAACTCCATTTAATGCAAGTACAATACCATTTAAGAAGCTCATAATGACCCAAAATAAACTTTGATGAGGAATGCATATATTCACATAAAACTACTAAGGGAAAACCATGTCACTAAATACATTTCTAAAACATTATGAAACATAATAACTCAAATGACATATGAATAGTAAAAATCCATATTTTTGACAAAGTAAGAACTTATCCAAATCAAATCTATTCATCCACTTGCCTTGGTCTCCAAGAGTGCTAATCAAGCTCTACACCACTATCAAGCTCAAATCTACAATCTCCACACAAAATCCCCAAAATACAATCATTACAAGCCCTAAAATGTCAAAATCAAGCAATAGATGGAGATAGCTTCCAAAAATCAAGATGAAGCACCTCCTAGGCTAGATGAACACACAATCAAGAGAAGAGAAGAGGAACTTACATGAAGAGTCCTCTAATGGCAAGAGTTGGCTCAAGAGGTAGCTTGGAATGGGACTCTCTCTCAAAGAAAGATATCAAGAGGAAGCTCTCAAGGAGGGGAAGAAGACTACTACCTCCATTTTGCCTTTAGCAATAGCTTTGAGAGAGATTGAGAGATGGAGGAGCAAGGAGCAATAAGAATGGTCTAGGGCTGGGCTGGGATACCTTCTTTCTCAAGGAGTTGCAAGAAGAGGAAGAAGAAGAAGACTTCCCCTTTTATAGCTAAGGCAATGGGTCCCACAACTTAAAGGTCCAGAATGGGCTAGAACATCATTCTACGGGCTTCGGACGGATTCGACGAAGAAGAAAGAATTGCTCGTCGAAATTTCTGCTTTCCAAAAAGTATATATTTTACTAGTTTCGGAGACATCGAAAATGGTGTCCAGATTTTGTGTAAAAAGACTGTTTTACCCCTATCAATGGCAAAGTAGGGTTTAGAGGTCTCGAATAGAAACGGAGCAAATACGAAAGTTGTCGGGAATCATAAAATACATTCAACGGAGCAAATTACCGATTTCCAGAATTACTAAATAAATCTCAAAACTAATCAAGACACACTATAAGGAACCCCCAAAGGGCCCCACTAGATCCAAAAGAGTTCCCAAAATTATTCAAAGCTATAAAAAGCTATTCTAATCCAGATTTAACCAATTCCCACTAATCTCACTTATAGCTACAACACGTCTTAATTAACACTAATCGGAAACTCTCGGGGCGGGGTCTTACATCCTCCACCCCTTAGGGCATTTGGTCCACCAAATGAAATAAAATAACTAACCTCTGGTAGTAGATGTGGATACTTCTTCTGAACTTGATCCCGTAATTCCCACGTTGCCTCTTCAGGTCCGTGATTTTCCCAAAGCACTTTCACCCATTGAATAGTCCTTGTCCTCAGTTCCTGTTCTTTCGTATCGATGATCTGAATAGGCTTCTCGACATAGGTGGCATCTTCTCTGATCTCTAATGGTTCATGACGGAGTACATGTGACCGATCGGGGACGTACTTTTTCAACATAGACACATGGAACACATTGTGTACGCCGGAAAGCTCAGGTGGTAAGGCCAATCTATAAGCCACGTCACCAATCTTGCTCACGATATCATAGGGTCCAATGTATCGCCGAGATAATTTGCCTCTCTGTCCGAATCTCAAAGTTCCTCTAGTAGGTGACACCTTCAAGAAAACCTTATCTCCTTCCTTAAAATGTAAGTCCCTTCGATGAGAGTCTGCATAACTCTTCTGTCTACTCCGGGCTACTTTCAGACGTTCTTGGATCAACTTGACTTTGTCGCTGGTTTCACTCACCATAGTCGGTCCATGAAAACTGCGAATACCTACTTCTTCCCAACAAACTGGAGTTCTACATCTCCTACCATACAATGCCTCAAAAGGTGCCATCCCGATGCTCGAATGATAACTGTTGTTGTAGGCGAATTCGCAAAGAGGCAGGGTCTCATCCCATTGAGTCTTGAAATCAAGTACACACGCTCGAAGCATATCTTCAAGGGTCTGAATTGTCCTTTCCGACTGACCATCTGTTTGTGGGTGATACGCTGTGCTGAACTGAAGCTTTGTTCCCATAGACTCGTGCAAAGTCTTCCAAAATCTCGAGACGAATCTGCTATCTCTATCTGAAGTAATGGAGACTGGCTGCCCATGACGGCTGACAATCTCGTTGACAAATAACTCCGCGAGAGGTAACATATGCATTTTCTCTCCGGTCTTCATAGGAATGAAATGAGCTGATTTGGTAAGACGGTCTACAATGACCCATATGGAGTTGTTCCCTTTTCTGGTCCTTGGCAATCCTGAGATGAAATCCATGGTGATATGTTCCCACTTCCATTCTGGGATCTCTAATGGCTGCAATAACCCTGGAGGTCTCTGACGCTCTGCCTTCACCAACTGACACGTCATACATCGTGAAACGAAAGCTGCTATTTCCCTCTTCATGTTGTTCCACCAAAATCTGCCCTTCAAGTTCTGATACATCTTCGTGCTACCCGGATGCATGGAGTACTTCGTACTGTGCGCCTCTGTCATAATATCGTTCTTCAAATCTTCAATGTTGGGCACGCATAGACGATCACGATAGAATAAGACTCCATCCACAATACGGAAATCAGGACGTTCTGCTATATGCTCTGAAATCTTGGCCAACTCTGGATCTTGCAATTGGTTGTCCTTGATCTTCCGAATGAACGAGGGTTCAGACACTGACATGTTGGCTAACATCACACCCTCGCTTAGGGGCTGAAAATCTACGCCCAACTCTTCAAATTGCTGAAAGAAGCACGTAACTCTTAGGCTTGCCACACTTGCTGACTTCCTACTCAAGGCATCGGCTACTACATTTGCCTTTCCCGGGTGGTACTTGATCGGAAAATCATAATCTTTGATGTATTCCATCCATCTTCTTTGTCTCATATTCAACTCCTTCTGAGAGAACAAATACTGTAAGCTGCGGTGATCGGAGTGGACTTCGAATTTCTCTCCGTAGAGGTAATGTCTCCACATCTTTAGTGCAAAAACGACCGCTGCTAATTCCAGATCGTGCGTTGCATAGTTCTTCTCGTGGTCCTTCAACTGACGGGATCCATAAGCAATGACTTTTCTATCTTGCATCAACACACAACCGAGTCCTATATTCGAAGCATCTGTAAAAATGGTGTAACCGCCGCTCCCGGATGGTAAAGTGAGGACGGGTGCTGATGTTAATCTCTTTTTCAACTCTTGGAAGCTGGCCTCACATTGGTCTGTCCACACATAAGGTGCATTCTTCTTGGTCAACTTTGTCAATGAAGCTGCAATCGACGAAAATCCCTGCACAAATCTTCGATAGTAACCCGCCAATCCAAGAAAACTTCTGATTTCTTACGCGTTCTTCGGTCTTTCCCACTTCACAACTGCATCTATCTTGGCTGGGTCCACTGATAATCCTTCCTTGGAAATGATATGACCTAAAAATGCGACTTCTTCAAGCCAAAAATCGCACTTAGTGAGCTTCGCATACAATTGATTATCTCTTAGGAGTTGCAATGCTATCCTCAAATGCTCTTCATGTTCTTCTTTAGACTTAGAGTACACCAAAATGTCATCGATAAACACCACTGTGAATTGGTCTAAGTACTCAGCGAATATTTTGTTCATCAAAGCCATGAATACTGCTGGTGCATTCGTCAGTCCAAATGGCATCACTAGAAACTCATAGTGTCCATATCTCGTCCGGAACGCTGTCTTCGATACATCTGAATCTCTAACTCTCAGCTGATGATAACCTGATCTTAGATCGATCTTCGAAAAGTAAGCAGCACCTTGCAATTGGTCAAACAATTCATCTATCCTTGGCAATGGATACTTGTTCTTGATGGTAGCTTGGTTCAATTTCCGGTAATCAATACACATCCTCATGGAACCGTCTTTCTTCTTGACGAATAACACTGGGGCTCCCCAAGGTGAGACGCTCGGTCTTATAAAACCTTTATCCAACAATTCTTGCAACTGAATCTTCAACTCTCCTAATTCTGCTGGAGCCATTCTGTATGGTGCGATAGATATCGGAGCGGTCCCCGGTAACAATTCGATGGTGAAGTCAATCTCCCTAACAGGTGGTAAACCTGGGATTTCTTCTGGAAAAATGTCTGGGAATTCGCAAACAATTGGGATCTCCTCCACCCCTTGGGACCGTTTATCCTCCGTGATAAACGCTAAATAGCATTCACATCCACTTCTCACTAGTCTATCAGCCTTCAATGCTGAGACGAATCTTGGACAAGAATTCTTCTTCTCCCCATGGAACAAAACGCCTGCTGGGGTCTCCTCTAGTTTGAACGTGAGGGTCTTATGGAAACAGTCCATCGTAGCATGGTACCCTGCTAACCAATCCATTCCTAGAATGACATCAAAATCAAACATCTCCAACAAAATGAGATTCGCCGGTAACACCGCATCTCCTATCTTAATAGCACATCTAGGATAATACTTCCTACACACAACTTGTTTGCCTACGGGAGTGGACACCGTCAACACATACTCAAGTTCTCTAGCAGGCATATCAATCAACTTAGAAAATTTCGGAGACAAGAAGGAGTGCGTAGAGCCAGGGTCAAACAAAATCTTAGCTTCAAATCCACAAACTAGGAGTGTACCTTCCACCACGTTATCTGCTGCCTCTGCATCAGCTTGGTTAATTGCATACACTTGTCCTCGCTGTTGAGGCCTATTCTGAGCCTGTTGCTGCCTTCCTTGTTGTGCATTCCTATACTGCTGAGGAGGACGCTGATTCTGATTCTGTCCTTGCTGACGAGCTGGATGCTGCTGTGGAGGTCTATATTGTTGCTGTGGAGCCTGCTGCTGGAGTGGTCTGGGCTGGTTCTGCACAGCTAATGCGTTCTGCGGTGGTGCCTGGCGCTGTGTTCCTTGTTGTTGCTGGTTCTGTCTGTTGTTGCCTTGCCCAGCTTGCCTTGGGCAGTCTTTAAGTTGGTGTGCCATGGATCCACATCTGAAACATGCTCCCGTAATCGTACGACATTGAGCACTCTCATGGTTCTTACCACAATGGACGCAAACTAGAGCATTCTGCACGTTTTGTTCATGCCTCGGTCGCTTGTTCTGATGATTCCTTGGTGGGTGATTCTGTTGGTGAGCTGGTGCCTTTCCTTGGATCTTAAGGATCTTGTTGTTCAGGTTCTCGAATTTTTAGGCCCTTCTCACAGCCTCTTCAAAAGTGGCAGGTGCTACAACACCCGTGGCATCCCTTTCAATGATCGGGTTGAGTCCTTCGAGGAACCGCGTTATTTTCTTCTCCACAGTGTCAATTAACTCGGGGGCATATTGAGACAACCTCTCAAACTTCGTGAGGTACTCTTGCACAGTTGTGTTACCTTGTACGAGCTGCTGGAATTCGATGGCCTTTTGCCTCTTCACATGCGTCGGTACATATTTGTCACTGAATTGTCTCTTGAAACTTGCCCAAGCCTCTGCGTCTGCTATGGCCCTATACTCAGCCTTGATTGTCTTCCACCATATGTCCGCTAGGCCGGTGAACATGGAAGCGGTGAGTTGCACTTGCTGTCTACCAGTACATCTGAATATCTCGAAGATGTTCTCCGTCTGCTCCAACCAGTCGTCTGCAGCTAGTGGGTCCTCATGCCCAGTGAACTCCTTGGGACCCCTCTTCCTAAACTTCTCGTACAGCGCATTGGGATCCTGTTCCCTATTGTTGATGACGATCTGAGTGCCTGGAGGTTGCACTGGTGCCGGTTCAGGTCTCCTTTCCAATACTTCTAACAACTGCCTTTGCATCATAGCCATCTCCCTAGCATGCTCTTCATCCTTCCTAGCCATTTGTTCTTGCAATCTTGTCTGATTTTCGTTGGCTTGACGTTGCTGGTCAAGCATGGCTTGCATCATCTGTTGAAATTGATTCTGCATGTTTGGATCCGGAATACCGTTTCCTAGTGGCCCGGTGTGTTCGCTATTGCTTGCGGTGGGATTGTCGGTTACGGGTCTTTTTCGAGGTGGCATATCACTGTAAAACAAATTGTTAGCACAAAAGTCATATAAGGGTCACACATTGCTCACACGAGTCTAACTCACGAAAAGTCTAACAAGAAGTCTAACGGATCCTCGCCACGTCCTTAGGATTTCTAGTTTCTTTTAATTGCCTGAAACACGTCTCGCTCTGATACCAGTCTGTCGCGACCCCGGACCGGGGGCCCCGGGACCGCGACGGGGTGGTGTGGAAAAAGAACCACCCCTTGGTGATGATTATTGATTAATTAATTTCCCACAGGTTTCCGCGGTGAGGAATCCACATGCACTCACTGAACATTTGTATTGGTGCGGAAGCGTGTAGCAAATCAAATTCTTATTCCAATCACATCAAATAAGACTGTTAATAAACAAGTATAACACGATGTCAGAGTGAACAATGATCTCATTAGCATTCCCCAAAACATTAAGTTAAAGTTTAACAAAAGAACAAGTTAATTAACATTCCCCAAAAATAAAGGCCAACAAAGGCCAATACAACCCAAAAGTATAAAACAATATCATTCTCAAAATTCCCAAAATGTTCCCAGCTCCGAGCTAAACCGAATGTCTACATGACATCGTCAGCTTGCCACTCCACTAATCGTTGCGGTTCACCGACCGCCTCCTCTGGCTCCTCCTCAAGGGCAAAGACAGGAGCTGGACCTGAGTACCACAAAAGTGGGTCAGACAGGACGGTCTGGCAGGTGGGTGAATAGATATACCAAGAAAGGAATCAAAGCATATAATAGGCATAACGAAAACTGTCATAAAACAGGATGCATAGTTCATTTAAAGTAAAGATGCAATACAAATCATGCGGGGTAATCAAGGTACAGGAACTGACTAGGTGGCAACCACACTAAAGCTACATCCTCTCTATCACTAAAGTGATGAGAGCACATTGAGTGCATTGGGCTCAATCACACGAAGTGACGAGAACCAATATTATAAACATATACATATACATATACATATAGCTAGGCAAGACCACGGCCGCGGAACCTGGTAACGGGACAGTACGGGATCCAAGTTGCAACTGGCGGGAGCACAGGGGGAGACCCAAGTCAGTTGATCAGACTGACAAGGATGTCCAAGCTTAGTGGTGCCGACTCTTAGGTTACATGATAAATCAAAACATATACAAAACTATATCAATATAAAACATACGGGCAGGCGGGACATGGTGCTCGAAGGCACACATTTCATATTATTCTCCTTACATGCATAAACGGGGCTGGAGAAACATATCGGTGTATAAATCGGAATCTGAGACAAAACCATTAAGATCGGGTAATTACATATATAATTTGAGTAAAACAAAGCAATAATTTCTAATATCATTAGGGATTAAATATTGAGGCTTCCATATTCAAGCAACATGTATAAGGATCTTGTATGTCCATATTACCCTTAATATGGTACTCGAATGATAGAGGACATACTAAGTTTCCTTATGCGCGTTGATGAATCTAAAAGTCCTAATACCTTTTCCGAAATGGTGTTTCTACCCATGTCAATCTCCTTATGTCATCCCCTGGGTCTTTCCAAGGTGGTAGGGCATCAGAACAACCCATCCAAACCTTTACATACCATAACTGAAACCAATAGAAAAGACTCAGGAATTCTGGGTTAAACTCGGTCACCTGTCGGTCAGGTGGCGGTTAGCCGCCGAGGTGATCGGCGGTTAGCCGCTGGCTGACCGCGGAGCTGACCGCGATTCACCCTGCTAAAATGTAGCATTCTGTATTTCTAACCGCGCCTCGCGGCTACCTAGCGGTCACTGGGTTTGGGATTGGCGGTTAGCCGCAAGGTGACCGCGCGGCTGACCGCGGTTCGCCTGTCAAAAATGCAGCATTCTGTGTTTCTAACCGTATCTGGGTCGGCTAGCCGCCGGTCACCTGTCGGCTAGCCGCCGAGGTGACCGCCCGCTGACCGCCCAGCTGCGGGAACTACACATCAGGTGCAGATTTCGGTCATTTCTCTCCCAAACCATTTCTTCTTCATTCCAACCATTTTCTGAGGTGGAATGGGCCCATTCTCTTCCATTTAACCTTTACTCCTTTCCACCAACCCCCATTCCACCAATGTATTAATTCACCTACCAATCCAAACTCCATTTAATGCAAGTACAATACCATTTAAGAAGCTCATAATGACCCAAAATAAACTTTGATGAGGAATGCATATATTCACATAAAACTACTAAGGGAAAACCATGTCACTAAATACATTTCTAAAACATTATGAAACATAATAACTCAAATGACATATGAATAGTAAAAATCCATATTTTTGACAAAGTAAGAACTTATCCAAATCAAATCTATTCATCCACTTGCCTTGGTCTCCAAGAGTGCTAATCAAGCTCTACACCACTATCAAGCTCAAATCTACAATCTCCACACAAAATCCCCAAAATACAATCATTACAAGCCCTAAAATGTCAAAATCAAGCAATAGATGGAGATAGCTTCCAAAAATCAAGATGAAGCACCTCCTAGGCTAGATGAACACACAATCAAGAGAAGAGAAGAGGAACTTACATGAAGAGTCCTCTAATGGCAAGAGTTGGCTCAAGAGGTAGCTTGGAATGGGACTCTCTCTCAAAGAAAGATATCAAGAGGAAGCTCTCAAGGAGGGGAAGAAGACTACTACCTCCATTTTGCCTTTAGCAATAGCTTTGAGAGAGATTGAGAGATGGAGGAGCAAGGAGCAATAAGAATGGTCTAGGGCTGGGCTGGGATACCTTCTTTCTCAAGGAGTTGCAAGAAGAGGAAGAAGAAGAAGACTTCCCCTTTTATAGCTAAGGCAATGGGTCCCACAACTTAAAGGTCCAGAATGGGCTAGAACATCATTCTACGGGCTTCGGACGGATTCGACGAAGAAGAAAGAATTGCTCGTCGAAATTTCTGCTTTCCAAAAAGTATATATTTTACTAGTTTCGGAGACATCGAAAATGGTGTCCAGATTTTGTGTAAAAAGACTGTTTTACCCCTATCAATGGCAAAGTAGGGTTTAGAGGTCTCGAATAGAAACGGAGCAAATACGAAAGTTGTCGGGAATCATAAAATACATTCAACGGAGCAAATTACCGATTTCCAGAATTACTAAATAAATCTCAAAACTAATCAAGACACACTATAAGGAACCCCCAAAGGGCCCCACTAGATCCAAAAGAGTTCCCAAAATTATTCAAAGCTATAAAAAGCTATTCTAATCCAGATTTAACCAATTCCCACTAATCTCACTTATAGCTACAACACGTCTTAATTAACACTAATCGGAAACTCTCGGGGCGGGGTCTTACATCCTCCACCCCTTAGGGCATTTGGTCCACCAAATGAAATAAAATAACTAACCTCTGGTAGTAGATGTGGATACTTCTTCTGAACTTGATCCCGTAATTCCCACGTTGCCTCTTCAGGTCCGTGATTTTCCCAAAGCACTTTCACCCATTGAATAGTCCTTGTCCTCAGTTCCTGTTCTTTCGTATCGATGATCTGAATAGGCTTCTCGACATAGGTGGCATCTTCTCTGATCTCTAATGGTTCATGACGGAGTACATGTGACGGATCGGGGACGTACTTTTTCAACATAGACACATGGAACACATTGTGTACGCCGGAAAGCTCAGGTGGTAAGGCCAATCTATAAGCCACGTCACCAATCTTGCTCACGATATCATAGGGTCCAATGTATCGCCGAGATAATTTGCCTCTCTGTCCGAATCTCAAAGTTCCTCTAGTAGGTGACACCTTCAAGAAAACCTTATCTCCTTCCTTAAAATGTAAGTCCCTTCGATGAGAGTCTGCATAACTCTTCTGTCTACTCCGGGCTACTTTCAGACGTTCTTGGATCAACTTGACTTTGTCGCTGGTTTCACTCACCATAGTCGGTCCATGAAAACTGCGAATACCTACTTCTTCCCAACAAACTGGAGTTCTACATCTCCTACCATACAATGCCTCAAAAGGTGCCATCCCGATGCTCGAATGATAACTGTTGTTGTAGGCGAATTCGCAAAGAGGTAGGGTCTCATCCCATTGAGTCTTGAAATCAAGTACACACGCTCGAAGCATATCTTCAAGGGTCTGAATTGTCCTTTCCGACTGACCATCTGTTTGTGGGTGATACGCTGTGCTGAACTGAAGCTTTGTTCCCATAGACTCGTGCAAAGTCTTCCAAAATCTCGAGACGAATCTGCTATCTCTATCTGAAGTAATGGAGACTGGCTGCCCATGACGGCTGACAATCTCGTTGACAAATAACTCCGCGAGAGGTAACATATGCATTTTCTCTCCGGTCTTCATAGGAATGAAATGAGCTGATTTGGTAAGACGGTCTACAATGACCCATATGGAGTTGTTCCCTTTTCTGGTCCTTGGCAATCCTGAGATGAAATCCATGGTGATATGTTCCCACTTCCATTCTGGGATCTCTAATGGCTGCAATAACCCTGGAGGTCTCTGACGCTCTGCCTTCACCAACTGACACGTCATACATCGTGAAACGAAAGCTGCTATTTCCCTCTTCATGTTGTTCCACCAAAATCTGCCCTTCAAGTTCTGATACATCTTCGTGCTACCCGGATGCATGGAGTACTTCGTACTGTGCGCCTCTGTCATAATATCGTTCTTCAAATCTTCAATGTTGGGCACGCATAGACGATCACGATAGAATAAGACTCCATCCACAATACGGAAATCAGGACGTTCTGCTATATGCTCTGAAATCTTGGCCAACTCTGGATCTTGCAATTGGTTGTCCTTGATCTTCCGAATGAACGAGGGTTCAGACACTGACATGTTGGCTAACATCACACCCTCGCTTAGGGGCTGAAAATCTACGCCCAACTCTTCAAATTGCTGAAAGAAGCACGTAACTCTTAGGCTTGCCACACTTGCTGACTTCCTACTCAAGGCATCGGCTACTACATTTGCCTTTCCCGGGTGGTACTTGATCGGAAAATCATAATCTTTGATGTATTCCATCCATCTTCTTTGTCTCATATTCAACTCCTTCTGAGAGAACAAATACTGTAAGCTGCGGTGATCGGAGTGGACTTCGAATTTCTCTCCGTAGAGGTAATGTCTCCACATCTTTAGTGCAAAAACGACCGCTGCTAATTCCAGATCGTGCGTTGCATAGTTCTTCTCGTGGTCCTTCAACTGACGGGATCCATAAGCAATGACTTTTCTATCTTGCATCAACACACAACCGAGTCCTATATTCGAAGCATCTGTAAAAATGGTGTAACCGCCGCTCCCGGATGGTAAAGTGAGGACGGGTGCTGATGTTAATCTCTTTTTCAACTCTTGGAAGCTGGCCTCACATTGGTCTGTCCACACATAAGGTGCATTCTTCTTGGTCAACTTTGTCAATGAAGCTGCAATCGACGAAAATCCCTGCACAAATCTTCGATAGTAACCCGCCAATCCAAGAAAACTTCTGATTTCTTACGCGTTCTTCGGTCTTTCCCACTTCACAACTGCATCTATCTTGGCTGGGTCCACTGATAATCCTTCCTTGGAAATGATATGACCTAAAAATGCGACTTCTTCAAGCCAAAAATCGCACTTAGTGAGCTTCGCATACAATTGATTATCTCTTAGGAGTTGCAATGCTATCCTCAAATGCTCTTCATGTTCTTCTTTAGACTTAGAGTACACCAAAATGTCATCGATAAACACCACTGTGAATTGGTCTAAGTACTCAGCGAATATTTTGTTCATCAAAGCCATGAATACTGCTGGTGCATTCGTCAGTCCAAATGGCATCACTAGAAACTCATAGTGTCCATATCTCGTCCGGAACGCTGTCTTCGATACATCTGAATCTCTAACTCTCAGCTGATGATAACCTGATCTTAGATCGATCTTCGAAAAGTAAGCAGCACCTTGCAATTGGTCAAACAATTCATCTATCCTTGGCAATGGATACTTGTTCTTGATGGTAGCTTGGTTCAATTTCCGGTAATCAATACACATCCTCATGGAACCGTCTTTCTTCTTGACGAATAACACTGGGGCTCCCCAAGGTGAGACGCTCGGTCTTATAAAACCTTTATCCAACAATTCTTGCAACTGAATCTTCAACTCTCCTAATTCTGCTGGAGCCATTCTGTATGGTGCGATAGATATCGGAGCGGTCCCCGGTAACAATTCGATGGTGAAGTCAATCTCCCTAACAGGTGGTAAACCTGGGATTTCTTCTGGAAAAATGTCTGGGAATTCGCAAACAATTGGGATCTCCTCCACCCCTTGGGACCGTTTATCCTCCGTGATAAACGCTAAATAGCATTCACATCCACTTCTCACTAGTCTATCAGCCTTCAATGCTGAGACGAATCTTGGACAAGAATTCTTCTTCTCCCCATGGAACAAAACGCCTGCTGGGGTCTCCTCTAGTTTGAACGTGAGGGTCTTATGGAAACAGTCCATCGTAGCATGGTACCCTGCTAACCAATCCATTCCTAGAATGACATCAAAATCAAACATCTCCAACAAAATGAGATTCGCCGGTAACACCGCATCTCCTATCTTAATAGCACATCTAGGATAATACTTCCTACACACAACTTGTTTGCCTACGGGAGTGGACACCGTCAACACATACTCAAGTTCTCTAGCAGGCATATCAATCAACTTAGAAAATTTCGGAGACAAGAAGGAGTGCGTAGAGCCAGGGTCAAACAAAATCTTAGCTTCAAATCCACAAACTAGGAGTGTACCTTCCACCACGTTATCTGCTGCCTCTGCATCAGCTTGGTTAATTGCATACACTTGTCCTCGCTGTTGAGGCCTATTCTGAGCCTGTTGCTGCCTTCCTTGTTGTGCATTCCTATACTGCTGAGGAGGACGCTGATTCTGATTCTGTCCTTGCTGACGAGCTGGATGCTGCTGTGGAGGTCTATATTGTTGCTGTGGAGCCTGCTGCTGGAGTGGTCTGGGCTGGTTCTGCACAGCTAATGCGTTCTGCGGTGGTGCCTGGCGCTGTGTTCCTTGTTGTTGCTGGTTCTGTCTGTTGTTGCCTTGCCCAGCTTGCCTTGGGCAGTCTTTAAGTTGGTGTGCCATGGATCCACATCTGAAACATGCTCCCGTAATCGTACGGCATTGAGCACTCTCATGGTTCTTACCACAATGGACGCAAACTAGAGCATTCTGCACGTTTTGTTCATGCCTCGGTCGCTTGTTCTGATGATTCCTTGGTGGGTGATTCTGTTGGTGAGCTGGTGCCTTTCCTTGGATCTTAAGGATCTTGTTGTTCAGGTTCTCGAATCTTTAGGCCCTTCTCACAGCCTCTTCAAAAGTGGCAGGTGCTACAACACCCGTGGCATCCCTTTCAATGATCGGGTTGAGTCCTTCGAGGAACCGCGTTATTTTCTTCTCCACAGTGTCAATTAACTCGGGGGCATATCGAGACAACCTCTCAAACTTCGTGAGGTACTCTTGCACAGTTGTGTTACCTTGTACGAGCTGCTGGAATTCGATGGCCTTTTGCCTCTTCACATGCGTCGGTACATATTTGTCACTGAATTGTCTCTTGAAACTTGCCCAAGCCTCTGCGTCTGCTATGGCCCTATACTCAGCCTTGATTGTCTTCCACCATATGTCCGCTAGGCCGGTGAACATGGAAGCGGTGAGTTGCACTTGCTGTCTACCAGTACATCTGAATATCTCGAAGATGTTCTCCGTCTGCTCCAACCAGTCGTCTGCAGCTAGTGGGTCCTCATGCCCAGTGAACTCCTTGGGACCCCTCTTCCTAAACTTCTCGTACAGCGCATTGGGATCCTGTTCCCTATTGTTGATGACGATCTGAGTGCCTGGAGGTTGCGCTGGTGCCGGTTCAGGTCTCCTTTCCAATACTTCTAACAACTGCCTTTGCATCATAGCCATCTCCCTAGCATGCTCTTCATCCTTCCTAGCCATTTGTTCTTGCAATCTTGTCTGATTTTCGTTGGCTTGACGTTGCTGGTCAAGCATGGCTTGCATCATCTGTTGAAATTGATTCTGCATGTTTGGATCCGGAATACCGTTTCCTAGTGGCCCGGTGTGTTCGCTATTGCTTGCGGTGGGATTGTCGGTTACGGGTCTTTTTCGAGGTGGCATATCACTGTAAAACAAATTGTTAGCACAAAAGTCATATAAGGGTCACACATTGCTCACACGAGTCTAACTCACGAAAAGTCTAACAAGAAGTCTAACGGATCCTCGCCACGTCCTTAGGATTTCTAGTTTCTTTTAATTGCCTGAAACACGTCTCGCTCTGATACCAGTCTGTCGCGACCCCGGACCGGGGGCCCCGGGACCGCGACGGGGTGGTGTGGAAAAAGAACCACCCCTTGGTGATGATTATTGATTAATTAATTTTCCACAGGTTTCCGCGGTGAGGAATCCACATGCACTCACTGAACATTTGTATTGGTGCGGAAGCGTGTAGCAAATCAAATTCTTATTCCAATCACATCAAATAAGACTGTTAATAAACAAGTATAACACGATGTCAGAGTGAACAATGATCTCATTAGCATTCCCCAAAACATTAAGTTAAAGTTTAACAAAAGAACAAGTTAATTAACATTCCCCAAAAATAAAGGCCAACAAAGGCCAATACAACCCAAAAGTATAAAACAATATCATTCTCAAAATTCCCAAAATGTTCCCAGCTCCGAGCTAAACCGAATGTCTACATGACATCGTCAGCTTGCCACTCCACTAATCGTTGCGGTTCACCGACCGCCTCCTCTGGCTCCTCCTCAAGGGCAAAGACAGGAGCTGGACCTGAGTACCACAAAAGTGGGTCAGACACGACGGTCTGGCAGGTGGGTGAATAGATATACCAAGAAAGGAATCAAAGCATATAATAGGCATAACGAAAACTGTCATAAAACAGGATGCATAGTTCATTTAAAGTAAAGATGCAATACAAATCATGCGGGGTAATCAAGGTACAGGAACTGACTAGGTGGCAACCACACTAAAGCTACATCCTCTCTATCACTAAAGTGATGAGAGCACATTGAGTGCATTGGGCTCAATCACACGAAGTGACGAGAACCAATATTATAAACATATACATATACATATACATATAGCTAGGCAAGACCACGGCCGCGGAACCTGGTAACGGGACAGTACGGGATCCAAGTTGCAACTGGCGGGAGCACAGGGGGAGACCCAAGTCAGTTGATCAGACTGACAAGGATGTCCAAGCTTAGTGGTGCCGACTCTTAGGTTACATGATAAATCAAAACATATACAAAACTATATCAATATAAAACATACGGGCAGGCGGGACATGGTGCTCGAAGGCACACATTTCATATTATTCTCCTTACATGCATAAACGGGGCTGGAGAAACATATCGGTGTATAAATCGGAATCTGAGACAAAACCATTAAGATCGGGTAATTACATATATAATTTGAGTAAAACAAAGCAATAATTTCTAATATCATTAGGGATTAAATATTGAGGCTTCCATATTCAAGCAACATGTATAAGGATCTTGTATGTCCATATTACCCTTAATATGGTACTCGAATGATAGAGGACATACTAAGTTTCCTTATGCGCGTTGATGAATCTAAAAGTCCTAATACCTTTTCCGAAATGGTGTTTCTACCCATGTCAATCTCCTTATGTCATCCCCTGGGTCTTTCCAAGGTGGTAGGGCATCAGAACAACCCATCCAAACCTTTACATACCATAACTGAAACCAATAGAAAAGACTCAGGAATTCTGGGTTAAACTCGGTCACCTGTCGGTCAGGTGGCGGTTAGCCGCCGAGGTGATCGGCGGTTAGCCGCTGGCTGACCGCGGAGCTGACCGCGATTCACCCTGCTAAAATGTAGCATTCTGTATTTCTAACCGCGCCTCGCGGCTACCTAGCGGTCACTGGGTTTGGGATTGGCGGTTAGCCGCAAGGTGACCGCGCGGCTGACCGCGGTTCGCCTGTCAAAAATGCAGCATTCTGTGTTTCTAACCGTATCTGGGTCGGCTAGCCGCCGGTCACCTGTCGGCTAGCCGCCGAGGTGACCGCCCGCTGACCGCCCAGCTGCGGGAACTACACATCAGGTGCAGATTTCGGTCATTTCTCTCCCAAACCATTTCTTCTTCATTCCAACCATTTTCTGAGGTGGAATGGGCCCATTCTCTTCCATTTAACCTTTACTCCTTTCCACCAACCCCCATTCCACCAATGTATTAATTCACCTACCAATCCAAATTCCATTTAATGCAAGTACAATACCATTTAAGAAGCTCATAATGACCCAAAATAAACTTTGATGAGGAATGCATATATTCACATAAAACTACTAAGGGAAAACCATGTCACTAAATACATTTCTAAAACATTATGAAACATAATAACTCAAATGACATATGAATAGTAAAAATCCATATTTTTGACAAAGTAAGAACTTATCCAAATCAAATCTATTCATCCACTTGCCTTGGTCTCCAAGAGTGCTAATCAAGCTCTACACCACTATCAAGCTCAAATCTACAATCTCCACACAAAATCCCCAAAATACAATCATTACAAGCCCTAAAATGTCAAAATCAAGCAATAGATGGAGATAGCTTCCAAAAATCAAGATGAAGCACCTCCTAGGCTAGATGAACACACAATCAAGAGAAGAGAAGAGGAACTTACATGAAGAGTCCTCTAATGGCAAGAGTTGGCTCAAGAGGTAGCTTGGAATGGGACTCTCTCTCAAAGAAAGATATCAAGAGGAAGCTCTCAAGGAGGGGAAGAAGACTACTACCTCCATTTTGCCTTTAGCAATAGCTTTGAGAGAGATTGAGAGATGGAGGAGCAAGGAGCAATAAGAATGGTCTAGGGCTGGGCTGGGATACCTTCTTTCTCAAGGAGTTGCAAGAAGAGGAAGAAGAAGAAGACTTCCCCTTTTATAGCTAAGGCAATGGGTCCCACAACTTAAAGGTCCAGAATGGGCTAGAACATCATTCTACGGGCTTCGGACGGATTCGACGAAGAAGAAAGAATTGCTCGTCGAAATTTCTGCTTTCCAAAAAGTATATATTTTACTAGTTTCGGAGACATCGAAAATGGTGTCCAGATTTTGTGTAAAAAGACTGTTTTACCCCTATCAATGGCAAAGTAGGGTTTAGAGGTCTCGAATAGAAACGGAGCAAATACGAAAGTTGTCGGGAATCATAAAATACATTCAACGGAGCAAATTACCGATTTCCAGAATTACTAAATAAATCTCAAAACTAATCAAGACACACTATAAGGAACCCCCAAAGGGCCCCACTAGATCCAAAAGAGTTCCCAAAATTATTCAAAGCTATAAAAAGCTATTCTAATCCAGATTTAACCAATTCCCACTAATCTCACTTATAGCTACAACACGTCTTAATTAACACTAATCGGAAACTCTCGGGGCGGGGTCTTACAAATGTAAACATAAACCATGTTGTAGAACTGCATGTGTTCTCAAGGAATTGCAACGGGCCGTTTTCGAGCCTAAGTGTCGGAGAAGCGTCCACTTTCGCTCCTAACTCCCTAACCAAGAGTCCTATTTGTAAGCCGTCGTTCCTACAGGTTACTCTACCCTCGAGTGAAGTGGCCGTGCCAGTTTTGGATTTTTCCGGTCATCCGTTCCCGTTCCGGACCCCCAGCAGGCCGTTTTCAAGCCCAAGTGTGGGAGATGCATCCACTTTCGCTCCTAACTCCCTAACTGGGAGACCTATTTGCTAGCCATCAGTTCCAACAGGTTACTCTACCCTCAAGCGAAGTGTCCGTCCTAGTTTCGGATTTTTCCGGTCGCCGGTTCCCATTCTGGACCCCCGGCGAGCCGTTTTCGAGCCCAAGTGTCGGAGAAGCCTCCACTTTCGCTCCTAACTCCCTAACCGGGAGCCCTATTTGCGAGCCGTCAGTTCCTACAGTTTACTCTACCCTCAAGCGAAGTACCCGTGCCGGTTTCGGATTTTTCTGGTCGCCGGTTCCCATTCCGGAAACCTGGCGTTCCGTATTCGAGCCCAAGTGTCGAAGAAACGTCCACTTTCGCTCCTAACTCCCTAATCGGGAGTCCTATTTGAGAGCCGTCAGTTCCTACAGGTTACTCTACCCTCGAACAAAGTGCCCATGCCAGTTTTGGATGTTTCCGATCGCTGGTTCCAAATTCAGACCCCCGGCGGACCGTTTTCGAGCCCAAGTGTGGGAAAAGCGTCCACTTTCGCTCCTACCTCCCTAACCAGGAGTTCTATTTACGAGCCGTCAGTTCCTATAGGTTACTCTACCCTCGAGCGAAGTGCCTGTGCCATTTTCGGATTTTCTGATCTCCAGATCCCGATCCGGACCCCCGTTGGGCCGTTTTCGAGCCCAAGTGTCGGAGAAGCGTTCACTTTTGCTCCTAACTCCCTAATCAGGAGTCCTATTTGTGAGCCGTCGGTTCTTACAAGTTACTCTACCCTCGAGTGTAGTGCCCATGCCCGTTTCGGATTTTTCTGCTAGCCGGTTCCCATTCCGAACCCCCGGCAGGCCATTTTTGAGCCCAAGTGTCGAAGAAGCATCCACTTTCCCTCCTAACTCCCTAACCAGGAGTCCTATTTGCGAGCCGTCAGTTCCTACAAGTTACTTTACCCTCGAGCGAAGTGCCCGTGCCGGTTTCAGATTTTTCCGGTCTCCAGTTCCCGTTCCGGACCCTCGGCGGGCCGTTTTCGAACCTAAGTGTCAGAGAAGCGTCCACTTTCGCTCCTGACTTCCTAACCGGGAGTCCTATTTGCGGGCCGTTAGCTCCTACTAGTTACTCTACCCTCGAGCGAAGTGCTCGTCCTGGTTTCGGATTTTTCCGGTCACCGGTTCCCATTCCGGACCCCCGGCAGGCCATTTTCGAGCCTAAGTGTCGGAGAAGCGTCCACTTTTGCTTCTAACTCCCTAATGGGGAGTCCTATTTGTGAGTCGTCAGTTCCTACAGGTTACTCTACCCTTGAGCGAAGTGCCCGTCCCAGTTTCAGATTTTTTTGGTCGCCGGTTCCCGATCTAGACCCCCGGCGGGGGGTCGTAATCCAATAATATCTAGCAATTAAAATGATAATATTTTATATGTCTTACACGTTGTTTGAGCCATTCTGCAAATTCTTTTCATTGTATCTGCCTGATATCTCCACCTCTTTGATTTTTGCACTAAATTCTTGTGTTCCCTACTCAAGATAGCTTTTAATGAATAAGTACGAGTAGAGAATTAATAAAGGAGTTAACAAGCAATGCATAAATATGGTTAGATTGAAGCACATACTGTAGATACGGCTCCACCTCAGGGCAATTATTCAGCACAAACCAATGAGCCTTGTCATGCTCTCTTTGAGAAGGATCATGTGCCCTTGGCATTAGTCCGATGGGACGGACAGTTTGTGTGAAGACCGACATCCCCGGGCCACGTTCGCCACCATCATCATAACGCTCTACTTGATCAGTCTGCCTTAAATACATTGAGCAAAAAGTGAGACACTCCTTGACAATGTAAGCCTCGGCGATCGAACCTTCAGGCTAAGCTCGGTTGCGAACGTACCCTTTTAGGGTCTTCAGAAACCTTTGAACAACCAATGATAACAATTACGATTTTCAATGCAAAGCAATTGCACTAATACATAAATAATTAATCAATGGTCATCAACTATTACCTTTCTATCGGGTACATCCACCGATATTGCACTGATCCACCAAGCATGGCCTCTCGTGGCAAGTGAACCGATAGATGAACCATCACATCAAAGAAAGCAGGAGGAAAAATCCTCTCCAGCTTGCACAATATTAAAACTATCTGCTCCTCCGTTCTTTTTCAAATCATCGTGTCTCTGTGTTTTCGAGCAGAGGTCTTGGAAAAAGCTGCCTAACTCGAACAATGTTGTACAGATATCCTTATTCAGAAAGCCGCGCATGCCAATAAGAAGGATGCTTTGGATAAGGATGTGGCAATCATGGCTCTTTAAACCAGCTAATTTATCATTTTTTGAGGTTACACACATCTAAAGGTTCGCCGCATAACCGTCTGGGTATTTGATCGACTTCAAGAATTTATAAAAGCCATCTCTATGTTTTGGTTCCAGAGTGTAAGAGGCATGTGGCTTCAAGCTGGATCCATCGCCCCTCTCCACTAGATGCAACTCTAGCCTGATGCCCATATTTTTCAAATCCTTACGCGCTTTCTCGGTGTCCTTGTTTTTGCCCCTTATGCCCAAAATTGTTCCAACCAAAGCTACACAGATGTTCTTCTCAATGTGCATAGGATCAAGGTTATGTCGGAGTTTTTTTCACTTCCAGTAGGGCCATTCAAATAGGATGCTTTTCTTTGTCCAATTCAGTTCTCCAGAGTCACGCGGTCTTTTGTTATTCTTGCCAAACTTGACTAGCGCTAGTTTTTTTAGCTGGTCTAGTACCTTTTGCCCCGGTAAATCCAAAGAATTCTTTTCACGCTTAGGCTGACCGTTGAAGGCCTTGCTTCTACGCCATTGGTGGTTCAGTTCCAAGTATTTTCGATGGCTAATGTACCCAATCTTATATTTCAACTTCACCCCTAGCGAGCTGTCGTTACACGAGGGGCAAGCGTTATAACCTTTTGTGCTCCACCCAGACAAGTTACCATACGCAGGAAAGTCATTTATTGTCCACATCACAGCCGCATGCATCTGAAAGGTCTATTTAGTGGAGGCATCATAAGTCGATACACCATGATCCCACAACTCCTTCAACTCATCAACCAAGGGCCTCAGATATACATCGATATCGTTTTCTGGTGAGTTTGGTCCTAGAATAAGTAATGACAACATCAAGAATGGCTCCTTCATGCACATCCATGGTGGCAAATTATAGGGCATAAGTATGACAGGCCACATGCTATAAGAGGTGCTCATGTTACCGAAAGGATTGAATCCATCGGTGGCTAACCCCCAACCTCACATTACGTGTCTCTTGGGAAAATTCTGGATATTTCTTATCAAATTCTTTCCATTCCACTGAATCAACCGGATGCCGCGCTAGCCAATCGTCAACACACTTATCATAGTGCCATCTCATCTCTGTGGCTATCTTCCTTGACATATACAATCTACATAACCTCGGTGTCAATGGGAAGTAACGGAGCACCTTATGAGGGATCTTCTTTCGCTTGCCATCATTGACCTTGTATCTAGGCTCTTCACATTCTGGACATTTATCCAATTGAACATTCTCCTTCCCATACAACACGCAATTGTGTTTGCAGGCATCTATGTTCTTGTATCCCATGCCCAAGTCATGTAATAATTTCTTCACCTCATAAACTGATGCCGGCACCACATGACCTTCGAGTAAGAAGTCCTTAAAAATCTACAGAACCTTGTGGAACGACTTATTGCTACACCCACTTTCTACCTTCACATGCAATATCTTGATGACAAACGATAACAGAGTATCTGAGCTTTTGCATCCTGGGTATAGGCAACGTTGCGAAGCCTTCAGCAAATTTTCAGATTCCTGCACATCATCCGTCTCTTGAGTATCTTCATCCAAGTAAGTTCCTGCACATCATCCGTCTCTTGGTCCTCTATCAACTCATCGTATTCATCATGATTCTCTTCTGATTCATCCTCGCTCTCATCTGAATCATTGGGTTGAACTCTAGGTTCCCCGTGATATATCCACCTTAGGTATGAGACCATCATTCCTTGAATGTGCAAATGATTTCTCATGGTTACATAGTCATGCTTCCGATGATTACAGCAATCGTTACACGGGCAGTTAATCAACACTGCCCCACCCGAATTCGACTTTGCAAAATCAATAAATGAGTTCACCCCAGCTATGTACTCCGCACTAAATAGGTCCTGATAATGTAATATCCAAGTCCTGTCCATATCTAACCAAATCACAAGTAATCAAAAATTAGATATAGAATCTGCTCACTAATATTGAATAGATTGAATGTGTTTATGAGGTCCAGCTCATTGGGCCTACTTCAATTCTATTTTCCAATGAAGATAAATAGAAGTTTTCAATTCATAACAAGATCAATAAGCCGACTGATAAATTTTAGAAGTTTGAAAAAAAATTGCGGGTTTTGGCTGATGCCTGTTTTTATTCACTGTCTAGTGTTTGATTGGTTGCAAAGTTCACCAAAAGTGAAGAATAAGAAATTTTATTGTTTATTCATAGTGAACTAAGAAACTTTTCTATTGATGTCCAACCAGAGTTTATTCAGAGTGAACTAAGAAACTTTAGCTATTGATGCCCATCTCTAGTTGATTAACTCTTATTAAGAGAATTGTTGATATTCGGTTGTTTTTTGCAAGTTGTTTGAAACTAAGGTATTTTGGTTCATTTGATACATGCTTGAAACATTTCCAGAAGTACAGTTTGAGAACATGTCGAGTGGCATCTTTCCATTGTTCTTCAAGATGCACGCTTTTTGTTAGAGCAGAAATTGATACCACCTAAGATATTAAAATGCAATTACTGTTACTGGTTTTAGGCAGGAAGTTCAGTGCAAACAATGCTGCATCGAATTTATTTTCTAATTTTTGCTTCATCCCTCGAATACATTAAAATGGATAATCATCCAATCTGCCAAACTATTCTGTCCACTTGTGGTTTATGGTACTTCCATTCCTATAGTTAAAAGGAAATGGTGACTTGATGTTGGTTAATCATGGATTTTCTTTCACTGCGAATGGCAGGTCCCAATCCTGCCTAGTCATGTATACGCCATCAATGATTATCTTTCTGCTGAGGGTGATGCTGATGATTATGAGGCCTGTCTGCGACACTTGGTGAAGGCAGGCATCATAGAATTATCGACAGCTACTGGATTCCCTAAATTTGGTCTCATGCTGTTGGGGATGGGTCCAGATGGCCATGTAGCTTCTCTTTTCCCTGGGCACCCACTTGTCAATGAGAATCAGAAGTGGGTCACCTTTATAAAGGACTCTCCAAAACCGCCACCAGAGCGAATAACCTTTGCATTCCCAGTGATTAACTCATCTGCAGCTATTGCAAATGTCAAGGAAGTGGGGGGAAGAAAAACCCGCAACGGAAGAAGAGTCAAGAAGGCCAAAAGAAATAAGAAGCTGAATTGGATAAGAAGAAAAAATGAAGAACAACCAACAATTAAGTAAAGATTGAAGGAAACGTTACGATTTTGAGGGGTCTGAGCAATAAAATTCGATCTAGGTTACATACAAATAGCTCCTTGAGACCAACATCAATGAATCAAAAGTATTCACCACATAAAAGTAAAAAGCAACAGGGAATCCCATATGAAGTAAAAAAAAAAAAAAACAGAAGACTGGTGTGGGGAGAAGACAAGTAGTTGTACCTGGAATGAGATGAGCAGCAGGGTATCAGGGTAGAAGAGCTTACAGGAAGCAGTAGGGAGAAGATGAGCAGCCCACCAACGATTTCTTCTCTTCTTCTTCTTCGTTTTCTTCCCCTCTTTTTCTTCTTTCCTTTCAATCGATTTAGGGTTTTCTTCCCCGCAGAGGCAGCAACGGAAGAGAGGGTCTCGAGCAACGATTGGTTTCGGGCAAAGAGAGAGCAGGGAGAGCGAAAGAGAGAAAGCAGAGAGAGCGAGACAGAGAAAGAGCAGAGAGATCGAGCGAGAGAGAGATATAGCAGAGAGAGCGAGAGTGAGAGAGCAGAGCAAGCGAGAGTGAGAGAGTAGAGAGAGTGAGAGTGAGAGATCAAAGAGAGCGAGAGTGAAAGAGCATAGCGTAAGAGAGGAACAGGAGAGAGATTGTAAAAGGGTTTTGGTGGAGCGAGAGAGAAGAGCAGGGGAGAGAGTGAAAAGAGGGGTTTTGGTGGCGGGAGAGGGAGAGGGAAAAAAAGGTGGG
Organism: Persea americana; assembly: GCA_029852735.1. NCBI lineage: Eukaryota > Viridiplantae > Streptophyta > Magnoliopsida > Laurales > Lauraceae > Persea > Persea americana. The sequence goes on from CM056816.1 coordinate 25,652,251, forward strand.
AATTTTTCCGACGATTTTTTTTTGTCGCAAAAAAATATAATTCTTGTCGATAAACAATAATTTAAATTTTTTTTTAAAAAGTAAAAAAGTCTACCAACCTTTACCGATGTTTTATATTAAACGTCAGTGATAAAATTTCAGACGCTAATTTTCGTCGGTAAAAAAAATTTCGTCGGTAAAGGACACTGATTTTTAATTTTCCAAAAAAAGAATTTAAACATTACCAACATTTTACAAAAGTAGTCGCTAAATGTTCATTTTACCGACGTCTTATAATTCGTCAATAATAGTCTTTGATAGTTTTACTAATGTAAAATAAAAATCAAAAAGGATTTTCCAAAACTTAGGCTCGAAAAAGGCCCGCCGGGGCTCCGAAACGGGAAATGGCACCCAAAAAAATTGGATACCAGCGCGAGCACTTCGCTCGAGGGTAAAGTAACTTGACGGAACTGACGGTTCGCAAATAGGGCTCACGGTTAGAGAATTAGAAGCGAAACACAGGATTTTCTAATACTTAGGCTCGAAAATGGCCCGCCGGGGGTCCGGACTGGGAAAAGGCTCCGGAAAAATCGGAAGCCGGCATAAGCACCTCGCTCGAGGCGAAATTAGCTTTCAAGAACTGACGGCTCATAAATCGGACTCCCGGTTAACGAATTAGACCTAAAAACGTTGGATTCTTAACACTTAGGTTCAGTTGGACATCTCTACTTTTCTCCTCTTATTGGCTTAAAATAGATTGAATCCACTTCTAGCATGTTTAGTTGGAGCTTTTACTGTGTCCATTCAAATGGCATTAAGACAAATAATGTCTGTTTCATGAAGTCATGAAGTCAGAAAAAGTGGCAGATTCCAATCAGACAAACTCGTCTGAAGCGGACAGATGCTTTTCGCTACAGTGATATGGACGTCCTCATTAGACACTCCGGTTTTTCTTTTTTTTTTAATTTATGGGACCCGAAATCATGATCCGGATCGTTAGATTTGTGCAGCAGGTCAAACATGGCCACGTTACAAAATTTCAACCGTTGATCTATCTCGGGTCTCGAGATATTTGCAAAAAAATTGTGAGCCCTTCGATCTAATATTCTGGACATTGTGCGCCCCATAATCATGATCCGATCTGTTGATTCTCTTCGGATGGCCAAAAACGATCCTAGGTCCAAAAATGAGCCTCTAAATCCAAGTAGATCTTGAGATATTTATAAAAACGTTTTTTACCATTGATGTACCATGATTATTGACTGAGTTTTGAAATTGTACAAGGGCAGTGTGGTTTTTCCAATTTTTTTTGTAAATTCAGCCACCAAAAAGCATGATCCAAACCATCGGATATATTCATATGATCATGCACGATTATGGGTCCAAATTTTAGTTGTTTGATCATCATAGATTTTGAGATACTTACAAAAAACCACAAACATTTATATCTACCTTTTTTAAAACCATGGGCCCCCAAATGCAAGATCCAAATCATTAATTCTCTTTGTAAGGTTAAACACAACTAGCACGTCAAATTTCAATACTTGAGCGGGCTACAAGGGTTGCAATATCACAGAGCGTATTAGCAATTCCATCTTTAAGGACCCCTTATAAGTCAAACACCACATTTTGGCAAAAACTTAAAATTATATCATCAATCTATAATTATTGGATTTCAACAATTTTGTAATATGAAATCTCTCACTTTTACTATAAACCAAGCCTGCGTTTACTACTTTTTTATATCACAAGTTTTTCTATGCAAATTTTACCAATAATCAAGTAGAGCTCATATTGCTAATCTCTTTACCACACTTCATGTAAATGGAAAGAGTGAAACTCTATAGCGGGGCTCACCTATTTAAAACTTTAGCCACTCAAAACAAATGCCTTTGCGCAGTGTAACTTTATGTACCTAGAGGTCCTAGACCCATGGTTAATTCATAAGATAAATAAAACTAATTGTAAAGAGGTTAGCCAAAGGTGAGATTTGAAAAGGTTGCAAAACAGGTGCCCTCATGGTTTTTATAATACAAATAAATATGAACAATGAAGAAAGAAAGCAAAAAAAAAAAAAAAAGGAGAACCGATTTAAGTTTTTAAAGAAAGACAGTGTGAAAAGATAACCTGGATAGTTTTGGTGCCTCAGGTAACTGTTTGATTGGAGAAAGAACAAGCTGTGGATTGTGGATGGTTGGATATGTGGTGCTACTCTAAATAAAGCATTACAGAAAACAAGTCCAACTGACTGCCAATAAGTAGATAACTTTCGGCTTTGCTCCCATGTACTGAATGAACAACAGGCTTGTTGGAGATCGGGAATGTGGAGACCTTCAAATGAAAACTTCTATTGGCAGATAGCAAGAGGTGTCTTACCCTTACCCTCTGTCGTGTGAAAAAATTTCCAACAATCTAACTTGATTGGTAGGGTGAGGTTGAAGGATAGGCACCTATTTCTTACGATGGGATATTTTTTTAATAATCCTAACCTACCCTTTTGAGATAGAGGTTGGTAATATAATAACAGGAATGGTCCTTTGTGCTCGACCATCAATCAGTGCAGTGATGAAACATGATAATGTTTACAATACAACAGAGGATTAAATTGGATCCTGCAAAGTTGGTACCACCTTTCTTGTGGATCCAGGTACATTTCATTATTTCTCATAAAATAATGATAGAAGTCCCGGACTCAATTTGGTTACTTCACATCTTAGAAGATGTAATTAGACCCGAGGTGCTTGTAGCCTTTTGATGAAATGTAGTTTATGGCATTCCTTTAATATCCATAGCTTTAACGACATTGCCCATAATTTAAAATATACCCACCTTATCTGGTTGTGATACTAAAGTTGGTAGGAAGAGGGTAACATAACAAATAAAAAAAAAACTTTTTTAACGTTTTTTTTTCGTCAGTAAAATGAAAAAGAAAAATAAAAACACTTTTGCCGACGTTTATTTTTCATTAGTAAAATACAAATTAAAAAACAGTGTTGCCGACGTTTTTGAAAAAAACGTCGGTAAAAGTTTTTTCAAAAACGTCGGCAAAAGTTGTTTTCACCGATGTTTTTTAAAACGTCGATAAAAGATATATATATATATATATTTTTTAAAGTAAAAAGTGCTCATTTTACCAACATAATTAAAAACGTCGGGAATGATCGATATTTGCCGACGTGTTTCAAGAAAACGTCAGCCAAAGTTGTTTTCACCAACGTTTTCTAAAACGTCGGTAAAAGATATGTTATTTTTTTATTTAAAAAAAGTAAAGAGTGCTTATTTTGCCGACGCAATTAAAAACGTCGGTAAAGAGTAATCTTTGCCGACGTTTTTTTTGAAAAACATAGATAAAAGTGTGGCTTTCAGCAACGTTTTGAGTAAAACGTCGGTAAAAGTCTTACTTTTAGCTACGAAATTATATACGTCGGTAAAGATTACTCTCTACCGACGAATTTTTAAAAATGTCGCTAAAAAACGTCGCTAAAAGTACAACTTGTTGTAGTGGCTAGAAATGTAGATGATAGAAAATCTACTAGTAGTGGGTGCTTCTATCTAGGAAACTATTTAGTTGCATGGCACAGCAAAAAATAATTATCCATCTCCTTATCTACAGCTGAAGCAGAATATATAGCAGTTGGTAGTGGATGTACTCAAATGCTTTGGATGAGACAAATGCTCAAAGACTATGGTATTAAACAATGTAGCATGAACTTGTATTGTGATAACACTAGTGCTATCAATATCTCCAAAAATCCCGTCCAGCACTCTAGAACGAAGCATATATATTGACATTAGACATCATTTCATTAGAGAATTGGCTGAAGGAGTCATAGTTTTAGAGCATATATCTACAGAGAAATAACTAGCAAACATTTTAATAAAACCCTTGGATGTTTCAAAATTTGAAAATATGAGAAAATCCCTTGGTGTTTGTGCTATTCGATAATCTTTTCTTGCTTGTTTGTTTTGAGTTTGGTAGTTTCTTTTTTATTTGCTTTAGGTTCTGTTATTTAAAATTAAAAAAAAAAAGGAAATTTCGGCTAGCCGTGGACCCTCTTGGCGGCTAACCGCCATGACGGGCCCGTGTCTTTAAAACAGGGCTATTTCATTTCATTTTTTTTTCTCTCTGGTCTGTCCCGTTTTGTCTCCTCTGTGGCTGGGTGTCTGGATTCCATTTCCTCTCATCTCTCAAGGTATTTTCCCTTTCTTTCTTGATTATTTTCTTCCTTTAATCTCGTTTTTTCATTGTTTGTTGACTGTTGTTATGTGTTTTCTTCCCATTTTGTGTCTTCTTTTCTCTGTCTAGGTCATTTCGACCCTAACTCATCATCCCTCTCTGACCCTTACTCATCATCCCTCTCTTTCTTCCATTTTGTTTTTCTCTGTTCTTGTTTCCTTATCTCCTTTCACTATTGCACATATTGCATTGTGTTTTTTCCATCTTGTGTATGTTGTTTCCTCTTACACTCATTTGGGCACTCTATATGTCTAAGAAAATGCCTCTAAGAATGAAATCGGCTATAAATCGTCCCTCTAAAGAGGACGATCTACTGTTGGCTCCACGTCTCGTCAAGAAAGATCCTCTCCATCGCCTCTACCATCACCTTCACCTTCACAATCACCATCTGCTTCCCCTTCTCCTCCTCCTCCTCCATCTATGCCAATTAGTCTCAAACCAAATGCTCAAATGCTAAATGATATGAAAAAGAGACTGGTTATGGTTGAACGCCACACCCTCCGTAATGTTATTGATACTCATGAAACGGCCATCATTCTTGCTCAAATCAATTGGGATAACATCCTGGATTGGGGGGACAAGGCTTATCCTTCTCTTGTCTATGGCATATATGCTTCCATTACTGATGCTGTGTCCACTGTTGACTCCTGCTCCTTCAAAGTTGCATTTAGAAATCCAGTAGTCACAATTGACCCCGATCGTATTTCCTCTATTATGAATATCCCGGTTAATGAAAATGGCCTCTCTATGGTTGCTGACACACTCACTAAGGCTGAAAAGGCTGAAGCAACCCTTCGTCTCTACGGTTATGATGCTGAGTGGAATCGCAAAATGAACTTTCTTCCTCTAGCTGCATTGATTCCAAAGTATAGAGTCCTACAAAATTTATTCACCTTTAATGTCTATCCTCGTAAGGGCAATAGGACCGAATTAACTTCTTATATGGCAATGTCCTTCATAAAGTTATTACCGGTGTTCCCATGTGTCTTCCATCTCTGATTTGTCGTACCATTGTGCGGTTTCACCTCTCCAATGCTACCAAGACTGCTGCTCCATTTGGGTTTCTTATGACTCAGCTAGCTCGTTCTTATGGTGTTCCTCACCCTAATGAGATGCCTCTTTTCCATACAACCTTTGGTAAAGCCAGTCTTATTCAGATGGATCTTCTCTCCAATGTCGAAGCTGGGCCCATTCCTCCTCATGCAGGTGATCAAGCACCACAGCAGCCAACTCCATCAGTTCCTCATGAGCAAGTCCCGTCTTCCTCACATCTCAGGCTACTTCTTCTGGTGCATCACGGAGTGTTGGAGAACGTTTGGACGCTATAGAGCGACGGCAGTCCAAGACAGAAAAGTTGTTGAAAAAGACTCTGAAATACTTAAGTGGTCTCTCTAAGGGATGTCGATGACATGATTTTAACGACATGCCTCCTTCTCGATCCCCTCCATCTGACTAGTTATTAGTGGGCCTCTAAGCTACATTTGTTCGATTGGTTCTCCTTTTGGTGGTGCTGTTTTGACATGTGGCTGCCCTCCCTTATGTGTTTAACATACTTGTGCTAATTGTCTTTGTTTTTTTACTCTAACTTGGGATGTATTACTTTTATTGTCTGAATCTTATATGATATTAATGCTAAATGCTTTTATGTCTTCCTGGTATATTTTCTATAGCATTGTTCTTTCTCTCATTGCATTGTGATATCCTTGTCAATTTGTGACAAAAGGGGGGAGAGAGAATTCCCAAGTCTACAGGTACATTCTAAGGGAGAATGTGTGTTTGCATCAAAGAATGCACTATACTCAATTGAACATGTTGTTTTTGGCTAATGATTAAGGGGGAGTTGCAATCCCACCATAGAATGTGTGTTCATTGTCATATGCAGGTATATCATTCAGATCCAAGCACATTCTTAGGGGGAGTTCTTATTTGAGTTGTAATTGTTGTATCCCTTGTAAAGATCTCATGCTCTTGTAATCTTGATTGTTATTGGGTCCATATATTGTAAAAGTATCTAGAATAGATGTTTTGCCACGAAATTGTCAAAGGGGGAGATTGTTAGTGTCACATCTTTGTAAGCACTATGTTTGATTTGTCAATTCCATGTCATTGTGTCCCGAAGACCTTACATCTTGAAGTGTGTTAAGGAAGAACTATTTCAAGAGATTGTTCAAGCTTTTGGAAGGCCCGGATTTATCAAAGAAGATTCCTCTTGTGTGCCAACCATCTCAGGTATTTTGGACCCAAAACCATTACCTCTCTTGACCCTAGGACTCATGTTTTACTTGGCTTAAATTCTGTTTTCAAACTAAGTTTCTTTATATTCTGTTCTGTCCAGATATAGGGGGTACGGTGACCTTTCGATCACCTGGCTGCTAGCCTCTTTGCAAAAACCGGCTAATCGCCAGGTAACCGAAATCCTACGGCTACTTTTCCAGAATGCTATTTTCTGTCAAATGTGTTCGGTCACCCAGCAGTCAACCTTCGGCTAACCGCAGTGTGGTTTGGCGGCTAACCACCAGGTAACCGAGTTTCACGGTTACATTTCCAGAATACAAACTTCTCAACTGTTATGGAAGTTCGGTCACCCCGCGGTTACCGTTCGGCTAACCGCCATGTGGGCTGGCGGCCAACCGCCATGCAACCGAATCTTACGGTTAGCTTTCCAGAATGCAACATGTTTTTTAGAAAGTAGATTCGGTCACCAACCGGTCACCTCACGGCTAGATGCCGAGACACCGACGGCTAACCGCGAGCTGACCGAATTAGAAAAACTAGTCGTTACCTCAGAACAATTGAAATGAGGCTAGCTGAACTACCAAGAGGCTAGCTGCCATAACTAGCCGTTGGGAACTTCTCTATATATATCTGGAGCTCGTTTTGCATTGTAGACATCACAGTTTGAAGAGCTTATTTCTTTTCTTTTTCCCCATCTATTCTAAGCCTTCAAACCCTCTTCTAAACACACTTTAACCTTATCTAGAAAATGGATGAGTTGTTTTAGGCTCAAGAAAAGTGTGAATGGAAGAAGTGATTCTAGTTTGATTTTCAAATGGAATACATTTAGGCAAACCTAGAACCCAAACCTCTTAAACCTTGGTTGTGCAATACAATAAAGCATCTTCATCTACATCAAGCGTGCATCAAGAGGATAAAGCTTCAACTTCGGTTAGAGCTTCGATAAACACTTCCGGCTTCATCAAAGGCAAGTGTTTTGTGTCTCATCATCTTATAAAACTTGTATATTGTCAGGCCTCGACCTAGGGTTAGTATTTTTTATTATTATTTTAACCGTGTTTAGCTTCTAAGTGGGATTAGAGGATGATCAGCTTGGATTTTTAGTCTTATTAAAACTTTGAATAGCTTTGAGAAATTTTGAGCACGTTAAGTCTGGTTTGTCAAGGCCCGGGGTGGCCCATGTGACGCGTGTTCGTGTGGGGGGTTTGACTTTGATTTTCGGAAAATATTGATTTCTATATTTTTGGATTTGTTATTTTGATCCAAATAACTTTTCTATTTACTCCGTTCGCATTCGAACCCCAGAAATCACGTTTTTCAAGAAAAATGACAAGACAGTCTTTTCACACCCAAAGCTGTGCATAAATTTCGAAATTTGAAAATCATGATGAAGATATACTTTTTGAAAACTAGATTTTTCTACGATCATTTTTCTCTTCTTCGTCGACTTCATCCGGGACACACAAATAGGAGTTTTAAGCCATTGAAATTCTACGATAAATGGGGCCCACAACTTACCTTTATAAAAACCAAACCCACGATGGGTTCTTCTTCTTCTTCATTCTCCATTTCGATCCCTGCATCAGCTGTACCGGGACTCTCTCCTTCTCCTCAACTTCTCTCCTCTTGCATGTGTAGCAAACCCACCCAAATTGAAGAACAAATTCCACCAACCTTCTCCCCATCTTTCAAGCTTCAAAAGGGTACTGTTTTTGTGGTATTTCAGCTGGGCTTTACCTCTTCTCCAAACTCTTCTTCTTGTCTAGAACTTCTCAAGGTTAGCAATGAATACCTCTCCTTAAATCTGGTTTTTATTGGACCAAGTAGAGCCTCTTATCATAAATGCATGGATTCTTTTGAAGAACTCCATTATTTTTCAAAGTTTTGTGGATTTATGAAATGGGTTCTTCCATAGGTTTGGTGTATGATTTCAGCTGGCTGTGTAGGAGTTGTTCGGAGTGAACTTGAGACCCATTTCAGCTTGAGGCAAGTGAATAATCAGTTTCTTTTGAATGCATGCAAATCTGAAACTGTTTTTATTGAAATTCTGATTTGAAATATGTTGTTTTCTTCACTGGTTTATTGCATTCAAATCTGCAATTTTTGTGTTCATTCGGTTTGCAAATTTCTGCAGTTTTGTGTCCAACTCATGTGCAATTGTGTTCAGATTTTTGCAGGATTTTAGTGTGCAATGGTGTTAAGATTTCTCCAGAATTTCAGTGTACAATTGTATTCAGATTAGGTGCAGATTTTTACAACTTTTAATGTTCAAATTATGTGCAGATTTCTACTACTTTTAATGTTCAGATTTTGTGCAGATTTATACGACTTTTAGAGTTCAGTTCTTGTTCAGATTTCCGTAACTTTTAATGTTCAGATCTTGTTTAGATTTCTGCAACATGTAGTGTTCAGTTTTATGTTCAGATTTCTGCAAATTATTTTAATGTTCAGCTAGGTTCAGATTTATGCAAATGTTTTAATGTTCAGCTAGGTTCAGATTTATGCAAAATGTTTTAATGTTCAGCTATGTACAGAATTCTGCAATGTTAAGTGTTCAGTTTATGTAAAATTTATGCAGGGTTTTGTTTATCCATGGTAAAATAGAGAGTTCTTGTTTTTGGGTTGTTTTTCTAGTCTGGAAAATCTGATTTTTGAATCTCTGGTTCACTCATGTTAATATCTGAATTCTTCATCTAATATGTTCATGGAATGAGATGGTTTGGCTGGTGTCGATTGAAGGTTGGATTGAGGCCAGGGAAATTCTATTTAGTTGTTGGAGACTATTGGTTTGAGAAGGAAGGAGGACAGGTTCTGTATGAGAGGGGCATTTGGGCATTGTTTGTCCATTCTCATTATGTTTTGTATTTTTTAAGCCTCCTCCTTCCTTGAATGGAACCTTGGAAGAAAAATATGTATTTAACCAAGAAATCGAGGAAGATTTTAGCAGGACCTTTGTATGCGAATTACTCAGGAATTTATTTTGAATTTTATTAGAGTCTCGCGGTACACTCAAAGACTTCAAATGCTGAACAACTTCAGAGGCATCAAATTATCATTATAGCACGACATTTGGACTTTTAGTGTACACCGAGACGGCCCTGGGTAAACCATTCCAACACAACTAATTACCTCATTCCAGGGCAGAAGATTTATATGTTTTCTTATAAATCGACTCGAAATAAAAATTGAGTGGTTCGCCACATTTGAAAAATATCGGAAAGGCTACTTGTTTGATTTGTTTCGAAATTGTCCGTTTGTACTTGTATAGAGTAGTCCTTTTACTGATTTGAAATGTGTTCAGTGATTTGATTGTATCGATTTGGATTTTTAGTCGGCACCACTAAGCTTGGGTCACTTTGTCGGACTGATCAGCCGGCTTAGGATCCTAAAATAAATTGCCAACTGCAGTTTGGACTCCTTTGATTGTTTGCTCCGGCCATGGCAACGGTTATTGATTGTTCCAGCCATTTTTATGGCAACAGTTATTGATTGTTCCAGCCATTTTTATCGCAACGGTTATTGATTGTTCCGGCCATTTTTATGGAGACGGTTATTGTTCCGGCCATTTATATGGCGACGATTATTGATTGATTGCTCTTGTTACCTCGGTAATAGGAGAATATAGCTAAATGTAGGTTGCCACTATTTTGATTATTTATCAATTAGTTTGAAATGATTTTAAATGTGAATTTCCTTCTGATACAAACATGGATTATTTTAGTTCGTTTTTATGTATAAACTGTTTTAAACGCATTTTATGATTTAAAATATGGCACTGATAAAACTAGTATATCTTATCTGTTTTATTCACTTGCCAAACCGTCGTGTCTGATATTCTTTATGTTGGTGCCATAGGTAGCAGGACCTTCGTTCCTAGTCAGAGTGCGTGCAGTGGATTCGAAGCCTTATATTTTGGTAAGTTGGTTGTGCTGACGATGTCATGTAGACGTCGAGTTTGGCATTGGAGTACGTCACATAATTTGGGGGTAGTGGTCTGTTTAGTTAGCTAGCTTGGATGGCTTTTGTTAGCCTTTTTTTCTTTGGGTGGTTAATTAATGCACTTGTATAATTTGTAACTTGAAATTATGTGGGAAAAGAATGATCCTATTGCTGTCAGCTCTGTATATTTTGATATCATGTTTGTTCGAGTTTGAGTATGAATACTATTATGACAGCTTTGTGCTGACCAGTTGAGTGCGACACGGAATTCAATGGCCACGGGCTCCGGGTCACAACATCAAGTAAGCTCCCGCGAAATATTCAATTGTGATGGAATTTTGTTATCCTCACACACACTGATCTTGGGGGAAGCAAAAAATTTTAATTAACCCCAAAAATCACGCTCCCCAAGATTGGATTACTGCAGGAGTCCAGTTTCGGGGCGTGACATGTATCCAGTGATGGTGGTTTGAATATGTGTGATTCAACCACTTTAAAATGTATGTGGGGGTTTAGATCTGTGTGATCGAACCTCATTACCAAAATTGTGATGTGTAAGTAATTGAAATCATTACTTGTGTAGTTTTGATTCATCATAGTGGAACCAATGGACTGTGTGACCCTTGTGAGTGGATGTAGGACATTTGGTCCGAACCACTATAAATCCATGTGCATTTCTGTATATTGCTTGTCTCAGTGTTTTGATCTAGTTTCACATGCTTTCTTTAACATTGAACATTGCTAAATGAACACATTTTGTCTACGCATCACTTATTTACTTTGAAATCTTGATTAATATTTTAAAAAGTGGATATAGAGTTTGGTAGTCCTATTCACAACCCCCCCCCCCCCCCCCCCCCCCGGTGTCTCTAGGACTTGTACATAGGCCCTACTAGGAGTACTTTCAAAATCTACACAAGAAGCCCCAAGAAATCCATTCAAAAATCGTCATTTTTTGTTTACAAAACCCCCATTTCGAAAATGGGTTTGCATGCTAGTAGAAAAGCTTCCTAAGGAGCTCAAAAGACTCCATTAAAGAGATGAAGATGAGCTCTAACCTGTAGCTAACCAAACAAGAAGAAAGAAAAGGGAGATGGTGGCTGCCCAACTAGAAACTCCAAGAAAATGGTAGCAACAAGGAGCTTGGAAGGAGAGGAAGGAGATGGTGTAGTCAAAATTTCAATCCAAGCTTAGGTAGCTAACATGCAAGGTGGAGCAAGAAGGAAGAAGAAGAAGGTTCTCTCCCCTGGTTTCTTGAGTTCAGGAATGAGGTGGGTTCAGTTTTGAAAACGTGGGTGAAGAAGAAGGTGGTCTAAGTTGAGTGGGTTGTGGGCCCCCTTTTGGTCTAAAACTTGAAACGGTTAAAACATACTCTTGCGGGTCCCAGACGAGATCGACGAAGGAGACAAAATTGATCACCGAAAAATCTAGTTTCAAAAAAGTATAAATTTGGCAAAGTTTTGAGATTTCGAAATTTGGCTCCAGATTGGGTGTGAAAAGACAGTTTTACCCCTTTTTGGGCCAAAACTTGGGTTTCTAGGCCTCAAACACGGACGGGCTAAAAATGAAAGTTGTAAAATGAAATAAAATCATTCAAATGAGATCGAAATCATGATTAAAATTGGAAAAATAGAATTTCCTCCCAAGCTTACACGTACACTCAGGGCCACCGTGAGCGTGTCTGACTAACACAAAGCGCTCTTAAAAAAATCCCCAAAGCTAATTCTAAGACTGAATCGAACCATATTTTAACCCAAAAAATACAAAACCCACTTAATTTTAAACACGCACATAATCATCATCACTAACCGCACTAATCCTGGGTCAAGGTCTAACACAACAGAACCTGCAAGTTAATATCTCATACAACCATTCAAATCACAAAACCAGGCTACCAAAAAATAGTGGAAAAGCAGGATGCCAAAAGAGATCCAAAACTGAAAAATAGAAATTGCACAGTTCTGTCCCTATGTACTCGGTCGACCAGGCAGAAGGCTCGGTCGACCGCGCCACAGTCACCCGGTCAACCGAGCAAGAAGGCAGGGCGACCGGACTGACGAAAACCTGCGACTTGGGCTTTCTGAATTTGGTTCCAAACTTCTCTAAAACTCTTCTGAAGACTCCCAATAGCTTCCTACCATCCTTCCATCATTGTTAAACCCTTTTGTGACTATCCAAACATGGATCTACTCTCAAACCAAGCAAATCCAACAACACTGATCATTACATAGCCCTTGCTCTATCCTCTTTGCATCTCATGCAAAGATTAGAACAAGCTTACTAATCTAACATGATTAGAGATGAGGTATGGCTCTGATACCAATTGTTGGAAGTAGGTGGGCCTTGTGGATAGATATTGCAAAACTTTTAACCCACTTGACTCAGCGATCAAGTATCCATAAGGCTTCAAAACCTAATCCAGGATCCGTGGCCTCTTTCTCATCATCAAGTACAGTAGAAAACTCTATCTAGAAGACAGAAATAGCAGCAAACAAGCAACCACGAAATCCATAATAAACAAGAAAGTAGATTATACCTTGGGAGCTCGGTTGCGCTCTAATGGAGAATTTGATCAATTCCTTTGATGAAGAACTCTTTCACAAAGTAAATCAGAATCTCCAACACCTCTTCGCCTTCCACGCTATGACCCGTCTTAGATCTCTTTTCTCAAGGAAGATGGTGGGATCTCCAAGAAAAAAACCAACTAGAACTTCTAGGGAAAAATCTGAAAGAGGAACTAGAAGAGAGAGAAGAGGAGAGTAGTGCAACTCTTGCACTTAGGGGGGGCGGGGCGTGAATCCCTGGGAGGAATATTGCATGTGTCGTCCAGCCCCCTTTGCTCCTCTATTTATAGCTTAAAAGCCACCTTCTCTTTACTAATTAAAATAAAAGTCTCACTTCCATTAGTATATTACTATTACAACTATTAGAAGTCTCACTTCAAATAGAAATAGTAACTTTTCAATTCATTTCCTTTTTTAGTTCAAACAGAATTAGCAATGATCTAATTTGGGCTGGCGTGGGGATCACTAGGGATTCCATAGAAAGTTGTGATGGTCCCCACTTTTTCTTGCCTTCCACCGTCCCGGGTCCGCCGAGGTGCGGCGGGGCGAAAAAAAAAAGCGAGTATCAACATTTTGTACAGGTATGCCAGATTTTCTATTTTACTTGGAATTTGAAATGGTGATCCGAAGATTCAGCTTCACAAGTAGAAAGGAAATCAAACTTGTTTTTTCTAATTTTCCATTGCACATATATTTTAAAGAAAGAGACAGATTTAGAATGCCGTAAAAGGCGATTTTGTTTAGTTTGTCGTGAAAGGCGGTTTTGTGCCGTAGAAGGCAATTTTGCCATGAAATGTGATTTACAAATCTTATCAATAATAAAAGACAAGAATTGTGATTTTTTTTTGTCTCTTTCAAAAAATATAGAATACAATAGAAAAGAAAGAGGGATCTGACTTCTCATGAGATTGTGAGGACTCGTTCAGATCGACGGTCGTGAGTCCTGTATGGACTCCGCCATCGTCCTTCAGATGAGAACACTTGATACTTTAGTTCACTTGGCTTGGCTTGGGCCTTAGATTTTTAGAGGACAAAGACCAAAGGAAGGTCCTATATCCAATAAAAATCTGGGTAGACGGGCTGAAAAGCCATGTCTAGGCCACGTTGGATAGAAGAAGAGGGGAAACCTTGGGGGGTGGCCCCCCAAGGGACTTCAATCACCTTAAAGTGTTTGTAGCAGAGTTTCTTCGAGGCAAGAGAGCTTCTTTGTGCAAAGATTTCTAGGACAATTCTTCAGAACAGTCGTCAAATGATTTTTTCGGCCCCTTTCCCTTTGGAATGACCGCCTATTTATAGGCTTTTGGCGGCCATTTAGGAGAGTTTATGAGCATTGATTGCATTAATGCTCCATGATGGGAGGAGTTACAAGTATTAATTTCATAATTTTGTAACTCCTTTTTTTCGGATTCTGATTGGCCGATGGAGAATAATGGGCATTTAATCTCCATGATGATGGGAGTTTCAAGATTAATTACCGTAATTAATCTCCATAATGATAGGAGTTACATGGTTAATTGTCATGATTAATTGGACTTGTAACTCCCATTTGCTTGCTTCTGATTGGACCGTCCAGAATAACGAGTTAATGACCGTAATAAGTTGTCATAAAAAGGTCATTTAACTTCATTAATTGGACGCCGAGTCGCTTGAAGAGTCACGGGCCGTGCCGTTTCTTTTGGAATTCTTCTTGCAATGATCATCGATGGATCCGCATGTTATTTGATGTCGGATGAGGATGCAAATTCAGACATTGGTTAACACCAATGGGCCGGCAACATCTGCCCAGTCGATTTCACGATCGATCGGGCAGAAAGTATGCTTTCTTGGTCGGCCGGTTGGCGATTTTGATGTGTCCGATGATGATCAAATGATTTCGACGGCGGATCCGTGATGTTGACAAAGATCGATGGATATCATGCCTCAAAAATCAGAATTTGAGAAAATCACAAGGGCCAAACATCGCGAAACGCGAAAAATACCCCAAAAAGTGGGTTTCCGGGTGAAATTTGGCGGCCCGGATCCCTATGGTCACCGGCGGCCATGCACCCATGGTCGCCGGCAACCATGGGCCAAGGTCGCCGGCGGCTATGGGATTTTTTTGCCCTTTTTGGTCACCTTTCGGTCGCCGTTTTTCGGGCTTTTTTGCTTCTTTTTTCTCCTGTGTTTTTCTTGACATTTATCCTCATTTATTGGCTTGATCTCACTGAAGAAAACCTGTCGAGAAGCCGTGCAAATCAAGGCACAAAGTTTCCTATTTTTGGAAAAGCCGAAGACTTTGTAGCCGATTTTCCGCCAAGGGTTGAACCTAGGTCAAATGATGTCGGAATGACCTGAAATTTGAGGTGAAGCTTCTTGAGCATTAGATAGGACCAGCCAGGGGCTTTATTTGAGTTTTGAAGCCGTTTGGGGTCCCATCGATGCTAGACTTGATTTCACCGTATGGAAGATGTCGAGCTTTGATGTACGTCAACCGATGTCCGATTGACCTGAAATTTGACAGGGAGCCTATTGGAGTTATTTTGAGATGATCCATTAGCTCCGATTTGGATGCCATGGTCCCGGGGAGCTCTGCCGCCGATAGGCTTGATTTTGCTTCCGAGCATCAAAGCCGGGTCAAACGTAGTCGAAATGACCTGAAATTTGGCGTGCAACCCTTTGGAAGCATGTAGAAGCTACTCATGTGCTTTGTTTGATGAGTGGCGGTATTGGAGGTTCTCGCCGCCGAGAGGCTTGATTTCATCGTTCAAGAGTTAATGGAGGGTCAAACGGTGTCGGTTTGACTTAAAATTTGGCGTGTAGCTTTTTGGAGGTATTTTGAGACCATCCATAGGCTCTGATCGAAGATTTGTTATCTTCAACACTATCGCCGCCGGGAGCTCCTGCTCAGTCGTTGGAGGATTGAAGTTAGGCCAAAGGTGTCGAAATGGCCCGAAACTTCATGTGTACCCTTCTTTTGGCTATTTTGAAGGATCTTGCCGTTTTTATTTCATTCTGACAAGATTTGAAGCTTGAAGCAGCTTTGCCTATTTGTAGTAGGATGCGGCTCCATGTAGCTTTTGATGTCGAGGAGGGAAAGTGACATTTTTTATGTCAACAAATGCCACCTCGAGGTACAGCGACGAATTGCATAGCTTTTGCAGTCAATGTGCCTCAAAGAAAACTTTGAAGGAGAACTTCTGACTTGGCCAAGAGTCTCTGAGCATTTTTCTTTGATAGAATAACCTTTTGAGTTTCCAAGGGAATTTTATGGCAGTGAGAAAGATCACGTACCATCTCAAGGCAAAATTTTGAAAATGACATTTGGATTGAGTTTTTGGGTTTTAGATTTTTCTTTTTGACCTTGTGAACCTAAAGGCTTTATGTGGCGCATCAGGCGGTCAAGAAGGTTTTTGGTTTTTGACCTTGTGGCCTAACAAGCTATATGTGACAAGTTAGGGGGTCGGGTTTTGAACTTTGATTTTGGTCTTGTAACCTAACAAGTTGTGTGTGGCAAGTTAGGGGACCGGGATTTGCTTTTTGGTTCTGGCCTTGTGACCCAACAAGCTATATGTGGCAAGTTAGGGGACCATGGTTTGGTTTTTTGTCACTTTTTGAGACAATTTTGGATCCATTGAAGTGGTTTGGTTTTTTGTGGAATGTCAATTTCAAGGTTTTGGCTTAATTTGGTTCATGAGGTGGGATGGTTTGGATTTTTGGAAACTCATGAGGCTTGGATTTTTTTTTTTTTTTTTTTTTTTGTATGGTCCAATCAACTCAAAGGAGGCATAGAACCATTTTTGTATGCTCTTGGTAAGAGGAATTTTGACTAAAAGCCACTTTTGGTGCCTAGGTGGTCAAAGATGGCTCATGTGGGCTAGCCCATGGGACCTCAAGCTTTAAAGATGGCTTAGATCTCATGTGGTGTCATTTTTGTAAAGAATATCTAAAAATATCTCTTTTTGATAGAGAATATCTAAAAATATTCTTACTTGGAGAGAATCTGTCAAGTTTCCTTGATTTTGGGAGAGATTTTCTCAAAATATCTTTCTTTGGGAGAAAGTTTCTCATAATCCCTCTCTTTTTGGAGAGAATTTTTCAAAGAATCTTCTCTTTAGGAGAGAATATCTCAAATTTCTCCTCTTTTTAGGGAGTTTGCTAGTTTTTAGCACTTACCTCCTTTCTTTTCTCCTTCTTTCCTCGTTTGGTTTGCTTTCTTCTATATAAGCAAGGAGGTTGGATCTCTTGTTGCTATTGCTCTCTTTTTGCAGAAATCTTCAAGAGTGCTCCAAGATCAAGAATTATTCTTCTTCTTCAAGGATTTTCAAGCTCTTTCTTCTTTTTCTCCATCAATGGCTTCAAGTAAGTTTCTTCTTTTTCCTTAAGAAACCCCATGTAGAAATAGAAAAAAGTTTTCTTTCTTTCCTTTTCTTTTCTTTTTCTTTCTCTCTTTTTTTTTCTTTTTCACATGCTTTCTTATTCTTCTCTTTTTTTTTTTCACGCTTTTTTTTTTCTTCTTTTTTTTTTCCTTTTCCTTTCTTTCTTTTTTTTTTTTTTTTTCATCTCTTTCTCTTTTTCTTTTTCTTTCATGGTTTCTCTTCTTCTTTTTTTTACCGTGTTTTTTTCTCTTTTTTTTTTTTTTGTGTGTGGCCGTACAGACAAGACCATACGGTCATGGTCGTACGGCCACGTGGCCTACCCTCCCTTTTTTTTTTTTTTGAAAGAGATCCTTTTCTTCCCTCTTTTTCCTTCTTTCTTTCCCGGATTTCGAGACGCGCATGCATGACAACTTTCCTTCTATGGATTTTTTTTAGAAAATGGAATTGGAAGTATGATAGTAGAAATCTTTTGCAAGTCTTGAGATTTGGAGCTCACAGCAATGTTGAGCCCTTTCTTGGTCTTGCGGAGATTTTTGAAGAGCTTAACAAGTTTTGGATTCTGGAGCTCGCAGCAATGTTGAGCCCTTTTCCAATCTTGCAGATATTTGAAAAGCTTGGGTTTGATCTCGCAGCAATGTTTGAGTTCAAGCCTTCTTCGAGAATTTTCCAATGATTATGAGCTTGTAGCGATGTTGAGCCCATCTTCAAGCTCCCTATTTCTTTCGGGGTGTTTCCCTTATCTTCGGAATTGCCCCGAAACAATGCCAAAATTTCGCTAGAATTTTTTAGCAAAATTCTGTCATTTTGATGATTGATTTTCTCTCTTTCCATCCTTTGCAGGTAGTTCCTCCAGAACAAACAAGGGTAAGGAGCCTATCACTGATGCGCCTCGCCGTTTTACCAGATCTTCTAATGTGTCCGTACAGCAGGCATGGGAGGAGGCCCAGTATGTTGAAAGGAACTTGGAAGAGTGTGACTCGCTCAACCGAGATGAGATGAGGCAACGTTTGATCGCCCTCAAGGATGAGGAGTTTTATAAGATTATGGTAAGGAACTGTCCCTGGGTCACGGACGATCAGAGCATTATGCCCAAGCCTACCTTCTTCTTTGATGATGCAGTCCCCGATGATTCAACATACCAAATGAGATGTTTTCAGTTCTCTTACACAGTTGATGGTGAGAAGAGAACTGTTTCTACCCGATCGACCTTTGATCAGACTATCTCGATCATGAGTCTTTCCTCCACATGCTCAAAGAGGGAAGATCCTCCAAGCTGGGTGAAGAGGACTAGTGTGATCAAGACCGGGGTTTTCGTTGGCGGCCCTTCTGGTTTTATAGAGAAGTCACCTGCCCGTATGGACATTTTGATGCCGGCCAGCGGCTACCAAGGTTCAGATCATCCTTCGGTCGATTTGAGACCAGTGGGCCTTGGTATTTTCAAGGGCGATGGTAGCAATTGGCTGAAGCCTTTTTGACTTCGCGGCCGTTTCAGTGCTGACTCGAGCTGGGAGTCGTGGACTGATCACATCCTGCAGGTTGGCGGTGCCATTCTGAAGGAGGCCGAGATTTTTGATGCAGTTCACGCTTTTCAGTAAACCGTGGTGCTCGCCGATGAGGCCTCCATGGCCATGCTGGAGTCGTTCCTTCCACAATCCAATACCTTCGTTGTCACAAACGGTGAGATTGGTTTCTCTTTAAAGGAACTGAGCGCCATCACTGGGCTGCCTATCCTTGGCAATCTCTATGAGGAGTTCATGCCTATCGACAGCGTCCTTGAAGAGCAGTCTGAGGAGTTCAGTCTTTTGTATTTTCAGCTCGTCGCCTTCTACGAATTTTTGAAGGAGAAGGAGGGCTCAAAAGTCTGGTGGCGCAGTTGGAGGAGTGGTAGCCTTTTGTCTTCCAACTTCTTTGACAGCGGGGAGTCTTCTGAGAGTACGACCCAGGAAGCCAGGGCTAAGAACCTAGATTCGAAGAAGATCTCCCCCATGCGAGAGAATTTGAAAGAGCTCTTCGCAAGCACATACGCCATTCATTCCGACATTGCACTGCGGAGAGATCTCGATGTTTACCTCACTTATTGGCTGGGTGAGGTTGTTTTTGCTAGAGGAGATGGTACGCACATCAGGCCGCATTGCATTTTTCCGACTTGTTAGATGGCGTTTGGAGAGCGGGTTGCTTTGGTGCCTGCTCTTTACTCCTATTTGTGTACCGAACTGCAGGCTGCTGCTTTCCTGGTTCGGCTTGGGCTTCCCATGAACAGGGTATTTTCAGCCCATATTTTCTATTCGTGGTATGTATACCACTGTCCCGGTTTCCACTGATTGGGCGTTGCACAGGATGATGGCCCTTTTATGATTCGGTTGGCTAGAGGGAAGCCTGATTCTGAATCTCTCTCATCTGCCCGTTTGAGGATCCGACGATTTTGGGACGTCGAGATGGGGCAGTCTTCAGTGAAGCTTTCTCCGAGCTTACGGAAGAAGGCTTTTGATTTTGGTGTCTCCCGAGATTCTACCAGGGCAGGGTCGGGGAGACACTATTCTTTGACAAATGCATAAAGGAGTTGGCTTTTTAACATACGTGTCGGCATGATGGTGTACCGCAGACATCTTTTCGTCGACATCCAGCCGTATGTTCCCTCGCGTTTTGCCTTGCAGTTGGGCTTCTCCCAAGGCATTGTTGCAGCGCCTTCGAGTAAAGCGAAGCATTTTGGAGGTCTGCAGGACGGGAGGAATGCATGGGCCTTTTATAGCGTGGAAGATACTACCGCCATGATTCCTTATCCTGAGTTGCCCATCTTCCAAACTGCTGGCTTCATGAAATGGTTCGTGGAGAGCCTTTTAGTGTACCGGGGGCTTTCTAAGAAGGAGCTCGATGTAAAGCAGTCTTTCGGAAAGGGTCTTGGGGAGTCAGATGGCGTCCGTCGAGAGGAAGTTCTGGCTTTCCTTTTAGGTGAAAAGCACAAAACAGGTTTTCTCGAGGACCAAGACGTCATCAGATCGGGAGCTGCACAAGAGATACCTTGTGAGGTCTTGGAACAGCTCGCAGAAGAGGAGGCTGAGGTCGCTACTTGAATATAAGCCGAGCGAGCAAAGGCTTCCATGGAGTCTACCGACAAGAGCAGACCATCTAGTGAGGACTCTATCGAGAGGCCAGATTTCGATGGCGGTCCGGGTACTTCCAGCAATTCGTCCCGTATGAGCAAGAGGAGAAGAGGACAACGCCGAAGTAAGAGACGGCACAAAAACTCTCCTAATCTGGAAATTCCTTCCACCATTGCTGAGGAGGCATCAGGGGATGATGATGAGCCTCCAGAGAAGAGAAGCCAGGGAGAAAAGATCAGTACTGATGGTATGACCCTTCTTCTCTCTTTTTCCGCTTCTTTCTTTTTATAAGGCTTTTGTTTTTTATCTACTGCTTTTCTTTCTTTTGGCAGAAAATAATGATTTGATGATGCCTGAGGTTCCAACCGATGAGGCGGTGACGGATCCAGTCATGGCATTTGAGGAAGAACCCAGAGATTCTGAAGTAGACCCAGAATCTCCACCTGGTATGATTTTTTTCTTTTTTTCTTTGTTTTTTTGTTTTCTTTACCTCCACTTGCTAACATATTCTTTTGTTTTCTTGCTAGCTGACTTACCAGAGGATTCCGACGACTTCGAGCCATCCATGGATACAACTTTTGACGATGCTTCGGATAAGCTCATGGAGGCAGAAAGCATTCCACCGATCGTCGCAGAAGGTATTTTGTAGTGATAATCTTGATTTTTTTATTTTTGACAAGATCATATTCATACCTTTCTCATCTTTCACTGGCAGGTTGTGAGGTGACAGGAGAAGTTCCTCTATCATTCTCAGAGCCAGAGCAGGGGGTGCCCGCGGCTGATCCAAGGGTAGGGGCTTCTTCCACCAGTTTTGGTGAGGCAAAGGAGAGTGAGCAGGCTAATATTCCTTCTCCAGCGACTCCGATTGGAAAAAGTTTTTTTATTACTCTTCCAAAGGTGCATGACATGGGCAGTCGACCAACGGAGCATGGCGAGTTTTCATCTGAGCCATCCCGTCAGTTTGCGAGGAAGGTGTTGAAAAGAGTCTTGAGCTCATGGGTCGAGACTCTTTCTTTTGGCCATTTGGAAGCTGGCTTCGGCATGATTAAGCATGTGCAGAACATTCTTCTTGATAGCGAAGAACTCGGTCTCGACATTACAGACGCCAAGGCTTTTGTTGATGAAGTCATTGCTCTAGGCAACAAGCGGATTGAGACCAAGAGCTTTCCAAATGGTGACTTCTTCAACGAGATGTTTTTGAAGCCTTCTAGTGAGGTCAAATCTGAACTGAATGAGATCTCGTAGACTTGGAAGCAGCTCGTTCGGGAGAAGAACGTCACCGAGTTCGCTATTATCGAGCTGACACAAGACCAGCACCGTCTCAATAAGGAGGTCATTGAGGCCAAACAGCGCCTTGAGCTATTGGAAGAACAAGCTGCTACCAAGTGGACTGCTATTACGAAAGCCCGCGATAGAGAGAGGACTCTCATTTGCCAAGTTGAGGAGGCTGAAAGCAATCTCCGGAGGAAGACTCAGGAATATGAACAATGGCAAATTCTCTGGGAAGAGCTTCCTCGTGCTGAAGATGGGTCACGACAGCCTACTGCATTTTATGGGAAAATCCTGAAGAAACGCTGCCTGGAAGCTTTAGAGGCTAAGGCCAAGAGTTTGCTTGAGGAGTTAAGTCTTTGGCTGAAGACTATGTCGGACTAGTCTCCTGACTTTGTAACAAACTTTTCCACTTTTCTTTCTAGTACCTCCATGTATAAACATTTTTTGGCACCTTCTTCCTTTTCTTTTCTTTTTTTTTTTGTATTCCTCGTTTCACTTAAATTCTTTTTTATGAAAGTAAGTAAAAGTTGGATGTGAATGTTTGTTTCAAAATTTGATCAAAAGGTTGTCATTTTGTGAAAATCTTTTGTCAAAGGGTTGTTTTGGGCATGAAGGCCAGATTTTGTGGCGAAAAGCCTGATTTTTTGGCAAACAGCCTGATTTTTGAGATGGCGTGAAAGCCGAATTTTGAATGGCATGAAAGTCAAATATTGGTGGCATAGGAGCCAAAATTATGTTTGTGGCATGGAAGCCGGTTTCTGGCATAAGAGCCAATTTTTGTGGCGTGAAAGCCAAGTTTTGGTTTTGTGGCACGAGAGCCAAAATTTAGTTTTTTGGCATGAGAGCCAGATTTTGTGGCATGGGAGCCAAAATTTTGTTTGTGGTATGGGAGCCAATTTTTTGTTTGTGGCATGGGAGCCAATTTTTTGTTTGTTTAGCGTGAAAGCTAGGTTTTGTGGGATGGAAGCCGAGTTTTTTGAAAACCAAGACTTGTTTTGTTGGCATGGAAGCCAGATTTTTTATTTTTGGCATGAAAGCCAAGTTTTGTTTTGTGGGCGTGGAAGCCAGATTTTTGGTTTTTGGCATGAAAGCCAGGTTTTTTGTCATAAAAGCCGGGTTTTTTGGTTTTCAAAGTGCAAGTATCGACTAAAAGCCGCCTCCCTGCTGAATGGTATTACAAGTATCGATGGAATGTCACTTCCTTGCTCATTCGGTTGCGAGTATCGATGGAATGTCGCCTCCTCGCGGATCTTGTTGCAAGTATCGACTGAATGTCGCTTCCCTGCTTTTTTTTCAAAAATTTGGTTTTGTGGGTATCGATGGAATGTCGCCTCCCCACGATTTGTGAGATTTGAGGTTTTTTCTAACCTTTGTTTTTGTTTTGAAATTTGGATTGTGGATCTCAACTGAAACATTGTGTCCCCATGATTTTTTTGAAATTTTGCAAGTATTGACGAGGTGTCGCTTCCTTGCGATTTGAGGTTTTGGAAGTATCGAATGGGGTTCGCATCCTTCCAATTTTTGGGTTTTGTGTGAGTATCGACTAAACGTCGCTTCCCCACGATTTTTTGAAAAACCATTTTTTGTTTAAAGACACGAGGGTCGTAAATTTTGACTCAAAACCATTTTTTATGGTAAAAGTCGAGGTGGACTAGGGTGGAAATCCCTGAGTCCTAATTTTTGTTTCAAACCATGAATTTTTGGGTTCAAGGATCGAAAGTTTTGGTCAAGTTAGGGAAGAGGCTCCTAAACTTGGATTTTGGGTTTGACTTTTTTTTTTTCGAACAATGAAACATTGAAAGTAAACATTGTTTTGGTTTTTTAGAAATTTCAACATAGGGATGAAAACTCTAAAAGGGTTGGGTTTGACGAGCAAATACCTGGAATAGGCTTTGGCCATGTAGGCATCGCTCTGACCCAATGTAGGAAGCCTTCAAGGGTCCACTTCAAAAACTTACCATTGATGGGTAGCATACATCTGTCACCCTCCATGTTTAGAAGAGCATATGCACCGTTGGAGAAGAATTTGTCGATGACGAAGGACCCCTCCCATTTTGGTTCGAATTTGCCTTTGGATTTGTGGGCAAAAACCATTGGCCTTTTCACCGCAAGAACCAAGTCACCCTTTTTGTGGGCGCATTGCCTGACCTTCTTGTCGAAAGATCCTGCCATGCGTGCTTGGTAAAGCTCAATGCTTTGTAGAGCTTCGAGCCGTCTTTCATCGAGATTGTCCAGTTCTTGGAGTCTTAATTTGACATTTCTTTCTTGCGTCATTTTATTTTATAGAGATACCCTTAAAGAAGGAATTTGTACCTCTAGAGGGACAACCGCTTCACATCCATAGACCAAGGAGAATGGTGTGCTATGTGTTGGTTCTCGAACAGTGGTCCGATAGGCCCATAAAGCTTCAACCAGTTTGTTGCTCCAGTCTTTTTTGTGACTAGAGACCATTTTCTTGAGAATTTTGCAGAGTGTCTTGTTGAAGGCTTCTGCTAGTTCATTCGCTACCGGGTTATACGGAGTCGAAGGACAACTTTGGATTTTGTATTTGTCGTAGAACCTGTAGAATCTGTGATCCCGAAATTGTGGTCCGTTATCATGGACGAATCTTTTAGGTATGTCGAAGGACAAATGATGTTGGTTCGCAAGAATTGAATGACTGATGAGGTCTTCTTTTCACTGAACGCAAATACTTCTGACAACTTGGAGAAATAATCCATAGCGGCGAATATGAAGCGATGACCTTTGCTTGACGGGGGAGAGATAGGACCTATGATGTCCATAACCCAGGCTTCGAAGGGCCATGAGATCGCAGTAGGATGTAGCCATTCTGGAGGAATGTGGACATAATCTCCATGAACTTGGCATTGTTGGCAACGTTTAGCAAATTGCATCACTTCAACTACCATGGTAGGCTAATAGTAACCTAACATTTTTATCTGATCATAGAGCTTAGGACCAGCCTGATGGGCTCCACAAAGACTAGTATGAACTTCTTTTAGAGTTTCTTCCACCTCTTGTTGTGACAAGCAACGTAGGAGTACTGCATTTTGGAGGGAATATTCAAATGAAAATTTGGGGTTCGTCTTTGAATGCCTACCTGCTTTTTTGGATCTTCTGGTAGGATTCCGAACATAATGTAATCGACGAACAAATCCCTCCAGTCGTCAATCGGAGGTTTAAGGATGGAAATCCGACTTCCGACCACTTGGTGGCATTCAGCGACTACTTGGTGTGTGTTGAGAGGAGAGAGAATCCTTCTTTGACACACTGTAATTTTCATATTTTCCCCTTCTTGGGTAGCCATAGATGCAGCAAGTCCAGCCAAGGCATCTGCGCGGATGTTTTCACCTCTGCGGATGTGGGTGATATGACAGATGCCTAATTTTTGACGAAGCGATTGCACCTTGTTGTAATAAGACAATAGATCAGGCTTCCTGATTTCATATTTCTGATTTATCTGATTGACGATCAGTTGAGAATCCCCAAAAGCTTCCAGCATGGCGATGCCGGATTCGAGGGCGAGTTCCAATCCTATGATCAGAGCTTGGTACTCAACTGCATTATTTGAACATGATTCCAGTAGCGAGAATGCGTGTGGAATTATGTATTTGGCGGGGCTAACAAAGAGAATGCCAATTTCTGATATCGGCTTTCCTTTTTCAATTGTCCTGGTTGCACCATCGAAGTCAATGTTCCAGGAGGCATTTGGTGAGGAAGTCTCCATGTTGTAGACAGTTTCGTCTGGGAGATCATCCCTGAGCGGAGAATCCTTAGGCAGTGGATGCTCTGCAAGAGAATCTGCCAGAACTTGGCCTTTGATTGCTTTCTGTGGTACATACCTAATATCAAATTGTGACAGAAGGATGAACCATTTTGCCGGCCGGGCATTGAGAGAACCTGCTTTTGTGACAAGGACCTTTAAGAGATTGATCCTCGATATCAGGTATACTATGTTTGACAGCAAATAGTGACGTAACTTTTGTATGGCGAACATCACTGCCAGGCATTCTTTTTCGACTGGAGAGTAGCGATGCTCTGCACCTACCAACATGCGACTGAGGTAGTATAGAGCAGCTTCTTTTCCTCCATCATTTTCTTGTGCAAGTAGAGCGCCCAAAGAATAGTCGAGAGCTCTTGTGTATAAGATGAATGGTTTTCCGATTGTGGGAGTAGCCAACACCAGAGGTTTGGTCAGGTATGACTTGATGTCTTGGAATGCAGCTTCACATTCAGCATTCTAAACAAAGTCTACACCTTTCTTCATTAGGCGAGAAAATGGACGGCACTTCCCTGATTGGTTGGAAATGAACCGTCGGATGTACGCCAACCTCCCTTGAAGCCCTTTCAGTTTCCTCAGGGTTCTTGGAGATGGCATTTCTAGGATAGCCTTGACTTTGATGGGGTCAAGCTCTATTCCAGCTTTTCGAACTATGAATCTGAGGAACTTACCCGATGAGACACCGAAGAAGCATTTGAGGGGATTCATTCGCAGTTTGTGTTTGCGAAGCCGGATGAAGACTTCTCGAAGATCTTTGAGATGGTCTTCTTTTCTTTTGCTTTTGACGGCGAGGTCATCAGCATAACATTCGACCGTCTTGTGCTGCATATCTTGGAATATCTTCATCATACCCCTCTGATATGTTACACCGGCATTTTTCAGACCAAATGGCATGACAGTGTAGCAATACACGCCAAATGGGGTCCAAAATGATGTATGCCTTTCATCTTCAGGAAGCATCTTTATCCGGTTGTAGCCAGAGAAGCCATCCATGAAAGTCATTCGCTCAAACCCACAGGTGTTGTCAATCATTACCTTCGGTATGGAGAACAGGAATTCATCTTTGGGACAAGCATTATTCAGGTCTCTATAGTCAATACAGACTCTGATTTGTCCATTTTTCTTTGTCACGGGAACGATGTTGGCCAACCATTCAGGATGCTGTCCCTCATGGATGAAGCCAACGTTTTTGAGTTTCTGAACTTCTTGTTCAACTTTGTCCATCACATCAGGACAGAATCTTCTTTGTCCTTGTTTGACAAGCTTGATATTTTCTTGCAGGTTGAGTTTGTGAACTGCTATTTTGGGATCTAAGCCAGGCATTTCAGCGTAAGACCATACAAAACAATCAACAAACTCACGAAAAAAAAAGACATACTCGGGTAACTCATCATCCTTTATATTCTTACTTATGAATACAGGACGTGGGTTATCAGGTGTTCCCAAGTCTATCTTTTGAACAGAATCTTCTGTTGAAAGGTTTGAAGGTGGTTCCTCCACAATATTTTCGAAGGCTTCCAACTGAACAAGACCTTCTGGATTTCCAAAGGCATTTTCAGGCCATGGCTCCGCTTCTGTCCATAAATCTTCTTGATCAGTACTATTCTCAAGACTTGTTATGAGATGATCTGAATCACCTGTTGAAACTGGGTCGAGGTAAGCCACTTCTTCTCGAGACGATGGCTCCTCTGAATTAGAAAATTGTGCGTCTATGTCATCGAACAATTCCTCTTCATCATCGGAGAAATCATACCAATTTGATGAGCTTCCTGGGTCTTTGTCGAGTAACTCTTCAAAGAGATATCCAGGGAGATCGATGTCTTCATCAACACGAGATGTTGAGGACTGGTCGGCAAAATGACTCTGCAACCTTTGTGCCAGCTGTCTCATCAGAGTGTCAGGATCATACCCCAGCTCGTATGAAGACTTGTCTATGCGACGAGGGAGTTTCCAATCTTCCATCTGACTTTTGGTCAAGGTGGGTTCCAATGGTATAAAAATACCACGGCCACCTCCTAAACCGATTTGATTTTTAGCGTCATAGCCCATTTTCTTCATGATAGCTTGTGCCATTGGACAATACAAGGATAGTTGAGGCATACCTTCATTTTGGAAAGGTTCAAGCAAGGAATTTGATGAAGAAGCGTCCGAGTTATGGAAGAAGATTGGTTTCTCTTCTGTCGTTGTTGCCGGAACGGTGAAGGTAGCAGACGTGGGATCTTCTACGTCAGTAGGTGTCTCCAATGGAGTGAGGGCAGGCTGAACTTGCTGAGTATCAGCTTGGCTTGACGATGTATCGTCTTCGGGTTCTGAATCTGAATCTGTGTCCTGTATGATAGACACGAAGGAGACAGCAAACTTGCCCCCAGTCTTTTGCTTTGTCTTCTTTGCTTTAGTAGTGATTACCAAAGGTTTGGAAGATTTGAAGGAGGCAATGAAGGGAGACCAATTGCTCTCTTCGGATTTGCCGAAAGGTTTGTTTTCTTCCGATGATTGCTGAGGAGCCTTGCCTTTATCTTTTTGAAGATTGCCAGCAAAGGATGTTATTTTCTCCTCCTCCTTCTCTTTTTCGTCCTTGTACATCTGAGAGTCTGCGAAATGGACTTCTTTGCCTTTGAAGGGCTTTTTGTCTGCAAACACTCGATGTATCAAGCTGTCGTCGCCAACAAACTTGATGCACTGATGTAGAGTTGAAGGGACGACACCGTTCTCGTGTAACCAAGGGCGTCCGAGAAGGATGTTGTAGCATGAAGGGGCTTTCACTGCATATACGGTGACTTCAGAGATAAGATCGCCGATTTGTAACCTAAACCTGATTTTACCAATAGGCCTTTGAGTACTCCCATCGTATCCAAAGATGGACACAGATGTGTGGCTCAGCTTGCTAGGTGGGATACCCAGCTCTTCGAGTGCCGTAGTAGAGATGAGGTTGAGTGCAGAACCTGGGTCGATCTGGACTCTATGTATCGGCATCTCTTTGATATACCCCGTGAAGTACAAGGGTCGGTTGTGCTTTGTCTCGCCTAGCAGAAGATCTTCCTTATTAAAGGCGATGGTAGCACTTGCGGCTTTTTGGACTGAGAGGCATTCAATGCAAGGTCCTCCAGCTTATTTCTTTTCTCCCTTTGAGGAGGTTTTTGATTTTTTGACCCTATAGTCCATTTCAATTTGTAGGATTTGTGGGGCATGTTTGTCGACATCCACATTCAGCCTTTGCAGTTCTGAAATGAGACTATCACGAGTTTGTGGTGACATTCGTAATAAGTTTAGGATGTGCAGTCGTGCAAGTATGTATTTAAAGTGCTCGATCAAGTCATACTTGAAAGCCTCCTTGGGGCCTGCATTTTCATTATCATTGCCACTTGGGGCATTTACAGCTTGCTTTCCCGAAGGATTTATATAAGAAAAATAGGAAGATTGGTTGTAGTTTTTGTGGTAATCCCGGCCAGAGCGGGTACCTTTCCCAACTTCAAAAGCTTCTAGAGGTGGCTCTTCTTTTGGAAGACCCTCTTCATGCTCAAGGGGCTGATCATCCTGATTTGCCAAAAACGCTTCTACAGCAGCATTGCCGTCTTCAGTTATTGCGTTGCACGGAGCATTTTCCGGGAACAAGTCCTGAACAACTTCCAGCAACTTTTCTTCTTTGTCCAAGATTTCATCGGTCCAGACATCTCCTATGAGATTGGGTATTTGAGACCAATTGACCGGGTCTTCTTTGAAAACTTCATCGGCCAGAGCTTCTTCATGGTGACCAGTTGGAAGAGGCTTGAATTCTAATGTCTCAGTTTCAGGAGACGAAGGCTGAGAAGATGCTATCTCAGTGGAAGTCACCGAAGAAGATGTAGCTCCAGAAGATACGCTACCGGATGCATTTTGAGAGTCTGTGGCCTCAGCAGATGGAGCTTCAGAGGCACTATCATCCTGAACTATCACATTGCAGGCAACTTCGATAGAAAATGCTTCCATAATGGACTGTTGGGAATCAGACTCATCTTCCGATGTAAGAGGATCATCAATCTAGCAACTTTCTTCATTTTCCGGAGTCACTGGAGGAGATGCTTGTAGATTCTCCGGGACTTCCAGTTCTGGATTTTGATGAAGTTGATTGATGCGATCCTGCTCTTGTTCTATGGCAAGGCGCTGCAAGATCCTTGCATATTCTTCAAGATCTGGCATAGGAGCCAAATCTTCTTCTTCATCTGCTTCTTGTGGTTCAACCTCGTTGGGATCCACTAGAGCATTGGCAAGTGCTGGATTAGCAGCATTTTCTTGAACAGCCTCTTGGTCTTCATCATCATCAGACCAGGATCCTTGTGGCTGGAAGGGGTTATACCAGATTACTGGCATAAGGTGGGATTCTGGGATCCATTCTTCATCGGAAAGATATTCTCCGGTTTCAAGGGATTCCTCCTACTCATCGATGTCACGGCAATGTCACTAGACTCATATCCATTCATGGAAAATCTCACTACCGAGTTGCAAGAGTATGATGCTCCTTGTGTAGCCTCATCTCTGAGCCGTGGTGGCATGAAATCACTGAGGGTGAATTTTCTTACCATTCTTGAAGCCTTGGGAAGAGACTCCTTTGTTGCCCCCAGTGAAGCGGTAGTGAAGGTCTCTACCTTTTCAGGGACCTCTTGCTTGGTTTGAGCTTTCTTCTGCTGTTTGAGCTTGCGAAGTTATCTCTTGGCATGCCTTCGCTGTTGAGCGATTGGCTTTGTTTTGATGATCTCTCAATTTTCATCTTCTAGGAGATTGGGATGTACCCATATGGGCTATCCTTCTGGTGTTGGCTAAGGCACGAGCTCTTGGGATGTTTGGGTCATTTTTATCACCTTGAAGGAAGTGGTGATTTTTTCCTTTAGGATGTTTGTTCATATGATACCATGTTAACGAAGGCAGACCCGTAGTTTTTGTCAAAGGTGATGACTCCATTTTTCCACATCTCGTTGATCTTCTCTCTCACAACAACACATTGGTTGAGAGGATGCAAGACCATTTGGTGGTATGGACAATATCGGGGATCGTTGGTTTTGCCAACATCTTTCGGTCTTTTGGGGTCAGGCAAGGTAAGTTTCCCATTTGCCAAGAGAGCCTCAAATATTTCTTCAACATCTTCATCGAACAGGTATTTCTTCTCTACTCGTTCTTTGAAGGCATCAGAGAGTTCAGGTCTCTTACCTGCAGCTTTGTTTTCAGCTTTCTTTGGTGGCTGAGGAGCTGACTTGGTTTGCACATTGAGAACCTCCCTTTTCTTTGGCTTGGAGGTCGGAATGGCGGTTGGCTCCTTCTTTGATGACTTATGACTGTTGGGGTCTTTGGTCACCGTTTCAGCCTCCATAGATGCTTCTAGGAGTTCTCCTAGATTCTTTGATTTGTTGCCGATGATTATGGAGTAGATCCTTGCCCTCATGTTGTTTCGGCAGATGTCGACCAGCGACACTTGTGGCAGCACATCTGAGCATTTGTATGCCATTGCTTTCCACTTGTGAATGAAGTCATATGTTGACTCATTCTCTCCCTGTTGTAGGCTACAGAGCTGAGCCATAGTAACAGGATGATCCTCACCTTTGAAGTGGGTCTGGAAGCGTGTCTCTAGCATGGTCCAATTTTGAATGGAATCCTCTGGAAGAGTGGAGTACCAATCAAAGGCTTTACCTTTTAGGGTGCTTGCAAAGAGACGGACCTTAAGAGCATCTTGATCCGCAATAGCTCCCGTTAGGATCTTAAAGCGGATGACATGCTGGATAGCTAAACCTTTTCCTGTATATGTTTGGAGAAGAGGTTGTTTGAACTTTAGAGGGAATGGAACTGAGTCCACCCATAAGGGATATGGTGGCTTGATTCCATACTCCTTCAGTGTATCCTCTTCTTTTGTTTTGGTAAGGATATTGTCAACGTCCTTTTTAGTAAGGACGCGTGACTCATCTTCTCCTCCGTTTGCCTCATCATGTGGAGGAACATTATCATTGTTTGGTGGACGTTGGAGAGTGAGAAGGAGGTTTTCCATCAGAACCTCTATTCTCTATTGTCCTTGCTCTAACTGCTGAATGCATAGAGCCATGCTATCATCCGGCGGAGGTTGCTCAGAGTTTGTGACCAAGACATTCACTTTTCGTGAGTCGAAAGAGGATATTGTCTTAGTGATTGAGCTGGAGCTCATTCTTCTGGATGAAGAGCCCGAGGAATGATCACTCCGATGTCCTTGGCTTGAAGGAGAGGGAGAGTCTTCCTGATGTCTTCGTGTCCGAGAGACGCTGCGAGTCAACGGCCGTCTGAAATGTATTTTCATTGCCGATTTATGGCGTCTCTTGGTTTTGCCAACCATGTGGACAGCAGCAACTTGGTCGGGTGCTTCTTTTTCGACCCATTTTTGGGAGACTTGAAGCTCAGAATGCTGGGTTCTTTGCTTCTCTAATCTTTTTTGTCGATATGCCAAGCGGCAACGTATACGACGAGCGATTTGAGCTTCAGTT
Source organism: Persea americana (assembly GCA_029852735.1). Taxonomy (NCBI): domain Eukaryota; kingdom Viridiplantae; phylum Streptophyta; class Magnoliopsida; order Laurales; family Lauraceae; genus Persea; species Persea americana. The sequence continues at coordinate 25,684,190 of CM056816.1, forward strand.
AGCTCAGGCTGCGCTCTGGCAATAAAGGATGTGGTCCCTCATGCGCAGCAACCGAGCTTGTCTTCCTTGAAGACTGGCATGGACAGGATCTGGACACGGTCCTTAGCCTGTCACAGCGAAGCTTTAAATTTTGCAAGCTCGGCCCCTATTGAGATGAAGAGTCAAGTTGCAGGAGAGCAGGCCCTGGCAGGTTCTTGTCGAGGCCTTGTGATGCATGACTTGATTTTAGGCTTGTATGAGCAAGCCGGCTCGTGCTGGGTTGGTTTTGTAGTTTGGTGGAGGGTAGGTTTTTCCCCTTTGATGTAAGCGAGAGGATAGAACCGGTTCTCCTTGAGAGGGGCTAGGTATGCTGGTTTTGCAGATGTCCGGGACCTTCTTTGTTTTGGTGAAGATCGCGGGGACCAAGTCTTGGGATAGACCTGGTTTTTCGTAGGTTGAGGCTTTGCGGGATTGTCACAAGCCTCAGGTTTCTTGGTGACTGCCTTTGGTGTTGGGGCAGCGACACGTTCAGGGGCAGTCTTCTGCTTCTTAGCAGGCACCGTCTCTTCTACGGGTAGTGGGAATGGTCCCAGTGACCTGAAGATGATGGTCCGGGGAGTGGAGGTCTACCCGGTGTTTTGGGAGTTACCGAGGGAGGTGATGCTTCGGCAGCTGGCAGGGCGCTTGTAAGTGCTCTTGCTTTGCTTCTCTTAAAGCATGAGCTGGTGCTTGTTCTCGTTAAAGGTGATGGTCAATGAAGCTTCCATTATTAGTTTTTGGAAAACTTCTTAAACAAGACCACATCCATTAGAAATCACAAGAATATGGTGATCATAAATGGAAAACACTATGGTTTTGTCTTTTTCAAATTGCTCAGAGGGCATGACCCATTTTGAGCGTAAGGAAGAAGGCAGAAAGCCATAGAGGGTACAATTGTTCTGAACGCAAGTATGGTCGGCTCAAAATGAGCATTCCAGTGACTACTGGAAGCAATTGTAAACCTTAACTCAAGTTACCGAGAAGCGAAGCTCACTCGGGGGTAAAATGATATAAGGTTGGAGATACAAATGTGTCGGTCGCGAATACAATAGACCCGAAAGGGCGTACTAGCACCGCTAGGCACAAATGTTGTAAATAGCATCCTTGAAAGGACATGAGATGGGATTTTTTTTTAAAGGTCAAGATCAAATTCGCAAAAGAGAACAAATGGTATTCCAATCCAAACAAAGGCTCAGCGATTTCCATAAGCACTAAGTCCGAAGAGGAAGGAACCAAGATTTCTAATATTTGAATCCAATAATGACGGAAGTTTTTTTTTTTTTTTTGAAAGCCAAGATTGAATTCATAAAAGAGAGCAAATGGTATTCCAATCCGAATACAGGCTCAAACATTTTTGCGAGCAATAAATCCGAAAAGGAAGGAACCAAAATTTCTCGAATTTGAACACAATAGTGACAGAAGTGTTTTTTTTTTTTTTTTTTTTTTTTTTAAGAGAGATTTTGTTTTTTAGATTTTTTTTTTTTTTGAAGAGGTTTTTTTTTTTTTTAAGAGTGCACATAGGTCTTCCAATTCAATCTTATGAAACCTTAGTGGATAGATCGGCCCCCAGGTAAGGGTAGGATTACTTAATGAACCCGTTTGAAGGACCCTTGCCTCGAACAGTCTAGCTGCCTCCATACTCTAGACAAGGCTTTTCTTAAATTCACTTTGGTCAAAGAACACAATCGGTGCAACCTTAACGTGTTTTTTTTTTTTTTTTAAGATTTTTTTTTTAATGATCACTAATGGACCCATCAAAGAGAGGAAAATGGCCCCTCCCAATCCGAACGCTGGCTCAGCGATTTCCGCAAGCCATTATACGAAAAAGGAAAGGACCAAAATTTCTCTAATTTGAATCCAAAAGAGAGAAATCTGAATTTTTTCTTTTTTTTTCTTTTTGAAAGATCACTAAGGACCCATCAAAGAGAGGGAAATGGCCCCTCCTAATCCGAACGCTGGCTAAGCGATTTCCGCGAGCCATTGTACGAAAATGAAAGAACCAAAATTTCTCCAGTTTGAATCCGAAAGAGAGAAATCTGAAAAAAAAAATTGAAAAAGTTAAGATTGGATTCACAAAAGAGAAGAAATGGTATTCCAATCCGAACAAAGGCTCAGCGATTTCCGCGAGCGCTAAATCCGAAAGGGAAGAAACCAAGATTTCTCAAATTTGAACCCAATGGTAAAAAAACTTTTTTTTTTTTTATTGAGAAGAGAAAGAATGGAAACAAGTTCAAAGACAGAAATTTCCAGAGAACCTCATCTCATGTTTTTTTTTTAGATGCAAAATCCAACATAGGCCACCAACTAGAAAGGAGCCAGGGAGTCTAAGCATTGTGTTCTCAAATGAACGAGTCCCACCGAGTGTGCCAACTTGATGGTCCCAGCTTTTTCTTGCCTTCCTCCGTCTCGGGTCCGCCGGTGTGCGTCGGGGCGAAAAAAAAAAGCAAGCATCAACATTTTGTACGGGTATGCCAGATTTTCTATTCTACTTGGAATTTGAAATGGTGATCCGGAGATTCACCTTCACAAGTAGAAAGGAAATCAAACTTTTTTTTTCTAACTTTCCATTGCACATATATTTTAAAGAAAGAGACAGATTTAGAATGTCGTGAAAGGCGATTTTGTTTAGTTTGCCGTGAAAGGCAGTTTTGTGTCATAAAAGGCAATTTACAAATCTTATCAATAATAAAAGACAAGAATTGTTATTTTTTTTGTCTCTTTAAAAAATACATAATACAATAGAAAAGGAAGAAAGAGGGATCTCACTTCTCAGGAGATTGTAGGGACTCGTTCAGATCGGCGGTCCCGAGTCATGTATGGACTCCGCCATCGTCCTTCAGATAAGAACACTTAATGCTTTAGTTCACTTGGCTTGGCTTAGGCCTCAGATTTTTAGAGGACAAAGACCAAAGGAAGGTCCTATATCCAATAAAAATCTGGGTAGACGGGCTGAAAAACCACATCTAGGCCATGTTCGATAGAAGAAGAGGGGAAACCTTGGGGGGGTGGCCCCCCAAAGGACTTCGATCACCTTAAAGTGTTTGCAGCAGAGTTTCTTCGAGGCAAGTGAGCTTCTTTGTGCAGAGATTTCTAGGACAATTCTTCAGAACACTCGTCAAATGATTTTTTCAGCCCCTTTCCCTTTGGAATGACCGCCTATTTATAAGCTTTTGGCGGCCATTTAGGAGGGTTTATGGGCATGGATTGCATTAATGCTCCATGATGGGAGGAGTTACAAGTATTAATTTCATAATTTTGTAACTCCTTTTTCTCGGATTCTGATTGGCCGATAGAGAATAATGGGCATTTAATCTCCATGATGATGGGAGTTTCATGATTAATTACCGTAATTAATCTCCATATTGATACGAGTTGCATAGTTAATTGGACTTGTAACTCCCATTTACTTGCTTCTGATTGGGCCGTCCAGAATAATGAGTTAATGACTGTAATAAGTTGTCATAAAAAGGTCATTTAACTTCATTAATTGACCGCCGAGTTGCTTGAAGAGTCACGGGCCGTGCCACGTCTTTGGAATTCTTCTTGTGATGATCATCGATGGATCCGCATGTTATTTGATGTCGGATGAGGATGCAAATTCAGACATTGGTTGACACCAATGGGCCAGCAACATTTGTTCAGTCGATTTCACGATCGGTTGGGCAAAAAGTGTGCTTTCTTGGTCGGCCAGTTGGCAATTTCGGAGTGTCCGATCATGATCAAATAATTTCGATGGCGGATCCGTGATGTTGACAAAGATCAATGGATATCATGCCTCAAAAATAAGAATTTGAGAAAATCACAGGGGCCAAACATCGCGAAACACGAGAAATACCCGAAAAAGTGGGCTTCCGGGCGAAATTTGGCAGCCCGGATCCCTATGGTCGCCGGCGACCATGGGCTAAGGTCGCCAGCAACCATGGGTTTTTTTCCCATTTTTGGTCGTCGTTCGGTTACCGTTTCTCGGCCGTTTTTCGGGCTTTTTTGCTTCTTTTTTCTCCTGTATTTTTCTTGACATTTCTCCTCATTTATTGTCTTGATTCCATTTTAGAAAACCTGTCGAGAAGCTGTGCAAATCAAGGCACAAAGTTTCCTATTTTTGGAAAAGCCGAAGACTTTGCAGCCGATTTTCCACCAAGGGTTGAAACTAGGTCAAATGATGTCGGAATGACCTGAAATTTAAGGTGAAGCTTCCTGAACATTAGATAGGACCAGCCATAGGCTTTTATTTGAGTTTTGAAGCCATTTGGGGTCCCATCGATGCTAGACTTGATTTCACTATGCGGAAGATGTCGAGCTTTAATGTATGGTCAACCGATGTCCAATTGACTTAAAATTTGACAGGGAGACTATTGGAGTCATTTTGAGACGATCCATTAGCTCCGATTTGGATGCCATGGTCCCAGGGAGCTCCACCGCCTGTAGGCTTGATTTTGCTTCCGAGCGTCAAAGCCAGGTCAAACGTCATCGGAATGACCTAAAATTTGACGTGCAGCCCTTTGGAAGCATGTAAAAGCTACTCATGTGCTTTGTTTGATGAGTGGCGGTATCGGAGGTTCTCGCCGCCGGGAGGCATGATTTCGCCGTTCGAGAGTTGATGGAGGGTTAAACGATGTCGATTTGACTTGAAATTTGGCGTGTAGCCTTTTGAAGGTATTTTGAGATCATCCATAGGCTCTAATCGAAGAATTGTTATCTTCAACACTATCGCCGCCGGGAGCTCCTGCTCAGCTAAAGGATTGAAGTTAGGCCAAATGGTGTCAAAATAGCCCGAAACTTCATGTGTACCCTTCTTTTGGTTATTTTGAAGGATCTTACAGTTTTTGTTTGATTCTGATAAGATCTGAAGCTTAAAGCAGCTTTGCCTGTTTGTAGTAGGATGCGGCTCCATGTAGCTTTTGATGTTGAGGAGGCAAAGTGACATTTTTTGTATTAACAAGCTGGCTCCAACTGAGACACCGCGACCCCACATCTCATGTGCAATCCGGGCCCATAGTTAATTGCAAATAACTCCACTAAATAAATGCAATTGAACTCCAGTCTAAGGAATAAATTACATGAAGACCATAAACTTCCGTATCACCACAAGTAGGCCCCTCCATCAATATCCATAGATCAATTCGATAATGTTGTCCTACCAATTTAGATCCATATCTTATTATCCTTGAGATCCAATTAATCACAGTGATTATTAGCACCATCCAATTAACTCTTAATTGATATGGGTATACACTTACCAATGATGAATCCATTAATTGGCACAAGGGGATAATTAGGATAGATTCCATCTTGACAATTAAATATTCACATATTCCTACTAATACGTACCCAAGACACCGAAGTGTTGACCTACAATTGGCCTCACTCATTGGTGACTCAAAGCAAATGAATAGATAAAAATTTGAGTTCATCAATGTCTTAGAATTAAGAGCATATTGCTAGGGAATTATGAGAGCAGACCTTAAAGTAAAGACAGTGTTTCATAAGGTGCTTCTCATGGTCCTTTAATACATCCAATATACCAATATGATGATCCAGAATCTTACACTCCAATGATCGAGACAGATCACACTATCTCATAGTGATCACAATACTGCAACCTTGTCAAATAAGATGCCCAATCTCATCACCGGTTGTGAATTAATTTAAGTATAAGATTTGTGACACATGTCTCCTGTATGTGGATCTCATCCACTCACATGTGCTACATCTAATATACTTGTGGACTCCGGTTCATCTCATGAACCATTATGTCATTCGTATTGGTTATGTGCAATTAAGTAATAAAACACCATTTATCTTATGAAAGGAAAGCATGATTATATTGAAATAAATCAATTTATTACATCATCTACTGGATTGAGACCATATAATCTAACAACAACTACTCAAGCAAGGGGTAATTGCTATTGACTTTGTGAGATCGGTGGATGATTTAGCCGATCTTCTAACTAAGGGACTCGCTAAAGAGTGAGTGATTACACCATCGGGGGGAATGAGGCTTAATCCTAAAAAAAAACAAGTCACCAATAACGGACACCCAACCCGTTTAATTAGAGACCCCATGTGATGGGTTCAATGGGAAAAATGAAGTTATCTATGGTGAACATTTCAAAAGTCTCATTAGTTCATACCCATTCCTATGATGTCAAATGCTCAGTTCCTATATATTAGTTGATGAAACTCTATGTCTTTTATAAGCGGGGTGCTGCACATGAGCATCCTTGATAAAGAGCACCTATATGAGTGTAGAAGTCAGGCCGCTTTTTATGAGAGGTTAAGCTACTCTCTAGAGCGCTCATGAATACCGAGATAACACAAGGCCGTTAATGTGCAAAGTTCTATAGGAATCCCTGAATTTCTGAGATTGTGTGTGTAATAAATACAATTTACTAATTGATTTCTTCGTTCAAGATCTTAGTTCACCATAGAGTTCTGGTATTTCAAACTTACTACATTAAGTGAAGGTTCAAGACTTAGTTCACCTACATTTATGCATAGTCTCACCAGTTTGTCTTGCAGTAGTAGCTTTTCATCTTCCGTTCTTTAATCTGTGGGGGATTGTTGGTATCCTTGTGCATTAAAGCACATGTCTTTTACTCTTCTTTATTTAAGAGAGTCCTGCATCGGTTGTGTAGAACTTCTTAGTGTCATTTATTAGTGTTTTCACATATCACCATAGTGTTATTCTCAGTATAGGGCTAAGGTAGTGGTGACCACACGTGCACGTGTGGGCTGTCCACCAAGCATGGCGAGGCAGGCGGGCCGGGCAGTGCATTGCATGGAGAGCGGTCCTGGCCTACATGCCCTTCCATTATTTTTAGGTCTCAGTTGGATTGGGTTTGGGCTGACCCAGATCTTCAAAGCCCAGTAGTTCTTGTGTCTGTTAGAGACAACTTTTCCACGGCTCATTTAAGCGGAATAATTGCTACCCGTTACACAGATATCCGTTGCGAGTGAGTACGCATATCCATTGGGAATTTACTCCCCAACAAATCCTTACCCGAAAAACCTCTATATAAGTCCCCGGGTAAGGGTCTTCTCATCCCTTCTCCAAGCTCTTTCATCTCCTTCTACTTCCAAGGTTTTCAAGTTCTTTTTGTTTCTTTCAAGTTCTTTTCAAACTCCTGCAAGACCTGTAATTCTGGGATTCGAGTTTCTCATCCATTCGAGTGCACGAGTGGTGGAGATTGTCCGACAAGAAGTCGTGTTATCCGGGGGCAGACATCCATAGATCCATAGTCGTGATTCGGCTACCAATTGTTCGGTCATTTCTTTCTTTTACTTATTTATTTTTTATTTTTTAATTTATTTATAATTTCTGTGAAACATTTTTTCCAACCGTGGTTAATATGATGTACATTTTGTGCTCTTTGTTTATCTAATAGGGTCTACATGTTGACGTACTGCTCACCACATAGGGTCCGGAGCTTCAGATGGCTTCCTGTTTTTATGTTTTGGTCAAGTCAATTGATGGTTTTGGGCAAGTTATTTTCAGTCAAATGTTGTGTGATAAGGATATGTATTATGGGGTCTTATCATCAATGTATGGCTTGTTTTCTATTGTCTTCAATGAAATCCACTTCAAAAAAAAAATTCTTTTAAGACAAGGAAAGCAAAAACCCAATTTGGCAAGAAGTGTCGGAAATGCAAGTATACAAAAGTGCTATTAAACTGATAGAATTACGGTCGACTCGCATAAGGCCCATCTGACCAATAGTTGCTCAATATTATAGTTTTTAGGGCATGTTTGTTTACATGGATACATAGAATATGCTTGAATTTATGGTTAAATGAGCTCCATCTTTAAAGATTATTAAAGATAGTAAGGGTGAACGATTTGAGATAGAGATGTAGGTGGGACCTTTGACATTTTGAGAATTTAAATTGAGATAGTGATGGCTGGGTGTTCATTTTTCGTGTTCTCATGTATCTATTTCCATAAAAGGAACAGTTATTTGATGCTAATTTTTTACATATTCAGCTTTGATCTTCATTTATAACCACTTGCACATAAATTTCTATATACTTAATGCAAACAAACATATGCCTTTAAATGCCTGGAATGAGTCAAGCTTGTATTGGGCTTTCCTCAGGTTGTAGCCAAACTTAAATTTACACTTAAATGCCTGAGATGGATTGGGCTTTTGCCCAAGCTTCTGCAAGTTGGATCAAGTCGATCAGGTCAAATTAAACGGGTAGATGCGAGTCATATGGGTCAGGTTGGGATCACCCAATAGGGTGCGGGTTAAACATTGCTGGACCCATTATAAAAGCGGGTCAAATAAAGATAGGGCTTCAACTTGTAGACAGTAGCCACACTTCATAAATCTAACACATTTGCCATCGCTTAGGTGTAAGTATGGATGACAAATCCTGGCCAGATTGCTTCATGGTAAAGAGCTTAGGTCCAGGTCTGAGTGTGTCAATATTGAACTTGGCTAAGGCAGTTGGATTCTTCCTCCTACAACTATGGAGGGGTTACCAAACCTAGTCTTTAGACTCTAAAGAACGATGGAGGCATGCCCAAAGAGGAAGCAAAGGCAGGTTGGAAAAGGACAGCAGGTACAGGGAAAGATAATAATAGAAATGGAGGGGAAGAGATGGGTGGGGTTTATGAGAGGGAAAAGGGAGGAGCAGGGAAAAGGAAACAGAACAGAGGGCATTCTCCAAAAACAAAAAATCATTCGTGTTGAAGCCCAACCCAGTCTAAATACTTGAGGTTCAAGGAAAATTCTTGAGGCTCCACAGGGGGCCAAGACAGTTATGAAAGCTTTTCTTGTTAAAAAATAAATAATTCTTCATAAAAAAATTTTCATCTTCAAAACAACTGAATTAAATATGAAATTTGATTTAAAAATAAAAACATCTCGTGAATTTCCTCATTAAACAAAATGTATATTTGTACACTAAAGTTGGGATTATATTTGAATAAAATGCGCATATTAGCTTTCTTATTTTCTCATGAAGATCTATGATTTTCTCTTAAACAATTAGAATTTCATATTCGTAAAGTAAAATAATCTCAACTTAATTGAATGACTTTATGTTTTACAGGTTTCATCTTTCTTTAGCCCTGGTTGACTGAACAACCGTAAAACGATGAGTTTCTACATGTCAAATGACTTCGGACAAAACATGAAAGTCGTACGTAGGGAGTAATTTTATCTATCAAATGGAGTCAAAATGGAAATTTTCAGAAATTACGAATAGCCCTCCAAACTTTTCCAAATTCAACACTTGGGCCCCCAAAGTCACCCGACAAGGTCAAAACGCCCTCGAAACTTCCCAAAGCTATACAAAATTCATTCTAACCGTCAAACTAAGCTGGTCCGCTTCTAAACCATTTCGAAAAACTAATGAGAATAATTAATTACTATTAATTAATATTAATGCAAACAATTAGATGGTTGGGGCCTTACAATTAACATATTAAGTCATGATGTCAAAAACCAACTCGCGATGTCGAGAAGAGAGTCGCCAATTCAATAATTAAAGTTTTCCCAAATAAGATGTATACAGGCACATTTGGTTTTACTAACAATTATGAAGATGAAGTAACAATTTCTATGAATGTATAAGTTGAACCGTTCCATTGTGAATTTGTTCAATAGTCTTAGCCCCTATTTGGCAATACTACTTTTTGCCTCTATTTCTCTAAATCTCTGAAGTGGATAGAGATTCTGAGAATAGAGGCATTTGGCAGCGTGTTACACCCTCTAAAAGGTGTAGAGAAGTAGTGACAATGACTCTTTTCCCCACATCCCACCATTGGATGCATGTAGAAAGTAGAGGATAAAAATAGAGGTGGGTGACCAATGAATCAGACCTAACAATGCCCAGTCTATTTTTTTTTTTTTTTTTTCAAAATCTAAGAGTGTAAATTAAGATCCAAACTATTGGAAATGTTCACAAGATCAAACGCGACCATGACACCAAATCTCAATCATTGGATAATCACCAATCTCGAGATATGTGCAAAGAAACTGAGCCATTAGATATAATTTTTTGAAATCTGTGGGCCCCAAACATAAGATCCAAACCGTTGGAACTCTTTGGAAGGTTGAAAACCGCTATGTGGTCAATTTTCAAGGCTTAATACCTTGTAAATCTCCATATATTTGCTAAACAATATCAACTATTAATGTACCATGCTCAATTTTGGGTTTGTCCATGAGCAGGGACATTTTTCTTTTTTTTTATTTCTAGGATATAATTCACGATCCAAACCATTAAAATTATTCTTAAGATCAAGCTCAGCTATAGGACAAAATCTCAGCCATTGGATCATCACCAATCTCAAGATATGTACAAAAAATGTGAGCCATTTGATAGTATTTTCTGGATTATGTGGGCCCCAAACACAAGATCCAAGTCATTAGATCTCTTTGGAAGGCTGAACATGGGTCAATTTTCAAGGCTTGATACCTCGTGGATCTCGAGAAATTTGTGAAAAACTTTGAACCATTGATATAAAAGTCTAATTTACATAGATCCATATATTACCAAACACTCCTTTTGATTTTAGCCTCTTTTTTCTTGACTCTTTTTTAATGACTATTTTGATGGGTCTATCAAAAAAAGAGTAAAGATACCAAACAAGCCCTTAGTACAATCTGTCTTAAGTTTTGCTATAAAAAATCAAATCATTTCATTTTTAGAAAAAAAAAACACAAAAAACTGTGCACCTCTTCATTCCCTATTCGTAAGACTACTTTTACCACTATTTATGGAGGATTAGCTACAAAGTCAATGATGTTTTTCTCCACGCTTCTCACTTTAGAATATGAATTTAAAATAAACATCAACTCTAGCAAGCTCAATAGTTGAATTAAAAATAACAAGTCGTGAAATACTTCAATGCACAATTGCGGTCGAGTCTCAATGTCGCGAGAGATAAAGGGCAATTTGGTCTAGAAAAAAATAAAGTTTACTGTATATGATGCTTTTAGGCAATATATGTATTGATGCTATTGGAGGTATAAGGATATTTGATGCTTCTTTTGGTATAATAAAACACCAGATATTAAATGCAATAAATGAATAAATAATAAAAATAAAGAAAATGAATCTAAAGCCTAGCTCCATCTAGTAAGAAAAACCACACTTTCACAGGATTAAAATATTTGACTTAGTGTAAAGCGAGAAAATAATATTAGCTCATGACGTGCCCCAAATTGCAAAAGCTGATATGGCTGTGTGCCAGTAATATGACTCAAGAAACTTGAGTGAAGTTGGGATAAATTCTACTACCTAGGATTGCGACATAGAGTTCTCTCCAATTGAGCTACAGCGTCAAGCACCCAGGAGCATTTGAATTTTGATCAAGACACCGAGACAGCAATAGTACGCCCCGAAGTTTCCATGAATAGGCGAATAGCAACAGTTCAACATTAATATCCATAACTAAAGCTCGAAGAGATTTAATATATATATATAAAAAAAAAGAAAAAGAGCAAAGAAAAAAAAAAATACAAGTTACAAAATTTTCTCCTAGGTGAATGTCCGCATGTGGACGTCTAGACTCTAGGAGCCTGTTGAAAATCCCCCTAAATTAAAGGCATCCACCAGGTCAGCCACATGGAAAAAATCCTCCCACTTGCAATAATAAGCCACAAATCACAAAGGCAGATTTGCACATATTTACCAAAGAAGACCAACAAAGGGATAAAGCTGTAATTGTCATTAGGGCCAATGGTTACCTCTTATGTTCTAAATCCTATAAAAGAAGTCACACCATAATTATACTCTCAACTACATGAAAAGAGCATAGTTTTGTCAATAAACCATTGAAAATTGCTGAATTTCTGCAACAGGTTCTACAGTGTATACAGTTTTATGGATAAGATTGTTAGAAAAGAGTTTCCGCCAGGAACCCTAGATACTGCGTACAAATCAATGCGGAAATAACTTTAAACAAGGATGATCAAAGACCATACCTGTGAGATCTCTCTGATTAGATCTCGATCTTTCTGATCTGATATCGGTTTTGCAGCAGCCCGAAAATTTCAAGATCTTCTACTGTATTCCTCTATGCTCGAATTTGCATTAGGGAGTGAGCCTCTTCTGCGAATTCTCTCTTCTCTCTAAAACGAGATTTTTCTTCTTCTTCTTGGCCTAGAGAGCAATAGCGCATATTTATAAGCTACAATAGGGACTTTAAGAAGTAAATAAGGATAGACTCCTTATGGAAGCAGGAAACCATAATTCGACCCAAATTAAAATCCTTGTTCCATAAATTACAATTCAGTCCACTAGAGAATTATAATTGCACTCATGTCCTTATTCTCAAAATTAATATTTCGAGCTTCATGTCATTAAATGCTTATTAATCTCCCCACGTTAAGATTTCAGATATTCATCGATTAAATAATTACCAACATCTATATTTAATTGATATCTTTATAATTCCTTGAGACCTTACACTTAACTTATTTGATATGTCGGACACAAAGTCCACCTGTAGGGTTTGACATAATCAAAACTTAAAAGCTTCATCAAGGGGATATCATCAATCCCAATTATGGGACGTGGATTCCATCAATAAACTAATATGCACTATACACGTTGTGTAGTCATCCAATTTACTGAGATTATTGACCCATAAAAGATCTCACTCTTTTGTAGATCAAAATGGCAAACACTAAATGTATGTGTCTATTATTTATGTCAGGATTAAGAGTACAAGCACTCATAATAATCATTTGGATGTTAATCATCTTATATAGTCAGTATAAAGATAATAAACCCAAAGCGGTCACATTCGGTACACACAAAGCGTACTAACATGATGAGTCAAAACTATACCATTTCCCGCAGCGAAGACAAGCCTGCTAAAACATCATGTTACAATCGTACCGATAGTGTATCCAAGTCCATTTAGATTGTGAACAAAAACTTATATTCTATAAGAACTGATAGATAAGTCCTCCGTGTATAAGTAAAACTCCATACACCAACTTGTCTACTTTATAGAATAAAAGACACACATGCATAATCATAAATAATGCAACCATTTGCCCATACAAAATCTCATTTAGATGAAAAGATAAAATATACTAATTAGTCGATGACAAATACATAAAAGTATGCTTTTAGTATAAATTTCCAACAAAGGTGACACCTATCCATCCGGAACTTGAATCAAAACCAGATAGAACTCTTGCTAGGATATGTCAATCTATAAATAGCAATCAACTAAAAATACATCATGGATGACCCATTAAAACAAATTAACCATTGAAACTAAGGATGCAAGGAAATGTTCTCTTGGAGGTGATGATAGCCAAATGAAGAATTACAACAAAGAAAGTCCTGAGTTTTACATTAAAGCTGAGATTGTTCTAATGCTCTTGGAAACCAGAAGGACAATAGCAACAGTGACAGTTTCCATAACTGATCTGAGGCCATTCCATCACAAGTGAATGACAGGTGGTTTGACAGGGTTCAACAGAACTTCCAGTGGTTGTTGCAGTTCACACAAGTCACAAAAGTTGTCATCGGTTCATCTGCACTCCGAGTCTGCAGTTGATAATATGTGGCCTTCCGTTGGCCACATCGACCACATTTGAACTGATCAGTTGTGGCTTTCGGAGGCCCCCCACGTTCACAGTCAAATAAAGCTTTCTCTTTGATCTGGTTGTTCTCTTGCTTCCGTTGATCACTAGCCATCTCTTCAGGGGTCATATTGATCAGTCTCTCAGGTTTGATATGTCCAAGAACAACTTTTCTTCGCAAATCTGGATTGTTTGCATCCTTGAGATTGAACATTATAGATCTATATTTGAACTTCTGAGCACCATTAGAACGGCCCAACTTCTCAAACATTACAGACTCCACCGAGACTGCTACACGTATTGGGTCACATGCGTTAACCTCATCAATTATATCTTCATCAGCCTCACTTGAAACTTTAGAGAAGGCTTCTGCAAGAATTTCACGGAGCTTGTCACGCAAGGAATCATTACATTTGATTATCGAAGTCAACTTTGGAGGGGTATTATGCACCAATGATGGTTTCCTACTCCCAGCAGCCTGCTTCTCTTCCTTGTGAATCTGTTCAACTCTTGCAGACTCACTGCCACCAATCTTCTCGACCTTGACAGTCTCACCTTTATTGACATTCTCAACTTTAACGGCATCCATTCTAGAAACCTTCTCTGTCTTTGTTATCTCACCACGATTGACCTTCTCAAACCTATCATTTTCAGACCTCGGAACTTTGTCAACCTTCTTTCGCTCAGAATTTTGGACCTTTTCAACCTTGACAGTCTCCGCCTTCTCAGACTTACCTTCAACCTTCATAGAATGCTTACTCTCCGAGCTGCTAATTTTCTTATTGTTTTTATTGGTCTCCTCAATGACTATATTCTTCCAGATTTCAAGCAAGTCAGAAGCCATGGCTTGGATCTTCTCCCTAGGATGTTTTGTTAGATATCGAAGTTTTTTTCCAACCTGAATTTACAAAAACATAAGAATTGTCGGGATACAGAAGTAGAAAATTTAAAAAATAAATAAATTGCAATAAGGAGTTTAACTAAAATAAAAAAAAAGAATAAACGAGGCATGTAAGAAAGCAATAGTGCATCATCTACAAGGTCAACACTATTTTTTTACAAATAATAATTGTTTTCCTGCCATAAATAAATAGACAGAACATGGAACAAGATAAAAGGTTTCTTTTTTTAATTTCAAAGAGTGAAAATGAAAGAAAGAAAGAAGAATCAGGGTGGGATAGTCTTTTTCTTCTTCCCTAATAAGAAGATTCACTCTCTCCCCATTTTGATTCTTGAAAAAAGAAAAAGAGAATAAATTTTAAAAATTCGAAGAAGAATTCAGAAAGAAAAGGATTAAGGGAAAGGAGAGGGCTACTCAGGTAATTCTTCTTCTTCTTCAAAAGGGAAAAAGAGGGGAAATGATAGAAGAAAGAGAGGGTCTGCTTGTTGCCTGCTAATTAATAATCTATTTATTTGTAAATTTGAATTGGAAACGGACTAGCAGTTGAGATTTTATTTGGAAGAAAATACAATAAATAAAGCAATATGAGAGACATATACAACCAATAAAGACACAATCAAACTGAATGACCAAGATAAGTCATTTCGATCTACCCCCAACCTCAGTAAATAGTCAAGCAAGGTCTAAACCTCCTAAGAATATGCGAGAATTCTAGATCCAAGTGAGACCCATCTTTTTTGGTGGAAAGGTAAGTAAATATATTTCCAAAAGAAGAGATACAATCTACAAATAGATTTCCGAGCGAGACCTAACTACCACATCTCATTTAGAATATAATGCAACACCCATGGAACTATACCACTGTTTGACGTCCATCTTATAGATTGATGGAATCGCTTTCAACAATCCAAATCAAACCAAAGGGTCCAAGATAAGTCATTTCTATCTTCCCCCGACCTCAGTAAAGAGTCAAGTAAGGTCTTACTGATAAGTGCTTAAATGTATACAATTTAAGCCCTAATATTTGATTTATCTTGTGCTAGTTCATTGTTATTTTACTTGTTTTACGTTTTTTTGTTATTTTTATAGGGAAAGGTCAAAAGGAGCCAAAAGAGAGAATTTTAGCAAAAGAGCTATTTGAGAGATAGTTGGCGTGAAAAAGGGAAGCTTTAAGATGAGATCTTAGCCTACAAGGAGGTTTATGCGCAGGAAATTACTGAGGGATTTGTGGCGTGATTTTTGTGCAATTAAGTGGATAGTGTGTCATCAATGGAGGATCCTAGGCCAAGATAGGAAAGTTTGACCTATTATAAGGGGATTGATTAGGTGGAGCAGATTTAGGACAGAAAAGGTGGGAATTATTTACTGACTGGGGATATAAAAGGTGGGAATTATTTACTGATTGGGGACGAAAAAGGAAGGGAAAAACAGATTCAAATCTCTCTTTTTTCTCTCTCCCTAGAGACGCAGAAACTGATTGGGAGGAAAAACAGTAGCCCTATATGGATATATATTTTTCTGGCTAGAAGAAAAAAAAAGAAGACCACCTGCGCAACCAAAAATACATTCTCCACACCACCATCTCCTACCAGCCGTTCAACCTTTTCTCTGGGAGTTCTTTGGAACAAAGGAGATCAAAGTGGAGCTGCTGGCCGTGCCTTCATCACCATCATCTACTCGAGTTCTTCCTATGACTTTTATCTATTTCATGTTCTTTTTCATTGCAAACATGTGTAGCTAAACGTTTAGGGCTAGGGTGTAATTGAAATCCTAGCCTAATTTTAAAAGTGGTTATGGAGGATTGGGGAATCAAATCAAGGGTTGTGGAGGCAAATCCTTATTTCTAAGTATAAGTTGGATAATGATGGGTGGTGCATACCAAGTCAAATGTTCAAGGCCTCTGGTTTTGGAAATCAATTCTATCCGTGAAGGATGATTTTTTTCCATGTATTCGCTTTAGAGTGCGTGATGAGTGTCGGGTTCGGTTTCGGCATGATGAATGGCGTGGGCAGTCGTCATTTCTTACTCTTTTTCCTAACCTTTACTTGCTAGACAGGAGTCAACAGGCTGTTGTTGCAGATAATTTACTTATTACTGGTGGCCAAGTGGTGTGGGATTTTAAGTTTCGTCGGGATATGTCTGATAGAGAAGTTGACTTCACTTACATGATGACCTTATTAGACAATGTTTATGTTAATGGGAGGATGTGATGTTAGAGTGCGGAAGCCAGCGGTTAAAGGTAATTTCTCAGTTAAATCATTTTACAATGCTCTGCTTGATTCTTCTAGCCCTATTCAAGGGGGGAAAAGGTTTTGGGACTCTACAATACCTCCTCGAGTATTAGCTTCTTGTTGGGTGGCGAGGTCTCATAAAATTCTCACTTTAGACAAGTTGAGGAAGTGTAAGCATACTATTGTTAATGGGTGTCCTACGTGTCTACACATGAGGAATCAAATGCATCATTTGCTTATCCATTGTGTTTTTGCTCATAAAGTGTGGTCTGCAATTCTTAAAGAGTTTGAGATGCAATGGGTCATGCCCTTGAAAGTTGTGGATCTTTTTCATCAATGGCGTCTACGAATCAAATATGTTCACATGAGAATTCTTTGGAAGGTGGTGTTGTACGCGGTCTGTTGGAAAATTTGGCTGGCGAGGAATAATCGTGTTTTCAAGAATAAGAGTAACTCGGTGGAGGATGTTGTTGCATCTATTATCTGGTCTGTTTCAGAGTGGGTGTTTTCAAGAAAAGAGTTTAAAGGGCTGTGTTTGGAGGATTTAAGTAGATCATGGGCAGCTCATTTTCAAGGTGGATGGGTCCCTAAATCTTTAAATTGTGTTCCTTGGGAATGTCCTCCTACAGGTTTTCTCAAATTAAACTTTGATGGAAGTTATGTTCAAGCCATTGGAAGAGGTGGTATTGGAGGTTTCATTAGAGACTGGAATGGCATTACTGTAAGGAATTTCTCTGGGCTAGTAGATTCTTTAGATGCTAATGAATCTGAAATGAATGCTCTTTTGGTTGGTTGCCGTGAGTTGCGTAAGATGGAAGGTTCTAAAGTTATCATTGAAGGAGATTCTTTTTCTGCCATTCAGTGGAGTTTAGGCAATTGTTCTTATCCTCGGCGGTTGGCTGATGCGGTGGAGGAAGTGCAAGATATCTTGAGTCAATTGGATGTTGTCCTCATGTGTTACGTGAGGACAATAGTTCGGCAGATATCCTCGCTAAGGAATGAGCGCTTCGTTCTTCTTTATCCTTTGATGTATAGTTTGTATTGGGTTTTCTCCTGTATATTATTCTTTTGGGTTTCCCTTCTCATTAATAAATTTTACTATTATAAAAAAACAAAGATATTTGGAAAAATAGCTTTCAACAGTATTGAACCATAAAATCCTAATTTAAATGGGGTCAACGAGAAGGTGCAAATAAGTTGCTTTGGAATACCCTTACACAGTTGATCAATAGGAGCACTCGAACCTATAGGAAGGTCTTTAGGGATGGTTCTACAAATTAGTGGGCTACTTCCAAGGAAGGCCTAGATCATGCCCATATATTGGTGGAAGTAGAAGCTAGGAAACCCTAGTTGCAGATCACTGAAATGGTGGTGGAAGGCTAGAAAAATCATTAGTAATAGTAATAATAATAATTAACAACAACTTTCAAAAAGAAATTATCTTTCTAAAAATAAAAACATTAACTATCATTCAAAAAAAAACATTAACTTTCCAAAAAATTAATAATGAAACTGCAGAGCAAGGGAAATTTTCCAAGATAACAGTCAAGCAGAGGGGGAAGATAACAAAGATTTATTGTCTCATGTTTGCAACTCAAAACATGGGAACCAGAAAAAAGAGATGAATGAGGACCAGGAGCTCAAGGCCGTGCTTAGTAGTTCCCCTGTAAACATGGTGCTGGAGCCTCATAAACATTGTGGACCCCATCCCTACCACTGGTCCTACTAAGAAGACACCCCACCTCAATCTGAGAATAGGCTGTTGGAACAAGGGGTGGCAAATGATTTGGGTTAGTATAAACGGGTCAAGTTGAGAAGCAGGGTCTATGGATTTAGACCCAACCAATTCAGCCCATTTAATTCCATATGCGCATCGAACCCATACAAGTTACCGGTCAGTTGCAGGTCAAGTTACATGGGTTGGGTTCGCAGGTCAATTAAGGTTTAAACACTTAAAGTGACAACAGAATGGGTCGAGTTGAGAGGGAGGGTCTATGGGTTTTGACCCAACCTGTTCAACCCATTTAAATTCATAAGTGCATCCAACCCATTTAAGTTGCAGGTCAGTCGCAGGTCGAGTAACTGGGTTGGGTTTGGAGGTCAATTAAGGTTTAAACCTATGATGCACGGAAACTTCAAAATAAGCAACCTATCATGTGGTATCGTATTCAGTACTTCGCTTATATGTAAAATCCATGTCCCAGCCATATCCATGGCGTGTCCGGGCATCAAAAGTTTAAACACTTACAGTGACAGACAGAACAGGTAGGAAGGAAAAGTCTGCAGGTTGAGATCCAACTACTATTGTTGGACTCATTTTAGACAATTAAACCAGACCAGACCCGCTTACTGCAGCAGGACAAGATTTCTTGAACAGCATTTGAACCATATAAGTTGCGAGTCAGATTACACAGATCGGACAAAGGTTGCATTACTGGACCGGGTCAGATTTTTCTACCCCTAACTGGTGTTTAGATAGTTTTCCCCATACACAATCAGAAGAGTGGAGGCAAGCATCAAAGCTTTTGAATTTGGCCAAAGTTGCATGTAATAAGAAAAAGGTGGAAATGATGCAGAGAAATATCAACCAAGTAGAATCTTCCGTGAGTATGACCTTTGAATTGGCATTTATAGAGATATCAGTGACTTTTTTCTCCCAATAAATTAGGCATAGGGGTTTTAGAAGAGGAATGTTATTCGGACAAGGAGGTCTCTTTTCTAAAGATGAGCTCAGGTCCATTTTTTCCTAAAATATTTCATGTGAGAAATTAATTATTTTTCCTTCTTTTTTTTTTTTTTTTTTGCCAGTCTAGAGGATGAAGATAAGGTGATGGTTGGTTAGCCCTCGGCCAGTGCAAAAACTTAACTGGATTTGCTGGCCCAATTCAAGGAGCAATTCACTCAGACATAGCAAGAGGGCAATGGTTCACCTCAAAATGGTATGAGAGCTATATTGACAATGGAAGACAAGACCAAGTCCAGATTACCATCTCTAAATCATCTACAGGGCCCATGGCTTGGCTAATCCTAAGTAGATGCACAAAGAAGATATAGAAGCATTTTCTTCAATCTAGGCTTAATAAGATAGGAGTTTCCAATAAAGAAGAGAATATTCATTTCTCCACTGATTGGAAGAAAGATTAGAGATGGCAAGGCTAAAGGTGAATTAGTAGGCCAGGACAAGAAGATAAGAGAAAAGGAGCGAGGCCTAAAGGTAAAAAGGAGAATAAGGGTTATGCTTTCAACCAATGAAGAGTGTCAGTTGGAACAGGATTTTTTTCTTTTTTTCTTTTTTAAAGGTGACGATGTTTTGTATTGCTCAAAGAACTGTACATTATAAATATCACAATCATGAGATGATCGGAACATTCAAGGATTAGGTAGGAGAAGATAGTCGCAATCATGAGATTTGCGAAGCAAAAGATAAAATATCTTATTATTACAACTAAAAAAATTGAAATGTTATTAGAAACAAAATTAGTTAGTCATCAATCAAATAACAATGGCAGGGACCAGACTGCTGTAGCAATTGCTAGCTTTCATCTCATGGAAGTTCAAGTGGATTGTTAATGTTATGAAGGGAAGATGATATACAGACCCAACATGGGCTAACATTTCATTGTAATATCTTAGTGGTACTGGTCTAAGTCAGATGGTTTAAAATGGATGATCCCTATTCCCTACTGCATATGGGCCTAACGATAACGCAGACTGAAAAAACTTAATGGGGGAATCAGAAAATGCACTTCATGGCATGAACTTACAATGGTGTACAAGAGGAGATTTCAATATTTGCATGAGAAAGGGGGAGGATGAAGATCATAGAATCATCCCAAGAATGAGTAGATTAACATGACATCAGCTAGTGGGCACTTCACCTAAAGAATCAGGAGTCGACAATCATGAATAGGCTGGATAGATTTATTTCCAAGAAAGGAAAGAGCATTTCAAAGGAGCTAGATAAAAAGAATGTTCAAAGAGGTTATATTGAACTTATTAAAGACATGTATGAAGGTGCAGTAAACAGTGTAAAAACTACTTGTGGAGAGACTGGTGCGTTCGCAGTAACCATAGGTAGCCCTAAGCCCTTATCTCTTTACACTGATTATGCATGAGTTAATTGCTCATATCCAAGAAGAGGTAACTTGGTGTATGTTCTTTGCAGATGATATAGTGTTGGTAAATGAACCAAGAGATGGTGTGAATGCAAAACTCAAGAGATGGCGGGAGGCTTTAGAATCTAAAAGCTTTAAAATAAGCCGTACAAAGACGGAATATATATGGACTGTAACTTTAGTGGACATATAGAAAGCTAAAACTACTGTGAGAATTGAAGACCATGAGATACCACAAAGAAATTCTTTATGTTACCTTGAGTCTATAATTAATAATGATGTGGAGATTGATGAAGATGTCAAAAATAGGATAAAAGAGAAATTGTTGAAGTGGAGACTTGCTTCTAAAGTGCTTTGTAACCAACAAATGCCAACAAGATTGATGGAAAACTTTTACAGGACAACGATTAGACTAGCTACGACCTATGGAGCAGAATGCTAGCCAAGTAAAAAACAACATATGCACAAAATGGATGTAGCAAAAATGAAAATGTTGAGGTGGCTGTGGTAAAACTAGGAGGGATAAAATTAGAAATGAGCGCTTTCGAGAGCATTTAGGGTAGCATCAATAGGGGATAAAATTAGAGAAACCGTTTGAGATGGTTTGGGCATGTCCAACGCAAGCAGGCAAAGCCGCCGGTAAGAAAAAGTTTGACTATAAAGGTTGATGGCCCACCAAGGGGAAGAGGTAGTAGGCCAAAGAGGACGTGGACGGAGGTAGTAAAAATAGATCTGAAGAAGTGCAATTTATCTGAGGATTTGGCTCAAGATAGGTCGGAATAGAGAAACAGAATTCATGTAGCCGACCCCAACATAGGTGGGATAAGGCTTTGATGATGATGATGATGGACTCAAAGTAGTATAACCATGTAAGAATTTTTTCAGGCAGAGGGAAAGAATTAGGAAAAGAATACCTTCCTCAACTGTTAGGAATCATCAGTGCTTGGTTATCTCATCTGAAGTTCCTTTCTATGGTGGAAGAGTGGTGGGGAAAATTCTAAGTGGTTGGTTGGGTTGAATATAGTTTATTCAAGGAGATGCAAACGTTGAAACAGAAGCTTAATGTTAGAAAAAGAAAGTTTTCAGGATGATAAAGGTGCAGAAAGATGCATAAATGCAAGAATAAGCCCATGTTTGGCATCCCTATTTCCAACCTCTATCTGTCTAAATGTCTAAAGCACGTAGAGGTTTGGAAAATAAGACATTTGGCACATGATTCTACCCTTTACCTGCTTTAGAGAAGTAGAGGCGAATCCTGTTACAATGAAAGGCCCCATTTCTAGGCTTGTGAAAATAAGAGCTTTAGCCTCTTTTTTTCTATGGTCCTATTTTTTATGGCTCTATTTTGGATGGCTCTATTGGAATAAAAGTAGAGATACCAAGCAAGGCCTGAGAGTGGTAAAATTTAGAAGAAGAAACAACATCACATCTCAAAGGGAGAAAGAAATTTTAAAGCAAGAGTTGTGGGATTTCTTGGGGGAAAAATCACGAGCAATTTGTCTTAAAGAGGGAGTCAAGACCTTTTTTTTGTAGCATAGCAAATGAAAGAGCAGGAGTCTTTGATATAAAATTTGAGAGGGAGGGAGACCTATTGAGGATACCAAGGAGGCAAAAGAGGGTGTAACGGATCATTTCTTCAAAGTTCATAGCTCTTAAAAAAGGAAGATTATTTAATTGCTACACTTGATGGCATGAATTATGAAGCAATCTCATTGGAGGAGGCTGCCTGGTTAGAGACAAAGCTTCAAGAGGAAGAAACTACGGTCCTACTCAAACACATTAGGGAGAAAAGGGACCTGGCCTGGACAGATACAACTGCACATTCATCAAGGGGGATGGTATTTATTAGAAGGTTATTTATGGACATGCTAAATGGGTTCCAAATGACCTGAAAGCTTAGCAAGGAGCTGAACTCATCCTTCGTAACTTTTCTTTTTTTTTTTTTTTAATGGTAACCTTCATAACATTGATCCCAAAAATTTGAGAATCCAATTAAAGTAAAGACAATAAGACCAATTAGTTGAATGGAATACACCTATAAGATTCTTGTAAATAGAATAGAGGCAATGCACCGCATTATTTGACAAACTCATGGAGCCCTCATCAAGAATGGACAGATCCTACATAATTTCAAAACAGACAAATCATTCACAGGAGAAATTAAAGAAGGTTTACGTTCAGATTAGATATCAAAAAGGCAATCGGGATTTGGAGAAAATTCGAAGGGTTAGATAAGGTTGCACATATCTATAGCGACCTATGTACTTACTTGTCAATGAATCACCATCACCACTGTTTGGTACTTCAAGAGGAAAAAGGCAGGGACACCAGCAGCTGCCTTTTCTATTCACAATTGTGGCAGAAGCCAGTGGAAGCTTAGGAAGTGGCGAAGAACAATTCGTGAAAGGTTTTATGATAGGAAACAATGGATTGGTTACAACCCATCTACAATTTTCAAATTGTACATTGTTGTTGTGTGAGATTTCCGCACTAGCTTAAGAGTTAATATAAGTTTTTTTTTTTTAAAGGTAAAATATCATAGTAGGGAGCAGGGATGGATATGGGGAAAGTGACCAAATTGGCACAAATTGTGAAGTGCAAAGTGGATAGCTTTCCCATAAAATACGTGTGTTTGCCTCTGGTGACTAACCCAAGACCACCAGAGTAAGCAGGTTTCTCTGGTGCAAAGAATAGAGTAGAAAGGAAGTTAGCACATTGAAAACAACCGTAATTTAGGAGGCCTCATCAACCTTATTGAGGCTTATTTGGCTAGTGATGAGTGCTTAATTGTTTACAATTTGAGCCCTAATAATTGGTCTATCTTGTGATAGTTCATTGTTATTTTATTTGTTTTCACAGTCTTTTTATTTTTTATGAAAAGGTCAAAAGGAGCCAAAAGAGAAGAATTTCAGCAATTGATTAATTGAGAGATTCAAGTGTGAATCCCCAAGGGATGTACGGCCAGGTGGGCCCTCCCTATTCTATTTGGGGATTTGAAATTTGAAATTAAGGTGAAGCCTTAGAAGGAAAGTGTTGGAGACACATAGCAAAAACCAAAAAAGGAAAATGAAAGAAAGAAAGAAAGAAGAAAAACCCAACCATGTGTTACACACCCAAAGGGGGCGGCCCCACATCTATTGCAAAGAGAGGAATTTCAGAATTTGGAAATTCTTTCTCAAGTCCAAGTGGCGCCCAAGCATAGAGAAGAAAAAGGAGAAAAAGAAGGAAGTTCCCAAGCAAGAGTCCAAGCTAAGTTTAGAAGTCCAAGAAGGGGGTCCTACACTCCATGTTGCACGCCCCATAGGGGCCCACTTTTATGTTCAAGGATTCAGATTTCGTCTCTTAAAAATAAATCTCAGATTTGTGGGTCCATGTGAGAAACTTCAAGAAGATATAAAGTGGGACCGGAATTAGAGAGTCTTGCACACCAACAAAAGAAGACTTCTATTCTCAACTAATTAGGAAACATACTTGCAAAGCAAGCAAGAAATCTAATCATAAAAGGAAACAAAGCCTAAAAAGGAGGAACCTCCTTGCTAAAGATTGCTTTTGCAAAAAGCATAAAAAGGGACCAAGGGCATGGACAACCAGCACCCATACCCATCCCTAGCAGCCGTACAACACACATAGGAGGATCTTTTTGGAGCAAGGAAAAATCAAGCAAGCTGCTGGCCGTCCACTTCATCTTCATCATCATCTAGAGTTTTTCTTATGACTATCTTTTCTATGTTATTTTCAATTCCAAACATGAGTAGCTAAACTTTTAGGGCTATGGTGTAATTGAAACCCTAGCCTAATTTTATGTAATCCCTTTTGGCATTCTTTAATTGATATTTCAGTTTTGTTGGTTGAGTTTCTAAACCATGTTTTTTATTTGATGATTAATGTATATGCCATGCCAACCATGTCATGTTCAATTAAATTTAAGATTAGCTAACTTATCTTTGATTGATCTTGATGTTAAGCATCTAAGGTTTAGAACCATGAATAATCTAGGTATATGCCATGCTTAGACTCATGCATTTATCATTCCCATTGTTTTTATACATCATGCATGTATTGACTAGGACATATGCCATGCTTAGTTTTTGCAACTTGATGAACAATTCATGTAGTATGCCACTCATGAATTAGGTTTAGGGGAATCATAATCTAGATACATATGCCATAATGTAGGTTGATAAATGTCACCAATAATTCTGATTTTGATTAAGAGATAATAAGGGACATGCATAGGTCGGTTAGGGGAGTAGATAAAACCCTAGTTCATACATTCTTATCGTTTTCAATCTTAGTAGTAGTTTTGTGTGTTAGGTTACTTTTCATTAAGATTTTGATTCATTTTAATAGTTTAATTTACTGTTTTTAGTAGTTTCATTCAACCAATCAGCATTCAACCACTTTTTCATCCATTTAATACTCTGAATTTTTAGTTATTTTTTACATTGTTTTATCATAAGTCTCCGTGGAATCAACCTCATACTTACAATCCATTATACTACATAGTGATCTTGTGCACTTGCGAGTTTAAGTTGTGTGCATATTAAGTAGCTTATTTCTAGGTTACTTGGTGCATACCAGCTAGCCTTCCAACCTCCTACATATTCATTGTTCAAGATCGCAACATTACTTGCACAGAAGTTGTAGAAGAGGATTGAACAATTGATCATTTATTTGTACAATGTGGCTTTGCAGGTCATGGAGCAAGGTCATCTGAATATACATGTGATGGGCACGACAAAACAAGTTAAATAAGATGATCATAGCTTTCAGATAGGATACATTAGTTGCACAGAACTTGAACTCAACGATGCATTTCACCACTCACTTCCAATGTAGGATAAAAATCCTCCTATTTTTGCGAAGTTTATCACATGTGATTCTTCTCCAAAATGATAATATACAACTGGTTGTCTGCAAGACTCTTATACAACAATTGCACAA
This sequence comes from Persea americana, assembly GCA_029852735.1. Taxonomy (NCBI): domain Eukaryota; kingdom Viridiplantae; phylum Streptophyta; class Magnoliopsida; order Laurales; family Lauraceae; genus Persea; species Persea americana. Next base: position 25,709,955 of record CM056816.1, read on the forward strand.
CATTCATATCTATGTGAGGCCTCCTATTCCCGTAAGGGACAATAAATGAGCGAAAGCCCATGCTGGTTGGTTCACCTTCCTCAACCACCCACCGGAAAAAAGAAATTTGATAAAGACCTGGATTATGCTTACAAGCAATTGGATTTGATTGCAACCTAAACCTTATTCACACAAACTTCTAAATTTATAGGAGAGAACCATAAGAAAATAATTTAAAATTCAAACCCTTAATTCTATCCCTAAAATCTCTAACAACCTAATCTCTTATCTCTAAGATTGCGACTGAAAGGACCTATCCACATCCCTCGTGGGCACCACTTGAATCTCTTTCCCTGCCCGTGAGCATCTTTTTATTAGGACCCGTCCATGTTATGGGTTCCAAACCCTATCTTGATGAGCTCTTAAGAATACCTTCCACAGGACAATGCTACCATCAGCTTTATGACCCACAAGTCAAAACTGCAAGAAAGATCAATATTTGGATGACCCAGATTGCCATGATTGGATTCTACCACCCCACCCCCCCCCCCCCCCCCCCCCCCCCCCCACAAAACAGCTGCCAAACAAGAAACAGATGGACAGATTAACCCAGTCAGGATTAATAATTGGATAGATAGCTCATATCCAACTACTAGTTGCATTGTACGTTAAATTAGCTGAATCCTTACATAATCCCTAAAGCCCCCTTTAAGCATTGTTACAACTGCAGATCTAGAAAAGAAAAACAAAAACACTCTAATCTAGCAACAACAAAGGATTGGTTAAGGTATTTTAGAGAGAGAAAGAGAAGTTTGAAACTCAGATACTAATTCAAAATTTGATTACACACCCAAATTGCATATAATTACTTCTTTAAAAACCCTTAAAAAAGTGGAATCAAACCCTAAACCGTGTTTCCCCCATTCTTTGCAATCCAAACCAATATATAGGAAAACCCCAAAATCAAAAACTTCACAAAGAAATCGAAAGAACTCCTCAATCCTAAAATACCCAAAACCATCCAACACGGGAAGATCTTGGAAGAGAAATCAAAAACTCACCTGCGTGGAGACAAGCATCTGCATCGTCACAGGAATATCCCTCAGTCTCTTCAATGCATCGACGCATCGAGCTTCGTCCGAGCCTCCGGACGAGGACAGTCCGACCGTTGCGGCATCTGCAGCTTTTTTCGCCGCTTCGAAGACCTCAAGAAGCTCTCTCTCCATGGATTCCAAAGGTGAAAGTGGAAAAAAGAATAGAGATCGAAGAAACGAGATGAAGATGAAAACCCTAGGAGAAGAAAGAAAGTTCGTTTCCCCCTGCCCTGTTATAATTAGAAATAAACAGATGACGGCTCTATAGTTTTCAGTTGCCTGTTTTTTTGGTAATAAGATAAGTGGCTTTTACAAGTGCCTCAGAAATTAGAAAAGCAACAAACGAGAAAGGAAGATTTATTTGAAGGCGGATTTGACGATGTCCTACTGATGATCCAATGGTTCTAGTGTCGCCACGTTGGGAAGATTGTTGGGGCTAATTCTTGTAACGCCTACTTACCAGAGGAAAAAAAAGGGGCTTGAAGTGAAAATATATGAAAAGTTAGGATTATACTTCAATAAAGGAACATTAGAATAAAAAAAATAAAAAAAAGAGGAGCGACTATACGCACATCCGAAGCTACTCGATGCACATCCAACCATGGGACCACTATGAAAAAACCCAAAAACACCCCTCCCTTACTTCCCTCTCTCTCCCTCCCTGCTCAGCCGCCCGGCCCTACACCTCCACCCCACTCCATCACCTCCCTCCTCTCTCCCTCTCTCCTCCCCACCCAACTCCGCCCCCTCTCCCTCTCCCGGGGCCCACCTCCGCCCTCTCCCTCTCCCTCTCCCTCTTCCCGTCTCTCCCTCTCCCTCTCCCTCTCCTCCTCCCCAATGGTCATCCCTCTCCCTCCCGCTCTCGATCGACCACTTAGGCCAAACAAATGAGTATATTGTTCAGCACTGGATAACCGAACAATTTCATCTTGTTCGGCCCCTTCAACCACCAGGGGCCGAACAATATACTCATTTGTTCGGCCCTGAGCGGCCGAAAGGGAGAGAGATGGAGAGGGATAGCGATCGAGGAGAAGGAGAGGGAGAGACGGGGAGAAGGGAGGGAGAAGGAGAGGGAGAGGGAGAGGGAGAGAGATAAGGATAAGGAGAGGGAGAGAGGAGGGAGGTGGGCGAAGGTGCAGGGCCAAGTAGAGGTGGGCAGGAAGAAGAAAGGGAGGGAGAGGGAAGAAAGGGAGGGTTATTTGGGATTTTTTCATAAGGGTCCCATGGTTGGATGTGCATATAGCAGCTCCCGAAAAAAAAGAGGGAGAGGGACCTCCACCGGTAATCACCCAAATCCACAAAACAGAAAGAGAAGGAAGAACAAAAAAAAAAGAAAAAAGAGAGTGTTTGTGCAGCAAAAATCATTAGATTTTCTGACGCCTTCCTCCTCACGTTTGGGCGCACCGACGAATCTTCTCCTCCCGGTTTTCAGGCCAATTTTGAAGGCCTTATTGTGCGCTCGAGAAAGGATTTGGGTTTCCCACCTCCCCCATTAGAAAGGCAGTGTCACAGTTCCTCTTCCACGGCATTGCACAAACACCTCCAAAAGGTCACGAACTTTCATCATCATCTCCATTTCTCCATTAGCACCATCAGCAAACACTGCATTCACAAAACCCACACCTCGTCTCATCTCCAATTCTCGATAATCTTCTCGTGTTCTCCATTCATCTCCATCCTTTCATCACCCAAACTCACACCTCTTCCCATCTCTGATACTCGATCATATTCTCATCTCCATCTTTTCAACACTCCAGCCCAATCTATTTTGTTCCTTACCTTTTTATTTTTTCCCTCCCCCGCCAAACCAAACCGCCCCCCCCCCCCCCCCTCCCGCTTCTTCTTTCTCTCTATTGATTTGGGGTTACTAATTATTCGTCGATATCAACTAAATAGACATGAATAGGCAATTTTCATATCATTCAGGAAATACAATATTCATCAATATCAGTTAAAAATTCATCAATATCAACTAATTATTAGTTGATATCAACGAATAATCTAAAAGTTAATCGATATCAACTAATAATTAGTTGATATTATGAATAATTACTTATATTCAAATTTTTAGTTCATCAAAGTAACACAGTATTCGCCGATGTTAATTAAAATTTCATCGATATCAACTAATAATTAGTCAATGTCGATGAAGAATCATTAATTATTTTAAGACCATACAAAGAAATCACGTTCTTTGAGTTCTCTCTTGACAAATTAGTTTGGGAAAATGATGTGTATGACATTTGAAAATTGGATGAAGTTGATCCTAAGCAAAATTGAGACATTCAAACCGCAGACATCCATATTAACTACCACACACATTAACAATCATCCACATTAACTACGCGTTTTACATTTAAAACAACAACCTTCACATCAACGACTTGTTTTACAAACTAATTAATATCCATCCACATTCTAACCATAGACATTAAAAAATAACAATCAACCATCTAAACATGTTCCACATTCAAATCAACATCCATCTACATTCTAATTATAGACACGAATAAAAAAATAACCATCAAATCAACATCCACAGTAACAACCTCCTCCAATAACAATATTCCAACTAAACAGTTGAAGTATGTCATTTCCCTAATCCAGTTGAAATCTGTCACACCCCGAAACCGGACTCCTGCAGTAATCCAATCTCGGGGAGCGTGATTTTGGGGTTATTTTTTTTTTTTTTTGCTTTCCCCAAGATCCGCGTGTGTGAGGATAACAAAATTCCATCACAACAGAATATTTAGCGGAAGCTTACTTGATGTTGCGACCCGGAGCCCATGGCTATCGGATTCCGTGTCGTACTCAACCAGTCAGCACAAAGCTGTCATAATAATATTCATACTCAGACTGAAACAAATATAATATCAACGTATACAGAGCTGACAGTAACAGGATAATTCTTTTCCCACGTAATTTCAAGTTACAAATTATACAAGTGTATTAATTAACCACCAAAAGAAAAGGGCTAACAAAAGCCATCCAAGCTAACTAACTAAACAGACTGCTACCCCAATTTATGTGATGAGCTCCAATGCCAAACTCGATGTCTATGTGACATCATCAGCACAACCAACCTACTAAAATATAAGGCTTCGAATCCACTGCATGCACTCTGGCTCGGAACGAAGGGCCTGCTACCTAAGGCACCAACAAAAAGAATATCAGACACAACGGTCTAGCAAGAAAATAAAACAGATAAGATATACCAGGTTTTATCAAATACTGTTCAAAGTCATAAAAATGCATTTAAAACAAAACATATATAAAGATGAGTCAAATCCAGTAATTTTCTGTGTAAAAATGGAAATTCATATTAAAGCATTTCAAACTGACTAACAAATAATCAAAATATTGGCAATCCACATTTAGCTACATTCTCCTATTACCAAAGCAACAAAAGCACACAGACAGAAACCGTTGCCATACAAAATGGCTGGACAAATAACCATTGCCATATGTGTCGCGACCCCGGACCGAGATCCGGGCCCGCGACGAGGTGGATGAATGATAAGGATGATTATATGAATATACACATTTAATCTCTCACAGGTTTCCGCGGTGAGGATCTCACACATACTCACAAAACATTTACATTGGTGTGGAAGCGTGTAGCAAATCAAACTATTAATCCATTCTCATTATATAAGACTGATAAGTACATATGTGTGACAAGATGTCAGAGTGAACAGTGATATCCATAGCATTTCCCAAAATGAAAGGTTGTAAGTTTAACAAAAGATGAGTTAAAGTAACACTCCCCAAAAATAATGGCCAACAAAGGCCAATACAACCAAAAGTGTAAACCATGTATCATTATATAATCTCCCCAAAATGTTACGTAGCTCAAAGCTAAACCAAATGTCTAAATGACATTGTCAGCTTGCCACTTCACTAATCATTGCGGTTCGTCGACCGCCTCCTCCGGCTCCTCCTCGAAGACAATAACGGGGGCTGGACCTGAGTACCACAAAATTGGGTCAGACACAACGGTCTGGCAGGTGGGTGAATAGATAATACCAAGAAAGAAATCAAAGCACATCATAAACATAACGAAATCTTATTAAAGCAATAACTGTCTTAAAACAAGATGCATGGTTCATTTAAAGTATAGATGCAATATAAATTATGTTGGATATTCAAGGTACAGGAACTGACTAGATGGCAACCACACTAAAGCTAAATCCTCTCTATCACTAATATGATGAGAGCACATTCAGTGTGTTGGGCTCGAGCACACGAAGTGACGAGAACCAACATTATATACATATACATATAGCTAGGCAAGACCATGGCCGCGGAACCGGGTAACGGGGCAGGACAGGATCCAAGTTGCAACTGGCGGGAGCACAAGGGGGAGGCCCAAGTCAGTTGATCAGACTGACAAGGACGTCCAAGCTTAGTGGTGTCGACTCATAGGTTACATGAGAAATCGAAACAAGTACAAAAACTGTATCGGTGTAAAACACTCGGGCAGGCGGGGCATGGTGCTCGTAGGCACACATTTCATATCATTATCTTTTCATGCGTAAACGGGGCTGGCAGGACATGTCAAGTGCACAAATCAGAGTTAAAACAATGAAATGAATCCTTATACAGTTACGGACTATATATTGGGGCTTCCGTATTCAAACATGTATAAAGATCTTGTATGTCTATTATTGCCCTTAGGATGGTACTCGAATGATAGAGGACATATCAAGTTTCCTTATACAAGTTGATAAATCCAAAATTCCTAATACATTTCCGAAATAGAGTTTCTTTCTAAGTCGATCTCCTTATGTCATCCCCTGGGTCTTTCCAAGGTGGTAGGTGTCGCGACCCCGAACCGGGGCCCGAGGACCGCGACGGGGTGGTGTGGATAATGAACCACCCCTTGGTAATAATTAAACATTTATTTAATCTCCCACAGGTTTCCGCGGTGAGGAATCCACATGCACTCGTAGAACATTTATATTGGTGCGGAAGCGTGTAGCAAATCAAACTCTTAATCCAATCACATCAAATAAGACTGTTAATACACAGGTATGACATGATGTCAGAGTGAGCAATGATCTCATTAGCATTCCCAAAATATGAAGTTAAAGTTTAAACAAAAGAACAAGTTAAATTAACATTCCCCAAAAATAATGGCCAACAAAGGCCAGTACAACCAAAAGTATAAATCATAAATCAGTCTATAATCTCCCAAAATGTTCGCAGCTCAAAGCTAAACCGAATGTCTATATGACATCGTCAGCTTGCCACTCCACTAATCGTTGCGGTTCATCGACCGCCTCCTCTGGCTCCTCCTCAAAGGCAAAGACGGGAGCTGGACCTGAGTACCACAAAAATGGGTCAGACACGACGGTCTGGCAGGTGGGTGAATAGATATACCAAGAAAGAAATCAAAACACTTTCTAAACATGATGAAATCTTGTTAAAACAATAACTGTCTTAAAACAGGGTATATAGTTCATTTAAAGTACAGATGCAATATAAATCATGCGGGGTATTCAAGGTACAGGAACTGACTAGATGGCAACCACACTAGAGCTAAATCCTCTCCATCACTAAGGTGATGAGAGCACATTCAGTGCGTTGGGCTCGAGCACACGAAGTGACGAGAACCAACATTATATACATATACATATACATATAGCTAGGCAAGACCACGGCCGCGGAACCGGGTAACGGGACAGAACAGGATCCAAGTTGCAACTGGCGGGAGCATAGGGGGAGACCCAAGTCAGTTGATCAGACTGACAAGGATGTCCAAGCTTAGTGGTGCCGACTCTTAGGTTACATGATAAATCAAAACATCACTACACCAAAAACGGGAATTTGGAACGCTTTAGGAACGGTTTAACGGATTAGGAACGGATGGATTAGGAACGGTAATGCGTTCCAATTTCCTGTTTTCCGTTCCTAATCCGTTAACCCGTTCCAAAAATAGGAAATTGGAACGGTTTTGGAACGGTTTAACAGATTAGGAACGGGCGAATCAGGAACGGAAATCCGTTCCAATTTCCCATTTTTGGTGTAGTGCATGTACAAAACTATATCAATATAAAACATACGGGCAGGCGGGGCATGGTGCTCGAAGGCACACATTTCATATTATTTTCGGTTCATGTATACACGGGCTGGCAGGACATATCGGGTGTACAAATCGGAATTTGAGAGAAAACCAGTAGATTCGGGTTATTATACAAATAACTGAAAAAAACAATGCAATGAATCCTTATGCCATTAGGGACTATGTATTGGGGCATCCATATTCAAACTACCTGTATAAGGATCTTGTATGTCTAAATTACCCTTAGTATGGTACTCAAATGATAGAGGACATACTAAGTTTCCTTATGCACGTTGATGAATCTAAAGGTCCCAATACCTTTTCCGAAATGGTTTTTCTTTCTATGTCAATCTCCTTATGTCATCCCCTGGGTCTTTCCAAGGTGGTGGGGCATCAGAACAACCCATCCAAACCTTTAAATACCATATCTGAAACCAACAGAAAAGACTCAGGAATTCTGGGTAAAACTCGGTCACCTGTCGGTCAGCTGGCGGTTAGCCGCCGATGTGATCGGCGGTTAGCCGCTGACTGACCGCGGGGCTGACCGCGGTTCAGCCTGCTAAAATGTAGCATTCTGTGTTTCTAACCGCGCCTCTCGGCTACCTTGCGGTCACTGGGGTTTTTGATTGGCGGTTAGCCGCGAGCTGACCGCGCGGCTGACCGCGGTTCGCCTGTCAAAATGCAGCATTCTGTGTTTCTAACCGCATCTGGGTCGGCTAGCCGCCGGTCACCTGTCGGCTAGCCGCCAAGGTGACCGCCCGCTGACCGCCCAGCTGCGGGAACTACACATCAGGTGCAGATTTCAGTCTTTTCTTTCCCAAACCATTTCACCTCAACTCCAATCATTTCCTAACATGAAATGGGTCTATTCCTTCCATTTAACATTTAATTCTTTCCACCAACCACCATTTCATCAATGCATTTATTTCTCCTACCAATGCAAATCTCATTCAATGCAAATACAAATCTCATTTAAGAAGTCATACTAACCCAAAATAAACTTTCATGAATGCAGGCATATATTCTCATAAAACTAACTAAGAGAAAACCATGACACTAAATACATTTCCAAAAGCATTATGAGACATAATGAATCAAATTGAAATAGGAATAGTAAAAATCCACATTTTCAACAAAATAAGAACTTATTCAAATTGAATCCATTCATCCACTTGCCTTGGTCTCCAAGTATGCTAGTCAAGCTCTAGTCCTTCTATCAAGCTCTAAATCTACAATCCACACAAAAAAAACCCCAAATACAATCATTACAACCCTAGAATGTCAAAACCAAGAAATAGATGGAGATAGCTTCCAATAATCAAGGTGAAGCACCTCCTAGGCTAGATGAACACACAATCAACAGATGAGAAGAAGAACTTACATGAAGAGTTCTCTAATGGCAAGAGTTTGCTCAAAAGATAGCTTGGAATGGGAGGCTCTCTCTACAAATGGTATCAAGAAGAAGCTCTCATTGAGGGGAAGAAGATCACCACCTCCATTTTGCCTTTAGCACTAGATTTGAGAGAGATTGAGAGATGGAGGAGCAAGGAGCAAAGAAGTTGAAGAAAACCCTAGGCTGGGCTGGGATACCTTGTTCTCAAGAAATTGCAAGAAGAGGAGGAGGGAAAAGAACTCCTCCTTATATAGACAATGGCTATGGGTCCCACAACTTAAAAGTCTAAAATGGGCTAGAACGTCGCTCTACGGGCTTCGGACGGATTCGACGAAGAAGGAAGAATTGATCGTCGAAATTTCTACTTTCCAAAAAGTATATATTTTACGAGTTTCGGAGACATTGAAAATACTGTCCAGATTTTGTGTAAAAAGACTGTTTTACCCCTATCAATGGCAAAGTAGGGTTTAGGGGTCTCGAATGGAAACGGAGCAAATACAAAAGTTGTCGGGAATCATAAAACACATTAAACGGAGTAATTTACAGATTTCCAGAATTATAACTAAACCCCAAAACTAACCAAGACACAATAAAAGGAACCCCCAAAGGGCCCCACTAGATCGAAAGAGTCCCCAAAATTATTCAAAGCTATAAAAAGCTATTCTAATCCAGATTTAACCCATTTCCACTAATCTCACTTATAGCTCAAACGCGTCTTAATTAACACTAAAAGGAAACTCTCGGGGCGGGGTCTTACAGTAGGGCATTAGAACAACTCATCCAAACCTTTAAATACCATATCTGAAAATAATAGAAAAGACTCAGAAATTCTGGGTGAAATTCGGTCACCTGTCGGTTAGCTGGCGGTTAGCCGCCGAGGTGATCGGCGGTTAGCCGCTGGATGACAGCTGGGCTGACCGCGGTTCACCCTGTTAAAATATAGTATTCTGTGTTTCTGACCGCGCATTTCGGCTACTTGGCGGTCACAGGGCTTTTGGGTGGCGGTTAGCCGCGAGCTGACCGTGGGGCTGATCGCGGTTCACCTATCAAAACACTGCATTCTGTGTTTGTAACCGAATCTGGGTCGGCTAGCCGCCAGTCACCCGTCGGCTGGCCGCCAAGGTGACCGCCCAGCTGCGGGAACTACACATTAAGTGCAGGTTTCAGCTTTTTCTTTCCCAAACCCTTTCACCTCAACTTCACCCATTTCCTGACATGAAATGGGTCTATCCCCTTCCATTCCACATCTAATCCTTTCCTCCAACAACCATTCCATCAATGCATTAATTCTCCTTCCAATTCAAACCCCATTCAATGCAAGTACAATTCTCACTTATAAAATTCACAATGGCAAAACAAGCTTTAGTAAATAAATGCATACATCCTTATAAACTAACTAAGAGGAAATCTTATCAATAAGTATATTTCCAAAAAGCATTATGAAACATAGGAAACTAGAGGAAGATGAATAGTAAAATCCACATTTTTAATAAAACAAGAACTCATTCAAATCAAACCCATTCATTCACTTGCCTTGGTCTCCAATTAAGCTAATAAGTTCTAATCCCACTCTCAAGCTCAAAATCCTCTATCTACAAAAAAATCCCAAAATACATTCATTACAAGCCTTAAAATGGCAAAACTATGAAATAGAAAGGGATAACTTCCAATAATCAAGATGGAGCATCTTAAGGACTAGAAGAACACATAACCAAGAGATGAGAAGAAGAGCTTACATGGAAAGTCCTCTAATGGCAAGAGCTTGATCAAGGTGTAGCTTGGAATGGAAGGCTCTCTCTAAAAATGGTATCAAGATGAAGCTCTCATGGAGGGGAAGAAGATTACCACCTCCATTTTACCTTTAGTAATAGATTTGAGAGAGATTGAGAGATGGAGAAGCAAGAAGCAAGGTAGCTTGAAGAAAACTATAGGGCTGGGCTGGAACTCCTTTTCCTCAAAGAAAGTTGCAAGAAGAGGAAGAGGAAAAAGGGCTCCTCCTTATATAGGCAATGGCAATGGGTCCCATAACTTAAAAGTCCAAATTGAGCTAAAACATCGCTCTACGGGCTTCGGACGGATTCGACTAAGAAGGAAGAATTGATCGTCGAAATTTCTACTTTCCAAAAAGTATATATTTTACGAGTTTCGGAGACATTGAAAATAGTGTCCAGATTTTGTGTAAAAAGACTGTTTTACCCCTATCATTAGCAAAGTAGGGTTTAGAGGTCTCGAACGGGAACGGAGTAAATACAAAAGTTGTCGGGAATAATAAAATACATTAAATGAAGCAAATTACAGAATTCCAGAATTATTAAATAAATTCCAAAACCATGCAAAAACCCAATAAAGGAACCCCCAAAGGGCCCCACTAAATCAAAAGAGTTCCCAAAATAATTCAAACCTATAAAAAGCTATTCTAATCCAGATTTAACCAAATTCCACTAATCTCACTTAAAGCTAAAGCACGTCTTAATTAACATTAATCGGAAACTCTCGGGGCGGAGTCTTACAATATGAAATAGCCGGACACATAACCGTTGCCATACGAGATGGCCGAAACACACAGAAACCGTCGCCATGGCCAGAGTAAACAGACTGAGGTCCAAACTGCAGTTGGCAAATATTTAAGGATCCTAAGCCGGGTGATCAATTCAACAAAGTGACCCAAGCTTAGTGGTGCCTATTCAAAAATCCAAAACGATATATTCAAATCACTAAACATAATTCAAACTGATGAAAGGACTACTCGATATCAAAATAGTCAGACAAATTTCAGAACAAATCAGATGAGTAGCCTTATCAATGTTTTTCAGACATGGCGAACCACTCCATTTCATTTCAAATCAATTTATGAGAAAACATAGAATTATTCTAACTTGGAATGAGATAATTAGTAGTGTTTGATGAGTACCGGGGGCCGTCTCGATACACACTTAGTGTCTCCATGTCGGTTTATAAGTGAGGAAGTTGGTGTCTATGAAGGTCTTCCGACAATAGAGGGCATAAAGTGTATATTAAGACTAATAGAAAATCCCCGGGTAATTTAAATATAACCTTTCTTTCTCCTCCATAAAATTTTCATCATATAAGGTGTTTCGGACTTCAAATCCCAATCCTCAATTATTTCAGATCATTAGGGAAATTTTCCTACTCGAATCGGGCCTCAAAATTGCATAAAAAGGCCTCAAATTGCATAAAAAACAGATCTAGGCCAGAACCCAGGCTCGTTCGAGCGGGCTATCACAGCAGCCAGGCCCGCTAGAGCGAGCCTAGGCTCGCTCGAGCGGGCACAGCTGCTATGCGCCCATTTCTGCAGCACGTTGTGCTATGCTTCTCCCTCCTTTCCTTCTATTTTCTTCATTTTCCACTTCCACCCTCTATTCAACAACATATCCATTTACTTCTTAGCACCAAACCACATCATTTCAACCAAGAATAAAGCCTCATTCCCAAGTTTATTAGCAACAAAAATCAAAACTCGGCATGAAAGAAATTGCAGGATTTTTCTACACTTTCCACCTGATGCTCCCATTCATTTTTCCTACATTCAAACTTCATTCTCCTCCATTTATCTCCATTAAACCACCACATCAACTCATTCCAATTAGCTATTAAAAAAACTATAAAACACAATAAATATAGGAACAACAAATAAGAAACAGAACTGCAGAAATTCAAATTGTAGAAACTCAAGGATTTCTAAATCAGTTTCCAGTCCTCAAGCTGAAGCAGAATATTTGAATTTTCATACACTTAAATGTTGACACAAAAAATGTCACTTTGCCTCTTTAAAACCAAAAGCTACATGGAGCCGCATTCTACTACAAATAGGCAAAGCTGCTTCAAGCATCAGATCTTGTCAGAATCAAACAAAAATTGCAAGATCCTTCAAAATAGCCAAAAGAAGGGTACACATGAAGTTTCGGGCCATTTCAACACCGTTTGGCCTAACTTTATTCCTCCAGCAGCTGAGCAGGAGCTCCCGGCGGCGACAGTGTCGAAGATATCAAATTTTCGATCAAAGCCTATGGATGGTCTCAAAATACCTCCAAAAGGCTCCACGTCAAATTTCAAGTCAAACTGACACCGTTTGACCCTCCATCAACTCTCAAGCAGCAAAATCAAGCCTCTCAGCGACGAGAACCACCGAGATCACCACTCATAAAACAGAGAACATGGGTAGCTTCTACATGCTTCCAAAGGGTTGCATGTCAAATTTCAGGTCATTCCAACAACGTTTGATCCGGTTTTGACGCTCGAAAATAAAATCAAGCCTACCGGTGGCGGAGCTCCCCGGGACCATGGCATCCAAATCGGAGCTAATGGATCATCTCAAAATGACTCCATAGGCTCCCTGTCAAATTTTAGGTCAATCGGACATCGGTTGACCATACATCAAAGCTTGACATCTTCCTTGTGGTGAAATCAAATCTAGCATGGATGGGAACCCAAACGGCTTCAAAACTCAAACAAAATCCCATTGTTCGTTCTATCTATTGCTCAGGAAGTTTCACCTCAAATTTTAGGTCATTCTGACATCATTTGACCTAATTTCGACTCTTGATGGAAGATCGGCTGCAAAGTTTTCGGCTTTTCAAAAAATAGGAAACTTTGTGTTTTGATTTGCGCGGTTTCTCGTCAGATTTTCCTCAAGAAAATCAAGTCAATAAGTGAGGAAAGATGTCAAGAAAAATACAGGAGAAAGAAGAAACGAAAAAGCCCGAAAAAACGGCCGAGAAACGGCGACCGAAAGGGGGAAAGACCCCATGATCACCGGGTCGTCGGATTTCCGCCAAAAGGGCACTTTTTCGGTCCCTTTTTGTGTTTTGAGTCATTTGGCCCTTGTGATTTTTCTAGAATCTGATTTTTGAGGCATGAAATCCGTCGATCTTTGTCAACATCACGGATCCGCAGTCGAAATCATGAAATCATTATCCGACGCTTCGGAATCGCCAACCGGCCGGCCAAGAAAGCACACTTTCTGCCCGATCGATTGAGAAATCGACTGGACAGATGTTGCTGGCTCATTGGTTGCAACCAATGTTTGAAATTGTATCGCCATCCGACATCAAACAACATGTGGACCCATCGGTGATCATCGTAAGAAGAATTTCAAAAGACGCGGCGCGGCCCACGACTCTTCAAGCGACTTGGCAACCACTTAATGCTGTTAATTGACCCGTTTATGACAAGTTAATGCGATCATTAACTCATTATTTTGGACGGCCCAATCAAAAGCAAGAAAAAAGGAGTTACAAATCCAAGCAATCATGGCATTAAACCATGTACCTCCCCTCATCATGGAGATTAAAGGCGATTAAATGCCCATCATTCTCCATCGGCCAATCAAAAGCTAAGAAAAATGAGTTACAAAATCAAGAATTAAATACTTGTAACTCCTCCCATCATGGAGCATTAATGTAATCAATGCCCAGAAACTCATCTAATGGCCACCAAAAGCCTATAAAAGGCGGTCATTCCAAGGAGAAAGGGTCCTGAAAAATCTTCGAAAAATTGCTAGAAAATTCTCGGAGAAATCTCTGCTCAAAGAAGCTCGGCTATTCTAAAGAAACTCTACTGCAAGAAAACACCACAAGGTGATCAAAGTCCCTTGGGGGCCCACCCCCCCAAGGTCCCCCCCTCCTTCTATTAAACATGGCTAGACGTGGCTCTTTAGCCCGTCTACTCGGTTTTTTATTGGATATAAGACCTTCCCTTGGTCTTTATCCTCTAAAAATCTGAGGTCCAAGCTAAGCCAAATGAATCAAAACATCAAATGTTCTCATCCGAAGGACGATGGCGGAGTCCATACATGACTCGCGACCGTCGATCTGAACGAGTCCCCACAATCTCCTGAGAAGTTAGATCCCTTTTCTAACTTCTTCTATTGTATTTTGTATTTTTTTTAAAGAGACAAAAAATTCACAACTCTTGACTTTCTTCATTGATGAGATTTGTAAATCGCCTTTCACGGCAAAATCGCCACCTACTGTACAAAATCGCCTTTCATGGCAAACAAAAGAAAATCGCCTTTCATGGCATTCAAAATCTGTCTTTTTTCTTAAAAATATATGTGCAATGGAAAGTTAGAAAAAAGTTTGATTTCCTTTCTACTTGCGAAGGTGGGTCTTCGGATCACCACTTTTAAATTCCAAGTAGAATAGAAAATCTGGCATACCCGTACAAAAAATGTTGATGCTCGCTTTTCGCCCCGCCATACCCTGGCAGACCCAGGGCGGAGGAAGGCGAGAGGCCGAGTCCATCAAGTTGGCATACTTGGTGGGACCCATTCGTTTGAGAACTTGATGCTTTGGATTCTTTGGCTCCTTTCTAGTTGGTGGCTTATGTTGGATCTTGCATCTAAAAAAAAATGAGATGTGATTTTTTGGAAATTTCTTGTTTAGAGTTTATTTCCAGTCTTTCTCATTTAAAAAAAAAATAAAAATTTCAGATTTCTCATTTTTTGGATTCAACTTTGAGAAACTTTGATCATTTCCTCTTCGAACTTGATAGCTTGCAGAAATGTTTGTAGCTATCGTTCATATTGAGGGATGGGCCGTCTTTTCTCTTTGATGAGTCCAATAGGGATCTTAAAAAAAAAAAAAAATCTAATTTCAAACTTTTCAGATTTTGAAAAAAAAAAAAAGATTTATCTCTTTTGGATTCAAATTGGAGAAACTTTGGTTCTTTCCATTTCGGGCAATAGCTCGCGGAAATTGCTAAGCTAACGCTCGGATTGGGAGGGGTCATTTCCTCTCTTTGATGGGTCCATTAGTGATCTTTCAAGAAAAAAAAAATCTGATTTCAAAATTTTCATATTTTGAAAAAAAAGGATTTCTCTCTTTTGGATTCAAATTGGAGAAACTTTGGTTCTTTCCATTTCGGACAATAGCTCGCGGAAATTGCTGAGCTGACGTTCGGATTGGGAGGGGCCATTTCCTCTCTTTGATGGATTCATTAGTGACCTTTCAAAAAAAAAAGCGGGGGTTAAAAAAAAACACTAAGGTTGCACCAATTGTGTTCTTTGACCAAAGTGGATCTATGAAAAGCTTTGTCCAGAGTGTGGAGGCAGCTAGATTGTTTGAGGCAAGGGTCCTTCAAACTGGTTCATTAAGTAATCCTACCCTTACCTGGGGGCTGATCTATCCAATAAGGTTTCGTAAGACCAAATTGGAGACCAACGTGTAAAAAAAAAAATCATCAAAATTTTTTTCTTCAAAACAAATTTTTTTTTTTTTTTGTCATTTTTGAGTTCAGATTCGAGAAATCCTGGTTCCTTCCCATTTGGATCTAGTGCTCGCAGAAATGTTTGAGCCTGTATTCAGATTGGAATACCATTTTCTCTCTTCAATGAGCTTAATCTCGACCCTTCAAAAAAAACTTTTGTCAATTCTGGGTTCACATTTGAGAAATTTTGGTTCCTTCCCTTTCGGATCTAGCGCTCGCAGAAATGTTCGAGCCTATATTCAGATTAGAATACCATTTGCTCTCTTCTATGAATCCAATCTTGGCCTTTTAAAAAAAAAAATCCCATCTCGTGTCCATTCTAAGGATGCGATTTGCAACATTTGTGCCTAGCGGTGTTAGTATGCCCTTTCAAGTCTACTGTATTCGCGACCGATACATTTGTAACTCCAACCTTATATCATTTTACCTCGAGTGAGCCTCGCTTCTCGATAATTTGAATTAAGGTTTACAATTTCTTCTAGCAGTCACTAGAACGCTCATTCTGAGCCGACCATACTTGCGTTTGGAGCAATTGTACCCTCTATGGCTTTTTGCCTTCTTCATTACGTTCAAGACGGGCCATGCCCCCTAAGAGATTTGAAAAGCAAAACCATAGTATTTTCCATTTATGGTCACCATATTCTTATGATTACTAATGGATGTGGTCTTGTTTCAGAAGTTTTCCAAACTAACAATGGCAGCTTCATTAACCATTATCTTTGATGAGAACAAGTACCAGCTCATGCTTCAAGAGAAGCAAAACAAGCGCACTCGCAAGCGCCCTGCCAGCCGTCGAAGCGTCACCTCTCTCGGCAACTCTCAAAACACCAGGTCGACCTCAACTTCCCGGACCATAATCTTCGGTCACTGGGACCATTCCCACTTCCCAAAGAAGAAACTGCACCCGCCAAAAAGCAGAAGACCGCCCCTGAACGTGTCACTGCCATGACACCAAGGGCAATCACCAAAAAGCCTGAAGCCCATGGCAACCCCATGAAGCCTCAGCCTCCAAGAAACTAGGTCTGCCCCAAGACTTGGTCACCGAGACGTTCACCAAAATAAAGAAGGTCCCGAACATCTACAAAGTCAGCATACCTGGCCCCTCTCAAGGAGAACCAGTCATACCCTCTCTCTTACATGAAAGAGGAAAAACCTACCCTCCGTCAAACAAAATCAACTCAGCATGAGCCGGCTTGCTCTTACAAGCCCAAAATCAAATCATGCATCACCAGGCCTCGACAATAACCTGCCAGGGCCTGCTCTCCTGTAGCTCGACCCTTCATCTCAATAGGGGCCGAGCTTGCAAAATTTAAAGCTCCACTGCGTCAGGCAAATTACCGCATCCAGATCCTGTCCATGCCGGTCTTCAAAGAAGATAAGCTCGGTTGCTATGCACGAGGGATTACGTCCTTTATTACTAGAGCACAGCCAGAGCTAACTGAAGCTCAAATTGCTCGTCGTATACATCGCTGCGTGGCATATCGACAAAAGAGACTAGAGAAGCAAAGAATCTAGTATTCCGCCCTTCAAGTCTCTAAAAAATGGGTCGAAAAAGAAAGACCCGACGAAGTTGCTGCTGTCCATATAGTTGGCAAAACCAAAAGACGCCAGAAGTCAACAACCAAAATTCATGTCAGACAGTCGGTGACTCGCAACGTCTCCCGGACACGAAGACATCAGGAGGACTTTCCCACTCCTTCAAGCCAAGGACACCGGAGTGATCATTCCTCGAGCTCTTCATCCAAAAGAATGAGCTCCAGCTCAGTGACCAAGACGGTATCCTAATTCGATTCTTGAAGGGTGAATGTCCTGGTCACAAAACTCTGAGCAACCTCCGCCGCACAATGACGTGGCTCTACGCATCCAGCAGCTGGAGCAAGGACACAGAGAATAGAGGTTCTGATGGAAAACCTCCTTCTCACTTTCCAACGTCCGCCAAACAATGAAGTCCCTTTAAATGATGAGGCAAATGGTGGAGAAGACGAGTCACGCACCCTTACCAAAAAGGACGTTGACGATATCCTCGCTAAAGCAAAAGAAGAGGATACATTGAAGGAGCATGAAATCAAGCCACCATATCCTTTATGGATGGACTCGGTTCCATTCCCTACAAAATCCAAGCAACCTACTCTTCAAACATATACGGGGAAAGGTTCAGCTAGACAACATGCCATCCATTTCAAAATTCTGACGGGAGCTATTACGGATCAAAATTCTCTCAAGATCCGTCTCTTTGTAAGCACCCTAAAAGGCACGGCCTTTGATTGGTACTCCACTCTGCCAGAGGATTCCATTCAAAACTGGACCATGCTAGAGACACGCTTCCTGACCCACTTCAAAGGTGAGGATCATCCTGTTACTATGGCTCAGCTCCGCAGCCTAAAATAAGGAGAGAATGAGTCAACATACGACTTCATTCACGAGTGGAAGGCAATGGTGTACAAATGCTTAGATGTGCTACCACAAGCGTCGCTGGTCGACATATGCCAAAACAACATGAGAGCAAGGATCCGCTCCATGATCATCGGCAACAAATGAAAGAACCTAGGAGAACTCCTAGAGGCATCCATGGAAGCTGAAACAGTGATCAAAGACCTCAACAGTTAGAAATCATCAAAGAAAGAGCCGACAGCCATTGCAACCTCAAAGCCAAAGAAAAAAGAGGTTCTCAATGTGCAAACCAAGTCAGCTCCTCAGCCGCCAAAGAAAGCTGAAAACAAAGCTACAGGTAAGAGACCTGAACTCTCTGATGCATTCAAAGAACGAGTAGAGAAGAAATACCCGTTCGATGAAGATGTTGAAGAAATATTTAGGGCTCTCTTGGCAAATGGGAAGCTCACATTGCTGTTAGTTTTATGGTCCCAATCCATTAAGATTGATGAAATAAATTGATTAATTTCTTTATTTATCAATATATTCATGCTTTCCTTTCATGAGATGAATGGTGTTTTATTATTTGTTTGCACAAAACTAATACGAATGAAATGATGGTTCATGAGATGAGCCGGAGTCCATAAGTATACTAGATGCAATACATGTATATGGATGAGATCCACATATGGGAGACAAGTATAGTAAATCTTATACTTGAATATCTTCACAACCAGTGATGAGAATGGATATCTCATCTGACAAGGTTGCAGTACTTTGATTACTATGAGATAGTATGATTTGTCTTGATTATCATAATGTAAGATTCTAGATCATAGTGCTGATACATTGGATGTATTGAAGGACCATGAGAAGCATCTTATAAACACTGTCTTTACTTTAAAGTCTGCTCTCATAATTCCCTAACAATTGGCTCTCAATCCTGACACATTAATGAACTCAAGTTTCTATCTATTCATTTGCTTTGAGTCACCAATGAGTGAGGCCAATTGTAGGCCAACACCTCGGTGATTTAGGTACGTGGTAGTAGAGCTGTGGGAACATTCGATGGTCAAGATGAAATCTATCTTTAATATCCCCTTGTGCCAATTAATGGATTTATCATTGGTAAGTGCGCACCCATTCCAATTAAGAGTTAATTGGATCGGTATCAAATGATCATTATAAGTGGAGCTCAATGATAATAAGATATGGATCTAGTTTGGAAGACAGGTCCAATTGATCCATGGATATTGATAGATGGGCCTACTTGTGGTGATAGGGAAGTTTAGGGTCTTCATGTAATTTATTCCTAAGATTGGAGTTCAATTGCATTTATATAGTGGAGTTATTTGCAATTAACTGTAGGCCCGAATTGCACATGAGATGTATGGTCGCGAGTCCCAGTTGGAGCTAGCTTTCTATGGAATCCCTACTAGTCTCCAAGCTAGCCTAAGATTAGATCATTACTAACTCTATTTGAACTCAAAAGGGAAGTTATTATTTCTATTTGAAGTGAGACTTTTAATAGTGGTAATAGTAGGAAGAGTAAGTTACTAATTATTATGGAAGTGAGACTTCTAATAATAAACGAAGAGGAGATTGCTTAAAGCTATATATAGAGGAACAATAGGGCTTGGACGCCCAATGCTTGGAATTCACGCCCAAGCCCCATTCAAGTGCAAGAGTTGCACATCTTCTCTCTCCTTCTTCGTCTAGTTTCTATTTCGGTTTCCCTTGAGTTTCTAGTTGGTTTTTTCTCTTGGAGATCCCACCATTTTCCTTGAGAAAAGAGATCTGAGACAGGTCATAGCGTTAAAGACGATTGGATCTTGGAGATTCTGATTTGGTTTGTGAAAGAGTTTCCTAAAGAAAGAAATCAACTCCTCCATTAGAGCACAACTGAGCTCCATAGGTATATTCTACTCCTTGTATGTTGTAGAATTTCGTGGTTGCTTGTTAGGTGCTGTTTCTATCTCCTTGATAGGTTTATTTACTGATCATGATGGCTGAGATTGAGGCCATGGATCCTGGATTGGGTTTTGTAGCCTTTTGGATAGTTGATCCTTGAGTCAAGTGGGTCAAAAGTTTTGAAAACCTATCCTAGAGGCCCACCTATTTCCAACACTTACCCGATCCCAAAAGATCAGGAGATGTTGGCAAAAACAACGATCCTCGGTATTGCCCATACCACCAGATGGTCTTGCATCCTCTCAATCAATGCTTCGTCGTGAGAGAGAAGATTAACGAGATGTGGAAAAACAGAGTCATCACCTTTGACAAAAATTATGGGCCTGCCTCCGTCAACATAGTGTCATATGGACAAACATCCAAATCACCAAAGAAGAAGACCACCACTTCCTTTAAGGTGATTAAAATAACCCAAACGTCCCAAGAGTTGGTTCATTACCCAACACCAGATGGACAACCCATATGGGTGTATCCCGATCTCCTTGAAGATGAAAATTGGGAGGTCGTCAAAATAAAGCCTACATCTCAACAGTGAAGGCAAGCCAGGAGACAACTCCGAAAGCTTAAACAGCATGAGAAAGCTCAACCAAAACAAGAAGTCATTAAAAAGGCAAAGACTTCTTCTACCGCCTCACTAGGGGCAACAGAAGAGTCCGTTCCCAAGACTTCAAAAGTGGTAAGAAAATTCACCCTCAGTGATTTCATGCCACCATAGCTCAGAAATGAGACTATGCAGGGGGCATCATACTCTTGCAACTCGGTAATTGGATTCTCCGTGGACGGATATGAGTCCAGTGACACTGCTAGTGATATCGATGAGTGGGAGGAATCCCTTGAAACAGGAGAATACCTCTCCGATGAAGAATGGATTCCCGAATCTCACCTTATGCCAGTAATCTGGTATAATCCCTTACAATCACAAGGATTCTGGTCTGATGATGAAGAAGACCAAGAGGCTGTTCAAGAAAATGCTGCCAATCCAACACTCGCAAATGCCCCAGTGGAACCCAATAATATTGAACCACAAGGGGTAGACGAAGAAGAAGATTTGGCTCCTATGCCCGATCTCAAAGAATATGCAATGATCTTGCAGCGTCTGTGTAGACACCTCATTTGGTCCCCATGATAGCCTTAAATACCTATCATATATAGCGGTGCCCCCATTTCACCCACAATTAAATGGTTAATGACATAATTCAGATTAATTAACGACGATGAAGATGCTTGTTGATAATTCTAGACTTAGTTCGATGATTTCTAAAAATTCGTGAGAGAAAAGCCAAGTCGCGTCGAGATCTCGAGTCCAACCCACTACTTACGCAAGTAGTGAACCGTGATACTATTCAAACCTTTTTCCGGACCACTTAAGACATGCTTAGGTCAATTCCTACAAAGACCGCACTTAGTTTGCCAAAATGTCACCTAATTAGCCTAAGTTAGGAAACTAAATCCATTGATCAAGATATCCCTCACTTTTTCTAACCCCTAATAAGAGGACAATTGAAGCTTTGGATTCCTCGCTTCGAGAGCTTTTCGACAATATATAGAACGTCCAAATCCGACCATTGGATCAAAAGATATGACCCTCGGAAGATTGCCCTAGCGGCCCCCACTCAAGACGCGCCCATGACCTTGGGCGCACACACAGGTGCGCCCAGGTCCTCAGTAATGTTAAAAATATACTTTGATACATACTTAGGTGTGTCCCACTCTACTCTTCGTAGTCCTGACTCAGTTTAGACCAAAAAACAACCCGAAACTGAACCCGAGACCCATTAGGCTTTAAAGTTGGACATGGGCGCCACCACAAGTGCGCCCAAGTCCCGAGAAACCCTAATCCGGCCTTGGGATGCGAGAACCTTCTAGAAGTTCGTACAAACAGCAGCCCTAATCCCTCTTGCACGCCCTAAACCCTTATTTAAGGATCTCTTAACTTAATTTACAAGGAGGCTACCCCCAAAACCCTAAGAAAGGAGAGAAAAGAGAGAATAAAGAAGAAGAAAGGTAGCAACCATTAGAGAGAGAAAGCTTCAGATCTAGAGAAGAAGAAGAGGAAATAGAGAAGGAGGATTTCACATCTTCAACTAGAGCCATGGAACTTCACGAAAGCTTCGTTCTAGGAACTTAACAAACACCTCTCTATATCGGTATTCCTAGATCTCTCCTTTTTATTGCATTCCATTACTATGCATGCTTAGAAATATGCTTAGGTTCATTCATATAGTAGATCTTCATTAATAATGGTAGGTTTGCAGTAGATCTGATTTTCAGTAATTATCCATTATTAGGAACATGCTTAGGGTCAATCATAAGTAATAGATTTGCATCATTCATATCATTCCGAACTCGTGATTAGGTTAGATCTTGCATCCATATCATCCTCATTAAGAAAATCCGAACTTGAGAAGGAAAAGTGCAAAAAAGCACTTGGGCGCACATACAGTTGCGCCCAAGCCCCAAGTGCTGGGTTTCCACCCCGTTTTCAGTCATACGTATATTTCGTCTTTTAGATTTGGGTTCTTCTTCATATAAGTTGATATCAGGGCCTTCGGATTCATAACTTTGTGTTCTAAATCGCATGAAAGACATCATGAGAACACATAAAAGTATTATAAAAGAAGAAAAGAAGGGAAAAAGTGCAGAAAAGCACTTGGGCGCCACAGTGTGTGCGCCCAAGTCCCAGGAGTTGGGTTTCAACCCCGTTTTTCGTATTAGTTCCATTCTACTTCTCAAATACGTATATTCCTTCGTATAAGTTGATATCAGAGCCTTTGGATCTGAAAATTCACATTCTAAATCGTAAAAAGATAAGCAAATACATTACCAAAAGGGAAGGAAAAGAAAAGAAAAGTAGACAGTGCACTTGGGCGCCACTGTGGGTGCGCCCAAGTCTCTGCCAAGGGTATTCACCACTTTAATTTGGATCCTCGTGTCATCATTCTTAGATCCAAAGTCTCTGACATCAGTAGTTAACATTAGGACCCCGCATTTAGTCATAAAGTGTTAGAAATCGCATCGGAGTATCATCGAAAAGTTACAAGTGCATCCCAGTCCACCAGGGAGACACTTGGGCGCCACTGTGGGTGCGCCCAAGTCCTCGGTTCATCTTCTGATCACCTTTTCTATGTTTTGCATTTTATTTAGCTTATTATTAAATCTTTGTGATGAACACGAATTATTGCTGAACTTCCGAACTCTGAATTTCTGAATCATCACACTTTAGCCTAGGTTGCATTACTATTGCGTAAAACACAAAAAAAAATCATAAAATCATAAAACTCTTCCTTTCTCATCTTACTCTTTAGTAATTAGAGAAGAGAACAAAAAAAAAAAAAAAAAAAAGAACAAAAAGAAATAGAAAAATCCAAACAAAAATAAAGTAAATGTTCAGTAGGTGATCCTTAGTAATTGCACTCGTGCCTAAGTACATTAATTAATTAATCAACTCCAATCTAAAACAATTAATTCAAAACATCTAAGTGAAAACATCCAATTAAAATCCATAGACTTAATTAACTAAACTTTAATTAATCAAACCCTTGAAGCCTAATCAACAACCCTTAATAAAGCTCCAATTAACCAAAACCCCACTTAATAATCCCTAATTAACAATCCCTAATTAATAAAAACCTAATTTGATAAATCCTAACCCATAAAAAATCCAACAAAATAAAAAAAACTAATTAACTAAGACTGTAGTCAACGATGTCCAATTCACAACCCCAAATTCAAACCTTAACCAAACTTTAATCAAACTTTGATTACCAATTCTTAATTTAAACCCTAATCAAGACCTAATTAAAACAATAAACCAATCACATTTCGAAAATAAAAACCTCTCCTAGCCGAAACCAGAGTCAAATACCTGAAGCCAACTCAGAAATACCGTAGAAACCATCGAACTAGGAGCTACCCTAGTAGGCCAACATTTGGGCGCCACCACAGGTGCGCCCAAGTCACAGCACTCACCTGGATGCCCCCACAGGTGCGCCCAGCTCCTTTGTCCAACCCCAAGACACGCTTCGTTTGCGTTTCGATCACCCAACCCCAATCACGATCACCCTTGAGGTCTAGAGACTCAAACCAGTTCCAGATTCGGAATTTACTAACATAGATCACCTAAAACTATAAATCCAAGTGAACGATTCTTGAAGATAACCGAAACTCACGAATCCAGTACTCGGGCGCCACCACAGGTGCGCCCAAGTACACCAGGAGGACTTAGGAGCCACCACAGGTGCGCCCAAGTCACATCTTACCCTTAGGGCCCGTCGTATCCCTATTCACTTCACATCTTAACCCGAATCAACATTTCAGAACCTTTACAGAACCAATAACAGCCTTAGAATTAAGATTTTAATCAACTTAAACTCATCCGGAACCTCGAACCGAAGTCAGAGGACCGAAAAACATCAAATTAAGACTTGGACGCCACTGCTGGTGAGCCCAAGTGTTCAGAATCACTTAGGCGCCCACACAGGTGCGCCCAAGTCCTCTGTCTCGCCTGGGTTGTGAATCTCAATCGCGTTTCAAGTTCCGGACTTAAAGTCAGTACAATAAAATCAACCAAAACCTAAAACAATATCAGAACACAGACCTACTCTAAGTAAAAACTCCTCGAATTCCGAAATTAACATCAATATCATCACCACAAGCCCATCCACACAGAACCAGACACTTGGGCGCCACTGTAGGTGCGCCCAAGTCACCAGAGTGACCTAGGCGCCACTGTGTATGGGCCCAAGTCTTCCGTCAGTCCCATACAGCCGATTTTGACATCATTTCACCTTTTAAATTCAAACCTTAAATTCCAGAACCCTTAAGTATTTAAAAACACACTAATCAGAACTCTAAGACACTCCTAATCCATCTCTAAATCATTCCTAATCAACTTATAACTTAAAATAAACCGAACCAATTAAAGTCACACCCAACAAGTTACTTAGGCGCTGAAACCACCAAGCTTAGGTTATCCACACCCTAGGATTAAATCGGATTACCTAGTTAGGTAGCTTAGAGCATTAGGCTTCGCCCCACCACTCTTCCTGTTCCTTTAGGGGATTGGGAGAGCTGATGTGGGCGGTCTAGGACCTTAGGTTAGGGTTAATCCGATGATCAGTAATAAAGCATTAATCACATAGATCCAAGTAAAATCCCATAGTTAGGCCCTTCTAGCCCCATATTGAAAAGCCATAAGAACCATAAAACCAACAAAATAAACCCAAAAAAGATTTTTCCTTTGTTTCTTCCTCCACATCAGGTGCCAAATATTGAATCAAACTTAATGATAAAAACCTATGTTACCCATAAGTCTATAAAGGGACAAGCAATTGCCGACCATCTGGCACACCTCCCTCTGCCACGGTATGAGCCTGTTAGAACTGATTTCCTCGACGAAAGTATCTTGTTTGCAGACGTTGAAGAAGCAAAGGATGATGATTTATGGACCATGTACTTTGATGGAGCTTTGAATCAGAATGGAAAAGGAGTTGGTTAGTGTTATTATCCCTTGAAGGAGTTGTCATCCCAATGGCCTATAAAATCGGATTTCCAGCAACCAATAATACGATGGAGTACAAAGCCTTATTAGCAGGGTTGAGAGAAGCCCAGGCCCTAGGTGTTGATAAGGTAAGAGTCTTTGGTGATTCTAAGGTTGTTATTTCCCAAATAGCTGGAGAATGGAAGGTTAGCGCCCTTAAGCTTGCGCACTACCATGAGAAAGCCAAAGAGCTGATGTTTAAATTCAAGAAGATCTCATTTCTCTACATCCCTCGCGCCTTGAACCGATTGGCTGACTCATTGGCGTTTTAGCCTCAATCATAGAGATGCCTGATGATAAGGATTCCAAAGAATTTATGATTAGAAGGCTAGATTCTCCGTCCGTCAAACCAATAGACCTGACCAAGGGGAACCCCACCGAAGTCCTGCTGAAAGTCTTAAAAAATAGGAGTAAGAAAGCTAAGGCCGAAGAGTCTGGTCAGGAGGAAGATTCTGAGCCTAAAGAAGGAATCCTAGCTCGCATACAACATGAGGATGACCTGGAAGATGACCACCCGTGGTACTATGATATTTGGAATTACCTGCATGATGGCTACATCCCCGACTACGCCACCCGATCGGATAAAAGAGCATTAAGAGAGATGGTTCAGAGATATGTCATAGTCGCAGGGCTATTGTACCGTAGATCATTTAGTGGAGTCCTCTTATGATGCATGACCATAGAAGAAGGGCAAGAGATAGTTAAAGAGTCACATTCAAGAGAGTGCGGAGGACATGTCAACGGCCAGATGTTAGCTAAGAAGATCATCCATTTAGGTTACTATTGGCCGTCCTTAGAGTCGGATTCAGTCAATTATGTCAAAAGATGCAAAGAATGTCAGCTGCACGCTGACCTAATTCATGCCCCCGCATCGTCCCTTCACCCTACCACGGCTCCATGGCCTTTCTCGACCTGGGCTTTTGATATCATAGGACCTCTGGCCTCTACTGTAGAGAACACACAAAATAAGGCATTCATATTAACAACAACAGAATATTACACTAAATGGGCAGAAGCAGAAGCATATGTTAATATTAAGGCAACCTCCGTAGTCAAATTCATTAAAAAGAATATAATAGCTAGGTTTGGCATCCCTAAGGCATTCATAACAGATAATGGTCCGCAATTCATATTCCAACAAATGAACGAGTTGTGCACAAAATATAACATAGAACTGCATCATTCAACCCCATACTATTCCCAAGCAAATGGTCAAGCCGAAGCAACCAACAAGACCCTACTAAAGATCATTAAGAAGACTGTGCAAACCACCAAAGGTAGTGATTGGCCAGACCGTTTGGTTGAAGCGTTGTGGGCGTATCGAACCTCAATAAGAACTCCCACAGGAGAAACCCCATACTCTTTGACTTAAGGAATGGAAGCAGTCCTTCCCCTTGAAGTCCTTCACCCGTCACTACGCATCCAACTAGATGAAGACATGACAGAAGACCAGAGGAGAGAAGCATTGGTACTTCAGCTGGACCCACTTGACGAAAGGAGAATGACAGCAGCAGAGCACGCACAGGTATACCGGAAGCGGATTGCCAGAGCCTACGACAAACATGTCAAAGAAAGAAAATTCAAAGTTGGCGATTTCGTCCTGAAACGCATCGCTCCTTCTTAGCTTCCGCATCCCCGAGGTAAGTTACGACCCAATTGGGAAGGCCCTTATGTAATTAAAGAAGTATATCCTAGAAATGCATATAGACTAGTAAATGCAGAGGGGGAAGATCTCTCCGATCCATGGAACGCTATGTACATGAAAAGGTACACAGTATGACCTTTCCTCACTTCTTGTAGAATATGACCCTCCTTGCCCTTTTGCGTAGTTGTAGAAATCCCATAGGAGGACCGAAGAAATGCACTCTAATCAAATTTAGAACTCGGACACACACTAACACTTAAAAATACACAAATAAGGTGGATCTGCCCCGCACAAATTCCGCCGGTTAAAGTCATTCGATGTGAAGGTCTGAAGGTGAGTTCGCCCATGTCATGAAAGCCTTTCGACCATTTGCTAAAAATATATATATAATCGTAACTAGTTTGGGTTCGTAGCCTTTTTAACCCAAGCCAGTAAGCCCGTAGGGGTATTTGCATACCCAATGCCCTAAAGCTGGTTGGTTTGGGAGTCATTGGCCTAATGCTTGTTACAAGGGTTAATTAGAAAGCTTAAAGGACCTAGACATTACACAATTACATGCTAAAAAAAAAAAAACGTGATTAGTTTGGGTTCGTAGCCTTTTTAACTCGAGCCAGTAAGCCCGCAGGGGTATTTATGTACCTAGTGCCCTAAAGCCGTCTGGTTTGGGAGTCACTGGCCTAAAGCTCGTTACATGAGTTAATTAGAAAGCTTAAAGAACCTAGACATTGCGCAGTTACGTGTTTAAAAAAAAATCTTTATTAGAATTAGGCCCGCTGGAGTGACATGGGTACTCATTGCATGAACTGAGCAGAAGGTGGTCGGAAGCCACAGTACTAAGGAGGCACGATGACTTACCACCCCACACACAAACACAACTCACGAACGAGCCCCGGGGACAGTCAAGTGCTTTCTGAAGTTCAACCGAAAAGACTAAGCAGCTACAAGAGGAGGGCTTGTGAGGGCTCGACCTCCAAATGATGGTTAGGGAGTATCACATTACTGCCAAGGTGACAATCATGGAACGAGGGTACTTTCTTGCCCACAGCCAAAATGAACACTAGTCTTATGCTGGGGCATTTTATATATATATATATATATATATATGTATATACCTATCTATCTGTCTTGCACGGCTTCCCAATATGGGCCCTCATCGCATACACGATTGCCACGAACACTCACTGGACTGCGCACACCCTCACCTCATGCATGCTTTGCTAACCATGTCCGAGTGAATGCAGGAAAGAACACATACACTAAGGTACTAATTCCATCTCTTTTCCCAAAGCTTGAATGCCAAAATGGCCCCCTGACATTTTTACCGAGAAAGAAAGATGCCACCTTATCTAAATTATGCAGGGGGCCTAAAAATATTAAACTAACAAATTTTCTTTGAGACCTTGCAGGGAAATCAACCCTGATTACATTCATAACATCCCACAAGCTGGGGCATTTTTTTTATTATCTACGGGTATTATTTTGCACACAACTCCTCATAACTAGAAAAGGTCAAAATGCTGATGACCAAACTTGAGAAGTATGAATTATGGTTGTTATGATATATAATGATGAATTTGATTATAGATGTATGCTATGCACACCCTTTGTGATATCATGTTTGATTTGAAAATGCAAATATCTTGAGCTCTTGCCTTAATACTTATTGCTGACGATGTAAATGCCTTAAAAACATAGAATTGCTTAGACCATAAATGTCACACACTCAGGCACTCCTCATTGTTTGAGAACCTTGTGGCCATGTTGCTTCTCTGGGTCAAAATTGGCATGGGATTGCATTCATTTGGTTTATTATATCTCATCTTGTCTATCCCGGATTGCTATTATTTTTATTTCATGAGATTTATGCTGAGACACGAAATTCGAGAAATTTTAGAAAAATTTTGGCAGCACTTCCCCTTGTTTTTTGGACCCCGAAAAATTTCCGGATACACAAAACTTGTTACCTGTGAAAGAAGAACACTTAATATATTCCCCAGTACCCCACAACAACTCTTTATCAATCAAACACATTCCCATGGCACTTCTAAAGCATCAAGCACACTATCTCAACTATACATACATAATACACGTGTGCACAACATACATCAAATACATATTAGCTCTCACCATAAGCCAAAGATGGGGCAAAACAACATAAATACATGACTAGCAAATATGGATACATGGAACAAGGATACACTAATGATGCAGCCTGGGGAGATCGATCAAAGAACGATGACTCTACGGAGCGGCTCCATCACGGTGAGCCGACAAAGCAAATGAGGTCAGACCAGGAGCACGCTGAGAAGGAGTGCGGGTCGAGTTCGAGAATGCATAACCTCTCTCCTCTGCCCTCCGATGAAGTCTAGCGAGACGCCCCCGCAAATCAGCAACCACCTCATCATGTTGTCACTCCATGCGATCCATGCACTGAGCGTAATGATCATGAATAAGGGCCTTCTCCTCGCCCCAGCTAGGAGGTGGAGGAATATAAGCAACGATAGCACCGCTCTACAGGACAACGTTTATAGAAACATTACGTTCAACAAACCTTGTAGCATCAAACATGGAATTTAAAAGGAAGAAAAGACCTTCACCTGCACAGGGCCCTCAAAGCTCCTAAGCTTGGCACGTAACTCGTCAACCTGCACACAACAAAATTATAAACAACATCAACAATGGATGAGGAATCGAGATTAAAATATCACCTGAGAATCGCTCATACCTGTGCCACAGAAGTAGCTCTCTCTACAAACGCTCCGTCGCGCTCGCCACGAGCCTCTGCCTGAGGATCAAGAATAGAAAGGGTTAAGAGTCGGTCATTATATGTCTTAAACACAAGAACGATAAAACGAAACGCAAACCTCGCTAGTCCGCAGTCGGTCCACCTCTGCCTGTAGAGTGAGAAGATCGCTCTCTAATCGAATTCTCGTGACCTCGGACATGTCCTGCTCTTTATTGCTCTGCATAGTAACCAAAGGTCATAAACACAAATTCAAAATGAACAAATAACTCCATGACCTCATACCTCGTGAGAATCCGCCAATGCTTCGATGATCGCTTCATTTTCCTGGCGGCGCTCCTGTTACCAAAGCATTTTTAGTAAGGAAAGTATAAATAAGGTAGCACGTGGCTAATTAGGTTTAACAATTTTCATACCCTCTCAGCTATCAATAGTGCCCTCAGTCTCACGATCTCCATATCCTATGAAATATAAACCATGCCGTTACATTAAGAATGATCGACATTACTATGGAGATAAGCACGATTGGATTCAAACACTAAGTCAAGAAAACATACCTTTTTCTCCACTAGGTGAGACAGTCGAAGTGTTTCTCCCCTGAGGATGGACTCCGCATCAGACACTACGCCCCCAGACGTCCCTTGTCACACATGAGAGCCACGGTTAGAGGATGGGAAGAGCATGAATCGTTGAGATTGTAAAGCCCATAATTGAAGTTGGAAACCTCATAACCCCTCACCTCGCCCCGTCCTTCGGATGATGGACGTGCCTGCCAATGCCTTGCTGCAGCCGGTATCTCCTCCTGAAAAGTAAAAGAAGAAACGATGTTAGCCATGATAAAAAGGAAGACAACATTAGAGCGAACAAAATTTCAATGCTCACCCGAGCCAATGACGAGACCTCAACCGCTTCCACGCAATTACTAACAGAATACGAAGCCCCACAAGAATACGACTCCGGGAGTATATACCGATGCAAAGCTGTCTTCCAATATACCTCATAGTCACTCAAGGCACTAGCATCTACACCGAAGGTGGCCTTCCTCCCTTTCCTTCTCCAATTTTTTTATTTCTTTCCGACACGGATGGCAGCGTTTGAACTCTTTCAAACCCCACCCTGGATACGACCGATGCATGACAGACTTTTCTGCAGGGACAACTTAATGGTGTCCCAGTTGGTGCGCAACTCGGCTGACAACCAACCGACCGCCACCTGGGGAGCGTGGAGCCAAATGTCCCTCTAAAATAGAGTATGCCCCTCCTGCACAACAACCACCTCATCATCCAGACCACCCCGGTAGGGCTGCCAGATCACCTGACAAGTCATGATGTGTAGCAAATGAGAACGAAGAGAGGCAGACATTTAACATGACAAACAAAAGGAGAAAAGGAGCATACCTCGTGATTTTTCAATTCATTTAAGATGAACCGGTAACCTTGCTCGCCCGGTCTCATTCTTAGAGCTTTAATACGCTCAGCCATCTCAGGAGGCAGAATGTCGGCAAAACTCCGTAAATTGGCATTAGGATACCACTGCGAAGCCCGGGGAGTGCAACTCAACCTCGCAGGCAAGCGCTCAGGCCGACACTGGATGATATGCTCCCAAACCCATACCTACACACAACCAAAGTTTGGTTATTACAAAAGATAAAAAATGACCCATGATAAGAAAAGGTGGACTACAATAGGTCACTACATTTGGGGATAGGGTTTACACCTGTAGGATCGGCACGAACCCTCGAAGGCTCTTACATCCGGGCTGGAGGCGGCACCTTGAGTCCAAGCTATGGAATAGAAAGGCAAGGGTGGCCACGCCCCAAGCGTAGTCGCCGACCTTATCCAGGTCCTGCACAAACCGAATGAGAGTACTGGGCGCTCTATTGCTAGTGGCATTGGCGAAGAGACACCTCCCCAAAAAGAACAGAAGAAAAGCCCTGAGATGCTCATCATCACCCAACCGTGCCGAAATCAGCCTAGGTCTCCTCAAACGAACCTCAGACTGCCTTTCATGCTCTTTCTCTGCACAATACCAAATTGACATGAGAAATTCATTAGATAATCAGAATAGAGAGCAAAGTAGCTACCAAACATTTCAGTACTCACTCGTGACCGGGAAAACCTCACAAGGTATCCCTACTCTCTTTCGGCGAGCGTACCCATCAACCGGCACTTCTCGCCATTCATACCCTGCAGCAAAAGAGAAAGAACGTAAGAAACAAGGATGAGAAGCATACAAGACGCCAAAGATTGGTTAAAAGAAACTGGATCGAGTGCTTACGCTCAGAGGGTCTGGCGACATCGCCCTAGTCACCTTTGCCTGCACCTCCACCGCTCCCCACATCAAAGCCGGCGGAAACAACTCGGCGAGGTCTCACCCCCTCACCCTCACTGTCCCCATCATCAATCTCGTTGTCTCCATCATCAGACGCGATAAACTCACCCTCTAACTCATCAAAATCTGCGTCCTCAGACTCCCCCGCATCATCATAACCCCCGTCCACCTCATCATCACTCTCGATGCTGTCCACTACTGCTACATCGTCATCAGTAGGGCCGGTTGTAGATCGGGATCTGCCACAAGAGGGGTCCTCACCTATCAAAGAAATTATGAATACTGTTAATAAAGGATAAATATTGAATATGCAGGTCTCATGGGTATTTTTCTACTCTGAATCAATCTAAAGGAGAGGGGACAAAATGTTACCAGCATCGGCCCGAGCCCCGGCCGTTGTGGGGATAGGACCTCCCTCACATCCTCTAACCGGCAAGCCTCCGAAATCCGGTACCCTTGCCCTCAACTTGGCGAGAAAGTCCGCCTGGTTCCGAGCCCACTCTAAAATGAAGCAGGGAGGAATGATTAGTAGGAATAATAGCAGAAGAGAAAGATATGATGCTACAAAGGCAACAATGGAATACTTACTATTTAGGATCCTCCTCCTCTCTGGGTTGTATGCCTCCCTCAGCCACTCGGCGTCAATTTGACCCACACCGGACTGGGGGCGAGCCCCAAACATCCTATGCAGGCGTAATCGAGTGATAGAAGCCTTGGCATCATTCGCCCTGGAGAAAACAGGGAGGCCTGTCACCCTTAGCCCCCAGCAACGCACAATGTCCTCAAGTGTAATCGTCATTTCCCCGGGAGGGAAATGGAAAGTGTGCGTCTCGTCCTCCATCTCTCGGAAAGAGCACAAATGAGAGCACGGTCGGTGCGGAAGGCGACAATAGACATGAAATCCCCGAACCCCATCTCTTGGACCCGATCTTTTAAGCAATCAGGGAGCTCGGTCCACCAGTCCCTCATCTGTAACCAACTCACCCTAGCCCGAGCAAAAGGGATAGGCTGCAACATAAACATCAGAGGAAAGAATATCAACAATAATGAAAGCTAACAAAGTATGAGATTTATAAAGACAACTAAGAGTTTACCTGGCCAGCTTGTATCTCGTCTGAAAGGTGAGGCTTCTTTTCCGATTTATCCTCACCCTTCTGTTTCTTTTTCGGGGGAGCAATGATTTGCTTTACCCCGGCCCCTTCCACAGTGTCCGATGACGTAGGAGCGCGCTTACAAGTCTCTTTAGTCCTAGCCATCCGACAAACCTGTACCCAAAGCCAAAACGAGAAGTTGAGCATGAGAGCATAATGTTAGTCCACGTAAGCATGAGAGACAAACCAGTCCGAAGATGATGACTAGTGTCTCCAATTTAGAAGGGATGACCCTCATCAATCAAGTGATAGAAGGAAGAAGAGCCAAAAACCATGACCGTTGATCCAACCAGGAGACTAAGAAAAAAAAAAAAAAAACGAATCTCATTTATTGAACTAGCCTCATTAAGACACATTTTACAGGCCTGCAAAGAAGTGAAAACACATTCATTCCAATCCAATTCCTTCAACTTAGCCCTAACTCCACACCCCCTATGCAGCCATATCACCACCATATCGTCTCAACATATGCATTAGGCTGAATCACACCCAACCCCATAATCACGTCATATAACAAAAATAAAACAAAAGGGGGAAGGGAAATAATGACAACCACACCAACAAGAAATATATAAAGATATAAAAATGAAAAATGAATAACCGAATCACAATTTAAACTAAAACAGCACCCATAACCTTTGTCCGATCACATCATAACCACCTCACCCTAGCCATCACCACCACACCCCTCAATTACCAAGCTTACTCTTCTACATAATAAAATAAACAAATAAAAAATAGAGGCAAAAGAGCAGAAGGTTCCCAACATAATTACAATTATGAAAGTGAGCATAAAACACACCATGGTGTAAGAAACAAGTCAAACCAATGCACCACAAATTTAAACAAGTCCCTGAATAACATAAGAAAGAAAAATAAAAAATAAAAATAAAAATAAAAATAAAAAACCAAGAAGAGAGCCCAAGCCGCCCCCTACAATGGCCAAGATCTGTGCCAAGAGTCCAAAATCATGTTCACCACACTCTCATTTAAAGCCAATGGAAATGCTCAATGAATTCAACAATCTCCACTACACTTGTTAGCCTCCATGGACCACACCAAACCTCATTCTTCATCATCCCATCAATCTCAACTAGCTACAATGGATGCCCATTTTTCCACTCAAACTGAATTTTTTTTTTTACCAAGGGATTCTCGCTCTGCAACCTTTCAAATTTTAGTCAAGGGGGCTGGGATTGCCAACCTCACAGCTGAGATCACTCCACTCCTTCCCTCACCAAAGTCCACCACGTCCCTAGTTGCCTTTGGCCAAAACCGAGCCCCAAAACCCCATGTTGCAGCCATCGTCCAAAACAATAATAACAATAAATTAAAGGGAGAAACAGATGGAAGGGGATGGGACCCACATACCTGAGCCACCAGCTGTCGAGCTTCCCTTCTCTCTTCTCCCTTTCCTTCCTTTCCCCCTCACTCTATTGCGGGTCTCCCTGCTCAACGTATTCGGCCTCCACTTGAAATGGTAGCAGGCAGATTCTAAAAAAAAAAAAAAAAACAAAGAGAAGAAAAGAAAGAGAGAATAAAGAATGGAAAATGAAAACCACATACCTGAATCTCTCTCTCCTCCCTTTTCTCCTCAATGTACTTGTTGACACCAAAAATGTCACTTTGCCTCATCAACATCAAAAGCTATATGGAGCCGCATCCTACTACAAACAGGCAAAGCCACTTCAAGCATCAGATCTTGACAGAACCAAACAAAAACTACAAGATCTTTCAAAGTAGCCAAAAGAAGGGTACACATGAAGTCTTGGGCCATTTCGACACCATCTGGCCTAACTTCAATCCTCCAACAGTTGAGCGGGAGCTCCCGATGGTACAGTGTAAAAAACATCAAATCTTCGATCAGAGTCTATGGATGGTCTCAAAATACCTCCGAATGGCTCCATGTCGAATTTCAAGTCAAACCGACACCGTTTGACCCTCCCATCAACTCTCGAACGGCGAAATCAAGCCTACAGGCGGCGAAGCTCCCCGGGACCATGGCACCCAAATCGGAGCTAATTGATCATCTCAAAATGACTCCAATAGGCTCCCCATCAAATTTCAGGTCAATCGGACATCGGATGACCGTACATCAAAGCTCGACATCTTCTGCACGGTGAAATCAAGTCAAGCACCGACGGGACTCCAAACGGCCTTAAAACTCAAATAAAAGCCATGGTTGATCCTATCTAATGCCCAAGAAGCTTCACCTCAAATTTCAGGTCATTCCGACATCGTTTGACCCAGTTTCAACTCTTGGCGGAAAATCGGCTATAGAGTCTTCGGCTTTTCAAAAAAATAGGAAACTTTGTGCTCTGATTTGCACAGCCTTTTGACGGGTTTTTTTCAGAGAAATCAAGCCAACAAATGAGGAGAAATGTCAAAGAAAAATAAAGGAGAAAACAGAAGCGAAAAAGCCCGAGAAACAACCAAGAAACAACGACCGGAAGGCGACCGAAAAGTGGACCAAAGTCCATGGTCGCCGGCGACCATGGGTGCATGGTCGCAGGCGACCCTGGAAATCCGGGTCGCCGGATTTCCGCCAAAAGTGTCATTTTTCCGTTCTTTTTCGTGTTTCGCGATGTTTGGCCCCTGTGATTTTCTTAAAATCTGATTTTTAAGGCATGATATTCGTCGATCTTCGTCAACATCACGGATCCGCCATCGAAATCATTTGATCATCATTGGACACTCCGAAACTGCCAACTGGCCGACCAAGAAAGCACACTTTCTGCCCGACTGATCAAGAAATCGACTGGACAGATGCTGCCGGCCCATTAGTGGCAACCAATGTCTGAATTTTCATCGTCATCCGACATCAAACAACGTACGGATCCATCGATGATCATCGCAAGAAGAATTCCAAAAGACGAGGCGCGGCCCGCGACTCTTCAAGCGACTCGACAGCCAATTAATGAAGTTAAATGACCCTTTTTATGGCAATTTATTAGGGTCATTAACTCATTACTTTGAACGGCCTAATCAGAAGCCAAGAAATGGGAGTTACAAGTCCAATTAATCATGACAATTAACCATGTAACTCCTATCATTATGGAGATTAATCATGGTAATTAATCATGAAACTCCCATTATCATGGAGATTAAATGCCCATATTCTCCATCGGCCAATCAAAATCCAAGAAAAAGGAGTTACAATATAAAGAATTAAATCTTGTAACTCCTCCCATCATGGAGCATTAATACCATTAATGCCCATAAAACCCTCCTAATGGCCACTAAAAGCCTATAAATCGGCAGTCATTCCAAGGAGAAAGGGTCCAGAAAAATCATCTGAAGTGGTCCTGAAAAATCCCCAAAAAATTGCTAAAAACTCTAGGAGAAATCTCTACGCAAAGAAGCTTAGCTATTCTGAAGAAACTCTGCTGCAAGAAAACGCCACAAGGTGATCAAAGTCCCTTGGGGGGCCACCCTCCCAAGATCTCCTCTCTTCTTCTACCCAACATGGCCTAGATGCGACTTTTCAGCACGTCTACTTGGTTTTTTATTGGATATAAGACCTTCCCTTGGTCTTTGTCCTCTTAAAATCTGAGGTCCAAGCCAAGTCAAGTGAATCAAAGCATTAAGTGTTCTCATCTGAAGGACGATGACGGAGCCCATACATGACTCGCGACCGTCGATCTGAACGAGTCCCCATGATCTCTTGAGAAGTTAGATTCCTTTTCTTACTTTTCTGTTGTATTGTGTATTTTTTTTTTAAAAGAGACATAAAAATCACATTTCTTGTCTTTACATTTTGATGAGATTTGTAAACTGCCTTCTATGGCACAAAATCGCCTATCACGGTAAAACCTCCTTTCACGGCAAACAAATGAAAATCGCCTTTCACGGCATTAAAAAATTTTGTCTCTTTCTTTAAAATATATGTGCAATGGAAAGTTAGAAAAAAGTTGATTTCCTTTTCTACTTGTGAAGGTGAATTTCCGAATCATCATTTCAAATTCCAAGTAGAATAGAAAATTTGGCATACCCGTACAAAAAAATATTGATGCTTGCTCTTTTTTTTCTCTTCACCCCGCCGCACCCCGGCGGACACGGGACGAAGGAAGGCAAGGAAGAAAAAGATGGGTCCATCAAATTGGCATACCCGGTGGGACTCGTTCAATTGAGAACACGATGCTTAGAATCCTTGGCTCCCTTCTAGTTGGTGGCCTATGTTGGATCTTGTATCTAAAAAAAAAACATGAGATGGGATTCTTTGGAAACTTCTTTCTTTGAACTTGTTTCCATTCTTTCTTTTCTCAACAAAAAAAAGGGGTTTTCTCTCTTTTGGATTCGAATTGGAGAAAACTTTAGTTCTTTTCTTTTCGTACAATGGCTCGCAGAAATGTTTGAGCCAACGTTCGGATTGGGAGGGGCCATTTTCCTCTCTTTGATGGGTCCATTGGAGATCTTTCAAAAAAAAAAAAAAAGTTCAAAAAAAAAACTTTTCAAATTTCTCTCTTTTGGATTCAAATTAGAGAAATTTTGGTTCTTTCCTTTTTGTACAATGGCTCGTAGAAATGTTTGAGCCAACGTTTGGATTGGGAGGGGCCATTTCCCTCTCTTTGATGGGTCCATTGGAGATCTTTCAAAAAAAAAAAAAAACTTTTCAAATTTCTCTCTTTTGGATTCAAATTAGAGAAACTTTGGTTCTTTCCTTTTCGTACAATGGCTCGCAGAAATGTTTGTGCCAATGTTCGGATTGGGAGGGGCCATTTCCCTCTCTTTGATAGGTCCATTGGAGATCTTTAAAAAAAAAAGTTTTTTTTAAAAAAAAAAAACTTTTTTTTTTAAAGATCTCCAATGGACCTATCAAATTTCTCTCTTTTGGATTCAAATTAGAGAAACTTTGGTTCTCTTCTTTTTCGTACAATGGCTCGCAGAAATGTTTGAGCCAACATTCGGATTGGGAGGGGCCATTTTCCTCTCTTTGATGAGTCCATTGGAGGTCTTTTAAAAAAAAAGAGAGAGCATTAAGGTTGCACCAATTGCATTCTTTGACCAAAGTGGATCTAAGAAATGCCTTGTCCAGAGTGTGGAGGCAGCTAGATTGTTCGAGGTAAGGGTCCTTCAAACGGGTTCATTAAGTAATCCTACCCTTACCTGGGGGCTAATCTATCCACTAAGGTTTCATAAGACCGAATTGGAAGACCTATGTGCACTCTTCAAAAAAAAAAAAAAAAAAAACAAATTAAAAAAAAGAAAAACTTCTGTCACTATTGTGCTCAAATTGGAGGAATTTTGGTTCTTTTCTTTTTTGTATATAGGCTCGCAGAAATGTTTGAACCGGTATTTGGATTGGAATACCATTTGTCCTCTTTTATGAATTCAATCTTGACTTTTCAAAAAAAAAACTCTTGTCACCATGGGATTCAAATATGAGAAATCCTGGTTCTTTCCTTTTCGGATTTAGGCTCGCAGAAATGTTTGAAGATGTATTCGGATTGGAATACCATTTGCTCTCTTTTGCGAATCCAATCTTGACATTTCAAAAAATCCCATCTCGTGTCCTTCAAGGATGCAATTTACAACATTTGTGTCTAGCGGTGCTAGTACGCCCTTTCGGGTCTACTGTATTCGCGACCGACCCATTTGTATCTCTAACCTTATATCATTTTACCTCGAGTGAGCTTCGCTTCTCGGTAATTTGAATTAAGGTTTACAATTGCTTCTAGCGGTCCCTGGAATGCTCATTTCGAGCCGACCATACTCGCGTTTAGAACAATTGTACCATCTATGGCTTTTGGCCTTCTTCATTACGCTCAGAACGGGCCATGCCCCTGAGCGATTTGAAAAGACAAAACCATAGTATAGCCCATTTATGATCACCATATTCTTGTGATTACTAATGGATGTGGTCTTGTTTCAGAAAAGTTTTTTCAAAACTAACAATGGCAGCTTCGTTGACCATCACCTTCGATGAGAACAAGTACCAAGTCATGCTTCAAGAGAAGCAAAGCAAGGGCACTTTCAAGCGACCCGCCAGCTACCGAAGCATCACCTCCTTCAGCAACTCCCAAAACACCGGGTCGACCTCCACTCCCTGGACCATCGTCTTTGGGTCACTGGGACCATTCCCACTACCCGCATAAGAGACGGTGCCTGCTAAGAAGCAGAAGACCGCCCCTCAACGTGTCACTACCCCGACACCAAAGGCGATCAACAAGAAACCTGAGGCTCGTGGCAATCCTGTGAGGCCTCAACCTACAAAAAACCAAGTCTGTCCCAAGACTTGGTCCCCGCGATCTTTACCAAAACAAAAAAGGTCCCGGACATCTGCAAAGCCAGCATACCTGGCTCCTCTCAAGGAGAACCGGTTTTATCCTCTTGCGTACATCAAAGGAGAGAAACCTACCCTCCACCGATCAACAAAAACTACTCAGCATGAGCCAGCTTGCTCATACAAGCCCAAAATCAAATCGTGCATCACAGGGCCTCAACAAGAACTTGCTAGGGCCTGCTCTCCTGCAACTCGACCCTTCATCTCAACAGGGGACGAGCTTGCAAAATTTAAAGCTTCACTGCGACAGGCTAAGGACCGCGTCCAAATCCTGTCCATGCCAGTCTTCAAGGAAGACAAGCTTGGTTGCTGCGCACGAGGGACACGTCCTTCATTGCCAGAGCACAGCCCGAGCTAACCGAAGCTCAAATTGCTCGTCCCATACGTCGCCGCGCGGCATATCGACAAAAAAGATTAGAGAAGCAAAGAACCCAGCATTCTAAGCTTCAAATCTCCAAAAAATGGGTCGAAAAAGAAAGACTCGACCAAGTTGCTGCTGTCCACATGGTTGACAAAACCAAAAGATGCCAGAAGTCAGCGACGAAAATACATGTCAGACGACCGGTGACTCGCAGTGTCTCACGGACGAAAAGACATCAGGAAGACTCTCCCACTCCTTCAAGCCAGGGACATCGGAGTGATCATTCCTCGGACTCTTCATCTAAAAGAATGAGCTCCAGCTCAGTCACTAAGACGATATCCTCTTTCGACTCACGAAGGATGAATGTCTTGGTCACAAACTCTGAGCAACCTCCACCACATGACGACATGGCTCTACGCATTCAGCAGCTAGAGCAAAGACAGCAGAGAATAGAGGTTCTGATGGAAAACCTCCTTCTCACTCTCCAGCGTCCACTAAACAATGAGGAAGTTCCTCCACAAGATGAGGCAAACGGTGGAGAAGATGAGTCACGCGCCCTTACTAAAAAGGACGTAGACAATATCCTCGCCAAAGTAAAAGAAGAGGATACACTGAAGGAGCATGGGATCAAGCCACCATATCCTTTATGGATGGACTCGGTTCCGTTTCCCCAAAAGTTCAAACAACCTCTTCTCCAAACATATACAGGGAAAGGTTTAGCCAAACAGTATGTCATCCACTTCAAGATCTTGACAGGAACGATTGCGGATCAAGATGCTCTCAAGATCCGGCTCTTTGCAAGTACCCTAAAAGGTACAGCCTTTGATTGGTATTCCACTCTGCCAGAGGACTCCATTCAAAATTGGACCATGCTAAAGACATGTTTCCTGACCCACTTCAAAGGTGAGGATCATCCTGTTACTATGGCTCAGCTCTGCAGCCTTAAACAGGGAGAGAATGAGTCGACATACGACTTCATTCACAAGTGGAAAGCAATGGCATACAAATGCTCAGATGTGCTGCCACAAGTGTCGCTAGTTGACATTTGCCGAAACAACATGAGAGCAAGGATCTGCTGCATGATCATCGGCAACAAATCAAAAAACTTGGGAGAACTCCTAGAAGCGTCTATGGAGGCTGAAACGGTGATCAAAGTCCTCAACAGTCAGAAGTCATCAAAGAAGGAGCAGACCGCCACTCCAACCTCCAAGCCAAAGAAAAAGGAGGTTCTCAATGTGCAAACCAAGTCAGCTCCTCAGCCACCAAAGAAAGCTGAAAATAAAGCTGCAGGTAAGAGACCTGAACTCTCTGATGCCTTCAAAGAACGAGTAGAAAAGAAATACCCGTTCGATGAAGATGTTGAAGAAATATTTGGGGCTTTCTTGGCAAATGGCAAACTCACCTTGCCTTACCCCAAAAGACCGGGAGATGTTGGCAAAACCAACGATTCCCAATATTGTCCATACCACCAAATGGTCTCGCATCCTCTCAACCAATGTTTCGTTGTGAGAGAGAAGATCAACGAGATGTGGAAAAACGGAGTCATCACGTTTGACAAAAACTATGGGTCTGCCTCCGTTAACATGGTGTCATATGGACAAACATCCAAATCATCAAAGGAAAAAGTCACTACTTCTTTCAAGGTGATAAAAATGACCCAAACGTCCCAAGAGCTGGTGCCTTACCCAACACTAGAGGGACAACCCATATGGGTACATCCCGATCTCCTAGAAGATGAAAATTGGGAGATCGTCAAAACAAAGCCGACCGCTCAACAGCGAAGGCAAGCCAAGAGACAACTTCGCAAGCTCAAATAGCAGGAGAAGGCTCAAACAAAACAAGAGGTTCCTGAAAAAGCAGAAACCTCCTCTACCGCTTCACTGGGGCCAACAGAGGGGTCTCTCCCCAAAGTTCCAAGAGTGATAAGAAAATTCACTCTCAGTGATTTCATGCCACCACGGCTCAGAGATGAGACTACGCAGGGGGCATCGTACTCTTGTAACTCGGTAGTTGGATTCTCTATGAATGGATACGAGTCCAGTGACACTGCCAGTGACACCAATGAGTGGGAGGAATCCCTTGAAACCGGAGAATATCTCTCCGACGAAGAATGGATCCCGGAATCCCACCTTATGCCAGTAATCTGGTATAACCCCTTCTAGCCACAAGGATCCTGGTCTGATGATGATGAAGACCAAGAGGCTTCCCAAAATGCTGTTAACACAATACAAACAAATGCTCTAGTGGATCCCAACCAGGTCGAACCACAAGGGGCAGATGAAGAAGAAGATCTGGCTCCTATGCCCGATCTTGAAGAATATGCAAGGATCTTGCAGCGTCTAGCCATAGAGCAGGAGCAGGATCACATCAACCAACTTCATCAAAATCCAGAACCGGAAGTCCCGGAAAATCTACAAGCATCTCCTCCAGTGACTCCGGAAAATGAAGAAAGTTGCTGGATTGATGATCCTCTTACATCCGAGGATGAGTCTGATTCCCAACGGTCCATTATGGAGGCATCTTCTATTGAAGTTGCCTGTAATGTGATAGTTCAGGATGATAGTGCCTCTGAAGCTCCATCTGCTGAGGCCACGGACTCTCAAAATGCATCCAGTAGCATATCTTCTGGAGCTACATATTCTCGAGTGACTTCCACTGAGATAGCACCTTCTCGGCCATTGTCTCCTAAAACGGTGACATCAGAATTCAAGCCTCTTCCGACTGATCACCATTAAGAAGCTCTGGCTGATGAAGTCTTCAAAGAAAACCTAGTCAATTGGTCCCAGGTACCCAACCTCATAGGAAATGTCTGAACCGATGAAATACTGGACAAAGAAGAAAAGTTGTTGGAAGCTGTTCAGGACTTGTTCCCGGAAAATGCTCCATGCAACGCAATAACTAAAGACGGCAATGCTGCTGCAGAGGCATTTTCAGCAAATGGGGAAGATCAGCCCCTTGAGCCCGAAGGGGGTCTTCCGAAAGAAGAACCACCTCTAGAAGCTTTTGAAGTTGGGAAAGGTACCCGCTTTGGCCGGGATTACCATAAAAACTATAACCAACCTTCTTCTTCTTCTTATGTAAATCCTTCGGGAAAACAAGTTGTAAATGCCCCAAGCAGCGGTGATAATGAAAATGCAGGCCTAAAGGAGGCTTTCAAGTATGACTTGATCGAGCACTTCAAACACATACCTGCACGATTGCACATCCTAGACTTATTACGAATGTCACCACAAACTCGTGATAGTCTCATTTCAGAACTGCAAAGGCTGAATCTGGATGTCGACAAACATGCCCCGCAAGTCCTGCAAATTGAAATGGACTATAGGGTCATAAAATCAAAAACCTCCTCAAAGGGAGAAAAGAAATAAGCTGGAGGACCTTGCACTGAATGCCTCTCGGTCCAAAAGGCCGCAAGTGCTACCATCGCCTTCAATAAGAAAGACCTCCTGCTAGGCGAGATGAAGCACAACCGACCCTTGTACTTCACAGGGTACATCAAAGAGATGCCGATACACAGAGTCCATATCGACCCAGGTTCTGCACTCAACCTCATCTCTACTTCGGCACTTGAAGAGTTGGGTATCCCGCCTAGCAAACTAAGCCACACATCTGTGTCCATCTTTGGATACGATGGGAGTGCTCAAAGGCCCATTGGCAAAATCCGGTTCAGGTTGCAAA
The DNA here is from genome assembly GCA_029852735.1 of Persea americana. NCBI lineage: Eukaryota > Viridiplantae > Streptophyta > Magnoliopsida > Laurales > Lauraceae > Persea > Persea americana. Next base: position 25,753,784 of record CM056816.1, read on the forward strand.
TCGGGGATCTTATTTCTGAGGTCACCGTATATGCAATAAAAACCCCTTCATGCTACAACATCCTTCTTGGACGCCCTTGGATACACAAAAACGGTGTCGTTCCTTCGACCCTACATCAGTGCATCAAGTTTGTTGGCGACGACGGCTTGATACATCGAGTGTTCGCAGACAAAAAGCCCTTCAAAGGCAAGGAAGTCCATTTTGCAGACTCTCAGATGTACAAGGATGAAAAAGAAGAAAAGGAAGAGAAAATAGCATCCTTTGCCGGCAATCTCCAAAAAGATAAAGGCAAGGCTCCTCAGCAATCATAGGAAGAAAACAAACCTTCTGGCAAACTCAAAGAGAGCAATCAGTCTCCCTTCGTCATCTCCTTCAAATCTTCCAAACCTTTGGTAATCACTACTAAAGCAAATAAGACAAAGCAAAAGACAGGGGGCAAGTTTGCTGTCTCATTCGTGTCTATCATACAAGACACGAATTCGGATTTAGAGACTGAAGACGATACATCGTCAAGCCAAGCTGATACTCAGCAAGTTCGGCATGCTCTCACTCCATTGGAGACCCCTGCTGACGTAGAAGATCCTGCGTCTGCTACCTTCGTCATTCTGGAAACGTCGGCAAAAGAGAAACCAATCTTCTTCCATAGATCGAACGCTTCTTCATCAAACCGCCTGCTTGAGCCTTTCCGAAATGAAGGTATGCCTCAACTATCCTTGTATAGTCCAATGGCACAAGCTATCATGAAGAAAATGGGCTATGACGCTCAAAACCTAATTGGTTTGGGAGGTGGTCGTGGTATTCTCACACCATTGGAACCCACCCTGACCAAAAGTCAGCTGGAAGATTGGAAACTCCACGTCGTATAGACAAGTCTTCATACGAATTGGGGTATGATCCTGACACTTCGATGAGACAGCTGACACAAAGGCTGCAGAGTCGTTTTGCAGACCAAGCCTCAACATCTCATGCCAATGAAGACATCGATCTCCCTGGATATCTCTTTGAAGAGTTACCCGACAAGGACCCAGGAAGCTCATCAAATTGGTATGATTTCTCTGATGATGAAGAGGAATTGTCCGATGACACAGACGCACGGTTCTCTGATTCAGAAGAGCCATCGTCTCCAAAAGAAGTGCCTTAGTTCGACCCAGTTTCAGCTGGTGATTGGGATCATCTCATAGCAAGTCTTGAGAAGAATACCGATCAAGAAGATTTATGGACAGAAACGGAGCCATGGTCTGAAAACGCCCTTGGAAATCCGCAAGGTCTTGTTGAGTTGGAAACCTCCGAAAATGTTGTAGAGGAACAACCTTTAAACCTTCCGACTGAAGATTCTGTTCAAAAGATAGACTTGGGAACACCAGATAACCCACGTCCTGTATTCATAAGCAAGAATATAAAGGATGAGGAGTTACCCGAGTATGTCTCTTTTCTTCGTGAGTTTGTTGATTGTTTTGCATGGTCTTACGCTGAAATGCCTGGCTTAGATCCTAAAATAGCAGTTTACAAACTCAACCTGCAAGAAAATATCAAGCCTGTTAAACAAGGCCAAAGAAGATTCCGTCCTGATGTGATGGACAAAATTGAACAAGAAGTTCAGAAACTCAAAAATGTTGGCTTCATCCGCAAGGAACAGCATCCTGAATGGTTGGCCAACATCGTCCCTGTGACAAAGAAAAATGGGCAAATCAGAGTCTGTATTGACTATAGAGACCTGAATAATGCATGCCCCAAAGATGAATTCCCGCTCCCCATACCGGAGGTAATGATTGACAACACCTGCGAGTTTGAGCGGATGACTTTCATGGACGGCTTCTCTGGCTACAACCAGATAAAGATGCATCCCGAAGATGAAAGGCATACATCCTTTCGGACCCCATTTGGCGTGTATTGCTACACTGTCATGCCATTTGGTCTGAAAAATGCTGGTGCAACATATCAGAGGGCTATGATGAAGATATTCCAAGATATGCAGCACAAGACGGTCGAATGTTATGTTGATGGCCTCGCCGTCAAAAGCAAAAGGAAATAAGACCATCTCCAAGATCTTCGAGAAGTCTTCCTCCGGCTTCGCAAACACAAACTGCTAATGAATCCCCTCAAATGCTTCTTCGGTGTTTCATCGGGTAAGTTCCTCGGATTCATAGTTCGGAAAGTTGGAATAGAACTTGACCCCATCAAAGTCAAGGCAATTCTAGAAATGCCATCTCCTAGAACCCTAAGAGAACTAAAAGGGCTTCAAGGAAGATTGGCATACATCCGACGATTCATTTCTAATCTATCAGGAAAATGCCGTCCATTTTCTCGCCTGATGAATAAAGGTGTAGACTCTGTCTGGGATGCTGAATGTGAAGCTGCATTTCAAGACATCAAGTCATACCTGACCAAGCCTCCGGTGTTGTCTGTTCCCACAACCGGAAAACCATTCATCTTGTACACAAGAGCTCTCGACTATTCTTTGGGCGCTCTACTTGCACAAGAAAATGATGGAGGAAAAGAAGCTGCTCTATACTACCTCAGTCGCATGTTGGTAGGTGCAGAGCATCGCTACTCTCCAGTCGAAAAAGAATGCTTGGCAGTGATGTTCGCCGTACAAAAGCTGCGTCACTATTTGCTGTCAAACACAATATACCTGATATCGAGGATCAATCTCTTAAAGGTCATTGTCACAAAAGCAGGTTCTCTCAATGCCCGGTTGGCAAAATGGTCCATCCTTCTATCACAATTTGATATTAGGTATGTACCACAGAAAGCAATCAAAGGTCAAGCTCTGGCAGACTTTCTCGCAGAGCATCCACTGCCTAAGGATTCTCCGCTCAGGGTTGATCTCCCAGATGAACCTGTCTACAGCGTGGAGACTTCCTCACCAAATGCCTCCTGGAACATGTACTTCGATGGTGCAACCAGGATAAATGAAAAAGGAAAGCCGATATCGAGAATTGGCATTCTCTTTGTTAGCCCCGATAAATACATGATTCCACACGCATTTTTGCTACTGGAACCATGTTCAAATAATGCAGCTGAGTACCAAGCTCTGATTATAGGATTGGAACTCGCCCTCGAATCTGGCATCACCATGCTGGAAGCATTTGGGGATTCTCAACTGATCGTTAACCAGATGAATCAGGAATATGAAATCAAGAAGCCTGATCTTTTGCCTTACTACAAGAAGGCGCAATCGCTTCGTCAAAACTTTGACATCTGTCACATCACCCACATCCGCAGAGGTGAAAACATCCATGCAGATGCCCTGGCTGGACTTGCTGCATCCATGGCAACCCAAGAAGGGGAAAACATGCAAATTACAGTGTGTCAAAGAAGGATTCTCCCTCCTCTCAACACACACCAAGCAGTTGTTGAATGCCACCGAGTGGTCGGAGGTCGGATTTCCATCCTTAAACCTCCGATAAGCGACTGGAGGGATCCGTTCATTGATTATATTATGTTTGGAATCCTACCTGAAGATCCAAAAGAGCGGGTAAGTACCCAAAGACGAGCCCCAAACTTTCATTTGGATATTCCCTCCAAAATGCTTTACAGAAAATCCTTCAATGGAGTACTTTTACACTGCTTGTCACAACAAGAGGTGGAAGAAACTCTAAAAGAAGTTCATGCTGGTCTTTGTGGAGCCCATCAGGCTGGTCCCAAGCTTTACGATCAGATAAAAAGGTTAGGTTATTATTGGCCTACCATGGTGGCTGACGCAATACAATTTGCTAAACGTTGCCAACAATGCCAAGTTCATGGAGATTATGTACACATGCCTCCAGAATGGCTACATCCTACAGCAATCTCATGGCCCTTCGAAGCCTGGGGTATGGACATCATAGGTTCTATCTCTCCCCCGTCAAGCAAAGGTCATCGCTTTATCTTCGCCGCTACGGATTATTTCTCCAAGTGGTCAGAAGCATTTGCGTTCAGTGAAATGAAGACCTCATCAGTCCTTCAATTCTTACGAACCTACATGATTTGTCGCTTTGGCATACCTGTGAGAACCCGACCCCTAATTTCTGGGATTAGTGTCTTCTTAATTTTGGACTAGTTTTCTAAAGTGGGATTAGTGGAATTTGGTTAAATCTGGATTAGAATAGCTTTTTATAGCTTTGAATGATTTTGAGAACTCTTTTGATTGAGTGGAACCTTTGGGGGTTTCCCTTGTGAGTTTTGTGTGATTTTGGGGGTTCGTTTATTGTGTTTTGATTAGTTTTGGGATTTGTGCAATAATTCCGGATATCGGTAATTTGTTTCGTTTAATGTATTTTATTATTCCCGACAACTTTTGTATTTGCTCCGTTTCCGTTTGAGACCTCTAAACCCTACTTTGCTAATGATAGGGGTAAAACAGTCTTTTTATACAAAAATCTGGACCCAAATTCCGAGATCTCAAAACCATGCCAAAACTATACTTTTTGAAAAATAGATTTTATGAGGAACATTTTTCTCTTCTTCGTCGATCGCATCCGGAGCCCAGAAACCGATGTTTTAGTCCCGACAAGTTTAAGTGATGGTGGGACCCACACCCACCCTTTTACAAATGGCCAGCCCATCTCCTTCTTCCCCATTCGGTTCCAGCAGAATGAGAGAGTGAGAGGAGCCTCTCCTTAGGGTTTTTCCGCTTTCCTCTTCTTCTTCTTGTTTTCTCACAAGACCCACCTCCAAGCTTGCCAAAATGAGAGATTTGTGCCCATCTCCTTCTTCCCCTCATCTCAAGCTCTCTATGGATGCCATTAGAAGAGAAATCCAGCCACATTGAGGTTCTCCTTGAGCTAGTCTTCTTCATTTGAAGCACTTCCAAGTAAGCAATCCTTTCAATCTCCTAGATTTGTGTTCTCCTAGCTCTAGAGAGTCTCTACCTTCTCTATTGGGAGCTCTCTTCTTCTTGTTCTTTGGTTTGTCATTTTAGGGTTCTAAGATGGGTTTATTTTGGGGTTTTGTATAGATTGGAGGTTTGTAGCTTGAGAGGGTGATTAGGAGCTTGATTAGCTACTTTGGAAACCAAGGCAAGTGAATGAATGGATTTGATTTGAATGAGGTTTTGTTTTATTGAAAATGTGGATTTTACTATTCATCTTCCTCTAGTTTCCTATGTTTCATAATGCTTTTGGAAATATGCTTATTGATAAGATTTTCTCTTAGCCAATTTTCATGAGAATGTATGCATTCATCTACTAAAGCTTGTTTTGCCATTATGGATTTCATGAATGAGATTTGTACTTGCATTGAATGAGGTTTGTATTGGAAGGAGAATCAATGCATTGATGGAATGGTGGTTGGAGAAAAGAATGAGATGTGGAATGGAAGAGAATAGACCCATTTCATGTTAGGAACTGGATGAAGTTGAGGTAAAAAGGGATGGGAAGGAAAGAGCTGAAATCTGCACCTGATGCAGAGTTCCCGCAGCTGGGCGGTCAGCGGGCGGTCACCTTGGCGGCTTGCCGACTGGTGACCGGCGGCTAGCCGATCCAGATTCGGTTACAAACACAGAATGCTGTGTCTTGACAGGTGAACTGCGGTCAGCCCCGCGGTCAGCTAGCGGCTAACCGCCACCCCAAAACCCTGCGACCGCCAGGTAGCCGAAATGCGCGGTTAGAAACACAGAATGCTATATTTTAGCAGGGTGAAACGCGGTCAGCCCCGCGGTCATCCAGCGGCTAACCGCCGATCACATCGGCGGCTAACCGCCAGGTGACCGACAGGTGACCGAGTTTCACCCAGAATTCCTGAGTCTTTTCTATTGGTTTCAGATATGGTATTTAAAGGTTTGGATGGGTTGTTCTGATGCCCTACCACCTTGGAAAGACCCAGGGGATGACATAAGGAGATTGACTTAGAAAGAAACACCATTTAGGAAATGTATTGGGACTTTTGGATTCATCAACTTGCATAAGGAAACTTAGTATGTCCTCTATCATTCGAGTACCATACTAAGGGTAATAATAGACATACAAGACCCTTACACATGTTGTTTGAATATGGATGCCCCAATATATAGTCCCCAATGGTATAAGGATTCATTGCATTGTTTCACTCAGATCATATGTATAATTACCCGATCCTACTGGTTTTATCTCAAATTCTGATTTATACGCCTGATATGTCATGCCAGCCCCGTTTATGCATGAAAAGATAGTGATATGAAATGCGTGCCTACGAGCACCGTATCCCGCCTGCCCGAGTGGTTTATACTGATATAGTTTTGTACATGTTTTGATTTCTCATGTCACCTGTGAGTTGGCACCACTAAGCTTGGACGTCCTTGTCAGTCTGATCAACTGACTTGGGCCTCCCCCTCGTGCTCCCGCCAGCTGCAGCTTGGATCCTGTCCCGATTACCCGGTTCCGCGGCCGTGGTCTTGTCTAGCTATATGTATATGTATGTATAATGTTGGTTCTCGTCACTTCGCGTGTTAGAGGCCAACGCCCGATCGTGCTCTCATTACATTAGTGATAGAGAGGATTTAGCTTTAGTGTGGTTGCCAATCTGTTCCCCACGATTGTGGCTCCCCTGAAGAAGGGCAATTTGCAGGGTCCGCCTATGGACTGGGTTTGCAATGTGAGGAATACATGTTTTACAGTCGTTTTAAAGGAACACATGTTTTAGAGTTGTTTTAAAGGAATGCATGTTTTACCCGATATATATGCTTTTACACATGCTTTAAAATGAATACATGTTTTGTCAGATATACATGTTTACACTGGTTTTAAATCTATGAAACTCTTGATCGAATATCATGATTTACCATATGTTTTATTATTCAGATTATCGTTTATATCTTTTCATCCACCTGCCAGACCGTCGTGTCTGACCCACTCTTTTGGTACTCAGGTCCAGATTTCTTTGCTCCGAGCTGAGTGCACGTGTTGGCTGTGGAGCCATGAGTTGCAGATTTGTAGCGTCGACTATGTCATGCAGACATTTAGCTCGACATCTGAGTTACGTCACATGTGGGGTAGTGTTTATTTAGCTTGTTATTTGTATGGCTTTTATTAGCCTGTTCTCCGGGATTTTTAATTAATGCACATTGATATTTGTAACTTGAACATATGTGGGAATGAAATATCCTGTTACTGTCAGCTCTGTATTTTTAATGTGATGGTTTGTTCCAGTCTGATATGATTCTTGATACAATAGCTATATGCTAGCGATTGAGTGCGATGCGGAATCCGATGGCCACGGAATCCGAGTCGCAACGCCACGTAAGCTTCCGCAAAATATTCAGAATGAGTTGGAATTGTCATCCTCACTCACGCGGATCCTGGGAGAAATATAATTATTATTTAAATCACAATTTCACGCCCCCCGAGGTCGGGCCGCTGTAGGGTCCGGGTTTGGGGGCGTGACAGACTGGTATCAGAGCGGGCAGGTTTCTAGGAAATAAAACACTCTAGGAACCTTAAGACGTGTGGTGAGGACTCTTCAGACTATGTGTGTTTTCTTTTGGCTAACTGTCGTTTCTGCGAGTTTGGGTTTGTTTTCTTCCAGTGGGGGAGACTATCTTTGTCTCGCCTTCTTGTCCTTGTTGTTAGGGAATTTGGGGGACCAAATTCTTTCTAGTGGGGGAGAATTTAATGTCTTCGCACCCACATTTAGTGCTCTTTTCTTGTTTTCGCACTAGAGAGTTAGAGTTGTGAGGGCTTAGCATGTGGATCTCGAAGGACCTTGGCAGAAATTTCAGCTTTCCGATGTCACAGATGGAGTCAGTGAAGGAATTTGTGAGCAGTTGTTAGTCAGCAAGGAATGTGAACAGCTTATCGAGACCCAATTACGGTTGATCGTGCACCGTCAGATAGTGCGTCAGGCAGGTAAGTATGGATTTTTGGATAAACGTGGAGTATTTTCCTATGTCAGAAGGCTCCAGAACCCAGAAAAAGGGTGGATTTTTGGAAGTTTAAGGTGATTTTCAGTTGATAGAACTTTAAGTGGATGCCAAAAGCTAGAAACTTCTCAAATTTGATGAACTTTTGTCAGAAAAGTGTTAGATGATTCTCGACATATCCAGAATGATGGTGAAGTCAACTCGACAGGATGCTTCTGTGTGTGGTTAGATCATAGGAAGTAAGCTTTCAACGGTGGTCTAAAGAACTGTATACAGAATAGATGGTTACTTGGTCTTATAATAGAGGGGATTTTGCGGACTCTACTGACTTTTGGGAATGTCAGTTTGGACACTGTGCAGATGCAAACTGGAGAATCATAACCTATGGGTAAGGCCAGTTGAAAGATCTAGAGAAGAATGACACACGTACAGGACTTAAGGATGATGAACCTGATACAGAGATACAACCCACAGAGATGAGAACCTTGTGATTCCAACGAGTGGATGGAGATTGGTGAAGTATCCAGATGACCGTCCGAACATTTGATGGAGTCAACTTAACATATGAGGAAGCGATAGATTTCCAAGTTATTTACGTCAAAGACTGTGTGTTGACAAGTGACCTGATTTTGACAACCTTGATAGAGATTACTTCTATTCGAGCCCGTCCATGATGACAACTTTCATGCAAGCATCGAAGGACACTATGTACAGCGTTTTACGACAGAGATAGAGTTACAGTACATTGGAATAAATCAGAACTTTCATTTTCTTGGACCGACATCGATGGACAAGACAAGTAGCAGATTCGAGGTAATGTAAGAAGAACTGATGGGTGTCAGGGGTTGATGGAAGAATTCTTCGAATATTGATTGTGTAAGAGGAACAGGTTGTTAAGTAAGAGTTTGGACAGTTTAAGATCTTTAACCAAATCAGAGACCTTGACCACAGACGCGTATCACCACCATGTTTGACCGAGGATAGTACAGTTGTACAGGAGCAGTGCAGATCATCAATGTTTAGAGACAATTTTCAGTTAAAAAAAAAAAAAAAAACTCCAAGGAGATGTCCAGAGCTAGAGATTTCTAAGATTCGATGAGTTTTGTCAGAGAAGTATTCGAGAATTTTCAACAAGTGCAGCCATGTGGAGGAGTAGACCCGACGAGATGTTAGAAGCATTTGAAGTCAAATTTCAACAATTAGCAAAGTGGTCGACTGCAGAAAGGATCTCTACTTGATCGCCCGACAACGAAGATTTTCCCAGATTTTTATGAACAAGAGGAACGTCGGATTTCAAAGTACAGAAACATGGAGCAGGAAATCAGTTATTTTGGATTTCGTGGAAGGAAGCAAATTTGGCAGAACAGCTACGAACAATTACAAAGGCAAGTGTAGAGCTTCAAATGTTGAAGAATGGTGAAAGAACAAGCAGGTTAGTGTCAGAAACCGACTATGGTGCAGAGGATTAAGAGCAATGATCTGAAAGAGTTAGAGCTAGCAAGAGTTCACCTTGAAGATTGTGCATTTGATACGAGACTTAGGTTCGACAGTTGTAAGGAAGTGACAAAATTGTTCCAAGGGTTTCTTGATCAAGGTGGCTAGAAGCGATAGACTTGGTGGAACTGAGGAGAAGTCAGAATTGGTAGATTTCTTGAGCAGTCAGGTTGGCAGGGCGGTAATAGATTCAAGCCAGTGGAAGAATGTCTGATGACTATTGGTAAGTGGACCGAAGACTTCTGCAGCGTGGATGACCCAGCGAGTTCAGGAGCTCCCGAGAGGGCCGATTTAGAGCATCCGTTAGAAGTTTTGCGCTCGGAGTGTGGGATTAATATCTCCACTTGTTGTTTTGGGTTTGTTTAGTTCATTTGGAGGACCAAATGTTCTAAGGGGGGGAGGATGTGAGAACCCGACCCCTAATTTCTGGGATTAGTGTCTTCTTAATTTTGGACTAGTTTTCTAAAGTGGGATTAGTGGAATTTGGTTAAATCTGGATTAGAATAGCTTTTTATAGCTTTGAATGATTTTGAGAACTCTTTTGATTGAGTGGAACCTTTGGGGGTTTCCCTTGTGAGTTTTGTGTGATTTTGGGGGTTCGTTTATTGTGTTTTGATTAGTTTTGGGATTTGTGCAATAATTCCGGATATCGGTAATTTGTTTCGTTTAATGTATTTTATTATTCCCGACAACTTTTGTATTTGCTCCGTTTCCGTTTGAGACCTCTAAACCCTACTTTGCTAATGATAGGGGTAAAACAGTCTTTTTATACAAAAATCTGGACCCAAATTCCGAGATCTCAAAACCATGCCAAAACTATACTTTTTGAAAAATAGATTTTATGAGGAACATTTTTCTCTTCTTCGTCGATCGTATCCGGAGCCCAGAAACCGATGTTTTAGTCCCGACAAGTTTAAGTGATGGTGGGACCCACACCCACCCTTTTACAAATGGCCAGCCCATCTCCTTCTTCCCCATTCGGTTCCAGCAGAATGAGAGAGTGAGAGGAGCCTCTCCTTAGGGTTTTTCCGCTTTCCTCTTCTTCTTCTTGTTTTCTCACAAGACCCACCTCCAAGCTTGCCAAAATGAGAGATTTGTGCCCATCTCCTTCTTCCCCTCATCTCAAGCTCTCTATGGATGCCATTAGAAGAGAAATCCAGCCACATTGAGGTTCTCCTTGAGCTAGTCTTCTTCATTTGAAGCACTTCCAAGTAAGCAATCCTTTCAATCTCCTAGATTTGTGTTCTCCTAGCTCTAGAGAGTCTCTACCTTCTCTATTGGGAGCTCTCTTCTTCTTGTTCTTTGGTTTGTCATTTTAGGGTTCTAAGATGGGTTTATTTTGGGGTTTTGTATAGATTGGAGGTTTGTAGCTTGAGAGGGTGATTAGGAGCTTGATTAGCTACTTTGGAAACCAAGGCAAGTGAATGAATGGATTTGATTTGAATGAGGTTTTGTTTTATTGAAAATGTGGATTTTACTATTCATCTTCCTCTAGTTTCCTATGTTTCATAATGCTTTTGGAAATATGCTTATTGATAAGATTTTCTCTTAGCCAATTTTCATGAGAATGTATGCATTCATCTACTAAAGCTTGTTTTGCCATTATGGATTTCATGAATGAGATTTGTACTTGCATTGAATGAGGTTTGTATTGGAAGGAGAATCAATGCATTGATGGAATGGTGGTTGGAGAAAAGAATGAGATGTGGAATGGAAGAGAATAGACCCATTTCATGTTAGGAACTGGATGAAGTTGAGGTAAAAAGGGATGGGAAGGAAAGAGCTGAAATCTGCACCTGATGCAGAGTTCCCGCAGCTGGGCGGTCAGCGGGCGGTCACCTTGGCGGCTTGCCGACTGGTGACCGGCGGCTAGCCGATCCAGATTCGGTTACAAACACAGAATGCTGTGTCTTGACAGGTGAACTGCGGTCAGCCCCGCGGTCAGCTAGCGGCTAACCGCCACCCCAAAACCCTGCGACCGCCAGGTAGCCGAAATGCGCGGTTAGAAACACAGAATGCTATATTTTAGCAGGGTGAAACGCGGTCAGCCCCGCGGTCATCCAGCGGCTAACCGCCGATCACATCGGCGGCTAACCGCCAGGTGACCGACAGGTGACCGAGTTTCACCCAGAATTCTTGAGTCTTTTCTATTGGTTTCAGATATGGTATTTAAAGGTTTGGATGGGTTGTTCTGATGCCCTACCACCTTGGAAAGACCCAGGGGATGACATAAGGAGATTGACTTAGAAAGAAACACCATTTAGGAAATGTATTGGGACTTTTGGATTCATCAACTTGCATAAGGAAACTTAGTATGTCCTCTATCATTCGAGTACCATACTAAGGGTAATAATAGACATACAAGACCCTTACACATGTTGTTTGAATATGGATGCCCCAATATATAGTCCCCAATGGTATAAGGATTCATTGCATTGTTTCACTCAGATCATATGTATAATTACCCGATCCTACTGGTTTTATCTCAAATTCTGATTTATACGCCTGATATGTCATGCCAGCCCCGTTTATGCATGAAAAGATAGTGATATGAAATGCGTGCCTACGAGCACCGTATCCCGCCTGCCCGAGTGGTTTATACTGATATAGTTTTGTACATGTTTTGATTTCTCATGTCACCTGTGAGTCGGCACCACTAAGCTTGGACGTCCTTGTCAGTCTGATCAACTGACTTGGGCCTCCCCCTCGTGCTCCCGCCAGCTGCAGCTTGGATCCTGTCCCGATTACCCGGTTCCGCGGCCGTGGTCTTGTCTAGCTATATGTATATGTATGTATAATGTTGGTTCTCGTCACTTCGCGTGTTAGAGGCCAACGCCCGATCGTGCTCTCATTACATTAGTGATAGAGAGGATTTAGCTTTAGTGTGGTTGCCAATCTGTTCCCCACGATTGTGGCTCCCCTGAAGAAGGGCAATTTGCAGGGTCCGCCTATGGACTGGGTTTGCAATGTGAGGAATACATGTTTTACAGTCGTTTTAAAGGAACACATGTTTTAGAGTTGTTTTAAAGGAATGCATGTTTTACCCGATATATATGCTTTTACACATGCTTTAAAATGAATACATGTTTTGTCAGATATACATGTTTACACTGGTTTTAAATCTATGAAACTCTTGATCGAATACCATGATTTACCATATGTTTTATTATTCAGATTATCGTTTATATCTTTTCATCCACCTGCCAGACCGTCGTGTCTGACCCACTCTTTTGGTACTCAGGTCCAGATTTCTTTGCTCCGAGCTGAGTGCACGTGTTGGCTGTGGAGCCATGAGTTGCAGATTTGTAGCGTCGACTATGTCATGCAGACATTTAGCTCGACATCTGAGTTACGTCACATGTGGGGTAGTGTTTATTTAGCTTGTTATTTGTATGGCTTTTATTAGCCTGTTCTCCGGGATTTTTAATTAATGCACATTGATATTTGTAACTTGAACATATGTGGGAATGAAATATCCTGTTACTGTCAGCTCTGTATTTTTAATGTGATGGTTTGTTCCAGTCTGATATGATTCTTGATACAATAGCTATATGCTAGCGGTTGAGTGCGATGCGGAATCCGATGGCCACGGAATCCGAGTCGCAACGCCACGTAAGCTTCCGCAAAATATTCAGAATGAGTTGGAATTGTCATCCTCACTCACGCGGATCCTGGGAGAAATATAATTATTATTTAAATCACAATTTCACGCCCCCCCGAGGTCGGGGCCGCTGTAGGGTCCGGGTTTGGGGGCGTGACAATACCTAAAAGATTCGTCCATGATAACGGACCACAATTCCGGGATCACAGATTCTGCAGGTTCTGCGACAAATACAAAATCCAAAGTTGTCCTTTGACTCCGTATAACCCGGCAGCAAATGGACTAGCAGAAACCTTCAACAAGACACTCTGCAAAATTCTCAAAAAAATGGTCTCTACTCACAAAAGAGACTGGAGCGACAAACTGCCTGAAGCTTTATTGTCGCGCCCCCTAACCCGGATCCCTGCAGCGGTCCGACCTCGGGAACGCGAATTGGGAAGTAAGTGATAAATATATTTCTCCCCGGGATCCGCGTGTGTGAGGAAGGAAAAATTTCCAAACACATCAATAACATTTCGCGGAAGCTTACGTGGCATTGCGACTCGGAGCCCGTGGCCATCGGGTTCCATGTCGCACTCAACCCGTCAGCATAAAGCTGTCATAGCATAATCATACTCAGACTGGAACAAAACATGATATCTAAATATACAGAGCTGACGGTGATAGGCTTATCATTACCCAAGCATATTCAAGTTATAATTTAACAAGTGCATTAATTACAATCCCAAAAGAAAAGGCTAACAAAAGCCTTACAAAATAACAAGCTAAGAACAAATACTACCCATGTGTGTAACGTATCTCCAGAGTCAAGCGCGACGTCTGTATGACATCACTGAAACAACAACCTGCAAAACTCGTGGCTCTATAGCCATCTGCACACGTACTAGCTTAAGACGAGAACCTGCTACCTAAGGCACCAAACAAACAAGGTCAGACATGACGGTCTGGCAGGTGATCAATTTAAGCATGAGTATGAATAATTTAAAATTTATAAGAAACCATATACTGAATTTAAAACTGTTTACAAATCTTGAAACGATGCTTGAACGATATACACTTCAAGAAAACAAAAGTCCATGAACGAGATATGAGGCAAAACTAGCATGAGTACATGTGGTCTAGCGTTTAAAACCATTTAATAAATTTTCAAATAGTACATGAACAAAAAGTAAGACAAAGCTAGCATGATTACGAGAAAACATCATGATTCGTAAATCCACATTGAGCTCATCCTTTCTCCGTCATACATGATGACAAGAGCAAGCAAAGACAAAGCAAGACAAACGAAACGAAACGAAAGCCTGAGCCACACAAGGTGGGTGGGAAAACCGGCCGCAGAACCGGAACAAAACAAAAATGTGTATAAATACATGACTTATCTGTAGATAGTCCTTATGTTTAAGGACCCCCTAACTAGTGGATCAGACTGAGAGGGCAGTCCAAGCTCAGTGGTATTCAACGGAATTCATGAATGCACAAAACTAATGGAGACTCGCCGTTTGAGGCCCGTGGTTGACACGCTACGCCCCGTGGTTAAGGGTGCCGCCCGGACCAAGTTCTCATATTTGAATGCTCAAAACTAATGGAGACTCGCCGTTTGAGGCCCGTGGTTGACACGCTACGCCCCGTGGTTAAGGGTGCCGCCCGGACCAAGTTCTCATATTTCCTTCATCGACCACACGGGGTGGATGGTGCACGCAAGACAAAACAAGGTAGCATAAGCTATAAGCATGTCAAAGCATAATAAGTAGTCCCCTTTTTGGGTTCTTTGAAACAAAGCTGATACTTGTAACTCAAAACAAGTGCAAAGCAATACCAGAAACAAAACTGATACTTGCAAGTCAAAACAAGTGCAAAACAATACCCGAACGAAACCAATGCTTGTAAGTCAAAGCAAGTGCGAAACAATACCCGAACGAAACCAATACTTGTAAGTCAAAACAAGTGCAAAACGATATCCAAGACAAAACCAATGCTTATAAGTCAAAACAAGTACAAAACGAGATCCAAGACAAAACCAATGCTTGTAAGTCAAAACAAGTACAAAATAATATTCTTCATGTCAAGACTAAGTTTCTGAAAACAGACTTTCAAGTTTATGTTAAGGCCCTTCATTCGATTCTTGTGTAATTGAAGCCCAAATGTTGGAATTAATAGCGGATTGGTGCCCCTGAAGCTAAACAACATTTTATGTTTCAATTGCACAACATCAAGCTAAAGACCCCTTAACATATTCTAGTTTTCTCTCCCATCGAAGACCCTTCAAAATTCTCCTTCTGTACACTCGGCCACCACGCGGCTACCTGGCGGCTAGCAGACCGGCTGACCGACCACTGACCGACTGTTTAGGAACAATACTACTTTTCCATTTTTCTGCACAGGTCGGCCAGTCGCCTACTGACCGACCGCGGGCCGACCACACCCTGTGCAAAACTTGGTTGTTGTTATTCTGACCGACACAGGGGCGGCTAGCTGTGGGTCAACAGTCGGTTGGCCGACTGCTGACCGCCCATCTGCGGCAGCTTCAATTCAGTTCAGATTTTTCACACCATTTCACCCATTTTACATCCTTCCATTCCTTTGTCAAATCCCTGCACATCCCTTGGGCCTCCATGCTCTCCAAGGGCCATTTCCATCAAATTTTAACAACCAACACATCTAATCATTTCACAAAATACTCCTCCATTCTTTCATCCATTTGCAAAACATTTAGGCAAGACAAAAGCCACTTCAATTGAATGAAAACCATCAAGATAAACCGCTAGCATATGCATTTCAAACTAAACAAAAATTCAAACCATAACACATATTCGAAACAATACATTGCTCAAATTAGAATGGAAAAAGAATCAAACCATGGAAGCTAAAACATTCAAACATTGCATGCAAAAGAAGAGCTAAGTTGATCACTTGCCTTTGTCTATAGCACTCCAAGATTAGTCAGAAACCTCACCAATTAGACACAAGCACACCTATGAAACAAAGACCCCCAAAACATACTCAAAAAGTGGCTCAAAATTAGGAATCTAGGAAAGAGTTAGAGTTAGAGCTTGCATGTTGAAATCAAGGCTCCCTAGGGGCTACCCTACCTCATATAAAGAAATGAAAGGGAGGTCTTACCTGTAGCATCTCCAACCAGCAAGGAACAGCTCAAACAAAGGGCTGTCCAGCTGCTCCTCACACGAAAATGGGGTCTAGGGAGAGCTTGGAATGTGGGGAACACAATGGCGAAATCGGATTTTCAAACGGTGATGAATCATGGTTGATTTGGTGGAGGGAGAAGCAAGGAAGGAGAGGAATCACATGAAAATGGGGTCTAGGGAGAGCTTGGAATGTGCGGAACACAATGGCGAAATCGGATTTTCAAACGGTGATGAATCATGGTTGATTTGGTGGAGGGAGAAGCAAGGAAGGAGAGGAATAGGGCTCAGCTGGGAGCCCCTGCAACTCACTCTCGTTGGGGAAGAGAATGGAGAGAAGAGATGGAAGGTGGGGCTTATATAAATTGATAATTATGGGGCCCATAACTTAAAACTCTTCATGGACTTAGAACTGGGCTTTCTGGGCCTCGGATGAAATCAACGAAGAAGACTAAAATGATCCTTATAAAATTTAGTTTTCAAAAGTATATTTTTGGCATGGTTCTGAAATTTCGAAATCTGGGCTCAGATTTAAATGTGAAAAGACTTTTTTGCCCCTCGGGCTGAAAAACTGATTTTCTGAGTTTCGAATGGGGTAGGTCTAAACACAAAAGTGGTTGGATCTGATTTGACCTATCAAAAGAAACCAAAATCGTAATTTTTCAGAATCAAGAACAATCCCCCACGCTGACACGTACAGCCCAAGGCATCCCCGGGCTGTCAGACCGGGTCCAACCACTCTCAAAATTCCCCAAAGCTATGGAAAACCATTCTAAACCACAATCTAACTCAATTAGGCTCAAATCTTACTTAGAAAATTAAACCAAGGCTAAAAACACACTAATCCCGAAAATTAGGGGTCGGGGTCTTACATTTATGGGCCTACCGGACTACCGTTCGAGGACCAACCCATAGCACACCATTCTCCTTGGTCTATGGATGTGAAGCAGTTGTCCCCCTAGAGGTACAAATTTCTTCTTTAAGGGTATCTCTACAAAATGAAATGACGCAAGAAAGCAACGTCAAATTGAGACTCCAAGAACTGGATAATCTCGATGAAAGACGACTCGAAGCTCTACAAAGCGCTGAGCTTTACCAAGCACGCATGGCATCATCTTTTGACAAAAGGGTCAGGCAACGCGCCCACAAAAAGGGTGACTTGGTTCTTGCGGTGAAAAGGCCAATGGTTTTTGCCCACAAATCCAAAGGCAAATTCGAACCAAAATGGGAGGGACCCTTCGTCATCGACAAAGTCTTCTCCAATGGCGCATATGCTCTTCTAAACATGGAAGGTGACAGATGTATGCTGCCCATCAATGGCAAGTTCTTAAAGCGGTACTACCCTTGAAGACTTCCTACATCGAGTCAGAGTGATGCCTGCATGGCCAAAGCTTATTCCTAGGTACTTGCTCGTCAAACCCAGCCCTTTTAGAGTTTTCATCCCTATGTTGAAATTTCTAAAAAGCCAAAAAAACAATGCTTACTTTCAATGTTTCATTGTTCAAAAAAAAAAAAAAACAAAACAAAATCAAACCCAAAATCCAAGTTTCGGAGCCTCTCTTCCCTAACTTGACCAAAACTTTCAATCCTTGAACCCAAAATTCGTGGTTTGAAACAAAAATCAGGACTTAGGAATTTCCACCCTAGTCCACCCTGACTTTTACCACCAAAGATGGTTTTTAGTCAAAATTTACGACCCTCGTGTCTTTAAACAAAAAAATGGTTTTTCAAAAAAAAAAAAAAAAAACCGTGGGGAAGCGACGTTTAGTTGATACTCACACAAAACCCAAAAATCGGAAGGATGCGAACCCCATTCGATACTTCCAAAACCTAAAAATCGTAAGAAAGCGACACCTCGTCGATACTTGCAAAATCTCAAAAAAAAATCATGGAGACACAACGTTTCAGTTGATATCCACAACCCAAATTTCAAAACAAAAAACAAAGGTTCGAAAAAACCTCAAATTTCAAAAATCGTGGGGAGGCGACATTCCATCGATACCCACAAAACCAAATTTTTGAGAAAAAAGCAAGGAGGCGACATTCAATCGATACTTGCACCCAAATCCGCGAGGAAGCGAGATTCCATCGATACTCGCAACCGAATGAGCAAGGAAGCGACATTCCATCGATACTTGCAATACCATTCAGCAGGGAGGCGATTCTTAGTCGATACTTGCATTTTTGAAAACCAAAAACCTGGCTTTCAAGCCAAAAACCCGACTTTCACGCCAAAACCCGGTTTTTATGCAAAAAACCAGGCTTTCATGCCAAAAACCAAAATCTGGCTTCCATGCCAACAAAACAAAAACCTGGCTTTCATGCCAAAAATCAAAAAAATCTGGCTTCCATGCCAACAAAACAAAACTTGGTTTTCAAAAAACTTGGTTTCTATGCCACAAAATCTGGCTTTCACTCCAAACAAACAAAAATCGGCTTCCATGCCACAAAACAAAATTTGGCTCCCATGCCACAAAATCTTTGGCTTCCATGCCACAAAACCAAAACTTGGCTTTCACACCACAAAAATTGGCTCTCATGCCAAAAACCGGCTTCCATGCCACAAAACAAAAACTTGGCTTTCACGCCACAAAAAATCGGCTCTCATGCCAAAAACCGGCTTTCATGCCAAACAAAGTACTTTCACGCCATCCAAAATTCGGCCTTCAAGCCATCTCAAAAATCAGGCTTTTTGCCAGAAAATTTGGCTTTCATGCCTAAAAACAACCATTTGACAAAAGATTTTCACAAAATGACAACCTTTTGATCAAATTTTCAAACAAACCATTCCCATTCAATTTTTGCTTATGTTTTCATCAAAAGTGAACTGAAGTGAAATATGGGGATACAAAAAAAGAAGTGCCAAAAATGTTTATACATGGAGGTACCAAAAGAAAAGAAGAAAAAGTTTGTTACAAATCAGGAGGCTAGTCCGACATGGTCTTCAGCCATAGGCTTAACTCCTCAAGCAAACACTTGCCCTTAGCCTCCAAAGCTTCCAGGCCGCGTTTCTTCAGAATCTTCCCATAAAAAGCAGTAGGCCGTCGTGATCCATCCTCGGCACGAGGAAGCTCTTCCCAGAGAATCTGCCATTGTTCATATTCTTCAGTCTTCCTCCGGAGATTGCTTTCGACCTCCTCAACTTGGCGAATGAGAGTCCTCTCCCTATCGCGAGCTTGTAAAGTGGCAGTCCACTTGGCAGCGGCTTGTTCTTCCAATAGCTCAAGGCGCTGTTTGGCTTCGGTGACCTCCCTATCAAGGCGGTGCTGGTCTTGTGTCAGCTCAATAATAGCCAACTCGGTGACGTTCCTCTCCCGAACGAGCTGCTTCCGAGTCCGCGAGATCTCATTCAAATCAGATTTGACCTCGCTGGAAGGCTTAAAAAACATCTCGTTGAAGAAATCATCATTCAGAAAGCTCTTGGTCTCAGTTCACTTGTTGCCTAGAGCGATGACTTCATCAACAAAAGCCTTGGCATCTGTAATGTCCAGACCGACCTCTTCGCTATCGGCAAGAATGTCCTGCACATGCTTCACCATGCCAAAACCAGCCTCCAAATGGCCAGAAGAAAGAGTCTCGACCCATGAGCTCAAGACTCTCTTCAACACCTTCCTCGCAAACTGACGGGATGGCTCAAATGAAGACTCGCCATGCTCCGTTGGTCGACTACCCGTGTCAGGCACCGTTGGAAGAGTAATCAAGAAGATCTTTCCAATCGGAGCCGCTGGGGAAGGAATATCAGTTGGCGGACTCGCCTCTGCCTCATCAAAATTGGTGGAAGAAGCCCCTACTCCTGGATCGGTCACAGGTACCCCCTGCTCTGGTTCTGAAAAAGATAGAGGAACTTCTTCTGTCACCTCACAACCTGCCAATGAAAAATAAAAAGGATATGAATATGATCTTGTCAAAAATCAAAATATCAAGATTATCATTACAAAGTACCTTCTTCGACGACTGGTGGAATGCTTTCTGCCTCCATGAGCTCATCCGAAATATCATCAAAAGTTGTGTCCATAGATGGCTCAAAGTCGTCGGAATCCTCTGGCAAGTCAGCTGGCAAAAAAAATATATATATATGTTAGCAAGTGGCGGTAAAAAAAAAAAAAAAACAGAAAAAAAAATCATACCAAGAGGAGATTCTGGATCTACTTCAGAATCTCTGGGTTCATCCTCAGATGCCACGATAGGATCTGTCACCGCCTCATCAGTCGGAACCTCGGGCATCATCGAACCATCATCTTCTGCCAAAAGAAAGAAAGCAGTAGATCAAAATAAAAGCTCTCATGAAAGAAAAGAAACGGAAAGAGAAAAGGGAAAAGCATACCATCATCAATGGTCTCTTCCCCACAGCTTCTCTTTTCTGGAGGCTCGTCATCATCCCTTGATGCCTCCTCAACAATGGTTGAAGGAATTTCCAGATCAGGAGAGCTTTCGTGCCGCCTCTGACTTCGGCGGTGTCCCCTTCTCCTCTTGCCCCTACGGGACGAACTGCTGGAAGCACCCTCCCCACCATCAAAATCAGGCCTCTCGCCAGAATCCTCACTGGACAGTCTGCTCTTGCTAGTAGACTCCGTGGAAGCCTTTGCTCGCTCGGCTTGTATCCAAGTAGCAACCTCAGCCTCCTCCTTAGCAAGCTGTTCCAAGACCTCACTAGGTATCTCTTGTGCATCTCCCAGTCTGATGACGTCCTGTTCTTCGAGAAAACCTGTTCTGTGCCTTTCTCCAGAAAGAAAAGCCAGAACTTCTTTTCGGCGGACGCTGTCTCCCAAGGCCCTTCCCGGAAGACTGCTTTACATAAAGCTCTTTCTTGGAAAGCCCCCGGTACGCTGAAAAGCTCTCCACAAACCATTTTGTGAAGCCAGCAGTTTGGAAAGTAGGTAACTCAGGATAAGAAATCAGGGCAGTAGTGTCTTCCAAGCTATAAAAGGCCCATGCATTTCTCCCGTCCTGCAGACCTCCAAAACGCTTCACCTTGCTCGAAGGCGCTCCAACAACGCCTTGAGAGAAGCCCAACTGCATGGCAAAACGCGAGGGAACATACGGCTGGATGTTGACAAAATGACGTCTGCGGTACACCATCGTGCCGACACGTATGTTAAAAAGCCAACTCCTCTCTGCATTTGTCAAAGAATAGTGTCTCCCAGACCCTGCCCTGGTGGAATCACGGGAGACACCAAAATCAAAAGCCTTCTTCCTCAAACCCGGAGAAAGCTTCACAGAAGATTGCCCCATCTCGACGTCCCAGAATCGTCGGATCCTCAAGCGTGCAGATAAAAGAGATTCGGAAACAGGCTTCCCTCTAGCCAACCGAATCATAAATGGGTCATCGTCCTGAGCAGCACCCAATCGGTGGAAACTGGGACAGTGGTATATATACCACGAATAGAAAATGTGGGCAGAAAATACCTTATTCATCGGAAGCCCAAGCCGAACCAGGAAAGCAGCAGCCTGCAGTTCGGTACACAAATAGGAGTAAAGAACAGGCACCAAAGCAAGCCGCTCTCCAAACGCCATCTGACAAGCCGGAAAAATGCAATGCGGCCTGATGTGCGTTCCATCTCCTCCAGCAAAAACAGCCTCACCCGGCCAATAAGTGAGGTAGACAGTGAGATCTCTCCTCAGCACAATGTCAGAATGAATGGCGTCTGTGCTTGAGAAGAATACCCTCAAATTCTCTCGCATGACGGAGATCTTCTTCGAATCTGGGTTCTTAGCCCTAGCTTCCTGGGTCGTACTCTCAGAAGACTCCCCGCTGTCAAAGAAGTTGGAAGACAAAAAGCTACCGCTCCTCCAACTGCTACACCGGACTTTCGAGCCCTCCTTCTTCTTCAAAAAATCATAGAAGGAGACGAGCTGAAAGTACAAAAGCCTGAACTCCTCAGACTGCTCCTCAAGGACGCTGTCGATAGGCATAAACTCCTCATAGAGATTGCCGAGGATAGGCAGCCCAGTGATGGCACTCAGTTCCTTTAAAGAAAAACCAATCTCACCATTCGTGACAACGAAGGTGTTGGTTTGTGGAAGGAACGACTCCGACATGGCCATAAAAGCCTCATCGGAGAAAACCACGGTTTGCCGAAAAGCGCAAACCGCATAAAAAATCTCGGCCTCCTTCAGAATGGCACCGCCAACCCGCAGGATGTGATCAGTCCATGACTCTCAGCTCGAGTCAGCACTGAAACGGCCACGAAGTCGAAAATGCTTCACCCAATTGCTGCCATCGCCCTTGAAAATGCCAAGGCCCACCGGTCTCAAATCGACCGAAGAATGGTCTGAACCTTGGTAGCCGCTGGCCGGCATCAAAATGTCCATACGGGCAGGCGACTTCTCTGCAAAACCAGAAGGGCCGCCAATAAAAACCCCGGTCTTGATCACGTTCGTCCTCTTCACCCAGCTTGGAGGATCTTCCCTCTTCGAGCATGTGGAGGAAAGGCTCATGATCGAGATTGTCCGATCGAAGGACGACCGGGTAGAAACAGTTTTCTTCTCACTATCAACTGTGAAAGAAAATTGAAAACATCTCCTTTGGTATGTTGAATCGTCGGGGACGGCATCACCAAAAAAGAAGGTAGGCTTGGGCATAATGCTCTGATCTTCTGTGACCCAGGGACGGTTGCTTACCATAATTTTATAATACTCCTCATCCTTGAGGGCAATCAAACGTTGCCTCATCTCATCTCGGTTGAGCGAGTCACACTCTTCCAAGTTCCCTTCAACATACTGAACCTCCTCCCAGGCTTGCTGTACGGCCGCATTAGAGGATCTGGTAGAACGGCGAGGGGCATCAGTGACCAGCTCCTTACCCTTGTTCGTTCTGGAGGAACTACCTGCAAAGGATGGAAAAAAAAATCAATCATTAAAATGATAGAATTTTGCTAAAAAAAATCTAGCGAAATTTTGGCATGATTCTGGGGCAATTCCGAATAAAAGGAAAACACCCCGAAAGAAACATGAGCTTGAAGATGGGCTCAACATCGCTGTAAGCCCATAATCATGGAAAATTCTCTAAGAAGGCTCAAACTCAAACATTGCTGCACGATCAAGCCAAAGCTTCTCAAATATCCGCAAGATCGGAAAAGGGCTCAACATTGGTGCGAGCTCCAGAATCCAAAACTTGCAAAGCTCCTCAGAAAATCCCCGCAAGACCAAGAAAGGGCTCAACATTGCTGCGAGCTCCAAATCCCAAGACTTGCGAAAAGATTTCCAGGTGTGCACTATCATATTTCCAATTCCATTTTCTAAAAAAAAAAATGCATAGAAGGAAAGTTGTCATACATGCACATCTCAGAATCCAAAAAAAAAAGAAGAGAAAATCTCTTTTCAAAAAAAAAAGGAAAGAAAAATTTATTTTTTGCCCACATGCCACGTGGCCATACGGCCATGACCGTGTGGTCTTGTCCGTACAACCACAAAAAAAAAAAAAAAAAAACAGAGAGATTAAAAAAAAGAAAAAAAGAACACACGGTAAAAAAAAAAGAAACCGTGAGAAAATAAAAAAAAAGAGAAAGAAGAGCCACGGTAAAAAAAAAAAAACAGAGAGAGAAAACCGTGCAAGAAAAAGAAAAAAAAAGAAGAAAAAAAAACGTGTAAAAAAGAAAGATGCACGTGAAAAAGAAAAAAAAAGAAGAGAAAGAAAAAAGAAAAGAAAAGAAAAGGAAAGAATGAAAACCTTTTTCTATTCCTACATGGGGTTTCTTAAGAAAAAGAAGAAACTTACTTGAAGCCATTGATGGAGAAGAAGAAGAAAAAGCTTGAAGATCCTTGAAGAAGAAGAATTCTTGATCTTGGAGCACTCTTGAAGGTTCTTGCAAAAAGAGAGCAATAGCAACAAGAGATCCAATCCCCTTGCTTTTATAGAAGAAAGCAAACCAAAAGAGGAAAGGAGGAGAAAAGAAAGGAGGTAAGTGCTACAAATTAGCAAACTTCCTAAAAGAAAGGAATTATTGGATATTCTTTCCCAATGAGGAGATCTTTTGAGAAATTCTCTCCAAAAAGAGAGGGATTATGAGAAACTTTCTCCCAAAGAAAGATACTTTGAGAAAATCTCTCCCAAAATCAAAGAAACTTGAGAGATTCTCTCTAAGTAAGAATATTTTTAGATATTCTCTACCAAAAAGAGATATTTTAGATATTCTTAACAAAAATGACACCACATGAGATCTAAGCCATTTTTAAAGCTTAAGGTCCCATGGGTTAGCCCACGCGAGCCAGGTTTGACCACCTAGGCACTAAAAGTGGCTTTTAGTCAAAATTCCTCCTACCAAGAGCATACAAAAATGGTTCCATGCCTCCTTTGAGTTGATTGGACCATACAAAAAATCCAAGCCTCATGAGTTTCCAAAAATCCAAACCATCCCACCTCATAAACCAAATTAAGCCAAAACCTTGAAATTGACATTCCACAAAAACCCAAACCACTCCAACGGACCCAAAGTTGTCCCAAAGAGTGACAAAAATCCAAACCATGGTCTCCTAACTCGCCACATACAGCTTGTTGGGTCACAAGGCCAAAACCAAAACCAAATCCCGGTCCCCTAACTTGCCACATACAGCTTGTTAGGTTACAAGACCAAAATCAAAATTCAAAACCCGACCCCCTAACCTAACACATACAGCTTGTTAGGTCACAAGGTCAAAAACCAAAAACCTTCTTGACCGCCTGATGCGTAACACAAAGCCTTTAGGTTCACAAGGTCAAAAAGAAAATCCAAAACCCAAAAACCCAACCCAAATGTCATTTTCAAAATTTTTCCTTGAGATGGTACGTGATGTCTCTCACTGCCATAAAATTCCCTTGGAAACTCAAAAGGCTACACTATCAAGAAAAATGCTCAGAGACTCTTGGTCAAGTCAGAAGTTCTCCTTCAAAGTTTTCTTCAATGCACATCGACGGCAAAGGGTATCCAATTTGTCGCTGTACCTCGAGGGGGCATTTGTTGACACCAAAAATGTCACTTTGCCTCATCAACATCAAAAGCTATATGGAGCCGCATCCTACTACAAACAGGCAAAGCCGCTTCAAGCATTAGATCTTGACAGAACCAAACAAAAACTACAAGATCTTTCAAAGTAGCCAAAAGAAGGGTACACATGAAGTCTCGGGCCATTTCGACACCATCTGGCCTAACTTCAATCCTCTAACAGCTGAGTGGGAGCTCCCGACGGCGACAGTGTCAGAAACATCAAATCTTTGATCAGAGTCTATGGATGGTCTCAAAATACCTCCAAAAGGCTCCATGTCGAATTTCAAGTCAAACTGACACCGTTTGGCCCTCCATCAACTCTTGAACGGCGAAATCAAGCCTACCGGCGGCGAAGCTCCCCGGGACCATGGCACCCAAATCGGAGCCAAGTGATTATCTCAAAATGACTCCAATAGGCTCCCCATCAAATTTCAGGTCAATCGGACATCGGATGACTGTACATCAAAGCTCGACATCTTCCGCACGGTGAAATCAAGTCAAGCACCGACGGGACTCCAAATGGCTTCAAAACTCAAATAAAAGCCCATGGTTGGTCCTATCTAATGCCCAAGAAGCATCACCTCAAATTTCAGGTCATTCCGACATCGTTTGACCCAGTTTCAACTCTTGGCGGAAAATCGGCTATAGAGTCTTCGGCTTTTCCAAAAAATAGGAAACTTTGTGCTCTGATTTGCACAGCCTTTCGATGGGTTTTCTTCAGAGGAATGAAGCCAATAAATGAGGAGAAATGTCAAAGAAAAATAAAAGAGAAAATAGAAGCGAAAAAGCCCGAGAAACGACCAAGAAACGGCGACTGGAAGGCAATCGAAAAGTGGACCAAAGTCCAAGGTCGCCAGCCCCATGGTCGCCGGCGACCATGGGTGCATGGTCACCGGATTTCCGCCAAAAGTGCCGTTTTCCCGTTCTTTTTCGTGTTTCGCGATGTTTGGCCCTTGCGATTTTCTTAAAATCTGATTTTTGAGGCATGATATCCGTCGATCTTCGTCAACATCACGGATCCGCCATCGAAATCATTTGATCATCATCGGACACTCCGAAACTGCCAACTGGCCGACCAAGAAAGCACACTTTCTGCCCGACCGATCAAGAAATCGACTGGACAGATGCTGCCGGCCCATTAGTGGCAACCAATGTCTGAATTTTCATCGTCATCCGACATCAAACAACGTACGGATCCATCGATGATCATTGCAAGAAGAATTCTAAAAGACGTGGCGCGGCCCGTGACTCTTCAAGCGACTCGGCAGCCAATTAATGAAGTTAAATGACCCTTTTTATGGCAGTTTATTAGGGTCATTAACTCATTATTTTGAATGGCCCAATCAGAAGCCAAGAAATGGGAGTTACAAGTCCAATTAATCATGACAATTAACCATGTAACTCCTATCATTATGGAGATTAATCATGGTAATTAATCATGAAACTCCCATCATCATGGAGATTAAATGCCCATATTCTCCATCGGCCAATCAAAATCCAAGAAAAAGGAGTTACAATATAAAGAATTAAATCTTGTAACTCCTCCCATCATGGAGCATTAATACCATTAATGCCCATAAAACCCTCCTAATGGCCACCAAAAGCCTATAAATAGGCGGTCATTCCAAGGAAAAAGGGTCCAGAAAAATCATCTGAAGTGGTCCTGAAAAATCCCCAAAAAATTGCTAAAAACTCTCGGAGAAATCTCTGCACAAAGAAGCTCAGCTACTCTGAAGAAACTCTGTTGCAAGAAAACGCCACAAGGTGATCAAAGTCCCTTGGGGGGCCACCCCCCCAAGATCTCCTCTCTTCTTCTACCCAACATGGCCTAGATGTGGCTTTTCAGCCCATCTACTTGGTTTTTTATTGGATATAAGACCTTCCCTTGGTCTTTGTCCTCTAAAAATCTGAGGTCCAAGCCAAGCCAAGTGAATCAAAGCATTAAGTGTTCTCATCTGAAGGACGATGGCGGAGCGCATACATGACTCGCGACCGTCGATCTGAACAAGTCCCCACGATCTCTTGAGAAGTCAGATTCCTTTTCTTACTTTTCTGTTGTATTGTGAATTTTTTTAAAAGAGACATAAAAATCACATTTCTTGTCTTTACATTTTGATGAGATTTATAAATTGCCTTCTACGGCACGAAATCGCCTATCATGGCAAAACCGCCTTTCACGGCAAACAAATGAAAATCGCCTTTCACGACATTAAAAATTTTTGTCTCTTTCTTTAAAATATATGTGCAATGGAAAGTTAGAAAAAAGTTGATTTCCTTTTCTACTTGTGAAGGTGAATCTCCGGATCACCATTTCAAATTCCAAGTAGAATAGAAAATCTGGCATACCCGTACAAAAAAATGTTGATGCTTGCTCTTTTTTTTCTCTTCACCTCGCCACACCCCGGCGGACGCGGGACGGAGGAAGGCAAGAAAGAAAAAGACGGGTCCATCAGTACTCGACTTCTCCCTGAGATGGTAGCAGGCAGATTCTAAAAACAAAAAAAACAGAGAGAAGAAAAGAAAGAGAGAATAAAGAATGGAAAATGAAAACCACATACCTGAATCTCTCTCTCCTCCCTTTTCTCCTCAATGTACTCGGCTTCTCCCTGAGATGGTAGCAGGCAGATTCTAAAAAAAAAAAAACAGAGAAGAGAAAAGAAAGAGAATAGAAAGAATGGAAAATGGAAAGAGAGTAAAAACACATACTTGAATCTTTCTCTCCTCCCTTTTCTCCTCAGCCCAATCGGCCTCCACCTGAAATGGCAAAAACGGATTCTAAAAAAAAAAAAAAAAAAAAAAACAGAGAGAAGAGAAAAGAAAGAGAATAAAAATAAAATGGAAAGAGGATGAAAAAACATACCTGGATTCCTCTTTCCTCCCTCTTTTCCACTGTTGCCCAATCGGCCTCCACCTGAAACAACCATAACAACCGTGAAAAAAAAAAATAAAAAGAAGAAAGAAAAAAAAAAAAGAGGGGTCGAAACCCACTCACCTGGGCAACAGCAGACAGCCACGCGCTGCTGCCCTTCCTTTCCTCCTCTCCTCCTTCTCCACTCAGCTCTCACTGCTCGTTTTTTCCACTGCTGCCCACTGAGACTCCACCTGAAACAACCACAACAGCAATGAAAAAAAAATAGAAAGAAGAGAAACAAAAAAGAAGTCGAAACCCACTTACCTGGGCGACGGCAGACCCACAAGATGCTGCTCTTCCTTTCCTCCTTTCCTCTTTCTCCATTTAGCTCCTTGATCACTCTACCCTGCGCCTCACCTAAAGCAAGAACCCAAAGAAAGAAACGAAAGAAAAGAAGAGAGGGAAAGAAAGAATAAAAAATGAAAAGAGGGGGAAAGATTGGGGCATCAAAAGCCCCAACCATTGTGACCTAGCGCCCAGCCCTGGGCGTTGGCCCAGCACCATCACATGGTGGGGCCGTCCTTCAAGGGGACCCACCTAAAACTTGTGCCTGTTCCTCTCGCCCAAGAGTTCTGAAAAAAAAAAGAAAAAAAAAAAAAAAAGAAAAAGAAAAGAGAGAGATCAAACCTGACATTAAATTAGACATCAATGGAGATGAAGTTAAGACATAACCCACTCTCGGGTTAGGCTAAAAATCAATCTTTATTAATGACTATGATCCAGTCTTAACAAAATTGGACTCATTGAATCTCATAACTCATCATTAACCTCATCATAATAAATGTCATCATCATTCAATACTAAACATCCCCACATAAAAAAAAAATAAAAAAAGAAAGAAAAAGAAAATAAAGTCTAAATCAACTTTTATTAAACTCCAATAAGAGTCTTAAAACAATAACTATAGCAAATAATTGAATCGACTGAATCCTAAACATGAACTAAAACAGAGGTCACAACCTTTGCCCCTAATACCCTAGGTGGAGCTTATAACTAACTAAGATGGTCCTAATGACCTGACCTCTTATTAAAAGAAGATCCTAGCCTAAGATAGAAAAACTTTTAGTGAGTCCCCTAGGATGGATGGACCATCCCGTTGAAAGTAGGAAAGTGCGCCATCTGTGCCTCCATTTCGACGATATGAGCTTCGAGTTGCCCTTGCACTTCTCTCAAGTTATCCGGTGGATTCCTCAAGACACCGTAAATATCCCGAACTCGCTGGAAGTCATTTAGATAAGCCATGTATACCGGATGAATAAGCGTCGAGAGGCTAGTGTTTTGCATCTCGAAGTACTTCCTGTAGCGCCTAGGAACAGATGATTCAGCTTCGTGAGGGCAAGACATGACCATGAGTTCCAGTTGATCCATCCGCCTGTGTAGGGTGTTAAAGTCATCAATAGGAGCTCGTTCGTTGGTAGACTTCATAGCCTCCCAAACTTCAAACATTCCCCTGACATCCAACATGCTCCATAAGAGAGATTGGAGCACGCTGCTGACAAAAGATGACAAGTCTTCCAGAAGCCCATCATAACCATTCAGCCTATTTAGAGCAGTCCTGCCCACAATACACAAATCCCCATACAACCTACAGATACCTTTGTACTTCATAGCTAGTAAATCATACCTGCTGCGCCTAATCTCCACAATGCGCTTGTCCATAGTTTCTTTAAACTGGAAAACACAGTCATAGGTAACAGGTAGGGAGGATTCATGCTTGAGGTAGAATTATGCCCGTTCCTTAGAGTCATAATACCCTATTTTGTCAGCTCCAGGGGACCAATATTCATCCCCTGGCGAGTAGGGCTTGCAAGCGGAAGAACCCTCAACACCATCAACAACGAATGAGAAGATCGGAGAGCTGGCCATTGGAATAAGAAAAGTCCTGTAGGCATATGCACAAGGCTTTAGAAACCCTTTACAAAATAAAAGCAACCCAGAAAAGTTCATAATTAGAGGAAATCCAAAACAACATAAAAAAAAAAGAGGGTCACTTAGGCGCCCCAGGGGTGGCGCCCAGGTCTGTTTTGAGGAACTCACCGCAAAAGGTACGGGTTTAGACATGATAATTTTATTAGGCCTTCTCAAATCCGTGGGAGATATTTCCAGAGATACTGCTAGGCTGTCCTAAATCCTCTCGAGAGCCAAGAAGTCCAAGCTACATGCCCATACAATACAACATCTTAACACACGAAAAAAAAAAAGAAAAAAAAACAGAGAGTCAGCTAGGCACCACAGGGGTAGCGCCCACCCCAGCCTTGAAATATCTCTCATAAGGACATCATTATTTCACCAAGTTAAAGACTTTAGTGTCCCTGAGTCATGTTTTCATAACATACTATGAAGCCGAAGAGAACCAGAATATGAAAAGATGCCCCAAAATTTGGGTTCACAAGCCCTTAGTGCGAATCGAAAAGATAGGCACCACCAGGGTGGCGCCTAGCCTTCTCTGCTGGTGTTTTTCAACTAGGGCACCCCAAATCTGACCATGACAGACTCGCCTATGCCATAAAACAGCCTTGATGAATTAAATAAAGAAAACGTGGGACAAGACATCACCACAACCAAAACAAAAGCCAACATGTACCCAAGAGCATAAAACTAAAATCAAATTCAAATCGAAGATTGTGCATGTGCATGACGATAACTACAAATTGAGAGAAACAACAAGCTGAACATAATCTTAAAATATCAGATGTAAAATCACCAAACACAAAAAGAAACAAAAAGGCCAACACATAATCAAAAGGATTTAAAAAAAAAAATGATCAACCACATAACCCAAAGAGGATAAAAGCGAATAAAAAAAAAAGAACATACAAAACAAATAAAAAAGGATGCTTTAATCTGAAATCATATATCAAGTTGATCAACCAAAAAAAAAAAAGAAATCATACAATTAGAAGTGTATACATGAGACATGCCATTCATCTTAAAAAGAAAAGGAGAAGAGAAAACTTACTTGGGAGCAAGGAAAAGCTTGAGAGTTATGAAATTCGAAGTCTAAAAGAGTAGGAGTTGTGGGAAATTTGTGGCCTTGATCCACTTATATAGATTAGAGTCGGAACCCCATGAGAATTTTAAAAGAACACGAATAGCAGCTTGGGCGCCACTCCCTGGGCTCCCAGGTCACCCGTTCTCCCTAAAACCCGAGCTTCTCTTTGATAGGGACTCTAAGTGCTGAACATGCAATGCCACGTAGGCGCCACACCCCGGGCGCCCAGATCATCTATTCTCTAAAGGTCAAACTTGTACTCCGACGAGGACTCTTGGTACGATGGCTGAACACGAATCCTACTTCGAGACTAACTCAAAATGCAGTCTAGGCGCCACCCCTTTGGCGCCCAGGTCACACATTGCCTAAAACCCGAATCCTACTTCAAGACTAACTCAAAATGCAGTCTGGGCGCCACCCCTTGGGCGCCCAGGTCACACATTGCCTTGAATTCGAATTCTACTTCGAAACCAACATGAAATGCAACCTACTTCCTTGAAGTTAAAACTACATTCTAAAACAGACTAGGACTGCATCTTGGGCACCACTTCTTGGACGTTTAGGTGACTTGTCTTCCAAATCCACCATTCTACTTCGAGACGAACTTTTTCTATGCAATCTGCCTAGGCGCCATCCCCTGGGCGTCCAAGCTGTCTGGTTTTGTAATCCTCGAACCAAAGCCTAAACAAGCTGGGCACCACCCCTGTGGCGCCTATCTGTCACCTTAGAGAATCAAAGGCCTCCTTGAGCCAAATTGTCCTAGAATTCTGAAAAGTTGAGCCCGAACAAGAATTGATGATGATCGATGATTAAAAATAATAATGATAATATAAATAAAAAAAAAAGAGAAAGAAAAAAAAAAACAAAACAAAAACAAAGGAGAAAAATAAAATAAATAAATAAATAAATAAATAAATAAATAAATAACCAAAAAAAATAATAATAATAAGAGAGAGAAAGGAAGGCACAGAGAAATGGCACACATTGTCAAATCGAACATTGTCCCATCACATAAGATCCTGTCACAGGCACATTAGTCCTATCACGCATACATCTGATATTGTGCATTGCATCCCCTGTCCTCTCCATCAATGAAATTTGAACTACAGAGCACTAACAATGAGAAGTGAAGAGTCTTTTAGTGTCTGTCCAATACAGATTCCCAAAACAAAAATGAAGACACCAAAGGTGAAGGACATTCAAGTACACTAATGGAGGCAGATGACTCAAACTTCGACAAACAAATGATGAAAGGAAGTGGCAGTGGTCCCCAACATTGGACTTACGGAAAGCTCTAGAGATAAGTACCCTTAACTGTGATTTTCATGATTTTACTTCATGTCTGGAAATTGAGTCGCTGTAGGCCTCCCTTAAGCGCTTATAATCGGTATGGCAACCATAATATCGTGTTCTCACGAATTGTGCGTTCGCCTACTCAAATCTTGACGTTGGAAGATGGAAACCGTGTAACTTGAAACTTTCCATGATAAGCACCAAAAGATGATCGAATCTATCCCAGGTTCTCATTTAAGCTTGGGTGAAGACCGAGATCCCTAGAGAGTGATGGCTTTTTTCGGTGACCGTCTTCCGTTGATTTTGCTTTTTCGATGCATCCCTGAGTTTCAAAATCAAACATCTTTAACAAAAAAAAAAAATGCATCTCATTCTCATACGCACCTCACACTATTGCTTGAACTATGTTTGTAATTGCCTTCAAGATCCCCATTTTTTGCTAGTTAGTTTTAACTATGCTTTGAACATTCAACTGTGGATGAAAGTTAAAAGATGCTATATATGACCATTTGAATTAAACTTTATTGCATGAACAAGTGAAATTCTAATAGTGACTTAGCCAATCGAAAGATCGACTTCTAATTCAGACCACCGGGGCACAGTTCCCGCCATCATTTTAAAATTTCAGCAACCGAGGCACAGTTCCCAACCCGCCACGTGGCAATACCACGGGTACCGAGGCACAGATCTCGGGTTTCTAATCAAATCAGTAGGCATGTAACTTCTTCTTTTTCTTTTTCCCCCTGAATCAGGATCGATCCTAGAAAAGTGAACCTCATCTTTAGAATGAATTTGCAATTGCATACATCCATAGATGGCCACTCCCGCGAGCTCAAAAGCTCCTGTGAGTCATGAGTGGTGTGTCTACTTTCTTTGGAGCACAACTCTCCACGTGTTGCTCTCCAAAGAGGGGCATACTGTAGACACCTCATTTGGCCCCTATGATAGCCTTAAATACCTATCATATATAGCGATGCCCCCATTTCACCCATAATTGAATGATTAATGACATAATTCAGATTAATTAACGACGATGAAGATGCTTGTTGCTAATTTTAGACTTAGTTCGACGATTTCTAGAAATTCGTGAGAGAAAAGCCGAGTCGCGTCAAGATCTTGAGCCCAACCCACTACTCACACAAGGAGTGAACCATGACACCACTCAAACTCTTTCCGGACCACTTAAGACATGCTTAGGCCAATCCCTCTAAAGACCATACTTAGTTTGCCAAAATGTCACCCGATTAGCCTAAGTTAGGAACTCGAATCCATTGGTCCAGAGATCCCTTATATTTTTCAGCCCCTATTTGTCAAGACATTTAGACCATTGAATTCCTCACTTTGAGAGCTTTCCGTCGATATGTAGAACGTCCAAATCCGATAAGCGGATCAAAAGTTATGAGTCTTCGAAGTTTGCCTTAGAAAAAGTGACGAAACTCCATCTAGGCACCACCCATATAGCGCCCACCCTACTAGAATTCATCTAGGGGCCCCATGCTAGGCGCCCACATAGCTCAGGGCCACCTAGGCACCCCATGGTGGGCGCCCAGCCTCCACATTTCACTAGTTGGCCTAAAAATAGCCCGGGACCACTCAACGTAGGGACCGAACTCCGAAAATGAATAGACTCCACCTAGGCACCACCCATGTGGCGCCAACCCTACTAAGTTCCACCTAGGCACCCCATGGTGGGCGCCCACCTTAAAATTTACTTGTTTGGTTCGAGATTAGACCGGGACAACTCATACATAAGGACCAAGCATCGAAGACAAACCGAACCACCTAGGCACCACCCATGTGGCGCCCAGCCTTGAAATCCATCTGGGCACCACCCATGTGGCGCCCAGCCTATTAAGTGCTAATGTAGGTCCCCCCCAGCTGAAGATACATCCATTCAATCTCGACTCCAAATGGGACCAAAGTCCAAAAAGCGAAACACAAATCATCTGGGCGCCACCCTGTGGGCGCCCAGACTATGCGGGCCATGTGGGCGCCACCCCATGGGCGCCCATCTTTTCACAAACCCTAATTCACCCCAAAATAACTTAAGCCACCTAGGGGCGCGTGAGACCTTCTAGAAACGCGAATTAATGAAGCCGTAGCCCTTCTAAACTCGTCCCAAACCTATATAACCCGTCTTAACTTCATTTACAAGGGGAGGCTACCTAAAAACCTTAAGAAAAGAGGCAAAAAAGAGATAATAAGCAAGAAGAAGAGAGGTAGCCACCATTAGAGAGAGAACTTCAGATCTAGAGAAGAAGAAAGGGAAATAGAGGGAGAGACTTCCATATCTTCAACTAGAACTATGGGTATTTGCGAAAGCTTCGCTTTAGGAACTTGAGGAACGCGTCATATACCGGTATTCCTAGATCTCTCCTTTCTTTTTCTACATTCCATTACCATTCATGCTTAGTGTAAGACCCCGCCCCGAGAGTTTCCTTTTAGTGTTAATTAAGACGCGTTTTAGCTATAAGTGAGATTAGTGGAAATGGGTTAAATCTGGATTAGAATAGCTTTTTATAGCTTTGAATGATTTTGAGAACTCTTGTGATCTAGTGGGGCCTTTTGGGGGTTCCTTTTTATTGTGTCTTGATTAGTTTTGGGATTTATTTATTAATTCTGGAAATCTGTAATTTGCTCCGTTTAATGTATTTTATGATTCCCGACAACTTTCGTATTTGTTCCGTTTCCATTCGAGACCTCTAAACCCTACTTTGCCATTGATAGGGGTAAAACAGTCTTTTTACACAAAATCTGGACACTATTTTCAATGTCTCCGAAACTCGTAAAATATATACTTTTTGGAAAGTAGAAATTTCGACGATCAATTCTTCGTTTTTCGTCGAATCCGTCCGAAGCCCGTAGAACGATGTTTTAGCCTAATTGGATTTTTAAGTTGTGGGACCCATTGCCATTTTCTATATAAGGAGGAGTTCATTCCTTCTTCCCCCTTTTCCTGCAACTTTCCCTTCAGAGCATAGAGAGCTCCAGCCCTAGGGTTTTTCTTCTTGCTCCTTGCTTCTCCATCTCTCAATCTCTCTCAAATCTATTGCTAAAGGTAAAATGGAGGTGGTAATCTTCTTCCCCTCCATCAGAGCTTCATCTTGATACCATTTGTAGAGAGAGCCTTCCATTCCAAGCTACATTTTGAGCAAGCTTTTGCCATTAGAGGGTTTTCCATGTAAGCTCTTCTTCTCATCTCTTGGTTGTGTGTTCCTCTAGCCATGGAGGTGCTTCACCTTGATTATTGGAAGCTATCTCCATTTATTTCTTGATTTTGACATTCTAGGGTTGTAATGAATGTATTTTGGGGATTTTTGTGTAGATTGTAGATTTTGAGCTTGATAGAGGGATTAGAGCTTGACTAGCATATTTGGAGACCAAGGCAAGTGAATGAATGGATTTGATTTGAATGAGTTGTTGTTTTATTGAAAATGTGGATTTTCACTATTCCCTTAGTTTATTATGTTTCATAATGCTTTTGGAAATGTACTTATTGATATGGTTTTCTCTTAGTTAGTTTTATGAGAATGTATGCATTCATTCATTAAAGTTTATTTTGGTCATTATAAACTTCTTAAATGATATTTGTACTTGCATTGAATGAGATTTGTATCGGTAGGAGAATTAATGCATTGATGGAATGGTGGTTGGTGGAAAAGATTAAATGTTAAATGGAAGGGAATAAACCCATTTCATGTTAGGGAATGGTTGGAGTTGAGGTGAAAGGGTTTGGGAAAGAAAGAACTGAAATCTGCACCTGATGTGTAGTTCCCGCAGCTGGGCGGTCACCTTGGCGGCTAGCCGACCCAGATGCGGTTAGAAACACAGAATGCTGTGTTTTGACAGGTGAACCGCGGTCAGCCCCGCGGTCAGCTCGCGGCTAACCGCTAACCAAAAACCCTGTGACCGCCAGGTAGCCGAGATGCGCGGTTAGAAACACAGAATGCTATATTTTAGCAGGGTGAACTGCGGTCAGGCCCGCGGTCAGCAAGCTGCTAACCGCCGATCACCTCGGCGGCTAACCGCCAGCTAACCGACTAGTGACCGAATTTCACCCAGAATTCCTGACTCTTTTCTATTGTTTTCAGATATGGTATTTAAAGGTTTGGATGGGTTGTTCTAATGCCCTACTGCCTTGGAAAGACTCAGGGGATGACATAAGGAGATTGACTTAGAAAGAAACACCATTTCGGAAAGGTATTGGGACTTTTGGATTCATCAACTTGCATAAGGAAACTTGGTATGTCCTCTATCATTCTAGTACCATACTAAGGGTAATAATAGACATACAAGATCCTTATACATGTTGTTTGAATATGGATGCCCCAATATATAGTCCCTAATGGTATAAGGATTCATTGCATTGTTTTACTCAGATTATATGTATAATTACCCGATCCTGCTGGTTTTATCTCAAATTCTGATTTATACACCTGATATGTCCTGCCTGCCCCGTTTATGCATGAACAGATAATGATATGAAATGTGTGCTTACGAGCACCATGCCCCGCCTGCCCGAGTGTTTTATACTGATATAGTTTGTATATGTTTTGATTTCTCATGTAACCTATGAGTCGGCACCACTAAGCTTGGGCGTCCTTGTCAGTCTGATCAACTGACTTGGGCCTCCCCCTTGTGCTCCCGCCAGTTGCAACTTGGATCCTGTCCTGTCCCGCTACCCGGTTCCGCGGCAGTGGTCTTGTCTAGCTATATGTATATGTATATAATGTTGGTTCTCGTCACTTCGTGTGTTCGAGCCCAACGCACTGAATGTGCTCTCATCACATTAGTGATGGAGAGGATTTAGCTTTAGTGTGGTTGCCATCTAGTCAGTTCCTGTACCTTGAATACCCCACATGATTTATATTGCATCTATACTTTAAATGAACCATGCATCCTGTTTTATGACAGTTATCGTTTTAATAAGTTTTCGTTATGTCTAAGATGTGCTTTGATTTCTTTCTTGGTATTATCTATTCACCCACCTGCTAGACCGTCGTGTCTGACCCATTTTTGTGGTACTCAGGTCCAGCTCCCGTTATTGCCTTTGAGGAGGAGCCAGAGGAGGCGGTTGATGAACCGCAACGATTAGTGGAGTGGCAAGCTGACAATGTCATGTAGACATTTGGTTTAGCTTTGAGCTGCGAACATTTTGGGGAGATTATAGAATGATACATGATTTATACTTTTGGATGTACTGGCCTTTGTTGGCCATTATTTTTGGGAAATGTTAATTTAACTTGATATTTTGTTTAAACTCTAACTTCAAATTTTGGGAATGCTAATGAGATCATTGCTCACTCTGACATCATGTCATATTTGTGTATTATCAGTCTCATATAATGAGAATGGATTAAGAGTTTGATTTGCTACACGCTTCCGCACCAATGTAAATGTTCTATGAGTGTATGTGGAATCCTCACCGCGGAAACCTGTGGGAAATTAAGGAAATGTATAATCATTGTTAAGGGTAGTTCATTACCCCATCCACACCACCCGTCGCGGTCCCGGGTTCCGGTCAGGGGTCGCGACACTTAGAAACATGCTTAGGGCCATTTGAGCATCATAGATCTACATTAACTAGTGATAAAATTATTATTAGTGCATTATCATGTTAGTAATATGTTTAGGGCCATTCTAATATAGTAGATCCGCTTTGATTTCGTAGTGCTAATTGCATAGTTAGATCAGATCTCGCATTAGCATCATCATTGTCATCATTTATATTGAAAAGATCGCGAACAGCCTTTGGCAGAAAGGCTGGGCGCCTGCCCTCTCTGGAACCACCTGGGAGCCACCCACTGGGCGCCTGCCCTCTCCGGAACCACCTGGGCGCCTGCCCTCACCTGAACCACCTGGGCGCCACCCCTTGGGCGCCTACTCGTCTGAGACAGGGTCCGGGTTCTAGATCTCCGACAGTTGCATCGTTTGCTTATAGGTTTGTTAGTTGCATTGCTAGTAGTTCGAATTAAGACATTCGCATCAGTCGCTGAATATCGGAAGTTTTCTTAAAAATACTAAGATTCTTATGCATTCATTGTGTTCTGTTGAAAACCCCGACTGAACTTGTGGCGCCCAAGTGGATTTCTCCACTTTTGTGCACAACTTCCGATCTTTCGCATTTAGTTCATTTAGAAATTGCATGATAATGATATGTTTGTTTGTTTGACATGTTCTGAACTTTGAATTACCATTTTTGTCACACTTCACATCATATCATTTGAATCGCATCACCATAGAAAATCCAAAAAAAAAAAAATCATAAAACATAAAATCCCTTTTTCTCTTTCCTTACTCTCTAGTAAATTAGAGGAGAAACCAAAAACAAATTAAAAGATATCCAAAAAACCCAAAAAAAAAAAAGAATAGTCAGATAGTCTAAGTTATCGAATTTAGTGCCTAAGTAGGATAAATCTTAAGATTAATTAAAACAAGATAATTATTAAACTTAAACAACATCACATCATTAAGAGTTCTAAAACATTAAGACCCTAATTAATTCAGATTTAGAAATAATTAAGAACTTTAAAAACACAAAAACTTAAAACCCCAAAAGACAGTCATTTGGGCGCCACCCCCTGGGCGCCCATCTTTCCACAGCCACCTGGGCGCCACCCTCTGAGCGCCCTGCCTACTCATTCCCTAAGACACCCCGGTTAAAGCTTAAGTTAATTAGTTAAGACCTTAAACTAATCCGAATCAATACAGAAAAACATTTTAAACCTAGAATAAGTAAACCTTAATGAACTTAACCTCGAATTAACTCAAAAACTCAAAACCAACAAAACCCTAAAACAGTCCACCTGGGCGCCACCCCCTGGGTGCCCAGCCTGCACTGCCACCTGGGCACCCCCCTCTTGGCGCCCATCCTATCTCGTCTCTAAAGAACCCCTAATTAAAACTTATAATTAGTCATAACCCAAATTTAGTCCTAGTTAACATAACAAAACACTTTTAAATTTAAGAAACCTAAAACCTCAATCAATTTAGACTTGAACCAACCTAAAAACGCAAAAGCAACCCGAAACCACAAAACAGACACCTGGGCGCCACCCCTTGGGCGCCCAGCCTGCCTATACACCTGGGCACCACCCTCCTGGCGCCTATCCTATCCCATTCCCTTAGAAACCACCACTTAATTAAACTTAATTGATTAAACCCGAATTAACACCTTAAAACATTGTTAACCTAAAAGACTGAAACCTCAATTGATTTGGAGTCAAACCAATTTAGAAAATACAAAACGAATAAACCACAAAATATCCACTTGGGCGCCACCCCCTTGGTGCCTATCCTTCCGCATCCACTTGGGCACCACCCTCCTGGCGCCCATCCTACCCAATCACTAGGAAACCCCACTTGAAATTAAATTCGAATTCAATCATGATCAACACACTGGAACACCCTTGAAATCTAAAACAATTGAAACCACGAGCCCGAATTAACTTAAAACATTGAACCAACTCGGACACACAAGACAGACACCTGGGCACCACCCCCTGGGCGCCTATCCTGTCACCTCCACCTGGGCACCACTCTCTGGGCGCCCAGCCTCTCCTGTCACTAAAGCCAAATTAATTGAAACGGAATTTAATCTTAATCAACGCAACAAAACACTTTTAATTTAAAATACATCAAACTATAAACGCTCAACCGCAAATCAACCTAAAGAATACGGAACCAACCCGAACCACAGAATAATTCACCTGGGTGCCACACTCTCGGCGCCCATCTGTCAAATCCACCTGGGCACCACACCCTGGGCGCCCAGCTTCCCTGTTTTCGGAAAAACCCGATTCACAACTTAACCCAATTTATTGACGTTTAAACAAATCCCAATTGAATACGAATAGCATCCCACATCCAAACACACTAAGTCCTTTAATCAATTTAAACTTAAATCGACCTAAAAGACAGTAAACCAACCCGAAGCACAAAACAATTCATCTAGGCGCCACCCCTTGGGCGCCCACCCTCTAAATCCACCTGGGCGCCACACCCTGGGCGCCCAGCCTACCCGTTTTCATAAAGAACCCCTAGCGAACAACTTAATATAATTAATTAACATTCAAACCAATCCGAATCAACATATTAAAAGACTTTTAACTTAAAACGTTTGAAACTTGAATTGATTCGGGCTTAGCCCCCAAAGCCTTTACGAACAAACAAACAACCACCTAGGCACCACTCCTGTGGCGCCTAGCCTACACTATAACCTTGGTTCGCAACTTCAATTTAAAACTAGTAATTAAACATCTTATAACTTAAATTAATTGAAACCAGAACCTAAAACAACCCCCAGACCCAAAGACCAATATCAAATCCCATCCGGAATACCTGAAAATCTCAAACCATCCACCTGGGCACCACCCCCTTGGCGCCCATCCTCTCATTTGCACTAAAACACAAACTCTTGGTTTCGTCTCAAAATCCGGATCCGAATCCCTTTGACATTTGAATACCAGAGAATTAAAACAATTTGAAACATTAAAACTCACCAAGTAAGAGCCCCTTTGATTTCAAAAACAATATCGATACCATCATCACTAGCCAAACCACCCAGAAGCAACCACTTGGGCGCCACTGCCTAGGTGCCCAAGTCACAAGAGTAACCTAGGCACCACCCACCTGGCACCCAAGTCCTCCGTTAACCCTGTTTCACTGATTTCGACATCGTTTCAGGTTTTAAATTAAACCATAAATTCCAGAACCTTAAATAACTTAAACAGAACCCCAAAATACATTTAATCCACTTCTTAATCAATCTTCAACTCAAAACAAACCGAACCAATTAAAAATCACAATTAATAAGTTGCTT
Organism: Persea americana; assembly: GCA_029852735.1. Classification (NCBI taxonomy): domain Eukaryota; kingdom Viridiplantae; phylum Streptophyta; class Magnoliopsida; order Laurales; family Lauraceae; genus Persea; species Persea americana. Next base: position 25,794,815 of record CM056816.1, read on the forward strand.
AGGCGCTGAACCATCAAACTCAAACAATTCACACATAGATATAGATCGGATTGCCTGGTTAGGTAGCTTAGAGCATTAGGCTTCGCCCCGTCACTTTTCCTATTCCGTTAGGGGACTGGGAGAGCTGATGTGGGCAGTATAGGACCTTAGGTTCGGTTAATCCGATGATCAGAAGTAAAGCACTAATCACATAGATCCAAGTAAAATCCCTAGTTAGGCCCTTCTAGCCCCATATAAAAAAGCCATAAAAACTATAAAACCAACAAAATAAACCAAAAAAGATTTTCCTTTTATTTCTTCCTCCACCTCAGGTGCCAGATATTTAATTGAACTTAATGATAAAAGGGAATAAAGAACTGATTTCTAAAACTAAATAAATGAGAATAACGAGATGAGATGAGTGATTTCACACACACTTTTAATAATCACGGCCCATTGGCCACCCTAAAACAAACACTGGCCCATCGGCCACCTTCAATTAATTACGGTCCATCGGCCTTTTACTTTTATCACTGGTGTATCGCACACGAAAAACACAGAAATCACAAAATCAAAGTCTCATTTGCATCATCATTTTGGTTTGAAAGAAAATCAGCCTTTAAACCCTATTTTGCCAAGGGATCAGAAGGGGGTACCCGGGAACGGGGCCGATCCTCTTCTTAAATATTTGGCACCCCCCCTCTTTTAGTTTATTTTCTTTATTTTAGTTATTTTATTCTACTTGGATATGTTTTGATTATGCTATGTGAGGACTAACCTTTATTTGGTCTTTAACTCATGACCTTTAACTGACCCAAAATTAAAAAGACCCAAAGAGACCCAAATTAATGTGACAGGACAACCATCGTGTTGCCGGCAGCACATTAGACGAGAGGAAGAACCCACCTTATTATTTTTCTCCCCATATTTCTTCGACTTTTGTCGAAGAACGGTGTTACGGCCGTACCGTAGCTGGTGATCGTGATCCATCGATTTTGAGGGTAGTCGGAATCCTCATTTTTGATGTAAAATTTAAATAGCATATATAGATGAATGGAGATTTCCCCAAACCATGCCTCTCTTGGAGAGGAAAATGGGGGGCGGGGGGGTCGAAATTCACATCCGACACATAGTAGTTTCCGTTTATGATCATATTCTTGTGATTACTAATGGATTTGGTCTTGTTTCAGAAGTTTTCCAAACTAACAATGGGAGCTTCAATGACCATCACTTTTGATAAGAACAAGTACCTGCTCATGCTTCAAGAAAAACAAAACAAGCGCACTCACAAGCGCCCTGCCAGCTGCCGAAGCGTCATCTCCCTTGGCAACTAAAAAAACACCGGGTCGACCTCCACTCCCCGGACTATCGTCTTCAGATCGCTAGGACCATTCCCACTTCCCATAGAAGAAATTGTACCTGCCAAAAAGTAGAAAACCGCCCCTGAACATGTCACTGCCATGACACCAAGGGCGATCATCAAAAAGCCTAAAGCCTGTGGCAACCCCACGAAGCCTCAACCTGCAAGAAACCAGGTCTGCCCCAAGACTTGGTCCCTGAGACCTTCACTAAAACAAAGGAGGTTCCGAACGTCTACAAAGCCAGCATACCTGGCCCCTCTCAAGGAGAACCGGTTCTACCCTCTCTTACATGAAAGAGGAGAAACCTACCCTCCGCCAAACGAAATCAACTCAGCATGAGCCGGCTTGCTCCTATAAGCCCAAAATCGGATCATGCATCACCAGGCCTCTAGAAGAACCTGCCAAGGTCTGCAATCCTGCAGTTCGGCCGTTCATCTCGATAGGGGCCGAACTCACAAAGTTGAAAGCCTCAATGCAACAGGCAAAGGACCGCGTCCAGGTCCTATCCATGCCAAGCTTCAAGGAAGACAGGCTCGGCTGCTGCGCACGAGCGACTACGTCCTTTATTGCTAGAGCACAGCCAGAGCTAACTGAAGCTCAAATTGCTCATCGCATACGTCGCCATGCAGCATATCGATAGAAGGGACTAGAGAAGCAAAGAATCTAGCAATCTACCCTTCAAGTCTCTACAAAATGGGTTAAGAAAGAAAGACCCAACCAAGTTGCTGCTGTCCATATGGTTGGAAGTGGGTGGACATCTAGGATAGGTTTCAAAAACTTTTCGCCAACTAGAAGCAGTGAACACCTATCCAAAAGCCAATAAACCGCAGTCCAGGATGCATGTCCTCAATCTCAACCATCATGGTCAACAAATAAACCTATCAAGAAGATAGAAACAACACCTAACAAGCAACCACGAAATTCCACAACATACAAGGAGTAGGAAATACCTTTGGAGCTCGGTTGTACTCTTATGGAGAACTTGATTCAACTCTTTGATGAAGAGCTCTTCCAAAATCATAATCTTCAATGCCCAATCGTTTTCCACGCTATGACCCGTTTCAGATCTCTTTCCTCAAGAGAGATGGTGGAATCTCCAAGAGAAAGACTATCTAGAATCACTAAGGAAACTAGAAGGGAACTAGAAGAGAGAGATGGGAAGGAGAAGAATGCAACTCTTGCAAACTAGGGATGATGGGCGTGAATCTCCTCTTGGAATAGAGCATGGACATCCAAGGGGTTCCCTCCTCTCCCTTAAATAGTTTTTCAACTTCTCTCTTTGTGTATTATTAGAAGTCCAACTTCCATAATAATTAGTAACCCTTTGTTCATACTATTACCACTATTAGAAGTCTCACTTCAAATAGAAATAGTAGTTTTCCTTTTCGAGTTCAAATAGAATTAGTAAAGATATAAACTTGGGCTAGCGTGGGAACCACTAGGGATTCCATAGAAAGTTGGCTCCAACTAAGACATCGCGACCCCACATCTCATGTGCAATCCGGGCCCACAGTTAATTGCAAATAACTCCACTAAATAAATGCAATTGAACTCCAGTCTTAGGAATAAATTACATGAAAACCCTAAACTTCCCTATCACTACAAGTAGGCCCCTCTATCAATATCCATGGATCAATTGGACAGACTGTCCCACCAATTTAGACCCATATCTTATATCCTTGAGACCCAATTAATTATAGTAATCATTATTACCATCCAATTAACTCTTAATTGAGATGGGTGTACACTTACCAATGATATATCCATTAATTGCCATAAGGGGTAAAGATAGATTCCATTTTGACCATTAACTGTTCCCACAGTCCTACTATCACGTATTCAAGACACCGAGGTGTTGACCTACAGTTGGCCTCACTCATTGCTGACTCAATGCAAATGAATAGATTGAAACTTGAGTTCATCAATGTCTCAGGGTTGAGAGCCCATTGCTAGGGAATTATGAGAGCAAACCTTAAAGTAAAGACAGTACTCTGGAGGTGCTTTTCATGGTCCTTCAATACATCTAATGTACCAGTATAATGATCTGGAATCTTACATTCATATGACCGAGATAGATCATACTATTTCATAGTGATCATAATACTGCAACCTTGTCAGATGAGATGCCCAATCTCATCACTGGTTGTGAATCAATTTAAGAATAAGATTTGTGACACATGTCTCCTATATGTGGATCTCATCCATACACATGTGTTACATCTAATACACTTATGGAATCCGGTTCATCTCATGAGCCAGTATGTCATTTGTATTGGTTACGTGCATTTAAGTAATAAAACACCATTCATCTCATGAAAGGAAAACATGAATATATTAATGAATAAATAAATTAATCAATTTATTACATCAATCTTAATGGATTGAGACCATAAAACTAACAGTTCGACCGTTCATCTCGACAGGGGCTGAACTCGCAAAGTTCAAAGCCTCACTGCAACAGGCAAAGGACCGCGTCCAGATCCTGTCCATGCCAAGCTTCAAGGAAGACAGGCTTGGCTGCTGCGCACGAGCGACTACGTCCTTTATTGCTAGAGCACAGCCAGAGCTAACTGAAGCTCAAATTGCTCATCGCATATGTCGTCGTGCGGCATATCGACAGCAGACACTAGAGAAGCAAAGAATCCAGCAATCTACCCTTCAAGTCTCTACAAAATGGGTTGAGAAAGAATGACCCAACCAAGTTGCTGCTGTCCATATGGTTGGCAAAGACAAAAGACACCAGAAGTCAGCAAGCAAAATTCATGTCAGACGACCGGTGACTTGTAGCATCTCCCGGACACGAAAACATCAGGAGGATTCTCTCACTCCTTTAAGTCAAGGACACTGGAGTGATCATTCCTCGAGCTCTTCATCTAAAAGAATGAGCTCCAGCTTAGTCACCAAGACGACATCCTCATTCGACACTCGAAGGGAGAACGTCCTGGTTACAAATGCTGAGCAGCCTCCGCCGCACGATGACGTAACCTCACGCATCCAACAACTGGAACAAGGACAGCAGAGAATAGAGGCTCTAATGGAGAACCTACTTCTCACTTTCCAACGTCCACCAAACAATGAAGCTCCTCCGATTCATCAAGATGACAAGGTAAATAGGGAAAACGAGTCACGCGCCTTTACCAAAAAGGACGTTGACGATATCCTTGCCAAAGCAAAGGAAGAGGATACGCTAAAAGAGCATGGGATCAAGCCACCATATCTCCTATGGATGGACTCGGTTCTGTTCCCTACAAAATTCAAACAACCTATTCTCCAAACATATATGGGGAAAGGTCTAGCCAGACAGCACGTCATCCACTTCAAGATCCTGACGGGAGCTATAATGGATCAAGATGCCCTCAAGAGCCGTCTCTTTGCAAGTACCCTAAAAGGGACGACCTTGGATTGGTACTCCACTCTGCCAGAGGATTCCATTCAAAATTGGACCATGCTGGAGACACGCTTCCTGGCCCACTTCAAAGGTGAGGACCATCCTGTTACTATGGCTCAGCTTTGAAGCGTAAAACAATGAGAGAATGAGTCAACATATGACTTCATTCACAAGTGGAAGGCAATGGCATACAAATGCTCAGATGTGCTGCCACAAGCGTCGCTAGTCGACATTTGCCGTAACAACATGAGAGCAAGGATCCGCTCCATGATCATCGGTATTAAATCAAAAAATCTAGGAGAACTCCTAGAAGCATCCATGGAGGTTGAAACGGTGATCAAAGACCCCAATAGTTAGAAATCATAAAAAAAAGAGCAGACAGCCATTGCAACCTCAAAACCAAAGAAAAAGGAGGTTCTCAATGTGCAAACCAAGTAAGTCCTTAGCCGCCAAAGAAAGCTGAAAGCAAAATTGCAGGTAAAAAACCCGAACTCTCTGATGCCTTCAAAGAACAAGTAGGGAAGAAATACCCGTTCGATGAAGATGTTAAAGAAACTTTGGGGCTCTCTTGGCAAATGGAAAACTCACATTGCCTGACCCCAAAAGACCGGGAGATGTTGGCAGAACCAATGATCCTCTGTACTGTCCATACCAGATGGTCTGGCATCCTCTCAATCAATGCTTTGTTGTGAGAGTGAAGATTAACGAGATGTGGAAAAACGGGGTCATTACCTTTGACAAAAACTGTCTGCCTCAGTCAGCATGATGTCATATGGACAAACATCCAAATCACCAAAGGAGAAGATCACTACTTCCTTTAAGGTGATAAAAATGACTCAAACATCCCAAGAGTTGGTTCCTTACCCAACACGAGATGGACTGTCCAATGGGTGTACCCCGATCTCCTAGAAGATGAAAATTGGAAGATCGTCAAAACAAAGTCGACTGCTCAACAACGTAGGCAAGCCAGGAGACAACTCCGTAAGCTTAAACAACAAGAGAAAGCTCAACCAAAACAAGAAGCCTCTGAAAAGGCCTCCTCTACTGCTTCACTAGGGGCAACGGAAGAATCCCTTCCTAAGACTTCAAGGGCGGTAAGAAAATTCACCCTTGGTGATTTCATGCCACCACAGCTAAGAAATGAAGCTAAGCAAGGGGCATCATATTCTTGTAACTCGGTAATTGGATTCTCCATGGATGGATACGAGTCGAGTGACACCGCCAGTGACACCGATGAGTGGGAAGAATCCCTTGAAACAGGAGAATGCCTCTCCGACGAAGAATGGATTCCTGAATCTCACCTTATGCCAATAATCTGGTATAACCCCTTACAACCACAAGGATCCTAGTCTGATGAAGAAAAAGACCAAGAGGTTGTTCAAGAAAATGCTATCAACCCAACACCCACCAATGCTTCAGTGGAACCCAACAATGTTGAACCATGAGGGGCAGATGACGAAAAAGACTTGCCTCTTATGCCCGATCCTGCAGAATATGCAATGATCTTGCAGCATCTGGCCATAGAGCAGGATCGCCTCAATGAGCTTCATCTAGAATCATAGGTCCCGGGAAATCTACAAACTTCTCCTCTGGTAACCTCGGAAAATGAAGAAAGTTGCTGGATCGATGATCCTCTTACATCTAAGGATGAGTCTGAATCCCAGCAGTGCATTCAGGAGGCATCTCCTATTGCTTACAATGCGATAGTTCAAGATGATAGTTCCTCTAAAGCTTCACCTGCCGAGGCTGCAGACTCTCAGACTATGTCTGGTAGCATATCTTCTGAAGCTACATCTTCTCGGGTGACTTCTACTGAGATGTCATCTTCTCAGCCTTCGTCTCCTGAAACCATGACATTGGAATTCAAGCCTCTTCCGACAGATCACCATGAATAAGTTCTGGCCGATGAAGTCTTCAAAGAAAACCCGGTCAATTGGTCTCAGATACCCGACCTCATAGGTGATGTCTGGATTGATGAAAAAACTCAAGAAAGAAGAAAAGTTGCTCGATGTTGTTCATGACTTGTTCCCAGAAAATGCTCCATGCAATGCAAAACTGAAGACGGTAATGCTGCTGCGGGAACACTTTCAGCAAATGAGAAGGATCAACCCCTTGATTCCAAGGGTGGTCTTCCAAATGAAGAACCTTCTCCAGAAGCTCTTAAGGTTGGTAAAGGTACCCACTCTGGCCGGGATTACCACAAAAATTACAACCAATCTTCTTCTTCTTATGTAAATCCTTCTGGAAAACAAGTTGTAAACACCCCAAGTGGCAACAATAATGAAAATATAGGCCCCAAGGAGGCTTTCAAGTATGACTTAACTAAGCACTTCAAATACATACCTGCACAACTGCACATCCTAGATTTATTACGAATATCACCACAAACTCGTCATAATCTCATTTCAAAACTGCAAAGGCTAAATGCGAATGTTGACAAACATGCCCCACAAGTCCTACAAATTGAAATGGACTCTAGGGTCAAAGAATCAAATACTTCATTAAAAGGGAGAAAAGAAGAAAACTGAAGGATCTTGCATTGAATGCCTTTCGGTCCGAAAGGCAGTACGTGCAACCATCACCTTCAATAAGGAAGACCTCCTGCTAGGTGAGACAAAACACAACCGACCACTGTATTGTTAGTTTTATGGTCTCAATCCATTAAGATTGATGTAATAAATTGATTAATTTCTTTATTTATCAATATATTCATGCTTTCCACATGACCCCCGCCGGGGGACACCCCCGGACCCCCTTTGCGGAGTGCATAATTTCAAAAGGATAACAACTTTTGGCATCTTGTTTTTCCGTTGTTATTTGGTAACCCGGTTTTGTGAGTTGCTTGGTTGTATGAGATACTAACTTGCGGGTGATCTTGTCCTCTCCATATGGCCCACAAGTCTTTTACTTTCTTAATATGGTTGTTGGTTTATTTAGGGCTAAGTGTAAAGGGCATCATGGTTTCCTTGGTTTCCGGTGAAAGGGCAAGGCATGGTGGTTTCCTTATAGCCCTTTTATTTCCATGTTTAGATTACCATGTAAGTCTCATTGTTGAGACATAGGAATTTATGTAATTTTCTAAATTTGTAAATTCTGGCGATGTCCGAGACAAAGAAGGAAAGTGAAGTTGGACTCCTAATCAAAGAGTTTGAAGATTACCAAAAGGTGTTTTGGAGATGCTCAAAGAGTTTGTGGAATCCCAAAGTTTTGGAAAGTCTAGAAGTCCAAGAAGTCTATTCCGCTTGGGCCATATGGAGGTGAGGACTAGTTACTAATTTTAGCTTTTTCTATTTATGGATGAATGCTTAATTTAGAATGTTTCCAAATCTGAAATTGGTCAAATCAAATTAATTTTTGGAAAGATTTCTAATTAGTGTTGATGACCCATGAGATGGGCACATTGGTAACTCTAATTTAAGAAACTAGACTTTCCTTAAAATAACTTGACTTGGAATCAATATTTGATCATGTCATGAGATGAAATGATGTTTCATATGTGTATATATATGGGCCCTAATACCTTAAAAGGAAAATCCTCAATCCTAAAATATTAAGTGGGAGCGGGGCATTAAATTGAGAAATCCTCATGGTTTTCCACCATAGGTCCATTGTAAGGAAAGTATTAGCCTCGCGCCATCTTGAGAATGGTCGTTCCCCACGGAGTTCTTTTATTTGTCTGGATACTAGATATGGATCTCCCAAAAGGATAGTGTTGGTGAGACGGGGTGGGGGTTCACTCCCCAAGGAGAGGCTGCCCACAACGGTTGTCATTCAATGTTACTTGGTGGGTCATACTTAACTAAAATAATGATGTAGTATCCCCAAGGATTTACCTCATGTATTTTAGAAACCAAAGCAAATCGGGAGTCATACATTACTTGGTATGAGATACCTAGATAATAATGAATGATAGGGGATCATGGATAGTTAGTCACAATCCAAATTTTGACTTACTTTGATCCGCACCAATCTAGGTGATATTTGCACTCCCCAAGGAGGCATATCCCAGGGATTGGAATTCTGAAGTATTCTAAATTTTAGTGGTTATGAGGATCACCACATAAATTTGGTAGAATGCTAAACCCTAATGTCATTAATATTCATTAATTGAATGTATGGTTATGTGCTACAGTTTATTCAACATGAATTCAAGTACTTTCAATCCACTTGCCACCATTTTCAACCAGAATAAGTTGATGGGATCCAATTATGTAGACTGGAAACGGAACCTAGATATTGTCCTAATTGCATTAGGATATAAATATGTCCTTACCAAGCCCCCCCTTGATGAGCCTGTGCCAGATGCACCACGGGAAGACAAAGACCATTATGCCAAATGGCCAAAAGACGATGAGATGGCCAGATGTTATATACAGGCATCCATGTCTAGTGTTTTGCAACACCAACATCAATCCTATAAGACTACATACGATATTATATTGAACTTAAAGGAGATGTTTGCGGACCAGGGCAGGCCTGCCAAGTAGGTTGCTATGAGGGTGCTCATAAGCACCAAGATGGCTGAAGGTACACCAGTACAGGACCACATGTTGAAGATGATGGACTCGTTGAATGAGTTAGATGTACTGGGTGTCGCGATTGATGCAGAATCGCAGATTGACATAATCCTCGAGTCGCTACCAAATTCTTTCAACCATTTTAAGATCAATTATAATATGAATAAAATGAATTTTACCCTAGCTGAGTTGTCTAGCCAGCTGCTATCAACTGAAGGAATTATGAAGAAAAGGCCAACTGCCCTGATGACAGAAAAGTCAAATGCCAGGCCCAAGCCGAAAGGCAAAGGCCGGAAAGGCAAAAAGAAATCAGTCCCCAAGGGTCCTAAGGTGGAAAATGGTCCTAATGGTGGTGTGGCAAAGGCTAAGGGTTCAGGGACTAAGGGAAAGTGTTTCCACTGTGGTAAGACAGGACATTGGAAGAGGAATTGTCCAGATTTTTTGTCAAAGAAAAAGACCTCAGGTATGATTGAGTCACTTGTTTCTAAAGTTAGTTTTGCAACTGGTATTTCAGAGTCCTGGTGTATTGACTCCGGTGTAACTAATCACATCTGTAATTCGTTGCAGGGGTTCCGGGAAACCAGGAGGCTCAGTGATAGCGAAATCATTGTCAACCTAAGATCTGACGCTAAGGCAGAGGCAGTTTCAGTGGGAGTTATTACTTTATGTTTTTCGAATAATAAATTGATTTTGTCAGACACTTTATATGTACCATCTTTAAGGCGGAATTTAATTTCAGTTTCTAGTTTGGTGAATAAAAGTTATTCTATTACTTTTGGTACTGAAGTTGTCATAAAGAGGAATGGTGCTTTCATATGTTCTGGCAAGGTAATCAATGGACTTTATTTGTTAACTCCCACAATGTATGAGATACATAATACCGAGATAAATAATAGACCATCACTAAAGAGAAAATCACCTTCATCTAATCCAACGAAGCTTTAGCACCTGAGGCTAGGTCACATTAACCTAAACAGGATTGATAGGCTAGTGAAAGATGGTATCTTGCCTTCACTGGTGGTAGAACCAATGCCTGTTTGCAAATCCTGTCTGGAAGGCAAAATGACCAAAAGACCCTTTTCATATAAGGGCAATAGGGCCAAAGATTTATTGGAATTAGTGCATACTGATGTGTGTGGACCCATAAATATTAGAGCGAGAGGAGGATATGAGTACTTCATCACTTTCACAGATGACTACTCAAGATATGGATACATATACCTTATGCACCGCAAGTCTGAGGCTTTTGAAAAGTTCAAAGAGTTTTGAGCGGAAGCGGAAAAGCAATTAGGTAAAAGTATCAAGACTCTTCAATCAGATCGAGGAGGGGAATATCTCTCAGCTGATTTTATGGGATACCTATCAGAAAATGGGATTATATCCCAATTGTCTGCTCTTGTTATGCCTCAACAGAATGGAGTGGCAGAAAGAAGGAACCGAACTCTTTTGGATATGATCAGGTCTATGATGAGTTTCTCAAGATTACCTATATCCTTTTGGGGATATGCTTTAGATACTGCAATGTACATACTAAACCTCGTACCATCTAAGTCTGTACCTAAGACTCCCTGGGAGTTGTGGTCTGGGAGAAAGCCTAGTCTACAACATTTACATATTTGGGGTTGTCCAGCACATGTGTTGAAGGTAAAGACAGATAAGTTGGAATCGAAGTCGGAAGTGTGCACCTTTGTAGGCTATCCTAAAGGAACTAAAGGTTGGATATTCTATAATCCTAGAGAGTAGAAAGTGCTTGTCAGCACCAATGCAGTTTTTCTGGAGGAAGATTATATGATTGACCGGAAATCTTTAGAAAAGGTTATCTCAGAAGATATTCAAGAGAAGTCAATTCCAAATCCTACTATAGCCGAACTTGAAGAGAATCCGCCCATACCTAACCCAGTAGTTACACCAGTGCCTCGTCGTAGTGGGAGGATTGTCAGACCCCCTGACATGTTCTCGTTCTTGGGAGAGTCTTACGAGACAATCTAGGAAGAATTGGAACAGAATCCCTATAACTATAATGAAACAATAAATGACATAGACTCGGGACGTTGGCGAGAATCTATGAAAGCTGAGATGGAGTTGATGTACTCTAATCAGGTCTGGACACTTGTGGACTTACTTGCCAATATTAAACCTATTGGGTACAAGTGGGTCTACAAGAGGAAGAGAGGACCGGACGAAAGAGTTGAGACCTTTAAGACCAGGCTTGTTGCGAAAGGGTATACTCAGAAAGAAGGTATCGACTATGAGGAAACCTTCTTGCCGGTAGCCATGCTCAAGTCTATCTGGATACTCTTATCCATTGCGGCTCATCTCGATTATGAGATTTGGCAAATGGATGTCAAGACGGTGTTTCTAAACGACCATCTTGAGGAAGACATCTATATGATGCAACCAGACGGTTTTGTGGCTAAAAACCAAGAGCAAAGAGTTTGCAAGCTGCAAAAGTTCATTTATGGATTAAAGCAGGCATCCCGAAGCTGGAACATCCGTTTTGACCAGGCAATCAGGGCATTTGGTTTTTGTCAAAATCCGGATGAGTCATGTGTGTATATGAAAAGTGAAGGTGACGGTAGTTTTTCTGGTATTGTATGTCGATGGCATTCTTTTACTCGGAAGAGTCATAGGAATGCTGTCTACAGTAAAAGTTTGGTTAGCTAAAACTTTTGATATGAAAGACTTGGGAAAAGCTAGCTACATCCTAGGGATCAAGCTTCATCGAGACCGGAAAAATAGGATGATTGGCTAATCTCAAGTTGTATACATAGATAAGGTACTAGTGCGGTTTGCAATGCAAGACTCCAAGAAAGGTATCACACCTTTCAGGCATGGAGTGCACCTTTCCAAGGATCAGTGTCCAAAGACACCTCAGGAAAAGGAGCAGATGAGAGAAGTGCCATATGCCTCGGCTGTTGGTAGTCTCATGTATGCTATGCTTTGTACTAGACCGGATATCTGTCATGCAGTGGGCTTAGTCAGCAGATATCAGTCTAACCCAGGTCCTGACCAATGGACTACTGTGAAGTGTATTCTCAAGTACTTGAGAAGGACTAGAGATTACATGTTAATTTATGGCAGTGATGAGTTGATTCCAGTTGGTTACATAGATTCTGACTTCATGTTAGATAAGGATTCTAGGAAATCAACTTCTGGGTATGTGTTTATGCTTGGCGGCGGAGCTATCAGCTGGAGGAGTATTAAACAGGAATGTACCGCTAATTCCACCTCAGAAGCTGAATATATGGCAACTTGTGAAGCGGCTAAGGAAGCAGTTTGGCTAAAAAGATTCCTTATGGAACTTGGAGTAGTACCTTTGGCGTGACAGCCGCTCACGGTTCACTATGACAGCAGCGGGGTAGTCGCATAGTCCAAGGAACCAAGAAGCCGTAAAAGCCAAAAACATGTATAGAGGAAATATCACTTGGTCAGAGAGATTGTGCAGAGAGGTGACATTGCCATCACCAAGATAGCATCTATGGATAATCTCGCAAATCCCTTTACTAAGCCGTTGACTGCCAAAGTCTTTGAGCAACATGTGGATGGGATGGGCATGAGATGCAACCCTGACTGGCATTGAGCCCAAGTGGGAGATTGTTAGTTTTATGGTCTCAATCCATTAAGATTGATGTAATAAATTGATTAATTTCTTTATTTATCAATATATTCATGCTTTCTTTTCATGAGATGAATGGTGTTTATTACTTAAATGCACATAACCAATACGAATGACATGATGGTTCATGAGATGAACTGAAGTCTATAAGTATACTAAATGCAATACATGTGTATGGATGAGATCCACATATGGGAGGCATGTATAACAAATCTTATATTTAAATATCTTCACAACCAGTGATGAGACTGGACATCTCATCTGACAAGGTTGCAGTACTTTGATTACTATGAGATAGTGTGATTTGTCTCGATCATCAGAATGTAAGATTCTGGATCATAGTGCTGGTACATTGGATGTATTGAAGGACCATGAGAAGCACCTCAAGAACACTGTCTTTACTTTAAGGTCTGCTCTCATAATTCCCTAGCAATAGGCTCTCAACCCTAAGACATTTATGAACTCAAGTATCTATCTATTCATTTGCTTTGAGTCACCAATGAGTGAGGCCAACTGTAGGTCAACACCTAGGTGTCTTGGGTACGTGGTAGTAAGACTGTGGGAACATTTAATGGTCAAGATGGAATCTATCTCTATTATCCCCTTGTGCCAATTAATGGATTTATCATTGGTAAGTGTACACCCATCTCAATTAAAAGTTAATTGGATGGTACTAATGATTACTATAATTAATTGAGTCTCAAGGATAATAAGATATGGATCTAAATTGGTGGGACTGTCTATCCAATTGATCCATGGATAATGATAGAGGGGCCCACTTGTAGTGATAGGGAAGTTTAGGGTCTTCATGTAATTTATTCCTAAGACTGTAGTTCAATTGCATTTATATAGTGGAGTTATTTGCAATTAACTGTGGGCTTGGATTGTACATGAGATGTGGGGTCGCGGTGTTCCAGTTGGAGCCAGCTTTCTATGGAATCCCTAGTGGTCCCCACGCTAGCCCAAGATTGGATCTTTACTAATTCTATTTGAACTCTTTGAACTCAAAAATGAAATCTACTATTTCTATTTGAAGTGAGACTTCTAATAGTGGTAATAGTGGAATGAAGGTTTACTAATTAATCTAGAAGTTGGACTTCTAATTATTAAGAAAAAGAGGAGTTGCAAGACTATATATAAGGGGACAAGGGAGGCCTTGGACGTCCATGCTTGGTCTATCAAGAGGAGTTCACGCCCATCTACCCTAAAGTGCAAGAGTTGCATTCTTCTCCTTCCCCTCTCTCTCTTCTAGTCCCCTTCTAGTTTCCTTGGAGATTCTAGATAGTCTTTCTCTTGGAGATTCCACCATCTCTCTTGTGGAAAGAGATCTGAAGCAGGTCATAGTGTGGAAGATGATTGGGCGTTGGAGATTCTAATCTTAGAAGAGCTCTTCATCAAAGAGTTGAATCAAGTTCCCCATTAGAGCACAACCAAGCTCTATAGGTATTTTCTACTCCTTGTATGTCGTGGAATTTCGTGGTTGCATGTTTAGTGCTGTTTCTATCCTTTTAATAGGTTTGTTTGCTGATCATGATGGCTGAGTTTGAGGACATGCATCTTGGATTGGGTATTGATTGGTGTTCACGACTTCTAGTTGGTGAAAAGTTTTTGAAACCTATCCAAGAGGTCCACCCACTTCCAACATGTACTTCACAGGTACATTAAAGAGATGCTAATACACAGAATCCAGATCGACCCAGGTTCTGCACTCAGCCTCATCTCTACTTCAGCACTTGAAGAGCTGGGTATTCCACCTAGCAAGTTGAGTAACACATATGTGTCCATCTTTGGATACGATGGGAGCACTCAAAGGCCTATCGGCAAAATTAGGTTCAAATTGCAAATCGGTGATCTTATCTCTGAAATCACCGTGTATGCAATAAAGACCCTTTCATGCTACAACATCTTTCTCGGATGCCCCTGGACGCATGAGAATGGTGTTGTCCCTTCAACTCTACATCAGTGCATCAAGTTCATTGGCGATGACGGCTTGATACATCGAGTGTTTGCAGACAAAAAGCCCTTCAAAGGCAAAGACGTCCATTTTGCAAATGCTCAAATGTACAAGGACGAAAAAGAAGAAAAGGAGGAAAAAACAGCATCCTTTGCCGGCAATCTCCAGAAAGATAAAGGGAAGGCTCCTCAACGATCATCGGAAGAAAACAAACCTTCCAGCAAATCCGAAGAGAGCAATCCATCTCCCTTCGTTGTCTCCTTTAAATCTTCTAAACCTTTGGTAATCACCACCAAAGCAAAGAAGACAAAACAAAAGACTGGGGGCAAGTTTGTTGTCTCTTTTGTGTCTATCATGCTCTTTTGTGTCTATCATGCAAGACACAGGTTCAGATTCAGAGCCAGAAGACGATACACCGTCAAGCCAAGCTGATATTCAGCAAGTTCAGCATGCTCTCACCCCATTGGAGACACCTGCAGACGTGGGGTCTTCTGTTAGGGATTTTGTATATTGCAATTTGATTGATGCATTATCATTTTAGCACCATTCGAATTTCCACACATGCATTGATTTAGAAAATCTTGAAATCTTGATTTACACATGCATTGTTTTTCAGACTTGTAGAAATATTCATTTATGCATGTTTTGATTTTAAACTTGGATGCAATTAGTTTTGAAAAGAAGTTTTATTAATCAAGCAAGCCTATGAGTTTTAAATCTTTCAAATCATTTTAGGCTTCTTTTATGATTCATGTTTTTAAACCTCTTAGTTTGATTTAAAACATGTTTTCAAGCTTGATTTATTGGCCCAAAAGTCCCCTTAAGAAATCTCTTTAAAACATACATTTTTGGGGATTTTGGTCCTTGGACCCGGTCGACCTGCAGTGTACCCGGTCGACCGAGCCCATGGACCCGGTCGACCAGGCACACTGCCGGTCGACCGGGAAAGAGCCATTGTGCTATTTTTCAAACGGTCGGATTTTTTACCGTTAAGCACCCGGTCGACCGGGAAAGGGACCAGGTCGACCGGGGACACATAGAAACTCATCTTTTTAGTATAAAAGCAAGTTCATTCCTTTGAAAAATCTGAGGATCCAAGAGGCCCTCCTCGAGGTGTTTTGAGGCCAAACAAAGGGGAATGAGCTAAGGGAGGCTAGTTGGTCAAAAGGGAAGCTAAAGCTTGGAATCAATGTTTAAATCATCTAAGTAAGCCTAGTTTTCCCTATCATATGTTTTCATGCTTTACTTAATTATTGGTAAATCTTTTCGAGCATGATAAACTATGATTTGTTGTGTCCTTAACATGTATATGTTTTGAATTGATTTATTGTTTTGGATGCATCACCTTGATTCAAACCAAGTAGGACTCAAATTGGTTTATCTAAGTGAATCATGTTTTGGAATCATCTTTGAAATCATATGTAACATGATTCTTATACTTGGTTGAATCTTTGGTTGTTGTTTTCATCATAAGAAAATCACTTTCAAATCTATCTTATGTTTTGGATTCAACAACTTCACAAATCATATGTACTTTTGTTTTAAAGTTTCACAACTTGCTTAGCATTGATAGGTATATCATTTTCAAGTTGAATTTTTAAATACATATGATTTGTCTCTTCACTTCAATCAAATACCTTTTAGTGTTTTACACTTTCAAATGCTTTTAGCACACATGTATTGAGCTACATTGTTAAATTTGATTGAAGACCTCATGCATCACATGTTTTGTTCTTAAAATTTCACAACTTGTTTGGAATGAATAAGTATATCTTTTACAAGTTGTTTTTAACATGTGATTAGCATTCTTTCCTCAATCATAAATGTTTTTATGAACTAAAACTTTTAAAAGCCTTTGGCATACATTTATGAGCCTTTATTTTCAAATTGATTGAGGACATCATACATATACATTGTGCATTCATCTTTGCATTCATAGTGTATGTGTGTGATTTAGATTTACACTTTCATATTCGCCTAATTAAGAGGCATTGTAATTAAGCTAAAATTGTATCTCCATCAACTGTATTCTAGACACTACTTAGATAGAGAACCAACCTTTTGGTTGCATAGGTTATTGCTTAGCCCTAGAAAAGCATAAGTGTATGGTTAGGGGTGAACCATAAAACCCAAGAAGTTATTGCTTAGCCTTGGAAAGCATATTGTAAAGGTTATTGCTTAGCCTATTGAAAAGCATAGATAGTGGAAATCCGGTGGGCTGTAGGCACACAAGCCGGTAGTGGATGTAGGCATTGAGGCCGAACCACTATAAATCATTGTGTGATGGTGCATGCTTTGTGGTGATTGTTCATTAGCTTCCGCACTTAGTTTGATAATCATCACTAGTGACTAATTTAATTTAAAGAAGTTAGAATTGGTCATAATTGGTCACTAATTTGAAGCTCACCCTATTCAACCCCCCCCCCCCCCCCTCTAGGGTTTGGATCTCAGACTTTTAATTGGTATCAGAGCGAGGTTACTCCATTATAGGGCTTAACAGCCCAAAGTTTATCCTTAGTCTAGGTTCACCCAAATTGAAATCCTATCGGAGTAGGACTTTCAATTGGCATCTAAGCCTCGGTGCTCTATATTAGGATCAAGTGTATTGAAACTCTTGATTAGGTGTAAAAACCTAGATTTAGAAACCCTAGTGTTGTGCCTTACTGAAAATCAATAAAATGGATTCCACTATAGTTGAAAATGGAGATTCCCCTCTAGTTCAATCTTTCCCCTAAGAAACAATCTCACCAAAGTATACCTTCTCAAGTGAAAATTCTCATAGATTGGTGGGATGACAAAAGTGAACCCTCAAGGACAACCCTATCAAGACCTTAGGTGGATTTTTAAAGGTTGACAATTAGAAAAACCTTAAGGCCTTGAACCTCGTTAGACCAGCCTATTCTTTATTGTCATATCATATTGTTGGTCATGATACATTTCCATTTTGTTTCTATATAGTCACATCTCTTAAAATGCAATGTTTCTTTGTGATCATTTGATTTTGTCTTCATGAACTTTTAGTTATATCTCATGGTTTACCAAATCCTTTGATTTCAATATTATCATGATAGATTTGCATTTTGTTCATATAGTTATATCTCTTGTAGTGCATTTCTATTGATGATCAATTGATTGAGATTACAAAAGCTTTCATAGCTAGATTTTTCATGATCAATTGATGTTGGAAAATCCTTTGATGAATGTCATAATTAGATCTATATGGTAAATCAAATGATTTGAAGCAATTTAAGTTTTCCATTGATTTTTAAAGTTATATCTTTTGGTATGGAAAATATGTGTTCAATTTGTATGAGTGTCTATTGTCATATTTAGGATACAAATTGAAAATTTATAATAGTTCACTTCATGTTTTTCAAAATCGCTTGATCACAATTTTATAAATGATCCATTGTTGGGATTTTGAATATTGAAGTGATTTGAAAAACTTCGGAAAATGTTCTAAGCTTTATTGGTTATATTTATAGAAACATTTTCCTTGAAATTGTTTCCTTGTGTCTAATTATGATTATATCATTTGAAAGGAAATAAATTTTACAAACAATTTGCATTTTTTTTCAACAAAGTCACATTCTTTCAAATGCAAATTGATTTTGATGTTATGTCTTACATTGCGTGATTGGGTATGGTGTCATTGATTTGCATGTTTGTGCCTAACTTTATATATATTTTCATTAATGCAAATTGATGATTGTCTATGCGCCAAATAGTAAAATCTTTTGTTTTATTATCATTTGAGCTTAATAAGTACATATGTGATTTAGTGTGCTAAGCTCATTTGGTATAATCCTCATATCCATTTTCCATTGCACTGTAAACTTAGTACATTTGCTAGAGTGGAGATGTTGCGTGATAGGTTAATGGATCATTTTAGATGAATTGGAATTAAACCATTGTTCTTAATAGGTATACCCATATATGAGATCCATTTTCATCTATATGTGATCCGTGATATCCTTCTAACTCCATACCTTCTTGTGCATGAATAGTCATATTCTTTATTGATGATATGGTATGAGTTAGATCTTGTATGTTGATTGATCCTCTCTATGCAAATGTCAATTGGTTCCATGTATGGTTGTGATCTTAAGTTGTATTTGTAGATACCATACTAGAACTCTCAAATCCATCCTTTATACTTTCTAGTCATTTTCTTTTGGATGCATGTGTATTTTCTTAGTGTTGTCATCTTTATACATGTTTCAACTTCATAGTAGTGATCTTGATCATATGAACCTATTTGAAATCCATTCTATGTATCTTAGAGGTATATCTCTCGTTTGATGGATATCTTAGATGTTGAATTCATATGATTTTGACACTTTGAAAATTGCATGCATCACCGAGCTATATCCTTTTATGCAATTTAACTTTTTCATCACTATGCTCATTAGTCATATTATTAAAAGTGATGAATATCCATTTATGATGCTTGATGGAATTTTTTGTTTGTCAAATCCTTGCTCTTAATCTTGTGTTGATATTCAACTAGTATCAATTGGTTCCATGATCAATTGGTATCATATTCATTTGGTATATCTTGAGACTGTGATAGACCTTCTGCACATTGGATTGAACTTGATAGTAATATATTTTTGTTCCATGTCACATTCCATTAGCATCATAATTTTCATGTTTGCCACCTCTCATGAACATATAGGTAAATTTCATAACCACCATATTTATGTGATCATAATCTTGGTTGGTTAATGGTTGAGGTAGGCTTCATATTTGAATTTCATTTCACTCATCTTGCACATGATAGTCATATTTAATGATTGAATAAAATGATTTCAAAATACTCATAGGATATGATTTTCATAGTTATATTGATTGATGCTATGGTTAGTAAACCCCATAACACCATGGATAGCTCTAATTTGGATTAATCCTAGTAGTTATATTATTTTTAACTCCATTTTAGAGTGATTGAGTTAATAGTCTTATCCTTGAATCTCAATTGGTATTTTTTTTATTATTCCAATTGGTATCCATGATCCCTCATCCTCATGGCCTTGCTCCTTATTTTGGTAATTTGATCATATTGAGCTTTATAGTTAAAAGTATATAATCCTTCTCTTAAAGAAAACCCTCAATTGGTTAAACCATCTTCTCTTTGCACCAAATAGTTATATCTTTGTCAAAAGTTTTGACGAAAGGAGAGAATGGATTGAGGGGGAGTAAACCTTCATAGGACGTATTAGTGTTTGATCAAATTCACCCTTGTATTGGCTCTATACCCTTATAGCTTATTACCCATACATGATACCCTGTTATGTATCTCATTTTCGAATTCTTTTGTTAACAGGTGCTACTAAAAGGTATTTTCCTTATTTCAAGTGTGTAGGTACCTTTGCAATTTAATGTCAAAGGGGGAGAGAGTGTACAAGTTGTCTAAAGGGAGAGAGAATGCACATCTTACCAAAGGGAGAGAGTGCATGGTCAAAGGGGGAGAGTTGAAAGAAGAGAAAGCTTGGGAGATAAAAAAGATGCTTGGCCAAAGAGAGAAAGATGAAAAGGAAGCTTGAAGAATGATGAAGCTCCAAGCATCAAGAAGAATGAAGAAAAAGAATTAGAGCCCAAGCTAAGTAAAGGAGCATCCAAGAAGATTTCAAGTCTTGTCCAGCTTAGGGGGAGCTGAAGACTTAGTGTGTAAATTCGGTGTTGAGTAAGTTGCCATCAAATTGGAAAGGGGGAGATTGTTAGGGATTTTGTATATTGCAATTTGATGGATGCATTATCATTTTAGCATCATTCGAATTTCCACACATGCATTGATTTAGAAAATCTTGAAATCTTGATTTACACATGCATTGTTTTTTAGACTTGTAGAAATATTCATTTATGCATGTTTTGATTTTAAACTTGGATGCAATTAGTTTTGAAAAGAAGTTTTATTAATCAAGCAAGCCTATGAGTTTTAAATCTTTCAAATCATTTTAGGCTTTTTTTATGATTCATGTTTTTAAACCTCTTAGTTTGATTTAAAACATGTTTTCAAGCTTGATTTATTGGCCCAAAAGTCCCCTTAAGAAATCTCTTTAAAACATACATTTTTGGGGATTTTGGTCCTTGGACCCGGTCGACCGGGCACACTGCCGGTCGACCGGGAAAGAGCCATTGTGCTATTTTTCAAACGGTCGGATTTTTTACCGTTAAGCACCCGGTCGACCGGGAAAGGGACCAGGTCGACCGGGGACACATAGAAACTCATCTTTTTAGTATAAAAGCAAGTTCATTCCTTTGAAAAATCTGAGGATCCAAGAGGCCCTCCTCGAGGTGTTTTGAGGCCAAACAAAGGGGAATGAGCTAAGGGAGGCTAGTTGGTCAAAAGGGAAGCTAAAGCTTGGAATCAATGTTTAAATCATCTAAGTAAGCCTAGTTTTCCCTATCATATGTTTTCATGCTTTACTTAATTATTGGTAAATCTTTTCGAGCATGATAAACTATGATTTGTTGTGTCCTTAACATGTATATGTTTTGAATTGATTTATTGTTTTGGATGCATCACCTTGATTCAAACCAAGTAGGACTCAAATTGGTTTATCTAAGTGAATCATGTTTTGGAATCATCTTTGAAATCATATGTAACATGATTCTTATACTTGGTTGAATCTTTGGTTGTTGTTTTCATCATAAGAAAATCACTTTCAAATCTATCTTATGTTTTGGATTCAACAACTTCACAAATCATATGTACTTTTGTTTTAAAGTTTCACAACTTGCTTAGCATTGATAGGTATATCATTTTCAAGTTGAATTTTTAAATACATATGATTTGTCTCTTCACTTCAATCAAATACCTTTTAGTGTTTTACACTTTCAAATGCTTTTAGCACACATGTATTGAGCTACATTGTTAAATTTGATTGAAGACCTCATGCATCACATGTTTTGTTCTTAAAATTTCACAACTTGTTTGGAATGAATAAGTATATCTTTTACAAGTTGTTTTTAACATGTGATTAGCATTCTTTCCTCAATCATAAATGTTTTTATGAACTAAAACTTTTAAAAGCCTTTGGCATACATTTATGAGCCTTTATTTTCAAATTGATTGAGGACATCATACATATACATTGTGCATTCATCTTTGCATTCATAGTGTATGTGTGTGATTTAGATTTACACTTTCATATTCGCCTAATTAAGAGGCATTGTAATTAAGCTAAAATTGTATCTCCATCAACTATATTCTAGACACTACTTAGAGAGAGAACCAACCTTTTGGTTGCATAGGTTATTGCTTAGCCCTAGAAAAGCTTAAGTGTATGGTTAGGGGTGAACCATAAAACCCAAGAGGTTATTGCTTAGCCTTGGAAAGCATATTGTAAAGGTTATTGCTTAGCCTATTGAAAAGCATAGATAGTGGAAATCTGGTGGGGTGTAGGTACACAAGCCGGTAGTGGATGTAGGCATTGAGGCCGAACCACTATAAATCATTGTGTGATGGTGCATGCTTTGTGGTGATTGTTTATTAGCTTCCACACTTAGTTTGATAATCATCACTAGTGACTAATTTAATTTAAAGAAGTTAAAATTGGTCATAATTGGCCACTAATCTGAAGCTCACCCTATTCACCCCGCCCCCCTCTAGGGTTCGGATCCCAGACTTTCATCTTCTATGTCATTGGAAGCTTCTTCATCAAATTCTTTGCTTGAACCTTTCCAAAATAAATTTATGCCTCAACTATCCCTGTATAGTCTAATGGCACAAGGTATCATGAAGAAAAATGGGCTATGACGCTCAAAATCCAATCGGTTTGGGAGGTGGCCGTGGTTTTCTCAAGCCATTGGAAACCACCCTGACCAAAAGCCAACTGGAAGATTGGAAACTCCACTGTCATATAGACAAGTCTTCATACTGGTTGGGGTATGATCCTGACAGTCCTCTGAGACAGTTGACACAAAGGCTACAAAGTCGTTTCGCCGACTAAGACTCAACATCTCGAATTGTTGAAGACATTGATCTCCCTGGATATCTCTTTGAAGAGTCACCCGTCAAAGATCCAGGAAGTTCATCCAATTGGTACGATTTCTCCGATGATGAAGAGGAATTGTCTGATGACATAGATATATGGTTTTCTGACCTAGAAGAACCATTGTCTCCAAAAGAAGTGCCTTACTTCGACCCAGTTTCAGCGGGTGATTGGGACCATCTTATAGCAAGCCTTGAGAAGAGTGCCAATCAAGAGGACTCATGGATAGAAGCGGAGCCTTGGTTTGAAAATACCTTTGGAACTCCAGAAGGTCTTGTTGAGTTGGAAGCCTCCAAAAATATTGTGGAGGAACCACCTTCAAACCTTCCAACAGAAGAGTATGTTCAAAAGATAGACCTGGGAACACCAGACAACCCACGTCCTGTATTCATAAGTAAGAATATAAAGGATGATGAGTTAGCTGAGTATGTCTCTTTTCTTCGTGAGTTTTATTGATTGCTTTGCATGGTCTTATGCCAAAATGCTTGACTTAGACCCCAAAATAACAGTCCACAAACTCAACCTGTAAAAAGATATCAAGTCTGTTAAACAAGGCCAAAGAAGATTCCGTCCTGACATAATGGACAAAATTGAACAAGAAGTTCACAAACTCAAAAGCGTTCGCTTCATCCGCAAGGAACAGCATCCTGAATGGTTGGCCAACATCGTCCCCGTGACAAAGAAAAATGGGCAAATCAGAGTATGTATTGACTATAGGGACCTGAATAATGCATGCCCTAAAGATGAATTCCCGCTCCTCATACTGGAGGTAATGATTGACAACACCTGGGGATTCAAGCGAAAGACTTTCATAGATGACTTCTCTGGCTACAATCAGATAAAGATACATCCCAAAGATGAAAGGCACACATCATTTCGGACCCCATTCGGCATGTATTACTACATTGTCATGCCATTTGGTCTAAAAAATGCCGGTGCAACATATCAAAGGGCTATGATGAAGATATTCCAAGATATGCAGTACAAGACGGTAGAATGTTATGTTGACGACCTCGCCGTCAAAAGCCGAAGAAAAGAAGACCATCTCAAAGATCTTTGACAAGTCTTCCTCCGACTTCGCAAATGCAAACTGCGAATGAATCCCCTCAAATGCTTCTTCGGTGTTTCATCAGGTAAGTTCCTCCGATTCATAGTTCGGAAAGCTGGAATAGAACTTGACCCCATCAAAGTCAAGGCTATCCTAGAAATGCCGTCTCCAAGAACCCTAAGAGAACTAAAAGGGCTTCAAGGAAGATTGGCATACATCCGACGGTTCATTTCCAATCTATCAGGAAAGTTCCGTCCATTCTCTCGGTTGATGAAGAAAGGTGTGGACTTTGTTTGGGATGCTGAATGTGAAGCTGCATTTCAAGACATCAAGTCATACTTGACCGAACCTCCAGTGTTGGCTGCCCCCATAACTAGAAAACCATTCGTCTTGTACATAAGAGCTCTCGACTATTCTTTGGGCGCTCTACTTGCACAAGAAAACGACAAGGGAAAAGAAGCTGCTCTATATTACCTCAGCCGCATGTTGGTAGGTGCAGAGCATCGCTACTATCCAGTCGAAAAAGAATGCCTGGCAGTGATGTTTGCTGTACAAAAGCTACGTCACTATCTGCTGTCCAACACTGTATACCTGATATCAAGGATCAACCTCTTAAAGGTCATTGTCACAAAAGCAGGTTCTCTCAATGCTCGACTGACAAAATGGTCCATCCTTCTGTCACAGTTTGACATTAGATATGTACCACAAAAGGCAATCAAATGTCAAGCTCAAGCAGACTTTCTCGCAGAGCATCCACTACCTAAAGATTCTCCACTTAGGGATGATCTCCCAGATGAGCCTGTCTACAACGTGGAGACTTCCTCATCAAATGCCTCCTGGGACATGTACTTTGATGGTGCAACCAGGACAAATGAAAAGGGAAAGCTGATATCGAGAATTGGCGTCCTCTTTGTTAGTCCCGACAAATACATGATTCCACACGCTTTCTCGCTACTAGAACCATGCTCAAACAAGGCAACTGAGTACCAAGCCCTGATTGTAGGATTGGAACTCGCCCTCGAATCTGGGATCACCATGTTGGAAGCCTTTGGAGACTCTTAACTGATCGTCAACCAGATGAATTAGAAATTTGAAGTCAGGAAGCCTAATCTATTGCCTTATTACAACAAGGAGAAATTGCTTCAACAAAAGTTTGACATCTGTCACATCACCCACATCCTCAGAGGTAAAAACATTCGTGCAGATGCCCTGGCTGGACTTGTTGTATCTATGACAATCCAAGAAGGGGAAAACATGCAAATTACAGTGTGTCAAAGAAGGATTCTCCCTCCTCTCAATACACACTAAGCAGTTGCTGAATGCCACCGAGTGGTTGGAAGTCGGATTTCCAACCTCAAACCTCCGATCGGCGACTGGAGGGATCCGTTCATTGATTACATTATATTCAGAATACTACCTGAAGATCCAAAAGAGCAGGTAAACGTTCAAAGACGAGCCCTAAACTTTCATTTGGATATTCCTTCAAAAATGCTTTACAGAAAATCCTACAATGGAGTACTTCTACGCTGCTTGTGACAACAAGAGGCTGAAGAAATACTCAAAGAAGTGCATGCTGGTCTTTGTGGAGCCCATCAGGCTAGTCCTAAGCTCTACTATTAGATAAAAAGGTTAGGTTATTATTGGCCTACCATGGTAGTTGGCACAATGCAATTTGCTAAATGCTGCCAACAATGCCAGATTCATGGAGATTATGTACACATGCCTCCAGAATGGCTACATCCTAGAGAGATCTAATGGCCTTTTGAAGCCTGGGGTATGGACATCATAGGTCCTATCTCTCCCCCATCAAACAAAGGTCGTCGCTTCATCTTCTCCGCTACGGATTATTTCTCCAAGTGGTCAGAAGCATTTGCATTCAGTGAAATGAAAACCTCATCAGTCCTTTAATTCTTGCGCACCAACATCATTTGTTACTTTGGCATACCTAAAAGATTCGTCCATGATAACGGACCACAATTCCGGGATCACAGATTCTACAGGTTCTGCGACAAATACAAAATCCAAAGTTGCCCTTCGACTACATATAATCCGGCAGCAAATGGACTAGCAGAAGCCTTCAACAAGACACTCTGCAAAATTCTCAAGAAAATGGTCTCTAGTCACAAAAGAGACTGGAGTGACAAACTGTCTGAAGCTTTATGGGCCTATCGAACCAACCCATAGCACACCATTTTCCTTGGTCTATGGATGTGAAGTTGTTGTCCTTTTAGAGGTACAAATCCCTTCTTTATGAGTATCTCTACAAAATGACATGATGCAAGAAAGCAATATCAAATTGAGACTCCAAGAACTAGATAATCTCGATGAAAAATGACTCGAAGCTCTACAAAGCGTTGAGCCTTACCAAGCACGCATGGCATGATCTTTCGACAAGAAGGTCAGGCAATGCACCCACAAAAAGGGTGACTTGGTTTTGGCAGTAAAAGGCCAATGGTTTTTGCCCACAAATCCAAAAGCAAATTCGAACCAAAATGGGTGGGACCCTTCGTCATCGACAAAGTCTTCTCCAACGGTGCATACGCTCTTTTAAATATGAAGGGTGATAGATGTATGCTGTCCATCAGTGGCAAGTTCTTGAAGCGGTACTACACTTGAAGACTTCCTTCATCGGGTTAGAGCAATGCCTACACCGCCAACGCCTATTCCTAGGTACTTGTTCGTCAAACCCACTCCTTTTGAAATTTTCATCCTTACGTTGAAATTTAAAAAAAAAATTCTCAAAACAATGTTTACTTTCATAGTTTCATTGTTAAAAAAAAATCAAATCCCAAAAATCCAAGTTTAGGAGCCTCTTCCCTAACTTGGCCAAAATTTTCTATCCTTGAACCCAAAATTCATGGTTTGAAACAAAAAACAGGACCCAAGGATTTCCACCCTAGTCCACCCTGACTTTTACCACCAAAAATGGTTGAGTCAAAATTTACGACCATCATGTCTTTAAACAAAAATGTTTTTTTAAAAAACCGCGGGGAAGCGACGTTTAGTCAATATTTGCAAAGCCCAAAAATCGGAAGGATGCGAACCTCATTCGATACTTCCAAAATCTCAAAATTGCAAGGAGGCGACACCTCGTCGTTACTTGCAAAATTTTCAAAACAAAACCCAGTGGAGACGCAACGTTTCAATTGATATCCACAACTCAAATTTCAAAACAAAAACAAAGGTTCGAAAAAACCTAAATTTTCAAAAAATCGTGGGGAAGCAATATCTCATCGATACCCGCAAAACAAAGTTTTTTGAAAAAGTAGGGAGGCGACGCTTCATCGATACTTGCACCCAAATCCATGAGGAGGCGACATTCCATCGATACTAGCAACCGAATGAGCAAGGAGGCGATATTCCATCGATACTTGCAATACCATTCAGCAGGGAGGTGACACTTAATCGATACTTGCATTTTTTAAAACCAAAAACCCGGCTTTTATGCCAAAAACCTGGCTTTCATGCCAAAAACCAAAAACCCGGCTTTTATGCCAAAAACCAGTCTTTTACACTAAAAACCAAAAAATTGGCTTTCACGCCAAAAGTAAAAAATCTGGCTTCCACACCAACAAAACAAAACTTGGTTTTCAAAAAATTCGGCTTTCATACCAAAAAATCAAAACCGACTTCCATGCCACAAAATTTTGGCTCCCTTGCCACGAAAATCTGGCTTTTATGCCAAACAAAAACAAAATTTTGGCTTTCATGCCATAAAACCAAAACATGGCTTTCATGCCACAAAATTCGGCTTCCATGCCAAAAAAATCAAAACCAGCTTCCATGCCACAAAATTTTGGCTCCCATGCCGCGAAAATCTGGCTTTCATGCCAAACAAAAAAAGAATTTTGGCTCTCATGCCATAAAACCAAAACTTGGCTTTCACGCCACAAAAATTCGGCTTTCATGTCAAAAAAATCAAAATTGGCTTCCACGCCATAAGACTTTGGCTCCTATGCCACAAAATCTGGCTTTTATGCCAAAAATAAAATTTTGGCTCTCATGCCATAAACCAAAATTTGGCTTCCATGCCACAAACAAAACCCTTCTGGCTCTCATGCCACAAAAATGCGGCTTTCACACCATCTCAAAATTTGGCTTTCACGCCATCTCAAAATTTGGCTTTCAAGTCATAAAAAAAACCAGGCTTTTGCCACAAAATCCGGCTTTCATGCCCCAAACAATCCTTTGACAAAAGATTTTTACAAAATGACAACCTTTTGATCAAATTTTCAAACAAACCATTCCCATTCAATTTTTGCTTATTTTCATTAAAAAGAATTTAAGTGAACGAAAAAAAAAAAAAAAAAAAAAAAGAGAAAGGTGCCTAAAATGTTTATACATGGAGGTACCAAAGAAAAGAAGAAAAGAGTTTGTTACAAATCAGGAGCTCAATCTAACATGGTCTTCAACCAAAGATTCAGCTCCTCAAGCAGACTTTTGGCCTTAGTCTCCAAAACTTCCAGGCCACGCTTCTTCAAAATCTTTCCATAAAATGCGGCAGAACGTCGTGACCCATCATCAGCATGAGGAAGCTCTTCCTAGAGAATCTGCGATCACTCATATTCCCAAGTCTTCCTCTGGAGATTGCTGTCAGCTTCTTCCACCTGGAGAATTAGGGTCCCCTCTCTAGCGCGAGCTTCCACAATGGCAGTCCATTTGGCAGCAACTTGTTTCTCCAAAAGCTCAAGACGATGCCTGGCCTCGATGACCTCCCTATCAAGACGGTGCAGGTCCTGTGTCAGCTCAATGATAGCCAACTCGGTGAAGTTCCTCTCCCGAACGAACTGCTTCCGAGTCCACGAAATCTCATACACTTCAGATTTGACTTCGCTGGAAGGCTTAACAAACATTTCATTGAAGAAGTCACCATTTGGGAAGCTCTTGGTCTCAGTCCACTTGTTACCTATAGCGATGACTTCATCAACAAAGGCCTTGACACTTGCGATGTCCAGACAGACCTCTTTGATTTCAGCAAGAATGTCTTGTACATGCTTGATCATGTCGAAACCAGCCTCCAAGTGGCCAGAAGAGAGAGTCTCGATCCATGAACTCAAGACGCTCTTCAGCACTCTCTTTGCATATTGAACATATGGTCCAGATGAAGTCTCACCTTGCTCCACTGTCCGACTACCTCTGTCATGCTTCATTGGAGGGATAGTCAATAAACTCTGTCCAATCGAAGATGCTGGCGAAGGAATCTCATCATGAGGTTTCATCTCTACTGCACCAAAACTGGTAAAAGTAGCCCCTACTTTTAGATCAATCGCGGGCACCCCCTGTTCTGGATCCGAAGAAAATGGAGGGACTTCTCTTGTTGCTTCACAACCTTCCAATGAAAGATGAAAAGGTATGAATACAATCTTGTCAAAAATCAATATCAAGATTATTACTACAAATACCTTCTTCAACGACCAGTAGAAAGTATTCTGCCTCCTTGAGCTCATCCGAAGCATCGTCAAAGGTCGCATCCATGGATGGCTCGAAGTCGTCAGAATTCTCTCGCAAGTCAGCTGACAAGAAAACAAAAAATATATCAGCAAGTGGCGGCAAAGAAAAACAAAAAGGTGAAAAAGCAAAGAAAATTATACCAGGTGAAGATTCTGGAACCACTCCAGAATCCCTTGGCTCTTCTTCAGATCCCACAACCGGAGCCGTCACCTCCTCATCGGCCGGAACCTCGGGCATCACCAAATCATCATCTTTTGCTAAAAAGAAAGAAAGAAGCAGATCAAAATAAAAATCTCTCGTAAAAGGAAAGAAAAGAAAAAAGAAAGAAGGAGGATCATACCATCACTAGTGATCTTTTCTTCTCGACTCCTCTTCTCTAGAGGCTCATCAACATCCCCTGACACCTTCTCAACAATGGTGAGAGGGACTTCTAGATCGGGAGAGTCTTTGTGCCATCTCTTATTACGACGCCGCCTCTCTTCCTTTTGCTTCTATGGGCCGGTTTGCTTGAGGTGCCCGCCCTGCTATCAAAATCAAGCCTC
Organism: Persea americana; assembly: GCA_029852735.1. Taxonomy (NCBI): domain Eukaryota; kingdom Viridiplantae; phylum Streptophyta; class Magnoliopsida; order Laurales; family Lauraceae; genus Persea; species Persea americana. Next base: position 25,824,668 of record CM056816.1, read on the forward strand.
TCGCTAGAGTCCTCACTGGATGGTCTACTTTTCCCAGTAGACTCCATAGAAGCCTTCGTTTGTTCCGCTTGCATCCAAGTGTCGATCTCAGCTTCCTCCGCCAGCTGCTTCAAGACCTCACCAGGTACCTCTTGTACAGCTCCTGATCTAATGACGTCTTGTTCACCAAGAAAGCCTATTCTATGCTTCTCTCCATAAAGGAAAGCCAAAACTTCCTCTCGTCGGACACCATCTGATTTGCCAAGACCCTTCCTAGGAGATTGCTTTACATCAAGCTCCTTCTTGGAAAGCCCTTGGTACATTGAAAAGCTCTCCACGAACCACTTCGTGAAGCCAGCAGTCCGGAAAGTGGGCAACTCAGGATCGGAAATCATGGCGGTAGTGTCCTCCGCACTATAAAAAGCCCATGCATTCCTTTCGTCTTGTAGACCTCCAAAGCGCTTCACCTTACTCGAAGGCACTCCAACAATGCCTTAAGAGAAGCCCAACTGCAGTGCAAAACGTGAGGGGACATACAGCTGGATGTCGACGAAAAGATTTCTACGGTACACCATCCTACCAACACGTATGTTAAAAAGCCACCCCTTCTCTGCGTTGGTCAAAGAATAGTGTCTTCCCAACCCTGCCCTTGTGGAATCACTGGAAACACCAAAGTCAAAATCCTTCTTCCGCAAATCCAGAGAAAGCTTCACCGAAGATTGCCCAATCTCGACGTCCCTGAACCCTCAGATCCTCAAACGGGCAAACAAAAGAGATTCGGAAACGGCTGTCCCTCTAGCCAACCAAATCATGAATGGGTCATCATACTGTGCAGCACCCAATTGGTGGAAACCGGGACAGTGGTATACATACCACGAATAGAAAATATGGGTTGAAAATACCCTATTCATGGGAAGCCCTAGCCGAACCAAAAAAGCAGTAGCCTGCAGTTCGGTGCACAAGTAGGAGTAAAGAACAGACACCAAAGCTAGCTGCTCTCCAAACGCCATTTGACAAGCCGAGAAAATGCAAAGCGGCCTGATGTGCGTACCATCTCCTCTAGAAAAAACAGCCTCGCCTAGCCAATAAGTGAGGTAAACAATGTGATCTCTCCGCAGCGCAATGTCAGAATAAATGGCATCTGTGCTTGCGAAGAATTCCTTCAAATTTTCTCGCATGATGGAGATCTTCTTTAAACTAGGGTTCTTAGCCCTGACTTCTTGGGTCATACTCTCAGAAGACTCTTCATCATTAAGAAAGTTGGAGGACAAAGAGCTAAAACTCTTCCAACTGCTACACCTGACTTTCGAGCCCTCCTTTTCTTTCAAAAAATCGTAGAAGGCGACGAGCTAAAAGTACAAAAGCCTAAACTCCTCAGACTACTCCTCAAGGACGCTGTCAATAGGCATGAACTCCTCATAGAGTTTGCCGAGGATGGGCAGCCCGGTGATGGCGCTGAGTTCCTTCAAAGAAAAACCAATCTCACCATTTGTGACAACGAAGGTGTTTGTTTGAGGAAGGAATGATTCCAACATGGCCATGAAGGCTTCATCGGAGAAAACTACAGTCTTCCGAAAATCGCGAACTGCGTTGAAGATCTCGGCTTCCTTCAGAATGGCCCCGCCAACCTGCAGGATGTGATCAGTTCATGACTCCCAACTTCAGACAGCACTGAAACGGCTGCGAAGTAGAAAAGGCTTCACCCAATTGCTGCCGTCTCCCTTGAAAATACCAAGGGCAACCGGTTTCAAATCGACCGATGGATGATCAGAACCTTGGTAGCCGGTGGCCAGCATCAACATGTCCATACGGATAGGCGACTTCTCTGCATAACCGAAAGAGCCACCAACAAAAACCCCGATCTTGATCACATTGGTCATCTTCACCCAGCATGGAGGATCTTCCCTCTTAGAGCATGTGGAAGAAAAACTCATGATCGAGATAGTGCGATCGAAGGTCAATCGGGTAGAAATAGTTCTCTCCTCACCATCAACTGTGTAAGAGAACAGAAAACATCTCCTTTGGTATGTCAAGTCGTCAGGGACTACATCACTAAAGAAGAAGGTAGGCATGGGCACGATGCTCTGATCGTCCATGACCCAAGGACGACTACTTACCATAATTTTGTAAAACTCCTCATCCTTAAAGGCGATTAATCGCTGTCTTGCCTCATCACGGTTGAGGGAGTCGCACTCTTCCAAGTTCTTCTCGACATATTGGACCTTCTCCCAGGCCTACTGTACGGCCACATTAGAAGATCTAGCAGAACGGCGTGGTGTGACAGTCCCCTTACCCTTGTTCGTTCTGGAGGAACTACCTACAAAGGAAAAAAAATCATCAATCATCAAAATGACGGAATTTTGCTAAAATCCTAGCGAAATTTTGGCATTGTTCTGGTGCAATTCCGAAGAAAAGGGAAACACCCTGAATAAGATAGGAAGCTTGAAATGAGTTCAGCATTGCTGCGTGTTCATAATCAATGGAGGATTCTCAAAGAAGACTCGAACTCAAACATTGCTGCGAGGTCAAGCCAGTCTTCTCAAACCTCCGTAAAATTGGAAAAGGGCTCAACGTTGCTACAAGTGATGGACCGGCTCCGTCTCTCCCTCCGCCCCCGGGGGGGTGAGAAAAAAGAAAAAAGCGAGCATCAACATTTTGTTGTACGGGTATGCCAGATTTTCTCCTCTACTTGGAATTTAAAATGGTGATCCGGAGATTCACCTTCACAAGTAGAAAAGGAAATCAACTTTTTTTCTAACTTTCCATTGCACATATATTTTAAAGAAAGAGACAAGATTTTTGAATGCCGTAAAAGGCGATTTTCATTTGTTTGCCGTGAAAGGCGGTTTTGTGTTGTAGAAGGCGATTTTGCCATGAAAGGCTATTTTTTCCATAAAAGGCGATTTACAAATCTCATCAATAATGAAAGACAGGAATTGTGATTTTTTTGTCTCTTTAAAAAAAATACAAAATATAATAGAAAAGTAAGAAAAGGAATCTGACTTTTCCGGAAATTGTGGAGACTCGTTCAGATCGATGGCCGCGAGTCATGTACGGGCTCCACCATCGTTCTTCAGATGAGAACACATGATGCTTTAATTCACTTAGCTTAGCTTGGACTGTTGGAAATAGGTGGGCCTCTAGGATAGGTTTTCAAAACTTTTGACCCGTTTGACTCAGGGATCAACTATCCAGAAGGCTACAAAACCCAATCCAGGATCCATGTCCTCTTTCTCATGATCATGTAGAGTAAACCCTATCTAGAAGATAGAAATAGCAGCAAACATGCAACCACGAAATCCACAACATACAAGGAAGTAGATTATACCTTTGGAGCTCGGTTGTGCTCTAATGGAGGAGTTGTTCCTTTCTTTGATGATGAGACTCTTTCACGTATCAAATAGGAATCTCCAAGACCCAATCGTCTTCCACGCTATGACCCGTATCAGATTCTCTTTTCTCAAGAAGATGGGTGGGATCTCCAAGAGAAAGACTAACTAGAACCTCAAAGGGAAACTAGAAGAGAAACTAGAAGGGGGAAAGAGAGAGAGATGTGCAACTCTTGCACAATGGAGAAAGTTGGGCGTGAATTCCAATGTGGAATAGTGCATGGACGTCCAAGCCTCCCTCCTCTTATATTTATAGCTTAAGCATCCTCCTCTTTGTTTATTATTAGAAGTCTCACTTCCATAATAATTAGCAATTCTCTATTCCTACTATTACCACTATTAGAAGTCTCACTTCAAATAGAAATAGTAACTTTCCTTTTTGAGTTCAAATAGAATTAGTAATGATCCAATCTTGGGCTAGTGTGGGGACCACTAGGGATTCTATAGAAAGCTGGCTCCAACTGGGACACCGCGACCCCACATCTCATGTGCAATCCGGGCCCGCAGTTAATTGTAAATAACTCCACTATATGAATGCAATTGAACTCCAGTCTTAGGAATAAATTACATGAAGACCCTAAACTTCCCTATGTTCATAAGTAGGCCCCTCCATCAATATCCATGGATCAATTGGACCTGCCTTTCAAACTTAGATCCATTTCTTATTATCCTTGAGCCCCAATTATAATGATCATTTGGTACCGATCCAATTAACTCTTAATTGGAATGGGTGCGCACTTACCAATGATAAATCCATTAATTGGCACAAGGGGATATTAAAGATAGATTCCATCTTGACCATTGAATGTTCCCACAACTCCACTACCACATACCCAGATCACCGAGGTGTTGACCTACAATTGGCCTCACTCATTGGTGACTCAAAGCAAATGAATAGATAGAAACTTGAGTTCATTAATGTCTCAGGATGGAGAGCCTAATTGCTAGGAAATTATGAGAGCAGACCTTAAAGTAAAGACTGTGTTCATAAGGTGCTTCTCATGGTCCTTCAATATATCCAATGTACCAGCACTATGATCCAGAATCTTACATTCTGATGATCGAGACAAATCACACTATCTCAAAGTAATCAAAGTACTACAACCTTGTCAGATGAGATGTCCAATCTCATCACTAGTTGTGAAGATATTCAAGTATAAGATTTGCTATTCATGTCTCCCGTATGTGGATCTCATCCATACACATGTATTGCCTCTAGTATACTTATGGACTCCGATTCATCTCATGAACCATCATGTCATTCGTATTGGTTATGTGCATTTAAGTAATAAACACCATTCATCTCATGAAATGATAACATGAATATATTGATAAATAAAGAAATTAATCAATTTATTACATCAATCTTAATGGATTGAGACCATAAAACTAACATGGACCTCAGATTTTTAGAGAATAAGGACCGAGAGGATGTCCTATATCCAATAAAAAAAACTGAGTAGACGGGCTGAAGAGCCACATCTGGCCGTGTTGAATAGTAGGAGAATGGACCTTAGGGGGGTGGCTCCCCCAAGGGACTTCAATCACCTTGTGTTGTCTCTTGCAGCAGAGTTTCTTCAAAGTATGAGAGCTTCTTTGAGCGAGGATCTCTTCTGAAATCTTTCGGCTAAGGTTGCGGTAGTGTCGTCGTGATCGCTTCTTCTTGGAATGACCCCCTTTTTATAGGCTTTTGATAGCCATGGGTGGGTTTATGGGCATTGATGGCTTTGATGCTCCATGATGGGAGGAGTTACCAGATTAATTTCATAATTTTTGTAACTCCTTTTTCTTTGGATATGATTAGCCGATAGAGAATAATAGGCATTTAATAGTTTTTAATCTCCATGATGATGGGAGTTTCATGATTAATTACCATGATTAAACTCCATAATGATATGAGTTACATGGTTAATTGCCATGATTACTTGGACTTGTATTTCCTTTTTCCTTAAATCTAATTGGGCCGTCCAAAATAATGAGTTAATGACCACATTAACTTGCCATAAAAGGGTCATTTAACTTCATTAATTGGTTGCCAAGGTGCTTGAAGAGTCACGGGCCGCACGTCGCCTCTTGGAATTCTTCTTGCAATGATCGTCGATGGATCCACACGTTATTTGATGTTGGATGGCAATGAAACTTCAGAAATTGATTAATATCAATGGGTGGGCGACATCTGTCCAGTCGATTTTTCGATCGATCAGGCAGAAAGTGTGCTTTCTTTGTAGGCCTGTTGGCGATTTTGAAGCGTGCGATGATGATTACATGCTCTTGATGGTAGATCTGAAATGTCGGTGAAGATAAGTTGATTTTAGTCACCAAAAATTAGATTTTCAAAAAATCACAGGCACCGGAATCCTTGAAACGCGAAAAAGTGCTAAAAAAGGGCCCTTCCGACGGAAATTCGGTGACCCGAGTTTCAAGGGTCGCCAGCGACCATGGGCCATGTAAGACCCCGACCCCTAATTTTCGTGATTGGTGTGTTTTAAGCCGTGGTTTAGTTTTCTAAATAAGATTTGAGCCTAATTGAGTTAGATTGTGGTTTAGAATGGGTTTCCATAGCTTTGGGGAATTTTGAGAGCGGTTGGACCCGGTCTGACAGCCCGGGGATGCCTTGGGCTGTACGTGTCAGCGTAAGGATTGTTCTTGATTTTGAAAAATTACAATTTTGGTTTCTTCTGATAGGTCAAATTAGATCCAACAACTTTTGTGTTTAGACCTACCCCATTCGAAACTCAGAAAATCAGTTTTTCAGCCCGAGGGGCAAAACAGTCTTTTCACATTTAAATCTGAGCCCAGATTTCGAAATTTCAGAACCATGCCAAAAATATACTTTTTGAAAACTAGATTTTATAAGGATCATTTTAGTCTTCTTCGTCGATTTCATCCGAGGCCCAGAAAGCCCAGTTCTATGTCCATGAAGAGTTTTAAGTGGTGGGCCCCATGATTATCACTTTATATAAGCCCCACCTTCCATCTCTTCTCTCCATTCTCTTCCCCAACGAGAGTGAGTTGCAGGGACTCCCAGCTGAGCCTATTCCTCTCCTTCCTTGCTTCTCCCTCCACCAAATCAACCATGATTCATCACCGTTTGAAAATCCGACTTCGCCATTGTGTTCCCCACCTTCCAAGCTCTCGCTAGACCCCATTTTCGTGTGAGAAGCAGCTGGACAGCCCCTTGTTTGAGCTGTTCCTTGCTGGTTGGAGATGCTACAGGTAAGACCTCCCTTTCATTTCTTTGTATGAGGTAGGGAAGCCCCTAGGGAGCCTTGATTTCAACATGCAAGCTCTAACTCTAACTCTTTCTTAGATTCCAAATTTTGAGCCACTTTTGAGTATGTTTTGGGGGTCTTTGTTTCATAGGTGTGCTTGTGTCTATTTGGTGAGATTTCTGAGTATTCTTGGAGTGCTAGAGACAAAGGCAAGTGATCAACTTAGCTCTTCTTATGCATGCAAAGTTTGAATGTTTTAGCTTCCATGGTTTGGTTCTTTTTCCATTCTAATTTCAGCAATGTATTGTTTCAAATATGTGTTATGGTTTGGATTTTTGTTTAGTTTTTGAAATGCATATGCTAGTGGTTTATCTTGATGGTTTTCATTCAATGGAAGTGGGTTTTGTCTTACCTAAATGTTTTGCAAATGGTTGAATGAATGGAGGAGTATTTTGTGAAATGATTAGAGGTGTTGGTTGTTAAAAATTTAATGAAATTGGCCCCTTGGAGAGCATGGAGGCTCAAGGGATGTGCAGGGATTTGACAAAGGAATGGAAGGATGTAATAGGGGTGAAATGGTGTGAAAAATCTGAACTGAACTGAAGCTGCCGCAGATGGGCGGTCAGCAGTCGGCCAGCCGACTGTTGACCCACGGCTAGCCGCCCCTGTGTCGGTCAGAATAACAGCAACCAAGTTTTTGCACAGGGTGTGGTCGGCCCGCGGTCGGTCAGCAGGCGACTGGCCAACCTGCGCAGAAAATGGAAAAGTAGTATTGTTCCTGAACAGACGGTCAGTGGTCGGTCAGCCAGTCGGCTAGCCGACCACAACCGGCGGCTAGCCGCCAGGTAGCCGCGTGGTGGCCGACTGTACAGAAGGAGAATTTTGAAGGGTTTCCTGATGAGAGAGAAAAACTAGAATATGTTAAGGGGTCTTTAGCTTGATGTTGTGCAATTGAAACATGAAATGTTATTTAGCTTCAGGGGCACCAATCCGCTTTTAATTTCAACATTTGGGTTTCAATTACACAAGAATCGAATGAAGGGCCTTAGCATATACTTGAAAGTCTGTTTTCAGAAACTTAGTCTTGACATGAAGAATATTATTTTGTACTTGTTTTGATTTACAAGCATTGGTTTTGTCTTGGATCTCGTTTTGTACTTGTTTTGATTTATAAACATTGGTTTCGTACGGGTAGTGTTTCGCATTTGTTTTGACTTGCAAGTATCAGTTTTGTTTCGGGTATTGTTTTGCACTTGTTTTGACTTGCAAGTATCAGTTTTGTTTTCGGTATCGTTTTGCACTTGTTTTGAGTTACAAGTATCAGCTTTGTTTCAAAGAACCCAAAAAAAGGGGACTACTTAGTGTGCTTCGACATGCTTATAGCTTATGCTACCTTGTTTTGTCTTGCGTGCCCCGTCCACCCCGTGTGGTCGATGAGGGAAATGTGAGAACTTGGTCCGGGCGGCACCCTTAACCACGGGGCGTAGCGTGTCAACCACGGGCCTCAAACGGCGAGTCTCCATTAGTTTTGTGCATTCATGAATTCCGTTGAATACCACTGAGCTCGGACTGCCCTCTCAGTCTGATCCACTAGTTAGGGGGTCCTTAAACATAAGGACTATCTGCAGATAAGTCGTGTATTTATACACATTTTTGTTTTGTTCCGATTCCGCGGCCGGTTTTCCCGCCCACCTTGTGTGGCTCGGGCTTTCGTTTCGTTTCGCCTGTCTTGCTTTGTCTTTGCTTACTCTTGTCATCATGTATGACGGAGAAAGGATGAGCTCAATGTGGATTTACGAATCATGATGTTTTCTCGTAATCATGCTAGCTTTGTCTTGCTTTTTGCCATGTACTATTTAAAGATTCATTAAATGGTTTTAAAATGCTAGACCACATGTACTCATGCTAGTTTTGCCTCATATCTTGTTCGTGGACTTTTGTTTTCTTGAAGTGTATATCGTTCAAGCCTCGTTTCAAGAATTGTAAACTGTTTTAAATTCAGTATATGGTTTCTTATAAATTTTAAATGATTCATACTCATGCTTAAATTGATCACCTGCCAGGCCGTCGTGTCTGACCTTGTTTGTTCGGTGTCTTAGGTAGCAGGTTCTCGTCTTGAGCTAGTACGTGTGCAGATGGCTTTAGAGCCACGAGTTTTGCAGGTTGTTGTTTCAGTGATGTCATACAGACGTCGCGCTTGACTCTGGAGATACGTTACACACATGGGTAGTATTTGTTCTTAGCTTGTATTTTGTAAGGCTTTTGTTAGCCTTTTCTTTTGGGATTGTAATTAATGCACTTGTTAAATTATAACTTGAATATTCTTGGATGTTGATAAGCCTGTCACTATCAGCTCTGTATATTTTGATATCATGTTTGTTCCAGTCTGAGTTTGATTATGCTATGACAGCTTTATGCTGACGGGTTGAGTGCGATACGGAATCCGATGGCCACGGGCTCCGGGTCGCAATGCCACGTAAGCTTCCGCGAAATGTTCTTGATGTGTTTGGAAATCTTACCTTCCTCACACACGCGGATCCCGGGAAGAAATATATTTATCACTTCCTCCCCAATTCGCGTTCCCGAGGTCGGACCGCTGCAGGGATCCGGGTTCGGGGTCGCGACAGGCCAGGGTCACCGCCGGTGACCATGGGCCAAGGTCGCCGGTGACCCTAGTGTTAGAAAAGAGTTTTCTCCAGGAACCCTACATGTTGCGTACAGATCAATGCGAAAATAGATTTAAACGAAGATGATCAAAGACCATACCTCCGAGATCTCTCTGATTTGATCTCGGCCTTTCTTATCTAATCTCGGTCTTGCAGATCCCGAAAATCTCAAGATCTTCTACTGTATTCCTCTATGCTCGAATTCGCACCAGGGAGTGGGCCTCTTCTGCGAATTCTCTCTGCTCTCTAAAAGGAGATTTTTCTTCTTTCTGACCTAGAGAACAATAGCTCATATTTATATGCTACAATAGGGACCTTAAGAAGTAAATAAGGATAGGCTCCTTATGGAAGCAGGAAACCCTAATTCGACCCAAATTAGAATCCTAGTTCCACAAATTACAATTCAGTCCACTAGAGAATTATAATTGCACTCCTATCCTTATTCTCAAAATTAATATTTCGAGCTTCATGTCATTAAATGCTTATTAATCTCCCCACGTTAAGATTTCAGATATCCATAGATCAAATAATTACCGACATCTATATTTAATCGTTATCTTTATAATTCCTTGAGACCTTACACTTAACTTATTTGATATGTCGGACACAAAGTCTACCTACAGGGTTTGACATAATTAAAATTTAAAAGCTTCATCAAGGGGATATCATCAATTCCAATTATGGGATGTGGATTTCGTCAATAAACTAATATGCACCATACACGTAGTGTAGTCATCCAATTTACTGAGATTATTGACCCATAAAAGATCTCACTCCTTTGTAAATCAAAATGGCAAACACAAATGTATGTGTCTATTATTTATGTCAGGATTAAGAGTACAAGCACTCATAATAGCCATTTGGATGTTAATCATCTTATATAGTAAGTATAAAGATAATAAACCTAAAAGTGGTAGTGTTCAATACACAAAGCTTATTAGCATGATGAGTTGAAACTATACCGTTTCCCGCAGCCAAGACAAGCCTGCTAAAACATCATGCTATAATTGTACCGATGGTGTGTCCAAGTCCATCTAGATTGTGAACAAAAACTTATATTCTATAAGAACTGACAGATAAGTCCTCCGTGTATAAGTAGAACTCTATACACCAACTTGTCTACTTTATAGGATAAAAGACACACACATGCATAATCATAAATAATGTAACCATTTGCCCATACAGAATCTCATTTAGATGAAAAGACAAAATATACTAATTAGTCGAAGAAAAATACATAAAAGTATGCTTTTAGTATAAATTTCCAACAATCTCCCACTTAGACTCAAAGCCATGCTGACATGTATTTCAACCCCATGCCTTCCACATGTCTATCAAAGCTCTTTGCTGGTAAGCTCTTTGTAAAAGAATCTGCCAGGTTGTCCGCCGATGCAATCTTGGTCACAATTATATCACCCCTCTGTACGATTTCTCGTATGAGATGATACTTACGCTGGATGTGCTTACCCTTCTTATGCATCCTGGGCTCCTTTGCATTAGCAACGACACCGGTATTATCACGTAAAGTATTATAGGTGATTTTACCGAATGTACCACTTCTAGCTCCATCAAGAAGTTTCCGAGCCACACTACCTCCTTGGCTACTTCAGAAGCTACCACATATTCGGCTTCCATGGTAGAGTCAACAGTACATGATTGCTTGACACTCCTCCAACTTATAGCTCCACCTCCCAATGTAAATACAAATGCTGAGTCGACTTTTGGCATCATTATCTGACTGGAAGTCTGAGTCTGTGTACCAAATGGGTATCAAACTCTCTGCTTGGTAAATCGGCATATAATTTCTAGTTCTCTTAAGGTACTTAAGTATATGCTTAACCGCAGTCCAATGTTCTCTCCCTGGATTAGACTGGTATCTGCTAACCATGCCAACGGCAAAACAAATATCAGGTCTAGTACATATCATTGCATACATGAGGCTTTCCACAGCCGAAGCATAAGGTACTTCCTTCATTTTTTCTATCTCATCAGGTGTCTTAGGACACTGATCCTTGGATAAAGTGATTCCATGCCTGAAAGGAAGAAATCCTTTCTTGGAATCTAGCATGCTAAAACGGGCAAGAATCGCATCAATATAAACTGCTTGAGACAAGCCCAACATTCTTTTTTTTCGATCTCGCAAGACCTTAATCCCTAGAATGTGACTAGCTTCTCCTAAGTCCTTCATATCAAACTGACTGCTCAACCATACTTTGACCGAAGACAACACCCCGACATCGTTTCCAATGAGTAGGATGTCATCTACATAAAGTACTAAGAAAATCACCACATTGCCATTGCACCTCTTATACACACAAGATTCATCTGGGTTCTGCTCGAAACCATAAGATTTAATGGCTTGATCAAAATGAATGTTCCAAGATCTAGATGCTTGGTTAAGTCCATAAATGGACTTCTTAAGCTTGCACAACATGTGCCCACGACCTTCAGCTATGAATCCATCTGGTTGTACCATATAGATACATTCATCAAGATTTCCATTAAGGAATGTTGTCTTGACATCCATTGGCCAAATTTCGTAATCAAAATAAGCCGCAATGGATAAAAGAATCCGGATGGATTTCAACATGGCTACTGGCGAGAAAGTCTCCTCATAATCGATACCTTCTTTCTGAGTAAACCCTTTCGCAACAAGCCTGGCTTTGAAGGTTTCAACCTTTCCATCCACCCCTCTTTTCTTCTTGTAGACCCACTTACAACCGATAGGTTTTATCCCCCCTAGTGGTTCTACAAGTTCCTAGACTTGATTATGGTAAATAGAATCCATTTCTAATTTGATAGCTTGTTGCCATAGTTCTATATATTTGTCTTGGATTGCTTCATTATAGTTATAGGGTTCGGTATCTAACTCATCAGGGACTCTATCGTATGACTCTCCCAAGAACATATACCTCTCGGGTGGACGAACAACCCTCCCACTATGACGAGGCACATCCTGTGTCTGTGTATGAGTACTGTCACGTTGTGCCAAAACTAATCCTGGTCTGCCATCATCGACATGCTGATCCGGCTCATCACCCATCATGTTGATGGTTTCACCTGGAATATCATTAGCTGGAGACTTGGCAATCCTCCCACTACAACGTGGTAATGGAATGCTGAGTTCTCCATCTTTTGGTGCCTCTTCCTGTGCTATTGGCGATGGAAAAGTTTGGGTAGGCCTTTCTCCTCTCAATTCCTCTAGAACAATTTTGCTTTTGGGTTTGTGGTTCATGATATAGTCCTTTTCTAAGAATCGAGCATTGGTGCTAACAATGACCTTTCGATCTTGAGGGTTATAGAACAAACCACCTTTTGTTCCTCTGGGATAGCCAACGAAAATGAAAACTTCTGTTCTTGGTTCGAACTTATCTGTGTTCCCTTTCAGCACATGTGCTGGACTACCCCAAATCCAAACATGATTTAAACTGGGTTTGCACCCAGTCCATAGTTCTGTGGGTGTAGTAGGAACTGACTTAGATGGAACTAAGTTTAGAATATATGCAACCATTTCTAGAGCATGCCCCCATAACGAATTAGGTAAATATGAATAACTCAACATTGACCTTACCATATCAATAAGAGTCCTATTTCTTCTTTTTGCGACACCATTTTGTTGAGGTGTACATGGTGCAGACAGCTGGGATGTTATCCCCTCTTGTGCTAAGTAATCCCTAAATTCTCCAAAGAGGTACTCACCACCACGATCAGATCGTAGTGTCTTGATACTCTTACTTAAAAGCTTTTCTGTTTCCGCCCTATACTCCTTGAATTTCTCAAAGCATTCGGACTTGCGGCGCATTAAGTAAATGTACCCATACCTTGAATAATCATTAATGAAAGTAATGAAATACTCAAAGCCACCTCTTGCCTGGACATTCATGGGCCCACACAGGTCAGAGTGAACAAATTCAAACAGTTCTTTGGCCCTATAGCTTTTTGCAGAAAAAGGGCGCTTGGTCATTTTCCCCTCTAAACAAGATTCGCAGACTGGAAGGGCCTTTACTGCCAATGACCGTAATGGTCCATTTGCAACTAGTCTTGATATCCGGTGTAGATTAATATGACCCAGGCGTAAATGCCAAAGATACATATGGTTCATTTGCAATGGTTCCTTTCTCTTACATGGTAGGGTAATTGTGTTATTCAATTCAGTCAGTTGCAGTTTAGGAGAGATAGGATTGATAATATAAAGATCATCCACCAATGAACCAGAACAGATAAAACGCTTATTTACTTAATAACCACAAATTTATTAAAATAAACGGAATAGCTATCTTTAACCAATTTGGAAACAAAAATTAAATTCCTCCTAATGGAGGGAACATAAAGACAATCTCTTAAAATTAAAGTCCTATCTCTACTAAAACTTAGACTAACATCTCCACTGCAACTGTTGCCACTCTCGTAGCATCACCCATAAGCAAATAAATCTCCCCATCACTTAGCTGCCTGGTTTTCTGGAACCTCTACAAAGAATTGCAAACATGATTAGTGGCTCCCGTATCTACACACCAGGTACCGGTAGATATAATCGCCAAATATGATTCAACAACTAGTGAATGAAATTTACCTTTATTGTTCACTTTGTTTAGATAAGTTGGACATTGCTTTTTCCAGTGCCCTGCTTCCTTGCAATGAAAACGCTTGCCCTTGGGCTTTTTCACTCCTCCCTGTGGTCCATTGCCCCCTTTAGGAACTGCATTACGATTCTGACCCTTTTCTGTTTCTTCTTGCCTTTCGGCTTAGAAACAGAACCTTTTTCAGCAACGTGAACACTAGGTGGCTTTTTTAGAAGGCCCTCAGCAGCCTGAAGTTCCTTGAGTAATTCCGCCAGGGAAAAATTCAACTTGTTCATGTTGTAATTTAGGCGAAAATTCTCAAAGGAATCAGTCAATGACTGGAGAATGATATCGATCTGGGTCTCCCCATCAATTTCAGCTCCAAGGACTTGAAGTTCATTGAGGTGTCCCATCATTTTCAAAACATGATCCCTCACAGGGGTACCTTCAGCCATCTTAGTGTTAAAAAGTTCTTTCATAGCAACCTGTCTAGCTGCCCGATCCTAATCACCAAACATCTTCTTGAGAGTGTACATGATGTCGTAGGCAGTAGGATAAGGCTGATGTTGCTGTTGCAAAACATTTGACATGGATGCCAAAATGTAACATAGCGCCATCTCATCAGGCTTGTTCTATTTTTTGTATGCCTCGATGGCTACCGCATCGGTATATCCATCCACAGGTTTCTCTGGGCACACCTCAGTGAGCACATATTTGTACTCTTCAGCAGGTTAGCACAATATCCAAATTTCTTTTCCAGTCAATGTAATTAGGTCAAGTGAGTTTGTGATCTTCGAGAATAACAGCAAGTTGATGGACCCGGCTTTAATTGCCTTCCTCTGCCCCGGGTCCGCCGGGGTGTGGCAGGGCAAAGAAAAAAGCTAACATCAACATTTTGTATGGGTATGCCAGATTTTATATTCTACTTGGAATTTGAAATTGTGATCCGGAGATTCACCTTCACAAGTAGAAAGGAAATCATATTTTTTTCTAACTTTCCATTGCATATATATTTTAAAGCAAGAGACAAGATTTCTTTTAATTTCGTGAAAGGTGATTTGTTTAGTTTGCCGTGAAAGGCGGTTTTGTGCCGTAGAAGGCAATTTTACCATGAAAGGAGATTTACAAATATTATCAATAATGAAAGACAAGAACTGTGATTTTTTTGTCTCTTTAAGAAAATATAAAACACAATAGAAGAGGAAGAAAGATGGATCTGACTTCTCAGGAGATTGTGGGGACTCGTTCAGATCGACGGTAACGAGTCATGTATGGACTCCGCCATCGTCCTTCATATGAAAACACTTGATGCTTTAATTCACTTGGCTTGGCTTGGACCCCGGAATTTTAGAGGACAAGGACCAAGGGAAGGTCCTATATCCAGTAAAAATCTGGGTAGACGGGCTGAAAAGCCGCGTCTAGGCCACGTTAAATAGAAAGAGAATGGAACCTTGGGGGGGTGGCCCCCTAAGGGACTTCAATCATCTTGTAGTGTTTGCAGCAGAGTTTCTTCAGAGTAAGAGAGCTTCTTTATGCAGAGACTTTTCAGGATAATTTTTCAAGACCCTTTCCCTTTGGAATGACCACCTATTTATAGGCTTTTGGTAGCCATTAGGAGGGTTTGTGGGCATTGATTGCATTAATGCTCCATGATGGGAGGAGTTACAAGATTTAATTTCATAATTTTGTAACTCCTTTTTCCTTGAATCTGATTGGTCGATGGAGAATAACGGGCATTTAATCTCCATGATGATGGGGGTTTCATGATTAATTACCATGATTAAACTCCATAATGATAGGAGTTACATGGTTAATTGTCATGATTAATTGGACTTGTAACTCCCATTTTCTTGCTTCTGATGGGCCATCTAGAATAATGAGTTAATGACCGTATTAACTTGTCATAAACGGGTCAATTAACAGCATTAATTGGTCGTCGAGTTGCTTGAAGAGTCGCGGGCCGCGGCATCTTTTGGAATTCTTCTTACGATGATCATCGATGGATCACATGTTGTTTGATGTCGGATGACGATGCAAATTCAGACATTGGTTGGTACCAATGGGCCAGCAACATCTGTCTAATCGATTTCACGATCGGTCGGGCAAAAAGTGTGCTTTCTTGGTCGGCCGGTTGGCGATTTTGGAGTGTCCAATGATGATCGAATGATTTCGGTGGCGGATCCGTGATATTGATGAAGATCGATGGATATCATGCCTCAGAAAAATCAGATTTTAAGAAAATCACAAAGGCCAAACATCGCGAAACGTGAAAAAGAACGGAAAAACAGTCGTTCCGGAAGAAATCCTGCAACCCGGATTTCCAGGGTCGCCGGCGAGCATGGGGCTAGCGACCTTGGGCCATGGTTGCCGGCGACCATAGGCCAAGGTCTTCGGCGACCATGGACTTTTGGTCCTTTTTTTCGATCGCCGTCCGGTCGCCGTTTCTTGTCCGTTTTTCGAGCTTTTTCGCTTCTTTTTTCTTTTGTATTTTCCTTGACATTTCTCCTCATTTATTGGCTTAATTCCTCTGAAGAAAACTTGTCGAGAAGCTATGCAAATCAAGGCACAAAGTTTCCTATTTTTGGAAAAGCCGAAGTTTTTGTAGCCGACTTTCCGCCAAGAGTTGAAACTAGGTCAAACGATGTCGGAATGACCTGAAATTTGAGGTGAAGCTTCCTAAGCATTAGATAGGACCAACCATGCGCTTTTATTGAGTTTTGAAGCCGTTTGGGGTCCCGTCGATGCTAGACTTGATTTCACCGTGCGGAAGATGTCGAGCTTTGCTGTACGGTCAACCGATGTCCGATTGACCTGCAATTTGACAGGGAGCCTATTGGAGTCATTTTGAGATGACCCATTAGCTCCGATTTGGGTGCCATGGCCCAGGAGAGCTCTGCCGCCGGTAGGCTTGATTTTACTTCAGAGCGTCAAAGTCGGGTCAAACGTCGTTGGAATGACCTGAAATTTGACGTCCAGCCCTTTGGAAGCATGTAGAAGCTACTCATTTGCTTTGTTTGATGAGTGGCGGCATCAAAGGTTCTTGCCGCCAAGAGGCTTGATTTCGTCGTTCGAGAGTTGATGGCGGGTCAAACGGCGTCGATTTGACTTGAAATTCGACGTGGAGCCTTTTGGAGGTATTTTGAGACCATCCATAAGCCCTGATCAAAGATTTGATGTCTTCGTCACTGTCGCCGCCGGGAGCTCCTGCTCAGCCGTTGGAGGATTGAAGTTAGGCCAAATGGTGTCGAAATGGCCCGAAACTTCATGTGTACCCTTCTTTTGGCTATTTTGAAGGATCTTGCAGTTTTTGTTTGATTCTGACAAGATCTAATGCTTGAAGCAGCTTTGCCTGTTTGTAGTAGGATGCGGCTCCATGTAGCTTTTGATGTTGAGGAGGCAAAGTGACATTTTTGGTGTCAACAAATGCCCCCTCGAGGTACAGCGACGAATTGCACGGCTTTTCCAATCGATGTGCCTCGAAGAAGACTTTGAAGGAGAACTTTTGACTTGGCCAAGAGTCTCTGACCATTTTTCTTTGATAGAGTAGCTTTTTGAGTTTCCAACGGAATTTTATGGCAGTGAGAGAGACCACGTACTATCTTAAGGCAAAATTTTGAAAATGACATTTGGATTATGTTTTTGGGTCTTGGATTTTTCTTTTTGACGTTGTGAACCTAAAGGCTTTGTGTGGTGCATCAGGCGGTCAAGAAGGTTTTTGGTTTTTGACCTTGTGACCTAACAAGCTGTATGTGGCAAGTTAGGGGGTCGGGTTTTGAATTTTGATTTTGGTCTTGTAACCTAACAAGCTGTATGTGGCAAGTTAGGGGACCGGGATTTGCTTTTTGGTTCTGGCCTTGTGACCCAACAAGCTGTATGTGGCAAGTTAGGAGACCATGGTTTGGTTTTTTTGTCACTCTTTGGGACAATTTTGGGTCTATTGGAGTGGTTTGGGTTTTTGTGGAAAGTCAATTTCAAGGTTTTGTTTAATTTGGTTCATGAGGTGGGATGGTTTGGATTTTTGGAAACTCATGAGGCTTGGATTTTTTTGTATGGTCCAATCAACTCAAAAGAGGTATGGAACCATTTTTGTATGCTCTTGGTAAGAGGAATTTTGGCTAAAAGCCACTTTTAGTGCCTAGGTGGTCAAACCTGGCTCATGTGGGCTAGCCCAAGGAACCTTAAGCTTTAAAGATGGCTTAGATCTCATGTGGTGTCATTTTTGTAAAGAATATCTAAAGATATCCCTTTTTGGTTGAGAATATCTAAAATTATTTTTACTTGGAGAGAATCTCTCAAGTTTCCTTGATTTTGGGAGAGATTTTCTCAAAATATCTTTCTTTGGGAGAAAGTTTCTCATAATCCCTCTCTTTTTGAAGAGAATTCCTCAAAAGATCTCCTCATTGGGAAAGAATGTCCCTTGATCCCTTTCTTTTAGGAAGTTTGCTAATTTGTAGCACTTACCTCCTTTCTTTTCTCCTTCTTTCCTCTTTTGGTTTACTTTCTTCTATAAAAGCAAGAAGGTTGGATCTCTTATTGCTATTGCTCTCTTTTTGCAAAAAATCTTCAAGAGTGCTCCAAGATCAAGAATTCTTCTTCTTCTTCAAGGATCTTCTAGTTCTTCCTCCTTCTCAATCAATGGCTTCAAGTAAGTTTCTTTTTTTTTCTCAAGAAACTCCATGTAGAAATAGAAAAGTTCCTTCTTTCTTTCCTTTTCTTTTCTTTTTCTTTCTCTCTTTTTTTTTTCACGTGCATTCCTTTTTTTTTTCCACACGTTCTTTTTTTTCTTTCTTTCTTTTTTTTCTTCTCTTTCTCTTTTTCTTTCTCTTTCACGGTTTCTCTTCTTTTTTTTTACCGTTTTTTTTTTCACTCTTTTTTTTTCTTTTTTTCTTCTTTTCTCTCTTTTTTTTTCTGTGGCCGTACGGACAAGACCATACGGTCATGGCAGTATGGCCACGTGGCCTGCCCCTTTTTTTCCTTTTCTTTTTTCTTTCTTTTTTCTTGTTCTTTCTTTTTTTAAAGAGATTCTTTTCTTCTCTCTTTTTTTCTTTCTTTCCCAAATTTCGAGACGCGCATGCAAGACAACTTTCCTTCTATGCATTTTTTTTAATGGAATTGGAAAGATGATAGTGCACACGTGGAAATCTTTTGCAAGTCTTAGGATTTGGAGCTTGCAGCAATGTTGAGCCCTTTCTTGGTCTTGCAGGGATTTTCTGAGGAGCTTTGCAAGTTTTGGATTCTGGAGCTCACAACAATGTTGAGCCCTTTTCCAATCTTGCGGATATTTGAGAAACTTTGGTTTGATCTCGCAGCAATGTTTGAGTTCAAGCCTTTCTTCGAGAATTTTCCATTGATTATGAGCTTGCAGCGATGTTGAGCCCATCTTCAAGCTCCCTATTTCTTTCGAGGTGTTTCCCTTTTCTTCGTAATTGCCCTGGAACAATGCCAAAATTTCGCTGTCATTTTGTTAGCAAAATTCTGTCATTTTGATGATTGATTTTCTCTCTTTCCATCCTTTGCAGGTAGTTCCTCCAGAACGAACAAGGGTAAGAAGCCTGTTACTGATGCGCCTCGCCGTTCTACCAGATCTTTTAATGTGGTCGTACAGCAAGCCTGGGAGGAGGTCCAGTATGTTGAAAGGAACTTAGAAGAGTGTGACTAGCTCATCCAAGATGAGATGAGGCAACATTTGATCGCCCCCAAGGATGAGGAGTTTTACAAAATTATGGTAAGCAACCGTCCCTGGGTCACGGACGATCAAAGCATTGTGCCAAATCCTACCTTCTTCTTTGGTGATGCAGTGCCTAATGATTCAACATACTAAAGGAGATGTTTTCGGTTCTCTTACACAGTTGATGGTGAGAAGAGAACTGTTTCTACCCGGTCGACCTTCGATCGGACTATCTCGATCATGAGCCTTTCCTCCACATGCTCAAAGAGGAAAGATCCTCCAAGCTGGGTGAAGAGGACAAGTGTGATCAAGACCGGGGTTTTTGTTGGTGGCCCTTCTGGTTTTGCAGAGAAGTCGCCTGCCCGTATGAACATTTTAATGACGACCAACGGCTACCAAGGTTCAGATCACCCTTCAGTCGATTTGAGACCGGCGGGCCTTGTCATTTTCAAGGGCGATGGCAGCAATTGGGTGAAGCCTTTTCGACTTCGTGGCCGTTTCAGCGCTGACTCGAGCTGGGAGTCGTGGACTGATCACATCCTGCAGGTTAGCGGTGCCATTCTGAAAAGAGTCCGAGATTTTGACGTGGTTCGCGCTTTTCGGCAAACCATGGTTTTCTCCGATGAGGCCTTCATGGCCATGCTGGAGTCGTTCCTTCCACAAACCAACACCTTCGTTGTCACGAATGGCTAGATTGGTTTTTCTTTAAAGGAATTGAGCGCCATCACTGGGCGGCCTATCCTCGGTAATCTCTATGAGGAGTTCATGCCTATTGACAACGTCCTTGAAGAGCAGTTTGAGGAGTTCAAGCTTTTGTACTTTCAGCTTGTCACCTTCTACAACTTTTTGAAGGAGAAAGAGGGCTCGAAAGTGTGGTGTAGCAGTTGGAAGAGTGGTAGCTTTTTGTCTTCCAACTTCTTTGACAGCGGGGAGTCTTCTGAGAGTACGACCCAAGAAGCCAGGGCTAAGAACCCGGATTCGAAGAAGATCTCCGCAATGCTAGAAACTTTGAAGGAGCTCTTCGCAAGCACAGATGCCATTCATTCTAACATTGCGCTGCGGAGAGATCTCACTGTTTACCTCACTTATTGGCTGGGTGAGGCTATTTTTACTGGAGGAGATGGTATGCACATCAGGCCGCACTGTATTTTTCTGGCTTATCAGATGGCGTTTGGAGAGCGGCTTGCTTTGGTGCCTGCTCTTTACTCCTATTTATGCACCGAACTGCAGGCTGCTGCTTTCCTGGTTCGGCTTGGGCTCCCTATGAATAGGGTATTTTCAGCCCATATTTTCTATTCATGGTATGTATACTACAGTCCCAGTTTCCACCAATTGGGCACTACACAGGACGATGATCCTTTTATGATTCGGTTGGCTAAAGGGAAGCCTGTTCCGAATCTCTTTTATCTGCCCGCTTGAGGATCCGACGATTCTAGGATGTCGAGATGGGGCAGTCTTCAGTGAAGCTTTCTCCGGGCTTACGGAAGAAGGCTTTTGATTTTGGTGTCTCCCGTAATTCGACCAGGGCAGGGTCGGGGAGACACTATTCTTTAACAAAAGCAGAGAAAGCGTGGCTTTTTAACATACGTGTCGGCACGAAGGTGTACCGTAGACATCTTTTCGTCGACATCCAGCGTATGTTCCCTTGCGTTTTGCCATGCAGTTGGGCTTCTCCCAAGGCAATGTTGGAGCGCCTTCGAACAAGGTGAAGCGTTTTGGAGGTCTACAGGACGGGAGAAATGCATGGGCGTTTTATCGTGCGGAAGACACTATTGCCATGATTTCCCATCCTGAGTTGCCCACTTTCCGGACTGTACCGAGGACTTTCCAAGAAGGAGCTCGATGTAAAGCAATCTTCCGGGAAGGGTCTTGGGAAGTCAGATGGCGTTCGTCGAGAAGAAGTTCTGGCTTTTCTTTTTAGAGAAAAGCACAGAACAGGCTTTCTCGAGGACCAGGATGTCATCAGATCGGGAGCTGCACAAGAGATACCTGGTGAGGTCTTGGAACAGCTCGCAGAGGAGGAGGCTGAGGTCGCTGCTTGGATACAAACCGAGCGAGCAAAGGCTTCCATGGAGTCTACCGGCAAGAGCAGACCATCTGGTGAGGACTCTATCGAAAGGCCAGATTCCGATGGCGGGGCGGGTACTTCCAGCAACTTGTCCCTTAGGAGCAAAAGGAGAAGAGGACAGCGCCGAAGTAAGAAACAGCATGAAAATTCTCCTGATCTGGAAAGTCCTTCCACCATTGCTGAGGAGGCATTAGGGGATGATGATGAGCCTCCAGAGAAGAGAAGCCAGGGAGAAAAGATCAGTAGTGATGGTATGACCCTTCTTCTCTTTTTCCGCTCTCTTTCTTTTTTATGAGGCCTTTGTTTTTTATCTACTGCTTTCTTTTGGCAGAAGATGATGATTTTATGATGCCTGAGGTTCCGACCGATGAGGCGGTAACGGATCCGGTCATGGTATCTGAGGAGGAACCCAAAGATTCAGAAGTAGACCCAGAATCTCCAACTGGTATGATTTTCTCTTCTTTTTTTTTTCTTTGTTTTCCTTTACCGCCACTTGCTGACATATTTTTTGTTTTCTTACCAGCTAACTTGCCAGAGGATTCTGACGACTTCGAGCCATCCATGGATGCAACTTTTGACGATGCTTCGGATGAGCTCATGGAGGCAAAAAGCATTCCGCCGGTCATCAAAAAAGGTACTTTGTAGTGATAATCTTGATTTTTTTATTTTTGACAAGATCATATTTATACCTTTTTCATCTTCTATTGGTAGGTTGTGAAGCGACATGAGAAGTTCCTCTATCTTTCTCAGAGCCAGAGCAGGGGTGCCCGCAGCTGATTTCGGAGTAGGGGCTTCTTCCACCAGTTTTGGTGAGGCAAAGGAGAGTCCGCAGGCTAATATTCCTTCTCCAGCGGCTTCGATTGGAAAGAGCTTCTTGATTACTCTTCCAACGGTGCATGACATGGGCAGTCGACCAACGGATCATGGCGAGTCTTCATCTGAGCCATCCCGTCAGTTTGAGAGTAAGGTGTTGAAGAGAGTTTTGAGCTCATGGGTCGAGACTCTCTCATCTGGCCATTTGGAGGCTGGCTTCGGCATGGTTAAGCATGTGCAGGACATTCTTGCTGATAACGAATAGGTCCGTCTGGACATTACGGATGCCAAGGCTTTTGTTGATGAAGTCATCGCTCTAGGCAACAAGTGGAATGAGACCAAGAGCTTTCCAAATGGAGACTTCTTCAACGATATGTTTTTGAAGCCTTCTAGCAAGGTCAAATCTGAACTGGATGAAATCTCGCGGACTTGGAAGCAGCTCGTTCGGGAGAGGAACGTCACCGAATTGGCTATTATCGACTTGACACAGGACCAGCACCGTCTTGACAGGGAGGTCACTGAGGCCAGACAGCGCCTTGAGCTGTTGTGATGGACCCGGCTTTTTCTTTCTTGCCTTCCTCCGTCCCGAGTCCACTGGGGTGCGGCGGAGCGAAGAAAAAAAAAAGAGCAAGCATCAACATTTTTTTGTACGGGTATGCCAGATTTTCTATTCTACTTGGAATTTTGAAATGGTGATCCGGAGATTCACCTTCACAAGTAGAAAAGGAAATCAACTTTTTTCTAACCTTCCATTCCACATATATTTTAAAGAAAGAGACAAAATTTTTTAATGCCGTGCAAGGCGATTTTCATTTGTTTGCCGTGAAAGGCGGTTTTGCCGTGATAGGCGATTTTGTGCCGTAGAAGGCAGTTTACAAATCTCATCAAAATGTAAAGACAAGAAATGTGATTTTTATGTCTCTTTAAAAAAATACACAATACAATAGAAAAGTAAGAAAAGGAATCTGACTTCTCAAGAGATCGTGGGGACTCATTCAGATCGACAGTCGCGAGTCATGTATGGGCTCCGCCATCGTCCTTCAGATGAGAACACTTGATGCTTTGATTCACTTGGCTTGGCTTGGACCTCAGATTTTTAGAGGACAAAGACCAAGGGAAGGTCTTATATCCAATAAAAAACCAAGTAGACGGGCTGAAAAGCCGCATCTAGGCCATGTTGGATAGAAGAAGAGAGGAGATCTTGGAGGGGGGGTGGCCCCCCAAGGGACTTTGATCACCTTGTGGCGTTTTCTTGCAGCAGAGTTTCTTCAGAGTAGCTAAGCTTCTTTGTGCAGAGATTTCTCCGAGAGTTTTTAGCAATTTTTTGGGGATTTTTCAGGACCACTTCAGACAATTTTTCTGGACCAATTCTCCTTAGAATGATCGCCTATTTATAGGCTTTTGGTGGCCATTAGGAGGGTTTTATGGGCATTAATGGTATTAATGCTCCATGATGGGAGGAGTTACAAGATTTAATTCTTTATATTGTAACTCCTTTTTCTTGGATTTTGATTGGCCGATGGAGAATAATGGGCATTTAATCTCCATGATGATGGGAGTTTCATGATTAATTACCATGATTAATCTCCATAATGATAGGAGTTACATGGTTAATTGTCATGATTAATTGGCCTTGTAACTCCCATTTCTTGGCTTCTGATTGGGCCGTTCAAAATAATGAGTTAATAACCTTAATAAATTGCCATAAAATGGTCATTTAACTTCATTAATTGGCCACTGAGTCGCTCGAAGAGTCGCGGGCCGCGCCGCGTCTTTTGGAATTCTTCTTGCGATGATCATCGATGGATCCGTACGTTGTTTGATGTCGGATGACGATGAAAATTCAGACATTGGTTGCCACTAATGGGCCGGCAGCATCTATCCAGTCGATTTCTTGATTGGTCGGGCAGAAAGTGTGCTTTCTTGGTCTGCCAGTTGGCAGTTTCAGAGTGTCCGATGATGATCAAATGATTTCGATGGCGGATCCGTGATGTTGACGAAGATCGACGGATATCATGCCTCAAAAATCAAATTTCATGAAAATCACAGGGGCCAAACATTGCGGAACACGAAAAGGACGGAAAAAAGGAACTTTTGGAGGAAATTCGGCGACCCAGATTTCCAGGGTCGCCGGCGACCATGGGGCTGGCGACCTTGGACTTTGGTCCATTTTTCGGTCTCCTTCCGGTCGCCGTTTCTTGGTCGTTTCTCGGGCTTTTTCGCTTCTGTTTTCTCTTGTATTTTTATTTGACATTTCTCCTCATTTATTGGCTTAATTCCTCTGAAGAAAACCTATTGAAAGGCTGTGCAAATCAGAGCATAAAGTTTCCTATTCTTTGGAAAAGCCAAAGACTCTGTAGCCGATTTTCCGCCAAGAGTTGAGACTAGGTCAAACGATGTCGGAATGACTTGAAATTTGAGGTGAAGCTTCTCCGGAATTAGATAGGACCAACCATGGGCTTTTATTTGAGTTTTGAAGCCGTTTGGGGTCCCGTCGATGCTTGACTTGATTTCACCGTGTAGAAGATGTTGAGCTTCGAGGTACGGTCATCCGATGTCCGATTGACCTGAAATTTGACGGGGAGCCTATTGGAGTCATTTTGAGTTGATCCATTAGCTCCGATTTGGGTGCCATGGTCCCGGGGAGCTTTGCCGCCAGTAGGCTTGATTTTGCTTCGGAGCATCAAAACCTGGTCAAACGTTGTCGGAATGACCTGAAATTTGACTTGCAACCCTTTGGAAGCATGCAGAAGCTACTCATGTGTTTTGTTTGATGAGTGGTGGCATCAGAGGTTCTCGCCGCCGGGAGGCTTGATTTCGTCGTTCGAGAGTTGATGGAGGGTCAAATGGTGTCGATTTGACTTGAAATTCGACATGGAGCCTTTTGGAGGTATTTTGAGATCATCCATAGACTCTGATCGAAGATTTGATGTATTTGACACTATTGCCATCGGGAGCTCCGGCTCATCTGTTGGAGGATTGAAGTTAGGCCAAATAGTGTTGAAATGGCCCGAAACTTCATGTGTACCCTTCTTTTGGCTACTTTGAAAGATCTTGTAGTTTTTGTTTGGTTCTGTCAAAATCTGATGCTTGAAGCAACTTTGCCTGTTTGTAGTAGGATGCGGCTCCATATAGCTTTTGATGTTGATGAGGCAAAGTGACATTTTTTGTGTCAACAAATGCCCCCTCGAGGTACAGCGACGAATTGGATAGCCTTTGCAGTCAATGTGCCTCGAAGAAAACTTTGAAGGAGAACTTCTGACTTGACCAAGAGTCTCTGAGCATTTTTCTTGATAGTGTAGCCTTTTGAGTTTCCAAGGGAATTTTATGGCAGTGAGAGACATCACATACCATCTCAAGGCAAAATTTTGAAAATGACATTTGGGTTGGGTTTTTGGGTTTTGGATTTTCTTTTTGACCTTGTGAACCTAAAGGCTTTGTGTTACGCATCAGGCGGTCAAGAAGGTTTTTGGTTTTTGACCTTGTGACCTAACAAGCTGTATGTGGCAGGTTAGGGGATCGGGTTTTAAATTTTGATTTTGGTCTTGTGACCTAACAAGCTATATGTGGCAAGTTAGGGGACCAGGATTTGGTTTTGGTTTTGGCCTTGTGACCCAACAAGCTGTATGTGGCGAGTTAGGAGACCACGGTTTGGATTTTGGTCACTCTTTGGGACAACTTTGGGTCCGTTGGAGTGGTTTGGGTTTTTGTGGAATGTCAATTTCAAGGTTTTGGCTTAATTTGGTTCATGAGGTGGGATGGTTTGGATTTTTGGAAACTCATGAGGCTTGAATTTTTTTGTATGGTCCAATCAACTCGAAGGAGGCATGAAACCATTTTTGTATGCTCTTGGTAGGAGGAATTTTGACTAAAAGCCACTTTTAGTGCCTAGGTGGTCAAACCTGGCTCATGTGGGCTAACCCATGGGACCTTAAGCTTTAAAGATGGCTTAGATCTCATGTGATGTCATTTTTGTTAAGAATATCTAAAAATATCTCTTTTTGGTAGAGAATATCTAAAAATATTCTTACTTGGAGAGAATCTCTCAAGTTTCATTGATTTTGGGAGAGATTTTCTCGAAGTATCGTTCTTTGGGAGAAAGTTTCTCATAATCCCTCTCTTTTTGGAGAGAATTTCTCAAACGATCTCCTCATTGGGAAAGAATATCCCATAATTCATTTCTTTTAGGAAGTTTGCTAATTTGTAGCACTTACCTCCTTTCTTTTCTCCTCCTTTCCTCTTTTGGTTTGCTTTCTTCTATAAAAGCAAGGGGATTGGATCTCTTGTTGCTATTGCTTTTTTTTTCAAGAACCTTCAAGATGCTCCAAGATCAAGAATTCTTCTTCTTCAAGGATCTTCAAGCTTTTTCTTCTTCTTCTCCATCGATGGCTTCAAGTAAGTTTCTTCTTTTTCCTTAAGAAACCCCATGTAGGAATAGAAAAAGGTTTTCTTTCTTTTCTTTTCTTTTTTTTTTCCACGTGTATTCTTTTTTTTTTTTACACGTTTTTCTTCTTTTTCCTCTTTTTTTTTCTTTTGCACGGTTTTCTCTCTCTTTTTTTTTTTTTAACCGTGGCTCTTCTTTCTCATTTTTATTTTTCTCACGGTTTCTTTTTTTTTTTTTTTTACCATGTGTTTTTTTTTATCTCTTTTTTTTTTTTTGCGAAAAGAGATTTTCTCTTTTTTTTTTTTGATTCTGAGATGCGCATGCATGACAACTTTCCTTCTATGCATTTTTTTTTTTTTAGAAAATGGAATTGGAAGTATGATAGTGCATGATAAGTCCTTAAAAATGTAGAATTTCCTTATCATTTTAGAATAATTAAGGACTTAATCATCAAATCATGAACCATTTTAGTAAAAAAATTATGATTTTATGTTTTTGAGCATCAAAGTCTAAATCTGAGTCAAAATTCATCCAAAAATTGTATTTTCACATAAAATCATGAATTTCTCTATTTTTTACATTGAAAGTCACAAATTTCCCATAACTTTTTATTCACACATGAAATGATGAATTTTCTTTGTACCATTGATTTAATTGAAGAAAACTTGATAAAATGGTGACATTTTATGCATTTATTTGGTGTGAATTGGGACCGCATCTTGCATAATTCCTTACCTATATGATTAGATTATTATTTGATCTTTGCTTCTATTTTTGTAGGGAATTTCAGAAATCGGGGCCCACGGAAGAGAATTGATGAATCAAATGCACCATGGACCCACCTTCCTTTGGCATGGAATCTAAGGTAGGGGCGGCCATGGTAGGGTCCGCTCTCATATGCAAGAAAAAAATCAGATTTAATCTCTTAAAGATAAGTTCCAAATTTGCGGGCCATGAGATGATGAGGTGTCATATCTACTCTCCAACAAATATTGCTTACATGTCAAGATGGATGGCTAAGATTCAATTCAAGCCAAACAAAGAAGAAAAAAAATTGCAAAAGAAAGTCAAGCCAAGGCATGGGACGTTCCATGTTGTGTACACCCAAGTGGGGTCCACATGCATTTAAGAATTGCACATCAAATCTGAAATTCAGATTTGAATTGATCCTTAACCCAAGTGGGACCCAAGAGAGGGAGTTGCATGAGATAAGAACAATCCTAATTTTACTAGGATTGTGAGCCAACCCCTAGAAAATCTCTCAAAAACTCTCCTAATCCTAATCCAACTTGGACCACACACTACTAATCCTTACCCAAATGAAAACCTTGCAACCCAAGCTATCAAAAATATATAAAAAGAGGGCTGGACGTGGATCCCCATCTCTCCATTCCCCTTGGACGACCAGCAACAATAATTCCCCCTTTTTCCATTAATTCTTCTTCATCTCTCCTCCTTCCATCAATATTTCATCCAAGGCCTTCCCTAAGGCACACTACCACTTGGATTTCTACGCCTTCGCGCCGCCACCGTTGCTATCGTCACTCCACCATCGGATCATCCTTGGAATCATCTTCCCTTGCTTGGATTTCAGATCGCGAAACGAGAGCCGGTTGGATCGCCGTTCAAGACCGCGAGTCCCTCTCCTCCGTTTAGTGTTTCTTGTGTCTATGGTAAGGTTGGATGCACTTTATTTTTATTAAAAGAATTTTGTAATGGTTATTTGCTTGTAATGGGTCTTTCATTAATAAATCAAGTTTATGGGGTCTTGGTCTTCACCAATGAGTCAACATTGAATTTTTGTGCGTAGTGACAGTGCGCACTTGGTGCGGTGGTCTTGATTTTTCTTGATGGCATTAAGCAAAGTAATTATTGCAAAGTTTTAGAATTAAAATATAATTTCTTTATTCTCTGATTTTATTTTATTTTATTTTATTTTATTCTTTATTCTATGCACCCTTAACAATTATTGCAATTGGTTGGGCTAATGAATCTTATGGTGATGCAGTGGTTAGATTAGGTTTCTAGATTAGGATTTTAATTTTCTTTGGTTGTAATTAATATTTCAGATTTGTAATTAATTTTTAATTCAATTAGGAAATTTGATTTGTATAGTTTTTTTAGGCTAGAACTAGTTTTTTTTATTAGGACAGGTTTTGCGATAACTAAACTCTCCGTGGATCGATCCGGTTTCACCGGTTATTACTACAATCAAGGCCTTGCACTTGGGGCTACGATCAAGTTTTTGGCGCCGTTGCCGGGGAGTTTTTCTTCGCTTAAGGTATTTTTTCCAACCTATATTTTTAATTGCTTTGTGGGTGTGCCTTTACTATTCCGCAATCATTCTAGATCTAAGGGTAGCATGCATGGAATGTTTGGACCAGCCCTATTGCATTAAAAAGTGGATTTTTAATCTCTGATTTTTGATAAAATTGGAACTATTTCAGATCTGAAAATTATTTTTTTCTGATTTTTCAAAAATCACATCCAATTTCTGAAAATTGCCTAATTTACTTGTTCTAATTTGGACTAGTTTAGGTCATTTATTTTCATTTTTTTTGTTGCTGATTAGGATTAATTAGGGTCTGTTAAATTCAGTTGTTTTTCATATTTTTAGGTTTTTAAAGTTTCCAAAAAAATTCTGGAACTTTCCCTCACAAAGGCAAGTCGTAGATCGCACAAATTCGGCTTTTTGGCCACCAAACTTGCAAAAATCTGAAAATTTCAGAACTTTCATTGGAAACTCAGTTTTATTAGTTGTTTTTAAATTTAAAAGGACTCTTAAAAACTTGCTGGAATTTTTTTTAAGAAGGTTAGTTATTTCTTTGGGAAGCCGGACAAACTGCCTTTCTTAATTGGTTCGATGTCTAGGCAAGTCTTGTCCCAATAGATAAGGGAGACAAGTCTCTTGTTCTAGAAAGTGGTTTTTAAGCGGGACCTTTGCAACGCATCGTGACCCCACCACTGATCTGGGGACTTACCTGGTCGGGCCAGTTTCATAGATTTGAGTTTGGGAACTTTCCTTAGAGATATTAAACTCTCTAAGATTAGGACTTTGCAAGAATTTGAGAATCTTCTTTTAAATCTAAGAACGGACCTTAGGTAGTTTTTCTTTCTAGGTTTCTTTATAAAAAAAAAAAAAAAAAAGAAATAAAAACTTTTCAAAATTCCAAAAAAGAAGGAAAGACCCCCATCTTCTTGGCAGAGGGACTCCTCAAATCGGTTAGTAAGGAAGGAATCACCTGTCAAGAGCTTGATTAAATTCTACGAATCTAGATCTCCTGGTTCTCTTAGGATTTCCAATATGGCTGATGAGCAGAGTGATAACAAGGAGAACGGTAATGGGAATGGACCCAATAATAATGGGGAGGTGAATCAACCTCTTAGGAGTTTACGTGATTACCTTCACCCTACACGACAAGCCACACCGTCGTGCATGGTCATACCCGCAGGTGCGGGTCAATTTGATATCAAACCGGGAGTAATCCAACTTCTCCCCAAATTTCATGGACTTGAATCAGAAAGTGCATATTTGCACATTAAAGAGTTTGAAGAAGTGTGTGCAACACTACACTTCAATAATGTGAGGGAAGACCTTATCAAATTTCGTTTATTTCCATTTTCCCTCAAAGATAAGGCTAAGGCATGGCTTCACTCCTTACAACCCAATTCGATTGCTCTATGGTCCGACATGGTCCGGGAATTTTTAAAGAAATTTTTCCCATTACATAAGACCAACACCTTACGGAGAAATATTATGAATTTTAAACAAAAAGACAAGGAGTCTTATTATAGGTGTTGGGAACGCTTTAATGAACTACTCCTTGCATGTCCCCACCACGGATTTGAATTGCACAATACAATTGGTCACTTTTATGATGAACTTAGTCCAGAAACACGTCAATTCGTGGAGATGATGTGCAATGGGGAGTTCATGGCGAAAAACCCAAATCAAGCATGGACCTACCTTCAGTTTTTGGCAGATAGTGCACAAAATTGGGACACATCTGAAGGTATAGACCCCGTAAAGCAATCGAGTCAGGCCAAAGGAGGGGGGTTATATGTATTAAAAGAAAGCGATGATCTTCAAGCAAAAATTGCCTATCTTACAAGAGAAGTTGAGTCCTTGAAATTTGTGAAGAATAAGGAACCTGCTATAGTTTGTGGCATCTGCGCTGGTGATAAACACATTTCTTCGGAGTGCCCAACACTCCCTGCTTTTCAAGAAGCGTTTCACGAGCAAGCAAATGCCACTAACACATACAACCGGTAGTTTAACAATTCTTTGGGTAACACATACAACCCTAATTGGAGGAATCACCCCAACTTTAGTTGGAGGAATGGCCCAAATGCTACTCAGCCCAATTTCAACCAAATGTCAAATCCATTTGGGGGTACTCCTAGTACATATGCTCAAAACACACAGCAAATGGTACCCCCTACAACACAAACGACACCTTGGGATGAACTTGTGGCTAAGTTTATGGTGAATCAAGAGTCCATCAATAAAAAACATGATCAGAACTTTGAGAATTCACAGAACACCATGCAGAACCTCTGTAAATTGATTGAATCACAAAATAAGGGGGCTTTTCCAGCCCAACCACAGCCCAATCCAAAAGGGCAATTTGAGGTTCATCAAGGTGGTCCGTCAAATTCAAAGGAGCAGGTTCAAGCTGTTACTACTCTACGTAGTGGTAAAGAGATTGCAAAGCCTGATCTGGAAAAAAATAAACAGCCTGCATCCTCAGATCAGGAAGGGAAAGAAAATGAAGTCCCTTCTATCAAGGAAAAAAACCCAGTTCCTCCAGGATTCAAGCCCTTACCGCCTTTTCCCAACCGATTAGCTCTTGCCAAGCCATCTATACAGAACCAGGAAATCTTTGATGTACTTAAAGAGGTTAAAATTAACATCCCGTTGTTAGACGCAATCAAACAAGTCCCATCTTACGCAAAGTTTCTTAAGGACTTGTGCACGTTGAAGCGTAAGATACATGTACAAAAGAAAGCGTTCCTCACTGAGCAAGCTAGTACAATTTTAAAGCATGATGCTCCCCCTAAATTCAAAGATCCAGGATGCCCCACGATTTCGTGCATTATTGGAAATTGTCAAATTGAACAAGCGCTGCTTGATCTTGGGGCGAGTGTCAACTTACTACCCTACTCGGTCTATGTAAAATTGGGGTTAGGCGAACTCAAACCCACCCAGATTACTTTGTAGCTCGCAGACCGATCAGTCAAAAGACCGAGAGGGATAGTAGAGGATGTGCTTGTGCAAGTTGACAAGTTCTACTTTCCAGTAGACTTCATTGTGCTAGACACTCATCCTGTGGCAGATCCTCATGCTCAGATTCCGGTAATTCTGGGGAGACCATTCTTAGCCACATCCAATGCATTGATCAATTGCCGGAATGGAAAAATGACGCTATCCTTTGGTAACATGACATTAGAGCTAAATGTTTTTGACCTTTGTAAACAACCACGGGATGATAACATTGACCTTGAAGAAGTAGATTTGATCAGTGTTCTTACAGCATAAACTTTTAAAAAATCAATCTCTGATTCCATTGAGTCATTTGAGAGCCTGACCCTCTGTGAAGAAACACTTGATAACACTGTTGAAATGGTCAACACTATAGGCAAACCCTCTTTTGAAGAGCTATTACCAACTGGTACTCTGTCTCTTCCATCTCAGGTGAGGCCGCCCAAACCTGAGTTAAAACCCTTGCCCTCTCACCTGAAATATGCATACCTTGGAGAAAATGAAACATTTCCTGTAGTAATTTCTGCACACCTTGACAAGGACCAAGAAGTCCAACTCTTAAAAGTGCTCAAACTGCACAAAGGTGCAATTGCTTGGACCGTGGCTGACATTAAGGGAATTAATCCCCTCGTGTGTACACATCATATCTATTTGGAGGAGAATGCAAAACCCTCCCGTCAGATGCAACGCCGTTTAAACCCCACCATGCAGGAAGTGGTTAGGGCGGAAGTTTTGAAACTTCTAGATGTGGGTATCATTTATCCAATTTCGGATAGCCAATGGGTCAGCCCTACCCAAGTTGTACCTAAAAAGGCCGGCGTAACTGTAGTCCGTAATGCTAATGATGAGCTCATCCCAACCCGCATACCCACAGGTTGGCGAGTTTGCATCGACTACAGAAAGTTAAATGCTGTCACACGAAAGGATCATTTGCCCCTACCCTTCTTGGACCAAATTTTAGAAAGGGTAGCTGGCCACGAGTATTATTGTTTCTTGGATGGATATTCTGGATACAATCAAATAGAGATCGCCCCGGAAGACCAAGAGAAAACAACTTTCACATGCCCCTTTGACACCTTTGCTTACCGACGGATGCCCTTTGGGCTGTGTAATGCTCCTGCAACCTTTCAAAGGTGCATGCTGAGTATTTTTAGTGATATGGTGGAACGTTTTCTCGAAGTCTTCATGGACGATTTCTCCGTTTTTGGAGATTCTTTCCAAGATTGTTTGAGCAACTTAACTAAGGTCCTCTCTAGGTGTGAAGAAAAGAACTTAGTACTGAATTGGGAAAAATGTCATTTTATGGTACGACAAGGGATTGTCCTTGGCCACATTGTATCATCTAAAGGATTGGAAGTGGACAAAGCCAAAATAGATCTAATTTCCAATTTGCCCGCCCCAAAAACCGTAAGAGATGTAAGATCTTTCTTAGGGCATGCTGGATTCTACAGAAGGTTCATAAAAGATTTTAGTGTCATTTCTCGACCACTATGCAACCTTCTGCTAAAGGAAGCAGAATTTGAGTGGACGGAGGCATGTCAAGTGGCTTTTACCAAGCTTAAGGACATGTTGACGACTGCTCCAATTATGCAACCTCCAGATTGGAGCCTACCCTTTGAAATCATGTGCGATGCTAGCGATTATGCAGTTGGGGCAGTTCTTGGGCAACGTAGGGACAAAAAGCCATATGTAATTTACTATGCTAGCAGGACTTTAAACAGTGCACAGATTAATTATTCTACAACAGAGAAAGAACTATTGGCTGTGGTCTATGCACTGGATAAATTTCGTTCCTACTTAATTGGATCCAAAATTGTGATCTTTACTGACCATTCTGCGCTGAAGTACTTGCTTTCTAAGAAAGATGCCAAGCCCAGACTGATCAGATGGATCCTTCTACTCCAAGAGTTCAATATCGAAATCAAGGATAAGAAAGGAGTAGAAAATGTGGTGGCTGATCATCTTTCTAGGATTGTCCTTTCCAACACTTTAGGACCCTTGCCAATCCAGGACACTTTCCCTGATGAGCACTTGTTTTCGACATTTTCCCATTCTCCATGGTATGCTGACATTGCTAATTATCTAGCTTCGGGTGAAATTCCAAAAGAATGGACCCAACAAGATAAAAACAAGTTTTTCACTGAGGTAAAACAGTTTTTCTGGGATGACCCATACCTTTTCAAATACTGCCCAGACCAAATCATTAGGAGATGCATTCCAGACCATGAAATGAACAGTGTTATATCATTTTGCCATTCTCAAGCTTGTGGGGGCCATTTTTCTGCTAAAAAGACCGCTCACAAAATTTTGCAATCTGGTTTTTACTGGCCCACTATATTTAAAGATGCATATGATTTCTGTAAAGTATGTGAGCGGTGCCAAAAATTGGGTTCAATTTCCAAAAGGAACATGATGCCTTTAAACCCAATTTTGGTCGTCGAGTTATTCGATGTATGGGGTATAGACTTTATGGGACCATTTCCCCCGAGCTTTGGTTTTCATTATATCCTCGTTGCAGTTGATTATGTTTCCAAATGGATTGAAGCAATCCCATGTAGGAACAATGATGCTAAAACGGTAAAAAAGTTTATCTTGGACAGTATCTTTTCCCGTTTTGGAACTCCGCGTGCCATCATTAGTGATGGGGGCACTCACTTTTGTAACCGCATTATTGAGAGTTTGTTTCAAAATTACGGTGTTACAATAAAGTGGCTACCCCCTATCATCCTCAAACAAGTGGGCAGGTAGAGGTCTCAAATAGGGAAATTAAAAGAATTTTGGAGACCACGGTAAAACCGAATCGTAAGGATTGGTCCATGAGGTTAAATGATGCTTTGTGGGCCTATCGCACTGCATATAAGACCCCAATTGGGATGTCTCCATACCGGCTTATATATGGGAAAGCTTGCCACCTTCCGGTGGAGCTGGAACATAAAGCTTATTGGGCCATAAAACAACTGAACTTTGACTTAGACAAGGCTGGGGAGAAAAGAGCTCTTGATCTAAATGAATTAGAAGAATTGAGAAACGAGGCTTATATGAACTCACGAATTTACAAGGACAGGACTAAGGCCTTTCATGATAAACGGATATTAAGAAAATCATTCCATCCGTCTCAAAAAGTCCTCTTGTACAATTCTCGACTTCATCTTTTCCCTGGAAAGTTAAGATCTCGTTGGACAGGCCCCTACATTGTTCAAGAAGTATTTCCATATGGGGCAGTGACCCTCATTGATCCATCGAATGGTACCTCTTTTAAAGTTAATGGCCAACGTTTAAAACCATTCTTGGAGACTATTCCTCCAGAGGAAAATGTAATTCCTCTGATCGATCCTATCTATCAGGATTGATGGGCACTGGATCTGACAGTGGCCCATACCTTTGTATATTATGCATATATTTTTCTATTTTCTTTGTGTGTTCTTTGTCTCACATTGGACAGGGTACTACGCAAAAGCTTCATTACTCCAGGTGCTTTCTACCCTTTTTCCTCCTTTTACATTTTCACCTCATGTTACATTTCATTTCGCATTTCATGTATGACATCGAGGACGTTGTCTAGTTTAGGTTGGGGGGTGGGAACAAGCACACTTGTCCAATTTTAGAAAAAACAAAAAAAAAAAAAAAATTCATTTATGAGTAGCCGTTTTTTTTCAAAAAATAAAAAAAATAAAAAATAAAAAATAAAAAATAAAAAAAAGGGGGTTTTCAAAAGAACTTGACGATTTGAAGATGCTTAGAAATCTGGAATTTCAGAATTTTTTTGGAAGGAAGTAAAATGAAGGTTCATTATTTTCTAAAAAATAAAATGAATACCGAACTTTGTTTTTCACAGTACCACGTGTACATCATTTCAAAAGTTTTGGACAAAAAGATTTAAGTGTCATTTTCAGAGTTCTTTGAAGAGAGAAAAAGAGACGACTTTCTGAAATTTGGCCATATGAGTTCTCCTGGTTCATCGGCATGGTTAGGCCAACCAAAACCAGTGAATTAATTCGGGTGAATTGAAAAGGGCTGCCTATTGTTGGGGACCGTTTAAAAAGAAAAAAAAAATTGCCAAGGGATGCACAAATAAGTGTTCAAAAAAAAAAAAAAAAAAAAAAAGAGTTTAGTTATAACTCTTGAAAAGAATAAAAAGTTATGTGACTAGTTTGGGTTCGTAGCCTTTTTAACCCGAGCCAGTAAGCCCGTAGGGGTATTTATATACCTAGTGCCCTAAAGACATCTGTTTTGGGAGTCATTGGCCTAATGCTCATTATATGGGTTAATTAGAAAGCTTAAGGGACCTAAAAATTGCACAGTCACATGTGTGTGTTCAAAAAAAAAAAAAAAAAAAAAAAAAAAAAAAAACAACAAGATGCATCTCGCGGCCTTTGAAAAACAACAGTGCGAAAGCCATCATAGTAGCCTTGAGAGGAGACTTGTATTTTGCCCGAATCTAGGAAAGTTGGAAATTCCGAGGGAGAATTCTGTTTTCATGGCATTATCATAGAACATTTAAAATTTTTGTTTTGATGTATACACTTGCACAAGGCACTCAAAGTTTTGGTATAATTTAGAAAAAAAAAAAAACGTGAACCGGATTTTGAAAAGTCTGAAATCTTGATTATTCGAGGATTCGAGGCATCCGATTTGACTCAATCATCTTTTGAAAAACCTTCCATTGAATTTCTTTCACTTTTAGGTAAATGAATTTTGTGGGCATATTCACTGCAAACCCTCACGAGGCACAACTCGTCCACTAGGGGTAACTTAGGGGTTTAAGGGCTTGCTGCATACGCTAAATGCAGCCGAGAGTGCCAGCGAAAGTGGCGTTTTTCTTTTTGTTTTTGCATTTAGTTTAGATTAGATTAGGCCAGAAGACCTACCATAGTTTGCATATTTTACTCGGGACTAGCAAAAAGCTGGTTGGGGGGTGTGATAAGTCCTTAAAAATGTAGAATTTCCTTATCATTTTAGAATAATTAAGGACTTAATCATCAAATCATGAACCATTTTAGTAAAAAAATTATGATTTTATGTTTTTGAGCATCAAAGTCTAAATCTGAGTCAAAATTCATCCAAAAATTGTATTTTCACATAAAATCATGAATTTCTCTATTTTTTACATTGAAAGTCACAAATTTCCCATAACTTTTTATTCACACATGAAATGATGAATTTTCTTTGTACCATTGATTTAATTGAAGAAAACTTGATAAAATGGTGACATTTTATGCATTTATTTGGTGTGAATTGGGACCGCATCTTGCATAATTCCTTACCTATATGATTAGATTATTATTTGATCTTTGCTTCTATTTTTGTAGGGAATTTCAGAAATCGGGGCCCACGGAAGAGAATTGATGAATCAAATGCACCATGGACCCACCTTCCTTTGGCATGGAATCTAAGGTAGGGGCGGCCATGGTAGGGTCCGCTCTCATATGCAAGAAAAAAATCAGATTTAATCTCTTAAAGATAAGTTCCAAATTTGCGGGCCATGAGATGATGAGGTGTCATATCTACTCTCCAACAAATATTGCTTACATGTCAAGATGGATGGCTAAGATTCAATTCAAGCCAAACAAAGAAGAAAAAAAATTGCAAAAGAAAGTCAAGCCAAGGCATGGGACGTTCCATGTTGTGTACACCCAAGTGGGGTCCACATGCATTCAAGAATTGCACATCAAATCTGAAATTCAGATTTGAATTGATCCTTAACCCAAGTGGGACCCAAGAGAGGGAGTTGCATGAGATAAGAACAATCCTAATTTTACTAGAATTGTGAGCCAACCCCCAGAAAATCTCTCAAAAACTCTCCTAATCCTAATCCAACTTGGACCACACACTACTAATCCTTACCCAAATGAAAACCTTGCAATCCAAGCTATCAAAAATATATAAAAAGAGGGCTGGACGTGGATCCCCATCTCTCCATTCCCCTTGGACGACCAGCAACAATAATTCCCCCTTTTTCCATTAATTCTTCTTCATCTCTCCTCCTTCCATCAATATTTCATCCAAGGCCTTCCCTAAGGCACACTACCACTTGGATTTCTACGCCTTCGCGCCGCCACCGTTGCTATCGTCACTCCACCATCGGATCATCCTTGGAATCATCTTCCCTTGCTTGGATTTCAGATCGCGAAACGAGAGCCGGTTGGATCGCCGTTCAAGACCGCGAGTCCCTCTCCTCCGTTTAGTGTTTCTTGTGTCTATGGTAAGGTTGGATGCACTTTATTTTTATTAAAAGAATTTTGTAATGGTTATTTGCTTGTAATGGGTCTTTCATTAATAAATCAAGTTTATGGGGTCTTGGTCTTCACCAATCAGTCAACATTGAATTTTTGTGCGTAGTGACAGTGCGCACTTGGTGCGGTGGTCTTGATTTTTCTTGATGGCATTAAGCAAAGTAATTATTGCAAAGTTTTAGAATTAAAATATAATTTCTTTATTCTCTGATTTTATTTTATTTTATTTTATTTTATTTTATTTTATTCTTTATTCTATGCACCCTTAACAATTATTGCAATTGGTTGGGCTAATGAATCTTATGGTGATGCAGTGGTTAGATTAGGTTTCTAGATTAGGATTTTAATTTTCTTTGGTTGTAATTAATATTTCAGATTTGTAATTAATTTTTAATTCAATTAGGAAATTTGATTTGTATAGTTTTTTTAGGCTAGAACTAGTTTTTTTTATTAGGACAGGTTTTGCGATAACTAAACTCTCCGTGGATCGATCCGGTTTCACCGGTTATTACTACAATCAAGGCCTTGCACTTGGGGCTACGATCAGTGCACACCTGGAAATCTTTTCGCAAGTCTTGGGATTTGGAGCTCGCAGCAATGTTGAGCCCTTCCTTGGTCTTGCGGGGATTTTCTAAGGAGCTTTGCAAGTTTTGGATTCTGGAGCTCGCAGCAATGTTGAGCCCTTTTCCGATCTTGCGGATATTTGAGAAGCTTTGGCTTGATCTCGCAGCAATGTTTGAGTTCGAGCCTTCTTCGAGAATTTTCCATGATTATGGGCTTCCAGCGATGTTGAGCCCATCTTCAAGCTCCTGTTTCTTTCGGGGTGTTTTCCTTTTCTTTGGAATTGCCCCGAAATCATGCCAAAATTTCGCTAGATTTTTTAGCAAAATTCTGTCATTTTGATGATTGATTTTTTTTTCTTTCCATCCTTTGCAGGTAGTTCCTCCAGAACGAACAAGGGTAAGGTGCCGGTCACTGATGCGCCTCGCCATTCTACCAAATCCTCTAATGCGGCCGTACAGCAGGCTTGGGAGGAGGTTCAGTATGTTGAAAGGAACTTGGAAGAGTGTGACTCGCTCAACCGAGATGAGATGAGGCAACGTTTGATTGCCCTCGAGGATGAGGAGTATTATAAGATTATGGTAAGCAACCGTCCCTGGGTCACGGACGATCAGAGCATTGTGCCCAAGCCTACCTTCTTCTTTGGTGATGCCGTCCCTGACGATTCAACATACCAAAGGAGATGTTTTCAGTTCTCTTTCACAGTTGATGGTGAGAAGAGAACTGTTTCTACCCGGTCGTCCTTCGATCGGACAATCTCGACCATGAGCCTTTCCTCCACATACTCGAAGAGGGAAGATCCTCCAAGCTGGGTGAAGAGGACTTACGTGATCAAGACCGGGGTTTTTGTTGGTGGTCCTTCTGGTTTTGCAGAGAAGTCGCCTGCCCGTATGAACATTTTGATGCCGGCCAGCGGCTACCATGGTTCAGACCATTCTTCGGTCGATTTGAGACCGGTGGGCCTTGGCATTTTCAAGGGCGATGGCAGCAATTAGGTGAAGCCTTTTCGACTTCATGGCCGTTTCAGTGTTGACTCGAGCTGGGAGTCATGGATTGATCATATCCTGCAGGTTGGCGGTTCCATTCTGAAGGAGGCCGAGATTTTTGATGCGGTTCGCGCTTTTCGGCAAACCGTGGTTTTCTCCGATGAGGCCTTTATGGCCATGCTGGAGTCGTTCCTTCCACAAACCAACACCTTCGTTGTCACGAATGGTGAGATTGGTTTTTCTTTAAAGGAACTGAGTGCCATCACTGGGCTGCCTATCCTCGGCAATCTCTATGAGGAGTTTATGCCTATCGACAGCGTCCTTGAGGAGCAGTCTGAGGAGTTCAGGCTTTTGTACTTTCAGCTCGTCGCCTTCTATGATTTTTTGAAGGAGAAGGAGGGCTCGAAAGTCTGGTGTAGCATTTGGAGGAGTGGTAGCTTTTTGTCTTCCAATTTCTTTGGCAACGGGGAGTCTTCTGAGAGTACAACCCAGGAAGCCAGGGCTAAGAACCCGGATTCGAAGAAGATCTCCATCATGCGAGAGAATTTGAGGGTATTCTTCGCAAGCACAGACGCCATTCATTCTGACATTGTGCTGAGGAGAGATCTCGCTGTTTACCTCACTTATTGGCTGGGTGAGGCCGTTTTTGCTGGAGGAGATGGAACGCACATCAGGCCGCATTGCATTTTTCCGGCTTGTCAGATAGCGTTTGGAGAGCGGCTTGCTTTGGTGCCTGCTCTTTACTCCTATTTGTGTACCGAACTGCAGGCTGCTGCTTTCCTGGTTCGGCTTGGGCTTCCCATGAACAGGGTATTTTCAGCCTACATTTTTTATTCGTGGTATGTATACCACTGTCCCAGTTTCCACCGATTGGGTGCTGCTCAGGACGATGACCCGTTTTTGATTCGGTTGGCTAGAGGGAAGCCTGTTTCCGAATCTCTTTTATTTGCCCGCTTGAGGATCCGACGATTCTGGGACGTCGAGATGGGGCAGTCTTCAGTGAAGCTTTCTCCGGGTTTGAGGAAGAAGGTTATGGGAAGATTCTGAACAAACGCGACCTGGAAGCTTTGGAGGCTAAGGCCAAGTGTTTGCTTGAGGAGTTAAGCCTATGGCTGAAGACCATGTCGAACTAGCCTCCTGATTTGTAACAAACTTTTTCTTCTTTTCTTTTGGTACCTCCATGTATAAACATTTTTGGCACTTCTTTTTTTTGTATCCCCTTATTTCACTTAAATTCACTTTTGATGAAATATAAGTAAAAATTGAATGGGAATGGTTTGTTTAAAAATTTGATCAAAAGGTTGTCATTTTTTGAAAATCTTTTGTCAAATGGTTGTTTTTAGGCATCAAAGCCAAATTTTGTGGCAAAAAGCCTAATTTTTGAGATGGCTTGAAGGCCGAATTTTGGATGGCATGAAAGCTAAAATTTGTTTGTGGCATGAAAGCCGGTTTTTGGCATGAGAGCCGATTTTTGTGGCGTGAAAGCCAGGTTTTGGTTTTGTGGCATGGAAGCCAAAGATTTTGTGGCATGGGAGCCAAATTTTGTTTTGTGGCATGGAAGCCGATTTTTTTTTGTTTGGCATGAAAGCCAGATTTTGTGGCATAGAATCCAAGTTTTTTGAAAACCAAGTTTTGTTTTGTTGGCATGGAAGCCAGATTTTTTTATTTTTGGCATGAAAGCCAGGTTTTTGTTTTGTTAGCATGGAAGCCAGATTTTGGTTTTTGGCATGAAAGCCAGATTTTTTGCATAAAAGCCGGGCTTTGGCGTGAAAGCCAGGTTTTTGGTTTTCAAAAATGCAAGTATCGACTAAGAGTCGCCTCCCTGCTGAATGGTATTGCAAGTATTGATGGAATGTTGCTTCCTTGCTCACTCGGTTGCGAGTATCGATGGAATGTCGCTTCCTCGCGGATTTGGGTGCAAGTATCGACTGAATGTCGCCTCCTTGCTTTTCTTTTTTCTCAAAAATTTGGTTTTGTGGGTAACGATGGAATGCCGCCTCCCCACAATTTTTGAAATTTGAGGTTTTTTGGAACCTTTGTTTTTTGTTTTGAAATTTGGGTTGTGGATATCAACTGAAACGTTGTGTCTCCATGATTTTTTTTTTGAGATTTTGCAAGTATCGACGAGGTGTCGCTTTCTTGCGATTTTGAGATTTTGGAAGTATCGAATGGGGTTCGTATCCTTCCGATTTTTGGGTTTTGTGTGAGTATCGACCAAACGTCGCTTCCCCACAGTTTTTTTTTGAAAAACCATTTTTTTTTAAAGACACGAGGGTCGTAAATTTTGACTCAAAACCATCTTTGGTGGTAAAAGTCATGGTGGACTAGGGTGGAAATTCCTAAGTCCTGATTTTTGTTTCAAACCATGAATTTTGGGTTCAAGGATTGAAAGTTTTGGTCAAGTTAGGGAAGAGGCTCCTAAACTTGGATTTTGGGTTTGATTTTGTTGTTTTTTTTTTTAAACAATGAAACACTGAAAGTAAGCATTGTTTTTGGCTTTTTAGAAATTTCAACATAGGGATGAAAACTCTAAAAGGGGTGGGTTTGACGAGCAAGTACCTAGGAATAGGCTTCGGCCATGCAGGCAT
This sequence comes from Persea americana, assembly GCA_029852735.1. Taxonomy (NCBI): domain Eukaryota; kingdom Viridiplantae; phylum Streptophyta; class Magnoliopsida; order Laurales; family Lauraceae; genus Persea; species Persea americana. Next base: position 25,867,040 of record CM056816.1, read on the forward strand.
CACTCTGACCCGATGTAGGAAGTCTTCAAGGGTAGTACCGCTTCAAGAACTTGCCATTGATGAGCAGTATACATCTGTCACCTTCCATGTTTAAAAGAGCATATGCACCATTAGAGAAGACTTTGTCGATGACGAAGGGTCCCTCCCATTTTGGTTCGAATTTGCCTTTGGATTTGTGGGCAAAAACCATTGGCCTTTTCACCGCAAGAACCAAGTCACCCTTTTTGTGGGCGCGTTGCCTGACCCTTTTGTCAAAAGATCCTGCCATGCGTGCTTTGGTAAAGCTCAACCTTTGTAGAGCTTCGAGTCGTCTTTTATCGAGATTATCCAGTTCGTGGAGTCTCAATTTGACGTTGCTTTCTTGCGTCATTTCATTTTGTAGAGATACCCTTAAAGAAGGAATTTGTACCTCTAGGGGGACAACTGCTTCACATCCATAGACCAAGGAGAATGGTGTGCTATGGGTTGGTCCTTGAACGGTAGTCCGGTAGGCCCATAAAGCTTTAGGCAGTTTGTCGCTCCAGTCTCTTTTGTGAGTAGAGACCATTTTTTTGAGAATTTTGCAGAGTGTCTTGTTGAAGGCTTCTGCTAGTCTATTCGCTGCCGGGTTATACGGAGTCGAAGGATAACTTTGGATTTTGTATTTGTCGCAGAACTTGTAGAATCTGTGATCCCGGAATTGTGGTCCGTTATCATGGACGAATTTTTTAGGTATGCCGAAGCGACAAATGATGTTGGTTTGTAAGAATTGAAGGACTGGTGAGGTCTTCATTTCACTGAATGCAAATGCTTCTGACCACTTGGAGAAATAATCCGTAGCGACGAAGATGAAGCAATGACCTTTGCTTGACGGGGGAGAGATAGGACCTATGATGTCCATACCCCAGGCTTCGAAGGGCCATGAGATCGTTGTAGGATGTAGCCATTCTGGAGGCATGTGTACATAATCTCCATGAACTTGGCATTGTTTGCAACGTTTAGCAAATTGCATTGCGTCAGCCACCATGGTAGGCCAATAATAACCTAACCTTTTTATCTGATCGTAGAGCTTGGGACCAGCCTGATGGGCTCCACAAAGACCAGCATGAACTTCTTTTAGAGTTTCTTCCGCCTCTTGTTGTGACAAGCAGCGTAGAAGTACTCCATTGAAGGATTTTCTGTAAAGCATTTTGGAGGGAATATCCAAATGAGAGTCTGGGGCTCGTCTTTGGATACTTACCCGCTCTTTTGGATCTTCAGGTAGGATTCCGAACATAATATAATCAATGAACGGATCCCTCCAGTTGCCTATCGGAGGTTTAAGGATGGAAATCCGGCCTCCGACCACTCGGTGGCATTCAGCAACAGCTTGGTGTGTGTTGAGAGGAGGGAGAATCCTTCTTTGACACACTGTAATTTGCATGTTTTCCCCTTCTTGGGTTGCCATGGATGCAGCAAGTCCAGCCAGGGCATCTGCACGGATGTTTTCACCTCTGTGGATGTGGGTGATGTGACAGATGTCAAAGTTTTGACGAAGTGATTGCGCCTTGTTGTAGTAAGGCAACAGATCAGGCTTCCTGATTTCATATTCCTGATTCATCTGGTTGACGATCAGTTGAGAATCCCCAAATGCTTCCAGCATGGTGATGCCAGATTTGAGGGCGAGTTCCAATCCTATAATCAGAGCTTGGTACTCAGCTGCATTATTTGAACATGGTTCCAGTAGCGAAAATGCGTGTGGAATCATGTATTTATCGGGGCTAACAAAGAGAATGCCAATTCCCGATATCGGCTTTCCTTTTTCATTTATCCTGGTTGCACCATCGAAGTACATGTTCCAGGAGGCATTTGGTGAGGAAGTCTCCACGTTGTAGACAGGTTCGTCTGGGAGATCATCCCTGAGCAGAGAATCCTTAGGCAGTGGATGCTCTGCGAGAAAGTCTGCCAGAGCTTGACCTTTGATTGCTTTCTGTGGTACATACCTAATACCAAATTGTGACAGAAGGATGGACCATTTTGCCAGCCCGGCATTGAGAGAACCTGCTTTTGTGACAAGGACCTTTAAGAGATCGATCCTCGATATCAGGTATATTGTGTTTGACAGCAAATAGTGACGCAGCTTTTGTACGGCGAACATCACTGCCAAGCATTCTTTTTCGACTGGAGAGTAGCGATGCTCTGCACCTACCAACATGCGACTGAGGTAGTATAGAGCAGCTTCTTTTCCTCCATCATTTTCTTGTGCAAGTAGAGCGCCCAAAGAATAGTCGAGAGCTCTTGTGTACAAGATGAATGGTTTTCCGGTTGTGGGAACTTCCAAAACCGGAGGCTTGGTCAGTTATGACTTGATGTCTTGAAATGCAGCTTCACATTCAGCATCCCAAACAAAGTCTACACCTTTCTTCATCAGGCGAGAAAATGGACGGCATTTTCCTGATAGATTGGAAATGAACCGTCGGATGTATGCCAATCTTCCTTGAAGCCCTTTTAGTTCTCTTAGGGTTCTTGGAGATGGCATTTCTAGAATTGCCTTGACTTTGATGGGGTCAAGTTTTATTCCAGCTTTCCGAACTATGAATCCGAGGAACTTACCCGATGAGACAGCGAAGAAGCATTTGAGGGGATTCATTCGCAGTTTGTGTTTGCGAGGCCGGAGGAAGACTTCATGAAGATCTTGGAGATGGTCTTCTTTCCTTTTGCTTTTGACGGCGGGGTCATCAACATAACATTCGACCGTCTTGTGCTGCATATCTTGGAATATCTTCATCATAGCCCTTTGATATGTTGCACCAGCATTTTTCAGACCAAATGGCATGACAGTGTAGCAATACACGCCAAATGGGGTCCGAAAGGTTGTATGCCTTTCATCTTCGGGATGCATCTTTATCTGGTTGTAGCCAGAGAAGCCGTCCATGAAAGTCATTTGCTCAAACCCGCAGGTGTTGTCAATCATTACCTCCGGTATGGGGAGCGCGAATTCATCTTTGGGGCATGCATTATTCAGGTCTCTATAGTCAATACAGACTCTGATTTGCCCATTTTTCTTTGTCACAGGGACGATGTTGGCTGTAAGACCCCGCCCCGAGAGTTTCCTTTTAGTGCTAATTAAGACGTGCTTTAACTATAAGTGAGATTAGTGGAAATGGGTTAAATCTGGATTTAGAATAGCTTTTTATAGCTTTGAATTATTTTGGGAACTCTTTTGAGTTAGTGGGGCCCTTTGGGGGTTCTTTTTTATTGTGTCTTGATTAGTTTTGGGATTTATTTAATAATTCTGAAAATCTGTAATTTACTTCGTTTAATGTATTTTATGATTCCCGACAACTTTTGTATTTGCTCCGTTCTCGTTCGAAACCTCTAAACCCTACTTTGCCAATGATAGGGGTAAAACAGTCTTTTTACACAAAATCCCGACACTATTTTCAATGTCTCCGAAACTCGTAAAATATATACTTTTTGAAAAGTAGAAATTTCGACGATCAATTCTTCTTTCTTCATCGAATCCGTCCGAAGCCCGTAGAGCGATGTTTTGGCCCAATTTGGACTTTTAAGTTGTGGGACCCATTGCCATTGTCTATATAAGGAGGAGCCATTTTTCCTCTTCCTCTTCTTGCAACTTTCTTTGAGAAAAAGGAATCCCAACCCAGCCCTAGGGTTCTCTTCAAGTTACCTTGCTTCTTGCTTCTCCATCTTTCAATCTCTCTCAAATCTATTGCTAAAGGTAAAATGGAAGTGGCAATCTTCTTCCCCTCCATGAGAGCTTCATCTTGATACCATTTTTAGAGAGAGCCTTCCATTCCAAGCTACACTTTGATCAAGCTCTTGCCATTAGAGGACTTTCCATGTAAGCTCTTCTTCTCATCTCTTGGTTGTGTGTTCTTCTAGCCATGGAGGTTCTTCACCTTGATTATTGGAAGCTATCTCCATCTATTTCTTGATTTTGACATTCTAGGGTTGTAATGAATGTATTTTGGGGATTTTTGTGTAGATTGTAGATTTTGAGCTTGAGAGTGTGATTAGAGCTCATTAGCATATTTGGAGACCAAGGCAAGTGAATGAATGGATTTGATTTGAATGAGTTCTTGTTTTATTGAAAATGTGGATTTTACTATTCATATTCCTTTAGTTTACTATGTTTCATAATGCTTTTGGAAATGTACTTATTGATATGATTTTTCTCCTAGTTAGTTTATGAGAATGTATGCATTCATTCATTAAAGCTTATTTTGGCCATTATGGACTTCATAAAGGATATTTGTACTTGCATTGAATGGGATTTGTGTTGGAAGGAGAATTAAATGCATTGATGGAATGGTGGTTGGAGGAAAGGATTCGATGAGGAATGGAAGGGAATAGACCCATTTCATGTTAGGAAATGGATGAAGTTGAGGCGAAAGGATTTGGGAAAGAAAGAGCTGAAATCTGCACCTGATGTGTAGTTCCCGCAGCTGGGCGGTCAGCGGATGGTCACCTTGGCGGCTAGCCAACCCAGATTCGGTTACAAACACAGAATGGTGTGTTTTGACAGGTGAACCGCGGTCAGCTCGCGGTTAACCGCCACCCAAAAACCCTGTGACCACCAGGTAGCCGAAATGCGCGGTCAGAAACACAGAATGCTATATTTTAACAGGGTGAACCACGGTCAGCCAACGGCTGACCGCCGAACACCTCGGCAGCTAACCGCCAGCTAACCGACTGGTGACCAAATTTCACCCAGAATTCCTGAGTCTTTTCTATTGTTTTCATATATGGTATTTAAAGGTTTGGATGGGTTGTTCTGATGCCCTACCACCTTGGAAAGACCCAGGGGATGACATAAGGAGACTGACTGAGAAAGAAACTCCATTTCGGAATTGTATTGGGAATTTTGGATTCATCAACTTGTATAAGGAAACTTGATATGTCCTCTATCATTCGAGTACCATACTAAGGGCAATAATAAACATACAAGATCTTTATACATGTTGTCTGAATACGGAAGCCCCAATATATAGTCCGTAACTGTATAAGAATTTATTTCATTGTTTTAACTCTAATTTATGCACTCGACATGCCCTGCTAGCCGCATCTACGCATGAAAAGATAATGATATGAAATGTGTGCCTACGAGCACCATGCCCCGCCTGCCCGAGTGTTTTGCACCGATATAGTTTTGTACACGTTTTGATTTCTCATGTAACCTATGAGTCGGCACCACTAAGCTTGGACGTCCTTGTCAGTCTGATCAACTGACTTGGGCCTCCCCCTTGTGCTCCCGCCAATTGCAACTTGGATCCTGTCCTGTCCTGTTACCCGGTTCCGCGGCCGTGGTCTTGCCTAGCTATATGTATATGTATATGTATATAATGTTGGTTCTCGTCACTTCGTGTGCTTGAGCCCAACGCACTGAATGTGCTATCATCACATTAGTGATAGAGATGATTTAGCTTTAGTGTGGTTGCCATCTAGTCAGTTCCTGTACCTTGAATATCCTACATGATTTACATTGCATCTGTACTTTAAATGAACCATGCATCCTGTTTTAAGATAGTTATTGTTTTAATAAGATTTCGTTGTGTATAAGAAGTACTTTGATTTTTTTCTTGGTATTATCTATTCATCCACCTGCGAGACCGTTGTGTCTGACCCATCTTTGTGGTACTCAGGTCCAGCCGCCGTTATTGCCTTCGAGGAGGAGCCAGAGGAGGCGGTCGGCGAACCGCAACGATTAGTGGAGTGGCAAGCTGACAATGTCATTTAGACATTTGGTTTAGCTTTGAGCTACGTAACATTTTAGGGGAGTTTATAGAATGATCTTGATTTGCACTTTTGGTTGTATTGGCCTTTGTTGGCCATTATTTTTGGGGAATGTTAATTTAACTTGATATTTTGTTTAAACTTTAACTTCATATTTTGGGAATGCTAATGAGATCATTGCTCACTCTGACATCATGTCATACTTATGCATTAACAGTCTTATATGATGAGAATGGATTAAGAGTTTGATTTGCTACACGCTTCCGCACCAATGTAAATGTTCTATGAGTGTGTGTGGAATCCTCACCGCGGAAACCTGTGGAAAATTAAATGTGTATATTCATATAATCATTCATCCACCACCGTCGCGGTCCCGGGCCCCGGTCCGGGGTCGCGACATTGGCCAACCATTCAGGATGCTGTTCCTCGCGGATGAAGCCAACGTTTTTGAGTTTCTGAACTTCTTGTTCAATTTTGTCCATCACATGAGGACGGAATCTTCTTTGGCCTTGTTTGACAGGCTTGATATTTTCTTGCAGGTTGAGTTTGTGAACTGCTATTTTGGGATCTAAGCCAGGCATTTCAGCGTAAGACCATGCAAAACAATCAACAAACTCACGAAGAAAAGAGACATACTCGGGTAACTCCTCATCCTTTATATTCTTGCTTATGAATACAGGACGTGGGTTATCTGGTGTTCCCAAGTCTATCTTTTGAACAGAATCTTCTGTCGGAAGGTTTGAAGGTTGTTCCTCCACAACATTTTCGGAGGGTTCCAAGTCAACAAGACCTTGCGGATTTCCAAGGGCGTTTTCAGACCATGGCTCCGTTTCTGTCCATAAATCTTCTTGATCGGTATTCTTTTCAAGACTTGCTATGAGATGATCCCAATCACCAGCTGAAACTGGGTCGAAGTAAGGCACTTCTTTTGGAGACGATGGCTATCTGAATCAGAGAACCGTGCGTCTGTGTCATCGGACAATTCCTCTTCATCATCAGAGAAATCATACCAATTTGATGAGCTTCCTGGGTCCTTGTCGGGTAACTCTTCAAAGAGATATCCAGGGAGATCGATGTCTTCATCGACATGAGATGTTGAGGCTTTGTCTACAAAACGACTCTACAGCCTTTATGTCAGCTGTCTCATCGGAGTGTCATGATCATACCCCAATCCGTATGAAGACTTGTCTATACAACGGTGGAGTTTCCAATCTTCCAGCTGACTTTTGGTCAGGGTGGGTTCCAATGGTGTGAGAATACCATGGCCACCTCCCAAACCAATTGGATTTTGAGTGTCATAGCTAATTTTCTTCATGATAGCTTGTGCCATTAGACTATACAAGGATAGTTGAGGCATACCTTCATTTTGGAAAGCCTCAAGCAGACAGTTTGATTCATGATTAATTACCATGATTAAACTCCATAATGATAGGAGTTACATGGCTAATTGTCATGATTAACTGGACTTGTAACTCTCATTTGCTTGTATCTGATTGGGCCGTCCAGAATAATGAGTTAATGGCAGTATTAACTTGTCATAAACAGGTCAATTAACAGCATTAATTGGTCGCCGAGTCGCTTCAAGAGTCGTGGGCCGCGCCGCGTCTTTTGGAATTCTTCTTGCAATGATCATCGATGGATCCGCATGTTATTTGATGTCAGATGACAATGCAAATTCCGACACTGGTTTGTACCAATGGGCCAGCAACATCTGTCCAGTCGATTTCATGATCGGTCGGGCAGAAAGTATGCTTGCTTGGTAGGCCAGTTGGCGATTTTGGAGTGTCTAATGATAATTGAATGATTTCGATGGCAGATCCGTGATGTTGACGAAGATCGACGGATATCATGCCTCAAAAATCAGATTTTAAGAAAATCACAGGGGCCAAACATCACGAAACGGGAAAAAGAACGGAAAAACGATTGTTCCGGTGGAAATCCGGCGACCTGGATTTCTCCAGTCGCCGTTTCTCTTCCGTTTTTCTAGCTTTTTGGCTTTTTTTTCTTCTGTATTTTCCTTGACATTTCTCCTCATTTATTGGCTTAATTCCTCTGAAGAAAACTTGTCGAGAGGCTGTGCAAATCAAGGCACAAAGTTTCCTATTTTTGGAAAAGTCGAAGACTTTGTAGTTAACTTTCCGCCAAGAGTTGAAACTAGGTCACACGATGTCGGAATGACCTAAAATTTGAGGTAAAGCTTTCTGAGCATTAGATAGGACCAACCATGGGCTTTTATTTGAGTTTTGAAGCCATTTGGGGTCCCGTCGATGCTAGACTTGATTTCACTGTGCGGAAGATGTCGAGTTTTGCTGTATGGTCAACCGATGTCCGATTGACCTGGAATTTGACAGGGAGCCTATTGGAGTCCTTTTGAGATGACCCATTAGCTCCGATTTGGGTGCCATGGCCCGGGAGAGCTCCCCCACCTGTAGGCTTGATTTTGCTTCGGAGCGTCAAAGCCGGGTCAAACGTCGTCGGAGTGACCTGAAATTTGACGTGCAGCCCTTTGGAAGCATGTAGAAGCTACTCATTTGCTTTGTTTGATGAGTGGCGGCATCGAAGGTTCTCGCCGCTGAGAGGCTTGATTTCGTCGTTCGAGAGTTGATGGCTGGTCAAACGGCGTCGATTTGACTTGAAATTCGATGTGGAGCCTTTTGGAGGTATTTTGAGACCATCCATAGGCCCTGATCGAAGATTTGATGTCTTCGTCACTGTCGCCGTCGGGAGTGTCGGATGAGAATTTTAATCCCCCCCCCGAGAGGGGAATCGCCATTCAACAGTGTGAGATAAACAAATACATTGAAAATGAGGATTCCGACTACCCTCAAAATCGACGGATCACGATCGCCAGTTACGGATTAGGCCGTAACACCGTCCTTCGACGAAAGCCGAAAGAATGCGGGAGGAAAATGGGGTGGGTTCTTCTCTCGTCTAATGTGTCACCGGCGACATACGACGACTGTCTCGTCACTTAATTTGGGTCTTTCAATTCGGGTCGAACTTGGGTCAAGGGTCAAATTATGGGCTTCAAGATGGGACCATAATGAATTAGGCAAAGGAAATCAACATCCAGGGTTGAACAGACTAATTAAAGTTAAATCCAAGTATTCTAGGGGATAAGCGAATTAAAATGAAAATAAACTAAGAAAATAAGGGGAAAGGTGCCAAATATTTAGAAGAGGATCAACCCTATTCCTGGGTTCCCCCTTTAATGTCTTTTGACGACCTAGGGTTTAAAGGCTGATGATGGACCAGTCTTTTTCTTTCTCGCCTTCCTCCGTCCCGAGTCCGCTGGGGTGCGGAGGGGCGAATAGAAAAAAAAGAGCAAGCATCAACATTTTTTTTTTGTACGAATATGCCAGATTTTCTATTCTACTTGGAATTTGAAATGGTGATCCGGAGATTCACCTTCACAAGTAGAAAAGGAAATCAACTTTTTTCTAACTTGCCATTGCATATATATTTTAAAGAAAGAGACAAAATTTTTTAATGCCGTGAAAGGCGATTTTCATTTGTTTGCCGTGAAAGGCGGTTTTGCCGTGATAGACGATTTTGTGCCGTAAAAGGCAGTTTACAAATCTCATCAAAATGTAAAGACAAGAAATGTGATTTTTATGTCTCTTTAAAAAATACACAATACAACATAAAAGTAAGAAAAGAAATCTGACTTCTCAAGAGATCGTGGGGACTTGTTCAGATCAACGGTCGCGAGTCATGTATGGACTCCGCCATCGTCCTTCAGATGAGAACACTTGACGCTTTGATTCACTTCGCTTGGCTTGGACCTCAGATTTTTAGAGGATAAAGACCAAGAGAAGGTCTTATATCCAATAAGAAACCAAGTAGACGGGCTGAAAAGCCGTATCTAGGCCATGTTGGATAGAAGAAGAGAGGAGATCTTGGGGGGGTGGCCCCCCAAGGGACTTCGATCACCTTGTAGTGCTTGCAGCAGAGTTTCTTCAAGACAAGAGAGCTTCTTTTTGTGTAAAGATTTCTAGGACAATTTCTTCAGAACTCTTCAGATGATTTTTTCGGACAATTTTCAGGACCACTTCAGACAATTTTTCTGGACCACTTCAGACAATTTTTTTGGACCGTTTTCAGACAATTTTTCTGGACCCTTTCTCCTTAGAATGACTGCCTATTTATAGGCTTTTGGTGGCCATTAGGAGGGTTTTATGGGCATTAATGGTATTGATGCTCCATGATGGGAGGAGTTACAAGATTTAATTCTTTATATTGTAACTCCTTTTTCTTGGATTTTGATTGGCCGATGGAGAATAATGGGCATTTAATCTCCATGATGTTGGGAGTTTCATGATTAATTACCGTGATTAATCTCCATAATGATAGGAGTTACATGGTTAATTGTCATGATTAATTGGACTTGTAACTCCCATTTCTTGGCTTCTGATTAGGCCGTTCAAAATAATGAGTTAATGACCTTAACAAATTGCCATAAAAGGGTCATTTAGCTTCATTAATTGGTCGTTGAGTCGCTTGAAGAGTCAAGGGCCGCGCCGCGTCTTTTGGAATTCTTCTTGCGATGATCATCGATGGATCCGTACGTTGTTTGATATCGGATGACGATGAAAATTCAGACATTGGTTGCCACTAATGGGCCGGCAGCATCTATCCAGTCGATTTCTTGATTGGTCGGGCAGAAAGTGTGCTTTCTTGGTCGGCCGGTTGGTAGTTTCGGAGTGTCCAATGATGATCAAATGATTTCGATGGCGGATTCGTGATGTTGACGAAGATCGACGGATATCATGCCTCAAAAATCAGATTTTAAGAAAATCACAGGGGCCAAACATCGCGAAAATCGAAAATGAACGGCAAAACGGCGCTTTTGGTGGAAATCCGGAGACCCGGATTTCCAGGGTCCCCGGAGACCATGGGGCTGGCGACCTTGGGCCATGGTCGCTGGTGACCATGGGGCTGGCGACCTTGGACTTTGGTCCATTTTCCGGTGGCCTTCCAGTCGCCGTTTCTTGGTCGTTTCTCGGGCTTTTTCGCCTCTATTTTCTCCTGTATTTTTCTTTGACATTTCTCCTCATTTATTAGCTTAATTCCTCTGAAGAAAACCTATTGAAAGGCTGTGCAAATCAGAGCACAAAGTTTCCTATTTTTTGGAAAAGCCGAAGACTCTGTAGCCGATTTTCCGCCAAGAGTTGAAACTGGGTCAAACGATGTCGGAATGACCTGAAATTTGAGGTGAAGCTTTTTGGGCATTAGATAGGACCAACCATGGGCTTTTATTTGAGTTTTGAAGCCATTTGGGGTCCCGTCAATGCTTGACTTGATTTCACCGTGCGGAAGATGTCGAGCTTTGATGTACGGTCATCCGATGTCCGATTGACCTGAAATTTGATGGGGAGCCTATTGGAGTCATTTTGAGATGATCCATTAGCTCCAATTTGGTGCCATGGTACCGGGGAGCTTCACTGCCGGTAGGCTTGATTTCGCTTCGGAGCATCAAAACCGGGTCAAACGTTGTCGGAATGACCTGAAATTTGATGTGCAGCCCTTTGGAAACATGCAGAAGCTACTCATGTGTTTTGTTTGATGAGTGGCGGCATCAAAGGTTCTTGCCGCCGGGAGGCTTGATTTCGCCGTTCGAGAGTTGATGGAGGGTCAAACGGTGTCGGTTTGACTTGAAATTCGACATGGAGCCTTTTGGAGGTATTTTGAGACCATCCATAGACTCTGATCAAAGATTTGATGTATTTGACACTGTCGCCGTCGGGAGCTCCCGCTCAGCTGTTGGAAGATTGAAGTTAGGCCAGATGGTGTCGAAATGGCCCGAGACTTCATGTGTACCCTTCTTTTGGCTACTTCGAAAGATCTTGTAGTTTTTGTTTGGTTCTATCAAGATCTGATGCTTGAAGCAGCTTTGCCTGTTTGTAGTAGGATGCGGCTCCATATAGCTTTTGATGTTGATGAGGCAAAGTGACATTTTTGGTGTCAACAGCTGATTCTTCGAATCGAAAGAATGATGCAGACGAAACTTCGAGTTGTAATTTCTGTGGGTTTGCGTGCAATACGCAGATGATAAAAGTGCATGGCCGAGGATGGGCCAGTAGTATAATAAAAATGGCTGATGTTGGGCCGGGATTGATTAAGGGTGGCTGATGATGGGCCGGTAGTAAATAAATTGATATTGGGGTGTGTGAAATCACTCGTCTCGTTTCGTCATTCTCATTAATTCAGATTCACGGAATCAGCCTCTATTCCCTTTAATCATTGAGTTCAGATAAATATTTGGCACCGAAGGTGCAGGAAAAGAGAAGAAAATATTTTTGAAATTGGTTTTGTTGGTTTTATAGTTTTTTTGGATTTTAATAATTGGGGCTAGAAGGGCCTAACTAAGGGAGTTCCTACTTGGATTCAATCTAACTGTTCCATTTTCCTAATGGATCTCTACCCTATCCTAAGGTCCTAACCACACACATCCGCTCTCCCCGTCCCTTAGCGGGGCCCGGAGAGCGAGTGGGACCTAATCAATTGAGATTATTGAAACTAGGGTAGTCTAAGCTGGCTAGGGGTATTCCTAGATCTAGGTCCGGGGTCTGACCTAATCAGTTAGGCTATAGTCTAATTTCTAAATCCAATTTATTAATATTTTTTAGAGTCTTTTATATCTTTTACTTTGTTTTTGGTCTTTTTTATTTTTATAGTTTTTATTTTATTTTTGAGTTTATTTATAGGGCCTAAGATCCTAAATTAATTTATCCTATTGAAATGGGAAGAAGAGGGGAGTGAATTTCTAATTTTTTTTTTATTAAGAATTCATTTGAAATTTCTTAAATAATTTCCTCAATGAGAGGAGGGCTGAAAAGAACTTAATTATTAAATTTAGCCTAATTATCCTAATTAATAGGGTAGCTAAAGTCCTATTTTTAATCTTTACTTTTTACTGCTATTTTTTTTTTTTTGGTGTTTTTGGTTTTTATTCTAATTTTTATATAGAAAATAACATCAACAGATAAAGGGAATGCAGTCTCAATTTTTATAAAGAGGATAAACTAAAGAAACAAGATGTAATACGATTATAATGCATGGGCATGTTAAATGCATGTTGACATACAGATTAAGGCTAATTTAAAATAATAATAATAATAAAAATGGCCTACAACACTAATCTAAATGCATGGCATGTTAGATGCATGAAGAACAAAAGACGGACCACAGTGACTGAAGAATTGAATGCAAAAAATAGATAGTGGAGTGAAATCGGGCTGTGCGTGCTTGGGCTGGATTGGTAGCTCCGATGATTGGAAATCCAAACGGGCAGGTTGGAGGTGAAGAAGGTGCAAGTGGTGCCAGCAGTGGGTGTGCGATGGAGTGCAGGTGGGTGCACAGGTGTGATGCACGTGGTGCAAGTGGGCAGTGGCTCGGTTAGACGAAATGGATGTGCAGAGGGGAGAAATGGAGAGGTGAGGGAAAGAGGGATTGAGAGAGTAGGGAGATAGGGAAAGCAGGTAGTGGGGCTGAGGGGGTAGAGAGAGAACGAGAGAGAGAGTACAAGCAGAGGAAGAAGGAGAGAACGAGAGGGAGAGGTGGAGCAGAGAGGGAGAGAGGGTGATGAGGAAGAGACAAAGGGGAAGCGGAGAGGTAAAGGGAGACGTAGAGAGAGAGAGGAGGGGATAGGGAACTAGAGAGAGAGAGGGAGAGGGCGAGCGCAGAGAAGAGGGACGGAGAGAGTAAAGCAGAGGAGAGAAAAAAGAGCGAGAGAGAGGAGAGAGGGAGAGAAAGAGAGCAGAGAGGAGAGGGTGAGGCACAGCCGGAATAGAGAGGAGAGGTTAAGGGAGAAGGAGGAGAGAGGGGGAGAGAGAGAGAAGAAGGAGAGAGGGGGCGGAAGATCAGAGAGGCACAAGGACCGAAGGAGGGTGAGGGACGTGTGTGCAGAGTGATACTGAGTAGGGAAGAGGAGGTGTACATGGCGCAGGGGAAGGCAACGCGTGAGGCGGAGGAGAAAGATGGGGGCTGTTGCTGCGTCTGGCGGTGTTGCTATGGGTGGGCATGTTGCTGCGGCGAGACAGGGCTTCCGTGGGGTTACTGTTGCGTGCGTCTGGCGGATTGAAATGGTGGGAGATGATGAGCGTGCAGATGGAGCGAGGGGCGTTGCTGCAGGTGGAAAGGAGGAATCTGAGAGGGAGATACGTGAGGTGGAGCTGCAGATGACGAGTTCTGGAGCCGTGGGTTAGGGAGCAGAAGATGATGATGGGGAAAGGAGTTCCGTCTGGGTGAAGGAGATGGATGTGTGTGAGATGAGTTGCGGGGGAGACGGAGTTGTGAGATGGAAGGGAGAGATGGGAGATGATGCGTCAGAGGACTACACCTGGGTGATGGGGAAGATGGAGATAGGAGGTGGATCTGGGAGGCCTGGGATCTGCGCAGGGATGTGAACGTGAGGGGAGATGTGATGGGTCTGAGATGGAGAAGGAGATGATCTGGATGGAGGATGATGGGTAGTAAAAGATGGGTTCTGGATAGAGGTTCTGCGTGTGATGAAGGAGATGGACATGCGTGAGGAGATGATGGATCTGATGCGAGGATGATGAACGTGAGATGGGTTATGGGAAGGAGATCATGTTCCGGAGTTTGGCGGCGAGGCGAAGGAGACAGTACTGCGAGGATGAAGAAGGTGCTCCAGAGGGTGGCGGTGCGTGCAAGGGGCGGTACTGTGACGATGCTGAGTAGGGAGACAGAGTTGCTGCGACGATGAAGAAGAGAGGGAGATGGAAAAGCAGGGTTGGGGAGAGGAGAGATGTGCTCCTGAGATGGAGATGGGGAGCCAGGAAGGAGGCCAGAGAGAAAGAGATCTGCACGTCCAGAGGATCCAGATGAGGGAGAGGGTTTAAGGGGGAGATAGAAACGAGGGGATCTGGGATTCTACTTCCCCAGATCCCTGGGCTCTTTCTCCCTTATCCGGGTGACGGGTCAGGTTCAGCTTGGGCTAGAGTTCATTGGGCCAGGCCTGGTGGGTTTGGATTTAAAAGAAACTGGTTTGGGTTGAAAAGGTGGGGTCCGGTGGAGATTGGCCGGGTTATCATTAATGGGGCCCAGGTTTCGTAGATTTCGATCTGCTCGTTGGATTTTGATGTTCCACATATCGACAGAAAGTTCTCAGCGAATAGGTCACGATGAACAAATTTTTAGGGAAATCAGAGGTCCATAAATGATAGGTGATTTTTCACGTGGGCGCCCCAAGGGTGTGGGACCTGCTATCATGATTTTTTGATCCGCCCGTCAGATCTTGGAGTTCTATATATGGGCGGAAAGCTCTCGATGAGTAGATCGCCGTGAACTGATTTTTAGGGCGATCGGAGGTCTAGTGATGATAAGTGATTTTTCACGCAGGCGCCGAGGGGTGTGGGACCCGCTGTCATGATTTTTGATCTGTCCGTCAGATCTTGGAGTTCTATATATGGGAGGAAAGCTCTCGACGAGTAGATCATGATGTGCCGATTACCTGGGTGATCAGATGCCTAGAGACGATAGGTGACTTTTGACTCGGGGCCTAATCAGGACATCATTAAATAGGGTGGACTGAATTGCCCCTCATAGGGTGCCAAAACGAGGTGTCTACAGTATGCCCCTCTTTGGAGGATAGCACGAACAGAGTTGTTCTCCAAAGATAAATAGACATATACTCATGCCTCTGTTTGAGCCTTTGGGCTCAAGGGAGTGGCAGCCTATGAGGGTGAGGTTGAACTGGATCAAAGGAATCGGGATAAGGTTGTTCTAGGCCATCCAGTTAATTAGGTCTCCTTTTAGGTCTGAGCTTGATCACATGATATGAGGATGTCACCTCGTGCCCTTCCATTTTCTATCCAAAATTAAATCCCTACAAAGTGGCTCATCCTGCTTGGGGGGTGCACAAAGTGTCAAAGCAGGATTCTGGAAGAGCATGTTACGGTAATGATATTAAATGTAAGAGCACAAGTTTGGAAGATTAAGTTTGGGTTTTTCAGTTCAGTGACACTTACCTCTTGGATCCTGTTCCTTTCGGTGTGGTGGCCCTCACATTTCCACCTATAATAAATCCTGGCTAGAAGGAAAGAAGGGAGCAACGGCTCGCCTTGCGTTGAAGTTAGTACATAAATGTGCCAAGTGTGTGTTATGCATGTGGTGATGTTAAGAAGGCTTGTAAGTATGATGCAAACTAAATTTAAAATGTTAGTGCTAATGCAAGGCATGTCCTCGACATCATCCTGTAGTCATGACATCAATCAACCACTACCATGATAGTCAATAGAGATAAAAGAAAATAACAGAAATTCATCCACCACACTGTCACGCCCCAAGATCCGATAACATGGATCCGAACGTGATGCCAGATGACCCAGTCATCTAAGGCCACTCAATTGTTCCAATAGTGGGCCATTTTTTTTTTAATTATAATCATACGTAAAGCACATTGCCCATTCATATATCAGGTAAGCCAAAATCATAACCATAAATAACAATCCAACAATTATTACATCAATAAACCAAACACGCATATTATCTAAATACATCAATCCTGACATAAACTAATAAAGTCTTAAACTTAATGTCTTGAATTCTCATAATTTAAATATATTCATTTTAACCATCCAGAATGGCATCATCATAGCCATACTGTGGCACAGTCTCATATTCCTCTTCACCCTCAATCCCTGGGTCCTGTACATCCTCACTCTCCTGCACATCATCTGTAGTGGTGGAATAAATGAGCACAACGGTACTTCGCAAGATAACAATTACAAACCAAAACATATATTATAAAAGGTATAAGATAATAATGATGCACATATGATAAACAATAAATGACATGACATTACTATAATGACAATTTTTCATAAAATAAATATTGGGGCACCAACATTTCTTGAAATGTCATATAATATAAGTCACTTCCCGATATGGGATATAGGGTCCCAACACTACATTTGAACCATTCATTAGAACTCATGTGACAATACACTACACTTAGCACTATTCACTTGTCACTTGGCCATTTTAATACTTCGAGACCTTCCCTTCCATATTGGCCAATCACTCACATAACAATCATTACAAAATATCAATCCTTACACTAGGTTGGGTCTTTGTGTCACTGACCAGTCCAACAGTGCACCCATCTGCGAAGTGTCTTAGAATTTAACCCCTCCAAGACAAAGGTCATTTTCGGAATACCCACTATAGGTAACCGATCACTAATCACTACACTGCACTGGACCACCACACAGTAAGACGTCCTCCCGTGGGGGTTATACAACGTAGTGGGGCTGCGGAACTGGGGTCCCTACTTTCGTTTGTTTTCTAACATGTCATTTATTTTAATTAGTTTAGACCTAATTAGAATAAAGCATATTATATGCATACTTATCCTCAAGCGTCCCATGCCACTTGGCTTCCATATGCACTCTTATGGTTCATCCCTTTCGATCAATATTATTAATTAATATTTTATGGAGTGGGTGTTACAATCATTTATCATCAACACATGAGGGTATCATTATAAATTTTTCAATGTTAAAAGAATGCCATACAAACTTTCCGTAAATAGCATGTTATGCAAAACCTGCAAATAAATGACAACATATAGAAATTTTCATAATTAGAATGCTAGGCAGCATACCATAATGTCCATAACACTATTACCATATCACCAATTACGTATATACATTTTTAGAAAGTAATTGAAACTTGCCTTTTATGGAGCTTTACTAACTACTTGAGAAAAGGCGTTAAAATGTGAATTATGCTGCAAAAATAAGTTATAATTATTAAACACTAATTATTTAAATCTTAGTTATTAACCATATTTTAGAATCAATTAAATCCAATTTCTTAACCAATTAATCATCTAAGTGAGGACTAACCCACCAAGGTCCACTAGGGAACCTAGTCTAGCCATTTAACATTCTAAACTTACTAATTATTAAATCTTATAATTTAAGGTGGGGTTCATATGATTTATAAAGTGTCCTAAGGTCCATAACAACACTTAACAGTACCATAAAGAGGAATTAAGTATAATACGTCAGTCACTAAACCACACCTAGACTTACCAACCACTAGCCAATGATGCCTTGTCTAGGTATGCTGGCTTCTTAATCTCCACTAATAAAGGGATTTAACCTACTGACCAGCAACTTAATTAAAGTGTATAACTACTGATTATGGCCCCATTTAATTCATAAAAACTCATTTTAGCCACTACAATGCATGACCTAGCATAACCAACTAGACTAGTCCACTAGTCTAGCCGAAATGGCTTCTAACTTAGCCAAGGGTGTGGCCACACTTCCTATTTCATTTAAACAACTATTAACAATTTAATGTGGTCCTTTAATTAAATTTAACATATAAATATCAGAAAAGAAAAACAATACAATTTGTCCATATGTGATCAATTGGTGTACTAGGGTTAGGTTTTGGGCTTAGCCCATTAAACCAAGACTCATTTATATTTAAGTCCACCATTCCAGCACCTTAAAACCATTAAAACAGAACCTTATAGTTGCTGGAATTTAATCATATCCATACCAAAATTAATATTTAATCCGAGATCAACAAACGGTGCA
Source organism: Persea americana (assembly GCA_029852735.1). Lineage (NCBI taxonomy): Eukaryota > Viridiplantae > Streptophyta > Magnoliopsida > Laurales > Lauraceae > Persea > Persea americana. The sequence continues at coordinate 25,885,333 of CM056816.1, forward strand.
CCAAGGGATCATATAGAGTCAAATTGGTTAACCCAAAAAGGGTCCCAATGATTCAACACCTAAAATCATGATTAAAACGGAAACTAAAAGTACTTTACATATACCAGTGAGAACATTCCTAGAATTTTTTGGGTCCGATCTGACCGTTGATTTGTCAAATCCAAGGGTTCAAAAAAAATTATTTCTTCTTTATCATGAATATTTAGAATATCCAAAACACTTTTTTTTTTCCCATGATATGGATCTTTAAAATAAACTAGCTTATAATACAATGGCTGAAAGCATAACAATTTCTTTTATAAAAAAAATAGATTTTAGAAAAGATGAAATACGATAATTATTAAACCCTGTGATCATTAAAACCAATCAATCTAACTCTAATGGTTTATTAAAAATAAAACAAAATAAATCCAATCTTCAAAAATCTAGTCCCCAAAATACATCTAAACCATCAAATTCAGATTTCACCATTTTCCCATCCAAACATTGGTGATGATCCAAGCCTAATCAATAATCGAAACCATGAACTTGGATCCCCTCTTCCTTTGGCCAATCTCATTAAAGAAAATGACAGGGGTTTTTTATTTTTATTTATTTATTTATTAAGGATCACTGCTTCATCATGGTGCTAAAAACACCATTAATGGCCATCAATAAATATGGAAGAGGGCAAGCATTAGAGAAGAAAATGGTGAAAGAAATTAAATAATAAGATATGTAAGAAAATGAAAAGAAAACCTACCTCAAAGAAGTCCACCTCCAAGCCAAGCTTCTTCCTTCTCTCCTCTCTTCTCTCTCTCTCTTTCTTCCTTTTCCTTTCTTCCCTTAAGCCACACGTCCAACTCTCTCTCTAGTTCTAAAACACACACACGATGGAGGTTTTCCTAACTAAATGAAAGCCTAACCACTCCCTCCCTTTATGGAACTAAATCTAATTACATCCATTGGTTAGATATGTAGACTATCATACCCCTCCATTTAAATTCTCTAAAGATCCTAGCCCTATATTAGTCATCATAGATCCCTAATCATCTCCATTTGCAACTAATCAAGGGGTGTCCAATTTGGAGAGAAATCTCCATTCTCTCAATTATAGTTAGGTCAAGCCAATTAGGGATAATTTAGTGCCCTAATTCCTCAATTAGATTAATGATTAGCAATTAATTAATGGGGCTTCCAATTAAGTTTGAAATTTGAAATAAAATGGAAAGTAAAGAGGAGGGAAACAAAGTGCCACATCACCCTCCACTTGGGACAAATCAAAGTGGGGCCCTAAACACTCACCATCTACAAGAACTTTCCGAATTTAGCATTAATTGTTATTATTATAAATATATATATATATATTTATAATGTGTGTGGGTCCACTAAATTAGATTTAAGCATTAATTATAAAACTCTCTAATCTAATTAAAATGACACTTTAATTAGCAACAAAAGAATGAATAATAATTGATGAAAATGAAGAAAAAGAAGTGCATGGACAATTAAATAAAAGGTATGAAGTCAAAATTAAATGCATGCAAACAATGAATTAAATACATGTAATAATCATAATAATAATTAAATTTCTATTAAAATAACTACTGTGAAATAAATTGAAAAACACCCTAGTCATAGGTCTCTAGTGGGTCTAGGGTTGGGCCCAAAGGTGAATCCGGGTCAGGGTCATTACAACATGCAAGGAAAAAAAAATAATAATAAAAGACAAACAACGGGGGCCCATCCTTTGGATGTAGGTAGATTGAGTAGGAAATTGAGATCGAGAGATATCTAAAACTTATCCATAGCACACACATAGCATGAAATAGTAAACATCCAATACCAAGACTAGAGGCAAATCGTTGTTGGCTAATCCGAAACAAAGGGGTGATCATTTTCCGACTGATAGTATATCTCTTTTCGAGAGGAGTCGTGCACAAAACATGGTATCCGGGTGGGGTTTTGGATCAAGGGTTAACCAGGGAGGTGTGAGGCATGTTTACGTAGGTTCATATATAAAATAAAAAAAAATGCCCCAGCATATGGGGTGACATATGTGAACGATCCCTGAAACAAAACAATGTATAACCTATCTTGCATTCAACCATAAGGCATTAGTTACAAAAGCATGCATGAGGTGAGAGTGTGTGGATTGGTGAGTGTTTGTGACAACTGTGCATGTGACAGGACCTGAATTGGGAAGCCGTGCAGAATAAGTAAGTACTCATATGCGTGTGCATGTACGCATGTTCATATATGTATATATAAAAATGTCCCGCGTGAAGCTGGTGTGTTTTCTAGTTGGGAGTGAGAGAGTGAAGGTGGTCTAACTCTCTGATCCATGGCTGCTAGTTTGATTATGATATGACCTTTCCTAACTATCCTTTGGAGATCGATCCCTCATGATTCTTTTCTAGCCGTTATGGTCCTTTTAGTCGAACTTTGGAGAGCGCTAGGCTACCCCTGAAATTCATGTGTGAGCACTAGTTTCGTGTGTGGGAGATAGTGAGTCGCCATCCTTCCTTAGTGTTGTGGTTACCGGCCACTCTCCGCTTGGTTCATTAAGCAAGGGCCCATGTCATTCGAGCGGGCTTGGGTTTTATGAATGCTATTCCGTTACTTTGGCCTTTTGGCCCTTTGCTCTTTTTTTTTATTCTCTTTTTTGTCTTTTTTTTTTTTCGTTTTGTGACTGTGCAATGCCTGGGTCCCTTAAGCTTTCTAATTAACCCATGTAACGAGCGTTACGCCAATGACTCCCTAACCAAATGGCTTTAGGGCACTAGGTATGTAAATACCCCTACGGGTTTACTGACTCGGGTTAAAAAGGCTACGAACCCAAACTAGTCACAAAACTTTTATTCTTTTCAGGACTTCTAACTAAACTCCTTTTTTTTTTTTTTTTTTTTTTTTTTTGGGACTGGTTTGGGAGAGGGGTGCCTAGGGTTTTGGCTTCTGAAGCATCAGGCATGGGGAGCACACCTACATCTCATGCAACTCCACCGTGGTTTCTCTTTTCTCTCTTTTGTGAGTGATAAGGGGAAGCTTTCATGACATGGGCAAGCTCACCTATAAACTTTTGCGTTGAATGGCTTCAACCGTGTAGAACATTGTGTGGGGGCAGACTCACTATTCTAGTGTATTCCTCCTTTTTTTTTTTTTGCCAGTGTGTGTTTGACTTCCAAGTTTGGCTGTTGCACCTCTCCTCGGTCTTCCCTACAGGATTTATACAGCCATATCAAGAGACCGAGGGTCATACTCCGCAAGAAGCGGGGAAGGGTCATGTGGTGTACTTTTTTAAGTACATAGCATTCCATGGATCAGGGAGCTCTTCCCCTTCTGCATTTACTAGTCTATATGCATTGCCAGAATATACTTCTTTAACTACATATGGGCCTTCCCAATTAGGTCGCAATTTGCCTTTAATGTGTGGGAGTTATGATTGAGTGATGCGTTTCAATACAAGGTCACCTGTTTTGAATTTCCTCTCTATGACATGCTTATCGTAGGCTCTTGCGATTCGCTTCTTGTACACCTGAGCGTGCTCTGCTGCTTTCATCCTTTTCTCATCGAGGAGGTCTAGCTGTATTTGCAATGCTTCTCGTCTTTGGCCTTCTGTCATCTCTTCATCTAATTGGATCCGCAAAGATGGGTGCAAGAGCTCGAACGGAAGGACTGCCTCCATCTCGTAAGTCAATGCATATGGGGTCTCACCTGTCGAAGTCCTAATGGAGGTTCGATATGCCCACAATGCCTCGACCAAACGGTCTGGCCAATCACTGCCCTTGGTTGTTTCCACTGTCTTCTTGATGATCTTGAGTAGTGTCTTGTTTGTAGCTTCAGCCTGTCCGTTTGCTTGGGGGTAGTAAGGGGTTGAATGATGTAGTTCTATACCATATTTTGTGCACAAATCCTCCATTACCTGAGATATGAATTGGGGGCCATTGTAAGTTATGAACACTTTTGGAACGCCAAACCAGCCTATTATGTTCTTTTGAATGAACTTGACCACCGTAGATGCTTTGATATGGATAACTCTTTGAAACACCGTTATGAACACCTCTTGATGACCCATTGGAACTCTTCCGAGACTTCATCGTCTTCTCCTTCGGCATCTACTAATTCGTAAACACCCATCTTGTCCTTTGCGTTCTCGGTTCCCGAAGATGATTCTGGCTATGAAATAATGGGCATCGACTCATACCCTATCTTGCTAATTTGGCTCATGATTTCCTCTAGCCGTGATTGCTCTACCGGGGGAATTTTCCAGCGCTAAGGTCTTCTTATGGCCCTACAATAGTCAAAGGTCTCTATTCCGAAACTACTTACATTTTTGGGTTTTTGGTTTTCTACTTTTTTTTTTTTTTTTTTTGGGATTTTGGGGTTTTGTGATTTTTTGGGTTTTTGGAATGATATGGCACAGGTTGGGTTGAGGAGGGGCTATCTAAGGAGGAAGATCCCTGCCCCAGGCAATGCCGAACTGCGGGGGCGATACACCACTTCGTCGCCTTTGAGATTTTCGATCTCCTAGGTTTAGCTGTCTTCTTCTGAAGGTCCTGCTCTCCAGTGTCGCCACGCGGCTGGCCAGTACACGACTTCTTGGCTATCGGGATCTTTGACTTCCCAGGTTTCATAGTCGTTTTTCTTTTCAGAAATCGGAGCTTTTTTTTAGGCAATTTCACCGAATCACTAGTATCAATCATGTTACAAGACAGCATTTGAAAACTTTCCTCCAGGGGGAAATTTGAACCTCTAATCTCATCAGATTCATGGAATTCTTCCCAGGTACCGAAGATGTCTTCGTAAGTTTCGACCTCCTCGTTGTCAAACGACGAATCGGTTATACCTTCTATCAGGAGTTCTTTCCCTTTTTCCTGGGGGTGGATTTGATGGCATCCTCCTCCGTCGGGAGGTTCATTGGGGTTCAAGAGCTTGTTATGCCTGACAAAGTGTTCCCCTAGTTGCCAATCCTTTCTGGAGAGTGTTACCTGATCATACGAGTTGAATCCCAGTCCTTTTGTTCCTATCCTTGCTTCCAGGATAATGGGGTCAAGAATCCCATCCTCATTCCTACCTAGCCCCAATCTAGGTTGATATCCAAGTTTTCTCATGAGGTTCCAGCCATGTATGCACTCTTTTCTTAATGGAGGTTCAGGTAGAGGGACCGGATCTGGTGTCATACTCCGGACGGGATCGATGTCCGTCAGGGAAATGTTGGGATCAACCTTGTATCCATGGGTTTTGGTTCCAGGCGGGATAGGGGCCGGTCGCAAGGTGGGAAGTATCTAAAGTCCTTCTGGTTCGATCACAGGTGGGTCCCCCATTAGCTTCACGATTTTTCCTAAGTGGGGAAACTTAATACATTGGTGCCTAGTGGACATGACCGCCTTCATGTGATTCAGCCAGCGACGTCCTAATATCAAGTTGAAGGTCGCTGGGATATCCATGACGTAGAATTCTTCGGGTACTAAGATCGGGCCTGCTTGCACCAATAACATGATCTTCCCACGAACGTTCTTCCTATTTCCGTCATATCCTATCACCACCAACGGAGCTGGGGTTAGGTCTTTTGCAGTTAGATCCAGCGTCTTGTATGTTTTCAGTGGACAGATGTTTAGAGATGCCCCTGTGTCTACCAAAGCACCGGATATCTCCTTCTCGGCCACCCTAACCGTGAGATGTAGGGGTGAGGTCCTCGCTTCAGGTGGTATTTCTTTTAGTTTCTCCTTGATAAAGTTGAGGATTGGCAAGGATGTCTCAGACGACAAGGACGCAATGGACGCCCGTAGTTGCTCTGGGGTTATATTTTTCAGAACTTATAAGTGGGTGATGGCGTCCGTCGGCTGTTTTTTATGCATAGGGGAAGTCTTGATCAGATCGAGGATTGACACCTTAGCTGGTATCTTCGTTAGATGCCCTAGGAGATCATACTCTATCCCAGTCTCCAGCTGAACATGATGTCTCTCTTCGACAACCTCTTCGGTCTGCGCGTTGGGGATTTGTAAGCCCGGATCCGGCGCACTGGCGATCGGAGGTAGCCGCGGTAGACGGATCCGTCCTGATCGAAGGTGTGCTTGTGACGGCCCAACATCCTGGGGGTGATTAAATTGGGAGTGAGTGCTGGTCCGAGACCCCTCGTACGCGACATCATCGTCAAAGAACACCTTGTAGAGGTCCGGGGGGTCGATTACCATGCCGGTTTTGATGTTATCTAGTTTGAATTTAGTTTTCCCGTCTCAATTGACGTATTTCCAATAGTCATCATCTTCAAAAAAGTCATCAAAGTAGGGCTGATTTTGACTAATGGCTGGCTGGATCAGGAAATCAATTGATTGATGTGACACGGTGGCGACATTGGCCGACGGTCCCTGCAACGGTTGTGTTGAGGTTGACGCAGCGTGTTGTGGCATCGGGTTTGGGTAGATTTGCATGTTCGGCACTCGCTGTGTCGTACTGGTAAGCGGACCTTGGGCTTGTGGCATTTTCTGCGGACCGTAGACTCCCATTGGTTTGATGCTATTCCACTCAATCGCCCCTTCATCACTGTGGTCGTAGATCAGGTCTCTGGCCGTATAGCAATGGGTTAGGTCATGTCCCGGCATCCTGTGGTATGCACAGAATCCCATCCGATCAAGGTGGTCTGGCCATTGCTGTTGTCTTTCTGGTGGAAGCTGGATAGCGTTTTGTTCTATGAGTGACCAGAAAACAGTGATCCAAGGTTGAGGGAAGGGCGGGTAGTTGGCCCTTTTTTGGTCCAAGCCTTCTCTCGTTCCCATCATTGTTTTGGCCTGAATTGTCGTTATAATTGAACGAGACTGCATTATAATTCGGCCGAGGATTAGTACTCTGATTCGGGTTTTGAGGCATCACCGGCTGATTCACAGGTTGTCGTGCCGGATTTATGTTTTGCCTTGGATGAACGGGTCCCCTTTGGTCATGTGGTTGTTGGTTATATCTTTGATAATTCCGAGGAACATCCCGGTAGCTCTGATTGTCGCGACCCCGGACCGGGGGCCCCGGGACCGCGACGGGGTGGTGTGGAAAAAGAACCACCCCTTGGTGATGATTATTGATTAATTAATTTCCCACAGGTTTCCGCGGTGAGGAATCCACATGCACTCACTGAACATTTGTATTGGTGCGGAAGCGTGTAGCAAATCAAATTCTTATTCCAATCACATCAAATAAGACTGTTAATAAACAAGTATAACATGATGTCAGAGTGAACAATGATCTCATTAGCATTCCCCAAAACATTAAGTTAAAGTTTAACAAAAGAACAAGTTAATTAACATTCCCCAAAAATAAAGGCCAACAAAGGCCAATACAACCCAAAAGTATAAAACAATATCATTCTCAAAATTCCCAAAATGTTCGCAGCTCCGAGCTAAACCGAATGTCTACATGACATCGTCAGCTTGCCACTCCACTAATCGTTGCGGTTCACCGACCGCCTCCTCTGGCTCCTCCTCAAGGGCAAAGACAGGAGCTGGACCTGAGTACCACAAAAATGGGTCAGACACGACGGTCTGGCAGGTGGGTGAATAGATATACCAAGAAAGGAATCAAAGCATATAATAGGCATAACGAAAACTGTCATAAAACAGGATGCATAGTTCATTTAAAGTAAAGATGAAATACAAATCATGCGGGGTAATCAAGGTACAGGAACTGACTAGGTGGCAACCACACTAAAGCTACATCCTCTCTATCACTAAAGTGATGAGAGCACATTGAGTGCATTGGGCTCAATCACACGAAGTGACGAGAACCAATATTATAAACATATACATATACATATACATATAGCTAGGCAAGACAACGGCCGCGGAACCGGGTAACGGGACAGTACGGGATCCAAGTTGCAACTGGCGGGAGCACAGGGGGAGACCCAAGTTAGTTGATCAGACTGACAAGGATGTCCAAGCTTAGTGGTGCCGACTCTTAGGTTACATGATAAATCAAAACATATACAAAACTATATCAATATAGAACATACGGGCAGGCGGGACATGGTGCTCGAAGGCACACATTTCATATTATTTTCCTTACATGCATAAACGGGGCTGGAGAAACATATCGGTGTATAAATCGGAATCTGAGACAAAACCATTAAGATCGGGTAATTACATATATAATTTGAGTAAAACGAAGCAATAATTTCTCATATCATTAGGGATTAAATATTGAGGCTTCCATATTCAAGCAACATGTATAAGGATCTTGTATGTCCATATTACCCTTAATATGGTACTCGAATGATAGAGGACATACTAAGTTTCCTTATGCGTGTTGATGAATCTAAAAGTCCTAATACCTTTTCCGAAATGGTGTTTCTACCCATGTCAATCTCCTTATGTCATCCCCTGGGTCTTTCCAAGGTGGTAGGGCATCAGAACAACCCATCCAAACCTTTAAATACCATAACTGAAACCAATAGAAAAGACTCAGGAATTCTGGGTTAAACTCGGTCACCTGTCGGTCAGGTGGCGGTTAGCCGCCGAGGTGATCGGCGGTTAGCCGCTGGATGACCGCGGAGCTGACCGCGATTCACCCTGCTAAAATGTAGCATTCTGTGTTTCTAACCGCGCCTCGCGGCTACCTAGCGGTCATTGGGTTTGGGATTGGCGGTTAGCCGCAAGGTGACCGCGCGGCTGACCGCGGTTTGCCTGTCAAAAATGCAGCATTCTGTGTTTCTAACCGTATCTGGGTCGGCTAGCCGCCGGTCACCTGTCGGCTAGCCGCCGAGGTGACCGCCCGCTGACCGCCCAGCTGCGGGAACTACACATCAGGTGCAGATTTCGGTCATTTCTCTCCCAAACCATTTCTTCTTCATTCCAACCATTTTCTGAGGTGGAATGGGCCCATTCTCTTCCATTTAACCTTTACTCCCTTCCACCAACCCCCATTCCACCAATGTATTAATTCACCTACCAATCCAAATTCCATTTAATGCAAGTACAATACCATTTAAGAAGCTCATAATGACCCAAAATAAACTTTGATGAGGAATGCATATATTCACATAAAACTACTAAGGGAAAACCATGTCACTAAATACATTTCTAAAACATTATGAAACATAATAACTCAAATGACATATGAATAGTAAAAATCCATATTTTTGACAAAGTAAGAACTTATCCAAATCAAATCTATTCATCCACTTGCCTTGGTCTCCAAGAGTGCTAATCAAGCTCTACACCACTATCAAGCTCAAATCTACAATCTCCACACAAAATCCCCAAAATACAATCATTACAAGCCCTAAAATGTCAAAATCAAGCAATAGATGGAGATAGCTTCCAAAAATCAAGATGAAGCACCTCCTAGGCTAGATGAACACACAATCAAGAGAAGAGAAGAAGAACTTACATGAAGAGTCCTCTAATGGCAAGAGTTGGCTCAAGAGGTAGCTTGGAATGGGACTCTCTCTCAAAGAAAGATATCAAGAGGAAGCTCTCAAGGAGGGGAAGAAGACTACTACCTCCATTTTGCCTTTAGCAATAGCTTTGAGAGAGATTGAGAGATGGAGGAGCAAGGAGCAATAAGAATGGTCTAGGGCTGGGCTGGGATACCTTCTTTCTCAAGGAGTTGCAAGAAGAGGAAGAAGAAGAAGACTTCCCCTTTTATAGCTAAGGCAATGGGTCCCACAACTTAAAGGTCCAGAATGGGCTAGAACATCATTCTACGGGCTTCGGACGGATTCGACGAAGAAGAAAGAATTGCTCGTCGAAATTTCTACTTTCCAAAAAGTATAGATTTTACTAGTTTCGGAGACATTGAAAATGGTGTCCAGATTTTGTGTAAAAAGACTGTTTTACCCCTATCAATGGCAAAGTAGGGTTTAGAGGTCTCGAATAGAAACGGAGCAAATACGAAAGTTGTCGGGAATCATAAAATACATTCAACGGAGCAAATTACCGATTTCCAGAATTACTAAATAAATCTCAAAACTAATCAAGACACACTATAAGGAACCCCCAAAGGGCCCCACTAGATCCAAAAGAGTTCCCAAAATTATTCAAAGCTATAAAAAGCTATTCTAATCCAGATTTAACCAATTCCCACTAATCTCACTTATAGCTACAACACGTCTTAATTAACACTAATCGGAAACTCTCGGGGCGGGGTCTTACATCCTCCACCCCTTAGGGCATTTGGTCCACCAAATGAAATAAAATAACTAACCTCTGGTAGTAGATGTGGATACTTCTTCTGAACTTGATCCCGTAATTCCCACGTTGCCTCTTCAGGTCCGTGATTTTCCCAAAGCACTTTCACCCATTGAATAGTCCTTGTCCTCAGTTCTTGTTCCTTCGTATCGATGATCTGAATAGGCTTCTCGACATAGGTGGCATCTTCTCTGATCTCTAATGGTTCATGACGGAGTACATGTGACGGGTCGGGGACGTACTTTTTCAACATAGACACATGGAACACATTGTGTACGCCGGAAAGCTCAGGTGGTAAGGCCAATCTATAAGCCACGTCACCAATCTTGCTCACGATATCATAGGGTCCAATGTATCTCCGAGATAATTTGCCTTTCTGTCCGAATCTCAGAGTTCCTCTAGTAGGAGACACCTTCAAGAAAACCTTATCTCCTTCCTTAAAATGTAAGTCCCTTCGATGAGAGTCTGCATAACTCTTCTGTCTACTCCGGGCTACTTTCAGACGTTCTTGGATCAACTTGACTTTGTCACTGGTTTCACTCACCATAGTCGGTCCATGAAAACTGCGAATACCTACTTCTTCCCAACAAACTGGAGTTCTACACCTCCTACCATACAATGCCTCAAAAGGCGCCATCCCGATGCTCGAATGATAACTGTTGTTGTAGGCGAATTCGCAAAGCGGTAGGGTCTCATCCCATTGAGTCTTGAAATCTAGTACACACGCTCGAAGCATATCTTCAAGGGTCTGAATTGTTCTTTCCGACTGACCATCTGTTTGTGGGTGATACGCTGTGCTGAACTGAAGCTTTATCCCCATAGACTCATGCAAAGTCTTCCAGAATCTCGAGACGAATCTGCTATCTCTATCTGAAGTAATGGAGACTGGCTGCCCATGACGGCTGACAATCTCGTTGACAAACAACTCTGCGAGAGGTAACATATGCATTTTCTCTCCGGTCTTCATCGGAATGAAATGAGCTGATTTGGTAAGACGGTCTACAATGACCCATATGGAGTTGTTCCCTTTTCTGGTTCTTGGCAATCCTGAGATGAAATCCATGGTGATATGTTCCCACTTCCATTCTGGGATCTCTAATGGCTGCAATAACCCTGGAGGTCTCTGATGTTCTGCCTTCACCAACTGACACGTCATACATCGGGAAACGAAAGCTGCTATTTCCCTCTTCATGTTGTTCCACCAAAATCTGCCCTTCAAGTTCTGATACATCTTCGTGCTACCCGGATGCATGGAGTACTTCGTACTGTGCGCCTCTGTCATAATGTCATTATTCAAATCTTCAATGTTGGGCACGCATAGACGATCACGATAGAATAAGACTCCATCCATAATACGGAAATCAGGACATTCTGCTATATGCTCTGAAATCTTGGCCAACTCTGGATCTTGCAATTGGTTGTCCTTGATCTTCCGAATGAACGAGGGTTCAGACACTGACATGTTGGCTAACATCACTCCCTCGCTTAGGGGCTGAAAATCTACCCCCAACTCTTCAAATTGCTGAAAGAAGCACGTAACTCTTAGGCTTGCCACACTTGCTGACTTCCTACTCAAGGCATCGGCTACTACATTTGCCTTACCCGGGTGGTACTTGATCGGAAAATCGTAATCTTTGATATATTCCATCCATCTTCTTTGTCTCATATTCAACTCCTTCTGAGAGAACAAATACTGTAAGCTGCGGTGATCGGAGTGGACTTCGAATTTCTCTCCGTAGAGGTAATGTCTCCACATCTTTAGCGCAAAAACGACTGCTGCTAATTCCAGATCATGCGTTGCATAGTTCTTCTCGTGGTCCTTCAACTAACGGGATCCATAAGCAACGACTTTTCTATCTTGCATCAACACACAACCGAGTCCTATATTCGAAGCATCTGTAAAAATGGTGTAACCGCCGCTCCCGGATGGTAAAGTGAGGACGGGTGCTGATGTTAATCTCTTTTTCAACTCTTGGAAGCTGGTCTCACATTGGTCTGTCCACACATAAGGTGCATTCTTCTTGGTCAACTTTGTCAATGAAGCTGCAATCGACGAAAATCCCTGCACAAATCTTCGATAGTAACCCGCCAATCCAAGAAAACTTCTGATTTCTGACGCGTTCTTCGGTCTTTCCCACTTCACAACTGCATCTATCTTGGCTGGGTCCACTGATAATCCTTCCTTGGAAATGATATGACCTAAAAATGCGACTTCTTCAAGCCAAAAATCGCACTTAGTGAGCTTCGCATACAATTGATTATCTCTTAGGAGTTGCAATGCTATCCTCAAATGCTCTTCATGTTCTTCTTTAGACTTAGAGTACACCAAAATGTCATCAATAAATACCACTGTGAATTGGTCTAAGTACTCCGCAAATATCTTGTTCATCAAAGCCATGAATACTGCTGGTGCATTCGTCAGTCCAAATGGCATCACTAGAAACTCATAGTGTCCATATCTCGTCCGGAACGCCGTCTTCGATACATCTGAATCTCTAACTCTCAGCTGATGATAACCGGATCTTAGATCGATCTTCGAAAAGTAAGCAGCACCTTGCAATTGGTCAAACAATTCATCTATCCTTGGCAATGGATACTTGTTCTTGATGGTAGCTTGGTTCAATTTTCGATAATCAATACACATTCTCATGGAACCGTCTTTCTTCTTGACGAATAACACTGGAGCTCCCCAAGGTGAGACGCTCGGTCTTATAAAACCTTTATCCAACAATTCTTGCAACTGAATCTTCAACTCTCCTAATTCCGCTGGAGCCATTCTGTATGGTGCGATAGATATCGGAGCGGTCCCTGGTAATAACTCGATGGTGAAGTCAATTTCCCTAACAGGTGGTAAACCTGGGACTTCTTCTGGAAAAATGTCTGGGAATTCGCAAACAATTGAGATCTCCTCCACCCCTTGGGACCGTTTATCCTCCGTGATAAACGCTAAATAGCATTCACATCCACTTCTCACTAGTCTATCAGCCTTCAATGCTGAGACGAATCTTGGACAAGAATTCTTCTTCTCCCCATGGAACAAAACGCCTGCTGGGGTCTCCTCTAATTTGAACGTGAGGGTCTTATGGAAACAGTCCATCGTAGCATGGTACCCTGCTAACCAATCCATTCCTAGAATGACATCGAAATCAAACATCTCCAACAAAATGAGATTCGCCGGTAACACTACATCTCCTATCTTAATAGCACAACTAGGATAGTACTTCCTACACACAACTTGTTTGCCTACAGGGGTGGACACCGTCAAAACATACTCAAGTTCTCTAGCAGGCACATCAATCAACTTAGAAAATTTTGGAGACAAGAAGGAGTGCGTAGAGCCAGGGTCAAACAAAATCTTAGCTTCAAATCCACAAACTAGGAGTGTACCTTCCACCACGTTATCTGCTGCCTCTGCATCAGCTTGGTTAATTGCATACACTTGTCCTCGCTGCTGAGGCCTATTCTGAGCCTGTTGCTGCCTTCCTTGCTGTGCATTCCTATACTGCTGAGGAGGACGCTGATTCTGATTCTGTCCTTGCTGACGAGCTGGATGCTGCTGTGGAGGTCTATATTGTTGCTGTGGAGCCTGCTGCTGGAGTGGTCTGGGCTGGTTCTGCACAGCTAATGCATTTTGAGGTGGTGCCTGGCGCTGTGTTCCTTGTTGTTGCTGGTTCTGTCTGTTGTTGCCTTGCCCAGCTTGCCTTGGGCAGTCTTTAAGTTGGTGTGCCATGGATCCACATCTGAAACATGCTCCCGTAATCGTATGGCATTGAGCACTCTCATGGTTCTTACCACAATGGACGCAAACTAGAGCATTCTGCATGTTTTGTTCATGCCTCTGTCGCTTGTTCTGATGGTTCCTTGGTTGGTGATTCTGTTGGTGAGCTGGTGCCTTTCCTTGGATCTTAAGTATCTTGTTGTTCAGGTTCTCGAATTTGTAGGCCCTTCTCACAGCCTCGTCAAAAGTAATAGGTGGTACAACACCCGTGGCATCCCTCTCAATGATCGGGTTAAGTCCTTCAAGGAACCGCGTTATTTTCTTCTCCACAGTGTCAATTAACTCGGGGGCATATCGAGACAACCTCTCAAACTTCGTGAGGTACTCTTGCACAGTTGTGTTACCTTGTACGAGCTGCTGGAATTCGATGGCCTTTTGCCTCTTCACATGCGTCGGTACATATTTGTCACTGAATTGTCTCTTGAAACTTGCCCAAGCCTCTGCGTCTGCTATGGTCCTATACTCAGCCTTGATTGTCTTCCACCATATGTCCGCTAGGCCGGTGAACATGGAAGCGGTGAGTTGCACTTGCTGTCTACCAGTACATCTGAATATCTCGAAGATGTTCTCCGTCTGCTCCAACCAGTCGTCTGCAGCTAGTGGGTCCTCATGCCCAGTGAACTCCTTGGGACCCCTCTTCCTAAACTTCTCGTACAGCGCATTGGGATCATGTTCCCTATTGTTGATGACGATCTGAGTGCCTGGAGGTTGCGCTGGTGCCGGTTCAGGTCTCCTTTCCAATACTTCTAACAACTGCCTTTGCATCATAGCCATCTCCCTAGCATGCTCTTCATCCTTCCTAGCCATTTGTTCTTGCAATCTTGTCTGATTTTCGTTGGCTTGACGTTGCTGGTCAAGCATGGCTTGCATCATCTGTTGAAATTGATTCTGCATGTTTGGATCCGGAATACCGTTTCCTAGTGGCCCGGTGTGTTCGCTATTGCTTGCGGTGGGATTGTCGGTTACGGGTCTTTTTCGAGGTGGCATATCACTGTAAAACAAATTGTTAGCACAAAAGTCATATAAGGGTCACACATTGCTCACACGAGTCTAACTCACGAAAAGTCTAACAAGAAGTCTAACGGATCCTCGCCACGTCCTTAGGATTTCTAGTTTCTTTTAATTGCCTGAAACACGTCTCGCTCTGATACCAGTCTGTCGCGACCCCGGACCGGGGGCCCCGGGACCGCGACGGGGTGGTGTGGAAAAAGAACCACCCCTTGGTGATGATTATTGATTAATTAATTTCCCACAGGTTTCCGCGGTGAGGAATCCACATGCACTCACTGAACATTTGTATTGGTGCGGAAGCGTGTAGCAAATCAAATTCTTATTCCAATCACATCAAATAAGACTGTTAATAAACAAGTATAACATGATGTCAGAGTGAACAATGATCTCATTAGCATTCCCCAAAACATTAAGTTAAAGTTTAACAAAAGAACAAGTTAATTAACATTCCCCAAAAATAAAGGCCAACAAAGGCCAATACAACCCAAAAGTATAAAACAATATCATTCTCAAAATTCCCAAAATGTTCGCAGCTCCGAGCTAAACCGAATGTCTACATGACATCGTCAGCTTGCCACTCCACTAATCGTTGCGGTTCACCGACCGCCTCCTCTGGCTCCTCCTCAAGGGCAAAGACAGGAGCTGGACCTGAGTACCACAAAAATGGGTCAGACACGACGGTCTGGCAGGTGGGTGAATAGATATACCAAGAAAGGAATCAAAGCATATAATAGGCATAACGAAAACTGTCATAAAACAGGATGCATAGTTCATTTAAAGTAAAGATGAAATACAAATCATGCGGGGTAATCAAGGTACAGGAACTGACTAGGTGGCAACCACACTAAAGCTACATCCTCTCTATCACTAAAGTGATGAGAGCACATTGAGTGCATTGGGCTCAATCACACGAAGTGACGAGAACCAATATTATAAACATATACATATACATATACATATAGCTAGGCAAGACAACGGCCGCGGAACCGGGTAACGGGACAGTACGGGATCCAAGTTGCAACTGGCGGGAGCACAGGGGGAGACCCAAGTTAGTTGATCAGACTGACAAGGATGTCCAAGCTTAGTGGTGCCGACTCTTAGGTTACATGATAAATCAAAACATATACAAAACTATATCAATATAGAACATACGGGCAGGCGGGACATGGTGCTCGAAGGCACACATTTCATATTATTTTCCTTACATGCATAAACGGGGCTGGAGAAACATATCGGTGTATAAATCGGAATCTGAGACAAAACCATTAAGATCGGGTAATTACATATATAATTTGAGTAAAACGAAGCAATAATTTCTCATATCATTAGGGATTAAATATTGAGGCTTCCATATTCAAGCAACATGTATAAGGATCTTGTATGTCCATATTACCCTTAATATGGTACTCGAATGATAGAGGACATACTAAGTTTCCTTATGCGTGTTGATGAATCTAAAAGTCCTAATACCTTTTCCGAAATGGTGTTTCTACCCATGTCAATCTCCTTATGTCATCCCCTGGGTCTTTCCAAGGTGGTAGGGCATCAGAACAACCCATCCAAACCTTTAAATACCATAACTGAAACCAATAGAAAAGACTCAGGAATTCTGGGTTAAACTCGGTCACCTGTCGGTCAGGTGGCGGTTAGCCGCCGAGGTGATCGGCGGTTAGCCGCTGGATGACCGCGGAGCTGACCGCGATTCACCCTGCTAAAATGTAGCATTCTGTGTTTCTAACCGCGCCTCGCGGCTACCTAGCGGTCATTGGGTTTGGGATTGGCGGTTAGCCGCAAGGTGACCGCGCGGCTGACCGCGGTTCGCCTGTCAAAAATGCAGCATTCTGTGTTTCTAACCGTATCTGGGTCGGCTAGCCGCCGGTCACCTGTCGGCTAGCCGCCGAGGTGACCGCCCGCTGACCGCCCAGCTGCGGGAACTACACATCAGGTGCAGATTTCGGTCATTTCTCTCCCAAACCATTTCTTCTTCATTCCAACCATTTTCTGAGGTGGAATGGGCCCATTCTCTTCCATTTAACCTTTACTCCCTTCCACCAACCCCCATTCCACCAATGTATTAATTCACCTACCAATCCAAATTCCATTTAATGCAAGTACAATACCATTTAAGAAGCTCATAATGACCCAAAATAAACTTTGATGAGGAATGCATATATTCACATAAAACTACTAAGGGAAAACCATGTCACTAAATACATTTCTAAAACATTATGAAACATAATAACTCAAATGACATATGAATAGTAAAAATCCATATTTTTGACAAAGTAAGAACTTATCCAAATCAAATCTATTCATCCACTTGCCTTGGTCTCCAAGAGTGCTAATCAAGCTCTACACCACTATCAAGCTCAAATCTACAATCTCCACACAAAATCCCCAAAATACAATCATTACAAGCCCTAAAATGTCAAAATCAAGCAATAGATGGAGATAGCTTCCAAAAATCAAGATGAAGCACCTCCTAGGCTAGATGAACACACAATCAAGAGAAGAGAAGAAGAACTTACATGAAGAGTCCTCTAATGGCAAGAGTTGGCTCAAGAGGTAGCTTGGAATGGGACTCTCTCTCAAAGAAAGATATCAAGAGGAAGCTCTCAAGGAGGGGAAGAAGACTACTACCTCCATTTTGCCTTTAGCAATAGCTTTGAGAGAGATTGAGAGATGGAGGAGCAAGGAGCAATAAGAATGGTCTAGGGCTGGGCTGGGATACCTTCTTTCTCAAGGAGTTGCAAGAAGAGGAAGAAGAAGAAGACTTCCCCTTTTATAGCTAAGGCAATGGGTCCCACAACTTAAAGGTCCAGAATGGGCTAGAACATCATTCTACGGGCTTCGGACGGATTCGACGAAGAAGAAAGAATTGCTCGTCGAAATTTCTACTTTCCAAAAAGTATAGATTTTACTAGTTTCGGAGACATTGAAAATGGTGTCCAGATTTTGTGTAAAAAGACTGTTTTACCCCTATCAATGGCAAAGTAGGGTTTAGAGGTCTCGAATAGAAACGGAGCAAATACGAAAGTTGTCGGGAATCATAAAATACATTCAACGGAGCAAATTACCGATTTCCAGAATTACTAAATAAATCTCAAAACTAATCAAGACACACTATAAGGAACCCCCAAAGGGCCCCACTAGATCCAAAAGAGTTCCCAAAATTATTCAAAGCTATAAAAAGCTATTCTAATCCAGATTTAACCAATTCCCACTAATCTCACTTATAGCTACAACACGTCTTAATTAACACTAATCGGAAACTCTCGGGGCGGGGTCTTACACTGATCGTTCCGGAAGCCTTGTGTGTTCCCTTGGAAATTAACATCCCGGTTTTTCCTTGATTCCACTGTTGGTTGAAATTCATTTCCTGACCAAGATTATATGGGCGATAAACCACCTCTTGGGTCGAGTTTACTTCCAGGGTCGCGCGATTTTCCACTTGATTGGTCACGCGACGGACAATCCTTTTTTGATCGGAGATGCCTAGGTTATTCAATATTCCATCGTCTAGGTTCTGTTTCATTCTCGACAATCGATGGTGTAGGCCGCTCCAATTCATGACTTCCCCGATCGTCATCAATGTCCTCATCGGGTCTTTCATGTTCGAAATGACCATCCTGACTTGTTCCTCCTCCTTCATATTGCAATCAGACCTCGTGAATTGACTCAGCCATCTCGCGGCGAATTCTTCATAATCCTCATTGTTCTTTTGCTTTAAGTTGGCTAAGTCATGCCACAGGGGTTTGTTCTTAGTTAGGTGTTGGTATCGCACCAGAAATTTTTCTATCACATCCTCGAAGGTATTGATCTCGTGTGAGGGCACAAATGTGTACCAAGTTAGCGCATCTCCGGCTAGCGATTCTTAAAAGTAATTAATGAGGAGGGCATCGTCATCAGCGATTATACGACATTTACTGCAAAAGGACACCAAATGGTGTTGAGGGTCTGTAGTCCCGTCATACGCTACGAACTTTGGGGCTTTAGCTGGGAAGGGTGATTTCTTGGTCTCTTCTTTCTTCGTGAAGTCATAGAACCCTAACCTTTTGCCTTGTCGTGACGACGACTTCTTTCTAATTTCACTCTTCAGCCCTTCTATTTCCTTCCGCATTTCTCTACTTGCCTGGGAATCAGGGTTTTGATCTTCGTGCGCCTGGCCACGTCTCGGGGCCTCAACTGGGGTTCGATAATAAATCGGTTCTACAAGATCGTGTTGAGGGTCCGGTTGGGGTCCCAAAGGCGCATATTGGTAGCTTTCCTTAGCTCGTGTTCTCCTAGGGGCCTGAATTTGGGTTTGGTTTCGAGTTCTATCCAGGTCATGAGCTAATCCTAATCGTCGACCCACGTAAGTCAACTGGCGGGAGAGCTCGTGGGCTGGATGGTCCGGCCGATGTTCCTCATGAAGCTCATGAGGGTCTACATCGTCCACAACTTCATCATAATAGAGTGGGGGATCCTGCTCCTCGTCTAACATTTCGTAAGTCGGAGTCAATTGATCTTGATACGTTAGAGGTGATCTTTCGTATCCCGTCGGTTGATGATAGGTTAGCCTAAGGCCAGATGAGTTTGGGATCAATCGGCTTACGGAGACAGTCGGACGAGTCATTGCTTGAAGTTGGGGTTGGACTAGCTCAAGCTGGTATTGATGGTGGATTATGGGTGCGTTCTGTGCGATGGTGTAAATAGCAAGGCTTCGCCACGGGACCCTCGGCGTGAGTGATCGAGTCGGGCCCACCTGTCCTTGGCCTATATGGAGGCGTGTATTTGCATATGGGATCGGGGCTGGTTGCTGTCCTTCTTGTCTAATGGTGGTTAAAAGTTCACCTAGGGCCAATGTTCTCATGCTAGAGGGGGGGGGTGAATAGGTTTATCAAACTTTAAATCCATTTTTAACCTATTAATCAAGATTTATAAGAGAGCAAGTGATATGTAGACTAAGTGTGATAATCCAGCAATGTTCAATGGTAAAGAAGGCATGTAAACTAGATCAAAACATTTAGACAAACAACATAAATAAATGCACAGAGATTTATAGTGGTTCGGACCATATGTCCTACATCCACTCACAAGGTTCACACAGTCCCTTGGTTCCACTATGATGAATCAAAACTACACAAGTAATGATTTCAATCACTTGAACATCACAATTTTGGTAACGAGGTTCGATCACACAGATCTAATCCCCTACATACATTTTAGAGTGGTTGAGTCACACATATTCAAACCACTATCACTGGATACACACGATTTAAAAGATGATGAGACACTAAACACTTGCCTTTGATGTAGTCGGAAGTGTTTATCGAAGCTCTAACCGAAGTTGAAGCTTTATCCTCTTGATGCATGCTTGATGTTGATAGAGATGCTCCATTGTAATGCACAATCAAGGGTCAAGAGGTTGGATTCTAGATTTTCCTAAATGTATATCATTTGAAAAACAAACTAGAATCCTTTTTCCAAACACACTTTTCTAGAGACTAATATATCTCAACCATTTTCTAGATTGGGTTAATAGTGTGTTTGGAAGATGGTTTAAAGGCTTAGAAAAGATGGGAAAAAGTAGGAAAGTAAGCTCTTCAAAAATGTACACTCTGCATTGTAAAACTAGCTCCAAATATATATAGAGAAGTTCCCAACGGCTAGTTTTGGCAGCTAGCCTCTTGGTAGTTCGACTAACCTCATTTCAATTTCTCTATGGTAACGGCTAGTTTTTCTAATTCAATCAGCTCACGGTTAGCCGACGGTAGACATAGCGGCTAGCCATGAGGTGACCGCATGGTGACCGAATTTGCATCTCAAAAACCTGTAGCGTTCTGGAAAGCTAACCGAGGGATTTCAATTACATGGAGGTTAGCCGCCAGCCCATATGGCGGTTAGCCGAAAGGTAACCGCGAGGTGACCGAACTTCCACAACAGTTGAGAAGTTTGTATTCTGGAAATGTAACCGTGAACCTCGGTTACCTAGCGGTTAGCCGCCAGTCCACACTGCGGTTAGCGAATGCTGACCGCAAGGTGGCCGAATCACTTTTTGACGGAGAACAGCATTCTGGAAATGTAACCGTGATATTTCGGTTACCTAGCAATTAGCCGCTTTTTGCAAAGAGGCTAGCCGCCAGGTGACCGGGTTCGGTAAGCAAGGCTCCTAGGGTCCAGGTAGAGAATGGTTTTGGGTCCAAAATACCTGAGATGATTTGCACACAAGTGGAGTCTTCTTAGACACATCCAGGTCTTCCAAAAGCTTGAGCAGTTTCTTGAAGTAGATCATCCTTGACACTCTTCAAGATGTAAGGTCTTCGGGACACAATGACACGGAATTGACAAACCAAATATAGTGCACACAAGAATGTGACACTAACAGTGGTCACAATGGATGTATCAAAAGGTGTTCTATATTGGGGGACCATAGGGGTAATCGGTTCAGTTCGGGTAACCGTAGCTGAATGATGGATGACTTGTGAAGTGACCGGTTGAAGCATACGGCGAGCCCGTGTTGTGATGTTGGCATAGGTCTTATGCTCTATCGTTTGTTTGCTCGATCCGACCAAATCCTTATACGTGACTCGAGAGTCGGCAGAGTATGAGTCCCTCCTTATTGGAGTTGGAGGACTAGAGTGACTTTTCCTCGCGACTACTGCATTCATGGGAGAAGGGACCCGTTCGACAATCGGAGGGCCCAATGTGCGTGGGGAATAGCGCGGTTCAGATAATGGGGTAGAAAGAGATCTAGAGATCTCAGTATCTAATGTGGGGAAATAAGCCCCACCGATGGCTCGAGTTGCTCCCGGGGCTGAAATAGGAGGAATGTCCGGCATTCCCCATGGGTGATTCGCCATTTGTAAGAAAGTGGGGGTGAGAAGAGAATGACTTTCAAAAAGATGAGAATGGAAAGAGTTTAGGAAAGAAGAGAATGTTTTATGGAATTAATGCGGGAAAGAGGAAAGACTAATAGGGATGCGCTCTTATGTTGTAAAGGGGAGAGCTTCAGCGGGCGGTTATGCGGACGCCAGTTCACATTTGATTTGTACCCATAATGACCCTTAAATAAACGAGACACGGACATTCGGTCATTGATCGAAGGTTCGTGTTCCATAATAAAGCTTCTAAAGGACCCAAGTAAACGATCAGACAACGAAAGATGTCCCATCACGATCGCCAGGCTGTTGGCATGGAGATCGTGGGACCTGCAAAAGACCCAAATTCGTGACAAGACAACAGAAGATCTCCCATCACGATCGCCAGGCTGTCGGATGTGAATTTTGATCCCCCCCCGAGAGGGGAATCGCCATTCAATAGTGTGAGATAAAAAAATACATCGAAAATGAGGATTCCGACTACCCTCAAAATCGACGGATCACGATCGCCAGTTACGGATTCGGCCGTAACACCGTCCTTCGACGAAAGCCGAAAGAATGCGGGAGGAAAATGGGGTGGGTTCTTCTCTCGTCTAATGTGCCGTCGGCGACACACGACGGTTGTCTCGTCACTTAATTTGGGTCTTTCAAATCGGGTCGAACTTGGGTCAAGGGTCAAATTATGGGCTTCAAGATGGGACCATAATGAACTAGGCAGGGGAAATCAACATCCAGGGTTGAACAGACTAATTAAAGTTAAATCCAAGTATTCTAGGGGATAAGCGAATTAAAATGAAAATAAACTAAGAAAATAAGGGGAAAGGTGCCAAATATTTAGAAGATGATCAACCCCATTCCTGGGTACCCCCTTTAATGTCCTTTGACGACCTAGGGTTTAAAGGTTGATTCTTCGAATCGAAAGAATGATGCAGACGAAACTTCGAGTTGTGATTTTGTGGGTTTGCGTGCAATACGCAGGTGATAAAAGTGCATGGCCGAGGATGGGCCAGAAGTAAGATAAAAATGGCCGATGTTGGGTCGGGATTGATTGAGGGTGGCCGATGATGGGCCGGTAGTAAATAAATTGATATTGGGGTGTGTGAAATCACTCATCTCGTTTCGTCATTCTCATTAATTCAGATTCTCGGAATCAGCCTCTATTCCTTTTAATCATTGAGTTCAGATAAATATTTGGCACTGGAGGTGGAGGAAAAAGAGAAGAAAATATTTTTGGAATTGGTTTTGTTGGTTTTATAGTTTTTTTGGATTTTAATAATTGGGGCTAGAAGGGCCTAACTAAGGGAGTTCCTACTTGGATTCAATCTAACTGTTCCATTTCCCTAATGGATCTCTAACCTATCCTAAGGTCCTAACCACTAACATCCGCTCTCCCGGTCCCTTAGCGAGGCTCGGAGAGCGAGTGGGACCTAATCAGTTGGGATTATTGAAACTAGGGTAGTCTAAGCTGGCTAAGGGTAGACCTAGATCTAGGTCCGGGGTCTGACCTAATCAGTTAGGCTATAGTCTAATTTCTAACTCCAATTTATTAATATTTTTTAGAGTTTTTGATATCTTTTACTTTGTTTTTGGTCTTTTTTATTTTTATAGTTTTTATTTTATTTTTGAGTTTATTTATAGGGCGTAAGATCCTAAATTAATTTATCCTATTGAAATGGGAAGAAGAGGGGAGTGAATTTCTATTTCTTTTATTAAGAATTTATTTGAAATTTCCTAAATAATGTTTCCTAATCCTAATGAGAGGAGGGATGAAAAGAACTTAATTATTAAATTTAGCCTAATTATCCTAATTAATAGGGTAGCTAAAGTCCTATTTTTAATCTTTACTTTTTACTGCTATTTTTATTTTCTTTTGGTGTTTTTGGTTTTTATTCTAATTTTTATATAAAAAATAACATTAACAGATAAAGGGAATGCAGTCTCAATTTTTATAAAGAGCATAAACTAAAGAAACAAGATGTAATACGATTATAATGCATGGGCATGTTAAATGCATGTTGACATACAGATTAAGGCTAATTTTAAAAAATAATAATAATAAAAATGGCCTACAACACTAATCTAAATGCATGGCATGTTAGATGCATGAAGAACAAAAGACGGACCACAGTGACTGAAGAATTGAATGCAAAAAATAGATAGTGGAGTGAAACCGGGCTGTGCGTGCTTGGGCTGGATTGGTAGCTCCGATGATTGGCAATCCAAACGGGCAGGTCGGAGGTGAAGAAGGTGCAAGTGGTGCCAGCAGTGGGTGTTCAATGAAGGAGTGCAGGTGGGTGCACAGGTGTGATGCACGTGGTGTAAGTGGGCAGTGGCTCGGTTAGAGGAAATGGATGTGCAAAGGGGAGAAATGGAGAGGTGAGGGAAAGAGGGACTGAGAGAGTAGGGAGATAGGGAAAGCAGGTAGTGGGGCTGAGGGGGTAGAGAGAGAACGAGAGAGAGAGAGAGTGCAAGCAGAGGAGGAAGGAGAGAACGAGAGGGAGAGAGGGTGATGAGGAAGAGACAAAGGGGAAGCGGAGAGGTAGAGGGAGACGCAGAGAGAGAGAGATGAGAGGATAGGGAACTAGAGAGAGTGAGGGAGAGGGCGAGCGCAGGGAAGAGGGACGGAGAGAGTAAAGCAGAGGAGAGAAGAAAGAGCGAGAGAGAGGAGAGAGGGAGAGAAAGAGAGCAGAGAGGAGAGGGTGAGGCACAGCCGGAATAGAGAGGAGAGGTTAAGGGAGAAGGAGGAGAGAGGGGGAGAGAGAGAGAGAGAAGAAGGAGAGAGGGGGCAGAAGATCAGAGAGGCACAGGGACCGAAGGAGGGTGAGGGACGTGTGTGCAAAGTGATACAGAGTAGGGAAGAGGAGGTGTACATGGCGCAGGGGAAGGCAACGCGTGAGGCGAAGGAGGAAGATGGGGGCTGCTGCTGCGTCTGGCGATGCTGCTATGGGTGGGCGTGCTGCTGCGGCGAGACAGGGCTTCCGTGGGGTTGCTGCTACGTGCGTCTGGCGGATTGAGATGGTGGGAGATGATGAGCATGCAGATGGAGCAAGGGGCATTGCTGCAGGTGGAAAGGAGGAATCTGAGAGGGAGACACGTGAGGCGGAGCTGCAGATGACGAGTTCTGGAGCCATGGGTTAGGGAGCAGAAGATGATGATGGGGAAGGGAGTTCCGTCTGGGTGAAGGAGATGGACGTGTGATCTGCGCCTGTGTTTGGGAGAGATGGAGGGCGAGATGGTGAGATGGAGAAGATGCGTGAGATGGGTTATGTGATGATGAAGGGCAGAGATGATGGGATACAGTCGAAGATGGGTTGTGGCCAGAGGGAGGTCAGATGGAGGGAAGAAGGTGATGGTGGCCTGGAGAGGAAACGAGCGCAGAGATGGAGGGGGTTGATGGAGATAATCGGGCACAGGGTTCTGGGAGGTGGAAAGCGATGATGGAGATGGAGTGATGGGTTCTGGGCAGGTTGGCAGGAGATGAAAGAGAGAGCTCGCTGGAGTGAGAGAGGAGTGGTGACGGAGAGGTCCACACCTGGGGAAGAAGATGGAGCCTGGAAGGAGATGGGTTAGATGGAGGATGATGGGCGCAGAGACGGGAGAGGAGAGATGGGGAGACGGGTGCAAGGGATGGATGTGTGTGAGATGGGTTGCGGGGGAGACGAAGTTGTGAGATGGAAGGGAGAGATGGGAGATGATGCGTCAGAGGACTACGCCTGGGTGATGGGGAAGATGGAGATGGGAGGTGGGGGCCTGGGATCTGCGCAGGGATGTGAACGTGAGGGGAGATGTGATGGGTCTGAGATGGAGAAGGAGATGATATGGATGGAGGATGATGGGTAGTAAAAGACGGGTTCTGGATAGAGGTTCTGCGTGTGATGAAGGAGATGGACGTGCGTGTGAAGATGATGGATCTGATGGTGATGCGGGAGACGGGAGGATGATGAACGTGAGATGGGTTCTGGGAAGGAGATCCTGTTCCGGAGTCTGGCGGCGAGGTGGAGGAGACAGTACTGCGAGGATGAAGAAGGTGCTCCAGAGGGTGGCGGTGCGTGCAAGGGGCTGTGCTGTGACGATGCTGAGTAGGGAGACGGAGTTGCTGCGGCAATGAAGAAGAGAGGGAGATGGAAAAGCAGGGTTGGGGCGAGGAGAGATGTGCGCTTGAGATGGAGATGGGGAGCCAGGAAGGAGGCCAGAGAGAAAGAGATCTGCGCATCCAAAGGATCCAGATGAGGGAGAGGGTTTAAGGGGGAGATAGAGACGAGGGGATCTGGGATTCTACTTCCCCAGATCCCTGGGCTCTTTCTCCCTTATCCGGGCGATGGGTCAGGTTTAGCTTGGGCTGGAGTTCATTGGGCCAGGCCTGGTGGGTTTGGATTTAAAAGAAACTGGTTTGGGTCGAGAAGGTGGGGTTCGGTGGAGATTGGCCGGGTTATCATTAATGGGGCCCAGGTTTCGTAGATTTCGATCTGCTTGTCGGATTTTGACGTTCCACATATCGACGGAAAGTTCTCGGCGAATAGGTCACGATGAACAAATTTTTAGGGAAATCAGAGGTCCAGAAATGATAGGTGATTTTTCACGCGGGCGCCCCAGGGGTGTGGGACCTGCTATCATGATTTTTTAATCCGCCTGTCAGATCTTGGAGTTCTATATATGGGCGGAAAGCTCTCAAGGAGTAGATCGCCGTGAACTAATTTTCAGGGCGATCGGAGGTCTAGAGATGACAAGTGATTTTTCACGCGGGCGCCGCGGGGTGTGGGACCCGCTGTCATGATTTTTGATCCATCCGTCAGATCTTGGAGTTCTATATATGGGCGGAAAGCTCTCGACGAGTAGATCATGATGTGCCGATTCCCTGGGTGATCAGATGCCTAGAGACGATAGGTGACTTTTGACTCGGGGCCTAATCAGGACATCATTAAATAGGGTGGACTGAATTGCCCCTCATAGGGTGCCAAAACGAGGTGTCTACAGGGAGCTCCTGCTTAGCCGTTGGAGGATTGAAGTTAGGCCAAATGGCGTCGAAATGGCCCGAAACTTCATGTGTACCATTCTTTTAGCTATTTTGAAGGATCTTGCAGTTTTTGTTTGATTCTAACAAAATCTGATGCTTGAAGCAGCTTTGCCTGTTTGTAGTAGGATGCAGCTCCATGTAGCTTTTGATGTTGAGGAGGGAAAGTGACATTTTTTGTGTCAACACAAGTGGATTGAAAGCACCCATCTTAAAACCTGAGATTTACGTAATTAACAAATTATGATGGGCAAAATTAAATCTTTGAATTCAAATAAAAGGAAAATTGGCTCCCTCTGTCAATTAACAAAAGAATCCGACAGCAATCTAAAACACCAATGCATAGTATGCCTCAATGTGAGGACAAGTACCATACTTATATTGTTCAGATAGGACATAACCTTTTAGTCCTACTATCAAGGCAACAACCATGCCAAGTAAAACCAAACAGCTGCCATGACTTTGGTCCTATAAATAATAGAAGAGGCTCAGATGGAGAGCATACTGTTATTTATAGTAGCATCATTTAAGTCAGGGTCCATTATTCTGTATCCAATCTGATCAGATGGAGAAGAGACCTATTCTAATAATTACCCTAAATCATCCATATGGGAGTTTGTACTGGAGATTCCATAATTAACTCATCCGATTAGGAGGAAGACTCCAATGTCAACACATAAATCAATTACATCTCCTACAAAACTATGATGGAGACCGTGGGAGCTAACGAAGTTCCCTCTCCCACTTAGTTATTTAACAATGAGGGTTCTTATAAAACAGTTTAATTAAGACCAGTTTAAAATCTAGTAGTAATGGGTAACCATATCTATACTACTATACCATTCCAAACATAATTAAACAGGTATAATATCATAGATAGCAAGTTATGATAATAATAGACATCCAAGCACATAAAAGGAAAGACAACCGGCATAAGGAGCCTAGCTATCATGGTCAAGTAGGATCCTTTTGTCTTCATGATTGCCACTTCTTTAAAACACGCACTTCGCAGAGGGGGTCCGGGGGTGCCCGCAAAATCTCAGAGAAGGCTCGAACTCAAACATTGCTGCGAGATAAAAGCCAGTCTTCTCAAACCTCCGCAAAATTGGAAAAGGGCTCAACATTGCTGCGAGCTCCAGACTCCAAAACTTGCAAAGCTCCTCAAAATCCCCGCAAGATTAAGAAAGGGCTCGACATTGCTGCGAGCTCCAAATCCCAAGACTTGCAAAAGATTTCCAGGTGTGCATTATCATACTTCCAATTCCATTTCAAAAAAAAATGCATAGAAGGAAAGTTGTCATGCATGAGCATCTTGAAATCCATAAAAAAAAGGGGGAAAAAAAGAGAAGAACAAAACCTCTTTCAAAAAAAAAGAAAAATTGACCTGGCCCACAAGTTGTGGCCCACTGCCACGTGGCAGTACGGTCAGGTCCATACGAACTTGTCCGTACAGCCAAGAAAAAAAGGAAAAAAAAGAAAAAAAAAAGAGAAAAAAGAAAGAAAAAAACGTGAAAATAGAAAACCGTGGAAAAAAAAGGGAAAGAGAAAGAAAAAAAGAAAGAAAGAAAAAAAAAAAGAAAAAAAAAGAAAAAAAACGTGTGAAGAAAAAAAGAAAACACGTGAAAAAGGAAGAAAGAAAAAAAAAAGAAGAAAAGGAAAAGAAAAGAAAGGATTTTTTTTTCCTACTTCTACATGGAGTTTCTTAAGGAGGAAGAAAACTTACTTGAAGCCATGGAGGAAGAAGAAGAACTTGAAGATCCTTGAAGAAGAAGGATTCTTGATCTTGGAGCACTCTTGAAGACTTTTACAAAAAGAATGCAATAGGAGCAAGAGATCTAACCTCCCCTTGCTTTTATAGAAGAGAGCAAACCAAAAGAAGAAAGAAGGAAAGAAGTAAGAAGGTAAGTGCTACAAATTAGCAACCTTCCTAAAAGAAAGGGATCTTGAGATATTCTTTCCCATGGAGGAGATCCTTTGAGAAATTCTCTCCAAAAAGAGAGGGAATGTAAGAAACTTTCTCCCAAAGAAAGACGCTTTGAGAAAATCTCTCCCAAAATCAAGGAAACTTGAGAGATTCTCTCCAAGTAAGAATATTTTTAGATATTCTCTACCCAAAAGAGATATTTTTAGATATTCTCCATAAAAATGACACCACATGAGATCTAAGCCATCTTTAAAGCTTAAGGTCCCATGGGCTAGCCCACATAAGCCAGGTTTGGCCGCCTAGGTGTTAGAAAAAAGTTTCCTCCAGGAACCCTAGATATTGCATACAGATCAATGTGGAAATAGCTTTAAACGAAGATTATCAAAGACCATACCTGCGAGATCTCTCGGATTTGATCTCGGTCTTTCTGATCTGATCTTGGTCTTGCAACAGCCTAAAAATCTCAAGATCTTCTACTGTATTCCTATATGCTCGAATTCGCACCAGGGAGTGAGCCTCTTCTGCGAATTCTCTTTGTTCTCTAAAACGAGATTTTTCTTCTTATTGACCTAGAGAGCAATAGCGCATATTTATAGGCTACAATAGGGATCTTAAGAAGTAAATAAGGATAGGCTCCTTATAGAAGCAGGAAACCTCAATTCGACCCAAATTAGAATCTTAGTTCCATAAATTACAATTCAGTCCACTAGAGAATTATAATTGCACTCCTATCCTTATTCTCAAAATTAATATTTGGAGCTTCATTTCATTAAATGCTTATTAATCTCCCCACGTTAAGATTTCAGATATCCATCGATTAAATAATTACCGACATCTATATTTAATCGATATCTTTATAATTCCTTAAAACCTTACACCTAACTTATTTGATATGTCGGACACAAATTCCACCTGCATGGCTTGACATAATCAAAACTTAAAAGCTTCATCAAGGGGATATCATCAATTCCAATTATGGGACGTGGATTCCGTCAATAAACTAATATGCACCATACACGTAGTGTAGTCATCCAATTTACTGAGATTATTGACCCATAAAAGATCTCACTCCTTTGTAAATCAAAATGGCAAACACAAAATGTATGTGTCTATTATTTATGTCAGGATTAAGAGTACAAGCACTCATAATAGCCATTTGGATGTTAATCATCTTATATAGTAAGTATAAAGATAATAAACCAAAACGTGGTAATGTTCAATACACATAAAGCGTACTAGCATGATGAGTCGAAACTATACCGTTTCCCGCAACCAAGACAAGCCTGCTGAAACATCATGCTACAATCGTACCGATGGTGTGTCCAAGTCCATCTAGATTGTGAACAAAAACTTATATTCTATAAGAACCGACAAATAAGTCCTCCGTGTATAAGTAGAACTCTATACACCAACTTGTCTACTTTATAGAATAAAAGACACACACATGCATAATCATAAATAATGCAACCATTTACCCATACAAAATCTCATTTAGATGAAAAGATAAAATTTACTAATTAGTCAAAGACAAATACATAAAAGTATGCTTTTAGTATAAATTTCCTACACTAGGCACTAAAAGTGGCTTTTAGTCAAAATCCCTCTTACCAAGAGCATACAAAAATGGATCCATGCCTCTTTTGAGTCAATTGGACCAAACAAAGAAAAATCCAAGCCTCATGAGTTTCCAAAAATCCAAACCATCCCACCTTATTAACCAAATTAAGCCAAAACCTTGAAATTGACATTCCACAAAAGCCCAAAACCACTCCAATGGACCCAAAATTGTCCCAAAGAGTGACCAAAAACCAAAAACCAAATTCCGGTCCCGTAACTTGCCACATACAACTTGTTAGGTCACAAGACCAAAATCAAAATCCAAAACCCGACCCCCTAACCTGCCACATACAGCTTGTTAGGTCACAAGGTCGAAAACCAAAAACCTTCTTGACCACCTAATGCTCCACATAAAGCCTTAGGTTCACAAGGTCAAAAAGAAAAATCCAAAACCCAAAAACCCAATCCAAAATGTCATTTTCAAAATTTTGCCTTGAGATGGTACATGATCTCTCTCACTGCCATAAAATCCCCTTGGAAACTCAAAAGGCCACTCTATCAAATGAAAAATTCTCAGAGACTCTTGGTCAAGTCAGAAGCTCCCCTTTAGAGTTTTTTTCAAAGCACATCGACTGCAAAAGCTATGCAATTCATCACTGTACCTCGAGGGGGCATTTGTTGACACCAAAAATGCCACTTTGCCTCTTCAACATCAAAAGCTACAAGGAGCCGCATCCTACAACAAACAGGCAGCCGCTTCAAGCATCAGATCTTGTCAGAATCAAACAAAAATTGCAAGATCCTTCAAAATAACCAAAAGAAGGTACACATGAAGTTTTGGGCCATTTCGACACCATTTGGCCTAACTTCAATCCTCCAACGGCTGAGCAAGAGCACCCGGAGGCGACAGTGTCAAGGATATCAAATCTTCAATCAGAGTCTATGAATGGTCTCAAAATACCTCCAAAAAGCTCCGTCAAATTTCAAGTCAAACCGACACCGTTTGACCCTCCATCAACTCTCGAACGGCGAAATCAAGCCTCTCGGCGGCGAGAAGCACTGATGTCGCCACTCATCAAACAAAGCACATGGGTAGTTTCTACATGCTTCCAAAGGACTGCACGTCAAATTTCAAGTCATTCCAACGACGTTTGACCCGGCTTTGACGCTCGGAAACAAAATCAAGCCTACCGGCAGCGGAGCTCCCCGGGACCATGGCATCCAAATCGGAGTTGATGGATCATCTCAAAATGACTCCAATAGTCTCCCTGTCAAATTTCAAGTCAATCGGACATCGGTTGACCGCACATCAAAGCTCAACATCTTCCGCACGGTGAAATCAAGTCTAGCATCGACGGGACCCCAAACGGCTTCAAAACTCAAATAAAAGCCCATAATTGGTCCTATCAAATGCTCAAGAAGCTTCACCTCAAATTTCAGGTCATTCCGACATCATTTGACCTAGTTTCGACTCTTGACAGAAAATCGGCTGCAAAGTCTTCGGCTTTTCAAAAAATAGGAAACTTTGTGTTCTGATTTGTGTGGCTTCTCGTCAAGTTTTCCTCAAGAAAATCAAGTCAATAAGTGAGGAAAGATATCAAGAAAAATACAGGAGAAAAAAGAAACAAAAAAGACGAAAAATCGGCGACCGAAAAGGGACAAAGGTCCCAAGGTCGCAGGCCCCATGGTCATCGGCGACCATAGGGATCCAGGTCGCCGGATCTCGCCCGGAAACCCGCTTTTCCGGGTATTTTTCGCGTTCCGAGTTGTTTGGCTCCTGTAATTCTTCCAAAATCTGATTTTTTTAGCATGATATTCGTCAATCTTCGTCAACATCACCGATCCGCCGTCTAAATCATGAAATCATCATCCGACGTTTCGGGATAGCCAACAGGCCGACCAAGAAAGCACACTTTCTACCCGACAAATCGTGAAATCGACTGGACAAATGTTGCCGGCCCATTGGTGTCGACCAACATCTGAAATTGCATCGCCATCCGACATCAACCAATATGTGGATCCATCGGCGATCATCGTAAGAAGAATTCCAAAAGACGCGGCGCGGCCCGCTACTCTTCAAGTGACTTGGCGAGCAATTAATGCTGTTAATTGACCCGTTTATGACAAGTTAATGTGGTCATTAACTCATTATTTTAGGCCGCCCAATCAGAAGCAAGGAAAAAGGAATTACAAATCCAAGTAATCATGGCATTAAACCATGTAACTCCCCTCATCATGGAGATTAAAAGCGATTAAATGCTCATCATTCTTCATTGACTAATCAAAAGCTAGGAAAAATGAGTTACAAAATCAAGAATTAAACACTTGTAACTCCTCCCATCATGGAGCATTAATACAATCAATGCTCATAAACTCATCTAATGGCCACCAAAAGCCTACAAATAGGCGGCCATTCCAAGGAGAAAGGGTCCAGGAAATTGTCCTAAAAAATCCCCAAAAATTTGCTAGAAAATTCTTAGAGAAATCTTTGCGCAAAGAAAATCTGCTACTCTGAAGAAACTCTGTTGCAACAAACACCACAAGGTGATTAAAGTCCCTTGGGGGGCCACAACCACCCCCCCCCCCCCCAAGGTGTTCCCCCTCCTTCTATCCAACATGGTTAGACGTGGCTCTTCAGCCAGTCTACTCGTTTTTTTATTGGATATAGGACCTTCCCTTGGTCTTTATCCTCTAAAAATCTGAGGTCCAAGCCAAACCAAATGAATCAAAGCATCAAGTGTTCTCATCCAAGGGACGATGGCGGAGTCCATACATGACTTGCGACCGTAGATCTGAACGAGTCCCTACAATCTCCTAAGAAGTTAGATCCCTTTTTCTTACTTTTTCTATTGTATTTTGTATTTTTTAAAGAGATAAAAAAATCACTACTCTTGTCTTTCTTCATTGATGAGATTTGTAAATCGTCTTTCGTGCAAAATCGCCTTCTACGGCACAAAATCGCATTTTACAGCAAACAAAAAAAAAATTGGCTTTCACGGCACTCAAAATATGTCTCTCTTCTCAAAAATATATGTGCAATGAAAAGTTAGAAAAAAGATTGATTTCCTTTCTACTTGTGAAGGTGGATCTCCGTATCACCATTTCTAAGTTCCAAGTAGAATAGAAAATCTGGCATACCCGTACAAAAAAAATATTGATGCCCACTTTTCCGCCCTGCCGCACCCCAGCGGACATGGGGCGGAGGAAGGTGAGAAACCGGGTCCATCACTCGAGCGAATACAAGTTCGCTCGAGCTAACTGGTCCGAGTCAGGAAGGGTCAAGCGAGCTGGGGGAGTGGCTCGAGCAGACAAGTCTCTGGAACGGGTTCACTTGAGCGTATAATGGGTCGCTCGAGCAATCTGGCTTCTGAGAAGGTTGGCTCGAGCTAACCAATTTCTGTGAGGGGTTCGCTCTAGCGAACTGCTTCAGAAACTGCCCGTTTCAGCACTTCGGGCCTCTTCTTCTCTTCTCTTCTAAACCCTTTTAAAGCTACCCCTTCAACACAAAATTTATGGCACTTTTACTTACTCAAACCACATTTATATCCTCCAACAACCATTCTATCAAAACATGAATTCTCCCTTCATTTCCATCTCATTCAATACAAGAACACCCACATTAATGGCAATCCACATGTGCTCCAAAAACAAACTTTTACAAAGCATTATATACACACATTCTCCAAGAGTTCAAATAAGAAGAACAACTTAACATGATGCATATTTCTAAAATCATTATAAACTATGGTAATAAGAGAAGATGAATAGTAAGAAATCCACAAATCCTCATTAAAGCATAAAATCATTCAAGAAAACTATTCATCCACTTGCCTTGGTCTCCAAAGCTCCCAAATAAGTCTCTAATCCGACCAATTAGACCATAGCACACCTAATATAAGAAACCTCCAAAATAAACCTATCACAAACCCTAAAATGGGCAAACCAAGAAATTAGAAGAGAGAGCTCCCAATAACGAAGATGGGGCTTCTCTAAGGCTAGAAGAACACAAATCTAGGAGATTGGAAGGATTGTTTACTTGGAAGTGCTTCAAATGAACAAGACTAACTCAAGGAGAACCTCAATGTGGCCAGATTTCTCTTATAATGGCATCAATAGAGAGCTTGAGATAATGGGAAGAAGAAGATGGGCACAAATCTCTCATTTTGGCAAGCTTGGAGATGGATTTTGTGAGAAAACAAGAAGAAGAAGAGAAAGGGGGAAAAACCCTAAGGAGCTGAAGCTCCTCTTTCTCTCTCTCATTCTGCTGGAGCCAAATGGGGAAGAAGGAATGGAGCTGGCCCTTTTATAAAAAGGTGGGTGTGGCTCCCACCATCACTTGAACTTGTCAGGATTAAAACATCAATTTCTAGGCCCCGGATGCGATCGACAAAGAAGAGAAAAATGTTTCTCATAAAATCTATTTTTGAAAAAGTATAATTTTGGCATGGTTCTAAGATCTCGAAATTTGGGTCCATATTCAATGTGAAAAGACCGGTTTACCCCCAGGGCTGGAAAAACTAATTTTCGGAGCTTCGAATGGATACAAAGTGCACACGAAAGTTGTAGGGAATGACGAGACTAGTCAAACAAAGCCGAAATGGGAATTTTTGGGAATGACAAAGAACTTCCCCATGCTAACCACGCAAAACAAATAAGATCATACGGTCACTAACTGGGTTCACTGGCGTTCAAAACTTCTCAAAGCTAATAAAAGGTCTTTCTAACCCACAACCTCAACCAAACAACCACTAATCTCACTTTAAAAAACTAATCCACAAATAAGTAAACACTAGTCCCGGAAATTAGGGGTCGGGGTCTCACATTAGTTATCTTCACCCAACTTGGAGAATCTTCTCTCTTAAAGCATGTGGGAGAAAGACCCATGATCGAGATGGTACGATCAAAAGTGGATCGGGTGACAACAGTTCTCTCCTCACCATCAGCTGTGTAAGAGAACTGAATACATCTCCTTTGGTATGTCAAGTCATCAGGGACTGCATCACCAAAGAAAAAGGTAGGCTTAGGCACAATGCTCTGATCGTCCGTGACCCAAGGACGATTGCTTACCATAATCTTGTAGAGCTCCTCATCCTTGAGGGCGATCAAACGTTGCCACATCTCATCTCGGTTGAGCGAGTCACACTCTTCCAAATTCCTCTCCGCATACTAGACTTTCTCCCAGGCCTGCTGTACGGCCGCATTGGAAAATTTAACAAACCGGGGAGGTACATCGGTAATAGGGCCCTTACCATTGTTCGTTCTGGAGGAACTACCTGCAAAGGTTAGAAAAGAAATGCTCAAACACCAAAATGATAAGATTTTGCTAAAAAAAATCCTAGCGAAATTTTGGCAAGTTTCCGATGCAATTCCGAAGAAAATGAAAGCACTCAAAAAGATAGGAAGCTTAAAGATGAGCTCAACATCGCTGCGAGCTCATAGTCAATAGAGGATCCTCAAAGAAGGCTCGAACTCAAACATCGCTGCGAGATCAGGCGAGTCTTCTCAAATCTCCGTAAGATCAGAAAAGGGCTCAACATTGCTGCGAGCTCCAAACTCCAAAACTCAAAGCCTCTCAAAACCCTACAAGATTAGGAAAGGACTCAACATTGCTGCGAGCTCCAAATCCCAAAACTTGCAAGAGATTTCCAAGTGTGCATCATTATCATGCTCCCAATTCAATTCACAAAAATCATACATAGAAAGGAAATCGTCAAGCATTAGATGGTAGAAAACCCTTCACCAAAGTTTGACCAATTCCAATCCAACTTGGTCAAAACCAATCAAACTTTGTTTAAGTCGAGATTCATGTTGACTTGACCTAGAAACCCTAGCCTTTTATTTGATACATCAAACAAAAAAAAATGCATGAACATCTTGAATTGCGTGAACCTCATTATCATGGTGAGCAAAAAAGGGGGAAAGGAAAAAAAAGAAACCTCTTCAAAAAAAAATTCTGGGATGGCCCACTGCCACGTGGCAGTACAGTCAAGTTCGTATATACGGACCTGTCCGTACAGCCAAAAGAAAAGTTTAAAAAAAGAGAGAAAAAAAATAGTGAAAAAAAAACAAGAAAGAAAAAGGAAAACCGTGAAGAAAAAAAAACGAAAGAAGAAAAACCGTGAGCAGAAAAAAAAAGAAAGGAAAGAAAGAAAGAAGAAAAAAAAAAGAAAAAGTAAAAAAAAGCACGTGTAAAAAAAAGGAGAAGAAAACACATGGAAAAGAAAAAAAAGAGAAAGAGAAAAAGAAAAGAGAGAAACTTTTTCTACTTCTACATGGAGTTTCTTGTGAAAGAAGAAAACTTACTTGAAGCCATGGATGAAGAAGAAGGAGAACTTGAAGATCCTTGAAGAAGAAAAGTTCTTGATCTTGGAGCACTCTTGAAGACTTTTGCAAAAAAGAAAGCAACAAGAGCAAGAGATCTAACCTCCTTTGCTTTTATAGAAGATAGCAAACAAAAAAGGAAACAAGGAGAAAACCAAGGAGGTAAGTGCTACAAATTAGCAACCTTCCCAAAAGAAAGATTCTTTGAGAGACTTTCTCCCAAAGAAAGATGCTTTGAGATATTCTCTCCCAAAAGTAAGGAAACTTGAGAGATTCTCTCCAAGTAAGGATATTTTTAGATATTCTCTACCCAAAGGAGATATTTTTAGATATTCCCTACAAAAATGACACCACATGAGATCTAAGTCATCTTTAAAAGCTTAAGGTCCCATGGGTTAGCCCACATGAGCCAGGTTTGACCACCTATGCACTAAAAGTGGCTTTTAGTAAAAAATTCCTCTTACCAAGAGCATACAAAAATGGTTCCATGCCTCTCTTGATTTGATTGGACCATATAAAAAAATCCAAACCTCATGAGTTTCCAAAAATCCAAATCATCCAACCTCATTAACCAAATTAAGTCAAAACCTTGAAATTGACATTCCACAAAAAACCAAACCACTCCAATGGACCCAAGGAGTGACCAAAAACCAAACCATGGTCCCCTAACTCGCCACATACAGCTTATTAGGTCACAAGGTCAAAATCAAAATCCAAAACCCAAAAACCAAAATCCAAATCCCTCATGTCATTTTCAAAACCTTGCCTTGAGATGGTACATGATCTCTTTCACTGCCATAAATTCCCATGGAAGCTCAAAAGGGCTACTCTATCAAAATTTATACCCAAAGGCTCTTGGTCAAGCTAGAAGCTCTCCTTCAAAATTCTCTTCGAGGCACATCGACTACAAAAGCTATCGTTGATGTACCTCGAGGGGGTATTTGTTGACACTAAAAAAGTCATTTTGCCTCTTCAATATCAAAGCTATTTGAGCCGCATCCTACCACAAATAGGCAAATGCCGCTTCAAGCATCAGATCTTGTCAGAATCAAACAAAAACCACAAGGTCCTTCAAAACAACTAAAAGAATGGTACACATAAAGTTTCGGGCCATCTCAACATCATTTGGCCTAACTTCACTCTTCCAGCAGCTGAGTAGGAGCTCCCCGACGGCGGTGAAGCCAGAGACCCTGACACATAAAACAGAGCACACAACTGTCCTCAAAATGCCACTAGGAGGCTTTACATCAAATTCCAGGCCATTCCAACATGGTTTAGCCCAAAATGGAAACAGTCACACCAAAGTCAGTTCTCCCAGTGGCGACAGTGTTGAAGACATCAAATCTTCAATCAGAGCCTATGTATGGTCTCAAAATACCTCCAAAAGGCTCCATGTCAAGTTTCAAGTCAAACCGATAACGTTTGACTTTCCATCAACCCTCGAGCAGCAAAATCAATCCTCTCGGCGGCGAGAACCACCGAGGCCATCGCTCATCGAACAAAGCACATAGGTGACTTCAAGATACTTCTAAAAGACTACTGGTCAAATTTCAGGTCATTTCGACAACATTTGACCCAACTTTGACGCTCGGAAGCAAAATCAGGCCTCCCAGCGGCGGAGCTCCCTGGGACCATGACATCCAAATCAGAGCTAATGGATTGTCTTAAAATGACAACAATAGGCTCCCTGTCAAATTTCAGGTCAATCGGACATCAGTTGACCGTACATCAAAGCGCGGCTTCTTCCTCATGGCAAAATTAAGTCTACTGGCGACGGGACCCCAAACGGCTTCAAAACTCAAACAAAAGCCTATGGTTGGTCCTATCTACTACTCAAGAGGCTTCACCTTAAATTTCATGTCATTCCGACATCGTTTGACCTAGTTTTGGCTTCTGACGGAAAATCGGTAACAAAGTCTTCAGCTTTCCCAGAAAATAGGAAACTTTGTACTGTGATTTGCATGGATTCTTGTCAGGTTTTCTCCAGAGAAATCAAGCCAATAAGTGAGGGAAAATCTCAGAAAAAATACAAAATAAAAAGGAAGCAAAAAAGATCGAAAAAGGGCAAAAAAATGGCAACTAAAAGGGGAAAAATCCCCATGGTCGCCAACGACCATGCATAGAAATCCGAATCGCCGGATTTCGCCCAAAAACCCATTTTTTTGGGTATTTTTCGTGTTTCGAGATGATTGGCCTCTGTGGTTTTTCCAAAATCTGATTTTCAAGGAATAAAAACCGTTGATCTTCGTCAACATCACAGATTCGCCCCCGAAATCATTGGATCATCATCGACACTTCAAAATCACCAACTGGCCGACCAAGAAAGCACACTTTTTGCCCACCGATCTAAAAATAAATCGGACAGATGTTACATGCCCACTGGTATCAATCAATGTCTGAAGTTGCATGGTCATCCGACATCAAACAACATGTGAATCGATCAACAATCATCGCAATAAGAATTCCAAAAGACGCGGCACAACCTGCAACTCTTCGAGCGCCCTGACGACCACTTAATGCAATTAAATGACCCATTTTATGATAAGTTAATGCGGTCATTAACTCATTATTTTGGACAATCCAATCAGAAGCAAGGAAAAAGGAGTTACAAGTCCAAGCACTCATGGCATTAAAACCATATAACTCCTCTCATCATGGAGATTAAAGGCGATTAAATGCCCATCATTCTCCATCAGCCAATCAGAAGCCAAGGAAAAGGAGTTACAAAATCATGAATTAAAAACTTATAACTCCTCCCATCATGGAATTAATGCTCATAAACTCTCCTAATGGTCACCAAAAGCCTATAAAAGGCAGTCATTCCAAGGAAATGGGGATCGGAAAAATCCATTAGAAAAGTCCAGAAAATCAGAAAATCCAGAACTTCTGCAACAGCTTCCTCTCCTTCGAAGAAACTCTGCTACAACAAACACCACAAGGTGACCGAAGTCCCTTGGGGGGGCCACCCCCCAAGGTCCCTTCTCCTTCTATCCAGCATGGCTAGACGTAGCTCTTCAGCCCGTCTACTCAGCTTTTTATTAGATATAGGACTCTCATTGGTTTTTATCCTTTAAAAATCTGAGGTCTGAGCCAAGCCAAGCGAATCAAAGCATTATATGTTCTAATCTGAAGGACGATGGCAGATCCATACATAACTCGCGACCGTCGATCTGAACGAGTCCCCACAATCTCCTAAGAAAGAATTCATTTTCTTACTTTTCTATTGTATTTTTTATTTTTCTAAAGAGACAAAAAATCACAATTCTCATCTTTCATTATTGATGAGATTTGTTGACACCAAAAATGTCACTTTGCCTCCTAAACATCAAAAGCTACATGGAGCCACATCCTACTACAAATAGGCAAAGCTGCTTTAAGCATCATATCTTGTCAAAATCAAACAAAAACTGCAAGATCCTCCAAAATAGCCAAAAACGATGTACACATGAAGTTTCGGGCCATTTCGACACCATTTGGCCTAACTTCAATCCTCCAACAGCTGAGCGGGAGCTCCCGGCGGCAACAGTGTCAAATACATTAAATCTTCGATCAGAGCCTATGGATGGTCTCAAAATACCACCAAAAGGTTCCACGTCGAATTTCAAGTCAAACCGACACCGTTTGACCCTCCATCAACTCTCGAAAGGTGAAATCAAGCCTCCCGGCGGCGAGAACCCCCGATGCCGCCACTCATCAAACAAAACACATGAGTAGCTTCTACATGCTTCCAAAAGGTTGCACGTCGAATTTCAGGTCATTCCAACAATGTTTGACCCGGTTTTGACAATCAGAAGCAAAATTAAGCCTACCAGCGGCGATGCTCCCCGGGACCATGGCATCCAAATAGGAGCAAATGGATCATCTCAAAATGACTCCAATAGGCTCCCTGTCAAATTTCAGGTCAATCGGACATCAGATAACCGCACATCAAAGCTCGACATCTTCCGCACGGTGAAATCAAGTCAAGCATCGATGAGACTCCAAACGGCTTCAAAACTCAAATAAAAGCCCATGGTTGGTCCTATCTAATGCTCAAGAAGCTTCACCTCAAATTCCAGGTCATTGCGACATCGTTTGACCTAGTTTCAACTCTTGGCAGAAAATCGGCTACGGAGTCTTCGGCTTTTCCAAAAATAGGAAACATTGTGCTCTGATTTGCATGATTTCTCGACGGGTTTTCTTCAGTGGAATCAAGCCAATAAATGAGGAGAAATGTCAAAGAAAAATACAGGAGAAAACAGAAGCGAAAAAGCCCGAGAAACGGCGACCGGACGGCGATCGAAAAATGGGCAAAAACCCCATTGTCGCCGGCGACCTTGGCCCATGGTCGCCGGCAACCATAGGGATCCGAGTCACCGGATTTTCCCCGGAAACCCACTTTTTCCGATCCTTCTCGCATTTCGTGACGTTTGGCCCCTGTGATTTTCTCAAATTCTGATTTTTGGAGCATGATATCCGTCGATCTTCGTCAACATCACGGATCCGACATCAAAATCATTCGATCATCATTGGACACTCCAAAACCGCCAACCAGACGACCAAGAAAGTACACTTTATGCCCAACCGATCGAGAAATCGACTGGATAGATGTTGCCGGCCCATTGGTGTCAACCAATGTCTGAATTTGCATCATCATCCGACATCAAACAACGTGGGGATCCATCGATGATCATCGCAAGAAGAATTCCAAAAGACGCGGCGCGGCCCGCGACTCTTCAAGCGACTCGGCGGCCGATTAATGAAGTTAAATGACCTTTTTATGACAACTTATTAGGGTCATTAACTCATTATTTTGAACAGCCCAATCAGAAGCAAACAAATGGGAGTTACAAGTCCAATTAATCATGACAATTAACCATGTAACTCCTATCATTATGAAGATTAATCATGGTAATTAACCATGAAACTCCTATCATCATGGAGATTAAATGTCCATTATTCTCCATCGGCGAATCAAAATCCAAGAAAAAGGAGTTACAAAATTCTGAAATTAAATCTTGTAACTCCTCCCATCATGGAGCATTAATACCATTAATGCCCATAAAACCGTCCTAATGGCCACCAAAAGCCTATAAATAGGCGGTCATTCCAAAGGGAAAGGGTCCAGAAAAATTGTCTGAAGTGATCCTCGGAAAAATCATCTGAAAATTGTCCCGAAAAATTCTCTGCACAAAGAAGCTCTCCTGCCTTGAAGAAACCTTGCTGCAAAAACTACAAGGTGATCAAAGTCCCTTGGGGGGCCACCCCCCCCCCCCCCCCCAAGGTTTCACCCTCTTCTTCTATCCAACATTTCTTAGATGCGGCTTTTCAGCCCATCTACCCATTTTTTTATTGGATATAGGACCATCCCTTGGTCTTTGTCCTCTAAAAATCTGGAGTCCAAGCCAAGCCAAGTGAACTAAAGCATCAAGTGTTCTCATCTGAAGGACGATGGTGGAGTCCATACATGACTCGCGACCGTCGATCTAAACGAGTCCCCACAATCGCTTGAGAAGTCAGATCCCTTTTTCTTCCCTTTCTATTGTATTTTGTATTTTTTTTAAGAGACAAAAAATCACAATTCTTGTCTTTCACTATTGATAAAATTTGTAAAATCGTCTTCCATAGCAAAATCGCCTTCTACGGCACAAAACTGCCTTTCACGGCAAACTAAACAAAATCGCCTCTCACGGCATTTTAAAATCTTGTCTCTTTCTTTAAATATATGTGCAATGGAAAGTTAGAAAAAAAGTTTGATTTCCTTTCTGCTTGTGAAGGTGAATCTCCAGATCACCATTTCAAATTCCAAGTATAATAGAAAATTTGGCATACCCGTACAAAAAAAAAATGTTGATGCTTGCTCTTTTTTTTCTCTTCGCCCCGCCGCACCCCGGCGGACCCAGCATGGAGGAAGGCAAGAAAGAAAAGGACGGGTCCATTAAGTTGGCACACCCGGTGGGACTCGTTCATTTGAGAACACGATGCTTAGAATCATTGGCTCCTTCCTAGTTGGTGGCCTATGTTGGATCTTGTATCTAAAAAAAAAACATGAGATGGGATTCTTTAGAAACTTCTTTCTTTGAACTTATTTCCATTCTTTCTTTCCTCAACAAAAAAAAAAAAGATTTTTTCTTTTGGATTCAAATTGGAGAAACTTTGGTTCTTTCCTTTTCGTACAATGGCTCGCAGAAATGTTTGAACCAACGTTCGGATTGGAAGGGGCTATTTCCTTCTCTTTGATGGGTCCATTGGAAATCTTTAAAAAAAAATTAAAAAAAAAAACTTTTCAAGTTTTTTTCCATTGGGTTCAAATTGGAGAAACTTTGGTTCTTTCCTTTTCATACAATGGCTCGCAGAAATGTTTGAGCCAACATTCGGATTGGAAGGGGCCATTTCCTTCTCTTTGATGGGTCCATTGGAAATCTTTCAAAAAAAAAAGTTAAAAAAAAACGTTTTCAAATTTCTTTCTTTTGGATTCAAATTGGAGAAACTTTAGTTCTTTCCTTTTCGCACAATGGCTCGCAGAAGTGTTTGAGCCAAAGATCAGATTGGGAGGGGCCGTTTTCCTCTCTTTGATGGGTCCATTGGAGATCTTTTTCAAAAATAAAAAAAATAAAAAAAATAAAAAGCACAAAGGTTGCACCAATTGCGTTCTTTGACCAAATTGGATCTAAAAAAAGCCTTGTCCAGAGTGTGGAGGAAGCTA
Source organism: Persea americana (assembly GCA_029852735.1). NCBI lineage: Eukaryota > Viridiplantae > Streptophyta > Magnoliopsida > Laurales > Lauraceae > Persea > Persea americana. The sequence continues at coordinate 25,928,634 of CM056816.1, forward strand.
GACTGTTCGAGGTAAGGGTCCTTTAAACAGGTTCATTAAGTAATCATACCCCTACCTGGGGGCTAATCTATCCATTAAGATTTCATAAGACCGAATTGAAAGACCTATGTGCACTCTTCAAAAAAAAAGAAAAGTCTTAAAAAACGAGAAATCTTAAAATAAAAAAAAAAATCTTCTGTCATTATTGTGTTCAAATTGGAGGAATTTTGGTTCTTTCCTTTTCGGATTTAGGCTCGCAGAAATGTTTGAGCCTGTATTCGGATTGGAATACCATTTGCCCCCTTTTATGAATTCAATCTTGACTTTTCAAAAAAAAAAAAACTCCCGTCAGTATTGAATTCAAATCTGAGAAATCCTGGTTCTTTCCTTTTTCGGATTTAGGCTCGCAGAAATGTTTGAGCCTGTATTCGGTTTGGAATACCATTTGCTCTCTTTTGTGAACCCAATCTTGACATTTCAAAAAAAAAAAAACCCATCTCGTGTCCTTTTTCAAGGATGCGATTTACAACATTTTTGCCTAGCGGTGCTAGTACGCCCTTTCGGGTCTACTGTATTCGCGACCGACACATTTGTATCGCCAACCTTATATCATTTTACCTCGAGTGAGCTTCGCTTCTCGGTAATTTGAATTAAGGTTTACAATTGCTTCTAGCAGTCCCTGGAACGCTCATTTCGAGCCGACCATACTTGCGTTCAGAACAATTGTACCATCTATGGCTTTTTGCCTTCTTCATTACTCTCAGAATGGGCCATGCCCCTGAGCAATTTGAAAAGACAAAACCATAGTATAGCCCATTTATGATCACCATATTCTTGTGATTACTAATGGATGTGGTCTTGTTTCAGAAAAGTTTTCTCAAAACTAACAATGGCAGCCTCATTGACCATCACCTTTGACGAAAACAAGTACCAAGTCATGCTTCAAGAGAAGCAAAGCAAGGGCACTTTCAAGCGCCCTGCCACTAGCTGCCGGAGCATCACCTCCCTCGGCAACTCTCAAAACACCGGGTTGATTTCTACTCCCCGGACCATCGTCTTCGGGTTGCTGGGACCATTCCCACTACCCGTAAAAGAGTCTGCGCCTGCTAAGAAGCAGAAAACCGCGCTTCAACGTGTCGCTGCCCCGACACCAAAGGCGATCGCCAAGAAACCTGAGGCCCGTGGCAATCCCACAAAGCCTTAACCTACAAAAAGCCAGTTCTGCCCCAAGACTCGGTCCCCTCGATCTTCGCCAAAATAAAGAAGGTCCCGGACATCTGCAAAGCCAACATACCTAGCTCCTCTCAAGGAGAACTAGTTCTATCCTCTTGTTTACATCAAAGGAGAGAAACCTACCCTCCACCGAACTACCAAAACAACTCAGCACGAGCCGGCTTGTTCATACAAGCCCAAAATCAAGTCGTGCATCACAAGGCCTCAACAAGAACCTGCCAGGGCCTGCTCTCCTGCAACTCTACCCTTCATCTCAACAGGGGCCGAGCTTGCAAAATTTAAAGCTTCGTTGCGACAGGCCAAGGACCGCGTCCAGATCCTGTCCATGATAGTCTTCAAGGAAGACAAGCTCGGTTGTTGCGTACGAGGGACCACATCCTTCATTGCCAGAGCACAGCCCGAGCTAACCGAAGCTCAAATTACTCGTCGCATACGTCGTCGCGCGGCATATCGACAAAAGAGATTAGAGAAGCAAAGAACTCAGCATTCTGAGCTTCAAATCTCCCAAAAATAGGTCGAAAAAGAAAGACCCAACCAAGTTGCTGTTGTCCACATGGTTGGCAAAACCAAAAGAAGGCAGAAATCAGCAACAAAAATACATGTCAGACGACCGGTGACTCGCAGCGTATCCCGGACGAAAAGACATCAGGAAGACTCTCCCACTCCTTCGAGCCAAGGACACTGGAGTGATCATTCCTCGGGCTCTTCATCTAGAAGAATGAGCTCCAGCTCAGTCACTAAGACAGTATCCTCTTTCGACTCACAAAGGATGAATGTCTTGGTCACAAACTCTGAGCAACATCCGCCACATGACGACATGGCTCTACGCATTCAGCAGCTAGAGCAAGGACAGCAAAGAATAGAGGTTCTGATGGAAAACCTCCTTCTCACTCTCCAGCGTCCACCAAACAATGAGGAAGTTCCTCCACAAGATGAGGCAAATGGTGGAGAAGATGAGTCACGCGTTTTTACTAAAAAGGACGTTGACAATATCCTCGCCAAAGCAAAAGAAGATGATACACTGAAGGAGCATGGGATCAAGCCACCATATCCCTTATGGATAGACTCGGTTCCGTTCCCCCCAAAGTTCAAAGAACCTCTTCTCCAAACATATACGGAAAAAGGTTCAGCTAGACAGCACGTCATCCACTTCAAGATCCTGACAGGAACGATTGCGGATCGAGATGCTCTCAAGATCCGTCTCTTTGCAAGTACCCTAAAAGGTATGGCCTTTGATTAGTACTCCACTTTGCCAGAGGACTCCATTCAAAACTGGACCATGCTAGAGACACGTTTCCTAAGCCACTTCAAAGGTGAGGATCATCCTGTTACTATGGCTCAACTATGCAGCCTTCAACAGGGAGAGAATGAGTCGACATACGACTTCATTCACAAATGGAAAGCAATGGCATACAAATGCTCAAATGTGCTACCACAAGCGTCGCTAGTCGACATTTGCCCAAACAACATGAGAGCAAGGATCCGCTCCATGATCATCGGCAACAAATCAAAGAACTTAGGAGAACTCCTAGAAGCGTCTATAGAGGCTGAAACGGTGATCAAAGACATCAACAGTCAAAAGTCATCAAAGAAGGAGCCGACCGCCATTCCGACCTCCAAGCCAAAGAAAAAGGAGGTTCTCAATGTGCAAACCAAGTCAGCCCCTCAGCCGCCAAAGAAAGCTGAAAACAAAGCTGCAGGTAAGAGGCTTGAACTATCTGATGCCTTCAAAGAACAAGTAGAGAAGAAATACCCGTTCGATAAAGATGTTGAATAAATCTTTGGGGCTCTCTTGGCAAATGGTAAACTCGCCTTGCCTGACCCCAAAAGACCGGGAGAAGTTGGCAAAACCAATGATCCCCGATATTGTCCATACCACCAAATGGTTTCGCATCCTCTCAACCAATGTTTCGTTATGAGAGAGAAGATCAACGAGATGTGGAAAAACGGAGTCATTACCTTTGATAAAAACTATGGGTCTGCCTCCGTTAACATGGTGTCATACGAACAAACATCCAAATCACCAAAGGAAAAAGTCACTACTTCCTTTCAGGTGATAAAAATGACCCAGACGTCCCAAGAGCTAGTGCATTACCCAACACCAGAAAGACAACCCATATGGGTGCATCCCGATCTCTTAGAAGATGAAAATTGGGAGATCGTCAAAACAAAACCGACCGCTCAATAGCAAAGGCAAGCCAAGAGACAACTCCGTAAGCTCAAACAGCAGGAGAAGGCTCAAACAAAACAAGAGGTCCCTCAAAAGGGAAAAACCTCCTCTACCGCTTCACTGGGGGCAACAGAGGAGTCTCTTCCCAAGGCTTCAAGAGGGGTAAGAAAATTCACCCTCGGTGATTTCATGCCACCACGGCTCAGGGATGAGACTACGCAGGGGGCAACATACTCTTGTAACTCGGTAGTTGGATTCTCCATGAATGGATACGAGTCCGGTGACACTACCAGTGACACAGATGAATGGGAGGAATCCCTTCAAACCGGAGAATATCTCTCCGACGAAGAATGGATCCCGGAATCCCACCTTATGCCAGTAATCTGGTATAACCCCTTCCGGCCACAAGGATCCTGGTCTGATGATGATAAAGACCAAGAGGCTGCCCAAAATGCTGTTGACACGGCACAAACAAATGCTCTAGTGGATCCCAACCAGGTTGAACCACAAAGAGCAGATGAAGAAGAAGATCTAGCTCCTATGCCAGATCTCGAAGAATATGCGAGGATCTTGCAACGTCTCACCATAGAGCAGGAGCAGGATCACATCAACCAGCTTCATCAAAATCCAGAACCGGAAGTCCCGGAAAATCTACAAGCATCTCCTCCATTGACTCCGAAAAATGAAGAAAGTTGCTGGATTGATGATCCTCTCACATCGGAGGATGAGTCTGATTCCCAACAGTCCATTGTGGAGGCATCTTCTATCGAAGTTACTTGCAATGTGATAGTTCAGGATGATAGTGCCTCTGAAGCTTCATCTGCTGAGGCCACGGACTCTCAGAATGCATCCGGTAGCATATCTTCTGGAGCTACATATTCTCGGGTGACTTCCACTGAGATAGCATCTTCTCAGCCGTCGTCTCCTGAAACGGTGACGTCAGAATTCAAGCCTCTTCCAACTGATCACCATGGAGAAGCTCTGGCTGACAAAGTCTTCAAAGAAAACCTAGTCAATTGGTCCCAGGTACCCAACCACATTGGAGATGTCTGGACCGATGAAATACTGGACAAAGAAGAAAAGTTGTTGGAAGCTGTTCAGGACTTGTTCCCAGAAAATGCTCCATGCAACGCAAAAACTGAAGACGGTAATGCTGCTGCAGAGGCATTTGCAGCAAATGGGGAGGATCGGCCCCTTGAGCTCGAAGGGGGTCTTCCGAAAAAAGAACCACCTCTAAAAGCTTTTAAAGTTGGAAAAGGTACCCGCTCTGGCCGAGATTACCACAAAAACTACAACCAATCTTCTTCCATAGATTGGACGCTTCTTCATCAAACTCCCTGCTTGAGCCTTTCCAAAATGAAGGTATGCCTCAACTATCCTTGTATAGTCCAATGGCACAAGCTATCATGAAGAAAATGGGCTATGACACTCAAAATCCAATTGGTTTGGGAGGTGGCCGTGGTATCCTTATACCATTGGAACCCACCCTGACCAAAACTCATCTGGAAGATTGGAAACTCCACCGTCGCATAGACAAATCTTCATACGGGTTGGGGTATGATCCTGACACTCCGATGAGACAGCTGACACAAAGGCTGCAAAGTAGTTTTGCCGACCAGGCCTCAACATCTCTTGTTGATGAAGACAACGATCTCCCTGGATATCTCTTTGAAGAGTTACCCGACAAGGACCCAGGAAGCTCATCAAATTGGTATAATTTCTCTGATGATGAAGAGGAATTGTCTAATGACACAGACACACGGTTCTCTAAATCAGAAGAGCCATCGTCTCCAAAAGAAGTGCCTTACTTCGACCCAGTTTCAGCAGGTGATTGGGATCATCTCATAGCAATTCTTGAGAAGAATACCAATCAAGAAGATTTATGGACAGAAGTGGAGCCATGGTCTGAAAATGCCCTTGGAAATCCATAAGGTCTTGTTGAGCTGGAAGCCTCCAAAAATATTGTGGAGGAACCACCTTCAAACCTTCCAACAGAAGATTCTGTTCAAAAGATAGACTTGGGAACACCAGATAACCCACGTCCTGTATTCATAAGCAAGAATATAAAGGATGATGAGTTACCCGAGTATGTCTCTTTTCTTCGTGAGTTCGTTGATTGTTTTGCATGGTCTTATGCTGAAATGCCTGGCTTAAATCCCAAAATAACAGTTCACAAACTCAACCTGCAAGAAAATGTCAAGCCTGTTAAACAAGGCCAAAGAAGATTCCGTCCTAATGTGATGGACAAAATTGAACAAGAAGTTCGGAAACTCAAAAACGTTGGCTTCATCCAAGAGGAACAGCATCCTGAATAGTTGGCCAACATCATCCCCGTGACAAAGAAAAATGGGCAAATCAGAGTCTGTATTGACTATAAAGACCTGAATAATGCTTGCCCCAAAGATGAATTCCTGCTCCCCATACCGGAGGTAATGATTGACAACACCTGCGGGTTTAAGCAAATCACTTTCATGGACGGCTTCTCTGGCTACAACCAGATAAAGATGCATCCCAAAGATGAAAGGCATACATCCTTTCGGACCCCATTTGGCGTGTATTACTACACTGTCATGCCATTTGGTCTGAAAAATGCGGTTGCAACATATCAGAGGGCTATGATGAAGATATTCCAAAATATGCAGCACAAGACGGTCGAATGTTATGTTGATGAGCTCGCCGTCAAAAGCAAAAGAAAAGAAGACTATAGAAGTCTGAATATCGTTCCCACGAGGATCGTTACAAGGAAATTAATAATGATCAATGAAAAGCAGTATCAACTCAAATATAGCTAACAAATACAAATGGAAATAACAAAAACAACGGAAACAAGAAACAAAACAATAACAAGAAAAATAAAACAATGCAAACTAAAAGAAAAAAAGCACTAGATAACAAAGAGATATTTATAAAAATAGAAACACTCTAGTGAGAACAAACCAAGAACAAGCTAAGTAACAAGTTAGTAATAAAGTTAATGACAAAAGAAAAATAACAAGGTTAATACAAGAACAATGAAGAAATGTTAGATAGATCAAATGAATAAGTGTTTGAAAATAACAAGTGAAAGATAGAAAATAAGTGGATGGAGATAAAGAAATATGCTAAAGTAGTGTAAAATCAAATGTTGAATTGATGGTGTGAATAGAGAAATGGAGTGTGAGAATTAACACAAGTGAATAAGTGTGTGAGAATATAAATAGAATCAAACTAAAGTAAGTAAAACAAACAACAAGCAATGCTAATGGATAGATTGAATCATCTAGAATCCACTAAGTGACACTAATCCAACACTAATGCTCTTCTATTTTCCTAAAAAACAAAAATACTCAAATCTAATGACAAATCAATGTTTAGATTTGGAAAATATAACTTTAAAGCTCTAAGATAGAAATTAACAATCTAATAGCCAAGATTTTCTTCCCTTAATAAAAGAAAAGATTTCTAATGACTATCTATCAAAAGTAAGCATAAATCATCAGAAGATAGTAACTCATAAGCATGATTTATCAAACCTAAGCATAGATAGTAAAAAGAATGCTAATATAGAAACTAAGCATGGAAGGTTGCACAATGCAATGAAGAAAAATCTACTCTAACATATTAAACACATAAACAAGGGAATTAAAATAAAGAGCATAAGCAAAAGGAATAGGATCAACTTAGCTTCATCTAAAAGATCTAATCAAAGAGATTACCCACCCTTTGGAGAAGATAAAGTTCTCATTTCCATTTCAAATATTTAATTTTTACAAAGCTTTTCTCACTTTCTCTCTATAATTGCTCTTAATTACATGAATAGTTTAAAGAAAGAGGAGGAGGCTCTCATTGCTTGTGTATCTAATGTCTAGAGCTCCCTTCCTTATATAGAAACATTTGTCTTGCTCTTGGTTTCTTTCCAATGTAGGACTTCACAAGAATGGAAATATGAACATATGAATGTAATTTCCGAATTTGAAAACAGTCCCCAGATTGATGTACGATTTTGACCCCCGAAACATTCGAATTGGGAAAGATGTTGTGATATATGATTTGTAGATCTTTGAACAAGCTTTCCAATGCTTCTTAGATCACCTCAATCGGATACCCGAGTAAAAATATATGGTCAAAATACCAACCCAGGTCTATTATTTTCCTTCTTATCATTGGCCTAACTTTGTCATTTCTTTATCCAATTGCCTTCCAAACTTATCCCTACTCTCTTTAGCTCTTGAATCTCAACTTTAATCTTCAAATTAATATTCAATTAACACCTACAAAGAGAAATTAATATAATTGAGAGTGTTTTCGAACATATTTTGTATGGAAGCCATTGGAATTCATATAAATGAATACAAATAGCCATCTATAATAGAAAGATATGAGCAAAGATGATGGAATTTATGATTTTTATGCTAAAAATTGTGTTTTGAGTTCTTTTATCTTTGAAAACTCATAAAATAAAGCTATAAAAGTCTATCTTTTGTGAACTCATCACAGGCAGCGAGACGATGAGCTGCCCCTTGGTTTCGGCGTGAAACAAAGACAAAGAGGGATGAGATGGGGTGGCGCTAGTTATGAGGGAAAGGTTGAGGAGAAGAACAGGCCAAGAGGATCCAATTTATAGTGTGGGGAGAGGGCTGGAGGAGAGCCAGATTTTTTTTGTTTGCAAAAAAACCGTATGAGGAGAGGGCTGGAGGAGAAATCGCAGAGCATCTAGGCTCTGTGATCACTGCCACCCACTTGCTGCCGGGATCAAGGAAGAAAACCGGAGAAATCGTCGGAGCACTCGCCACCCATCGCCCTTCCCTAAGTTTTTGATAAATTTAACTAAGTTTTTAAAAAATTATCGGAGTTTTTCAAAAATTTATCTAAGTTTTTGGCAAATTTATCTAAGTTTCTGACAAATTTATCTCTATTTTGGATATTTTAACTGAGTTTTTTAACAAATCTTTCTACGTTTTTGAAAATTTTATCTAAGCTTTTTTAAAAATTTACCTTAGTTTTTTTTTAAATCTATCTAAATTTTTGGAAAAATTATTTGCATTTTTTTGAAATATATTTGAGTTTTTTAATTTTATTTGTGTCTTTTGAAATTTATTTACGTCTTTTGAAATTTAGTTTCATTTTTTAAATTAAACTTAACTGAGTTTTGGCAAAAATACTTGAGTTTTTGGGAAAAAAAATTAAATTTGGAAAATTGGTTTATCTTAGTTTTGGCAAATGTATTTGAATTTTCTGAAATTTATTTGTATTTTTTAAATTTATTTACACCTTTTGAAATTTATTTGTGTCTTTTGAAACTTATTTACATTTTTTTTATCTTTATTTGGATCTTTTGAAATTTATTTGTGTCTTTTAAAGATTATTTACCTTTTTTGAAATTTATTCGGATCTTTTGAAATTTATTTACGTCTTTTTAAATTTATCTGCGTTCTTTTGAGATTTATTGTATTTTTTGAAATGACTGCTTTTTTTTAATTTATTTGCGTTCTTTTGAAATCTATTTGAGTTTTTTGAAATTTATTTGTGTTTTTATTTTATTTTATTTTATTTGAAAATCTCATTAATGAGATTTCATTAATCATAGTCAATTAAATGGTAGTTGACCATTATTAATGGAATATCCCACTAATCATGGGATATAATTTAAAGAAAGGATAGTTAAAATATTTTAGGTCTTCAAATTTAGAAAAATGACCTACCACACTATGAAAAAAGATTGGGATCTAAGGCTAGAAAGTGAAATGTTCAACGACCTGTCACCAAATGACCTTAAAAATTAAACTTCAATGATGTAGATCTTAATCTAAACCCATCTAAGCTAATCAATAACGCCAAGGACCCTTCTAATGTGATGGTTTTGATCAAAGATATCATTGTTGTCACTCAAATCAACTAGAAAATACATTAAGAGCCATTTATGTAAGATGAATAATATAACTTACCTACCTCTAGGCCATCAAGTTAATTTAAAAGGGAGATGCTCTTATGAGAGTACTCACAAGAGCATCTCCTAATTTAAAACAATGGAAAATGTGATGAAATCTAAAAACCCAAACTCTATTGAAAATTTCCCTTTTGGTTGCCCTTTTCTCTCACTCTTTCTCTTCTAACTTGCGCAGTAACAACGGTCTCCATGTGTGATCAAGGGAGTTTTTAATGGGTCTAGGGTTTGAGAGAAAGTAGAAGTCTAATGTGGTTGGAAAACTTTTTATGTTGGGAATCTATCCAAACTCATTATATATATATATATATTAAAGCAATATGGGAGGTGGGCTGTGGAGGGTGCCACCATAGCAACCCAATAATTCTCCTTTCAAATAAATATGGAGAAAAAAACATAGAGTGCTTTAAGGTGTCATGTCATCACATGCCACAATTCTTTCTCCAAAAAAAAAATCTCTTTATCCATATCCTCTATCTCCTAAAGTCTCTCAATCAATATCCCCTAAAATCTCTCTATTTTGCTATAGTTATTCTCTCTCTCAACACCATCTATCTTCTTGTTGGAAGTGGGTGGACCTCTTGGATAGGTTTCAAAAACTTTTCACCAACTAGAAGTGATGAACACCTATCCAAAGCCATTAAAACCCAATCCAAGATGCATGTCCTCAAACTCAGCCATCATGATCAGCAAACAAACCTATCAAAAGGATAGAAACAGCACTAAACATGCAACCACGAAATCCCACAACATACAAGGAGTAGAGAATACCTATGGAGCTTGGTTGTGCTCTAATGGAGAACTTGATTCAACTCTTTGATGAAGAGCTTTTCTAAGATCAGAATCTCCAATGCCTAATCGTCTTCCACGCTATGACCCGCTTCAGATCTCTTTCCTCAAGAGAGATGGTGGAATCTCCAAGAGAAAGACTATCTAGAATCTCTAAGGAATCTAGAAGGGAACTAGAAGAGAGAGAGGGGAAGGAGAAGAAGTGCAACTCTTGCACAAGGGGATGATGGGCGTGAATCCCTAGGAGGAATTGTGCATGGACGTCCAAGGGTGCTCCCTTCTCTTCCTTTTATAGCTTTTCAACCTTCTCTCTTAGTGTATAATTAGAAGTCCAACTTCCATTACACTTAGTAACCCTTTGCTCTACTATTACCACTATTAGAAGTCTCACTTCAAATAGAAATAGTAGCTTTCCTTTTTGAGTTCAAATAGAATTAGTAAAGATCCAATCTTGGGCTAGTATGGGGACCACTAGGGATTCCATAGAAAGCTGGCTCCAACTGGGACACGGCAACCCCACATCTCATGTACAATCCGCGCCCACAGTTAATTGCAAATAACTCTACTATATAAATGCAATTGAACTCCAGTCTTAGGAATAAATTACATGAAGACCCCTAAACTTCCCTATTACTACAAGTGGGCCCCTCTATCATTATCCATGGATCAATTGGACAGACTGTCCCATCAATTTTGTCCCATATCTTATTATCCTTGAGACCCAATTAATAATAGTAATCATTAGTACCATCCAATTAACTCTTAATTGAGATGGGTTTACACTTACCAATGATAAATCCACTAATTGGCATTAGGGGATAATAGAGATAGATTTCATCTTGACCATTACATATTCCCACAGTCCTACTACCGTGTACCCAAGACACTGAGGTGTTAACCTACAGTTGGCATCACTCATTGGTGACTCAAAGCAAATGAATAGATAGAAACTTGAGTTCATAAATGTCTCAGGGTTGAGAGCCTATTGCTAGGGAATTATGAGAGCGGACCTTAAAGTAAAGACAGTGTTTTTAAGGTGCTTCTCATGGTCCTTCAATACATCCAATGTACCAGCACTATGATCCAGAATCTTACATTCTGATGATCGAGACAAATCACACTATCTCATAGTAATCAAAGTACTGCAACCTTGTCAAATGAGATGTCCAATCTCATCACTGGTTGTGAAGATATTCAAGTATAAGATTTGCTATACATGTCTCCCGTATGTGGATTTCATCCATACACATGTATTGCATCTAGTATACTTATGGACTCGGTTCATTTCATGAACCATCATGTCATTCGTATTGGTTATGTGCATTTAAGTAATAAACATCATTCATCTCATGAAATGATAATATGAATATATTGATAAATAAAGAAATTAATCAATTTATTACATCAATCTTAATGGATTGAGACCATAAAACTAACACTTCTATCTTCTCAAGATTGTCGTCTTTTTATTTTAATATTTGGGGCCCACCTTTCAACAATTCACACTGATAAATCTTTCATTAAAATATCATTTTCTTTTAGTTTCCAAATAGAGCTCTACTCTATTCAAAGATTGTCACATGTGAACAAAAATCAGACTCGACCTTCTAGTAAACCACCTCATGGATGGGCTTATGATAAAAATGTTTTGAGGTTGGAGTTTTTTTGGTTGAATCTTATAGGCATTATTTTCTGGATCTGATTATATAGACATATGACCCTAGATTTGGCTCACCATAAATTATACTTCCGTGGGCCTACATGGACTCATAATTAAGAGATATATACATTGATCCAAGGTGGGCCAATTATTACTACGATCAAATAACACTAGCCTGTGGTTTTAAGTCTCATAATTTATGGCTTTTCAAGTTAAGATGTTTATACATTTTTTTTTTAAATCTAGAGCTAAAAAACGGTTTGATCAGAGTTCTAAAATGGTATTTATGCTACTTCAAAGGGGTAGAGAAGAAATTTGTGCGAAGGGATTGAAATGACTATTGGCCTATGTGAAAATAAAAAAAATGGTGCATTTATGCAACAGATGATTGCACATTTTTATGATTTTCTTTGTTAACAATATTATGTTGTTTGGTGTGATGTATTTTACTTGCATAGAAGAAAAAAAATGAATCATTTTTCCTCAATAGAGAGGACTTTGATTTCCTACAAAAATACAAGATTCCATTCTTAGAAGGAAATAAAAATCTGCATAAACTAGAATCCTCTTGTTGTACAGACAAATCCAAATGGGGTGGCTTTGTTTTATTGGGCTTTGAAATTATCAATAGGTAACAAAAACTTGAATGTAGTTCTTATCACTAATATTATATATATTAACAAAATCCGCTTTTCTATATCTTCTTTAGTAATTATTACTATTATTATTATTTTTAGATTGTTGTTGAATGGATTTTTTTAGCTTTATATTTGTAATAGTTTATTATTGATATTGACCAATTGTATTTGTGATTGAAGATGTGTTGACTGTTTTTATATAAATGTGCATGAATATTCTTATATGTTTATAATTAATTTTGTTATCTCATAAATTCAAAATGTAATATCTTACTTTTTGCCCCGGGCTAAGCATGGGGTGTTGTTACTAGTATATATTAACGCAATAGGGAGCCTTGCCCTAGAGAGTGCCACGTCATTTGCCTGGATTTTTTTTTTTTTTTTGTGGTGCCATGTCAGCATTTAAAAAAATCGACACATGGCTCCTTCCATGACATTTTTCCCAAAATCTCCTATTCTATCATTAAGTGATTCATTTTTTTCCTCCTAAAATCTCTCATTCTACCCACCATTACTCATAATTGTATAATCATTTACAACAATACAAAAGATACTTTTCAAAATTCAAACTCTAGGACATTTGAATGGGAGTCTTCACCAAATTCTCCATGCCCGGATATAGCATGTGTCATGGGACTCTCATAAAGGAACTATTCAAAAATTTTATAAAAAAAAGACTTTCTAAAGATGGAAACAAGGAGAAACTCTAGGATGTGTCAATCTTCACAATTATATATATTAAAGCAATAGGGAGGTGTGCTATGGAGAGTACTACATCGGTGCTCTCAAACCTCACGTCTCAAACCTCACGGCGACACATCGTCACTTTTTACCTGTGCCATGTGGCATCATAGCTAATGCCATGTAGGATTTTAAAAAATAAGATTTTTAATTAAAGGGTTTTGCCAAAACAAGACACCTTTTTTGGGGCCATATTAGGAATGTAAGTAAATCTCTCAAATCACAATAAGCCTTTCTTTAGTCCCTTCATTTAACTCTCTTAACTTCTCTCATACTAATAGAAAAAAAAATCTTTCTATATTATCTTCACATCATCCTCTCCTAAAATCTCTTCGTATTATCTAGACATTGATGAGTGGGACCTTTATTACAATCAAGTGGTGTTCTTCGAATGAAACTCGGGTTGATGATTATTTCTAAAAAGAATAATATGATTTTCAAATATTATAAATTTTATAAAGGGCCTACCAATAGATTTATAATATTACTTTCATAATAACATTGAAACTTATGAGTGAATCCCTTTTATAAGATCTTATATGTAAAAAATACGTTAGTGGGGCCCTTCATATAAAATTCCATTTTCAAAAAATACGCTGGTGAGCTTAAGTCTAATTTAAATATAACTTGGCCCCACTATAAATTTATAGCATCGCTTCATGGAACATTAAAATTCTATTTGTGGGCCCCTCTTTTAAAATTCTAAGTGCCAAGAAAACATTGGTAATGCTTAATTTTGATTGAAGTGAAACTTAATTTGCCCCACAGTGAATTTATGATAGTGATTTCATTGACTTATATGTATCAATTGATTTAGGTAGTCTTCACATGATAAATCCCGGATAAAGCTTAGCCAGTTCAAGTGGTGTGCACATGAAATCCTGCACATAGAGCGGAGCGGGCCCATGATGATTAATAGTATATTTATCTTCTTAATTTGTCTTATTAATATTTTTTTTAGCTTGAGCTTAGCTCGGGCATTTGTTATTGATTTATTTTTTATTAATAACATCTGAAAAAAAACACTAAATCTGAGTATATTTTTATTTTTTGGCCTGGGCTTAGCACGAGCTTTTGTTGCTAGTGTTTCTTTATTTCACTTAACTCGTGCAACACACAAACAAAAGCCCATATTCGACGTAGGGATGTAAATGGGTCCCCGATCATCCGATAACCAGGAGGTTCCGACCCGTTAAAAACAGGATCTAGGTCCTTATTTAGGCCCCGATATTGAAATGGGTCCGATTCCAAATCCTTTTTTTTTTTTTAACCCGGGACGTAAACGGGTCCGGTTCGGAAACCACATTGGTTCAGACCCGTGTACCCGGGACCTGACCAATAAGATTATGTAAATACTTTATATTTTTTCATAATCCCTCCAATCCTTCATTCTTCTTTCATTAGAGTTTATTTCCAAACTTAGCACTTCGTCTCTTGGAGTCTAGAGAAGATTGTTGTCACCCCATCTTGTTTTAATATACTATTTCATCTCCCTTTGATGGTTTCATATTATAGGGTTTAAGTTTTAGTAAGGGTGGTCTTATTTTTCTCCTTTTAGGACACTAAGCTCTAGAAACAAAAGCAGGTCTTAAGAGGATTGGGATTTTTGTCTTACCTGTTGAAAGATTTTATTTTTCCCTGTTTTCAAGAAAGAGGAGGGAAGTGGGTTTTGTAGTCTCGATGCCTTTAGTACTAGTTTTGATAGTTTTCTAAATAGAAGTTTCAGCAAAAGCATTTCAAAATCCATTTCTCATATGGGTTTAGTTAGGGGGTGTTTCTTGTTGGTTTTCAACTTCCTTTTACTATTCAAGGCAAACCAAGAAGAGGTTTTTGTATTCAAGGCTCCCAAAATCAGAAGAGTCTATTTTTATAGAGATATCAATCAGAGTTCTGCTTATTTTGCTATTCAGCATGATTTGCTATTAAGCTAACAAATGATTTTGTTCCTAGTGGACCCACACTGGAACCGACCCGTTTACAACCCTAATTAGGCATGTTTTTCGAGAGGGTACCAGCCCATGTTGTTGGTTGCAAGTATGCTTCCTTATTTATGTAAGATTTTTCTTATTTAATCTCTTTTCTTAATAAAACTGTTGTATTTTAGTGGTTAGTCTTAATTAGATATCTAATTATTGTAGGGCTCAACTAATCAAGGAAACTACTTATTTTAATTAGAATTTAGTAAAGCTACTTTTTTTAAGAGCTAATTTTTTGTATATACGCCCCTAAGGTTTCTATTTGTAAATAGGACCATATGGTTTTAGTATTTATAAATAAGCCCCTTCCTTTTCATTTCAATACCTTTCATGTCCCACAATTAGTACTCCTAACGAGAATGGGTAAGCACTATGAGACTTGTGCTGAACTTGTATAAGAATGACACCTTTGCCCTTACATTCATGAAACAAGAATGAGTATATTATTATTTTATCCCAAGTCCCAACAACCTATCTCAATAACTCTTTAATGCACATGAAGCCTAATCATACATTTTGAAAATATGGGTTGTGCATGGATTGGATCAATTATATCCAGTTATAAGCACATGCATTGATTATCATTATGATCAATTTGGGTTTAATGAAATAGACCCTGTATTGATAAAAGTAGATTTACGTATGGTTATTCTCTCCCACTAAATGCAATTATTAATGTTACAAGCTTTACAGAAAATAAGTCAAATATTTTGAAATTATGCATAAAGGATAAAGACATGGACAAAAGTGTCATTCCACTTTAAAAACTTTTGGTAGTTGGAAGGCTACTGATTTTGAGGACATGAAAGGTATTAAAATGAGAAGGGAGGGGCCTATTAACAAGTACTAAAAGCATAGGGGCCTATTTATAGATCCTAGAAACCTTAGGGAGTGATGGACCCATCTTTTTCTCGCTCTGCCTTCCTCCGTCACGGGTCCGCCGGGGTGCGGCGGGGTGAAGAAAAAAATAGGCGAGCATCAACATTTTTTTCTTTTTGTACGGGTATGCCAGATTTTCTATTCTACTTGGAATCTGAAATGGTGATCCGGAGATTCACCTTCACATGTAGAAAGGAAATCAAACTTTTGTTCTAACTTTCTATTGCATACATATTTAAAGAAAGAGACAAGATTTTAAAATGCCGTGAGAGGCGATTTTATTTAGCTTGCCGTGAAAGGCAGTTTTGTGCTATAGAAGGCGATTTTGCCTTGGAAGGCGATTTACAAATCTTATCAATGATGAAAGACAAGAATTGTGATTTTTGTCTCTTTTTAAAATATAAAATACAATAGAGAAGAAAGAAAAAGGGATCTGACTTCTCAAACGATTGTGGGGACTCGTTCAGATCGACGGTCGCGAGTCATGTATGGACTCCGCCATCGTCCTTCAGATGAGAACACTTGATGCTTTGATTCACTTGGCTTGGCTTGGACCTCAGATTTTTAGAGGATAAAGACCAAGAGAAGAACCTATATCCAATAAAAAAACGAGTAGACGGGCTGAAGAGCCACATCTAGCCATGTTGGATAGAAGGAGGGGGGACCTTAGGGGGGTGGCTTCCCCCAAGGAACTTTGATCACCTTGTGGTGTTTTCTTGCAGCAGAGTTTCTTCAGAGTAACTGAGCTTCTTTGCGCAGAGATTTCTCCGAGAGTTTTTAGCAATTTTTCGGGGATTTTTCAGGACCCTTTCTCCTTGGAATGACCGCCTATTTATAGGCTTTTGGTGGTCATTAGGAGGGTTTTATGGGCATTAATGGTATTAATGCTCCATGATGGGAGGAGTTACAAGTATTTAATTCTTTATATTGTAACTCCTTTTTCTTGGATTTTGATTGGCCGATGGAGAATAATGGGCATTTAATCTCCATGATAATGGGAGCTTCATGATTAATTACTATGATTAATCTCCATAATGATAGGAGTTACATGGTTAATTGTCATAATTAATTGGACTTGTAACTCCCATTTCTTGGCTTCTGATTGGGCCGTTCAAAATAATGAGTTAGTGACCCTAATAAATTTCCATAAAAGGGTCATTTAACTTCATTAATTGGCTGCCGAGTTGCTTGAAGAGTCGTGGGCCGCGCCGCGTCTTTTGGAATTCTTCTTGCGATGATCATCGATGGATCCGTACGTTGTTTGATGTCGGATGACGATGAAAATTCAAATATTGGTTGCTACTAATGGGCCGGCAACATCTGTCCAGTCGATTTCTTGATCGGTCGGGCAGAAAGTGTGCTTTCTTGATCGGCCAGTTGGCAGTTTCGGAGTGTCCAATGATGATCAAATGATTTTGATGGCGGATCCGTGATGTTGACGAAGATATATGGATATCATGCCTCAAAAATCAGATTTTAAGAAAATCACAGGGGCCAAACATCGCGAAACGCGAAAAAGAACGGAGAAACGACACTTTTGGCTGAAATCCGGCGACCCGGATTTCCAAGGTCGCCGGCGACCATGGGGCTGGCGACCTTGGACTTTGGTCCACTTTCCGGTCGCCTTCCGGTCGCCATTTCTTGGTCGTTTCTGGGGCTTTTTCGCTTCTGTTTTCTCCTGTATTTTTCTTTGACATCTCTCCTCATTTATTAGCTTAATTCCTCTAAAGAAAACCAGTCAAAAGGCTATGCAAATCGGAGAACAAAGTTTCCTATTTTTTGGAAAAGCCGAAGACTCCATAGCCGATTTTCCGCCAAGAGTTGAAACTGGGTCAAACGATGTCGGAATGACCTGAAATTTGAGGTGAAGCTTCTTGGGCATTAGATAGGACCATCCATGGGCTTTTATTTGAGTTTTGAAGCCGTTTGGGGTCCCGTCGATTCTTGACTTGATTTCACCGTGCGGAAGATGTCAAGCTTTGATGTACGGTCATCCGATGTCCGATTGACCTGAAATTTGACGGGAGCCTATTGGAGTCATTTTGAGATGATCCATTAGCTCCAATTTGGGTGCCATGGTGTCGCGACCCCGAACCGAGACCCGGGACCGCGACGGGGTGTGGTGTGGATAATGAACTACCCTTAATAATGATTATACATTTTCTTAATTTCCCACAGGTTTCCGCGGTGAGGATTCCACATACACTCATAGAACATTTATATTGGTGCGGAATCGTGTAGCAAATCAAACTCTTAATCCATTCTCATCAAATAAGACTGATGATACACAAGTATGACATGATGTCAGAGTGAGCAATGATCTCATTAGCATTCCCAAATATGAAGTTAAAGTGTAAACAAAAGATCAAATTAAATTAACATTCCCAAAAATAATGGCCAACAAAGGCCAGTACAACCAATAGTATAAATCAAGAATCAGTCTATGATCTCCCCAAAATATTCGCAGCTCAAAGCTAAACCGAATGTCTACATGACATCGTCAGCTTGCCACTCCACTAATCGTTGCGGTTCATCAACAGCCCCCTCTGGCTCCTCCTCAAAGGCACTAACGGGAGCTGGACCTGAGTACCACAAAAATGGGTCAGACACGACGGTCTGGCAGGTGGGTGAATAGATAATACCAATAAAGAAATCAAAGCATTTCATAGACATAACGAAAACTATCATAAAACAGGATGCATAGTTCATTTAAAGTACAGATGCAATATAAATCATGGGGGGGTATTCAAGGTACAGGAACTGACTAGATGGCAACCACACTAGAGCTAAATCCTCTCCATCACTAAGGTGATGAGAGCACATTCAGTGCATTGAGCTCGAGCACACGAAGTGACGAGAACCAACATTATATACATATACATATACATATAGCTAGGCAAGACCACGGCCGCGGAACCGGGTAACGGGACAGAACGGGATCCAAGTTGCAACTGGCGGGAGCACAAGGGGGAGGCCCAAGTCAGTTGATCAGACTGACAAGGACGTCCAAGCTTAGTGGTGCCGACTCATAGGTTACATGAGAAATCAAAACGTATACAAAACATATCAATATAAAACATTCAGGTAAGCGGGGCATGGTGCTCGTAGGCACCCATTTCATGTCATTATCAGTTCACGCATAGACAGGGCTCGCAGGGCATATCAGGTGTATAAATCAGAATCCGAGATGAAACTGGTAGGCTCGGGTAATTATACATAAAACCTGAGTAAAACAATGTAATGAAACCTTATATCATTAGGGACTATATATTGGGGCATCCATATTCAAACGACATGTATAAGGATCTTGTATGTCTATATTACCCTTAGTATGGTACTCGAATGAAAAAGGACATACTAAGTTTCCTTATGCACGTTGATGAATCTAAAAGTCCCAATACCTTTCCGAAATGGTGTTTCTTCCTATGTCAATCTCCTTATGTCATCCCCTGGGTCTTTTCCAGGTGGTAGGGCATCAGAACAACCCATCCAAACCTTTAAATACCATATCTAAAACCAATAGAAAAGACTCAGGAATTCTGGGTGAAACTCGGTCACCTGTCGGTCATCTGGCGGTTAGCCGCCGAGGTGATCGGCGGTTAGCCGCTGGCTGACCACGGGGCTGACCGCGGTTCCCCTGCTAAAATATAGCATTCTGTGTTTCTAACCGCGCATCTCGGCTACCTAGCGGTCACATGGTTTTTGGATTGGTGGTTAGCCGTGAGCTGACCGCGCGGCTGACCGCGGTTCGCCTGTCAAAATACAGCATTCTGTGTTTCTAACCGCATCTGGGTCGGCTAGCCGCCGGTCACCTGTCGGCTAGCCGCCAAGGTGACCGCCTGCTGACCGCCCAGCTGCGGGAACTACACATCAGGTGCAGATTTCAACCCTTTTCTTCCCAAACCATTTCACCTCCATTCCAACCATTTCCTAACTTGGAATGGGTCTATTCCCTTCCATCAAACATTTAATTCTTCTACCAATACAAATCTCATTCAATGCAAGTACAAATATCATTTAAGAAGTTTATAATTACCAAAATAAACCTTGATGATGAATGCATATATTCTCATAAAACTAACTAAGAGAAAAAACATGTCAATAAGTACATTTTCAAAAACATTATGAAACATAATGAACCAAATGAAATAGGGATAATAGAAATCCACATTTTCAACAAAATAAGAACTTATCCAAATTAAATCCATTCATCCACTTGCCTTGGTCTCCAAGTATGCTAGTCAAGCTCTAATCCTTCTATCAAGCTCAAAATCTACAATCTACACAAAAATCCCCAAAATACATTCATGACAACCCTAGAATGTCAAAATCAATAAGTAGATGGAAATAGCTTCCAATAATCAAGGTGAAGCACCTCCATGGCTAGAAGAATACACAACCAAGAGATGAGAAGAGGAACTTACATGAAGAGTCCTCTAATGGCAAGAGTTTGCTCTAAAGGTAGCTTGGAATGGAAGGTTTTCTCAAAAAAAAGATATCAAGAGGAAGCTCTCATGGAGGGGAAGAAGATTACCACCTCCATTTTGCCTTTAGCAATAGATTTGAGAGAGATTGAGAGATGGAGAAGCAAGGAGCAAGGTAAGTTGAAAAGAACCCTAGGGCTGGGCTGGGATTTCTTGTTCTCAAGGAAGTTGCAAGAAGAGGAAGAGAGGGAAAAGGACTCCTCCTTAAATAGATAATGGCAAGGGGTCCCACAACTTAAAAGTCCAATCGAGCTAAAACATCGTTCTACGGGCTTCGGACGGATTCGACGAAGAAGGAAGAATTGATCGTCGAAATTTCTACTTTCTAAAAAGTATATATTTTACGAGTTTCGGAGACATTGAAATTAGTGTCCAGATTTTGTGTAAAAAGACTGTTTTACCCCTATCAATGGCAAAGTAGGGTTTAAAGGTCTCGAATGGAAACGGAACAAATACGAAAGTTGTTGGGAATCATAAAATACATTAAACGGAGCAAATTACAGATTTTCAGAATTATCAAATAAATCCCAAAACTAATCAAGACACACTAAAAGGAACCCCCAAAGGGCCCCCACTAGATCAAAAGAGTTCCCAAAATTATTCAAAACTATAAAAAGCTATTCTAATCCAGATTTAACCCGTTTCCTCTAATCTCACTTATAGCTAAAACACGTCGTAATTAACACTAAAAGGAAACTCTCGGGGCGGGGTCTTACATCCTCCACCCCTTAGGGCATTTGGTCCATCAAATGAAATAAAATAACTAACCTCGGGTAGTAGATGCGGATACTTCTTCTGAACTTGATCCCGTAATTCCCACGTTGCCTCTTCAGGTCCGTGATTTTCCCAGAGCACTTTCACCCATTGTATAGTCCTTGTCCTCAGTTCTTGTTCCTTCGTATCGATAATCTGAATAGGCTTCTCGACATAGGTGGCATCTTCTCTGATCTCTAATGGTTCATGACGGAGTACATGTGACCGGTCGGGGACGTACTTTTTCAACATAGACACATGGAACACATTGTGTACGCCGGAAAGCTCAGGTGGTAAGGCCAATCTGTAAGCCACGTCACCAATCTTGCTCACAATATCATAGGGTCCAATGTATCTCCGAGATAATTTACCTCTCTGTCCGAATCTCAAGGTTCCTCTAGTAGGGGACACCTTCAAGAAAACCTTATCTCCTTCCTTAAAATGTAAGTCCCTGCGATGAGAGTCTGCATAACTCTTCTGTCTACTCCGGGCTACTTTCAGACGTTCTTGGATCAACTTGACTTTGTCACTGGTTTCACTCACCATAGTCGGTCCATGAAAACTGCGAATACCTACTTCTTCCCAACAAACTGGAGTTCTACACCTCCTACCATACAATGCCTCAAAAGGCGCCATCCCAATGCTCGAATGATAACTGTTGTTGTAGGCGAATTCGCAAAGCGGTAGGGTCTCATCCCATTGAGTCTTGAAATCTAGTACACACGCTCGAAGCATATCTTCAAGGGTCTGAATTGTTCTTTCCGACTGACCATCTGTTTGAGGGTGGTACGCTGTGCTGAACTGAAGCTTCGTTCCCATAGACTCATGCAAAGTCTTCCAGAATCTCGAGACGAATCTGCTATCTCTGTCCGAAGTAATGGAGACTGGCTGCCCGTGACGGCTGACAATCTCGTTGACAAACAACTCTGCGAGAGGTAACATATGCATTTTCTCTCCGGTCTTCATAGGAATAAAATGAGCTGATTTGGTAAGACGGTCCACAATGACCCATATGGAGTTGTTCCCTTTTTTGGTCCTTGGCAATCCCGAGATGAAATCCATGGTGATATGTTCCCACTTCCATTCGGGGATCTCTAATGGCTGCAATAACCCTGGAGGTCTCTGATGTTCTGCCTTCACCAACTGACACGTCAAACATCGGGAAACGAAAGCTGCTATTTCCCTCTTCATGTTGTTCCACCAAAATCTGTTTTTCAAGTTCTGATACATCTTCGTGCTACCCGGATGCATAGAGTACTTCGTACTGTGCGCCTCTGACATAATTTCATTCTTCAAATCTTCAATGTTGGGCACGCATAGACGATCACGATAGAATAAGACTCCATCTACAATACGGAAATCAGGACGTTCTGCTATATGCTCTGAAATCTTGGCCAACTCTGGATCTTGCAATTGGTCGTCCTTAATCTTCCGAATGAACGAGGGTTCAGACACTGACATGTTGGCTAACATCACTCCCTCGCTTAGGGGCTGAAAATCTACCCCCAACTCTTCAAATTGCTGAAAGAAGCACGTAACTCTTAGGCTTGCCACACTTGCTGACTTCCTACTCAAGGCATCGGCTACTACATTTGCCTTTCTCGGGTGGTACTTGATCGGAAAATCATAATCTTTGATGTATTCCATCCATCTTCTTTGTCTCATATTCAACTCCTTCTGAGAGAACAAATACTGCAAGCTGCGGTGATCGGAGTGGACTTCGAATTTCTCTGCGTAGAGGTAATGTCTCCACATCTTTAGTGCAAAAACGACCGCTGCTAACTCCAGGTCATGCGTTGGATAGTTCTTCTCGTGGTCCTTCAACTGACGGGATCCATAAGCAACGACATTTCCATCCTGCATCAACACACAACCGAGTCCTATATTCGAAGCATCTGTAAAAATGGTGTAACCGCCGCTCCCGGACGGTAAAGTGAGGACGGGTGCTGATGTTAATCTCTTTTTCAACTCTTGGAAGCTGGTCTCACATTGGTCTGTCCACACATAAGGTGCATTCTTCTTGGTCAACTTCGTCAATGAAGCCGCAATGGACGAAAATCCCTGCACAAATCTTCGATAGTAACCCGCCAATCCAAGAAAACTCCTGATTTCTGACGCGTTCTTCGGTCTTTCCCACTTCACAACTGCATCTATCTTGGCTGAGTCCACTGATAATCCTTCTTTGGAAATGATATGACCTAAAAATGCGACCTCTTCAAGCCAAAAATCGCACTTAGTGAGCTTCGCATACAATTGATTGTCTCTTAGGAGTTGCAATGCTATCCTCAAATGCTCTTCATGTTCTTCTTTAGACTTAGAGTACACCAAAATGTCATCAATAAACACCACTGTGAATTGGTCTAAGTACTCAGCAAATATTTTGTTCATCAAAGCCATGAATACTGCTGGTGCATTCGTCAGTCCAAATGGCATCACTAGAAACTCATAGTGTCCATATCTCGTCCGGAACGCCGTCTTCGATACATCTGAATCTCTAACTCTCAGCTGATGATAACCGGATCTTAGATCGATCTTCGAAAAGTAAGCAGCACCTTGCAATTGGTCAAACAATTCATCTATCCTTGGCAATGGATACTTGTTCTTGATGGTAGCTTGGTTCAATTTCCGGTAATCAATACACATTCTCATGGAACCGTCTTTCTTTTTGACGAATAAAACTGGAGCTCCCCAAGGTGAGACGCTCGGTCTAATAAAACCTTTATCCAACAATTCTTGCAACTGAATCTTCAACTCTCCTAATTCAGCTGGAGCCATTCTGTATGGTGCGATAGATATCGGAGCGGTCCCTGGTAACAATTCGATGGAGAAGTCAATCTCCCTAACAGGTGGTAAACCTGGGATTTCTTCTGGAAAAATGTCTGGGAATTCGCAAACAATTGGGATCTCCTCCACCCCTTGGGACCGTTTATCCTCCGTGATAAACGCTAAATAGCATTCACATCCACTTCTCACTAGTCTATCAGCCTTCAATGCTGAGACGAATCTTGGACAAGAATTCTTCTTCTCCCCATGGAACAAAACGCCTGCTGGGGTCTCCTCTAATTTGAACGTGAGGGTCTTATGGAAACAGTCCATCGTAGCATGGTAACCTGCTAACCAATCCATTCCTAGAATGACATCAAAATCATACATCTCCAACAAAATGAGATTCGCCGGTAACACCACATCTCCTATCTTAATAGCACATCTAGGATAATACTTCCTACACACAACTTGTTTGCCTACTGGGGTGGACACCGTCAATACATACTCAAGTTCTCTAGCAGGCATATCAATCAACTTAGAAAATTTTGGAGACAAGACGGAGTGCGTAGAGCCAGGGTCAAACAAAATCTTAGCTTCAAATCCACAAACTAGGAGTGTACCTTCCACCACGTTATCTGCCGCCTCTGCATCAGCTTGGTTAATTGCATACACTTGTCCTCGCTGCTGAGGCCTGTTCTGAGCTTGTTGCTGCCTTCCTTGCTGTGCATTCCTATGCTGCTGAGGGGGACGCTGATTCTGATTCTGTCCTTGCTGACAAGCTTGATGCTGCTGTGGAGGTCTATATTGTTGCTATGGAGCCTGCTGCTGGAGTGGCCTGGGCTGGTTCTGTACAGCTAGTGCGTTCTGAGGTGGTCCCTGGCGCTGTGTTCCTTGTTGTTGCTGATTCTGTCTGTTGGTACCTTGCCCAGCCTGTCTTGGGCAGTCCTTGAGCTGGTGTGCCATGGATCCACATCTGAAATATGCTCCCGTAATCGTACGGCATTGAGCACTCTCATGGTTTTTACCACAATGAACGCAAACCAGAGCATTCTGCACGTTTTGTTCATGCCTCGGTCGTTTGTTCTGATGGTTCCTTGGTTGGTGATTCTGTTGGTGAGCTGGTGCCTTTCCTTGGATCTTGAGGATCTTGTTGTTCAGGTTCTCGAATTTATAGGCCCTTCTCACAGCCTCTTCAAAAGTGATAGGTGGTACAACACCCGTGGCATCCCTCTCAATGACCGGGTTAAGTCCTTCAAGGAACTTCATTATCTTTTTCTCCACAGTGTCAATTAACTCGAGGGCATATCGAGACAACCTTTCGAACTTCGTGAGGTACTCTTGAACGGTCGTGTTACCTTGTACGAGCTGCTGGAATTCAATGGCCTTTTGCCTCTTCACATGTGTCGGTACATACTTGTCACTGAATTGCCTCTTGAAACTTGTCCAAGCCTCTGTGTCTGCTACGGTCCTATACTCGGCCTTGATTGTTTTCCACCATATATCCGCTAGGCCAGTGAACATGGAAGCGGTGAGTTGCACTTGCTGTCTACCGGTACATCTAAATATCTCAAAGATGTTCTCTGTATGCTCCAACCAGTCATCTGCAGCTAATGGGTCCTCATGCCCAGTGAACTCCTTGGGACCCCTCTTCCTAAATTTTTCATACAACGCTTTGGGATCATGTTCCCTATTGTTAATGACGATCTGAGTGCCTAGAGGTTGCGCTGGTGCCGGTTCAGGTCTCCTTTCTAACACTTCCAACAACTGCCTTTGCATCGTAGCCATCTCCCTAGCATGCTCTTCATCCTTCCTGGCCATTTGCTCTTGCAATCTTGCCTGATTTTCATTGGCTTGACGTTGCTGGTCAAGCATGGCTTGCATCATCTGTTGAAATTGATTCTGCATGTTTGGATCCGGAGTACCGTTTCCTAGTGGCCCGGTGTGTTCACTATTGCTTGCGGTGGGATTGTCGGTTACGGGTCTTTTTTGAGGTGGCATATCACTGTAAAACAAATTGTTAGCACATAAAGTCATATAAGGGTTACACATTGCTCACACGAGTCTAACTAACGAAAAGTCTAACGGATCCTCGCCACGTCCTTAGGATTTCTAGTTTCTTTTAATTGCCTGAAACACGTCTCGCTCTGATACCAGTCTGTCGCGACCCCGAACCGAGACCCGGGACCGCGACGGGGTGTGGTGTGGATAATGAACTACCCTTAATAATGATTATACATTTTCTTAATTTCCCACAGGTTTCCGCGGTGAGGATTCCACATACACTCATAGAACATTTATATTGGTGCGGAAGCGTGTAGCAAATCAAACTCTTAATCCATTCTCATCAAATAAGACTGATGATACACAAGTATGACATGATGTCAGAGTGAGCAATGATCTCATTAGCATTCCCAAATATGAAGTTAAAGTTTAAACAAAAGATCAAATTAAATTAACATTCCCAAAAATAATGGCCAACAAAGGCCAGTACAACCAAAAGTATAAATCAAGAATCAGTCTATGATCTCCCCAAAATATTCGCAGCTCAAAGCTAAACCGAATGTCTACATGACATCGTCAGCTTGCCACTCCACTAATCGTTGCGGTTCATCAACAGCCCCCTCTGGCTCCTCCTCAAAGGCACTAACGGGAGCTGGACCTGAGTACCACAAAAATGGGTCAGACACGACGGTCTGGCAGGTGGGTGAATAGATAATACCAATAAAGAAATCAAAGCATTTCATAGACATAACAAAAACTATCATAAAACAGGATGCATAGTTCATTTAAAGTACAGATGCAATATAAATCATGGGGGGGTATTCAAGGTACAGGAACTGACTAGATGGCAACCACACTAGAGCTAAATCTTCTCCATCACTAAGGTGATGAGAGCACATTCAGTGCATTGAGCTCGAGCACACGAAGTGACGAGAACCAACATTATATACATATACATATACATATAGCTAGGCAAGACCACGGCCGCGGAACCGGGTAACGGGACAGAACGGGATCCAAGTTGCAACTGGCGGGAGCACAAGGGGGAGGCCCAAGTCAGTTGATCAGACTGACAAGGACGTCCAAGCTTAGTGGTGCCGACTCATAGGTTACATGAGAAATCAAAACGTATACAAAACATATCAATATAAAACATTCAGGTAAGCGGGGCATGGTGCTCGTAGGCACCCATTTCATGTCATTATCAGTTCACGCATAGACAGGGCTCGCAGGGCATATCAGGTGTATAAATCAGAATCCGAGATGAAACTGGTAGGCTCGGGTAATTATACATAAAACCTGAGTAAAACAATGTAATGAAACCTTATATCATTAGGGACTATATATTGGGGCATCCATATTCAAACGACATGTATAAGGATCTTGTATGTCTATATTACCCTTAGTATGGTACTCGAATGAAAAAGGACATACTAAGTTTCCTTATGCACGTTGATGAATCTAAAAGTCCCAATACCTTTCCGAAATGGTGTTTCTTCCTATGTCAATCTCCTTATGTCATCCCCTGGGTCTTTTCCAGGTGGTAGGGCATCAGAACAACCCATCCAAACCTTTAAATACCATATCTAAAACCAATAGAAAAGACTCAGGAATTCTGGGTGAAACTCGGTCACCTGTCGGTCATCTGGCGGTTAGCCGCCGAGGTGATCGGCGGTTAGCCGCTGGCTGACCGCGGGGCTGACCGCGGTTCCCCTGCTAAAATATAGCATTCTGTGTTTCTAACCGAGCATCTCGGCTACCTAGCGGTCACATGGTTTTTGGATTGGTGGTTAGCCGCGAGCTGACCGCGCGGCTGACCGCGGTTCGCCTGTCAAAATACAGCATTCTGTGTTTCTAACCGCATCTGGGTCGGCTAGCCGCCGGTCACCTGTCGGCTAGCCGCCAAGGTGACCGCCTGCTGACCGCCCAGCTGCGGGAACTACACATCAGGTGCAGATTTCAACCCTTTTCTTCCCAAACCATTTCACCTCCATTCCAACCATTTCCTAACTTGGAATGGGTCTATTCCCTTCCATCAAACATTTAATTCTTCTACCAATACAAATCTCATTCAATGCAAGTACAAATATCATTTAAGAAGTTTATAATTACCAAAATAAACCTTGATGATGAATGCATATATTCTCATAAAACTAACTAAGAGAAAAAACATGTCAATAAGTACATTTTCAAAAACATTATGAAACATAATGAACCAAATGAAATAGGGATAATAGAAATCCACATTTTCAACAAAATAAGAACTTATCCAAATTAAATCCATTCATCCACTTGCCTTGGTCTCCAAGTATGCTAGTCAAGCTCTAATCCTTCTATCAAGCTCAAAATCTACAATCTACACAAAAATCCCCAAAATACATTCATTACAACCCTAGAATGTCAAAATCAAGAAGTAGATGGAAATTACTTCCAATAATCAAGGTGAAGCACCTCCATGGCTAGAAGAATACACAACCAAGAGATGAGAAGAGGAACTTACATGAAGAGTCCTCTAATGGCAAGAGTTTGCTCAAAAGGTAGCTTGGAATGGAAGGTTCTCTAAAAAAAAAGATATCAAGAGGAAGCTCTCATGGAGGGGAAGAAGATTACCACCTCCATTTTGCCTTTAGCAATAGATTTGAGAGAGATTGAGAGATGGAGAAGCAAGGAGCAAGGTAAGTTGAAAAGAACCCTAGGGCTGGGCTGGGATTTCTTGTTCTCAAGGAAGTTGCAAGAAGAGGAAGAGAGGGAAAAGGACTCCTCCTTAAATAGATAATGGCAAGGGGTCCCACAACTTAAAAGTCCAATCGAGCTAAAACATCGTTCTACGGGCTTCGGACGGATTCGACGAAGAAGGAAGAATTGATCGTCGAAATTTCTACTTTCCAAAAAGTATATATTTTACGAGTTTCGGAGACATTGAAATTAGTGTCCAGATTTTGTGTAAAAAGACTGTTTTACCCCTATCAATGGCAAAGTAGGGTTTAAAGGTCTCGAATGGAAACGGAACAAATACGAAAGTTGTTGGGAATCATAAAATACATTAAACGGAGCAAATTACAGATTTTCAGAATTATCAACTAAATCCCAAAACTAATCAAGACACACTAAAAGGAACCCCCAAAGGGCCCCCACAAGATCAAAAGAGTTCCCAAAATTATTCAAAGCTATAAAAAGCTATTCTAATCCAGATTTAACCCGTTTCCTCTAATCTCACTTATAGCTAAAACACGTCTTAATTAACACTAAAAGGAAACTCTCGGGGCGGGGTCTTACACTGTGTCCCGGGGAGCTTCGCCACCGGTAGGCTTGATTTTGCTTCGGAGCATCAAAATTGGGTCAAACGTTGTCGGAATGACCTGAAATTTGACGTGCGGCCCTATGGAAGCATGCAGAAGCTACTCATGTGTTTTTTTTATGAGTGGCAGCATCAGAGGTTCTCGCCGCCGGGAGGCTTGATTTCGCCGTTCGAGAGTTGATGGAGGGTCAAACGGTGTCGGTTTGACTTGAAATTCGACATGGAGCCTTTTGGAGGTATTTTGAGACCATCCATCGACTCTGATCGAAGATTTGATGTATTTGACATTGTCGCCGTCGGGAGCTCTCGCTCAGCTGCTGGAGGATTGAAGTTAGGCCAAATGGTGTCGAAATGGCCCGAAACTTCATGTGTACCCTTCTTTTGGCTGCTTTGAAAGATCTTGTAGTTTTTGTTTGGTTTTGTCAAGATCTGATGCTTGAAGCAGCTTTGCCTGTTTTTAGTAGGATGTGGCTCCATATTGCTTTTGATGTTGATGAGGCAAAGTGACATTTTTGGTGTCAACAAATGCCCCCTCGAGGTACAGCAACGAATTGGATAGCCTTTGCAGTCGATGTGCCTCGAAGAAAACTTTGAAGGAGAACTTCTGACTTGACCAAGAGTCTCTGAGCATTTTTTTTTTATAGTGTAGCCTTTTGAGTTTCCAAGGGAATTTTATGACAGTGAGAGACATCACGTACTATCTCAAGGAAAAATTTTGAAAAAGACATTTGGGTTGGGTTTTTGGGTTTTGGATTTTCTTTTTTGACCTTGTAAACCTAAAGGCTTTGTGCTGCGCATCAGGTGGTCAAGAAGGTTTTTGGTTTTTGACCTTATGACCTAACAAGCTGTATGTGGCAGGTTAGGGGGTCGGGTTTTGAATTTTGAGTTTGGTCTTGTGTCCTAACAAGCTGTATGTGGCAAGTTAGGGGACCGGGATTTGTTAAGAATATCTAAAAATATCTCTTTTTGATAGAGAATATCTAAAAATATTCTTACTTGGAGAGAATCTCTCAAGTTTCTTTGATTTTGGGAGAGATTTTCTCAAAGTATCTTTCTTTGGGAAAAAGTTTCTCCTAATCCCTCTCTTTTTGGAGAGAATTTCTCAAAAGATCTCCTCATTGGGAAAGAATATCCCATAATTCCTTTCTTTTAGGAAGTTTGCTAATTTGTAGCACTTACCTCCTTCCTTTTCTCCTCCTTTCCTCTTTTGGTTTGCTTTCTTCTATAAAAGCAAGGGGATTGGATCTCTTGTTGCTATTGCTCTCTTTTTGCAAGAACCTTCAAGAGTGGTCCAAGATCAAGAATTCTTCTTCTTCAAAGATCTTCAAGCTTTTTCTTCTTCTTCTCCATCAATGGCTTCAAGTAAGTTTCTTTTTTTCTTAAGAAACCCCATGTAGGAATAGAAAAAGGTTTTCATTCTTTTATTTTCTTTTCTTTTCTTTTTTTTTCTCCTTTTTCTTCTTTTTCTTGCACGGTTTTCTCTTTCTCTCTTTTTTTTTTTTTTACCATGGCTTTTTTTTCATCATTTTTTTTCTCACGGTTTCTCTTTTTTTTTTTTTTTACCATGTGTTTTTTTTTCTTTTTTTTTATCTCTTTTTTTTTTTTTGTGGGGCCGTACGGGCAAGAATTTTTCTTTCTTTTTTTTTTTTGAATTCTGAGATGCGCATGCATGACAACTTTCCTTCTATGCATTTTTTTTAGAAAATGGAATTGGAAGTATGATAGTGCACACCTGGAAATCTTTTCGCAAGTCTTGGGATTTGGAGCTCGCAGCAATGTTGAGCCCTTTCTTGGTCTTGCTGGGATTTTCAAAGGAGCTTTGCAAGTTTTGGATTCTGGAGCTCGCAGCAATGTTGAGCCCTTTTCCAATCTTGTGGATATTTGAGAAGCTTTGGCTTGATCTCGCAGCAATGTTTGAGTTTGAGTCTTCTTCGAGAATTTTCCATGATTATGGGCTTGCAGCGATGTTGAGCCCATCTTCAAGCTCCTATTTCTTTCGGGATGTTTCCCTTTTCTTCGGAATTGCCCCGGAACCATGCCAAAATTTCACTAGAATTTTTTTTTTCAAAATTCTATCATTTTGATGATTGATTTTTTTTTCTTTCCATCCTTTACAGGTAGTTCCTCCAGAATGAACAAGGGTAAGGAGCCAGTCGCTGATGCGCCTCGCCGTTCTACCAGATCCTCTAATGCAACCGTACAGCAGGCCTGGGAGGAGGTTCAGTATGTTAAAAGGAACTTGGAAGAGTGTGACTCGCTCAACCGAGATGAGATGAGGCAACGTTTGATCGCCCTCGAGGATGAGGAGTATTATAAGATTATGGTAAGCAACCGTCCCTGGGTCACGGACAATCAGAGCATTGTGCCAAAGCCTACCTTCTTCTTTGGTGATGCCGTCCCCGATGATTCAACATACCAAAGGAGATGTTTTCAGTTCTCTTTCACAGTTGATGGTGAGAAAAGAACTGTTTCTACCCGGTCGCCCTTCGATCGGACAATCTCGATCATGAGCCTTTCCTCCACATGCTCAAAGAGGGAAGATCCTCCAAGCTGGGTGAAGAGGACAAATGTGATCAAGACCGGGGTTTTTGTTGGCGGCCCTTCTGGTTTTGTAGAGAAGTCGCCTGCCCGTATGGACATTTTGATGCTCAGCGGCTACCAAGGTTCAGACCATTCTTCGGTCAATTTGAGACCGGTGGGCCTTGGCATTTTCAGGGGCAATGGCAGCAATTGGGTGAAGCCTTTTCGACTTCGTGGCCATTTCAGTGCTGACTCGAGCTAGGAGTCGTGGACTGATCACATCCTGCAGGTTGGCGGTGCCATTCTGAAGGAGGTCGAGATTTTTTATGCGGTTCACGCTTTTCGGCAAACCGTGGTTTTCTCCGATGAGGCCTTTATGGCCATGCTAGAGTCGTTCCTTCCACAAACCAACACCTTCGTTGTCACGAATGGTGAGATTGGTTTTTCTTTAAAGGAACTGAGTGCCATCACTGGGCTGCCTATCCTCGGCAATCTCTATGAGGAGTTTATGCCTATCGACAGAGTCCTTGAGGAGCAGTCTGAGGAGTTCAGGCTCTTGTACTTTCAGCTCGTCGCCTTCTACGATTTTTTGAAGGAGAAGGAGGGCTCGAAAGTCCGGTGTAGCAGTTGGAGGAGTGGTAGCTTTTTGTCTTCCAACTTCTTTGACAACGGGGAGTCTTCTGAGAGTACGACCCAGGAAGCCTGGGCTAAGAACCCGGATTCGAAGAAGATCTCCGTCATGCGAGAGAATTTGAGGGTATTCTTCGCAAGCACAGACGCCATTCATTATGACATTGCGCTACGGAGAGATCTCGCTGTCTACCTCACTTATTGGCTGGGTGAGGCTGTTTTTGCTAGAGGAGATGGAACGCACATCAGGCCGCATTGCATTTTTCCGGCTTGTCAGATGGCTTTCAGAGAGCGGCTTGCTTTGGTGCCTGCTCTTTACTCCTATTTGTGTACCGAACTGCAGGCTACTGCTTTCCTGGTTCGGTTTGGGCTTCCCATGAACAAGGAATTTTCAGCCCACATTTTCTATTCGTGGTATGTATACCACTGTCCCAGTTTCCACCGATTGGGTGCTGCTCAGGACGATGACCCGTTTATGATTTGGTTGGCTAGAGGGAAGCCTATTTCCGAATCTCTTTTATCTGCCCGCTTGAGGATCCGACGATTCTGGGACGTCGAGATGGGGCAGTCTTCAGTGAAGCTTTCTCCGGGTTTGAGGAAGAAGGCTTTTGATTTCGGTGTCTCCCGTAATTCGACCAGGGCAGGGTCTGGGAGACACTATTCTTTGACAAATGCAGAGAGGAGTTGGCTTTTTAACATACGTGTCGACACGATGGTGTACCGCAGACATCTTTTTGTCGACATCCAGCCGTATGTTCCCTCGTGTTTTGCCATGCAGTTGGGCTTCTCTCAAGGCGTTGTTGGAGCGCCTTCGAGCAAGGTGAAGCGTTTTGGAGGTCTACAGGACGGGAGAAATGCATGGGCCTTTTATAGCACGGAAGACACTACTGCCCTGATTTCTTATCCTGAGTTGCCTACTTTCCAGACGGCTGGCTTCACAAAATGGTTTGTGGAGAGCTTTTCAGCATACCGGGGGCTTTCCAAGAAAGAGCTTGATGTAAAGCAGTCTTCCGAGAAGGGCTTTGGGAAGTCAGACGGCGTCCGCCGAGAAGAAGTTCTGGCTTTCCTTTCTGGAGAAAGTCACAGAACAGGTTTTCTCGAGGAATAGGACGTCATCAGACTGGGAGCTGCACAAGAGATACCTGGTGAGGTCTTGGAACAGCTTGCCGAGGAGGAGGCTGAGGTTGCTGCTTAGATACAAGCAGAACGAGCAAAGGCTACCATGGAGTCTACTGGCAAGAGCAAACCGTCCAGTGAGGACTCTAGTGAGAGGCCTGATTTTGATGGTGGGGAGGGTGCTTCCAGGAGTTCGTCCCGTAGGGGCAAGAGGAGAAGGGGACACCGCCGAAGTCAGAGGCGGCACAAAAGTTCTCCTGATCTGGAAATTCCTTCCACCATTGTTGAGGAGGCATCAGGGGATGATGACGAGCCTCCAGAGAAGAGAAGCCGAGGGGAAGAGACCATTGATGATGGTATGCTTTTCCCTTTTCTCTTTCCGTTTCTTTTCTTTCATGAGAGCTTTTGTTTTGATCTACTGCTTTCTTTCTTTTGGCAGAAGTTGATGGTTTGATGATGCCCGAGGTTCCGACCGATGAGGCAGTGACGGATCCTATCGTGGCATCTGAGGAAAAACCCAGAGATTCTGAAGTAAATCCAGAATCTCCTCCTGGTATGATTTTTTTCTTCTTTTTTCTTTTTTGTTTTTATCGCCACTTGCTGACATATATATATATATTTTTGCCAGCTGACTTGCCAGAGGATTCCGACGACTTTGAGCCATCCATGGACATAACTTTTGATGATGTTTTGGATGAGCTCATGGAGGCAGAGAGCATTCCACCAGTCGTCGAAGAATGTACTTTGTAATGATAATTTTGATATTTTGATTTTTGACAAGATCATATTCATACCTTTTTCATTTTCATTGGCAGGTTGTGAGGTGACAGAATAAGTTCCTCTATCTTTTTCAGAACTAGAGCAGGGGGTACCTGTGACTGATCCAGGAGTAGGGGCTTCTTCCACCAATTTTGATGAGGCAGAGGCGAGTCTGCCTACTGATATTCCTTTCCCAGCGGCTCCGATTGGAAGGAGCTTCTTGATTACTCTTCCAAAGGTGCCCGACACGGGTAGTCGACCAACGGAGCATGGCGAGTCTTCATCTGAGCCATCCCGTCGGTTTGCGAGGAAGGTGTTGAAGAGAGTCTTGAGCTCATGGGTCGAGACTCTTTCTTCTGGCCATTTGGAGGCTGGTTTTGGCATGGTGAAACATGTGCAGGACATTCTTGCCTATAGCGAAGAAGTCGGTCTAGACATTACAGATGCCAAGGCTTTTGTTGATGAGGCAACAACTGGACTGAGACCAAGAGCTTTCCGAATGATGATTTCTTCAACGAGATGTTTTTGAAGCCTTCCAGCGAGGTCAAATCTGATTTGAATGAGATCTCACGGACTCGGAAGCAACTCGTTCGGGAGACGAATGTCACCGAGTTGGCTATTATTGAGCTCACACAGGACGAGCACCGCCTTGATAGGGAGGTCACCGAAGCCAGACAGCGCCTTGAGCTATTGGAAGAACGAGCCGCTGCCAAGTGGACTGCCACTTTAAAAGCTCGCGATAGAGAGAGGACTCTCATTCGCCAAGTTGAGGAGGTCAAGAGCAATCTCCGAAGGAAGACTCAAGAATATGAACAATGGCAGATTCTCTGGGAAGAGCTTCCTCGTGCTGAGGATGGATCGCAACGGCCTACTGCTTTTTATGGGAAGATTCTGAAGAAACGCAGCCTGGAAGCTTTGGAGGCTAAGGCCAAGTGTTTGCTTGAGGAGTTAAGCCTATGGCTGAAGACCATGTCGGACTAGCCTCCTGATTTGTAACAAACATTTTCTTCTTTTTCTTTTGGTACCTCCATGTATAAACATTTTTGGCACTTCTTTTTTTGTATCCCCTTATTTCACTTAAATTCACTTTTGATGAAAACATAAGCAAAAATTGAATGGGAATGGTTTGTTTGAAAATTTGATCAAAAGGTTGTCATTTTGTGAAAATCTTTTGTCAAATGGTTGTTTTTAGGCATGAAAGCCAGATTTTGTGGCAAAAAGCCTAGTTTTTGAGATGGCTTGAAGGCCGAATTTTGGATGGCGTGAAAGCCAAGATTTTGTTTGGCATGAAAGCCGGTTCTTGGCATGAGAGCCGATTTTTGTGGCGTGAAAGCCAAGTTTTGTTTGGCATGAAAGCCGGTTTTTGGCATGAGAGCCGATTTTTGTGGCGTGAAAGCCAAGTTTTGTGGCATAGAAGCCGATTTTTGTTTATTTGGCGTGAAAGCCAGATTTTGTGGCATAGAAGCCAAGTTTTTTTTATTTTTTAAAACCAAGTTTTGTTTTGTTGGCATGGAAGCCAGGTTTTTGGCATAAAAGTCGGGTTTTGGCGTGAAAGCTAGGTTTTTGGTTTTCAAAAATGCAAGTATCGACTAAGAGTCGCCTCCCTGCTGAATGGTATTGCAAGTATCGATGGAATGTCGCCTCCTTGCTCATTCGGTTGCGAGTATCAATGGAATGTCGCTTCCTCGCGGATTTGGGTGCAAGTATCGACTGAATGTCGTCTCCTTGCTTTTTTCTCAAAAATTTGGTTTTGTGGGTAACGATGGAATGTCGCTTCCCCACGATTTTTGAAATTTGAGGTTTTTTCAAACCTTTGTTTTTTTTTTTTGAAATTTGGGTTGTGAATATCAACTGAAACGTTGTGTCTCCACGATTTTTTTGAGATTTTGCAAGTATCAACAAGGTGTCGCTTTCTTGCGATTTTGAGGTGTTGGAAGTACCGAATGGGGTTCGCATCCTTCTGATTTTTGGGTTTTGTGTGAGTATCGACTAAACGTCGCTTCCCCACGATTTTTTGAAAAACCATTTTTTGTTTAAAAACACGAGGATCGTAAATTTTGACTCAAAACCATCTTTGGTGGTAAAAGTCAGGGTGGACTAGGGTGGAAATTCCTAAGTCCTGATTTTTGTTTCAAACCATGAATTTTGGGTTCAAGGATTGAAAGTTTTGGTCAAGTTAGGGAAGAGGCTCCTAAACTTGGATTTCGGGTTTGATTTTTTTTTTTTTTTTTGAACAATGAAACATTGAAAGTAAGCATTGTTTTTGGCTTTTTAGAAATTTCAACATAGGGATGAAAACTCTAAAAGGGGTGGGTTTGTCGAGCAAGTACCTAGGAATAGGCTTTGGTCATGCAGGCATCACTCTGACCCAATGTAGGAAGTCTTCAAGGGTAGTATCGCTTCAAGAACTTGCCATTGATGGGCAGCATACATCTGTCACCTTCCATGTTTAGAAGAGCATATGCGCCATTGGAGAAGAATTTGTCGATGACGAAGGGTCCCTCCCATTTTGGTTCGAATTTGCCTTTGGATTTGTGGGCAAAAACCATTGGCCTTTTCACCGCAAGAATCAAGTCACCCTTTTTGTGGGCGCGTTGCCTGACCCTTTTGTCAAAAGATCCTGCCATGCGTGCTTGGTTAAAGCTCAACGCTTTGTAGAGCTTCGAGTCGTCTTTCATCGAGATTATCCAGTTCTTGGAGTCTCAATTTGACGTTGCTTTCTTGCGTCATTTCATTTTGTAGAGATACCCTTAAAGAAGGAATTTGTACCTCTATGGGGACAACTGCTTCACATCCATAGACCAAGGAGAATGGTGTGCTATGGGTTGGTCCTCGAATGGTAGTCCGGTAGGCCCATAAAGCTTCAGGCAGTTTGTCGCTCCAGTCTCTTTTGTGAGTAGAGACCATTTTCTTGAGGATTTTGCAGAGTGTCTTGTTGAATGCTTCTGCTAGTCCATTCGCTACCAGGTTATACGGAGTCGAAGGACAACTTTGGATTTTGTATTTGTCGCAGAACCTGTAGAATCCGTGATCCCGGAATTGTGGTCCGTTATCATGGACGAATCTTTTAGGTATGCCGAAGCGACAAATGATGTTGGTTCGTAAGAATTGAATGACTGACGAGGTCTTCATTTCACTGAACACAAATGCTTCTGACCACTTGGAGAAATAATCCGTAGCGGCGAAGATAAAGCGATGACCTTTGCTTGACGGGGGAGAGATAGGACCTATGATATCCATTCCCCAGGCTTCGAAGGACCATGAGATCGCTGTAGGATGTAGTCATTCTGGAGGCATGTGTACATAATCTCCATGAACTTGGCATTGTTGGCAACGGTTAGTAAATTGTATTGCGTCGGCCACCATGGTAGGCCAATATTAACCTAACCTTTTTATCTGATCGTAGAGCTTGGGACCAGCCTGATGGGCTCCACAAAGACCAGCATGAACTTCTTTTAGAGTTTCTTCCGCCTCTTGTTGTGACAAGCAGCGTAGAAGTACTCCATTAAAGGATTTTCTGTAAAGCATTTTGGAGGGAATATCCAAATGAAAGTTTGCGGCTCGTCTATGGATACTTACCCGCTCTTTTGGATCTTCAGGTAGGATTCCGAACATAATATAATCAATGAACGGATCCCTCCAGTCGCCAATCGGAGGTTTAAGGATGGAAATCCGACCTCCGACCACTCGGTAGCATTCAGCAACTGCTCGGTGTGTGTTGAGAGGAGGGAGAATCCTTCTTTGACACACTGTAATTTGCATGTTTTC